>OX638381.1:37994350-42987869 GCA_951813785.1 Criorhina ranunculi | reverse complement strand
CCACATTGGCATTAGGTGCCAAACACATTCTTTCGTTTTTTCATATACTGCCAATGGGGGACCATTGGCATTAGGTGCCAAACACATTCTTTCGTTTTTTCATATACTGCCAATGGTCCCCCATTGGCATTAGGTGCCAAACACATATTTTCGTTTTTTCATATACTGCCAATGGGGGACCATTGGCATTAGGTGCCAAACACATTCTTTCGTTTTTTCATATACTGCCAATGGGGGACCATTGGCATTAGGTGCCAAACACATATTTTCGTTTTTTCATATACTGCCAATGGAGGACCATTGGCATTAGGTGCCAAACACATTCTTTCGTTTTTTCATATACTGCCAATGGGGGACCATTGGCATTAGATGCCAAACACATTCTTTCGTTTTTTCATATACTGCCAATGGGGGACCATTGGCATTAGGTGCCAAACACATTCTTTCGATTTTTTATATACTGCCAATGGTCCCCCATTGGCATTAGGTGCCAAACACATATTTTCGTTTTTTCATATACTGCCAATGGGGGACCATTGGCATTAGATGCCAAACACATTCTTTCGTTTTTTCATATACTGCCAATGGGGGACCATTGGCATTAGGTGCCAAACACATTCTTTCGTTTTTTCATATACTGCCAACGGGGGACCATTGGCATTAGGTGCTAAACACATATTTTCGTTTTTTCATATACTGCCAATGGGGGACCATTGGCATTAGGTGCCAAACACATATTTTCATTTTTTCATATACTGCGAATGGGGGACCATTGGCATTAGGTGCCAAACACATTCTTTCGTTTTTTCATATACTGCCAATGGGGGACCATTGGCATTAGATGCCAAACACATTCTTTCGTTTTTTCATATACTGCCAATGGGGGACCATTGGCATTAGGTGCCAAACACATTCTTTCGATTTTTTATATACTGCCAATGGTCCCCCATTGGCATTAGGTGCCAAACACATATTTTCGTTTTTTCATATACTGCCAATGGGGGACCATTGGCATTAGATGCCAAACACATTCTTTCGTTTTTTCATATACTGCCAATGGGGGACCATTGGCATTAGGTGCCAAACACATTCTTTCGTTTTTTCATATACTGCCAACGGGGGACCATTGGCATTAGGTGCTAAACACATATTTTCGTTTTTTCATATACTGCCAATGGGGGACCATTGGCATTAGGTGCCAAACACATATTTTCGTTTTTCCATATACTGCCAATGGGGGACCATTGGCATTAGGTGCCAAAACACATTCCCTCGTTTTTTCACATACTGCCAATGGGGGACCATTGGCATTAGGTGCCAAACACATTCTTTCGTTTTTTCATATACTGCCAATGGGGGACCATTGGCATTAGACGCCAAACACATTCTTTCGTTTTTTCTTATACTGCCAATGGGGGACCATTGGCATTAGGTGCCAAACACATTCATTCGTTTTTTCATATACTGCCAATGGGGGACCATTGGCATTAGGTGCCAAACACATATTTTCGTTTTTTCATATACTGCCAATGGGGGACCATTGGCATTAGATGCCAAACACATTCTTTCGTTTTTTCATATACTGCCAATGGGGGACCAATGGCATTAGGTGCCAAACACATTCTTTCGTTTTTTCATATAATGCAAATGGGGGACCATTGGCATTAGGTGCCAAACACATATTTTCGTTTTTTCATATACTGCCAATGGGGGACCATTGGCATTAGGTGCCAAACACATTCTTTCGTTTTTTCATATACTGCAAATGGGGGACCATTGGCATTAGGTGCCAAACACATATTTTCGTTTTTTCATATACTGCCAATGGGGGACCATTGGCATTAGGTGCCAAACACATTCTTTCGTTTTTTCATATACTGCCAATGGGGGACCATTGTCAATTGGTGCCAAACACATTCTTTTGATTTTTCATATACTGCCAATGGGGGACCATTGGCATTAGGTGCCAAAACACATTCTCTCGTTTTTTCACATACTGCCAATGGGGGACCATTGGCATTAGGTGCCAAACACATATTTTCGTTTTTTCATATACTGCCAATGGGGGACCATTGGCATTAGGTGCCAAACACATATTTTCATTTTTTCATATACTGCGAATGGGGGACCATTGGCATTAGGTGCCAAACACATTCTTTCGTTTTTTCATATACTGCCAATGGGGGACCATTGGCATTAGGTGCCAAACAAATATTTTCGTTTTTTCATATACTGCCAATGGGGGACCATTGGCATTAGATGCCAAACACATATTTTCGTTTTTTCATATACTGCCAATGGGGGACCATTGGCATTAGGTGCCAAACACATATTTTCGTTTTTTCATATACTGCCAATGGGGGACCATTGGCATTAGGTGCCAAACACATATTTTCGTTTTTTCATATACTTCCAATGGGGGACCATTGGCATTAGGTGCCAAACACATATTTTCGTTTTTCATATACTGCCAATGGGGGACCATTGGCATTAGGTGCCAAACACATTCTTTCGTTTTTTCACATACTGCCAATGGGGGACCATTGGCATTTGGTGCTAAACACATTCTTTTGATTTTTCATATACTGCCAATGGGGGACCATTGGCATTAGGTGCCAAACACATATTTTCGTTTTTTCATATACTGCCAATGGGGGACCATTGGCATTAAGTGCCAAACACATTCTTTTGATTTTTCATATACTGCCAATGGGGGACCATTGGCATTAGGTGCCAAAACACATTCTCTCGTTTTTTCACATACTGCCAATGGGGGACCATTGGCATTAAGTGCCAAACACATTCTTTTGATTTTTCATATACTGCCAATGGGGGACCATTGGCATTAGGTGCCAAAACACATTCTCTCGTTTTTTCACATACTGCCAATGGGGGACCATTGGCATTAGGTGCCAAACACATTCTTTCGTTTTTACATATACTGCCAATGGGGGACCATTGGCATTAGGTGCCAAACAAATATTTTCGTTTTTTCATATACTGCCAATGGGGGACCATTGGCATTAGATGCCAAACACATATTTTCGTTTTTTCATATACTGCCAATGGGGGACCATTGGCATTAGGTGCCAAAACACATCCTCTCGTTTTTTCACATACTGCCGATGGGGGACCATTGGCATTAGGTGCCAAACGCATTCTTTCGTTTTTTCATATATTGCCAATGGGGGACCATTAGCGTTAGATGCCAAATACATTCTTTCGTTTTTTCATATACTGCCAATGGGGGACCATTGGCATTAGGTGCCAAACACATATTTTCATTTTTTCATATACTGCCAATGGGGGACCATTGGCATTAGGTGCCAAACACATTCTTTTGTTTTTTCATATACTGCCAATGGGGGACCATTGGCATTAGGTGCCAAACACATATTTTCGTTTTTTCATATACTTCCAATGGGGGACCATTGGCATTAGGTGCCAAACACATTCTTTCGTTTTTTCATATACTGCCAATGGGGGACCATTGGCATTAGGTGCCAAACACATATTTTCGTTTTTTCATATACTGCCAATGGGGGACCATTGGCATTAGGTGCCAAACACATATTTTCGTTTTTTCATATACTGCCAATGGGGGACCATTGGCATTAGGTGCCAAACACATATTTTCGTTTTTTCATATACTTCCAATGGGGGACCATTGGCATTAGGTGCCAAACACATATTTTCGTTTTTGCATATACTTCCAATGGGGGACCATTGGCATTAAGTGCCAAACACATATTTTCGTTTTTTCATATACTGCCAATGGGGGACCATTGGCATTAGGTGCCAAACACATATTTTCGTTTTTTCATATACTGCCAATGGGGGACCATTGGCATTAGGTGCCAAACACATATTTTCATTTTTTCATATACTGCGAATGGGGGACCATTGGCATTAGGTGCCAAACACATTCTTTCGTTTTTTCATATACTGCCAATGGGGGACCATTGGCATTAGGTGCCAAACAAATATTTTCGTTTTTTCATATACTGCCAATGGGGGACCATTGGCATTAGATGCCAAACACATATTTTCGTTTTTTCATATACTGCCAATGGGGGACCATTGGCATTAGGTGCCAAACACATATTTTCGTTTTTTCATATACTGCCAATGGGGGACCATTGGCATTAGGTGCCAAACACATTCTTTCGTTTTTTCATATACTGCCAATGGGGGACCATTGGCATTAGGTGCCAAACACATTCTTTCGTTTTTTCATATACTGCCAATGGGGGACCATTGGCATTAGGTGCCAAACACATTCTTTCGATTTTTCATATACTGCCAATGGGGGACCATTGGCATTAGGTGCCAAACACATATTTTCGTCTTTTCATATACTGTCAATGGGGGACCATTGGCATTAGGTGCCAAACACATTCTTTCGTTTTTTCATATACTGCCAATGGGGGACCATTGGCATTAGGTGCCAAACACATATTTTCGTTTTTTCATATACTGCCAATGGGGGACCATTGGCATTTGGTGCCAAACACATTCTTTCGTTTTTTCATATACTGCCAATGGGGGACCATTGGCATTAGGTGCCAAACACATTCTTTCGTTTTTTCATATACTGCCAATGGGGGACCATTGGCATTAGATGCCAAACACATTCTTTCGTTTTTTCATATACTGCCAATGGGGGACCATTGGCATTAGGTGCCAAACACATTCTTTCGTTTTTTCATATACTGCCAATGGGGGCCATTGGCATTAGGTGCCAAACACATTCTTTCGATTTTTCATATACTGCCAATGGGGGACCATTGGCATTAGGTGCCAAACACATATTTTCGTCTTTTCATATACTGCCAATGGGGGACCATTGGCATTAGGTGCCAAACACATTCTTTTGTTTTTTCATATACTGCCAATGGGGGACCATTGGCATTAGGTGCCAAACACATTCTTTCGTTTTTTCATATACTGCCAATGGGGGACCATTGGCATTAGATGCCAAACACATTCTTTCGTTTTTTCATATACTGCCAATGAGGGACCATTGGCATTAGGTGCCAAACACATTCTTTCGTTTTTTCATATACTGCCAATGAGGGACCATTGGCATTAGGTGCTAAACACATTCTTTCGTTTTTTCATATACTGCCAATGGGGGACCATTGGCATTAGGTGCCAAACACATATTTTCGTTTTTTCATATACTGCCAATGGGGGACCATTGGCATTAGGTGCCAAACACATTCTTTCGTTTTTTCATATACTGCCAATGGGGGACCATTAGCGTTAGATGCCAAATACATTCTTTCGCTTTTTCATATACTGCCAATGGGGGACCATTGGCATTAGGTGCCAAACACATTCTTTCGTTTTTTCATATACTGCCAATGGGGGACCATTAGCGTTAGATGCCAAACACATATTTTCGTTTTTTCATATACTGCCAATGGGGGACCATTGGCATTAGGTGCCAAACACATTCTTTCGTTTTTTCATATACTGCCAATGGGGGACCATTGGCATTAGGTGCCAAACACATATTTTCGTTTTTTCATATACTGCCAATGGGGGATCATTGGCATTAGGTGCCAAACACATTCTTTCGTTTTTTCATATACTGCCAATGGGGGACCATTGGCATTAGGTGCCAAACACATTCTTTCGTTTTTTCATATACTGCCAAAGGGGGACCATTGGCATTAGGTGCCAAACGCATATTTTCGTTTTTTCATATACTGCCAATGGGGGCCATTGGCATTAGGTGCCAAACACATTCTTTCGTTTTTTCATATACTGCCAAAGGGGGACCATTGGCATTAGGTGCCAAACACATTCTTTCGTTTTTTCATATACTGCCAATGGGGGCCATTGGCATTAGGTGCCAAACACATTCTTTCGTTTTTTCATATACTGAAAATGAGGGACCATTGGCATTAGGTGCCAAACACATTCTTTCGTTTTTTCATATACTGCCAATGGGGGACCATTGGCATTAGGTGCTAAACACATTCTTTCGTTTTTTCATATACTGCCAATGGGGGACCATTGGCATTAGTTGCCAAACACATATTTTCGTTTTTTCATATACTGCCAATGGGGGACCATTGGCATTAGGTGCCAAACACATTCTTTTGTTTTTTCATATACTGCCAATGGGGGACCATTGGCATTAGGTGCCAAACACATATTTTCGTTTTTTCATATACTGCCAATGGGGGACCATTGGCATTAGATGCCAAACACATTCTTTCGTTTTTTCATATACTTTCAATGGGGGACCATTGGCATTAGGTGCCAAACACATTCTTTCGATTTTTCATATACTGCCAAAGGGGGACCATTGGCATTAGGTGCCAAACGCATATTTTCGTTTTTTCATATACTGCCAATGGGGGACCATTGGCATTAGGTGCCAAACACATTCTTTCGTTTTTTCATATACTGCCAATGGGGGACCATTGGCATTAGGTGCCAAACACATTCTTTCGTTTTTTCATATACTGCCAATGGGGGACCATTAGCGTTAGATGCCAAACACATATTTTCGTTTTTTCATATACTGCCAATGGGGGACCATTGGCATTAGGTGCCAAACACATTCTTTCGTTTTTTCATATACTGCCAATGGGGGACCATTGGCATTAGGTGCCAAACACATATTTTCGTTTTTTCATATACTGCCAATGGGGGATCATTGGCATTAGGTGCCAAACACATTCTTTCGTTTTTTCATATACTGCCAATGGGGGACCATTGGCATTAGGTGCCAAACACATTCTTTCGTTTTTTCATATACTGCCAAAGGGGGACCATTGGCATTAGGTGCCAAACGCATATTTTCGTTTTTTCATATACTGCCAATGGGGGCCATTGGCATTAGGTGCCAAACACATTCTTTCGTTTTTTCATATACTGCCAAAGGGGGACCATTGGCATTAGGTGCCAAACACATTCTTTCGTTTTTTCATATACTGCCAATGGGGGCCATTGGCATTAGGTGCCAAACACATTCTTTCGTTTTTTCATATACTGAAAATGAGGGACCATTGGCATTAGGTGCCAAACACATTCTTTCGTTTTTTCATATACTGCCAATGGGGGACCATTGGCATTAGGTGCTAAACACATTCTTTCGTTTTTTCATATACTGCCAATGGGGGACCATTGGCATTAGGTGCCAAACACATATTTTCGTTTTTTCATATACTGCCAATGGGGGACCATTGGCATTAGGTGCCAAACACATTCTTTTGTTTTTTCATATACTGCCAATGGGGGACCATTGGCATTAGGTGCCAAACACATATTTTCGTTTTTTCATATACTGCCAATGGGGGACCATTGGCATTAGATGCCAAACACATTCTTTCGTTTTTTCATATACTTTCAATGGGGGACCATTGGCATTAGGTGCCAAACACATTCTTTCGTTTTTTCATATACTGCCAAAGGGGGACCATTGGCATTAGGTGCCAAACGCATATTTTCGTTTTTTCATATACTGCCAATGGGGGCCATTGGCATTAGGTGCCAAACACATTCTTTCGTTTTTTCATATACTGCCAATGGGGGACCATTGGCATTAGGTGCCAAACACATTCTTTCGTTTTTTCATATACTGCCAATGGGGGACCATTGGCATTAGATGCCAAACACATTCTTTCGTTTTTTCATATACTGAAAATGAGGGACCATTGGCATTAGGTGCCAAACACATTCTTTCGTTTTTTCATATACTGCCAATGGGGGACCATTGGCATTAGGTGCTAAACACATTCTTTCGTTTTTTCATATACTGCCAATGGGGGACCATTGGCATTAGGTGCCAAACACATATTTTCGTTTTTTCATATACTGCCAATGGGGGACCATTGGCATTAGATGCCAAACACATTCTTTCGTTTTTTCATATACTGCCAATGAGGGACCATTGGCATTAGGTGCCAAACACATTCTTTCGTTTTTTCATATACTGCCAATGGGGGACCATTGGCATTAGGTGCTAAACACATTCTTTCGTTTTTTCATATACTGCCAATGGGGGACCATTGGCATTAGGTGCCAAACACATATTTTCGTTTTTTCATATACTGCCAATGGGGGACCATTGGCATTAGGTGCCAAACACATTCTTTCGTTTTTTCATATACTGCCAATGGGGGACCATTAGCGTTAGATGCCAAATACATTCTTTCGCTTTTTCATATACTGCCAATGGGGGACCATTGGCATTAGGTGCCAAACACATTCTTTCGTTTTTTCATATACTGTCAATGGGGGACCATTGGCATTAGGTGCCAAACACATATTTTCGTTTTTTCATATACTGCCAATGGGGGATCATTGGCATTAGGTGCCAAACACATTCTTTCGTTTTTTCATATACTGCCAATGGGGGACCATTAGCGTTAGATGCCAAATACATTCTTTCGTTTTTTCATATACTGCCAATGGGGGACCATTGGCATTAGGTGCCAAACACATTCTTTCGTTTTTTCATATACTGCCAAAGGGGGACCATTGGCATTAGGTGCCAAACGCATATTTTCGTTTTTTCATATACTGCCAATGGGGGACCATTGGCATTAGGTGCCAAACACATTCTTTCGTTTTTTCATATACTGCCAATGGGGGACCATTGGCATTAGGTGCCAAACACATTCTTTCGTTTTTTCATATACTGCCAATGGGGGCCATTGGCATTAGGTGCCAAACACATTCTTTCGTTTTTTCATATACTGCCAATGAGGGACCATTGGCATTAGGTGCCAAACACATTCTTTCGTTTTTTCATATACTGCCAATGGGGGACCATTGGCATTAGGTGCCAAACACATTCTTTCGTTTTTTCATATACTGCCAATGGGGGACCATTGGCATTAGATGCCAAACACATTCTTTCGTTTTTTCATATACTGCCAATGGGGGACCATTGGCATTAGGTGCCAAACACATTCTTTCGTTTTTTCATATACTGCCAATGGGGGCCATTGGCATTAGGTGCCAAACACATTCTTTCGTTTTTTCATATACTGCCAATGAGGGACCATTGGCATTAGGTGCCAAACACATTCTTTCGTTTTTTCATATACTGCCAATGGGGGACCATTGGCATTAGGTGCTAAACACATTCTTTCGTTTTTTCATATACTGCCAATGGGGGACCATTGGCATTAGGTGCCAAACACATATTTTCGTTTTTTCATATACTGCCAATGGGGGACCATTGGCATTAGGTGCCAAACACATTCTTTTGTTTTTTCATATACTGCCAATGGGGGACCATTGGCATTAGGTGCCAAACACATATTTTCGTTTTTTCATATACTGCCAATGGGGGACCATTGGCATTAGATGCCAAACACATTCTTTCGTTTTTTCATATACTTTCAATGGGGGACCATTGGCATTAGGTGCCAAACACATTCTTTCGATTTTTCATATACTGCCAAAGGGGGACCATTGGCATTAGGTGCCAAACGCATATTTTCGTTTTTTCATATACTGCCAATGGGGGACCATTGGCATTAGGTGCCAAACACATTCTTTCGTTTTTTCATATACTGCCAATGGGGGACCATTGGCATTAGGTGCCAAACACATTCTTTCGTTTTTTCATATACTGCCAATGGGGGACCATTGGCATTAGATGCCAAACACATTCTTTCGTTTTTTCATATACTGCCAATGGGGGACCATTGGCATTAGGTGCCAAACACATTCTTTCGTTTTTTCATATACTGCCAATGGGGGCCATTGGCATTAGGTGCCAAACACATTCTTTCGTTTTTTCATATACTGCCAATGAGGGACCATTGGCATTAGGTGCCAAACACATTCTTTCGTTTTTTCATATACTGCCAATGGGGGACCATTGGCATTAGGTGCTAAACACATTCTTTCGTTTTTTCATATACTGCCAATGGGGGACCATTGGCATTAGGTGCCAAACACATATTTTCGTTTTTTCATATACTGCCAATGGGGGACCATTGGCATTAGGTGCCAAACACATTCTTTTGTTTTTTCATATACTGCCAATGGGGGACCATTGGCATTAGGTGCCAAACACATATTTTCGTTTTTTCATATACTGCCAATGGGGGACCATTGGCATTAGATGCCAAACACATTCTTTCGTTTTTTCATATACTGCCAATGGGGGCCATTGGCATTAGGTGCCAAACACATTCTTTCGTTTTTTCATATACTGCCAATGAGGGACCATTGGCATTAGGTGCCAAACACATTCTTTCGTTTTTTCATATACTGCCAATGAGGGACCATTGGCATTAGGTGCCAAACACATTCTTTCGTTTTTTCATATACTGCCAATGGGGGACCATTGGCATTAGGTGCCAAACACATATTTTCGTTTTTTCATATACTGCCAATGGGGGACCATTGGCATTAGGTGCCAAACACATATTTTCGTTTTTTCATATACTGCCAATGGGGGACCATTGGCATTAAGTGCCAAACACATATTTTCGTTTTTTCATATACTGCCAATGGGGGACCATTGGCATTAGGTGCCAAACACATATTTTCGTTTTTTCATATACTTCCAATGGGGGACCATTGGCATTAGGTGCCAAACACATATTTTCGTTTTTGCATATACTTCCAATGGGGGACCATTGGCATTAAGTGCCAAACACATATTTTCGTTTTTTCATATACTGCCAATGGGGGACCATTGGCATTAGGTGCCAAAACACATCCTCTCGTTTTTTCACATACTGCCGATGGGGGACCATTGGCATTAGGTGCCAAACGCATTCTTTCGTTTTTTCATATACTGCCAATGGGGGACCATTGGCATTAGGTGCCAAACACATATTTTCGTTTTTTCATATACTGCCAATGGGGGACCATTGGCATTAAGTGCCAAACACATATTTTCGTTTTTTCATATACTGCCAATGGGGGACCATTGGCATTAGGTGCCAAACACATATTTTCGTTTTTTCATATACTTCCAATGGGGGACCATTGGCATTAGGTGCCAAACACATATTTTCGTTTTTTCATATACTTCCAATGGGGGACCATTGGCATTAAGTGCCAAACACATATTTTCGTTTTTTCATATACTGCCAATGGGGGACCATTGGCATTAGGTGCCAAAACACATCCTCTCGTTTTTTCACATACTGCCGATGGGGGACCATTGGCATTAGGTGCCAAACGCATTCTTTCGTTTTTTCATATACTGCCAATGGGGGACCATTGGCATTAGATGCCAAACACATTCTTTCGTTTTTTCATATACTGCCAATGGGGGACCATTAGCGTTAGATGCCAAATACATTCTTTCGTTTTTTCATATACTGCCAATGGGGGACCATTGGCATTAGGTGCCAAACACATATTTTCGTTTTTTCATATACTTCCAATGGGGGACCATTGGCATTAGGTGCCAAACACATATTTTCGTTTTTTCATATACTGCCAATGGGGGACCATTGGCATTAAGTGCCAAACACATATTTTCGTTTTTTCATATACTGCCAATGGGGGACCATTGGCATTAGGTGCCAAACACATATTTTCGTTTTTTCATATACTTCCAATGGGGGACCATTGGCATTAAGTGCCAAACACATATTTTCGTTTTTTCATATACTGCCAATGGGGGACCATTGGCATTAGGTGCCAAACACATTCTTTTGTTTTTTCATATACTGCCAATGGGGGACCATTGGCATTAGGTGCCAAACACATATTTTCGTTTTTTCATATACTGCCAATGGGGGACCATTGGCATTAGGTGCCAAACACATTCTTTCGTTTTTTCATATACTGCCAATGGGGGACCATTGGCATTAGGTGCCAAACACATTCTTTCGTTTTTTCATATACTGCCAATGGGGGACCATTGGCATTAGGTGCCAAACACATTCTTTCCATTTTTCATATACTGCCAATGGGGGACCATTGGCATTAGGTGCCAAACACATATTTTCGTCTTTTCATATACTGTCAATGGGGGACCATTGGCATTAGGTGCCAAACACATTCTTTCGTTTTTTCATATACTGCCAATGGGGGACCATTGGCATTAGGTGCCAAACACATATTTTCGTTTTTTCATATACTGCCAATGGGGGACCATTGGCATTAGGTGCCAAACACATTCTTTCGTTTTTTCATATACTGCCAATGGGGGACCATTGGCATTAGGTGCCAAACACATTCTTTCGTTTTTTCATATACTGCCAATGGGGGACCATTGGCATTAGGTGCCAAACGCATTCTTTCGTTTTTTCATATACTGCCAATGGGGGACCATTGGCATTAGGTGCCAAACACATATTTTCGTTTTTTCATATACTGCCAATGGGGGACCATTGGCATTAAGTGCCAAACACATATTTTCGTTTTTTCATATACTGCCAATGGGGGACCATTGGCATTAGGTGCCAAACACATATTTTCGTTTTTTCATATACTTCCAATGGGGGACCATTGGCATTAAGTGCCAAACACATATTTTCGTTTTTTCATATACTGCCAATGGGGGACCATTGGCATTAGGTGCCAAAACACATCCTCTCGTTTTTTCACATACTGCCGATGGGGGACCATTGGCATTAGGTGCCAAACACATATTTTCGTTTTTTCATATACTGCCAATGGGGGACCATTGGCATTAAGTGCCAAACACATATTTTCGTTTTTTCATATACTGCCAATGGGGGACCATTGGCATTAGGTGCCAAACACATATTTTCGTTTTTTCATATACTTCCAATGGGGGACCATTGGCATTAGGTGCCAAACACATATTTTCGTTTTTTCATATACTTCCAATGGGGGACCATTGGCATTAAGTGCCAAACACATATTCTCGTTTTTTCATATACTGCCAATGGGGGACCATTGGCATTAGGTGCCAAAACACATCCTCTCGTTTTTTCACATACTGCCGATGGGGGACCATTGGCATTAGGTGCCAAACGCATTCTTTCGTTTTTTCATATACTGCCAATGGGGGACCATTGGCATTAGATGCCAAACACATTCTTTCGTTTTTTCATATACTGCCAATGGGGGACCATTAGCGTTAGATGCCAAATACATTCTTTCGTTTTTTCATATACTGCCAATGGGGGACCATTGGCATTAGGTGCCAAACACATATTTTCGTTTTTTCATATACTTCCAATGGGGGACCATTGGCATTAGGTGCCAAACACATATTTTCGTTTTTTCATATACTGCCAATGGGGGACCATTGGCATTAAGTGCCAAACACATATTTTCGTTTTTTCATATACTGCCAATGGGGGACCATTGGCATTAAGTGCCAAACACATATTTTCGTTTTTTCATATACTGCCAATGGGGGACCATTGGCATTAGGTGCCAAACGCATTCTTTCGTTTTTTCATATACTGCCAATGGGGGACCATTGGCATTAGGTGCCAAACACATATTTTCGTTTTTTCATATACTGCCAATGGGGGACCATTGGCATTAAGTGCCAAACACATATTTTCGTTTTTTCATATACTGCCAATGGGGGACCATTGGCATTAGGTGCCAAACACATATTTTCGTTTTTTCATATACTTCCAATGGGGGACCATTGGCATTAGGTGCCAAACACATATTTTCGTTTTTTCATATACTTCCAATGGGGGACCATTGGCATTAAGTGCCAAACACATATTCTCGTTTTTTCATATACTGCCAATGGGGGACCATTGGCATTAGGTGCCAAAACACATCCTCTCGTTTTTTCACATACTGCCGATGGGGGACCATTGGCATTAGGTGCCAAACGCATTCTTTCGTTTTTTCATATACTGCCAATGGGGGACCATTGGCATTAGATGCCAAACACATTCTTTCGTTTTTTCATATACTGCCAATGGGGGACCATTAGCGTTAGATGCCAAATACATTCTTTCGTTTTTTCATATACTGCCAATGGGGGACCATTGGCATTAGGTGCCAAACACATATTTTCGTTTTTTCATATACTTCCAATGGGGGACCATTGGCATTAGGTGCCAAACACATATTTTCGTTTTTTCATATACTGCCAATGGGGGACCATTGGCATTAAGTGCCAAACACATATTTTCGTTTTTTCATATACTGCCAATGGGGGACCATTGGCATTAGGTGCCAAACACATTCTTTTGTTTTTTCATATACTGCCAATGGGGGACCATTGGCATTAGGTGCCAAACACATATTTTCGTTTTTTCATATACTGCCAATGGGGGACCATTGGCATTAGGTGCCAAACACATTCTTTCGTTTTTTCATATACTGCCAATGGGGGACCATTGGCATTAGGTGCCAAACACATTCTTTCGTTTTTTCATATACTGCCAATGGGGGACCATTGGCATTAGGTGCCAAACACATTCTTTCCATTTTTCATATACTGCCAATGGGGGACCATTGGCATTAGGTGCCAAACACATATTTTCGTCTTTTCATATACTGTCAATGGGGGACCATTGGCATTAGGTGCCAAACACATTCTTTCGTTTTTTCATATACTGCCAATGGGGGACCATTGGCATTAGGTGCCAAACACATATTTTCGTTTTTTCATATACTGCCAATGGGGGACCATTGGCATTAGGTGCCAAACACATTCTTTCGTTTTTTCATATACTGCCAATGGGGGACCATTGGCATTAGGTGCCAAACACATTCTTTCGTTTTTTCATATACTGCCAATGGGGGACCATTGGCATTAGGTGCCAAACGCATTCTTTCGTTTTTTCATATACTGCCAATGGGGGACCATTGGCATTAGGTGCCAAACACATATTTTCGTTTTTTCATATACTGCCAATGGGGGACCATTGGCATTAAGTGCCAAACACATATTTTCGTTTTTTCATATACTGCCAATGGGGGACCATTGGCATTAGGTGCCAAACACATATTTTCGTTTTTTCATATACTTCCAATGGGGGACCATTGGCATTAAGTGCCAAACACATATTTTCGTTTTTTCATATACTGCCAATGGGGGACCATTGGCATTAGGTGCCAAAACACATCCTCTCGTTTTTTCACATACTGCCGATGGGGGACCATTGGCATTAGGTGCCAAACGCATTCTTTCGTTTTTTCATATACTGCCAATGGGGGACCATTGGCATTAGGTGCCAAACACATATTTTCGTTTTTTCATATACTGCCAATGGGGGACCATTGGCATTAAGTGCCAAACACATATTTTCGTTTTTTCATATACTGCCAATGGGGGACCATTGGCATTAGGTGCCAAACACATATTTTCGTTTTTTCATATACTTCCAATGGGGGACCATTGGCATTAGGTGCCAAACACATATTTTCGTTTTTTCATATACTTCCAATGGGGGACCATTGGCATTAAGTGCCAAACACATATTCTCGTTTTTTCATATACTGCCAATGGGGGACCATTGGCATTAGGTGCCAAAACACATCCTCTCGTTTTTTCACATACTGCCGATGGGGGACCATTGGCATTAGGTGCCAAACGCATTCTTTCGTTTTTTCATATACTGCCAATGGGGGACCATTGGCATTAGATGCCAAACACATTCTTTCGTTTTTTCATATACTGCCAATGGGGGACCATTAGCGTTAGATGCCAAATACATTCTTTCGTTTTTTCATATACTGCCAATGGGGGACCATTGGCATTAGGTGCCAAACACATATTTTCGTTTTTTCATATACTTCCAATGGGGGACCATTGGCATTAGGTGCCAAACACATATTTTCGTTTTTTCATATACTGCCAATGGGGGACCATTGGCATTAAGTGCCAAACACATATTTTCGTTTTTTCATATACTGCCAATGGGGGACCATTGGCATTAGGTGCCAAACACATATTTTCGTTTTTTCATATACTTCCAATGGGGGACCATTGGCATTAAGTGCCAAACACATATTTTCGTTTTTTCATATACTGCCAATGGGGGACCATTGGCATTAGGTGCCAAACACATTCTTTTGTTTTTTCATATACTGCCAATGGGGGACCATTGGCATTAGGTGCCAAACACATATTTTCGTTTTTTCATATACTGCCAATGGGGGACCATTGGCATTAGGTGCCAAACACATTCTTTCGTTTTTTCATATACTGCCAATGGGGGACCATTGGCATTAGGTGCCAAACACATTCTTTCGTTTTTTCATATACTGCCAATGGGGGACCATTGGCATTAGGTGCCAAACACATTCTTTCCATTTTTCATATACTGCCAATGGGGGACCATTGGCATTAGGTGCCAAACACATATTTTCGTCTTTTCATATACTGTCAATGGGGGACCATTGGCATTAGGTGCCAAACACATTCTTTCGTTTTTTCATATACTGCCAATGGGGTACCATTGGCATTAGGTGCCAAACACATATTTTCGTTTTTTCATATACTGCCAATGGGGGACCATTGGCATTAGGTGCCAAACACATTCTTTCGTTTTTTCATATACTGCCAATGGGGGACCATTGGCATTAGGTGCCAAACACATTCTTTCGTTTTTTCATATACTGCCAATGGGGGACCATTGGCATTAGATGCCAAACACATTCTTTCGTTTTTTCATATACTGCCAATGGGGGACCATTGGCATTAGGTGCCAAACACATTCTTTCGTTTTTTCATATACTGCCAATGGGGGCCATTGGCATTAGGTGCCAAACACATTCTTTCGATTTTTCATATACTGCCAATGGGGGACCATTGGCATTAGGTGCCAAACACATATTTTCGTCTTTTCATATACTGCCAATGGGGGACCATTGGCATTAGGTGCCAAACACATTCTTTTGTTTTTTCATATACTGCCAATGGGGGACCATTGGCATTAGGTGCCAAACACATTCTTTCGTTTTTTCATATACTGCCAATGGGGGACCATTGGCATTAGGTGCCAAACACATTCTTTCGTTTTTTCATATACTGCCAATGGGGGACCATTGGCATTAGGTGCCAAACACATTCTTTCGTTTTTTCATATACTGCCAATGGGGGACCATTGGCATTAGATGCCAAACACATTCTTTCGTTTTTTCATATACTGCCAATGAGGGACCATTGGCATTAGGTGCCAAACACATTCTTTCGTTTTTTCATATACTGCCAATGGGGGACCATTGGCATTAGGTGCTAAACACATTCTTTCGTTTTTTCATATACTGCCAATGGGGGACCATTGGCATTAGGTGCCAAACACATTCTTTCGTTTTTTCATATACTGCCAATGGGGGACCATTGGCATTAGGTGCCAAACACATATTTTCGTTTTTTCATATACTGCCAATGGGGGACCATTGGCATTAGGTGCCAAACACATTCTTTCGTTTTTTCATATACTGCCAATGGGGGACCATTAGCGTTAGATGCCAAATACATTCTTTCGTTTTTTCATATACTGCCAATGGGGGACCATTGGCATTAGGTGCCAAACACATTCTTTCGTTTTTTCATATACTGCCAAAGGGGGACCATTGGCATTAGGTGCCAAACACATTCTTTCGTTTTTTCATATACTGCCAATGGGGGACCATTGGCATTAGGTGCCAAACACATTCTTTCGTTTTTTCATATACTGCCAATGAGGGACCATTGGCATTAGGTGCCAAACACATTCTTTCGTTTTTTCATATACTGCCAATGGGGGACCATTGGCATTAGGTGCCAAACACATTCTTTTGTTTTTTCATATACTGCCAAAGGGGGACCATTGGCATTAGGTGCCAAACGCATATTTTCGTTTTTTCATATACTGCCAATGGGGGACCATTGGCATTAGGTGCCAAACACATTCTTTCGTTTTTTCATATACTGCCAATGGGGGACCATTGGCATTAGGTGCCAAACACATATTTTCGTTTTTTCATATACTGCCAATGGGGGACCATTGGCATTAGATGCCAAACACATTCTTTCGTTTTTTCATATACTTTCAATGGGGGACCATTGGCATTAGGTGCCAAACACATTCTTTCGATTTTTCATATACTGCCAAAGGGGGACCATTGGCATTAGGTGCCAAACGCATATTTTCGTTTTTTCATATACTGCCAATGGGGGACCATTGGCATTAGGTGCCAAACACATTCTTTCGTTTTTTCATATACTGCCAATGGGGGACCATTGGCATTAGGTGCCAAACACATTCTTTCGTTTTTTCATATACTGCCAATGGGGGACCATTGGCATTAGATGCCAAACACATTCTTTCGTTTTTTCATATACTGCCAATGGGGGACCATTGGCATTAGGTGCCAAACACATTCTTTCGTTTTTTCATATACTGCCAATGGGGGCCATTGGCATTAGGTGCCAAACACATTCTTTCGTTTTTTCATATACTGCCAATGAGGGACCATTGGCATTAGGTGCCAAACACATTCTTTCGTTTTTTCATATACTGCCAATGGGGGACCATTGGCATTAGGTGCCAAACACATTCTTTTGTTTTTTCATATACTGCCAATGGGGGACCATTGGCATTAGGTGCCAAACACATATTTTCGTTTTTTCATATACTGCCAATGGGGGACCATTGGCATTAGATGCCAAACACATTCTTTCGTTTTTTCATATACTGCCAATGGGGGCCATTGGCATTAGGTGCCAAACACATTCTTTCGTTTTTTCATATACTGCCAATGAGGGACCATTGGCATTAGGTGCCAAACACATTCTTTCGTTTTTTCATATACTGCCAATGGGGGACCATTTACATTAGGTGCTAAACACATTCTTTTGATTTTTCATATACTGCCAATGGGGGACTCATTGGCATTAGGTGCCAAACACATTCTTTCGTTTTTTCATATACTGCCAATGGGGGACCATTGGCATTAGGTGCTAAACACATTCTTTTGATTTTTCATATACTGCCAATGGGGGACTCATTGGCATTAGGTGCCAAACACATTCTTTCGTTTTTTCATATACTGCCAATGGGGGACCATTGGCATTAGGTGCTAAACACATTCTTTTGATTTTTCATATACTGCCAATGGGGGAATATTTACATTAGGTGACAATCACATATTTTCGTTTTTTCATATACTGCCAATGGGGGACCATTGGCATTAGGTGCCAAACACATTCTTTCGTTTTTTCATATACTGCCAATGGGGGACCATTGGTATTAGGTGCCAAACACATTCTTTCGTTTTTTCATATACTGCCAATGGAGGACCATTGGCATTAGGTGCCAAACACATTCTTTCGTTTTTTCATATAATGCCAATGGGGGACCATTGGCATTAGGTGCCAAACACATTCTTTCGTTTTTTCATATACTGCCAATGGGGGACCATTGGCATTAGGTGCTAAACACATTCTTTCGTTTTTTCATATACTGCCAATGGGGGACCATTGGCATTAGGTGCCAAACACATTCTTTCGTTTTTTCATATACTGCCAATGGGGGACCATTGGCATTAGGTGCCAAACACATATTTTCGTTTTTTATATACTGCCAATGGGGGACCATTGGCATTAGGTGCCAAACACATTCTTTCGTTTTTTCATATACTGCCAATGGGGGACCATTAGCGTTAGATGCCAAATACATTCTTTCGTTTTTTCATATACTGCCAATGGGGGACCATTGGCATTAGGTGCCAAACACATTCTTTCGTTTTTTCATATACTGCCAAAGGGGGACCATTGGCATTAGGTGCCAAACACATTCTTTCGTTTTTTCATATACTGCCAATGGGGGACCATTGGCATTAGGTGCCAAACACATTCTTTCGTTTTTTCATATACTGCCAATGAGGGACCATTGGCATTAGGTGCCAAACACATTCTTTCGTTTTTTCATATACTGCCAATGGGGGACCATTGGCATTAGGTGCCAAACACATTCTTTTGTTTTTTCATATACTGCCAAAGGGGGACCATTGGCATTAGGTGCCAAACGCATATTTTCGTTTTTTCATATACTGCCAATGGGGGACCATTGGCATTAGGTGCCAAACACATTCTTTCGTTTTTTCATATACTGCCAATGGGGGACCATTGGCATTAGGTGCCAAACACATATTTTCGTTTTTTCATATACTGCCAATGGGGGACCATTGGCATTAGATGCCAAACACATTCTTTCGTTTTTTCATATACTTTCAATGGGGGACCATTGGCATTAGGTGCCAAACACATTCTTTCGATTTTTCATATACTGCCAAAGGGGGACCATTGGCATTAGGTGCCAAACGCATATTTTCGTTTTTTCATATACTGCCAATGGGGGACCATTGGCATTAGGTGCCAAACACATTCTTTCGTTTTTTCATATACTGCCAATGGGGGACCATTGGCATTAGGTGCCAAACACATTCTTTCGTTTTTTCATATACTGCCAATGGGGGACCATTGGCATTAGATGCCAAACACATTCTTTCGTTTTTTCATATACTGCCAATGGGGGACCATTGGCATTAGGTGCCAAACACATTCTTTCGTTTTTTCATATACTGCCAATGGGGGCCATTGGCATTAGGTGCCAAACACATTCTTTCGTTTTTTCATATACTGCCAATGAGGGACCATTGGCATTAGGTGCCAAACACATTCTTTCGTTTTTTCATATACTGCCAATGGGGGACCATTGGCATTAGGTGCCAAACACATTCTTTTGTTTTTTCATATACTGCCAATGGGGGACCATTGGCATTAGGTGCCAAACACATATTTTCGTTTTTTCATATACTGCCAATGGGGGACCATTGGCATTAGATGCCAAACACATTCTTTCGTTTTTTCATATACTGCCAATGGGGGCCATTGGCATTAGGTGCCAAACACATTCTTTCGTTTTTTCATATACTGCCAATGAGGGACCATTGGCATTAGGTGCCAAACACATTCTTTCGTTTTTTCATATACTGCCAATGGGGGACCATTTACATTAGGTGCTAAACACATTCTTTTGATTTTTCATATACTGCCAATGGGGGACTCATTGGCATTAGGTGCCAAACACATTCTTTCGTTTTTTCATATACTGCCAATGGGGGACCATTGGCATTAGGTGCTAAACACATTCTTTTGATTTTTCATATACTGCCAATGGGGGACTCATTGGCATTAGGTGCCAAACACATTCTTTCGTTTTTTCATATACTGCCAATGGGGGACCATTGGCATTAGGTGCTAAACACATTCTTTTGATTTTTCATATACTGCCAATGGGGGAATATTTACATTAGGTGACAATCACATATTTTCGTTTTTTCATATACTGCCAATGGGGGACCATTGGCATTAGGTGCCAAACACATTCTTTCGTTTTTTCATATACTGCCAATGGGGGACCATTGGCATTAGGTGCCAAACACATTCTTTCGTTTTTTCATATACTGCCAATGGAGGACCATTGGCATTAGGTGCCAAACACATTCTTTCGTTTTTTCATATAATGCCAATGGGGGACTCATTGGCATTAGGTGCCAAACACATTCTTTCGTTTTTTCATATACTGCCAATGGGGGACCATTGGCATTAGGTGCTAAACACATTCTTTTGATTTTTCATATACTGCCAATGGGGGACTCATTGGCATTAGGTGCCAAACACATTCTTTCGTTTTTTCATATACTGCCAATGGGGGACCATTGGCATTAGGTGCTAAACACATTCTTTTGATTTTTCATATACTGCCAATGGGGGACTCATTGGCATTAGGTGCCAAACACATTCTTTCGTTTTTTCATATACTGCCAATGGGGGACCATTGGCATTAGGTGCCAAACACATATTTTCGTTTTTTCATATACTGCCAATGGGGGACCATTGGCATTAGGTGCCAAACACATTCTTTCGTTTTTTCATATACTGCCAATGGGGGACCATTGGCATTAGTTGCCAAACACATTCTTTCGTTTTTTCATATACTGCCAATGGGGGAATATTTACATTAGGTGACAATCACATATTTTCGTTTTTTCATATACTGCCAATGGGGGACCATTGGCATTAGGTGCCAAACACATTCTTTCGTTTTTTCATATACTGCCAATGGGGGACCATTGGCATTAGTTGCCAAACACATTCTTTCGTTTTTTCATATACTGCCAATGGGGGACCATTGGCATTAGGTGCCAAACACATATTTTCGATTTTTCATATACTGCCAATGGGGGACCATTGGCATTAGGTGCCAAAACACATTCTCTCGATTTTTCACATACTGCCGATGGGGGACCATTGGCATTAGGTGCCAAACACATATTTTCGATTTTTCATATACTGCCAATGGGGGACCATTGGCATTAGGTGCCAAACACATATTTTCGTTTTTTCATATACTGCCTACGGGGGACCATTGGCATTAGGTGCCAAACACATTCTTTCGTTTTTTCATATACTGCCAATGGGGGACCATTGGCATTAGGTGCTATACACATTCTTTTGATTTTTCATATACTGCCAATGGGGGAATATTTACATTAGGTGACAATCACATATTTTCGTTTTTTCATATACTGCCAATGGGGGACCATTGGCATTAGGTGCCAAACACATTCTTTCGTTTTTTCATATACTGCCAATGGGGGACCATTGGCATTAGGTGCCAAACACATTCTTTCGTTTTTTCATATACTGCCAATGGGCGACCAATGGGGGACCATTGGCATTAGTTGCCAAACACATTCTTTCGTTTTTTCATATACTGCCAATGGGGGACCATTGGCATTAGGTGCCAAACACATATTTTCGATTTTTCATATACTGCCAATGGGGGACCATTGGCATTAGGTGCCAAAACACATTCTCTCGATTTTTCACATACTGCCGATGGGGGACCATTGGCATTAGGTGCCAAACACATATTTTCGATTTTTCATATACTGCCAATGGGGGACCATTGGCATTAGGTGCCAAACACATATTTTCGTTTTTTCATATACTGCCAATGGGGGACCATTGGCATTAGGTGCCAAACACATTCTTTCGTTTTTTCATATAATGCCAATGGGGGACTCATTGGCATTAGGTGCCAAACACATTCTTTCGTTTTTTCATATACTGCCAATGGGGGACCATTGGCATTAGGTGCTAAACACATGCTTTTGATTTTTCATATACTGCCAATGGGGGACTCATTGGCATTAGGTGCCAAACACATTCTTTCGTTTTTTCATATACTGCCAATGGGGGACCATTGGCATTAGGTGGTAAACACATTCTTTTGATTTTTCATATACTGCCAATGGGGGACCATTGGCATTAGGTGCCAAACACATATTTTCGTTTTTTCATATACTGCCAATGGGGGACCATTGGCATTAGGTGCCAAACACATTCTTTCGTTTTTTCATATACTGCCAATGGGGGACCATTGGCATTAGTTGCCAAACACATTCTTTCGTTTTTTCATATACTGCCAATGGGGGAATATTTACATTAGGTGACAATCACATATTTTCGTTTTTTCATATACTGCCAATGGGGGACCATTGGCATTAGGTGCCAAACACATTCTTTCGTTTTTTCATATACTGCCAATGGGGGACCATTGGCATTAGTTGCCAAACACATTCTTTCGTTTTTTCATATACTGCCAATGGGGGACCATTGGCATTAGGTGCCAAACACATATTTTCGATTTTTCATATACTGCCAATGGGGGACCATTGGCATTAGGTGCCAAAACACATTCTCTCGATTTTTCACATACTGCCGATGGGGGACCATTGGCATTAGGTGCCAAACACATATTTTCGATTTTTCATATACTGCCAATGGGGGACCATTGGCATTAGGTGCCAAACACATATTTTCGTTTTTTCATATACTGCCTACGGGGGACCATTGGCATTAGGTGCCAAACACATTCTTTCGTTTTTTCATATACTGCCAATGGGGGACCATTGGCATTAGGTGCTAAACACATTCTTTTGATTTTTCATATACTGCCAATGGGGGAATATTTACATTAGGTGACAATCACATATTTTCGTTTTTTCATATACTGCCAATGGGGGACCATTGGCATTAGGTGCCAAACACATTCTTTCGTTTTTTCATATACTGCCAATGGGGGACCATTGGCATTAGGTGCCAAACACATTCTTTCGTTTTTTCATATACTGCCAATGGGGGACCATTGGCATTAGTTGCCAAACACATTCTTTCGTTTTTTCATATACTGCCAATGGGGGACCATTGCCATTAGGTGCCAAACACATATTTTCGATTTTTCATATACTGCCAATGGGGGACCATTGGCATTAGGTGCCAAACACATATTTTCGTTTTTTCATATACTGCCTACGGGGGACCATTGGCATTAGGTGCCAAACACATCCTTTCGTTTTTTCATATACTGCCAATGGGGGACCATTGGCATTAGGTGCCAAACACATTCTTTCGTTTTTCCATATACTGCCTACGGGGGACCATTGGCATTAGGTGCCAAAACACATTCTCTCGATTTTTCACATACTGCCGATGGGGGACCATTGGCATTAGGTGCCAAACACATATTTTCGATTTTTCATATACTGCCAATGGGGGACCATTGGCATTAGGTGCCAAACACATATTTTCGTTTTTTCATATACTGCCTACGGGGGACCATTGGCATTAGGTGCCAAACACATCCTTTCGATTTTTCATATACTGCCAATGGGGGACCATTGGCATTTGGTGCCAAACACATTCTTTCGATTTTTCATATACTGCCAATGGGGGACCATTGGCATTTGGTGCTAAACACATTCTTTTGATTTTTCATATACTGCCAATGGGGGACCATTGGCATTAGGTGCCAAACACATATTTTCGTTTTTTCATATACTGCCAATGGGGGACCATTCCCATTAGGTGCGAAACACATTCTTTAGTTTTTTCATATATTGCCAATGGGGGACCATTGGCATTAGGTGCCAACCACATTCTTTTGATTTTTCATATACTGCCAACGGGGGACCATTGGCATTTGGTGCTAAACACATTCTTTTGATTTTTCATATACTGCCAATGGGGGACCATTGGCATTAGGTGCCAAACACATATTTTCGTTTTTTCATATACTGCCAATGGGGGACCATTGGCATTAGGTGCCAAACACATTCTTTCGTTTTTTCATATACTGCCAATGGGGGACCATTGGCATTAGGTGCCAAACACATTCTTTCGTTTTTTCATATACTGCCTACGGGGGACCATTGGCATTAGGTGCCAAAACACATTCTCTCGATTTTTCACATACTGCCGATGGGGGACCATTGGCATTAGGTGCCAAACACATTCTTTCGATTTTTCATATACTGCCAATGGCGGACCATTGGCATTAGATGCCAAACACATTCTTTCGTTTTTTCATATACTGCCAATGGGGGACCATTGGCATTAGGTGCTAAACACATTCTTTCGTTTTTCCATATACTGCCAATGGGGGACCATTGGCATTAGGTGCGAAACACATTCTTTCGTTTTTTCATATACCGCCAATGGGGGACCATTGGCATTAGGTGCTAAACACATTCTTTCGTTTTTTCATATACTGCCAATGGCGGACCATTGGCATTAGATGCCAAACACATTCTTTCGTTTTTTCATATACTGCCAATGGGGGACCATTGGGGGACCATTGGCATTAGGTGCCAAACACATTCTTTCGATTTTTCATATACTGCCAATGGGGGACCATTGGCATTAGGTGCGAAACACATTCTTTCGTTTTTTCATATACCGCCAATGGGGGACCATTGGCATTAGGTGCTAAACACATTCTTTCGTTTTTTCATATACTGCCAATGGCGGACCATTGGCATTAGATGCCAAACACATTCTTTCGTTTTTTCATATACTGCCAATGGGGGACCATTGGCATTAGGTGCCAAACACATTCTTTCGATTTTTCATATACTGCCAATGGGGGACCATTGGCATTAGGTGCGAAACACATTCTTTCGTTTTTTCATATACCGCCAATGGGGGACCATTGGCATTAGGTGCTAAACACATTCTTTTGATTTTGCATATACTGCCAATTTGGGACTCATTGGCATTAGGTGCCAAACACATTCTTTCGTTTTTTCATATTCCGCCAATGGGGGACCATTGGCATTAGGTGCTAAACACATTCTTTCGTTTTTTCATATACTGCCAATGGCGGACCATTGGCATTAGGTGCCAAACACATTCTTTCGTTTTTTCATATACTGCCAATGGGGGACCATTGGGGGACCATTGGCATTAGGTGCCAAACACATTCTTTCGATTTTTCATATACTGCCAATGGCGGACCATTGGCATTAGATGCCAAACACATTCTTTCGTTTTTTCATATACTGTCAATGGGGGACCATTGGGGGACCATTGGCATTAGGTGCTAATCACATTCTTTCGTTTTTTCATATACTGCCAATGGGGGACCATTGGCATTAGGTGCTAAACACATTCTTTCGTTTTTTCATATACTGCCAATGGAGGACCATTGGCATTAGGTGCTAAACACATTCTTTTGATTTTTCATATACTGCCAATGGGGGACCATTGGCATTAGGTGCCAAACACATTCTTTCGATTTTTCATATACTGTCAATGGGGGACCATTGGCATTAGGTGCCAAACACATTCTTTCGTTTTTTCATATACTGCCAATGGGGGACCATTGGCATCAGGTGCCAAACACATTCTTTCGTTTTTTCATATACTTTCAATGGGGGACCATTGGCATTAGGTGCCAAACACATTCTTTCGATTTTTCATATACTGCCAATGGGGGATCATTGGCATTAGGTGCCAAACACATTCTTTCGTTTTTTCATATACCGCCAATGGGGGACCATTGGCATTAGGTGCTAAACACATTCTTTCGTTTTTTCATATACTGCCAATGGCGGACCATTGGCATTAGATGCCAAACACATTCTTTCGTTTTTTCATATACTGCCAATGGGGGACCATTGGCATTAGGTGCCAAACACATTCTTTCGATTTTTCATATACTGCCAATGGGGGACCATTGGGGGACCATTGGCATTAGGTGCCAAACACATTCTTTCGATTTTTCATATACTGCCAATGGGGGACCATTGGCATTAGGTGCGAAACACATTCTTTCGTTTTTTCATATACTGCCAATGGCGGACCATTGGCATTAGATGCCAAACACATTCTTTCGTTTTTTCATATACTGCCAATGGGGGACCATTGGCATTAGGTGCCAAACACATTCTTTCGATTTTTCATATACTGCCAATGGGGGACCATTGGCATTAGGTGCCAAACACATTCTTTCGATTTTTCATTTACTGCCAATGGGGGACCATTGGCATTAGGTGCCAAACACATTCTTTCGTTTTTTCATATACCGCCAATGGGGGACCATTGGCATTAGGTGCTAAACACATTCTTTCGTTTTTTCATATACTGCCAATGGCGGACCATTGGCATTAGATGCCAAACACATTCTTTCGTTTTTTCATATACTGTGAATGGGGGACCATTGGGGGACCATTGGCATTAGGTGCCAAACACATTCTTCGATTTTTCATATACTGCCAATGGGGGACCATTGGCATTAGGTGCGAAACACATTCTTTCGTTTTTTCATATACCGCCAATGGGGGACCATTGGCATTAGGTGCTAAACACATTCTTTCGTTTTTTCATATACTGCCAATGGCGGACCATTGGCATAAGATGCCAAACACATTCTTTCGTTTTTTCATATACTTTCAATGGGGGACCATTGGGGGACCATTGGCATTAGGTGCTAAACACATTCTTTCGTTTTTTCATATACTGCCAATGGCGGACCATTGGCATAAGATGCCAAACACATTCTTTCGTTTTTTCATATACCGCCAATGGGGGACCATTGGCATTAGGTGCTAAACACATTCTTTTGATTTTTCATATACTGCCAATGGGGGACTCATTGGCATTAGGTGCCAAACACATTCTTTCGTTTTTTCATATACTGCCAATGGGGGACCATTGGCATTAGGTGCCAATCACATATTTTCGTTTTTTCATATACTGCCAATGGGGGACCATTGGCATTAGGTGCTAAACACATTCTTTTGATTTTTCATATACTGCCAATGGGGGACCATTGGCATTAGGTGCCAAACACATTCTTTCGTTTTTTCATATACTGCCAATGGGGGACCATTTACATTAGGTGCCAATCACATATTTTCGTTTTTTCATATACTGCCAATGGGGGACCATTGGCATTAGGTGCCAAACACATTCTTTCGTTTTTTCATATACTGCCAATGGGGGACCATTGGCATTAGGTGCCAAACACATATTTTCGATTTTTCATATACTGCCAATGGGGGACCATTGGCATTAGGTGCCAAACACATTCTTTCGTTTTTTCATATACTGCCAATGGGGGACCATTGGCATTAGGTGCCAAACACATTCTTTCGTTTTTTCATATACTGCCAATGGGGGACCATTGGCATTAGGTGCCAAACACATTCTTTGGTTTTTTCATATACTGCCAATGGGGGACCATTGGCATTAGGTGCCAAACACATATTTTCGTTTTTTCATATACTGCCAATGGGGGACCATTGGCATTAGGTGCCAAACACTTATTTTCGTTTTTTCATATACTGCCAATGGGGGACCATTGGCATTAGATGCCAAACACATTCTTTCGTTTTTTCATATACTGCCAATGGGGGACCATTGGCATTAGGTGCTAAACACATTCTTTTGATTTTTCATATACTGCCAATGGGGGACCATTGGCATTAGGTGCTAAACACATTCTTTTGATTTTTCATATACTGCCAATGGAGGACCATTGGCATTAGGTGCCAAACACATATTTTCGTTTTTTCATATACTGCCAATGGAGGACCATTGGCATTAGGTGCTAAAGACATTCCTTTGATTTTTCATATACTGCCAATGGGGGACCATTGGCATTAGGTGCCAAACACATTCTTTCGTTTTTTCATATACTGTCAATGGGGGACCATTGGCATTAGGTGCCAAACACATATTTTCGTTTTTTCATATACTGCCAATGGGATACCATTGGCATTAGGTGCTTAACACATTCTTTTGATTTTTCATATACTGCCAATGGGGGACCATTGGCATTAGGTGCGAAACACATTCTTTCGTTTTTTCATATACTGCCAATGGGGGACCATTGGCATTAGGTGCCAAACACATAATTTCGTTTTTTCATATACTGCCAAAGGGGGACCATTGGCATTAGGTGCCAAACACATATTTTCGTTTTTTCATATACTGCCAATGGGGGACCATTGGCATTAGGTGCCAAACGCATATTTCCGTTTTTTCGTATACTGCCAATGGGGGACCATTGGCATTAGGTGCCAAACACATATTTTCGTTTTTTCATATACTGGCAATGGGGGATCATTGTCATTAGGTGCCAAACACATTCTTTCGTTTTTTCATATACTGCCAATGGGGGACCATTGGCATTAGGTGCCAAACACATATTTTCGTTTTTTCATATACTGCCAATGGGGGACCATTGGCATTAGGTGCTAAACACATTCTTTCGTTTTTTCATATACTGCCAATGGGGGACCATTGGCATTAGGTGCCAACCACATTCTTTTGATTTTTCATATACTGCCAATGGGGACCATTGGCATTTGGTGCCAAACACATTCTTTCGATTTTTCATATACTGCCAACGGGGGACCATTGGCATTAGGTGCGAAACACATTCTTTCGTTTTTTCATATACTGCCAATGGGGGACCATTGGCATTAGGTGCCAAGCACATTCTCTCGTTTTTTCATATACTGCCAATGGGGGACCATTAGGTACCAAACACATATTTTCGTTTTTTCATATACTGCCAATTGGGGACCATTGGCATTAGGTGCCAAACACATATTTTCGTTTTTCCATATACTGCCAATTGGGGACTATTGACATTAGGTGCCAAACGCATTCTTTCGTTTTTTCATATACTGCCAATGGGGGACCATTGGCATTAGGTGCTAAACACATTCTCTCGTTTTTTCACATACTGCCAATGGGGGACCATTGGCATTAGGTGCCAAACACATATTTTCGTTTTTTCATATACTGCCAATGGGGGACCATTGGCATTAGGTGCCAAACACATTCTTTCGTTTTTTCATATACTGCCAATGGGGGACCATTGGCATTAGGTGCCAAACACATTCTTTCGTTTTTTCATATACTGCCAATGGGGGACCATTGGCATTAGGTGCTTAACACATTCTTTTGATTTTTCATATACTGCCAATGGAGGACCATTGGCATTAAGTGCCAAACACATATTTTCGTTTTTTCATATACTGCCAATGGGGGACCATTGGCATTAGGTGCCAAACACATATTTTCGTTTTTTCATATACTGCCAATGGGGGACCATTGGCATTAGGTGCCAAACACATATTTTCGTTTTTTCACATACTGCCAATGGGGGACCATTGGCATTAGGTGCCAAACACATATTTTCGTTTTTTCATATACTGCCAATGGGGGACCATTGGCATTAGGTGCCAAACACATATTTTCGTTTTTCCATATACTGCCAATTGGGGACTATTGACATTAGGTGCCAAACACATTCTTTCGTTTTTTCATATACTGCCAATGGGGGACCATTGGCATTAGGTGCTAAACACATTCTTTTGATTTTTCATATACTGCCAATGGAGGACCATTGGCATTAGTTGCCAAACACATATTTTCGTTTTTTCATATACTGCCAATGGGGGACCATTGGCATTAGGTGCCAAACACATTCTTTCGTTTTTTCATATACTGCCAATGGGGGACCATTGGCATTAGGTGCCAGACGCATATTTTCGTTTTTTCATATACTGCCAATGGGGGACCATTGGCATTAGGTGCCAAACACATTCTTTCGTTTTTTCATATACTGCCAATGGGGGACCATTGGCATTAGGTGCCAAACGCATATTTTCGTTTTTTCATATACTGCCAATGGGGGACCATTGGCATTAGGTGCCAAACACATTCTTTCGTTTTTTCATATACTGCCAATGGGGGACCATTGGCATTAGGTGCCAAACACATATTTTCGTTTTTTCATATACTGCCAATGGGGGACCATTGGCATTAGGTGCCAAACACATTCTTTCGTTTTTTCATATACTGCCAATGGGGGACCATTGGCATTAGGTGCTTAACACATTCTTTTGATTTTTCATATACTGCCAATGGAGGACCATTGGCATTAAGTGCCAAACACATATTTTCGTTTTTTCATATACTGCCAATGGGGGACCATTGGCATTAGGTGCCAAACACATATTTTCGTTTTTTCATATACTGCCAATGGGGGACCATTGGCATTAGGTGCCAAACACATATTTTCGTTTTTCCATATACTGCCAATGGGGGACCATTGGCATTAGGTGCCAAACACATATTTTCGTTTTTTCATATACTGCCAATGGGGGACCATTGGCATTAGGTGCCAAACACATATTTTCGTTTTTTCATATACTGCCAATGGGGGAGCATTGGCATTAGGTGCCAAACACATATTTTCGTTTTTTCATATACTGCCAATGGGGGACTATTGACATTAGGTGCCAAACACATTCTTTCGTTTTTTCATATACTGCCAATGGGGGAGCATTGGCATTAGGTGCCAAACACATATTTTCGTTTTTCCATATACTGCCAATGGGGGACTATTGACATTAGGTGCCAAACACATTCTTTCGTTTTTTCATATACTGCCAATGGGGGACCATTGGCATTAGGTGCCAAACACATTCTTTCGTTTTTTCATATACTGCCAATGGGGGACCATTAGGTACCAAACACATATTTTCGTTTTTTCATATACTGCCAATGGGGGACCATTGGCATTAGGTGCCAAACACATTCTTTTGATTTTTCATATACTGCCAATGGGGGACCATTGGCATTAGGTACCAAACACATTCTTTCGTTTTTTCATATACTGCCAATGGGGGACCATTGGCATTAGGTGCCAAACACATATTTTCGTTTTTTCATATACTGCCAATGGGGGACCATTGGCATTAGGTGCCAAACACATATTTTCGTTTTTTCATATACTGCCAATGGGGGACCATTGGCATTAGGTGCCAAACACATTCTTTCGTTTTTTCTTATACTGCCAATGGGGGACCATTGGAATTTGGTGCTAAACACATTCTTTTGATTTTTCATATACTGCCAATGGGGGACCATTGGCATTAGGTGCCAAACACATTCTTTCGTTTTTTCATATACTGCCAATGGGGGACCATTGGCATTAGGTGCTAAACACATTCTTTTGATTTTTCATATACTGCCAATGGGGGACCATTGGCATTAGGTGCCAAACACATTCTTTTGTTTTTTCATATACTGCCAATGGGGGACCATTGGCATTAGGTGCTAAACACATTTTTTTGATTTTTCATATACTGCCAATGGGGGACCATTGGCATTAGGTGCCAACCACATTCTTTTGATTTTTCATATACTGCCAATGGGGGACCATTGGCATTAGGTGCCAAACACATTCTTTCGTTTTTTCATATACTGCCAATGGGGGACCATTGGCATTTGGTGCTAAACACATTCTTTTGATTTTTCATATACTGCCAATGGGGGACCATTGGCATTAGGTGCCAAAACACATTCTCTCGTTTTTTCACATACTGCCGATGGGGGACCATTGGCATTAGGTGCCAAACACATATTTTCGTTTTTTCATAAACTGCCAATGGGGGACCATTGGCATTAGGTGCCAAACACATTCTTTCGTTTTTTCATATACTGCCAATGGGGGACCATTGGCATTAGGTGCTAAACACATTCTTTTGATTTTTCATATACTGCCAATGGGGGACCATTGGCATTAGGTGCCAAACACATTCTTTCGTTTTTTCATATACTGCCAATGGGGGACCATTGGCATTAGGTGCCAAACACATATTTTCGTTTTTTCATATACTGCCAATGGGGGACCATTGGCATTAGGTGCCAACCACATTCTTTTGATTTTTCATATACTGCCAATGGAGCATCATTGGCATTAGGTGCAAAACACATATTTTCGTTTTTTCATATACTGCCAATGGGGGACCATTGGCATTAGGTGCCAAACACATTCTTTCGTTTTTTCATATACTGCCAATGGGGGACCATTGGCATTTGGTGCCAAACACATTCTTTTGATTTTTCATATACTGCCAATGGGGGACCATTGGCATTAGGTGCCAAACACATTCTTTCGTTTTTTCATATACTGCCAATGGGGGACCATTGGCATTAGGTGCTAAACACATTCTTTTGATTTTTCATATACTGCCAATGGGGGCCAATTGGCATTAGGTGCCAAACACATTCTTTCGTTTTTTCATATACTGCCAATGGGGGACCATTGGCATTAGGTGCCAAACACATATTTTCGTTTTTTCATATACTGCCAATGGGGGACCATTGGCATTAGGTGCCAAACACATTCTTTCGTTTTTTCACATACTGCCAATGGGGGACCGTTGGCATTAGGTGCCAAACACATATTTTCGTTTTTTCATATACTGCCAATGGGGGACCATTGGCATTAGGTGCCAAACACATTCTTTCGGTATATGAAAAAACGAAAATATGCGTTCGACACCTAATGCCAATGGTCCCTCATCACCGTTGGTTTCATCTGAAGAATTCGTCCGCTGTCATGCTGCGTTTCAAAAATTGATTCCGGCTGGACAATAACCAGAACGCCATGGCTACCACGGTGGGGGGTAACATAATTGCAAAATTGATGATGTAGACAGTTACAACACTGGGTATCACCAAATTGACGCCACTCAGTGCCGATACAATTCCTTCAGCACCTAACCTCTGCTTAAGCCACTGGTCTTTAATCTATACGGACACGAACTTCTATCAAAGGGATTTCCGTATGCGAACGATCTTGCTATGGCCACACAATACCGGAGCATGGAAACAACATTAACTAAAGACCTTACTACACTCATCTCTTATTTTAAAAAGTGGATCATCATCATCATCCACCAGCCCCTTGTGTCCACTCCTGAACATAGGCCTCCTCTGCAGCTATCCTCTTGATACCGCCACTCCAACGGGTAATTGGTATTCATCTGTTCCTTCTGTCTTCTCTCGGTGGATATACTATCCTCAGTAAAGGTTAGGTTAGGTTTGGTTAAGTTGAAGTGATTGCCAACTGTTGCCAATACACTTAGACCAGTGATAGGTCCAGTGTGATACCACATGGATCTGGAGAGATCCAATTTGAACCAATGGAGCTTCTTATGAAGCGAAGGAGGTTTCTGACATCTACGCCTATCAGGTGGATAATTATTTCATGGAAGAGAGCTGGGCAGCTACAGAGAAGGTGGTAAATAGTTTCCTCCTCTTCTTCGTTCATGCAGCTTCTATAAAAATCGTTTGAATGTACGCCAAACCTTGTTGCATGACAGTGTCCCGTGATGCCACCAACTACGGTTCTGATATGTGATCAATCCTTAGAGCGTTTCAGATGATCTAGTCGTGGCCAAATCTGCTTTGTTGCTAGACACGTTGTTCCACTTGTCTACTTGAATTCAAATTTACATGTTGTGATCGGTGTACCCAAAGTGCCTTATCTGGAAGCATGGGTGTAGTTGTTCCATATCTGGCGAGTTTATCTGTTCCCTGGAATACCTCTTCGCTCCGACATTCAACAGAGGTGAAGATTGAACTGCTCTACCATCTCTGTCAGAGATGAATGGTAATCTAGTGCTACCTATGAATTTGGAGAGAACGATTCCAAGGACCTGATTGGTGTTTGACTGTCTGAAAAGGAACGGATATCTGACCTCTAGCCAAGATAAGACTTCTTTAATAGCCAATACCTCGGCCTGGAACACGCGGGAATCATTTGGAAGATGGAAATAGATTCTCAGTGGAAACACCACCACCTTCATTGGTTTTTGATTCATCGGTGTAAAAGTGGATCGAATTGTCTTGTCCTACCAGACAGACTTGGCGGAGATGGTGACAGGCAAGTTTTTATTAGCATTTAGCTCGGGTATTGTCAGTGGTGTAGTCTGTATTTCCTATGATGATTTTACCGCCTACAGTGCTGCATACAGTAAAACTTGAAAGGAAAAACGATTCCGAAAACGTTTTTCCAAAACATTGTCACATGATATTTTAAATTGCAAGTTTCTAAAGTCTCCACCACTTCGGAAATTGTTTGAACTTTTGAAAATAGTGTCACGAATAAATACACAATTAATGTCGCAATTATCCCCCAACCCTTGGGGTTGGACCAAAGCAAATCTCTCAATCTAAGCCAATAAAGATCATCTGGTTAAGCAATTAACCGCACTTATTATTATTATATCCCAAACAATCATGGCCAACTCCGGAGGAGAATGTTGTTGGCCACTAAATTGCCTAATTGCAAAAGTTTTAATTTTTAATTTCCATCCACCCCCCCTCCCACCAAAAAACAGATTGTGAGGGAGATCAAGGAAGTCAGTTCCACCCTCTCAAAGTGGATACGAACCATGAAAACAAGAAGAAAAAATCTGTAGAAACGTTCATCACTTCTACTGCGGATGCGGATTGCCTGCCATGCCGGTTGTTCGTGGTTGGTGGCTCCTTTCTGTTGGTTTATCCCGGCGTGTATCCTCCAACCAGAAATCGAGTTATTAATTCTTAATTCATCCTGTTTTTAGGCTAATCGCTATTCCAATGCAACAAAATAAACCCAAAAACAACGGAATAGCAGTTCGTGGCCTTTTTTTTCTGTTTTTGGCCACGTCTCCGTTAGAGAAAAGCGGATTTCCACTGCCCTGGAAATATTCTAACATCTGATTAAAAATAAAACTCGTTAAGATAAAAAGGAACAATCTTGTGAGTGTAGTACTGCCGCGTGGATGATTGGGAAAAAGGACGCGCGAACACAAAGTTTCGCCAGCACACCAGTGTCGTTTTGTTGAGATGTTTTCCGTTAAATTTTCATTTTCCGTTCTAATTTCAGAGCGCGACATCTTTATTGCAGTTGTGTTGTTTTTTTTTTTTTTTTAACGTTTTTGCAAGGACATGCCGGAAAATTGTCATCTCCCTGGTGTATCAAAGATTTTGGCCAAATGAGATTGTAGTGTCAAGTTGTGCTAATGGCTTAATTGGCTTTTGAGTTAGGGTCAACTGTTGAGGGAACTTAAATGGAAAGCAAAAGACAATTGTGAGGAATTTTTGTTTTAACCTAGTTTTGTCACAGCCTTATGGGGATTTAGAGAAGGCTGTTGTGTCCACGAAGGATGATGCCATGAAATTGTGCTTAATTTGAACGAAATCCATTTTTCGAGTTGGGTGATGCTTGAATCTGTGGATCTTTTAGTGCAATTTCATCCAGGATGTGGTTTTTAGGTGACGAAGTAGGGCATTTTTCTATAGAACCTCATCGTAAACCGCCTCTATCTTCGTAGAATTCTCTTTAAAAACTGAAAAGACTTCACAAAAAGATCTGGGAGATCTACAAGGCTAGCCTGCTTCCCGTTGTAGAATGGAAAGACTGTTTCTTGCATTGTTTCTGTGACAAGATTCACAGTATCACGGAAGTGTGTGAACTATGCAAAAGCCTTTCTTAAACATCAGAAAAGTCCTTATAAGCCTAAACGGTACATGAGTACATTCTGCTGCTCTACTTCTAGCTATGTTCCAGGGACGGATTCTCCTCCGTACAAAAAAGTTTGTCATGCTTTTCGACAGCCAAGCAGCAATAAAAGCTCTGAGTTCCTATCTCATCGACTTAAACCTTATCTGAAGCTGCCTAAACGCCATCAAAACAGCACAAACTACAACTGTTGAGTTGTTGAGGCCCCAAACGTACTTTTTCATTGTACATACCTTACTCAACTACCATGGACATGTACCGACCCTGTGCGGAGCACATCCTGTGCTCATGTTCTACCATAGCTCGAAGTAGGCTTAAACACTTTCGTAAAACGCTGTCGAGAAGAGCTCAAAACCCTCACCGCGAATCACAACGTAACACTCTGGTGGATCCCGGGACACAAAGTTATCCACGGGAATGAAATTGCGAATGGATTAGCCAGGAAGGGCTCGGAACAAGACCTAACACTAGTCCACCACTCCGTTCTGCCCCCCCTAGCTCACGTCAAATCTAGCATTGCACTAGACTTCCAAAGATAAGCCGATGAAAGATGGAGCGCACTCTCATCATGCCGCATCTCCAGGAAACACGGGGCAAATATCAACAAGATAAAAACGAGGCACATTCTGGCTCTAAACAGGTCAAACTTAGCTCTCTTCACAGCGATCATCACCCGCCCACCTTCGAAGAATGCGTTTAAGTACAGACGAGTTATGCAGAGGCTACGGTAATACAGACGCGGAAGAGAACACAACCCACTTCCTTTGCGAATGTCTAAATCTATACAGAACAAGGAAGACGGCCCTTGGTGAACACTATTTCAAGCCACCACCAAAAACCATTCTAAAATTCGAACAATCGTTACTGCACTCACCCAGGCCTTTCCCCTCTTTTTTGTCTTTTCAGAATGGACATTCCACGTCAGAGGAACACAATGGATCTGTTAGAGTGAAGGATGCATCACGCGATGCACCCACCTCTTTAAACTTCATCTCCTTCATCCAATCGTCCAAGACCTATGGAAATTTCCAACTCACGAACCAATGGAATACATAAAGGCACACCACAGGGTGGTTCTCTTTTTCTAAAAAGCTAACCTATTTCTGTGGTTTGCGCTGGTTTGTCAAAGTCATTTCTGTGGATAAAGATTCTGTGAAGAAAGAGGTCACGCTTTACTGTCCAAGATAAACACCAAAAAAAGATTGCCTTCTCCTCTTCACTTTAATCAATTTATCCAAATTCATCCTGAAATCCCAGATCCCATTTGGAATCCCCCAAAGTAAGATTTAATTCACTCAATCCGAACCCTTCCGATGGGCTGTAAAGATAAACAATTCAAAACCTGTATTGCGCCCCTGTCACAGATGTTTCACGGTGACAATTTCATTTGCATATCTTCACACAACTTCTCCCTTAAATTGCCTTCTGAGACCGACCACCAACAAGCGGCACAGCGGCGCTCTCTATCAAGGTGAACATACCTTTTAAAATCAAAAAAAAAAATAGGGAACGCCTAACGCCTTCACCCTTCCACTTATGAATTCTTATTATGTACTTCACATCATTAGCACTCAGAGCCACCCTCTCTATTCCATCGTCGTCACTGTTTTTGTTTTTCTTCTTCTTTTTCTTCTTTTTCTTCCATCCAATTCACCTACCCTGTGTCACAAAATAGGAATGCTAATGATGGGATGAAAAAAAAAATTGTCTGAAAGCAGGTCCCGAAAAAGCAAAAGGCTTCCATATCTACCGGTAAAATGGGTCAAAAAAAAAAAAATATTGTCACATCACTCCTCCAAAAGCAAGGACACGACACAGGACACGAAACGAAAAATCGAAGAACTTTCATTCTAATGAAGGAATATGACGGTGGCACGTGACTCCCCTTTATTATGCAGGCGCCTATTAAACCCTAATGGTGTTATAATGGTCCGAGAATGGCTTTCGCTTGACTTATTGGAAAATCGTGATTGGCATTCTCGAGACAGCGGTATGGATGTCATCCCGGTATTATGGTGTGTTCTTTGCTTTGTATGGGAATGGAGTTTTTCAAATTGAGTAATTACCGTTATTTTGTGGTAACAGATTGCTCATTTACCAAGTGGATTTAACAGGTTCGCATGTAAATTTGGTCGCGGATGGCAATTTATTAGCGAATTAGCAAGAATCACAGGGCTCCAGGTGAGAGAACGGTGAATTGATGGAATTGATGAGGGCTTAGGCGGTAAGCATGAATACAAAATTATATACAATCGAGGTGTTTATGGCTTGTAAGCGAGAAGATCATTTAAGGAGGTCACGAGGTGGATAGTAGAGGTGGTTACTTTGTACCGATAGGTGGTTGAAAACCAATTGCAAAGATGGAAGGGGCCTATCGTGGAACATTTTTGAAGCCAAAACCAAATGGAAATGCCCGTAGTGAGAAATTTTGAGATCAAAGCTTGAAGACATACCTGGGGTTACCACATTGACTGGGATTTTGAATCCAATCGCAGAGAAGGTTTGGAAGCAGGAGGCCTCTAAAAAGAAATGTAGAGGGTCTTCCAATAGGGACTTCCGAACTTTGACAGTTGATAACGACCATATTGTTGAATCTACATCTGTCAAATTGGCTGTCATTTATTCAGTCTGTTTTGCCAAATCACCGTGGACGGATATAGCGTTCAACAACACGTGCAAATAATAAAATTGTTTTATCAAAATGGGTGTTCTGTTCGGGCAACGTTCCGCGCACTTCGCCCATTTTACGGTCGCCATAATCGTCCTTCCGAGAGGACTATTCGCAGTGTGGTGGATAAATTTGAGTCCACTGGTTCAGTAAACGATCAACCAACACCCGTACGTCGATGCACAAGATCTGCCGAAAACATCGTCGCTGTCCGTGGGAGTATGCAGGAGAATCCGAGGCAGTCGATTTCGCGTCGCTCCTAAGGACTCGGCCTTTCGCAGACCACAACTTGGCGAATTTTATCCTACACCCGTACAAAATTCACCCAGGAGCTGAGGGTAAACGACCCTAGACAACGATGTGTGTTCGCTGAATGGGCTCTGGAGCAGTTGGAAACTGACCCTAATTTTCATCGAAAAATCATCTTCAGCGAAGAGGCCCATTTCTGGATGAATGGGTACGTCAACAAACAAAATTGTCGAATTTGAGACGATACCAGTCCACATGAGATCCAAGAGCGTCCAATGCATTCAGAAAAAGTCACTATTTGGTGTGGATTTTGGGCTGACGGCGTCATCGGTTCATATTTCTTTGAGAACGACGTCGACCAGGCCTATAGGTCGATGATAACCAACTTCTTTTGACCTGAATTGGATGATATGGACACCAGCGACATGTGGTTTCAACAGGAAGGCGCTACGTGCCACACAGCTCACGCCACATTGGAAATTCTGCACGAGCGATTCGAGGGCATGTTCATCTCACGTGGAGGTGATGTGAACTGGCCACCGAGATCGTGCGATTTGACCACGTTTTCTAAAGTCGCAGGTCTATGTAACTAAGCCACAAACCACAACGGCCCTCAAAGCCAACATAAGCCGTGCCACTGATCAAACTCAGCCTGATTTATGCGCCAGAGTCATGGAAAATTGGACATTTCGGATGAGCGCCATCCAGAGAAACCGCGGCGGACATTTGAACGATGTTATATTCCATACATAATGGCATCGATAGGCCTTTCAAACGAATACAAAATGTCGATGATACCTCACACACACTTTGCTTTCTTTAAACTTAAAAATAGGAAGCGCTTAATGAAAGACCCTTTATAAAGATCAGCAAGAACTTTAAAAAGGAGACTCTGCTGGCTGGTTCCCTAAAATGTCCGCCATTTCAAATGCTTCACAGATTTTGAAAAGTCTTTCGACAGTGTAAATCGGAGGTATAGCTGTCGAACAGGAACGATACCCTTAACGTCGCGTTATGAATACGAGAAGACTGTCACAAGGTTTAAAATACTAAAGCGGGATCTAACGAGGTTTTTTCGATCAATAAATCGATCGACTACAGTCTTCGGACACTTGTTCTAGTGCTCTTGCTACAATATCCTTAGTGTGGCCCATGATTTTCATTTCACTCCTCTTCGAAGTTCCCAGTACACCATCATACCTACATTATGCTTCATAAGACTCGGCTTAAACTTAAGACTGACCCTTGCATCAAAATGGCGCATTCGTGCTATTTGTGTCTCTGGCAGGCTTGTCAGTTTCAACCACTTCGAAGACTGACCCTTGAAAGTCTGTCTTTGAAGTAAGTAGCTGGCTCCTAGGTAATTCTTTCTGCGCAGGTTGTTCAACGGTAGAACTATGAAGCCTCAGCTTTTAATACTGAATGTTTCGACAGCACAGTACAGCTTCCTCCCTCCTTGCTTTGTTTCTTTTTAAAACCCAATCCCGAGTGTCCTTCAGTGTATTGCTTTAACAAGGTTGCAGTCTTTCGTTCCTCACACTCTTTTATCGACTTGCTTGCTCGGATTCCCTTAAAAACTAAGCAACACGTTTCGGATTTAAAAAAAAAAACTGTGAGCTGTCTCTCACTTGTCAAAGTTCAATCTGATTCCTTTTCTGAAGTGCAGCGCTGCGTATTTTTTCTCCTTGAGGTAGGTTTTCGTTCAGTTAGAACCTTTAATTTCCAAACTTCCTCTCAGAACTCGATTTTTTTTAGATGCAAATGCTTGTAAGACTCCCCCATTATGTCCATCATTCGGCCAAAGGATGCTTCACTCAACTGGGCAACATAGCGTCCATTTACACTCTCAAAATGATAGGCAAACGTGAGATAGTCGGACACGGCATGAATGGCACCGCATGCTATTTGGATCATATCAGCTTTCCAATGCCAGCGGTCCGTTTCAAGGAACCTGACGATGAAGCGTGCTATCTTCAAGTCAAGGAAATGGGACCCTGGAATAAACTGACCATTCACGAGAAAAAGGCTCTGTACCGCGTTTCATTTTGTCAGACCTTCACCGAAATGAAAGAGGGTACCGGCGAATGGAAACTTCATATTGGGATGGCTCTGTGGGCTATAACTGTTGCAATATGGTGGTGTATGTTTTGCAATTCGCATAGTGAGTAACCTGACATAACATGTTTTTTTGACTAAAATTTAACGTTTTCCTTCCAGTTTTTCCCGAACTCCCGGAAACATTTGATGAAGACCGTCGGAAGGCTCAACTGAAACGAATGCTTGATCTTGAAATGAATCCAATTGAAGGGATCGCATCTTGGTGGGATTATGAAAATGAGAAATGGAAACGACGACGTTAGATTGTTTTGTTGTGGGTTACGTGATGTGAATTAATAAAGGACTTTTCAAAAAGTTTTAGGAGTATGCCTTTGGGTGGGAAGTAGGTCCGTGGATCCCTGTGATGCAGTGGTTAACAGCTTGTGTTCACTCTAGATTGTAAGAGCACCAATTTGAGGAACTTTTTGACTTTCTGCAAATAAGGGAGAAGACTGCAAGATCTTGAAATGGATGCGGTCATTATCCTGTTGGAACTGAAGATTGATTCTGGGGTGTAGAAGGAAAGATAGAAATCACAGTCGATGTAGAACCTTCTGCAACCTGCAGATGCCACATTTCCCGCTGAGAACTATAGCCAGCTACTTCAAAAGCCGAACTCATAACACACTTCGAGAAGGAGTTGCTAAAGAGTTAGCCATAAGCTGAGTCCGGTGAAATATAAGAACACCGAGGCCAAGCGGAGTAGATAGCAGTAGTCGTTGCAGCAAAAGCATCAAACAAGTGTCTGTTGACTTTTAGAGATGTGAGGCCCCAAGCCAAGAACTGTCAGACCACATAAAGGAAGGAGTTCTAGTAAGAAGTTAGAAAAAGAGTAGAGCACCTTTCTATACAGGTCGGTCAGCCTACCACAGGCTCGACCACGAGAGTGCCTGAGCGGCATTGTCTGGATCAATGTAAAATATTGACGGACCCAGGTTGCCAGTGAGGAAGTTGGATATAATCGGCGCACAGAATTACTTCGTTAAGAATGTACTGTGCCTTTAGAACGGTGTCAGCGGAAGCGACGAGGAACGAGCTGGAAGACAACTAGTAGAATGGCAGTACAATTAGAACGCTACAACCAATGAAAAATGGACGCATACAGTGATTCCTACCGAAGCGGAGTGGTTAAGGAAAAGACACGGAGGTAAGCCATTACACGACACAATTTCCAACCCATACTTCCCGTACTGTGAAGGCAGATACGCAAAAGGTGGAAAACGTGAAGCAAACTAAGAAGCATGGAGCCTGGTACAACTCGTAGAATAGGCTACATTGTACCCTCGTTAGACCCCAATTTTTTTTTAAAGCTCGTGACGGTCTTTTTCGTATTCAGACTGCGACATTTGGGACCATGGCTTGTATAACAGATAGCACGTTTCACACAATAGGGTGAACACAATTTGCAAAATCGGCGATTCACCTCACTGTAAACAAGACCTACCAACCCACCTCGATACATATTCCTACAACTTTTTGGAAAGTCTTTTATTAATTCACACCACGTAACCCACAACAAAACAATCTAACGTCTCCCTTTCCATTTTTCATTTTCATAGTCCCACCGAGATGCGATCCCTTCAATTGGATTCATTTCAAGATCAAGCATTCGTTTCAGTTGAGCCTTCCGACGGTCTTCATCAAATGTATCTGGGAGTTCGGGAAAAACTGGAAGGACAACGCTTAATTTTAGTCAAAAAAAAAACATGTTATGTCAGGTTACTCACTATGCGAATTGCAAAACATACACCACCATATTGCAACAGTTATAGCCCACAGAGCCATCCCAATATGAAGTTTCCATTCGCCGGTACCCTCTTTCATTTCGGTGAAGGTCTGACAAAATGAAACGCGGTACAGAGCCTTTTTCTCTTGAAGGGACATTTTATTCCAGGGCCCCGTTTCCTTGACTTGTAGATAACATGATTCATTGTCGGGTTCCTTGAAACGGATTGCTGGCATAGGAAAGCTCACATGATCCAAATAGCATGCGGTGCCGTTCATGCCATATCCGACTATATCACGTTTGCCTATCTTTTTGAGAGTGTAGATGGACGCTATGTTGCCCAGTTGAGTGAAGCATCCTTTGGCCGAATGATGGACATAATGGGGGAGTCTTACAAGCATTTGCATCTAAAAAAAATCGAGTTCTGAGAGGAAGTTTGAAAATTAAAGAAGAATTAAGGATGAGAAAAATTGCACAGCGCTCCGCTTCATAAAAGGAATCAGTTCAGGTTGAAGTATGACAAATTAGAGACAACTTGTTTTTTTTTTTTTTTTTTTTAAATCCTAAACGTGTTGCTTGGATTTAGGGGAAAACGAGCAAAGTAAGTCCTGCAGTAGTGCAAGTAGCAGAATTGAGGTGCTCTCTCACGAAGTACTCCACTGGATACTCTAGTTTCATGTTGATAAAAAGAGTGTGAGAAACGAAAGACTGCAACCTTGTTAAAGGAATACAAGAAAGATGCGAAGGATTGCAGAAGCAAATACAGGTTAAAAAAAAGGAAGCTGTACACTCGAGCCTCGGAGCCTATCTCTTGGAACGATAAAGATGCTTTTATTCCAAAACATAGGAATTTTGGTCTAAAGAATCCAAGCGTTTTGCTTGGACAATGACCAAACGTGCAGCTTGTAGTCTCTGTTCGCCCTAAAACCAGAACGCCCACCGTACCCATTTATCTCTCAGGAGGTTCTAGTGGCAGCACTGCTATAAAGCCATCAGAGATCAGACAAAGAATGCTGGGGCTCACTTGCAGTAAAACAGGAAGCATGCAGAGCGGCGCTGCATAGAAGGACCAGAGCTGTTCGGGAGCTCTACGAGCAGAATATGAGGAACGAATACAAGCTTCTAAGAAGAAAAGAGAAGGCGGGATGCTACATAGTGGAAGAATCGCAGTCAGTCAGCAGACGATGACGACGATCTAAATTTTGCTGTAAAGCAGAATGGGGACAATGGGAGCCAACAATTCCGTTGTCCCTTTATGGATGGAGTGAAGATAGCTATGCATATTAAAACTCGAATGTTAGCTGCAGAGCTGCTTAAGGTAGCGGAAGATGATTGGGCAAGGAGCTTGGATGGAAGTATGCCCCGACAGGTGACAGGGTCACCCAAGTTGTAAGGTCTCTGGGTGAGGGTCCGAAGCTAAAGAGTAGTTAACCTGACTCCAGTGGTGGTGTGATCATTTAGCAAACCGTGCCCAAGGATGCAAGGCGTAGGATTAAATCAGTCTCTAACGAGCTCCTTCAGGCGACCTGGCAAGGGCCTGTCTTAACTATCGCACCATCACAGTAGAACCGGATACGCTGTGGTGGCACCTTTTCTGCCGGCCTACTCGTGGGCCAAAAGAACAAATGAACGACACAGAAAACAAAAGCAAAACAACAAAGCACACAACCGTCGGGGGAAACTCCAAAAAGCAATTGTAGCATCACAGGTAAAGAAACGAAACTCTTACTTCAGGAGACCCCAATAAACGTGAGCTGCGGGGCGATTGACATCGACATGGAGAAGCTTCTTCTCGATCACGATGACAACCGCTCAATAGCTAGCTCATCCAACCTCTCCATGCTGTCCACTGCATAAAACCGCAGTAGGATAGCAAATAGTAAACAGACCATAACACGACTAGGGAGAAAGAAATGGGAAAAGCTGACGGAAAGGGATACGGTTATAGCTATCCTTAAGAGATAGTGAGCCAACTGCTGGCTGCTCGGGAGGCACAGGGCCTGCAGAAGTCTCGGGTACAGAGGGGCTGATTTGACCGCCCAGGTCTGTGACTTGCCGTAGCCAGTCGGGACAGGTGACGATCGTATCGGCAACTGTGATGGAAGGGAGCGGTAAGGGTAAGGGTGAGAGATCCGACTTTGATGTCGCCCTGTCCATCAATCAGGAACAGCAGCAAGTCTCCTACTTGTACATTCCTGGCTGGTGGTAAGGAGGCCTCGGAGATGGTGAAGATAGGGGCGGAGCATGACAACGCCGCGACAAGCCAACGCTCGTCAGTAAGGTGAGGACCGCAGGGCAGCAATCCCCCTCGACAACGCAGCAGCTGGCATCTAGCATTATCAGGCAGTACAGTGAGTCAATGCGAACAGATTCATAGGGCGACTCAGCAAGTGTGATCCTTCGGCCTACACCGAGAGGAAAATCCAGGCGCTAGATAGGGCAAAACAGAGGGTATCAGAATAAAAGACACCCAGGGTCTGTTTTCTGGGAGCTCTGATTGATCCACACAGTCCGAGAGTCTCGGAATAGAATCGAGCACGCACGCTTATGTCGATGTAGATGGGAATCGATGTGTCATTAGTAGTTGGCATCTGATGGTAGGAAGCATTCATCTCTGCTAGGGAAACAGATTGAGAATGGTCTGTCCAAGTCTGAACAGGGTGTTATGTAGTGTGGACATACAATATTGCCCATGTACGTGCGTAAGATTTGTGCATGCCCTGTCAGACTGGGTTACCAGTTTCCAGTTTGGCTTATGCGAAGGGCTCTTTTTTCAACAGATAGAAACTGGAGACAACTAGCAGAAGATCGAATTGGCATAGGGCCCAAGTCCTCCTTAGACTAAAGCTTCGTAGCATGTCCAGGCGTCATCGGAATTCATTAAATTAGCTTCCTTGTCCCCCAAGGACATTCTGACATTCTGACATTCTGACTCCTACATAATCGGATTTTGAAACATTCCCAACAATCATTCCGAAAACTCTTTTATAAACTAAACTCACAGCCACAGGCTCATAGCCTTATCACAATTCTATGCTAATTCGAGCCATAAAAACAATAAAACAAAATTATCCCAAGGATCACCGTTACAAAATGGCAATTTGTGTGGCTACATTAAATCCATTCGAAAATGAAAACTGAAAATTCGAAAAAAAAAATTCAAAAAATATTAAAAAAAAAAAAGCTCGAGAACACAAATACATAATAAATTTTGTCTTTACACCGCATAACATTATAAGAACAACATTCGAGGGTGAAACTTTTAAATATGCAGTCAACCACCACCCGCTTTGGGGTGTGAGATACGAATATTTAGCGAAAAGTTGGTTGTGGCAAACGGAAGTGCAACCCTTGGACAACGAAGAATAAACATATAAACCCGCACCATCTGAGGAAGGAGTTTAAAAAAAAAAAAAAAAAACCGCGCACCAATATTGCCTGCCTATGACTTCACCCGAATGGATTATCCTGTTTCGCTTTCTCCTTCGTTCCTATTTCGCTTTTTTTTCCTTTCTTTCTTTCTTTTATGGGAAAAGTTAAATAGGAAATCTCGCAGGATTACAAAGTGTTTAGGTTAATTGGGATAAAGTTGGCGTCTAAGGTGTAACCGCAGTTAACTGTGTTTTTTTTTCTTGCTTGTAAGGGTGCCTTTTAGAGTGTGTCCTTGTTTTTTTTTGTGGGTGCGGGGGGTGCTCTCTGGTTTTTGGTTCTTGAGTCTTTGCTGTTTGTTATATTTTATTGTATTGTTGTTGGTGTAAGGATAATTTTATGTTTGTGTCCTTTGGGGAAGGGGATACACAACGTTGTGTGAAATATTTATTAATCGTGGTAATAAAGTTTAAAGATTTCCCATGAGATATTGCCGCTTGGAGACCGATCTGATGTTGTACAAGTAAAGGGATTTCAATTGATGGGGACGAATGCACAGGTAAGAGGGGGAGAATGAAGGTTTTCGTAATTGGATAAGCTGGGTCCTTAACAAGGCTAATAATGGATTTATAAATTGTTTGTGGGTAAAGTGAAACTGTACGACTTGAATATAAAGATCATTTTGAGCTACCACCGTAGGTTAGGTTGAGTTAGGACTCTGAAGACTCTGAATTGTCTGTTGTAATCCTCTAACGAAAAGATTCATTTAATTTTGATTTGAAACTGACTTTCGATTGGGGTACCTCGTCTTGAAGTCATTTTGCAATCGCACGGCGTACATACCTATAAAAGTAGGAAAGTGGAAGAAGAGTGGATTAACGAGGTTGCATATGTTGACGATGTCGTGGTTCCAGTATAAAAGATCTTTGTCTCTATCATAACGAGAGTCATAGACTAGGATTGGGAAAGATTTGCAAGTTTTAGGCTAAAAAAAACGTAACTGAAGAGCAATACTTTGCGATAGCATCTGGTGAAAAAAATTTCCGGGCATCATTCTTGATCCAAAACTTACAGGAGGACAAACCTAGAAGAACTATTCCTCTTTGCTTGGCAACGAAACCTTGGAAACTCTGACCTTATAATGTACATGCCCGTAGTATGACGGATTCTTGCCTTTGTGTCACTAGTCCTAGCAAAGTCCAGAAAGCCGTATGTTCTGCAGTTACATTGCGGTCATGTTCAATGGACGCTCTACTGGTTCTTTGCACTATGGTTTCTTGTTGAGCAATGCAAAATAAACTTCAACAGAGCTATATTCCGCACGACTTCATGTGGAACAGAATGAAAGAACAGAGTGTTGATGAAAGCCTTCGACATACCAGCATTAAGGTGCAGAACTTAGCCAGTGTTCTTCAAGTTGAATTTCTGCATGCAATCAGCTGTGGCCCAAAGCCCAAACGTAACATTGCTATATGCACTGACAGACATGCAGCTATTTAGGAACCACATCCTGAAAATAAGTGGAGTTCGCGTCTCTGAAAAGAAGCAGCTTTTCATCGTTTATGTCTGGGTACCAGGTCATAGGAGTATTACATAATTCGAGGAAGCCAATGAACTAGCCAGGCAAGAATTGGAAATTGTCTGCTTCCTGGTAAGGTCTACATTTCATTGCAAGTTGTAAAGGGAAATGTAGTGTCACGCATCCTATCAACAGCTGAGAGCTGAGGCCTTTCCAGAATTATTTCGCCAACATATAACGAAAAAAAAAAAAAACAAACAAACGACCTCCTTTACTTGTACGTCTATTGGACAGCAAGTACCCAAGGAAATGTTTCGCAGTGTCGTCGCCCTGTCCACCTAACACGTTGAGATGTTTGCCACACGCCAATAAGTTGTCTGTAGTCTTGTCTGCTGAGAGACAGCAAAAATGCCGCGGACCTCTTACAGCTTTTGGGAAGGATCTTTTTAGTCTGTCTGCATCCTGGAGAGTCATGCCACCTACAGTTGTGTTTGCTAGAAATCCTTACCATCGATAGAAGCCCTAACCGGGCAAACTTAACGTGGGTTTAGGGCTGAAGAAGTTCTCCTCTGAACCTTGCCTGACAAGCTCTTTGGAGATCTCATTTCCAGTAATCCCGCTGTGTCCAGGGACCCAGGTAAGTCTTGGCAAATTCAGTCTTCCAACCGAATTCAAACTAGATTCGCATTCTCGAACTATTTTGGAACTAGTAAGAGGATTGAGCAAGGCCTTTAGCGCAGCTTGACTGTCGGTTCAAACGCAGATACTCAGTGGAGGGGACCTCTGGTTTGTCACAACCTTAATGTACTACCAATTCCAAAGCTGTCTGCTCTTTTAAGGATCTAAGCGCTGGATTTGAGGCCAACAGCAACCGCTGTATTTTCGAACGCGTCCATCCAAATCAACAGATCCCGAGGGTCTTGGTAGTAAAACGGCGCAATCTAGCATATCTTAAGCCTTGTGTAAGTCGTCTGAAACAGCCTTTTTAACCATCCAACCAGAAGAAGACATATTGTTGGTGTACCAGATCGGTTCGACTCCTGAAAAGAAGTTCAACGTTGCAGAGCTGCAATCGCAAGGGACTGGCAGTCGAGAAGTCCTTTGCGTTCCACAACTACTTGAGAAGTCCAGTGTCATTCAGCGTGGCAACATTGCCATGAAGTAGAATCGGAAGAACTGCCTATGTACGAATGTGCTAGATTTTTCCAGAAAGAAAAGTGCCTTCAAGCACCGAGAGCTGTTCTCAAAGTACGAAGGAGACAAATCCTTTGAAAACTACTCAGTTCTGTCTATAGAGATCTTTTTAATTCGGAAGTTGCAGGCTGTTCTGAAGTATACAAGTAGGTTGAGATTTACAAACGAAGGTGGGGGCCGACTCTTGAGTAGTATAAACTTACTTACATTCTTAACCGGCTCCCGTCCCTTGAATAGTCTCTGCCTGAGACACTGAAGCACCGAGCATGTCAATAGCTTGTGAGTTCCCTTAAAGTTGAGTGAGTGATTGGGTGCTATGTGCCTCATCATGAAACGACCTGGTGCGAAACAACAATCTGCCTGCCAGAACCTTTCAGCAAAAATAACAAGCTTACGTCTTCTTGTTGGAACACCACCTTTTATTTGAAAATCTCGAATGTAACTATCGACATAAACATCATCCACAGATTGTAATAACCTTAACGAACTCCAGCACGTTTTCCGGGAAATCCTGATGGTATTCGAATGACGTGAAGGATTATGTTTTCTGCGAGCATCAGCGCTGATGGAGAAGGCTGATGCTGATACCCGACTACCATCACGTAACTAATGCAAATTTTAGTTGATATCCTACCCGAGCCACAAGACTTTGGGAGATGCATCCACGTATCCACACAGGTATACCGACCGAGGAATGCATATTATCCTCTTCCCGACTGGGAGTGGAATTCAAATGCGCCACTGTTTCACCGGAACTGCAGTTCCTCCTTTCAGCTTCTTTTAGGATCAGGAAGTGATTAGATGAACATTACCAGCATATTGAACTAAATTCGCAATGCCAGGACCTCGACTCGACCTCGTTTAATTGCATTTTAATTGCGCGTCCAAATTAAAACCAATTTTTCATTCGCATCAAGTCCTTTGGCCCGGCCGGCGAACCACCCTGTCAGCCAGGTAAACGAACACAAGACCGATGCACACGTCCAAAGAATAATTAAACACTTAAGGGATGCGACCTAACTGACCAATGTGTCTGCGGGTGGAATATCCTTTTATGTGTATTCCATTGCATTCCAAACTGCGGTTGCCAACTAAACAGGGACCCCCTGACCGGTTCAAATTGCCACCTCTGATGCCCCGCCCTCGGCCCCTGTGTCTGTGTGTTAGAAAAACAATTATCAACGTTCTCAAACAAAAATTACTGCACCTAATTGAATTGGATTTGGGGGAACCCATGGAACCCGTGGAACCCGTCGCAATTGAATTTGTCTAGAGCGTGGTCCTTGTGGACCGCCCAAGGGGCTATATGCACACCAACTCGGTGTGGAAATTAAATGGAATTAAAATTTTATTTTCTGCATTTGCGGGTGCAGAAACCGGGAGCAGGGACTAAAGTTTGCAATTAGATTGTTTGGGGCTCTATTGCAGTCGCCTAAGTGAATTATGAACATGTTGGGATAGCCCCTACGCTGCGGTGGTATGCCGTCCCCTGGATTCGATTAGATAGAGTGAGCAGATTATTGTTTTAAATTATTCTAATAAATTGCGTGGAACATGATTTCACCGGGGACGCCAGGGATCATAAAATGTTTTTAACACTGACACCATGGAAAATATGACCTCTCGACCAACTAGGAGGCATGTGACGTAAATAAGGGTGATGTAATTGGATAGTGGTGGACAGCTATAATTTCTGAATTGTTGAAAATTCATTCTCGAGGGAGCTATGAGTACGTAATCCTTTCGTTGGTAATAATTCCCTTTGCATCCATTAAGGGAATATACAGTTATAAAGTGGAAATATTCGCTGTCACAGTGAAAGTTTGAATCACAGTTGCTAACTCCTGAACGGTAAGGGATTTAAGCGAGCACCAAATGAGTCAAAGCAAAGGAATAGCTTTGACATTCGTGGTAATTCATTTTGACATGAGCTACATAGTGGAAAGGGAACTATAGTTACGGGTGGACTCTTCAGATGACTTCTCTTAGATCCTTCTAACTACTTGAGAGAGAGGGACGATGATTTGCCTAACCTGTCTAAGATCCCCGAAAGAATGATGAAATCCCACTCCTAGTGATGGCAGCAAATAGTAAACCAGGCCAAATAAGTTTGGGAAAGAATTTTAGCTTGGCAAACTCGGATCTGCCTTGGATGAACTTTTTTATCCGGTTTACTCGTGAGACTAACCGCAAGCAAATGCTACAGACTTCTAAAAACCGAACAAGGACCAGCACAACAGCCTAGAGAAAGCTTCGTTGAGTGCACCTTTTTTTTTAACCGAATTAGGGAAAACGGTAAGGATAACTGAAAAATTCTTCGTCGATTAGTTGGTCTCCTATGCGAGGAGGGTAAACGGGTTGATAGTTCAAAAAGTAAGTCAGTAGTGACAACTAACATCCGAGATATTCCGAAAATTACAAGTGGGCATAGTGACATAGTAGAAGTATGGAAAGGTCCATCTTCGAAGGGAACTTTCGCAAGCGTGTAGGTAAGGAGGAATTTTAGCACCCATAAGATGACCATCCTAACTAATTTCAAGAAGGAAGCTTCGTATAGGTATCAAAGCCCATTTGAGATGCTAATTTAGTCTAAAGAACGGAAAAGTCTTGGGAGTGAAGGATCAACTTCACGGAAAGAAGCCGACATCTAGGTAGTTTCAAATCGATCACTTGCGGCAACGTATAGGCCAATGACGAGAGATCAGGCAGACTTATTCTAGTGTGTTTCGAAACGAATAATTTATGGCATCAATTGCAAAGTTAGGTGAGACTCGGCGGGTTTGAGTCTGAACTAATGCCATTTTCAATCCCTGACGCTGAAAGCTGCTTCCAGTTAACTAGACCAAGGATTCTAGCGTCCGTGTTCAAGTCAAGTAAGCTGAGCTTTGCAGAGACGAACAGCAGGAAGGAAAATGGCGGAGATCCTACAATAAGGTCTTTAAAAACAACGACGCTATGATCAGAAAAGCGGTAGAATTTCCTGACGGGTCGTCTGTTTTAATATTGAGAAGACTAGTGAGGTTAGCAACTCGCCTTGTCATAGTGAGCTGGTCCAAGAGCTGACAGAGAATTGAAATAAAACTGGCCACGATAAACGAAGATAGAACTCAGAACTTGCTGTCAGGACGTCACCGTGGATAACTTCAATTTCGAGATAGTAAGACACTTTGTCTACCTTTGCTCTGGTATTACTTTTGATAACTCGGTTATTTTATCCCTAACAAATAAGGAGACTCTGTATAAGACCCTAACTAGCTTAGTTCTCCTCTATGGACTTTATCAAATGCGGATGAAAATATACTTGATTCCTTCGAGTGATTCTTCGTTAGAAGCTTGATCCCGTTTGCGTTGGCAAGCTTAATCTGATGTATGTGTCCAAAGAGATATCGAAGCAGACCACACTTATTGGGTAGTTGGGTTCCTTTTTGCCTCATTATTCGCGATAAAAAAACTTGGGTTCTTCTGGGACTCAAACCTAAGTTAGCTTTCTTAGCGATGGAGATCCTTGTGTCGGACTAAGGAGGCAAAGATTCAACGACAAACTATACAAATTGTACAGCGACATCGACCTAATTTCAGCTGGTCTTCGAATTTAAAACCAAAAAATAACGCAGCATAATAAGACCTTGCTTTAGGTGGATGGCGTGCATAAGTAGAAGGGTAGCTCAACTAACTTGGAGCAGGCAATTGAAGGTAGTTAGTTTAGGACCGTGCTAATCAGAGAGATTTGTTGGTCAATACTCAAGATCACCTCGAACTGTAATACCACCTATACTGTCACTGCAACACTAAACGTATGCAACACATCTTTTCATTCCTTATCCTGTTTCTAGGCTTCAACACTAAGTTAAGCGCTTCTTCTTCTTCTTCTTCTCCTTTTTCTTAGACGACAGTGATGGGAAGAGGAGACTGGTATCATCACTTATTCTGCGGGGAAAATTTATGTACACTACCTAAACCTTGTCTATGGCTCATTAGGGGATAAGTTCCTTTTCATCACCCAATTGATAATTTCAATTTCAGGATCACATAATGGACCATCGAGAGGAGTCGATAAGTAGCACCGTACGCAAACTGACTAAATTTGAGTTCCCATTCCTCTGACATATGGCGACGGCAAAGCTCGTGTTCTAAGTATGAAGGAGCGACCTTTGTATCTATTGTCATTTCCTTTCTGAAAAAGCAAGCCGACAGTCCGACAATCGATATTTTCGTCAAGAGACTGCCCAGCATTTGCAAGCAAACATCTGCTGATACCATCCTTACGTAGGAGCGAAGACCTGTACCTAGATACTGAGAGGTGCTTATAAGCCTGTTCTACATCAAAATTTGGCTTCAAATATTCTGTAGCTCATCCAAACATTAAGTTGGGAGCAGAAAGGATGCAAATTTCCCTACGACTACTGTTTTTTGTCAGTTGTTAGACCGTCTGAGCTAGCAGCTTTGTTTGATTCAAACTCGACTTCGTCGTCTCGGTGTAGCAACTTGCTCAGTTTCTGTTTTTCTTGAGCTCATCCTACTTCGTGGCTATATCTGCTCTATTGTTGTGGAAACATTCTTTGTGCAAACGTTGGCCTCAGTCTTTCAATCCAAGACATGTTGTTACTTCATTGTCTTTGCTAATCTCTATCTAGTTTCTCAAGGCGATTGTTTTAGTAATTCTTAGAATTTTGCTCATGAAGTACCCCGTGGAGATCCTTCAATTGTTTGATGTCCACCTACCCCTTGTGAACCACTCAATCATCGATGATTTAATGCAAATCGATAAGGATAACCTATCACTACAGTTATTGATATCAAAATATGTCAGATAAATCTACTTCCAATAAATTGATCATCACCCAAGCTATCCTGGTCTACGCGTGGCCTTTCAATTCCCCATTCGCACACTAGAGGCACTCACTCATTCGGATGACAGTTAATGTGTGTCACTTGAATCCCCACCAAAGCCCGTCTAATAACCATTACATCGTCAATTTCATTTACACACTTTGCCTAATCCGCCATGAATCGACGAAGAAATGTCAACAATTGTCAAAGGCATGCTGTACAATGTTTTGCGTGACCAAAAATTTCCCACCCACCCACCGTCGTCGTCGTCCTTCAAGGCAATCACTACTTCTGCGTAAATATTTGAACTTTCCCCGCAGAGTGATGGCAATACTTGAGGGCAATACAAAAATCCCCACCGACACCGGACCGGGACCGGAACTTTTGGGCACACCGCAACCACCAGCCAACAACAAAACTTTTTCCTTCGAAACTTCCTCCAGTTCCGTCTTACTCGTCCATGGAGTCCATGGATGAGTAAATATTTGAAAATTAATAAACGAAATTTTCCACCACCAAGCCGAACAAGCGGATGAAGTTAAACAAGAAAAAAAAAGAAGAAAACGGATCCACAAAGGACGAAAGAAAAGTTTCTCACGAAAGCAGGCAAAAAAACGAACAAGCACTAGAGCACTCACATCCTTGCAGGGCAACACAATTCGAATGCGAATTAACAGATTTATTCGATTCGAAACAATTTCCCTCCCCAAAACCCCACACCGGTACTGTTGCCATGACCTACCGCTAGGAGAGTGTCCTGCTGCATACACACAAACCTGCTGTGAAGGAATTCCTAAGATTTTCAAACTCAAGAAGTAGCTTCATCGAGAAAAAATTTGGACACCAACCGCAAGGACCACCAACTGAGTGTATGTGTGTGTGGGTGAGTCGAGGATAGGATACGATATACTGGCAAGTTCAGACAAATCTCAGCGGGAACGCTATTACAAGTGTGTATGTGACTTGAAGTATTTGAATCTAATTGAGTTATGCCTAATGAAAATCAAATAAAGTGAAAGGAGGTGGGTTGGAGGACGAAGAAGGACGAAGAATACAATTCAACTGGGCTTTGTTCTCAAGTGTCGTGGAAGATTTTGTTAATATTTTCTCTTTTTGCTTCTTGGGGCGTTCGAGAGAGTGACTGGAGGATGTACTTATTGAGGATTTTTTATTTTTTTTTGCAGGATCTCAAGGAGGACGACTGTTTTGTCCGCATTCATATTTAATTGTTTGTTTGAGTGAGTTGTTATGCGACTTGTGAATCCTGACTTAAAGGATTTCGTTTTCGAGTTAAAAATTCAAAATAGACGAGGAGTAGGTTAGATGATTTCGAGATTTGGGAAGATGTTGAAGTAGAAGTCATGATTGGAAAGTGTCAGAGATGTTGCTGAAGCTGTGTAGCGTAGTTTGAGGCGCTCTGAAAGAGCAAATCAACAGAAGTAAGGGGGCTCAAAACTTGAATCTAAATCTAAAAAAGATTCGCAAAGCTGAGTACTCCATACTCGACTACAGGAATACCCCTACGTACTAACCTATACACTTCAACTTCTCCTCCTGTGGGACTATCGCTAGGCATTACTTCGCGGGGGTGATGAGCAATTTATGCTCGTCTGACTCCTTCCAACCGCATCCCATATTGCGCTCGACGTTACAATGAGGCGCTGAAAAAATTAGTGCTGCACATCTTCTCTTGCATCTCCGCAGCTTAAATAGTTAGGAAAATCTTTGAACTGAAACTTATGCAGATACGTTTGACAACAGTCATGTCCGGTTAGGAGCTGGCTGAGGTAGAAATCTACTTGTCCGTGGTGCCGGTCCATCCATTTGCGTATATCTAGTAGAAGTTGATGGGTCCATCTTCCCCTTGAACATTGGTTCCATCTCTCCTGTCATGCTCTCATGCTTCGCTCTCTTTCTTCTAGCTTGATACCTTTGACCGAGGCTTGGGGTTCCTGAATTTTGGCATCGTAGGTCCTTTGTTATTCGATAGCCAAGATATTTGTTGGTAGCATTCCCGCAATGACACAGATAGCATCATCTGACACTTTCTGATATGCACAGCATATCCTGACCGAACATAGTCGGTTGAGGATGTTAATCCTTCTTGCGTTGGACTTAACCTTCACTATTTGCCCCTTATTGGTGCCGCATACATTGTGGTGGACTGCACCACCCTTACAGAATTAGTCTCCTTTATTGTCTTCCGAGCAGCTTTCTCGAACGTTCTTTCAAGGTGTTCTTATACCACGGACACACTGCTCCTAATTCTCAAGACCATATGCTGTGACATTCGCAATCACTTGGTCAATGAGTATTAGGTCAAGTTTGTGGAGTTGATGTTAACAGTAACGTTTTGTCCTAGCCGGTGGATAGTTGCTTCTTCGTTTGTTGGCAACTCATTTCGCTTCTTTTTCGATTGCCGCAAAGTTCTCTATGATGAAGCGACCGATGATGGCGATGTTGTCTGCATACCCCCACAGCTGGACAGATTTGTTAAAGAAAGTGGTTTCCATGGTAACACTTGTCCTGTACACCAACACTTCCAGCACGGTGTTATGGCAGCATCACATAGCACAGTTGGATCAGTCCTGTCAGTATCCCGTATTCAGCCATCATCCTGTAGACCTCTAGGTGATGTGTACTATCAAGCGCTGCCGTGAAATCGATGAAAATACTGTGAATCTCGACTTCTAAGACCTTTTCCATGACTTGCCTTACAGTGGAGATTTCGTCTGGCGCTCATACTTGCCGATTAGTGTGCTACAGAAGAGCTTCAGCATTGCTATGCCTCAATCGTTGGTGCTCGTAAGTCATCAGAGCCCGGGGGCCTTGTTGTTTTTCAGCTTTTTGAAAGCTGTACTAACTTCTACTACACTGGAAGGGTGCTTTCCGATTGTCCTCTTCTTCCTACCCAGGGATTTTCTGCTACTGTTCTGGCTGAATATTCTTCCCAGGCTGCTCTTCTTTGTGATTCTTTCTGATTAGAGACAGCAAAACTGTTTACGGTGGCAGGTTTCTAAGTGCGCATTTCAGCATTTGTAGTTTCATGAGGAACTCAACTGTCCATGAAAACTGAAAGCAGGTAGACCTAATACGTTCATAGAAAGTCTTTCCTGCAATGTCGTTGCTAAACAAGACTTACCGGGCTTAACCTTAAATCTTTGAAAGTAGTTAAAGGTAAAAGGGATAGAGCCTGACTGTTGATTTAGACGACCTGTCGCAGCTCGAGTTGGAGGACAGATGTATGTTTGCCAAATCAGAAGTGAAGTCTATCGTTGTCGATAATAGTGCCTAGAGGGAAGTCGGTCGTGCTAGAGAAATAAGTTTCATTAGAAGATTGAATCGTGATGCCATAGTGGTTCAGATAGTCCAAGTTTCTCTTTTTCTCGAAAAGAAGGGTCTGTGGCATAGGATAGGCAATTGCTAGGCATCATCTAACAGGAATCGCAGGAACATCATTCGCATAATTATGATCTTGTTCGGTTGCTGAGTAAGGATTCGACACATTAAGACACGTTATTGAAGCTAAAACCCTCACTACCAAGCTTCTTCCAGCGATGAATCTTTAGGCAAATGTCATCTTATAGCTCGTAAAGTCCTTGATTTATCTTTCTCCTGCATAAGCAGACAAACATACATGCAATGAGCAAGGACACTATCACATAAACGGGAACGGGAACGGGCCGCGGGAGTAATCCCTATCGATCTTGTTGTGATGGCAACAGTGGGATGTAAAGAGCTTACAAGACAATGTAAGAATGATAGGGCGGAGGTACGGAGATGTGAATTTGTACGGGTATCTACACAAAATGGGAAAAGTAGCGAGCCCGGCATGTCAATATGGTAACTTGACCTAGGACAATGTCAAACACACGTTCTTCGAATGCACTATATACCTTGGGGAGAGACGAGGAATGGAAACGGAGGTAGGTGAAATCACATCGAACAATATCATTACGGTAATGCGCACGAGGAATACATCGAGGAAGAACTGAAGATAAAGACAAGAGAAAAGGACATACATCCATCAAAACCTTAGAAGATTCAAGCCCAAAGAGCCCAGAAAAAGTGGCACCTCCCTGAAGTAATGCAAAAAGCTGTACCGGGGTTGGTTTGGCTGAAGATGGAGAGAGTTTAGTCGGTAGGAGTCCGACACACTGGGTAAACTTGGTCACTCTTGACGGTGCCCCTACCAAGGCCTTTAACTGTTCAACAACTAGTTGTCCCAATTCGCACACAATTGGCGTATGGTGCTGGCGTAGTGCGGGCGTGGTGCGAACGTGGCGCACTTAATTCACACGGACATGGGATGATGAAAAGGCATTTGTCAGTTCTAACGTATTTTGCACCTAGATGAGTGAAAGCGTTGCGGTGGCACGAGTCTTCATGCCGGCCCCATGCCATCTTTGCCTGTATTCTCCCATAAGAGAACATGAAGGTGGCACATGTCCGCACCTCACCAGGAGACCATACATCACTTGTCTGTGCTTTGTTTCACTTAAACTTGACTTTAGCTCAGATCAGATGGTAGTCATTTTTGATTTCACACTTTCAGACTGCTTGACAGAGGAACCAGCGGCCGGCTCTAGTCCTTTTCTGTAATGCCACTCCGCAGGTAAGCATTTCTCAGAGTTTGCCTATGTGAAGGCAAATCGAGAGCTTTCGGTTCATTAGTTTTCCGCGGTGGCAATCGTAGGATCTCTCTAGAACTTTCTACGGCAACTGATTGCCAAAGTTTGTGGCAATAACTTGCGATTGTAACTCTTCGACGCTAAACTTCCTAATAGCGATGCTTCTGAACGTTGCATCACACCGCACTTTCGCTGCATTTAGGTTATAGTCCTAGTCGACGTCCGTACACTAAGCAGTGTCTTCCGCTGTCGGATCGAGGTACATAAGTGAGTAAGTCTATCTCTATCGATTACCTTCAATTGATTCCATTAGCACTTGATGGCACTAGAAAACTATAACCACTTAGCTCCGAATGCCCTTGAAGTGACCTTCATCCTTCTCTCCAATCCAATTCAATAAATTTTAATTAATTTTATCATTTCAAGCCAAGTGCATAATTTATCGTGAAATTGTCGTTCGCAAAATTAATCCAATTATCTTGATTATTACATGACAGACGGTTGTCAGAAGTTTTTAATACTTTTTCGCCCATAGCCCTGCCTGAGCGCCCAACATCCCGACATTCATCTACAATATCCTTCCATAGCCTTCAATCTTCAATCTTCAATCTTTCATCGTTTGAAAGTTTTAAGTTATAATAATCGTCATTACCATTGAACTGCGGAAAGACGACTACGACGACGACAACGCCGTTGATGGTGATGTTGGTTGTGGATAACGGTGGGGTGGGGGGAAACAGCTTGCCGATTGGGCACGTGGAAGTGATGAACGGAAGGCTCTCATTGCCTTTAACTAGTTGAGAGTAGTAAAAAAGGATTTGTGTGATTTCAAACAAGAAAAACTGCTTAGCAAGGAATAGCTGTTGAATTATGGTAGTAATAAGAATTTTTGAGGTTAGAAGACGATGTGAAAGGCTATTGGAAACTTTTTTTTTTGAAAGTGTGTTAGTGTGGGAGTTTTCATTTGAATTTGGAGCCAGCTGAAGAAATTTATTTGAGAGAATCCTTAAGGGAATTAATTACCACGACTACGAAACTAACAAAGCTCGCTCATGGTTGCAAAATGAAGACCAAATTAGAGCTTCTAGGAGGAGAGAGAAATCAAATTTAGTCCTTGAGATTGGAACCATTTTCTAATTTACGCAGAATAACTGTAGAGAATTCATTGGTTTTGCTGTCAACTTCAGGTTGAGAAGGCCATCTTTGAAGGTGTAAAGTTAAGTCTACCACAGAGTTAGAGACTTCAACCACTTAAAGCCAGGATTCAACAAGACAAGTCCATGTTAGCCATAGGTAATGACCACTAAATCCCATACGCAAGTATGTAACTCTGCAAGAGCTTCAATGAAGGACGTTCTGTCACATTCCTACCAAACAATGACGTGATGTCCTGCAGTGCATTCGCTCCGTATTAAGCAATTTTTCGTCCTGAAATGACATCAGCTCCAGCAGGTACTGGAGTATCTTCCAAGTCGCTTTAAAATGCTCATATACCCTGCACGACTTCCACACCTTCATCATATTCATAACCAGTCCTCCCCTCCTTCAAACACTCCATAGTTATCCACCCCAACAACACACATTATACAATTGGGGATGAAAAGTTGAATTTATTGCATGGAATCCTCAAGGTTTAGCTAAACTATTATTGTTATGCCTTGGAACTGCAACGACACACCAAGATGAAGGATCATTTCTTCGACAAGAACACGTTCCATAAAGCTCAAAACTGTTTAGGGACGACATGCACCATAAGACCGACAAAAAAAAACTGAAAAATTTTTAAAACTTAGTACCGAACAAAGTAAAAGAAGAACTTCCAACGACTTCTGACAAGGGATTTGTTCACCGTTGAACTTTTTAAGACGTCCCGTGTCATTTGGTGTGGCAAAAGGGTTACACGTGGTTACATGCGAGTGTGTGTAACCGCAAAAGGATTCCCATCGCATCGACAAAAAAAAAAAAAAAAAAACTGAACACCAAAATCCACACAAGGAATCTCTAAAAGTTGCCAAACTACCTTTACAACTTCTTTTTCTTTACCTTATGCCACCCCCCCAAACGAGCAGAGATTTACTGTTCCGGTGTTTTGTCATGAAGGCATGAAGGCAAATGCGCAGTGTTAAGGACCTGTATCCATGTTACAACGTGATCCATGGAATGGGTGTTGAATTGGAAACAAATTTTCAAGATGCTTATCGCAAACATGGAATGTTTTTTTTTTTCGTAAATTAAATTTGAGGCAGATTACCTCGAAGCCTTTGATATTCAATTGGTGTGTCAAGGATGCCAGATTGTGTTTGTAGATTATTGGGAAAGGACTTGCCAGTGCTCTGTTGCGTTAGTTTTGGTTTTTTTTTTTTTTTTGATTAAATTATGAGCCAAGAGGAAAGTTAATTAATATCACGTGGCACGCAAGGACTATTGAAAAACTTACTTAATCCCCTAAAGCCCCTGTGCGAACAAATATAATAAGTCTGAGCACGTCCTAGGTTGTGTATATTGTTGCTACTAACGCTGATGCTGAAAGAGAGAGAGAGAGTTTGAGGGAGAAAGGACTGTTTTCTTGTGTCCAAAAGCACTTAAATTAAATTCATAGATCTGCGGAAGAGTGTTGTTTTAAAAAAATGGTCCTTATTTGAACTTGGACTGCTTCCGTAGTGAATTCGTTAAAGGCTTTGAAATTAACGAATGAAAGGATTCCAGTTAGACCAAGAAAGCGACGATTTTTTGTTACTGCCTACGCTGTTTTGAATTGTATTGTCAACTCCTGGACGTACTCCATCTTTGTTGCGAATGTGGTCCCGAGCTCTACTTCGTCAGTTGAGGATTTGAACCTTTCACATGGGAATTGGTTGTCAAAAATCGAACGATCATAGGCTTACTACTACTTAGGAACTTAATCAATCCGGGAACCTGAACTTTTTAACTCGCTTGTGGAAGTGGAAAGGTGTCATTAAACCTAGGAATCATTTGTCGTTCAAATGCACAAAGAAGTCAGCAAATCCTTGGATCACTTAGTCAGTCTGAAAGTTGAATGGACTTCTCTTCAATTCTAAACCTCCAAATGGAACTATCCAAAGAAAAAACAAAATGTAAACTTGAAGCCACTCGTCAGTTACAAAACTTGACGTGTTACTTCACCCCAGTAGAACACTTCGGCTTCTCGAGTTGAAACAGAAGAATAAGAAAAAACGAAAATCCACTTAATATCAATCGTTTCTTACCCGCCTCAGCACCTGACATGGGATCAACAATCAATCAAGCTCCCCCCCCCCCCACCGAAATTCACAAAAGAAATCTTCGTAAGCGAACAAGTTTTTGCACTCTTCCAACGTCTTTTTTTTGAAACTCCCCAGACGTACAGCCATCCATCCATCCATCCAACCATTGAATCAACTTTGAGATATGAATAACCCGCAGTCTATCGAACAAAAGCAGCAATGATTCCCTTCCCATCTCATCCAGAGCTGCCGAAATGCTTATCCTGTAAAATGTAATTTCTTCAACAAACTGACATGTGTCGCGACGCTCGACGTTCAAACACTTTAATGACGTGTCCTTTCTTTTAAGGCACGCCATCGACAGGAGAATCTCCCCAATTTCTACCTGTTAACAACTTTGGGACAATTTAATTTTGAATCCTTTAAATGGAACCTCCCTTTGAAGATATTTCCAAGGACAAGACTTAATTTCAACGTTCGTCGTAATTGTTTCGTCTGTTGTGACAAAGCCACGATTCTATTTTAAAGTCCTTCGCCTCTCTTGGTCCTTGTTTTTGGTTTTTTTTTTCGAAGAAAATAATCAAATTACCACAAATTTTAATCGGAATCAGGACTCTAGGTGGGCCTAATGCTGATTAAGACCGAATTCATCCTGCACACACAGGAGCACAGTTAATTTCGTTATCCGCCCCAAATCCCGAACTAGGCCGGTTCCGTTTCGAAAAGTTTTTTGTAAAGTATGGAATGGGAAAGACGCAAAAAAAAGAAGAAAAGTGGTATCCAACCCCAACCCCAATTCCAACCCGCTGCCACCCATTAATGAATTGCGACAAAAGGACAAAAGCTAATTAAGTTTATGTCACAGAAAATTTGTTTCAAAAAGACTTCTGCTCTCCAGGACAATTAATATTACGGACACACACTTACCTACACATTCCGGTTCGGTCCTTATAACCGACAAAAGTGCGGGCCAAACGGATGGTGAATGAGACTGAACAAGAAAGAGTGATAGAAAGAGAGAGAGAGCAAACGAAAAGACAATGACTGGAGTTTAGAGAAGAGCTAAATAGGAGCTACTACCTATCGCTGGGAAGCTGCTGGAAGAAGCCAAAGGAGCATTTGTTGGCGCGCGGGGCAATTGATTGCTCTGAGAACCTTTTCGGTTCTTCTTTCTTCCTTTTGTCCTTTGTCAGGATTTGCTTTGCGTTTTTTTTTTTGTGACTTGCTCCTTTTACCTTGGAATAGCGTATTCAACAAAAGTCTTTCAGGATGTTTTTGGCCATGCGGCAGTAAGTGTATGTGTGTGTGTGTGTGTGTGCTTCAGTAGTTGGCGGAACGACACAAAGCAGTAAGTTGGAGTGGAGTTGATACACACTGAGACTCTGAAGTCACTCTGCTGGAGTAATTACGCTTTTGTAACTCAATTTGTTTTTATGGTAGGAAATTTCGACTTGGAACTTTGGCAGAGATTTTCCTTTTTTTCCCCCCGCCCCGATTCGTCCTTTTTTCTTTGTTTTGTTGCTTTGTGAAGGGGTGACGGTGGTGGAATGAGTTGCGTGGTCTCGTTCTGGTCTTGTTCTGGATTTCCGAAGGATGGGGGATAAAATTAGTTGAGATTAGGAAAGGGAAGGAATTTTTTCTGCTCGGGGATTTATAGAGACAAACGCCTATGAGAGAGGTCCTTAAAAAGAAATCGAACTTTTCGGTTGGCGTTAGACAGAGTAATGTGCGGCAGAACTGGAAAGCGATAAAATGTAGTTGAAGGCGATAGATTAAGGATGCACTCAGTAGAAAGCTGGAAGCAAATGTGTCTTGCATCACGACACAGGTTAGAACATTTTATCGCTTTAAGGCCGGATCGCATGGTTTTAATTATGGGAGTGGAGATGTAGTTATCCTTACAGGGAACAGTAGCTTCTGACAGAGAGTGCAATACGACATAATGGCTTTTATAAAGAGCCTCGTACCCAACTGACACAAAATGCGACAGTCATCCTACTGCCTTCCACGTCACAAAAGTTACGTGTAAGGCTGTCCTTCTTCAATCATCTTTCGTTCAGTTACTCACTTACTTTGGGTTTTTTTTTTTTTAGTTTATAAAATTTACAGAACTATGGTAAGGGATCATGATTGTCCCTTAGTAGCCTCTCAACCAGGGAACGATATCTGCCTTTCCATTCTTCAAACTTTTATTCTCATCACTCGTGGTAAGTCTGCTTCGAGTATATTTTACCAAACTTTCCGCCTTCGAGATCGTTAAGATTTTAAAACACACGAATAGAGTTTCAGGTTTCGTTAAATCTGGTGGTTGAAGATTCTCTCAGCACAAGGAAGATGTATTCGAACAAGCCCAAACCTAGTCCTTGATTTTCTTCTCTGGTTACCATCCAAAGCTTGGCTCTGGTACAACCACCAAAACAGGAGGGATCATTGGACTGAAGGCAAGAGATTTTAAGCTTGTATACAGTGTGAAGGTAATATGTACTTCTTCTTTAACTGGACTCAACCCCTTAATTCCCTTCAGCTGAGATAAGGGAACGTTCTGATTTTTTTGACAGCAGAGTCAAAATACGTAGATCGTGGATCTTTTAAACTTCAGTATCATCCCATGTTTTGGTGTGTACATTTCGCAACTTGTCACGTGCCTACAGGATGCTTGTGCAGTGTACAAATTTTTCTAGGCTTTTCCCCTACTACTTGAGTTTTGAAAAATCCAAACAGGACAGTGTCTAGGCAACCAATGACGGGCTTAACTTCTAACTCTCTAATTGACTCTACTCCTACTGTCAGCGTAGAACTCAATAGACATGTCCTTATAAACCTTGTTTGTTTTTGCAATGAAGGTTATATTTAACCCTTTATCTTTTAGTCCAGTTCAGTCTTGTGAATTTGGTAAACGTTTTCCATTGTTCTTGACAACGAAACAAAATTTGGTGAATGCTATTTTTAAGCCTTAAGTGACATGCTAAAAGTCTTAGAAGACTACCTAGGCTTGCAATAATATCTTTCACAAATAGCGAAAGGTTACTTCAGGCACAAAAAGTTGATCCTTGATCCCATAGGCGGAGTGCAAGGCTTGATCCAAGGACTAAACTTATGCATATCTCTTACGATGGAAGCGTCGGAATGGAGAATATCAAACGACAGAAGTTCCCACATGGGACACTAAAAAACGTTGAACTAACTCATGAAACACATCCATTCATAGATGGAAGACCACGATTGAAATCAAACATCGGACAATGTGTGGATAGTCCTCCTAGACAGGAGGCAGATCCCAAAAATATTGTAGACTAGGAAAAGTTGGAGACAATAACCACAAAAGAGGTAATGAAGTACCTTGAAATGAAACTTAGTGTGCGAAATTGGAGGCAGCTAGCTAAAGATCGAGCTGGCTGGAGACGCTTATTGGTTGAGGCCCAGGTCCACCCCGGACTGTAGCGCCACCTTAATTAAGTAAGTGAAATGAAACTGGACACCAAGTCTATGTCCGAAAAGGCTATTAATATCACTTGAAGGTAGGACGTTCAATGACAAGCGAGCGAAGACTTCTTATGACGCTTACGTAATCTATTCTTTTGTAAGCTTGAAAAAATCCGGACTGATACGCTCAGCAACAGGGAAGTGGTGCCCTGCAGATAACGAGTTTTTCAGCAGTTTTTCTCATGGTTTCAGAAATAATACTCATCGACGTTGCAGCGGAAGAGAGAAAGCTACGTCTACAAGAGAAAAGATGAAGTGGAAGAAGAAATCGCAACTACAGAAGCCTAGGAACTATCTATGCAAGGCTAGCAAAATCTTACGAGCAGAGAGACTCTGGGGAAGATGTTCTGCAAGGATAAATAGAAGCAGCGTCGAATGGACAGATTAGAGGCAGTATATTTCGTGACATGGACGCTGTAACTAGTAGGTACGTAGACTGAATGGGTAGTAGAGAGCTCAGCTTGCCAGTAAGGCGATTCCTAGCTAACCAATAAAGGACACAATTTTTCCTGTGTCACCAGATGGCTAGGAGAGATACGAGTGCTAGGAGTACCTCTAGAGTGCAGATCTTTACGGGCCTCCAACTTGTTTAGTCTTTGGTTTGATTCGTCCTGTTAATTTTTAGTACTTCCTTGCACACTCGGTCCAAATAATGTTGTCTGGAGAGATGTCTTCTAAGAGCTGACTGGTTGTATGACTTTTGAGATTTAATAGCTGTAAAGTTGGACATCAATTGTTAAAAGTAGTAAGGCTGTGCTATCTTGGCGCTTTGAAGCCCTGCATCGATTGAGGGTTCAAGTCACACCAAGTTTTCAACCATAATTTTGAAAGCAACTACTGGATTCAGCAAAACCGTTGTCCGTCTCGTAGAGAGATATGTATCCTTGCAACCATCTTTCGTCATCGTCAAGTCATGCACACAAATTTCAAAAAAACTTGCCAACCATATGGCACCCATCAAAAACACAGCAAAACTGTAAGTCCTTCATTACCAAAGCAAACCACACTTCTTCCTTGTTCCGTTTGTGTAGATGTGTGTGCGTTACATTTTTAGTGTAAAACATCCTGAAATCCTTGTTACAGTTAGATTTTAACACAAAATGCTCTAAAACTCTTATGACTTATTATAATTCGCAACACTTTCCACCCAAACAAACACTCAGTCATACAGACAGTGCCAGGAACAGAGAGAGGATAACAATTATCAAATGAAAACAGGACGCTAGTGTTGCCATTAAATTTCATTTAAGGAAGAAGAAAGACGAATTTTTGTGCGAAATTATTTCAAAATCCTTGGCACCTAAAAAACACTCCGATGCCAACGCCACCGCCACCGCCGTCATCGCCGCCAGTGCCAGCAGGAGACAAGACAAAACTCTAAATGAGTGACGAACAAACAAGCCCAGATGGATGGATATGCAAGTAAAATAAATGAATAGGCTCTCTTCAGTTCCACATTCATAACGTTCTCGTTGATGTTTCCAATTCCACATAGAGTCCTTCAGACCAGAATCCAGCCACCGCCAACAACAACGACGAGACAAGGAGAACGAATGCCCGGGAAGTAGGTGAAAATGTATGGAATTAGTAGCCCAGCTTATCCGGATTAAAACACCTCATAATTCCTATCTCCTTTGCGGAATAGTTAAGTGCTTGTCGGAAGTGAATATAAATGTTGAAAATGTTCTTCTAACCACACAAACATATGTGTACACACACAGTTGCACTTAAACAACAGAAGTTGCTTTCTTCTGGTTGAAGAAGTACACTACTCTCTGCATGACTATATGACACATTTCTGTGGAAAAGGATTGGATGAGAGAGTACTCGAGTATTCTCCAACATCAGGAAGAAAAATCTAAGAAGGACTTTTCCATTTTTTTTATTATCCAACATGTGTGTATGTATGTGTGTGCATTTAGTGAAAATGTAAGCATTGCGTGTTACGAAGTTGGTCGCTGTAATTTGGAAAAGTACACAACTTATGTAAAGGCAGGGTTTGTGTTTGGTAAGACAGTAGCGACATCTGTTGGTAAGTGTGGGTAACAACAAGATTTTCAACGAAGTCTTGCAATCAAACAATCCCTCCTGGGACACAGGATCGCTACATACAAAGCACAGGGATACAGACTGCGTCATTTTCTTCACCTAAGGCAAATGGACCTATAGACTGGTTGCCAGTATCCAGCAACATGCCTGCTTTAGGGCGTACCTTCATGGGTTTGAAGACGATACCACACCTAACTGTCTAAGAACCAACTCCTGCATCATGAAGCCCACTTGTGGTCGCAGTGAGAAGGCAACCAGTACCTACCTCAATAATCAATCTACAATCTACTGTCCAAGTTGTACGGATAAGATTGAGGCCACCGAACATGAGACTACTGTTAGACGAGTACTGGAAGAAGTCGTATGCCCAGAAAACACAATCCAGGACATGGTATCATTGAAAGAAAAAGTAGGAAGCAGTTAGGGCCGTTCGGTACGTCTATTATGAAAGAATATCGCCGCCAGATGCAACAGAGAAACACCGAGATGTAGAAAGTGAATATGCGGGAGCCAAATACCTATGTCTGAAGCCCTTTCTGCGATTAAATGATTGACGGGAAGATCTAGTGGTTCTGATGGGTTGGAATCCCACACTAGTACTGGGAACAGTCTCAGTGGTATTTATGCAAGACGGTACACCTTCCAACCGCAGAAAAAAAAAATTGCGATAATTTTGACGCGCCGAATACAGGGCTGGATTACACTTCTGGAGGCTCATGGTCTCATAGCTTCCTGTATGCCATCACTATGACCGGCAAACATCGCTTTTTCCCGAAAAACTCCCTTCAAACACGATATTCAATAGAAGAAGGCCTGTTGCATAGGTTCCTGGAGGCATTGAACAGAATTTGGTCTTGCATTCCATGTAAATAAATTTCTGAAACCGAGCCAACCCATCATGGAGGTCCCAACGCAAGAAAACAACCACAAAATGTACCTGGAACTCAAGAGTTTTCAAGAGTTGACCCCTAGTCTAATAAAAGAGAGATCGAGATTCTTGTTTGGCCAGTTCTTCCGACATCTTATTCCCCACATGGCCTATCAAAAGGACAAAAGGACCCCACTTCTTTCAAAATAACCCTGACCATGACAATAGTGCTGGAAAAGCTGTGTTTAAAACCTTTTTGAGCTTGAAAGTCATTTAGCATGGGTTTATTCCCAAAATTATGAACGTACCACTTTGGAACACAAAACTGAAGTTATTCAAGTCGTCGATGTCGTGAGATGTACATGACCACACTGATGACCAGAGATACCAGTTTATCATGAGGGAATGCATGAAATGTATCTGGTGAAGATGCACTGCGACTTGAAATATATATGTTGCCCCTCAACTTGGTTTCTCTTAGGAACCGACGAATCTGTATTGGGTCTAAGGATGGCAGATCTTTAACTTCTACCAGCATCGAGTTAATGCTTCACAGTTTCTTAGGTGGTGATCTGGAGTCTTCTCGGTTTCTTCGTAGGATATGCATGCCACCTTGCTTCTAAGATGTAACGTCCTTAGGTGTTCATGGAGTTTACAGTGTCCCATGAAGAAATCTGTAAGTGTTCAGAGCCTACGATTATGATTTTCTAGGAGTGCCCTTGCATGCCTTAGTTTGGGGAGTTCCCTAAAGAGTTTAACTCGCCTAGTATCCTCCTCTTTCCGTAGTTCTTCTTAAGTGTTGTATTCGTCCAAACCATAGAAGTGTTCTGGTTCTACGAATTTTTCCCCTCCTTCATTCGTAGTGGAGCACAAGTATGTAGTTTAGTTTGTCCAGACATTTCCATTCGTAAGAGCTCTGCCTCAGAGCAAATTTAAACTCCACAAATGCCACCCTAGTGGAGATTCTACGAAGGACAACCTTAGGCAACCGCTGCTACTTCGGTTTGTCCAAACAACTAGGGTCCAAATTTCTAACTCGAAGATCTAAAACCATGCTCTACAAAATCCTTTTCTTGCCAGTTTTGCTTTTTGAAGTTGAATTCTGGACGATAAGTAAGACAGCGGAGCAGATCTTGGGATCCTTCGAAAGAAGAATTCTACATCAAAGATTTGGTCCTGTTTACGAGGAAGGCGAATGGAGGATAAGACGTAACCGCGAACTGTACGATCTGTACAAAGATGTGGATGTAGCCCGGAAGGCAAAGATCCGTCGACTGCACTGGCTCGGTCACATCGAGCGAATGGACGAGAATGCTCCAGCTTTGATTCCTTGCCACCTGGCTCACGAAGAAAAGGAAGACGGAACCTCCGGTTTAAAGATCAGGCAATCGCGGCTACCAGAAACCGTGGTCTAGTAAACTGGAAGCATCGTGCCTGGGACCGTGAAGGATGGAAAGCGGCATTAGTTCAGGCTCAGGCCCTCCAAGGGTCGCTGGCCTGATAAGTAAGTGAGAATGAGCTCAAAACTTTAATCCCAACTTAGCTGCCTTCTTGAAGATGCTGAAAAATTTCGTCTACTAAATACTAAGCTCCGCATCAACGGTGACAGTACCCCTCCTTGGCGGCAGCCAGTAATATGCGCAGAGCCAGTGTTTCAGCAATTCTTGTGCCTACCACCTCACACATCCAATCTGTCATGTCAGTTTCGCGTAAGGTGTTGTCAAAGGCTCCGTCTACATCCAGGAAGGCACAAATGGCAGTGTCTTTGACTTCTGGTACTCCCTCTTTGTTGCTTAATAGCTTATACAAAGCGTTCTCAGGTAGATCTGCCTGTTCCTTGTTGAGCACTTCCATTCTGGTGTTGATTTCCACATCTTTCTTTGAAATAAACGTTAGACTGATAGGTCTTAAGGACCTCAATTCAATTTTAGAACTAAGTTACTCTTGCCCGTCTTCAAAGACTTTATGTGTGAGTATCCAAGCGCTTAGTGGCTTTTAGTTGCCCGGAAAAGATTTCATCCACCCCTAGCGATTTAAATTGTAACTAAGGCCTACTCCAGCTGCTGTTCTTTACAGATGGTTGCGGCTAACTTACGGTTTTTTTCTATTCGGTGTTTGCTCTGCCGCTTACTTGCGTTTGCTCCTCGGCTTCCTTATACCTGGGATCTACGTTCCTAAGTGATCCAGATTGTTCCACTTTTCTCTTCGCCATGATTTTGTATAGCCTGGCTTCTCACAGAAGCATGCCCTTTCAGCCGTCCTCAGTTTTATGCTGTGTACTTGCCAATAACCCGCCAAAGATTAAGAATGCTAGGACTATCTGATCCCAGAATAAAAAAACCCGACGACAAAACTTTCCTTGCCGCCTCCATATCCAACATCCTTCCGAATCCGACTTAACAACGTGAGTATCCTTGAACGGGAATAGCTTTACATTTTTAAATGCATTATCGACTTGTTGGCTGGTATCCCTTTTCAATCGTTAAAAAGTTTTCCACACCCCAGTTTTCTCCTTCAAAATTGCAAAAACTCACAGACAGCCCCCTTTACGGGCCCCAAAAACCATACGGGTATGGTAATTCGCCTTCAGAAACTTTCATTTTGCAAATGGATGAAGGCAAACAGATTAATTTACATATTTACGTATCCATTTCGGAGATTTACCTGCGTCTTTATCTCTCAGGATGAATGACTCTTGTAACGTCCAAAAATATTCATAATTCTGTGAGTTGGGCTGGCCTCCCTCTCTACCGCTCTCTCTCTCCTCATCCCATAGGTCAAAAGGTAGACAAAAAAAGAAGAAAAGACTTTGAAGGCTTGGAATGTAGATGTAGAATCCGCAGCGGTTATTGTGTGCTCGGGATAATGATCTCTTCAGATTCTCCTTGGGAGTTGGAGTGGTTTGCTTCGTTTCCCTCTTCTTTTTGTTTGGAGACGGTAATTCATTGTTCATATCAGTATCGTGGTCGTGGGTATATTTTCGAACCATTGCCCACAAAAATGGGGTCTGACTGGCTGCCTCTCCCACACACACCGTAGGAGTCCACAAGTCGATCCTAATCTAATAAATGATGGGCAGCATGCGTAGATAGGGATTCCGAAGGCATTTAGTGAAGGATGATGACTGAATTCTATTACTCGTAGACTGCTATCATTAGCATTGATTTATGATCAAGGTATTGTCGGTTAAATCGTGGAATGGGGATTATCGGTCATGAGATGTAAGTCCATCATAAAGGACTATTGGGTTATAAATGGACAAAGAACAGGAATAGAAATGCCTCTTTAAACTCAATTTGAACAGATGTAGGCCTGGTTGGATTTTGACAGGTGTATGGCAGCGACGTAAGTGTAAGGCATCGTTATGAAAGCAGGCAAAGGGTTCAGATAGCTGAAGAGACGAAAGTGAAGGGTGATTCAGTACCTTTGTCTATTCCAAGTTTGGTTCGGAAGAGTTCAATCCAATCCATTTTAGTTCCACATTGAAATTATCTGCGTAAGGTCCTTTTCTGTCTTAGTTTAGGACACTCTGTCCAGTCTTAGCTTGATGAAGATTCTTATGGTGAAGATTCTAATGGGATACCCTATGTCACAGACTGGCAATAAAGTAAGGTAGCCAGATTATGTCAGCATGCTTGTAGTTCTCATCTAGAAAGTACAGAATCAAGACCGTGGAACATTTATAGCCATAGTTGTGCTTTCCTGAACCAATGATACTCATTTGACTTTCTCTGATATCCTGCTAGTTGTACGAAAGTTCCAGAATGCCAACATCAGCTCAGATCATAATTCAGTTGGAGCAATGGTGCGCCGCCGAATATCTATTAAAGCAACTAACAGAAGCATAACCAAGAGAAAGTGTTCAGCGTCAGTCAAAAGACTGAATGACTATGCACAGGGGAACAGGAGAAAGTTAAAGCCTTTAGGGCTGGCGTTGCAAAAAAGGATAATACCCACTCGACAGCTCTATAAATAGAAAATAAGCAACGAGAAGCTTCTGCTTGGTTAAATGTAAAAGAAGCCAGAGCACCACAAGACACAAGAAATGGAGAGAAGCCACAGCAAAAAAGAGGTCCGAAAGAGGAGTCTGTAAGATCAAAGACCATTAAACCATAGGCAGTGAGCTTTGAAAATCAAGAGAGACCAGTTCTTCGGTCTGTTAAACAGCAATGACAGCCAGTCAGACAGGAAGTTTGACCGTCTCAATTTGAATGATGACCATCTTTCTGAACTACCCGACTGAAATGGAGTTAAAGGCTCAACTCAACCAAAGCCGCTTAGCTCGATAAACTGAAAGCAATGCCTTTAAAGAACCATCTTTGATGCAGGTTAAGACGATGGTGGTAGGCTTGTTGTGGTGGCTGTACCTGGCTATACCCTTGATCAAAACAAGCTTCATACAACGAACAAGTTAATATCTATTTTCGACTTGTGTAAACTGTAGACCTTCTTATGATTATCACTTGCCAAACATGAAGATTAGTCAACATTTATAGACTCACCGTTTCGTATCCACCGGCCACCGGAAGTCGAACTTTGACTTCAATTCGTGGCAGCATCGAGAGAAGCTCTTAAACTTTGTCACTGTTGACTCTCCAATGCCATCCCAGTTGTTGATGGCATTGGAGAGGCATCACTCTCATTAGTTTTTGTATTTAAATTGGAAAGTATGAACGCGAGTAAACGGGAAAATAGGTCACTCACAGCGGAGCCAGATACGCTGCAGGAAGGCTACTTAAAGTCGGAGGTCGCCTGGTATCCGAAGTTCGCAAGCTAGCAACTAAGCACCCTCTTAGCTATCCATCCGTCGGCGTATGCTGTTACACCTTGGAATTAGGGGAGAATTGGAGGCGGGGGAAGAGGGAAATGGTGAAGCGGGATAAGGGTTGATTACCTATTAGCTTCTGGTTCCTCTAGAGACTACTCTCGAGAGTCTTTACCTTTACTAAGCCTTCGCACCGCGGCAAGGTGGGTAATCCAGCGAAGGTTCAAACGGTAAGAGAAGTCAACAAATGCTTACAACAAGCAAGCGTTATGCTAAGCTTTTAACGAATTTCCCTACCAGACATTGGTATGGCTACGGATACCCTGCTCGGAAAATTAAAAAAAAAAAAACTACGGAACGCATTTTGTGTGAATGTTCCGCCATACCTCGAAGCAGCCCAAATCCGCTTGGTTAAGGGACTCATCTTCCCAGAAATAGTCATCAAATTACTCGACAAGCACGATCTTGAGCTTCCTTCAAGACTTCGATCGCAGTTAGGTTGAAGAGGTGACCAATAGATTCCAAGATCAGGTCCAAGATTTTAGTCTGAAAAATGGAAAAGTTCCGAGAGACTTTCCTGGTTTGTGTCGCAGAATATTCAAGACACAAACCGCTCTGCATATTGGAACCGTCAGTCTACCAAACGAGGTCATATTCGAAGTTTCTAAGTTTCCAAGGCAAATTAGATTCGCTCTCTTACAACACGAAGTTGACCAAGATAACATGGTCTACATAGTTTGGCTTGGATAAGATTGTATAAAGATAAGACTAGATAGATCCAAAACGGAGATCGGCACAGAACTTTGTATCTTTTGCTAAATTCTCATTTAGGTGCAGAAATGACACTGATATCACTGCCTCCGTGATCCAAACTGGACACATGCCCAAGTGCCTTTGACACTTGCTCGACAAAGGAAGATGTCCTTTTAAGCCCTTATCACACATGTCACTTTGCTCCCGACAACAACTGCAAAAGCTCCACAAACGAAGAAGAAGTTAGATCAATTCATCACCTATTCTGCTTTAGCTAATGTTAGAACTCGGACTCTTGGAAGTTGTTTCTTTGACGATCAAGGAAACCCTTATTATCAGCGAGTTGAAGAGCTATTTCAATCGGATTGATTTGACATTTTTCTCTTAGCTTCTGGTTTCCTAAAGGAATGGACCCAGTTTGTGGTGTACGTGAGTCAACGGTCCATGTCACAAGGCACCCATCACCTACCTAGACAAACTTGTCACTCTAGACTTAGTCTTCCTTCTATTTGATAGCAAATAAGGTTAATGTGGGAATAGTTGGCCTCCGATATACGTGTCTGTTAATTGTTCCAAAGATTTCGGTAGTACTGACGTCAGACAGAAAGCTTCCCCAAGTATCTCCCGCTAAACTATAGGAACATAGTTAAGCCTAAGGCGACACGTTCCCTAACTCCTACGGATTTTGCATTACATTTGATTAGGGTGTTCAACAATCCAAAACAATGTTCAACTACTCTCGGCCAGACTACAATCAGTTGTCCATTCGTAGCTCAACCAGCTAAAGTCCGTTTATAGTGGCATACAAGAACACACACGTATCCTGAAACCCGCATTTCACCGCTAAACAATCGAAAAGCAAACGAAAAAAATATGAAAATTAACAAGCCTCCCTCCCAGTCTCATGATCCCCATTCCGACTATCAAGGGGGCTTCGCGTAAAACAAATAACGCGCACGCATTCATCGGTCGCAAATCACTGATCGAATTGCCTATTTACATCAGCGTAGCAGTAGCAGAGAGTCCGAGAGTCCAAATATTAGCATTCGGAATGAAGTACGCTTAATTAGGCATTATTTGCGCTACTAATTGGCCCATTCGATTGGAAACCATTCCGAATCTAGTAGTCGGACAACGAGAGTTCATCACTGATTCATGACCCTTCACGGGCTATAGCCCGCATACTTGACAGTGGTCACCCTATTCAAACCTAACACTTGCCAGCCGATTGAATAGCCGAAGGCAGTGTCCTTTCCTGATCCTGAATATTTAATCCGTTCCTCCGTCTGCTTTTATTCATCAATAATGCAAGAGAAGCAGGGAGGGAGGAGGATGGGGATGGGACCTGCAAACTACACCCGACATCGATATATTTATTAAATCTGCAACAGCAATTCGCATAATGAAATTTTAAAGGACTCGCGAGGAATCCATAGATATTTGCATAAAATTTGATTTGTGAATTTCATGCATGCTTTGGGGGTAGCTCATGGCACCATGATGCACATGGGGTGGATGTGGATGCGTCATTGAACAAACTGCAATTAGAGAGACGAGTTCATCGTTGGGTTTTTGCATTTAGCTGTGATTGCAGCGGTTGGTTGCATGGAGTTATGGGTTTTGATGCCGCAGGAATGGATATATTGAATCGAAGGAAGTCGATGCGTGGCTTTAAAGGCTAACGATAGGGCAACACATGCAAATTCATCTTTTCGAACCAAACAGTTACAAGAATTGTGGTAAGAGGGCTTCTTAAGTGCTGGACTAGAACCACGTCTTGCATCCTACTTAAGTGCTAGACTAGAACCACGTCTTGCATTCAAACCTGTCACTATTCGCTGGATGTAAGTAGGTATAACAAGGCCGATAGACATGCCTAAGAAAACCGAAAATTTTAATACCGTAACGAAGATTCAACAACTGGCTTGAGTAGACACCATAAGTGCAATTAGAACAAAACCAACTGCAGCCCCCGACATCAAGCTAGGGATAATACCCGTCGAGCTTTATACAAAGGAAGAGGTCACGAAAAGCGCTGCTTGGCCATAACAATCCTGGCTTTGGAAAAAGGCCTAATATGTCACCAATCAATCACCATGTGTGCGAACTTTGAAGCAGCAATCCCTTATTTCAGTCTTAACCTCGAAACCAAATTCCCCTATAGAGAGAGCTGAATCTAATAACTGGTCATAAACCACAACCATATTCATATTTGACCCATTCATGTGGGTCAAAAATGGATGTCGGTTTAGGATCTGGGATCTTCGTATTAGAGTCAGTTATTGCTCGATCAAAAGGACTTCCAAACCACAGCAACGTGTTCCAAGCAGAAGTCCTGGCAATCGTCGAGACCCCACAAGAACTTTTCCAGCAGAAACTCCCAAGAAAGTAAATGGAGATCCACATAAATAGTCAAGCATCGACCAAAGCCATCATGATCCCAAACTATGAAATGTTGCCATGGCGAGCTCGAGTCTTTTAGTGCAACGTTAAGCAACGTGTCTCGAGTCATAGGAAATGAGAAGGCAGATAAGTTCGTCAGATTAGGATCTGAAATGAACCAAATAATGTTCGATAACTCAGTCCTGCCACCACTAAAACTTCAAAAGTCAAGTATCACTTTGAAATGCCAAAAAACTCTAGAATGAGGGCTGGATTGGAGTGCACTCAAGACGTGCTCTAGATAGAACTAAAGAAAAGGGAAAATAAGAGAAATTATCGCACTCAATTGAAGTCAGGAGGGGGCAGGGCACAACTTGTCCATCTAAAAAGAATGCGTTTGGGTACAGCGGACCTAAGTAGTAGCAGACGATGTGACAATGTTGACGGAGAGGGTGATACATTCCACCTTTTATATGAATACCAAAACTTACAGGAGTTTTAGAGCTTGCTAGGTAACCACGACTTACTTTCTTCCGACAGTAAGTTGGCCGTACATTTTTCAAAAAGATCCCTTCGAGATGGATCTTCTCTCAAGCTTTGCAACTGCAGGAGACATCGAGTCATTTATTAGGAATTTCAAAGCTGTTTCGGTAAATGGCAGGCTTAACTCAATTCATATCGTTGAATGCCTGAATCCTAATGAAATATCCAAAAGAAGTTCAACGTCGAACGCCTCCTATCACAAGAGACTGCCAGCATTTCCGTCGATTGTGTGCTCCTTAATCATCAAGAAGTGTAATGTTGTCAGTATGTATTAAGACAGGTGACAAAAGTCACCAAGACTGCCGTCTCGTGATAGGTTGACAAAGGGTGCCTTCAGGCAAAAACGGAAGCCGCAAAAACAGATGCATAGCTAGCCCTAGCAACTATACACAGACGGACAGAATCAGAAGAGAGAAATAGCGCCACAACTTCTTTGAGGCAAAAAAGAATAAGCATGAGGAGAACTTGGAGAAATTCAATTGAGTTCCTATGACGCAAAGAACTAGCCACTTTTTGGACACTTGGACAATAATTCTTCAGCCATGAAGATTGTCCCATTTCAAGTCCACATTTTCGAGACCAAACAGATATACAGGTTTGGGAAGATGGAAGGCTTTAGTGTCTTATTTGGACCGGGAGTTTATTTCAACCATTAGGAAGCACTGTACAAATCTGGAGGGAGTTTTATTTTTTCTTCTTCAGGCTGGCCTAGTGACCAGTCTAGTGACCTTATTCGGTGCGGTCATACCAGCATAAGTGACGCGGAACGTTCTGGTCCAATTGAGGTCACTACACCAGAAATGGTCGATAAAATCCACGGAATGATATTGGACGATCGGCTAGTGAAGGTGAGCGAACTTGAAGAGGCTTCAGGCCTACCACATGGATCAGTGATTTCAATTTTGCATAAATATTTGGATATGAAAAAGGTATCCGCAAGATGGGTGCCGTCTTTGCTCACAAGCGACAACAAACGCAATCATTTTACAACTTCAAAGGAGTGTTTGGCGATGTTCAATCGCAATTCGAACGAGTTTTTGCGGCGTTTCGTAACCGTGGACGAAACATGGATTCATCACAATACACCAGAGACCAAGGAACTGTCTAAATGTAGACTTCTCCAGCCGAATCGAAGCCGAAAAAGCCAAGGTGGGTCTGTCGGCCAACCAGCTCATGACGACAGTTTTTTGAGATGCGTGCGGTATCATCCACATCGATTACCTTGAAAAGGGTAAAACGATCACCGGTTTTTGGATCGATTCGATACCGATTTGAAGTTAAAACGACCGCATTTGGCGAGGAAAAAAGTTATCTTCCATCAGGACAACGCACCGACGCACAGGTCCGCAGTCGCAATGGCAAAATTGCATGAATTAGGTTACGAATTGCTTCCTCATCCAGAATTTTCTCTAGATTTAACCCCCGGCGACTATTTCCTGTTTCCAAATATGAAGAAATGGCTTGGCGGTAAGAAATTTGGGTCGAGCTCATCAACAGATTGGAGAAACCTTGGACGGAGTGCATAGAGCTAAAAGGAGACTATGTTGAGATATAAAATGTTCTTTTGCCGAAAAGAGTGTTCCTTATTTCAATTTTCAGGGACTTATTGACACACTCTCGAAGCTAGCGTATTCCTGGGTAACCATGACGTTTTTTACGTAGAGGCTGGTTACCCTTTTAGTCCTTTTACAACTTGTAATATTCTTCCTCCATCGAAATCGTTGAGCTTTCACCAACTACTGGATAGTAAACAGGTTCGAGTCACCAAACAAATCAAACGTATTTCGCAGCATCACCTATCGGCAGGCAATGACAAACCTCCGATTGTATAATCTATCATGAAAAAGCTTCACGCCGTTCCGAGCCGGCAATATAAAGTGCCGGTCCCTTGCATTCGTGTAAAAGTTTTATCACGTACAACGTGAGTGGTTGCTAGAAACTGGGCTGTCGCGCGAGATTTTTTGTATTTATACTCTCCAAACTCTCTCCTCTTAGTCCTTCCTTCACTTTGTTCGCTTTAGTCATTGTAAAGACCTCGATTTAAAACGATTTAGAACTTATTGTCTCAACTACCTACAGATGGGGCAAACTATGCCCCAAATACATAGGTAACCACTTGGATGGTAGACATTGCACATCAATTATGAGAGCCTCCTGAATCCAATTCAAACGATTTGTGGCACAACCGGGAGCAGAGAATATGATTCCTTTATTCCAAATACTCGTGCATCCTCTCAAAAGTGATTCATAAATCCTGTTTTCCTTTTCCACGGAAAAAAAAATAGGACACACTCACATAAATCAAAATCTGGCATTTATTCAAAATCCCAACATCAAGCCAAACATCTATTGCACTTCGTCCCGCTTGGAGAGTTGGTAAGCCCTAAGTCGTAGCGCTGAAAATTCAAATAAAGGAAGAAAAAAACTCAAAGGACTGAATTCAGGAGAACAGATGCCTTGACATGGACATGAATGCAAAATTTCCTTCCAACCAGGCAACCTAGATAAACTAACATAAGGACGTTGACGTTCGCTCATTAACATAATTTGTCACAGCATAAAGCTTTGTCGTCTTCGTTTTTTTTTTTGGCCAGCATCCATCTATGCTGGTGTTGGTGTGGGGCTTCATTCTTTTCAGCACTGCCACTCACCACCACCACTAGTTGCCACCGAATATGGCAACACTTTGGCATTCTTTTGCGGTCGGCTGTTAAAATAAGTGTGAAAATGATTTTTTTCCTTTTCTGCCCTGCTCCTGTGCAACGGTGCTATGCTTTTGTAGGCATACACCCCCACCCGTCGTCATTCGGTTCCTTTTATTCCACTTGTGCGGTTTTCCTTGTGCACTTGTCGTTAACTCCATGAGCCTGTGTGTAGTGTGGTTTGAATCTTTGACTTGGCACAGCCAGGGATTTTTTTCCCCCATTCCCTTTGCACTGTCTGCTTGTGAGAGGAATCGCGGGAGGTGGTGGGGACAGATTTGAATTTTTCATTTCATATTTAGGCAGTAAGCCAAACGTTCAGATTTTTCTCGTCCTTTTTTTTTTAATTTTTTTTGTGTTGAGAAATTATTTCGCCTGTGAATGCCTTTTCTGAATTGATCGTCCTGCCAAATGGAAGCGAAGTTAACTTGGGTGTTGTGCCTATTTGTGTATTCTCTTCGGTCGAACTGTGATGAAGTGGAAGTGGAAGCCTTTATTGTTTCGCTCCCATTTTGTTCGCCTTTGAGTTGAATTTAAAATTTACTGCATCCACTTGAATTTTCATTAAGTTCAGACTTTTTAACGAGGGTGTGTGGAGAAGGAGAAAGGACTTGTACCGGCAAAATACACTGTGTTGATTTTTTAATGTAAAGACTCTTTTTGAATCCTGTTCTCAAAATTCAAGACTGAAATAGAGCTTAAAAACTGTTGGACGGAGGACTGAAGAGTTATCAAAATGGATGAGCATACTTCAATCAAAGCTTGTATTATAGTAGTGTTAGCAGATAGACTTTCTGGCGAACCTTTCTGCAGTATTTCCTACAAAAATTGGAAAGAAATTTTGGAGTGTGCACGTTTCAAGAAACTATCTACAATCTAGGTCATCCCTTTTGAAATTAAGTCCATCTGTAACAACGCGGAACTAAACCCAAATTGAAGCCTCTATCAATCAAAACGGAAATTGTCTTATCCCTTTCCTGGATATTGAAGGTGCATTCAATAACATGTCTTAAGAGACGACAAATCGAGCATTTAGTAACGCGAAGTTTGTTCCAACAACTTGCAGATGGATTCTGTCCATACTAAATGGATAACTATTCCACTATCAGTATTATCGTCGCTTGCAACATGAGGTTGTCCTCAGGGTAACATTGCTTTCTAGGTGACAGCCTTCTTTTATCCCTGAATACGTATGAAAAATAAGCTTTAACGATGTAGAAACTTTGAAAGCACCATCTCAGAGATGTTACAATTTACTCCTTCCAAAGTACAGGTATGGTTCACAGGCGAAGTCAAGACCAATTTTATAAAATTTTCTTATACACCTCGTAGAGTTCTTAATTGAATCTTTTCCCTCAAAGCCCGTCAACATAAACGAGACCGAATACCTAACAAAGAATTTTTCGCTCGAAATGAAATGGATACCTTTTTTCGCCTTCAAAAGAGTCAATGGATCAGTGCCATAAACTAGAACTGGGATAATTAGGCTATGGAACAAAGTTATACAGGATAGAGCCTCACAACTTAATTCCTACCTCAGTTCAAAGAAACAGCGATGGGGAAGAGTTATCCTTCGTTTGATTTCTGATAAAATGTCATTGTCAGAGGTAGTTTACATCAAAAATCTCAATGAGAGCGACCTTGCACAGATGGATGACACGACTCTATAAAGCTCGTCTTTATATATGCTATCGTAGGTGGCTTTAAAATCAATAAGGGAATGGTGCATATCGATTTGGACTTCTTGGGTTTTCTCCAGAATCTGGCAAAGTGTGAACATTTTGTTGACGGTGGAGGTGGACTTTTCTGGACTTAAGCCACACTGATAGGGCCCAATCAAATTGTTGACAAATAAGGTCTTATATGCAATGCTGGGGAGATTGATGCCTCTAATAGCTGGCGCCGTTGAGGGTATTTTTTCTGGTGGATCGCGCTTTGAATACCTTCGCAGGAAGCCGTCAGAAGTAGTAGCTTTGTTGGATTTTAGGATTTGATTAGAAGAATGGAAATTATGACTATCATTGTCTAGTTTGAATGGTTTGTACTGCTTACAGTGGGATCCTGGTCTTCGTCACAGTTTAACACTCTGCAAAAATAGTTTTTTAATATTCGCAGCATCGCCTGCGACTCTACTAAAAGGTTTCGTTCTTCATCTTTACAGGTTTCTATACGAGCTTTGTTGCATTGGAATATCCTTTTTTCCTTATGGTAAAAGCAACCGTATCCGAGCAGACGCAGCTTATGCTCTCTGTAGCACAGTTTTTGACCTTCTTTCGCACGGTCCATTCCATTACTTTTGCACGATAAGGTTCCTACCATTCCCCGTAAATATCCAAAGATTGTTGCCCCTATTTCGTTTGCTATGTTCATCAACAGTAAGATCATCTTTATCCAAGACGTATCGCTGGCACGTAACAACCTGGAGGGTTAGATCCTTTGTAAACGTTTAAGGAATAGGAGTCAGAAGGACCGTCTCTTAATGATCTCTGCTCCGAATATGTCAGAGTAGCCCGTGTAACATGCTCACTACGTATTTAAGCCCAACTGTAACTGAAGACACCAACGTTGATTCTTTTCTGGTAATTTCTCCGCTGTTGCCTTAATCTTAGGGAGTGTGCCTTAATAGAAATACCCTCACCCACCCATCTTTCCCATTTACAGCTACCAAAAATATTACAAAGGGGATGAAACGCATTCTTCAGTTGATGTGTTAGGTACACGGTGCTGCCTCACTACGTGGAGGGGAGAATACTTACTGACCTATCAGGCCAGTGACCCTTGAAGGGTCTGAGCCTGATCTAATGCCGCTTTTCATCTTCCACGGTCCTGGGGACGCTACTTTCAGTTGACAAGACCAAGGTTTCTGGTGTCCGCGATTACGTGATCTTAAAACCGGAGGTGGCTGGGACTCGAAGATTCTCTTAGCTGCAGCATTCTCGTCCATTCGCTTGATGTAGCCGAGCCAGTGAAGTCGATCTATTTTTGCCTTCCAGTCTACATCCACATCTTTATACAGCTCGTAGAGTTCGTGGTTATATCTTCTCCTCCATTCGCCCTCCTCGCAGACAGGATCAACGACGTAGAATTTTACTTTCGATGGATTTCAAAATAAGCTCCGCTGTCTTACTTATCGTCTAGCAATAAGCTCCATAAGGTAACACTGAACAAATCAGGGTTTTTTAGAGCATGATTTTGGTCTTTCGAGTTACGACCGCAGCTGTTTGCACAAACCGATGGTTATCCTTTGTTGAATCTACACTAGGGTATCATTTGTGGAGTTTATATTTCCCCCGAGGTAGATAAACTCCTTCATAACCTCAAAGTTGTAGCTGTCAAGTGTCAGGTTTTGTCCTAGACGGTGTTCGACGGATCAGTTTTTGTTTTATTCTCATTCGTCATGAAACCAACTCGCTTGGCTTGTTCTTTTATGGCTTAAAAAGTCTCAACAATGGCACGCTAGAAATAGGCGATGATGTCGAAATCATCTACGTAGGAGGTGAGAATAGAAGTTGTGAATATCGCTGGCCACTAATATCCTCTTGAATGCATTTGTATGTATATCTACCTTTTGACACAAGGATCCTGTAAGGAACTTGAAACCAGTAAACAGAATAAGGCAAACTGAGTCCGCTGGTTCCCGTGTACTTTTCTAATTTTTATTTACTTTTTTCTTTCAGAATTATGGAGAGGTCCTTTCGAAATCAGACACTTCTTGTTACCTAACATTGAGCTTGTCAGCTTTGGAAGTCTTTGATGCAGTCCTGGTCCGATGTTAGTAAATAGAAAAAGGGATAAGTCCACATTACACAATTTTTTTCCAGAAATATTCAAGTATTTCCCTACAAGTTCTAAAGTCGCCTCGTGCCCATGCTCCCCGAATTGCTTTCATATTTTTTTTTTAATTCACTAGCGCTAAAGTGGTTATGAATACCCTGCAGTCCATTTATCAGCACAATCTGTGATTCCTTTCAAATTGAAATCCTTTCCGAGGCTTCCTTTCATCACGTCATTTGTATTTTTTTTTCCATCCGGAAGCACTAGCAGACACTTTTCACAGTTTTAGACAAAACATTGTATACCGTTCATTGATTGCAAAGAAAACACCTTAACACACACACCAACTCAGCAAGGAATACGCGAAATAATACGAAATAACTTTCAATGATTGATTTCTTTTACAAATTGTATCCCTTCCACCTTCCACTTCAGATATTCCATCTCTGCTGCTTGCTTTGACGGTTTTTCTGTGATTTTCTCTCCCGTTCTTCATCCCTTCTACTGTTTTTATTCTATGCATACACTTATTTTGAACATATTGCATTATTTAGTTATTTACTTCGGGTGTAGTTACGTATACGCCAGAGTGAATTGCACTCAATTGCAAAAGGATGCCATATTTCTGTAGTGTATTTCGTTATAATTTTCTTCACACACTCGTTCATCAACTGGATAAAGTGCAATTTATTTATTTTTCTCTCCTTTTTGTGCTTTTTTTTCGTCCCTTTTTGTGTTTAAAATCTCAGTGTTGAGGATTTGTAAAAAGTATCTGCGAAAAATTCAATGAGAAAACAAACGAAGATGGATTTCTTAATTTTGTGATGTGCATTGAAATTAAAAATAGAAAAGGACATGGAAGGACAAGAAGAAAGGGAAGAGATGCGTTATGAATGGAAGCCATTTCTATACACATATATAAAATTGCTATCTTCTCAGACTGAGTCGAAAGTCCTCTTACCTATCAGACGGAGACCAGAAAAAAGACCAGGAGACCTGGAAAAAGTTAAGAAAAATACAAAATGAAGGAAGTATTGATCCTAAACAAGATCGATTTCTTATAGGAACAAGAGCGCTTTGATCAAGCCCAACAGAAGCTTTCAACGTGCTCCTCCATATACTGCCCCTGGAACTCCACATCAACTACATCGTTTCGTGTATTGCTTTCAGGCTCAGAGAATTAGGGTTTTGGTTTCCCAAACTGGTCATAGTAAGGCTCTTGACCTGCTACCTAGGGATCTGGCCTCGACCATAACTGATTATACGATTCCTTAACTCAAATTCAATAATAATATTCAAGCTCTCTTTCCGGAAAGGACGGAATGGAACAATAACCTACCCCTATCAAACTACCAAGTATCAATCTTCATCGACTGGCATTAGAGCAGGTGTTTTCTCAGCGGAACTGAACGTATCCAAATCGTACCGCCTCCCAGACGCTTCGAGTGTCTTCCAGGCGCTAAGAGAAGCCTGCAAGAAACTTAACCTCAGCCTTACCACCTCAAACAGCATAGGAATCTATATTGACAGCCAGGCTTCGATCAAAGCGCTCCTCTCATTTACTTTGTCCTCTAAATTAGTAGAACAGTGTAAGGAAAGTATGACGCAGGCAAACGCTCGGTTTAATATCACTCTCCTCAGGGTTCTCGGCCATAGCAACATAGATGGGAACGAGAGAACCAACGCGTTAGCCAGATGTGGTTCTACCCTGGATGCCTCCCTTGTTGAGTCAGTCTGTTCCCCGATGGGACTCATCAAGGCAAAATTCTCCAACACTTTTCTCTATTGCCAACTCAAGGTGGAAAAATTTTAGCAACCTGTGCCATATCCAGACAGATTTGGCCCACCTACAACAAAAACCGAATGAAGGACCTGATCAATAGGAACCGCACTAAGATAGCAAAAATCACGGGAATTAGCAAGGGGCACTGGCCAATTGGGCCCACACGCTGCCAAGTTAGGGATTCTGTGCAACCCCCACAAAATGGAGACCCTATTCCACTTTCTCTGTGACTGTCCGGCACTAGCCAGAGCCAGACAGCGGACACCTGGAAAACCCTTTTTTGTGGAACTAAAAGAGATTTCTGACATCAAATTCTGCAAAATCACGCTCTTACCACCTCCATCTGCATCCAGGTCACGTGAGTTGTGGTATCAGGCACACCCACGCTACTCGTGTTTCGGGTAGGACCTTACCAGACAGCCACTTCTATCTACCTAGAGGAACCTTACGGATAAACGGTTGACCGTGAATGGGGAGATTAATCCTCCACCGAAGTGTTTCTGAATGCTTTGAGTACTGGCAGGACATACGCACAAGATATTCTTCTCAGTTTCTTGATTTTCAAAGCCAGGACGGTATATTTCCGAAGCAGTTTGTGCCCAGCTTGTTGAGATGATAGCTTAGTGAGCAGTATCGGGTGAGGAAGTCCAATATGAGCTTGATTTCTCTTGTTGTTTGAGAGGTTCATGAACTTTTTGATGGACGAAGACCAGTGGTTGAGTTAAACTTTATGTGGATGGCTGACTGTTTGGCGAGCTCATCGTCGATCTTATTGTCTTCAGTGTCCTTGTGTTCTGGAACATCTTATTATGAATATCTAGCTACTTAAGGGTGTTAATGAAGCTCCATGCAAGATATGAACTCAGTATCTCAATAGCTGCTTGGCTGTCAGTAAAAATGATTCGTGCGTGGAGAAGACGATACTGAGTTCGGAAGCATGAGTTGCAGTTGGCCAGTGGCCCGTGGAGATCGTCAAAACCCAACCATATTTGCATGAGTTATGCTTGGGAGCTGCTTTGTTTCGGCCTAGTGGTAGAAGGTGCGTTAAAGAGAGCCGACACAGTCAGCAAAACGAGCCAAACTTCTTTTTACGGCACCACCTCTCGGCAGGCAACGGCATGCCTCCAACACAAAGCCTCTCAATCCGTCATTTGAAGTTGGCAATATGCAATTCGTGGCCTTAGGCCTTGATTCTCTAAGAGCTGCAAGCCTAAACATTTGTATTTATTTGCAGGAGAACTACATATGGCTTCAGTTGTTTGAATTATTCCACCAAATGGATCTGTGAGGATTTAGTCATGGCCTGGCTAGTTGTTCAGTCCAATCAGGCAAACTCCTTCCTTCAGTGTCCTAAGATCAACTTATAGGATACGATAGCTGATTCTTGAGCCTTTTGGGGAACGCTGAAAAAATCAACGTTCTGCCATCTCCCGAATTTAAGAAATGTGTTCAAAGCGTGGCGATTGGCATTTAGGTAGGCTTGACTGCCAATATCTGAACACAATGTCAAGCATATAGTCAATACCATTGCGAGTACTCCCTAGGCTACTATAAGGCTACTGAATTCCATGTCCTAGTTAGTCTCTAACATAACTTAGGGTACGATCTGCCAATCTAGTCAGGACTTCTTAGGTTCTGAACCATCACTACTGTCTAGATTCCAAACTAGCTACACATGACTCCAACTTGATACTGAACTCTATGGCCTCAGGGTGTGACAAGCTAGCCTTAAGCTTTTGGTTTCAGAACTGTCACTTCTGCTTAGATTCTTGTGCAATACCAGACTCAAGACTGAATGAAGTGTGACTCATGACTATCACAGAAGATGGGTTTGTTTTGTTGGGGTCTGACATACCTCTCAAGTTACCAGCATTACCGTGCGGAATACCATAGGTGCTACCCATTCACCAATAAACTCTCCACAAACCATTTGATAAGGCTATTTTTTGTTAAGGTCCCTGTCCACCCCAGTGTGTAAACGCCCTTTAAAAAGAGTTAGGTTTACCGATCTCGTGTTCAGTTCATATCCTTCTCCTTGTGCTGTTTACAGCTTCACTAATTATTATCTCCAAAACTCCAAACAAAACCCGCAATTTTTTTTTTCCCCAACAACTTCCGCGGAGGTATCTACCTAGTTCCCGTTAAAACTTCAATTGTGTTTGTTTTCCTCGAAAACAAAAAAAAAAACCAAAAAAAAAAGTTGGTCAGCTCCCTACAAACACTCCTTGTAGTGATCAACTGCTTTAATTGCAATTAACCGCGATAACTTTAGCCATGCCCCCAAGGTGCAATTCACCTTTTCAAACTTACGGTTCCAAAACAGCCCACCAATATAGCCTCGATACACACACAGTCAAACATAAAATAAGCAAAACCAAAGCCGGATACAAAAAAAAGAAAAAAATTCGTAGAAAAAGTTACAAAAGATAGGCCAGGACGATGGTAACCGTTGAAATTTTACTCTCGAAACTACAGAGCTATTAGCATAAACGCGCCCCCAAGAAACTTATGCTTAAGTTAATTATCTCTAAGGTAATTAACTTTTGAATAAGAAGTAGACCGAGAAAAGCGGATAAAATAAAAGCGGACCGCAACCGACTGGAGAATAATTCCGTACTAATAAGGTCTATGGACAGAAAAAAAAATTCCATAACGAGGCCACTGCCAGGATGAAATTTCTTCTGCGCTTTATCCGTGCGAGAAGAATGGAAGAAAAAAAATATAACAGAATGATTCCCCTCTCCCCCCCTGAACACACTTTAATAAGAAGACCGGAACTTTTAGCACTACCACAACCACTTGGAGATCTCTTTCCAAAAGTTGATTTGCAGGATACGCAGCTAACCCTTTTGCTTGAATGTTTGGTGGACGTTTGGAAACTGTATCAAAACAGCTTCACAGTGGGCGGCTCCCAATGAAGTTATAACGGGTAAATATAGCGCGGATGTACGAGTAGATACGTACAGCAGGCGCGTTGGTATGAGATTTATACAAATTAGCCGAAGAGGGTACTTAATTATAATTTCAAGGATTCCCTTTTGTGTAAGGATTTAGAGATTTTTTTCGTTTGTTTCTTTTGTGTTTTTATTTTTCTTCCAGGGAATTGCTTCTGGATATTTGTATCCAACGGATTGAGACCTCCTCTAAAAGAATGTTTATACTATGACTGTGCACCTTATACAAACGAAACGCAGAAGAACTTTTTTATAAGACTCTGCCACATCCCCTCGGCCTCCAGAATAGTTCGAGGCGCATTTGTCCAACAAGTTAAGGATTTCAGACCTATTAGCCTAACATCCTTCGTGCTTAAAGCCCTAGACCGTGTCCTGAATGTATGTATACGGGACAATTTCAAAAGATTTCCACTATGGAAGTGTCCACAGAAAGCCCTCCATGAAGTCGTGCTCATGATTGAGAGATGTATCCACTGTAAACAATGTACGTTAGATGTCTTCTTAGACGGTACAATTGCATGTGAAACTGGGACGCAATCAACAAGCCTATCCAGTTAGCCTGGTCCGTAGCTAACTGCCAGTTACGCATTCCAAGTTCAAAGAAGTAAAATCGAAGCTTGTAAGTCGCTGTCGCGAAGAGCTACGGGTTTTTGGCAGGCAGCACAATATAAGACCCTGCTGGGTCCCTGGCCACAAAGGGGTGTCTGGTAACGAGACAGCTGATGAGCTGGCAAGGGAATGATCTTCTTTAGACCCCGTCCAAGCTGATTCCACCGCTAAAATTCCACCCTGTAACCTCAAACAGGAGATTGGGAGCAAAATTCAAAAGACCGTTAATGATATATGGAATGCGCTTAGTTCCTGTGTCAGAACTAGGAAACTATGGCCATTCTACAATAAACAGAAAACTGATAGAATCCTGCGAATGGATGAAAAAATCCCTATCTTCCCTAATATGTATCATCGCCTTGAATAATATGCTTAACTACCATGCAAGAAGGGAATGTGGCGACGAAGAAGTAGATGAGGACACTCCACATTTTCTTTGCCACTGTCCAGCGCTCTGCTGTAAAAGATTCAAAACCCTAGGAAGACACTTCTTTCAGGATCTAGAAGAACTGTCCGACAAGTCTGTGGTCGATTTACATAGATTTAGATAGGCTTATGGTTCCTACTAAAGGGGGCTGAAACCCCTAGGGTATCACAATGGGTCTACATTGACCTAAGTGTGACGGAGAAAGGACCTCCTTTACCGTCAACCCTATTACCTAACCTTGCCTAACACATTCCAAGTTGGTTGAAATCTTATTGTGCGCCCCACCTAAGATGAGGTCTTTCTCTCTTACATTGTCCCTCCGCCGGGCTAGATTTGAAGACTTTGCGGGCCGAAGCGTTGGTGTCCATTCATTTTGCATACCACAGACTTCTTTATAGGCCGATGAGTAGTTTTTGATAAGGCCAACGTCTCTGTAAAACTTGTATGGTTCGTCGTTGAATCTTCTAGTCTTCTAGAGAAAGAGTATCTTGTGAAGGATTTTCACTCGAAACGACCAAGCATGTCTTCATCGATAGAGTTCATGCTTCAGCGCTTAAAAGTAAGATTGGAGTAATAAGGATCTTGTTAAGAGTTTTCATTGTTGTATTAGGTAGGGAATTGCTTCCTCAGTCCAGGGAACCAGCGATTGGCAGAGTTGTTTCATTCTTCGGTTCGGTGTAACTTCTTGTTGACAGAAAGTATTTGGTTTAGTCCTCGTTCATCGCTTGACTCATTTGGGCCACTTTTTCCATAGAATTCGCAACCGCACTGGTGACAATTCGTCAATATCGTCGGCGTACGCAATTAGTAGCACATACTTTTGTAAGATTCTGCCTCTGGTGTTGGCTTGTGACATGCTACATGACAACGCGCCACCTTATCTATGTCCTTCTGTACTATACCATCGACGGTATCGGTGAGATCGTTCCTTACCTTGATGAAGCAGCTAGCATTCTTCATTATCATCCTGCACAGATGGATCACTTGGCTCTATAAAGGTCATTTCTACAAATGCTGTCACGTTGGGCCTTTAAATAGAAAAGGAAAATGGTAGGGTGGGTTTTCTCCAGGATATGCTGAAGATTTAAAATTTGACCGACTGCGGACCTTCTTGGCCCAAAATCACACTGATAGGGACCAATCAGATTTTTGTTGAAAGATTTTAGACGTTTAGCCACACTAAATCTATTTAGGAACCTCTTGCCAAGCTTGACACAGAAGCTTTTGCTAGCAAATGGATCAAATCCATCGTAAAGACCAGATCCATTTAGTCACACCTAACATAACCTTGACAGAGGCATACCCCACGGATGACGTGGTAATTTGAGAATCCTGCATCTTTCCCTCTGTGAAATCACAGAAAGGATTTTGATTAAGCTAAGCGCTTGGGCTGCAAGTTGTGCACTTGGCGTTAATCTTCCTTCGTCACTTCAGTCTTATTCTTCTCTGCAATCTGGCCGATAGGATATGAAATGTTTGCTTGCTCTAGTGGTCAGTAGCAGTGTCGCACTAGATTCATGAGTGCCTCTAGAAATAGAGCAAAACTTTGTTGTTTGCCGATGCGATATGTACTCTCTTCGTGTCGGGCCATTTTATTTCACTCAGTCTCAGGATGTCAAGCTTATACCGCATGGATTTCTCGTAAAGTTGGAGAAATCTGGCATATATGTGACTTTGTTTCTGAGGACCGATGGCCTCCTTTTCCTTATTCGACTGTCAAAATTCGTTAACAATCTACGAGTCCTTATCTGAGATCGGTGTCGCACAAATGTTTCAAAAATAGCCGGCACCACCAAAAGGCTTTCGCATCCTTAATGTGTTTTTCCGTTTAAATTAAGACGCTCTAAGTTCAACGTTTCACCTAGAGCTTTATGGATTTAAGAACCTTAAGTCCTCCTGTCTCGCCAAGACCAAGAGAAATGTATTCGAATGTTCACCGATGGTTTAAAGGCTCCGTCAGACGGAGTTTAGCGAACTGGCGTCTTTGTGGATGTTGTCTAGCTTCTTGAAGCGGATTAATACTGATTCAGGTCTGAGTAGGACGGTGTACGTCCTTAAATAACTCCAATGTGTATAACTAGTCTGAAGTCGATTGGAACACTGAATTTTTCTCTTGGAACACCACGGGGAATCATTTTTTTTGTGTTTTAAGCAAACTTTAGGGTATCACCGATCAATTTGCTATCTCGGTGCCACATAGATCCTAGTACTCTTTGGTGTAGTCTTGCAATGGTCGGACAGTGACAAAGAAAGTGTTTCAGGTCCTCGTCTCAGGTTGTGTGGTGTCAACTAGCCCAATTCTGTGACCGTACGTATTGAGAAGTCCCACGATTGCTCTCAATTGTGCTCTGAGGTAATTCATCGGTTTCCTGTGGAAAATATTTGATTTGGATGATGGATCCTGCCACCCTGCATGTCGATAGGAATACCCAGATTGCTGTCCTGATGACTCTTGATGCGACTCCTATTTTGTCGTTTGTTGTACGCACCCTTGTTACTGATCCCTTTGCCGTCAGTTCATCAGCTTTTTAATTTCTTGTTACACGTGTGTGCCTCGGTATCCATGGGATGTGTATTGTTCCGACTGCCGAGGAGGTTTAGCAAGTTCTTGCATCCCCGTAGGAGTGGGGATTTTGATACTGGAATCGTTTACCCTTTAATTGCTGCTTAACTATGAGAGTAGATGTCTTTCTTGGGTGTGGTGGTCCAAGAAGACCTTCAAGCCCCTCTGGATCGCAATGACTTCTGCCATGGCATGAGATTCGAGACATATGGTGAGTTCTCCCGAGGGACAGCGCCGACAAGACCGCGACTCAGATGGCGCACGCAAGTGAAAGGGGACCTCAACCAACTTGGCGTGCGAAACTTGGAGCAGTTAGCTAAAGATTAAGCTGACTGGAGATGTTTGTTGGTTGAGGCACAGGTCCACCCCAGACTGTAGTGCCACCCTAAGTAAGTTAGTAGTATACTCCCGCCCCTGATTCGTTCGCCATATTGGAACCCTCTGTTCACAGTGCTATGCCTTGGTAGTGTACTGTGTTGGTTTTGTGTATCCATGATTCGAGGGAAAAGTCGCTGAGAAGTAATGCACTGCTATCAGCGGTAAAAGATTACTTGTACACAATCTGTCTTCGAAGTGGATTCCTTTAGATCTTCCATTGAAGGCTGAGTTTTTTGTAAGTACACCTGAAGGCTACAAGACGAATAGTTAGTTATTCGTGAATGCTTTATGAATGTGCTGCCTTTGATTGCACCAGACAGCAGATTCTTTATGCTGATGATGGTAACAGGTTGGACCTGCTGTTCGTACAAGGTCCCTGTTTTTGTATCTAAACGCTTCATTGCCAAAGGACAGTTGTAGTTTCTCACACAAAACCTTGCTGAACTAATCCGTCAATTCAAATCGTTCTAATTGACATTCAACTTGATAATGAAAAGTTGGTGTACCCAACTGAACTGCAAGGACTCGAATGACTTGAAGAATTTTAAATTATCTCATTATCTTGAGAAGGGAAGATACGTCTACTACTACTACTACTCTTCCCCAGAAAGAGGTTTACTGCAACATAGCTATAAGAGAAAGCAAGCAAGCACACGAAGAAAATTGATGGACGTACAGTTCAAAGGAACACAGCCGGATGTATTTATCTTTAATTATCCCTACAGACATACATCGGATACTGTTCTCTCTCTCTTTTTCCGTTGTTATCCTGTTTCAATTCGATTGAGCACTGCAAACGGGGGTAAAACAAAAAAAAAAGGAATCATCCTAACGATGGAAAGAAAAACTAATTAAATCCTCTTTTAGATCCCAATTCGACAGAATGGTTTAAAATTTTAATCAAACCGAATGAAGTCCTTTTGTTTACTGCTCCATTGAGTTCCGAAAATTTTTTTATTTTTTTTTTGTTGTTCTTCCTTTCGTGCAATCAATTGGTGTTGTTGGAAACTCTCTGTCAAAAATGATACATGTCAGATACTTGTTAACACCGCGCTCGGCTTATCCTGATTTGTAACGTTTAACCATATCCCCATGCCACCATACTTCACAACTCAATTTATTAAAAATTATTTTTTTTTTTTTTTGTTGAAAATTAATGTCAAAATCAGTTACATCATCGTCTGGAACAAAATTGAAATTACCCGCTTCATGAAGCTCACGCGTTCCACGCAGGATTCTGGGGGTGTTCCGCTTGAACCTCAAACTAAAAAAAAAAAAACGGCATTCACGAAGGATGTTCATAAAAAAAAAAAAGTTTGAAAACGCGCGCGCCTACAAATATTTTAAGTAAATTATCCACGCTTTGGTTGGCACGCAAATGCCTCATTTAACTTTTTTTTTTTCTTCCCCCGTCGTCGTCATCTCTGCTTGTGATGGAACCTTAGTGCCTTCGAACACCCCCACAGAGCCTGCCTTGACTTTGATGAGACTTCAATCTCAGGCAATTACTTTTCGTCTTAATTTGCCAGGCGTTGTGTTTGTGTAAGTGAGTATAATTAAAGCAAATAGACCTAAGGAATCTAGCACGCCTTGAGGAGCATCCTTGCCACTCGTTTCATCGTGTATCCTTTTTTTTTCTTTTCGTTTCTTTTGGGGCAAGGGTGGAGATTGGTTGTGGAAACTTCTCGTTTATGGATTTGTAAGACATGATTCAGCCGCCAAAGTGATTACGGTTTTTTTTTTTATATTTTTATTACGAGTCCTGAATTAAAAGGAGTGATGCCGGCAGCAGCAGCTGTACAACACAGCACGAGTCTAGCGGATTAGAAGTCAAGAAGCATGAATGACAAATTTAACAGATTAGGGACGAGAGTTAAGGGTGTAAGTGGTAATAAGGAGATTTCGCGAGGAGTCATCATTTAGCCGAGTAATTAATTGATGGCAATTCCCAAATAATTTTGTAAAAGATTATTCATGGTGGTGTAGCTAAATGGTGTGTGGCTGGAAAGTTGGTTAAGCAATGTGGAAGGTATGATTGTGAGTTGAGTGAGATGAGGAACAAAGTGTTTTTACCTGACACCCAATTGAAAGGACTAGGCGTCTTGTAAAGAGGCGCAGTAGTGGTTTCTTTGTCATTCAAAGATCAGATTCATTTCTATGATACACGAACGACTTGACATAAGATGAATCCAAGAAAAAGCGCTGCAGGCTGTTTTGAAATATAAGAAAGCCCTCCAACCAGATGGGATATTAGCTGAAGTCTTGAAAACGATCGTCATATCTTCCTCCCGACTTCTACTCAATATGTACAATCCGCAAGGACTGGAAAAAACAACGTCTGTTGCTAATAAGCAAGGTAAACGAAGATCCGAATACCCCATCAGCCTACAGGCCTTTATGTATGCTTGGTACAGCTGGAAAATTCTAAGAGACGATGTTCAGGCTACCAATATTGGCAGCAATTCTGAGAGCAGGCGACCTATTTTCTAAACAACATGGGTTTGGAAAAGGACACTCAACGTTAGGATCAGTACAGGAGATGGGAAGAACTTTCCACGAGGTCTAGTGCAGTGGCCGCTGTTAAAAAAATAAATCGAACTCTAGACATAAGAAATGCTTTTAGCTCAGACATGTGGAGGGATATGCTGAACCCTTTCGACGTGCTGCAATACCTCTTACCAAAGATGAAAAGTTACCTCAGAAACAGAGAGTTAATCTTTGAAACCACACAAATGCCCAAAAATATCTACCTAATCGGTTGCGCAAATGGCATCGTGGATGTGATCACCGCACAAGACACCGAAGAGCCAAAAGACGAACAGAAAAGATGGAGATGATCCTAGTGACTACAAGACAGATCCCCACTATCTTTGAGGTTCACGTAGGCCAGGAGTCAATAACCACTTAAGATGCAATCAAGTACTTGGGAGTCAAGATGGAAACAAAGCTCACGTCTTGGCAGCAGATCAAGCAGACTAATGGCAAACTTGAGAGGACCAAAGGCAAGTTGGCAAAAACTTCTAATGACAGCCACGCATTTTATTCCTCTGTATGGATGCGAGATCTGGGCTGATGCGCCCAAATGTTTCCTTGTCTCCACCATCAAGAAACACGTACTGAAAGACCTCCAAAAGCTATCTATTTCAAGTTAGGTGGAAGAAATTGATTCTAAAGAGAGTTCGGTGACTTCGAAACTACAGACGAGATGCTCAAGTTCCATGACAGAGTACCTAGTAAGAATCAGTGTCACACAAACTTTGTCGACTTCAGAGGGTAACCTTGATGGTATTCAGGACCATTATATCATCAGTCCGACGAAGTTAGTTACCAATGTGGGCAAGTGATTTAAAGTCTGTAGTCATATAATAAATAAATAAAAAGGCCAACCTTAAAACGTCACTGGAAATCATAGAACCTACTGAACCATATACACACCGACAGGCTATACTAGGTTTAAAGAAGGAGTTTGACTGTGGTCGTAGTACTAAGGTGGCGCTACAATTCGGGGTGAATCTGGGTCTTAACCAAAAAGTCTTTCCAGTTAGCCCGGTCCTTAGTTAACAGCCTCCTGTGGTCATATTGGAGTACCTCATTGCTGGTCTGTTGGCAGAGCTGAGCAGACAGCTGAGTCAGCGTAGCAGAACTTTGCCAGATTGATCAACTTTTCAAATGGAATTGAGGGTGGTTCCCCAGGGTAGAAGGCTAAAGCAATGACTAATTGCCATTTACCTCTTTCTGTGAGAATTTTAAGAAAGACATTTACCAAGTCTGGATGAGGATCGCAGCACTAGGTCTAGCGTGCGAGTAGTCATAGGTTACTTTCGAAATTTTTGTGTGAAGACGTTCGAAGCGACCTATATAGTACCAGAATTCTTGGATGTGCGTTATGTCCAAGTTGTTGCTCATAAATCCCTCACAAGCTACTCCTTTAAGTAGGCGCCTTAAGCGTGATGGGGATCTAACTGGAGAACCTTAATGTTGGCCATTAGGACTACTCCTTGAAAGTCAATGACTTCGTTTTCTTGATTATCCTGTGCTTGAAGTCAGCTGCCAGACCGGGTAATTTTTTTTTATTCCTTCGGAGATTCTCTCGTCAATTCTTTGCCAGAGATATGCAATACTTCACTGGAGAAGAAAGATCTCTTTTTGTCCACCGTGACTTACAAAACTGAGCGGGATTCTTAAAAAGGGCGAGTATTAGATAGATAAAGTTCCCTCAATCAACCCGGCAGCTGATACTTAGAATATTGCAAGAGATTCCAGCTTCGCATTTTTTCTCTATTTTGAATTCATTCATTCATCTCTGTAGACAGTCTGTTCGATTATGTCTCCCTATTTGAAAAGTACGCCACTTCTCGCTGACTAAGTTCAGATTTAGCTGGCACTTCTTATGCAGTGCAGATCGAGTAGGACAAGATCTTATGTGATGTCTAGTACTGTCGTGGGTATTGATATTTTGAATTTTTCAAATTCAATCTTCGTACCTTGGTTAGACTTGAAAGTTGGCATTAATTTTCAAGAAAAATGTTTGTTTTTTCGAAAGCCCGTTTGCATATGTATGCCTATGTATGTAGCGCCACCTAAGATGTGGTCTCCATTCATCCAATTGCTACTTACAGGTGGATTTCAAAAGCCCAAATGGTATGAACGTTGTTTTCCATTCATGTTTATCCCTCACAAGACATTCGAGGATCTTTTATTTCAAAGTAATCGCCCTTTATTAAGTTCGTGCTTGCTCTGGAGAACAGGACTGCCATGGTAAGTATTTTGAACTCGATTTGGTTGTTGAGTGAAAGAAACAGTGATTCCCTTTATCTCGTTTTTACAGCTTAGAGTGAAGCCGCGGTTAACGAAGTCCCTAGCTACTTCGAGGGCAATTGAAATATGCTTATGCCGTTGGCATTGTCTCTCTTTCTTTAAAGACAACTTCATCGCTTCTACCTCAAAACTTACAAACGCACCGCTAACAGCCTGCCGTATTTCCTCAAATATGCTTTTGTTCTTGGGTTATGCAAGTACTTGGACAGGTCCTTAGAAAAAAGGGATCACTTCCTCTGATAATCTCTTCAAAGATGCCTTTAGTTAGATATTGCAGTTCGGCTGACTTACCAATATTGGTTCCACTGGTCACCTTAACTTGAAGCAGGCGGCCTTGCTACGGTAGCCGTTCGACGTTAAACTCTCTCCCAGTACATCTTTTGAATCTTAACGTGTGGAATATTTATTCGCATGTTACCTCACATAATTCCATTAGACTTGACCATCGAAAATTATTTATATTTCAACACCCCGATGCGGTCACAGATGAAGGCTAAGAGCAATTCATTGTTCCACTTGACCTAAAATTAAAAAGCTTTGCACTACATAAAATCCCTTTAGACCACTACCACTACCACTAACGTTTCCAATTCAACTGCTTGCCAAAAATCCCATTTCCAAGAGAGGTCGCTCCAATTTAAAACTGCTTTGCGTCCAAAAATAATGATTCAGCACACCAGTATCTTTAGGAATTTGATTTTCTGCATGACCTTTCACAGAACCCCTCCTCATCGTCATCATCATCATCATCGTCATTGTTGTCCTTGCAAATATTAATTTCCATTCCATAAATCAATGCGATTTATACCGGGTGATGGGGGAGAATACCCGAAAACCTCCACTCAATATATCATTCGCACACGGTTACTGTGAAGGAGTGCCGAAGGGCCTTACCATCTCCTCTTCAGCAAACAAAGAAGGATTACGAAGGTGGCCAAGGAACAAAAACGGGAAAACTGCAAGTCTCTGGCAAATTTTACAAATCAAAATCCATTATAAGAGATAAAAGAGCATTTTTCAATCCATTCTAGCACAAAAGGATAGGTAGGATAGGAATTCCTTTATTTTTTGAATCGAAATGCATTTCAATTTGCTTTTTCCTTCTGAGCTATTCTTGTCCATGGTGCCGCCGCCGTTCGCTGCCGTGGTCCTTTGATATTTGCATCTTGCGCACAGATTCATTCTTTCACAGAAAAAAAAAAATCCCACACACACACATACAGATGGAGAGGATCCCGAGAATCCCTTGAAAAATGCATATAAATTGATTGCATGCCCATATCGGCATTCCAAAATGGATCCTTATTGATTTTATTTTAAAGGATTTAAACACCCAAGATGCAAGTAAGGCCAAGAAAGAAGGAAAACCTCTGAATACTCCTTGAGGAGAAATTCCGCACTTGCCGTGAAGTGAGAAATATTTGTAAGAAAACGGGAAAATAGGACATTTTCCATCATCCCCAAACAATATCCTTCTTTCGTCGTCGAAAGTAAAACGCAGTCGTCTATGCACCGAAGGGATATATTCTTTCCCCTTCTTGTTCCATTCAGAGGTTTTCTTTTTTCCTGTATTGTGTTCCGAAGGAGAGCAATTTTATTCAATTCTCAAGTCGTTCGTTTGCACTTATTTTTTTTTTGCGAGTATTCTTCCTTTTGAAGGATATTGGCAGCAAATACCACATTTTTGCACATCGCACTTCGTATTCCTTTGCTTGGCATTCTTAACCGTTTTTTTCTCGTTTTCTGAACTGCATTCGCTAGGTTTGGTTCTGGAATATGTACATCGGTTGGACGGAAGGTAGCGAGTGAAATCCATTGCAGGTGTTACACAGGTCATAAAACGCCATGAATTTGGTAATATACCAAACTATGGTCGGATATTGTGCCCATTTATGATCGATTTAACTTCTAGTTCACACATAGCATTTGAATATTTGAAAAAATTTCCGGGAAACGGGAGGGAAATGAGAACGACTTACGATGTAATTTTGTCGATTTCAAGGATGCAGTAGAGAAATTCATAACGTGGGTGCAGGGAGGATGGAACGTGTGTTTGCCAGTCCATGACCTATTGATTTTTGACCCGGACTTGTTTTTAAGGATTCTTTATGCATCGATCTCTTGGAGCATTAATTTCCTTTCGGTTCTAAAATTTCTACTGTCTTAGTTCACAGGCTTCCAACTTGTTGTCTCTACAACCTTGACCTCGCTGTTTCCAGTTCTAAGTTAATGATTAAAGCAGTCTGGCATCCGTAATAGGAAAAATCCACCATCTTAAAGCTACAGCGACCTCAAAGATAAGCATGCCTCGGCATCACCGGGGCCATGCGAACTTGCCCTACGACAGCCCTTGATGCACTGATTGGGCTTATCCCGCTGCACATCTTTGTCCAAAAAGTGGCAATACGCAGTGCAGTTAACCTCCAACAATCGACAGGAATCCAGCCAAGCAGACCTATGGGTCATCGTGACTTTCCTATCTGACTTTCCCGAGCTTGAAATGATCAGCACGGTATCGGACTTTATACCCAAGTTACTCAGTCACGGCAGGAAGTTCGAGATTGAGATCCCGAACCGTTACTCCTGGGATACCGGAGACCCGTTGCTGAACATAAAAGGAGTAGTGTGGTATACTAATGGTTCACAGATGGACTCCGGTTTTGGTGCCGATATCTATGGCTCTAATCACAAAGTCTCAAAGGCACTCGGAAGGTGTTCTAGCGTCTTTCAGGCGGAATTACATACCATGGATACCTGCGCCACTATCATTCTCGATTCCGGCATAAAGAGCCAAGCAGCACACAAAGCACTGAGTTCTAATGACTGTAACTGAAAGGCCGTTCTAGGCTGCTTCAATACTCTCCAAGACCCCAAGGAGCGAAATAAAGTCAAGTTCTGCTGGGTACCAGGACACAGAGAGATTGAAGGCAATGAAATTGCAGATCAACTTGTCAGGGTAGGCTCTTCAGAAAGGTAAGTAGGTGCCGAACCCTTCTGCGGCATCCCTACTTCCGCGTTCAGAATAAGTCTAGATAGCTGGGAAAAATGAAACTTCATATCTAACTGAAACAACACGCAGGGACTCAGACAGGCTAAAAGAGCCATTCGACCCCTGAACAAAACCACTAAAAATATTCCCAACCATAAAAGGGCCGATATCAGAAGACTTGCCGGCTTCCTCACCGGTCACTGTAGCCTCAGATATCACTTACTTAACTAAATATAGTTCAGGAATCTGAATGCCGACTCTGCTTAAAGAAAGACGAATCAGCCGAACACGTACTATGTGAGTGCGTGGCTGTCTGCAGGGTCAGGAAACGCTGTCTCCACAAAGAATTCCTAACACCGCAGGACATTCGTAATGCCTCGACTGGGGATATAATCAACTTCACTAGGAAGATAGAGAATCTCCTTGTCTAACCGGCACCAGGTACAATTGATCTTTTGGGTCGCAGTGCCATATGCGTCTGTCGCAGAGCCTTAATAATAATAATAAATCCGTGATAGCTTGGTCTTTTAGAAGAAGGCTCGATCTTCCTTGTCGATTCGAATCTGGAGCCTGTCTTTTTAAGAGTCTCTGAAGCAATGTCCATCCGCTCGAAGTGGCTGATCCTGAGTAGTCGACGTGTTTTGGCTTTTTTTGACTTCATCCAATTCTGTTTCGCCCTCATTTACGTCAAGACCAACATGCTTCGCCTATAGAAGCCTTAAAATGACATAGGATTTTATTTGCGACATTTACCATAAATATGCCTCGATAGTTGGCGCAAGGCATATCATTGATATGGAGCTGATATTCCAGTCACCGGGCCTACTTTTATCTTCCCATTCTTGATCGATTGGGCGCTCGACTTGCCCTATTACTCTCTCAGTGATATGCCAATTCAAAACCTGTTGGAAGGGCTGTTTAAAAACACTTAAATTACAAGAGATTTGGTAGCCTTCATCGCGGAAGTTCTGGTAGACGACGGAGAAGTTTAGAAGATCGTGTGCATCTTGAATGTCAATTCCCATCAGATGATGCATCATGTCAACCCAACAAAAATCCAACGGTGTATAGGTGCTTCTTAAATCGAACGGTACCTTTACGTGCAGTCATAGAAAAACCCCTGAGACTTAGTAGGATTAGGTTAGGTGAGATGGTTGTTTCCTACAAAAATGAAGGTTCATTCTTATAGCACGTAGAGATACTCTGGGTCTTGATATCGATGTGAACCCCTTCCTACTCCACATTATGTGCAGAGCCATTTATACTAACAGACAGAGTTCTTTTTTTTTTTTTTTTTCTGTAAATATCGAGCTTGGCTAGGACGCTGAGGTCTTCATAGCAGTCTCTCCCGAGGGTTTTCCTTCTTAGCCTTGATATAGCAGGGGAAGTGCATAAATGATGAGCTACTGTTTCTTGCTCCTCTTTGTCTCTACAAATCCTGCAGATTCTTATAGCATGCCTATCTTCCTAAAAATCTTCTTCCATAAAGGGGTCTATCCGCCTTGCTATTTCCATAATTTAACCGAATCAATTGCATCGATGTGAACCCTCTATGAGGCAGAAAGTCACGAGAGGAGGGGTATATTTATGCAGATGAAGGTTCTTGGTGATAATAACCTAGCCACGTGACGCGAAATACAATCTTTGAGAGCTTTGTAGGTGTTCTTATGCTGCATGGATTAAGAGCCTTAAGAATTCAGAAGCAGGGCCTATCTGAGTCTGATATAAAACTCATAAACTATTGGATTGTTTTTTACAGACAGAATGACGAATAGCTTAGAGATATCCCTGATGTTTTAAGGTCTGTCGTGCCTTTCTTTTGGAACGCTTTTGTAAGCAGCTCAAAGGAAGATGTCCAAGTTATTCTTTTGCAAATTGTTAACACCGTCTAAGGTTCACTCCATTCCAAATGAATCTTTCAAAGCTGTAACCAAAACTTATAACTCTGTTCGAACAAATTTTTGGATGTCCTCAGTAATCAATATTTGCTTGAGAAAAGACCGCCTCCTGATCCAACAGAGAACCTCAACTTGACAGAGTATTTGTTCTGCTGGTTTGTCTTCCTCTAGGCAGAGTGAACGTTCGTTTTCCTAAGCAAGACCCATCCTTTGTAGATGATATCTCAAGCTACAGCATCTAGAAAGAAAGCTAGAAAGTTTTCTGATAAGTTGTGTGTCCTGGTACCTGGTATTCACCAGAGCTTGATCTTATTTTCCTTAGGCAAGTCTTGGTGATAAGCATTCGTTGGCTTTTGTGTTGAGATAGTTGGCATTGATGGTTGCACCTGAGGTTTAAATTTTTGGACAGGTTTCGAAGGCGTACAATTCGGCCTGGAAAATACTAACACATTCCAATGACATCTGCCGCAGCACCAGAATCTATCTTTGTCACTTTAATCCTTTGATATTAAGCAAAGGGTCGTCATTTTCCCGAGCCATAGCATTTCAGGATCTCGATTTAAAATCTTCTCCCAAAAAGGATAGACTTTGGCATGGAGCCTGATAGCGTGTTGGTCATTTCAAGCTCAAGAAAGTCAGAGAAAATTGTCAGGTAGCCAGATGGTCTACATGGTAGATTTCCCATCAAACATTCAAGGTTAACTCGACTGCGTGTTGCTACTTTTTTGAAAAATATGTGTAAGTGCCGCCGTAGGGCAAGCTCCAGTGATACCGTTGCCCCACTTATCAAATCTTGAATTGAAATATCCTTCCCCTCCTCCTTATCAATATTTGCAATTGAACCCAATCGCTATAAATTTAGAAAGGGAAGGAATTGTTTGCAAATTTATCCACTTCCCGTTTCGTCCTTTTTTTTTTTTTTTTTGCTGTTTTGAATCCGTGATTCAACAGAGAAAAAATTACTGCCACTCATCCAGTCATTGTTTTATATTACGCCTCCTTCTCCAGGCAGCTGCTGCCAGCCATAGAAAGTCCTTGCCAGCCAACCACCACCACCACATGTTGGTTCGTGGCTCCGTGTGTATGCATACATCTCCAATATTCATATTTTTCACTGCTCCTGGAATATGCATATAAATTGGTCAGACGTGAATAAAATTCCAAGTGTGTCGTCGTCGTCGTCTTCTCGGTGTCGCCTCCTTTTTTTCTGGCCCCAAAAAAAAAAAGAAGAGAAAAACCCTCCTGAATGCATAATAAAGAGATATATGAGGGATGCTCTGACCGTGCAATGGTCATGAATGTATAAAACGCCAGAAATGAGGCCAAGTGTCCTTAAGGGCATACCTCCTGCCCGGGGTCCCGCACTGGTAAGTCTGTTCCGAATTTCCATAGTCGTGTGCGTTTGGATGTGTGCAGCGGTTGGGCCGAGCAAGATTGATGCCCTTATAGTTATACAGGTTGGGGAGTTAAGTGGTAGAACTCACCTAAATCTTTTCAGTTACCGATGTGGGCCAAATGGATCGATCATAGTTGCAGGTTAGTTATGAGCGAGGTATGTCGGGGGTACCAACGCAAACCTGTATAGAACACAAAGTAAGTTGACCTTATGTCGGGTGTCACCACGGAAGGGGATGTAGGAGAAAGTTTTCAGTTATAACCTGCATGCAAAATGATTCCAAGAAGGGATGGAATCACAAGCATGTGGTGTGTTAACCTTGCACCACGTTTTAACTGTCCGTTGTGGAACTGAGTTCTTCAAATTTTAACGCCACCAGCAGTTTGCTGGGGTTTTCCATATTTTTTTTTCAACTTTTTATGGTCAAACAAAGTTTTTGGCAAAGGTGATCTCCGGTTATAATCACTTTTTGAACGGAGAGCAACTTATGTGGTTTTGGTAAATAAATAAGAGTTACCCGAGTTCGGAGAAAGATGTCGTCCTCCCAGAGGAAACTCTGTACGTTAGGAATTATTCACTGAAGTGCGTGATGAATTTGAAATTATCCTCCAGATGGAAAGTTGCCTGGATGTGGCCCAACATATTTGATACATTGTTCTTCAACAGAAATTAGCTGGTCGGTTTGCTCAATGGTTGCCCTGTGGCATAATCTTTTATGTAATTTGATTCGTAGGCGAGTAGATAGAGCAGGACTTTCAACATTCGATTCAACGATGCATTTTTGAGAAACCTACTGCAGGGTCCTTTAGTCAATTGAAAAGGAAATTTTGAAGTTTGGAGCTTGTCAGGAAGTAAGGAAACTTCACTCGCGGGACAGGGTCGAAACATAAGTACTTCAAAGCTCAGAACAGGATGCCAGACATAGATAACAGAACAGAAACTATCTTCGGCAAAGCTTAAAAAATTATTTAGAAAAGGACCATACCGTGCCATCTCATTTAAGCAGGTTGTGGTTACCTATTATTTGACAACTAATTGTAAGGCTAGATTAAGGAACTTTGGTGACTTCTTTTTCATTACGTAGAGACTGTAGGTACTCATGTTGCATTGGCACTACAAAATGTTTCAGAGCTAAGGAAGGAAAAAAAAAAACACCTCCAAGCTAAGAACAACATGGACATCCTTCACTGGATTCCTCCTAGTGGATTTGCGGGTAGTGAAATGCAAAAAGACGGCTCCTTACTATAATTCATTGAACCCGAACCCTTCCAATAAGGACTTCCGAGCTTTGACAGTTGATAGCGGCAATATTGTTGAACCTAGCCAAATTGGCTGTCATTTATTCAGTCTGTTTTGCAAAAACATCATGGATGGATATAGCGTTCAACAACAGGTGCAAATAATAAAATTGTTTTATCAAAATGTTCCGCGCGCTTCGCCCATTTTTCGGTCGCCATAATCGTCCCTCCGAGAGGACTATTCGCAGTGGTGGATAAATTTGAGTCCACTTGTTCAGTAAACGATCAACCAATACCCGTACGTCGACGAAACATAAGATCTGCCTAAAACAAAGCCGCTGTCCGTGAGAGTGTACAGGAGAATCCGAGGCAGTCGATTTCGCGTCGCTTACAAGAACTCGGCCTTTCGCAGACCATAACTTGGCGAATTTTGCGTCGTGACTTGAGCCTGCACCCATACAAAATTAAACTGACCCAGGAGCTGAAGGTAAATGACCATATAGACAACGATGTGTGTTCGCTGAATGAGCTCTGGAGCAGTTGGAAACTGACCCTAATTTTCATCGAAAAATCATCTTCAGCGATGAGGCCCATTTCTGGATGAAGGGGTACGTCAACAAATAAAATTATCAAATTTGAAACGATACCAATCCACACGAGATCCAAGAGCGTCCAATGCATCCCGAAAAAATCACTGTTTGGTGTAGATTTTGAGCTGGCGGCGTCATCGGTCCATATTTCTTTGAGAACAACGTTGGCCAGGTCTTTAGGTCGATGATTACCAACTTCTTTTGGCTTGAATTGGATGATATGGACACCAACGACATGTGGTTTCAACAGGAAGGTGCTACGTACCACACAGCTCACGCCACGTTGGAAATTCTGCTCGAGCGATTCGAGGGCATGGTCATCTCACGTGGAGGTGATGCGAACTCGTCACCGAGATCGTGCGATTTGACCCCGTTAGTCTTTTTCTTGTGGGGTTTTCTGAAGTCACAGGTCTATGCGAATAAGTCACAAACCCCAACGGCCCTCAAAGCCAACATAACCCATGCCATCGGTCAAATTCAGCCTGATTTATGCGCCAGAGTCATGGAAAATTGGATATTACGGATGCGCACCACCCAGAGAAGCCGCGGCGGACATTTGAACGATGTTATATCCCATACATAATGGCATCAATGGGCCTTTTGAACGAATAAAAAATGTCCATAATATCTCACACACACTTTATTTTATTTAAATTTAAAGATAGGAAGCGTTTAGACCGGGGCAAACATGCTCAAAATTACTATTCCCTGTACCGTCACCAAGAAAATCGAACTTTATTGTCAACCTCGATAGGAGCCCCCATCGGGCACTCATTGGATTTCTCAGTGGCCACTGCTGGCCGCCTGAACAAGCACCTACATCGCACGAACCTCGCAACAGATTCAGGCTGTAGACTGACTCTGCCTTGAGAGTGAGTAGACCTCTCTACACATCTTAACGGAATGCCCAGCTCTCTTTCAACTCAGAAGGAGAATTCTCGCCAGCGAAGTTGTGTTTAGTGAACAACTTGCTGCCATCCACCCAGAAAAGGTCCTTAACTTCCTGATATCTTCTGGAGTGAAATAACTCATCTAGGAAGACTAGAGAAGGCAAAATAGGATTTGATAGAAACCGCAGTGCCAAGGGCTGTGAACAACCCTCCTGAACAAATAATAATAGAAGCCAGCGAATAGTGGAGGTTTGACTTCTTTATTTACATCTTCTTGAGTGAAGACACTGCTGTAGATCGATCAAGGTTTCCTTTATTGTTTGGACCACAAAAATACTTTCATTTTAGAGCCGCCTATATATGTGGAAGGCTAGATTCAACCAGCTGCAGCGCTCATCGCTTTTGATGAAAGCAAACATTTTACAGATCGCTGGTGCCTTAGGTTAGGTTAGGTTGGAGTGACAGGCTGCAAGTTGTAACCTTATTTAGACCAAATAAAGGTCCTTTGTAATACCACATGGATCTGTACTTCAACCAGAAATACTATTCGCATAACCAGCCGAAGCTATGACGCGATGGAGGCTGTCTATGCTGATGTCAGCCAGTTCGTTTAGGTTGTGAAAGAAGTTGGCTCCTATGTATGCTCTTCTTCAAACTGAGAGGGCCGTCCTTGCATAAAACCTGAGAGGAGAAAACTACTCAACATTTGTCTACACTAAGAACGACAATAGATCTCAATTGTCTTCTTGATTGATATCTAGAACTGCTCACTTGAATATCTGGCTGATCCACTGCAAGATGATGCTTCTATTGGAGAGCTTTCCAGCAGACATTTGAACCGTTTTTTAGAATGTGCTGCACAACTGCCAAGTTGAAACAGCGTTTAATCATGTATTGTCGAAAAATGTTCAGTACCTTCAAGTGCGGGATCAATGGCGTCCATGCAAACGTTCTTTAAGGTTGGGATATCGATCCCGTTCTAGAACGGTTGGTTCCTAAACCTCGGTTCTTTGGCTTAAAGTTAATCGCTTGATGTGGGGAAAAACTTGTCTGGAATAACAACGTCGTCAGGATATGCCATCACGGGCAATTTCATCTGCTAAGTACTAGGGGCAGATCCAAAGGGACAGAACTTGAGGGTACTTCGGTTGACACTCTTCTCTCTGTTTGAGCTAGGGTTGCACGAAAGTTGTTCAAGATCGACTGCGTTGTTGAGTAAAATTGCACAAGTCCAGCTGCGGAAGGGATCTACTTTTGGTCTAACTGTATCTGTAATGAGTGTGAAGTTGAACCCTAAATCGAATATTGTTGCTTTTTGATGTCAGCTTGCATTAATCTGGAGAGGGTAAAAGCCGTCGTCTTACAATATGTAGCAGTCGGAGCACAGACATTCCACCAGAGTGAACGAAATCCACTGATTGGACATTTTTTTTCGGAAGCTTTTGATCGACAACTTCGATGTAATTGTGAAATCCAGAAGAATACTGGGTCCGAACTCAAGAAGGACACCAGATCGGTGTTGTTTCCCATTGTATGGTTCTTATCCTGACTTTAGGAGCTCTTCGTTTCAAGTCTTGTTACCATTTTATAGCTTCTCCCACGTTACCATAATAATTCCGATTAAGTTTCTTCAAATCAATAACTTTGTTCACAAGGACTCTTGCGACTCACAAAAGGATAATGAGAACGACTACAGAGAACAGTTAAAGTCAGTTCTTTTACGATATTAATTTCCGTTAATGCCAAAAGGGTATGCGTAACAAATTTCCTATGACATAAACTTAATTAGCTTTTATCTGCCTTACTTCCACTCTCTCCCGGTGTATTGGATAAAAGTCCAACTTCTTGGCAGATGCTACATTTGTATGACGGTGCTTTCCTACCATCGTCCTTTTATGCATATTCAAGTTTTCGTCGTCCACCCAAAAAAAAAACTGTTTCCGAAATTGTTTCTCCTTGTGTTCGTCTCAAGGAGCAGACACAAATCGACACCACTTTGTTGGGAATGGGACGATACGACCGACCAGAGTATTTAAGTGGAAAGAAGTCCTCTCCGCACAGGATACGGCAATATGAAGATTTTCTTGCTTCAAGTAGTCTTTCGTTCACCTCTGCTAAGACTGGGTTTTTGTGTGCGTCTAAATATATGTGTGTGTGTGTGTGTAATCGTATTTCCCACGGTGTTCCTTTTTTGGTTTTCTTTTTTTTTGTGTGTGGTAGACGATGGAAGGAGGATTTATCGCAGACAATCCCATTGTTTGTAGATTTTTCTCCGTTTTTTTTTTTCGCTGAATGAAGGACGAACGGAGCTATAAATTATTCCGGTCCACTGGACATTTTTAATGTTAATAGAATAATAAACACAGACATGATTAATTGTTTTAAAATTAACAAATTCAGATGAAGCAAGTTCTTGTCCCTAGTGAATTTAGTCTGGTATATGATGATGGGTCAGAGACTGAATGCAAATATTCCCATTTTAAGGAGAGAAAGAGAGAGAGTGAGCGCTTGGAGGTCACGAAGGACTTCAATATTGATGAATTTAGGTTACAAAGTATATTAAATGAGAATAAGTTGAGTTTTCACTAAAGCGAAGACTTAAATTGTCTGGACGTCATGTTTGCTTGAGATTAATTTAAAAATGGAAAATCGAAGAACACTTTTTCCATAATCCTTACTCTGATCCTTCCTCCAACTGTGTGTTGGAAAATATTTCCCAAAAAAAAAATTCCTAAATCCCACAAAAAAGATTTACAAAACTCGTGTTCAAAAACCGACCACCCAAACGTTACCTGCATCCGATTGCAAATACCACATAACATTTCGTCCTTCATGCAAAGGGAGGAGTTCCGATCACATCGATACAATTTTCCATTATCCGAGATATCTGCAACCCATTACCAAAGATTACACCTTAAATCGCCTCTTGCTTGGATAGGATGCAATGCGCTCGACTATTGCAGAATCTTCATCATCATCATCGTCGTCATCGTTGTTGTAAGGATACCATATGCGAATTGCTCTCTCTGCCTCTGTCTGTCTGTAATAAAATCCTTGAAATCTGAAAGTCCTCAAGTTTTTGGTTTCTCTGGTGTGGCTGTGTATATCCTTTACCGCTGTTTCTTGTTTATGATTTCAGGTATAAGATAGTTCTCTGAGAGTTTATATCGGTATACACAACCACAGAACACGAGTCACACATCCTTAAGTTGTGATACACACGAAGGAATACGTATAAGGCATAATTGATTTTTGCTGGGTGTTTAATTAAATTATACGAAATCGGTTGGAGGCAATGAGTTTTGAAAGTTTTCCGTTAGTTTTGTTTGCCAAGATACCGAGAAATTGATATTGAATTTGGTCTTCGGACTATTTGGCTAGAAATTAAGTTTATCGAAGAGATTGAGTTTCACTTTTGGATATAATCCTTTTGGACCTTGAGAGTTTAGGAAGTTTTTGATGAGCACGCTATTTGAATTGAGTACAAGATACATTTGATTAGAATTGATGGGTAAGTTAATAAATAATGATCGTCATGGTAATTCCAAAATTGACTTCTCATCACATCAGACCTTGGAATGACAATAAAAATTGTGCCACAGGGATCAGCTTTCAATCAGCGAGAAATAGATTCGAGGAAGGAGAAGTTTATTGAATCCTTTGAGCTCATGATAAGCCTATTTCAGTTGAAGTATACTGAAACCAAGTTCCATCCGGGCAGATCAGGCGTGCGTACGTCGTGAAGTCCCGGATTTGAAAACGCACTCTTTAAGCAGCTTTAGCTATGCACAAAGGAGATGAAAACCTATAGATTTAGCAAAGGTTCCGCAGTTGACTCGACTTTCAGCAGTACAACCTGTCATTGCTTTGGTAAAGGTCAAAAAGACCGAATCAATCACGATTGACTCAGCTCCACTGTTGACATATCTAGGTGAGCTTACGATACCTAACCCTCACATTCTCAAATCTGAGCCTCTTGGTAGCGATTGATTAATCATAGCGATGGAGTTGTACACGCATGTGGTATATATAAATAGATATAGATGCCGGTGGTGTGTGTAAATTAAAATTTAAGGTCCGTATTGGCTTTATACGATCAGACTTTTAAGTCGCATAGAGCTTGAGAACAAAATAAGACTTAGGCAAAGCATTTGAAAGGGAATTTGCAATGACAGTAAAGCGTCCATAGCCCACTTGATATGTGTAGGTACATATATCTCATGGCAACAAAGGTTCCTATAGGAAGCTTGGTCATAAAGCCTGATTTTATATGGATGTCGATATGTTTAAAAACCGGGTTCGGATCCAGTCGATATTCACCATCGAGCTGGTTTTGTATGTCAATTTTGCTGAAATGGTTTTTTAATTCCACGCCGATTTTCGTCTGCTAGGCCGTCCCTCTATTGTGAATTCGAAGACCAGGCCGGATAGCTGATATGCATCTGCTTTACAGGTCCCAGCCATCTAAATCTTTGTACTTGGACACTTCGGACTAGGTTGATTTGGTTGAACAACTGTTGTGTACAAAGAATCAAGGGCGACCTTTTAGATGTTTGTTAAATTCCATTCTTCTGTGCCATAGAACAGGACTGGGATGATAAGGTTCTTGTATAGAGACACTTTAGTTTTTTAAAGTTTTTCTTCCGGTGTCAGTGTCATTGAGCTCATCATTTTTAAAAATGGGAAAATGACTTCGAATAGCAGGTCTCTTCCAATAACTCACTGTCGCTAATCCGCTTGCCAATTGCTGTTTATACAGTTTGTTCCTGAATGTTTTGTTTGTCCGAAAACCGATTCTTCCTCAAAGAAACTTTGAAACTGTGAGCATAATCGTTGTTTAGAGCGTTGATTTGATCTTTCATACCGATGAAGGTATCAGATGTCGAGCTATCGTTAAATTTATGATAAGTGACCTCGCTACTTCAAAGTTCAAAAAAATATCTAGGTAGAGTGCCAACTACTTATTTTGAAAGACCATTTCTAAGCTCCTTTCCTTTCAGAGAAGAATGTAAAAGCGGTATAATACGCAATCTGTAGCCGTCTTCACTGACGAATCTAAACTGAATGGTGGTGTAGGTGCGGGAATCTTCCCGAACATTTTTTATTGACAGCCATTGATGAGCTGTCGAGAAGAGCTCAGAATTCTTGGAACATAGCACAAGGCTATGCTCTGCTGGGTCCCTGGACATGAGGGCATACCGGGGAACGAGAATGCTCGCGAATTAGCTAGAAAGGGTTCGGCATTAAGTCGGGAACAAGCCGTCCCATCGGTAAATATCCTGTCTTGCTCATTGAAGCTTGAAGAGAGGCAAACAACAGATGGTCCTCACAAGATACTTGTGTCATCACAAGAAAGTTATAGCCTGTATTTGATAAAGCTGAAACCGCCAGATTTATACGAAAGCATAGAAAATCCCTCTCAAACCTTATAGGTACCATATGAAGAAACTTTGTATTACGGAAGAAGACCTATGTAGGGGCTGCGGTGACGACTCCTTCAAGTCGAAGCGCGTTTAATCTGTGAGTCACTCGAGGTTTTATAGAAATTCAAGATATTGGTCGCCCAGTGATTGGTGCTTTATACTGCCAAGCGAGCTATCACAGGTTCGAGGCAGCCAAAATAACCACACGTCTTTTTTTGCAGCAACTCCTTAAGGTGCTGGTTTTCGTTTCATTCTGTCCTATTGCCAGGAGGCTTTTGGGTTTTCCATCATTCTATTGCGGCCTTAGGCTACAATGCGAGATATGTCACAATCGCCTTGAGAGGGAGAGTCATGTGGTGTTGATCCTTTCTTCCAAGATAAGGTCTGTACATTTTAACTTAGCAATGGGGATATATATTGATTTATAGGAACCTTTTGAAATATATTTCGGCAATCGAAATATATTTCGATTAAGGCTTGTCAATATTCGTAAACAGTCTATGAGTTTTGCTTTGGTCCTTTGAATGCTGCTTGGTTGTCTTCAATGATTGTAAGCTGAGAGGGATTTGTTATCTTCGCCGAGCATTGACAGATGTGTTCCCTCAGTGGCGAAGATTTCAGTTCGAAAAAACTGCATTCATTTGAGAGTGTATGCAAGTCCCTTACGCACATATTTGCAGAAAACTCCGTTTCCTATCTTCATTTTGCACCCATCAGGGAAAATATGTTTGTTCTGTTCATGTGTTAATTTCGTATTTCCTGTATGAGGATGGGCTAGTTTTTCTTGATAGGGTGTTGCAATTCCTATTGAGACAAGCAGTACCTACCTACCAGGCGCTTTTTGCTGCCAACATACGACTTGTATGCTCATGCACAACCTTTGTGATAAACAGTTCCGATTGACATGCTAATGTGTATAGTCACCTACCTTGCTGTGTGGATTCACTTGTGCGGAACTTTTGTCGAGGAAATAAAAAAGGTACTCACATCTTCAAAGTACTCCACGTGCTTAAAAAAAGGAACAATTTCTGAATCGCTTGTGTGGGTTTTTTAGCTCGTGATGGAAACCCAATCAAACTTCAACAAAGTTAGGACGTACACTCGTTAGCGTAGGTATCATCAAAAATTGTCTCTCTCTCTTTGATTGTAACCCAATTAGCCATCGTCTTTCATATCGCATGGCTCCTTCTAACCCTCCACCCCAAAGCTTCTCGATTCCATAACACTGCACTCTGATAAATCGCATTTGCGACATCAAAATCATACATTTTATCCGAAAAAGCAGCATCCAAAGTATCTTACTTACTTTGAAAGACCTAAATCAGAAAATTACAGAACGCTCCTCACATGAACCGAACGCTCGTCCCGATGTGCAAAATGTAATTATCTCAATCCATTCAGGCGCGAAATCAAAATCGTCTTCATTTCTTGCTTCCTTCCTTCCTTTCGGTGTGGTACTTCATTCCCATTTCCGATGGTGCTCCCTCCTTTTGCATTTTTTCCTTTTTTTTCCTCTCTCTCTTTTCTGTTTTCTGCTTCAACAAACTTAACATTTGAATAATGAAACGATACCAAAACAAAAAAAAAGCCATCCCTTCGCCCCAAAAAAACGAAAAAAAAAAAAACAATGTCAACCGATTTAATAGGACTTCGATGTATACGAGGGGGAATCCCCCGAAAAAAAAAATCAAAAGCACTTGCCACTCGATGTCTAATAAATAATCCTACACATCCATTTGCGCTCGCGGAAAAAAAAACAAATAATTCGGCACGAGGACGAGAACAAGCCTTGTTCCTTTAAGTTCAACGCCACCAATACCGTCCCCGCGAGCCCATGTGCGAGCAGATTCATTTTTCTGCATCAAAAATTCAAACAGACAGATTATTGTTTCCTTTTTTGAGTACGGATGGCGGTGCGGGAAAGACGATAGAAGACATTGTATCCGAATGCCCTCTGATAACGTATATATTCATCTACTCCCCCGCCTTACAGTAACTCAATTTAAATCCAAGGCATCGACGACAATGCCGCGCATCCTGTTTGATTCAAACACACACACACAGACAGAGAGAGACAAGATGACTTCAATGATTTGGAAAATTTTGCTCATCCAGCCCTAAACGTAGATTACATGAAAAATTGTCAAATAATGGATTCTCACGGAGGCAATTTGGATGCCGTCAACAACGAGAAATGAGATAACATTCACTTTGCTCCTTAAAAAAAAAAAACGAACGGAAAATGGGGAAACCGAGGGGGTGTGGTGGTGACATGTTGTTACATTTTTCGTCCTTTCAGGTTGAACATTTCTGTTGAGCGATTTTGATGGAAAAGTACGAGTAGAGGTACTCGGAAATCAACTGTCAAAAGAGAACCGTATGAAATTGACATAACACATTTCGGAGGAGGAAGCGACTAAGGTGATCCTTGAGAGGACGAATTAGCTTTCTAATGTCGTTTGAGAGTTATTCAAGAGGGATGAACAGATATAATGATACTACGAGTGTGTTACAATGTAACGAAGCTGGTGGCTAAATAATTCTGTTTTCCTTCTTTTTTTCAGGAGGACATCAAGAGAGTGTTGTCTCAGGACCAAGTAACAGCTCATACAAATCACAGTCATTGATGTAAACGTATGTAAGACAACGATTGTCCTTCGGAGTTTTTTTTTGTTTTTTTTTTGAGGCACAGTCCATTCTCCTTTTTCTTTGATTCTGTGTGGAAGCTATCGTTGTATCGAATCTTCTCTAGTTGAAAAGAACACTCATTTGGAACTCGCACTTGAAGAATTTACGTGAATAGAGCAACGCCTCTACGGTATAACTTGGTTTTTGAACACAAAATTGACTGACTGATCATGCATCGCTAGGTACAGGAGTATAGGCTCATCGACTGTATCTGCTAGTATGTGTGGGTAGTACTGATGCAATGAGCTACTTTACGCCACTGCATCTTGCAAAACGCTCTTGGGGTGGTTTAGGGTTTAAACTTTAAGTCCTGACTGGCAGGTTCATGAACAGATAGCATGCCCAAGTGATTTAAATTCTTCAAAAAATGCAATATGGTCATGGGTGACAGCCACACGTGGAGGAACACTACCAAACTCTAAATTTTGGTCCACAGACAACTCCAGTTGGATTCCAGTGACCCACAACATTTGGTAAATTACCAAACGTTTTTCATGCTAAGGTCCATGATTACGTGAATGTCTACGGAGGAGATTTGAGGGAATCCACAATGATATCTTTGCAGACCAGTCAGGCAACGCCAAGGGCTCTTAAAACTTAAACTATTAGGCCATGCCTGGGACTGGGCCTGTCCTAGTCTGTTCGAAGGCCGCACTTCACATTGGATTCTATTTTAGGGAATAAAGGCTTCGAAAGAGGAGATATTTGTCGCCCACTCGTTGGTTCTTACCCAAATTTTGGAGTACCACCAAGCAATATTTACTCCAAAATAACACAATTAAACACCAAGGTCCTAAAGTAAGAGAAAAGATTCATCAACCCAAATCGGAGTAAAGTCAAGAAGATGCTTGAATTAAATAAGCTTCTTTGTAGGTACCCAGCTCTTTGGGCTTGAAGGAGAACCTATTTAGGAGCCAGCTTCTTGCAGAATCTTAACAAATTGGCTAACACCAAGATAGGCAGCGCTTCGTAGCAAGCTCCGGCTGGAATTGCGGGTAGTTTTCTGGAGGAAAATCCAGATCCATGTTGTATCGCAAGGGACTTTCTCTGGTCAAAATGTGGCTGCATCAAACGCAAGCTTGTCAGAGGTGTAACAAAGCTGGTGGGCTCGCTGCACCATATTAAACTCAGCTCAGTGTTCAGCGAATGTTGGCACAGGTGATATTTACCATATTTATACCGGATCGTGATTAAATGTCGCATTGACTAGGTACCAGGTAGTAAGGTTGAAGAGGTGGCATCGCGTGATAAAGCCTTCACTCGCACCTCTATAGATCTATTATATCCCTCTGACGTGGAATATCTAGTCTGAGAAGGCAAAAAGAAGGGAATGGCCTGGTGAGTACAATTACCATCGTTCGGCCTCCCTGAACCATCCTGAATTCGTAGTGAATTTAAGAATGGCTTTTGGTGGCCAGGTCGTTGAAATAGTATTCACCGAGGGTCGTTTTTCTTGTTCTCTGTAGGACTAGATACTTACTAAGGAGTGAGGTCGTGACAGTAATGATCTACTACTCAAAGAAACTCCCCGCATTAGAAGTTAATCAGTAGCGAGCTCATTACCGACAATACTGATTGAAAGAAGATTTAGCAGGAAGTAAGCATTGAAGGTTGTATCCCATTCGGCTTGGAATTTCGTTTTCTGGGGTTTGTTATTCTTAAAGTTTCAGAGAAATTTTTCTTTCCAGAACGGGGGGCTTTAGAAGAAAGCCGCTGCCGCGTCAGATGTATCGTAAGACCCAAAGATTGATCTTTGAAGGCCGGGTCTGCAAGTTATCAGTATACCTTAGCATTCATGGCATCGGACCCTGCCCAGGCTTCTTACAAGCAGTTGTCTTCGACTGTACCTACGACCACTGATGTTTGCCCTCGACTGCAGGACTTTCACTTCCGTATTTGAGGTACTCTTTCAAGTAGATCCTAGCACCGAGCATGCATTAAAAGCGGTCTTGTACATATCTCCTGCTGTGTTCCAGAGAGCTTGTTCTAGAAACGAATCTCGTGGCACCGTTCTGCTTATATTATACTTTTTGGTGCTGTTTTCAACATTCTATTCTAATACGAGCTTAGCTAGGTCGTAGAAGTCTTTAAAGGAATAATCTCCTCGGGTTTACCTCCTCAGTTTTGATAGGACAATGCAGGTGTTAAAAAGGTGAGTAACCATTTCTTCCTTTTCCTCATCTCTAAGGCTTCTCCAGAAATCGTTGGAAACGATTCTAATCGCAAACTATACGGGCTTCATAGCGTCGATTACAGAACGGTTTTAGGAACCGAATCCATCTTTCTGTTGCCTCCATCGCTGGCTCCATTTTATCATAGATTCGCTTCAACATTTTGCCAAGACAAACGTGTGAATTACATCACTTCTCGCAATGATACCTGTAATTCGCTGATTCTTCCTCATTCCACCACAATCATCCTCAAGTCTTCATGGCAAGACCCTCATAATGCTCATGAAAAGATTCAAAACAACCAGACTCACCAAAGAATGTTAATTCCATTTAAAATTACAAAATTCATCACTTATCCATCCAAAGTGGCAGCTAAACATCCTCGAAAATTTATTTTTAATACTTTCAACCATAATTACGGTAACAGACACACCCATCCATCCATCCACCCGTCCAACTTAAATAAAACCCAAAGCACTAACCAAAGTACAACTGAAAATACACAATTTGAAAAAAAAAAAAACAACACAAACGTTCTAGATACTTTCACCGCTTGGGTTTTTGTGCGCGACAGCGGCATACGCTTTCAGGACTACAAATGCAAAATTGTTTCAGTACTAGCATCACAATTATTATCCTTGTAATTACTTAACATACCCCCGCAGGAGATTTCTACAAACGCCACTTTCAAGTGTACCCCTGGACAACCAGAGCGGGGCGGGTGTCGGAAAAAGTTGCTTCATTCTTCTACCTAAGGGTTTGTTGTCATTGTCGAAGCTGTGAATGGGATTTCAGTTGTGGATTTGTTTTGTGATTGCTTCAGGATTTTTCGCATTGAGAGGTGCCGCTGCTGCGGCTTGGTAGCCTCTCAGCAGTGGTATGTAAGTTGTTTCTTTTGCAACGAAAAAAAAAAAAAAAAGGATTGCGCTGTTGGGAATCATTGAGTTTGTTCATGCCGCTAGCAAACAATCATACTGTAGGTAAATTTCTTTGTTGTTGTTGTTATGAGAGAAAGTAACTTTCAAGAAAAACTTCGAGAAAGAAGTTCTTCAAGTGCTCTATACATAATTGTTTATTTTATTTTTGGCAAATAGAGTGTGAGGGGAGGAGAGACTGCAGTTGTGGATTATTATTTGCACGCGAAAATGTGAAAGGATTTCAGCTGCACTCTAAAATCGAACGTGGTACACGTGAGTCTTCTGTATAAAAACTTCGTTAGACTGTTGGACAATCAAACGTTTATTCACGGCATCACCTCTTCGCAGGCATGATAAACGTGGATCAGTACAATTTGTTATGAAGAAGCTTGCCGTAGTCGGCAATCAAACTCTAGTTATCTTCCATTCGTGCGGAAACTATAAAAACAGCATAAATGGTTTCGAGAAGTTGAACACTGGCTCTCTATGAGCTGTCTCACCAGATAAGGATTTACCGAAACCTGCATGATCGGATGCCTACGCACAACTCAAACTGCTGCACTGAATGTCATCTTGGGCTTACCACCATTACAAAACTTTATACGAATGGAAGCCAAGCTAGACACTCAAGCAATTTTGACTCAAAGTCCCATACCTATCTTAGCCTGAAACACTAGACCACGGCATATCCTTCAGCATGTTCCCGGGCATTTATGACTCCAATGCGGCTTCAACTAAATAATTCCCAATAGTTATCACGTTAAGGGAGGTCTGAGAGAATCACGAATCCGAACCATTACCTTCCCACCTCGTCTGGTACCTATACGAACGGATTCAAAATGGAAACAGCAACTGGTTTCAGAATTTTTGGAGAATTACCATTTGCGAACTTCTCAATGAGCCTTGATAAATATTATATTCGTCCATATTTTAAGCCGAGGTCTTTGCCATCAATCAGTGTGTGCAACTTAATAAAGCCTCCCACAGTTTTGGGAAAACCATCTTCCACTTCTCAGACAGTCAAGCTGCCCTAAAAGCGCTTGATTCACCTGTCATCAAATGCAAATTAGTCCTAGAAACTCGCAATGTGATCTCAAATCTAGCTAGGAGCAACGTGGTTATTCTTCATGGATTCCTGTTCATAGCGGATTCTCGGGTTATAAAAAAGCCAACACAGTGCCATAAGTGCCATATATTGCGTGTCCGCAATATATGTTGGAGCCGAACCGAACCACTTTTCGAAGGACATACAAAAGGTCTTTGCATGCAAGAAACCAGAGAAGCCTGGCTTGCATGCTGAAAGCTGATATTCCAAAAATCATTTCATTTTGAATTTCGATCGGAACAATCTAAGAGTCCTTATTGGAATCTTTAGCGGTCTCTGCCACCAGAACAAACATCTGAGCCGCATGAATCGTGCAACAGAATCAAGCTGAAGACTCTGTCTTGAGTGTGTAAGGACCTCTTTGCGCATCTTAATGGAATACTCGGTTCTGAGGTGAAATTACTTATCTAGAAAATATAAGAGAAGGCACAGTAGGATTTTGAAGAGAAAACGCAGTGCCAAGGGCTGCGAACAACCCTCCCGAACAAACAAAACAAGGATGCCCCAACAAAAGTGAATATTGGGAGATAATCGGCAATCTAGAGTTACTATTATGTTTAGAGAAAATTATTCCAAGGACTTGCAAGCAAGCTTGGCGCTCCGAAAATATGCGGATATCACATTTTTCTTTAGTCAAGGTAAGGCTTCTTTAATCGCCATTATTTCTGCTTGGAAAACGCTTCAACGAAAGACAGAAAGAGAGGCTTGTATTAGGCCTATCAGAGAAAACACTCTCCACTATTCTGTCGTAAGTTTTTGATCCATAGTCGGTTAGAAGTCAATCGACCAATTTTCTGCAAGTACGAGTATATCTTCCTCCCAGAATAACCTGGAAGGGATGGTAACCTGGACGGCTTTGTTTACATTTGGCTTGGGTACGGAGGCGTAGCTTAACTTAAAGGTGAATGACTGCAACAGCTGCCGATAGCTGCGGAAAGACTGCTAAAAAAACGAAAAAGTTCCAAAGTGAGTGCCTTTTATCAGCCTTTTTTTTTTAGTACTTATGCCTACAAGTCCTTTACTCATTCCTAATGTGGATAAGTTTGAAGTGGCAGGCACCGAAAGCCAGCACACTTAGGTCAGGTGTGGGTCTGTTTTTACATTCGTAACGTAGCGAAAGCCAAGCAGCTGTCTGCTTCAATTCCCGACTACAGGCTCTTCGAAGCAGTGAAGGAAACACAGACATCGACTAACAGGGAATAGTGGGCGCGTTAAGGGTGCATTTTCATCAGAAAAAAGCTTGAATCGTGCCTAAGTTTGGAAGAGGTTAGCGTAGAGAAAGAAAAACTCGGAGTCCGCGGAAAACAAATTCAGGTCAAACTTGAGGCCACGAAAAACTATCCTAAAATGTATTATATTTTCGGGATGGCTTAGGGAGGCCGAACGAGAGCCAAATAACTAACACAGAACCTTCTTCTTTGTCTTACTGACTCGACATTCTACGCTAGGGGAACAAAATGGATCCCTGGAGATCCGAGTGAAGGCTGCATGATATACTGGAAATATGAATTTGCTCGGAACTATTGCAGACATTGAAGGCAAGGTGATGTACTGTCTTACGGTTCTTAAAATCCCGTATGCAAACGAATACTGCGTAAGCCTTTCTTTCGCGCTGCTGGGGTATGTAAACAATCGTCATCGCAGACATTTCATTGTAGCGAATCGTCATGGATGCATTTATGGGAATTGAGGTTAAAAAACCCAAGTCGTTGATCTTAAAGTCGACGAGGACAAGGCCAAATGAATATGTACATTGTTAAAGAATTTTTCCTATCTCAAGAAAGTTCCGGGAAAAAATATCCAAAATTACACAGCTAAAGTCGAAGCTCCTAATGTGGGACAAAGGTGATACTTTGTAGTGATCCTGGAAAATTTGCCGCATGGCGCTGAGTGCTGGATGATAAGTAGAAAAGCAGAGCAGGTACTGTCAGCTTTCGAGTGAAAAATGCTCAGTTGGATATTTGGCTTGGACATGTAAGCTGTATAAAGGTGTAATCATCTTCATATCACACCACAGGACATATGTAGGTCTGATGAACTGACACCAAGGTGAGTCGGATCGAAGAGCTTTCCATTTGATTTGGAATCTTAAGCAAAAACCCTACACAAGTCGGAGGCTTATAAGCCGGAGAGTAACATATACAAAATTGTGTCATTTATGGATGTTTCATCGTTGATGGTTTGTGAATTTTCTATTTTTTCTTTATGGTTTCTGTTTTAGATAAGCCTTGTCACAGGTATTAAGGGGGAATTTCTAAAGCAAATCTCTCACAGTACAAATTTGAAGGAAAAATTTATGGAAATTAATAGTTATCGGCATTGGAATACCTTCCCATTGACTTGTCAAAAGATCTCACACCATCGAGCAAGTTAAAATCCTTGCCACGAAGTCGCATAATTGTGTACATATTCCTCATTTTAACAAATACACTTTGGCCTTAAATATTCTTCTACGTGCCTTCGTATGTAGGTCCCAGGCTTCATAAAAAAATATCTTCATCTTGGCACAACGAATCAAAACTAATGCAATTTTCCCTAAACAAATCCCCATCAGCTCCATCAACACCACTTTACTGCTTCACACTTTTGTGTACAAAAGGACAACAAAAAGCAACAAAGGCATTCACACACACAGGATCTACAATGTGCCAACAAATTCAGTACACGTTTTCCAATGAATTTTTCTCTCTTAAGGAACAAAAAAAAAAACATCAAGAACAACAACATAGGACTACGCGAAGAGAGAGAACGAAAAAAACATACAAAGGAGCAAAAAGGCAAAAAAAATATAATAGATGGCCAAAAGCCGGAAATCTGCACACACACACACTCACTCACATACTCCACCTCCTATTCCGATTCCTATTCCGACACATCATCAGATGATTCATAGAAATTGTTGTCACGTCTAGACATAATTTCCTCAATCATTTATTACCTAATTAAGTGGAAGCTCTGTTACATACGAGCAGGCTTGGAATTGTGGCACCACTTGTCCCTACACCCATGTCCTGGTATGCCACCTCTTGATGGGGGGGGCATCCTTTTGTTTGGCCCCCGAAATGAATTGTATTCTTGGCTTCATTCAGGGTTTTTTTTTTTTTCGTTTGCTTCTCTCCTATCCTAGGCAAGGAAACCTTTTTTTTTTTGCCAAAGAGTAGGTCCTGTGGTCGTTTGGTCCTATGGTACTGTGTGTTCCGAGTGAGAAGGCTTTCTCTCGAAATGATTGCCAGTAATGAATGACCTAGAAGACGAGAACTGTAGGGATATTATGAACATGTGGGTGGCGGTATTCTCTTCTGTGACCAAGTGTTAGGGCAGGACCCAACAGAGATGAGTATCAAAAGGATGTGTTAATGGCCAAGTTAGTAATGAAAATTGTGGTACAAGTGGTGGTTAATTTGCAGATTAATATCTGACGGCGACGGAGAGATTGGTTTGGCCAAGGACCGGACCGATTCAGTGCCACGAAATTACTAACATACATTTGGTTTGGATTGTATGGGCAGATGTTCACAGGAGAACCCCAATTGTGTAGAGTTCATTGGCATGATTGTGGCATTGCAGGGGTGATAATTAAGGAGGCACTTACTATTGTCTACTGCATTGACGAGCAGTGGTGGATTCATGAATACCTGTTGAGTGTGATCTGATTTGTGGATATGAATGCACGGTTAGTGGAAATTATATTGAATTAATCTTGGAAATGGTAAGAGCGGTCAGGGAGCTATCCGAATGCAGTCTATTAGGAGAATTGCAAATGGATTGTGGTTCTCTTTGACACGGGATACCTCTGTTGATGATAGTTACATAGGGTATGACAAAGACGGGGTTGTTATTAACAATATGATGACCTGAGTATATTTAAGAAATCTATTCAGGAGCAACCACGTGGCGCAGACAGGAATATGCATCCCTTTAACTCTTACGTAGCATTGATGACGTTTTTACTTGAAAAATGCTGCAAAATTGTTTCAAAAACTGCCAAGAGCAGTCTTACTCGTCTTTTAATGAGGGATAGTCAGCTGTCACAAAATTCTGTCACGAGTAGAAGTCGTATGGTGTCCCATTTGATGGACAGAAACTTATTGGTCCAAGAGAAATATATACTTAGTGCTAGATGGATGAATCTGAATAGTTCCTGAGTATATCTTGGAATTTATCATTTTAGTCTTTCTTTATGGGGAAAAAGGGTGGACCTTACCGAAGGCCAATAAAAATACCCTCACCTGTTTCGACAGAAAAGTACTTCAAACGCTTTTTGAATCGGTTTGTGACTCAATGGAAATGATAAATTGTGTGGGTCAGGCAGTGCTAGGTCAAACATATCAAAATTCAGCACATAAGATGGTTAGGACATAATTTGGTCCTATAAGCAACCACTCTGGAGGTAGCCAGGTCTTAAACTCACACTTGTAATTAGGCAAGTTATTTGTAGCCGGTAAGGATGCTTACTACTGATCATCTGTTGATTGGAAGGACACCTTAAGTCTGCCTTCCACTGTACTGTGGCGTCACACTTTATCAGAACATGTCACATCCCCTATCAGAAAGCTTCGGAAAATTCATTATTATCCTGGATCCTGAAACCTATATTAAAGTCAGAAGTGGTCATTGTTTGGTTCTGTTCCTGTTTCTGTTATTTCGTCCTGAAAGCGAGCACGACACCTCTTCAATATTTCAATTTCAGGATTAATTGAGGCTGGGCTACACTATCATTCATTTGTGAGGTTTGATGAACATTCCTGAAGCCTAGCTCAATAAAAACAGTTTTTAGAACTCAGGGTCCAAGTTAACGTGTGGTGTTACTAATCCGCTCTAAGTTTCAATCTTGTTGCTCTAGCGATAATGCTGTGACTTGGAGGCTAAAGAGGTGGAGCGCACTTCGGTTTGTATATAGGTCAACTTAGGCATGCTATCTTTGCAGTTCTATGGCTCTGATTCGATTGAGGTGTGGCTTTCCGACAGCTGGCCATACAGGTTAGTACACAGTGAAACTTCACTTCACGAAGATTTTGCAAGCACAACCAAAAAACTTCTAGGTAGAGAAGTGCAACAGATGATCCACATCCAGATACAGATGAATGGTCTCATACTTGTCACATGGAATTTCACATATGGAAGACGTTCTTCAAACTATTAGTATTACTGCTTCGATGAGTTCCTATCGACAAGATGGCTTCTTAGCCTATTAACCCCAAAACGACACAACAACAAAAGCCGAGTACCCTGGCCTGGATATGTTGTTCTTTGAAATGGTTATCCGCGACTTCTCTTTCCTAACAACATCGTAGTAGTTCCATCTTCCATCTTACAAATGGAAATCTCTGACTTTCGGCGAACAGTGGATCATTTAAGACAAAAGCAAGTCATGATCCAAAAGTTTAAGCCACTTTTCGAATTGACACATAGGTACGGTGATGTTCAACCGTGTATAGCCGTAATTCCACGCCTTTATAATAATGTTTTTTATGCAATTAGGCACCCTTTGAGCAAAGCGGCATTTGATCACGGAGGCGGCGGTATTTGGTTGGACGACACTGCTACTGACGACCAATATAGCAAGTTCTGAAGTCTCCCAAGGCTTTTGTGGATGCAAATGTATGTACCTACATTCGAGCCTTCAAAGAATAGTTATCACATGGAAACCGCATATTACTTACATCTGCCTTCTGTGCCCTTTGACGTTAGCTCCACGCTCCCAGATTGTGCACTATCTTCGCCTGTACTAGAGTACGTCGAATTCTCCACGGGACAAATCTACTTTCGCTATTCTACAGTTGCAGGAGTACTTAGAAGTCTCAACGCATCCACGTCCAGATGGTATCCCATTCATAGTTCCGAAGAGGTGTTCTTTCACGCTCGCAAAACCAATGCGCAAGCATTTCCATCTGTCCTTCTCCTCTGGAAACTGCATTTGTCTTCTTCTTTAAAGGATAAGAAACTTCTTTTCGGGCCGTTCAAGGAATTGAACCGAAAGGAGTAGGACAGATAGAAATGCAAACACGGTGATTTTGTCAGCCTTCAGTAGGTTCCTTCCTTTGTGGTGAGATCCCCTGTGTCGCAAAACGGTTCAGTTGCCCCTAGTCTAGGCTGTCTGTCGCTTCATTACCCTCAATTCCGACTTGTTCTGGTATCTTACTTACTAATCAGGTCAGCGGCCCTTGGAGGGTCTGAGCCTGAACTAATGCCGCTTTCCATCCTTTACAGTCCCGGGCACGCTGCTTCCAGTTTACTAGACCAAGGTTTGTGGTGTCGATGATTGCCTGATCTTTAAACCGGAGGTTCGGTCTTCCTCTTCTTCTTGAACCAGGTGGCTAAGATTCGAAGATCCTCTTAGCTGGAGCATTCTCGTCCATTCGTTCGATGTGGCCAAGCCATTGCAGTTGACGGATTTTTGCCTACTACATCCATATCTTTGTACAGCTCGTAGAGTTCGCAGTTATATCTTCTCCTCCATTCGCCCTCCTAGCAGATAGGACCAAATATTCGACGTAGAATTTTTTTTTCGAAGGATCCCAAGATCTGCTCCGTTGTCTTACTTATCGGCCAGCATTCAGCTCCATAAAGCAGAACTGGCAAGATCAAGGATTTATAGAGTATGATTTTGGTCCTTCGAGTTAGGAGTTTGGACCCTCGTTGTTTGGACAAACCGAAGTAGCAGCGCTTGCAGCGGTGCATTGCGAGTTCTCTAGCGTGGTGCGACACAACCGGATCAGTTTTCCCGGGATCCCGAATTCGGCCATCGCATTATATAGTTCCGTGCGATGAATGTTGTCGTATGCGACTTTAAAGTCGATGGAAAGATGGTGAGTATCGACTTGGAACTCGTTGGTTTTTTCCAGGATTTGCCGCAGTGTGAAAATTTGGTCTATCGTCAATTTGCCGGGCCGGAAGCCACACTGATAGGTGCCGATGAGTGTGGTGCAAAACGGCTTTAGTGATTCACACAGTACACTGGTTCTGGCATCTAGTAGAGGGTAGTTCTGTTGTTCCTGCATTCCCATACAAGTCTAGACTGAATAACATGGACCTCAAGTGCTTTTATAGCAGGTTGACTGTTTGACAGTGACAAAGGCAAAGTTGAATTTTTTAGTGTCGTCGTCCCTGGGGACGTAACGGGGAAAGTTGGTATCTCCTTCGCCACTCCATTAATTTCCCTAATGCCCATGCTTTATTTTAACCCCTTAACGCACAATAATTATATAAAAAAAAATTGTAGCGTGTACAAAACCACGTTTGATTAAAAGCAAAAAATGTTCAATATTCAGCTTCCATCCTGGCAATGAGGACTTCCTCAATTCAGGCCTCGTACGCTATCCCATTTTTTAAATAAAAATTCGAAACAAATAAATTATTTAAATTGACAATCAGCATTTTTATTCCAATTTCATTTTCAATATATTTTTGTTTATTTTTTCTTGTATTTTTTTTTACAATTGTTTGTTGTGTCAAAACCCAAAGCCGTCTTAATATTAAATGTTTATATTTATTTATTTTGTTTTTGTTTTTACATATATTTTATCTACTATCATATTTCTTTTGTTTCTTTATATATATTTTATGTTTATCTTTGTTTTCAATGGTACATAACTAGCATCGCAGTCTCAACAGACATTTCAAATGATAATTCTTTTTTTTTTCTTTTGCAGTTTTATAAATATTTTATATATATTATGTGTATTTACTTCTTAAGTAACTTACAAATGAAGGATACTCGGTGCAAGAATGTTTAATGTTTCGTTAATGAAAAAACAATAAAAATATTCACTCATTCGCATTCATTTAAGACACAATCATTTTAATGCACACTTAACAAAAGGTTTAGGATAATAAAGATTCCTTTTTGGATTCTATCTTGACTGTTAAAGGTTGGTATCTGAGATGTTAACGAAGTTGTTCCGCAAGTACTTGTTTTTCGTATCAGTTAAGATCTTGCTATAAAACTATTACTTGCTTTGCCTTTTGGCTCCTGAAAACCCTTATACAAATTTGGGACAACAAAAGCGGTTATTTACTGCACAAAACTAACTAGTGACCGTCAAAAAGTCTCATGCCGCCGATCGATTTAAGAAAATATTACGATTCTGGCACTGAGTAAGGAATTTCTATTCTTTGTCAAAAGTTCACCCACGAAATCAGTAGTGATTTAATTAATTGTTGATTGATAGCAGAGTTCTGACTAAATTGAACATAAGCAAGGGAAGGATTAAAACTAAACCTTCATATGGAGGCTTATAAATACATGTAAACTGAAAGGCCTTCAAAGAGACTTAAAAATAAAGTTTGAGGATGAAACTTACTAAGGTATTACTAAAGGCCCTAAAAGCCAGCCGCCATTTTTCGGAAGAAAGTCCTAGGTGGTAGAAAGGAGTGGCAACGCAATGAAATGATGAAAAACAAAGACTATAGAACTCTTGAGACTTCAATTACCTCATTTTATACATGTTTTATTCTCACGAGAACTATGCCAACCTTTCTAACTTGATGAATATATTTTCAAGCGAGCGTACAGAAGGAAGCCTCCTCGACAGCGACTTAATAGCAAATCTTCCATTTCGATTTCGTTCGGCGCTCAGCCCACTGTGGTTCAATATTGTCATGAACTATCTCACTGCTGAAATCCAACGGCCTCCTTTCTGGAACAAAGGACCTTCAACAAATGTCTGAAACAATGGCATACTGCTTTCTTTTAGTGCACGGGCCTTAGAGAAATAAGAGTAGAAATGGAGCTTGTGCATCAGTAGGCAGGAGACCGAATATACTCGTATGCTGTGCCATCCAATGCCCGCGGACACCATCAACCTCGACAATTACCCACTAAAAGAAGTCTCCAATTCTAAGTATCGAGGAACGATACTCTCTAGAGAGGGTAAGATCGACGAGGTCATAGATCATCGCATCTAAACGGGGTGTATGAAAAAGAATGACATTCCAGGTCAGAAAGAAGGTGCACATAATGTTGGCCACCAAAAAAAAGCTACATGGGGCTGAAATTAAGATATTGCAATGGGCGGGAGGTATTACAATGCTGCTGTAAGCAATGAACATATTCCTGAAGGTATTGCCACATTTTTAATAAGACCCGTCATTATGCTGACTTATAACTGAGCGACTACTCCCGAGGACGTGGATCATGTATTCTTTCACTGCACAAGATTCCAGCCACAAAGAGAAGCACTTCGAATAGTATTGGAAGAAACACCAACTTCTGAGAATATTGTGCAGCGCACGCTAGATTTGGAAAATAAGTGGAGCACAGTGAGTTCCTACGCCGAAGATAGATACCAAGAGTTGAGACGACTATAGTGAGAAAGGAGAGAGAGCGACGAAAATTCAAGAAGAAACGCAGTGAAAGCGAGTAGATACAGCCTTACAGAAACGCACAGCAGACAGATATACGAACATGCATGCGTACACAGCAGCACGCAGACTTAAAGAAAGAAGTAGCAGAGGCTACACAGGGAAAAACTTGAATGTTTAATATACACATATAAACATGTACGCAGACCTCGTGCAATGCGCAAATATTCCCAGACCTATGGACTTACACAAATCTGTCGACAGAAGGCAGCTAGGGCTGAAGACCCCCCCAGAATGATGATGTCATGGGGGAGCAGGGGTTGGACGTAGAGGTTTTTGGTTTGGGTTAAAGTCTTACACCCTAGTTTTCGATGCTATTCACCTTCTTGCTGACACGGAAAGTTATGGAGATGAGCATAGCATGTCGCAGATCCGGCAGACGTCGCCGCTCTTGCATAACTTTAGTAAATTTTTAGATAATGAAAGCGCAAGTAGACAACAGGACAACTTTGGACACCTGGCAGTTTCGAACTCCAATTTAGTACAAAGAAGAATAAAGAAGAAGAAAAATATATTTCTTGCAACATTTCAATACAATAATGACATCTTCGATTCGATTCGATCGGTTTTTCGGCTAAGAGTGTCACTTACTCACTCGACATTGTAACTCAGTTTTGGTTGTTTCCTTATATTCCGATGTGAAATGGACTTCTGTAAAGATTTTGTGTACCTATGAAACCTATTTATGTATGTTTGTATATAGTTAAATCAATTTATAATATTTTCTCTGCATTCAAGACTTTAACTTACGTCCTTTACTTACTCTTAAGCTCAAGGGTTTGCCAGCGTATTGATGAAACAAAATAATTTTTGCACCGAATCCTTCGTATAACTCAACATTTACTCCATACACTTGTCCTAATTTAGTTCACTCCCGCATTCAATTTTAAAATACAAAAATTAAATTTTCTAATATATACTAGAATATATATATAATGTAGCTAGATTTATTTATTTATTTTTTATTCCACCACTATTCACTATATAATTTTTATATGGTATTACTAAATATTTGCAGCTAATATTTACAAAATATAGTGTGTATTTTCATACATTCCGTCATGGAAACAGGAAACGTGAACGTGTTGATAGTTGTTAAAAAAATAAAATAAAAAATTAAAAAAAAGTATCGTGGTGATGTTTAGCGCTTCAATTTTTGTATAATTATAAATTTTCTATATAATTTTTGCATGTATCGTTAAATATATGTATTTCACTTAAATTTTAACTGCAATTTGTTTTGAAGCGTGGCTTTGATAGGTTTTTTTTTTATATCTAATAAGTAATTTTTTTTTTTTGGTTTTTATTAAAGCATTGCCATTTTGGAAATTTTTTATACGTATTTTTGTTTGATAATGATAGTAACAGTGTTTTGTATTTTAATATTTTTTTGGTGTTTTTTTTTTTTTTTTTTGACTAGAATTTGTAATATGTTTTTCTTCCAAAGGAAAACTGAAGAGAAAAAAAAATGAAATTTAAATAGTTAAACAAATAAATTTAACACTCTATATGTATAAATATATAATTTTGTGACTATACAAATATTTGTTTGTTTAGTGTATAACATTTTGTCATTATTAGCATTTAAATATAGCACTGTGTTCCTAGTTATATGTATTTTTTGTTTTGTTTTTGTTTTGTTATAGCGCGATTATAACTAAATTTATAACTGCTTAAATGAAATTATAGAATACTATTTATAGTTTTTTAATTCTAAATTTATTTATTCAACTTTTCTTTGGTTTATTTTAAACTAATATTTGTAGCATTTTTTTTAAACACATTTCTTTCTGGTTGTATATATATAAATATGTTTGTGTTTAGCATTTTTTTCATGCATTACAGATGTTTTTAACAGTTAAATATATATATGTATTTTGTTATGTAACTTATTACAGAATATTTTTATTTTACATGTTTTAAGGAAGACTTTTTACTTGATTGTGACCATTTTTCTTTTATAAAATGGTCTGACAAATACAAATGTTCTTAGAGCATTTTATGTATTTTTATATTTGTTTTTCTGATTAACCATACTTGTAAGGCAAAGAATAATATAAATTAGTAGAATATTTATCGAAAAGTTTTCACTTATTTTTTTAACTTTGTATAACTAAAAGGTTTTTTTTTTAAATTTGTTTTCATTAATAATATTTAGGTGTTCAATATGATATGTTTAGGTTGTTGTTTTATTTTCATTTTATATGTATATTGGTATTCATTATCATTTATTTTGTTAAAATTAATTGTTTTGTAAAATTAATATAAAATTTATAAATTTTATACAAAAGAAATTAAAAAAATTTAACTAAAGTTGTTTGACATTAGTTATGTCATGGGGTTTTTTGTGTATTTTATATTTTATATTTATGTATACAGTTGTTGTCATTAATATATGTATGTATTTGCTAAACTTTTTAACTTTGTACACTAATATTTACATGGTTTGCCTATAGGTAGTTTTAAAATGTTTAAAGGCAGCAAGAGAACTGATTATGGATAGAAAATGGAGAGGTTTTGCCCTTAGCTTATATTAACTTGGGGAACAATTATTCGTATGTGTTAGTATTTCTGGACTATTTTAAAAATGGGTCAAGGATATTTCTGCTTTTGAATTACAACTGCCGAAACAGAAGCCAGGTAATTGGTGAATAAAGTCGCTTTGGGGTTAAAAGGCGAACTGAATTTCTGCCAAAGCAGATATTGCCAATGCTGTTCAGCTAAAGTAAGAACGTTTATGGGATTACTGTACATATGTTTGCCTTTATGGTATGGGTCCAGAAAGATGTTAAAACAGATCAACTTGTTGTACCGTACACGGATTTTGTCAGCATCTTCCAGGTAGAACTACTGCTAATCCAAGAGGCTTGCACGCAAGTCGGGCGTGACGCAACGTACAAAACATTGCTATCCCCATAGACAGTCAAGCCGCCATCAAAGCTATTGACTCGGCTACTATTTCCTTCAAACTGATGCAGGAGAGCCGGAAAAAACTTGCCCGCTTGAGCGAACGCTTTAAGGTCACACTACTCTGAGTTCCAGGGCACAGTGACATCAAAGGAAACGAGCGTGCAGATAAACTAGCCAGGCAAGGCTCAGCTCTACACAGATGAATCGCTGCAAGAGTTCACGTTAAAAGCGGTTAAAAGACAAATCCACTCACATCTCCTGCAGAAGACTAATCTCTAATAGAGGAGGTTAACCAACTGCGCCATATCAAGGAAGATATGGCCGACCTACCGTAAGATTAGAACAAACGATCTCCTAAACAGAACCCGCTCAGATATCGTCAGAATCACGGCGATAATCACGGGGCATTGGCCAATTGGAGACCATGCGGCCAAACTCGGTATTCCATACAATCTCTACTGCCGCAAATGTGGGAACGAAAATGAGAATGAAACTCTCTCCCATTTCCTATGTAAATGTCCGGCAATAGCAAGAGTCAGACTCAACGACATCTTGGGTAAAGGGACACGAAATCTAATCCGTGTTCTTGGCTCCACTGGTTGGATCTTGGCACCGAATATCACACATCTTTTCAACAACACACACCATCAACCAGGTTACACGAGTCGTGGTAACAAAAACGCAGATCCTAGTGCTACTTGGGTTCTGTTGAAGCGCCACCTCATCTACCTATCTACCGTACAAAATTCGTTGGTTTTTTTCTACAGGGGCTGTAGAGATGACTAAGAAAGCAATAGTAGTCGACTTTTTGTTCGCAAGTATCCACATATCGCCTGAAAAAGGAATGCCTATACGATTGCAATTTGGAAATTCTGGTTCCTAGGTAGGATATCTAGTTGTTACCACTCACTACCCTTACTGTAGACCTGTTTTAATGTAAGTGTTCTACTGGGACCAGGAAGAAGAGTCGTTAACTGGCAAAATGGTCCTCCTTCATGAGGCGAATTGAAATGTGGAAAGAGGATAGAAATGAGTAAGAATAAAGGAACCAAAGAGAAATAGGTTGATTTTTGTCACCAGGTTACCTCAAATGCATGGACTGCATTGATGTATGTTTGCCCTTTATCTTATGGAATAGTTGGTTTGTAGCAATTCCGGGTCTTCCAGTCCAACTTCTTCTCATACTTCCACACCATCGACTCTTGGTTCCAAGTACCTTGATTGGAGTTTGACTTTCAAACCCCCTGGAAGGTGGTTGAGGTATTGAAAGCTTGAATCTGGTTAGCTGCATCATCACGACACAACAATTCAGAAGGGAATAAATTCGTCACAAATTAAGTAAGAGAAGCACTGGATCAAGCACACTTTCGATTATTTTGCTAGGAACTTGAAATGCACGAAAATAAAACGTAAAAAGAGTGGATCATCCTTGAAAGACGTTGCAGAAAAGTGGAAAAGAAGTTTCAAAAGTCTCGGAGTCAGGACATCGTCAGGATAGATGAAGTTGGACTGATTGAGATGATTTAAACGACTTTTGGAGTTTTATCGCGATTTGCTGGGAAGTAGTTCAATAAAACAACGTGTCAAAGAGTCTTTGACATCAACAAAGAGACTCACAAAACACTTCAAAGAGAATATAGTAAATTTGCTTTATGTACCGAAGCAAATGGGTATCACGGGGGACGGAACATGGCTCGAGGAATAGGATTTGAATTTAATCTTTCCTTTGCCCTTTTACTCTGATCAGTCTCCGATATTCATTTCGCTTTTTAAGTTTATTGATTTGTTTCGCTTATCAACACTGACGATAGCTCCATCTGGGGTCATATGTTTCTAAGTAAAAGAGCTTAAGAGTTAGTCGTGACTTCAAAGAGAAGTTCGCTTGCAGGACTTAATTGTTTATCAATTCAGCAACCCTTGGAGAGTCGGAGCTTGAATTGATACCGCTTACCATCTTTTACGATGGGCATGCTGCTTGCAGTTTACTAGACCAAGGTTTCTGGCGTCCGCAATTGCCTGATCCTTGAAAAGAAAGTTCCGTCTTAATTTTCTTCGTGAACCAGGAGGTTGCAATTCAAAGACCCTCTGAGAAGGAGCGTTCTCGTCCGAACAAGTACAGTCGATGGATTGTTGTTTTAGAGACTCCATTCGTATCTTTATACAGTTCGTAGAGTTCGCGGTTATATCTTCTCCTTCATTCACCCTCTTCACAGACAGGAGCAAATATTCGAAGTAGAATTTTTATTTCGAACGATTCCAAGTTCTGCTTACATGTCGTCCATCATTCAACTCCATAACGCAAGTCTGGAAAGATTAGAGTTTTGTAAAGCATCATTTTGAACCCTCGAGATAGGCCTGTAGTTGTGAGGACAAACCGAAGTAGTGGCAGTTGCCTAGTGTTATTTGTAGAGTTTACTTACTAAGAAACATTCCATTAAAATTCCCGGAATCGAAGGGTGGGAATTCAACACATGAACTAACGAACAGGATGTCCAAGTCGACACTGAAAGGTAGGATATAGGAACAGACTAGTCACTAGAGATCAATAGCAGCGGTATCTTTCAAACCAAAATCTTCTGCATTGAGAGGGTTGCTCAGACTTTTCACCCTAGAATTATTATCTTTGAAGACAGTCAAGCGGTAATCATGGATCAAAACCAGTCTCAAGCTGACGACAATCCCTAAACATTCTGAGATAAATCTATGCTGTGTTCTTGGATATAGCAATAAAGAAGAGACTGAGATTGGAGTTGAACAAGACCGGGAAGGATCAGCTCAAAGCACCAAAGATATACACGTTCAGCGAACTAACCTACACTACCTGGTCTGCTAGAGGTGGCTGTCTCCTATCTCCTAGTCTATGGGTAAAACGGAATAGAACTAAGAGCTTTCGATAACAAAAAAATAACTAGTAACCTCCCAGGTGTACTGACAGAACATTGCACGATAAATTTACTCACCTGATTAGGCACTCCAGCCTCTGGACCACACAACCCTAGTTAGGAGATTGAGAAGCCGAAAACCCTTCGAAATAGCGCAGCACTGAAAAAGTAGAAATTAGAAAATGCACATTCATACGAGGGTTATGGAACGACAACAACGAGCTTAGGGGCACTCGGAGTGGAATCTATCCCAAAACATCCTGAGAGGTATACATCCCACTTAGGTTCCACTCGCCTAGTGATGTATGTGTATAACTTCTTTCTCGTGAGCTCATGAAAAACGCCAGTGGGTGGAACTCACATTTTATACACATGTACATAGAAACAAAAGTGAAGGAAAAATTTAGTCCCAGTGACTAGATCGCAGTACCATGGAAGGATATCTGTCCACAGGCGTAGAAATTGGCCTGCGCACCAGCCGGGCATAATCACTGGGTATCGTCACGCGGGATGTGTTATCTCTAGTACTGGTACGTGCGGATCCGTGCTGAGATGGAGAAACTCAAAAAAAAAAACCTGACTATTACAGGATCTGCCAGGGTACGAAACAAGGAATAGAAACTACGAAACACATGTTTTGATGCCCAAACCTCCAGTTGTGTCGCCTTCGTCATAAGAGGAACAGAGTTTTCGGAGAACTAGAGGACCTTGTTCATGTTGCTATCAACGAATGACGGAACCAAAACAAAGGGGGAACAAAATGAACCCAACAGCTCCCGTGTAGGCAGATTTTTGCATTTCCCCTTAACTTAACCTGCACTCGCTACATGGGTTTTTTGTTTTTTGTAGAGAAAGTTTTAAAATTATTAAACATAAACCTAAAACTGTTTTGTTTGTTAAATTATTTGCACAATCCTTTCACTTTTACCGTGTTATCCTGTGAAATCATACAAAAAGAACATCAGTTTCCACTAGGAAATAACAAAAAAAAAAAAAAAAACACACACCAACAAATCAAATAAACCCCTGAAAAGGGACATTCCCGGTAAAAGTGGACAAATGAACGCGCATAAAAAAAGGCAAATTGTCCTCACCATGTCATAAGTCTCAAAATCAGATTCTCATGTCACGCCTTTTAGTGTCAATAGCGATTCATTTGGAATTCCATTTAAAGGACTATATACAACTTATTCATTAATTTTTTTTTTGTTTTTTACAATTTTTAACATTAACTTGTTCACATAACTACGCATGTAGTAGTACTTATTTTTTTTTCATTTTTAAGGCCTAACTATTTTTTTTTGTTGTATTTTTCTTAATTTTTTCTTTAGACAGCTGTCTGTACAAAAACGATACTCTACAGTTAAATTTATTTTTATATCATATACTCGTATATGTATACTTTTATATATATTAGTCCTCTAAAATATTATTTTTAGCTTACAGTTATTTTTATCTACACACGGTTAGTTCATCTCTCTTACACGCATTCGTAATTTTGTTTCCTTATTGCTGTTTTTTTAAAGAAAAAAATTTCAAGGCTGCCAAAGCCTTAAACATCTTTGCTTTGGAATTTGCTTACTTATTGTTTTGACAGGACTGCGCTTTTGTGAGTCTCGGGGGGAGGTAGCTAACGTGAAAAAAATAAGTTCAAAGGAACAGAGTTTATGAGATCGGACGTAATCGTAGAAGGTAGTCTTGTTTGAGTTGTCTGTCGTTGAGAAACATAAATATGATGTGCGACCGATTTTTGAGAAGATGACCTGATGACCCTTTAGATATATTCCATGGAATGGAAAAATTTCTCTAAGAGCTCCTAAAAGCTGCTTACCGTCTGGTTTCTGGTTTTGGCTGGCAGAGCACATCTGTTAAAGGCGGTCTGTAATCTCAGGAAGGGAGCAGGTAAGAACTTTTCTGAAAATAGAGGGGAACCGCCTGCTTCTGATAAAATCTCGCCTCAATACCAAAGCTAGAAGAATGGCTGCGATAGCATCATCTTTTTCGAGACAGATCTGGCCTAACCTGTATCTAAAGCGAACAGAAAGACTTCTGTCCATAACCAGAAAGTTTATAAGAACTATAGTATGTATGTAAATCTGGCACGGCAGCCGATAGAGAGCCAAGGCCTAGCTTCTCACAACGATTCATGTTGTGCGTGTTATATTCTTCGCACGAATGGAAGAACTATAGAAGAAGCCTTTACAGAGCATTGTTGGATAGGCAGGCATGCCACTAGATTGGATGTCCCTTCAAACGATTTCTGCTGAAGCTGTGGAGACGAGGAAGAGAAAGAAAGGATCACGCACCTTTTTTGCATCTGCCTTGTCCTATCAGGACTCTACGCAGACCTTAGCTTAGCTCGACATTTACAAAAATTAGGTGTGGCTCTAGTTCTGCACAAAGTGTGGTACAGGGTTCTGCACCGATACGACTACCTATAATATCTTCTTTCTAAATCAAGTCTTGATGCTACTAATTCGGTAATCAACGTGGTATCACAATGGACCTTCATTCGGATTTACATCTAACTGCAGGTGCAGGTGCCTGTTATAGGCGCCCCATCATTTCTCGGTTCAGTTATGGCCATTGTTTGTTAACAGCTCTTAGCACTGTGGTTTTTCTTTAGAGCTCTATTTAACCTTCCTCTCCAGATTCTAGATGAGTTTTTTCACTCCAAAGGATGTCAGGAAGTGAAGAAATTTCTCTGGGTGAACGGCAACAAGCTGCTTCTTTGGGATAACTTCACCTCAAACATACTCTTTCTGAGTTGAAAGATGGAGGACATTCCGATAGGATATTCGAGAGGTCTCTGCACTCTCAAAACTGAATCTAAAGCTTGGATTGCTGCGAGATTCATGTCATCCATGCGTTTATTTAGACAGTAGAGTCCCCTTAAAATTCCAGTTAAGCCTCTAAGGTTATTTCTTAGAGCTTCGTATATGGACAAGCATTTATCAAGGCTGACTGTAGAATTCACTTTCCCGAAGAGTAAGTTGCTCTCAAAAATATCCCGCAGGGAGAATGATGGGAGACTCTTTACCGGTTCTTATGGCTGTTCATTACACAATGAGCTATAAGCTAACGATATAGTAACCATCGTCAGAAACAATTCTAAAACCTGGTCTATAGGCATCATTTTCCACTTCTTTCTAACGTACTTGGGGAACCAATTGGACAAGGTGTTTAAACCAAATTGACCTATTTATCTGTTTATCTTTACGGAAAGACTTGTCTTTTCAGACACTGCGGAGGTTAAGTGGATCAAGAGGACGTTAAAGAGAAAGCTGATAACCAAGCAGACTAGTGCTTAATTGACCCAAGGCCAGCCCACTTTACAGAAATCATCATTTAATGATCAACGAAGTTCGAGACTTCCCTTAAGGCTGAAGTTGCCTAAAGTGTCGTGTCTGATCAGACGGAAAGCATGGCAGTAACCACTAAAGCCAGCATCTGATTTGCTTTCCTCGTAAAACATCGTACGCACGCCCAAGTTTTGGTACCTTTTGTAGTAAGATCCTAGTTTAAGGGAGTAAATCTTGAGACGAGACTCACCAAGGCTCACAAGTAACGTCTAGGCAGTTTTAACAGAAACCTTGTTCGGTCCTTGTTTGATGCATATGCGAACATAATTGATTATCGACTTGAGCATGAGAAGCCAGGCTTTAACATGTAGCTAGCTGAGCATCTATAAAAAGGAATCTTGAATCTTCGCGTGCTTAAGCGTCAACTTTATTATTTCTGGAGAACAGATATAAGCCGAATCTAAGAGCACATTCGTCTGCCTAAATGATGGCTGTAAATCTAGCCAGTGGAATGTTTTGTTCCAACAAAATATCCCCTGAGTAGATGACAGCTCCAGAGAATCCATCTATCAGAGACCAGCCTGTTTAGAAGATGGTACTTCGGTGCACTTCGGTGGATGTGAAGCCAAAAATCACGAATGGTTCTTAACGCCTGTTTTTAATGGTCATATAAATATCTTGCGACCGTATCCATCGTATCCATCGCAACATAACTTTGTCTGCTCATGGATACAAGAACTGGATCCGATAGCCTTGGAGAATCCGTTTTTTTCGAACGCTTGGTCAGGTTTGGTAAGTCTGACCGTTCAATCTTCCGTAGCACTGGCAAAGAATATACTAGGTAGACCTGCAGTGGATTTTTCTGTTAGAAAAAGCTGAACCACTGGTCAAAGATGGTCAAATAATACCTTCCTTCAACCCTGTGGCTTAGCTGAACTACTCACTTGAAGAAAAGTATTGTGGAATCCATGTTTAACTGTGAAAGACCTCCAAAGGCTCCCACTTCCTACCGTCACGCACCGTCACGTTCTTCCTAACTACGCTTCGTTGGATATTCAAAGTTGTCCCAGACTTCTTCAGGAGTGTATTCGTTGGCAAAAACAATGCTGACTTGCTGTCATTAGACAGCCGACGATTGCTGCAAAGTATTTTAGTTTCTTCATTAAGGCTAATGGAGGCCATCTCGGTTGCCAGGATCCCCTTCTCTTGTCTAGAGCCATTATAAGAACCCAGGCAGGAGGTTCTACCGAACCTGTTCTATATCGTGATATTCACTTCGTTGAAACAAATGAATACCTTCTCGAGATAAAAATCATGATTCGACTTCCTGTCAAAGGATACAAATCAAAAGTACTGTGCAAAATTCTTTTTCCCTGTCTCCCTTGTGCGGTGAAACTGTTTTCAAACATTGCGATGAGTTGATTAAGGATCTGCAACCTCCTTACCATCCCCAGCACACAGCATTCGAATACAACTTTTGACCCTCACAAGGGTTTTTTGTACCACTCACCCCGCAACTCATAGCCCAATCCTTGTCACTGTTGTACATTGTACCACCGGCTTACAATAGATATCGTTTCAGTTAACTAAAATTCTTACACCTACCTATACACATGAATGCGCTGTCCACACTCCTCTTCCTTCGTCATTATCTTGCACATCCCTTGTTGCACAAGAAAAGGATTCAATCCCATTCCACACTCATTACTTACAACACGGTTCTTAGAGCACTAGTACTTATCCTATGCAGTTAGTTTATTAGCGGACCACTTCTTGTTTAGGAGAGGTGATGTAGCTGCTACTGTTGTTGTTGTTATTCTTCTTGATATTGGCTTACTTGGCATTCGGATAGAGATCACTTAATGTCATGTCTCCACTTGGGTAAACTTTAAAATAGTCCAGCTAACGAATGGCAATAGGGAAAACATCAAGGATGTTAATAGGGTGCAGCTACTCAGGATGGAGACTGGTGAATTGGCGCTACTGCTCTCCGGCCAGATGACTTCGACTTCGGACATCTTGAATATGCTCAACAGTCGGTGGGATTGCAATTCACTGTGTTCGGTGTTAATGTGATGACTGATGGTCTTGAGGATATTTGTACATTCCTCCTGTTGAAAGAGATTTAAATGGATGCTTGAGAAGACATCTAGGTGAATGGTAGAAGGATAGTCTTACCTTTTCCTTTCGAAGCAAATCGATTGCTTTCAGTTTGGCATCATGTGGTAGCCTTGCAGCTATAATGATGTTCTCATCGGTCATGTTGAACAGTGTCAGTGTACACATCGTCTGAAATTAAAAAACAAAAGATCGAGAGTGAGTCCAGTTAAAAGCTGTCTACGAGTAGCTGTGACGGGTCAGTTGGTTCTTCTTTTCAAAAGTTTAATAAGCATAAGCTTGTCATAGCCCATATGTGGGCTAGAAACAGTAGATTTTTAACGATAAATCTGGAGTCTTATTCGAGGACCTAGACACTGAACAGATCACGGCTAAGAGTTCTTCCAGAACATCCTTCATGGAAGGCTCATAGTAGAATGTGAATTTAAACTTTAGACAGATCGTTTGATTTAACCTCGCTCAGTGGTAAGGGCGTTGTGGTCACTGTGGCTTAGTAGATAGTGCTTTGGATTGCTAAGCGAGAGGATATAGGTTCGAGCCTCAAAACCGTCAAACGTTTTTTCGCAGCACCGTCTCCTCGCAGGCATGACAAGCCAGCAAGAAAAAGCTTCTCAATCCGCCGTTTGGAGTCGTGAATAAAATTGTAGGTCTCAACAGAACATGAATGGTTGCGAGAAGCTAGGCTTTTTGGATTTTTTGTGCTGGTCAGTGCATTGGATTGCTAAGGGAGCTGACAGTTTGATAGACAATTGAGCTTTATGGTAAAATGAAGAGCATCATGCTCTGGTCGAGCGTCCACGTTTTAGAAGGTGGTCATGCAGTGGGTGATCCGGCCTGTGTAGGTTCAAGCTCGAGACTGGTTAAATTACTCCTAGTCTACTAGTGTCCTTTTCTTTTATACCTTTAGAAGGGTTTATAATCGGTCCAACTTTGGGTTGTAAGCTGTAATCTAGAGCAATAAAAAGTGTTTTAGGTCTGCGGCTGCAGGCTGCGACAAATTTATCTATAGAGCGATGCATGGCTGGTTGAAGTCTGTATCTTTACCAAAGAGGTAGAGTGCGGATAGCTACCCCGCCTCCCTTTGAACATTTTCCTGCTTTTAAGGCGTGAAATATGCAGTTCCTTTCCAGAAGACTTCGCACGGTCTAGCGCGTTTGTAATGACTATCCTGTCCCTGTCCTTGTAAGCTTTTAGATCGCACTTTCTTAGCCACCATATAAGTCGGATGCACATTCCGCTAACGCGTCCTATTTTCTGCTGTTGATGGGTTGGCTTGCTGTTAGCGGTTACCATGATCTCGTCGCAAAAGTTTCTGTTATATGCTCCGCTGAAATGTAGTCATCTGGTGAGAAGTGTGCTAATATATGCTTTCCGCTTAAGTAGCTATGATCTGAAATGCAAAAAGCATCCATTTTCTTCCAGACAACCTTTTGATTCACCGTTTCCAACGATGGATACAACCAAGTCGATGGATTCTCTGTCCCGAATAATGGCTTGTCACAGACTTAATTAAAAAAAAAGCTCTCTCGGAAGATCGGAAGAGTTAGCCCTAGGCTGCTGCCAGTCAAGGACAGAACTTGCATTATGGATCTCTTCCCTTCCATCTTGCTTAAATCGTTTCAATATACGCCTGCACTCACTCCAAGTATACATGTCAGAGGAATTCAAGTAAAACTGAAGATCCTCTGGTATTCAGAGTTTGCGTTCGGAACTGAGCTCTTCCTCAACTATGAAGATCTCAGCACGACGTACCTTACCATGCTTCGGGTGCATACCATTCGGCAGGCACCCACAGGGAGGAACATTTTTACCCCCGGGCGAAATCGAAAGGACATACGACTGTTGTCAGCTGCATAAAACTTCATAAAATGTCCATCAAAACGGAGTTCGGGTTCACTCCAAGTTCAACACTTGACATTTCTTTAAGTGCAAACACCCACATCAAGAATTGTACTCAAACAGACGTTTGTCTTCATAGCTAATGCATATAATCAACGTTTAATGGCACCACTGTCATCATCGCCCACATGGCCTGATTTCATCACAACAGAATAGCTTTCTTCTCTAAATGGTGACTTCTTGTGGCAGTTGTTTATGATTTATTTGATTAATGACACTAGCATGATTGTGCTCGTAAATCATACTAACGGAGCGGAGACGGGTCGACGCGTTCCCAAAACAGCTGAAGACAAAACGAAATATGTAATTCACTATTGCGATCCTTGCCAAAAGCGGTTTGGAATCGTTCGACATAAAGTGGGTACAGGAGCTTCCATCTGTCTGATGTTCAATATGTTTTTCTACTCGAGTTCATTTTGTTGAAAGGATTACTTAAATCTTGACAGCTTTCCAAGGGAAGAGGTAGATTGATATCCCTTTCTGAAATTAAGTTAGTTGGCAGCATTTTATTATCCTTTCGCTACGATTTATAGACGCATGTATTGTTTTGGTAAACGCTTTAGGATGCACTCACATGAGAAATGCACTTTGAACTGATTTTGCAACAAGAATGCACACTTCATTGAGTGTTAAGAGAGTTTTGAATGCAAAAGATTTGTGAGCTTCAACAGGAATGTTGATCATCATCAGTTGGGGAGAAATTAAATACGTGTCGTTGATTTTAATTGTGAGATGTATGAGGTTAAGGGTTACCTTAGTAGTTTGAGTCATAAATGTCACTTGGGGACAGTATGAACACGTTACGACCATCTTTGGAAAGCTTATGTTGCCATCTGTTGAGGCTTTTGTAAAAATGTCTCTGAGAGTCCAGGTACCGCCAGCGGATTCACACAAAAAACCTGGAACCCATTGCTGCAGGGATAGAGATAGAGACTCTATCTAAGTGGCAACAGTTCGTCATGTGGGTTCTGGAGAACCAAGAGGAGGATGATCAGTATGTTAAGAAAGTTATCTTCGCACATTTTTAACTGGATGAGTTCGTGAACAAACACATTTCGGATGTAGGGCACAGAGAATCTTCGAATGGTGTGTAAGACATCGATACATTCCCAATGCGCTACTAGTTGATGTGATCTTGAAGCAAGCAGTGTGATTGGGTCGTACTTTTTTGAAGATAACTCTGCAAAGGAAGTAACAAAATAATAACCAAGTTCTTGTGGGCGACAAACAAACTTCGCTGGTTGGCCCTGTCCTTCGAGTGGCACATTTCATATTGGTTGAGGTTCCCTTCTACGTATTAATCCATCCAGGTTGAATTTTTTTTTTTTTATAATTCACTAACGCTAAAGGGGTTATGAATACCCTTATGATGCTACTCACACAGCGCTAGTGCTGGTGTATTGATTTTTGAAACTCAGGTGGCATTAGGTTTCAGGCTTTTTGCTCCGAGGGTGGCATCCAGAATGACTGGGGAGAATTATTGGTACTGTTGCCATTGCTTATAATTCAAGGACTTTACGAGTCGGAGCGTTGGTGTCCATGTGCTAGTCATCCGAAACGTCCAGTATGCAGTCCTTTTTGACCGGTCGATGTCGCTATACTTATTTATTTAGGTTTTCACCAAGCCAACGATTCTTGGACGATCTGAGCCTGAACTAATGCCGCTTTCCATCCTTTTCGGTGCTGCTGCTCCAGTTAACTACACCACGATTTCTACCGTCCGCGGTTGCCTGATCTTTAGACCAGAAGTTCAGTCTTTCTTTTCTCCATAAACCAAGTGGCTGGGATTCAAATATCCACCTAGATGTCACTGTACAGCTCGTAACTTTATATTCATCCGCCTTCTTGTTGGCAGCAAACTCTTAGTTTTGCATTCGTTAATCGCTTTACCCATTGGGGCCGATTGTGTCTCAATACTCGCAAATGCATCTTAGTTCTACCGATTCTATCAATATCTTCAGCCTACGCGAGGAGTTGCACACACTTTTGAAACATTGTACTTGTGGTGTTGGCTTGAAAGTTTTCCACAATTTGTTCAATTACAGAACGTTACCTTGTCTAAATCCTTTTTTGACATCAATGGTCTCGGTGAGATCGTTACCGACCTTGGTTTAGCAGCGAGCATTCTTCATCGTTATTTTACTCGACCAATTTAACTCCCATCAAGACGACGATAACTCTTTCGCGTTTTGAAATGTTTGAAGGCTTATTTTTACGGGACACTATAAACGTCGTTGGGAATGCAACCGCTAAGGTGCATGCCTATACATGTGCCTGCGCTTGGACGCCATCAGCGTCTCATAGACGTTGGGGCATGAAGATAGAAATTGCGCACTGAAATCATTTAATTCTTGATGGAGGGGTACACTATCATTACGAGGCTTTTGGGAGTTTGAACCGTATGTTATACTATGCAACATGAGTCTATTTATATCTATGCTCTATTAAGTAGCTGATAGGACGTCTTCATACGGAACACAGACTCTTGCGGCTAGTGTGCTCTAGATGCTAGATATTCATCCCGAATGGAAGCAGTCTAAGGACTTCTTTATCGTGACCATAAATATCGTTCAAAGTGACCCTTCTCGACTTCTTCCTGTAGTCCTATTTGAAGTCATTGATCTCTTGAACACTACTCAAGACGTCTACCTTACTATTTGTAGAACGTTTTTCTTTAAGGCTTTTCCTATGACTTATTGGCGGACATCAATGACTTCAAATAGCACTTAAGGAAAAAAGTCTTGAGTAGTGTTCAAGATATCTATCTCGTTTTTTGTCGAACGTTTTTCTTTAAGGCTAAGTGTTTGGAGCTGCTATGCAAACTCTTTCATCTCTAGCGGACTAATGAAAGCAGGTCTTCAAGTAATTAAAGTCAAAATCATAAAGCCAGCATCAGAGTAAATATCATAACGACTGCATTGCACCCATAAACTCTGTACGACAGTGATACGGTTCATAAACTACTATATGCACGATAATAATATTCCGCCACCACAATACCGTAAACACAAGCATAAAATTGAAAAAAAAAAAAAACTAATAAAAAATATAATATCCTTTTGTGGTTGCCATCCACACAACCATCCATCCATCTATCACATCCAAACCAGACCTTTCCGTTTAAATGTCAATAAAATATCTCAAAAATCCCTGCAAATCATCTCTGAAAACGGGGGGAAAAAAAGGGAAGAACCAACACCGACACTTACTCAAAACGGCATTTTGCTGCTTTGAATAAAAGAAATCAATTTATAAGAGTATATATCCTACCTGATTGTCAATGTGTGTGGTGACATACTGTTGAAGTGCTCGCACTGCATCCTGTACGCCGAGATTTGTATGCGGTCGCAATAGCGCCTCATCCGCTGAACTGTAACCCAACAAAAGGAATACTCCACCTGAAAAGAGTCAAAGGATATACCGGTGAGTATTATGCCATCAAGGATAACGGAAAGAAGAAAACAATTTCATGCAAGTGACTGAAGCAATAAATTTATGTTTTACACAAAAAAAAAAATTCAAAATTATTGAATCCCGACGAAGGAGTGCACATCCTACGTTGTGTTTCCTGTTAAACTGAAATGACGAGCAGACATTTTTGATGTTCCACACAAATTGGATACCTAAACTCATGCAACCTGCACCCTTACTTATGCCAAGACCAAAGACAATGCAATGTCGCACATGGTTTTTATCGTCTGTGAGTGTATGTGTGTGTGTTCATCCTTGTTTACAGAGCCATGATTTCCACATCCTTTGATTTTAGTGAGAGGAGCAATCTTCTTCCTCTTTCTTATCACATTTCACTCAGCAGTTGTGTTGTGTCTGCTTCAAGGAGCACAATCCTTCGGGTAAGACTTGCATTTAATAGCACGGCAAGGTACATAAACCTACATAACAGGTAACAAAGTACGAGTATAGCTTTGTTATCCACTGCTTTACTACTCATTTCATCGTCCTTGAAGATAAACAGGATAAACACACGAACAGACCACCCAGCACTATCACTACATTCTACTGTTACTTACCGGGCAGAGTGTACTCTCCAAGTGGCGGTTTCATACAAATGAAACGCCCCGAATAGCAAAGGCATCTGCCTCGAAAGGCCTGATAAGCCGGCGAAGCATGACTGTAAAATGCAAGCGCTGTCCTACACGGTGCAAACGGTACACACAGAGCATGGCATGTTAACGTTAGTGATTCACCACAGGTACACAATTCACTGCATTCGGCGTCGTCCAACGAATAGATCTGCAAAGTAAAAGAACAAAAAGATACTTAGATACATTCGTGTTTGTTCATCTACACACACACACACACACACACATACACGGTGAATTTCAGAAAAGGAAAATTGAAAGTGGTAACATGACACATGAAAATTTAACCACGACGACATGGAATCGTAGTTTTCACGAGTGTTTTACAACGTCGGCGATGTATAGCACCCGGCAACTGGAGCAATGGAGATTACGACGGCACAAGATGGACGGATGATAAAGACGAATTTCTGGTTGAGACTATGTGACCTTCTGGCCAATTACATGTGTTCGTCACACACCTCGTTCATTGGGGGGAAATTGACATGGAAAGTTACAGGGAATTGTTCGATTTGAGTGATTTGAATGCAGAATTTCGAGATTAGTTACCATGAGTTCCACATGGTTCTGGAATTGACTGAGAGCGTGAAGTTGCAGTTATCTGCTCGAAATTGGAGGATACTATTGAGGTAATCATCCGCGAAAGGTTAGATTGTTTGAGTGCGCGTTTGTTCTTCACGGTTTGGGTTATTTTTTGAGATATGGTTAGGTTATGTCAAAACTGGAGGAATAGGCGATCCAACAATGAAGATTTCATCGAAATCGGTCTCGCGGTTCTTTCATTTATCGCGCACAAACATACAGACAAGCAACATCTTAATGCACCGCAATATATTCATTGAAAGTTTCGTTAACGCATTGATGAGGGCTTGCGATGTTGTCGATATTGTCTTGAGCTCTTTGGGCACTGTCTGCTTCAGTGCAGTTGGTAAAGTAAACGTTGGAACGTACCTTTGTCACTTGAAGATGGTTCGAAATAGCTTGAGTTTCGAAGAGAAAGAAAGAAAAATGCTGTGAAGGGAATCGCTCTGATTTAATTTTATGGATGTCTATCCAGTTGCCATCGTAGATAGATAAGCCTTGCTATGTGGTAAAAAGTGGAGTTTTCTCAAGTATTACTCCGCCTAAATAGGCAGTCAGCACAACGTCAGTCAATCCTTTTTCGGTTTAGTCTTATCAACAGGTTAAAGCCTGGTCTTCGATAAAAACATTCGCTTCAAAATTTTGCCAAACCTTCAACTCTTCTAGAGCTTATCTGTTTGTTCCTGACCTGAGAAGGCACCGATGGATTAGGTCATAGTCTTCGTGAAAATATCGTGTTGTCAAGGATATGAGCATCTTAGTGCGGATGGGACAATATTACACTAGACATGAAGTTGGACCAATATATTTTGCCAGGGGGCGCTGAAAAGTACCAATTGGGGAATTTGGTGATGGTTTCCAGAAGACTGATGCAATTAAGGATTCTTATTTCTTGTGGATTGTAATCTGGACATACAGTCTTCCCAACAAATTTAAGAAATAAATTGGTGCATGCTGTCTACCAAGTCATCTCCAGATGCTTCGAAAAGTCCCACCAGTAAGGCGTCAGTTCCAGCACCTTTTTGAGTTTTGACTGTTTAAAAAGAAGTTTTGGCTGTTGTCGTCTAAGTGGAATGGGTCGTTCTACCTCACAGCGGGATATTGGTCTTCGTCGCTGCTTCGTCAGGTATTCTTAGGAGTCGCTTTAACGATAAGATATTTCCAGATAGACCAGCCTTTCAGCAAGGAATGGCCTGAGTCGATTTTTCATTGACGTGGTCTTTATCTTCACTTATAAGGTTGCTGTTAAAGAATGTGAAGAACTATATGAAGGAAATCACTTGTTGCCATCAAATTAAGACTTATTGACCTACATAAGCCTATCTCACACATACGATCTTAGTTATACTTTTAAGTATGCCTGGTCATGTTTGCTGCAGAATGTCTTAGGTCTCTCTAAGAAGTTCAAGAGCATACTCTTTCTCGGACAGAACGTCACCCTCGTCAGAAATTACTTTGATGCAGTTAAGGACTTTGGCTACGTAGGCTCCGCTGTAAACTCAGGCAATGACACCAATAACGCTTGCCAATCACTGTTTTTTCGAGCTAAGAAAGCAATTGAACAACTAAAGAGACACTCAGACCTTAAAACCCCAGACCGGTTCTATGGCCCAGAAGCATGGTTTTTTTAAAAATTGGATGATGTTCCTCTTGGCTGTTTTGAGAGTAAAATTCTTCGGGTGATTTACGGTCCCGTCAAGGGAGAGTAGAGGAGAAGATGAAATGACAAACTGTACGAGCTGTACGACGACATCGACCTAGTCAGAAGAGTGAAGGTTCAACGACTGAGGTGGCTGAATCATATAGAGCGGACACCAATGCTCCGACCCGGAAAAATTTCGAATCCCCAAGGTACGGCGCTGTTGAGGAAGCCCGCGACTCAGGTTGCGAAAATGAGTGGAAAGGGACCTCAATCAACTTAGCTTCTGCTACACCAGAACACTTTTGCCAAAAAGTCTCCTTTTTGAAAAAATTTGGAAAGTAAGGCCATGCGACTGCATGGGTACATTTCCTCCGTCTTTTGGAGATTGGCTGCACTGCCTATTGGCACATTTTGACAAAAAAGCCAGCTATACCACTTGAAAGTGTTACGACTTTTGATAGAATTTCAAACACGATTATCCTAGTGATCCCAGTTTCTAAGAGCAATGATTACATTCAAGGACAGAAGCAGCTGGGCGTTTGGCTTTACTGAGGGCACAAGTTTATCACCAAAGGTCCTTCTCCGACGGAACACCAAACATTTTAAAATGAAAAAAGAAAAAAACTCACCCTTTTACTCGTTCCTTCTCGTATCAGCTGGTCCGACTGATGTGGCCTTTGGACGACACAGTTTCCTGAAATTAAATTAAGAATCCTTTTAGCAGCAAAGTCATCACTAAATGAAGTTGACAATAGTTACAAATTAGTACAAATACTTGGCCATCATATGCCCCATACAACCCACAGGATATGACAATATTTGTTGAATGCAACCATAAATGGATTGCACTGCAAGGCATTCAAACGATTAAATGGTCCCTCTCGGGACTTATCCTTAGCAAAACAATTGTCCACTGAGTAGAAGAATTTCTATTAAATAGAATGTCCCACTGGATGACATCATGTATCATCATGCAGGTACTGCGGACAATACTCTTAACAAACTACATCACTACAACACAACTTGGGATAATTTAATATAATGTTTGACAATTTATACACATCATTCATTCAATCTGAAGAGTCCTCTCACAGGACGTCGACCCTCGTCGTCGTTGTGCAAATAACATCGTCGTCGTTGTGTCTCCTCAGAACGAGCATCATCCTTGTTGCCATATATCATTCGGGTTGTACGTTTGTCTATACATATGTATGTATGTAGTCTGCCGCCAAAATCCTTCCATTACTAGTAACACCAACACCAACATCAACAACAACAAGTACTGACCAGGTAACCAACCTAAGTGAAGGTTTGTTTGTTTGGTTAGCTGATGGCTCTGGATGACTGGTTGGTTGACTGTGTGCTCCGGATTGCGGGTGGGATATGTATGTCGTATATCCGGAGTAATGGAGTGCAATAATAAATAAAACGCTGAGCAATCATTTATCACCGCAAGCATAGCCTTTCATGTAGCATGGAGAGTTTCTTTTCGTCCTTCTTCTTCTCCCTTATCGTTCATTCTCCCGCACCGTTGCCAGCGACACGGTGTGATTTAATGGGATTTTATCTGAGTTATTTGCTTATTTAACGCTCTGCTACGTAAGGCTCATCTGTCAACATCGAAGTTCTTTACCTGCCTCGACTGGCTTGAGTGCCTTAGTGTTTGACTGTCGTCCAATGATTGAGAGATAAATGAAGTCGCATGTCAAGTTGTCACATTTTGTGCTTCTATCCTCTGGTCTGACATAACGTATGCCTTGCGGGGAGGGGAGTTCTTTTTTTTTTTTTTTTTTTCAATTTTCAATCTTTAATTTGAGTGCTAGTGTAATTTGTCACAGAAGAGTGGGTGGACTTGGACTTGGTCTTGTCGTTTGATTGTCATGAGGGTTTTCTGTCGAAGGAAGGGCTGTTGTGAGCAAGATATGATGATGCAATCGCCGTGATTCAAGGGACTAGTGGGCTTTTACAACGTTTCGAGACTGTAATTCATTATTAGACGCTTTTGAACCTGCCTTTCCAGTTCGGCGGTAGGACTGTAGGTATCTTCAATGCGAATTGTTGTAAGAGGCTAGATCTTGACTCACTCGAGAAATGAGTTTCATTCGTAGACCAACTGTAATACTGGAGATTTGACGGTACATTCATTGTCGAAGGGAGCAAGGGTGCTTATGAACTTTTCAGACAAGGTTTACTTTTTCACTTTTGTGGCATTGAATCCTTGTGGAGCTAGAACTGGAGAGAACTAGAGAGGTTATGATATAGGTATGTTTGTACGTGTTCGGAGACATATCGGGTCCCTTTTCGTTTCCCTTCCACGAGTCATCTCAGTCAGAGTTGCCTTTCGACTGCGATTTCTCGTTAGCATTTGGTTGAAGGACAACTGACTTGTCCTCTATTTTTGAATTCATTGGCAGACGAGATTATATTTTCTGTTGGTCAGTGCCCGATATTCACATGTATACTTATGTGCAGCTGTCTCATCGTCACATCTTCTTCAAATGGTTCTTGAAATTTCCGTATCCCGTGAGCAACGCTATTTGAGAGTTCCTCGCATCATGCTCAGAACTTGTCTTCGTCAGCCAACGGACATTTTGCCACTTTGGTTTGTTTTCATTTGGCCACACTTTTCCAGCTCTTAAGAAGTTCATTCGTGGTCCACTAATCATCATCATGTCCTTTACCATTCCCATATCTTGGATAGAGGAGGGCGTCGGACCCAAGAACTCATAGGCTGACTACTGCATTACCAGGTTGTTCGACGTTAGGTTTCTTGATTGTTCGAATACATTCCATTGCTGGTGTGTCGACGGTGCTTGATGAATGCTTGATTGTCCAATGCGATCCAGGAACAAGGATAGTGCTGTAATTGCTGCTTCTTTATGTTAACTTTCAACTTCAACGTGGTTAATTTAGGTCTGCATGCTGGAGCTTGTCTAATAGTGAACAGATGTCTCTGTAAACAGATCGACCAAGTCCTCAAATTGTCTCTAGAAAGGTTTAACGTTATGTCCTTTGCATTGGTGTTTACTTGTTTCATGACACTTCGTCCAGTACGATTGTTAAGATTGAGTATGAGAGTGGGGAATGGCTATCTACTGTTGCCGCTGTGAAGGACTGGGGCTCTTTTCCTGCTCAGTGTCCTTCGTATTATGATAATACCGGAATTTCGATTGGTCGACACAGCTTCGGTTGGGGCGAAATCCTGATTGTTTGTTACGTAAGGTGCTCTCAAGTTTGCTGTTATGTAGGGTTATTCACCTTCAGTCGCTACATTCTCTTAAGTCACCCATCTAAAGCCTTACGATGAAGCTTTTCGTCCATCATGGAGAACCCTGAGCTCTTTCCCATGTTCCGTGTACAGGATCAGCTGCATTAAGGGTGGCATTATGAACTTTTGTCATTCCTTGTTTAGGCAAACCTCCATATAGAGGCTTAAGCGCATCGTTGTAACGTATATTCAGGTGCTAAACTTCAGATTCCATCTGAAATCTATTGAAGGCTTGCTGGGTTTCTCCTGGGCATCTGTTAAAGTGGTTAGACTTCAGTAAACTTGCATCTGGGTGCAAGGAAAAAAAAAAAGAAACCAATGCCATCAGGACCTCAGGAAAATGATAACTGCAGGAGCTGTCAGGACATAGAGAAAACAGCGATTGTAAAACATTTTCTCTATGCGTACAGAGGCCCCAAACTCGTTTATCATGTGGGAACTGGATTACTTAGAGAACTAGATAAGCTCGTGCAACTTTATTAAGATTGACCGCTTACGAAGTTTGGAAGGGAGCGAACGAGCAAGTAGGTCCCTTAAAATCACACTCACAGTGCCCTTCCCTTCATGGACAAAGCAAAAGGACGAAATCTCAACTGCATTGAACTGTTTATAGATTCTCTATCTTCAACTTTTCGCGTTCCACTATACCACTCTCATTATTGACCGATTAGTACACCCTTGATTACCCGATTCCTTAAGCGCTACATCATTAATTATAGAAGGACGTAAACGATACAGAAACCTGTTACGGACAGCAAACGCAAATGCATCCGCAAAGTCAATGCAGTCGCTCTCTGTGTGTGTGTTTGTGCCCACAGATCAAATGCACTTAAGCCACAAATCCGATTAATTGCAAATTCTTGGAACCTGCACAGTTTCAATCGCACGAATCCAGTGAGGATGGAAGCACATCCCTAATAGCTGTGCAGCTGTGGTTGTAAGTGCTATACCTGTGTGCAGGAGACCACAACAAAACAATCATAGCGTTTAACTTGGTAATTATTGTTTGCTAACTGGCTGCATCCCCAGTTTGAGGTGATCCTTTTTTCCTTGACGGTGGCCATTCGTTCGACTGTATTTGAGTTCTTTGAATGTAACCAGTGTGCCAGGATTCATGAATCTTTACTGTGATAATTGGGTTGGTTTGTTTGTCCCAATGAAAACCGAAAGAGGTTATGCACACGTAGGTGGTCTGGTGAATCGTGTAGGAACCTCGTTAAAATTCTGTCCGCATATTTTATTGGATTCTCTTAGTACAGTCGCCATTGGAATTGGAATAGTGAATGAGGAGTGGGACACAATGAGTGGCTGAAGGTGACTTTCTAATTTACGTAGCAAAATCCCAAGGGAAACCTATGAAAATGCACAGACAGAGATGAAGGGTGGTGGTAATTTCCCTTCATCAATCAAAGAAGTACATATTTTCGTCGAAAGGAATGTAAACAAGAAACAAATCTTAAGGGTCACCACAAACTTAAGTCCTATTTCGTATTTTCCCCTAGAGCTTCCGTAACGCCTATCGTACTTGTAGTTCCCCTGAAACTTCGCCACCAAATTGCCGTGATTCCTTTTTCAATGTTTTGCTAGTCGCCGCAAAGGTCATTATGTAATTATAGTCTTCAGAGTGTCTGGGCGGAACACAGAGGGCTGTTCGCATTCAAATTTGCTGACCGGGAAATCGGGTAAAAGAGAACATCAGGACAGGTATAGCTGAGGGTAATTTCGACTTTCACCGAAGTGTGACACAAAGGAAATTGAATTGGGATCGGGAGTGTTTGGCTTTTAATTAGGTTAACCTTTGTGGAACGGAATTTCAAGTGAGATTTTGCTTTTAATCGTTTGTCCAATTAGCTCATGGATTATCCCACTTGAATGGGGCGTCATAACTAAGAGAAATTAGTGGAACACGACACGAGTTTATTTTATATTTTCATTGAGATCAGCAGAGAACAAGCAGTTGCAGGAGTATCACGTCCTGGAACACCCTTGCCTTTGGTCCTTTAGGAACATTTCTAGAAAATTTATTCGAGGATTTCAGCCACCAACGGGTTGCTTAGAGCCTTGTAACTCCAATAAGTCTTCGCAGGCAGTCTTATTGGAGGTTACTCTACAAGCTCTCGCAGCCTCTCGGGAGATAGACGGAGTGGAGCCTCAGAGGTGTATTTTAGCTTGACTAGATTTTCTCCAATTATTTTCCTGAAACACCAGGCAATGAGAAAGCCAGAAAAGCAGTGGGTATCCATCGCGTCAAGAGGCAAAGGCTTGACGCACGGCAACAGCTTGCTACTTTTTCTGGATTTATGGTAACCGTACAGCAGCAGAAAACAAAATCAGCAGGGACAGCAATTTGGTGTAAGGAATGGCTCATTGGCTGTGCCCGTTTTTGTAAAGAAGTGAAGCTACTGTGAAAGACAACAGAGACAACGTTGATATCTGTATTCTTCGTATGGAGACGTCCGAAAATACCTTCCTAGTAGGGTACGTAAATGACATCAGCGCCGTGATTACAGCAAGAGACACCGAAGATGCACAAAAGAAGGCTTAACCAAGTATTGAGACGGGTGTACAACCGACTAGGAGACAGAATCCGGGGGCTGTATAGTTTCAAGTAGTCTCGGAGGGAATTACCCTTGATTCCAAACTCACTTTTTGGCAGCAGATAAAGTCCTCATCGGAACGAGTTGCATAGGTTACTACATTACTCAACGGACTCATGGCAAACGTATGTGTACCAACTACAAGCGGACGAAGACTTCTTATACCAATCACGCATCCTGTATCTGAGCCAATGCACTCAGAGAAATACAGGAAGCAGATGGCATCATCACAGGGATGTGGATCTCTCTAAGTAGCAATCCCTTACCGTATGGTGTCGGAACTAGCCGTCGTCGTAGTGGTGAAAATGACTTCCATGAATCTCCTACCATCTACGAACATAAAGCTGAAATGGGAGTGAAATTAGCGGCGACAGAGGCGAAAGAACTCAACAAGCAACTGTAGCAAGGGCGATGGAGTTCTGTAACTAGAGAAAGGTGGACGGCGAGATTGATAAGAGACGTTGCTGAATGGATGGAATGAAAACATGGCGAAGTAAACTACTACATCAGCCAGTCGGTCCTGGAAATTTCAATGAGTACCTCCATTAGAAAGGAAAAGTAGAGAGCCCGGCTTGCCGATATGGCGACTCTCCCGTAAATGACGCAAACCAAATTGCATTCTCCGCCCCTCCTAAAGGATAAAAAAAAATCAACTAGTGCACTGCAGGTGGAATGTAAAACTGCATTGGCACCAGTGCCTTCCCTATGGCGCAGCTTTAGTGATTGATTTTCACCCCTTCGTCCCGCGAACTCCAATTATCCCAATTAATCCTAAAATCTACCGCAAACTAATGCGATTTGACACTAAGCCTAAACGGCTGAAAACCTAATTGCCAATAATCCTCTCTGCTCAATCGGCATCCGCTGTATCCCCCCTTGGTAAAAATCATAGCCTATAACTCAATTAAGCTTTAAAGTTTCGCGCCGTTTGAGGGTTCGATTTAATTTTTTTTTTTGTATGGTACTTACTTGGCGCCTGTGTCGTTGTGGTCATCATTGTTGTGGTGGATGTAGTGGTTGCCTCTGTTGTGGTTACACGCTCCGTTGTCGTTGTCGGAAGGATGACAATCGTTGGTTCTTCGGGGTCCGGTCTTTCGCGGTGATGACCACTACTACTACTGCCGCCATTGCCATTGCCATTTGCTTTCCGTTTACTGCCATTGGCCCCATTGTTGCGACCCTTGTTGGCACTACTAATGCCACTATTGCCATTTATGCCATTCGAACCGCCGCCATGGTAATCGTCATTTCCCGCATTTCCGCTTTCTCCATTTCCGCTGTGCAACAATGTTTCCGGTATCGAATCTGGTTGTTCGATATAATTGGTTTCCACTGATGTGGGCTCCGTTTTCGTTTTCGTCTTTTGATCGACAAAAAAAAAGGACACAAGAAAAAATAACAGAAAATCCAATTCAATATTCGGAAATATATATGTTTGTATCATTTTCATACCGGAAATGGGCGGAATACCTCGATTTGAGTATTTTTTGGTGCTTGGACTTCAATTGGTGGCTGCTTGGTTGTTGTCGTTGGAGGTGGCAGCGTTGTGGTGGTGGTTGTTGTTGTTGTCGTCGTGATTAGGAGACCCAATTCGGCTAGTCGCTTCATGTGGAAGTCCTTTTGTGCTTCAACTGTTGGATAGATGAAGCAGAATGTTAAGGAAATGAAGAAAAGCTTAAATGTTCGATTTTTTTTTTTCTAATTATTTTTTCATTATTTACCGACACAAGGATTCATCCAAAGAAGACGTCTCCAACCGACACATTGGTACAAGTGCTGAGAATCAGTGCCTTGACAGGCACATGTAGTTCGTAAAGATGTACCCAGAATGCCCAGCATCGCTTGACGACAACCACTTGGTCGACCTGCACACTTTTTCGTTACACTGTCGACGGCACATGCTTGCTCGTAGTATTCCAGTTTTATCCTAAAAAAAAGAGAAGATCTTTGGTTATGAAATGACAATGCGAACACGAATACAAGTAAGTTTGTGTAAAATGAAAAAATGTATGAGATTCGAGCCCTTGAAGAACTACCAAAAACCAAGAGTTAATGAATTTCCTCGATAAACTCCCTGGAGGGGGTCTCATCCCTCGTTTACTTACAAGAATGTCTAATAGCTGCGAACACCTAATCATTGAACAAGTTAGGGTGAACGAGTAAATGCTTGATGACTGGAATATAAGCGCTACTACAAAGGCATATCCCGGCTCAATGTTGCATATAAGATCCATTCCATGGACACAAAAAGCCAAGAAACGAAGACTACATTGGCTCGGTCCCGAAACGCTCCAATAAAGAAAGTCTTTGACCTATAGCCAGCTTGCTTAAAATGCCAAGGAAGGCCAAACATCCTTTTCAAAAACGTACTCGAAGAGACTTGGCCCAGCTTACTAGAGAGAACATGCGCAGGCAGAGACCTTTCATGGATTGGAAAGGGGGAGAAGGGTTCAACGTGGTCACAAATGTATGTCGTGTTTGTGTTAGGGATGTTTCGCTCTATACACACACATGGACTAAGTACGGTTTATTGTTAAGAACACGTGAAAGGGGAGAGGTACCTGCGTCTGGCGAGACAGTAAGTCGTCCCTTATGGCCTTTGTTCGAAAATGCAAAAAAAAAAACTTGATTCGGTTCGAAGTCTAAGTTTATCAAGCTTCAGAAGAACCCACCGTTGGGCCAGCAAGAGCCCTCGGTTAGAGCTTCCATTGAAGGTTGATTTTTTAGTGAACACAATCATGACATGACTCTGGCATGACTCTCCAGGATGCAGACAAACCAAACGAATACTGCACGATGTCTGTAGGAAATTAGAGACATTCTTAAAATCTCTTAGTTGAAACGATTGCAGGCAACTTATTGGCATTCTTATGGACCACAACGCATCTGCCCAACACCTCAGTGCCTTAAGCTAAAGAGACAGCACTATCTGCGATGGAAGTGAAAAGGAGTGCAACACTGTAGAACACTTCCTACGTCATTGTTTTGTCTTTTCTCGGGTAAGTTGAAGGATCTTCGGTGCCGATGTGGTGAGGGCTAACGACTATGACTCTTCATCATTAAAGCAAAGACCAGTCTTTTACAGAAAAAAGTGGCCAAGTCCTGGTTATTTACAGTAAGACTTCCAAACAGGGCAGGCTGGAAGAACGCAAACGTGATCACACATTTTGATACGCCTATTATTAAAGACTGGCTCTGCGACTGTCAAATATGGTACTGCGATCGAAAAGATCTATTATGCCTGTTTGATACGCTTATTAACATGGACTGCAAATTTGGCTCAGAACACGAAATCCTTTCGCCTGCTTCACTTTCCCAGTGTCTTCCAAGCCGATCTAAGTGTTTATCGCAAAACCTGCCATGAGCTGAACATTTTTCCAACAACCATTTACAAAATTGCTAGCTTTATCAGCAGCCTAGCCAAGCCGCCATCACACCTATTAATTCGACCACTTCATCCTTAAAACTAGAGCAATCCCAGAAGGAACTGAACCAACTGCGTGTTTGCATTAGAGTCACTCTAACATGGGCCCCACGACACAGTAAAATCGATGAAAGAGCTGACCAACTCGCCAGGCGGGAGTCAGCCCTTAACGATAATGAGTCGCTATTCCTCTAAGGCCCGTTAAGGGCGACATTCAATATCACTTTTTAAAATTGGCCAACTATAGGGTGGAATAGGCTAATTAACTGCGTTATATCAAGAAAGACGAGCCAAAAAAAAGGAACTCCTGCGCAGATCAAGATCAGATATTGCAAGAATCGTAGGCGCCGGCAGAGGCCACTAGCCAATAGGACACCACGCAGCCAAGCTAGTTATCCCTCACAACACCTTCTGTCGTAGTTGTAAGGATAACAGCGAAAATCAATCCCTGTTTCACTTACTGTACAATCAGTCCTAGCAAGGTTCAGACAACGCACTCTAGGACGCTTCTACGACGGCTTCCAAGCGATATCCAAAAAAAAGGATTGGAGAACTCATTCTTTTCCTCGGATCCGTAGGTTGAGTTAAAGTATCTTCATCTATCGATCCATCAGTACTCACAACCAACCAAATTACATGAGCAGTGGTTTCAAAATGACTCATCCCAGCCCTAGATAGGCGAAAATAGCTATTTTTACGCCCGCAAAAAGATACCAGATTCTGTAAAGACCTCCTTTAGATGTGTTTCTCTTTCCATGCAAACTGGCTCGTAAAATTGTAAAACAATAGTTTCTGTGACTCTTTGGCACTAAGACAAATCATTCAAACCACTGTTTCAACTGCAATTCGTTAATTACATTTTTTTTTTTTTAAACTAACAATTACACCGTGAAAAACAGTTTTCAATTAAACTTTTTCAATTAAGCAAGCTGACGCACGCTAACAAAGTCAAGCAAAAACTACAAAACTACCTCTTCGCTTAAAACAACTCCACCAGGGAGAAAGGGAGTACCAACTCATACAAACAAAAAGATGTAATCAGCTAGGAGCAACAATAATCCAATCGAAAAGTCAAAAAGAAAAAAACCTCATTTGTCACTCAACGTCATTTCCAATGGAAGTTTAACCCCGGCAGCAGCCACCACAGAGTGTACATGTTCACCTAACAAAATACTTCAACGATGACATCCAGTTTTGTCACTTTACAAAATAGATAAACGACACCAGCAACAACTAACGACGACACCCCGCACTTACTGAAGTGGCTGTAAAATTAATTGTCATTTAACTAAACCCTGTGCTACCACCCCCTAGGACTCTGGCTCACTGATGTCGTAAATGTCTTAATTATAACATACTACAACAAGAGCTGTCAAAATCCAAAGCAATTAATAAACTCCAGCTGAAGACTATTAATATCATTAAAACATATTTCCACCCCTCCCGAGACGGACGCCCGTTCACTTAAGATGCCTCATGCATCGTACAGAAGTACATGCAAACGACTCTCCTTAGACCTTCGTCCTCAGGTATGAAATATTAAGCTGTCATGTCGAACAGCATCAACCTTGTGAGCAGGTATTTGCAAAAGCTTGGGGTGGGTGCCTGGAAGGGTGTATAATACCGTTAAATGAGATAACATCAATCTCAGTCGGAGTGAAGGGATTTTGCAAGCCAATGACAGTGGAAGATACCTGCAGTGTAACCGCTTAAACATCTGCTCATGGAACATGCAACCTAAGTTTGTCGTGAGTTAGTGAAGGTTAGGGTCTTTGACATGTTAAGCGATTTTTAAACCCATCACAGCGGTTAAGATTGTGTCTTGGGTGGAGTTTTATTTACCGAGCGTTCTTGACAGGAGTGTGCCACCTTTTAGATTCTTCTCATATCGAAGTTGTGTTCGAGGATAAAGGCGCCATCAAAATTCCAATTTAAATGTCCTTACACACAAGCTAATTGACAAAACAATCAAACTGCCAATCTGTATTCATTCAAAGTCGACCACCAATCTTGTGGGGAATTATGTGAATTTGAACAATTATAGTTGCATGATGACAAGCTAAAGGACGAAATACACGAACAAATATGTACACTCTATCCTTTGACTTACCTGCATTCTCGATCCTCTTTGCATAAATCAGCCACAATGTGACATGCTGGCGGTGGATGGTAAAATATTCCATTCGAATTCTGTGGATTTATACTATCGGGCGGCCTTTGTGCACACACTGGATGAAGTTTTTCCTGGGCAATCATGCACATATCGTGGCGATTCGCTGTTTTCCTAAAATAAGGACACAAAAGGAAAATGAAGAAAATTTCAACTTAAAAGTATGACAAAGGAATGGGGAAAATTAAAATTCATGACGGTTGTGGAGACTTTTTATTTTTGCTTTCAACATGAATGCAGTGGAAGGGTGTCCAAAGAGAGAGAGATAGTGGACTGGACTTTCATCTTTTGCAACAAAGGACTACTTTACTTACATTTACAGAGACGTACGGTCGACGTGTGGTAAGTTGGAACAATAATATTTTCAGTGGACTCTTAACGATAACATGGAATAGGGAATAGGGATGACCAGGAATATTTGGAGCCTTAACCGTTCATAGGTATGTAGGTATGTCACATCATGGGCCATGGGACATCAATAACTTTTGCTCTCCTTTGGTTGGTTCTCCTTAACCGCTCTGATCCAAGGTTATATAGGGCGACTAGCTTTTCTGTCGTATACCCCGTTATGTATGGGTCCTCACTGTGGTCCAGAGATAAAGTTGACTATCTAGGAAAGGTTCTTTTGAAAGGGACATAGGTGCCGGCATCCCTAGCTCCAAGATTAAAACTAGTCTAGACAGCTGGGAAAAAAACGGAACTACTCGTCCTATTGGGACAGTATTTAGGGACTTGGACAAAAGAGTCATCAGACCCCTGAACAAAACCACATAGAACATGCTCAATCACAAAAGGTACGATTTCAACAGACTTTCCAGCCTTTTCATCAGAAACTGAATGTCGACCTTGTCTGAAGGAAGACAAACCAGTGGAACACATACTGTGTGAGTGTGCGGTTCTCTTCTGCATCAGGAGGCGCTTTCTCCTCAGAGAAATTCCGACACCTGAAGACATGAGAAACGCCTCGACTGGAGACATCGTCAACTTTATAAGAAATATCGAGGAACTTTTAGTCTAACAGGCTCATGGCACAATAGATCTTGTTGATCACAGTGCCTCTTACGCAGACCTGTAAAATTTCAAGTAACATACAAGTATAAATGCAATTCCTTTGTATTTATTTGTTTTTAAGTACAAGTACGAGTCCTTTGGTAATTGTACTTAAAGAATTTCATAGATCAGGACCAGGACTTGTACTTTCAATTAAATTTAAGTACCTACTTTAATTCTTTTTAAGTATTTTCGATTCAAGGAAAAGGAATTGGGAAGGAATTTTCGGTAATTGGATTTCCTTCACTGTCTTCAACGATCAGTCGTTCCGGGCTTAAGGTGGGTACCTAGTCGCTTGGCTTGTTATAAGGTTTCCGAATTCCCTTAAGCTGGATTCTTATTTTCAGTCCTTTCTTATCCAGATTGATGGTTGGTGGCCTAATGTTTTGATTCTTTGACAAAGCTAGAGCTACTAATGGTGGAATTTATTCACATCTGCCTTCAAGGTGGTTATAGCAACTTCTTTTCATTGGAATGCCTACATAGTTCTGTATAAGGCAACGATTGGGAATATACGAAAGACGCTCCAGAATTTCTCTTACAAAATGAGTGCATACATCAAGAGATGACCAAGTTACTGTATGGAGATCTTACCAAATTTTGGAAAATAATTTACAAGTACTTCCCCTGGACATTCTTAACTTAAACACTACAATTGATCCGACAAAACTGAAGCGCTTTAAAAATAAATTGATAATGGTTGCTTATGTCTTATTTTCCAAGTGAATTCTCCTTGATGATAAGTATCCGCTCTCCGTACAGTATTTCATTGCTTCAACCTTTAGAATATATGCGTAGGCTTGGATCTAATAAATTCAATCATCAAAACCCTTCAAATAACAAGCCTATTTCCGTAAGCCTCCGTAAATCCGAAAACAATTCACAAGTACCCCTGCCATTGTGGAACCTTTTTTTTACCCTGCTCTCGCACTTTGTCCACTTAAAATCAACTTTTCCGTTGCTCGCCCCATTGGCGTCGAACAAAAATAACAAAAAACAATAACAACAGCTGAAGAATCCTTCTAAGTCCCTATTGAATAGAACCCATCAACGAATAAGCCCCAATCTCTCTCTAAATTTTGCTGCAAGGGTTCCACCACTCAACTGAAAGTCCTGAAAATGAATAAAGTAGGTACATCTTCAAAAGTATTACTCACTTGCAGAGGCAAAATGCAATATCCAGATTCAAGTCCTCGTGTGGACCCTTATAGAATGCTTGCAGTGAATTCATACATGCATTCCGATTGCATCGATGCATCTCACAATGCATCAGCATTGGCTGCAGGGATGTCGAACAGGACGGATCTTCCCTACACGTATCCAATGCAGTGTGACAGGTACTCTAAAAAAAAAAAAGAAGAACGAAAAAAACATACAATAATGATTCGAGTGCTGATGAGATAGATTTTCACAAAATTGAAAGCAGTTCCGTACGAGGCTGAGTGTCCTCAAGGTGCAATGCGTCAAGCACCACCATCACGCACTTTATGCAGCAATGGGGTGGACACTTTTACAGCACTCACTGAAGGTGCCCTCTATTCGACAGAACCACGGTACGAAGCTGATTTATTCCTCCATTGTTCACTCACCTGAAAGTGTTGCTTGATTATTTCCGATGAGAGGTCCGCTTCAACGTCCTGGCCACCTGCGTGCGTATGTGTGTGGTTGTGTGTTATATTTTTGCAAAAGTGTCCACGCAAAGACAGACGATTTTTTTTTTTTTTTTTTTGAATAAATGACACGATTTCGATTTTCCAATTTGACGATGTTTTTTTTTGACGAATTTCGACAGACCAATGAAAAGATAGATATAAAAGAGCGAAATTTTTGTTTGTCGTGAGTGTATTGAGTTTACAGTGAATGCAAAAAAGATTAAAAGGATTTTGAGAAATAGATATACATTTTTTTAATTATTTTCATAACCTTGCTTCAAAGCAAGTTTTCGACCAAAGAAGTCTTGAACTTCTCTTGTTAAAGTGATATAGAACGTAACGCTTTAAGTTCAACTGAATCCCTGCAAAAGCAACCTAAACGGATCAGAGTGAACTAAAGACTCTGACTCAGACTATTTCTTGAATTACACTAATCAATTTTACAAGTTCTGTTGTAGTTTGACGTCCAAGGTTGTATGAATTATTTTGAAAGCTTTAACGTTGCTGCTCATAAATTTTAGTTGAGTCTCCAGTTATGGAAACACTCAATGTAACCTTACTGTGCGAAGCTCAAAATTCCTCTTTTGTAACTTTTCAACTAGCTGTATAAGGATGTGGTAAATTTCTAATAAATTCCAGGAAATATGTCTTTAAAACAAAGGCATCAAGACCATGCCCAGAATTTCCCAAGCTTCGACCAAATGCTGTTAACATATTTACTAACTACTGTCTCATAAGGGCCGATCTACTCTGTTTCCAACTTTTTCTTTCTTGAAACTCTATTTGAAGACAGCCGAGTATCTGCAAAGACCGTCGAGCATGACTACAAGAGTCTTTTAGAATTTAGCAGACGCATCAAAGGCGTAATAGGGTACTTTTAAGAGCTCTTTCTTCATGTTCAGGGCTTAGATTCAAAGGATAACAATAATAGATCTGATCTTCCAAGTTGGGAGCTTGCTAATTAGGAGAGCTGTTCGCCAGTGTAAACAAAACGCACAAGTTATGGGAGAGACGTTTATTGTTTCCGATAATAGACCCGTTTATTTGATAACATGATCTAGAATGACGATTGACTATGACGTGTTAGCCATAGTCAAAAGTTATTGCCTGGCTCTGATCGGCCATAAGACTTATATTTTGTCCACACTATTACCAAAAAAGTAAAAGACGCTATCAGGGCAGCATTTCACTACTTTAAGGATGGAATAAGATGTCAAATTCGTTCTTAATTGGAGAAAACATTATCGAAGGTTAAGTTAAAAAGCACAATCTGAGAAGGACTGCAGCCATCCTTTTTGAATGTATATTCAGAGAAGCAAACGTCGACTTAACCATTCCCTGTTGGAGGGCGTTTTCTGAACTCTCAAAGGGATATAAACTGCAGTCGGTGAGTAGACAAAGACCTACCGACAAACTCTCAATTAAGCCATCCACCTGAGCCTAGTACGAAGACGCTTCGAAATAACCAAAGAAGACGTTTTATTGATTTACAGAGAGTAGTAAGACTTATTTAAATCATCAAGTTTAATGCTGTGTATGACAGCATTATAAGACCGGTCAAATCTACACCTTTTACCCACAAACTTCAGAACTTCTTCTTCTTCTTCTTCATTGGTTCATGAAGGACAGCGACCTCAGAAGTAAAGCATGTGGTCGAAAGCCATTTAATCTAATTATTGAAGTGAATTAAATAGCACAAGGATCCTATATCCATCCAAATATGTTCCTTGGGTAAACAATATCCATCAATCGAAAATGTTGTTTAAATCAGAAATCTAAATTCACTCAGTTTTGCGAATATACATCGGTAGCCCAGAAATTTTATTAAAATCTAAATTAAATTGCCTCACTTAATATTTAAATTTTATTTACGCCACATTTAACCTATTTTCACAAAAATCACATCAATAATTTAATATATACATTCACAAGTGATTAAATCTTTTTAAAATATTAGCACCGAAAAGCAAACATAATATATTCTCTTTAAAAACCACCCGTATAAATTTATAAATTAACCAAAATTGACAAAACAGACAGCAGGTTCGATTGTTATAAACGTATTTACTTTTTACTTAATCCCCAACCCATCCACTAAAAGAAGAAGCAAAAAGGGTAAATTAAAAGATAAATTTATATTAAATTTAAAATATAATTGCATAACATAAAAAAATAAAAATAAAAATGAAAAAATAATGAAATTAGAACGTGTTGGTGCGACTTAGTAAACCAAACAATCTGCAGCTGTTATCAATTTAAACGAACTATCTATGAATGTATCTCTCGCTACAGTTCACACCCCGTATTTGTACAGAATTAAATGCATTTCGGTCCTAAAAAAAATATATACTAAAGCATTAAAAAACTCTCTACCACACACGTATTTATTCATTTGTTAATAACTTGTTTATATATTTATTTTTATATTTTTTTTAGCTTTAAACCCTAGGTTACTGGTTACTAATTTATTTTATTTTTTTAAGTCAGATTGAGCACATATTTTGTTTTTATCTACAAACTATTTATTTTTTTTGTTAATTATTTGTAACATATTTTGCAATTCTGTTATATTTACAATTCACCTGCAGTGGAACGGGACCCTAGGGGGAAATTATTTAATTGAAATTAAAATTGTGGCAATTCACTTGTTATTTATTGTTTGATCACACCACAACTGTAGTGATGTATAAGAGTTATTATTGCAAAATAAATTTAAATATTTTTGAATTGTACAGTAGGTTTATTGTTTCCTTTTTTTTTTTACCCTCAAAAGAGACGGAAATAAAAAAAAAATGAAAAAACAGAAAGTTATAAAATAAAATCATTGATTGGCGTAGTGCATTAAAAAAATATAAATTTAATGTAAACAATATTCTATTGCGAAATTATATAGTAAAGTAACTTATAAAAATGAGCAACATGAGTTAATTGAGAATTTAAAGAAATTTATAACAAGTGACAGCGAAAATGTATTTTTTTTTTTTTAAATTAATCACAATGTAAATTAAAAGTTTGTTTTAATTTTAATTTGTTTTACTTTTTTCTTGTGCAAAGGGAAAATATAAAAGTCTGCGTGCTCAGTTTTTTTTTTCTCAAAAAAATTAACAAGAAAAATTTATTTAAAGAAAATAACTAAGCAAATTTGTTGTTAAAACTTATTTTTATTGAATTAAAAGAAACAGAACTTCAATTTAATATGAAATAGCGAACTACGAACATTTAAGAAAGATTTGTTTTGAAAATCTCTATAAAAACAAAACAGAAAAAATGTTTTAGAATTTAGAATTTTAAATTTATATTTAAGTTCCCAATATTTGATTGTTTTGTGTTTTTTATTTTTAACCGATTGAATATGAATTATTACTTTTGTATTACCCAGTCTTGAAATAAAAAAATATTTTAACCTCTTTCATGGCAAGGAAAACATAATATAACACACAAATCCATAAAGAGGTTAAATTTAAAAAAAGAAAATAAAAGAAATAATATTTGTTTTTTTAAATTAGAAAACATACTTTGGTAAGCATTGGTGTTGCCATCAATAACCATACTATCTCCGGACGCTGTTGGTGCGGTGCTTCGTTGAAAATCACTCACATTGAACGGATATGTGATGACACTGTGATGTTGATTTGTATAATGTGTACTTGCTGGTGCTATAAGTGGTGTATCGATAAGGGCCATATTATCGTCAAATATACGCTGATGGTAGGTTTCATCCATGCCCATTATTCTGACTGTAATAAAATATTATTGATTTGTTTTTTTTTTTTTTTTAAGAAAGTAAAATTGAAATAAAAGTAACATTTATCGGTGAAGTTAACTATTGTTCTTCGTTATATATTAACTATAACTGAAACCTTAAGAAAAAACATAAATTTTATATAAGAGGTCAGTTGTCATAAAATCAATTGTCAACATCATGAACGTGCTTACTGCTTTATGATCTTTCACTTGAGTGCATAATGAAGTGGTTTTACGCATTGTACTTTGAGGGCATCTTAAGTAGCACTTAACATTCTCATAAAATGGTGACGTGATTGGATTTTATTGGTCGTATTTCTTAGTCAGTTGGACAGGATGTTTCAGTTTCCAATGCTAAGCAGGAAAAAGTTTTAGATAACTACGTGTAGCCTTAACTTATTCATGTAGAATCAACTGGTCACTCTGCAACAGAAATGTAAACCCCTGCTTCTACTATCTACTTTGATACTAAGTCGATGAGAAATCCTTGTTATTGAGTTGCGATTTTGGAATAGGAATTGCGGCGAAAGAGCTCTTTAGGAACCAAAGATAGAGCTTAAAGTCTTAAAAAAATAGCTTCTGGTACAATGGCGAAAAAAAAGAAGATTACTGACAAGACGCACGGCGTTATTTTACGTCGCCAAATACCGGATAAAAGAGGAACCTACTCGCGGTACAAAATTTACAAACCTCAGGACAACAACCTTCGGATCTGTAGGTGGAATGTTCAGGCCCAAAATAGACTGCTATAACTGGTCTTCATTGTCAAGAATAGATAGATATGCACTCAGATATGAGAAGAATAATACTCACCGGCATATACTCTAGTAATAGCTGGATCACTATGGCCAACCTTCAATGAAGAAAATCGAAGAATTACGAGCGACAATACGACACAGAACATTACGCAATGAGAACTATTACAGCAAGGACGAGACAGAATTTGCATACATTTAATCCCTTGCAATCTTAAAAGGCTTTCAGAGCCTTTGCCACAAACCTAATATCATCAACACTTAATAACGAATACGAATGACAACTTTGCCAAGTGAACGCTCGAAAGTTTTAACGAAAGGTTAAAAGAACGCTAAGGCTAAATAGCAATCGAGACTGAGGATTTCGATGCCGTGACAGGATGAGTTTTTGAGAATCGAAATATTTAAGCTTAAATGCAACAATGCTGCTGAAATGGACGACTTTTTAGTCGCGCTGTAGAGGCTTCGTCGTCCTATACATTGATTATAAGATCTTGTTGACTGGGGCTTGCAGTCAAAAGTACGTAATCGTTTTGTCAACCAACAAGGATGTATCGAATCTCGGTGAGTCCGACAAATCGCTACCATAGACAACTTTAATTTCAAGGTTACCTCTGAAAAATAAGTCCCTCCCAAGGAGTATAGAATGTCTCCAGCAGCCATCATCATACTTTTGAATCATGCATGTAAACAAGTGACTTAAAGTATCCTTAGTGGCTTCGAGTGGAATATACACACATACGTGTGATAGTCGGCCCACGGACCATTGAATTGATGGTCTAAGATGGCAAGGATATGACGAGTGTACAGACACCAGTGAGACTTTCAGTTTGACAACACAGCAGGAAAAAACTTCACACAGTTGGAGTGACGACAATATATTCATTGGGGACACTTGTGAATATCCTGTTGATCTTCTGGAAAAGGAGTTTGATGTGAATGAAAAAGAAAAGGGACGGGCATTTAATAGAGAAAATTGAGCTGTCAGCACTACATTGCTCAGGTTGTTAGTGTTTTAATGTGTTAGGCTCAAAAAGTTGGTTAATAAACGGTAGGTTTCTACCAATCGAGTAAAGCTATGACCTTTTCTTTCCAAGCCTATCATGAATTCACTAAAATCTTAGAGCTTTGGTTGCTCAAAGCGGCAGTCAACAATCGTTACGCAGAAAGCGTTTAACAATCCCTTGCGAAAAGAGCTGGCGTCGTGTTGTGTAGAGTTAAGGGTTAAGGAATCAACAACGTTTGACTAGTTCAAAGACGATCACTTTTCAGACGGTTCTCTAATGCCAAAAACATTGCAAAATTTCGAGTTCGTCGAAATCAGAGATACACACTCACCAGAGTAAACTTCACCGTATAAAATGCTCTCATACGATTCGGTGTAAAGGTAATCAACGGATCTTACTTCTGCGAAGATGCAAGTTTGCAACTTACGCCAGAAAGCAAACCTAACCTTAGCCATATTTGCAACACTATTGCTCTTGTAAGGAAGATTTAAGGACCAAATTGGCGAAGTACGACACGTTAAACACTAAGAATCCTACTGCTATTCGACTCAACTTTTTGTACTGAAGCCGGTTAGTTAAACTGAAACACCTTTTTAAGTCTTAAGCAGTCAAATGGAATGAGATAAAGTTTAAAGACCAGTTAATAAAATCCCTTAAATCGTTTTGAAAGAAACTCTAGCCATTACATACTTTATGTGCACCAAATTTAGGTTGTCGAGTCCTTATTCTGAACTCAGTTGTCCTAGAATTACAAAATATACAATTCCAATAACTTCGTCTGTACTCACTTCCAAAAGAACTCTACTTAAGTCAATTAGGCCTTTAAAATGATGATGTATTCTGTTTTTTGTTGTCGTGAAACGTTTTATGAGAAATACGAAGGTGCGTCTTAACTGAAGGAGAAAACAATTGCCAGTCCGCCCATCTCATGCAACCAACCATAATCATCTTAGCTTTGAAAACAAAGGATTTTTGCTTTATTTTTTAATGTTAGCTTTTGCATAAAAGAAGAATGAAAACAGAGCTTCTCTGCAATAAGAATATTAAGGACCTATATATAACAAAGGCAGCTCCCTTGAGAGTATCACTGTTCCAACGAAAAAATCTTTATGAATTAAGGTGTTCATTTCTTGATATGTACATATAGGGAGAGTTTTCAACAAAATTGGAAGATGGTCGACCCTTGTAAATATTTTCTTTTAAAACGATACAACTGGTATACGTTAATATTTGGTAGCACCATCGGAAGACCAACATACATCTACCTTCTAAATACATTCAGACACTACTCTTTATCAGCCACCCCAGCATAAGACTTTACGGCGAGAGAGCTGGAGGAATATCTTGATCTTTTGATTTCCTTTATACTGCCATCGCTTAAATCGCAATTATAGTCTAGGTATGTTGAAGCTCAAGAATGATTTTACATCTCTTAATCTTACTGGTCATCCTAGAATTAGACAGACAAACTCCATACCTTCTGCGTCTTCAATCACTACAACACTTCTCTGCATCAATCCTCTTATATCGAAAGCCGAGCCACATGTCGTCTGGCATGCTAGGATCTACTTATATGCACGGCGACTTTGATTATCTAAGAGCAGGCGATGCTACCTTGAAAATGAGCTATCCTTCAATTAGAAAGCAGCCCTATCCACGTAACACGTAGCTCTACGTAAACGGACTGTAGTTTCTCCCTAGGAGTAACTCGTCAATCATAGGTGGAAAGAAGGTAGCACTTGTTCTATCACCAAGCTGATTTGGCCAAAGTTGGGTTCTAAACATTCTCACTGTCTCATTAGGCAGAAAAGGCTGCTCATAAACACCTTAGTGGGTGTCATAATGGGACACTGCACCATCGGCAAACACTCCAATAGGCTGGGCCTACTCTACATTAACTTTTGCAGAAGCTGCATGGACGAGAAGGAAGAGGCGACAATTATCTACCTTCTCTGCACATGTACGGCCCTCTCAGCTCGAGGAAGCCAGCTCTTTTCACAGCCTAAGCGAACTGGCTAACATCAGCATTGACAGCTCCATAGGAAGCTCCGGCTGGTTCTGTGGGTAGTATTACTAGTTGAAGAAAGATCACGAATGACCTTATCTGGTCTAAGTGAGGTTGCAATTTGCAGCCTACCGCTCCAACCTAACCTAACCTACTCCCTAGGAATTCAAGTAACAAAAATTAAATGTGAACAAAGGAAGCAATCAGAAATGGGATCTGCCAAGGCAGAATTTGCAATCAACATTCAAGGAATGATCATAGCTCCGGCTCCAATCACTTCAGTAGAACACGATATAGTTCCAGAAAAGGGCGTATAATACTCGCGAAAACGTATCAGATATCAGAAGTGGGTGTCTGTTTTTGTTACGACCCTGAGAATAATAAGTCTTTCATCATCGAGAGGCTGGTACTAACTTTAATCTTTATAGGTTAGGAAACTGAAGGAACTACCGGTTCAGAAACGATGGACTTGGAGATGGAAAGTGAATGATGACCATTTATTTCGACAATAACGAGGTGACAAATGAATCGCAACATAAATTGTCTTACACGACTCGATCATCGATGCTTGGTGGTTAGGCTGCTTACCGAGCGGGCATAGGTAAGTTCGTGCTTCAGCAAAAGAACAGAGTGTTTTTCACGACACGACATCTCGTCAGATAATGGCCAACCCTTCGAGAGTAAAATCTGTCATGAAAAAGCTTCTCAATCTCCCATTCAGATTCGGAAACTTGCAGGCCCCTTTCACTCGTCCAAAAAATATACCACGCCCAACATGAATGACAGCGAAAAGCTAGGCCTTGGCTCTCTATCAGCTATCGCGCCCCAAAGTCGAACTGAAGATCAAGAGAATTCTAATAAATCCAGTTCATCGGCAAGCAGTCGACACTGACGCAATAATTGTTGGGTGTTACCATCATCTTAGCTCATCTACAAGCTGTGTAGAGTGTTGGTAGGTGACAATAACTGGCCCATATGTTCTTGCCTTAATTTTACAAATTCTTGGAAAAGTAAATACCCACCCTCTCCAGAGAACCAGACAAATGAAATGATATTGAAATTGTGAAGACGAAGACAGAACTAACGTAAATAGATTCGTCAAACATATTAATTTCAGGAATCGCAACACCGAAAATTCTCTGGTTTATACGTCTAAAACAGGAAAAGAAAACTTAAACCGGACTCAGGAGACTTCGTCTCTAAAGAACACCTCAGAGCTTGATCTAGTTTTCGGCTTATTTCACCCAGACCTGAGGTTTTCTTCTGCATCAAACGGTAGGCATTTTCAATGACTCTCCTAGATCATAACTTTGTTTGATACAGACCCAAAAAAACTGAAAAATATGGCGACTCTTGGATGAAAATCAGCGAGCAGGACCCATTCCAATGCAGCTGCTCTTGAACTTCTCATAGTTTCGTCAGCGGGCAGGACCCATTCCAATGTAGCTGCTCTTGAACTTCTCATAGTTTCGTCAAATAATGAAAATCGTTCTATAGAAATTCCATAAGCTCCAGGTCATTAAGCACACAAAAAAGATCTACGCTATTTCCAAAGGTCATGGGAATGGATTTAGTTTAGCAAACAAAGGCTAACCTTGTATCGAGTTCATTTCCTTTCGATTGACTCGACCTCGAACTTTTTTTTTTTGCCTTCCGGCAGGGTGGCATCCCGAGAAGAAAGAAATCTACTTCAGCACAATTAAAAATTTAAAACGAGAGTCAACAACTTCCCTCCAATTTAAAACTTCAACATGACTGAGCTTATTCCAGTCCAGGGTCAAAAAGTCCTTCGCCCATTTGAACCGTTACGCGATGACAAATCCCCTGATTTCCTCAATTCATGTGCAAGTGCGACTTTTCTTGTGTATAAATATTCCATGGGATATTTTATATTTTCCACAAGTAACTGTAGTTCGTGTGAAAGTCACCCGCTCCATCTTCGTTCGTCGGTAGTTCTTGCAAGTCACAGAGTTGTTTGGAATTTAATTTAGTGTCAGGACAGGAGGAGGGGGGTGGGTTTCCTACTATTTTAACTCATCTAACAACAAATTGTCGCAGCAATGTCTATCGTGTCTATCGAGTCTATCAACGACTGTGTGACGTTATCAAAAAGTCCTTCCGCATCGTCCTTTTTTTTTGCAAAAGTTGTTGCTTCTGCTGTTTTACGTTGGTGTTGCCTTTTTTTCTTGCGTTTTACTGGCTTCTATCTGTGAGTCAGTCGTTGAGTTTTTTTTTTCTTTTTTCGTTCTCTATTCCTAGAACTCAGTGTTGCCCTTTATCGTTACAAGATAAACCAACACGAGAGGATTACACTGATGAGTGTTGGATAAATATTTGCTCAGGAAATAAACCGATAACTGGAAAAGGATGAGATGGTGACGAAGGAGGGCGTAAAGCAGAAAAAAGAAAAAAATGGAACACACGATGACAAAGAGCTCAACTTTTAAGCTCTTAAGTAAACAGATGATTTTTCTCATCTCCCTTAGTCGAAGGGAGCTATAGTCGTCTCGTCGGTGTCGGCAGGAGTTCCTATCATTCCCCGACCAAAAGGGATATCAAACTGACATTGAACCGTGTATTCCATGGGAAATCAACGGGATGTTTTGATATTGAATTGAGTTTGGGTGTGGTTGGGTGGGAGTATAAAATCGAATTGGCTATGAATGCGTGTAGCTCGCGGGCATTGAGTCCTTTCGTATTTTTGCTTGTATCCATCAAAGGGATTGCTATCGATACATTTATTAAGCTGGTTCGTGTTTTTCTTACGTTACGTTTCGTGTCATATTTATTTTATTTTTTTTGTTCTCTTTCTCGTTTTGTTGTTAAACAAATTTGAGTGGGTGCTTAGGTTGTTAACGCTTTTGTATATGATGTTCATTTGATATCTTTATCTGATGGAGTCCTTGTGATTATTTTATGTTGGAAGGATGTCGAATCAATCTGTCGATGGATATAGATGAGAGGAATCGATCAATTCAAATTGTCAATTCGTGTGCGAATGTTATGAACTCAATTATCGACATTGAATGACAACTTTCAAGGTACACAGATAGGGGCAACCAGGTTAGTAGAGGTTTTGTATGAACTGTTCAAATGGAGCACGTGCATGAATTGATGGATGTCCTGTGAAATTGTCACATTGACATAAAGTTTTGCAAAAATATTCTTAAAGAGTGTGACTGCTAGCTCTACAAATCACTACCTCTAAGCGGTGTACAACGGGTGATTTGAGGCTTCAAATGGAGATCGTATTTTAACTTCTGTGAAAGATTGTTGAATGCAGCGCATGAGAAACCTTGACACGAAGCCAAGTTTATTTAAGAACGAGAAGCATCGCAGAAAAGTTGTGGAAGAGGCATGGATGAGGCTCTTGGTGATTTTGCAAGCCTGTTCAAAAAATGGTACAATGTATCTACCCTGAGAAGGCAGGACGGACATGACGCTCATAATGATCACTCACTTTTCTTTATGCAAAGGCTGCTGTTCAATCTACAGCAATTCCTTGGGTAATGTCGGTTTCAAAAGGTTCTAAGGCCATGAGTTCAGGAAAAATTTCAAGTCAAGCCAGTTTTATTTTATATTCGACTAAGCCAACATCTTCCTTCCAAAACCAATGGCGGCCCATAAGGAGCCAAGGCCTAAGTTCTACAGTTTCTTTTGCAAACTTTGAACAGCAGGTTAAGACTGTTTGTCGTTGTCTGCCCAAAGGTGAGCCATGAAAATACGTTTGAGATTGATACTTAAGTTAGTTTGACCAAGAGTCCAAGGCGACCAGTTTACTGGGTATGGGGTTGGTGTCGTCTATAGCCCAAACATTGAAGTGAGAACTCCTATGACAATCAACATCCATCTTCCATGCAAAGGTCTATGATTGGGAAAGCATCAAATGCATTTTAAGCTATTAAAGCACCCTAAAGCAGCTGGGTAGTTCTCCATCATAAGTGCATCAAAGGCGTAGAGAAAGTGAATGGTGGATTAACAAGAAATTATCTGCTTGAAAAGATCGTGACCGGTCACCTGGAGCGTGCAGTGCTGAAAATGTATCCTAGACAGCATGACTATTGAATGGCACTACACCAACTTGTACATATTGAATAAGTAGAGCTGTTGGGGAATAGAGTAATTAATATTCAAACGAAAATTTCTCGACTCAGGGCCAGGGTCACAGGGAATGTTTACAGAAATAAGTAATATCCCCATCTTGTGCGCTTTTTTCTAGACAACTTGGAGGGGATTGGCATCTACACTAAAGACTATGGCAATAACAGCAAGAGGCAAGTTTACGAATATATTAGCAGACTTTATGAAAAGTGTTCTTGAGTGGTGGTGACATGGGTGAGATTATGGCACAAATACCTACTGATAAGCTCCGGGATAGGGGAGTGACTGGCATGCGGTTATAGATAAAAGTGATTCTAAAAATTGTACGGCTTGGCTTATTTATTAAGACCACAGCATTTCGTTTGTCAAATGACACTAGCGCGGATATAATCAAAGAAAGATCTGAGATGTTGCAGAAGAAGAGACTAGGCAAGGCATCTCAATATGCCAATGAACGGTGTGGAAATAATCCGATTTACCGATTTACAGGATTCCTATTAAGGATGGATAGGTTTTAGACAGATGGTTAGGAATTTGAAACAATTTTATGCATCCATTGTAGACGACAGAGTGGGAGTAGGTAATCTCACCTATTTATATCTACTCTGCCATCTCAGCTTGAAATTAAAATTCACAGCATGATCAGCGAAGATGTTGGTTCTATCGAATAAGCTGAACTACCTTCATACCTACATAATACATAAGGGTCGGATGCTAGATACAAATCTATTTATCGCACTTGGCAACCAGGCATTGATCAGGTGCATGGTGCAGATCGTGATCAATGACATAAGAATGAGATCTGTTTAAAAATAAAGTGACCGTGTAATTTAGAATCACTTGAAACAGGCCTGGGTTTGAGGACACGCAGGTACCGAAAACTTCCTGAAGCTCCTGAATGTCTGGCTCCGGTCCATTCGTTGCTATATGAAGGGGAAATACTTTACAAAATGTGTAAAAATGCAGACAAGCCAAAAGAGCGATTAAAATGTCTATCAGCTGCACCAAGATGTAGATCGAAGGAGCTGTGCAGGCTGAGCCTAGAGGACGGGGAGACAGTGCCTGGCTAATGTCTGTTATATTCAGTACTAGCTAGCAAAGGGAAATAAATTACAGGTCGCAAATGAAATCAAAAGGAAAGGATTTATCTAAAGGATTTATCAAAATCTTGAGTTGAATAACGTGGTGGGAGGAAGACGAAAAGGGACATAACAAGTTGGCCTGTGCGGACATCTTTCTAAATAATATAAGTATACACAGGATGATTCGGCTTTATTTTTCTCAGAGAGGAGTATTACGACCCATTCAGAGCCTTAACAATAAAAAAAGGCATGTTTGAAAATTGTATCAGTTTCAGAAGAAAGTAACAGATGAAGCATATAAGAGACGTTGCAAAGAACAACCCGGGCAACGTGGGACGAGTACAGAGCCAATAGAAGTGAGGAGAAAAAAGATGCTGCGAAAAAAGAAAAGCGCCTTCGCAGTCTCCCAGCTCAAGGATATCGAAGAAGACAGGAGGAATAAGAAAATACGAAGCTTTTACCAAAAAGCAAAAAGCCTGGTTGCAGATAACAGACCAGGAACTGAAGCCCTTCGAAACAGTGAGTGTGATCTTGTCACCGACCCGTAGGGAGACGGAAGCGGCAAAGATGGGTTTGACGGTAAATGAGAGCAAGACCAAGTATATGCTGCCAACAAGAAAGGACCCTCAACACCGACGTCTCGGACAGAACGTCTCCCTCGACAGATATAACTTTGAGGTAGTTAAGGACTTTGTCTACCTAGGATCCGCTATCAATTCAGACAATGACACCAGCGCTGAGATCAGACGAAGAATAACCCTTGCCAATCGCTGCTTCTTTGGGCTAAGGAGGCAATTGACTAGCAAAGCCCTCTCTCGAACAACAAAAGTGACCCTATATAAGACCCGTAGGGAATTGCGGATGTATCTAAGCAGCATTTTCAGCAGCTGCTTAATAGGCATGACCAGGAGAGAGTGATAGAGTATGAAGAAAACTCAACTTCAGTCGATGAAGTAGTTCTCCCAGCCTAGAGGAAGTCCGCACAGCCATTAAAAAGCTGTAGAATAACAAGACCACCGGCTCGGATGGATAACCGTCTGAGCTCTTCAAAGATGGTGGCGATGTAGGAAGTATGCACCAGATCATCTGCAAAGTATGGGATAACGAAAGCATGCCCGATGACTGGACTTTCAGCTCTATCTGCCCCATCTTCAAGAAAGGCGATTCTATGTCTTGTAAGAACTACCTTGCTTAATGTAGCCTATAAGATCCTGTCCAATGTACTGTGTGAACGACTGAAGCCGTTTTGCACCAGGCTCATAGGCACCTATCAGTGTGGCTTCCAGCCCGGCAAATCGACGATAGACCAAATCTTCACACTGTGGCAAATCCTGGAAAAAACCAACGAGTTCCAAGTCGATACTCACCATCTTTTCATCGAATTCAAAGCCGCATACGACAGCATTCACCGCACGGAACTATATAACGCGATGGCAGAATTTGGGATCCCGAGAAAACTGATCCGGTTGTGTCGCGGCACTCTTGAGAACTCGCAATGCACGGTGCAGTTTGGGAACATAACCTCCGAATTATTCTAAACATGCACCGAATTTCGGCAAGGAAACGCGCTGTCGTGTGATTTCTTTAATCTTGTGCTGGAGTAGATAGTGCGAAAGGCTGGCGTAAATACAGAAGGCACTATATTTAACAAATCCATCCAGCTGCTGGGATACTCAGACGATATCGACATAATAGCCCGTTCCCGGCGTGTCATGATTGAGGCTTTTACGCCAATATAAGAACAAGCCAAACAAGTTGGTCTCATGATGAACGAGGATAAAACAAAGTAAATGCAGCCGACGAAAACCGATCCTTCGAACACCATCAAGGACAGAACTTAACAATCGACAGCTATAATTATGAGGCAGTGAAGGAGTTAATCTACCTCGGGGCTAATATAAACTCAACAAATGACACCCTAGTGGAGATTTGATGAAGGATAACCTTAGGCAACCGCTGCTACTTCGGTTTGTCCAAATAACTAGGGTCCAAACTCCTAACTCGAAGGTCCAAAATCATGCTCCACAAAATGCTGGACGAAAAGTAAAACAACGAAGCAGATATTGGGATCCTTCAAAAGAAAAATTCTGCGTCGAATATTTTGGTTCTGCCTGCGAGGAGGGCGAATGGAAGAAAGATATAACCTGGAACTCTACGAGCTGTACAAAGTCCGGAAGGCAAAAATCCGTCGACTGCAATGGCTCGGCCACATCAAGCGAATGGACGAGAATGCTCCAGTTAAGAAGATCTTTGAATCCCAGCCACCTGGTTCACGAAGAAGGGAAAGACCGAACCTCCGGTTGAAAGATCAGGCAATCACGGACGCCGGAAACCTTGGTCTAGTAAACTGAAAGCAGTGTGCTCGGGACCGTGAAGGATGGAAAGCGGCATTAGTTCAGGCTCAGACCCTCCAAAGGTCGCCGGCCTGATAAGTAAGTAAGTATCAGTTTCAGCTGAGTGTTAATTTTAAATATTAATTGATTTGTCTGTTTAAAACCATAAATTAAATTAAATCTTTTTGCTTGCGTGGCTTAAACTATTTATCCGCACAATTTTTTAACTTTAAATTTGAAGATACCTCTACCTAACAATTTTTTTTTTTGCTTATATCTACATAAAAATATTTCTTTTAAGGAAAATTCTACTTAAAATTCATTAAATTATCAAACAAATTAGTGAAAACATTTCTCTTAAACATATTATTTCAGTTTTGTACAAAATAATAAGTTTAAAAGAAAATAAACCAAAAAATTAAATTAAATAAAAATTAATACCATCAGTGATAAATAAAATGTACATACGTGTTGCAGATAATCATCATTACATCATAAATTTAAAACAAAACAAATAAAATAAAATAAATTGAAGTTGAAAAAAATAAAATAAAATAAAATGTAATCTCTAAACACTTAGTTTTACACAACATATACAATAAAAGCAAAGTACAATAAATATACGAGTACATATTAGATTCCATCAATAATAGCAAAATCATTGAAGTCATGCAATCCCAGTGGTGCGAAGGCAGCAGATATACCATGCCGCATCGATTGGAACTCATGTAGCAGACCCTATTGCGTGTGCCTGAGAGTTGAGCTCGCTGCTGGTCTCTCTAAACACTACAAAAAGGAATTTAAATCTAGATAAAGGATACAAAAATTGCATCGCACATACACTCACGGACAAGGAGATTAAATATTTATACAAAAAGCATATTAAGGTTGAGGTGAGGTGGTAGTGCTCAAGTATCTTACTAGTGATGGTGGCAGGTTCTCTATACTTTCACTCAAAAAGGTAGATAAACTTACTCTCATTCATACACACAAACATAGTTCCAGCACTCTTTAAAAGGGTTAGTTTGCCGAAGAGGGCTAAGGGAGGGCAAAATAGATTTTAGTTGCAATGAATGGTTTTGTGCGTTTAAGTGTGCATTGGTGCTGACATATTCTCATGGTGCTTTATCAAAATAACAAACGTGTAGCAGGAGTACAAAAATTATAAAAAAGAATATAATAAAAACCAAACACCAACAACGGCAGCAACCAAACATTGCCGTAGTGTACCGTTGTAAATGGCTTGTGCGATGCAAAGCCTTTTGTTTAGCTTTTGTACTACTTGCAAAGCAAAACCCCATTCAAGTGCTTCTGCTGCATCATCGACGCGGCGCGCTCCCAACGGGATGTACGATATACCCAACTCAACCATTGTTACAATTTGTATACATTTATGCAGACACAGGGCGGTGGTGTACTGGATTATAAATTTCTAAATCTTTTCACCAGCACTACACTTCACTGGAAAATTAAAATTTCAAAAATTATTATCGGTCATCGGTACGTATACGTAACTTTTTTTTTTTTTTCTGATGAAAGATTACTCAGTTTTTTTTTAATTTAAGAGCTTATAGCGAAAAGAGAACTTACCTCGTTCATCCATTGTGTTCGCATGATAACCATCGGGTGTTCCACTGTGATGTTTATAATTTATATTTAATCTAGGTAAGAGCGTGTGCAATAGTGAATTTTTTTTACAATAAAAACAATATAAGGCGGGGAAATGTAAGTTTTTTTTTTGTGTTCTTGTTTTTATATTGCGTGTACCTATTGTGTGAGGGCTAAGTGTAATTGATTGAAATTTGTATCGAGGGAGAACAGTTTGATACAAAAGATTTTCAATGCAACAATATACAATCCACAAGAGAATTCTAACGTAGAGGTTTCCTTAGGTTCAGGAAGGTTATACAGAGTTTGAGATGAGATACTTCCACACAAGATGACCTCTGAACTAGCCAGGAACATCGTAGTTATTCCTGTCCACAGCAGATTTCCAGAAACTCACTGGGAACAGATGGCTCATCAACATCATTCATTGGATCCAAACCCTTCTGTAGGGTAAGCGAATACCTCTTCATAAGACAAAAGGTTTTTGCTAACAAGAATCCAGAGGTGCCCGGCTTAACAAACCAGGACAGGCATGCTATTCGTAATAACATCACAAAGAAAATCCATTTCCATTGTGAATCTCAATAGCAACCACCTCAATTGGAATTATCAGCGGACATTGTCCCTAGAATGTCGCACGAATGAAGAGACCTCTCTACATACCCTAACAGAATGTCCAGGCTTCTTTCAACTCAGAAAGATAATCCGTTTTCCGAAAGGAACACATCCTTTATGTAAAACCTATAAGGGAATCCACAATAGGAATCTGAAGGGAACCCATAGAAGCCGGCTCTCTCGAACACATAACTTAAACCGAAACTACGCCAGTGAACAGTGAAACAAAAATTAATAATCCGATCTAATCCCTACTCTGTCAGTCTTGCTTTCAACTTCATGAATACAGAATGGAACAGGACTTTGGAAAAGTTCAGAAGCAAGCCAAAGGATGCTATCACTCCATTACTAATGAAAGATACTATCAGTAATTAGCTAAGCTTCAGACAAGAAACTGTCCAAGCAGTAGGTCAAATAATTGACAGTCATGGAACCCAGCAGTTGGGGTGCATAGATGGCATTGACATCCATCCAATTTAGGAGCTTTCACTTCAATTGACGAACAGGAGAAATAAGTTTTGAAGTAAACGAGGACAAGTGTAAGTTGACAACAAAGCACCATCGGTCCGCAACGCGTAGGACAAAATGTCACTCTTGATAGCTACAACTTTATGGTAGTTAAGGAGTTCATCTACCGTGGAGTCAAAGTCAACTCAACAAATTAAACACCTTGGGAAGATTCACTCTTAGAAACCGTTACTTTTTGGGTTTGGTAAAACAAATGGAGTCATACTTCCTTACTCGAAAGACAAAGTATCAGCTATGCATTTGACCCTTATCCTGAAAGGTTTGCTGATTCCGAAACGATAAGCGAGAAATCAGAGAAATGATTTCTTTGAATATTTGATGCAGTGTCTGAGAAGTGCGAATGGGAGACTCTAAGTATTAAGCTACAATGACTACATATAACCATTGGCTTGGTCACATCGAGTTAATGAACAACAATCTTCGAGTCAAGAGGATCTTCGAATCTCAGTCCGGGGGTTTGAGACGAAATGAAAGACCAAGCTACGGTTTCGATGACCCAAAGATTACAAAGGTTGATAATAAGAAGCAGCGTATCTAGGATCGACGACGAGGAAAAAAGCTGTCCTGGTTTTAGGCGGAAACTCTATATGAACTCCGCATCAATTCAGTAAGCAAGTTAGTCACTTGCATGTCTTTCACGCTTAGAGGAAAGAAGGTAAGTATGTCGAAAACTGTTAGTAGTCAGATTCGTCAATATCGTAACTGAGGCAGTGGAATGGATTATAAGATGTCGAGGAAGGTAAGCAGGTTTCTGAAAGTTCGTTGAACCAACATCTGTTACCTTTCTAATGCCACAGCTTCTTAAATGAGTGTTCAAAGTCTGGGGTGGATTGACGGGTTGCCAGTAAACAAGTGGATATATCGCCTTCGCATTTTGCAGGACTGGTTGGCACTTCAAGAATGATCTTAATATCGCTTCTTCAAAATAGTGACACAGACAGTAAGGCCTTGAGTGCTGTTTTGCTAAATAATCACGAGTTTCCAAAGGTCTAGCTGATGCAACCAACAAAGGCTGCAGTCGGGATCTCATACTGCTTTTACTCCTCAAATTAAAAGTATTTTCGTGTCGTGTTCCTAACCGAATGGTTCGCCCGTTTTGTGATAAGGTTTCTGCAGTCAAAATCTACGAAAAAAAGTCTAGAAATGCTTCACTCTCACGTTAGCTTTCATTATGGCTGAGTGTTGCCTCTCCAGCAGACTAATGGCTAATCAAATAGAGAATTCAATTGGATTGATTATTTGTCCAATTAAGAGCAAGCTTGGGACAGACCTTGCGGCAGATATGCCTTGTCTTGTCGTTAAAGTTATTTATCTTCAGAAACCTTCATAAGCAAGTACGACAAACATGTACTGCCAGATTGCAGTGTCATTGCTTATGATTTCCAAATACCAAGCAGATAGAATCAAATCCTGCATCATCTCCAAACTTTTCATACAACTCTTCTCAATATCTATTCAAGACAGCGTCGCTCCTGTCTTGTGAAACATTTATGCTATTCTTAGTATTATCTTGCAAAAATATTACGCAAAAGACAGCAAAGGATTAACCGATACCAATCGGCACGTACATCCATCCTATCAGTTCCCTACTGAACAGTGCTTGGCAATTTCTCGGAACAATCCCTCTTGACGTTAAATAAATATTTTATGTCATTCGTAAGACTTGCCGTCTATTTGCTTAGATCTTAGCCGCTCACAAAACTTCACTGACAGGTAAATTTTCTACGGGATTACTAATGAAATCAATAATCCTGCTTGCTTTGGTACTGTCACAACGATGTCATAACAGGATGAACAACGAAAGTAAATAGCATGGATGTCGGGACACTATGGACTCGTGCTCGTTTACATTGAATTAGTTATCAAAAAGGAAACAATCTAGGAAAAGGTACTTAGTTCAAGTGCTAATTATTTTCCCGCTTGATAACATTGCTGTACACGGAGATTCTGGATGGAGTGTAAAATTAACGCTAATGCAACTGCAAGCGTGAAACATGTATACATACATACACACACAGTTTATAATTCACCTGCTCACTGCATGAAGTTAATCAATACAAACACCGGCTTAGTGTTAATGCATCTCTCTCGAGTCCTTGTTCGCTGTGTGGGCTTTTATAAGCAACAGAGTGAAGTTGCCAACAACCATAGTGGTTAATGGAGAACAATGAAGCATAGGATACGTAGCAAGCAAGTAGGTAAATTCCGTGACGATGATGTTTGAAAGGCGACACTAAGCGACAGATTTATAAATTCAAATGTATTTTAGTTCAGGATTTACCAGATGTGATGCTTTTGGAAAATTAATGACGACGTTGAGGTCCATTGAGGTATTAAGAGGCTAAAAGTAAAGAAGAAGGAAGTTTTTGGTTGAACCATGAGTCTGTTTCGCCTATAACGTCAGTTTAAGAAATGAATGAGAAATTTGTGCCCAAATAACGCACTTTAGACTATAGTAAGCTCCAACATCTTGTGGTTTCAAGTCTAGGGCCAACGTGATATATTTCCACGTAACACCAACGATGTCTTGCTATAGTTAGTGTCAAACCGTAGGTACGGTGGTCAAGGGCGCAATTTTACGGGCAACAAAAAAAGCATGTCTTGGAATGACTCTACAACTTCTAGTGATGCTCTAAAAGCTTTGCCCAATTTGCTTTTATGGGACTTAAGCGTTCAGAAAGAGGCAATGAAAGCGATGAATCGACTCAGGAAAATCTAAGTCTGGTAACATGTCTGAACAATATCCTCTGTCCATGATGACTACGAGTATCAACGATATCATGTTTGAAAGAAGATATGAAGTAAGATTCTCCTATAGTGTCGAATGGGAAACTCAAGATAAGCCTCATTAGAATTTTGCTGATATCTTCCACCCAGACCGGAAGCGGCACTAAAGCGATCATGAAACTTAATATTCCAGCGGGTGGGCAAATTGGCTGACTGTCTTCGAAGCTAACTGGTTAATTAAAAAGAAATTGCGGCATCTACAGTGACAGTCAGGCTGCACCGAGGGTCCTTGAGATTTCAACGAATAGATTATTCTAGAATGTAAGTTTGCCTAACTTTAGTTCCAGATTAGAGGAGAATTGTATGTAACATCATCAGAAGGCTCAAGTCCAAGACCAATCATTGAAGTCGATGCAATAAAGATTCTGTACTAGGTCGATTCTCACAAGGTCCCATTCCATAAAGAGAGATGGTCTAGCTTGAGTTTTTAGAGAACCATCAGTGAAACTTGCAAATTCTTCAACGAAAAAGAGGAGGAAGCAGAGATCAAACGCAAAGCCTTTTCTCAAACAAATCAAGACTCCAATCACTTCCCTGCTAATTTTTGCAGCAGAAGCATGGACTCGAACTTTATGAGCCATTTGACGACATCGACCTAAATAAAAGGGTCTAGCACTTTGGCCCATCATCGAATCCACTCCGAAGCAACGACGTAGTAGAAGGAGACCTCATTTTAGATGGCAATCACAAATAGAAATAAGCCTCAACCAACTTGTAGTGCGAAACTAAAGGCTAGCTTACACTCGAGCTGGCCAGACATGATCCATCCTCATTGCCATGATTCTGGCAAAGCCTATGCAAATCTTCTAAAAGACTCTATATGCCCTCTTCTGGTTAGATATGGGCTCTGACTCTTTAGAAACGAAGCAGCTGTCTTACCTTGGAATCTAGAGTCGACTTCCTAGACTAACCAATCCAATACAATGAACAAGAACGAACGCACCACCATCGTTGGTTCGCCAAATAAGTTGTCTATGTGGCTTCAAATTTGCGATAGGCGTTACGAATTCAGTCAGACGATGGAACAAAGTGTTTAGATTGTGTAAAGTTAAGTAAAAGGACTCAAAGTTAATTGACAAGAATTATTAAAACCCTTCTCATGGGATCTCATGCCTTAAAGTATTTCAAGTAAACCAATGTTAACGTCGCTCACTATCACAACAAAAACCGGAATCATGTTGATGAGTGATACATGTTGTGTGCAAGTGTGTTTTTTTTTTTTTTGTATAACATGTGTTTACGCCTTACATATCCAATAACTCACACATTTACGTACAGTGATGAATTTTTATGCTTCCTACTTTCGAAATAGTGCTCATCAGTTTCATGTTCTAGTGGTTTAATTACATGAGTATAATCGGGTCCTTCAGGTTCATCGGCATTGCCGGCGCCAGCAACAGTCGCCCCCGAACGTCGTCTAATAACATCATCATCGTCGTCGTTATGTTCCTCGCCGTGACGGTGGTCGCCTGTATCGGCTGCTGTGCCATCGTTATGCTCATCATCTGCCTCCTCATCTGTGGCAGGACTGTGCGATGCCAAAGCTAGGGGTATCTTTCGATTTAGTCCCGACGATGGTGGGAATAGAAAGTGCGGGAAAAGTGAGAATATTTCCGCCGTAATTAGATTCTCCTCTTCCTCCTCCAGGTAGACACTGTTCGATGTCTCTGACGAGGATGCTGAATGATGGGTTAAGTGTGGTGGGCCAAGGCCGCTGTAGGAATAAAAAATTATGTCTGCAAAGAGATGGAGAGATATGTTTTTGTTTTTCTTTCGATACAGAGACTGTGCGGATGGCAAATGGAAGGAGAATCGGCGTGATTTTGTATACATGGAAGATGGATAAAATGGATAGATGGGTGGGTTACATTATACTTATAAACAAATTTGTGCAAACTAATTTTGTGAATTCTATAAGATACTCTCTAAGTGTCATTGTGCTCTTAAAAGAAAAATGTAAAAAATACTCAACTCAAGTGCATCGGTGTTGCATTTAGAGTGCAAAATTTAACATTTACTTGTGTGTGCTATAGATGTGCGAAAATTGCATACACAGTGCGAAATACAATCTTTAAATGTGGGCGAAGACAGAAAGGGTTAAGAAAGTGTTTGTGCGATTTATCTGAAGCGATTTCATGGAAATTTTCCACTTTGATGATGGTGCTTTGACACAAAAGCGTGCGGTTCAGAGATTTTTATTTTTTTTTTTGTTTTTCATCAGAAATAAAAATTTAAATTTAAAAATAAATAAAAAGGATTTCAATGAAATAAAAAAAAAATCAAAGATGATGATAGTACGAAAAATAAAATAAAAATAAAAATAAATAAATTGTTGGATAAATATACGTTCATTAACCTGTTGAAGGACACGTAGATTTGTGTATAATTATAATTTTTTTTTAACATTATATCCCCTATAATAGATAAATTCGCACAAGATTTCTCACTTAAGTTTTTCTTTTTCTTCATGGACGAAGTAATAAAAAAAAAAAAAATATTTATAGAAGAATCTGTTTTAGGAAGTCCTGTTTCTAGACCAAGAAATAATAAATTAATCTTTTTTTTTCTAGTTCTGTTTGTTAGTGTTTTTTTCTTTTCATTTGTTTTAAGGATTTGTCTTGAGGTATTTTTGAACTCACCCACACAAGGATTGTGATTGACGATATTGAATATTCGATCACAGCGCTTTTTCATATGATTGTTGGGACATATGCAACCGAACATCGGTGAGAGGCGTAAGTTCGTCCATGAATCGTGGCATGCTTCCCTGAAAAAGGAGAAAAGAAAAAATGTATTAAAAAGTTAAAATATACACAGATACTGCCAAGAAGGAATTCGATACAAAAGAGGGGTAGTGAATCAATTTTTAAAATTTTATTATGAACCTTGATTATACTATGGCACAAGGAGTTCGAAAAAGTGAGTGAATTTTCGGGTGACTAATAGAGAAGTTCCAACGATTTTGTGAGAAAAGGAGACTATGAGCAGCGTTTGCTATTGCATCCTTTGTCGTTTTCTCCTTTCGCATTTAGTAAGTTAAATATCCTCACAAATTTTAATGAAGTTGCGATAAAAGCCACTTGAAATTAATCTTGTCAAGAAGCAAATAAACACAAAGTGTGCTCCCTATACAATAAGCACGTGCTAAACGCTAAGGTTTAATGACTACTTAGAGAAGAGACGAAGGAGATACCAATGCACGTTGGATTGAAAGACTTGCGGGTTGTAGTGATGAGGAAATACTGAAGAATTGATAAGAAGTGGTTCGACATCGAGTTCAGAACAAGTTTTGCCTTGCTTCCTTAAGCTCTATGCAAGAAATAAAATTTGTAGGAGAGACAATCAACAGGTGGACCTCTGTGTCTTACACTTGTGTCACAACAATGAAGTTATGGATTATATTCGATAAATCTAGGACCAACATACTTATGCAAAAAAAGATGGAAAGAAAGAAGATCCTATCTGCCATTACAGGAATAATTGAGGGACATAGTAATTTGCGGTATGTTTCAAGTGAAAAAGCTTCGAATTATAGAAAGAGACTTCTGTCGGGGTTGTGTTGACGAGGAAACTCATGAGGATTTTACGCATTTTCTCTGTAATTTTTTGCCAAGCATCAACCTCCTTAGAAACATATTCCTCGGACAACACTCCACGATATGATTATCTGCAACGGACTAAGTCAAATTGACTGAGAATTTTCAACTTTAGGGCAATAGGTTTTTTTTCCCCTATAGGTTTTGTAATTTGTCTTACATTGACATGAGTTTGGAGAAGGGGAACTCTTTTCCGCCTACCCACATACCTAACCCATTCCTACTTATATATGTAAATCAACATTGGTGTTGTACGAGTTAGGAAAGAATCCCCAGGTTTAAAGATAAACTGATGAGCAATCGAAGCAGGAGGAAGATAATAATGTAGAACTGGCATTCAATTACGGCCTAGTGGAACAAAAGTGGTTAAATATACTGATACTTTCAGACATAGAACAGTATCTGGGTGCAGAGGAATGATGATTAAATGGGGATAAATCTAGGCTCTGAAAGACAATTTTTGAATATGAAGCGAGGTACACTCAAATTGCAAAAAAAAGGTGTAGGGATGGCAGCAATCCTTTCAAAATAATGTTGAATTCTAGCAAGCAGAAAAAGGTATCATAGAATACCACTGGAACTGGAAAAGCAACTCAAGAGAAATTCATCAAAACGAAAAGGGACTCAAAAAGGTTTCGACATCTCTCTAAACATGAACTGCACTTCTGCCACCCAAGCAGAGGGTTTGCCCCAGCTCGAGTCCAGTACCGCATTAAGATGGGAGAAGTCAAATGTACCTAGTATTAGTATTCGAATAATACATATAGAACCATTTTCTGGATCTGTATGTTTTTTTTTTTTTTTTACTCCTTATACCACACCTGGTGCTACATATCACAGACTATACACAGTGACCATTAAGTCGTTGAATGAACGAAGCAAGTCGTGATCGAAGGCATGATGTCAAAAAGAGACCTAAATAACAGACATCAACCATCAAGAGAAGGATTGATTAAACGAGGTTTGATTTATTTAGATATAGGACTTAGGGACACGTCTTTATAATAGCATCAATCCTCCGACTTTAATCCTGGGTTTGAGTTTGTCAGAAGAACTGAATACAAAATTCAAAAAAAGGAGGATTAAAAGCTCGAGTTCGAGACTTTGGCAACCAAGATATCATAGTCTACAGTTTTGAGATGAAAAAGACGAAAATTGGGTTTTTAATACCATGCTCTCATATTTAGTTGCCAGAAAGCTCAAGCTAGTCCTGGATTGAGGAAGATGAAAGGTGTTTATCACAAACAATGAATCTTTACAGCTCGAAGGTCCGTTCATAGTAGATTGGAGGATCTGTCGACACAAGTCGAATATTGGCTGTCATTTTTCAACGGAAACGCATCTGTTTAGTCCTTTTTCCTGATTAAATTCGTGAATTTAAGCAACCGAACCCAACGAGAAAATTTTCAGATCTCACTAACGACTATAAATCTTTGAATAAGCTCTCCTACACTTCACCATAATAGTCAACTCAAAGACAGATATCTAATATACAGATATCTCATCCTTCAGACACACAATAAAACGTGTGCAATATCTAATGTTACAAAATGTTCAAAAGTAGGAAAAGTTTCTAGCAACACCTAACACTTACCACTAACAATACGACAGCATCATTTAATTTCATAACAAAAAACCCTTTTTGTGCTTAAAATCTGCTTCCGAACAGATAAGGACACATTTCCAAAACCCATTTCTTACAGGTCACACTAAATAACATTTAATTATTCAATACACTATTAAATGGACAATAATTGAATTTCATTTTACGGTCTCCTTCAAGTGGGTGATGGTCAAAGTTTCTAAGTGCATACACCGTCATTACGAACAAGTCGTTGACCTTTAACGACTCGTCTTCACTTCAATTGCAGTTGGGGAAAACTTTCAACTTTCAACACATAAGGCAATTCCTTATAAAACTCCCTCTGCCAGCACAAATACATACACACACCACAAAACGATCCATAAAGCAATGAAAAACGTGGTAAAAACTTTTAAAACTTGTATCTACAGGCAACCTGTATTCGACAACACATTTGCACGTAGTAGATACTAAAAACATGGTAAAGATGGCCGAAATTGCAATCGCACTTCTTGCTGCCTTTTAAGTATAAATGCAACTACATGAAAGCGTAGTAGGTACCGTTGTAAGAAATGAAAGGAGTAAACTAGACAAATATGTTGGCAATGTTTGTGGAGACAGCGAAGGGTTGAAATGTAAAATAAAAGGATTCTTACCTGTCATCCATCCTGCATTTATTGTCTCTCACTTTACAGTGTACCTTAAAGTCCTCGAACAGTTTTAAGCATTTTCTTTCCTGTTGGCACACGGATAATGCATGGTTGCACGTTGGTAGTGCATCTATTGGATATGGATCCTTTTCTGTTTTTCGATTGTTTTCGACGTTCGATTGGAAAAAAAAACGGGAACTCCATTGGGATTTGTTTGTTATATGTGAGTGTTGCATTATCGGATCATCATCAACGTCATCATCATCATCATCAGAAATGTTGTTTCAAAGTGGACGCACACAGCACATAAAAAGGGAGAGAAAGCGAGGAAAAAAAATAGAAACAATATTTCAAAAGGATTATCAAGTAAATATTTGTTTTTTGTAATTTTATTTGGCATCAGAGAATATTGGGGATAAACGTACTAAAAGGATTGCATCCGAAGCCGAACAGGGGAAAACTTGTGCGTTTATGGTAATTGAATAAGGATTACACAATTTGCACATGGTGTTTCAGATGGTTTATCATTATAATCCTTGATTTCAAGCCATGACCTGATAAATCTACAGGTACAGTATGTACCTATAAGCGAAGGGCATATGCATGGACACAAAAGTTTCATTTGTTTGGAGCAAAAGTAAATATGAACCAGAAATAGAAAGCCTTTTTTACTCTGGAGTCGCCTTAGTTACTTTAAAAAAAGAAAAGAACTAAAATACGGATTCAAAACAGTTGTTTATTCTACTGACTAAGTCGTAGTCCTTCGTCATCAAATATCAACGTGATCCTACAACTAGTGACAGCCGTTTGCAAAGCTCTTGTATTTTGGGCGAACTATAAAATTCAAAAGCCGCTTTCCCAAATGATCCTTATACCTGTGACATGTGGGTGTACGACTAAAAAAAAGAGGAGACACGGGCCTGTCGGAGTTATTAAAAGCATTGGATACGTCTTTCTGTGGAACGTATATCTACGTCACAAAATTTAGCTTTTTAAGGCTTGATGGTTTCATACCCAGATGCTTCCTACCTAGCGTTGCCTTGCTTTTAAGTGCATTGTTGGGCAACAAGGACACTACTCATAGAACACTTTGCGATAGTTTTTCAGAAAAAGACGTATCAAACGTTTTACGCCACAATTACGTAGGGCGACCCACTATTCTGCCAGATAAAGTTAATGGATTCCATTGCATGTCATGTTTGGAGTGGATACACGCTGTGGAGAACAGGATTCAAGTGAGTTAGCAAGATCACGAAGGCCACTCTTGAGATTTGTCAATCAAAACAGATGGTTCTGGAGAATAAAAATTCAAAGATTTGTCATGTGAGATAAGTGCAACCGCAATAACTGATCGCGTGGTGTACTATTTGTGAGTGGTTCTAGTTAAATTGAACCGGATGCCACAGAGGAGATATGAAAATAAGAATTTCTGAAACTTCTCACCACTACCGAAGGATGAAATTAATGCGAGCTCTTCAAGCAACATGATGAAGGTTAAAAGATGAGATGTAGACTGTATTTCAAATAAGAAGTTTCGCAGAGTAGGCCCTGTAATGTTGTACAAACAAAAAGCCTTCTTAGCATCACATTGTCTGGACACAACAACGTTTTGGTATAATTCACATTAAATTTCGTTGCCGAAAGTATGGCAACATTGTTTCAGTAGTGAGGCACAGAATTCCAAAGAATTATCCTGTGTATCAACAGCTTCCTTTTGTAAAGTTCAAAAGCAATTAAAAGCTAAATCAAGTCGAGCATGTGTGATCTTGAGAAAGCCTTGGATATGCTACTTGAGGGATTCCTGCTAACTTACTCACTTAGGTGGCGCTTTAGTTAGGGATAAACCTTAGCCAAAAACTTTACCAGCAACACGATAATTTCTTTCAACAGATCGCATATCAAATTCGCAATAGGTGTCATCACGGGACACTGTCTAATAGACAAGTAAGCAACAAGGTTTTGCTTATATTCAAACGATTTTTGTAGAAGCTGCATGGACGAAGAGGAGGAGAAAACTATTCCCCACCTTCTTTGCAGCTCACTCCCGCAAAAGAAGGCTTAATTTAGGAGAATTCTACTTTAAAGACTTACGAGGCAATCTGATAAAAACACATGTCAGAAACCTCCTTCGCTTCATCAAAAGCTCCAATTAGTTCAACAAGTATAAAAGGAGATTTCTTCTGATCCATGTAGTATCACAATGGATCTATCAATGGTCTTAGTGTGCTGGCAGTTGGCAGTTGGCAGTCACTTCAATCTTACCTGACCTAGGTATCATGGTTGGGGTCACAAAGATGAATTTGTTCATTTCTGTGTATTCCTTTAGGGGTGGACGAGAAAATTTTTAGGGCTAAGAGCATTGGTCTTCATTCGCTTCACATGGCGACCTAGTTTAAGGTCTTCCAGCAGATAAAGACAGACAAGTTTGAAGATTGTACTGCCTATCCATCTGTAAATAAATATAAAAATTCGGATTCCTTCAACTCTTGTTTCTCGACGTACACATACATCAATTGCGTGGGCCTCAGGTTGAAAAAAGTTGATGACTTACCGAGAGCGGTTGCTCGCTAAAATTTAAGTCCACAGACTCAACCGTCTATGTTGTCATTGTCCAACTTGGAGTCGTTTGTGTACCAAATTTAAGAGTATGCTAGTGTTACTAGACCTTCATTTGTTCATGACCAGCTTGAATTTTTAAAAGCTCAAATCTCCTGGGCATAATGTTTGAAATCTTAAGAATTTATTCGTGAGGTCGCCGGCTTGGAAGCTAAGAATCTAAGGCTACCCAACATCACTCAGAAGAGCTTCTTTTTACCCTGTGAGATGCAGTGGCGTAGGGCATGCTAAACGATAAAATCCATTTTACTGATCTTGCGTTTTGACTTGTAGGACCTTTGGCGATCACGTGAGAGATCCATGGGTTCAGCAGATTATAGGTTTGATGATGGTGGTGTGTGTATGTCCATTGTATCAACTTAGGGTAAAAATGCTCTTGTCGCCTAATTGGTAATCTTGTCCAAATGCAAGTTTTATGTGAAGGTGTTGTCGAGGGTTACTCGAAGATATTTTTTCCAGTTTATATTCTTCACGAAAGTCATAGTCGTAGACGGATTAGCAGCGGAATAAAACAAGACGTCTTTCTCCGTGTCCTATTCAAAAGGAAATAAATTGTATCTACTGTGAAACACAAGAACTTCACCATATGTCAGAAAACCGCAAGCAATATGTTTAAAATAACAAATTTCTAGTGTGTCTCCTTCTAATGTAAATTGGCTAAATTGAGTGAGTTAATTAGATTTTCGAAAGTGACTCCATGTCTTCTGTTTCTTTTCTCTTGACAAATTTAACATCCTCTTCTGGTGGTCCTTACATGAGTTGGTCTACCAACTGCCACTCCAAGTCATAAAGTTACATCATCCAGTATAACTTGGCTTTTTATCAGCGTCAACTTCTGTTCCTTTTTCACTTGAACAACTATGAGGGTGTATATCTATATAACTTTTGGTCTAAGATCCTTCTTTTTTTTTCCCTATTTCGTGTGTATTTTTTCCCGTTTGCAAGAGGTAAATTCTATTATTATATCATGTGCAACCACTTTTTCTTCGAAATAAATCTTTTCAAAGTTTTACAGAGTTTCTTCGGTCTTTTTTTTTTGATATTTTTTTTGTTTTGTGTTAGGGTTTCATCCACCGCTTGAGAGCGCACCAAAGAACAAAGGATCATCCCGAAAAATACTACATCCTATGTATGAGGAGAGAGAGAGAGAGATACAGGGAGATGTATAACAGAGCTACGTTGGCTAACGTCGTTGGTTGCTGCTGATGGTCGTCAGTGGAAAATGTCCCCTACAGAAATTTAACCGATGTCTTATGCACACCTTTTCCGCTACAGATATAGGAACTTTACTCCAATTTCAAGATTTAACAAATGGGATTGCTATTGTATGCATACAACTGTGTGTGTGTTAGGATAAAATCCAGGTACCGGATGTTGACATTAGTTGGTGAGTGGCGTATATACCTATGTATGTATACGATTAAAGGTGGATAACATTTGGAGAGGACGAGAAGAAGACGGAAACAGTCTCTGAAAGTCATATGCATAAGCCATTAGATGAGGTTAAACGTAACGTTACCTTTCTTGAGGACAAAGCCACACGGATGATCAAACAGAAAATCTCGGAAATGATTACAATCAGGATCAACTCCTGGCTCCTTGCAGAGGCATGTTGGACGAAAGAACTGAAATGCCTGGAGTGTTCTTAATGCAGCTTGGCATTTCGTAACCGTAACTGTGCTACACGAAACTGAAAAGAGATAAAACGAGAATACATATGTATGTATGTATGTGTTATTGTCCTTAAATATAATATTTTTCTATAAATATATATATTTTTCAAATTGAATTAGATTTTACATACAAGGAGAGAGGAGAGGATTTAAAGGATACTAGGAGGGTGGTATAATACATTGGAAAGCATAAAAATGAAAACATAAACGACTTTAAATTGGAACTGAAATAGAAATACGTGAGAATGCGCTAGATGTACTTGTAAGACTTTGTGACAAGACGTAAAGAGGAGGGGAGATAACATTCAACAGATTGAGAGAGATTAAAAAGAGGGACAGCAATGGTTTAGATCTTTGAAGTCCTCTTAAGTCTTAAGTAACCAATCATCGACAAAATCGCCGTACGTGCAAATTTTTAAATAAGATGCTTTTAGGTTTATCGATCACGTTTTCCACTTACAGTACCCTGCAGGCATCTATCTATTTATGTGGAAACATCTAGTCGATTCCTGGGTTTGTTGCCTTTTTCTTTTACGTAGAGCACGTGTCGTGAGATACCTACGAACATATGATTTATTTAGAAAATACCTTCTCCAAACGGTCGTCACTATGGTCTCAGGCGGGATGCTTTAAAATACTTGATTTGGAAGTTTTGGGTCAGCCAGTTGGTAATCACTCTGTTACGATCACATAACGGTATATTCTACAAAACTAGCTTAATGATATACCAGTTCTAGACCCTGGCAAAATCTTCAACAAATATGTCTAACTTCTACTGACCATTGACCATTCGAGGAAACATAGACATTTCGCAGCATTTTTGGCGACTTCGATTGTGTGGTCATTCCAACGATCGTTGTCATTAACACACATACCGAGGATGGAAAGTCTTTCGGTCTCGACGATGAAAGTACTATTCATGGATAATCGCTCAAGGTTTGTGGATCACTTAAATAACAAAAGACAGCGTTGAGAACCACTAAATTCCACTCTATTGCTTGAACCCATTCCTCTTCTATATCCGAAGAGCAGAGACGTCAATTAAGAAACGAATATGAGAAGCTGAGAGTACTGTCATCAGTGAAAGAATGGATTGGATTAAGGTTTCCAGACAAGGAAGAGAGTCGGAAACTCTCCCATTGGGGAACACCAGCCTTCTCGAGAAAAGTCAACGTGTGGCTTGCCTCAGGATTACATGAGCTCTGAAAACTTCTCAAACAGTTGCGCTTCAAACCAGTCAACCAACAAAGCAATAAACATTGAGTTTGAGCTACTATCGCGATCCTAAGGTTGAGAAACTCTCCTCAATCGCTTCACCGTAGCCTTCCTTAATCAATTGATGTGTTGCGCTTTGAAAATGGGTTCAACACGGGCTACAAACATACAATGCCAGATTGAAGCGTCTTAATTCAGCTCGATATCTTCTATAACGAATCAATATCGATCTTTATCGACGGCTCTATTACAGCCAAAGGAATCAGAGCCACTAACCCAGTCTTTCAATCTGAAATCAGAGCTATCAGTCCAACTGTCGCTGCCTGAAGATTAACTAAGTATTACGCGCAGATAGTCTGCTTTGTATCAAGAACCCTGTGATCACAACTCTTGTATCGAACACAAAAGCTGTGGCAGTGAAGGACTGCTGCGTGTATCTGAAATAAATCGCTAACCAGCACAATGTTACACTCTGTTGGGCCCCAGGTCATAGTTATATTCTAACGCGGCTGACGAATTACCTAGACAAGGCTCTCTAGGCACAAACTATAGGAAACTCGACCATATCAAAGCGCGTATGTCGTTTGTTAAGCAAGTGAATTACACTGATGTTCTTTTGCAATTAAATCATAGATGATTTTGACATGCCCTCGATCCTTAGAGATCGAAAGCGTTAATCCTACTAATATTAGTAAAGTGAAACGTTTTCCCTTTTTTTTTTTTTTTTTTTTCTGTAACACGAAAACTACGGAACCAATGAACTTCAAATTTTGCAAACAGAGTGGCTGTACCTCGGGTCACAGTATAGGCTACTTTTAGTTATTAAAGTGTAACTTCCCAAATTATAGTTAGGCGAAGCCGCGGGTAGAAGCTAGTTCCACTTAAAAGGAACCATCTCTTGAAACTAACAAACCTAATTACAGCGCACTGCATCCTACGTAGGCATGATCAGCATTTGGCCATTGTATGCAATGATTTCTGCAGGAGCTACAGAGACGAGGAAGAGGAAGAATTCATCTTATGCTTCTTCTGTCTTCGAAGTGATGATGGTGTCTTCGACAGAAATATGATTCGTGGTCTTTAAGGGTCGTACGTTGATGTAAATATGAAGACTAGTGCAAACTTGTGCTCTAAAAAGAAGCACTGGTCCACCTCAAACTGTAGCGCCATTCAAAGAAAAAAAGCTGCGTTAAGACGTATAAAAACCATCACTCTCTCTCATACACGGATTTCTAATGATAAATCCTTTGAAATTCGCTATTCATAGAACTCCATGCCAGTGTGTGGTTTAAAAAAAAAAAACAAACAACATCCCTTCGCATCCAAACTTCGTGGAAATAAATTTACTAACACATGTGATATCTTCTTTATCCTTCAATAGTCATTGATCCGAAAACTATTTCCAAAGTCTCCATCTCCAACCCAAAATGAAAATGTCTTAATCAATTATTTAAGAAGCCTGGCATTAAATCCTTGTGCTTTCTATAGCTTTCTATTAATTCGGTAGTTTCATGATACACACTCAAGGTGCTTAAGGTTTCTAATCCTTTAAATAGAAGTCGTATTCGAAAACGAACACACACACACATAAATAATCACAAAAAGTCTATGTATATGAAGACAAACTGTACACATATACGGACGACACACACTGATGAAAAATAATTATATCCAACAACCCTTCGTTCTTGTGTGATGACTATTTCTATAACTTGTTACGATGAATGTCTTAATTTTGTCTCCTCTATCTGTTAAGGGTTAAAGGCCCTTCACAAAATTAGAGAAAGGATCTAGCTATGTGTTGTACATAAACATATGTATGATAAAATGTCAAGATAGTTCATGGCATGAATGCCCAACAGCTATGCAATCCAAAACAACAAAAAAATAAATAAATAAATAAACTGTTTGTGACCTAGGACAACCAAGGATAAGAGCGCCCACATAAAATCCACCGTATGTCAGGCCAAGAGAGCCACATAAAAAATCCTTTTACAACAGACACAAGAGTGCGTCCCAAGCAAGGACAACAAGTTAATTTATTTCAGTTTCATTTTTAGGGGCAATAGTTGAAATAAATCCTCCTAGCAGCAGGACTTTTATGCGTATTAACTGCAGCGGAAGGCAGCAATATTTTAAGCTTTCTTATGGACAATAGTGACGACCTTCAAAATGCATGTATGTATTTGCAAACAACGAGAGAAAGAAACATGGAAATGGGTTTGAATTGGATTGAATACATACATACATAATGTGTGAACCTACAGAGCTTCGTATTACTTTAAAGATGGAAACATGCTTAGGTAGGAAGGGTGAAGAGGTTTCTGCATCGCGTGATGCAGCCTTCACTCGAATCTCTACGTTCCTCTGACGTGGAATGTCCAGTCTGAAAAGACATGGTTCGGCCTCCCCTGAACCATTTTGAATTTGCAGTGAATTTTAGAATGACTTTTTAGACAGGTCGCCCAGATCGTTGAAATAGTATTCACCGAGGGCCGTCATTTTTGTTCTGTGTAGGCTGGGGCATTCGCATAGGAAGTGGGTTGTATTCTCTTCCGCGTCTGTATTCCCACAGCCTCTGTATAACTCGTCTGTAATTAAAGTTATTCTTCTAAGGTGGGACGCCAGTAGGTTGTGACCTGTGTGAAAACATGCTTATAATATATTTCAAAGTTATCGTGAGCATTTAGAACTTCTTGTTGACTGTATTTGCTTGATTTTCAAAAATGAAAAAGAATATTACTTGTTGTTTCAAAGCTGTAGGATGGAATTCAAGAAACTTTTTGAGTCAAAACTCTGTTCGTTAACCAAAGTTAAAGAGGCGTTGTCCTTACAGAAAAGTATTTACTCATATGCATTGGTAAATACCTACTCTACTACGAGCTTTTACAAATAGTATAACAGACAACATCCTGATTGGAACCTGCTGCAAGTTTGACTATGTTAAGAGAAATTCTTGTCAAAATAACCCCAGAAATTGGAAGCTTCCAGCTTTATGGAGCAAACAAAAGCATTTTCTTGTGGAACTCTAGATGCAATAGTTTGCCATAGATTGCTTAAAAGCCGAAGACTATGCCTTAGATTTTGTACTGAAACATACAATTTTCCTTCAAGACCTCTTCTGGTGTGGCAATTTGGTCAATAGTCAAACTGCCGTTACCAAAACAGGACTTTCTTGAGATAAAAGCTCCTGCGCCGTCTTTAGAGTCATACGAACATACACAATTAACTACCGACTTTGTTTTCAGCAACAACGAGGTGATACACAGCAAATGAGGATCACGGTGCCAAACGAACAATTCCTTAGGTAATATCGATGGTGACATCGGTCCGGTCAGACGAAACTATTCAGTGTACACTACGAGCTCCTTGGACATATTTGTAGCTTAATGTCATACGAGTATTGAAGGCTGAGTTAAGGTCTCAAAGAAGGGATTAAAGCGGATGAATAAGTGGACGGCAGCTTTATTCTCAAAGAGGATTAGTTAGGCAAGTTGGGGATTATAGAAGCAACTTCTAAGCGACGAAAAAATATCTAGAGAAACACCAATCTTAAAAGAGATTGGATAATCTCACTTTCTACTACATAAGTAAGTAAGTTATGCTTCCTCATCTTATATAATGACACGAAAGCTTATTTGCTTTACAAGTTCAAAGTTGATACTCCTCAGCACTGTCTCTCTCCGGAATTTGAGTCAGGAGGGAAAAGTAGTTAATATTTTTAAGACTGACTTCAATCAAGGATCAAGTGCATATTTACCAACGAAAATTAAAGTCGTTAGCAAATACGCATCCGTTGGTAGGCCGGAGAGTCTGGGTATCTGCCGACAGTCAAGCTGCCCTTAAGGCCTTACTCGATAATTTATCCCATTTAGTCCAAGTCCAATTGGAAGGCCGAGTGTAAAGCTAAGTCTAGTTTGAGTCTTATGTCACAATTGGATCATGAGCAATGAAATTTCTAATCAATTCGCTGTACAAGGTTTAGAGGACGATTCACCAAACCTTAGTCGGGACTTTCACCGACAGTTGGATTTTTTCAAAAAATACCACGGCTCTTTAGGTGCAGATAAATTAAACAAATGCTCACCGATGTCCTTAAAAAGTTTTCAGAATTTTTAGTGTCACCAGTGCGGTAAGGAGCACTGAAAATTGCGCTCTTTTTAGGACTTCAATGTGCGGGATACAAGCGACATCAATTACAAAGTTGGCAATGTAAAGCTCCATCTCTATAACCGTTCGGTTTATGTTCTTAATAGACAACCGATTTTTTAGACATTTTATCACTTAAGCGTTTACTTGCCCTTCAACGAAGGACAGAGCTATTTCAAAAGATTGTAACTTAGCGAGATCAACATGGATCTAAGTGCTTTTTCCTGATAAAAAAAATGTTGCTGAAAAATTAAAAATGCAAAAGAAGACTGTCAGCCGAATTTTCCAACCCAAAATTTAAACTCAAAGAACTTATTATGACTTGCGTGACAGGACTCTCCATACTGATCGTATATTTAGGAATACGTCTTAATTATTTCTCGATTTGTTCCAAGACTATGTATATATATGTCAACATTTATATACACTTAGTTATAAAAATTCAATGAAAGCTCGACATTACCTATTCAACTACTGTGCACCTCTACTACACTCCTCTACATCACTTTAATATCCATTTTCTGTTATCCTACTGCCATGGCACAACATTCACTCAAGGAGGACCTTCGTTGATTCACTCTAGTTACTGCCATATAATATATCGAAGGGAAGGTAGTTTGCTTGTCGCCCTTTTGAACGTTCGACCCCCAAACCACTTGAAGCACCCACTCCCACACCCACACCACCGACAACGCCCAGCACACTGACAAAACAATCCTTGGATAAATTATTCAAAGTTTTTTATTGATCCGATCCTGGGGTCGGGGCGGAGGTGGTGTGCCTTGTGTGAGCGAGGAGGGTTCATTTTTATTTAATTATTTACAAGTGGAATAAAGGTTCATTGTAATGTACCCACTCTAGAGAGTGAATGAGTGAATGGATGGCATTGGTAAGTGAGGGTGGGGTGGCGGCAGCAGAAAGTGAGTGTATTCCAGGAACTAATGCATGTATACACGCTTTTTTGCCGCACTTTGATGACTGTAATGTCTCGAATTTTAGTGGATGGTGTGTTGGTATTTTTTTTTTCTCTCTGTTGCTCTTCTTTCTTTTTGGCTTGGTGGGTATAATGGGGTTTTTATGTTTATGTGTGTGTCTTTTGGGGTTTTTTTTTCTGTCTGTTGTGGGGGTGGATGGAATGGTGTAGTAGGATTAGTGTTTTATTAGCGATCGAATGCGTTTGAATTGTGTCTATCGGTAAGAAACGTGCTTTATTCCACCGGAAGTGGCCTAATTGAGTTCCTCGAATGAACAACTTCAACTGTAATGTTTATTTGAAAACTGAAACATTGATTATGTCAAACTTACAAACAAATGTATGCCGGCTAAGTTAAGTAATTGATACATACATGTGATTAAGGAACCGACCTAACATGGTGACTAGGCACTTACTACTGAAACACTGACACACATATAGACTCCTCTGGAAGTTTTAAAAACTCTTGCAATGTTTACCTAACCAAGTGATGCTTGAGCTCATCATTAACTCTCACTTTCTTGTTTGTAATCGTTATCCAGGCAAGTAGTAAAGACGTTTCAAACTTTACATTTGTTTCAGCCAACAGTGGCAGTCAAAGTTGCTAACTGAAGAGCATTTGACAAGACGGATACCTTGCATTGAGTGCAACCTGGAGAATTATGAAACTTTATTGGACACTTCCCACTAGTGGATCTTAAGTTCGTTTATGGCAGCTCGTGGAATCAAAGTTTTAAGTTCTTATGAAGGAGCCTACCCGGGAGAAGTAATCTACTAGTGTTGAGTGGAAAAATTGCATGCGCAGATTAAATGTAACTTGGAACCTTTCTTATGAAGGTTTAATGACATGGAGCATTTGCAAAGAGTGCGTGAAGCTCCTCCTGAAAGGTATAAATTGACTTATGAAGGAACTTAGGTGAACATTTCATGGAGCTAAGAAGACAACTGAGTATAAGGAGTATTTACACTATCCCGAGCAACCGAGGAGACTTTTTATGATAAACATTCCAGTATCTAAGGCAATGAATATATAGAAGGTAGAAGAAGATATCCTTGTTCCTTTCGTCGAGGAAGACCTCACTTTGGGTAACACGCAAAGTAGATATGAGCCAACTTGGAATGTGCAACAGCAGGCAGCTAGATAAAGACCGAACTGATTGGAAAATATTGCTATTTGAGGCCTAGATTGACCTCGAACTGTAGCACTAGCTAGATGAAGCATTTATTGCTTATTACAACTAAACGTGGAGCTGGCAAACAAGTGAATCTCACATAAAATGATCTAACAATTGAGAGAAGAACAGACTTCCACATCTTATATCGATATCGGTTTTTTGTAGTAGAAGACCGCCATCAAAACAACCTGTGATAAGCAAAGGTTTAGATTGAAGTTGCTTTTACTAGCATACAAGTGATTCATTAGGAATCAAGCCACCTCTATGCCTTCTCCATAACGAGGACTTTCCTACTCTATTGACAACTTACTCTACATCCCTAAGTCCAAAATGTGTAAGCTCTTCAGCGAATCGTTGCTGCTCTATATTGCAAACAACTACACAGTTGCTCGCTGTACTACCATCAGTGTTGACATTGACATAAAGATCCTTCCTGGCTCGGCATTGCAATCAAGTGCTGGAATAAATACTCCTTTCAAGTAAAAAGGCGGCAAAACCTTCAAGGAAAAAACGTAGTAACTCATAGCTAGTGAAGCTGTGTTCACCAATTCACGAGAGGATATCACTGATGCTGTGGGTGTAAACAAGCTTTTGGAATAGCTGCTACTGGTATTCTAAATGCTTAATAGTCTGATGACTGCTTGAAGCTTTGAAAGTCTATTACATCGACAGGGGACAGGGATCTCCACGGATTGGTGCAGAACCCAAAAACTCTGCTTTCCGCCAGCGAGTTCCAAGTCGAGTACTCAAGCTATTGCCAGGAAAGTTAATTTATTGAAACTCTCTTAAGCTGGTTGTCTATTTAAGACAGATCACTCGATGAAATAGGTTAGGTTATCAATGTGTATCAAGCGGTCCGTACGGACATTCTAAAGAAATTTAATCGAACTTTGAGAAAACACTTTTGCATAATGTAATTTCGTATCCTACTCAGCATTTGCTTAAGTCTTAAACCTTTGTTTAGACTTTCCTCTAAAAGTAAGACAAGGCCGCCATTAGCTAAGTCATAAAAGCACAGTTTTAATTTCATTTACAAACGCACTGTCTAACCTACTTAATTACACTAGAAAACCATCGTCTAACTATTCATTCTCCAGACATGACAATGAACATTTTAATGGCTTCTCCATAAAAACTTAAGTCACACGTTCTCTTGGCCCATCAAACACTACCAAATCACCGCTGATACCCACAAATAAATGTCAAAAACCACAATACCTACCCCACAATCCTCAATAATAAACGAATAAATTTTGTTAGATCGATTTCTTAGGCCATCCAACCCAGCCAGCCAGGCAGGCAGGCAGGCAGGCAGGCCCACCCACAGACACATTCAACAAACAAACACTAATCCAGCCAATATGCCCCAATCAATGTGTAGGCAAACAACAGCTTTGAAAGTAAACCCTCATAAGTCTCTCTGTGAAAGGCCACATATCCCCGTGTGACATTGACACAGTAACTGGATCATCTCCTTATATACCCCGAAATAAGTCCTATTCGTCCTTCCCCCAAAAAACGCCTACTCCTTACCAATAGATAGACACTGGCAATCTGTCCGCAACAAGTGACACTTTTCGCAAGCATATATCATTTTTATATCCTTGTAAAACGGAAAGCATCGCATGGTAGTACCTCATAAATGTCTATCCAGTCACAGACTAGCAAAAGAAAAATTGATGTCCTTCCAGTAAGGGAGACAGTTTTTTACGCCGAAAAAGAGAGAGTGAGGCTACTCCTAACAAGGATGATGGGTGTAAATAAGATGTAAAAATTGAATAAATTAAATCGGTCCCACCCGCGCGTGTTGTTGTCCTTCGAAATCCTTTTACACAATAATAAACAACATCCCCAGGAAGCAGGTACAAAATATTCTTTTTCTTTGGTCCTTTGGATATTTTTTTTTAGGACAAAATTGAATTACAAACAGATTGTGGGAATAAAAATTGCGTTCATAAAAAAAAACAGGCGAAAAGGAGACGAGAAATAACCAACAAGAGGCAAAACAACTAACCGCAGGACACTAAGCCATGTGCACACAAACTAATTTTGACCGGCAAAAGCAAAGAGAAACTTTCAAACTTCCAGTTTCTCCATTTATTTTTTGTTGTTGTTCTGTGTGTTAGCCAACATTTTGTTATTCATTGGTATTTGCCTTTCAAATAAAGTACCAGAAACATTTGTTGTCCTGGTGGCGTTCTTTTTTTTGTTATCCTTTTGCAAACAAACCAATTTTTTTGCTTAACGTTCTCTCTTTTTGCCTGTGTATGTGTGTGTGGTGGGGGTGCCTATCTTTTGGGGTTAACATACCTCAAACCGGATGTGATTTTATTGCAAAGGAGCAACCGTTGTATTAATTTCACCGCAGGAGCTCTCCCGGCACCCAAAGTGAAAAAGGTAGGCCGGCAGTGTAGGAGCAACACTTTTGACTAAAATAAGAATTAGGATACTTTTCCATACTCTCTTGGCTTGGCCAATTGGTGTGTGTGCGTGCTCTGGTGCTGTGGGTATATATATTCCTGAGAATATTTGTTTTAAGCAAGGATTTAAGGGTACGTGAATATTTATTACGTCCGCTTGCCATTTTAACCAGGTGAAATAGCGAGAGAAGGACGAAAAGAAGTTTCTGTGTATTTTACAAATCGTAAAACCAAAAGGAAATGGATGTGGAGGTGGAGGGACTGTTTTTTTTGTTTTTTTTTGCCTTGTTGTTTGCTGCCGCAGGATGAGTACAAAAAAAAAAAGGATGAATGAGTGATATTGGTAATAAGAAGTTGGAAAAATATTGATATATTCTTTGGAAATCTTTTGAGATACAAACTTGTTTTCTTTTTTTTTTAGGGAGGAAAATCCTTAACGTGTACATGTGCTTTATTGTGAGTGTAGAGAAGGCGTCGTCTCATCCTTTTAATGGATCCCTTAAAAAAGGATGAATTTCGATTGGAATTTGCCTCCTTTTGAGGATCTTAAAATGAAACGGATTAGAAATGCTTGAAAGGAGATTTGGGTAACGGGCAACTTTTTGAATGCAAATAAGATTATTACCTTCAATGGAATAATGTGTGTAATATGGTTAGAAAAGTGATTTTGCAAAGTGTATGCGACATATTAAGCAGAAGAGGTCCTTACGTGTACGTTTGTCCATATTTGGCATTGGAAAAAAGGGACCAGATGAGATGGTAGGAGATTTGAGCTTTAAGTGAAATTAAAGGAAACCTACAGTCGTTTTTAAATAAATATTCATAAAGAAAGATTTCGTGGAATAATTTTCGGTTCATAGTAGCCCATTTCACATGAAGTCATCTGTGTGTATAACTGTCTGTGAAAGTCAAGAAGATTCAAATTGATTCTGGTAGCGTCAGTATCAGTAGGCTGAGATGCTAACACCCACCATATTCTAGAGACGGGACTTTGCTTGATTTTGTCAGAAACTAAAAATCCCACAGAGGCAATGAGCCAACTTTTATTATAGCTAATCGGAGACAAGTTTTAAAAGGTTTATTTTGTATCCCATAACAATATTATCACTATACAATCACTGCTACAGTGTTCAGCTTACCATTGACCACTGCAGTTTCCAGCTTAGTGTCCAAAAATATTCAGCAAAGTAAGCAGGTACGGATAGAAAACTTCCCTTAAGCGAGTGATTATTTAAAAAAAACCTGCTTAGAGTAAATAGAGGAACACACTGCAAAGACTTGAGAGCTCCTATTAAAAGTTGATGAAGAAGCTGGAACACTAGCCAACTGGCTCACCCTTTCGTTTCAAACATGACAGATCATACGAAAGAAAACGACCTGAAAGATCTATTGTGCCTGGAGCCGGTTAGACAAGGAGATCTTCTATCTTCCTAATGAAGTTGAGGATATCTCCAGTCGAGGCATTATAAATGTCCTCCGGTGTTAGGAATTCCTTGTGGAGAAAGCGTTTCCTGACTCTGCAGACAGCTACGTACTCACATAGTACATATTCCGTCTTCCCCTAAGCGGAGTAGCAATTCAGATTCCTGAACTATACTGAATTTGAATTTATGTAAGTGATATCTGAGACTACAGTGACCGCTGAGGAAGCCGGTAAGCCTTCTTATATCGCCCTTTTGTGGTTGAAAATATTTCTCGTGGTTTTGTTCAGGGGTCGGATGGCCCTTTTAGCCTGTCTGAGTCCCTGGATGCTGTTCCAGTAGGATAAGAAGTTTCGGTTTTCCCAGCTGTCCAGACTCGTTTTGAACGCGAAAGTAGGGATGCCGCAGAAGGGTTCAGTACCTGATATGGATAACATTAAACACAGAGAAGGCTTCAGTGGAATTACAGAGAATTTCATAAGTTGGCCTGCGTTCGAAGAGCTTGGGGGGATATATGTCCAATTTCCATGCGTAAATCCGGGAAGGGCAGACATTCTCCAACCATAGACTGTAGTATTCTTAGTCTGTCGTCTTTCTTCTTGAAAGCTGTGAAACGTTTGATTGAGGGATGATTGGGGACAACTGGTTACATGTCCAAATCAAAGCACGCACATTCGAAAGGTTAGTTGGTGGATACAGCGGTAATCTATTGTCTGTAGTCAATGATGGTGTTTTCGACTGGATTGGGCCCTGCTCTGATCACATATAGTCAAATCGACTCTAGGAGACGTAATTTATAAGAATGGAGTCTATAGAGGAACTTGCAGAGTGATATTGATATTGTTCCTCGTAGTCGACGAGATTCTAAACATTTTAAAAGTGGAAGACTTTAGCGTCGTAGCCTAGGCTGACGATGTTATTGTCCTAGTATCAGACAAATTTCCACAAGGCCTAAGCATACGACTCAGTTATGATTTCTGCTTTTAAATAATTGGGCATAAACACGGTCCGAAATTCAGTACTTTTGAAATAGATTTTAACGTACACAAGATAAATGGGAAACCGCACGGCATGGCTGTCTTGCTAGCTATGGCAGCTCGAACTTAAACGTTTTTCTTTCCTGAGCCACTCTTTGGAGTCAAAATTTGTAGTGAACCTAGACTGGAATAACCTAAGAATCATAACCGGGATAAAAGCACTCGTTTCTAAGACAGGATTTTTAATTGGGAATTTAGTTGGTAGAGTGTTGACCAGCCGACTGCGATGTTGCTATATAGAAAGATGTGGACAGTGGACATCCCGCACTGTTGCAAGATCGACCATCCTGAACCGGCGATAGCCGAATGAACTTCCATAACTATATGGACTCTGTCAAAGCTCAATTACACCTCCTATACCAAGGCTGAATCAAAATGTTACTTTATATGAACTTAAAGGTTTCTTGGGTACCAATAGCGGGCTTGTAGTAGCCTATACGCGACTTATTTGCTCGTTTACATTACCATTGAGGTCAACATTTTCTTTTTCCCTCGTGTCACATCCAAGCTTAGACTTCGACCGATTGCTTTGAAGGATATATTTTCTTAGGACAGCTTACCAACTAGATACAACTTTCATGTGGTAAATCTATTAAAATTAATCTACTAGGTCAACTAAATTAAAATGAAACCCTAGAACTTAACCCATTTATTACCAAAGACATTTAAAACTAAAATTTCAAATTTTTGGTTACATAACTTTATTAAATACCGTTTTATTTTTTTTACAATAAACTGCACGCCTACTTGTTGAACACATGTCAACGAACAAAAAAAAAAACAAATTTCATCAAAACAAATTTGAAGAAGGACAACGGTAAAATCATAATGTTGTTCAATTTTCTGTACCCAAGCGGGTACAGTGGTAGTAAATGGGTTAACTGATTTAGTTCAACCCTAAAGCGAGAATTTATTGTAGCTACAGTACAAAGGGCTGGATAATCCGCAACTCTTTCGCTATCAGTTGAAATTCACTCCACGAAAAACCGTAAAACTTATTACCAACATAATTCCTGCCATCATGAATTTCACATTTCCCTTTTTTATTATCCGTTATTTGTTGTACGTATCATTTATCCCGGGATAGTCTGTGAACAAAAAAAAGAAAAAGAAGTACAATATCCTTCCATCGGAATGATTTAAGCACTACAAAAGGGCTCCTCTTCCCAGTTTCACACACACTCATACGCATACGAATGTGGTTGCAGGCAGGCACAAAGTGATAACACTACTCGTTTGAAACGGCTTAATTATACAAAACCGGACTCCCGCTGCACTAGCACTAGCGATAGCTCTCAGCCAAATCTACCGACAACACCATCGTCGCTCGTATATTAGAGTTACTTTACGGCTCGACTGACTTGGTCTCGGGCTGCTCGGGAAATCAAGAGTAAAATATGAAAATTATATCCGCCCTATAGAATCCTTGTAGGATATTCCATTTGTTGTTTTTTTTTCGCTCCATTTTTGGCGCCAATTTGAACAGCGTCACACTGGGGCTTTTCGGATGGGTGAAGGTTCCTGTGACCATAAATTTAACGCGCGCGTTTTTTTTTTTTTGGTTCCCCTCATCCTGCTGGCAACCGGGCGGCCATAATATTATGGAGTGACGCTTAATGGTTTCGTACCGTTCCTATGATTTATGTTTATGTGTCATGGAGCTGTGTAATTGCTGTCTGCGTTCTTGTTTTTAAATTATGACTCGAGCAGCGAGCGGTTTTTATTACCCCCGCGTGTTGTCGGTTTTTGTTTGATGAAAACCAGAGAACAGAGAATAAAATAAAAAAATAAAAAAACGTAAGGATACAAAAGAACTCACTCCTTGTTTGGTTTTAATTGCAAATTTATCAGGACACACACTACTCTACTTCACCTAGTACCCATGAATCCCTGAATTCTCCTTTCTCCAGCTGCTTATACTAACGTACATATGCGCTTTGATGATGGCACTTATACAATTCACCACCAAGCCGCACCATTTCATAGCTACTGCCACATCACATGTGAATGTCCTGGGACATACGAGTATGACTTCTGTACGCGCCCACCACAGCGCCAGGTTATTACTAACAGTTTTCTTGGATGCAATTTTCCAAATGACTGCGTCATAAAAATTAAGGTAAAGAGCGTCAGCGGCGCACTAGGGTTTACAGAGCACACAAGGTAAAGTACGATGAGTACATTTATATAGCATATGCATTGCATGCATAATGAGCGTTCTCGCCAAATACACTTTAAGGCAACACTACGACAACGATGATGATGATGATGATGATGATGCAGGGAAAAGCAGGTTAGGTGGCAGTCTTTAAGTGTGTAAAAAAAAAACGAGCTCCTTGTACTCAAACTGTTGCAACAGGGTTACTCCACTGATGAGGTCCTCAAGCAGAGCCAAAAAAAAAAAAGGAAATTGAACAAAAATATCCCGTGTGTTAGGAACATACCAAGCCCTAACCTCTAAGGCGGGATGTAATGAGAAAATTTAATTTTGTTGGAGAATTTTGTAAAAGGAAGAAAGGACAAGCGGGTTCGGGTAAGATGGGATGAAGATTGAGATTGCTGACACTTACCTGGAATTGGTCCACAAACTCTGGGTATTATCTCTAAAATTGCGGAACAGGATGGATCCTCGAAACATAATTGACGTGCTAGTATGCAATTTAATATTGCAATCGCTGCTTTAATGTTGGAACCTAAAATGAGATTAAATGTTTAAGGTTTTACATTAGTTTTCTTATATAATTTGTGATTAAAATTACATTAAATAGAACATTTTTGTAACCGGCTTTCGGAGTGGCTTTAGAGTAGAGTGAGGTAATATAGTGATTCATGTACTATTTTGACATAAATTTCGCATAAGTTCCACATGCAATAAGGTTTAGTTCGACTCCTTGACTGAGGATTTCATATCGCAAACTTTCATCAAGTGATTTTTTAGGCTAGCTTACAGATAACCAGCCTATAATTTTGCTGTAAATCTGACCTTTTGAAGTCCTATTAATATGCCGAAGAACTCTGGCTTGAGGCTTTTTGCGACACTAGCCTGCACCGGGTCTGATTCAATAAGGGACTCTAAAGCTTGATAGGTTATATGCTTCAATTATGTGTTACAAGCTGGACCCTAGGAAGCGCAAACAGCAAGAAGAGCATCCGTAGAGGAACGCCTCAAGGTTCAATCTGCCCTGACCTGACTCCTACAGTAAGTAAATTAAATTGTTAAGTCTTTTGAACATAATGGCTTCGGAGTGATGACATGTGATGACAACGTCGCCATTATAGTACCAGACAAATTCCTCCCCACACTGAGTAAAATACTCCACCAAGCACTGTCACTAGTGAACCTGTCCTTAAAGAACGAGATTTCATTAAGAGAAGATCGATCTCAACCTTCAAGAACCCTTGCATGGACGGCATTGATCTGGCACAGATTGAAACATTTTCGACAATACATGGGACTTTGAAGCAAAAGTTGTAAACTCTAGATCGCAAAGGTATGATCCATCCTAACAAATGGTTCAATTTTCGGGTAAAATGTCATCGCATGCCGAAGTGTGACCAGATTTCAAGGAGTAGGTTGCCTGTGAGTAATGGGATCGATGAGATCAACACAAAAAGCGACACTGAAGCTGATACCGCTGAACATCCACTCCTGTAACAAAGAACGACTCATAAGCTAAGAGAAGGTCTACAGACAAAAAATATCTCCGGTCATGTCTGCATATTGATCAGATGGCAACCCTCAGAGCAGCATCCAAATACAGACTACACCATACTTACCACAGACTTTGAAAATATTTTTAATGTCAAGGAGGGAAGAGTGAGATGAGAGTCAGGATCGAAAAGAGCTAGCCTTCAATCAGGAGCTTCAAAAGAGAATAATTAATGCTAAAATATGTATACGTTGATGGAAAGGCAGCTATTAAGTCTCTGCAGTCTACATCAACAAAATCAAAGCTTATAAAGCTGCTCAGATGAGCTGAGCGATAGATCGAAGATCAACAAGGTAAGCCTCTGCTGGGAACCACAAATTAAAGATACATACATAGCAGGAAATGAGAAAGTAGAGGTACCCTAGACTTTGTAAGGATCCTGGTGCCGATTGGCCATACTAATTTAGAATTGATTTCAAAGAAACTCATCACTGTATGTAGGAAGAGCCTTGTTTAACTTTTTAACTATGATGTAACAGCGATTTGATGCTCTGAAAGGCCTGAGGTTGTCTTAAGGAATTTTATGACTCAACTGCCATGCTTGTTAATGAAAATACAGATATACTGGTCCTTTGAAAGCATTCTAAATCATTGTAATGATCTGAGCCTACGTTGAGATTGCCAGCCTACTCTGTGAGTTCTTCCATGTTCCTCGACATTCTTGCTATCTCTTAGCAAAAAAGATTTCATGAAACTTATTTGCATTCTAACAGTCCACCAATCTTTTGTCCAGCATCACAGTGTGTTAGGTCTAAGCGACATTTGTGACGACTGTGGAGAGGGTGAGTATACCTCGGACCACTTTCTATCCGATCGTTTTGCCTTTGCTCGGATTACGTGACTGATCTTTGGTGCTGATGTTTCTGATTTTTTCCAATCAAATGCAAAGCGACGATTCACGGGCTCGAGGCAAATACTCTATCCACATACTAGACGACTTGAGGAGTCAAGTTAAGTTTACAGAAGTTGCGCAAACGAAAATGTTTATCCAACACCTACTCCTTTGTCTTCTTTTCACGACCTAAGGTCTAATCTCTATTTCAAACTCCTTGCAGAGTCCGCATGTCCGATAACGTGTTGGGGGGTATACTCTATCCAAAGTCACTGCTGTGCGAATGCGTATGACTCAATTTTACTACGGTACATAACATTTGGTAGTGCTCTAACTATATCCAAATATATCATCTTTGAGTCTTTGACGACAAGTCTCATTATGTAGAGTATGTGTACACATACTGTTAAAGGTTATGTAGGTACGTCTATTTTTTTTTTTTTTTTACTACAAAAGAACATATACCCAAGTTATCTTAAATCGTCCTCGTTTCACATAGCCGATAACTGAAATCGAAAAAGGACATTGTAAACATGATTTCCCATCTTTTCGGGACAAAAACTCGAAACTATAACACTTGAGATGAAATCACTACGTCCAAGCCATTACATTAGCCATCCATCCCGTAAGTCCTTTCGAAAATTCAAAGTTCAAAATTCAATTCAATTACCCATCCCCTAGCGTCCTCCCTCTCAAGACCGCCCAATATGAGTACAATTCTGAGAACAAGGGTCGCATAACCGATTTATGCCATTCGAAATAATTGTCAATGCTGCAGCAGTCATTGCAGTTGGCTTCACTTGATAGTACATCCGCTGTCCATAAAATTTCATTGTGGGTGCAATCGAAGGAAGTTCGACTCAATTGAAGGACTACCATACAACTAAAGAGGACATGCTTGCATGAGCTTTCCCACTCCACATTTGTATCGGTATGTCTGTGTGGGTTAGTGTGTGCATAACCATAATCATTTCAAAATGTCTGCATTGTTGTGTCAAGGATGACCAAAGGAACACCAAGAAGAATAGTATACACACATGTACATACATAGTCGTAGGTCGAGAAGAAACTGAAGGCGAAGCAGAACAGGCGATTGCCCTCTTGGACGGTATACTGACTGAAAGGTGTCCATTTTATTTCTGCTTGCCGGTTGAATAAACCTCTTCGTTTTGTCATACGTAAGCACTTCAATTATGACGTGCAACTGCATAAAGGCCCCCCTTTCAGGAGCTATATAGCTGGATGCAGTGAACTTCGAGTGCATCGATTGTGGAACAACAATTTATTGTTGTTCAATCATAATTTTCTACTGCATTGTGTAGTCGAGTGGGCCTGGAGTGAGCTAGGCGGTCAAGTGAGCCGATGTGGGCGGACGCCTGCTTTAATTTGCTCAGTCATTTTGTAAATTGAAGGCAGTGTTCTTGTTAGGATTATGGCACATGAGCAAATATGTTTCTGAGAGGGTCGTGATTAATTTTGGAAATGGAGTCGGATCCTATTTATTATGACAGTCATTCTGTGAACCCTTGAGTGTGTACACAACACATACGATTTGAGATTTATTTTTTGTGGAACATGCGGGGGTGGAAACAATATTTTAAATCTAATTTCGAGATATTTTTAGCTCAAGGGTGGGTGTTCCCCTTTGAATTCATGGAATGAGAGTTTTCAGTTTAAAGTCTGTAAATTGCTGTGCGTATTAAATTTGCTTCCCAGTTCCAGATGGTGAGTGGGTGTATAGTACTTGCCCTGGAAATTGCTTGTGAGGTGCAGTATATAGAAGTATACAAAGTTCCGTGTTGTCCTTGCTGCAAACAGAAATTGATTATATGACTCCAGCACTAGACTCAGCGTCTTTTAAGCCAAAATCGCAGTCATCGTCTTAAAATTTCGAAAGTCTGGGAGAAATTTGGCCACATGTCTAAGCAGTGCTCAAGGGCTACACCCTTTGTGGGAAGACACTTGCCTACAATCTTAACAAGTACGCCGAATTCTTGAGCAAAATTAGTGCTGGATCAACCGGTCCTAAGCCCGCAAAGGTAAAATAAGAGATGAAGCTTCTATTCCAAAGAAGTGGGGGTCAAGTCAATTCCATACTTTGACGGGGAACGTATTTAGATTAAAGACATCAAAATCCTTCACTGGCTGGGCTCTGGCAGTGTCTAATAAGCGGATTTATCATATTTACTGCGACATTCACACAGGAAAGTAAAATGTAAGAATCGAAACCAAGCAATTATCAAATAAAAACACGTTCCACATAAATGCAAAAGAAACAGACACAATTTTTATTTTTAAACAGATGAAACAACAAAAATGAGCTTAGCCTAGTCCATGTTGGAATGTTCTTAAAATTAATGATGAAATGCAATAATCTCTGGGGAACGTTAAACATTCTGCGCCCCATCCTCTGGATTCGTTTCGAACACAATCACCTCGCGATTCTCGTATGCCCAGAATTTGTGGAACTCAATTAAGATCGACACTACTGTCTCCGCTTGTCCGCTGAAATTAAAGGAATTCGTTTAGAAAGAAACCGAAACCATCGACTTTTTATTGTTATTCTAACCAATTGATCAAATCGTGCAACGTTATCTTATACGGATCCTTTGACTTGACCATGTCAAATATTTCATCCTTCAAATCTTCGAAACTCACGGGTTGTGCGTTTTCCGCTCGTATCTGCTCTTGAATCCCTTTAAAGAAGTAGTGCAACGTTGACGCCGTCAAATACCCTTTATGCTGCACATCCAGTATCCGAAACAAGTAGTGCAGGCTCTGGGGCTCGTGTCGATTGTCCAGCGCTAGAACAAAATCCAAAAATGTCTTATAATCCATTTCGCCGTCGTACGTCCGACACTCATCGAACACTCGATCGAGAAACACCGACGTGAAAGTACCCGTTCCATAAGCAGCCAATTCACTTCTACTCAGCATGCCGTTGTGATCCTTGTCCAAATTTAAGTAATTCCCATAGACAGTCAACGCCGATGGTGCCGAAAACCAATTCATCTCTTGACTCTCTTTGGGTGCATCCTCATCGCGGAGCTCCAACAATTCCGCCAACAGTCCCGATGCAAGAATATCGCGAATACGAATTTTTCCCGTATGCAATGGGTCGAGGAAGAAAAAGAACTTCTTCACCACCGTGCACACGTAGAAACTGTGAAACGACTGTTCGACGACATTCAACTGCGACAGTGTGGGTATTATGTCGATTATATAGTTCTCCATGTCGATTTCCCGTAGGTATCCTTGCCCATTGTAATCGTACACAGACAAACCGATACGTCCTTGCTGCAGCCAAACTTTTCGCATCGTGTAATTGAATACGGATGTTATCTCGACTTTTCCCGGATAGCCAGAGGAGCATTGTAACTTTGCGAACAGAATGGCTGTGAGATATTTACGGCTTTTGGCACTTACCGAATCGCGAACTTTAAGATAGTCATCGTAGCCAATTAATTGTTGGCCCATCGGAGTCACTTGGGAACTGCACTTTTCGAGAATTTCCCAAAGGGAATTAAGTTCCTCGTTATCGAGTAGCTCTTGGGTGCGTTTTTGCAGGAAGAGGGAGTGTGCTTCCTTCCGAAGATTCTGGCGAAGATTGTTGCTACAAGGATCGGGAGCTTTATAAAAGAATTTCGGAATTGTGTTATATGTGGGATGACATTTGGGATTTAGTATTGGTTTGTTTATTTCTTCTTCGGCGGATTTTTCATTAGAGACTAGAAGATTTTCGAATTCTTTTACGATATCTGGATCGAGTTCCATAATTAGTTTGTTTACAAATGAAAAGATTTCACGAAAATTATTTATAAAAATGAACACAAACAAAAAAAATATATATAAAATTTTCACGAAGTAGAGAACTGTCAAAGGAGAAATGTCATGTTTGACAAGATCTATTTCAAAAATAGTCTTGCCAGATATTAGGAAATGTGAATTTCGAAAATATTGCATACTTTTGTGCTGTTGTGAATCAAAATATGTAATTCTGATTTTTTGATGTACAAATTAGAAATCTGAAAAGAGAACGTTCATTCTTCAAGCTTCAGGCTTAAACCCTTTGTGTGTTTTGATTAGGGCGAATAATCTTAAATTCCAATGATTCCGCTTCAACGTTTTTTGTATGGTGGATGTTCCTAAGAAGTTTGTTAGGAATTCCCAGCGAAAGATTTATGGGTTGTATAGGCTTCCTCATATTCACAGTTTTTGCCGTGCATCGATTTGTTATACCAAAAATCAGCTCATTATCATCAAGATAATCAAACCTAATCAAATTAAAATTAATTCCCGTTATTCGTCATTCATGGTAAAAACAATTTTGACCCAGATAATATATGTGGTTAATAATTAATTTAACTATCCACTAATATCCACCAAACCACAATCGAATTCGAATGAATATCATATCACTTAACCTAAATTTATCTCTTAATTGACATATAATGGCTTCGGGCATTAAATATGGAATGTAAGCTTGTTTTTAGTTTTTTCTTTTAGAAACACTTTTATACACAAAACTACGCCCCAGATGATATCACAGTACTTACATCATCCAAACGGATAACAATAAGAATCAAAAAAAAAAACAAACAAACCTAATCCTGATTATGGCCACAAAACATCACATAACAGCATGTCCAACACCAGCTGAGAATAATTTATTTAACCAATTAGGCTAGGACATTCCGTAACACATGGGAAGGTCTACGAATCACCGCAAATTTCGAATCTTAACGAACGTTTAGTGGTAATGTAAACTATCCCAAACTAGGCAAGGACAATTTTGTTGGGTTTAGTAGGGCGAAGAGAAGAAAAGGATTTTGATTTATTTTTTGGTGGTGGGGGGAGACCTGTGTGTATGTGGAATGAATTGATTGGAAATGAGATAGAAGTACAATGCGATTAATTGAGATAAATTTTCTCCTGTATTTAGACAAGTAAGAAAGCTTGTATAACGTTGCTGTGACGAGCTCAAATAGCTCAATGGGAATCACAACGTAACACTCTGGTGGCTCTTGAGACACAATGGCATACACGGGAAGGAAATAGCGGATGAGCTAGCTAGAAATAGATCAGAACAGAACCTATCACCCAGTAATACCCCTTAGCACTTGTCAAATCTAGCATAGCACTTGACTTTCAAAGACAAGCTGACGGGAGACGGAGCGCACTCTCATCAGGCGCATCTTCAGAGAACTCTGGACAAATAACAACAAAATAAAGAGAAAGCACATTCTTGCGCTAAAAGTCTATCACAGGCCACAATCTCTGAAGAATGTGTTTAAATACAAACGATTTATGCAAAGACTGCGGCTATATAGAGCACAGCCTACTTTCTACGCGAACGTCCTATGCCTATGCAGAACCAGAAACATGAATACTTTTTCAATAAACTGGAAGATTTGTCTCACTAATCGCAGCAGTGCTCGCAGGATTTTGATCAGAAAGTTTAAGTTCAGTAGCAAATAGTTTCAATAGTGCATATTTCAGAGAAGATCGCTCCGAATAATGAACCTAACAGAGCAGAACAGAACCTAAAAGAACAGAATCAGTGGCCCTACTTAAGTTTAAGGCCTGCATTATCTACAGATTCTTATTCTCGCGTGGACTGGAAGGTGGGCGTGTCTCAGCCTTTTGTGAAATTTGTCTTCAATCGAGGTATCGAGGCAGCAAGCCTAACAATAAACAGGTCTGCCCTTGAAGTATCCATCTCTGCATCGCAATTCATTGTGCATCAACTTGTTTCAGCAACCTTAAACGAGTTCACAAGAAACTAAGCCTCATTGATTTGTTATTCACACCTAAATTGCCTTAATCCTGTTTTATATGCAGTCATTTGCCACAAATTGGCATCCGCGCCTTTTGTCAGAGCTCTAGCAGTACTACAATGAACATGCCCTCAATGAAAATGGCACAGCCCTATTAAACTCAAATTGAATTCATTTCTTCATCTAAAGGACTCTTTCTCTCTCCCTGTATCAAAAACTTTCTCTTTCTCTGTACAAAAAAAAAAAACCACAATGCAGTACAAAACTAGAACAATAAAAAAATGAAATTCTGGTCATAGAAACTGAAACACTACACTCAACGCCATGTTATCCATTTTGTTTGTTTGTTTGTGTCTCTTCAAGGTATGCAAGAGGTGTCAGAAGTATGACCCCACCATTTGTCCCATATTAAAGCGCTTTAGACCGAAAACTCCGAGTCCTCTGATTTTTTTTTTTCTCTCAAAACTTTTCCCACAAAATAGTTTGTGTTTCTAGATTTTTTTCTTATCCCTACGCGCTTTGGCATTCAAAGCGTGGAAACAATTTATTATTCATATCACAACAACTTGGAAAACGCTTTAAGTGAATAGCGCACACACACACAAATGCAGAGAAAGAGGAAAATAAGGACACAATACCAAGAAAACGAGATGAAAGAATGAACGAAATTGAAAAGAGAAAAAAAACAAAATAAATTTCAGTTTTTTTTTTTTCAAGAAGCAAACCAAGCTCTTGGCTCTCTCCCGCGTTATCCTTCCACTATCCGCAGGTATCGTCCTTTGAACATTTCGCGTGCTCATGACAATTTCAAGAAGCAAAAGCAAAAAAAAAACAACCAAAAGCGAAGAAAATAGGTTGAGTGGATGTGAGTTGATGGAGGAGCTGTATATCCTGGCAAAAAAAAAGAATAACTTTTATTTAGCGAGTAGCGAATACGAGGCGCAGGACGAAGAACAAAAAAAAAAAATATAAAAACAGCAAACATAAGACAATTTCATTTAAGTAACAAAGAAACAAGTTGTGCACCTTCCGTTTGTCGCTGGTAAGGAGGATGACAAGCTAGCACGATGTGTAGTACCCTGCGGCAGGATGTTGGGGTAATCTGTATCCTGCTTTTTCGCAACAACTCTCGCTGGGTAGAGGTGTTGCCCACACGTACGTATCCCAATTTTCCCAGTTGCAGTTGCGGGACAAAAATCTGCCTTTTAAGTCCTTCTCCATTCGAGTAAGAGAGAGAGAGATAGACAAAGAAGGGAAAAAGCATAGCATAGCTAAAGCAAAAGCCTTCCCTTCCCTTCCCTAGTGTGTTGTACGTTGTGTCCTGCCGTTTTCAATTCTCCTTCCTTTCATATATTTATTTCGCTATGAAAATTGTTTTAGTTAGACTCTCCCTCTACCAGAAGTAAAGGTCTACCTCTACATACGGCAGTAGAAAAGTATAGATGATGTGTGTTCGTTGCGAGAAGATTGCCCCAGCAGGATACGTTGATACGTTTTTTCTCGAAAAAAAAGGATATAAAGCGGAAAAAATATCGTTTTATTGTTTTTTTTTTTTGTTCTTGGTTCCTCTCTATTTCCTTCTAGTCCTTTTCATTCTTATCCAATTCGCTTTCGCTTTTAAGTTGCACGCATGTGTGTTTATGTATGAGAACACCGCGCTCCTCGCTAGATGAAAAGGACCTTTATAAAATATTCAAACGAATATGGAAATTTATGAGCGTAAAACTGTACCGCTGTGTGTTTTGTTTTTTGTTCATTCGATGTCTTTTGTGAATCCTTCCAAGGTAATGGAACATTTCCGTACTTTGTTCTCTTTTCACCGGTAGATGATGATGATGATGATGATGTCCTGAAGGATGAAATTTCTTTGTTGTCCTTTTTTTTGTATTCTCCACTTCACATACATGCATGGTGAAGTCCAAATGCACAAAACAAAATGAAAAAACGGAAGTGTTCCATATAAAATGTCATTTAAAGAAAAAAAAAGGACTTCCGTTGCGTCCTTTCTCTGGTCGTGTTGACTACAACGAGCCATTTTACTGGTGTATCCTTCGCATTGCTTTTTTATTAGGCTTTATCCACAAGGATTTACCGATTATTGAATTTAGATTGCAGTCAGACGACGGGCGGACGGACAGATTGAAAGAGAGATGGTGAAGTGAAGTGATCGGCGAAAGTGCCTGCAGCCACTCGTTCCAATTTTTGTTTATTTTTTCCGGCATCGTCGTGAAGGACTGGCTTCCTGTACTTGTGTTAGCTAACCAGACCACAATAAGTGGCACTTGAACCATTCCCAGAGGGCAGGTGAAATGGAGTGAGACAGGCTGAACAATTCTCACTTTTATGTCTGTCGAGTGGTTTTCAAGGAGTCCAAACGGGAGAGAGAGAGAGACGGGGATGGTGAGTGGATTGAGAGTGATGATGGATTGATGTAGGTTGGGAAGGGAACTTGAGTTTAACTATTACTTTGTGTTCATTTGATGTTTGACAAAATTGGAGAGGGACTCTGATTCTGAATCTAGGCATCCCGTTCAACCCCCTCTGCCGTAGTTGCGACAATTCACAAGAAAAGGAATCGCTATACCACTTTCTCTGTGACTGCCCGGCACTTGCCAGAACCAGGCAGCGCACTCTCGGAAAACCCTTTTTTAAGGAACTATCTGAGATTTCTAACATCAAATTTTGCAACATTATCAATTTTCTTAACTCCACAGGATGGATCTGAGAACTACACTCTTAGCTACGCCCATCAACACCCAGGTCACGTGAGTTGTGGTATCAAAACGGCGCATCCGCCGATTCTGAATCCAAATCGAAGGACACGGGTAGTCTCAGAATCTTTAGTGACGCACAAAATGGACAAGAGGGAAGTGAGAAGAACGGTCCCTAGCTGCCTAGATCACCAAAGTATCGGAAAGTAACAGCATTGTCTTTGACTTTATCACGGGCTAGCCATCCCATGCAGGTAGCCTTTGAAACTAAGACCTACGTGTTGAAAGATGAATGCAAACTGATCTCACAAGAAGATCATGGATCAACAACAACCAAAGCCAGCAACCAGTTGCATCGGAAAACTTTCAAGCCTTGACGTTGTCCAAAGAGGTGGAACTAAAATTAGAAACCTCTTAAAATAATTCTGCTCTCGAAAGTAAGCAGAAACTCATCTCAAGCCAAAGAAGTTGAAACCAACATCACTATTCAGTTCTTCAGCAGAGCCAGGCAAGGCAAGGCAAACATCAGACTTTATATTCGTATCTCTTCACCATTGGCACCATGATGTGTAGGTTGTTGATGGTCGCATAGAGACTTCGAAAAAACTGAAGGGTTGAGTAAGTTTCTGTAAGGGTCTTTCTTCGCGATTGACGATGCCTTTTCTAAATAGAGGGGTGGTTTTTAAAAAAAACCACAGGGAGCGTCAACTTGTGGATCATAAAGGATTCGGCTTGGATCTGAAAAAACAACTATAAAGAGGTATCAATAGTTTTTATTTTTTGGCCTCCGAGTGCAGCTTGACTTCGTCTTCAACCTTACCTAGGGCGCTTCATAGAAATAATTCAGAAGGCAATCGAAGAGGTAAGAGTTACAATGCTCCACCATAACCTGTGAAGGTACATTTTAGAAGCTAATAGCACATCGACTGACGTTTAAGTTTCAAACTCTTTCAGTTCCCTCTCTTGACCAATTTTTGTTGGTAAGTGATACACAGATTTTCGTTATTTTGCAACCAGATTTGAATATCCTCACACCACTAAGCGGTCATCCTCATCATTAGCGTGATTTGTAGATTTTTTCATCCTTTTCCATTGTTCAACCACTAATTGTTCCATAAGTGCGGTGAGCGTTAAGCGTCCTTTCTGCTAACTGATTGTCTTGAAATAAACCAACTTTAATTGACACTGTATCCGTTTTCATTCGTTTTACTTTCTTCCTTCAATGCTGTGGTCTATCGGGATATTTCCATCACCTTCCTTTGCTCAGATATCTTAGCACAAATTTCTCCAAAATGGGTGCACTAACGATGTAACGGTGTCGAAGTGCAAGGAATTCAATTATTCTCAACCGATCCCGATGAACCTCATTACGAGCTTTGTGCAAAAGCAGAAGGAGAATTTTTTAGAAAGGACTCTCTCACCCAGGTATAGATTGCTTGTGTGTGTAACCCTGTGTGACTTTGGAGACGATGCATCCGGAAGGATTTGCAGAAAATTCAATAAGAATGGAACGAGAAAATTCACCCGCTGTGCATTTGTGTGTGTCTAAATAAACACAGGGAACATCTTGAAAACTTCAGCACTCTATCTACCTAACTCTTTCTGTCCCATTCTCTCTCTCTGATGCTTTGGTGAATTGTTAACAAAGATTTTCAAAAAGATTTCCCACCCGCAGTGGTATGTGTCCTGAGATGTGTAGTGTGTTTCTTCTGTCACTTCCTGATTTAACTTCGTCCTTCGTGTGGCACAATTTTACCCCCTTGCAAGTCGTAAGTACATTTTTGTTCTGTACGTAGCTGTAGTTTGTTTCTTTTTGTAGCGATGTAGCGTGAAGTGCTCTTCTAAGGACACTCAAGCGAACTTTCGTTACCATTATTCAAGTTGCTTCCATTCTGATGGAGTTTAGTGAGTGTAAGGCGGTTGATCCTCACCTGAATTCAAATTGTGCATAGTTCTACACACACACATCAAGGCATATGTTTTCCAAGTTACAGATGGACACAATTCGTGTGTGTTTATCTGTTATGCTTTGTCCTGGTTGTTTAGAATAATTATCACAAATATTTCATTGTAGCCTTTACTTACGGAAGTTTGATAGTTTTTCTTTCCCAAACGTTTCTTTTAGTTGAGGTCCACTTTTTTTGAAACTTTTTCTATGGAAAAAACTTTATCGCAGGATAGACGCTTGAAAGTTTAGTTACAAATTTTTTTGTGACTGCATTCTATTTGATAAAAGATTGGTAAGGTGAAGTTTAAGTGGTTTTTAAGTCCGATAAAATATTTCAAATGGGATAAGGTCACGTCTTTAGGTGAGAGTCGTGCAATGCATTATGGGTTCAGGTTGGATTTGCAATCTGTGTGCCCAAGTTTTTGTTAGTATACAAACCGGTATAAGTTTTAACGTCTTCTTACAAGTTAAGAATTTTCAATTAAATCGGATAATTTAAAGGACATGACCAGAGATTTTGTGGTGTTAATGCTCAAGAAGTTATTTCAATGGCGCTACTTATCTGGAAGCATTAAAGAAAAAGGATATGGATGCTGACACAAAGTAACGAATTAAGTTCATTGATCTGAACAGGTCACGTAAAGGGAATGCAAGGAGTCAATTGTTGGCGTTATCACTAGTGAATGTTTCAATGTCGAGAAAGGCATTTACAACCACATGCTGTTTATCTTTGTAAGTTAGAACTTCTTCATCACCTTATGGTGTCATCTAGGAATTTGTTTCAGAATTGTAAACAGAAGAAGTCCAGTAGGGAATTCCCTGCAAATTAAATGCCAAAGTATCCCCTTTTCGGATTCAACAAATACTGTTGACTGACCAACTCTAGTCTGAAATATTAGTCGGAAGAGCTTTTGAATTCGGCGTCAGATTACTGCTGACTGTGACGATAAAGCAAAGACACAATCGTGCAGAATAGTGCTCCATGCTCAACTGACGATTACAAGGAGAAGTTACACTTTAATAACCAAAAGTAGCCTATACTGTGACCCAAGGTGCAGCCACTCTCTATGCAAAATTTTAAGTTGAATGGTTCCGTAGTTTTCGTGTTACAGAGGAACAAACAAACAAACAGACAACGTTTCACTTTTATAATATTAGTAGGATTAAAAGTCACGGGCTCAGTGATCGATCGGTCCGTAGACTGTTTGTCGCTAATCGCTTTGTCATTGGTTCTCAGGACTAAGTCAGACTCTGCTGCGTTCACCGATAACAAAACAGAAGAAATCGAAATAGCTAAGCTTATAAGCATAACTGAAGAAGATACCTTGACCAATGTACACCGACAAGGTTTTCTATACCTAGATTCGAAAATATTATGATAGGTTCAAGGATTAGCATGGCTTGACTCTCAAGGAAGTTGAAAATAGTCTTGACAAGTATTTCCAAAACAAGATTATGGGAAGGGAGTGTACAACATGGTTCTCTAGTAAGAAAGACTCAGATAACGACCTAGTCAGTTGTTAATTTGAGGAGGGCACGATTGAAGGGGAATTCTTTAGATTGGGACTGTAGATGAATGTTAAGGATTTGCCCCGCGGCAATCTAATCTAGCCCTGACGGCTTCATCTCTAAGATCTAAGTTGACATGAACATGTGCCAGATACCCGATCAAAGGGGCTTTTTACACAACATACAGTCTGATGAATGATACCGAGTTGGACTCTGTTCCAGAGAAGTATTTCGCGCTAACCAAACCAAACATATGCTCTTAAGGACCGTCGAATCACCTTTATCGTGGCATTATGAATTGTAAAAGAACAAAACAAATTGTGCTCTAAGACTAAAGCGTATGCCCAATATAGCGTCCTTATTTGCATTTGAAAAGAGGAAGAAACAGTCACAAGCTTGTCCTCCAGTGAAGCTTCATTCTTTACAGTGTTAGATGAGAAAATTCATCTCACTCCCTATCCAATGATTTCAGTTTGCGTTACTTGTTGTGGCGATCGAAGTTCGCACTGCTGTCTCAGAGGGTATGCAAACATTATAACTTAGGTAAGGTAAGGCTAAAGGGATGGTGGCGTGATGTAAGGCGCTGCCTCATTCGGATCTTCATGGATCGGTCCATTGTGTTCCCCTTTGTGGGTTTCTGCATATGTGTAGCTGTGTGGAAGTGAGGGGAATTATCTACAGATCGCCTCCCTAAACCCATCTTGAATCCAGTATGAATTTTCGTTCGGGTTGTTAAAGAAGTATGCGCCCAGGGTTGTTTGCTTGCTTCTGGCAATCGCAGAGGAAGTGCGTCTTGTCCTTTTCCGCTTCTATGTCATCACAGCCTATGCAGAGGTCAGTCCACATGGATCTGAAAAGATCTCCATACCTACTCGTTAAACCTATTGGAGCTTTTTATGAAGCGAAGGAGGTTTCTGATATCTGTATTTATCAGATCGCTTAAGTCGTTAAAGTAGAATTCCCCTAAATGGAGTCTTCTTTTACGGGAGAGAGCTGGGCAGTTACAAAGAAGGTGGGGAATTGTTTCGTCCTCCTCTTCGTCCATGCAGCTTCTACGGAAATCATTTGAATGGACGCCAAGCTTTGTTGCATGCTTTCCTATTAGATAGTGTCCCGTGATAACACCTATTACGTATCTGATATGCGATCTGTTGACAGAAATTAGATTCTTAGAGCGTTTCAGATCCAGCCGTGGCCAAATCCACTTTGTCGCTAGACAGGTTATACCATTTGTCCACCTAGAATTCGTTTTCTCAATAGCATCCAGCTTAAGTTTAAGTTTACATGTAGCGATCGGTATACCTAGGGTGTCTCAATCTGTGAGCAGGGGTATGGTTGTTCCATATCTGGCGAGTTCATCAGCCTTGCAGTTCCCTGGAATATCTCTATGCTCCGGCACCCAACAAAGGTGAATATTAAACTGCTCCGCCATCTCCAAGAGAGATGATCGGCAATCTAGAGCTACTAATGAGTTTGAAGAGACTGATTTCAGGGATCTGATAGCTGCCTGACTGTCTGAAAAGATACATATATCTGTGGAAGATATCACGTTTTTCTTAAGCCAAGATGAGACTTCTTTGATCGCCAGTATTTCCGCCTGGAACACGCTTCAATGATTTGGAAGACTGAAAGAGAGGCTGAGATTAAGCCTATCGGAGAAAACACCACCACCTACACCCTCATTGGTTTTAGATCCGTCGGTGTAAAATGGATCGAATTGTCCTGAAAAAATGACTCATTCTCTAGAGTGACGTGGAGGGAATGGTAGCAAAGAAGTTTTTATTGAAATTTAGCTTGGGTGTGGTGTAGTCTATGTTTCCAGGGAAGATTTTGAATTTATTCAAAATGGAGGCGTGGCCAAAATCTTTTGTAGACCATTGTGAAATTGATTTGAGGCGAACAGCCGAGTTAGCAGTCGACCTTAGTCCCATTTATTTTTAGATGGATCGCCAGTAGGTCATGATCTGTGAGGGTGCTGATCAAGAACGATCTGTATAGCCTGTTGGAGCCACATCTTCTTTGATACAAATTATGATTGGAGTGTGCTCCATATCTCGTCGGCAACCATATGCCTTATTTTAGAACCTCTACACAAGTCAAAACTAAGTGATCGACCACTGTTCGGTTCAGTTTCAATCCTAAGGTATTGTCGATGAGACGGCTTTGATGGCGAAGGTGAAGTTATTATCTCTTGAGGCTTCGGCAATCGCTAAAGCTTCTGCATGGATTACTTTTCCGTGGTTTGGAAGTTTTACTGATAGGGCAATGAGAGCTTCGTCTATGAAAAAGGATATATTGTCGGGGTTTGTTTTACTTCCCACCTCCATAGGGGAAGTATTGCAATCACCCAAAAAAAAAGTTCGAGGTTTTAACAGAGCTTCACATTACGATACCCTAGAAATCATTTCCACCCATTTTCGAAGTGATGTCTGTGTGTGCGTGTGTGCGTATGTGCGTATGTGTGTGACAATTTTTTTCTCCTTCGATATCTGGAGAACGGAACAACGTACGGCCATGCAGTTTTTTTTTGTTTGATTTGTCTCAATGAAACTTAGAGCTGATTAGATTTTGAGCAAAATCGGTGCAGTGGATGCTGAGATATTTGAAGAAATGCTTTTAAAAAAGGTGTGCTGGACAACAAGCACGCTGTGGTGTTATTGGAAATAATTTTGGCTTTTACGTAACGCAATCACAGGTGGGAAGTACAGGACTGGCCACCCAGTCAAATTTTTTTTTTTTATAAAAGGACCAAAACCCAGAAGCACTCAAACTTGTTTCGGCAGAAACCCCTTTTTGGTGTAGTGGTGTGAGAAACTCTGGTTTTTTTTTTCGTTTCTCTCTTTATTTTCGGTGGCTGCTGTTGTTCGCCGATCAGGCTTCAACCTGCAAAGGTCTTGTCATAAGCGAATGCACTACCCGCCACATCATTGCCACCACTATTGTCGAGTTTAATGACCCTTTATTCAGTCAAAGTCAGGATTTGGCGTTATATAATCAGTTTTTGTTTTTTTCAGCTTCGCTCATGTAGGGATGTGCCATTAGAGGTTATGCTCCGACTACTGAGTAATTTCGCTTTCAACTTTAACGTTCTCTCTTCTAACACGGAGTTAGACAACCCAAGCGGTGATGATTAAAGCGGTCAAGCTGACATTCAAAGCTACATAAGCTGTGTGTCGTAGACAACCTTTATCACAAATGTCAGGTAGACGTGCTCTGTAGATGGCAACAGCATCTATAGGAGCTGCCAATGCTTCGCTTTACAAAATCGACGCAAAAATTCACAATTCAAGACCTTTAGGTCTCCAAATAATCCCCTTCATAATCCCCAATCTGTAATGACTTATTTGCCATATTGCTAATAGCAGTACAATCCAAATGGAATAATATTTATACAAATGTTTACACAATGCCTACTGTGTCATTATTTTAATCCACAAGCCAACTGTAATTACACACCACAGGTAGGTATATTTAGGATTAAAATATTGCCAAAGCAAATTATGTGGAATCGGTGTCAAAAAAACACACATCGTCATTGCATTTATCCAACAGTGACATGTACATTAGCGATGCATTTTGAATTTCAATACACGTGCCATGCTCTCTTCATCATCATTGTAGGCAGGATAATCGATTCCTCACCCAGTCCATGAGTCAAACTGTTAAATCTTAATCGTCCTCACCGCCCAAATTAACATTTTATACTACAATTGACATGACCTATTTGAAAGGATGTTATTATTCCCATTATCCGAGCGTCCTATACAAACACAAATGCAAACCAATTTGTGCAGCCACATCTCGACTCTGTGACATTTTAAACCGTTGCCTAATGATTATTATATAAAATTTTCAATTTCACTCCAACAACGGTGAATAGTCCCTCCTCCATGGGCAGAAGAATCAAAAGCCATACATGTCGATAAATTCCTTAATTATGAAAACAGGACACAGTAGAATATTCATACAAACCCACAGGACCGATGACGTCCTCTTTTGATAAACTTTTTGCACGCATCCGGTCTCGTTGCAGCAGTTATGAGTATAAAGCAGGTGTGCCAGTGGCTTTCGCAGACAAAAACGATGATGTCCTGGCATTGAGATGGCAAATTTGCAACCCGGCCTAGGGTAATTCGATCATCATAAATATTTCTTTGATTGAAGTTCATTATAAACCGATTTCGAGTTATGGAAATTTCACCGCTATTTCACCGGTGAAACCAAACCAAATCGAACACATACGGGTCAAAGGCCAACCTCATACGGGTATATACGAAAATTGATCGTCCTTTTCATATTTAAATCCCGAAAATCACACGATTCCGCATCGGCTCGACACAGGGGGTAGTTTTATGGTGGATGACTCTATTAATTGGTGGGTGGATGATAGTGGCTTATGAAACATTCATCAGCAAATAGACTTGGACCAGTTTATTTTGGCATCATCTACGTGCTTATGCGGTGTATGTTGCTCATTTAGGGCCAAGGCAGATGCACGTGTATGTGTGTAATTAAAATTTTATATTTGAATAGATAGATGATACACACCTCTAGCTTTAATTTTGGACTATGATATGCAAGTTCGTGTTACAAAACGAGGCTACGAGTGGGTGGAAGGATATACATATATACCAATACCATGCGCCGTTATACCACATCCGGTTGTGTTGTGCTTCAAAACAGGATTTTGATGTCAAATTTTCACATGATAGAAACGAAGAGTTTCGCGGCAAGGCATTGTACTCTATAAATCAGGAGGGAGTTGGTGTGTGCCTTATACCTTTGACCGCATACACACTCATTCGTTTAAACTTTAATGAGGTTATGAAAAGTTTACATCCGTTTAATCAATACACGGTATTCACCACTTGATGGAGCGGCCGGCGGCGGTGTGGAACGATGGGACGTAAAGAAAGGTTTTTATGTATGCGGTATATGCAGAGTCGTATGTCAGCCTAAATCGTCCATTGATAGGTAAAGTTTTTGAATGTTATGTGTATGTGTGTGTGGGGAGTGTTGTGGAAGTGTGCGGTTTTTTCGATTGCGTTTGTGTTAAAACGAGAAACTTCATGAAAAAGGAGTTTCCGGTCCGAATTTATTAATAATTTTACAAATGTTGTAAAGTTTTGTGCAAACCCACCTTTTGGTCACTGCTGTGTAAGTCAGGTTGGTTGAGGTTTGTTACACATTAGGGGAGAGACTGGAAATTTAGCGATTCCTCTTCAAAATCCCTCAAGGGGATGTATGTTAACATTTTTGTTTGATGAAAGTTTAAGGGAAAGCCTCATTAGAGCATGGAATTTGTAAGTGCGCTTAGAGATTTCCTTCTTTTCACAATAAGGACCATTTCGGATTTGCTGGAGATATTGAAATAAGTAGAAGATTGCAACGTATTTTTAGCAACTCCTTAGTGAGTTTTGAGATGGAAGCGGCAAATGTGGGTTTAATGGTCAAAGAAAACAAAACGAAAAAGGCCACCAAACACTGACATCTTGGACAGACCCCTACAGACATAGATTCGAGGTAGTTAGAGACTTCGTCTACCTAAGTTCCTAGATGATCAGACAATGACACCATCACTGAGATTGAATGCGGAACAACTCTTGCCAATCACTGTTTCTTTGAGTTAAGAAGGCAATAGAGCAGAAAGATCTTCTTTCGAAAGAGACCTTATGCAAGATCTGGTCTGCTGTGCCACATGACATGGAAGTAGATAAGGATGTTGATGTCTCCACAGATAAAGGAAGACAAGGGGGTATGGTTTTTTAGAGCTGAGACAATAAGAAAAGAGAGCATGAATGCTTTCTTGAGAGTCCTTGACTTCAGCGATGAAAGACAATGCAGTAGAGGAGGGACTCATCAAGGTTGGATTTGATTGAAAGAAGTGGCAAGTGGCGGGACCAGTAGTAGAAAGTATAGTTTGTCACAAGCTATAAAGTCAGGGAATTTATTGAATCTTCCAATTGGATGACGCAGATCTTTACATTAGATGACTGTGAGGTCTAGAGAGCATCAACTCTCTGTACAAGGAGAAGAGATAACTCTAAGAAGAATGTAAAAAGCAATGACCACGTAGAATACATTTGGAGAACTTAGGGAGTTAACCAAGCAGGCAAAAAGAAGGTGGAGGATAGTTTCATCCTCCTCTTCATCCATGTTCTTGGATCTATTGTGGCGCTGATACGTATGTTATCTGTTGACAGAAATCAAAGTTTCAGATCAAGCTTTGGCCAAATCTGTTTTGTCGCTAAACACGAAGTGATTGGTAGATCGTTAAAATGGGTATACCTATAGCAGAAAGATATCTGACAAGTTCGTCAGCCTTACAGTTCCCTGGAGTATCCACATGCCCCAGCACTCAGTAATGGAAAACAATCGGCAATCTGTAAAGTTTTAAAGAAATGATGCCGTGGGTTTGATTGCCGCATGTCTATCCGAAAAGATGTGGACATCATACTTTCCTTTATCCAACATAAGACTTCTCAAATCGCTTGGAATACGCTTGCAAGACACAAAAAGAGAAAAACACCATCATCAACCCCATCTAGCTTCTTAAGAGCTCTGAAATGTTGAGACTCTAGAATCTTGATTTAACTTTTAAAGTCCAAGTGCCTCAGTTAACAAAGCCTCTTCCGCCAGCTTCATCAAGTGTGTTGGAGTCACTTCTCTTCTTCAAAGTTCGTGGGGAAAAAGGGAACCAAACAAAAGCTCTAGAATCATGAAAACGATTATGATACCCCGCATTGACTTGCTCTAGATATTCCTGTATTTAAACGGGAAACAAATCCTGCTTATCTTCCAAAGCCCTTTTCGTCTTAATACACAGTTCCTTAAACCTACTGTCACACTGACAACTACCAAACCCTCAATAACAAGTCTTCAAAAACAAAAAATCTTTTCTCACTATTAAGGTAAACACTTCACCACAATCATGGTCAACCTTCCTAATCCATCATCCCTTGTCACCCTGCGACACCATTATTTGATAACGGAAGAAGAAAAAAAAAATACTGTATACCTATGTACAGCTTTACCAAAATGATTTCCACTCGAATGAATAAAAGAAATCGACCGTACAAAATTGCCTCCTTATCCATTGTCCATAAACAAAATGCCAAAGCGAGCGATATCCGATTTCAGTTCAATTGTTATCCAATTTGGAGAATAATTCTACGCACCAATCCACTGGCACCCTCTTCTGAAGTGGATATTATTTCCGAGGGTTTTGTATGGGAGTGTGGGTGTTTGCTAAGCGAATGTGACGTCCTTGGAGTAGGAAATCCTTCGAGATATTCGAAATATACCCCAAAAAAATCTAGTGCAAACCATTGTTTTTTTTCTTCTTCCACTCTCGTTTTCCGTTTTTTTTTTGTTATCAGTTATCTGTAACGACATGATAGAGGGTGTCAGGGTTGGCAGTTGGGGTTGGGGGTTGGGGGATTACTAAGCGAAGGAGTACAATATCACGAACCATCTTGTCCTTGTCACAATCAATGTAATACGCTTTGTTTACCACTAATATTCATTCGTTTGTTTTCTTCTTCTTTTTTGGCGGAATTGGCTTCCCTTTCCCTTGGCTAGTGTTGTTACACTCTATAAGCACACGCTACAATCCACAAGCTGGCGTTGGCGTTGGCTTTGCGCACGAGGACAATACGCGGTGACAATGTGGAAGTGGATATTTTGTGTTATGCCCTGTCGGGATATCATCATGAAATCTGTCTCGCTTGATCCTCATATCGCATATCAAAACGATTTGTTTGACGGTGTGCGATGAGCACAATACACAATCAGTATTACACCACTCCCGTGTGCGAATAGCTGAGAAAACAGGAGCGTCAGGGATGGTGGATGCGGGTGGGGAGGGAAACATTCGCGCGTTGAAAGAACTCAAGCGGCAAACCAAACTGCCAATGCAACGTAGGGGTGGTTTTTTGTTTATTTTATTTTTTCTCTATGTAGAGGTGTGAGGGTATCCTTGTGTTGGTTTTTTTTCTGTTGATTCTTAAACATTTATCCCAAGGATGCTATGTGTGTACACAAAACACTACACACTCGCATATTTACTTGGAAAACTTTCACTTACCCATTGTGTATACGTTTAGTTGACTGACATTAATTAGAGCGGCAAGAAAGTGCCACCGAAAGGGTTGCAGCAGTGGGTTGCCACACGCCCCTCATGGTGGTGGTGGTTAAGTGGCTTATTAAAGTGGTTTCATAAAGATTACAGAACGTCGCCGTCGTCGTCGCTGAGATAGGAGGATCATAATAAACGTTGTGCTTTGTTTCTGTTTGTTTTTGCCGCTCTCTTTCCCACCTTATTGGGTCTCGTCCTTGAAAAGCTCATTATTTATCAATATATTGAAGATGAACCGCTGTAGTGTTGTACTTGAGATGATATCATGCGATGACATTGAGGTTAGCATGATATTTTATTTGTTGCCGCTTTTTATTTTTTATTTTCGTCCTGTTTACGTGCAATAGACACTCAGCATATTGTATGTCACGTGAGATACTTTATTATTTTGTGATTCACCATTGAATGTCCTTGTTGATGGTGCAGGATAAGGTGGTAATTTATTAGGCCGAGCTTTCACTTTTTTCTCATATCATTGCACGTAGGAAAATATTTATGTGAAGAGTGATGGCAATTTTTAGGTCATTGCTGGCGCGATGTTGTGGAGTGACATCAAGGATAAGCTTTATTTCCTCTTGAATTGGAAGGTAAATATGCAACTTGTGGTAAGTAAAAAAGCAACAAGCTATTATTTTAACTATTTTGTCGAGGATTCTTTATAGTTGTGGTGTAGGTTTCTAAGAGATAGTGGTCGTGTCCAGCATGTGTTTGTGTAGAGTTTTCCATTAAGAGACTTTAAGGAGTATTTATGGAGCACGATTTGATGGTATGTTTTCTTGATAGCGATGCGGATGTCATGCCGCATTTGATGTTTAATTATTTCCAACAGTTTAATGAGCAGTCGAACTTAAAGAGAGCCCTTGGTACGACTGTCAGGGCTGTCAAAAAGGTTGAAGTTTTCGATTCTATAAGTACATGTAGTTTAAGGAAAGTTTAAGAAAAGTGTAAACGAGGTGGAGCCCACATTGTCGCAAGGCAAGTAAAGAAGAACTTTAGGCTGTCTTTGATCAAATGCTGTGATCAAGCTGTGAATTTTCTAAACAACGTCAAACTTCTTGCTGCTCATTTCTAAGTCAGTTTTCCCTTGGAATCTAATGGAGTACGACTCACTCAGAAATGGAACCAACTAGCCCTGCAGGGGCTATGAATGCCCTTATGATGCTATTCACACAGAGCTAGTGTGGGTGTCGTGATTTTGAAACTCAAGAGAAACCAATTTCTCCAGCAAACTAAACTTCAAAAATGCCCATACTCGTACCCTATTGCCTTCCGCATTTCACGAGTATCTTCCTGATGAAGCTTCTGGCAATTCAAGAAGCTTGCCGGTTATTTAAAAATTATTCAACACATAAATGAAACCTTGCAATCTTCGTGGATATCCAAGTCGATGCTGAAGCCTCTGATTCTCTACACGTGTAGAACAATAGGAAGAAAACCTAGGTAGTCTGTTTAGTGTGGGTTCAAAATCATAGGGACATTGCTGGAAATGAACATGCTGGCGAACTGGCCAAGTTGGGCTTCCGATCAAGTCAATATTCCACTGAACGTTAAGGGTAACGTTCGTATACTTCCTGTCGCTAGCCAACCTAAGATGGAATAGATTTAAACAAGAACGAACGAACAAGGTCTTTAGTAGGCCTCGTGTAGATATCGCCAGAATTATAGCGGTGAGTACGAATGATAGGACAAATGGAGACCATTCAGCAAGCTAGACAATATGGATTAGGCAAATCCTTCATTGACGACCTTAAATGCATCTTTCGTAAGAGAATTTGGAAACTAACTATTTTTCAGGCATGACAAACCTGCAAGAGTATAATCTGTCATGAAAAGCTTCTCAATTCGCCGTTCGGAGTCGGCTTTAAAACTCCGACCTTCTATTCGTGCGAAGAATATAACACGCACAACATGAATGATTGTGAGAGAAGCTAGGCCTTCACTATCTATGAGCTGTCGTGCCAAATATACATACATTCAAAGTACGAAGATACATTATATCATAATAGAACTATCACTAGTCTAAGTGTGCTGGAAACAGCTGGCAGCCACTTTAACCTAACCTATGAAGGAACAATTCACGAATGTTTTTACTCCTGATTTTTTCTACCGCGACGGCGGTAAGGATTTTGAAGGCCTCAATCACCATACTTGTAGGGTAGCCTCTTACCTTAAAGTTGTAAAAATACCCGCGCTCTAACTCTCTCTCTCCGATGAATGTGACAGCCTGAGCTGAAAGGATAGAAAAGGTGGTGGGGGTCTAACGTAGCATACCTAATCTCCATCCGAAAGTGCCATGTTCCAATGAACTTCTGACAAAGAATCAACTAAAGATGGATGGAAGGAGCGTGGAGTTCATGCATATCAAAGGGACTATACACAATAGAAGGTAAAAGTGCTAAAATCATTACTCCTCTATTTGCATTGGAAAGGGTGACAAAGACAGTAGCACAAAGGTTGCAAAAATCATCTGTGGGACCTAGTCATGACATCTTATGCTGGCGGACTGATTGATTGGTAATATTTCCCTTTCCAATTGGACACATCACCAAAATCTTTCTTTGATTGCTAGGTTGGTCTTAACTTCTTCTCAAACACCGAGCAATAAATCTGTGATTCTCATGCGGCTCCAAGGACCAAAAGTACTATAAACATCGTCATTAATGTGTTTCAAGTCGAATTGCACCCTCTACAATAGGGAATACATTTTTTTCTTAAAAAAATAGATTTATACAAATGACGACTTCTGGAAATGACCCCTTTACATTTCAAATTTAAATGGATTCGACCATTTTCTATTTTTAAACATCTGCAAACACTCTTATCGCCCATTGACCCACTAAAATGACAACGTATAATCATTCCATTTTACTAATTACGACTTCCTACCGATGAACTTCAAAAAGGATCATTTATAATTTAGATTTTCAATTTCTTTTCAACATTTTTCCAATATAAATTGATGTCATCAATGCTGAATCGATACTTTTGTTCAGCTTTCTGTCAAATTAGTCTCCCCCTTGCAAGGATATTGAGTGACTTAAAGTTCACCGAAACCAACTTGGTCTAGACATAATAAATTTTGTTGCTCCTTCAGATGTTCAAGTAACCAAATTGATTGCTACAAATTTCATCTGGTGAATGAAAGTTTATCATAAACAATGTTATTGGGAGTTTGGTCAATTGACAAATGAAATTCATCATTGTGGACTTGTGGTGTACAAAGTTTTTAAATCCTTGGTCTTAGACCGTAAAGTTTTGTAAGAAGGATTTCAATTGACGAGAGAAAAGAGTATTTCTTTCAGTTTAGTGCTGAAGGATTATCAGTTTTATGTTTTGAGATTGTTTTTTGAGATTGTTTTTTGAAATTAGTTGGACCGTAGTTCATTTGGGTTTTTAGACAACGAATGTGTTCCAAGCCCAAGAAAACTCAAAAATGACTTTAAGAAAGGCGGAAAGCACTTGTGTTAAAGAGAAGCAGAAAGTAAGCACTTCGCTTTGTACCCAACTAAACATTATATCCTTTTCATTAACTTCCTCCACACCATTCACTTTAAGTCTTTCCAGGCCGTTAGCCCATCATCATGTGACGTAATAAATTATGGAAAATACTGTAGAAAACTACATTAGAACTTTTGTAATAAATGAGGTGCCCTTGAACAGGACGGGCAGATAAGCAGAGACTGCCTGCATCAGTTTATGAAAAACATTAAAGAATTAGTCTTGGTCAAGGAGACAACAATGTGTGCATTCCTTGATATAGCATATCTTCCACGAAGGCCTTAGTAATTTAAGAAGTAAAGGCGAAGGTGCCTCAAAATAACCATACCCAAGGCTGGCCTCAAGAAGTATTTCTGTAAACTTTAATGTGGACTGTAGTTGTAGAGGAGAACCTCACTAATCTCGAGGTGGCCAGATATTTTGGATTGCCGAGGAGGACCGTCACCGACCGAGGGACTGAACTCACGTCGAGAATGTTCAAGGTGTTTTGCGAGGAGAATGGGATCCAGCACATACAAATAGCTGTCCGTACGCCCATGGCCAACGGTCAGGTTGAAAGATACCACACGAGCTCTTGTTCGCCTACACTCTGAGGAGCATTTCGGGCGACAAGCTATGAGAACGGACAATGGTGGGACCCGGGGAGATGGAACAAATTGGCAAATATCCAGCAGATTCAACGCTACAAGAAGGCGCACTACCAGGCAGGGGATCTTGTGTTGGTTGAATCTCGGAAATTGGAACCGCGATATCGAGGGCCCTACATTATAGTCAGGGTACTACCAAACAAGGAATATGTGGTGGAGGATATCCCCAATATGCACCGGAACCAGCGGAAGTTGAGAACGGTAATGGCATCCCACAGAATGAAGCCGAGGTGCGAGCTTCTGGAAAAAGGGCTCTCCAAGGACATAAGCGGCAACGAATGCTCCGATCTCGAGTACAGGATAAATGGCTGAGTTGTTATAAATAGGCGTATATAAATACACAATTTTATGACTATCGCTGCCCAATTTCTCATCAAAAGAGCAGCTTAGAGCGAAAAGAGGTGCACAATAGCTAAAATCTCTTCCACTTCTAAAGTGGACTTGTTTATGAAACATTAAAGTAAAGCTAAACGGGCAGTATTCAGATCAGGTTGGTAAGGGTGGGATACGAGTATAGGAATTGAACGATTGAGTTTTTCTCCTCCTCATCTCTGCAGGCTCTGCTAAAACTGTTACATGGTTGGTTAGTTCTGAAAAGTTGTCCCATCATATTCGAATCCACGCTTTCGATATCTAAGAGTCGAAGAGAGGCCAAATCAAGTTTAACATTATTGGAACAAAGAGCATCGGTGTGAATAACGTGTTCAATAGACGACATATGTTAGTGCCTTGACATGGTCAATGTTTCTGCTGTAAATACCTAAAGAGCTTGATGTTACATTGTACTATTTATCGATCTCGTTCAGAGACACGCAACAGACCTTCACTGACATAGACTTTATTGCTGCTTGGCTGTGCATGATGCTGGGTAAATCTTCAGTTACTAGGCTTTGAAAGATGCCACAGCGGTTTTGGAGACTAATGGATCTGTGAACATCAAGATCTTCCAACTCCCTTTATTGCATTAGATGCATCCGTAATAATCGATATTCCCTGGTTATAAAGAACTTCGTACTGACCTCAGGCGCTTCTTTCCTGTGTTCTGTGTTTTTAGTGGACGACAGATTTGTAAATTTTAGAAGGCTGCGGTGGGACTATGAAATTCGGTCATGATCCAAATTTGGATCACTGGATTGATGAGTGTCTCTCAGGGGCTACTTCAATGGGATGCTGCATATTATAAATGTCTATTGGCTGCAAGTGTAGCATGAAATGAAGCGCAACTGCTAGGGCTTTTTGTTGGGCTTAAGAGTTTAATTTGCCACTGCCAGTGAGAATTGGTTTTACTAGAGTGCATAACCTTTAGCTGTAAACCTCATCAGGAACCCACAGCTTATTTGTTCGCACAAAAAAGACTTTACATATGCATTGGACTTGTCATAGACAACTAACTCAAAAGAATTGAGAAAAAATTCAAATCTTTTTACTGCCTTACTGTAGACACACTCATCATGTATCGCCTGGATCTTGAGCAGGGCCAAACTAAATCTGCAGGGTGGAGTGAAACACCGCATCTTTGGAAATCCAAGTACAAGATAATTTCTTGGAAAACTTTTTATATCTCTGCTAACGATGTCATCCTCTTGCATTCACTAAAAGATATGGCTTATGACCGCGTATAATCCTGAGCAATTCAAGAACGGGAAGAAGCGCTTAACTCAGGGAGTGTCATAAAAATATAAGAAAAAGGTTTTCTAAATGCAGTATGCCATCGCAAATACTTTTTAGGACAACGATGTGTGCATCATAAAGTTTCATCTTGCATTGTCGCTGCGAGGCAATAATACTTGTATAGCCTTGCAATTCAGAATATCGTAATTACCACATAACAAATTAAATTTTATCATTTCAACGCATTACCGTCTTTAATCAAAGCCAACAATCCCATGAAGCACTTTCAAGATCCAATAAAACGTCAAGTTTCACATAAAATAAAATATAAGACTTGTTCCATTATACTCCAAAGGAAGCAAAGCAAAGAAGAAGGTCTCCCTGCAAGGCATTAACTTACAACCGAACATTACGATATGTTAACTGGCACAACCTCAACAACCTTTTGAATAGGTAAGTGTTGTACCACCCACCCATTCCACGTTTCCAACAACCCCATAAGGTTCGCGTATTTAAATACCAGTATTCGACTGTAATTCGGTTTTGGTTACACTTTCATGTACACGTACTTACATACATTAAGCATTCAAGCCAGTTAAGCCCCTGCTCCCCATCCACCTAGCCGGTTTCTCTCTTGTCAAAGTGTCATTTAGATCGTAATGATTTGATACTTTGGCATCCGTAAACACCACGTGCACATTAAACAAATTTCGTTAACCATTTTGCTGGCGGCATAAAAAAAAAAAAGTAAGTATACGCCACGTTTACCTACATGCAGTAGTAGTCATTGCTCGACTACGATACACCACCATCGAATCAGGTTAGAGGAAATCATCGTGCCACAAGAAGAAGGAATCATTATCAACCGACGCCGGAGGGACACGAGGGCATGAGTCGGATAAGTGTTTGTCACTTCAGGCAGAGGTGATGATGACATTAAATGTTTTCGTTTTAAAAGAAAAATAAAAAATAAAATTCACACGACAATCTGGCTGTGGAACGTTCACACTTCTTATCTATCTAACCGCACCGGAGGTGGTAATTAGACGTTAAGTTGCAGCCGCAATAACATTAATTGGATGCGATACATCAAATGTGTAACAAGCATTTTTGCTTGATGTCATCACGAACGTGTGCTATTAGTGATAAGTCATGTCTACATGGTGGTTTATTGGTGGATGCATTCGAAAATGATTCGTGTCTTTGAAATCTTTTGGGGTGAATGGATGATTTTATTAGAAATTGAATTAGTTATCTGTATTACAACATTGGCAACACAGTTCCTTTTACGTTATGTTATGTTATTATGTCCTATAATGATGAAATATATTTGACATTCGCTTAACAAACCCCAACCCAGCTGGTTGTTTTCGTAGTTTTTTCTTTTGTATTTCCAACAAAGGTTATGGGCCCAGACTCACGTTTTTTTTGATTAAATTAGTCTTACGCTTTTACTAAGTCCGTCTTAATAAAACCAAAAGAAAAAAAAAAAAAAAACTTTAAATAGAATTCGTGTGTGGTAGGTTAATTTTACGCGAAATGAGTTCTTTATATCAGATTGACAAACTGTCGAATCATAATTTTGATTGCTGGAAAATACAGATGAGGTCGGTCCTCATTCATACTGAACTCTGGTCACATGTTTCGGGAGAAAGCCCTAAACCACAGTTAGCAGCTAACGGGGAGAATGTTGCTGAAATCTCCGTTTGGATAAAAAGAGACGAGAAGGCTCTTGCAACCATTTTTCTGTGTGTACAGTCAACACAGTTAAGCCACATCAAAAACTGCAAATCATCGAGGGAAGCGTGGACAAAATTATCGGATGTTCATCAACCTAGCGGTCCCGCTAGGAAGGTAACACTTTTTAAACAACTATTAGCTTTAAAATTAGATGAAATGGAATCAGTTTCCAATCATTTAATCCAATTTTTTGATACGGCCGATAAATTAACTGAAATTGATATAAAGCTCCAAGATGAGTTGCTCGCGATCATTTTGCTATCTAGCCTTCCAAAAAGCTTTGAAAATTTCGTTGTCGCGATTGAGTCCAGAGACGCCTTGCCTCCTATCAGTGTGTTAAAGACAAAACTTTTGGAAGAAGGGAAGCGGCGAGAGGATAATCCGCAAGAAGTCAGTGGGTCTGCATTTCTTATACGGCAGCAGCCGAAAGCACATGAGATGAAAAACAAGCATCGCGTCAAAGGTAAATGCTACAATTGCCATAGAAGGGGACATTTTGCATCATCATGTACAGTACCTAAAAGCTCTTCTCATAAAAATGTGACGTCATCATTTGGCATGCTGAACATGCATAGTTCCTCTATTCTGGATAGGAACAACTGGGTTTTGGACAGCGGTTCAACTTGCCATATGTGCTGCAACGAAAGTTTTTTCACGTCAATGCAACCACATATAGAGAAAGTTCAACTAGCGGCAGATTTTTCAATTAATTCGAAGGGCATTGGATCTGTTTTAATAGACACAATTGAACTTAGAAATGTGCTTTTTGTTCCACAGTTAAAGACAAATTTCATTTCTATATGCAAAGCTGCTACGAATAATCACTTTACTCGTTTTAATAATTCTGGTGCGGACATTTACGACGATAAGAATAACCTTATTTTGCATGCTGAAAAATGTGGTGATCTTTATTTGTTAAATATAAAACATAAACCGAAAGTTTTTTGCATGAATAAATTGGATAATTATTTGCTGTGGCATGCACGTTTTGGCCATTTAAATTATAAAAGTTTGCATGAGTTATATAAACAAGAGATGGTAAACGGATTGCGTTTGGATAATGTTCCAAAACAAATCGAGTGTGAAGTCTGCTACAAAGGGAAGTTATGTAGTTCTGCATTTCCAAAATTAAACAGGATTCAAAGTCAACAGATTTTAGAAATTGTTCACACAGATATCTGCGGGCCAATGAGAACCACTTCATTAGGGGGCGCAAGATATTTTACATTGTTCATTGACGATTTCAGTCGAAAAGTGTTTGTCTACTTTCTTAAGGCTAAGTCCGATGTTTTTGATGCGTTTAAAACCTTCAAGGCCGAAGTTGAGCGTGAAACTTCTTGTAAAATTAAATACCTTAGGAGTGACAATGGGCGTGAGTACGTCAACGCCTGCTTCACAAAATATCTGGCGGCAGAGGGAATAAAGAGGCAGTTGAGTGTGGAGTATACACCACAGCAAAATGGCATCGCAGAACGCGCAAACAGAACGGTGATAGAGATGGCTAGGTGTCTTCTCCTTGAAAGTGATCTGCCTGATTATTTGTGGGCAGAAGCAGTAAACACTGCCGTATACTTGCGAAATCGTTCTCCAACTAAATTGCTCGATTTCAAGACTCCTTACGAATCCTGGTATGGGCGGAAGCCATATGTTGGACACCTCCGCGTTTTTGGCTGTAAGGCATACAAATTGGACAAAAAACCAGGAAAATCGAAATTTCAAGCCAGAGGAGTGGAATGTCTTATGGTTGGCTACTCCAGTGAGTCCAAAGCGTATAGGCTTTATGATCCCAAAGCGAGAATCATTTGCAAGAGTAGGGATGTTAAATTTTTAGAAGATTCAATTAACATCGGCCAAGGAAAAAGTAAGAATCTTGAGTTAATCAACGTGAAGGACAGTGAGTCTAAAGGGGAAGAAAACCTACATAATCCAAAGAAGTATATCAGTTATTCTTCAAATGATAGTGGAGATTCTTTTAACACGGATTGTGGAGAAGATGACAAAGGTAAATGCGATGATGGCGGTGACGAAGATCATGATGAAAGTGGTGCAGATGATAATGGCATAGATAATGATGACGGGAATGTAAAGAATGGTGACAGCGGCGAAAATGATAATGATGACGTAGACGATGATGATGGGAATGGAACGGAAAATGACGGCGACGGTGAAGATTGTGAAAATGAGACAGGTGAATCAAGAAGCCTCAGGCCACGATTGAAGAAAATTAAATACAACTACTTCATGAATGATTTAAAGTTATGCGATAGCCCTGCAACAGTAAAAGAAGCTCTAAGCAGACCGGATTCACATAAATGGCTGCAGGCGATGAACTGTGAGTACAATTCCCTTAAATCAAATAAGACTTGGGACTTGGTCGAGTTGCCACCGAATCGTCATGCAATCAAGTCTAAGTGGGTGTTTACAATAAAACACGATAAAGATGGAAATCCGATTCGCCATAAAGCAAGACTTGTTGCGAAGGGTTGCAGCCAACGTTTCGGTCTTGATTACACGGAAACTTTTTCGCCTGTAGTAAGGTACTCCACCATTCGTCTAATTTTAGCTTTGGCCGTTGAGTATAATCTGGAAGTTCATCATGTTGACGTTACATCCGCGTACTTGAATGGTGAAATTAAGGAGGAGATATATATGGAGCAGCCCGAGAATTTCAAAGACGTCTCTAGCGGCCAAAAGGTCTGCAAGTTGAGGAAAGCTATCTACGGGTTGAAGCAAGCCGGCCGTGAGTGGAATAGTAAATTAGATGAAACACTCAAGGCTCTTGGATTTAAACGTTGCTCTACTGATTCATGTGTGTATACGAATAACGAAAATGGACACAAAAACATTATTGCTGTATATGTTGACGACCTTATAATTGCGTGTTCTCAGAAAAGCTATGTAATTAACATAAAGCATGGAATTGGTTTAGCTTTCGATATCGTCGATAAAGGTCCGATCGATTTTTTCTTGGGCATAGGCATCGAACGGGATCAAAGGACAGGATCTATAAGTCTTTCTCAGGAACAATATATCCGGAATCTTCTGGCACAGCATAATATGATGACTACAAGAAAATGCAGTACTCCATTGGATCCAGGGGATGTTCTTAGGAAATCTCCAGACAACCCCAAAAGCAAGAGGGTGGATGCAACGCAATATCAGTCACTTATGGGCTCTTTAATTTACCTGGCAATTTCAACAAGGCCTGATATTCAGCATGCGGTGAGCAGATTAGCTCAATTTAATGTTGAACCTTACCAAGAACATATGACAGCTGCTAAGCATCTTTTAAGATATCTTTTTAATACAATTAATTATAAACTCTCGTTTAGGAAGACTGGCGAAGCTCTTAAAGGGTTCGCAGATGCTGATTGGGCCAATTGTGTTAACGACCGTAAGTCATACACTGGGTATGTCTTCCTACTTGCTGGCGCAGCAATATCGTGGGAGTCTCGAAAGCAGCAGACAGTGGCACTCAGCAGTACAGAAGCCGAGTACATGGCATTGGGAGCAGCTACGAAAGAAGCAGTTTACTTGAGGCGTTTGACCGAAGAGATTGGATTCAATTGTGCACTAAGGGGTCCTACGGTATTAAACGGAGATAACTTGAGCGCACAGAATCTAGTTAAGAACCCAATTTTTCATTCAAGGTCAAAACATATTGACATTAAATATCATTTCATTAGAGAAATTTATAACAAGTCTTTGATACTGCTAAATTTTGTTCCAACTAATGATATGGTTGCCGATATTCTTACAAAAATTTTACTAAAATCGAAACATGAATATTTATCTTTGAAACTTGGATTGTTAAAATAAAATATTTGAATATGGATTAAATTTAAAGGCACTGTTTTGAGAGGTGGTATTAGAAATTGAATTAGTTATCTGTATTACAACATTGGCAACACAGTTCCTTTTACGTTATGTTATGTTATTATGTCCTATAATGATGAAATATATTTGACATTCGCTTAACAAACCCCAACCCAGCTGGTTGTTTTCGTAGTTTTTTCTTTTGTATTTCCAACAGATTTGAACGTGCAGGCAACATGGGGTAGAGAAGTGTTTAAAAAAAGCCACCAGGAGTTTTAAGCGAATCATGATGCGGAATGATTATCAATGAGGTTAGTGTAGGGATATTCTGGGTGGCTAGTCTTAAACATATCTCAGAGAACTACAAGTCGGTCAAATTAGCTTAAACTGTTATAAGAAAGCACCACCTTCGGTGGAGTAGAGGTTTGAGCATCTATGAAAAAACGGAAGAGCAACAAGATCACCGTCTTTGATGGCTTACAAACAGCACCAACTATCGAAGCATATCCTTACAAATCGTCGTACATAAGATCCTCTGTAACGCATGTGTCTAAGGCCTTTCCGCAACCTAATAATCGGCAAATACCAGTGTGCCTTCCGGCCCAGTAGGTAAAAGCTCTACAAGGCGATGTCTGAATTCGGGATCCCGGCAAAACAAATCGAACTGTGTCGCGTAAAGGTGGAAGAGTTTATTTATATACATTGTCAGCATTAACACCACATATGACACCTTTGTGGAGATTCAATGAGGACGCGGCCATGGAAACCGTTGCTGTTTGGTGAAACAAATGGCATCACAACTTTTTACTCGAAAAACAAAATGTAATGATCTTAGTCCTGCCATTTGTGCTATATGCCAGCGAGCGCTGGACGATAAACAGGAAACCAAAGCAAACATTGCGAATTTCCGAACAAAAAATTCCTCATCGGAAATTTAGTCCTATGTGCGAGAAGGGTAACCATAAACTCTACGAGCTGTATCATGATGTGGATATAATCCAAAAAGTCAAGATTCGATGTCTACATTGGATTGGCCACACCGAGCAAAAGGATAATAATGCTCTAGCCAAGAGGATATTCGCGACTCAGCTCTAAGGTTTGAGACGACAAGGAAGATCGAACTTCCAGTTCCAAGATTAAGCTATTGCGATTATAGCAGACTTCAATAGGAAAAGTAAGTTTGGATGATGGCCTTAGTTCAAGCAATAATGAGCTCAGGTTACTATGGTGCCTTCTCGATGGACACTATTGATTCGGAAGCCTTTTAAAAAACTGCGGGCACAGTCTCGTTGGAAAGGAATTGTTCAAAAGCCTCCTCCTACAATGTATTCAAAGAAAGTTTACCCTCACGAGGCTCACCGAACTTTCCTCTAAGATAATGTGACTAACCTCTAAATTGCGCTTTAGACTACTCATGGGCAGTCCTCGCCAATTACCCTTTTAAATGTTCCTTAACCCTCCTAGATGAGCACAAAATTCCAAACGCCGATAAGTCTGCAAAAGATCCTACTTGACGTGTCCGTAAAATATTTTTCGGGATTCTGGAACTCGAACGAACCAATCCTAATCCACATAACCAAAATGCAATTAAGAAGTCACTAAATGCTCCTAATAAGTTCCAATGGAACCATTACCACATGTACATTCCTATTCGATGGAACCCGTAAAAGTGCATCAATGGATGCGCGAGATACAATGAGTCAAAAAGCAGTTGCTCTCAGAGAGCTGACCACAGCTAATCAGAACTGGATGAATTGGTTACCGGAATCATGAAATTTATTACATAGCTCCATGGGAGAGACCAACCATTTGAATTTCTGACATTTCAACTTGACATTTGTTGATCAATGTCAAACTTGTGATGAAGTCAGTGACAAAGTGCGCTTGTTTAGGTGGGATAAAATGCTTGTTCAAATGGAATGGGAGTGTCTATGAACAAGAAGGTATTCCCTTCGGAAATGTTACCCCAGAATGTCGCTAAACTGGGGTGAACTTATTTTGTGAGGAATGTCACGAGACCCTGAAGAAAAGCGGGCTTTTTCAATGTAGAAGAGGATAACTTTCACAAGGGATACCCTTGACAGCATGCCTAAATGTCCAGAAACACTTCGGGTGTAAATTGACTAGGCTTTAATTTTGAATGACATCACAGATCATATGCCAAAGGATGACGAAACTGCTTCGAATAGAAAGTGAATTAAACCACAAAGGCAAGCCAGAAATAAATGATGATCCCGGGTGGATATCGAAACAGTAATAGGAGAAGGGAAGAGGTTTTTGCTATCAAAGTGTTTCAAAGACTTAGCGCAACCAATTTGGTTTACATAAATGGAAAGATCGACATTGCCTTGATAAGCTTGTTGGTTCTAGCAGCACCATGCAAAACAGGTTGTTCTTCGTCTAGGTATAACAATGCTCCTCCTGCCTTGAAAAGAGAATATATTCATAAAAAAAAAAAAAAACTCAACACAACAAAGCTTTGGTACTTCAAACAATTTTACCTCCCAAACTTAGTCGACGCAACAGAGGATAAAAAGAGGATATGTACGCCTTTCCATATTGTTACATCGCCATTGTTAAAATTCTATTTTCCCTTCTAATGAGTACACGAATTAACCAACCCCCACCCGGGAGTGAGTTGTAACTTCTTTACATCACCCACCCACCAACACCAACCCTCGTGAGACCACTACACAGGAACCTAGTTTTGAAAACGTTTCAAAACACAAGTACTGAACAAATTAAGGGCGCATGAAAGGTTAAAAGTCCGCTGACCGCCGCCGCCATACTTCCTTTACAAATAAAATGGTTAACTCTTTTACCAAACTCAATGCTCCCCCCTGGCTAGCACAGTCGCCGCCGCCGGCCCCAAGTTACTAACTTCACCTTCCCAACCGACGAAATATAAATTCGTATGCTGCATGCGAGGGGATGTGAAACGAAAATTCATACACTTCCGGTGTGGCGATGGCCATAAAGTGCTTCCAACATTGTAGCTCAGTCGGAAAACTGGGAAATAACGGTACCATGAAGGATATAAATTTACTTATGTATGTAAACTCAAATTTTGCTTTTTTTTCGCTGTTGTTGTTGTTGTAAACTCCGGCTCAAATGAATTTGCAATGAACACCAACGTTAAACGAACTAACACACATTTCACTTGTCACATTCAGTGCTTGTAAATTATTCCACAAAATTTCTTGTGTATTCGTAGGAGTGTGTGTATGTAATTTTTTTTTTCGTCCTTTTCTCTTTGTACTTTTATTCGTTGCCCATCTATCCATAGGGTTGGCGTTTGTTTTAGTATTTTTTTTTTCTATTTTTTGTTTCGTTATTTGTTTAAATAAATTATTGCCAGTGCCATTCCCACACACACAATCGGATTTTTTCGGGAAAAAAAAAACGATCCTGCAGAGCATTGTTGTACTGGCTTTAGGGGATTTGCATTGCCCTCAAATTGGCGTTGTCAATAGGCGTGTAGTGGTGGTAAAGTACATTTTTTTTTGGTCATTGCACAGCGAAAAACCGTGGACAGAGAGGGATGTTAGGATGACATGTGTAAAAATAAAATATTTTTAATGTTAATCCACACTTAACAGCTTTAACGCATATGGAATGGTACTCTGATGTTGAATGCGGGGTTATAAATTGATTTGGCACTTTGTCGAGGTAGGCGTGAGCTTTGTTAATACTTTGACGAGTTGGAATTGCATTTAACCTTTATTTAAGGATTCAGATGAGATTTTGGTAGTCAGATAAGTCCAGAGCTCATGGGGATAAAGGTTGGCTATGATTCTTTCATAAACTACTGTGAATTACTAGCGTTGGAATGACAAGGCTGATATACTCGTATTCAATTACAGCACCGTTGGTTAAGTAAGATGCGATGTTTCTTTTTGCTGAATCCCAGAACACAAGGACCTCCCAGACAACTGCCGAGCGACCAAGCTGGCAAAAGAAGGAATAAGTCAGAACCTTTCTGAAAATAGAGGGGAACCACCCGATTTTCTAGGATCGATAAAATTTCGCCTTGATTCTGAAGCCAGCAGATGGAATAATTGTGATTTATCAAGGCAGTTCTGGTGATCTGAAGAGACAGGAAAGTCCATTAAAAGAAAAGGGATAAGAACTATAGTGGGAGCATGTCAATTGAATGCTTGTCGCCTCCAAGGACTTCTGCGGAAGCTGTCGGGATGAGGAAGATGAAGAAACAGTAGCCCATTTTCCAGTAACTGGCGACGATAACTAGCCAATTCGAGGAACAGCAACAGCTACAGAAAATAAAAAGAGAAACGGAAAAAATCGGAGTTTCTCCAACTACTACACTTAAGAGGGGTTTCTGCCTGGGAGTACAATAGACCGAACACGAGTCTGAGTTGCTCCTGCTTTGAAAAGACAAACCATCAGGGAGTACTTCTGTGAAGATCTTAACGACCTAGCCAAGCTCAATATTTACAAAATAATTAGATTTGCCTGTGACTCTGTGAGAGTCGGAATATTGAGCGACACAGTAAGCGGTCTGTATCGATACGGCTGTCCACAGGGTCTTCCTTGAAAAATACTTTACGATTAAGGGTTGCAGACCACTGGATAAAGATGGCTCCATAGCATTCAATTTGGTTCCAAACTATTTGGGGAACAGGTCACTGGAAGGAGTTCCGAAAGGATTGGTGCTGGGTTTTGTCGAACATAGTGCACATTTTGTGACACTGAATATTCGACAAGGGAAACATTTTGAAATTTGATAGTACAGAGCTCCTTATACCGAATATTCTGTAACCAAAGGCATGACTCGATTAATCTTTTCCGGTGAAATCTGTTAAACGGTACCATCGCTGTAAATTCGTCTGCTTTACAGTTCTCATAAACGTCTCTAGGAGATTTATTTCTCTAGGATACCGAAATCTGGCAAAGATGTCAAGGCCAGGTGGAAAACAAGAACACTCTCACCCGTTCAAGCACGTCGGAAGAGCTTGACCACACATGTATTAAACTAAACGAGACACCTTGTCCAACAAGAGGTCATATGGCACACGTGCGTCGTCGGGACGAAAAGTTGTTGCAGCTAGTACACTGTTCTCCCATCTTGGTACTTAAGGGAGTACAGAGGTTTCCAGATCAATCAGCTCTGACACGAAGCACTCCTTCAGTTGACTCGAATCAGTACCTACTCATAGTTGCGGCTAAGGAACGTATGCTGATATCTGTAGCATCCAGAAAATACGTTTGTACTTTCCGAAAGCTTAACGCCGCATGATGCAATCGTAGGAGATCTCCACAGTCTTTTTCATCAAATGTCCCTTATCTTCTTCAGAGGTCCTTTGCCACCAGCGTCAGACATTGACAATCATTCATTTTCTCTGATGTTTTAGTTAGCTTCGGACGAGGTTTCATTCCCCAAGCTCTTGTCAAGTCCCTCATCCCTCTGTCAAGTACGACATTTACTCTTCGATTAATCAACTCAGAGGTCAAAAAACACAAGTCTGTAATTTGTACTGTCATATTTAATGAGATATCGAAATGTCTCGATGCGCGTAGGTTACCACTGAAAATGCATAAATTATTATGACAGCATAACCTTTTCATTTAGTCCAGCAGGGCAGACCCTTAACTCGTGTCCCGAAAGAATACAGCTTTTAAATTACACAAAATGTCAATCTGATGAAAGAACCTTACAAGCATGTAATTTAAAGGACGTTGCTGGCGAACCAATTCAGAAAGTTTAAGCTACGCTACCACCACCCTTCGCTTTGGCTTTGCTGCCACTCAAAAATTAATTATTACTTAACGGTTCCTTCTTTTTGAAGCATTAAACAAAAAATGGAACCACCGACTCACACACACACACACACACCCAGTCGGTCATATCACTCGCAGTTCTATAAAATGTTTTTAAAAAAAAAGACAATGGAGTGTGGGTGGCAGCTCAGGGTGGTTGTAGTGCAAAGTGTATTGTTATTTTGCCTAATGACGGACAACGCAAACAAATTATATTTTTAACGGACAACAGGACACTGGCAGTAAGAGGACACTTTGTACAAATTTAACGTATGTATGTATGGGGGTGTGTGTGCGTTCTTCCTTTTATATTATTTATACAACCCATATTTAGAATAAGAAAAGAGCACGATGTTGAGGGAGAGAGAAAGAAAGAAAAAAAAAAGCAGCATACTGTGAAACAGGATAATAACAGCAGAAAGGTGCACACCAGTGTGGTGTGAATAAATAATGAACTGAAAAGTGTAACTGGGTCAGTTGGTCCTTCCACTTCAATGCAAGGTGCTCTAAGTGCCTTTGTTTGTTATTAAAATTTGTTTCCTTCTCTCTCTCTCTCTCCCACTGTCTCTCTTTCTCACTTACTTTCTTTCAATTCGGCCCTCTGTACTGCTTTCAATTTGCAGAATTTTTTTTTTAAATCGCCAAACAATTTGCGAGGATATCCTTAGCTATTGGTGTTGTCTTTGCTTTGCATTTATTTTACGTTGGATGTATGCTCCTTACAAAATTATTGCTTATTGCCTTTCATTGCGTTTAGAAAGCGTATGTATGCCTATGTATGTGCGATCAAAGGTGATAAATAAAAATGAGAAAGAGAATGTTCCTTTGATTGTTTTTTTTTTTTTTCACCACAAGGGGATAATAATTGCATGCAGCTAAAGCTATTGCCTTTCCCTTAAGTGAGGACAATTGGGCCAAAAGATATACATGTGTCCATGTCTATTTGAAATTGCTAAGGAAGTGTGTGGAATCCACTATAATGACTAATGGACAAAAAGTTATTCAAACAAATAAGAAGGTGAATTTGGATAAATTGTACACTCCGAAGACACTAGAAGGTAGATGATTTAGAATAGTGTTTTGAAGATAATAGAATGATAAACGACTTGTCAAGCCTAATGAATGTTATTGGTGATGTCCACGCGTTGTTTTGTTATCCTTATTATCTGCTAGCAAATGCCTTACGATTTTTGAAGGTCTGAAATCATTTGACAACATCGTGGTTGGTCATAATTAGTGTGGTTTTAGGTTAGGAGGGTTTGACTTAATATTTACCCTTCAGTAGGTCTTAGATCGTGACTAGCTACATTCTTATCGATGTTGAGACATAGAGACGAGTCAACCTTATCAACTCAAAATCGAGATCTTTGATGTCGAAACATTATTTAGACCAGATGACGCGCAGTAACTTTAAAACCAGACGCACAATCTTTCCCAATTACTTGACATAATCGGGACTTCTGAAACGAGGTCAACGAGAGTCAAACAATGTACCTAAATGCTGTCTAAAAAAAGAACAGCACCTAATCAATATTTATCTAGGTCCTCTAACTGCAATATTGGAAGAAATTTCTCCGACTTGCCCCAATATCATCCTATGTGGAGACCTCAACAGCAACCTATTATGTGAAACCCAACTATCTGAACAAATGAGCATGTTTAACCTATTCCCCGTCAACACCACAACTCCGATCCATTTTTCTTACCACCCTGCGACGCTACTGGACTTGTTCTTAGTCGGCGATATTAACAAGGTCCTTCTCTATGACCAGCTTTCAGCACCCGCATTCTCTAAGCATGATCTTATTTACCTTGCTTTTGATTTCATCATTATGACTGAAGCAAATAGTTTCGAATACAGAGACTTCAAGGGAATTAACTATCGTCTCTTAGAAGAACATGTAAGGACAATCAATTGGGATTTCATCTACTGCTTACCATCTCCGAACGATCAAGTAAAATTCCTTAACTCAAATATTTCACATCTCTTTAACCTACATGTTCCAATTAAAGTTAAAACCGTTACACCCGGGGGTACACCTTGGTTTACTAACTAAATTCGTCATCTGATAACGCAACGAGACCAAGCATATAACCGCTGGAAGCGTTTCCGGTTAGAAGAACAACGACGCACATACTGCTCACTTCGCAACAAGGTCGTGATGGAAATTAGAACCGCCAAATCAAGCTTCTTTTCCAGTCGACTCAGCTTCTATGGGTGGAAAGCTTTTGTGGAAAAATTTGCGTAATGTAGGAATAGGCAAAACGAAAAGCCAACTTATCGAGGGGATTGATCTCAATCAACTCAACTCAAAATTTGTATCTTCGCAGACATCTACTCCGTCTACCTCACAGAACTCTCATCTAATTGGTGCTGCATCATCTAGCGCAAACTGCCCTAGTTTTAGCTTTACAGCACTTAGTTGCGCTGATGTAGTAGAGAGTATGCTGTCCATTAAATCCAATGCTGTCGGCCTTGATGAGATACATCCATCGTTTTTAAAGATTATCCTTCCTATCTTGTTGCCCTACATTACGCACATTTTTAACGCAGTGATGACAAAAGGAATTTTTCCCGATGAATGGAAAGTGACAAAGGTACTTCCCGTCCCCAAAACACCTAGTGCTGGTGAATTTAGACCAATCTCCATTCTTCCATTTATCTCGAAAATTTTTGAAAAGTCTATGCAAAAGCAAATAAACTAGCATCTCTCCGCCCATAACATCTTAATGCCTAAGCAATCTGGTTTTCGTCAGAAGCACAGTTGTATAACAGCCATACTAGGCATCTCAGATGACATACGGCATGCTCTAGATGAATGAAAGATCTCGTTCTTAGTGCTTCTTGATTTTTCTAAAGCATTTGACACGGTTGATCATGCAATTTTGTGCCAAAAACTATCCAGGCTTTATAACTTTGAGCATAGCGCCGTTAAATTGATCTCATCATACTTGAAAGGCAGATTGCAGGCAGTGGAAATGAATAAGGTTCTGTCAGACTTTCTCCCTACAACCAGCGAGGTCCCACAAGGATCTATCTTAGGACCCTTATTATTTTCGCTGTTTGTAAATGATGTTCCTTCCGTTGTTAAATACAGCTCATTTCATTTGTACGCTGACGATGCTCAGCTCGTCCTAAGTTGTCCTTTGGGCCTAATTGAGGATGCTGTGAGCCGTATTAATGAAGATCTCTCAAATATTGCGCTATGGTCGGGAGGAAATGGGCTAATGCTTAACGCAAAAAAATCGAAATGCATAGTTATCTCCAAGAAGTCTGTGGATCTATCGCGCTGAACAATACCACAATAGATTATGTGGACAAAGTAAAAAACCTAGGTATGATTTTTAGCCGTGACTTAACTTGGGATAGCCACATAAACGCAGCTGTAGGAAAGACTTTTGGAGTGCTTCGAACTTTGTGGGCTACACGATCTTTCACTCCTCTTGAAACGCGGATTCTGTTGGCGAAACCCCTAGTTGTACCGGTATTAACCTATGGGTGCGAAATCTTCTATAATTGCTGCTACACATCCAAAAGAAAACTTAATGTTGCCTTCAATAGCATAATTAGATACATCTTTGGCCTGCGCCGGTACGATCGAATGTCCAACTTCTCCACCCGACTTTACAACATTCGAAAACCTTCTAAAATATCGTGCACTATGCCTTTTTACTGATATCCTGCATACTTATCAGCCCACATACATCTACGAAAAAATCAGATTCGCCTCTTCAAATAGATCCAGTCAACTGATTCTTCCTCGCTTCTCATCTTTGACATCCGAACGTCAATTTTTCATTAATTCTACTCGCATGTGGAATACTTTGCCACGACGTCTTAGAAGAATAGATGACACAGCAAGATTCAAAACTGAATTAAGAAATTATCTATCTTTGAACTGAACTGTTATATTGCCTTATCTTTTCTTTTTTTCTCTTTGTCTTTTTTATTGTTTTTACTTATGAATTCATTCTTGTATATTAAATTCGAACAGACTCATGTAGCTATCATAAAAACCATTAATTTAAGCTTGTCACTATTTAAGAAGATATTGTATCTTACCGTGTATAAGCATATCAATAATATGAAATAAATAAATAAAATAAATAAATACATCTTGGACCGAACGTAACCCCTAGACAGACATAGCTTTGAGATAGATAGGGATCTTGTATAAATAGCCTCCGCTATCAACACAGACAGCGACACCAGTGCTGAGATCGAACAAAGACTTACTCTCACCAACAGGACCTATCACTGGTCGATCATTTAGTTCTGCCCCCCCTTGCTCTCGTCAAATCCAGCATTGCACTAGACTTTCATAGACAAGCTGATGAGAGATGGAGCGCATTCTTATCATGCCGCATCTCTTAAAAAAATCTGGATAAATATCGACAAGATAAAAACGGGACACATTCTTGCGCTAAACAGATCAAATTTAGCTCTGTTCACAGGGATCATCACAGGCCACAACCTACTGGCGGCCCACCGTAGAAGAATGCATCTAAGTACAGACGAATTATGCAGAGGCTTGCGGTGATATAGACCTAGCCTATATAGAACAAGGAAGACGGCCCTCTGTGAATACCATTTCAACGACCTGGGCGAGCTGTCCAACAAGCCATTCTAAAATTCGCGACGCACTCATCCAGACCCTTCCACTCTTTCTTGTCTTTTTAGGATGGACATTCCACGTCAGAGGAACGCAATGGATCCGTTAGAGATCCGAGTGAAGGCTGCATCACGCGATGCATCCACCTCTTTAACCCACCTACCTACTCTCACCAATCGTTGATTATTTGGCCTAAGAAGGCAATTGAATAGCAAGGCTCACTACTAGTACTCCTAGTCTACTGCACTGAGGCATAGGCTCGGTCAAGAATAAATGAGGTTACATAAAACAAATGCAAATACTTGGCGCGAAAGCTCATAGAGAGCTAAGGCCTAGCTTCCTTCATGTTGTGCGTATTATATTTTTTTGCACGAATGGAAGGGCCGACTACAAACGGCGAATTGAGAAGCAGATTACACTCCTGCAGGTTTGTCATGCTTGTGAATAGGTGTTGCCGCGAAAAAACATTTGGTGGTTTTGAGGATCGAACCTGTGTCCTTTCTCTTAGCAGTCCAACGCACTAACCACTAAGCCACGATGACGATGAGGTTACTTATGATCGTTTTCAGAGAAAAATTCTTCGGGTGATCTAAGGTCTACGGTCGAGAAGATATAACGACGAACTGTATGTGCTTTTCAGCGATACCGACGTTGGCAGAGGAGTCCACAGCACCACTCCTGAGAATTTTGAATCCAGTCCGGAGAGACGGCGCAGGAAAAGAAGATGTCACTCAAATTACATGCACAGTCGAAAGGGACCACAACCATCTTGGCAGTGCTGACGATCGTGCTGCCTGGAGATGCTTGTTAATTGAGGCGCAAGTTCATTCCGGACGGTAGGGTTATCCTAAAGATAGCTAAATATCCAAAAGCTAGATTAGGAACCCTGATATGTCAATGGACGGTCGACAAAGAGTAGGGTACGTCAGAACTATCATTGGCGAAAGGTCGCTTCCGAATAGAGGGTTAGGAGACTTAACGTCGTACGGATCCATGATAGATCGAAAAATCTGGATCTAGTCTGCTATTTAAATCTTGGAATAAAAACTCCAACATACCAAGACGAGAGGTTGGCACTGCTACACCTGCTGGACTATGGATGGGACAAACTGGAGTCAATACATCACTGGCAATGGAATGTGGTAAAAAAAAACTCAATGACTATCTGATTTAAAATAATTTTACATCGAAGGTAACGAAAAGGTAGACAACTTGGCCAAGCAGGAGTCAGCCTCTGATTGTCTAGGTAGGTAGATCGTTAAATGGGCCACATATGAACATCAGAGAAGATGACGAAGTTTGATATAATGCAAAGAAGCCGCAAATGCCGATAAAATAGCTGCCGGCTGGACCAAGAATTGATATTTTCGGCTGCCAATCGATTCAAAAACAAAGGATTAGCCAGATATCTTCCATAAGGAATCGCGCTCATGGAAGAACTTCGGAGAAATCAGGTGGGCACCACTGACTGGGACGAATCGTGAAAGGGAGACGAGAATGATATTTCAAAATTTCTCTCTGAGTCATATATGAAGGTAATTTTTTACGGAACGACGCAGGAGTGATGAAATTAGGCAAGGGATATTCAAGACTGAAAACTTGAGGTTAAACATTGAAGCTGCTTCGAGACTTAATGCAAAGTCTACATAAACGGAAATTTATCAAGCTTTACTACAAGGACATCAGCCTCCTTTAATATTTTCTCTTAGCACCCTTTTATCGAATATTTTGAGTGAGGTTCTCCTTCACTCAAAATATTCGAAAAATAGTCACCAACACGCAGCTAACAAAAGATAGAAGTGGTTGAAACTGGTGAGCCTGCCAGAGACACAAGTATCGCTGATGCGCCGTTTTGATACCACAACTCACGTGACCTGGATATTGATGGGCGTAGCTTGGAGTTTTCATATCCATCCTGTGGAGTTGAAAAAATTGATAATATTGCTGAATTTTATGTTAGAAATCTCAGAAAGTTCCTTGAAAAAGGATTTTCCGAGTGAGCTTTGCCTGGTTCTGTCTAGTGCCGGGCAGTCACAGAGAAAGTGAAATAACGTTTCCTTTTCGTGTGAATTGTCGCAATTACGACGGTAAGGGTTGAACGCGATATCTAACTTGGCAGCGTGTTGACCAATTGGCCAGTGGCCCGTGTTAATTGCTGTCATTCTTACTGTCTCGATGCGGTTCCTATTGATTAGGTCATTCATTCTGTTTTTATTGTAGTCGGGCCATATATGTCTGGATATGGCATAGGTTGCATCCGACATAGGAGACGGTAAAATAAAAATATCGCAGTAGAATAGCAGCCTTCATGGCAAGTCGCGTATAAGAGTATTCAGGATTGGCGGAACCGAAAGGTATTCAATTCCAATTGAGAGTGCTTGAATTCTTATAAAAGGATCCATGATTCCACAAGTTTTGCAAGACTAGCTAACGACGCATCGACTGTTAATATTCAAGCTGGTATGTGCCTATAGCCCACCAAGGGCCTAGAGCCTTACACATGTCCAAATGAATTGTTCAAATATATCGATACAGCCAAAAGAGTTAGAATTCATCTTCTTAACACGAACGTAAACCTTTCACTTGGCGCACAAATTGCTTCAGATTCTGGTACATAAATCATTTCCTTCTTCCACTCCTTGGAATTCAAAATTGCTGATCAATTAAAGCTTTTTTTTTAAAGTTCCATTGAATAATTTTTCCCGTATACACTTTTCTATAAGAAAAAACCTAATGTGGGTACATCTCATCAAACTCAATTTGTCCTTTCTGCCCGTTTTAATGATGGCAACAGTGCACAAGCAATGGCATGTAATGTACATCCTTTTATACCCGATGGCACTAATTTACACTTCATTCGGAATTTTTTTCTTCTTCTTTTTCTTTCACATACGAGTACATGGAGAGAGTTCACTTCCATTACATCATCCCCAACCAATCTCTTCATCTCTAGGCAAAAATTGACCTTCACGTGAAAGTAAAAAAAAAAAAAAGCATGAACAACCTATAGGACTCTTTTAATTTGCCCCTTCTCGTGCATATCGTCCTGCTCCTTCGAATACCCTGGTACGGCATTTAATTGCTTTGATTTTATGTCAATGGCTCTAGCATCGTCAAGACCAGTTCACAGTTTGTTGTTCATCATTACGCTGTGGAACATATCCGCAGGATATCCTGCAGCCTGTTATACGTCTTCCTGTGTGTGCAAGGATGTGTGTGTGCGCCCCGTCTATAATAGGTGTACGCTTGTACTTTTCTTACTTTCTCTCTAGCGCATTTATAAGCACACCCTATTCGGTACACTTGTCATGTGCTAAGGAACACCTTGGAACGATTTTATATTTTTTTTTTCTACTTTTTTTCATTTTCCAACTTTTTTATCTTTTATGCCGAAAGGATGATGAATAAATTATATGTGAACTTGCTGTGGTGTGTTACTTGTATCCGTATTCGACACTTTGACTGTGTCATTTTCTCTTATATGAGGCGCGGAACGCGAATGGTAGAGAAATGTCAATTGAGTTACTTTAGCAAGGAGTGTTGAGTCTATGGACGGATATTGCGCGCGTCCTTATCAAGTTATGTTTGCTTCTTGGCGTCACTTTAAAATATGCACATCTTTAAGTATAGCGTTACGGGAGCGTTGCAAATGTGAAATTTCCTTTTCGACACCGTTGTAGCGTTGATATTATATCAATGGGGTAGTAGGCGCGGTAAATATCGTATAACATTAAAGGATCTTTGTCGACCTCGTTTCAACCCGATATATTATGGGGCTCGCCCGAAACCAGTGTGTGTGCGGATTTCATTGCGAATGTGGGAACATTAACATTTAGCGATATGCGATAAAAAATCTTAAAATTTATTAAGATACGATTTTTTTTTTTCTTTTGTGGTGGTGGTGAACCTATGTACATACACACGGAGGGGTATTCTTTCCCCCACTTTTTGAAGGGATAAGAAAGGGACGACAGATATTTTAGGGTCTACTAAGCAGCACCTCTGGGGGGTAATTATGAATTAAACTGGTGCTCTGACTTTTATTTTCCACGCACGATATACCCAATGAGAGCGCAACAAATTTGTTACCCCCCTCGAAAGGGTGGTGTCAGTGTGGTGTGTATACTTGTGTGTGGTAAAAGGATAACGCGGGATTGCTTTTGCATTTACATATAATGAATGTAAATTTTTATTGCTTGTTTATGCACTTTAGGTTCACAACGTGTAGGAGTATGTGTTTGGCAGTGGGGAAGGGGGGCTTTCTCAGGAAATTGATTTTTATGACTTGAGGGTAATTTAAAGCGAAGTGGAGCATTCATTTTTAAATTGATGATAACTTATCTTTTCTTTTTGGAACAGAGGACGGAGGAGGAGAGAGATAGAATCGTCCTGGTTTTATGAGTCCCAGGGGACCATGGCTTTTTTTTTTTTTTAATTGAGTTAAACGGTTTATAACATCTGTGATATCATTGATAAGACGGATAATCTTCAGACATTTTTTAGGTTTTCTTTCACAGCCTTTCTAAAATCCTAACGCCGATGTCTTCTATTAAACAAACTAGCACTTATACCGACTCGCCTTAATGCTTAACGCCTAATCTTATTTTGTAATGCAGGGACGACGAGGAGGAAGAAACAATCATCCATTTGCTTTGTACCTGCCCAGCTCTGTCCAAAATAAAACAAATCCACTTGGAAGCTCATTTCTTCGACGAACTCGGTTGAAATTGATGTTAGTAGCATCCTTTGCATCAACAGAAGCTTCGAATGATTTAAATAGCCCTCAAGTTGATAGAATAGCCACCGATCTAGTGGTTTCACCATGGACCTCATTCGGACTCAGTGTGTCTTTACTTAAGTGAGAGACAGCCACTTCAACCTAACCTGACCCAACCCTTTATCTACTCACACGCTATACGGAGGTTCCAATAAAATAAATGATAAGTGCGTTCAGGGTTGAGATCCCCCTCTACTTGTGTACGCCACCCTAGCGAGGTCTTCCTTTACTGCCCGAATTAGATTCGAAGACTCTCCGGGCAGGAGCGTTGATGTTCGAATTGAGAATAAAGCCATAGAAATCCATAAATTGACTTGTATTCTTGCTCAAGGGCACAATGACTGGTAGGTAAACAAAGAGATTACCATCCTGAGTTCAACTGAACCACCAAGTTTCACGAACCGTCTCTGGTATTCTCATTGGACGTTGGTACATTGGATAGAAGTCTAGTCACCACTGAAAGATATGCACAGATGAAGACAAAATCAAATTTGGCTGATATTTGCTTTGGAAATGTCCTTCCATAGCCAACAGAAGACCAAATAGGTATTCTTGGTAGTAATTTCCTTAACAAGATGGTGAATTTACAACATATTGGACTTATGGTCTTTTTGAGATTCCAATCATAGGGACAAAGAATGCACTATATTTAACAAAACCCTCCAGGGGTACGCAGATGATATAGACATCATTGCCCGTTCTCAGCGTGCTTATTGAAGCTTTTTCGGTTTGTCCAAATAGCTAGGGTCCAAACTCCTAACTCGAAGTCCAAAACCATGCTCTACGAAGGTTTGATCTTGCCAGTTTTCTTTATGGAGCTGAAAGCTGGGCGATAAGTTAAAAAGCGGAGCAGATCTTGGAATCCTTCGGAAGAAAAATTCTGTGTCTATTATTGGGTCCTTTCTGCGAGAAGGGCTAATGGTGGAGAAGATATAACCGTGAACGAGCTATATAAAGATGTGGATGTAGTCCGGAAATCAAAAATTCGTCGACTACACTGGCTCGGCCACATCGATCGAATGAACGAGAACGTCCCAGCTAAGAGGGTCTTCCCATCCCAGCCACCTGGTTCATGAAGAAAATGGAGACCGATCAGGCAATCGCAGATGCTAGGAACCTTGCTGTAGTAAACTGAAAGCAGCGTGCCGTTGACCGTAAAGGAAAGCGGCATTGGTTCAGCCTCAGACTCTCCAAGGGTCTCTGGCCTGTAAGTTATCTCCGTGGATTTATAAATAGCACCAGTGGTCTTTGTTATAAGGCATCGATCCACCAAACCTATCCTAAGTTGAATTGTGCCGTCTTGTGAACCTTTTTGGCTCTTATTCTTCGACGGCTGACAAGTTTAATAGTTTCCCTTTAAAACTCTAGAGAGAAGAATTTCTTTTTTATCAACATTCTGGTGTATACTTTGACGGCGCGGCGCTTCGATCTCGTGAATCACAAAATTGTTGCAAACTCATCGTGAAATGCTTTAAAAGTGATGAAGGCCATTCAAACCATTAAGGCAGAAGCCTTTCCATACCAGACAGACTAATCTACGACGAAAAACCAAAAAAAAAAAAACTCATGTACCACAATATACCAAGGTCTCCGTAGATAATTACATGCAACATTCTTACCCGAGTTCATCCCTGTTTTTTTGAAATAAGGTCACGACTTCTAAGCTGTCAATCTTAATGATCAACGCCAGACGAAACATAGTATTACCCTAAAGCTTCCCTTCCATGAAAAAGTAAAAATAATACTCCTACCCCACCAAGTGTGTATATCTACTTATGTAAAGTCTCAAAAAACAAAACCGAAAATAAAACAAATTACTGCGTCAGTGTGCCAGAATAAGAATTCGCATTCCTTCACAGAATTTATATGAATATTCCACCCAACCAACTATCACCTCACATTTATTTGTAGCGCTCATTAAAAACCCCAAAATATACCCACACGTATGTACATATGTAAATGCCTAAGAAAATAAAAAAAAAATCACATGTCACCCACAATGTACGATATCCTTGAGAATTTAACCTTCTCCCTCTGCCGTAGCTCCAAATACATACCTCTACCGAAGTACCAGTCAAATAAACTTCGTTACAAAACGCAAAAGTCTCATCAGGACTTAAGTCACATTCAGCAAACAATACACACAGAGTAACACACGGCTCTCGCCACATTAAAATCCTGTATCCGCTGGGTAAGAACAATAAAAAGAACTAAAAAAAAAAAAAAAACATGGCGACGCGGGGAGACACGCAAAAAAAAAAAAGAAAAAAATCAAGGTGCGTCATTATTTCGCTCATTGTTTTGGAATTCCTTTTTTTTTACCGTGGTAATGGTTCATAATTATAATCCTGACCCATATACGTGGGAGGGGATATTGGTGGAAGTTTGCTAGTTGTTTTTTTTTTTTTTCTTATGGATACCTATATCGCTTGCAGGGAATATGTGTCATTTTGTCAAGGACTCATCCAAAACAATGGCATCGACCTTCAAAGGGAGATTCTTTAAATCGCGACCATTATAATTGAAGTCACTTTAAGTGAAAGTGTGCCAAAGTTTCTAAGGGTAGGTTGTCTTTGGTCAATAAAGTTTTGGAATTGGACTGCAGCTTATGTAGGAAAGATATTGTTGCGTTAAGCACGTCGTAAGATCCTTGGAATCTATTGCCTTCAACTCAGAAACAGCCCTTGTCTCTTAACGAGATGTCTGAGCAATTCAAAATTGACCTGATATGGGTGCCGGGACATATGGACATTCCAGGCAACTGCATGGCTGACTAACTCGCCAGAGAGGCCTAAACTCCACCAATTCAACCGGAAAAGGGAAATTTAAGCATGCCTCTTGCCACCTGCAAATTGCTACTTAAAAGAAACGCGATCGCCACCGTCAATCAGAGGTGGAGAGAAGGTAATACCTAACTCATCACCAGACAGATTTGACTGAAGATGTTTTTCAAACGCTCTCACTGTTTCATCAGGCAGAAAAGACTGTTCATAAGTACGATAGTAAGTAAGCCAATAGGCTGGGCCTCCTCTAGAACGAATTTAGCAGAAGTTGAATAGATGAGTAAGAGAAGCAGACAATTCTCCACCTTCTATGTACATGTCTCGTCCTCTTATCTCGAAGAAGAGCATACTTAGGAGCCCAACATCTTTCACAATCTAAACGAACTGACTGACATCAACATAGGCAGCCTAGAGTGCTTTACAGCAAGCTACGGATAGTTCTGCAGGTAGTATTTCTAGTTGAAGTACAGATCCATATAGTTACACAAAGGATCTTGTCTGGTGTAAGTGTGTTTGCAACTTGCAGCCTGTCACTTCAAACTAACCAAACCTAAGTACGTTTCAATTATCATCTTCTCCGCCATCTAGTGAAAAATGGAACTCGAATTGAGACTTGATTGATGGTCTCTTAAGGCACAAACACCACACAGGTCTGTGAAATAAGTCGGAGAAAAAATAATGTAAAGGCAGTATTTTCGATTTCGAGGCGGATGTCTATAGTTTACGCGAGCGCTCGAAAGTTGATTTCGAAATATGAAGGTGTACGGTTTTCTAATTTTCATGTTATGAACGCTTCAAAAGAAATCTCGAAACAAACCACGATTGTTTGGCCCTCTTTCTACGGTGGTATTGCGAAAATATTTGGTTTCTCCTGGGATTCGAACCTAGCTCGGTAGTCGAGTGTCTTAACCACCGGGTCAAGACAACCGTTGTGGCTTCCACATACAAATTCTCAAGTTTCTGTATCGGACTGCTGAGCACATGCTGGCAAAGTATGGAATCTTAGAAAACCAACTAAAACGTCGGCAGGTAGGCAACGGAAAACCTCTTAGAGTACAAGTTCTTCTCGGTGGCAACAGCTTCAATCAGACGACTTTCTGTCTCAACGCAGTGACTCACTGTCTCAACTTCCAGCAATTGCTTTGTAGTCTAGAGACATTTTCTCTTTGGCCATCGGACTATCTGGCTTATGGACAGAGAATAATATACTCAATCAAAGTGAGCACCGAAGTGGTTAATCTCTTTTAAAATTTTTAATTCAAGATCAACTGGCTAGCCCGACTAGCCAGTATGTAAACTTTGGATTCTAACGACTTATCAGACAATCTCATTGGCGAGATCGATCTTCAAGTTCTCATACGACCTGGTTTAAACCAAAACGTCTAGCCAAATATGGCTAAAAGAGTGTTTGAAGCTCCTCAACTAACCTCAAAGGTCACACGAACTCGATGTCGTATCATGAGATGAGCTTCACAAAGCTGTTGATCAGTGAGGTACCGACTTTGGTGTCAAAGATCGATGAGTGGCTATCGCAGATGAAATTAGACAACAAAGTCCCGTTCTCCTTCGATGGATCGTTGATGGCTGCCTTCACCTTCTGCTTTATCTGTTCATAAGAGCTTGGGGATTCATAAAGATACCAGTCAGTGTGCCATTCAAATTTGGAATGGAGAGTAGGATGACAAAAACTGACAGACTGTAGGACGCGTTAGTTGCGTGCATGGTGGTGCCTAAGCCAAAGTGGTCAATGATTTTAGAGTTTTATTTGATAATCTCATGTAGGATGTCAATCAGTACAACTAGCATTGGACGTACTTTTATTCGATAGCTCGAACGTATAAGTTAACACCGCATCCAAACATTAGTGAATCAGGACATATGGCAGAGATGATGACCGGAACTTTAAGCTAAATTGTTTGACACCTTAAAATACTAATCATAATCAACATAAGTCGATTTGTGTTGTGTGTGACTTATGCTGTTTTTCCTTGTGGCCACAGATATATTTAGCATCCATTTGATGTCTCTGAGATCAATATAACTGAACTTGCTGACCTTAAGGCAGTTGACGATCACGAAATTACTCTTGAAACGACCGTAGGTCAAATTAAATTTACGTAAGATCAATTATTCAACATTAATGAAGGAATCAAAGAAGAAAACGATAGTGGGGGTTCTTTCAGATGCGGAGCTCATTTCAAAAGAGATTCATCAACGTCTTTGATTCACTTGTTTTAATTTCGGCTCTGCGGTTTCACAGTTTAAGAGGGAGTTGCCTTAACATCGCACAAAGTCTACAGATCACAGTGCTGAATCTATTTTATTGGGCGTGGGTTGCTCTCACTGCTCTCTCTCTGCATTCCTTAACCTTAATCATTGAAACGAGGGTACATATCCATCGGAATCTGTTGGGTTGACTCATTTCTTTTTTTTTTTACGTGGTTAAATCTGCATGGGATTAGCACACAATACCAAACGTGGTAAACCAACTCTGACCTCTTAACCATTCCCTCATTGTAATTACAATAATTACCTTGCGTGAGCTACTAAATTTTTCAAATCTATTCCACCCGTCACATTGCTTTCAGATAAACACACACGCTTACACACGATGTCAACCACTCACAAATGTCGAAAGGAATCCTTCCCACTAATTGACTCGTTAATTCGTTCAACCTAATTCGTTAACAACTTTCATACATTGTACAAGCGTAACTCTTTTTCGCTTTTCATTTCTCCTAAAGTTGACCTTTTTAATTTGTCAAACTGTAGAAACTAAAATCAAATAAAAAAAAACAAAATGTCCTCGGATTGTCAGATAACCTACATTTACTTTTGCATAATGCCTACACTAGCACACACGCGACACCTGAATTTCGTTACTATGTACAATATTTCTCCTTTGAAGAGGGCAGCAGGAGCAGCTGAAAGCAGAAAACATATACCACGTTCAATTAAAAGGAGCAAAACTTATACACAGGCTTTAGCTGATATGCCCTTTCACGGAGCGCCGCAAGCAGAAGAAAGCATCGACCTCATTTTCAGTGTGTCCTTTCCCCTGTTCACCTCATCGTCCTCGCGGCATATAATTGGAGTAAAACCACACTCATAGAATCCTCTTTACAGCCGGAGGGATAGACTTGTAGAGCCAGAGTTCATACGCGACCCCATCCCCACGAGAGAACTATCGATATATAGTCGTCGTAGTGGGGTTTTTCGTCCTTTTGTTTTCCTCTCAATAGGACATGGCGGCGGCGGCGGTGGGCTTATAAATTCCTTTTCTCTTTATTTCAATCCGTTAAATAACCTTTTTGCAGGACGACGACTACATAAATAACGATTCAGTGATCCGTTGAACTGTGAGAGTAGGCAACACAATTTTAAGGCAAGCATGCCAAGAGCCGAAGTCCTCCACCGAGAGCTATCGATTTATTCTATAATTAAATTTTATAGCCAATAAGTCTCGACTAATATTCATTTAATTTGCTCGTTCAGTTCATCATATATGAATCCTTTACGGTAAGTTTCGCATTTTGCATCGATGGGATATTGCAGAAGAATGTCGGGTGTATCAGAAGGGATGCAAGGTCCTTTAAAGTCCACACACACAATGTTTCACTTTAGTTCTTATACACTTTTCATGAAAATTGTTATATGTGCTCTCGTGTGCATCCATAGACAAGTAAAGAAATAAATGATAACACCGCTGTCGCAGGACATAAATTAATTGGTCTAGTTCAAAGGAAACATACTCGGAGTCCTGCAAAGCTGTGTGAACGGACGATTAGTCATCTCACGATAGAAGTTAATAAATTTCTTTTTAAGCAATTTTGTATTTGACAACTACTTGAAAGGATGCTTGTGTATTTTTGATTGCTTATAAGCTTTAAATCCTGAGGCTGTTGAGTAACGTAGATTTTAACGCGAACTTGCTTTTTTAGAATTTGCAGCAAGATGGGGCTTTCCTATCGTTCTTATGTATAAAAGAAGAACTTAAATGAAGCTTAAGGTGTCATATATTCTCCCAAGAGGAAAGCAGAGGATCACTATGTCCTAAGTGTGCTGGCAATAGCTGGCAGCCACTTCAACCTAAGGCAGAGGAGGTTCTTTTTTTAATCAAGAGGGATTGACTCATTGGAAACAATCTTGCTCTAGCTCGCACTCGTTAAGACGTGTTGAACTAGATTTGCAGTGAACTCAACAAAGGCTGACAAAAACAGAATGTTTGCATTCGAAAAATGCAATTCGGAAGACTACCTACTTATTTCCTTACTTAGGTGTCGCTACAGTTCAGGGTGAACCAGGGCCTCAACCAACAGGCTTCACCAGTTAGCTCGGTCGTTAGCTAACCGCCTCCAGTTACGCACTCCAAGTTGGTTGAGGTCCCCTTCTACTTGTGTGCGCCACCTTAGGTGAGGTATCCCTCTACTGCGTTCTACCTCCGAGTTAGATTCGAAGACTCTTCTAGCCAGAGCGTTGGTGTCCATTCGGTCTACATGTCCTAGCCATCTTAAAAGACCACTGCGTAGTTTTTTTTTTTTGACGAGGTCGATGTCGCTGTATAGCTCGTACAATTCGTCGTTGAACCTCCTCCTCTAGAGCCGATCGGAAGACTAAGCGCAGTCAATTCCTAAAAAGTGTTTAGAAGAGAACTCCATACCTGAACCTCCATTAAGTCCGCCTGTGTTCTCACTCAGGTTATATTCTTAAGAAATCTAAACAATTTCTAATGTCTTTTAACAGCAAGAGCTACAGTCTACTAACGGACTACTACGCTTTTGTTAGGCACCTTAAAGTGCTGGGCATATGTAACTTATTGCGAGGGTGCCGTGTCAGGTAAAGATGGTTATCAAGCACCTTCCTAGAAACCCAATTAACACTAGTCTGCCTTTTTGAAATACGATAACTTACTCCTACAGCTGATACAGTTGCTAGCCAATGGTTCATGCAAATAGTCAATAGCCTGGGTTCTGACTTTATCTTCATGGATATGGCACAATTGTTTAGGTTGGTATACCTATAATTGGCCTTTGAGAGGCAACGAATTTTTTATACTACTTTCTCTGCAGAGGATTAGTAGTTCTCTGTTACAATTTTTATCGGAAAATGCAGAGAAGAGTGATGCTGACAGCTTACCCGGATGGTTTATTCTTCGCACTGTCATATCAGCTTAAAGGATGACATGGTCGTATTAAAAGTTTCGATAATGGCTTGACTAGGTATCAATCAGGATATCAAAATTTGGTTTCGACCTTCGATTGAGTCTAAGTGTCGCTCTTTCCGCTGGAAGGACACTCGATGTGTTTGGAAATCGATGGGATTGGGATACGTACTCTACAGCCCCATTTAGAGCAATCAATGGAAATTAATGCTCGAGGTTCTGCACTTATCGGAAAACCTATAGTGAAATATTTTTAGAAGTTCAGTTAGACGATTCCAAAGTCACTTGTTAGCAAGTCTAGAATCTACAGAATGACAACCAGACTCTCTTAGTTTTACAGCGTTACATGATACGATATCCTACTTCCTACTTCCTACTCATATTCTTAAAATGAAACGTTGTCCGTTTGTTTGTTTGTTCCTCTATAACACGAAAACAATGGATCCAATCAACTTCAAATTTTGCACACAGAGTGGCTGTACTTCGGGACACAGTATAGGAAACCGCGGGTAAAAGCTTGTATATCATATTCTAAAGAGCATAAGATGAAGGAACACATTCGGGGCTCAGTGCAAAGCACTTTTAATTGATGCTACTACTGTCGAGCATTTTGCCTACAGCGGTAGGTAGGCAGGTAGAAGTGGCTGAAACTGGTAAGCCTGCCAGAGACACAAGTAGCCCGGATGCGCCGTAATGAAACCACAACTCACGTGACCTGGGTGTTGATGGGCGTAGCTAAGAGTGTAGTTTTTCCAGATCCATCCTGTGGAGTTAAGAAAATTGATAATGTTGCAGAATTTGATGTAAGAAATCTCAGTAAGTTCCTTAAAAACGGTTTTCCGAGAGTGCGCTGCTTGGCTCTGGCAAGTGCCGGGCAGTCACAGAAAAAGTGGAATAGCGTTTCCTTTTCTTGTGAATTGTCGCAACTGCGGCAGTGGGAGTTGGACGGGATGCCTAACTTGGCAGCGTGTGGACCGATTGGCCTGTGGCCCGTGCTAATTGCCGAGATTCTAGCTGTTTCGATGCGGTTTCTATTGATTAGGTCATTCGTTCTGTTTTTATCGTGGGTGGGTCAAATCTGTCTAGATATGGCACAAGTTGCAAGACTTTTCCACCTAGAGTTGGCAATAGAGAGAAAGTGTTGGAAAACTTTGCCCTTGATGAGTCCCATTGGGGAGCAGACTGACTCCGTGAGGGAGACATCCAGGGTAGAACCGCATCTGGCTAACGCATCGATCCCCTCTATGTTACTATGGCCGGGAACCCAGAGGAGAGTGATGTTGAACCGAGCGTTTGCCTGCGTTATAGTTTCCTTACACTGTTCAACTAATTTAGAGGACGAAGAAAGTGAGTGCAGCGCTTTGATGGCAGCCTGACTGTCAATAAAGATTCCTATGTTGTTTGAGGTAGTAGGACTGAGGCTAAGTATCTTGCAGGCTTCTCTAATCGGTAGTACCTCCGCCTGGAAGACACTCGAAGAGTCTGGGAGGCGGTACGATTTAGATACGTTCAATTCCACTGAGAAGACACCTGCTCCAACACCACAATCCATCTTGGAGCCGTCGGTGAAGATCGGTTTTTGGTAGTTTGATAGGGGTAGGTAATTGTTCCATTTCGACCTGTCTGGAAGGCGAACCTGAATATTGTTATTGAATTTGAGTGTGGGGGTCGTATAGTCAGTTATGGTTGACGCCAAATCCCTAGGCAGCAGGTCAAGAGCCTTACTATGGCCATAGGGTTTTGGGGACCTAAGTCCAGATTCTCTGAGCCTAATAGCACTACACGTAACGATGTATTTGATGTGCAAGTCCAGCGGCAGGATATGGAGGAGCGGGTTAAGAGCTTCTGACGGGCTCGATCGAATCGCTCCTGTCTGCCTACAACAGTACCGAACCAAAAAAAGATACACAGCTGTACATCCCAGCGTAGAAAGAAACTTACTTCTTACTTCTGACTTAATTCGTCAAGCATAGAAATTATCCTACCGGATCGAGACAAATTGTAGCTTAAAGGCTGACTAAGTATGAATGTACCTCCCTACTAATACCTTAAATACGTTTATTTTCCGCTGAAGAAAAAAGTGAGTCTAGCTCTTTAAGCTTACTTTCCTGAAAGCAATATTGATAAATGATATGTCTATCAAGCAGGAAAAATTCCGTCTCAAAAAAAAAAAAAAAAATTAAAAAAAAAGACCTGTGCAAACGAAATGGACATCCCTTAGAAGCTAGTCGACTACCTTGAAAGCAACTCTTCGTAATAAACCACTTTTGTGAGTTTTCAAAAGCATCGTGTTACAAAAAGTTAGATCCCCCAGTATCCCTTGTTTTTCATAACGAAAGAGGGATCAAAGCCCCACATGAAATGCATAAAAACTAATAAAATATCAGTCTTACAAGACAAGAGCTATTTCAAAGAGGAACTTTTACTAACAAGCATTCAATGTATCCCCCCCAGCAATTTTTATGAAAAAAAAGAAGTTAATTAAGTAAATTCATGTGCGCTACCTCACAGGAACAAAAAAAGGTACATACTCATACATATGTACATATGTGTGCTCGTTAAACATTGTATCTAAGATCACGTATCCCATTTCGTAATTACATTTTTAATTTTTTTTTTCCGCTTTGAACGAATTCTAATCCCGCCCCCCAAAGACCATTAACGCCGATTTTCTGTTCACCTTTCATTCGCGTGAAAGAACTAAACAAAGGTATATTGCCAAACTGTTGGCAATCATTCAGCCATCAATAACGCGAACGTATTTCTTTGATCGTCTATATGATTAAATTTTAACAAATATAACGTTTTCTAAATTTAGATAATTTATTCAATCATATACACAGACATATTGATAAACTATTACCCTCGACGATGTAAAAGGATATTGACATCCATAGACCACAAAACAACTATGACGACGACGACAAGGATAGAAACGATGAAGAACTTGTAATGTTCTAGGGAAAGCACACGAATGTCGTCGCCATCGATTCCATGTTCAGTCATATATCGTTACAACCACCCCGCTCCTGCTCCCATCCAACTGTTTCGATTTCACTTCTTTACTTAGATGTACATGATGACGTGCATTTGAAATTCACTCTCGGGGACATGTGTATCCTTTTAGAAAATCGTTACAACTATTAGATATTCTGGTTATGCTGTTGTATTCACATATGCTTATATCCTCTGTTCAACTAGGTGTGTGTGGGATTGATTAAAAAATCATATCTATTGATTGATATCCTTTTGGTCGCCATTACAGTACACTCAACGACAGGAGTATGTACAGAGAGAGAGAGAGAGAAAAAAAGAGAAGTTCCTGTATTGCATACAACTCATCCCCTAACCGGTCATAAGGTTGATTGGGGGATGAATTTCATGGGAAATTATCTTAAGTATGCAAGAAAAAAACCACCCTTTCAACTTTCTTTCTCTGTCCCATCGCGAAAAAAGGATGTCTATCGTTAAGAGCTGAATGGGGTTAATGCAAGTTACACAAGTGTCCCTATATGCATATGAAAAATTCTCCCCCTTAAGTGGCAAATGGCAATTTCAAATTCACAAGTAAGTAATGTTGCGCAATTATTGTTTGCGCGCGTCTACCTTATACCACCCACTTACGGAAAACAGAAGATATATCCACGAAGAAAAAAACTTCTCTAGGCAAACTTCTGGGCCAAGGATAATAAATTCGTTACAAAAACTTTCGGGAAATATGCAATTTTTGGCCTTAAGTAGCAAATACTTCACATTGGTGGAGCAATTTTATATCATTGCCAGTTGAATGAGTACACGAAAGTGGTCAGAAATAAGAAACAATTTTCAAAATTGGAAACCTGGCCCACACTGGGGTAGGGATTGCCGCCACTGCTGCTGCTGCTGTGTTGAACTTTGATATTAGGGGCGGAAATACGCCAGTGCAATTTGTTTTGTTGATAGTGATCTTGTTGCAAATGGATTGTGCATGTGATTACGCAAACAGTACCTTATACGATACATACGTCGTAAATAACGTGTTTCATTTTGTTGAAAGTGAAAATGTTATTTTAGGTGTAAAGTGTGAGGGCATGTTTAGGGATATCAGATTAATTTAAAGGTCATGATGTGCGTAGTTTCAGTAGGGTATGGTTAAAATAGAAAGGACCGAGGCCTGAATATATTCGGTTTTTAATGAGGATAGGGGGCAGGTAAGTAAGTTATATGGGTCTCTTTAATTTTTTTAAAATCACAATCAATCCTTTCACGCAAAGTATGTGATATGTAATATACATATGTGTAACATCTTGCAACTAATTGATTAATTCATGAATGAGGTATTATGTTACAGCTTGGCCACAGTGCCTTAACTAATAAGTCTGATCTCACACGTAACGGTTAACACTCGACTTTGTGCAAGTACAACAGGGTAAACTCTAGTACACTTATGAAAAGTAATCCCATCTTGTTGATCATTTTTTTCAGATGAAAATAACGATGTCTTTGGCATGTAAGCTGCTTTGACATATGCGAAGCTAAGGCCCGCATCAAAGCTTTAGAACAGAGTCAAGAAAGGAGAAGCAGCAACAATGGTGAAAACTGCGGAGCAGTTTAAATCACCCAAAACCACTTTGGTAGAGGTTTCACCTCCGCAACTAGAGTTAACCATTCATTCGTAAGCACGATCCTGAGTTTCGTCCATGACTTTGAACTTCTTCGGAATCTCAACATGTTTGAATTGTAGAAAGACTTTGATTGGTACAAAGACGTCCTAAGTCGCAGTACTTTTTTGGTGTCTGCAAGGTTTAAGTTGGCAAGCTCAATAGACTAAGAAGACTCGTGCTCAAACAAGCGTAGCAATGCACACCTGCTTCGAGGTAGTAAGGGACTTTGTCCACCTTGGCTCTGTGCTATCACTTCCGAAAACGACATCTTATCAGAAATCAAACGAAGAATGACACTTGCTATCGCTTTTTCTTTGGGCTGAGAAGGAAATTGAGTAGTAAGGTCCTATTCCAAAGAATTAATGTGACAAGACCTTAGACTTTGGTCAGTTTTTGCCTATGGCGCTGAAGAATGGACTCTATTGAACCCTTGCATTGGCGGACTATGCAGGAGAAGATTCAACGATGAATTATACGAGCTCTACAGCGTCGTTTGAGATGGTTGAGACATGTGGAGCGAATGGATACCAACGCTCGACTCAAAAAGGTCTTCGAATGTATTCCAGAGGGCAACACAATAGAGGAAGACGTCGATTAAGGTGGCGCGCAGAAGATAGAAGGGACCACAACTAACTTAAAGTGCGTAACTGAAAGCAGTTAAATTAGGACCGGGCTAGGTTATGTTCGGTTAGAGTTGCAGGTTGCAAAATAAGATCCTTTATGGTACCACATGGATCTGTACTTCACCCAGAGAATACTACCCGCAGAACCAGCCGGAGCTTGTTATAAAGCGCTGGATGCTGCCTATGCTGATATCAGCCAGTTCGCTTAAGTAGATTTGCGAACAGCCGAACACGTACTATGTGAGTGCGTGGCTGTCTGCATGGTCAAGAAACGCTGTCTCCACAAAGAATTCCTAACAACGGAGGACATTTGTAATGCCTCGACTGGAGACAAATCAACTTCATTAGGAAGATAGAGGATCTCCTTGTCTAACTGGCTCCAGGCACAATAGATCTTTTAGGTCGCAGAGCCTTACTAATAATAATAATCATAGGTTTGCGAAAGAAGCTGGCTCCAAAGTGTGCTCTTCTTCGAGAGGGTCAGACATGTCCAAAGAAGGTGGTGAATTTTCTCCTCCTTCTCCTCGTCCATGTAGCTTCTGCAAGAGTCATTGTAGAGGAGACCCAGCCTGTTGAGTGTCCCATTATGACACCTACTTAGGTGCTTCATAAGCAATCTTTTCTGCCTCATGAGACAGTGAGAGCGTTTGAGATTCAACTTTGGCCAAATTTTCTTCGTGATAAGGTAGGTGTTACCTTCTATCTGTCTGTGATTGGCGATGTCGATCGCGTTTCTTTTAAGTAGCAATTTGTAGGTCACGAGAGGCATGCTTATATTCCCCTTTTCCGGAATAAGTGGTAGTGGACCGGGCTAAGTTCACCCGGCCGGGGACTGTAATTAGTCTGCGATATCACTTGGACAAAATGAGTCCTCAAGTTAAAATAGAGCGCATCCACTGTTTGAAGGAAAACAAAACCACGAAACACAGCTAGAGCTCATATTTTTATTTAAAATGTAAAAAAATAATTATTTTTAATTAAGTAGTTCCTCGACTTACCAGATCTTCCAACAGATATTGTCTGCACTGATGAGGTGGCCACAGATTTTTCTGTCGGCAACGCTGGCGGCACTGGCAATGGCTGTGGTCCTACCGTCGATGTCGTTGTTAAATCGCAACATTCCCGTTCGGGAAATTCACTACACCGTATAAAATGCGCACCAAACAGCGCCACCCATATCAGGCAGCATGTTAATATTTTTTGGTTTTTTATCTTAAACCGGGTCATTGTTGCATTACACTATGGTTTCTGCTATTTCCCTTTATATAGCGATAAATATATTTTTTGAGACACAAAAATTTATTTCACTTTTAGCGAACTCATCACCTGGAAATTTAAATCACAAAAAAGGACTCGTAAAATAAAATAATTCCGCGAATGTCACGCAGTCATTTTGGGTCATTTGTGGTGTATCCAGGAGGGTCGTTGAAACAATCAACAAATTCTGACTTTCAACTTTTTTTTTTGTTACAACAAGTTTGCAATCAAAAGCAAAGGATCCGTCAGGATTTGGGTTTCTTTTTACTTTTTTCTCTGCGATTTGTCTGAATTTGTGGGGAGAACTTTGTAACATGCGGTCTAGCTGAGAGACCGTTTATGAAAACGCATCAGAGAGTGAATTCACCAACGAGTACACACCCTCTCGCCCCATGTTTGGTATTTTATCGTCCGTAAAAACTTTTAATTGAATTCATTCCTTTCAACCAACTTTGCTATTCATGAATGCATTTCACCTGAGTGTTTGTTTTTTTCTTATAAATTTTGTACACAAATATGAGTGCATGACTACCTGCATGGATATGAATAAATTTAAATGAGATAAACGAAAACTCCGTCTGGTTTTGGATCATGTTGTTTATGTTTTGTAGCTGACAATTCAATCTTAACACTTTGCTTAGCCTGTCTGGTCAGACTATTAAGTGCGAGTTTATATAATAGTGCAGTAAAAAAAAGGATACAACAAAAAAAAAACATTTTAAATGAAATTTATTTCCAGGAAAACAAGCGCAAAAGTCGGCAAAGTGCTTCGTGTGTGAAAAATTTTAACATCATAATCAAAAACTAACGAAACGATGCAGGAAAATTGCAGTTTAGAAGGGTGAACTTTTCACACGACAGGGAACTAGGACTAAACACAAAAAAATAAACACTTTTACTTTTTGTTATCCTTTGTAGTGTTTAGAAGTTTTTACTTCACAACAAGTTGAAGTTGAAGATATGTGACACCATTCACTTTAATCCGTGACACTATTACAGTAGCACGAGGTCATAATATTTCTTGTCGGAAAACCAAGCATTTCTACAACTATTGAGGGAGGACACAGAAAAATAGAAACATCACACGCTTAGAAAAAAGAGTACCTAGCGTAAGGATGAGGAAAAGCTGTTTGAATTTGTGGCAACTTGTTGGAAGATCACTCAATTCACGGAACTCCTATCACAAGACACAACCTTGGAGGGTTTTATGTGTCTAAGTCGCAAAAGATATTTTAGCAAATAAGAGGGGAATTCCTACTTTTAATTTCGGGATTGAATTCATTGGATAACTGGGCGCATAAATGTGGTCTAAAAACGTCAACCCTCAAGACCATCATTTGTACCATCGATACTTAATGGAATGGAGCTCCAAACATGGGAAAATGTCGAGTACCTTGGCTCTAGACCGCAAACTGCGCTATAGAGGTTAAAGGAAGCAATTGCCTTCTTTGCATGCAATGGAATTTTTGAAAAAAAAAAAAAAAAAAGAAGCCTAGACCGACTGTAATTCACTAGATGTACACGGCCACCATTAAGCCGTTTCTAACACAAGGGGGCTTGGCCTGGTGGCCAGCCATCAAAAAAGACACCCACATAAAAAAACTTTTAAAAATTCAGCGATTGGCTGCATGCCACATCCCAATGATGATGGTATGATGATATTTGCAAACACCGCAAAGAGGTGACAGAATATGCACGTAATAAGGTGCAAAACAAGAGGATCGCGTGAAGAATACCGACCCAAAAGAAGAGAGGAAAAGAAAATCCTTCGGAGGAAGAAGAGGGCATACGCAGGATCCCAGGTTAATGAAATGCAAAGGTCGCGTGATAGGCAAAACTTTCGGCAGTTCTATTGGAAGGCAGCGGGCTTTGAGGCCGAAACTAAACGGAAGGAAGCCTAGTCACTGATGCATAAGGAATTGTATATTTGTTTAAACAGAGAAGCTCACGCACCCTAAGTCGTCGCCCTTCTAGTGTAGAAGAGGTTATCGCAGCCATCGCAGCTCTGATGGCCCAACAGTAGAGCGTTTCAAATACGGTCAAGAAAACTGCTGCTACTTCGGTGTGGAAGACGAAGTGAATGTTCTACAAAACGCTGATCATGCTGTTTGGTGCCGACTGCTGGATGATGAAAATTCTCCGTCTCGTATGCGAAGAAGCCAAATGGAGAAGAAGATACAACTATGAACTCTATCAGCTTGCTGGGAGCAAGATTAGGGGAACAGAGGCATCTTTGGTGAAGGTGAAGAGGTACTGACATAGGTTCTTGGCAAAAATTGTTCCTTTCCTTTTCTTCCTTTTATTTTCTATCCATCCGAAGGTAATTGGAGAGTTATTTTTTTACAAGCTAGCTTAATTGGCACACGATTTTGTGTGCTAAATAGGTGAACAAGATGTTGTCCCCCTCATCTGCATTGAAATTACCACCGTGGTCCTACCTTGGCTCACAACAAGCTATATCAGGATGTGGATGTAGTTCAAAAAGTTGAAATACTTCGACGACACTGGCTCGGCGCCATCGAAGGAATGTACAATAATGATCCAATCTAAGCCGTTCGAGACGACAAGAAAGACCGAAACCTCCAAGGACCAAGCTATCGCGAATGCCAGAGCGCTGGGTCTAGAAAACTTGAAACAGTGTGTCAGCGATCGAAGAGGATAGGAAGCAAGACCATCGAGAGCTACAATTTGTATGTTTTCACTTAACGCTCTAAATCCTCTTTCATTCTGTAGCACCAAAACTAATAGAAAGGAAGTGTAAATTTAAAATAAATACACACAAAGTGTACTTCATCGTTTCTTTGTTACTTATGATTTAATTTTATTTTCTTATGCGCATTTCCTTTCCCTCCTTTGCTTCACACAGTGTTGACAGTGAACATAGGAAAAGGAAAATATTTTCTTATCCCACTTTCTTTACTTATATTTGCAATTCGTTCGTCAGTTTAGCTAGGGCGCGAGAAAGGCAAACATTTCGTTATCCTTTTTTTAGGAATGACTTTGCATATATACTCGCACACACTCTTAAACTCACGGTATGTTAGAGCATGTTTGTGACTTTTGTGCATATATTTGCATCCTTTCAGTTCGATTCGTTTCGTTTTTCTACCATGAAGGAGTTGTACGTTTTTTTTTTTTCATTCCCTTTACCCAGTCAGTTTAGTCCTGGAATTCAAATAGCGCATATACAACAAAAAAGAAAGTGTAATCAGGAAATTTAGCATGTAATATGAAAAATCCTTGCATATACACATATGGTTGTGTGAACATAGAAACGTATGAAGGTAATAACGTTTGCCTTGTAAAATTAAGAAGTTTAACTTTGTCGAAGGGGATATGGACATTTTGCATGGTTCGTTAGGAAATGAAGGGAATTTTTGAAAGATTTTTAGGCAAACTATATGAGAAGGAGAAGGAGATAAAAAAAAACATGTCCTTTGACAGGAAAAGTAATAGAGAGCGCACATACAACATAAGCACATATGTGTGACATTTCTAATAGTTCAACCACTAAAAATAGAAATATAAGTATGCAGTACTAAAAGAGCATCAATCAAAATGCTTGTCAAAGAAATGTCAGGAAACAACAATCTCAAGATAAGCGAATCAAAGGACTCGTGGGTGTGATTTAATTGTAGTCCATTCAGGCATACTTAAACGCTTTTACGCTTTTATGATTTTACGACGTGCTATTATTAGGTAAAATATCGAGCAATTACAAACATAATAAGTGACAGAAATTGTAATTTAAATAGAAATCCTTGAACTTCAAGGATACCGAACATGACGATGTATATAGGAAAATGAATGCTCATGTCAAGATAGACATGTATACTTAGTTATTAGCTTTCATGGGCGGGTGCATATTTAACATTTTCAAAAGAAAGCCACTTACCGTGAAGAGGTAGGTTGGGGAATTTTTGAAAGCACCTTCAAAAATTGAAAGCTGGAAGGTATGGTTGTATGGAATATAACATTGTGCTTAGGATCGTCACCTGTCGAATCATGGATTTCATTTTCAGAGATTGATAGGAAAACAATCGATTGCCTGCAATCCCATCGAAGCCAGTAGCGTAAGTCAATTTGGTGCTCAATGGATTAGCAATCCTATAAGTGGTGATCTCCGGACAACTTCATACATATATGTATACAACTTTTTAAATATAAGCCAAAATCCCGAGTCCGAATGGACCAGCGTTTCTACAATACACCAAGCTAACGAAATCGACATCATACTGCACCACCCGTTGACGACTTTTATCCGGACTTAGACTGGTTTCTGTATGAGGACGTTCCTCGACCCAAAGAACAGAGACTTTAAAACTAAAGATTCTTACAACTTGAGCAACACTTCAGACTGGACATCTTGGACCTAACTGAAGTAATAAGATGTTAAGATGTGGAAGAGTACAAGTTTCATTTCCCATTGTGTAACACTGGATGCCGAGCAAACAAGTATTTGGGGCGGCAGCTCATAGAGGGCCACTGCCTAGATTCTCATTACCATCCACGTTGTGCAGAGTATATTTTGCGCACGGATGCAAGGGACCTACAGTATAAGTGCCGACTCCGAACGAGAGGTTGAGTAGCTTTTTCATGACAGCTTACACTCTTGCAGGTTTGTCATGCCTGGGAAGAGGTGGTGCTTCGAAATTTTTTTTTGGCGGCTTAGAGGATCGAGCCTGTGTCCTCTTATTTAGCAGTCCAATGCACTAACTACTATGCCACGCCAACCATCCAAAAGTCCAGGAATACACATAGACCTAGGCATAGGCAGCCGCATGAAGATGGGATTTTGACAACCAGATTTCTGACAACGGTACGACGAGTTATTACATCCCATCGGAGTTCTCGCCGGATGAGGATAAGGATGATGGGGCCCACGTTTTTAACCCAATACCAAGTGGATACATCGATATAGAGCTTGATTGCCTGCGACAACCAAGGACTCAGATATGTAAGCGCAAAGCACAGACTCAACACCAGGCAATGGCTTTATCATGAGTCGCATCATGTTTGATTGTAAGATTTGCCATAAGTCAGCTAAAAGGGAAGCAACCTTTTAACGAATTGCCCATTTTGCGATCAGTCATATTTTTATAAGTAGTGTTCTGATTATAACTGCGTATTACTAGAGATTGAAGATCCAAACACAATGTAGGCAGACTAAAGGATACTGCAGGGCGTGAACAATTAAGAGACCACTTTTTGAAAGAATTGGAAACAATCAGAGCCATCGTAAACCATTATTGTGCTGTGGAAAAGCACCCAGTGTGTGGCTTTCGTAAAATAACGAAAATGGATCGACTTACGAAAGTAGCTACTCCAGCTAGAGTCTTTAATCGCATAAAGACTAGTAAAATGCTAAAGTCTCTTCATAGCATAAAAAGTAGAGAAATGCAGTGTACCATGCGGCGAGGCAAGCCCTTCATCTACATCAATGCGATGGCGTCTGAAGCAGAAAAGGTAGCAAGCAGATGGGATAACATAACTGCCTACAGAATTATAGGTCAAAACCCAGTCAAAGGGACGATTCTCTGCTATTTCGGATGAGGATTGCCTGAAAAAAAGCAACATTTTGCTCCGGTTACGAACCGTGCGTTCATTAGTGATATGCACCCAAATCAAGTTAAGCTGCTTGCTGTGTTCGCATGCTGATCATTGACTTTGGGAAGGCGTTCGACAGTGTCAAGTAGGGGTTCAACTAGCCTGCACTTTGCCACCTATATTGCTTTTATTGGTGTTTAGCGATGTACTTCTTTATCGACGAAAAACAAAAGAATCCTATGACCGCTCATACATGTCATCTCGTCATCGCTGATAACATACATGTAGCACTAACGCTCTAGAACTGTGTATGGAAATTATAACGCAGGCAAACGCTCAGTTTAACATCACTCTTCTCTGGGTTGAGACAGCCGACGAGGTAGTCAGATGTGGTTCTACCTTAGATGTTTCTCTTGCGGAATCAGTCTGCTCCCGATGAGACTCATCAAGGGCAAAATTCTCCAACACTTTTTCTCTATTGCCAACTCTGGTCGGAAAAGTCTAAAAACCTGTGCCATATCCAGACAGATTTAGCCCAACTGCAACAAAAACCGAATGAAGGACCTGATCAATCGGAACCGCGCTGAGATAGCAAGAATCACGGGAATTAGCACCAGGCACTGGCCAATTGGTCCACACGCTGCCAAGTTAGGTAATCTGTGCAACCCCCACTCCTGTTGTTTCAACAATTCACTCGAAAAGGAGACCCTATTCCACTTTCTCTGTGATTGTCCGGCACCAGCCAGAACCAGGCAGAGCTCACTCGGAAAACCCTTTTAAAAAGAATTTTTTGACATTTCTGCCATAAAATTCTGCAACATGAATAACTTTCTGCACTTTACAAGACGGATTCGATATGGATGGATCTCCTTTTTGACCACGAGTGCCTATACATTTTTAAATGGTAGCTCGGGATAATCAGGCTTAAGTTTGGTGTTGACAATAGAGCGAACCGTTTTGATCTCTCCTCCTACTCCGATGAATTTGACAAGCAACTTTCGACAAACACTAATCGGAGATGTCCTCATTGTCCACCTTGAGCATTGCAACAGCTGTAAGCATGAGTACACCAGAAGATGCGTCCGACCGTAATGTGAGGTCTTTGACAGGTTACACATTCTAAATCCTCGAACCGATGCTTTAGGCAGTAGATGTAGATCTTCTGGTGACGTTACAAGGTTTGTCTATTATTTCAACAAATTGCTTCCGTGTAAGAACCGAGAGGTACTACCCCAAACCCTATGTTATCTTATGCAAGGTTCCAGAGAGATATCAATCAAAATAGACCACAATTGTTGTGCTCCTCTTCGTCTTTTTCTACGGTAGTGACCAGAAAACATTGGTCTTTTCCTGAACTCAAACCTAACCACTAAATCGAAAAGCCAATGTACAGCACTCAGCTCGGAAATAGATACCTTTAAACTCTTGAAAAATCTCGATCTTTAGATTCCATAAGCCAAAAAACAACAATCGATTTTAAATGAAAGACTTCTTCCATTCCAACTTAAGGCTCATAGCATGTAAATACCCCTTAAAGCGTTCAAATTATTTACAAAAGTCATTTTCAGACTGTCATAACGTTTTAAAATTAATTTCCAACCGACAATTACCACAAAATACTCGAAAAGTACGTTCCCAACTTCCGCTTTCGTTTAGTCAAATAAAACTGACAAAATTTACTGTTTATTCGAAGAAATAAAAAATAAGTACACGCAAGTACTCACTTGAGATACAATAAAAATGATATTACACATGTAACCCTCCTCTTAAGGAACGATTGTCGTTTCCTACCTCTCCATCGTTGCTGTTGTTGTTGTTAGCGCAGACAAAAAATAATAAAAAAAAAAGAAGTAATTTACTTCAGTAGATATATCCTTAAACCACCGTTTCGAGTTGTTGTAAATCGTGCGACAATAACAACGATGACAACTTCTATCGCATTGTAGTAGTACGTCTGTATGTATGTTTGTACCACCCAACCCACTCCATCAAGAATCCATCCACCATCTCTCAAATATCAAGCCACAGAAAGGGAAGAGAACAGAAAGGAAGAAACCACAAAATACAATTTTAAAGAATTTTTCTCTCTCTGAACATGACAAATTGAATTTTCTCATAGAAAGGATGGCTCTGTGTGGGTGTATGTGGTTGTATATGCCACCCACAATCCTATACACATCCTTATCAATCAAGCAGATTGCCTAAGAAGATAAAAAGATACACACACCGAAATCCATGAGAAATCATAGAAACCAAACGTTCATCTTCACATTAATGGAATTTCATGGTTGTGTTTCTTTTTTTCTGTGAAAGGATCCACATCTGACAGGATGCAATTGACCCATAAATTGAATAAACTTTTACAAGTGCTTTTGTGAAGAGTCTAATTTTCATTACGAACTTTGCAAAGTGCACTACAGAATACAAGCATAAACTGCTGGAAGAACAAGGACTCCTGCAGTTTTATGATGACGATGACGATGACGACGATGATGACCAGACCTTGAGTAAACACCATAACCGCATCGATTGAGCAAATATCATTTTTACCGTTTTGATTTTTCCTTCCCCCAGATTCAAGTGCACTGCAGGACCTGTCGTCATCGGTCACCTTTGATCATTTGAAAGGCAAACATTGGGTTAATATGAAAATTGAGAGATTGGATTGACGGAACTGGGTGCGGTATTTAGACTCTTCAACATAACCTACAATTGTATTTGATTTTCTGGGCAGAGATTGGTTTCGGGTTGGATAGGAGGATAGATGTGGGTGAAGACATTTTAATTGGTTCAATAGGTCCATCCGACAGATGCAATTGGATACAAATGTACTTCAAACATACACACACACACACAGACACATGAATACATACAGAGAGAGGATGATAGTTCAGATGATGCAACTGATTTTGAAATTGAATTCAATTGAAGTAGTTTCGGTTTATATTTACATTATTCTACTGAGCCAAGGTAGGAAGATATTACTGACCGGAAGGATGGAATTAATTCCTTGTCATATTTAGTCTAGACTTTTGTTTATTTTTGATAGAAATCGTAAGGATATCAATGAATTAGCAACAAATACAGTGCAATTGAGTTCGACTTTATTAGAGTTAGTAATCGATTTCAGGACATCAATTGTTTATTTGTGTGTGTAAATGTGTTGCAATTAGTTGAAAGTTAGCGGATTGACCTGTTGACAGAAAGGAATGAGAATACTTTTGTTACAATCACCAGATAATTCGAATTTTCTAAATGAATTCAAGGATGTTTTTTGGACAATCTTGAAGACTAATTCATTTGATTGCATGACAATTCAAATAAATGTCCTGCGGTGTTGCATATATGATATGACACAAGGGAAACTATTTATAATCTAACGACAAAGACTAAGGCTTAGGAATCTTTACATTTGCATTCTGTAGAACATATGCAGCTTATGAAGAGAGATCCTCAAACGCTACTGAGCGGATGTGTTGGGTTTTTAAAAAAAGCCAAAATGTGATATCTGCTATAATGACTGTTACCACGAGTGGAGACTGACGATAATAGCCTGGCTGCCAAAGGTAGGCTTAGGGAAAAAATCTAAACTATAAAAAATGCATGCTAATGTCCTTTAATAATTCAAAATCTCATCTTGGTACCACTTTTGGTCCACTGTCAAGTCCATATTAATGTATGACGTGATCGTATGGTGGACGGCTCTTAAAACTCAATCTTTAAGGGACAGTGCATAAAAACCGCATGCATGTCGTTATGGGACAGGGTCAAGTCATACTTTTAACTCGTGCCAAAATAAGCTGGAAGAACGAAAGAAGGATCACTAACACCCAGACGAACTTTAAAAAGATAGGATAAAAAAGATAAGAAGGAGAAGAGCTCCAACTCACAGGGGCCCTGGAGAGAGAACGGAAGGGGGAAACTAGCGCTAGCCTTAATAATCTAATCTTAACCTTAAACTTAAGCCTTAGCATAAGCCAATTCTACTTAAAACTTATCCAAACTATTCTTAACCCTATAACACAACTTCCACTGTCGCTCCTCCACGTGGGTTCCTCACGTTCCAGAGACACGCCAGATGACGATATCGTCAGTATGGTCAGCCCTCCCAACCTTCGCTATCTCCCTTGGCCTGTTTATTGGGAGATAGCCTCTTTTTATAAGGCTGGCTGCTCATGTAAGAATGTGCATCAGCGCTGCACTAAGAACCACTCCCTCTGCAGCATAAGATAGATAGACAGAATAGGCACTATTTATACACATGCAGACATTGATTCGAGCTAGATCCTAGACATGTCTAGTGGCCGAACAAATCTGGCCTTAACTAGATCAGAAAAAGCCATTTTGGATTGGTAATGCCTAAACGACCGTTAATCGGCTTGGTAATCGGGATCTTCAAAGGACACGCTCCTATAGGTTCACATGCTCAAAGACTAGACTTCTTTACTTATATATTGTGCAGGAGCTGCAGAAGAGACGAAAAGGAGTAAACAATTATCGACTTTCTTTGTACCTGCTCAGCCCTGTCCGAAAGAAGACTGTTGCATTTGAATGGCATGCGTTGAAGTAGGTATAATTCTCAACAAACTGAACGAAAACCAAGCCCAGACGACCAAGCAGAGACAACAGAAATAAGAGTATTCATTGCTAATCAGTCCTGGGAATGGTTGAAGTGTGTAGTGTATGGATTAGTATGTGGGCTTATTCTTGGGATCGATTATTCAAGTGCATGCCAGTAGCCCGGGCGACTGCCTCCTCCGAAGTAGCTTTAGAAGATAAGACATCCATTGGTGCAACCAAAAAAAATAAGTAAAAATAAAAAACTTGTTCCACCTCGAAGCTTCTTTCTTGTTGGAAGCATCCTTCACTTGATCAGAACCTCCAACTGGTTTAATAAGTCCGCAAGTCGAAAAATCGGCTGCAGATCCGGTATCACAATGGACCTCTTTTGGTATAAGTGTGTGGTACTCTAGCATCCTAACATTACCTTATGCGAAATCATAAGCTTCGTACTCTCAAACTATGTAGAGTGCATGCTAAAAACGAGATATATTAGCTCAGACCCCGGTCTCAAGGGAAACCCCTACAAAGAGAGGACCCATCACCCCAACTCTAGATTGAATATTAGTGGGTAACGAAATTTAAATGAGGAAATTTAACTAGGGCTTAGTTGGGTACTAGTCGTTGTTTATGCATACAAAGCCGTTATAATGGTGACCAACTTCACTGAACTACTACAGTCGGTCCTAAACGCCTTACAAAACTGAGCTTAAAGATGCGGTCAGAGGACTTCAGCCTCTCAACCGATTGTTAACAGTGAATAGAACCAATATTCAGAAGCTAGTGTCTTCATCGGTATTGACTTCAAGACAGTCTTAGAAGATCAACACCTGAACGGGTAGGTGTCTTGTTACCAATAGATGGCGCGGATGGAATTATGTATTTCTTTGCACATCCACAAAACGGCTCTCAAAATAGAGTTTACAAAAGGTACAGAGGTTCACAATCCGTAAGAGTTCTGTTCAGAAGCTTACTCCTCCAGGTTCTATTCCTACGCTTTCCAACTAACTTTGTCATCCTACGCTTCCCTCATCTTAATAAGCATTGGGAATTAGAATCTTAAAGACAACAGCTCAACACGACTTGATCAAAAATTTAAAACGCCTACAAGCCTCACCTCCACTCAAATGTAGAAAGTTAATTTATGCAATTCCTCCTTCACTCGTATATTATATCTGACATATGTTCCGAACCATTTAATACAACTTCAACAAGGTGATCTATTCCCGAATACCTACAATACCCATCGCAGCCCATCTCCTCTTAGATAGTTTACATGACTTAAGGGAATAATAACAATCCAATTTAGTTCACTTCATTGAAACGCTCACATACTCGTATACAAAATCTCCCAGTTTCCAGATGTCATCTTAACCCACCTATGCTGGTTCCCAGTAAAATAATATTATCTACGCTTCACTTACATCCGTATGCGTATCCTTAAACCGAATTAAGTATCACAAACAGAAATCATACTCAACCGCACGTAGACGTATCACCGCCAACATCACCCATCCACCCACACTTGGGGGAGTCCTTAATTCAATAACAAACATGTATGACAATTAGTTAGCACACGGAAGCTCATTTTAATGCGCCGTTATTTTTAATTATACGCCAAAACCTGCGCTTACCTTTAATTAGGATATCAGTTCAATGAAGGGCAAGCATACGCATACCTTTGTGTGCGTTGTAATGAGATGGCGCGGTGCGGTGTAAATACCACAACAGGAGGGTAACAACATACAAAATTGTACGCTTCAAGGATGACGAGACTCCTGACAAGGGGGGGAGGGGAATAATATGATGACGATGGTAAACAATACCGTCTCAGTCTCGGTGATTTTGCAGTGAATTGACTGGAAAAGTGCTCATTTTCAGGAATACGATTTGCCACATCCACATCCTGAAAATTCTGAGACACAGCTCCCTCCTAGTCCTTTTTCTTTCAGTCAAGCTTTAAGGATAAACATTATTATTTGTACGAGTTTGTGTCTACACAAGTGCCTTCGTCGCTTGTGTCTCATCTGCCTAGGCAAGTGACTGTGCTTGAGAGTGTATCCCCATCTATAGCCCCTTTGGCACTGTACTCCGTTCCCGTGGCTCTGATAATTGGAAAAGACAGATTCTGATATTAAAAGAAGCACAAGATACACTGTGAATTTGCCAACTACACACACACATATACACTGAAAGGAGGCAGCAAACTGGGAAGACACAAGCAACAACGCAAAAAAAGGATTTGATTCAGATGATGAAACAATCCGCTTGGGAAAGGAAGACGCATCCTTCTCCCCTTTCATGGCTCACAAGGCAACAGCACCACCATAAATAAAGTAGGAAACCATCGAGGTCGTGTCTGTGAATATAACCTACAATATTTACTCTGTACCACTTGCAGTACACTCTTGCCGGGGATACTACATCAACATCTCTCCTAACAGGGGTCGTTTGGATACCGCACGCCGAGCACCAAACCATCCAACCCCCATCGCAATCTACCCTTGATCCTAATTACATCAACAAACAGAAATGAATTTTTAATCAACTTGAACGGGGGAAGACAACAACACTTGCTGGCTTTTTGAAGGTTACCCAACGCTTAAAGCCCCAAGATATCTATTTCACTGAAGCTACAATGAGTTTTCCTGCATTCTATGTAACTACGTGTATGTTTGTGCCTTTCAATTTCAAAGGATACGCACGCAAACACAAACAGAAACACTTCCTGTATCCGCCTCGGGCATCCGAGATAATTATTTTGTTTTACACCTAAAATTGTTTCACAACTCTTCCGTCTGATTGTGTGTGCGGTTTACGACGAGGGGGTTTGTTTTCCGACTTGTACAATAATATCCTTGTTTGGTATCCCACGAGAACTTTGCCTAGATTGACAATTTTGCAGTTAAGGATATCAACAACAAACCAAGAGAGAATTGCTTGTCAGAGGCAATGAGTTTTATGTTGTCAAGGATGTGTCTGTTGATTGATAATGAAATCGAGAAAATATGGAACGTGAGCGGATTGTGATGAAAGGGAATTTTCTTAAAAAAAAAATTAAGTTTGAAAGGTAATCTTAAAAGAGGATTAGTTGATGTTATTGAGTATCGATTTTAGACACAAAAAAAATTGAAGGACAACCTACGCTTTGACAAACAAGGGATTCGTTTTCAAACACACAAATGTGAAAGGGAAGCTCTTAAGTAGCTTATTCAAAAAAATCGGAGTGGAAATAGATTTTCTACGTTTCTTTTTAGTAAGTCTCAGTCATTAAAGGATTCAAAGGCGGAACTTAAAGGAGCATACTATAGGTAAACTATAGATGAGTTTTAAATGGGTGTGGTAACATCATTAGAAAGAAAAGTTATTGTTCGGAGCTTGACATGTGTGTGATGCAACAAGGATCAAGTTATAAGTTTGATTACCGATTAAGGGACGCTGCACCCAATAAACAGCTTTTAGTTTATTTGAAGGTCATAAGGGTCTCAAACTTTTGATTCTTGTTGCTTCTGTTACGCCTGTATCGTAGCGATAAAATCATGAGGCCGAGTCCTTTCTAGTAAGTGCCGAGTGCAAAGTGCTCAGACGGAGCACTGTTTCAGCGTTGTGACAATTTCAGACAAGCTCAATGCTTATTGTGTTGAATTCCTGTCTCAAGGGAAGCTCTTATAGATCTGAAGATGGACAGAAGTCACGGTCAAAATTCCGATGATTCGGTAAAAAGTAGCATAAGCAACCTGGCCCTCTCCAACTATTCGAATGGAGACCGCCACCCGACTCAGAAGTCACAGTCAAATTGCAATTTCTTTCCTTTTGGCTCCTTTCAAAACTCGAATGTTCAGTTAAAAGAAGAAGCAGCGTACTCAGAAAATAAAAGTCTACATCGAGCGTTTAAGCAAGTCGAGGATTGCCGGAGAATGCTGAGAGCTCCTGAGGGTTTATTTATCAACAGCTCGGGTTGAGACTTCTGAAAACACATATTTTGTGTTCATCAAAATAGCTTTTACTGCTGAACGGATTAAACCCAAGGATCAGATGGATTTGCTCTTTGCTAAGCAGCGGGACAATTTCTGCCAAGCTAGGACATTCATCTGTTTCTATCAGAATCAGTTAGGGTGGTGCCTTGGAGTGAGTTTCCTTACATGATAGCATGTCGCTTCCCGTCAAACCTATTCTGAGCTGTGGATGCGTCTAGTCTCCCACTCTTCAAGGTTCTTTGAAACATACTTTGGCGACGCGATTATGCAGCGATGCGGTTTGGAGGCAAGTGTGATAAATTTAGGACTTGTCCTTGATCTAAAATTGTAATCCGTCAGAAGGTCATGAGCACATCAGATCTTGGCCTGTAACAGCAACCATGGAAGACAGTGGTTATACTGTCAGTAAAATTGCAACTCATGTTGATGCTTTTATAACACCGCCTACTGCTTGAAACCCGTGACCAATGCATGCTCCACAAAAAGAGAACTTCTACAAAAAAAAGTAAAGACAGTAACAATGGCTTGATGTTACAGAATCAGAGCTTGCATACGCACTGTAGTAGAAAAGCAGTGAAGATTCAAAGTGGCTTGACTATCTCCTAACCACAAACAAGGTAATCAAAGCCAAACTCAATAAAATCAAAGATTCCGACTTAGATAGGCAAAAAACTGGATCATGTCAACCTGCAAGAGACGATGATTTATAACCGAAACCCACATCCAGCACTCTTTTTCGAACATCTCTTTAGCTCCTTAGAGCAATTCCCCTCGCATTTACTAATTATTATTGAATAGAAATGATCTTAGAAGGTCCTCATTATAGGCGAAAGGATGACGCAGTCAAAATTTACACATCTACCAGGCAGGGATAGGAAATGAATCTATTTTGCAACCAACCAAGTTGTCTCATTAAAATTGATTTTCCACACCTCAAACTGTAAGGACACATTGAAAAAGCTCTGACACGACGCAACAATTGTTTGTTCTACAATCAGCGGAGGGACATCAGTAAGCATTCCCAAATACTTTTGCAAAGTGATTGCTCAACAGTTTGACAGCCTGTTATGAGTCAGGGTTAGGCCAAGCGAATGCCGTACAACTGACACAAGACTGAGCCTAGAAAATAAGACTAAATTGTAAGAATAAATTAGGAGTAAGATTGAGGCTAGCTCACCATAAGGCTGCGAACATTTATAATACAAGAAGTAGGGACATCAAGTACAAGGTAGGACATGTCGTATACAGATGTTATTTTAAACAAAGCAGCTTGACAGATGGGTACATCATTCCAGAAACTGAATTCCACCCACCGAAGTTACTTGAATTCTATGCGACCGTCTCACCGATCACCCAAGTCGGAAGTGCATGATGACCCAAAAGGATCTGTCTGGTCGCCTGGCCAGATTGAGTCTAAAACTTCAAGGTTGGCAAGCATAGAAAAGAGTGCCCAAAACGTAGTCCCTGATACTCTCTCGCGCGTCCATATGGAGGAACTGAGACTCGAAGATGTAATGCTGAATGTTGACCTCAGTTCACCATTTTTTTTTTTTGTCGAAGGAGTATGATGAACTGCGGAAGACAATTGACAAGAACCAGGGCAGACTACCAGATGCTTGTATTTCGGACGAATTTGTCTTCAAACGAACGGGCGTACGAACTGGAAATGAACTGCAGGAGGACAGGGCATGGAAGCTTTGGGCACCGGGACAGTTTCGGGGGAGTCTTTTGAAGACGGCGCAGGACTCTCTAGCGTCATAATGTGGAGGAATAAACAAGATGCTGGCGAGAGTAAGGCAAACATATTTTTGGCCAAATATAACCATCGGCCGACGATGGGACAAAAATCGACTATGGAGCGACCTTTTAAACGAATCTACATCGACTTTCTAGGACCATGCCCAAGAACGACGACGGGTCACACGCACATATTTATTGTCTTAGATCATTTAAGTAAGTTTGTGTTATTACGACCTATCCGTAAGGCAACGGCAGCTGAGGTAGAACAATTTAAAAAAAAAATGTATTCAATGCGTTTGATGTCCCCGAGTTCGTCCACTCTGACAACGGGCAACAATTCGCTTCAGAATCATTCTCCAGCTTTTTGAAAAAGAACAGTGTCAAGCACTTTCGACTCTCCACAGTCCTTTACTTCTTACTCTACCCCCAACAATGTTCCATCCGTCATTTCAGGTCCAACTGCCCAACAAATTGAGTCCACATTTCCGAAAAAAAAAAACAAATCTATTTCCGATTTCTAAATCCTCCTTTATTGTGACAAATGTGTGTCCTTTTTTTAGAATTTAAAAATGTCCAATATCCCAATAATTCCATTCAATTACCGTCGATAATTTAAAAAAAAAATCATAACTGTAAATTGATTGCGCAGCAAAGAATAAAAGCAAAGAAGCCATGCCACCATGTCAAATTAGTATGCAGAAAAAGTATTCCTTCGCAAAGAAAAAACCAATGTTTGTGTCCTTAGTCAGAGTCAATTACTCATTCCATGAGCTTTCCTTGAAATACTTAACTAAAATGGACAGGCAGGCATATGTATTAACCATTCAAACGCACACTAACCAGACAGCCTAATTGTCTGGCATCCCACGTCCGACAGATTTTAAATGAAGGACAAACTTTTTGTCACTAGTTTAAGAAAATTAAGGACATTTTTGTAAAATAACGTTTGCAACTTGTTACTGAAATTTTTCGAAATTTATCAACGACTCGGTGGCAGGAGCAGTTACCGGTGGAAATTGGATAAAGGGAAACTGGTCGCCATCATTGAAAATGGTTACAACTGTGAACTTCAAGTGGTTGTAACGATTATGCCTTCCAGAAGATTGTTTGAAGTTCCTTCTATTGAGTCTTGGAGTTAGACACACAGGCATTTGAACCATTTCATGAAGGACTACAACGAAGGTTATGGATTGCTTTGTGAAGAGGGCGTCAATACTGTGAAACACTTCTTACGTCCGGCTCTTACACGCATTTCTCCGAGAGACAGAGAAAACACAGTAAAAATGTTGTTGAGGACCTCGAGGGAAGAATAAAAATTCCTGTCAAGCATAGGTGTGCACTGAATACTGCTCCAAGTAAACATCTACAAAAGCATTGAAGAGCTTGTCCGGATTGTTATAGTCCGGATTGTGTAGTTGCCACATCTTTTTAGAGCCTAACAGAGTAGAATTATTTCTAGGAAATCCGAATTGAGCTCTTAACTTGATTCGAAGCAAACAAAAGACTGAAGCTATGGGTTAAGATTTACCAATCAACTTTCAATTTACTGACATGCCTTCTGCAACCCTATGGCGAATGGACCATTCATCGCGTCGTAGTAGCAACTAGTTTGCTTGAAAATGGGATAAGCACTTCTATAGAGGTTGTGAACCAAAAATATGTCTACAAGTCGTCTTAAGGAGAAAAACTAATATCGCGTGAACAGAAAACAAATCTAAAGATATGTCTTGAGATTACTAAGAATGAACTGGAGGAAAAGGCCACCAAGACTCTACTCCATTTAATCTTGCCTGAGCTTGGTACTTCCTTGAATATCCAAATGTCAAGCTTGGCTAATAGATATCCTTTATTTTATCACACATTTCAGAGGGCACTTTGGCTTCACATACTCATGCAAAAATAGAACTAAAAATAAAAAACCGGATATACGTACTCGTATGTATTGACATAAGGGAAGTCTGTAGATATACCACTTTCTCCATTGCGGTGGTGACAAATTTCATTTGATTAAAATGTATCATACACTCGTGTGCTTATAATGCGACTGAATGAAATGATTTTGAATATTTCATCAGCGAAATTGAGTTTGAGTTTGCTTGCGATGAAAATCCTTTTTTTTTGTCTGGAGAGTATACAAGGTGCATAGGCAAGGTACCTTAATAAAATTGATTTTTTAATGTTTTACTTTTTATTTTATTTTTTTTCATTACTGAAATTGGAAAGAAGTATAAATAAGGTTACGATTGAAGGAATGGACTCTCAAAAGAACTCAAAAAGGACACGAGTAAAAGTGAAGGCGAATCGATATTGCAAAATAAATATTTTTGTGTGAAACGTTTCTGTAAAATACGGTGAATTTAAGGATCAAGAGTCTGTAAATAGGATAATAAAATGTCCTATTATGTCGTTACATAAGTTTGTCAAAGCTTTCAAGCCTTGAAGCCTTGGTTTCAATCACAAGCAAGTCTGTCTTCCAAGTAGAAGTCTTTGCTATTTTAAGGCAATTCGAAGTTTACTTGGAACAATCTGTTAAACGGTCAAGCAGACAGGGAATATAAAAATAAACACCACAATCTGCTTGATAGTCACAAAGACGTCGGCCTTATTTGAGCATCGAATCATGAAGGTGTCAAGGAACGAAAAACCTGACAAACTGCTAAAAGAAGCACAGATGATGGAGCGAATCGCTGAAAACATAGTTGAAATCGCACTTACAGTAATCAAAACAGCAACCAATGAGAGGATGCAAATCAATTTTTGAAATTGTTGGACAAACGTTTCTATATGCAAAGCTAGATCGTCTGTGAAGAAACTAAACAACCTCCTCACCTGAAAAGAATCTTAGTTCAAGCAGAGAGCATTTAAGCCTGACTCACTGCCGTAGCACTCGGTAATAACTTTCAAGAAAAAGAAAAGGACATTGAATACTTCCTATGTAACAGCCTAGCCTTAGCGAGAATGCATCCACAAAGCATTCGGTGACATCCTTGGTTTCACCAAATCAAAAATGAAGATTCTTTCAAGTAATGTTCACTAGCGTCAATTCCATTATTGCACCCACTTTCCTCACAACTTTTCCGACACACATCTCACACCAAACCTGTTCCTACAGTTTAGGAGAAAAAAAAAAGAAGATGGAAGCACAATGAGCTCGAATGAGGTTTATGTGGAGAGCATCCTGTTTACCCTCTCATATCATAACAAACCATCATTTCTTGTTCGTATTTACAGAAACATTCTTAAAGGATCGTGTGAATTCCTAAGTCGATTTGGAAGGCACTGAAAGGGATCTACTAGCGCGGCTGAACCAATAAATTGCACGCAGTGAGACCAATTATTTCTGAGAGAATTAGAGGATCATGGCTAAGTTCTTGATCCCGCGAAAAAAAAAAATTGTCTGACATCACAAAAGGACGAAATTGCTAATCTGCAGATCAACGATGCTACACCTTTTAAAGCTGTTACTCTCGACAGTTGGTTAAGGGACCTTAGTAATATGTAGTTATGGAGCCTCCTAAGGTTCCGATTTTTATCTGAGTGGCCTCAAGTTCCCACAGATTAAATAATTATGGTTACAATGGACCCATGTGATAGTCTATGAGCAGTGCAGTTCCGGACAACTTCCTATGATGCAGCGTGTCTAGTTGCCACCATGATTGTAGTAGATATACATACGGTTGATGTAGAAGGAAAAGCCACACATGGGGACGAAAAGGGGATTCACACAAGAGTATGGCAGGATTGATGGAACCATGTCATAAAAGGCACATGGAGTTACAGATTGATTCCCAATATCGATGAATGGATAAGACGGCAGCATTGGGAGTTGAATTTGTATGCCATGCAACTGCTAACAGGAAAAAGGTGTTTTAAGGTTTAACTACATAGGATCGGTGGTCGGAGTGGTATAGTGCTTGGGACTGCCAAGCGAGGGGATACAGATTCGATCCTCCAAACCACTAAAAAAAAATTTTCGCGGCACCACATCTTCGCAGGCACCACAAACCTGCAAGAGTTCAATCTGTCTTGAAAAGGCTACTCAATCCGCTGTTCGGAGTCGATAATAACATTGTAGGTCCCTTCCATTCGTGCGAAAAATATAACACGCACAACAGGAAAAGTTGTGAGAAGCTAGGCCTTGGCTCTCTATGAGCTGTCACGGCAAATATTTCTTTTTTTGTACATAGGTTCGGATATAATGGAACACCTTCCAAACATGAGTTTGTCATGTTCGCAATACGATAAGTTTAGACGAGAACTGACAAAAACTCTATCGAAGAGGTCATATGCCTAAGGAAAGGAAAATAATATGAGGAAGCTGTCCGTGCCTTTGGTACGTTGATTTTTGTTTTTTTTTTTTAATTCACGAGCGTTATGATGCTATTCACATAGCCCTTGTGTCTATGTATGATTATGAATGAACAACGCTGCTGGGCTTGATCCTTCCTTGCGATAAAATGCTTGGCGGCCGGAGACGAAAAATGGCAAAAGTAGTATGAAATAGTTTTGGTGGGTCAGAGTTCCATTATACTCCTGACTAAGGGCCCAGTGATTTCTATGCAAAACTTTCACATTCCAACCGAGGGAACAAAAAAGGGCTAAACAGACTTCTTGTGCAGGAAAGGCTAATTTTCAAAAAGACTGTCAACGATGCGTGAACATCTGAAGCTGTATGAACTATGTACTTCAGGCCTTAAAGGATTGCGACTGACTCGATATTCTCTTTTAGAAAAAGGACCCAAAAGGACACGTAAGCATGCAGATTCTAAGGATCAAATGCTTCAAAAGAGGTAGAGGACGACACAAAGTTCGTAAATTCTCTAGACACATCAAAAATGCTTTCAGAAATATGACAAAATTTTGATCTTTGAATAAGCTGTCGATCTTCCACAAGGCTTGTGAAGCGCTCCTTTTTATAACCATGCTAACTTAATCCAGTTTCAAAACTCACGTCCTAAAGTCTAGTAGCTAGGTGTGATAGATAGCCATCAACTCATCTTCCAATTCCAAATTTCCATAGATAACCAAAACCATCCGAACTTACTCAACCATATATGAAATAAAATTGAAATACCAACATGGCATATGTATTTTTCTGTTGCCGCCGAATTATCCTTTCATCACGAATACTACTGTAAACACGCAGGTATCACCAATTATTATTATTTTTTTTTTTCACAACAAATTCAATTTCATTTTTTTTTTCAATTTTATCCCACGAAAAGCTATTGTGATTTCTCATCGCAATTAATTGCATATTCATAAGCACTCAGGTGAAATATACATCACCAATACAAAGCCACAAATGTGTACACATTCACATAAAACACGAAAACATAAAAATCACTATTAAAACGTATTCTCGTCGAGAATCGAGCGCACCATGGCTCATTAATATTTATTAACTTATCGACCCGAGGAACAATTCAGTGTGCACACACAACATAATAATAATCATATCATCATCGAATGTGTGTATGTGTGGTGGTCAAGGATCACACTTGAAAAATTATGAACAACAAATAAAAAGATAAACAACTTTATCGCGTTTAACAACAATAATAATAACAATAATAGCAACACACTGATTAAGGGACGTAAAATGTTAACACACTGTTTCGTATCCTTGCGTGGTCTCTAGCAAAGTGTTTGTGTATGTGCGTGTGTGTGTGGGTGTTTCGAGCAACAGCAATTATATCCTTTTAAACAGATTTTCGCTACTTCCATCGTTAATTTGTTAAGTGCAGTTTCATTTTTATTAGTGTACACGCACGCGAATGGGCGTCTATTATGTATTTTGTCTAGGATGTCGAGGCGCTTAGATCCTTATCGATGAACATTGAACAAATATCCATAAAGTATTCAATAAACAGAGGGGATTCGGTGGTGGACATTCACTCACGGTGACGAGACCCAGGTAACCGTATCAAGGACGAATGAGGGAGATCAAAATGCCTTCACGAGAGCGTGAAGGACACGTATAGTCAATTGTTCGTGTTCAGATTTGAAAGGAAGATAGGTATGATGATGGAGAGAAAATTTTTTTTTTTCCTCTCTCCGCCAGAGTCCTGGATAACTCAATTCGTTTAATCGGTCAATCAAGCCAGAAAAGGGTTAAACGTAGCATGTGCCACGAGCATGACTCTTGACCATGAGGTTGGCTTAGGTATGCAAACGAAGAGAAATTGCCTGTTAAAAGGAACAAGGACATCTCGTCATTCGTATTCATGTGGAAAAAGTTTTGATTTTCAAAAAAAAAAAAAACAAAAAAAATGTGTGGTCATTGAAATGTCAAGTTAAATGAGTTGACAAACGATTTGATGAATGAGTTGAGGTAAGGTAAGGAATGGAAGAATCCATTTTTTTTTGTAAAAAAAACCGTCAAGGACAAACACGCGATGGGGTTTATATGATATATTCTCTACAGAGGCACTCCACGCCGGTAAAATTAGTCAACGCACAGAAAACTTCGAAAGAAGAACGTTCCGCTCGTAATTATCACGTGTATGTGTGCGTTTGTACGAAGAGGAACATAATCACAAAACGTCGTCCTTTGTCACACACGAAACACATTTTTCACAGTGCCAAAGGACATATCCACACAAAAGGTTTAAGCACTCACGGTCTAGCAAGGAAATAAATTAAAATAAATTCCGTTGGCGTTTTATTTTTCTCTTAATAATAAAAAGGCAAAAAGGATAAACTACACACCGTATAACACACCACCGTGTACGTGGTAGTGGCGGCACACAAATCACGAACCAAAAAAATAAAAAATAAAAAAAACAAAATTAAACGAATAGAAGAAAACCTGTGACCCAGCTCACAGAGCAAACGAACGAGAACGTACCCCGAGTGTGATTTGTACCGGTGCCACTGTTACGAGAATCCGTTTACAACTGACAGGACGAAAATCAGAACGTTGGAATATAAAATCATTTCGCCCGTTTCGAAATGAAAACACACTCAAATACAGGGCGGAATGGAGGACCTACTGCCTACTACTCCCGGCCCGGCGGATACCGATCCCGACTCGAAGTCAACTACGAAACACTGTGTGTGTGTGTGTGAATGGAGCATGTCCTTAGCGAGACCCGCCAAAAAAAATATACACACACACACAGTTTAGTGTGTGCATAGTGGCTCCCAAACTGTTGGATTTGATGAGAGCAAGTGCACTATTTTTCGATTCCGGCGAATTCGCTCATGATTAGAAAAGCTCTCTCTCAATAATCTCTCTCTCAATAAAACTGAGAGTGAAAGCTTTTGTTATACGGTAAAAGACAGGTGAACCACCACACACCATCCACAAGCAGCACGAGCACCATCATCGCCATCATCTAGCACAAGCACTGAGCCATCTCTCAGCTGGGAATTGTAATTGACTTTCATATGCAACTGTGTGTATAGTATATGTGGCGAGCAAAAAGGCGGGAAAAGGTTGGATCAAACTGAAAAGGGATACAAAAAGGTTGCCTATGAGGATTTTATTTTTATTTTTCCTCCTTGTCCTCGTCCTCGTCCTAGCCGCCCCTGTTATTATGCAATAATCATTGATTTTCTATCCTTCTAGCAATTGTTTGTCGAGGACGATGGCTTATTTCGCTTTTGCGGCATGTGGAGTGCTGTTTATTGGCTGTTCCAATGAAATTGTAATTTTTTTTCGTCAATTAATATGCGATTGGGTAATTACAGGCATTAGAACTCTGAATGCGCCGCGGCCAATGTGTATGCCAAGGGTTTGGATAAACATTTCCAAGTTGATTGCTTAAGATTTATTTAATTATCGGTGATTAGGTCGGTTAGACGAGTGGACAATTGTGCCAAGTGGATGTGTTCAGCATTAATTTGCCGACCGTTGTTTAACAGGCGATCATTTGAAATTTAGTGACGGTTTCGAAAACCAATAAAGAGTGCTTTTGTTGCCTCCCACTTAAAACAGTGGTAAAGGTCAGTTATGTTAAATTAGGAAAATGAGGTTCAATTAGGTAATTAGCATGAGGAGAGAGAGGTTTTATTGATGTCGAATGGCGTTTAGAATGTAATTCAATTGATTGAGCTAATTCAATTGGAAGTGAACCAGGTAATTGAGTTTTGTTTTCAGGTGTAAGCAACGGTATTATTTTGTTTTACATATTGATACACGGTAAAGTGCAAGTTTACATGTGACTACATCAAGCCAAAGGCGATAACTTACAATAACGTTTTAATCATCCTAACGAGAGGTTTGGGGGAGAGGGTAAACCCTGCGCCAAGAACTTCTTAGAAGCACTTAACGATGACCAAAAAAAACACATAATGGTTTAGTCGCCGTTTTTGGAGCTCGAGAAAGCTCCACCAGTGACTTGCTTTTGCATGACAGGTGTATTGACTACCTCACACCATCTCTTTATTTCAGCCTAAGCATAAAAATAATGATCCTCTCAAGAGACGAGTGGGCCAACGGGAAGGCTATCAACCAGACGGGTTAAAAACCGAAGAAGGAGCGGCCTCTGTTATCTACTCACTAGAACCCAAGATAACGCGGTCAATAAGACTACCGAACCACGGCAGTGTATCCCATGCAGAAGTCCTAGCCATCGCCGAGGCAGCCCGAGAACTATCAACGAATCTAGTCTCTAGAAAAACCATCGACATTTACGTAGACAGTCAAGCCGCTATTAAATCTATTTCACAGTTGTAAAGTCAAAAATTCTTAAATGTTGTCGTGACGAGCTCAACTCTGGTGGATCCCGGGACACAAATATATCCACGGGAATGAAATGGCAGATGAGTTAGCCTGGAAGGGCTCGGAACAGATCATATCACCGATCGACCACTAAAACTCTAGTCAAATCTAGGATTGCACTAGACTTCCAAAGACAAGCTGATGAGTGATGGAGCGCACTCTCATTATGCCGCATATCCAGGAAGCTCTGGTCAAACGGGGCACATTCTTGCGCTAAACAGATCAAACTTAGCACTTTTCATGGGGCACACTCACAGGCTACAACTTGCTGACGACCCAACTTAGAAGAGTACGTTTAAGTATAGACGAGTTATGCAGAGGCTGTGGGAATACAGACGCGAAAGAGAACACAACCCCACTATGCAAATGTCCCAGCCTACACAGAACAAGAAAGACAAGCCCTCGGTGAATACCACTTCAACAACCCGTCAAAAAGCCACCAAAAGACATTCTAAAAATCACTACGAATTCAGGATGGTTTAGGGAGGCCGAACAAACGTTATTGCACTCACCCAGACCTTTCTCTTCCTTTTGTTTTTTCAGACTGGACATTCACGTTAGAGGAACACTATGGTTTGGTGGGCGTTTTTGGTGCCTCAGAAAGCTCCACCAGTGACTTGCTTAAGCATCACGAGTGCATTGACAATTTCTACGCAGGAAGCCACTTATGCGGGCCTAAAGCAAGAGCATAGCCATTTAGCAATGGTCTTAGTAAAGTATGGTTTGATTACTTCTCCTTACTACGTGACATTACGATTCGGGGTGAACTTGGGCCTCAACCAACAAGCCTCGCCAGTTAGTCCGGTCCTTAGCTAACCACCTTCAGTTACGAACTCCAAGTTGGTTGAGGTCTTCCGAGGCATGTGGTCGGTACATAATATACAATTTTTGACGTGCCCTGGCAGTTCCATCCACTACCGATGTCAGGAGCACATTTCTGGGATGGGAGCGCTACCCTTACTTAGTCCCTAAAGGGCTGATTCGCCATCATTTATTTTTCAGGACCTAGAAATTCTTATCGGCTTGAGCTCAGAATATGTGGGAGTAGCCTAGATTTTCGTGCTGCTTGGCCTTCCGAAATCAACCCTGAGGCAGAACCAAGTACTTTATAGTGCCACTATACCGATCTTTACGGTCTAATGAGTCGATGCTGACGTATATTTAACAGGCTTTCATCACTCATTTAGCATTGAGGCGAAGTTTAAGCTGAAGGCCGCCCTTCAGCTGGAAGTCAATCCAGTATCAAGCGCACACATGCGAGTCAGGCTCGGATCGGATTTTTTTGTTTCCAGCATCTCTAAACGTCTCTAGTTTGTCATTACGACTGACGAACAAGCTACACAAGACTCTCTTTGTCCTTAATTAAACCTCTTCTTGTTGCTTTTTCACTAAAGCAGAGGATTGCAGTCACTTTTGGAGTATCTTTGATCATTTTTCAAGTTTCACGAGAAAGAACCTGCGGACAATAGCTAGTATTAAAATGGAAGCCAACCAACTCTAGTAGTGTTAACTTGGATGAAGACGAGTTATTTGAATCACGGAACCGACCAGCTATTGCTGTTACAAAGCGGATAAGTTAGACAGCTTAAAAGCTGAAATTCTGAAAATGCGTCTTTAGGTAATGTGTCCAAGGATTGGAAGCTCAGTTCCCTATGCCCGCCCGACAGGAAAGGAGATTTCTTCAACTGTGTCAACTACAGGCGCATTCGTCCTTCGAACATTGCTTACGTAGGAAGTAGCTGAAGGGGGTTCAATAAATAGAGTCAAAACAAGGCCATCAGATACACATGTCATGAAGCCGTTGAGACTAGGAGGAGGTAGAAATTGCAACACATTTTCAGCCCACATGTCCTATACCAGCAACTAAAACTTTTCACTAGGATCACCTAAGGGACCTGTCTAGACTCAATAAAATGTAAACCTTCTTGAATCGTTTGAAACAATGTTATGAGATAATGTTTTGTCACAAACATTTCATAAATTAAAATGACCTTTGCACACAAGGACAAAATAAGTAAACAAATCCAGTTATAGGAATTCAAATAAATTCCAGTTAAAATCTTTTCAAAATTTCATGTGTCCCTCTTGGAATATATCCATGCCTATGCTGGCCCTTCTCTTTGACAAATCAACTCTTAATTTAATGACTTCTAAAGTCCTTCCAACACAATCACGTTTGGTGTGTAAATTATACCATCTGGACGATGATGACGACGACGACGAGGACAGCCGGCAGGATAGAACAAGAAAGAGTTAACCGAACTACCTTGCTACTTTAACCGACTTTCCTATATTCATTTCACACAAAAACACACACATGATAAACTGCCTCGAAGCAATAGGAAGAAAGAGAACTTTCTCCACATCCTATATCAGTTTTGCATGCATATGTATTCGTATGTACAAATGTATATGCCTCCAAGTGGCTACTGAAAATATTTCCGTCTGCCAGCACCAGTATTTCAAGTTGATAGGACTTAGTTTTCCGGTCTCGGATTGCCTTCTGGCATCAGTATTATGAGACTTTAAACATATGTGCACGCACACATGTACAAGAGTTTTTGGTCACTTTAAGTTTAAGGACATCACACCGAAAACATATTTTCTACGTGCAAAGGCGCAAAGTAGTTTGTCTTTTGCAACCAATAACACGTATTAAAATGCAAACCGTTCTTAAGGCAAACGCAGTGAGCGGTTGATGGCATCCTGACCACAAACAATCTTCAATCCTGTGTAAGTCCTTTAGAATGTGTCCAACTTAATCTGGCAGCTTCGTTAAAATTTAACTTCAAATTATTTTCAAAAGTTTTTATGACGATGATTTTGTAAGAACGAGAAGGATGAGAGTTTTAAAAGATTTTCACAGGATTATGGTCCTGGGATGGACATGCAATGATTTCAAAAAGTCAGTATACTTTACATTATGAAAATACAGAAAATGCATATTACACATACGTGTAAGGGGATATTCATCCTAAGTATGTACTTGTGTCTCTGACATCCTTGCTCCCAATGAAGGCACACTTCAAGGCAAAGTCAAGCAAAAAAGAAACAAAAAGACGGTGAATTCAACCATTGAAACGGATTCAATCTGAAAATAACAATTCCCCCAAGGAGTAGACACTTAATGCCTGTTGGCTGAGTTGACAGACAAGCCCCGCAATAATGCCTCGAGGACGAACATGTACGTAGTACACTTTATGGCTGGTGGAAGTTCTACAGTGCTCCCACTTGAGGGATCCTTACCCCCGGCGACAGAAGCCTCAGCATGGTAATAATAACTTCATTCCTTAAACACACACCCGCACACACATTAAACAAAATGATGAAGCCAAGGGAAAAGTAGAGAGAGAGACAGAGAGAGAGAGTGAAAGTGCGAAATACCAAAGTGAAGCTAGAAAATTATGATTCAGTTCGGTTTCAGTTTGACTGATGTGTGTCGTAAATTGCTACGGCCTGGGTCGAAACGTAATGATAGAGTGTTGGACAAGGATATGATGGGTGGTTCTACCACAATTAGGCGATGATGAATTGCTTTTAAAATATCTGACACAAAGATGACAGAATGTGTCAAATGCGATGTTATTTAATAACGGAATGTGAAGTGTCATTTATGAGGTATTTAGTGTGTGAAAGATTTCAAAAAAGACGAAGGCATTGAACAAGGGTTGTTGGGCGATCGGAAAGTACGTTTAGGTTCGGAAATTCTTTAGAAACTCAAGATCTTTCAGTTCTGGTGCAATGAAAGAGTAAATGAAAGGGCTTTCGATACATCATGTGAAATTTAAGAAGCAAATTGAGTGACATGCGAGTAACTAACTTATCATCGAGCGATGCTCCACCCTAGCTCATTGTGATGGATTTAAGGCCGTCAAAGGCATGGAAATGTACATACAGGCCGGCTCTCAACTAGGCGAGATGCCAGGTACGATCTCTGTCTATCACAATCACATTCTAAGTTGACATACAGCCTCCAAGTGGCGTCCCTGGATAGCTATCGTGGCATCCGCTGAATAGTAAACTAATGTATGTAGCTGTGTTGAAGGCAAGAGGACATGTTTTCTACTTCTACCATTGTTTTGAGAGGACTTATTGCTTCGGCCCTGTCCACGTGGCCACAGCTGAAATACTTAGCTGCAGACCGGGAAAGATGGTAGAGATTTGTTGCCGCTATATGCCCCGCCCGGGGTTGAAGGAACTTGATGATGATGTCCGCGAGGAAGGCGACTGGAGGAGACGATGTGACTGCGAAAACTGGAAAGCACTGACTCGGCCACATCGAGCGAACGAATGATAACGCTCCAGCTAAGAGTGTCCTGGAATCCAAGCCACCTGGTCCATGAAAAAAAGGGAAGACCGAACCTCTGGTTTAAAGAACACGCAGTTGCAGACACTAGAAACCTTGGTCTAGTAAATAGGAAGCAACGTGCCCGGCACCGTGAAGGATGGACAGCAGCATTAGTTCAAGCTCAGACCTTCCAAGGGTCGCTGGACTGATAAGTAACTCAGAACGAAGATGATTGCACGAGTTCATAAAATCATAAAGATGCTTTAGCCGTTATATACCGCCTTATCCTGCATGTGTGACACGAAATGTAAATCTGCGACAAAGGTATTCTAGGAGAGTATTTAGGCCAAATTAGGCCAAAGAAGAGATCGGATCGTAGCCTTACTTAAGGTGACGCTACAGTCCGGAGTGGACATGCCAGTCAGCTCGATCTTTAGTTAGCAACCTCCAGCTTCGCACGTTAAGTTGGTTGAGGTCGCATTCAACTTGTATGCGCCACCTGAGTCGCGGTCCCTCGGGGGCGGATTCGAAGTTTTTTCAGACCGGAGCATTAGTATCCATCCGCACTATATGACCCAGTCTCCTCAGTCGTTGGACCTGTAAGTCTATGTCGCTGTACAGCCCGCACAGTTCGTTGTTGTATCTTCTCCTCCACTCACCGTCTATGCAGACGGGGCCGAAAATCACCCGAAGAAGAACACCCTAATCCATTTTTGATAAAATCCATGCCTCTGCGTCTAAGAGCATGTCTAGTGTCACTTTTGTTATTCGAGAGAAGGCTTTGCTAGTCAAATGCCTTTTTAGCCCAAAGAAGTAGCGATTGGCAAAAGTTATTCTTCGTTTGATCTCAGGGCTGGTGTCATTGTCTGAATTGATAGTGGAGCCTAGGTAGACAAAGTCCTTAACTGCCTCAAAGTTATATCGGTCGAGGGAGACGTCGGCGATAGATGTCCTTTCTTGTTTATAGCATATACTTGGTCTTGGCCTCATTGTATCGTGGCCTGGCTGTCGATATAATATGTCAATCGCAATATCTTTACGTGATGCTGGGTTCCTCTTCAGCCGTGTGGTAGCCTGAAAAATACCTGTGACTTCGGCTTGAAAGATGCTAAAGTGATAAAGGATACTAGGAGAATAGTGAATGTTAAGATCTTTGCACAGCATGTCGGCACCGATTCCTTTGGTTGCTGCAGAACTCTGCGTAGGGATCTAGATAGACTCATTATAGAAGACTTCGTGCTGATTCCATGTGCTTGCACATGGTTTTGTTGTAGCATATTTTGAAGTCATTTGCAGTGGGAAGCAACAGTGAACATTGTTCCTTAGGCCGCTCTGGATTGCTGGTTGTTTTTAACAGAGATGGCAGTGCATAGACACACTCCGTATACCATTTGTTATCAAATGTGGTTGAGGCTCGAGGAGAAACTATCCAATGGATTCAGTTTGCTAAGGAAATTGTATCTGTTCCTGTCATTAGTGGGGACAATGTCCTGTAAGCCAACCTTTCAGAAGGTAGTTCCGGTTTTCAAACTAATTTACAGGAAGGTGCAGAAATAAGAAAATATCCTGCACTTCTTTTGAGTCTGTCCAACACTTTCCAATGGAAGAAGACTCATACACAAATAATGGCATTCATTAGCCTATCGCCTTAGCCTTACACGAAATTTAGTTCTCGAACACAGGACCCTATAGTTGAGTGAAACGAAGCCTTTGTTATCCCCGTACTCTTGAGCTGACCTTATTAGATTGCATGTTCCACTAACCGAGTTAACATCAGCTAATAAGTCGTTTAATCCCTTCTGAAACCGAAATCCTCATGCGGCTCCTCTACAAATCTCCAAAACTCATTTTCAAATCTAAAAATTTCATATTTACTCCTTGTTGAACGTGTAGAATTTATCCCAGTTTTCCTGTTGACATGCAAACCGCTCGAAAAACCTCAAGGGTCCATCACGAGCTTCTGCTGATGATAAGTAAAAAGAAAAAAATCTAAATTGCTTGCATGCAAAGTTGATCCTGCCTTGAAGGAGTTTTCCTGACTCCTTCTCTTGCATTTATTTTACATTTCGTCGTCATAGTCCCATCAACATCATATCACATCCATTTTATATCATCAAAACACATACAGAGAGAAAGAGGAAGAGAAAAAGAGTGAGACACCCTCTCCATTGCTAGAGTATATAAATTTTCATTTTGGGGGGTGGAAAAAAGGACATTTTGTGCATGTTAAACGAGCCTTTGTCGGTTCATTCCACCATCCAAAGCTTTTTGCTAACTCTCTGCAGCGCAGTGCAAGAGAAGGGGAACGAGTCAGCCTACCTCCACAGAACACATCCTTCTCTTTGCAAAACTAAAAAACTAAACGAAAATGCCTGCCAGTGATGTTGCATTATGCATGCAACCGGCGGGAGGCCTTGGCTTCGACGACACACAAACGTTTTTGTCCCCAAAAAAAAAAAACCACTGTCTGCGCCGAAAGAAACACAGAAAGGAACAGTAAAACAGCTTCCGAATGGTAGGACATCCTGTGCGAAAAAAGAGTTCTCTTCCCCCGTAGGCTATACACAAGTTTGGCGGTGATGGGCCACCAGGACTAAAGTTCATTTTAAATTATCCTTTAACTAGCACACACAACACAACCACGAAGCTGCTGCTGCTGCGACCTCCTTAAGAATGTTATTATATCCTTGCATTCATTCAGTGCACCATATTATTTTAGCAAACGAATTTTCAAGTGGATTTGCCTGCAATCCGCTTTGCATCCTGCCACAGTTCACGAAGAAGGAACAACGGCTCGAAGACATATGACAAAGGACCAAGGAGTTACATGCGATTTTTCTTATCTTTTATTTATGACAACATGTGGCTTATTGTTATTTTCCAATCTGCATGTGCGCCAAGTCGAACTAACTGAATCTGTGTGTGTGTCGGATTTATCCTTATATGAATTATGGCAGGCATTGTTATCGTTAAGACGAAACTGCTTTCGACATCAGCATCATCGTCGTCATTTGCTATTATTCGGCATATTGCTTTGCTATTGCTACTGCTTATAAGAAGAGTAATATCCTTTCTTCTTTGTATGATTCAAAGGACCATGCCTACCTCAATCTAAGACACATTGCAATAACAAATGAAATCCGTTTTATTTTTTTGTTCGCACAGAAATAGTTACTCGGTTTTGCATTTATGCATGAGATTGCGGGACCATGGCATGGGTACGAGTATATAAATAACGAAATGGAAAAAGGATATTAAAGAAACGCTGAGTTGTTAGAAATGACAGATATACCTACTGTGTGGGCTTTGACGTCTTATTCAAGGATATCTCGGTGCAATAACATACTCGTAGTTATTTGCTTTTGGTTTGCTTTTGAGATTAATGTGGATAAATCGGAATTGGTGCAAGTTGCTGTAGTGAGTGCATAAAGGATATGAATTAGCATTTATATGGAATTTATTTTCTAATCGTGTTTAGATCCTTATTTATGGTTGAGGAGTTTTTTTTTTTCAGTTTTGTATGGTTTCAGTGTAAGGATGCAATTGAACTTGACCGACAGTCAAAGAAGGCTTATGATGCTACTCTCAATGTCTAAAGGATTGCAAAGTATATGCATCATATTTTCTTTGATTTGAAATTCTTTGAAATGTCCTAGAGGCATACAAATAAGATTCACCTTGGGTTTCAATGCCACGTTACGATGTCTCATGAATGGAAGTTTTAACTAAATTGCCTCCTTTCATAGTTACTTATAAGACTAATTCGTCAAGAAAAGAGCTCTTCAACACCGAGACTTCTGATAGAACACAGAATATCACCTTCACCCGGGTATCACGGGTATTTTGCTTTTAGCAAGCTATGAAGGTCAGGCTCAACTAGACGAGGCAGAAGGATTAAATCTGAAGTTTCAACTCCAAGGACTACACTTCTTACCAACTTAATGGATTCCTGATCCATAAAGAGTCTCAGCTTGAGACAATGGAGCCTGTCGTCGTATTCGAACCCGGCGTGTTGTTAACAGTTTGTCAGACCAAGCATCCTGGCATCCACGATAGATTGGTCGTTATTACCTTATTCTTCATGTAAGAAGCTTCGACATCGACTGTTTTGGTTGGCCAAAGTATTAACGATTTCCCAGCAGTATTCACTAGGCAAGTGGGAGGGGACTTCAACCAACTAAGCGTACAAAACTGGAGGCAGATAGGTAAAGGTCAAGCTAGCTCGAGCTGGCACTGTACCGCCACCTCAAAACAAAATTAAAATTCTTTCACAAAGGTACCATTCGTAGTTGAACTCCTTTACTACTTCAAAGCTATAGCTGCCGATGGTAACGTTTTTTCATCCGATATCGATATCATTCGTAAATTTCAGCAGCTGGATGGACATTTGGAATGTAGTACCTTCCGCATTGACGCCAGCCCATCTTTAGCACGAAACAACTGTTTAAAACTCCTGGAGGTGGCTAGTATTTGGATGGCGAAACAAAATACTCTAGCACTTTAGACGAATCGGCGACTGTCTTCCAAATGGAAGTCTTTGCCAAACTCGGAGGAGCTGACTGTATAATTGGGGAGAGATGGCGTAGTAAACGAATCAGCCAAGCTGCACTGTTGCCACTTGAAGGTCCTACAACTCACTTAAAAATGTAAGGGCAAACTAAATGTGCTTTACAAATGGAAATGAGTTTGTCTGGGAATTGCAGGCAACGAAATCTCTAACGCTTTAGCGAAAAAATGTGCGACGATTACCCCTATGAGTCCGGAACCGATAATTGACATTAGCTCAGCCTGCACTTTTTCAATTCTCATTTGGTCTTCCTTCAAAAAGAGAGAAGGTCATACTGAACCACCAAGAAGTTTGTTTCTCCTCTAATTTCCCTAATGCCCGTGCTCTAGTTTAAGGGTAGTCATAACCCCATCAGTGCGCGCTAATTATACAAAAAAATTAGCGTGATAAGAACGCTGCGAAATTTCTTCTCAAATTTGGGAGAAAGGACTACAGGGCACAAAGCATGTGAGTATCACATAAATTACTTGGGAATGTGATCCATTGAGGACATCCAAGTGGTGTGTCCTGTCTTAAGAGCAATGTTACGATGAAGCTCTTTTTTGTCGGTGTTCTGCTTACATATAGCATAAGGCGTCTTTGTAAATAAACTAAAAAAACCATGCAACTATAAGTCGATGAAGCCAACTCTACTGAAGTAAATATCTCAAGTACGACATCAGCTGTCATTACGGTGGCCATCTGCTACGTCCTGAGCAACGATGTTACTAGTAAAAAAAGAAGCGTTCAGAACTGCGTACCACAACACAGGAAATCCAGACTGACATCATAAAAAGAGCATTTTCATCTGAATACATGGACAAACCGGAAATTTATTTGGCTAAACCATGAGAGTATAAGACTTATGAATACCTCCTTTGCCATATCATCATAAAGGATAAAAACTGTCGGAATATCCTTATCCATGGCCGTCAAGGGTGATATATCGAAAACTTGACTGGCAGATGATAACTTTTGTCGACAATTTGCTGCGTAACAGTGGCATCCTTTATAGTCCATCAATTGAACTTAGGCTCAGTAGTCTAAGGACTTTCTCTTAACAATAAGAAGATCTCTTTTACACTTCGTTTACCTTGTATCAATAGGTTAAGTCATAAGTCTTCTTTCACGACCTCGAAGCTTGGAGACATGCCTTAGTCCCTTATAAACAATTTGAAAACATTAGCCTTTTGCTTCCTGCCATCTCCTTTCCATGGCTTGTTCTGCTATACAAAGACAGCGTGCCTCATTTTTAACCTTTAATGCTTCAGGATCTACTACCTGTAGCCCAAACGACCAGTAAGGATTTCATCTAAACCACTCAATGTCATTATGACTGATCCTTCCGAAAGTAGGACCTAATAAAATGCATTTGAGTTCTTCGCCTTTGCTCTGGCATGTCAAGGCCTCTCATCCTTTTCAACTGGTGTTCGGTTTGCCCACCACACTGCCACAGAATATATCCCTGCAACAGTGTCACCAGCATCACCACCCATCAACACACCAATCAAACACACTCAGTTCTATGGTATCCGCACACCGGCATGAAGACTTAATAATATAGGCCCGGGATTATGCCAGACGAGAGTAATAGTTTATATAGCCGTAACTGAAACCGGTTTGGGGATGCTGCACCCGAACTTGTGAACATTATCATTACCTTACGCCCTGCTCGTGCTCCATGTGGAGGAAGAAGTGTCCTTTTTGTTTTGAATTCTCGCTCTCTCTCTCTTGTGTGGAACTTCATCGCCTGCCAACTTCTAACTCTACCTTCGAATACAATATTTGTGTACACGTGTTTTGGGCTGTTTGTGACTTATTTTCTTTCTTTTTTTTTCCAACAAAAAGGATATGACAGACAAAGAGGTTACACACACACAGAGGGGTTATAAAGTCTTTGATGTGTGTTACCCCCTCTTTTCATTTTTGTGCTCTCTGATGAACTTCCTTTTTATTTGGACGGAAAATAAAAAGACGGAGCTCATTCTGTCTGTCTTTTGCAGTTTCACCTGCTTCTATCGACATTTTTGTGACAAAAAAAAGGAAGAACAACTGAATATATGTCCTCTCAAGCAAACATAAATATGAGAAACGTTTTTAAAGGAAACCCAAACTCTCATGACAAGAGGAAAATGACCTTTTTTGTCATTTCTGACATTAAAAGATTATTTTATCCGTTATCCTTTCCCTTCTCGACGAGTATGACAGTACCTATGTACATATGAATGTCCTTTATGGAATTATGATATGATGTTGAACGGTAGGAGGCAAAAAAAAATATTTTGATTTGAATTTTCTCCGCGTTGAGTCCCCTTTATTATTATCCTCAGCTCGTTCTTTGGTTTGTTACTTTTTTGGAATTTCTGATTTTGATTAGATATCCATCACAGATGCACAGATAGACATATGTACATGTTATATGAATTATTGAAAGGTTGAGATGTAGTAAATTAAAAAATGAGTATTGCAAAGCATGGAAATGCAAACTAAGGTCATGATGATGTTGTCAATTCTTATTGAAATTGAAGGACGACGAATGTGGAATACGAATGGAAAACAAGGGTTGACCTATTGCTTCACCTATGATTCTGATTTTGAACTTTTAATCAGTTCAAAAAAATTTTTTTTTGTTTTTTACTGGAGCGACCTTTTTGACTTGTTTGGCCATAAGCCAACTTTCTGCCTAAAGTTTGGATAAGACATTGCTTGTCGACAGAAAGTTTTTCGTTCTTTGAATGTGGAAACTTTTTTTTTTCAAATAAATTGCTAATGTGGGAGTTTTGCACTTTTCAGTTTAAGGATGAACTCCTGATGGGTTGGGTAAAATCAAAGTGAAGGTTTATATTCTAAGAGTTTCATTACTACTTCTCATTAGCATCATCTTGGAGAATAATAACGACATCGACTTAGTGAGAGGCAATTTAAGTATAGGTATAGGTACATGTACTTTGAATGCCGGGAGTCCCGAAAATTCTGTTAAATTTTCTACGGATTCTAAGGATAGACCTTGTTTCTAAAACGCTTAATGGTGCGTTCGTCTCTATTGAGACAGAAAAGGTAAAAGTTGGATGTAAGGGCTAACGTGGCCAAATCAAAGTACAAAATGGACATCGAACACAGACTTCTCGCACGTCACAATGGACAAGCTGGTTACGTTTTTTGTCCATCCAGGCTACTCTACTGATTAAGTCAACAACACCAGGGCTGAGATCAAACGAGGAATAACTTCTGCCAATCATTGTTTGATATGCCGAGCCTTCCGAAAACACCCCAGATAGATGTCGTTGTAGAGGGAGACCACAACTGAGTTGGCACGCGCAGTTAGAAAAGGACCCCAATCAACTTGGTGGGAGATGTTTTTTTCTTGAGGGCCAAGTCCGCCACAGACTGCGCTTGCATCTATATGCAGAATGGCTCCGACACGGAACGGTCCTCAATATACCTATGGAGGGAAGAGGGAGAGTCAAGGCTACTGAAAAGTACCGCAGGACTCTTATCGGGGATAGATTGCTTCTGAATAAAGGCTAAGAAGACTAAACCATCTTTACGGTCTATCCCTGCTAGATGTTAGAGCGGGAACAGGTATCTTTTTCGAAGGATCTTGATCTAGCCTGCCACCTCAGTCCGGAGTTAAAAAACTGAGTATACCAAGACGAGTTGTTGGCACTGCTACAAGCATTGAACCACTAGCGGATGGATCAGGTGCAGATAGAAATATCCTATCAGGCGCATGGAGCAATCTTGCAAATCAAAAAGCTTGACCATGGCTTAGGTTTTATGTCACACAGGCATCGAAGGAAACAAAAAGGCGAGGTAAGGTTAGGTTAGGTTGAAGTGAATTCCAGCTACCTTCACGGGTCCATTGTGATAGCACATTTATCTTGTGCTTATCAGATCACTAAGGCACCTTTCACCTTTTAGGATGGAGGGGAATGATTTCCTCCTCCTTTTAGTCCACGCAGCTTCTGAATGCACGTCAAGTCTTGCTGCATGAATTCCTTTTAGACAGTGTCACATGATGACATCCATTGCGGTTCTGATATGCGATCTTTTGAAGGAAATTACATTTTTACAGCTTTTCAGATCCAGCTTCGACTAGGCACGTTATACCATTCGCCCACCTAGAGCTTGTTCTCTCGATAGCACCTAACTTAAATTTAAGTTTACATGTAGTGATCGGTATACCCAAGATCCCTTTAACTGGAAGCATTACCCCTATGTATACCCTACGTAGAGGAATAGCGAGGAACATGATCGATAAGTCGGCCAAGAATGAACATCTGAGAAGATGGGAAAGTGTGACAAAATGCTGGCAACTCAAAGTGGGGATTGAAATGTCTGCCAGTTGCACCAAGACAGACATTCTAAAAATGACACCTAGAACAGCGAAATGGGTAGTAGGGTTGTTCGCAAGGCACGGCAACTTCAGTGTGAGTGTTGAGAGAACATTTTATTATTATTATTACTGCGCCCAGAATGACTAGGGCTGAATTAGGTTGGTCAAATTTAAGTGAGAAAAAAAGGTAAAGCTCATAGGATCTACACTTAACACTCGATACAGACTCAATACAAAAGGCAGTCATCCTGACTCGTACCTAGCCAATTAAACAATTCAAATGCGGCTGAAGAAAGACACGTCCTGGTGGCCATCTATAAGTAACAGGACCCTGCGATGTGTTGAGCTGGGTACAGTATATACGACTAGGGAATATGTGGCTAGTAGTCACCCCTATTAAACATTACAGCGACATCAAAAAGATCCCCACGGAGTGAGACATTAAGACGAAAGAAAGCACTATAACGTGCAAATTAACACTAAATCCAACATAAGCAGTTTACAATCAACATCTTGTCTAGCCACCTGACTAAGTTTAAGAAAATCCACCCCTCTGTTTGAAGAAGTCAATCACTTAATTGACTCAAATTTCATTGTAATCTCAGCTTGGCAAAATGCTTTGTTTACAACCATCCCCACACACAAGTGAAAGGTGAAATCATGTGAAAACTGATGTTGAAGTGGTTGCAACTTACGATTGAAGCATAAGAGAGGAGCTCAAGTGTAATTGTTAGTTTTAGATACGACAGTACGACAGTTGAAATGAGAACTTTTCCATTTACTATTTCTTTTTCTACTCCTTTAGATAAAATACCCTCCCTGACATAGCGAATTTTGATCAAATTGTACAACTTAAAGCCACCCTTAGACACTCTGAAAATACCTTAAAGTTGCATTTAATATGCACTCACCTCCAACTAAGGACAATAGAAAAATAAATGCTACACCCTTAACAGAATATCCTTAAACATCAACCCCAATGGCATACAAAAATGTCAATTGCATATAAAACGTCCCGCTACCTCGTACAACTCTTTCTCCATATGTTTTGCCTTAAATACTGCTCAGCTAACATAAGGCAGGCGACGTAAGGACTTCTACGTGCATTTCACTTTTGGCGAGAGGTGTATACAGAGGGCACCCGGGTACCGCACTTTAATTGTAAGAAGCATTATCCAACGAAGAAAGCATAGCCAAACACACAAGAGAAGGCAAAATACTCCCCACTGGGGTACCCATCGAAAGAATTATGGGGTCGAAAGGCGCCAAAGACGAAGGGGGACCTTCCATATGCACACAGCACTTCGCATAAACTCGGTCCTTCTGTGTACACGTTCGTGCAGACAAAACTACTCCTTCTCATTCTGTAGCGAACAAAATGTAAAGTATCCCTACTTCGTGTTCGATAGTAAGTAATGTCGTTCTATCTGGATGCAGGCAGGAGTCCATACCCCTAACCAATGGGTTTGTGTGAGTGCGAATGAAGTTTCTTTTTGTCGCCATGCTTTAGCTCCTTCGCTACAGAGGTGGCAATCGTTTTCCTTCTCTTGAAAGACTCTTTAGCGCGGCGTGTAAGTCGCAAGTCGCAAGTCCCCAAAAAGAACCGAATTCTGCTTGCACAAAAAAATAAAGGGGTATCCTTTGACTTCATATGCTAAGGCTTCGAATGCAGAGGGTAGAAAAACTGGCTCGGAGAAGATACAAATTAAATAATTCTACAGTGAAATGCGAGAGGTGGCAGCAGCGCCAATTGTGTCTGAGTCCGGGACCGGCTAAGCCGAGTGCAGGGTTTTGATGTGAAAAACTTAAGTTATGGCTGACAGGATTAATTAAATTTAATTATCTGTTCTTCCCTTCCCATTCTTTTTTTTTTGCAGTGTTTTGCACAACTCGAAGGAGCGAAGTAGGACGAAAAACAATTCGAAAAGACAGCCGTCATCCCGAAGTGGGGTGGTGGCTTGGTCTAAGCCACCTTGTAGGGGAGAAAAAATGTGCCAGCAACCACCTCGCTCCTTGATAATTTGGCGACAGTGCGGCCAACTTCAAAGCTTAGTTAGTAAGGATTGGCGTAGTTGCATTTCGTTTTGCAGTTTGTTTTCCAAGGATACACAAGGGAGGGTTTACATTCTTTACAGGCGATGGGGATGGGGCGTGGAGCAGTTTTAAATGACTTCTAAGTTTGTAGGGTTAGTAGTAGTATTTTTAGCCACGCTACTGGCGTGTGTTATGAGTGGGCATTGTGCACGCTTTCGATGGACTGTCGTTAGTTAGGAGTCCTTCAGTGGTCCTCACAGGCTATGGTTAAAAATAAAAGTAGTAGTAGTAGTAGTAGCGATATTGAGGAGTTATGATGGCTCTATGGAGTGGTTGTTCTGTTTTTTGTTTTTTTTTCTTGTAGCTTCCTGTGAAGGTGGGATATGCGGAGATTTTTCACTTTGGTGTCTCGACGTTATATTGTATTTCACTTGCAGGCACGCTAAATTTGGCCCAAAGAGGGCGTGTTCCTTTGTTTTGTGTTTGTGTAAGCAATTAATAATTTTTTTCCTATTTAAAGGGGGTGGTTACTGAATTTAAAGTAAATATGGACACAAGACTTGGGTGAGTTGACGTTGTATCGATTGGAGTTCACACTCGATGACCTGTAGGTAAAGTTCGATGAAACATTTGGAGTTTGTTGAACCGTGTTGGAAAATCTGTCAGCAGTTCGGGGAATTTTTTGCAGAAAGTCAGACCTGAGTATGAAAAATTATATTCATCAAAACTGACTCTAAACTCAAATGATGGAATCCTTGAAAATTCATCGGATCTAGAAACGCATGCTTTGATGAACGTTTGCGTTCTGCTCCTGTCTTATGAAGAAAGTTATACCCGGACTAAATTTACAGTCGACTGTCCTTATGACAAGAACTAGTTCTGGTAAGGCAATAATCTGGTTGAGGCAGGAATAGATTGTATTCGAGACGATGACTCTACAACCAGTTAATAATCAGGTACTGATATCTCCTTGAATCTTCTCAGCAGAGACTTATGCTTATGACAACAAACGACCCTGTGACAAAAATCTAAGAGATCCAAGCAAGCTGCGTTTAGAGGATCAGCAAGGTGGCAGGTAAGGCAGTTCTTAATTCCTTAAACATTTCAAAAATAGCTCGAGAATGCAAGGCCAATGTTTGACTTCCATTTGTGATGGTCAGGAATAACAACTAAGAAAGGAGCGTGTAGTTTAGTTTTGCTCCTAAATCGTAAGAAGTTGGAATTAGTTTTACCTAATCGGGGATTAAATTGGATCTCAAGTCTGCATAGAGCCGAGCTTGCTAGACTTGGCGTAAGATACGTTGCATACATTTTTAGTGCTTACCGATCGCAACTTAAGCGGACCATATGACAACTTATTCTTACATCAAGCTCTTCACTGTCCTATGCATGATAGCTATCCTGCAGATTTTGCAAAAGCTTTTTGCAGGACCATCCAGAGTGAGTTCCTTCCTGCAATACACATTGAATGGCATTGCCAGGGAAACTCGACCGAGTCAAATTCAGGACGATTGTCGGAGGTACCATACTTCACTAGGAATAAAAGACACAAACACGGAAAAGGAATTGATCTCAGAAACTACAAGGAAAATGAACAATAAGGTCTTTTGATACCCACATGTCCTCTAGACGACAACACTGTACCCAAATAAAATCGTCAAGTGCTACAGGCGACATTTGGTATCCGCATAGGTGCACCAAAGGCTGTGCATCAAATGAGCTCCCAAAAACGACGATTCTAGAAATGAAAAGGAACATAGGAAAAGGATACAACAGAAGCACTGTTAGAGCATGAGTCTTTCAATTGTTTATAGTGCTGCGTACTAAGGCCCTGTTCCCAAATTAAGGAAATTCTATTTAAAACCCAGTAATACTCAATAGTGATGAGACATGGCTTAAAAATTTCCTGAGACATGTATAGTGCATAGATACCAACGCTCCGGTCCGCAGAGTCCGCAACGACCTGTGGAACAGTGATAGATGTAACAGAGTCGATTCCACATCTCCTTAGTGACTGCCCGCTTTAAGTGGCACCTAAAATTGTTTAGCATCCTCCCTTTTTTGGCTCGGGTTCATAGAGCGAACAGACAAAGTTGAAGGACTCTGTATCTAAAATCCTTTATTTGGTTTCATGCCAAGACCGAAAATTAAATCTAAAGACCAAGCCGGCTCAAACATTTGATAATAGCGTAACGATCAAAGTGTTGCTGCTATCTTTCTACATTGTTATCATTTACAACCGATGAAGTTTCACATGATTCAGGAACTAATTTAACCATGGCTTGTATCAACATGCTCTTCCATGGTCTTCCTTCGAATCTTTTAGCCGTGGCTTGATACCTCTAAGTCACCTTTGATTCCCATTAGTATTCTTCAGTGAAGTCTCGTTTTGTAGTCATGTAAATACAAACCATGTACCTTCACCTTCACTGCTTTGTACCTACCTCTAGAAAGGATGGAAGTCTGTTAATATGCATTTCCGGTTGATGTGTCAGCATCAAGTCATCATTCAGTTCAAGTTGCTAAACCCATTCATTCAAATGTCTGAAGTTGAATTCCCTTCAGTTGATTTATACAATGAATTTCATTACAATCTTGGCGTTATAACAACTTTGCATAATAGTCCTTTATCTTTCATTTCATCAGCTCACAACGAGTGCTCCTTGTTTGCGGAAATGTTCATGCATTCACACGTGTCATAATGTATTCTGCTGCCGAATAGAATTAAAAAACAAAAAAAAAAAACAACCCCCCACGCGCGTAAAGAATAGCCCCAACAAGCAAGTCAAGTGTAAGCTTTTACGTATTGTCACATAATAATAACCATAAGCCTACCGCATATAAATTAAGTGTATCCTTCAATCAAGCCCTACAAAGGGATATGTGTAGGTATGTACGAATGTCCTCCTCATCGTTTCCGTGCTCGTCGGCGATAGCAATACAAAGTGTACGCGGCTAGGACACAAAAAAAAACATGATTTTCGGATTCAGAAAGAGCCTCGCATTCCCTCACACACACACTCTCCGGGTATACAATGAATGCATTAATTCAATCGCCTTATAATTAAATTCAAATCGAATTCATGTGATTTTTATTTCCATTGCCTGGCTGTGTATATGTATGTATACGAGCAAATTTGTTCCGTTCCGAGTGAGGCTACGTGACATGTCGTCCTTAAAGTTTAACTTTATCTGCATATACACAGGCGTTCTGTACTTTTTATTTTATTTTTTTGCTCTTTCAGCGAATTGAAAGGAATGCTATTGGATTTTGTAAATATTGGTAAAAAAAAAAAAGCATGTGGTAGTAAAGGTTTTATAAGGTCTGGTTTCCTTCAAATGCCTACATGTGTGGGCGTGGACATGGTAACCAAAAAACTTATAGACGTTTCTCCGTTGCACAATAAAGCCAAGAAGACTGTCGTCGCAGTATGCGTTAAGGAGCATTTGGTCTTTCCAGTTTTAAATCCCCAATCAATCGCTTAGAAGAATGGCTAAGAGTTATAAGCGACCTATTAGGAACTTCCCTTGAATGTGGTGTAAAACAAAAAACGAACAGTGAAGTTTGAGTGGAATCTTCAGATAAACAAGAAAGGAAAAGGAAAATCAACGTTGATTGTCAAAGAAAGTCTGAAAATAGCTAGAGCCTACAGAGAGCTTCTGAGTAGGAAACTCTCTACAATGTAATTGCTTGCAAACAGTTGCTCCAGTATTGTACAAATTTAAACATCTTGACGAAGATTCAACCATTTACTTGCGTAGGAACCGCCAGTCCATTTAGAATAACACCGAGTGCAGCCCTCGAGATTATGCTAGGGCTAGTACCAACCGATCTTTCTACAAAAGGAAGTGGCGGCGAAAAGTGTTCTCCTCCTTTGGAAGAAAAGGTTCTGATAGGTCACCAAGCAATCACCAGATGGGCGAACATTAAAGCTAAAACTGACTCTTTAACACTAATCCTTAAATTCAACGTAAGCCTCGAAATAAAATTTCCCTCCGGAGAGCGCGACAGAATGATAGGTCACAAACCTCTCCGGGATCAAGCATCGCACGGTCAATAGGACTTCCAAATCGCAGCAGGCCAAAGTTCTATCTATCGCCGAGGCCTCGCGAGAACTATCACAACAGACACTCCTAAAAAGATACATCAACATCTACACGGATAGTCAAGCAGTCATCAAAGCCATCACATCCACAAAATCGAGAAACACTGCTACGACGAGCTCAAGTCCCATAAAGATACACTCATTTGCATCCCGGGACATAAGGGCATCCAATGTGAAAGTGGATGAGCTCGCCAGAATGAGTTCTGAGATGGATCTGACCACCACTAGAACTTCAAAAGCTTCCAGCATCAATGTGAAATTCCATAAATTCGCGAATGAGAGATTGAGGGCATTTAAGATATATAGCACTAAGGACGCTCTAGACAGAACTAAATAAAAGGAAAACCATGGAAATCATCGCACTCAACAGAGATCATTTATTACTTCTTATAGGCATCCTGACAGGTCACAACTAACTAGCGACCAAGTAGAACGGACATATGCAGGCGATGTGGCAACAAAGACGCTGAAGAGAAAACATTTCACTTCCTATGTGAATGTCCAAGTCCAAGCCACCGAAAACGGTCATGAAATTCCTTCGGAACTCTGGTTGGTTTAGGGGGGCCAATTAGCAATAATACTCCTTGTTCCATTATTTCAGGTATCTCAAACCATCCATTATGTGGGATGGTGGCCGAGTGAGGCCCTTTTTTAAGGCGCAGCATATAAGTATGGGACTTAATCTCACATTGACTCCAAACTAAATCTTTTTGTGTTCCTCCTGACGAAATGATTTAGATAAAACTTTGCCTACATTATGTCGACCAACAAGTCTAAGGGATTCTTGATACTTATATGTTCTTGTCACCACTTATCTAATTTTTATATTGGACTCAAATCGCCTTCGATTTTACCATGAAATAAGCAAGGACATCGGCAAATTAATATTTATTTGTACTTACAACGCTAACATCAACGTCTCTTTCATGGACTTACCTGCAAAGAAAAAAGACAAAAAATACAAGGCAATGTAGTTTTAGTTAAAATATCATAAGAAAATAAAAACTTAAAATCATTATACATAAACAAAATGAATGGTTCATCATCCTTATACAAAAGAAGCAACCACCCATCAAATATACTCCTGCCATTAATAGGAGCAAAAATAACAAAAGAAACATAACCTCGCAACGGAGAAGAACCCCTTCGCGTCTAACAATTTCGTGGCACATTTGCAACAAATTGCTCCTAACGGCATAAATAACATGGAAGAAGTTGGGGAAGAAAAAGCAAAAAAAATTGTTTCACAAATCCCAGCCAATTTGGAATTTCCGGTTGACTTTTCGGTTTTCCGCGAAAGTGATGAAAATGAAGCGCACTTCACCGACAGCTATATATACACACACACACTCACACTAGCGACAGAGAGGAATCCTTGAAAATTGGCCACAAAATGCGAATAAGATCACATAGCCATGAACCCTTTTTCTGAAAAGCGATTTTCGGTGAATGGGGTAAGGATGTTGTGTGAGAGTATAGGCCCGGAAGTTGGTAAAGGAAATGGGACATGGAAGGTCCTGGAATGGAAGAAAAAAAATTCAACGAAAACGAAACCGATGTGGTGTAATTGAAATTGTTTTCTTTTCCTTTTTTTTCGGGTAAAACAGTCGAGTTGTAATGAATTGGCTAATGAACGTTACCTCAAGGACGATTTCTGTCATTAGTTCTGATTGCCTCTGTAGTAGATCGCGTGAAATAAAAGTTTTCCTTGGGCTCTGAGAATGATTAAGAAATGGAAACATCAGCAATTGGGTACCAAGCTTCAAGCTACAACAAAACATAGTCTGGAGGTTGATAGGAAACTTTTATGTTTCACGACTTCACTTTCGCCTTCTATTTGTGCCTGCTACCGTACGTTATAAACCAGTTTGTCATTTTTGTGATCGTAGTGCCGCAAGCCTGACCCTCATTGCCTGCTTCACTTTGGTAAAATAGGATTAAGAACAATGTTCTTAACTAATCTCCGTTTTTATTCCCAAGTCCGCTTTCCATTCCTACTAAGCTCGACACTATGCTTCCAGTTGGCCTGACTGAGATTGGTGTCAATTCTGGCCTGTTACACCATGAGAAGTGTATCGCGAAAGAAGAAGAGTCGAGAAGAAAATCTTGAGTAGAATAAGGGTTTACACAGTTTCTCAGAGTTACGAGATAGGAACAACATTCGGGGGTTCTAATGGAATACCAAGCAATAGGCTGCTGACTTCAAGGCCAGAACGAAGGTTCTTTTACTTAATGTAAACTGAAGGGGAACCTTATCACCGTTACGTAGGAAATAGTTCAACAGTAGCTGACTGAGCAAAACGAGAGGAGAAAATTCTGGAAGACACCAACGAATTTCAAGTCGAGCTCATCATCTTTTCGTCTCATCTCCTCTAGATGCAGCGTGTAGTTTCGAAGCAGTCTTTCGAGTTGAGCTATTACGTGATTTGTAGAATCTAGTGCTGAAGTAAATAGTGCGTAAGGTAAATCTTAACATGGAAGGCACTATCTTTAACAAATCCGCCGGGCTGCTGGGGTATGCAGACGACATCATAGATGCTTCGACGCCAATCGATAAACACGAGAAACGAGTGGGCCTTGAAGTAAACGGGTGACAAAGCACTATCAGTCCACCATCCAGGAAACAATATTACTATTGAAACCTATGGGTTAGGTACTAGGGTTGCCGGGAAAGGAGGTCCCTTCTCCGTCACACTTGAAACCTATAACTTCAAAGTAGTTAAGGACTTCATCTAAATATTTAGGCGTACATTTCATTTTCACGAATGATGCCCAAGTAAGATTTGACAAAGACTCACCCTCGAAAATCGTTGCTACATCGCTTTTGTGAAACAAATGGTTTCAAAACTCCTGTCTAAGAAGACGAAATGCATGCTTTCTTGGCCTCTAATCCTTCCAGGATTGCTAATTGGCGCGAGCCACGAATGATGAGCTGAAAAGCAGAGCAAGTTGTGGATACTTTCGAAAAAAAAATTCGTCGTCAAAATTTGATCATGTATGCGCGGACTACGAGTGAAGGAGAAGATAGAACCGCGAACTCTACAGGCTGTACCAAGGATGTTGTCCATAAAACCAAGATACGAGATCTATATCGGATCAGCTACATCCAGAAAATTAACAAAATGTTCTAGTCAAGAGGATCTTTGAGTCGTAGCCCCAAGATTTAAAACAAAAAGGAAGGAAGGAAGCCCTGCACCCTGGTGCAGAAGCATGGGATTTATTAAAATCGGATAAAAGTCAACTTGAAACCTTTGGAAGAAAAGTTCGTCCGATTTGCTTAACAGCATAAAGATTGTGGTAAACCTCTTCTTCCCTTCTTCTCTTGTGTTAACAACGAACTCAGCGTAGTCAACTAGGGACAGGTGGCTGGGACTCATGCCGATTGAAGAGGTTGGAACTGCAAAGCCTTCGAAAGTATTATATACCTTAACCACAGAGTTCTAAGAGTTTGTTAGCAACTTTAGCTTTTGTGAAGAACTATTGGGTGGAGCCATTGTGATGGTGATCTGAAAAATTGGAGCGAAAGGTAACCTCAGTCAGAATATTTTCGATGACGGTTTAGTCCGGTAATCTTTCAATTGAAAGTCCTTTGAGGCTCTAGTTCCCTAGTCGTCAGCTTCATGTCGTATTTAGGTTATTATTCGACATTTTCTAGAGTAAATCGTTTTAAAAGACGCTTAGAGGCTTTTTTCTAGATCGTATTATAACTCAGCTAAATTATAAAAAAGGTTCTTTAAGTCGATTACACTTCTTCGGTCATGCTGTGAACTTTTCCTTATAATGTTCGAAGGACTCTAGCACTTGACTATATGAGCTCCTTTGAAAGAAGAATCCATCGTTAAATATTTGGCCATCTCTGATGAAGACACTAAAAATTATTTTGTCAGGAACACCATCCACTCCCAGACTTAAACTTCAAAACAAATATCAAGTGATAACCGATACATAGAGTCTTGGTTTGCATGTCAAAGATCCATGGGAATAGAAGGCGCTAATGTGTCAGTCGAAAACTCTTCACAGGTAAAAAGCCTGTCTTGTCTACTAGATTCTTGTTCATAAAGGAGTTCAAGTCCCAAATTTTGTTTCCCCTGTTTGCTTGATAAAACAAAAAAATTCAAAACGTCGCAGAAGAATTATCCTCTTAAATGTGACACTGAATACAAAAGCTCTAAAAGCAGCTGAGTATATGTAATCCATTCTCCCCAGCTTCTATAACATCCGTCTAACTCATCATTCCGTTGTAATCCCAATGCTAAGACAGGTGTATACCAAGGGGGAAGATGTGTGCGTGATCCGCCATTTCACACTGGCTGATTGCCTCAATCCATCGTTGCTCTGAAAATGCCGTCTTCAATGTAGGTATGCCACCACCCCCATTCATCCACTGTCAACCCCACAATCTTCCCAGTTTACAATCGTTTTGCATGTCATTTGAATGCCAAAAGGGGAATTTCCCCAAGATAGTAGTAATAGCTACGAGAGGAGAGTGAAAGCAAAAAAAAAAAAATTATTTCAAGAAATCCTCCTTTTCCCAGCCTTCCACCACAGCTCCGGCACAGCGAAAGGACCCCAACTTGGCTCTGCCGCACCACAGAAGATATATGTAGACCAAATTGAATGGCAACATCATTGAAAGGGATGTGTTATTTAAAGCTGTAAATGAAACAATTTAGCCACACGTCGACGACAGCGACGACGACGATGCTCTTATGTTGTTTGAGTTACATCTACACGTACGGTACATCCGCTCTAGGATACCCGACGACCGTGCTGCCACCACCGCCGCCATCAAACGCACGCATAATATGTGCCGACTTTGAATTGGTTACGATTTTTTTTTTGTTGCTTATTCCTTTCTCCGGGGTCGAAAGGAATTTTCCGTTTCTTATCCGCAGGGTATCTCTACGTTTGTTTATGTCTTTTAAAATGTTTTACAAAGCGGGCGACGACGAAGGCGGAATAGACACGAATGGAGGGTAGAAGAAAAAAAAAAAAACCCATAGTAAGGACATTTGGGGAATTTATTTAGCAATGTGCTACTTTCGTTTGTTTTATTTCTTCCTTTCGATTTGTCTGGCATTCGTTGTTTCATTCGTTTGCCCGTCTATTTTGGTGTTTTAGCAAAGCACTATTGCCATATAGTTTAACACAAAGGATCGGATATCTTTTGATACATTTACACAAACGTTGAGGGTTCCTTTTGCGCGCGGATAAGGCGGATAAAGGATAACGAGAGTGAGGAAACCTTTTTCACGGCAAATCTCAAATGAATTGAAATTTTATTCGAATTCTTGGGAGCATTTTACGCGGCAGCCTTCGTTTTTTTTTTCAGTTTCCAGTTAAATTTTTCTGCATAACTTACGAAACGGAATAGTGCCGTTGTGTGTAATTTTAAGGAAACTATGGTACCTACATTCGATACGGTGGAAGGAAATATATCGGTTAAGGGTAATGGGATAAATTTGCAAATTTTTTAGAATCCATCGATCATAACATAGAAATTCATTCGTTCTTTCGATTTTGAAATACATTTATACAGATGCCTACGTAGGTAGGTTGGGACCAACGTTACGTTACGTAATCAGAACTGAGAAAACTGCAAAAACACATTGTTTGCATCCACGAGCTCTGACTCTTTTAAAGTGATTATTCGACATTTTCTAACATCTCAAACCTGAGGGCTTATATTTAAAGACCTTTCCAGATGGAAAAGTACTCTTTTTTTGTCGCGAGAGCTAAACATCTTGGACAAAACGGGAGTAACGGTCAAAGGGCTCTAATTTTTCTTTCTTACCTCACATCAAGTAGGGTAAAGGCACTAGTAGTCGGCCACTTAATTTATTTTTTTGACTTCTACATAGTTTCGTTCTTAAGCTATATGAAGTTTCGAAATACTATGTATCATTATCAATAGGTGAAGATCATAGGAATCGATTAATTAAAATAAAACATACTTAAATTGCTGATGCTAATAGTTATTATCATTTATTTGAGAAAAATCACTCTGAGTTAGTTACCGGCCACTAAAATTTTCTGAATTTCAGTATTCGGCCACTGAAATTTTAGTATCCGGCCATGCAAGTTTTATGTATTAAATTGAGTTTGCTAGCTTTTTCCTAAATTCTTTTATTTTCGGAAAACAAAGAAATAATAAAATAAACATAAACAACTCAAAAAAGTTGATAGTTATGAGTTAAAAAAAATAATAACTGCGGAACGGTGGTATTGTATTCATTCCATACAAATGAATGAGTTTCCTTTAGAGTAGGTACTTTGAATTTAACTCGACAAGAACAACTTGCAGTTCTTTTGCTAACAGATGCTATCTGTTTTGGATAAGAAAGGTGGTTCTGAAGTTTACTGAGAATAAACGAGCTGACGGTTGCCAACATAAATAGGTTCCTTCTTCCCTATTGGCCAACTCTCGGGGTTTCTTTCGAAGATGAATATCAACCAAGTTTAGAGTGGTCTAGAATATTTGAATAGAGTCTTTTCCTTGGTGTATTTTACAAATTTTTGTCCTACGGTGTTGAGCAAATCAACTGTTTAATTTGCTATGCTATGATAATAAGCCGACTCCTTTTTAAAAACACCTTCCGTCACTCTACGTTTGCACGGTCGAGACCTTGAAGAGTAGACCTGACTATGACATACTTTAATGCAGCCCTTTGAATGCTTTCTTCATTATGTTGAATCTCATATAAAACATTTGCCATATGATCTACCTTGGTTTGACTGGTTCTGTTTGAATGTGATGCCTCTTCTTCATAGGTTCCCGCTTCCAAAATTTTGACTTTCTGGAATCAACGCTTAAGTATACACGAAAAAATCCCCAAATTGCCTAGATAAAAAGATTGCCATGACGATGATTTTATATCCCGGCCGGATTCTAAAAACATGTTAAAAAAAAATATTTATTTATCGGCCCCCCTGGCCGGTTTCTGAAATTTTACTGAAATCCGAGTACTAGTAGAAACCGGCCACCCAAAATTTAAGAAATATATTTCAATCTTCGCAATGGTTCTTCTTTAAATTGTTACTAGCTCTTATTCTGAGAAGAGTAGAGCTAATCATTTACCATTTTTTGTGAGAAAAACGCATAAAAACTTGCGTTTCAGTTTGCGCCTACCACTACTAAAAAAATTAAATTCGAACCATATTTGGCCTCTTTACTGACGAAGACTAACTAAAGTGTGTGCTGTGTTCACAATTTTTGGTTGATAGATACACTTTTATGAACAATCATAGTGCCTTTAAAACCGTTAGATTATGTAAAGAGGTTTTCTTATTTTAGGCAAAAAAAGACAAAAGTGGCCGGTTACTAGAGAGTGGCCGGGTACTAGTGCACTTACCCTACTCAGTGGAGTACCAACTTTGTCCTTTTAGTCAGGAATTTTGAACGCAGTCTTTTTGCCGGAGATTATTAGTTTTTAGAACTTCGCGAAATGAACTCCCTAACAACTTTGAAGCTATTTACCGCGACAATTTGTCGTTAACGAAAGGCAGCTTCTATTTGGACTTGTACTCTATGTAAGTTATACCTTGGATATGTCTTGCCAAGCATAGTTAGGTTAGAGTAATCTGACACATATGTAGATCGGAAGTAGGAACCAGTTGGAGCTCCATACAAAACGTTAAAGGCATCTTAGTCCCATATTTGCGAGATTCCCACCATCAGCAAAGAAGTATGCTCCCAGGTGAAGTGTCCTTCTAAAGAGAAAAGTAAGAGATGTCTCTTCCTCCTTCTCATTCATAGAGATTCCTAGAGCGCGTGTATAGAAATCGTAACAGAAGATAACAAGCCTTTTGGCGTACCTTTCAATAAGAAAGTGCATAGTTATGAAACCAATTGTTGTGCTGATAAGTGACTTTTTTCAGACTACTAGACTCTGATCCAGAACGGGCTTAATTTGTCTAGTAGCCTGACATACAGTTGCTCGGAATGTCTCTGAATCAGTTACTTTATCCATCCATACAATCTTGACAGCACTCCCTTCAACTTGAAAATTGTACACGCGTAGATGTGTGAAAGAGAGTAGGTTCTAAGCTGAAGGTCAGCTGGCCCTTATTTTTATTTCTCAAATGATCCTAACAAAGTGATCAGAACAAAAAAAGTATTTTCATGTTCTTTCGATGGGAAGCAGCGTTATTATAACCCTTCGCCGTTTTTCTATGGTAGTCTGTTCAAGCCTCGAATAATTTTCGTTAGCGCTTGTACGTAAGTATTCCTCTAAGAAAGTCCGCCAATAAAGGAGGCAGTGACTACTGAATAAATCAGTTTATCTGACTAAAGATGTCGATATCTTAGGTAAGAATCCAAGAATTATTTATTTGATAAGCTTCAATCTTATGCTGCCGCCAGAGATTGTCCAAGTAAAGTGTTGCTTTTACCCAGTTTTAGCGAGCAAGTTGGCCTTTACATATCTCAAGTTATTTTCTTCTGTATTCTCGAATACAATCTTAAAGACAAGCTTTGATTTGATGATAGCTGCCGTCCCTCCGGAATAGACTCGAAGAATCTAAGGATTGGAGTGCTGGTGGGAAAAAGGAATCGCATGACAGCGCGTCGGCTTTTTGAAATTCACCTAAATGAAGCTGCGCGCATACTCCATCGTCATCCTGGACAGTAGGACGACTTTGGCGGGTAGGCTAAAGCTAGATATTGTACTGCATGGCTCTTGTCTATAAATCCTGTCCAAATCTTTATAAAGGAATCTTTTTTTCACGAATTTCTGGTTGGTTGTGGACTTTCCTGGCCTAAAGCCACACTGTTACATGAACCACTCAGGTTGTTGACAGAAGGCTTTAGGCGCTAACACAATACAGCATATAGAATCATGTAAGCAATGTTGAGGAGGCATATGCGTCTACAGCAGCGCAGTTTAGAAGATTTTCTTTCTCTTGAGGATCGGGCTAACAATAGCTTAGGCTCCTTATCAAGTCATCTATTTCTTCTTCAAATAGCTCGGCATTTAGGCCATCACTACCACCAGCTTAATTTGACTTATTTTTAAAAACAGCTACTCTCTCTCTGTCAAGGGCGGCTGAAGGGAATTCTTCTCTCCCATCGTACATATTGAATGCTTGATTCTGTCTGGCAGTGAAATTTGGATCCTCGTCGCCATCATGTAGTCTGCAGAAATAGTCCTTCCATATCTTTAGCATTGACTACTCGTCTTTGCGATTCGAGTTCCATAGCCTTGCCATACATATTCTTTCATTAAACTTTCAAACCTCATTCCTGCAATACCATCCCTCTAGTTCCCCGACTGCTTCCTCCTTTTGTAAAACCGGTCAGGGCATATAATCGACTGAGACGTAAGGCAAGAACACGGTATAGAGTATTCAGTAAAGCCAATGTTTCAAAGCCTATTTGTTTATGAAACTGAAGAAGTCTATCTAAAACAATGGACCGGAGAGTGGCCTTTGAAACCATCCTGGATGAAATTCTCAAGGATTGGAGTTAGGCTACAGATATAAATTTTTCAGAGTCGAAGTTTTCAGAGTACCCGTGCTCACAGAAAGAGAAACCCTGGGTATACCGATCGCTACATGTAAACTTAAGCTCAAGCTGGATGCTATTGAGAAAACAAATTCTAGGTGGACAAATGGTATAATCTGTGTAGTGACAAAACGGATTTGGCCACGGCTGGATCTGAAACGCTTTAAGAATTTGATTTCTGTCAACAGATCGTATATCAGATCCGTAATAGGTGTCATCACGAGACACTGTCTAATAGGCAAGCATGCAACAAGCCTTGACGTACACTCAAACGATTTTTGTAGAAGCTGCATGGACGAAGAGGAGAAGGAAACTATTCTCCAACTTCTTTGTAGCTGGCCAGTTTTGTCCCCCAAAAGAAAACTTAATTTAGGAGAATTCTACTTTAAGGAACTTAGGCGATCTGATAAGCACAGATGCAAGAAACCTCCTTCGTTTCATCAGAAGCTCCAATTGATTCAACGAGTATGTTTTTTAAATAAATCTCTTCAGATCCATGTGGTATCACAATGGACCTATCACTGGTCTAAGTGTGCTGGCTTAGCTGACAGCCACTTCAACCTTACCTAACCTAACCTAAGTTGCTAGATTTTCATTAAGTGACCAGATCAACTACAGACTCTTATAGTTTATAGCACCAAGGCTATATCGTGTTAACAAAAATCATCTACCCTTTGTCCTTGATATCATCAGTTTAAAATTAGTTCCCTAACTCTCCATATGGGTACCACCATATACACACTTCTGCAACTAAATGCCACCCAACAACTTTAATCGTTATGTCACTCATAAATTTCAATTCGCACACTTTTCCTGTGTAACGATTTTTTTTTTTTTCAAATCCAATAACACCCATTTGATCGCACACATGTGATAGTGATAAAAACGTTAAAATTCCATTGCGAGAGCATTTAAGGAAAACCCGAAAAATTCATCGAGCTAAAAGCTTATAGCGCGCAGCACTTCGCATTAAGAGCCTTAACATACCAAAATGTGTACTTCTCCTCCTATCAGGATCTGAAAAGTAACATAAAATCCTTTTTTTTTTTTTCTTTTTGAAGACAAGGACCAAAGCAAAAAGAAAAAAAAATCCGAATGTTTAAATAAATAGCCTCCGTTCATCTAACGGCCTACAAAACAAACAAAAAAAAACTCCCGAAATCGACTACGAACGAGGAATAAGAAGGAAAAAAAAATTGTATCGAAATACTATACACAAAATTCAGGATAAATGTTTATCCCATAAATTTCCCGAACTAACACCGAATTGCAATATGTGTTCGCAGTGTTAAAACGCACAAGGATACGTGTGTGTGTGTGTGTGTGACTGCGCGGTGACAAAACTCTGCCGCTGTCGCTCCCACATTCATCCAAATGCCACACACCACCCACCACCAGCTCCTTCCGTCCTTCGTCCTGCTATCGTCTATTTTACATTCGCCTGGTAATTACGATTTAAATAAAAATCATGTGACGCCCGCCAGACTATGTGAGATTTATAGCGTCGTGTTATTGGATAATTTAAATAAGGAATTTCACAGGATTACACTGAAATTTACGCAGAATTTGCGTTTTCAGCTTGACGGCGGGCGGCGGGCGGCGGCTTGGCATAGCGGCGAATGTACATTAATTTGATTGCCCTGCTAGCGATATAATCGTAAGTAAATAACACTCTATTCGTGTAAATTTAAAACAAAATGGTAAATTACATTTAAAATTATTCAAATTAATTTTGAATGTTATACGACAAAATAATTTTATAATATTAAAGTTAATTTGATGCATAAATTCAATGGTAAGTGGAGCACTTGCACAAATCACCAATAGAGGGGGACAGTCAATGAGTTTACAATGACAGCAGGATTGGCCTGTAAGCTGTGCCTCAAAAGATGCATGTTAAACCTGCTGATGTTGATGAAACCAAGCCACTAGCGGCAACCCTCAAGGTTGTAAGTAACGAAGCCAATTTATCGATGGAGTTAAGTCAAAAGTAAAAAAGGTAGAGAGGGTCCTTACTCCTCCATTATCTTGCTTCAATCCACTTGAAGAAGTCATAACTATGCTATAATGTTACTTTCATCTCAGATACGTATAATCGGTGAGAATATGCAAGGGGGATAGCATGCTAACTGAATCCTTTTTATAACACAAGGCTTGATACTGAATCCTGCAACATCAGAAGCTTCATATTCAACAATATGAACGTAAACTTCGTCCATCAGCAGGAAACCGCTGGTAGCTAACTACAATCAAAACTCAACTCAATTCATCAACCCACTTCACTGTATCTTCGTTGCACCAGCTACAAACTACATACCCAGCTTTAGTTAAAGACTGACTTCGCTCAATAGAGGAAGGAGTCAGTCCTCTCGATGTTTTAATGACGAGATCCCGTCTTGGATAGAATAGTTCTACCAAATTGCTGTACTGTCTCCAAAAGTCTAAATGATGACCAAGTGGCCAAACTATTTCTGACAAGATGGACCGAAATCAGATTCACTACTTGTTCTTCAATGTCTACAGCTAGGATTGGCTGCAGTACTTTAACAGACCTGAAGCCTCTGCCGTTAGTTGTTATCTCAACGAAATTGTCGAGGAGACAACTTAGATTTCAGACCGCTTAAAGGATTTCGGAAATATCTTACTTTAACCAAATCTAGACAATCAATCTAATCTAAACTCATAATAGACATCAGTTTATCCACTACATCTTCGTTTAAGGCTGCTACATGCTTAAGGAGCATCCATGTCAATTCTTGAGAAGATTCCTCACTCCCCAAAGAATTAAAGTCCAACAAACACTGATTTTACAAAAATTATCAACATTTTTCTAATACGAATATCAGAGCCTGGATCTCTAACCAAGGACCCACCTTCGTCCATCGTTTACTTCACAATAATAGGGCCCATGAAGTTGAGATATTAACACGTGAAGAGCCAAGAGGAGCTTTTCTTCTATAAAGCAAAAGTAAGACCGTGTCTTGAGTATTGTTCTCAAGTTTTAAAGCTCGGATGACAAAAGAGTATTCTAGAGACGAGCAATTTGCGTAATACATAGAAGATTCCATTTTTTTCATTTAGTTGGGAAAGTCACTAGTCCCCATCTTCTTTAGGTCCAATTTATATTTGTTATACTCGGACTCGTTCCGTTTAAATTTGGTTGCTCACTAAAATCACTGCTCTTCGAATGCAGAAGAGAACCAACTGGCACCATGGGGCTCAACTAATAAAGTGGAATTGAAAGCGTCCAAAACCCAACATTGTCTTCTGTCACTCAAGCAAACCCGAACCTTTATGGTAAGGTAACGCAACAGATCACAAGCGCTGGGTCCCTTTTGGTATCCCTTGCGAGTAACTTTTGTTTTCTAAGCCACGGCGGTCACATGTACGAACTTGCATGCACTACAGTGCTTAAACAGTGGTTTTTCAAGAACTAGGGAAGGGAGCGTGTATTTAGTAAGTGGAAATCCCACATTAGCACAGGGCTGGACTCAGTTTCGCCTTAAAAAAAAAGCATTGCCACGCGTTGACTCGTTGAATGCTGAACATGAACGACACATCAGAGCATCTAGATGAGGGAAACATAACCAGGCTAGGTTTATACCAAGAAAACGTCTGACGGACACATTAAGCACAGGGGTGACATTTTTAGGGATGTTCTTCAGCTCTAACTATGTTCCTAAGCCACAAATTATAAACTTGGCGTTAATCCGAGTGGAACAGAAGTAATGCTATTTACCACCAAAGTACCGGCTTCCACGTCCAATCAAACACTCTCTATCCAAGACTATTTTCCTTGAAAAAACTGGAAATTAGATATAGAACACCGGGAAGGGAAAAGCATTTGGCCCTTTCAACACCTGCAGCAAAATCTTTAGTAAAAGGTTGGGACTCGAACCTAAGATGGAAGATAAATTTTATCGTCTTCTAGACCCTTCTAGTATATTATAGACGGAGGTACTAGCAATAAATGAAGCCAGTTCAACAATCTTTATTGATTGTTCGGCTACCATCGAAGCGCTACACTCACACACTGCGTCTTTTAGATTGGTGTAACAGAGAAAAGGAGTAATTACCCAGGTTAGAGCTAGGTTTAACATTACACTCCTCTCGATTCCCGGCCATAGGAGAGAATGAGAGAGCCCACGCGCCAGCCAAACGTGGCTCAATCCTTGGTTCCCTTGCGAAGGTAGTTTGCTCTCCGATGGGACTCGCTAAGGGTAAAATCCTTCAACACCTTTTCTTGCCTGCCAACAAAACCATGTCATCTCCAGAAAGACACCTTCAATTGAAACTGGATGTGTACAACTTAACAAAACCCAAACCGAGACAGCAAAAATTGTATCAATTGGGACAGGCCACTGGCCGGTTGGCTACCACTCTGTTAAGTTGGGTACACTCTTTAACACCGACTGTCGCAGCTGAAATAATACACGGGAAAGGGATACCGTGCCGGACCTGGCAACGGTTCGGAGATGAAAAAATAGGAAAGGATTATTTTTTCGAGATGTGCTTTGCTCTCGCCATTAGAAGGATGGTAATGATTTTAGCGATTTTAAGATGCATGCAACCTGAACCGAAAGTGAACTGGAAACGAGTTCTCCGATGAGCTTGCCTCGTAAGGTTCAGAGGAGAACTTCTCCGGCTCTGAACTCACGTTAGGTTTGGTCGTATCTTCGGTAAGGGCTTCTACTGATGGTTGGGTTTCTGGCAAACACAACTATAGATGGAATGGCTCTCCAGGATGCAGGCAGACTAGACTAGACAGATCGTTCCCGACGTCTGTAAGAAATCCGCGGCATTCTTGTCAGCAGAAAAGACTTATTGCGGCTATTACGGTTAAATTCTCCTTTGCCAAGCATCTCAACGTATTAGGTTTAAGTGGCACCACTATCTGTGACGGAGAGGCCGACGACATTGCGGTACACTTCCTAATGTGATTGTGCTTCCTTTGTTCGTATCAAGTGGCAGATTGCACTGGAGAGATGTGTGATGGTAACCTTAGCTCCTTATTACTGAAGCTCTTACTTGACTTTCTAAGAAAGACGAAGAAAACCTAGTAAAAGGGTTGTTTCTGCTGACATAAGGCACTTCAAAGTGATATCCTTGGAATCAAAGGGTATGGCTACCATATCCACTTTTACGCAGCCTTATTGGCTCCTTATTCGATATATTCGAACACTTAAACTAAAACTAGGCCACTACAGTCCTGTCTTGATCGCAATTGCAATAATAAAACACTTTAGGTGCCTTTTTGCGCACAGCAGTCTTCCTAATTGTTCCTCACAAATCGATTTGTGTAAATTACGTCGAAAAAAAATAAAAAACAACAAAATCTCACCTCGAGGCACGGCCATAGCCATTACACAGGTGAACATTCATTAAGCGGTAACAAAGTTAATAAACAGGAAAACACGTAGTTCGAGTGCGTTCTCCTTTGGCCCCTAGTCGTTTTGTTATTCGACCTACACCACCACCCTCCACACTCACCTCCATCCGACACACTATAAAAATCCTGCGTCCAAAGATACGATCCATTACAAGTTTGGCTGGAATTCGTCTCGCATTTCCGTTACTGTATGGACATAATAAAAAATAATTATGTTTTCCTTTGGCAGTGGCAGTGCGAGGGTGCTTCACCTTAAGAGCTGACATACACGTGAGTCAAAGTCAACCCCCTTCAAGTGACTACGACAACTGAACACATACACATACTGTAACACACTCACGTACACGTTGTGTGGTTTTGGTTTCTTTGGCCACTCTCTTGCGTAACTGTGCTTTTGGGGGTCACTTTTGTACAGACGGCACGGCGCACACACACACACACATAAACACCACATTTATTGCTTTTTGTCCTTAAGCCAATTTTCATGAAGTTGATCCCTAACATCGATTACGAACGACCGGCGACTCGGTAGCCGTAAAAGGGTAGATTAGGCGCTTTAGTTGTGCGCGGTCTTGAAAGTCTCTCTCTCTCCCTCTCTTGAAAAAAAAAAAGTATTAAGACCCCCCAAAGGAAGGCTTCGTGCTAACAATTCATTTTTATTTGCGAGTTTTTAATTATTTTTGCGTGTGCATACGTAATTTTTTGTTGTTGCTGTCCCCCTCATCAGAAAGGAAATAAACCAAAGATGGCTTTCGGTTAAGAACCTAGATTGTGAATGATGAAATCACGCCAAGTCCTCTGCTGGGGTTAGAAGTTTATACCTTTTTAGGGAACGTACATAGGTACTTATGACGGATGTGCGATTTTTCATTAAAACAAAACGGAAATAAACAGTCACATTAAGTACGGAAGGCGATCTATATACAAATATCAGGTGATGTATGTTTTTTGTTTTGTTTGAATGTGAAAATTACGTGTTTCGTGGAATTAGTTCCTTTTGCGAACAGGAAACTGACGACGGGCTAAGACTAGGAGGCACATATGTAGTGAACATTGGTCGCACTTTATGTTGCCACTGTAGAGGGATAATTGACAAGAGATCCTTGTTGTTATTGGCGAGAACTAATTGTTATATTTTTCATGATTTTTGGAACCTTTTCTTTTTTTAGAAGTGGGCTTTGCAACGAAGGGCTTTGAAGGTACTTAAAAATCAACACGCCAATCAGGTTCAATCTCCGACGCTTTTCATTAAGAAGGATGTCCTCACCTCAGACTGAAAGGAAATAATTATTTGAAGCCACGCAACCAAGGGCATGCTCGCATAACACATGGGCACCTGGATCGTTGGTTATGTTGGGTAAAGGATAACTTAAAAACAGCTGAACTGTCCAGGCCAGGTATGGAAACAGTAGATATTGGTTGTCAGAGCTATTCCATTTAAGTTTGGTTATGTTAGGTAGCTGTAGTCACTTAAGCGGGAGCACATTTAGGCCAGAATGTAGGTAATGCCACGTAGAATACCAGATTACCAACACCAGCAACCTTGCATGATGGTTTTCTTCCATTTTCAAGATAGATGCTCTGGATCGTCGTGTTGGTACACACCCTTTGCTGTTATTCACTATGTGCAGAACCATATCTTCTAGGATTTGCCTTCTCACTCTTGCGAGGGCAAGGCATGTGCGAAAGAGATGAGTAACACTTTCTACCTCGTCCTTACCTCTATAGCTTCTGCAGAAATATTTGGAATTGACACCCATTCTAGTGGCGTGCCTGTCTATCAAGAAATGCCCTGTGAGGGCTCCTCCTACGATTCTGTTTCTGTTCTTAGATCCAGAATCTAGATTCCAGATTAGACCAGAGTTAAGCCTACTTTTGGCTCTAAGCCCATAAGCCTCCCTACCAGCACTATCATTTGCCAGCAGTCTCAATTTTGGCCTACAATTTGTTTGAGGTCCCACTCTCACTCAGGAAGCACTCAGCTCTTCAAGGCTTACTCGTATAAATATTCAATAATCAGCCAGATACTATCTACAGCATGACTTCAACGAATCAGAACTTAAGCGTCTGAATAGTAGTAATCAGTACTGGCAATTTGGGTGATCAGTTAAGCTTTGTATCATTAAGAGCACATACTGCCCAATATGCGAAGGATGTAAATGAACAAGAAAGTTCTGCAGATGTCCGACTGCAGGCAAAATCTTCATTGAGAGCCTCAAAAAGATTCATGCAAAAGAAATGGGAAGCTTATCCTTTCCTGAGTTCCACTGAAGTGACCTCTTGTCATACTCGTCACCAATCCACTTTTATCCTTCAATCTACGTGCGTCTTGAAATAAACTCTGGACTTTTACTGGAATCATGTTCACTTTTCATTTCAAAGAGAAGCTCCTTACAAAGTCAGAAGGTACAGAAGATGCTTAATTAAGCCTGTCTGGCTAGACCACTCTGCTAATATAAGTTACAATGAGTGTTTTCAAAACTGATTCCAACTATATCTGTCTAGAGATGTGGCAATTGACAAGACCCTTCCATTAGCTTGTTATAGTGTTAAGAGAACGATAAAGGTTCTTCGGAACACCATTGATATAAAACTTTGTCTAGATGCATTACACGTTTATTAGCTTGACAGTCTCCAAATCTTAGAAACACATTCTAAGGCTAGTATTATGCTCTCACTACATGTTCAACGTGATATAGGTCATCATCGGGACCGCTACAAGCAAATAAGCAAACTATTTGCAAAAAAAACTTTTTGTTGTTTCGCCAGAAGGTCCAAACTTGGTTTATTCCAGTCAGTTTAGTCAACCGTCTTCCAGATTCCCAGATTTCATCCACGACCTCTATTGCTTTCGACAGTATTTTCATCTCGTCTCGACCTCTACGTCCTCATTTTGGATAACAGCATTGCTTTGTTTGTTTCTTAAGAGAAACCTTATCCTACTTATCGTCACGTTGCCATCTGGTGCTTCCAAAGGTAAATACGCGCATTACTCACGTGAAATCATAAGCGTTATGACACAGTCCTGTGTGTGTGTACACTCATCCTATTTTGTCTACTAAATGTTTTGTTTAAATTCCTTATCCGTCTCGGGTTTAGGATCCAAAGAATTCATGCCTCAAGGATATAAACATATTAATAGATCCTACCCTGACCTATTTCAGTATTATTTACGCCTCCGTAGTCAGCCTTAAGTACTTTTAATAACTGCATGCTCCAATTCCTGCACACATCTACTGAATAACAATGAAACCCTCACTAAATCCAAACAGAAATCCTTCAAATCCTTGGCCAATCTTTCAAGACATACACTCGTACACCAAATATAGCTTATAGAAGATAAAAAAAAAAATTGTTATCGTTGCATAAAGCTCTCGACGAATCAATTTGAAATCAAAAACGAAAATTGATGGGTTGATTGGAGGGAGAGGCAAGAAGACCAACCATCCCACTGCTCCACCCATCGTGCCGTCTTTATTTTGTCTATCCCCATTCGGGGATTGTTCTCTCTAAAAGTCCCAGGGGCTACATTCACTGGGCTACCTTTGGGAAATGATTATTTGAAATTTTCGACCAATTCCACTGGGAATATGGTTGGATTCCAGAGAATAATATCCAAATTCTGGGAACAGCACCGATGTTGATTGAAAAGTTTTCTTTGTTATAGTTCCCTGGGCCAACCCCACTGGATAGTGAGGAGACGACGTAGCCTGGTGAATCATTTAACTTACTCTGGTTTTCAATTTCTATTTTCTTCTTTTTTTTTTAAGAAAGGAATCCTTGTATTTATATTTTTTATGCTGATTTATGCTAAACATCAAGGAGAGAGTAATCTGCAATCGAACAAGTAGTATCTGTGAGATTAAGACGGGGGTACGTTGCATTGTTGTAATGCTGGTCGTGGTTGGTTACATTGCACTTGGGTGGGATATTAAGTTGTAAATCGCATGCATCCAGACTTTGTTGAATCAAATTCTTCATTGTTTGCCGTTTTCAAGGAGTGTCCTTAGGATTCTTGTCGGATCAATAGAGTTTGGTGTGCCATAAGAAGTTAAGTTGGTTTTTGTTTCTTTAACTGGAACAGACACTTGACATGTCGCAGGGTTAATTTTTGTATTTTTTATTTTTAGAATAACGTCCGGTCTGGTCCTCTAAATCCCTGCGCTGCTTTTACCTCTTCATGATATTGCCCAATTCTTATCTCTTTTAGTCAGCTGTTCTCTTAGGAGCCTACCTTAGTGGGGGTTCCTAGATTTATCCTAATCTAGTGCTCTTGCTTCGTCAAATGTCATGAGGGGGTAGCAAAGTAGGTATTGCGGAATCGAGAGCCAGACGGAAAGTCTGGAAACTGTGAAATGCAACCCCACTGTTGTGCTCTATGGGAAGACCAACCAGAGGGCGAGCGTCGCGGCTTCACCCAAAATCTATTACTTGTTTGATGACAGCTTCCGAACCCTAAAGTATTCATGTATATTTCAAAGGATAGCTTCAGATTCAGTTGACAGGAAGGGCTTTGCATACTTATCTGTGCTCGAGGGTCTGTTATGAGGATCGTAGATCCCTCCGAAAGGGAGGGGGACGCAAACCTTAACAGCCACAAAAGCATCGAACCAACCACGAGCAAACAAGTGGATGATGGAAGCTGAATAGAAGCTGCAGAAGGACAAGCTATGATTCCCTTAATTCTGGCAGCTGAATGAAGCGTGTAAGCGGCGAGGTGAATTCCGCTCGAGTAAATAGGGACTGAGTTCGTCTCTGTAGTGAACATGTGCGGGCATGAGTGTAGTAAGCAAGCTGATCTATCAGCGCGGCTTCCAGGGACAGACAGGATTAGACGAGAAATAAAGGGGACCCCCACCGATATATACACTCAAGTGAATAACACGAAACAAAGGATTACAGAACAGTGATATCGGAAGGAGAACCAGCAGACAGCAGGCAACCAAATACATGAAACAGCATTAAATGACCATGACAGGTTCTACTAAAGTGTTCCGCTACCCTTCTAGAGCTACCCTGCTGGACGAAGCTTACCGTGTTGAGCTCTTTTTTCTATCGAAATTCTTCGTTGGATAAGGTTATGTTAAAGCGGTGACATCGTGATGTAAGGTACTGCCTCACTCGGATCCTTATAGATTCATTGGGTTCCCCTTTGTGGGATCCTTCGTATGTGTACCTCTCTAAACCACTTCGAATACGAAATGAATTTTAGAATGGCCTTCGGTGAATTGGTGGATAGTTCACCCAAGTCACTTAAGGAGTCTGCTCCTAGGGTTGTTTTTCTAATTCTTCTGAGACGTGGACACGATGTACTTCTTCTGCAATTGCCCACGCAGAGGAAGTGTATCGAGTCCACGCCTATGTCTACGGATCCTGCAGAGGTCGGTAGTACTTAGTTGCATTCTTTGCTAAATGCGCCACCCATAAACTGTGGCCTGTAAGGTCAGTTCTGAGTGAAAGGCCATTATTTGGTTCAGTTTTGGCCCCAACCTTGCCAGGTCATGGGCTTTCTCGTTGCTATTGATACCTCGATACGGACCCAACAGGGTGAGGCTTTGCACTTTTTATTATTTCGAGGACTGCTCTCGGAGGCGTTCTTATGGCGCTGGTGATCTATATATATAAAGCAGTAAGTCCTGACTGTTCATCATCGCCGAGCCTAAACGGCTAACGCTTGAAATTTGGACAGCAGTTTCCTTTTGTGGCGTAGGGAAAAACAATGGAGCCACTTTTTTGAATTTTTGCACCAAAGGGGAGATACAGGGTGTTCCAGTTTGTATGGAAAAAAAATTTAAATTGGAATTAAGAATTCAAATTTGGTAGGTAAATTCTACAAATAAAATAAAGAAACACATGTTTCACCGTTTTTCAAAATTTTATCCACGGGCCAAGATACAGGGTGTTAAAATTCGAAAATAAAAGGATAATTCCTGACCGACTTACTCATGACCGCCAGGCCTAAACGGCTAATGCTAGAATCTTGAAATTTAGTTCAGTTGTTTCCTTTTCAGACGTAGGTAACCACTATGAAAGAATTTTTCGAGTTTTTACTCCAGAAGGGGGGATACAGGGGGTTCAAGTTTGTATGGAAAAACAAATTTAAATTGAAATTTAGAATTGAAATTTGGTAGGTAAATTCTACAATAAAAATAAAGAAACACGTATTTCACCGTTTTTCAAAATTACGAATACGGGCCAAGATACAGAGTGTTAAAGTTTGCAGATTTATAGTATGCGCAACCATAGCCATCGACACATTCGGTTCGTGATCGTGTGTTGTTATTGTTTTGCCGAGTTGCGCAAGGGTTGTTTTTTCGTTTATTTTTCTTTGATCGGATCCTTGCGGGGAACGGGTGTGTACGATGATTTGGTAAGATGGATTTTTAAGTATCTGCGGAACTTCTGAACTGATTTCAAAAATTCAATATTGGAATGGCGACACTTTTGTCTAGGGAAAGACGAGTAAGTCCTGACTTACTCATCATCGCCGAGACTAAACGACTAACGCTAGAAAGTTGAAATTTGGACAGTTGTTTCTTTTTGTGGCGTAAAGAACCACTATGGAAGCATTTTTGCTCCAAAGGGAGATACAGGGTGTTCAAGTTTGAATGGAAACAAACATTGAAATTTGAATTTAGAATTGAAATTTAGAAGGTAAATTCTACAATAAAAATAATTGCAATAATTGCAGTTCGTAGCTATTCGACGGGGAACGGGTGTGTGTATTACTTGGTTGGATGGATCTTTAAGTATCTCTGAGACTACTGAACCGATTTCAAAAATTCAATACTGAAATTGTGACACTTTTTGCAATCTTTAACCTTTGAAAGTTCAATAGGAACAGACTTCTAACGACTAAGTATAAACCTTAGGATAAAAACAGAGTGAAGCTGTGTGCTGTGCTGATGCTGTGCTGTGCTGAAAGCTATTTGAATGCTGAAAAACTGCGCGTATATAAACAAATGAGAGCAGCCCAGCAAACAACTTCGCTTCACTCTAATCGCTCTCATTTATTTATATGCGCGCAGTTTTTCAGCATTCAAATAGCTTTCAGCACAGCACACAGCTTTACTCTGTTCGTAGCCTTAAGTATGTACGGTGCGCGTGCGAAGCCGCGGGAGGACTGCTAGTGCTAATATATGCTTATCGTCGGATTTTGTGGTTTGCTTCACAGCTCGCCACCACACAAGGAACCCATAGGTGACGACATATACATCCAGTGGATTATGGTGAGTCTTGGGTCTCGTTTTTTCTCAAGGATTCGTCTTCATGCTTAGAAAGCGATAGTTGTCTTCTTCGCTCTTTTTAGAGTGTTTTCTCTTCAACTCTATTTGCAGTCCACTATACGTAGCCAAGGTGTTTGGTGTTTTCCTAGATTTGGAGCTGTATTCCATTAAGAATTCTTTGTCTTCTCTTTCAGACGAAACATTCCATGTTTAAAGAATACAATGGATCCATAGAGATCCGAGTGAAGGCTACATCATATGAGATGCAATCACCTCTTGAACTTACCTAAGCATCGAAGGTTTACCCTTCTTTTGGAAAAAAGGCCTGGTTCCCTTTTTTTTTGGAGTTGACAGCTTTTATTCCCACCCTCGGTTGGAGTTTCTATTTCCTTAATCGGTTTCCGTGCACCGGAAGTTATCCCAACAAGTTTCGTAATGTTGATGCAAAGATACGAGGACATTCACCTTTTCTTCAAGAAAAGTCCTTGAATTTTCCACCTCGCAACCATGTCCTGTTCAAATGTCCAGCATAAATACTTATAGTAATTTCCTGCTTAAGATTACTTGAATATTGCTTCACGGATGCCACTAACGCACGTGTACCTATGTACCAAGCCAGTTACTTGGTATCACTATCTCTTTGTAAATCCTAAAAATGGACAATAATGTGACTTGTTTTCTTGTCCTGATGTTGATACAACCTGCACTGTTCCCTGCAAAAAAAAAAACCTGTTGGCTCGTTGTCCTCTTTTACGCCATTCATGCTCTCATTAGCACGTAAACTGGGAGTCAACTGTACATGAAACAAATCGATATCGAACCAAATAATTACGTCATGCTACTTATGTGCTACTCACGTGTGTATATGTGTTAAGTTCCTACTAAGCAACTATTGAATCCGATAAGGATCAGTGAGGTAATGATTTTTATTTCGTGCCGTTTTCTTTATTTTATTATGCTTGCCTTTAACTATACCCCTATGCGCTTAAACAACAATAACTGGCAGTGGGTACACTGAAGCACACGGTGTCCGCTAGGGGAAATGAAAGACAAAATAATGTGCGGTAACGAAGGTTACCGGTAGAGAGCAGATAGCAAAGGAATACGGATTACCAAACTTTAGACGTGTTTTTCAAGTGAAACTGTTTGCGATCCTTGAGCCTTACCGTACGCTTAGCAATGACCCAACGTCAACTGTTTTTGACTATTCAACGACAGTAAAGCAACGATGGCACGGATGAACGACGTTTCGCTAGCCAAACAGTCAAAGACACACATACTTCATACTAACTTTCTTAACCGGCTTCCGATCCATGAAGGGTCTTGTCTTGAGACACAAAAACCATCCATCCCCTTCGGTCCTGAGTAAGCTGTTTTTAGTTCTCCAAACCAAGTATTCTGGCATTGGCAATAGCTTGGTCCTTCTTAGTGGGGACACTGGACCAGGAACTTCACTAACTGTAACGTAGGTACAACGTATTGAAAACCCACGTAGGTACAACGTATATCAGAGGCATTACTATGTAGTAAAATGCATGGATTTAGGAAAAATCCTTGCAGACAAAATGACGGCCCGGAACACAAAGGCATGCACCATCTAGAGAACGCAGGATGAGTCCGGTCGTTCGAAAGATTTGCAAACAAATACGAAACACAATTGTAAGACTGATTGAGCTTTATGTGCGTCTTCCGTCAGATATTCCGCCCAAAATATTACTTGCGAGACTGCGTTCAAAAATGCAATGCTCTCTGCAAATTTAAAACTGGTTTTCGCACGAACTTAAGCTGAATGTAATCTTCTAGATGGGCTCATACAGAAGACTCCAAAAGCCACTACTGACATCGCTTTCGTTTCAAATCGGAGATTTGTGAAGAACTTTAGACTCGAACCTCGGTTGAGCTGAGTTTTTGAACAATTTCACCGATTTGGGATTGGATGCCAGTTGACGAAAATACGTGTCTCGAGAATTCGAAAAAGTTATCAAGTTCCAGTTGCAAGAAATGTAAGCTGAGCTTCAGGGTTAAATTTTGAACGTTTCAAGTATCAAGTTTTAAATCCAAAACACTGCATAATTTCTCACCCTTGTTGACCTCGTTTACCATTTTTGGTTTTGGCAATTAGCACCTGGCGCTGACCCTGAGACTGTATTTATTTCGGTTGCCACTTGATGGCTGCCCTGTTTAAAAAGGCCAACGTTGACTTTAGATTGGCTGTTGTATTCCTATTACCATATAACAACGTACGGTATAAGATTTGATGTCACTGTGTGAAAGCAAGACATTGTTTCCTCTACTACCACCACCTGCCTGCTTACCTACAATAAAGCGCACGAACCTAACCTACCCCATGACCATACTCAATAGGTGATTCCTATCGCCAGTGTGTTACTGTTAGTTTTTGTTTGCCTAGGTCGATTGGTTTAAACCCTTATGTTGCAACAGAAAGCTAGTTTGCCAGTTGCACCCTATGTTTGTATGCACTGTCGTCCTTCTCGTCATCATCGTCGTTTGCTCGTCGCTTGGTGTAAGGATTTCTTTTGTATAAATGAATCATTTTGAAATTAGTCGATGGGAGGGAAGTGGAAGTGGCCACACTCTCCCTCTCCCTGTTCTGAAGGATTGTCGCATGCAAAAATTGTTACTCTTTTACTTTTCGTTTCGTAATTTTCTTGTTTCTTTTTCTTCTTTGGCTTGGTAAGCCCTCAGCGGCTGCCAAGGACAACGACAGGAACTTCTACGTCGTTGACATTTTTGGACAATTTTCGAAAGGCAAATTATGGTTCTCCGGTTGGGTTTTCGTGAAAGCTTGCATGTTTGCTGCCCTCAGGAATGTTGTGTTGCATCTTTTTGGCATTGCAGACCGTTGGTGATGGTGATTCATGGCATGACAAATTCAGAGACGCCCCATGTTTGTGGCTAGGAAATGTTGAGGCACGGTTTAAAGGGTTCCTCAGGTAGTGGATGACTCTGCAACATTATGAGTTATCAGAAGGAGATCAAAAGCAGTCGCTGCTTTGTTATCGTAATAGTTGTTGGTTTAACGGTTTTTTTTTTTTTTTTTATTAGTTTAGCGTGTAAGAAAATGCAGTTAAAAACTAGTTACATGAATGGTAGGGGAGCTAAGTCTCTAGACTAGTTTTTATTACGACGATTGGTCAAGAGAGACCAAATAGGGGTGGATTTCTTTAAATGCATTCGGTTTATGCTTGAAAGGATGTTTTCATTCGTTGAGAATAGCATTAAATTTAATTTATGTCGAACGGAAAACCCTTTAAAAGTTTATGAGCACACGGGTTTGTTGAAGCGTGTTCAGAGTGAAATTTCTACTGAGGGCATGTCTGGAATGCAACAGACAGTTTTCATTTGCTATAGCATATGGCTCACTTTATCATCTACTTCTGGTTATATTAGCCAGACAGTGCTGCTCAGTTTCGTATATATGTTTGGCCTAAACTATGTAACGAAGCATGTCTTCATGTCGATGTTTCCAGGAATATCATGGCGATTTAGTCCAAGCAGCCTAAATTCTAAACATCCAAGAGGAGCCTAATGACGAGCGTTTCTCTTGGGCTTCTTTTATACTTTCTGTCCATGTAAACAGACTACCTACCTCGAGTCTTAAAAAATGTTAAGTCCCGAAAGGTAATCACAACTGAATCTCAAATTTTATCGCCTTTTTCTTCAGCCTGGACTTTAAGGCCAAGCGTCTTCATCCTGGCAGCTGAATTGCGATAGAGCATCTGATATTTCAGGACATAGAAGATCCAGTGAAGAAGCCCACGACTTGTGTTGAAATGTCAACCAACCTGTCAACCTGATTTTTGATAGGGACATCCGTTTATATGTACTCACAAGCAGCAAAGCTGCATTTTAAGAAGTGCATTCATATTTGAAGAACCGACGATGGGCAAATACTGTACAGCCCTAATTACAAAGTCTCAAAGGCACTTGGAATGTGTTGTTTATGCCGAACTGCGCCAACATAAATCTTGACTCTGGTATAACTATGGACATATTCACCGACAGTCAAGTAGCACTTAAAGCACTTATTACTGCAACTCAAAAGCCGCTTCTGGCTGCTTCAATGCTCTCCCAAATCTATCAATACGAAATAAAGTTAAACTATGGTGGGTACTAGGATACAAAGTCATTGAGCTACGAAAGGTTCTTCCAAAAGGTACATAGGTGCTGAACCCTTCTACGGTATCTCTTACTCCACGTTCAGAGCTAGTGTTGTGGGAAACACGGACCAACTAGGACAACATTCAGGAACTCAGAAAATCCAAAAGAATCATCAGACACTTGAACAAAACCACAAACACACTGAAGCCTCAAAAATCAATTACATAAACTAAATATTGTTTAAAAAACTGAACGTCGACCTTGTCTAGAATAAGACGAATCAGTAAAACGCCTTTGCTGCATCAGGAGACGCCTTTTCCTCGAGAAAATCTTGACACTTAAAAACATTAGTAACGTCTCGACTGGAGACATTCTAAACTTTGTTAGAAAGATCGATGATCTCGTAGTCTAACAAACTCCCGACACAACAGATCTTATAGGTCGCAGTTCCTCTTGCGTCAGTCGCAGGGCCAATACGCTAGGACGCTAGGATACAAATGGTGTCGTCAGTGGACTAAGACAAACCTGCTATTTCATATGTTTGAATGATTGATGATTTTACATATTAACTTTCCAAATACCCTTTTGAATTTCTCTGACTTTTAAGGACGATTATAGCAACAACTCCAAATTTAAAATGCAGTAACTATGTGTTTTCCTACGAATACGCCCTTCCACAACATACTCTTTCACATTTACCTTCTAGAATTCGTCACAAAACTCCTAATGGAGTCCCAAGTAATGACCTTTAAATCACACCAACAATCAAAAGGTAATCAAAACACTCTCACTGAGCTTTCATTAACTGTGGATATAAATTGAATTTCCTATACGAAACCCAAGTACTCTTATTATCGAATCAATATCGGTTAGGATCGTCCCACAACTGACGAATCGAAATCCTTGAACAAACACTCTCAATAATTACATTTTCAAAACAGGACAGTCTCCTTGAAAGATAAACGCAACTCATCCAACTCACTTACAGTGAGAAATTGCTTATTTCAAAAACGTTTTTCAATTTGCCGTTTTCAACTTACAAAAACCAAAGAGAAAACATTCAAATTGATTTAAATCCGTGAGCAAATGTGCACACGTATGTGTCGGTAGGTAATATATCCTTCAATTACCTTAAACGGGCCAATTTGTATGTCAGCCTCTTATCAGCGCCCCCGCGGAGGTACAAGTGTGTATATGTGTGGATCTACATATCAGCACCTACTGCGGAGAGAATACATATTTTCACTTCCGGTCTGATAAGATTTAGCTTTCTATTGTTTTACATTTTTTTTTTTTGTTTCCTTCCTGCTCATCCAACAATCTTTTCAAAAAAAAACAGCAGGAGGGAGATTTCAAGTGAGAGTATGTGATTCCTTGTTCGAGGATAAAAGCCAAAAGTAGTGATATTGCGTGCCTGCGTGCGTTCGGTGGTTGTATATGTATGTTGTACGTACCTCTCTCTCATTTCGTATGTAATTTTATTTGGCTTATTTATTTATGATACAAAAGCACTTATCGCTGGAGGCATTTTGGCGGTGGGCGTGGCGGTGGGGTGACGCCAATATGAACCAGTGTAGCTGCGGAGTTCAAGGAAAAGAAAATCAATTTGGTGTTCGCCTCGAATACTCATACATCCAGTCAACCGAAATCCACTTACTCATTCGCTCATTTGTGTTACGTATCCTATAAGTGTGTCCTTCGGGGCGGATTCTCATATTATTATGATATAAAAAATCGTTTCCTTCATTTTTATCCATTTTTTTTTTTTTTTGCGCAATTCTACTTTTGGATAGTGTGTCGTGTGTCCTTTGGCGTTACCAAATTAGATTTGGTTTGGATTTGGATTGTTGAGGCGTGAATGAACTTTGGGTATGGCATACCCAGGGCTGGAGTGTGGTTGGAATCAAGAAACTTACTCCGACGAACGAAGAAGTAAGTTGCCAAAACTTAAGCTGTGAAAGAATGAATACAACTCACAGAGTTCCTTTGAAATTCTTGATAAATCATTGGAATATCTCACAGAAACCTTCACGAGTAACCCTCAGAAGGATGTCCTGCCGTGAGCGAAAACAAAACTGTTGATACGAAAAAAACAAACGAAGTCACAATACCTGGCTAGAGAACTACAAATGTTACCATATTTGGTTAGGACAAGCTATCTCTAACCTATCTGTTTGCCATCCCGGCTCTCATCTTCGTATCAAAATTGAAACTGGACCTGACTCAGACAGAACAGACGTCAAGCCATCTTCGGGCATAGTTGAGGGAATAAAGTAATTTGGAAGGCTGTCCATAGACCATGGCACAGCTTAATAGGCCGAGCTTATGCTCGTGCCACAAAAATTAGGGAAGATTCTCAAACCAGTCGGTTCACGGTTAAGAGAAGCAGTAGATATCTTCTCTGGACACAACCTCCAAACAAGGATGTTTGTAAATATGTGAATACTGATGTAAGCCTCGAAGGGCATTTGGTATATAGTCCTAGTAAATGTGGAAACATAGCCGAAAACTGAAAGAAAGTCTTAGGCAGTTACTTTCAAAAAATAGCCAAAAAATCGAAAGAAGCAACCTGGAGACAGTAGGATTTCTAATCTCTAACACAAGGCCAATGGATCCTAAAGGGAGTTTAGACACTTTGAGATAAAGTAAGTAGGGTTTTCACTACTGAAATGAAAGCTCAATAGCGATGAGTAATAGCCTAGCAAAAGATCGAGCTGGCTGGTGACGCTTGTTGGTTGAGGCCCAGGTCTGACCTCGGACTAAATGCGCTATAAGGAATAGCCTTGACTTGGTTCATCTTAATGCCATCGCACTTATGTAGATGTTAAAATATGGACCACCTTAGCTCCCTTGGTAGAAGACAACTGCATAGAACTCGAGAGCAACTTCGGAGGGTGCAAGCATTCAAAAGGAACATATTTTGCGAACTAGTCCACGAACTAAGGCAGTCGAGTTCAAGCTAGCAGTAATGACTGCTGCTCTACGACTTTGTATGTGTTATATGCAAACCTCTATAGTTGCCACATTTTCCGACAGCCAGGCTGCGATGGAAGCTTTGAGATCCTATCTTATTGACTTGAAGCTTGGCTGGAGCTGAATTAACTCCCTTAAGGCTTAAGCAGCTTACGGTTCACAACAAAATTCCCTTTTTTTTGGCTTCTTGAATTCAAGAGCATTGCAGGTACTGAGCTGGCCCGATATGGAGCTCAATCAGCGTCTATAAGCCACATTAAATTAGAGCTCAAGTCTGAGGAGCACCATGACAAGTTCTCAAAGTGGAACTTAAGCACTTGACCTTGTCAAGTTGATGAACGCCTCAAACAGTAAGAGAAGTCATAAAATTTTAACACTAAAATTTTAACTGGACATTGCTTACTGAACTATCATTTAAACAAGTCTTACGAATATGTGCCGACTTAGCTTGGAAGATCAAGAAACTGCAAGCCCATCTTGTGCTATTGTCCTGCCCTAACTCGTAGCGGGCAAAAACATTTCGAAAAGGGATCGATCTTCTAAGAAGTAGTCAACTGTTAATCCGCAAATACGATCCTCTAATTTGATCACCAGGACTCTAGACTCAGTAACAGTCAAATGCTGAGTATGAGGACATTTCAGGATATTCCAGGCACTAATCAAGGCTAAATTTATAAGCGCCCTTCTCACTTGAGCCTTTGGAAAGCCTCTCAAATGAATAAGGGTATTTGAAAACAGCCGCCTTCATCCTTTGCTTCTCAGAATTTTCATATTCAAATCCAATCTTCTAAAGAATAAAACTGTGTGTGCCATTCTTTGTCTCAAGATAAATGGCGTGTTTAAATGGATTAGGAGGTTGACAAACAGTGATAGGAGTGGCACCACGTATTCACCGACAGGCAACGCATCCCGATAGAAGGAAATATCGTTCCACAAAAATTGGTGACTAAAGACAGATACAAGTATAAGCAATCATCCCAGTCCTTCACAAGGTAGCTTTAAGGATGAGTGTCTCTGAGAACAAAAAAAAGGACGAAAAACAACAACAAACAATCTAAGAGGAGTGATATGAACTAAACGATGACAATGACATCCCATATCTCGGAGTAAAGTGAATTTCTTACCCCAGATCGATATCGTGTCGTTGTTTATCCCACAATTTATCTCTCAATGTCTTCACACCACCCCAACCGCTGCTGTTCGCAATATCGCCGGTGAGCCATGCTCCTCTCTGCTCCAGTGCGTTTTGTAATTTCAGTTTTAAACTCGAAAAATTCCGTCGAGAAAATCGCTGAAGCGTTTATCCTTCTTATTCCTCGAGTAATGAAAACTCACAGATACTGTGTTTACGGATATGTTACACATTTCTTTCGGTGTCAAGGTGTTGAGAGAGTGGTAAATGTTGGTCTCTTCCTTGGTTAAGGGTGTAAGGTAAGACGAAGAAATTAGAGGGTAATTTCAAGAAGATCCCCTCCATTCGCTGTGGATTGCTGGAAATTGATGGATAAATTGAAGAATTTCTTGAGACGAATATTCGAAGAAAAAAAAAAAAAAAAAATGAAATCCTCGTACATGTAAGGAAATTGAAAATCACTGTCACTCTCACTTACACGGGTGTTGATTGATGGTGCAACGCACCTTCGGTTTTTTTTTTTTTTTTTCGTTCGTGGACATTTCTGTTGTCAGGGTCAGTGGACAAATTGATTGGTTGAGAGTAGTTCTCCGATAGTGATTGATGTGTTCCTATTTAACTTTCTGATGTAACTGACGATTTGGACCGTATAACATAATAAGTGGATTAAATCTTGAGGGATATTTAAGATGGTAGAGTACTGACTTTTAAAGATTTGATCCTAAATTAGGAAAAAGTACACAAGTTTTTAGGATTAGGACTATTTCCAAGGTGCAAATCATGACAAAAAGGAGCGTTGAATTAAAAGAAGTAGACCCTTGAAGGGTACAAACATTCTATACACAACCGGTCTATACTGATCTTTTAACCTAGCCCGCACCGAAAAAGATTATTTTAGATCATATCAAGGGTTGTGTTTTAAATTCACGTCACGTCACACAATGGCGATGCAAGAACCGTTTGCTTGCGACAAAACTGCTCAGACGTATTCTTAGGCCAATACCACACGAGCTTCCACATGGACACGCGCCAATTTGGCCGAGCGTCTTGGTGAAAACTTCGTTGCTGCCACAAGAGCAGCCAAATGACAAAAAGAATTAGTGTGGTATTGGCCTTAAGGGTGTCGGATCGACTCACTGTATCGCTTCGCTTTGTCGCATTACTGTAAGCGGTGAATCAAAATGTAGCTCAGGACTATAAGGTAATTTCAAAACAAAGCCAAGGATTAGAAAGATCAAAGGCGGATGAGGTTCTAATAAGCCTTCAGAGCATAAACGCACACAAGCTAAAGTTGGCCCTAAGTGATGCGCCACATTTGTTACCTGGGGACTCAGTAGGTTTTTTTTTTTTTTAATTTTTTTAAACCAGTTGTCACCGCGGCTTTTTGGTTAGTGCTTTAGACTCCTATGCGAGAAGACACAGGTTCGAGCCTTCAAACATACAAACGTTTCTTTGCGGCACCACGTCTTCGCAGGCATGACAAACTTGCAAGAATAAAATCTGTCGGGAAAAAGCTTCTAAGTCCGCCGTTCGGAGTCGGCAATAAATCTATAAGTCCCTTCCATTCGTGCGAAAAATACAACAGGCACAACATGAATGATTGCAAGAGTTAGGCCCTCTATCTATGAGCTGTTGCGCCAAATATTTGAAGTTGGAGATTCGATTCACCCAAGTTGAGGAAGTGCTAAACTCCTAAAAGCCATGTTTGTTTTTTTCTCAGGGAAAGGACTTGTGAGGTTCAAAGAAAGATTAAGACAGTTTCATTCATTTCTGCAGAAATCGTTTGAGGGAAGAACCAGCTTTATGGGATCTCGGCTAATAAGCGAAGCAAGATCGTTTGCGGTTTAGATTGGGCCAAATCTCACTCCTCCATTTAAGGTTTTGTCTTGCTGATTGCATAGTTCATTTGTGCATACAAAGTAGTTTGCACATAGCGTGTGGCATATCCTATTCGGACGTTCTGGGTGAGTACGTAGAGTGGTGCCATGTATGGCCGAGTACCAAGCAAAGGTGGTATGTGAAATTGTTCAGTCATCTCTTTGAAGGGCAATCGACAATTTACAACGACGTGATTGCTACTGATTCCAAAGATTCATGTCGGTCTGGCTATCATTAGTTAAAAATATTGATGTCCTGACCGGAAACGACACTTTATTTTATCCAGGAGAAGGGTTATGCAATGCTTCAGCGATCGGGTAGATGGTAGGGGATAATCCTCCAACTTCATCCTCCGTTTTGCACCTATCAGTGTAGAAGTCAGTGGAGTGGTCGTCCCTGGCGGCATCGTTTTCCCACTCCTCTCTAGAGTAGATTAATGTTCGAAAGTTAGGAAGGGTGGTAGCCGATGTTTTCCGAGATGTACGTTAAGGTATCTCAGCTCGAGAAAAGTTCAATGTAAACAACTGATCATTAAGATAAGACTTTGAGACTTATAGCTGCACAAGCAACTGACTGCATGCCACGAAGGAAGTTCACCGCTGGGCATATGAATGCCAATCTTTTCAAAATGAATTGCGTGGGGTACCCAATTTTGTTCCCCTAATCCTTTGACGTGGAGTATGGAAAGCGGCATTAGTTCAGACTCAGACCCTTCAAGGATCGCTGGCATGATAAGTTAGTAAGTAAATCCTCTGACGTGTAAACTAAAGATTGTGTGGCAAATTTTGGGGGCTACCTCACTCGGGAAAAAGCTCTGTGAGGATATAACGAAATGTGGAATAATTAGTACAACAAAGCGATATCAGAACTTGCCATATTTATGGGCTCTATTTTCTGCTTAAGACACACAGACAGCACTGTGGAACTCAAGAACGTCTCAATCGTCCTTTGGGACTTTAAGAAATCGAATCAGATTCGGATTTGTTAAATTTAAACCGATAGGCGATCCTTTGGTTTTGATCCATGACAAAGTTACATTCTAAAACATCAGAATAGATGCTTTAACTGAGGAAGAGTGAAGACTCTATTAGAGATGAGTTTTATGATATAGCCTCTGATGCAAAATCATACTCTTTCCAGAGATAATCGAAAACTATGGCCTCCATATCGGGAAATATTACATCAACTACAATCCACTACCATCTCCATATCTGATCTAGGAACCAAGAGCCCCGCCCACTTCGACTGCATAATGCACAATCGAAAACAAACCGAATTTTGTCGCACAAAAATTCAATTCATTTCGACAACACCCTACGGATACAACAATTCATCGAAATCAAACCCTAATCCGATAAAACCTTTCCAATAAAATTATAAATGAATCAAAATGGCAATAACAATTCCTCACGATTAATCAAATTCCGCAGCCGATATCAGTTGCGGATCGTTTGCCTACTCAATCCACCCTATCAATACCGCTAAGAAATATCACGAATAACAATCCCAAAAACGAAGAAGAAGAAAAGAAGGTAATGTGGCAAACACCTGCAAATAGGACACGCCCACTACCACCCATCATCATCATTACCAATTCAATCAATTGGAATCCTTAACCGAGGCATTTGCCGATTTCCCTTCATTTGAATTCATTCTTTTCTTTTGTACCTTTCTCCCAAAGGATTGCCTATTTACCACCTGCTCCTTCTCACCCACGGACGCTCGACATTTGTGTTCGTCCCGTTTATCCATAATCAGAAGGCACAGGCACTGGCGCACAAGGGAGAAAGAATAATGGATTGCAGACAAATGCCGACGTAAAAGTTCTCCGTGTGAGTAGAGATAAATGATGAATTTTAAGGCGAACCATTGAACCATTTATCTCGTGATAGATGGACGGATTGAGATGCGAACGCGTGAACAGCGACTTACCAGGCAAAGAGTTGTGTCTATTCCGACAGAGGATAGTAAGCCTAAGATTTATATCTTCTATTTGCGCTTCTACAATGACGATGAAATGGAACACCAGTAAGGAACAGACAGTCGTCCTTTACACAAATGGTAATGTGATACGCGTCCTCATTGGAGAAGGCATTCACGGACCCAAAAATACAGAGAATGGTAATGATGAGAGTATTTTTTGTGTCAAAACTTTGCAAAGTTTTCGGAGGTCTTAGTGACTTCGGATTTGGATACTTGATTCGACGGGAGAGTTTAAAAGCCGATTCTGCAAACAAAGTAATGGTAAAAGTTACCCCCGGGCAAGTGATTGATAAGTCCTTAAGGGACATCAATAATAAATAACGATTGGAGCAAATCTCTAATCCTAATGTGGGTGGATTCAGTGCAGTTTTGTATGGATATCTGGATAATTCCCATGAGAATTTATGTATTAAAATCTTTCCAACTTGCTGGATGTGACCAAGAATAATTTTTGTAAGGGAATTCTGCCATACAGACCTTTTCAACAGATTGGCGGATGAGCTTACAGTTCCCAGATAACACTGTAAGCTCTTAAACTCTGTAATATATGCATAAAGAAGAAGGATGTGCTCTAGGAAGAAAATTGTCATGATTGCGATCCATCTCGGTTTAAGGATGATATATGAAGTCGAGAAGAAACAATTTGAAATGTATTCGATGATTTTCTCAATCCATGAGTGAAGGTCACCATAAGCGCGTTCAAGAAGTTTCGAAAGAGAAAAATGTCAACAAGACTGGACATCATTAGTTCTGCGTCCTAAGATCGCTAATAGTTCATGATTTCTGAGTCATAAAGATCCATTCTTTGGAGAGCTCATTACTGATCTAATAGTGTCTAAAAGTAGCTCTCTTAGGTCGGTTCTTAGCACTCGAATGCTCTCCTGTTGTCCATGCCAAAATGCGTTTTGAACACCACATCATTACTGGCATCAGTCTTAAGACTCTGACTAGCTCTGAAATTCATTGGCAGATGTGCCTAACAGCTAGATTCTAGACCTCGAGCGTTGTCAAATGGTAGACATGCTAAGACATACAAACTGCAACTCTCAGCCTCAACGCCTAGTACTCTGATCAGAAACCAAGCTCCGGCTGAAACGTGGCTCTTCGAAAAAGTAAATGCGACCTGATCACCGATGAATAGGGATTTGGACCTGTCAGCGAGGAGGAGGAATGAAAGAGAATTTTCCGTCCGAAGGTTCCCAAGATTGGCTCCATAAAGCAAGATTGGCAACATCAGAGTTTTGTAAAGCATACTTTAAGACCTTCGAGTAAGTAGTTTCGACTCCAGCTGTTTGGACAGACCAAAGTAACAACGGTTGCCTAAGGTTACCCTTCGTAGAATCCCGACCAGAGTGTCATTTGTGGAGTTTATATTCACAAACTTCACTGCCTCAAAATTATACTTGTCGATTGTCACGTTCTGTCCTGGACGGTGCTGGATAGATCTTGGTTTTTGGTCGACAGCATGTTCTTGATCTTATCCTTATTCATCGTAAGACCAACTCGTTTGGCTTGTTCTTAAATCGCCGTTAAATCTTCAATAATGATACCCGGGGAACGGTCGATGGTATCGATATCGTCTGCGTACTCCAGCAGATGGGCGGATTTGTTGAATATAGCACCTCTTGTGTTTATGCCAGGCTTGCGCACTATCTCCTCTAGCATAAGACTGGAGAAATCACACGACAGTGCGTCTTCTTGCTGAAACTCCAGTACAGTCGATAAACACTTGAACTCGTTGGTCTTTCCAAGACTAGCCCGGACTAGCCGCAGGATGAAAATTTGGTCTGCCGTCGATTTATCGGTGCCAATGGCTTGAGTCGTTCACACAGTACACTGGAAAGGATCTTGTAGGCTACATTAAGCAGGGATATGCAAAACAATGCTGCTTTAATACATTCAAAATTCCCCAAAGGTTGGTGCCATGATAACTGTTTCGAAGGGATTGGGTTTTTGGGTCTGAAGCCTGCGGCCAGGATTTTAACTTTTTTGTAAAAGCTTCTCACTTTGTGTGTTTGAACTCTTCGATATCCTTGCTCCCTTCTACTGGCTTTGTACTCATTCCACGTTGCCTTGATTGCTCTTTGCAACACCTTATTTGCTTCATCTGGTGCCTTGATCTTCTGGATGCAAAAAATAAAAACAAATAAATATTTGGCGTGACAGCTCATAGGGAGCAAGGGTCTTACACTCTTTTCATGTTACAACTTTTCATGTTATGCTTGTTATACTTTTTCGCACGAATGAAAGAGACCTACGGTGTTACTGTTGACGGATTGAAAAGCTTTGTCATGCCTGCGAAGAGATGGTCCCGCGAAGAAATATTTGGTTGTTCCGAGGCTCGAAAACTTGTCCTCTCGCTAAGAAGTATAACGCACTAACCACTAAGCCATGGCGACCACGCCTTCACTTTTCTGCACACACTTCCTATAAAGGGTCTTTCATTAAGCGCTTCCTCTTTTTAAATTTAAATAAAACAAAATGTGTGTGAGATATCATCGACATTTTTTATTAATTTAAAAGACTTAGCGATGCCATTATGTATGGAATATAACATCGTTCAAATGTCCGCCGCGGCTTCTCTGGGTGGGGCGCATCCGATATGTCCAACTTTCCATTACTCTGGCGCATAAATCAGCCTGAATTTGACCGATGTTATGGGTTATGTTGGCTTTGAGGGCCGCTGTGGTTTGTGGCTTAGTTGCATAGACCTGCGACTTCAGGAAACCCCACAAGAACGGGGTCAAATCGCACGATCTCGGTGGTCAGTTCACATCACCTCCACGTGAGATGACCATGCCCTCGAATCGCTCGTGCAGAATTTCCAATGTGGCGTGAGTCGTCCTGTTGAAACCACATGTCGTTGGTGTCCATATCATCCAATTCAGGCCAAAAGAAGTTGGTAATCATCGACTTATAGGCCTGGCCAACGTTGTTGCATTGAACGCTCTTGGATCCCATGTGGATTGGTATCGTGCCAAATTCGACAATTTTGTTTGTTGACGTACCCATTCATCCAGAAATGGGCCTCATCGCTGAAGATGATTTTTCGATGAAAATTAGGGTCAGTTTCCAACTGCTCCAGGGCCCATTCAGCCAACACACGTCGCTGTCTATGGTCGTTTACATTCAGCTCCTGGGTCAGTTGAATTTTGTACGGGTGCAGGCCCAAGTCACGACGCAAAATTCGCCAAGTTCTTGTGAGCGACGCGAAATCGACTGCCTCGGATTCTCCTGCACACTCTAACGGACAGCGGCGATGTTTTCAGCAGATCTTGCGTTGGTTAATCGTTTACTGAACCAGTGGACTCAAATTTGTCCACCACAATGCGAATAGTCCTCACGGAAGGACGAATATGGAGACCGTAAAATGGCGAATCGCGCAGAACGTTGCCCGAACAGAACACCCATTTTGATAAAACAATTTTATTATTTGCACGTGTTGTTGAACGCTTTATCCATCCATGGTGATTAAGTAAAACAGATTGAATAAATGACAGCCAATTTGACAGATGCAACTTCAACAATGTGGCTGCTATCAACTGCCAAAGTTCGGAAGTCCTTTTAATACCGTGGATTTTTTGTCGGGGGTTGTTAAAAGTCGAACGTTGCTTCACCTACTTCTTGGATGGTAGTGATGCATTATGACCATAATGCAGAGACTTACGCGCAGTTGTTCTCTGTAGTCCTTGGCTATAAAAGTCATTTCAGATGTCCATATCATATACTAAAACAATTTTTCTACCAGAAATTATCCAAAGCGTGACCTTTTCGCATTATAACACGTATAATTGTGTAGCTTATGCTAATATTAAATTTTTATATTAAATTATTTCAATAAAAATAATTTTCTTACAAGTAAAAACCACCCAATTAAGTATTAAGCGGATTTGTAAGTTATTCAAAGACCCACCCAATCTTTGTTAACGATTCGCTTTAATTTTTTATTTTTTTTTTTTAAGATTGCATGAGCTTCCATATAGCACACAAGCTTTATATTTATAAAAAAATAAAAAAAAACGCGCTAACAAATTGCGTGTCAGAAGTGGATGTATAAAAAAAAACTCAATCAATACTAAGAAATGCAAAGGAAGTGTACCACAGGCACCTGTGTGTAGTAAAGTACAGCGCATGGAAGAAATGTCCTTTTCCTGTAGAAAATTACGCATTCAAATTGACTCCATATACACAAGGAACAAGGTTTTTAAGCTACACATACATATACTAGGGGTACCCGTAGTGGTGGTCATTTTCGTATGATGAATTCAAATTACGTCATGAATACATTAAGATAAAAAAAAAAAAACTCGGTGGCATATAGTATAAATCTACGCTACTACGCCAAAGCATAAGAATAGTATGATTAATTAGTGATTAGGAATGTTTATGTACTAGCAGTGTGAGATCATGTGACTTGGGTCGTAAATTCTGTGGTAGTTAAGTTGACTTGTCGTCAAGGGTTCGGATCTTAGTCGGTTAGAGTTCATTGTATAATCGGTTTACATATTTTATGGGTGGCAAATCAAATTTCCATACGCAGACAATAAAGTCGGATTAGGAAGGAACATTTCTAAAACAATGAAAAAATCCTAAATTACAATTTTGAAACACCGAATTGTAATGGCTAAAGGCTACTTAAAAGCTCCTGTAGCAAACGGACATGACGTAGTAATCATGATTAGTGGGAAGCACTTGCGGACTATCGAAAATTACATGGAAACTGCACTATTCACTCTGTCAAGTGGTCAAGGATTTAATTCAACGAGAACACAAATGATGATGTACTCCACACCAGAAGGAAGAATCTCCCAAACTCTATGGAATTTCCCTGAAACTCTTCGCAAAAGCTAAGTATCTTTGGTCTATCCTCGACGAAAAGCTTACTTGAAAGCGGAACACTGAGAATGAACGTGTGCAAGAAAACCTTTGCGAACGTTAAGCAATTTTGATTTTTTGGGAAAGGTGAACAATGCATCTTCCACTGTCAGGCGGTTGTTTGACTCGCCTGGTGTGTCAGACTCCTCCTGACTAAATCACCCCTCCACCTTTGGCATATTTGGTAGCCCCTCTGGGACTACTGTTTGCATAACTTCAGGAGGGAGTCTTCCTTATACCCGATAGAGTTTCGATTCATTTTGTCCATATTCTTATGAGGGCATGTTGTCGTCCACTTGATAAAGGAGCCTATTTGGTTCCAGCTATCGTTGCTCGAGATCATCATTCCCATACGAATGGAAGCCGAACTAGGCATCCATCGACTCTTTCACTCAAGCAACTTCAATTCAAGGTCCTACAGAGGAGGACATTTATCCCTGCTTGAAACACTGGAGCAAGACACGATCTTTAGCATGCCTCTAGATGATATGCTACCCGAAAACTGCTTCAACAAAAACTTCTCAATAGTCATTCCGTCAAGGGAGGACTAGAAGAACCACAAACCCTAACCATAAACTTCTGACTTCGTCTGGTATACGGACAGATCCAAAATGGAAACAGGAACTGGCTCCGGAATTTTCGGAGAATCATCATGTGCGAACTGCTCAATCAGCCTTGGCGAATTCGCGTCCATATTCCAAGCCAAGGTCTTTGCCATCAATAAGTGTGTGAGACTCAATCAGTGCTCTCACACCATGGGGAAAATCATTTTTATCTTCTCAAACAGTCAAGCTGCCCTAAAAGCGCTGAACTCGCCTGTTATTAACTCGACATTAGTGCTAGACACCCGCAACGTAATTTCGGACCTAGTAAGGAACAACATGATCATCCTTCACTGGATTCCGTGTGAAGCTGACTCACTAGCAAGTGACAGCGCGTTAACAAAATTAATTGGACCCGAACCCTTTGGTGGGGTAAGTAAATCACTCTTCGCAAAACACACAAAGGCTATTTGCATGCAAGAACCCAGGACAAGCATGCTCAAAACTGTTATTCCCAGTAACGTCGCAAAGGTAATCTAGTTTCATTGTGAACCTCGATAGGAGCACTAGCTGGATTTTCCAGCGGTCATGGCCGCCTGAACACCTACAAACTGTAGACCCTGCCTTGAGAGTGAAGAGACCTCTTTACATATCCAGCTCTCTTTCAACTTACAAAGGGAATCCTCGGCTGCGAAGTTATACAAACGGAACAGCTTGCTGCTTCACCCAGAGAAGTTTCTTAACTTCCTGACATCTTCTTAAGTGAAACTGTTCATCTAGAAAACACTAAGGAAGGCAGAATAGAATTCGTTTAAAGCCGCAATCCCAAGGGGTGTGAACAGACCTCTCGAAAAAAGTAATAATAATAATAAATCATACCCACGACGAAATTGGTGCTTTCTGCTGCCCATCTGCTACAGGTGACAAAAGCGTGGTTTGCGTCGTCTACTGGACAGTCGCCATATCGGTAAGTCGGGCTTCCTTCTGTTCGCATCTTATGAAGGTACGCATTGAAGTTTTCATGTCGGTTTACAAGCTGTATTTACTTCGCCATATTTTCGTCCCATCCATACAGCAACGTCTCCAATAAGTCTCGCCGTCCACCTTCCTCTAGTTTCAGAACTCCATCACCCTGACTTGGTTAGCTTCTCCGCCTCTGCCGCCGCCAATTCCACTCCCATTTCAGCTTTATGTTCCTAGACGAATCTCTTTTCGACCACTAGGAGATCCCGCAACTACGAGGATAGCTGGTTTCCACACTGTACGGTAAGAGCTTTCTACTCAGAGTGCTCCACGTCTGTGTACTGCTGCCATCTGCTTCCTGTATTCCTGGACATTGGGTCGAGCAACCCTTACATGCTGCGGTGGGGAATGAGACCAAAAATGGTTATAGGCTTACGGTAACGTAGATTAGTGTTAAGGAAGATCATTTGTAACAGCACGGGTCAGTAGGTAAATCGGCAACATGACGACCGTTTTCGAATTAATTAATGTAGGCTCGGCGGCCTCGATTCGTGGAGTATGAAATTCGTATTTAGGGGACGTTTGTCCTTAAATACATTCCTCATGCACAATGCGCTCAAAGAATCGCCTTATGTGGCGCATAAGTACAAGAGGAGAAGCTTGTTGATTATAACCAAGGTCTATCCCGGACTGTAGTGGAAGCTTTTTTTTTATTATTCCCATCCCTAACAGAAAGTCGGCAAAGAAGTGCATCTAAATTCTGAAGAATTAGCATAGCTCACCAGAGAACCGATGCATTTTAAAGCGGCCATATAAGAACTTTAGACGAAAAAGCTTAGCCACGAAAAAAACCCATAAGGAGAAAAAACTGAAGAGCTTTTAAGCATTTTTAACTTTCTACTTTCACCTTGATGTTATGAAAGTCCAACTTAAGTTTCTTCAAAAGATTTGTGAATAGGTAAGCTTTCTTATTTCCTTTTGGGAAATACTTTTGAAAGCTTTTATGTCCCTTTCCGGTTTGAGAACTAGGTTCAGGCTAAATGTCCTTAACATTTTAAAAAGCTTTGGCAGTTTTTAAAAGTCCTAAGTTTTATTGAATGTTTAAATCTTTCTACTTCAAAGTCTGTTCTTAACTGTTATACTTGTGTATGTAGTTTAGCCTTTTTAGCCATACAAGATATGGAGCTTTTTATGTCCAACGGGATGGTATCAGTAAAAGCAGAGACAATAGAATACTACTCCTTTTGACGCTTAAATGTGAAATACCAATCTGGTCGTGTTGGTAAGTACTTTGATCAACTCCTTTTGCTGTACGGATGGGGTTCGAATACTGATGGCGAATCCTTTTTTTATTTTAATTGTGAGTAACAATTAATATAGTTTCACTGCTTTATCTCTTTAGAATCAACCATCGATTATGTATTTCTCTAAGGATGAGTTCTAATTTAAAGAAAGGACCCAAGGTGGCAAAGTGAATTAAAGTAAAATCTATCACATTGTGTCCACGGTTCTCTTTTCCCGCTGTTATTGGAAGCAGTGATGGAAGCAAAGGTGTGTTAAATAATTTCAGCATAGAGTTTGGGATTCTCCAGCCATGTACTGTAAGTCAAATACTGTTTAAGCTCTATGGTGATTACGTGCAAAACAAGTGCATACATTGTACGGTTTAACCCTTTGTTCCCGGAGGTGTCGCTTCAAATGACACGAATTATCAAACTAATGCACAAAAAATCACTTAAAACGCACTGAAATTCACCCGAAAAAAAAAAGTTTAACATTATAAAATGAGTAACAGTTCGTAGAAATACACTTGGTTTTACCATGAAATATAGAGAGAAAAAAAGTTAAATAAATTAAGTGTGTGGTTTCACTGCAAAACCACTAGGAAGCAAAGGGTTAAAGGTCGTACGTCAATGGATTAAGCGACAAAATGATCCATTCGTCATATAACGTAAAGATCGAAGAACTCCCCCTCAACTCTATATCGATGTGAATTGTCGAAATGGAGGTGGTCATCGAGTTGACTAAAAGAGACTTATAAGGCTACTTCTGACAGTATACAGAAAAAGTAGGTTTCCTGTCTGACGATGGTAATAGTGGAAATCTTGTGACCTTATTCATCATAAGAGTTGACGGTAGGTGGACCAAATGGTAAGGGGAAACTTTTAATGTTCTTATTTATACCCACTGTTCGAGCAGTATAGAGGAATTCTAATGTAGTCATGGCCATGGACCTCAGCAGGGCTATTTGTTTGGATAACATTCGACTTGTGATGCGACTAAGAACTACAATCTGTGGCCTATTTCACCAACTTACAAATTTGTATTTACAAGTCACAAATTTTGTTAAAAAATGCTTGTAAATACAAATTTGTAAGTTGGAGAAATAGGCCACTGATCACTCTCTCGTCCTTTATGTTATTCAGACGATTCGGTGTAGACATTATATTAATCGACTAAAGAAGACTGATAGCAGAGAAGAAAGCAACAATTCTGTTCGTAGGACTAGAACTCCGCTGTGAGGTGCAGATGCACATAATCAGACAAAATTTAAGGAAATCATATGAATCGGGAAGATTCATGCTTCAGGGTGATCTTCTAAAACGAAGACAAGAAAATTAAATCTTTGCGAAATTTGGATGAAAAACTTGTAAGGCCTAACCAAAGCAGGCTACGGGTCCCAACAACCGTTTTTTTTTTACAGGCGACTGCTAATTAAAATAAGAATTACAACACATTAAGCTAGGCCTATATAGATTCTGCAAAAAAAGCGGGAGAAACTCTAGGTTGTTTTCTGAAGAACTGACGAATTACTTACAAACGTAAGTGGCGCTACAGTTCGGGGTGAATCTGGTCCTCAACTAACAAGCTTCTCCAGTTAGTCGGTCCTTAGCTAACCGTCTCCAGTTACGAGCTCCAAAAGTGCATAGGTGCCGAACCCTTATGCGAACCTCTTATCCTACTGCAACAACACTCAGGGACTCAGACAGGCTAAAAGGGCCATCAGACCCCTAAACAAAACCACTAAAAACATTCTCAATCATAAAAGGGAAGATATCAGAAGACTTGCCGGCTTCCTCACCTGTCACTGCAACCTCAGGTATCACTTACATAAACTAAATATAGTTCAGGAATCTGAATGCAAACCCTGCTTAGAGGAAGACGAATCAGCCGAACACGTACTATGTGAGTCTGTGGCTGTCTGCAGAGTCAGCAAACGCTTTCTCCACAAAGAATTCCTAACACCGGAGGACATTCGTAATGCCTCGACTGGGGACATCCTCAACTTCATTAGGAAGATAGAGGACCTCTTTGCCTTACTGGCTGCAGGCACAATAGATCTTTTAGGTTGCAGTGCCATATGCGTTATGCCGCAGAGCCTAATTAATAATAATAATAATAATACGCGCTCCAAGTTCGTTGAGGTCCTCTTCTACTTGTGCGCGCTACCTTAGGCAAGGTCTTCTTCTCCTGCGTTGTCCCTCCGGGTTGGTTTCGAAGACTTTTGTTGCCGGAGCAATGGTGTCCATTCGCTCTAAAAGTCCTAGCCGTCTTAAACGACTAATGCGTAGTTTTTTGACTAGGTCGATATCGCAGAATAACTGGTATAATTCCTCGTTCTCCTCCAAAGCCAATCAACGAAAATGGGACCGAATATCTAACAAAGAATTCTCCGTTGGAAGCCACCAAATGTATCTTCATCCGCCTTTGGAAATGGTAAAGTATAGTGACCAAGGTTCATTTAGTTATCTAAACAGCTTTCAATAAAATTCTTTTAGTTTTAAGCCCCCACACGTGTAAAATTACTAATGTCACATGGCAACTATTAGTAGTTTCATTAACTCAAAGACTTATCACGGTTGAAATGTCAAAATACCGTTAAAAAATTACAGAACATTCCCCAAAAGATTGAAGATATTTTTTTTTAAAAGTAAAATGAAGCCACTTACCCAGAATAAGTAAAACAAAAATCATCCCAAATGGATTCAGCATTATTCCAGTGATGATATGCTGTAAGAAAATAAAACAAACGTTGTTTAAATGTATTTATAAATATAAATAAAAATTTTGTTTTATAGTGAAGCCAATAAAAGCTATTGTTTTTGTTTTTTTTTTTTTATGTACACACACCCCCGACCCATTTATGTACAGTACACAAGTCGGAAAGAGAATTTGTTGATGCAGTGATGAGAAATTAATTTTTTTCATTAATTTCTCTTATTACCCCACGGGTGGCAGCGTCTGATCGTAAACGAGAGGTTTTTTTGTGTTTCGAAAATTGTTAATTTCCGCTGAAGGTTGAAGGTATTGAACCTTCAACGCGATAGTAACAAACGAACACACTAACCACTGCACCAACGCCACCCGCAATTATATGCACTTTTGCACACAATATAAGTCGTGTTTTGTCAACTTGAGGTTATAGAAGGTTTCCACGGTCGCTTTTGAATTTAGTGGAGATTGTCCCCAAGGTAAGACCAAAATATGTTTACAATGGTTAAAGATGGCGCTTCACTTAATGGTGAAGAAGTGTATCCTTGTGGAAAATAAAAAAGCTTTCGTTGAGTAGAACTTCCAGGAAAAAGGTGCCTTAACCAAAAAGTTTCATAGGAAAAGGAACAAACTTTTCAGAAGTGCTTCGCATCCTTCAAATCGCCATTTAAAAAAAAACCGATTCTTTCATTCTAGTAAAGATTCAAACCATCATCATGGAATTTGGCAACCCTAAATATTTTATACTACGTTTGATTACGAATGTTGAAAGGTTTTTGTCCTTCAAAGGTCTGATTTATTCCGGACTGGGAAGATAGAGGCCTTGAATCAATTAAAGTCGCTTTCTGAAGTTTGGAAAACCTTTTCCTCTTCAATTATATTGGGGTGGCAGAAAGCCTTAAGATATAAGAAGTTTGAAAATACCTATCTCTGGTAATTTTGTCGGTAATTGAGTCGAAGAAGTATATAAGCGTATACGTTCATAAGAACGTATGAACAGCCTATGTTTTGTTAGAAAAAATTGTTAGAAAACTAAATGTTGAAAACGCCTACAACTCTAAATCCTACGAGCTTGGTAGACTGAACTTGATAAACCTCTGAAGTTAAATCTCTAGACAGGCAACTGAACAAAGCAACACTGTTAATAGCATAGTGTGACGGGAAACCTGAGAATCAGAAATGGATTCGTAAAGTGGGATTGTCAGATAGATCCTTGACTCAGGATCAGGACCTAGCTGAAAAGGAAAATAAAGAAAGAGATAAAGGGTTCTTTCTAGCGAGTTTTGCAGCACTTAAAGAGCGAAACAAGCAGAAATTCTGTAAAGGAGTTGCTTCATCTTTCTTAAAATTTACTTACATCAACGTTCATCATTCCATAACTATTCTCATAAGTAGTAGGCTTTAGAACATTTATGACGAACAGTCCGAAGGAATAAGAATCCATTTTATGTTGAAATACATCTCAGCAACTAAGCTGGACTGGAATCATCCTCTGGTCAAGGTTGCTGGTTACTACATCCAATTTTAGTCATTACGCCATCATGTTTATCCTACGATTTAGTGGTGACTGCACCACTAAAGGCAGTTGCTAAACTCATAAAGTACGAGACCAAGTCATCTGTTGCAACAACAGCAAATTAAACATACATGAAAACTGTCGGTTTATGTCGGCTCTGGAGAAAATCGTTGACTCTTGTAACCCTTGATCCTGGGTGGGTAGCCAGAGTAGTTAGCTTGAATTTGAAAAATTGGCAAAGAAGACTACGCGGTAGCCAACAACTTGAGACTTGACAAGATGAGAAGCATAAGTGTATCTACACTCGTTATATGAAATGCCATGTGCTACAGACTTATCGGTGCGAAAAATCCTTTGAGAATTGAGAATGCCCTTTTGGTAAAACTGAGATGGGGATTCACAGAAAAGATGAAGGAGTGCAGGTACACTATTTGGCTCTTTAAGGCTATATAATGAAACCTCTCTTGGCATTATGCACTAATTGTGTGGTGGAACAAGAGTTTGGAAAAAAAAACTTGACCGCAGGGTGCATTTTTAAGAGGTATTTAGAGTTGCCTTCTGTGGCAAAAATAGTCTTGAAAACATCTACATACTCCAGGTCTTCACTCTGGATGACTCGACCAGATCAACACCTTGGGGATCATCATTGAGCAGTACATTGAATACCGATCACCGCTTCGATTCTCGTTCATCGATTTTTAAAAGGTGTTCGACAGTGTCAACAGGATATTTATTAAATTTACCCTGTGTAGGAGAGGTATCCACGATAAACTGATGGTGTTTATCAAGGCTACATACGATGGAACTTAATATTATGTTTTGTATAGACGAAGGTTGTCTGAAGAGTTTGGGTTCCAAAGTGGAGTACGGCAAGACTGTGTTTTCTCGCGCAAATTGTTTAAAGTGCTGCTATATCGACGGGAACCGGAGGAATTTTATAGACTCAAACATCCCAACTAGAAAACTTTGACAATGTTGACGATGTATTCTTAATCTCTTACAAAATTATGGACATGAAGAAGTGACACAAGGTCTGGAGAGGTAGGCATGCTTAAACCAGCTGAAAATTAACTAAAAATTTCATCCTCGGAACGAACTCATCAGTCCAAGTATACATTGCTGGGCAACCGGTAGATGAGTAGAGTATTTCCCGTATTTTAGGAGGGAGTTTTGTCTCGATCAATGGTGCAACCGAACAGAATATACCCAGCTGAATCGATACGTTTATATGACATAGGAAACAGCTTGAACACCAACCTTTAACTGTTCCGCTCTGGCGTTGATTTCTGCTGTTTCAGGAGTGCTGCATTTGGAGAGTGAATGCTATTATTACGGGGCCGCTGCAAAAGTTCGTTAACAGATGTCTGTTAAACATGCTTTAGATTTTCTGGAGCAAAATGGATTAAAAACTAAAAGATATATACAACCATTCAACGGTGGAAGTGGCAATCAACTGGTCATAAATTCCGAAAAAGCGACACTTCCATAACTAACTACGCGATGCAATGGAAACCGTTTACCCAAAATAGCAAAAGACTTGGCGGTCCGAGATTTTGGCAGAGAAGAGTCGAGAACGAGGTACGAAAATTGGGGAAGAGTAGGAAAGAGCTGATGCATAATGCAGGTCCTAAAACCGTAAAGAGAAAAATAGGATAAACGAACCTCAAGATTCAAGAAAATGCCTTTTGCATCGCTCTAGGTACAAAGCTTAATACACGTATCACGCCTTGCTGCCTACATAATAGAATTTTGAAGGATTGGTTGAAATACCAGGGTAAAGTTAAGGTTCTTATGGCTAGCACTATGCAATAAGGATGAGTGAATCTGTCTTCTAAGAGGAGTTGCGAGCTGATGTTCAAAACAAGTCGCGGATACAGAGCATCTTCATCTGTGGCTATAATTCAGAATTTAATTCTCTCATTAGATCCAAACTAGTTCGAGGACACCGGATTAGCCTTAAGTTGGTACACTGAGGTCACCGTAAATGAAACCTCTCAAAATACAAAGACGACTTATACGGTTAGGACTTACATTAGCGATAGTGAGTCTAGTAAACATACTGTTGATGGGCTGACTCTCTTTACTCATGAAAGACCAAAAGAATACTTCTCGACGTCTGTAGAAAAACCAGAGTATTCTTCCTATGAGATAAGCACGAAAAACTGCACAAAATTCATTGATATTGTCAAGGACCAGTGCACTCTATGTGATCTTTGTAACTCTGCCTTATTGCATCTCTCTCTATATTCATATCAGAATAGTATGTAAGCCAAATATCACTTAGGACAGGAACTAGGACTAAGAGTAGTAGAATATGTACACCAATATCGTCATGATCCGTCTTAGTAATATAACCAGGATGTGTGTATGATCTGTTCTGGTCTCTGCCAGAACAAGTGCCTCCTGGCTCAGTCTGAAAAATAGCAATTCAACTCAAATGGATACATAAAGATGCTTTAATCTTTATCCATTCAACAAAGCTGCAACTTTTCTGACCCAATTCCATTCAATAACAAAACAATACAGTGTTTCCAAATTACAATGCACAATTTAAAATCGATTAGAGGATTGCACCATGTAATTAAAAACAGATAAACACAACCCTACCCTGCACTTTGTAAACTAATTTCACCATTGAACTCATTTAAGCTGGATAAGAACAGGAGATTTATTTTTAAACTTCATCTTCCTGTAACTCCTCCCTGAATCGTAGCAATTATTTGAATCCTCCACCTTCGATTCGAATACATTTTAAGATACACACACCTGGCCACTGTACCTGCAAATAACAATACAAAGACCGACAGCATGCAACCGGAGGGCTAATTACAGTCATTCTCTATTGACAGGATCACGCTATCTAATTACAAGGACGAAACACTTAAAGCCCGCAATTTGAAGTGCTTCAAATGCAAAAAGAAAAAAAAGGACACAAGAAAAAAATTAAACTAACGAGAGAACAAAATACAAGCTCAGAGAATGAAAGGACACAAAACAATTTTCAAACCAGATACTCCAAGGAGGTAGCAATAATAACAATTCTCTCTACTCCCACGGCATTCTTTTGGACTCTCCTTTGCTATACACCGTTTTGTTTGAATTCTAACTCTCATGCACAATTGAAGGACCATTACTGCTGATCGCACGCTATATCTTAACAAACAAAAAAATAAAATTACTAGGACACTTGCAATAAAATGGAAACAGGAGTACCTACTACCTACTTGTGTTTTTTGATAACAAAAAAAAAATAGAAATAGAAAATCAAGCTCCAACATCAACACCCCCGCTACCAAGTGAATTGACTAAGGACACGAATTTTCCCACCGGAAACACTATACAAATGTAAAAAGGACGACAACTAATTTGCATTGTTTTTGTTTGCGGTGTTGTTGAATGGCACACGGATGAATATGGAAGTCACTAACAGAAGGTTCACCTACACAAACAGAAAATGCATTGTTGTTTTGGTATTCTATTGTCCTTGATTTCGTCCTGAATTTCAGCCAAAAGAAAACAACTTTTTTTTTAGGAAATTGTATGACAATCCATAAAGCAGATTCACACAAACATTCGCACGCTCATGGATTATGAGTGAAACCGTTGGCTTATATCCTGTGAACTGGGGTGACCTCAATCTTGGAGTCAGGACAAAATTTATTGCATATTGGTCTGTGCAGACATTTCCAATCTGATTTGTAGATACTTTACGGCGAGCGGAGGGGTTCCTTGATGTTGGATAGGGATATTTACGGCACAGGGACTGGGAATATAAGGACTGCTCGGCATGTTGGTCATTGGATATTTTTTTCTTTCTTGGCGGATTGAGTTGTTTCAATGATTTCAGGTCAAGATAATTCTACTGGGGTGGTCGATTGTTGTTTTTATGGCAGCGACGACGACGTTTGGCTGGAGGAAGAGAATGAGTCCTTGGAGTGTTTACTTCGATTATGAAAATTTTCAAAAAAGGGAATTTCCTTTAAGCGAATTTGGGAAAATTCAAATTGAGGATTTGGGTTGAAAGGGATAGATTTCGATGACAAAGTTTTCGTCCTTTGAAATTTGTTGGGTATATTTTTTTTATAGGTTACCCTTTGGATGTAATCTCGAATGACGCGTAAGTTATTGATCATAAAGTGGGAATTTTTAGCAAAAGACAAATTTTTTTACAAAGAGAAGTGAGAGGTCGTTCAATAAAACAGCAGAGGTATTGAATTCACTCAAAAGAAACATCCTTGTCGTAAACTGGGACCGAGATGAGATTTGGGTAAATGGAATTTTCTCGGGTGTAAGTATTGAAACGAAAAGTTAAGACGCGACGATTCTCTTACCTTAAAAGTTCATCAAAGGGCAGCCGTTTCGAAGTAAAATAATATCTGATCACATTCAAGGTGGTATTTTCTGATGGAAAAACAGCCATCATACCTCTGTTGACGTGAGGAGGCTAAGGACAGTACTCAGCGAATGCATCTAATTGAGTGAATTGTCAACCGAAGGAATTATAATATACAAACAGAGTTGGTAAGGATACATCTAACCATCCTGAATGACAACAACAAGTATCTAGACAAGTTCTACTTCTGCCTCTCGTCGCAGCCAACATTGGCCAGCGAAGCTAAATGCAGGCATAAAAATCGCACTGATGAACTCTATTCCTCGATCAAGATGGAACTTCGGTAAACCTTCGGACACCTTGTATTCGTTTTATGAAAGATTAACCGGAGTCATAATAGTGACCGCAGTAAACTACGTCCAACGTGGTTTTCCAGAAGAATTTATACGTCAAAAGAGAGAAATTAAGAAATGTATTTCGAGTTTGTAAGGACTTCAGAGCCTATAGGCATCGCATAAGTGCTTAAATGTGAGCAGAGTTTAACTGTGAAGGTAGCATCTTATTTGCTAAATACTTAGTTGAATCTGCACCCCAAAAAGTCAGCTTTCTTGTTCTGTCCCCACTAAGCCACATGATTGGCACTCTTCTCTCAAAAGTTCAAAAGTCTTCGCTTATGCCTATGAAGTGTCAATTTTTTTGCAGTAAGCTGTTGTAAAACACTTTGGTGGTGGTTATCGAAACTCTTCCGTCTTGAGGGCTTTAAGTTTTCTGACTAAGCAAACTTATTTTCGCCAAGATATGGGACTGAAAAGAAATCGATGGAAGAAAGGTTTGACTCGGTTTAAACGAGACTAGAGACTAGAGACTAGAGACAAAGAACATTTCAGGTGGAAGTTAGACTACAATTAGGGCTTCGTTCAACATTTTATCCACTTCAAAGGGGCTGTGACAATGCTAAACTTTTCTGAATCAAGCAGGAAGGATGAGTTCCATAAGTCTATCGATAGATGGATTTGTATGACTCTGGCTGCTTGACTCTTAACAATGTAGCAAAAATAAACGAATGCTCCAAACATCGAAGTCCACCTAAGTCCACAGAAGGCCAAGGCCTAGCTTCTCGGAATAGAAGACTCTTAAAGTTTCTATTTTCGACTCCAAACGGTAGATTGAGAAGCTAATTCATGAAAATTATAGCCCTGTAGGCTAATCATTGCTTACCGAGAGGTGGTGCAGCGAAAAACATTTGGGTGTTTTGCTGAGGCTCGAACCTGTGTCACCTCGTTTATAAATGCACTCACTACTAAGCCACAGCGATCAATTGACCTACACCCAACGACTTAAGCTTTTCTATGTCAGTCTTCGTGAAAGGTTGGCAAATTGGTTTCAGGACACTCTTTTCTGGGAACCAACCCAAAGTAATTTAGAGGGAAATAAGCATGCTGACGAACTTGACAAGCAAAGAATTCTTATCCCTCTGCGAGAAGTGAGGAAATTTGGCTCTACGCACGAGACCACGTCTAGTTACCTACCTAACTTAGGACAATTTAAGGAGAAATTCCTCATTGGCTCTCTACAACTGCCGAAGTTACGGGAACGAAAATGAGAAGGAAATCCTTTCCCATTTCCTCTGCAAATGTCCGGAACTAGCAAGAGCGTGCACTAAACCAACCATTCTTCGACGACCTCAACGACATCTCGGGTAAAGGAATACGAGATCTAATCCGTTTTTCAAACTCTACAGGCTGGGTCCAGACACCGACTGTCTCACATCTTCAACAACACACATCATCACCCATCTCACACGAGTCGTGGTAACAAAAACGCACATCCTAGTGCTATTTCGTTTCTATTAACCCGCCACCTCTACCAAAATAGGAAAACTGGTTCCGGTTTATGGGGAGAAGAAGAAAAGTGGTGTCTTTTAGTGGCCTTTTGCTCATCTCTTAAAGGATGATGAGCTGAAAAGCGTTGCCTTTTTAAATGCGATGAAGGAAAACGTCGTTAAAATATAACACACATAAGCCCCAAGTGTGGACGAATAAAACCATTTTGCATCACACTCATCGGCATCTATCAGTGTGGCTTCCGGCCCGGCAAATCGACGATAGACCAAATCTTCACACTGCGGCAAATCTTGGAAAAAACCAACGAGTTCCAAGTCGATACTCACCACCTTTTCATCGACTTCAAAGCCGCATACGACAGCATTCATCGCACGGAACTATATAACGCGATGGCCGAATTCGGGATCCCGGGAAAACTGATCAGGTTGTGTCACGCCACGCTAGAGAACCTAGCGAACCTTTGGTCCTGTCTGCGAGGAATGCGAATGGAGGAGAAGATATAACCGCGAACTCTACAAGCTGTACAAAGATGTGGAAGTCAAAAATCCGTCGACAGCTATGGCTCGGCCACATCGAGCGAATGGACGAGAATGCTCCAGCTATGAGCATCTTTGAATCCCAGCCACATGGTTCACGAAGAAGAGGAAGACCGAACTTCCGGCTTTAAAATCAGGCAATCGCGGACGCCAGAAACCTTGGTCTAGTAAACTGAAAGTAGCGTGTCCGGGACCGTGAAGGATGGAAAGCGGCATTAGTTCAGGTTCAGAGCCTCCAAGAGTCGCTGGCCTTATAAGTAAGTAAGTAAGCCCCAAAAATTCCTTTTGGCTCTTTGAATAGCCTTCTATCGAAAATTGCACCAAGTTGCCTATGTGGTCTATCTGCGATTGGAATGAATCATCAGAAAGGAAACTGAAACAAATTTCATAAAAATAATCCTGAAACCAAAGGTCCTTTGCGGAAACAGTCGCATTCTTATAGTGTGGTTATTAATAGCCGATCCCTCAACGAGTAATTCCTTCAAAGGGAACAAACTTTTCCCAAAACAATTAAAGCAAAAAAAAAATCTTTGAGGGAAAAAAACTTCACCGCTAACCACTTGGGCTGTTTTTGTTTTTTTATTAATTTATGGTCATACTCTTCATTCTACTTCCGCCTTTGTACCGGCATTTTACTTTTTCTGCTTGCAACCCTAACAGTTTTGATATCAAAAAGGGTCTCCCACGAATACCAACCCAAGAAACTCATTCTAAAGTATGCATGTACTTTTCTTATACATTCTCCTTGTCCTTTTCAGTAATTTCTTTCCGTGGAAGAAGAAATTGCGTCCAGGTTTCAACAGTATACTCCTCAAGCAGCACCCTCAAGGACACAATGAAACTTTGTGAAGGAAAATTTCTGCGTTTATGGCGTTGTTGACTTTAATGTCATTTTAATTTCTTTTGTCCTGCGAAAAGGGTTCTAAGTCGGTATTGTGTTTAACCAAGTACTATTAATGATATGGTAATCGCAGTTTTTAGGTCGTTAACAAGATGAACAACAAAAATTATAACAAAAGCAACAACGAAAAGGGAAAAAAAAAATTTAAAAAAAAAAATGGTTGTCCATCCTGTGGACCGCGTTAATATGAAACAAAAGTGTTTCCAACAAAAGACAGGAAGAAATAGTTTTGGAATTTTTAATAATAACCATGCACTGGTACACAAGGACAATTTTGTCACGAAAATGAGCACTAGGGACCGTATTCATTAGGGAAAACTTGAATTTCCACCCGTGAAACATATTAAATCCATTAAAGTTTCCAAAACCGCGTTAAGTCATAGCCAGCCAGAGCCCTATGGACAATTTGACGAAGTTTGTATTCGTCGCCCACTTCGGTTACAGGAAATTACCGAGTTGAATTGCACTGGGGACAGTGAAATGAAACTCATTAACTCCCTTAAGGTGGTGGTTTCGCTTCACAGCAAAATAATGGCATTCATTAGGCACCTTGTCACTGAGAGATATTTCCTGTCAGTGGTAGACAAACAAATCAATTACATGTCAAGTATGTATACATCAAATAAATGAGGAGATAGAATCGGGCACCCTTTACTGTCAAAGACACTCTTCCAATTAGCCTGACTGATGACGGACCGGAAGTGACTCTAAATTGTGTTATGCATCTTTTGATGGAACTATTTTCGTGCTCATTTAATGATATTCGACTTCTTTATCATATTTGTGTTGACCATCAATTGTTAAGAGTCCTGAACGCCATTTGGTAACTTGTATGTGTGTGTTCTCCCAAATTTGCATACTCGTATGCACAGCAAACACATTTACTAATCAATTCGTCCTCGAGTGTGTTGCCCTGAAGCAATGTTAAACTTGTTTACTGTCTATTTACCATGGAGATCATCAATAGAGAGAAGGAGGTAGTTGTGTGCTTTTGAGTGATGTTTGCATGCAATGGTCAACTGGGTAGAGGTATCTACATACTGACTGATGGACGTAGAAAGGACGAAAGGAAGGTGAGACCAGTGAGAATTTAATTTCACTTGTGTTTGGTAAGTTGAGAGTGACTTCCATTTGGGAATACAATTCTTCGAAGGATGATGGGTGTGTGTAAGTTGTTAGTTAATTAAATTCTATCATTAGGACTCATTGCAATGGAAAGAGGTTCACTATGTTCAGATGGGACATTTTCACCGTCTACTTCAAATTAGTCGAAAACTTTTAGGCTCAAGGCTCCATTTTAAGTCCACTGCTGTTGATTATGATATAAATAATTGACATCACTTGACCTGCGCATGAAGCTATAAAATTCACTTCTGTTCGCTAAGACTTCAGATGCTTCGACTAGCTGGTCTATACTCGAAAAAAGTGCTTTTCGGTCCATCATTTCAGACTTACTTCACTCTACACAATAAGGAGCCGATGCGATGGATGGGGTGAAGGATTATGCATCTGACGGGACAGCCAGGCTGCGATCAAAATTAATCTTAACCCGCCTTTTCCATCCTCGAAATCATTTGAAAAAGTACGACCGTCTTTAGTTAATTTAGAGTCATGTTCAGTTGTGAGTAATACTGGAAATGCAGATCATTGCTGAACTTACTAGCTTCGGATTCAGAGGAGTTCTTTTCAGAAACTGAATCAACTCTGAAATACATATGCTTTTTCCATCCTTAAGGAATCTGCAGAAGTTTTGCTCTTAGACACAGCTGGTCATCTGACTGTGGCCCCTACAGTCTTGATCTTCCCAGTAAGAAACCAATTCGTCGAACAGGGGGATATAATGAAGAATTAGTTCGGCCAGCGGCTCAAATGGCTGGAGCATGTTAAGCTGATGTCCTACTACGCTCCGATTTAGAAAGTTTTTAAGACCATTCTGGACTGACGTAGAGAAGGAGGGTTTCAGCTTGGATAATAAATGGAATTCAACTTAATGTTGGCTCGAAATGCTTGCAAGTCGAGATAGGCCCAACATTGACGGTTAAATCGGAACACGACTGGTTTGAAGTATCAATCGTGTGTTTTCATTTTTCAAATGCTTGAATTGTGTCGAAGTTACGTCTAAAGCGACAGCCGAGGTTGTTCACATGCGTAAACACCTCATTCAACTTCGTTTTACTTCGAAACTTAAAAATCTGTTTTAGGCCAGGGACGGGAGGTCTTTTTTTTATCAGATACTTTCCTAGACAATTTTCTATCCTCCACGTTAGTGCCTCAAATTTTCTAAGAACGTGATCTGGATTTTTCTCAGTTTCTTCACAGAATCTGCCAGTGCTTCTTAAAGTGTGTTCAGAAGAAGAAGTTCATTGTGCATCATGAGAGTCCAGCTCTTCTTGAATAATGTGTTGAGCCAAACCACAGAAGGGTTCTTTTCCTATTAATGAACTTGCTGTCCTCTTCTTCGCTAGCCTATCGACTTCTTCGTTAACATCCACTTCATCGTGGTCTGTCACCCAGTATAGGGTGTCTTTATTTCACTTTCTCAGGTAGCTAGGTTTTTCAATGCATTCTTATGCCATCTTAGAAGTGATATCGTATAAGCCCAGCGATTGCAATGTTTCTCTTGTGCATATTCCAGTCGAAGCTAAGTTCGGCATTCTTTCTCTTGAAGATCACTTCCATCACCGATGCCTGACACGCATTGCACCTTGCACCAGCTAACCATATGTGATGATTGGTCTCACTATCACGATGTTCATCTAGCGCAAAATACATATACAAACATAAATACATACAAATACACAGCTCATATATCGAGTTCAGAGGCTAGACACCTGGTTTACTACAGCTTTGAAGTAAGGAAACTTAAGAACAGCATCAGGGCCTTCCCAATGAAAGATGTAGATGAATGAACTCTTAACGAAGCTACTCGCATGAAACAGCCTCAGACTCAGCCAACAAATACAAAAGATATCATCGTTGCAGGCTTTACCGATTGAATTCCAGAACGAAAGATGCTTATAAACAAGGAGCTACTAACACAGAAAGGCATACAAATACAACGATTTTCGACGGAACCAAGGTGCCCTAAGGAAAAGTTGGAACCAGTTAGCAATGCAGAGGTAGACGTATCTATAGGCAGGACAGAAAAATGCTTGATAAAATGAGACTTCCAAGCGATAAAGTGTCAACGCGGTCAATACAAGTCGGGCGGGTGGGCAGCACCAAAAAGTTCGCCTACATGTTTCTGAAAAATAAGATTCCCAAACGTATGTAGCTCTGTTTCAGGAAACCTCAAACTTTGGATTTAGAATTACAGGTCTATCAGAGAATGGAGTCACAATCCACTTTTAAGAGGCTTGAATTTGAACGTACCTAAGGTGCCGCTGGAAATAGTAGCAGTAGAAGAACAGGTATCCACGTTTTGGTGGTGTAGAGAACTAGAAACCCTTTAAACGAGGAAAGAATCATAAAGTCTAGGATGGACTTCTGCAGACTTTGAAAGATTCTTTTCAAAAATTCTCTGTAGCAAAGGTTAGGATAGGAAACTTAACATATGTACATCTGGAAACACATTCTCCAAAATCCTGTGAGAAACTCTGCTGGGACGAACGCAGAAAAGCGAGTGACGGATTGGGTAAAAAGTGCGATAATCAAGTATCAAGAGGCTATTACACAAAAGTAAAGTCCTTCAGATCTTCAAAAGTCAGCTTTAATTACCCACAAAATCAGGTTTGTTTATACGAGTACAAATGCGTGTTTTTGATTCGCCTACACACTGAAATAATTAAAGCAAATGAATACCAATTAACACCGGTGAAAAACAATAAAACCATTTCTCTTGGCATATGCACAGCACACGACACAAGGACTGAACTCAAAGCGGCACCACAATATTATTCGCAATAGAAAACAATCTACCTATGTAGATACATAACAGATAAACCAAGCTCATTCTGGTGTACCGCAGTTAAAACGAATATCTCGAAGCTATTTTCCGCTTTTAACAATATTTGTGTTTGTCTTTGTACTCCCCCTTGCAATTCTCTCTAATTTTTTTTATTTATTTTTCGGTTATCCTTCCCGAAAGACCCCAAAAGTTGATGCAAATATGGAATAGAAAACTGCCGCTGGAGCAACAAAGATATTATGTGCTTCTCCATTGTTATCAAATGTATCTAAATGTATATTATTTGTCAAGGTTTTCATGAGAATTTTCTTGTTTTCACCGAATGCGAGGGTGTCATTCGTGGTGAATATTTCTTAAAGATTGCTTAGCTCGGAATGTTTCATAAGAATTAAGAGGTATGAGCTGTGAAGCTTACATTTTTCAGATGGAACTCGCAAATTATTAATTAAAAGAAAAAGGTCCTTATTTTGTGCGGTTGTTTTTTCTTTGAGTGTTCTGTAGACTTTAATTTGGAAACAAATTTTTTTGGTGTGAGTAGGTGGTGGTAATCCACAGTATCAGATACAAAATATATATTCTGATTGGGTTACATTGCAACATGACTATGGGAAGTGGTAGATGATGATCGATCCACTTGTTGGAAATATCGCTAGAAATTGTCATAACCTCCTCGAGACTTGACAACTCGCGATGGAAGGTTTATCCAAGCACATAATGTATATCCTCTCATAGAAGGAAGAGTGTAATTAGCATTATTGAAATACATGAAGTTAAATTAAAAAAGTCCCAAAAAAGATGGACATTTCATATTCTAAATGCTATTATCCTATTCCTACTTCTTGATTCTCAAATGGTCACTCAAAGACGTGGTTTATTGAGTTCTAGATTGGTAACCAAGGCATTAGGGGGGCTATCAACAATGTTCAAACAGAAACTAGATACAATCTTAATTCCAGACTTTGTGAATGATTTAGTCAAGATGCATTAACAAGGAGCTTGAAGTTTGCGGGACATATATTCCCACTAAGAGGAGTTCTCGTCAGGGTTAAACAGGGACTGTCCGCAAAGTAACGTTTTGACTCTTCAGCTATGGTGTATTGAGGTTGATTTTCTGGTGGACACTCTCAATAGCTCTAATGTCTTCTTTCACTCTTACGTGGATGATGTTGCCGAACGTTTTTATCGGTATGTGTATCTAGATACGGTCTGAACTAACGCAGAGAGACGCACATAGGGTCCTAGTCAGGACTTATGCATAGTTCACAAGGAATGGGCTTTCGGTCAATCCTTTCAAAACTGAGGTTGTACTTTTCACGAGAAAGAGGATCACGACCGGTCAGCCAATGCAAAAGGTTACCACTCTCCAGATCTCCAATGAAGCCAAATATATATTTGGGAATGATATTGAATAGAAAACTTGTTTGATCCCAACACGTTGTATCGAAGACATAAAAAGCGGCCTCCAATTACTAGAACCCATCGCCGCAGAAAAAGCCTTTGGATTGACATGGATTTTGCAACATAATTAACTTTCTGAACTCCACAGGATGGATCTGAAGCCTTTACGACTCCCATCAACATTCAGATCACCTAAGTTGTGGTGTCAAAGCTGCGCACCCGCGCTGCTTGTGTCTTGGTAGAACCTTGCTAGACAACTTCTTCTACCTACCCTACCCTCCACGGATATGATAAGATGCTTTCTAAGTTTTGCGTCGATCGATTACTAGAAGATGCTTGCTATCTCGGCTACACCTTAGACCTCTCGAGTACCCCTAGTCCTACATATGTCACGGGGTGCACTATCGAAACAGTCTACCATCTTAGATGGGGTAGCACTTATCCGACGACACTAATCTCACGGATATGCCTTCTGACGCAGTAATACCAGAATTCTGGTGGCAGCGCCTTCGATTTCCTTGCCAGAAGCAACTCTTCTTCGCTGAACATTGGGACATCCTGTTGTTGGGCAAGGTCGATAAGGATGATTTAGAACGAGTGTACCGACTATGTTTTCCATTTTTTCAGCGCTCAGTACAGGGCTGCCTATACCCTCAGAGGTCACTGTTGACGTCTTGTCCCACTTGTTTTTTTTTACACTCGTATTGATGGCCCTCTTGAGCTCGGATTTCGTGGTTCAGTATTCTGCCAGTACATCATCTTCTTTTCGTGTCTTATTCTTCCCCTGGTGATGTTGAGTCTAAGATGAAGGTCGTCCACCGGTTTTCTGCATTCATTTGAGCTTCTGACTCAGGGCATCGAGGCATTGCACGCTTTGTGTATGAACTGCATCGTAGCATCAGCTTTCAATTCAGCAGCACTTGTGATTCATAATAACGCGTCCTTTTCTTTCACAATTACGTTTGTGAGGAACCCTTCGTTAAGTCTCCTAATCTCCACCTCAGTGCACGTCTCTGGGTTCCGTAAAGCACGAGTCGGTCTCCTCTTAGATCAAAGAAAATGCACTGGCCACTGCCGGTGAAGTCTTCGATAACTTTCCAGTTGTCCACCTTTGTGATTATTAATTCCGACGCGAAATTTACATCCGGAGTCATCTCGCCACATCTGAGTCTCTTCAACGTGGTTGTGTTTCCTTCGCTTACTACGTGTAGCCCTAGACACCAGCCCAATTCGAGAAGGGATACTTTCGTCTTCCTCTAGATTCCTTAAATTCTCTCTGTCCTAAGTCTCTTGCTTTGAGACTGTCTACAATTTCCATGGTCGACGCTTGCCTTGATTCGAAGCACTAGTTGTTGCTTACAGCACACTCTTTCCTTAATCGTTGAAGCATTTATATTCTCACGTACTGGGTGGGCACCTTTTATTCCACACTTGGACCATGCATTTCAAAACCATCCCTGAGGGCCAGTACGTGCCTCCACACACACAGAACAGATTAAATGATACAGATCACTGTACAAACAGATATCTGGACACGCTGGTAAACACAACCCAGTTGCCAACTTAACCACATGTCCGTTGATAATAGAATTTATTAAAACCTACCCGCACTATCTGAACGTGGACTTTAAAAATTTAACATCACCCAGGTGTCATCCTTCGAAAGCATTAAATTTAATTATACAATCAACTGACAACTGCAGCTGTCATATGTATGTTTCGGGACCAAATATGTGACACCCCTTTTATATGGACTTTTCGTGCTCAGTATACTCGGTTACTCATAGTTAATTAAAAGTGTCCGTCGTCCTACGTCCTACGTCCTTCGTCTCAGTTGCGAAAACATAAAACATTCGTACTTTGTATTTTAATTTCCCCATATCGCCGCTGCCCCCTCCCGCATCAAGGCACATGCATTAACAAAAAACACTCCAAGCGGTCCTGGAATAAAAATATGAACATCTACGCCATAAAAATTTATATGACCATAAGCACCAGGAATACTAATTAAGTTTATGGCACATTAACTACATTTCCAGATAGGACTACAGAGTACAGAATAGAGATGAGAGAGAAAGGGAAAATCCTTGCTTTATACTAAAGGACTTATGATATACTAGAATTATTTTTTTTTAACTATCAACCAGCAAATATCAAGAATGTTGCAGTGAACGCAGAATCCCCTTGGAATACTCTTTTATTGCTAGTGGATTTTGGAAAAGCTTGAGGCTAACCAAATACGTGCGCGGATAGGGAAGTAGGTCGGCAAACAGATATCCTTGTGCACGAGAAATGTAGAAAATTTCAATGCAAAACGGAACCAGTAGGTAGATAGTCTTGTGTGAGTGTGTTTGTTTCAAAGAATATCAACCGAAAAGGCAGTGAGTTTTCCATTCCGACGAAAGGATAATAATTTCAATATAACTTCGTGATTAAACAGCAAATCCATCAATTAAGAACGAAGTTTATGTTCATACTTGCGTAGACCGTTCGGAAGGCATTCCATTCCATAGTTTCGTGGTGCATGACACTGGTTGTTACAAAATAATTATTATTCGTATTGGTTTTATTGCGAAGCACGTGAAACTCTAATCAAATTTGTTTTAGTCAGGCAATGGCAATTAATAAGTGTGGAATAGGAACAAGGAACCAAGGAAGCATGGAGCGAACAATTAAACTGCAATTGGATAATGAAATTCCGGTTAAAAATAGATGTAATGCAGGAAGTCAATAATTGTTGTTTTTGAAAAATGAGGAAACCATTTAAAATGATAATTTCAGTTACTAATGAAAAAAAAACGGTATAGTCCCAAGGGAGAGTTGTTAACTCTGTTGTATCTCTATTTTGTTTTTCAGGCAACTGCATGGCTGATGAACTCACCAGAGTAGGCACAACTCAATCAATTCTTCCGAAAAAGAGGAATTTAAGCATGCCTCTCACCTGCAAAGTGCTACTTAACAATACCGCGATCAACATCGCCAATTATAGATGGACAGTAGGTAACACCTGTCTTATCACCAAGCAGATTTGACCAAAGCTGGATCTCAAACGTTCCCACTGTCTTATCAGACGGAAAAGATTGCTAATAAGCAAACTAGTCGGTGTCATAACGGGACACTGCACGATTGGCAAACACGCTTATAGGCTGGGCCTCCTCTAAAACGACTTCTGTAGAAGCTGCATGTACGAAGAGGAGGAGGAGTCGATACTCCACCTTCTTTGTACATGTCCGGCCCTCTCAGCTCGAAGACGAGCATACTAAGGAGCCAGCTTCTTCCAAAACCTAAATGAACTGGCTGACATAAGCATAGGTAGCCTCCAGCGCTTCATAACAAGCTCCGGCTGGTTCTGCGGGTAGTATTTCTCCGGTGAAATACAGATCCATGTGGTAACACAAAGGACCGTATCTGGTCTAAGTGAGGTTGCAACCTGCGGCCTGCCACTCTTACCTAACCTAACCTGTGTCTCTGTACACAACACATGTACATATGGATGCATGAGTCCAGAAAAATATCATTATAGACCCTTTTCGTTAGCACATCGAAGTACTTGGTTTTTCTGCGACTCAAACCTAAGTCAGTTTCAGCTTAAAAGTCAAACGACTTAACCACAGAGCCACGGCGGCTACTGTGTACATTTGTATAAGGTGAGATCTGGTCCCTCTGACTTGGGGCGTGGGGAATGTGTCCAGGATTGTTCCAAAATTATAAATATCATAAGTGGAATGAATGAATCAAAATAAGATCTCACTTAAGCAGGCCTGAACCAGACACGTGGAAGGCTTCTGCCAGCGACACAACAACCTTCAATCCTCCTTTATTTCGCTCACGCTATTACCAACTCTCCAGACCAAACTTCCTGGAATCTAAGTTGGTCTATAAAATGGAAAACGGATTTTACTGTCGTTTCGAGCCTTGAGGCTGTGATTTAAAAATTCACTTGATGTTGATGTAACCAATACAGTGTAATCGACGTACATCAAAATACAACATCCCTTCTACACACCCTCTATGTTGGGTAGACGTAACCGTAGAACGCCTGAAGAATTTTTCTCCCAAAACAACCGAGGGCAACCTCATTCATTCCTGACAGAGTTCATGCTACCTTGCTATAAAGAAGGATTGTGATGATGAAGGCTATTGGCAAGGGTTATTCTGCATTTTATCAGCTTAACAGCGCTAGTGTCGTTGCTTGAATTAATATTTAGCGAAGCATAGGTAGACAAAAAGTCTTTACCTAAGTAGGTAGGTAGAAGTGGTCGAAACTAGAGAACTTGCCAGAGACACAAGTAGCGCAGATGCGCCGTTTTGATACCACAACTTACGCGACCTGGATGTTGACGGGCGTAGTTTAGAGTGTAGTTTTCATATCTATCCTGTGGAATTGAGAAAATTGATAATGTTGTTGAATTTTATGTTAAAAATCTCTGAGAGTTCCTTGAAAAACGTTTTTCCGAGAACGCCCTGTTTGGCTCTGGCAAGTGCCAGGCAATCACAGAGAAAGTGGAATTATGTTTCCTTTTCGTATGAATTGTCGCAACTACGACGGTGAAGGTTGAACGGGATGGCTTACTTGGCAGGGTGTTGACCTATTGGCCAGTGACCCGTGCTAATTGCCCCGATTCTTGCTGTCTCGATACGGTTCCTAGTGATCAGGCCATTCGCTCTGTTTTTGTTGTAGGTGGGCCAAATCTGTCTGGATATGGCACAGATTGCTAAACTTTTCCACCTAGAATTGGCAATAGAGAAAAAGTGTTGGAAAATGTTGCCCTTGATGAGTCTCATCGCAAGGGAGGTATCCAGGGTAGAACCACATTTGGCTAACGCGTCGGCTCTCTCGTTACACTCTATGTTAGTATGGCTGGGGACTCCAGAAAAGTGTGATATTAAACCGAGCGTTTGCCTGCGTTATAATTTCCTTGCACTGTTCTACTTCAATAATTTAGAGGACGAAGAAAGTGATTGGAGCGCTTTGATGGCAGCCTGACTATCAATAAAGATTCCTATGTTGTTTGAGGTAGTAGGACTTAGGCTAAGTATCTTGCAGGCTTCTCTAATCGCTAGTACCTCCGTCTGGAAGACACTCGAAGAGTCTGGGAGGCGGTATAATTTGGATACGTTCAGTTCCGCTGAGAAGACACCTGACGCCACACTCCATCTTGGAGCCATCGGTGAAGATCGGTACTTGGTAGTTTGATAGGGATAGATTATTGTTCCAGTCCGACCTTCCCGGAAAGTTGTAATTGAATTTAAGTATAGGAGTCGTGTAGTCAGTTATGGTCGAGGCCAGATCCTTAGACAGCAGGTCAAGGGCCTTACTATGGCCATACGGTTTGGGGAATCAAAACCCAGATTCTCTGAGTCTGATAGCACTATACGAAACGATGTATTTGATGTGCAAGTCCAGGGGCAGGATATGGAAGAGCACCTTAAGAGCTTCTGACGGGCTCGATCGAATCGCTCCTGTGGTCCCAATACCAGCAAGACGTTACCTAATTTTATATGAAATTTATATGTTCTCTTAGAAGACGATCAAAAGCCGTGCCATTCATCACGATTAGTTATTCCAACGAAACTGAACTCTACCTTAGTGCAACCTTGATCACACCTTTAAAGTCACTGTCCGAGCAAAAGTTCTTGTTTTAAAACATTAGTTTTAAAAAAAAAGAAAAGAAAAATCTTTCCCCGAAAGCAATGCTTTTGTAAAAAATAACTTTCTTCCAGGCAATGTCCCAACTTTCACAAGTGGTCTAATAAATTATTTTTTTATTTATATTGTTCGCCATTTTGCCTCCAACGTAAGAAGTAACAACAACGGCTAACGCTGCATAATGGAAAAACTTTCTTTTTTTTTTTAAATAAATCAAGGACATTTTTGTCGACAACAATTTATGCGGCAATTGTCCTCTGAAAAGTTAAGACCAACAACAATACCCTCGTGTTCAGGAGTGCACCGGAACGACAACTTTTTTTTTATGCAAACTTTACATTGCATCATCACATTAAGGCTCATTAAATCCTGGCTGTAGTAACAAAAAACCGAAAAACTCTCTCAGGATTGCATTGATGGTGCTGATAAGTGCCTCGCCCTTAACACACTTCCCACGGAAAAAGAAAAAAAAAACGGTCTCCATTCACCATGCACAACACACACAACTTCTGCGCTCCGGAAAATCACTTAATTGGATTTTCAATGGCGGGTTAAGAGCCATTTTTTTTCGTTTCTGTTTAACGATTTAATCTTCTAAACCGAGAAAATCCTTAAAATCATCTCCTTTAGCGAGCCCGGAAGTCACATCAGCCACATCAACCACAAGGTGTTAACTGTTTTCTGCTTCATTAAACCGAACAACTTAATTTGCAATACAACTCGGTGATTTCGGTTGAGAAGTGAATGTGGCGGCCCGTATCCGGATCAAGACAGAAGAGAGCCATTAAATTTTAAATCAAATCTCTCCCGCAGATGCAGTAATTAAAATCTTATTTCGTTTTAAGACGCCATTAAGCATTCATAAGATCTGCCCCAGGGGGGGGGGGGACGGATGGATCCCTGCTGCAGTATATCGGGTATTTTGAGAAGGACTATTCTCAATTTGAGTGTTCGTCCTTTGGTTGGTTTTGTATCATCTATGTACTTGTACTGTCCAGGAATAAAGTTGAATAGAAACTTTGTGGGCGGGTAGAGATTTATTGGCAATGAGAAGTGAAATCTCCCCAAGTAGAATCATTGCTCTGTTTGGGAACCCTTACAGTTGATAGGGATTATGCTGTGAAAGTTTATTTGAACAAGTATTTTTTTTTTCCAGAAAAGTTTTGAATGGAAAAGCTGGAACGAAAAAAAAAGAGAGTGGAAAATAAACTTGGTAATCCCTGGGTGCATTGATGCTTGTCTTAAAGTGTTGTACTTATCAAAGTTCAAGGTAAACTATTGCATTACACAAGACTGCTCGGATTTTGAGTGATGTACCACGGGGCATTTAAGTTTCAAGATTGAGATGTATGGCAAGTCTTGTGGGAATGAAAACTTTTGACTGTGTGAGAAATTAAGTGTTTAAACGGATTAGTAATGCACACAGTAGAGGGGCTTTATAGTTTATCCTCTTGCGTAATAAAAGTTGAACAGTCTACGACTTGAGTGTAGGGGGAGGTTATGAAATGGGTTGATGGCAGAAAGATGTTATTCACCAAATTACGCACGTACTTAATGCAATGGTGTGCCGTTTATATTTTTGTTGAATCCACCCTGAAATTCAGATTCTGGAGAAAGACCAACACTACGTAGAGTCATGCGGAATGCTTTTGGTGAAGCTCAGTTTGCTAACCGCCCATAAAAAGGAAGCCAAAGCGGTGTGTCCACTCATGAAAAGCAATGTCTGGTACGAAAGACTTGTCTTTCAGAATTGAGCACAACTTCCTAAGATGTCTTGAGAACATCCTTGATTCATGAAAGGAGATGTGGAGCCAGAGGGTTCAAACAGAAAACAGTACCTTAATGATTTTCTTAAGGATTTAACTAATGTTTTCAACACAGACGGCACTAGCACTGCAAGCCCCCGCTGCATGTTGCTACCTAATCTGGGCAACGGGGTTAGTGGTCTGATCGGCATTAAGAAACTCCAAAAAACCAAGGGAGGCTTGAAGTTGCCTTTCAAACTCAAGTGCAAGCTAACCCACTGTTAGTTAAGGTGTCCCGCTTAAATCGCTTAGCCTCCTTTTTTAAGTCGGATTAGAATAGGACAATTCGATAGATTTTTACACTGACGGATCTTAAACCAATGAGGGTGTAGGTGGTATGGTTTTCTCCGATAGGCTCAATCTCAGCCTCTTTTTCAGTCTTCCAAATCATTGTAGCGTGTTCCAGGCGGAAAAACTGGCGATCAAAGAAGTCTTATCTTGGCTTAAGAAAAACGTGATATCTTCCACAGATATATGTATCTTTTCAGACAGTCAGGCAGCTATCAGATCCCTGAAATCAGTCTCTTCAAACTCATTAGTAGCTCTAGATTGCCGATCACCTCTCTTGGAGATGGCGGAGCAGTTTAATATTCACCTTTGTTGGGTGCCGGAGCATAGAGATATTCCAGGGAACTGCAAGGCTGATGAACTCGCCAGATATGGAACAACCATACCCCTGCTCACAGATTGAGACACCCTAGGTATACCGATCGCTACATGTAAACTTAAACTTAAGCTGGATGCTATTGAGAAAACGAATTCTAGGTGGACAAATGGTGTAACCTGTCTAGCGACGAAGTGGATTTGGCCACGGCTGGATCTGAAACGCTCTAAGAATCTAATTTCTCTCAACAGATCGCATATCTGTAGAAGCTGCATGGACGAAGAGGAGGAGGAAACGATTCCCCACCTTATTTGTAACTGCCAAGCTCTCTCCCGTAAAAGAAGACTCCATTTAGGGGAACTTTACTTTAACGACATAGGCGATTTGATAAATACAGATATCAGAAACCTCCTTCACTTCATGAAAAGCTCCAACGAGTAGGTTTGGAGATCTCTTCACTGGTCTAAGTGTGCTAGCAATAGCTAGCAGCCACTTCAACCTAACCTAACCTAACGTAGAATATGTAAACCATTGGCTTCCGTTTAAAAGCAATGCTGAGCCGCGAAATTGAAGGCTGTGAGGTCAAGGGGTGACTCAGTAGTTATTTTAGAAGCTCTGATAGAAGTCCCTTTTGGTAATAATGCGGGGCTCTGTCATCGGTAACCTTTCTTCTCTCGCTAGTCGTGGAAACCAAAAATTATTTATTCAATCAATATTCACAAGAGGAGATCTTTTTTTTTTTCAACCGCTGATACCCTAGCGCTCTTAAGCAAGTCTATTCCACCAAAATGCTTGTAACAACCTGCAGTGCGCGATCAACTAGTGTCCTTTTTGTTTTCGTTTTTTTTTTTTTTGAAGAGGGAATGTTTCATGTACCGTCAGAGGTGATCGAGTTCCCCTAGTGTATCGAACTCCTACCGGAACTGCTTCTTGCATTACTTCAAGGTGGGGACACTTTTCCTAGCCTCATCTTCTCATTATCTTCTCTGGTCCATGTTCTCTTTTCTTTATTTTTAGCACTTCCTCGATGTAGGAGCACACTTGATTCCAATTGTCCTCACCCGGAAACGATAAAGTCCGATGTGATTCCAACTACCTCGTCTCTGTGTAAGCCATCTGGTGCAATCGTAGAATATGTGTTCGCTGGCCTACTAGTAGTCCATGAGAACTGCACCGAGAAGGCCAGAAAGCCAGCTCAAAATTCCTTACGAAGTAATTGCTCCGATCGCTCGATTAATGGTCGCTTTTCAGCATAGCTTCCGCAATATCGGCTGGTGATAGCTTCTTCTTCTCCAAAAAAGATCCTTCATCTAATGCGAAGTGGTCCCCCTCTCTCAAAACGGATCTTTTGGCCTCTATCTTCCTGAATTTCCTTTTCTCTACAAGGTGACGTCTAATCAATCTGCAGTGTTCGAACTGATCCTTGCCCAAGCAAACATTTAGTGGTGTAAGGCTCCAATTTAACGTACAAGACTGAAGGCAGTTACTTGAAAATCATGCTGGCTGCAGATGCTTGCTAGTTGAGGCTCATGTCCATGCCGGATTGTTGTGCTATCATAAGTGAATAAGTACAGCTGACCTCCGATTGGCTCATCTTCCTTTGTCGAGGCGCTCGCAGAAGGTGAATTTCCTTGCGACCAAATTCTGGTAGAACACTTTCCCGATAACTTCTTGTTTAGGAACGAAAAGATTCTTACTGTGGTCTTTTCGTTTATGAATGGAAAGTTAAACCAAAGATGCTGGCATAGTGTTGACTATCTCAGGCAACTAAAATACTGGCAAAATGTCTCAAGCAAAGGGGCTCCTAGCTCGATGTCATGTTGGTCTTCAATCTTACACAAAAAAAGGCTACTTTAACAGGCAAACGCATCACAGACTGTCCTTAATAAGTAAGTACTGCTCTAGCATCGAATCGCAACTGGTTCGAAGCTGGTTTGTCATCACCAGCTCTGTTACAGTCACAGCATCTTACTTATAATGACGCTACAGTCCAGTGTGGAAATGGGCCTTAACTAACGAGCGATCTTCTGTAACTTACTTACTTACTTAAGGTGGCGCTACAGTCCGGGGTGGACCTGGGCCTCAACCAACAAGCGTCTCCAGCCAGCTCGATCTTTAGCTAGCTGTCTCCAATTTCGCATACCAAGTTGGTTGAGGTCCTTTCCCACTTGCGCGTGCCACCTAAGTCGGGGTGGATTCGAAGACTTTCCGAGCCGCAAAGCGTTTCACTACATATGTACATGTACGACGATTGGAACAGATAAACTTCAAACTAACCGTTATTCAGACTCGAACACCCCAGTCAACAAGGATCCTGTTGAATTTCCATGAGCATCACAACTGCCAGAGTAAATAATTACAACCATTCATCCGGAATTCAATTAGCAAATCGATTTATGTAACTGGATTTTTCTAATTACAACCTCTACACGTTTGCAGTATGCACCCGTTGGCAAACATTTCACTTACACCATCGGTATCATACTTCATGGGCGTGAGTGAATAGCCACAGCAGGAGGCTCATCCCCGGCAATGGGCTCCACACACCAAAATTTCATGCAAAATTAAGTTATTTCACTCAACATGGACACCAAGCGTTAAGGATGGTGGCGGATGCGGTTTTTTGTTGCGTAAGCACTGTGGGGTGAGTGTTTGCGTGTTTTTTTTTTTTCCAAAATTGGATAACACGAACGTTCACCAAATTAAAATTCAATTGTGCGGCATGGAAATGAGTTTAATCTGGTGTCTGTACACCACAGCTAATGGGCTCGTAGGGAATACACACACAAGGCTCCAGCATATCGGGGGGATAACAATGTTTAAAATCAAATAGTCACTATGGCTAACCGAATTCCAGAGGGAGTTGCGCGCTCGTGGAGTGGTAAGCCGCTGCATCAAATTGGCCAAAAATTATTATCGAAAATAAGGGTTGTGATAATGTAATTCGGTGTAGTTGGACTCTGATTATAGGTTTCGGTATGAAGGGACCTCGCCCGATTGGTGGCGATTGAAATTGCAGCATAGTAGCGGTGTACAGATCGTTAGTTTGGTTTAAAACCACCGTCACACTTAATTGATATGTCGGCCAATGTAAATGTAAAATTACCTGATGATTGGTTCTATTGTACAAGTTTGAGGCTATATTTGGTGGTTAATGATTGATAATTTCGCAATTGAATTGTTAAGTCATCTATTTTTAGTTAACGGTAGTTATACAATGAAATATTGAGGGTTTAAATGGAAGTGGTTGACTTTATGTTCATATTGTCACGAAGGTTTGGGTTTAACGCACAGTTAAAGGGTTTCAAACTTTATATCAGGCCTATAAGCGTCACCTCCGACTTTCCAAGAGTAATATCTTCAAAAAGACAACATGTCATTCTCGTCTAACGAGAGATGGATGCATTGGGTGCTAAGCAGCAGAATTTTTTACTTTCACTTAGAACCTAGTGCTTGAGGGTCTACTATCACCCAGTGATGGAGAGAAAGGCCTCATCTACATACACGGTGAGTGGAGGAGGAGATACAAAGACGAACTATATGGGCTGTACAGCGACATTAGTCAGAAGAGTGAAGGTCCAAGAACTGAGGTGAACTGGTCATGTAAAGCGATTGGACAGACACCAATGCTCCGGTCCAAAAAAATCTTCGAATCTGCCCCGAGGGACAACGCAGTAGAGGAAGACCGCGACTCAGGTGGCGCACGCAAGTCGAAGGGGACCTCAACCAATTTAGCGTGCGAAACTGGAGGCAGCTAGCTAAAGATTGAGTTGGCTGGAGACGCTGGTTGGTTGAGGCCCAGGTCCACCTTGGACTATAGCGCCAGCTTAAGTTAGTAAGTACGATGGTGAGAAAGGACATGGTGAGAAGAGAGCAGGTGGATTGAAGAGTTGGCCTTCACTCCGATCTCTACGGATCCATTCTGTTCCTGCAACGTAGAATGTCAAGTCTGAAAGAGAAGACAAAGAAGAAAGGTCTGTTTGTTAGTTTTTGGTGATTGTTTGGCTTCCCTGAACTAAGGGTCGTCTTTTTTGTTCTGTACAGACTGGGGCATAGGAAATGAGCTGCATTCTTTTCTATGTCTATATCGCCACAGCCCCTACATAAATCGTCTGTGCTTAAACGCATTCTTCTAAGGTGAGCCGTCAGTACGTTGTAGCCTGTGATAATCCCTATGAAGAGCGTTAAGTTTGATCTGTTTAACGTAAGAATGTGTCCCGTTTGTATTTTGTTAATGTTTGTCCAGAGTTTTCTGAAGATATGGCATAATGAGAGAGCGCTCAATCTGTTGTCAGCTTGTCTTTGAAATTCAAGGGCTTTATAAGCATAATAGGTCCTGTTCTGAACCCTTCCTAGCTAACTCATTTGTGATCTCGTTCCCGTGGATTCCATTGGGTCTCGGGACGCACCAGAGTCTTACGTTATGGTTTCTGGTGAGAGTTTTGACCTCGTCAAGGCAACGTTAAACAAGTTTTGACTTTACTACTGTGGTTATCCACAACGGCTTTAATAACAGCTGAACTAGCGTTGTTGATAATTCTCCAGCTGCGATGGATAGGATTTCGACTTGGAATACATAACTGTTGTTCGGAAGTCTTATTGACCGGGCAATGTTGGGTTCAAGTGAGTAGATCCCGGAACCCACTCCTTCTTCGAAGTTCGAGCTGATGGCCTTTCCACCGGGCCAGTCATCTCTCGAGCGACTGAGAGTTCTTGCGCCACGACTGAAGTCAGGAGATGGTGTGAGATAGTCCGAGTCAGTTTATAGTTTCGCCCAGCTTGCGATCTCGTAAAATTCAAATCTTTACAGGTCATAGGTTTCAGGAAGCACTGGGAAGGACTCGAAAATCCTTAAAGACCCAAACCCCGAATATGTCAAAGTAGTTCTCAGAATGTAGGGACATTTCTGAAAGACTTTTATTGTGACTTCTGAGATGCTCCATGTCAAGCATAGATCTCTGTTTGTCGAAAGCTAAGTCAGAAATTTGGATTGACGAAAGGGAGATTGTTCTTCAACGCCAAACCCATTGCAGAGCTGGAACCAAATATCTACTTTGATTGACCAAAGACATTCCCTTAACCCCACTTCCCTAAACTTCTTTCAGGGTTTGTTCAAAAAACTCTTCTCCGCACCAGCTATGGTTATAAAGCCCATGCCTCCATATTCCTCTGCAAACTAACAAATCACAAAAAATTGCAACATTGTGCTCCGAAATTGATATGATTTTCCTTTAATCCTCAAGCGCCGTCAACTTGCCGTCCATTCATATTTCACAAGAAACTCTTTCACCTCTATTAGTTCGGCTGCTGTTGTTCCACATCAAATACACGTCAAGCTCACACTTGATTTTCCCAAGTGGTCTGTGCATATTTCAAAGCTTCTTTTCCAAAACAATCTTTATTTCACACACCAAAACATCATTTTTCAAATCAAATAAGGTCTCCTGTGTCCACTGAGATAAAAACATGATTCGAACCCGAACCCATATCGCCGCTGCCAGAAGAGGGAGAGGATAAAAAATGATTACCAATGTATGCTACCTTACCTACATCTCCTTCTTCACATGCTGCGAACTGAATGTATCTGACAGGCGATATGGGATACGTGTCTGTCGTAGATTTGGTGCGGTGCACCTTGGCAGGGCCTTTTAAAAATTCATCCCTTTAAAACTCGAAGAGGTGTAACATATATCATTTTCACCTCTACTCTGAAATCACTTCTCATCCTCTGTGTCAGATGTCACGGAGCACACCTGTCTAATGGACTCACAAGGACGCTCGTGCTGTGTAGATGGGTGGACATGGCTTCCAATTGCAGAATCTAGTCATTCGATGGTATTACGTTTAATTATGTGATGTACAGGCGGGCAAGGTGATACATAAGGGTATACATATGTGTGTGCGTTTAAAATTGCAGCACACTTAGTAAGGTTAATTAAAATAAATCGTCATCGTCCTTCGGAGGAATTTATGCGCTCAACAACTGTGCAGATATCTATGAATGCGACGCACCAGTATGTCTCATAAAATGTGGAAATTCTTTCATATTCGCTGCATGTTAACAAGATGAACACCCTTTAGTGCCAGCACTCGCATAAGGATCTCTGTTAACAAGTCGTCCCGGCTGTGCTGGCTCCTTCAAATAGATATTTATGCTGTGTGCACACCAGCCCAAGAGAACATCCTCCAAGACTGTGTGGCTAGAAATTTCATGAATATTTATTAAATTTATGGCACATTAAAGTCATACGGGGGAGGGACTGCGTACATTGATATACTCGTACACTGTCGTGGTGTATCTGGGTTTTGTACGAATGAATAAATATCCATTTCGAGAGTGTAGAGAGCGAGGTTAAGGGAGGATATGGGTAAAAAAAATCCTTACAGCATACGCAACATTTTTCACTTTTCTTGTGTGTTCGTGTTCGTTTTATTACGAACAGATATCAAGGTCGGGTGGAGGCTAACCGGATAGTGTACGAGTATGTGCCAGATGACGAAAGTGGGTCAGGGCTGTTTGTAATATTCTTGTGCAAAGGGCAGAAGTGAAACTCAATGGGGTTTGTTCAACGATTTTGATTTGTTTCTTATTTGGTCGAAGTTTTTGTTAACTTCTAACGTCTGTTTATTTTGGTTGAGTGAGTTGAAAAGTGGATACATTTGCAAAGATTAGTGGAGGTTTGTGGGTATAAGTTTTTTTTACAGAGGTTGCTGGGACTAAATAGCTTGGTTTCAATACATTAAAGCCGACTATATCGAACAACGAGGTGAGAGGATGAAAATGGATTAACCAGAAGGTGAACAAACGTGGCTAACTTGCAGAAGGATGCTCATATGATCTAAAGTGTTGATCGTACTGGGTAGCGAAAATTACATCAGGAAGTTGCGACGAGTTATAAGCAATGGCAATACTACCAATACATTTTCTGGTCCCCATTCTCGGAGCAAAGACTGAAACCTAATACTACCAAAGTTTCAAAATCACTACACTAACACCAGCGCTGGAGAAAGACGATGCCACCAAAAAATTTTTCTACGAACTCTTCGCGAAGATTCAAGATCATCATTGGAGATTCTAACAACAAGACCGAAAAAGGATTAACTTTTCGCCAGGGTAAATAAAAAAACCCACATTTTAAATTCCACAAAGGAACTTGGAAGCCTCCTGATCAAACTCCCGACTACCAAATTGACCATGCTATGTTCGACGAAATCTACTTCTCGAGTGTATTACAAATTCGAGCGTTTCGAGGAGCTAACATTAAGTCGGACCATGCCACGATAAGAACGATCACTGTGAAGGAGTTCAACGTTGAAACGTTGCCGATCGAGCACTCAAGAAGTCTTCCAGCAGGAATAGCAAACGCAGAAGACCAGTGGTAGCATTGTAAGCTAATCGCGAATGATGTGCTCGATCTCACCCTTCCACCTGCGAGATGACCCTGATTTGATGTTGAATATGAACAGTAAAATGAAGACAAAATGTCTGTCTATAAAGCGGTATGGCCAAGATGAAAAACCCGAACTCGCAAGAAAGAAAAAGGAGCATGAAAAAACGAGAGATCAAGGAGATGCAGAGGTGTTATGCTAGAAAAGAGACAGGAAAGAGGTCCTGAAGAGGGATCACTACAGAGGGATCACTGCAGGCTCCCGCTGCAAGGACTAACATAGGAATAATACAGTGGAAAATAAGTTGGAGCTGAAATTCTGCAGACGGCGGCCTCAACCAGGAAGATAATCACTGGTGATGACTACTATCGAACCGAAACGAATTGGAAGCAGCCACAGCCAAGCTAAGGTGGAGTAAATGTTGAGCTGTTTACGACAGCAGGAGTTAATTTTGTGGGGTGCATTCACCAACTTATCTGTAGGATGTGGGCCGACGAAAATAAGCCTGATGATTGAAAACTTAGCAAGGATACCACCTCACCTGTGCCAACTACATCGGCATTAGTCTTCTAGAATCGACTTAAAAATTCCATCTGGTGTAATGCTGAAGCTCCTAAAAAACCGACCAAATCTTCATTTTAAGCCAAATTCAAGCCCGCATATGATGGCACTATAGGGCTGAGATATAAAGCCCCATTTCTTGTTTTGGAATTCGTGCAAAACACACATGCTTATGTAGGATGATGATGGAGAAGGCTCGTTGCTTTGTCAAAGTCGGAAAAGACACAATGCAGACCTTCAATACCACAAGAGGTTTAAGGCAGGATGGCAGACTGTCGGGCAGCTTCTTTAAGCTTTGACTGTAGAAAATTTTGCGAAATCTACAGGTTAAAATATCAGGACAACTAAAGTAGGCTTAGCAATCAGTCTCTGGCGCCTTCGCAAACACCAAATCAGAAGTTGGTGAAATAGGTTGTTGACGAAGACAAAGTTTGTGTATGCTGTCTTCCAACACTGGGACCTTACACCGACTTCTTGGCCAGAACATTACTATGGACAAATTTAACCTCGAGGTAATGAAGGAGTTCGTCGAGCTGGGCTCTGCGTTTAACTCTGCCAACGAAATTGGGCCAGAGATCCAAAGTTGGTTCAATCGCGGTTACTTTGACCTTAGGAGATAATTATTTAACAGCCAAGGATACACTACACAAGGTCCTTATTATTGTCGTATTGCTGTATAGTGCCTTTTCTTTGTCGAAGTGGATAAAACTGCACTTGGAATCTTCTAGAGAAAAATTCTACGTTCGATTAAAGGTCGTTTTTACGTTGATGATATATGGAGAACAAGATTCAACTACGAATGCTGGTCAAAAACAAAATATAAACTGCAGGACGATTAAGGTGGCTCCATTCCGAAAAGTCTTCGACTCCACACCTGATGGACTAAACAGAAGGGAACGACCTCATCCTCGATAGCCTCGATAGGCCCTGGTTCACCCCGAACTGGAGTGCCACCTAAATATTTAAGAAAGTAAGCATTTCACTTCATCCATATCCATGTACACACACATGCACGTAATTAAACAAACCAATTAGACTTATTTACTTAATTAAAAAAGAAAATGCCACAAAACTCCATTTACGTGATAAACATTTCCTATTTTAAACGAAAGGCTATAGCGCGTCCTTTTAAAGGAAACAAATTTACAAGAAAGCATCCCTATCATCAACAGCAACCAAAAGTAATTTACCCATAATTCCCATAAATAATTGCTTTAAATTTTTCTCTCAACTCATCAGCATAATTCTTATTAATTTGAACTTTATATCTAGAGCTGACCCTTCACCTGGAGTGGGTGAACAAAAACAAAAAAAAAATGCTCAATTCAAAAATATCAAGGACTTCGCGTGAATTCTTTGGGAAATTTCTTCAAACACTTCTGTGAGCGCAGTCGAGTCGGAGGAAATAAACTTAAGACAGGAATTTGCTTCAATGAAGTTTTTCCGAAGGATTTTCGGTTGAATGATCCTTTAATGGTATCCTTAATTAAAGTAATGATTCAATTTTAACGGGAAGTAATTCAACTTGAAACAAAGGAATTCCGTAACAAGGAGTTAAGTAATTTTTGAAATTTTCTACGAACAGTGAGGTTCCAATGGTTGCGTGTGAAGGGTACATCAAATGCACAAGTAGTGTTAGCCATTTTCCTATGCTTTCACATCCTTTTTCACTGTTTGGCTTTTACATTTGTCTTTAAGTGAGTTATCCTAAGGGGCTATGTCCTTTCTCAAAAGATGTATTGAATGGCCCAGTTGTTAGGACCACGATGAAAGGTATGGATAGATGGTGCAAAATCCTAACTTACTCCCAAAAAATTAGTATAAAGAGACATCTATTGAAACCTAATCCTCACTAGTGCTATTTTTCCTAAAACTGGTTTTTGGGACAGATTGGATAAGTTGAAGAAAGGGGAAACCTTATTCCATGAAAGTGGAAGAAAGTGGAGACGGAAGCGACGAGGATGGATTTAATGCTCAACGAGGGCGAAATAAAGTCAACAAAAAAGGATAGCCAACACAGACGTCTTAGACAAAACGTCATCCCAGACACATATAACTTAGAGGTATTTAGGGATTTTGCCTACTTTTTCCGTTATTAACTCAGGCAACGACATCAGCGCTGACATCAAAGTTTTTTTTTTTTGTAAAAAGGCAAGGAATTAGCCATGTCCTCTCTCCAATAACCAAAATGACTCCATACAAGATCCTGATCATCTCAGTCCTGCTCTATGCCGCGGAGGCATGAACATTGTCAAGAATGGATGAGGTTGCCCTCGTTTGTTTTAAAAGAAAACTCCTTCGATTGATCTATGGTCCGTCTACATAGTCTACCTCTATGGAGAACGAAATACAACGAGGTACTGCATTTTAACGACATCGACCCAGTCAATCAGAAAAGTCCTGATACAACCACTAAGATGGCTGAAACACGAACGGTCTTTGAATCCACCTTGGAGGGACGGGGCAGTAGAGTAAGACCGCAACTCAGGTGGCGAGTGCAAGTGATAAGGGATTATAACTAGCTGAAGATCGTGCTGGCTGGAGAAGCTTGTTGGTTTGGCTCCTAGGTTCACCCCAAGTTGCAGCGGTACCAAAAGTAAAAGTATAATAAGTAAGTATAGTTAGCAGTAATCTGTAGCAGCAGCCAGCAGACTCAAGTGAATAAGCTGTCAATCCGAGCAAAGCTTTTATACCTTTCAGCAGGCTTCTACCCATGGAATCGATGTCGACATATTCTGATTGAAGGACGTGGTTCATATGAAGTGGAGCCGAGAAATATAGTATGTCCTCCAACTAATTTTATCTCTTGGGGGGACTACGACTGGCAATTTTGAATGGCTGCTGAATCTCATAAATGTAAGAAAATGGCAAATGGTGTGGCTTATACAGAGTTCCCCCGGGAAGCTCTGTCGGTACAATACCGACTGTATATGGAAGCCTGAAGAATCGCTGACAAAATTTGAGGGAGAGCATCTTTGCGTCCATGCATCCTGTTCGAACACACAATGCCTGCCACAAAATTAGATGGATCTCCAGCGACAGAATTTTAAGGTTTAGCCTTTGTGAGGTTGTCTCTTAGGTTTGCATTACGAAGGTGGAGCGTATACCGCAAGGACATGCAATCAACATCTTTTGGTAGCTCCTACAGGCCTCTGTGCTGCATCCGTTTGAAACTACTACTCAGCAACACTTCGCATAACTGAGTGCAATACCAACTTCAGAATCTCAACGATTCCGTGATCTTCGAAGCCAAAATGACAATTCAGTGCAATTGAATATAGATGAGTTACAGGGACTAAGAAAGTATTTTTTTTTATCGTTATGAAGTAGGTCTATCTGCAGACCCGTGAAGATGGATGACTTAAACCTTACATTTTAGCTGGCTCAGCAGCAGATAGGCTTGAGTCCCAATAGCACAAGAATAGGAAAGAAGTGCAGCGTAGTGTGAAGTGAGATAAACGAAACTGCATTAACGCTTTTGTATCGCAGGCCAAAGGAGTAGCATCAAGGTGCTACCATCTACCGAAAAGCTGATAAGTGAGTAAAAATGCAAACAACACGCCGTGCGGAGCTTAGACGAATCCCTCTTGATTTCGCGTGAAGATCAGCTAATAAGGTTGAAGAAGAAAATAATGTCTGGAATCATAAGATCATTTGCGTGAACACAAGCAGTTGAATTTGAATGCATCCTTTCTAAACTTTTTCAAGTACTGATGTGGTCAGCACCTTTCGAATCGTTTCATTGCGTTGAGTACAGATGTCCGCTTCAAAAGGATTTTTATTGACTCCAAGAAAGCTTTGAACAACGTGAACTGTGTCATCATGCCTCATACAAGAGAACTATTTCCGAAAAACGTATGTGCGAAATGCAATATCCTACATGTCGGAAAGATATCTAAAGACTTCCGAATCCGAAATGGAATCAAACAAGGCTCCATACCTCTGTTGTTATTTTTCTGGAAATGGAAAATAACATCTTTCTCTGCTCTGGAAGCATCATCCTGGCTGATGGCGACGGCACCGAACTAAGAATCCAAATCCAGATAAGGTCTGTGCTCGGAATTCTTTGGAATATAAAACATCGAAATTCCAAAGAACAAAGCTGCGGCTCCCACTGCTGCATTATCGAATCGGTATAGGTCTACCGGAGCTGAACATGGAAAGTGACCACCACTGTCAAATAACCTTTCACAACCACCAGAGGATTTTCTGGCCGAATCGTATCTTGAATTAACAGTTTAATGCGTCTCGCTGGGATCACAGTACAACAGATAAGTCACACCTTACCTAGAACCAGTAAAATCCACTTGCACGATCTAGTAGAAGAGTGGGTCGCGAAATTGGCGCAAAACAGTTGAAGAGAAATTATTACAGTTTCGTATGAGTTGAAGAGATCTGAAATGCATTGTAAAACTTAGGACGCCCTATGTCTTGAATTTAAGGTGTAAGTCTCTAAGACCTTCAGCGAGATTATAGGGAAAAGGGTGAGAGAAGTTGATTTTCTTCCTAAACTACAAACAAATCTTCGCTTTTCTTCTGCTTACTTCGCAAGACGTAGCCAAGCAACACCCCTACCATAAATGATAGTGGAGCTCCAAACAAAGACTAACACTGCATACACTAACCCTTTCTGGAGCTCCACAAGGGACATATTTACGACCATTATTACGTACATTTATTACAACAGCAATAACACTGATTCATCTAAATGCACGCAGTGCAATTCCTAAATATATACGCCGACTACCATTATGAATGCAAAAGGATAGGTAACTTAACAAAACACTCACCAGTTCTCATCACCCCAAGAGGAAATAAGGAAAACAAAGCGCTCTTCTGCACTTTTCAGCTACCACATGCTCATTCAATGTTCATGTGGCGGTTTTACTGGAATAAAAGCCGAATACCTTCGGGCTTATACCCGCCATTCATTTCTATTGTTCCCATTTTATTGTTATCCTATAGCCTTTCGCTATAAAAGTTTTCACTCTCCCTTTTGTCTTCATCCCCCACCAACGAGTGGTGTAACAATAAATTTCCATAAAGAGCGCATTTGTCAAGGTGTTCTCATAACAATTTCTCTGTTTCTCCTTTTTTATCATTACACATTTGCATATCTGTTATAGGTAAGTGTGTGTGTAGGTTATCCTGGTTAACTTGGCATAGGTCTTGCCTCTGAATGCATTATATGACAAATAATACAAATTTTTGCATCAAGATCTCTGTGGTGGTGTAATAAATTTATAAATAAATATCTACCATCACATATTTCACAATAATGTTTACCATATCTTGTGACATGGATACCGTTTATTATTTTAGAGTGCTACCTTTGAGTGTATAAGGTTGTAAATTGTCAAATAATAAAGACTTGCCACCGTAGATATATATTAAAAAAAAAACTGATTAAAAAGGTTCAACGAGGCTGTTTCCAAGGATTGGATGGCTTTTTTTGAAAAGGTACTCGTAGATATTAATAAAATAAGAAGACCGACATATTTGCTTTTCTTCTTTTCCCCCTTTTCAAAGTCATGTCAAAGTACCAAGCTGAGAAAATGTACCGCCAAACAAATCAACCAAATGCTAATAGATGCGAGCACAGGCCACAATCTACTGGCGGCCCACCTTAGATGAATGCCTTCGAGCACAGACGACTTATGCGAAGACTGTGGGAATACAACGTAGAAGAAAACCCAACTTAATTCCTATGCGAATGTCCCAGTCAACACAGAACAAGAAGGACGGCCCTCGGTGAATACTATACGACCTGGGCGATCTGTCTAAGATGCCACCAAAAATAATTCTTAAATTGACTATGAATTCAGGATAGTTCAGGGAGGCCGAACGACCATAATCATACCCACTCAATCCATTTTTTTTTCTTCTTGTCTTTTCAGACTGTACATTCCACGTTAGAGGAGCATAATGCATTCGTAGATATCCGAGTGACGGCAACCTCTTCAACCTTCCTACCTAATAGATGCAAGGCACGCATCTAGCATTCTAAATGTATACACATTCAGGGCAGCCAACGTCGGTTAAATCCAGAGCTCGACTGTCCAATGTGAAAGACCTGAAAATGACCAACAAAAAAAGACTTGACGTTGGACGCTTTAGACTACAGAGAGCAACCGAGAGACTCTTCGCTTTGCACTGAGGCCAACACACAGGGGACTCACTTTTTAACTTCACCATAGCGTCGACCACAGGGCCGGATAGTGCCGGTGAAATATGCCGCTGGATATAGATTAGAACCTTTAAAAGAGTCATCACAGGGAATAAGGCCAAATCTACCGTCCACTGATAACAAAGCCATGATCGTCTGCATAGACTCCAAGGCTCTCAGTAGTCTTACTATCGCAAGAGATGCCAGTACCGGAAAGGAGTGACAGAAGATGCACATCCTACGGCGCTGCAGGGCAAAACTAGAGCAGCGCGAGAAGAGTACCAAGCCTGCGTAGGAAGAAGAGGGCATACATGATCTCCCACATCAAGGAAGTCACAGAGTCGCGCGAAAGAATAAAACATCCACCGGTTCTATAAGCAGGGAAAGCAACTGGCTTCAAGGCTCGAACACATGACTCTTAAGTAGCACCTCTAACAATTGCTGAATGGGCATAATATAAAGACAGTTACAGGGCAAGAAGAGCGTCCACCTCTAATCAACAAAAAAAGTAATCTCTCTTTTCAGTATAGAAGACGTCGGCGCAGTTACCAAAAAGCTGAAGATCGTCGGCTGTTAGAACACCACGCTGGAGAACCCAGACGCAAAAACAGGTCCATTGTACTACCAATAGAAGATACGGGCAAACTTAATGTGGCTTCAGAGTCGGAAAAGTTCTCCTCTTAACCTTGTCTAGCAAGCTCTTCGAAGACCTGATTTCCTGTACTCTCGCAGTGTCCAGGGATAGCGTTTCAAATACGTAAATGATGTTTTGGTGGAGTGCTTGCACCAAATCATCAACCAAGCATGGGCAGACGAACGTATATCCAATAAGTGGAATATCAGCTCCATATGTCCCAAATATAAGAGCCTATCTTACGTACTGTATGATCGTACCGGTGTAGCTTCCAGTCCAGCAGCTCGACAGTAGATCAAGTCTTCATACTAAGGCAAACCCTCAAAGGATCAATGAATTTCAAGGCGAAACTCATTACCTTTTCATCGACTGGAAAACACACGGTGCAATATGCTCTTCTGCACTTTTTCATACATCCATCGGATTACAGCATGGAGATGCGCTATCATGTGTTTTCTACAATCTCGTCCCGGCACAGATAGTGCATAGGGAATGTGTTAACACGAAATGCATTATTTTTGACAAATCTGTCCAGCTACTGGAATAAAGGCTTTTACAGCAGCCCAAGGACGATCGAAACGAGCTGATCTTGAAGTAAATGAGGATAAGCCAAGTATATCTGTCCATCGCCTAAGACAAAACGTCGCTAACAACATCAGTAACTTCAAAGTATGTAGTTAAGGAGCTTGCCTACATCGGAGTGAACATCAACGTTAGGAATGACTTCCTAGTGCAGATTCGACGAAGACTCATCCTAATAAACTGCTGCTACTTTGCGTTGGTGAAACAAGTGAGTTTAACACTCTTAACCCGAAAGACAAAATGCATGCTTTATAAAACACTTGTCCTGCCAGTTCTCTTATATGATGCCTAAGGCTTGACAGGGCAACAAGCAGAAGAGCAGAGCAGATATTGGACACTGAGCACGCAGATACAAAATACAAATATTTTGCGTGTTAGCTTACCAAGAGCCAAGGCCTAGTTTCTCACAAAGTCAGAACCATTCATGTTGTACGTATTATATTTTTCGCACGAATGGAAGGGACTTACAGTTTTATTGCCGACTCCGATCGGCGGATTGAGTAGCTTTTGCATTACAGATTATACTCTTGCAGGTTTGTCATGCCTGCGAAGAGGTGGTGCCGCGAAAAAACATGTGGTAGTTTTGAGGCTCGAACCTGTGTCCTATCGCTTAGCAGTCCAACACACTAAGCACTAAGCCACGGCGACCACGCAGATACGTTGAGATCTTATCCAGAGCATCGGTTGAAAACAACATGATCTCTTCTGAAATGTCACTGTTTGCGTCGTTATGGATGTCTCGAAAACAACAACGTTGGCTGTATTTTCTCAACTGTTTTAGTCGAAGCCACTGCTATACGTCAAACTCACACTTTTGGTTGACAATAAATCCAAAAGCATGAATCGTTGTCGGAATCAATGTCAGAGGCAAGATAAGATAGTGAAACACTGCCATAAGAGGCCTCACAATGAGTAGCTTGTATCGACGATCCGTTAAGAAACACAAACCAAAGATCTTACTTAAATCAACGACTCCGTCCCCTTTGGATGAGAGGAGTAAGCTTTGTAACTTTTCACAGCGTAAGGTACTTGGGTCTTAAATTAGGCCGGACCCTGCCGCTAAAGAGGAATTTAAAAAGTTAGGAATAATTTTAAAGCCATCGCCGTCTACAAAGACTCCAAGGCACCCTAGGAAGACGGCTTATTTCGCCATTGTCGTCAGCAAATTGGGTAAATTATATTGCGTAACATCAACAAATTAGGGAAACCCCAACATGGACAAACAATGAGTGACGTTTACAGTTGTTGTTAAGCTGAATCAAGCTCTCGTATGAGTTACTTTAACACACTCGCAGCTTAGGTGAATAGCTTTTCAAGATGGAAACACAGAATCAGTCCTGCGAGTATCTTTAACCTTAAGCAGACTGAGATCGCGATTAGTTGTATAACACACTCTCAAGTTATCCAAGGCAGATGAAAGTGCCCTTAAGAGGCAACATTCTTGAACCGATTTTCGTCACGTTTTTATTGCGGAAGAAGAGACGATTTAGAAACCAACTTTGCGGACTGCATAGGGGCAATAAACGGGTCAGAAAACTTAAGCTGAAGATAACCAGAACCTTTTTGAGCACAAGGAAACCAGAGCTTAGGACTGGAGACATTTTGCATGTACCTACACACAATACAGAAGAAGCTTGAGAATTGGCATCCATGTTGATTATTCCATACTTGAGGACATCATGTTACAAGGCCTTCAAGTAAAGAAAATAAGTTTATCCAGTCCAATAGTTCTTCACGTCATTGACGTCCACACCTTGCAAGGTGTTTTTTTTTTTGTTTTTTGTTTTTTTATTATGCTGACATACCTTGAACAGAAATCCACAAATTTATTTCTCATCATAATAAAACACACGCGCTATAGTCATTTCATCAAATCAATCTTCACTTTTATGATCCTTCCAACAATATTCTGAGACACCTACGCACGTAAAGCAGAAAAATACCACTCGTCGCTTTATTATTCCATCACCAAATGACATCCATCTACAAGTGCAGATCTATCTGTGTCCAACCGAACTGTGAAACATATACATTCTTATACTCCTCGTACTCTATCTCTTTCTGTTTGAATTGTAACATTACTCCACTTGACAAGCAAATGTGGTTCTCCACTTTGAATGAAGGATGTGTCATCATTACGTACTTTGAGCGCGCTTGACCTTAACAACGTGTATAGGTAATCAAAGAAGAGAAGGGCACTTTTCACGTTTCTACTTCTCTTGCTTTTTATTTTCGTTTTGCAGTGATGATGTCCTGGACCTGGTGTTCAAGGAAAGTATAAAAAAAAACACAAACCAATACGAACATTACAATAGGAATCTCTCTTTTTCCAGGGTAGTGTGGGGAAAAAGATAAAACACACGGTAGATGTTACAAAAACCTATAAGTGGTTTGTGGGATACCCTATCCTTTATTCATTGGAGAATACTCCTTTCAATAACTTTTCAATGGTTAGAGGCAGAGGCTTTTAGATGAATTCAGTTTCCACAAAGGGTGGCTTTTGCCAATAAATCATAGAAAACTCTTATCATAGGGGAATGTTGTGTACCTTGGACCAAGTGTACCTCGGTCCGAGCCGATTTTCTCTGGTATGTTTATATTCTTCGATAAAAGTCCCGCTACAATTAACGTGCCATATCACAACAAGTTCACTCACTCTGCAACTGGTACTGCGACGCGTCGGTGTAGTAAGTTATTTGCTGAGAATATTTTTTGCAGCCAAAAGTAAAATTTTATCTATTTTTGTTTAATGTGTTGTAGAAAATTTCAAAGCGGAAGCAAGCTATTATTTAACTTTTTAACTTAAGTCAGGTAAATTTAAGTTATCAAAATGAAAAAAAGTTACAATTGTTTAAACAAATAAAGTGCGCATGGTGTACCTTGGTCCAACACTTTCGGTGCACCATGGACCGGTCCAAGGTACACCTTGATGCTTACTTCAGCTGTATAACCATGCTTCCAATGGTTCCTCGAACGCCAAAGCACAGACAGGTTTAATTCAAAACACCCATCCCAGAATCAGATACCTCTGAAGACTTAGCGCAGATGAAAGCTTAAGCATTGATGAACTTTTGAATCTTGTAAAGGAAAAAAAACCTAAATGTATATATACAACGCTTGTATGAAGGTTTTCTAACTTTTTGTCAGCATTTAATGTCAAATTTCTTTCTTTTTTGTAATGGATTGTCAGTTTTTATTTGTTCAAGTAATAAAATTTAACTTAAGCTAATAACTATCGACGAAACTTGCAATTGAATGTGTATGGTCCAAGGTACACTATGGTTTGGTCCAAGGTAAACTTACAAAGTGCACCTTGGACTAAGAAAACCATGTCCACTTATTAAGGTCCTGAGAAAAATTAATGAACCTTTTGAAACATTTAATAAAGATTCTAGAAAGAATAATAAATAGGTTATAGTTTTCAGGGTTCATCTCTCCAATCTGATGAGATAATATAGTGAGCAGTAAACATAAATTTACTGAAAATCGGTCCGAAGTACACAACCTTCCCCTACTAGCCCCTGCTCTACACAAAATATAGATCTAAGGTTTAGTTTCTCGCAACCAATCATGTTGTGCTTTTTATATTTCCCGCACGAATGGAAGCGATTTACAGTTTTCAAAGCCGATTTCGAACGACGGAGGTTTGTCATTAATGCTGTGAACAAATTTTAAGACGTTTTGTTGAGGCTCGCTTAGCAGTCCAATGCACTAAGCATTAAGCCACGGCAAGCCAGTCAATGAGGCGAAAAATCATCGCCTTAAGCTGCACTTTAGGTGGCGCAGGAAAGTCGGAAAGAATGTCAATCAGATTGGTGTGCAGATCGAGAAGCAATGGTATAGAGGCTTATTTGCTTAAGCCTTGGTCCGTGAGCTGCAAGTTTGATTTGTCTGAAAGTGGTAGGAGGACAAGTTTCAACAAGATCAAGTATCGAGCATATCGATTGCCAAAAATTTATGAGTAATCAGATGGTTAAGTTCAGTAATTAACTGGAACAGTGAGACTAGATCTCAGTGGAGGCCAAGTACAAGGCCAGGATGACAAATTAACTTTATTTGTCATTGGAATAGCGAATAGGACGATGGATAATAAAATCCATGTACTCGAAAAGCAGACTGAGAATGAAAAATTCGAAATTGCTATTTGGAAGAGCTTCCGCTTGAGATGAAAAGAAAGGCAGGACTTTCCTTTTAAAGTTCAGTCTATAAAGAAAGTCAAGAAGTTGGCAGCTTCATTCTGATGTTTCGGTTTTAAGACACTTCATTCTAATGGATGAAATTGTCAAAGATGGCCTTACAAATGTTCCATTTTCCTCAAGGAATAGCTCAAAAGGTCCATTCTTCTAAGACCAATCGTTTTTAGAAGCTTATTTAATAGAGTGAAGCTGACGACAAGTCTTGGAATGATCTAAAGTCAGTTCTGATTTCACATTTAGAGAAGACATGCGATAAGGCAATGTCTACAAACATTAAGTTGTTGAAAGTCATAACAGTTCAACCAGCTTATAAGTAGAGTCTCAAAAAACCAAGTCTCTTGTCATGGTTTGGCTAGATCTTCTGGTTTTTTTGGGAAGCTAATCGGGTACCCGACTCCGCACGTCTGAATGGAAACGAATGCAACAAAATTTAGGATTTAGGATGTTGGTCAAGACATCTCTTCGAAATTTATGTCGATTTAAAGGCGACACACGAGCTCACTCCTTACAATAAAGTATACGGTCAATCAATCCCACTTTACCTCAATATCTATCAGTCGAATGGATTGCAGAGATCTGAAATCTGAACATGAATAGCGTCCATTTATCTGTCCTTATGCGTTTCTGTTAAACAAAATAAAAAAGTAACCATCAGCATCTGAAACCCTAAGGAATAAAAGAAGATCTGCAAGCTATAACTCCTACAGACCTTTGAACAAACCTCTCGCCCAGTTGGTGAAAGTAATTGCAAGTGCCTTTACAGATTTTTGCCCTTCATTACCGTCAAAGCCTTTACAGAAGTATCTATGTGACAATTATAACCTGCTTTCCAACGTGTCAATCGTTCTCCTACAAGCAGTTCCGTTTAATGAAAGTGTAAAAGTGGACAATTAGATACAGCACATGGACAAAAAACCTGTTTCTTAGTGCTTAATGTTTAGAAGCCCATTGCTTACTTCTAATGAACATTTGTAAACCACAGGTTCAACTCAAGCCCCTGCCTTGTCGAGAAATCCAATAAAGTTTCATAAAGTTCTGTTGAATAGAGCTGACATACTTCTTTGCATTCGATGGAATGAAGTCGTCCTTCTATTGCTTCCATCCCTATAGCGTTCCAGAATCAACACGTGCCTATCGGAGTTTTCGTCAATTAATTGGATACCCTGAGTCAAGACCCTTTCTTCGTCAAAGAACTTTTAACAAATCAGATCCAGTGAATAAGATTGAAGTACCGCTTCGATTTTAGAAGGCTTCTCATATCAAAGCAGGCGAGACCTTGGCTTCATTAGTTTTCACCACACCAATGCTCCGTATGTAAGGATGTGTCTTATAATAATGACGTTTGCATGCCCCGTTATCAAAAGAGCCCCAAAGTGCCCTACATGCATACTAAGATGAAAAAGGTCATAGTGTCTTGATGGCTCCCCAGAGACACTAATGTACAAAAATGGTCACTAAAGTATCCCAACTGTAACGCCGTGTAATACAAATAGTTAAGTGAGGTGTTTATGAGAAGATGAATTCCAAAAACTGGAACTTCTCCATCTCCCAAATCCCTATATGCTTACGCACATTCCATTGTTTCTCTCTTTGTTACAAGCTACGTGTCAAAATTTACACACCCTATGGGATAGGGTATTAAAAAAAAAAACGAAAGAAAACAAAGCAAAACGTGAGCACAAAACATCGGCAGAGTAGTGATGAATTAAGGAACCACCACATTATGATAAATATAGGAGACTAAGACCACTAAAAGTGCTTTGGTGTGGTGGTGCCTGGTTTCTTTTCCCATGTCCTGGTCGGTATGTTCTTTTTTGTTCTAACCTTACTAATGGAATTCCATTTCATGAGCACATGAGTTGAAGTTTTCAAGTGGCTTGAGGGAAACCTTTTTACGATCCAGGACATTTTGGCCGAGTTTATCTGTGTGTGTGTTTGTTTGTGGGGTGTGTGTATGTAGAATGGCTGTACAGTGCAGAATGAGTAGGATACTTCTACTTTTACAATGATGATGGCCGGTGGTGGTAATGAGTTTTTCAAGGTTTCGCCAGCTGGACATGATTACTTTTTGATTTTAGATGGTCGTAAACGTTAATGGCCAAGAAGTGCGGAACGTTTTATTTATGGAATCAGTAAAGCGCGCACATAAATACAAGCATATACCACCCATCAGCACGTGTGGCTGACTATAAAAATTGAGTAATTAGAGTGTAAATTCAATTTACTTCTATAAGTGAGGTATAACGCTGGAATGTCCTTAAATTCAGTTTGTCATATGGACAGCATTGACACTTCAGAATGAAGAAGTTTCCATTTCTAAGGGTAATTGTGGTCGATGCTTCATGAACCGAAAGCACTTCGAGATGTGTAAGGTAAGCAATTCGTGTAGAGTGCCCTGCATACATTTCAATTGTGCTCAACCGATTATGTACTAGTTCAAAAGTCCTCGTTAATTGACATGGCATGTTTCCTTGAGTGCATTTGTCTTCTTGAGCATCTATATTGTTCAGTGGCTACAATTTGGTTTCGGTACATATTGCCAATTGAACTATCATCATTGGGTGACGACGCTAGAGCACAGTGGACTTACCAAGAACTGACAAGAGTTTACAACCTGCTTGTATTCTTTTTATACCTCAACATGTTGGTGAGGTTGAGTTTTAGGAGCTTCTAACGGAAATAGTGAGAACTTTCATCAGGCAAATCAGAGAAAAGCCGAGAAATTGCATGAAAAGTCTTCAGGGGCTTTAACCGAGACACATTTCACTAAGGTCCTCATGACAAGAAGGATATAAGTGACCGATTCCGGCAACGGAAAAGCACTTTCAAGGATACAGCTTCTATTAACTTTACAAATGTCAAAGTTGCTATGACATAAGACTTTTGTGCTCTCTTGTACCACATTCCCAAGGAAGAAGTGCATAAGAATGGTATAGGAGCAACAAAACCAAAGCAAGTAGGTAGACCTTGAGAATGATCCATATAATCTATGACTCCATGTTATCGAGGCATGGCCCCTTTAAGACCTTCGGCCACCAAAACAAACCTTCCTCACCTTAGGTTTCCTCGCTTAAGAATCCAGACTGCAACCTGGCTTTCTCAAAATTGTCGAATTGTCAACCAAACCGACCAAGTGCTCATCGATGGAAGACACATACAAAGGGCCAACTTCGACTCTTACCATTTCCCTGTTGCAGCCAAATTCAGAGCTCAACTGCCCAACTACGAATCACCCAGATGTAGCCAGACTCTACAGAGAGCACTTGAGCTAGAAATTCTCCACATGCTGGACATATAGGATGGAATGCCAACTATATGAAACATTGCGGGCCCAAGTATTCCCCATGTCTTCGGACATCCGTTCTGAAAAGCTTAAGGCAACCAAAAAAGACATTTTATAACATAGTGTATGGACCTTCTTCGACTAAAGCAAGTGCGGTGCTTGTGTTGGGTATCCTTCCCTAAGCTGTTACTGCGGCTTGTTTATATAAAACCTATGTTCAATCAGTTGGTGTTTCTGGAGAAGCTTACTCATTCCAGATTGTGTTAGAAATTTGAGGTAGGGACTGTGCTTGGAGTGACAATTCCTATGGCTGAAGTCTTGCATGAAGAAGAGTGTAGCATGCCGTACAGGTATCGAAAGTGAATCTCCTAAGTCCTGCAGATATGGGCTATCAAGTGACTTAATCTGTGAAGATGCGTTTTGAAGAGTTAGGACTCTTGCTACTTACAGGAGAATCACTAAACAAATTCCGCCTTGATGTGCACGTACAGAGGAAACACTTGTCAGAGTAACTTGCAGCCACTAAAAGAGTACATGTTTCCAAGCATGATAATTCTTGTCATTTTGACTGGCTATAGCCTGCATTCTAAGAAATGAAACGTTTATCTGTTGAAACAAGTCCCTCATTGTCCTGTTCATATCTCAAAATCACAAAATTGGACTTCAATATCCTATAAGGACATGCTCTACATACAACCTTTTTCAAACGCTCTAGACCACTTGTGGCATGTGGCACTTTACAACCACCAGAACAATGAACGAATCGTTGTGTATGAGTGTATAATGTTGGCACATAAAGTAAATCGTTTCTCCCATCCCCTCCCTCTCTCTCTACCCCTGTCCTATACAGTTGATTGTATCACAAAGTGTGTTTACCAAAATTGAAATTGAATGTATTCAAAATGCAATTCCCATAACAGCTCCTCTATGTCCTTGTTACCAACAAAAGTGTCTCATTCCCATTCGACTTCAATATGTCCGCAACAAATCCACAAAAGTATCTCAATACTTTGAGCATTAATTTATATCCCCAGCGAGGAAACTTTCTAAACCCATTCACCGTGCTATTGAAAGCAAAAAGTAAATTGATACCTTCGAGCACGAATACAGAGCTCCGGACACCGACACCGATAACACATTATGACAAGTCACCGATACAGAAGAATGCTCATTGTGTTCGCAACAGTTTTAGTGTATTGGTCAACTTAAGACATGGAATTTAATTAATTAACAAAGTGTTATTCGTGTCGTGTCTTTCGACTCTCCGCCAGGACGACCGTCTCCCAATGGAATACATTTTGAAGTTTGGTCAACAATTCACACAGCAACTAACTCAAGTCAAATTAAATTCACAACAAATGGTTCCGTGCACGGGTGGGGTAGCTTCCAGCCATCCTGTTCCCTCTTGACCATGGCAATTCGGACCCGAAGTACACACAGATACAGAAAATGTCTGTTGATGATCTCAAAGGTAGATAAATTGTACTCCTGTCGAAGTTTGTTGTTTTTCAGGCCAAAAATGCTTGCGGAAGGACATCCTGTCAGTGCATGTATGCAGAACAATAGGAAGTTAGATGTCCGAACTCCTTTCGGAAGGTTATAAGAAATGAATCCAATATAGTCAAACATTTCACAGGATAATTGTTGGAAATCAGCCAGCTATGTGCTGTGATTGAGAGGTACAGCTTCGAGTTATCGTATTATAAAGGAGAATGTCTTTGACGGGACACTGGCACATTTGCTTCGATCTGAATGTGTGATGACATGTGTTGTGTAGTCGGTAATTGGGATTAGGAAGTGTATTTCCAGGAATTTAATTGGAAATGTTTGTCAACACGGGTCAGTCACCGGTATGCATGCCACCATCGGATGACTAATGAAAGTCAGTATTTTAGTTGCTAATTACGATGACATGCTGGGGGGTAGTTTGAAGGTTAGAGCACGTGGAGAAATGTTAGTCATAAACATTTGGAATTTGATTCATAGGGGATAAGTTTGCTTGGAGGGAGTCGATCCCTTCTGACTTAAGTGAAAACGGTTGGATGGAGTTGACGAGTCGAGTTGACTTCTTGAAATCACTGTTTAAACAAAAGGGAAATTCATTGGGAAACCTAACTTCCTAAAATACTTAGAAGACTCCTGGAACAAGACTAATGACAGATCTGAACCCTACATGCTACTTTACTTAAGAATCACCTTACTTAACGTGTAGACTAACTTACTTATTTAAGGTGGCGTTATAGTCCGGGGTGGACCTGTGCATCAAATCTCTAGCTAGCTGACTCCAGTTTTGCACGTCAAGTTTGTTGAGGTCCCCTTCCATTTGCGTACGCCTCTACTGTGCCGTCCCTCGGGGGACGTAGAGCCATCCATTCAACATGACCCAGCTACATCAGTCGTTGCACCTTCACTCTTCAGGCTATCCACTCAACATGACCTAGCCACATCAGTTGTTGCACCTTCACTCTTCTGGTGTCTTCTGTTAGAGTCTTTTACGATTGAGCTTCCTTTCACCCTCTCCTGCCGCCAGCATTAGTGCAGAAGACTAATGGCAATACTACCAAGTAGCCATGGGAGATGGAACTTGTGCTGAGTCTGAACTATGCATGTGAAACTGCACATTTGAATCTACACAAGCATACTTGAGTAAACTTCAATAGGCAGATACTAAACTGGAGGATAAATTTCCAACAAGTGTTTCCTAGATCGAGGGACCAATTTTGTTGATGAACAAAATTGTGACTTTAGGCTGGCCGATCAATTATAAGAGCTACTTAGACATATTTAAAGCTTAGCTTAATGAATTTATGGCTTTCAAAGTACCTTACTGACATCGAAGTATACGTCCGCTCATCGTAGAGGTTCCATGAAGGATTTAGCCCTTCAGATTGGGGGTCGCAGAAGCTGCTCGTCCACACAAAAAAAAAACAATCGAAAATACTTCGCGGCACTGTACAAAGTGGGTCTTAGCACCATCATAAATAAGCCTAAAATCTAGACTAAAATCTTAATTGTAGCTTTATCCAGCATCTTCACATAAAAGAGAAATAATTGATTTCATGTGCAAAAAGGACGATTAGAGGACAAAATATGTATAACCTCGAACTGTATAGGCAAGACGTGTAAGAGAAACGACAACATTGATTTGAGATTATAGCAACGAGCCCCAGACATTAAAACAGACCAACTTCTGTTATCAAGATGAGAGACTCGATCAAGGACAACAGAAGGTTCATTGCAGGAAATTCGATACGACTTGTCCGGGATGGAAGAGGTGGGTATTCCAGTCACAGACTCCTTATGGGTTAAGTATACAGTAGCAGTAGCAAAGATTTCTGCAAAAGCTGTAGGGACGAGGAAGAGGAAGAAATGGTCACTCACCTTCTTTGCACCTACCCTGCCCTTCCAAGGCTAGGAAGGTAAACTCTAGGAGAATATTTCTACGAAGACCTAAGCGATTTAGCCAAACCTGATATTTACAAAATAAAGAACTTTGTCTGTGGACTGTGGATTGAAATGGTTCTGCACATGGTGTGGAACAAGAAGGGGTCTATACCGTAAGGTTATCCATAGTTTCTTTCCTTTAAAGTAAATTCATCATGCAAGGTTCCTGGTGCCTGTCCGGTACCCTATGTGGTACCACTATGGGCCTACATCCTGGCCTAAGTGTGCTTCTGGTTAGAAGCAGTTTACTCTGATACCAATAACATATTCCCCGTATTAAAAAGGCATTTGCTTTTGTACAAAGGCCTTAAGAAACACTTCTAGAGACTCACCTCATCCCAGTTCTTCTGTTTGATGCAGAGTTATGGACGAATAGAAATGCCTCCAGCCGGTTCGAAATAAAATTTCTTCGAGAAATTCTATGTCGCTCTTGGAGAATGAAGGTCCTGTCTACTGTGGTTAGATTCAAACCACGATATCGAAGGCTGTTACCTAAGAATTTAAGTTGACGCATCTCACTCTTATCATGCTCTCTAAACTGTCTTTTCTGCCACTTACAATCTTAATCCTAAGTTCGTTTAAAAACCAACATTTGGACGGTTTAAACTGCACCTATCGACTTGTATACACACAAATACATATCTCTGCTACAACCACTCAGTCATGGCTTAAACATAAATCCATTTGGATTCTCATTATCTTCTCGTTGTTCTATTTATAAAAGCTAAAGCATTTATTTCTTAAGCCTTTTGTCTGAATTATATCTCATCACAAGAATTCAAGTGAAACGCCTACTAACTACTTTTAACAGGCCACAACGTCTGCAATTATCCTTTCGTAATGGCTTTTGAATTACCCCATCGGATTATAAAAGAAATTAAGTAGCCATTCAAGTCGAAAGCATTACCAACAGAAAATGTACGACCCAACATACCACCCTTGCTACATGTACATTATACTTACGTATACGCTTTGAAAAAAAAAAAAAAACCCTTCTCTTGGACACAACAACAGAACCGCAACATAAGACGAAGAACACAATAACAAAAGAATAAGAAAAGTAAATAAAACTGTAAAAGAGCAAGATTGAGGAAAAGTGTATGCATACTTGAAAAGAATTTTTACTGCAATCCACATCCACACAACTCTTGAGCATTCACCTGACACAGTGTGCCGTAACGAAGAACGTTTTTAATGCGAAATAAAGATAAGGGAAGCTATCATTCAGTAGGGATGTGTTTAAGCATACCTTATGCTTACAAAGTGGACATACGAGCCTTCGATTTTGGAAATTTCTGGTAAATTTTATAAATTTACATCTAGGCTAAAGGAGGGTCCTTTTTCTCGATCTAAGATCTTTCAGAGTTCAGAAATGCGAGATCACAAGACGGAAAAGTAAAACAGGGATTATTTTTAGGAGATGTCCTTTCCCTAATACTCTTCAAGTACAAAATCTCCAAGCCTCTCCATCTTTATGAAGTAAGTAAAGATCGGATCGTCTATAGACAACTGCACAGTCGTTACCTCTGGGCCCAACGTGTTAATTTAAAGACTGCAAACTCGAAAAAACAAGTCGACATATTTTTTGCAGGCTGTCAGATACCTATGACCACACAACCAGAGCTTCTCGACGTTATCGTTGATACCTTATGACCTTATCTTCGACAAGTTGTGCTTAAATCCATAGTCGGTGGCTACCAGGATAAGGACAAAGACTATACAGAAACTTTCCGTTTCGTGCTAAACTATGCTGCTTAAGATCATTCACTTACACACAGAAACCAAATATCTTCAAGCATGCCACGTTGAACAGCATCCTTATTGCCGGCCAATAACTTTTCTAGAACTACCTCGCGGCATATGCAAAAAACCTTTCAAGTTACCAAGAGAACATCAACGCAGCACGCAGCAACCAGCTTGCAGCACACAAAAACATGAAGATGTCTTGGAAGACGTCTAAGGTGTTATATGCGCTGTTTTTGGTTGATCTTCTACCTCCTATCGCTGTCTTTTCAACATCTCCATGGCACATTTCAACTCCAGTAGAAATGCCCTGCATACTATCTACGCAAAACCCTGTGTCCAGTGGCTGGCCTTGAGGCCCAGGCCACCCCGGACTGTAGCGCCACCTTAAGTGTCCAGTGGCTCTCAAAGAGCGTCCCATCCACTAGGCTTTCTTTCTTGGCCTAGAAACCGAACTGACCATTGACAACAGAAGCAATGTTGAACTGTAGCCATAGCAACAACCAACTGAAGCCTTGTACTTCTCATGATAACAACCCCAATCTGATTCGTTTTAAACAGTCAAACTGTTGCTGGCATACCCTATGCAATGAAAGCACAGTAAAATAAGAACTCAACAAGGAACCAAGGAACCCCACCGTGCACTTCGCGGTAAAAGTTGCCCGCCTTAAGGGATTTTCTTTTGTTTTTTAATGCACAAAGTTTCCTTCGGTTGGGTGGACTCACCACGTTCTTCAACATCTCGTCCTGCAAGCGTTTGTCCTGATGCAAAATATTCGATGTGTACATCCATGATGACAATAGTTTTCCAATTTGCATTATCGCATTTGGAAGCTTAGTCCATCGGTCGGATCAATTGCAAGACGTGACTTTTTTGTTGTTGTTGTTTTATTCATCAGTGGTGAATAAGGTGAAAATCACTTATCTGCTGCATCCAATCTGACTTCGGTGATGACATCGTCGCATGTAATTTTTTCTTTCAAATAAAAGACTACGTTGTGCAGGATGGGGGATAACTTTCTGATTCGAGTGGCTGAAGCTGATTTGATATAAAAGATAAACAAGATGTAAAGGAGCTAACACTGTTCCTCATGACTCGTGCTGACATGTGTGTTTTAAAGTAGTAAGATGGGAATGGGTTTGGGTGGGTTTTACATTGTAAGTTTGCAAAGTGAACACTTTTAAGGGTGATATACGTATACAGTTGAAATTTGATGCAAGGAATTCGTTGATATATTTTTGTTTCTAGGCGAACGGAGTTTGTTTTGAATTGAGAACTTTATTTGTGGTATTTGTACGAATTTGTATTGTCAGCATATCAATATTCTGAGGAAGGACGCACATGTGGCAACTATGGATTCTCGTTAGAGGGGAACCGATTTTATTTGTGTTACAGATGTTCTTTACTCTAAGCCCTTAGGAGAGCATTGGGCCTTAATTCAATGTCTCTATCGACAATTGCCTTGACTTCCTTCTCCAAAGTTCTCGCTTTCGGTCTTCCTGGAATTTTGGTGCCTGAAGAGTTCCATTTTAGTTCTCGAAGGTTTATTTTCGAATTGTATGTCCAATTGAACTCTTTTTTCGAAGATTGATATCATTTGCTGCGAGCATCTGTTCACAAACTTGACGTAGATGGGCATTTTAAATTGTGTTTGGCCACCAAATTCCTAGTAACCATTCATGTCTCAAAGCCATACAGTAGCACCGATTTGGGTTTATAATTGCCTTGTTGCTGATGACGTATCATCTCCAAATACTGTTGAAGCCCCTTTCGCCTATGCAATGATGGCCAGTATGTCCTCCTTTGTGCAGCCATCGTTAGAAATAACGTTTACCGAACAAAATTATCAACATTTTCGATGATAAAGATTGTCGTCTAGAAGTTGATGATTAGTTTATGATTAAAATAAGTTCTTGTAGATGATCCTTAAGATTCCATTGGATACGCATGACTGCTTTAGCTAGAGATCTTTATAGTAAATCGCCTAGAACAATTAGAACTATGGTAAAGATAGGCAGGTCTGGTGCAACACCAGACGCAGTGGGAATGTCGAAGAAAATAACATTTAAACCCTTAGTATTGCGTACAGATTGAGCAGATTGCTTCAAAAGAATTGCCCCTGTGTCCAAAAGAATCGCAGATGCTGCGGTTTAGTCTACGAAGAGCACTCAATCGATCACTCGACAATTGTCCTTAGAGTGTTGAGCAACTTAACCAATCGACAGGAAACGAATAAAATGCATGACACATCCAGAAATCAGCGTAGCTACAGACTACAGAAATCAGGTATTCGAGGCAGAAGCGAGCCTCAGTAGCTGAATAACAAAGGAGCTCTTACACTCTAAGTAAAATAAATGGTTTTCTATTTTACTTTCATTGCCAGAGCATGGCAACTCTCCGGAGTGTCCTGGATGTAAAGAGGAACAGGAAAGCTATGAACTTCAACAGAGCACAACTGAGATTTATGGTGGGAATTCTTATATGACACATAAGCACACACACAGAATTGGACTAGTCGAGACAGCAACGTGCAAAAAGTGCGAGGAGGAAGAGCAAGACTTGGAGAACTTCCTCTGGTACTGTCCAGCCATTGCAAGACCACGTCAACGAGTACTGAGGTCTATGTTAATACCAGACTCAACGCACCTAGACAGCAAAGTGATCAGTTATATCCAAGAGTTGCGACGCCACATAAAAGCAATAGACACTCCATTGTTTCTCCCCGACCCTATCCTCTCACAGATTCCCCCAACCGAAACAAAACTTTCTCCAACACTCGTTTTGAGGAAATCGCAAAGGGTCCAACCAGGGCCTAAGTAAAGTGTTATACCTACAACTAACCAACCAATCAACTGCCTTCGGTTCTTTGAATAGAAATGAGGACTGGAGGGAGAAATAAAAAGTTTAGTAAGCCTCTTAACCTTAGTCAAGGATGCGATGCAATAAATACATCAACATCAGTAACCCGCATCCAAGTCGAGTACAAACGGATAGAAAAGGAAAATCCTTAAAGAACAGACGAGAACGGCCACTAAGAGAAGTGATACTTTGCAGTTGTTTCGTAAAGCGATTGTCTGAATTATCAGAGGTTAGGTTTAGTGAATTAACACTACCGTCCAACTTTGAGTATTTTGGTTTGGCAAGATTCCTCTTTCGCCTACAAACAAGAAAAAAACAGAAACTATCCGCAGAACCAGTTTGAGAACCATATGAAGGCACTTGACACCCGTATACGCCAGGTCCTCAAGATAAGTGAAGAAGTATGCTAACAGGTGAAGTTTCTTTCTAAAGAGAAGGTGAAGCGATGTGTCTTTCTCCTTCTTATCCGAACAACTCCTCGTAATCAGATAAGGAGACACCAAGCGGGCCTTCCAATGCGGCAGTACTTAGTTATGACACCTACCGCGTTGCCGATGCGAGCTCTTTTTAGCGAAACTAGGCTAAAAGAGCGCTTCTGATCTAGATCAACTCACATCCGTCTAGTAGCTTGACATGTAGTGCCATTTGCCCATAAATGGTTGATTTGGCTGATTGTATCCAGCTTAAGTAAAGAGATTTCTCTTCTCCTTTTAGCCTTTTATTGATCCCTTCTTTCTGTTTTTAAGGGGAGTGTGATATGAAGTCTGTAATTACCACATATGTACCTTCCCACTTCCTTGTCAACCTTATGCAAATCGCTGACTGCATCCTGCATTTCGAAAAAAGCCAACTCAGCTGTTAAATTTGTTCAGTTAATGACAGCATCCACAGTTGTAGATAAGTTTCGTTTATAAATTTTTAATTTCCCTTACCGCATTCGCTTGGAAAAATTGAAATTTTTTTCTAACACGTCACTACCACCTTCCTACCCTCTTGACCAAGGAAACTAAAAATACCTCGCCAACAATCGACCACAATTTTAGGAACTACCTATCTAAAAATCCACATCAACTTCAAATTGCATTAAAATTTCCTTAATCTACAAAAAAAAGTCAATGGGCAGAGTTTTAACACTTCACCGCCATTAATAAAACAATAGCTACAGTTATACACAGTCTCCTTTTGACATTCCTGTCACATAGCAAACGTCAATGTGGATATAAAAAAAAAGCCACAAATGTCTTTTAAGAATTTTTTGTTTTTTTTTTGAAAATCCTATCACGTTTCAGACTTGCACTTCACATGTTATAAGTTCCGGAGACTTGCATGAATATTTCATGCATAGTCTAGCCCTCCCTTAAAAAATAAAAATAAAAATAAAGGAACAGAACTTAACTCTGGAAAACAATTCTCTGCCAAGAGCGTATCACTTTTGAATGAAAAATAAAACGAGACGAGCAACAGTAAAAAAAAAAAAAAAAACACCAACTTCATATGTGTATGTGTCTATCATTCTGTCTGTTAGGATCTCCCTCATGATCCCTACTATCTCTTTAGGAATTCATGCAATGACCTTTCTCCGAATGACGAAAGGAAAATAAATAATAAAAGTCAGAAAGTTCTGCGCTTTATGGCAACAACATCAGCTAGCAAAACCTTAAGGAGTCTTCTCATGCAGAAGTTAATTGATGTGGTACACACAGAGCGGCAGGAACAAGGGTGACGACGAAGACGACGATTTGGGCGAATGTTACAGTCCATCTGACTCTGGTTAATGTTTCACTAAAATAGACCGAACCACACTGAATTAAACCTTTCTGGCAACAAAAACACATTGTTTGTGGGGCGGCCTTCGGTGTTCATACAAAGTCTGTATGCCGGTCAATAGAGGTGGGTATTGTCGAAGTGTTTTATGTCCTTTTCCCCACTGGAGTCGATATTTAAGGTTTCCATTAAAATCTAATTAAATATTTACGGCAACGGTTTATCTCTTTTTGTTTGCTCTGGTGTCAATGTCAGGAAAGTTTAACCACTTTTTTTTCCGCCTTTTTTGGTTTTTGGTGATTGCGGGTGTGTCGCATTTGATAGTTGATGGGATTGGTTTGACAGAATGGAACGGGACTTGTAATGGATGCTCTACAGTAATGTGAGTTAAATCTCCAACTGACAAGATACATTTTTAGGACAGCAATTCCGATGTGTTGGCTTTTTTTTTTGTTGCAATTATTGAGATGGTAAGAGTTAATCTTGTCGAGCCGATAAAAGTGTTTATGATGTAACTAACGAGACAAGTTTGAGATCAGGGCTTCAATTGCAATTTTGACCCTACTGGCCATTAACAATATTGATGACGAAGGAAAGTAATAGGCTGAATTCCTTTAGGCTTAGTTTTAAGTCCCCTGTTGTAAAACGTAAAGTATGAAGAACTTTAAGAAAACGAATTCTGGAGTAAGGAAATAGACATTCATAATCTTTAGGCATTGCATAAAGAGAGTTTCTAGGTTAGGCTAGGTCAATTCGGCAGATTCAATTAGACCAATTTAGCTCCATTTTCATACCACATAATCCAGTCAATACAATTTCTCATGAAAGCTGGGCAGTCACATTACAAATCGAGAGGTGACGGTACTAGAGCATACGATGCTTCAATGCAATGATAGGTAGGTAGACGTGGCAGTCCAACAAACCCCAAGAAGCACTAGGATGTGCCTTTTTGTAACCACGACTCATGTGACCTGGTTGATGATGTGTACTGTCGAAGATGTGAGACAATCGGTGCCTAGATCCAGCCTGTGAAGCTAAAAAAATGGATAAGATGTCGTCGAAGAATGGTTGGTTTAGTGCACGCAGTCGGGCTTGTTAGTGTAGGATATTTGCAGAGGAAATGAGAGAAAGTTTCCTTCTAATTTTCGTTCAGTACAATGATAAGGAGAAGGGTCACGAACCAGTGGGTGGCAACTGCGTACAAAGTACCATTAAGTAAGGAGGTGCTCTAGAGGAAGAGCCGTCTCCAGCAAATTACAATAGCATTACAAGGCTTCATAGAAATATGCCCCGAGGCCTACCAAAACTCTTGGCGCATGACCTATAAATTAAAAAGATGGAAGCTACCGAATTTCCATTTTTGCTGAGTTTTCAAGCAACAAAGTCACAGCAGGGTTCCCGCAACAACATGAAATCTCATTTGTGGATGAACGTAGGAACACTAAACATCTCTCCCCGCACTCAAAAAGGTGGAATTAATCGAGAAATGCAACAAAAAAGAGCTCCTGGACCCGACGATATTCCAAACATGGTTTTCAAGATAGCAATCAAAGCACGGCCAGAAATGTTTGCCGATAAATACAAGTCGGGCTTGATGAAATAAGTTTTTCCAGACCAATGAAAATGGCCAATATAAGTGCTTCTTCCTTGTGTCGTGGGAAGTCATTGGCGGCCTACTTCAAGGCTCCGTGCTAGGTCCACTACTGTGGAAAATTATGTACGACGGCATCCTGCAGCTTTCAATACACGAGGATAGTAAAATAATGGGATTCACTGACAACATAGCTATTGTCGTTACCACTTTACTGTTGGAAGGGATGGAGCAATGCAACAATAAGGATTATTGGACAATGGCTCATTTTGGTTAGTCTGACACTGGCAAAACATAAAACTGGACAGGTTTTATAAGTAGCAGGAAGAAGAACTGTCGGTGGGCAGACAATTACAACTTAACTCTATATCAAATCCCTAAGTGTTATGACAGATACGAGGCTTTCATTTAAAAACTGTCTAAAATATTTGATGCTAGCGCCCATCACGACCAACACAGGAGAGCCAGGACGTAGCCGAAGAACGTCATTGGTAAGAATTGTCCATCGCTAATCATATAAGTTGCACCAATCTGGGATGGGACCATGGGCATTAAGAACATATACAAAGAACACATCACGAAAGCTAGCTAAGCATTCTACACATTTGCCTTTAGAGATGCAGCTTGTGTTGTGTCAAGAATGTTTCCAATAGATATCCTTGCAAATGATCAACAACGTCAGTACTGTGTAAGGAATAACATGAAAATGTGGCTGATGAAAACCAATGTCCAAACAGAACAGAAGGCCTAACAAAATGGAAAGACTGCTCCTTAAAAAGCCTCGTGGACACACCAGAGGATTTCCACGTAACACAGTTTATGCCGGGACATGTATGCTTTCACTTCTACTTCCTTCAATAAAAGGATGATGATAGCCTACATTTAAAAATATGATTGCAGTTGAGGGAACTAAATGTAGACTCTGCTGTGTGAGTGGGGATTTCTATACCGAACTATATAGCAACTTTTCAAGTTTCTGTCGCAAGGAATAGGAGACTAAAGCTGTTAAGTGTTCTCTGCTTAACCAGTTCTCTATTCATGTTAACCAATAACTACTCAACCATGTCGCCCCTTAAAAAAGTTCCCTATGACCATAACTTTATTCAATATTCTCGCGTATTTCACTTGCAAGTAGATGTTACATACATATGCACTTCAAAACTTATTAATACTTATTTGTATCATCTGCAGACAATCTCAAACCGCCTAGAATAACGAATATATGTTTACGTAAAACACAACACATCCCAGACCGATATTGACCCATTTAAACTACAAATTGTTTTGCACAGACACATGAGAGTCTCATCGTCCTTCTCAATGAGAATGGCAATTACAAACATCCTCGTTCGTCTAATCGATTCTCAGGGACACACATACCCATCTTACCTTCTCATCGATTCATAAGTCTGAGAGCTATTCAATATGTGCTTGCTTTGAATAATTATTGTGTTGCCCCACCACCGCCTCCCCCTTCAATTGTGAAGTGTTGCGACTTAAAGCACATCAACATGGATATCGGATATCCGATGTCGGAGGAAATGAAGTGTTAAAGATTCCCTCTGCAATTAAGGCACATCTGTGTGCAATCTGAAGGGCCAATTCACTGACATAAACAAATAGTAAATATTTCACCCTAAGGACCAAATGAAACAGAGAGTTCTGCTAGAGGTTCATTTGGGTATTTCCGAAAGCGAAGGTACATCCAAAACTTGGGGCCATCTTTCAAGGAGCACATGATGAGAGGACAACTTTATTCGACGGTAAAGGTTTTTCTTCTTTTCTTTTTTTCGAGATAAATTATGAATTATTCGCCCGCTGAGCAGGCAAGTCCTATCGCTCAGGTATCCTTGTTTAATATTTAATTTGAGTTTTCTAACTCGTGCTCTGACTACTGGATGGGATGTTACCGGAAGAGTGGCCACTCTTCAATGAATACGCAGAATGCATAAAGTGTACTCGTAAGAATTGTGTATTTGTGAGGATGCGAATGGGTGTGTGTGTGTGTGTTTACCCATAGTCAAATGGGTTTAAAGTCATTCAGGAAGACTTGTAGTGTTTACTTTCCCCTTGGTAGAGCTTGCAAGGATAGTAAATATTTTTTATTTTTTTTTTCCTCCTTCAATGAATGAATGAATGGGCTCTGAAAAGGTGGTCCTTTTGGAACAGTTTTACTGAAGAAACAATTTAGGCAAGTTCAGAGTGTCCGGCGGGGATTTTTCACAAAAATACGCTAATGATTTGCACTGTAAGTCTGTAGAAGATGGTTTAATCCACTTTGGAAAGGCTTGTGGAAGGAGTTCATAACGTAAAAAGTTTGTTAGGAAAAATAGGTACATGATAAGTGAAAGGAAAGGAAATGACTAGGGTACTTTGATTCTAAAATTTAAATTGAATAAGGAATAGCAAAAGAGCATGTGGTCAGTAAGACTGAAAAGAAGACAAATTCTAGACAGGCGTTGTCTTTTTGGGTGACGAACAATGATAACCTTGAGTTTTAAGCATGAATCTCATTTCAAAAGAATTCAACGCAATCAAACAAAGTCTGTAAAAACTATTTCGGAGTTTCATTTCGGCTCATCTGTGGCTCATATACTCAGTAGATGTCAATTCGTTAAAGTTCGCGAATTAGATTTTCTTTGTAGCCCGAGATGTTATCCTGTAGAAGTGTAGACGGTGTTGCCAACTTAGTTTTAGAATTTCAAAGTCTATAGCTCGGAACATGGTTGGGCATTTTCATTCTATAGATAGCAGATGTATTAGCTTTAAATTATGTTTGCACAATAGCTGCATATCTAAGTGACAGTACAAGGGGATCATAGAAAGTGTTTCAGAAAGTTCTGGAGAGCACTAGAAAGCAAGATAGTGATACTTTCCAGGTCTGTCTCAAGAATCCAACTTCATTCCCTGACTAGCAAGTAAAAATGGTTTAAGAGCCCCTGTCGCACGTCATTCGCGAGGTCGCCCATCTGTATGGGATTGGGATTGCACATCCTAGACAAGGTTTACAGCTATAGTTTTCAAATGAAATCCGAATGTGTCAATGAATGTATGTGTATATTGAAAGAATGATGAGTCGTTGAAAGATGCAAAAACTAGAGTGCTAAGCCCCAAATCAAATGAACTTGTTATGGATGACTTTGCCCATTACCTTCTTAGTATGAAAGTTCTCTGCATGAAGGAATTATCTTACCTCTCCTATAGATGGACCACCTTCTTTTTGACTTCAATGACACTGGCAATAACCCGAAATTACTTGGGTAGTCAAGAAGGACAATGCATCACAGAAGTCTGGTGAAAGAAACTGAAGTGAGTCTTGACACAAAACACTCTTTATAAATTTCAAAGATTCACCTCTATCACAAAAGTTAGGTTGAAGTAGCTGCCAGCTATAGCCAGCACACTAAGACCAGTGATAGGTCCATTGTATGTATCACATGTACCATGTGCAATTGCTCGCCTGAATTTTTCGAAATCTAAGTCTTCCCAGCTTGCGCCATTAAACCGTGATACTATGCCAATTCCTTCGGGCTATTCGTATTACACACTTTAAGCCCCTCAGGTCGACTTCACGAGCCCGTTCAATTCAATCAGCCCAGAATACATTGCATATAACAACGGTAGGCTTGATGGATCAAAAAACGGAAAACGAACCTGGCAAACAGTGTCTTTTGGCTGCTCTACGTCGAGTTGTGAGTCAGAGAATGCATTAGACAAAACCTTGGTAAAAATTATATTGTTATATTCTCTGATTACGAAGCGAAGGTCGAGCGATTGAGGTGGCTGAGCCATGTAAAGTGGATGGACACCAGTGCTCCGGTTTGAAAAATCTTCGAATCCGCCTCGAGGGACAACGCAGTAGAGGAAGACCGCGACTCAGGTGACGCACGTAAGTTGAAGGAGACCTCAACCAACTTAACGTGCGAAACTAGAGGCAGCTAGCTAAAATCGAGCTGGCTGGAGACGCTTCTTGGTTGCGGCCCAGGTCCACACCGGACTGTAGCGCCACCTTAAGTAAATATTTTCTGAAAGTTAGGCACCTATAAAAGTTCGGAGTTCCACCCGTTTCGACTCACAACTTGCCTGGAGCTTTACTGTTGTGTTCCCCTAAATAAGGGTATTTATTGAGCGCAAAGAAATTGCCGATAACCTTCATGAACGATTCAGAGGTTATTTTATCGGCCAAAAAAGCTATCGAAGGCAAAAACAGGTTTAAAGATGGATGTTAAGCAGTGGGGTCTAGTGGTTGCTCTGCACATGATATCTGCTAACTTGTCTCATGTTCTAAGAGTCAAGGCACACAAGAGTCCAGATTAACTTTGAAGGAACACTTGGAATATACTGTTAGCGAAAGGACTCCTGTCACAAGAAATGTTCAGGTACATTGTGCCACAACGTAAGCTACATCAATGAAGATCAATTCTTGTTGTAAAAAAGCGTTCGTCCACGAACTATCGGTCCTGTGAATGTATTCTTCGTAGTGACCAATACGAAGATATTTCCAATGTGCAAACACATATGTATACTCGTACCAGCAATTGACGCAAAGCTCGGAATGTACTGACTGATCCCCAGTGGTTAAATTGACTTTCGTTGGTACTTCATGGACTCGAACTCAAGTGACCTTAATCACCTCTTCTCCAAAAACTAGTTGAACTAGTCAACAATCTGCATCGACAAAATGTTACGAGAAATAGGAAGTCCTGGAAAATTTAAAGGATTGTTGCAGAAGTAGGTAACTATAATGGTTTTTCTAGAACTCTTATAGCGTCCTGCAAACACAAGACTCTTTTTCAATTTCTACAACAGTTGTACTCACCCTAAACAGAACTACTACCATTCGCAAGTTACTCTAAGGCTTCACTTAACTTTTAGGCGTTTATTTTGGAAGGGCTTTCCCGAGTCTGAACGCCTTCTTGACGTAAATAAAGGCTCAACAACAAAATAACTTTCATCAACTTGCCATTTTAGGTCTTTCAACATCCTTTCGGAACACTCCTGCTCTGAGTTCAACTACACACTTCGATTGCAAGTAATCGCTTTGAATGCATTGGCAGTTTTATGTTTACAAAGGACCTTTCAAAGCAATGTATCTAGCCCCTACGCACCGGATTTCCTTTTTTTTTCTAAATCAAAGTTTCCGTGTCGCTTTTTTCGAAACACCAGGGCATAATGGCTGCGGCAACAAAACACAGACAAGAAATCACTGCTCTTGCTGAATGCTGGGTTACCATTTTTTCCCCATTTTTTAATGCCTGTATGTAGTCCTGTGCAGCACTGGTAAAGGAATAAACTTGCTTGCTGCAATGTGCCACCTCAATGCTTCGTAGAAATGTTCACTTCGTTTAGCTGTATAGTACAGCACGTCGTCGTCGTCATCCGGAACTGAGAAGAGAAAAACGGAAAATCGTTTATTAAGATGGAAAACGTCCAAGCGTGCCGCGACTTGTCCTTTGCAGTTTTCCTGGACTCTGCCTGTTTGCATTCATTCACTAATCACAACTTGCCGTTCCGTTCCTGGTTTTATCCTCTTTTTTTTCGTTGTTGTTGCCTGTGGACGTTCATACAACTTAACTGCCTCCATGTTGTGCTATGGTATGGCCTTGTGCTGAATTGTCCCTTGTACACAGCTTGTAGTCCTAGTGCACTTATGCATTTACAATATTTGAGTACGTAGACATAACTACCCGGGCACAGACAGGGGTAGCGATTGCTTTACCCAATGCACCGACACACACACAGATACAATCTGCAATGCACCATAATGCACCCATCGAGCAACCCTGCTCCTGGGAACGTGGGAACAGAAACCAGCCAACTGAAGCTTTCTACGGATATATCTATGTGCAACTCACACCCAAGAGATGCAGCAGCAATAGTAGCTACATGCATCATACCGAATCTAAACTATAGGTCGATAGTGTTGTGGGTGATGTACTCGGGAATGGGCGTTCTAAAATGTTTCCTGTGGAATGATTTAAGTGCGACCGCCTATAGAAATCTATTGTTGCATCGTCAGAGTATCTTGTGAGTAGGTGGGCTATATAGGACTACAATAAATGTTATACCGAACCTATTGTTAATCTCTTGCAACGGAGCAGGGTCATTGGGCTTGCTGAAAAGGAAAAGGAGTGTAGGCAAGGAGGACGAATCCACAGTGAAGGATTACATGAGATAACAGTGGTTATTTTTAGAATGAACCTCAATGGGAAGGCAAATAATGAAAGGAGATAGTTTGCTGCCTAGAAGAATAGAGGGCGGCGAATATTGCCATCTAGGGTAAAGTGTTTTATGCTACCGATAATATATCCATGAAGAAGGACATTTATGGCAGAGAACAGAGAATAGACGTTGTTAAATGGCAAAGGCGGTATTTAAATTTGTTAACATAGGTCGTGAGAAACGGGAGGGTGATAAGCTAGTTTTGTAAATTAGGTTCAATGCGAATTCAAAGGCTAATGTGTAAATAATTCTGACGGGATTTGTAGACGATGTCGAAGAGCTTCCCCTGGCGCTTTCAGTACCGCTTTTAATAGCAAACAATTCTATTTAAAGTTACTTCAGGTTTCTAAAACAATCCATTGCTAATGGCACTCGCAGATACCTCATCTAAATGGCCTTTCATTTGATGACGTGTGGTAGAGAGTTGTAAACAAAGATACATTCATCAGTGTGTAGTGCTTCTTGTCCTTCGCGAAGTTGGAACTTAAACGCACTCAACTAGCTGTGTCTGAGAGTGTACATTTGCTGTGTCCTCTTTTACCGGAAGCTCTTGTGCGCGTATCCTATGCATGATGGGAATAGAAGAGTTCTATTTCAATTAGGTGGATGCATTTGTTTATCGTTCAAAAGTGGAAAATTGTGGCTAATACGAGTATTTTAAGTTTTTTTTTTTTTTGTAACGATAAAGATCTGAGATAATCGTAAAACAACACGAATGTTTACCGTGTGCATTTGTGCAACGGATACGGAGGTTTTGTATCAACGAAACAAGCATGTGAAAAATGGAAACTAGTTTGCATTCGAAATTTGAATGGTAATTCCATCTGACAGCGGATCCCTTTAACCCCATAACTGCTGTTGGTGGATTCAGCAAAGTGAGAGAGGAATAGCTGAATATGGAGATTTGGGCAATTTTAAGGCGAACTGTTTGCCATTTTCCGATCAAGAGTAGAAACCTTCATGAATGCAAGTCATGTAAAAGAATTGAACAGCCGTTTAAGGCACCCATACTTGAAAGGAAACCCATCCACAAAGTCCAACCTGACTATTTGCAAAAGAAGCAGATAATTGACGATCTTCTTCCACTGAAAAGTCTATCCAACTTGGAAGGTATACACGCCCCCATAGTTTATCTAAAGCGGCATCATTTTTATATAAGAAGCAATCAGACAAGACAACAGACGAGTCTCATTCCCCCTTGGTAGAGGTTCTCTGTAATGTTCAGCTGGACTACTTGGTTTGAATTCCCCTCAAAAGAGAGCTGAACAGAAGTAGAGGTTATAAATCGCAACCATATATCCATTTTCGTGAATGGATGTGTGTGTAAGCACTGGTATCTACGCATTAGAGCCAGATACCGCTCGGTCGATAAGACTTCCAAATCACAGCAACGTATTCCAAGCGGTACTTCCATCAATTGACATAGCCTCGCGAAAACTATTCCAGCAGACAGTTCCAAAAAAGTGCATCCACATCTACATATGTAAGTAGTCGAACATGATGAGCTCAAGTCCTTTAGTGAAAAACCAAAACGTTACACTCATTTGGATTCCGAAACACATGGGCATCCATGAGGGCAGATGAACTGTCTAGATTGGGACCTGAGATAGAAAATCGCCGATGCCTCAATCGTGCTACAAATAGAGCTTCGAATTTAAATTCGGAGTAGAGTGCACTCACGACATGCACAAGGATACTCTGGACATAATTGAGGAAAACAAAAAAAGTTATCGCACTCAACAGAAGTCACCCATCTACTTGCTGAATGCGTTTGAGTACTGTGGACGTATGCGGAGGAGGACACAAGCACACACCAATAGACATAACAAATTGTGGTGCATGACAGCAGCCTTCCAAAATGCATTGGCTTTAATCCGACCAACTTTAACGAAACCGGATAGAAGTTTCTAGAGTCAGCGAGAAGTCCTTTACAGTGAGTCCATCTTGATCTTAACGAGCGGTCTTAAAACAACCAAGGGCTTAAGTGTCTCCATAGTCACTATCAAGCCGCCGCATGGCTGAGGATAAATAAAGCATCAAGCAAACATATTGGGACTTACATTGAAAACCAAGCTGCGAATAGATCTATAGAGCAGTGTAGGACTGCCGCGTGTCTCTTAATGCGATCGCTAAACAGTGTCACTCTATGTTGGTTCTCAAGTCATTACAATATTTCAGGGTACTGTTTAGGTACAGGTTAGGTTAGATATGTGGACCGGCGAAGATGAGGTCCTCTGCGCCACACATAGGGTGAAATCTTACCCTTAAACGTTACCCGCATAAAAATTGTACTAGTAACTACTTACTACATTAGTGGTACAGACCATCCTGTGGATTTGATAAAGCCATTCAGATCGTTCACCGGTTTACCAGATAGTTCCTCGAGATCCCAGAAGACATGTTGCCCGAGGAATTTGTATATTAGATGGTACAGGCCGGGGCAATGGCAGAGGAAGAGGGTTATGTCCTCATGGACTTCCTCGTCTCCGCAGCCTCTACACAAGTCATCTGCCGTAATACGGAGTTTCTTCATGTGGTACCGCAAAGTTTTATGATGCGTTATCACACTTACAAGGGTGGAGAGGGATTTTTTATCCGTTTGTATAAGTCTGGCGGTCCTAGCCTTATCAAATACAGACCATAACTTCCTTGTGATGGCACAAGTTCCTAAAGAGGACCATCTGTTATTTGCCCTTCTTTGAACTTTGTTCCCTGCTTTGAGCTTCAATGAGCAAGGCTAGGTTTAGTCAGTAGGAATCTTGACCATGCCAAACCGATAATCTATCCTCGATAATGACAGATCAAAAGCGCTAATTCAAGGCTTTGCATCCTAGATAGGTATGCTCAGGGATTAACTATTGGTTGCATCGATTTTTGGAAGAGCTGCATGGATGAAGAAGAGGAAGAATTTTTCGTACACTTTCCCTCTATTAAGGTTTATCCCGCCCTATCTTCAACGATAAAAATTAGCTTAACAATGCCAGCAAGGCTGAAATATAAAAATTTTCAGGGGGCGGTTGAAATTCCCAATGGACCTTTATTTAGTCAAAGTGTACCCCTTATGAGGGGAACTTCATAAGTAGCCAATCCAGCAGCTTCACAATGGAGGAATTTTGAGTCGTCACACACTTCATCCGGAGTACAATAGAAAGTCCTACTTATCAGTGGACTGCTTGAGAAATTTTCAAAAGAAGAGGTGATGTGATGGTGATGCACCAAATCATCATTCCAGTGTAGATGAACGAAAACTTGTCCCATGACTTGAATATCAGCTCGACTTGGCCTTATTTATCAGTTGTCCCGTCAAAAGTGTTAAAATATACGACTCACTGTGCTTCCAAATGAGTGTTCCAGTTCAATAATTCCTGATAACCAAAAAGACTTCGCCCTACCTCGGTACCAGGATAAACAATAAAATAGCACTCTGTTTGTGTATATGTTGTATCTACTCGTACAACCAAATGCATCATTTTTCAAAATCCCTTCATATTCCGCGTTTATCTAGCTCACACATCCACTCAGCCGCAAGCCCACTATCGCCTAAAATCCTGTACACTTTCAATAATCACTTGACAAAAGCGCTCGTTAAATTCCCTTCCTAAAAGCCGATCCGTTAGCTAAGCGCATCAATCCTCTCATGGAAAATCCAAAACCTGTGAAGCGAACAAAATAGCCGCCATTATCACCACCAACGCTGCCGATGAAAATCCTTAAAATCCCTCTGAAATGCATCCCAAATGCGAGAGCACTCCAAAAGAAACTCTGTCATGCCCAACTTTACACAGTGCTGGGTAACAGAACCGTAAGTGTGACACCAGGTGATATGGATGCCAGGCGATGGGCAAGGATTTTAAATTTGCATATATACCTACGAATATTCTCGTATGGGAGTATCCGTTGCCCTGAATACTACTCCTGCTGCTACTGTTGGCTTCAATTATTCCCTTTTTACATTTTAAATGAGTGCTCGAGGGTTCGGGTCTGACACTGTCGTTGAATGAGAGACCGGTCCGTTCGACGTGGAGCAGCACCTATGGAACAACAGTGACAGCATGAAAGCCACATATTCCCGGTGGAATACAGAGTGATGCAGAATGAAATCCATTTTTCCTTTTCGATTCCGTGTGCAACCGCATCTGTGTCACAGGACGACTGATTTTTTGTCAATTTGTTTGCATTTTTTTTTTTGCATTCATCCTTGTTGAACTAAAATGTTGATTAAGTATTTATTTAGAACGACAACGAGGGAAGCAAAAGGACATTTTCTTCCATTTCGGTGTACTTAACCCGGGCGGTTCGTTTATGATTTATTCCAGCTAGCATCACAATGAGAAATAAAGAAAGGTAAACAGAGGAGCCGACCGAAGCAGAGGGCGCCCGTGCTCATCCTGACAGAGTTGAGGGATATTAAAGTGCAACCAGGTGGAATGCACGAATTAATACATATTTTACACTATGCCATGGACTGGAACCTGGAACAAAGGGTCTGCATGTGAAAAACGGATTTTTTTCTCCTTCGCCTCGGTAAATTGAAGCAGTTTTCCTCTTCCAGGCCTTCCGCTTGGGAATTTAATTTTAGCTGCAATCAGCGGAGTGGGTGGCACTTGTTCATGAATAAGTAAATGGACTTTTGTCATCCATTTTAAGGGCAGATGGTACCTCAGCTTAGCTTAGCCCTTAAGTAGGGTGGAAGGCAAACAGAAGGAGAGGTTTGTTTTAAATCTTAGCCTAGACCAATCTTTTTTGGAGGAGATGTTGTATTGTCATAAAGGATGCGACAAAAAGTTAGCATTTTAGGATGCTAAGTAGGTTCAGTTGGAGCTTTTGTAGCGCGAAGATTGAAGAGTCACTTTAATTGTTTGGAATATATTTTTGTAATTTTTTGTTAAACTAGCTTCCAAGACGTGACGTGAATGTCTTGCCATCAAGTAACTAATTTCCTGGTAGACCTTAGCTTGTCTAGGGATTGCTTCTGATGAAATCGAGTTTAAAGGGGCGGATCAAGAAAAATGGCGAGCTCACATGAGTATATGTAGCTGATGTGCTGGCTAAATAAGGCTCTGGAGATAAATTGGATGTACCACAGATAGCCACTTGTTAAACAATTTCGGTGAACCTAGTGACCAATGGACGGGCTAGATGGCCAGCCATAATTAGTTTCAAGATTGTGTAATCAATGGTATGAGGTAGTAAAGTCTGGTTCGACTTTCGAAGCCAAGAAACTGCCACCAAACCGCTCTGCGTCATCATTCACTTTACTAGACTTTCGATGAATCGCATTCAAATCCTATTCTAAAGGGACATCCAGTATAAATTCCTAAACCAAAGACTCACCTTTAATCCTCTTTCGGAAAACATCCTCAGTAAAGCAACCGCAGCTCTGTGGATATGTTTGAGACTATTTTGGAAGGCGTGTGGTTTAAGGCGAAAACTGATACTCCGGACTTATCGCAACATCCTAGGCATACCTAAGCATAATTTGTGTGGTACCATAATCTTAAGCAAGTCTCAGCTTAAATGGTTCTCAAAAATTACAAAAAAAGAAAAAAAAAACCATGGAATACCATCACAACTATGCGCACTGGTTCTAGAAGCTTTATTAGACCTTCTTCCCTTACACTCAAAAGTAAAGAAGTCAGCTTAAATTATAAAACTTCACCTCGCGTTCAACTTTAAACTAGAAGGCAGTTTCAAAGGGTTTTTACTCAAATCTTGCCTGGAGATGCCTGGAGAACCATTTAAAATAAGACAAGACTCACATTAATCCCCTTAAGCTTGCTAATAAGTTTTTTACGGGCTTCCTCACTGAAAATTGAACATTTTACTATCGTTGTACAAATGGGAATCCGCCGTTTTCCAATAGATGGTATATTCTGGTCAGAAATGTCAAATCATAATCGTCACATGGTTAGCCTGGGCATCTATCAACAACTCCTTATCATTACATTTGTGAATTTTCATCGACGTAAATGTCGACTTTTAAGCCAAATAAGTGTCATTTGCGGGAAGTTTTGCTTTTCGCCTTTAATTCGAAAAAAATTTGCAGCTGAGGCACGTCGAATGATTATAGAAATTTTCGGTGAGGCTTCTTTTAGTAAAAAAAACGTGTAGCGAATGGTTTCAACGCTTCAAAAGTGATAATTTCGACATGGAAGACAAGGAGCGATGCGTCAAGTTTGAAGACGCAGAACTGGTGGCATTACTGAATCAAAATCCATATCAATCGCAACAAGAACTTGTAGATTCATTGGCCGTAACTCAACAAGCCATTTCCTATCGTTTGAAAGCCTTGGGAATGGTCAAAAAGCAAGCAGCTCGACAACGCTTGGCCACATGTTGCATAGGTCGTTAAAACCCACCAGGAAACACTGAAATGGGACATTCTACCCCATCTGCCGTATTCTGCAGAAATCGCTCCTTCCGACTACCACCTGTTCCGATCGATGGCACATACCTTGGCTGAGCAGTACTTTCGATCTTTGGGAGAAGCCAAAGATTGGATCGATTCGTGGATCGCCTCAAAAGATGAGAAGTTTTTTCAATGCGGAAAAAATGGGCAAAACTTGTGGCTAGCCATGGACAATGGTTTCAAAAATAAACATGTAACCATTTTTTCCGAAATAAAGTTCCAAGTTTTGAAAAAACACGGCGGATTCCCATTTGTACACCCAACAACCTAGGCATAAGTCGTACGGATATGTTTCGATTTTGTTTCGAAGCTCAAAGGATTGCTGAGCATCATCTACAAGTACGATCCTTAAATTCCTATACTTTGGTTTCGGAAAATTTGAAAGAAGCAACTCCAAAGAACAAGGTAGACAAAAGACGAAGGGCTTATACCTTAAGTCAATGCTGGCACCTACTTAATTTTAAACGGCTCCGAGTTAAGAGTGCTCCTTTAGGATCTGTTCTGCGTCCTATTTAATGGAACTTAATGTATGATGATGCCTTGAGTCTTAAAGGACAAACGATGCCAAAGAGCAGTACAAAAGCAATACAGTGTTCAAGAAAGAGAGAAAAGACAAAGCTTGCTAAAGATTTTCTGACAAAATTTGATGGAAGCAAGCTCCTCTAGGAATACCAAAGCAAGGCTCAATCATTTTTGTACGAAACCAGAGTTGAAGACTTTGAATCTATCAATGCATCATGAAGAGCCGACAAAACGTCACAGAAGTTTTCAGGGGCACTAAACCACTAGCGAAATTTGTAGATCTGGAGTCTTGAGAACATTTTGAGACTCACCAATTGGCAAAGGTCGGTTCGATTTTGTTTTTCTACGCGATATGAGCAGGAAAACAAAAATGTAGCCCATTTGTCAGATTTGATCACTTTGCCTAGTGAACTGAAATTCATTAGCTACGGGCCACAGTTGAATCCTGGCTGAAACTTTAATTCCACCTAAGAAAAATGTACATGTACACCTCTCAGATGTACCCATCCATCTAGCTACTTTTTCCATTGAATTGAGTTCATGTTTCAAAACCTCTCTCGCGTTTCATTTTGTTCGCCAGTTTCTCTACTCACAAGCACTAAAAAAAAAAATCACTTCCGGCAAAGGAGCTACAAGTTCCACCTAAATGAACACACTCGACCTCAATTTCTCTGTCCCAGTACATTTCAACATGAAAGGACCTCAATAAGTTGTACAATGAAAATTCAATGTAAAATGCATTGACAGCTGGTAGATGGTATAGAAACCGTGTTTTTGTTTTTTCCAAGCCTCCTGGACTGTACACGTTCATTTCATGTCAAAAGAAGTGCAACACAATTTCCCTTCAAGAAGGAGTTGAAAGAACTAAATAAAAGTAATACCGTTCAATAAAGTACATACACTTTCTTTTCCTTATTTCACATCCTTTCATCTGGCGTATCAATTAGATATTGAATGGGGAAAAAGGATATTACTTTGCTCTATATTGAAACTGCGTCGTTTGCCTAAGGAATCCCTTTATTCTATTCAAATCCACTAGGAGTAACTTCATGTTTACCAAGATATCCTTGATATTCTCCTGAACATTGACTTGTAGAGTGAATAACGAGCAAAATTTCACAAGAAACCCCTAAGATCCCTTACAGAAACTTGTAACGTGTCATTCCGATTCCATGAAACATAAGTTAAACTCAACCAATGGAGAACCTTTCTACCTTGCACCACGAGAATGCAAAATGAGATCGGAAAAACTCTTTCCCAATCCTTTTGGGAGATGGCTACCTTATGTACAGTTTCAGGAATTTCCCATATGTAAAACTGTTAATCTAAAGTGTACCCGGCTTGAGGATTGCTCCATTTACCGATGGAGTCCTAATGAAATATCCAAACGCTTTCGGAATTCAATTTCACCAGCCGAAAGCAGGAGTCAATTATTTATTTACCCGGAGCTCTACCGAGCCCGGGATAGCAAGGTGGGTGTCGTCATTTATGCCGAATGCAACGGTAAAATTGGAATTCAATTTACAATCAGTTTTCATGGAGTTCAACTTGGAATGCATAAAAATAAAAGAGAATATCGAATTTTGAGAGAGAATCCATTGAGGTTGCTCTGTGGGATGTTTTCCAGACCTGTGGCGGTTGTAGAGAGTCGAAATTTTAAGATATCTTGATTGGCTTGCAAATTCAATGGGAAATTCATTGGATTGGACAAATTGTATTCAATTTTCAGTTTCATCGGGTGACAAATGTCAACGGATGGGTTGTGTGGATCGATGTCAAACAAGAGGAGTTAGAACTGGTATAGATGTTGTTTTAGTCGGTTGAATAAATAAAAGCTAGAATGGCACTTATAGTGACAGAATTCTAAGAAAAGGGACATCATGGGATGAACTACTGAAGTTGAAAAGGCTCTTAGACCAAACGAGGGAATGGAGACTTTATGTTCAAAATGGGTAAACAGGTGAATGACCGAATTTTCCTCAACGCAAATCTAGATATAAGTTCACCAATTGGCGTTTCACAGTGCCCTTAGAGTAGCTACCTGCATATACTTAGATCAAAACAGGTCCATTGTGATACTCCAAAACTATTCCAACACTACTCAGGTTAGCGTCCCGAGACACCCAGAGCTCTCTTTATAAAACTTCTCAAGACTATACTCACAGGGTCGTCGAAGAAAGGAGCCGCCAAATGTCTTTTGGACAAGGCTGGACGCGTGCAAAAGACACAATAGCCTCCGCACCTTTTGCAAAAATAGTTTGAAAAAGGCCTAACGCTTTGGCGTAGAGATCGACCGTAAACATACGTCGAGATGTTTGGTACATTGTACCTATCTTCCATCTGCGGTTGGTCCTCCTAACTTATCCAGTTCGAGAATGTGTTTACAGGTGGCGGTTCAACATGAACCAAAGTAGCACAAGAGTGTGCCCTTTTTGGTTACCACGCCTCGTGTGTCCTGGTTGATGCTGTATGTTGTTGAAAATGTAAGACAGTTGGTGCCTAGATCCAGTCTGTGGAGTTAAAAAAACGGATAAGATCTCGTATAGTTTACCCGAGATGTCGTTAAGGTCATCGAAGAATAGTTGATTTAGTGCACGCAGTGTAGCTCGTTTTAGTACCGGACATTTGCAGAGGAAATCGGAGAGAGTTATCTTTTCATTTTCGTTCGTGCAATTGCAGCAGTGGGGCTTATATGGGATGCCTAAGTTGGCCGCATGGTCTCCAATTGGCCAATGCCACGTGATTATTGCAATTATTCTGGTGATATCTGGGCGGGTTCTGTTTAGGAGATCTTTTGTTCTAGTTTTTTCGCAGGTCGGCCATATCTTCCTTGATATGACGCAGTTGGTTAACCCCTGCTATTGAAAGGGTTTCCGCGAGTGAGCCGTGTAGAGCTGAACTCTGCGTGGCCAGTTCATCTGCGTTTTCATTCCTTTTATGACGCTGTGACCTGTCATCATTCCGTTTGGTAACGAGTCCGGGATTTTGCTGTGACCGTATATGTCCAGTCCAGATTATATGAGTCTGACTTCACTGCAAAGTGCAATATTTTGTGTGTGGGGGTCGAGAGGCAGAAGATGCAGGAGCACAGTAAGGGCATCCACTGGAGTCGAGGTCAATACGCCCGTGGTGTTTATACTGGCTGTTCTTGGGAGGATCAAACTTCTCAGACCCTTAACCCACATTAGGTTTGCCCATATCTTCGGTTAGGGGTTATGGTTGGGTTTGCAGCAAACACAACTGAAGGTGACAAACTCTCCAGGATGCAGGCAGACTAAAGAGATCCTTCCCGACGTCTGTAAGAAATCCGTAGCATTCTTTGCGTTTCTCAGTAGAAAAGACTGCAGACCACTAATTGGCGTTGTTACGAGACACTACGCTTTTGCCAATATCTCAACTATCTGTAACGCTTGTAAAGAAGGCGACGACACTGCAAAACACTTCGTATGTGATTTTCCTGCCTTTGCACGTATCAGGTGGCACATTTTTGGGGCTGACATGATAAGTAGTAACCTAAGTACCGAATTATTGAAGCTCTTACTCAACTTTCTTAGAAAAACGAAGAAAACACAATAAAAGGGTTGTACCTACTGGAAGAACAATGAACCTGTTTTAGGAACTGAGTGCTCCAGAATAACTCTTGCTAATCCCTTTGTTATTTAAGTAGCAAACCCTATTTCGAATGAACAATGTGACTCTTTACAAGTCATTTGTAATCCCAGCCCTGCTCTATAATGCGGAAGTGGAAGCTAAGTTAAGAATGGATAAGATTGCTTTCGGTCGATGTAGTCAGAAGAAATACTACTACTAAGGTAGTTAGGATATGTACAGCGGATGCAAACCAGTACTCCGACTCGGAGAGTCTTTAAATCCACTCCGACCTCAATCAACTTGAAACTGGACGCATCTAGCCAGATGTCTGCTGACACTTGTTGGTTGAGGGCCAGATCCACTTCCGGTTGTAGTGTCATTAAAAATTAGTTAAGTAACGTTAAACTTTCATTTCTGACAACTTTTTCTAATCCTTTTTTAAAAATTCTCATTTAATCCTGTCGTATCCTTTGAACTCCGCAAACATTTCCAACAATGTTGTGTCTAAGACTTTCTGTCGAAATTCCCGAGAGCCATCTGTGAGCACATAAACCATATTTAATCTATCCATGCATTAAAACTCCTACACCCTATGGAATAGCGAAACAAAAGCAGACGTCTAGAAAAGGACGACAAATTGTGAAAAGTTTTTATTTTTTGCAAAATCTTTATAAAGAACTCATTAAACTTATTATTTATTTCAACATTTAAAAGCGAAATGATATATGGTTCAACGCCTTAGATACGCCTAAGGCTGAGTGCTCGTGTTGCATGCCTAAAGGCACACGTAATGAAGGCACAAAACACAACCCAGATCTTAATTTCCCATCATCCTGAGACTACAGGAAAGAGCAATTTGTGTCTTTCATTTAAAGTTTCACACACAAAAGTCGTACAAACTAATCTCAGTTCATTTCAACTTCGCCAACTCTCCCTCCCACCGTATACCCTGTCGCTGTATCTTTTTTTCTGTATCGTGTATGTGTAGTCGAAATGGCTCTTGCTCCACTCAGTGTAAATTCCTTCTGCACTAAATATCCTTTTGATTGTGACAAAGGCCACACAAGAGCATTCACAGATACACATTGTAGAGTATCATCGCGTTTTCTAACACAAGCACATGCAACACACAGATAAACGCCACATAGAGAGGTACCGCAGCAGAACTAATTCCTGCGTCAAATCCCTGAAGTGGGAGAAGAGGTATGCAGCAGCGTGTGTGCCAGTATAGAGCGTCTACCCATATCCTCAACCACCAATACTCATTAGATATTTATGCAATTTCTCGTTTTTTATTCATTCACTCACCATTCACTGAGTGCCTTGGATGCTGCTGCTCCTGCTGCATGCCTTCGGAATTTATGTCCTTTAAGCGTTTTGCGAAGGAAAAGTGTACTCGTATTCTCAGAATACAAAAGAAAAGGAGGGTAAAACCAGAACAAAACACTAAAACGCTTTGTGTTTCTCATTGCTATTCACATCCCAGGGCTGGAAGTCAGATGATGGTATGCCCTTCTGGATATCTCGAGGAGTATCTCTTGTGATGCCAAACGAACAAAAAATGTATCTTTTATTTTATTTCACATTTTTCGAAACAATCCCTGGCTAAGAATTCAATCCTTTGGATCTTTTTGATATGCCGACCTGGCTTTTCCTTCTTTTTCTTTTGCTTTTATATGCAATGTGGTGCAGGAAGACAACTTCAAATGGCTTAATGTTAAAGTTCGGACTGGTAAACTGTTTGAAATGAAGTTAAGTCTGGACTTTCTATCCCCCTGCCAATTAAAGGTCCGTGTTTTATGTAATCATAAATCTTGGACTAAGCAATAAAAGGGATTCGACTACAATGTGTAGTAACAAGAGATGTGTGTCGCTTTAGGATAGGATGTATGCAGGTGGGAGAACATTTGTAGGTACCTTCTTTAAGAGAATTAAAGTATCAGTTCAAATTCATTAAATATCATATCCACATCGAAATGTATACGTGCTATTCCATACCAATTAAATCATATCAAGTTTTACGTTCTTCGGGCATTTGTTTAGGAAAGAAGCTATGGGCCCTTCGACCCACAGACAAAACTCCTTATTTTGTAAATAACGAGTTTGGATAAATCGCTTAGGTCTTCGTAGAAGTATTTTCCTAGAGTTAGTCTTCTTAGCGTTACAGGGCAGTTACAAAATAGATGAGTGACCGTTTCTTCCTCTTTTTCGTCTCAACAGCTTCTGCAGAAATCGCTGAAAGAAACGACCAGTCTAGTGGCGCGTCTGCCTATCATGCAAACTACTATAATACTAATATATCTCCTATTTATGGACAGAAGTCTTTCTGTTCGCTTCAGATCCAGGTTAGGCCAGATCTATCTCGAGGAAAGACAAGCGGTTATTCCACCTACTATTACCCATTCTTTTGGCTTCGGTATCGAGGCGAGATTTTATCACTTCTAGAGGCAGGCGGTTTCCTACTATTTTCAGAGAGGTTCATACCTGCTCCCTCCTTTGCTAGCTCGTCCGCTCTGCAGTTGCCCGGAACTGCGTCCTAGAACCCAGCACAGCGAAATGTCGCATCTCTCAGCAATCTCATTTAGAGACATTGCTTTCCCAACTAGGATCGTTTTGTCGGAGAGTCCAAGGCTTTTATCGCTGTCTGACGGAGCATTGACAATCTCTTATAGGAACAAATTAGAAACCCCTAATTGGGAAGCACTTACAAAGCGCAACAAAAGACTTGTGGTACCAAATTTTGGATCAGCAAAAGTGTCGTTCTTCCAAAAAATGCCCTTCTTTACAAATTTACGAGATGTCTCATACACATATGTCTACCGAACACATAGAGAGAAGTCAATGAGGTGTTCGTGACACATATCGGTGAAGGCAGCCCGGCATGGTGTAATTGAAATGATATAAGTAGGTCCAGCTTGGAGCTGGAATTTCAAACTCGGTGGAAACTCACTCCCGCCCTCAGATCCGAGACTGTCTCCAGTTCTCTAGACCAAGACTTTTGGTTGTTGTAACGGAGGTTAATTCTTCCTTGTCATCTCGAAGGAAATGGAACATATTGTTTATTCACTCTATGTGACCGAACTAACGTAATCGACGTTGCACGGCATTTTAGACTACATCGTCATCTTTATACAAATATATTCATTAATTTTAAGACAAAACTCTAAGAGGCCGATCCATTGCGTATTCGAGCAGAGTCCTTGCCAAAATCCACACGTGTTTTTCAGCTATTGTCCTGTTGAACTCAAAATACTTAATGCTATCGTATGCAGCTTTAAAGGCGATTAGAGATGATAAGTTTCGACTTGGAATTCGTTGGTCTTTTCCGGGGGAAGCCACACTGGTAAGTGCCGACTAGTGTTTTACAGAAGGGCTTGGAATGTTCACACAATATGTTGAATAGAAGCATATACGCGTCATTAAGCTCGAATAAGCCTCGATAGGTCTTGTAAGCTATTTTCTACAGACTGGGCATATACGAGTAGAGCTGCTGGTTCATTCATCAGGCATTCTCTTCTCAACTTATACTTAGTTGATGACTTGGAGCATGTCCACAACCAAAATAACATATTTGTATTTGAAAAGCTCCACTAACAAGCTATAAGACCTGGAACACAGCTCGAAGTAATTCATGTTTTTTGTTGGATTTGAAACTGTGGCAGAACTGCAAGCAGCCATTAATGTTGTGCAAGACTCCAACCAATGTATCGTATACATTTCCATCCCTTTGTAGACTAATTTTGCAAAAATCTTCCTTACCATTCAAGTATCTTTTGGTATAAGCTTTGTAAAGATACAAAATGAGCACCAATTACCAACTAAATAAGAAACGAAATGTTCTTCTTATTTTTCTGCAAACAATCATCTCGTCGACAACAATAATCCCCAAACCTTGAACCATGGATTTCTCAAAGAATCCTTCCAACAAGCATTTCTACACGAATTTTCATAAACTTCTCTCAGGAGGATTACCTTCACCTACATTAATAAGAAAGTCCTTGTCAGTTAACTAGTGCATTAATAATTGAGTTCCGTTCCCCTCTCATTCTCTGTATAAAATAATTACAGTGCAATTTAATGTGCAAAGTGCACATAATAAGAGTTTAATGATGAACAGAAGAGGAGCAAATTTTGATTACCTTGAACCCCCCTTAATTGCGAACGACAAGGAGCTGTCAAATATAATATGTATACCGGCTCCCTGAGAGAGAAGAAACTGAATCATTATGAGAAAAGGATGTTTAAAAGTGTTGTATAGCACAACCTCGAGCTGTTAAGATTTATTTGTATGCAAAGTATTTCAAGGTGATAACGTTTTGACCCTGAAGCAGTCCTATAGGAAGAAATTACCAAACAATCTATTGTATTGTGGAATTTCCGAGATGATGTGACCATAATATAAGAATGGCACTGTTGTGAGGCGTGTAGAGTAAAAGCGTACATTTAAAAGCCACTTTACAACTCTCAACAATCACTGTCGAAGACAAGGACTTTAAGTTACCTAAGTTCTCCTTAAGAAATGATTAAATAATGAATCCATGAATGTCCCTCGCTGCATGAAAAAAGGAGTTCTGGCTGATTCTGATGGTATGATTGAGAAGTCCCAACGTTCTGTGAACCTTATGGGTCCAAGTGTGTCTGGCTAGTTAGTTAGTTAGTTTAGTAGGTGAGGTGGGCACTAGTCCCTTATCACTGCGGCCACAGGTGGGCCTCTATTTCAAGCTCCTCCATGATTCCGGAGTGAGTGATAAAACCGGCGATGTCTTTGGGTCAGCTGGTGGTGATATCCTCCGCCATAAGGTAGTGGTTACCTAGAAAACGATGACGTGTTTTTGTGAGACAGTTACAGTGACACAGTATGTGTTCTGCTGATTCTTCGTCTTCGTTGCACATTCTAGAAGTGTTGTCTCGTGCTATTCCCATAGTCATAAGATATTTTTTAACCCGACAGTGTCCGGTTAGGAAGCGAATCGACTTCTCGTTAATCTTAGAAGTTGTTTCGTTCTTTTTTGGGAGGTGGTTGTTTTAAAGGCTTTAGCTTGTCTATAACCTTCCATTTCTGACCAGTAATGTTGTGCTTCGTCTTTTAACCAATTTTGTATACAGTCTTTGGCTGTACTTATTGGGAGGCCACAAAATGGTCTTGGCAACATAAATGTTGATGCAGAGCCTTTTCTGGCCAGTTCATCTGCCTTTTCATTGCCTTCAATGAATTTGAATTTTTTTAAACATCTGTCAGATAGTGTGATTCCGAGCAGTTCATTTGTTGTCAATGCTTGAGTAATATCTGAATGAATCAGTACGGAATTGGATTCATCTTCTGAGATGAGCATGTAAGCGTTAACTATTGCTTCTTTCTTGAAACTAGTGGGAGAACTGCCAAAAAGCCGTATGAAATCAACAAGGTCTGTCAATCTATCAATGGCGAAGAAAGCCGGAATCCCATTATCTACTGAACCGAGACGAAGATGAGGCAGCCAAAGCCTAGCTTAAATCGTATGAAGCCGTAGGCCCAGATGACATATGAGCTGAGATGTTCAAGGCGGCAGAAGATCACTTAACAGGATACATGAACAAACTCTTCTGTAAGCTATGGTCCGACGCAAGCATGTGGTGTCTATAAACATCGAAACAAAACAAGGAAATCTTGGCTACAACGTTACGATGGAAAACTATAAGTCTAAGGTAGTGGGGGAATTCGTCTGATCTTTATATTTCCAGTGAAATTAGCGCAGAGATCCAACGAAGAATAGCCTTATGAGATAGTTATGCAGTAAGGTCCTATCAAAAACCACCAGAAAGATGATATATGTACATGACCCTCAAGTGCACTTTCATCTGCTTTGTAAAAACAATCTTCGAGAGATAAATTCTACGTTCTATTGAGGGTCATATCTACATTGACAATATGAAGCGAAGAAGATTCAACCATGAAATAAAGTCAATAAAATACGTGTCCAACGATTAAGGGGACTAAATCATGTAGAGCGAAAGAACACCGATGCTCCAGTGGGAAAAAGTGGAGGGTGACGTCAAACCTGAGTCAGCATTTTCAGCAGATTAGAGAACAAACTATCTTACAGACTCCAGGCTTTTACATACATTCATACATAATTGACACGACAGCTCATAAATAGCCAGAGCCTAAATTCTTGCAACCATTCATGTTGTGCTTGTTACATTTCTCACGCAAATGGAAAGGACCTATCTATAGTTTTATTGCCGACTCTGAACGGTGGATTAAAAAGCTTTTCATTACAGATTATACTCTTGCACGTTTGTCATGCCTGCGAAGAGGTGGTGTCGCGAAAAAAATGTTTCACAGTTTTTAAGTTTTAAGCGGCTTAACGCATTAACCCATAAGCCAAGGAAATCGCTTTATAAATTTATTAAATTTGTTTAGATACATCACATTATGGACAAGGGTCCTATTTATCTACAATGCACCAAAAAGGATGACTAACGTCGGTAGAATCCTTACTAAAGATATGCAAGCTTTTTAGAAGCACTTGTCTACAAAGGTCTACAAAGTTTTGAAGTAAAATGTACCGCCTAACTTCCCTACCATTGGAGGGTTCCAGATTCACCTCCCAATGTAAAAGAAAGTCTGCCTACTGCATATGCATAACACTGACAGTAGGGCACAGCGTAGTGATAATGACATTAGGAAGTGGGAAAGAAATACTGTGAATTATAGGCAATGGCAACAATACCAATAATTCTCCCCACTTATTCTGGACACCACCCACGGAGCAAAGACTGAAACCTAATACTAATTGAGTTTCAAAATCACTACAACCACGTTATTGAAATAGTTCACCAAAGGCTGTCTTTCTTATTCTGTATAGGCTGGGGCATTTCCAAAGCAGGTGAGCTGTGCTCTCTCCCAGGTCTGTATCGCCACACCCTCTTCATAAATCTCTTCAAAGCTGGATCGCCAATAGGTTGTAGCCTGTGATAATCCCTAATGACATTAGGAAGTGAGAAAGAAATACTGTGAATTATAAGCAATGGCAATCTTAGTCAGTTTCTATTCCGATTTGCGATCTTTCAATAGACCATACCGCCTGCCCTCCGGAAGTTTTAAACGCAGGATACTTTCGCGGCTGTTTATTCTAGATAGAGCAATCATTTTATCCTCCAAATTTCCTGATTTAATTTGTCCTAAATTTATACCCTTGTATCATCAAACTTGACAAACTCCATCGACAAGGAACAAATTCGAATGTTACCGGATTTTTTATTTCAACATTTCTCACAGGGAATGTCAAGGACAACTTATAGTTTCCTTAGTCTCCATCTGCTTATTTAATAAAGAAAAGCATTCAAGTTCATGACTTTCATTATCAAAGATGGCCACCATTTATATATCCGCTAACAGGCAACGCAACCATCAAAGCTTAATGAGTCTTCGTGTGTCACATCGCAGACTATAGTTGGTAAATACATTTTGTAAAGCAAAAAGCAAAAATATAACACTTCACCACCGCAAAAGCTATACACAACAAACGCCTTTTTGTCATTGAAGTATCCCATCGTATTGTGCTGTTAGGTAATAACCAATTTGTTCATCCTTAAAACATTACCCCAACAAAACGGTTTCAAGTAGGAAGTAGCACAGCCCTTCATTCCGCGCCTGTCGTAACTCTATTACGCCAATCAATAATTCGGTAAAAGCGAAATCATTCGGTTTTGCAATTCACCGGCTTTCCTGGTTGTTATGCTGTTTCTCTACACCACTGATGTCTACACGCTTAAAAAAAAAAAACAAAAGGTCCTTTTGTAATACTGTTACGTGTTCAGTAGGTGCCAGTGACCCAAAACAACATACAAATCTATAAGTTAACAAAGCGGAGTTGCACACGTACATAAAGGTGTGGTTGAGAGTAAATTGGTCTTTGAAAGGACTCATTGAACCGCAAAATGTCGATGGCGCAACAACATTGTGTGTTAAGTGGAGTGTAGATACACACACATACTAGATATTATTCGCTGAAGCTAAACCACGGTACGATGAAGGATGTCGTCGACAGTGGATGGCACTAGCGGTCTATCCTTTTGTGATGAGTTTTTCTCTTCTCTTTTTTTTGTTTGCTATTTAATTGGTTTAAAATTTCTCTGGGGTTTGGTTAGATGATGGAAACCAAAAGGATATTCTGTGTCCGTTGGCGGGATGGTGGTATTTTTTTTTTTCAAGTGTAATTGCATTTTTAAAAAGTTTAAAGAGTTAGTGTCCACGAAAGGAGGTGGCAATTTGTGGATTTAATTAAGTTTCTTTTTGTTTGTATAGAAGTCAGCATGTCCATATTGATGTTTGACATTTACTGTTGTTGTATTTTTGACAAAATTTTGCACAACGGCAGAGATTCATAGCCTGGAGGTGAGATATATTGGGAATGCACAAAATCACATTACCACCTTAAGATAGGTGTGAACTTGGCCTCTCACCTGAAACCTTCTTCTCCAGGTAACCGACTGTGACTATATAAGCCATACTTAGCTGTTTTCAGAGAAATGTCGGAAGTCTCGGAAGGACACAGCACCTAATTGTCAAAACATACGAGCAACTTTAGAGTGTAAACACACTTCGTCTGCCCTTTATATTTCTCCCTCTCGCCATTATTTCAAAAATCCATTTGTGGCAACATTTTGTGTACGCACTTCAATTATAGAACAAATAACCGAAATTAATTTATAAATACTTGCGCGCTATTAAATTTTACAATACCCACTAATTGGAAACAAATGAAACAAATATTGTTTGCCTTTAAATTGTGTTTGACTTTACATGATAGAATTTTTAATTTTACTAAAATTTATTCAATTAAACTAATGTTCAGCATAAATATTTAATTATTCTATTTACCCAAAGCCAACTATCAGTTTACAGTCAGCGAGCAGCAAACTAAAATCATTTGAAAGCAGGACCTCTATATTCCCTGAATAGTTTAAATTTTTTTTTACTCTGTCATAAACAATGTTGGCACTACAATCAAGTGGAACATTTTTCTAAAAGCCTCTCAAAAGCCGTGCCATTCATAGTTTATGAAAATGTATGAGAGCAAAACAAAAAAATTCCATTTCACAGAAATCCACCACCGACACCGCTAACCGACACCGTGATCCACAGGGGTATTCGAGAATTAATAACAAATATCCTCCCGCACAAACTGTGTGAGTGTGCTCTTATAATTAATTCATGCCACCGTTCCCAGAGTACCCTGAATCAACTAATTGAAGTCGTTCCCCCGGTACGAGCTCACATCGAAAAAAAAGAGAAACAAATGCAAGCAGTCCAATTCCAAATGCTACCCATTCAATTCCGTTATTTGATTTAAATCATATTTCAGTAAATATTTGAGTACAAAATAGGAAATCCATTTTTAACACACACACACACTCACACACACACACAGTCTACTGACCCTGATGTTGCCTTAGCGAATAAATACTCTCTTTTCTGGTGTTTGCTTTGAAAACACATAAATAATCTCTCTTTGGAGGACTCTCCGCATAACCACGGGGAAAGATTAAAATTTATTGTTTCCGTTTCGGGATAAGGGGGCGTTTTGCGGGTTCTGTGGCTCTGTGTGGGCGTATACGTAACATGCCATTTGGAAATTATTGATGAATTTAAATGTGAATTTGTTGTTGATCGGCCATAAGTCGACGAGGGGGGGCGACAACATAATTCATATATGCAAATGTGATTTATTTAAAATTAAGTATTTTGTGATATGAAACCCTAGGCTTTCTATGGTATTTATGTCATAAGGAGGTTTCCCATTCCCCCACTTTTACCGTGGATAATGTAAGGATAATTAATTCGATTTAAGGCGGCTTTTCAATTTTCGAAAAGAAGAACCTCAAAACGGCGAAAACGTAAATTTAATTTGAACGTGAATTCAAACGGCACAAAATCAACATCTTAGGACTTGGAATTTGTTAACACGTCACCGAAAGAGCCACCGTGGCTACATGAATTGAACACGCTACTAGCAGATGGATTCATTCTATGCTATATAGTGGTAGGGTAATTTGTACTAAGCTACGACAGTGATCAGCTTCTATCGAAGTCAGTACATGTTGCTCCTGGCGGGAAGTCTCTTACCTCTGATCCACTCAACAATTACCAAACAACTGCTATACGAACGAGCATAAATTCATTATTATTTTTCAGGGAATCACAAATTGACGCTGATTTACCTCAAGCTAAGTCCGCTAAATAAAATTAGGCGATGGTGCCAATCTGATAGTAAATCCTTAGCAAAAAACGATTACCATCCCTTTCACCAGAAAGGGAATACTAAATCCTTCAACCCTATCGGCGCGGCGGTCAAATCCCATTCTCACTTGGAATTCACATCTATAAACTACCATCATCGAAGCTCTCATTGTTCTATGAGCTCGTTCGAGACTGTTTGGAAAGAAGTGAGCCTGAGGCCGAAAATGATACTCTGGACTTACAGTACTATCATAGTTCTTCTTTTTACCTAAGCATAATTTGAAATCCTTGGCTTGACTAACATTACCGGTGCTATGTCCATCTGACTGACAGGCCCAAAAAAACAATTGTTTGGCGCGATACCTCATGGAGAGCCAAGACCTAGCTAAGGTACAGACCCTTTCCTTAACCGCACTATGTGCAGACCCACAGACAAAGCTCTTTATTCTGTGAATATCGAGCTTGGCTAGATCGCTTAGGTTTTCGTAGAAAAATATTCCTTGAGTCTGCCTTCTTAGTCTTGAAAGGGCAGGACGGTATAAAGAAAGTGGGTGACCGTTTCTTCCTCCTCCTCGTCTCTACAACTTCTACAGAAATCATTGGAAGACCTAGCTTCTCACGCATGCTATATTTTTGGCACGAATGGAAAGAACTTATTGCCGACTCCGAACTGCGGTTTGGAAAGCTTTTTCGGGACAGATTATACTCTTGCAGGTTTGTCATGCCTGCGAGGAGATGATGCCGCAAAAAACCGAACCTGTGTACACTCGCTTTGCTGTCCAACGTATTAACAACTAAGCGATTGCGACCACTAGTAGTCCAATCATCAATTATTCCGTTGATGGGTGTAAAACCGAAAACGGCGCACAGAAGAAATTGCTAGCGCTAACTACCTTTGGCATGATCTATTCGTTAGTACAGATTTTGTTTACATCGTTAAGGAGAGGAAGACAGATGCAGAGGAAGTAAGCTTTAGTCTACAACTCCTGCTCATCTCTGCAGCTCCTACAGATGTCATTATTCATGATGACTTCACTTTAAGCATGTCTGAGTAGGACGCAGTGCCCAGTTATTCGCCCTTGTCTGTGAGGAACCTGGTAACTGCTGTCGATACTGAATACAGCGAAATAATTCACATTGTTGAAGAGCTATCAAAATTGTTGGTGGGGGCTTAAGAATGTAAATGTTTGAAAGCCATAAGTATAATAGTGCATTAGCAACAAGAGCAGATTTTAGTCAAAGACAACAAACCCAAAGGCTGGAATTAATCTTGCAACACGCCCGGTATTTATTAAAGAAGACATCTGTTACATCCGTCATACAACTTAAACTAGGGCATTCGTTTAAACCAGGGTACCGAGAGTAACCATGCAGAACTCCTGATATAATTATCAGAGGGCTTTCCTTTGTGTGTGTGTGTGGGGTCATATTAACTGGTCTGATGGAAGTCAAACGCAGGAATCTAAAAGCCTGGTACGGAATACCATTTGAAAATACGTCTATGAATCCAACACCAACGTCTCGACACCATCGTGAACGTGTTTTCCATAATTAACTTTGATATTGGTATCACAGGTTTGATCATAAGCATCTTCTCTTGCTCTATAGAATTCAAACTCTACAACCTCCTACCAAAAACAACAGAGACAAACCGTGGTGAGCGCCCTGAAGTATGGGTATTGGGGGAAATAAAAATGCGGACAAGCTAGGCAGAATTGGGTTTCCATCTCTATGGTCTCAAATGGGCAAATACCAAAACCTTAATCAATAAATGGCCCCCAAAATGTAGTGCCATCAGAATTACTCAATAAATTGGGGTGTGAACAGCGCCTAAACTACTGAATATTGTTTCCAATCGAAAATACCATATGGAAATCTTCTAATTCAATAAGGAGAAAACCATAAAGCTTATGGACTTCCTCCCAGGCCGCTGCTGCTCGAGATACCCTTTTAACACAGGAAATCTATCAAGTCCGACAGTGTACTGATTCTGTTTAGGAAATGGGGAAACTGCTGAAAATATTTTCGACCCGGCCCTCATTCTGAATAGACGGTGTGTTCTTCGCAAGGAAGTTTTCTACCATGAGGACACCAAAAACGTCTCTTCTAAGGACGTACTTACAAAAGAGTGTGGAATGTGTTCTGGTCTAAATAAAATAGCACCTCATCGTGCAACGAATTTTTCTGGTCAATGTGTCAGGCAATGGTCAAAGATCACATTAAAACTTTTAAGTACTTAATGTCGGACAAAACGTACCTAAGCACTGATTCTTTTCTGTAGTCATTAGTATCATCACAATTAATTTCAAAGAGATTTAAAAATATGTCGCGATTTACTCTTCATTCTCCACCTAAACCTACAACACGTGCGTCTGAAACAAACAAACAAACAACCCATTGCGGCCAGTTACTGTAGAACCAAACTTGAAAACCTTAAATTCATCTGATTGCCTTACTTCCTACTTAAAGAAATGAATAATTCACTTTCACCCACCACACGGATCAAAAGTAGATTTTAGCACCCAAATACATCTAGGCATAGGACTACCTCTCAACCCTTTTCAAAAAAGATTGAAAATCTTCCTGTCTCCTGTCGTAAAATTATCATCTGCATTAAGCGCACCCTCAAATTGGGCCATCTTCCCCCAGCTAGGACTTTGTTTAAATTTAAATAATTAAGGTTCACCACTAAAACGATTCGTAAAGTATCCACAGGCTTATCTATAAAATCTATCATCGTTGGTCTTCCCCCCCCATTTTTTTTTTTTGTTAAGTTGCCTACACCCAATTAACAAGAACACCATCACCATCCCTTGGAGAAAAGATAAAATCCGCCTTGTCCTTAGTCTTCAATGGACTATGCCGCTTCGTCAAATGTTAGCTTTTAGACTGTTTAACATGCAAATTTCTATAAACACCTTCATCATATATTTACACAGATATATTAGAGGGACAACACCATGTTAATATTAATCCTTAGGATGACTATCCCTAGACCGCCCAATACAAGCTCACTAATTAATTGTTTAAAAATTAATGATACTTACATGCTACAACGGAGTCACCGAAATTTTATGTTAAATCCAGACGAAAACCAACAAAAAAATGATATTCTTCTCTTTACAAGTGTCCTTCGAGGTTGTAGTATATCCACACACAGACAGAGACGGCCAGCGGTTGGTGATGTTTAATAATCCAACTTATCCCTGGGCACTTAAATCCTTTTTTCTTTTTCTTTTTTGGGCAGAGAATTATGTAGGTACAATATTTTCCCTTCCTTTTTCGATAAGCTCTCCCCTTTTTTTTATTTTTGTTTCGGTATCCTCTTTTTAGCTTGAAGGATATGAATTTAATTCACTTAAAATTCTAACACTTAATTTACTCTTCACATGATATGTCGCAAGGACGAGGTCATAAAAAAAACACACCAGTTATCAGAGAACAACAACAAGAACTAGAAAAAGAAAACACAAGTATTTCGTCCTTGATTTTTCGATTTGTAACAAATTGCTGGCAGGACCAGGAACGCAGCTGAATTCCACTACACAAAACGATAACCCTATTGATATATATTTGTGTGTATCATGGGGCTGAGAGGAGGGTTGGGGTGGTGATATTTGGCACGCGATACTCTCACTACCGGCACAATACCATACCACTTTCACTATCGGCTCGCGATGAAATATCTGTGAACATTCGACGTTTTGACGTAAATTTTAATAAAAACGATGGCTTAATAGATAGATATTTGATGAACACCAAAATCCATTTATTATAACAACCGACGAGGGTCGTCGTTTGTAGGATATACGCATACACGAGGGTATCCTGTGCCTATAGAGAGACGACGAACTTAATTTATTGCTTTGCACATGAATTCCGCACGTTTTGTTGTTGTTGTTGTTGTTGTTGTGTTAACGCGCGCGGCATTGGTAAGTGGTGGTTGTTATAATTATTTTCCACTAGAGCACACACTCGGGAAGATGTCGAACGGGGACTTCAATTAATCGAGTAAAGTGATATGTATATATTTATATATTTATTTTTATTTTTATTTTTATATAAAGGACGAGAGAATTTTTTTTTCTTATATCACTTCCTCTTCGTTTGATATGCATTAAGGTTGGCAGATGAAGTGTTGAAGTATCCACACATACACTATGGCTATATGCCAAAAGATAAAGGATTCTCAACCGGGTATCCTATTTTCGAGGCGATAAAAGTAAAAGCAAAAAAAAACAGCTTACAACACACTCTTGCTCATGTCATAATAAAACCGGGCTGAAGGACTCACACACAACACACCCGCTTCTGATAGAATATAGGTCAGTTTGTCAAAGGATATCGTCGGCGATGTCGAGTAGAAGGACGACTAGTACACTCGACACGATTGCACCTGGTTGCCAGTTGATTTCCGGTATTTCTAACGACGCGATTGAAATCGAATTTTTTTTTTTTTTTTTTTTCGCGCTCGTTTAACCCACCCCTACACAGGCAAACAAAAACAAACGGGAAACACCGAATCTTATATTTGTTTGAGACTCTGGATTCTATTCCGACGGGGTACCGCGAGGCCAATAATGTATCGGAAGCTACCGTTGGTGGTAAACTAAAATTCGTTGGGAAAAATTGTCGAAGGTCCTTTTTGGAATGTTTTGCTAGTCACTTTTTTGAGAGTGGATGGAGGGAGAGCTTTATGCTATGCGGCCTTCACGTGTATCTGGAAGTTTTGTTTTTTTACTCTGTGTGTAGTAGAGTCATGTGCAGATGATTTTGAAAGAGCTTTTGTGTGAAATGGAAGAGACACTCGTACGGTTAAAGAGAAATTTCAACGATGGAACTGACAAAAAAAAAAGTCTAAGGACGAAGAATCAGATTTAAATAAGGATGTGGAAAATCTGCTTAGCATAAGTCATTGGGGGTAATTCTGTTTATGGAGCGCATTGTTCAACAAGGAGATGAAAAAGGCATTTAGAATGAATTTATATGTTGAGTTTGAATTACAAAAGCTACCAAGGATAAGGATGCAATGTTGAGAGCCGCACTATTTTAGGATTTCAAGGAATCCATGTTACGGATAAGTGTTCATATGCAACGAGGAAACTTTTAGCTCGTTTTATTTTCGTCGGTAAGAGATAGAGCTTCGTCATGTAAAAAGGCACTAATTGCATCCGTTCTGTCTGTTCATTGTAAGAGGACGTAGCAGAGGAGTTGCTTAATGGGTTTTGTTCGAACGGTTTTAAAGAGAAATTTATTAATATTTTATTAGATAAGATGCTATAGTGTATTCCAAGGTTCTTATATTGCAAGAATTAGGTCAATCATCGATTACAGGGTCCCTAGTTTGTTGCAAGTTAGAAACTACTTGCAGGATCTACATCTTCGGTATAGGGAGTGACTAAAATGTCACGCAATTTTTTTTTTTTACCTAGCCAAGACCCACTTTGGTTGCATTGTCATCGATTTTTGTCATTTCGTTCACAAATGGCGTTCACGGAACAAAAGATTAGACCAAAATGCACTTTATTCCTCTGATCTAGATCAACAGCCCAGACACCTAAGAGATGTCAATGTCTGCATCAAGCCAGATTGGTACGTCCAAAAGAAAAATGAAAACTTTTAAGACCCACTCTCGTAGCGTTGTCATCGATTTTGTCTCTTTTCTTCACTTGTCGGGCCAAATGGTCTTCACGGTACAAAACATCTACTGGAAGTGATGCCACACTTGGTATGATATTTTGCTAGAAATGATAGATCACTTCCATCCTTAGAATCTTATTTAGTGATCCGTCACTTCTATTTATAAGTCACAACCAGTGATACACCAATCCAAAAAAGTTATGGTAAAGCATCAGCTGTACACCATCTTTATGTAACTTTAAAACGCAAGTTCAAAATAGATTGTGAGGCAAGTCCTTCATCGCCAACTGGAGTTTGGAAATGGTAAGACAACCCACGCAGTCAAAAACCTGGAGGTTTGTTATTCCTACTGAGAGGTGGTGCCTTGTTTTTCTAGCATTCAAACTTAGGAGCACAATTGCAAGCATGCTAAGTACAAGAGCTACCTCGGCTAGCTGTATCCAATGTATATTTGATGGGTTTTGAGCATAAATATTCATTTGGATGCCCGATGAACAGAATCTTTAAATTTTCTGAACTGACCCACAGGAAATGTGGAACACTTAGTTGTGCCCAGTCTTCTACCCCTGTCATATACAATTCGATCTATCTATTGTCAACATTCTCAGCGCCGCTTCAGACCAGAGTGAATGAACACTAGCTTTCAAACCCACAAAGTCTTCTGATCTACACCAGAGGCACATTGGACTTAACGTGGACCTCATCTTATAGAGCACGTCCGAATGGAATTTTGCACCAACTTAGATGAAATCGGGCGTACTAGAGCCCATATCCACTCCGGATGACAGCACCATATAAAAGTAAAACGTAATGACAGCATTAAGAAAGACTAACTCTACTGTGAAACTAGATTTGATGATATTAGACAACCAAATGTAAGCTGACATTTCTGTTAACTATATCTGAAATCGAAAAAAACGCTAGAAAGGATACCTTAGTCCCAACCAAAAGGCTGTCTCTGGAATTGAAACCAGTTTGACTACAGCTGCGACAAACATCCTCACAGCTAATAGCAATTGATTTCACGCCTTGAGATCTTTAAATAAACCACCCGATACTAGATCATGCAACATTTGATGCCAGACATGGTCACAATTTTCTGAACTGAGAATGAGATTCATTTTGAGGACCTCCGAGAGAGATTTAAGAGGAAGAGATAAGTCGAGGTATTAGACAAGCCTTTCATTCAAAATTTTAACTTAAACGTAAAAAGTATATGCCAAGTCCGCAAAGACTGAATATAAGCCTGCAGAGATTAATAAGGGATCCTCTTCGAGCTAAACCAAACTCGAATGTCCAAAATCATTCTCTACAAAACACGGATTTTGCTGGCCTTTCGCTATGGTAATCTAGAGCTGGACGATTATTTAGACAGCAAGGTTGATCTTGGGATTTTTCTAAAGAAACATTTTATGTCCAATATATGATCCTATCCGCGGGAATGACGCTGTATAAAGATCTTCGAATCCCAGCCACCGTATGCAGAAGGCCAACTTACTTTCGAGATGGTTAGCCAATTGCGCGATATCAAGGAAGATATGGCCGACCCACCATAAGATTAGAACGAAAGATCTCCTTAACAGAACCGGCCAAAATATTGGCAGAATAATGGCGATGACCACGGGACATTGGCCAACTGAAGACCCCTACTGCCGCAGCTGTGGAAATGAAAATGAGAAAGAAACACTCTCTCATTTCCTCTGCAAATGTCTGGCACTACCAAGAGCCAGACTGAGTACACGACCTCAACGACATCTCAAGCAAAGGGTTCCGAGATTTAATCCGTTTTCTATTTTAACTCCACAGGCTACATCTAGGTACTCCCAACTGTCTCACTTATCTTTAACAACACACATCACCAGAGACGTTATAAGTCGTGGTAAAAAAAGGCACATCATTGTGCTATTTGGGTTTTATTGAATCGCCACCTCTACCCACTTAATCGTCGGAGGCACAAATAGTTATAGAACATGTATCAGTGTAAGAACTAGTGAAAGCCATGGTAATGGAACTCTAAGCAAACTGACTTAGGTTCGAGTTGTAAGAAAACTAACAAATTGTTCGTGGTACCATAGTGACTCCAACTCAGAATGCTAACAGACTTCCTGATGATATAATGATGCTCTATGCTGAAAAAACGTTAGGAGGTTTTATTCTTCCTCTGACTCGACAATAGTCCGAAACATTCATTAATCTAAATCTGAAACATACACAACTTGCAGCTCCCCTAACGTGCTTTTGAAGTGGAATCCATCACTCTGTCCCTTTTCACAAACAAATATGTAGTTAACAAATGCTTTTAGTTAGATAAGGTCCTTCTGTCTATAGATGACATGATAAACTGATCTGCCAGTAAACTGAATGAACTAGCAGAAGGCTTATGAAGTCTTTATTAGCCAAGTCACCAAAATCATAAATGAGTAATAAATACTTCTAAGTCGGATCATCTTCTGTGGGACTTCAGAACAGTTTCAACCTTCTCAATGCTCTTGTAATTCTCTAGAAAACTTGTGCTTAAAAATGCCTAACAAGGCAGAATGTCGTCACGCGAAGATCAATGGTCCGTAGGACAAATAAGAATTCACGTGACGATATGGAACTATCGGACAGAGTCCTATACGAGCATTGTAGAATTCCTTGACCTAAGCCGGATACATTTAGCTCTTAAAGCAACCAGAAACTTAGAAAAGACGAAGTCTCTAATTGCTGCTCTTAAATCATCAAAGTTAACGACGAACGTTTCTTGAATGCACACGGCTTACTAACTGGCTTAATCCTTCAATTTAATTCCAATCTACTACCTCAGCTACATAATTCATATTTTCCGCAGTTCATAAGCCTAACAAACATTCATTTCTCTCGCAAAAGGACTCCTGCATTGGTTAATTAAAATGCATTAACTTATTTCATTTCGCAGCCCATAATAAATCGCAACTCCTTGTGGCACTTGTTTTAATAAATGAAAACGGAAAATTAAATTTCCTCACGGGGTTAAAGGAGTGCTTATCCTCGTTTCTCATAGAATTGCCACTTTTGCCTGCACAAGTGCACTGTACGAAACTGTTTTTTTTTTTTAACGTAAACTCGCTCAAGTTAATGTCCTTATTTGGCGAATTAGAGAGAGAGAGAGGGAAGAAGAAAAAAAAAACACACGGCCTCTCTTGGTAAAATGGAAAACAAATTGCACCAGGGGACGTTACTTGGCATTAAAAACGACTTACTCAAGTGTGTGTATTACAGTAGCACTAGCCTTGCGACCTACCTCCCTTTTTTTTTGCACACACTATAGCTCAAAGGATAATGCCATAGAAATATGGAAAAAAAAGCTAATATGCATACATGCAAATGGCTCCTTAAACTCTGCTGTTAATGGCCGACTGTCGTGAAATACGAATATGTGCAAAAATGCAGATATAATCTCTCAAAAGAAATGCTCCTGGACAGGACCCAGGTGGCAGGTGAGAAGCTAGCCAGGTGGCGCATTTACTAATGGAACGTGAAAACAATGAGGTCTCCTTTTTCAAATCGTAAATGACCCTAGCCAGCACATACACACGCTTTTTTACGCCATTAGCCGCATCTGTGCTTGAGACCATCAATTCTCGCCCGGACTGGTTTCTTTCTCTCCGACTATCACATCTTTTGTAGTAAAGGACGCTCGGACAAATGTCTTTGGATGCCGACCAAAAAAAACACACACACACACTCACTGGAGAAGGCTTATTTGCTGGTCATTCCCCAAAGGACGATTTTTGAAAAATGGTTTCTCATTCTCATTCTCATTTTCTGACGATCGGTTTTCATCTCCTGACAGATAATAACTGACTTTGACATGTTGTCCGTTCCGAATTTTACAGAGGGCAACCCTCCGGGGATGGACATTGAAAATTTAATTTAATTTCAAAGGACATTCAGAAGGGATGGGTTTTCTTTTGAATAATACCATGATTTTTGTGTGGTCCTACGGGAACAACAACATTCCTGTCAATGGATATCGATTATGTGGTAAAGGAATTGGAAATCGTTTCGGTGTGTTCTTTATTGCAAGGGAACGGTGTATTGCTAGTCAAAATATTTGGGGATGGATGTGGTCGATGTGCTTTGATTTCGAATGGAAATCGAAAAGTGAATGGATTTTTGGGAATCTGAAGCAATTTCTTCTTGAATTTGGATAGGATAAGATGGGTTCGATAGGCATTTCGAAGGACGGGGTTATAGTGAACATCAAAGTGGGAACGTAAACCGAGATGATAACGAGTTTTCATATAAAATTGAATTGAAAGTATTTTTCTATTTTCAGTTGGAATAGTCAGCAGTGGAACCAAAACATTATCTTAGCAGTGGTTGTGGTCGCGGTGACCGTGGCTACTTTTCTATCCGTCATTAGGGGTAGGACATAAAATCAGTAGGTCTCTTCCATTAATACAAACAAATATAGCATCCACAACATGAATGGCTTCAAAATGCAAAGCTTGATTTTTCACAAGCTTGTCCTTGAATGAATGAAATGCAGCCAATAAACGTCAAGCTCCTTGAATTATTTTTAGTTTTAATCGTGATAAACTTTCTCGATACGTCTTGCATCATGAGCCGTTTTCCGAAAAAAAAAAAAAAACTGTCCTTAAGGCTGGAGTTCAATAACAAAAGCCGGGCAAAACCCCACGCATCTAGAAGAGCATCACATTGACGAAAGCTAAAAGTGAGTTCGAAGACCTCTTTTAAAGGAGCTAAAGCCCTACCAAGTTGGAAAAAGACTCCCACCAGAAGTTTTACGAACTGGACCAGCCTAATGTGGAACTTAATGTGTTCCTTAAATGCAGAGATCTGTTGACGATGTGCCTTACGCCTTTGATTAAACCAAAAGCAAAAGGTTTCTCGTAGACGGTCAACGCCATTCTCATGCTCACTTAAGTGCATTCAACTGACGAAGAGTTTCAGCACTAATGGAATCGCTCCTGATTTTTCTAAACAAACTGGAACTGTATGAACTCCGCTATGAATACTCTTTGATGGGTATAAAAGACATTTTCTGTAAGAATTTCTCAAAACTTTAAGTTCACGGAAGACCGCTATGCAAATCTAACCAATTGGCCCTTGATTATCCTAATTTATCAAGCTGACAAATAGTCAAAAGATGATCAAACCTTGATCACTCTTTAACTGAAAGAAACTTGAACCTGTCAAGTAAGGGCACATACTCGTTAAAATTGAACATTCTTTACAACTGCATTATAACGAGTAAGTTGCGGCTTACAAATAGCATTAAAAGGAACACACATCGAACTGTGTTAACAGCCACGGAGCCAGCCTCAATATCCCTTTCAAAATACTATCGTAGATGTGAAGATATCAGAAAGATCAAAGTCAATGGCCAGGTATGCACAATCGAAGCTTAGCAAGCAATACACACCAGCAACCTGCTTTGGTATAGAGGGGCTTTTAACAGTGTTCGCATAGAAGTCATTCTAGAAACCCTAGTAGAACTTGGTGAAGACTATAGAAGGATGCCTTAGCTGTTGAGTAAAGACTATATAATGTAAACATGCAGACTTGGGTAGACCAATATATCCGAATTCAAACTTCTTCGAATAAAAGAGGACCTAGACTTTTTCTAAAGTTCAACACAGAATACCAGGTTAACAAAATCATTCCTGTAAGAAACTGTTAGTCAAAAAAATGAGGCCTCCAGCCAAAAGATTGTCCCATAGATTCACAATGCTTTTGTATGGAGCACAAGTATGGTATAAGGCTTTAAGAATACTCGGGCGACTGCAAAGTGTAGCCTGTATTTGGACAAAATGTATCTTAAGTTCACTCCCACTGAATGTGCTACATGTCCATCTTGCAGTGATACTCCCGAGAACGTGGAGCATGTATTCCTTTACTGCCCAAGATACCAGCCACAAAGAGAAGAACTACGAATAGTATTGAAAGAAACACCAACTTCTGAGAATATTGTGCAGCACATGCTAGATTCGCAAAATAAGTGAGGCACAGTGAGTTCCTACGCCAAAGATATATGCCAAGACTTGAGTCAACTAGAGCGAGAAAGGAAAGAGAGCGGGAAGTAACGCTCTGAACTCTAGCAGATTTACAGAAACGCACAAACGCACAGATATACGAACAAACATGCTTACACAGCAGCACCCTAACTTATAGAGAGAAGTAGAAGAGGCTACAAAGGGAAAAATTAGATTGTTATTTATACACAGACCTTTCATGGAATGGACAAACACTCCCAGACCTGCAGACACACATAAATTTGTTGACGGAAGGCAGCTATGGCTGAACAACAATGAACACTGGTGTCTTATTTTATGTATAAAGAGATCTATGCTGTACTAAACATAACCAAGTAATCTTGCAACGAGACGTAGGTACTCCAATTTTTTTTTCTTTAAAGGAATTGAGCCTGAGCCATATACCTTCCAAGGTGCCTTTCTAAAGAAACGATATATACGCGGATTTAATACATGCTAACATTATAACAAATATTAGAGCATCCTCCCTAAAGTAATCACCGTACTTCATTCCTTTTACTGCACTGTGAATCATGACTGGAAGTCACGAAATCGACTGGCAGGAAGTAAAAAAAATGAGCCTTGCTCCACTCCTTGATCCCCTTCAATCATCAGAAGGGTGGATTATTTATTTCTGCACCATATATCACTTTCTGGATAGAGCTGCTGTCATATCCATAACCTGTAAAACACTCAACTTGGAAAAACACTTTCATGAGCATGCGAATCCCTGAAGATAGTTTAACAAATCCAATAACCGTAGCAACATACCTGAAGGATGTTCGCATCCAAACAAATATCGTAAACTTTTTAAAGTTTTTCTCACGTGTGTGTATTTTTTTTTTTTTTTTTTTTTGTGTATTCGTCAAAAGTTTCATTTGATTTGATTAGAGTCACTTGCTGTTGTCTGCAGTTTCCCTTGGCTAGTAGTGGTGGTGGAAAAAGTTTCTTCCTGTCTTCCTGTGTGGATAGAATATACCTTTTGTTCGCATATTACATTGTCTTCCGTAAAAGCGATGTGTCATCGTTAAATGAGGTCACGCCTCATTTCCGACAATGAGAAGGTAAACTTTTTTTTTCTCTCTTCTTTTTTGGTCGTTTAATATCCATGGTTGGGATCGTAAATTAGTTATTTTTTGTATGTGTGTGTATGTCCTTTGTTGAGTTTCGCTTCATAAATAATTTTACGTTAATCAATCATTTTAGAAACAGGTGTAAGTCTATTCACTTTTATAGTTGTTAAAGTTGAATAGAAGCTATCGGAGACTTGTTTAAGAAGACTGAGAAGATGATTAGAAGGTGATAAGGGAAGGCATCTTAATTTTAATTATCTTAACCTAACAATTATAATAAATTTTCACGAGAATTTGGAATAAAAGTGCTGGTCAACAAAAGGCAGACAAAAAATAAAAAAATAAAAAATTTCGACTCATACGTCCATGATAAAGGATCACTTAGAGACTGTTCATGCTTAAACTGTAGACATTCACCAAAAAAATATCTTCTCCTATCTATCCTCTTATCCACTCAAACACACCGAACATTTTCATCCCGGCAAACTAACATCTGTAAAGGCACAGTAGCCGATCTGAGAAAAATAAAAAAAAAATGTTACGTATACGCCATACAGTAAATTTCTTAAAATATTTCCTCATTTCATTGAGACTGCAATGCAGGGTAAACTCAGCAATTCAAGACGCCAAGGCAAAGCAAGAAAAATAAACACGTTTGTATATTTTCAAAGCGAAACGAATCAGGGAGACTGAAACTTTTCCAACTCTCTCTGTCTCTCCTACCATCACCCATTCGCTTGCTTACAGACAATCGGCATAGACTCTCTGGAGAATCCAAGCAGAATGTTTTCCAACTTCGATTGTCCATTTGCCAGAGTAACTTCTGACTTTCTTAGCTTCCCTGCATCTGCACACACCCATGATGAATACATAAACAACAAGGCAAATTGCTTACCCAAGTGCCATTTACATACTAACTGGAAACCGGGATACATTGCCTGAATGGAGTGGTGGAATTTATTCACCGAAAAGTTAAATGCTGTGGTTGTCCTTGATCCATTTTTTTTAAAGTTTTCCTCTGGGAAAATGTTTCAGTCAGTTTCCTTCGCTGAATAATTTTAAACTGGCAACAGCCGGTGCAATATTGAGTATCCTTTTCGGTATTTTTATTTCGTATGTGTGTGTGTGTATTTTGTAGTTAATCGTAAATGCATTTTCTGACGCTTTAACTTAAACGCTACATGAATATTTCATTGCACAAGAAAGTCAAATGCAAAGAGTAATTCATGGATAGTCGTTAGTTATCAAAGAAGGAAGGACTGGCTACCCAGAAGCGGCAACGCCATAATGGTGGCTTTGTCATCGCCTCCTTTTGCGCGGTTTCTTTTATGAGACGTAGCTGAAAAGGTTCCATTTTCTAAAAGTTTTTTCTTTTCTATTTTTAGCCTTTTTTTTGGAAGGACAAAGACGGTCTTGTTGATTTTTCTTTGGGAATTATATATAGCCTTACTATTTTTTTTTTTTTTTAGAAATTCTTGATGAATGAATAGTTAGTGTGTAAGAGAAGTCAGCGAACTTGGCGGCGAATTAACTTGTTCGTTGAATAAATGAAAAACGGTATAGCATGGGACAGCTTAAATCGAAAAAAAAAGTTTAGGAAAAAGTTTTCCGACAATTTTTTTAGTTTAAAGCAACTTGGCTGTTCCCTATCTTCTTTTGTACATTTGCCTTTAAAAAGAAAGTGTGGACGCTAAAAAGTTTCAACAAAAGCTAAGAAGAGTTGCTTTTGAAAAAACGAATTATTTATTTAATTTTTTTTTTTTTTTTGAGAAAGTGCAAGACTTCACAGACTGAAGTGACATAAGTCTTATCAACATCGCTTACAAGGTTATATCTGCTGTATTGTGTGAACATCTTAAAGCTTTTGTCGACAACCTGATTGGTCCAAATTAGTGTCGATTTAGGCAAGGCAAGCCCACTAAAAAGGAAACGAATATCTGGTGCGACAACTTCTAGATACCATTTATGTTCATGGTGGAAGGGGACCAACAGTTTAATTGTCGACTCCGAATAGCGGACTTAGAAGCTTTTTGAAGACAAAAGGTTAATCACTGCCTGCCGGGAGGTGATGCCGATAAGGTTTTTCCTTTGATTCTTTTGCTGACTCGAACTTGTAACAGCTCGCTCAGGAGTCCAAAGTACTAATCACTTAGCCACGGCGACCACGGGAAGTGGTCAGCATACGTTGGCGAAGACTTAGGAAATTCAAATTGATGCCCACCACCTTTTTATCGATTTTAAAAAAGCGTCCGTTTGTGCAGCTTGCCGATGGATATTGCGCGCTGCTCCATCAAGGTCTGTAAAAGCCTTTGATGACATTTGATGATAATTTACCTGATGGGTGCTGCCTGTAGCGCTTAAGTGAGTCTTCGGAAGAGGCGAATGTGGTTTACGAGATCAAAACGAAATAAACAAAAATGACACCCAACACCGATGACTCGGACAAAACGTCACCCTAGACAGATATACTTAGCTTCGAAATTATAAGTGACTAGCAGACCTACAGGTCACACGGGTGTCCTTCCGGACTTTGCCAAGCTTGAAATGATCAGCACGGTATCTAACTTTTTGCCCAAATTACTCTGTTTTGGCAGGAAGTTCGAGATTGAGATCCTAAAAAGAAATTCTTGGGAAAACGGAGATCCGTTGCTGAGCATAGAAGGACTAGTATGGTATGCTGATGGCTCAAAGATGGACCTTGGTGTTGGTGCCGGTATCTGTGGCCCTTATGACAATGTCTCAAAGGCACTTGAAATGTGCCCTAGTATCTTTCCGGCAGAGCTACATGCCATTGATACCTGTGCCACTATTATTCCTAACTCCGACATAGAGCGAGCAACCATCAACAGATTCACCGATTGTCAAGCAGCGCTCAAACCACTGAGTTTCCACTACTGTAAAACAGAGGCCATTCTAGGATGCTTCAATGCTTTCCAGAACAAGTCAAAATGTAATAAAGTCAAGCTGGGTTGGGTATCTAGACACAGAGGCATTGGAGGCAATGAAATTGCAGATCAACTTGCCAGAAAAGGCTCTTCAGAAAGATACATAGGTGTGGAACCCTTCTGCGGCCATCCCTACTTCCGCATTCAGAACGTGTCTGGACGACTAGGATAAAAGGAAATTTGTATCCTATTTAAACCACATCCAGGGACTCAGACAGGATAAAAGGGTTATCCGACTCCTGAACAAAACCACAAAAAACATTCTCAACAACAAACGGGACGATATCAAAAGGCTTGCCGACTTCCTCATGGGTCACTGCAGCCTCAGATATCACTAACATAAACTAAATATACTTAGTTAAGGAATCTGAATGCCGACTCTGCTTAGAGGAAGACGAATCAGCGGAACACGAACTATGTGAGTGCGCGGTTGTCTGCGGAGTCGCTTTTTTGACAAGGAATTCCTAACACCGGAGGGCATTCGTAATGCCTCAACTGGAGATATCCTCAACTTCATTAGGATGATAGAGGATCTCCTTATCTAACCGGTTCCAGGCACAATAGATCTTTCAGATCGCAGTACCATATACATCTGTCTCAGAGCCCAACTAATAATAATAAAAATAATAATATATATGTGACTCCGTCTTCCGACGCCATTAACTTGTGCAGTGCAGAATAAAGAGAAATAATGTACAATCCGCTGAGCGAGTCTAATGTCTTCAACGTCGATAGCTCTATCATTGCAAGCGGTACTGAAGCTGATTGTTAATTCGAAAGAGATGGCCTTATAGAAGACAGTGACAAATATGAGCACTTGAGAGTCCCAGATTTTAAGTTAACCTGAGTAAACTTTCCCAATGGAACTTGGCTATCTTATCTGGATTTCGGGTCAAAAGGGAATTGTAAATGAGATCGCAGAAGCAATAGCAAAAGACGGTTCGGAGACTACCCTGTAAGTTCGAAACTTGTTTTAAGTGAAAGTTTAGGATCTTTTAAAGACCCTAACTTCTTCTTTCCGAACCACCGATTCTATCTTGAGGAAGGAAAACAGTGGAAGTATTGTCGGTCTACTTCCAGGATACAATATTATGCGGTACCATATGGCAAACAAGTCGATGATTCACGACTCAACATCTGCGTTTTGTATCGAAAATATTGACACGACGGAATTTTTCCTCTGCCTTTGCTAGGTGAAGACTGCTTACGAGAATTGACTCAATTCAGTCGGTGTCCTTATTGAAATTCTGCCTTTCGTCAAGAGAAATAATTAACGATTGAACAATAGGGAATATAAGTGGCAAGGAATCAGCCAGACTCCAAAGGCAAATATACCATGCAGTGCAATTCATTCACCCAGTCAGGAAAAAGGGTGTGTTGACCTTAGCTAACGCGATGCACACGAATCAAGATAGAAAGTCAAACGTGTCCGTAAACGAAGACGCAAATGCATTTTTGGAGTCTTATTTTCTGCGGTTGGTTCTACTGTCGCCCCTAAAATATCTAGCCAACAGTCTTGGCGAACCAATAAAGGACACGATTTAACAAAAAATTGGAGCATTGACAGTCATGTTAAGAAATAACAGAGCTTAAACTATACATGTAATAGTGCATCGCAAGACAAAATTTTGCCTGGATCCTCATACACATACTGGAGGCGGACCCATAAGTTTGGCTTAGCAACATTTTCACAGCGGAAAACGACGTACATGACGTTTCTGTACTTTGATCTCGTGGAATGTAAAACGAACACTCATTTGCACTCAAAATTTATCACGAGCTAACATGGTTCATCCCAAAAATATGTTTTTCCCAACCACTTTTGTTACCAAAGGGACTAAAGCTCAAATCCTATAAAATCCTTTACAGATGAGTTTTATATGTCATTTTTCTTTCTAAAGGTCAATGGTCACAGAGAAACTTGTTATCCGTCTGCTCCACAGCAATATCTAAGGGTTTGGCTAACCATGCCATGTATCTGCATTATCAAAAAAAAAAAAAAAGTAGGACAAAGGCATCTTCTGCTTGTGTGAATCCTACTTTCTCAACTATACTTCACGTTATTTAAATTATTAAGAACCCCATTGCTATGCGCTTGAGTAGTTTTGTGCCAGCTCAAGAGTATCCTCTCCATTTCTCAGGCTTACAACAGCTGAGTAGTTGCGAAGCCCAGGATTACACTAAATGATTCTATTTCCAAGAAATTTATAATCCAAATAATTACCAAAGGGTATAGCACCGTCCTCTAGCCAATTAAAATTTTGCTGTTTACCCAACAGCGCAGAACGTGGAAAAGGCTGCAAATAAACATTAGTCGTTGCAATCTGCTGCTGCTTCGTATAACCCCCCGACACTCAGCCGGAGGGAGGTAGAGCAAAACAGCAAATAGTCATATACGTGCCATACAGTTGGATGACCTGTATCCCTTCCAACAACTATGTACGGTTAGGTACACATTTCGTTTCATTTCTATTTGCAAATTCACTCGGTAAATTGCCAACAAGCGGTGATGTTATAAGCTCCATGCCCGAAGGATAAAAGTTCAACGTTTTTCCCGGAGAAAAAGGGATCGTAAAACAAACAAAAGTATATTTTTTAATGCATGGCCAAACGTGAGGACATTTGGTTGCTGGTGGTTGGCAGGCAGGCGCACGTGTCCTTTATGATGGACGGAAATTGACTATGTGTTCTCTCTCTGCGAGTGGGCATGTAAAGTTGAAATTGCAAATGAGGACAACCAACTTCAGAGTTTACACGTTGCTCTACTGATTTTTTTTTTGTACACGGGCCTACACACGAAGACAAAAGTAATCTAATTATGCTCGCGTTATGGGATATTGACCTTTGAAAATGTTTTTAACTACAGTTTGACAGGAGCTGAGAAAAGTAAATTACTTTTGAAATAAGGTATTTGTGAAGAGCTGTGGGTAGAGTCCTCCGGGTATGTTATCAAATGTCATACGGTTGTCTGAGGCTATAATGAAGTTTGTGACATTTGTAGACATTTGCGAACAATCTAAAGACGGTCCTTTTACTCATATTCTTAAAGTGACATTGATTTTCGCTAGGTTTCAACTGACAACCATATGGAAAGGACTGTGGTTACTTATTGGTGTTACACAGCAGACCTATCCTTACGTGCATCAAAATTAGGAAGAAGACAACCTTTTCTTGTTTAATGCGAAAATCACACTGCTCTGGGAGGAAGTTTGAGATAAAGATCCTAAGCGTCGTGTTGTGCAAGAGTCGGTGTGCATGGACCTAACCACGAAGTGTCGAAACATTTTTTAAAGTGTTCCAGTGTTTCCCTGACTGAATTTCATGCCATGAAAACATGCGTTGACATTTTCTTGAACTCAGGCATCAAAGGCGTCATATACTTGTGTTAAATAAAAACGAGCAACTTGACAGTTTTTCGACTTCTTCAAAACTCTTGAACACTTTCTTTACCGAAGCTAGAAAAACTGATCCGCGATAAGTGGAGGCTTAAACGAGATTTGTATAAGTATTGATTCCCATTTAAAAAAAAAATAATAATAATTTTATTAAAGCTCTCCAAGGAGACAAATTTTGTTACGTAAGTCGTTGTGGATCGGGCCTTGATGAATACGTGTTGTATTGCGAAGAAGATAACGCTCCGAAGAGCTTGAGGATGCAGTAAAAGTAGCTTAAGGTCGTTTGATTAAGAAGTAATTTTGAATCATTTAGGATGAGTCCTTCTACAAATTTGAGAAGACGGCCTAAAAGAAACTGTAAGAGGCTGGGACAAGATTTTGTTCGCTATATTAAAGGAATAGTGTGCGTCGATTGGAAATATAAGGTCTAATTCTCTACTCAAGTTATTGGTGATTCCATCCGTCGAAGAGGCCATCAATTTGCATGATTTTCTTTGGCATTAGTGGGAATAAAGGAGGATTCGTCTTTAGTTTAGACCAATTGCAAAAAGTCGCCTTGGATTATAAAATCGTCACTGGAGTGACATCGAAAGAGAGTCCTACCTCAACAGGTCCCAGTTACGCAATCAAAGTTGGTTGTGGTCCCCTTTTACTTGTGTATGCCACCTGAGGAAAGGTTTTCCTCTACGGCGTTGTTCCTCCGAGTTCGACTCGAAGACTTCTTCACAAAAGGCAACATTTTTTGACTAGGTTGATGCCGCGGTAGAGCTCGTATAGTTGATCATTGAATATTCTTCTCAAAGGCCCGTCAAAGCAAATGGCACCGAATGTCTTGCGAAGAATTGTTCGCTTAAAGCTATTATAGGTATCTTCATCCACCTTCGATACAGTCCATGCTTATTGCCATGAGATTATAAAAGTCTTATATAGAATCCACATAGTTCTTCGCGATAGGGCCTAATGACTCAATTGTCTTCTCAGCCCAAAGAAATAGCGAGTGATGTCGTTTTCAGAAGTGATAGCAGAGCTAAGGTGCATCCCTACTTACTGGAACTTGTAGCTGCCTACTGTGACATTTTGTCAGATTCATTGTCGACAGCAAACACTTTATTTTGATATCCTTGACCGCTGCGAGCTTCTGTCTCAATACTTGCGAATGCACCGGTGACAGCTCGCTGAGTTCTGCCGAATATATCAACTGTGCTTCTGGTGTTGACTAGAGAGCTCCGCACAATTCGTTCGAGTATGATGTTGAAAATGTCAGCTAAATCTTTTTTCTTTTGGCCTTAAAGGTCTCGCAGAGATCATAACCAACCTCGGTGAAGCAACGAGCATTCTCTATCATCATCCTACACAGACGAACGAGTTTCGCAGGGAAAGCATAACTGGACATGGGTCTATATAGCTGATCTCTATAAATGCTGTCATTGGCGATTTTAATCGAAAAAGAGATAGTGTTTAGGCTTCTTGGGTTTTTTCTAAAATCTGCCTGAACTTTCCTGGCCTGAAATAACACTGACAGGGACCAATCAGGTTGTTATCGAGGAGTTTCAGGCGATCACAAAATGTTGCAGATTGAATCTAATACGCGATATTCAAGAGAGTGTTACCTCTATAATTGGCGCAGTTGAGGGAGTTTCCTTTCCTGTGGATCGGTCAAACGATGCTAAAATTCCATTAATCAGGGTTAGATACATTTGTCAGGCCAAATCGTGAAGATACGTTGAAGTATTCTCTCTACTTAGTCATGTCTGGCTGATTTAAATCACTTCATTTTGTTCAGACGAAGGGAAGTTTTAGCTCTCATCATCTAAAGTGAATGGTTCGTTCTGCCTTAGAGCAATATGTTGGTCCTCGTGGTTTTTCCAAATTTCCAGCACCATCTGTGAGTCTACTAGATGCCACGTAAGGACGTGCATTTTCACACAGATGAACTTGAAAAATATGGTTTTGAAGGTTCTAATAATGTATAGCCAGTGGTAGACCGCGACCAGTAGAGATGTCATCTTTAACTTGGCCATCAGCCCGGAAGACGTTGAAATCAGAGATGAATAACTCGGGGCCTTAGACATTTTAGGAAATGTTAATTCTAGTAAGGCTAAGACGTCAAAGGGCAACATTTGGGAAGTTTATTTTTATTTTTATAACCATCTTATCATCTCTGATAACCAAGCTATTTTTTTCTTTAGATCAATGCAATCTCTCTCGTTTAAACCAAAAAAAAAGGTCTCACATATCCCTGTAGTCATCCTACATCTGTTACATTTATCATTTATTTTAAAATCAAATAATAATTTGTCATACAAAGTTGGCGTTGGGTTCAGGTGCTAGCCACCAGATCAATTTAACGTGCAAAGCTTGACGTTGACAAATCGTCGTCTGCACCCGTCACTTGGAATTCAGCCAACTAAACATAATCCTTCTCTTCCCACATTAGCTCCGCCACTTACTGACTCCATGATATATTACACTCGAGGATGTTCATATGTAAATTCCTTTCCAACGACTGACAGCTTCATAAATTGAAAAAAAAAAATTCACCACAAACGGCCGAGAAAGGGTTCAAAGTGAAGTGATACAACAAGCTCGAGTGCAAACATATCCTTGCAGGATTGCCACAATCAATATTCATTGCAAAGGCACGCAAACGATTTTATTCCGATTCGGATATTGCGGTGAAGATAAACGGATCGATATACGAATCAAAAAAAAACACGCTTGACCGGTACTGGTATTTATTTCGAAATGCAATATTTGCCTAAGAGCAATCGAGTGGAGGTCAAGCCCAAGCAAATGCAATCCAATGCGGATGAATATTAAATCAATGCATGTTGAGATATGTACATTCTCGTGTTACTAAATTCCTCTTCCGGCTAGAGTCAACATTTTAAAGTGAAATTCATTCACACTCTACCTGCCATTGACTCCATGAACCGAAGACGACTTTCTGATTACACTTGCGGTCCAATTTTATTTATTCACCAAGTTCGTGACTTGTACAACTATTTCCTGCAGTACGATTAGAAGAATTAGGTAGTGATAGAAGAAGGACGAAAATAAACCGATTCAGGACCAAGCGCAGTGCGATGACCTACTGTATAGTTTCTGCACTTGACAATTCTCCTGTTCGTTGTAGTTTTGCCTTTTCTTCGTAGGAAAATAATTAAATCTTCTGATTGAAGCAGACACTTTAGCCGACACTTGCTGTTGACTTTAATCCTGGAGATCCTTCCGACAGTGCATACAGATAAACATGCAATAACAACATTTGCTTCATCCGGTATGTCAGGATGTTCTCTGACAGGGCGATTCAGACTAATTGAAAAAGCAAAAACACCCCCACACACACACACACAGTTACGTAGCGAAAAACGAATGTCCTCCCTCGGTTGCAGCTGGAAGAAGTTTTGTAATGGAAATTGTGGCGAATGATAAATGGTTTTCGAAAAAGTTCAAAATTGTTCTGCAAGGATTCAAGGAAGAAGAACGAAAGGACAAACAGGGGTGAAAGAAAAATAAAAGAGATATTTTAAATGTTTTGATATAGATATCATGTCCGTGAGAAGAATAAATATGCAGGTTACAGTGTCCTACCATAACATTCTGATAAGAGAGAGTTTTCACCTTGCCGAAGAGGTTAAGGCTTACAGGGCTGTCAGTTGCAAGTTTGTTTATTGCTGGGAGATGTATTTGTTTTGTCTAGGAACTAGAGGGCTAGATACTTTTACGTGGATAATGTTGTATTTATGAGCGTTGTCCTTAAAGACAAAATGTCCTTCCTTAAAGGTGACAGATTTCAACTTACAAATTGAAGTTCTCATTTCGCGTCAATGTGAGACATAGAAGCAGAAGGATACTGCTGCTTTATACAAGGTATGTCCAACAATGTAATGCTGGAAAAACTGGGATAATTATCCATCCCTTTCAAAAGGGTGTGGCAATTACAGTCCCCCTGAAAAAGGAGTGTTACAAACGCGATCCAGAGCTGTGATTCAGTCTAGGTTAAGGAATTAGCAATGCGAGTTTAGTCCTGATAGAAGCACTACCGATGAGTTATTATTGCCTTTACTTGGGTGCAGTTGGTTACCTCTCCTTTTTATCACAGGTAAGGTTAGGTTTAAGCTGCTGCCAGCTAAAGCCAGCACACTTAAATAGATCAGTGACAATTCCATTGTGATACCAAGAGAATCTAAAGAGATCTCCATACCATTTGATACCATCGATAGCAGCCAGCTCGAATTAAAGTTTACATAAAGTGCCTTTAGCATGGAAATAGTTGTTAACTATCTGGTGAGTTCGTCTACCGAACAGTTCCCTGAAATACCTCTATGCCCCGGCATCCAACAAAGGTGAATATTGAACTGCTCCACCATCTCGATGAGAGATGATCGACAATCTAGAACTATTAGCGAATTTGGAGAAAATCATTCCAAGGACCTGCTGATTGTCCGAGAAGATACAGATATCTGTGGAAGATATCCTACTTTCCATTAGCCAAGGGTATTATGTAGGCATCTCAGGTAAAGGAATACGAGATCTAATCCGCTTTTTCTTAACTCCACAGACTGGATCTAGGCAACGACATCCTCACATCGTCAACAACATACATCACCAACCAGATCACATGAGTTGTGTTAACAAAATGGCACATTTAGTGCTACTTGGTTTCTAGTAGAACCGCCAACTTTACCTAGCTACTCTTTTGTGTGAGTTGTAGTCAGTGTTTCATTCCTATTAGCTTTTGAGTATTTCACCAGCAATCAAGGGCAGCAGGGACTATCATGCTGTATTCATGCAATTACTAACGAATGTATCTACATATGTACTGAGAGGAACTGAGTAAGATAGAAATCCAGTTCTTTTCGACGTCTATCAATCCTTACATGGATTTCAGGGTTTAAGCCGGTGCCTTTTCAGAAGCCCTAATTGCCATTCTGTTAGCCTCCGCATTCTTTTTTGACGTTGGTTCTCGCCGACCACATTTTCATGTTCCTTCATGATATAGTTCACAAAGTACTGAAGGTTCCAACGCAACAAAGCAAGCTGCATTACTAGATATTATATTTGGCAAACTGGCGTGATGAGTGATTTGTATGCTTCAATCCTCACCGCCTTGCTATAACCTTTGCTAAAAAAAAGTCCATCATAATCCGTCTATAAGCGGGGTTAGAAGGATCTTTCGAGGCCTGTACTAATGTCTTAAGAGGCTCTTCTTTTTTACAACAAAAAACTATCGAAGGTCTTCATATTTCGAGTTTAAATCTAGAGCATGATTCCATGGATCTAATTAAAGACCAACAGACAGTTTAAGGATTCACACAACCTTTTAGAAGCCTATCATACACAATTCCACGAACTCAACTAAATTCAAATAATTCATATCTCTCGTTCAGAAACATGTTCCACCCTAGATAATACCAAATCCTCTTGATACCACAATTAAAACCACAATTCCTGAATTATTTGTACGCTTGTCCATACATATGTGTCATCGTCAGAACAATGTGTGATTGTTAAAAAGGTGACAGCCCCCAAAATACGCATTTTTTTTTTTAACTAAATCCGCTTATGGTTACATCCACAAACGTTATGGAAGTGAATTTGTGGTTTTTTGCCTTATGACCCGGAGGCAGTTTTATATTTATGACAAATCCACCACCAGACAGATGCTTACAAACAATTTTATATCCGCACATGAACAGTGAATAGCCTCGTCCGGTAGTAAAGCGGTTTTTTTCATAATCTTGTTACGATTGAACCTTCAATTCGAAAAGACGAATTGAATTACCCACAGGAAGTACGTCAAAATTTATTTGTCCATCAAAAGTGAAATCAACTTAATGAGACTTATCCTTCAAGGATAAGATCGACGTGACTTTGAAATTATTGAGCCGTTACTTCTTTAAGGTAATTTTTGACATTTCAGAGTTAACGTCTTAAGATACTGTTATTGCTCTTGTTGTGCTCTTGTGCGGAGGCTTAGCCCTCCATAAGAGTTTTAAGTAGTCGAAATGCTGCAGAAGCTATTTAAGCGATTATTCCTGATAGAACTGCTGCTCTCCGCAGTTAAATTGTGTGAAATACTAACTCGACTGACTCGTCTCTATGCTACCGTTCCATGTAGTCTATGACTTGTCCAAAGAATATAAGTTTCCTTTCTAAGTAACATGATCCTTGCTGCGAGGTCCGTGATCAAGATCCCTAAGCAGCGGTTTTTCTTTCTAAACAACAGGAGGTGATGCCATGATGCCATGAAGAATAAAGGACCAATGCAATCGTCATCCAGTTCGTAAGCCATGATTTTTTAAGAAGCACGGTTCAGATTGCTTTTGGGTCGGTTTAGCATGCTTATGGGTCTTACTGATCAGTGAACTGATCTTAAAACAAAGATTTCCAAACCGATATCATCCATCCTTTTATCGAATTTAGGGCTGAGTATGAAAACATCTGAGAGACAAGCTACGTTTACGTTTACGTTAGCTACGTCCTTGTCAAACCCATCCAATTGTACAGGACTACAATGGAAAACGCTCATTGCTTGTTGATTCAACGACCAACTAAACTAGCTGTAAGGCGACGTTTGCGATGGCTAGGACATGTCGGCGAATGGAACCCGATGCTCCGCCCCGAAGAGTCTTCAAATCCAAATGAATTTCATGGAAAACCGAAGAACAAGTGGGTTCCAGGATGTGCTCTCTAGAACCCCACATAAATTTTTCAATAAGATTTCCCAACCACGGTAGTTTGTTTCATATGGAAATCATAACAATCACATAAGCGGCCCAAGAACTATGTATCCATGGAACTGTTTTAAATGCAGTCGAGCCGCTGTTAAAGCCTTTTTATCTAGAGAAGCTTGAAACACTCAAAACGTAACACTCTGGTAGGTCTCGGTACACGAATATATCCACGAAAATGAAATGGCAGATAAACTACCTAGGAAAGGATCAAAACAGGACCTATCAATGGTCGATCATTCGGCTCTACCACCCTAGCAGTCATTAAATCGAACATAGCACTAGACTTCCAAAGACAAACTGAGCGGAGATGGAGTGCACTCCCATCATGACATAATGAAAACAAGGCACATTCTTGCGCTAAACAGATCAAACCTCACACTCTGCAAAGGCTCTTTGAGTTTACTCTAGCGTCTTTCAGGCCGAACTGCATGGCACTCATACCTGCGCCAATATGTTTCTTACTGCTTCAGTGCTCTCCTGACCAATTTTAGAGAAAACAAAGTTCTACTATGGTGGGTACCAGGACGCAGAGGCATTAAAGGCAACGAAATCTCTGGTCATCAAATTAGGAAAGGAAATGGGGTATCCTGTATTCCGCGTTAAGAACTAGTTTACACAGCTGGGAAAAAGGGAACTACGGGACTCAGACAGACCAAAAGGGTCCCCTGATTCCTGAGCAAAAGGGACGATATCAGAAGGGTTGCCAGCTTCTACTCGGGACACAGCAGCCTCAGATATCACTTGCATAAACTTAAAACTGTTCAGGATACTGAATGTCGACTTTGTGTTGAAGAAGACAAATCAGCGGAATACGTACTTTGTGAGTGCAGGGCTCTCTGCTGCGTCAGGAAGCGCTTATTCCTCAAGGTAATTCTGACACCTAAAGACATTAGAAACGCCTCGACCGCAGACGTCCTCAGATTAATTAGAAAGATCGAGGCTCCCAGCACAATAGATCTTATAGATCGCAGTGTTTCATGTGTCAGTCGCAGAGGTTGTAATAACAACGCTCTTCATAGGAAGTGTCACAGACTTCACCCACAAGAATGCACAGATGACCTATGCATAGGTTGTGCCGATATAAATGTCGAAGAGATCAAAGCCCATATCCTATGCAAATGCTTATGCAGAACCAGAAAGAGGGCCCTAAGGGAATACCAATTTAACAATCTTGACGAAGAGATGGCAATGGTGTTCGCTTGTGACCCGACTTGTGCATGTTGGAGCCCAGTCAGGGAACAGCAACAGAAACGAACAAAATCTGAGTTTCTCCAACAACTACACCAAAAAGTGGGAGTACAATGGACCGAAACGAGTCTGCTCCTGAGATTTGAAAAAACCTTGGCGAAATATCTAAGGAGCCACCAAAAGTATTTTAAAAGCTAAACGACCACCAAACAATTAACCCAGACCCTTTCATCTTTCACTTTCAGGCTGAATACTCCACACTAGGGGATCACAATGGATCCTTGGAGATCTGATTGAAGGTTCCATTGTTAGAGATGCAGTCACACCTTCAACCTACCTACCTAATCCCTGATATTCTCCACAGGTTTTGCTTACTCGATTCAACTCTTTTTCCATAAAAATCAACTTAACGTGTTAAAATCCTTTAAATCAAAAAACACACGCAACTTTATAAACCTCAAAGAACCCTTCACAAACTCTGCGACACTTTTGAGATATGTCCCAGTTCCTAGATTGGTAGCACGTCATGTTGGTCACATTTAAGCACTTTCTATAAATTTCATGCTTTCATCCCCATACATGCTATTTAATCACAATTTCTATCGAGTGCACTCGCAAGGAGTTTCACAGGAAAATCCTTCTTCCCACCATCATTAGTGATGTTCCCTTTGAAAAAGGGATGCGTTATTGAAAATTATTTGCGTTTGCACTCAGATACAGTTCGAATGCCACTCGAATGAAGTTTTTTCCAAGGATAATCTTCACACAGAGGTAAAGAGTTCGTCTGAACCCTCAAACACTTCTCGATTGACGAACACAGAGATGATGGAATGAGTATCTCTGTGATTTATGCCGTTGCACATCTGTCAAAACAACCTTTGGGGTAGATATTTGCATTAATGTACCTAGTCTCAGCATATTATGATGGAATGTGTGTTGTGTTCGTGTTTGCAATTCGATAGTTTTTGACAGCTCCGTCGTGTTGTGCCAATTTATTGGTGTTTTGAAGCATAGAAACTGATGATGAATCCGACACGTTTGGATGACAAAAACGCATCACGTACTCCTCTGTTTGTAGACTTAAAACTGGAAACAGGAGGACCCTCAAATGTTTCAAAAGATACTGCACAAGAGTCTATTAAAAACTGTTTAAACTCTGCTGACTCTAGCAGCATCTTGCAAGAACTCAGATGCATGGGAGTACCAGTGTATCTTATAAGAGTTTTGAACGTTAAAGTCAGTGACAGAACTCTTTTATAGGTACAGTTTCAGTGAAATCCCGCTAGGATTGGGATAAGGTTCAGATCCATGGAAAACCATGCACAATGGGGTTCTTCTTGGTCCGATGAGTCGAAAAATGTAGAAAGCCATTTTCAGGACAAAAACGCACCCAATAGATCATGGCTGACGAAATGAAATGACACAGGGATCCAGTCAAGGACTGAAGGACCCGATGAAAAATTGGATAACCTTCTTACCAAACCCTCGAAGGGAACTTGGGGATGTTTTTATCAAATTACAGCCGGACTGCACATATCTAGAATATCTTCTCCTAATGCCAACGATTCCTCGATAGAAGGAGCAAACCTGGCAAAGCACAAATCCCACTGCATATTGTTCTCGAAATGCTGAGATCTGAAGAGGCGTAAGATGTCATCGTTTAGAATATAAAACGCATAATGAAAGAGCTGCGTTCTGTAAAAGTTGGGCTCTACCTTTAACCTTAAGTATTTTAAAACCATCAAACCGGTTTAAATTTGACCGGTAGTAGACCGCAACAGTCTTAGGCCTTACCTGGCTTATACATTTTTTTAGTATAGCTCGACAATGTTGTGGGAAGTCTTAAAAAAATGCTGCTTTGCGAGACTAACTAAGATCCAAATGGCTACCTGTATCAAAGTTACACAAGATCGGTCCCATAACGACAATAGAAAGAACATGCTACATAGGTCACATTCTGCTTAACCTGTACTTCAACAACAGGATGGTTGAGACTACATTCCGTCTAGGAAAAGTACCGCTCTAGTTTCTAACAACTTAAGGCCATTTCTCAATTTTTTCCTCATAGGAGAGGTGGACTTAAAGTTATTAGAAAACTCTGGTACAAGTCCCTGATAGAAGGTTCTCAGCAAGGGTGGGTTACTTTTTTAAAAAAACTAACCTTGTATGCTAGAGGTTCTAAAAGCAGCCAAGTGGCATCTGCCACAAATCACCAAGACTCCACCGTTTCTTTAGAATTGACAACGATTTTAAGATTTTAAAAACCTTGTCAATTTGCCGAATTCTAATCCATGAATCCGGGGACTGAAGTCAACTCTGCAAGTGTTGTCCATTCGAATCAATCCCAAACAACGAAAAAGCCATTCACTGGCCATAAGCTCCTGAATTCTTGCCAAATAACGTCTGGATGGCTGAGTCGAAAAAAGTTATCTCTGTCATTCAGATTGGACAGTGGGTGAATACAGAGCATATTGGGTCCAAAATTATCACTACACGAGCTGCAGAGCTGAATCTGTCACATCGAGGAGCGATAGGCAACTTCCTTCCAAATTTTAGTGAACAATTAGAAGTCTAGGAAATGTGTCTGTTTACAGTCAAGAAGAAGATGAGGCGTGGTGAGGAGGTCTAGCCAACTCAGTCAGACCTCGAAATGGCAGTAACATCTTTCAAGCGGAGGTCCTGGCACTAACAATTACCACCCTTGAGACTGCGATGAGGGCCAGGTAGCAATAAAAGCGAAACCTATATGCTGAAATAGTAAAATCGATGCTTGTGAAGAGCTTGGGATTCCTGGAATACAGCAAAACATAAGGATCTATTGGATCACTGGATATATGAGCTCACAAATTACTGAGCAAAAGCTCGGAACAAGATAACTACTCAGTCAACATCCTGTCTTACATACTTGGGAACGATGCCGAAAAAAGAAAAATTACAAATGAGGCAGAAAAGATCTTGTGCTGAAGCTAGTAAATTAGGGCCCCGTTGAACAGACTAGTTTCCCTTGCAGGAGTGATTACAGGGTACACGCTGCGGTACCACTTTAGAAAAACAACGCCTAACCAATGCGACGACATGAAAGCACTTGAATCCACTTCCCTTGCAATTGTCTAGACATCTAAGACATTAACTCTTTGAAAGGCACTTCTTCCAGGACTTCGAGGAACTATCAGGACAAATAAGGAAATCGCCAATCGTTATTGGGCAGGTAAAGCTCCCCCCATTCGGCATAGTTTCATCAGTTTTGCGCATCGACTTTGCAAGGATGAATGTAGTAAACTGGATTCACTTGGAACCAGGCCATCACTAGAGAAAACTGAGCCACTTTTCAATGAAAAAAAATTGCCGATGGGCATGGGCGATGGAAGACCAGAAAGCTTTTGAAACTCCCAAAAAGCTTTACCCATCATCAACCATTGGATGCCTGATAATGCTGAAATGCCAAGAATTACAAAAGCAATCATCCACCTGACCTAACGTCGTCTCGAAGTTCAACAAACTGCCGAACCAGTGAAATCTCAACCACAACTTAATGCAGATATTTCGTAAGAAGTTCTCCCAATTTCTTTACCCGAAATTACATGGAAGATTATCAGATACCAGATCTATTTTAACCTTAAGTGTAAAAAGGTCAAGGATATCACGAAAGATAACATATCAGATGGACCATCTACATACATTCTCACTCACAATCCACTTCTATGTCCTTCGCAAATCCATTTCTGTTGACACACCATTTCCATGGAACACTTGAAAGCATTCCAATTCTCTTCAGCACAAGGATGTGGCACATCTGTGGCACTTATGAGTGACTTGTAACAGTAAAAAGTAAATTCTCTGCAAAAGGATTATCAAAACCGAGATGTCCATCTCTTACTAACTACACATGACAATTTTGGTAAATGTTCGCGTTTACCGCAACCTTTCTCTCCATCCAGCCGGCCGGGGGATATAATTAAGTTGAAATTGCATTTTACTTGCACAGACTACACAAACACACACACACACATATAGATAGACGTGCAAAAGATTACAAGTACAATCCATTAACTTCAGGCAACGACAGGTAAAGGGGTTAACCAACCAAGTGTGGTAAACAAATTAAATTCTGCGATACATCCTAAATCTCATCAAAGTTTCATAACTCCAATCTTATAGTTCCTGCAGTTGTTAAGGACATTTTGGGGTTTACTTTGTAATTACTTGTATGCACTCGTATGTATGTGAGTGTGTTGCATAGGACTTGTGCGCTCAAACTTTCAAGTCAATGACCGAACTCAAGCTCACGAGTAGAACACACTGCAACACATCTTCTTAGGTATTCCCCTAATGTTATTGTTATGTCTTCTTGTGAGCACAACCCTTGTGTTCATTAATTTAAAATATCCCTACCAACAACGAGAACAGAAAGCTGCCCCAAGGAAAGGAGGTAATACCATACATATGATGTACATGTGGCTAGGGATATTCATTAAACTTTCAAACAGATGTGTCTAGGTTGAATTTAAAGTTGTCGGTCGTCGTCCCCACCCGTCTGAGAACTTTTCAATTTAATTTTCCTTTAATGTGTGACAAGCCTGTCTCCGAGGCTAATGAGGATCTCTGGTAAATAAGTAGTCATACTAGTTATAACACCCCCCAAAGTGTTGGATGCTAGGAGAGATGTGTCATATTTAATTGAAGCACCTAAGGGATGGAATTTTCAATTTTTCAAAGTTATTTCGTATTTGCTTACATATTCACAGGCAATTACTTTGCGGAAAACTTTTGACAAAGGCCGAGGCAGAGTTGTCAAGTGAGTTGGAGTTGGAAGTGTGAACAAAGGACTTTTAGATCTATAATGTAAGCTACTGTCGCCATCGAGTATTCTAACCATTTGAGAGTCAAAATATTTCGAGTTTATAGCTTTATGTCGATGGGAAATGGTTCTATTCCTTCTTTGTTACATCCAACGTCATATAAGGCTCCTTTTTCGAGACGTAGTTTGGTACACTTATGTATGTCAGAAGTCGAGGAGTCGTCATCTTTTTTTACATGGGCGATTACTTCGTCGTTAACGAGAGGTGCATCACTCTCTCAACTGCTGGTGCCTGTGCATCGATGACTAGGAAAGGCCTCTATGGGCACTTATTTCAATGTTTTCTAAGCTTTAAAGGCTAGACTTTTCATGTCTTGCACTGGCATCTTCCTCTTATACTCCTCTTCAGAAATCCAGGATTAGTGCATCAGCCCGACTGGTTAGAAAGTTAAGTATCATTCCACAGCATCTGTGTCCATATTCGTTAGAAACGACTTATTCAACTCCCTAAGGGTTCTATGTGTCTAGCCCGTAACTTGGGTTGCCTAAGTGATGATTGAAACATGGAGCAATGCCAAAAGATAAAAGAACACCTTCCTGCTTGGTCGCACTCTCTTCTTGCCTTATCGGTCTTCAACTTAAATTGCACAAGCTACTGCATCCATTGTGGCAGAAATCTGTTCAAATTGGCTAAGGCAACTCGTCCCTGGACCTTCAATTCATTTAATTGGATGAGGTAGCATGTCCTTTCATCATTCCAAATGGAAATGGTTCCCCACAAGGTATGATAAGAGCTCCAACAAACTATAATACCCTAGGGATAAAACCCAAATCGACAACCGGAACTACTTTGTCTGACCATCAGTCAAACTTCAACTCTAATTTGCCTTTAATTTGTCCCTCGCTAACGTTTTGACAAATTGCTAACCCACTTCCTGGTATCAAATGTTGAAAATGGAATTGCCCTAAATTTCGTTCAGCAAATAAAACACTCCAAAGTAGCGAAACAGTTCACACCCATGCCATTAGGTTGCTTCCTGATGCAATCATTAGAAACCGTGCCTCTCCGTGTAGAGTGTCATTCTAATTGCATGTCCATTGACTGAAATACAAGAGACTTCGTGTCACTTTTCCAGGTTCAACAGCAATTCAAACTTTGGTGCAATTCAACTGCCAAGTGAGTCAATCATGCAAAAAATACATCTCCTCCGTTCCCCCTCTCAACGATATCTGAAATCCGTTTGCATATCGAGTGCCAGAGACCGGTATTTGCATAATGTTTCAGCTAAGCCCGACTAAAGTCGACAAAAAAAAGAACGCGAAAAGGATACAAATTCAAGCGGCAGCGCCACGAAAAAAATGGCACATGCAAAATAGTTTCCATAATTCCGTATATCAAAGGTTATTGTGCCGGCAAAAAAGGATATTGTTGTACGAGGCCAGTAGATCTCCTTGCATTTGAAGTTGAACTGTAATTACCTGTAACAATGAAAAAGTTTTACTTTCGGGCTGGCATTCGTCTGACACGGTATTTGACTAGAGAAATACTCGGAGCTGAATGAATCTGGCTTTGGTTTCCCTTTGCAAAAAAGAAAGGGGCATGAGGGCTGCAACGGGAGCAGGCGATCCAGTGTGTCATGATTTATATGAAATTTGTGTGATTTGCGTGTTTGAATTCCCTGTTTGGAAGGATTATTTTTGTGCTTTTGTTGAATTTAAGTGGAATTCAAGGCAGTAACTCACACTCACACTTTTTTTTACTTTCCCTCGTCTTCTTTGGTGTCATTCGAGGCTTTTAAGTCGGCCAACAAGGAATGAGCATTGAAATCCATTCCGATCTCTTCGACTTACGGTTGTAAAAAAAGATAAATGCCTTGACGTATGTAAGGACCTAGTCTATCCCGGGAGACAGAGACTTGCAAAAGAAGGTACATCTTTTCGGAATGCGCATTCGTCATTATTCGCAGATATTTCGACCTAGGAAGCTCATCTAGCATCATCCCGGCGGCGCTGGCCGTCACTCCTCTATATCGACCTCTCACCGACGAAAAACTAGTCATCTTCATACAATTCAAATGTTTTTTGCATTTCTTAACCTTTATATGCCCTTACGCTTCCCTTCATCGGTATTAGCACTTCCAAATCCCACAATGTAGTCTGGAATAAAGTCGACTAACTTCGTTTCGAGCTTTCGTCTTCCTGCTAGCCATCTATTGGCACAGCAAATGTGTGGTTAGCATTGTATTAATCGGAGTTACTACCCATTTTCTCATCCTGTCTTAAACATTGAAGCACCCATGCCCAGTCAAATGCCTCGAATCTGTCTACTTGACAATGTTTTCGAACACCCTCACTGTCCATCTTCTCCCAGTCTCTCTGATCCAGCGTATTTGCCACAAGAAACTTGATATTGATCACTCCTCCAACTACTAGAATGGCTGGCTCCGACATTGGCCTTTAAAAACTACCCTTTCGAAAGCCCTCATGAAAGGATTTCGCTTTCTTACGTTTACGGCTCCTGCATTATACTGTCAAGCTGAAGTGTTGGGATCTTTGCAGACATTTAGGACTTGATCTGCTGCCAATACGTAAGGTTTGTGTCCAACCTCGTTCTTCACTTCACAGTCTCTTCTGTGGTTGTTATCTGCAAGATTCCTTGGTGTCCATAGATAGTGTGGATCTACGGGATCAATCAATAGGTCCACGGTATTACTTCTGTCTTTTCCGTTGCGAGGCTTGGATCCTGGTCCTCCACCAACAGACGAACGCGTTTCATGAATTGGTTAGGTCGCGGTGATGACTGGTGCAAATTTATAAAACAGGACGATTTTTTTCGAGAATTTCCATCCACAGGATCCCAAAGTAGGAGATTTTCCATAAACAGCTACAAGGGTTCAGCCTTGCGCTCGCAGTAATTTCCTTCCATATGGGATCCTTCTGTTATGTCATAGATCAGCTGTTTGTCACTAAAGTGACCTTTTACCATGCAGAAGAAATGATATGATTTGGTTAGGGTTTTAACTGCGCCCCCCTTAAGGGCAAAACCCGTAATGCGAACTAAATTTCACAAAGGTTTCTGGTGATGTACTCATTTCTCTTCAGTTTTTCATCACCTTGGAAATCATTTGCCAAGTTTTTCTTAGACGACTCACTCTTTAGGTACTCGGTTCCACTGCAGCTTAAACTTCGTCCTGCGACGTCTATCGACAGCATGTTCAGGATGTTGTAGGTGACGTTATTACGAGACATCAGGGTCACTCTAATACATTAGTCTTCGGGTATGCTTTCTTCCTCCCGCTTGGATGATAATTTGGTGTATACTTTCTGCCAAAACATCGCGTCCATATCATAGCTGACAAGCTGTCGGGAACGGCGGCCTTACCAACCTCTATCAACCTCTACCAAACTGAAAGAGAGAACTTGTTCATCGACTGGACTTGAACTTTAACTGTATTTGTTTGCTGGTCATTTTCAAGTTCCCTCCATTATTCGGACAAGCCTGCATTCCGAGATTGAAGACTGCTTCCTACCTAAGCAGTTAGGTATTCACAGCAAAATTTCAAAAATTGAGGGCAACGAGATTGTCTATGGACTCGCTAGAGCTAAATCAACGTTAGTAGGCCCACTTCTCGTCTTTGGTATCCACCAGCCACATAAAATTGGAGCTCAACTCATAAGAGCACCAAGAGAAGCTCTTAAAGGGAAACTCATCTGCTGGACTTCTGCAATCCAAAAAGTTCAATAACGCCTCAAGTAGTAAGAGAATTCAATCGTCATGGCTTAGCTCCCAACAGCGTTCCTCATCGAAAATTGCACACTCATCTACGAACATGTGCCGAAGCTGCTTGGAATATCAAGAAACGGTGGATCTCATATTATGTCCTGCATGGTTAAATACTTCGGTAGAGGATTCATTAACCATTTATCCGCGAGCTCGATCCTGATGTCCCTCCATGACTTCGATCTTACTTAGGATCAGAACATTTACCCAGTTGAAGGGAAGATCTTTTACATCGCAGCGGCTTTCTGGTTTCTGCCAAGTAGGTAAGGGGCCCGCTCAGAAATTCTAGTCTTATTCATAGGAATAGAAAACATCATTCGAATTATAAGTGGTTGCCTCCTTGAGACACGTCTGTAAACCTTGCGGAACACCTGGCTCTGCTTCACACAAAGAACAGACTATTAGACCGAATGGCCAACAAGACATCGTTTGAATCTCAGACTTTTGGCTCGAGACAACAGAAAACGTGAAATCTGTATTTTAAAGACCAAACGATACGAAGGAGATTGGTTTATGGAACTGAAAGTAGTTCCACCGAAGATAGAACACGGTGTTATTCCAGCCAAGTACTCAAAGTTCAAATCAAACTGAAAGCAAATAGTTTTCAAAAGAAAAAATTCAAATCCGTACCCTTGTCTACCCCCAGAAACCAATGGAAAGGAATAAATCACATGAAAACGAGAAGAAAAGAGAGAGGAACAAAATAACCTTTTCCAAAACCACAACTCGTGGTGTTTTTCAAAAGTCATGATGTTTCTTAAAACCAAACTACGTCTCATGTAAAGGAACAAAAGTATGTATTACATTTCCCGGTATTTACTTGTGAATTTCCTCTCTTCCTCACCGGATACAGGAAATTCCGAACAAATAAAAATGTCAAAGACAAGCCAACAGCGGAACTTTCGATAAATAAAATGCACCTTTTCCTTGGGATTGTCCTTGAATCGGAGTACAAATCTTCCGCTCATGACGGGCGCTGGTGGTGACGAGCCAGAGGGAAGTAAATTGTTTTGAAAAGTACCCTTATCGGTTGTTTTTAGGTCGTGTGCCAAACAAGAGGGCGTCGGATGTTCGTAAGATAAAAAAAACAAGGAAAAAGGGAAATTCATGGTGACCCTTGTCATTGAAAATCGATACGAAGACGGCAAGGAAGGAAGAGGGCGGGTCGGGAATCATTGTAGGAAAGTGAATATTGAGTGACTTTAAGGAAAATTTAAGGTTTTAAGGATACAAGTACGAAATAGCTGTGTGACTGTTTTGAGAAGCCATTTCAAGGATATTTTGTGGGCAGAAGTGATGTGTAGTGCTTTTGACCAATGTGTTGCTAATTGAGGTAGCAATGCGTGATGAGGGAGCTTATAAGGGAAATCTCTTGAGATAGTCGAACATGTTGAGTGTTACTTATAGGGCTTAGTACGTGCGAAAGATTACCACTTCAAGATGTTATGTTTTCTTGGGATTTGATAACCAAATTTCCAGGAGGAGAGTGATGGGGATGTTGTGTTACGAGATGAGGGTTTTTCCTTTAAAAAAAACATTTACATGCATGCGCCATTTCTACCTTTGTTTTGAAGATATAAAACCTTTGGTAGGGTTTCTAAATTTGTGGTTAGCATCCTCTAAGGAATAGGTATCTGCTTTCGAATTGCCTTGTCTGATGACATAGTTATAGCGTAAGATGTGCTGTGGAGCCCTGCTTGATATCAGTAGTTAATTGGATCAGTAGATGTTTCAACGTCAGAGAATCGAAGGCAGGCCAGAAGCTAAAGTATTAAGGAACACCATCGTTGGAGTCTTTGGACTTAACATTTCAGTCTAGCTATGCTAGGGCGATGTACGCCCAACTTAAGGCTTTAAGCTTTTTAGGAACTTATTCGGCATGGCAACCTTTAATTCTTAACCAAAGTCAAACTCTTCTGGTGCCAGGACAAAGAGATGTCAAGCATAATGGAAGTGAGGAATAAGCTTACCTTGGGCATGCTTTACGATTAAATTCGTAGCTTTCGGATTTCTACTTGGGGCACATGCACTTGGAAAAAACAACACACTTTTGTATGCTTTCGGGTTAAATCCATGACCTCAGATAGGCTGATTGATTTTTTGGTATCATAGAAAGGATATCGTTAGGCGTGGCAATGTTCACCAATCGTTAATTTTAAGGGGTCTACTGCCGCACTCATTTTATGCTACCCACCCTACTGGAGCATTCAAAATCAGGGAAAGACAAGTAGCAGCTAATTCAGTGATAAAAATTAAGTCGAAGTAGATTCAAAGGCGTCGCAGAAGTGGTATTGCTTGGTGAAAGTAATGCTAACTTCTGAGAAATTCTCTTCTGAATCTTGTCTAGCAAACTCATGAGGTATCATATTTCCTGCTTTCCCGTCCTGGGAGTCAAACAAGATTTAATAAGTTCAGCCTTCCGACCAAATTCAGGGAGGTTTTGCATTATTGAACTTTTTTACATGTGAAAAGATTGGACAAGGCTTTGAGCGTACTTTGACCTTCGTCATGACGTCAAGCGTATTGAGAAAAGGTTCCAAAAGCCGAGACAGACCGTTCGCAATGTTCAAGGGACAGACAATTGCATTCAAGCGTTCGCAGATTTCCTACTCTCACCTCCTCACGATGAACCCCCGGGTGGCTGTACTATTTCACCTGGACGTTGGGGTTTAACCCCTTTTGAGAGGATGTTGGTTGAAACGGCAAAGATGGGTCCAACGTGGGCAAGACAAAGTACGTGCTGTCAACAAAAAGGACAACCAACATTAAAGTTTCGTAGAGAACTTCACCCAAGGCAGATATATATTTGATGAAGTTAGAGACTTTGTCTACCAAGACTTTGTTACTAACTCAAGCAACGACACCAGCGCTAGGATCAATCGCGGAATAACTCTTGCCAGTCACTGCTTTTTGGGCTATCCCAGTCTTGCTTTATAGCACAGAACCATGGACTTTGTCAAGAATGGATGAGGTTGTCTTCGGTTTTTTTGAGAGAAAAAGCTTTCGGGTGATCTACGATCCTGTCTGCATAGATGAAGAGTGGAGGAGGAGGTACAACGACGAACTGCATGCGAGAGTATTCAACCAACCAAACAACTAATGAGAATGATCATCGCTATACCTTGGCTTTTCGCGCTTAGTCGTTAGAGTCTTTGATTTTCTTTCCAACATGGGGGATCCTTGGCCGACAGTACTTAATAGTCCTAACAATTCACTTACTTAACAGACCAGGGACACTCGGAGGGTCTGAGCCGTAACTAATCCCGCTTTCCATCCTTCACGGTCCCAGACACGCTGCTTCCAGGTTACTAGATAAAGGTTTCTAGCGTCCGCGATTGTCTGATCTTTAAACCAGAGATTGGGTTTCCCTTTGCTTCGTGAACCAGGTGGCTGGAATTTGCTCCTAGCTCCTCTCCTCTTCTTCCTCTTAACTGGAGCGTTCTCGTCCATTCGCTGGATGTGGCCGAGTCAGTGCAGTCGATGGATTTTTGCTTTCCTCGTAGAGTTCTTGGTTTTATTTTCTTCTCCATTCGCCCTCCTCGCCGTCCGGATCCAATATTCGTCGTAGGATTTTTCTTTCGAAGGAAAGCGGGTCCTTCTCCGCTTTTTGACTTATGGTCCCGCAATCAGTTTCATAAAGCAAGACTGGCAAGATCAGAGTTTTGTAAAGCATGGTTTTAGAACTTCGAGTTAGGAATTTGAACCTAGCTTTAAGGACAAATTGCTCCTCGAATCTTCATCAAGGTACACTCTACAAATGGAGTGTCCTAACATACAGATAGGCAAAGAGAGCGGATAGCTAAGTGCCTTTAGGTCAAGTCAGGTTTTGATAGTACGGTTAAGTTGGGACAGAGGCATGAGGAAGAGTCATTCCATTAAACACTGCTGCCTTCAACGCTCTCCGATCTCGGGCACTTATCTGAGAATTCATTAGACAAAATATGGATTGGAAAATTGGATTCAGTCTTCCAAGTAGTCTCTAATCTGAGGGAACCTGTCTTAAATTGTCTAACCTTAGCAAACGCTTTGTTAAGTTTGATTGTTTTCATTAGTTTCGTCAGAAAGTTTCCGACAAAATTCAGCGCCTTATCCTCTAACTTACAAAGTGTTGCTGTCAACAGCAACAGTTTTCCCTGTCGTGGCAACACTTCTTAGAAAACTTTTGGGAAACACCACCTCCTAAATATATTTGCATAAAATTAACATAAAGCCATGGATATCCTTGCGAAACGCACACACATTGATAAATCAAAATTTTGCCACAAGCATTTCTTACTAAAGGTGTGATGACTCAATAACACAACGTTGACAACTTAACTTTTACACAAACAGGTTACATCCGTTCCACTTAATTTAAATATCCAAATAAACAATGTAAAACGTTAAACAATGTTTTTATTTTTCCACCCAAGAGGACAAACAAACAACAAGGATCTTGGTTTTTTGGGAAAAAAGAAAGAAGAAAACATCTCATTATCGTGAAGTAAACAAATTATCCAAATTGAATGTTGCTATACACTTGGAATATATGAGTTTGAAAAATAAATTCAAAACATATTATTGGTTGTTATGTGAAAGGCAGTAACAAGGACTTTATGATGGACGAGAGATAAAGTGTTAGAAACCCTCGATTACTATCACATTTGAAAGTAAAAATAGTTGAAACGTGATAAAAAGATGAAAAGAATGGAAGCGCTAAGTTGCACCACAGAAATATCACCAACAGTCACCGAGATTGAAGAGGATGAAACGGTATGGAGTCTCAAGTGGAGACTGTTCGCTTTTGGATCCAGTTGGGTTGGATTAGGTTAGGCAGTAGGATTGACATGGCAAGGAAATCCTTTCCCTGTCGCACTTGGATCAATGTAGATCGATTGTGGTGTCCTTAGGGTTGCAACTACAATACTGTGGAACCTACAAGACTTTGGAATATTCAACCACCCCAAGATGCTTTGGATATCTTTCACAGATTTGTTGGACAGTCCTTGTAGATCCTGAAAAAAAATGGTTTCCCTCGATTACGAATCTAATTTGGCAAAAAAAGTGTGGAGTGTCTTCATCTACTTCTTCGTAACCACATCCCGAAGGGAATCACAATGGGTCTACATTGACCTAAGTGTGACGGGGAAAGGACTTCCTTCCCCGTCAACCCTCCTACCTAACCTAACCTAACCACATCCCCTGCACAGATCATCAGTGTTCAGTCTTAGTCTTCCTGCACTTCCTCACTATCTCAGGATATTATACCTGCATTGCAAAAATGGATGAGGGAGTGGGCTCCGGGATTTATGCAGAAGAACCAAGCATTGCACGGTCAATAAGGCTTCCGAATCATAGCAGCGTGTTTCGGCCGGAAGTCCTAGCAATCGCCGAAGCCTCGCTTGAACTATCTCAACGGTCACTCTCAAGAAGTCACATTGACATTTTCGTAGACAGTCAAGCAGCCATCAAAGCCATTACATCGACAACAATCAGATCCAGAACTGTGAAACGCTGCTCTCAGCGCTAATCACAGCGTCACACTCATCTGGGTCCCGGGACATAAGGGCATCCACGGGAACGAAAAGGCGGACGAGCTCGCAAGAACAGGCTCGGAGATGGATCTAATAATGGCCGATAACTCAGTCCTGCCCTCATTAGAACTTCAAAAGTCCAGCATCACCGTGAAATCCATAAAGCTCGCGAACGAGAGATGGACCTCACTCACAACATGCCGCACCTCAAGAACACTCTGGACAGAACTAAATAAGAAAAAAACAAAGGAAATCATCGCACTCAGCAGAAGTCAATTAACACTTCTCATAGGTATAATGACAGGTCACAACCTGCTAGCGGCCCACCTAAATGTGGTTGAACACAACAGAACTATGCAGAGGATATGGCGACACAGCCGCCAAGGAGGACACATTCCACTTCCTATGCGACTGCTCTAGCCTTAGCAAAAACAGAAAGACAATCGTCGGAAAACATTTCTTCAGTGATCTGGGCGAACTGTCAAGCAAGCCACCGAGAACCATCCTGCAATTCCTTAGGAACTCGGGATGGTTCAAGGAGGCCAACTGAAAATAATAACATTATTCCATTTAATTTTAGGTATCCCACACCACATCGGGGAACACAATGGATCCATGGAGATCCAAATTAGGTTGTACACAATGCAACTACTCCTAAAACCTAACCTAACCTATGCCTGGATTGCAGGATTTTTCATCTGCAGTCTTTCCAAATTTTCTTCCCAGCTTCCTGTTTAAGCTTACATGGTGGAAACATCATTAGACCCCCACTAAATCGGAGTCTAACTATGTTCCTTTCCAGTCACCCCTTTGAGCCCGGGAACCCAGCAAAGTCTTACATTGCGCTACGTACCAAGAACCTGTAGCTCTTTGCAACAGCGACTTACACACTTCCTTTTGGTCCGGTTAACACTAACAGGTATGACCACCAACTCAGCCTTCCCCCAGTGAGTCTTAATAAAAATCATACTAACCTTGGTTTAAAAATTTTTTAAACTAAATTAAATGAACTGAAACGGAAACGGAAACGTGGCCCGAAGGAAGAATTGGCATTACTTACGAGTAAAGAAATCAGAAAAAACCGTAATGAATGCGAATTATTATCAAGGGGAATATTTACGGTGAATATTTCCAGGTCAGAGAGCTTTCTTCATTTTTTTTTTCTGAACGAGAGTTAAATTTTCTCAAGGACTCGTGAGCAGATTAATTAAAGCTTTACGGAGGTTTATTGCTCACAAATGTAAAAGGTAATTTCAACTAAATTAAGGAATACCAACCAATTAACAAGAGCACTTAACGGGAGATTTGAAAATCAATCGATTACAAGGGAAGGGGAGAATGAATTAAAGTGGACAGGCATGAATGCTTGATAGATTTTTATACAGAGATTTGCATAGGTATGGGTTGGGTAAAAGACGTGTCCATGACCGCAAATCGACAACCAAATACAAGTCAATCTATTGAAACTAAGCAAGACTGTGTCCAAGGAAAGCTCCAATCAGTAGTTATTTAGAGATCTGATGAATTCGATTGAGAAGCAGGGCTCTTGTAGCTTTCGATAGTCGGTTATATGCTCCTTTTCTAGGCACATGAGGATGCATTAATCGAGCACATATCCACGAGGTTAGTTAGTCTTTGGCAGGGAGCCGCATACTAGAATTCATGACAGAGATGAATGATCGAGTGGGCTCGTGACGTGTAAATAAGCTGGAGTTCTATACCGACGGGATACTCATGGCATCTGGCGAGACTCTAGATGTCAACTGTTTCATTTAGAGCCGGAAATGAATGCAGAGTACCTATCACTGCCAAGTCAAGGCTTTGCAGGGAATATCTCAACGGGCTAATGAAGTGGCACTTCGCTGAGTATTAGGGTTCGCTAACAAGGAAAGGAAGAGAAGGGAAGCTTATGTTGCAAAAACAGTAGAGTAGGGTATGGGGCCTTCAGCAGAAAGAATATATGCTATCGCTGTCGGTAATTAAATGCATTTAAAGTGAATTACGAGGGAGTCGTAGCAACAGTGGTTGTAATAAAAAAAACAACAAGATGAGCTTCGTCCTCAAGAAAGCAATCAAAAACCAATCAGAGATCTCTACACAGCACTCTTACAAGAAAGCACATTCCCATCGCGGTAACGCGGGCATTGCCATATAAGCCGATATCCTTGCTAGATCATTTTACTTTAGGGAGTCACCGGACTTTCTGGCAGTTCGGCGTCAGGATGAAGCAAAACTCTACTCAGTGCGTGATATACCGCGTGAAGCAATAGCTGAAGAAGCTAACCGTAAGGTCAAATGCATATCGAGCTCGAAGCGAAAAAAAATACCGCCGTACTGTACGAGAATGGAAGCAAGGAGAAGAGATGGAACATCCAATTTCTGTCGGGGCATGGATGCTTCCGAAAATATCTCGAACCCATCCCTGAGGGAAGACCGCAACTCAGGTTGCGAACGCAAGTGGAAGAGGACCTCAACCAACCTAGCATGCGAAGCTGGAGGCAGCTAGCTAAAGATCGAGCTGACTGGGGCGCTTGTTGGTTGAAGCCCAGGTTCACACTAGACAGTAGCGCCACACTTAAGAAATTAAGCAACTCTAAGAGAAAGATAAGACGTTAGGCTTGCTTCCTTTGCAGGGCCAGAAGGAATGTCTACAGGCCCATAGGACAGTGATAAACATACAAAGGAGGGGTTTTTTTTAGCACGAAGCATTGAGCCCGGCATTACTCGCAACACGGGTTACACAAAGGATTTCTTCTTTGAAAAACAACTACGTCGATATCATCCGAAGGAAAGGCTCGGACAACTAGAGACTGCTACCATACGTTGGAAGGATTATATGAAATTTGGGGAAGATGGCAAGTAATCATCAACGGTAGAACCAGTGGAACCCTTAAAAGGATTTTATAAGTCAGACAACATTTTTGAAAGCCATCTTTGAGTCACTTAGCAACCCCCAAATGTTGTCTTCGATTTCCCTCAGCTGTCTTACCACCCATTCTGCATTTCAATCGCAGCAAATCTGTTTCCAGTTATCAAACTACATACTACCAAGTTACAAGAAAATTTCGTTAATGAATTGGCACTTCCAAAACTCCCTTTTCAATTTAAACAAAAACCAACTCACACACATTCAAACTGAACGTTAAAACTGGAACAAAAAGATCAACTCTAACGGGCATCAATACCGAAACTGTGTGTCGTTTTGTAAACAGAAAAACTTTTGAAATGTCTCCTCATTGCAAAGATACCTTACAAGATCCCCCCTATAACAGACACCAGTAGTCCTCTTTTGTCCTTGAGTTCATTTTTGTGCAACATACATACGAGTAGGTGGGCACTTAATAGTGTGGCGGAACTGGGGCATAAGGACATTACCCACCCACTTCAGCAAATAGAAAGTTTTTTTTTTTTTTGTCAGTGGGTGGTGGGGGGCAATAGTAGTGTGGTGTTGGCGTGCACACAGGCAAAAAATGAAACTAAAATAGAAAAACTTGAAATTGCACCTGTAACTCTTTTAAAATAGTTTTTGAATGATTCTTTTTGGAAAGTTGTTTCCTCTTGCAAACTATTCGAGAGCATACAGGACAGGTGTTGGATGGTAGATGGTAGGTATTTAGTAGTGGTAGTGAAGTACACTCTGAATTGAGATGTAACATCTGCTTTGAGATACTAAATTCGAAGTATTGATACGAGTCAGTTTAAAGGGAGTTTTGAGGACCTTTCCAAGCTAGTTTTGATGATTTATGAAGGAGACTATGTAGAAGGAAACAAGAGATGCCCTGAACGCTTTGCTCGATTTCCTATCACATAGCTTAACCTTTCAGAAGGAGACAATGAAAGTGAGGTGTCCACTCAGGGATAATGAGGTCTAGCTCGAAAGATCTGCATTTCGAGGGATGTCTGAACTTCGTGTCTGTTAATGATGTCATTCCTCATATGAGCTCCATCCGGAAAGAGATATGAAGTGAGATTCCTGAAGAGAGTCAAATGGAAAACACCGGATGGCCTTTTACTGATATCTTCTGTACAGACAGCTCTAGAACAAGATTTGTAAGTCAGTTAATGACGCTAGATGGTATTGCAATGGAGTCTGAGAGGTCTGCAGGGTAACATCTTCGTCAGCATTCTATAATGATGCACCTTATTGTTTGTCGCTCGGGCCCACAGTCACAGCCTGATGAGCTTCAAATACCCCACAGTATGCAGTATGAGCGGGTTGGAGACGCTTGTTGGTTGAGGCCCAAGTTCACCCCGGACTGTAGCGCCACCTAAAGTAAGTAAGTAAGTTTGCAGTATGTCTGCACAGACGCCGCAGTTGAAACGTATCCGGTTTAGTTGTACCCAGCAGGTTGAATGCAGCGAGGGGTTTCGTGAGGTTTTCGATTGGAATCAGGCCAATAGCTATCCATTCATTGTTCACGTCGAAGTTGGATGAGATAATTTCCGCCGCCGCCGTGCTTACGACTCGTTTTTAAGATTTCAGTCTCGTAGGTACGCTTAGAGTGGGGATAGCATTCTGTATTGGCATTCGAATACTTTTGTGCATGAGTGCTTTTGTGTATTTTCTCATAACACGCTTCGATGTGAGTCGTCAGTACCTGGTCCTCACAGCACTGTCCAGTTCGGAAACCAGCTTGGTTGACTGAGATGTTTTGATTAATAGTCGGATTGATTTTATTAGAAATAACTCGTTCCAACTAACTAACTAACTAGGAGAGAGGTTAGGTGATAGAAGAATCGCTATCTGTAGCGATAGGATGATTGAAACTCCCATTAACCTCTCAAGGATTGTTCCAAATGGGAATCAAATTTGCCTCACTTGAGTTCCAAATCACAGAAAAAACACCGGACTACTTCTTCTATCAGTGTTCTGCCTACGCAAGGATCAAATTACGTCAATAATAGACATCTGAATAGAGAAACCAAAACGAATGTTCTCCCGGATGCAGCTCTTCTGAACTGACAAATCCCCAGCATGTCGTTTTAGCGGCTTTAGCAGCGATTGATGAACATGCGAAACGAGGGTGAAACAAAGTACATGGTGTCAATAAAGGAAGCACCATCGGTCCTATGCCTGGGACAGAATTTCACTGCTGAAAGCTACAACTTCGAGGAAGTTAAGGAATTTATCTACGACAGGGGCAACATCAACTCCAATTTACTAGTGACTATCCTTGGAACTCGTTGTCACTTCGGTTTGACAAAACAAAGGGAGTCAAGACTCCTTACTCTTTCAGACTCTAATCCGTCCAGTTTTGCTATGTGCTACCGAGTGCTGAACGGGAAGTAGGACAAAAGAGCAAATTAAGGGCAATTTCGAACGAAAAATTCTTCGTCGAACATTAGGTCTTGTGTGCGAAGAGAAGATTTTACCGCGATTTCCACAAGCCATACCGAAATGAGGTCGTAGTGCAAAATGTCAAAATACGACAGCTACATTGCCCCCCTCAGTTAAAGCAAATAGAGAACAATGCGAGCCAAGAGGATCTTCGAGTCTCAGATTCGAGATGAAAAAGAAAGAGTGAACTGTATGTCGGTTCAAAGACCAAGCGATTGCGGATACCAGAGTGCTTGATCTATAAAATTGGAAGCAGCTCGCCTGTGATTGAAGAGATTAGAAGGCTGCCCTGACAACGTTTTTCAGAAAAGACTTCACCGGAGGAATGTATGAAACCTCCACGGAGTCATAGTGGAAGAAGTTCACAATCCACTGGGTGCTGTGAATAGTAAAATTTTCTCACACACTATCTTTCAAATACCAATGCTAGGTGGAAGAGTTAACATAACTGTTGCCGCATCCAGGAAGGTGTGGCCCTCCTACAATCAAGCAAAACAGAAGAACTACAAAAGAGGACCATACATACGTACATATATTACCAGAGCTGTAGCGATCTACTACAGTTACTGACAAGTGATACCCATGCTGTATACCCTTCGCATTGTCGAGGTTAAAAGGATGCAAATAAGCAGGAAACCATTTCCCACTTCATGTGTGGATTTTATTGGTTTTCTGGTTGCCACCAAGTGGAATTGAGAATCTGTAACACTCTTTCAACAACAGCGTCACTTGAGTTTTGGTTTACAAAAACACTCTACTGGTCCTTTGCCAGAGGAGATCACAGAGAGAACGTTCTGAAATCTAAATACATATTAGGTCACGTTTCTAATAAGGGAATCACATGACTACGATCGCGGTCATACTTTGTTAAAGGATTGTTTCAAAGTACCCGCCGCTACCAGAAAAGGTAAAACAATTCAAAAACATACTTGGACTTTAGAAATCTCTAGAAATCTATCAAATTCTTTGAATTACCGTCTCAAAAATGCAATCAAATTAATTTAAAAATGATAAAACAAAGACTTACCGACAGATTTGAAATTTGAATTTGAAATGATTTTTAACGGCTGCACAAATCGAACGAACAAACAAAAAAAAAAACACTTCACACCCAAAAGTAATTTAAATCGCGAAAAAAACACAGAGTTACTGAATGTAACACCACAAAACATATTCCAAAATGATCCTGAACAGTTAATTTCAAAGAAAATCACCAATTTTGACCGAAAAAATATGAAAAAAAAGGATTTAATTGAATTTTCCCGATCACCATCGCGAAACCGAATTAATTCACACACGTAAGAACACTTGATTGACAGGTCTGCTCCACAGTCCACACTGAAAGAAAATGTGGATGAAAACTCTGTGGGATGTATTGTGTGAGTGTAGAGCATATTTGACAAGATGGTCGACAGTATTCTGAGAAATTTTATTTTTTTGCACGAAGCTCGTGGTTTTCGTTGGATTTGTGGTTGTAGGACATTTTGAGTTGATGTGTCTTGGGTGGTAGGAGCTTGCGATCGGGAATGGGTTTAGGTGTTGTGAATCAATAGGTTTAAGAGATGGAATAACTGAATCTGGTTGAGATTAATTTCTGTCTTTAAACTAAGGAACAGACATCCCAGTGGAACTTAGGCAACTTAAGACAGAGGATATCACTCATTGGATACAAGTTGTGAAGATCTTAAGGCTCTAGAATCAAATCTCTGTAAGGCATACACAATTTTCATCTGAAAAAAGGTGTCAAAACGAGTAGAAGAATGACCAGATTCTAGGGTAGATTCGGCTATAGTTGTGTATTCCGTTGACATGAGCCAGAGTTCAAACTTCATATGCAACTTATTTCGAAAGGTATTTTCGTTCACATTAAACTCGACAGCCCACCTTTCATAGGGAAAACTTAAATCAAAATTTGTTATCCTCTGCAACTACTAAATTCCGTCGCTATTCCCGTTTAAGAAGGGATATACTTGAACCAAAATGTAGGTCCATTGTTGAGTGTATTGCATACTAAATTTCCAGTCTTTCTTAAAGAAGATCCTTTCATCCGGAGTCTTGCTAGATTGCTGAGAACCGAACAAAAGTTCTCTCCAAAGGTTTTCCTTCTCAGAAATAAAAGGATAGGACAGGTGAACAGAGCTGTAGAGATGTAAAGTAGATGACAGCCTCGGTCTCCTCCTCCTCCTTCTCGTCTCCAAAGCTTATACAGAGATCGTTGGATGGGACAATATGGCGTTGGCAGTTCCTATTGATAGATAGAAGTCTTCCGATTCTCTTAAGATTCAGGTTAGGCCAGATCTGCTCTTATGTACTCCACCTGCTGCTTTCCATTTTTCTGGCTTTAGTATCAAGGTGGAACTTGTTCTATTCTATTAGAGCAGTACCTCCTTATTTCTAGAAAGGCTCCGACTCGCATCTTTGTTCACTACCTTGTGGGCTTTTCAGTTGCCTAGAACGTCAGAGTGTCCTGGAAACCTGCGATCTCACTAAGAGATTTGCGACATCACTTTACCAACTTAAATCGTATTGTCGGTGATTCCATTTCCAAGGCTGTCTAACCATCTATGTACCGCCGTTTCTTCAGTGATCTAGCAGTCGTCTGGTGTTCTTTACATCAGGTTCACTGAAGAAGACTGCTGATACCGTAACATACGCTGTGTATATCTCTATCAAAGATTCATTCAAGTCTGCGTTAGATTCCAAAAGACCTTTGGATAGAATTCATCTCTTATATGGAACTCATTGTGGGGGATGTTATAGTCCGTCTTACTAAGCCGATATTGGCGTTAGCCAAATGTGAGGATTTCCAAAGCCTAAACGCTTTATTTGACTGCAATTCGCTTCCCAAAGATATCAGCAATCAATTGTCTTCAGGGGAACAGTGTAAGTTCTCCGCCTTAGACGGGGCAGCCTCCCATCGTCGTGGGTATCGTGCACGCTGCTTACAATTTGTAGCCGGGCCAATGTATTCTTAAGCTCCCAACCCGTGTTGAGTCTCTGCCTGAAATGAAGCACCGTCGTCGGTCCCGCGCACGCTGCTTAAATTTGCAACCAAGCCAATGTATTCTCAAGCTCCCAACCTGTGTGGAGTCTCCGCCTGAGACGGGGCAACCTCCCATTGTCGTCGTCCCGCACAAGCTGCTTACTATTTTCTGATGTAAGATCTCTGGCATTAGTAATCGTTTGGTCTTAAAACGAGGGTCCGGTAGAGCATACGTTAAGTCTTTCTGGTTCCGAATTTTGACCGCATTTGTTTTTCAAAATCGAAATAGCAACAGCTTCCAAGAAGGAGTCTACGTCTAACCTTCTTCAGGATGTCATGCATGGAGTTGCTGCTGACTTTGAGATAGATGAACTAAGCCGTAAAACAAAGTAAGAGTATTGCTGGTGCTAAGTAACTTCTTTGCTACCCCATATGAACCACCAAAGAGTCAAGAGATGCTAACAGCTTACGTCCACATCCGATGAAGAGTTGCAATGGTTCCCTGTGATGGTGGACACACACCTTGGACCAGAACAGTTGATGAGAAGTCTGGCCAGGAGCGAATTGCACACCATACAGAAGAAAGAAGCCTTAAGGTCAATAAGGGGACATAGGGCGAAGAAAAGTAGTTCCTGCCGTAAATTGTGCGTCAGTTTTGATGTCTATTTAATGGCAATGAACCTCAAAATCCTTCTTAAAACGTACGAGAGCACGCTAATCGTTCACATGTTAGATACGTTCATTCTCTTACTTCCCATTCCTACATGAAACCTCTCCTCGTTTCCTGTCGTTTTTTTTTTTTTCAACTTCCACTAATAAATCTCTGAAATGACCAATGACCTGGTTCTACTGGAATAAGATGCTAATATCCCGAGTGCTATATTTACAGCAATTTCAAAACTTGCCACACTCTCACACGTGATCCCGTAATGCAACAATACATTTTCGTGTAAGCCGGCACTTAAGACACACTTGAAACGATTCAAACAGAAACCAGCCTCTAATATTTCTTCAAAGTTATTCAGAAAAACACTCTGCACCCGGCTGCCATCTGGTGCCCAGCCCTTCCGAACACGACTAGAGTAGGTATGCATGCATGCAGCATGCAACCCTTAACCCAGTGAAGCATCCATGTATAGGACTTGAAGAGCTTTCGATTATATTTTTCTTCCCTTAATGCGGGTGAGCAAATACATACTCGTATGTAGCAATCCTTGTGCTGCATTGCGGTTAACATTAATGCTGGATGTGTAAGTGAGTGTGTGTCTGAGTGTAAGTAAAGACACCAGAGCCAGCATCTCCTCTATTTATACTGCTTTGTACTTGGTTAGTTCAATGGCGGCATACTCGTAAGTGCACTAGCAATAAAAGTAGAATATTGTCGTGGGCTATAATGTCACTGAAATGTCATCAAAGGCTGATGAAGGTACGTTATGGCACACACTTCGTTGAAAGGACTAAAGGGCATGTGGAAAAACGCGTGGCAGGGCTTCAATATTTATCGTGCGGTTTTGTCTTTCAAGTTATGTATGTGCAAGGCAGCGTATAAAAGATATCAGTGGCAGCATACCACCCGAGGAGATAGAATTTCACCATGAAGTTGGGTATTTTTGTTTGTCAGTCAAAGTTTCTGTGGAAGTGGCATAGAGCCAGGTTAGAGTTGCTTCTGTTCTTGATTTTCGTAAAAAATTACCTTTTCCGCTGAATCTGCTATCCGCTGAATCTGCTACGACGGAGAATTGGGACAAGAATGTTTTAATGCAAAGTCTACAAGCCGGGTGGTGTTCAAATCTTTGGAGCATGTCACCTTTAAATCAAAATATGACCGAACAATTCAAAATTCACCTTATTTCGATGCTGGGGCATAGGGACATTCCAGGTAACTCCATGACCGAAGAACTCACCAGACACGAGTACATCTCTTTCGATTCTACCGGGAAAGGGGAATCAAAATATGCTTCTCCCCACTTGCAGGTTTCTACTCAAATGGAATGCAATCGACATCACCAACTCCAACTGCCTCATTATCAAACAGATCTGGCCTAAGGTGGATGAAAAATGCTCTTATTGCCTAAGATGCCATAGCGGGTGGTACGACAGAACACTACATCACTAACAGGCATGCCAATAGGCTAGGCCTTCTCTATAATAATTTTTGAAGAAAATGTATCCAAGAGACGATTCTCCACCCTCTCTGTACGTAAACAGTCCTCTCAGCTTGAAGAAGAGCCTACTTAGGAGCCAGTTCCTTCCACATTCTAAACGACCATGCTGACACCCTCATAGGCAACCTCCAGTGCTTCATAGTAAGTTCTGGCTGGTTCTGCAGATAGGTTTTCTGGAAGAAATCACATCTCCATGTGGTATCACAAAGGACTTTCTCAAATCTATGTGTAGCTGTATCAAATGCAACCTATCACCCTAACGTTACCAAATCTAGGCTTTCCGAAGTCGACTCAGGCAGTTAACACCAATATTTGTCGAGACTTTTTCAGGTATAGCTACTGAAATCTACATTTGACTTTGTTGGTCAGCAATGTGAGAAGTATTAGGAAGAAGCAATGCAATGGCCAAGTTCTAATGGTACAATCTCGAAGAATTCAAGAATTCAAACTTCGGGGAAGGCGCCAATCGATTCCTCGATGATAATGGTACTTAAAGGGCCTTCAATTGGACATTCAAGGCGTTCGTTGAGATAATTTTCCTTAAGTAAGCAAGCAAAGAAGCTCTCACCTGGTGTTTAAATAGCTCCCAGACTCAGTGTTAATCTAATGTCCGTAAAGAGATTCTACTTCGGCATGTACCGTTCGTAGGCAGAGCATAACTCCGTGGAGTTCAAAAACAACTTTGCATCCGACTCACCCACAGAGGATAAGGGTATATGGAGGATCTAGGCCATATACCCTTATCCTCTGCAGCAATTATACTTTTAACACGCAGACAAATTTTTCTCCTAAAGACGTATCGAAAGTGGTTATAGTGTCTGTTTGGTCATTGCTTAAACAAGGCTGATGCTTACGCAGAAGTACTTTTTTAGAAGCTTTGAATAGTTTCCAAAGTCTGACGACTCTTCAGAACTCAAGATTTGAGTCAAGTAAGTCTTGTACATCACAATGGACCAACTTTTTGTCCAAGTGTACATCTTGTCAGAGGAGCACTTCAACCTAAGTCAAGTTTGAGAGCAGAAGAGCTAAACAAGCTTAGAAAAGAGTTATCCTTCTATGATTCTTGTCAGATAACTTCATACAGAGAGATTAATGTACCCATGGGAACATGCGCCAGGGAGTTATGCGTTTTCTCGGGAAGAACGCAATTCAAAGATATTAGAGGCTCGAGGTCAAAGACACTAATTCTCTATAACTTCCTCAACAACCGTCCGCGGAAAGTCAAGCGTATTCTCAATCAACTGCAAACCTTCTGCATACAAGGTCCGTAGGGAAAAACAAGATAAGACGTCGAAAGGTCTGACACAATCGTATTTAAAGTAAAACTCAACACAATGGGTCCTTTGAGATCCGAATGAGACTGTACATAAGTGCAGCCACACCTACAACGTTAAATAAAACTTTGCACCAATGGAGAGCCATATGGAGAGCCTTTCTCTAAGGAATGTTTATTCGGCTCACTCATCCACTTTCCATGGTGACAAGCATTCACCAGCATCAAAGTGACCACTGGAAAGAGTTATTTTCATCAAAACCCAGCTCTACTCCATCCAACATAATAACCGAAACTTAGCTCTAGCTAAAGCTAAAATAGGACTGCGAAGAGCTTGGAAAGGCAAACTACTGACTAAGAAAAACAATACCTACAAACCCTGTCATACCTAGAACTGACTTCTGCGCGGGCCTGTGTGACATACGTTTTGAATGCAATAACCTGTATAAGGCCTCGTAGAAGTAGAGTCTCCTGTTGGTTAGATGCCGAGAATCTTATAGATCTTCAAGTTAGCTCTAAGCCTCCTTTTAGCGCCATCTGGAAGGTGTTTCGAAAATTGCCAAGTGGTGAGAACGGTTGGTCTACTATAGTCCAGCGAGCAGCAATCGCAACTATATTGCTTCAAGGCGCCGCAAATAAACCTCCCATATGTAGTAATACATTGTTGACGACCTTTAGCCATTGAATAAGGGAAATGTTGGGACTCTGGGACATAAGTATGCTCCTCAAATCTGAGGAAAAGTTCCCAAGAACGCTAGATTCCTCCTTCATTGGGGATGAGTCGGAAGTAGCTGAAATGCGGTGCAGAGCTCAGTGCCTTGGCGGTATTAACGCCTTATGTTATACGAGGAGTAATAGGACTTAAGTTAGTAGTTGTAAGTCCAAAGGACATTTTTCATTTTTCTTTTTATAATAAGCACACGCTAAAGCGTTTATGACTACCCTCAATCTTGCGCACGGGCATTAGAAAAATTAGAGGAGATACCGATGCACGTTGTTTTTGAATGTTTGTAGGTCGTAGTGATGAGGACATTTATACCGAGCTTAAGATGATTCAGGAAGACCGACAATGGGTCTATGGAGATCCAGGATAATGAATCGCTCAACTTAAGCTTGAATCGTTAACTATTGCGGGCAATTCACATCGATAGTAAAAGTAGCCTTCAGTTGTTGACAGTCCTATTTGCTTGGTGATTCGTTGCATGCTTCCTGTTAGTTTAAGATTCCGATAATCCACCCAAACCATGAAACTTTCATAGTTTTCAGATTTTCAACAGCTGTCCCAATTTCATCGGCAATAGCTGGGGGAACTTCTTGGAGACGAAATTTAGTCCCGGCTACTTCTCTTATTATATTGCGATGCTAACACCTTGACAGTAAACATATGTTTATGAAACCTTTACCTACTCCCTATAGGTTCAAGTAGGAGTAGATAAAATGATGACACAAGAATGAACATCCGGTCAAATGACTCGGAACACCGTAGGAAAGATTCTTTAAGATAGGAATCCACTTATGTACTTCGCATTCAACAAACGTCGTCGCAACGCTACGTTACATGAGCACAAACTGTGCGAACACAAAGAAATCCCTATGGACTTTGGGGATTATATTTGGGGCAAATCGCCAGATCCAATATTAATGCAGGTCCATTGGGTGTTATACGTGCGAAGTGTAAAACCGCCAACGTGACTTGGATGTGTAAGGCTTTCTATATTTGGGGTGGAGAATTGTTTTAAATTCTATTCTAAGAACTTTAAATGATATGATGACTTGGAAGTGTATGAAAGTCTTGGGGGAGTTTTAGCAAAAATTATGAAGAAAAGGAGTCGTGCAAGGTACGTTTGCATGTTGCTTTTGGGACTCAAACAACAAAACACCTTTAGACAACTTAAACCGAGCGTGACGGAGTTGGGTGTAACCTTTATTGTCATTCTAAACAGATAAAGACTTGATGAGTACGATTTAAAAACTCCATAGGCTGGATCTAGACACCGACAGTTTCACATCATCAACCAGGTCACACGAGTAATGGTAGCCACACGAAAGCCACATCCTAGTGATATTTGGGTTCTGTTGGACCGCCACCTCTACCTACCTACCCCACGATTTAAAAAGCCTAGAGTTCCTTAAGATCTCTCACGCCCTTGTCCTTGATCTTGCCTTTCTTGAAGAATTCATACTGAAATTCGAACGAAGCATACCGTACACCTTCGTCTCACCATGCTTCACATAATTCAAACCAAATGTTACCAACTTCATTGAACAGCTTGACGATCAGTTCAATCATTAGTTCAAGCAGCCTCCTGGGTTAAGACAGGATTTCGCATCATATGCGGTCCCCATGAAAATGTTAAGTGTGAAGTTGAGAAGCAATAAGTCTTAAGAATTTTAGATCTGGTTCTGTTTATCTGCAGCTAACTGAAGCAGGGATTCTAGAGACCCCAACCACTCACAATCGGAATTTTAGAAAATCCAATTCCAGCAGCTCTATCTCTGACAAATTCGGTCACTACTTCGTAGAGCATACTAGGGATAAATAGGCTGTGATGTCTGGATTGATGCACTTAGGCAAGAAAAATATATACAAAGCGTCTGGTTGCAGAGGAATTAGAGGGTTGTTGGTTGAAACCCAGGTTCACCCCGGACCGCAGCGCCAGCTCTTTGATTGGAGAATTTTCCGAGATGCAAGTGTCATAGGCAGTCGTCCTCGTAGTAGCGGGAATGGTCTCCGTCGGCCTTAAAACAGCAAGTAAGTTGCACATTTACTAAAGGAATGTAGAAGCCAACAGTGGAATCCAAGGAGCTCACGCTGCCAAGTACTCTGGAACAAAGAGATATGGAGAGTTTCGATTACGAGGCTTGTTAGAAAGATTGAGGGTAGGGAGCTCTGAACATGTCAAATGTGAATCCACCAGAAGGCTAGTAAGGAGATGAAAGCTAGAAACGCAGATAGGTGCCATCATTCTGGATTATGATTATGATAATGGTTCCGCTGATGTGAGGTGAGGGTGATAAAAGTCCAACGAGGCAAACAGAAAGTGGTACCACCTTATAGAAATCGAAAAGCAGTCCCCTTGTACAATTATCTGATCAAAGAGTATTTGCTGGCAACTTCGCTAGACATGATGCAGTTCCAATGCCAGACAAATTTGCAAGACTAAACAGAAAAGATGGGGAAGAATCGCAGAAGTTGGTATGGATTTAAAAAGTCTTCGGAAGCAATACACTCCTTAACTGAGCTAAAAAGTCAGTTGCAAACACAAATATCAACATTGTCAGTAGTCAGTTGGAGCCGGAGGCACAATGGCTAGGCATTTGAATCCATTCCCTTTTGATAGCTTAGCTTAGGTTAGGTTGGAGTGGCAAGCTGAAAGTTGCAACCTCATTTAGACCAGATAAGGTCCTTTGTGTTACCACATAGATCTGTACTTCAACCACCAAAAATACTAAACGCAGAACCAGCGGAGCTTGCTATGAAGCGCTAGAGGCTGCCTATGTCGATGTCAGAGAAGCTGCTTATGTCAGTTGTGAGAGAAGCTGGCTCCTAAATATGCTCTTCTTCGAGCGTTCTGATGGCTTAAACAAGATTATATTCAAAATCAGTACTTCGAGCTTGTGAGTTTTTCCAAAGCTCGACAATGAGTTGGCATATTGGTGCCTCCAATTGATCCCACTACCACTACTTTTGAGTTCCATAGATCAATGAAAACAACTCACTGTGCCTGAACGAAGATTTAAGATAAAAGATCGTTTGTCCAACCCTGATACCTGACTCTACATGTAGTGCGACCCATTCTAGCTTGTTTGCTTGTGTGACGGAAAGCGCTTGAGAAGAAATGTCATCTTGCAAGTGTAACCAGGATTCAAAGAGTAGGCCGTTTGGAGGTAGAACCATCGGTAAGAGCTAGCAGACATACGCTATAGCAACAAAGTGACAAAAAAAAAGTTTGGATCAAGCGTATCCGAAAGCGTAGCCCAAAGGTGTGCACTTAAACAGACAGCATTCGACAGAAGATTTAAAGTTGAAATACCAGACAAAGAGTACTGGGATGAGAGTTTACATACAAGTAGATGGATCCAAAAGAGAAGCTGGAATCTGAGCTAGCATCTTTTGTGAATCCACGCGAGGTCATGACCATTTTACTACATATGTTGACAACCAGACAACTATGTAGGATCTGTCGTCAAAATCAAGACCTAGGCTTGTAAAGCTGTGTGGACGAACCCTGAAAGAAGGTCAACATGGCTAGAAGAAGGTGGATAAGATAGGACCGGAACTACTCCCCGTTTTTACCCCTGCTATACTTACAGAAAGCTCAGGATTATATCATTTAGAAAGAAGTTGCAATAGTCCGATCACATTGGCCAGCTAAGGTCAAAATAAGTCCTAGAAACCCGAGCAAAATCCATCAATTACCCAACTCACAGTCCTCCTTCTAGGGTCTCTAAGTGTTTTTAGTTGATTTCCACTTTATCGAGGACTGTATTTCCAATTCTGATTATTCAAAAAGAACACAATAATTATGAATTAAATGATGTATTAAACTTTATTTACATTTATGCTTGCGACACGTCCGCACTTGTGTGCGGTTGAAAGGAGAGTGTCCCTTTGCCTGTCCCTTTTGTGTAACAAATAACGACCGAGACAGGGATGTTTGACATCCAGGGTTGTTAACAATTTTCCCTTTTTTCCATTTATATTTTTATACATACATACTTTAACATACAGGCCCCCTTGAAAGGCCTTGCTTTTCAACAGATATAATCCATTTTACGTTAATTTACATGATTAAATTTAAATTCAAAATGACAAATTCAAGATTAATTAAATATTAAACTAAAATACAATGAATAACATAGATTCATTCAAGAAATAAATGATAATAAGAATACAAGTAAGTAAGATGAAATTTCATAATTCTCCTTTTGAACTTATGAGTATGCCTTGTATAACCGTTCAAACCGTGTTCTCGATTGGAAGTTTGCAAATTTTTGATATGGATCTAACAAAAACTCCGTTTTTTGTCTTAATATGGGCAACTCTAACGCGATCGTCTGGCCCCTTGTTAATATCTACTATAATTCCAAGCAACCATTGCGTTGTTGGCAATTGATCGTCACTCACAAGAACAAGGTCATTGATACTTAAATCAGGAGAGGAGGCTTTCCATTTGTTTCTTTGCTGGAGAGAATGCACATACTCAATGGAGAATCTTTTCCAATAATTCTGAACTATTTGTGAAATTTTACGCCAATTTGTTAATCGATTTGTAGGGATGTTACTATATGATGGCTCTGGGGGTGCCACAATTGAACCACCACACAAAAAATGAGCTGGAGTGAGGGGTTCCGGATCATTGGGATCGTTTGACATTGAGGACAGTGGTCTGGAATTCAATATTCCTTCAATTTGGATTATCAAGGTATTTAACTCCTCATAGGAAAATGTCACATTCATTGTAATACGTCGTAAGTGTGTTTTTAGTGATTTCACTGAGCTCTCCCACAAGCCGCCGAAGTTTGGTGCTCTTGGGGGTATAAACTTCCAAACTATTTCTTCCGTTAAGAAAAATGAGTTGATTTTACGAACCGCTGTTTCGTCCTTGAACAGTTGATACATTTTCTTCAAGTCATTATTAGCGCCAGTAAAATTAGTTGCGTTGTCGCTCCAAATGACATGTGGCTTACCTCGACGAAAAATGAAACGCTTCAAACAAGCAATGAAACTTTCGGAGGTCAAATCCGACACGACTTCTAAATGAACGCCCTTTGTCACGAAACACACAAAAACTGCCACATAAACCTTATATGACGTTGCACATCGCTGTCGTTTATTCTTGAGCAAAAAGGGACCACAAAAATCTACACCCGTTGTGTAGAACGCTCTAGCCGGGGTAAATCGTTCCTTGGGAAGATTCCCCATCAACTGTTCACCACTCCTTGGCTTTGTTTTGAAACAAACAATGCATGTCCGAACGCAATGTTTTGCCAAATTTTTCGCGGATATGATCCAAAACCTTTGTCTTATGAGAGAAACGAGAAGTTGTGGACCAGCATGTGCATAATGCAGATGATAAAATCGAACAATCAATTTAGTTAAATGTCCTTTTGCAGGGAGAAGGATTTGATGTTTTCGATCGTATTCAATACTTGCATTACCTAACCGACCTCCAACTCGAAGAATTCCTGAAGAGTCAACGAACGGGTTCAAGGAAAGTATGCCACTTTTCCTAGGTAGTTCACGATTTTTTGATAAAATTAAAATTTCCTCGCGAAATTCTTTCTGCTGAACAATTGACACTAGTCTTTTTGTTGCGTTTTGCAATTCCTCCGAGGAAAGCGCGCCTAATAACTTTATTTTTTGGGAATTTAAATTATTTTTGAATCTCAAACAATAAGCAGTAACACGCAATAGTTTCGAAAACGAACTAAATCGATTAATTATATCCATGTTTTCAGAATGTGTGTCACTAGTCACAATTGCTAAAGTTGTGAATTCTTTCTTCAACTCCAAAATGTCTGAATCAAATCGATGTTCCTTTTGGTTGACATTTTGTGCCAGATCGACGTCAGTATAAAGCACTGGGGAACCGCTCCACCACATACCTGTCCTTTGCAGTTTATCAGGCATGATACCACGTGTTATGATGTCTGCTGGGTTAGCTGAAGTTGGAATATGCTTCCAAAGAAAATTTGAAGTGATATCTTGGATCTCACTTACTCTATTTGCTATAAATGCCTTCAATTTGTGTGGTTCGGTCTTAATCCACGTAAGAGTTATTTCAGAGTCTGACCACAAAAAGACTTGATTATCACTCTCTACATTAATTGCGTCTAAGACCGTCTTCACAAGTCGAGCGAGAAGTAACGCTGCACACAGTTCAAGACGTGGCAGTGACACTGATTTTATCGGTGCCACTCTAGACTTACTGCAAACAAGATTGACGGATATGCCATCAGATGCATTTACACTGCGTAGGTAAATACATGCTCCGTAAGCACGTTCTGAGGCATCAGCGAATCCGTGTATTTGTATAGATTCAGGATTATCGCACAGTATTCTTCTACTGATCCTTATGTCATTGAGACATGAAAGATGTGATCGATACTGTTCCCAGCAATCTTGGATTTCTTTCGGAACGATGTCGTCCCAACCAGTATTGCCTTTCCACAGCTGTTGTGTCAGGATTTTGGCTGTAATGACCACGGGCGCCAGAAGTCCTAGGGGATCATATAACTTAGCAATCTCCGATACGATCATTCTTTTCGTCATGTTTGGCCTTACTACAATTTCTGGAACTATAAAGGTAAAGCAGTCTTCCTTTGGCTGCCACGCTAAACCAAGAGCTTTAATGCATTCAACTGACGATGAATGACCCTTGTTCATTACTTCTCTGTCTTGGACAGGAACACCTGACAAGATTTCCGCATTATTTGAACACCACTTGTGTAGGGTAAAACCGCCGCGGACCAACATTTCACCTAGTTGTTTTTGCAACCTGATTGCATCTTCAAGTTTGTCTGCTCCCGAGAGCACATCATCCACATAGAAATCGCGTTGAGCAATAACAGATGCTTCTGGATACAAACCGCTTTCGTCTATGGCAAGCTGTTTAAGTGTTCGCGTTGCCAGGTATGGAGCAGCTGCAGTACCAAAAGTTACTGTTTGAAGTTCATATGTAACTATAGGATTGTTTTTGTCATCCCTCCACACGATGCGCTGTAATGGCGTTTGGGATGGCTCAACTCGTACCTGCCGATACATTTTGTTTATATCACTGGTGAAAACAAATTTGTATTTTCGAAAACGCAGAGTGATTTCAAAACAGGTTTGTTGGACCGTTGGCCCTACTAACATTACATCATTCAGCGACAAATGTGTCGATGATTTCGCTGAAGCATCGAAAACGACGCGTAGCTTGGTTGTTGAGCTTGACAGCTTGATAACCGCGTGATGTGGCATATAAAATGTTTGGATACCTTCCACATCATCAGACTCATTGATAGCCTTCATGTGACCTAGGGTAAGATACTCGTTAATGACATTGCTGTAATCACACTTGAATTGTGAATCAGAATCGAACTTTCTTTCCAAAGACAAAAATCGATTGAGAGCTTGAGTTTTTGACTCACCAATGTTCTCATAATCCTTTCGTAAAGGTATGGAGACGACGTATCTACCTGTCTCATCTCGATGATGGGTATCCATAAACGATTTCTCACACGCCAATTCCTCTTCTGAAAAATGTTTTTTGTGAATCACGGGTTCAACATCGAAGAATCTTGAAAGAATCTCCTGCAGATCGTTATTTTTAGATCTCGAAACAGTAGCAAGACAAAAACTTGACAATTTCTTATTAGGCATTTGCTGCTCTATTTTGCCTGCCACAACCCACCCCAAAGCAGTTTCCACTAGTAGGGGAAGATGATCCCTTAGTCGGAGTTTATTCTGATAAATGATATCAAAAAATATGTCTCCTCCAATTAGAATATCTATTGGTTGACATGTACTGAAATTAGGATCAGCCAATCGCAAATTGTGAGGAATTTCCCACCGAGATATATCATAATTGGTACTGGGGATTCCTTGTGAAATATTTGGTACCAAACTGAATTGTAACGTTGCTTTGAAATTCGAATAAGTAGATTTGATGTTCGTTGAAACCTCTTCATGCGCTGAAGATTTCGAATTGTTCAATCCCGAGATAGAAACCTGATTTCTCAAACATGGCAACCTCAATTTCGCAGCTAACTGTGATGTGATATAATTTGCATCACTGCAACTGTCGAGCAATGCACGGCATTCTCGATATTTGCCTGAATGGTCCTCAATCAGCACAATTGCAGTTGGCAAACAGACTGTTTTCGAAGTCTTATTTTTTTGTGAAAAAAACGTAGTTTGACTAGTTGCCCTTCCCTGAGAAGTATTTGCCTCTAATAGTACCGGTGAAGACACGGCTTCACATCCTGAACTGTTAATGTTTGATCCCTTGGGCATATGATGCAACAAAGTATGATGTCGTTGGGAACAAATTTTGCAACCCCGAGAACTGCAAGTTTTGTACGAATGTTTTTTCAAACAATTAAAGCAATAGTTCAGTTCTTTTGCTTTACTATAACGCTCATAAGATGACATCAATAAAAATTCGGGACAATCGTAGATGATATGATTGGCCTTCCGACAAACTTGACACGTTTCAACTTTTGAACCTGGACTTAAGTTTAGGTTCTTCGTATTTTCTTTTGTACTCGACCCTTGGGCTTTAATTGCAGTCATAAAGATTTTTGACTCACCTTTCGATGACCGAAAATTAAATGGTTTGCTACCCTGAAACCTACTCGTATTTGGACTTTGATTCACCGTGGAATTTTTCGTTGAATCAACAGACTCTAAAACTCTACATTTCTTTTTTAGGAAGTCTATCAGTTTTCCCCAAGTTGGAAGATCATTAGCCTCAAGTTCGGTTTCCCATTCTTTGCGAAGAGAATAGTCAATTTTCTTGCAAACCAAATTTATTAACATTTGCTCACCTAGTCCACTTAGCGGCTGTCCGCACACTTCGAGTGCCGAAACATTTGATATGCAAATGTTAAGTAGCTTTCGCAACTCCTTATGCTTTTCTTTTGTCACCTGCGGGAGACTTAAGAGGGCGTCAATGTGATGATCTACAATCAAACGCGTATTGTCGAAATAACCAATGAGGGTATTCCACGCTTGCTCATAACCCTCATCAGACAAAGTAATCGTACCAAGAAGAGTCTTGGTTTCTTTGTTCAACCGATCGAGCAAATACGAATACTTAACGACGCCACTCAAGTGACAATCATTGTGTACCAGTGCCACATATGTGTTGCGGAAAGGTATCCACTCGCCTGGACTACCATCAAACGATGGTATCGGTAAGTCTGGTAATTTTGGTTTACTATGCATTTTGAAAGAAGCATCTGACCTTGATTCAGACACTTTGCTAGTTTCCTTGTGGCCACGGACCACAGCTATCAGTCTTGATTTGACTTCAATTATTTTATTGCTAATTGATTCAAGAGCATCGCACTCTTCCTGCACTCCATCTACCTCTCCTAACTCGACCACTTGTTCCAATGCGTGATCATAATCTTCTTGCAATTTGCTAAGAATGTCGATGCGAATTTCAGCGTCTAAAAACGGAATTTTTGCATCATCCTCATATTTATCTGCAAACTTCACAATATGATTTAGTTTGACGGATAGAACACGACTTGAACTAAGAACCTTTTTATTTTCATGAAGTGGTGACATGCTTTTATTGTCACTTCTTAATTCTTTTTTCCTACTGCGCCGAGTACCGGCTAGCATTTTCTCAATCAATAAAAATACGAACAAAGAGAATTATAAAATTTCTACTTACAGACACGAACACACACAATGCTGCAAAACGACCTCTCAGCCAAACGATGACCACTTCAGGTAGATTTCCTTTGTTCACTGCTTCGCGCGTACCAATCCTTTTTTCGTTGCTGCGCACGTACCAATCCTTTCTTTGTTGCTGCGCATGTATTGTGCAAATGCGTTCTTCGTCACACGATGACGATTCAATTGTCCTAGCTTGTTGTGCATGTGCATACAAGCTTTTTTCGTCACACGATGACGAGATTAAATTAAGGCAACTTGCTGCGCATGTACAATGCTACTAGCAAAGAGTCCTTTCTTTGTCGCACTATGACGACGTACAAGCCATTGTTCTTCGAATATATGTATGTGCTCTTTCACACTATCACTATGCACTTTGAGTGCAATACGCAATCACTTGTTTATTTGAATTCGGCTCGATGCGACCAATGTTTTTTATGAATTAAATGATGTATTAAACTTTATTTACATTTATGCTTGCGACACGTCCGCACTTGTGTGCGGTTGAAAGGAGAGTGTCCCTTTGCCTGTCCCTTTTGTGTAACAAATAACGACCGAGACAGGGATGTTTGACATCCAGGGTTGTTAACAATTTTCCCTTTTTTCCATTTATATTTTTATACATACATACTTTAACACTAAGCATTCATCAAACCACCACCAGCATGCTGGCTTCACGATCTACGGTGCCTCTAAAGAGGATGACGATACTGGGAAAAGATACATATATTCTACGCAATTTTCAACAAAGATGCTTAAGTATTCAACGCCAGGAGGATCAATAGCAAAAACCAAGTCTGTTATATTGAAGAATAATCACTCAACGTACAATAGTTCCCCAACAAGTCTGATGTCCTCTGAAGTGCTCTGAGATCCATCACAGTTTGATTGCAATAAACTACTAGTCAAAGAACGGACAACAAGCACTGAGTTTCAACTTTAACTGGAACTGGAAAATTACAAAAAAAAAGTGATGGCCAGCTTTATTTTCCTTTCCCAGGATAACCTTTATTTATTTAGCGCTTCTCACTGCCAATATAATATTCCTTTGTAATGCCAATCGAAATGGAGTACCATTCCCAACTCAAACACAGCCTTCCCCCAACTTGTAGTCTCTGTAACCTTCGTTCTTGTTTTTGGCAATCAAATTGTTTTATAGCAACCCTGCCAACAAAGGACAATGCCAATGGAATTCGTTTACATTTTCCCGCTTCGATAAGGATTGAACACAACAAGGTGCGAATTTATCGCAGTTAAGAGCACTTTGCCACAAAATACCGTGAATTGCTTCCGCCATTGCGAAAATTGTCGATTAAAGTTCTTTCATCAGCGTCATCATTAATTTACCACCCAATCCACCCGACCCACCCGCAGGGATATGTTAAATTATTTCAATTGCCACTCGTTTTGTTTACCTTTGTGTGTGACTCCTTGTAATTGTTACATTTTTGTGTAACCTACTGTGTTTGTGTATGTGTGTGTGTGTGGGAAAATTGTTATGGAACAACAAATGTTTAAAAACGGACGCACGCATATCCTTTGCAAGTGAGAAAATAGTTTAGTTTGATGGCAGATTGATGAGGAGGATAATAATGGGCGCGTTGTGGTCACGCAATGTTTAAATAAAGTTTTTTTCTAATTAAGATATTGTATGGGTGCAGAGCAGACCCGGTTGTTGAGCAGGTGCTGCTCCACAAGGTGTCTGTAGTAAATATGAAACTAATAAGAGGTGCTAACATTTAGTCCAAGGAAGAAAAAGCCATTCATCAACTTTTCTATTTTCTACTCAGTGGGGTTGTCCTTACAAAAATAGAAGCCTATAACTTTCCTTCAGTGGCTTCGAAGATGATGAAGGTAATCGATTGCTGACAGACAAAAACTTACAATTGCTGAACATAAGTATTGAAATTCCATTTGTCTGCATATCCAAGGACTAACGTCCTCTTTGTGAAATCCCTTAATTGAGGAAGAAAGTGGCATTTATATAAAGACTAGGGGAGAAAAAACGGAAAGAAAATGCTTCCTCAATCAGTTGAACGGGACATGAAACAGACTCAAAGGAGTCATTTAGTCATTTGCAAAACAAGCAAAATGAAGTCCTTGGAGTCTTTTGATTGTTTTACTTTGTCCTTTGCATTTTCTTCTTTTGTTTTCGATTTTTCTTTTCCTTCTTTTTTTTTTGTTTGTAAGTACTTTGTGACAACTGTTTTTTATTTTCGGACACTGATGTTGCCATGAATAAGTAGAGTAGTTGCGTCCTTAATATTCCTTGATTTTCTGGAGAGAAATGGAAGAATGTTCGCTTGTCAGACTGTCGGAGGGAACTCTGGCATATCCTTCCCTGGTAATTCATCATATTTTTGTGATAACTCAAGCCACATGGAGTCTGTAAGTATCGCATTATTTCCTCGAGACGCATCTCAGAAATACTCGTGCTCCATCCCGTGCCGTCCCGTCATAGATTAGAACTGGGGTGACTTGTCTTCTTCGCCAAAAGAAACATTGACTAGCAGGAGTTATTCCGCTTTTGATCTCAGCATTTGTGCCTAGATAGACTAGACGGTCTAAGATGACGTTCTCTCCCAGATATGGGAGTTGGGTGTCCTTTTTTGTTGACTATATTTTCCCCTCGTTGGAAGTCGAACCCATTTTTGTCGCTTCCATCTCAATATACACCTAGGCGCTCTGATATCACGCTACGTTGTCGTCAGCATGTGGCCCTCTGGTTTTGGCATTTGAGTTCGATTGACAGCGCGGCGCCTTGTCTTGATTCTTTTTTGCCATCGAAGATCGGACGATGAAACAGCGAGTATTCTGGATCGTCATTCTTCGTCTAGACATTGTTCTCCATAGTTCGTCTCTATAAATCCTGTCATACGAGACCTTGAAATCGAAACAAGGTGGGGACTATCGATTTGGACCTTTTGAGCTGTCTCCTCAATCTGCCGCAGTTTGAATATTACTTCCCGGCCTAAAGTCATACTGATATGAACCAATCAGGTTGTTGACCAAAAGGAAGTAATGTAGAGGAGACATGCCTATATAGTTCTCCAGTATAGAGAATCTCCTTTTTGAGGATCAGGCAAAGAATGCTAAAATTTCATTAACCGGATATGCCTTCGTTCGACCATATTTTCCAGAGGAATTGGTGCATGCTCCTTACCAAGTTATCGCCCGCTGCTCAATAGCTCGACAGCTAGGTCTCTGCACCTGCAGATTTATTAGACCTGAGTTTAGATATAATGTACGTAGTCACCTTTAATTTGTCCAGGTCGGGTTGACGAAATTGTAGACTTAGATCCTCCAGGCACCGGTCTCTTCAGTATCGCATACAAGATTTTATCTGCCACATTGTGTGAACGCCTGAAACCTTTTGTCTTCAACCTGCTTGGCAGGCATTAATCCAGGAAAGTCTCCAATAGATCAAGTTTTAATAATTTGCCGGATCCTGTTGAAGTCTAGGAAAGTCCAAATGGATACCCATCATTTTTTAATCGATTTTAAGGCAGCCTGTGACAAAATGTATGGAGACAAGCTTTATAGTGCTATGTCAGTCCGTATGGTTAGGACGTAAATGGCGATTGGTCTCCAACACTGCGACCTGTGAAGTATTAAAACGTAACTCGCAGGTACAATGCGCACATAAGTATGTAGAAGTGGATCTCAACCAACTTGGAGTACACAACTGGATGCTGTTAGCCAAGAAGAGGCTTGTTGGTTGAGACTCAGTTTCACTCCGAACTGTACCGCCAGCTATGTAATAATGTAATATCCAATGAAAACCATTCTAACAGCACTTCTTGAAACGATTCTCTCATTTTAAGCAATCTCCAACTTTCGATTAACTTTCTAGGAATTCCCAGACGATTCCAGGAGAGATGTAGGCTTCAATCAAACCATCTCATCTTAAAAGTCGCTGACTTGATGGTTTCGAAACCAGTTTGGTAGCATGTCTTCGGCTTTCTTTCGACGAAGCTCTATCAAAATTGATCCAGCCCGACCAATCCTACCATAAAACTCGTCATTTCCCCTTCCGTGACTAATGAAAGAGAACCCGAGATTCTTTAACTTCTCCACCTCTACTGCCTCCACGGACAATCTTCTAAAAGCAACCATCACATCTGATTTGTTCCTTGAATACCTAATTCCATCAGCAATTAGCGTTAGTTTAAAAATCTATCCATTTCCTGCTGACAGTTGCCATTTTAGATTGCCAAAACAATTCAAAAATTAACGAATTTTCACACACACTCAACGAAGGGTTAAAGTGACGATGAATTGATTCATTCACGTCAGCGGATTTTATTTAATTATAAATGTCACTCCATGACTGCAACTATTGCCATCCATGCATACATGGGTTTTGGGTAAATGTTTGCCCATGCACACAAGTTGAAGCTATTTCCAGTCTATTTCCGTTCCGAATACCGGAAAACGGAATTCAAATTGATTTTCATTTGCAATTTATACAAATGGAATGCGTGTGTACGAGTACATACCCCTAACGGAGTACGAATTCCAAAGATCAAACATGTAAGACTGTATTTGTTTTAAGGGAATGAATGCAACTCCACCTATGATTTCATTTACTTTTAACCTTTTTGTCAGATCACGAGTCAGCCTCAACTTTTAACCTTAACTGCTCTTTGGCCTTGTTTCTGTAAATGTGACACATTTACTTTCCATACGTCTCTGCCTATTTTAACACGTCTGGTTATTTCTGGCAAATGTTGCTATTTTCTGTCAAATTGTAGGAAAACCTTGTGACTGATTGACAGGATAAGGATTTAAAAATAGAAACTTCAACACTGTGTGCTAATTTGAGCGATGAAACTAAAAATATCTTTTAACTGTGTACACATAATATATAGAGTCGATGTAATGTTCTGTTGATTGACTTTCAAAAAGGTAGTTAGACAGTGAGAGTTGTTAAAAGAAAATCCATTGAATGCCCTAAAAAATGTGGAACTGAAGGAAAAAGGACTAAAAAAAAGTCAATTAAAAGATATGCGTCATACAATTAGGAGTTTCAAGACGGTCTTTATAGATACGTTAACACCCGGGATGCAAAGATTGTGGCACTGGAGGGCACATCACACGATACACAAGCCGAACAATGAAATGAAATCAACTCAGATATAACCGAGGAGAAGATTTCCTGGGACATCAACAGCTTTTTCCCCTACAAATCAGCAGGTCTTGACGGAATTTTACTAATTGGCCTTTCAACGTGACTCCCAATGACTCAGCCAGAGAGTTACAGTCGCATTCATTTCCAAAATCGGCAAGCGAGGGCACGAATCTGCCAAGGATTTCAGACACATTAGCCTAACATCTTTCATGCTTAAAACCCTAGAATTTATCCTGGACAGGACATGCATATTCGGGACTTTCTTAAAAGATCTCCTGTATCCAAGTCCCAACATGCTTAAGTCCACGGAGACAGCCCTGCATGAGATTGTGCAAACGATTAAGAAATCGATCCAATATAAGCAGTTTACGTCAGCCACCTTCCTAGTCATAGAAGTTGTCTTCAACAATGTGCACACTGAATCCATTTAAGAATCTCTGACCAAGCTTGGTGCACAGAATTTTGTTAGCAACTGGATCATATCCAGAATTATTTAGTCACAACTAGGAAACAGTCTCATAACTAAATCAGTAGACAGAGGCGGCAAGGGGAAGTTATTTCCCTCTTCTATAGCTCCTGGTCATCAGCAATATCGTGACGGAGTTCAAAAACATTGAAATCAAAGCAGTCGCGTACGAGGACTCGGTAATTTGTAAACAGAGGCTTCTGACTGCTCTAAGTGCTTGGGCCAGAAGTTGTGGACTTGGCCTTAACCTGAGTTAAACTGAACTTATGCTATTTACCACCGAGTGCCAAAAACCGATCTCCAAGCTTCCACTTTCAAACTACCAAACACTTACTATACTTACTTACTCAACTGGGAACTATACTTATATATAGAAAAGAGCGTGTGCCAGTTTCTACGTCGGCCGCAAAACCTTTGGTCAAAGATGGGGACTCCAACCTAAAATGGTCATCTGGATGTACACTGTTACATCTTCCCATCCTCATACATGGATCGCTTGTTAAGTGGCACGCTTTAAGCAAACCTTACAATATTACAAAACGCAGCAGAGTTCAAAGATCAGCTGGTATCGGAACTACAGGAACGCTACGACCGAGTCCGATAGAAGCTTTCAACGTACTCCTAAGCATCCTACCTCTTGACCTGCACATCAAATACATACAAACATAATTTCATGTAGTACAATTAGACTCAGGGAATCTAGGTTGTGGTCACAACAGTACTCTTGATCTGCTGCCAAAGGGCTTTGATCTCGGTCATAACTGACTACACGAAACCTGAACTCAAATTCCATAGTAACAATGAAGCTCACTTTCCGGACAGGACGGGATGGAAAAATAACTCACTTCTATCGAATTATCAAGTATCGATGCTTACCAATGATTCCAGGATAGAATGTGGCATTGGAGCAGGTGCCTTCTCAGCGGAACTGAAGGTTTCCAAATCGTATCACCTTCCAAACTCTTTGAGTGTATTCCAAGTGGAGGTACTAGCGACTAGAGAGGCCTTCAATTTATTGAGTCTGAGCTTCACAACCAAAAACAACACAGGAATCTTTATTGAGAGCCAGGCGGCCATCAAAGCGCTCCATTTATACATGTCCTCTAAATCAGTAGATCAGGGAAGGAAAGGAGAGTATTTCCCAGGTAAGTGCTCGTTTTAATGGCACTCTCCTCTGGGTTCCCGACCAAAGAAACATAGAGGAGAATGAAGGAGCCGATGCGTAGCCAGATATGACCCTATCTTTCATGGATCACTTGCGGAGTTAATCTGCTTCCCGATTGGGATTTTCTAGCACTTTCTTGAATTATCAACTCTAGGTTGAACAGCCTAGAAAACTATGTCATATCCAGACAGGCCTTCAATCAGAATAGGACGAACGACCTAATCAACAGAACCCGCACCGTGACAGCAAGAATTTTAACTACTAGCAGAGATCGCTGTCCAATTGGCACACACGCTGCCAAGTAAGCCATTTCCTTTAACACTCATTGCCATAGCTGCTTCAACACACAGGAAAAGGAAACCCTTTCCGACTTGCTCTGTAACTGCCCGGCAATAGCCAGAACCAGATATCTCACTTAGCAAAGCCTTTTTCGAGGAATAATCGGAGATCCCTGACATAAAATTTTGCAACGCCATTAACTTTCTGGGGCTGGAGCATGCACAGCTGATGAACAACAAATCTTGGAGTCCACTCCTGAGAGACTTGGCGAAAAAGAACGACTACGTCTTCAATGGTGTACGTAAGTACAGAATGATATCGAGCAGCTTGGCATTGGTATAATGGCTTCTTGGTTAAGGCCTTGCTTCATCCCAAACTGTAACATTAGGTTGCCATTAAATCAGTATCGTGGTCATATATTTCGTTCCATCGATTCAGGAGCAACGTTTATGAGTTTATTCAAGTGAAGTCATTGCATTAGGGCTAAGTGTATGTTTTAAAGACTTAATTGCATTCCAACTTGCTCTCGTTTGAAAAAAAAAAATGGACTTCGTTTGTTTAATCTAAAGCAAATCGTGTCAACACCAAATCATAATCATTCAGCTAGTGAATAGAGAAAGGTATTTACCCCTCAAACACGTCAAACTAAAATCAAAATGGCTTGCTAAACAACACTCTTGACAACTCAATCAAGCTTCTAGCACGCAAAGTGTAAATTATTTCGAAATGAACGATTAACTACGTTGTTGACGCTTTAAAACATTGTCCTTTGTACAAAGTAATCAGTAGAATCCTGACTTTTAAGTCCACTGACACCCCTGAGTCCACTTCTCCTTTTTTTCCACACTCCTCAAACCATACAGACCTACAAAGACAACAATTGAGTTATAGTTCCCTTATATCTGAAAACTACGGATAAAAATCTGTCTATTCATCCTATGGGACAGGATACAAAACAAAAAGAGGAAGCGGAAATAACACCGTGATACGTGCGCGTGATACGATTAAAAGATGCTTACCCCAATGAAAAGGACATTTTTATCGTTTCGTTGTTTTTTTTATGTTTTTATGATCATTCACACACATGTAAGCACAATAGGGGATGCGGCATACGAAAGGTTCTTCTTTGTGCTAGAACAGTGCAGTTTGGAAATTCAGGTAAAACGTTCATCACGTAGCTTAGTCGTAAAAATTGTTGCACATGTCCTTTTTTCCTTTTTTTTTTTTCTTTCACATTTTCCCTTCAATCTATTCACGTTGGCCATAAAAATAGTGAACGAATGCGGAAGGACCTAAATGCCATTGAGGACATGTTATTTGGAAACTTTATTAAAATTAAAAGAAAAAGACAGAGCGGATGGGTTAAGAATTAAGGATTTTGACTAGGACGCTGGATTTATTATCCTTTTTCATTGCTATTTAGGGAGGTAGGTAGGTAGGTAGAAGTTGTTGAATCTGGTGAAACCTGCCAGAGACACAAGTAGCGCGGATGCGCCGTTTTGATACCACAACTCACGTGATCTGGATGTTGATGGGCGTAGGCGTGCAACTCGAAGGGGCTTTGTAGTGCTGCCATCTGTTTCCTATTTTGCTCTTTCTTGAGTGCACCGGCCCATACTTTACAGCCATACAGGAGGATGGCATTTGTGATTGACATAAGAAGCCTTCACCTGGTTACGGTTGGGCCACCTACGTTTGCCGTGAGTCTGCAGAGTAAAGTAGTAACTTTTATCTGCTGTCAAAAGATGAGATTGGTAGGTATGTAGGTAGGTAGAAGTGGTTGAATCTGGTGAACCTGCCAGAGACACAAGTAGCGCGGATGCGTTGTTTTGATACCACAACTCACGTGACCTGGATGTTGATGGGCGTGGCTAAGAGTGTGGTTTTCAAATCCATCCTGTGGAGTTAAGAAAATTAATGATGTTACAGAATTTGATGTTAGAGGTCTCGGATAGTTCCTTGAAAAAAGGTTTTCCGAGTGTGCGCTGCCTAGCTCTGGCTAGTGCTGGGCAGTCACAGAGGAAGTGAAATATGGTTTCCTTTTCGTGAGAATTGCCGCAACTTCGGCAGTGGGGGTTGGACGAGATGCCTTACTTGGCAGCGAGTGGACCGATTGGCCAGTGACCCGTGCTAAATTCCCTGGTACCTCACTACATTTTCGCTGGTTATTACCTCCGAGCCTACTTAAAACTCCACAGCCACTGGGATCTGTCTCCTAAGCAGTAGGAATCTGCCGCCAGACGAAGGCCATGGTCTTTCATTCAGGCGCGCACGCATCTTATTACTTGGTTTAGCTTTCTTCGTGCATCTTCGGTGTCCCTTGCTGTAATCGCCGCTTTGATGTCGCCTGCCTACCCCACTAAAATTACATTTTCGGACACATTCCATACCATCGTAAGAGATATTCCAAAGGTCTGGTCCTAGTTTTGAGCCTTACGCTACTCCGATTCCCTTTCTTTGGAGTCAGGGTACAGTATTAAGTTATCTGTTTTTGTTTCCAACTTTGGCTATACTAGTTGCTGACGCCGAAGAATTTCCTCCTCCAATTTAAGAAATATGTACACCCATAGCACTTCTCTAACTTATCCTACATCATGCCATTTGACCTCATAGTCCTTACAGGGAATGAATGATTATTATTTCATTCAAATTCAATTGCCAAACCCAATTAATTACCAAGCATATGTGACACACTCCTGATATATGGCTTACATGCGTGACAGACAAGCTGTAATTGCACTGCAATTGCACTCGAGTTAAATTGTTCAGTTGACTCATTCGTGTCATGGCATGTTTATTGTTTTGCAGTCCTTTGATCACGCCTACAGGACTTCATCAGAATCACCCTTCATGTTCATAAGTAGTCCAATGCTATGCAAATCAGTCGGTATGGCCCACTTTTTTATTTCACTCGCTCCGAATTCCAATTAGCTTACAACAATTAGTCAAAGGAAACCCACACGCATTAATAACACTTCCTAATTGAATTCTTGAACAAAAGTTCCATTTCTGTTAATCTTAACACCATCTATCCACGACAGGAGACGAACAGAGAGAGAGAGAGAGCTCAAAAAAAACCAAAAAAAAAAAAAACATTTAAATCAAAAGTCGGAAATAATTACAACGTCTACGACAACCATTTACGCCACCCATTAGTGACATTAATAATAGTCGTCCTTCGTATTCGCCTTGCGACACCACGACTAATGAATTATTAATTGCCAGGATGGAGGTGCCTGTTGACTAAATGTGTGTCGAGGAATAACGAACGAGAGGCAGCACATAACGACACGTGAAATAAATCATTAATTAGTGAATAGAAGTGGTTACGAATGAGAGAAGTCCACACCTTTTGTATTATCATGCAATCTTCCTGATTGAAGTTTGAGCTTGGAAGGGTCTTTTATTTGACATCTAGTGCGCATCAAATCAATGTTACAATGTCAGTATTTACATACCTGCTAATGTCGATAAGGTTGGGGATGACGGATGAGGAGTGTCTCCTGGTAAAATACCTTGAAGGTAGCATTTGTCTTGTCACTCAAATCATCACGAAGGGAGTGAAAGCGCCCAGTGGAGGAACGAAAGTAGGCGGTTAACCGCTCTCACAACATAAGGCCCAAGAATGTGGTCATAAGCAAGACAATCGTATAGGAAATGTTCAACAGAGTCGTCGCTCTATCCACGAGAAACGCAGCCAGTGAAGTCACTTCAACCTGAAACGTTGCGAGGGGACCAATAGATATTTTCTGATGAAAAACAGTTAGAATGCTGTGGACTTCTTACACACTTCGGGATATATTCGTTTGGTCTGTCTTGGAGAGTCATGCCAATGGAAACCCTACTGTCAAATGAAGACCAAATTCACCAGCTCCCAAGGAGTTATGAATACGCAAGTGTTGGTGTGGTGATTTTAAAACTCAGATAGAATTCAGGTTTCAGTCCTTGCTCCGAGGATGGTGCCCAGGATGACTGGGGAGACCCTTTAACCCAGAACAGTCCTCTAAACGAATTCATTCATTCTGTAACTGTTTTGAATCTAGGAAGAGGTTGTAGGAAAGTCTTTGGCGTAATGTACACAGTTCAAAGTCATAAGCATTGCTTTACTTTCCTCTTGGAAGACAGGCCTGGAGATAGAGCACCTTATAACTGTCGTTTTCCACAAAGACTCCAGCACCTGAACCATAGTTAGTTTTTGAGCGATCTGTGAAACTTCAACTTCACCCTATTTAGAGTCTGGCGAAAACCAGTCCCGCAGTCTTGTCCTGTAATAGTCGACCGTTAACCTACATACTCCTCTTGGTTCCATAACCATTGCTTCAAGTAAAATACCCAAAAGATTCGAGCCAAAGGATGTTCTTCACGCAAGGTCCTCAAAACTTCAGTGCATTTTGAAACATGATGTTGATAATCTCGCCCATGATGTCAACATCAAGGAATGCAAAGTTTAGCTAGAGCTTAGCCAAGCTCAGAATGCAAGCCTTGGAGTCATGAAGAAATAGTATTTAGGATTTTGCGCTACAGCTTATTCCACCAGAAAACCGACACATATGCTATGGAGTGTCTAATCATCTCGCCTTAGAGAGTCACAAATATCTTGCCAGAAGAACATATGGATGGCCGATAGTGCCCGAGCCAAACAGTTTCCCAAAGATTTTTACTTCATTGGCGAGTGAGATTCAAACACATTTGAGTACTGGTAGAGTCAATTCAGTCAACGTCTTCTTCCTTAAACGATTACCTGAAAGCCCATACCTCGTACACCGTTCGTCATTCGCATCCACTTTCATTAGCTTCCTGGAGAAGAAGGTTCGCAGGTAAAGACCAACAGATAGTACAGTGACAGCAATGTCATCTGCATATGCCTGAGCGCTAATGTTGGAATTATTGAGAGTCCAGCCTTTTCATGATATTTAGAAAAAACGAAGATAGACTTATAAGTCTGAAGGTCTTAACAAATGAAAGCTTGTAACTGTTCGCCAGCATTATCGGTTATAAGTCAGTGCCAAGTCCGAAGTAAAGGTTATTTTCAAAGTTGACTACAACTGGCTTATACCCTGTGGCAGCCAGATTGACTACATTCCATTTGGCCAAGTTATTTTGAAAGGGAGAACATCATATATGATGGCTTTGTTCATTACCACAACCGATATAATAAACCAGCTACGCCAAGTTTTTCAGCTGGGCTCGATCACAGTCAAGTTGTGAGCCAGGACAAATTGTAAGCCAATTCTAATCTAATTACCTGGAAACTTAGTCTCCAGTATAGGCCTAAAGGCTTTCGATCTCGTCTTAATGAAGGTGGCATTGCTAGTTGATACAGTTTTGGCTAGTTTGCTTTACCTTTATTTTATCTTCAAGGGAAGCCTCTTGTTTTGATCGGTGGAGATGTGCTAAAATGGGTTTCGTTCCTGGTAGAATTGTCAAGATGTGGTCAATCCTAAAGTAGACTGGTTCGACGATCGAGTCAGAATCGTCATGGTTTAGGAGTCCCAAGATGTGGGGGAGATGGCGTGGAGAATGCTTATTCTGATGACTCACTGGTGGCCAGTTTGATCGTCAAGTGTAGAAAGTTGTACGGCCGTGTCCAACTGAAATGCTAGTCTTTCTTCTATACGGCTTACTTTGCGCAATTAAAGAATCTAGGTGCTGGTCTACCAAATCTAACACCTTGAACCTTATACCAAGAAAATTCCATCCTTCCATCTCCAACAAACTTTACTATCGCCAAACAATGCTTCAAAACAGGTTCCACTGTACGCTTCCATGGAACAAGCACAGAGCCAAAAGAAGGGAGGAGCAAAAGCAATGCACCGTGCAGTTTGGGAACAGACACTCCGACTTATTCCAAACATGCACCAGATTTTGGTAAGGAGACGCACTGTCGTGTGACTTCTTTAATCTTGTGCTGGAGTAGATAGTGTGAAAGGTGGGCGTAAACACAGAAGGCACTGTATTTAATAAATTTAAACTCCACAAATGACACCCTAGTGGAGATTCGACGAAGGATAACCTTAGGCAACCGCTGCTACTTCGGTTTGTCCAAACAACCACGTGCAAGGGGACCGAGGTGATGGGGGAAATTCAGCATGCTGAATTACCGAATCCTGAAGCAGAGGGGTGGCACGCTTGCGGATGCACGGCATTAGCTCGTCGGAGGGGTGGAGATCTTTCTGCTGTCCAATGGTCTCGCAAAATAATTTTCTTCGTGCCACTATGAATAGTAAAAAAAAATGTCTTAAGATGAAGGGTTGCTTGGCCTGACCGGATAGGGGGGGGGTGATGCAACTGGTTGCATGTGGTTTGAGGAGATCGGGAAACGGGGAAAGGACTCCGGGAGGGGAGAAAACGAACAAAGAGGTATAAACAAATCGTCTGCTGTTGTTGACTTAGGCATATCCCACCCTTCACTACTGACCGAGGTCAACAGCTCCATAGCTACCCGGTGCCGATGGGTCTTAGGTAGCCCCTTATTACGCTAGTTTACGCGGTACCTCTAAATATGCTGCTCTATCACCATCTTCGATCGCTCATTTCTCGAATTAAAACATAATTTACGATTTAATCCAAAGTACAGGAAGTTTAATTCGCATAAAATTCATTAAATTCATAACAATAGTTTAAATTCAGTAAAACTCATAACGGAACTAACATTAAGCTAACATTAAGCCTTGAATTCAGTATTTTTTTTAAAACTAAGGTTAGGTAACAGATAGGTATAATAATTATTGATTAATACGATAAAAATTGGAAAAAAATAAATAAAAAAATAAATACATCTACACCTTGATGTTGCCAAAGAAAATATAAAAATGTATGCACTTACTCTTGGTAATCTTGAGGTTAATTCAACTCGATACTCCTCCGCTTTGTGCGCACAAACCGACGGGACGTATGCATGTGTGTGTGAATGTATGTGTATAGTGCTGAGGTGCTTGAGCTATTAGAAAATTTACTAGTTAGAGGTTATTTTATTTAAATATTTTTTATATATTCTTTAGGCATTACCTGATGACATACCAAATTGTTCCCTACTCAACTTACAATAATAATTTCCTATTATCTTAATTCCAAAAAAAAAAACAACAAATAAAATGTACAGATTAAGGTTGGAATTAATTGTTACGATGAGCGGTGTCTTCTTATCAAACCCGTGGTTTGACGTGTAGATGAGTCTTCTCCCACCAGAGAGATCTTTGCAGGTTCGGGAGAGTGTGTTCGATCTATTGATGTTGTGTCGATGTTGGATTGATGCTTCTGAAGTTGGTGTGACGAATGATGATGTTGGTTTGTTAGTGATGCGGGGGTGGTATTCCTCTGACTTGATGCGGGGGGGGGAATCGTTTTTTTTTTAGGATGGATTTTTTTTTCTTGAGGTTTTTCTTTTATTCGCTTGGCGAATTATTACAGCGGGTCGGTGTGATCGCTAATTTATAGCACGGATAGTGAGGGTGCGTCTATGCGCCTGGTGCCATGGATAGGCACATGTATTCCCTTTTTTTTTTGCACACTTAGTGTCCCACTAAATCACTTCACTTAAATTTTTTCTTTTAGGGCATTTATGTCCATACGTGGTGATTTATAAAAAATATATATATACTGAGTAGGTTTTGCACAACTACTATTTGCACCCTTTTTTCCTTTTAGAATTTACATACTTCCACCACAATAGTCAAAAAAATTGATCAGCCCTTAGCACGATTATGTGTCGCCAGCACTTAAAACACCAAAAAGAAGAGCGAGCTCAACTCAACATGGGCTTATATATGTCTTCACCACATGGTGGTGGTACTAAAAAAGGGAGCGACTTCCTCTGTTAATCGGAACAGCTTGGGGACTATTTACATTGGCATTTCCGGTTTGAGGAGGAATTATTGAAACTGTCCGTTAAATTTTGAAAAAGGGGAATGAAGTAAGAAAAAAAAATTTTATTTTTTTTTAATTTTTTTTTTTGGAAAAATACGACACGGTTACAGAACTTTTTAAGGCACACGCTACACACGGTCCAAACTGTTGACTCGAAGGTCCAAATTCATGCTCTACAAAACTCTGATCTTGTCAGTCCTGCTTTATGGAGCTGAATGCTGGACGATAAGTAAGACGGCGGATCAGATCTTGGAATCCTTCGAAAGAAAAATTCTACGTCGAATATTTGGTCCAATCTGCGAGGAAGGCGAATTAAGGAAAAGATATGTAGTCCGGAAGGCAAAAATCCGTCGACTGCACTGGCTCGGCTACATCGATAGAATGGACGAGAATGCTCTAGCTAAGAGGATCTTTGAATTCCAACCAACTGGCTCACGAAGAAACGGAAGACCGAGCCTTCGGTTTAAAGATCAGGCAATCGCGGACGCCAGAAATCTTAGTCTAGTAAACTGGAGGCAGCGTGCCCGGGACGGTAAAGACCGGCATTAGTTCAAGCTCAAGCTGGCGTGATAAGTAAGTAAGTTAGTAGCTTCCATGGCTTAAGGTGGTCAGAAGGAAAATATTTTTGCTCCGCAACCCTAAACATATCGAAATCCTTTCAGTACCATCATCTTTCAAGTCGAAAAGTCTGCCGAGTACTTAAAACTGACTCAGCATCCACAAATTATTATCAAGCCATCACTTAAGCCACTGATTCGACTAGCACATCCTTTAAATCTTGTGGAGAAATGCTGAAATAGACTTGAGTGCCTATAGAGATGTGCGTTGGTGTAGGTAGTGTGTTCGCTTGTGACCCAACTAGTGCAATCCTTGCCAATCTTAAAGAAGTCTCTTGAATTGGGAGCTTAGCTTTTTCATTAATTCCACTGCGAATGGATCTGATGAACTCTGATCGCAATTCTTCGCATTCGCACACATCAACATAACCAGGACATGTAACTTCTTCACTTCTTCGTGATCGACTACACATTCCAGGACCTATGAAAATCCTTCTCCAAATCAAATCTATCTCACCCCATACCAGCCGTTTACCAACAAAACTTCGTCCAGCAATTTCATTAAAAAATCACAATTCCATAATAGTTTTGAAAAGCGGTTCAGTTTAAATGTTAAACAGGATTAAGTACCATCATTATGCATTAAGTATTATCCTCATCAGTTCCATGATGGATTGGATGCAGTAATCCAACACATAAATCCATGGCAAGTACGAGTACCTGCATCCATACATAAGCTGTGCACACATAAAGGTTTTAATATTCCAAACGATGGAATAATTTTGAAAGCTCGGCTTATCTTGTTATTAATTAGTAGTCAACTCAAATGTACTTTGGAATGTTGAACCAAACTTATCCTTTAAGCTGCGAATATCATGGAGTTCGTAAATAGCTTTAATAACGCTGAAGGGGATGATATAGAACATCACATAGGCTTATGAATTCAGTCTGTTTCTGTTTGAATATCGGCTTATGAGGAAGATGGATTCAAGATCGTAACCCAGAACGTCTACAGACTATGATTTGAGGGTATGTGCATGCAACGTACGAGCACGTACACAGTTCACTCCTGGTGCTACTCAAAAACTCGAATCAGTCCTTGAGCGGCATGTTGCATTAAAACTTCGACTCAGATTTCTGAGTCATCGGTTATAAGGTATATTCATTTGTGCAGTTCAAAAAGAACATGCATCTGGACAAATACCGATAAAACGGATCAGTGTCCATCATAAATCGAAATTTATGAGTTCCAGTATTGACAAAGCCTACTCTTATCGATGTGTGAATTGCATCTGTGACCCAGACGTTCACTATCGATTTTAGGCGTCAATGACTAATAAAGATTTTATTAGTTCAGCTGGGGACCAAAGTGATAACGATATCCTTTCTTGTACGGTTTACAACCGTCGAGTGGTATCGTATTGCTGTGCACCATATGTTGGTTAACGTACGGTTGTCCACAGGATGCCATGTCCTAAAATAACTCGCACAACTGAGATAACCTATGACCGATTCTAGGTAGTCTGTGCGGTCGAAGATAATTGCACCCTTCCCAAAACAAACATTCGAAGTTTGAAGCGAGCGATCGGTCTGAAGATCGAGGAGTCGTTGGTAAGCAGTGCGCGAGTTAACATCGTTGAGTAGTAATAATAATAGTAATAATACATAGTGTAAAATGAAATAATAGTTTTATTTAAATAAAAGAAATAATTTAAGTAAATAAAAAGAGTGTTGTACTTTTAATCAAAAGTGCGTGCCTGTGTTTTGTACAACACAAACAAACAAACAATCACAGGTTATAAATAATATAACAAATTGGCGCAGCCGGTAGGATTAAGGAAGCATCAGTTGAAAAACTGGTAATAGCTTGAAAAGCCTTAATCCCCGAACTATACTGGGCAAGACTACCTTACCCTTAAACTCGAAACTGAGTCTGGTTCCGAGGGTATATGTTTCAAAACAGGTCTATTAATAATAAGTGAAAAAATATACTCAGTTAAAAAATAAAAATAAAAAATCTCAGTGCACCACAAACCAACACCACTAACCCAAAACGATCTACTCATCCTCCTCCCTCACAAAGAAAGGCAGGAGAGAGATCAACAATATCGCCTCATCCTCCTCCCTCAGCAAAGAAAGGCAGGAGAGAGATATTTAAAAAAAAAAACATAAAAACCCATCGACTCACAACGAAACAACAACGATCCCCGAATCAACAGCAACTGCAGCAGAATTCCACCGAAAACAACGGAAACAACATCGACTCCAGCTTCAACTCCAACAACAACAACAACAACGATCCAGCAACTGCAGCAGAATACCACCGAAAGCAACGAAACAACAACGACTCCAGCATAAGCCACATCAACTCCAACAGCACCGTCAACATCATCAAGGAACCTGCTGGGACCACCCAAAACCTCATCCAGACGACAACACTTTCATCAAACAGTAAGTTTTGGTTTAAGTAAATAAGTATTTATATAAAAGTGTTATTATAAATCATGAGTTCCCAGACAGTATAGGTGATTTAAGTGCTAGAGAGGTGGTCATTATTGCAGACTCCTACAAAAATACTAATAATAATAAAATGACTGTCGATTATATAAAAATCGCCAACCTCACATCTCAGCTTGTCCCACTATTTTCGGGTGGACAAAACCCTTCAGTGGCTAACGAACTTCAACATTTTTTGGGATGTTGCAAAACAGTTTTAGAGTGCTTACCTCAGGAAGAACACGAAGCGTTTTCTCACATTTTCCCAACGAGACTTCGTGATGAGGCGTACCTCCTAGTCGCAACAAACCCAACAGCATCTTTTGAGGAAGCTGAAATGCTCCTCACCAGATTTTATTTACCCAGGGAAACCTACCAAGAGCTGGTAAATAAATTAATAACAATAAAACAACGCCCCTTGGAAGCTCTCATCGCTTTTACCACGAGGATAAAGCAGATACTGATGCTTTGCAAGGAGGCAGCTAATGAAAAATATGGCGCGATGGCAGCTTCAGCTGAAATACAGCTGGAAGACTTTGCCAAAAATGCCCTACGAAGCGGTGTAACAAATCCTCATCTCCGCCAATACCTATTAACCATAGGGGATGAGACGTTAGATAAACTAATTCAAAAGACGTTGGACATGGAAACGTTACAACGGGCGGCTTTCCATACACAACAGAATTATACTACCCATCTTCCTAACAGTTTCACGCACTCACCCAATTTTTTCACACACTTGAACCCACAAGCAGTACCCTTTGGTTCAAATATTACACCACCCCCAGGTTTTCAAAACGCAAGTGACCCAATAACTTCTGACATTACTTGTAGTTTCTGTCGCAAAAAAGGGCATACCAATAGCGATTGTATAACGCGAAGAAATACGCCATTTTGTAACAATTGTAATATCTACAATCATGATATTCGGAATTGTCGGCGTTTAAAATCCATTTACACAAATGCACCAACTGTTCGCAACATAAACAGCCACGTTCATAATAGGTCAAACCAAAACAGACCAAATCCATACACACCACAGATATTTAATCTGGTTAAAAAATGTGATTTTTGTGGCCGAATAGGTCATACGGTGATAAAATGCGAACAAAAGATAAAATGGGAATCACAGAATCCAAGAAGCTATAATATAGAGCGTCCAAGCCACCAACTTAAATTTCCTCGCACGGAAACAAACTCTGAGGAATTCGGCATTCCGCTGGATTTTAAAGATAAAACCAATCGCGAACGGGCAGTCGAAGTGATCCACGTTACAGACAAAGCGAGACCTGAAGAGGTCAGAACCGCCTGTAGCGTCTCCAAGGTTTTTCCTACTCGAAAAACTGACTGTGAAACCTCAGCGAAAGTGATGATGGTGAGCAAGGGATCTGACAAAATAGTGTTAGAGGAAACTGTTTGCGTGCCTGCACAGGCACAAAGTGTAATAGCTGTCTCCCTATCGAACAATTCATTGCCCAAAAGCCAAAAAGTATTACAAGTTACGCTCAATGAAACAAAAAAGCAAACGACAAATACATATTCGAAGCTAAAGAAAAAAACTAAACGTTTAAAACCCCAGAAGAGAAAACTTACCAAAACGGAGGTTCACTTAAAACATAAAGTTGAAAAAGAAGCAATATCCACCATACAATACATAAGATACCTTTTCCCAGAAAAAGACGACGCATGCGAACTTAATACTAACTTGCTTTCAAAACCGTTCGAAAATAAGCCTAAATTGGATAAAAATCTATACTCGGAAAAAATTGACTCTATTACAGAGCTCTGCAACAAATACTCCGGTACATTCCACTTAAAACGTGACAAGCTCATACACACAAAACCCATCACACTCAAAGTACCTTTAACCCAAGATCAAACTCATATTAATCAAAAAGTTCACAGACTTCTCGAAACCCAGAAGCAAGTGAACAAAGTTCAACCAAAAGTAACGCTTGAAAACACTATAATTCAACCAAGCAAAAACCCATGGAACTCACCTCTCCTAGTAGTTCCCAAAAAAACGAGCCCATATGGCGAAAGAAGATGGAGAATCGTGATTAATATTCGAAAAGTCGATGAAAAATCAATTGGCAACGATTATCCACTATCTCGAATAAAGAATATTTTAGATCAACTCGGTCATTCTCGCTATTTTTCCGCACTCGACTCTGGCAGCGGTTATCACCAAGAGTATGGCGAACAAAAAACCCTGAATGTTGGCATCAATATTTGCAAACAACATTTGTTTTACAATAAAAACTTCCATGAAGGCACAAAACTCACGCCAATGCGGGGATTCTCTAATCAGAAACCTTATATAATCACAAGAGTTATTACCCTGTCTTGAAATTTCCATATCCAAAAATAATATTCAATTGCAAGACATAACTTATTAACAAACAAAAACAGGTCTCAAACATATTACGACATTTATTACTAGAGCATCAACAAACATCCTCTAAGGATTATTCAACCCCCCTATTTCCCCTTAGAGCAGCCTATACTACAGAGTCTTAACAGTACTTATTATACGGTTCTGCCACAAGCTACAGTAAACAAAACGATACAATTACTATTTGGACATGATACCAATAATATTATACACCAAAACACTCAGTCACTAGAAGACTTACAAAGAAAACTTGAACAGTTTAACAAAAAGAAAATGTCCTTTAACCAGCACGCTCTGTCCTTAACCTCTTTTTCTATTTCAACTGTATTAGTCATAGGACTAATTGCATATATAGTAGTCAAAATGTTCTCATTAATTCAGAGAAAATCACAAAATACAAGAACTGTGGCCATAGAAGATATAGAAATACAGGTGATAGAACCCACTATGGAGCCCTCAAATGACAATACATCTTCGCGTTGTCACATTTCCAAAAAACCCATAGCTCGGTCACTTACACTACCTAAATCCATTCAACTAGTAGAAAAAAAAAAAAAAAAAAAAAAAAAAAACAAGAATGTTTAAAAACAAATATATATAAAAAAATTTTGTCCACAACAAAAAAATTTTTTCATACAAAAAAAAAGCAAAAAAAAAAAATTTTTTTTTTCACAAATTAAACAGAAATTGTACATTCTAAGATCAAATTTGAAAAAAATTTAATTCACATAATACAATATATCATCTACTCATATTCAAATCAAAAAAAAATGTATTCAGAAATTATATACAAAAAATGTTTAATAAATAAATCAATAAAGAATACCTCTTAAAAATAAGTATAAAAAAAAAATATTTTAAAAATACATATATAAATGGTTTATCATCTTCCCTCTAATAAGATTTCCAAATATTAAAAAAAAAAAATTAATAAATAAATGAATTTATTCACCAATTACATATAAAAGAAAATTAAAAAAAAAAAAAAAAAAAACATATCTTTTAAAAAAAAAATTATAATAATGAAAATTATCCATGTAAACAATCTCCTCATCCTCTTCCCTCTAGCAAAGAAAAGCAGGAGAAAGATATTCAAATAAAAAAAATTTTGAATAAGAAAAAACAATATTTATGTAAAACTATCTTACAATCTCCTCATCCTCCTCCCTCTACAAAGAAAGGCAGGAGAGAGATATTCAAAAAAATGTTTCAAAACAAAAACATAAATGTAAAATGAAAAACATACAAATGTAAAATTACACAATCAAAAAACTTAACTAAACAAAAAAGAAACATTTTTTATACTACTCATATATTTTATACATTTTATCATTACTAAAGAATAATAATTAATAAAAATTTAAATTATTGCGAAAATTATAGTATAGAAAAAATTAAGTAAAAATCTAAAAAAAAAATAAATAAATACATAAATATATTTAAGACAACTAAGCTTCAAATCAACTAGTCTTCAAAACTCTAAAGACAAATCGCCACTTCAAATCAATCGAAAACCGTAAACTTCACTTTTGCTTCAGATGATTATTCCTCTTCAAAGAATAATCATCATTTAAATACGGGGAAGGTAAATGTTGCATTAAAACTTCGACTCAGATTTCTGAGTCATCGGTTATAAGGTATATTCATTTGTGCAGTTCAAAAAGAACATGCATCTGGACAAATACCGATAAAACGGATCAGTGTCCATCATAAATCGAAATTTATGAGTTCCAGTATTGACAAAGCCTACTCTTATCGATGTGTGAATTGCATCTGTGACCCAGACGTTCACTATCGATTTTAGGCGTCAATGACTAATAAAGATTTTATTAGTTCAGCTGGGGACCAAAGTGATAACGATATCCTTTCTTGTACGGTTTACAACCGTCGAGTGGTATCGTATTGCTGTGCACCATATGTTGGTTAACGTACGGTTGTCCACAGGATGCCATGTCCTAAAATAACTCGCACAACTGAGATAACCTATGACCGATTCTAGGTAGTCTGTGCGGTCGAAGATAATTGCACCCTTCCCAAAACAAACATTCGAAGTTTGAAGCGAGCGATCGGTCTGAAGATCGAGGAGTCGTTGGTAAGCAGTGCGCGAGTTAACATCGTTGAGTAGTAATAATAATAGTAATAATACATAGTGTAAAATGAAATAATAGTTTTATTTAAATAAAAGAAATAATTTAAGTAAATAAAAAGAGTGTTGTACTTTTAATCAAAAGTGCGTGCCTGTGTTTTGTACAACACAAACAAACAAACAATCACAGGTTATAAATAATATAACAGGCACAAGTGGATTCGTTGTGGAAAATTGGGTAAAGTCAAGAGTTATTGGCTGAAAGCCGGTATCGTTTGGCCGTAATCTGCATCATAATAAATGTAAGCCTAACATGCGTGTCTACATGCCAATACCTATGAGGCTACGACCTCTTGGATAGAACCTACTCGGGGACTTCAACGCCAAAATCGGAAGGAAAAACATCTTCGGTGGATTAGTTGGAAAGTACAGCCTCGTTGAAACGACAACAGAAAACGACTTCCGACTAATAGACTTTGCAGTGATAAGTAGCACAAGACTCCGATTACACACAGCAACCTGGCTATCTTTAGAAGATTGAACCGCCAATCAAATCAACCATGTGTGTGGCACGCATCTAACATTCCGGATGTGCAAACATTCAGAGCCACAAAGGTTGACTCTGACTACTTTTTCGTTGCAGCTAAATTCAGAGCTCGACTGTCCAACGAGAAGAAGCTAAGGGCGGCACAGAAAAAGACGTTGACGTTGAATGAATTAGCACATTTGGAGTCGCAATAGACTACAAGGACCAACTGAGTGAGAGACTATCCCCTGTGCATTCGTCCTCTACTGTCGCCAACACACTGTCGACTCAATTTAGATACCAGCCACACCCAAAAAGATACCCGTGGTATAATGATGTTTATAAATACTATAAGGAGGTGGCAGAAGTTGCATATCTTGTAGATCTGCAGCGCAAAACATGAGCAACGCATGCCGAGTAACAAGCCAGAAGAAGAGAGGAGAAGAAAATCCCAGCTCAAGGAAATCAAATAGTCACGCGACGGGAACATAGTCCGATAGTTCTATAGAAAGGTTGAACAGCTGACAGCTGACTCTAAAGTTAGAACTCAGACTCTTCGAAATAGTGAATGGAACCTAGTTGAGAGAATGAGAGAGCAATCAGAGCTTCAACCGTCAGTCAACGAGGGAGTAATCCCCTCGCACCACAAGGGAGATGTTGGCGCAGCTATCAAAAAAGCCGAAGAACAGCAAGGCCGCTGGCTCTAATAACAGAACTCTTCAGACATGGAGTTGATCTTTTTGTAGTGAGCATGCACCAGATCTTCAACCAGGTATTGGTAGTGGAAAGTATGCCCGATGATTGGAATATCAACTCCATATGCCGCATCTACCCTAAAGGCGATCCTATGTCTTGCACCAACTATCAGCTTTCTCATTACATTCCAATCCAGGGAAGTGAGTTACTATTTCTTCCCCATCCTTGCCTCTGAAGCTCCGGAAAATTTTGTATAACAAATGGTTTTTGACAACACCTACCAATGCCCAGTAATAAGGTCTAAGATTCTCATTTCTTAACACAGAAAACAACCCTTAAGTGGCTTTAATCCTTCCACTGTATACCTACTTCAATCAACTTTCAGGTATCCTCTCAGAATGCCATTCCCAGCCAACTAAAAATGTCTTAAATGCTTAACCCTTCGGTATTATCTACCACATGTGTGTCCTCTTCAATTTGAATCAACAAGGATAGTGACCCACTTGCGACCGACAGAAGAGCATTTCTAAGCATAGCATCTCACCTAAATTTGAAAGTCCTCTGAAAAATCATGTTAACTATTAAGCGCACTAGTGACTTTTGAATTGTCGCATGCCTAGTTGAACACTAGGGTTTTAACATAGGTGGCTGAACTTCTACAGTTTTCTCCGACTCTCGGGGGGGGGGTTTGCGAAAGGTTATTTCCCGGAATTAAAGTGTCAACAAAATGTCTCACGAGGTTGAAGATGATTCCAAATGAGATATTAGTAAACTTCTTGTCGACAAGTGTGTCAAGTAATTCATTTAGTACCGCTCTTCCTTCCTATATTCGTATGATTTATCTTTTTGGAAGTTACATTTATTACGTGGGCATTTCCATAAAGTTTCTCGACTTACTTTGAACATACATACATCCAGCCTTACTTACTGACATTATTAACTTTTGATGACTTCCCAGTCCGGAGAAGACCTAGGCCTTCAGAATAGGCCATGACACGGAGGCCTAACAGCGAAATTGCCGACTTTTGACAGCCCTTGACGCAAGAAATTGCCTTTAACTCAGCCAAGTGCAGAGATATGCTTAACGCGCTTGAGAAAACATGGAGAATGTCGGAATATCTCTTGTGGATGTTAATGGATTTCTTCAAAGTCCGGTACCTTTTATACGTCACCAATAATGGGCCCCAAAGAATGGCAATTACTGCAGGAGCAGCGTAGGGTTCAATCCTAGGACCAGACCTTTGAAATATCTCTTACGATGGTATGGAGATGCCCAAAAATACTTTTCTGGTGGAGTATGCAGACGACATTGGAGCAAGAGACACCGAAGATACACAAAGAAGGCTCAACCAAGTTATGAGATGCGTGCACGCCTGGATGAAAGACCATAGCTTTAGCCTGGTGGCAAAGAAGACGGAGATTTTCCTTCTGACTAGGAGACAGATCCCGGTGGCTGTGAAGTTTCAAGTGGCAAGCAATGTCTTTTGACTCCAAACTCACCTTTTAGCAGCAGACAAAGTCCTCATAGGAGCGATCTGCAAAGGTTACTACTATACTACTCGGTTGGCTAATGGCAAACTTAGGTGTCCCAGCAGGTAGACGAAGGCTTCTTATGTCAATCCATCGTCCACTTTTCTTTAGGTCTGGGCCGATGCACTCAAGTAAAAGAAATACAGGACAGATGGCAGCAAAGACAAGGAACCCTTTGAGTTGAAAGCTCTTATCGTACGATGTCGGAACCAGCTGTCCTCGTAGTAGCGGGAGAGCCTCCCGGCGATCAACTAGTGTCTGGGAGGAGATTTGTCTACGAACATAAAGCTGAAATAGGACTGAAAGTGGAGGCGGCAGAGGCGAAGGAGCTCACCACGCCACCGTGACAGGGTTGATGGAGTTCGGAAACTAGAGGAAGGTGGACGGCTAAACCGATTGGAGACTTTGCTGAATGGATGAAACGGAAACCTGGCGAAGTAAACTAATGCATCACTCAATTTCTAACCGGACATGGATAAGGAAATTAAGGAGCCCGGCCGGGATTTCTATTCAACATGAACGCTATACAAGTGACATTTCTGCCATACAAGGCTTTATTGCTGAGTAGATGTCAAAATAATAATGAAATCCAACTCGTATCACGTGCACGACATATAAGTTGAATCTCACACACTAAAACTTAATCGATTTGTGGAGGGATGCGTGAAGGCAATCAATTTGCGTGTCATAACACGCTGATCCGTAGTTTATTGCTCTCAAAATGAAACTTCCCCCATCGTACTCGTAAGACATCTAAAAGATACTATCACGCCCGTTCAAGTCTTATTCGCTCTCGAAGAACTTTATGAATTTTCACAGTAATTATTCATGTGTTACCTAATTTGAAAGTTTCATTCCCATTAGTGCAGAGCATGTTACTAATTTTATTACCCCCGCGCGACCATATTGAAGTTCATTTAATGAAGTTCTTAATGCAGATTTTTTGGATAACTTTCGACACAAGTTACTGCACTTCTGTGTTGTGGGATTATTTCTGGGGAATATATTGTATGGCTTAGACTTATGCATATGCAAAGCGATAAAAGCATTTGTGTGAAGTTTAGGTGGGGAAGGATGTGCAGACTGTAACCTGACTGGATGGGAGGGTTTGAATATGTTTTACTTAAGAGAAACTCGATTCATAATCTGATTAATTTTAGTTTTGGTTTTGAATTTTAAATTTAAGCACTTAAAATTCAGAGGAACTTTAGCTTGAACTGGGACTCTTTTGAAGAGTAGCCCTTACCGCTAAAGATATGTAAGATTTAAGAGACGCCGAGACATCCAACAACGAGGTGGAGAATAACGATGCTCAAAAGATGAAGAATTCCATCTACCACTAACGGGATTTCTATGACGATAGCTGATTTTGGCTTACGTCTCTTTTGATGATGATGGCCCGCTCATAAAATTTGCAACCTGGACTTCAAAGCTCTTCACAACGTTGACGATCTAGTGATTATAGTTTAATTTTGGTGGGGCAAAAAAAAAATGTCCCCATTTATTTGGCTTAATACAAGCTAGGAGAACAATACAATACTTACAATACTATAACTAAAAACTAATACTTATTACTAGGAGTTAAAAGCTAGGGTTGATGGAGAAGGAGGCTAAGTTTAATGGAGGGAGAGCTACGGTTGAAATCAAAAAAGGAAATGTTTGAGTTTACTTTCCGTAGCATACGGGAAATTGGTTCGTTGGAGCCGTAGGACGTCCGGTGGGTTGGCAGATAGAACAGACGGGGGTGTCTTAAATTACGAGGGTTAGTATTTAAGAAGATGGAGTTGTAAAGAGACGGGCAATCGATAGAGCCTGAGAGGAGGCGATGAATGAAGAGAATGTCTGCAGCATCTCTCCGGTCCTCAAGGCTATTCAGGTAAATGAGTTTAAGGCGGTCATGATAGGGAGGCAGAATAAGGGGATCGTTCCAAGAAAGACCGCGGAGGGCAAATTGAAGAAAACGTCGTTGTATGCTTTCGATTCTGGCTACATGAACTTGCTGAAAGGGTGACCATGCTTGGCTGGCGTATTCGAGGAGGGGGCGGACGAAAGCGATGTAGAGAGATCTGGTTACGTAGGGGTCAGGGAATTCCTTTGACCACCGTTTAATAAACCCAAGGGATGAATTGGCTTTACGAATTATCTCGTCAATGTGCGAACGGAAATTAAGTTCCCGGTCGTACAATATGCCAAGGTCACGAAGAGACTGTATGATGGGTATAGGTTGATCATTAAGAAGGTAAAGACGGGGAAGCGACTTGTTGTACTTACGTGATAAGGTGATGGATTGGCATTTCGCAACATTTAGCTCTAGGCAGTTTTTGAGACACCAAATAGAAAAAGAATCTAGATCTTGTTGTAGCAAGCAGGGGTCTTGTGATGAAGATATGTGTTTATATAGTTTGGTGTCGTCGGCATAGAGAGAGATAGAGGAGTGTTTAATAACCATTTCCAAATCGTTTATAGTTAAGATGAAGAGAAGGGGACCTAAATGACTGCCTTGTGGTACACCAGAGGTTGCCAGAAATGGGGCAGATAGGACGGACCTGAAGCGAACGCTATAGAAACGGTTTTCCAGATAAGAGGATATCCATTTCAGCAGTATTGGTTCAAAACCAAAGGCGGACAATTTGAAAAGAATTAATTTGTGGGATATCTTATCAAAAGCTTTACTAAAATCAGTTGCAACAACATCGACTTCTTTACCACTTTCTAAGGCCGATAGCGCAGAGGACGTGAATTCAACGAGGTTTGTGGTGGTTGATCTACCTTTTAGAAAGCCATGTTGGTTTTGAGAAATTAAAGACTTGCATTGAAAGCTTAAGGATTCGTACAAAATCTGGTGAGTATTCATCATTAAGTTTTTGTAATTTATTTTCAATTACATCAGGTTCGAAAGTTTGAGAGAGAAAGGGACCAATGGAGTAGTCAGGTAGGTAGTTGAAATAGAAGGGATCTGGAACAAAGGAGTTGTCGGCAAAAGATTGTTTAAAAAAGGTGGCAAAGAAATTAGCAATGGTGTGTGGATCACTTGAAGATATGTTTTCGTAAGAGAGAGATGGAGGGTAACCGTCAGATTTTTTCTTGTGAATCGGTAAAATGATTTAGGGTCGCTTATAAGGTTGACTTGCGCATTGTCAACATATCGTTGATAGAGGGAGCTATAAGCCTGAGTGAATTGAAGGTATGAGCCGAGATAGTTGGAATAGTCAGAAAAAGACTTGTTTCGAAGGAAAACTGACCATAATTTGTTTCTCTTGTTGCGTAACGAACGGAGTCTTCGATTGTACCATGGAGGGGATGTAGAGAAGGGTTTTGGCCGAGAAATAGGGACAAAAAGGGAGATAGAAGCAAATAATTCTCTGTAAAACAAGGAGAGGGCATCATTTACAGGGAGATTGGCAAACTCAAATGAGACTTTGCTGAGGTGTTCATTAATTTTTCGGAAATTGGCTTTATGAAAATCATAACATGAGAGGCCAGCGGGGGGTGTGGGCTGTAGTGGAGGGTTGTGAAAAAAAGAAAGAAGAAGCGGGGGGTGAAGGTTGTCAATAGTTGAAAGAAGAAGAGGGGAGAGGGAGACAGAGGAGTTAAGTGGGTCAGTAGTGAAGATGAGGTCTAACTGCCTTCCCATATAATTAGAGATGCCGCTAACTTGGCATAGACTTGAGTCGGTTAATCGATCAATGAAGAGACATTCTTTAGTTGAGTTGGGATTTGAAGCAATGAAAAACGATTCATCATCAGATAAATCCCAGTGTAATTGAGGCAGGTTAAAGTCGCCGAAAATAATGATGTCGTCAGAGGATTCAGATAACTCTATTATTTGATCGATCGCATTAACAGCGAGTTGGTAGGATTCGATAGGTTGGGCCGGCAGGATGTAGAAACACATTACGTATAGGGACTTGTGGGGGAGTGCTATTTTTATTGCAACAAAGTCGAGTTTTGAAGACGAAGAAGTAGCAATCGGAGAAGAGTTCAGGTCGTTATGAATAGCAAGAAGAACACCTCGACAGGGGGAGTGATCCGTTGGGCGGCTGATATCGTCCCGATAGACATTAAATATGGGTGGGAATAATTCCGGGTTCTTTATATCGGGAATAAGATTGGTTTCAGTTATAGCGTATATATCGAAAGGAAGAGCATGAGACTGGCGCAGAACAGCTTGGGTTTTTGTACGCAGGCCTCTTACGTTCTGATAGTAAAAGGTTAGAGGAACGCTATAATGGGAGGTTTGCTGAGGCCCTGGTATCAAATTAGGGACGAAAAAATTTGTTGTGGTCAGCACGGGTTCTTTGAAGGTGTGAGATACGTTTAGAACTGATATGAGAAGCAAAAGCAGATAAGTCTTTGTCCACGGTGGCCGACGAAATGTTAAAACCCTCGTGATAACGGTTGTAGATTTTTCGCAGTGCAGCAGGATCAATAGGAAGGCCTTCTTTTTGGATAGATATCTGAACGTTTGTTTTGGTTTTTCCGTCAATGCAGATGGATTCAGGCTTATCGAATAAGTAGGCAAGGTAAAGTCAAACATTTTCAAAAAGCCTGTGGTCTCTCAGTCGTGCCATAGTATATCGGCCATCAAGGTCGTTGGGGGAGGAAATGTGGTTGGAAAACTTAGAAGTAAGTTTAACAGCTGGGGGAAGTAGAGGATCGAAAATTGCAGAGGCCTTAGAGATTGGTGAAGGTGTCTCTTTATGTAGAGAAAGAGCGGGAAGAGCAGCATTAAAGGCAGCAGAGGTGGACGGGGCAGGATTGAGAACATCGGAGTGTATGAAGTTCGGGTAATTAGAAGTGGATTGAGTGTTTGCCGGGGCTGGCGGATGATTAGAGGGTAGACCAGGGTCTGGAGTTAAGTTAAATGATACACGATTACGTTGAGGCTTAGGTGACTTCGCGATTATCGTGGGATGAGGCGTACCTTGGGGAGGTGCAGAGCTAATAGAGGTAGGTGGCTGAAAAGTGAGAGGGCAGAATAGAGGAAAAGTTCCAACTTTGAAACTCCAGTTTGGGTCAGGGTTGGGACTAGATTTAGAGCTATTATTCTTAAACGTACGTTTTCTTTTATTTAGCTTAATACTAGACTTATTTTTATTTTTATTAAGCTTCACCTCTCCTGTATTGTACTTGGTGATGGTCATCTTTCCCAAGCTGAAGACGTCGTTTGAGGGGTTCGAAAAAAGCCAGGAGTATTTGGAAGGTAGGTCAAGCTTAAAACGGTTGTTTTTGGTGTTAGCTGCAGAAATCATCTGACAGTTGCTGATGGTGATGCCAAATTTCTGCAGGAAGAAGTTATTCACCCAAGAAGCATCTGCATGCTGAGGAGCGTTATTTATTATAAAGGCGTTGTACTCGCAGGCAGTTCTGTGTAATTTGTCGAGCCTTTTATTCCAGTCGGCGGGTGTCCATAGTGTGCCAAATCGGTTTAAAGGTGTCGAAGCAGTTTGTGTCAGAGTGCCTGATTCTTCAGTTGGTGTTGAGGTCGGTGTGGGTGTGGGCATTGTTATGGCTATTTCAGGTGTTGTTATTGTGGTACTAGTAGTGGTTGTTGTTGTAGTTGTAGTCGCCGTTGATGTTGGTTGATTAAATGGAGTTGAATCCAGGATTTCGGCATGAATTGATGTGTTGTAGACTGAGCTCAGTTGTGGCTGTATGAGCTCTGGTATGCAATCAATTTTGCTCGATGCCAGTCTAAGGTTTTCATCAATATCGCCCATAACTATTTGGAAAGCAGCGAAATCATTGCTGACCTCATTGATTTTACTTATAATGTCAAGCAATAGAGGATCGATGAGTTGAGAAGATGAGACACTTAGTTTCGAAGGGCTTTGTAAATAGGTATCCAGGTAGGTGCGAAAGGTGTTTAGATGGTCTTTGATCACTGATACATGCGGGTTCATAATTGCGTTAATGTCCGATTTCGGATCACTTTTTAAGCTAAGGAACTTCGACTTGAAATCAGCCGGTAACTTTTTAGTTAAATCACTAAGACTTGCCAGCTGCTTGTCTATGTTCTTGAATTTAGATTTGCAAAGAGTGGTGGAAACATCGATGCCGCTGGATTAATCATCCACACTCTTAAACACTTCATCATACTTAGCAAATTGGGTCATGATTTGCTTGTAGAACATTTTGCATTTTGCTTTAGTTAGCGGTATGAATAAAGGCAATACGTGCGTTCTTATCCCATTTGTAACGGCTCGAAAACTGTACATTTAAAAATGATGAAACTTTGTGTGCGAACCCCTTTTGGGTCAGAATACCCGCAAAAAAAAATTTGAGATCGTACCTCTCCAGGTGTACCGTAGAGGTGGTGGTCGAGATCTCGACCAATAGTATCATACGATATACGAAAATGCAAAGCGCAGAAATTATTTTTGTATGTTTTATTAGAGGAAATAAATGCATTACGGTGGTAATGAAATATATTTTACATGTTATGGAAGCATTTTGTGTGCAATGTAACATCGCGTTTGCTGCACTTGATCGAGGCATGTTTGGGGCACACAGAACAACGAAGTTTCTCTGTGCTGTGAATGATTCCATGGTCGGTTTTAGCGCTGCGAATATCGTTCAACGCGATATTCTCGTACATTATGGAGGCTTTCGGAGTTTTGCGTGGCGCAGCAACCAGTCAAGACCTAAACACGGAGGTCAAGTTGACTCATGATCATAAATTCGATAAAAACAACGATTCGAACGAACGCAGTCCAATGAACTGCGGGCTTTTTTTTCCGAACTTTCATAAGTGCATTGTTGGTTAGATTTTCGCGACTAGTACCGGTGACGAAATTAATCACCGACGCATCAATTTATGAGACGTGGAGAAGCTGTCAAATACGACGCAATGTTGCAACGGATTCGCCACTATTCTCATCAACTTCAGCACAAAAGTTTCACCCGCCGCCGCATTGCATGAATGCGTACAAATATCCGTCCGCCGAGCACAAATCCGAATATTTGATGACCATTTGATGCTTATCAATTGATAGTATTTGTGTAAGCACACGAAAATCCATAAATTTGACATTCATCAAATCGTTTGTCGTTCATCTCCAATTGGCGATTGGCGAAAACATACAAATGACGGAGGAAGTGATCGAGAGGCACCGTGGTACGAACCAACGGACATTGCAATGTTATATTCGACGGCCAATAGTTGTAGACTTTCGGACGGATATTATGTACGGTGGCTTACAAAACTCCAAAGAATCGACGAATCTCCGAATTACCACTTGTAAATATAGTATCATTATCATCGGTATCCACATAGTTGATGTTGCACGCCACGATCGAACTATTTACCTTTTCGTCGGTTAGGCCTGTTGACCTCGCCCTCCTTGAATTCTCATTGTATGTACTTCGATTTCACCTGAAGCCGAAATACGTGGCAAATGTCAAATGCTTCCGCATTTGATGCGATTGTAAACCGAAATGAAGTTACAGTGCATTTATGTATATCGTATAAGTACTATTGGTCGATAATCTCGACCAGCTACCTTTGCCGCACATCTAGCGCATGATGAAAGATCGCGAATCTGTACAAACAATTTTTTTAATAAAACGGGCATGGAGTAGCTATTGTCCATGAGAGGAATTTCCATTGCGGTAATTTTCCTATTTTTCCCGAATTTTTCTTTTTTTCGGCTAAAATGGTGTTTCGCGGTTTCGCGTGGAAGACCACGTAAAAATCAAAATCAAGAAAAACGCAGGAACAGGTCGATTAGATATTGAACCAAACTATCGAAATTCATGTTTCAAAAGGTTGATTGAAACACCCTCACCAAAGCCAATTGCCAAAGTTGCTGGTCGAGATCTCGACCAGCCGTTACATATGGGTTATACAGAATTTCCTTCTGACTGGTGTATCAAGGAAGGTCTCTCGATTGACCTCAGCAAAATTGTCATCCTTCTCTCCACAAAACTTCAAGCGGTATAAACTACAAGCATTTAAAACCAATCTGCATTGACATCCCCTCCGTTTCTGCTCCAATTTTCCTAAAGTCCTCTCGTTTCTGGCTTTATGCCAAGTATGTTTATACTTGTTTATACTTCTACTTAGTTAATCCTAAAGCCATCGTGTGGTACACGGTTAGTTCAAAAAAATAAATCAATGAGGGCAAGACTAAGTATATGCTGTATATCACAATAGGTCCACCTGAGGCCGAAGTGATAAGGGACTTACTAAACTAATCTAAGTATATGCTGCCAACAAGAGAGGACATCTTACACTGACGTCTTGGGCAGAATGCCACGGTAGACAGATATAGCTTTGAGATAGTTAGAGATTTTGTCTACCTAGGCTCCGCTATTAATTCATATACCGACGCCAGAACTGAGATCAGAAGAAGAATAACTCTTGCCAATCGCTGCTTTTTGGGCTAAGAGGGCAATTAAGCAGTAAAGCCCTCTCTCAAACAACTAAAGTGACCCTTTATAAGACCTTAATAATCTCAGTACTGCTCTACGGCCCAGAGGCATGGACTTTATCATAAGTGGATGAGATTGATCTTATGATCTTGTGGGAGAACAATTCTTCGGTCGATTTTCGGTCCCGACGGTGAGTGGAGTGTGTAATGGCGAACTATACAGAGACATCGATTTAGCTTGAAGAATGAAGGTTCAGGGACTGAAGTGGCTGGATCATATAGAGCGATTGGAAACCAGAACTTTGGGGTGGTCATGGTGTAGTGGTTGCATCATCGCTTGTCACGCTGAAGGTTACAGGTTCGAATCCCGATGTCACAGGAAAAAAAAAAAAAAAAAGTCGGTCAATTGCGAAAAAAGCTGACGTCAACTCTACTGTATAGGCATAACACTGGCAGTAGGGTAGGCAATGGCTTGAAAGTGTTGATCGTACTAATGACATCGGGATATTCGAAAGAAATACTGCGAATTATAAGCAATGGCAATAATTCTCCCCAGTCATTCTGGAAAAACCACCCTCGGAGCAAAAAGACTGAAACCTAATACTACCTGAGTTTCAAAATCACTACACCAACACTAGCGCTGTGTTAATAGCATCATAAGGGTATTCATAACCCCTTTAGCGCTAGTGAATTATAAAAATGAAAAAAACCAATGCTCCCTACAAACTTCGAATCCATCTCCGCATCTCCGAGGACTGTGACTCAGGTGGCGCACAAAATTGGAATGGGACCTCAACCAACTTAGCGTGCGAAACTGAAGCCAACTAGCTAAAGATCGAGCTGGCTGGGGACGCTTTTTGGTTAAGGCCGAGGTCCACCCCGAACTGTAGCGCCTTCCTGAGTAAATATAGACATCGACGTGTTTGAGCCAAACCATAAACTCTTAATTGAAATCACTTGGAACATGTCATGGTGTTTTCCAGGCGTTCACTCTATCGGGGACTGCGTCTTTGTAAACCTGAAGTCAGGCATAACTCATGGATAGACAAGTGACTTTTAAAGCACGAAATTCCCAAGTGGTCAGTTAAAAATTAATTGAGGATTGCTTCAATGCCCTTCAATTTTTGTTCGATATCGGGGCATGAAGGTATAGAAATTGAAACCGCGGAGCATATACACTCAGAGTCAAAAGTGAGTGTACACCCATTAGTTGAAAGTTGTTCCGTAAATATAAATTTACAGAAGAGAGTCAGGCCATTTTTGGATAAGCTTTAAATATATACTTCATAAAGGACTTTATTTTAACTAACAAAAATTTATCGAAACGGAAATAATTCAATTTAAAAACAAAAAACGCTAAAAATACGAGTCAAAAGTGAGTGTACATTTATGTTTTAAACAATTAATTATTTGAGAAAATAGTTACTAATATCTTGTATGCTGTCCTTTGGCCTTTAAAACGGCGGCTAGTCTTCGAGGCATGGATTCAACAAGATTTCTGGTAACGCTTTCTGGAATTTTAGCCCACTCTCGTGTTAACGCATCTCGTAAGGACTTTGCCGATGTTATTTTTTGTTTGCGTATCTGCCGATCTAAATGTTCCCACAAATGTTCAATTGGATTCAGATCGGGTGATTGGGGAGGATGATCCAATTGTTTAGGGGTATGGTATAGCAGCCTTTCTCGAACAAGATAAGACTTATGCTTCGGGTCGTTGTCGTGTTGGAAGACCCATGTTATTGGAAGACCCAATTTTTGTACACTCGGGGCAAGATTTTCTTGCAAAATTTTCATATAGCGTTTCTTGTCCATTGTGGTGTCAATAAATTCCAAATTCCCCACACCAGACGCCGCCATACATCCCCAAACCATCACCGAACCTCCGCCATGTTTTACTGTCGGGGTTATATTTTGAGACTCTAGCTCCTTATTTTTGCGCCTCCACACTTTTCCTGTCTTTTTTGCTCCAAAAATTTCAAATTTACTTTCGTCACTGAACAGAATGCTTTGCCAGAAGGAGTCACCAACATTTTCATATTTTCTTGCGAATTCCAACCTCTTACATTTGTTAACTTTTGATATGCTAGGTTTTTTCCTCGGCACTCTGCCATGATGGCCGCTGTTATTCAAAGCACGGCGAATTGTACTTGCGCTAACGATTTTTGTTTTGTTCCTAGAAATATTTTCCTCTATTTTCACGGCACTGGACATCGGATCTTTTTTCACTTCCTTTACAATATCTCGGGTTTCGCGTTCAGTTAGCCGTTTAGGTCGTCCTGATCTTTTAACATTTTCCAAAGTTCCGGAAATTTCGTGCCTGTCTATAATTTTTTTTATTGTGTTATGGTGTCTTTTTACTATTTTAGCAATTTCTCGTAAACTTTTTCCATTATTGTGTAAATCTAGCACTATTTTCCTTGTTTCTAAAGAAGTTTCGGTTCTCATTGTCACAAACAAGTACGCTTTTGACGCAACGACTGCACGACTAATAGGCTCATCCAAAACTATCAGAAATTATTTGTTGTTCTCTTTCGAACACATTTCCGTGAATTTTCCATGCAAAACGGACCGTTATGTCTTACAGTCATCGATGCAAGTAAATGTACACTCACTTTTGACTCATGTTTTGAGCGGTTTCTTTGTTTGAATTGGATTAATTCGTTTTTGTTTGTTTTATTAAAATTTAAATATAATTCTTTGTAAAGTATATACTAAAGGCTTTAATTTGACGTATCAATTTCTGCCCTGACTTATTTCTGTAAATTTAAATTGAGAGGAAAAGTTCCATCTGATGGGTGTACACTCACTTTTGACTCTGACTGTATGTACCTACTATTTGAAGGTGTGGATGTGTGGCTCTTCGGAAAACAAGGCTGTATGTCTTCTGGAATTTATTGTTACTCCCTCAGACTTTATAAAATGCATCCACAGGAGATTTCCTTACGTTCACCAAGTAGGCCGAATATTATAAGCTTTTCTAAAAAAAAAATTAAACTCGAATCTAAAGGATTAAGGACCTTTTCAAAGATTGTCCCAGATGAAGGTTCCTTCAGCTCCTGCAGAAGACTTTTAAAAATCAGGTTTGTATTTAAGCTCTTGGCTTAATCACAATCTACGTCATGCTCCACACATATCAGTCCTCAGCTTCGCTTATAACATCTAGTATAAGTAACAGTTTCATCTCAAAACACCCGCATATGCTTATGTCTATTAATAATCAAGTCGCAAGAGGACAATCAAATCCTTAGTGCTATACGCTCTTAAGCCTGAAACCTAATAAAGTACATTTAAAGATAAGCGGGAACCTGAAGCAGCCTTTGATGAGCAATTTTCTTACTGCCGTGAAAATAATATCCCTTATAGATATTACAGTCCTTTTTAGTTATGACAAGGCGTCTTGAAATGCTATAATCATCTGGTAGGCGGATGGATATAATCGAATTGAGTATTGAGGAGGAAATACTCCACACATCCCACTTAAAGTTCTGGGTAAGAGCGATCGATGAACTAGAGATAGACATTCTTAACAACGCTACCAATGGGGGTGTCTCGGATTGCACTGAACAGGAAGCGCAACGATAAGTGAAACACATACACAGAATGCACGGTAAATAGAGTTATATCACTACAAGCAAAACGAAAAAGATTTGCATTTACTTTGACACTCAGACTCAGTGTGTCAGTGATACGCAGGAGAGAGGGTCATTCCGTAAGCCGACGGTTAAGAAGGTCTAATGTGCTTCAATCTTTATTTATTTAGGTAGGGGTAAACTGATTCTGTTTTCCTGTCGATCCTGTCTAATTGCATGGCCAAAAGACTAGTTTGTTGACGTTAGACTAAGACCTCTTCGAAGATTGAACTAGTACCTGTTCTTGTAAATGGGCCATTGTATCGTTTTTCAAAGGAAAATCTGAGTCATCCTTGGTATACCGAAAGTGATCTGTTGCATAGAAATAATGACAGTCATCACCTTAATGCAAGTTGTCCAGCATTAAAAAAACGGTAGCTTAACCTCCTTGTAGAGGATTCAAGAAGGGAGGTATAGCTTCAAGTACAAGCTATCTACACAGATTCAAGTTATGAACTCTCCTTTGACTACATTACACAACCACTCATAATGATACAATGATCCATCAAACAACAACAACAAAATTAAGCAAAATACAATTAGACATTTTCATTACAAATCCAAGTCAACACCGAACAGCAAACTTTATCTGCAATCAGTAGCTACTGGCACTACTACTCCTGTATTCATTGTCACATGTAGTGTAAACACAAAAACCAAATATCTCCTTCGTTTCGTTCTGACTTCGTGACCGGAATGAAGGTACTTTTCCTTAACCATGAATCTTTGCTTACCTACACTCTGCACCATGATTAAGGAACTTCCTTAAGTTGATTTTTCCCGCAGAATTTAGTGCTAGATACTATTTTGTAATTTACTCACTTGTCAGCGGAAAATAATTAAATCTTTTCAAATTTGTAGACGACAAGATGGTTTGTGTCTTGAATTCACAATTAACCTCGCGACCTCTTAATAATTTTGTCAATATTGTGTAAACGTTCACTTTGGAGAAGCGGAAGGTCAAGGCAAGTTGTATGAAAGTTCAGGTTAGTCTAACTCATTTAGGACTTTTATGTATCAGAAAAAAAGTGTGGTTTGCCTCATCTACTGGAACATCCCATCCATGTTCGGATTGAAATTGGGCGTGATAGTAGTTTAATTCGCCATGTTTCCGTTTCGTCCATTCAGCAACGTCTCTAATCAGTCTCGCTGTCCACCTCCTCTCGGACACTAGTTGATCGATGGGATTCACTCCTGTGACTTAGACGACAGGCGGTTACGGACACCGTACTATAAGAGCTCGCTACTTGGAAGGCTTCAGGTCTCTGCACTGCTGCCATCTGTTTCCAGTAAGTCTCTTACTTGAGTGCATCGGCCTAGGTCTGACAGCTATACAGGAGAATGGTATGCATGATTGACATAAGAAGTCTTCGCCTGCTTACAGTTTGGCCACGTACGTTTGCTATGAGCCTGCTGAGTAATGAGTAGTCACCTTTGCAGCTCTCTTCGATGAGAATTATGTCTGCTTACAAAAATTGAGTGTGGAGTCAAGGGTCATTCCCAGGTACTTCATTGCATTTAGGTAAGGATTTCCTTGCATCCATCTGTATCCTAATCAGTCTCTTCTCTGTTGCCAGGAAATCAAATCCTGCATAAGCTATCATTTTATGGTTAACTAGAGTCGATGATTTGAGGCGAGTGGAATGAACGATAACAAGTAAGAGCAAGTTCACTGCAAAATTATTGTTTTCGAAAAGCGAGTGTGTACAAGAAGCCCTGTTGACACTAGGAGCACGAATCTCACGGCTAAGTCGAGGTGCTAGTGGTGGAATAGTTTCAAGAAAGGGCAATTGCGTGGCCGAGCAACCTTCCGTGCGATGTCACGAAGCCGATGTAGAAACTGCGGTAACTTACTCACCATGGTAGGTAGGTAGGTAAAAGTTGTTGAATTTGGTGAACCTTCCAGACACACAAGTAGCGCGGATGCGCCGTTTTGATACCACAACTCACGTGACCTGGATATTGATGGGCGTGGCTAAGAGTGTGGTTTTCAAATCCATCCTGTGGAGCTCACCATACGAGTGAACTTTAATTCAGAACAGATACAAAGGAAGTGTACGTTCAAAAGTCTGTTTTTAGTTGGCCCAGTGTTTTCAAAATAAATTCAAAAATACATATTTCCATTTTAATTGATATTGATGTCACATCCCACCAATCATTTCATTTTATTTTGTTTTGTTTGAATGTCACCATTACCATGACTTTTCATTGAATTGTGCACTGAGCACAAAATTGAGGTCAATGAATCCAAATACCTACATGTTTTCATTAACGGAAAATTAATGGCTCAACAAAATGTACATGTTTCCGGATGATACACAGCAAATTAACTAATATGAATATTAATATTTGTGATTTTAAAAGTTTCCTATTAAATCCATTAATCAATTGTAAAATTAAATTATGTTGTGTTTATCTGGCTGGTAGGTAGAAATCCATATACATGAGCTAATTGGTCTGTGGTTTGAAATGGATTCAATGGTAACAATGCTATATGTTTACAATTTGGAATGTGTATCCTGCTTTTAATTTAAAATCATTGTAGTGTCAGTGTAAAATTATTGAAATGTTTAGTGTAGGCATACTCATTTGATTTGGTTTCACAAGTTGTGGACTTGGCGTTAATACGAGCAAAACTGGACTTATGCTTTTTTCCACCGAGTACTAAACATCGACTTTCTCAGACAGTCTAGCTGCCCTTAAAGAGCTTGACTCGCTTGTCATCAAATCCAAGCTAGTCATAGAAACACGCAATGTTATCTCAGACGTCGCAAGGAACAACATGGTCATCCTTCAATTTGTGGGCAATGAAAACGCCGACTCACTGACAATAGATGGCGCATCAACAACAATTGGACTCGAACCCTTCTGTTGGGTAAGCAAATCACTTTTCGCAAAAGTCCTTTATATGCAAGAATCCAGAGAAGCCTGGCTTAGCACACAACGACGAGCGCGCTTAGCTTCTATTCCCGATACCCTCACAAAGAAAATCCAGTTTCACTCTGAATCTCGATAGAAACAATCTAAGAATCCTTATTGGAATCTTTCATATACACCGCATGAAGCATCCAACAGATTTAAGCTGTAGACTCTTAAGAAAGACGAGATCTCTCTACACATCTTAATGCAATGCCAAGCCCTCCTTCAACTTAAAAAGAGAAATCTTGGCAACGAAGTTGCTCCAACGTTGCTCCAGCTTGCCGTCATCCACCGAGAGAAGTTCCTTCACTTCCTAACACCTTCTAGAGTGAAACAACTCATCAAGAAAACATAAGGGAAGGCACAATAGGATTCTGAAGAAAAGCCGTACAGTACCAACGGCTGTGAACAACCCTCTCGTATACATTTCCTGTCAAGCTTACAGCAACCGCAACCTGATTTTTTGCTTCGCATTTCGATGATGCTCGATATTTTTGTGAATTTTTACTTTTAAGATTATTTTACACATGCCCAGTCTGGAACTTCAGTCACAAAAAGCCCCAAAGGTTTGACACTAATGAAAATGGATGGATTGAGTCCTTAATCTACAATTCTGAAATGTATTCCTTTGAATCCAACGAATGGAACCTAAAATAAACGAATCTATAGCCAATCTCAAACGTGCAATAGTCAGACTTAAACTTCCCTCTATGCACGGTACAGTTCGTATTCCAGATTCCGTCATTCCCTGAGGCATTTGTATGCATCTACCCATATCCCGGTAATCAATTCATTTGTCATGACAGAAAAATAAGCAAAGCACTCAGATGGTAGGAAAATTGTCATACAATTGTCCAACTGCTGTCAATGTATTGCACATTGCACATGCAATATCCGCAACTTATTGTGATCCTTTTTTCATGCACACAAGGATTCGATGCGTCGTGAGTGAGAATGTGCCTAATAGGATTCACAGAGTGATGGAGTTATTTTCCAATGAAATTCGAAATTTAACCGGTCATTTAAGGAGACGCAATGAAATGTCATTATTTGAAACAGCTTGATGTCCTGAGTTGCATAGACCTGTTATAACAAAACGTGTCTGTTTAACCAAAAAGCACCCGCTGAACTCTCTACTGAGCCGATTAAACAACCAGTCGATATCCTTACGTTCGTTCATCAGCGCGAATCATTTGTTTGAACTGCAAGAGCAATGATTAAATAATTGCAACCGAATTACTATTAGCAGTCTGCATGAGTGTGCATACGTAAACATGTGTTTGTGTTTCGACAATTTCAATTCCAAATGATTCTGTTTAGAGGCACACATTTCACGTTCTTTGATCGAACCCTGCTACTACTGTACGGAAGTATTCATCCATTTTGTCTGTGATTTCGGAAGCAACGGCAGAGCTCAGAGGATAATGGATTCCAATGGTAAATGGATGCGTCCATGTTGCATGTGAATTAACGCATGTTGTGAGGTATTAGCACACTGACTAGGGCAAATGTATACGTACTGTGTTTCGAGAAAGAATTTGAATACCAACTGCGAGTGCACCCAACCGCAGGATTTGAATTTATCGCCTGAATTATCAAACGTAGAGAACGAGATTTGAAACAGGGCTTCTGTTGCAGTTAAGTAGGTAATTACGCATTTTTTTTAGGGGAAATTTCAATGAATTGGATGTGTAGGACAGGAGCTCAGGAACGCACTATTTTAGAAAACGAAAGACGTCAACAAGTGTCAAAATGTTTTGTTCTTTTCATTACACAAATTCACAAAGTCAAGTCTTAATTTACTTTAGAGGGACATGACTTAAAATAAAAAGTCCTCCCTTTGGGCGCCTCCTTTATTATTCTACAGAAATTTTTATTTTTTATAGAAATACCTACTCAGAATGCAAATTCAGCCAAGACAACTCCCCACAGTTAGCCAAAAAACCAAAGGTCTCCACTAGGACGACTACCACCCAACGACCCTTTAGTAAAGTACTGAAGGACCATTGCCTAGCAGGTGTTATAGATAAGGGCGATCTAGACCGCAGCATCGCACTTTAAAAGTGGAAAAAGAAAGAAACTAAACTAGCCATTGTATTCCTCCAAATCGTGGGGGAAATCCCGGACATCCCCCAACCTGTCGCAAAAACTGTTGACATTAGGCCCATGTAAAGTTAATCACATTTGGCGATCTTAGATCTTGAGCTGTACGACCTGGTGATCGAAAGACTGGGTAAGGTATGGCCATGCACACAGCTCGAGGTTGTTTTGGGGGATTAAATCTCAAGTCTTCCGATAAGTCGTTCCTGAATCTCAGCTCGGGAAGATCTATAAGATCTTCTGTAGTGAGACCCTACTTGCCTTTCTCACGGAGCAAGTCGCATAAAGAATCTCTATCCGAGATACAGTAGCTTTCCGTTCTTTCCGCATTTAGACAGATTGATGCCGGTACACTAGAGACCAGACCAAGTAAGCAAGTGGTTCCGGTTTTTTTTTTTTTTTGTCGTCTCGAGCCTGAGAGCTGATATTCGAAGATTCTCTTACAAAGTCTCAACAAAGTGGACTGGATTTAACTTTTCCAACCGCTCACAGATATCGTGCTTGTATCTTCTCCTTTAGAGAATTTGAGGTGACTGTATCTCGACAAAGTTGTTGAAATAGGAGTCACCAAGGGTTGTCTTTCTTGTTCTGTACAGGCGGGGGCAGTCGCCTAGGAAGTGAGCTTTTTCTGTATCGCCGAAGCCCGTGCATAAATCGTCTGTAGTAAAACGCATTCTTCAAAGGTGGGCTGCCAGTAGGTTGTAGCCTGTGATAATCCCCACGAAGAGCATTAAATTTGATCAGTTAAGCGCAAGAATGTGTCCAGTTTTTGAGTGCCCCATCTCTGGTCAACTCGTCTTTGAAAGTCAAGTGCTGTGCTAGATTTGTCGAGTGCTAGGGAGGGCAGTACTGACTATTGAGTGACCGACCAGTGATAGGTTTTGTTCTGAACCCTTTCTAGGTAACTCATCTGCCATTTCTTATTCATAGATACCATTGTAGCCCGGAACCCACCGGAGTGTTACATTTTGGTTCGCGGTGAGAGTTCCTCAGGACAACGCTTTACAAGTACTACTGTGGATGTATTCAGCTTGACTTTGATAACAGCTTGACTGTCTTCGAAAATGTCCTAGAGACTACCTTCGTTGATAATTCTCGGGTGGCCTCGGTGATGGATAGGATTTCTATTTGGAACACACTACTGTGGTTCGAAAGTCTTATTGACCGGGTAATGTTGGGTTCTAGTGAGAGGATCCCGGAGCCCACTCCTTCTTCGAATTTCGAATTGATGGCATTTCTGTTGGCCCAGACATCTCTTGAGAGGATAATTGTTTTGCAACTTAATTTCATTTGATAGCCAAGCTATAAAACGGGCCACAATCATTAACTGGTTATAGTTGGCCTTTGTCTCCTGAATGTGCTTACGTCGAGAATATTTGAATGAAAGCACGTTCTCGATTTAGTTGGCAGTTCGACTACAGTTCGGCTGCTGTGTGGTTTATTTATGGCTCCGGAGATTCTATCCAGGGGGCCATAACGTATCTCAATGTAAGGTCACCTTCAACTAAGACACCCAAACGAAGATGAGTTTTTCCTCTTCTGTGAAGTTTCTCAAGGGTGGAGTCTGTGACTCTTCGGCTGAATTATCACTTTTTTTTCTGACCTCTATAGCTCCTCACAGCCCGTCAATACAGATAGGACCATTGATCCAACCTTTAAGTGTACTTTCATCCGCTTCTAACAAAGTCCATGCTTCTTCACCATACAGCAGTATAAAGCATGGATAATAAGGGTCTGGTAAAGCGTCTCCTTGGTTCAGCACTAGAGAGTTTTGGAAAACATTTTGCAATCCGAGAAGAAAGTTTAGTCGAAAGTAGACCATCGAAGCTAGATAGAAGTTTGAGACTTAGAGGGCGGTGTAGCACCAAAGTTATGTTGAAAGTTTTTGGAAACTGCTCATGAAATGTTACCCGTAATGTATTAAATATCTACAATGCCCTGCGAGCCTTCTTCTTCTAACTTCTGCAATGGCTTTCAATTCTTTCTATTTTATCCTCAAAGTCCCCCAACAACTCTTCGGTTTGACTAACTGAGTGGATTCTATTGCAAAGCATATTTCATTCATCCTCCACTGTTACTTCCTTAGCCACATGGAGATCTCAAAAGATTCTTCACAAACCGTCAAGGTGTATAGGTCCATAGAAAATAAGAGCAGTACAAATGTATTCCACCTTAAGCTTTTAGCCTAAAAGTCAAACTAAAACTATTTCAGTTGTATGGGTCAATTACCTGAAAGACAAATTGTACCATTATCTTCTTCCAAAGACATCTTGAAGGACTTGTTAAGAAGCAAAGAATTCGTACAACAAGGTCACATTCGTGTACGCTTGAATCGGCACATATCCTTGTATGAATACTCCTATTTCGATTCCCTTGAGATAGCACTGTGACACGTCACTTGGCCAGAATCAACAAACCATAATTAAAATAGACCAGTGACCACAAAATGCCTTGTGCGTGATACGATTAAACAAGCTAGGTATATGGACGACTTCTTTCTCCATAGAGGTGTCTGCGGGCGTTTTATGTCCACATACATACTTGAAATGGAAGTTAACACATAAGTGGGACGCAACAAGGAACAAAAAAAAATAAAGAAAATAAATCCCACACAGAATATTGTCCTTTTTGTGTCTCGCTCTTTGCTGTGGATGCAAAACGCTTTTAGCAATGCCAATCACGTTGCAGTAATAAAAACCGAACATAACACTTTTCCAAGGATTTTCTGCTTACCAAAGTCCAATTTATTGCTATCAAGTTACAAAATCGTAGGTGTATCTGTTTTATGCTCAAGCGATTGTCTAATTTCCACCGGGAGTTGTATACTAAACGTGCATAGGAATAGATAAGTCGGTCATAGCACGAGTAAATAAATAAATGTTTGAGTGCTCCTGATGGAAAATATGCCTCCGCAAAGGAATTCGACAAGTAAGTCCTTGTGGGAGTTATCCACATTAAAGTGTACAATGTTAAAATATTGTCATAGCAAGGATATAAATCACATGTGGAGTTTGTGGAACGTATCCTATAAAAAAATATCACATTTCTTAAATTCTTTAACCAAAATCAATATCCAAACCACACTTCTTCACTTCTCCAGACAATCTGTATCTGACCTCGACAAAATCAGAAAATTCATTGAAATAAATTCGTCCCAATGTGAAGGAAGGATATAAAATTCGTTTGCACATCATAATATTCTGTTTTTATTGCGTGCTTATCGTTGCTTTGCACGGGTGGCTTTTTATGTATGCAATGCCATCCATATTTTTAGGATCTCTGTGTATGACATGTGGTGGGAATTGAGATGTCCCGCCGGGAGGACAAAGTTTAATTTGATTTCTTCTTTGAAAAATCGGATTTGTCAAATGCCTGCCATTGTGTGAGATAGCATCCCTGTAGGAGATGGCTGCGTATATAGATTTGTGTCGACATATGGTGTTGCTTTAATGATAAAATTGACATACGGGACAAGTTATATGAAAGGTTAAAGTTCTATGGAAGATTCAAGTTTATTTTGTGTTGTTAGAAAGTCAATTTTTTTTTTTTTTGGGGTCTTGGGCGAAGCTGTAGAGTTTATTGCACTTTTGTGACATGTGGATGTTTTTTTAATTTGAGTCGCGACAGAAGTTCCAATCTCAAGTAGGAAGTTAGCACCGAAAACTAAGGCCACGTTCACTCAACTGTTTCTCACGTACTTCTTATTTTTGGCAAACATTTTATGAAGCATCTCTACCTGACCCTACCAATCCGGGTACCTTTTGCGTTTTCTAAGTAAAATGTTTTATGTTCTACATGTCCCGTGACATCCCTAAACGTAACAACTTCCAATGACTGATACTAAGTTTGCTACAGTTCGGAGTGAACCTGGGTCTCAACCAAAAATCTTCTCCAGCTAGCCTGGTTCTTAGATAACTGCCTCCAGTTACGGACTCCAAGTTGACGAACGACTGCTATACGTTCAAAACCACACTTTTAACTGATTGGTTTGTATCAACTCAATAAGAAGATGAACGCACAACTACTGAACTACGGAGGAGACTTCAAAAGTGCAACCCTTAGTTTTAAAGTCGACGCTACTTCCCCAAAGCTGCAATCATCCAGTCGCTTATAGATCGATCTATGTAGTGATTCCGACGATTCATCTTGTACCGGCCTGTTTGTTTATCCACCTTTTCAACTGATGCTGCCAACTTCTATAACCGTCGATATTCCATTCCACCCCATATTCGCGAGAAAGTTCCAGCCAATGAATGTGACTTAAGGTCAACCTTAAGTCTCATTCCCCCTCCTAATTTCAATGACTACGTTCCATAATCTGCAGCAGTATTCCTGAGGAAGACTTTGACCAGCAACCATACGCTAGACCACCTGAGAAAAAAAAAGCGATAATATCCTCAAGGAAAAAAAAAGCAGACAGACAGAGCATATACCTATCTTACGCCTGACAACGATGGAAATCAGTCGGATAACACCTCATCATTCTACACAGCTACTTTGGTATTACCATATAAATTTTCTTCAACACGAGTCATAAGCCGGCTTAAAGTCTTCAAAGAATCTAAAGAGCTTTAAAGGCCTAAATCCCACTTGAAATTTCTTAAGTCGACTATTGTCATCCACCCTTACTGCCGCAGTTCCGGGAACGAAATTGAGAAGGAAACTCTCTCCCATTTGCTCGGCACCAAGAAGAGCAACCATTCTTCGATGACCTTAACGATATCTCGGGTAAATTCCACAGGCTGAATCTAGACACCGACTGTGGCACATTTTCAACAAAACACAGCATCAACCAGGTCACACGAGTCGTGGTAACAAAAAGGCACATCGTAGGGCTATTTGGATTCTGGTAAACCGCCACCTCTTCCTACCTACCTACCTGAACTATTGAAAGGGTCATAGGATTAGCATTGCGTTGGTCTGAGGCATGCTTATGAAATTCGGGAGGAATCCAATCCTTACTTACAGCATTAACAAGCTTCATGCACCTCAGGACTCCTTTTGCTTCCATTAAATTTCCAGGTTAGTACTAGGCTTGCTACCTTCATTCTCCACACAAAACCTTCTAGTCGGCTATAAGTTGGTCTTTGTAATTGCGGTTCGGCCTTACTTGTCATCTCGAACCTTGGGACTGCGATCCAAATTTTCTCTTGGATAGAGCATTGTTGTCCATTTGCTGAAGAGGTTTAATTCGCTACTGCTGTGAGAATAGCTACTATCTCACATTTTGGTCGCCTTCCATCGAATGAAAGCGTCTTGAAGCAACATCTAAGTATTCTTTTCCACCTCTGTCTGCAATTTTTTCTGGAATTCCGACTTAACTTCAATTCCTTTCAGTCCCTCATAACTACTCCACACATCCTTTCAGAGTTACGTATGTTCGATCTCACCCCTTCAAATTAAAGACTTCAAACTCCTACATTGCTACATTTAATAACCTTTCAATATCTCAGTCATCTTAACAGCTTACGATCTTAATCTCTTAACACTTCAACGCCATTCTATCTCATTAGCTTTATATAACACCTGAAGAAGCTCAAGATTATCATAAAGTCAATATTGGAAGTTTCGAAACTTTGTTCAAAAATATGACATGAACCTTCTTACTAAACCATTTCCACATGGCAAACACATTACAGCATCAGTTTTGTACTCTCATATAATCCTTAAACATAAGGACGATACTTTAACAGAAAAGAGGCTTTACTACCCACCCCGCTTGTCAGATGTTTCTGTACAAGGATACCCAACACAATATAAATTCGCAACAAAAGCGAATCGAAACAACACTCAACAAAACAGCTTCATGCTTGGACGGATTAAAAGGACGAATTCAGTGTGAAACTACCAACACGCAAGGAATATCGATTAAATCGGGAAAACAATTTAAATTTACATGTGGACAGCAATCATTCATGCTTGTAGCGATGACACCATCACTGGCATTGTGTCGGTAATATCCTGGCTTTGCATTGGATACAAATTTATTGTCAGAGTGGTGATTTTTTTTTGTCCATTCAATGTTGAGTATTGTGAGAATTGATCCTTTGTGGGTGTTTCATCGGCAATGTGCTTTACAGTTTTTTCAGAGATAGACAATGAGCTTGTTAGTTCTGGTATCCTTCTCTTATTGGCACAACTTGGCTAAGGCAGGTAGAAGAACGGGTTAAGAAAGCTATCTTTAACTGGAAACCCAAGGTAGTCCATGAAGGCTTTCATGATTGCTGTTCAGCTTCTAGTCGTACATTTTAAGATAGTGGCTAACCTTTCCGAAAGAGTACTTTGGTTTTTGCTGTAAACAGCGCCGGCTCTGTTTTGACACGAGTCCCTTTCAGACCCAATATGTCAGATGTTATGCGTTGGGGATGTATATGCCCTGCGACCTTCAGAGAACTGTGGCAGCACTTATCGCTTCCCACTGATAGAGGTTCTTTGACAGCACTCCTCCGGCAGACGTCAACGTGCTTCCCTAATCTCGTGTTAGTCGATGAGATTCTCGAGGTAAAAGACCTTCTCCATTGAAAAAGCTTCGAGGAGTGAGAGTATTTGTACGGGAGCCTATATTGAATTCCTAAAAGCTCGTGTGATCTTAGGTGTGCACTTCTTTGTGGATCACTGCTTCACAATCCTTAAGGAGATATGATGGTGTCGCCTCGACATCGTTGCAGAGTTTTTGACTTCTGTTTTCAAAAGTGTTTTTGCCTTGATGATAGCTCCTCAACGCTTTGTTCGCTATAATTCCTATTAAAGTGGAATTGCTCGCATCTTTCGATAGCATACCATCTGACCTTCAAATATACTGGCTTCTGACTGTGCCCCCTTTTCCTTTGTACTCTACTCGACACTTAATACCTAATTTTCCTGCTTCCTTTTCCTCCTGGGCGTTACCCTTCTGATTCGACTGGCCTGGCACTCCGCTTTTTCGTTGAAGTGTGTCACCGTTTTTGAACGCCTGCTGTGGGTTTAGACTGGCCGAGTCATGCAAGCGATTCTAGCAGTGGTCAAGTTTAGTCCCTTTCGCCACTTTCTTTTTTACTCTTGCTAGCAAACGATAGATTTTCACTAGCGGAGACTCCTGGTCTTGGGAGACCATCCGTAGCTCGTTGTTACGAAACCGTCCGTCTCTTTTCGGGGCTTAGATGTGTTTTCGTTTTTAGGGATCGTCCGTCTGGCAGTCAGGTTTGTGCGTATTTGTTCTCTAGAAATAGTCCGTCTCTTCAAAGACCGTCCGTCTGCTAACCTGGTTTGGACGCGTCTGTTGTCCAAAGACCGGCCGCCTCTCCGCCTTCAAAGTCTTATGAAAGTAAGGCTCCGATTCCGTAATCTGAGGCATACGTTTGGACCACGAAAGGTCTTTGAAAATCCGGACATGTTAAGATATGTGCTGTAACTAAACAGTCCTAAGCTTTCCTAAAACGTTCCACTCATTCCTCCGACCAAACAAACTTCTTTTTTTTCTTCAGGAAACCTGTCAAAGGTTAAACTAATCCGGTATTAATTTAGTTAGAAGTCAGATACGAATAACCGATACCAAGAGACCGTCCCTATAAAGTTTCTAACTTCCTTTGCATTCCACGATGCTGGGATTCTCATCATACTTTCTACCTTTTCGCCCTCTGTTCTCTGCTCTTTTATGCTCAGTTTTGTATCAAATTTCCTTGCTTGACTAGTGTCTAATCCGTCCCATAATTGGTCCATCTGGTCCTTCCTATGCCAACTACTGACATACATCCATCTCAGCACTGCTTCTTTGCATCCTCAGCACTTTCTTGAGGAGTTCGTGCTGGGGTGGTTTAACTTAATTGTCATGAGGTAATGAGGACAAGACTTCTTGCCCAGGTCCTCCTCTTGCCTATTTCCTTGGCTATAAGCCCCTCCATTTCCTCTGTCTATCGCATCGCATTGTGTAGAAAATAAAGTGAACAATTTCAACCGAAGAGATGACAACTAATTCCATCACTTCCGCACGCCTCTCTAAAAGGTGTCTACCTGTAAGTGCATTGTATCCACCTCTGCCAAATATTGAAAATTTAATCAACTTATATAGGATTGCACTACCTATTTCACAAATGGCATTTCAATTTCCTCTGCCTGCCCCACTTTTCACTTTTTTTTTTGCGCCCCAATAACAGTTATTTGCGATGTCTAACACAATTATTATGGCAGTCACTTCGTCACTACTTTCAGTGGGAGAGCGACAAAATAAAGAAAAAAAAACGAAGCGTATAACTGATTCTTCATTCCACTGCTCAATCTGTCGGCCCACCCTTCCCCCCTTCCGGTCTGTCTGCCAACTTTCAGTTCGTGACTCGCATAAATGAGCTGCACTGCAGCAGTGATGAAATCAACTCCATTCAAACTTCATGCCAAACAGTCCAAACCAACCGAACCAGAGAGCCTTGTCGGCAAACTTAATTTCGTGGACTAACTGTAGCAAAATAATTGAATCTCACAAATTGCAGATGACAATTTAAGTGAAATTTGTTATTAACTTTAGGGTCTTGGGTTTGGAGGATCGGTGGGGTTCCATTTGTCCTTTCAAGTGCAGTAATGCTGCTCTTATAGAGGCTTGTGTGTGGGTGTGCCGTCTGCCTGAGAGACAAGATAATCTTATTAAACGGAGAGCAATTGAAAACAATTATTTTGTATCTTGCATTACTAACGGAGCAAGTAAGTTTTATTCCTGACAGAAACTAAATAATTTTATCCAGTGAGCAGATGGTTCTGGATTTGTCAGTTAGATGCATTCCAATCTCAAGCTTGTTTAATTGTGTATCCGATTAACTAAGTGGAAAATTGTTACAAAACTTTAAAAACAAGTTTGTTGCCTTCAGCTGCTATTGTCTCTGGATTGATGTTTTGCAAACTTATCGGTGTGAGTTTGTCTCTTGAAAGAAGTTTACTTTGGTGTTGGGTTGTAAAATCATTTAAAGATCTGAATAAGATATCTAGGGAAACTTTACTTTTACTAGGAGCTGAAGCAAAATGCTTACTTCCTACTACTCGAGCTTCCTTACACTGCAGCAAGCCTAAAAGCACTTGACTCGCTCTATCATCAAATCCAAGCTAGACCTAGTAACCAGCAATGGGATCTTGGGCTTAACATGGTCATCCTTCAATTTGTTCAATTTGCGGGCAATGAAAAAGTCGACTCAGTGACAAAAGACTCGTCAACAAAATGTATTTGACCAGAATCCTTCTCACAAAAAGTCTTTGCATGCAAAAATCCAGAGAAGGCTGGCTTAACACACCAAGCGCGCCTCAAAGCTGCTATTCCCGATAAAGTTACAAAGAAAATCCAGTTTCATTATGAATCTCGATAGGAACAATCCTAGAGTCTTAATTGGAGTCCTCAGCGGACACTGCCACCAGAACAAACATCTACACTGCATGAAGCTTGCTGAAAGAGACCTCTGGACACATTCTAATGGAATGTTCAGTCCTTTTTCAACTCCAAAGGAGAAGTTGTCTCAATGGAACAGCTTACACCCAGAAAAGTTCCTTAACTTCTTGACACTATCATAAGGGAAGGCACTATAAGATTCTGAAGAGGAACCGCAGTGACAAGGGAACCCGAACAGAGATGGCAACATTGCCCTCGTAATTAGTTCATTGATGAATAGATTCCATTGAAGAGAACAGCGGCCCTCCTTGTTGTATACCTCGGTATTAAACTTGTCTACCTTTACAGGAATTGTCGGTGATTAAACATTTCTTCTCTGACTTTTACTCTCTAAAGGATGAAGTTGAATCCTCACATTATTCTTGTGATGTACAACAAAATAACCTAGTCACCTCCTAAACGAACTTAAGACAAATTAATTATAAATTCATTTGTTCCTTTCAAGCTCTATCTGCACAGGAAAGTCCTTCCGATAAAAGGATATCCATCCAAAGAGATATGCAAAGCATTTTCATTTTACAATACAAGCTGTAAATTCATTCATTTAGAAGCATTAACTACACAAATTATTCCTGGCAAGTGCCTTCCCTATTTACATCCTAAATTCTTCCTCTGAACTTGTTTTTGCCAATCGTAGAGAAAATCATTTACAGACTTGCGGTCCTAAAAGGACACACTCATCTTTGGACACTGACTTCACTTAATAGAGATTTGCATATTATTTTGCGTATGCACATGTTAATATGCAATCGATGCAACTACTGATTTAATGCCTTCACTCTATCAACTTAATGGGACTTAAAAGCCTCTAAGAATTGCTATGAATATATTTATGAGAACATACCTACATAGGCATGTGTATGCAGATGTATGTATCTCTCTTCCTTCACAGGAAGGAATGAGTCATAATACTATTGTCTTTAATATTACAATTGAATTTTTAGAACGTTTCTTGTCTTTCTATTCGCAATGATATCCTGGTGTTTCCTGGCCTTCTGTACCTAGGCTTTTATAAAGTAGAAAATTTCATCATAGCCAGGGACTCAAAGCTTTTACAAATCTTCGGTAATTTTTAACCAGGAAGCCTATACAAAAGAATGTAGTACAACCTACAGAAAAATATCAATCAAATTGGAAAGCATATCCTAGAAAGCATCCTTTTAAAAGATTTTACCGCACTATTACTGCACCACTTGGAAGACGGATGAACTCTATGCTCTCAAGACGATCAGGTCTAAGCACCAGATAGACTCGAAGGGAATACCTATTCGATTGAGGGTCATCAGGCTCAGCCAAACCTGGGCTGCGCCTTCCCTATAGATATGGTCGTGCTCAGTCCATCATGTTATAAGCTATTTTATGTGTTTGGGCGGATTGTTCACAGCCCTTGGCACTGCGGTTTTTCTTCAGAATCATATTGTGTCTTCCCTTGTGTTTTCTAGATGAGTTGTTTTATTTTAGAAGGTGTCAGCAAGTTAAGGAACTTCCCTCTGTAGATGACGGTAAGCTGGAGCAACATTAGAGCAACTTCGCCGCCAAGATTTCTCTTTTTGAGTTGAAGGAGGGCTTGGCATTGCTTTAAGATGTGAAGAGAGGTCTCGTCTTTCTTAAGAGTCTACAATTTGAATCTGTTGCAAGCTTCATGCGGTGTAGATGAAAGATTCCAATAAGGATTCTTAGGTTGTTTCTATCGAGATTCAGAGTGAAACTAGATTTTCTTTGTGAAGGTATGGGGAATAGAAGCTAGGCACGCTCATCCTAGTGTGCTAAGCTAGGCTTCTTTGGATTATTGCATGCAAAGACCTTTTGCAAAAAGTGATTTGCTTACCCAATAGAAGGGTTTGAGTCCAGTGAATGTTGTTGATGCGCCACCTTCTGTCACTGAGTCGACAATGCCCGCAAATTGGAGGAATACCATGTTGTTCCCAGCTAGATCTAAGATAACATTGCAGGTTTCTTTGACTAGCTTGGATTTGATGACAGGCGAGTTAAGCGCTTTTAGGACAGCTTGACTGTCTGAGGTTTGAAGGGACAGTATTATTACAAGATCCTGCAGCTTTGCTGATCCTGCCCATTGAAAGTGACTTCAACAAGAGCTAGAAAGAAACAAGACCAGGTAGAAGCACCTGGAGTCCGCGTTAGGTGATTTTTAATGAAACTATCTCGATCTTAACGGACGGCCAATGGAGTGAGTATGGATATCCTTTCGAAAGACCACGACATTCTCCATACCTTCAGCCTTCCTTGTAACTCTAGCCTATAAATTGTAAGCCGAACTCAGGCCGCCGTAAGGCTGGATCAAGAACAGATAGTGTAATTTACATTGACAGCAGGACCGCGATTAGTTCTCTTGTATCCAGTGCAAGCAAAACTAGGCAGGTGAAGAACTGTCGCTTGTCTCTAAAAGAGATCACGAAAAAGATCAACGTTACAGTTTGTTGGACTCCGGTTGACGAATCAGCTACTGCTACTGCTACATTGACTACTGTAGAAAGGTAAGGCTAGGTTGTTGGGGTGGCTGCAACTTTAAGTACAACCTCAATCGGATCTTAAATGATCCACTGTTTCCTCGGCTGTGGGATACCTGAAATAATGGAACAATGATTATTATTGCTGATTGGCCTCCCTGAATCAACCCGAATTCCGGAGGAGTTTCAGAATGATTTTCGGTGGTTTGTTTTACAATGCGTCCAGGTCATTGAGGAAGTGTTCTCCGAGTTCTGACTTTCTATTCCTGCTTAGGCTTGGGTATTCACATAGGAGGTGGACTGTGCCCTTCTCGGCGTCTATGTCGCCACATCCTCTACAAAGATTCGTTGTTCTCGCACGCATTCTCATAAATTGAGCCGCTGGCAGGTTGTGACCGATCAAAATCTCTATAGGAAGTGATATGTGATTTTGTTCTGTCCAGAACGTCCTTAAAGTGCAGCCCGTCCTGATGGCCCTCCGTCTCTAACATTTTTTTGCAATTCTAGTGGTGGTTAATTTAAGTCATCCGCCATAATCAGATTCATCTCAGAACCCATTATAGGGAGCTCATCCGCCTTCTCATTCCTATGGACGCCCTTTTGTCCCGAGATCCAAATGAGTATAACATTATGTTTAGCACTAGAGGACTTGATATCATCGTGCCAGCATTTCACGATTTTTAATCGAATTGTTGATGTAAAGGCTACTTGACTATCTTTGTAGATGTCGATGGATCTTCTTAGGAGTGTCTGTGGTTATAGTGCTCGCGAGGCCTCGGCTATTGCTAGAAGCTCCGCCTGGAACTCTGCGATGTGAAAGTCTTATCGATCGTACGAGGTTTGGTTCTGATACGTAGATCCCAGAGTCTACACTCACATCCTTTTTTGACTCATCCGTGAAAATAGATGTGGTTTAGGTTTAGGACCTCTCCTTCTGTCCAGGTCTCTCTGGATGAAAATTAAATTTCGAGGATTACGCTGAATTCAGGGATTGGTGTTGAGTTGTCAGTTTTGGCTTCAATGTTTGTCCATCTGGTGATTGCTTAGTAACCTGTAAGACCCTTTTTCCAAAGGTAAGATTGTTCAAGGCGGAGCCGCACTTTTCCGGCCAGTTCCTTTGCAAAGAAATCGACAGACATCTTCGGGCCTATCTCCGATTCCAAAAGGTCGAAAGCATTGATTCGACTACAAAGAGACCAAAGTAACAGGAAACCATCTCTGAAACCCTTCGCACTTTATTGTTAAAGATCCATCCACAATCTATAATCGACTTCCCAAATCCAGTCGAACCTACGTGGTTACACAAGTAACCAACTCTGACAAACCTATTCCTGCATCTGTCACATATGCATGTGCTTATAAACTCAATTACACTTCACTAAAAAGTAAACTAATGTGCCCTATGTTTGTGTGTGTGGGTGTGCATGTTGATACGCATATACTTATTTATATTATGAACTTAACACCAAATTTACGATTATAAATGTAATTTCTATTGACAGTCAGTGGTTAAGCTAACATTTGTTAGGTGACATACTTCGTGGTGATTGATTACACCAGGTCATGTCCAACAAGGATTAATTGACTGAGTCAACCATCAATATGTGTGTGGCATAACAGTAGTCATTACGATGATTATCTTTCGGCTTAATTGAGTAGGCAAAATACTGGCAAAACGGAATTGATCATCCAAGTCGTATTGCCTGTCCGACTAAGAAAGATTTATGGAACGTCACTTAATTAAGGACCTCGAAGGAAGAAACAAAAACAAAATTAATGTCGTCCATAGGAAATTGTCTCATTTATGCAAAAAAAATGGTGAAAGCAATTGATGGATAAAGTTCTAACTGGTGATGGTCGACTCCTTGGGTATAATCATATGAAAAGGAAGTTGTAAAGTGCTGTGATTTCTTTTATCAAATAATCAACACCAAGGTTGCGTGAGACTGAATCATTAGTCTAATCTAGGATCAGATGAGTATATGACCAGACCAACGTTAGCGATTGAATGGAGGAGAAGCTGAAACATAATATAAATTGGCTATGAAACTCTGACTCCCGTCGTGACTCAGTAGCTAGACTGTTGGAGCACTGAAACATAAACACCAAAGGTCCAGTGTCCTTCCAGCAGGTGCAATCCTCGAACTGTATTTTCTTCATCTTCCTGGAAAAGAGGAGTAAAAGCAGACATTTGCACCAAAAATGTGCGTTTTCTGCTGAGAGACAAAAAGAATGCCGCGGACTTCTTACAAACGTCGGAAAGTATCCATTCAGCTTGAGTGGATCCTGGAGAGTCGTTATTATTTTCAGAAGGTATGGCACTGCGACTTCATGGTCTTTTATGCCCCCTGCTGGTATATTGGAGAGGTTTCGCCAGAGTTCTCCTCGCGTTATAACTCCTCTGGAGAGGCATACAGTCTTACTAAGCCTCGGCCAGAATATTCCACAGTAGAGCACCTTCTCTAGACCACTTTACCCAAGGAATCTGAGGATGAGAAGTGGGTTTATAGTTGGTATACTCTTATCTGACATTTGGAACTTGTATTCTGGAGTCTCGCGACCAAGTTCCCTCAGTGTGTCAAACTCCTATCGACTAAACCCTCTCCGACCTCAAGTGAGCCAACCCCGTAATTGCTTCTTGCATTACTTTAGGGTGGTGCCACTTTTCCTAGCCTCTACAGACTCTTATCCTGTTCCTGTTCTCTTTTTCTTCAGCACTTCCTTGACGTAGGAGCACACTCGGCTCCGATTTTCCTCGCTCGTGCGTATAACCGTGATGATAGGGTCTAATGTGATTCCGCCTACCACCGTTTCTAGTCTTCATCTCCCTGCCAGCCATCTGGTGCATTCAGAGAATGTGTATTCAGCGTTGTCTTGACTCGAGTTGCCATACTGACATGCTGGACTCGTTATTTTCCCCATTTTGTGCAGCACCCTTTTTCGGTAAGGAACTGAGTCCAGTCCATACCGTTTCCGATCAGTCTTCCAGTTCATCTTCCCCTGGTTTCCCTGCGCCAGCGTTCTTGCCTATTGTATATGTATTTTCTATATGTCGCTAGGAGATTGATGGTTCGCCACCTGGAGGGCTCCTCTTCGCTGCCATTTGCTTTCTATATGTTTCTTGGTTGAGCGCATCAGCCCAAATTTCACATCCGTATAAAAGGATAAAATGCGTTACTGTCATAAGGAATTTTCGATGAATTGCCTTTGGTCCTCTCTAGTTTGCTATTAGTCTGCTCAATGCTGTATTGATATTTGCAGCCCTTTTTGACAACGACTTGATCTGCTACCTATATCTGAGCTTTGTGTTCAACTCCACTCCCGAGTACTTAACTACATCTTTAGTGGTTCTTGATTCCTAGCCTACCCCACCTTAAAGATAGTGGGGATATGCCTCCCAGGCAGCATGACCAATTCAGTATTTTCTGTTGCTTGGCTAAATCCATGATCTTGCATCCAGGGTTGGGCGCGTCTCCAGCTTCGTATTTGCAAGCATCTTCGTTCTTAGGATTCCATCGTAGAAAATATTCCATAAGTTCGGTCCTAGGATTAAGCCCTGAATGACACCAGCGGAAATTTTATTCTCATCATCCGTCAGAGATATTGTGGCACGTTGAAAGTGTTTTCTGAGGCGTTCAGCTCATCCCACCGTCTGAATGAGTTAAAAGCGTTTTTTAGGTCTAGAGAGCTACTGCGCTGGACTTTGTTGAAAGTTCTAACCTCCTCTACTGCTCCTTTTGTTGTGTGTCCTTTTTGAACCCGTATTGCTCAGCGATTAGGTCGCCTGCTCACAGAACTTCTGCCGAAATTCGTGGCTAGAGCATCGCATCTTAAATATTTCCTGCTCTATCTAGCATACATAAGGCCCCTTAGGCCGATTTATATCGTTGTTTCCCCCCCCAGTCCTTGTAGAAAACCCCTTCCTGCTATAGCAACATCGTCGATACAAATATTTCAAACAATTTCGTCGAATTGCCTTGCATTGAGCCACCGAGACACGTGTGTCCGATTAAGAATCAATATAACCTTCAAGGATCTCAATCAAATTAGAACACAAAGTTATATTTTGTCAGAGCATTCCCAGAAAGACTGAACCTACCTTTCGTTTTCCAAGTCCCGTCATTGTTTTTTTTGTTATTTTTTACTATCAAAATCTAAAATCCAATTATAATCTCTCGGGTAAATGGATCACGTGAAAAAAGAAATGAAGGTCCTGGAAACCTCCTCTGCCATTATGTTCGAACGAAAAAAAAAAGGAAAACGAAAATAAATAGAGAATTGTGGCCGTCTCCCACCGACCCCACCGATTTGGTGAATATTTTTCTTCAACTGTTTCCTCATCGAAAGATGGGTCGGGGTATTTTATTATTAATGGCACAAGTTGGTGTTATGTGCGGATACCGTGGGGTAAATTGAAGTCATCAATTCGTTTGGACACTTTACAGAGGTTGCTTGTCCCGTAGAATTTATTTAATATTTTCTTATCGCCTTCACTGCTGCTGTTGCCTTGTTTATCACTGCGGAGTCCCGTGTTATTATTTCAATTTCATAACAATGAATTATCCTGCAAATAGGATGAATAATTTAGGAAATCATGGTTGAGTGCTGGCGGTAAACACTGCGGATGTGGATGCGGTATGAATGGGGACGTATGGTATTAATGGAATGTTTTGGTAAGACAAACAATTTATTGTTATTGCATGCGAATGCGCGATGTTGAAGTGTAATTTAAATTTATTTTTATATCCTTTTTCATGTCGAGTGGAGGTTACTTGAAAATTGCTTAGAACAGGTCATTTATTATTGTTATGGCGAGACAACAGTCATAACTTGATAGGATTTCCGTTTTTTTTTTTTTTTGAGAAGAATTGTGATTTTTTTTTTGTGGAAGAAGAAATTAAATTTGATTTAGAGAAGATACTTATGATGTCTGGTGAGGTTGTAAATGTCTAGGTTGACTTAAGTTAAGGGATGGCTTTTGAAGTAACTGTTTAGTGAGGATTTATATCGACTTACAGAACTGAGAAGTGGTTTTTAGTAGCTGTGACATTCTGACCTCTATCCTATAAGCAAATAATGTTGTCTACAAAAACCTTTAAAAGGGTTTCCAATAGAGACGGGTAGATTCTAAAATTGAATAAAACAAGTTGGATGTGAGATATCAAAGAACTTTTTTTGACATAATGTGTGGAATATGACTTCGTTCAAATGGCCGCCGCGGTTTCGTTGGGTGATGGGCATCAGATTTAAGTAAAAAAAAAAAAGATCTTCAGCGACGAGACCCATTTTTGGGTGAACGGGTGCATCAACAAGCAAAATTAGCGGACTTGGGACGATGACAATCCACACGAAGTCCACCAAGTAGCAATGCATCCGCAGAAAGGCACTATTTGGTGTGGAATGTGTGTATTCCTTCGAAAACGACCATGGCATTACCATAACCATCAACGGAGAGCGCTACCGATCGATGAAAACCAATTTCTTTTAGCCCAAATTGGATGATATGGATGTGAACGACATGTGGTTCCAACAGGACGGCGCAACGTGCCACACAGCTGATCCCACAATGGACATTCAAGATTAGTGATTTGACGGCATGAGTATCTCACACAGAGGTGGCAAGAACGTATGATTTGACCCCGATAGACTTTTCTTGTTGGGTTTTCTTAAGTCGTAGGTCTACGCCAATAAGCCACAAACGACCGGTGCCGTCGAAGTCAACATAACCCGTGTCATCACTTAAATTCAGCCTCATCTATGCGCCAGAGTCATGGAAAATTGGGCCTCTCGGATGCGGGCCACCAAGCGAAGCCGTGGCGCCACACTTCGGAGTGACCCTCATGGGCATTGCTCTACTACGATCTACAAATCGTTTATGCCGCCGCTGCAGGAAGATCCAGTGCCGAAGATTAAATCCACAACCGTAAGTGTAGTCTTGCAAACCAATGTGTAGCCTTGAAAGGCGGATGGCCCTGTGGTTTCCTGAAGAGAAGGTTGCATTCTGTATAAAAGAACAGCGGATACACCTAGACGCCTTATTCCTTACAAAGCAACTCACAGGCTGGTAGCATTATAAAGTTGTACGCCCAAAAGTCCTCTCTAGCCTCATGCTTTGTAGTGTAGATTATTCGGATTGTGTGGTGTGGTCACGACTTCTTCTAACTATTTAACATGAATCCAAGTTGAACTTCTAATCGTCTTCTTGTTACTGAAGCTTGAATTCAAATTTAGACATCTCGTCACTCAGTAAGTAAGGTTAGGTAAGAGCCTTTGTGCCACACTTAGACCAGAGAAGAGAAGGTCCCATTGATCTATGATTTCTTCTGAAAAACTACCCGCAGAACCAGTCGGAGATTACTGGTTATGAAGCGCTAGAGTCTACGTATACTGGTGACAGCGAGTTCGTTAAGATTACGAAAGAAGCTAGCTTCTAAATGAGCTTTTCTTCGAGCAGAGAGGGCTGGACACGTACGGAGATGTTGAAGAATCGTTTCTTTCTCCTGCTCGTCCATACAGCTTCTACAAAATCCATTATAGAGTAGGTCTAGTCTATTGGCGTGCCTGACAATCATGTAGTGTCCTGTCGTACCACCCACCAAGGTACTAATAAGGAGCCTTTTCTGTCTGACTATTGAGTGAGGGCGTTTGTTAGCTTAGGTCAGATTCGTTTTGCGATTTGAAGACATTCGTCCACCTGCGGTTGGTGATGCCGATTGCGTTTCTTCTGAGAAGCAACCGGACGTCAAGAATTCGTCTGGCGAATTCGTCGGCTACCTAGAACGTCCCTATGTTCCGGCATTTCTTAAGGTGAATTTGGAATTGCTCAGCCATCGGCAATTTGGAGGAATTTCATCGCGGTCTGGATGTCAGTAAAAATGGTGGTGATACCCCGTGTAAACATCACATTGTACTTCAGCCACAATAGAGCTTCCTTGATTGCAATAAGCTCCTACAGCAGTTAGGCAAATGAAAGTAGATGCTTACATTTACATCGTTGGAGAAGACACCTCCATCCCCTCTGATCGTTACTCAATAAGTAGGATTGAATAAATGTCCTGCATGCATTGTGACATCCCGTATGTTTGGTCAGAAACTCCAACTACCTACGCCCTGTCAATGAAGCATCCTGACAAATTTTTTTTTTTTAATTCAGATCATGAAATACCTTCTTGACAACGTCACTCGTCTCATCCTGTATTGCATTTGTCCACATGCACTTCACATTGTATTATAGATTGAGACTTCTATCTACCGTCACCAGAACAGCAACAATAGGTTCGTTTAAAACTTCTCCGACGATTTGACAACTTTCATTGTTCCAAAAATATATCCTAACCACCAAAACTACACTCCGCACCTGCGTTATGCCAAAAACTCACACAAACACAAAAATACTGCAACACTTGCCAATCTAAATCTCACCCCCATTCGTTTCTGTTCATGAACCGTGGTTTTGGTCAGCATAAATTTTGCGGTGACGACTGGTCGAAAGGAACAAAGACGAAGGACAAACGGACTTCAACAAGGAATCTCAAATTTTAAATAGGGATGCTCACCATTACCTTCGAAAAGAGGGAATAGGAATATCCTAGTGACAAGAGTAGGACGATGGAGGACGATGAAGTAAAAAAAAAAAGAAGAAATCCTTGGGTTTCTCCACAAACTTTTAGGAACTTCATCGTGAAAAGTTCTCAATGCTCGTGCATGATGCATTAACTTAACTTGCATTTAGCTTCCGTCCAAATGAATAAAATATTCCTGAACAGCATTATCCTTGCTCCTTTTTCCCCACACTCAACATCTGCAATCAATGAATCTATTTCAATGACCAAAATTCAGTGGGTGGCCTTCCTTCTTTCTACACACAATGGAAGACCAAACTCGATGGGCATCCACTGTAATCCCCATGGTCATGGAGAAGGGCTAGGAAGTGGGATAAAGTTTTTGTACAAAACTACTTAAAAGAGTTGCAGTTGCAATTTAAAGTTTTGCTTTATTGCTAGGTGCTGCAAAAAGATGGCAGTTCCATTGGTAAAGTTCATTTCCCGAAATGGATGACATCGGGGAGACATTCATTTTGTGTGCTCCCATGTCCTCGTAAATGATCCTTTTTTTGTTTGGATGGGGAAGTGAATAGATGGGCGCTGTTTTGAAAGAGATGGGGTTGCTTCGTTTAAATTGTTAGGTCTTCGCAAAGGACTTGAATGATGAAGCTTGGAGACGGGCGATAAAATCGATTATACAGTCTTTAGTTTAATGTTGTGAAAAATGTTGATTGTCAGTTATCGTCAAGTTATCCTGTGGGTGTTTAAATGAGCAGGATACCATTTATTTTTGTCTTAGATTATCCTAGAGAAATATTCGACTGTTTAAGGGTACTTATTTTAAAGCCTTAAAGCTGAAGCTGTGTATGTTGATTGGGATACTGCGTGTAGCTGCATGGGTTTTTACAATCCAGTGACCCGTAAAAGTTGCCAAGATTAAAGCACCATCTGCAGGAGTTTGGTTATTCTTTTTGGGGTGCATGTGGGTTGTATTCTTCTAGATATGACGCAGCTGTTTAGGGCTCTTCACTTACTTGAAAGTTACAAATACAAATATTTGTCGCGTCAGCAGCTACGGCCTAGCTTCTTACGCGTGCTATATTTTTTGCACGAATAGAAGGGACCTTAAGTTTTATTGCCCACTACGAATGGCGGATTGAGAAGCTTTTTTATGACGGACGATAGTCTTGCAGGTTTGCCATATCTACGAACAGATGGTGCCGCCAAATAAAATTTTAGGTAGTTTGTAGGCTCCAACCTGTGTCCTCTAGCTGAGAAGTCAAACGCACTCACCACATAGCCAAGACGATTCTAAAAACGATTCTTTTGACGGTTCCGATTGTAATGTTGACAGATGTTCGAGGGTTTTTTTTTCCACAAGCTAACTACCAATAGCCGAATCTTGCTGGCTAGCTCATTGGCCTCCTCTTTTACCTATGCACTTATGAATGCTGCCTGACTGTTGTATATCACGTTTCTCGTGCCTGTTTTGAGAGAAAAAATGTTCGAGAGATTTTCGGTTCCATCTGTGTAGACGGTGAGTGGAGGAGGAGATACAATGACAAACTGTACGGGCTACACAGAGACAAAGACTCAACCAGAAGAGTGAAGGTTCAACAAATAAGGTGGTCTGGCCATGTAGAACGGATGGAAACGCTCTGGCCTGGAAAATCTTTGAATTCACCGCCGAGGGTAGAGGAAGACCGCGACTCAGGGGGAGCACGCAGGTGGAAAAGGACCTCAACCAACTTTGCGTGTGAAATTGGAGGCAGCTAGCTAAATATCGAGCTGGCTGGACATGCTTGTTGGTTGAGGCACAGGTTCACCCACTGGAAACTGCATCAGGACGCGCTTTTTCCTCACGGAAATTTTGAGACACCTCGACTGGAGACTTCCTCCACTTAACAAAAAAAGATCGAGGATCTTGCAGTCTAACAGCCTTCCGGCACAATAAATCTCGTAGGTCGTAGTACTCCTTGTGACAGTTGCAGATCCAATTAAATAATAATGGAACACATGGCATGTATCCCAGAGGTCTAGAACCGCCTATTCTTTTGAAATGCAAAGGTTATGGTTATGTTGCTTCTTCATATAGCCTCTGATATCGATGTGGGATCATTGTCAATCAACTGCTGTCTATTTTTAAACTTGTTTTCACTAATTGTAATGTTGTGTTATTATTGAAGGCAGCCAGCCACACTTAATCCGCCAAATTTCTGCAAATCAAATGTGAAATGTCGACTTGTTAGAATCCACCAAACCAAAATGCCAGTCAAAACACAAAATTTACTTTAATTTTAACCCAACCGTACATAAGATACATCAACTGACAACAGCACGTGTTAAATATAATTCACAACGAATTGGTTGGGAGGATATATTCCAGGGACTTAAGTTCCTCTTACTACAACCCTCTTTCATATTTTAATGTTCCCAAAAGGGCAACACAAGCGCGATAGAGTTACGGCCCTAGTGAGAAGAAAAAGTAATCTTAACCGGTTTTTTTAGCCACGAGTTTTAAATTAAAAAAAAAAAAAACACATTATCGCGTGATAATATATCCCTCCGCGGTGTGACCCATGTCAGATTGTACAGGATAATTTGAGGCAATAAATTTTGTTTTGCTAAAAATGACAACAGTGCCTAAGTGATACCCTCTACCAAAGTCTCAGTAGATAGGCAAATATCATTTGGAAACGGAAGGACATCCCAGCATTAAAGGACACAAACATATACATAAGTCATATCTTATTCTTTAACCAAAACAGGAAGAAGGTAAACAAAACAAAAACAAGTCAAATAAAGAGAAATTTCAATTGGCAATTGGAAATGTCAATGAGCACACACAGACGAATTGTATCTATCATCCTTTTATCTCTGAAAATTGTGTACCGGAAATGTTTGTAAATTTTTAAATTAGGACAAGGGTAAACAAGGGTCAAGCCAAAGAAATCATTGGAAATCCTGAAAACAAAATAAACGGGTTGTCCCAAAATAATTTAATTTTTTTTCTGTTTTTTTTTTTTTATCAAAAAGTAGATGATTGGCACACTTTTGGTTATAATACTTTAAGGGTATCGAAATGTGGGTGAGAATTTATTTTTAGATTTCATTTAGGGAAAATTGAGGTTCTTTCGCAATCGAAAACCAATTGACATTGGGTAGAACGGGATGTAAATCATTTCCTGGAAATGCGGCAAACATAATCGAAATTGAAAAAAAGAAAAGGCAGTGGGGATATAATTTTTAAATAAACTGCACTTGGTAAGTGAACCAGCTCCGGATAGAGCCGAGACGGTTTTGTCAGCCAAAAAAGGTTGAATTGTGGTGGAATGCTGTTCCTCGACTATTTTAGAAAATTGCGAGGAAATAACGGGGTTGTCTTACCCTTTTTCGTACGTTTACGGTTCCATCCGCAATGCCAGAAAGATTTCTTCAATCGGTTGTCGACTCATTTATTATGGCATCTCAATTGCCGCTAGTACACGAAAGATGCCGCACCCGCAAATCTGATGTGTGGTTTACTACAGCACTAGGAGGATTCTCCATGACGTTATTACTTCTTGGGGACCCAGTTCCATTGATGTTTTCCAAGATGTGACTAATAAATAACCCCACAGGCACGCCAGCCCTTTGGATGGTCGAACACATACTAAATTGAGGCCGCCCACTGTGTTAAAACAGACGCCTTTTGTAGCCGCCCAATATAGGAAACAGACGCTAGTAGCTTGCCATTTGTGGCTCATCCGCCACCATGCTATCATTCCTGCCGTTAAAAACTGCCTGTAGTTCATTCGCCTTTAAGATTGGTTTCCCAAGCCTTAGGACTAGAAATTGCCCTTATGGCCAGCATACCTGGTTTGGTTGCTTATTCCTGCAGGCACTCAGTCCCCCTTTCGCGTTGCCCGTTCTCTACCAAGGGGGGGGGTGCGAAATGAGGGTTTTCAACTTCATCAAGTTATATGGTCAACTGGCATTGGCATTTCGTAGAATTCTCTAGTCACTGCTGAAATACCTAGCTGCAGACCGGGAAAGATGGAAAAGATTTGTTGCCACCCTATGCCCCGCCTGGATTTAAAGAAATATGATGATGATAAGGCTTCTTCACTCAAAATGCTGGAAGTCGAACAGTTCAAACAGATTTTGTATCCCAAACCTTTGCAGCAACAAATCAATTGATACTAACGCAGTTCGCTACGTATAGGTAGGTAGGTTGAATCTTGGTCAGATCTCCACGGATTCATTGTTTTCCCTTAGCGTGATATGTCCTTGATGGTCGCAAAGGCTTAGTTTTTTTCACGGCAACTCCTCTCCACAGGCATGACGAACCTGTAAAAGCATAAACTGTCAAGAAAAAGCTTATCAATCCACTGTTCAGAGTCGGCAATAAAACTGTAGGTCCCTTCCATTTGTACGAAAAGTATAACATGCACAGCATGAATGGTTGCGAGAAGCTATGAGCTTGACACGCCAAATATGAATGTCCAGTCTGGAAGAGAAGACACCAAAGAAAGGTGGATTCTGAGACAGGTCGCCCAACTAGGTGGTGTCTGGTTCCACATGGGATGGGGCAACCCGTGCATAAATTATCTGTACTTAAACACATTCTTCTTAGGTAGGCCTCCAGAAGGTTGTTACCTATGATCTGCCCTATGAAGAAGGTTTTTTATATTTAATACTCGTCAGAACTACAGTTTGAGGTCCGCAAACCTTATAAACGACAAAAGCGTAGCTTTAGAACGATGTGGGGGTGGTGCAAGAAATAAATTTTGTCACCAATTTTAGCATAGAGTAACTGGTAGTAAGTGAAATAAAGCTTAAGTATAGGAAGTCAATCTTTCTCATTTGCAAAAACTTCCTCGAGGTCACGACATTTTGCGAATAAGGCGGCTCAACCAGGTTCACATCGCAGACATTTTCAAACAAATTGCCGGCGAATAGAGCACGGAATGTGTCTTCAGTACCCTTGTAATAAGCCTCGTACTCAAAGTCCTTTATATCGGCGTTTACTACATCTTGTTGCCCTGAACAACTCGACCCAGATATTTCCATAAACTTGTGCTACACAGCAATTTTCGAGTGTCCTTAAAGTACATAGATGGAAGATGGCATCACAACGGGCTCTCAGCCTAAGTGAGTCCCGTGGGACACCTATCTACCTAACCTAACCTATTCTAGATGGTTGTACTACTGGGACTGCTTAAATCAATTTTGCAATTATTTCACTGCCATCTTCTATCGGGAAATCTGCTCACGTTTTCGATCCGCCTTTACTTTCCCCTTTAGCTCAGCTCGTGCGTCTCTGGAGTATTTGGCTTAGCATTTCTTTGGGTCTTTCGACATTTTTATACTAAGTATTCTACCAGCAGCTTGATAAAGGCTTTTGTATGCTTAAAAGGTATAAAGCACTGGTTGGACACTTACAAAGTAGACATACATATGATAAAAGTTTCCATTCGTCAAGCAGAAACATAAGGGCATACGAAGTAGTAGGACCGCAAATTAACATTAGAGCAAGAGCAAAGCTTTAAATGGAATCCAAAGAAAACTTTAAACAGTCACCTGCTGATCTGCTGAAGACGATCGTCTTAAAGGATGAACTCCTCATGTCAACACTCATAAAAGGTTCCAGTGACTGGTTTGTAGAAAAAAATTATGAGCCTTAGTAGTAGGCACCACGCCAAAAGTAAAACATCTTTGCCCTTAAAATTGGTTTTTTTTTTTTTTTCATTCCAGTCTTCCCAACGTAGCAAAAGAAGTTTAAGGTCGGTAGGTAGGTTGAAGAGGTGAATGCTTCTCGTATGATGCAGCCTTCACTCGAATATCCACGGATTTAGTGTGTTCCTCTAGCACAAAAAGTCTGGTCTGTAAGAGAAGGCAAAGAAGACAAGTTGGTTGTTAATCGGTCAGCCGTTTGGCAATGAATTTAAGAATGGTTTTTGGTGGCTTCTTAGACAGGTAGCCCAGGTTATTTAAAATGGTATTCACCCAGGGCCATCTGAATAAGCTGGAGCAATCGCATAGGAAGTGGGTTGTGATCCTTCTATGTTTGTATTCCCGCAGGCTCTTCAAAGAAAGAATTGATAAACACGACATCATCTCTCTGCCCTATTTCATTCGGCTATTCTTGCTCTGTCAAATCCCTTCCACTTGACATTTCATATTTATTTCTTCAACATACGCGTCGTCATTCAAAAATTGGCTTCAGATGATCTGCATACATATGCACATCGGATTTTTCTAAAGCCTTAGATCAGCTCTTTCCGCCCAAGAATTCTGGTGGCATGATACTTGCGTTGTAAGATCAGAGTTCCAAAGCGACTTCTGTTTCAAAGTTAAATCGAAATTTTGCATAAGACCAGGACACAACACGTCATGATATCTGGCTCAAAGCCTGTTCTCTAAATAGACATTGTAGTTCCATTTCATTTGCCCCTCATCCATGGACTCCCAAGTTGGTATTTCACTTTCGTCAAACTTCATTGTCCTGTTCCGTATACGTATACCACAAATCAAAACAGGAATTTCTTTCAGTACTCTCAAAGGAATCCTTATATAAATAGCATTCGGTATAATGGCCAAGTTTAATTTCTGACTAAACTTCAAGAGCCTCTCTGTAGATACTCGTAGCTTCCTTTTCTCGAATTGTTGTTGTGGTGTTGATGGTTGAGTGTGTATTGTGTTCTGAATGGCCACAGGAGATCTCAAATCGGCTTTATTGTTTTGCTTAGTAGATTTCATATTCAAGTGAACAATGTTCTAATATTTTCTGGCCATTCGTGCCAATTTGTGTTTTTCTCCACATTGACCCGGACCCGGCGCCGGCACGCATTTGAGGAAAGGGGTGAGGAGCATCAATGTTTTTGGATAAATGAATTGCTTTTGGTTGATCAAAAGGAATTTGCAATTAAGTTAATTATTTTTAGAAAGGAAAGGGTTTATGGATGCAGTAGATAAATCGTTTTGATTATGCCTTTGAAACCCCTTTTCTTCATCTGTAGTCCATGGGCTTCATACTGGTCATTCGGTGACGGCTTGAGAAGCTTTTTATAACATTAATACACTCGAGACATTGTCACAAGAAAATATATTTTGATTGTTGCTATGTTATGTATATTCAGGTGGTTTGGTCACAGCCCTTGGCACAGTGGTTCCTCTTCAGAATCCTGTTGTGCCATCCCTTATGTTTCCAGATGAGTTGTTTCACTCTAGAAGATGTCAGAAAGTTAAAGAACTTCTCTAGGTGGCTGGCAGCGAGCTGTTCCATTGGGACAACTTCGCCTCCAAAAATTCTCTTTCTGAGTTGAAAGAGGGCTGATAGGGTATGTAGCGAGACGTCTCTTCACTCTCAAGATATAATCTACAACTTGAATCTGTTGCAAGATTCATGCGGTTGAGATGTTTATTCAGGCAGCAGTGTCCGCTTACGATTCTAATTAGAACCCTAAGATTGTGCCTATCGAGATTAACAATGAAAACAAGACGGTGTTGGGAATAAAGGCTTTGAGCATACTTGTCCTGGTGTGTTGAGCCAGACTTCCTTGGATTCTTGATTTACTCACCCCACAGACGAGTTCAGATTCCATTAATGTGGTTGGTGATGATAGTACCTTTCACAGCACAGCCGGATCCAAAATTCAGCCATCATTCTGTAGAGCTTCGGATGGTGAATGCATGCATATACATGCAGCTTTGAAGTAGATAGAAGGGTAGTAAGTCTCGACTTGAAATTTGCTGGTCTTTTCCAGTTTTAGATTGGTATGAAAATTTAGTCTACCCTCTGTCTGTTAGATAGAAAACCACACTGGAACGTGCGGATTAGTGTGCTGCAGAAGTGATTCAGACGTTCACATAGCTCATTGGATAGGATCTTATGTACGACATTTACCAGGGAGATGCCTTAATATGCCGCTTGAAAGCAACAGGATGACCTGGACCATACATAACTGATATTCCAGTCATAATTTTGATTATGAATTGGTGCTTGCACTCTAACAAAATATCATCTTAGACCCAACGGCCTTCTTATTCTTAAACTTTTTGATAAAACTGCGCTGACCTCCTCTATACTCAAAGAGGGATTGACTCTCTCAAAATAAGGCCCAGTCGCCAAGTGCTGAATTTGATTCTTAAGCACGTCCAAAATTCAATGTGTATCGGTGACTAGGTTCCCTTATTTCGAAGCATCATGCATTACGGCCTTGAAGCTCGCTACCAGTTACTTGGCCTTCCTATGGAACTGCCAAATGTTGTTCCTATCGTGCGAATTTTCTATTTCGTATGACTTTTCTATTCCTTTGCCTTGCTAGTCTTCCCGCTTTACTGGGTCCACTTTGTAGTGCATGGAGTATACCCTGTCATTTACTTTTCAGTTTCACTCTTCGATTTAAGGCTAGCGAAAAGCCCTTCCAGCAACCCTTGGCGGGTCTGAGCCTGAACTTATGCCGCTTTCCATCCTTCACGTTCCCGGGCACTCTGCTTCTGGTTTACTAGACCAATGCTTTTAGCGTCCACGATTGCCTAATTCTTTAACCGAAGGTTGGGTCTCCTTTTTCTTCGTGAACCAGGTGGCTGGGATTTCCATGCGCTCGATGTGGCCGAGCCATTGCAGTCGACGGTTATATCTTCTCCTCCATTCGCCCTACACGCAGACTGGACCAAATATATAATTCGGAGGTTATGTTCCCAAACTGCACGGTCAGTTTTCTCGGGATCCCGAATTCGGCCATTGCTTTATATAGTTCGGTGCGATGAATGCTGTCGTATGCGGCTTTGAAGTCGATGAAAGATTGTGAGTATCGACTTGGAACTCATTGGTCTTTTCCAGTATTTGCCGCAGTGTGAAAATTTGGCCTATCGTCTATTTGCCGGGCCGGAAGCCACACTGATAGGTGCCGATGAGTGTGGTGCAAACCGCTTTGGTCGTTCACACAGTAAACTGGACAGGATCTTGTAGGCTACATTAAGCAGGGATATGACTCGGTAGTTCCTACAAGACATAGAATCGCCTTTCTTAAGGATGGGACAGATAGAGCTGATAGTCCAGTCGTCGGGCATGCTTTCGTCCTCCCATACTTTGCAGAAGATCTGGTGCGTACTCCCTACCAAAACATCGCCACCAGCTTTGAAGAGCTCTTACGGTTATCCATCCAAGCCCGCGACCTTGTTGTTCTTCAGCTTTTGAATGGCTGTGCCGACTTCCTGTGGGCTCATATGGAAGTTCGGAAGGAATTGTAGAATGGTTCTCGGTGAGTTGTTTGACAAGAGCATTTCAGAAATGTTCTTCGAGGCCTGTCTTCCTGATTCTGCTAATGCTCGGGTATGCGGGAGGCGGAATGTGCCATCCTTGGCGTCTGCGTCGCCACATTCTCTGCATAGGTCCGTTGTACTCAAACATAGCTCGCACTTAGTCAACTGTCGGAGACTGCAAGTACAAGAGCTCTTAGAAAACTCTGCCTCTTTGTAGAGGACTTAATCTACCACTGTAGAGTCAAGTTCCATCAGTCTTATTTATCAAAGCCATCAAAAAAACCATTTCACTATTGTCACAAACCATATTGTCAATGATTTCCCAATTGGCCCCTAAATTCGCTTAAGAAGACAGCAATATAAAAAGTAATCGAGTCTTTTCCTAACACTTTCATAGCCACGGCGGATCTCTTCCGTTTACAACCCCCGCGGTCTATAAACCTACAAATTACTTTAAAAGAAAAGAAAAAAACACCTTCACTATAGTGAACGTAAAATTTTATTAAACAAAATAATCCTATGAATAGTAAATTGGCATAAGGATTTGTCAAACGTGTCCCGGATGCAGGTTAATGTATGACAAAATGTCGTGTCACCTCAAATGACACTCTTTAATGGCGGTTCCGCTGTGTCTTTTTTTCCGTCCCGTGATAAACTACTATCGTCTTGAGGTAACTTTTTTTATGACTTGTGATTTATTAAAACTTAAAATCGCTCTATGGTGTAAGGATTCCTCCAGAGCAATGTGTGTGTATTGTTGGTGGGTTTTTTATGACTTCAGATATTTTATGACGGTAAGAAGTTGACATAAGTTGTTAAAGTGTGTATTGTCTCTTGATATCTGGGGTGCGTTGGTGGATTGCTTTTATGTTGTTCGGAGTGTTTATTTTTTTTTAAGACATTTATCTTTTTCTCGTGTAAACTTGCCTCTCAAGGACTCATTGAGACTAAAATCGTTTATATGGTTCTATTTCTTTGTTGATAGAGGTTTGAGAAGTGACAGAGAAAATTGCCTGTGTTCTTATGAACATCCTCATCGGCGCATCCTCTGCATAATGTCGTCATCGTTTAGATGTAATTTAGTCGTCAGCATAGACAATGATTTCCTGTCTTTTTTGTAGACGCTTGCTTGTCCTTGCTTTGTCATTCTATGGCTACAACCTTTTGGATAGTTCACAGGTGGTTTATGATTTCCACCTTTTATTTGCTTCTAAGGAATTTTGTGGAATTTCGGCCCTAAGATTGTTGAGTGAAGTCAAGGGCTGAACCCTTTCTAGCTAATTCAACAGCTGCTTCATTAGCTGGTATCCCACTGTGACCAGGAACCCAGCAGAGTTTTACATTGCGCTGCGAGCCAAGCTTCGATGTTATCTGCGAGGCTGCTGTTGCTTTTACAGCCGCCTGGCTGTCAATGCAAATCGTAATATCCCCCCTTAATATTATTATCATCGACACTAATTGGGCGGCTTTTGTCAGTGCTAAAACCTCCGTCTGGGAAACGCTGCTGTGATGTGGAAGTTTTGTGAATTTGTTAAGTCCTAGCTCCCATGGTCGTGGATGGACTTGGACCCCTTAGAAACTTCGATGTTCTCTCTCTATTCTCAGCTTGAAAAAACTCACGAGCAAGGTCTCTCCAAGTCCAAGTATTGGACAGTGCAATCCGTGTTGACATGAGGACCATGAAAGTTGTAAAGTATCTTGGCATGTTCGTACGGACTCAATCTGTAGTGCTTTGGCTGGCTAATTCTGAGTGCACTCTTTGCTGCAGCCTCCTGCATTAAGTAATCTACAGGCAGAAGATTTAGAATTGCTTTTATTGCCGCTATTGGTGTTGTTCTAATCGCAATGGTTGTTCCAGTGCATGCTACTCTCTTTATTTTGGTCATATCTCTCAGGGTACTAAGACCAATCTTCAATTGTTTTAGTTTAGCTTCTTAAAAAGTGGAGTCTACCATCCTCTTCGAAATCTCGTAACAGACCCAAATTTAAATAAATTCCTAGAACTTTTGAAGTCGCAGTTTGAGGTAAGGGCAAGTAGAATAAGAAACCCCTTCTCGCAAGTTGGTCTAAGTAGCCTTACACTGTTTTATCCAGCCTAGATTTTTATGGCGTATGACTTCACCGTCATTGTCGTCAATAGGAGGCTTAGTGTGGTACTCGATCCCCTGAATTTTAAAAGCCTAAATTTTAACCTGTGACTTGAGTAGGTCCTTCTCTGTTCGGAGAGGGTAGTGAAATGTTCTCGAAAATATGTAAATATGTTGACGCCTTATCTGCGCTTATTAGGAGCATGCAATTGATTCAAAATTAAAAAACTGAAGGACTTTGTCTCTTGCTTATACTTCTGCCTGGAAATGTAAGTCGAGCAACCAAGAAGGACTGCTCCAATTTCGTTGTAGGTTCAAGATTCATCACAGTACTACTCTCAGTTTACCTGCGACAGCTATAGCAACATCGTCCGCGTACGCAGTTACATTACAACCTTCCTCTTTCAATATTAATAGTAGCCCACTGACCACCAGATTGCAAAGAAAAGATAAGAGCACAGCTGCTTGAGGTGTCCCCATGCTCACAAGTCTCCGAACTGTAGCATCGCGCAGCCTAGAGTTCATAGTCCTGTTTGCAAGCAACTTCCCTATCAATATGCCTTTCGAGACTTAAATACCGAGGCCTGTGAGTGCATTAGTAGAGCTCCCTTTATGCCAAGAAAAACCACCAGGGTATATTGTTTGCATTTTAATGATATTTCGTTGATGCGCACAAGGGAATGCAGGGCCGTTTCAATCGATATGCATGTCGATAGGCCGACAGCCTGTTTGGAACAATGCAACGGCGAATGTGTATGTCTAAAAGTTTTTCCAACGTTTTCAGCAGAAACGATGAAAGACTTATAAGTCTCTGATCTTTGAGAATTATGTGCGAGCTTTTGCCTGCCTTTCGTATGAAGATCTCGTTGACCTTCGTCTACATCTTGGGGATGTGGATCAGGATGTGGCAGCTCTAGAAGTAAACGGTTAACCAGTGCTGGATTTTAGAGGGCATTTTACCATCCAGTCCTGCTGACTTAAATGGTTTGAAACCGTGTATTGCCCAGATAATTCGGTCTTTCGTTATGAGATAAGACCTTTAAGGTGTGGATCCTGCGGAGGTTGATCCGGCATCATTGGATTTTTGCGGCAGTTAGGGGTTTGTCGAGAGATTTAACATTTGAGCAGGTCCAAAAGCAGTCAGTTTTTTTCTAATGACTGTGAGTTCTTGGAGTGGAAGATAGGATTTTCCTGAGCTTAGATGTCTCAGAGATCCCTTTCATTTTCCGCAGAGCAGTCTCCATGACTTCTATTGGGGTTTCCTAAGTAAGGTTTTGAATGCCTTAAGGGCCTATTTGTACGAGGTCTGATCATGAGTGTCACAAGATTGCTTGGCTTTATTGAAGAGTCGCCTGCAGTTCTTACAACAGGTCTTGATTTCCTGGTTCCACCATGGAGGTTTGGGATTTCTGCTTGGTTTGCCTACAGGACAGGAAGAATGCATCGCATGACTGAAAGCAACTATAAGCCTCCTTACTAGGGAATCCAACTCATTGATATTCTTGCGCAAAATTTGAATATAACCGAGGATTCTACACTATCCCTTTATATGATCCAATCGATTCTCCTGTAGTTTCTAAAGAAGCTAAGGTTTTGGTCTTATACACTTTACTCGCCCTGTTTATCTAGCTGATAGCTCTCAGAGTATACAATTCTAAGGTTCATGTAGAACCAGGCTTAGGTTTAAGGGGTTGCTGCACTTATTTACAACCTCAGTCGGATCTCAAAGGATCCATTGTGTACCATTCAGGCCATTTTCTCTATGGAGATTAGAATTTTAATTTTTAAAATTAAGCTAGAACACACTGTTTTACGACAACCTATGCCAGGCATTGTTTAAACAAAAATGTATTATAAAATTTTGCATAAAAACTTGTTTTGCATTTCTTTTTTTTTTTGCTCTCATACCACAAGCCTTAAACCCGCTAACCGCTTAATATTTGAATATCCTCCGGCAATTTATGAATGTGTGGAGATAAATGAAAATTTCATTTCGTTCCAAAACTCATTGCACAACAAATTTGTCGCGAAAAATGTGTCCCGGTGTGCCCGACTAAAATTGTTTTCGCCGTTAAAAACAAAATTCCCAACACATTTTCCGCATTGCCACCCACAATGTGGGTCATTGGGCATTGCGCAATATTCCCGCATAAGTATGCAAACAGGGGTTGCTTTTACCCTGACCTACATTACACCGGAGTCACGTAAATTTCGCTGATTATCTTGTCGACCTTGATATTTTGCTTAAATTCATGAATAGCTGTATGTTACAGATACCCATACATATGCAAAAACTTTGCGTTGAATAGAGAGAACGATGCTGAAGTCATGTGTGTGCCAGGTTCTATGGAGGGTGCTGGTTGCAACTGCGGGACTATCGTTGCTTTCCCCGAGCTCCAGTTTGCACACGATTAATATTCATGAAATTTAATGCTTTCATTGTGACGGCAACGGCTACAAGCGGAATGTATTTACATCCCTGGAATGGGAAAGGAAAAACATTGTACACAAGGATAAGCACATTGTAATAATTAGGTTCGTGTGATGCGCGCTCAAGGGTTATTGCCACTATTTGGCTTTTGAAAATTGTGGAAACACTTTCTGATTTAGTTGAACAAAAGCGAAGTGTGGGCGTTAAACACTAGAGTGAAGCAGATCAAGTAGAGCTTTTGTTTGGAAGCGTAAATGAATGAATGCTCTGCAATTACCCAAAAAAGGTGAGAAGAAGAAAATGTGCTCAGAAAGTGGTCCTTATGCACTGCTGTCGAAAAGGTTAATCAGTTGACGAATTTCGATGTCAGCAAACTATTGCCACTAACAAGCAAGTTGGTTAAGAGTCTTATTCCAAATCTGTTGGCTCTAGGTTAAGTCGTCATGGCTGCACGCCTTCGTGTCCAAGTTTGACACATCTGGAATGTCATTGATCTTGAAAATAGGTTTTATCTTGAAGTACATATGTCTACGAGTCGTTTCAAGGATTGGAAGCTTCAGGTTTCTGACTGTTGTATTGTTCCTTAGACCATGACTAGAAATGAGTACCGAGATGTACCGAAATATTAATATTATACGTCGGAAAAGTGACTTAACACTAAACCTAGGATGCAATGCTCTGTGAAGATGTAGGCTAGTTCAAAGAGGTTATATCTTTTCAGGCGAATTATCTCTAAAGATACCGCAATAGTCAACAACAGCTTCCACCTACGAATTGTTTTTGACAGAGTATTGGTGTAAAGCAGGTGCTTAACCAACGATATGTAGGCGTTCTGACATTATCTAGATTCCTTATGTCAGGAGCCTTGCCTGGCTAATTCATCAACCACGCACTGTCCTAGACTGTCGCTATAACCTGGAACCCAATAGAGTTGGATATTGTGTTGTTTACCAATCTTGTCAACAACAAAATTTCCTAAGTCCTTCACAGCCCAGTAGAGGAAGACCGCGACTCAGTTGGCGTACGCAAGTGAAAGGGGACCTCAACCAATTTTGCGTGTGAAACTGGAAACAGCTAGCTAAAGATCTGCTGGCTGGCTGGAGACATTTTTTGATTGAGGCCACCTGGACTGTAGTGCAAACTTAATTTAAGTCCTTCACAGCCTTTATGAGAAATTCCATCGCAGCCTGGCTGTCGATATAAGTCACAATGCTTGTGCTTTACACTCAGTTATTCTCCACCTATGCAACAACCTGACAGATACTTGTGAATTCGACTTGAAAGACGCTAAAGTGATTGGGAACACTGAAGGTGTTGTGAATATCAATTTCTTCCGAAAGAACACGGGCACCGACTCTTTCGGCTGCTTCAGAGCCATCCGTGAAGATCGAGGTAGACTGATTATGCCAGCTAAAACCAACACATTTAGACTAGTGACCAGCTTTTAGGTTAGGTAAGGGTTAGGTAGTGGGGTTGAAGGAAATCCGTTTTCCGTCACACTTAGGTCAATGTAGACCCATTATGATGCCCTAGGGGTTGCAGACCCCTTGCTAGGAACCATGAGCCTATGTTCTATCGAGTCAGTCTGAGGCGTTGATGAATCTGTGTAAGTCAACCACAGACTTGTCGGACAGTTCTTCTAGATACCGAAAAAGGTATTTTCCTAGGGTCTTAAATCTTTCTTGTCAAAGCGCTGGACAGTGGCAAAAAAAGTGTGAAGTGTCCTCATCTACTTCTTCATCACCACATCCCCTGCATAGGTCATCCATGCGCGGTGATGATACCTATTAGAGAAGAAAAGGATTTTTTTTCCATTTCCAAAATTCTCTCGGTTTTTCGTTTTTTGTTGAATGGCCATAGTTTCCTTGTTATGACACAGGAACTAAGCGCATTCCAATCTATCGTTGGCAGTCTTTTTAATTTTGCTCCTAATTTCCTGTTTTTTGGTATCGGCTTGATCGGGATCTAATGAGAATTCTTTCCTTGCCAGCTCATCAGCTGTCTTGTGACCCAGCAGAGTCTTACATTGTGCTGCCTGCCAAGAACCTGTAGCTCTTCGCCACAGCGACTTACAAGCTTGGAATTTACTTCTATGGCAGAAATCGCTCTTATTGCCACCTGGCAAAGAGTAATATCGTCTTATGGGCTGCTGCTGTCACTGCCAGGACCCCCGCTTGGAAGACACTTCTGTAGACTGGGAGTCTGATCAATCCGGACAGTCCAAGAGTCTCGAAAAAGATTCCAGCTCCCATTTTGGATCCATCCGTAAAGAAGGAAGTTGTTGTGTCATTATTTAACACCCGATTGGCCTGCCATCCGTCCCTGCTAGGAAAGTTGGTTGAGAACGGTATATCGAAGTCTAAGTAAGGCGTCATGTAGTCTGCCCACAAGTTTTCGTAGAATCTGTGCGTGCCTTGCCAGACTGAGTTCCCAGTTTCCAGTTACGCTTTCCAGGACGCTTCTTGCTGCTGATTGACCAGCTTGTAGCTCACGTTGAAGTTATTTATAATCGAAGGCTGAGGTCTAGGAATGCCCCATATTTTTCACAATCCATCGATGAGTGTTTATTAGTCTAAGGGCTCATTGCATACCATAAAAGTATATTGGCAATAAGTGTAGCATGGTCTGATGCGCAGCTGCTTAATAAGTTCTCAGCGCACCCTTAATGGTAATTTAAGCCAACTTTTTGGGCTTTCTCGAAACAAAATGGGTTCAAGGCACCTGCCACCCTGAACTGTGTGAAAGGGTATCATACTCTCAGCTCTTAATTAATTCTAGTTCTCATTTCAAACGAAATTTGAAACCATCTCCTCCCGATATGGTCGCATAATTTTTTATCATTTTCAGGGTCCTCTTGGTGGTCTATATACCTGCGTATACCTATGTACAGGCACTCTCAAGTCTCCAAATCAATGAAATCCAATATAAAGGTAATAAAATAGCTTTGAAATAAAAAATTCACTCTTTCGTACTTCATACCCATGCCACACCGGTCGGTTGGGTGGTAAAGGATCCATCCAAAGCAAATGTATCCTCATAAACTTTCTGCTAATGGCTCCTGAAGAAGAGAAGAAAAATATTTTTTTTTTCGTCTTTTTTTTCCTGAAATTAGGATACTTTAAGTAAATAAATTTTGCTGTAAGGCTGTTAGGTAGGTGGTAGCTGTAATAGCTGGAAAGAGAATGGTGCCTATCCGTTAAATATGAAAAGGAAGAGAATTCCTTAAGGCGTTCCCAGAATAAAACATCTTTATTCCATTTCAAGAGATATAAGGAGATGGGAATGAAATTATTCGAATTGAATGCTAATAAATCACAGTTTGAATGAATGTATAAGTGGGAAAATATTGAAATTAGGAGAAGGTGCTTCGCGTTTGGAAGGCTGAAGAAAATAAAACCGCGTGAATATTTTTGGTGTGCGTTAAAGGTTTACTCTGAGGTTCTGTGTTATAAGTAATGCTATCTTTTAAACATGCTTTCTAGAAACAATTTACATATGTGCACATACCTTAAGTAGATGTAGTTAAAGTGGTTAGGGGTCTGTACACATTCTAAGGCGGTTGAAGGTTGAGTTCAAAAGGATAGTAGATCTTGTATTTATAAACGATGGAAACTATTAGCACAAGGAATCTACAACTGATTGCCGCGAACTCGGATATGCGCCCTTTCCGAACAAATGCTCGATTAGAATTGAACTAACTCACTATAAGTTCCGCATACCCGAGCTGCGAGTTGCAGTAAACCTACCCTACACAGAAGGGATTTCTCTGTATTTCTATCTACTCAATTGTGGTCACTTGAGTCGGTTAACATATTCATCATACGAATATCATTGCCAACTAAAGTCATTTGCTTTTCTTGTGTAAAATTGGAAATGAAGGCATTGGCACAACCTGTCTTCAAAAAATCTGCTAAAATAGTACAAGGAACAACATTCTGTACACTTCGAAAGTGCCTAACCTTTCTTTCTTACTTAAGGTGGCGATACTGTTCGGAGTGGATTTGGGCCTCAACCAACTCGCTCGATCTTTAGCTAGTTGCCTCCAGTTATGCACGCCAAATTGGTTGAGGTTCCCTTCAAATTGCATCCGCCACCTGAATCACGGTATCTCTCTACTGCCCTGTCCCTCGAGGATGGATTCGAAGATTTTTCGGACCGGAGCATTGGCGTCGATCCGCTCTACGTGACTCAGACACCTCAGTCGTTTGTCATTGTATCTTCTCCTCCACTCACCATCGGGACTGAAAATCACCTGAAGAATTTGTCTCTCAAAGCACCCAAGACCACCCTCATCAATTTTTGATAAAGTCCATGCCTCTGCACCGTAGAGCAGGACTGGGATTATTAAAGTCTTCTATAGGGTCACTTTTGTTGTTCTAGAGAGGGTTTCGCTATTTCATTTCGTTTCATCTCAGCGATGGTGTCGTTGCCTGAATTGATAGCAGAGTCCAGGGAGACCAAGTCCCTAACTACCCCAAATTTATATCTGTCGAGTGTGATATTCTGTCCGAGATGTCGGTGTTGGGTGTTCTTTCTTGCCCTTCGGCCTCAATACTCACGAAGGCGCTACTGACATTACGCTGCGTTTTGTGTGAGCATTTGGACAGACTTCTGAGAGATTGTGCCCCTTATTTAGGGCATGAGTTTGGCATAATTCTTTCAAGTGGCATGACAGCGCGTCTCCTTTCCTGAATCTTTTTTGGCATCAAAGGTCTCAGTGAGGTCTTTACCGACCTTGATATCATTATCATCCTGCACAATCGGGCATAATTATCAGGGATGCCGAAACTAGAAATTGCTGTGTATAGCTCGTCTCTACAAATGCTCTCATACGTGCCTTAAAATCGATGTAGAGGTGGTGGGTATCGATTTGAAGCCCCTGGGTTCTGTTCCAAGGTCTGTCGTACTGTAAATATTTGGTCGACGGAGGATTTTTCTGACCAAAAGCCACACGGATATGAACCGATCAAATTGTTGGGAAACCTGAGTCGAGAGATATCTTAAGTTTCGCCGTTGACTGTACTTTTGTAGCATCTCATCCGCGAATGCAAGTACGTCACATAGTCGGAGATGCACAGTTCATCGCTATTCCAGGAAGAAGGTATCTTCAGAGCATCAAGTAGACAGCTAAACCTTCAAATCCAAGGAAACATTTGTACAACATTTGACGCTGGTAAAACATGGCACGTCTCATGAAGTTGGGCTTCATGCTTAGAGCAAAGAAACTTACAAGTTGGACTGGGGCTTGAGAATAGATTTCACCTTTAAAGCTCAGTCTCAAACTCTACTCGATCGAAATAATCTCTTCTTGGACTGAGCTGGAATTCACCTCTTCTGGGAAGCAGCCAAAATTAGGCTATGTGGGACCTCTTACCTACCTGACAGAGACTAGAAAAGCACAGCTACTTAAGGTTTCCTGCGACAGCTAAAAGTTGTAATCTTAAACAAGATCACGGTCATGGAAGCAACCTGAGGATCATGCTTGCAGAGGAATGGTTTATTGAGAGAAGAATCCTCTGCCGCAGAGTTTTCATCTACTTCATGCTCTGCAGTTTTTTTGGTCTTCCAAGCAGAGTCGGCACAAGCATATGGGACTTAAACCCAGCTTGTTCAGATTATAGTTGATCGAGCAATTTCCAGTGGGATAGTTCATTAAGAGATTAGCATCAGGCGTGCTAAGAGGCAAAATTTCTTGAAATCATTCCAATCGAAGTCCTCTAACTAGATTCTTTGAGATCTTCTCTTACTACTTCCATGAGTTGAGCCTTGTCCTTGTGTCTAGAAATAGAAACCCAATAGAAAGTGATTTACTGTATTTATTTAGCGTAGCAAGCTTGGGCAGCTCCTACTAAGCTTTGAGTTAAAACGGCACGAACTTATAGCCTCTTTTTCCCGACCGTCGGAAAATATGGCAATCTGTTATGACTAGCCTTGAACTGTATGACATGCAGTTATGGGTTTGTTAGAAAAGGTGAACAATAGTCAGAGTGAAAGAGACAAACTTTTGTATGCATATGCTACAGCCAATCTCACATACGCACACAGGCAACCACGCCTTATGAAGCACTCATGTAAAGACATTTGAACTATTCTACTAGTATTTCGTAATGCATTCTCCAACCCGGACTGCAGTCCTTTTGAGCTTTGTCCACCCCTTTTTTGCTCCACAAGATGAGTCCACCTAGGCATAACTTTAGTTGTACTTTGTGTGGTGCAGCACAGCTTCCATATTACAAACTGACCATGAAGCTTTCTTACTGGTGACAACCCTCAAACCCGATGAGTTTTACCCTAAATGCATTCAAGACTCTAAGTTCTCTGGGCCTTTTTATGTGAACGTCTGACAACCTCCCAAATCTTCAAGAACTTTTTACAAATGAGTGTTTTCCCTTTTTAGATCATTAACAGAACCATCCAAGCTATGCCCTGTTTGCAATAATCTCTTCTGACCCAAACCCTTTTAGCCTCAAACCCTTCTGCTTGCCCAGAACTTTTTTTTCAGTCACTCACCATACCCTTGTGAAGAATTTAAATCAAATGAGCTTTCGCTTTTGAAACTCCACACGAAGCCCACTGCGAATCAAAAAGATTAAGAACACAAGCATTTCAAGCGTAGAAACCAAGGGAAAATGTACTACAAGACTGACCGGGAATCTCGCGAATTGGACGGGGTGGAGGTATGGGAAGGTAAATTTCAGCCTCACTTACTTCCTAACCGATTGCTGGTGCTTCAACGATTATCCACTCAAAATGGAAAAACAGCGAGGGGGGCAAGCTTTCAATATGGCAATTCGACTCAAGATTAAGCTCAAGACACATTCTGAGAATGCCACAGATGGCTTGTAGGGAGACGAAGACTTGAAACGAAGGCGGAATGCAACCGGACAATATTGTTACTGTCATACGCAAAAGTAAGGAAAATTGGAACCTTGTGTGCTCCAAGGAAGTGTGCAACGTTTCGTTACAGTTCGTTAAGAAGTTTTAGTTTCAAAAGAAATTTAAATGATTGTTCTCAACTTGAATAGGTGTACATAGACTTGTAATTTTGCGTGTCTTATTAATGTTTCAATACAATATTTAACGTCTTGTAAGAGGCTACAGTTCAAAACGAAGAATGCCTTAGTAAGCTTGATAGCCAACGATTTATTTAAAAATAAAAACAAATAATATAATTTTATATATTTGCCAGCAATGGTTTGTTTCATAATTGCAGGGAACATCTTCTCAAGGACCGACCGTTAATGTCATCGTTAAAAAAAACCGTTTATTTACCATTTCCGTAGGAACTTTGAACTTTATCGCTTTACAAAATTCATTTGCGTGTGCAGGCTATCCAATATCAAAGCCCACACTAAATATCTTTTCTTTTTTCTTGTTCTCTAATATTCCCCGTCAATTAGCAGCATTTCCTAACAAAAACTTGAATTCAATGGAAATTTTAAAATTACCATTCCTTTTGTTTCACCACATAAATGTCTAATATCAAATTTTCCAAAGCTTTACAGCGGCAGTATCATGGCAAATTTTAGAACGAAACGAATGCCCAAAAGGCAAATGGCAAGTTACAAAATTGTGACATGATGCCCGGAGACCTCAAGAGTGGGAAGTAATGAAAGGAATTATGTTCACTTCAACCCAACCCACCGATACACAGAGTCCCCATGCTTTGCAATACAAGATTCGTTTTGAAAACTCTCTGGCCCAGAGGGAAATGTTAGAAAACAACATTTCGGCTGAGAAAGGAAATTGCAGGACACTAGAGAACTTTTTCCAAGCAAAATATTTATGCCGGCCGCATTTTTTTTTCGGTGGCATCACGAAAGTATCAATAAAAATCATCAAGGAAATATTGAAATTTTCCCAACAATTTGGTCGGCCAAAGAGGGGCCGTTTTAGTGTCCTTCTTGATGCTGATGAAATTTGCGAAAACATTTAGGTATCATATTTATTGGAAATTTCCAGAAATTTAATTATGCAAATTGTTTCAATTAGACGAGAGCGTGGGTAATTTGAAAAAAAAATGGAAAACGTTGCGAAGGGAAAAATGTTGCGTTCGTAAATATTTTTGTGAGGAGAGGTTTTTGAAGGAATGGGCATTCCAATATTGATTGATTGGAAAGATAAAGATCATGGATGTCCACGTGGTGACATTGATGGAAAGTGAACTGTAGGCTGGCATTTGGCTCATGATCTTTAAAAAAAATTGGGGAGAAGCTGTCAGATAAAATCAACTGAAGATACTCGAAAGCTTCGTTGACGGATTTTACACACCTACACTTGCAAATGGAAAAAGAAAAATATTTGCTTGATGAAAAAGGTTCTAGATTTGGAATTTAAAGTCTCCATCTAGGTTAGGCTCGGTGGTATCTAAAGACATGGACCACCGAAAGAAGATCGACTAGATGAAATGGAAACCCCTGTTTGAGGATTGTTTGGTTGGTTGAATGGAGTAGATACGCTTAAATTCATCCTTCTTATGGGGCTAGTTGCTAATATCAGCACTGTCTTACATAAATGTGATTCCTTAGGTTAGGTTAGATAAGGTTGATATGGCCGTCAGCTGTTGCCGCACAAAGACCAGCGATAAGTCCATTATGATACCACATGGGTCCGGAAGATCTCCTTATCTACTCGTTGAACCAATTGAAGCTTCTGATGATGCGAAGGAAGTTTCTGACATCTATGTTTATCAGATCGCCTAAGTTGTTAATGTTTCCTCCTCTTCTTCATCTATACAGACTCTACAAAAATCATTTGAGTGGTTAGAACATACCGCAAGCTTTGCGATCTTTTGAGATAAATAAAGCGTTTCAGATCCAGCCTCGGCCAAATCTGGTTCATCGCTAGACACGTTATACCATTTGTCCACCTAGAATTTGTTCTCACGATAGCATCCAGCATGAGTTTGAGTTTAACTGTAGGGATCAATTTACCCAAAGTGCATTTTTCTGGAAGCATGGGTATCGTTGCTTCATATCTGGCGAGTTCGTCTGCTTAACAGTTCCCTGGAATATCTCTATGCCCCAGCACTCAAAAAAGGTCAATATTGAACTGCTCCCCCATCTCCATAAGAGATAATCTAGAGCTACTAACGAATTTGGAAGGAATGATTCCAAGGAGCTCATTGCTGCTTAACTGTCCGAAAATATACTTATATCTGTGGAAGGTATATCACGCTTTTCTTTAGCCAAGATAAGACTTCTTTAATCGCCAGTATTTCCGCCTGGAACACGCTCGAATGATTTGGAAGACGGAGGCCAGGATAAAGCCGATCACAGAAAACACCACCACCTACGCCTTCATTGTGATCCCTTACGGATGATGAAAAGTGACCTCAGGGAGAGAGAGCTAACACTCATGACACCACAGAGATTACCGCAGGTGCTGCTCAGAGCTCAATCCTAGGACCAGACTTAAGATCGAATTCTAAGAATGGAAAACCCTAAAATATGTACGTAGTCAGCTACGCAGATGACTTTGCGGTCATAGTCATCGAATACGACACAGAACACGCCCAAAGAAGGCTGAACTAAGTCATTAGACGCATCGCATTTTTCATGCAAGGCCATGGATTTAGCCTAGCAACAGAAAAGACGGAATTGGTCATACTGACTGGGAGGCATCTTTGAGATGAAGGTACTTGACAGTGAAGTTGGATACAAAGATCACATATTGGCAGCAAATCAAGCCGAAAGGGCTGCAAAGATCAATACAACATTGAGCAGTTAGTGATTATCTGGGAAGGTCCTACCAGAAAAAAAAGTAGAGCAGATGTGCCGTTTTGATACCACAACTTCCGTGACCTGGATATTGAAGGAAGTGGAGTTCAGTTATGTTGCAAAATTGTAAGTCAAATCTCTGATAATTCCTTAAAAAATGGTTTGTCACATGTGCGATTCATGGCTCTGGCTAGTGCCGGACAATCACAGAAAAAGTGTGAATTGTCGCAACTATGGCAGTCGGGGTTGAACGGAATACCTAACTTGGCAGCGTGTGGACCAATTGGCCAGTGGCCCGTGCTAATTGCTACGATTCTTGCTGTCTCGGTGTGGGTTCTGTTGATTAAGTCGTTCGCCCTGTTTTTATTGAAGGAGGACCATATCTATCCGGATATGGGACAGAATTCTAAATTTTTCCAGCAAGAGTTGGCAACAGAGAGATAGTGTTATACATCGAGGAGCAGAATGACTTCGCAAGAGAAACATCAAGGGTTGAACCACATCTGGCAAGCGCGTCGGCTCTCTAATTACCTAAGGCCGGGAACCCAGAGGAGAGGGATATTAAACCGAGCGTTTGCTTAGGTAAGAGTTTCCTTACTCTGTTCTACTAATTTGGAGGACGAAGTAGGTGAGTGGAGCGCTTTGATGGCAGCCTGGCTGTCAGTAAAGATTCCAATGTTTTTTCTGGTAGCGGAGCTGAGGCTTAGTCACATGTAGGGCTTTCTAATCACTAGCAGCTTCACCTAGAAAACACTCAAAGAGTCTAGAAGGCTAGAAGGATTTGGTTATGTTCATTTCCACTAAGAAGACACCTGCTCCAACGCCACACTTCATCTCGGAGCCGTCGGTGAAAATCGATTCTTGGTATTTCAATACGGGTGCGTTATTGTTCCATTCCGTCTTTTCTAGAGCATTGAGCAGACTAATGGCAAACTTGAGACTGCGAAAACTGCGACTGCGAATGGATCTGAGGTCTATGTCAAAACAACTTTTGGATAAAATTTCATAAAATTTAACTGAATACATTTGACGGCCTGGAATTTAAATTCTAACATCAACATTTTGTATAATTCTCTCGTTTCTATACAAAAACCATTTACAAAAAAAGAAATAGCTATGTACACCAAATGTATCTCTAAACTCAAAGCCAAACCGAAAAGTACCCTCAAACTCATTCAATTTGTATCGTATCTACAGTTTTCTTTTTTGTCAGCACACCATTGAATTTATTGGAAAAAACTAGTTCAATGGATCACAAAACTGCAAATTGGTAACCCCTAGCGAATGACACAATCAAATTAGGTTACCGTTGATTCAATATAGAATTTAGCATTTTTATTTATTTTTTTGTCAAACCACAAAAATACACGTGACATTTTATCCGCCTTATGCCAATCTGACTTCAAAAGCACATTTGGGAGATACGCCATGGATACGTATATCCGACGACGGGGAGGGAACCATTTAATTGATTTTTCTGCAAATAGATCCTGGTGAAGTTGAGAGAATTCGAGTGTTGAAACCTGCATACCCTTTTATATTTCAGCAATTACTTCCGGATGACCTTTACATATTTGCACAGGTTTGGGGTCTGGCGACGCAGTTCGGTTAAATTCCAAACAAATTCATTACGAAGCTGTAATTGATGCTATTCATGCGACAGGACATTAATTTTTGTTGGATGTACCTACAGACCTACACACAGGTCAGGTCAATATCGAAATGACGTATCTAATTGAAGGAAGCGATCTGCAGTTTTATTGCCGACTCCGAGCGGCGGGTTGAGGAACCTTAAGGTTTGTCATGTGTTGTTAGATTTGAGGCTCGAACCTATGTCCTCTCGCTTAGAAGTCCAAACGCACTAACTATTAAGCCATGACGACCACGTCAACATTAATAGACTTCCGAAACTGCGCGAAACACTCCCACTTTTGATCATGGTCCATGCCCGACATGTTGCGTGTCCTTCGCGGACCTTTAAATCACCACATTCTGTTCGCCAGGATTTCCCTCGCAGTTTACATGAAGAGCAGCTTATGTGGGCTTGCTCTCGCTGTTGAATTTAAGGCCCACAAGTCGGGTTTCAACCAGACTACCCAGTCCTTGTCTGCAGAGTGCCCACACTTCAGCGCCGCTAAGATCTTTCGGTTGCAGGGCTCCACCTGACCATGTTTCCGAAGGGTACACGCCGACATCGTCCTCGTAATACTGCTTCGGCGTGAATACAGTGCCACAGTCCGTGACCATCCGCCTAGGCCGTTCGAAGAACCCTGCTGCGACCTTGTCCAGCACTTTAAGCATTCCCTAAACACCAAAACGAGAACGTATCTGGGCGCTCCTCTTCCTCGCGTGAAAGGTCCGAGATGATTCAGATGAATCGTGTCGATTAGCAGAGGTTTCCGATCTGTGTTGTAGAACTCTCCCTCTTCCATCCCTCATTTCTTGTTCAAATAAGCGCAGTTCACGCATGCCTTGATGTGTTCTCGGGTAAAGCCTCACATACTTGGGAAACAGAATGTCTACTTCCCCTCCGCCACGTATACTACGGCATTGTGACACAACTTAAAAAACCGCCATAGTACTGCATGCATCACCACCTACCATGTGGGAGCACATCCGATTCCATCGTCCGTAAGATATTATCCGATGTGATGACTTCTACCTCCATTTCCAGCCTTCGTCGATCTTCGCTCTTCTTTGCGTAATGCTTCTTCTTTTTCAACATTCCTGCCGGCAGCGTTGCTTAGTGAATTCCTTTGCTTCTCCTGTTGCTATTTCTTTGCCTACTTCCCTTTCGAAGACGTACTTGAAGAGGCACCTACCACCCGAGGTGCTGCTCTTCTCAGCATTGAGGCCTTTTCCTCTACTCCGTGCAGTAGGATGGAGTTTGTAATCGAAAGTCTTTGGTTGCTAGGGATTTCTCTGTCTTGCCTCATTCCTGAGTACTTCACTGCTTTCTTAGTATCTACTGACTATTCCCATCTTCTCTGCTGCTAGGCATTGACTGTGATCTTCCCTCTGTGTTGTCGTTAGTCAGTTCTCTGTCTCTGAGGAAGTCTTTCTTCATCTGCAAAAGATACTTTAGTATACTCTTAAGGTATTTTCTAGGGCGTTAGAATATCGCAGCGCTGTGTGATTAGCTTCATAAGCGTATTCATAACCCCTTTAGCGCTAGTGAATTATAAAAAAAAAAAAAAAACGCCTGGCCAAGTTAAAAACATTCCTTACATCTAGAGTTGCTAACAAGATGATACTTTCTAAGTTATGGCTACTTTTCCGAGCACTTTGAGAAGTCTAACAACCTCCTTCACTCCTCCTATATCTTCTGAACTTGTCCTTCATCTCGAGAAAGTCTCCTGCCCTCAGTACGGCTGCACAAAGTCGAGCTTTAAACCTTCAGCACTTTGGCAAGTATTTCATCAGATCCAGGGATCTATTTATTGAGCTTGCAGTCTTGCTTAACTTTTCCTCAATGAAATGTGGGCTGTCGTCTTGTTGGTCAACCCTGGGATCGTTATGTGGAATCACTAGCAAAAGCTATCCCTCTCTAAAGAGGTCGTGAGGACGAAAAAGCACTTGAGGATATAGCCCACTTCCTATGCAATTGTCCAGGCTTCTACCTCCTTAGTCATAAAGCCCTAGAAAGGAACTTCCTCCCGGGTATCAAAGAACTATCGTACAAACCAGGAAACGTCACTCGCAGCTACATGAAGTCCTCAAGATAATGTGTAGCGCTACAGGAGCTAGTTAAATCTACTTCTCCCATCACAATGAGCTTATATTGACCTAAGTACGACGTGAAGCCGAACGTCTTCCCTCTGCATTTACCTAACCTAGCCTACTATTTCCGACCGATTCCTATTCATTGCTTGGACTTGCTCGATTCAAAATGACCGAAAATTGAGAATGGTTGCCAAGTTCCCCTGAAACCCGTCTTGTCTCAACACAAGAGGTGCCTTCTACATTTCTCAGCTTTTTCGCAAAAGGCAACTCAGCTCAGACACGAATCTAACTCAACTGTCATCGCAGTTTGTTACAGCGTTACCAGTGTCTACTGTCAACCAAGTCGTTGATGCAGCCTAGGGACAGTATCTTCGATAATTACTTGTAGCTTTTCTGGTTGATCGTTCCTAAAATCTTCACTCCAACTGGGCCTTGTTTTATTTATTTCAATTCAAACTCATGGTACATGACTGAGTTAATTAAGTTGAGTGTTGTTGTTGTATTGTATCCGTTCTCGTTCTGTTTTTGCAAACAAACTATACAAAGCAGGCGAAGTATTTAGCCAAGTGCCACCACCCATACACATGTGAATAAGATGCATTGCAGTCGCAGTGTGAATGCTCTCGAAACGGTTCCACCTATCCTCCTGATACATTATGAATCCATATTTTCAAAGTTGGCAAGACCAACCGTATCCTTGTGGTAATGCCTCATACCTCACTCCGTAGGTTTGCTGCAATGCAGATCATTAATTCAAGTCACGAAGTTAACGGCGCGGCACAATGTAAGAAGAAGAAGAAACTCTCAACTCAACTCAATTCTCCTTAAGGAGCGAGGGAGTTATTTATTTGAATTTAATGCTATTATTCGGACGTATTTGCACATGTTCAATGAAGACTTCGACGCCGTCGAATGGGTTCCTAGTTCTATGCTCCATTGGCCGTAGGACATGTACATGCATAAGAAATGTGAGAAAAGATGTGAAAGTATTTGTAACAACTTGTTGCACAGCTGGATGGATGTATTTGATGTTTGAATGGGTTCCTTCGAGAGTGGTCATAAGTAGTATGAGAAAGTTTGAATGTTGAATTTTAATGAATCTTTTCTGATGAATTTTGAACGTGGATCCTTTGAAAGAAGGCTCAGATAAGACTTGATTATGTTTTGATTGCATGGATATCAATGGTTGTGTAGAACGTTATACAGCAACAAGACTAGATCCATCGCGATTACTGGAGAACCTTCGTTGGAGCAGAGCATTCAATTTTGCTATACAGCTTTACAATTGGCCAATCACAAGCCTTTAAGTGGGAGCCTCACTTGGAATACTAATCAATCAACTGCGACTATTGACACAAAATCAGGCGAACCAAAGCCTCGAACATTTGAGAGGTGCGACGTCTAGAGAGTGTATTGACATCTTTTTCTGTGAAGCACGTTTATAGGACTAAAAGAGACGACTGTTCGTTAGGAAGGTAGACAGGTTGAATGAGTGACTGCATCTTATACAATACAGCCCTCATCCGGATTCTTTGTGAATACATTCTGTTCCCCTGGCTTAGAATGTCCAATCTGAAAGAGAAAGACAAACATAAAAGATCGTTCTAAGTTGTTTGATGGCCTTCGTAAACCGTCCCTAATTCCTTATGAATTTTTGAATAGTTTTTGGTGGCTTCTTTTCGCCGAGAGGGCCGTCTTTTGGGTCTGCATAGGCAGGCTTTACAAAGGAAGTTGGAGGACTGCTGTTTTTTACACATATATCGCCTCAGCCTCTGCAATAGGTTGTGGCCTTTGATAATCCCCATAAAGAGCGTAAAGTGCGAACTATTTAACGCAACAAGTTTGTCTTTTGTTCTTATTTGTTCCGTTGTTCTCTTGAGACACGACGTAGGAGAGAATGCTTTACTTCTCATCACCGTGTCGTTGAAAGTGACATTTTAAAAGTGCACCGGTGGGAGGCAGAACTAAATCATCGACCTTTCAGAGGTCCTGTACTGATCCCTTCCTTGTATGTTCATCCGCCCTTTTATTCCTGTGTCCCGGGACCCAGCAGAGTGTGACGTTAGGATTTTAACTCTTTGCGGCTACGTTTCAAAAGCTTTGTCTTTGCTACTGTGGATGAATTGGCTGTTATAGCGGCTTGTCTATGTTGATATCAATGACTTTCCTAGAAGGTAGTTTCATGGACAATTCTCGGATCGTCTCGGCGATTGCTACCACTTCCATTTGGAACATACTGCCGTGGTTTGGTAGAATTCAAGCCAGTATACCCCGGAACTTAGTCCTTCTTTTGAACCATCAGGCTTAAGTCAGGAGATGGTGTGAGATGGTCCGAGCCAATTTCTAGTTTTGTCCAACTTGCGATCTTGTGGTGGACCATATCGCAGGGTACTTCTCGCAGCTGTTTTCTATAGACGTAGAGATCTATTGGAATCAGGGCGAGTATAGTTTCACGGGCTACAGTAGGAGTGGCTCTAATGGCACCAGTGGTGCCTCTGTCTGCTAGTCATTGAACCCTGGTTAGTAGATTTTTCTTAGGTTTTTCATCTTTCCTGCCACTGACCAGCAGACTAGGCAGTCAAAAGTCAGGATTGGTCCGACAATGGCTGTAAACATCCAGCGAATAATTGCGGAAAACGGTTGCCGTGACTTAAAGATAAGTGCATTGAACTGCTAAGCGAGAAGACACAGGTTCAAGCCTCAGCAAAACAACCAACACTTTTTCGCTACACCAGCTCACCCCAGACAGTGACAAACCTCTGGAAGTAAAATTTGTCACGAAAGAGCTCCACAATCCACCGTTCGGAGTCGGCAATCAAAAATATAACACGCCCAACATGAATGGTTGCAAGAAGCCAAGCCCTGGCTCTCTATAAGCTGTCGTCCATAGTCCTAGTTGTTGGTGTTCAGTGCCAACTGAAATAGTTCGGTGATGGTGGTCAAAAACTTGCCGATAACCAATACGAAGACATTGTCTGCATCGAACCCCACTGTGTCCTTGTTTCATTAGAACTTCATTAGCGACCAATATCCATAGTTGGGATGATAGCACCCCTCATTGGGGGCTCTCAGTTCCTTCCAGGTCTGAGCTTATGTGTCTCATTTTGAGCATGCACTCCACCCAGTCTGAGTCGAGGTGATAGTTAGCTAGAAACCGTCCTCCACGAAGAGTTACAAAAGTAGGTCCATTGTAATAAGAGGATGTGATAACATCAAGTAACAGCCAGTTGGGCTGTCTTTGAAGACTGGGGTCTCCAACAATCTAAGACTTGTAGAGCTTTACAAGGAATACCAATACGAGTGAGCTGTGGCTAATCTAATGGCATCCCGATACATGAAATTACCGCCGAATTTGCAAGAATGGAAGCCTAACTACATCTCTCGGAGAGCTGTGTCAATCGCGATTGATTCGGCCTTTTTGACCCGTTTACCTAAAAGTATTGGTGATTGCAATCAAGACCGTGCCTTTCAAAAGTTTGTTTCAAGTGCTCTCCAAGCCTTACTCGGTCTATTAATTTCTGACTGATTTCTCAATTTTGTGTTTCCTAGGCTCTATTGTCGGCCGGCATAACTTCCTTTCGAATCTTTTTGTACTCTCAATCGTTTTTTGTTCAGCAAGGATTTTGTTTCATTTGGAGGATCAATAATTTGTTTCAACAGTATGTAGATGCCTTATTCTTTATAATGAAAGTCCATTGTAGAGGAGACAGTCACCTTGTGGCACCCCACTTTGAATCTCAGACTCCTCAGGCAACCTTCCTCTATTGCAAAAAGGACATATAAAAACAAGTTGATGTGTTGTTTTTCTTTTTACTATTAAAGCTGTTCCTTTAGGTTATAAAAAAAAATTAAGAAATATTACAGTTGTATTCATGACATAAGATACAAAAATGTCAATGTAATCAGGAAGGCACTCCATAATACAGTTAATTACACCACTAGACTACACTGGATCAAATGTCAAGTAAACCCTTGTGAAAACAAGTAGCTCTAATTAGAAGCACGGAACTAAGTATACATCCTAATTCCCTAATTCACCCAGTTTGTTGTCCATAGCCACCAACACAATCGAAAGGACAACAAACAAAGGCTATCTTCGGCATACATCGACCATTTCTAATTAACGTTAGTGAATATCGAATGAAAGGAACTTCAATCACAGTAAACATCTAATTTTTGTTAGAGGCCTACCCCCGGGCGTACTATCGTACTTGCGTTCGTTCTATGAGTTCGATTAGGATTTTGGTTTTTTTTTTTCCTTTTTTCGTCCTTTGGCTTTTCCATTTCGGATTATTGTTGCTGAGCATGTTGTGAAACTCATTTACAGTGGAACTGTGTGTACATATTACATTTTCCTTTTGTTCGTGTAAGTTGGTGTGCCTACTTGATTTGCAAGGAAAATTACGAAATGAAACCCAGAAGTCGAATCTACTGGATGTGATAACTTATGTAAGGGAATTCAGTCTTGTGTGTGTGATTTTTCTCGGGCGTGTGATATGGAATGATAGGATAATTAACCTTTTGGTTTGTTCTTCAGTTAATATATCCCTTATCCATAATTGAGCTTAAAGAACCAATCTAAAGCTTTGAAGAGTTAACTATACACCAAGTCTATTGAAAACCTTTTCTTGTTAAAGGAACGAATGTTTCTCTTAGCCTGTCTCAGTCCCTGGATGTTTTAATAAGTTAAGCACATGTTGATTTGCCATCAATTTAAAATAGTTCTTAAAGCTTCGAATCCTTTGTAAGTCATTTTGTAATGACTCTTTTCGGCAAGCCTCATGTTTCAATGATTACCTACCTAATGGAGGTTTTCTGCATTGCGAGCAGTTTAGTCCTGAAAGACATTGAGCGCATTGAAGTAAAGGTTGCCTCATGAACAAACTTAGTGGTTTGACTCTAGACCAAAAACTCACTTGGAATACTCATCTAAGCGTGGTCTTGTTCGAGGCTTTTTTGGGAAGAAGTTGAGCCTTCATTACCATAGTCCTTGACTTGATCAAGGCTCTTCACGAAATGCTTCTTAAACAATCTAAAGGCTTACCTGAACTGGTAATCGCATTCCTCCCTTGCACATTAGAGCTAAGAGGTCGGCCATGACTTGTGCTATAAAAGTATATCTTTCCCGCAATTTTTAAGCGACTCATCTGGTTGTACATCTACTCCTACAAGACTCCTAAACGCAATGCCGATTCTTTCAAACTGACTGTTGTTTTGAGGTCTTAATGTTCCCTTAGTCTATCTCCATTATCTTTGAACGCAGGAAATGGTGGTCCAATCACCAGTAACTTCTGGTCTGTGTGATTCATTTACAAATTTAAAGCCGTAAACAGAGCTGGCCTGGGTATTTATGGCCCGAAATTCGAGCTTCAAAATACATAAGACTTAACCTCCGGACAAAATATATTAAAATCGTTTTCAATAGCCAAACGCGATAAAAGCTCTGCGCTCCTGTCTTTTCGACTCAAGGCTTGGTAGGAATTGTATTAAGAACTCCAAGCAGCTATCTGTTCACAGCAAAATGGCCAAGTATTCAGTTCTCAGCCACAAGGGTATTGAAGGCAACGAAATTGCCGATATTCTCGCCAGGCAGGCACGTTAAGTTGAAGCTCAGCAAATGAGAGCACCAAGAGAAGCTCTGAAACACGTCGACACTTTAGAAAGTTCATTAACCCCTCAAAATGGTCGCACGAAGCAAGAATAATGCTAAGCTCCTACCGGACATTGCTCCCTCAACTTCCATTTCGCGGAAATATACCGACTCTGCTTTGAAGATCAAGAAACTGTGGAGCATATCTTAGGCGATAGTCCTGCCATAGCTCGAAGCAGGCAAAAACACTTCAGCCAGAGGATTCACAGCCAATCATTCATCCTAAGGTTGACATCTGTCTTGCTTAGGATCACAAGACTTTTCTTTCTGGTCTACGCTTGGATCTAAGAGCCCCTTTGAGGCCCAATTCTGGTCACAAAGAGAATGTGTTTTCCGGTTCTGCCCAAGAAGATACAACTTTGTTTATAAACGAATTAATAGTGGTTGACGAGCTGCTTGACTGTCCATTATTAGGCCGTTCGTGCCTAAGTTCAGATCAATATAAACATATTGGACTGCTAAACGAGCTGTTATGTGTTCGAGTCTCAGTAAAACCCAGTGCCGACTTATGTTTTTCTCAGAACAACCTCTCGCAAAGCAATGTCAAACCTACGAGAGAATAATTTGTCATGAAATAGCTTTTGAATCCGCTGTTCGGAGTCGGAAATAAAAACTTTAGATTCCTTCCATTCGTACATGAATATAACTTGCTCAACTCGCCTTGGCATTCTACGAGCGGTCCCACCAAACATTTACCTGTTTATAAGATCTAGATCCTCGGATCCATTTTTGAAGATGGTTCAGACCTTCTAAAGCCTTTCGTAACCATGATTATCTGACTACATACCATCCACAGGCATATCAAGGTCATTTATTTGGTCCTTCACAAGATCCAAGATCTTTCTACGTCCATAGATTAGATGACTCGGTGCAGGTGCCGTATCTCAGGACAGACGAAGTAATGTCGTTTTCTCCCTCGACCCTAATTAAGTTCTGCTTCTTTCGGCGCTGCCTATGCCACGAACTTGTTTGACTTGAAATTGACTTTGCCTAACCGAAATGTCATCCATTTTTAAAATAGTAAGCGTCTATATAACAATGTGTGAAGGCTAGTCTTTTGATTCGAAACTAGCTAATGCTGCCAATGGATCCCTTTAGAGTTTGGAGAGACCACGAATGGGCTTCTTCTTCATCGCAAATTCACCGTCATGCCCACGTTTAAAAATCGACTATACTGACGAGTTTTTGTCTAGAACAAGGATTCTTGGAACTTAACCTTGATACGGATTTTGCGTAAAGAGCTACAAACCTTTTATCGAAATCCACAGCAGCCTCATTAGATCTGTCTATACGAGATGTCCGATTTCCAAAAATGTATCTAACTTAAGTATTCTTCTCAAAACACAAACATTTGAACGCTTCCAATCGAATTTTCCTTACATCCTTGAATATTCCTTTAATAAAAACATTGTCTAGTCTAGCGACATTTTAAGGTGTCATCGAAGGAAGTAGGATCCTTTTGTCAACGCCCCGAACGGTATCTACATCAAAAAATAACAAAGTACAAGGTTATCCTTCTCCTTATATATTCCACTTTCCAATATCGTTATGTCTTCGAAGTATCCCCCCCCCCAAACTTCCTCCTAAGCCCACGGTGCGGAGATACGAGTATGTGACTCAAATTCAAGATGACACATCATTTTTTGGTTGAGACGCAATAAAATGTTCAAGCACAATGCAGGTGTATAGCCGACGACGCTCTGTGGCAACAATAAAGTGGAAAAGTTTTGTCATGAAACATGACTGTTGACACAACGAATGACTTTAATCAAATCAAACAGACAAAACAACAACAACAACAGAAAAAACTTTTAGAATGCGGAACCAAAGTGTGCGTGAAGCTAGCCCAAGTTAATTCGTTTTCCCGGTTCACGATGGCGACGAGAGTAGGTGAACCTTGAAAAGTTTGAAAAACCATAAATTGTGACGAAATAATGCTTCAAGGAGGCTGCCAATATTATCGATCGAAGTTAATGCATGGACCAGGATGGACCAGGTCCTCACTCAAGAGCCTCTTCAGCTAACTCGGTTCTTGCTTACTTCCTTCAGTTTAGCTCTCCAATTTGGTTAAGATCTCCTTTTACGTGTGAATGCCGCATAAGTTGAGGTCTTCTCCTACTGTGTTGTCCCTCCGAATCAGATTTAAAGACTGCACGCGCGCCGTATCGTTGGTGTTCATTTGCTCTACGTGTCCTATGAGTCTGAAACGTCTGTGCCCCTGAATTTCAATCTGAATCTCGTTCTGTAACATCAACACGATTTTTCTTCCTAAAAATTTTTCATTTGAAATTACCAACGACGATATAGTCATCCACCTTCGATAGAGTCCATGTTTCAATGCCATAAAGTAGGGTCCCCAGTTGTTCGAAATAGAACCCTAATACTCAGGTGCCTTCTCAGCCCAAATAACAGCACCGATTGGCATGTGCTGGTCTTCGTAAGAAGTAAGAAGAGATACTGGAGTGGACAAAATCCCCTACTACCTTGAAACTAAAGCTAGGTACGGTCAAGTTCTGTCCGATTCGTCGATGTCCCTTTTCGTTGACAAAAAATACTTGGTTTTGCCCTCGTTTACCACTTAACTCATTTTCACCACATCTGTCACGTAAAAAAATTCTGCGAGCTCCACCAATGATGTGAACATCGTCGGCAGACGAAACTCATTGCACTGACTTCTGAAAGACTGTGCCTTTGGTATTGGCTTGGAAATTTCCAATAATCGTGTCCAAGTATGATGATAAAGAAATCAAGTGACAAAGGCCTTGGTAAAGTCTTTATCATCTGACAGGATTGGCATTCTGCACAAGCGAAGGGATTTGCCGTGAATGCAAAAATTAGCGAGGCTCTGTATAGCTTGTTTCATTACCACTGGCGACCCTTAAAATCCGAACCGATTTAGATTTCTTAAGTTTTCACCAGGATTCGCCGAAGTACGCGACTTTTACCTCTGTAGCTGGCTCAGATGATGGGTTCTTCTTTCTTGTAGATCGATCATAAAGTGCTAAGATTTCATTCATCAAGCATACACTAGTCTGACTAAATCCTAAAAATTAGTCCTTAAATACTCCCAATCAAGTTTTTTCCATCGGCTTTCAAGATATTGGCTGGTAAGCTATAACGCCATCAGCCTTCTTGGATATAAGCTTGGATGGCTGACAGCAGGACGCTGGTCTTCGCCGTCATTATACTCAACATCGACCGTATCTCTACGACCTACAATGTTTTCTTGTACATGTTTTGGATGCAGGCTTTGTGCTCTTGATACGTCCTTTTTCTCTCCCTATATGCTCGCTTGTTGTGCTTTTTTTGCGTCTTGTGGAGAAGCCCATGCTCTTTCTGTTATTTGTCCTTGTATTTGTCCTCGCTAGCATTTTTACCAGTACTTTCAGTCTGGTCAAACCCAGCACATTAGTTACGGCGTTTCTGGCATTTTCAAAACCAGCATAGGAATTTTCAAGAGATTTCGGGATACGCGTTAGGAGAACATTTTGATGCCTGTGATATGTGCAACGAGGTAGTGATCTGAGTCGATGTGGTCGCCAGATAAGACTCAACTATCCAAAATACTGGAGAACTGTCGTAGTCTGGTGGAAGACCAATTGAACAAGAGAATTTCATGTTCCTTTGTGAGTATTGGGATTTAAGAACTACATGCTAGTCCCACCGCAAAGTCCATTAGACTGGCTATACTTCGAACAGTGCTATCAAGGATACTCTCGCTTTCTAACTTTGCATTAAAACCGCCAAAGGCAATTTTAGTGTCACATCTAGGGCTCTACTTGTATGGCTTGTCCAAGAGCTCGTAGAACTCAAGCTCATTTACATGTCTGAAACCGAAGACTGCCTTAGTTTGCAACGTATGACAAATCCACATCCGAATAAGCGCTGCTTCTACTCTCTGTAGCAATCATCACCATAGATGTCACAGTCTTTTGTCCTCCTTTTGCCTGTCCCATTTCTTGGCAGGCTCCTTGCTAGACTGCACATGGCCTATTAACGATTCGAACATTCCACTTGAATATCTGAAGGTCGTTGTTCTTATATCAGTTGATGGTTTCGTTAATAGCAAGGCGGTCTATATCCGAGGGTTGTTGTTGCTTTCAGCCACGACGTCTACCAACCTGCCAAGGAATGATGGGAAAAAGTAGGTCATCTGATTATCTTAGCCAGACTTCATTGTACACACACACATAAGTAATGGCATGTTCTTTGCATGACTTTTGCTGACACCATCATATTACACTTATGATTCATCTCGATGAAAAAAAAAACAAAATAAAATCCCAAGACATGAGCACTTAGGACACACATGTAAGGGGTCTCCCTAATCTCTGCACCGGATTACAAATTCATGAACTTAACATGACATAACTTCTCTTAAAGTACTAAAAAAATGCTCGTAAGTCCTGAAGGGAAAAGATAAAAGAAATACCAGACATGCTCGTAGCTCAGGAATTCCTAATCGTAAATACATCTGCAGGGACAAAAGCAAAAACAACAACCCCAGCAACCAGCAATTTATTAGTCTTTATCCAGAAAAAAAAAGCAAAAAATTCACATGTTCTCGTCAATAAGAAAATAAGGAAACAGGACGAGACACTTCAATCAGTTCGATTGTAAGCAAAAGCACTGACATTACTATTCAAAGGAAGAAGAAAAAAAAACACGAGAAATAAACTATTCCACCCGAAGGTCCTTACGGAGTAAATTAAATTTGTGAATCCATATCCTTGGGGATATTTCACTTGCCAAAAGTAGCAGAATGTCAAAATATTTTTTTTTCTTATTCCTCCTCTCTTCCTCGTCTCGTTTGTTGTAAGTAGGTGTATACACGGAAACAGATCGTAAGAAAATGAAGAACACATTTTCTGAATCATCCCTGTGGGAAATGGACATGGAATAAAGTCGACATTATGCTGGTGGGGATAATGTCAGAGAGAGATATTTCATTTGGGTCCTCTGTAGTTCATTTTGAAAAAAAAAAAAAAAAAAAATTTTATAAGGGATGAATGATAAATAAGAATAAATGTGTGTAGAGTGATTGAAAGGATCATGAGATGTACACGTAGGATGTAAAGATTTCTGATGATGCTGTCCGAAAAAAGAAAACAGAAAACATTACATTTGAAAATTCAATAGGCTTGTTTGCCAGATGGACAAAAGGCAACTGCCTCTGGGATTGATCCCAAATGTTTCTTTTATTCACTCAGATTATTGGTATGACTGTCGTTTGATGTTGCTTTAGGAGAATCCAAAACGGATATGCATCTTAGCACGGACATTTTACAAATGACGATGTTTCCTGTAATTCAAAGTTTTTACATACCTCACTGTACTTTGTAGAATTCTAAACAGAAAACGAATGCAAATTTGTCCTTGTCGAGAGCCTATCATTTTTGTTTCGCCTTTTGAAAACAAAAACAATGTCCTGTAATTGCTGTAACACAGAAAATCCACATTAAGGTGAGGTTGGCTTAGGTTTTTGTGAGTTGATGTCCGATCCTCTTGCTGAGTTTTCCGAGGAATTTTTTTTTGTACAAAGCTAAATCTGATGATTTTGCCATCAGTATGGATTTTTAGGAAGGAAGTCTTGTTAAGGGCTGCATCGAATTCTTCCTTCCAATTCCCTCTTTTGCAATTTGTATAATTTTCAATTTCCTCAATTACAAGGTAAAGAGGAGTCAGTTTCAGAAGCACCTCTATTTCTACGGTAAGACATATTCACAAACCCCAGTACCTGAGGCAAAGTTCGAAAAAAATACTGTGAATTATATGCAATGGCAACAATACCAATAATTCTCCTCAGTTATTCTGGACACCATCCTCGAAGCAAAGACTGAAACCAGAATTTCACCACTAAAACCGTGAGAATAGTATCATAACGGTAGTCATAACCCTCTTGAGCGCTATAATGATAAGGCATGTCAATCTCTGTGCTTTGTCAAGTGTCTTTCTCGTTGTTGTTAGAGCGGTCCTTTTTGTCACGCTATTGCCCCATGTGTGAACATTGGGCTCACAATGGCAATATACATTTATCTCATGATACTTGAGCTACGTCTTTAGGATGGCTAGGTTCCTAAATTATATAAGAGCATTCTCTGAAGATCTCATTTGTGTATTTCTTCCAGACGAGTTTATCGTCTGGTGTCAGCGTCGTGCTTGCGAGTCTACTTGGCTTCAATCGTTGAAGTGGTTTGGCCGGGTTCATTCTTGAATCCCATAAGCTTTCGTCGAACGCTCCTCTGACGATCAATACTTCATCACCATAAGCCTCATAGTTGTCAAACAACTCAAGAGATATAATACTTCTCCTTGCGGGCAGTTTCCTTTTTTTTTTTGTACCCCAATTTGAGTTTCTATATGATCCTGTCCTCAGCAGATAATACTTTCTTTTTATGTTTATTTTAAGGCTTCACTTTATTTGTTATCAAAACCAACTTCTATAGCTAGCAAAGCGTATAAGGAGATGGTACTTCTTCATCAATTGATACAAGCGAGACGCTGATATTATCTGGAAGCCTAATTCATTTGAACAGAAAGTGTGCATCTAGTTTGAATCCATCTTAAATCAGTGAGTGTAGATGGACATTTCTTGTTGATTCCCTATTATATTCTACTCAAAAAGGAACAGGGATCTTCTAACAATCCTTGAGCATGCACTTACTTACTTACTTATCAGGCCAAGGTCTGAACCAGAACTAATGTCGCTTTCCATCCTTCGTCCTGAACACGCTGCTTCCAGTTTACTAGACTAAGGTTTCTTGCGTCCGCTATTGCCTGATCTTCAAACCGAAAGTTCGGTCTGTCTTTTCTTCGTAAACAAGGTGGCTGTGATTCTAAGCTCCTTGTACCTGAAGCGTTCTCATCCATTCCCTCCGATTTTCGGTTTCCGGACTACATCCACATCTTTATACAGATCGTAGAGCTCGTGGCTATATCTTCTCCATTATTCGCAGACAAGATCAAATATTCTACGCAGAATTTTTCTCTGGAAGAATCCCAAGATCCGCTCCACTGTCGTATTCATCGTCCAGCATTCAGTTCCATAAAGCAAGATTGGCAAGATCAGAGATTTATAGAACATAATTTTATACCTTCAAGTTAGGAGTTTAGAGCCTAGCTGTTTGGACAAATTGAAATACCAGCGGTTGCCTAAGGTTATTTTTCGTAAAATCTCCACTAGGGTGTTATAGTTGCTCTGGGGTAGATGAACTCCTTCACTTAATCAAAATTATAGCCTGTCCATTGTCAATTTCTGCCATAGACGGTGTTAGATGAATCAGTTTTTGGTCGACAGCTTGTATTTTGTCTTATCTTCATTCATAAGACCAACTCGTTTAGCCTTAAAGAATCGACTTAAAAGGTTCAATAATGGCACACTTGCAACGGACGATTGTGTTGATATCGTACCGCAGCAGCTGGGCGGATTTGTCTTCTGTGTTTAGCATACACACGCTCCATCTAATGAGGATGTTGTTGTAGTAAAACTATGCTTTGGTAAGTTTTTCAGAAAGTCTACACCTTCTAGCTGCCTAGAGTGATTTCTTCTTAGCTCAACTAGGTAAGGTTAGGTTGGTGTTAAGTGTTACCACCAGAATCTGTATTTTATCAGAAATACTACCCGCAGAACCAGCCGGAGCTTACTATAAAGCGCTAGAGACTGTCTATGCTGATGTCAGCCAGTTCACTTAGGTTGTTGAAGAAGCTGGCTCCTAAATATGCTCTTCTCCGAGCCGAAAGGGCCAAGCAAGTGGAGGATCGTCTCCTCCTCTTCTTCATTCATGCAGCTTCTGCAGAAGTCCTTATAAAGGAGACCCAGCCTAAAGGCATGCTTGCCGATGGTGCAGTGTCCCGTAATGACACCCACTAAGGTGCTTATTAGCAATCAATTCCGTCTGATGAGACAGTGGGAACGTTTGAGATCCAGCTTTGGCCAAATCTGCCTAGTGATAAGGCAGGTGTTATCAACTGTCCATCTATGATATTGATCGCGTTTCTATCGAGTAGCAATTTGCAGGTGGCGAGAGGCATACTTTGATTCCCCTTATCGGGAAGAATTGGAAGAGTTATGCGATGCCCTCTCTAGCGAGTTTGTCCGCCATGCAGCTGCCTGGAAAGTCTCCTTAGCTCAACTAACTCAATGGTTCCTTGAAGTTACAGAAAGCTTGCAATATGCAGCGTTTAGCTTCTTAAGACTTTGTTTTCAATTTCCATGGGCTGACTTTATAGATTTCCCAGCCACTTCAGCTAAAATAGGCGCACCAAGACGGTCAGGCAGCTCTTAAATCATTGAACTTTTTTTCCTTAGAGTTAAGAACTCATTTGATGCCTTGCAGTCCTTTGTAAAAGAAGAAAACACAACAGAGTCAAACTGAGATGGTTGGCGAATGTAAGGGTATTGATAAAAAGAGTATTTCGGTCTGGGTTAGCTACCGCTCTCATTGGCAAAGCGACCTTATGTGGTGTCAACTATATATTCAACTTTCATAAACTTAATTAATTAATGAGAGTGCAAATAACGCGCAGCCTTTTGGAAAAATGGTCTGCGACTCTGACAATCAAAAGCATTAGTCAAGCCGTACTTCTATCTCCTACAATAGAAACTTCGTTAAATTCCATAAGGTGGGTGTCAAGGACCTTGGCCTTAGGCTTCTTTCCAGGCCACGACTGGATAAGAAACCAAATTATCAAATTGAATCTCTTTAGTGAGACAGTGTTTCAATTCTGTTTAGAAGATGACGAAATTGATTTAATAAGTGCCCGGCCTTCATATGTAACAGACGACGAAAGAAGGTCTATCCCAACAGCTTTAAAAACGCCTCTCCCATGGACAAACACATTTTCACCAGAAGTAATTCTTTTGGGCCATTAAATCGGTAAAAAAACAAATCGGAACACTTTAAAATAGACTCCTTAAAAGACCTGCTATACAATTGGTTTCGCCAAGAACTTGCAAAAACTTATCGGCTGTCCCATCGATATCTACAGGTCCATCCATTGCTTTTTTCGATGCGCCTTTGTATCACATACACAGATAGATCATAGCATTAGTAAAAGAAGTCCTACTCCCCCTTATTTGACTCGCTATACCTACTCCACAACATTCTCAATAGGATTCCTAAAGACCACCATTGTTTCCACTTCAAATAATTTCCTCAAATCTGCAAATTGAATGCATCTTAAGCAAATATCGCAGAAAAATAAACAGAGTTCAAGGACATTATCTCAAAGCTTTCAAAGGAAATTTGACCGACTCTTCAAAGCACTCTTAACTTCAGTTTTCTTCTTTTTTTTAAAGAGCGTATTGAGAAATTTTAAAGGGGTTTTCTCAACCTATTCCCACGCATGACTCAACAACAAGTAAGAGAAAATCACCTGCAAAATGAGCTTTCGAAAGCCTTTGCTAAATATTCTAAAGGAAATTGAAAACAGCGTTTGTAAACAAAATTCAGTTATCCTTTAGCAGCGGTATCTGCTATCAAAGTCGTTTGAAAGGATCTTTCATAAAATTTGTGCGAAAAATGATTTTTATTTCGAAAAATGAATTTTTGTAAAGATTTTGGACGACTAGAAAACCAGTGTTTTGAAATTTTTTATTTTTTTTTTTTCTCTACTTGTGAAAAATTAAGGCTCCTTATGATGACCGTGGTGATGTGTTAAGTAAAAGTGTTCCATTGATTGCAAATTCGAACTTATTTTTCCCTAAGGACCTCCCAAAACCAGTACAGCTGTGGCAATGAGAAATTATTGATTTTTCCGGACACAGTAACACAATTTCAATCGATTTCCTGTTTTCACTTATGTTTTCCAATTAATTTTGTATGCGGTTAAGCGAGCACATACATCATGCAATATAAATGGACTTGACAAGGTTCTAAAGCTTTGAGTGGCTATAAAGTTCACGGTCACCATCTTCACATCGCCCACTGTGTATACATATGAAACATAAAACAACCCCCGTGACCACAATCAACATCTTGTCGGTTTGTGAAGGGTTTGATTGCCTTTGATGCGACCAATAACTGGAGCAAACTTCTGAGAAGCTGAGGGGGAATGAATGTCACGCATGAACCGGGACATTGGCAAGGTTAATATGTCCTTAAAGAGACACGTCCACACTATTTCCCCTATTTAAATCCTTCGCTCGTTCGATATGAATCTGGCTCTTAACCAACAAGCCAATTCAGTTAGCGTGGTACTTAGTTAACTGCCCCCAGTTGCGTACTCCACGCTAGTTGAATTCAACTTCTACTTGTGTATACCACTTAATGCGAAGTCTCCCCCTCCAGCATTTTGCCTCTAGGTTTGTTTTTAAGACTCTACACGCCGGTACGTTGATGTATATTCACTCTACAAGTCTTCTATGGATTTTTAACTAGTTAATCGTTGAATCTCCTCTTCGAAAGCCCTTCAACACAAACGAGGATATCTTCATTCGCCGTCGATAGAGTCTATGCTTCAGTGCCAGAGAGTAGGACTGAGATGAGTTAAGTCTTGTAAAGAGACCGCTTCGGTCTTCTCAGCCCAAGGAAACAGGGATTGGCAAGTATTATTCTTTTTTTTACTTCTGATGAAATGCCAGACGCGGTAGCAGAGCCAAGATAGGCAAAGTCTCTCGAAGTTATAGCTTTCACTTGTGATGTTCTGTCCGAATCGTCGATGTAAGGTGTCTCTTCTTGTGGACAACAGATCCTTCGCTTTGCACTGGTCCGATTCCGCTTCAGTACTCGCGAACATGTTGCTGAGTTGTTCCATTGCAGTCTGCAAACTAATAGTGTTGGCTTGTAAGGTTCGCACAAGTCAATCACAAGTTCCATAAGAGCGCAGCGCTTTGCTTTTTAACATCGAAGGTCTCGGTGATGTCTTTTCCTACCCTAATGAAGCTGCAAGCATTCTCACGAATGCATGAGTTTTTCAGGGTTGCCAAAACTAGACCAGGCTTTGTTGAAATCGTCTCTTCAAACGCTTGCCATAGCCGGCCTTAGCATCTTTAAAGAAATGGTTTGCATCCATTTGAACTGCATGAACTTCTTCGCATCCGGGTCTTTTACTAATGCCTCTGTAGTTTAAGCAAAGGTAAAGGCCGCTTTCTTGTGGATAGGTCAAACTATGCTAAGATTCCATTCATTAGGCATACATTGGTCTGAACAAACTTTAGAAATGAGTTGGAGTACTCTCTCTACAAATTCATCTCAATCTGCTTTGAATGGCTCAGTTTTTTAGCTGGATATTGCTATCCTCACTTCGTTTTGACCTAAGTTTTGTCTACCATTGGTGTATGTACGAGCATTTATACCCACAGGACTGGATGATCTTGTTAAAGGACTCGGCAACCACCGCGATTTTCTCGCGTTTCATTCATGACTCAGTTGTGTTTAAGATCACACGCAGCTAAGCCTTAAGCTTCCTCTCCGGACTCTTAAAAACTTAAGAAGTGCCTTCTTTCCTCGTTTGAGAGGCGACCGACCTGACAGTATTTATGATCCGAACAGAGTGGCAAAATCCTCATGGCAATGGACACACAAACGTGGTGCCTCTTGCCTTATGGTGGTGGAATATCATCGCAGATGAACAGCCTCGCCGCGCTTGGTTTTGTGTTTTGTCGTCTCGCTTTACCTGTTCGACAGTTTTGACATTTAAAATGCCTGTATTCGCTCATATTTTGAGAAGGACTAAGGAAGGAACTAATTTGAAATTTGTTTTCCTTTCGTTTCAGGTACACGACAAACTTACATGGCTCTGAAGCAGTGCAACAGGATGTGAATACAAGCACACATACATACATTTGTTCATACGAGAAATTTGTGTCACCAAACTAGTGACCCATTACTGAAAATAGGACTCACTATAGCATTGTTGTACAACTACAAGGCAGTCATTGATTAAAGACCCAACAAAGCCACGCATTCTTTCCTAATCCGCTCTTCTACGTTAAGTCTTCAAATAAATTTTGGATCGATGATGATTCCTAGATGCCTTCCGCTGGGAAATAGAGATAACTTGTGCCCCCTATGCTTACCTTATGCAAGACATCTTCCATGGTTTCACTTATCATGGAGGAAAATATCCTTGGTACACTAAGATGGTCACTCATCCATATTGGAAACCACTTTGACTCTGTAACTATCGAGCCTCGCCACGCCTCCATGCGGTATTCATCTACTGATGAGTTTTGCTTAAGAGAATTATGCGTAGAGACTATCTATCGTCTGATGAACTTCCTCTACAGTTAGCTTGATAAAAACATTTGAGAAAAGACTCGGTATTGCCTTTATTGAAATCACCATCTATATCTAGACAGGTATCCAGAAAGTATTGTTTTTTTCGATCGTCCTCACTACCTCGAGGGGAAAACCTTAAAAACCTTGAATCCTCATTATAACTGTTCACAAGGCACCACAGTCAGGGAGTTTATTGAAATAAACTAATTGATTGTCCTTAGACAAGTCTTAGTTGAAATTGGGCTTAGTCCTTCATGATCAAACTGTTTTGAGTTTAGTAAGAGAATTGACTTTACAAACTCTCATACTCAACTTGATTCCTAAACATACATTGTCCCCAGCCAAAAACGTGGAATGCAGATAAGTTCCTTAGTCAGAGTGCAGTCACTTTTCACAAAGACCTATCTCAACCTCAGAACCTTTTCTTCCGTTGTATGGCTTCGACGAAAGACACTGCAAAAGGCAAATAGTCACCTTAGTTCAATAACCTACAAGAATCGTTGTTCTCCAAATTATTCAAAGAAGGTCATTCCCTCTCCTTACAACGTTTAACAATTAATCTTTGTTTTCCCTCCGCCATTTTATTGTTTCACATTCTGTTAAACCATACGCCACCATAGCTGCACAGTAAAAGCCTACAAGGACCGCCATCAAAACAAAAAACAAAAACAACAGCAACATTGAGCATACGTTACAACACAATAAAATCCTTAACAAGGAGTTCTTCGGTCCTTCCTCACCCGGGTTGGTAGTCTCCATTGTATCCGATTAAACCGCTTTTAAATATGAAGCCCTTCCAATTGTACATACGGAACTTAAGCCAACTGGAAAGAAATCAACGATTTATTATCGTCCTTTCCGTGCCCTTTTCTCCTCACAGCTTAGCACTAATCACCTATAAGTTAGCCTTCCGTCCACACTTTAAGCACTTAAGACGTTTATTATCCAGCGCCGAACGTTGAACGTTCGTTTGCACCTTGTGCTGCCGCTTCAATTTTGAACTCGATGGCTACCACCGTCGCGTCGCTCCAAACAACATCCATTTCCTGCGTTCATTTCAAATGGATATACTAATCCAGACGAAGCTTTCTTTCGCTTTTCTCTCACTTCCCGAATCCTTGGCCCGTGGATGGGGCAAAAGTGAAATTGTTTCCATCGTAAAGCCCGCAATGCTTTGTTTTTGTTATCCAAGAACGCTCGCGTTAAACGAGGCGCATTAAAATTTAATTGCTTTGTTACTCACGAACGGAATGACATCGCGTGGTTTCGGCTCTCACCTCAGAGAGCCCGTCCGCCATATCAAAAGTGTAAATTTGTTGAATTTGAATTGCAAATTAGATTCACCGCAAGAGGAATTTTAACCGCTTTATTAAATATTGTTCAAATCCGAAAGATTCAATTTCGGTCAATTGGATCAGGAAGAATAATTAAGCCGGTGGTGGTGGCATTATAGCCTGCTTTTGGCCTGGAATATTGTCTACTTCCCGTTTGTGTCTTCCTGTTTTATAGCTAGTAAATATTTAACATTTAATATTGAATCAGTTAAGGTGCGCAACGTGCGGAATAGTATCCTTGAGACTAGAATTCAGCAAACCGGAGACTTGATGGCAGAAAAAAAAAGAAACAATATTTGTTGCTTGGCAGGCAACATACATACATATATACCCGGTGCTGTGAAACAATAAAAAGGGATTACTCCATTCCGCGAAGGTCTTTTTCGAAATTAATTGGTTTAGGATTTCACCTAAAGGGTAAGGCAACTGCGAAGGATATCCTATTTGGTAAGGAGATGTGTAGAACTGCGAACGACTAGAACAGGTTTATGTATTCAACAAAGCGAAACGACTTGATAATATTATCACGCTGACGATTCATTTTGGATTACTTTAACTGCAAAAGGATATTTTGCAGAGAAAAGGGGGTGAATTGACACTAAAACTTACTTTTAATGAGCTCCTTACTCAATGTGGCGATAGTTACGTGCTTTGTTTATATCTAGCAATGCTCTTTTAGTGTGTCCTAAGGCGACTTACTTATTTCACGAACTCCCGAGCCTGAGACAATACAGTCCTCGATCCCGCGGTTGCTGTCTCCAATCCTCCAGATCAAGCACTCTGTCATCCACGATATCTTGGTCTTTAAAACGCTCTTGCTTGTCATCTCGATGCTGGGGGCTGTAGTTCAAAGATTCTCTTTGCTGAAGCATTATTGTCCATTCGCCTTCATGTTTGAAAAGCTCTACCCATCAGAACCGGCGGGCTTGTTATTCGGGCAGGCGCTCCCCCTCAACATTATACTCATACCTATAATTCCCTGTGCATCTGGGACTTAATTCCCGTCACTATTTCGAAGAGTGTGCATTTAGATGTTGCAGCCAGCTGCTAAGCCTTCCTATTCTTCTGCCCAATGTCATTCCTGTCGAGCGCTTTTCGATTTCATTGAGCCGGAGACTGAGTATGTCACCTTTTTCCTATCAAAGGCCCATTATTAGGTCCCTGAATTTGGGACGCAACTGTTTGCGCTAGCTTTTGAAACTTAACCCTCGATACGTTCCGTGTTATCATCCACATTCTGTTTGCGGACATTTCGAAAATCCTCAGGCACACTTTGTTGATAGATTTCTCGAAGCTATGCCAGTTATCTCGTGTGAGGATTCTTTCTTTGAAATTCCTTTCAATGAAGTTGAACGGGAAGGTTCGATGAAATTTGTTTGGTAAGTCATAGAATCTGTACGAGATACGGGAGTGACCATATGGTAATTGGATCCACAGCAAAGATGCCTTTAAACCGACCGCTGCATTTGACGCAACTTGTTTGTCTACGAAATCCAGGAGTGTGAGGTTCAAGATGGTCACAGCACATATAGTTTATTTTTCAAGGCTCCAGCTATGTAGAGATAGAGTACAGTCCACCATACTATTGCTCCATAAAGAAATATGAGTCTGACTATGGACGTGTAGAGCTAGTAGTTAACTTTGTTTGTATAGCCTCATTTACTACCAATTCTTCTCTTGCATGTTTAAAGAATAACAATAGCTTTTTTGACACCAAGGACCTTGGTCTTATTTGACGAAGTTAGTCTTGTGCCATTGAATTCTGGAGAGGTGATTGCAGGGATTTTATATTTCCTGAAAAAGAGAGCTAGCTCTGTTTTGGGCTGGTTTACTTTAAGGCCAGATTTGTCAGTCCATCTAGTAAGAATAGAAAGCGTATTGCACATCAGTTTGCAACGTCATCCGCGTATTCCATCCTAGTGTAGCGATTCCTTTCCAGGGCCAGGTTCCCCCCTTCCTTGAGGAATACCTCTGGCCAATCTTTGAGCAGTGGTGTCATTCATCTTAGCGTTGACAACTCTTTAACAGAGAAGTTATGTAATCAGCTCGATTAGTGACTCACTTACTCCAATGCCTGCCAATGCCCCAGCGATTGCATTCAGTTTGGCTGTTGTTGAAAGCGCTCTCGATATCGACGAAGGCTCGTTTTCAATGGACATCTCGATGGTTTGAGTAAGCTTATGCAGAGCTATTTAGGTCAACTTATCTTTATTGTGCGTTCTGTGAGTTTGTAATCAGGTTATGATATGTTATTGTGTTCAGGAGGGTGATTCACAGCCCTTCGCACTGTGGTTTCTCTTTAGAATCGTATTGTTCCTTGCCTTATATTTTTCTAGGTCAGTAGTTTCACTTCAGCAGCTATCAGGAAGTTGTTGAACTTCTCTGGATGGATAGCAGTAAGCTATTCCATTGGGACAACTTTGCTGCCAATAATTCCCTTTCTGAGTTAAAACAGGGCATCCATAAGGATGTGTAAAGAGGTCTCTGCACTCTCAAGACAGAGTCTTCAGCTTGAATCTATTGCAAGCCTCATGATGCAATGTAGGTGTTTCTTCAGACAGCTGCGTCCGCTGAGGAATCCAATTAGTGCTCTAAGGTTGATCTTATCGAGATTAGCAATGAAAATAGATTTTCTTTGGAATAACAATAGTGGAATAGTAGCTTGTCCTGGTGTGTTGAGCCAGACTTCTCTGGAATCTTACATGCAGGAACCTTTTGCACGTTTTACGAAGAGTAATTTGAAGGGTTCGAGGCCAATGAATGTTGTTGACGCGCCATCTTTTGCCAGTGAGTTGGCTTCTTCATTGCCCGCAAATCCACTATATGCAGAAACGAGATCATGTTAGTGTTAATGGTTGATCCAAGACGGATTTCAATTATCCTTTCAAGAACCATTAAAAAAATCGATGATAGACTGATTGGTCGGAAATCCTTTTGATGGGTATGTGTGTTCTTGCCTGGCTTAGGTAAGAGCGCCACAAAAGCTTGCTTCCATTTGTATACTTAGCACGACAGCTCATAGAGAGCCGAGGCCTAGCTACTCACAACCATTCATATTGTGCGTGTTATATTCTTCGCACGAATAGAAGGGACTTACAGTTTCAATGCCGACTCCGAACGGCGAATTGAGAAGCTTCTCATGATAGATTATACTCTTGCGGGTTTGTCACGCTTGCGAAGAGGTGATGCCGCGAAAAAACTTTGAATGGTTTTTGAAAATCGAATCTATATCTCTCACTTAGCAGTCCAACGCACTGACCACTAAGCCACAGCGACATTGCTTCCATTTACTAAGAATATATGTGTGAGACTCAATTTAAGTTAATATTTTAAAAATCGGAAATAAATAAAAACAAAATAATTCTATTCGTTTCATTTTATTGATGCTTTCCTGGTGATGGCAACCTTTGTATCTTTTACCATAATTATTTCCCCGTACGTCATTACAAGGAGTATATCTACATCACTTTTCGTGTTTAATTTACAATTACCAATTTTATATACACAAATTATTACAACGTTCTTACATTCTCCCAGTCATTTTAAAAAAGAAAAACCATTTATTTAAAACTTTTTTTTATGTTGACTCAATTAAATATTTTTTTCTGTTTTTTGTTTTGAGTGCAATATTAATTGTTTAATTGAAACCCATCAAGTAACATGTTAAATTTTTTTCGTCATCCATTACACGAGAGTCAGAATGACACTTGTCGAACAGTTTGTTGTTCTTAAAAAAAAATAAAGTTTTGCATTAAAAAATAAAAGAAATAAATGGAAAAGGATATATTTTTGGAATTTTTATTGAATTGGAAAAATGTCGTTTAAATTAAATATCACGGTATGGATAGGTTTTATCAAGTTTGTATCTGCAAGCGAAGCTATAATTTGATTGCAATTGATGTGTAAGAGGAAAGAAAATGTCCTTCGGTCCATACGGTCTATTAAATTTGCTAGAGGAAAACTTCGAGAATATTTCACTGGAGAGCAGGGTTGTAGACGTATAATAGTTGGCGTATTATACACACTTTTTTACGTGTATAAAAGTGTGTATTATATATCTGAAAAATATTGCTGGTGTATAAAAGTGTATAAAAGCAAGGAATAGGTATAAAACTGAAAAACATAAGCGAACACGAATCAAAAAAATTAAGTTTTTCCAATAAAAATATGGTACTTCACGATTTGGTTGTACCCTGTTTCTTGGTATCTGTTTGTTGCTCTTGCTAAGAAAGAGAATAGGCACTTATTATTTTAGGTACTTGTAAAGTTTAAGACCCTTTTAGATACTTTTTTACACTTTTATACAATTTTATACACTTTTATACATTTAAATACAGTTCTATACATTTTAATACAATTTTATACACTTTTATACGCTTTTTTACGGTAAAATGTATAAAAACCAAAAAGTGGTGACATTTGGCAACCCTGCTGGAGAGTGTATCATGCAACACAGGGAATGTATGATAGAGACGTGGACTATACTGCCTGTTGTCATGAATGACTACACTGCCGTAGTTCATCCCATTTCTAGCTTTGACTTGCTCGATTGTTGGGGCCCGCGTTAAGCAAAGCCTACAACATTACAAAACTAAGCAGAGTTAGGAGAACAGCTGGTATCGGAACGTACTCCTTGACAACCTGCCTCTGAACCTACACATAAAATACAAATACATCGATTCGTGCTCTTGATCTACCGGCTAGGGCTTTGGCCTCAGCTATAACTTACTACACGATACCAACTCAAATTAAATAATAGCATTTGGGAACACTTTACGGATACGATGGAATGGAAAAATAACTCAACGATCTTTACCGACGGCCCCAAGAGGAAATGCGGCATTGGAGCAGGTATTTTCTCAGTGGAACTGAAGTCTTTGGGTTTATTCCAGGCGGATATACTAGCGCTAAGAGAGGCCTGCAACTACATATTAAGAGCCAGGCTGCCATCAAAGCGCTCCATTCACACACTCTAAATTAGTTGAACAATGTAAAGTTTAATATCACTCTTTTCTGGGTTCCCAGCCATGAGAGAGCCGACGCGCTAGCCAGATGTGGCTAAACCTTTGATGGTTTACTCGTAGAATAAGTCTGCTCCCATCAAGGAAAGAACTCTTCATTTTTTTCTGTCAACTATCAAATCTAGGCAGAATAGCCTTGTGAATGAACGAATGGCGCAATAGACTAAGACCGCAACAAATGGAAGAAACGTCAACCAACTTGGCGTGCGAAACTAGGCTAGTAACGTTTGTTGTTTGAGGCCCAGATTCACCTTAGATCCACCATAAGAAAAGCTCCAGAAAATCCTTTGAGTCGAAGTGGTTTGAACTCATAGCATTTTTCGCTATCTGGCTAACAGAAAAGATGAGAGTCAGCTTCCTATAAAGGTAGGTAGCTTGAAAAGGTGACTGCATAACGTATGATGCGTCCTTCATTCATTGTGTTTCTTAAATGAAAGTCTCTTCTAATCCATTCTCTGGTGCATACATTGATTGAATATATGCCTAAGAGATGTCTGAAGAGCAGCCCAGAGACACTGCTGTCTTGAATTTTGAGCCTTGGACGCCCACACTGCATGTACAAAGAAATGAAAGGAGCATCGAACTAGCTAAACGCTGTTTCTAAACAAAATCATTACCAAAGTTACAGGGACTAAAATAAAGAAGCATCCCTTGTTCGTTTCTCCATAAAATTCCGACAGGAGCTGGTCTATGAAAAGGGTGGTTTTTTTCTGGTGGTCGTCGTGAAATGGATTTAGCAAACGGATTCAGCGTCGAAGCGCAGTGAAAGGCAACGCCTAGCCTACGAGACTATTATTTGTTATGAAACAGCCCCAGACTGCAGGTCCTGATCCCTTTTGTGAACCTTCTAAGGAACTAAGCATCAAAGTGCAATGCCACACAATTAAAATTGATTTATGTAATCTGAATCCCTTCCAAGGTAAAGGTATTATTAGCGAAATATTTCGAAATCTAATTAACGACGCAAACAATAAGAAATTATGTAGGCATCCACCCCATCCCCTTCATTATCCTTAAAATCTCACTATCAAATCTAATAAAGCAAAAACTTAATTAAAAATAAAATAATCACCCCAATCAATTGGGATGTAATATTTTTCTAGATAATGGGTTCGTTACCATCAGGTAAAATGGAAACCATCAACGTCTATGTAACTATGGACTTTATAATTAAGGTTTACAATGTAAAGGGCTACGGTACCATAGAAAGGTCATCACTTAGATGTCTATTGTTCGCTATTTAATGAAGTTCATTCTATGGAACGTTGATTTAATGGCTTCGTCGTCCTTTCATCCTTTGAACTTAAACTGAAATTTATATTGTAATTAAATTGAGACTTTAATACCATTATCCGTTGTAAAGGTAATCGATATTGTTATCGGGCTCACACCGACCGACCGATACGATATATCGCTTCGATGTTAAGCTGTTAAAGGACCTAACGATGAGGATGATGATAGAAAGCAACAGGAAGTTCTGGATATATACGAACTTTTGTGTAGGCAATTAGTTCGATTTTTGTTTTAAGAACCGAAGTTATAAGAGCTTGACGAAGATGTCGATTTTTTTTAGGTTGAAGGAGAAGTAGAGTTTAAAGTGATGAAAAGGAAACTTTTTGCCAAAAAGGAAATGGAACATTTCACGGAAAGAGAGTAAATTTTCATCGAAGACAGCCACCGGTGCTGTTGTTTTATCAGAAAAGGAAACTTTTCTTCAAGCAGTTTGAATGTCGCCATTAAATCTTTTCTGGTCGATGGTAAAAGGAATACGTGAAGGATGATTCGCTGGTCACAATACCGAAAGAAAAAGTTGGATTGATACGTCTTTTTGTCCAGGAAGTCTCTAAGAAGCATCGCATCGCACTTGCATACTTTTCAGCTTCGAAGTTCTGTTCTTGGGTACCTTCAAGAGAGCTTCCTTTGGTGCTCCCATAAATTGAGCTCCAACTTTATGTGACTAGTGGATGAACTATAACATATGAATGTTGATTGAGATCCTTGCTGTCAATGCCTTGGTGTCTGGAAACCTAGTAGATCGTAATTTTTTGTGAGCAGAGTTAAGGCAGCTCCATACATACTTTGAGTCAAAATGGTATGAACGAGGAGCCTTTTTTACAACATTGCTGTCAGAAAAGATGTTAATCTCTGCAGTTCAAAGTTTGGGCCGAAGTTTTTCCCATTTGACATCTTTCATCCTATATGCCAAGGTAGATAGGTGTCCCCAGGAACTACTTAGACTTAGAGCCCACTGTAACAAACGCTAAGTCTACAAAGTATGATCCATTTGACAACCTGCAAGACATGCAAGTAGCCATTGTCGAATCTGTGAATTCGTTAAGTTGGACGTCCACAGCTTTGATTTCTAAATCAATGATGTCTGTCATAAGGTGGTATTCAAGTCGATAAGTCATACCGGCGCGCCGGCTTTCTCTAAGGATCAGCAGTGTGAATGATGATTACAGAAGTTTGTTGAGAAGCGATGATTAGAAGATCGGAGGTTATATTCAAAGAACTCCAAGTCGAAATATTTTGGCGAAACGTTTTCCAGTCGGTTTCTTTCTAAGGCTACCCCAACAAGGAGTAGTGCCCGGGAACCGAGTTGTTCGATTTAACAGTCGATTTCTTCGGCGTAAAGCAGGGTCTTTAGGAAAATCTTCTGGAACCAAATGATTTGTTGCGTGATGCATAACTTCCTGTTGCATTGCTTTTACATTTGCTCTGCGAATATGTCCCTTACCATCAAGATATCGTTCAATAATTCGAAAAAGTTGTTTAACTGACACTCGTTTCTTGGATTCGAGTTGGAAACTTCTACTTATGACTCTTACTACTCGTGGAACTGATCCCAAAATGTTCACTGAATTTTGTAATTTAACTGGTAGTTGGTGAGCCTGAATCGATTACAGAGTCCTTGAAACTGCGTTGCTGAAATGAAATAGCGCTATTATGCTAGACCGGATACCTTCGGTGCAACACAAAGGGTTGTTGAGTTTTTCATATGCTCGAGAAGTGGAACCAGATCTTTACTTAAACAAAACAGAAGTTAGGGTTGTAGGTATAGCGTAGGTGTAGCGTGCAGATGAACTTGCCAAGCAAGGCTCAGCTCTACACGGCTCTCTCGCGGCAAGGGTCCATATCTCGCTAGGAGCGGTTAAAGGGCAAATCCACTCACACTTCCTGCAGAAGGCAAACCTCCAATGGAAAGGGTTAACAAGCTACGCCATATGAAGGAAGATATGGCCTTCCTACGATAAGCATAGAACAAAAGACCTTATAAACAGAACCCGCCTGGATATCTCCAGAATCACGGCGACAATCACGGGGCATTGGCCAATTGGAGACCATACGGCCAAACTAGGTATTCCAGACAACCCTCATAGCCGCAGTTGCGGAAACGAAAATGTGAAAACCCTCTCCCATTTCCTCTGCAAATGTCTAGCAACAGCCAGACTGCGTGCACTTAACCAACCATTCTTCGACAACCTAAATGACATCTCGGGTAAAGGGATAAGAGACTTAATCCGCTTTCTTAATTCCACAGGCTGGATCTAGGCACCCACTGTTTCACAGCCTCAACGACACACCTCACCAACCAGGTCACACGAGTCGTGGTAACAAAAAGGCACATTCCAGTGCAATTTGGGTCCGTGTTAAACCGCCACCTCTACCTACCTCTAGGCCGGGTTGAAGTTGCAAATATCTTGGTACGCCAACTGTTCCTTGGTGTTTTTTTGCATCTGAGCAAATTTCTAAGTGAAAAGCTTTGATTACTAGACAGACAAAGACTGTCACCCAGACTTCAAAGATTTTCTCAAACCTAAGTGCAATAAATCGATCCCGATTCTGGTAAAGGCTGAAGCTGAGGTGGTGTAATATGAGCGCACTCGTGATCTGCACAGTCTAAACTTTCCATCGTGATTTTACGGCATTGGTCTAGAGTTCTTTCGCTATTAAGTAGTGTTCCGTTGAAAAGTTTCCTCCTCAATGGACCACCACGGGGCATTTGCTAAACAAGATCGAATCTTTATGGCGGTTGACATGAAAAATAATTCCCTTCACACTTGCATATTCTTCATCTTATTGGTTGGCTGCTCAGTTACAGGTTAGGTTTGGTCATCTGAATAGGCACCATCACCTAATAGGGGTTTGTCGATTCTCACTGATCATGTTGTAGCGCTTGAAGAAGCTTCTATTGAAAACTATCAAGTGCAACGAGCTGCTCGTTGAAATTATTGATAGATGTAACCGAAGCCAATGTCTATAGATAGATAATGATAGATGGGATAGATGGTCGCCATGGCTTTGTGGTTAGTGCGTTGGACTGCTAGGCGAGAGGACACAGGTTCGATCCTCAAAACCACATTTTCGCAGGCATAGCAGACCTGCAAGAGTATAATCTGCTATGAAAAAGCTTTTCAATCAATCCTCCGTTCGGAGTCGGCAATAAAAGTGTAGGCCCCTTACATTCGTGGTTGTGAGAAACTATGTCTTGGCTCTCAATGGGCTGTCGCGCCAAATATTTGTATTGGTAGGTATCGGAGAGATTCAACTTGTTGCTGATGGTGCTATGCAATATCAATCGCTTCTACAAAATCTTCTGTTACTTGTTTTTCTTCCATCACTGCCATAGAAGTTTTATTAGCCTCAATGGAAGTCGACGTCAACTTCGTGGGATTAACTCTAACCAATTCCAACTAGGTTATAACATCTTAAAGGTTATTTATAACACATTCAAGTTTATTCATGGCCTAGTTCTTGCTTTGTCTTCAAAAGACAAATTGAAAACAAAGATTACTCACATTTAATTAGTTAATCTTTTTCTTTTTATGATAAAATTTTGTCACGCTCACATGGCACAGACGTAACCACAAAATTGTTACATTAGTTCATCCATGAATTCAAAGCGCCCCAAAACCAAAATGTCATTTTCAGGGAATCAATTGTAAAATCTCATTTCGATAAAAAACCACAGTCCAACCTTAAATTAAATTCGAGTATATCCTCTCATAACCTTTCGTTATTCGCTTGAAATGATTTTTCATTTTAATTTAAAATTTCCTCAAAGGAATTTTCCAACAAAATCGATACCACTTCCGAAGAATTTCAAATGAATAGCCCCAACAAATTTTTATTCAACAACTGACTCCGTCATATAAATTTATACAACACACTGTGAAGTGGATATTGTTTGAATGTTTTCCACTATAATATTTACTCACGGAATATAATATTTTAAAATTGAAACTCATTCTCGGATTCTGAGAAGCGTCCATTAAATAAAAGTTAAATGAATATTTATTTCATATATAAACAATTAATAACAATCAGTTTTTTGTATTTTAACACACTCTTGTATAAATTAAATTTTTATTGAAAATATATAAGGAAAATATTTTACAACGCGTTAAGGTGTAAATACATACAAATATGGATGCAGGAATAAATGAAAAAAGAGTGTATAGCAGCTTATATTTACGTGTCATAGATTTAAAAAAATAAAATAAAAATTATGCGAGTAACACAGTTAATACCTAACTACATGAACTGCGTTAGTGACTGCCAGCTAAAGCCACAACACGTAGATCAACAAAAGATCCATTGCGGATCTGGAGAACCTCCTTACCTACTCGGTTTCTAAAATCTGTGTTTATCTGATCTCTTAGGCCGTTAAAATAGAATTCTAAAGGGTGACCAGCTAGCAATGATACTTTTAACAATTTTTATTTTTCAGCAGCTGTCAATGTTACCAATGACATCCAGCTGTCAAAATATTCAATAGGATTTGCCATGTCATCATGCATCGTTTCACACCGTTGGACACCGGTACCGTCAATGGTCTCAGATATAGAGCGATGTTAACCGACTTTCTATGGCCACAGCTAGATAATATCGATATATCCGAGCTTCGATTCCAATAAGACGGCACTACAAACCAAACAAGCGACACAACGCTCGAAATTATGAAGAAGAAATTTGGCGACTGGGTCATCTCAAGGCGAGCGTTCATCAATTGCCCGCCGCGATCATGCGACTTGACACCACTCGATTATTTTCTCTGGAGCTACGTCAAGTCCTTAGTTTACGCTAACAAGCCAACCACTTTGGACGAGCTCGAGGCAAACATTCGAGACACTATTGCCGGAATAACGCCGTACATATTGGACCGAGTCATCAAAAATTGGGACGACCGCTTGAAGCACTGCCAGCGAAGCCGAGGCGGCCATTTGAATGATGTGCTATTCCACACATAATGGCATGAACGTAGCTTCAAAATAAAGGCAGAATCAATTTTATACCTTATAACGTTGCTGTTTTATTTAAATTTTTTTTCCTATCGTTCTTATCTGGTCACCCTATACTAAGTTGAGCCTTCTTTTGCGAGAGAGAACTGAGCAGCTTTGTCCATGCAGCTTCTACAAGAATCGTTTGAATATACGCCAAGCCTTGTTGCATGCTTGCCTATTTGACAATGTCCCATGATGACACCTATTACGGTTCTGGTGTCCGATCTGTTGAGGGAAATTAAATTCTTAGAGCGTTTCAGATCCAGCCGTGGCCAAATCTGCTTTCCTACTGGACCATTTGTCCACCTAAAATATGATCTTTCGTTAGCAACCAGTTTGAATTTAAGTTAACATGTACCGATCAGCATACCCAAGGTGCCTTTATCTGGAAGCCTGGGTATATAGTTGATTCATCTCTGGCGAGTTAATTTGTCTTACAGTTCTCTCGTTCCCAACAAAGGTATAGGCGCACTGTGAATGAAACTTTTTTAGGTTCACTTCTTCATTTTAACCTTAAAACATTACTTTCAAAGCAGCTAGAGAAGTTTTACTTGAACAAGTTTAGAAACAGCGTCTTAAAACTTCTCCCCCATTTTAACACACCGTGCATGTCGTAAATTCATGCAGTCACCCGTTTAAGACGCACAGTCACAAAATCAAGGCAACACTGTGAAGCTATATTGGGTACCGGGTTATATGGATTTTATGGACAAGGACAGAGCTGATGAATTTTCGAGGAAGAGGTAACAACTAGATCCGTCCTTCGCTGTTCCTTCTGTTCAAGTTCCATTCCGTAAACCTTAGAATCAATTGGAAAAATTTGGAAATATGCCTTGTAGCGAGAATGCTTTCGTTTGTCCCGGATAAGAAAAGCGCCATTTGTTTGATTCAACTCAGTTATAAGCGCCCTACACACGATCAATGTTACTTTTCAATATTATTTGAATGAGTCATCGTTCGAATAACATTGATCGTTTGTGTGCTCTTCAATGTTCTTGTCAAGTAATCTTGCTACATTGACGAAAACCAAAACTGATTTGGTTTTCGTCAATTTCCATTCACATAAAATTGATAATGTGTTGGGTGCATCAATGTTACTTGTCAATGTTTTCATTTGTGAAAGCATGATGTCTGATTTTCGGCAATGTACACGGTCTTCCAATAGGGACTTCCGAACTTTGACAGTCGCTGAAGGTAAACGGCCATAGACAACGACGAGTGTTCGCTGACTGGGCTCTGGAGCAGTTGGAAACTGACCCTAATTTTCATCGAAAAATCATCTGAGGCGATGAGGCCCGAATTTGGGACGATACCAATCCACATGAGATCCAAGAGCGTCCAATGTATCCCGAAAAAGTCACTGTTTGGTGTGGATTTCGGGCTGGCGGCGTCATCGGTCTATATTTCTTTGAGAACGATGTTGGCCAGGCCTATAGGTCGACATGTGGTTTCAACAGGATGGCGCTACGTGCCGCACAGCTCATTCCACATTGGAAATTCTGCACGAGCGTTTCGAGGGCATAGTCATCTCGCGTTGAGGTGATGAGAACTGGCCACCGAGATCGTGCGATTTGACGCCGTTAGACTTTTTCTTGTGGCGTTTTCTGAAGTCGCAGGTCTATGCAAATAAGCCACAAACTGCAGCGGCCCTCAAAGCCAACATAACCCATGCCATCGGTCAAATTCAGCCTGATTTATGTGCCAGAGTCATGGAAAATTGGACAATTCGGATGCGCGCCACCTAGAGAACCGCGAACATTTGAACGATGTTATATTCCGTACATAATGGCATCAATAGGCCTTTCAAACGAATAAAAGATTTTGATGATATCGCGTACAGACTTTGTTTTATTTAAATTTAAAGATAGGAAGCGCTTTGCCAAGCGAAAATGAGTGTTTGTGGAAAGAAAAATCATCGGAATATTATTTAATATACATTCGCTGCAGCACCGGTTGCAAGCAGATACAAATTATTGTCCATTCTCGCTGACATATACGAATCGAATAAACAGAATTTACGCAAAAAAATTGACAATGTTCATTGATACGTGTGGTGGCTATTTTTCGTCAATGTTACTTGACAAAAAAACACGTCAATAATACTTGTCAAGTAACATTGATCGTGTGTAGGGCGCTTAGACGCATGAGTCGTTTCTTCCGGCATAACTGGCCAGCGGAGCAGCTTCAGGTAATTCACTCCAGCTCCGACATTTGTCTTGCAATTGTCCCGCTCTGATTACTAGGGGAATAAGGACTTTTAACAGTCACATGTACATCTTCGACAAGCTGAAAGACTTTCTAGATTTCTATATGGTTGCTTCCAACCCAACGGTTTCTCCCTAGGTTTTTATGATATCAATGGACCTAAATGTTGTCAAAAGCCATCCTACATTTGCTCTTTCCATCTTCTTGTTTTTTGTCATGACAAGCATAGTAAAACTCCACCATGGCTCGTTAATACCGTCTACTTATGAGCTCTCTACCTCAACACTTAAACCTACTTTTATAATACGATCAATGCATTGCAAATGCATCACATGTCATCACATTGTTGAAGGCCGGTTCCAGTCCTGAGCTAAGCTGTTGCAACAGACATACATACTTTCAGTCCGATCCTTCTTACAATTCCTGAAAATTTAACTCATGACCACTAGAATAGCGTAAGGCTCCGTTTGGAAGACAGATGAATAGTCAAACCAAATGTTGATGAATTCTACGAAAATGCCAGTATCACACCCTTTGCCATGAAAGTGAGTTTACACTTCAATCCTGACTCAGATTTTGGTCAGAGCAAGTCCTAAATGCAACTTTAAAATCACGCCGCAGTACAAATTCTGCTTCATTGCTTGAAAAGGCTCTTCGTGAGACCAGAGTCGTAGGATAAGTGTCGCGCAAGTTCAGCAAAACCGAAAGAGGGAATAATACCAGACATTTCCCCTACAATGCACCTTTACACTCCCCGTTCACATTTTCGCCAACGAGATGCAAGAGGGGCAACCTTAGTCGAACAACGAACCGACAAGAGGCCTGTATCGGATCGATCAGTAAAATGCGTATATGTGGGAGCCTCACTCCCTTAATACGCGATCAATATCCTTTAGTTAGAAAAACAACCCCAACGAGTAAAGACGTGTCAGAGTTAGAGAATAAAGACAGTCGGGTTTTTTATATAAAGTTTTCCCGACTTAAAACAAGACAATGTGTTTTATTACTCGGCAAAATATACAAGGCCATCGTTGCCAGAAGGGTCAAAGCTGAAGAAAGGGATATATCCAAAGCATTGTGGTACGCTATAGTATGAGGCATAGGGTACCACAAATTGATTCCCACCATCGAAGTCTAAACAAAGAGAATAAGTGGGAAATACAACTACCAGCTAACGCAGCTACTGTCCGGATACGGCGGCTATCGAAAATATCTTCACAGATTTGGACACGATAGCTCGCCCTTCTGCCAAGAAGGAGGAAGACGCGGAACACAAAATATTCCACTGTAGGCGCTTCGCAGAGGGAAGACAGAACGTGCCAACCCCGCAGCTTCTAATGAGCCGTATGATGAAGACAGAGGACGACTGGTTGGGGATCTGTTACTCATAATGAGCATATGGAATGAAGTAAGAAGAATCGAAAGACTGAGAAGAGCTGAAGCCAGACGCAGATGACATAGAATAAGTTGCTAACGCCAGCTAGTACGGACTACTGGTACTACTGTACGGAATAAGCATTTTTTGATTAAAGATTTTCTATATACTCTCGGTTATGGGGCTTTCCCTCTTATTCTGCGAGCTTCCTTGACAGCCAAATTCTTAATGTTCTCTAGAAATTGAGATGCGATATTGTTTTGAAATTAAATTGCGATGCGAACCTATTATACCCGAGCAAATTCATTGTTCAGTTGATTAATATACGATTTACTAATAACTGCCCGCCACTAAATAAATTGAACCGAGGGTAAGAATAGGCCCTAAACCTGCTGCTTACAGCCAGTGTTATCCCCACTTTTTTTCGAGAGTCCATTTGAATGCCTAGAAAGCATTGAGTCCTTCTTGCATTTGATCCCACCCATTCGTTTTTCACTTCAGTCTTATTGGGTTCAATCTCACTTGGGATGGTGTTCTTAAAATTCCTTTATTTCGTGTAAGTTGTCATGAATTAGTCCCAAAACTGAAATACGAGTATGGTACGTCTCACTTTAGTGCCCATTGACATTTTAACCAAAAGCATTCCGGAAATCCACACACACAAACAGATAAACCTAGTTATTCCAACGAATATGAAAATTTCGAAAACTTAAATATGCAAAACTAAGATATCCTGTGGCTATTTTGGAATACAATTCTCGGAAGGCGTACGCCGCTGCGTTGAACAACATTTGAATATTCACATCACATATTTTAAATTCCTTAATTACTACAAGTTAAGTGGGTGGAATAATTCCGTAACCATCTAACAACACGACTGAGTTGTAAAAGGCATACCTTTGTTGAATGTACAGGATGGATTGAATAAAAGTTGAACAATGTTTGTTGGCTTTTATTTTGATTTGGATAAAGGATACGTGGCAAATACATTATACATGTAAAAAGTTTGTACTAACAAACCAAATGGATTTTAATAACTAAACCGAGATATTTGGTACACGAAAGGCAAGACAGCGCTTCGTAGTTTTAAGGCGGCACATACTTATATACGCCGATGTGACATTCCACACACGTACCTAGTACGTACTTAGTATATAGCAATACAGGGTAGACCTAATACTCAATCAAAAAACCTCTTCAGTTAGCCTGGTCATTGGCTTATTGTCTCTACAGTTGAGCAATCCCAGCGAGCTAGGTAAGTGGATATGTTAAAAAGCTGACTGTATCTCGTATGATGCGGCCTTCACTCGATTCTCGACAGATCCATTGTGTTCCCCTTACGTAGAATGAATGTCCAGTCTGAAAGAGAAGCCAAAGAAAGGTCTGTGTTAGTTTGCTGGTGATCGTTTAGCCTCCATGAACCATCCCGAATTCGTAAGGAATTTTAAAATGGTTTTTGGTGGCTTCTTAGACGACCTATCTTTAATCAAATAGTATTCACCAAGGGCCAGGCCCAGGTCCACCCCGGACTGTAGCGCCACCTTAAGTAAGTATTCACCAAGGGCTGTCTTTCTTGTTCTGTATAGGCTGGGCCATTCACAACAGAAGTGCTCTCTTCCACAACTGTATCGGCGCAGCCCCTGCATAAATCGTCTGTAATTAAACGCATTCTTCTAAGTTGGAACGCTAGTAAGTTGTAGCCTGTGATTGTCCCTATAAAGAGCGTTAAAGTTTGATCTGTTTAACGCAGGAATATGAACTGCTTTTAGTTTGTTAATGTTTGTCCAGAGTTAAGTGGAGATACAACATGATGAGAGTCCTTTCTATCTCTTGTTAGCTTGTCTTTGAAAGTCAAGTGCTATGTTGGATATGAAGTGTGCCTGGGGGAGGCAAAACTGAATGATCACCAGTGATAGCTCCTGTTCTGCACCTGTTTCTAGCTTACTCGTCCAAAATACCATTGTGTCCCGGGACCCACCAGAGTGTCACGTTGTGGTTCAGGGTGAGAGTTTTCAGCTCATCATGACAGCGTTTTACAAGTTTTGACTTAAGTACTGTGGATGAAATGGCTTTGATGGCAACTTGACTATCTATGCAAATGGCAATGCGTTGATAATTCTCGGTCTGCCTCGGCGATGGGTATCACTTCCCCTCGGAATAGGGTCTTATTGACCCTGCGAGCCAAGGTCTCCTTCTTCTTGAACGCAACGTCTTGCTTAAAGTATTCTCCCAGTTAGATTTGAAGACTGTGCAAAACCGAGGCTTTGAACATATCCATTTGCTGTACATGTTTGTCAAATAGCCAATTTGTAGCTTCCAGTTGAATTTTTCTCCTCCAAACTGCCAATCATATCTCCACATCCGCCTTCGAATGCCATAAAGAAAGGTTTTTTGTAATTTAGGATAGAGTCTCTCTGCTCAATTGCCTTCACAGGCCAAAAGAAACAGCAATTGGCAAGAAGCAAGGCCAGACCGCCTGTTTGGATGCATACTCGATCGGATGACGGTTAGTATAGTAAATTGCCACGCTTCTCATGGGATTTTGACAGCATTGCTACTGTTCTTCGGCACTAGATGCTGGTGGCTTAGCAGTTAGTGAGAGATTTCGACGAAGTTTTCTCTAGTTTCTTGCGATTGCAGCCATTGTGTCTCTCTCATTGTAATTCTTCTTTGGTTTTGCATCTTCCATATCCGCATTTGTAACTTTACTGCAACAAAATAGAGATTCGAGTCGATACTCATGATCAGGATACCGCCAGTTACCTTATGAATATTGAGATGTGAAACGCGTATAATTGCTTCAAAGTCAATAAACGTAAATATGTTTCCAGACGTTATATCGTTAGGCGGCGTACCAATTGTCCTGCTAAAGACGTCCTCGTTTTCAATTTTGCCATTCAAATTGCACAACATAATTTCAACGTCAAAACTTGGACATTACTCTTATATTTGTTGAGAACGTTGTAGAAACCACTCTGGAGGCGTCGTTCTTGTCTTTCATGGGGACATGAGCGAACATCAGGCTGATGTTGGTAAATGATGCGAATTGTGCAGTCACCTGGTGGAAGCTTTAGACTTTTTTCTTGAGTTGGACAGTATGACAATTCTCTCTGTAAAAATCGCCATAGAAGATGACATCCACCTCTTGTCCAACTGATCCCACAGAATTATATCGGCATCATAGCAGACCAGGGTTCGACTACACACGACTTGTTAACGGTCCGAACAACATTTTATGATCGAAACACAATGTTCACCCTGTATTTGTGTTCCTTACAATCCAGTTGGAATGCATTTCATTATGAAAAGGATGTAAGTTGTTTACACAAAGGATGTGTCATGTGCTAAGGGGAATAATGTCATAAATATTACGTATACGACCGAGTATCTCCCTTTAACTTGAATTTTTCAATAAAATCGATTTTTTTCTTAAAAGATAACGGTTGAAGACAATTATTTGCTTTAAAAAAGCGAATAAACTTCACAAAAGACTGACGTTCAATTGCTTGTTCAGTTCTTTCATTGCAGCATTTCATCGGTCACTTAAGAGGCACGTAGAGAGTTAATTGAGAAAGGAAGGTATTTCCGAAAACGAGGATTGATTACTTTTTTCATTTTTTTCTTTTCTCTCTTTCTGTCTCTTTCTCTGTTACTCTGTCATTTAGCCAATTCCTTTTGTGTGTTTAACTTTGTATATTTAACTGATTACTATTGCGCTTTCTCCCAGTCATTGTTGACTGAAGAGGGAAACTTCTTTAATTACAAATGAAAAGAAAATTTCCAATCAATGAAGATTTTTTTTTGTCTTCAATGATTAGAATCCTTCTTAAGGAAAATAACGGTTAATTAGTTAATTAATTGATTTTTAAAAAAAAAGTTATTGTTTTTTCATCGTAAACAGAAATAAATGACACTGTATGTAGGAAGGAGCCCATGCTTCTTCATTTTGACTGGTCGATTGGTTTAACTTATTCGCCATACTTGGCACGGCCCTTAAAATGTCTTATGTCAATCTGGCATGCCATTCTCCTTGGCTGTGAGATCTGGGTCAACGCACTTAAGCCGAAGAAATACAGAAAACATATGGCAGCAGAACAGAGACGTGGAGCCCTTCGAGTAGCAAGCTCTTACCGTACGATGTCCGAACAAGCCATCCTCGTAGTCGCGGGAGTGCCTTCCATCGGTCTCCTAGTATCCAAGAGGTGATTCGTTTACGAACCTAGAGCTGAAATAGGAGTGAAAGTGGCGGCAGCAGAGGCGAAAGAGCTGACGAAACAACTGTGGCAATGGCGATGGAGTTCTGAAACTAGAGGAAGATAAACAGCGAGACTAATTGGAGACGTTGCCAAATGGACGGACCGGAAACATGACAAAGTAAACACTACATGACCGAGATGGGAAAAGTTGGGAGCCCGGCTTGCCGATACGGCGACTCTCCAGTAGATGACACAAACCACACTTTTTTCCGTAAAAATTAGAGACAGGCAATATCACTCCAGAAAATGTCGTGGGAATTATGAACTCGAACAATGACAGATGGAACCAAGTTACTTCCTTCATCGAGTCAATGCTGCAAAGGCAAAAGAGAAAGGAAGACGAAAACATACCCTAATAAGAATATGGACAAAAACCAAATCGGAGCCCTATTGGGTGTGGACTCATTGTTAGACGCACCTTAAAGGGGATGGTAAGAGACCATTAGGGTCCCAGTTTCCACATCCTTAAATTCTTAAAGGCAATTGATTGATCACAATGCGATCCAGGCTGAATATTAGTTAGGCAGAAACAACCGTTCAACTTGGATGATGAAAACGTACTTTTTCCTCCACTTGACCAAGATGAATTGGTCAAACCGAAAAACCAAAATTCAAAGACTACGTTGCCTCGGCCACATCGAGCGAATGAACAACAATGGTCCATTTCGTTTCGACACCTTCGTTTCAAAGACAAAGTGCTAACGAATGCCTGGGCGCTTATTCGGCTTATTGATTGAGGCCTAGGTCAACACCGGACTATTCTATTGACTTTGTGTCATGCCATGGGTAGAATTAAAACTGAATCTTTAAACCGCATCAAGATATGGAATTAAGGGAATATTCCGTGATGCACTTTTTGTATTGGAACACAACACTGGAGTAATCAGACACAAAAACAAGTTCTACTACCGCCAGTAGGTACGACCCTTTAATTGTTTTTTCTTCATCTTCCTAAGAAAGTCAAGTGAGAGCTTTAGGGATAAGGTCCTGGTAACCTACCAGCACTCATCTTATCAGCTCCGAAAATCTGCCACCTAATACGAGCAAAGACAGAACAATCACATAGGAAGTATTCACAGTTTCGTCGCCCTCCCCACAAGCGTCACAGATAGTGGTGTCACTTAAACCTAACACGTTGAGAAGTTTGGTAAATGCGTCTTTTCTACTGAGAGACAGCTAGAATGCCGCAGACTTCTGGCAGACATCGGGAAGAATCTATTTAGTATGCCTGCATCCAGAGACAGTTGTTTTTGCTAGAAACCAAAACATCGATAGAAGCCCTAACCGAAGATACAGGCAAACCTAACGTGGATTCAGGGCAAGAGAAGTTCTCCTCTCAACCAAACTCATCGGAGACCGCATTTCCGGAAATCTCGCTGTTTTCAAGGACCCAGACAACACTTAGCAAATTCAGTCTAACAACCAAATTCAAACTAGACCTGCATTCTAGAACTATTTTGGATCTAGTAAGAGATTGAGCAAGGCGTTAAGAGTAGCCTGACTGGCGGTACAAACGCAGATACTCCGTCCCCTCCAGTTGTTTTTTTTTTACTGCTAGGTTCGTAAACCTTTTGATGCCAATCGAAGGTACTCTTTAAGTACCTATTTCTACCCACAAAGTACATTCCTACCCTTGGACTAAATTGTGTTAAGTTCTCTATCCTCTTATACTTATTCTCAATTAGAACATGTTATATTTTCGTTCTTCTCCTGTGCGGTTTATCCCTAAAATATAGATCATACCAATCCAATTTAACGGTATCCTCCAAATTAAGAACACAACATGCATTTTGATTTTCCTTTCGGAAGCCACAATGAAAAAGCTTCCAACTTAAACCCAAAAAAAAAACAAGAGCAATCCATTAGCTTTATGTACCTCAAGTGCGGGTTCATTTGCACAATTGTCACACATTTGCAAAGACCGCTTTCCCTTGGTTTTTTCAATTGTTTTACCCACATACATAAGTGAGTACAATTTTGTCACAGATACCACACAAACAAACTGTTGAATAAAATCTAAATTGGGAATGATGTATCAATAGTTAGGACGTTGCTTTTGATTATTTATTTTGCAATAAATTTCAGTTTGCATTTTTCAAATTGTTCTTAAAGTGTCGCGCATTTATTAATTTTGTTTTTTACCTGAAGTAGTACCTTACCATCATTAAAAGAACATTTTCATCATTCATCCCATTTTCGAGGAATACATCTCCTTAAACGGGATTACTGTAGGAAAATTGAATTTCCTTGTGCAGCCCTTCACACATAATTACTTTAAAATGGATTTCATATGTTTGTCGTTGCGCATTGGCGGATATATCAACAACAATGATTAATTCGAATTTAATATGTTCTCTGGGGATCTTCATGTGTCGATTCTGGGAAAAAAAAGGAAGACATTGACAAATTGGAAGTATACGTGGGAGACACACATTTGCAATTGACAAATCATGAGAGCTATTGAGGTTCAATCAGAAAGTTTTAACGCACATACTCGCTGAAAAAGCGGAACCACCTTCTTATGATGCCTACTGGATAGTTATGTTATGTTGAAATAAGAAAAATTGTCCAAGGAATGTTCAGACTGTTCACCTAGAGTAGAACAATTGAGGTACAGAACTGACAACTCAACAAAAGTCACCTATCACTTCTCAAAGGCATTATGACAGGTCACAACCTTCTGGTGGCCCACCCAAAGAGAATGCATTTCATAAGAACGGACCTTTGCAGGGGACGTGACGACGCAGATGCCGAGGAGGATACATTCCACTTTCTATTTGAGTATCCAAGTCTCAAGTAGTCAGCCCTCGGAGAACACTTCTTTAAAGATCTGGACGAATCTTCAAACAAGACACCGGAAACCATCCTAAAATTCCTTAGAAACTCGGGTTGGTTCAAGGAGGCCAATCAGAATTATTAATCCTTGATCCATTATTTCAGGTATTCCACACCGGGTTGCACAATGGATCCCTTAAGGTCCGAGTGAAGATGTACTAGGTGCAGCCACCCATACAAATTAACCTAACCTAACTAATAACACAACAATCGATGAAGAGCAATGGATCGATACACAAGTACCTGCGACATCTACTATGGAAAAGGTTTTGAGCTTCCAGAAAGTGAGTGAATAATTGACCATAAAAAAGAGAGAGCACCACACCTGCGCCAATTATAGAGCCATAAGTCTTCTTAGTATTATCTACGAAATTTTATCTAGAATTCCAAATCGATATCCACCATCTATTTATAAATTTCAGAGCATGAAAAGAGACGACCTTAAAGGGAAGTCGGAGGACATAAAGGCTCCTTGCAACCGATTGCCTTGTTTGGGTGGCAGTAGGTATCGCAGCAACATTAATGGAGCACCCACCCACTCTCAAAATAAGCTTATAGAAACTCCCAATGTCAAAAAAAAAGAAAAAGTCGATCAACTGACGTCAACTCTACTACAAATTCGAAAGCGCATTTTTCACGTGAACGTAGGGGAACGTAGCCATGTGCGCCGCAATTGTCGCGTTTATATTTCAAATATCCCCTACGACTACCGCTGACGGGATTTAAAAGATCTCTTCCATCGCGTCGGTGGAATGTGAAGTACGTGGAGCTTTTTCCCGATGAGAATGCCAAGGCTCGCTGTTGTACTATCATAAAGATCAAAGACCCTAACAACGTGGAGAAATGCCTCGAGAAACTGAATTGCTACAAAATCAACAGACGCCAACTGATCAAGGAGGATCATGGTAAGAATCGTGATCAATTTGGACGTTTCATTGGTGATACATATTGCTTAGGCAGTGGCAGTAGGGTGGTTATTTGGCTTGAAGTGTTCGAAAGAAATACTGTGAATTATAAGCAATGGCAACAATACCAATAATTATCCACAGTCATTCTGGACACCACCTTTTAAGCAAAGACTGAAACCTGAGTTTCAAAATCACTACACCAACACTAGCGTTGCGTAAATAACACCATTACGGTATTCATAACCTCTTTAGCGCTAGTGAATTATAAAAAAAAAATCTGGAGATTCACTGCATTTACCACCTAGCCTTCTGATGTGTGTTCCATTTCTGCTCCTTCGATTGGCTTGCGAATCTCAAAGTCCTCATGCAGTTCTACTGGATAAATTTCATTGAGTCCGAGTGTACTTATTCAAGGTGGCTCTACAATCCGGGGAGGACCTGAGCTTGAACTAACAAGTGTCTCTAGCCAGCTCCATCCTTATGCAGCTGCCTCCATTTTCGCACGATAGGTTGGTTGAGGTCCTCTTCCATTTGCGTGCGCCAGCTGAGTCTCGGTCTTCCTCTACGGGGCCTTTCGTCGGGGGTGGATTCGAAGATTTTTTGGACCAGAGCTTTGGTGTCCACCCGCTCTACATGACCCAGTCACTTCAGTCGTTGGATCTTCACTCTTCTGGCTAAGTCGATGTCGCTGTTCGACTGTACTGACCATGGCCAATGTAGTTTTTGTGAAGTTACCACTCCAGTTACCAGTTCATAGGCAACCGACAGTTTGACTCTCCTGTGACCTTCTGCAGAGCATTGTATCTCTGTCCTGTTACCAAGAATATCCCAAGAATAAGCTCTTATTTCTTCTCGGTGGGCATAATCCAGTTTCCGTTGGTCTTTTTTAATAAAAATAAGTTTTGGTGGGGATTTAGATAAGATTTTCCTTATCCAAGAGAAGTGGCTCATTTTTTCTATATTTTCACAGAAGCGATGCCACAGATGTCTCCGAACTTTCCCCATTTCCTAATTGTATAGTCCCAGACCATTTTTCGGTCTCAACTCAGTCAGTCACCTAACATTCTTTTACATACTTACAACCAAAAAGGAAATGAAGAATTTAGTGAAAAAAATCAACCCCAAACGTTTTCCTGAAGCTTGATACATATAGGTACATTGATGCTTAGCATCAACATAACAGATGTCTGATTGCGTTTATCTTTGTAATAAAAATTAAGGTCCAACATTAATATCCTTATAAAAACACCTGTTCTTACTTAATTAGCCTAATCTTGTCGTGTCTGATTTGATTCTTAAACAAATAGGACTAACCCAAGTCACGGACTACAATGAAACTCGATTTTGATTGCCAATTTATTTATTGAAATTCCATTATTTGTTTCAAAAGGCCTACAGCAAAAAAAAAGGTTGCCATCGTAAATTGATTGTAAGTGTCTCGCCTGGAACTCTTACGGTCGACGATATAAAGAAGTCGTCCCCATATCAATTGGAGTAAATTACTTTGTTTCCTTTTTTATATTTATTGTTTCCATTACGAATGGTCTCGCTACTATACAAAAATTTTCCATTTTCAATTTGCAACAGTCCGGTTGTTTTTTTTTTTTCTTACCCTCCTCACCCTTGAACTTATGTATAATTGGGCCGCAGTATGAATTTTAAGTTTGTACGCACCTACCTACCATATACGACTTTTAATGAAATTTCGCTTTTATTTTTAATTAACATTTTTTCAATTATAAATCATGCGAGAGAATGTTTTAAGGATATACACGGGCTTTTAATCCATTTGGGTAGTGACTGTAACCTGGTAGCTGAAGGGGAAAATCTGGAAGGCATTGGTATTTTTTTTTTTTTATTTCTGAAGGCTGAATGCCGAATTCAGTGGTTGGTTTGAATTTGGGTCACACTAGGAGTTGATGATGTTCGTACATCATTGGAAGTTGCCTTTATTAAAGGTAAGAGGACATAAATACATCCGAATAAAATTGTATGATACCCTATTTGCCAAGTGAGATTAACTGGATCGAAATCAAGACTGTGCTCCTTAATATAGAAGGACGACAAACATTACAACAGCTAGACAGACAGTAACTTTCTCTAGAAAAACACTTAGCGGCTGTATAAGCCAGCGGCACTGAAGTGGACACACTCACACACTTTGTTGGTCAAGCTTGAGCCAAAAATCAACAGGGTTATATTAGACAAGGAATTTGAGAACATTAACTAGTTTTCATCGGCATGATAGGCCTTACGAATCTGTTTCAAAGGATTATAAGGTTAGATAAGAGCCTGCACCTTGATGCAAACCAAAACTAATGGAATTCCGTTGTGATACCACAGGTTGTACATACCAGTTAACTAGAAACAACTCAGGCGCCATCTTAACTGAACCAGCTAAAGGTATCTCTAAAGCGTGAGATACTTCTGCAAGGTCGTCGAGGTAAGTGAAGAAAAGAGTACTCAGTTAGATAGAGCCGGGCAAGTGGAGGGAAATTGGATTTTAGTCTTTTCCAAATCTTCGTTTCGACAGCTTCTCTGGAGACCGATCGCGCAATGTCTTGTAATTTGCGATCGCTTTAACAGAACCAACCCATTCGACCAATTGATTTGGGCTAAATCAGATCTGTATGGACATTAGGCACGCCGTATCTTCCTCCTGATTGTGTCCAGCTTCAGAATATGCTTCCACATAAATAGCATGGGGTATACCAAAGTCCTGTCTTTACAGGAGGATACTAAAAGTACTTTCGTGTCTGAAGAGGTTTTCTTGAATTATCTTTGTGGCGACTGGAGACCAACATAAGTGAATGATGAATTCTTCTGACATCCCCCTGAAAGACGAGCTGTAAAGTGACTTTTGGTTTGAGTGAGCACGATTCCAGGAACTTAATTGAAGCCTGACTGCCTGTGAAAATAATACTTCAGCCATACAGGACGATCCACTGTGTGCTTTACCCGATCTTAGGTATACCTACAGAGTAGAAGTAAATAATGTCTCACCAAAAGTGCCCTTACATTGCCAGAAAGCAGAAAGCTGATTCGACCGACGAAGTTTCCAATCCAAGATTACTGGTAAGTATTTTGCTTCATTGGCTAGTAGGATTCTTATGCCTTTGAGCACTGGAAAAATCAGTCAAGCAAACTTCTTCTTGAAGAGAACAACTTCAGTTCTAAGGGGGCTAACTGAAACCTTAATACTAGTACACCAACCATTAATCACATCTAGGGCTATCTAAGTATACCTTAGAACAGACAGTTAGCAGGGAAAGAGCAACAGACTGTACCTCAATGTCACCCGTATATGCCTGAGCGCAGATGCTAGAACTGTTGAGACTGTCAAGCAGAGAGTCGATAAGCGTGCACTACAGTAGAGGAGGCAGAACGACACCTTGTGGGCAACAGCGTGTCTGTTAAGTCTCTTTCCTTTGTTACGCCGCTAGGGAGTAGTTTTTATAGCCATTAAAGTTGGCCCTCATTTGAATATTAAAAGGTTTTTGTCCTGTGATTCCATTCAATTGCCTTCGATTCTTGGAACAGAAGGAGCACTTTCATCAGCACTTTCCTCCGACGTTATGCCACAGATTCGGACTCGGAAAAACTTACTCCACCAAGACTTCTTAGCGAACCTGTCGTCTTTCTTAAAGAACTTCCTGCACTCCTTGTGAGTGAATTAGTCGATGACTCCTCTCTTCTCAAAGTTTCACATATACCTCAATGCATTCTTCCTTTTCTTCTACTTCAACTTCCTACAATTTCCTTCTTCAACTGATGGTCCCAGTACTACATCTACAAGAAGGTACTCACTTTACAAGCGACTTTCTAAAAATAGGGTACCCATCGACTCGTTTCAGACCGACTATAACTTTCTCTACTTCACGTTATTTTATCCTGAAATTCTCATTTGTTTTAAAATGAAAAAGCTGGACCGCCACTGCCCCCGGTTTCGTTTAATCAGCTTTCCAATTATCAATTTATTATCCAAGATAACAGATAAGACTCTCTTTCACAAGGTGTATAGCTGCCAATCATGGTGATTTTAATTAAGGGCGTTAAGAATTATAATTGCGATGATTTAACGCTGTTTTCAGAACCATGATGCATCGCATTTACCCGTATTACGTTAATATTAATAATGACCACAATTTCTGTTAAAGGATGAGGTAGAAGGCAGGTACATGCAATGAGGAGAGTCCTTTACAGAACTTCCTACTATGCTATGGGTGTATATGGTCACTTTGAGCTCTTAACTGATAGTCTATAAAATTTTTATTAAAAGAAACTCTGTTAACCAGGATAAATAGAAGAGTTCAGTGAAAGAACCGTGGTGGCGAAGACAGAGGACAAGAACTTATTAAAGTAGCAGGCACTATTTGACCGGATTTAGTCCTTGTGATACCACATAGATCTTGATTTTTCTCCAGAATCTACCCGTAGAATCAGCCGGAGCCTGCTATGGAGTACTGGTGTTAGTCAGTTCGTTAAGATTATGGAAGAAGCAGCTGGCTCCTAAGTAATCTCTTCTTCAAGCTGAAAGGGCTGAACAAGTACAGAAAAGGTGAAGAATCATTTCTTCTTCCTTCTCAGCCACACAGCTTCATTAGAGAGGAAGTCTAGCTTATTGGCGTAGTTGCCAATGGCGCAGTGTCCCATGATAACACCAACTATGGTCTGTTAAGACAATGAAAGTATTTGTGGTCCAGCTGAAGCCAAATCTGAATGATGAGGCAGGTGCATCCATCCGCCCACTTGTAGTGTGATGGCATGTTTTGAGTAGCAACCTGCAAGTGGCGAAAGGTTTATAAGGATTCCACCTTCTAGTAGAATCAACATTGTTGTACCAGTTACTTAGAATGTCTCTATGTCCCTGCACCCACATAAGGTGAATTTTGAATTGTCCAACCATCTCTTTAAGAGACAACCGGAAATTCAGACCTCTTTTTAAGTCGAAAATGATTCGATCGCGACTTGACTTTCAGTAGAAATGATGATGTCCCGTGTAGATAACACATTGTACCTATGCCACGATAGGTCCTCTTTAATTGCCATTATGTTGGCTTGGAAGACGTTCTAGTGGTTGACCAAACGAAAGAAGATACTTATGTTTACTTTCTTCGAGAAGACACCTCCACCCACTCCAGATTCCGTCTTAAAACCATTCGTATAGATGCATATGGACCCCTTCCGTTTTAGCTCGAGATAATCCTTTCAGTCATGTCTTGAGAGGATAGTGGTTTTCGAAATTTTTACAGCACAGGTGTCGTTGTAGGATGTAGTCGGTAGCATGCGGTAGGAATTCTAAATCGTTGAGAATGGTGGAGTACCCAGCACGTAGACTGCACCATTGGTGTATGACTGCGCTGGGTGCCACTCGTTTGCTGTGGCACCCAGAGTTTGCTCGTTTGTGCCACTCGTTTGCTGCTCAAAGAGTACCAAATTAAACCTTAGCCCACAAGATCCTTTCCAGTATACTGATGAATGATTAAAGCCTTTTTATGCCACACTCATCGGCACCTACCAGTGTCCTACCAGTTTCCGGCCGGGGAAATCATACTGTGGCAAATCCTAGAAAAAACCAACGCCTTCCAAGTCGATACACACCATCTCTCCATCGACTTTAAACTCGCATACGGCAGAATTCATCGCACCGAGCTTTATAACGCGATGGCGGAATGCGGGATCCCGAGAAAACCGATCCGGGTGTATCATGCCACACTAGAAAATTCGCAATACACTGTGCAGCTTAGAAACAGAAGCTTCGAATTATTCCAAAGATGCAACGGTTTCGTCAAGGAGATGCGCTTTGGTTTGATTTCGTCAATCTTGTTCGGGATCAGATAGTGCGAAGCTGCTGGGGTACGCCGACGGTATCGACATCGCCAGTTCTCAGCGTGTCATTATTGAAGATTTTAGGGCAATTGAAAAACCGAGTTGATATTATGATGAATGGGGATAAGACAAAGTGCATGCTGGCGATCGGAACCCGATCCGTCGAATACCGTCTGGGACAAAGCTTGATAATCGACAGCTATGATTTTGAGGTAGTGAGGGACACCATGGTGGGGATTCGACGAAGGATAACCTTAGGGAACTGCGATTTGTAAAGGCATCTTGAGTTGAAAGCTCAAAATGATGCTTAACAAAACTCTAATCTTGCTTGTCTTGTTTTATGGAGTTGAGTGCTGGACGATAAATCTAAAAACGGAGAAGATCTTGAGATCCTTCGAAAGAAAAATTCTACATCGAATATTTGGTCATCTCTGCGAGGAGGGTGAATGGAGAAAAAGATACATCCACGAACTCTACGAACTGTATAAAGATGTGGATGTATTCTAGAAAGCAAAAATCCGTCGATTGCACTGGCTCCGGTCACACTGAGCAAATGGACGAGATCTGATCCCAGCCCCCTGATTCACGAAAAAAAAAAGGAGGCCCAAACTTCGGTTTAAGGATCAGGCAATCGCGGACACTAGAAACCTTGGTCTAGTAAACTAGAAGCAACGTGCGGAAAGCGGAATTAGTTTAGCCACAGTCCCTTTAAGGATCGCTGACCTGATAAGTAAGTAAGTATATGGAGGAGAATGTTAAGAGCCTCCATAGGGGTGGTCCTGAGGGCTCCACTATCCAGGCCTATCTCTGTACTGGAATAAACAAATGATTTATGGAATTTAATACAACTTTATGCTCTATATATTCACAACCCTCGATGAGTCCTTTTCGTTTATGGAGCTCCTAAACAAATCCAATTAAGTGGTGTGGAAATAATTCTACTCATTGGCCATTGGCCATTTTCCTTAAACCTGTTGAGACAAAATGAAATTAGATACGACCTTCCTCAGCTACATATTCTATCTTAAGTTAAAAATTTTGTAAATTTTGTAATAGCATTGCAAAATAATACAGTAAAGGAGCAACAAAATGTTTTCAAACCGAACCCAACAAGGAGTAAATACACAAGAGTTTGTCGTCACAAAGTATTTTATTCTAATTATGATGTTGAAAGTTTCTTTCGAGGTTGGTACCGCCGGGGAAGTCCTGTAATTTTGATGATGGTTTATGGGCTTTTGACTTTTACCCCCTTAGTACCACTTTAGTGGATGCAATATCGTGAAGTTTGCAATTTTACGAATATGGAAAGGTGCTTCATACTCTTAAGTATAAGTTTGTATACAAATGTGTACATGTACTTATAGTTGAAGATTGAACAAATATACTTGTACATATGTAGTTTCGTAAAGTTTTGAATTTAAAATTTGTTATGCAAGTCCTTTGGACTGGGATGTGCATACAGTTTGCGTTTTAATATTTAAAAAAGTAAGTTGGTAACTTTAATGTATGTACATTAGAAAATAACCAGACATGGGAATATTACTTTATTTTCATGAACAAAATATTCTCTTAAGATCTGGAGGGTCTGGGTAAGACCATTCTGGTCTTAGATGCGATGGGAGAAGGCTCCATTAGTAGCTCGTATAATTCATGATTGCATCTCACAAGAAATGGTCTTTCCTCCAACACGGAGCCAACTATTCTGTTTAAGATTTTTCTTGAACGTGGCTAAGAGGTCGACGTACTTCTTCGTACTAGGAGGTGAATGCATCTCGTATGATGCAGCCTTCACTCGGTTCTCTACGGACGCATTATGTTACCCTAACGTGGAAAGTTCAGCCAGAAAGGGAAGAAACACAAGGAAGGTCTGCGTTGTGGTGATCGTTTGGGCTCCCTGAACCATCCCAAATTCTTAATGATTTTTGAAATGGTTTTTTGTGGCTTCTTGAACAACCTGTTGTTGTTGAAATCACATAAAGCCGTCTTTCTTATTCTGTATTGGCTGGGGTATTCCCATAGAAACTGAGCTGTGTTCTCTTCTATGTTTGTTTCGCTGTTACCTGTGCATAAACAGCCTGTGCTTAAACGCATTCTTCTAAGGTTGTTCTAAGGTTAATGAGCATTAGATTTGATTTAATTAGCGCAAAAATGTATCCTATTTTTATTTGGTTAATGTTTGTGTGTTCCATCTCTCGTCAGCTTGTCTTTGAAAGTCAAGGGGTATGTTGACCTTGACGAGTGCTAGGAGGCTTTGATGGCTTTAAGGAGCAGTGCGCACATTTCTTCTTCCCTGTTATTATCAGCTGCTGCTATCTACCTAAAGTAGTTGAAGAATTGCACTACTTCCAATTCATGGTTCACTACCCCAATACAAGGACCAATGTTAGCTGGTAGAACTTAATTCTTGATTTATGGGCGTAGAAGAGGCATAAGCCCACGAGAAAAAGTCTAACGGTGTGAAATCGCAACTTCTTGGGAAGCTAAATGATGTCACTATTTCGCGAAAAAAGCTTTAGCCCAACAAAATGTTTCTTTGGTGTGCTAGCTAAGGACCATGCCAAGCAAACGAGGCTGGAATACGAATTAATGCACAAAACCTTTCGCCGTTGACCCCGCTCTTCCTCGTTTATCCTCGAAGAAGAAGGGATCGATCACGGCATCAAACCAAAGTGCACTCGAAACAGTGAGTTTGTCCGGATGCAATGGGCACTCTAAGATCTCGAACGGATTGGTTTCCCGCAAACGGCTGGAAGCCTAAGTCTTTGCGAAAAATGATTGAGGTAGGGGTACAAAAGGCTTCGTTATTACGCTTAGGAATTGAGAGATTTCATTTAAACGTACGTAACTAGGATCCACCGCTATCTTCTATAGCTCCACAATTTCTCTGACGTTACTTTTAAGTATACACCAGATGGCGTTGTAGCGCAAAACAAGGGCAAGGGAAGAGCATCGAGCCAGGAGAAAGAATTAGAAGAAGAAGATGCTGCATAGAAAGCACAAGGCATACGCAATCTCTCAGTTTAAGGATATAGAAGAATCCTGCGATAAAAGCAACATGCGGATGTTTTTTTTTTATGGAAGTCAAGCAACTGGCAGTTGGCTTCAAGCTTGGAACTAAGGATTTTCAAAATAGTGACGGAAATTCAGTCACCAAAGCGCAGGAAGTAGTAGATGTTTTTGAGGGAAATTTCCAGAGGTGACACATATACCAAATCATCAGCCAAGTCTGGTCAGACGAAACTAATCCCATCTACAAGAAAAGCGATCCAGTGTCTTGTAGCAACTATCGAGACATATCCCTGGTAAATATCGTGTAGCTTCTGATCCGGCAAATTTTCACACTAAAACAAATCCTGGAAAAGGCCAACGAATCAAGACTCACCACCTTTTCATCGACTTCAAAGCCACATATGGTAGCATTTATCATCTTAAGCTCTACAGGACGATAGCTGAATTAAGAATCCTAGCAAATCAGATCTATCTACTTCGCATAACGATAGAGGACACGCGAAACAGTATCAAATTTATAAGCAGTTCTTCTGAACTTGAAACAACGTATCGAGGATCGAAGAAGATGGAGGACTGCTATGTCTGAGCGGGTATCGATTAAGTAAGTACGTAAGTAACAACTACAAAGTTTCACTTACGACCTGCTAAGTATTTTGGTAATCTATCACCAGAAAGCACATGCCTTTCATGCGTACGCCAATAAATCGTAAATCAACAACCCCAGCAAATGGAAGGCTAAATGATTTCCAAAAGAATTTGTTCAATGATATTGCACCCCTTCGCCAATAAGTTTTCCCTTTTCCCTTTCGCCTCGGATAGGCACTAAATATCTTCATTCATGAAATATCGTGTAAGGTATATCAAAAACACACATTTTACACATTCTTTTGTAATTTCCCTTAATCAAAGGAAACCTGCGGAAAAATGTTCCGCCCTTCATTATTAATTGAGGCTCTTCAGGCTCCTCCATGGCACGCACGTACTCGTACTCGTCGTATGGATGGTAGAGAGGTACATATTTCTGGAGCGCCCGTTGCGTGTCTGCTTGTTTTTTTACGGGGTAGACACGAAAATGTGGGGTAAGCCAATGTGCGACGTGTCTGGCATTCATTATTTCTCATTCCTGAAAGCAGGTAACGATTGTTGCTCATTAAGGTTTCGCGAAACAGAAACATACTAACACACACACACACACATACACACCCAGCTATACAGCTATTTACGTTTTTATCCTTTTTAATTGTAGTTAAAGCTGTTATGGGTGAATCTTAAACTTGTATAGTGAGGCAAGTGCTATGAGTACCAATACCTGTACCAGTACCTGGGTTATTTCACACACACCCATGAACTGAAGACAGGGTACATCCTGAACTTTAATTACGTGTAAACTACGTTAACATTTTGTTCATTTATGCACATCCCCGGGATAAAATCTGAAATTTATTCGCCATGCGAACGAACAAGGAGGAAGTTCCTTCAACACGAAACATATAGCGTTTGCTTCTTAATTTTCCCAAAAAAAAAAGAAAACCTGTACAGCATAATCCTTTCTTTGCAAATGTATTAACAAATTGCTACTTCTTCAGAAGCCCTTTTTTGTTGGATTCAGTTTAAGGACACGCGACTGGTAGAAAAGTTTCACGAACTACAAAAAGTTGAAGGAACCTTAGCACGTGCAGTTGAGAATGTTTTTAATTAAACAACGTCGAGATGAATCTTTTAATCTGCAGTGCTGAAATTTTCAGAAGGAGCAAGCGTTAATTCACCTAATTAATACTGAAAATGAGACAAAATAAGGATGCGAGCAAAATCAATGTTTCCTTTATTATACTTTTACGTAAGCGCTATCTTAATCTCATGTTCTAACTGTGAAGACAGATTTCAACACAGACTATGAAGCAAACTTCCCAAAGACCCAATGGCCTTCACACTGCGGAAAGTCCTTTAGAAAACATCATCGAAGTGAGGTCCTCAAATGAGTTCAAAGAAGAGGGACATTCACTTCCCATCGCGAGTCTTATTTACGTTTTGTCCTGTCCCATTTTGAAATGTCTCCTACGAGCACGCAATTAGGAGAAACTTAAATAAGTTTTTGTCCACATTTGCTGTTCTCTTCACTGACTTTCTGCCTATCTGAGCTCCAGTATTCTTGTTAATTATGTGCTAGTCGCGTCCCAATATCTCTTCGAGTTTAGCATCCGTGCAGTTGAAAAGGTAATGTTCTGTCTCCTTGTCGCATCTAGACATCCTGGCAAGACTGTCCAGTCTAAAGCAATGGAGGTATTGACGATAGCCGTTAGACAGAAATTGCATAGATTGGTTGATTACTTTTTCATGATTAACATTTATTCGAGCACTTACCCAGGTGTGACATATTCCATCGTCGTTGCCACAGTCTTGAGCGACGTGCTGACTCAGATTTTCACAGATCCATTGTGTTCCTCATTGTAGGATCCGACACGCGTATACTTGTGTGAAAGTGAATGGAATTATGTGGTTATCAATTGAATACCACCCTAGATTGTGGCCCGGAAGGATGTTCATCGCTAGTACTATGAACGACATATTCAACGTAAGTATTTCTTTTGTTTTCCATTTACTGTGTTGTGACCATATCTTCTTTGATCTGCAACAAGAAAGCAGTCTGTTCCATCTCCTATCTGGGACGGTCCAACCGTATGCCTTGTTTCAGAGCCTCTATCAGTTCTGATCCCATTTTTGCCAGTTAATTTGCCTTTTCATAGCCATCGATTCCTTTATGTTCCGGGACCCAACAGAGTGTGACTTTGTCCTCTGAACGAAGCCTTTAATCCCATTGCGACACCTCTTTGATTTTAGTATTGGATGACGGATTGGCTATCGATGTATGTATGTGTCAATGCTCCTTTTTGAAGTTATTACTAAGAAAAGTTGTCTTGATGCCTGGCATATAGCTAGATTTTTAGCTAAAAATACACTTTCGTGGTTCCATCGATCCAGCAGTGACAGATTCCTCTCAAAAGATTCCGAAGCCTTACCCTTCATGCAATTTTGAGCCGTTCAGTGAAAATGGATCTAATGTCGGTTTTACTGATCCTTCCTTCGTCCGAATTTTCTCTTGATACAAAGAGAGTTTGAACGTTAAGATTGAAGTCAGTGTATATGGCGTTATGCAATTAGTTCTTATTTCTATCTGAGTCTATCCATCAGCGATACTGGTGTGTCCTATTTGGCCCTTCTTTAAAGAGCCTTGCAGTGCCCTTCACCGCCGTTATGACTGAAAATATCATTTCGAGTGCTGCTGTCAGGGTATTTTTAATTGCACTGGTTGTTCTGATGCAAAGTTTCTGTAACATGCTTAAAATATGATTGTTTGTCTCGCTTATTTGTGATGTCTACATCTGGGCATAGGTTGGGTTAGGCAGATGGGCTCTGTGCCACACTCAGGTTTCTGTAGACCCATTGTGATACCCATAGGGGGAAATCTGACCCTACCTGCTTAAAGAGTATAAAACTGTTAAGCTATCTTACTAAACCTCTGGTGCAAACTATCCTGTGGATTTGATAAAGTTGTTCATGTCGTTCACCAGTAGTTCTTCGAGATCCCGGAAGAAGTGACGTTCGAGTTATTTATGTCTTAGGCGGTACAGGCTAGAACACTGACAGAGGAAGTGGGCTGTGCTCATAAACATCCTCGTCAACGCAGGTCTTCTTCCGTAATACCGAGCTTCTTCATGTGGTACCGCGGATTGTTATGCCCCGTAATCATACCTATAAGGTTGGAAAGGGATTTTTCATCTTTTTGTATAATTGTGTCGATCCTAGCTTTGCAAATACGGGCCATAACTTCCTCGTGATTGCAGTCTCACAGGCGGCTGTTGTCACTGCTAAGACCTCCGCTTGGAAAACACAGCTGAAGTTCGAAAGACGGTTCGGAAAAGATTCCTGACATGTGAGCATAATAGTTTCGCACAGAGTGTCTGATTTTTTATTTTTTTTTTTAATTCACTAGCGGTCAACGGGTTCCGAATATCCTTATAATGCTTTTCACACATTTTAAGCTAAACTAAAATAGAATGAATAAATGTAAAATATGCTTAAGGTTACGAATTTATTTTTATAAAAATTACATGTTACATGTACAACTTTCAAAGTGACAAAAACATTTTGCTAAACTTTCTTATTCATCTGACAAATGGTGACATGTCATCAGAAACATATTTCATATTTCTCAAAAGTTTTTATCAACGTTGTGCCATCTGCTTCTAGTTTACTGTTAGTGAAACTAAAAATAGAAAATGGAGTCGGATGAAAGTCTGATGAATTACTTTGGGACTAAGTTTACGTAAGCGTTTTGTAATTATTTTGTTCCACAAGGCAAAAAGATTGAACTGAAAAGTTTTTAAGCATTATTTCCTTTTTTTAGGTCCAACACTTATGTGGCAAGAATTGGTACAACTCTACTCAAGACATGTGTCTGTTGTGTCATATAATGCGACCCCTATAATCAAGGAAAATCTGGTAAGCACCAATCAATGTTTAACGTAATCCAAACCATATCCTTGGTTGTACCGAAAAATTCCTAAAATTTTCTATAGCAATGTTGACATATTTGACACCACTATTATGACATCAATTAAACATAATAACCTCTTGTATGAAAGCCCTGACATATCTCATTCACACAAGTCATATTTAAGTCCCAATCATGCACACAACACAAAATAAAGGACACTTTTCCAAGAATCCTTCATGACCGAAGAAAAAAACGTTGAAAATGGTTACACAAAACAGCCGCGCCGATATTTTTCTTTCAACGTCAATCAAACTGAAATACACATTCCATGCGAAAGAAATCCTTTTCTCTCCCAAAAAAAAGATACTTTTCCATCCCACTCAAGTGCTTAGGATTTTATTGTTATCCCCAAAGAGGATTCCAAGGGACCAAATTCGAATTTCCAAAACAAATTGAAATGTCAAATGACAATCGAAGAGGAATTCAACACCACAATTCACAGGCGCCTTAAGTCAGGCGGTCGCCCATTTTTACCCATAGGGTTTATTCGTTTACATTCGATTTTAGGGGGCGGGCAGGTTATAGGCCCAAGGCTATCAGGTTAAATGGATCGGCATTTACAAAGGCCTCCACGCAGGGTCCTAGTGCAAAACAAAAACACAATTCAAAGATAAATGCTCAACATGTAGTGAAGTGTGACCAAGTGGATTGGAAACACACTCCAGATTGTGAACGAGTAGTGAGTGAGTGATTGATTGACATAACAGTTGAGTTAAATTGATTTGAATTGGTTTTGTGTTGATGGAAATTAAAAAAAAAAATCAAATTTTATTTGGAAACGTATGGATGATTCAGTGGGTAACCACTAACCTCCCTTTAGATTGTGAATATAACCCAAGTAAAGAAAAAAATGGAATTTAAAGAACGCCAAGTACAATGCCCAAACAAAACGAAATGGACTAGAATACGAAGGAACCAGATGTAGGACTGATCAGAAGGCCATCCTGTGTGAAATATTTTCTGATCTCCATTCAAGAGACTATGGTGCTCTCAAGTTCAGTAGCTGATAAGTCGACTGAAGGTGTCAACAGTAAGGACTGAAAACCAATGCAGTGACTCGCAAACTACTGCAAGCGCCTGGAGCGCAAGAACGGAGCTTAAGTCATTCCCGTCTTATCAAACGTAGATGCTAGGTGAAGTGGAAGGCTATGTATTACTGGCAAGAGTCACTTATCCACGCATTCTTTACTTCACGCCAATAAGGACAAAGCCGCCAAGCCAAGAGTACCGACTCTGCACTATAATTGTGAAGTGCATTCTGTACCCTATTCGATGATGCTGTAGTCGTCCTTGCCAAGATAATACCTTGGATATTCCTGTAAACGAAGTTCACCCCAACGGCAGCAAAGTTGAACCATGTGGCATTGGAGCCAATTGCTAAAAGAAAAATTTACTAATCGACTGATAAAAACCCTCAAATGGGGAAGTCTCTGGACATCGATGATTCCGTGCGTATATGCATAAGTTCCAACATGGTGATTCTCAGCTGTATCCAAACTGGCACAAAATACAGGAAGATGTAGAAATCCCACACGGCTACTGAGTTCGGACTCAGTTTTGCCTCCAAAATGTTCCCACCTGCCAATGCAAAAAAAAAAGAAGAAGATTACAGGGCCAACATACTAGAGCTTTTTAGAAGAATTAAAGTACCATGTTAGCAGATTACTGACTTACTTATTATATTGCAACAGCTCTGTGTAGACCTGGGCCTACACCGACAAGCCACTCCTCCCTTTCTACTTCAAAGTGTCTCACAGTCGGGGTGTTTCCACCTACTCTACATATCCCAGCCATCTAAGTTGTCGTTCCAGGACTCTTCTCATTTTTTTTTCTCCTCCACACAACGTTTATACAAAAGAAAAGCCATAGAGCAGAACGGGAATTATTATAGTCTTGTGTAGGGTCACTTTGGTTACTTTGCTAGCTTACAACGGGCAGACAAAACGAGTCCAAGTTATGTCTGTCTCAGATGACGTTCTGTCCGAAGCATCAGTGTTACGTGTGCTTTTTTGTTAACAGCGTGTTCCTTGTTTTACCCTCGCTGATCATTTAACCCATCATGCACCAACTTTCAAAAGATTGTGAGTTAGAGAAGTCATGTGACTTGCGTCGTCTTACTGAACCCTTTTTCCTTATTGACATCAAAGACTTCGGTGAGGTCGAAACTCATCTCATATTTTAGTGGGTCTGCTATAATGTGAAGTCAGTTGTGTGGCCTGAATGCGGATGAGCTTGCCTCAAGGATGCTCTGGACAGAACTAAATAAAAATGAACAGAATGCGTTTGAGTTCAATGAACCTTTGTAGAGGATGTGGCAACGTAGACGCCTATGCAAAAATAGAAAGTCAGCCCTCAGAGAACAGTTCTTCAATAATCTGGACGATTCATTTAGACCTCGGGTTGGTTCAGGGAGCCCAATCAGCAATAATAATCTTTTTTCCATTATTTCAGGTAACCGACACCGAAAAAAACACAATGGAGCCCTTTAGATACAAGTGAGGCTGTACATTATTAGGTGCAGCCACGCCTAAAACCTAACCTTACCTAATTATCAACAGAAAAACAAATAAAGCAAACAAGCTCAAAGGCAGGAGTCAGGAGTCACACCGGTATGTATCCGAGGATAATAGCTGTTGCAAAAGGCTCATTTCGAGATTTCCAAGCGAACAAGCAAGACGTTGAATCTAAACTGGCCAGTGTCTAGCTTCAGATAAAATAGTTTCTTTGAAATAATCATTTCCGACGGACGTGCTTAATAATATTCATCGCGTAAAACTATAAAACATTAACGTGAGCCATATGAAACATTCAGAAGACATAAAATTAACAGTGGTCCTGTAGTCCACACGGGAAGAGTGGGATTTTGAGTCAATACGATCCAAATTTGTTTGAATCTCCATCAACATTCCTCTTTTCTTCTGTGGTCGCGAGCTAAATTTTATGATTATAGGCGGGACTTTAAATTTTAGCTTTACAGTCCATGGTGTAACATAGATTATACATAGTTACAACTTCCAGTTTTCTTTTAAACTAAACGGCATTCGTTCCATCGCCTGAAATAACACTGTTGCTTTTCTAACAGAATGCGTTCCTTTCTATGGAAATTCTAATTTCAATTTATTTTATTTGTTTATTTTTAGTTCCACATTCATCTTCTTGTTCAACCCATCCGACTCGGAGTAGCTGAATCCCTTCAACAATTAATAGCATCATACCCGTAAATTGTGACTCCAGTAGAACACAAAATATTGGTTAGGAAATTGCTCTTGTGGTCTTAGCTTATTTATATTCATTGCAGGTAATTAGCGAAATGCTTAATTCACTTGAGTGTAGTTATGGCTAAATGAACGCGAAACAAATGAATATCCTCATCTTGTGGGTTTCTTAAACAACATTAGAGAAATGAATGGCATGGATTAAAGTATGACTTGTTGAAAACTATGGAAAAGTTTAAGATTTGCCCGAAACTTTTACCAGACACATAATGTCCTTTGTTGTGCCTTCATCTAAGTCAATTTCTAAACTTGTAGACGAAAAACTTCCTTCGGACAGCTGTCGAATGGGTGTAGATATCCAAACTACCAAACTTGACGAAAATCCAAACAAAAAGTTTCTCCTTTTCGTATTATAGTTCAAAATTATTTCTCTAACACATATGAGGGGTGGGGCTGTCTGCAACCAGCAGCAATGTGTTGCCAATATTTGATGACGAATTTATTATGATAAAGTTTGGTTCGTGTTTTTTTTTTTATTGCAAATTTATTATAATACATATGTTCAACATGATTGCATGATTCTTAAAGCTGAATTTTCCTTAGAAATTTAGTACTGAAAAGATGAACGTTTTTAAGAAATTTTTATTCGTAGGCGTATACGTAACTCTTTTTTTTTATCATTAATTTGAGAAGAAACAAATCCATTTTATGAAATTCATTTTACAAATTTCATGCAACACATACTGGGAACAGATCAAAAGGACATTTGGACTCTTTTAGCTCCCTTGGACAATGTGTCCCACATGAGGTAGGTAGGCGGTATTTGTATGTTGTGATGGGAATTCAGGAAAAAGAGGAGGAGGAATTCACGAAAGTGAAAGATGTATTTTGATCGCGAATTAAAATGGGTCCTTGGGTTATATTGACTATCATCTGTAATGGATTAGTGCAATTAAAGAAATGATCTTCTTTAAAACCGGCAATATGATTTCAGGCATAGTGACTGTTGATGTCAGTACCAAATAATCGATTAATGGACTTTGTTTCTAGGAAAAACCCAAAAGCTCCAAATTGATACACACCATCTATTCATCGATTTTAAGCCACATACTTTCCTGCTATCACGAACAATACCGCGATAGATTATGTGGACAAAGTAAAAAGCCCAGGCATGATTTTTAGCCGTGACTTAACTTGGGATAGCCACATTAACGCAGCTGTAGGAAAGACTTTTGGAGTGCTTCGAACTTTGTGGGCTACACGATCTTTCACTCCTCTCGAAACGTGGATTCTGCTCGCGAAAACCCTAGTTGTACCGGTTTTAACTAATGGGTGCGATATTTTCTATAATTGCTGCTACACATCCAAAAGAAAACTTAATGTTGCCTTCAATAGGATAATTAGATACATCTTTGGCCTGCGCCGGTTCGATCGGATATCCAACTTCTCCACTCGACTTTGCAACATGACTTTCGAAGACCTTCTAAAATATCGTGCACTATGCCTTTTTACTGATATCCTGCTTACTCATCAGCCCACATACCTATACGAAAAAATCAGATTCGCCTCTTCAAACAGATCCAGTCAACTGATTCTTCCTCTTTTCTCATCTTTGACATCCGAACATAAATTTTTCATTAATTCTACTCGCATGTGGAATACTTTGCCACGACGTCTTAGAAGAATAGATGACACAGCAAGATTCAAAACTGAACTAAGAAATTATCTATCTTTGAACTGAACTGTTATATTGCCTATCTTTCTTTCTTTTTCTCTACGTCTTTTTTATTGTTTTTACTTATGAATTCATTTTAGGTGGATTTCGAAGAAATACTACCTATTGCAGAGGTCCTCATGACGCAACTTTCAGAAAATTTGAATGCAACTTTTCAAGACCTCTATAGTAAACACCAAAACCATATATATGCATATACAACGAAATCTTGTCCGCACGATAGGGGCCGCAGTTCTTAACTGAATTGATTGAAACTTTGTACACATATTCAGATGAAAAATAGCTCGGCTGAGTTCGTAGATGGGAGTGATCTGTTGAGCGGGGGGCGTGCCACGCCCCTTTCTATTTTTCAAATTACGCATTGACAAACTTTTTGCATATTTTTTTACTAGTATGACAACGGTAATAATCATAAGTATTATTTGCTAAAAAATATCCGCCATATTGAATCCGCCATCTTGAAATTCTTTAAAATTGCTCTGATTTCGTTGAAATTGAAAATGTATACTCGTTTATGTGTACTTATTATAATTTCAGTCTTGGATCCACCATTTTGAATTACTTTAATATGATTTAAAAGTTGCATACGAAAGAAATCCACCTACCTCTTGCGGCTGGTGCCGGAAGGTCCTTTTTGTGTATTAAATTCGAACAGACTCATGTAGCTATCATAAAAACCATTAATTTAAGCTTGGCATTATTTAAGAAGATATTGTATCTTACAGTGTATAAGCATATCAATAATATGAAATAAATAAATAAAATAAATAGGACAGTATCTATAGAGACGAGCTATGCAGAGCAATGGATATATTTAGCATCCCTCCCAAACTTATCCGCTTGTGCAGGATCACGATGGAGAATGCACGCTGCTCAATCAAGGTTGGTTAAGAACTCACTGAGTCCTTTGATGTCAAAAAATGATTTAGACAAGGCGATGCGCTGTCATGCGACTTTAACATCATTCTTGAAAAAATAGTGCAAAACTCACGCGCCAACACAAGAGGCACAATCTTTCAAAAGTCCGTCCAATTGCTCCCATACGTCGATGATATTGACAAATTCGGAAAAACGCAGCATGATGTCAGTGGCGCCTTCGCGAGTATTGAAATGGAAGCGGCAAAGATGAGTTTAAAGGAAAATGAGCGCAAGACCAAATATATGCTGTCAACAAAAAAGGACACTCAACACCGACGTCTCGGGCAGAACGTCTCCCTCGACAGATATCACTTTGAGGTAGTTAAGGACTTTGTTTATCTATTCTCCGCTATCAATTCACACAACGACATCAGCGCTGTGATAAAAAGAAGAATAACTCTTGCCAATCGCTGCTTCTTTGGGCTAAGAAGGCATTTGACTAACAAAGCCCTCTCTCCAACAATAAAAGTGACCCTATATAAGGCTTTAATAATCCCAGTCCTGCTCTACGGCGTAGAGACATGGACTTTATCAAAAATAGATGAGGGTGTTTTTGGGTGCTCCGAGAGAAAACTTCTTCGAGTGATTTTCGGTCCCGTCTGCATAGACGATGAGTGGAGGAGGAGATACAACGACGAACTGCGATATCGATTTAGCCAGAAAAGTGAAGGTCCAACGACAGAGGTGGCTGGGTCATGTAGAGCAGATGGACACCAGTGTTCCAACCTGAAAAATCTTCGAGTCCACCCTCGAGGGACAGCGCAGTGGAGGAAGACTGCGACTCAGGTAGCGCACACAAGTTGAAGGGGCCCGCTGCAGTTGGTTGAGGCCCGGAACTGCAGCGCCACCTTAAGTAGGTAGAAGTGGTTGAAACTGGTGAACCTACTATAAACACAAGTAGTTATGATACCCACCTTAAATAAGTAAGAAAGGACTTTGCATAAGGTGGATGTATATTTCCAATTCTTTTTCAAATAATTCTACATCTTGTGTAGAGTTTTGCAGCTTTGTTTCGGCTCCCTCCAACTCATCCTATGTAAACTCGATTCCTTCTCAACTGTTCTGCGCCTGGCAATCGTCGACCGTATGCTCTTGTATAGTCTACAAGGAAACTAGTCGACTTTCTTGATTTCCTATGCAGGAATGTTTAATTGAGCAACTTAATCGAACAAGATCCTTCGACTTCGAGAAATGAATTCAAATGTCCTCTGATCCTATTCAGAATTGTCTTAGCTATTAGTTTTTTAACTGCTGGAAAAATATAAGTACCTCGCCACCTTCCACATTTCATCAAATTTCCCTTCTGTGGTAGCACCCGTAACAAGCCAAATTTAAAGGACTTTGATCGCTGGTGTAATATCTGTGCTTATTCATAACTTGTTTCATAGAAGCATCTAAAACATCTCAAAACTCTAACCACTGATGCGATCTCTGTGTTGTTTGGAGATCCAGTGCACACTCGAGAATTTATTCCGCCGGAAGGGTTATTCGAGTTTGAGACCATTATGCTGCTGCCTAAATTTTTAAGCACTGTTGCGAAATTCCATCTCCATTTCTTCAAAAGCTTATCATCAAGGAAAAATACCACGGACTCTTGAGAAAATTTCAAGAACATTATCAGGCAGAATAGGAATTGCTTGAATCTCGGAGTTAGGCGTTGTTTATGATTTTCATCCTTTAGTTTCAAGTGTCGGCTTCTGCTGGGTATTGGTGACGGTTCCTTTCGGTGCCTTGTGGGATTCTACCATATTCGTCCTGCAGTATGAATGCTACTTGTGTTGCCTTCATTTTACGATCACTTTTGACTTGTATCCGGCTTGTTCCTTACCGGTTCAAAAGGAGTGTTCATCTCGTGATTGAAAAAGTAGTTCGAAAACTCATTTGAAATCCGTCATTCTAAAAATGATGCCACAGCTGATATTTGTTGACAGCTGTTCCTGTGTAGTAGATAAAACTTCTTATGAATTCTTGCGTGCAAAAGGGGAATTTACAAATCTTTAAAAATTGCCAGGAACGCAACCAATGCAATCAAAAACTTTCTGTTTTTGACATTTTCAATCAAAATGGAAATGGAAATGTCACTTATTCTGCCACTAGCAGTCCTCCCGCGGCTTCGCACGCGCACCATACATACTTAAGGCTACGAACAGAGTTAAGCTGTGTGCTGTGCTGAAAGCTATTTGAATGCTGAAAAACTGCGCGCATATAAATAAATGAGAGCGATTAGAGTGAAGCGAAGTTGTTTGCTGGGCTGCTCTCATTTGTTTATATACGCGCAGTTTTTCAGCATTCAAATAGCTTTCAGCACAGCACAGCATCAGCACAGCACACAGCTTCACTCTGTTTTTATCCTAAGGTTTATTCTTAGTCGTTAGAAGTCTGTTCCTATTGAACTTTCAAAGGTTAAGGATTGCAAAAAGTGTCACCACCACCAAGTATTGAATTTTTGAAATCGGTTCAGTAGTCTCATAGATACTTAAAGATCCATCCAACCAAGTAATACACACACCCGTTCCCCGTCGAATTGCTACGAACTGCAATTATTGCAATTATTTTTATTGTAGAATTTACCTTCCAAATTTCAATTCTAAATTCAAATTTCAATGTTTGTTTCCATTCAAACTTGAACACCCTGTATCTCCCTTTGGAGTAAAAATGCTTCCATAGTGGTTCTTTACGCCACAAAAAGAAACTACTGTCCAAATTTCAACTTTCTAGCGTTAGCCGTTTAGTCTCGGCGATGGTGAGTAAGTCAGGACTTACTCGTCTTTCCCTAGACAAAAGTGTCGCCATTCCAATATTGAATTTCTGAAATCAGTTCAGAAGTTCCGCAGATACTTAAAAATCCATCTTACCAAATCATCGTACACACCCGTTCCCCGTCGTATTACTATAAACTGCGAATGCATAGTAAATAAACTACGTAGTGTGTCCGTAGAAGCAAGGATCCGATCAAAGAAAAATAAACGAAAAAACAACCCTTGCGCAACTCGGCAAAACAATAACAACACACGATCACGAACCGAATGTGTCGATGGCTATGGTTGCGCATACTTTAAATCTGTAAACTTTAACACTCTGTATCTTGGCCCGTATTCGTACGGTGAAACACGTGTTTCTTTATTTTTATTGTAGAATTTACCTACCAAATTTCAATTCTAAATTCCAATTTAAATTTGTTTTTCCATACAAACTTGAACACCCTGTATCCCCCCTTCTGGAGTAAAAACTCGAAAAATTCTTTCATAGTGGTTACCTACGTCGTAAAAGGAAACAACTGTCTAAATTTCAAGATTCTAGCATTAGCCGTTTAGGCCTGGCGGTCATGAGTAAGTCGGTCAGGAATTATCCTTTTATTTTCGAATTTGAACACCCTGTATCTTGGCCCGTGGATAAAATTTTGAAAAACGGTGAAACAAGTGTTTCTTTATTTTAGTTGTAGAATTTACCTACCAAATTTGAATTCTTAATTCCAATTTAAATTTGTTTTCCATACAAACTGGAACACCCTGTATCTCCCCTTTGGAGCAAAAATTCAATTTTTCCCTACGCCACAAAAGGAAACTACTGTCCAAATTTCAACTTTCTAGCATTAGCCGTTTAGGCTCGGCGATGATGAACAGTCAGGACTTACTGCTTTATATATATAGATTAAGTCAAAAACCTAATTCAGTAAGTGTCAATAAACCTAAGTCATTAAAAAAGAAACCAGACACAAGCCCGTTTCTTTCCAAGAAAATGTCATACAATTAAAAGAGAAAACGCTTAGCTATATGAAAAAAAAAATCCATCAAATACACACACAGAATAAATTATCATAAATCTCATCACAAATCTGAAATAACAATTCCGAGAAAATTCAGATTAACCATAAATGGATAATCAGTGAAGTCTGATGATTTTCTGCAAATCACTGGACCCGACACGACATCGGAGACGGTTTTTGTTTTGTTTTTTTTTTTCTATTCGCTGATTGAAAGTCAACCAAGCTGATTTAATGGCCAATAAATCCGTAAATATAAACTCGCCATAATCAAGAGTTGTGTAGCCATTTTGATTTTAATGTAAAGCTTGCAGAAAAAAAAGAAAAAATATACTTATGTGCGACATTATTCTGCCATGACTATCAAAAATGAAATATTCGAACAATTTCGTGATTTAATGGCCATTAAACAGGAATTAATTTAAACGTGCAATTTTGGGAAATGTTTCTCCGTTAAGATATACTACTACAAGAAACTTTTAATGGGGCGACAGAGGTTAAAAGGAGCTATCGCCATTTTATGACTTGACTAAGTGTTCGTTAAGATGCCCATTTTGGATTGTCTGATTAAAATTTGGTTATACATACACGAATGGTGTTCGAATGAAATTTGTTTATTACGATTTGATTTTGGAAGACTTGACTACCCTAGGAGAGGTTTATGCAGAATATCATATTGGACGTCTTCAATTAAGCCAGATAATGGGGTGGGTTTGTCGACACGATCTGAAATTTAATAGAACCAGCATTGCTTTTGGAAGCTACACAAAATACTTTGGTCTTGATGTGTACGGAGTACTAGTCACTGGACAAGAACAGTATCACTGATCTTTTGGGAAGAATTCAGAGAGTATTATGCATCTGTACAACGAGTGCTTCAAGAACAACTCCTACTGCTGTGCTCTAGAGTCTAGACAATGCTCCACTTACTTCCTATTGATATCTATGGAAAGTAAATGGCAGCTAAAGCAGCATTAAGGCTTATGGAATCCTCACAGTTAGCAAACGCTAATACGGGCCGCTCTAGGATCCTGTACGGCAATAATACTATCGCTGGTAAAACAGACTATATCGTCCCTCGATTTTAGTGTCAAATACAAGATCAGAATTTCTAGCAAAAGTCATCGACAGCCTGGTGTGGGAGGGGGAACTTAAATGGGCCTGCGATAGAGATGCATACAGATTGATCTAAAATAGCCTATGGTATGGGACCAGTCTTCTCCAATGCATCTGATATAAAGATTACCAAACGGCTGCTGGATCAATGTAGCGTTTTTCAGACGAAAATGAGGGCAGTTCGTGAAGCTGCAACTTGCCTGACAGATGCGACAAATGCGATATTTGCGGGCAACTGCAAAATGGAGGAGTAGGTCAAATATTTTTTGAAAATAAAGGCGAACCATCGTCTGTTTATCTAGAATCAATAAAGTTTCTAGATGCTAAAGAAAGTAAAAAAACAAATAGCACGAGGAATAATATCAACACTAGTCTTTCGGTAGATCAGGCCTAACGTCGATCTGAAGAGAACAGAAAGACTTGTGTCAATAAATAAGAAACGTATAGAAACTATAGCAGAGGCCCTAACAGGGTCCCCTTTAACGATTTCTACAGGAAGAAAATATAGGTTCACATGCTCTTTACTAACTATTTCTCTCTTTGCACCTGCCCAGACCTGTCCAAAAGAGGACTGTTCCCCCTGAGAGCATATTTCTTCGACGATCTCAACGATTTGGCTGATATTGATGTTACTAGCATCCTTCGCTTTATCAGAAACTCCGTCAAATCTAATTAGCCCGCAAGCAGGTCAGTCAGCGACAGATCCACCGGTATCACAATGGAACAACAAAATTGCGGATGCGGTCACCAGACCAAGATCTCAATCAGCAATTGTAGAACCACTTCCCTTCTGTGTAGAACTTTCCTGGACACAGTGCTTTTGTTGGAAGGCCTCACAGAGGTTAATTTTGATATCCCGGATGGGGGGCTTCTCCCTTAGTTTGAGAAGATAGCATTTATCTTATATCGCGAAGACCTGTACTTGACATATTGCTTCATGCTGATCTGCAAGTCATTTATGTAGTCCATGTCGAAGGATCTAGTGCGAAAACTTACTTTTTCAACTTCGAAAGTGAACAGTTTGGTTGAGATGACATCAATAACCTCTAATCTTTTTTTCATCGACTTCAAAGCTTTCACAGCGGTTGAAGAACAAGCCAAGCAAGTTGGTCTTATGATGAATGAGGAGAAAAAGTACATGCTGTCGACCAAAAACCGATTCATCGAACACCGTCTAGGACGGAATGAAGGAGTTTAGCTACCTCGGGGCAAATATAAACTCCACAAATGACACCTTGGTGGAGATTCGAAGTAGGATAACTTTAAGCAACCGCTGATACTTCGGTTCGTTCAAACACCAAGGGCTTAAACTCCAAACTCCCTTCGAGGAGGAGCTCCATCTTGCTTTATGGAGCTGAATGCTGGACGATAAGTAAGACAGCGAAGCAGAAGCAGAGCAGAGGAATTCTTCGAAAGAAAAATTCTACGTCGAATATTTAGTCCTGTCTGCGTGGAGGTCGCCGTGGCTTAGTGGCTAATAGGACCAGGACTGCTAAGCAAGAGGACACGTTTTTCACAGCACTACCTCTTCGCAGGCATCACAAATATGCAAGAGTATAATTTTTCATGAAAAAGCTTCTCAATCTGCCATTCGGAGTCGGCAATAAAGCTTTCGGTCCCAAAATGAATGGTTGTGAGAAGCTAAGCCTTGGCTCTCTATGAGCTATCATGTCAAATATTTTTGTCTGCAAGGAGGGTGAATGGGGGAGAAGATATAACCGCGAACTCTACGAGTTGTATAAAGATGTGGATGTAGTCCGAAAAGCGAAAATCCGACGACTGCACTGGCTCGGCCACAATGAGCGAATGGATAAAACGCTCCAGTTTAGAGGGTCTTCGAATCCTAGTCATCAGGTTCACGAAGAAAAGGTCAGGCAATCGCGGATGCTAGAATGTGTCTAGTAAACTGGAAGCAGCGTGTCCGAGATCGTGAAGGATGAAAAGTGGAATAAAATCTGGCTCAGATCCTTCAAGGGTCGCTGGCCTGGTAAGCAAGAACGAGTAAGTATATAGCTTCCATAACGCTGTCGTCTAAGTGATTCAGCACTTTTACGAAATGCTCTCTTCGTCTTTTGAGCTGGTCCTCATCCTAAGTCAGTACGTTACCTTCGTAAACCTTGTAAGTTTCTCGGTGATACTTTGGATAGTCCTGCTGCCATACCTGCAAGCTGCTTCTCCAACCTTTGCAGTAAGTACATTGATGTGGATACGCTTTCTTTTGTAAACATTTTCTTCTGATTCTTCAATGCCACTGTTAGCCATCTTTTCGAAACCTGCGTGACACATTGTCCAAAGCATTGTTTGTATTTAAGTCAAGTGGTAGGCATGATGTCGTCTCCACCTAATAAAATTTTTGAAGTTTATCGTCTCCATGCTCCCAAGGTCATGAATAAAATTAGATTCATCTCCACTGGGAATAATATTCCTATAATAGATGTTAACCAGATTTCACCTTATCCTGCTATCCTTACGCACAGTTTTTTGTGTTTTATTTTTCTTGTTTTTCGTTTTAACTGAATTATCCTATGAATAATAATGAATACAAAAATGTGTCAAAAAAAAACATACGAGCAACGGCAAAGCGTAAATGTAGGACAATTTTTGACGAGACGGTATCTCGTGCAAACCGCTTAAGGACTCTCTAGCATTTTGTTGTCATGCTGTGAGACAATAGTGTGACGGTGGCGTTCTCATTTTTTATGTTTATGGAAATTTTGATGAGCAGTTGACATTGTTTCATAATTTTATGGTTGTACAAATTTAACCTACGCTCTGGGTGGTAAAATTAAACGAGATGTCAATGTTGCACGCTTCGCAATCATGTTTATCAGAGATTGAGGTTAAGTGCGACTTTAAAGACGAGAGGAGTTTGTTTCTTTTTTTTTGAATAAGTAGACTTTGGAAGGTTAACTATATAATTTTTTGCAAAAAAAAAAAAAAACAAGTTAAGTTAATATACCAGCGAACCTTGGAGGGTTCGCACTAGCCTGAACTAGTGCCGCTTCCCATCCTTCGCAGTCCCGAATTCGACGCAGAATTTTTCTTTCGGAGGATCCCAAGATCTGCTCTGCGGTGGCTTAATATTCGTTATATGGTTGACCCTGGTGGTGGAGACCAAGAAGAATGGCTGTGGTCATTTCTCAACAACCAGCTCAAATGAAAATTGACAAATGACGAAAAGTAAGTGAAAAAGTGAACCATCTTGCCACAACCTAAAACAAGGGTTTAAAACCGAGTAAATATTGAAATTTAGCCTCATCACACTTTTAAAAAGCGACATAAGGCCAACAATTTTTGAGACATAGCACGAAATGAATATAACAAAAACCTGTTGCTTCTCACCGATTTTGAAAATAAAAGGACCGTTGCAGCGAAGCGGTTCAATACAGATTCCCAATAATTCAAAGTTTTCCAATGATCTCACAATAATAAGCATTTTTTTAGAGGCCATCCATGCCTGTAATAAAATCTTGTGTTAGAAATGGGGACTTCAACCGAAAATTACTTTGAGAAAGTAACACAGCCGCAGGACGTTTGATTGGCTCCTACAGATCACTATAGTGTATGTGAGCTCGCGCTGGATAAATAATGCAACCTTACTAAACTTAAAACGCTTCAAATAACAGCAATGATAGGTACTATTCGTGTCCTGAGGTCGGCTTAATCAGATGTCCTTACAGTGTTTCTTTATCTTTTGGCTCTCGATGTACATATTAAATATGATGCATTGCATTGTGTAGCGCAGTTAGACTCAGAGAATCTGATTGCTGGACGACAAAACCCTGCCTACGTTACCCAACAAGAGCGTTTCTGCATAAAAAATGTCCATGTGGGCTAACCAACTCGAGGAAAGAGGAAGTGAGATGAAGTCGTGAAATATTTACATTTGGACCGATTTTCGAATTCCAGATATTTGCATCTCTAAAATTAACTTTTCCCAACCCCTTTCCAATCACTAGTGAGCGTTCTTCGGCGGAACTGGAAAGTGTATCTACAGTCTGAATTCCAAGCTACCAGTTGCCTGTTTCTATCTTCCAAGCACAGATTTCATTCATGTACATCGAGCTATACGACAGTGAATGCATTTGACGAAACGTCAATAGAAAACAGATTGCAAACTTTTTCGACAGCCAAGCAGCTATAACAACTCTGAGATCATGCCGCTTTGATTCAAGGCTTGCGTGGAGCTACTTAAACATCCTTAAGCAGCTCGCTGTTCACAACAAAATTTCAATTAATTGAGTTTCTAGACAAAAAAGCAACAAAGGTGCCGATGAGCTCACCAGACAGCTAGCTCAATCAACTTTCTCACATTGAATGGAACTGAACTACTGAACTCCGTCAATCAAAAATGGAAACAAGGTTAGGTTGAAGTGGCTGCCAGCTATTACCAGCACACTTAGAACAGTGATAGGTCCATTGTGATACCACATGGATCTGAAGAGATCTCCATACCTACTCGTTAAACCAATTGGAGCTTTTTATGAAGCGAAGGAGGTTTCTGATATCCGTGTTTATCAGATCGCCTAAGCCGTTAAAATAGAATTCCCCTAAATGAAGTCTTCTTTCACGGGAGAAAGCTAGGCAGTCGTCACAAAGTAGGTTGGGGGTTTCCTCCTCCTCTTCGTACATGCAGCTTACAGAAATCATTTGAATGGACGCCAAGCCTTGTTGCATGCTTGCCTGTTAGACAGTGTTCCGTAATGACACCTATTACGGATCTGATTTGCGATCTGTTGTACGTTCGTAGAGCGTTTTAGATCCAGACGTGGCCAAATCCGCTTTGTCGCTAGACATGTTATACCATTTGTCCACCTAGAATTTGTTTTCTCGATAGCATCCAGCTTGAGCTTAAGTTTACATGTAGCCATCGGTATACCGAAGGTGTCTCTATCTGTGAGCACGGGTACGGTTGTTCCATATCTGGCGAGTTCATCAGCCTTACAGTTCCCTGGTATATCTCTATGCCCCGGCACCCAACAAAGGTGAATATTGAACTGCTCCGCCATCTCTCTAAGAGATGATCGGCAGTCTAGAGCTACTAATGAATTTGAATAGACTGATTCCAGGGATCTGATCGCCGCTTAACTGTCTGAAAAGATACGTTTATCTGTGGCAAATATCATGTTTTTCTACAGCCAAGATAAGACTTCTTTGATCGCCAATATTTCCGCCTGGAACACGTTGTACAATGATTTGGAAGACGAAAAGAAAGGTTGAAATTAAGCCTATCGAAGAAAACACCACCACCTAACACCTTACACCAAATGGAAGCAAGAGAAGAAAAGAAATTGTCGCGTTTAACAAGAATTGTGCAAAGCTCCTAATGGACTATCATCTCAACAAGCTGGGTGTACTAGTAAGTTCCTTGGGTATGTGTTGACTTTGTTTGGAAAACCAAGAGTGTGCGGAGCATATTTTCTGTTAACGTGCCGCACACTCCAACAATAGGATTCCACAGTTAAATTCAACCATCCGGCTCGGTCCGAGAACATAGCAATTTCCTGTTCAAAAACAGTCAAGCCAAAGGATCCTTAAATAGTAAGAAAGTGTATACAATTACTTAAACTTGAAACTATTTATTACTCCCTCCAGACTGTCTTCTTGAAAACGAATTCAGGGGATGAAGACCCCGTGCAACGTGCCTTCATGTGTAACAAGAGTACCTACACCTGAAAACTTAAAATGTTCATTAGCAAACTGTAACTCATTACAATCGTTCTTGCAAATGAAGGGGTTTCTACTTATTAATAAATTTAATTAAATAAAGTACCTTAGATATTTTTAGAAAACTATCTGCAAAGGAGTTGATTAATATCCTCCTTATAGTTCGTTGGTAAAATATTACTTGTTCACCGTTTAAAATTACTATCTTCTACATTTTAATTTAATTAAATACTTGTTAGCTCATTAATTAAATGAAATTTAAGTTCAACTGAGCTGAAAAACGGCTAAGAAATATTATAGACACAAGGATATTCACAGGAGAAAACTTTGTTTCATTTAAGAACGACTATAAAGTACTCTCACATCTGTCGCTTGCATGCTGTACATCATTCTGTGAAGGATTTACGATACATTTTGTCTGACTTTTTCGAAAAATCATGGCACATGTAACGTTTTCATTGAAAATACAGGAAAACAAAATTAAAAAAAAAGGATAATCGAGCAGACAAAATGTTTTTTTTTTTTTTTTAATAAAGTTTGTGTATCCAACGCGCACAGATAGATGTAGTTTCCTATTTGCCAAACAAAAGCTGCCAAAATAACCGGATATACAAACTAAAAAAAACAAAAACATGGAGTTGGCAAATAATCCAGTTACGAGTAAACCCTCACAACAACTCCATTTCTGCCACAGACACCGAAAGGACTATTTTGCATTTTGGTACAACTTTTACCCAGTGTGGGTGGTTACGTGAGAGAAAGTTTTGTATTCGTCTTGCGGCGTGAAAATCCTTTGGTTGCAACCCGATTGCATTTCCGGATTCCATAGCAGATTTTCGAATTTGTATATCATCAGAGTATCTACCACATTTGGTTGTATGGTGAGGGATAAGAAAACACATAAAAACCATAACCATTGAAACCAATTAAGGCGAAAGTGTATTTTTGGTATTTTGCCTAATTTTCTTGGCTAACCCGACAGTGGAACCGAATTTAAATGTTCACTTAAGTTTTTTTCTTTTTTTTTTTTTTTCTTTAAGAATAAGTTGAACTCAATTTGTGTTCTCCTTCGGAGCATGAGAATATACTCTAGGTGGGCAGATACTTTAATATTATTCTAAGAATCCATTTGAATTCGATAGATAAGGCTAAGGCAATGTCCGCATCTGGTGCTTTGACGGTCCTTTTTTTCTTTTTTCTGTGCTTAAAATATCGCATGAATTTTTCATGTCTGGCCATGAAAGAGAAATGCAAAATTAAGTTTTCAGATCAAAGATATCAAGGAAAAGGAAAACGAGGGAAAAAAATATGGAAAAAGGAGTTTGTCTGTGCATTCCTTTGTGCGAATGAGAAGGTGAAGTAGTGTATTTCAAAGAAAATTCTTAAGTGAGGTACTTTTTTTGTGTTAATTTTATTTTTTTTTTGAAAGACGTGAAGTGCAGACTGCTAGTTTGGTTTGGAAAAGAATTTTAAAAGCTTATCGAGGATAAAACAAATTTTTTAATAGATCATTGCTGATGGCAGCTTCAAGAACAATTTTTACGAAAGGAATCTACATATTGAACGTTTTAAGCAAAGATAGTGGACATTTATCACAGAATTCAGAAGGCATTAGGAAAGCAGATTCCTTAAAGCCGATACGATATCTTCTCTTAAGAACATCGCTAAGACTACAAGGTGACTTGAGGTTGAAAGATTGACAAGGCAAAGAAGTCCTTTCCTCATCACATCCATTATGGTGTCCTTTCAAAGATGGAAACCGGTGTTGGTGCCGGTTTTTATGGCCCTAATCACAAAGTCTCAAAGGCACTCGGAATGAGTCCTAGTGTCTTTCAGGCGGAATTACATGCCATCGATACCTGCGCCAATATTATTCTAGACTCCGGCATAAAGGGAGTAGCCATCAATATATTCACCGATAGCCAAAGCTCAAAGCACTGAGTTCTCATTTCTTTAACTCAAAAGTCATTCTAGGCTGCTTCAATACTCTCCAGGACCTCTCAAAGCGAAATAAAGTCAAGCTCTGGTGGGTACCAGGACACAGAGGAATTGAAGGCAACGAAATTGCAGATCAACTTGCCAGGAAAGGGTCTTCAGAAAGGTACATTGGGGCCGAACCCTTCTGTGGCATCCCTACTTCCGAGTTCAGAATGAGTCTGGACAGATGGGAAAAACAAAACCTCATATCCTACTGGAACAACACTCAAGGACTCATACAGGCTAAAAGAGATATCCGACTCCTGAACAAATCCACTTAAAATATTCTCAACCATAAAAGAGACGATATCAGAAGACTTGCCGGCTTCCTCACCGGTCACTGTAGCCTCAGATATCACTTACATAAACTAAATATAGTTCAGGAATCTGAATGCCGACTTTGCTTAGAGGAAGACGAATCAGCAGAACACGTACTATATGAGTGCGTGGCTGTCTGCAGAGTCAGGAAGCGCTTTCTCCATAAGGAATTCCTAACACCGGAAGACATTCGTAATACCTCGACTGGAGATATTCTCAACTTCATTAGGAAGACAGAAAATCTCCTTGACTAACTGGCTCCAGGCACAATAGATCTTTTAGGTCGCAGTACCATATGCGTCTGTCGCGGAGCCTTACTAGTAATAATAATAATAATGGTGTCCTTGGGGTTAAAACTCACATGCCGTGGAACCTATAAGCCTATGGATTATCGAACTTGCCTGAGGCGCTGATAAATATGTGCATATCACGCACAGATACCTATATGCTAGGCAGTTCTCTTAGATCTTGAGGAAACTGTCTTGCTAGAATTTCAATTTTAATTTGGCGGAGTGCTGGACAGTGACAAAGAAAGTGTGTAATGTCTTCATTTAGTTTTTCGTCACCATATTACCTGCACAGATCATCCATGTTTAGTCTTAGTCTTCCTGCATGGTAACTCAGCATATTAGGCCCTCTTAGGGATGATAAAGATTTTTATACATTTGTAGGATTCTTTTGGTTCCCTGATTGCTGTAGATGAAAGCATCTCCAAGCAATAACCGAACATGAGTCTAGACGGTTTCCATCTAATCTCTGATGAAGATAAACCTAATTCCAATGGCTTCAAGTGTAAAGCTCTACACAATGGGATTTCGATTCAATATCTAGCGTTCGCCAACGCAGCTGGTGACGTGTTCACCAGGGCCCTAAAAATATCATGGAAAGGCGTATTGACATCAGGAAACTCAAAAAATTTGCTAATGACCATACTCGATGGAAAAGTTTTGTAGAAGCTCCCCAAGGAGAAGAGTAATGATCATAGAGTTAGAACTCCTGAAACGAGAAGGGGGACAGAGTGTGAAAAAAGTCAAGAAACACAAGGAATGTATCGGAATGTTGAGCCCGGAGGTTCTTACCTTTCAACAATTAAAAAAATGTCTGCTTCGGTCAAAGTTTGGACACATCCATTTTGGCAAATTTGAGTCCTTCATTGGACCTCAAGGGCTTAAATAGATGTAGTCAGATGCCCGCATGGAAATTTGAGAATCAGTTGGCACTTGTCTTAGAGTCTTCCAGTATAAAATTTATATCATGGAGATCTGCCTCAAGACAAGGAATTGAAAAGCAAGTTCATTTACACCTTCTCAGCTAGCCAATCCACACTTAAGGCTCTATCATCTACTGATATGAATTCGAATCTCTTTGACCCTATTCTTGACAGGTTATCGGGCTTTTCATTGCCATTGGTGCTTCTGTGCCCCTGACAGAGTAGGACTTAGTACTTAAAGCTTATCTTACTAGTTTTGACTTAAGTGTCATACTATGAATGAGTTGAGTTGAGTTGAGGATCCGTGAGCCTACACATTCAAACATTTTTTGTTAGCCGTTTGTGAAAATATCGAGTTTCATAACTTTCTCATAACTTGTCCTAGATTTCTCGTGATTGAAAGAGTGTTGGAAACTTTAGATCGCAGTTAGCCGGAACTAGAGGGTCAGCCGAACTATTCACCATTTGATCAGAAGAATGTAGAAAACCATGACTATCTGGAGACACCAACTGGGTCCTGTTTGCTTAGTAAAGTCAAACTTACCAACCAAGGACTCACTCTATTTTCTGTCCTTAAACCCTTTGTTTTTCATTTTACACGCTACGGCTTAAAATAATAAAACCTTTTTGTTAAAACATCATAAAACAATTTCTGTAGAATTTTAAGTTTATCTTTACTGTTACACGTGTACGAATTCACCAGTTGCGATTAAAATTCAATTTTGTGTTTTTGTTTGCATTTAATTAATTCATGTACCTCTGAACGTGGGGTGTGTCCATCAACCTACTACAAAATGCGATGGCTTAAGGCAAATATTTTCACTTGTTCAATTCATTTTATATTTGAACGTAGTATACGAGTATATATAATGTTTTCTTTATGGAAACTTACATATTTGTAAGTATGGAAATTAGGTTTTCTATATTTGCGTCGGATAGTACTGCTTACTTTTGTCTTTATGAATATGGATTTTGAAATATTCAAGTGCTAGTCGGGAACTTCTATTCTTTGAACTTCCTGAAACAGAATATATTTAGATGAACATTTTCCAAAACTATACGAAAAGTTTGTCTTGTTTAATTTTATTTACATTTTGAAATATTTTTTCATTTTGTAATATAAATGTCCTTTACGAACTACTTCTTCTAGAAAATGTGTTGTGTGGCGTAATTACGTACGAGAACGATGTCACCATCTCCGTGTCGGAAATGTACCCTCTGACACTGGCAGATATTCTCGATTATGCTCTAAACAAACTTACTTCGAGGGCGCCTAAGTGTCAATCCGTCCAAAACGGGACTAATCCTTTCCACTAGTTAAACTAAAATTCCAATCATTATTCCACCCACCCTCAACGGTACATCTCTGAGCTTTTCACAATGCACAACTAGGACTCATTCTAGACAGAAAACATTGCTGAAAGCAGCAGGAAATCCCTGATAGCCCAAATACTTGGCGCGACAGCTCATAGAGAGCCGGAGACTAGCTTCTCGCAACCATTCCTGTTATGCCTGTTACATTTTTCACACAAATGGAAAGGACCTATAATTTTATTGCCGAACGGCGGATTGAGAAGCTTTTCATGACAGATTATACTTTGCAGGTTTGTCATGCTTACGAAGGATGGTGCCGTGAAAAAATGTTTTGATATTTGAGGCTCGAACCTCTGTCCTCTCGCCTAGCAGTCCAAAGCACTAACCACTAGGCTATGGGGATCACTCGTGTAGCCTTCAGATAGGCCCCCGTTTGGCTGAAGTTAAACTCAGCATCACGCACCGATATTGTGATTTATATCAACAGACAAGCTGCGATCAAATCCCATGTATCCAATGCAACAAACTCTAGGGCAGGGAAGGACAGACGCGTGTCTCTGAATAGGCCGCGAACCAGCATAATGTTACACTCTGCAACAAACGAATTAGCCAAACAAGGCTCCCAAAGCGCCTTTGTCTTTTGTTAAACACCTGATTCGCACTGATGCTCTGCCGAAAGCAGCATTTTGACTATGGTAACAATCCTAGGCAAATCTAGCCTTTCCTCGATCCTAAGAGATCGAAAGCTATCGAAACTTATTAACGCTCTAACAGGGCAGTGTGTCGCAAGCAGGCATGCTCGGCGTATGCAATGATTTCTGAGGGAGCTGCAAAGATGAAGAAGAAGAATCTATTGTGTACTTCCTCTGCATGTGACCCGCCCTTGCAAGCAGCAAGAGAATACCTCTTTAACGATCTAAATGATCTGAACACCATCAGCACGACCGATCTAAACTTTTACGTTAGGAAATCTAAATGGTCTCAGGAGTAGACTGAGGTCCAACCCTTGCACTTACCGTGGTAACACGATGGACCTATTTTTCTAAGTCTAAATGTACTTCTCAGAGGACCACTTCAAATGAACTAACATCAAATTATCCATTCTCCTTGAAGTTTGACAAGCGCAATGGAGATTTTTTTTTTTTTTTTCTGGACGGAAAAATCCTTTAGGTAATGCAACAAGAAAAATATTTCCTTATTTCATACGACTTTAATGGTCACACACACACATAGTAAATTGCTGTAAAGTAGTTCAAAGGAAGGAAACATAAAATAATTTCCATCGTGTTGTTACTGTCAACGTTTAAGGGTGTTTAGTGCAACTTCACCGAGTTAAGGGGTTTTTTTCCAACAAGACGTAAATTGTTGTATGTACCCTGTTGGCATAAGGAAATGTTTCCTTGTGTCTTTTTTTTTTTTAGAAGAGTACTCGATTATTAACCTGGTTTACTGAAAAACTGTGAAAGGAGTTTTTCTGTTTTTATTCGTTAAAGCTTTAATGGAATTTAAAATGTTATGCAGCAGAAAAACTTTTTGATTATTATGAAAAACGAAATACTTTTTGACGTGAATACTTCTATAGATTTGCTTGTACTGGGAATATTACAGAAAAAGCGATGGTAGCAAAATAAGCCCTCAATTCAAGACAGCTTCCAGTGAGACCTTTCGTGTATAAAACATCAGTGTCGATTGGTTATTATTAAATATTAACGAAAGCCAATACAATGTTGACCAAGAAAGGATCGTCTAAAAGACAAGTCGAAATACATAAATCGCTAAATGTTGGAAAGAGCATCTCTACAGCTATCCAGTGATACCCGTGAAGCCCCATATGAGCGAGTTGAGCCAGTTGGGAGAGCAAGACAGTCACTGCGCGCTAATGGCGTGATTAAATCAGCCACTGCATCACTGTTGATGCATGCTTTTAGGAACGCAATATACTTTCACTATTGATACATACTTTCAGTGGCTCCATAAGCTGTCAATCAAGTTTGTTTGTTTATTTCCTACCTTCCTTTCTTTCTTCTCGATACCAAAGACAATAAAATTATCTCTTGGAGAACATCTTAGACGTATTCACGTCATCCGTATCCGCGACACAGACACACATGCTTTTTTCTTTTGTTCTGGGATCCTCGTCATCGATCTCAACGCTAACTACCAATGACATTCTGTCTGTCAACAACTTAAATCAAACCAATCTGCTTGCTGCACATTTCGCAACCAGCTCAACGCTTCCAAAGTGTGTTCTGTCTGCAACTGTACTAGTTTTACACACTATCCTCCATGAGACAAATCTACTTTCGCACTCGTACAGTTTCAGGAGTATTCCGAGGTCTGAGCATTTAAAAATTCGGTGGTCCACATGGTGTTCCATCCACAGTTCTGAAGAGGTATTCTTTCACGCCATCAAAACAACTGTGTAATCTTGTCCATCTGTTCTATTCATCTGGTCTTTTTCCAAGCCCAGCCTTTGTCCAGCCCGAAGTCGCCAAAAATCCTGCGAAATTTCTAAATTTCCTCAAACGATCCAATTTATAAGGCCTTCATTCGCCCAAAGCTCAATTTTAATTTTAGTGAGGGCGAAAGCCCCCATTTATTTGGCTTAATACAAGCTATACAATCTTAAAACTAACTTAAAAATTAGACTTAAACTTAAACTTTAAACTAAGATTAGTTGGGGCGGTGAAGGAGATCGGCTTTAAGGCAAGGAGTGGTGCGGTTGAAGTCAAAAAAGGTAAGGTTCGAGTTAATCTTTCGTGGGATACGGGAGTTTGGTTCATTCGAGCCATAGGTTGTGTGGTGGGTTGGTAGAAAGAAGAGACGAGAGGTTCGTAGGTTACGAGGATTAGTGTTGAGGAAAACAGAGTTGTGGAGTGACGCACATTCAATGTGACCTGCAAGTAATCGATGAATGAAGAGAATGTCGGCTGCATCTCTGCGTTCCTCAAGGGTATTTAAGTTAATGAGGTTGAGGCGGTTTTGATAGGGAGGGAGAATAAAAGGGTCATTCCAGGGCAGACCTCGAAGAGCAAATCGAAGAAACCGACGCTGGATGCCTTCGATTCTCGAGATATGCACGCGATGGTACGGGGACCACACTTGACTGGCATACTCTAGGAGGGGGCGAACAAAGGTAATGTAGAGAGACCTGGTTACGTATGGATTGGTGAATTCTTTGGACCACCGTTTTACAAAGCCTAATACAGAATTGGCCTTAAGGATTATTTCATCCATATGTGTACGGAAATTGAGCTCAGTGTCACACAAAATGCCGAGGTCGCGAAGAGATTGAACGGAAGAGACAGGTTGATTGTGCAGAAGGTAGAGTCGGGGAGGAGATCGGTGCTGCTTATGAGAAAAGGTGATGGATTGGCATTTGGCTATATTTAATTCCAGACAATTTTTGAGGCAAGAGATCGAAAAATTATCGAGGTCTTGTTGAAGGAGCATAGAGTCTTGGGATGAGGAAATGGTTTTGAAAAATTTTGTATCGTCGGCGTAAAGGGAGACGGACGAGTGTTTGATGATCCTATCGAGATCGTTAATAGTGAGTATGAAAAGAAGGGGACCTAGATGGCTGCCTTGCGGAACACCGGAGGTGGCTAAAAAAGGAACAGAGTGGGTGGACCTAAAACGAACACTGTAAAAACGGTTTTCCAGGTATGAAGATATCAATTTCAACAGTATGGGTTCGAAGCCGATGGCAGACAGTTTGAAAAGTATTAATTGATGGGAGATTTTATCAAAAGCCTTGCTAAAATCGGTAGCTATAACGTCGACTTCGTTACCATTCTCGAGGGCTGAGAGGGCAAAGGATATAAATTCGACTAGGTTTGTGGTTGTTGATCTACCTTTCAGGAAACCATGTTGTCTAGGGGAAATGAAAGATTTGCACTGAAAGCTTAGGGTTTCATACAAGAGACTTTCAAGGAGTTTGGGTATATGGGAGAGTTTAGAAATGGGACGATAATTGGTTATTTCATTCTTCTGTCCTTTTTTGTGGATCGGGGTTATAAAGGATATTTTCCAAACCTGAGGAAATTCTCCTTTTGAAAGGGAAAGATGAAATAGATTAGAAAGGGCGACGGAAAGAATGGAAGAACACTTTTTGAGAAAAATGGCTGGGAGGCCATCTGGGCCGGGTATGAACTCGTCGTTAAGTTGTTGTAACTTATGTTCGATAATAGACGGGTCGAAACTGTGAAAAAGGAGCAGGCCAGTGGAGAAGTTCAGCAGGTAGTTGAAATAAGAGGGATCCGGTACGAAGGAATCGTTGGTGAAAGATTGTTTAAAGAAGGTGGCAAAAAAGTTAGCGATGGTGACTGGATCAGTTGATGATTTGTTGTTGAAAGACAGGGAGGGAGGGTAACCATCGGAATTTCTTTTGTAGTTGACAAATTGGAAGAAGGACTTAGGGTCGTTTATAAGGTTTGCTTGCGCATTGTTTAGGTAACGCTGGTAAAGGGAATCGTAAAGTTCGGTGAAGTGAAGGAAAGTACCGAGATAGTTGGAATAGTCGGAAAAGGCCATAACTTGTTTCTCTTGTTTCGTAAGGAACGAAGTCTGCGGTTATACCAAGGAGGGGATGTAGATAATGTTTTAAGGCGGGATAATGGAGCATAAAGAGAAAAAGAATTAAAAATGTTTCTGTAAAACTTGGATAGGGCATCATTTATAGTAAGATTGTGAAAGTAAAAGGAACTGCAATACTGAGATAATCACTGATTTTGTGAAAGTTAGCTTTGTGTTGGTCATAGGAAAAGAGAGTTGTGGGAGGAGTGGACTGGACAAAAGAGTTATGAAAAAACGTGAGAAGAAGGGGGGGGGGGGAGTTATCAATTTTAGAAAGAGATAGGCGACACATCGAGACGGAGGAGTTGATTGAGTCTGTGGTGAAAATTAAATCCAGTTGCCTACCCATGTAGTTGGAGATACCGCTGACTTGACATAGACTTGAGTCTGTTAAGCGATCTAGGAAGAGACATTCCTTAGCTGAGCTAGCATTTGAAGCAATGAAAAAAGATTCATCATCTGATGGAGTCCACTCAAACACAACATCCGGTGTAGTACACCAAAAACTTTCCTGCAGACCCCAGACTAGATAGAATTCAAAATCGTGCGTTAAAACATGTACATAGGAGACAAGGACATTGCGAAGAAAGCCGACTCGCTTGAATATTGAGAAAATGTTTCCTGTCGCTCACTGTTTTAAGAATTTTTCTAAATAGCCTGGGCCCCTACTCTATATTACGATCCTTAAGTTCGGATCGTTCGAATGCGGAAGTTTTATATAGATTTTATGAATTGCGTTTCAAATTGCCCATATACATTTTTTAGATCTTAAAAAACTCGTTAAAACGTCGAAACATCTACGAACATAACTTGGGAGCGCTTCACAAAAAAGCGAAACTTGGCAGCATTATGTTTTATACGTCAAAAACTTATTCCGCCGCAACTGTAATTTCACAACAAATTTCCGGGAACTTTTCCTTACTCCTTATGTTTTGAAAACAATTTTATTGTTTGTGTTGATATTATTAAGTGAATAAACTTTTTTAATAATAAACCATGACACCCGAAGGATCGCAATCATCCGAAGAATTACAAAATAGTGAAGAACTACACTCTGCCGCTCCCTCGTCATCATCATCTGGCAACAATGCCCAAATTCGCGTTAAAAATGTCTCGGAAATAAATAGCAACGAAGCTGAGGCTAATCCATCACCGCCACCTAAAAGAAAGTTACCGTCATGGATGCTTCCATCGCTACGACAATTGGACAGTGCTAATAATAAGAAAAGAAAGACACAATCTGATGAAATTCAAACAGCTTCGACAAGCAGCACTGTTGTCGATCATCCAGAAAGTAGTGTAACTCTGTCAAACTCAAGCAATGACATACAGGAAGATGTTGAACATAACGCTTTACCGAATCAACCAAATATTGAAGCAGGAAACATTGAAGATGGTAATAACTTAGAAGCGAGCACCAACGGTGAAGCACATGTAAACGATGAAGAAAATTTGAATAGTGAAGCAGAAGAAAAAGAAGCAGTTGTACCATCATCTGATCCCTCCATAGCTGGTACTTCGTGTTCGAATGGGCAAAGTTGTAGCTCCTCGGTAGTGGCAGTCAAAACAGAACCAACTGACAAAGATGACACTGAGGCAGTTGGTCTTATAACACGAACATCACCAAAAGATATCAAGCCAGCCGTCAAAGTTGAAAAGGAAGAGGCCACGTCCAGTACATCGAGAATATCTTGCAAATTTGGCATTCGTTGTTACAGGTAGGGGAAGACAGTCCAATTAAGTTTGCAAGCTGTAAACCATTTGCTCTTACAGACAAAACCCGATTCATAGACGTGAAGAAGCGCATCCAGGTGACAAGGACTACCGACGTCCAGATTTCCCAACACCACCAGCTGGCACACCGGATTGTCCATTCGGTGATCTATGCTATCGTCGCAATCCAGTGCATTTCCAACAATACAGTCATCCTCCACAAAGTTAGTTGTACTCCACTTGTGGAAACAATGATGGTTAAATCGATTTGATAATTGTCTTAAGGGCTCTTGTTACCCTCGACCCAGGCGTATTCTTGTAACACATACCGTTGTACTCTGCCATTTCTCTCAATAAATTCATTTTTACTCTTACTCCCATTTTTTCATTGAAAGGTACATAGGTATGTACAGAGCACCATGTCATTCCTTCAAATCGAATTCGCCATTGGTTTCATAATTAAATTCTTTTGAATGTTCCTTATAATCGGCTTCTCTGCGTTCTTTCAGCTGACTTTGAGCAGAACTGGAAGAATTACAAATTACGTTTAAGGCAACGCAAGCAGCGTACAAGCGATCCGAATTCATCGAATTCAAATCTCGATGATGATGAAGATGATTACGATTTGAATGATCCGTTCATCAACGATGATTCTGATGAGGATTTCATTCCAGATGATAATGAAATAGATGAAGAAGATGATGATTTATAAATAAAGCAAAACAAGCGAATAATTTATGTATATGTTTAGAAATGTTAATGTTTGTTACACTTGCTTTTTTTTCGTAAAAGAAATACACATGTATATTTTAAATATTTATCTTTAAATTTCTGTTGTAGAAAGAATTGGAGACGCTGCTTTGAACTCTGCGCCGCTTTGCATGTTGGCTTAGAAGATTAGATGAAGTCAGATGTACCTGCAAGTATTCAGAGCTTCCTCGACCGTCATCACATCACATACGCAGTAAGTCTTACCTCAATTAATTACCAATCCACTGCCATATTTTATAGACAGCGATGAGATTATTCATCCGGCTGGGAGCTATATATCACTTTCTCCCAATCTACCAAATCTTCCATACACAAACTTCTGGTCTTCTATCAGAATTGTCGTCGGACCGGTGAAGAAAACCTGCCTTCCAGGACAGCAAAACTGTTTAGTAATTACTCTGCACCTAAATAATGCTTCGACACAGTTTAGCAATACCACAGTGGGAGCTAAAATGATTGTATATTCCAGAGGCATGAGCCTTCAGAAGAGTAGATGAGGTTCCCCTCCATCATGTTAAGTGAAAAATCCCTCATGTGATCTTCGATTTAATCTGCACAAACTGATGCAAAAGATACAATCCTGAGCAAAACGAGTTATTCAGTACTAGTCTGCAGAGCCTTTATTTACAATAGCTAAGGTGCCTAATGCGGGAGGAACGTCGCAGTAGAGATTACTCGTCGTTAATTTGAACCAAAGTATGTACTTGGAAGTGATGAGAAATATAAATGGAAGAGAACTACACCTAATCAAGGATTTAGCCTATACGAGGTATGATGAAACATTACAAGATAAATCCGTTGTAGCTTCCGGCACAATTCCTTTCAATCGATCATTCTCGTGACTTGTTTCAAAAATAGCTTTTGAGTCATGTTGTGTCGTAAACGACAAAGGAAATGAATCGAAGAAAATTTCTCATATTTTTATATATGTACAAGTAGTTACAAAAAAATTCGATTTAAATGCTCTTCGTCCAATTAGCAATACTCCAAAGTTAGTCGGTATTAATTGCCTCGCCAGGAAGGAACGAAAATTTACAACTTCAGTTCTCCGCCATCTGGTAGCTTGTAAAAGAATTCCGCCACACGATCAGAGCACACGCCTGCCAATGATGATGGATTCCATTTCGGTTTCCGGTCTTTATCAATTATTAAGGCACGGACACCTTCCTTAAAATCACTATGCTCCAAACAGCGGCATACCATACGATATTCCATTTTTAAACCCTCAGCTAGAGAAAGATTCGCACCTTTTTCCAACTGCTGATGAGTTAATTTCAAGGACAGCGGTGACATTTTCATCAAAGTCTAGAACGACGAACCAATTTTTGAAGTTATATACAAATAATGGAGCTTCTATTTAGCTTACCGCAAGAGTTTTAACCGCCCATTCACTGCCATTTTGATCAAGATTAAGAAAAATTTCGCCCACTGTCTTGCCAGCGAAACACTTGTTGATTGTATCAAGAAGTGGACTCAAACTAAACTCCGTATCCGTAATCTTTTTAGTTAAATTTTCAATAATAACCGGAATATTATTGGGATCAGTGCATTTTAATAATTTTAACTCCAGCTGACCGAGATGTTTACTTTCACAGTAATGTGTAGCAATGCCTGCTTTCAAGACATCTTCACCATGCAATCGGTCTCCAGTCATACCGAGGTATAAACCAAGTTTACCCTTCAATCGAGAAAGGAAATACGAGCTACCCACGTCAGGGAATAAACCGATAGCTGTCTCAGGCATAGCAAATACCGTGCGCTCAGTGGCCACACGATACTTTCCATGAACGGATAGTCCAACACCACCTCCCATTGTAAGCCCATCGATAAGAGCAATATACGGAATCTTGTATTTGCTTATCAAGTTGTTCATCGTATATACTTCTCTGAAGAAATCCTTTGCCTCTTCAAGACTGTACTTCATTACGGCGCCAATATCCCCACCAACAGTGAAACTTTTGTCACCTGCTCCCTTAACAATTACAAGCATCTTAGATTTTTGAAATCTCTTCAAATGATCATGAGTAGTTTTGATCATTTCCATATCCACGGCGTTCAACACTCGTGGCCGATTAATGGTAAGTACTGCTTTACCTGGACTTTCTTCAACTAAAATTCTATCAATTTCGGGGATTGATGGCTTATGACATAGTGATGCAATTTTTCTTCCTTTGGCACGGGCAATTTGAGTTACCGTACGAGTAAGAAGATTGCGAAACTGAAAAATTAAATGAAAATATAATGTCTGTTAAATCCTTGATTCCGTGCACAGAGCAGCATAGAAAATGGTCAACATAATCTGTTCTCTATCAATGCTTTTGCAGGCTTGTTTAGTATAGCACAAAGGTCGATTTATCCTAACTTGGCCCCGTGAAGCGGTTAGTAGGTAACATTTTATGTTTTTCCCCTTAATTGGACATGCACATTTAATAAGTATGCACTGTGAAACATTTAAATTACCATTTCATCCAATAAATACCCCGGGGGTTGTATAAAAAAAAGGAGATTTGAGAATTTTGTTTACGAATCCCGATTCCTGACCGATTTGGTATTTCTTTAAATTATTTGACATTTAATTTCAGTGAACAGTAGTGTTCAGAAAAAATAAACACAGCAAGTTAAAACTTGAGGGTAAGACTACATCACTATGATTGCAATGCTATGATTTATTGTTAAAACTTTTCGTGGACATTAGAAATAGTATCAATCTTAATATTGATAAGGAAGTAGTAAAACTGGAGTAGATAGTGTGTAGTTTAAATGGCTAACACGTTAAATTACTAAGTATGCTCATCCTATATTGGCTGCCAACCTGAATGTTTCGTTGGGGCCTTAAGGGGCATTGTAAAACTTTTTAATGGGAATCAAAGGTCAAGCAAAAATAATTCATGTTAAGATAAGTAAAGGACAAACTTGTGTCGACGAATTGATGCAAGAATTCAACTTCCTCGTAAAGATCCGACGGGTTACGTTCTTAGATTTCAGAATCCTTACGTAAAAAACGAAATTGATGATCAATAATTCTGCAAGTTCTGTTCTATTCTGTTGTTACAATACCTAACGTTTGGTATGTTGTCCTGTTCAGAAATGGGTAAAACTCGATGATTAAGTTGCTTCAGCTGAAAAAGCCTCCTCCAGCACCCTCATATCCAATGACCTTGATTCGAGAAGTTCCGCGCCAGAGGATGTTTTCTGTACCACAGTTGCCTAGACTGAGTAAGTGGATTCTAATGGCTGGCATAGTTTGAAACTGTAAGGAGAGCACGATCAACTGCCACTCCTACGCCTTGTTGTGATCTCAATGCTCTCATCCGAGAATCGGTTATTGTTAAGTAGAAACTAGCATTCTGTATGTTATAATGCTCGTTTTTACGTGACACGTTAAACGATCGCGGGAGAGACGATTTGGCCCCAGAAAATCTCCAGCCAGTGGTCAGTTTGTAAATACTAAACCAGAAAAGTGTTCGACTTCATTTTTATTCCATTAAAGAGTTTTTGGCAGCTTCCAGTTAGCGATAGGGCTTTGAAATAATTCATGAATCCACATCGTACCTTATCTTAAACTTGTGGGTAAAGATAACTGTGTCGAAATCATCATCCAAATCCAACTTAGCTCCCTTAGAAGTTGACCGCCCAGCACACAGCTTCGTTGAGTCTGATAGTGCTGCATGATACATATGATTTTTTTAATGTGTCCATGTCCATCAGGAGAAGTATTTATGTATATTATACTTTAATAACTTATTTGAACTTTCGTCTTGTCTAAATATCCTTCCAATGCCATGAACATAAATAAATGAAACACCTAACGATGCCATAAACTACGAAGCGACAAAACTCACAAATTAAATTTGTTTGGTTTACTTTATCTTTATTTTGAATCGCTTGACTTGCTTACGCATAAGAACATTTTCACTTTGTATTAGTTGTCTTTTTATATACGACCTTTTAATAGGCCAAGAACCTATATGACCCCACGTCCATTTATTAACAAATGTTATTATCTTCCAAAGGTCAGTGGTTGTGAAAATATTTACCAATAAATAAGAAACTTAGCATCCATATAAAGCTACTTTGCACACAGTATCTCAACAATTAGCAATCTCACAAGTTTGAAGCGCAATCTATTTGAGTTATACAATGGATAAGTAATGTAAACTATCTAATGACTTGTATATCCAGATAAACCCCTGACGAGACATGTGAAAACTGATGAGGCTTCAAAAATTTGATAAACAAATCGTTAACGACGATTTTGTTGTTATGTATTTTTCTACTACGTCAGGTGGATTTTATGCTCCGTGGCATAAGCCCATAGGGCATCGCACATCTGTTGGAACGTGGAGAAATAATGAAATTTTTGTTCGGAATCTTGTAGTATTGTCTCAGCATTCCTATCAATTTTGTACTTGGCCAACCGGCTCACCGGGAATCAGATATCTTACTCTGAATCGGTGCTCTCTCTCTCATTCGGAAAGATTAGGCTTTATCGGTCGCTCATGCCAGAGGATGAAATTACCAAGGTTTACCTAACTTATTCGGACCCACTTTACAAAAATTGCTTAACAGGCTTGATTATCGAAACAAATTTACTAGACATTCCTCTGCATAGACTGCGACTCGCGCATTAGAAAGCTTTCTGCACAAGACGTTATCTTAGTAAAGAATCAGTCTAGGCGTTACTTACTTAGATGAGGCTACAGTTCGGGGTGAACATCAGTCTCAACCAACAAATCTCTCCAGTCAGCTCGGTCCTTATCTAATTGTCTCCAACTGTGCACTTCAAGTTGATTGATGTCACAAGAATTATTCTTCGATTGATTTGTGACGAGATTTCGTTGTCAGAGAGACAGAAAGACACGAAGTATCTTTAGACATGTTATGAAAAAGAAATAGCTGTGGTCATTTCTGGAGATTATTACCCAACTCCTCTAAACATAAAATCTGCTTCGTAGGGATTGTAGCTTTTCCGTATGTTTTTTGTAACCAGATCGATCTTACGTAAGGACCGTTCACGTGCCAATGAAAAAGCCATTCGAATATTTTTTTTTTTTGTAAAAGAGCTCATATCTAGGAGAAAGCTCAAGGTACACAAATAAGTCAAATGTCAGTTTTTTTTTAAAGTCACTCTCAAGTTTATGATTTTTTAGAAAATTGATTCAAGGCTGTCTATAAAAAAAAAATTTTTTTGACTCAATTCGGCAAGTTTTTCGTTAGCAAAATTTCTAGCTAAATAAAGCCACTAAAGCTTTAGTGATTAATGGACTGCTGTGGCGACTGGCACAAGTTCCGCAGAACTTTCCTCTCAGCAGGGAATGACAAAATTGAGCATGAAAAACTTTCTCAATTTGCCTTGGCTCTCTAGAAGCTATTGCAACTCGCGCCAAATCTTTACTCTGAACTGAATTTAAACGATAACCAATAATCCTAGTCTAAAAAAGTATTTATATCCGGAAAGATAGAGGAACTCAAAAGAATTTATACAGTGGGCTAGGGTGACGAAAGAAGTGGTGAATGTCGAGGTCCTTCGAAACAACACCAACACCGACTCCCTCGACTATTTAAGAGCCTTCCTATGAATCAACCAACTTGAGGACTACAGCCACTTCTGTCCAATCTTATGTTTGTAGCAACTGCTTCTTCCATTGACCAGTGTCGCTGAGTCTAAGGCCTGGGGCTGTAGGTCTTACTTTCTCTCGCTAAACTGTACATAAAATAAAATTTTAAAAAGTGAAAGAAAATTTGCATGTACATGTTACAACAAAATAGATTTATTTGTTTAAAAAAAAAATAATTAATTATAACAAAATATAATTTCAATAGAAATCGTTTGCAACCGGTTGACATTTTTTTAACTTATATCTATGTTTACCTGTGGAACTTGTATCTGAATGCGAAATTAACTTTTTCTCTATGTGAGAAGAGAACTACAACAAGAATACGAAATGCAATTGCTGGTTTAGAAATTTTTGTGATCGAAAAATGTAGTCAAGGCCGCATTTATCTCCTACTTTAGGACCCTCTGTAAAATAAGAAAATTCGATGAGTAGATACCTCCAAAAACAATCGACGCATATTGAAAACAAAGCACTCATCAAAAGGAATGTTAGCAGAAAGAAATTTAAAAAAAAAAAAAATATATTAAAAAAAAATAATTAAAGAATTGTCTAAAAGATATTTTTAGGCTTAGCAACTAGTAAATGCAATGAAGCTTAATAAGGCACACACACACAAGGCAGCTAGAACAGTGTCGTCATCCATCCAATCATAGTATAGATAATTAGATGGACCAACGGCAGAGATAAAGCAACATTTACAATTTTAGCTCTTCGGTTTCGGGCAACCTGGCAAAGAATCTTGCCACTTGCTCTTCAGTCACAGCTTCAATGGTCTTTGGATTCCATTTGGCCTTTTGATCTTTATCGATGAGAAGAGCGCGAACACCTTCCTTGAAATCGCTGTCTTCTAGGAAACGAACTACCATACGGTATTCCATCATAAGGCACTGTGTTAAAGACAAATTTGCACCGTGCTCCAACTGGCGATAGGTAACCTTCAATGAGAGGGGAGACATCTTCCTCAGAATCTGCAAGATAATAAATGTAATCATTTGTGAATTGTGTTTTAAGGATATTTTACATACCTCGAGTGTATTCAAAGCCCATTCGCCTCCATCCCGTGCGAGATTTCTGAATATCTCTTCAACTGAACCGGCGGTAAAGCACTTGTTGATTGTTTCCAATTGCGGACTTAGGACGAACTCCTTTTGTGGCTTTGTCGTAAAACTAGTCATGATGTCGGGGATGTCATCTGGATCCTTGCAATTCAATAATGCCCCCTGCAGATCATCAAGTTTACTGCTCTCGCAGTAGTGTGTCGCAATTCCAGCATTCGTCACCTGCTCGCCCTTTAGGCGGAATCCAGTCAATCCGAGATACAAACCTAATTTTCCACTCAATCGCGGAAGAAAGTACGAACCACCCACATCAGGAAACAGTCCAATTGCAGTCTCAGGCATAGCGAATAGCGTGCGCTCAGTGGCCACACGATACTTTCCATGAACGGACAATCCAACACCTCCTCCCATTGTGATGCCATCAATCAAGGCGATATAGGGAATCTTGTAGTTACCAATCAAATGATTCAAAGTGTATTCCTCCCTAAAGAAACTCTTCGATTCCTGTGATGGTCCAGATTCGACTACCGCACGCACATCGCCTCCAGCACAGAAACTCTTACCACCCTGTCCCTTGATGATGACCAGCAACTTTGACTTCTCACATTTCTTCAGATGCCTGTAAATTTTTCGAACCATTTCCAGATTTATTGAATTCAATGCTTTTGGACGATTGATGATCACTAATCCCTTAGAAGAACTCTCCGAGGCGAGTACAGTATCAATTGAGGGTGCCGATGACATCGCACGTAGTGCTGTTAATCTACTCCCATTCCCACAGGCAGCCGGGATAAGGGTACGGGTTAGAAGGTTGTAAAGCTGAAAAGTGTAATGATAAGAATGTCAAATGAACTTCACAACACGCCCAAAGTGGGGTTGCAATGGACCGAGTATATGATGGCCCCTGTTGCGCCTATAAAATTATGTTGTGCGTATTTAAATTTTATTTAAAGCAAATTACCATTTTTCTTTTTTTTTTCTAATAAAGCGTACTGAGTTGCGCAATCGAAATGAAGAATGGACGATGAAATGAAGAAGAAGAGAACAAACGTGAAGTGTTTGTGTAGTTTGTTGTGAGACGTACCAGTTCTATTTTATAATTTGTGTTCTTTGTGGTGTGTTGAATTTGTTTCAAGGACACAGTAGTGGTGATAAAAATGTATTCGATAGTAGATGACAATTGTCAAAGTGCAGATTTGTGTGCCGATTACATTGATGCTTTCGTTTAGAATTGTAAAAAAGCTCAACAAAATTAAACTATATAGTGATATGTGAAAGATGCATAATAGAGCTTCACAATTTGTTTGTGCGAAATACATAATCATGAATGTTTACAAAAAGCTATTATCAAACCTTGATTTGGACTAAAATCCGGCCAAATTGAAGCCGCAGATGCTGTTTTAGACCTCTCTTACCCATGAAAGTTATGAGGTTGTCCGTAGGTTTTTGATTCGAAGCTTGTCTTGGGTTTTTAGTTGCAAGACATTGAGGGCAACAAAATGACCTCGCCAGATTGAGATTTCAATCAACATTTATGGGCCCATTTCGCTTTTGTGGCTTTCGCCACCTGAGTCGCTCTTTTCCTCTACTGTGTCGCTGATGAATTTGAAGTTTCTCCGGACTGGCTACATGTCTTAGCCATCTTAGTAGTCGTATTTGGACTTTTCTGACTACGTCGGTGTCGCTATACAGCCCACACAGTTCTTCGTTGTATCGTTGTTTTTCTGTCTGAGTCAGAACAAGTAGGAAATCCCACATAAGTACCTTTCGGCTTAGTTTGAGAAGAAAGCACACTTCTACAACACCACTTAATTTTAAAGATTTGAATCAAAGTACAACGAACCACCTTACCTACTATGATTTAGGTTCAGATTACATTTAAAAGCAGAGAGATTTATCAAATCGAAAGAGAGAAGTGTCAACAATTTGAAAGAAAATAAAAATAGAAACACGACATACATGCATGCAAACAAAACGATTTATTTATATTTATTGAGCATTAAAAAATAAATAAAAAATCTCGAAATAGCACGCACGTTTTCTGCTGCTTCCTATTTATTAGTTTAGTGCGTCAAAGCAGTCATCGCCATTTACACCTTATTTATGGAATTAAAATTATTTTCTTAATGCAATTTCTGTGCCAAATTGGAACTTCTTGGAAAGTCTTTGGCATTGTTACTTTTAAGTACGTACTTGTACTGCGCAGTTTTGAACTATTTATGTCAATACGATGTGACGAACCAATACGCAATATATTTATAGAAATGATTGATAACTGACACAAACAAAAGACGAATGGAAGCACTCATATTTTTAACTCAAAATTTTTCACATTTATCTGGCTCCGAAACCCTGATCACCCCAGTCCTGCTCTATGGCACAGAAGCATAAAAATGGATGCCAAAAATGGACGAGGTGGCCCTCAGTTGATTCAGGAGAAGATTCTTCGTTAAGAAACCTTATCGACATCAATCCAATCAGAAGGATCCAAAGAGAAGAATGGCCCGGAGAATATTTGAATTCGCCACAGAGGGATGGCTTTGTAAAAGGATTCCGTCACTTAGGGAACGGGCGCAAGTGAAAAAGGACCTCAATCAGTTTAGAGTACACAACTGAGAACAGCTATCGAGTTGACTTTAGATACTTGTTTGGGTCCACTCACCCAATATCAATCTTAACTCGGTGTTTCTCTAGTCGACTTGTGGTTACATAAAGTTTTAAATATGTTCCTTTTAAACGTACTATGGACTTATGGCATTGTATATCAACATTAGAAAATATTTTAAACGTTAAGTCAACAAATGCTGCCTACACTTTAATCATACGGGTGTAAAAATTAACTGTCTTTGAACGCTTTCATTTCATTGTCATCTGGGACTCATCCACTCAGAATTTTACAAATGTCATAAAAAGGAAAAACACGAAAAAAAAACAACGTGAAGTAAAGAAGTATAGAAATTAAAACAAAATCCAGCTTGTATACAGTTTTCCTTTTCCCAAGTAAAATGTCTTTTAAACAAAACCACAATCGTTCGCGTAATAAAAATGGAAAAATCCAAACCAAAGACCCCATTCCGGTCGATGAAACAAATCCAGTAATCATCGCATTTAAGCAATACGCTCTTGAATTGGACGACAAACACGATCGTTACGAACGGATCGTCAAGCTAGGTCGTGACACTACAATCGAATCCAAGCGTATTATCTTCTTATTACATTCAATTGATCCAAAGTAAGCATCTTAAGACTTGCTATTCCTTGAATTTAATTAAATTTCTTGCAGTAAAAACAACAAGGAGAAGGTGCTTCTTGAAGCCAAGACCCGCTTGAATAATGTTATTTCTAATAAATTCCTTGAAATAGCTAAAGAATTGGAAAACCGGGATCCGTATCAATATTTGCGTGCATATTCTCCCGGATTACAAGAGTTCATTGAAGCATATACCTACTATGAGTATCTTAATGGCTCTGATCTATCGGATTGGAAGGCTCTGCAGGAGAAATTAAAATTTATTGTCGCCATTGAACCACTGAACGAGGGTGATGTTGAAGATTCCACTGAAAAGATTGAAAAAGAGGTATCTTGCATGGTAGAACCAACCGAATATATTCTTGGTTTGGGCGATTTAACTGGTGAGCTGATGCGTCGTTGCATAAATTCCCTTGGTAGCGGTGATACCCTCACTTGTGTGGATAGCTGCAAGGCATTGCAGTGTTTCTATAAAGGGTAAATTGTAGTGTTGAAGTTTATCTTGTTGATTCAAGCCAGTATCTTTTGTGTAGATTCTTAGGTCTCCATGCTGTAAGGAATCGTGAATTTGGACGCAAGCTGTATACATTACATCAGAGTGTTCTGAAGGCTGAACACGTATGCTATAATGTTAAAGTACGTGGGGGAGAAGCAGCTCGACGTGGCGCTTTAGCCGACGACAAGCCAGAAGATCTTGATGAGGGTTTCTTTTAAAATTAAAAAAATACGCCAAAAGGCAGTTATTGAATGAAATTGCCTTGTTTTTTTTTTAAATTGGTACAGTGAAACCTCTCGTCTGTAAACGTTGCAGACCAAAATAAAATAAAATAATCGTCATTGCATCCATTACAGCTGAAGCTTTGAAACTACATACATACATACATGATGCAGAAGATGAATAAATTAGAATATTTCCTTCTACTTGCAAATAGGGTATTCCCCTAGTAACTCCCTTGGAATAAAGGGGCTTCGTCGATATTGTCCGTTCTGATTCGTGTTCGTACATACTAACTTCACTATTGGAATCGCTGGCTGCATTTTCTGAGGCACTAACAACTGCTCTGTCGGCATTGCAGTGCATATAGGCCTCATGCTAGACGTAAAACCAGCCGACTACTAGAACTATTAGAATGAGTGTGCTAGCCATTCGATTGCAAAGGGCAAGATATAACGAGAAGGGTTGCGTGAAAGGCTGACATCTGTAGAAAGTTCTGCTCTGTATTACATGTTACATGAAACGTAACGTCATGATATGCTAATCAAGCACACCTTTACAATACGCTTTAAGAATTCAAAAGACACTATCGACGTACATTAGATTATTATATTTTTTAACAGATAAACATTAAACAATCACAATACGGATGAACCTAACCAGGAATTCACCCATTAACTCTGAGAATCTCTCGCCCTTATCGTCTCTTCGACAATATTATTCAATTCCAACAGTTTATCGATTTGCGATGGCATGAAACTCATTTTGGACAATTCACTTGTCCATGCCGCTACATCAACCCGCAGTTGCAATCGGATCTTGTCATCATCGGTCATAGCTCCTCCTGTAACTGGCTGTTGATTGGGGGTTTTCTCTTTGAGATTTCTCAAACGACGTAGAGACTCTTCGGTCTTTTGAACTGATGTAAGCACTTCGGTAACTGATGTGTAATATCTAACCAAAATCAAAATTAATCACAAGGAATAAACAGCCTAACAGAATTGTGCACTCACTCTCTTGTAATCCTGGCAAACACCTGTTCCAGAATTCTCTGCACAATGGAATCATCAAGTTTTCCACCAAATCCATCTCGGAATACTTTAACCGGCTTCAACATCTGCTCAACGTAGCTTGATCCTCGAGTTGGAACCTCACGATTGGTTTTCCTGTACAATCGTGGCAGATCGTTCACCTGTTGAATGCTATCGATGCTTTCTACCGTCAGAATGTGGATGAGTGACTTTTCGATACCACTCAGGTGCAACTGAAGTGTTTGCTGCACATCATCCATGGCATCGCTAAGAATTTCGTTGTTATCGGGAATGTTTGACGAGAGCAGACCCAGAATGTATGGCAACTTCTCTATAAATTTTGTGGTGTCTGCGTAGAAGAAAACCAACAGGTTGGTCTTGGTCACCTTCATTGAAAAATCTTTTGCTTGCAGTTCTCGCACTGCGTCATTGATCCAATGAGACAATCTCAAAATAATTTGGATTGTAAGTTTGAAGAATTTTGGAAAAACCTCGAAGAGATAGACGCCATCGGACCAGCACCTCTCAATCGCTGTCAGTGCGACTTTGAAGGGAGTCAATTGGAATTCGTCGCCATCGGAGAGTTTACTTTCATCAAGAACTGGGTCTAACACCGCCTCGAACTGGCCAGCGATTTCTTGGAAACAAATCTGGAAGTAAACCGGCAGATTCCATCGCGAATGAAAGCTCTTCGTCTGCGAATGACAACGGAATAGCTGCACGGATTCATCACTCTGGAGAATCTCTTCGATTTTTTGAATAAAGTCCCGAGTACACTTGTATTTCACAAAGAAAACGTCAGAGTTTCCTGGAGCAAAGATTGATGACATGTGTGCCTCCAGTCGTTGCTCAACATCGCTCCAGAAACTGTTCACTAAAAAGTTGAATCCCCTCATTTTGTCAGAATACTGTGTTATTCTCAGCAAATCCGTCATATTCAGAGAAATAAAATTCAAGACTTTGTTGTAGATCCCAGCTAAACCTTGGGGTGAATTCTGAAGATGCTGCTCTGAGATGGTGTTATTCATATAAGGTCCAACAACATCCTCTTTGAAAACCCGCTCAGCCTCAGCACATGCATCTAGTGTTATGTATATACGTAGGCATCTTTCTAACCCTTCACTAGCAGTACTGGTCGATGTTTTCAATGCTGAATTAAACAGTAACCTCAGCTTATCTAGAACATCTTCATTCAACGTTACAATTTTTTTCAACTGCTCTTCATTCAAGTACTCTTCACAGAATTTCGTATTAAACTTAAGTTGGATCAGTTCCAAGGCAGCTCGTTCTAAATCGACTGGCTTAACAGTCTCACCGTTTAGTTTATTCGCCAGCAGTTCATCTAACTTTTCGATTGTCTCGTACACTTTTTTCAAACTTTGTAGATTCCTCTTGAGAATTCTCAAATCGTTCTTTTCTTTCAGATATCCACTTACTTCTTGTTCGTTTTCATTGATAAGTTCTTTAATACTCAAGATTTCCTCACGAAATGTTTCCAAAGGCTTGCGTATTGTTCCAATCGACTGATCTAGACCAACAAGATTCGCAGACAAACTAACAAAGTCTGCATAGTCCTCATTAATTAGGTCAATCATTGAGGAACGAAGTACTTTAAGATATACTCCGAGATTATCACGGAGTAATTCCAAACTAGGAGCATTGCGATTCCTATGAAGGAATTCATCGACCGAGAAATTCGTCTGGAAAAAGTTTCGTGTAATTAAGAGCAATTGGGAGTTTGTTGTTCATTTACCTTCATGAATTCATTTTTATCGAAACAAAGCTCTGTAGATGCGGAAGCCGCTGAAGTTAGAATTTCTTTATGGGATTGCATTTTAGGGAGCAGTTTTCCAAAACATAAGAAATACTTTAATCAAGAAAAATCACAACAAAACAGAAAACTTGCCACTTGCCAGAGTGTCAAATGTCAGATGGTGTGTACCTGCAGAAGGGGGATGTTCAAAAAATACATGTGTTTTGTGTATAGGGTGTCTAAACTTATTTTTTACTGTAAAGATGCGAATGCACATGCTTTTAATTCAGAACGGTCTGTAGGAATATCGCTGGATTTACATTTGTGATACCAAGAGAGGAAGATTAAGGCACATGTGCTTCAATTTGGTAAGTTATTACTTTCAGCACTTTCGGTATCATTTTTTTTTTAAGAATATCTATTTTTCTGTAGCACAACCAAGTGCCAGTTTTGAACTTGAGAAGACTGCCAACATTTGCAAAAGAGCTTCGTCTAATCTGTATGCCACAAGTGGCATTTTCATCTGCAGGGCAATAAACACCTGTATGATAACACATTCTACAGCAATTAGCCAACGAAAACCATAAAGTTCTCATAAAGCCCAGGTCGCCACTATCCAATTTATCTTTATTATTTGCTCGGCCAACATACAGACCAACTCAACCCGTGTACTTATCCATCAATTGCAAAACCGACAACTGGGCAACCAGCTGCAAGTGATCAAGTGATGACTGCAGCTGTTGAGTGTGGTGATAAAAATGATATTTTGCCCAATCAAGAGGGAATAGTAGGTGGACAGAATTGCAGCTGCAGTGATTATGGTGTTCAACAAACTTAAGCAGTTCTGTGAAGGATCCTTGATCGCACTTTTAAAGTACCGTACTCTGTGTAGCGACATGATTTCAAAATGATCTTTGACAAGCAGCTCAGAACAAGCGTCTTATAAGGCTAGGTAAGCTGTTACTTATACGACTGGCTTAATATATACTTTTCAAGAATATATTTTCCTCTTTAGCACATTCCTCGTAACAAAAGTCTAACAGCTGACGAATAGCCACCACATCTGGTTGAAGGAATTTGCGTGTAATAAAAGTAGCAGGACTACTTAGACTAGCAGAGGGCCATAGAGAGAGACGGTAGTTGACTGATACATCAACTCCGGAAACAAACGACTTTTAGTAATGTTTTGCATAAATAAAAATTAAACGGATCCCCATTGATATGTATTCATTTAGGTTTTTTCTTAGGATGACTCTGATGGTTCAATGGACGATCAACAACAGCAAACATTGAACTTAAGTCTGTTTCGTATCATAGGGCAACGGTTGCTACAAAGGACGATACTCAAGTGGAGGATTATAAGGAATCTAGCAATGTGGAAACCAGATACTAGCAGATTTAATAGCTCTGTTCAGTTACGACTTCTCATCAAGTGACTTGCTTGACCAACATTTTCATCATCAAGTTCCAGATACGTTCTTCAAATCAACTCTGGAAACACTGCAAAATATTGTCATCCATTTTTCATAACCTTGCTTGTACTTGTGTGATAATTAAAATTACACACCCATTTAAAATAACCGTCTTATTAGTCTTTCCAAAAACTGGGTGCTCCGCCCCATAATTTGATGTTTACTTCAGGTCCATACATGCCCTAGAAGCCAAGATATCGAGCTCTGAAAAAATATCCACCATGACGACATATGGTCCAACAAATTTTCTATTTTTCAAGCAAACAAATTTCTGAAATACTAGTCGCCCAGAAATTTTAGTAGGTATCCCTCCCAGTTTATTGATGCCATATTTTTTTTTGTTGTTTTCGCTTTAAGGGGGGTAAGGCTTCTCGGGAGGGGGAAATTTGAATGCAATCGTGTGCTTTCGAGGTTGCTTTACAAGATGGCAACTTCAAAAATGTTGTAACAAGTACCGTTAAGTGCGTACATGTCAAAACATGAACAAAATTACCATAAACTGCTCCCAGATTTTTTATTGTACACTGGCTAAAGGGGTAAGGCTTTCTCGGAGAAAAATATTTGAATGTTACCTTAAGCTCTCTAGGTTGATCTACTACAAGATCATTTGAGATTTTGAGGTATCTTTCAAAATTGTGTAATATGTACCGTTTGTTAAAACATAAAAAAATTCAGGACAAATTTAAAAACAATAGAAATGAAGGGAAGACAGGGTTTCAAATTTCCATGAATGCTTTATTTCATATCACTCTGGCCATAGTTTTTGTGATTTTCTTGGCTTATCTAGTTCGCCTTCGCCAGTAGTAAAAAGAGATCAGGTGCAAGCAAAGGCCTTTGAACTTTAGCGCGTTATTTGGGAGAATGCAACTCGAATACTGTGATGGATTGTGTAGTTGACATTAAAGATATTTAACTTAAGTCGATAGGTACGAGTTGCTTATTAGGATGTACATATCTGGGCAGCGTTCTGGAGCACCGTCGAACACGTCCGCCTGGTCTATTAGTTACTTAGGCGCACAATTTCATCTTTCTTCGCACTGGGTATGGGGGCCTCCCGAAAATACTAGAGACCGATGAGCTGCACTTCTGAACAAGGCGCAGTAGACGCCGATGTAAGGGACGTTGACGACGAGGCTTATCACAAACATACTGACGACGCATTCTGCGGGCTATGTGTCACCACTGGAACATGACTGCATAATGTGCGCAATCATCTCCAATTTGTTAGTTGAACAAAGTTGAAAGCCTCGTCTAGTAGAATTGAACTCGAAATTGATGAGTTGCACACGTAGATTACGACGAGCATAACTAGTTTAAAAACGATTTTTAAACTTGTTGCTATCCTCCGTTGTGTCAGGTAGGTAGAAACGGCTATCTCGTGAGGTCCGACCAGTAGCGTGGGTGCGTCGTTTTGATACAACTCACGTGACATAGATGTTTGAGGGGTGTGGCTAAGAGAGTAGTTTTCAAATCGATCCTGTGGAGTTCAGAAAGTAGTTGCAGAATTTTATGTCGGAAATCTGCCAAGTGTGTGATGCCTGGCTCTGGTTAGTGCCTTTCACGATACCGCAAATCTATTTATCGCCCTTACGAGCTTGCGTTTTCATACTTTCTTCGGCAAGCAAAATGTAATTTGAATAATTAAAACGCATTCTCTTAGAAAAGAAACAAAAAATATTTTATTTTTCTTTTGTTTTTTCGCTTAATTTTGTTGTTGAGTGTTGTTTCTGATGTTTTTTTTCTCTTTTTTTCTTCCTCCCTTTCAGAGAAATTTATCCTTCTATTTTCTTACTTATATAATACAAGCCCATCTAAACCGTTTTTATCTATTTTTCTCTTTAAATTGCTTTGTGTGAAAATATTGGTGTACACTGCAAAATATGCAGTGTTGTTTGTTTTACGTTTGCATTTTTTTTATTTTTTTAAATAAAAACTAAAATTAAAAATCTAATATAACACATGTAACTGCAAACGAATTGTTATATAGATTTTACATACGCTTTTAATTGAATTTGTTATATAAAAAAGAAAAGGAAAAAAAAAACATATCTCCGATAAATCACAGCAAATGACTCGTGTTTTGTACCGAATGTTGTAAACTGGATAAGTTCTAAATTTTGTAGAAATTTTTAACGAAAAGTGGAGATTTGTTTTTTTGTTTTTAGCACAGAAAAATGCATTTTGACAATTTAATAAATAATATATTTAAAAAAAAGGCTTTTTCGTGTTTTGCTATTTTTTGTTTGTTTTGTTTCAAATTTTTCTTAAATGACGCGCCTAAGTTTTGTTTATTGTGGAATTGAAAATCACTTGTAAAGGTAAATTGTATATATATATATATGTATTTAATAATGCAAATTAACGAGGTTTCTGTCTTGCGTTCCGCATTTTCTCCTTCAACAGAAGGATGTTTTACTTTTTTTCTTTTTGTAATTTGCTTTTTTGTTTTATTTTTTCTATATGGCGATTAATCGATGTACTGCGCTAACCAACGGAATCCCTCGCCATAACCTTGCCTTTTTAACACAGAGCACATGAATAATTCTAATGGACGACCGGGCAAGTCTGATCGGGTTACTTTACCCTGAAAATAGAGAATAGATAAGCAATGTTATTCAGAGAGGAAATGGAAGTGTGTGTGTTGAGAATAAGTTACCTTTCCTGTTGTGAGCTGGTACAGACCAAAGTAATTCCTGAGCTCATCTTCACTGGCAGCACCTGGCTTATCGATTTTGTTTCCAAGGATGAGAATGGGACAGTTTGAGAGAGCCTCATCTGTTAGCAGGGAATCCAATTCATTTTTACTTTCCTGGAAACGGCCACGATCCCAGGCGTCTATTAAGAAGACAATAGCATCAACTGCTGGGAAGTAATCTTTCCACACGCGACGTGCTGTAAGGAGAACAAGTATGTCCATACATTAATTGATGCTTTTGTATGATGTGAGAGGAAAAAGAGGCATCCTCCAAAGTGTGTCAAAGAATGATTTGATTAGTAGCGAATGTGTTTTCTCGATTATGTCAGGAATGATCGAAATGAGGATCATTTGATCTGTGTAACGTTCGATACATAATTTCCAAGCTTATATAAATATTGAGTAGCAACGAAACTGTAATATGTGGATTGATGGAGTTAAAATCTTCAGAAACGCACCAGTAAAAGACAGGGAACGTACAGCAGACAGCTATCGATTTACACCTGGTGACAGTAGCAGCTTTAGCAGCGGGGAAATCCGAAGTTGAAGTCCCGAATAAAAACATAATCTTAGCCGCGGCAAACCGAAAATGCAGCAAACAGCGTCATGGTCTCAAATTAGAATGAGAGTGCAACAAATTCCCGAAAACGCACTAGATCTCCTCTTTTGGCAACATGGAGATTGCATCTGCGATCAGAGCCCTTACAAAGGAGTAGTTCAGGCGTTGATATCATGTTACCAAAGAACGAAAGCATTGCTCGACAGAAGGTTAAGAAATTCGATTGCTTTCTCTATCCACGAAGTATGGCCCGGCCGACTGTGACATTGAAATGTATGTGGGCAGCAGAATCGCCAAAACAGAAGATGCCTTCGGAATGCTATCAAGAATTTGGAAAAATAAGTTTCAGCACTAGAATCAAGCAAAGACGTGGTCATTGGAGCTCAGTGATTAGAATATTGAACTACTGAGCAAGCCAGTTTAGATTAGAGTCCTAGAAAAACTAAATGAAAGAGACGAAAGGGGGTCCATTGCGGTCTGCTTTGCGATATCTCTTTGGATACGGACATAGCATAGCAACTGACAACGTTGAGGGTGTATCTACTTGGGAAGTGATAACTGTTGTAACCAAAAAGCGGCAACAGTTTGTAAATTGGAGGTGCCTAACGTACTATACTGGGAATTTAGGTGAAACTACAACTCGATCGAAAAACTTCACATAAGAACGGATGAGGAACCAATAGACACACCTTACGACGCAAAAGACCTTACAGAACTCCATACAAGATGACGTGCTAGCGGTGAAACGTTTATTGTTTAGGTTCTAAAGGTGAAACATCACTTTTACTTTCATTTCGTCAGCTCTGTAGTTTTATCATAGTGCGTAGTGTTAGTCAAGTTTTAAATCACAATTTACTATCAGGACTTAAGATAAGCAATACGCTAATCATTGGCTTTAGTTGTCAACTGCTCATGTGCAGCTGACCGTGAAATTATGTTGACAAAACCCACTGTCTTAGTTTCATAACTGATAAAGCAACCGTTCAAAATGTTAATTTCCCATTATATCGCGTATCGCGTTTATATTGCGTCACAATTTTACAAAATTAGTATGCCACAAGAGAAACATATTAATTCAAAAAATTAAAACAGCGAAGAAACTTAATCAACCGTAACAGTATTGTTTTCCTTAGTCTCAATTACTGTGAGAAGTGCTCAGTACCTATGTAACACGAAACACTTTTATAAAAATACACTTATGCAAATGAATATAGAAGTATAAATCTCGGTCGCGTGAAACAGCTAAACAACAATGGAGTACACTGTTGTTATCAATAATTTCAAATAAATTGTGCGGTGTCATTGTCCGCCATTCCGCATTAATGGCACGGTTCTACAAAATCCGACATTATCTCAAACAACATCAAACTGGTTATCTGTGTGCTTTTCCGATTTAGACAGACTTTGCAATTATAAAAATAAAATACGAGACTGAGTAGGAAATTGGCAAAAAGCGTGTGGTGTGACAAATTCTCTGTATGACCTTCTACTTCCAACCCAGAAACCAACATGAAACAATACCTACACACGCAAACACATGGTACAAAAGTCCAGTAACACTGAAAGGAAATCAACAAAATAAAAACACAAAATTGAAGAATTTAATTACCTTGAGTGTGACCTCCCAAATCGAATGTTGTGAAGCGCATATTGCCAATGGACAACTCTTCCGAAGCTATTCAATCGTGATAAAAAGAAAAAAACAAATTACCATACAATTATAGTTGCGAAAGTTTTGAGATATATTTCTTAATTTACTACTACTCACTAGGATGCAGTGTGGGAACATGCTGTGCTAATTTATCATCTTTGAGCATATGCAACAGTGTTGTCTTTCCAGCGTTGTCTAAACCGAGGAATAATAGTTTTCCTGACTTCTTCCATAGACCTACATTTTTGGAGAAAAACAAAAACAGATTTTATTTTATATGTTTTAATGAAAATCTAATTATTTTGCAGACAATGAACTTGACTAGCAAGAGGTAAACGCGAGTAGACTTTGCGTTTTGCTTTGTTGGCAACCGATCAAGTTTGTATTGTCTGCTTGCGGACAAATATTTTTTGTTTTGAGCGGGGGGGTATATGCATCTAATAAGAATCAAAGCCACACACACTTGTCCTAGGTCGACGTGGTTATTAATAAAACGTTTTGATTATTCAACTCACCCAAGTATCCCAGAACACCAGTGAACCAATCCCAGATGAACATGTTTGTTAAATATTTACCTAGAATCGTAAAGAAATACAATTAGCTTGATGGTAGGCAAAGATGAAGAAAGTAGTTATATATGTGGCGAGAGAAAAACGCGTAATAAAACTGTCACTTTTGTCATGCTCGGTTACTGAATTTGCCACTTAGCTAGGCTGGCCACTTGAAGTTCACCCTTTCAATAATGAATACGACACTTTTGATTCGTATGTAAACAAAGGGTTTTTAAACAAAAAACGGAAAAACATTTTAAATGTTAAACAAAGAAAATGCTTTACGAATTTATTGTCTTTTTCTCCAATTGCACTTTGGACACTTTTCTTTCTTTGGGGGAAAATGTCTCTCGGGTTATTTTTTTGTTTTGTCACTGGGGTTTTCTCTTGGGGAAGGGGTTTTCACTTCGAGTATAATGCGTGTTAGATTACCTATTTATTAGTGGTTGATGATTAAAATTACTAATAACAGCCGCAGGAAATGCTGAATTGATGTTTTTTTTATATAAAAATCAAAGCAAAGAGAAATATTTTTAATGAGAATATTGTATGGTGTGGAGTTCTTTTTGCACTTGAATCGCTGGTGCTGGAAATAAATTGGAATTTGACGAAATTTGACACAAAACGTCATCTGAGAGTTTCGTTTAGTTGTGGCAGAGCTACGTCATTCTTCCGGTTGTTCGGTAAGTTCGATATGGGTGACATCTATGTTGTGATGACTAAAACAGTGCGCTGTTTCCTGTAAAATGGCAGTTATTTTCAAAACAAAGCTGAATTTATTTATACATTTCGTAAAGGAATAAGAACAGAGAAAAAGGACGTGATTTTTTTACGGATGGACAAAGAAAAGTATGAAATGTTGACAAATAGCTACCAGAGTTGTCAAAATGGTTGCCGAATAATTTTTGTTAAGTTTTATTTGAAAATTGAACGAGTTAGGCAGGATATGTTAGTAGTCACTGGCGCTCTCGCTTACATCGAGTCAGAAGTGGTCTTTTTATAAACGAGAATAAGACAAAGTACATGCTGTCAGCAAAAAAGCAATAGTCACCGCCAGCACATTGGTCAATCCCAATGAAGGAAAGCTATAACGTCGAGGAGGCCTAGAAGTTTGTCTGCCAACGATATCCGGAGTTCAAACGAAGAGTCACTTTTGCCAACAACTGTTGTTTCTTTAAGCTGAGTAACAGAACTAAGAAGATCCTTCGCCGAATCATTGGGAATAAGAAAATCTGTCCGGCTTCCGAACTACAGCAGTGTTTTCCAAGCGGAGGTTTTAGCAGTGACAACAGCCACCCGTGAGACTGCTATGAAGGGAATACCGCGCAATGAATTCACGATTTTCATTGACAGCCAGGCAGCAATAAAATAATTTTCTGTTATAAAAATAAAATCGAAGCTTGTGAAGTGCTGTTGAGAAGAGCTCAGGGCTCTTGGAACACAGCACAAGGTTATACTCTGCTGGGTACCTGGGCATGAGGGCATACCAGAGAACGAGAATGATGACGAATTGGCTAGAAGAGGTTCGGCATTAAGTCTGAAACAAGCCGACCCATCGGTGAATATCCCGCCTTGCTCATTGAAGCTAGAAGCAGGGAACAAAGTTCTAAGAGAGGCAAACAACTGATGGTCCTCACAAGACATTTGTATCATCACAAGCAAGTTATGGCCCATGTTTGAAAAAGCCAGAACCGACAGACTTATACAAAAGGATAGAAAATTCCTTTCCACCCTTATAGGTGTGATTGCGGAGCATAACACTCTGCGGTATCACATGAAAAAGCTTCGTGTTACGGAAGAAGATCTGTGTAGAGGTTGCGGCAACGAAGAAGTTCATGAGGATACAACCCACTTTCTCTGACACTGCCCAGGCTTTTACCACCTAGGACACAAAATCAAAGAATTGGCCAAAAGTTCTGAGTCGACAGCTATAACTTCGGGGTAGTAAGAGACTTTGTCTACCTTGGGCCCTGCTATTACTTCCGACAACAACATTTCAATCGCAGAATACGAACAAATGCTTCTTTGGACAGAGAAGACGACTGAGTAGGCCCTATCGCCAACAAATGTGAACTCTAATCACCACAGTCCTATTCCTCAACACTGAAAGGCGGGTGAAGATATCATTGATCTTTTCGAGCGAAAAATTCTTTGTAAGCTATTCGGTGCCTTGTGCTTTGATGGACGGGCTTTGGAGGAAAAGATTCAATGCCGAACTATTTGAATTGTGCAGCAACTTTTAAGGCTGCTAAAACTTTTGACATTGCTGAGAAGACCGAATGGATGTCAACACTCTGACCTGCAGAGTCTTTTAATCTAATTCAAAAAACAAAGCATTAAGGGCACGCCTTTGGTGGCGGACACATGTAGATAGAGACTTCAACCAACTTACAGTGTGCAACTGGAGGCAGATTAACTAAATATAGATTAAAGCCAATTATGAGTTGAGAACTCTTGTCAACATCTGTGGTGGCCATGACCAAACTCCCCACTTTAGATCCAAATGCTTGTTCCCAAAACAGACTGACCTCCAACTAAAATAACACAAAACAACAAGTAGGTGTATTCCTAAACCGAAAACTTTTTCAAGTGTCAAAACGTGTCCACCTCCTTCGAAATCCAGTTCCAGAAATTTTCCTTTTCATTCCAATGAACTTCAAGCACAAGTGTTCCATTTGTCATATCAACCGCACTCGAGAAAATCTGTACCATGATCATCTTTGAAATTTATGATATCCAAATATAAAAGGATTTCCGGTAGCCAAGTGCTAAGTTGGTATGTCCAAGTGGTCCAAGTTCTTGAGTTTGGTCAATACCTCCTTAAAAATAAAAAAATAAAACCATTTAAACCATCATCATGACCATCATCACAAGCAGTAGAGGGTGTGTATCTACCTCTAACCAAGGATGATTGTTAAAATTTGAAAGCATCTCCTGGAATCCTTTTCCTCTTTTGCCAAACAACACATGTCAACAGCATGTCCAAAATTACTTCCAACCACTTTAGACTTAATTCGAATCTCTCTCCTTTCGAACTAAATCCAGAGGACCCACTACACACTGGCGCCCCAAGTCGAACAAGAAAAGAAATCACAGAGACATCCAATAGAATCGTTCACAATCTACCAGGATTCTTCCTTTTTCTGGCTTCATCTTGGTCTCCAGGAGGCATTAGCACCAGCTATCGCTTTCTCTATTGGCAAAATCCAATTCAATGGCAGCAAAGGATGCAGTACAATGTGCGCAACCGGGAAGGAAGAAGGTACAAAAAGGATCCTTATCTTGGGCGAATCATCTTATGATGACATAACATCGATGCCAAAAACGATTTGACAACACTCGGGACAATGCCAGGACACAATATTCAGAGCGGTGTTCTTGTCCCGAGCACAGACAATCACCCTGATAGCCAAACCAAGCCATTCACCATCGTGTGCCGACTTGGAACAGCATGTGTATGTGTGCTATTCATCGTTTGTGTGACAAAGTGGAGATTCCTTCGAACTGATTGTGGCATTCGTTGGGTGGAAGGATTATAAAAAAGGCGTGAGTGACAATCAGTATTAGTGTCGCTCGGAATCAGTGAATCCTTGAGCGTAAGGAGGAACTGCTTGCTTGTATTTAACCTCGACAAATGTTGGAGGAAAAACTCAAGAGGACAGAGAGATTTATGTGCGTTGCTGGATAAAAATGTCATCCGATTGGGGAGAAAAAAAAAAAAAAACAAGAATTCTCTGGAAAAGCATTTATCCTTTCTGGAACCTTTATCCTTTCTTTCAATAAATTTCTCTATTGGTTTTGTATTGTGTTTCGAGGGAATTTTAATTATTTTTTGTGGTATTTTGTAACTCTTTTCCTTGTCAGCTTGGCCGTCTAATTAGATTAAGCTACTTTGGCATTCAGTACTCTAAGCATTAAAAAAAAAACTGATCGCCGTCACAAAAGGATTTAAAAGCGAGGCTTGCAATGTTCTACTGGAAATGGAGAAGGTTTTTAGCAGCAAGCCTTTGGATGCCAACAATTATCCCAGTCGAACCGGTTTTTAAGGCTCAATATCTAGATGGTAGAGACGAAAGAAGGTTAATTTAAAAGTGCAAGTGAATGGCATTGAGTTAAGGCAGATAAAAGAAGTGTGCCGAGAGTTGATGATTATGCTTCCATTTTCTGTGTATCGGTACTTACTTAGGTGGTTCTTCTAAAAAGCCTCACGATCCGTAGCTTTTTGCCACCAATTAAACACTTCAAGCTGGTTAGGGTCTTCTTTAACTTGTGCACGCCTTTGAACGTCAGGTCTTCCTCTACTGCGTTGTTTTTCCGGGTTGGGAGCGTTGGTGTCGTGTCCTTCACGCCCTCATCTCAAATATAATTTTTTTTTACTAGGTCTGCGTCATTGAATCTCCCCTTCCACATTCCGTCAACGCAAGTGGGACTGAATGCCTTACGAAGAGTTTTTCGCTGCAAGGATATCTTAATCATCTTTCAATAGAATCCATGCTTCAGTGATACAGAGAAGGACTGGAATGATTTGGGTCTATATAGAGTCTATTTGGTTGGTTGGGAGAGAGGCTTACTACTTGCCTCTGCAGCACAAAGAAACATCGACTGGCTAGAGATTCTTCATTTGATTTCTTAGGAAAACTCGTTGTGATAGCAAAGCTAGGGTAGGCAAAGTCACTTACTATCTTAAAGTTGTAGTTATTCACTGTCAGATTCCTCGACTTTAACAGCAAATACTTGTTTTTTTTTTTCTATTCTGGCCCCTTTCTGCCTCAATCTTCGCAGATTTCTGCCAATGATTATGCCTTTAGCATTCGAGTTTTACACAATCCTCTAAGATTGACGTTTTAGAAGTCAAACGACAGAGCGTCACACGGTACGGCATCTATATCCGTTTTTGACATCAAAGGTCTCAGTAAAGTCTTTAATTGAGCAGCAAGCATTCTCCATCGTCAACCTATACAAGTAGACGACTTGGTAGAGATAACAAAACTAGGCATGACTCCGTATAGGTTAGATTAGATTTAAGTGGCTGCCAGTTAAAGTCAGGACACTTGGACCGATGATAGGTCCATTATGATACCAAATGGATCTTGGAGGGATTCTCCTTACGTGCTCGTCAAACCTATTAGATCTTCTAATGAAGTGTAAGAGGTTTCTGACAGCCTTGTTTATCAAGTCGCCTATCTATGGCGAATATAACGTAACTTCAAAGTTTAGGCTGTCTACAATGATGTTCTGTCCAATTCGTCGATGTTGTCTCTTCTTGTTGACAGCAAATACTTAGTTTTACTCTTGCTTACCGCTAAACCCATTGTGGCTGCTTCTGTTTTAATACTCGCCAAGGCATTGGTGATAGCTGGCGTACACAAGTAGTAGGCAGTTAGGCACGGACTTTTGAAAGATTGTGGACTTCCCAGGCCTAAAACCACCCTAATAGGGCCCACGAGGGAGGGATTGACGAGGGATTTCAGACGTTCATACAATATGACAGATATGATCTTAGACACACACTTCAGGAGGTTTCCTCTCCTGTTGATCGGGCAAACGATCCTGAGATTCAATTCGTCAGGCATACACTCGTTTGACCAAATCTTGGAAATGAGTTAGTTAGTGCTTTCTACCGAGCTAGAAGCAGTTTTGCTGGATTTGAGTTTGGATATTGCTTTCTGCACTTCATTTTGGTCTTTTAGAAGGGGACTTCAACCAACTTGGAGTGCGTAATTGAAGGTGGTTAGCTAGAGTACAAGGGTTCACCCCAAACTGAAGCGCCTTCTTACTAAGTCGGTTTTGGATTTCCCTCAGGATCTGTCGAAGTATGTAAATTTGGTCGGTTGTGGATTTTTTTGGCCTAAAACCTTGCTTATAGGGGCCAATCATGTTATTGACGAAAGGTTTCATGCATTTTCACAATATGACAGAGGAAACTGATGCCTCTCTGGTTGGTGCGGTTACGGGGATCGCCTTTCTACATGACAGTCTTACATACTAACTTGGTTAATTTTGACGTTTGGTCATCTAAATCATCATTGTATCCATGCGTCTGAACTCAAAAGACACTAATCGTTGTCTGTCTATGCACCCTACTCATTATCTACTTTAAAGTAACTTTTCACAAGCTCATTGTTGTCCAAACCTATTAATAAATCAATCGAAAGTTTTCTCTTTTATATAAGTTTATAGCGTGCAAGTTTATAACTCTATTTTCTATTTGTATTTTCAATTAAATTTAAGCTCTGGAAAGGTATATAAGAAAATCATTTTGCAATCTTTCTTAGTATAAAGTTTGTACTAAGCCTTGAGGTTTGTCAACAAAACAGTCTATCAAAAGAAAAATGTTTAAAATAAATTTATTTAGTGTGACTATTATTTTGGTTTTATTTTTTACGTTTACAAAAAGTTTACCATCAGTAGAAAATAAGTTTTTAATTTTTGTACCGGACAATGAAGATGTATTACAGTCACCAGAATCTCTGGCAAAGCAATCGTTAGAGCCATCAACTACTACTGGACCCGTTTCGGTAGAATCAGCAAGGAAACACATGAATCCTCAAGTTATGAGATTAGTTGTTGGATGAAATAAAAGCATTTGGTTGTGAACGGCTTTTTCTTAATCTTTTTTCTAATTATTCATAAGGTTAACCTTAAAATCTCATATTCTGAGGCTAGAAGACAAGGGTTCTATCAAAACTGCGCTACTTGCGTTTCTGGTTGGACCTTACCAGACAACCAGAGAAGGGTTCTCCTAAAAAGGTAACATTAACTTAAGTGAAAACGGTTCCAAAAACAAACCATAAAACATTTTCTACAATTCAAACAACGATAGTGTTAGGCCCGGACTTCTCAAAAAAAATAAGAAAGAGCAAAAGAAGCATGTGATTGAAGATATTGAGCGACCATAAACTAAGAATAATATAAGGAAGTTTTACCAAAAGGAAAGGAAACCGTCAAGAAACCTCATAGTAGACTCAGTGTTGGTGCTAAGAATTTGGAAAAACCACTTCTACAGACTGGATTACGGCGACAAAGACCAATATATTGCTGTCAGGCAGAACAAACAATTCCCTTTGGAAGGACGATAATGGACAAAACTCCCGTCCATCTGACGAAAACGAGGTGCGGATAGTAATATTCAATCTCATACCCAACAAAGCAACTCGATCGGATGTCCTACCGGCCGAGGTAGTGAAAGCAACCGGAACTGACTTGATAAAGAGCATACACTAGCTCGTCTCTAAGATTTGGTCAGACGAGTGTATGCCCTATAAAATCTCAAGATCATTTGCCCGATCCACAAGAAAGGAGACCCTCTCAACTGTGCCAATTATAGAGGCATCCAATCTTCTGAATATCACGTATAAGATTCTATCTGCCATATTGTATGAGCGTCTGAAGCCCCTTGTCAACAACTTGACTGGGTGGTTTCAGGCTAGAAAAGACCAAAATCGATCAAATTTTCATACTTCGACAGGTTCAGGAGAAATCCCTAGAAATCCGAATCGATAGACACCATATTGTTATCGATTTTAAGGCCGCCTATGACAGCATTTATGAAGGCGATTTGTCCAGAGCTATGTCCAGTTTTGAAATCCCTGCCAAATTCGTGCACGATGACGATGGGGAATGCTTGTTCCTTCATCAAGGTCGGTAACGATTTCACCGAGAGCTTTGATGAAAAAAAGGAATTAGATAAGTTGATACGTTGTCATGCGACGAATCGTGCGAAACTCTCAAGCTAACACTAGAGCCACAAGCTTTCAAAAGTCTGTACAACTAGTCATCAGTTATCAGTCAAAGATCAGTCCGAATGCCAGAAGCAAAGCTTATTCAGAATTATTTTTGTGACTTCCAATGCTGATACCATCAAGAAGTAAAGAGGGATGGCTTGAGGTAAGGTGCCGCCTCATTTGGAAGTGAAAGGGATTAGTTTGAATCCAGTATGCACTTTAGAACGCAGGCAAACGCTCGGTTTAACATCACTCTCCTTTGAGATCCTGGCCATAGTAACATAGAGGGGAACGAGAGAGCCGACGCGTTAGCCAGATGTGGTTCTACCGTGGATGCTTCCTTTGCGGAGTCAGTCTGCTCATCAAGGAGAGCTCATTTTCCAACACTTTTTCCCTACTGCCAACTTAAGGTGGAAAAGTTGCAACCTGTGCCATATCCAGACAGATTTGGCCCGCCTATAATAAAAAAAAAAAAGAACGAATGACCTAATCAATAGGAACCCCATCGAGACATCGAGAATAACACCAATTAGCACGGGCAACTGGCCAATTGGTCCACACGCTGCCAAGTAAGGCATCCCGTTCAACCCCCACTGCCGTAGTTGCGATGATTCACACGTAATTCCACTTTTTCTGTGACTGCCCGGCACTTGCCAGAGCCAGATAGCGCCCTCTCGGAAAACCCTTTTTCAAGGAACTATCTGAAATTTTTAACATGCAATTCTGCAACATTATCAATTTTCTTAACTCCACAGGATAGATCTGAAAACTACACTCTTAGCTGGGCCCATCAACATTCAAGTCAGATGAGTCGTGGTATCAAAACGGCGAATCCACGCTACTTGTGTCACTTGCAGGTTTACCAGTTTCAACCACTTCGACCTACCTTTGCATTTTAGAATGGTTTTCAGTGGCAGTTCACTCGGGTGGCTAAAGAAATATGCGTCTAGGATTGATGTTCTGGTTCTGCTGAGGCTTAAGCAATCGCAGAGGTAGTACATTGTGTCCTCTTCCTTGTCTGTCTCTGTAGAGGTCGATCAAACTAAGTCGCATTCTTTTTTAGATGGGTCACCTGTAGGCTGTGGTCTGTGAGGATCCCGATCACTAGTGCTAAGCTCGATCTGTTCAGCGTAAGAATTACTTTAGTTTTGCCTTAATTGTATTGTGGCCACATCTTCTTTGATATGGTTCATTTCTTATCGGCAAGTTTCCAGAAGTCTTACCGAATGTCTTGTTTTAGAACCTCTAGAGGTTCTAGGATAGAGAATAGAGGTCAGAACTGAGAGATCGACCATTGTTTGGTTTAGTTTTACTCCTATTTTTGCCAGTTCATCGGCATTTTTATTGGCATCGAAGCCTCCATGCCCGAACAAAGTAAGATTTTCTGCTTTAAGCGTAGCATGGTAACCTCATCGCGATACCTCTTTACTAGTTTTTATATTGGTACTGTAGACAAGACGGCTTTGAAATGGCGGCTGAGCTATCGATGGTGTCAATGTTTTTTCTCGGAGTTATAACTAAAAATCTTTCTTTTGAGGTCGCGGTTATCGCTAAATCTTCTGTTTGAAAAACACAGTGGCTTGGCTTAGAAGTTTCACCGATTGGGCAATGTCAGTGCAGAATTTCCAATGTGGCGTGAGCTGTGTGGCACGTAGCGGCGTCCTGTTGAAACCACATGTCGTTGGTGTCCATATCATCCAATTCAGGTGAAAAGAAGTTGGTAATCATCGACCTATAGCACTCGCCAACGTCGTTCTCAAAGAAATATGGACCGATGACGCCGCCAGCCCAAAATCCACACCAATGACTCTTTCGGGATGCATTGGACGCTCTTGGATCTCATGTGGATTGGTATCGTCCCTAATTCGACAATTTTGTTTGTTGACGAACCCATTCATCCAGAAATGGGCCTCTTCGCTGAAAATGAGGGGCAAATTCCCAATTGCTCCAGAGCCCATTCAGCGAACGTCGTTGTCTATGGTCGTTTACCTTCAGCTCCTGGGTCAGTTGAATTTTGTACGGGTGCAAGTCCGAATCACGATGCAAAATTCGCCAAGTTGTGGTCTGCGAAAGGCCGAGTTCTTGTGAGCGATGCGAAATCGACTGCCTCGAATTCTCCTGCACACTCTTACGGACAGCGGCGATATTTTCGGCAGATCTTGCGTTTCGTCGACGTACGGGTGTTGGTTGATCGCTTACTGAACCAGTTGACTCAAATTTATCCACCACACTGCGAATAGTCCTCTCGGAAGGACGATTATGGCGACCGTAAAATGGGTGAAGCGCGCGGAACATTGCCCGAACAGAACACTAATTTTGATAAAACAATTTTATTATTTGCACGTGTTGTTGAACGCTATATCCATCCATGGTGATTTGGCAAAACTGACTGAATAAATGACAGGCAATTTGATAGATGTAGCTTCTACAATATGGCCGCTATCAACTGTCAAAGTTCAGAAGTCCCTATTGGAAGACCCTTTATGTATGCATGTTTTGTCTTAAAGCTCGTAAAAACCCTCTTTGGTGGCGTCATCCTTGTCTTCTGCGTTGACAATCGCATATCAGGCCAATGTTGCCGAATTCAGTTTTGATGCAAATTTGGTGCATGTGTCTGGCACCAATAATTTGAAGCAAAATCAGTCTTATAGCCTCGAAGACTAATTAAGTACGTTTCAACAGAAAAAACAATTAACACAATATTCTGTGTACAATTTCCTGGAGAACATTCCTCAGAAATGTATCTAATAGATATTTCGCAGCATGAAATTAAATTATTCCTTGTTATTTCTCAATCTGTATCTAATTGAAAATTTCCACTAGGACCGCCTGAAGCAGTGTTACTGTATGCCACCCACTCCCGCCACTTTGGAATGCTTTCCGACAAATTTAACCAGCCACAATGAATTCTATTCAACACATGCTTTTGCAACTGTGCAAGCAAACCCCCACTCCTCTTGCAATAAATAAACTACAAGGATACTCCAAAACCCAAAACTACCAGCGAAAATGCTGTTCGTTTTCGACTGATGAAAAACTTTTCTTCGCTGAAAAATACGACGTGGAATAATTTTCGAATTAAAAAAACCAAAACCCTCCAAAGGATAAGTAATTTATTATTAATGGAATGCAGTTTTGTTAATATGTAGCGGGGTGCAATGATAGTTTATCCTTGTGCCAACTTCTTATCGCCGAAAGGAATGTGAATGCAAAAACTTTTTTAATTGATGCATAATAATTTTCGCCTACGAACACAGAGAGTAACACAGACAGAGAGAGAGAGAGGGAGAGTCCTTTTTTGCGTCACTGACAGGATCTTTTTGGAGGAAATTGTTTCTGAATAACTTTGACGGGATTGCACAAAAGTTATTATTGTTTCGACGGAGTGTTCGGCAAGAAACGATGGATACAAACGAAATGAAGATGCAGCTCAGGCACTTAGATGAGAAAGTCACAGTTAGCTGATTTTCGATGGTATGGTTGGTAGGGATAAGGATACTTCTGTGAATGCCATTTGATCAGTGTTACTGAGTGGTTTTTCTCCTTTTTGTCCATTTCTATTGCGGAAAAAGTTTTTCCTGGTCGAGGAAAGCTACTTTGGTGATTCTTAATTAGTTTTTCATAAGCAAAAGCTTTCAAGGGAAGTCAACGCAATGTGGTTCTGTTGGGATTTCTTTAAAATAAAATCCTTACAATGCATGACGAAAAGTTTATTCTTGGAATGTCCTTTAAGTAAGGATTGCATTTTAAGTGAGTTCCATCGGTTTCATGAGAGTGGATAACTTTTAAAGTCGAGGAAATGGATTTATTTAAATGGTTTCCCTGAGCGGGGTTAGAAACCGTGACTTATAAAATTTTGATTCGGATTTAATTTTTTTGAAACTTCCTTCAATAAGAGTGGAAGGATTTTCTTAACAGTAAGATGGAACTTGTTCAGAACTCATTGGGGATATTGGAAAGTCTATTTGCATAGAAAGATGCATGCATGCCTGCTTCTTTGTCAGAATGGGAAGTTGCTATGGCCACTAGGAAAGTTGTTTGAGTCTTTGACCAATGCATTAGCTTAGCATTACTATTCGAATCATGGTTTACACAGACGGTTCAAAAATGAATGAAGTGGTGGGCTTCCAGATTTAACTCAGAGGATACTTCCAAACTACGCCACTGTGTTCCAATCACAAAATTTAGTAATAACCGAGGCCTCAAGAGAACTATTTTTAGTAATAGCTCCGAGAAGAAACATTGACATATACATTGATAGCCTAGGGGCGGTCAAAGCTGTCTCATTTACAGTATCAAAATCAAAACTAGTAAGGCGATGTCGCGATGAGCTGAACACTTTAAGCTTAAAGCGGAAAGTCTCATTCTGTTTGCTCCCGTGGTATAGAGGCATCAATCTCAATAAAAAAAGCCGATGAACTGGTAAGAATAGGATCAAAACTGAACCAAACAGTGGTCGATCTCTCGGTTCTGACCTCTGTAGAGAGTTAGACTTTTGGAAACTAGCCGATAAGAGATGAAGCATATCAAAGAAGATGTGGCCACAACAGTATAAGGGAAAACGAAAGAAATACTTACGCTGAACAGATCATACTTACTGGCCACAACCAATGGGCGGTCCATCTAAAAAGACGACTTAGTATGATAGACCTCTGAAGGTGCTGTGGCGACATAGACGCGGAAGTGGACATGATCAGAACAGCAGAACAAGGAAACTCACTTCTCTTGTGACCCGGGTGAATTGTCAACCATGCCACCGAAGGTTATTCTCAAATTCATATTGGATTCGGGGTGGTCGAGGATGGCGACAAATAGATCACAACTAACCCCTTCTCATTTTCAAATGGAAATATGTACAACGGGAAACACAATGGATCCATGGATTCCGTTCAGCTAATTTAGACGATGATAGCTAAAACTTCCATCCACCTCATCAAAACGAGGCAATATCCAATCTAAAATCCAAGACAGCTGCTGGACCTGACGGTTTAGGGGCCGAGATATTCAAAGCACCTGGAGGTGACTTGTGAGAGAGCATTCACTAACTGATTTCTAAGGTCTGGTCACGGAACAGGACCTATCACTGGTCGACCATTTTGTTCTGCCCCCCTAGCTCTCGTTAAATCGAGCATTGTATTCGACTTTCACAGACAAGCTGATGTGAGATGCAGTGCACTCTTATCATGCCGCACCTCCAGGAAACTCTGGACAAATATCGACAAGATAAAAACGGGGCACATTCTTGCACTGAACAGATCAAACTTAGCTCTCTTCATAGGAATCATCACAGACCACAACCTACTGGCGGCCCAACACAGAAGAATGCGTCTAAGTACAGACGAACTATGCAGAGGCTGCGGTAATACAAACGCGGAAGAGAATACAACCCATTTCCTATGCGAATGTCCCAGCCTATATGGAACAAAGAAGACGGCCCTCGGTGACTATAACTTCAACGACCTGAGCGAGCTGTCCAACAAGCCACCAAAAGCCATTTTAAAATTCGCGACGAATTCGGGATGGTTCAGGGAGGCCGAACGTTCGTAGCTGTACTCATCTAGACCCTTCCTTTCTTTCTTTGCTTTTCAGAATGGACACTCCACGACAGAGGAACACAATGGATCCATTACAGATCTGAGTGAAGGCTGTACCACGCGATACATCCATCTCTTTAACCTAACCTAACCTAAGGTTTGGTCAGACAAATGTACACCTGATGAACGTCGTTTGCCTAGTCATTGAAAAAGTTGTTCCTAATATATTTTGTTCCATTTCCGTTGATGAGCTTTGAAGGAGGAGGTTCAAGGACGAACTATAGAGGTATACAGAGACATTGAAATAGTACAAAATCTGCGTATTGAGTGTCCCGGCTCGCAAAGACTTCCAATCTAGCCTGGAGAGGGGGAACAACACAATAGAAAAACCACGTCTCAGGTGGTGCGCAACAAGAGGCAGTTAGCAAAGGCCCTAGAGAGGTTTGTTGTTTAAATCCCAGATTCATCCCGAACTGTGACGCCACCAACAAAAGTAGACACAAGTTATACTTGTTCATCAGGGAAAGATGATCGCTAAAGAAATACTTAACCTTAGACGACCAGGTCCACGTCAGATTTCATCATAAAAATTGTCATTATTGCAGCATCTGGCCTGATTGTGGTTTAAAGACTAAAGCTTTACGATGACAGGTAGGTACTTAGCATCTTATAACCGAATACGTGATATGTAACACTATTTAGGTGACGACAGAACACTTAACAACTGGTGTCTCTACAAAGCTGGACATGATTTGTACAACGTGCTAATTTAGCTAATAGGACTAACCAACCGGATTACCGCATTGGATTTCTCTTTCCCGTAAATTATTGTGCAACGCTATTTGGGAAAGTCGGGTAAAAATACTCGTAGATCGTGAGATCAATATCTCTTTCATTGTAGGACTCCGAAAATTATTATTTCATAACTTCTTTGAAAGAAACTGACTTAGATTCTGTTGGCCTTATTAGCTACGAAAGAGAATTTTTCTCGTTGAGACCCCAAAATGCCAATTGATCAACTATCTCAGACGCTCAACTTTGGTACAACCAATGATCTCACTCAGAAGCTACACCCGAATGTGTGTGATGACTTTATCCCCTACAGGCAAATCTAGGGCGACATTTTACCAAGGAATAAGAAGAGTTAGATGCGCCCCCTAAACTGCGTAGACAAGTAAAGGAATCAAATGTATGTCTTAGGAAGGGTTAAGGTATAGGGGTGGCTTTGGTTCTACCTTATATAGTACTCACTTGGATCTCAAAGAATCCATTGTGTTCCCCGGTATGGGATACTTGAAATAATGGAACAAGGATTATTATTGCTTATTGGCTTCCCTGAACCAACCAGAGTTCCGAAGGAATTTCTAGGATGGTTTTTGGTGGCTTTTTTGACAATTCGCCAAGATCATTGAAGAAGTTTGCAAAGTAGAGGAGGAGGTTCAATGACGAAGTATATAGATGTTGGACTGTCCACCGACATCGACCTAGTAAGAAGGGTCCGCAGATACACCGACTAAGATGGCTAGGTCACAACCTGCTAAGCGCACCTGCACATCTAGAAAGAATGCGTTTTTGAGTACAACAGACTTATGCAGAGGATGTAGCGACGCAGACGCCGAGGAGGACACATTCCACCTCCTATGCGAATGTTCAAGCCTTAGTAGAGACAGAATGACAGTCCTCGGAGAACATTTTTTAATGAGCTGGGCGAATCTTCAAAGAAGCCACCGAGAACCATCCTACAAATCCTTCGGAAGCCTGGTTGGTTCAGAGAGGCCAATTGATAATAATAATCCGTGTTCTAGGTACCGATCACTACACCGGGGAAAGGTTAGGTTAGGTTGTAGGGGTGGCTGCACTTAAGTACAGCCTCACTCGGATCTCAACGGATCCAGGTTATGTACACCGGGGAAAACAATAGATCCTTTGAGATCCGAGTGAGGCAAGTGCAGCCACCCCTATAACCTAAGATGGCTAGAGCTTGTAGATCAGATGCACACCAGAACTCCGGCCGGAGAATTTGTGAGTTTACTCCGTAGATAGGCGCGCTTAAGTGGGGAAATATATCTAATAGCTAACTTCCCATCTCTCTGGCGGAAGACGCTTGTTGGTTGAGGCCCAGGTCCAACCCGGTCTGTAGTACAACGTAAGTTAGTAAGTAAGAAAGTTGATCTCCCCAGTCATAGTCAACTGCTTTGGCGTAAAAACGATCCTTAGAGAGCCGGCGCACTAGCCAGATGTGGCTCAACCTTTGCAAGAGAAGAATTCTCCAGCATTTTCTCTCAAATGCCAACCCTAGGTGGAAAACTACTATAGAAATAGGACGAACGACCTTATCAACAGAACTCGCACTGAGACAGCAAGAATTGCAGCAATAAGCACAAGCCACAGGCCAATTGGCTCACATCCTACTTGGCACACTCACTGCGGTAGCTGCAATAACACGTAAGAAAAGGAAACTCAATTACACTTTCTTTGCGATTGCCCCGCACCAGCCGGAACGCTAGATCATGGGGACGTTTGAAGTAAGTATCTACTCGAATTTTTTTAACCTCTTTTGGGAGAGACCTACATTGGTTAATAGTCGGAATGCTTGATAAAGCCTTTTTCAACATCATTGCAACATCATTGAGTTTCACTTAACTCCACAGGATGGATTTGAAAACAACCCCTCTTAATCACACCCGGCCACACTCATGTCACGTGAGTTGTGGTATCAAAAAGGCGCATCAGCTCTACTTGTGTTTCTGGTAGGACTTACCAGACAGCCCCCTCTACCTTCCTGCCTAGATCATATTGCTTTTCTGGTTTCTCTTAGAAATGGTATAAGGGTGGACATGGTGTAGTGGTTGCACCATCGCTTGTCGCGCTGAAGGTTCCAGGTTCGAATCCCGATGTCACAGAAAAAAAAAAGTCGGTCAATTGCGAAAAAAACTGACGTCAACTCTACTGTATAGGCATAACACTGACAGTAGGGTAGGCAATGGCTTAAAAGTGTTGATCGTACTAATGCCATCGGGATGTTCGAAAGAAATACTGTGAATTATAAGCAATGATAACAGAACCAATAATTCTCCCCAGTCATTCTGGACACCACCCTCGGAGCAAAACGACCGAAACCTAATACTACCTGAGTTTCCATATCACTACACCAACACTTGCGCTGTGTGAATAGCATCTTAAGGGTATTCATAACCCCTTTAGCGCTAGTGAATTATAAAAAAAAAAAAAGCTCCAGAGAGGCTCCAGGAAAATTCCCGTCCAACTCAAACCGAATAGGTAGTCATTTTGCAATTCGAAACCAGCCATTTTGACTGGGTTGTTGGAACCCAGCAGCAGCCGTTCAAAATAAAGCAAATAACAAGCGGCTTTTTGAGATCAAGGTGAAGACTCTAGATCGTCCTTTATCAAGTTATATCAAGAACGTGGTCCATAAACAAACAAACCGCAAATTATTCAACAGCCGACTTTGAAATTTTAGAACACCATTGCTGTAAGAATGAGCATTAAAGCTTTAAATGACACAAGATTCGAGACTGGTAATTAGGATATATTTTGCCCTCAAGGCTGTTACCATTATATTCAGTTGTCATCAAAAACTACTACGCCCTTAGGCTAGAAAAATACTTTTAAAATATTTGTTACATTCTACTACATATTTTCAAACCGTTAGCAAAGACACTAAATAAAAGTTTCGAGTTAAAAAAAAAAAGATTAGCCCTCTCTAACTGGTGGCTAAAAACAAAGCGACAAATCTATCACAAAATTGGCAAGAAACAAAGGAAACAATTTTTTTTGTTGCACTTCTCTGCCTTCAGGACATCTGAGGACATAGTACATGAACAAACTTCATCGGTCAGAGGACCTTTTGGTCCTCATTCCTTTGTAAAAAGAATAAACGTGACGATGACGGGAAAACATTTGTTTCAATAAATGCCCGGTTTTTTTCCGAACAAAAATTCAAATCCGCTGATGACATTCAGGAGTGGCGATGGCTATGGCAGCAATGTCGGTGATGTAAGCAAACGGAAAGGATATTTGTTCGTCATAAAAGGCCAAAGGCTTACAAAAAAAAAAAGAAGAAAGAAGCATGGAGCCAACAGTCAAAATAAGGGAAGGAAAAAATAAAAATAAAATTCGTACAAACAACCACATACAAATCTAGCCTCAAGGCCAAACGCTTAGTCGGGGGTAGTTACACTGTGACAAAACTTTGGTTAAATTGTGAATAATTTTTGGAAAACTTTTTAGAAATACCTTCTAGCAGGAGCTCGTATTTAAATCGATATTTCGTCTTGCCTTCCATAGACTTATGCGATGTGTCTGTCTTGTCGCAGAGACAGGTAGGTCTTAAGTCCACAGTTCTAAGCCCAATTACCGAAGCAAATTCGTTAACCTCCTTTGACATTTTCTTCTTCAAAAGTTGTGTCACCTATCCCCTTGGCATCGATAACCAGCATCAAAAGCCTCTGGGAACTGCGGAATACATGTTCCTTGTGATCTTTTGTTACATCGTGTTCAATTTCCTCTTTTTTTTAGAGCATGGCTTTACCCTTTGCATTCCTGAAGCCATCTAGAAAAGTCGCTGAAATAAAAACCTTGTCATCAGGACTCACTACGTCATGTAAAGCAGTTTTTACAAATTTGCCTTTTACATGAGCGTGTTGTGATCCTCTGTCGCGCTTTTAAGGAAAAAAGATCAAAGACTGATGGATCTGTAGTGGAGCCTCTCACATCTTGTGGAAAACTATATTTATCTTTTCCGACAGTCAATCTGCCCTAAAAGCTCTTGACTCACCTGTCATCAAATCCATGCTGGTCCTAGAAACTCGCAATGTGATCTCGGACCAAGCTAAGCACAACAGAGCCATCCTTAACTGAATTTCTGCAAATAGCTGATTTGCGGGCAATAATATACCTAGCTGACTCACTGACAAAATATAGCGCGACAACAATATTCATGGGACCCGAACCCTACTGTTTGGTAAACAAATCACTTTCGAAAGACATGCAAAAGGTCTTTGCATGCAAGAATCCACAAAAGACTGGTTCAATACAGCAGGACAAGCATGCCCAAAGTTGCTATTCCCGATACCGTCACAAAGAAAATTCAGTTTCATTGCAAATCTCGATAGGAACAACCTTAGAGAACCTAATGGATTCCTTAGTGGACACAGCCGCCTGAAGAAACACCTACATCACATGAGTCTTCCAACAGATTTAAGCTGCAGACTCTGTCTTAAGAGGGAAGAGATCTCTCTTCACATCCTAATGGAGTCCCCAGCCCTCGTTCAACTCAGAAAGGGAATTCTTGGCGGCGAAGTTGATCTAATAGAACAGCTTGCTGTGAGCCGTTTAGAGAAGTTCCTTAACTTGCTTACATCTTCTGGAGTGAAAGAACTCATTTAGAAAAACATATGGGAAGGCTTACATATATGGGATTCTGAAAAAAAACCGCAGTGCCAAGGACTCCGCTCCTAATCGGCACTTTCTTAGGAGCCTCTCATTTCAGTTTCTCTTTGGCAAGGATCGCTGTGGTACGGTCATATTGTGGGCTGTCCATCTTTCTGTTCGACCTTCGTGAAAACGAGGGCTGCACCACTCAAGTCCCGCGTGATCCCTTTCTCTCTTTAGTTGACTTTCCTTCCTTAGTGAGAATCCAAGCATTGATGCTTCCATGAGTTGAGCTCCAACTTTTTTTTGGTAGTAGATAAACGAAAGAAGGGAAATGGACATAAAAATGTTGATTAGGACTTCTATCCACCGTACTAGATGGTGCATGAATGTAGGGCTAAACATAAATCCTAAGAAAAGCACCATAATTGCCTTCACCAAGAGAAGAAAACTGGAAAAACTCAGAAAACCAACACTCTTTGGTGAATCAATAGAATTCGCAAAGGAAGTCAAATACCTAGGGGTTACTCTAGACTCTAAACTCACATGGGAAGTTCACCTCAATAAGGTCATAGACAAAGCCAGGACCTCACTATGGACCAGCAAATGTCTTCTAGGAAAAAACTGGGGTCTTAACCCCAAAATGGCGCTTTGGCTATACACAGCCATAGTCAGGCCTATCCTCACCTACGCTGCACCGGTCTGGTGGGAAAAGACCAAGCAAAGGACCGCACAGACCAAGCTCAATAAACTGCAAAGACTAGCCTGTGTGTGCACTACAGGAGCAATGAGAACAGCTCCAACCGCAGCGTTAGAAACCCTACTAAATCTCCCACCCCTTCACCTTTTATTCAAGAAAGAAGCAATAGTGAACGCTTACATGCTCATCTCAGAAGATGAATCCAATTCCGCACTGATTCATTCAGATATAACTCAAGCATTGACAACAAATGAACTTCTCGGAATCACACTATCAGACAGATGTTTGAAAAAATTCAACTTCAGCAAAAACTTTTTGGTGACATTTCCAGAGCGTAATAACTGGGAACAGAACAAACCAACATTTGCGAACGATTCTCATGTATGGTACACAGATGGATCCAAAACAGATGAAGGAGTTGGAGCTGGAGTCTATGAATTATATACTAAAACCTCTCTATATAGCAGCATGGAGAAAAATAGCTCAGTATTCCAGGCAGAGATTCACGCAATAGAATTATGCATCAGAGAAAATATAAACAGATCTATATTCAACAAGAACATCTATATTCTTTCTGACAGCAAAGCAGCCTTGCAAGCAATAAACGCCTGTGAAATAACATCTAAACTTGTTTGGGATTGCCTTCAACTACTTATAACACTGGCTAACACAAACAGAGTTCACCTCATTTGGGTACCGGGCCATAGCGGATATGAAGGCAATGAAAAGGCAGATGAACTGGCCAGAAAAGGCTCTGCATCAACATTTATGTTGCCAAGACCATTTTGTGGCCTCCCAATAAGTACAGCCAAAGACTGTGTAAAAAAATTGGTTAAAAGACGAAGCACAACATTACTGGTCAGAAATGGAAGGTAACAGACAAGCTAGAACCTTTATGCCAACCACCTCCCAAAAATGAACGAAACAACTTCTACGATTAACGAGAAGTCAGATTCGTATAGTCACAGGCTTCCTAACCGGACACTGTCGGGTTAAAAAACATCTCATGACTATGGGAATAGCACAAGACAACTCTTGTAGAATGTGCAACGAAGACGAAGAATCAGCAGAACACATACTGTGTCACTGTAACTGTCTCACAAAAACACGTCATCGTTTTCTAGGTAACCACTACCTTAGGGCGGAGGATATCACCACCAGTTCACCCAAAGACATAGCCGGTTTTATCACTCACTCCGGAATCATGGAGGAGCTTTAAATAGAGGATATCACAATAGGCCCACCTGTGGCCGCAGTGATAAGGGACTAGTGCCCACCTCACCTACCAATCTAAATCTAAATCTAAATCTATCCACCGTTTACTTTTTTGTCAACACAATCTTAGATGGCATAGATAGTTCCCCAGGAGGTAGATAAACTAAACAAATGGTCCTCGACTTCGTTAGGAAACCTGTGGACGTTTTCAGAGTGTGAATGATTGAACACCACCTATTAATATGTCCTTATTGAGCACTTTAATGTGCTAGGCACAAGTTGCGGTACTACTGAAATGTTTATTGCGAGGGTAAAGACTAAGTTCTTGAGAGATATCGAAACAGATTACTCCATTGGGTCCCTTTTTGTGTCACTTCTACGAGTGGTCCTCAGTCAGAGGATTTCTTCGGCGCTCTCTTCTGACCGCAACCGGCAGGAGGATGCAGGCACACTTCTCGACGCGACGTGCAATGTGGGAAGATCCACACAAACGTCCTCAATTAAAACAAGTCTTAGGTTGAAGCTGAAGCAATTAGGACTGACAGTGGGACTAATTACAAGACATGTTAACGTCAGCAAACATATGCATATACTGGAGCGAACTTACGCAGCGAGACACGCAAAAGTTCTTTGCATGTAAGAATCTAGGGAAGCCGGCCTCAATACACGAGGGCAAGCATGTTCAAAATTGCTATTCTCGGTACCGTCACAAAGAAAATCAAAGTTCAGTATGAAACTCGATAGGAGCAACCTTAGAGCACTAATTGGACTTATCAGCGGTCACTGCCGCCTGAACAAACACCTACATCGTATGAACCTTATAACAGATTCAAGCTGTAGACTCTACCTTGAGAGTGAGGAGACCTCTCTTCACAACCTTTCGGAATGCCTAGCTCTTTTTCAACTCAGAAAAATAATACTCTACAGAACAGCCACCCAGAGAAGTTCATTAACTTCCTGATATCTTCTGGAGTGAAACAATTCATCTAGGAACACTAGGGAAGGTACAATAGCATTTGTTGGAAACTGCAGTGCCAAGGGCTGATCAGCTGCAGTGATTTGTGATAACAGCGAGGAAAAGGATAGCACTGTCCAGCCTTCGCTTGGGGTCTATGAGAACACCGAATCTGAAAGTGTCTTTTCTTCAGGAATCAGAAAGGTTCCCCCAATCACATGCACCCTCTCTTCTTGGATTTAAATCGACGTCAAGGAAGTTTTTTTGTTTTTTTTTTTACCGTGTACAGCTTCTGGTGGCAGACATAAAAAACCCAACACCGGCCAATAAAGGGAAAATGTTTACAAACGAAAAATACAACGAAACGTATACAAATACAAAATATAAGTAAATAAACCGTTGATCCGGTCTGTGGTGTTAAATGTCTAAGCTTTTCAAAACAAAGAAAAGGGGCAATTTCCCCCCTTTTATCTACCTATATCCTTTACAGACTATTTCGACCATTTCCGTCAGGATATGCCTCCGGCGGCGTGACTGTGAATAAAAACAAAACAATTGTGATGTATGCTTGCCTTTTGAATATAAGTAAAATACTTTTTATTTATTAATTCTCAAGTGATGTTAAATTAAAATGAAACACAAATATGATGTCCTGTAACAAGTATTCACTCCTCTTCGTCCTTTTTCTCAGGAGATTCATGAATGGGTATCGCTTGAAGGATTATTTCTTCAATCTATAAACAAAAAATAAACAATTTTGTATAAAACTTTTAAGTTTAATGAAATTGTTTTACCTGAACGTTAGGTGGAGTATGTAATGCATAAAGGACCGCATCGGCTACATCTTTTGGTTGCAGTTTTGGTATTACAGCAAAAGATGCTGGATTGTATACTTTCAAGAAATCGGTCTCAACCATTCCGGGACTGATGCTCTGAAAGGAAGTTCAACAAGATAAATGAATGAGGTTTTTGGATATTTATATACTTTCACTGTAGCATTCGCTTATCGAGGAGCGAAAAGCACTAAGAGCGCAATGAGCGGGTGTCTGAGCAGAGCACCGAATAGAAAGAGGAAAATTCAGCGTAGTCAGCGACGTGGCTGCAAGAAGCGGCAAATAGGTGCGTTAGCAGAACCATCTACAGAATCACGAAAGTGCTGATAGGTGGTCAAAGCTCTAGACAGCATCCTGTGAAAGTCTCTCTGCTTATTTTGGATGGGGGCCAACTTAGGGGATAGGGGAACCATTTCAGGAATATGCACCCAAATCAGAATGACCTACTCGAAGGAGCTACAAAAGTCGTTGCCTACGCCGACGATGTCGTCATTTTGGCAACCGGCAAGTTCCTGACCACTATTACCGAACTGTAACAATCGTCCTTGAACACACTAAACAACAGGGCTAGGAAATTTGGACTGAACGTTAACCCTCAACAAAATGGAAATAGTTCTTTTCACCAATAATAGAACGATACCATCGTTTGGATCCTTAAGACTCAATGGAATTCCCCTCCAACTCTCAGAGGGGGCGAAATACCTAGGGTGCATCCTCGACGGCAAAATTGCATTCGAAAATAATAAAGGAAGCGTCAATCGCATTTGACGTGCGTAGTTAATAAAATCTTCGGTAACAAATGGGGCCAACCCTGACTTATGACTACTTAGAGTAGTTGCCAGTGGCAAAGAAAATGGCATCAGAAAACCAGACACCACTGGCGCCACTAGAACCGCCCCAACTGCAGGCCATGAAACTATTATACCTATACTCGCCCTGATTCCATTAGATATCTGTGCCCTACGTTTAAAACAATCCAACTTCTGGAAAGTGGGCAATAGGGGCCATCGAAAGATTGCAAGTTGGGCAAAACGCTCTCATATCATCTTCTGATTTTGGCCCAAGCATAAGAGTAATCATCCCTTCAAGAGATGACTGGGCCAGCGGAAAGGCTATCAACCCGAACAAAATTTTGATTTTTACAGAAGAGTATAAAACTGAACAGGGAGTGGGCTCCGGGATCTTCTCACTAGAATCCGATATTACCCGGTCAATTAGACTTTGGAACCACAGTTGTGCATGTTCCAAACGGAAGTCTTAGCCATCGCCGAGATAGCCCGAGAATTATCAACGAAGCTAGCCTCTAGGAAAGTTATTGACATTTTCATAGGCAGTCAAGCTGCCATCACTGATCGATCACTCAGTTTTGCCTCGCCTAACACTCGTCAAATTTAGTATAGCGCTAAACGAATCAAATTTAATGCTCTTTACAGGGTTTATCACAGGATACAACCTACTGGCGGCTCACCTTAGAAAAATGCGTTTGAGCACAGATGAGTTATGCAGAGGCTGCGTCGATAGGGAACACAGCTCAATTCCTTTGCGAATGCCTCAGTCTATATAGAACAAGAAAGATGGCCTCTGGTGAATCCTATTTGAACAACCTAACCTAACTTAAGCCACCAAAAGCCATTCTAAAATTAATTACGAATTTGGAATGGTTCAGTGCGGTCCAACTATCACCAATAAACTAACACAGAGCTTTCTTCTTTTTCTTCTCTTTCAGACTTTACATTCCATGTCGAGGAATACAATGGATCCGTAGAGATCCGGGAGAAGGCTGCATCATACGAGACAATTGCTCTCATCCAGACCCTTAACCCCCAGCAAAAATGAGATCAAAGCATGTCATTGAGGCACTCAAGAACAACAAAGCAGTGGGACTTAATGGCATTCGCGCGGTGGTATTGAAAGAAGCTTCACTAACATCTGCAGTGCTCCTGCACCCACTGATAGAAAAGGCCTGGAAGGCATGAAGCGTCGGTAAGTCCTACGAAGGAGGAAGTTTTTCTAAGCATCTTTGCCCGGTTGGTGCCAATATCCAGAGCTTGTTAAAAGAAGCAGAGATATTCTGGTTCGAAGCCAAATATCTTTCAAAAGGACTAGTGCAACGAAAGGCGACCCAACAAGGTTGTCTTTTAACACGCCACTGTGGATATGGCCATCACTGGAAAAAAACGGATCACTTACCGTCAATTTAATATTCAATTTGTTGTAACGAATTTCCTGTCGAACTGTTTGACACAGTGCCGTGAGCGCATGTTTAGTCGCAGGATAAACATTAAATGCTGGCTTGGGCACTTCCAAGACACGATGTCCCAAAATGCTGCAAAGAAAAAAAAAAAAAAAACACAAACACCATCATTAACATACTTATGTACACAATCATTTAAATTTTATTGAATAAAAACAACTTATTGGCTTCCACCAACAACAATAAAAGGACAATAAATCCTTGCCACACGCTCATATTCCAACGATCCCATCCTGTGCACGACCAAATATTCATACATGTACATTAATGTAATTTATAATTAATTAAGTTTTAATTTCATTACGTACGGACGGTGTATAATTAAAGCTTTATTCATGTTTACTCAATTCCCGAGCAGTTGCAGTAAGTCCTTGCTGGAGTGCCAAATAAGGTTACTTTACCACTTTCCTGGACTACTCAGTGGTTTTTGATCAAAAGGAAGTGAAAACATTGGGAAAAAAAAACCTAAAATGTGGACTGGACAGTGTGCGCTTGTTTAACAAATATTTGAAAGGACTCTGTCGGTCGGTAATGCAATTAAAAGCTAGTTACACGCAGATGGAGCCTTTAAGCGACAGACGCACACTAGCCGAAGCCGAAGCAGTCTGTTTTTACATGCGTAGGGACTGCGTATTTCATGGTTTATTAATTTTTATTTAACCAACATCAGATGTAAAGTATCTCACGAGTGTAGCGTGCACATACGAGTGCGAATTCCTTGTGTGCGGGCAATTTAATTGTAATTATTAATTGCTAGGACATAATATAAATTTATTCATCGTAGGCTACATTAAAAATTAAACGCCAGCAAGTGTGGAATTCCGGATAAATGAATCTCTTTTGCTGGAGAATGGAGGTGGCAGAACTCACCAACCGAATGCAATTTGTTTGGATTTTAAGGAGATTTATGGATTAATTGTGAGCGTTAAAGTGAAATTCCACAGGGCAGCAGACGGGTACCAATGATTTTTATAAATACTGATGAAGCCACCTTCCTGAAGGCAAAGACAAACCTTTGTTGATTTCTTTCAGACCACAGATTTATCTTTTTTAGTATTAAAGACAACTGAATCTTCATTTAGAACCCTACCGCCTTCAGGAACCAATATATGAACATCACTAAAGGCGCCTCATAAGTTATTTCAACTTTCCGGAAGCCTTTTGAACAAGCTTGTCCATTAGGAAAAAGGTAAAAAACGAGCGTGGTGATCAAATCAACTATTGGTAGCCTTGCGGCTAAGGGCGACAAAGCTTTACAACGAGGCCGAGTCAATAAATAATCCCATCGACCCATCGGATGAAAAACGCAGTAGAGGAAGACCTCGCCTAAGGTGGAGCGCACAAGTAGAAGTGGATCTCAACCAAATTGGAATATGTTCCTCGAGGCGGTTAGCTAAGGACAAAACTAGGTTAGGTTAGGTTAGGTTAAAGAGGTGGATGCATCGCGTGACTCAGATCCCTAATGAATCCATTGTGTTCCTTTGACGTGGATTCTGAAAAGACAAGAAAGAGTGGAAGGGTCTGGATGTGTGCTGAACGTTCGGCTTTTGGTGGCTTGCTGGACAGTTCACCCAGGTCGTTGAAGTGGTATTCACCGAGGGCCGGCTTCCTTGTTATTTTTTATAGGCTGGGACATTCACATAGGAAGTGGGTTGTATTCTTTTCCGCGTCTGAATTACCGTAGCCTCTGCATAGTTTGTCTGTACTTAGACGCATTCTTCTGCGGTGGGCCGCCAGTAGGTTGTGGCCTGTGATGATTCCTATGAAGAGAGCAAAGTTTGATCTGTTTAGCGCAAGAATGTGCCCCGTTCTTATCTTGTCGATATTTGTCCAGAGGACAAAGCTAACTGAAAAGTCTTGTTGGTTGAGGCCCAGGTTTAACCAGAACATTAGCGTCATCTTGGTAAGTAAGTAAGGCAAGGACTGCTACAAATTTGCCAAGAGAATTATATGGAAAAAGTTCTGCAACGAAGAAGAAACCACTTAAGATGCTGCCAGACTGAGGCGAATACTTCCAAAGTTGCATACAACTACAGGATTTCTCAAGAAAAGCAGGATGGCTTGTGGCAGACGCACCTATTTTCCAAGTATTCTTGGATTTCGGATGATGCTGCAAAGCTGAAAAGACTAAGTCGTTGCGTGGCTTTAACAAAATTTTTAGAGGTTGCTTGAGATGCACTTACATAATTATATGTATACCGTGTGCATGAAGGGAAGTTAATGCCGTCTTCATTCTCTAGACGGGTAAGCTAAGTAACACCACTCCACAAGATTTAAACCAGAAAGTCTCACGAAAACTCTAGAAAGAATAATTCGCTCAAAATCATATCCAAGAGACATTTCATCGGCCGTACATGCTTACGTTCGAGGCCAATCGGTAGAATATACCCTCACAGCTTTCTCGGGTATTGAAGGAGTCATTAATAATGCGAAATTGAAGACGATTGGACTTACTCTCAGACTGGTAGGAATGTGTGCTCACAACAAGATGCCCCAGCGCAGACCTGGGTGGTCTTAAAACACAAGCTCTGCTTTCTAGAGGAACACAGAGGAAGACATTAAAGTCTTAGTTGCAAGCGGGAGGAATAGGAAATCAAACGTAGGATCTGGCTTAACAACTACTGCCGTGGAAGCCGCGGAAGGCGACAGCCACCCAGCAATAGACGCTATTTCTGCAATAGAGGTAAAATCGAAGCTTATCTAGTGCTGCCACGCAGAGTTTACACACCACAACGTAAGACTCTGGTGGATACCCGGTTACAAAGGTATCTCTGGTAACGAGAAGGGTGATGAACTGCCTAGAAAATGCTCAGCACTTAGAACAGATCAGGCCGAGACTTCAATTAAAATTCGACTTTGGCAAGAAGTTGGAAATAAAACACTCGAAACAGCCCACATCAGATAGAATGCGCTCAGCTTCTGCACAATGACCAGAAGACCCTGGCCACTCTATAATAAAACTAGAACCGAAGGAATCCTACAAGGGGATAGGAACTCCCTTTTTACATAAGCAGGCATCAAACTCGTAACTGGACACAAGTTCGTAAGGTATCACATCAATAAACTGATGATAAAGAACATGAGGATACCCCACACACTCTCTGCTACTGCCCAGCTCTTCAGCACCTAAGATTTGCAAACTTTAGGTCAACATTTTTTCAGAGACATAAATGAACTTCCCAGTAAACCTATTAAAGACGTGTACACATTTATAAGAACCTCAGAGTGGTTTAAAAACCCACAGGAGATAGGTTGATTAAGTGATCTTAGCAAACCTACGTGGTGTGGCGTGGGGAGTCTCTCCCAATGCCAATGAACTTAATCTAAGCTAGCTTCAAGCGAAATTTAAACGAAACTAGGACGTAGTGGAACAAAAATGGTAGCCTATGACGATGATTTAGTCGTGCTAGCAACTGAATAACTGGACGAAGGAAGCATCAACATCGATATTAGTTAACTACGTTTAGGAAATAAGCGGTTCATTTACCTGTTTATGATTATAATGTGTGATCGTACCCCATGGATCTTCATCAATTCCACTGACTGCATGATACAAGTACAAGCTGCTATAACGTTCAAGTCGAAAACGTCTTTAACTTCACCAGCGCAACTGTCTGAAAGAAAAATTGAAGAATATTAAGTACGGTGTAGACGATGAGCCCTTGATAAATGCAATATTTTCCTCAACAAGTTAAGCTAAAAAGCAAGTCTTAAAACAGAGTTTACAAATATTGTCAAGGCTTGCAGCAAATATTGGAAACCGGCACTGCTTTCCTACGTCTCTTCCCGATAAAGGCTCATCGAGAATTAGAAGCCTGCCAGATGTTAATTGCACTAGCGTAGCTAGCTCACCCATATTTCTGTGGCCACAAGGAAAAACAGCATAAGTCACACACAGCACAAGTCGACTTATGTTGTTTTTCCTTATGACCACAGATATGTACGTCTTAGTTCACATCCGTCGCTGTCTTTCTCTGCTGATTTTTCGAGAAAAAGCCTATACACTAGCAAAGCTTCGATACAATTACTCACACCTCACGTAGGAGCTGCCCAAGTCTGAATCCTTTGGACAGCAGTTTGTAGTTTAGTTTTTCGGCTTCGTTCCGCTTCTTGGTTCGTCAAAGTCCTCTGACTCTCTCAAATAATTCTGTGGCTCCTAGCCTGAGGATAAGACACCCGTTTTCAAACTATGTTGAAGCAATGAAGCAAAATCACTACACCAACACTAGCGCTGTGTGAATAGCATCATAAGGGTATTCATAACCCCTTTAGGGCTAGTGAATTATAAAAAAAAGAGCTTGGAGCTGCCCTTGAGCTGAAGAAAAGACAAAAAAGAAAACATCGCGAATCTATGGAAAAAGAAACCGCCTTCTGGATTAGCAATCTCTAAGACCATTCGATAACGTTGAATGTCATTCCTATAAGCCAGGAGCAGGCTACGAAGTCATCTACGGTGGAGCTAAGGAATGCGGAGGAAAAAAAAGCAAAATCTACTTTTTCTGGACATGGACTGTCTTTGCTAGCATCGACCGACTTGACAGGATTTAAATTCACAAGCTTTATAAGCAGGGCACTGCCTTTCACGTATTGACAGCACAATGGACCTCTTTTGATACATGTCTACCTCACTGAGAACTGTTCTGATATTATTGTCGCTCAAGTACTTGTCTGTTGTATTCTCCGCGTCTACACTTAATTTTTGGTTGCATACCTTCACTCACCCAATAAAAAATTAGCTACCGTCCTACCGGCGCCGTTAACCAACAGATGCACCACATAAAACTTCGCCTTTATATGTTCGAAAGTTTTCATTATGCTTGTCGTATCCGTTAGATCACATTCAATTGCAAAGATCTTCCCATCTCCAGTGACCTTCGTGTTGAGTGCCTGAAATACATCACAATCTCTAAAAACTCCCCAAACTTTCCTTTCACTTGTCAAATATCTCACTTCAACCAAATGACTGCGTCTAGCCAAACCGACCACTACCATACCGGCATTGGCTAGTGTCACACAAATCTCTGCTCCAATTCCGACACTTGCACCAGTAACAACCGCCACTCGATGTTGCCAATATTCCGCCATGATGTATCCTTTCAACTTCCTGATTTCAAATCACACGACCCTCTGCTGTAGATACTTTCAAAATGCGCACACGAAATGCAACTAAAACGAAAAATTGAAACTTCTTCAGCTATTTATACGCCAAATGCAGGCACGTATATGTAACAAACCCCCGTACGAGGCTGGCTCTGTTGACCACACAAGACTGTCGCCATCGTTAAGTTAATCTTATGAATTCACTATACGCGTTACGCTGCTGCGATAAAGTTTCTTTCAGTCATATGAGATGCAATCTACACAAACACAACCCCTCAACCACACACGAGTTATTGTTCTTAAAGATTCGCGCGTTTATAGATACAAGTAACTAGGGCAGTACGTGCATTGGACCTCAAGTGTCATCAAGCGTTGATCAACCAAATCAACCGCAATCGTTACGCAACGAAAGGGAGAAAAAAAAAAACGAGAAAATGCGAAATTATGAAGTGTACGACCCCTTCCCCATTCAGATACATATTTGCATTCGAGAAGACTGATATCGGTGTCGGTGCATACGTGAGTTCTCCACTTTGGGTGTATTTCGTGATTTTTATCTTGAGGTGTTTATCAGAAGATTAAAGCTGTTCTGCACTGAGCTAGCCACATTTGAATCAAAGAACTCAACGACGTTGATGATGACTGAAAAGTCTTTAACTTGAATCGATGAAAGAAGCTCTTCCGTGGGAGTTATGTTTCAGCCTAGGCACGTTAGGCTTCTGGCGAATTACATACATATGTATATGTACAAGCTTCAGTGACTTTTCCTCCACTTTTTTTTTACCATGCACGTGTCGACCCGTTCTTCTGCCATCTTGGGTTAAGGAATTCCACTGCATCGCTTAACTACCATACAACGTGGCTATTAAGAAGTTCCAGCGAAGCTACCGCATAAGCATCAGAAGCTGAGTTGATCAACTCTATCCAAGACTCCATCCTTTGGACATTATCAAAGGTCTAGGTGGCAAGCAACTCGCAAGAACTATCACAATTCTGGAGATAGCTAAGGCTACAACCTCTCTAACGAACAATGAGGCCTTTTGCAGATAAGCTAGAGGTCTGCCTAGATTATACATCACCAATTACTTTCTAAAATATGATGGCGACGACCGAACTGATTTGCGATCCTTGAAGCGTTTTTGATGTAGCTTAGGTCAGATTCGTCTGAATGACATGTCGTGCCAAGCTCCCATCTCTTCTGGCTTAATTTTAGGTTTGCATAGTTTTCAATTGTAAAGCTCTGCACAATGGTAAATCATCTGAACTCTTGGCGTTCGTAAGGACTGCTTGCTTTCTATGGTCCTGTTTCTGTTTGTATAAGGGGTGTCCAATGGACTTGTATATAACATCTCGAAAATTTGGATTATGCAGATGAAGCATATATAAACCAGCAGACATAAGAAATAGACTCGTGGGATCAATATTTCCTTTCTTCTCTAATTTCCCTGATGACTCTGCTCTAGTTTAAGGGTAGTCACGGAAGAAACAGGCTCAGGAATCAACATCAAAAAAACCAAAAGCTGATTCAAAACAAGAGCCATGAACATCGTGCAAGTTCAGAATTTCTGTAATCTCCAGATGTTGGAGCCGAAAAAGAGGTCAACAAGAAGATCAACGAAGTAAACGGTACCGGAACTTAAAGATCATAATTTCTCTTCGTTCAAACTAAACTTACAATATTTGAGTCTGTGCTATTCTACATGTCTGATCAGCGAAACCCTATTAAGAGGGCTACAAGTCTTCATAAATGCTTGCCTCAGAAACATTATACAAATTTTGTGGTTAAGAACTAGCTCCTAGACCGAACTACTTTGAAGATGTCAGGAGGAATCGGTTGCGAGATTGATCAAACGCCGCAAGTGGAAGTGGATCGGGCACACGTTATGTAAATCAGCAACGGAAGTGCCACGACATGCGCTCGAGTGGAATCCGTAGGATAGCAGAAGACGTAGCCGCTAATTTCTTTAAATCGAAATCTGTGAAAATAATTGCTAAGAACCGTTCTTGATGAAGGTCCACTACGAGATAAAACACAGAGAGAGGGAGAGAACTACTTTTCCGATGAATTTCCATTTTCGTCGAAGAATATTTGGGCTTATTGCTCTCCTACTCAGTATACTGTTCGGCGAGACATACCTTAGTCATATCTTGGACAAGATTCCAAATGATGGTTAACCGATTCTATTGGCGATGTCCTGCTCGACCCTTTTAGCTGTATTCAACCATCAAAACTGAATTGAGGTCTCATTCTCACAATGCTTTCACTTGGTAGAGGTCTATGATTGTTGTGTGATGTGAGATTCCAAATTCCTCCAATTCCAATTCCTCCAAATCCAAAGCGGAAATCTGTCTTCAAGATGTTCATTCATTCGTTCTAAAACATATGCTACTCAAGTCTTCACACTTCTTTCTTATAGAGCTTGATAATTATTCCTTTACTTCATGCCTTGGACGCCTTCGGCCTGTCAGGCGATAATTGCTACCTCATCCAACTTAACCAAATTATGGTGCCCACAGCCACCAGCAAAATGTTCCTTTAAGTCCGCCACGCATGTATTTAAATACCTAACCTAGTCCTCATTCAAAATAAGGGAGACCATCTAAGCTTTTCATTGGATGCTGTTTTGAGCTGTAATTCTATTAAAGGTCGTGGTATCACATTGACTTGCTGCTTCTGCAAACAGAGGTTTGACAAATTTTACGAACGCTGTGGTCACTCATCCATACTGCTGGGGTTGCTGCAATGAGAGCTTCCATTGTTTTCTTGCCCAATAGGGTTCCGATATGATTTCCATGTTCTAATGAGGGTATGTCTTCGTCTTCCTCTCTCTTTTTCCTTTGCAGCATTGACTCGATAAAGGAGCATGTTTTGTTCCATCTGTCGTCATTTTCTGGAGTGATGTTGCACGTCTCTAATTCCAGCTTGGTTCTTTCTCCTCCCAGGTTAAAAAAATAGTCTGGTTTGGGTCATGTACTGAAGAGTCGCTGTATCGGCAAGCCGGGCTCCTAACTTTTCCTATCTTATGGAGGTACGCATTGAAGTTTCCATGTCCGGTTTAAACTGGATCATGTTGTATTTTACTTCGTTATGTTTCGGTTCCGTCCATTTAGCAACATCGCTAATCAATCTTGCCATCCACCTTCCTCTAGTTTTCGAACTACATCCCCTGCCCCTGTTGCTTCGAGAGCTTTTTCGCCTTTGCCACCGCCGTTACCACACTTATTTTAGCTTAATGTTCGTAGACGGATCTCTTCTTGGCCGCAAGGAGATCGATGGGAGTCACTCCCGCAACTACGAGGACGGCTGGTTCTGACACCGTACGGTAAGAGCATGCTACTTAGAGGGCTTCACATAAGAAGTCTTCGTCTGCATACAGTTGAGCCACGTACGTTACGTTTGCCATGAGTCTGCTGAGTAATGTAGTTACCTTCGCAGTTCCTTCCGATGCGGACTTTGTTTGCTGCCAAAATGTGAGTTTGGAGTGAAGTGTAATTCCCAGGTACTTCACTGCTTCTCCAAGCAAGCTCTCCCAAGCAATTCTCTACTCTACAGTGTTCGGCAAGGCCTACGGCCTCTGGAAAATCACCTCTCTTCAATCTATCGCAACTACAAGGGAAGGGATATCCTATTCCTAATCCACTCGTATCACTTGATCAAACCAAGAAGTGTACACTTGGATATTTAATTTCAATCCATCAAGTTGACGACTGAATTCAGTTCAACGGCATTTGTGTGCATAGTTACTGCTTAATTAGGATTCCAATTGAATAATATAATCAAATCCAATTCGAAGACAAACAAATGGGAATGAATCCGCAAAGCAATTAGCTAATCAATTGTAATCAGTTGAATGAAGTTCCCAACCGCTCTTACTTCCCCATCAATGCACTTATGATTTTATTTGTGCAAAGAACAAAAAAAAAAAAATAAAAAAATTGATAACGCACTTGTTGTTATCAGCGGCTTACGCTTCACAACATAATCTCATATCAGAATGTCAATGTAAATACTCGTACATATGTATGTTTTCATGGAAAAATGTGTGCGAATGTATAGACTTTGTTCACACTGAAAATTAAAACTTATCTTCCCTCCTAATCAATGTTTGTGTCAGAACCTTCCCCTATCAATGGAGAACACTATGTGCAGGGTTGTGGACTACGAAGACGATGTCGTTATCTCAGTATCAAGAAAGTACCCGAAGGCTTGAAAATTGCTTTAAACAAATTGGTCGTGTGCACTGAAGGCTGTAGTTTCAACCTTGACACTCTGCTTCCATCCTCCAAAACTAAGAAGAACCACTCTAAGCCTCTCGAATAGCTCAAACCATGTGCGACTTAATATTTTTGAATGTGCCGGAAAGCCCTGATTGCTCTATATTTATGCAAAAAGGCGGTAGGCTCCACCTATTGTTTAAAGTCAAACGTTATGCGCTGATTGTATACTTCGGTAGTCAAATCAGGCCCCAGACTGATTGTGTTGGACTGCATTAGGGAGAAAGTTCCAGTGGCATATCCCAGCATTAACGATGTTCTTAGAACCTATCTAAAAGCGAGGTTCCAAACTATTCTGCACCTTCTTTACTGGCTTTCAACTCAGACTTACGGCTGAGAGACTTCCAACAATGAGAAGAACAACCAGTTCTGAACGAGTTCTCTCCAACTGTCATTGACTACCTGCCTGCTGAACAGAAAAAGAATGAACGCAATGCGTTGTTCCTAACAATGAACAGCGGTCAACATTTAAGGATGGATCCAAAAACCATAGAGGACATCCGGTCTCCTCTTCCAAGTCAAGCAGCATTTTGCAGGCTCAAGTTATGATTCTTCGTCAAGCTGCTGCTTGGTTGGCGGTTACATACATCGACAATCAGGCAGCCATCAAATCACTCACATTCAGCACCTTAAGGTCTAAGGCAACGAAAGACTGGCGCATTGCTTTATTCTTTGCTTCTACTCCTACCTGTAGCTAGGTTAGGTAAGGTTATGCTGGGTACTGAGTCCTCTGACTTTATGGAGAGTTGCGAGGCTTTTTCGCTACGAGCTGCATAGGTATGTGTAGCCAATATCGAAACTTTTTACTGCAGCAACACCCTGCAGGACTGAGTTTGAACCAGAAAAGCAGCGTTCCGTGTATGTAAACTACTTGGATGGAAAGCATCTTTGTCTTCTCTTTCAGACTAAACATTCTACGTTAGAGGGACACATTGTATTTGTAGAGATCCGAGTGGAGGCTGGATCATGCGAGATGGAGTCACCTCTTCAACCTTCTGTCAGAGCACTCGATACTTTAAGCCAAAACCATTCTTTGAACGCAAGTTTCAAAGTGTATTTCCTTCTTCTACGCAGGCGGGATTTTGATAGTATGACACCACGGAGCCTACTCAGAGCTTACTAGATATGTCAACTGAAGTACCTATTAGTCATCTTTTGTACAGCTCACTTTGCACTGAACAAAAAAGAATAGAGGCAATCGGTTGAACGTCTTTTCTGATTGTGAACCAGCTAAGCCTGTTTAACTGTCGCGACCATCTCTCATCATTGAGGACACTATTGCCAAGTTGAACTCAGACTGAGTTGCGTCGTTCATGACATTGCGGCTTGTGAGTACTGACTCAAGCTAAGCTCATCTCGACAGTCAAAAGTGTTTGGAGTTACACCAAACAAAAACGTAACCGGGCTTCTTATGAAGCTGTCAAGTCATGACTTGGGATTTACTCCCTTCAAAATACATCTGGAGACAGCGCTGACTTCATTAGTGAGTGCCTGTCATTCAGCCACATAAGACACACAACTTTTTGCCTAAGAATGAGGACCTAATGACCCGTGTTGGGGAACTAGGATTTATTGTTGGAAACGGATAGCGTGCATTAATTATGGAAGCCATGAGACTTCCAATATTGAACAGATCTGTCTTCGTTCTGAAGATTAATTGCTGGGGCTTCTCAAATCTATTTTAGCTAATCAAGCTTGCAAGAGAGGCTTTTTCGGTTGGTTTGAAGAAGCCCTCGCTTAGGTCTACATAAACCAAAAGTAGCTCCATTATGTTGGTAATAAGTAGCAGCAACAAGTGGATTAAACTGTCAACAAAAAAAAGAGGCACAGGAGGCATAATCACATGAAACTCGGAGTTTGTTTTATCGCGCCGGCTGTGCTAACATAAAGAACGTGTAAGGGTTCCCTGTATCACCAGGCATAACATGCTTAACTACCATGCAAGAGGACTGGGATTGAACACGGATGGCCTATGCAGGGGATGCGGTGACGAGGAAGTAGATGAGGACACTCCACACTTTCTCTGTCACTGTCCGGCACTCTGCCATACAAGATTTAAGATCCTAGGAAGGCACCTTTTCCAGGATCTAGAAGAACTATTCAGCAAGTCATAGCATGACATAACATAAACAGATTCCTAAGCGCTGCGGGCTGGCTTGATAGAGCTAAGGCACAAATGGTTCCTAGTAAGGGGCTGCAACCCCTAGGGCATCACAATGGGTCTATACTGACCTAAGTGTGACGGGAAAAGGACTTCTTTCCCCGTCAGCGCTCCTACCTGACCTAACCTAACCTAGAGTTCCCTGTTTAAGAATTAGCTCTACACTGTCAGAAGATTCGAATGAATTCGAGGGCTTTTGCACAAGTGCTCTACTCCTAAGATATATTGCAAACGGTCCTATTGTGGCATCTACTTGGTTCTTACTTGGCGTTGCATGGACAGGTGGTTAAAGGATTTCGTTAAATGCTCCTCTAGCTTCAGGCAGTCCTAAGATTCAAAGTTAAATATCTCTACTGGACATCGAGCCGTAGGTGATATATGCTCCTTGACCGTCCGTGGCTGCAGAAAGTCATATGCTTTAGGGTTTCTGTTTTGAAGTGATATACAATCGTAATCCCAGCCGAAATTTACTTACACTTGATCATTTTTTGGTTCGAATTCGAATTCTAAGGGCTCATAAAGAGGACCCACAACTTGTCGGTAATGTACCTACGAAAAGTTGTGCAAGGCATAAAAAAGTGACTGCTATTGCAGCACGAAGAACTATGTGTGCTGCCATGCCCCGTGTTTGTTTCGGATGTTCTATGCCTATCCTGTTCTCTGTCTTCAATGACATTACAGAAGATAAAGTCGGGAACGAAGAGAAGATAGGCCGTGGTGTTGTCACTGTCCCTCATCAAGATCGCGATATCCCCGTTCTAAATTGCACTGCAAATCGGCTGCCTGGTAGCTATAAGAAGTCTGTTTCGATCCTTAGTTACTTCTACTTCTGGTACCTGTGTACCACTGCTCGGAGGACTAGTTTGAACTATTGGCGTTGATACCACACAAACTCGCACTTCAGTTGAAGGAATCTAGACTTGTCCTTTCCACTTCGTAGTTCCCAAAGAAAAATGTTTCCAGATGGACTATTTGTCGTTATTTAGCCAACCAACGTCTATCGAGAGATGAGTTAGGCTGGCGCTAGTTATTCTCATTCAATCAGGTTAGACCTGCGGCTTTTTCCTGAGGTTGTCGTTTAAGCTTCGAGACGACATGAAAGATGTAACCTGCGACATAAAAAAAAGAAGCTATCGGCGTAGTGACACGAAAAGAAAGAGGATGCCACGAAGTTCCAGAAAAGTACTCTTTTCCGGAAGAGGTATGTAGTTACTAGCTACGGAGTTAATGTTTTCAAAAGATGAGGACGATTTATTGGCAAGATGTCCTGAAACAGTTTAGAGAGTGAAACGTCTCGAACAAGAAATGCACATCTAGTAGGTACACTCAAAACCTTACCGCGGTTTAAAGTTAACAAAAGCTTTAGGAAAACTCTATTACTGCCTACCCAACCAATCTACCCTTGGAATGTCAAAAACCAAAGCGTGAATATTAAGATTCATGTGATATCGAATAATGCCTTGCAAGCTACCTCTGATTGCTTATGTTTCCCAGGATAAATCAATTTCGCTCCCTATGCTCAATGATTGGGCGCCTTGTTCCACAACAAGCTGAATTGGCAGGACAAAACTAGCCCAGACAATAGCCTATTAAAGGGAAATAAATAAAATGAAGTCATTGCCAGAAGCACAGTATCCTGCACGCCCACTCAATGTGCCTTACCACGCGCTCGTTCTAACATAAATCACATCCTGCCATATACAGAGTAATTTAGTGTCAAGGATTCGAATCCACTGTTTGCTTTTTGGCTCTTTGTAATGGGAACGCGTCGCGTCTTCTCATTTGTCCTCTTCTGAGGCAAGGAACAAGTAACAAAGGACCTCTAGGACATCACGTATTGTTGCAACAACTTTCTCTCTCTCTCTCTCTCTCTCTGTCGCTCTTTGGGAACCAAACGAAACAAGAGGATTATTATGTCTTGAGTTGTTGCCAATTTCTTGCCGAGAAGATTTTCTAGAGTTATCATGTCGCCGATTTGAGGCGAACCGAAAACAGAGCGGAAACTCAGCCAGGCATCCTGGCAGCAGTCGCCGTTTTTTTTTGGGGTGGTAGGCAACAGACACCAACACAAGCATCCTTCCAATACAGTTGGCAGCCGGTAGTGTTGTTTCTCATTTGCGGAACTCAGTAAGTTGCAGCGATTTAGCAACGAAGGCATGTGGCATCGTCATCATTGAAGTCATTGTTGGCTTGGCTTGGCTGTTGCTTCAGCTGCAGGACATGAATTTGGGTGGTGTTAGCACCGAGCACAACGACAACGACAACGACGACGGAGACTTATTCCCATTGTTGCTGAGCGTTTTTCCGTCTTGTTGGACAAAAGCAATTGAATTAAATATATGTCGGTTCATTCTTTGAGGGTATTTTGCGATGCGATTTAGTGGATGTGTGCAACAATCCTGCGGAGTGATAGTGATCGGATTTGTTGTACTTGCGGCGAGGAAGATGATATGTGGTCGGATTTAATGGACGACAATGAGGGGAATTATAATGTCGGTATCTTGGCACTGGCAGTGGTCTCATATGCTATAAATTTGAGCAGTCGTTGGCAGTCCATAAAATGGAGGATTTCGAATAAAATGAGGGACAACTTTGAGGTTAAGGGCTTAGTGTTAATGAAAACTAGCATTTTCAATCGTCCGACTAGACTGGAATACCTGTAGGCTCTGTGGATCAACTCAACCATTGTCCGATGATTGGTACTGGACAAGGTACATTGAAAGTCTTGATGAACTCACGAAGTTTTGTAGAGGGAATATGAAATTAATGAAGTGGAACAGTAGTGAAAGATTAATCTACTTACTTACTTATCAGACCAGCGATCCTTGGAGGGTCTGAGCCTGAACTAATGCCGCTTTCCATCCTTCACAGTCCCAGGCACGCTGCTTCCAGTTTACTAGACCAAGTTTGTGGCGCCCGCGATTGCCTGATCTTTTAACCAGAGGTTCCGTCTTCCTTTTCTTCGTGAACCAGGTGGCTGGGATTCAAAGATCTTCTTAGCTGGAGCATTCTCGTCCATTCGCTTGATGTGGCCGAGCCATTGCAGTCGACGGATTTTTGCCTTCCGAGCTACATCCACATCTTTGTACAGTTCGTAGAGTTCGCAGGTATATCCACTTCTCCATTCGCCCTCCTCGCAGACTGGACAAAATATTCGACGTAGAATTTTTCTTTCTAAGGATTCCAAGATCTACTCTGCTGTCTTACTTAGCGTCCAGCATTCAGCTCCATAAAGCAGGACTGGCAAGATTAGGGTTTTGTAGAGCATGATGAAAGATTGGTCTACAAACGGCAAAGCTGGTACGTAAGTTAGACCAGAGTCCATGTCTACAACGGATAAAGTATTTTGTTTATTACAACCTTTGGTAGAGGGCTTCTGAAGTTGATTTTTGCCAATCCAACGAGGTCTTGAACTCAAATAAGACTTCACTACAGCTTGACTTTCGTTGAGTAGGCTAAAATTTATTGATAAGCCGTTCAAGTCGGCCAAGGATGGTCCAATTTTCTGCTAGATAAAGTAAAATCTTCTCGGACTAAGGCGGAAGGAACCTTCTAATGGAAATGTTAGTTGAAGCACTGCGATCTTCATTGCCAAGCAAAGATATCGTGCAACTGGAGAAAGTTGTGATGGAATGGTTGACTATGGCTAGATAGATGAACCTCATGTTGAAGTGTGTTTTTTCTGCTTCAAGCTATAAAAGGAAGTAAACAAAGTCGACACATGTTCGAGAGACTTATGACTTATGAGATAGTAGTTGAGTGCGCATAGTCCAGTGAGGAGGATGAGTACAATGTCTTAGTGTGACAATGTCTTCACTTCTCTTATCTTTTGTTTGAGGGTGCTTGGTACTCCCAAGAGTTGAGTTCTACCTTTATGTGACTGATGGATAAGCCATAGAAGAGAAAAGGGGCTTACAAACGGCTTAATGTCGGTTGAGATCCTTGTCCGGCGGACTTATCGGCAATTTTGTTGCTTTCATTGCCCTTGTGTCTGAAAGTCGAATAGATAGTGGTTTTAGTGTGAGAAGCTAAGTGCTAAAGGATGTAAAGGTGGTTGTCAAAAAGATGAAAACTTCGTTGCATACAGACTTCTGAATGAAAGGTAGGCAAGAGAGTCCACTCCAACTCCGTTTTCTATCCGAATGAGGTTCATCATGTGGTCAATCGGGTTCGAAAGGATCGGAATAATATTTATGATCCATAGAGGACCGAGTAACTGCCGTTGTATTCTCTTCGGCTAAGTTTTTTTTGACACAGGAGTTATAAAGACTGAAAATTGAACTTTTGGCAGAGTTAATCTTTTATGTCAACAGGCTTGCTTCTCTCAAGGAACTGATGAACATTTGGTGGAAGTCTATCATTCTGTGCGATAGCCTTTGAATGATAAACCACTGTTAAGTACGTCGCACGCAGTGAAGACAGTATGCAATCTTCTGGGACAATCTGTATAAGACGTGTTATTTTGTGCCTTCATAAGTAGATATGTACATTTTTCCTTAACGAAAAATAAATGTCTTTACTGCATTAAGGACGCTATCAAGATGCCTTCTCAGACCCTTCCAGATAAAGCAACTCTGTTGCATTGCCTTTCTGTGGAAGCTTGGCGATCTTTATCTAATTGACTTCTTCTGTCAGGGCCATACGATTATGAACTTTTAAGTTCGCCGCTCAGCTGCTCAAGACTAAGGTACTATTACCGACGTTTTCATATTCCCTTATGGTTAAGACAGCTGCGGAATTACAAACAAGGCTGCGAGATGAAAATCTTAACCAAACTTTACAAATAGATCTAGAGCTCAACTTTCCAGTACTTGGACTGCGTTAAGCCGAATCTTCATTAGTTTCTCTAACAAAAGTCAAAAACTTCTTCGATGAAGCAAGCGTTATGGGAAACGTGCTAAGCTCTTGGCGCAAAAAAAAAAAGGAGGACACTTGTCGACTTGGCCTAGAAAACAAGGAACTCCGGAAATTATCTTGTGCCATAGTCCCACATATCAGATGAGGGTTTTCGGCTGCCTGTGAACCTTCAAAAAAGCTTTCCCGAAGGTTACTGGAAATGAGGTCTCCGATGACCTTGCCTACCAACATTCAGAGACTTTGCCGGTCCTGAACCAACGTGGAGTTTGCTCACATCTTCGGTCAGGACTTCCATTGATGGTAGGGTTTCTAGCAAATGGAACTAAAGGATGCAAACAGATCAAATTAATTCTTCTCGACGTCTGCTTAAGGAGGTCTGGGGCATTCTTGTTATCTTTAAGCAGAAAAGACATCCCATGGGTTTTTTTGGAGTCTAAGTTTTCCTGTGTGGTACCTGACTTGCCTTATTGTATTCAGTTCTTTGCAATTCGTTACAGCTCCCTCCAACTTTTGCAGCCTTCTGTTCTTCGTAAAGTTTTTGGACATCGAGCCACTTTTCTCGACATCTCGACTTTGGTGATATCGTTAATCAAGTCAACATACTTACGGCGCGGAGCAGGAAACTAAAGCAAGTTATGTTAAAAGATTATTAGGGTTAATAATGTTGGCCAAGATTTTGTCATTAGCTGCACAATGCTTACCTCTTTCACTAAACCAGTGTTTGGGAGGGTTGTTCACATCCCCTGGCACTGCAGTTTCTCTTTAGAATCCTATTGAGACTTTCTTAGAGATACATAAATGGCAAACGACATCGGCGTCCACTAGATTCTGCCACGGATCACCATAAAAAGGTGGTGATGTCAGTATACAACCCTGCTCGACTCCACTTCCGATTGAGAATTTCTCTGACAGCCTACGATGAAAAAGCTCTTTAAATTGTGTCAAGTAACTTAGAAAAGTGTCGTAGAGGTTGTTCCTCTTGGCCAGCCCACGTACCTAACCTAAATTAAATTCGAAAAGTTGTCTAAACTCCTTCTGGGTCAACAGAATAAAATTTCATTTGAGGATAGGTTGTAGAATTCCAGTGTAATTCCTGTAAACTTGCCAGTCTTTAACTGTCAATTCCAATACACTTTTAACATTTTATCTTGGTTATCCCACATCGCTGACCAAGTTCCCCTGACCGTGTTTATTTCATCGCCACAACAATGTCCTTTTCACCGCAATAATTGCAATTTTTTTCCTGCCCTTGCTCATTTCCTATGAACTCTCGCACTCCGCCCATATACCACAGCACTACCGCATAATCATGATCGCTCACACCCATTAATTTCCATGCAACCCAGTTGCGTCCACCCCCGCGCTCCCGACAAATAACGTTAGTCACCCTCTTCCACAGAAGCTATTCGTTGGTAGTGGTTTTGGTGGTTTTCTAAATTACACATCATAGGGAGCAGTACCAGGAGCAGGAGCAAAATTTAATACAACCAACCACGACGACGACGACGACGGTCTGAATGCATTTTTATCGTGCAACAGTTGCTCCTTTCCCATGCAGTAATTCTCGTTTGTTTTTACCCGGCTTACCCGGCCCCGAAGCTACCTCTAAACCCACTTGTGCAACCAATATAACTCTTTGCCAGGCGGAGAGCTGTTTAACTATGTGAATCCGGCAAGAGCAAACACAGCTTGGCAAATAAGATGCAACGAAAGTGTTTAAGGGGGTGCAGCACCAACCCTCCAATGTTATACCACCTGTCCCAGAGCCTTACGAAGCAAAACTTCTTAATATAAACTTTTGTGCAGCAGTTCGGCGTTTTGCTTTCTTCTGCCGTGTCGTCCTTGTGTCGGTGCCTTACCTCTAAATTTTATAGCTCATTATTATTTATGAATTCCACAAAAGGAAAGAATCCGTAAAGAATTTTGCCATGCGAACTGGGGGGGTTGGAGGGTGAGCTTCCAGGTCACACAGAAGGTGGATAGATGAGGTAAACTAATATTAATTACTGCAATGATAATGCAATTCGTTTGGTGCACGATACAAGTGCAGTTGCGAGAAGGACACACGGTAGGGGGGACCTGGGAACAACAGCAAAATGGCAAGCGAGTCCTTTGTTTCACGATAGATAAGAGCAATTATGGGACAAGTGGCTACTGAAAGGATGGAGTTCACTGGAATTATTTTCAGGATACGCGACGATGATATTTTTTTTTCTTTTTATTGGTGTCTGGCGGAGAGGAATAATATTTTAAATTACCAAGTTCCCTGGCTCTGCCGAGGAGATTAGACATGAGGAATTCATAAATAAATTGTTCCAAGGCGAGGTAGAGTCAGACCCAAGTCTGGATGTGCGAAGTTGTTCATTTCATTTGAAGTGGAGGAATTATCTTCCTGTGCGAGGACTACGAAGTTTGTCTGCAATCGTTGATAGTTGGGAACTTTAATTCACAAACATGGAGATCGAAACTGAGCCTCTCCTTGACAATAGGAAAGGAAAGGACTGCATGGAAAGCACAGCGCTGAACATGTAGCCTATAGAAACAGTGGTTCATTAATTTATACACGTCCCAGAAAAGGAGCTAGCTAATATGAGCATAGAAGGTGCCTTCGATAAGGCACGCTTCTGGAAAAAGCATTTGTTGTAAGCTGCGTGAAGTCTCAAGGCTTAAAAGCAAACTCAGCAGAGGATGTGCACGGAGAAGTGTTTTGCGAAACATTACTGTGGATTCTCTTTAGGACAAATAAGAGGAAACTGGCATTGGTTCGACTGATAATGTAGAATTGATGGCAAGGGGCAAGTTTATGGATGTCACAGCAGACATCATGCGGTGAGCTTACCGAGAAGTTGGGAGAAAAAATTACAATAATCGAGATAAATGGGTCAGGAGACTTAATCTTTACAGATGGCATGTATCTGGAGTTTCATCTTAGCGTTGGACCACTTGAGAGAGGGTTATAGCAAACAATGATTAGGCTCATGGACAATGGAATGGTTTAAGAAAGTCTGCAATTCAAACTTGACTTGGCTTCGATTAGGGGACACTCAGGGATTGAAGGAAATGAAAAGGTGGACAACCTGGCAAAGCAGAGGTCAACCTTTGAATTTCTGGGTCCTGAATCAGTCTGCTCTAGGTAGAGGAATACTTAGTGAATGACATGGCCACAAATAAACATTTCAGCAGCCAATAAGGCTATTGAAATCGTCTGCCAGCCTGCACCAAGATGGAAGTTCTAAGCATGAAGAGAGAAACTTTCAAATAGGAATTAGGTCCATCTGAAGGCCTATCCTTTTAGAAGACACTACCTTCAAGTTGTGTTTAAGAGACTAGGAGATAGCTTCACATATACTGTGTGAGTGTCCGGCATTGCCTAGTAAAATAAACGATCTTTTCGGTTCAAATCCAGAGACTGTCATGATACTTCCGGATCTAGATGCGAAAAAGTTGGCCATTGTGCACTGACTTCCACATGTCGAGTCTGCACATGTTACGTTAGTCGTCGATCTGCAACAGTAGCCTAACATGTGTCCATATCCTTACCAAAGAAGCTGAGGATGCTTTCAAGAAAGAAGTCTATGATCTCCTGAACATTCGCTAAGCAACTGCAATCCCGGAAGGCAGACTCTTCAAAATAGTGAACGAGACCTAGCTGGCTTCTCTTCAATGTCGAATAAATCTTTCACCTTTTACTAAAGATTTCCGTGGAGAGGGGCACTCTAATAAGTCTAAAAACAAGACACTGAAGCATTTCCGAATCTCCTCTCCTAGTTTGGAAGAGTAGCTATGCAAACATAGTAATCAAGCTGGCATATCAGCTATAAAGAGGAATAAAAGAACTGTGGAGGCATAATCCCACTTAAAGTGGTTTACAATATCATGTCCTGTATGCTCTGAATAAGTATGTCTCAAGCCGATCTGCAGTCATCTTTAGGAACAAAATCGTGGAAAAGATCGACAAATTTCAGACCGAACTCCAATTTTCAGCCGCACATGCTAGTGCTTATGATTGATTCTGGTTGTTGAGCTCAAATGAAGCAGGGATAGCGACACCTGCGGAGACTATAACTTTTGCTCGGATCTGGGAAAAATTATCGTCCACTAGCAGGCGATCAGCAAATTCTCTAGATGTGGTCCTATGTGCTGTTTTTTTAGAAACTTAATTCTAAAGTTTTGCCAAAGTGCATCATATCATTAGGGACTGTACAATTTGTCGCTTCACAGAAGTAGTTCTGTCCATTGTGCCAAAGCTAAGAAATTTTGTCATCTCAAGCGGAAGTGACCACCAAGAGTCCTAAATTGTCTGTTGGTTAGTGTTCCCGATCGTCGAGCTGATAACGAACACATTGAACTTCTCCCTCGTCTTTGTAGTTTTCACAGGAGTCCCTGGTCTACCTTCATCTGCTTCGAATGAGCAGTGACAAGAAAGAATGAGAAAAATGTCGATTGCAGGCCGTGTGACCCTATTAAAATGAGGACTCGGTCTATGGACAGCATTGGCCAAGTTGACTGTTATTTTTTCATGGAACTTGAAGGTAGCAATAGGCTCTTAGTGACTGTAAAAGATTTTTTATGTCGAGCAAGGTTTTCCTACAACAGGAGGGTGTTGTGTTCTGGAGCAAAATCGAGATCATCGACGAATCTTAGGATTGTGCTTGCGGATGAATGGTTGACGGTTTCGGGAGCTATTGCTAGCTTAGCTTAGCAGTGTCCAGCAAGGATGTACGCGAGAATTTCTTGACTTCTCTTGCGGTTTGAGGGGCTACTGCATTTTTTGGATTGACACAGTCCAGTAGTTGACTCCTTCTCCTTCTCCTGGTAGGTTGGTAGAGGTAGGTGCAGGTGGTGGTTCAACAGAACCCAAATACCTCTAGTATGTGCGTTTTGTTGCCACGACTCGTGTGACCTGGTTGATCACGTGTGTTGTTGAAGATGAGAGATACTCTGTGCCTAGATCCACCCTGTGGAGTTAAGAAAATGAATTAGATCTCGTATCCCTTTACCCGAGATGTCGTTAAAGTTGGTTGGTTGGTTTAGTGCACGCAGTCTTGCTCTTACTATTGCCAGTTACTTGCAGACTTGAAGACAGTTTCCTTCTCATTTTCGTTCCCGCGACTGCGGTAGTACGCGTTGTATGGAATACCTAGCTTGGCTGCATGGTCTCCAATTGACCTATGCCTCGTGACTGGCCGCGACATTTGGGCCAGTTCTGGGGCCAAATCGTCTCTTCCGTGTTCGTATAACTCGTCACGTAAAAACGACCATTACGATCACGGAAGAGACGATTTGGCCCCTGTTTAGTAGGTTCTTTGTTCTAGTCTTATTGTAGGTTGGCCGTGTTTTCCTTGGTATGGCGCACTTGGTTAACCTCCTCCATTAGAGGTTAGCCTTCTTTAGAAAGTGTGAGTTGATTTGTCCTTTAACCGCTTCTAGCGGGATATGACCACTTGCCACTAGTGAACCTTGTAAAGCTGTGCCCTGCCTGGCCAGTTCATCTGCACGTTCGTTTGCTCTTATATCACCGTGCCCTGGAACCCAGAGCAGTGTGACCTTGAAGCGTTCGCTCAAGCGGACAAGCTCGTTCTGGCACCCCTACACCAGTTTGGAGGGTGTTGTAGCCGAGTCAATAGCTTGGATAGCAGCTAGGCTATCCACAAAGATGTGTTGTTTGTTTTGTTTGTGCATTGTGTCACGCCCGAGTTGGGTGCCATCCTCTTGCATTGCCAGTAGTTCCGCCCTGATCTTGATAATTTCAATGATTCCGTGTAGACACCGGCCCTCACACCGCAGTTCATCTTTGATTCGTCGGTGTAGTCGACCTGTTTGAAGTCCTTTTCTACTTCGTCTTCCTTCCTAGTGCTCCTACGAGTTCAGCTCCACCTTAGTGTGGATGGTGGATAATCCACAGAGGGAAATAGACCTCCAGAGGTTGATGGATCGTTGCCTTCAATGCTTTTGTGTCCGACAGCCCAATATATGGAAATATTGCTGTGAACAGCTAGCTGCTTACAGGGGATTTAGACAAGCTTTCAGTCGAAAAGTCTTACACATAATTCTGGTAGGAATGCATTTATAATAAAGTACCAGAGCTGAGGGTATGGCACACCTTGTTGCCCTAAGCCCTTCGAAAGTGATCTTGTCCCTTCAGTTGTTTGCCCGAAACCACAGGAAACCTAACTTTTTCTTTCGATTAAACTGTAAAATCAGAGTACCTTCCATCATTCGCTTATCCTGTAACACGGACACAAAATTATCAACTTCCAAGTGCTTCAAGTAAGGACTTTAAATTCAAAAGATAATCCACTAACGGCAGAGAAAACAAAAGAGAATCAACCTTCACCTGTCCATTTTCCTGAAAGTGGAACACTCCTAACTTAAAACTCACATCTTTATAAAAGAAAAAACTTTAAACTTACCACCTTGCAGGCAAAATATAGAGCTCCTCCTAACGCCTGTGTCTATCCTGACGGTCCAAGGCTAATGTAAAATTAAGGTTTGACATAATTTCCAAGGAAAAACTTTGAAGAGTTTCATTTTTATCCCGCTCTTGTCCCTTTTTTTTCCCCAAACTTAGATGTTGTCAACCAACCTAACTATCTATTCAAGAACTAAGCTTTCGTGCCACACATGGCACGGGCAAGGAACTATGCTAATAACTCAGAAAACTTATTTTTAGCAACCCAGCCTCATAGTGGAAGTTTCCTTGTTTTTTTTTTTTTTCACCCATTTTCAAGCGGCAAATGATGGTGAACTTCTTCTCACTTACGGGACATTGCCATTAGATAAAAGGGAAAAAGGATACTTAAAATGATTTGCACATGTTCAGGATGCCAGTGGGGAATGACCCAGTTCCGTTGACTAATTCGTCGCTTCTTAAAGTTTGCTCTGTGATGTTTTATTGTTTTTTTTTTTTTTTTAATTTTTAATTGAAGGCAGGAATGCACATTTTGACTTCTGATCCTTAGCCAGTTAGAACATAAAGAGAGAATTGCCGAAGGATCAAGTTTGAAAAGTTTATTTTCTGTTGACAACTCCATCGGTTGGATTGTTTTTCGTCAATTGATGCATTTCTGTTCGGGATTGTCGCTCTTGTCCTATGCTATCCGTTACACATGCACGCACAGAAGGCTACGGGGAAAAGTTTACATCATCATGTCTGGCTGGAGGAAGTTTCTATAAATTGTCGTAGTATTTGCAATCCTTGCTGGTATGTCCACTATCTGGTGAGTATCTCTGGGCTGTCAAGTTTTATATTTAATTAAAAAGTTTCTTCATTGCAATCGTGTTGTCCTTGCTGTCATCGTCCTTGTCGGCGGCGTCAGCAAACGGAAAGGATTTGCTCCTAAAATTTGCTACTTATTGTGAAAATGTTGCCTGCGATGATGTTTTCTTGTTCGATCCTTTTGCGAGGAGGGTCAAGCGTCTCTCAGGGCGATAGGAATGCACAAAGTTCTGGACGACGACGTGTTTGGTGGATGGTGTTTGGTGGACATTTGAAAGTTGTATTTTATTGTAAATCTTGTTGGAATCTTACTTGTGTTGTTGTTAACAATTTGTTTGAGTTTTTCTTTTGTTCTTACGGATGTGATGCCTTAAAGAAGGCCTCTTTGAGAGGCCGTGGAGGAGGACAAAAAGGATCGGTTCCGTAAAAGTGAAATATGTCAAAAAATTCAGTTGTATGTACGTAGAATATTAATTAGACAATGGATCGCCTCTGGATGCTTTGCAGAAGATTTACAAGGAAGGAAGGAACTTGTAGATGCTACCGGCGAAAGAAAACTCAAAGGAAGGGAACGTTTCACCGGAATCAATGTACTTCATTCTTCGAAACAGGCTACGATTCATTTTGGGACGCTATAGGCACGTTTAGAACCCTTGCCGAATTCGTTGCAACTACATGGTCTTCAAAACAGAGGTTTGGCCATTCTTCTCGTATCGGACTGAAAAACTTTCAGTTCGGTCGTAGTTTTCTCTTCGCTTAATGTATCTGAGTACATAGTTCCCAGTTACAACTTCTTCTAGATTCGGCGTCCTTGCAAACAAGGGCAATATTTTTGACTATATACCTGTGAACGCATATGTGCCTTCCACGTAGTAGTTAGACGAATTTGTAGAAGATGGCGCTTTCCTTTTTGACGCCAGCTCTATGCCATCTGATGGTACCGCATTTCCTTGCCAAATTTCGCTACAAATTTAGAGAAGCTTCGAGAAAGTAGTTCAAAGTTTCACAGTAGATAGGGCATTCCCCAGCGTGGTGAGCCATACTCGTAACGGGAACACTTTTCGCCCGTTCCACATTCAGTCAGGGTCTTGTAGATCGCCAAAGATTCAATGCTATCTTTTGTAGCATTCAATGAAGTGACAAAGCCTCGGAACGACTTGAAATGCGTTTACCTTTCTGAGGAGTCAGAGTACCAGGCTTAGAGACAGATGCCAGCTGCCAGTTGTTTGGATTTCTTATGAAATCTTCAGACTTGATTACAAACGGGAGGTCATTAGACAAACTTGAGTTGCGAGCTGTGCATTGTGTCGTCATGGAAGCCCTTGTCTAATGCATCGTGTCTTATCTGTTTGAGTCCTAGATGTGACGTGGATTACATTCGATAAGTTCTGGATGGATACTGTGAAAATATTAGTTGCTGGATAGACATGTCAAGAATGGGCGAGGACTATCCGTGATAGATTGACTTTCCGGAACTGAATTCTTCTCAGAAGATATTAGAGTGAAAAAATTCTTTCAACTTGTGGTACATTAACTACTGTCTTCCCGACGGAAAGTACACTTTTCATTAAAGAAAATATGAGAAGAACGCTTGGACATCCATTTTGACAGCCAAGCAGCTATTGAAACATGTTCAGCAAGCTCGTGGAGGGGAATCAGTTGAATCTTCTGGCATGATGCATTACTCTGCCTTAGTTCTTGGCTGCGCAGGAATATCCTGAAACAATAAAGCTGGCACTCTAGTACAACCCCAGTCAACGGATCATTCGAGAGTCGAAGTGGGCAATAGGAAGTACCCTGTCCTACAACAGGAATTTCGAGATTAAGTTGCTGTGCTTACGACATAGTGTCTACCCTTACAGAACAAGATTTCTGTTAAAACTATCAAGACGTGACTTAAGAACCTCCGTGGATATCACTATGAAAATCATGCCCTTTAACATGGTATAGGCCTTCAGCCTGTATAAGACGCTTCTTGAGGAAAACGAATCAGATGCTCGCTTAAGGATAAGGACCTACTAAGCCACAATCTGAACTATATCGTATGAATCAGACGAGGGAAGGGGAGATTGCGGAAGCCTCTTGGATTCTGAATGGCTAGTTCCTGTTACTCCGGTTAGCTTTGGGTTGAATCTTTGCCAACTTTGCCTTCGTGCTTGCTAACTTTATGAGGGTCCCTTCTTTGTTGTAAGTTGGTGTAAAGCAGTCAAAAGCTCGAGAGGGAAAGATTAATTCACAAAGACCAACTGTGCTTCTGACCCTGGTACACATTTGGGCTTCAGCTGCAGTTGCTTCTTCAGTGTTTATGAGTGCATGCGTTTGGGATATGTTTTGAAAGCTGGCAGGGACGTGCAAGTAGTGCTTTGAGTACGCCAAAATCTGTAGGTTAGGTTACGTTAGGTTGAAGTGGCTGCCGGCTATTACCAGCACACTTAGACCAGTGATAGGTCCATTGTGATACCACATGGATCTGAAGAGATCTCCATACCTACTCGTTAAACCAATTGGAGCTTTTTATGAAGCGAAGGAGGTCTCTGATATCCGTGTTTATCAGATCGCCTATGTCGTTAAGGTAGAATTCCTCTTAATGGAGTCTTCTTTTACGGGAGAGAGCTGGACAGTTACAAAGAAGGTGGGGAATAGTTTCCTCCTCCTCTTCGTCCATGCAGCTACTACAGAAATCGTTTGAATGGACGCCAAGCCTTGTTGCATGCTTGCCTATTAGACAGTGTCCCGTGATGACACTTATTACGGATCTGTTATGCGATCCAGCCCAGGCCAAATACGCTTTGTCGCAAGACATGTTATACCATTTGTCCACCTAGAATTTGTTTTCTCAATAGCATCCAGCTTGAGCTTAAGTTTACATGTAGCGATCGGTATACCCAGGGTGACTCTTTCTGAGAGGACGTGTACAGTTGTTCCATATCTGGCGAGTTCTGGGTGCCCCGGCACCCAACAGAGGTGAATATTGAACTGCTCCGCTATCTCTATAAGAGATGATCGGCAATCTGGAGCTACTAGTGAATTTGAAGAGACTGATTCCAAAATCTGATCGCTGCCTGACTGTCTTAAAAGATACATACATCTGTGGAAGATATCACGTTTTTCTTCAGCCAAGATAAGACTTCCTTGATTGCCAATATTTCCGCCTGGAACACGCTACAATGATTTGGAAGACGGAAAGAGAAGCTGAGATTAAGCCTATCGGAGAAAACAACACCACCTACACCCTCACCTGTAAGTTGTCTCAGTTTTCTCTCGGTATACCTTTGTATCCATCGCATTGGTCTTTATCGGTACTCCGTAGAGTATTACAGATGATGGGTCCGCCAATCATCCTTGTTAGACCTAGAACCGTTTCAATTCTTAACGTTTTTCCACTTGTGTATGTGAGATTGCCTTAAAAGGAGTACGTCGGTCATGAATCTTAGATATTCCATAGGCCACTTCAAAATGATGTTATGTTTCGCAACTGACAACGTGACTTCACTCTTTTTTTCTGCTGCTGACGAGTACTGCATCTATTTCATGATCAACCAGTTTCTTTGGATTGTTTTTCAATCTCCTTCTAAGTCCATTCGTTAAATTGAAGATAAGGACCGTAGGAAGAAAGCTTCAAGTTGAGAGAATGTTTAATTAAATAATTTTAATTGAAACCTAATCTAATAAATAATTGAAATTGACCGAAACACCCTCGAGGTATTAATCCCAAAAGTATATTGTAGATCAATGGCCAATTCGGAAGGAGTATGTCAACTACAACTTAACCTAAGATAGAAGGACCCAATAATTACCCCTTAATTGTACCTCAATCAGTGCTCACTCCCATCCGGTGAAACTAAACTTTCAAGTGTTTCGCTCAAGGGTTAGCCCCTCATAGAGAGATCTCTCCCCAAAAAAAAGTATTTAACACATGATCCCATCCAGATCAAAGGGATGCGTGCGAGGTATATCCTTCCTTGCAATCATAACAAATCTCTAGAAGGAAAATTAAAAGTAAATATACCGCCTGATGAAGGCAAATATTGCGAAAGGATATCCGTAAAATGTTTTCTGGCCCCAATTTATCTTTTGACTTTTCTGTTTTGGGTTCCGCTTCGATGCCACACACTTATGCATGTGTGTTGTGTGTGTGTGTCGAGGGTGTAGGCCAAATGAATCTTTTTTCATACCCATATCCATGGATAAGGGATGTTGAATAGGATTTTTGGTGAAGGACGAACGTGTTTTCAGAATGTATGGCCAGGAAGGTACCTATATGGCACATGGCGACGGACCGTGTTCAAATGGGGATTTACTGTCGGCACCGGTGCCCACTTGAGATGGGCCATGGCGATTAAATTCATGCAGAAAAGGGAATTAATTGCGAACAATCAAGTCGTTTGCGAATGAAAATGTTGAAACTATCTTTTGAATGCAATCACAGCGATGATGACCACACTTGGGAATAATTTTCCTCTCACATGGAGGGACGGAGAGAGAGGGTGAAATACAATTTGCATGAGATTCCGGTTTTTGGATGAGAAAAAAAAAGAAAAGGAAAATAAAACTTTAAAGGTCCGGTTAACTGGCACAAAAATCCCAAGGTCAATAAAGGGAACAAAGGACGACACCTGCTGGAATTTAAGTACAAAAGCCTGTTAAGGATGTATGTATTGTTTTGTGTAGTAAGAGGTGAGGCACAGTACAGCAGTGGCTTCTTGAAAACATCTACAAATGTAAATACATATGTATGTCAATAAAATGGAGTCTTGTCGGGAACTGAACTGTTTCCATATTTCGTAGGTTGGTTGAAGGCTGCATTTTGTATGACAGAGAAGACAAAGAAGAAGCCAGCCGCCTTCCCTTAATGATGCTTTCCATCCAAACAGTTGACATTCACGACACGCTGCTTTTCTGGCTGTAAACTCAGTCAGTTTCGATGGCGGCTAGACATACTTATGCAGCTCGTAGCCAAAGAGTCTCCCAATTCTCCGGTACGTCACGAGAACAAAAAAGTAATGCCAACAGTACCTTTAATTCTCCCCAGTCATTCTGGACCCTCGGAGCAAAAAGACTGAAACCCAATACCATCTGAGTTTCAAAATCACTACACCATAAGGGTGTTCATAACCCCTTTAGTGCTAGTGAATCATAAAAAAAACAAAGGTCTGCAAGTGTCAGTGATCGTTCGCTCTCCCTGAATGGTTTTGGTGGCTTTTTAGACAGGTCAGGACAGTTTGTTGAAAAAGTAGTCACCAAGGTCCGTTTTTCTTGTTCTGTGTAGGCTGCGACATTCGCATAAGAAGTGAGCAGTGCTCTTTTCGTCTGTACCTTGACTCACTCTACTAAGGTAGGCCGCCAGTAGGTTGTGGCATGTGAAAATCCCCATGAAGGGCGATAAGTTTGCTCTGTTAAGCGCAAGAGTGTGCTTTGTTTGCGATTGGTATTGTTTTGAACCCTTCCTAGCTAACTTAACTCATGCAAATGTCAATAAATTTCCTAGAATCATCTTTCGTAGAAGAACAAATCATTTCAGTGATAGATTGTCGGCCCTCATCATGTCAAAGCCGGAAAAGCTGGATCAAACATCACTTTCTTCGCTTTGCATTGGACGAGAACACATTTCCTGGACAAAGTATATAAAAACTTCGAGGAAGACCATTGAATGGCTTTAGGGGCAAGAAGATTGTGTTATATATGCAGCAGCTTTGGAGGTAATAGTTAACGTGGTAGTTATACAAGCAAGCCACGTATACATTACCCCTTAAGCTAACCTAACCAAGGCAAGTCACTTAATTATAAGAATCACAAAGGAGTGTAAAGGGATCGAAACGCCTTCATCAAAGTAACACCTCTGCTGTAGATTTATTAAGAATTTCACTAAGAGTCTGTGAGATAAGAGCTGCAGAGCAGGAGTATTTGGACAATGAGCCAACAACTTAAAACCAATCGGGAAGTAATCCAGAACTTTTCAAGTGAAAATTCTTGAGATCGAAAGGTCCATGTGTCTTATTTAAGCTTGACAGGATCTATGGATAGCAATATGGTATGGGAATGCCTAGATCAAGCTAAAAACCCAGGGAAATTCAACTAGATAAAAGCCTATTTTGGGTGACACTCATATGTTATGTAGGGTTACGAGGAGGCAGACATGTGCCTACCCTATCGGTTGCGACAATCTGGTTCTTACAACTAGAAGCCTTCTCTGGGTTGTATAGCCATATCATCAGGAGGAAATGAAAGAATTTAAGTTTTGAAAAGAACTTCGAAAACCAGGTTGAATGCTCGAAAATTTATAATTGGAACATGTCTAAGGCTAGTATAAGCTCTGCATTGTATCGAACTCTCTTTGAGGACACTGGATACCACAAGAAAATCATTGAAGGCTGGGTTTAGGAAACAATGGAACAAACAGATTCGTCAGTTATGAGGAGGAATTGCAGAGACTGACTCACGACAGTTACCGGTATGAGATCTCCGATGAGCTTGTCAGGCATGATTCTAAGGACATCTTTTCAACTTACGTTGAATTGGCCCACAACTTCGTTTAGGGCTTCCATTGGACAGTTGGGTTTCCAGTAATTACAACCGTAGGTGGCGTGATTCTCCAGAATGCAGGCAGACCAAACGGATACTACCCGATGAATGTAAGAAGTATGCGGTAGTCTTGTTGTCTCTCAGCAAAAAAGACTGTAAGCACCATCTCAACGTTTTAGGCTTAAGTATGAGATCTCCGATGAGCTTGCCAGGCACGATTCAGAGGAGATCTTTTCTGAAACTACCATTAGTGGGCCCCATATCTTCGTTTAGGGCTTCCATTAACAGTTGGGTTTCTAGTAGTCACAACCTTAGGTGGCATGCTTCTCCAGAATGCAGGCAGACCAAACGGATACTACCCGACGAATGTAAGAAGTCTGTCTCTCAGCAGAAAAGACTATAGGCACCATCTCAACGTTTTAGGCTTAAGTGATACTGCTGTCTGCGGTACTTGTGGAGAGGATGACGAGATGTGCTCGTATCAGATGGCAACGTTTTGGGCCTGATGTGGTGAATGCTGGTAACCTAAGCTCCTTATCACTGAAGTTCTTGCTCATCCTTCTCCGAAAAATGCAGTAAAAGGGTTTTATATGCTGGTAAGTAGTACAATGTGTTTATTTGTCTGTCTGCGTCCTCCAGCGTGGTGTTCTAACACTGCAGCATGCAAAAAAGACTCACGACAGGGTAAATCGTCAGTGGTTCCACAGGGTAGATGATAGAGAGTCCTATCTTGTCTGGATCTGCTTTATTTTCTAGAAAAAACTAAGTAAGAACTCCAGTCTTTAAGGAGTCTCGGTGAATACTAGAAAGTGGCAGAATAGATCTTCTTAGATTGCAGGATGTCTGTGTGTATTTATGTTTTGGAATACCCTTGTGAACGTTTGTAATAACATCTATTTGCGGATAAGCCTGACAAATCACTGATGTTCAAGGCATCTGTAAGGAGTTATATTTCGTTTTCATTTACACTTGATAACCTTAACGTTTCCTTAACGAAACACAGGTATTTTCCATAGGATATAGGCCTTCTAGATGCTTTCCATTTAAACATTGATCAATTTAAGTTTTACCATTAATCACTGTCACTGCTGAAACCCTTTACCAAAAACCTTCATAAGTTCAACATTCGTTGCCCTCATTCTTATGAACGGCAGCCATGGATGCGAAAAAGATACATATCTGTGAATCGCGCTTTAAATAAAGCTCCACAATCTCTTAATGAATTTGTAGAGGTACTCGCTAGCTTGCCCTGATGACAACAATTTTCAGCGTTGAAAAGTAATTAACATGTTGTTATTTTTTCGAGAAAAAAAAAATCAACTTCATGGATTATTCGTTATTCCTGCGACTTTGTACGTACGCGTATGTTTGTGTGAGCTTGCCGTGCGGCGTATTTTAATTACCCCGCACTTTTCGCCGGAAAATTTCGTGTCAGAATATTGTGTGGTTATGTCAAGTGGTGAAATGGTTACGGGCTTGCTTTTAATTAAAGTTTTTATTTATGAAAAAGTGTGGGAACGGATAATTAAATCAATTATTCTCAACTTGCAGCGGTAATAATTCAGATTGGTCTATCACAAGACTGATGAATATGTTAAGGGCAGCTGTAATGCAAATACATGACAGGGATGCTGATGCAGTTTAAAAAGGAAAGTTACTTGGTAGGATAGGCAAATGCAATGTTAAAAAAGTTAACAAAGGTTTAACTACGGAAGTCTCTGGTTAAAGCAGGTTTAGGTTGAGGTGAAAAATCCATCAAGCTAGACTGTCGTGACAGTAAATGTTGCTGTCTAGATTAGGGATCAGATGAATGATGCCATATTTTATTATTGGTTAGGATCTGCGACTGACGCAAATGGCACTGCGACCTGAAAGATCTATTGTGCCTGAAGCCAGTTAGACAAGGAGATCGTCAATATTCCTAATGAAGATGAGGATATCTCCAGTCGAGGCATTACGAATGTCCTCTGGTGTTAGGAATTCCTTATGGAGAAAGCGTTTCCTGACTCTGCAGGCAGCCACGCACTCACATAGTACGTATTCCGCTGATTCGTCTTCCTCTAAGCAGAGTCGGATTTAGATTCCTGAACTATGTTTAGTTTGTGTAAGTGATATCTGCGGCTGCAGTGACCGGTGAGGAAGCCGGCAAGTCTTCTGATATCGTACCTTTTATTATTGAGAATGTTTTTTTGTGGTTCTGTTCAGGGGTAGGATGGTCCTTTTAGTCTGTCTGAGACCCTGAGTGTTGTTCCAGTAGGATAAGAAGTTACGTTTTTCCCAGCTGTCCAGACTGAACGTGGAATTAGGGATGCCGCAGAAGGGTTCGGCACCTATGTACCTTTCTGAAGAGCTTATCCTGGCAAGTTGTTCTGCAATTTAATTGCCTTCAATGCCTCTGTGTCCTGATACCCACCAAAGTTTGCCTTTATTCCGCTTTGAGAGGTCCTGGAGAGTATTGAAGTGGCCTAGAACGGCCTTTGAGTTACAGTAATGGGAGCTCAGTGCTTTGAGTGCTGCTTGACTGTCGGTGAGTATATTGATGGTTGCGCCCTCTATGCTGGAGCCGAGAATGATTGTGGCGCAGGTATCGATGGCATATTATTCTGTCTGAAAGACGCTAGGTCACATTCCAAGTGCCTTTGAGACTTTGTGATTAGAGCCATAGATATCGGCACCAACACCGGAGTCCATCCTTGAACAATGAATGATGCCATAAGCACAATACAAAATCATCCCATCTAGGCATCCCATGTATACATGCAGACATACATTTTGTGTTTGCATTGCAAGGTGGAAATCTTCAAAAGATCCTAGACTTATCACCCAGTAAAAGCATTTATCAATTGATCAAGCGTTGGGGGTTCAGATCTATCTGTTCATCTTGTGCGTCCTAAAGGGTACTCTTTTTGCTCTTTGCTTATGCGCGTTATGTTCTAATGTCTAAGCGATAACCTCCCCCGCCTCTTTAGATCTGAACTCGAGTTTTTTGGGAAACAGCGTGATGTTAATTTCCTGACAGTTGACAGGCGTCGCCTTGGCTGAGGGGTTAGTATGTTCAAAGTCGGCAATAAAACTATAGGTCCCATCTTTTCATGAGAAAAATAAAACACACACAACACTACATGAATGATTGTGCGAAGTTAGAAGGCCCAACAGTAGGATATCTCCGTTACGTCGACATTTGCAACTAACTGCTCGATTGCTTATGAGAATGGATGTGCCGTTGCAAGGTCCTTTTGTACGCATATTCGGGCTTGGTTCAGATCGCAAGGCAGGGCACGAATGCCAATGGGGTCTGCCAGAAATGAGAAATCAATTTGTCAGAAGACCGTACACAACGGAAAAAAATAGCCGAACTTTTAACTTTTCTCTCCGACATACCTGTACGTCAATGATAACGCATACTTCGATGTGACAAAGAGAGCTTTGGTTCCCTAGAAGCTGTCGTGCCAAATATTTGTATTTGATTGACTCCAACGAACGATGTGTGAACGAATGTCGAAGGCCCAATACGATACGCTTGTAAAAACTTATGTTCCGTATGGTGAACGTCCAACTCTCCTTCGAATATTTTAATCTAGGCCTTCATCTGCTTTATTAGCTGTCTTCACTCCCTTCTTGCTGTGGCAGCAGTTCGTCTGCTAGTAGGTATGTCTGTCAGCTCATTCGTGTCACACTGTGGAAAGCACAACTTGTGCTCGGTACACTGCTATTGATATAGTTGTTTGGTCCTCAGCCTAGATTTAGGAGGTATTGAGGGTTGTAGAAAATGTTTCACTCCTCGGATACTGGAAGTTCTAGGACGCCATAGTATATGGTGTTTTACAACCTTGGATCTCGCACTGAGCACTATTGGATGTCGCTGGCGTCCTTGACTTTGTAAGGCCTAGTGGTGCAGTCTGGTAATGGTCAGTAGACAAGTATGTAGGTACGAGAAAGTTCTATGATGACAGCAATTGGCTTGCATAACGTAGGGTTGTTTACACTAAGATATGAACCTCCAAAAGTTCCTTGGCATATAACCGTAGTGGAAAATCATACAAATAATTTCGTCCTCGTTGCTGCAATTTCCCCAGTAATCATTATGCTAGTGCTAGTCGTGTCCAATAAAGACCGATCACATTGCGCACAGAAAAGTTCAAAGAAACAAACAACTCCAGACTATCGACTAAACTCTCTTCATCTTCAGACGAACCAACCCTGAAACTGCTTCTTGCATTGTTTTAGGGTCTTGCCATGCAATTTTCCCTAGCCTGTATGGGCTCCTATCTAGAATCGTCTTGACGGATTAATGTCCTGTAATCTTCGCTTTGTCTTAAGGACTTCTTAGATGTAGAAGAGCACTCGGTTCGAATTTTCCTCACTCGTGCGCATTAGCGCAACGATATTGTTCAGTGTGATTCTACCTGTTTCAAGTCTTCTTTAGTCTTGAATCGAATTGCCAGACTGACACGCTGGGATCGCTGTTTTTCCCATTCTGTGCAGATAATTGTTGAAGCACAAGTGTCCATGAGAACGGCTAGTTCTGACACTGGTCGGTAGGAGTCCACCACCAGGAGAGCTCCTCTTCGCTGTACCGCTGGCATTTGCTTTCTATATTTCCCTTTGTTGTGCGCATTCACACAGAAGGATAGAATGTGTGACTGCCATTAGAAGTTTTCACCGACTTAGCTTTAGTTTTCTCAAGTTTGCCGTAAGTCTGGTCATTGCTGTATTGATCTTTGCAACCCATTCGGACACAGACTTATTCGGACGCAAACTTGCCGCCAGGCTATAGAAAAAATAAAGAAACCGACGAATAGGCAAGGATTGGGTCTGAAGCTATAGCTTGACTGCACTGCAGTCCTCTAACCTAACAAATGCCAACTGGGTAAAAGCGGCATATACAGCAAATGAATGCCAGTTCTTCAACCCAATTGTAGAGCGATCAGGTAAAAAACCTTGTTGGTCACAATGGAAGAAGGTGATGACCTTTGAACTGGTGTCAAAAGCTTGAGACCTATCAATCCATTTACCAATCCAAAATGTGACAGAAAAGTCTTTCTTTCCAAGAAACTTTTCCCCACAACTACAACACAAAGTATCTTAGCACTATGAATCCATATTGTTCCATTTCCATTGCTGATTTCACTCAATACAATGCACATCGCATTATGTCCTTTAAAATGCTGTACTCTCACATTTGCACAGATTTACAAGAGTCCATGCCTCGAATGATAATTAAGTCAGGGCGCGTTGAATAAAAATCCATTTGGCTTTCACCTCTTCCAGGTTTTTAACCGACAAAAAAAACTATAAACCACCTTTCCTTTCAAAGGTGTGCTTGTGTGTGCATTCGCTTATCCTGATTTTTTTTTGTTGGTCCGTTGCACGTTTTTGTTTTGTCGCAATAAATGCATCCGGACGAAGCATTCCGATACACAGTTGCAATTTAAGGGTTTTCGGTGCTTTATGCAACTCCTCTGTTCTTTTTCCCCACGACTACGTAATGTTGAGAAATATTCATAACACGATAGTGAAGGACCCTTTTAGTTGCAACAGTACTGTTGCCCATTACTCCAGCTTCGGGACAACGTGAGTCGGTTATAAAAGCTGAAAGTTCTCGTCCTTTTCCTACGTACTTGGCTGAAAAACCGCAATCGCTTTGAAATGTGTTTTTGTTTCTCTGTGTTCTCGGATGCCTAACGGTTACATACGTATGTATGTGCATCCTGAAATAAGTACCAAAATGAATGTCCTTTTACTCTGAAAAAGGACATTTACATTTTGCAACAAACACTCCTCCAAGTGAACCATACAAATTGAATTCCATGACCAAGTAAGTTCTCAAGAGTCATTTGTATAAACTACGACCGTTTGTGTGCATGTGTGGGTGCGTTGGCAACAATTTATGGCGAACCATCCCCTCAGCTACTTATGCATATGAAAACCATGAATTGTACAAAATTGATGGTTTAATTATTGTAACTAGAAAATTGTTACAACAAACATTTTACTTCACGACCGAGTGCGGTTCTCGACGATGCGATAATAACCCACACGTCCTGGCAGCAGGATGTGATGATGAGTAGGTAGTGATTTTTCGTTGCACGCAGGGACTGCTTATGTTGCATATTGTGAAAAAATTACGGTCGAATGGAAGGAAATTTAATTAAATAAGTTAATTGGGTATTAGATGCGCCAAATGGTTGGAGAGTTTTGCTTTTTTTCCAAACTTTACTGCGGAAGTATGAGGGTCTCTAATTAAAATTTGAGCGGATGTGAGTCTTTTCAAATTCCAGGCAAGTAGAGTTCTAGCGCAATCTGCAAACAGAGTTGAAGCTCCCATTTTCTTCTGAAATTTCTATGAATCGGAGTAGATCCGCAAATGATAGCTCCACTCAACATTCTATATCCTTAAAGAACAGCGTATCCAGCTGACGGAAGTACCATCTACGTAGTGGCTTACCGATTATTTAACTTTACTTCTGCAGCTCAAATGGATCTACGTCCCTGTAAGGGAATTCTATTGCCATCACAACGAGCTCTGAGCCTAAGTGAGCTTCACGGGACATCTATCCATCTAACCTAACCTACTTCTGCAGCTTTAAGAAAAGTCATGGAGGCCATTGCAGTCTACTGGGTAATGTCGAGGCTACATGCTTCGTCGGTATCTCTGTTAGTAGTCCACTCTTCGTTCTGTTGAAATCCAGGAAGGTTTTCGTTGTTCTTTATTTCAGGATTGGATAAAGGGTTGGAGGTCTAGTACAAGTTACAGTGTTAGTCCACTTATACTTACAATCTGCTCTTAATTTATCCCTTAAGGACTGTGGGTATTGCGAATTCAGTGGCTTAGCTTTCACAATGTTCAGGAACTCAACAAAGTCTAATGGGACAGACCTACCTACCTACCCGGTCTTAAATCTTCATTGTCGCTTGACACTCTACAGAGATTACTATTTCCGACAGAGGTAGCTCTTTGGATGTAAAGATTCATGCTAAAAATACAAATAATTGACACGATAGCTCATAGAGAGCCAAGGCCTAACTTCTCGCAGCCATTCGTGATGTGCTTGTTGTATTTTTCACACGAATGGAAGGGACTTACAGCTTTATTGTCGAACCCGACGGCCTTTTGAAGCTTGAACCTTCAGCTCGTTAAGGAATCTAACGGTCAAAATAGACACTAGTCTGTTACCCTTCAGTCGTTTTTGGTTCACCTGTGAGGTAATCCACGTCGTTTATATCAACAGTGTTGTGAGACTCTCACTGTTGCATTTGTTGAAGGATGGAGGGCCTAGATCCTGTAAACATAATAGAACCGATAGAATTCCCTCAGCTTTTGGCTCCTTTCACCTCAGAACTTCTAATGAATAGATCGAGTGGCAGAAGGAGTAGCATCCTTTCTAACAATCTGCTTGAGTAGTGCATCTTAAAGCCAAGAAAGGGGAGTCCTTGAGCTTTATTAAGATTGTTGAGGAGGAATTTGGTCTAACGATAACTGAGTCCCTTCTCTCCGCTTCTCAAGATGAAGGTAAAGAGCACTCATAAGACAACGATTAACTACGATTCGTATGAAGGCAAAATTCCAAATTAAAGTCCCAGAACAGAGAAGAAGGACGACACAAAAAAACGAACGAAGATTGCTTGAAATTCGTTGGTCAAATCATACTTCAAAGTCTCAAAGACAAAAGTCTCCGACCCATAGAATCCGTAATCTTCGAAATGATGTCTTCTTTGGTGGAACTAGCGGAAAGTAAAGCCTGCACGAAAGACGGTCCTCCAATTCTTGGATTTACATACTTTCCCTGGAGTGAATAGGACTCAAACCATTATCTGCTTGTAGTGGGGTGTCAGGTTTACACAGAGCTTAACATGTCCTAAATCACTGGCATGAGGAGTTGAAACGTTTAAAACGTATCTTATGAGGCCTTGGGGAATCCTACAACATCGGAGGCACGCATAAAAGTAGATCCAATGACGGAACTCTATACTCGTCTTCCTGTTTATCATCGAGATCTGTAATAGAACTAGAGTTTTTGGGCTTTTGTCGGTGCCATTTAGCCCGATAAGTGCCTTAACTTCCTGACATCTTGTGGAGTGAAACAATTCATCAAGCTCTAGAGAAACCGCAGTACAAAGGCTGTGAACAGCCCTCCCGAACACGTATAACATAACACCTAGACAAGATTTGTTTAGAATCTTGACATTCTTCATGCTTCAGAAGCTCCTAGCTCCCTCCATTCACTGGAACGAAGTTCAAATTGTAAAGTCTGATCTAAAATTAAACAGCATTTGTGGATGTAGAGTCCATTTGCCAAGGAGAATATTATATTCAAACTTCCATTCATGGATACCACCCAACCTGCTCGCCACCGCTCTAATTAGAATCTCCAATTTGGATGCCAGCGGCAAACGCCGACGACCACCATTAGATTCGTGGAAACTTCGACATCAGAATTCCACAGACGAACAATGCATATTCAATGGAAATGCAAACGATCCAGGACGCCTCTAGCACCGCCACGACCAGCCACAGCATTCATCGCAAAAATAAACACGTCACATCTGTGTGCGGACAGACATCGCCGCCGCCGTTGCTGTTGCCGTTCAGGACGAACTGCATCCGTGAACGGCGAATAGCGACGAACGAGACACGGTCGCGGAATTATGTGACAAGGAATTTGTTATGCAAATATTATTTGAGAATATTTTCACTTCGAAACGGTACCATGCCAGAAGTCAATTTCAAAATAGTTAGTGTTCCACAATTAGAGACTGAATTTCGTGCAAAATCCTTGCATGGAAGGAGAGAGCGGCACTATTTAAGGTTCGTTAACATTTTTTTTTTAAATTTAGTTCGGCTCCAGTCGTCCTTTTGCCGAAAATCCTAGGGAAAAACAAATAGCACGTTGCGGAGCAATGAAAAATAGTCGTTACAGCGCCGGCGGCGAACCGTGGAAAACTTATCGCACATTATAATACAATCCGTTGGAGGTGTTAAAAGTATCACAAGGGGCTTGCTTGTACCGCTCTGCTGGGTGGTTGTAAACTTGATGATGGTTCATTTTCGAAATCGTTCTGGGACGACACAGCTTACGAAGGATACACGGACATATGTGTATTCGCAGGTTTTGGGTTTCTTGTGTACTTTTGGTTCCCGCTTTTATGGAGCAACAAACTTTAGATAGATGTTGTTGATGGATGAACTAAAGTGCAATTTTGTGACGACGATGAGTGAATAGTTTTTAGGGCTTCCCCCGCCCACACAGGATTTTATGTGCCAATATTATCCTTGGTGACATACATATATGTATTTTTGTTTTGTTTTTGTGTACTTTACGACTGCAATGAGAAGTTATGGAGGTTTGATGTCGGTAACACTTGTCGATTTCACTTGGATGTGTGGGGAGATGGTTGGCAAGCAGGTGAGTGTTGTTCAAGGATAATCAAAACAATTTCTACAACGAATGCGTTGTACTTTGATGAAAACCTTTTTAATAATACCACCCCACCGCTTTATGGATGGAAGCTTGTAATAAAGGTCTCACGGAAGGGAATCTACTTACAAGAATCGTTGGGAAAGATGTTCTATGACATTTTGAAAAGATAGAGAAGAGGCAACTTAAGATATAGCATGTCAAACAAAGAAGCATTAGTTTCGTGTCGAGCAAAGTTCTTCTACAAGTCATGGTCATGGAGAAACCTCAGGACGGTTGACTAAGTTTGGGAAGATGAAACCACTGTCAAAGCCTTCTTACTTGCTTCGAGCTATGGCGGAACAGTGGTATAAAATGTGCTCAGCAGTCTCTCGATCTTCTAAACAAAGTGAACAAATGTTGGAAGGACTCATGCGCCCAGTGAGCAGTAAGCAGTGTCCGATGAGGTAGTCCATTAGAAAATTAATATCACGCCTGCTTGACTTCTCTTTCTCCTCCTCCTCTGCGGTTGATACATTTTATAGCTTGTTAACGTCCAGTAGCTGAGTAAGGAAGCCGCTGCTACTTCAGGTTTGCGAAACAAATGGGTTCAAATCTGTGCTCTTCAGACACTGATCCTGCGAGTTCGGCTGTATGGAGGTGGACTGCTGATTATTTCGTCCTGTGTGTTAGGAAGGTGAATGGAGGAGAAGTTATATTCCCGAACTCAACGAGCTGTAGCAAGATGTGAATGTTGTTCAGAAGACAAAAAAAACACGTCGACTAGACTTGCTCGGCTTCATTGAGAGAATCGACTAAAAAGCTTTAACTAAGAGGATTTTCGAGTCTCGTCCCTCTCCAAACGATTACGGATTCAAGAGCAAATCGGAAGCAGAGTGCCCGAGTTAAGCGAGAATGAAAGGCTGCCCTTTTTTTTGAGGCAACTAAGGCGACTCTGCTGTAGGATACACTTTTTATATTTCCCAGCTTATTCTCTTCCGGAGTTGGTTTTCTTCTCGCGGTCAGTTGTTTGTGACTCTGTGATTGTTTTGGGGACGGAGAAAGATGGAAGTTAAATATCTCTGGATCTCTAGATAAGGCGATTGGCATTGCAGAAATATAAAATTGTCATTTCGGTGGCTAGTGCCGTGTTTTCCGTTAACGTGTCTAGGTCCTTGTGGTGACGGCGGTAAACAGAGACTGATCACAAGGTGGCATTTTAACTCTTTTACTATGGTGCACGCTGACCGACTTTCTGCTCAACAGTCTCAACAGTTCTAGCATCAACGCTCAGGCATATGCGGATGTCTTTTGGTCCTTCCCTGCGAATTGTCTACTTTAAGGCGCAGACGGCCCTGGATGTGATTGACGGATGGTGAACTCGGAATGGGGTTCCATTTAAATCTTTTTAAACTCAAGTCGTTCTCTTCATTAGAAAGAGGAAGTTGGCTGGATTGAATCGGAATCCAGTGCTCAAAGGCGTCAGAATCCCATTCGCCAATGAAGCGAAATATTGGATAGGAAACTTCTGTGGCCAAAACATGTTAAGTCTAAAGCGGTTTGTGCATTATTAGCTTTCTTGCAGCGTAAGGGCGTTTATGGCCCATGTTTTTCGACTTATCACCGAAAAGAGTTCTGTGGCTCTTCAAGGCGATCTTAAGACCGTCCTTAGCATATGCGTCGGTTGTCTGGTGGAATAGGCTTTTACCCAAAATTGTGACTTCTGTTTTCACTTAACTCTAAAGAGTGGGGTTTTTCTCGGTACGCCTGACTCTGCTCTTGATGCAATGTTTAACAATCAGAGCCATCTTTCGTTTAGAATGAAGTGGTTTTTGGTGTAACATGCACTGGAGGTTTGAGGACCCTGTGAGAAGAATATGTTTTGAATCAAATCTTATGAATATGCCATCTGACGCAATGATTCCGGAACAAAGACTACTGTGTAGATTGATGGTCGACTTACTCTGTGCACAGGATTGGTTTTCGCCACATACTGAGGCATCATGGTTGTAAAACCAGTGATGCTACAGTGATACTACACTCTTCTCTAGGTATATATGAGTCTCTTGCAATGCTTATGGCTAGGAACTACATTGCGAAAAACAAGTGGAACGACGTAATATCTGCGTCCTTAACGACAATCAGGCTGCGCTTAAGGCCTTGCTCAATCCTCTTACTACAATAGATCCAAAATGGTTCGAAAATACAGGACTAGTTTGAATTCGATTGGAAGACTGAATTTGCTGAGCCTTGTCAGGGTCCCTGGACACAGCTGGATTATTGGAAATGAATTCTCAGATGAGCTTGCCAGACAAGGTTCAGAGGAGAACTTCTCCGAACTTGAACCCAAGTTAGATTTGCTCGGTAAGGGCTCCTATCGGTGGTTGGGTTTCTAGCAAACACAATTGTAGGTGGCATGATTCTTCAGGATGTAGCCAGACTAAAAAGATACTTCCGTCTGTAAGAAGTCCGCGGGATTCTTGGTGTCTCTTAGTAGATTTTGCCAAATATCTCAACGTTCTAGGCTTAAGTGACGCCACTATCTGCGTGGCATGTGGAGAGGGCGACGATACAGTGGAACAATTCCTATGTAATTGTCTTACTTTTGCTCGTATCAGGTGGCAGATTTTTGGGCCACCAAGCTCTATGTCACTGAAGCTCTTACTCGACTTTCTCTGAAAGACGAAGAAAACACAGTAAAGGTTTGTACCTGCTGGTAGTACAATGGATCTGTTTTTGTGTCTTATTGCTTCAGCGTGGTGCTCCAACACCTTGACAGAAGAAAAGTCCTTCGTTGCCGTTGCGTACCTTTGTATTAAAGTCGCCCTTCACAATGACTATGCACCCGTTTGGCATTTCATTGAAAACAGCGTCTTGTTGGGTAGAAATCGACTGGCGAAATCTCCGTGACGAGGTATACTCTAGTCCGGAATCAGACTATCAGTAGAGAAGGAAGATAAGGCCTCCACTCCCCTTTTTGCATCATCACCACTATATGTCTTAGATCTCGATAAAATTGAACAACATCTTTCAGAGCCTTTTAATTCTACAAGTTGATCCATCTAAATTGACCGCCCTAATTGACATTTAATTACGAGAAGATCTTCTATCTCAAAAAAGTTTGTAAAAGTTTCAACTCGCTAACAATACACGCGTTATAAACAAAAATTTTAAATCACCAACTTACCTCGTTTCAAAAATCAGAAAAAAAATAAGAAGACAAAGTGTAACAGGAACCACTTAGTGAACTTTTCAAGAAGATCCTTCGGTCAAGTTACTTTGTTACGAAACTTCCTTACACACACGCATATACTGCACACTCAATCATAAACTTTTTTAACAAAGTTTAACCGGCATTTTTGCCAATTTTTTTTGACAAAGTGACCTCGTTTGTAGCTCATTGCGTCCATCATATGAATAGGTACTACTACCACGATGGCTACCAGGATATCTTTGTATGTTCTGCTCTTAATTCTTTCGCTTTTGAAGTTTTTTGTTTTTTTTCATCTTTTTCATTTTTTTACGTCTTCTTAAGCTATTGTCATACTTTCAAGGATACTTCCACGCTATCCTATCTCTGTCTCTAACCTCTCGTCCTTTTTTTACTACAACAATGTGGATTCATAATAAAATCAAAATTCTTCATGTGGAAATTTCAATTAAGAAATTCCAATCCCCTCCAGCTCAGCTGCCATCTATTGGGGATGAGATACATAATAGGAGTCAGTGATAGAGAGAGAGAGAGACAGGGAGGAAGGGAAAAGAGGAGATGAGAAAACGATGACGCGGTCATCAACCAAAGAGACTCTTAAGAGACTGCCATATCCTTCTCATGTGCGATGGGTGTATTATAAGGTTGAACTCGATACTTGAACGTTTAAGATTAAGTATAGGGCAGGGTGTAGGCCAGAGGGTATAAGAACAGGCCAATGGAGTTCGATGAATTAATAAACAAACAAAAAAATTCAAAATTGATTCCCAATTTTAAGAGACTAGACGTATGAACTTATGTATGCAGGCCTGCCTAATTGGGGGAAGAATGCAATTTGAAAATTCATTTGAGACCGAAATTGCTAGCAGTCTCCTCGAAGGATGAAGCAATTAGAGGCATCATCCTGAATGCAAATTAAATCAGGAAATACTGTGCTCTAACTAGCCCACTGACCCAGTCAGATAGGCGAGTTACATGGCGACGTTTTTTTTTTTTTTCTCCATGGTTCATTAAGAGGGGGGCCAAGCGAATCCATGCCTAATTGGTGGAGACTTTGCCTGTGATAGTGCAGTGGAGCCTTTTGAAGTTGAAGTGGTACTTAACTTTCTTTTGAAGGTTTTAGGTTGAAATTTTAAAGGTGTAACAAGCTTTTGTTTGTAATCATGGAAAATATCCGCATTTTACAAACAGCATTTGGACTACAACTCAACGTTTAGTCGCCGTTCAATTATCTGGCTTGAGCTTCTCCTAATATATTTAGTTTGACTTTAAAACTTCCATTGGACACTACAGCCTTTTTGGCTAGAATTGAAATCATATGAGTCCATAATATAGGCTTAGAGTATCTCTGCCATAGCTTAAGACCACTCAGCATCCTACCTGGCACCGTTTTTTATTGTTTTTTTTTGAGTAGGAAATGAAAGGTAGATATATTTCTGTCTACCTTGGTGGATTGACCATTCTTGGACGTCTTTCAGACCACAGATCAAAGTCTTCTCGGTAGTAATTAAGGCAATAACAACAGACACTTGCGAAACCGGAATTAGGGCATAATACCACGTGAAGATATTATTATATTTCTAATTGGCAAGCTTTCGCAAACTTAGCCAGAAGAGTGAAGGTCCAATGACTAAGGTGGCTGGGTTATGTAGAGCGGATGGACACCAATGCTCCGGTCCGAAACATCTTCGAATCCGCCCCTAAGGGACAGCGCAGTAGAGGAAGACCACGACTCAGGTCGCGCACGCAAGTTGAAGGGGGCTTCAACCAACTTACTGTGCGAAACTGGAGGCAGCTAGCTAAAGATTGAGTTTGCTGGAGACGCTTTTTGGTTGAGGACCAGGTCCACCCCGGACTGTAGCGCCACCTTAAGTAAGTAAGTAAGGCTTTCGCAAAAGTGTACCTGAAAACAACAATGCTGATGAACTAGCAAGGAAAGGCTCAGATCAAAGGCAATTGCTACAGACGATAGAAGCAGTGCTTATTTGCATGTGGATTTGTGATTGGAGGTAGACGTAGGCTTAGACCTATTGGGTTTCAGACTTGTGAACGAGTGTCTCATAACAATTCGTATCAAGGCTAAGTCCGTCAGTAAAAGAGGATTGAAATGACGGTACTAAAGATAGGTACCGTCAGAGCTTTTCAAAGCTGGGGACGGTGTTTTGGTACGGAGATCATCTGCAAAGTATAGGAGGACGAAAGCATGCCCGACGACTGGACTTTCAGCTCTATACGCCCCATCTTCGAGAAAGGTGATCCTATGTCTTGTTAGAACTTCCGAGGCATATCTCTGCTTGATGTAGCCTACAAGATACTAAACAGTGTACTCGGTGAATGATTAAATCCGTTTTGCAGCACACTCATCGGCCTTTATCAGCATGGCTTCCGGCCCGCAAAACCGACTATGGACCAAATCTTCACACTACGGCATCTCTGGAAAAGACCAACGAGTTTCAAGTCGATACTTGGAATCTCTTCATCGATTTGAAAGCCGAATACGATAGCACTCATCGCACCTAACTAGGTATATAAAGCGATGGCTGAATTCGGGATCTCGAGAAAACTGATCCGGTTGTGTCGCAATGTACTGTGCAGCTTGGAAACAGAACCTCCGCAGTATTTCAAACATGCACCGGCAAGGAGACGCGCTATTGTGAGATGTGGATGTATTCCGGAAGACAAAAATCCGTCGACTGCACTGGCTGGTTCACGAAGAAAAGGAAGACCGAAGCTCCAGTTTAAATATCAGGCAATCGCGGACATCAGAAACCTTGGTTTAGTAAACTGGAAACAGTTTGCTCGGGACCTTGAAGGATGGAAAGCGGCATTAGGTTAGGCTCAGACCTTCCAAGGGTCGCTGTCCTGATAAGTAGGTAAGTAAAGATAGCTTCTACTAGTTCTTGGACTAGACTTTAAAACTTTGCCCTAGCTATGACATTAAAGATTTCCTGGACGATTTTAATGCAAAGCTAGGAAGAGAGGGGCATCTTTGGTAGTATTGCCGGAAAGTATGGCCAGTACGACACTAGATACCTCTGATAATGGAGGAAGACTAATCGACTTTGCGGTGAGTCGGAACGATGCCGTACCGAGTACTTGGAAGTCCCCTGATTCATCAATCGTCAACCAGATTTATCACATTGCGATGGACACAAGGCTTTGAGTAGCGAGCATTGACTTGGACCACTATCTTGTGGCAACCAAGGTACAGCTGCAGGTATACTTAACAGTGTAAAAACAAAGGCAAGAGACATTCAAGCGACATTTTTCGATAGAAGGCCTTGATCTCTATCCTATGCCTCCAGCATCAAGTACTGAAGAGCTCTGCCAAGAAGCCATTAGAGAACTAGATTTCTGCCGACCACCACAACGAAATCAATACTTTTTGGATCGAAGGCCTTAATTTCTCAACAGTTTTTATGCCACCACAATGAGATATGTAGAGTGGATTCAGATCGAGCAGGCTTTAGACGATTTTGGGTTAAGGTACACTCCGGACTGAAGCACCATCGTTCGATAGTAGAAAAAAGCGACAACTTTTCGTAAGAGAGTGCTGAAATGAAGCAGATGGAGGATGGAACCTATCGACTGATGAGAAGGAACGTGGACTAATCGAAAACATAGAAAGGTGGAACTGGGATAAATGGTCATTGGACATATGTAGTTGCTGCCCTCGGTTGGATTGCCAAACTAGAGGCAAGTAACCGACTGGCAGATCCAAGAGTTGCCTGCCTCAGCTTCAATAGTTTTTGCGACTGAATCTGACTGAACGTAAAATTCTTTCCAAAATACCACGTGTCCTTTTGTATCCAAGAGTACTTGCGTTGATTTGAAAGAAGAGTCATTCAATCTAGGAATGAACGTCTTAAATCGGTTATCTACCCATTTTCGTATATAGTACCCCTTCCAACTGTTTTTTTTTGTTGTATGGAAACATTTTCTGTTAAATGTTCCTATTGAACCCTCCCCATCAAAGTCTCCATCGACAATCTAAATTGTTGTCAAACCTATAATTTCACAATTAAACATATCTAATCAAAGGAACCAATCAAACATGCAGTACAAACAAATTTCAATTTAGCCCCACAACAACAATGACCCACACCACATCTCACAGGTCCTTCAAAAGATAATAAGCAACCAAAATCGAATTTAGGCAACAACATTGTTTGACGGTGCAAATATTTGCAAATTCCCGCTGGGGGGAACCCATCACAGGATTCCTTCACAGTCCTGTGAGCTCCCGAAACTAATTACACCCCACCATCAATTATTCACATCACACAGACCGAATGCGTTATTATATAGAACTCGCTCGCCTCCTCTATTGTTGGACCATTATGAGTGAATAAATCTTTGCAGCTTGACGCACCTAGGACGAGCTAGAGTTTTTCCTTATTCATAACCATTGATTTGTTCCCCATTTGATGGTGAATAATTTACGACTGCGAATGGGTCAAAAGGACTCGACTCTAGCTTAGCGTTTTGATTGATTAAACAATTACTATTCCGTGTGAGAATTTATGGTTTTATGGAGCCAAGGACCAATATTACTTATTGTCGTTCCATTAAAGTCAAGGACTAATCAGCGGGACTTCCATTTTTAGTGTTTAATTGCTCTCGGCGGGGGGGGGGAGGCGGGCAACTTTCTGCATTAAGTGCAATGTTAATTAATGTCGCTCCACGCTGGCTTTGGTTGGGAACACTCGTAAAATCGCGAAAAGCCATGATTCCCATGGTTGGGGGGGGGCAGTGTTGGGCCATTAAAAATAAATACTGCGGCGTTACTCTCCAAGGATACGCATGGCGGAATCATAAACTAAAAGTGTAAGAGTAAGTTTCACTTTATCCCGTTGTGAGGCTGGCGATAGCATTTCAGTTTAACGATGGTCAAGCGGATGGTCATCTCGTTAGTGTATATAGCTTTATGGCGTCATAAAAAAAAAAAAAAATCTGGAATGAGAAACTTCTCAAAGTTAAGTTGTAGAGGGGTGTAGGAAATTTAAACGCTTGAGGAAAGTTCTTAATCTATAGTCGTTTGGTGAGAGTTTTTAATTAGGTGACGAGGTTTACGTACAAGTTGTGCAATGATTAAAGGAAATCTGGATGCTCTATATGAAGACAGTGGTACCAATCAGGGTAAGCTTGTAAGAATTTTTACTGGAACACCTAAAAGTGTAGTTAAGTCCGAAACCCAGGTTCGTCTACCTTCTGCGAATCCATTCAAGTCGATCAACTGTGAACAAATCTGACATCAACTCTATTGCGTAGGCATAACACAGGCAGTAGGGTGGTCATATGGCTTCAAAGTGTTGATCGTAATTCTGACATCAGGATGTTCGAAAGAAATACTGTGAATTATAAGCAATGGCAACAGCACCAATAATTTTCCCCAGTCATTCTGGACACTTCCCTCGGAGCAAAGATTGAAACCTTATACCACCTGAGTTTCAAAATCAATACACCAACACAGGCGCTGTGTAAATAGCATCATAAGGGTATTCATAAACCCTTTAGCACTAGTGAATTATAAAAAAAAAAAACAGCAAAGCCCTATCCAAGAGCCTATATGCACTAGGGTACTTTTAATGGCCTGGCAATTTTTGGACAAGAGACAAATCGAAAACATTGCAACTCTTAATGGAGAGTCATGATGATGGGAGTGAAATACAGTGAGCCACCCCACCCTTATTGGTGTGATTACGGGACACACCACTCTGCGGTACCAGATGAAGAAGCTTCGTATTACGGAAGAAGACCTGTGTAGGGGCAGTGGTGAAGAGGAAGTCCATGAGCATACCACCCTCTTCCTCTGTCACTGTCCTGGCCTGTACCACCTTAGACACAGATTTCTCGGACGTCACTATTTCCGGGATCTCGACGAACTATCCAACATACCGGTGAACGACCTGAACAACTTTATTGAATCCACAGGATGGTTTGTACCACAGCAGACGCAAGAAGTCAGCCTTACAGTTGAATAGTTGTAGGGTAGGTGGGTTATGTAGGAGGGTTGACGGGGAAGGAAGTCCTTTCCCCGTCACACTTAGGTCAATGTAGACCCCAGGGTAGGGTTTCTCCCTATAGGTATCACAATGGGTCTATAGTGACCTGAGTGTGTCGTAGAGGCAGTTCCTCTTCGTACCTAACCTAACCGAGCCACCCTAAGTTAACATATCTTGAAAGCTAAGCAATGAGCCCTTCTAATTATTTGTACAGCTAGTCTAAGTTAAATACTTGCAAAGAAAGCTATGGTCCCTCGACGGAGTCCCAATAAGAAAGATTGAAAACTCTATGAGATTGCTACTTTTCTGGCTGCAGGTAGGGTGTAGTTCAGCCCCAAGAAGATAGCCCCATAAAAGGCTTTTGGCATACATCCAATTATGTATGCTGCACAAACCGAAGGCAATAATCGTTCCGTAGCTCAAGCTGATCTAAAGTTAGCGTACTTTGTTATGGTAAATTCCCAGGTCCTGGTGAGAAATGAAAGAAGTATTTATTTCCAAACCATGGAAGACAAGCTATACAACGGCCAAGGGCCAGGACTCAATACGTGACTATGCAGTTGGAATGCTCACATGCTTAAATCACGTGTTTGACTCAGTTCTGCAAACAGGAGGAAGTGTGTCATTTGAGGAAACTTTTAAGGTGAAGTTCTATTCCCACTGTTGCCCTGGAACATAATGGCTTTAGTTTGCTGCTTGGCATTGTTGTACTAAGCAAGTTTCTCCCTATATCAAGGGACAGATCCAACTGTCGTAAGTGAAAGTCTGACTATAAAACGAGGTTTGGAACCCAATCCCTCCTGAACCGAGATTGTGCTTCCTACTAGAAGAAGATCGATCTCAACATCCAAGAACTCTTAGATGAACGGCATTGATCAGACATGGGAAAATAATCGCACATCCTAAGGGACAGTTAGATTATCTGGTGAAAAGCTACTCTTCACTACAAGACTGATCGAAAATAAACTTTAGCCTCGAAATTGGAAACGTTGGCATAGTGTTTCAAGCTTCTATTTACCGGGCTTACTCATTCCCAGGGTGGATCTGGACTTTAACCAACAAGAGTCTCCAGTCAGCTCGATCTTCAACCAGCTGCTTTCGATTTTGTACGCCAAGTTGGTTGAACTCCCTTTCCACTTGCGTGCGCCACCTTAGTCGCAGTCTTCCTCGACTACGCCGTCCCTTCGGGATGAATGCGAAGGCCCTCCGGGCCGGAGCGCTGGTAAGCATACGCTCTACATGTCTCAGTTATCAGATTTTTTGTACCTAGACTCTTCTGACGATGTGAATGTCGCTGAATAGCCCATACACTTGTATTTCCTCCTCCACTTACCCTAGATAACTCGAATGATTATTCTTTCAAAAGAACTGAGGCTAACCTCATACATTTTTGACAAAGTTAATGGTTCTGGGCCATGGATCTGGATTGAGATGATGAAAGTCTTGTAAAAGGTGATTTTGGTTGTTCGAGAGAGCGGCCTTTCCTACTCGATTGGGAAGGGTTGTACTGCACTTGATCTCAGCGCTGGCTGGTTTTGTTGCCTGAGCTAATGGCGTAGTCTTGGTAAATAAATTCCCTAACTAGCTTCAAGTAATATCTGTCTAGACTGAAGTTATGCCGGAGATGTTGTGATGCTTTGTGGTGGCCCTTTGTCTTGACCTCAGAGAGGGTTAAATCCATCTTCGCCGTTTTTATTTCAATACTCCTGAACGCGCTACAGTCATCACGCTGCATTTCAATTGTAAGGACTTATGAAGTAAAGCGCCTCTGGTGTTGACGTCCGACACACTCCGTCCTGCACAATTTGTTCAAATGCCGTCTTGTCTTAATCTTCTTTTTTTTTGACATCGAAGGTCACGATGAAGTCCTTATCAACCTTGATGGAGCGATCCTCCATTCCCCAAAGTCACCTTTTACAATCGGACGGGTTTGTCATGGATGCACAATCCCAAAACAGATCTTCTGAAATTTTTTCAACATGCACCGGATCTCGACAAGGATCTTCAATCCCGTGCTGGAAGAGATACTGCCCAGGGCAGGTGTTAATACGGAAGGCAATGTCTTCAATAAATCCGTCCAGCTGTTGGGATACGCAGACATCTACATCATTCGCCGCTTCCAGCTGTCTGTCATATAGGCAATAGAGGAACAGACAGAACGAGTTGAATTTCAAGATGATATGGACAAAACCAAGTGCATGTTGTCAACAAGCAAAGAAGCATCTGTCCCTTCACTGTAGACAACAGTAACTTCGAGGTAGTTGAGGAGTCTACCTAGCTCGAAGTAAACATCAACTCTACGAATGACACCCTAGTTAAGATTCGACGAAGTTTTACCCGAAATGGTGTCTCAAATCAGTAGCTTGGTATGAGAACGGGTCATTAACCTACAGACATCACAATATGTCGAATGAATTGACAGTGAATTGGTTACACCTTACCAATCCAACGAAAGAGACAATTGGAAACAACTCTTCCGCTCAGTTGAGGAGAAGATTTCGTAGACAAAGCACAACGTTTCCCACAATGTCTTCATAGATTACTGAATAAATTTACCAAAGAAGACTTCCTCCCACTCAAACCCAATCACGTAGCATACTCAACCAACTTGTCACTAATTGGATATACACCATCTTGATGGATTATCCCACCGATCACTGATGACGTCAAAAAAAAAAAAAAAACCAGATTTCGCTTATTAAATATTTTTTTCTGGGAATTTCTTGGCTCTCGATCCCAAAGCGTCTTCCAAAAAAATCTAAATCACTTATTTGGAAATTTTGCCATCGACCATTAAATCCCACACACCTACCTAATGACCATAACCCATTCAAGAGAGTAATTGCCCGTAATAGCACGATCGGCTTCAAAGTTGTTTACGAAATTTCCATCGAATCTTTGGACTTAGTGTTGTTAATTTTAGAAGCTTAACGATATTGACAGAGATTGATGCCACAAAACATCTATTTAAGACGAAAATAGTGTTAGATCTATTCGTTTCCGTATTAGTCTTTAGTTTGGTGTCTTATCGTACGGTTTGGTTTTGAATAATCGAGTGACCGTTAAATCGAACATGAAGAACTACGTTCTAGTGTTGATATTGTGTGGATTTTCAATACGTAAAGGTCTATCGCAAGGTAGTCGACGGGTGTTTACATTTTATCCCGGTCAACAAAGTCTAACAAGACCATTGTCAACAGAAAGCGGGCAACTGGCTGACAGATCGCGGTTTGATCAAGGGCAGTACCCGTCTACAGGTTTTCAACAAGTTGATACATCTCATCAAAACCAGTATGAAACTCAAAGTGGACCGAGAATGATTGATCGACAAATACGAGCTTCAAGTCAGAATCAATATGCAAGTGATAATGTGAACGTACCAAAAGTGATTTATTTTAACAGTCCACAACGGGAAATTAAAGTCTCCGAAAGCCATACGCAGCCAGGGAACCTTAATCAGCATGTAAACAGCTTTAACGAGTATGAGAACGTTGCCCTCAACAGGCAACTGCCGTCAGAAGAATATGTATCTACCCCAGAAGATGCCCAATTAGGATGGACTCAAAGAGGAAGTGGTGATCCATCTCGGAAACAAGAAGTGACATATTTCATCGTTCCTTCGGGAGAAGCTTTTCAAAACAACGTGCCAAGTACTTTGAGACGAGACCAGCAACCGTAAGTAACTTTTCCCGAATATTTAGCAAACTTCTTAAAACTTAGGTTTCTTTGAAGGCCTCAAGGTGATCCAGACAATTTTGCAAACAGTGATCGCAATCGGCATCCAGACGGGCCTCAAAGTCCAAATAATGGCCAAGGATTCTCCAACCAGGAAGAATACAATCAACCTAAGGTTGGTGGGAGTACTGCTGATCAGTACAAAAATTTTCAGATCACTGATCGCGATCATGAGCAATATTCGATTCCTCAATTTATAAACACCAAGGATGCATATGTACAGCCTCAGGATCAACAAAGTTTTAGGGTCAAAACTAATCAATACCAGAGTCTAACAAACAGTGATCGTGAACACGATCGGTCCGTCCAAATACCGCAGTCTCTACCTAACGTACAGCCTTATGGCCAAAACAATGCACCTAACAGGGATACATATGCACAGCCCCAGGATCAACAAAGTTTTAGGGTCAAAACAAATGAGTACGACAGTCCAACAAACAGTGATCGTGAACACGATCGGTCCGTCCAAAGACCGCAGTCTCTACCTAATGTACAGCCTTATGGCCAAAACAATGCACCTCACAGGGATGCATATGCACCGCCTCAGGATCAACAAAGTTTTAGGGTCAAAACTAATCAGTACCAGGGTCTACCAAACAATGATCGTGAGCATGATCGGTCCGTCCAAAGACCGCAGTCTCCACCTAACTTACAACACAATGCACCTAACAGGGATGCATATGCACAGCCCCAGGATCAACAAAGTTTTAGGGTCAAAACAAATCAGTACGACAGTCTAACAAACAGTGATCGTGAACACGATCGGTCCGTCCAAATACTGCAGTCTCTACCCAACGTACAGCCTTATGTCCAAAACAATGCACCTAACAGGGATGGATATACACAGCCCCAGGATCAACAAAGTTTTAGGATAAAAACAAATCAGTACCAGAGTCTACCAAACAATGATCGTGAACATGATCGGTCCGTCCAAAGACCGCAATCTCCACCTAACTTACAGAACAATGCACCTTACAGGGATGTATATGTACAGCCTCAGGATCAACAAAGTTTTAGGGTCAAAACTAATCAGTACCAGAGTCTACCAAACAGTGATCGTGAACACGATCGGTCCTTCCAAAGACCGCAGTTTCTACCTAACGTACAGACTAATCCTAAACAATTCCAAAGACCGTCTGCAGTTCAAGCAAACCCCGTGGAATCTCAAATTATTCTTTCAGGACCTCCTAGTACCCAATTTGGATCGGGTCGTGTTGATAAATCTGGCTATCAGAGTCCAACTCAGTTTCAAGCTATTCCTGACCAAAATATCACATCGCCATACCTACAACAGCAGCCAAGGATCACAGAAGGACATCAAAACACACAGCAAATCAATCAAACAAGACCTACATATCCATCGCAAACTGTAAACACCAACACGACAGCAGCGGCTGTGAATGCTCCAAAAAGGTATTTAGGATCTATTACATGATTTTTTTATTCATTAATACAGTTTTTTTGTTTTAAATTGAAGGCCGTTCTATATAAACACTTTTGCTGCGGATTTATACATCACGAAGAAGCCTTGTGAGGTCTGTTGTGGCGCCGATGAAATGGAGCCGTGTCATAGTTGTTGCAAGGATGCTACAGCTTTGTTGAACTCAAGGACATTGAAAACTGCCGTCGGTTAACCATAATAGGGTTTCATTAAATATTTATTATAAAATTATATAAACATATGTATACTATTTATTATTTATGATAGGTTAAGGGATAAATAAAAAAGAAGAAACGCTCATTTAAATTTGATCAGGACTCGCCCAATTACGATGGCCTCTTTGGATCTTGTTGGTGACCATTTCGTCTATAACGCAGCCTGCTTCGTCCGAAATTGTTCGGAGAATTGATTGATTGAATTGACCACACTGGATAGCAAGATCCTCCTGGTGTAGCCTGGCATGCAGCATCTGGGAAAGCGCTGCTTGCATCTGTGACTCGGCAGACTCTAGCAAATTTTTGATCTTCTTCATCCGTGGCGGACTCTATTCCGTGGATGTGTTTGGCAACGGTAACCATGGCGATACAGTCAGCAAAGGCGACAACCTTAACTCCTTGTGGTAGCGTTAGTCGTAGAACTCCTTACTTACTTACTTACTTAAGGTGGCGCTATTCCGGGGAGGATCTGAGCCTCAACCAACAAGCGTCTCCAGCCAGCTCGATCTTTAGCTGCCTCCATTTTCGCAAGCTAAGTTGGTTGAGGTCTTCTTCAACTTGCGTGCGCCACCTGAGCCGCGGTCTTCTTCTACTGCATTGTCCTTCGGGGGCGGATTCGAAGATTTTTCGGACCGGAGCATTGGCGCCTATAGAACTCCGTCCTTGTCGCCACCTTCTTTCTAGTATTCAGCTTCAGCTGCTGTATCAACTACCGGCCTTTATCGCATCGACGGTAGAATGCAATTCTATGAATCTATATTGGTCATCTGACCGCATCTACCGTCTACCGGGAGCAGTCTGCCGTATACGATACGTTGTTGGATCCTTCCCATTGGACATAGTGTCCAATACGACGATGGTCCTCTATGTGGCTTGTCTCCATTTGGTAGTAACACTAGATGTTGGAGTCATCATGGTTCAGGGAAGACCCCCTCCTTGAGGCACCTTTGCATAGTTGAAAGCTGTCCTTTCCTATAGAAGTGTGCACCGTGCACGGAAGCTACCGATCACTTTTCAAAAGAGACTGCTGCCTAAGGCAAATCTACGTAAAGTGCGATCCAACTTTTTACAACAACAATGGAAAGATCCTCGAAAAATCGAAAAATATTGATTGACTATCCTCGCCAACTTCATCTTTGAGAAGCTTATAGGATAATGGCTGATTTCGAGGGCCAGGAAAATTTGATCTGGAAAAGATAGCGCATGTCTCCAAAACGCTCTGAATGTGCACGGAACGAGACCTGAATTCAGTTACAGGATCGCATGGATTTACTTACTTACTTACTTAACATTCTCCGGACCCGTGGAGGGTCTCTGCCTGTGACACAGCAGCCTTTCATCATCTTTGATCACGGGCACTGTATTTCCATTTCTCTAGACAAGGCGATCTAGAATCGGCGATAGCACGGTCCTTTAAGCGGTGTATTAGTCTTTCTTGTGGCATCGAACCTGGGAGCTGTTATTCGATGATCCTGTTGGTTCACTCGATGTGATATTGAATGCAGTTGACGTGCTTTCGCTTTTTGATCTAGAGTTCTCCTTTCGGATTCCTTGAGCATGCATTTCGTTTTTCGGAGTTATGAACTCATTTCTTTCACCAAACTGAAGTTGTAGTTTCCTAGGGTTAGCCTTTGTCGAATCTCCACTAGGTGGGACTTTCCTTAACTATATACTTCGAACTAACTGGTGTCAACAGTGAACTTTTGTCTTAGCTGCAGACAGATGCCTGGCTTGTCCTCATTTTCTTCAGGGTCAACTCGTTTCGCTGCAGAAAGGCTTCCAACGTCACAGAATACGTTGAATAAGGATTTTGGTGGGCAAAGCCATAACCTCTGATTTAAATCTTTTCATCTTAAGGCAATGCAATCACATAAGAGTTGTGTCACTTTATTTGCCTCTATAAGCTCCAATAAGCTTCGCAGTTGATTTTTCCTCGGATTCTCTGCGTCTGTGTTGAAAGCACGGCTTCCGCTGCTGTTTCATTCTCTTCTCCTGTTTTCCTATCGTGCGTAGGAATCTATAGGAATCAGTCCTGGAACTATAAGAATGGCTAGATCTGTCCGACACTGTTCGGTTTAAGTTCGCCACCCAGAGGGCCCTCTTTCGCCACTTGTACCATTTTATTTCGCTTTCTATGTTTTTATTGACGAGCCTTTTCGTCGAGATCCCACAGCCAGCCATACAAAGACTGCTGTCATAGTTGATTTCCGCCTACTTTGTGAAATCCTTTCGGATGCAGACTACGATATCTACTGCTGATGGTTATAAATGGTCTTGTCGTCGTCTTTGATACATTGGTACTCTATGAGCTCTTGAAACCACAGAGGGAACGCGAACGAGGGAAATTGTCGCTGGCGCCACTCAGAGCTCGATCCCAGAACCCGACTTATAGATTATTTTCTACGATGGAATCTTAAGAATGGAAAGTATGTATCTGGTCGGCTATGTAGATGACATCGGCGGAGTGCTCACCGCATATCACACAGAAGATTCTCAAAGACGGCTGAAACAAGTCTTGAGACACGTCCAATTCTGGATGCAGGACCATGGACTTAGTATAGTAACAGAAAAGACATATATATAGATAGTCCTGCTCCCTAGAGCACAGATCCCCGTTGTTTTTGAGGCATATGTAGGCCAGCTGTCAATAACAACGAAAGATGCAGTAAAGTATAATACTTGGGAGCGAAGTTGAACACAAAGCTCACATATTGATAGTAGATCAAGTCTGCTTTCGAAAGGGCTGAAAAGATCAATGCAGCATTGAGCGAACTAATGGTAAACTTGAGAGGACCAAAGGCAAGTCGGCGAAAGCTTGGTTGGAAAGGAAACTCCAACAGCAGAAGCCGAAGAGATCACCAGACAACGCTAGTAAGAACGCTGGAGCTGAGAAACCAGGGGAAGATGGACTGCAAGACTGATCAGAAACATCGCGGACTGGAATGGGTTAAGGTGAATTTTCCTTACCGGACACGGGTGCTTCATAGATTATCTGCGTAGAATGGGAAAAACAACGAGCTCAGCATATCAATAGAGCGACTTGACTCAAGACAACGCTGAACACACTTTCTTCGAATGCCCCAGATGGCTCGTAGAGAGACGAAGACTAGAAAGGGAGATAGGATAGGATACCGAACAATGTCGTTACGGTAATGTGCACGAGTAGAGAAAAAATTGGAACCGAGTATGCTCCTACATCGAGGGAGTGCTGAAGATAAAGAAAATGGAACCACCCTAAAGTAATGCAGGAAGCGGTTTCAGAGCTGGTTCGCCTAAAGATAAAGAGGGTTTAGTCGGTATTCCGACCCTCTGGGAGAACTAAGTCACCCCTGACGGTGCAAAAAACGCTCTATGGGCTTGGAGGTGAATTACAAGTAGCCCTTTGTGCTTTTTTGACACATTGACGTTAAGGTTAAGCACAGTCGGCATTGGTCTCTGCTAAGATGCATGTAAATACAAGAAAAAGTTTCAAGAACTGAAGGACTCCAGAATTGTTTGAGAAAACTGAAGAAATAGTCGAGTAAATATGAAACAAAACAGTAGTCCTCGGTAGTCGCCGTGAAAGATGTTAATTTGTCACTGTTTAGATAGTTTTCAACTTTTCAAATAAAATTTATTGCTTTTAGGAAAATCGTTGAAGGTCGAACGCTTCCATTTATTTATCCCAGGTATCTGGCATTCAATTTGCAAAACGACTGAACAACAAAAACCTTACAAAACGAATAGAAGAATACCACGACTGGGCAACAACTTTTGACATTTATTTTGACATTTATTAAAGCCATTCCAGTGGCCGAATAATTTTGCAAAATTATGACAAAAAAATTCAAATATTTCTCGTGTTGTTATGTAACAGTTTGCGTCAGGTTTATTTTAATTCGAATTTTATGATTTTTATCATCGTCTTGACTCATTGGCTTACACATTTGCATTAATTACATAAAAAAACATAAAAAAAACTTGTTGTCTGACATACCTATCTGCGTTCAGGAAAACAAAGACCATCATCCGTGATACGGTAAATGACCTTTTGACCAAAGAAACACTAAATTTATCATAAATTACTGAAAAAAAAACGATTGACTCAATCCTTGATTCAATGGAATCTTTGTTCTTCTCTTCAATTGGTTCCTTCTAATTGCAAATGAAAAAAAAAAGTTCCAGCACATGGTCATGGTATCAATTTTCGAAATTGTCAATGCAATCCCTGTTGGCCTCTCAAATGAAATGCAAACAGAATCACATCGTTGGAGTAACAAACAAAAAAAAACAAAACTTTGTCTAACTAAAGAAAAAACATTTACCTACTCGTCTTCCAGTTTGTGAACGCATCCCTGGACTTACCACAACTTTTCCTTTGCTAGAGCGGATTGCACACTAAATGTAGTAACTAGGAATTAAACACAAATACTTTGTCTTTTGTTCTGTAACTGTTGAGGGTGCACTGTCAGTGTCTATAGTGTCCTTATATTCTGATAGTCGGAAACGAAATTGTTAGACGGGAAAGTAGCTTTTGCGTTCCTCGAGCATTCGTGGAACATAATTAGTGTTCCTGTTGTATTCAGGACAATAAAAGGGAATGTAGTGGTGGGGGGGTGAGAGAAATGCTTCACGGATGTCCTTTGAAGATTCCCGACAAAATGGTACGAAAAGCTATATGGCGCCCGGGAGTTGCGGGAATCATTACTGTAAGGTTGGATCTTGAAGGACCTTTTGGTTGCTTTTAATAATTTGATTCGTTACTTACCTCAATAATGGACACTTATTGAGCCCGAATTGACTGGGCTCACAGGGTGACCAGTAATTTGTAGCTTTTCTGTTGCAACTCAACCTACTTTGGGTTATGATCCGAGACAAAGTCTTAATTTCTGAAACGGAATCCTGATGGGTCTGGCTGTTAAAACATCGTTCAAAGTAGGACAGAAGGCGGTTGATTCAGTTTGCTATACATGCTGGACTTCCAGTTTTGTATTCACTTGATTGACTCCAATGCTTTAGTCCTATCCTGGCTCTAGAAGTTGATGAATAGTTTTGAAAGTCGGAAGAAGTTGTGCTTATGTTATATGACGACAGGCAGGTAAGAAGGCAAGTGGATACAAATTTGTTTGACCATTTTAAATGTCACCAGAGACCGAAGATTAACACTCGGAGACTCAAAGGCTGTCCTTTATTGTATGCAATCATATTAAAGGTCTGCAAGTATCCAGAGGACTAACTTCACTTTGATCTTCCACAAAGGCAATATCACCCAATTGTCCTACAAGTCGACATGAAGATTCCGTTGGTCGAGTGACCAAAGCGTACTGCTAAGCAAGCAAACAAATGTGGAAGAGAGCTTGGAGGTTAAACTCTTTAAGACAAAAAATTTGAAGAAATTTGCTCGGTTATGGACCAATAAAATTGTGTCCTTGACCGTTTTTGAGAAAATCGCCACTATTTGACATTTTAAGAAGCTCCCTGCTGTGAAATTTAACAAAAAGACTTCGAACTCAAATGGGGCGACAGCTCATAGACAGCCAGGGCTTAGCTTCTCGCCCTGTTATGTTTTTCACAGGAATGGACCTGTAAGATTGATCTCAATCTAGCAGACCATTCTTAACGCCGACAGTTCGTCAGTTGTGTTTTGGAGAATCAAGAAAAGATTCAGTGACTATGCGCACTTTCAACTAGATGGCTTATAAAAAAATTAAAATTGGCTAAGAACTTTCGAGTGTTCCATAAAGACAGATGTTCCATCGTAGACCTACTGTTTGGTGAGTCTTTTGAGCATGTTGAGTTATTGAGTTGAACTTTTTTAGAGATAACTCTGAAAACTGCGATAACCGTGTTATTGTAGCCTCAACTGATCTCGCTATCTACAACTCGCTACTTAAAAGAAATGCGATCGACATCGCCAATCACAGATAGACAGAAGGTAATACCTGCCTCATCACCAAGCAGATCTGGCCAAAGCTGGATTTCACTGTCTCATCAGACGGAAAAGATTGCTTATAAGCACCTTAGTTGGAGTCATAATGACACACTGCACCATCGGTAAACACGCCGATAGACTGGGTCTCCTTTTCAACGACTTTTGTCGAAGCTGCAAGGACGAAAGAGACAATTCTCCATAGACTTCAACGTCAAATTCAAGACAAGAATTCATAGCAGAAGTGCTTGGGAATCTGATGGGGTCTTAGATGAATCTGCGATAGAGATATACACAGATGGTTCTAAAGCAGTGTATGGCACGGGGACAGGAGTCTTCTCCAATGCAACGGTAGTGTATTTCAGGCAGACGCTATTGTACTATATATAGATAGTTAAACAGCGATGAAAGCCTTGGAATCACAGACAATAAGATCCAAGTTGGTGAATCAATGCCGACGGTCTCTAAACAATATCGTTGATAGATGCGACGTCTCTTTGTGCTGGGTTCCAGGACAAAAGGGGCGTTCCCGGCAATTGCAGAGCAGACGAACTAGCTAAGGAAGGCGCAGGTCGGATCCTCTCTGAAAATGGAGGGGAACCCCCTGAAGCTGGAAGAATGGCTAATAGCAGGTGGAATAATATCAACACTTGTCTTCTATCGAAACAGATCTGGTCTAACCTGGATTTGAGGAGAACGGAAAGCCTTCTGTCCGTAAATAGGAAACTTATATGAAATATAATAGGAGCCCTTATGGGGCATTGTCTAATTGGCAGACATGCCATCACAATGGGTGTCCCTTCTAACGATTTCTGTAGAAGCTGCAGAGACGAGGAAGAAAAAGAAGCGACTATACACCTTCTTTGTACATGCCCTGCTCTATCAAGGTTGAGGAGGAAAACACTAGGAGAGTACTTCTTCAATGACCTCAATGACCTAGCTAGACTCGACACCTTTAGAAGTAAGAGTTTCTGCGCTAAGTGCGGCACAGGATAGGGTTTATACCGATAGGGTTACCTAGAGCTAGTACTCCTTTTCTCCTATAGGAAATTCCAAAGATGAGGTTTCTGAGGCTGGTTTCCAGTTTCTACACGCTATATCACAGCTCAGTGGGGACAGCCGCCCAACCTAACCTAACCTAACCTAGGAGCCAGCTTCTTTCACAACCTAAACAAACTCGCTGACATTAACATAGGCAGCCTCCAGCGCTTCATAGCAAGCTCCGGCTGGTTCTGTAGTTAGTATTTTTGGTTGAGGTACAGATTCATGTGGTAACACAAAGGATCTTATCTGGTCTAAGTGAGGTTGAAACTTGCAGCCTGTCACTCCAACAGAATTACAGAAGACTTGCATCCGAGTTTATCGAAAAGAATGGCTTTGCTAGCCTGTTGGTTAAGGCATTGGATGTCATCGCTTCCTCCTCTTTTTGAAATCGTTCTGAATCGGAAATCTGAAATTACACAGGTTATCTCAAGTCATATTCAAGTTTCCAAAGAACCCTTTCAGGCCTATTGGTCAATGTCCTCATATTCCGATGCCCATCAAAGGTTGACTTTGATGTGACAAGTTAAGTTTGTTTAGGGGGAGGGAACGTAGTGTGCTGCTTGACCATCTGTGAGGTATATGGATGGAGAATTTCAGATATACAAGCTACTAAAACTCGTAGATAGACCAACGTCCCTGATAGACCAACAGAAACTACCAACATCATCAGTTCCTAGGAAGAAACTTTAATCTTCGATCTGACCTTATACCACATCCCTTCATTCTAGAGTCAATGAACTTATCAATTTGATAATCAAAAAAGAAACAATAGGACATATCTCCCGCCAATAAAACTTAAACCGCAAAGCAAATTCCAAAAACCAAAAACCTTATCTGTGTCCCAATGCACAGTTAATCAGTACAATGACCAACATCTGAATTCGAAAAAAAAAAAAACAGAAAGCAAGCATATTCAGCAATATATCCCGATTATTGTGGAAAAATAATTATTTTCAATCTTTTACAGGACCAACAATCCGGAATATTGCTGATAGTGGTGGCGGTGGCGGTGGCGAGTGCCATACGGTGCATTATCCTTCGTGCTTGCGTTAAACCACATTAAATCTAATGGCACCATCGGGTGGTATATTCCGTTTCTAGTTTGCTCTTACGGACCAAACACCAACCATTCAACGGCAAGTAAGCCCGAAGGGAGGTTGTTATGCACATACCAGCTATTCATGATGTTTTCTCTTTTTTTTTTTCTTTGTCCCTCTGTCCCTTCGTCCTCTCCCTATCCGTTACATTATCCCCGAATTTGGTGTGATGATGGAATTTTATATGTGTGTATGTGAGTGTGCTAAAATGCATAATGAATATCTGTGTGCACATCACTGCAGCTTCCTAGTTGTTCGACCCCCTGCCCACCCTCCCCGTCCAATATGGAAGTAATGAAACTGCCAAAGGACTAGAATGGGAATAATTATGCTGGTTAATCTCTTTCACAATGTGCCAAATGGACGACACGATATTAGGATGATGCACACACACATGTTTGCATGGGAGAGAGAAGGATGTGATGCGGTGTTGATTGGTTGCACATTGTCTATCGATCGAGTGTGTAATGAAATTTAATTAAATTGCCTTCATATCGGTTTAAAGCTGAAGAGAATGGAGATGAAGAGTGTATAGCTTTGCCAAAGAAAATTACATTAGCGATGAGCTTTGAGTTGCAATTGAAGTATCGGTTTGTTTGTAAGTTTGAAGTACGAGGGTTAATCAGGCTTTATAGCAACACACAGGCAAAGATTCCAGCAGGGTTGGAAGCGAGATCCATTTGGATTACCACAAGATAAAGTCAGATGACGATATAAATCGTCTTCATATGTCTCGGTCTTCCTAGATCCTACAATACTCTACAGAAAGAGGGAGGTTGAGCCTGGTGACATTCTTGCGGAGATATTTCTGCGACATACCATCTGGATCGACTAGTTGAAAAGGCTAAAGAAACTGTCCTTGAAGAAGCGAAATGAAACACTTAGGGACCATGTAAACCCAAAGAACTTTGAGTGACCAACGAGAACGTTGAGTGTCACTGTCCTTTGCAATTAAAAGGGATCAAAGGGGTTTGGAATCTGCAGTTGGACCCGGTGGCATTAAGGGATGTTCTTCATACAATCTAAATGGAAGCTAGCAATGCCATAAAGCAGATAACGAGATCAAGTAATAGGACTACTCACATACATACATACATTCATGTCACGACCAGGCTACGATCGAATCTCTCGTGATGGACTTCCGGGAGTGTTTGAACGAGATCACTTAACAGCACAAAGTCACATTCTGTTGGGTTCCAGGTCATAACGATACTCCAGGGAATTACACGACCTACGGACCAGAGAAACAAGGGTTTTGGGTACATTTGGGTCCCGCTCTATTTCAAGTAGTGTGAGACTTCTTCCTATCCACTAAAAAAGCACCCTTAATCTTTAACCATTTTTTTAAAACCTTTTCACGTTGACACTATCCACCCCGGGACAAGTTTCGCATTACTTCAGAGTGGTGCCGTTCTTTTTCCCCACTGGAGACCGACTTTTTAATTTTTTTCTCCTGTTGCGGGTTGACGCTTTCTTGTCGGTGAGGCTTTTCGTCAGGCTTATATAGTTTCATGAGGGTATGTTTGGTCTTATTCTCCTTTTTCTGTTTCGAGTACCTTTTCTATGTAGGCGCATACTCGATTCGAATTCTGGTCGCTTGTTGACTTTTTTGCGGCCGTGTTATCCGGGGTTACAATAACAATCACTGATTCCAGTGCCCTTTTTTCAGCTTCCCATATGCTACAGGCGAAGAACGTGTAGTTTATGTCGACTATCTATTTTGCCTAACTTGTCGATGCTGAGAATATGGAAAAACCACTTGTGTAGACTGTATAACGGCGATGAAGACCAACATATTGCCGTCAGGCAGAACGAACCATTCACTTTGGACGATGATAACCAAGACTCCCATCCAGCTGACCAAAGCGAAGTGCGGATAGCAATATTCAAACTTAAATCCAACAATGCTGCTGGATCGGAAGGATTACCGGCCGAGCTATTTAAAGCAGGCGGGGATGATTTGGTAGAGAGCATACACCAAAGAGAGTGTATACCTGATGAATGGAACCTCAGCATCGTTTGCCCGATTCACAAAAAAGGAGACCATCTCAACTGCGCCAACTATATAGGCATCAGTCTTCTGAACATCGCTTACAAGATCCTCTCTGCCGTACTGTGTGAACACCTAAAACCCCTCGTTAACAACCTGATTGGACCCTATCAGTGTGGTTTCAGGCCAGGAAAGCCCACAATTGATCAAATTGTCACACTTCTGCAGAGAAATCCCAAGAAGAGCATATCTATACACACCACCTTTTTATTGATTTTAAAGCCGCCTATGACAGTATTTATAGGGACGAGCTATATAAAGCCTTGTCAAGTTTAGGCATCCCTGCCAAACTCGTCCGTTTATGTAGGATGACGATGGAGAATGCTCTGTGCTCCATCAAAGTCGACCACGATCTCACCGAAACCTTTGATGTCAAAAAAGGATTGAGGCAAGGTGATGCGCTGTCATGCGACTTCTTCAACATCATTCTTGACCGAATTGTGCGAAACGCTCAAGCCAAAAACAGCGGCACAATCTTTCAGAAGTCTGTGCAACTACTCGCGTACGCTGACGATATTGATATAATCGGCAGAAATCAACGAGCCGTCACCGGTGCGTTTGCGAGTATTGGGAAAGAAGCGGCCAAAATGGGACTAGCGATCAACGAGGGCAAAACTAAGTATTTGCTGCCGACGAGAAGGGACACTCAACATCGACGAATCGGACAGAACGGCACTATTGACAGCTGTTACTTCGAGGTAGTAAGGGGCTTTGTCTACCTTGGCTCTGTTATCACTTCCGAAAATGATATCTAATCAGAAATCACACGAAGAATAACTCTTGCCAATCGCTGTTTCTTTGGGCTGAGAGGGCAATTGAGTAGTAAGGCCCTTTCCCGAAGAACTAAGTAAACTCTGTACAAGACCTTAATCATCCCAGTCCTGCTCTATGGCGCTGAAGCATGGACTTTATCAAAGGTGGATGAAGATACCCTTGGTCGCTTCGAGCTAAAATTCTTCGTAAGATATTCGGTCCCGTGTGCGTTGACGGGTTATGGAGGAGGAGGTTCAACGATGAATTCTACGAGCTGTATACCGACATCGACCTTGTCAAAAAACTACGCATTGGTCGTTTAAGATGGCTAGGACATGTAGAGTGAATGGACACCAACGGTCCGGCCCGAAGAGTCTTCGAATCCAACCCGGAGGGACAGCGCAGTAGAGGAAGACCTCGCCTAAGGTGGCGCGCACAAATAGAGGGCGACCTCAACCAACTTGGAGTGCGTAACTGGAGACGGTTAGCTAAGGACCGGGCTAATTGGAGAAGCTTCTTGGTTGAGGCCACCTTAGTAAGTAAGTAAGTAAGTAAGTAAGTATCTATTTCGCCTTTCTTGTGGATGTACTCGTTGAAGTACCCGTGCCTGGTTGGAAACTGGGTGACTCAGTAGTTTATCTCACCGTACTTCCATCCCTTCCATTCAGTAAGGTTTGGGATCAGCCTCGTGGTCCACTGGCCTCTGCTTTCTAAGCTCCATCTCAATAGCCACTTTTGTTTGGTGAGCTGTTTTGTCTCTTCTATTGCCGCTTCTACTCCGATATCTGTCTTTTTGTTGTAGACGTATTTTCTCTCTGCCGTGCATCGACATCGGCCTTTATCTCACAACCATACAGGAGAATGGTGTGACAAATTGTCATTAGGAGCCTTCGTTTGCTGTGTGTGGGTCCACCTACGTTTGCCATTAATCTGCTCAGCGACATTGTGACCTTCGCACCTCGTTCACATGTAGACCTTATATACTGCCAGGGTACATGCTGTAGGAATCTTGACACCTAATTCAAACCCATACTCTTTTGAAAGTAAATCATAAATGGCAACGTCTTGACTATTGCAACAGGTTATTTGGCCTATCCTCGAGCTGACATAGGTTTAAGACAGCAATGACAAACCTCCAAGAGTATAATTCGTCATGAAAAAGCTTTTTAGTTCGCCGTTCGGAGTCGTCAATAAAATTGTAGGGCCCTTCCATTCGTATGAAAAATAAAATACACACTACATGAATGGATTGAGGTTATGGCTCTCAATGATCTATCGCTTCAAATATGTATGTATGTATGTATGCCTAGGTGACCTGGCATCCAACGAAAGACAACTCAATTGACTATCGGACAAAAGCGCTGTGTATTGTCCGAGGTGTCCCATCGAATTGGCTTCATCTTTTGATGACCTTGGATTCTAAGGAACTACTTATGTAGTTCTACATAGACCCCTACACTTCTAGTCCAGGTTTCAGGTAAATCCGTTTGTATACCATTTAATGGGGTTCTCTTGTTTTTTTATCATCAGTTTTGTTGCTCTAGCTAGTTCTTGTGACTAAGCCTTGAGTTGAATCTTTAAGTCAATCTAAGAGTGAAACTTCCCTTTTCTGATGCTTAACTTTGCATGGCCCTATAGTCTTCAGGGTTCACGATTCATGAATCGCAAGGATTAAATTTTTTGTGTGTTTTATAAAAGCCTCCAGTTTGAGCTTCTATAACTATGTTGAAGGTCTCGTTTTTGAGCCTATTCTTGTAAGTTCTTCCGATCTTTCCTGTGTCATCGAGGTTCTTATATCTCGCAACTTTACAGAACCTTAGATTGAATCATATTTTAGTTTGTAGCCTCCAAGTCCAATGCAACATCTCGGGTTTAGCACTGTTTATCAAACATGTTTAATTGCGGCTTGATTACCCTCATAGTCGTTATAAAAAGGATACTTCTCATAAAACATCTGCTGGTAGCCAATTAAAAGTGCCTCCAAGACTACCACTACAAAGCCTCCACCATCAATTAAATTCAGTTTGTGCACCCAATTCCATTGCAATCCCTTAATGGAAAATGATTTAAGCCACTCAATAGAGCAAGCTAACCGTTCGTTTTCAATTCCTATCAACACCCGGCCATCTGTAAGCCATAACGATTCCCACACGCCTCTCGTTGTTGTTTACAACAAATTACACAGGTAATCTGTGATATCGACCCCAAATTTCAACAATTTTCATCCCGAAATGGGAATTCCACGTCAAATTGGCTAAAGCGGATTTGTTATGCCACCCTCGGGTACAGATCCAGGTCCAACCCCAAACCTGGGGAGACAGAAAAAAAAAACACTTATTTTCCGTTAAATTAATAATTTACATATCGATAAGCCGGGCTTGGTTATTTTTATTTTTGACTGTATCATCCGTCGTCGACGGTCCATATTGCCGGAGCTATGGCATATCACCATCATCGACGGTCGTCATCGCTGTTGGTATCATTAAAACCCGCTTATTTGCATCGACCCCATTCAGTCCAAAAAATTAATTAATTAGTCCAGCTTTGGTGGTGGTGTCACGAACGGGTTCGAGTTTATGAATGCTATGAGAGTGGCCATCCCCGAGGAAGAAGAACTACAAATGCGCAGATAAACAGATAAAAAAACAAAAAAACAAAAAAAAACCGAAGGACATTCGATGGATTTGCCAGACAGACAGACAGGCACCCCCGCTCCACCGACCGATTATGCGTATGCAAATTAATAATTTATTCATTTGCGCCAAAGCCTGTAATTAGTTTTAAATTCCAATGTTAAATATTAATAAAATCATAACATGGCGCAGCTGAGTGTTTTGGTCGTTTTTCGCATGAGCGCATCGCTAGGGGTTGGGGTTGGTTTATTTTTTATTTTTTTTTATATATGATAGCGGTCGATGTTTTGTGGTTGTCCAATTGGGTTATATTGGCTCGGTGGTCATTCGATTGGTGATTGCTGCAATTGAAATTGTCCAGAGCAGTCTTTGTATGTGTGTTTGTGATGCGATGTGTGATGTGATGCCGTGGTGCGGTTTTGGGGTTGTTTCGCTTCCATTATCGGTTTCATATTATATTTGGTGGTTTTTGGCAGTCGATATCATTACAGACAGTCGAAGGGATTTAGTTTTGAAATTATTGTACACCAGGGTTGGGGTTTCTTTGCGGTAAAATGTAGTGATTTTGAAAATGTTCAAATTATCAGCAACGTCTATTGGAGAGGGTCTCTCAATTAGGGCACACAAGCGGACAACACAACTGCTTTACTTTCCGCAGATATGCCCCTTTGAAACTGAAAAATAATTTGTCGTTTACTGTCAAAAAGCTGGGTTTCTTAAAATCTAACGAAAACAACTCGCAATATGTCAATTTTTACAGGACATTGTCTAACAGGCAGGCATGCCATTAAAATGGGTGTCCCTTCTAACGATTTCTATACAAGCTGCAGAGACGAAGAGGAGGAACAAAGGTCTATACACCTTCTTTGCATCTGCCCTTGCCTATCAAGGCTGAGGAGGAAAACCCTGGGAGAGTACTTCTTCCATGACCTCAACGACCCAGGTTCGACATCTTTAAAATTAAGAATTTTGTATGTGGGTCCAACTGGTGCTGCAGTTAGTGCGGCGAAGGAAAGGGTTAACGCAGGGTTTACAGGGTTTCTCATGCTGTTTATCCAGTTTCTCTACGTGGTATCACTGTGGGTCTTCATTCTGGCCTTAGGGTTTCCCTGCGTAGCGAGGTCAGCCATCCAACCTAACCATTCTGTCATTCTGCTTACACAAAATAGTTTCTAGAGATCTAGTCTCCGAAGTTGAATTCATTCGCGATACGATAGAGACAAGGGTGAAGACTGTGAAACATAAAATCGAGATCCTGCTGGGGTGCATTTTTCTGGAAGGTACAAGTTAGGTTAGCTCTGTGCTCACGAGAAACATGATGAGCAAGCAATGTGAGTGTAATTAAGCTGGAAAGGGTCTAAAGCTGGTTTGTCACTCTTAAGACTGCAGGATCTAATGGTACATTTGCGCTCTATTACAATGCAGATACCATTACCCACAGGCTAAGAGGGATAAACGGGGAAGAAGGATTGCATGGAAGCGAGGTCTTTCAGACCATGTAGCCTTATATATATATATTTTTTTTAAATAATGGAAACGATCATGGTGGACCATGTGGAAAGCAAAGCACTAGAAGTGCATCCGTACTGGGTACGGAAAGATGTATTTTTATCACGGATTCTGTGGAACATTACTGGAGGGGATCAGCATACATACTATTGGTTGTGCTGATGATGTAGCATGAATGGCAATGGGCAAGTTTATGGATGTCACAGCAGACATCATGAAGAGTGATGCCATTCCATTAATAGACCAATTCTCAGCCATTTTCCAAGAGAGAAATCAGCAAAGGCAGTAATTGCTAGATCCATCTTCATCTATTATTATTGGTAAGGCTCTGCGACAGACGCATATGGCACTGCGACCTGAAAGATCTCTTCATCTATACTGATGACTCCAAAATGTGTGTATAAGAAGATAGAACCGAAAAGAAGAGCTTTTCGGGCAGTAAGTGCCTACTGAATAGGATCGGAATCTATCGTTCTTGTAGTGGCCAAAGTGACTCCTATCGATCTACTAGCAGCAGTGAAGAAGCTGAAGCATAGATGGACATTAGAGAACATAGGCCAAAAGGAAGAAGGAGCTCGGGGCTCATCTGTTACATTTCAGATTAATCGGAGGGGAGGCACAAAGATATAACAAGTGGATATCGTGATTCACCTCATGAGGACTACAGTTGGCGAGAAGGGCGGCGAAGGTCGAAGGATGGTAACCTGGTCTGCTCCTGAGCAACTTTAAGAGGAAATCAAAAGTTTAAGTTAGGTTGTAGGGGTGGCTACACCTTATAAAGTACAGCCTCATTGGGATCTCAAAAAATCCATTGTGGTCCCTGGTGTGGGATACCTGAAATAATGGAACAAGGGTTATTATTGCTGATTGGCCTCCCTGAACCCTGATGACCTTCGGTGGCTTGTTTGACAAGCTTTTCCTATTTCGATTCCAGATCATTGAAGAAGGTCTCCGAGGTCTGTATACCTATTTCTTCTAAGGCTTGGATGTGTTCTCCTAGGCGTTAACGTTGCGACATTCTATGCATGGGTCTGTTGTACTCAAACACTTCCTCTTTAAGTGGGCTGCCACTTGATTGTGGCTTGCCATAATGCCGATAGGTGGTTTCTATTGAGTGCAATGATTTCTTTTGTTTTCTTGTTATTTAGTTCGGTCCAGACTGTCCTTGAGGTGCGGTATCCATCTCCATCTCTCGTTTGCGAGTTTTTGGAATTTCACGGTGTTCATGGACTTAAGAAGTTCTAGTGGTGGTAGGATTGAGTCATCGGCCATTATTAGATCCATCTTAGAACCCATTTTGTCAAGTTATGTCCTGGGATCCAAATGAATGCTGAGACCATACTGTTCAAAAAAACTTCTATTAATGATTTATTATGGGCTTGTTAACTCAAAGCTACAGTATGGGTTATCTAGTTGGGGAGGGGCGTATTACAATACCCTTGAGCCTCTTGTATTAGCTCAAAAACATATAATTAGAATTATTTGTAAAAAGAGTAGGCTAACTAGAAGTTGGCCGCTCTTTTATTGTCTTCGTGTTCTGCCTTTAAAGCATCTCTATGTATATAAAGTCCTCAAAGTGTTCTTTATGCGCAGCGGTCATATTTCTACTGGCAGAAGCTCAAGCAGGTATGGTCTTAGAGTGAATACTAGAACTCTAGTCAATGTGCCAGCTTCAAACAGAACTCACCATACGAACTTTTTTACGGTTTCAGCGCCTAAGCTTTTCAATAAATTGCCACACGATATACGAATTCTAAATGAATGTAATCTGTTTTTAAATAAGGTGAAAAAATGGCTTTTCACAATGGATAGTTCGGACGTCAAAAATCTATTGGTAAATATAATTTAGGGAATTGAAGCATTAACTTTCAACAACTTTTTTCTTATAATACTTTAACTTCTTTTTTACCTAGTTTGCATAAAATTTGTTTACGTTTACCCCACATATTTTATTAGAATCAGTTTTTTTTTAAAGGGTCCTTTGCCTCTAGTCTTACATGGCTACAGAACGACCCGTTTTATTCTTTTTTCCAATATATGAATTTTTGTAATAGAAATTTTGTACTTCAAAAAGAATAAAAAAAATACTATTAAAAAAAAAAATATGGCGTTATGGTTAGCACTAACGGACTTGAGCTCGTCGTGGCAGGGTTTCACGATTTTGGATCGAATTAATGTGAATGTGGCTTTGGTGGCTGCTTGACTATCTATATAGATGTCGATGTGCCTTCTTTGGAGTGTCTACCTCATCGATTGCTAGACACATGGAATACACTGCTGTGGTTTGAAAGTCTTATCGACCGTGCGGTGCTGGGTTCTGATGCTTAGACCCCAGAGCCTACATTCGCATTCATTTTTGACTCATTCGTTAAAATGGATATACATATATGGTTGGGCTTTGTGATCTCTCTTTTTGTTCAGCTCTCTCTGGAGGGAATTTTGAGTTCGAGGTTTAGGCTGAATTTAGTGGTTAGTTTTGGCTTCAATGTGTGCCCACTTGATAATTGCTTGGTGACCTATAAGACCCTTTTTCCAAAATTTTGATTGTTGTAAGCAGAGCATACTTTTCGCGGCCACTTCCTTAGTGAAAAGATCGATAGGAATTAGCCCTCATATAATCTCGAGGGCTGCAGTCGGTGTGGTTCTTATTACACTCAAGCCAATCGTTGAATTTTTGTTAGGATGATTCGAAAAGTATGAACGAGCTTCTTTGGTCTTGAAATAATGCAGCAACCAGTTCCGGGGTCGGCCAATGCCTAGAGAGGAGAAGAGTGTAGTCGGTGGGAGTCTGGCGTTTTTTCCTCTGAGAACGCTAATCTTTGTTTATTTAGCATCGAAACTAGTTTCCTCATAAGACTCGTCAAAAAAAAGAGTCACAAATAAGATCCCATTCCCAGCCATTGTTGTTTCTTAAATTTTTCCAAAAATTATTTTCACATTGTCATAAAATACAATAAAACAATTGGTCTTTGTTCAGCCTTGCCGTCGGCAAAATTAAATTGGCTCGCGAAAAATTTGAATAACAAATATTTTTCCTTTTTTTTTTATTCCTAATAATAGATAGATTATTCGAATTTGCAAATTTGAAATTCTAATTCCATTTAATTTATAACACAAATGGAAAGAGTAGAGCCTCCACTGTGTACGAGTATACCTACTCCTTGCGTAGGCTTTTTTATTACATTTTGTTCGAGTATAACTAACGTGCAAATGTTTTTTGTTTAAATGTTTGTAAATTTAACATTTTTGGTAAATTTCCAGAATTTATTAAATTAAATTTAGAAATTATTCAAAACTAAAGGATATTTGTTTGTAGATCGATGTTTGTGGTGAAAATGTATTTTTGTGGTTATATAAGCGAGTCAAATGAAAGTGTTTTGAAATATTTAGGTTAGAAGATGATCGTGCACATTTCGGAACCATAGCTATTTCAAAAGAAAAACAAGATTGGGGAACCATCAGAAATTACCAGAATTTGTTACATCTTCTGTTGCCAGATACCTAGGACTGGTGCTTGATAAGAAAGTCAATTGGAGACTGAACATTAACGTGAGAATTAAAAAAGCCACGATAGCCTTCTGCGCGTGCAGCAGAATATTTGGTAAAATTTGGGGACCAAATCCCAAAATCATTCTGTGGATGTACACGGTTATAGAAACACTCGTACTGACCTACGGAAGCCTCGTTAGGTGGCAGGCAGCCTGTAAATCTACCAACCCAATGGCCATCACGAAGGTACAAAGACTAGAGTGCGTTGGCACTACCAGTGCAATGAGAACAACACCCACAGCGGGACTCGGGGCCATCCTTAACCTGCTACCGCTAGATATCTTCATACAACAATCAGCGGCCATAAGTGCCTTAAGAATAAGCCAATCCGACGGCAGAAAGTCAAATACAGTGGATCAGACCACGATCCTCCAGAAATATCTAGGTAATGCGCCGGCCACTGACTACACAACGCCATACCTAGACTTCGAAAGGCCATTTTAAAGCGTCTTTCCAAGCAGGGAATGGAAAAGCGGTCAAGTACTCAGTACGCAATCAATAGCCGTCTATACCGACGGATCTAAATTAGACATTGGCTTGGGGCAGGAATCTTCTCCGACCCGCTGGGAATTAGAAAATCTGTCCGCCTTCCGAACCACAGCAGTGTTTTCCAAGCGGAGGTTTTATCAGTGACAACAGCCGTCCGTGAGACTGCAATACCGCGCAATGATATAACCTTTTCCATTGACAGCCAGGAAATAAAATCGATGCTGACGAGAAGAGCTCAGGGTTCTTGGAACACAGCACAAGGTAACGCTCTGCTGGCTTCCTAGGCATGAGGGCATACCAGGGAATGAGAATGCTGACCAATTGGCTAGAGAGGGCTCGGCACTCAGTCTGAAACAAGCCGATCTCACGGTGAATATCCCGCCTTGCTCATTGAAGCTCGAAGCAGGGAACAAGACGCAAAGAGAGGCAAATAACAGATGGTCCTCATTGGACAAAAGAAAGTTATGGCCTTTATTTGATAAGGTTAGGAACGCTAGACTTATGCAAAACGATAGAAAATCCCTCTTCACCCTTGTAGGTGTGATTACGGGTCATAGCACTCTGCGGTACCACATCAAGAAATTCCGTGTTAGGGAAGAAGACATATGTAGAGGCTGTGAAGACGAAGAAGTCCATGAGGACACAACCCACTTCCTCTGCCATTGTTCCGGCCTGTACCATCTAAGGCACAAATTCCTCGGGCGACATTTCTTCCGGGATCTCGAGGAACTATTTGGCAAACCGGTGAACTATCTGAACCGCTTTATCAAATCCACAGGATTTTTTCAATTCCGGCCTATTGATGTCGTCGTAAACCACATTGATTTTACATTGATGCCTTGAAAAATGCGCTTCATTCCATCGCATTTGGCTGACCTTAAACTCCAGACATTATACAAAATCCAACGATCGCTCAGTCTTATTCCATCCAATCCATATCCATCAGTAGGCCGATCAATCAGCTTCCAAAAAATTATTCAAGAAATGATGAATCCTAAATTAAATTGTCATGCTGGGTAATTACATTCGTTTTGTGTGAAGAAATTAATTTTAAAAATAAAAAATAAAAAAGAAACCGGTAAATCAAATGTGTACACTGTCAGAGAGTAGGTGGATTTCAAATGGAACCGACCATCACCATCAATTTACTATTCCCAACACAGAGTCAGATACAATTAAAATTAAGTTAACCCGTCTAAAAACCCACTTCAAAATTTGTTTGTCTATTGGAATGTATCTACACATACATATGTGTATGCAGCGGAAATTGTTATAGCCATAACTGATTCATCATTAGATTCACGCGTACAGACGGGCGTGATCTACCAGGAAAAAGTTTTACGTGAGATAAAGCGGTTCACCTGTGATATTGACCTTGACATTTGTAGAAAAAAGTAGAAGCGTGTCATTGGGTAGGCTTCGTAACCTGTCTACCTACAGTGTTTGTTTGTTATTTGCCGTTAATACACATAAATAAACTAATTAACAAGTTTCCAATCAGCCAATCAGCTTTTCGAGGGGTTCCTATTGATATCTAGTCCACAAGTTCATTGATACAAATTTATTGTAATTTTATTTATCAGTTTTTTGTTTTATTTAAGAAGAGGTTCTGAGACATGATTTCATCTGTCAAGACATGTTGATGTATTGTCAACTATGACCTAAATGAACCAACCGACCTCGGACACAAAAAATTTCCAAAATTAGTTAGGCGTCGTCGTCAGCATACACTCCTTGTTTGGGTATCAAATTGATGAACTTCAAATTATTGTTGCAATTTGTCAATTTGTGACATTTAACCAAACATGTGGGCCATTGAAGGTGAAATCTTGGACACATTTTCGAAAGTAAAGCTGATGAATCTGCACTGATGTCAGATTCCAAGATCACTAATGACGCATGTCAATTGCTGTTAAAGGAAAACTGACGTTAATGCAAACCGCATCCTATATATGTATAGCGGTCTAGAGAAATCTTAGACAGACCGGTTTTAAAGCTGACCACAACCAGACTTGATTTGCTATGCATAAGTTTTTTAAAATGTAAATTCTTAACATTGTAAACTGATTTACATATCAATGGATTAACAGATTGATTCTGTCATTCTGAAGGCAAGATGCGAACCTTAAGATACCTAGAACGAACTTTTCCACTCTAAACTTTGAAAAAGTTTGGTATGTGATTTCTCTAATTAAAAAAAAAAAACTCTGTTGGGGGTTGTACATCGGGGTCACTGTCCGTCAATGTAAAACAAACTAGTTATGAGCGAAACGGTCAAGGGTAGACACACCCAAATGGAAGTAGAATTTTTAATGTTTATTGTCGGACACATGGAAGAACGCTCTTGGAATAGAAATACACCTTGCTTACGGCCGAAACTCCAAGCTACCAGTTTTTCTTGGCTGCTTTACATCTATCTTTGAGGTTAAGCTGTGCAACAAAGAATGCCTCAGGCGAAAACTCGACAAGAAACAGATTGTCAGCTTTTTCGACAGTTAGGCAGCGAAAGAGGCTCAGAATTTATACCGATTTGACTTAAAGCTTGCTTAGCTTGTTAGTCTCCCTGATTCTATTAGACCTCTTACTTACTTACTTAGGGTGGCGCTATTATCAAAGGTGCACCTGGCCCTCTCCTTAAGAAAATAGACGCGAAAAGTCTCTTGCATTTAAAATAATTCAACTTCTGGAAACTAGGCGATATGGGCTATTGAAAGATTTCAGCCTAAGCATCAGAACAATCGTTCCCTCAAGAGATGATTGGGCCAGCGGAAAGGCCCAACAATTCGGGTAAAAAATTTCGACAGATGGGTCAAAAACTGAAGAAGCCACTCCTTCTCCTGACTAGAACTTAATATTACCCGGTCAATAAGACTTCCGAACTACGGTTGTGTGCATTCCAACCGGAAGTCCTAGTCATCACCGAGGCAGCCCGACCGAGAATTCCCAACAAAGCTAGCCTTTAGGAAAGTTATTGACATTTTCATAGACAGTCAAGCTGCTGTCAAAGACATTTTCATTCACAGTAGTAAAATCAAGTTCTGGTGGGTCCCGGGACTCAATGGTATCCACAGGAATGAAATGGAAGATGAATAAGCTATGAAGGGTTCTGAACAGGACCTTTCACTGGTCAATCACTCAGTATTGCCCTGCCTAGCACTCGTCGAATTTTCCATAGCACTTGTCTTTCAAAGACATGCTGACGAGAGATGAAGTGCACTCTCATCATGACGCATCTCTTGGACAAACTTTGGACAAACATTAACAAAACAAAAAAAAGGACACACTCTTGCGCTTAACGGATCAAACTTAACGCTCTTTACAGGAATTATCGCAGGCTACAACCTACTGGTGGCCCACCTTAGGTTCAGACGATTTATGCAGAGGCTGCGTCCATACAGATATACTTAGTAGATAGCACAGTTCACTTCCTTTGTGAATGCCCCAGCTAGCCTATACAGAATAAGAAAGACGGTCCTTGGTGAATCCTCTTCCAATAACCTGTCTAAAAAGCCACCAAAAAGCATTCTAAAATTATTTACAAATTCAGAATGATTCAGGGCGGCTAAACGATCACCAGCAAACTCACACAAACCTTTCTTCTTCGTCTTCTCTTTCAGACTGGCCATTCCAGAATGGATCCGTACAGATCTGGGTGAAGGCTGCATCATACAAGATGCAGTCACCTCTTTAACCTACCTACCTACCTTGTTTAGTTATTGTTGTGAGCCAGGGAAGGGTGACGGAGGCAACTTCGGTCGTTGCTCGCCTCAATTCATCGGACGAAGGATGGTTGTTGTCAACCCCACATTGCAGATGTGTTTGCCCGGCACTAGCCAAGACCAGACATCTCACACTTGGCAAAGCCATTTCCAAGGAATCATCAGAGATCTCTGACATAAAATTTTGCAACATCGTTAAATTTCTCAACTCCACAGGATGGATTTGAAAGCTGCCTCTCAGTCACACCCATTGACATCCAGGTCAAGTGAGTTAGGTATCAGTGCCACTTGTGTTTTATCAGCGCCACTTGTGTTTTAACCATCACTTACCAGATAGCTGAGGCCCAGGTCCACCCCGTACTGTAGCGCCACCTTAAGTTACCAGATAGCTACTTCTACTTACCTACCTACCTAACCCTAAGCGCACTCGTCTTTTCCAATGTCTCTTTCAGATGTTGTTGGCAAAGGTTGACCAGCCCATCCTTAAAGTCTTACGACGCAATCAAAACGCTATGTCCCATCGGCAATGATGCAGCAGATAGCTTGTCAAGCAGCTGTTTGCAATAAAATTACGATTTATTGGGTTCTCGGACACAGGGGCATTGAGGGCTATAGCCAAACAAAAAACTGCATAAAGTTGGAGCTCAACTCATGGAAATCCCAACAGAAGAACGCAAAGCTGAAAGGCTCACCAGCCCCTTAGACAATTAGAGAAGTCAAGAAATTCTCACATTTAGCAAGCTAAGCTTCTTACGAACTTCTTCACTAGACACTCCTCAGTCAACTCACATTTAGCACACGTAACGGAGCAAGCTAAGCTTCTTATGGACTTCTTTACTTGACAGCTAGGTGCGAGTCCCTGGTACATGTGTATGGAAGATCAAATGACTGCTGTGTATATTTTGTGCGTATGTTTCGATAGAACGTTAGTCTCGGCAGATGCATATAACTTTGAGGAAGTTAAGGACTTTGTCTACCTAGGCTCCGCTATCAATTTAGACAATGACCCCAGGCCTGAGATCAAACGAAGAATAACCCTTGCCAATCGCTGCTTCTTTGGGCTAAGATGGCAAAGCCCTCCTTCGAACAACAAAAGTAATAATCCTAGTCCTGCTCAACGGCGCAGTGGCATGGACTTTATCACAAATGTATGAGGGTGCTCTTCGGGTAATTTTCGGTACCGTTGACGAATTATATGGGCTATACAGCGACATTGACTCAGCCAGAAGAGTGAAGGTCCAACGACTGAGATGGCTGGGTCATGTAGAGCGGATAGACCAATGTTCTGGACCAAAACATATTTGAATCCGGGACAATGCAGTAGAAGAAGAACGCAACTCAGATGGGGCACGCAAATGAAAGGGGATCGCAACCAACTTAGCGTGCGAAACTGGAAGCAGGTAGCTAAAGATCGAGTTGGCTGGAGACGCTTGTTGGTTGAGGCCCATGCCCAGTAAAAAGTCAGCTCTGCGCGCGCCACTCTCAAGACGGTGGCCACTTGCGAGTTTGCTCTCGATAGCTGCTTACGGCATTTTTACTCTCAAATGTACATCCACCTTAACATTCTTAGAAGGGTCTGAGATAGCTCCCCGTGATGCTTGTAGATTCTGCTTTTGAACACTGGAAGACCTCACTTTAAGTGAAGGAGCACAACGGATGTTTGACGATCTCATTTTAAGACACATGGCGGTCCAGATTTTCCTATACTGAATACTAGGGATCTTATGACAGCCTAGCTTCAGGTTGTATAGAGGGTCAAAGCCTTGCTTCTCACAACCATTCATGTTGTGCGTGTTATATTTTCCCCATGTGGGGGACTGACCTAAAGCTGTAATTTCGACTTGAAAGACTCTTTCATGACTAGGGACACTGATGGATTGGTGAATCTTTCCCAAAAGACGCTGGCAACAACTGCATTGGCTGCTTGAGAGCAGTCCGTAAAGATCACTTTAGACTTAGTTGAAATATGCGATCGCCGATCATACCTGTCTTGCTATAACTTTTCCAAAGCACAGCTCTTGTTGAAGATGGCACGCGTAAGGTTCAAGCTAGACATGTTAAACTTGACTTTCTAATGCTCTCAATTATTTAGCGATGATGACTGCATTGACCAAGGTTAACATCGCTGTCCTCTGTCTCCCCCATAAGCATCACAAACGTTCATAAATAGAAATACAAATTCGGTCAGGATCGTTGACCAAAACTGAATGCACGCTGCTCATGTGCGAATCTACCGGCTTGGCTTGTTTTCAGCGCTGTCTATTGCGGTGAATTATATGAATAAATTCGTTTGACAATGGAATACTAATTCGGCTGACATACGTTGGTATATTCGCCATAAGCCATGCATACGAGTGTAACCAGTCGAAAAACGGGAGAACCACCCTTTAAAACTTTTATTTCATCTCTAACCGCAGGAAGAATGCAATTAATCAACACAGAGTCACACAAAGTTCGATTTCAATGGAACCCAAGCGCCGGGGGCCGCTTTAAATCATAAAACAACGGCTTGCTGTTGCTTTGGCCATTGTTTCAGACCGAATCCCCACCTACAGATGTAAATTATCATCGTCACTTGGGCAGTAAAATCGTTTAACAAACAACACATCTCCACCGGCAAACCCATTAGCTGACCTTCACATTGAGATGTGCTCCATCTCTCAGCCACTGGGACATTTGCATTACAAAGTCGTCGAAGAATGACGACACCTGGCCGGCCACAAACCAAATCTAACAAGGTGACTGCCCTATCGCAACAAATCACAATGAAGCGCGTTCTATGCCGGCGTTCGTGGTGGTGGTGATCCAAATGGCTCTAGCTCATGCCATGTAGGTATGTCGTCGGCTAATTAATGAAAAAAAAAAAAAATAAAAATTTTAATATTCGCGGTTCCATCGGAGGCCAGTGACGGTATCGCGCCAAGGTGGTAGAGTCAACTAGTTATTTATACCATTAGGGGTTGGGTTGCTCCGAACCGGATCCTGACTGCGGAAAAATATTTAAGAAAATGCCATCGGTAGCGAAGCGTTAGAAGTTCGGTGGTTTTCTTGCAGAGAAGATGCTGATTAGGACGCGTGCGGACAAAGTTATTTTGGTAATGGAATTGGATCTATCTGAGGGCGAGTGGCGAGTTGACTAATTTAATTTGGTTTTTTACAGAGCTTTCTGCTTTTGGCAGGGATCGGCAGTTGTATTGCGGAGCAAGATGGATACCAGTACGAGCGACCGGCAGTGGGATTCAGTGATGGATCTAAGGTTGTTGGAGCAAGCTCTCAAGGATTCAGTCAATCAACGTATCAACAGCAGCCACAGTATCAAGGTGCATCGTCGACCGTGAGGCCGGGTGTGGCTTTTGGTGGATTAAGTCAGGTTAATCAAGTGACAGGTTTTGCTAAACCTCTATCGGGTAGCGGTTCTGGATTTGGTCAAGCTGGACAATATCAGCAGAATAAGGGACCTTCAGTGTCAAGGCCTCAAGCAGCATCCGGTGGATTCCAGGGCCTCGGACAGCAGTCCGGAAGTCTTTCTGGATTCGGTCAAACCGCAAGGCCTCAAACAGGATCAAGTGGATTCCAGTCTGGAAGTCTCTCTGGCTTTGGTCAAACCGCAAGGCCTCAAACAGTGTCGAGTGGATTCCAAGGCTCCGGTAGTCTTTCTGGATTTGGTCAAACCTCAAGGCCTCAAACAGGATCAAGTGGATTCCAGTCCGGAAGTCTTTCTGGATTTGGTCAAACTGCAAAGCCTCAAACGGTGTCGAGTGGATTCCAAGGCTTTGGACAGCAGTCCGGTAGCATTTCTGGATTCGGTCAAACCGCAAGGCCTCAAACAGCATCAAGTGGATTCCAATCTGGGGGCCTCTCTGGATTTGGTCAAACTACAAGGCCCCAAACTTCTTTTGGAGGATCGCAAGCTTTTGGGCAGTCAGTTGCGAAACCTTCAGTTTCGCTCTCAGGACCTGCTTTATCTGGCTCCTTTGGGTCATCTACAACCAGGCCTCAAGCCGCTTTCGGTGGACTTCAAGGATTTAGTCAGTCAGCTAAGCCCTCATCCTTCGGTGTATCATCTACATCAAGGCCCCAAGTATCCTCCGGAGCATATCAAGGATTTGGTCAGTCAACGCAACAGCTTTCTGGGGCAAGACCCTCATCTTCTGGAGCCTATCAAGCTGGTCAATATCAAGGTGGCCAGTCAACAGCTTCGTCTACCTCTTCCGGTGTATATCAAGGATCCGGTCAGTCCAACCTTCAACTCGGTGGCGCTAGGCCCTCAACTCCATCCTTCGGCGTATCATCTACAGGCAGGCCCCAAACCTCCTCCGGGGCATTCCAAGGATTCGGCCAATCTAACTTGCAATTTGGTGGCTCAAGGCCTTCAACCTCGACCTTTAGTGTGAAGCCTGTAGTTTCAGTTACACCCAAGCCCCAAACTTCCTTTGGCACATTCCAAGGATTCGGCCAATCAACCCAACAGCTTTCTGGTGCAAGACCCTCAACATCTGGTGCTGTCCAATCTGGTCAATATCAAGGAAGTCAAACAGTTTCGTCTGCATCAAGGCCTCAATCGCCTTCGGGTGCTTACCAAGGATTTGGTCAGTCTACCCTGCAACTCGGAGGTGCAAGGCCCTCAACTCCATCCTTCGGCGTATCATCTACGTCCAGGCCTCAAACCGGTACTGGCGCATTCCAAGGATTTGGCCAACAGCTGTCTGCTGCAAGACCCGCAACATCTGGAGTCTTCCCCGCTACAGTATCGATTGCCGCTAAACCCCAAACTTCTTTCGGCGCTTTACAAGGATTTGGTCAATCGACTCAGCAGCTTTCTGGTGGAAGACCCTCAACATCTGGAGCCTATCAAGGTGGCCAGTCTACAGCCTCATCTACCTCCTCTGGTACATATCAAGGATTTGGTCAGTCTACCCTGCAACTGGGAGGTGCAAGGCCCTCAACTCCATCCTTCGGCGTATCATCTACTTCCAGACCTCAAACCGGTACTGGCGCATTCCAAGGATTTGGCCAACAGCTGTCTGCTTCGAGACCCGCAACATCTGGTGTCTTCCCCGCTACAGTATCGATTACCGCTAAACCCCAAACTTCCTTTGGAGGATTTAGTCAATCGACCCAACAGCTTTCTGGTGGAAGACCCTCAACATCTGGAGCCTATCAAGGTGGCCAATCCACAGCCTCGTCTACCTCCTCTGGTACATATCAAGGATTTGGTCAGTCTACCCTGCAACTGGGAGGTGCAAGGCCCTCAACTCCATCCTTCGGCGTATCATCTACATCGAGGCCTCAAACCGGTACTGCCGCATTCCAAGGATTTGGCCAATCTAACTTACAATTCGGTGGCTCAAGGCCCTCAACTTCGACCTTTAGTGTGAAGCCTGTAGTTTCAGTTACACCCAAGCCCCAAACTTCCTTTGGCACATTCCAAGGGTTTGGCCAATCAACCCAACAGCTTTCTGGTGGAAGACCCTCAACATCTGGAGCCTATCAAGGTGGCCAGTCTACTGCCTCGTCTACCTCTTCCGGTACATATCAAGGATTTGGTCAGTCTAGCCTGCAGCTCGGTGGTGCAAGGCCCTCAACACCATCCTTCGGCGTATCATCTGCAGGCAGGCCCCAAACCTCCTCCGGGGCATTCCAAGGATTTGGTCAGTCAACTCAACAGCTTTCTGGTGCAAGACCCTTAACATCTGGCGCCGTCCAAACTGGCCAATATCAAGGAAGTCAAACAACAGTTTCATCTGCATCAAGGCCCCAAACGACTTCGGGTGCTTACCAAGGATTTGGTCAGTCTAACCTGCAACTCGGTGGTGCAAGGCCCTCAACACCATCCTTTGGCGTATCATCTACTGCCAGGCCTCAAACCGGTACTGGCGCATTCCAAGGATTTGGCCAATCTAACTTACAATTCGGTGGCTCAAGGCCCTCAACCTCGACCTTTAGTGTGAAACCTGTAGTTTCAGTTACACCCAAGCCCCAAACTTCCTTTGGCGCATTCCAAGGATTCGGCCAATCAACCCAACAGCTTTCTGGTGCAAGACCTTCAACATCTGGAGCCTATCAAGGTGGCCAGTCTACAATCTCGTCTACCTCCTCTGGTACATATCAAGGATTTGGTCAGTCTAACCAGCAACTCGGTGGTGCAAGGCCCTCAACAACATCTTTCGGCGTATCATCTGCAGGCAGGCCCCAAAGCTCCTCCGGGGCATTCCAAGGATTTGGTCAATCAACTCAACAGCTTTCTGGTGCAAGACCCTTAACATCTGGCGCCGTCCAAACTGGCCAATATCAAGGAAGTCAAACAACAGTTTCATCTGCATCAAGGCCCCAAACGACTTCGAGTGCTTACCAAGGATTTGGTCAGTCTAATCTTCAACTAGGTGGCGCTAAGCCCTCAACTCCATCCTTCGGCGTATCATCTACTGCTAGGCCTCAAACCTCGTCCGGTGCTTACCAAGGATTTGGTCAGTCTACCCTGCAACTGGGAGGTGCAAGGCCCTCAACTCCATCCTTCGGCGTATCATCTACTTCCAGACCTCAAACCGGTACTGGCGCATTCCAAGGATTTGGCCAACAGCTGTCTGCTGCAAGACCCGCAACATCTGGTGTCTTCCCCGCTACAGTATCGATTACCGCTAAACCCCAAACTTCCTTCGGAGGATTTGGTCAATCGACCCAACAGCTTTCTGGTGGAATACCCTCAACATCTGGAGCCTATCAAGGTGGCCAGTCAACAGCTTCGTCTACCTCCTCTGGTACATATCAAGGATTTGGTCAGTCTAGCCTTCAACTCGGTGGCGCTAGGCCCTCAACATCCTCCTTCGGCGTATCATCTACATCGAGGCCTCAAACCTCGACCGGTGCTTATCAAGGATTTGGTCAGTCTAGCCTTCAACTCGGTGGCGCTAGGCCCTCAACTCCATCCTTCGGCGTATCATCTACATCGAGGCCTCAAACCTCGTCCGGTGTTTTCCAAGGATTTGGCCAGTCAACCCAGACGCTCAGTGCTGCTAGGCCCTCAACGTCATCCTTCAGTGTAAAGCCAGTAGTTGCGGTCACACCCCGGCCCCAAGCTTCTGTAGGAGGCTTCCAAGGATTTGGGCAGTCTAACCAACAGTTTGGCGCCATCAAACCTTTGACAGGATTTGCATCAGTCTCTAGCACAGCTAGGCCTCAATCGACTTTCGGTGTTCAAGGTTTGGGCCAAGCAACATTCCAGAAGCCTCTGGTTCAAGCTCCCCAGCTACCCAAATTATCTGCTGTCATCCCAACATCGCAGCCTCTATTATCCTACCTGTCTCCCAAACCCCAATCGGGCTTCCAAGGATTATCAAGCTCATCAACCACTGCAAGGCCATCAGTTGCATTCCAAGGATTTGGACAGTCTGTAGCTCAGAAACCTGCAGTCACCACCACAACATTCAGTCAATACGGACAACAGGCCGTGCAACCCGCAGTTGCCACTGGACAGTACCAAATACCGGTTGTTTCAACTACTCTCGCGCCTGCCAGACTACCCGCACCTGCCATCAAGAGTCCAGCATTTATCCAACAGAGTTCATCACAAGATGTCAACTTGGAGTACCTGCCTCCAGTGGGAGCCAAGATACCAAGCAGCGCTTCCAGATCATCTGGAGCAACATCATCGCAGTCGTTTTTTGAGTTGACATCGGCTACTGCCAACCAAGTAGTCGATGTAGCTCAAGAGCATAAGGTTGGAGGATTTGTTGCCAGTAGAACTGTTGAACCCGCCACCAGTTTAAGGTCAGGCTTCTCAACAGCTGCAAATCAGATATCCAACGGTGCTCAAGAGCAGAAGGTTGAAACATTACATCTTCGCGAAAACTTCCCCACATCTACATATCAAGGACAAGGATCTTCTCCCGCTCAACAGTCAGTTTTTGAGTCAACATCGACTATTGCCGATGCAGGCCCAGGACAGACGGTTGGAGGATACGATGGTACCATCAGTGAATCACAATTTGAAACGAATGCTATCACAGGCGACAACCAGGATCAACAAGGACAAGATTATGCCGTGCAATCATCCGCAGGCGACACACAAACTGCCTCCTTACAAGCCAGCTTCAATGCAGGAAATCAAGCTAAGGCTGGGTCTTCCAATTATCAATCGCAAACCTATCAAACCCTTCCCACCCAACAAATAGTCGGGACACAGTTGAACGTACTCGACAGACAGCCTGTTGCTGTTCAAGGAAGCTACCAGCAACAGAGTCAAACGGGATCGTCCAGCGAAAGCCAGTACCTCACTCAAGCCGGCAGTCAAGATCAATACGAGTCCGAAAGTCAAAATGTCGAAAGGCCTGCTTACACAGACTTTGACGACACAGCAGCCGATGCCCAACAGGAAACACAAATCTACGAACAGTACTACGGATTGCCTGGCAACTTCGGCGCTTCCACGAACCAGAACAGCCAATACCAAGTGATCAACTCGCAAATCGACGAAGATTCGCCAGTTCAAGATCCACAACCGCTGAATCCTGAGGAACGGCAAGTCCGCCTGCTAGAAGAGAAGGCCGACAGCGACAGGGAGGATTCTGTTGTAAGGAGCCTGCAAGCCGGTACCTACGAAGGACCACATGTCAACAAAGACTCCGACAAGGAATACAACGTCTTCGACTACGATCAGTACAGTGTGGACCCAGAAGAGACCGACGCCTAACACGCCGAACAAGTTCAATTAGCACAACGAATCGAGGCACCATGTCAAGTCATAGATGTATCTATAGAAATTTAAGGTTAACGTTTAGATATCGAAATAAAAAATACACAAACATTTAAAATAATAATAACTGTCCATTGTTTTGAGATCTTTATTGTCCGCTTAGCATCGAGGAGTGGCCTGTTAGCGCAATTAATCACGCCTGCGTCCGATCTTATCTCAGAACACGTTCGGCGCTAATAAATGTTGGACACGGGTAGACATATGGGTTTGTTTGATCGAAGTTCTTCTTTTTTTTTGGAAATATTTTTGAAAAAGATTACATCGTCAGGTTAGGCACGATTTTACCGACCACACCTACAGACAATGAATCTGAGACGTGCTCGAGTGCGGTTTACCTTGACCTTGCACGGTTTCTGTGATTTAAGTGGGTTTCTGGTGGAATTGTGTACTTCTATTCGGTTTTTGACACTTTTTTTCGTTTTTTTTTAGAGCGGTTTTGGAAGCTTTTAGTTTTTTTTCATTGAACTGCGAGGTGTGCCATTTGGTTGGCCAGGTGGTATATCGTCATCATGCTCAAACTGTTTATACTCCAAATGAATCTCGTAATCGTGGAACCTCGACTACTGATTGGGAACTTTGTTTTCGATTTAGTTGTGTTTCAAAGGACCACTGAGGGAGCATTCTTAAGTTAGAGGAAGCTAGTGGTGGTGAAAGGTAAGGCTAAGGGTGTATTTTGTTCAAAGGGCGCAGCAATGGATGTGGAATATTTATGGATACCAATAGTCTGGTCTAGATGGCATGTAAGATTCTCGGGAACCTCCCGGTGCCATCCGCCTAATCTTCTACAACTGCCTTTGCGGGACTGCCCTTAGGTATTACTTCCTGAAGCTGGTTAGAGACTTATGGTATATCATCTGCATCTGATGCTTCGACACTTCTTAATCTTTCGATTTCGTTCGTTGTGAAAGCTTGTTTTGAAGGATCTCTAATCAGTCGTCCTCTGAAACTGGCTTATTAGAAGCTGTGGGCTTGGCAGATTCATTCACTCTTCCCTCTGTGACGTGACTGCAGTGAAACATTATATGTTCCGCGACGTTCTGTGTAGAAAGGTGTAGAAAGTCGTGTCCAAATCATTAGAGATTTTTTCGATAGCGTCGTGCCCGGATAGGAACTGCGTAAGGAAGTAGTTGCAGTCTTCCCGTGGCCTGTTTGTCCAGACCTCGATAGTAGGGATCAGTTTGGACGTCCATCTGCATTTTGCAGTATTATTCCACTCAGGTTGCCACAATGCTACAGATGTTGCCCTTTCTTCTACTTTTATCCGCCCGATGGCCTCTTGTTTAGGCTAAGGGTGTGTTATTGGTGATAGCAGGTCTACGATATGAAAAGAAAGATACAAACGGGATTTGTGTCACATTTCTGGTGAAAGTATTGCCTAGATTTGTTGGAGAAGTTTCAGTATAAAACACACTGAACTCGCTGAGCATGACAAGTGGTCTTGTGAGGCATTGTCAGTGATCGTGATGGGAGAAGTGGGATCTGGCCGGCTGAAAACAATGAAATCTGGGTTTGCACGAGGATATATGGACATAATTTTTTGTCGCCTGTAGCTGTCACGCCCCTCCAACCATGATTTATCGTAGAATACGTGAAATGGAAATGGTCCCTCATAATTTTTGCTAAAAAGCCTTGAACGCATTGTGGAGAACTATGTAAGATCGGTAGCACTGCAAAGAAAATTTCTAAGTAGAGACCCGTAAAAAGTCTAAAAAGGTCTAGAAGAGGGAAGCTATGCTCGTAGCGTGCTTATACCCACAGAGGGCGCTATAGATAATGCTCCACTAGAAAGCATGTTTTAGACCAAACCGTCATCAGATGGATCTACTTTTTGTTGCCCCGAAGACTGCTTAGAGTGGAAAGTGATAAGGTTATGGTTCAACTTGAGAGAGGCTATCTGCATGGTGGAGTCTGGTCAACTTTACTGTGGCGCTTTGTCATTGATTCGTTGGTTGTGCAAGTGCAGAAGATCCAACTCTCTTCCAAATGGAAGCCTATGCTGTAGCTAACTGAATAATTGGAGACTGATGCAGTGACTGCAGTGACGGAAAGGTGGCAGTGTTGTCACTTGAGGCACCCACAAATCACGAAGATTGTTCTGGAATGTAAGAGAAAAAACGTTTGTACTATGCTCGGGCCATACGAGAATTACAGGCAACGCTTTTAGTGAAAGAAGAGCTCAGCGATTATGCTTGTAAGGACAGAACCAATGATGAAATCGACTCTTGCTTCATAAGGTGCGATGGTCCAGCTTAAGTTCACACAAAACCACAAAGAGTTTTGTGTTAACCTGGGGAAGAAGGACTGTAGAACTATGGTCGGCCAAATCAAAGGAAACAATGCATGTGGCCATCACATGACCAACATGGGAATCAACGTTTACGCCTTGAAAGTGGCGATACGAGTAAAAAAGTACTTCCTTTGTGAGTGTCGAGATTAAGGATTCGTGCGTAGTGAAGCGATTGAAGGAGACGATGCGAGAAGCATAAGAATACATGTGAACTGTTTTATCGCAAGCAAACGCTTCTCGCATTGCATCGTTTTATAGCTTTACTGTGCGCGAACCCTTAAACAGCGCACACCTTGGGTATCGATGTCATCAGAATGGACTCGGTCTAATCTCTTCGTTCTAATTTTGCATTTCGAACAGGAAAACTGCGTATTTAACGAGCAACAGACCACTATGTGTCTACGTGCCTGGGCTTGGGCTACCCCTTTCTCCCCGCCACTATCTCAATTCAACTTAACCTAAGCATAGATCACACCTATAGTATATGTATCTATACATTCAATTCAATGCCCATTCCTGAGAGTATGATCCAGAGTATGCTCCGCTTCATTGAACCATGTTCCGCTGTTTTATAAACCTAGCTTCTTAAGATGTTCTTCAGGCTTATGGTGTTCTGTAAGGAAGCTTGCCAGAGCGGGATTTGGATCTTTTCCGATTCAACTTTTCGAGTAGTGTCATTAACAAGTGCGAAGCCAATGATTACCAGAAGTAAAGCTTTGACTTCCTGTCCTAGATCCTTGAAGATTTGAATGTCAATGTCAACTTTTTAATAGATTCCACGAAGCTGCAGTGCTTGTTCGTTCAATCTAATTGCTAAGCTTGTTTGACAGTGTGCTTGAGTTGTGATTAGCGGACTTAAATATTCAACAAGTGAAAGTATGTTTGTTAAAACAACGTTTTATTAATAAATTTTTTAATTAATGATTTTGCTAGTTCAATTAGCATCTTCAAAGTAAAAATAATTTTCCGTCGTTTTATGTATAAATTAAGGTTTGTTGTGAGTTAATAAGTTTCAAGACCGATTGTCTCTATAAACATTGGAAGCAGTCATAGCGCGAACAATGTCATAAACATTTGTAACCAGTTTTTGGTTTGGAATTAGACACGAAACCTTTTATCGCTTAAATCTTAAAGTTCTGTAAAGCAGATCTGAATCCTATTCAGTGAATTAAGGGACGTTCCGGCATCTATAGGTCGGACGAGTTGATAAAGGTGGGAACATCTCAGGACCTTTCTGAACCGATAAAACTTCGCCTTGATGTTGCGCAGCCAGAAAAGTGGCAAATAAGAGGTGGTATATCTGTGGTCACAAGGAAAAACAACATAAGTCGTATTGTGTTGTGTGTGACTTATCCTGATTTTCCTTGTGGCCACAGATATTATCAACACTCGTCTTTCGTGAAGACAGATCTGGCCAAACGTGGATCTGAAGAGAACGAAACTTGTGTCCATAAATAGGAAATGTATACAAACTGTAGTAGGAGCCCTCACCACGGGGCATTGTTTGATAGGTAGTATGCCCTCTTCATACATATAACTTGCTCCCCTTCGAGGACTATCTGAAATTAATAAACCTTACTTACTTACTTACTTAAGGTGGCGCTACAGTCCGGGGTAGACCTAGGCCTCAACCAACAAGCGTCTCCAGTCAGCTCGATCTTTAGCTAGCTGCCTCCAGTTTCGCACGCTAAGATGGTTGAGGTCCCCTTCAACTTGCGTGCGCCACCTGAGTCGCGGTCTTCCTCTACTGCGCTGTCCCTTAGGGGCGGATTCGAAGATTTTTCGGACCGGAGCATTGGTGTCCATCCGCTCTGCATGACCCAGCCACCTCAGCCGTTGGACCTTCACTCTTCTTGTCGAGTGGATGTCGCTGCACAGACCGTACAATTCGCCGTTGTATCTCTTCCTCCACTCACCGACTATGCAGACGGTACCGAAAATCACCCGAAGAATTTTCCTCTCGAAGCAGCCAAGAGCACCCTCATCCCTTATAAACCTAGAAACCCTTCAAACAAGCTGTGATGTTACTTATTTATTATTCCGTTGTCACGATCGGTCGCATTTTCTTTTCGCTCCGCGAGTTTCCCTTCCGCAATTCAATTACGCGCCCATACAACTGTGCACCGCTTCCGCTTTCCGCTGACGCGCCCCTAATTTAAAATATCACTGACCTGACTTAACAACCGCGCGTGAAGTGCTACTTTCGTTGTGAATCGCTGACTCGCTTTTCAAATTTTTACTTTTGTTGCGACCTAATAACCTGCCCTGTGTTTTAACGTCACCGCTTCGTTTGACCCAGAAACCCGACCCAACGACCCACTGACGGTTAAATTTTTTTTTTATTTTTTTTTTTCTTGCGTAATTTAAAATTAACTCACTTTTCACAACTAATTAAATAATACGCATAAAAGTGTCATTTCTGAAACACCATGGCTGTTTGTGGATACCCCGATTGCAGCGTCATCGATAATAACTCTTCTGACTGGATCTCGTGCAAGGGAATTTGTGGCAGAGTGTTTCACCCGGTATGCATTGGACTGTCAAGAAATGCCATCAAATTCCACCTGAATGAGGTCAATAGTATCTTTTGGTACTTTTGTAGGGAGTGTCAATCTATTTCACTCTCACACATCATGATGGCTATAAAATGTAATAATCAGCAACTTTCCAATCTGACCGACCTGATCACTAACTTCAATCAAATGGTTCGCCTCAATAATTCAAAAACCTGCGAGTTCTTAGCAACAAATTTTGATGCCCTCAATAGTTCTCTTGACAAGTTCCAACTTGACCATCATCCAATACTCAGAAGCATTGACTCCCAGCTCAACAAAATTAACAGCAATTCGTTGAGCAACTCATCGATGCTGGATAACCTGAATGCGTCCCTATCATCCCTCAGCACAGACCTGTAGAAACTCAGTGCAACTAAAGATAAAAGCATTCGGAGTCCCTCACCTAAGTCCACTGCCGGCCTAACAAAGTTTAACGCAATCCACGACGTCATTGCCAACTTATCCGGGTCATTAACAGTGCAATCTGGTGCACTTGTCTCTGCTGCTAGTAACTTGGCAGAACAAGCCAAAAGGATTGAAGACTTTCATGCCTCCATGGATTCGCTACGTCTGGAGTCATCTTCTAACAAATCGACAATCGAAGTGATCATGGAAGAACTCAAGACGATTTCTAGTAAACTCGACCTACTGCCGTGCGAGGAATACCCAGCGAATAACAAATCCCTTCTTGACGAACTTCGGACGGCCTTTGCCTCACCTGAGAGCAATGACACTTCCATCTCAGACAATCTGTCTAATGCTGATGCCTCCTTCGATACACCCAACAATATTTCCGTGAAAGCCAACACAGAACCTAAAGACTGTCGCCCTACTATGTCCAAATCATCACCCCTACCCAGCTCCTCAAATAAACCTTTGGATACCTGGAGACAGCACTGGACCCTTAAAAAAAGAACTACTTTTTCCAACTCCAACACAGTCACCTACCTCATCGAAGACCTTCCCCTCTGCATCGACGAACAATGGATGCACAATTGGTTTTATTCGAAATACAAGATAAATGCACACTTTGTGAAGAGTTCCCACTCCAGCCGCTGGAAATCCTCATTTACGGTAAACATGCCCAAGAAATACGACTGGCTTTTCTCCACAAATAACTCTGAAATCTTCTCACGTGATGACACCGAGATTCGTCGTTGGAACTACCCCACACCATCAACCCGTAATATAACTAATTTAAGTAATGCTTTTTCTTCTAAGTCCTATAAACCCACCTCTTTCCCTCCTAGGATCTCTGCTTCCTTCCAAAAAAGCCCCCGTCGCAATCGCGTGTCTTTCAATCCGACTCCAGTTCCTTGTCCCGTATCTTTACAACCCTCAGTTCAAAGTAACCTCCCCCCTACTCCCTACTTCCCTAACTTCATCCACTCCCATACTCTTAATCCTACCGCCACGCCAGCCTCCGACACTTCATGCGCTAATGCTCCCACCACCTCCACTCTGTCCTCCCTCACCTGCTCAAACAAATCTGTCACACCTGACCCCTCTCCTACAAGTCCTGCTGATGCACATGCCTCCTTTCTGGACCCCATGTCACCACCCAACGTCAAACTCACTCAACAATTGGCCGACCTTGGCGAAGACAGTCGTTATGTAATGTCACGTTTAAGAGACCACAACACTTTTGAGAACGTCCGTCTTTACCTTGCCTACCTTCACGACAAACCCGACTCTATCTGTGTCAATGGCAAAACAAAAACCAATACCATGATCTTCATTCGCGAACAGGGTCTCCCAACCGAAATACAAACCCTAAAACAAATATTTTTGCGGTTTCACGAGAATTTCAATATATCGCCCCTCCAAGTGGCTAATGACCTATCTACATATGCCTCCTTTGTTAGCTCCAAGCGCATATCGCATCTCCAAAGATCTCGGGCTGACTTTAACAATTTTTTTCGTCCACCGCGCTCCTAACGTAACACGCTCTTCTAATTTATGTTTAAATAAAGCTAACCTCAAGTGCATGTCTCTTTATTACCAAAATGTAAGAGGTCTTCGCACTAAAACCTCCGAGGTTTTTCTTAATTCTCAAAAGCTCCCCTACGATGTTTTCGCCTTAACTGAAACTAATCTTACCCCTAATATTAAGGATCGCGAACTCTTTACGTCTGACTACAATGTTTTTCGTAATCCCTATATAGTTGATCCTTTAATTGACGAAATCACTAACGAGCATTCTAGCGACGATCCCCCTGGTCGAGGAGTGTTATTGGCTCTTCACACGTGTTATGACGCATCTGAATTTCCTATTCCAAACACCTCTGATCTGGAATTAGTTTGTGTAAAAGTTACATTTACTAAGCGCTCCCTCTACATCTTGTGCTGCTATATCCCACCCACACAACCTTTAAGTGAATACCAGCTTTTTGTTGATGCTGTCGACTTTGTGACTGAAGCCATGAGCCCCGAAGATGATGTTATCGTCGTTGGTGACTTCAATCTTCCACGATTGCACTGGGCTGAGTCAGATGATGATATTCACTTAGTCTCAATTAATGCCACTTCTGATAAGGAAATCTTATTTACCGATCGGCTGTTGGCTTCTGGGCTTTATCAGTTAAGTGGTATCAAAAACAATCTAGGAAGACAACTAGATCTAATTTTTTCTACTGACGCCGATAACTGTGTAGTTATCGAGAGTAGCCACCTTCTTTCCAAACTTGACGACTTTCACCCTCCACTGTTTTTATCATTATCATATGATATTGTAAACATTAAAATTGACCCCTTGAGGCAGCGCAAATTTAATTTTCGCAAAGCTAATTTCGACAAACTTTCTGAGCTTCTTGGTAATATTGACTTTGACTTTATTTCTGACAAGACGGTTAATATTGATGTGGCCAGTACCACTTTTTATTCTCACATCTACGAATGTCTCCTTAAAGCCGTTCCTTTAACAACTCAGAAAAGTACTACTTCCTCTCCCCCCTGGTATAATAAAGAACTACGCTCACTGCGGAACAAACGAAACAAACTATGGCAAACGTATCTTAGATCTAGGTCTATATCTGACTACTCAAACTACCTTTTAGCCTATGACAACTTCTCCGCAATGTGTGGGTCCCTTTACTCTGAATACCTCGCCAGCATGCAGCATGACCTTATTATAAACCCTAAACGATTATTTCAGATCATTAATACTAAAAGGAAATCGGATGGTTACCCTTCCACTTTAAAATCCGGAAGCTGCTCCTCCGCGGACCCCAAAACTGTCTCTAACCTCTTCGCTGACTTGTTCAGCCAGGCGTTCGCGAATGACGACGTTGAGCCGGACCTTAACTACTTCAGTTACATGAATGGCTGCGCTCAAACTTCCTTAACATCCGTAAGTATTAGTTTATCATCAGTAGTTGATAAAATAAACCTCCTCAAGGACGATTATTCATCTGGTCCTGATGGACTCCCCGCCATAGTCTTAAAGAAATGTGTATCCGAACTAGCTCAGCCCCTTACTGCTCTCTTCCAGCTTTCAATCGCACGTGGTTTTTTCCCTAAATTATGGAAGGACTCATTTATTATTCCCATCCACAAAAAGGGTAGTAAGAATGATATTTCCAACTATAGGCCCATTGCTAAACTCTCTTGTATTCCTAAGCTCTTTGAGAGTTTAGTTTATGACACGATGCTTTTCCATTGTAAACCAGTTTTCTCCTCAAAGCAACATGGGTTTCTAAAGGGTCGATCTACAACCACAAACCTTACTACATTTGTTTCCAACTCATTATGTGCCTTGGAAAATGGTAAGGAGGTGGATGCTGTGGCTACTGATTTCAGCAAAGCCTTTGACAGAATTTCTCACAAAGTCGTACTCCTTAAACTTAAGGCACTTGGTTTTCCACCATGGTTTGCTTCATGGATTAAATCTTATTTAGAAGATCGCAAGTACAGTGTCCTTTTTAGATCTTCTGTCTCGAACCCAATCACTGCATCCTCTGGCGTACCACAAGGTAGCCATTTAGGGCCTCTGATCTTCGATTTGACGATTAATGATGTTGAGCATGTAATTCTCCTCTCCGACCTTGAGATTTACGCAGATGACATGAGAATCTCTAAGCAAATCTCCTGCACTGCTGACTCCCTGTCTCTGCAAACTGACTTAAATCATTTTTACATTTGGTGTCAACAAAATCTTTTAGAGCTTAACGTGAAAAAATGCCAAGCTATCACTTTCTCCCGCAAACGTCATCCCCTGCCTCAAAGGTCATATCACATTAACAATGAGCTAGTTCCCACTGTCTCTTTAATTCGTGATCTGGGCATTATTTGCGACACCCAACTCAACTTTCGTCCTCATATCGACAACATTATTAGCAGAGCCAACTCCGCACTTGGCTTTGTTAAACGTTGGTCGAGGGAGTTCTCGAACCCTTACGTGACTAAATCCCTTTATATGACATTCGTAAGACCACTTCTTGAATATGCCAGCCAGGTATGGTCACCATACCATCAAGTTCATATTCAAAGAATTGAAGCCGTCCAGCGAAGATTCATTCGCTTTGCCTTACGTGGCCTAGGTTGGGATGACCCACACAATCTACCTCCCTACGAGCATCGTCTTAAGCTGCTCAATTTACAGGCCCTAAGAACTCGTCGTGATGTAGCTGATATACTTTTTATACATCAGTTATTAACAGGAAATATAGATTGTCCTTATCTGCTCCATCCCTCCAGATCTCCCTTAACACCAACCCTCGTCGTTTAAGATCTATTCCCCTATTCCGACTTCCCCACCACCGTACTGACTATGGCACGAACGAACCCCTTACAAGAATGCTCCGTAAAGTAAATATGTTTCCTAATGCATTCGACCTAAGCCTTACCAAACTCACCCTGAAACATTCCCTTCATAACCTACCCCAACCCTGAACCATTTCTTCTCTTGACGTAGCAATAGTAAATTGTTAAATTTAGTCTTAGCTCTTTTTTATTTGATTTAAGGTTTAGATTGTTTAAGTTTATGTTACCCTTACTTTATAGTTTAGAATTAAGTTTCACTATGTGCCATGCTTGTATTAAGCTCAATAAAAATTAAATTAAATTATCTGCTTTCTGTAATTCAACTGCTTTCGGGTTACATTGACAACCCTTCACTGTTTCAACCCTTAATATCAATCCTCGTTCCCTGAGATCGGTTTTCCTTTTCTGATTACCTCTCCACGGCATCAAAAAAAAAAACCATTCTCCGCCATCCATCACATATTTGAACTGATTGGTTCGTGGTCTTAGACCAAGAAAGGTCCACCACTGACCAAACATTCAGACTACATCTAGACGGGCTAGATTAGATTAGATTAGAACTTGAGGTGGTCCTTAGTCCCTTATCACTGCGGACGCAAGTGAGCCCTCTGTGATATCCTCTTCATTAGAGCACTTCAACGATGCCGTAGTGCGCGGTGAAACCGGCGCGGCGATGTCTTTGGGTGAGCTGGTGATTATATCTTCCGCCACGAGGTAGTGTTTACCTAGAAAACGATGACGTGTTCTTATGAGGCAGTTACAGTGACATAGTATGTGTTCTGCTGATTCTTCGTCCTCGTTGCACATCCTACACGTGTTTCCTTGTGCTGTTCCCATAGTCATGAGATATTTTTTAACTCGGCAGTGTCCAGTTAGAAATCCTGTGAGGATTCGAATCTGATTTCTTGTTAGTTGAAGAAGTTGTTTCGTTCTTTTTTGGGAGGGGATTGGTATAAAAGCTTTAGCTTGTCTGTTACCTTCCGTTTCTGTCCAGTAATGTTGTGCTTTGTATTTTAACCAATAGTTAATACAGCCTTTAGCTGTACTTGTTGGGAGGCCGCAGAATGGTCTTGGTATCATAAAGGTTGTGGCAGAACTTTTTCTGGCTAGTTCATCTGCCTTTTCATGGCCCGGTACCCGATACCCAAATGAGATGATCTCTGTTTGTGCTAGCCATACTACTGTAAAGAGATGTTTTGGTGAAAAGATTGTAAACTGCAGCTCCGACTACTTAATATGTTTTTGATCCATATGTGTACCATACATAAAAGTCGTTTGCAAATATTGGTTTGTTCTGTTCCCAGTTGTAACGTTCTTGGAAAGTTAAACCTAGGCAGGCATCTGTCCGATATTGTGATGAGCATATAGGCGTTCACTATTGCTTCTTTCATTATGAGAAGGTGAAGAGGTGGAAGACTTAGTAATGTTTCTAATGCTGCGATTGGAGCTGTTCTCATCGCCTCTGTTGTACACACACAGGCTAGTCTTTGCAGTTTGTTGAGCTTGGTCTGTGCGGTCTTTTGTTTGGTCTTTTCCCACCAGACCGGTGCAGCATAGGTCTGACGATGGCTGTTCATAGCCATAGCTTGATTTTGGGGTTGATGTCCGAATTCCTTCCTACGAGACATTTGCTGGTACATAGTGAGGTTCAGCCTTTGTCTATGACTTTGTTGAGGTGGGTTTCCCATGTGAGTTTTGAGTCTAGAGTTACCCCTAGGTACTTGACTTCCTTTGAGAATTCTATAGATTCACCGATTCTTCTCTTGGTGACGGTGGTTTTTTTTCGGGTTGATGTTAAGTCCTACATTTATGCACCATCTAGCCACAAGATTTAATGCCCCCTGGAGGCAATCCGAGATTGTTTCTTCGAATTTACCTCTGATTAGGATTGGTATATCGTCTGCGTATCCTTGGACGTAGAAAGAAATGGAAAAACGGAGGAAGTTGTGAAAACCACATTTAAATGTATCGACGTCTCGAAAAACGATCGCAAGGTTGGTTCTGGAATCTGTTCCGCTTCTCTGAAGATGTCAAGCTTCTAAAGATTTCACTGTTCTGTCCTTTCATTCTGTCCTGGAAGTAAAACCCTCGTCAAAACTTAGTTTGAAGTTCAGTTTTGACAGAATGTAGTCTGTTTAGGGACACAATCAAATCACTTGGACGATTAAAGATTTTTCTGTGGCAAGTATGCTAGGCAGTTCGGCATATAGATTCCTTAAGTCTAACTGCGCATATGCTTTTTTTTACATGAAAGTCGGAGAATTGCTAGGACGTCGAAAAAACACGACCGCAGAGCTTCCTTGAGATCTATACTTGGTGGTCTTTGCACTCTTCTTAGTTTTTTGAGATTGATACCTTTGCTCATAAAAGGCCACCAGACTGGTAGACAAGACCTGGACTTACAACGGTTCCGATATCCATAGAATCGTTTTTAGCTGAATTCTCCGTTTCTTGCCAAAGGTTCAGCTACAGTCTTGGAAGGATATATGCACGTAAAAGCTCTCCCGCTGTTACTTGTTTAGTGTTCATCTTGGAGAAAGTGAGAGTCGTTGACCGATCAGACAGGGAAGGGTGAAACCTGGTGTTTTGGTTGACAAGGTCGACTTCCCATGGTTGTAAAGTAATTTCAATTCAGTCTCACTGCTAGCTTCCTCAATGTCTACGAAGATTGTAGGGCGAAGAGAGTTTGAAGAACTCTACTTACCAGAACTTGTCCATCCTTAGTGGATATGCAGACTTTTGTTACCTTTAAATGTATAGTGTCTGATAAAAATTGCATCCCTGAACAAAACTCATCCCTTTGATGACAATTTTTTGAAAGAAAATGTCCGTCTACCACTTTCTCCCAGTGCTTCAGCCACACACAATCTAGGTTAAATGCCCTACCGCTGTCGTAGATAGTTTATTTGTTCATTTCCAAGCAATATGGCTAAGAGGCACTCAACAAACCTTCAAGAGCTCTACACAGATGAAGCGTAATTGATATGAACAGCTACCCTTCCAAACCAGACACCTATAGAAATAAACATTCTCTTGCATCCCACCACATAAACCTTAACCGTGAATTTCCTGCAATCAAAAGCAACATTATCCTTCCATGCGTTCGCTGGTGCGTTGTCAGTTGTCGTCATTTCAGGACTTTGTAAGAAATAAATGCGTAAACGCATCCATCAGCAGTGGCTTATGCAATTCTCCAGGCAAAGCTGTGTATAGTTGTCCCGAGAAGTTTTGTTTGCTTATTCACCTTCGAAACAACTCGTCGTCGTCGTCATAATTGTCTTCGTCCTTTCGTTGCAAGAATCCTAATGAAAAGCATTTAGAGTGCATTTGGTTTTATGCCGCAACTCCCGTTATCATCAGCGATGCGGCTGGCATGGCGGTAGCCGTTCTCAAGCTAACAAAACAAAATGTCATTGTACGTACGAAGTTGTCTCTGTCGGTGGTGGTCGTGTATGGCAATTACTTGCCGACGACGGTAGCAGGGCCACATATCTTGTTCAAACAGAGTTCCACCCATTGAGACATGGACTTCCTGGGGCGGTAGAAAGATGTATATACGCACACACACACACAGAAGTAGACTCGTCTGCGATAGAACATTTTGAATGAAAGGACGTATGGAACTGTGTGCACTGTATGCACTGTGGCACCTACAACTAGGACTCTGATTTGGGGTACAGGTCTCTATATTCAAAAGATGTTTGAGTCGCTGGCTCTGTTGTTGGCATTTTGGCACCTGTGCAATGAATGAGGTGATGCTGCATGGAGACGGCTTTAATCTTTTTGGCGCAGTCTAGGCACCTATTCATTGGGGAAACACTTTTCACACGGATGCATTCAGTTGACAGTTGTTAGGCGTTCTGAGTGTATTACATTTTTTTTTGTTTTTGTTTTTGTAAAATTTGAATGAATTGACGGAAAGGATTTTGTGAGACACACCACTCAGTTCCTCATGTCAAGTGTTTCTTGATCGATCCGAACGGATAGTACCTAAAGCGTTGGCTTTTTGAATTAATTGGAAAGGCTACACGTTTGTAACAACTTGCTTCAAAAGCTCTCCCATTGAATCGATAGCCCAAGACCGCTGAGTTCGAGGGTTGAAACTAAATCTCAATGCCAAACCTGGAGCTAAGTATGCAAAGGCGTCTAAAATAGATCGGGGGGCTCAGTGGATATCAGTGCTACAGACATCATTGGACTCAATTTCCTATAGAAGGAGCATGTATCCTCTATCGCAATGTCCAGTGATTACTTCGGATGTGATATGAATGGAGGATCTGTCTATAACCGAAGGTTTGGTGTACTAGGTGCAACACAGTCGCTCCTAGACAACCAAAACAATTGGTTTTACTTGATTCCATTACATCTATCATACAGTGCAATTGTTGTATCGATGAGAGAATCTAGATGTCTGCCTCTTTCATGATCGAGCTTGCCTAAATCTAGCCAATTCGTCTTCTTAGGAAGGAAACGAACGTCCTTTCTATGTCAAAGGATTCAGTGAAGTTTTATTACATACTTGACTGAAGGCATTCAGTGCGCCATTACTTACTTACTTACTTAGGCGACGCTACAGTTCGGGGTCAACCTGGGCGTCAACCAACAAGTCTCTTTAGTTGGCCCGGTCTTTAGCTAACCGCCTCCAGTTACGTACTCCAAGTTGGTGGAGGTCCCCTTCTAGTTGTGCGCGCCACCTTAGGCGAGGTCTTCTTCTACTGCGGATTAGATTCAAAGACTCTCCGGGCCAGAGCGTTGGTCTCCATTTGCTCCTAGAAGACCTAGCCATCTCAAACGAGATATGAGCAGTTCTTTGACAGGTCAATGTTACTGTAGAGCTTGTATCATTCGTCGTTGAATCTCCTCCATCAGAGATCCTTAACGCAAACTGGACCGAATATCTTACGAAGAATTTTTCGCTCGAGGCGACCAAAGGTATCTTCTATAGAGTCCATGCGTGGAAGAATTGCTAGAGCTGGGGCTGATTCGGTCGTCTTGTGCTGATGAAAAAAAAAAAATGGTACTGACAAGTTCTTTATTGACTTTCGTGTGCTCAACAAAGGCGCTCAGAAGGGGAAGCTTTCGATGCCAGTAGTTGACGAGGAACTAACATCAATGAGTGGGAACGCACACTTTACCATACTGGACTTGGCATCGGGCTATCATGGAGCAGGGGATCGAGAAATACACCGCCTTTACGACTTATGAGGGATGCGACGAATTTAATAGAATCCTCTTTGGCCTCGTAAATGGTCTGACATTCATGCATAAGGTGCAGTCACGGTTGCGAAAGGGTGATGTAGCGAAGGTTCTTTGAAGAAACTAGCATGCCTAGCAAAACTGTGGAGGAGGGTCTGGATAAGCTACGGTCCTGAGTGTGCTAAAGGAGTTCAGATTAACATTGAATGTCAGCAAATCCGTCTTCTGCAAGAGTTTCTTGGGTGGATAAACATGTAGCTCCATCACTGCATTCGTTAAGCTCTCGTGCTGAAAAACTTTCGAAAACATGTCATACATAAGCGCTTGCCAGTCTACTAACAGCCTGTTTCACTCTGAATTCTTACCGCACTGTCAGCGCTCTAAAATGCGTGACTTCTATTAAGTCAAACTAACTTCCGTATCTTCATCAATCGCTAATCAAGTTTTTTTTTCATCGTTTTCTATGCGATTCAAGCGACTAAAAGGTGTAAAATGCATGTTTATTGCTTACATTCTAGTTTTCCAGAACCAGACCTAAACAGGTTTCCCTTTGGTTAACGCACTTAACGCCTCTGCCTTAGCATATTTCTAGAATTTATTTCAAATAAAACCCCCAAACGAAAAAAAAGATAAAAACTCATCCCAACATAGAAGATGCGAGTAAATTAGCATCGAATACCAGGTACCCCACCATGGTCCATTGTCTTTTCACTTTGAAACAAGTTTCTCCAGCATGTCGGCTCTAGTGGATAAGTTTACCAGTGACGTGCGGCTCATCGGCAGCTCTCAGTCTGAATCGAAGTCCCCGTGGTTTATGCGTGGTGCTGTGGTTTTTTTTTTTTCGTTTCTGTATTTGTAAAGAACCGCCTAATCACTGAATGCCCACGAACATGAAGAATCTAGTATTTCGAGTAAGATGACTTTTTAATTAGATATATTTGCATCTGGTGGTTGTATTCGTAATTTGTATCTATAATTTGCAGTTTTATTTGACGGTGACGCTATGCTGGCAGAGTGGCATTGCGGAACGATCGGCGAATGGATATTTCTATGACAAGCCAGAGGGAACGTTGTTTGACGAATCACCCGGAACGGTTCAATTGACAAATGCTGCTGCGATATTTCCACCGGTACCGTCGACAGTTGGTTACTTCCAGGATTTATTGCCTCCGATACAATCGATTCCAGAGACGAATTTGGAGATAGTTCCGGCGAAACTGGTCTATGAAGACACCCAGGCTGCAGTCAATTCAGCCTTGAACTTTGGTTTGCAAGAGCAAGGTCTGCAAAGTTTGCAGAATTTTGGAAATAACTTCGGCCAGCCGCAACCGATCTATAGAGGAGCTAACCTCCAACCAATTGCATTCAACATACAAGACGGCAGTCAGGGGTACAACAGTATTCAGCGGCCCAGAACCAATTGTTGCTCAATTTAATCCACAATTGGGGGATATATTGAATCGCGGACCAATCACCCGGACCATTACAACATGTGGCCCGAACAACGATTGCAAGTCGATCAACCTTCAGTCGGACTCAAGCCAAAGATTGGGCATTCGGCCAGAACAACGTCAAGCCGGCTATGATGGAAATGCCCAACAGATCTATCAATCATATGAAGCTCAGCCAAGGTCAGCGACTGTGGGAATATTTGCAGTGCAGTCGCCCCTAGTAAGGCCGCCAGGAAGGCGACTGATACCGTACACCGAAATCGAACGCGACGATATATAAAATTTCAACAAACACCCAGCAAATAACCCCAACATTCCCCGCCCCAAAAAGTATTCTTCCTTTGTGATGTCTAAGCTATGATTAAGTAAACTATGTATCTTTTGTTTGGTGAAAATAGTATCTGCGTGTTTGTTTTTATTTAATTCGTCGAATGCAAATTTTGTTTTGTTTTTATTGGATTTTGTCGGAACCTACAGTAGACTGGTTTGAGGCTATCGACTTGATGCATTTTTGTGGGTTTGTTTTTGGACTTTTCTTGTTCCACGACTGATGATATAATAATTACAGTTCCGGTGAAGATATGTGTTAATCGTGGAATTTAATTAGATACAATTATATTTTCATTCAAGAAAGTTGTTGTGAAAGTAAAAGTGTTGTTTATCGATGCTATAAGTGTGATGAAATTTTTATCAAACCTGGATCGAGCTGAAGTGAGTTTTGGAAACGTAACTTAGGCTTAAACTTTCGAATACGTTGTGGATGATTTTGGAAATAAATAAATCATAATATAACATCGTTCAAATGTCCGAGGGGCCGCTCTAGGTGGCACGCATCCGAAATGTCCAATTTTCTATGACTCTGGCGCATAAATCAGGATGAATTTGACCGATTGCCTGGGTTATATTAGTTTTAAGGGCCGCTGCATAGACCTGCGACTTCAGAAAACCCCACAAAAAAAAAAACTCTAACGGGGTCAAATCGCACGATCTCGGTGGCCAGTTCACATCACCTCCACGTGAGATGATCATGCTCTCTAATCGTGCAGAATTTCCAATGTGGCGTGAGCTGTGTGGCACGTAGCGGCGTCCTGTTGAAGCCACATGTCGTTGGTGTCCATATCACCCAATTCAGGCCAAAAGAAATTGGTAATCATAGACCTATTGCGCTCGCCGTTGACGGCAATGGCCTGGCCAACGTTGTTCTTGAAGAAATATGGACCGATGCCCAAAATCCCTACTAAACAGTGACTTTTTCGGGATGCATTGGACGCTCTTGGATCTCATTTGGATTGGTATCGTCCCAAATTCGACAATTTTGTTTGTTGATATTCATCCAAAAATGGGTATCATCAGATGATAATTAGGGTCAGTTTCCAACTGCTACAGAGCCCATTCAGCGAACACACGTCGTTGTCTATGGCCAGCTCCTGGGTCAGTCGAATTTTGTACGGGTGCAGGCCCAAGTCACGACGCAAAGTTCGCCAAGTTGTGGTCTGCGAAAGGCCGAGTTCCTGTGAGCGACGCGAAATCGACTGCCTTGGGTTCTACTGCACACTATCACGGACAGTGACAGATATTCCGTTTCGTCGACTTACGGGTGTTGGTTGATCGTCTCAAATTTATCCACCACACTGCGAATAGTCTTTTCGGAAGGACAATTATGGCAACCGTAAAATGGGCGAAGCGCGTGAAACGTTGCCCGAACAGAACACCCATTTTGATAAAACAATTTTATTATTTGCACGTGTTGTCGAACGCTATATCCATCCGTGGTGATTTGGCAAAACAGACTGAATAAATGACAGCCAATTTGACAGGTGTAGCTTCAACAATATGGCCGCTATCAACTGTCAAAGTTCGGAAGTCCTTATTGGAAGACCCTTTATTTAGTGCAAAGATCCTAAAAAATTTGTTATATCTGACACCGCTTGGCATCTTTAGCAAGCAATCAGTAGCCAGTTCAGTCGTTCGCTTCAAAGCAATTTCACAGTAGTTCAGTAAAGATTTTGGCAATGCTTTCGTCCTGAACAAGTTCATAACGACCCCAGACGGATAAATTGTAACAAACACTTCCTAGTTACCATCCCTTCCAGGTCATTCGGGGAGGAAGATGTATTTCTACAAGTTAATATCCAATTTTACACCTTGACGGAGGAATCTCTGAGAGATTTAATCTAAGCCTTTGCCTTTCCGTCTTCCAAATCATTGCAGCGTGTTGGCGATTGAAGAAGTCTTATTTTAGCTTTAAAAAAAAACGGGAAATTCGCATCTTTTTGGATAGTCAAGCAGCTGACAAGTCCTTGGAATCATTTTTTCTAAACCCAATAGTAACAAGGCTTGGCGTACATTCAAACGATTCTTGCAAAAGCTGCATGAATGAAGAGCTGCTTCACTTATTAGAACCCTACTTTACCGACCTTAGCGATTTGATAAACACAGACGTCAGAAAGATTCTTCACTTTATCAAAAGCTCTCTCCAGATCCTTGTGGTATTATAATGGACCTATCACTGGTCTAAGTGTGTTGGCTTCCATTTAAACTAACGGAACCTTGCCCAGTAAATAAGCGAGTTATAACAATCCACATCAAAGCTAAGTTTCACATGAAGTGTCTAACGTTCCACGAAGGAGAAACACGATGCCACCAAAGACCGTTTCGACGATCCAGAGGCATAGCTCTTGACTTTTCTCCAAAATAATATAAGGGTGTATGTGGTAGCTTACAGTTCAGACATCTCAACACCAACCAGGGACTAAGAAGGCACTTGACACTTCTCTAAATGTATACGACGTTTGAACGTTGCGAAGTGAAAACATCGGACAAGGGTGCCATTATTCAATAAAGTCGTAACCAGAACTACCACACTGAGCAAATTTAATGTTGGAAGACATCCTTTCGGGTGTCCCCAGACCCGTAGCGCAGCAAAAGCAAGCACAGAAGTCATCAAAAATGCTGCGACTGATGAGTTAGATATCAACGTTCCACTTGCATGCGAAATTATTGGCCATTTGTCTGTGAAACTTTCAGTGGAAGGCTGCGTTAAGAATTATTTTTATTAGTAAGGCTCTGCGACAGACGCATACGGGCACTGCGACCTAAAAGATCTATTGTACCTGGAGCCAGTTAGACAAGCAGATCCTCTATCTTCCTAATGAAGTTGAGGATATCTCCAGTCGAGGTATTACGAATGTCCTCCGGTGTTAGGAATTCTTTGTGGAGACAGCCTTTCCTGACCCTGCAGACAGCCACGCACTCACATAGTACGTGTTCCGCTGATTCATCTTCCTCTAAGCAGAGTCAGCATTCAGATTCCTTCGGCTACAGTGACCGGTGAGGAAGCTCGCAAATCTTCTGATTTTGTTTAAGGGTCGGATGGCCCATTAAGCCTGTCTGAGTCCCTGAGTGTTGTTCCAGTAGGATATGAAGTTTCATTTTTCCCAGCTGTCCAGACTCATTCTGAACGCGGAAGTAGGGATGCCGCAGAAGGGTTCAGCACCTATGTACCTTTCTGAAGAGCCTTTCCTGGCAAGTTCGTCTGCAATTTCATTGCCTCTGTGTCCTGGTACCCACCAAAGTTTGACTTTATTCCGCTTTGAGAGGTACTGGAGAGCATTGAAGCAGCCTAGAACAGCTTTTGAGTTACGGTAATGGGAACTCAGTGCTTTGAGCGCTGCTTGTCTGTCGGTGAATATATTGATGGCTACTCCCTTTATGCCGAAGTCGAGAATAATGTTGACGCTAGGACACACTCCGAGTGCCTTTGAGACTTTGTGATTAGAGCCATAGATACCGGCACCGACACCGGAGTCCATCTTTGAACCATCAGTATACCACACTAGTCCTTTTATGTTCAACAACGGGTCTCCGGTATCCCAGGAGTTACGGTTCGGGATCTCTCTCAATCTCGAACTTCCTACCAAAACAGAGTAACTTGGGCATACAGTCCGATACCGTGCTGATAATTTCAAGCTCGGGGAAGAACACTACCAATCGCTTCCTTGAAGTAATTTTCAGTAAAACGAGGATAAACATCGTAAACAATTTGATACCGTCCACCAGATAGACATTTTGTTCTTAACTTAGGCTTATCCCTACCGTGGGTCATTATTTCCCGTCCATTAGCCGAGTATAGTGTTTCCATTGATTCTCACTTCTTTTGTCTTTTTCGTGGAGTGTTTCACCAGCTCCTCCTCTAAAGAACTCGAAGCGCATTATACCCGTCACTTTGAGTATTATTTTCCATCGAAAGGCCTTTTACAACAATCGTATATAGACGTTAATCCCTAAGCTAAAAATGTACATATGACATTGAGAAGGGTGTCCCTTCAAAGCCAACTAGCTGAGGATTCTTTAAATGGCTTCTTTACAAGAGCTTTTCACTTTCGTGCACTTTTTTCTGATTTTTTTGGGGCACTCAGTCGACTTTTTTTTTTCCACAAACAGATTCTCTGTATGTGTGGTGAAATAAATGTCATTCACCTCTACTTGTCAATGTGACAAGACGCAGGGTGTTTGGTGGGGGTCTGCTCATATACATTCACTTGCAGCTGTGTACTCGTAGTTGTGACGGTATGGCATGAAATTACCACACGAGTATGACGGTGGCAGGCATAATTACTTCAGCGATTCTGCTTTGAATTCTTTCGTCCTTTTTTGTCAGGATATGGGAGTAAGTATCTGTTTTGGCAACTTGACTTGTTAATGGGAGGACTATAATTGTTCAAGCCTTTGTTCTTGTTCTTTCTTGGTATGTTTTCTTTTGATTCCAAAAAGGATTTACAAAGGGATGCAGTTTTATGCTTGGTCTATTGTAAATCTACATAAAGCTCTACCCTCATTAGCATGTGAAGGAAAATCTTTTTTCTTAAAGTTGCACGTAAATCCATGAGACGGTTTGTATCCTTAGAAATCCGTTTCAGCTTGTTTGTTTAAAGAATTTGAACTAAGCCAACGTGCAGGACATCCTGATGTATGATGGTTACACCGAAGAATTTTTGAGCTTTTGTCTGTTTCGACGTGGGTGAGCAAGATGGGATACATAAGTGTCCTAAGGGCGCAAAAGGAAAAAAAAAAACTCGTGAGCATGCATGAAATGATGAGAAAAAAAAACTCAGATCCTTACTGCGAGTTGTTTTTAAATTTTGTTTGTTACTCCTGTAGTGGTACTTCAGGAGTAGTCAGTACGGTACGTGGGTTATAAAAACATTTTCACACGTGCACTAATGTGTTCCCACTAAAATGCATGCACAAGCTCTTGTTACTATGCCACAGTGAGAGGTAAGAGTGTCCTTAATGTTATTGTTTGCAATAGAGGGGGGGAACTCAAAACGTGAGTGAGAGCAGTGTAAAATCCAAAGGTGTGAAAATTAAGGGAACAACGTTCGTACAGAAGATGTAAGCGGCTTTAATTAATCGTGACATAAACCAGTACCTACAGCAAAAGTGAGGTAGAGGACGAGGCGTGGTTCCTGGAAATGAAGCCGTCAGAACAGTGACTACGTACTATACTTTTTCACTTTCTCTTAAGGTATTACTAGCTTTTGAATGCAGGTCCTTTCGCATGGATTACTTACTTACTTTACTTAAAGGGCTCCCGATACATGAAGGAATTTTGATTGAGACACTGCAGCCTGACATTATCTTTGAATCCGTGCACGCTGCTTTCAGTTCTCCAGACTAAGCACTCTGGGATCCACTGTAGCTTGGTCCTTCAGGTCCTCGTCGTCTCGAATCTGGTAGTTCGTCTGGTGAGTCTCAACATGAAGTTCGTTGGTCTTTTCCAATGGTGTGCTCCGTAGGAGCTTCAGGCGTTCACACATTACGTTGAGTAGGATCTTAAATGTGAGATTTAGTTGGGAGTCTGAGAGTCCAAACGTATTTGATTGATGATTTGATGCATGCACGCTACCAAAAAGAATCAACTCCTTATTTGAAAAGCTTGGTTTAAAAGCTATCAACGTCAGCTTCCAAGATATTCTTCAGTTTTTTGATAGCTGCAGCAACCTCTTCTATACTGAGATAGGGATATATGTCCTTCTTCGTTGACTGGACCCTTTCAACAGTATGATCATTGGGGAAGTGCTGCTTAAACAAATCCACAATTCCCCGTCCGCCGGCTACTAGGTTCTCGTTTCGAAGAGCCTGTGTTCCGGCTTAGAAGTCAGTGCTCAGTTGCTTAGGCTTTCTATAGAAGTGCTGCATGTTGTTCCTGTCTCAACTCTTTGATTTCCTTGAGCTGAGAGACTGCGTGAGGCATCGCAGGATTTTGTTCTCCTTCTCTTGCTCTTGTTTTACACCTAAGCGCCTTTAGATGTGCATCTTCCGTCACCTCTTTCCATTATTTGCAAACACATACCATGGACATCTTTTCAGGTTTCCCAATGTGGATTCGGTTACTTCTTTGATGATGTTCAGTGAAAGACGAGTGTACCGTCTCTCACTTCGTTGGCTTTTGTAGTCTCTTCTTACTCCAAGCATGCAAAAGCGTCCTTTCTTCTAGGCCATTTGTAGCTTCTTCTCGTTGGATAGTCGAGGTCTGAATTTAGCTAATGGTCAGACATTTGCTATTCTTCATGTTTGATGGTGGAACTGCCAACCAATTCGACCACGGGCTTATAGATCGTGAGGGGTTGTTGTGTGGATTCGAGGTTTTGGGAACCTAGAGCTACTCATCACAGTGTTACTAGTGGTTGCAAAGTCTATTAGTCGGAAGCCGTTGCTTTTGAGTACAATTTTAACATCATACTTACTCCAGACAGGCTCCAAGGGTTTTATCGAGGTGGTCATAAAACTCCTCCTTGATAAGGTCTTCAGGCTTATCGGAAAGAGCGTGTGTACACATATTAGGCGGGTTTTGTGAAGCGTGGCTCTGATGTGGATTGCACCGAGGCGATCGCTTATCGGCTTAAAGCCAAAAACTTTTGATCTTAGCTGACTTCCCATGCAGCCTAACATTAAGCAGCCTTTGTGACAGCTATAAGATACATATGTGTGCTAACTTGATCCTATCCATCGTATCTCCTGTATCGTGGTAATTTTTGCCTTGTACCGCGAGGACTGATTCAAGTTTTTTAGGTAGCACCAGGAGCGTACAGTGTGCATACGTTTCAGGTACTTACTCTCAAGTCGTAGTCCGTGGATCTCCTAAGTCGTGATCTCAAATGAGAAGTCGCGTTTATATCCAAGACTAATGTCTCTCCTTTAACTAGATTTATTTGACGTGGTAAGGAAGGCGCCCCGATGACACAAGTTTCAACTTGGAGGATCAATTCCATTGCATTGACTAGAGGTCGGGGAATTCGCCACTTCCCTCGTGAGCGCTGGCATTGCCCATTGGGCTTATCCGCCACCATCTCCTTTCCAAGACCCATACTAATTCTCTAGGGAAATAAGAGGAGAGATGAAGGAGGTACCGATGCACGTTGGTTTTAAATGCTTCTGGGTTGTAGTGATGAAGAAACATAGAGTGATGCAGCTATCCATATTCGTGTTGTACGGCTTAAAGGAAGACTCTCTATATTTGACAGACGAAGGACGAAGTGTTAACGCCAGCGGTGAATCCATCTGGAGTTTTAATCCGCTGGCGTGTTTATAGTGCTGATTTTTTTGTCTCTTGGTCATCTCACGCTTATAAGTTCAGCAAGTTAAGTCTGCATGGACGGCAACCAGTATCCGATGGGTAGTAGCCAGGAGGTAAAACAAGCACAATTGATGTGAAGTCACAGCTGCAAACCTGGGCATCATCAAATTTAAGTCAGTCAGTACCTACTCTATGAGAGGGTACACATTGAACGTTTCGAAGTGCGCTTTTGAAATGAGCGTTCTAAGAAGCCATGAGTTTCGAAAGAATGCTCGTTTAGCGGGCCTTTCAAGATATACGCGCCACCGTTTGTTGTTCCTGGTCGAAATGGAGCATGATCACCTTAATATCTATGCTCGTTGAAGGCCAAGTTAAACGCACGCTCAACGCAACGTCGATCGCCTAATAAGTACTTGAAATACAGCATTCAAGGACCAAAAGTTGACTACTTTGTGTGTTAATTCTCTCCCTCCCCTCGTTCCTAGACTGATATAATGCTTCTAATCAGAGCGCATCTTGCATAGATATCAATTTCATGTAGCTACCGACGACCACCACGAGGAGGTAAAACTAGCACTAAACTTTGAGGTTATAGGTGTTGCGTTACTAGTTCATTTTATGTAACCAAACCGGTTTCCTACGCGGTATCACAATGGACCTTAATTCTGGCCTAAGTGGGTCCCTGCTTAGTGGGGACAGCCGCCCAACCTAACCTAACCTAATCACATTTCAAATTCCCATTCATGTCAAGCGAAGAGTGAATGATTTAGAAAAAAATCAGTACCTTTGCGTCTTTTGGTAGCACATTTTCAACAGACATCGAGAACAAAGGAAACTCAAATTTAGAATTGCCTTTGTCAAACAGAATAAACCGAAATTTGTGCTTAGAACCTCTTTATCTTAATACATCATTCCATCACCTAAAGGCTGACAGTTAAGCTAATGAAGCTATAAATTAAAAAAATTATTTAATTAGACGAGATTTTGGACACAATAATTTGTTTAATTTTTTTTACCTGAAACCGGTTGCACCGAAATTTATTCATGATAGTCACCATTCCCAGTCCTATAATGTCTTCACGAGCACCCCTATCGCTGATGCTGGGTTTTTTATTTATTATTCCAGTCGAATTTGCTCAAATAAAAAATAGCTTAGCTAATCACAAAATTATTCAAATAAATATTTATGGTTATTTAAAACTTAATGGACTACTTTCGAAGTTCAATGATTTGAATCTCGTTAGTGCATTAGTTGAATTGGGCGTTTTATTTTGATGGACACCGGAAGGAGTGTGTTGGCTGCAATTGGTCTAGAGCTGTCGTTTTTGGGAGCTGGTTTCTAGAGCAAAAAGCAGGTTTTGATAGAAAAAATAAAAACGAGATAATGAGCGTGGGAATTGGATTTAATTTATAAGACAATCTGTTTGCGTCATGGTTAAAATATTTTTATAACGATTTCTTTGCAAAAAAATAAAAAATTAAGTAGCACATAACCTTGAAAGAGTCTGGCCTGAGATGTGTGGATCATTATTTATAGCATTCAAAATAAAAAGGTGCTTCTTCAGGGGTGACCATTGTTTCTCCGGTGCGTAAAAAGCTGATCGAGTAAAGCCTGTCCAACCAGAATTATTAAGTTAGAATTGGGGAACAGCTTCATAACCAAATGTGTAAATAGAGAAACCCCGCTAGGTGGAGTTATCTCGCCTCTTCTATGGCTCCTGGTCATCAACAATATCTTTCCGGAGTTCGAAAGCATTGAAATCAAGGCAGTCGCGTACATGGACGACATGGTTTTTTTAGTATCAACGATGTTCCTCTCAGTAATAAATGAAATCACAGACAGGGCTCTGACTAAGCTGACCTCTTGGGCCTGAGCTTGTGGACTTGGTGTTAATCAGAGTAAAACTGAACTGATGCTTTCTATCATAAAGTACAAAATACCTACTTTCAAGCGTCTTAACAACCAAAAACTTACTCTGTCCCCCAGTACAAGCTACCTTGACGTCATCCTGGACTTCAAGCTCAACTGGAAATTGAACATACAATAGAACACAGGGTAGATAAATCGTCCGTCACTTTCTACGCCTGCAGCAAGATGGTGACTTCAGCATAAGATGGTCCTTTGGATATACACGCGCTATGATCGAGTCTGACTGAAGCTCTCAACGTGATCCTCCATATGCCCCTGGACTTGCACATCAAGTACACCGATTCGTGTAGTGCTACCAGACTCAGAGAATCTGCGAACCCTATGGTCACAGTAAAGCTCTTGAACTGTTGCCTAAGGATCTGGCTTCAACCATAACTGACTACACGACTCCTAAACTCAAATTCAATAATTATATTCAAGTTCACTTTCAAGAAAGGACAGAATAGAACAATTACCTGCCCCTATTGAAGTAACAAGTATCGATCTTCACCAACCGCTCCAATATGGAGTGCGGCATTGGAGTAGGTGTCTTCTCAGCGGAACTGAAGGTACCCAAATCGTACCGCAAATTGGAAAATTGGCTCCCACGCTACCAAGTTAGGCATTCCGTTCAACTCCCACTGCCATAGTTGCAACAATTCATACGAAAAGGAAACCCTATTCCACTTTCTGCGGACTGCCCGGCACTAGCCAGAGCCAGGCTTCGCACACTTGGCGGGGATCTCTGATATAAAATGCTGGGACTTTATTGCCTTTCTGAATAACACAGGATGAATCTGAAAAACCACGCCCGTACCACTCCCATCAACATACAGGACACGTGAGTTGTGGTACCAAAACGGGGCACCCGCGCTTCCTGTGTTTCTGGTAAGACTTTACTAGACAACCACTTCTATCTTCTTCTATCTGCCATTCATCAAAGTGGTGTCAGCTTTCTTAGCTCCAATATTCTATGGTCTAGACGAATTAATTTCCTGTTCTCTTTCATTCATCTTCAGGACTTTCTTGGTGTAGGAACGCATTTTTCTCATTGCAAGCCTCGAAGAGCCGAGTCCCTATACTGGCGTGCTAGACTCTGGATTTGCGATATCCGCATTGGCTAAGATGGTGCTTAAAAATTGTATGAAACAGCTAAAAGGCAATCTAGATAACGTGGAAGTCGTCTACAGTGCTGAGTCCTCTTGGGTCGACCACCCTCTGGACCATTGTAGTATAGGACGCTGGATTAAATCTCAAATCGCCGTTACTCATGTCGAAAATGCTTTCTTAAATGTAAATGGAGGGTTAATTTGTTATGCTTTGCCCGAGGTAAAGTAAGTTCTTGGTCTATATGTCGTAGTCCTAGTGTTAACAATGGAAAAGTCGATTTGGCTAAAACGCCTAACTTCACCTTACAACGATTTTCTGGACATTACCTCTGGCTTGCATCTAGTGTTAAATATCTGGGCATCATCCTCGGTCCAATTAATGCACTAAGATAGCAAAGTGATCGGTGATATCCTGGAGTTTGCCAAAAGGAAGATTTTTCCCGACCCCCACACAGAAGAAGTGCCTTAATTAAGCAATTAAGCAAAGTCTACAGAATTGCTGTCGTAGGCTCAGATATTGTACGAATCATCGCAACTTCTAAGGCCAATTTAATCACTTCCTTTTGAGGTGCCCTGTCCTACCTAGAGCTAATCACTGTTCACTATGTAAACCATTTTTGGGAAACCTTGGCAATTAAGGAATTAAACTGCTTATATGCTTCTGTTTTTTTAATCCATGGGATTGATTTTAGGTTAACAAAAGCCTCTGCTCCGCCCGAATACATACATACAGGTCACAGACGACTAGTCTGTCCGATTAATTTGAAATTCAAAGCCATAATGTTGTACCATAAGTTGAGAAAAGTAAGCTTGTTTTGCACCACAATGGGCTTTGAGCCTAAGTGAGCCCCAACTTGTTTTGTCTTTGAAAGGCCTCTAAAACTTTCGCATGGAACACTTTCGTCTGAGTAAATTCTAAGTCTGACGCCCTCTGCCATTTCTGAATCGCCTTTGACGATAGATATATTTTAAGGATTTGTTTCATTTCTTTCAGTGCATTCAACGAGGGGAATTCTGTTTGGAAGCTTAGATAGAGGTCAGTGTATGAAGTTAAGTTAGTTTGCTTAATATATACGTGGGTCACTTTTAAAGCAAGAACTCCTTTAATGGCTGCGGTTGCAGTGGCTCTTTTGGCACTGGGTTTCTCCTTTGCATTATATGGAGAAGTGACCACCAATGTTACAAGAAAGCTGCAAGCCTTTGTTTTGGCCGAATCGATCCTCTTGTGAACCGCTGTGTGAAAGAACGGACCAAGAATAAATAGACTTGATACAAAAACGTAAGTGACAATAGATAGGAGACACTCGCTAGAAAACCAACAATACCATAGCCAGCCAAGCTATGAAATGGAACTCACTTGTTTACTCCTGCGGGAACTGGAAGAAGCATAGATCACACAAGGAACACACGGTGGAGGACAGTCAAAGAGGATTCATGGTAAGTAGTTGGGAAAAAGTTAAAGAGAACTGATTTACAACCACAAGGCACCGAATACAGTGGCTTGTAGGTATGGTTGGTGCCCTAAGGAAACACAAGACCTAAGTAAGTTTTCGAAGATCTGTCTTATATTGGTATTTGACTATCAGCTTAGTACTTCGGTTAATATCTTGAAAACAGTATTAAGAACGAAAATAAGTCGTTGATTGAGTCTCGTCCAACAGAAGTGATAAGCTGATATGGGATTTAACGTGCCCAAACGCCTGTAAACCTCTTTAAAACTTCAAATCTGTCTTTAAAAACCATTTGATCCACTTTCAAATTTTCCACTTTGTCGATAAGATCTTTAGACCCGGTGGCGACAAACTCTTTTCAACTTTCAACCAGCTTCCAGCTAAAAAATATCCTTTTCGTGGATAACCATAAAAATATTCTTTATAGCTAAACATACTCTCTTCGGTTATCATTAGCACGAATCTCAAATCTCATGCACCAGTTACGAGTGTGAATTTCGCGTTTCGTACTTAAATGTCATGCGCCCGACAGTCTGTCTGCACGTGAAGCACACTCGGGCATAATGGGACATACGTACTTCTTCTTTTTAGTCCTTGTTTACTGTTTGTTTCATCTTTAAGTGTGTTTTTTAAAAAAAAAGCAGTACAACCAAAATATCATAAATCTGGCAAAATGCAAATGTGTTAAGTGAAATACAATAACACATGCTGGTGTGTCTTGTACGTGTGTGGCTGAGGTGTTTCAAGGGATTCAAAAAAAAAAAAAAAAATACTTGCATGCATGTAGGTTTAATCCTTTTGTAACCCTCTCTCTCCCTCTGTATGCACTCAAAGGCATTACAATATGAAATATGAAACAAGGAAATTTTTATTAACAATAGGACGACGGTGTTGCAAGCAAGGAGTTGGGGTACGGTGTACAGACATGTGTGCATGTGGTGGCAAAACACAAACAAATTCATAAAAATTGTATAATTCACTTGAGAGAGCGTTAAATTTGCGAATAACAAATTTTCAAAAAAAAAAAAAAAAAAAATGACGGAGGAGGAGGAGGAACATGCATACGTTCCCCGAGGTATAGGTACCCGTGATTTTTTTGTTTCCATTTCAGTGGTAATGGACTTCCAGATGAATGAAGAAGGATTCGATACTTATGGGCTTTAGACGAGGTTAATGACATTTTGGCTGAGGACAAAAATACTTTTGTGTGTGTATATTCCACTGGGCAAATTTGTATGTGTGTGAGAATAGGTAGACGACGAAAAAGGAGCTCGAAAAGAATTTTTCTGAACTTATTTGTACTTATGATCTCTAAACCGTAGACCTATGATTCGAAACTGCTTACGGTTCTATCTAAGCTTGGTAGAGATAGGTTAGGTTAGGTTTGTGACACTCAGGTCTCTAAGACCCATTGTGCTACCCATAGGGGGAAATCTTACCCTTAAACGCTACCCGCATAAAAAGTGTACTAGTCACTACTTACAGCGTCAGTGGTACAAACGATCCTGTGGATTTGATAAAGCTGTTCAAATTGTTCACCGGTTTTCCAGATAGTTCCTCGAAATCCCGGAAGAAATGTCGCCCGAGGAATTTGTGTCTTAGATGGTACATGCCGGGACAGTGGCAGAGGATGTAGGTTGTGTCCTCATGGACTTTCTCGTCTCCGCAGCCTCTACATAGGGCTTCTTCCGTAACACGGAGTTTCTTCATGTGGTACCGCAGAGTGTTATGACCCGTAATCACACCTACAAGGGTGGAGAGAGATTTTCTATCCTTTTGTATAAGTCTGACGGTCCTAATTTTATCAAATACAGGCCATAACTTCATTCTGTCTAATGAGGACCATCTGTTATTTGCCTCTCTTTGAGCTTTGTTCTCTGCTTCGAGCTTCAATGAGCAAGGCGGGATATTCACTGCGAGTTCGGCTTGTTCTTGACTCAGTGCCGAGCCGTCTCTAGCCAATTCGTCAGTATTCTCATTCCTTGGTAAGCCCTGTCAGGGATACATTAAGCTCAAAAGTAGATTCATTGTCATACCACTGTAAGTGCAGGGTTCGGACGCAAGTTTATTCCTGAAACAATGCTGTAGTGGCGGTGTTCAGATCATTTAGAGCGTCAAAAAAGTGGTTTTCCTGATGTTGACAATGGCGGGACACATGCGAGAAAGTGCACAATTGATTCTTCTGCAGCTTCTGCAAAAATTATTGCATACAATACTCAAACGTCGAGTATGCCGCCTAGGATGCACTGTCCTGTAAAGACGTAAGTTAGTTTCATGAGCTAGTCTGTTTTCAGTCGAATTAACGCTTTGGATCTCTTCGGACCGAGGACAGACCAAATGAGCCTGGAATTGTTACAATAGTCAAGACGTTGCGATCTATGATTTGCTTTCGATAGAGCATCGCGATTGGTGTGAATTGAGGGTTTAACAAACGAATTTAATTTGAGAGCCTTGTCTGGCTAATTCGTCAGTCGCATAGTTTCATGGAGTGTCGCTAAGACCACCTGGTTAGCGATCTCGTTCAGAGAACCCTATATTTTGTTGTGTTAGATACAAGAGGTCTGATAGCAGCTTGGCTGTTGATTTAAATCACAAATATACTACTGAAAGCCGTAACTTCGGCTTGAAAAACGCTCCTGTGATAAGGGAGACTGGAGGAGTGGTGAATGACAAGGGCTTCTAAAAAGACTTCTTTGGCTGTTTTAGAACCGTCTGTAAAGACGACCTTGGGCTGGTTGTAGGAGCTTCTGTCTAGTATTTTGTGCTGTAGTCCATGTTGAAGTCATTTTCAGTGGGCAACATATAAGTTGATTTGCGAAAGCTGCGGAGAATCAATAGGATTTTGGGATGCCCCACGTTTTCCTCAAACCTTTTGTGAGTTTCTCTCAGCTCTAGGACTGTCCATTGGCAGTAAGTGTAGCATAGTTTGAAGCGCTGCTGTTGGAAAAATTCTCAACGCACCTGTAGTTATGTCAAACCAAACCATTATGCCATAAGTAAGGATCGGTCTTAATTCTTCAATGTCAGCAACCGCCTTTGCGAATGAACAAATTTGAACCAGCCCTATCCCAATCTTCAAACCGCCACAACAGGTTAGGTATATCCCTCTCATTTGAGACCTACACTCACTTGGGACTGGGCAACAATATGTCTATTTCGGCTTTTAAAGGCAGAAGATCCAAAAGCATGGTAAAAACTGAGTGGAGACTGAAGACTTTTGGTAGCAAGATTCAAGCTCACAATGTCTAAACCATCTCGAAATTTATTGGGAGTTCTAAAAGTTAGCGATCAATACAAGTCATATTTGATGAAAGTACTTTGAGTCTCTGCTCAATCAGTGGTGGTTTCCCTTAAGGCTTCTTTCTGTTTTCAACACTCTTTTTCTTGACTCTTGACACCCCATCAAATTGGGGTGCAAAAAGTTGAGCTAAGTCAAAAAATCAAGCGGGATACACACATAGTCAAACGAAAAACTATCGAAGCTGATATTGAAGAAACAAAGGGTTTGCTTAGACCTTCGGTGGAACTAGCAAATCACAGAGTCTGCTAAGGGCAGAGCTCTATCCCTCGTATTCTTTAAACGTTGGAAAGGGTTTTTTCACTTTTACTGACTTGACTACGATCTATGAAGCATTCGTTCGTCTGAGTGGAAGCTCCAACAATATACTTGAGACTATTAGATTGTGTAGGTGGCTAAGGGAATAGCCATAGTAATCCTTATTGCTTGTCATATTCAAGGTTCCTGGTTTAACTTTACACATCGTCTGTCGAAGCATATGATGAACACTTTTTTTCCCATATGGAACACATGGGAGCTCCACGCAGCTGCCTATAGTATCAAACGAAAGGTCCAATGGAGTTGATCAACATTCTTGGGGATAATCTATCAACTGCGGCAATGAGACAGCTTTAAGTATGGCAGCCATCCTCAGTGATGCAAAGTTTCGCACTAAAAGAGAGCTTCACCCAACTTGAATGCCGATGAACTTGAAAACATTCCCAAACAGGACCCTTAAGATGGCAATGAAAGTGCTCTCAAATATTCTCGTGCTTGAAGGAGAAAACTTTCCCGAAATAATGGAAGTAGTAAAGATAAGTACTGCTTCCCTTGTCGCATCGTCCGGTTTGCAGATTGTATGAGACCAGGAAAATCTTGGAGCGAATTATCAGACTTGACGCAGCAGTAGAAGAAGAGAAAGGACTCTCGAAAAATAATCCAGAAGAAGAGCTTTATTACAACTGTGACAACCTACTTTAGGAACAGAATTAAACCCAACTGGGTCAAGGAAGAATAAGATGATGGAAAGCCTGCCACAGGGATCTCTACCATTGCCACTGCTGTGGAACACAATGTATGATGGAGTTCTACATAGTGTTGGTTGGTTTTGGAGATAGCTTTGTCCCTGAAGATGATTATCTTCCCGAAATCTGGATACGTTTTGAACTGGTGTAAGATCCAATCAACGAAGGACGGTGCTGCAAATGATTAAGTTCCTTGGACATCTGAAAGCTTTTGCTGTATAAAATTCACCGAGTTGAGGTTTGTGAAAGGTCTACTTCTTGCGAACGACGAGGAAATATCAGTTAAGTTCCTGATTCATAAATGGCTTCGATTGGTGTTCCAGAGTACAGCTGTTTGTCGGCGAATGGTTTCCACTCCTAAGATGCTGTCAAAGTACTAAAAAGGACGAATCTGATGGGAGACTTTTTGCCTGAGTTGAGGAGGATCTTTGTTCGATAGGCCAAGGTCTTTACGCCGCCGTCTATGTGTGGGCCGGTGCAAAATTTCCCAAAGAGGCGCTCCTGTGCTCACCGCCCATCCCCTGGAAATCTCAGAAAATGCCGCCCGCCCAACGTACACTGACCGAACAGCTCTGTGTGTCGCACCATGATCGAAATGCCACCTTGCCGCGAGCTTAAACTTATGCTGCCACCAATCAAACAAAAAATGTTTCGCTTGCTACGTTCGCTCCAAATAACGTGCCGCCCGGTGCAGCTTGTACGAATGCATATGAGTAAAGCGAGACGCTGGGTCTTCAAAGTACTATCAGTCCTTTACCGAGTGATATGGTTGTTCCTTTGGGAGCAATCTAATTTTGTTTACGGTTGCGGTTAGTTGGACACGGATCAACCTGTTTAGTGGACCAGGATCTCTCTCTATTTGTCCTTTCCACTTCGCAATTTTCCAAGAAACTCCCAGATGATGCTGAGAGGAACGTGAAGTGAGACTTCTCCATGTTCAGCTACATAGGTTTCTATTTCGTTATTAAGGAGTTGCCACTACTAAGATGCCTTTTGTCTCATAGTGTGAATATTTTCCTGCATTGGCAACATCCTTTCGTTTCCTGAATCATTCAACTCTTCCCAGTTCGCCTACATGCAAATGCATATGCAATGAACGAAAAATAATGCGATAAAGGTATGCAAAAATGCAAAAACCCCATGGAAAGGGGCTGAAATTCTTATCCTTTTTCGGTTTTTCCTTGAAATTCGCAAAAGTCTGTCGCACACACATTCCCACAACACCGTGAGGACACTTGAGGAGTTGTCGCTGTTTCCTTTTTGTTTTTTGTGATTTTTTTCTTTTTTCACTTATTTTTCGTGTGGACCTCTTACATCTCTCACTCTCAGTCCTCTTTACTCCTTTGGAACTCATAATTCTGGTGACGGTGATAGGCGCTTGCAACGTGCAACCACTTTGCCTCTAGAAGTTTCAGTTTTTTTTTCAGTGGTGTTTGGGTTTGAGATGTACGTGTGTATGTGTGGTAATCTTTGTTCTTATTTCGGGTTCATTTAATGGGGTCTTCGTCATGCTCAAAGATTATCACAGGACAAAGAAGATACACCAGTAAATATCGATTTTGGACGGCGATAAAGTTTCTAGATCCTTTTAAGTTTCCGAATGAAAGGATATAAGACACAGGAGATAGAAATAACCTCGAAGGCATCGTATCTCACTTTGGATATCGAATCTTTTCAACACTTGTGTGTTTTTTTTTTTGGTTAAAGCACACGAAGAACTACCGGGATTGGTGTTCAAATTGAAATTGGCTATAGTTCCTAGAATGAGGAGACAATAAGGAGCTTTACTGATAGTTGAAGCGAAGAGATATGGGAAATGTCCAGGTGATAGGAGGACTGTTCCAATGAGGCGCATAAAGGCCATCAGCGGCTTGGGAAAAGTGTAGCATTTACGGAGTAAATCTCCAAGGCTGTGGAGATAAAGACTGGTGACAAATATCTATATAACAATCCACGTTGCAGTTAAACCTTATTTAGTTGGTTTGAAGTGGCCTCTTATAAAGATGCCACTGGAAGATATAAGGTAATCCACTGACGACATCCGGAACCATTTCGTATTCGAGGTGGAGCTGCTCTGTGTAATTTTATTGAGAGTGACAAGATCGTTGATGCTTCTTCCTCTAAAGAAGCCTTTCTAGTGTAAGAAAGTGGACTTCCCTTCTGTTGTTAAATATGAGTATCCTGTCATCGCTTTTGATCTATCATTTCCCAAATTAGACAAGCAGAGTTGCAATATCCTCGCTTGGGCTTATTTCTGGTGGATATCGTCAATGTTTAAACAATTTGTGTCCAAAAAAAACAGTCATAACCAGCTCATCAGCTGGACAGTTTGCGGTAGCCACTGTAACCAAAAAACCGTGAAGACTCCAACATCTGCGCTATCTAACGTGTTTCACGTAGTCTTTCAGAGAGAAGCCATCAGAGAGATAGCAACCGGTTTAGTGCTTTTTGGCTCAAAGATACTCACTGTAGGAATCACAATTTTTGGATACAAGTGGATCTCTAAATATACCCCCTTCTTGGGGATCATTCGGCTGATTCGTCCTTTTCGAAACACATCTCACACAGGCGCGGATTCTTGGGACTCATTCTCAAGTCAGATCATGGCAGTTTCAACAGAAGCCTCATTCTGATCTCGTTTGGTACATCTGTGAACGATTTAAACTGTCAACATGAGCTTGAGCATGACATGTTTATGGCAAGGCTCTGAAAGCAATCACTGGAGCATCAGTTTTGTTATTTCCAGGTATTCCTGCTGTACCCAGAAGCACAGACTACATAGCATCATAGTTGCATTGTGCCAGACCATCAACTTTCCAATAATCTGATGCTGAAGACGGTTTTCACGGTTGCAAATGTGGAGTGGATTATTCCACGCTTATATCCTCTCTGGAGAGGGAATCGGGGGTTCTTCATAGTGCTAGCGATCTCGAGACGACACATTGAAACCAGCAATCAAAGAATGGTTTAGAGCTCCAACTGTTGTGTCCACTGGCCCTGCGATGGTCTTACCTATAGGACATGCCACTGTTCTGGCCTTACATCGCACGAGGTGAGATAGGAGAGGCAGTCCTTGAAACATGGTAAGCTTGTAGTCAACTTTGAAACTTTTTTCTTTTAACGACAGATCTGACAGAGATAGAGTCAGTGACCTGAGGGAGATAGAGTGGTGCAGCATCAGGATTTTGGCTTAATTCAAAGACAGTTGCATTCCAACGAGAAAAAAAAGAAGAAAGGCAAGGAAGGGCTCTTCAGCTCTACATATGTGTTCGCAAGGTGTTCATGATGCTAAGGAGAGTTGTTTCCTGAATTTTGTAACTAGGACCTTTTTTTTTTGTGCGACAGTCAGAAGAGGGCTGGGGCCTTGCTTCTCGCAACTATTTATGTTGTGCGTGTTACTTTTTTTTCGTGCCAAAGGCCATATTTTAGTGCCGACTCTGAAGGGGGGGATTAAGAAGATTCTCATGACAACTTATCTTTTAAGAGGATATGCCGCGATTGATTTTTTTAAACGAGATTTGAATTCAGTAGTCTAATGCACTTAACACTGACCCATGGCTTTAGCAAAAGCTAGGAACTTTCAGGAGTAAATGGAGGAAATTCTGAACCAACTCTACTAACCCGTGGAAGACTAAGGTGTCTCCCTAAATTTACTGAAAAGTAAAACCAAATTGTAGGAGCTGTTTTGAGCTGAGAACAACATCAGATAGTAGCAGAAAGGACTGGTCGGTTGGTTGGCTGGGGTGGTGGTTCTCTTTTGAGGACGAGCTTTATTAGCTTATTAGCTAAAACTTCTTTTTGAGTTTAACACTGAACAGTTCAGGGTGTTTAAAAAACTTTGTGCCTTGTGGGTTTTGTACTGCGACATCTAAGTGTCGTTATTCACACCCAGCGCCATCTATTGTACATTAGTTTAAGTTAGGATTAGGTACATCTGTCCAAGTAGAGTTAGCTGCCAAACCGATGAAATCCGATGATTGCCTATCGTAAGTCGTCCGTAAAAGTACACTTTTATTTTTAAGGCATAGGGTGTTGAAATGGGTCAGGCACAAGTACTGACTATGGTTCTAGCTGCTTTTGTCGGGTCTCACCCTGCTTAATTTTAGCTCAAGGTTTCGAGATATGATACAGTTGGCTAGCCTGCTCCATACATGGTTAACCTCTGAAACGAAATGTGTGGAGATGCCAGATGGAGGCAAAATATCTACAAATGAAAAGGTAGATCAATTTTTTAAAGGGTATTTCTGATGCTTTAAAACACACAGCCGATCTTTTAGAAAGTTTAACTGGAAACACGACGAACAACTTATTCATTATTTTTATAATCAAAGACTGGTCAATCCTGTTTGGGTATTAAAGTCGAAAACCCAGAGGATTGAGTTGTATTAATTGAAGAGACTTTTTTGTTTGATAGTCTCTGTAGCCTCTTATATTTGCATTCGATTTCTTCTTCAGATGGGTTTCTGAGATCAAGCATATGTCAATATCTTCCTTTCGTATGAACATTTCCAACTCGTCAAGTTTTTGTAAAAGTCCGTTTGCATTCCATGTTAGTATTTTCATACGTTTCATATTCATGTTCTCGTTGGGGTGCGCGTTTTTCTGCTATAATTTTCGAAGAAGGGACTTGAAGATACTTGTTACGTAAGGAAGTAGGTAGTGTTTGATGGGCTTTTGAGAGCACCTGACCAAAACTGATCTGTATGCATCAAACTGTAGGAAGGCTTGCAATGATTGTATAGATTCGACCCGATTCGACAATACCACTTGAACTTTTTAGTATGTTTGTACATAGCGCGGATTGTAAGAAGACTTAAGCCAAGGAGCAAAATGACTCTCAGTGGAGTCTTCGAATAGGGGTTTAGCTTAGGTCACTGTTATAATTGAAGTGATAGTGGCCTAGAAGTCTTCTTCTGCTGTGAGATACCGCTAGACAGTGGCAGAGGAGGGGAGAACTGTCGTTCTTCTGAAATTAAGAAGCTTGATTTTCAACAAGACCTTGAAATAGATTTCAGACTTTGTTAGGCTTGATTCTAATTTTTCTAAAAATCTGCGATTCAACTGAAACGTCAACTTGTTCAATGGCAACTCTGTCTACATCCGCTTCTGGAACGCATGTGTTTTGAGATTCTCAATTTTTTTTTTTTCGTATATGAGCCTATACTTCCCACGTACAACTACAAGCGCAAGAATATATCCACCCCCCACTCCATCCATTTTAATGAGGAATTTGCTTCTTGGGCTAAACGGGACTATGATTACGATGATGATGTCGACAACGATGGCGATGTTGATGATGCCTGCTATCGATGTTTTGTTGGTTAGAGTTGCTCCGGCTGCTCCTTGTAATGTGGCCGGATGCAATGCCATGCCAGCTGTGCTGTTGCTGTTGCTGCCTATGATGCAGATGCATACTGAAGACTTCGACGCGGAATCCTGACTACGACAGACAGTTGTCGGTTATTCCATCTTCAACGCCGAGACAGACTGTGTAATGGATATGGATAGCTCAGTTGCATAAGGGACGAAGGAAAAAAAAGTACGCAGGATAATCCTGCTGCGAGTTGCTGCTGCTGCTGCTGCTGCTGATGGTGATGGTGGTGGTGGTGTCAACCACCCGCTGTATGCAATCTGTAGGTGTATACGAATGCATGTGACAATAATGGGGTGGCTTCTGGGGGTTGGAGCTGTTTGTGTATCCGTATCGGTCTTGTATGTCGTCCTCGTCAGTCGTCGGGTGATTTCTTAATTTTTTTTTCTCCTTTTTTTGCACATTTTTTTGTTTTTACTCTTCTTAGCTTGTTTGTGTGTTAATGCATGTTGTGTCGTGTGCCTGTGGTGCGCTCCGTACACCGTGCACAGTATTTTGTATGCTCGTACAGAATAAATACACTTGCGTGCATTTTTAAGCGCACGTTTTTTTTTTGTGGGAGGCTTTTACTTGTGCACAACCTGTGCAATCAAGTTGTCTCCAAGTTTTGATTTATGTCAGTCCTACCGCAAGGATTTGATGGAATAGGGTGTGCGCGCGGACTACAACAACTGTCAACGGATTTGGTAAATGTTTTTCGTGCGAAAAGTGAATTGTAATTCGAAATCGATTTGAACTTTTTTGTACCGGTTTTCGGTCATTATCTGTCAGTGTCAGTGTACGGGAAGTGCTTGTTTTTATACGTGTTTTGAGAGCGCGGGAAAATCCTGGTCAACAACCGACAGATTAATTAACACACCGTGGAAAGTATAAAATGTAATCCCCGTGCACAGACACATTCTTCCGGGCATATTACCATAAATCAAAGGGAATAATTGTTTGTTGTTGGCGAATGCGGTATAGCGACTAAATCGATGTAAATCATGGAATTAAGTGGAATATGTTTATACGCATTGGGGAGCATGTTGGATTAGACCATTTGTTTTGATGTTTTCTGTGATTAATTGTGGCGAATGGTTAGATTTATGATTAGGCAGGGGGGTAGGCAGGTACAGACATATTTGCAGCATAACCTGTTGGAATAGATTTTTGTAAGCACTTTTGTAATTCCAAGTCTTTGTGGCTTAAAATGGGGGGATTACAATTGCATTGTGAAGATTATTTTAATTTAACACGACAATTAATTTCGAACATTTTAATTCAATTTGTGTTTCGGTGTTTGTTGAAAAAGGGCTTAGTATAGACAGTTTATTATAAAACCTTATGCTGAGTTAAACTCCATTTGAGGATAGAAGTTCTTCCTACAGATAGACTATCTTTGGAACCAATATCATCTTGTCCTGTTGCACCGATTGTGAATGCCTTGAAAGTGGAACGTTCAGTTGATGTTTCAACACCAGTTCTTGTGAAATAAAAATCGTGAGTTTAAGACTGGAAAATTGAAGCGTTTGATCCGAAATTAGATTTTATTTCTTCAAGGCTGCCTTTTATAATTGTTGGCACCAAATTTACAAGACCTAGAGCTTTTAAAACTGTGTTAGAGCTGTTGATACACGGTGTCTTTATTACTGCTCTCCTGTCCACTCAAAAAGATTTCGCTACCAGACCGAGGTAATATACGTATACCTACATGTACCTACCTCTGCTGAGCTCCATGTCACTTGCGACATTCCGAGAAACAGTGCTGCTGACGAACCAGCTAGGCAAGCTCTATCTCTTGATATAAACAGCAAGCAGGCATTTTTTGACAAAGTCAATATGACCCTTACTCCGATGGGTTGTCTTAAGCAAACTTAAGATTATTGGAGACCAACTTTTAGAGGGTCTGGGTCTCCACTTGAGCCGCTTTTCATGCTTCACGGTCCCGGGCACGCTGCTTCCAGTTTATTAAACCAAGGTTTTAAGTGTTTCGCAATTGACTGATCTTTATACTGGAGGTTCGGTATTCCTTTTCTTCATGAACAAGGTGACTGAGATTCGAAGACCCTTTTAGCTGGAGTATTCTCATCCATTCGCTTGATGGTGCCGAGCCAATGCAGTCAACGGATTTTTGCTTTCCGGACTTCATTCAGATCTTTATACAGCTCGTAGAGTTCGCGGTTATATCTTCTCCTCCATTCACCCTCAACGCAGGATAGCTAGGCTCATTTGGTCTGTTTCAGATCCTTAGATTTTGAAACCACTTGTTAGACTAAAAAGGGACTCCAAACCCACTTATATTATCATAGGTATCTGCATCTCAACTAAGAAATGTACTTTGTGCTTGTTAACCCAGAGACGTTTCGGAATAAGTAAGTACTGTTGACGTGGCCCTACCACTTTACTTCCTTTTGAGTTTGAAGCAATATTTCATGAATTTGGCGATAAATCCTAGGCCAAGCGTCATACCTTGGGGACACAAGTTGTTGGATATAATCAAATCGTTTAAGAAGTCTGACTAATATGACAATGGAAGGCTAAGATAGACAAATTTAATTTTGTGCCTCTGTATCATGGAGTTAAGGTGGCACAGGTTGTTTGCTCACTCAAACTTCTCCGAGTGCTTCTAAAAATTCTGTCGGCACTTCGTCTGGTCCCATGGCTTTCATTTTATTAAATGCAATTTCTTTTTGTATCGCTCTTAGCTGTTTTCCTATGTTCTCCCTGGGGACCTCTTCATTCATGAGTCCACTGAAATATTCCCACCATCTTTCGTTAATTGCATCTTTTGAAGTGAGCAAAGTGAGAACTTCAAATCTTTGGTCTTGCTTTGGCGATGTTTGCTAATTAGTACATTCTCTTCATATCCTCGGAACTTTCTAGATCCGGTGTGTCGCAGATTGCGCTCGGCAGAGTACTTAGTGATTCGTCAAGCATCTCCTAGTGCTTCACGAAAAATGATTTCTCCCTTTCCTATAACTATGGTACAGTGTTGACAAGGAATTTGGAAAAGGACATAATAGGTACGGTGCCTTTGGCATAAGAGCGACAAAGTGTTCCGTGATTGTGCTCTGCAAAAATGCAAGCAAAACAGGACTTATCGTCTTCACTTAGGAAAACGGAAGAATCTGGAGAAAATGCACAGTAGGGAGAGAGTCTGAGCTACCGAAATGTACCAACGAATTTTTATCGGAGATTTATCGCTTCCAGATAGAAGGTTAGGAGACTTAATCGTTTTGACGTTTGGACCTATGATGGATGGTAGAACGCGAGCCGGTATTGTTTTTTTTTTTTTAGAACGATCTGGACCTAGCCTGTGGATTGCCGATCATCCAAGTTCAATATTCACCTTTGTTGGGTGCCGGGGCATAGAGATATTCCAGGGAACTGCAAGGCTGATGAACTCGCCAGATATGGAACAACCGTACCCGTGCTTTTAGAGAGAGACACCCTGGGTATACCGATCGCTACCTGTAAACTTAACTCAAGCCGGATGCTATCGAGAAAACAAATTCTAGGTGGACAAGTGGTATAACGTGTCTAGCGACAAAGCAGATTTGGCCACGGCTGGATTTGAAACACTCTAAGAATTTAATTTCTCTCAACAGATCGCATATTAGATCCGTAATAGGTGTGTCATCACGGGACACTGTCTAATAGGCAAGCATACAATAAGGCTTGACGTCCACTCAAACGATTTCTGTAGAAGCTTCATGGACGAAGAGGAGGAGGAAACCATTCCCCACCTTCTTTGTAACTGTCCAGCGCTCTCCTGCAAAAGATGACTCCATTTAGGGGTCTTTAATGACTTATGCGATCCAATGAACGCAGATATCAGGAACCTCCTTCGCTTCATAAAAAGCTCCAATTAGTTTAACGAGTAGATAAAGGGATCTCTTCAGATCCATTTGGTATCATAATGGACCTATTACTGGTCTTAGTGTGCTAGCAATTGCTGGCAGCCAAACTAACCTAACCTAGACCTAGTCTACCATCTCAGTTTCGGGACAAAAGCGTCTGTATACTTAGCTGAGTAGTTGGCACTACTACATGTGCTGGACCATTTGCGTGAGTGGAAGGTGCGAGGTAGAAATGGTTCCAAAACTCAAGGACTATGCAATTCAGGTCGCTTGGAATAGAGGGCATGTAGGTATTAAAGGAAATAAAAAGGCGGACAACCGGCTAATGTGTTATAGCGCTGTTCGCAGGATGCGGAAACTTCAGGTTTCATCTGAAGAAGATGGCTCTTGTACCTACAGACTTTGTCTGGTGGACGACTAGATAGCTGCAAATATGAACACATACTGTAGCAAGCAGAAGAAATTATATTAAGGGCTGCCAGTGGATTCAAACCCAGAGGTTCAGCTAAATATATTTAAACTTTACAGCATTGACGCGAGGAATCACGATAAGAGAAAAATTGTGGGAAAATTCTGAGGGCATCTCTGACTGAGACAACTCATGTTAGAGAGAGGAAATGGACCTACTGGGGTGGTTTCTTTCGATTTAGGTGTTCTGCGACCCAAAAATACTGGAAACCGTTGTTCTAGATTATTGATACCATTTGCAGCTTCTGATTTCGCAACAGCTACTTCCCTCTTCGTTCCTTTCTTGATTCACTTTTTTATCGCCACTTTTCAAAAGCTTGTTACTGCTTGGATATTTTCTCTCGTTTGCTAAGGTTGGATTGCAGAATATTCCAGACTCAGAGTCCCTCTCCAATTTGAACTAATCATTGCGCCACACAATAACATATTTCTATAAAAGACTGGAGGATCTAATTTGTATCCCAAATCTCGGTGCACAACATGTATCCGAAGTAAATCCCTTCAAAAACCTCGTGTCCAACTAATCCAATGGCTAACCTTCAGTTCCGGCTATTTCACAGATAATTCAGTCCCGGTCTCCAGATATTTCTACTATGCCAACACCAACATTGTAACAATTTGTTAATGTAGATTATGTGTGGTTACTTCCACTAGATAAGAAGTTTCACATCCTTACACAATTGCGTAACTTTGGCAATTTCCTTCGCCAGAGAAAATAGAAAAAAACAGAAATCCACATCCCGCTGCAAAATCAATTACATCCTGTGCTCATAGAAAATTGTGCACATTCCGTGTTGTTGTTGTTGCATTCCAGATTAGGTCGACTCTATTGCTCTTCAACTGTTGTGTTCAATTTTTAATTTCCGGTCGGTCAAAGTGGGCGGTCCCAACCAATTCATTTGTTCCTGCTGTTTCCAATAATCAACTGAACCGTGGAACATATACCCTCGCCATGCACTTGCTTTATTTATGTTTGTGCAATGTTTTGTAAACATCTCTTGGGTAATCCTTTCAGAAGCCACCCTCCACCCCAAGGTACATGGTATTAATCCAACCATCTCGGGTTACAACATGGTTTGCCATTGTCCCTAGTGCAACTCCCCCTCAAAAGAAAGTGCAACGAGTGCAACACCGACATAGTCTGGGTATCGGATATCTCTGCCACTTCGCCGTCATCGTCATCGTCATCGTCGTCGTTGTAGTCTCAATGAATGGATTCAGGGACTCCGCTCGTAGGTTCGCCTGCATACTTTACACGACTTGACCATTGCGCGACAGGATGAATGCAATTGTATGCATGGGAAGGAAGTACACAATTGCTATTTTCTCGTCGATCCTGTTTTTTTCTACCCTCTTCGACGGTGGTAGACGGAAATACGGATTATAAATAATTTGCTGGGGCTTCTTTCATGGTCATGTGAGGGTGGCAACCTTGGCCTGTCTACGAGTGTTTGCTACTCTGTGTGTGTGTGTCGTTGTCAGAGATAAAGCGCAACTCTGACTCAGGCAGGATACATGGTGGGCATACGCACACGCACCTTGTACGCGATTACGCTCGGTTGCGTGCGTGACATAAGGGTTGTGTCAGGTTGAAGGGTTGATAATTGGAATCGTATTGAAAGTCTAGACTGTGTTCTGACATGAAGAATGCAAAAAAATAAAGAGAAATGCTTCTCTCAGTGAACACAAACTGAAGTTCGTTTCAGTGAACGTTAATTGATTTCCACAGATGTACACGAGCAGGATAAAGGATATTTGAAATGTGGGCTCCCGTTGTGGTGTACACATGATGGAATGCGATGATTAGAAGATGATACAAATAGCTTACTTCTGTGATTAAGGACGTCGTGATGATACTGGAAAGGACGAAGTCTATGTTAATGTGGATCGTATTGTGATTTTTTTAATTATGGACTAGTATGCTTAAGGGAAATCTCTCTTCTGTTGTGGATTTATTGATGTGAATAGCTTTTAGATCTTAAAAGCTTTGCATCATTCATTGTTCTTGAATGAAAATCATAATAAAATTCTATTGTGCGTACGTTTCTGTGACTATAAAGCCACTTACTGGATAGAAATGGGCTTCCAAACGGTGAACGTTTTTGAGATTTCCGGAAACACAAAAATAGACAAAATAGGTTGTATCTTCATCCAACTGATTGGATTCATTTTTCACGGTTTGGAAGTGCAAATCTATACGGTGGGCATAACCTATATTCTCCCTAAACGTATGCAATGGTCGATCGTCGTTTGCACCGCATTTTTAGAATACAACGCTGTGAATAAACCGTCCGTTCGTCGGAACTTGGTCTGCCTTCAATCTACGCAATCCTTAGTAGACTTTCCTTAGCACTTCGGAGATGGGCTTTCATTCTTGGAAGCGTATTCTCAGCGAATCTGTTTGCTGTCTGAAGTACATGATGTCTCCTTCAGTCTTCAGCTACAAAAGTCATTTTATTCACTAATTTCCTTGTCATCAGCTCAGCCTTCTCAAGCTCTTTTACGTTGTTAGCATCGCAAGTTCATAGCTGTCGAATTTAGGTTCGGTGGCAGATGTTTTTTTTTTTCGGCTAAAGAAGCACACTCAGTCCTACTTTACTTACATGTATCACAACAGACATCATGTTCTCTGGTGAGTATTCTCTTCAGCTTTGAACGATCACTGACTCAAGGATGCATCCATCTTTGTAGGGTCATCGGTTAACTCCTCAAGAAAAATTAATGAAGAATGGGGTTTTTGGTCAGGGAAAAGACATAATTCCATCGCCTTTTTTTAAATCCAAACATGTCCGTCCAAAAAAGCGTGCTTGGTTGTCCTGCACACCTTACCACACATCAGGCCGGCAATTTGAGCCAGATGGAGACTGACTTCTAGGAATTAAACGAACCTTATGAGTGATTTTCATGTCTAGACCATCATTAGACCACATACAGTTAATTGTCCTCTTTGGTGGGTAGTCTCTAGTAATATGCGTGCTCTGGCAGCGTTTAAAGCAATGTTTCCGAGCTTGTTAGGTACGTTAAAGTGTTAAAGCGTAGTGCCAAAACACCCCGAGAAAAGTAGTAGTCCGAGGAGGACCTCGCTTAAGGTGGCGCGCACAAGTAGAAGGGGATCTCAACTAACTTGAAGTGGGTAAGGACCGAGCTGATTGGAGAGGCTTGTTGGTAGCACTACCTTAGTAAGATGTCCGATATGGCTGCGTGAAGAATTTGGACATTGGAATTTGGAATTTGGTTGATGGATTACCTCTTAGTTCAGGAGCTCCAAGTCGGGTGCTCGCTGTTATCATGCTGTGCAAACTCCATTGGCGAAAAGTTATTGTTCAGATTTCAACACATCCCTCATAACTCATGGCGTCCTTTCTCTGTCCGAGCGTTGGCACTTCTGAAGTGTATATTTCCGTCAAAATACCTTTCTTCCATAACTTCACCCAGACCTACGTAAAGACACTCCCTTCCTTCGAGGGTTTTTAAGTTCTCCAAACTTGTAATGTCACACCTTTTTCAAAATCTCGTGCTCTCTTAACACCACGTCTGGTAAACAAATTGCCGAATCCGTTCTTTAAAGTGCGTTCAACCGGGACTCAACTGACATTGTACATCACACCTTAAATGCTTAATCGGCACCATAAATCAACCACCCAAAGTCTCAGTGAGCTGCAGTCACCAGCAAACGCGAACCAAAGGTTACTGCATATGTCGTCCAACAAAGAATCCATCCCCAGACAAACCAAACTCAATTGCTTCATGTGAAGGAGATGGTTCCGTCTCTTTTCATATTCGAAGATATTTATCTTCCCTATCAGTATCCTTGAGAGCATTCATTCCCTCTGGTCGTGCGCCATTGGATAATGTCACAAACCTGCCACATCCCTTCTTTCAGTTTCAGTGCTCCCCACTACCACATCCTTGATGTATGACCGGGTATTAGGATGATATTATTACAAGTCGTGTGGTCGCCTCATGGGTTATTCATATTCACAAAAAGGATATCAATTTGATTTAGTGACAGTCGTTCGCATATGAAGATATGAAGAGACTGTGCGTGTGTGTGCTTTCTCGAGCGCAACATGTAGCACAGCCAGACCACTTGGAAGCCGCATAATTATCCTGTTAATGGCTAGAGGGGGGCATATGTTAATGACACTTTATATCAATTATTCAGTTGAATATGAATCGGCCATGTTTAGTGGAGGTCTATCTAATCCAACATGTTCTCCCCAAAATAGATTCAAAACATAGCATGCTATGAGAAGTGCTCTAACAAGGACCAAACGTGATAAGGACACAACACTCGCGTGAAATGGCTTATCGTAGTAATATCGTATGTGAATGGCTGCGTGCCCTCGGAATGGGTCAGTATGGGGAAAGTTTCATGGAGAATGGCTACGATGAGCTAGAGATATGTAAGCAAATTGGTGAAATTGACTTGGACGCCATTGGCGTTGAGAACGGCCAACACCGGAGTAAGCTGTTGAAAAGTGTGCGCAATTTGCGAGAGAAGGGCGCCGCCATTGTTTATGTGATGATCAACGATCCGAAGGCCTTAAGTAATAGCAACGAAATTCTAGCATCAGAATGTGATACACCGACTACACCGAAGGAACTTGAATCTGTGATGAAACGGCACTTGGAAGCGGATGGGATACGACTGACAGCGCATCCTTATTCCACACCGGTGAGTGGTAAATTTTATTTTCAAAAAATTTAGAAATTTTTGTAAAGACAGATGTAGATGTCGTCTCATGGGAAGGATGCTTTTGTAGAACGAGTATATGTAGTTGTAGTCTTAGATGGGGTAGCGGTAGAAGCTGTAGACGTATGATTTCCCTAGGCTAGCTCTTAGAGTAGAGTTGTGTTGAATAGTGTCCCAAAATGTCCAGAAAGCTATTGTTTCCTTGTTTTGATTCGAAATTGTTGCAAGAATGCTAGAAAGCAGTCTTTCCTGTTGGGAGACAGCAAAAAAGCTTCAGGACGTCACAAGAAGAGAGTTTCGACCTATCTTTAGCAGGTTGAGCTGGAAAAATCTTCTTCTGAATCTGATAGTTTGGGATCCAAGCAGCACTCTACATTACGACTGAGACTAGAGTAGGATCTTGAGAGAAGCCTAGTCGTCCAGAACTTTGCAAAACCATTTTTGTAGCATAAATCGCTGCACGTCCCTACAGGACAATATTCTTCAAGCTTTACATGCTGAAAGGTTAGGTTTCTTCTCTACTGTAAGAATGACTCGGAAGAAGCAACTATATTCCACTTTTGTGGAACTATCCAATAGACGGCAGATTTACATTGCCGTCTTCGCCTACTTCGCTCCTTAAGCTTCATAAGCGGCGTCAGTTAAAGATAAAGGGTCGAAAGAAACCCAAAATTCAGTCGATGAAGGACTATTCCTTCCCAAGAAAGCTCATATCAGCGTGGCTTTCAAACCGGCAAGTCAATGATAGACTTACTAACTTACTTAGGTGGCGCTACAATTCGGACAGCCCGTGTTGGTTCCTCCAGATTGTGCCGTCGGGTTAGCGTTATAAACTTAAAATTACGTATCGACCACAAGCCTCGAACAATGATAGACAGATCGAGGAAAAGACTAACAAAATCTATGACGAGGTGTACCGGCTTCTCATTGACTTCAAGGTCCTAAGGGATCACAACATAATTGATCTGGTCGTGGCGCAAAGCATTGGAGAATAGGCGGCGTACCGCGCAATTTGGAAACACTTCGGAGGGTGGTGCTTACATCAATCTCATGACAGAACAGATATTGTTAGGGATTGACGCTTACACAGTTGGTTGCCATGGCTAATTGGCTAGGTTCGAGCTTTAGAAAAAGAAACAAAGTTTTTCGCGGAACTAACGTGGAAAACTGGGATATCACCCTGAAAACGTACATAACCTAAAGTCGACACAGAGAAATGATCTTGCTACTCTTGTTGTATACTCCAGAGAACTTTGCTTAGATCGAACGAATGAACAACAGCGTTCCAGCTAACGAAAATGGCTTCGAATCCCAGTTGTTAGGTTCGAAACTAAAAGGCGACTACTCATACCAAGGTTTGGCAGACTGTTAGCAACGATGAAGGGTTGTAGATTTTGACATCACTGTTGCATACCAAAAGAGAAGCCTGTATCTCGACTGGACTAGAGTGGGACATTTACAAAACAGCTGATGGATGGATATAACTTCCTCCTCGTCCTTGCAGCTCCCTTCAGTGATCATTGTTCTCAACACTGAGTTTCTTTGCTTGGGGGCACCAGAGGCATCATTCCTCCTCTAGGAGACCTCATTTTATCAATCATATGTCAAAGGCTTCTGGCAGTTGCGAATGTATTCAATTGGATTGTCTTGCTTGTGGCTTTTACAAAGGCAAGGACATTGGAAAGATATATATTGTCGCACGAGTTCATCCGCACATTCATTTCGCCGGATGTCATCATGTCCTGGCATTCAGCAAAATGTCCCCAGCCATACCCCCTGATTGCAACTCCTACAACAACACATTTTTGTTTTTGATAAACCCTGCAGCTTGGATATTTCCATCTGACAGCATTCTTGACATATTGAACTCCTCCACATTGAATACACTGAACTCCTGAAACCAAACCAATTCCGGTTAACACCTAGCATTTGTATCTTGTAAGTCAGGCTATATATTCTTTATAGTTTTCATTACTACCAAATGACTCTCTCCCATGAATTCCTTTCAAAACCCTTCCCTATCACTTTCACCTAATACGTTGAAATATATCGCTCCTAAGACACTAAATCCGTCCATCTAGGATAATTTATAGTGGCACTTCGGCTCCACATCAAAACCCCATCCCCTATCGTTCGAAGAGAATTCTAGACTGGGGAATTCAAATAAACTGTTGCTTTATTGAATTACTTTTTAGTGCATATGTATCCTACCTCGTGAACACACAGGCATCATTCTTTCGCAGCACCACACTCGTTCCCCCCTCACATCCTTTAAGAAAGGAATTCCATAAGTATTTGGGAAATTTTATGAAGCTTCCTCTACGGGCACCTCCTGTCAAAGCGATTTATTTATTACCACACACACACGCATATACAACCCTTTAGCTTCAGTCATGGTTGTACTACTATCTTCCTGCATCCTCTCCGCCGCCGTCGCCGTCAACATCCTTTATTAAGCGACCAAAACTTTAAGTATCAATGTTTAACTTTTTCGACAACAGTCATTCCGGGTCCCGATCCGGGTTTTCGTTTGATGCAAGAGTTTATATGTGCGAGCAGGGGATCATCCAGCAGCATCCAGCAACAGTAGCTGAAGCAGCAACTTTGTCGGGAGCAAATTTTTAATTGAAATACCGAGCATTCCTTCTGTGTGGAGTAAAACGAAGATGTATCCCTTTTTCCTTAAACCGGCAGCGGTGGGGTGTATTTTAATGGCTTAAGTAAAAGTTCTACCCGAAATAGCTTACCGAACCTCTGCCGCCGCTTCCTTATAATTCATTTACTTGTGTGAGTGTTGAGGTGGGAAGCTAATGGCTTTAGTGAGCGATTTTTTTTTTATCCTTTTTGTTGCTTTTCGCTTTAAAAGTGCGATGCTTGTGTGTCGTGTCGTCCAACTCTTGTTTGATGTGTGCGATGAACATCGTCTTGAGGTGTATCGAAGGGTGGTGCATTTGCCAGGTGGGATTACACCGATAAGATAAAACGTGTCCGACATCCCAAGTGGAAACAGAAAATGTTCTATTGGGCAGCAAGTTGAAATGTTTCTACGATCTCTAGACTTTCCCATGATGGCTTGGGTGGCAAGTCTTTCGACGATTTTTAAACTTAATTAAGTTTAAGTGGTTTTCGAAAGTTTCTCATTAAAATGTTTTCCATTCGGAGGGCTGGGCGGGTGGTGTTATATTGTTTTGAGAAGAATTTTTCAATTGACGAGCACTTGAACTTGAAAAGAGGCATGAGAGCATCTACAAAGGTATTCTTGTGTGGCCACTGGCCAGGCGGTGAAGTTTAGAATTTAATTAGTTTATTGAAACCATGCTTGGGTTTTGGACCGGAAATTTTGACGAGAGAAATAGTTCAAGAACCTCAGACAGCTGCTCATATTGTCGAGCCTTTTTCCGGAGCATTCAATGGAAATTTCGAAAGATCGTGTCCGGTAAGTGGTTTTTGGTGGTATAAATTATGCACCGAGGATGTGAGGTTAGGTTGGAGAGGCAGGCTGCAAGTTGCAAATTCTTTCTATTACCATATGGATCTGTACTTCAACCAGAAATACTACCTGCAGAACCAGCCGGAGCTTGCTATGAGGGGCTGGAGGCTACCTATGCTGAGTTCAGCCAGTTCGTTTAGGTTGTGAAAGAAGCTGGCTCCTAAGTATGCTCTTCTTCGAGCTGAGAGGACCGGACAAGTGCAGAGAAAGTGAAAAATTGTCTCCTCCTCCTCCTCGTTCATGCAGCTTCGGCAAAAGTCGTTGTAGAAGAAGTCCACCCTATTGGCATGCTTGCCGATGGTGCAGTGTCCCGTTATGACACCTACGGTGATACTTATGAGCAGTATTTTCTATCTGATGAGACAGTAAGAACGTTTTAGATCTAGCTTTGGCCAAATCTGCTTGGTGATGATCCACCTGTGATTGGCGATGTCGATTGTAGCAATTTGCAGGTAGCGAGAGGCATGCTTAAATAGCCCTGTGCCGGAAGAATAGGTAGAATTGTATCCTCACTGGCAAGTCCGTCAGCCTTGCAGTTGTCTGGAATGTGCCTATGTCCCTGCATCTATTTTGAATTGCTCAGCCATCTCGTTAAGAAACAAGCGGGAATTTAGTGCTGTTTCTGAGTTAAAGACGACACACTCCAGGGATTTTATCGCGGCCAGACTATCATTTTTCAGTCTTCCTTGATTGCCATTATCTCGGCCTGGAAGAAAGACACTGCAATGGTCAGGCAAATGAAAAGAGATGCTTTCACATCCTTGGAAAATCCACCCTCACCCACTCCCGATTTTGTTTTAAAGCCATCCGTGTAGAAGCAGATGGATTTCTTTGTTTGTAGCTCAGGATCATCCTACCAGTCGAGTCTGGAAGGGGTAGCAATTGGTGCTTTGCCGAAGAAATTCTAAATCGTTCAGAATGGTAGAGTGTCCGACCCGCAGGTTAGACTAATGGTGAAGTTCTTTAATGCGTATGGCTGCGCTTGCTGCCACTTGTTGTGGAATGGAACAGTTCATCTAGAGCCTCCGATGGGGTGGTTCTGATTACTCCACTGATACATATGCAGGCCAATCTTTGATGGCTTTATCTAGGGTTTTCCACCAGACAATCACGCCGTATGTCAAGTCTGATGACAGATACATAAAGTCAGTAAATTATTGATGGTTTTAGGTCCCACTTGCTTCCTATTGCTTTTTTGCAGCAGTACAGATCTGTGGTGGCTTTCTTTACCCGCTCGAGGATGCTTTTTATCAAGAATGAGACCCAGCTATTTGGCTTTATCTGAAAGTACAAGGCACAATTTAGGAGGGTCGAAATGGAGAATTTGGTATTTTCTATTGAAGCGGACTTATTCCGTTTTATGGGGGTTGACTCCGAGGCCACACTCTCTAGTCCATTTAGAAAGCTTAAAGAGAGCATTCTGTAAGAGGTCTTTGAGCATGTTGAGGTGTTTACCTGTATTGCAACCTTCCTTAATAGTAGCCTAGAGACCACCAGATTCCAAAGAAGAGGAGAGAGAACATCTCCTTGGGGTGTGTGAGTCAACGAACAGTAGCATCGCCCAGCTTTGAGTTGATAGTCTAGTTTGGAAGCAACTGGCGTATCAGAGCGCCAATCGAGACTTGGGAGTGCATTTGTGATTGTCCCAGGTTCGACGTTGTTAAAAACTCCCTCAATATCAGGGAAGAACACGACGGGAATATACCCGTAATCTAAGGATTTTTCAATGGAACGCAATGGATTCATTGAGATCCGAGTGAAGCTGTATAAAAATGCAACCACCCCTACAACCTAGCCTAAGGATTTTTCTATGGTGCGCACAAGCAGGACTGTTTGCATTTAGATCGGGGGTTAAGTTGGAGGTTGTCAAGTGAACCATATAATACAAAGAGTAAGTATGTACATCGAACTCTTTAAAAGGAAATGAAGTTCATCAAGAAGAACATATGGAGTGCATTGGTATTTTCTTCGTCCCTCTTCTGATTTCCTTAATGCTCTAGTTAAAGGGTTTCAGGGCATGGTTGGCATAAAATAAAAATGCTGCGGTAGTTGGACTAATCTTTCACAGAAGATCCAAAAGTTGCTTGCTCTTGCTTTGCTCAATTCGCCACTCACCATCGTTCTACATATCCTTACTAGACAGCTTCTCCAATTCGGACCTCAGTCTAGCTCCTTTTTCTTCACCTGGATTCAGGAAAACCTAGTTAAATGTGCTCCAGTTCTAGGCGAAGACTTCAAATGGATATTTTTTCGGTAAACAATTCCTTCTAGAACGGAAATGATGAGATTGTGTTCTGACACCATTTAAAACTCTCCCTGCCTTTGGACATGCTTGTGCTGCTCTTCATTTAGTTATAAAAGCGGGTGTGCCCTCCAGGATCTAGTTCTTCTCCATGTCTGTTTTCAAATAAAATTTGGAACATGTTTGTATTCCTAAAGCTGTACTTAAACTCCTGACTTCAATCGTCCTACAATCTCAATGTGATGTTCAAAAAGGGTATCTATTTCAACAAAAAAAAGTCCAACAAAATACAAATGAAAAAATCTAAAATTCATTAAAAAATACAAGCATCCACTTGTATTTGAACGTTTTTGGACGTATTTTCAAGCAACACATGTCCCACAAGACTTCCAACTGGTCCCAACTAAAAGCAACAAATTCTTTCCCGTTGGTCTCCCCCCTCCTGTTTTGACTTGGCAGCAAATAGTTTTCCAATTGACATACTACAAATGAAGGAGGAAAGTAGACGAACACCAGAGTTGTATATCATGAATTGGCGAAACAGGACATATTCTCACAGACACACACATATTTGTTGTCCCGAACGCGTCTCTAAATTGCCAAAGGAATTTCGCAAATTTTCTACCATCTTGCACAAAGTGAACTCTCCTTTGGTCACATAGTACATAGATCATGTGGAATAAATAAAAAAAGGATTCGTCCTCGTCCAGTGAACATGCATTTCACTTGGGAAATGAAACGTAGCCACTTGACAAGACCTGCACGTTGGGCATTTCGATGGCACACAAAGCACAATACAATGAAACAAACAAATTCATTTAAATGAGAGAAGGAGAGTGTTAAGGCATTTTGTCTCACATTCATACACAGGGAAATTGGAAAATGTCCCGCCGAATACCAGTGGGCAACACTTCGGTGTCCCAGTTAAGTGAAATGACCATAAATCTAGTTTCGTAGTTTCGTTTTCGGGTCGCTTTTGTCCTTTTCTTTTTGTATATTTAGCTGTAGGTCGGCGAAAAAAAAATCAATAAATGCCAGTGCACTTGGAAAATGTCCTGCTGCATCCGGCAGGACTTATTTATTTAAACTCTCCTGGTAATTGTCAGGAAGGCACAACAAGAGAATAAATTTTGTGATAAAACTGAAAATAATTGGGTGATTGGGTGAATTTTGTCCTTCGAATGGTCCCTCAGGGGCGGTGGCAGCGGTTTCAACAATTCCTGGTAGCAGTATCCCCGGGAGGACTGTTATTTGAATTATCATTATTTTGTTTTTAAATACAATATAATTACGGAGCTCTGGACACTATCGAAAGTAGTTGGCGCGCACTGTGGGGAGTTGTTATGTAAGCGCAAACAATTGGCAATTTAATTATTTTCAATTGCGGCAAGGACATGTGTGTGACTAAGTTAATTATTGCGGACAGGATAATTGTATTTTGATCGGATCAATTGTTTATTATCTAAAATATGTATATTCAATAGGAGTGGTGTTGTTTAGGAGTTGTAGTCCCAAGTGGCAATCAACCAATCAACCAATCTAGTGCCACCCAAATCCTAAGTGTTAGCGTCAGTTCCTTTCGTCAGAAGTCACCGAGAAGCAGCTCAATGTAGATTAATTCGATTAGGTACGACTCGATCCTTTATTTTTGTGTTCTGTCTATGAACATTTTGAAGACCAATATGTATGTATGGCTTGAAGAACGGAAGATTACAGATTCAGAGTCCTCTTCCTGGACTTGAATTACTCTCATGTGTATTACTTTTTTTTTTAAAGGACATTCACTTGCCCTTTTAGATTCTAATAACCATGTCGTCTTCGGGCTTTGAAATCTCCGTAAAGAACTATAACATCCAGTCGTTCATAATCCAATACTATGATGGTTCAGGGTAGATCTCGGCCTCAACCAGCATGCCTCTTCAGCTTTCAATTTCTCACACCGAGTTGGTTGAGGTCGATTTCCACAAGCACGCCTCACATCACTCTGTTGTAGATTCGAAGACTCTCAGAGACGGTGTCGTGTCGCTTAAGACTCCATTCTGTTTGTCGTGGGATCTCCTCCTCCACTCACCGTCTATGCAGATGAGACCCAAGATCTTCCGAAGGATTTTTCTGTCAAAACGATCGAGGGCAAGATCTTGATATAGTTCATGTTCCTGCGCCATAGAAGAGGAATGAGATGATCAAGGACCTCGTTAGTCCGATTAATTGTTCCTGGGATAGCTCTACACCTCAGTTGCCTTCTTAGCTCAGAGGAACAGCGATTGCCAAGAATTGTGCTGCGTTTGATCTAAGCATTTTCTTTGACTGAGTTGAAGGAGCCTAGGTAGAAAAAGTCTTTTACTTGCGCAAGGTTACATTTATCTAAGGTGACGTTCTGTTTGTGATGTCGGTGTTGTGTGATCTCTTTTGTTGACACCATGAACAATTCAAAATTCTGGTCCTTTGGGTGCCAGAGCATAGGGACTGTAGGGCCGATGAACTTGCCTGGCATGGCACTACTCTATCGGTGGTATGCCGCTCGCTATAGGTTGTTACTTGAAGGAAATGCCGCAGACGGATGAAACCACTAGATAAATTTAGCGATCCAGCTTAGGATCACAATCGCTTCAACGCACAGTGGGTACCATCATGAGCAGGAACGCCTTTTAAATGATATTCGGAGGACATCGGATAGATTATAGACATGAAGGGCCTCTGCATGAGATACTGCAGCCTCTTCGATCTTGGGCACTCTGTTTCGAGACCAAGCTCTCTGGCTATGGCTACCACTGTAACTTGGCCTTTCAAATTAAGGTTCAGTCTTCCTCCTCGCCTCGAACCTGTGGCGTTCTCTTGGCTGGAGCATTATTCTCCATTCGTTCAATGTGGCTGATCCAGTGTAGATGACGTGTTTTGGCTCCAGCCACCTTATTGTAGAACTCAAGTTGATGAATGCTATCACATGTGGCTTTGAAGTCGATAAAAAGGTGGTGAGGCTTGAAATTGGTCTTTTCCAGGATTTGCCGGGCCGGAAGTCACACTGGTACGTATCAATTAGTATGCTGCACAGAGATTTCAGATCGTGTATCCAATATTTAGCAGAGGTATGCCTCTATACCTATAGTTGGTGTGACATATACACGATCGCGTTTCTTGTACATGTGGCATATGAAGCTGATATTCCCGTCATCGGGCATACCCTCTTCCATCCAAAGTTTGTTGATGATGTTCTGCATCAGGACTTGTTGCTTTTCAGCTTTTTGATAGCTGCGCCCACCTCTTCTATCCGAGTCTAGTGTCTATCCTTTAACTTTGTTTTAGGGCTAATCCGCTTCATTGATTACATCTGGAGAATTCATCCGCTGACGTGTATAACATGCTGCAAGTCGAGTCCTAATGGACAGCTAACACTTGGACGCAAAATAAGTACAATTGATGTGGAGTCGCATTTGACAGTCTGTGCCTACCCCATTTCTACAGCATCCGATGTTATCCTCGTCTCGTTCCAGAGACACGCTTGATGTCGGTGGCCAGCCCTTCCAATCGTTGCTATCTCCCTCGGCTTTGTTAGCTGACAGGCGATCTATCCTTGCCTTGGTTAAAGCAACGTATAGAATCATTGGATTAAGATCTTTTGGAATAGTGTATACGATGGCGACAGTTTTTCCTTACAAAATGCCTTCATGTTTAAAACTATAATTGGCAACTTCACTTCTCCTCACTATCCCCACCAGCATAAGACTTCTGCCGGTTTTTAGGTTAATTATAGTGGAATTCTCTTAAAACTTCTAAAAGAAAAAAGGAAACCGTCCAACATTAAATTTGATTGAAATAGCACAAACAAAACCCTTAAAGGAAACACTTAAAATAAAGCATTTCCCTAGCCCAGTTCCAACATGGCCACCAGTATGGGATTCACATACAAAGAGCCAGAGAGAGAGAGATGTTCTAAATAATCTCTCACCAAACAAAATGACTTCCACAAGGCGTAACATTTGTATCATTCTAACTGCCGGCGGATTCATTCACTAAAATGCACCACTGACACAGTTTAATTTCAATAAAAAAAACGAGTCCTGTTTGTTTTTTTTTTGCACCCCTAAGCTGTTTATTTTATTCTAACTACCGCGTGGTTTGGCTGTCCTGTCCCAACTTCCGTCCAACAGCAGCGTTTTCGTCGCCGTGTACGCTGTACAAACATTTCAGACGTGCTCTCTATTTACACACCAGTATACCTTCGAAAATGGAACAGAATCCTGGTTGCCATCCCTCGCAATGTACACGAAGAGGTTCATTCCACTATGGGTGGCTTTGGCTTCACTTTTTTTTTTTCATTTTTCCTGCGGAGATAGAGTGCTTTCCCGGTCCAAACCACTTGCCTAACCTATAGTGATGGCATAGTTGACTCTAATGTCTGCTGACTTTTGCATCAGGACAGGAGTCTTGTTTATGAGGCACCACATTGCAGTTGCAGTACTAGCAGTAGGAACCCGACTTTAGAGAGAAGAGGTATACATAGGTATCAACGTAAATATTTTCCACGATTCCGGGAGCATAGGCATAAATAAGTTCATTTAGGGGCAACAGCAGCTAGCTACCTTCCGTCAGAGCGAACGAGAAAGTCCTTTTCATGTGAGGAAGTTGTTATTTACTCGCGATGCACGTATACTTGGTCAGGCTATGCGTTCGGTAATGAATGGCAAATGTCTGGAAAATGTGCGGTTTTGTGCCACAAAATATGGACAAACTTTAAGGATGTTGTTTGGCATTTATTGCAATGGAGATGTGGACTCGGTTTTTTTTTCGGACACTAATGGCTTCACTAAATGCACAAGTTTCTCCTGCGTGTAGCTGACAATGTTACGTTGCATGTCTCGATAGTCGGACTCAAATTCAAAACCATCCCTCGTACTCGTTCAACCAACAGAAAAGGTCACGTTACGCAAAGCCAAGTGTGGAAAAGCTCTTACAAGGATGAAACGCTTATGAATATTCTGTTTATGCAAATATTATCCACTTTCACCGCGAATGTGCCAGGATACGTGTTGTATGTGTATTTGTACATCTTTTTTGCTTAGACACTTGGTTCGGTACAAAGCGATGCCGACGGCGGCAACGGCGACAGGGAAGGCTGTATGGGAAGGCAAGTGCGTTGCATTAAAGATTTTTGCAAATGCAACTCAAATCTGGTTTTTTTCGCTGCCGAAAGAAAATAAAAAGAAAATCTAGGATTTCCCTTTGACAGCTTTTTTAGATTTTACTTATGTCTGGGCTCCGGCCTGGAATGAGGTTAATTTTGGTAAAGAACTTTTTCGTACAGAAAATACAATGGGGATGTGATTTTCTGAACTTTCAATAGAACCCAAGTGGAGCTGAGTTGTGTCCTTAGATTAAATTAGCATCCAAAAACAGAAGTTTAGACAAAGCCTGTTGTAAAACATTGTTCTTGCTGAATTTTGTAGGGAATTAGGATACACAAGGGTTCTGCAAAACGATTTAACTGTCTCTAGCTGTAACCTTGTGTTCTGCGACAAATTTTATGAGGATGAACCATTCATGCGCAGATGAAACTCATCTTAATGAAGGAGCACAATGCCATGCACTCATTACAAAACGTTCTGCCCTGGCCCTTGCCAAAACACAATAAAAGCGGTTCAACGTCATCGTGTTAGATCTGCAAAGATCTGTTAAGATACCTAGGCGACATAGACCTACATAAAGATTTAAGATTCCGATCCTCAATGCTGCAAGGAAGTCCTTGTAAGTATCCAATCCACCATATTACAGAAAACATTGCAATGGCTTACCATCATCCGAACATAGTCCTTGGTGGCCGCTCACCACTCATAGCCAACGAAAAGCCTTATCTACCAAGCCTTACCAGGCTGATGTCGTCGCTTTATCAGAAAATACACATCACGCCTTGACCTGAATACAGAGGAGGCACGACCAAAACCACAAATATGAACCCAGACGCGTTGCGGAACTGCCTCATTGACGAGATCCGATTCGGGGGTTAAAAAAACGTCTGAGTCCTGGCTACTATAAATACGACCTATCCATTAGCAATTCTTCTGTAGGTATGTGGGCCTCGACCGTTCTCATACATATAAAGTTGTTTCTTTGAGATGCAGAACGGCATTCAAATTGGCGAGGGCACTGAGACGAAAGCCAGTTGAAGGCTCTCTGTGAAAGTATTTTTTTAAGTCTGTAATGACGTCCTTGTGGTTGCCGTGAACTAGTCGTTAGTGCGTTGGACTGCTAAGGGAAAGGACATTGGTTCGATCCTCAAAACCACCTCTTCGCAGGCATGACAAACCTGCAAGAGTATAATCTGTTATGGAAAAGCTTCCCTATCCGCCATTCGGAGATGATATTAAAACTGTAGGTCTCTTTCATTTGTGGTTGTGAGAAGCTATGCCTTGGCTTTCGATGAGCTGCCGCGCCAAATACGTCCTTACAGAAGGATTGCAAGTTAGTTTTGCACAGAATCGCAAACTCTGTTTTACGCTTCCAAAAGGGAAGTCGGCAGAGAGTGACTGTAGCAGGAATGGAAACACACAAGTCTCTGAATATCATCGCTGCTCGATTTGAGGGTATTCTTGGAATTTTTTGCCTTACCCCTGAGGGTTGCACTTTTCAATTTACCTACAAGAACAATCGTTCTCAAATCTGGGAAAGGGTGGTGTCCTTCCTATGTACATACTTATGCAAGTCTGTGAACAAACGAACAATCTTGTTTGAATAGCTGATTAGCAATTTCAAAAGCCTGTCCCGGTACCCGCTAGAGGTTGACTTTGTTGTGACAACTTGGCTTGATGGTCATTAAAGCAACGTTCAAGTGTGAAAGTAGTGCTTAAAAAGCGGCTTCCTTGTCCGTGAGTATATGGATAGAGGCGCCTTTAAAGCCGGAAATCAAGTTATTATAGCCTCATGCTTTAATGGCTTGATGTGGAAATCACTGACATTTTTTAAATGGTTTCGAGACGCCGACAAGGACTACAAAATCGGTATACCACATATGTCTTTGAGGTAAAGAAGTGGATCGTCAGTTGTCCAAGCATCGCTGCTTGGGACCTCAATCTCAAACCTCCTGCCAAACTATAGTAGTTTAGACATTTAATCGAAGCTTTGCAGTTTCAGTGAAAATGGACGCTTGTGTTCTTCACCGCCGGTCCTCAATTCAGTCTTTAGTTCTGGGTTGTTGTAGAAACGACTTAATATGAGTAATATGCTCCTTATGGGGACCTCAAAACAGTAGCAGCATAAGTTCTTGTCTTTCAGAACCACTTTAACTGAATGTGCATAGACAAGGTCGGGATTAAGTGCACTAAAGGAGTAAGAAGAGCTTTTGACAACTTTACTTTGCAGATCAAGGACATCACGATCGTTTTGGGTTCGCCGAATAAAAGGTGGTCTATCTGTCTTAAGTAGTATTTATATCACACATCTTGTGGGAACCAAATTTTCCGTCAAGAACTCATCCAGTTTAAGGCTTTTTTTCCCTTCAAGCTTAGAACCAACCACTTCTGATGCATTAAGTGCTTCAAAGATGATTAAGATATTCGAAGGAGATTCTTGGTGGACATGCTTCATCATCGTTGTGATAATACCTGTCTAAGCAAATCTGGGCAAACCTTTGCTATCGTGTGGATATTCACCAAGAAGGCTGTGAGAAGTTTGGTCATTGGTTTAAAGTGATTTATATATCTCCTGCAGTCCCATCAGCTGTTTTCGTCTGCCTTTGTGAAAGCATTCATCGCTAATTCCTTATGTTTAGTGTTGTGAATGAATGAAGCTATGCGTCTTGGTCATATGTCTATGGAATTGCAGTAGAGTGCGACTGTGGAGAGGGAATACTCGAATGGGACCATTCCCTTAAAGTTATTTCCCAAATAGTTCCCATTTCCTATTCAATTTTTTTTTTTATTATTTACATAGCTTTTCAATCACACTTTACCCAACAGTTACAGCAGGCTTCCAAGAGGTCCTTTAACATAAATTCCTTTAACTAACCATGTCTGCAACTTTAAATGCATAAAACTTCGACTAGACATCATGCCAGACGCATGTGTATTACAAAATATCGCGAATCTGTCGTCAGCATCAACGATGGCGTACACAAGTGTTAATCTCTTCCGGTAATTAGACAAAGTTGCTACTCCGACATGTCTCGAATGCACATCAAAGGATTCACATGCACACGTATACATGTCGACACCCTTGCGATAGGGAAAAAGTATTTTAAATTTGTGTTTCTCCAACCGACACGATGGCATTTTGGAAGGATGAAGAATCTTGAAAAGTCGTCTGTAGGCATACACACACACACACACACACACACAGCCCAGACAGTATGCATATTTACGTGTAGATTTACATTTTGGTAAAATGAATTACAAAACGGCACTGGGGGCGCGTTGATGGTTGGTAAAATAAATATTTCCTTATTAAATCTCTCTAGCTTGACTCCAAAAGGCGCTTAAGGGGCTAAAAAGGAAAAGCGGTGGGTCGAAAGTTTTAAGTTCTTTAAGTTTCAGATGATGAGAAGAGTCTTCTGTAATTAAGGTCTGGATAAGTAGCTCTTTTTCAAATTCGATTTGAGAGGGAACGGTCAAGATAAACGTAGAAGGCTTCATGAAACAATCCCAAACCTGACCCATTCCTACAATTCTGATGCAAAAAAAAGTGAAACACAATAGCTCCGAATGAGGTCTAAGTGAAGAGCATCCTGCCATACCATATCCTATCAAGTACCTCATCGACTAAGTAATTAAAAAGCCTATAAGTTCGTCGCTAATACTTTGAGCTAGCTTTCAGTTTGACTTAAGGTACGCCTTTATCTGACAGATTTACGTTGTTCTTCCTAAGCACAAGTTTCTTCGTTTTATGCTGTAAAGTGTTTTCTCCGACTGGTTTCCATTATCCAAAGCTTGATGAGCATCCTTAGGCTATTTCATCCCAAGTATTAAGGCATCTGGTCAAACAAAAAATGTCGACTTGGGACAGAGATTAGATTGAGTCCATTCTGGGGACATCGACATCCAACTTTTGACGTCTTAATCTTGCGAAAGCAGTAAATTGACAAAGAAAGTGCTCCTCCATATCGTTGCTTTCAAGACAAGACACACACGTTTGGTCCTCAATAATTCCCATTTTGGCCATATTTCTAAAACTCTTCTTTGGAGAAGGAATTTCACAGGTGCCCTTTCAAGACACTCGCAGGAAGTTAAGGTAGACCATCTTTTTCGGTGGAGCAAGTATAACGTTTGCTGTTCCGAGCTAACAGCGGTAATTGCCGAGCTCTTTTCAGCGAAAGAGTCAACGATTTCGTTGCTTGCAATTCCCCTGTAACCCGAAACCCACGTAGGACAAACTCTGATCCATTTAGAAAGCCTATTTGGTTTGCTTTTACATTCTTAAACAATTTTCGAATGATTTGTGGGAGCCTCAAGTTGAAACGGAGAAGCTTGGCTATCACTGTAGATGTTGATTCCTCAATCACTCCATCCCCGTCCAATTATCCAGTTGAAGACCTCCATTTGGAAGATCTAGGGACTGTCTTTGCCCAAAGCGCTAGGGTATTTGCTTTCGTCATTCAGATATCGACCAGCTCTAGTGCCGCTTGCAGTGCTAGAATTGTCTGTGTAGAAGTCATTTGTGGGATCGTTAGAGGAAATCATCTGGATTCTCTCATTCTACCCTCTCAGGGAAGCTAACTTAATAGGCTCATATAATTTAATAGGAATGAACAAAGGACTTTGTTTCGTTCGTGCCAAACTCCAGTTTTTCTGCGTCGATATATTGCCTCCTTCTGTACTGTAAGGTCCAACGGCAGTAAATTAAAAAAATGCTTTTATAGCGTCGTCAGGAGTGGTGCGCATGGTTCCAATCATTCTACGACAGAATTCTCTTAGTATTCTGGTGAGAGAAGTACAAGCTGATTTAATTGCTATCCTTGGCGACCATACTACAGCCGCAATAAAGGAAGCTGTGTAAACAGCTTCAAACCCCACGTCTTGCTTAAGAAAAGTGAATTCGACAACGTCTTTTAGAAAGTTCTGTCTTCTCTATTCGTTAGGAACTACCTTTTTGAGCTTGATCTGAGCAACTACTTCCGTTGGAAATTAAATAAAAATATTGGGTTGCAGCTAAACCAATCTTAGCTTCAGAAGTCCTTACTTACTTACTTACTTAAGGTGGCGCTACTATCAGGGGTGGACCTGGGCCTCAACCAACAAGCGTCTCCAGTCAGCTCGATCTGTAGCAAGCTGCTTCTAGTTTCGCACGCTAAGTTGGTTGAGGTCCCCTTTAACTTGCGTGGGCCACCTGAGACGCGGTATTCTTCTACTGCGCTGTCCCTCAGGGTCGGATTCGAAGATTTTGCTACATGACCCAGCCACCTAAGTCGTTGGACCTTCACTCTTCTGGCTGGTCGATGTCGCGGTACAGCCTATACAGTTCGTCGTTGTATCTCCTCCTCCACTCAACGTCTATGTAGACGGGACCGAAAATCACCCGAAGAATTTTCCTCTCGAAGCAGCCAACAGCACCCCTATCCATTTTTAATAAAGTCCATGCCTCTGAGCCGTAGAGCAGGACTGGGATTATTAAGGCCTTATATAGGGTCTCTTTGGTTGTTCAGAAGTCCTTGCTTACCCGTATTTTAACTCTTATGCAACGGAAAATCGTTATACAACCACAAAAATGAACAAAGAACTCTTTGATGCCAAACGTCTTAACTTATCCTCCTTGACCATCGTCGATCAAAAGGAATTGTTGGTTGTTTTGGAGTCCCAGTCCAATAACCAAAAATTAAGACCTTCGTTCGACGCTCTGGTACTTTTAGGCAATACCTTGTCTTGGAGTCTTGCCCCCAATATTTTTGCGTTGTGAAATTGAGGATTTGAGTAAAACAACTTAGCAAGCCTTACAAATGAAGGCTACGACAAGACTCGTAGAGATAAAATTCGAAACGAGAGAATAAGAGCTGAATAGATTATGCCAAGATCGTGAGTGGTTGAGGAGATGAACAGTACTAGTCTTCCCTCAAGAGTGAAGAATAGTCCCCTTCACCTATGGTTGTGATATAGTACACCACCCTAAAAATCGGATAGTCAAACTCGTCTGTTAAGAGGCATTCGAGCAAGCATCCTTCTACAAAAAACATGATTCAAGTTTGTACCAACGCAAGGAATTCGTATTGAAACTTTATACCGTTCTCATTTCTCACAATCCGCCTTAAAATTATACTTCCTTTCCTACGCATACAAGCATGTAAAATTCCAACTTAACGTTTTACATTCTTCCAAAACCACTTCGCATAGCACCACTTATTTCGTGCTATTTTTGAATGACATGTCAAATCTGTTTACGTACATAGTGCATGAGTATGTACGTGTCCTACATTCTCCTTATGCCACCGCTAATAACTTCTTTTTAATCCGACAGTTTGACAATGTAACAGAACTCTGGGTATCCTCGCGACAGTATAATTAATCCTTAAACTACGCATACACGTTGTTTGTGTACTCATATGCTTGTACCTCTCCATCCACTGGAGGAGTAATAAGCACACAAAACAAAAAAAAACTGTATTTCTTCCAAGTGATGACTAAACCCATATGGAAAAAAAAACAGGAAGTGTTCGTGTGCATGTGTTGATTATTCCTTCATCTCATATTTTACAGGACGTGCAGGACGTTGTATAACCATGCGAACGAACAAAAATCCCAATTACAATGCGAATGAGTGATGAGCTTCATTTTCCCATGCAAAAACGCAATGTTCTACCATAACAAGGATAACCAAGGATAAAAGATAAGAAGAGAAATAGAAGGAAGAAATAATGTAAAGCTCTACAATATCCGGAGGTGCGTTGATAGGGTCGAGAGAAAAAAAAAGTGGTTTAGCCAGGCACAGTGTATCCTTAATGAAACCATTATCCGCGTCATTCATTCAGTGGGAAGTGTGAAAAGCGATCCTTTTCATGCATGCATGTGTGTAGTACATATAGCCCAGCCAACCACCCCTCCACCTATGTTATGTGTACACATCCGATGAAGGATTTGATGGAAGCATGTCGTTCATTCAGGGAAATCTTCATCAACATGTTCTCCCGTTTCAGGATTTCTTCTTTTTTTTTTTTGGTTTCTTTGCCGTCACACGAATGAATAGAGGCCCATGTGTGGGTATGTATGTGTGGTGTAGATGGTGCGTGATGAATTCTTAAGCATTTTGAATGAAACTGACTGATAAGCACGTGCGTGTATCCTTTTACAACAAAACATCCACACATGGTGTGTTCCTTCGGACTCAAGAAATGAAGGAAGTCTGTATGGTGCTAGATGGATGAGTGTTTTCCATGTAATCAAGGATATTCTTCTTTTTTCCTTTTTTTTTTTTTTGGTTTCCAATGTCGAATGTGTTTGCTGATTTTCATTACCTACGCACCGGAGTGCAGTTGGCAAGGATTACAGAATTTCATTTATGATTTGATTTTCGTTTTCATTTACGTTGACCTAAAGGGATTTGCTCCTTTTTTTCTCTCTCTGTGTGTGTAAATTGGTTTTGGACGATGTAAGGAGATTCTGGTAATCGTGGATTTTTTTTTTTGCATTTCGTGAGCGATAAAATAGAAATTGGAAGTGAAAAGCAAGGGCTGGTGGCAGGGGCTTTGGATAAGTCACTGAAATGTTCCAAAAAAATGTGAACCAGCGACGGCTCATAGGGTTTCAGTGACTTCAATTGCCTGAATATTTATTTGTTTGTAGGAAAAATTGTTTAAAACTCGACTCTCAAACAATAAAAGTAGCTACCCATCCAATAATCCGACGAAAGACGTTGTCGATTCAGGACAACAGAAGGGAAGGCACAATAGGATTTTGAAGTGAAATCGCAGTGCAAAAAGCTGTGAATAAGCCTCCCGAACACACAGAACATATCGTAGCAAGGACAACTGGAGTCGGTGCGAAAATAATAATTGTTCCTAGTTGCATCATCTAGCAATTAAGGTCCAAGGGAAAGGTAAAAATAGCTAGGACGGTCCCTAAGATTAAACAACTCATAGTGTCTCATAGACACTGTGAGATCTGCCTAGAGGTCAAAATTAGATTGGACTTCTGATTTCCTCAGGAATCAAGATGTCATTGGGCAGACGTGCCTTCTAATGTAAGGGAGAGCCACATAGATATGCACATAAGTAAGAAGTTTGAAGAGCCTTCACTCGGATCTCTTCCAGTTTGAAAAGATAAAAAAAAAGAAGGTCTGAGTGAGTGTGATAACGGTCGTTCGGCCTCCATGTACTATCCCGAATTCGTAGTGAATTTTAGAATGGATTTTGGTGGATTTTTAGACAGGCTAAGCGCAGGTCGTGGAAATAGTATTCATCGAGGACCGTATTTCTTGTTCTGTGTAGACTGGGGCATTCGCATACGAAGTGAGTTGTGTTCTATTCCACGTTTGTATTCCCACAGCCTTGGCGTAAGTCATCTGTGCTTAAACGTATTCTTCTAAGGTTCTGCCAGTAGGTTGTGGCCTGTGATAATCTCTATGAAGCTTGCTAAGCTTGATCTGCTTAGCGCAAGAATGCGTCCTGTTTTTTATTGTGTTGATGTTTGTTTCCTGGAGATGTGGCATGATCGGAGTGCGCTCCGTCTGTCGTCAGTTTGTCTTTGGGAGTCAAATGCTATGCTAGATTTGACGAGTGCTGGGCGGGGAAGTACTTAGTGATCGACCAGTGATAGGTCTTGTTCCGACCCATTCCTGACTAGCTCATCCGCCATATGAGGTATGCTGTTTCTTCTTCTTCTAAGCAGAGTCGACTTTCAGTTCTACGAGCAGTTTTAGACAGCAGTGTGCAGAAAGAACGCTAGAGAGCCTTACGATATCGTCCCAATTGTAAGGACATTTTTTTTAGGTTTTTCTACAGAGGATGGATGAGCCTTGTCTTATTCTTTAAAGATTATCGTAGTGAGGCATTCAATTCAGATTTTTGCATACGTCAAGTACCTACTGTTCTAAAAGCGGAGTTTGGGAAGCCTACATACATACGTAGGTATAAACCTTTCAGTGGAACCCTCTTTGACTAATTGATCAGCGATTTCATCACCTTTCCGAAGAAGCAAGCAGTCGCATGCTGTCTGGAGAACAAAGTATTCAATGTTACGCGCACTTGCTCTGTGGGTTGGATGTCAGCCAGTTGCGTAGGTGTGCTGATAAGTTGTTGACAATAAAGCCTATTGTGGCAGTGATGTTATGATTTATTTAGGTGGACCCACCAGTCACTTAGAGTCTGTCGAAGAAGAGCATTTAGAGTGGATGGATTCCTATAAGATTAATATATTCTGAGGATAATATTGAAACAATTTTATGAAACACGAATGAATTAAGGCGAGACTCACTAGAAAAATCGGGACTTAAGCTGGTTGTCCATATTCACTGCTTGGAAAAAACATTAGTTGTCGCGATAGTTCAGTGGTAAGTGCGTAAGATTACTTAGAGGACACAGGTTCGAGCCTCAAGAACAACCAAACGTGTAAAGAAGTTTATCTAGCTTGCTTACTCACTTAAGGTGGCTGGGCCTCAACCAACAAACGTCTCCAGGTCAGCTCGATCTAAAGCAAGCTGCCTTCAGTTTCGCACGCTTAGTTGGCTGTTTGAGGTAGTAGGGCTGAGGCTAAGTATCTTGCACGCTTCTCTAATCGCGAGTACCTCCGCCTGGAAGACACGAGAAGAGTCTGGGAGGCGGTACGATTTGGACACGTTTATTTCCCCTGAGAAGACAACTGCTCCAACGCTCCAATCGATACTTGGTTGTTTGATTGGGGTAGATTGTTGTTCCATTCCGACTTATCGGGAAAGTGAACTTGAATTTTAATATTGATCCCTAGGCAGCAGGTCAAGAGCCTTACTATGGCCATATGGTTTAGGGGACCAAAGCCCAGATTCTCTGAGTCTGATAGCACTACACGAGACGATGTATTTGATGTGCAAGTCCAGGGGCAGGATATGGAGGAGCACGTTAAGAGCTTCCGACGGGCTCGAACGAATCGTTCCTGTGGTTCCAATACCAGTTGTTCGTTGGATTCTACTAAGTTTTGTTATGTTGTTAGCCTTACTTAAAGCGGGCCACCATATGAGTGAACCATAGGTGAGGATTGAACGAAGTACGGCAGTGTACATCCAAAGAACAATCTTTGGTTTAAGTTCCCACCTTTTCCCAAAGGTCTTACTACAGGCGTAGAAAGCAACGCTTGCCTTCTTTATTCTGTGTTCTATGTTGAGTTTCCAGTTGAGCTTTGGCTCAAGTATGACGCCAAGATACCTTGCACTGAGGGATAGAGTGAGTGTATGGTTGTTAGGACGTGAAGCTTGGAAGGTATTTGGTGTTACTTATGTTAAAGCAGTTTCAACGAAAGAAACGTTTAACTCTCTGTTCATATCTAGTGAGGTCCTTCCATTCCAGTGAATGCTGTGGTGTTAAGCTGGAACAGAAAGACTGCTACTGAATTTTTATAGGGTTTGAGCCCGTGTCAACTATTTCTTTTGCAGCCATTCTTAAGCGGTACTCGAGCTCTTTGAGACTTTGTTATCGCCTGTGGCGAGCAGTTGTTCCACTTGTCATCTACTCGCCACACCCGTTCCACTTTAAATCATTCAAGCTTAAATCACTTAATTCCTTTCTCTGTGTAGGTCACGTAGTTGCATAATCACACACCCATACACATGCAAAAGAAAAAAAAAAAAAAAAAACGCCACACAATGGATGATGCTACTAAAGTCAATTAATACGAATCAACCTTTGTTCCAATGATTTACTTGCTATTTTTTCCAGGAAGGTAAACGCGGCTACCTAGAAGGACTAGCGTCACACTACACCAAACACATATCAATGCCGTATGAGGATATTTTGGATGCCATCGAGAAAGTTCGCTTGTCCAAGTGGAAAGAACGACACGTACGGATCGCTGGTGGCCTCACAACGACCCGACCACACCGAGGCATTGCAAATCAATCAAACCTGCCTACCAGTCACAGTCAACCGCTGTATGTGCCCGGAAAATATTTGGTAAGATTGATGGGCACGAGAAAAGGTCCTTCAAAGTGGACGCGCAACACACAAAAATTCACACACCCACTCACTCACTCTCTCTCTCTCTCTCTCTCTCTATCTATCTCTCTGTGAATAGCCTTCCAGTTGTCTCTCGAATCGCGAAGAGAACGAGATATATAGCTTTGCCCAAAGCGATCTGGCTGCCCGAATGGCCCGTAGTGCAATTGACTCCAAGTCTGCTGCCAACTTGAATGGCATGCAACATAGTTACCCCACGAACAGGTCGAATTTCTTCTATGATTTCTCTGCAACAGGTGAGTAAGGAGGGGGTTGGCTAGAACGATAAAAAAAAAAAAAAAACCAAACAGAGGTTCACTTTAATGTTTGTCTTCCTGTCTGTGCCTGATTCTGCCACCAACGACGATAACACCACCATGACCACACCATCACACCACAACCATTTGCCAGAGGGACGCAACAAGGCCAAAAGACGGACAGTTTTTGCTCGTTTCCTCAACGGGCTACGGCAGAGCGGCGATGAGCTCAATCAGACGGAAGGAATGCAATTAAAAGTAAGTAACATTGAGAGTGCTATCCTCCTACCAGATATACTCGTAATAATAAAGGCGACAGGATCTGTTGTCCTTGAAGGGGCTAGGGGGCGAAGGACACTTTTTTTTTTGTTCGCTATAGTGTCTGTGTGCTTTTTTTTGTCTTGTGTTATGTCCGTCGCAAGTCCTTTCAATAAAAATTGCAAACGGAATCATTATAATGATGTCCTTTTTTGTACTCAACCTACTCTTGGTCGTTTTTTCTGCAAGTCGTCAGGACATTTTCTACATTTGCCTTCTTAACAGAGAGTGAGGAGGGCATGGGTCCATTTTGTTCACAGCTGTCGTTTTTGGCATCAAATGGAAATTACATCCTTGAAGTTGTGTCTTTAATTCGACGTGGTTAAATTGTGAAACGTTTTGTGTGGTCGACTGAAGGATCTGCTCACTCTAGGACCTTCCATCTATTCAGGTAGGAATTTTCTCTTACTTTTTTCCTCAAAAAAGAAAGCTTCCCTTCGATTTGAGTTCTCTCTCTCAAGCGTATCCTCCAATTGACGTTCGGTGGTTGTATATGAAGGAATTTTTGTGTAATGTCCCTTTTTTTTCGTCCTTTCTCTTGGGTTTTTGTTTTGAAGTGCTAACTGCTTATTACTTTGGCGCGGCACGGCAGTGTTGAGTTCATTTCGTATGAAATGAGTTTTTGTTTGTTATTTGTCGCCACAATGCCAAGCACTTGGTCAATTCAGTGAGAGAAAGAGAGAGAGAGAGAGTTCTTTCTTGGTGAAAATGTCCTCCGGGTGAAAATTGCAATTTGTACATAATGTGGTCCGATGCGGAAATGTTCTGTACTTAGCGTAGACCGCAATTTTTGTTGCCATGTTTATGTTTTCGTTTCAGTGGGCTTGGCGGAATGGCTACGAGGTGAATTTAAGTCTTGGATAAAGGGAAATCCTTTTTCCGCTCGATTGTGGTTTTGAATTCCTTTTGTTTTGTTTTCTGTTTTTTTGTGCTTTTTCTGATTTGATTTTCTAATTGCGATGAGATTTTTAACTCGTCGAGGGTGTGAGAAAATTGCAAAAGGAAAAGTGAATAACGTTTAATGAGGAAACGGAAGGAAGTTTGATTTTTTCTTTTTCTTATCCTTGCGAGAAGAGGTTGTTCAGTTGGAGATGACATTTTAGGATGACACTTTTCTCAGAGGTAAATTCACACTTGATGTGGAATGTTTGAGAGAATGGGAGCCATTTTAATTGCAATGCCCTTTTGCCGTTAGTTCAGGATTTTAATTAATATTTTTTCAAGTGGTCACAGGGTGTTTAATGGAAGTGCTCCTTCAGAAGTCCTGTCAAAGGATGGGGATAACTTGGTTTGTTTTTTATTTCCACAAAAAGTGTTGCAAGGAGGTGTAATTTATTTTAATAGAACGTAACATCGACAAATAGGTTGATAACATTGTTGTAAAGGCTTTGAACTTACTTTAAGAATTGAAGGTTGTAGACGGTTGTTGGAAGATAGGGGGAGTAACCATGGCATTCGTAATGGATATTGTTAAACACATCGAATGCAATTCTCTTTTGTCACTAGGGTAGTAAAATATGACTTTGGATTGATTAACAAGAAAGCTGGACAATAAAGCTTAACCTTAAGCTGGGTGGTCTCGTCAATATGATAAGCTTGGGAACAGTGGAGCTCATGCCTTTCGCTAAGTATCACATTCATACCAATACAGAGGTGCAGAGGTGGTCTCATCTATTGAATCTTATCACCGAACATCTTAGGCAGGCACACTCAGAAACTATGCATCTTGTGAAAAGATTTCAACAGAAGCTGTAGAGATGATGTAAACGTGTCTAGCTCCTACCAGAACTATGATTAAGCACACCAAAAACTAGGATTAGACCAGTTCGACTCTGGAATTATGGTTCCGAATTTTGGTTGCTTACTCCAAAATTGTTGGGTTTTGATAATTTTTTCATATAACGCTGGGACAGGGTCCCGAGATGTCTGGTCTTGAATAGTCAGGGATTAAAAGTTTCTAAAAACATGTTAACTGGGAGTTGCATCATTTTTCTATAACAAAAGAAGTTTTGATAGAGAAATATTCGTCCGGTTGCATGGTGGACACCATGGTAATAGGAGCGAGTGGTTTGTTAAATTTTTCTCTTTGAATCTTTTACCTGAACCACAGACATAAGTCAGCTATTTGCCTTCGATGAGCCGATGAGTAGAGACTGGATGTTGGTGCGAAATATTTTATTCAGTTTACCACTCGTCTCTGTACATTATTGTGCAGACAGAGAAAAGCAATGGGTGGGTAGTATTCGAGGCTTTGACTTGAGGTTTCCGTAAAACCACTGGATCCCCCTAAAGCTGACTCTCTGAAATGTTGATGCTGTTCATCGACGATTGTGCCAACTTCATTACCCCAGATGGCGCAGATTATATTCTCGGAGATTTATCATTGCCTGCCGAGAGGTGGTGTTGCCAAAAAAACTTCAGCTTTTCTTGAGGCTTAAACCTGTCTCAGCTCACTTACCAGTCCAATGTATTGCATTCGGTTCCCATCTAAATATACAAAGGTGCTTAGATAATGCAATTTTTGTAGTCCAGAGAGTTGAGCCTCTAAATGGTCTTTGCATCAAAAACGGTGGTGCAGAACATCTTCATTGTGATCTGGCTCCCAGATGAGATGAACACTATCTACGTTGGCTAGCTACATATATGAGCAATTGTAGGCTGTTCCAAACTCAATTATAGGTTATACAGTAGGTTTGACAGCATTAGCAAGTCGGCTTACACTACTTCTCATGCTAAGCTCTATTTCATGTATTTCAGCTTGAGCTATGAAGTAACTTTTCTCTATACCTGCATGCAGAACCTTACTTTATTTTTTTTATTATTATCCACTAGCGCTTAAGGGTGACTTCGAAGGTTTTAGTCTTTGCTTCGAGGGTGGTGTCCAGAATGGCTGGGGAGAAGTATTGGTACTGTTGCAATTGCTTATAATTCATAGTATTTCTTTCAAACTTCCTGATGGCTTGTGTTATCGATTAACACTTCAAGCGAAATGACCACCCTATTGTCAGTGTTAGTCTATGCAATAGAGTTAACGTCAGACTTCTTTTTTGACATCGGGAGTTGAACCTGGAACCTTCAACGTGACAAGTGGTGATGCAACGACTACACCACAGCTACCCCTGAATATTTAAGCTCCAACCCCATCAAGATCCATCTGTGAACCGTGCATCAAAGTCACTTGCCAATGTGCGCTGGTTCTTTATGCAGCGCTATTGTACAATACATACATAGATAGAAAGGCAACGATAAAAGTCTTGGAATCACCGACAGTGACCGCAGGTCTCTGAATGAGTTCGTTGACAGATGCAACGTCTTCCTGTGCTGGGTTCCACGACATAGGCACGTTCCGGGCAACTGCAGAGCGGACGAGCTATCAAAGGAAGGCGCAGGTCGGATCCTTTTTGATAATGGAGGGGAACCGCCTGTCCTCTAGAATCACACCTTGATTGTGAAGCTTGAAGAATAGCTAATAGCAGGCGGAATAATATCAACACTTGTCTCCTGTCGGAACAGATCTTATCTAACCTGTATTTGAGGAGAACGGAAAGACTTTTGTTCTTAAAAGGAAACTTATATAAAATAAAGTAGGAGTCTATTTGACAGGCATGCCATCAGAATGGGTGCCCCTTCTCTCGATTTCTGCAGAAGCTGCAGAAACGGGCAGACGGAAGAAACGATTACACACTTTTTTTGCACATGCCCTGTCCTATCAAGGCTGAGGAGGAAAACATTAGGAGAGTACTTCATCAATGACCTTAACGACCATCTTTAAATTTAAGGCTTTTGGGTCTTACTGGTTCTGCACTTAGTGCGGCACAGGATAGAGTACCTTTTTACTCCTTCTTCTTCAAAGGGAATTCCACATGTGGGGTTTCTGATTTCTCTATGTAGTGTCCCTGCTTATCGGGGACAGCCAACCAACCTAATCTAATCTTGAATTTTCGGTTAAGGTCAAGGTCAAGGTCAAATCATGAGGCGAAGCTAAGTGGATAAGGCTAGACCATGTAAGCCTCTGTAGAGACGTTCTGAAATGGGACAATTGGTTTTCCCATCACTGTGCATAAACTTCAATCTTTCTATAAATTCGTTTTTGACTTGATTCTTCTTTCAGTACAAACCTTCATTGAAATCTTAACATCGTTTTGAATAGGTAGATGCACATTTATTTTAAGAGGTGTAGGGAATGACTTAAGCATATTTTTTCGTTCAATTTCTTATACAGTTTCTGTACCAAATAATGTTTCTAAATTTTTGTTTACTCTCTCTCCCTCTCTTTTCCAACAGACAACAGAGAAAATTAAATGCGGAACAATCAAACGGGAGCCTCATCAGAACTTCGAAGAGACAATACACCGTGTAATTATATCCAACATCTTATAGTTCATATCAAAACTAACGTTCACTTTCTTTTTTTTTTTTTTTAATTTTCATTACGATAAATTTAGCTCAAAACGCAGAAAGCTGCACGTAAAAAAGGTGACAAAGGAGGCGGTGGAGGTGGTTGCGGTGTCGGCAGTAGTGGTGGTGTACCTCATGAACAGCGCCCCAAAGAAGTGACAATCGTTACAGAGATGCCTCTAAATAATTACACAAAACATCCATAAAGATACTAAAGATAAACGCAACCATTTCAAGGCAGTTCCACTCAAGAAATAATTCCCTTCCCTCCGCCGGAAAACTCAAAAGCAGTAAATATCAAAACGTAAGTACCTTCCAGACAGACAGACAACACAGTTGCACACACATACATACGGATACAGACACAAACAACTAGTGTTTTGAATATTTTATAACATTTTCGGATTTGCGCTGAAAGGCGACGCTTTTAATGTTTATTTGTTGGTTTTTGTCCTTTCTAGACGCCATTGTGTGTGCAATGCAACCGCATGTGATTAAAACGGTAACAACACAAGATTAGCAAAACATTTCCATTTAGATGGCTATCCCATCTAACCGCCCACCACCACCAAAAAAAAGGACCACTACCGTCATTATCATCATCATCATCAGCATCAGTATCACCATCAGCCTCAGTATTACCAGGAACATCATCAACATCAAAAAACCCCTTGTGTTGTGGGAGACTCGTTGAAAATCCTGAATGGGAAATAGAAAACCGTTAGCTTGATGTGAAAATCAACTCAATGCTCAGACAATGAACTTAAATGGATGTATCCGCGCACAGTTTGTCCCGTTCGCGTACGAACACAAAAACCGATTTGCATTTTAAGGATTTTAGTCCTGCTGCTGACAAAAGGACACAAATGTTATTTTGTAATCATGGTGAAAGGCTTGTTTTCTTTTTTTTTTTTGGCTCAGATTGTTAGGCATTGTTTTGGTCGGTTAGATTGAGGTGGTAGGAGGGATGGGCGGTTTTTTTTTTTTGTCTTATTTAGCAAGAATTTAATTGTAGTTTAATTGTGAAGAAAAAAAAATATGGAAAAGGGAGGTTTGGGGAAACATCTTAAGGAAATGTAAGCAGGTGATGCAGGAAGATGTCCTTGAAGGTTTCCATTTTTGTTATAATTTGTTGCTGATGGGTTTTACCGATCTCCGTTTCGTTTCGGTCATCTAAATATGAACTATTCTCTCTCACTCTCTTTATTTTTTCTTCCCTTTATATTAGTCTTTCAAACACTTTTCGCAATCCCAGGAGCACTCACATTGGTTTAGGTCCATTGTACTCCGAAGCAGAGACCCCCTTTGCTCTGATTTTGCTCGTTGGTCTTTTTATTTTCGGTGGATGTTGCTGTTTTCTGACTGGGCTCAAACTTGCAGAGGTTGGGCTACAAACGAATATGCTACCCAATACACGATCGCCACCCTAAACCGAAAAAGGATGCTGCGGTATCGGCGAAGGTTAAGGTGGAGCTCTAGAGTTTTGAGAACTTCTACTTAGACATCCTCAGAGTTATACCCTTGGTAGGATGTGTTATGATATGTTAGAATGTCACAATTTGCTAAACGCACTTGACAATCTGCCGAAGACGGTGCCTGTCATATAAGCACGCTTACTAATCGGAATCTCAATAACATCTAGTTTTTGTTTTTTCTTGATCCCGAATCCAGCCGAACGCTTTGTAGGGCTCCAAGCGATGAATGGTGTGATACGTGGCTAAACAGTTATTGAAGGGGATGGTGACCTTCTACTGGCAGTTTTTGCAATATGGGAGGCTGGTGTTCGTTTTCCTTATTTTGGTTGCACAGCACGTTAATGACATTTGTTCTTCCATTTTACGTGAATTTTTTACCGTTCTTATTGTGTATTTGCTGTAGTTGCTCGAGGAAGATGCAGGCTAGTAGTTAGGTAGGCATTACTCGCATAACCTGGCTGTTCAAGTGTGAATAACATTGTGGTGGGGGTTTGAAATTCCCAAATCCAACCGGCGGAATTCAGATTCAACCTGCAATTGAGATTTTTCTTTTCCAGGCCCCTTTGAGCTTGGCTAGTGTGCAAAGTCTGTGCCAGACATCTGACGAGATTGAAGTTGAATATAGTTTCCTACTCCTTCCCAACATTACAAACTCGACCGGATTGGCCCCTATTGGCCAGTGGTCAGTGCAGATAATCGCAACCATGGTTATCTGTATGAGTTATGCTGCTTTGGTCTTGTTGAAGGAGGGTTACATCTTCCTAACTATGCAAAAGTTGTGTAATCTGGTCCACCTTGCATTGGCCTTTGATAGAAAGTGGAATGTAAACTTCTTTCATTATGGATGTGTGCCTGGACTAGCCCATCAGTTTTTTTTCTCTCCTTTGCTGTGACCAAGAACCCGGAGAGGATTGACATTGAATCGATAGACTAAATGGACAATATCCTCTTGCACTCTGCTACCAATTTTCAGAATGAGGTAGCCAAATGGCCTTAATAGCATCTTGACTGTCACTGAACATAGCTATGTGCATACGTGTGTTAAGTTTGGGTGTATTCCTTTTTCTAATGACTCGGGAAGTCTCGGGAAGAATCCGAAAGGCAGTAGGATTTAGATAAATTGAGTGTTTTCGAAAAGATTCCCTCACTGACAGTTAAAATTGGTGTACTCGTATTTTGTTTGCTTTCCCTCATCATTTCCTCGATTTTTCATTCGTCCCTGAAACTTAGGGTTAAGTTTGTTTCAAAAGTTTGTCATGCTTCCTTGGCATCGAACTATCTGTGACCTATAAGATCCATTGTGCTGAATCCATAGGGTTTAGTTTGAGACTAAGATCAAGGAGGAGTAAGAGCAGAATTGCATTGTTACCCTCGTTTCTTTGAACTTTGCTAAGATTTTTGTGCTGTCGGATCTTCTCAAAGCAGTCCATCAAACCAGCGATCCAAAAGTGAAAATGGAACTTACCATAGCAGTTTGACGTTTCTTGCCAAAGGTTTTACTGCAGATGTAGTAAGCTGCGCATGCTCTCCTAATCCGCTGTTTTATGTTAAGAAGTCTCCAGCTAAGCTTCGGATCTAGGACGATTCTTTAATACCTCGCGCTTGGGGAAAGATGGAGTAATTTACCATCAGCCCGTGGAGGCGTTGAGGTGTTTGAGGAAACCCAGCAAATTCAAACATTTATAGGGCTTATTTTTACCTTCTGAAGTTAACATTAATCGCAGAGAAGTCTTTCAATTGACAGAGAATCCATTTATAGATTTGGAAAAAAAGCTCAAGTAAAAAATTTCATAAAATCTTGTATAGCTCTGCTTTAGCACGAACTTCATGCCAAAAGTGACTTCACAAGGCACGAATGACCGTTCATTTCCCGAGTATTCCCCAACACATTTCTCCTTCTACAAGCTTTCAATTTTTTAATAAAGAAAATTCCTTCATCATTTTCAAATAGTTGTATACAAAACCAACAAAATGTATGCCATCTCGCATTAAAATACTTCAAACCAGTTCTCGCCCCAATGTTTTCTGAAAAGGTAATAAACACTCCACGATAGTAATTCACTAGGATTAAACTAGGACATCACTTTACAAAAGACCACCCCTCTTTTTGGCTTTAGCAACCAAACCCAAAAGCACTACCAGACCATTACAAATGGAATTTGATTTCCAAAAACCTACGAAACAAGTTTTTGAATTATCTATGAACAACCGGGGAAATTCATGACCTTAAAGTGGCTCCCATATCCATTAGTCGAGGCCACAATTACATCCCAACTCAAACCCCCTTACAATGTGTTTTACGGTACCCGCCTTGGGGTTGTGTAATTAACATTGTGTTAGGAGCACTGCTATACCATACAAACCCAAAAAGATATTTATTTGTTTGGCTTTATACTTTTCGAATAAAAGTAAACACACACACACACACGCACGTACACAGACCGCTTGGTGAATCCTTGTAAAACAAAAGGATTTACGATGTCAGATTTTTGGATACACTTTCGATTCGATTTCCTTGAACAAGCAATCAGACGATATAGAGGGAGAAAGAGCTTCAAAGGAGTAACTCCCCTATAGAATTTGACCGATTTTGATTTTCACTTTAATTTGTGAAACCAATGTCTGTCTCATCGATCCAAGGAATCGAATCCATAAAAAGGACACAAATAAATATTTGAGTAAACATAAAATAAACACAGTATTTGAGGATAAATTTACATTGGGGTTGCTGTGGACGTTTTTGTGTGTCGTCCTGGATAAGATTTTTGGATTTTTGTTTGCAAATCGGATTTTAATTTTTCACAAATAGAATTCAAATTGCATTTGAAAGGACGAGTTAAGATTGAATATTCATAAGCTAAGTTTGGGGTTTAATTTAAGAATTAATCTTTGTGCCGTGACATCTTATATAAAGTACGCAAAAGGGACAACAACGCGGATGCATTCCAAAAACAATAAAAAAAATTACAATCAAGCAATAAATCCAAATTTTTTTTAAAATATTTAAGGACCAAATGAATTAAAAGATTAACATACGTACGTATACATTTTAATTTTAAGAGTTGTAATCAATAGAATTTATAAAATATTTATATATACACCAAAATGAAAATTTTATAGAATTTGCATTTATATATATTCATAGTTATACAAATACATTTTTAACATATACATTTATATATTGTACCAAGAGAAGAACATAAAAAAAAAATGTCTTCGTTAGTTTAGATCCACTGCCAATTTGTTACCTGTAGTTTATAAAAATAATTAAAAATCTTTTTTAAATTATTGAATTGAATTTTATAATAATCGAAATTTTTTATTGGATATACATATATTTACACAATGAAGTATAGTTTATAGAACAAATATTGTAAAAAAAAAAACACATTTCGAAGTATTTAAATATTTTAACACAACATACGTAAATCTTAAACAAAATTGTAAACATAAATGGATTGCAGATTTGTAACAACAAATTTCCGATATAATACAAATTATTAATTTACTTATGTTCGCTTAGTTAAAACCTTAGTTAAAGTATTAAGTTTTAAGTACGACACTAATTTTTTTCTTTAATTTTTAAAGCGAAACAGTCATTTGAGGTAGTTTGGGAAATCTTGTCGTCATGACGCTATTGTCCGGTTTTGGCTTGGTCCTTAACCAATAAGGAAGTTAGAAGGGGCTAGTTGGTCGCTTCGCTAAACCACCGCGAGTCCAGTATGAATTTTAGAATGTCCTTAGGTGGCATGGTTGCTGGTGTTTGGGCAGTCGAAGGGGAAGTGAGTCGTGTCCTCTTTAACGCGTCTACGTCGCCACAGTTTTTGCAGAGATTGGCCCTTCTTAGTCACATTCTTCTTGATGGGCCGTCAGTAGATTGTGGCCTGTGAGTATGCTGATCACTAGTGCTTAGTACGATCTGTTCAGCGAAAGTATCCCTCCGGCCTTCCTTTTTACTGTGGTGTGTCCACATCTTCTTTGTGTGCTCCATATCGCATTGGCAAGTTTCCAAAAGTCGAATGGCACCAGAAAGGAAAAGAATTAGCAGAAAATACAAAGATATGTGTTTATTTAGAAGTCAGGACTATGTTGCAAGTTCAAGTAGTCCGCTCTCTCGAGCTAGCTCGAAACTTACCTAGTTGCCAGTTACGCATGTTAAGTTATCATTCTCCAATAGCGCGCCACAATCGAAGGTAAGGTCTTCCTTTACTGCGTTGTCCCTTTGGGATTGATTCAAATACCCTTTCTTTTTTTATAATTAGCGAGCGCTAAAGGGGATATGACTACCCTCTTGAGCACGGGCATTAGGGAAATAAGGGGAGAGACGAAGGAGGTACCGATGCACATTAGCTTTAAATGCTTGTGTGTTGTAATGATGAGGAAACACAGACCTATGTAGATCATTCCACATTCGTGTGGTACGGCTAAAGAAAGAATCTTTATATTTGACAGTACGTCCGAAAGTAGTAAACTAATGTGCATTCGAAGTATGACCCTTGTCATCTAAGACAATAGATTCCAATGTTTCTGGCCAGGTTAATATTGCTGTTCAGCTTGTATAGTTCCTATCAGTCTCTGGTTTGATACTCGCAAAGACATCTCAAGTTTCTTTGTATAGTTTGTCTCCATTCACTTTCACATCATATGTCACTTTAAAATCAGTAAATATGTGATGAATTCCAGGAATTTTTTCCAGGATTTGCCAGTGTGTACAAATTTGGTCGAAAGTAGGCTTTTCTGGTCTAAAACTGCATTGATGTGGATCAATAAGGTTGTTGATCGGGCCAGCGAAGAAGTTGTTAGGAAAGACATTTTCGGTTGATTCTCAGTTCCTAATGAACGTCCTCACTGGAGATTGCTAACTAAAATACCGCTCTTTCTGTCCAAGCTATGTCAGATAATGCATTTATACCTTTTTGAGACGTCCGCCTTGTTTGTGATTATATCTTTTCCTCCTTTTTTCTACGAAGTTTCCAAGGACACTAAACTTTCATCCAATTTCGATAAAGGTCACATTTCTGCAGTATACAGTAGTACTGAAGTACTGAAGCTTTTATACAACTTCTTCTTAGCCCGCAGAAATACCGGCTGCGGCTTGGAGTCTCCATTGTGCATGACGAATTAAAGAGCTTTGATACACAAACACTACTTAATTCCCTTGAAGTTGTAGCAGTCCCGAAGTAGAAATGGCACTATTCAAGTCTTGAAATTAAAACCGCATACACACCCTTGTTTACGTATGTATCAAGCTAGATATGATTTTAAAGACTTCGTTAAGGAGGGTTATACTCTTGTATTTAGTGCAATTGGTCATACGTGTCATTCCACCAGACTAACGAGTATATAGCCTGAAATAGATGATAATTACCTTTAATAGAACACAAAGTCGCATCATATCTGGTGTCATCATAGCCTACTGCGTACTAGGACAACACGCCAGAAGATTAGGTGCTCTCTTCGATGACCTTTGCAGAAGCTGTAGAGATGAGGAGAAGGAAAATACAACTCATCTTTGCCACTGTTCAGCGATATCTCACAGCAGAAGAAGACTTATTGGCCACTATACTTTCAATGATAATAGTGATCTTAGTCAAATCCCTTTACGTTAAATCCTCTCCTTTATTAATAATTCTAATTGGTTCTTCGCATTACAATGGGCTCTAAGCCTAAGTGAGTCCTATGTGATACCTATTTATCTAACGTAATTTAATCTAGTGCAATTGGGGCTAAAATCTTTCTATGGATCGGGGAAATTACGCTTAGAGCCCAAACGTCTACGATCACCATCGTCTTTTGTTAATAAGCTGGTGTATGCCGTATATCATATCATCTCCTGTGGCCTAAAACACAATAGTTCGGCTTTCAGCTGATTTTGTTTAATAGTCTTTGAGTCTTGAAGCAACAGCTCCGGTATGCCTATATTGAACTCGTTTTGGTGGGATAATGGAAAGAAATGGCCATCTATCTCTAGATAGATCTAGTTTCTCTAGATTCCCAATGCCGATTGCGTGTCTATTTTTGCACTCTCGTCATTATCTTTCCGAGCTCATGTTTGGTAGTGGTACGTTGGAGTGGTCTTTTTAGATTTTGAGTTCTTTCTCGCAAGCTTGTGTTTATCGTTCCTCCTTTTTTGTTCCTCAAGCTGCCAAGCTACTTTCTCGTTTTTGCAGAGCTAGGCATTTTAAGAAGGTAGGCGACTAAAACCTAAAGTTGTAATGGCTTGCTGAAATTGTTTCCACTGATCATGTTGCAGCTGCTCTTTGGTCAAATTGTCAGGCTGTAAGGCTGTTTATTAACGATACGAACATATCAAGAGCTGATCACGAGTGATGGGCATTAGGATTACTGCATTTGCCCTAGACTATTCTATTTTTAATCTCTCTACAGTTTACCTTTCGACTGGAGCTTGAATCTACTTCTTTGTGGACTTTTCTTTGCTTCTCTTTCCTGAGAAAGGGGCTGAGTGCTACAGCTGGTGGCAGTGAGGATACTTCATTTAGAAAAACAATTTACAATTCTGCATTCAGTGTCCAAAAACAAAAAAATGAAAAGCTAATATTTTGAAAAATTCTTAAATTATATCAGAATGTTATATATTTAAGGAAATCAAGTCTAAATTTGTAGCAAAATATGTATGTAGCTATAAAAAAATGGATATTTATAAATAAAATTATATAAGTTATGCATTTTTTTTTATAGTTTTAAGAGGTTCTTTTATTCTGTTTTACATTTTTTGCAGATTGAACTCGAAGCTTAAAAAATGAGACGCAATAGTTAAAAAAAGGTCATTGTCCAGTCTAGAGTCATTTATGCTTTAGCTCTGTTGTGATTCAACGAAAATAAATGAGTATTCTCACATATGTACTTACTTATTTATGATGGAGCTTCAGTCCAGGGTGTGATTAGTGCTCAAGAAACGAGGCGAGGTCTTTGTCGACTGCACTGTCACTTTGGGGTGAATTTGGTCAGTCTTTGTATCAGGACGCTTTACAAGTCCTAATTGCTTGTAATTTAAAATGCTGGTCTGTTCGTCTTACAAGAGGACGCCCTGGAATCTTTTTTTCTGCTAACTAAAGCGAGCCTTATAAATTATCTGAGCTAGGATAGAGCCATGCAGGTAACTTCGGTGTGGGTAAATTTGGTGCTCGCAAGTACTCGACGTAGGTTTTCAGGCCAACTTTGCAAATACAAAACACTGATCCCACCAGTTCTGTTGTATGGTGTCGTATGCTGGACGCAAAGTAGGAAAGCAGAGCAATATTAAGCACTTATGAGAGAAAAATTCTTTCATTGAATATTTGGTCCCTTATGCGAGTAGGACGAATGGAAGAGAAGATACAACCGAGAACTCTATGCGCTGTATCAAGATGAGAACGTAGTACAAACGTACGGCTACATCGAGTGAATGGACAATACTGCTTCAGCCAGAAGATCTTCGAGTCACAACTTCCAGGTACGTGGCGACGAGGAACTTTCATATTAAAGACCAATCTATCGCGACTGCTAGAGCAGTCATAGTTTATCGATATCATTCAGTGACGAATGTAATTTTTTCCAAAGGTCTACGTTTGATGATGGGGCTGATCTTGAAATAAGAGGAACTGTCTGTCTGATGATGACATTTTGTCATTCATTGATGCATCTTAAAGGTAATTCTACACGTTGGTATTTCTAAGCGAATGAATGCTATAATATCGCCATCAGACATTCAGTATCTCCTATGTCAAGACAAGGTCCAATAAAACATGATTTTCGAAACATAAAGCTACAATTTTGGATTTTCCTCGAACAGCCTTCATTGACTCCAGCGGTTAGTCATTTCGAAAAATGAAATCTTAACTACCATGCAGCGGTGGTGATTCACATGCAACTATGAAAAACCTTAACAATACTGTCCCAATGCATACCACCATCTGAATGTCATCAATAAAGTCTGTTCTCGGTCGTTATGTGAACAAGTATCCTTTCACAGCAACCTCACATCGTTATTTAATCATCACGCCTTATTTACTCAAGAAAATTATTCAAGAGACAAATAAAGAAAAAAATTAAATTAAATACGTCGAGACCGATTGAAAATCCTTTTCCTCTCACCCCCCCATCGCAAGGATATTAGTAATTTCCATATGCCTTATCGAAAATCCTCCGACGATCTCCGTGTGCAAATATTTGCACTCTCGTCGACATAACAACCGAAATCCCACAGAGTTCGAGCAACGGATGCAAGTCTCCGCTTCATTAAACATAAATTAAGCCATCTGTTAAGCAAATGAACGGAACGGAACTCTCATTTTTTATTGAAAATTCAAACTCGTCGGTCCACCGAACGAGCGCTTTTACCACATCCGACAGAGCGATGAAGATGAGAAGGTGCAGAGATTCCTTCGTTTTTCTTTCATTTTGCATCCACCAAATCGATTCACTTTCACGTCCCCCCTCCCATCCACCCATTATCGTCATTAGTAAATTGTTTGTTCTAACTTTCGATTTATTGCCCAAGACTCGGTGTTGCTGCAAATCGCAACCAGTCCTTACCCTATTGCCAAATTAAAAATTCATCTGGAACCCCAGAGTATGTGTAGGAGTTTCTGCACTATAATCCGCCACCGTCAACATCATAGCCAGCACACCATTCCATTTAGCTGTCCCTAAACTGGACAAAATAAATGCGAAGATATAGAGCATATACCAAACGGTTCCAATCTCTCGTTCATCCCTTGCACCTATCCAGGGTGGCGATAGTGGGCGCTGTACAACACGCTACAACGTGAATTGTAATAATAATGACGGAAAGCAAAGAAAATGCACTAAACTAACCGAACCAAAGCAAACGGGATCGACGACGAGCGGAACACGGACGACGATGAGGGGAAAGGAATGGAAAGGAAAGTTCCTGGGCAACAAATATCGACATATCCCATATTTGTTGAGTGTTATTCCCCAACCTGACCAGATTGTGTCGATAAACCAGAGGAGTGAGCTGGAAAGGAGGATTAAGTTGGGGTAGGTTCCGATGATGGGTTCCGGATTTTCCCTCCCGAAAAAAAAAATGGCACAAGAACTCCAAAGAGAACTCCAGAGGGAAAAATGAGGAAAACTGCATAACTAAAAGCAAGCTCCAGGATCAGCACCATCATGGCACAACAGAAAAAGGGTTCGTCCTGACAGCTCACACACTCGGGCATTATGACGACGACGACGGCCCATACACATACACAATCCTTATGAATAACCCATGTGGGTTCAATATTGATAGCTTCTCTAGGGGATATGATAGCTCCATAATAAATTCAGCCAGCCCAGCGTATGGACTGACTAATAGGATTTGAAGAGCGTAAAATTGGTTCGATGTGAAACATGAAATATTTAGTTAATCCTTTCGCAAAACCATATCCGGTTGAAGTGAATGGCTCGGGGTAGATAATAGACGCAAGTGTGAGTGTGAAACGGGAGAACATTTCTAGCTCGTCTTTCACTTAAGGGCGCTGCTGCATACGGTTTCACAAATGTTTTCATAATAGAAACCAAACAAAGGATCCTGCAGACAAATAGAATGGGTAAACAGCATAATCGAGTCACGGTTGTTCTAGTCGATGGATAACGGTATCCAGTGGTCGAGTCAACATCTGGTAAAATATTAAAAATGCAATTTTCAATTAAAGCAAAATGTATGGAGGATAATTTAAAATAAATTATCGGCGACTCCTTTCAAACGGGAGGCGGATGGAAGGAAGCCTTTTTTACGAACGGGGAAGTCTCAACGCGAAAAGCGTTTTCTCAACCTCCCGAGGTTTGATGTAGTCCAAGAGACAAACCCTTTATCGGACACTTAGTAAGTGCGACGAAAGACAGTGAACCTTGAATAATGAATGAAGACGGGTTTTGAACAAAAGTAGGTAGCTCGAGCTGCCTCCAATTACTCACACGAAATTCAATAAGGTCGCTCTTCATATTTGCACGCCATTTAAAGTTACATTTTCATTTACTGCGAGGGATTTGACGATACATCCGATCGAAGTCGTGATGTTCGTTCGGCCTACAGGACCTATACAACTCTAGGCAGGCAACGACAAATGTCCGAGAGTTGAATTGGTCATGAAAAGTTTCTTAGTTCAGAGTTGGCAATAAGAACTGTAGGCCCCTTGCAATAAAAAAAACACACGGAAGCTGTTAAGCCGGATGATAAACCGTTTTAAGTGATCACAAACGCGTTCAGAAGGGTGGACTGATGCCTTTATGGTTGGCCTGGAGTGCGATTTTCTTCTTGATGACATTGATAAATGATTCCTTATACTCGTTTACGTTGCTTTACAGGATTCAAGAAGTTCGAGTCAATATTTCATAAAATTTGTGCAGGATCTTAGCAGGCGTCCTACAGATGGAAGAAAGTTACGAGGTGCCGGACAGATCTGAGCTAAGCTGTATCAGAAACCGTCTGTGCGGTCGGCCCTGCTTACTTACTTACTTAGGTGGCGCTACAGTTCAGGGTGAACCTAGGCCTTAACCAACAAGCTTCTCCAGTTAGCCCGGTTCTTAGCTAACCGCCTCCAGTTACGCACTCCAAGTTGGTTGGAGTCCCCTTTTACCCCTTGTGCACGTTGTCCTTCTGGATTGGATTCGAAGACTCTCCGGGTTGGAGCGTCGGTGTCCATTCGCTCTACATGTCCTACCAATCTTAAACGACCAATGTGTAGTTTTTTTTTTAACTAGGTTGGCCCTGCTTAAGCAACCAAAGATCAGCACTGCTATTGGTGTCCGATTGTAGTACATGGCTTCTTTTTAAATTATTTCAGCAGGAGTTGCAGAAACGAAGTTGAAATAGAAACCATTTTCCATTTCCTTGCATGTATCTGGCTCTGTCCAAAAGAGACCTACTCCTCTAAGGGATCTTTTTTTCAATGAACTTGGGGACCCAGCGATCCGCCAGATTGCTGAAAATGCCAAAGAGATGAGCTCTTAAGTGAAGTAACCATCTTCGTGATAGGGCACGACAGGTATAAAGAAAATGAAGGATTGATTCTTGCACCTCTTCGTCTGTGCAGATTCTGCGAAATCAATTGAGGATACCGAGGACGATGATGTTGTACGATCGTAGGCCAGATCTGTTTAGAGACTTGACAATCAGTGTTTGACTCTGATGATTGCATCCAGCATGTGTAAATGCTTTCATGTAGCGAGAGGTATATCGCAATTTGTTGCCTTTCCAACCGAATTCTTAGACTCTGGTGAGCTCGTTAGGCTAGTCTGTGGCCTAGAACCAGGGTTCTCCATATCCGTAAGAGGCAAGTGACAACTTTCAACATAAAGTTGTTTATTTTGGGGAAAGTGTAGAAGAAAGTTGTTAAGAACCTTCAAAGTGTCCAAAGCATAGCAAAAGATGGTATCTTTCAAGTCTAACTAATGTATCCAAGGTACAACAAGCAGGCTGCATTAGGACAAGATGTATAAGGTCAACACCAAGAGCAACAATAGAGATCATCCTAAGTATTATCCCAGTGGGTCATCACTTGAAGTGTAGGGTCAGCAAAATTACAATTAGGCTCATAGAACCAGGGCTCTGGTCTTTTTCGACGATCAGTCATTCCTTTATTCTAGGCTGGTGGGAAAAAAGTTGAATAAGCTTACTGTAGGACCACAAGGATAGTAATTGACAAGAAGTTCTATTTGTATTAGAATTCCTGAAAGAGGCAACCTGTCCAATGGGCTAGTCAAGACGATAGGAGGCCTAATCTTCTATATAGATCGGCACAGAAACTTCTGACTTTTGTGAGGCTTTGGGTACCAACTGCCATTACTCAAGTTGAAGATCTAGAATTGTCTTTAGGCCCTGGAGTCAGTAAAAATCATGTCAAGTCATATATGTAGATCCAGCTCGACATATGCGAAACTGCTAGAAACTTTTGGATAGGAACAATTAGACGGAGTAAAGTACGAGTCTTGTCAAACAGCCTTATGTAGAAAATGAACCGTAGAGGCAGCAGGGACGTGGATGAAGTTGAATCCTTCCGGAATGACAAAAGATTACTAGCTCTTGGTAGTTATTTCTTTCACGAAGTTGAAGAGCAGTTTACTAAGGTTCATGTGTTCACCTAGGTGCCTCAAGTTCAATGATGTCTTTCTTCTTTTTTTCAGCTTTCCACAAAGGATCCACAAGCTAATAAAGTTTGGTAAAGGAAAGCAGCATTAGCATGAACTGACACCTAATTTCCAATCGATTTTTTAAACAATATTATCTCCATTAGAACCTTCGCCACCACAAAGTCTTAACATTTCCATTGTTTATAACATTTCTGGAGCTCTGCAAAAAATAATGGCCCACTGAGAACATTAAGCAGAACCTAAAGCTCCCAGTGGAGCGGGTGTCTGCCAGCTGTGTTGCAGCTAATTAGAATTAATGGCAAATGATTTTCTAAGTTTTTATTTTTAATTTCTTCTCACGAACACAGACACACAGCAGGAGCACAAGGATGTGAGAACTGCACATAGTTGCACTATGAGAGAAGAAAACTAAATGCGGAAGCAGTTGAAATTTCAGAGATAGCATAGTTGAATGGCGGCATTTGTATTCCTTAAAGTGTGCCACACCAATGGCTCACCATTCGGTTGGAAGCAGTCGTACAGAACCCCAAAGACTCCCAAGTACTTTTGGGGAATGTGTACGGCTTGTTTCAAAATGGAATTGCATTCATTTCAGTGTGTGTGCGTGTGTGTAGTAGCAATTGCATTAATTGGTAGCACAGGCGGAGAGTTTCCTTAAGGAGGCTCATGAGTGTTCCTAATATGTGTTGCTAAAGAGATGGTGGAATGAGGGCTATATTGGGTTTAATTGGGAATGTGTACATAAGTTTGAGACTTTTAGAGAAGTGGTCTTGGGAGTCGAGTGGTGGGTTTTCAAAAATTAGAGCAAGTAGATTTTTTTTTAAACATTTTTTAACGGGATAGTGTCAGACGAAGACACAATTTGTAAGCATCGATTGAGGTTAATTGGGTCACCTCCCTCTCAATCGGCAAGGGACCTGGTAAAATTAAAAAGATTTTGAATCACAACTTAAACACGAGAACGACTACAAGTGGGTACCCATTTTTAAGGACGTATTTGTATTTTACACACGCGATTATAACAAGTTTTGTACTATTTTGTCGAGCGTAAAAAGTTTTTACTAAAAACATTCAAGTAGGCGTCAAAGCTTTCGAGTTTAAAATGTATGACAGACATAAGATTGAGCTTGGTAGTTTGGAGTGGTCCTCCAGAAGAGAAGCATATTTAGACCAAAAGTAGAACTATTGTGCTAGGATTGAGAATCCAAATCTACTATTGAGATTTAGATCGTCGGAAGGGCCTCAGGGGGTCTTTCTGATGTTGACAAGGGAAGTGTACAAAAGAAGTGTAGGATAGATTCTTTCTCTTCCTCGTCTCTGTAGCTCCAGCAGAAATCGTTGCATACAATGCCTCAAAACGTACCTGCTTGGCGTTACTTTTTTGGAGAGCGGTCTCTATTTAGTCGAATTAACGCTTTCGATCTTTAAGCGTGTTAAACTGTTGCCGTTTTTTATTTGATTTTGACAGAGCATTGGTGTGAATCAAGTCCTAAACAGACGACATAGACACTTTGACATGGTCAAGATTCCTACTGCCTATTTGGCTTGTCTGGCTAGTTCATCAGCAGCAACGTTCTCAGAAATGTCGTCCTAGTCTGGGACCCAACAGAGTGCGACGTTGTGCTGTTTAGCGTTAGCGATCTCGTTCAGAGACACGCGACAATCCTTCGCTCCCACACTTGTTTATGCCTATCAAGGCTACTCTGCTTAGTCGTCTTCTTACGGCCCAAAAACCAGCTTAAATTTTAGGCTTAGGATGTGAATCAGCGCTTATCATCGTCACAAAAAAAAACCCTGATGGTAGATGTGCTACGAAACTCATCTATAAGAGAGATGTTCTCTACGGTAAGGTGGATTTGAAGAGTTCTTCTCTTTAAAGTTTGTTCTCATAGTTTTGAAGTAAAGTCTTGCTCGTCAACACAAACACAAGAAAAGCAGGTTGCTCTTTACCCAGTTCTTAAGTTTGGTAAATCGTTGAAACCATTGGCAAGACGTTGAAGCAGAGCATTGGCAGTATGCCGAACAGATGTTTTCATTCACGGTTCTTGGTCATGAACTTCTAAGGTCGTATAGATTTCGTTATTTCTCCGAAGATAAACTTCATGTTGTGAGCTCGAATATTTTTATGTCCGTTCCTTGTTTACGACTTGCATTTAAAAGGGAAACTTCTTAGAGAGACCATCCAATGTCATTGCCTGCTTAGAGGCTTCTCGAATCTATATCAGCTGGCTTAGCAGTCCAAAGCTCTAACCACTGACCCACGGCAACCACAACCTGCTTCCACAATACCTTTCTATACAAGAATCAGATCGCTGAAGCTACCGAAGCTATCGGAAATAGTAACAATCCCTGACTACACAACGCTATACCTATGTTTGACCATTTGCAGTCCTGTACTCGAGCAGAAAGGAATAGGAGACCGCGTATATCTAGCCATTTTCACTTATGGGTCCAAGATGTATAATGACGTGGTAACGGATGTATTCTCTGATTTTATAGTCAAGGAAGTCAGACTTCTGGACCGCAGTAGTGTTCTCTAAGTGGAGGTTTTAGCAGTACCCATAGCCGCCCGTACGACTGTGGTGAATGAGGACAATCTCAAGAGAAGATATCACCTCCTTCAATGACAGTCAGGCAACTATACAAGTTATACTTGTTGGAATAGTTACAATGAAACTTATCGAGTGTTGTCGAGAGCCTAAGGATCTGAGATATATGAAGGCTGATGAATTAGTTAATAAGCAAAGGATCTTTACTGTATCCGCAAGCTAGCAATTCGGTCGGTAATCCCGCCTTGAGAACTTATTCACGAAGAAAAGAAAAATGCTCTAAGGGAGATAGAAAGTAAAGGAAGTTCACAGACTCATGCATCTACTCTTGTATGAGTGATGTAGCATATTCGTGATATGCTCTGTCACCACTTAAAAAAGAGTTTCTTTAAAGGAACTTCTTCCAAGATCTTCCAGGTTTGACGAGCTGTAGTCGACATCACTCTCTTATTGGGAAAGTAGTTCTAGGCCCAAGGGATATTTTCTCATCTAATGGGCATCGCTATAAGTTTATATTGAGGAGAACGTCTCCTACATAATCCTCGAAGTAAAGCCTTCAGCCTGTCATTAATCGCAAGTATTCGATCGACGTTTGGATGAAATTTCATAATAAAGGGGCGTATCACGTGGCTGCATAATCTTTAAGGCCTTTATCCGTTTCAAAGGTAAGGATTCCGTACCTGAAATAGTCTCCAACTTATTATACGGTGTATGCACTCGACTCGACAAACTAACATTTATTGTCAATCTCGCCTTTCGGTCTTTTTACCTCGTCAATGCTTTCCTTTCAGATTTTACCTAAGCTGTTAAGAGTGTCGATGAGCGATCCTTGGAGGATCTTTCTGTCAGAGAAAGATAACAATCTTCTTTAATTTTCGAGGAAAAGTATCACATTTTCAGGGACGGGTTGAACAGATCAGTCAATTTTTTGGGACGCCGGCTGTCTTAAGGACTATGTTCTAGTTTTTGGTTTGGCCATGTACATTTTGGTTCGCAAATATGTGACTTCTTGCACAGGGAATGGCGGGGTAGGTTGCATTTTTTTTTTCTTAAGTTAGCTCTGCAACTGATTCTTGATCCTGCGACCCTTAAGATATATTGTATCGGGAGCCTGTTAGATTAGAAGATCCTCGATCTTCCCAATAAAGGTGAAAATGTCTCCTGTGGAGGCGTTTTTTATGTCTTCAAAGGCCAGGATATTCTTGAGAAAAAGTGCACATTATGTGTTCCGCTGACATGTCTTCCTCTACAGATAAAATCGGTCGACATCAGTCCAGAAAGGAAACACCCCGACCTTCTTATATCGTCCCTTAAGTGATTAAGGATGATCTAAGCGGTTCTGTTCAGGAGACGGATTACCCTTTTGGCCTATCTAAGTGCCTGAAAGTTATCACAACAAAATAAGTAGTTCCGTTTTCCCCATCTATCTAGACTTGATCTACTTAAACGCGGAGTTTGAGATACAGCAGAAGCATTCGGCACCAATGAAGGTAACTTTCCGGTTCAATTTCTACTAAGGATGATCCCCTCTTGGAAGAATATCTTGTTTGTACTCCATCTGTCGGCCCGGGCTCAAGGTGGGAACATCACTACAATCAAATTGAATTTGGTAACCTCCATGTGGCGTCACATCTATTTTCCAACCAACGTACATCCTCTGCCAGGTGCTTGCAATACGCAGAAAACCAAGACTCCTATCGTGACAACCATTCGCAGTTAAAGTTTCCTTCACGTCTAGACACCGTTAATGAATTCTTTACGAAAAGTTATTTCCTGTTTCTTATTTAAATTGAATTACCGCGACATTGAAGCTGTTCTTTCCGTTATTATTACAATGTCAACGCGCAGCAACTTACTTCGAGGTCGGGCGTGATGCCTTGGGAATGCCATTGCAGCCCTTTGATCTCGAACACAAAGACAGTAACTTAATTGAAAAAACCCTCGAAGCGTTTCCATTGCCGTAATGAGGAATGCTTCCTGCTTTATTTCTCCTCCCAAAGGGGACACAAAGGAGACATACAAAAAAGAGAAAAAAAAAGGACAACTACATAGAACCTCTCTCTGTCAAGGATAAAATTTACTTTGGAGCGCATCCGAAAGTAAACAAATAGTGTCGTGCACTTGTTATTCTTATCTCGTGCAAATTACTGTGAATTCCTGATTGATGAATATTCGAAAGGATAACTAGAGAAGATCTATTAGTTAATGGCGGATGTCCTTTTGGTGATTTTCCTTTTGTGGATAAATTAATGTGCCCGCACAGGAAGATTTCATGTCCTCGAGAACTACAGCGACTGACTACAAAGTAATTTAGTTGTTTTTTATATGACAGCAAGGACTCTCTTCACTTAATTACTTTAATTTCCTTAATGAAAAGGAAATTATCCGGGAGTGGATGGGTGGCCCGCCTTTACGACCACATTCACCAGTTATTGTAACGTTTTTACGACCACGACACTGCTGGCTGCTTCGGTTTAATCAAGATGAAAGTGTTCAATATGGATGAGTCCTTTAAAATTGAGTTTTTATGGTGGGGCGGGGCTCCTTGAGATGCCGCGTTCAACTTAATAAAATCCACCCTCCATTTGTAAGATTCCTCTGACTGTTATCCTTTCTGGGCGAAAAAAAAAAATGAAACTTACAAAGCACAACGAAATGATCGATTATGATGTGTGGAATCATCAATTGAATCCCTCGAAACAGGAGTTTGGCGTTATCAACGCTTTAGCGTGCCAAAAAGTTTCACCAAACAATTTTCTGATATGGGGAGTTGAAAGGATAAAAAATCACACTACGAATCCTGCCATCGCGGAAAGTTCCTAAATATTGTGATTTATTCCGTGCAGTTTGGACGTAAGTGTGTGTGTGTGTGTTTAGTTTGTTACATCATTCTTCATATTTGCAGGTCCTGCTGAACTGATATATCACACATATCACAGGACCAGTAGAAGTTATAGAGACAGAGACGGTGTTGTATGTATAAACTGGTGGATATCCTGCATCGAATAAATCATAATAAATAACTGAAAAATTAAATTGATAACTTTACAGGTTGGGAAAGTTGTTGTTTCCTTTCGTTTTTTTTTTTTTTTTTTTTTTTGTTCCCAGTCCTTTGGCTGTAATCGACTGACGCGTGAAGTTGTTCGACTTGGGTGAGTTGATGGACCTTGTATGTGTGTGTGATATCAAACAAAATTGATTTACTTGTGAACATAAATCACAACGTAAACAGATTATGCTATCTCGGATCGTTTTGAAAAGTTAATCTCCTAAAGAGACTTTTATGGGGATTTTTTTTTGGTTATGTTTGATGAGAAATGCTTAGCCATATATCAGAGAATAAAGAGTTACAGATTTAAGGATCATGAATTAGGGAAAGAAAAATCACCGAAAGATAAGGAATGGATTAAGCTTTACTATGTGGTTTGTGCAACAGTTTGAAAGTATGCACACCTAGGTCTCAGTGGAAGCTTTACACGAGCTCAGGGTGACAATCTATCTTCGAAAGGGTTGTCATCAGGAAATACACACATTGGAGGGAATATATAGTGTTGGGTCCATTGTACTCATTTTTTAAATTTGATCCCGGGGACAGGTGATAAAGAACTACTCAGATAAGGATTATGAACTTCAGGAGGTCTTTTGGCTCAATGTTACCCAAGTCATTCAGCTGCGTGAAGAAGTGAACGTCCAAAGTCCTCATTCTTCTGCCAGCGAGGATAGGACAGAAAAATGTAATTTCTTTCAGAGTCGTTGTGATGTATACCGATACCTTTGCATGCAAATCAGTAATGATACCGAATACGACCCGGTCATTGCTAGTCGGTACGTATTTGTTTAGACTCGACTTAAGGCTTTAACTTAAGTCTAATCTTTTAACGTGGTCATTGGAAGGAGAATTAATTTAAAAGGGGAAGGAAATGAATTATGTGACGAGCCCTTCCTTTTGAGCGCAATTACCACTTTGTTGCCTGGAATATCCAAATATGCTGGCATCGAGGATAAAGCCACCGCATTGGCTCTCGATACTCATTTTGATGTATTTTGCCGATTCTTACAAGCCTCAATCTTATTATTTCAGAATGGAGAGCCTTAACGACTCCCTGGCTCTCATTCTAGACAGTAATTGTCCCTTCGACGATACTCACTAACAATTTGTAGAGCTTGGGTAATAACCGTGATTTCGACACGGATGACACTGCAGTCGTTGTTTATTCTAAAGGAACGGCTTCCATTGAGCATCCATCCATCAGTATAAGAAGCTAGATCCTTTTTACAGATGAGAAATACCAGCATCTGACTCATATGATCAGATCCTGTCGACCTGTTTGCAGTCCCCCATCGAGATGACTACAGCCTTCCTTCGTTACGCCACCATGCTGCAGCGGTGCAGATCAAGAGAAATGGAAGTGATTCTTACTGATCCCCTAATTCCGATGCTCATGTCCTCTGGATCTTAGTGAGGTTTGAAAGCTAGTATTGCTTCTAACGGTCGAAGGAAGACTGTTAACACTAAGGCAAGTCCTGGAAAAGATTAACGAATTTCAAGTCGAGACTCACCACCTTTTCATCGATTTCAGAGCCGCATGATAGCATTCATCGTCTTAAGCTCTACAAGGCGGTGGCTGAATTTCGGGATCCCGGCAAAACTGACCCAACTATGCTGCGTGATGTTGGAAAACAATTTGGGAATAGCTCTTCTGAACTTTTTCAAACAAGCAGCGGAATTTGGCAAGGACATTCACTATCATTTGACTTTCTCTATCTAGTGCTGAAAGAGAGAGGGTACGTGTTAAACACGGAAGAAATCTATTCAGTTCCTGGAATAAGTAGACAAGATCAACATTATCGGTCGCTCCCAGAGCGTCGCAATAGAGACTTTTGCGGCAATTGAAGATGAGGTGAAATGAGCTGACCTTAAAGTAAATGAGGACAAAACCGTGTACATGTACAACAAACACAGAAGCATATGTCCATCATTTAGGACAAAACGTCACTGTAGGCAACAGTAACTTCAAAGTAGGTGAAGAGATTGCCGTCCTCGGAATAAACATCAATTCTACAAATGACGCGCTAGTGAAGATTAGATGAAGACTTACCCTAGTAAACCGCTTTACTTCGGTTTGGCGAGACAAAAAATGTCCTCACCTGGGAGCCAAAACATTGACCTTGCCAGTGCTTCTATATGGTACCGATTGCTGGACGATAAACAGGAAAGCAGAGCAGATACAACCGAGGAAGACGAATGGAAGAAAAGATACTATCACGAAATCTATGAGCTTTATCAAGATGTGAATGAAATCCAAAAAGCTAAATCGCGGCGACTAAACTGGTTCCGCCAAATCGACCGAATGAACAATAATATTCAAGAGGTTCCTCAAATCACAGTCCCAGACCAATACCTCCAATTTAATGACCAAGCTACCGCGGAGCGCTTTGCCTAGAGAACTTAAAACAGCTTAACAGTTAAGTTGGAAATCTAAGACACCCGGGTGCTGTTTCTGAACGAGTAAGTTTAACAGGCGCAGGCAAACCCTTGCTTGGAGGTATGAATCGACTAAGTTAAGTCACAAAAAATCTACAAAAAGTTTACTGTGTAGGCAGTATTTATGAAAGAAAAAAGCTCGGAGGAGGATGTCAAGGAGCAGTGTCACTGAGGAAGAATCTTATAGTGTCGCGATGTTGGTTTCTTCATTCATCCCATCGGCGGATAGTGGGAAACTGGAATGGAAATTGCTGCCGAAGGAAATCAATTGCTTTAAGCTCACCATCCTGCTTGACTCACATGTCATCACCAATGAGGTGAGGCCACAAGAGCTCGGTTTTAATGGTGCGGAAAAGTTTTCCATTCAGATTTCTATATCCAATCACTTCGTTTGCTCAAAAATCACGCAAAATCGTCGAGGATGCATACGTCTTCCATGGATCACATTGAGATTCTCTGTGCGTGTTTTTGCACGAAGTCATGTATTTTAAAGTGTTCTCCAGCCTTGAAAATAATTATCTTTGCAAAATCGTCTTCGTCCTCATGGTTGGCCAACTGTAAGAATGACCAACTGGCTTTAGCTTTTGCGTCGACCGAGTTTAGCAAGCGCATGCCCAACTGATGTTTCAGGACTTTCAGTGTCACTTTCGTTCACATGAATTAGGTACAGATGTGTCCATCCATGAATTCTGCTTTCAATGTTGCTCTGTAGTTATCCCAACCGGCAAGCCAACCATTTAGTTCAAAAAATCAAATAAAATTATGGTCCCGTATCCAAAAGTGTTTAAATTTCATTCTCAAGCCTTTTAGGCTTCTGTAACAGCACCGTCGTATCTCAGCTATTTGTGTAGAGGGTACATTGAAAACTATTGACCGGATGAACCCATGTACGATTAATTCTAAAAAATGTTCAAGTCCCTCTCGACCATCTTGACTAAAAAGAACATTTCCCCACAAAACTGTCTCCTTATACACATGTGTCTACATCTAAACCGTCCAAAGTCCTGCTGCAACCAGTTTGTTGCCCGAAAAAAACAAAACGCAACGCGAATTAATGTTTCGGAAAAAATTCTCCAAAGACCCGACATAAAAGAACCACAATGCAATCTATCCAATCGGGTTAAATGGTACACGTATCCGAGTTAACCCATTGACGGCATACAGCGCGTAGTGCCCGTCAAAAGCTATTGCAAGAGCTGCCACAAAAGTTGGTGAAACTATCACACTTTACGAACACAGCTGCCCAAGGCAACCACTTGGTACTTGGTATTCTGCCTAGGACACGACACACGTCCTATTCGATGGCATTAGACACTGTTCGCGTTTGAGTTTATTAATGGTTTTTAGGGTTGAAGTTGAGGTTGAGGTTGAGGCTTGTTCGTCCGCGAAGTGATGGTCAATCGCAGGCGATTGCATTTTATGTATTTTCCACTATGCCAAGGTGTTTATGGTGCGTCGGCTGGCATGGTGTGTTCATTTAGTTGGTTTATCCTTGCAGTGTGGGATGTTTTGAAGGAATGTGGCCATACTGTGATGGAACAATATTCATTGACCATTATGAACACGAGTTGGAATATGAAGTTGAAGTGTGGCATATTTAGGAGGCCGACTATGATAGGAATTTGCACAGTGGAACCAGACAAACAGGGTATTTTGAGATAATTCCTCAAGTGAGTGGTGCGCTGATGAGTGTTTTCAAAGTGGAAAAGATAGATTTTCACTTTTTTGAGAGGACTCAATGAAAGTTGATAGGAAAGGAAAAGGATGCGACAAAAAGATGGGCAAGGAGCCAATGAAGAAGACGAGACCTTATACACCGTTTATGAAATAGTCTGCACTCCCTAAAGCTCATATGGACTCAATTTGTCGTGTCACAATTCTGGGGCTCACCAATAACCTCACAGGATATGGATCTCGAAACCTATAAATTTTTCAGACCGGAAAACCGACTGCCTTCCAGGCGAAGGTACTAGCGATTAGAGAGGCCTGCAAGGTACTTAGGTTCAACTTCATTACCAAAAACAACAAAGGAATCTTTATTGACAACCAGGCTGCCATCAAAGCGTTCCACTCACTCACTTCGTTCTCTAAACTAGTAGAAAAGTGCAAGGAAATTATCACCCAGGTAACCGGTCGGTTTAACATCACTCTCCTCTGGGTACCCGGCTACAGCAACCTAGAGGGGAATGAGAAAGACGACGCTCTAGCCCGATGTGATTCGACCTCCGATTTCTTTCTTGCAGAGGCAGTCCGCTCCCTGATGGGAGTCATCAAGGGTAGAATCCTCAAGCACTTTCTACCCATTGCCAACTTCACAGAGTGGATCTGACAACCACTGTCTCAACAATATCCTTCAACATCCAGGTCACCTGAGTTGTGGTATCATAACCCGCGCTAATTGTGTTCTGGTAGTTCCATGAGACAACCACTTCCACCTACCAGAGCGAAGAAGAAGTCAATTACTCATTCCATGCAGCAAGACCAATGCTGTGTTGGGATCAGGTGCGGCTGATGAACTAGCCAGAGAAGGTGCTCCAGGTATAGATAGTAGTGATCTTAGCCATTTTAAAGCGCCTATGTCCTTTCTAAAACACACCGTTGTTCTGTTGAAAGGTTGTCATAGGTGGCAACGTCTTGACTATTGCAACATTGTCAGGCTTATTTGACATACACTCGATCTTAAGGGATTGCAAGCTTTATTTCGATTTAAACGAAACCAGCTCTCAAAGCTTAACGTTGCAGCACGGAACCGCATCCTTGGCAGGTATTCTCAGTGTTTGATTCGGGCCTTGTGTCAGCTGGCTTACACTGCGATCACTGCATTACATTTTGGAGAGCTGGACAAGCTCGTTTTCTAAACAAGCTTAGGTAACATGGCTTGTACTTACTAACTTAGGATGGCGCTACAGTTCGGGGTAGATCTGGGCCTTTACCAACAAGCGTCTCCAGTCAACTCGAGTTGGTTGAGGTTCCCTGCCACTTGCGTACGCCACCTGAGCCGCGGTTTTCCTCTACTGCGCTGTTCCTCGAGGGCGGATTCGAAGATTTTATTTGGACAGGAGCATTTGTGTCAATCCGCCCTAAATGACCCAGCGACCTCAGTCGTTGGACCTCTATGGTTGTTGGGCTACATAAATCCAAGGCTCGTTCGTTAGTTCAAATTTCGGTTCATTCAGGGGGCATTGCGTGCAAAGGTCATTGAATCTATCACTTAAAGGAAGACGACCTAATTTTGGATAGTGGGTGCAAGCAGGCGGGAAGTGAATTCAACCAATTTGGCGTATGTCAATGGAGACAGCTGTCGAAGAGAGACTTTTGATTAAGGCCTTGTTCCTTCGCGAACTGTAGCGCCATCAAAAGTAAAGTCAAGCTGGTGGAACTCATGCAAATCTTGTTAATAAATCCTGTTTTTATCAGGAGCCTCAGGAGCCTATGATGTAAAGATAAGTGCTGGAGCTCAATCTTCATTTCAAAAGAACATCGACATAAACTTAAACAAGTCAAACCTATTCCATAGATTTTGACTTCGTCTTATAGAATGTCAAGATTATGCTCTTCCTTGGACAGGACCGAAAGGGAATGGTGGTGGTCAAGAGGCTGCTGAGTTATAACAAAACTATCAACAACGAATGACCATTTTGGTTGTGCAAACAGAGTATAAAGCCACGAAACACTTGAAGCTGCACATCTACTAACTCCGGCGTTGCGTGGCGTTATGAGTATTTTTTTTTTATTTTTATAAACTGCCTTTCATAATCGAATCTGGTATTAATAGCTTACTAAAATAAAATGGCCTCCAATCCCTGAGCAACAAATAAAAAGCTCCAGGTCATAGGGAGCTCCTGCAACTTCTATCAGCAATCAGTTGAAAAACTCTCAAGATGCATCGCATCCACTTCTCAATGGACTGACCTCGGACAAATTGAATGGGTAATCTAAATTCTGCACAATTGCAACAGCATTCCCGCAGTTCCTTCACTATTTTCCAATTTTATTACTTTCCACGTCATTACATCCACCTGAATCTTCACAAGCACTCTCCCTAAACGATTCTCCCATGAATACACAATATTTTCAAATTTTTACTGACCACTCTGTGGAATTCCGGACACACACGTTCGCCACCCCCCCTCCGCCGACCAAAACAATTCTAGGGACATTATGACTACAATCCGTGAAAGGAGTAGTACTTTCCGTGTACCATGTTCCATGGGTCCGTACTCCGTACAGTTACAAAATAGGAACATACGACCCATATCATCGACATTTTACTTTCTTCACCAAATTGCATCGTCGCTACATCCCTGCTCAATCTAAGCCAACGCCATAGTTTTCCCAACTTAAGTTCTTGTGGCTCAATTGCATTCCCACCTCTATTTCTTTGGTGAGTCCTTGTGAAATGAAAAGAAGTCCCTGCCGCCACCGCCGCGCCGCCCAACCTGCGTCACACATAAAAATTTATGAGATCGCATTGAAGTGAAAGAAAAACTTTTTTTTTCGCCCGTTTCCCGGAGAAAAGAAATTGGAAAGGGATTCCTTACGTTCGAGATACGTGTGGCAATGTTGGAGAATTTAGTTGTAACGATCCTTAAGCCAAATGTAGTGTACACGTACACTCTTCCAAACACACACACACACACACACCGAACCAAACTAACTTTGGATGGCGGAAAAGTTTACTTTTGCTTCATTGCGGTATTTTCAATCCAAGTTTTCTCGTCGCTTTTGGAGTGGACGGACTCTACTTCGTCCTGGTCCGGCTCAATCTGAACCCCCTCCCAGCTGGTTGCGCGGCATTATTATGAAAGTTAATCGAAACGTAGGGAATGTAATTCGGGAAATGTTTTATAGATACTTTTATTTATTTTGTTCGATGGAGAGTTGGCTTCCGAGTGGCGCCTCTGACCTAATAGTTGGGCGGCAGGAGGTAGAAGTTCTGCACTGATGCTGGGTGACACCGGGATTTATGGCTACACAGTGTAGAAATCACATAGAAAATAGAAGACCACCACCAAATGGTCCCAGTCGATGGTGTGTAACTTTTGGTGTGGCTCTCTCTCTCGGAAAGCAATTATTTCATTGGACCGCTGTGATATACGGTTATGGACCTGTAAGATGGAGAGTTAGTGGGTAACACACTGGTGAAGTGGTAACATGTTGTAAGGTGAAGTTCGGTTCATATATATTTCCCATACCTGGACTAACGTATTTATTATTTAAACTGATAGTTTATGTCGGTGGTGCTGACCTATGCGAGGGATGGTGTTCCAGAGGATTGGGCAGTGGATTAAATTGGTTTGTAAGTTCAACAATCATACCTATAGTGATTCTTAGATAAAGGGTAATGAGACTTAAGACCTCGCAGGTGTTAAATCAAAGCATTGGAGGAGGAGGGAATACGTAATCTCCCAGCGATAGGAAAGGAGAAGCAACTGGTAAAGGGAACCTAGTCATCGATCCAGAGGGGCAGCACATCCAACAGTATAATGGAGATAGAAGTGATCGCCCTTTCCCAACATAAAAGAGGTTGCCGGACCTATCAAAAAGCTGAAGAACAACAATGACACCAGTTTTGGGGGATTACCAGCAGAGCTTGTCAAATATGGAGGTGATATTTTTGTAGGATGTTTGTAGCTCCACATGCCTTATCTATAAAAAAAAAAAAAAGAAGACGATCCTATATCCTGCACTAATGATTGAGGCATATTCCTGCTTAATATCGCATGTGAGATCTTATCCAAGGTCTCTTGCAGCACACTAATTGCCATGTACCAGTTTTTAAGGTAAATTTTAGACAAGACCAACGAATTTCAAGTCGAGACTCACCACCTTTTCATCGACTCTAAGGTCGCATATCATACCATTCATCGTCTCGAACTCTGCAGGGATATGACTGGATTCAGGATCTTGACAAAACTGATCCAACTGCGTCGTGTGCAATTTGCAATTTGGAAACGGCGCTTCTGAACGGATTCAAATATTTATAGGATTTCGGCAAGAAGATACAAACATATTAGCTGCATCAGGATGTGGATGTAGTAGCTAAACACACGTCGATTACACCGGCTCGGCCACATCAAATGAATGGACAATAATGTTCCAGCCGAGAGGACCTCCGAATCACGGCCCCACATGTTCGAGACGAGGAGAAAGATTGAGCCTTCGTTTTACGATCCAGGCTATTGCGGATGCCAGAGCACTTGCCACCCGGGGTCCGGGGTTGAAAGAACTTGATGATTAGGAGAGCACAACTTACATTACCCGTCATTACTCAGACATTCCACAAGATTAGTAAAATTTTCGACTGAAGAAGTGCACTACATTGGACGACAATTTTAGGATTGATTGGGAAGCTGGATCGGAATTGGAATGCATTCGTCTGGTCGGATCAGATGAGAGTGTTGCTAAGAATCCGGGAACATGAATTCGGCATCATTCACAAAAAGCTCTCATCTCAAGAAGACCATGCAACACCAAGCTTACCATTCTAAATGCCAACTAGAACAAGACAATGATTTTCCGAACGGTGTTGAGCCGGACACATACGATTGTCGAATCTAGACTGAGGATCCTCGAAGGCCAACTGTTTTGAATGATTTTTGATCTGTTACCTTACTTTTTCGAAAATGATGCCGGAAAGCAGTTGCGGTGAATGACATTGGTTTTTGCATCGCGATAACCGAGTTCCTGTGGCCCCAACTAATCGGTTTGGACCCTAATGACAAGTTGTTCCAGACATATGTCATTTTCCCGAAATTCACACAGAGAACCGACATCAATTGGTCAGCAAGACTCTTTTCTGAAGCGGCTTTGGGACAACACTCGGGTAATTTTGTTGTCTTATGCAAATGCCCTTGATTCTCGTAAACTTGGAAAAGATTCACTCGTAATGGGACCGCCTTTATTCGAAAGCAGACCCTCTCATGCTAAAAGTGTTACGGTCAGGGTCACGCAAGTATTTTAGTTTCATAGGTAAAGATCAGCGGAAGTGTTACTTAAATGAATGGAACTTTTTTTTTTTGCAAGTGCTCCAACACGATCACATTGACATTTTCATCTGGCACGCCTCTGTCATTGCCCCAAAATTGTTCATCACATTGGTTAAGTTCTTTCGAAGACCATCCGTCATAAATCTTCATTTCTATCAACAAGCAATGCCAAAAAATCTCGAATTTGTCTCGATCTTTTCAAGCACAAAAGTACCACCCCACTACGTGTCCACGTGTTTTCGTACCCACCACTGAATTAACGTGTCACTTAATCCAATCCGTTGTCATCTGTGGCCACAAAAAAACACACACAAAACCACACTACCCCCGTAGACAGACGTGTTGTCGCGTATACAAAAACAGTTTTCATTGTTCCGTCCCGTAGTGTCCCGTACTGTCACCAATTCCAAGATCACTTCGTAAAACACAGAAAGTAGCTGTTGCTTCCCATTTCGTCATCTTTGTACAAGTATTAGATTTCCTAATTGAATTTCTTCCATAGTTTCACTAGTCTCTAGAGTCTAGACCTTGGACGCGAGATCAGAACGTTATCGTTGCTAATAATGATCATGAAGTCGACCGATCATCACTAGGGGTTGACGACGCATGCGAATTGCCAAACCACACACGGGTTGTGTGAACTCGTGAAAAAACAAACAGAATGCTGCTCCTCAAGTGGTACCACTAATGGGGTTGTGCTTGGCGTTTTGATTAGACTTCCTTTGTTAAGGGGTATATCGTGTGAATGGAGACACTTTGAAATATATGTGTCAGTTGGGGGCGATTCGTGTGCGGCAATCGTGTTGTTGATATTGTATCCGCGGTCAGTAGTCAGTTACGGGAACGGGAACTTAGTTTTTTGTTTTTTTTTTTTTTGCTTTCGGGATGTCAAAGTGAAGTGAAATTTTGTATCCTTTTCAACTATGGATGTGCGAAACAATTCGGATTAAGTAAAATTCTTAAAATTGTGGACAAGACATCTTATACTGGATCTGGTTGGGAAATTTCAAAAGTTTTACCACTGCGTTCAGGTAAAGCTTTGCATCTATATTCTTAGGTCAGTTCATCCGTTACCCTAGTACGTAAGCGTAATAAGAAGGCTGTGGGCTTACAGTTGATGTACTTCCGTTTGTCATCACTTTTACACAAGTTGGTGGTTGATTTTTGCAGATCGCATTGATCTTTTGTTTTCGGCGGGTCGTTTCAGTCACAGTTGTCCGCAGTCCTTACCTTTGATTTCTCGTGTTAACGTTTGTTCGAATGAAGTTGGGCTTATCCTCTGGATAGCTTCCTAGTGCTAAACATTCACAAAGGACAGGTGCGACTGTCCCTTTGTCCTCTAAGTACATCCTGGAGGTGTCATTGTGTTGAGAATCCATTTTCTCCATATGTTTGACTGACCTATAGACAACATGAGAGTTCCTCGTGACTTGCTTTAGTCTTGGTTCAGATTTAGGCTGGTTCGCACTTTTCTACGTTTCGTAATCTTTGCAGATGTTCATTTGTGGCCCATTCTTCTCCCCTCCTCTATTCGTAGTTTGGAATCCAAAAACTTAGAGTTTCTTTTCGTTCCTTTCGATACCAATGTGTCAGATTACCTAAGCCAGTGTCAAGTCATTATGAATTGCACAAGTTATTGAGTCAGTGATATACTACTGACATTACTTGGTAGTCCTGTGCGACCGAGTTTTTTTAACATCCCATTTGACAAATAGTTGCACTTTCAGGATAGTTGGTGGCTTCATTTTAGTGTTAATCAAGTGTTTAATTGGTGGCTAGGTATTCAAAAGGACGTGAGCAACTGAAATATTTTTGTCCACGTAGATTCCAACGTTTGGTTTGGTGTATTTTGAATGTTGCGTGTGTATCCACATACTGTCCAGTACTTTTAGGCGTAGTCTTGTAGTGGCTGGATAGTGACCGGGGAAGTGTTCCAGGTCCTCCTCTACCCATTGCAGGTTTTGTATGTTGCGTTGCTAACTAGTCCAATTCTGTGTCGAGCTTATCGAGACATATGTCCCCTGTAGGTTCTCAGTACTTATATTTATTGGTTCGGTGATGAAGGATCTTCCCACTCTGCATGTCTTCAGGTCTACCCAGTATGTGTGAAAATCCTTCTCGATCCTGTTATTGATGCCTGTCCTGATGCCTGTTAATGCGACTCATATCTTGTCATTCATGGGATGCACCATTCATTATGTTCCTTTTCTCGCCAGTTCTTTTGCTTTCCCGTTTCCCGTGACATATGTATGTGCTGGTATCCATGAGATGTGCACATTGTTTCGACTGTCGAGGACGATTAGCAAATTCTTGCATTCCTAGGGTTTGTTAACTGCTGTCCTGTCAGAGTGGATATAGGTATATGCATTTTCCTTGGGTGTGGTGTGCTATGATGGCCTCCAACATCCTCTGGATCGTGAAGAGGTCTTTCAGGAGATTCCGTGAATCGAGATATTCCATAATCCGACGATTCCAAGCGATGGATCGGCATGCCTTTTTTACCCGCTGTTCTAGGGTAAGTCTCTAAATTAACTGTAGATCGAGGACAAGTCCTAAACACCTCACGTCGTAAGGAGAGGGAGACTTATTTTTTATTAAGCCGTGGAGGCGTAATGGAGGAATTTTGATTACAGTTTTGCTTGGATGGGTACTAAATCCTCAATTTGCGGTCCTGTCCAAAGGTATATCAACATCACTTAGTCTATCCCGATGGACATGTTCAGCAGGGTCACTTTGTAACTTGCGTTGTTTCACGACAGGTCTTTCAGGTAATCTTTGGCTGCTGTTTCGATTTAATTGTCCGTTCGTTGTCGATACAATATTTTTAAGACAGGTCTTAAGTTTGACAAAAGTACAATTACCATTCCTAAATAACGGTTTGACGTTTGGGTTTCGCTTAAGTAACAAAAATCGCATTGCATTCCACTTTATTGCAAGAACCCAATAGTCGAAGTTGGAACTGAATGAGTTTAATATACATAAGTCTGAGGAGCAGGAACGTGAGTTAGGGAAAACAAATATAAGAAACTGAGGTTGACGAAGGAATAGATTGGATTAGAAGTTACAGGCAAAAATGAGGACGAAAGTCGAGATAAAATAGAGCATTGGAAAACACCTCCATCCATATAGTGAATTTGGTCTAAAAGTACTTGGATTGAAACGGTCCGAAGGTCGTTATACAAGAGTATTTTAAAGAGCTTGGTGCTAAACTCTCTAAAATGCTTTTTAAATATCAATCCAATCCAACTTCCACTAAGCTTAGGTTAGGTACGTGGGCTGGCAAAGAGGAACTGCTTCTACGCCACACAGGTCACTACAGACTCATTGTGATACCCATAGGGGGAAAGCTTACCCAACGTGTAGGGTAAAGAGTATAAAACTGTTAAGCTTACTTACTGTGTCTGATGTGGTACAAACCATCTTGTGGATTTAATCAAGTTGTACAGGTCATTCATCAGTATGTCGGATAATTCCTCGAGATCCCGAAAGAAGTGACGTCCGAGAAATCTGTGTCTAAGGTGGTACAGCCCAGGACAGTGACAGAGGAAGTGGGTTGTATCGTCATGAACTTCCTCGTCACCGCAGCCCCTACAGAGGTCTTCTTCCGTAAAACAGAGCTTCTTCATATGGTATCGCAGAGTGTTGTGTCCCGTCAACACACCAGTAAGGGTGGAAAGGGATTTTCTATTTTTTGTATAATTCTGTCGATCCTGGCTTTGTCCAATATCGGCCATAGCTCTCTTGTGATGACACAAGTGCCTAGAGAGGACCATCTACTGTTTGCCTCTCCTAGAGCTTTATTCCCTGGTATGAGGTTCAATGTGCAAGGCGTGATGTTCATCGAGAGGTCGGCTTGTTCCGGACTTAATACTGAATCACTTCTTGTTCGTCAGCGTTTTCGTTCCCTGGTATGCCCCCATGCCCAGATTTATTCCACTTCTCAGTGAGATATGCCGTCAAATCATCAGTGGACTTGTTGCTACGAAACCTTAAGGCCGATTAGTGAGCTTTTCCTCAGCGTTTCCTTCCATGAAATACATATATAGTGCACGTAAGTGCAATAGGTCGGTAGTTGGAGGAAGAAGAAAATTCGCCTTGTTAAGGGATGGACAAATGCAGTTTTTGATCTACTTGGAAAGGGACCAAAGGATTTTATGACAGATGGTTGCACCGTTTTGAAACCATACGCCAGATGAAAAAGATTACACAGTTTACGCAATAGGGTGACATAAGGTTTTGAAAATCGCAGGCTTTAGTGGGATGTACATATGTAAGATATCTTCTTTTATTTTGAAGGTCTACGTGGAAAGTTCTAAAGCAATTTATGATGGGAAAATGCTCGAATCCTTCACGTCTTGCTTTCGCTTGGTACTAAAATGTATGAAATGCAGGTCTGCCTTTCTAGGCAACTATAAATGATAGAATTTCGAGCACTTGAAGGCCTTCGGCTGCATCCACTTCGGTCCCATTAAAATAATTATGATAGGGAATGCACTCTTTAAATGTAAATCACAGGTTCAACACTCCCATCAGATTCATTTAAAATTTATTAAAAATTTCTCTGCTCTAAATTAAAATTGGCACTCTTTTTAAAGTTAACTCACATGGATGAGAGCACTACAGCCAGTGACCCAATTATTTAAGTGAACGAGTTCAGGTATTCATTGGACGGTGGTATGGGGTGGGACAGTTGATTTCATTAGGCTTTAGTTTTAATAAAATTTAACACAAAACCCCATTTCAAAGGCATTCGTCGAGAGACGGGCAATTACACAAATGCTATCCCACTCACCGGGAGCATAATTGAACACAGGGATTGCCATGCCATTTGGAATGCGCACTAATAAATGAATCTGCATCAAAAGAATCTACTAGCTTTCGGGTGTTGAGTTAATTTTATTTATTTTTATTTTTATTTTGTTTTTATAATCAGGATGCTTGTGTGTGACTGTGAACATAACTTTGCCAATGAAAAATTAATTTTAATATTTTTAACTTAATTGTACGAGATAAGTGCATTAAGTGGGCGATTTATAATAAGGAGAACGATAAGCTTTTTGATTATTTGATATGGATATTGAAGAGTACTTTTGTATTTTTTGTTTATTTTTTTGAATATTTTTATACGTTTAATTTTGAATTCGAGTTTCGGCAATCTCAAAAGGCACCTTGTCAAATCCAACGCCAAACCCTACCTGCCAAATGGCGCAGCGACATCTATAAGAAACAGACCAGGCCGAAGCGCGCTTTGCTACGTTTTCCGAATGCCTGCAGGACCTTAACTTAACAGTCAAAGACATATCATTCTGGGACCCTAACATACTAACGGAACCAATGAACTTTCGGAGCGATGCATACGCGATGACACAGGCATCGTCAGCTGCAACCGCCAAAAAGAGAGTTGCTCCGCCCTCATATGAGGTGATTCAGGAAGAGTCAGGGCGTGAAGAGTAAACTTTGTAAGCTGGGGATGGAAATACAGACAAAACAAAACCAACAACTTTGCTGACAAGGGTCCTCAATGGGGGACAGGACCGCCGACCACAAAAACAGACATCCCCACCAACCAAAACAAAAGAGGCGAAAGACGTAACAGGGAGAGCGGATTCATATGGCCATCTACCGGACGAGGACGATGCGGACAGAGGAAACATGACACATATTTCCAAAAGGTAGTTTCATCTGCCGTAGCTAAAAGCCAAGTCCAGACCTTGTCCGTCTTTGCGAACAGCATAGGCAACTTTCCAGGACAGCATGGGAAATATACAGATCAAGATCTGCGACCTGGAAAGGGCAGCCCTACGGGAGAGGGAACTACCAGGGAAAAACGAACGACAGGCCGTGACAAAGCAACCAAGACCATCAACGACACTATTCCCTAGAAAACGTCGCAACGCAGGATCTGATGAGTAGAGCGCTCGACGCAACTCCCGATGACTGAAAAAACGAGTGAACATACACAAGTGGAGTCGAGAACTTTCTCTTTTGGAGAGAAGCCCTCTGGATGACGAGCTCTTTAGGAACTTCCCCCACCTGGTGACAGGGATTGCAGAGAAATGGTACTGGGAGTTCCTTAAAGAGAACGAGAGACCCAAAAACACACAAAGGGACCACTTAATACTGAGGACAATAATGAACCGAAGACAGCAACCCCATAAAATGTTCGACGACTTCTACATCGACATACGAACGTTGGTCCTCCAAATGTGGATCAGACCGCACAAACAGATACTCAAAGGTAAGGCGGTTGTTGGTGGCAAGCCTCTACGCACTTAGCTTCCCCTCTGCCTATGATATCTTCGGCAACTCCCCTGCGACGGCGGTTTGCATTACTTCAGGGGTTGTCTTCCTTTTACTCAACAGGGTTTCGATTTGCTTTTCTCCATGTTCTTATGAAATTAGGTTTTTGTCTTCCGCTTTCTTTCTCCTTTGCAACACTGACTCGACGAAGGAGCCTGATGGTTCCATCTGTCATTGCTCGAGATCATCATTCCCACGACATTTTCCAAAGTGATGTTGCCGGGATGAACGGGAGAGTCATACAGGAGAATGGTGTGCATGATTGACATAAGAAATCTTCGTCTGCTTAGAGTTGTGCCATCTTTCTTTACCATTAGCCGACTGACTAATGAAGTAATCTTTTCAGTTCACTCTGATGAGGACTTTATCAAGGGTCACTTCCTAGTGATTCACTGCACTTTTGCTGTCAAGCTTTCTTTAAACTCCATAGCCACTGGGATCTTTTTCCTCAGTAGGACTATCCGTCTCTTCTCTGCCGCCAGCCTAAGGTCATGGTCTTCTAACCAGAAGTACACGCGTCTCATAAATTAGTTTAGCCTTGTTTGTATGTATGCCCTCTTGTTGTAATTACCGCGCCGATGTTATCTGCGTACCCCACCAGAAAAGCATTTTCGGACATCTCCATGCGAAAATATTTCACATCTGGACAAAGGTCTGGTCCTAGAATTGAGCCTTGTACGGCTCCTGCAAAGATTGCCTCTCTTTTGAGTCCGTCCTCGGTGTCGAATAACAGCTTCCGATCTTTGAGGGAGTCCTATGAATGGTTCGGTTATACTGGCCTTGTGTGAACCTAGTTTCCAACTACCTCCAGTTTGTCGGACTTCTACCGACTTAACTCTCTCCATCTTCAGACGAACTTCACGGTAGTGGCACTTTTCCTAGTCTCTATGGGTTCTAATCTTCTATGGTCTTGACGGATTTATGTCCTCTTTTCTCTTTTCTTTATCTGCGGCACTTTCTCGATGTAGAAGCACACTCGATTCCAATTTTCTTTACTCGTGCGGATGGTCTGATGTGATTCCTCCTACCTCTGTTTCTAGTCTTCGTCTATCTTCAAGCCGTCTGATGCAGTGTTGTCTTGAGTTGAGTCGTCATACTGACATGTTGGACTCGTTTTTTTTTCCCATTTTGTGCAGATAATTTTCGAAGCCCCTATGTCCGGTAAGGAAAATTCACTTCGCCGTACCTCTGCCCCGTCTAATCCGCGATATTCCTGATCATTCTTGCAGTTCATCTTCCCTTGGTTTCTTTTGCCAGTATTGCCTGGTGATCTCTTTAGCTTCCGCTGTTGCGGTTGCCTTTCCAACCTCTTTACTCTCATATAAGTATTTTCTCCTGGCGCGGTCGCTAGTAGATGATCGATCGGGACTACTCCCGCGAATACGAGAACGGCTGGTTCTGACACAATTGAGTAGGAGCTCGCCATTCGTTTGTTGATGGATTTCTTGAAGCTATGCCAGTGACTTTGAAATCCTTTTTGAAGAAGTTGAACGGGAGGATTCGATTATTGATTGGTATCATAGAATCTGCATATACGGAGTGAAGAAACCTTCAATCGGGCTGCTGCATTTGTCGCAACTTGTTTGATCGGGAAATCCAGGGGTGTGAGGTTAAAGATGGTCCTTAGCGCAGCCGAAGAGGTTGATCCTAAGGCCTCAGTTATGAAGAAAAAGGGTTGGAAATCAAACTCCCCCCCAAAGCAGATTAAAGCATGTTGGCAAGGAGTTCAAATCTGAGGGAGCACACTCCTGAGGTTCCTCAATGATCTCGATCTTGCTCGGAATCACAACATTTTCCAGTTTAAAGAGAATCTTGGATTCATGGAGCAAATGTACAACAATACGCAGGTTTTAGTCAAGAAAAAGGGTGGCCGTAGTGTGGTTGTTGCATAATCGCTTGTCACGCTGAAGGTTTCGCGTTAACCTCCCGATGTCAAGACGTCAATTGTACTGCATAGGCATAACACTGGCAGTAGGTTGGACAAATGGCTTAAAGTGTTGATCGTACTATGTAGTGATATTGACATCAGAAAGTCCGAAAAAATACTGTGAATTATAAGCAATGGCAACAACACCAATAATTCTTCCCAGTTAGCCTGGACACCACCCTCAAAGCAGCAAAAACTGACACATAATACCAACTGGGTGTCAAAATCACTACACCAACTCCTGTATGCACTGTATCCAGGGTAGAGATGTCCATATAAAAAAGACATCGATGTTTTATTGGATGTAATGCATCGAAACATCTCATCGATACATAATGATGCATCGATGAAAATCATCGATGTTTTCGATGAATCGATGTATAATGAGCCCCCCTAATCCGATGTCGAAAACGAATCGATGGCGATAGGCGATGAAGCTTATCGTTTTGATCTTTGCTTCAGGGGTCGGCAGAACTTGTCAAAAAATTACAAACATCTAGTTAAAGTGCAATGTGCCTCTGATTAAATAGTAATTTCAAGGTTATCTATCTTGTCACGATTTTTATAACAGCGATTATCATCACTTGGTTTATATTGCCCAGTCATATGGCAAACCTTTCGTCTTTGCATTGCATTTAAGCAAAAACAATTGCACAATGCTATTTAGATTCTTTGTCAATAAGTCTAATTAATTACTGATATCAGTCTACTTTCTAGGAACTTGTAGGATTAAGCTTATAACTCCCAAACACCTTCCCACTTATATAAACAAAACTGACAATAGCCTATTTGTGAGTCTCAGCACCCTTCGTACACCTCCAACATCTGTTATATCTATCACCTCTAAAATCCTACTAAAACTAAGCGCCCCCCGTAAGTTTGTCAGGTCCATGTTTACCCACGTCTAGATAAAGAGAGAACACCAAACATTGTCAAGACTGCTTAGATCTTATCACAGTCCATAGAGTGTCCCACCTCCTAATACTCACACTTGATGTAACCTAATCTCTCGTGGAATATAATATTATAATCATTTTGAAAAGTAATTAAAAACCTTATCAAAACCAGTTAAAATTGTATAAGTGTTTTTATTTATTTTGAATACAAATAACAATCTTTTATCTATAATTGCAAGAAGCTCTCTCGGGTGCACAACAAACAGTATGGCAGTTCGGTTGCTTAGTTTGGTCGGTAAAAGGTGTCGTGCTGGACGTTGTGTGTAATGAATTTGGCAAGATCGTGCAACATTTTTACGTGGACTGAGAGAAGAACCTTTACCGAGGTCTTGTGTTATTGATAAGTGAAGTTGGAATCTATGTATGTATAGCGCGACGCAAAGGTGCTATGTGATCGAGTTTGCTAAATCAATCTGATTGATGAGAATTTTGTTTTTTTTTCACGGTTTTGTCTGATAAACGTTTGTTCGTACAGAGGCTGCTTATCTGAAAGGTAAGCATTTGAGGATTGTTTTGTTGGTTGGATTAGTGAAGGCAATTGTGTGACTAGTAAACATAGATACGCTAGGTATGGAAATAAGCAGACATTTTGCCTTGGAATGAGACGTTTCTTTTTATTTTGTCAAACAACCTATTTGAGGTTCATGGCATTTAGTTTTTTCCCATGTTAAGCCAGCCCGGTTTCAGGCTTCACTATGTAAAGTCAAATCTTCTGGGGCCATATCGTCTCTTCCGTGATCGTATAACTCGTCACGTAAAAACGAGCATTATGACATACAAAATGAGCATTATGACGAGTTACACGATCACGGAAGAGACGATTTGGCCCCTGAACACTTTCACCGCTAAAATGGCAAAGACGACAAGAACGCAGCTTGATAGAACAGTTTGGAGAACTCTTCCTCCAGCCTGGTCACTTTTGATGCGCTGATGAGGCTCGACTATTCATTGAACATGAATCTACAGTATGACGACAGGGAATATGTCGACAATACGCTTGTAATAAGCCTTGTTCTCAACGGCATCTATTGCGTTATGTTATCTCAAGCCACTAAGTCCATGTATCGGATCAGTCGCTGCTGTGAGTAAGCTTGTACTGAGCGGAGATTTCAGATACCAGAGAAGTGGATGGTTATGGCCGTAAGACTGCCTAAGTCAATTTTGCTGCATTCCCTTCTGCTTTCCGGCTCTGAATCTTCGGTCTTTGTTATTTCCTAGAAGCCTTCGCATTGTCCCTAAGTTCAGCTCGTTGAATTGTACAGTGATGTTCTCTCTTTCTTGACGTTCATTTCTTAAAATTAAGCCACTCATACCTAGTGCGGAGAAAGACGTCAAAATTGAAAGGTCTAACAAGATTCATGACTCTGGATGGCAATAGTACCATGGCCGAGTCTCCAAAAATCAGAGGATCAACAGAAGACAAACTTAAACCAGTCTTCACAAGCACAATTATGAAAAGTTTTGTTGTCACTTTTTTACATAAGAGGCCAAATGGCGGCTGTTCTGAGGTATAAACCCAAGGCATCTGAGCATAGGTATTTCCGATCGATTCTTAAGAGCTCTGCGTCTAATCTCGTCAATAAGCTTGTGCAACATTTTTGTTGTATTTTTTTTGGTCCAGCTTACGTTGCTTAGGTTCACCCCTTATGTGGGCCGGAGAAGTAACTCAATTTTGATAACCCGCTGTGTTTGGAGACTCAGACAAGACTTTGCAGATTCGGCCTTCTAATCGTAACCCGAATTACGCATACCTTAGCATATATTTTGTTCGCTATGAAATGTTTATGAGTATTTTAAGTTAGGTAAGCTCCGTGGGCAGGCAAAAAGGAGTCTTCTGTACCGCATTCAGTGGCCTATTTCACCAACTTACAAATTTGTATTTACAAGCATTTTTTAACAAAATTTGTGACTTTTTAGAACAAAATATCGCAAATTTTGTTAAAAAATGCTTGTAAATACAAATTTGTAAATTGGTGAAATAGGCCACAGGTCTCAGTCATTGTGAAACCCCTAGGGGCGCATCATAAAGATTGTACAATAACTTACTGTATCTGTAGGTCTACATTGACCTAAGTGTGACGGGGAAAGGACTTTCTTCCCCGTCAACCCTCCTACCTACCTCCTAATGTATCTGTGATACAATTCATCACCAGTTTATCGGATAGTTCTCTTAGATCCCGGAAGAAATGTCATCTAAGGAATTTAGAGAGGAACAGAGAGAGTGTGTTGTATCCTCATTGACTTCCACGTCACCGCAATCTCTATACAGTTGTTCTTCAGTAACACGAAGCTTTTTCATGCGGTACCGCAGAGTATTATGCCCCGGAATCACACCTATAAGGGTGAATTGGAATTGTCTATCTTTTTCTATAAGTCCGTCGGTCCTAGCTTTATCAAATATAGGCCATAACTTCCTTGTGATAAAACCTATATCTTAAGAGGGCCATCTGGTGTTTGTCTGAGCTTCAATGAACAAGGCGGGATATTCACCGAGGGGTCGGCTTGTTGCGGACCTAGTGTCAAACCTCTTCCTGCCAATTTGTCATTCCCTGGTATGCCTTCATGCCTCAGAAGACGATTAGATTTGGTTATTCCCAGCGGTTCGGAGAAGATCACTGCACCTACGACAATCATCAAACTAAATCCGCTGGTGTAGCCGGCTATGGATTACGTATAAGGTGGTTGACCGCTTTTTCATTCTTCCCTGCTCGGAAAGGCACTTTAAAATGGTCTAGGCATGGTGTTTGTTGTGTAATCAGTAGTTGGCACTATTACCTAGATATTTCTGAAGGATCGTAGTATGACCAATTGTATTTGGTTTGGATTGGCTTATTCTTATGGCACTTAAGCCGCTTGGGGGGGAGTATGCTTCCAACTTAATTCCTCCAAGCTCAATTTTGATGTGCCTTGAGTCCAGCATATTAACTATCTAGTTGATAAGGATCTTGTGGATGTTTGGGTTAAATGTCTACGTACCGCATCTGTTCGGGACATTCGTTACAGGCTCCTTCAAGGTCCAAGAAGGCGGCTTATGTGCAGGCACCAAGTGACGATGCCATTTTGTCCACCGCAAGCTTATCATAACCAACAACATGTTTGTAAAACAACTTCATTCTTGAAACACTGTTTGTCTACAACTTATTGTTAGACTGTCAAGGGTAACAGCGTGCGACAATGAGTCACATTAGTTGTAGAGATTACTTCACAAAAAATTATGAAACTAAAATCTTTTATAAGCGAGTATTCCACAGAGGGGAATGGCTCTCTTAATTATATCACCATTGTCGGCACATTAAATTCGGTCTTATCGTTACGAAAGTCTCGGGTCAATTAAATTTTAATAATTGGCATCGTCTACGTTTTACCGATAACGTGTAAAATTCTTTCATGAAAACAATAATAAATAATAAATAAACAAATCTCATTGGCGATTTTCCTATCTCGAGTAAATAAGAAAAGTCGGAAATGTTTGGGTTTAAAACTGAGTGAAGTTGAATGACGGAAGCAATTTTTTATTTAGCGCCAAGCCGATAGGTGTCACTAATCAGAAATTCATTTCTATCACCCTTATCGATTGGATTGCAGTGATTGGGCTATTAAAAGCGATTGTATCATGTCTCCGGTGATTATTATATTTTATGCTTAAAATAAATCGTTTACCATCTGATTAGTGGACATTTGGAATCGCAGGTACAATGGTATCTGATCTGATTCATTGAATATTGTTATTAAATTATTTATTTGTATTTTAAGTACTTGTCTGCATTAATTTATCTATTAGATGTATGACAGATTTTATAACAATAGTATTACGTCAGCGAAATTTCCAGAAATGTTGACATAAATGGTTGTCTTTCTTAGGGGAATCCCCAGGAACCCCTAAAGATCTAAAATTTGATGGCTTAAGGTTGTTATACATACCAGCACTACAAAATTCACTGAAGAATCACTGGAACTTCTGATGAATATCCATTTCCCAACGCTGGTATTCAAACAGCACACGATATGTAACCCGCATCTTGGAATCAACTCAATAATCATCGAGAAGATTCCTTGGGATATCAATAGTTTTCCCCCCTTTAAGTCACCAGGTCTTGAAGGGTTTTCACCAATTATACTTTAAAAGAACTTAGAGAAGGTCCTGGTTTATGGCCATTTGTCGTGGCTCCCTACGACTCATATTCTCTTGGCCTGGTTCGAGTCGTACTCAACCCTAAAATTGGCAAGCGAGGTTATGAATCGGCCGAGGATTTTAGACCCATAAGCCTCACATTCTTCAGTTAAAAACCACAGAATATATCCTGGAGATACATATCCGGGAGTCTCTCAAAAGTTCTCCTCTTTCCAAGTCTCAACACAGTCCCAGACAGTCCTGCAGACGATCGAGGAATCCAGTACAAACAATAGGTATACGTTAGCTTCCTACCTAGACAAGGAAGATGTGCACACTGAACCCATTCAAGAATCTCGTAACAAGCTTGCCACAGAAGATTTTGTTAGAAACTGGATCATATTCATGCTTTAAACCAGAATCATTGAGTCGCAACAAGGGAACAGTTTCCTAACCAAATCCGTAGACAGAGGCAGTCTGCATGGCGGAGTTATTTTGCCTCTTCTACGGCTCCTGGTATTCAACAACATCCATACGGAGTTCGATAACTTGGAGTCAAGGCAGTTGCGTATGCGGATGAAGTGGTTATTTTAACTCAAAGAAAGGGCTGAAGAAAAACCCTTTACGACGGGGGTGGCACACTGGGAACGACTGATGATATCGATGTCATCTCAAGACAAGACAATAAATATTGAACTAATAATGAAGACGGATAGGCAATATAGGTATATAGAAGCAGTAGCTTCTACGAATTGAACATTTCTTTGGTGGATGGAGATCGACAAAACTCCATTGACTGAGATTTTTTGTGATAGTTTAGGATTTATCCATGGCTTCAAGATCTTTTTCAAGAGTCCTTTGTTCTTTTGATTCTCTGCAGGTTTCAACAAGGGAACTGTCTGCAGATCTCATTTGCGAATTTTTTCATTCCATTGTTTGCAAGCGCCCCATAGGTCTGCTTAAGAGGTTATTTGGGGCCACCAGAACCTCAGCAGACTACTTAGATATGATGACTTCCGGTTTTCTGTTATAAAAAACGTTTCACAGCGTTGAAAAGCCTTATTTTTGTGTTGAAGGAAATATATGTGTGATGAGTTGAACCCTCTGTTCAGGCGAGAGACTGTTATTCGAGCATTTGTTGTTCCACTTCGAATATTGTCAGCTGCCATGCTATTGGTAGTAGCTCCTGTAATATTTGAAGGAAGATACAAAGATCGTCCGTGCCTTGGTTTCAAATGCATTTATTTTGAGGACCACTTTGGATAATTTAGCAACAAAATCGTCAATTTTTATCTGCATATCTGATTGCCTTGATGAGATCGAGAAAACATCATCAGCATCAAGGTCCCGTCGATCGATGAAGTATACCTTCAGTTCGCATGGACATTATCAAGAACGATCGGCAAGAGTATAGAAGATGTAAGGCATCCTTTTCGCACGCCAAAAAAAGGCTTTAAACGCATAAGAAACAAAGCTTCCTATTCTGAAGTGTTAGGCGGATGATTTTAGGATTGACATCTTTTTGCTTTAGGAGGTTACAAATGTAATTTCTATAGATAAAACATAACTGTCTAAACAATGCTTTCCTAATGTAGTCTATCGTAGATAAGGCCGTCGAAGAAGACTTTGCTTTGACTGCGTTATCTGAACTTGTCAGTGCTGGACATTTGCACACGCAGTGAAATAGGGATTCCTTTGTTATCTTCTTCGAACTAAGAGGGCTGGACCCGTACAGAAAAGGTATAGAATCGTCTCTTTCTCTTCCTCATCCATACAGGAGGAGGCCCAGCTTATTGGCTATGGTACACGTATTAAACAGCACCTTTTGTCTTGTCAAGAGCGTTTAGGGCAGAATTGCTTTTTTCTCAAACTGAGTCGGAATACCTGAAGGGGAGCCGGAGAATGTTGTGAGGAAACTCAGGATCATGCTTAAGGATGAGTGGTAAACTTTTCTAAGGAGATGAATTCGCTGGCGAACTGTTTTTGCCAGTTTCGAGCTTTGGCGGGACATTCGCGCAGGATTTACTCTGCAGTTTCCTGATCTTCCAAGTGGAACCGACACATGTTCAAGAGATTGTCAAAACGACTTTTTTGAATATTTTCTTTGAAGATTTTGTCTATTGTCGGTTGGAAAGCCACGAAAATCTGGTCGATCGTTGTACTAATAATTTCCAACCAGTTCGTCGAAAAATGGTTTAAGCTTCAGCATCAAGGATTTTTTTTAGGAGAGAACTAAGCAGATTTATGTGTCTGTAACTGGCAAGATGTCCTTCATTATGGATCGGGCAAGTGCTCCTGGTACACGTACTCTACCTAGCAGCTTCTGTGACCTTAAACATCATAGCTCCTGGACCAGATGGCCATACGGTCTCATATGGCTCAATCTTGAGCTGCTTCAACTTAATTTCGGTTCGGTGGTTGTAGTGATTGGTTGTTCTCCATACGGTAGGTACTTTGACTTTTGTCATTGTTCCGCAGAAATAGTTTTTGATTGTTACGTTCTCCGATTTTTGATGACTGGTGGGGGAGTTCCCACGATGTTTAGGACCCGATCGGCCGGGTTCTTGCAGTTGCCTGCGATTGCAACCTGTCAACGTTGAACTTCCTCGCAATGGGGGTTCTTATCTTTTTAGCCTTTTACTCGAACTCGGTTACGGTCCGAATCGATGTTTGTTCTTTAAATCATTCAAACAGGAGTGTCTTCTATCGATCGCAACCTGATCAATTAGGTTTCCGATATTTAGTTTGATCAGGTGATTTGCAAGTTGCCCTTGTGGATGTTAAACCCAATTTCGATAGTCCTACCAAAGATGTCCTCCTCCTCCTCCTGAGTAAAAATGAGGCTGATTATGTGTAACTAAGCTAAATAGTAGCAACTCACTCACTTACACGATGGAATCTCAAGGCTAACAGCATAACTGCATTAAGAGCCACTTTTTCTGTTCGTGGTAGCAGCTACCATGGTTTATATTGCTTACTTCCCGAAGAGTGGTTATATCCACATTTAATGATCTTTGCTAAAAAAAAAATAAAAAAAGCCCTGTCCTAACTGAAGTTGTCGGTGCCCATCATCAATGGCCTAAATGGTCCTTTTTATCATGAATAGACACCGAGTGATACTATTTAGTGGCAAAAGCCTTGCGGATATTCCACAAATTTTCTTAATATACTTAAGGTGGCGCTACAGTCCGGTGTGAACCTGGACCGCAACTAACAAGCATCTCCAGCCAGGTCGATCTTTAGCTAGTTGCCTCCAGTTTCGCACGCTAAGTTGATTGAGGCCCCCTTCAATCTGAATCGCAGTCTTCCTCTACCGCGCCATCCCTCAATACAGGCCTACATTTTTCGTAAAACAGAAACTCACAATCTCGACTTAAAATCAGTGTGACCTTCAAAATTTTGTATGATAGGCAGGCATACGAAAATTAATCCAAAAAAAAAAACCTACGCAATAGTAATATCCCGTACATATCAGATGAAGATTAGGAATTTCCCCTTCTTATTGGAAATTCCATCCTACAAGTGGACAAGTGGTGTACTCTTCCAAATACAAATACGTTCATGTCTTCTGTTGAATTGTACGTAGACCTTTAAAAAAATGTCCCATTGACCAGTGTTTACATATCAGTCTGAGTAGCACCCTGCTACTTATCAGATAATTTCCTCTATCTCTATCTGTAATTAATTGATATCCACATGATTCCACTTCAGATATAAATTATCAGATAAACTACTCGTAATCTGAATACTGTGCTAATAAAATCCATTGTCTGTCACACCTTTCGTATGCAAGTTGGTGGACTCTGTGTTGCGCATCTATAAAGTGATTACAAGTGCATTCGAGAATAATTAGCAGTTTCGAGTTTTATTTAGACTAACAGCTGATAACAGGTGGTAATTGTAAAGATTAAAATTTATTTGTGTTGTAAAATGATATGAGCGTGATGTTTTATTAAAAATCTTTGCTTTTAGAAGACGTCATACACGGATTTTGTTTTATTTCATCGAAAAAAGGAGTCTGCAACGCAGTGTCCAAAATGACCCGTGAAAGTACCGGCGGTAAAGATGTCGAAACAAAAGATCCATTCGATGAAATTATGGAAAAAGTTGGTTTCAGTGGGAACTTTCAGAGGAAGTACAATGGGATTTTCATTTTGGGTTTATCCTGTTTCGGTGCGATGATCTATATGAATATTATTTTGGCATTGAATGTGCCAGATCATTGGTGTGATGTGCCAGGACGAGAGAATACAAATTACACGCTGGATTCGTGGATAGACCTAACATTGCCAAAGTAAGGATGCAGATTGTAAAAGAGTGAAACATTTAAAGAAAAATGTTATTTACAGGCAAAAGGATAACAGAGGAGTGGAGACACACAGCAAGTGTCAGATGTATAGTAAATATTTCACAGATTCTGCTGTGACGAAAATGGAGGAGGTGAACACTACTGATGCTGATGTAATGGGTGAGTCGTTGACAAATCTTTAACGTTTTTTATAGGCTAAAACTTACCAGCACCGAATGGTACCGTATTGAGTCAGTAAGAGGATGCAACTCATCACGTCTTCAACTTCAATTTCAACTCGTAGGACTACAGTCTTTGTATTTTAGATATGTCTGAGTGGATCATCCATACGTTAGCTCCATTTCAAAGCCTTTTATCACACGTGCATTACATCTAATCTGCTGAACTGGAAGACATAAGGAGTACTTAACCTAAAATAGATTGAGCTTTTCCAGTCAAGGTTATCACTTTTCTAAGTCCTGATTTAAGAAGACTTTTTCGCCTGACTGCTTGAACCTTCGAAAGCAATTGCAACTTGAATCCATTTCCGACCAATTTGTCAAACCCTTCTTCCTTTGGCAACAGGACTGCTACTTTTTTGAATGAAAGTAGATCTATCTACCTTGTACTCCTTCTCCCTTGCAGTTGAAGAGGTTTTTGGTGAGAGTCAATACACGTTGCTCCTTGTTGATAAGGTTGTGCTTCCAGGCATCGGTGAACAATTGGTCCTTATAAATGTTCAGCCGTGTCATCATAAATCTGAGGACTTACATATGTATGTACAGTATTCGAAGACTGTCATATCAAGAACATTGTTAGACCACGTCGTTTGCAGCATAAGGCAGCGCTACTAGATCAATTTTCTATGTAACTTGAATTCAGCTATCGTCAGGACTATGAAGGAAATTATTTGGGTGTGTCATATAGCAGGTAAGGACTAGGCTAATTGAGGAGGTTGAAAAAACTGAAAAGCCACCGAAGTAAGGAAGAGAACTTGCCTTCTGTCAAAAAAGATCTAGCCCAACTTGGATCTAAGGAGAATGGGAAGACTTCTGTTCGTGAATAGGGCACATAAAAGGAATATAGTAGGACATTGTCTTATTGGCAGGCATGCCAGCAGATTAGGTGTTCCCTCTAACGATTTTTGTAGAAGCTGTAGAGACGAAGAGGAGGAGGAAACGACCACACACCTTCTTTGCACCTACCCTGACCTATCAAGGCTGAGAAGGGAAACCATGGGAGAGTACTTCTTCGATGACCTCATTGACCTAAAATTAAGGAATTTGTGTGTGGGTCTTATTGGTTCTGCACCTAGTGTGGCACAGGATAGGGTTTACACCGTGACCGTTACCCAGAACTCCAACTTCAACTCTATTCTTCCTCCCTTAGGAAATTCACAGGTCTCTGATGCTGGTCACCCGGTTTTCTTATACGTGGCATCACAACGGGCCTTGTTCTGGCCTAAGTGTGTCCCTGCTTAGTAAAGACAGCCACTCAACCTAACCTAACCTAAGTAAGTGGCACCTTATCTGGGCTACTCTGACATATTCGAAGCTCAGGCCGATGAGGATTTTCAAGTCTAAGCTGGGATCATGGAAAAGAGATGGTGGCGGATGAGCATTTAATGGGTAAACGATACCGCTAACATCCCCGAAGCGGCTTACAGGGATCGGTCTACACAACCGCTCGTTCTAGGGGTTTCTACAATACTCGCTGCCCGAAGAGCTCCTCTTCGCTGCACTGCTGCCATTTGTCTTTAAAACTTTTCGAGCAGGAACACATCAATCCAAATCTCGCATCCATACAAAAGAGTAAAGTACGTAACTGTCTTAAATTTGCTATTAGTCTGCTCAACGATGAGGTGGTTTTTGTATCCTTTTCAGACGCATACTTGATCTGCTGTCAATACGTGAGTTTTGTATCCAGTCTCACCATTCTTTGGTGGTTATTGTCTCCAGGCATACCAGCGTCTCTAAGATCGTAGGAATACGCCTCCTTGTCAGCAAAGGTATCTCTGTCTGTGTTTCTATTGCTAAGCTCAGACAATGGTCTTGCATTTAGAAATCGATGCGTCTCCTGACTTGGTTGAGGCGCCTTTTGGGCGTCCTCAGTGTAGCAGACGAGGATACCAGCCATTTGATTGGCTGCATTTTTTTTATTTTATAATTCACAAGCGCTAAAGGGGTTATGAATACCCCTTATGATGCTATTCACACAGCGATAGTGTTGGTGTAGTGATTTTGAAACTCAGGTGGCATTAGGTTTCAGTCTTTTTGCTCCGAGGGTGGTGTCCAGAATGACTGGGGAGAATTATTGGTACTGTTTGCCATTGCTTATAATTCACAGTACTTCTTTTCGAACGTCCCGATGTCATAAGTACGATCAACACTTTCAAGCCATATGACCACCCTACTGCCAGTGTTATGCCTATGCAGTAGAGTTGACGTCAGCTTTTTTCGCCGTTAATCGACTTTATTTTTTATTTTTGGCACCAGGATTCGAACCTGGAACCTTCAGCGTGACAAGCGATGATGCAACCACTACACCATGGCCACCCCTATCTATTCGAGCTGCGAACTTTAATGTTTTTGCTTTCGCAGTCGGTAAGTGAATCCGCCGTGCGACGTAGTTGGATCTCTAGTCTTTGGTCGCTCCCTACTTTCTGAAAAAGGAACTCAAGTGTCACAACTAGTGGCCCGCTTGAGCCAAACGCTCGTAGTTAGTTGTTTTTACGGCTTATACAGGAACCTCCACGTGGAGGTGGTTGTCTTTTAACGTAAGTATTCAAAAATTTTCCCAGTCCCTCATCCATTTATTGCCTCCTAAAGAACTTAGAATCGATAATGCTGAGAGTCCCTGTCCTGGGTTTCATTGTAAACAGAACTAGTTTGATCTTGAAAGGATTACCTTACAAGAACAATGAACTCAACTGACTGGCTGACTTATTTACTTACCACACCTCCATTTGTCTATGAATTTGTTCTCAAAACCTCGAAACTTAAAGTCTTTATACACTTCCATAGATCCTTCGATGGCTTATAGAAATCTACAAATCCCAAACAGATCAATATCAACAATCCCCCCCCCCATCACGATACACAAGCTCTCACCTTTCCAATAACGCTTTCAATAATAAAGTTGAACGTCATCCGTGAAATAAGTTTCCATTGGAGCGTGTAAAATCCTAGGTAAACCGTTTCTCTTAACTTCCTCCGAGAGTCTTGTGTGTTTTATTTATGTCCTCGCATCCCCTAATTATTACAACCGTATGCCATAAAATCTTATGACTCTAATAATTTCATCGAGTCAACTCCATTACTCTGGCAACAGTTCAACCAGATAGGAATACCTTTAGCAGCAAAGAAATCCCTGAACCAAAGAAAGTAACTCTCCGACACAGAAGCACAATACCTAGCGCACACAGATCCTGAAGGAAAGTTATTGTCAGGCTTATCATTAAAAATCCAAATAAAATAGGAGAAATCAAAAAAGAAAAAAAAAAGGAAAATCCCTGAAGTTGATCGTCATTGTAGGTCGATGGTGGCGGCGTCATCGCCATTATTCTACCCTCAAGGTGGCTCACCACCACCCAACGGGAATGGGTACCATATATGCACACACACATACACGCTCAATTGAGGGTCTGTTTCTTTTATTTTATGTTTATTTCTCGTTTTGCGATTTGGTTTTTATTTATTTTTTTTTTTTTTTTTGTGTATTCTTGCAGAATGTCCTTATGGCTACAGTTACGATAAGCAATGGTACGAGAAGACGATTCCCACCCAAGAGAATTGGGTCTGTGACAAGGATCTGTACGTTACCAATACGTTTGTGGTTAGCCGAGTGACCGAAGTGATTGGTTCATTTGTCCTTGGCCAAATGGGTGACACGTAAGTAGGGTGCTTTTGATATTTTCTTCGTATTTAGTTTCATTTTCTATTTCTATATTTGGTTTGAGTCCTTTTTCTTTTCTTTTTTTTTCATTTTCTTATTTCTTATTCACATGCAATCAAATAAATTCAATTGGACTCACTTCCTTGGAGATTTAGTAAAGGAATCTCGGCTGCTTGAGAATGTGAAGTGAACGAAATCAAGTTTATGTTTATCTGTGTGCATTTTGTGTCTATTTAGTGGATGTAGGCCTTTTGTTAAAGCTTCCACAAGTTGAAAGTTAAAACTTTCTTCGGTTGAAAGGATGTGAATTTGTGTGTGTGTGTGTGTGTGATTTTGAAAATTATGTTTCCTTGACTTTTCTTATGGAGTGAGGTGGTAAGAACTTTAAATTGGATTGCTTTCTGACTCAGCAATTGCATTTAGGAATCTTAATCCGAGGTTTGAGTGGTAATGGGAGGACATTCTGGATTATATTGTACCCATGTGCGAGTTAGATTAAGTTTTGCATGAAAGGGATAGCCTTGCAGCGTTCTTGTTATGATGGTTGAGAAGCCTTCTTGTGTGTTCAATCATTAAAGAGGCTCCTTAATTGTAAATTATTGGCTTGATAGTCTTACAAGTAGTTATGATGGAGCTTTCCATTTAGGTAAAACCCGTTGAAGGATAATTAGTGAAATTGAAATGTCTTCAGAGTTTTACTCTCTGCTTTCAATGTGTTTGTGCTTTGTCGTCAAGAAGGAGCTCCGCCCTATAAGCTGAAACTAGCACGTCCAATGTATCCTACCGAGGGGAGAGCATTGGGGAAGCATTAGTTTAGCCTTAGTAGAGCTTTTTAGAGAGATTGATTAACTACTAACTTAGGTGGCACTACAGTTTGACGTGAACCTGTGCCTCAGCCAACAAGTCTCACCAGTTAGTTCGTTCCTTAGCTCCAGTTACACACTCCAAGTTGGTTTAGGTCCCTCTCTACTTGTGCACGCCACCTAAGGCTGCGCTGTCCTTCTGGGTTAGATTTGAGGACTCTCCGGGCCGGAGCGTGTCTTTTCACCCAACATGTCCCAGCCACCTCAAATGACCAAAGGTCGATGTCGCTGTACATCTCGTATTATTCGTCATTCAGTCTCCTTCTCCAGGGCCCGTCTGACTAAATGTCTCACGAAAAACTTGTTCGCTCGAAGAGACTAAGAGTGTCTTCATCCGCTTTCAAAAGAGTCCATACTTCAGCGCTATAGAGCAGCATGGGGATGATTGAGAGATGTATTTGCTTCACAATAATAGAAACGCGATCAATATCGCCAATCATAGATGGACAGTTGGTAACACCTATCTCAAACGTTCTCACTGTCTCACCAGATGGAATAGATTGCTAATAAGCACCTTAGTGGGTATCATTACGGGACACTGCACCATCGACAAACATGCCTTTAAGCTGGGCCTCCTTTATAACGACTTCTGCAGAAGCTGCATGAATGAGGAAGAGGAGGAGTTGATCCTCCACCTTCTCTGTACATGCCTGGCGCTTTCAGCTCCGAGAAGAGCATACTTAGGAGAATAGGCAGTCTCCAGCGGTTCAAAGTAAGCTCCGGCTGGTTCTGCGGTAGTATTTCTGGCGAAATACAGATCCTGGTGGTGACACAATGGACCTTATTAGGTCTTAGTGTGGTTGCAATTGCAGCCTGCCACTCCAACCTAAACTTACCTAACCATATGGCCCCTTCCCGGTATATCGGTATATACGACATAAACGAGTGGACTTTCTTATTTTCTTTTGCAAGCCCAATGTCAGCAAAGTATAGCAATGTACCTCTTTACTGGAGGTCGCTTTGTCTTTGGTAGAAAGCAGAGTAGGCAGTGAGGAGCTTACAATATTAACACTCGCCACATCAGTACTGACTATATGCCACCTCTTACGAGCAAAGGCAGGACACTCGTCATCTTTTCACTGTAGTGTCACTGTAGTAAAGCCTAGCACATAGAGATCCTTCGCAGAAGTAAAGCGTTTTCTGCTGAATAACAGCAAGAACACCGCTGATTTCTTACATATGTCCGGAGGTTCTCCTGCATACTGAAGAATCACACACAACTCTGTTCTTAAGAGACTCAATCGTAAATAGAAGCCATAACTCAGGATGCCGGTTCCGATTCTGAAATGCCTTCCTCTAAGGCTTATCTAATAGGGTCATCGATCAGATCATACTGGGATCTGGGACCGAATCAAGAATGCAATCTTGAGCTACACAATATTACAAGTGGTCAGAGGGTTAAACAATGCCTTATGAACGGCCTGGATGTTGCTACAGACAAAGATACTTATACTCATGGACATTAGGGCAGCCATTTTCCGAATGGAGACGAATGCAAGTTTGCCTAATGAATAGTCAAGCCTGATGTCGTCTTCCATCATTTTCGTTTACTAGTTTCATTTGGTCCAGTGTGGATGATATCAAGTGGAGGAAACTATAAAATTATTCTAGAGCAGCTTCACGTGAAAACTCCTGTGCAGCCGACACAAGCCGTTCTTTGAAGTCTAACGCAACAAGCAGTCAATAACTTACGCGAAAGCCCCTTCCACTTAACAATCGACGCATATGCTAGGAAAGTTCCTTATGTAAATTCAAATGACCTTTTGCAGTGATTAACCTAACATCTTGCCAAAGGCTTTCACTGCGAGCGTCTTTGAAGTTTTTGACACGATATGTTCCGACCACGGAAGTTTCTTTTCAAGGACTACTCCCAAATATTTGGCTTCATTGCGGTCTGAAAAGTCACGGGGACCCCTTTATGTTAGGATAGCCATCACTCTAGTCATCTAAGAATCGATGGTACTCCCCTGTCGTGGTATTTTCAGCTGGAAAAGGAAAAGAAAAAATTCGGAGAGTCTTAGTAGGCAAGTTGTCTGATGGTTATTCGGCGGTTAGATAGGTTTTTGGTGGCTTCTTAGACAGATCAACCAGGTTATTGATGTCGTATTTGCGGATCTTTACCATCTTTCTGGTTCGGCGGGGTTGGGATATTCGCACAGGAAGTTGGCTGTGCTCTCTCTTCCCCACCTTGGAACTGAATCTATGAATCCCTATGAACCTATGTGATAATTCTTATATTTAGGCCAAGAATGAGGTTGTTTTTACTTTGTTCTTATTTGTCCAGAGTTCTCTATAGACATGATGAGAGTGCGCTCCATCTCTCGTCAGCTTGTCGTTGGAAGTTTATCGAGTGCTAATGGGGACGAGCAGAGCTGTATTGTCGACAATTAAAAGGTCCTATTCTGAAATCCTCCTTGATAGTTCATCCTCCATTTTGTGTATCTTGTGTCCCGGGACACTTCAGAGTGTTATATGATATGTAATGAGTGCTTTGAGCTCGTCGTAGCATTGTTCCTTAGATTCTGCCTTTACTATGTCCACGAAATGACTTAAATATCAATGTCTCAGCAATTGCAAGGACTTCCGCTTGGAATTCACTGCTGTGGTTCGGAAGTTTTATTGAACGGTTAGTCTTATCGCAGTCCTGCTCTACGGCACAGAGGCATGAACTTCGTCAAAAGTGGTTGCTATTGGCTGTTTTGAAAGGAAAATTCTTTGAGTGATTTTTGGCCCCGTGTGCATAAACGGTGAGTGGAGGAGGAGATACAATGATAACTTGGCCAGAAGAGTGAAGGTTCAACGACTGAAATGGCTGGGTCATGTAGAGTGGATGGACACCAATGTTCCGGTCCGGAAAATCTTTTAATCTACTCCTGAGGGACGGCGCAGTATATAAAGACGAATTCAGGTGGCGCATGCAAGTCGAAGGGACCTCGATTCAGCTTGGCGTGTGAAACTGAATGCAGCTAGCTTAAGATCCAACTAGCTGGAGTCGCTTGTTGGTTGAGGCTCAGGTCCACCTAAGACTGTAGCGTCAACTTTAAGTAAGTAAGTAAGTCTTATCGCTATTGCTTTCTGTAGGTACAGGTCTTTTGGGATCAGTGTGCGTATAATTTTAAGGGTTGCAATTGAAGTGCTCCTAATGGTATCGGTGGTGCCGTTGAATCTTGGTAGGTTCCTTGAGTTTTGTGAGTAAGCATAAACCAGGATCGATCTGAAAATGGTTGTGTATATCAAGTGGTAATGGGGAGTTATGGTCCCGAAATCCAAGATTTTACTCCACGACTCGTACCCCACACCCCTCTAAAGTTTCATTGAAATTCCGTTCGCTGTCAATATTCAGAGTAGGGCCGATATTCGTGAGCCCATGGGATGTATTTGACTGCATCGCGATTCTGAGATCATGTGTTTCATTTTGAGCGTGCACTTCATCCAGTTTGGGAGTAGGTATGAGGTCTATGCTGATTTGGTCTATTGCTTGTCTTATTGCTTCTGATTTCACATTATTGGAAGCTTCTTCTATGTTCTGCAGGGCTGTCTCAATGTTGGGCTTGGGGCATGTCTCTATGGGTTATTTAGAAGCCCTCTGCATATTAGATTTTTCAAGCTTACTAATAAAACATGCATATTGACATGTCCTCCACTAATTTTTTTATTTCTTCTCATTCCAGATTCGGTCGTCGTCTTGTGTACTACATCAGTGTGATACTGGCCACAATTGGCCGTTCCTTTTCCATAGTATTTACCTCGTCGTTTCCTATGTTCTTGGTTATGTCCAGCTTGACAGCGCTCACAGTTAACAGTCTGTTCCAGTCACCCCTGATTGTTGGAATGGAAATCTCAAGCGAGTAAGTATGTCAAAGCATTAATTCACAGCTTCATCCCTTCCGCCTGGGAAACGCATCAATTTTCTTGTGGTGGTCCGAAGGACAAGTTAGGTATTCTTGGCATAAAACCGCATAACCATTTATCACCGAAAAAAATACCATTAAAGCGGAAACCATTTCATTCATGGCCCGAAAACTGCAGCAACAAACGAGCTTAATCCTTCCATATTTTTGTTCTTCTTCCTTTCCGTCCGTTTTGCTTGTTTCCAAACCACAAACAAACAACCAAAAAAGGGATGATAGAACCAACATTGCGATGTATCAGAGCTTCGGATGGTCTATCGGGACCACTGTGATGCCGTTGCTCTTCTGGTGGCTGCGGGATTGGGTTCCCTTCATGTGGCTAACAACCTTGCCAACTGGAATGGTGCTCATTTTTTACAAGTACGTGTGTGTGTGTGAATTTATCTTACAGGACATACTTCATTTTACTTGATTTGATTGGGTTTTTGTATACTTTTTTGCACGTTAGGTATGTCATCGAATCGCCCAGATGGTTGATTAGCAAGCGACGTTTCGCCGATGCTCTGGTACAATTCAAAACAATCGCACAATTCAATGGCAGGACATTCGAAATGACCGAAAAGGAGTTAAGCGAACTGTATGGCGATTTGCATGAGGAGAAGGTCTTTGGCGTGGCGTCCTTGTTCAGTGGTTGGCGGATAGCAAAGAACACCACCATCATGGGATTCAGTTGGTACGTAGCGGGGCGGTGTGAGTGGACATGGGAAATTGTTCAACGGCATGGAAGGCTTAACTAAAGTTTCTCCGGGGAAACTGTTTGCATAAAAAAAAAATGTATTTCTGTTTGCCTTTTTGGACACAAGAATTTTCTCCCTCGTGTTTCGTTTGTACTCTGTGCATACGCTTTGTCCTTGGAACAATTTTCCATGTCAGAGAGTTTAACTTCTCAGAGTGCAATGAATTTCAACACTTATTCGTTTTTCCTTGCCACTGTTTTTTTTTTTTTTTTTTTTTAACGAAAGGACTTGGGTCCTTTATTGTTTGTTTCTTTTTTTTTTTGTTTATTTTAATATTTATTTATTTATTTTTATTTTTTCTTTACATGTACTTGGTATCGGAAGGTGTGTGGTGGCTGTTTCGTATTTTACTTTGGTCCTTTTCAGCTCACGTATGGGTGGGAATCCTTTTTTGAATTTTTTACTACAGAGTGTTGTGGAAATTCCTGCCTACATTGTTGGGAAATATTTAGGTAAGTGGATGCGATGCGCCGCCCTTAAGCAATTTTGTTGAGTAATTTTTTTTTTTTAATTTTTTTCTAAGAGTTACTGTTGAAAATTCATCTTTTATGTAACTTAGTTGGGTTTGGTTGGGTGTAACAGTTTGTTTCCATCGGCTAAAAGTCACTTTTGAAAATTATTTATGTTTGGTAAGCAAAGCAATAAAATGTGGTTTTCAAAAGGTAGACATGCGCCATACCTAAACAAATACCCAGCCACTGATGACGAACTCCCACTCAATCTACGGAGTAAACACGTTTTGGCTAGTGCCTCGCAAGGAGAATGAGTCGAAGTCCATTTAATAGGTTGTAGGAGGTAGCTAATAGCAATCGTGGGAGGATATTTTCTATTGAATCAGGCGGTAGCCAAAGAATTCTCACACATTTCGTTTGCACATATGGGCTTTCCTAAAGTCAAAAGCTGGACAATGCCTTTAAAGAAAAGAAAAAAAGAGCTCTTTAAGAGACAGAGCTTGTATTTGTCATGGCTGCTACTCTCATTGGTGTTTGCGGACCGTAGTATCCTGCAATTTTCGTCCCAGGCCTTGAATTTTATGTGAGACCTGCTGCTCTAGTTGCTGTGACCAAGTGGTTAGTGCTAAGCGGAAGGACATAGCATTAAAATCACAAGACCCTATTTTCGCAATATGACAAATTTGCAAGAGTATAGGCACAGATAAAAAGTATATTTATTGTATTATTTATCTATGGTATAGGTTAGGCTAGGTTAGACTAAAGAAGGTCCTTTGTGATACGACATGCATCTGTGATTTCTATAGGAACTACTCGCAGAGACAGACCGACCTTACTATGAAGCCCTGAAGGTTGCATATTCTGGTGTCAGCCAGTTCGATTAGACTGTGAAAGAAGCTCCAAAGTAGGCTCTATCTTACGCTGAGAATGGTGGATACGAACAGAGAAGGTGGAAAATCATTTATTCCTTATCCTCGTTCATAGTCTAATCTGTCATGAAACGGCTTCTCAAACAGCGGTTCGGAGTCGGTAGTAAAATTGCGCCTTTCTCTCATTCGGGCAAAAATTATAGCAAGCACTGCGCGAAGGATAGCGAGTAGCTTAGCCCTGGCCCTCCATGCGTTGTCTCGGTAAACAGCCTTAAAAGATTTAAGGGACCGAGAAAGGCCGTACTAAGTTTTTAAAAGAAAATTCAGTAATGTAGGCATCATTCGGTACAAAAAACAACCCTCTACACTATTGCCAAACATCTAAGTGTGGTGCGGGCTATAGACGGGACGGCTGTGATGACAGTGTAGAATATTTTCTGAGTAATTGACCTGCTTCTGCTCGCGTCAGAGGGCTCATTTTTGGAGCTAATCAGACGAGTGCTATGAACTGAAACTTGTAGTCATTACGGCAACTAGTCGCCTTTGCTTGACAGATGACGATTTTTTTTCATTTTCTGCTTAGAAGTTCAATGGATTTATGCTCAAATATCTGTTAGCCAATAAAAAACTAAAGGATGAACCTTGCCTTCTGTTATGGCCTCTTTTTAAATTCGTAGGTTCCGTCGGTTGTTGTATAAGATTTCTGAACTTGGACGTAAACTTGGCCTAAGAAGCCAGAACTGTGCTAAGATAACAGCCTCTCCCTTTTAAATTAAGCATTTCCCGTTGGATAGGTATCTATTTTAGTCTGAACTCAAGGCTATCTGGATCAAAATGCTAGTATCTTGCCACTTCGCATGTCAGTGAACATTTCTGACAATTTCACTGTAAAAGGATTACATATTTTCCTCATCCGAAACAATGGTACGTAGAGCCTTCAAGTCAAGTTTCATATTCTTAGCTGTAGTGCTTCTATTCGCGTCCTTCAAGACTACAATCCTTTCATAATTCTTAGAAAGGGATTTCCTAAAATTTGTGGACGCGCAGTCAAGGAGGAAGTTTTGTGATTTATGTTGCGCTACGGCTTATCTCTCTCGAACAACTAAGCTACGTTAAACTGGTAAAAGAAAGTTTGGCAGACCAGGTGGGGATTATTGTGTTTTGAAGACAACTTAGACACTGATATAGCCAAGTTAGTTATCGAAGATCAGTGCTTAGTGCGTGGGACTGCTAAGCGAGTTAATATTAGTTATAATCTTAGAGAACTTTGGAACTAATAAGCTGTTGCAATTAATATTTATTTTCATTTGTAGAGGCATATAAACGGAAAGATCCGACGCTTGAAATTCCGACTTATCCCATTCCTTCTATGCTAGAGATACTCTCATTACTACTTTTAATTTCTTGGATCGGAATTTTTGATTTTTAAACTTAAAATTCGGTCCTCCTTGCTATCTCAACTTTACTGGCTAGAGTATGTTGCACCAAAGATGATGCATCCGGATTTGCATTTTGTTGGTATTTCCAAGGTTTGCCAGAAACTGAGCCACCAGCTGCACTAATATAGCTCAATCAGGGTGGCGCAGAAGAACTTTGAATGTCCTCTGTGCATCCTCGGTAGTACTTATGTTATTGCAGTACCGTATTCTTTGAAGAGCAGACATGCTTCTATTTGGTGCATAACCTTTAGAAGGAAGTTCTTCGGCTTTTTGACAACATCATAGCTCTAACCACCAAACTTCAAACTGGAAGGCTGATTTTTAGTCGAGTTGGGTTGGTTGGGTTTTATTTTGCGATCGTTTAAGCGAAAGCATCTTCGCTCCAGCTTAGGCAAGGTCTATCCGGACTCTCATCTCCGATTGGCTTCGTTGACTGCATCCAACATGAGTAAATGTTTAAATGCAGCAAAAGGCAGACCTAAATTTTGCAGTTCCGGTGGAATTCAGAGCTACTCAGCCCGGTAGGTTTCTGTGATCTGGCGTCCAGCACAGATGAATATTGAATTGCTCGGAGATCTTAGAGCGGCTATTTTTCGCCGCCCTTTAGGAAGTAAGTTGGGATGACACCTTTCCTGTATAGCTTCTCTTTAACCAGAACAGAACTTCCTTAATCGCCATAATTTCCAGCTCAAATGGTCCATCCACTACAATGGTGTAGAAGAGGATGGTGTAGGAGCGGTGGTCGCTGAAGCTTAGCGGTTAGCGCGTTGGACTGCTAAGCGGGAGGACACAGGTTCGATCTTCAAAAATCACCAAACGTTTTTTCGCGGCACCTCCCCTTCGCAGGCATGAAAAACGTGCAAGAGTACAATCTGTCATGAAAAAGCTTCTCAATTCGCCGTTCGGAGTCGGCAATAAAATTGTAGGTCCTTTCCATTGGTGCGAAAAATAAAACATGCTCAACATGAATGGTTGCGGGAAGCTGGGCCTTGGCTCTCAATGAGCTGTCGCGCCAAATATTTGTATTTTTTTCTTGTAGGAGCGGAAGGAAATGCTTAAGCTAAGCTTTTCGGAGAAAAAACCACCCCATTACCAGTTTTGGAAACGCCTGCAAAGAAGTGAACAAAACGAGGTGGAATTGATGGAATTTAGCATCAAATCTCAGTTTTGGTGGGGTGTAGTGTATATTTTCGTTTGTAAAATTGTCTACAGCAACGATCGCAGAGAGGGCAGTTTGGTAGTCGGACTACATTGACGACGCTTTTAGATGGGTGGCTGCAATTAATGCTGCGAAGGTTGACGTTCTAAGCGCTCCACTGATGATATTTCCCCAAAAGATTGAGGTGTTTACTATACATATTTTCCAAGACCCGTCCATCAAAACGATCATGCCATACCTACATTTCCTGACGTTCATCCAGATTGTGGTAAAGACAGGGCTACATATCCCTTTTTACAGGAGTAGATAGCCACATTACAGCTTCCTATCCATAACAAGACCCAATTACTTTGCTCTGTCGGTGGTTCTATTTATAGAGGCAGGGTAGAGTCTATAAGAGGAGCTTTATATTTCCAAGTGAAAAATACCACTTCAGTTTTATTGAGATTTACTCTCAAATCACATTTGGAGAGCAAGGGAAGAATATTTTGAGAGAACTCTTTTAGAGTATGTGGATGTTTCCCCGAGACAGCAACAGCAATAGCAACATGATCTCATATACAATCGCTTTGTATACTGTCCTTTCGATTTAGGTCGACTGGAAGTTCATTTAGCTCCAGATTTCAAAGAAGATAGCATAAGACCCGCCTTAATGTGTGTCGCCTGAGCCCTAGCCCTAGATACAACCTGCGAACGAGTTCATCATGAAAATCCTTTAAATGCTTATGCTTCACTTTCGTTTCAGGTGATAAATATGGTCGACGGCTGACCAATAGCTTTTCATTCTTAATCTGCTTTATATCATGTATTCCTGTCGTCTTGGTAGCTCAAGGTATGAAGACTTGTGAAGGCGTGAGACAAAAAAAAAGTCGCTGCTATTTTACTCCTTTTAGATCCTCAATATGAATATGTGACAACAATAATTGCCGCCTTTATCAAATTCCTTAATGCGGTGACTTTCTTTTTGGTGAGCCTTCAGGCGATGGAAATCTATCCAACTTGTGTGCGACAAACAGGCATCTCCCTAGGTACTATTCTATGCAATGCCATCGGTATTTTCGCACCCTATCTAGTGCACTTGGGTACTAAGTATGACATCCGATATCCGTACTTCATTCTGGGAGTAGTCTTTCTACTTGGCGGCATCAGTGGACTATTTCTTCCCGAAACTCTGCATAATAAGTTGCCAGATTCGTTAGATGAGGCACAAGTCTTTGGAAAAAATCAGGTGAATTTAAATTTGTTTTTTTTTAATTAAAAGTTGTTTTTACAAACAGTTTTTTTATTTTTTAGAAATTCTTTAGTTTACCGAAACCACACCATCCGAGCGCCGACGAAATGTCCACTACAGAGAAACTGAATCCAAAAAAATTTGCACCTTAACACTCCTCTGTCAGCTCAATGATGGACAAATAGGACAAATTTATGTTAAATTTAATTATTATACATTTTTGTTTGAATTTTTTATTTTTTTATTTTAAGAACCATTAAGTGTGTGATTTGTTATATAGGAGTGCTGTGCGCTTATAGGTTTAAGCTCTAGTTAGAATATGAAAATAAAAGAAAATATCCTTGGTAATTCATTCGCAAGCGCTAGGTGTACTATTGCTGGAAATAAAGAGCTTTTATAAAGCATACTTTTTTATATGGAGAGTCATAAACGGAATTGTGTTCTGATTGAAGGGTGATTTCGCGGAGTAAAAGAAAATACAGCACAATAAAAGCGAGATTAGAGTGCATGCTTTTGGTCCTTCGTGACGAAAGAAGATTTATGCTTTGTGGTTACCTACCAGGATATTCGTGCAATTGCGGTTTTTATTTGAAAAAAAAAAAATATTTTTGTGACGCTTATCGCGAGTGGGGGGTTTTTTTTTTATGAGAAATTGCAGTAAAAAAGTAAGTGGACGTATAAATGGCATTTATAGCCATGGAATGATTGCAAACATATGCACAAGCTGGGGTTATGAGAATCATGCGGTCCTATTAAAACAAACGAACAGATATGCAGTGAGTCATTGGCTGTGGAAGTGGAGAAATATTATGACATCTGTCGAAAACCACAACATTAAAACAAAAAACGGGAACAAATAAGAAAGGTGTCCTGGCGCTGTATTTGCCAACCCTAACAGCTGGTGCGGTGTAATGAAGTAAAGTAAACAAATGTTAAATTTTATGGAATTTTTGCAAGGGGTTTAGCTATCTACAATCAGCGATGCCTGAATCATATGACAGTCCGAGGTGTGACAAGAAACTACAACTAGCTGAATAAAGGGAACAGCAGTTGTCAAAATAGTGCCCCCCACTTCGTCTCAGTTAGAAATGAGCTTCCGATTTTCCCAGTAATATTTCCCAGTAATTATTTGGATTTGAGTTCATTGGCAGTAGAACAGTATATCTGCAGTTATCTCGTCAAAAAGCCTGCAGATAATATTTTCTAGAGGACCCAACTTCTTTCGACGGTACCGAAGGATGGGCTTGATGCTTCAAAATTTGTCACCGTTCATTCTCAAAAATCCGCACTTTTGTCGTCCAACTTTTGATTCTAGGAATCAAGGCCCCTTCTCTGTATTGTGATCCTAAAGTTCGAAAGCGGAAATTTTGTGTGGCTTTTATGAATTGCGTTTTAAATTGCCCATACAAAATGTCCTCCCTTGAACTTTAGAATTGCAATACAGAGTAGGGGCCCAGACAAGAGCAAACATCTACGGCATTCCCTCTGAAATATTAACACTATCTTGCGCTGGAACTTATTTTTTTAATAAATTGAACTCATATGGCCTCCAAAGTCCTAGTCCTATTTGCCTGATGCTTCACACTTTCTTGTCTGTGATCTGTCTTTACTCATCATTCATTATGATGGGTGTTATGTTTAAATCGAGCCTCTTTTATCATGGAAGACGTCTTGTTTGGAGTTGTGATCCTCCTTGAGAGGATTGTCCATCCGCCAGTTGTATTTATTGCAATCAATTTCAAAGATGGTTCGTATTCTTTACTGTAAAATGCCATCTCCGATCTACTAAATTGACGTCCACATATCGGCTAAAGGGTAGCCTATGCCGATGCAATTCCTACCAGTCCAACGCACTTTGTTGAAATGTCAGTTCAAGAGGTTGCTAAATACTTCATAATTCACAGAAGGAAGATTGTTAATTGTCCGTAGACGTTTGAGTATTATCCTTTGCCGCAACATAAGCCTCATAATATGATACTACCGCAATCAAACTCACTCTGACGGATCCTTGGATTCGTAAGTTCCTCTCGGAGCGGCACAAAAGCTCCATATTCGATTTGATAAGATGGGGATTCTATGGAGAAAATATATTTTGCTGTGAAGCTACGTAGGCATTATTACGTCGGAATGATCGTTCATACGTAATAATTCTAATTTTTACGTGACGAGTTATACGATCACGGAAGAGACGATTTTGCCCCTGGTTGAGATCCGATTGAAACTGGCACTGATCAGCTATTAAAAACTGACAGACTGTATCCAGTTGCGGCAGTTGCCAAGCGCCTTCTCCACAAAGAATTCTTAACACCGGAGGACCTTCGTAATGCCCCGACTGGAGGCTTCCACTAATTTTAAAGGAATGCCACCAAACACAACCGCGTTGTTCGCCTTAATATTAGGTTAGGTTAGGGAGGTCAATCGGCGTATAGCGCTTAAGCACTTAGACCAGTAGTAGGTACATTGTTATACCCCAGGATCTAGGAGGACTCCTCTACCTTTTCAATGAACCGGTCGGGGCTTTTGGTAAAGTGAACTAATTTTTTGCCACCTTATTGGGCTGGGTCGCCAAGATTGTTAAAAAAGAAGGAACCGAGGTGGGTCTGTCTGGAAGACATTTTCGTATTCTTCTTTGTCTCTGCAGCTTTAACAGAAATTATTTGGGGGCAGGCCCAGACAAGTGGATTATCTGTTTATTGGGCAATGCTCTGTGATGACACCTATACTAATTTCAAGAAGTCTTATATTAAGCGAAATTAATCTTTTGGAGCGCTCTTGGTATATTAAAAGCCTAATTAGTCCGCTAGTTTGGGAGGTATTACCATTTGATTACCTTTGATTGGTTTACGGATTACATCCTGCTTAAGTTTAAGTATGTCAGTCGTGGAATGAACTTTTTGGATTATCTTTATCAGGAAGAATTTCGGTCCAACAGTTTCCAGGAATTTCACTCTGTCTCAATGTTCAGATAGCTCGGGTTCAGATCGACGACAATATCGGCATTGAATATCATTTTCATCTCTTGCCAAGGGTAATACCTACCACCACTCTGCTCTCGTAAACATTTTGTATCTACAAAATAAAACGCCCTTCATTTATTTTTTTATTTATCGATATGTTCATTTTTTTTTTCATTTCAATTTTTATTTTTCCTTTTCACTGTTTCCATATTTTTCTTTTTATTGTTAAATTTAAAAATGCTTTATTCATTATAATATTGATTCATATTCGACTAAAATACTTACAGGCGTTGTTTTGTTTTAGATATTTTTTTTTTTTTGAAGATAAATTATGTTTTTTATTTATTTTTCCTTTTTTATTGTTCCAAAAATTTACACATAACATTTTGTTTTGCTCTAAAATTTCATATTCTACCATATTTACTTATTCTATTTATAAAGAAAAAAAAAATATATATATGTGTATAAAATTAAATAAATTCAAATGTTTATATACAGAAAAAAAACACAGCAAATAGGAAAAGAGTTGAAAGCGCCTTACCTTAAAACAATTGTAAAGAAGAAAAAAAAAGTATTTCTTAACTAATAAATTAAAATAAAATTTATTATCTTTTATTCTTAATTTTAATAAAGAAAATAATAATATTCTGTTTCGTTTTTAAATAATAAAAAAAAAAAAACTCTTAAATAAATAATCATTTGATATTCTAAATGGATTAAGTTACACATCTTACTTTTTTTTTTTTTTAAATTTTTTATGATTGATGTTTTTGTTTTTAAGAAATATATTTTATCATTTTATAAGTTTAGATGTATCTTCTGCTAAAAGCTTAAATTTAGATTTCTTTCATTTCTTCTGAAAAGCGTTAAAGATTTTTTTTTGTTTTTTTAATACATATTTTTGTTTTTACCATGTAAGTGAAAATTGAATTTTGAATTTCTTTTTACACTATGAATCGCTAATGTATGTTAATTAATGACTTTCCCTAGATGCTTTTAATTATTTATTTATATTGATTGAATTTTGCATGCTTGTGTTGAGTAATAAATTAAATTTCTATTTATTTATTTATTTTTTTTTAATGTTAAGAACGGAATTAATGTTTTTATTTATATTTTTAGCTAGCTACAACATTGTTTGATTAAGTTTTTTTTTATGAATGAAAACATTTTCATATATTTTTACCTCCATCATATAATAAAAAGTATTTATGTATATATTTATTTGTTTTTAATATTTATTTACACATTGCTTTTGGTGGTGTTATTAATCAAGCAAGAAGAATATATTTTGATTTTTTCTTTTAAGTATATACACTATCGTTAAGCAGTTAATTACTTTATAAGAAAATAATTGTAAATTTTATTTTTAATATGTTTTGAAATCTTATTGCTTTTAAGTTTTTTTTTTCCATTTTTTTGAGTTTTCTTTAATGACGGATCTAAGAAGTTATATTCGGCGAGACAGGGTTAATGGAATTTTGTTTTTTATAAGAAAAAAGTTAAAAAATTAAATAAAATTCACATTTTAAATGTGTTTTCTTATATGGCAGTGCAAATTGTGTGTATAAAAAAAATAGGAATCAGTTTTGTGGAGTTGCACCTTCATGCATGAACACAGATGTTAACGAAAGACTTGAAAGAAATGCGTGCTGTGATGAGGAAATGTTTTGTTATTTGAAACACTTTGGCCCCAGCAATGGAAACTAGTTAAAATCAAAGAGTAAGACTGCTTGGCTTCTGTTTTAACCTCACCCTTTGATAGAATTTAAGCATTATCATGATTGTAAAACGGTCATCATATTGTTTATATGTAACAAATGCAAATATTTGGCAAGGTGATAAAGAGCCAAGGCCTAGCTTCTCACAACCATTCATGTTATGCTTGTTCGCACGAATGGAAGGGACCCACAGTTTTATTGCCGACTCCGAACGGCGGAGAAGATTAGCCCATAGGTGACGTTTTTATGAAAACCTCATTGTGACTTTGGAAGTCAAAGTATTTACCTCATCACTTCATCTGGGGACAAGGATTTGTTAAAAATTATATTCCAATCCTAGCACAAGTCTTTTAATCGCTCAAAAGAACGCATTAGCAAAAGACAAACACACGTTGTAAGGTTTTCTCAAACCACAACGTGATTGGACGGGGGGCATTTTGGCGGAGGCAAACACGGGAAGTTCACCGAGCTCATTCAGACATTTCCTGCAAACAAAAGAAAAAACAACTGGAAGATTGACTTGATGCAATTGGAGTAGCGTTTTGTAGCATGTGGCGTCTCGGAGGACACACATAAGAGCGCATTTTTCTCGGTGTAAAAAAATTAAAGATTTGGATTCCAAGGCCTACAAAGACTCAGCTTGGCCAAGCGAGCACTTCATCTATAAAATATATGTTCTCGCAGCCAGACACCGGGTCCAACAAAGTGGCAATGAAGCCAGCATGGGTTGCTGACCTTAGAGAAGTGACATGCAACTATCTCTTTACGTCCTCCAAGGCGACATGTGGATAGCATGAATCCTGACATCATTGTTCTATACACGTCGCATGACAGTGTCAGATTGCATGAATTTTGGACGACTGACTTTACGTTGCAATATGTTATAGACATCATAAGTGCATATCATAACCATTTGCTGGTGACCTGACGAGTAAGCTTAGAGAGCGTTTCATCTCTAAAATACATGTTCTTGCAGTCAAAACGGCGATGAAGCCGATACGAATGTGTTGTCCAGGCTGTTTTCTACACTACAACAGATCATGAGATTTCCAGAAATTCACTATGAGGAAGTATACGTCGACACAAAAGGAAGATACGTCGTAAGATGAGGAGGATTTGCAGCTTATTTAGCAAAACAAATTCATTTTAGTGAAGTGGTCCATTCTTAGCAGTAGATAATGCTGGATGTTGCTGTGAATGGAGGATCTAGCTTTTAAGTTGGACTAGAAGGATTCCATCAACTAGGAAAACCAAAAAAGTTTTCAACAACTAACGCTTGCAAGCATTTGGAGAAACGCCATTTCAGATAAAAGTCGCGAATCTGCTCGTAGTGAATAATTCAGGTGCTTATATCTTTGAACGAAAAATTGGAGACTATGCACCCTATCTTTCAAAGCTCGAGTCTCAGCATTACCCCGGTGGACACTCTTTCAAGCTCCTACCTTTCAAAAATATGAGTCAAAACCACAATACGCAGCGCAACTACACCCTCAACCTAACCTAGGCTTACGATAGACCTTAAAGGGGCCCTTCAATACAAAAAGACAATCTCTGCCAGGACACCACTTTTCTCTTATTAGATAGGGAGGACTAAATTTAGAAACTGAATGTCACAAAAAGTGTGACAATCGACATCACCATGAAGCCCAAGCTGATTGGTTCCAAGGCTGAGTGATTTGGGATAACAAGGCGCACTAGACGCCGATGTAAGGTATGTTGAGGTAGGTTGTATACAACAGACTTCAGTTCGATCTACATTTGAGCCTCTCCATCGCATCGAAAGTCATCCTGATCAAGAAAGCTTGCTGCCTTTATTCGAGCTGTGTTCCACTAGTCACCAAACGATGGCCAAACAGACGTACATAATGAATTACTAAGTGAATACGTATAATAGAGCATTGCTCCACAGGGACCACGGGAACGACTTTTCTATAAGTAATAACTGAAATTAAACTTTCTTCATTCCACCTTATAAATTCATTTGATCAAATCCTAGCCACAAGGATTCATCATTCTATCACGCCGTCTTGCGTTTGCCATCCAAATTGGAATAAAAAACAGAGACCGGCCACTATTTTGGATACTTTTCCTAACTCTCCATAGACAACACTGTATCATGATAAAAGTTAAGCATTTACTTGTGATTTTCTTCCGCTGACCTGCGGAAAATTGGTATGGGGCTCGTACTTGGATCAACACAAGGCCCAAATGATGTCCTTCAAGGATCTTACTCCAGAATCTAAAAAAAAGCAAAAGCAAAAAATTTCTAAAAAAAGTGTCCTTAGTTTACAGCCTGTTTGTATAGTGAGGTTAATACCTTACATAAGTTAAGTATTAAGGTAAAATTAAAATATAAAACAAAAAAAAATATTATAACTTTTCGTCATTTAAATTAAAAAAAAAAAATTGTTTAGTCACTTCTTTCTGCATCTAACTACCGCGCCTGTGCTTGGACATTGCCAATCGTTATTGCTATATTAATATTCCATTTCCGATCGTACATACATATTATATTATTTACACCATCGTTACCGTTTTAATTCACACACTTGTATTTTCTTTTTTAAACTTTATTTTCCCATCACCTGAGAAGGACTCAATCTTTACACTGTACATTTGAACTTAATCTTTCAACGAATCACAGCATCATTTTTATTTTTATTTTTTTATTTTTTATTTTTAATATCCTACCTCTATTTATTTATTTTTTTTTAAATATATAAGAACCTTGCTTTCTGTAATAAATTACAAATGAAACTTTCACTTAAGAGAAGTATAAAAGGGGCGACAAAAGAACGAGTTCAACACTATTTCAAAACGTATTAGAAAACGAAGTCGATTTGAAGTTAACCTGTCGTTTGGGGGCTATTGATCCGAATTATGTGGATGTAGGTGGACATGGTCACCCTCTTCGTCGTCATCTGCGTCTAGACCGTTGAATTGATTCGATGAGATCGTATTTTTACGCAAATGATTCCTGAGTATGACCAAGTTACGATTTAGATTTAAATTATTTGTTACGCTGCCACCGCAAGAGGGTATTACCATCGCCATCGAAGACACTGACATCTGTGGCAGTGTATTACATGTGGCTGCTGCTGCTGCCAACTCTTGCGCAAGGACTTGCGGCAAATGTTAAGAGTTATTCTTTAATGGATTCGATGACAGAGAGCTGCTACTCACACCGGAGTCGCTAGATTTCTCACTAAGACCACCGCCACGAGTGAGTGTTTCATCACCCATGAGGCTACCGCCGAGTAGTCCTTTTTTACCAACACGCGATAGACCCTTGAGTGGACCACCAGAGTTGGCTTCCTTTTGGCGACGTGCACTTTCGACACGTTTGAGGATTTCTGTTGAACACTTGGTCACAACGTCGTCCAAACTATTTGAGTCATCTGTGGACGTTATTGTTTGGGTGGGTGTTTGAGATGTCGGCACTGGGGAGCCTTCGTAGCAGCCAGAATCACGTGGGAAGTGTCTTCGACCGAATGGGGATGATCCATGCTTTTTATTGATATTATTCAATCGGGCTTCATCATTTTCTGAGCTAGAGCCGGCAATATCACCATCGGAGCCTGTGAGAGAAAATGAAAATAGAAAACGTGTTAGAAAAATCAAAATGTGATGGATCTGTGAAGATTGAGGCCCGCAGCTGTATTAGGAAATTGTCATTGATTGACGAGAAAGTCGCTCTATGTAGTGTAGAACTGTTGTCCTTAATCCTACTAACATTGAAGCAACTTACTTAAGCAGAATAAATCGGAAAAACTTTAGGAAGACCGACGATTCATAACCGCCTTTAAACAGTTTCAAAGGAACAACCAAATATGTACTTACATTCAATGTCATGCAACAATTGCACTGCAGTCAACAACTTCGCCCTATGATCCTGGATAACAATTCCCAGATAATCCAAATCGGCTGGTTCGAGCTCCTTGAAAAGCTCCAAGTCTTCATATCTACAAGACAAAAAGAAAAATTTCAATTCAATGCAAATTACCACAAAAAAACAAAACAAGTCCTCCAAAACCTACCCATTAAGGACAAACACCGAAGTGTACTCCTTCAGGCCAATGCGAAACAATAAATCCTCAACGGAGTTGGGCCCATTGCTGTTCGTCAGACGACTCAAACTTTTATTGTTCAAATTCTTCATCCTTTGTTCGGGCATCACTTCAACGTTAATGAACTTAAAGTGTCCAGCACGACCGTGACAGCGACCTTTCCATATCCCTGATGCATTCATGGAGAGTACATCAATAATGTCACCTTTCTGCAAATGAAAAACAAAGCCTCAAAGACGATGGACTAAAAGCTAAAAAGCAAAACAACACTCACCTTAAATTTAAGTGCTTCCTTATCGTAAGGATTTGGCAAACTATCGACAAGAGCTTTGGCTTTGCAAATTGGCGCTAATGATGTTCGATCCTCGGTGGATATTGAACTGTGTGGGCTGCCAGGACGTACAAGAGCTTGTGTGCCTGTGTGTATGAATTAAGTTAATGAGAAAAGATTTCCTTATTACAAAGCACCAGGAGGAAGGAGAAAAAAGAAAAATTGCTCCCCAAAGTAGCTTAAAAGATAATGAGAAGCCATCAGAACATAAATTTCTTTTCCCATTCTCCACCATTCATTCTACTCGATGTGCTTTCTTTGTCCTTCTTACTTACTTGAACCGGATGCACTGGGTAAACTCTCTACAGAACTAGCCGAACAGGCAAATGCCTGATCACTCATACTTCCTCGGTCTGTATTATCCTGGGAATTGCTAAAATCCCTCGAGGTATCCTTTGTGGCAACAAAGTTCCTTCCGTTCTCATTAAATACGCCAATTTCCTTCGGAGAGCTTCGCATTTCGTTGGACTATCCAGTGACACAAGGAGAGCCGAGCAGGAGAAAGAGAAAAAACAAAAAGTTTATTAAATCATTAAAAGTTTGGTAGCCCGCCATCGCCCTTCCACGAAAGGACGAAAGGGTTGCTCTCTCCTTCAGATAACTGTGTTCCCAAAGTCATAACAGCACAAATTAAAGTTTTTTTTTCGTTTTCACTTTTCTCTATTTCGCCCTTCTCGTGCATAAGTAAAATAATTTGAGCATCGCTCTTCCTTCACAAAAGTCACCATGAAGGATGAACAAATTGTCAAAAAACAAAAGGGAATACAGTTGACAAGGATAATGAACTTACATGATGCACGGTCGCCTTCTGGCTAATGGTCGTCCCTTTGTGGTTGCCATTCTTTTTGCTTTTTGCTGCTAAACACGGTGGCAAGCCGCGGGTGGCGGCAATATCCTCATAATCGGATGAAGGACTCGGCGACAGAGATGGTGATTCACCGATGCCACCACTTAATGTCCGATACCGTGCGGTGCAGTTGTTTGTTCCAATCTGCAAAGAGAAAAAATATTCAAATTGGAAAACCAGAAAGGAAAACAAAATTGGTCAGGACGACGACTGTAAAGAATACACAGCGCACAAAAGTTAGTCTAAGTACTTAATCAATTTAACCAGCGACGATGGGCGATGGGGGCACATCCTGCGGTTCAATGTTTTCTTTTGATTTGCTCGGTAGTTCGCGAAACTCAATTGAAAGCACCGCCAATTCGGCTGCTGGGGACAACGTTTTGATTGAAAATCCTTTTTCCCAATGAAATCTGAAGAAAGAAAAACACCACGTTGCCGGATTGAGTGTGATTAGGTCGATGGCATGGACGGGGAATTTGATAGAGCATTTGTTGCCTCTGTCTGCGGTGACACAAAGCTAAATTTGACTTCTATCCTTTGCAACAATGGAAGCGCCGCGAGCAGTGTTTGCTTTCAATTGGAATTTGAATTTTGCACACAGGAGAGCCGATTTAGTTTGGAAAATATTATTTTATCAACGAACGTTTTAGAGCGTTAGAACGTTGCAGCTGTGCATGGCCCTAAGCTTGATAACGCAATCAGTTGGCAGAGCTCGATGACGTATTTGTAAAACTCTAAGCACGGTGAAATTATACAAAATCCTGATTGAGGATTATCCTAATCGAAAATATATTTTTGAGGAAAAACTAATTAATTCGGCAATCAATCGATCAGTTGAGTTTATGGTAAGGGTGCCTGTGGATTGCATGTGGAATGTAACATTCTTCGTTGTATGATAGATTTAGTCGATGATCTACTGAAGTTTTAGCCCCTCCTACAGTCTAACTGGTTCGGTGGGCCGGATTATCTGAAGAGTATCTCGTGGGAGAAGCTACATTTTTGTCATTTTATAGGCGTCTACGGTCCCTTATGTATGGATCGGTCGAAGATAAGGTGTAGGCGGGTTTTCTTGGCATCAGGTCAACATTTTCGTTTTCCAATAGATCATTCCTTTCAAGCATGATGTGTACAAGACTAAACCTTAACTTTCCTTTTCTATTCTAAGCCACTATGCGAGTCTAGGTTAAACAGAAATTTGTTTCTCGAAATGTGTCTGCTTACAAGTGGTTAACACCGCTTCTGTTGCAATATGTCAATTCTGATCCTTTGGTTTCAAATTATCTTCCTAAGTCTAGTGAAATTCATGGAGTTTGATCAGGCTTACAGGCTTTGAATTCTATCGTAAAGCACCACTCCTTTTTGGCTCTTAGTTTGCCCTATGTGATGTGACAAAGGGTCTCCTCGCATTTCTCTATCGAAATTAGGACTGTGTTCTCGCCATACCGTTGACAGTTTACGTCGATATTTGTTATTTTTTGTAGAAATTCACTTACAACAACAAGCTCCGCAATAAGATTGAAAGAACTCCTCTTTGCAGGCAAGATCAAAAAGAACAATTAGTAGTCCACCTCTCTCACAATAATAATTAAGTTACTTGGCCTATCAGCTGCTTAAACGCTTAACTTCAGTCTAGCGGTTCAGTTTTCTAGCAAAATAACCTCAAGGCAACCAACCACTGCCACTTGGTTAAGCTTTAAAGCTTAGCATTGTTGTGAGCCAGGTTCAAGCCACGGCGGCAACTTTAGTTTAGGTAAAGAGGACTGCGGTACGCTTATAGTTGCTTGGCTCAACTCGTCGGACGGGGGTCGATTTTGTTCACTCCACCTTGCACCTCTTGCTCAGCACACAAAATTTCGTGCCATGTAAAGCTAGCTAGATGAAAATAGAAAGGAGTTCCCTAATACCCTAAATCAGACTACAAACGGACGGAATGAGAAAGAGAAAAAAACAGAAAAGATGGAAAGAAGAACTCAGAGGACTTATGCCAGTATCGAGAAGAGAGACTGGGAAGAGTTTCACGGCGCTAAGACTAACTAGCACTTAATCGAATGATCCTATACTAGACGTACACTAACTTAAGACTATCCTAAACTCAACTTACTCCTAAACGCAACCTACATTTCCACTGTCGCTCCCTGATAAGGTTCAACAAGAACCCAGGGCTTGCCAGATGATGATGGCAAAGGTTGGCCAGCCCGCTCTTTTATGTCTTATGACACAACCAAACGCTATCCCCCATGGCCGATGATATAGGAGATAGCCCCTCTAAGATCTTCCGGTCACAATCCTACATGTCGCGTAGTGAAGCGTATGTCGTCATGTCCTTGTCAGTTGACGTTAAATCCTGTCATCTCCAATGAAGAACGGCCTTCCAGGATTCCACACACACCAGAATTGAAACTCAGAACTATAGATTAAGTCGTTCAAGACAGCCGACAGAAGTTAGAAAAAAGGCATCGCCGCTGGAGCTGATTCTTCTTTGACCTTTTCACAACCTTCCCGGGCTCCGAGACTGAAAATCTTTTTACGTTTGTAGTGGGACCGGCCATGCTTCTTGTGTAGCGAAATCCATGCAGTTAGCAAGTTTAGAACCTATTGCAGTATTGCTAAAGATTGGTTAGATATACGCTGCGATTTGAGTAGATCTTAGATGATTGCTGAGCTAGGGCACTGACCTTGATATGTTACATTTTGGCTAGCGAGCGTTGCCTGGATATGACTGAAGAACATCGGTTGACAGATGAGTGCAACCATTTTGTTGTGATAGAAGCCCTCACAGGCTGTTAGACCTGAAGCACAAAAGGCTTCATTGAGACCTAAAAGATGTTTGAGCCAGAGCACAGAAAGGCATACTTTGGACCTTGGGGAGCTTTTTGTCTACTCATCGAACCTCTTGAAACTTGTAATGAGGCTTAAGAGGTTGTTTAAGATGTTAAAAACGAGTGGAACATAATATCGAGACAATGGAAGAACTTGCACGTGAAACGCTTACCAAAATGTTTTAGTCTTAGCAAGGTGTTCGCTATAGATTTACTCGACAGCTTTCTAATATTTGATACAAGGCTGGTAAGTGGTATGCGAGGAAGATGCTTTTTTTACGGAATTCTTGGGTCTTATCTACTATTCGAGAAGTTTAAAAATGTCTCTACATTGACAACGTCTATGCGAAACATGTTCACCTTTAATGCTTTCATGTCCTTTTTCCTAACAATAGGAGCCTCTAGATTTCTTAACGCTTCCAATCGATGTTGCTTCAAATGCAGCGAAAAGGGACTTGAAAGGAAGCAAGGAAGAAATGTTGAAATACCTGCCATAGCCCAAATGGCTTTATTGAATCAAACAAAGAATAGAAAAACTTCTATTGCTGTGTTAAGCTACTACTTTGTGATTAATGCCACAAAGCAGACGTTCATTTTCAACATAATTCTTCGGTTCGCCAATCTGTATAACTCACACCATTAAACACATATGTACGTGACCTAATTCTCTCTCGTCCTCGAACTGTAACGAAACAACAAAACAAAAGTTTTCAAAAAAAAAATCTCACACAATAAATCACCAACCATCCATCATCATAAATGTAAAAAAGTAATTTTCTTCCACGTATCCTATGGTCCATGGACCATCAAACCTCGAAAAACACCACAAAACCAACCCAACAAAGCCACATAGTCAGAACATCACAATGGTAACAAGTTATACCGCATACATACTCTCGTACATTCACAACAAAAGCAGTAACAACCTCAAGGACGCATCCTCCGAAATCTCAAAATGTTATTACAGTCGAAAAAAAAAAACTTGTTCGCCCGAGAAAATGCGAATAAATGAGCAACGAAGAGTCGATTTTGAGTCGTCACGTCTCACAATAGAAAAATTCTTCTTCCAAAAAAAAGTACCCAAAAGGAAACGGAAATGCACAACGGCAGGCTACGCGTTGAACTCAACCGCCAAGGAATCGATCATCGTTTCGAAGGAGAGAAAGAAGAAAATAAATGAAATTTCCTTCACGTATCAAGTCATCGCGAGTATTTTTTTTCCCCCAACAATGTAGTCAGGTATTAATGCAGATACATGCATCCAGATCCATCCATCTATCCATCCACCCATATGGATACTCGAGGGAAAACAGTGAAGTAAACCGAGCGAAACAATTTTAACTCGGTTGTAACAAAATGTTGAGAGTTTTACTTCGGCGGATGATGTATCCTTCGAACATTTTTGTAAACAACAAAAAGATGGACCGAAGGTGATGGTTATTCGGTCTAAAAGAGTGGAAAAGTGAAGATATCCTTGGTGATAGAGTTTCACTTTTCAACATTGAAAATGGATTGCTGTGCCACATATGGTGGGTGTGTTCCTTCCCGCGTTAACTTTCTTTCATAGTTTGACACTGATTAGGGTTGGTGTTTGGTACGAGCCGGAGAACATAAGCCTAAATGCATTCCAAACAAACTTTTCAACTGACAGGATACACTGTAACAACAATTATCCGCGCCTAGTACCAAACTTCCTCCTAATGTTATCCTATTTGCATTTGTCAAAACGTTTCCCGCAGTTAAATGGCAAATATTTCCCTTTTATACTTTTGTTCCAGTTGTCGCTGCCGGAATCCGAACTTCATTGCAGGTTGCACGTAATCCCATCGTAAACAGGGACAAACTCGAAAACCGTTCCTGGCGCAAAGCTCCGACAAATTGTTTTCAACATAAAAACAATAAGAACTACACTCATGTTCTATCCCCGTTCAGTTGTTCCGACATCGGGTTACAATTTCGACGGGGGTATAAAAAATCCTAATCCTGTCACCTCACCCCCAATACTCTATCTCTGCTACACGCATACACATACAAATCCACTGGGTTGTACCTTGCCGCAACCATAAAAGCGTCAAATGTCGTCCTCGATAAAATGTTTGTTTCATTGAATGGGAGTTTGATATCCAGGGATAGACGAAAGAGTTGAGCCCGTAATTAGGGGAGGTACCACTACACGCCATACGACACGAATTGAATTGTCCTTTATCAGTGCAATAAGGCGTAAACATTGAATCCTTTTCTCTATATTTAACTTTTCTGCTTTATTTGTTATCGTAAAAAAAAAGCGGTATAACGACATCGAATGTCATGTGCTGTTAGCTTGCACAAGGAAAAGGGGTAACGAAGGCGTTCTGATTTGAATATCAGGTGGCACAAATCAAAACCCTTGGTAACCATAAATTCTTGTATTTTATGGCTAAGGATACAAAAAAAAAAAGAGAAAACGCTGTCGACTTACCGAAACCGCACTTAGCCTGGAAGTAACACTTTGCAAATCTGAAATTGATCCGGCGTAGTCACCACTCTCTCGGTCGTGTGATCTGAAATTGAGATAAAAATTGGAGTTTTATTAGAAAGTGTGCGTTCCAACACAACAAGGACTTTGAATGGGTGTCCTTTTTTCTTTTTTTTTTTTGTTCATGGAATATACTAAGTATAATACAAACAAAAAAATAATGCAAAAAGTTTTTCCATCAACAAGAATGAGGAACCGGATACCAGGTGGTGCTATGAAGTTCCTAATATACAAAGAAGTACCGAATGATAGTGTGTCCAAGAAGAAAGGACATAGGAATGGTTGTTTGATAGGGATGTTCACCAAATCGATTGTAAAGTTTACTGCGGCTGATGCACACCAGACGTTTTCCTAAATTTACGAATCACTTTCTCATTGCTGGTGCTATCGGTGTTAATCTTTCGTTGAGTCAAGTGCTAGCTCCAAGTTATCGAGCCGAATCCTGATATTTATGAAAGTGTCCATAAGAGCGCTAAACACCGAGTCCATTTACACTCGCTTCAAAGCAAGCTTCGGCTGGTTCTACATGTAGTATTTCTGGTTAAAGTACATATCCATGTGGCAACACAAGGGACCTTATCTGGTCAAAGTGAGGTTGCTTCTGCAGCTTGCCACTCAAACCTAACCTACACTCGGAAGATTCGAAGTTCTCATATGAAGCAGGATCCTGATAAAGTCAAATATAAGGGAAAAGTGATCGATTTGAGGGTCCTCATCATCTGTTGTGTAGCTCATCTCAGGCCTTACTTAAAGTCTACAGGTTATAAATGTTGCAAACGGCGCGTTGCTTTGTAGGGTGACTCAAGATACGGAAATGATATTTCTTTTCCACAGACATAACTAGAGTTTCTCAAGGTTACATTTGGGTAGGAACTTCCGTTTTCAGCGCCAAGTCTGTAGATTGATCAATACACAATCCATTTGCGGCCAAGTTTTCTCCTTTTAATGAGAGTCGACGAGATGTGTAGAAAGAGATATTAAAAAGTTGACGAAGGACGCTATAAATAACTTGACCTTCTAGTCTCAAGTGACTCAGACAAACAAATTGAAGACGACTTTAGGGACACGATGAGCGTATATCATTCCAAGATAGTCACCGTGACTCAGTGGTTAGAGCATTGGATTGCTGAGCATGTTGGTTTAGGTAAGAGTCCCAGAGGCAACCAAAGTTTTTCGCTGCACCACCGTTAACAGAGAAACGAATAGGCACCCGACAGTTGTGGTCTTTTTTGACATGTCTCTGGAAACGTACATGACATGTAACATCATTCAAGACCAAATACATTATCTTCAGCTAGAAAGCAAAGTCCGAATAGCTAGGATCAGAATTCCTAACTTAAAGGGAAGCTGAATGCTAGACGATAAGTAAGACAGCGAAGCAGTTCTTGTGATCATCCGAAAGAAAAATTATACGTCGAATATTTGGTGCCGTTTGCGAGGTGGAGGATATAACCATGAACTCTACAAGCTGTATAAAGATGTGGGTGCAATCCAGAAAGCACAAATCCGTGAACTCTGGCAAGAGGGTCTTCCAAGTTTCTACGAAGAAAAGGAAGACCGAACACCGAACCACCTCTGGCTTAAAGATCGGGAAATTGCGGACGCTATAAACCTTGGTCTAGTAAACTGAAAACCGAGTGCCGGGGACGATCCATTAAGGATGGAAAGCGGAATTAGTTCAAGCTCAAACCATGCAAGGGTAGGTGGCCTGAGAATTTAGAAAGCAAGCAAAGTCTGGGAAAAATTTCCTTCTTGCAACTCTCAGATTTCAGATACCGATCTTAATCTAAGACGCGCAGAAGTACTATAAGGCTACAGATAACGTGGTCTGTATAGACAATGAAGGGAAGTCTTATGACTTGACAAGGGTGACACTTCGACGGGACATTTGTCGTTCTCCTCACGTGAGAAAAATTTGCGTCAGTGCTAATAGTCTTTCCAGTGCCCCATTTGGTCCGCAATTTGATGTAGAATTCATTAAAATTGGTTAACCATTGCTTTAAGATTCCTTCCTTTGGCTTAATCCTTCGATGTGGGTGATTATATTTTCGTTTGAAGTCTAGCGGAGAACAAGAGTTTCACATAAAAACCAAATCCTAGTATACACTTCCTTGCTAAACAGTCTGTACTACCCAAAAGGCAATCTATTTATTATTTTATGACCAAAAAAGATCCCTTCTGCAGTCAAAGGGCCTAGAACCGATTATTGAGGAGTAGAAAACTTTTATCCATTTGTTGGATAATTTCGTCTTTGCCAAAGGCCATTCCATAGAGAGAGGGCGAGTTGTTCGTAGGTACTCGAACAAAAAAGAAACCTATCAAAGAGGAAGTTACGGAAGTAGCTGATTGTGGGTGTGAGCCACATTAACCAGTATCGCCTCACACACAGTCACTCCCTCCCGACACAATAGAAAAGTGCTATAGATTTCCCTTATTATTACACTCATTTTCTTCGCCACATCCTTTCGACTTCCAGTTCACAATCGGTTTTTTTTTTTACCTCTTTCACTCAGCCATTTATCCCTTCTGCGAGCACACTTTTCCCGATAGCCACAACAATGAAGTTCGAAAATCAACCCAAACACTTTACTATCCGGCTCCTGATGGGCGATGAGTGGGCAAGGGGGATTCCCTCTTGTATTGTATCCTAAATCCATTAATAAGGGTCAAAAAGCTCAATCAAAGGATACCAAAGGAATACATCTTATTATTGGTTTCATCTCATTTTATGAGGTAGACATGAACAAAAAATGCACCACCCTCTCCCTCTCATAACAATCCTTTAGACAAATTTACGAAGGATTATTTATTACGAGCGATACTGCAAGAAGCATTCACCCACCACTAAAGGGATTCAGTTAACTTACAAAGCAACTTGCTCTTCATGGATGGAGACAAAAGAATAAAAAAAAAAAAAAAAAAACGAAACCTCCTACTATATGTATATCCTTTTACTCCTTTCAGTGATTTAAAAAAAGAAATATAAAGGACTTCAACTTATAGCGAGAAAAACTCATCATCTTACCTGGCATGCGTTAGGGGTATTATTGTTGGCGGATTAGGTGGCTGTTGTGGTACGATAAGACCTCGTCTGGGTGGACCTCTTTGTGGCAAGGATATATCGCCGGCTGATCTTAATGAAATTACTCCTGTGCTTTCACGATTCGATGTGAATCGGACACGTCCGCCCTGTGAATAAAAATATATATAAATGTGTTTAGAAAAATATACAATGAAACTTAAACGGGAAAGGACATAGGACACGAAGTGAGAAGGAATAACAAATTGTGAAAATGTATTAAATTATATAAATTTACTTTTTTTTCTATATATTTGTTCAAGTTGTATAAATTAAATCTGTTTTTTTGTTTGTTTTAATCAGACTTAAATAATTATAAAGCGAGGTTCGGTGTAGGGTAAGAGGGCAAAAAAAAAAAATCCTGATTTACAGGATTAGTAAGGATGAGGAAGGAAACCACAAAACAAGCGATTGTGACGATGAGTAAATTATAAAATTTCAATTCGTGTTTGTTGAACCGTAAACGGTTGTGGTTTCCACTTTGAATTATTTACACAGACACTTAATTAGTTTTAAACTTTAGTTTAAAGAGAGATTAAAAGATACGAGTAGGAGAAGGTTTAGAAATTTTTCAAGATGAAAAGGTAAAAGGGCTTAAATCCTGAAGAGCACCATGCAGAGATGAGAAAAGGAAAGGAGAATTATGAAAAGACCACATCTAAAGACTGTTAAGCTGCGATGACGAATAAAACTCTGTTGTCAGGTTCAAGATGGGGCAATTAGTATCGCTCTTCACTGGAAACGAAACAGCATTTTGAAGATTTTGCAAGATTATACAACCATCCGGAACCGACTAGGCAAAGAATCGAAGCTTGATTCGATCTTTTTTCAGTCTGAAAATATTGAACTTGCACGTCAAAATGTTAGAGAAGTGACGAAAATTCACACCTGCATAACCTGCTGTCAAGAAATGCATCATAAACAATAAATCTCTAATGGTTGCGGTGCATCCACACATCTATACATCTAACAAGGCCAAGCTTCATCTTCAGATGCCTTGTCGTAACGAGATGGTTGAAGAGTCAAAGATCTTAAATTCCTGAAAAGATCTCAGTTGAGACATTGAACTAAAGACTGTAGGCGTTCTGATTTGACGTTAAACTTGTTTAATGCAGTACGTCGGCAGAGCCCATGGATTCTACAAGTGGCAAGAGGTACGAGCGGAAGCGAAAAACCTCTCGTCGCCCTCACAATTGCCAACATAATAGACACACAGGCATCTACAGACACTAATCGGTCTTTTGGAGCCAAGCGTCGCGCCGTGTTCCCAACAAATTAACAAAACTTCAAATCGAAGCGATGTGTTCCAGGCGTAAGTTATAGCCCTAGTAAATAGAGAAAGTTTTTGACAGACATATTTTAAAGGTCCACAGAACTAACAGAGGTCGGTGGACCATAAACTTAAAGCTCGGGAAGGAAAACAAATCTGATGGAATGGACAGTTAAATTCAGACGTCATCATGCGTACTTACTACCAATTTCTGGAAGCAGCAATCGACGTCAAGTCCCAGAAGGAGATTGTATGTAATTTGTACACAAGACACCATTAACTCAAAGTCCTCCAACTCTATCAGCCTATGTAGTTAGTGAGTTAGTTAGACATTTAGACCAAAAGTAGGTGCATTGTTGTACTATTGTACTACTCTAAGTTCTTTCGACAGAGTTCTTTTCATGTTATAACTCTTCTGGAGATATACACTCTTACTTAGCCTCGGACAAAATATTCTGCCTAGAGCACCTTCTCTAGGCTAGTTCCCTTAAGGAATCTGAGGATGAAAAGTGGGTCTATAGTTGGTATATCCTTCTTTGACAATTCGCACGTGCACAAATATTTCATTCTTTTGTGGGTCATTTTTATGGGCATTAAGGTCCTTGGGGGAACACCTCGGTGTAGTTGCTTCCAAGGGTTGATAGAAAGATTCGGTAGAAAGCTTCACTGGAATAAGCATGAGGTTGGGGTAACTGGGAAGGCCACTCGAAGACCAACGAAAAAAGCAGATACATACAATCAATAGATACACAGTGATGGAGCAAGGATATTGATTTAAAAAAATCAAATAACAGAAACAAGGAAAGCCTGGACAGATTGCAGAGCGTGAACCAAATCTTTACACTTGCGACAAACCCTGGTAAAGACCAACGAGTTCCAAGTCGATGATCACCACCTCTTCATCGACTTCAAAACCACATTCCACAGCATTTATCGCACCGAGCTATACAACGCGAAGGACAAGCCAAACAAGTTGGTCTTATGATGAATAACCGATTGGTCGAGCACCGTCCAGGACAGAACTTGATTATCGACAACTATAACTTTGAAGTACTTCATCTACATCGGGGAAAATATGAACTCCACAAATGATATCCTGGTGAAGATTTGATGAAGAATAACCTTAGGCAATCGCTGCTACTTCGATTTATCCAAACAGGTCCAAAATCATGCTTCCCAAAAGTCTTATCCTGCCGGTGTAGCGGAGCAGATCTTGGGATCCTTCGAAAGAAAAATTCCTCTTGCGAGGAGGGCGAATGGAGAAGAAGATATAACCGTGAAATCTACGAACTATTTAAAGATTTGGATGCAGTCCGGAAAGCAAAAATCCCTCAACTCCACTGGCTCGGTCACATCGAGCCAATTGACGTGAACGCTCCAGTTAAGAGGTTCTTCGAATCCCAGTCATCTGGTTCACGAAGAAAAGAAGACCCAATATCCAGTCTATAGATTAGGTATTTGCAGACGCTAAAACCTTTGCCTAGTAAACTGCAATCAGCGTGCCCAGAAACATGAAGGATGGAAAGCGTCATTAGATCAAGCTCAGACCTTCCAAGGGTCACTGGCCTAAGCAGTAAGCAAGTCAGTTAAGAAATGGAAAAGCTTATACACTGACAAAAGGCGGCTCTAGTTAAGCAGGAACTTCTTGGTAACAGTCCAGCTCTCTCCCGCAAAAGAAGATCCCGTTTACGAGAATTCTACTTTAACGACTTAGGCGATCTGATAACTACAGATATAAGAAACCTCATTCGCTTCATAAGAAGCTCCAATTGGTTCAATAAGAAGGTAAGGAGATCTTTCCAGATCCATGTACTATCACAATTCACTTATCACTGGTTTACGTATGCTGGCCACAGCTGGGAGACACTTAAACCTAACCTAACATGTGCAGGAACATGGGAATAATAATCGAATATTTTCGAATGCAATTCCAGTTTTAAGTTTCAAACCAAATGAGTTAGTTTCCCCAAATCCTCGTAAATGTCCACTCCAACCCCCCACTAACATACTTTACTCCACATAGAGATGTCAAATTGTACCAGACATCCGGAATTATGTTGAAATACTTGAATTAGTTAAGTGGGCGTTCTCCATTAGGTCATCATCAAATGTCATCCGTCCTAATGGGACATATGTCCACTTCACAAGTCGAAAAATAATTCTGCAATCCAACAGAAATTTCCAGGAATTTTCCAATAAGCCCGATGACGAGGCGAAGAAAAACTTTTCAACTCCTCCAGGCCCTCCCCCAATTGATAACCTTTCCAACCCAAGTACTTGTACATCCATTCACCTATGCACCAAAGCAATGAAAAAAAACAACAGTTTATTCAGTCGAAGAAGTTGTGTAAGTCGCCCTTCACCTGAAAGCTGATAGGACGTTCTATAGACCTTTCAAGACTTTAGCTCGGATGATTCGGGGTGGGATATAGATGTTTACTCCCCCCTCCCCAACCCTTGTCTGTCTCCACTATTAAAGGAAATCAAATTGAAGGTGAAGTACCCGGAAAAAAGTTTTGCAAATCAACTCCGTTCCAAGAGTGTGTTTTCGAAAAACGTCTAAGGAATCTCTCGTCGCACCGTGAAGTAAGAAGTTGTGTGTGTGGAGCAACTCCTGTCAGAAAAGTTGATTTATGAAGCAAACAAATCGGATGAATTTCCTACTCAGGACCAAAGAAAAAAAACCTTTCGACGTCTTTTCGTCTTTGAATGTGAGTGAGAGGTAAGTTCGAGGGCGAGTGTGCGGTTTATTTGTTGATTCCTAAGAGCATTATGGTTTTTTTTTTTCTTCTTCTTCTTCTTTTTCTTACTGCAATCCGAGTTCCGTTTTATCCATAAATTCGAATATGAAGTTTATCCCCCTCCTGCTGTGGAAAATAAGTTTTTTTTCTGTGGGAAATATATCCTCGTAAGGAATTGTATATGTGGGGGTGGTAGACATTCAACTGTCGGAATTGATTATAGGATAGGGTTTGGGGGGTTGGGAAAAAGTCTTAAGGAATCGTCTGTCTGAAAGGATTTTCTGTATTGATTTATTCTTTGGCAAAATATCACCGGAAAGAAGGAACATTTTCGCATTTTATCACTTGATATCCGGCGGGTCGAGATGTCATTCTTTTGCTGAAGTGGTTGGGGGTCCACAAAGCGTTGGTACTTTGATGTACCATTTGTATGAGTGGAGTGTCACCCGGTTTGGTGTAATAAGGGATGAGAATCTTACAGTTTGCCGAAAGCTATTTATTCATGTTTAATGCGGCATCTGTGATTTATTGGCGCGCTACAAAGAAGTTTTGACTGAAGATTTCCGCATGATTTTATATGTAAACGGATGAGTTACAAGGAGCAATGGGACGAAGTCATTAGGGAGTAATAAACATTGAGAAAAGGAAACATTTATGTGATGAGTTTTATTGACTCTTTGTTTAATTGACCAGAGATGGAAAGAGAAAATAGTCTGAGGTCAGTATATGTGGGACATTGTGAAGCATAGCTTATGGAAATTTAACTTTATAAGGACTACCTCAGCTTTATAAGCATGCTCAGCATTATTTAGAAGGGAATGGAGTCTCCGTATACGTCAGAAGTAGTGATTTATGCGGTCTGATAAAAAAGATATCGGAAACTTCTTTTGCTTCATCAGAAGCTCCAATTGGTTTAACGAGTAGCTAGAGAGACCTCTCCAGATCTCTTTTGAGTTCTCGGCTAAAATAAAATGGGGAACAATAAGATTGCTGATGAATGTGCTAGAATTGGATCTAAATCTGATTTTATGACAAATAGCATCCTTCTCAACAACTACTGCAAAGTAAAGACTTCACTAAGATTCGGGAATATTCGATGACTTGACAGCAACTGACAATCTGTCACCGGCACTTACATTTGATAGGAACTTCCACACTAGAATTCTTGAAAGAAGTGACTAGACAAATCAGATCAGCTTGCCTTAATCACTGGCGGATCCAAACTGCTAGAGCTACACAGCTCAAGCTGAAAAAGAATATTGAGCTGCAGAACGTCATTTGATATTTCTATCTTTTCGGGGTTGTTCTAGTCCTCCTGGTTCTAGTTCTCAGGATAGCAATAGTAATGGCACAATTAACTCAACTTTCGGTCTATAGCATAACGGCTTGCAACCTCTTTAGGGAGCTTCGATATTAAGATTGATATCAACATAAGTAAAGGCCTAGTTGGTTTGCTGACACTTTTAGTACATACAGCTGTTACCTAGATTCCGGACACAAGAACGGGTCCTATTATGGACCACGGCTTAGGAATGGGACTCGTGTGAGTGAAAGGTGGAAAAGTTACCCTAGGAAACCAAATGAAAACAAGGGGACAGCGTAAACAAATTCGAGAGGGAGATGTGGTCCTTATTGACTTTAATATCGAGTCCCCAGAGCTGGGAATGAAGACTAAAAATTCAAGACGAAAACGTATTCTAGAGATGGCAGTTCGATTAATGCTTAATGCGGTAAAGGTGTGGGACACACCATCGAAAGATGAGACCATGTCCCAGGCGATTGAAGCCGACGCAGAAGACGATTCTCATTACTCTAAAAAATAATCACAAGCGACGGGACACATTTCCGTCTTCACGGGTACCGCATTGTACGCATGAGTCTCCTAAGCTTTTAAAAAGGAGAAACCTTTCCATCCAGAATAAATGATAGTGTCAAACAACCGACTTTTTACTCGTCCCCGAATGCACAAGAAGAAGAGGGTTGTTTGGCCCTTTAATTACCTATCCACTAATACTACTAGGACTGTTTAGTTTGAGTTCTCCTGATCTAAGATGTAAGCTTCGCTTTGCCCTATGTAAATACTACTACACTACATGTGCATTCCAGGAAATGATTTAATCCTCTTTCATGAAAAGAAATCAATATCAGTTCTGGGAATTCCCAATGTAATATTACACGACGAAAGCTAAAAATCAAATGCGAGTTAACTTGTCCTGACAGAAAATATATGTATGTAAATACAAACAAAGCCAAATCCTGTTCGACGGCAAAGGAAACTTAATACCGAGAAGACCCCCAATCGCGATTTCAAACGAAACCACTAATGCTAATGCAAGCTATTTGTCAAATTTCCGATGAAAATATTTTTAATTAATCCTTCAACAACTTCTTCTGTTGAGGACAATCGACAAAAGCCTGACATCTAAATCCGAAAAGTTCTCTAGTCCTTGCATTGCAAAAAACAACAACATAATCACTTGACCGACAAGTTAATTATAAAAGAAAAAGACCGCCCAGGTTCGCCCTCTTTCTTAACTCCAATAATCCTTCAAAGTTTGTTCCCCCCTCCCTCTTAAAAAAAAAGTCATAAGTCAAAGAAGTTCATAACTCTTAATCAACCAGACCACAACCATCAATTTTGGATTTACTTTTTCTTCCTTATAATTCCATAACTATCACCGCCCACCGACTTTTGCCGGAATCAATTCCTGTGTTCACCGCACGTTTCCCATAAAAATCAGCGGGGAACCGTATGGAATTTCACCGAAACAAAAAAAACAACGAACAATTTTTAAGGAAAAACTTTAAAACAAAGGACGAAAGATACACAAGGCAGAAAAACAATTGGAAACACCCTCCTGTTGATTACCTGAATTGTAGCCGCAGGACCACAGTTGATTCCAGACATGAGAAAATCATCCGGATCACTTTCGTATGGTGGCTCATCGTACCAGTGTCCCTGATGGTGGATGCCACCCATGCCGTAGGCAGCCCCACGGACCGCATCATCGTACATGTACGTGTCATCTGAAAAATACAAACAAAAAATAAAATTTTTTTTTTTTTTTTTTATTATTTCTTCGTGTGTCCCTAAAGTCAGTCGCCCTCGTCTTATTCCCTACAGTCATGTCGCTGTCGTGTTGGTTTTGCACTATGTGCTTCTTTAACTCTCATCCTTTTCTATTCAGCTCATCCTGCTCATCCAAATCAATGGATTTCCATTGTGATTGTGACGGTTTGTTCTTTTTTTTTTTTTCATTTTTGACAAAGAAAGGACGACGCATTTTTCTCCTTTTTCTTCCATTTTGTGTATGTATCCTTATCCTTGTAAGTCAGCCCAGCATCTCTGGAAACTTTCAACTTTGCCACGAAATTACATTCATTCAAATATGATATTGACATTCAAATTTTTCTGTTCTTAAATTCCCAACGACAACGAACTGAGATGAAGGATATAAGTAAGCACGCAGGAGGAGCAGGAAAATGAACGGAACTGGCATTTTGTCAACTTTGCAAAGTCAGCAACACGACTAAGGCAAAAAAGTTTTCTTCTACTTTTGCATATGCGATGAAATGTCCTGGAGTTCGAGAGCTGTAAATATTCTCGCAAAAAAAAGGAGCACATTGCATCATGTGTATGTGTTTGTGTCTGTGCCAGTTCAAAGGAAGAAAAAATACTTATGCACCATGTGCTCAGTTACAAAAATTTCAAATGCAAAACTTGTTAAGGAACCAAAAGCAGCAGCAGCAGCAGTAGTGTGGGTGTAATGTAACAACTTACCTATTCTGCCCTCTCGACTCATTTGTAAAAGTCCTTGCCGTATGTCTCGTAAAATCTGAAAGGAGTAAACGAGGTTATGAGTGAAGTTCTTTCTTTTTTTTGACAATTTTTAGGGAAAATTGTTATGAAAATTTTCGTAATGAGATTGAGAGTGACTTCTTGTGTGAGGATAATTGTTTTGAACTTCTTTCGTGTGTGGATTTTTAAGGGATGTGGTTTGGGGAAAGATATGATGTTAAGTGTGTTATTTTTTACTTTTTGAAAATTACGCGGGTAGGTAGGTTCAAGGTACAAATGCTTCACGCAAAGTGGGACCCTACAGACTTTGATCGAAAAAATACATCAACATCATGGACTTTTGCTTGAATAAGGAGTGCACTTTGATGTAGAAGGGCTCCGTTACTCTTACACGATTATAACTCTTCACAATTGATTAAAACTATGAAAAAGGGTCAAGAGCCCTTTGGCAACACTTTGAACAAAAAAGAGAAGCACGAGCGATCCGAAACTGAAGATTTAGAGAAGTTCAACAGAAGGGGACCAATTTAAGAACTTCTACTGGCAAAGAAGGAGGCACTGTAGTCTCTATTCAAAATCGGTGTTCTCTTAAAATATGGTAGCTGTCACAAAGTCTGATTGGGTCGATATAAATGATGATCAGACTTCTCCAAGAACTCCACATGTTTCCATTTAAAGTTAGCTATGTCTACACGTTCTTAGTGAATAACATGAGTAACGGATGAGAGCACAATGTGTCAATTTTTTATGGAAGCTTGATGAAGAGCCCTGACTTCAGTTTGATCGCCCAAAAATATTTCGACACCAACTCAGCCCTTGACATAATCGGAAGAAAGCAGCGTGATGTCATTGGCGCTTTCGCGAGTATTGAGACGGAAGCAGCAAAGATGGAAAGGACACTCAACACCGACGTCGCGGACAGAACGTCTCTCTCGACAGATATAACTTTGAGGTAGTTAAGGACTTTGTCTACCTAGGTTCCGCTATCAATTCAGACAATGACACCAGCGCTGAGATCAGATGAAGAATAACCCTTGCCAATTGCTGCTTCTTTGGGCTAAGAAAGCAATTGACTAGCAAAGCCTTCTCTCGAACAACAAAAGTGGCCCTATATAAGACCTTAATATCCCAGTCCTGCTCTACGGCGCAGAGGCATGGACTTTATCAAAAGTGGATGAGGGTGCTCTTTGCTGCTTCGAGAGGAAAATTCTTTAGGTGATTTTCGGTCCCGTCTGCATAGACGGTGAGTGGAGGAGGAGATACAACGACGAACTGCACGGGCTGTACAGCGTTATCGACTTAGCCAGAAGAGTGAAGGTTCAACGACTGTGATGGCTGGGTCATATAGAGCGGATAAACACCAACGCTACTTACTGTATAAAAATCTTCGAATCCGCACCCGAGGGACAGTGCAATAGAGGAAGACCGCGACTCAAAAAACTTAGCGTGCGAAACTGGAGGCAGCTAGCTAAAGATCAAACTGGCTGGAGACGCTTTTTGGTTGAGGCCCAGGTCCACCCCGGACTGTAGCGCCACCTTAAGTAAATAAGTAACTAACTAAGCCCTTTGTTTTGGAACCCATCCGCAAAAATTGAGCCGTTTCAGAAGTTGGTGGAAACAGCGATAGGCCTATTAACTGCCTAGAATCTATAAGACATAAGGCTGGGCTGGTCTACAACGATTTTAAACGATATCAGTTGGTAGAGTGTATGTTATAGACATAAGTCGCCGTAAAGAAGACCGATAGGTATCCCGGATGATTGCAGATATTGTACCGAAGACGATACGGTACGTATACTATGTACGAGAATGTCTGAATGTCAAAGAATAGCCCGCAATCGAAGGGAAGTTGTAGGGGAACTATCAACTTTAATCTTTAGGTCCTGTAGGGAGATTAAGTGCTTTGATGAAGTTTTTAGGTTTCTCGATACATTCTCCTAGGATTGCGATGAGCCCGATATGGTGCCGAGTGTCTTAAAGACAGTAAAGCTTAGTAAATCTTTTCGAACCCAATCTTAACTTTTATTTTATTAATTTAAGCATGCAAATGACTCTTTAATATGAAGAATTTTAAGATCAAAAATCTAAGACACAAACCATTATGGAGGTTGCCTGGAGCATCACACTGATGAGGCAATGCTTTCGACCTCAGATAGGTGAGGCTAGGTGGAAGTGGTTGCCAGTGAAAGCCAGCACACTTATACCAGTGATTGGCACATTGTGATATCACACGGATTTAGAGAGATTTCCTTACGTTCTCGTTAAACCAACTGGAAGGACATTTATATCGTTGAAGTAGTATTCTCCTAAGTGGAGGCTTCTTTTGTGGGAGAGATCTGGCAAAAGAAGGTAGCAAATGGTTTTCTCTTCCTCTCAGTCCATGCAGCTTCTGCAAAAATCATTTGAATGTACGCCAAGCCTTGTTGCATTCTTGCCTATTCGCCAGTGTCCCGTAATGATCGACCTCAGTTTAGTACGAATATTTATCAGGACTTAAGGTTGTTGGTTACGATTGAGGTAACATCTGTACGAAACTATTACCGACGATATTACGAGTTCAGTCGTGAATTGTTAAGTTTAAGTCAAGTGACACATAGGTACTCTTTTCCAAACGAAGGCATATACATAAATCTCGCTAAAGGTCAGTAAAGACTTCTTAACTAGCGCTCTAAAGAAAAAAAAAAAATCCTTCGTGAGTGGTGTACAATATTAGTTTCCAAGAAAACTTAATTTTTCCTGCAACCACCCCTAAATGAAAGGACAAAAAATACTTCTAAATCAACTTCGTCCTGTAGAGCAATGAAAAGTTATGGGACACTTTAAATTTTATAATCCCAAGGGTAATGTTCAAATTGATGACAAGTTTGGCCTCGTACAGAATCAGCTAAACCACCTCACGACAATAGTCGACTCAAAAGAGTCTAGAAGACATTTTCTTGTTAATTTTGTCTATTTTTAGGCGAATCTTTAGCACTTTATTGCGTTCCACTTCCGTTCGCAGTAGAACACAGGGTAATACAAGGTAAACAGTACGTAGAGGGTATACTGTAGATACGCAGTTGATGCGGAATGAGCAACTTAAAAAGTTTCCATCTACGTGACTCTTGAATTGCACGTTTCATGGAAATTTAATGAGAAATGCACCAAGACTGCTCCAACTGTTATATGGAAATTAGAGACCGATAAAATAAATTGCTTACATTTTACTGTTTAAGTTTGTTGAGAGGGATTCCATCTATCAATCGCACGAATTGCTTTCAACTTTATTACGAATTAAATTTCGTTGATCCGTTGTACATCGTCCTTGTCATGGGATGCATCAGATAGTAGGAGGTGTATAATTGTGATAAGAAATTGATGCATCAAAGGGTGAATGGCATCTAAACTTTTGTCACGACTGACCCGACTCGAAGGACCAACAAATTTAATGTTTTTCTAAAAGTCTATCCCCAAATGTCCTTGCAGAGTGGAAACAATGCAATAAAAGAGTGTTGAATATTTAATGACAAACATGCCCTTGGACAATAGGAAGTTTACTCAGTCCTTTTGAAGAAGATACTTCTGATTTTTTTTTTACAAGACGATCCTGAATAATGTATGTACACTCAGCAAAGATGAGTTAAGTTACAAAAAAAAAACTATTCCTCTGGCACCTGAACTGCGACCCTCCTGGCATTGTAAGCTTTTGTCGTTTTTCATTGTGTTTTTCGGGACATTCACCCGAACTACCTTTGGGAGCAACGGGATTGAGAAGGATACATACAAATGCAAGAAAACATAAAATTTAGGACACAAAAATGTCACTTGGTTAAACCTAGAGCAAGGCATACTAAACCGTCACATCAAGTGTCTGTTGTGCGCATTCAAAAAAAAAAAAACTCCTTGGTCGTCTATTTAATGAACACATCCCTTAAAATAAGGAAATGCAACGACGATGAGTTGTGTTCCAGTTGGGAATTTAGGCAGAACAAATAGCATGCCCAGGAATCGGTGTGGTGTTGGAGTTACAGTGTTCGCCTTTGAGGTGATGCATTTCAAAGAGCGCGCTTCTTTTAACTGGAGTGGGACTTGAAACTGCATTTTTATGGAACTACATAAAATATGTGCTTACCTCCTCGTGTTCCCTTTGAAATTTCTCCTTTTTCCGCATGGCTTCTTGTACTTTTAACTGAAATGATAAAGAAATGGTTTGTTTTGTTAGTTGGAACGTGTTTAAATGATGCAGGTAAAGAAGATGGATAAAGGAAGACAATAGAGGATAAACTGGACATTTTGAATAGAAACATAAAGTCATTTGGAGTGTGAAGAAAAATTTCCAAAGTAGGTATACAAGGCTCTAAAGGTAAAAGGGTAAACATGCATAAAAGTGAGTTAAGTGTGAAAAATGTGAGATCTAGCTATGGCGTTGTACTATTTATTAAAAAGCTTATGGATTCGTAAGTTCATCCTAGATTGAGATAATAAAAGCGTCTTAAAGACCAAGGATGACAAATCCTTTTAAAAGTTCCACATAGTGAAAAACAAACATTGGATCAACAGACGGCCTTGGGTTCTGCGACTGAGCCTTTTTGTCACATATATCCCCAGAACCTGAAGGAATAATTTCGATTAAGCTACAAAGTACGTCTCCAAACATTCCACTTAGGGAAATACTGCTCACAGTACTATTGCTGGACAAACATTATATATTAGAACTAGCCTAACCTTACTTCGGTTTAAATAGTATTTTCACCATCAAGACGAAGATGAATCGAAAGAAAGGGCCATCAAACCAAGCAACACATGTGGGTGTAGGCTATGGACTAACCTTGAATGGTATTGCCAGATCAATAATAATCCATGGTAGTGTGTTCCAAGTTGAAGTCTTCCGAGGAAACAAAATGTAATTCACATTTATATCGAAAGTCAGTCAAGTCGTGATCAAAGCCATCTCATCCACGTCTCAAGACACAACGGCTAGATATGTTGGGCTTCGGGACAAACATGGAGGCATCGATGGCAACGAAAAGGTCGATGAAGCGGCAAGAGCCTGATTCAAATTTAACTAAACAATGGTAGTACCTTCATAAAGGTACTTGAAATCAGCAAAGGCTTCGATTTTCGAAAGCTAAATGATGAAAAATGAAACTTGCATCTATCATCCCCGTATATGCGAAATATGGCCACATCACAAGAAAGGAAACACGTATGTATGTACAATGTGCTGAGCACTATTAATAAGCATCGTCCCAACCTACTCACCGCACATTGTGAGCACTTCCTACCCAAGCTCCAGCAGAACTACAAAAAAAAAAAAAACTGAGATTACAGCGCGATTTTTCAAGGATCCAGCCGAATTGTCAACGAAGACATCAGAGGCCGTTCTAAAAATCCATACTGAACTCGAGATAGGTATATGGGGAAACAAACAAAATACTAAAAAGCCAACCACTGCGCTGCCATTTCATTACCCACCTACTCATCATGCTCAGGATAAAGTGTCTCCAGGCTCAAAGTAAATGCCAGCGACCCAGGAGAAGACCAGAGTCCCAGAAATGTTTAGCTACCTTGTGGCTGGTGAGACGCGAACTCGAAAAAGCCATCAAGGAGAGTAATCTCACCCTCCCTTGGCTTGGCCGACAGTGCTGAGGACAATATATTATTATAACATCTATTCCCTCACAGACCACTGATTTTGTGTACCACCACGAGGAAGACTAGCACGGAACACATCCCGGCAATTACGGCGGAGGAGATATGCAATTACGAAACGCCCAGACCTGATAGCCTACCGAATATGGCAATCAAAGCGACCCTTCAAAAGAGACCGGACCTTTTTATAGCAACGATGCAAAGCTACCTTGAGAAGGCAGTGATTCCTAATCCATGGAAACTCCAACGTCTAATGTTGCTAACAAAAGGAAACAAGCTACGTAGAGAGCCATCGTCGTATCGGTCAATGATACAAAGCACCAGACCGATGACGGCATTAAGTATGACAACGTTACTGCTAGAGTCCCACAAAGGTCGATTTTTTGGCCTCTCCTGTGAGATGAGTTTAACGACAAACGCTGTCACAAGGAGTTAAGAAGATCAGCTTTGCTGACGATATCGCCATGGTTAGTGTGGCCAAACATATCCACGGAATGGAGTTCCTCACGGATGGAGCAGTCGCCAGGATCAAAAATTGGCTACAGTATGATGAGGTCAGAGGACGACTGTTTGGAGATCTGTTCCTTCATAACGAGCGTACAGAACGAAATCAGAAGAACCGAAAGACTAAGAAGAGCCGAGGCTGTAGATGGAGACGACTTAGCATGACCTAACAGAAGTCTCGTGGGGAGAATCGTGGAGATGCATTGGAGAAACATATGCCCCCGAATCGTGAATTCCAGCAAGTATGGACCTTCATTGGCACGCTCGTGGATTCAAATTTTCAGGTCTTTGTCTACCCTTGCATACATCAATGGGAGCATTTAGCAACTTGGGTTGCAATCTTAAGAATACCTACCATGGCTAAGCCATCCTATTTCGTAGGCATCAAAACTTCCACCATAGCCTTCGTCGAAGCCGACAAATGCTCAAATCAATTACATTTGCCCGGACCAAATTAGTTCCATTAAATGAGCGAAATTCAATTGGTATTTGACGACAAAACCTCATAAGGACTACTGCCTCTCTTCCCGCCGCCAAATACCAATCGTTTCAAATTAAATTTCAATCATCGCATTGGGAATCATCAAGATCTCCAGCAAAAGAACGCACTTTATGTGTGCACGTTGCCATTAACATTCCGCACCGATTTGGAGGGCGACAATAAATTGAAAATTGAAATTCCATTCGAAACCAAGCCGATAGCAGATGTCAATCAGAAGCTGGCAGGACCGTGTGCCGCTTCGCCGATCATCGTCGACAAGGATGGAAACTTCATTAAAAATCCGTCATCCAATATACGACAACCGCGACACGACAACGACGATGATACGTACATAAGTTGAATTTTCCCCCACCATCATCGGTTTTGTTGTTTTGTGCATTTATTATGCTTACCATTCGTCATTTAAGGACATGAGATGTATTTTGCTTGCTACATGTGTGTTGCAATACAAGCTTACAACAACTTTGTCAAAACTTTATGCGAGTCCTTACTTTATGGATTTGCATTTGCATCCTTACTCAGGTGTGTGGTGTTGTGTTGCGGCCGTAATGACATCCTCTTTTGAGACAAACGTTTAAAAAGTTCATTGTCGTCTTCGTTTATTTGTGTGTATGCGGTTCTGATGGTTGCGTGTATGTACATTGCATGTCAACACAAAGAGTGTGCGGCTGGGTATTTTCGTTTAAATTGTGTAAACACCGACAACGGAGAAGTAAAGAACCTTGCATCCAACCCTCATTGTGTAGGCAGGTGATTTTAAATGAATTCGCCAACCCTTGCTCTTGAATTTCAAGACATCGTTGTCGTCATTCTCCTCAGAAAGTGGTTTGGTTGAGCGGAATTTTTAATATCCCCCCACACTTTAACTTTCATCAAATATTTACCGGCTTTTAACACTTTTCACAGACACAGGTGTTCAGCAGCCGCCAGAGGACAACATTAAAACGATCAGGTGACAGCAAAGACGAGTAAAAGTAGAAAAGTTGTTGAAGGGATACCACATAAAGTATAAACGGCAACAAAAACAAAAAAGGAAAACAAAACCACTCAAAAAAAAAGAAGAAAAACAAAGGAAGACAATCATGCACAAAACAACACACACTCACCCTATGGATTGTCTCTTCGAAACTTTGATGTGGTCCTCCGTTCATCGTCTGGAAGTGTCTCAGTCGTTCATTAGCCGCCTGCAAAATATAAGATGTTGATTTTGATTGCATTCGTGTTTTCTATGGGTTCGGACAAGAAAAAAACAAAAACGAAAAACAAAATGGACGCCAAAAGAAAAACGAAAATGAAAGTAAAATGTAAAATGAGGCCCTTAAAGGACTTTTATACTAATGAGATGTTTTAGATGTCCTTTGTGATCCAAACTGATCACAAAATTGTTAAAATGCCAAGGGTTCTACTGAATACAATCGTAACTCTAGATTTTGGAATGGAAAATCACGAAATTCACTGACTCGGTGGTCTGCACCGTCTAGAAAAATACACTACACTTCCACAGACGTCGCCTGAGATGACATGGCCTTCATACCTAAAGTAGTTAAAATCTCAAGGATTTCCCACCGATAACCATTGAAATAAACTTAAACCTCCATATCAAGGGTTCAGTGGACAGTACACTTACCCCATATCAAGGGTCAGTGGACAAAGCACAAGACAGAAAAAGGCTCAATTTATCAAAGCCCTACGAAAATTGAGAGCATCGGTCATCTCTGTAAAAAAAAATGCAATGCCATTTCCCTTCCGGTTTTATGGAAAATATTACACAAAAAACACCATGCTGCCTGGGTTTTGGTCCCCGAAACCCTATGAACACAGTAAAGCTCTTGATCTGCTGCCTAGAGATCTGGCCGCGACCATAACTGTCTGCACGACACCCAAACTTAGCCCTATCGAAATACCAAGAATCGATCTTCAGTGACGGTTCCAAGATGGAGTGCGGCGTTGAAGCAGGTGTCTTCACAGCGGAATTGAACGTATTCAAATCGTACATCCTTCCAAACTGTTCCGAGTGTTTTCCAGGCGAAGGAACTAGCGATTAGAGAGGCCTGCAAGATACGAACCTAGGAATCTTTACTGCCAACCAGGCTGCCATCGAAGTGCTCCACCCATTTACTTCGTCCTCTAAATAAGCAGAACAGTGCAAGTAGAACTCCTCCGGATTCCCGGCCACAGTGATATAGAGGGAATTGGGAGAGCTAACGGGCTAGCCAGATGTGGTTAAATCTTTGATGCCTCTATTGCTGAGACAGCCTGCTTCCCGATGGGACTATTGCGAACTCAAGGTGGAACAAGGGGCCATATCGAGACAGATTTGGTCAACCTACAATAAAAACAGGACGAATGACTTAGTCGACAGAACTCGCATCGATACAGCAAGAATCACAGGAATTTGCACGGGTCACGCGTCAATTGGCTCACACGCTGCCGTGTTAGGCATTCTATTCAACCAACGCGTAGTTGTAACAATTCATACAAAAAAGAAACTCTATTCCACTTTCTCTGTGACTGACCGGCATTAGTCAGAACCAGGCATCCCACACTTGGCAAAACCTTTTTCAAGGAATTACCAGAGATCACACATCCATCAACACCCAAGCTTTGTGAGTAATGGTATCAAAAAGGGGCATCAACGCTACTTGTGCTTCTGGTAAAACTTACCAGTCAACATTAGAGACGGCATCTTTCAAAAATCCTTTCACATAATTGGAAGAACGAAGCGTGATGACAGTAGCTCATTGGTAATAGCGAAACGGCAAAACCTCAAGGCTGAACAGATAAACTTTGTGGTGGTTAGGAACTTTGTCTACCTAGGCTCCGGCATCAACCAAGATATCGACTTGAGCGTTGAGATCAAATACCGAATAACTCTTGTAAATTGCTGTTTCTTTGGCTTAAGAAGGCAGGCCTGTTCTATGGTCTACGGTCCCATCTGCGTAGGCAGTGGAAAATAAGATACAATGGCGAACTATATGGGCTGATCGGACTTAGATAGCTGAGACTTATAGAGCGGACGCACGAACTTTTTGTATGCATTGGCCTTGTACAGATAAGATGTCCGATGATACAACATGCATTGCAGGACTATCAACAGATGACATGCCGGCACAGTTCAATCTCATTCAAGGAAGTCAGGCTGCCTCCAGCCAATTGTAAAATAAACTTGTCTGGATGAAGCGAGAAAGCGCTCAAATGCGTACTAGAAACTTTTTCAGCAACATGTTCTAGGCAGAAGTTCGAAAACTCCTGCAGTTAACTCTCCGACAAAATTGGGTACACAGAGCTTGAAAAATGGTGAAGAGATCCGATCTAGTCATCCAAATTTGTGCTCCGACGTTGTGACACAAAATTAATAAAAATGATTGAGTGACAGGAGAGATGGGACTTTTCAGCAAATGCACACGAAGATATTTCCAGAGCTAGGAGGTTTAAGTTGGTTAAAATCTCAAGCATTGATGGGACTGGCTTGCAAACGTCTCACCTTAATGTTGCCTAAGTCATCTAACGTCTCTTCATTTTGCATGGAGGGTGACGAATAAATTGAATCCTTTTTTCCGTGACACTCTACATAAATGCTGATAGCCCCGTTCCCAGTGAAGACACAAAGATTCCCTTGCTAAATAAGAGTTAAGTGTCATGGGTGGCCCTTTAAAATTAAGCCCTTAACAGCATGTGTACAGAATTCAAGAGGTCTTTCCTGGGGAAAACTCTTTTTTTTTGCAATGCCTTGGTGTCCCGAGTAGACCTTAAAGTAAAAATGCAAACAACTCGTATAAAAGTCTTTCCCCCTTTTTCGGATGCGCACATGGATGATTTTTACGACAACTTGCGGCGGCAAGAATCCCCAAAAGTATGCAAATATCTTTCAGCAAAATTCACACAAGCCATGCACGACAAAGTAGACGTATATGTGCATCTTTGTTTCACTACTGGGAAGTCATAAGGACACACACAAATACCATCCTAAGCAACATCTCAACTAGTGCAAGATCGACTGCTTCACAACAGCAGATAAAATGTATCTCCGGGCTTTTGTAGCCATGGATGTCCGTTGAGTGGATGTGAGTGTCATCGTTATTTCAGTTTTTATTTTTACAGTTTAAACTGTACCACCCATATAGCAGCTAAATCTTCGTCCTGATCCCTGGTAACAATAATTTTTCGACAAAACTACGCAGAATTCATGAACTTATATGCACATGTGTGTGCGACATTCAAGGAGGAACGACAAAAGTACCGGCTTCAGAGCCTTTTAAAAGTTTTCCTAATACATTCGTAAAGTATTCAGGATGTACATACGTTAGATGCATGATGGAACCAAACCAACAGCAGGAGCAAAAGCACCAAAACAATATTCCCATTTGCGTTGCATGCAGATGACTTTCTCAAAAGTTTCTTGTGAATGTGTTCTTGTCGTTGCTTATCCCCAATTGGGAATGATAACAGTACAGGGCCAGCAGTAACAAACGTCGCTCGTCGCAGACAAGCAGGACACAATGCTATTCCGGCGTCCTCCATCTTTTACAAGGAATTATTTCAATATGCTGCCAGGATGAAAGGGATATGACGTACAGAGGGAGAAGTTAGCCAAATTGTTGTGTTTCAACGATGAATACCAGGAATCTGCTTAGAATCAAGGACGGATGCGTCTATATGCTCGTATGGGGGGAGAAAAACTTTCCATTTTCTAAGATAAGAAATTGATGACATAAAATTTTCATACGTTGATCCTGTGAAGTTGTGCATACAATGAAAGAACCAAAGGGGAGATGAATGATGCACGTCGTCAGTGGCATGCGGTGTTGCAAGATGTGGACACTGAAGTGTTTATGGAAAGTAGAGTTAATTAAATGTTTACCAAGGCACACACACACAAACATGGCTGGCTTAAGGATTAGAAGAAGATAAGTGATCCTTTGATTAAAACTATAGAAACCGAAAGGAGTCGGATGAAGCGAGTAGAAGTTTCTAAGTCTCTATCGAGACCGTAAGTGGATAATTCCGATAAAAAATGATAATAAGACCATACTGCGGTGGTTTTAAGGATTTAATCGTAGGGATAATAAGTTGCCGTTGCTTAAACTGAACGATATTGTTGAGAATTTTAGGTCGAGGTATTCCTTCGAAGGATTAAAAGTGAACGATGTAACCGCTGGTTGCAGAAATGATGAAATTTCCAATGAAGTTTGCGCAAAGATGCAACGTAATCTTACCCAAACTTCATTGTTGGTTATCGCAAACCTAAGATTGCATAAACCCTTCCAAGGCTTTTAGCATGGAGTTGCTGATCTTTTATGGGAATTCACTTCTTGAAATGCTTGTAAAGGTTTTTGTAAACGATGACAAATTGATATCCCCGGATTCCCAGCGAGACTTTAATTTTCTGCTGTGATGCTCTCCACTGTGAATGTATAGAGTCTAACAAGGATCTTCCTCGTTTGCAGAAGGTACTGGTTAAACCCTCGTTGCTAAACTTATTCCAATGAAAAAAAAAAAAAAACTCTCGACATTCTTGACATTTAGAGCACTCGCTTAGTGGACTGTACAAAAGCATCCATAGACTGTCTACAGATTATGAACTATATGAAGCACCAGGTCTGGCTAAATTCAATCGCTGATGTGACAAGTGCCAGCGAACGCTGCTGTTCCGTGGTTCAAGTGGCCTTTAATACCAGATGCCGGGGATCTTTATCTGCGCAAATTTGAGCTCAATGCAGATCTCTGTGATTGGATTGGATTCCTCCCAAGTTCGCCAGTTATTCACTTGTCCCTAGGAGGCTTTGCAACGAAAAAAGGAGGTTAAACTAATGTTGGAAACTTCTCAGGTGACAGTTTCGAGGTGACTGCATATGCTGCCTATGTTGTCAACCTTGCATCAGTTAAAGTTCTCACAGCTGGAGACTCTTGTGCGCTACTAGGTTACCTCACTCGGAAATGGAATAGATTGTTTTCAGTTGGCTTCCCTGAACCATCCCGAGTTCCGAAGGAATTGTAGGATGGTTCTCGGTGGCTTGCTTGGCAGTTCGCCCAGATCACTGAAGAAATGTTCTCCGAGGGTTGTCTTTCGGTTTTTGCTAAAGCATGGGCACTCGTATAGGAGGTGGAGTGTGTCCTACTCAGCGTCTGTGTCACCAAATCTTCTGCATAGTTCATACGCTACTCCTAGTGCGCTACTGGGTTTACGTGACAGGCCTGTGGCCGAGTCTTCAAAATCTCAGAGTTTCGGATTTGTTAGGCCCACCGTCGTTGTTAGGTTCATTCTAACCCATGGATCAATGGTATTGTAGATGAGTCTTGAAAAGAAATGTCATCAAGCCGAAGCATGGCAGCCAGGTGAAGAAATATTGAGGAATAAACTGACGGTTTGTTCACGAGTCTAGACGGTTCCATACTTAAATTCCTGATAGAAATAAATTTTGAAGAGCTAGCCTTCTATATCGGTGGGTTCAAGATGGAGATCGGCACAGGAGTTGGCGTCTTCTATAAAATGCGTATTCCAAGCCTAGGTCACAGCCGTGATGCCAATTTTTGCATTAATGCTGCAGTTATGTCGCATGCTGTTTCTGAATTCACCCACTATGCTGGGTAACAGGGCATGATGACATCTCAGGATGTGAGAGTTGATGAAATTGGGAAAAAAATGCAATTCCCTTCACTTAGTAACAACACTGATGAGTAATGACATCCCGAAACGAAACTTTATCATTGGTACCCATGATGGGAGACTCGGTGTTACTCACAGCGACTATTGAAGAAGCTGCATCAGGAACGAAGAGGAAGTTTAATCCGTCTGCTGCCTGCTCTAGCTTTCAGTCCACTTTGGAATATTGTTAGTTGTTTCTTTGAAATTTGTAGGTTACTGAGGTTCCTATTCAACAGCATTTTTCTTTTCCTTCCAGATTTTCAAAAGCTCACTATGTCTACGTTAACTAAATATGTATAAGGCAATCATCAACCTAACTATCTACTTGGAGGGCTGACAACTTTGGACAATTGAACGCTCCTAATGGGACACTATTTATAATGTCAATTTCCGAAAAGAGAAGGATTCCGATAAAGGAGCTTCAGTGAAGGTAATGCAGCACAACAAGAGCATAGGTGGTGGAAATCCTTTTTGTAAGACTGATTACCAGTCCTGGATTGCTCTCTGAGATTACATGAAGCATTATTTACTCAAATCATTACCAGTTCTAGTATTCATCCCTAATCTGTCAAAAACTTCCACCGATTCTCCTAACAAATGACACAGCAGTAAAGAGACTTATGCTAAGAATTTCCTTTTATAGCGATAGTCAGACCATTGGTTAAAGCTTTAAACACTATTATCAGAGTTCAAGTCTTGTAGCAATGGGATCATGGGACATAAGATACCTTATTAACGTAGTAGACAATATTCAGAGGAGGATCGATCGAAGTTTGCTTTTTCGTGAACAGAACCGCCAAAAGAATGCTTTTTGATGTCCTTAAGAAATTTCCTTAATTTTTTATACATTTGCTATTTGCTGTTGAGAGGTTACTTTTGTAGACTACATAGAGTCGATTTGTTAAAAAAAAAAACCCGTGAACCCAAAATTTTACCAAGTTTAAACCATTCAGACAACTGTACATATATGAATATCGAGAATTTCATAAGCTGAATATTCCATAAGTCTTACAGTCCTCAAAAGGAACTACTGTCAGGAGCTGCTTCTTTTAAGATTTAAGGGCAAGTGTAGGGAACGTCAAACAGAACATATTTTGTTTCTTTATTGTGCCTAGGCCTTCTACAATAGTCGTTGTACGGAAGATCTAGCCTTGCTGCATGGTGGCATACCGAGCAGTTACCGAGTAGTTAGTTTGAAGTGGTCCTCCAAAGAAGAGGTTAGATTTTCTTAGGACACGACTTTTTTGACCGACATGTGCCATCTCATCGAAGATCGACCATAACGATCTAGTTATACCACATGTATGGACTCGATGAGAACATTTGAACAACTCATTCTATGTTTATTTGGCACGAGAGCTCATAGAGAGCCAAGGCCTAGCTTTTCACAACCACTCATGTTGTGTGTGTTGTATTCTTCGTACGAATGGAAGAGACCTACAGTTTTCATACCGACTCCGAACGGCGAATTGAGAAGCTTTTCATGACAGGTTTGTCATACCTTCTAAGAGGTGGTGCCACGAAAAAACTTTTGGTGGTCCAACGCACTAGCCACTAAGCCACGGCGGCCACTGAAAAACTCATACTAGACTTGCTTTTGGCTAGTTCATCTGATTTTTTCGTTCCTGAAGGCATTCTTGTTCCCGGCACCCTGAAATTATGCTGCTTTGTAGTAGGAAGGATCACAAACTTCTAACCTTTTGGCCATAAAAGACACCACAACCTATCAATGTTTGCCGTGAACATTACCAAACTTTACCAAATGAATGACCGGTCTTCTTAAGTACGAAACACAAATTATTGTTTGATGTGACTTATCTGGTATAGCAATGGACAATGGTCTATAAAAAGATGTAAGACGCTTTTGGACACATCTTCCACCGAATATCCTTCACGCACCTTGTAAACTTATGGAACCACAGCTTTGATACATAAATTACACTTAATTCTATTCAGACATACATATGTACATGCAGGTATAATCTCCAGATGGTATCCTCGACACAAACTCTATACACATGTTTTTTAAGGATCAACAACAAGAAATCCACTTCACTTAAAACCAAAAGCAAAAAATTAAACTTTCTGGCCCAGGTAAAGAAGAACTTTTCGAGGCACGAGACCGAAAAAAATTCCACAAATTCCAGGAAATGGAAAACTACCTGCTCCGGAGCAGAGAAAATTCGTGTTTTATCGTGATGACGTGTGTTCGTCTGCATACATTGCCATCCTGAGTGGTGCACACGATTTTTTTTTTTTAATTTTTCACATCCAGCCACGTACACGTACACATCCTTCCTTGGCTACCAGAAATTAAAGTTATGAAGTGGTTTTTCTAATTATTTCCAAATCATTATTCCGTTAAACGATTAATGTCGGGCTCTTGTGTATGAAGAAAAAGAAAATACACTCAAAAGATGAAGAAAGGACTTTAACCTTTGTTTCTCTCTAAGGATGATGAACAAGAAAACATTTTTCAAAGAACGAAAGAAGTCTTTCCTTTGCATTGCGCCCCCCTTGATGTTTTTTTTTTATTATTTAACGACATAAGCTGCACAGTGCACACGTCGATACGGTTTATTTATAAAAAATAAAAAATAAATAAAAACTGCCTCAGGGGATTCCTTTTATTTCTTTTTAAAATATCCAAACGACAAACATGTTGTTGATCCTTTGACAAAAGCTTTGTCACCAACTGTGAAAGTAAACTCAAGGATTTAACAAAGACAATGTGACTGTGGCTTAAGAGTAACGTATACCTACTTGACCGTGAGCTTTGACCCTTTACTCTGATTATTGTATGCGCTTGATTAAATAACAAACAAAAAAGTAAAATGCAAATAAAGGACGAAATAAAGGATTTTTGTTTTTGGGAGGAAGAAAAAAAAAGAAGTTTGTTTGACGCTTACCCTTACTTGAGCTGCTGTTTGGTGGTTATTTCGATCTCTTCTGTTCACAGTCTTAAGTCCTTTTAAAAGTCGGGCAAGAGTTGTGCGCTTTTTTGTCTCTCGTCCTTCTGTAATTGATGATAATTTAAAATTAATCCTGTTGAATATAATGAATTAAACTTTTAAAAAAAATTGCCTAAACATATGCAAACTATCTTTCGGAATTTCATACAGTGAGAAAATCATTGCATAGTTGATGGCGAAGGTTTTAGGGTTGCCAAGCTTCGATTTTGACTGTTTGTTCAGTTCAAGGTTCGTGGTTTGGTGAAGCTTGAGCTTGAAATCATAAAAATGTAGCGCAATGTGTGACGGGACAAGCGCAATAACATTAAAGCATTGGCCAAAGAAATAGAAGAAGACTTGTATATATCATACTCGCAGAATTACAGCTAGTAGGTGGAAGGCCCAGATGGTTCTCTGCTTATTTCGGATGAAAAGCAATTCAAGCGATTGAAGGAGCAAAAAATAGAGACGTACATGTTTGTGTGCTTCCAGTATTCAATATTGGACAAGGCTGCAATATAAGCGATGCAGGTACTTACTTAGCACTGCTTTGTCGGTGAAACATCTCGACAGCTGTTGTAAAGAGGGAGGCAAATGTTGTGGGACAACACCAGCAGTTGCTTGACCACCGAAAAAACTGAACCAGGTATCGGCAGATGAATAAGAGAAGAAAGCTCTGCGTCTGAAATGTTGTTCAAAATATGGCAAAGGAAGGGAATTAGCATAAACATCGACCTTTCCGATCCTGATCCTGATTCTGAATCCGATATGTTACATGAGTGCAGCACTTGACAAATAACCATCACTCTCAAGAGAAGGCTGTAAACTCTCGTCCCTTAAAAAGCTCAGCAACTCAACATTGCATACATAAGCCTTCTAGCTCTAGATATGACTACCAAAAGTCGTCATTTAACAAGGGCAGGACACTCGAACAGATTTTATTTCTTTTTCGTCTCAACAGCTTCTACGGTGAGGCTTTGACAGGTACTTAGAACAGATTCGCGTTAAAGCCAATTGTACAGTGGTCAGTAAGGATGCCATTGTGCATCTCTACGACTGAGTCTAGTCGAAAAAAGGAGATTCTGATAAAGCTTAGGAAGTTTCTGACATTTGTGCCTATTACATCGCCTAGGTTGTTATAGTAGAAGGCCGCGTAAAGTTTTCTTTTGCGGGGAAGAGCTGAGCTACTAAGAAGGTGGAGAACAGTTTCCTTATCTTCATCGTCACGCTTATAGCACTTCACAGTTCACACAATAAATGTCAATATTGAACTGCTCCGCCATCTCTGTGAGAAACGATCGACAATCTAGAGCTACTATTGAGTTTAGAGAAAATAATTCCAAGGATTTGGTTGCAGCTTAACTGTATAGGTAAGATAAGCTTAGGTAGATAGGCGGGCCATGGGACTTACTTAGGCTCAAAGCCCGTTGTGATGCCTATAAAATTCCATGTAGGAGAATTCTACCCGTAAAACCATTTAGCGACGAATAAATGAGAGAATCTTTCTTAGGGGGACTTGACTTAGGTCACTATTGTCACTGAAGTGATAGTGCCCAAGAAATCTTCTTCTGCTGTGGGAGAGCGCTGGACAATGGCAAGGAGCGGTGCTTTCCTCCTCCTCCTCATCCTAACAGCTTCTACAAAAATCATTGTATAGATCCCCTAGTCTCCTGGCGTGTTGTCCTAATAGGTAGTGGCCTGAAATGACACCAGTAATGGTGTCTTTTGTTGAGGGTAATAATCTCCCTTGACTTATGGTCATCTATTTCTGGCCATATAAGTCTTGTGGAATGACACGTATGATCGCCTTTCCACGTGGAGTTAATTTCTCTAATTATATTTTGTGTGATAATTAGTTTCACTGTACCGTTAGGTATACCCAGGCTTTTGGAATGAGAAGGAATCTCTTGGTTCGTACCAGATCTGACGAGTTCGTTGGCTTTGCAATTACCAGGGATGCCACTATGTCCAGGCACCCAACAAAAGTGGATGTTAAACTGCTCAGTCATCTCTCTAAGAGACGAAAGGCAGTCGAGGACCGTCAGTGAGTTGTAAGTGATATTTGATAGGGATTTCAAAGCTGCTTGGCTGTTGCTGAAGATACAGATATCCTTAGTAGATACAATTTTCCACTTCAGCCATGATAGAGTTTCTTTTATTACTTTCCTTCCTACATGACAGTGATCAGGAAGACGGAACGCCTGGTTAATGTTAAGTTTGCATGAGTGTAAGCCGCAGCCCACACCTTCATTGGTTTTAGAGCCGTCTGTAGAGATGACTGTCCGAAAAGATGTGGATAACTGTGGCCGATATCACGCTTTTTTTAAAGCAAAGATAATACTTCCTCAGTCGCCTTCCAGAGAAAAGAAATTTCGGTGTAGAAGTGGATCAACGAAGGCATCTTCTAGAAATACATCTTCCTCTTAGAAGAACACCTGAAGGGAATGGTCTCTAAGACATTCTTATTTAAATGTAGCTTGTGTGTAATGTAGTCTGTGTTTTCTGGGGAGATTATTAAATTGTTCAGAATGGACCCGTGTCCAAAATCTTGAGTGGACCACTCTGTCAGATGAAACAGAATGGCTTAATTCAAGGCAGTCCAACAGACAAGTTGATCGTTGGACCATGCCTATATAAGCTCGGTTTATGGCTTTGTCAATGAGTTATTCGAAGTTGCAAAACCCATTTATTATAGCTTATATAGCTTTTTGCAAGAGAAGGGTGCCACTGAAGTTTTCCTAATTCTTACTGCTTAATTTTCTATCAAAAATAAAATGTTATTTCGTTGGAGAAATTTAAGCTTGTAGGTACCATTAAGAGGGAAGGACAGGGTGACTGGAATTTTGTGTTTCCTAGACAGTTCAGTTTTGTTTTTAGGGGTTTATATCCAGACCACACCGAATTCTCCTTCTAGTTAACTTATTTAGAGCTCTTTAAAGGTGTTAAGATGCTTTCCTGAGACCGCCGAAGCCACGTCATCTGTATAACCGTGCATCCCTCAGTTACCATAAATATGAAAATATGAAAAAAATTAAATGTCAACATGGCAACCCTAAAACCAATTCCTCTTGTGAATATTTAAGTTTTTTAACTTAATAATAGCACTTACCTGTTGTTGGTGGAAACTCGTAAAAATACGCTGACCTGGGACTCAAGCAGCTGAAAAAGTTAAAAAAAAAAAATCAAAACAAAAAAAAATTAAAAACCAAATTTAACCTCACCTTTGTTGGACTAAATTTAAATTCGCTGAGTTAGGCAGTGGCTGTTGTCCTGGCTGCAATTGTTGCTGTCCAGCTTGTAGCTGCTGTTGTTGTGATGGTGGCACTAATGGTAAAAGTTGTTGTTGCTGTTGCTGTTGTTGCATCATTTGCTGTTGTAATTGTAGTGCACCTCTGGCCACACGAGGTGCAAATACCCCATAACCAAAACCATAAATTTCATCTTCTTCCTTGTCCGAGAGACAACTTGAAGGCTGCACAATGCCGGACGTCAAAAGTGTGAAAAAACAAAGAAAAATTAATTTTCACAAAATTTAATTAACCCGGGGAATCCCCAGCCCAACTCCACTGAACGACATGCAAACGAAACGAAACATGCAATGTCAGGAAGAAAAAAAAATAGAAAACATTACCCAAAATGGTCTTCAAGGGTGAAAGCAAGGCAATAAGGACACGATGAAAGGTGCAAAATAAGAAATTGAACCGAAAAAAAAGGCGAAAAATATAGAAACAAGGAATCGTACACAAACTACACTCTTCAAAAGGACTTGGGTGGTCTTTTCTTTTCTTTCGTTGGAATGCCATGGGGTTAAAGGATAATTCCATAACCACTTGAGAGTAAACAGCATTAAGGATTTCTCCTGTTTTTATTTTGTTTGTTGCGAACGAATGGAAGTGGTGAGGCTTCACTAAATGGCAATTGTTGTTAGGTGTTTTCAGTGTTTCGTGGGGTCCTTGTTTTTTTTTTTTTTTTTTTAAGGATGACCACCTTGGGAGTACTTGTGCAAAATAAAAGGAGGTTTTCTTATATTTCTTTATTTTTTGTGTATCAAAGCAAAAGCGCAAGCAATTTAACAATTCAAATGGAGTAAATAGCGTATGAAACTTGAAGGACATGCAAAGCGGTTTAACCATCCCAACCCTCACCAATGGTATTTTTTTTTCTTTTTTTAGGGTTTAGCTTAAATACATACCGAATATTTTCCTGGCACATAAATTGGCTGACTATGACTATTTGGCAGGCCACCCTGACTGGAATGACCGCGGTGACCTCGCGTTGTACCAACACCCGCAGGATTTTGTGGACTTCGTTCCGCCCATGCTGCTTGCCTGGCATTTTCTAAAGCACTCAATATATCACCGAAGGGAGCCATTAGAAGTTCACAGTACACTGATGCTAGACCTTCTAAATGTCCTCGCTGCCCATCCTGGAAAAGACCAAAAAATTACGTTCCACAGTGTTTTCACTCTCGTTCTTTCTTTTTTCTATTCTCTATCCTTTTATGTTATTGTGTGTGGGTGTATATTTTTGTTAGTGAGGACCCTTAGCCCTCCAAGAAAGAACCGAAAAAAAAAATGAAAAAAAATTAAGTAATTGTATTAACAAGGATATCGTTCGATGTTGTGATTGCATTTAAGTTTACGATAATAAAAGCAAATCTCTTGGGTGAAGCCGTAGGCCTAAGTTCTCTACCCACCCCCTTGTGGAACGGGCGTCAAATGTGTCATAAAAATACAAGAACAAGAAAAAAAAAGTTCCTTTGCTTCCTCCCCCCCATAAAGTATCCAACGTGTTTGTGTGTATTCTTTGACTTTGGATCAACATTTCGTCATTCGCCTCAACGCAGGATACAAGAGTATACTCGTAAATTGCAGCAACACAATAAAATGTGGAAGTTCCTTTAGTGTACAGGATTCGAATTGGATTCCGATGGTTATGGCGAGTATGTGTAGGTATATACGACCACACCAACATTTGGGGATTTATTTATACTTTGTTTCATCTTCTTACGTTATTTTGGTTTCCTGCGTAACTTTTGTGTATAATGCCCCCAAGGATGATTTAGCAGCCACAAAACTTTTCATTTCCTCCATATCGCCTGTTTCGCTTGAGTCCCTACTATAAACGCATGTTATCGCCAACAAAATGTGAATAAATGAGTAAATGAACGAATGTGTGGTTCTCGTATGTGTTTGTATTTTGGAGGCATCAATCACGGTCCTCAGGGACGGGGGGGAGCCGGAAAAATTCGCATTTTCGCAGCCAGATTTATTGTGTACCCTTATTTTTATGAGACTCTCTCTCTCTCTCACTGTGTATGTGTGTTTTTAGTAATTTTCTGTCAGACTTTTACCCCCGAAGGTAGTTTTCAATTCTTGTTGGATTTATTGTTTCATGTCCTTTTGAAATGTACATATATTTCTAAGGATTAAGTTTGTTTTTTGTTGAAAGCTGCAGGCAGGCAGCAACGCAGACGTCTGAATTTTTAATTATGTACTACGAATTGTTTGCAGATGCATCCCTTTCGCTTGCCATTTAGGGTGACTGTCACGAACAGTTGTTAAGTTTATGTTGGAAAGTTTTTTTTTTTTTTTAAGCTGCAAGAAGCATGCTAAAGGAAATAAGACACGCACAGAAAAAAATAAATCAAATTCTTACAACACAAACAGCACACATCAATAAATAGTAAAAAAAAAAAGAAGAAATATAAATAAATAAGGAGACAGCTAATACACACTGAGAATTTGAAGGAAGAACACAGAAGATGTTAAGCAGAGGCACACTTAAAATATATAGCACACACACACACACACAAAGAGAGATAGATAGATAGAGAGATACATGTTCTTAAATGCAAAGATGGAACCCCTTAAAATTTACAATTCCAACACAAGCTAGGATGTCTCTTTAGGGCTGCAAATGGTAGAGTGCTAATGAAAATTTTTATAAACATTTAGGTTTTCGTAACCCTAAGAGATGCTTCGTACGAGTACAAGCTCTAAACGATTATATGTAGCTGGAGAGACCTTCTTAAAAAATGGGCCAAGATAGTCGGTAATAGAGGATGAGAAAACCCTTTACTTAAGCCTCCGTTGGGCCCTTTTTTGAAGAAAGTGTTGTTTGGGTTGAGGGAGGTGTGTGAGAGATTAGGTTTGTCTTAGATGCTTCTTGAATAAACTAATCGGTCAAAAAGACTCTTTTGTACAAGAGTCTTTGCTATCTCGGACACGTGCAACAAGGATTGCAATGTTCTGCCTTCTTTTTGGTTAATTCTATCAAATAAGGTTTAATGACCTACAAGCTCTTACAGAGGATAAAGTTGACGGCACCAAAGATTTTCTCGAGCTTAAGTCAACACTGTTCTTGGAGATTTTAACGTCTACCTTCTGTGGAACCATTGGAAACAACATTCTGCATGCCACTTCGCCTTGAATGGAATTTCCTACATCTAGTCGACTGATCAATAGATACACTCCTTCTCAGGTTAACAAATATCTTCATTCTTGGAGCAGAGCCACAGCACAGTATACGGTGCTGTAGATTTGCCGCCGACGAGGACCATCATCCCGCTATTAGACAGAACAGACGATGATAACTAAAACTTTTGTCCACCAGATCAGATCGAAGTCAGAATAGCCAAAACCTAAGTCAAAATCGAACAACAATGGAAGCCTCTCGTTAATAACCTTATGGGACCCTTTCACTTTGGTTTAAGACCAGAAAAGTCCACAATCGACTAAATTCCTAAATTGATACCCATCATCACTTTATCGATTTAAAGGTCGCAAGACAAGGTTACGTGCGAAATGGTTTATGTCTACCCTCAAACTACAGCACAGTCATTAGGAATATTAAAGGAGGGACAAAAGACGGACTGGCGCACGTCGTTTGTGGGTTGTAGTGATGAGGCAACACAGAACAATGTAGATTGTTCCACATTCCTGATGTTCGGCTAAAGAAGGATTCAGGGTAAACTGCTGCTGTCATGTGGCGTCGGAACTGATCGCACAAAACTGAAGCCACCAGAGATACAATCTTTCAGAAGTTTCTGCAACTACATAACGCAAACGATATTGACATCGAATTCAGCGAGCTGTCTTAGGAGACTTTATGTGTATTGAGGTGGAAGCGGAAAATGAGCGGTGAAGGAGGGCAAAACCAAGTATTTACTCGAACTCGCTGCCAACAAAAATAATCACCCATCCAACACTGAAGAAGCGTAAAGAGCATCACAGGTAACAGCACTTATTTCAAGGAAGTAAGGGTCTTCGTCTACCTTAGCTCTGTCATCACTCTAAGGCATTGTCCCCAAAAATTAAGAAAGCTCTAGGCACTTATCATTCCTGTCCCACTCTATCTCGCTGGAGCATGGAATCTATAAAAGGCAGAAGAAGATTTACTTGGTCGTTTCGAGGAAAAAATATTCGATCCCATTTTCGTTGACGGGTTTTGAAGGAGGTGATTCAACGACGAACTATAAGAGCTCTAAAGCGACATCTACTTGGGCGATAAAGGTGGCTAGGACATGTAAAGCAAATGGAAACCAAAATCTAATTCGGAGGCATTTTAGGGGCCTAGACCAACTTGGAAGTGCCCAAACGGGGGGCAGATAGCTAAAACTGAGTCTAATTGGAGACGCTTGTTGGCTGAGGCCCCAGTCGGAGTCAGAGTATTGAAACATTAAATCTAGAAAAGTGCCTAAGGTGTGGAGCATTTACGAAAGATGTGTTCTACAGTTTTCGGATATAAGATCGTCATGGTTCTTTGGAACTTTTGTCACTTGTTTAAGTGCGATCTTTACGGACTCTCAGACTTTTAAGTTTCTATTAAATACCCAGCAATTTGTATATACCAGGGATAGGTAAGTAGGTAGAGGTGGTGATTCAACATAAACCCAAGTAGCACTAGACGCGCTATTTTGTTTCCACGACTCGTGTGACCTGGTTGAAGATCTGTGTTGTTGAGGATGTGAGACAGTCGGTGCCTAGATTTAGGCTGTGCTAAGAAAGCGGATTTGATCTCGTATCCCTTTACCCGAAATGTCATTAAGATCTTCGAAGAATAGTTGGTTTCATGTGCGCAGTCTGGCATTTGCTAGTGCCGGACATTTGCAGAGGAAAAGGGAGAGAGTTTTCTTCTCATTTTCGTTCCCGGGGGACAGTGGGGGTTGAATGAGATACCTAAATTGGCCGCATGGTCTCTAATTGGCCAATACTCCGTGATTATCGCCGTTATTCTGCCGATATCTGTACGGGTTCCGTTTAAGAGGTCTTTTGTTTTACTCTTATCATAGGTCGGCCAAATCTTCCTTGATATAGCGCAGTTGGAAGGCCAATCTCCAATGGAGGGGGGATACTCCATTAGAGGTTGGCCTTCTGCAGAAAGTGTGAGTGGATTTGTGGATTTGAGAGGGATATGGACCCCTGACGCGAATGAGCCGTGTAGAACTGAGCCCTGCCTGGCCATTTCATCTGCACGCTCGTATCCTTTTATGTCACTGTGTCCAGAGCAGTGTAACCCTTAAGCGTTCGCCCAAGCAGGCAAGAACGTTCCGGCACTCCTGCATCAGTTTGAAGGATATTGTAGCTGAGTTAATAGCTTTGCTAGTGGCTTTTGTTTGTGCGTTTTGTCACGCCTGAGTTGCGTGCAAGCCCCTCGGATTGCCAGTAGTTGCGCCTGGAAACCGCTGGCAAAATCCGACAGACGGTATGATATTGATATTTTCAGTGAATCAGAGTAGACATCGGTCCCCACACCACAGCTCATCTTTGATAGTGTATCAGAGGTTGTCGTGGAAATTTTTCGCCGGCTATTCCAATTAAGATGGCTCCTGTGGATGTTGGCATCAAATTTGAATTTGATGTGCGACTTCTGGGAAAAAGGATTGAAAAAGGATGGGTATCTCGCCTTATGGTTTTCCCATGGCTTACTTTCTACTCATAACGACATTAATAGATAATTTGTATACAAGAAAAGACTGCAACTATATAACTCCAGAGTCTCTCATCAAATAGTTTACGAAATCCAAAAAATCCTTTTAAACCCAAGAGCATCATTGGAGATGTTCATGCTAACAACTGCTCTCCGAATACCATTCACTTCTGACACTATCCCCACACAAAAAATGTACATATTTTCACCCCAAACTCCTTAGTTCATCGACACAAAGACTACGGCCACCACAATAATGATGGCGTTCCATCTGCTTAATTGCCTGTTTTATTGTTCATTTATTCTACGCAATTAATTTAGCTTTTGTTTTTTTTTCTGACTCTGTGAGCACTTATTGTCTGGTTGTCTGTAAAAATTGCCACCTCTTTCCCGCCCCTTCACTAAATAATTGACAACCGCACATAATCGTAATTTTAATAAACAGCTTTGTAATACATGCACCCAGCTTGAAACCTAGACAACTAGAACACATTTGCATCCCTTTTCACAAAGGACTCATCCGTTCTGTCACATATTAATGTGTCATTGTCTGTCGACCGAAAAAATGAACTTTAATACGAATACGTGATGAGTGCATTCCGACAAAAAAAAAAAGTTCATCGTGCTGTGTAAATATTTTGACGATGACTATCGAAAGGATGTGCCCCATCCACCCACCGCAATGTATGTGTATACCCAAACAGGATAATTATCATTTGTCTGCCATCATCGTTTGCTCTCTTTTGGGTTCAAATAATGCCAACCGGGGAGAGGACGACGACAACGGGTGGCAGTATACACGTACGATACCCATCTTCAAACGGCGCACAGGAAGTTCATAATTTCGTTTCCAAATGTCACAGAGAAACTTTATTCTTCACATTCAGAGAATTTAAATGGCTGTGATGCAATTTCCGGTATCATCTCCGCAGCAGCGTACGCACTGTTGTCGTCGGTACTTAAAGTTATTTCCATTGTTTTTCGACTTTTTTTTGTGCAGAAACTATGCACGTATGACTCTTTAGAGTCTCCCACCGATGCTGCAGCACTTTGGTGCTTACCCCGGAGGCTCAATCGTAGATACTTTATGTTGTGCTTCGTTCAGATACATGTGATAATTAGCATAATGTAGACAAGTTTTGTGAAACGAACTTTTGGAAAGTATGGGTACGAAATTCAATTGGTCTTGTGTTGGGGAGGGTGAGATATTTTCCAAAATTGAGTGGAGGGTGTACCGAAACGTTTTGTTAACAAATGGAATTGTTTGGGGGTAATATTTGTTTCATATAGACATGTGATATTGTTAATGATGCAGGGGTTGATGTACGCGAAGACTCGATTTGAGGTAATTAGCAGATGGATGATACAAAGGGTTTTTTGCTGAGCTTTGGTTGTTAAACCTATCAAAGGGACTGTTATGGGGGGTGAAATGCAATTATGGTAACAATATTATATTTGTAATTTCAAAAGGAGTTTTGTTCGGTTAGGATTTCCATTGTGTTGATGGAGTGCCATTTGTTAACGGGAATGAGAGTTTGGTTAGGTTAGTTTGGAGTAGCAGGGTGCGAATTGCGACCTCACTCAGATCAGATAAGGTCCTTTGTGTTACCACATGTATCGGTACTTCAAGCAGAAATACTACCCGCAGAACTAGCCGAAGCTTGCTATGAAGCTCTGGAGGCTGCTTATGCTGATGTCTGCCAGTTTAGGCTGTGAAAGAAGTTGGCTCCTAAGTATGCCCTTCTTGGAGTTGAGAGGACCGGGCATTTGCAGAGAAGGTGGAGAATTGTCTCCTACTCCTCAGGACAAGCCTCCTCTTTTCCGATAGAATTGGAAGAGTTGTGCTCTCTCTGGCGACATTGGGTGCTTGGTTCTGCCTAGAATAGACTTTGGTTAGATGTACCGGTGTTAATTTAGCTCAATCTACTTGTGATCTCATTGAAATTGAAGAAACTAAAGACAATGTTTCACAAAGCCTGAGGTTGTTTAAAAGGAAGAGGCATACCACCCTCTGCTGGTCTTGTAGTGGACGAATTGTTTAACAGGAAAACTAGATAATAAAAAAATGATGTTCCATGTTGGACGCTAATTGATAAAGAAATGTTCGACACAAAACCTTTTTTTTTTGGGTAATGATCTCGTTTTTAGTGCGAAAGGTATGCATTCTCACAGAAGGCACTATATTTCACAAAGCTGGGAACAAAGACGATACTGATCTCTTCGGTCGCTCACAGCGTGAACATGCGAAAGCAGATGGTCTTGAAGTGAACGTGGGCAAAAACAATGTACGTCGTTAAACCAAGCACCATTAGTCCACGCGATAGGACAAAATTTCCATGTTGATAGCAACAACTTCAAGGTTAACTACCTTGAGTTGATTTACCTTGGCATCAACACCAACTCCACGAATGACACGCTAGTGGAGTGGTTAGACCCCACTCCCTTACTCGAAAGTAGAGTAAATGTAAAAGATTTTCGAACGGCAAATTGTTTGTTACATATCTGGTGTTGTGTGCGAGGAGAAGATATAACCACCAACTCTGCGTGCTGTATTAAGATGGGTATGTAGTTCAAAACTCCAAGAAACGACGATTGCAAAAGCTTTACCACATTGATCGAATGGACAACAATACTCTAGCTAACAGAATCTTCGTTAAAAAACCTAGTGATTGCGGATGACAGAACATTGATCGGGAGCCCATTAAGTAAGTATGTTATTTTTATCATCCTTGCCTGTTTTTATCATCCGTCCTGTTTGACGCGTTGCAAGCTATTGAGACTTTTTACACACATCTGTCTATGTCAAATCCAACTTTGATCCAGCTGTCGTCACACCATTGCTCGAGAAAGAGTGTAAAGGACCCACATAGGAGAGGTGACAAAATAGAAACAAGAAAAACTACGAATAAGACGGGACTTAGCAGAGTTTGTCACTTGAAAGCAAATTCAAAAGCTTATTTTGGGAATGGATGCTTTCGTGATATTGCTTGTCAAACCTATGCGCTGCCCATATCTGCAATAGAATCAGGTTGCAAGTAAGGGTTGATGTGCTCGAAAGAAGTCAGTGCTCATATCATACCACTTACACCTTTACTATCCTCTGACTTTGTCTTTGAGTTCAAGAAAATACATTTGCCCATTCAGGTCTACTTTGCGATGACAGGGGCAGGCTTTAAGTTTAGCCGGGTCAGACTTGATAAAGGACGGCTTTTCAATAAACGTCTCGTCGTTTACAGAGGAATGCTCCAACAGAAATAGGAAAAAGGCTCCAAATTTTAGCATGGGCAAGGGCCTTTACGTCAAGACTTTTTTTGTTTGTTTTGAAACATTCATTCAACGCCTTTGATGGATTAAAGATAAATTCTGGAGTTGGAGCCCGTATTTGTGGCCCTAAAGTGTCTTTTAAGCTAAGTTGATGATACCTGTGCCAACATCGATCAAGACTCTGGTATAAGGGGGGCAATCATCAATATATTCACCGGCCCGGCATGACAGTCCAGCAGCGCTTAGAATACTGAGTTCTTACTTCAAGACATATCAAAGCAAAACAAGTCAATCTATGGTGGGTACCAGGACACAGAGGCATTGAAGGCCTCATGCGTCAGTCACAGACCCAATTTAATAATAATCAATAATATTTAACGCCTTTTCATTTAAACTGCTAGGTTTTAGTAGCCGAAAGCGGTATCTACTTTCTCTAGTAATCCTCATCCTTTTCCTGATAAAGAGCCGGCTTCACATTTCGAAGATACAAATCATTCCACGAAGCATTTGCACACAGTTAAGCAAATTACTATTTCATTCACAAGTATCAATTGGTTTTGTGTTAGTGTTTAGCAGGTTTAGGGACAAACCTTTAAAAGACCGTGTTCCGAAATCTAAAAAGAGAGTCGAGCCAATACATTTTTCTTAACAATTCCACTGAGTTTCCCCTCCTCCATCGTACTTCTAGTTTCAACAGGGAAAAAACTTAAACACGGTTTTGGAAAAGACCTTTAATCATGACGCACTTCACATGCGTGTTTGACAAGGGTTCGCCTTGCATCTCCACCCATCCAAAATACTTAACTTATAGGTAAGTGTGTGCACTTCGGATAAATGTCATTCCTTAATAAGTCAGTAGTTCCATCAACCTACGAACCATTAAGTCCATACACAACGTCACAGTTTAATGTGCTCTTTCATAGTTTGTCATCGGTAAAATGTCACGGTGATTAGTTGAATCAAAGGTCATTTGCCAGTGAACACCTGAAAGTTATTTAATTTCCTTAATTGCTACACGATAGGTGATTTCATTCCACAAATATCTACCCCAAAACGAGGGTAAATGTCGTATCCCTTTTGCGTTCAACCATGTGACAACGAACTAATTTCAAAGCATGTACCGCCACAACTTTCAACATCAAATCGAGTGAACACAAATCAAAGTGGCAGAAAGGTTCAACTTGAAGAGGCCCGCACTGAAGCACAGGTTATAGCGTATACCGTGGGTTTAACAAAAGGCTCACTGATGCGAATGCAAAGAATGAAATCCGAGAACGGCCTTCCGTTCAAAATCAAAGCTTTTTTTTGCAATTTTATTGGCAGACTTCCCATTGGATTGAGCGTTGGTCGCTTGTCATTTTTCACCACAACTCCGATCCAGATGTTCACTTAAACGCCAGGAGGTGAACTTTTTTTTTTTATTATTAATCTGTTCAGTGAACATTTTCAAAACTAATTATGATCGACAGACGTTAATCAGCTTAATAGAGTGCTCTACAGTCCACTCATGTTACCACGAAATGTATACACTTCCTGAGAGGAGGCAGTTGATGGTTCAAATTAATCGTTTGCATGGCTTGCACGCGTGAGAAACAACCAAAAGCCGATGCAAAGTAACCGATTTCCGAACTAACTCTATAATCAAGGCAGTTTCAAACGACGCATAACACTCTCCAGCTACGACTCAAACTTCAGAGCTAAAGCTAAAGCCGACTTTCTGTTCGACATCGGATGAAGTATGAGATTGAGAGTCCTTTATGCGGAATGGCAACCTGTGTGTGCACTCATTCGCGCTCTCATTTACTTTCCATCAAAAAAAAAATCGGGGGAAGCCAGAAGTTGGTGCTGCAGATGAAACGGATTTTTGATCACGGTCATATGGGAAACATTCTGTTGGCATCATATGTCAGGGGGATTGCCATCCACCGTGCGTACGTACGTACGAGAGGAGCTTAGTTTTGGGCCTTTTCCTGGAAAATTAAAATTGAATCATTTATGAGGATGAATACTGAGCAGGGTTTGGGACACAGGGTTGGAAACAAACAAACACAGACACACAAACACATACACACTGTACACCAATATAACTCTCTGGCCATTAATGCATGATGTGATTTTACTCCGGAAATTGTTTTAATCCGGTTCTCTGTAGTAATTCTGCATTTGGACTTGGTTGAGCCTTATGGTACTGCCGGTGCCATGGTGGAGCTTACATCGAATGTTAGACAAAAAAATTGTTCACGAGAGAAGGTCTTTGTTTTGTCAAAATTGGGTTGGGCAACATATGATGTTACATTCATCGTTTAAATTGACATCGGATTGCTTTATAATTTACTAAGGCAAGCCCTAGATGATCGGTTGATTGAAGAATATCATCAGTTTAATTGCATTCAATCAGAATGATATGTAGCAACATTTCAACTTTTAATTTCGAATCTAAAAAGCAAAAGTTCATCTTCAATCTATCTGTACACCCAACATGATGCAAGAATACTCCTTATGCCGGATGTATTATCGCATATTGCATGGAACTAGGTTTGCATTGTGCCAAAGCCATTAGACGTCATCTTTATTGGTCCTTTTCTAGTGAATCTACCTTAGGCAAAAACTCCTTATGGCTCATAGAGCAAAATCAGACGAACTGGTCCAAAGTTGGGAGATGGGAAAACGAAAAGCAAATAGGACTCATTTGCTATCCACAATGACACTGTCTTCTTCAACAAGACTGACGTTTGTACACACTAGACTGCATTCTCTTGAATATGACAGAACTTTTTGTATAGAGGATGATCTAGTTAACAAGCCGAACCATGGAAGAATTCACCGTGAACCTGAAGATCTTCAAGTGAACATGTTGCATTAAACCACCACTAGAACGTTGCTTGCTTAATATTTCATAAGAAACTTATTCCAACTGACAAAATTTACTTTCCTGACCAAGGGTAAAGTGCTCCCACAAATGTACACTTTTAATCCAAATCATTCCAAAGCTCGTTTAGAGATCCAAAGATACCAACAACGACAACCAATTGGTTACACTACACGGCACAAAAATAACTCAATTGTGGAACCCACCGTACAATGGAATCCTCTCATGGAAGAGTTGACCATCCGTTTTGAGTAAACGTGATGTAAAACAGTTGAAGTTGAACAGAGCTAACACGCATGGAGAAATCGTGCGAGAGTTGTTGATGCCTTATGTCCTACGATGCCAAACAGACAGCAACAATGGTCTTTACTAGTTTCAAGGAACAGCTCTCTCTGTGTGCAGGCTTCCATTTAGTTCTAGTAAAACTGTTTCGAATTAGTGAATTCTCATAATTTTGAGGCTTGACAATTAAAACAGCCTTTACAGACCTTTAAGCTTAGAGAATCGCTTCGACAAACAAAGTGCCTGTTTCATACGAGTTTTACGGGTAGAATTCTCACACAGGAAACTCTATAGGCATCACAATAGGCTCCGAGCCTAAGTGAGTTCAATGGGAAATCTATCTTCCTAACCTCCATACGAGTATAAGCTTTTTAGATAACTACTACAGATTCCGAAGGAAGACAGCTCAATAACTAATGGAAGAACTACCAGCCCCCAGGGTAAATATATCAAGGTCTTTCCCTCACGCTGGCGTGGACTATGCATAGTCAATCAACGGACAAACATGGAAAATTCGCGGAGCCAAATATTTAAAAGAATACCTGGCAGCCTTCGTTTGTAAGCGGTAAACGACCTAACCACTCAAGCATTTTTTGCCGCATTTCGATAATTCACAGCACGGCAAGGAATCTGTGGCCAGATTTAGAGTGACTATGACACGAATTGCGTAGAAGCGGCAGCAGAACTACATACTTCGCTTTATAAAGTACGCGGCATGTGACTGAAAAGAGGTTGCTGGAGTACAAGCTTCCCAGGGAACCAAGTGGATCTTCATTTCCCCAGCTTTTGCCCACTTTGTAAAATTGTAAGAAGCGGGAGTGAAAAGTGTTGGAAATGGGACATTCACTTATGAGGCGCCACGTTTTTAACTCAAATCGGAGTGTTTTTGAATTCGAGACCCATCTGTCCCTTATCCGAAGATCCCCACAATTTCAAGAACTTACCCCCGGACACTTCTTTATTGGAAAAAAACTTTTCAGAAATACAGAACCGATTCGAACTATAGCCAACCAAGGCTACTTCAACCTTTACACCTTCTGGAAGCGGTAGCAGATGGAATACTTGGCACGTTTCCAACAAAAACTAAAATGGCTGAAACAACAGTTCTGACTTTTTTTTTTTGAAAACCAAACTGACATTGCCCCTGTGAAACTGTAGTCACCTCACGGCTAAAATCTCAATGGGCGTCTAGTGAAGAGTCTGCGATGTATCTACTGGGAACTATCTAAGAATCTGGAACAAGCAAGCACTTACTAATACTTATATTTGGCGCAACAGCTCATAGAGAGTCAAGGCTTAGATTTCCACAACCATTGGTGTTGTGCGTGTTACTTTTCGTACGAATGGAAGGGACCTACAGTTTTATTGTCGACTCCGAACGGTGGATTGAGAAGCTTTTTTATGACAGATTATACTCTTGCAGATTTGTCATTCCTGCGAAAATGTGATGCCGCGTTTGGTGGTTTTGAGGATCGAACTTGTGTCCTTTCGCTTAGCAATCCAACGCACTGACCACAAAGCCACGGCGACCACGCAAGCAAGCACATTTAACTCTAATTAAAGGAACTCAATCTATGTGCGAGATAATCTTGATAACTATTAGCAGGATTTTCACTTATTTTCAACTCCAAACTCCACCCATTCTCATGAGTGTTATGAGAACTATAAAATATTTCCTTTGGAACCATAAAAATGAATAACGGTAATAAAATCATCTAAGTCATATTCGTTTAACTTTCAGCAAAAGCTTGTCCCAGACATTATCTTGATAAACTCACCAAAACAAGAACTTCAGCATCAAATAAAAAATTCCCACAAAGGACACTCTCTGCCTTAACAACAATTTCCTTTATTTGTCATTCAAGATTCTTATCCATTAAAATGTCCCCATTTATCTAAACAAAAATATGTCACAAACAAAGAAGAAAATTCTTTGACTTTTAAGTGGCGACAAAACTGCCTTAAAATCTTTTATATCCTCTTTCCGAGAACTATCACCCATGGTCGATAAAATAAATTTGAAACCAACAACCACTAAAACGACATCCTTACGTTATTCTTTCTTGTCCTTGTCATCACCATCATCATCGTAGTCATCGTGTCGTTCTCAAAATCACTGTGAAAACAAAGAGAAAATATTGTTTTTTCTTTTTTCTTCTCTCCTCCTTCCCACCCATCATCAAAATAGACACACACACACAGAGAGACACTCCAAAGGAGGAATAATAAAATTTCATCATCAGATTTGTTCATCTTTCAAGAATTCGCCGAACCATAAAAAGCTAATAACAAATATTGTCAGATGAATAGATGAGAGTTTTTGGGGGTGGGTTCGACAAGCTCAAAAGGAGAACAATAACTCTATTGGAATGGGGGAAAGAAGCAAAAAGTGTGTGTGCACAAAGGATAAGATAATTGATTGAATTCGTTGTCCACATCCACCCCTAGACAGTACGCCTCGCCTCCATCTCCTCGATAATAGCTGATGACTATTATTTTTATAACCTTAACACTGCTAACCTAACATGGCTAACACCATAGTGTCCTGTTTAACGAGTAAAATTTCACGGAGGCCAGACAGGGGTTGGATGGGGTTGGAATTTATAGCAACAGAATAAGGAAGAAATTGGCTTTATTAGAGGGATGACACATATTTATTCGGATTATTATTGTTTCCGTTGTGTGTTCTTCCTTTCATAACTTTGCTGTTATGAAGCATAAGAATAACTCCTAAATCTATTAAGGTTCCACACACCGAAAAAAAGAAAAGGGGGTGGACATCATCTCGTATAGATTTACTAGATTTTTCCTGTCATTTATTATTATCCTTGACATGGGGCCGATGGTAGATGTATTATACAACACAGACAGCGCAGTCAGAAAAAAAAACACATATATCCATCCAGACAGGCATCCACCGGGTGGGGAGAGTGGGAGATGACATGTTATGATGGTGCATCTCTTTCCGTTTTCGGCTGATGCGTGACCGGATGGAGTCAGGAATTTTAATTTTGATTAAAACCGGGATTCTGTTTTTATTTGGCTGACTCGTCGAGTTTTTAGCAAAATAACAATTTTCCTTTTTTGTCCTTTCAAACATTTTTTTTTTCCCAAAGTTAAGTTGGCAACATCAAAGCCATTTATAAAAAAAATGGCGCCACATTCACCTATGTAACAAAATACTCCTGTTGGAATATTTCCAGGACATTTAATGGCTGAGAAAAAAAATACCTAAATCCTGATTTAAACAGGAGGCGCATGGAGAGAGAAAAAAAAAGTGAGTGTAGTCTCCCGCCATAATGGTGCCTGGTGCCGCATTGGTCATTTTTCTGCTCAGTCCAGTGCGAGGGTTGTTTGTTTAGCCTGAATGAACTTGAATGTGCTAATCTACCACTAGTGGGAGTGCATATGTCAAACGAGCCTTTTTGACCATCCTATGTGCCTTTTTTTTCTGTGTCATATCTGTGTATGTTAACCAGTTCCGGTCTGGCTGCCTATTAAGTTGACAAGAGGTTTGAGTGCTGATCAGACGTCGTCGTTCACTTTGAGGTCTTGGTTTGTTTGTGTCGGACTTTCCATTTTTTTCAGGTCTCAGGTAACGGTAAGGTCGGTCGCCTTTTTTTCTATTTCTATTTCAATTACGAGAAAAATACAAGCTTTTCCCAGTGATGTGGAACGACAAAATTTAGAAAATGGATTGGGACATCTTGCAGTCAAATGCTAAGTAACGAAGGAATTGAAAATAATGAGCGAAGACATAAAAGGATTTAAGGAACCGTATACATATGTGAAATATACAATATATGCTTAAAAGACACTCAATGTGTAAGAATGTGAACGTGGCTAGGTTCGAATGGATTCAGTAAGGAGTCATCATTAAAAAAGCAGTCGAAGGCTCGAAAAGTGCATGCAAAACCGAAAAGGATTGTTGTGACAGAAAGTTAAAGCCAGAAGGAGGAAGAAATTCGCGGACTTTTAGCTCCAGAAGAGCATAGAGTATCACTACTGAAACAATAATTTCAGTGGGCATTATAGACAAGAAGAGAACTGGAATTCAATGCACGAAGAAGTAGTACCACAGAAGGCCGGTGCTATCGTAGGTGGCCTACAATAAATCATCCGTTAAGTATGAGTGGACCTTGTTGGAATAGCAGGGTTCACATATCTCTGACTAAATCCTTCAAAGACAAAAAAATCCAAAGAGACTGCATTTTAAGGATGCAATTGACGCTCTCTATATCAATGATAGATTGATGCCTGTTCCGCTAAATGAAATTGGAAGCTAGACAACAACCAGGAAAGTGGAGCAGATACTGGGCTCAAATTTGTTAAATGCAAATCCCCATTAATTAGGCTTAATACAAGCTAAACAAAGTTAGATCTTACTTGAACATAAACTTAAGAACTAAGGTTAGTTGGGGTGGTGGAGGAGATCGAATTTAAGAGAAGGCGTAGAACGGTTGAAGTCGCAAATGATAGGGGTAGAGTTAATCCTTCGGAGCATATGGGAGATTGATTCATAAGAGGTGTGGTGGGTCGGTAAATAGAAGAGAGGAGGGCTTTGTAGATTATAAGGGTTAGTTTTGAGGAAGTTGTGAAGGTGAGCGCTTTTAACGTGACCTGAGAGCAGATGATGAATGATGAGAATGTCGGCTGCATCTTTGCGTTCCTCAAAGGTATTTAAGTTAATGAGATTGAGGCGGTGTTAATAGGGAGGCAAGATAAGAGGGTTGTTACAGGGCAGAACTCGAAGAGAAAATCGAAAAAAACGGCGCTGGATACTCTTGATTCTTAAAACAAAACGTTCTCAAAACATTTAGCTAGAGGTGGCTAAAAAAAAAGAGCAGAGAAAGTGGACTTGAGGCGAACACTGTAAAAACGGTTTTCCAGGTAAGAAGATATCCATTTCAACAATATGGCTTCAAAGCCAAAAGCAGACAGCTTGGAGAGTATTAATTGATTGTATATTTTATTAAAAGCCTTGCTAAAATTGGTTGCAAAAACGCCGACTTCGTTACCATTCTCAAGGACTGAGAGGGCAAAGAACACGAATTTAACAAAGTTTGTACTAGTTAACCAGCCTTTTAAGAAACCATGTTGTCTAGGGGAAATAAAAGACTTGCACTGAAAGCTTAAGGCTTCATACAAGAGACTTTCAAGGAGTTTGGGTTTATGGAAGAGTTTGGCAATGGGATAATAATTGGTTATTTCATTATTTGATCCTATTTTGTGGATGGCGATAATAAAAGAGGTTTTTCAAACTAGGGAAAGAGATAAATGAAATAGATTAGAAAGAGCGAGACAAAGAACGGAAGAACATTTTTGGAGAAATATGGCGGGGAGGCCCGTGTTTCTGGGCCGAGTATAAACTCGTCATTAAGTTGGTGTAACTTATGTTCGATAACTGACGCGTAGAAGGTGTGACAAAGAAGTGGGCCAGTGGAGAATTTAAGCAGTTAATTGAAATAAAAGGGGTCCAGTACAAAGGAATCATTGGTGAAAGATTGTTGAAAAGGAGGCAAAAAAGTTGGTAATGGTAAGTGAGAGCAAAAAGAGAATAAAATACAATTCTAAATTCTTTAAGGCCTAGGAACTTTGGTGTGAATGCCTAACCTGAAGTTTTTAAACTTAGCCGCAGCAGAAAAAATTACGGATGCGCGGATACGACGAAGACTGAAGGCTGTTGTCATAGTTTTCTGAAAAGGTTAAGCTACGAGATGACAATATGCAAAAGTCGCATATATATGCGAGTGCTGACATCACGAAAAAACTCACAAATGTGTCGCAAACTTGAATATATAGACGATAAGCGAGCAAAAATCGCATATAATGACGCTAAAATGACGTCAGACTCGCATATATATGCGACTTTTGCATATTGTCTGCTCGTAGCTTTAGTAATGACTTTGAGGATGGTTGTCCTTTAAAAAACAAAAGCTCTTCAAAGCTTATTCCGGGTAATCTAGCTGTGTCTTGAGACTTAGATTGGTAGGTGAGGTGGGCACTTGTCCCTTATCACTGCGGCCACAGGTGGGCCTATTGTGATATCCTCTATTTAAAGCTCCTCCATGATTCCGGAGTGAGTGATAAAACCGGCTATGTCTTTGGGTGAACTGGTGGTGATATCCTCCGCCATAAGGTAGTGGTTACCTAGAAAATGATGACGTGTTTTTGTGAGACAGTTACAGTGACACAATATGTGTTCTGCTGATTCTTCGTCTTCGTTGCACATTCTACAAGTGTTGTCTTGTGCTATTCCCATAGTCATGAGATGTTTTTTAACCCGACAGTGTCCGGTTAGGAAGCCTGTGACTTCTCGTTAATCGTAGAAGTTGTTTCGTTCTTTTTTGGGAGGTGGTTGGCATAAAGGTTCTAGCTTGTCTGTTACCTTCCATTTCTGACCAGTAATGTTGTGCTTCGTCTTTTAACCAATTTTTTACACAGTCTTTGGCTGTACTTATTGGGAGGCCACAGAATGGTCTTGGCAACATAAATGTTGATGCAGAGCCTTTTCTGGCCAGTTCATCTGCCTTTTCATTGCCTTCATATCCTCTATGGCCCAGTACCCAAATGAGATGAACTCTGTTTGTGTTAGCCAGTGTTATAAGTAGTTGAAGGCAATCCCAAACAAGTTTGGATGTTATTTCACAGGCGTTTATTGCTTGCAAGGCTGCTTTGCTGTCAGAAAGAATATAGATGTTCTTGTTGAATATAAATCTGTTTATATTTTCTCTGATGCATAATTCTATTGCGTGAATCTCTGCCTGGAATACTGAGCTGTTTTTCTCCATGCTGCTATAAAGAGAGGTTTTGGTATATAACTCATAGACTCCAGCTCCAACTCCTTCATCTGTTTTGGATCCATCTGTGTACCATACATGAGAATCGTTCGCAAATGTTGGTTTGTTCTGTTCCCAGTTATTACGCTCTGGAAATGTCACCGAGAAGTTTTTGCTGAAGTTGAATTTTTTCAAACATCTTTCAGATAGTGTGATTCCGAGCAGTTCATTTGTTGTCGATGCTTGAGTTATATCTGAATGAATCAGTGCGGAATTGGATTCATCTTCTGAGGTGAGCATGTAAGCGTTAACTATTGCTTCTTTCTTGAATAGAAGGTGAAGGGGTGGGAGATTAAGTAGGGTTTCTAACGCTGCGGTTGGAGCGGTTCTCATTGCTCCTGTAGTGCACACGCAGGCTAGTCTTTGCAGTTTATTGAGTTTGGTCTGTGCGGTCTTTTGCTTGGTCTTTTCCCACCAGACCGGTGCAGCGTAGGTGAGGATAGGCCTGACTATGGCTGTGTATAGCCAAAGCGGCATTTTGGGGTTAAGACCCCAGTTCTTTCCTAGAAGACATTTGCTGGTTCATAGTGAGGTCCTGGCTTTGTCTATGACCTTATTGAGGTGAACTTGTGAGTTTAGAGTCTAGAGTTACCCCTAGGTATTTGACTTCCTTTGAGAATTCTATTGATTCACCAAAGAGTGTTGGTTTTCTGAGTTTTTCCAGTTTTCTTCTCTTGGTGAAGGCAATTATGGTGCTTTTCTTAGGATTTATGTTTAACCCTATATTCATGCACCATCTAGCAACCAGATTCAGTGCCCTCTGGAGGCAATCCGAGATTGTTTCTTCGAACTTGCCTCTGATTAGGATTGCTATATCATCTGCGTATCCTTGGACATAAAATCCTTCATTACTTAGTATAACCAGCAGTTCATTCACTACGATGGACCATAGCAAGGGGGAGAGAACACCTCCTTGAGGGCAACCTTTCGCAGCTGTGATACTGAGTTTGGCGCAACCTAGTGTTATTTTGATTTTCCTATCTTCTAGCATGCTTTTGATCCATCGGCAGGTCGTAGTGTCTACCCCTGTATTTTGGATGCATCTGAATATTTGGGAGTATTCAGTGTTGTCGAATGCACCTTCTATGTCCAGGAAACAGCCCACCGCAATCTCTTTTTCTCTGAAAGATTTTGCAGCGCATGGGTAGTGGATTTCCCTTGTTGATAGGCATATTGATTCTTATGAAGGTCTACGTCCAGCTTTAGGTATAAATTTTACTATGACCTCTTTCCAGCTCTTAGGTAGATGTCCCCACGCGAAGCTTGTTCTAAAGATGTTGATCATGGTTTGCATCGTGTGTGGGCAGCTCTTTTGAAGGAGTGCGGGGAATATTCCATCTTCTCCAGGAGCTTTGAAGGGAAGGAATGAGCATATTGCCCACTTTATTTTTTCCTCGAAGAAGATTTCCCTTGCTCTCTTCCAGTCTTCCTTAGTTGGTCGTGTGGAGCTTGCTTGGAGATTGAGTATAGGGGAGTTCGGGCTTGGAATGGAACCCGGAAAGTGTGTATCGGCTAAGAGCTTAAGCGTCTGTAGTCCACTTCCCGCATATGAGCCATCTGGTTTTTGAATTAACCCGATTTTATTCGTGTGCTGTTTAGAGAGAATTCTGTGGATGCGTGCGCTGCCTTGGATGTCATTGAGGCTTTGACAGAAACCTTTCCATGATTCTCTTTTAGCCCTTCGAATTTCTAGGTTATAGTTCGTGAGGGACTCTCTATATTTGTCCCATTCTCCATTGCGTTTCGCCTTGTTGAATGGCTTCCTAGTTACTGTTCTGAGCTTAGCGAGTTTTTTGTTCCGCCATGGTGTGATACGATTGCCTGATTTTTCTTTCTCTGGGCAAGCTTGATGGTATGCTGTGGTGATTGCTGTATTGATATTTTCGCAGGCGAGTTCTAGGCTGTCTATATCTTTGATGGTTTTGTTGCACCTGGACATGTTTTCCATGGGTTCCTGCTCGTAGAGGATCCAGTCTGTGGATTTTGGATGTCTGTATGTGCTTGTGTGTATAGTGCCTATATTTATGTCAAATAGAATTTGGCGATGGTCTGACATTGACGTTTCTTTCGAGACATGCCAGTTAACTATGAAATTTTTTATAAATGTAAATGTATCTTGAGACCTAAGATAAGTATAGTTCGCAGCCAAAAGTATTGAAATTGCATGTATCTCCGTTTGGAAGAGAGACGCATTTGAGTGTACTTTGGGAGAAGACTTGCAAAAATAAAAGTCACATTTTTGCTTTGAAGCTTATTTTACCAGACAACCGACGACGATTATGCTATGGAATGTCTTACCTTAAAGAGCTATGAAACTATTTCCGGTGACAAATTCATATGGCTCTCTACTGATCTTCTAATGCAATACTCCTTGTGGATTAAGGACAATAAAATGCTTTAGATTAGGTTAGATTAGGGTGGGCGGCTGTCCCCGCTGAGCGGGGATATACTTAGACCAGAAAAACGGCCTCTTGTGGTACTACGTAGCTAAACCGGATAACCAGCATCAGAAAACACACATGTGGAATTTCCTTAGAGGAAGAAGGAAACGCTTTAGTCATGTATAAATTTTCTTGCATTTTATTAACTTACCGTCGCATTAGCAATACGAAACAGGGATATGAGATTTGTTTCGATTCACTTGCAATGGAAGTTGTAACTGCTAAAGGATTTGATACTTTGATTAAGCTCCTTCGTATTCATTGATCCTACTAAACACTTCATTCACTTGGAGTCTTCAGCGAAGATGTTGCATCGATTATGTTGATTATTTCTCAACTGAAACCTTATGCTTAACTCTTACAGAAAATAATGAAATCCTTTTTTGAATTAGATTCCCTGAAGTCCTCTAAAGACTGCATTTAAAAATTTACAACATTAGTTATAAATTATGCAACCCCACTACGAAAAACACTTCAAAACCAATTGAACGCGAAATTGCCAATTTAAAAAAAAAAAAAAAAAAAAAAACAAAATTACCAACTCTCCGCATATAATTTCCATTTCCAAATACTATTGTGAAACCGTTAAATCGAAAACTAAAATTGAAATTAAATTTTCCAACCTACCCCTTGTCCTAATACTTTTTACCATACGCGCCATTCTACGACAATTTAGCAAAATCAATTGCAAATCTACATATTTGCAAGGGCCCTCATCTAGACATGTGTGCGTACATCCACATATGCATGTGTAAGTGAATTCATGTAAAATTAATTTCCAAACCCAGGACCACAATGTGGTCACTTCGCCTGATAATAGGCCCCGAAACTATGAGAAAATTATAATACAAGTCCCAATACTAATTTCATTTTGGGACCATGTTCCATGTGTGTCCGTTAGGATTGGTCAACATCTACATGTGTGTGTGTGTAAAAGGACTATCCCCGAGTGCTGGGCATTTATTTGAAGTGAAATTTATTATTGTTCAAACGAAAATCAAATTGATTAACAATGAAGAGACGCCCGCAAAAACACAACACACTTGGCCTGACTAACTGACTGAAGCACGGATGCTGGTTGGCTGTGCTTTGAATGGATCCTGTGTTAGATATTGCTTATCGCTTGGCAAATACCCTATCGTCAATTGAATAGATATCAACAAAATTGAATCAGAATGTGGATGCAAAATGGTGTCCTAAACAGGGCAAACGCTGTACGCCCGGTTAAGTCCCTTGGGATTGTTTGACCAATTGAAGAGCATAACGCTTGTAACACTGGACGGGTATTGTAGTGAATTATAATTTTGTCACATAAACTATGCATTCAATATGTTTGCATTCAAATGTGATGTACTTTGTGAGGCTTCCTATCCTTCGGTGTTTTGTGGGAGCAAACGACAGGATTTTGCTTTGCAAGAGGTGTTTTAGAATGCTGCTACATGGTTTGAATGTTTCATTATGAAAGCTTTGTTCCTTGGAAAAGTGGTTAAATAATTTAGTTGGAACATGCTTATGACGTGGGACTTATGTTACATTGTGTGTAATATGTGTTGTGATATTATACTTGGTATAGTGTTAATTTTTAAGTGTCACCCTTTAGAGGCTATGTGTTTAGCTGTAGGTGTTGCTCTGCAGCCGAAGACTATAGAATATGAACTACAACTTTGAATGGGAATGAGCCATTGTGGAACAACAAATGAAGGAGTACAGGACTATGTTACTGATTACCCTGTTTAAGCACAGAAGATTTATGCAGAGGCTGTGACGATACAGACATAGAAGACAGCATAGCTCACTTCCTATGCGAATGCATTAACCTGTGCAGAACAAGAAAGATGGCTCATGGTAAATATGATGAATTGCAACAAACTGAGCTACCTGTCTAAGAAGCCACCTTTGTCTTCTCTTTTAGACAGAAAATCCACGGAATGGTAGCGGAACACAATGGATCCGTAGAAGTCCGGGTAAAGACTGCATCATACAAGATGGAGTCACCTGTTTAATCTACATTCCTTCTTACAGGACTACCTTACATTCGCTAGTATCTAGCCAAAATCAGAAACGAAAAGCTTACCTACATTGAGGAAGAATGAGGGTTAATACTTTCATCAAGGAACTGGTTTGGCGCAGGCGATATAAGGGCACTTCTGTACTTCAACAGTCTGGGACACACATCTTAGAAAACATCAACGAACTTCAAATTGAATCGTAGTCGTTGTGGCTTAGTGGTAAAGACATTGGACTACTGAGCAAGGTGGCCTAGGATGGAGTCGCAGAATAATCAGAGCTTTTCGTTGCATCACCGCGGAAAAAGAGACGAAAAGAGCCTTGTTTACTTTCTCCAATTTTGTTGACATCTGCCTGATTTGTCCTTATAGGATGACGACAAAGAATGCATGGTTCTCTTGGGTGATTTCAATACGAGATTTTACCTCAAAAGAGGGGTTTAGAGAAAGCTATCCGTATATCTAATTAAATTGCTTGTGAGAAAGCAATAGACAAGATGAAATCGACAGAAAAAGTTTACATACGCAGGCTTGCACAGAATACCACAGAATAATTTAAGAAGATGCGTTCCAACTATTATTAATCGAATATCTTAAGAGAAGAGAAGACGGTCTCATTTAGAACGAAACAAACGAAGTGTCTCCTGAAAAGCATGGACAGACGGCTTGATGACTCAAGTGTTAGAGATGAAAGGTTTCGCTAAACTTAATCGGAATTTCTAAGCAAATCGAGAATGACAGATTCGTCGTTGGATTAGGATCAGGACAATCACAGCAACATCAGCGATGGCTATGAGCTCAACATAACCTTGATCTACCGTCATTTACATCTTAGTAGACATTTCGTGCCAGTTTGCCACTCTAGTCACTCTTTGTGAGTATAACGTTCGTTCGTGTGCCATGTAGCATAGAAGCACAAAGGCAGTCTATGACATCTTAGCTTGCTCAACTGTGTATTAGAAGAAAGCAAGACTAGCATGCCTCTTAAATATGTATGATACTTCCTTAGTATTGTTTCAAGAGAAGAAGTCAATGTTTTAAGCAAGGAAGTCAAATCGAGAGCGACCCATGCAAGCCTGTTGGTCAGTCTTGGCTAGTATACCTCATACACCACGCCATCAACTAATGTGAGAGAAGCCAAACCCTCACGGCAAGGCTGTCTTCATCTTCTTTGACAGTGAAGTGGCCCTCAAAGTGTTCGGTTCAACTATGGTGAAATCATAGCTCTTAAAACCAGCTAGGACAAGGGCGATCATTCTGCAACGCATTTTAGCACGGCTGTCAGAGAAGCTGGCACAGAACCGTTCGAGATTATTGATGTAGAAGCGGAAAAAAATTAGTTTAGTTGCGAACGAGGACGAAATCAAGAATTTACTGTCAACAAGAAAACACCCACCAGGGACGAATCTCTGTTCCCCTCGGACGAGAACAACTAAGGGAGGTCTATACAAGACACTAATCATTCCTGTCCTCATCTATGGCACTGAAGCATGGACTCCAAAGGAGACTCAAGATATCCATGGTATTTTTGAGCCAAAAATTCCTCGTAATCGGTCCCGTTTAGAGGAGGCGATTTGAGGACAAACAATACAGGCTGGATGGGTTATTTAAAGCGAATGGACATCAACGCCACGGCCAGCAGAGTCTTCGAATCTAACCGGAAGTGACAGCTTTAGAGGAAGACCCCGCCTTAGGTGGAACGTAAAAGTAGAATGAGACCACCACCAACTGGAGCCAGTAAGCTAAGGATCGGCTTAACTGAAGACTCTTGTTGGTTGTAGCCCAGGTTTACTTCCAACTATAGCGCAACCTACATACGAGTAAGTATCTTCATCTGTGTGCTACTATTGGTTGCGTTTTTTAAAAGTCCAGTGATCAGTACTCTTCCCAATTCAAACATCAAAGTGTCTTCTATTATAAACCGTTTTACACACGGAATTGAAGCACTTCACTCTTAACCCGACCCATCCGTTCCCGAAGGCATATTTTAAATGCTCACTCAAATAATTAGTTGGCCTCAAGGTCCCATATACAAATGTACATAAAACAAACATTCAACGGATACACGGCTATGAAACTGATTAATTTTTTCTTCCCTTCAGGACATATGAGTAATATAATCGAGAGTACGTATCCTTCATCTATAGCTACTCACGGCGGCAGTTAGACACTGAACGCCTATAAATTTGTTCCTCCCTTTATGGACAACTCGCGTGTGTGTACTTGTGTACAGATCAATGGTGTGAGAACATTCTGAAACCATATCCCGATATTAGAGCTCCTCCTATACCACAGGGAAATTGGAAACTTTCCACTTCTTTGCAAATAATTTTCGTTGGCTTTGGATTCCTTCTCTTATTTTTATGTGCAAGGATCAAACCGCCACTTCTGGTATTGCTGCTGCCGCTGCTGCTGGGGCAAAAACCATCGAACCTTAGCTGTCTTCATTAAAGCCAATGGGCAAATGGATACGGACGCTGCGGTCGGCGGCTGCCGGGTCTTTTTGATACCTCCAAGGGAAATGAACCAGTCTTTCGGTTCGCATGTGTGTGGCGAAGGATAACAACTCACACCACAATAATTCTTGGTTGATTTCATTCTTCAACACATCAGCAACCACCGAGACTCTGTTGTTTCATCCTCCTGTTCGAATCCGAGGCAAACTTTTGTGGATTTATTGGACATCGTAGGATGAACAGGGGAGTACTTGTAAGGGTTTGAGATTGTTCTCCCTCTGGTCAGCTGGGGATACAAAATTTATACTTTCACAGCTATACAGATAGTCTATACGTTGAGAGTCCTTTTTTTTATATATCTCTCGCATGGAGTTCATCCTTTCGAGAGGTTGATTGATGTAAAGTTTTCATCAAACGAAGGAAATAAGGATATTAACCTTCAGTGGTTGCGGGGGGTTTCCTTTTTCTTTGCAAAGCCATCACCACCATGCGCAGAGGAGATAAAGGCAAAGCACACTGGTCAACGAAGCAAGGAATTCATCCCTGTGGTGGTTGCTCTAATCTAAAATCAATGACCGATAGAAGAATGTTTTATTGGCGTTGTGAACCCTACTCCTTTAGGTTATGCTTGCTCCTTTTTCTGATTTTTGCTGTGGTGCCGTTAAACATAAAAAAAAATTTTTTTTTCTTGTTTCGACGGAATAAGTATAAGGACGGACAACCCTTTTGCGTTGATGAAGGATTTTTGTACGAATTTCTCTGCTGCTATAACATTTCGCAGAAGGTTGAATAAATACAAAGACGACCTTCAACGAGGTCAGTGGCAAAGTGGAATCGTTGCACTGAACATTGTAAATTGCCATTCCTTGCCAAAAGAGAGAGAAGAGAGCTGAGAGGATTTCTGTACTAGGACGAGAAATGTGGTCGGTTGTAGCTAATGACTGCACCGAGCACAGCAAGAGCACGGGTGCAATGAATTCACTTTGTAATTTGAGGCATTACAGGAGGTGCTGGAGTTGCATATTGTGGGCTTGAATTCATTAATTCATGTATACACTCTGGAGGGTGAAAGTTCAGGCTTTGTAATTTCGAATTTTCATTTATTTTTTTTTGTGGAAGTAGAGATCTACAGCAGCAGCTAATTAGAATTTGAAGTAGATGCCTTGTTCCGGTATAATAACCTAATGCTGAGGGAAATTTTAAACTAAAAAACCTCATTTATGTGATGCGATTGAGATGAGGATGAGGCTAAAGGATGCAAAACGAGAATCAAGGAAGGCGCACAAGAAAGAGGATTTACAAGTTAGGAACTTAAAGAGATGTAAATGATGAATGCAATATTAATGTGAGAGTGCAAGAAGGTTATCTAAAGACCGATTTAAGTGGGAAAAAAGGATAATTTATGAATAGATTATCCGTTTGTAGTGAGCAAAAGACTTAAGGTGAAGTTGGGGAAGAGCTTTGGGCTAAAGGGGCTTAAAATGTTCTCAATATCCTAGCCGAGACGGAAGTCTTAACAAACCAATGACCTAGATAACTCTAGAGACTAGCACGTTTAGCCGAAACTGACTTTTTCAAAGGAATTGTGTATACTCTATGTGCAATCCACAGACTTGAGTTGAGTTGATTTTTTCCCTCAGACCATTGTAGTTCTACCCTGCACTTGTTAGTAGGGCACTGACAAGGAAAGTTCTCCATAGAATCGTCGCTTTCAGACGTCTTCAATGATTCCCATGTTGGTCATGGGATAACCACACGTTGTGTCCTATGATGAGCCCGATCTACAGTACTTCCTTTCCATGTTGATAAAAAATGTTGCTGAATTGTTGGAAGGCCCTTTGACAAAAAAAAAACTTAGTGGTTCTCGAGAAAGTTAAGCTAGACTATATGAGGGGCAATCCAGTGCGTAACGTTGGCTAAACTAATGCGAATTATTGGTTCCAAACTCACAGGGGTTATGGCCGAGATCTCTTTTGCTAAACCATTTGAGATTTCGTTTCCTTCAATTCCCGTAAAAACTTAAGATAAAGCTCGTTTCATCTGGAAAACCCATTTAGTTAGCTCTTAACTTCTAGAATAATCTTCGAGTGCTTTCTGGGAGCCAACAGTGCACCCTGACCGTCAAGACAGTCGCCAATTTACAAAAAGCGCTTTCATTGCCTCTTTCTGAATGGTTAAGTCCAGTAGTATCAAACTAAGTAAAGCATTTAGAATGCCGCCAGGAGTGGTGCTTATTGCTCTAGTCCTTGCAAGATTGACTTCTCCTTGTAGTATGGTGAGTGAAGTACAAGCTACTTCAAACTGCGATATCTACTAAGACGATACCTACGAGCAAAGCAAGCATGACTTATCTCAATGCGAAGTCCATATTAAAGGCACACTTGGGGAAGAAATTGTTAATCGCTTACATGAGCTTGATATGTAGGAGCGATCTCAAAAACATGAGAAAGACGGCGGCATTAAGGACATCATGGGAGATTTAAACACAAAAAGGGTGGCATCTTCTTTTTTTTTTAGCATGGTCTCAAGGAATAACCTGCACGAGACTTCCTCTGATAAAGTATTCAGGCTTATTGATTTTGTGACAAGTCGAAATGTTACATTTACAAGCGAACTGTGGTCTCGAGATCAACTAACTTAACTACCAATCAAAATTTCAACCAGTGTACTGGAAGTCTGAACACGGAACACCACCTAATTGAAGACAAGGTACGCAGATAGAGACATTTTGTGTCGAATAGCTCTGTAAGACATCAGAACGAACCTTTCTAGACTGAGTGTCTCTAATCCCTGAAGAAACCAGATGCGACTCAGTGTATCCGATAAACATTGCTCCAACGGAGTCAGGGATATGCTAGGTTTCTCCAGAAGACAACAAATAAGCATTTGATTCGCTGAAGAGTGTCAGTAAGAGCCATATCTTGTAACGCTGACGAAAGCTGTTCGCAAAACGTATGAGAAAAGGAAAGAGGATGAGTATAAACTTTTTCGAAGAATAAGAGACCTGTTGTGTAGAAGCGTAAAGCTGATACGGTAGAGGAATGCTGTTACAGGTGTGAGGTTCGAAAATATTATAAGAACGTAAAAGGATGCAAGGGACGCCTAAGGTGGCGCGCACAAGTAGAAGGGGACCTCAACCAACTTGGAGTGCGTAACTGCAAGGACCTAGCAGAAGTCGAGTCAGAGGTTCGGTAAGGTTAGGCGGCTGCTCTCAGTAAACAGAAGCATACTTAAACCAGAGTTTTGATAGCATGAAAATTACCGGATTATTGGCATCGGGAACTTTAGCATGATGTTTTTTCTTACCTCAAGGAAGTAGCTCTGGGTAGCTGTACGGTGCAGACCTCTCCCTGTACCACACTACGTGCAGAACTATTTAGACACACAAATAAAGTTCTTTATTTTGTGAATATCGAGCTTGGCTAGATCGCTAAGGTCTTCGTAGAAAAATGTTCCTAGAGTCTGTCTTCTTAGCCTTGAAGTCGAGTCAAAGTCGATGTTAAAAATCTATAAATATCACCTTTGCAGGTTGTTCAACGTGGTGAGTGCCAATACATTGGTTTCCTTCAGACACTCTGTGATTCAATAGACATTTTGAAGATGACAGGCATAGATTTCGTCCACTCGATTTAAAGCAGCGGGAGACAATGTGTTACTCTGGACCGGAGCAACTAGAGAGATATTGTGTACAGCATCTCGTCTGCTGTAGTTTCTGAACGTCTAATCATGTTCCTCAACAACCCAGTTGTTGTGGTGGTTTGACCCTATGTCAGATGATGGATAAAGTTCCTGAATTTCAAACCGACGTTCACATTCTAAGGAGTATCTAGACAGATAGTTTCCATCCGATCATTTAAAGTAGCAGAAGAGGTCTATTGTCATACAGTGATCTCAGAGGGAATTCTCCAACTTATACGTCGTCCAATCACTTGGAGCTTCGAATCGAGCATAGAAGACAATTGACATTTAAATGTGGTAAATATATCTCAAAGGGTGTTGATAAAGAATGCTACCAAATGTATCACGCTTGAAGGGAGAATGCTCGTTCCTATCTCCTCGTTTCTAAAGCTCATGCAGAAATCATTTGAAAAGAGCCCTAACCTTGTTGAGTGCTTTCCTTAAAGACAGTGTGCAGCGATGACACCTATTATTGTGTTAATGTGCAATCTGCAAATCGAAATCAAACTTGTATAGCGATTCAAGTCCAACTTCTTTTCAAAAACTCTCAAGAATATCAAAAAATCCATGCATCATCGTTTGAAGCCTACAGGCTCTTTTCTAACACCCCGACTAGACAGAAGCTTAGGTAGAAGAAAACGTAGCTTAACGGATGGGAAATTCCTTGTTACATCACAGCTTTTCGAGCCTTAATCAACTGCGTTGTCCCTACGTCGTAGATGTATAGATTCGCCTATACAATGAATCTGTCCCTGTTTTCAAAATTTAAACATCACAACGAATCCATAGATATCCCAGTAAAGTTCCGCAGTGCAACGCGGAGTCACTCCCTGAATTTACTCTAAACCTTTAAGGATGCTCTGAAAATTATCGGGGGAGGCAGTATAGGTATAAGAGCGGAGAAAGGCTGACGCTTGTCTGCCAATGAAGTTCTATTCAATGTGACATTCCGCGAAACAGTCCGAATGATAAATTCTTTAGATGAGATGGTTAGAGCGGGCGTTGTCGAAGCATTATCAAAGCGATGATGGAGCACTTACAGCTTACGGCTAGATTTCTAGGCCTAGTTTTGAAGATTAGTATGGTCAAACAAAGACCTCGCCTCTGAAATGTTATCACCGGGAATCGCATTCCTAGGTTGGATAAAGTATGCTACTTCCTCTGCAGAAACTGGAGAGATAAGGAACAGAGAGAAGCCTTTTCTGCTAGTGCCCCTTTCTCTTCTACATTGAGAGCCGCTCTGGGGAGATCTCTTCAAAGACCTATCTATAAACAGAACCAGCACGGGAAGAAATCCTTATTGGTTCTTGGAGTACGAAATCCACATTCTTGGTTCTCCCAATGGTCTATGTTGGCCTATGAGCAAGTGCACCACGATGATCGAAACCGCATTCAATCAGTCAATGCCACGTAGTCCTCCTTTTGGAAAGTCTTGACCAAGCCGTAACGATAAAAAGTAATAAGAACAACAAATACACTGGTGCCAGTCTAAGATAAAGGGCAGAAGCCGACGAATGAAAACTTTCTTAAGCGCATTAAGAAATGAATTCAATTCAAAACACGGGCTAAAGTATCTATATCTCGATACAACAGAGCTGCTGCCATGATTTTTCTTCAATTTAAGACCAACCCAAGAGTATATAATGTTCAAACAATACGAACAAGATGAAAGAGGCAACCCTTATAATCCCAATCATCCCCAGTCCGCCCACCCGCTCGTTGAGGATAAATTTCCATATTTCTAGGTCATGTCTGTTTATCTGTCTGACGACTGACTGTCTGCTGGAGATTTTGCTACTCCTACTAGGGAGTTCGTTGTGCACAGGATGAACGAGATATTCTTCGATCTTTTTTTTTGTGTTTCCTGCTCCTCATACATATCCTTTGTGTGAAAGTTTTCTTGGAGCTGTGCCAAGAGTGTAAAAAGGGGTGAATGTTCTCGCTCCCAAACAAACTATAAGTGAAAATAATTTAACAGAACTGAATGGAATGGTATAAGTCTCCATCACTCAGACCAAACCACCCGCACACGGAGAACAACCCCCTTTTAGGTTTGGGGTCCGCCCCAAAATTTTCAAAATTTCGCTGAATTTGTTGGATTTTCATATTACGGTGGACGGGAGCGTTGAATTGGTGACAGGCCTCGAATCGAAACGAAAGGAAACTCTGCTAACATGATTTAAATTGAGATGACAACACCGAGATAGAGTGAGTGCTTCATTTTGGGGTTCATTCTGGGGGCGGGGGGTGGAAATTTATGATTACTGCCGCCAACTGCTTGGGTATTGTCTTGATCGCCGTGCCAGCATGCAGCGCCAGTTTTTAGAGATGTTATCTGCTTTTGAGGTTTTTTTTTTCCTTTTTTCTCTTCCTTCGTCCTGAAATTCTTGTCGTTATGCCAAAAGGAAAACCTCAAATGACACCCGCCCCGAATACCACACCCTCACCCGCTCAACTGTGAACAGTGCATTGGGTAAATATCAAATTTAAAAGTAAATTTCATTGTATGTCTTTGTTCTTGGAACGAGCAACCGGGACAAGGGCGGCTGGTGGGTAAACTAGGTCCTGGTAGATGTTTATCAACCCGCATTTATTTTATGATTACTGTTATGCGTTTTTAAGCTGTGTTTTGTCATGGGAAACCTGGCAGAGAATGAGACGAAATTCTTATCCCTTTGCCTGTTTGTTTGGCGAGAACAATTGGAACCGGGAGTTGAATTAAATTTAAAAGTTCCTATCTAAAGGATGTTTGCGTGCAATGAAACTGTTAATCATGGTCTGTAGTGGCAGTGGTGGTATTTTGTGTTTTTCTATGGGAGCTTAAATTTGCCAAAAGGAGTTTATCAGCGGGGATAAGCAGAAAAGAGAGAGATTTTCGGGTTGCAAATGAGGGTATAATGAAAGGACTTGTTTTCTTTTTCATTGCAATTTGTTGTGATGGTGTCAAGGAGTCCACAGCAGTGGATGTGTGCCATTTTGTGGTGGATTAACCGTAGATTTTCTTTCTAGATCAGGACTAGTATATTTTTGAAAACATTTTCTAATTGGAACAGAAGAGAGCTTTATTTCTCGTTTTTTCTTGGCGTCGGTTTTAATTGTTGTTAATTAGCATCGGAGAGATGGGAATTTAGGGCTGGTGTGCCTAACAAAAAGAACACTCAGTCTAATTTCCTTTTATAATGCTTCGAGTCTAAACCAACTACCATCGTTGCAAATGTTGATAGCGAGAGCGAGATTGATACCACGATCAAGGAGTCTGCTTCGGTCACAAGTTACTGGACTTTGCGACAGTACACAATTCAAGAGTTTTTGAAGTGGACAGCTGTTCGGAGCTTTGTATGATCTTTGCTCATTAAATAAGTTCTTTGGCTTTTTTGTTTGTCTTTTAATCCTATAGTTTAACGAAGCCCTTATGCTGACTTCAATACCAGCATCCTTTTTGCTTTCACCAGAAGTTCAGATCTAATTTCCAAAGTCTAATGGAAAAGCTATTTTGCGAACCTGAACCTTCAAGTTCCAAGAATCCTATTGAATGTGACCCCATTGAGAATCGTCTTAAGAAGTACCAATGAACCGGAGGTACTTCCCGAGGCTGAAAAATTGCAAAATCCTTGACAGAAAAATAATCTGCACGTGGAATGTGAGCGCCAACAGCTGAAGGGAGATTAAAACACCAAAAGAGCTCATCTCCGAAGGGAGCTCTCAACACTAAATTTAAGAATCTCCTTCCGTTTTTCAGATCATTGTAGAGGAAGTAATGGCAATGAAGGAAGCCCTATGTTGTCTCAAATGTAATGTTAAATGCATCAAGGATATTTGCATCTTCACGGACATCCAAACAGCAATAAAGTTCCTTGAATCTTGCTCTCGGGAAGATAGCTGAGCAATGTTTTATTCATCGCCATCTGGCCACAGAGACATTCCAGGAAACTGCAAGGCTCACGAGCTCATTCGAAAATTCACTAAATTAGCACCTTGCCAGGAAAGCAACAAAAAGGTATGCCTATTCATTCACTGAACCTGAATGCTATAAGCAAAGCCACAGGAACAGGTATGAGCATGGGACAGTATGTCAAGTATACAGACAAATGTGGCCTTAGCTCCAATGGATTGGTAATACTTAAACGATCGCAAATCGGCTCTGCCGCGGGGCACTGACCTATATGCTGAAAGGTTCGGTCTCTATTCTAAAAGCTGCGAAGACAAGGAGGAGTAAGAAACAGTCATCTGTTTTCTTTGTACCAATCTTAAACAAGACTGCTCCACCTGCAAGCTTCTTTCTTCGGCGATCTTAGCAATCTAGCTTCTATTGACGTCATTAGTTTCCATTGCTTTGTCAGGTGCTCCGACTGGTTTAATAAGCCAAACAGGTAGGTAGAATGGACCTCTTCGGGTCCGACCTTACATTAGACACATCTCAGGAACTGTTACCAGGAAATATTAAGAATCTAAGGAAAAACGGTCACCAGATACCATACGCATTCCCTACTGGGAAAATCAGGACTCCTAAAGGATTCAAATCTAGAAAGTAGAAAACTAATGAGCTGTGATGCAAAGCAAAGTAAACTGTTTGAGAGCAGAACAGATTATTGAAAGAGAGTCCATGCTTTCCAGTTTCAAAAGGAGGAAGAACGGGAAAATCCTCTTGCACAGTAGTACAATATTTATTCTTAAGTTCTGAATCTGTTCTCCTCAGCACATCTTACTAAAACTCTAAGGAAAATACTGAACAGCTGGTCTTGAAAGTTAAGGCTATTCATCGTCCTAGTGAGGCAAGTGAGATTTCGGTTTTCGCGGTGGAACAACGCAATAAAGAAAGACCTGGTCTTATGAGGCGAGCACAAGTCGTTAGAGCCCTTAGTCAACTTTGGGTGCAAAATTGGAGCTGGAGGGACACCTTTGTTTACGTAACTAAGAAAGCTACATGTTTCCTTGTCATAATGCAGAATCTAAAAACATCTAGAGCATGCTTTTTACTCCATATGATGTCAGAAGACACTACTAGTTGAGTTAACGCACGAATGGCTAAGTCTTCATTTCTTCAACTAAGTACTGACCTAAGGAAGGGACCTAAGGAGCCTGATGGTCAATTTTTCACACAATGATTGGATAGCCAACATTTCTGCCTGGAATGGGAAAAATTAGAGAACAAGACTAATCGAGATGCCCACGGAGGCTGACTCGTTGAACATTTTTTGTCACAAAGTAGGTCTTCATCTTGAAATCTTAAACTTGCTGAAGAATATTATACTCTGATGAGCCGGGTTTGAAGCTCTCTTTCAACAGGGAGTTCAGGTATGGAGGATGCTTAGTTAAAATTATGTTTAAGTGAGCGAGTCAGGGGAATCACATTCTAGGCTTACGGCATTAATGAAGTTAACGACATTCGAAATTATGTCCTGATTATGAGTAAATGCTTTAATTTGTCAAATGCTGCACTTAATTGGCATAGCTTACGTCTAAGGACGGGTCACTGAACTCAGTCTTACAAATTCCTAAGCAAACGAAACAAATCAATCATCCCTGCTCAACACTAATAAGTATAATTACCGAACAATCATTAACTTGCTAGCCGCCCCAATCAACTGAACCGGCTAACCTAAGCAAATTCCAAAGCCAACAACAAGCAGATTCTGCAGAGTAAAGCAAATTGTATTCCCAAGCAAATCGAACGTAATCATCCTTTAAGAACCTCCACGACCACAATCGGTCAAAAGTCTCTCCGCCTGTCAATTAGCGCCTGTCGTCATCGTAGTTGTCGGCACCAGTGTCGTTTGGTTAACATCATCAAACACACGGCTAAGCAAACCCTAAATGCTAATGAGTCTGCTATTTGGAGATGGTTGCCTGCTGACCATTACAACGGTACATAGGTCACGCTCATTTAACGCATAAATAATTAACAAACATTTGCAAAGGTTTGCAGATTTCCTTCTTCTCAGCAAAATTATCCACGAAGCAATTTGCAGCCGGACATCACATACATACACATATCCTGACTCAGTGGAACGTGATTTATGCACACAGGGACACAGTCATGAGTGAAAAATAACAATAAATCAATTAAAGGACCAGCAAAGGAAGCCAGCGTTGACCAATTCACCCATTCGGTCACATGATGATGGAATCCTAATAAACCGTTCAATGGCAACAAAGAAAAGGGAGTGACAAATGCGAGATAAGACCTCCACAGGACAACGAGGGTGATTCGTAAAAGAAAATTCCTTTTCTTTTCTTTCACTGATGATTCTTCTGATTGAGTTAATTCATGATTTGTTCGACCCTTGGCGAAGAAAAAAAGGATAATACCAAGGATATTCAATGTATAGAAACAAACCCATCTGTGTGACTGCTGTCATATGTGCGAATGACAAATACCCAAAGGTCATTTCGACCCTATATGGTGAGATTGAGAAACTTCTTCATCGCCAGGATACTCATCATCATTACCATCAAACCCCCATGCCATGGAGATGGGAGTTAACAGAACAACAACTGGACCACCATCAGCATTCGACATTCGACAACCGACATCCCCCTTTAGAATTCGTAGGTACTCTCGTATTGGAATTGAAGTTGAATCCCTTGGTGGTAATTCCGAGCGCATTGACCAAAGGGGCCGGCGTGTGTGGCGAAAAGAAATATATAAAAGTAAAGAGGATTCTCGTTTTCGAACTTTCAAGGACGAAACGCATTTATCACAGCGCAACCAAGAGGACCACCGACGACAGCAAAATGGCTGAGTTGGGTAAATACGACCGACACGATGACGACGACGACGACCAGAACAACGGCACATATACGCACTGCTGTGTCCTTATACGTGTATTTTCTCGGTTGGTTCTTGCATCGGTGTGCCCGACGAGCCGCATTAAATTTGCGCCAAGAGAATATTATTATGTATTGGGGGCGAGGTGAGCCATGCGGAATTGCGTATTGCGGCAAAAGAAAAACAAAAAGAATGGAACGAGAAGTGACGGAGAAGGTTAATGAAACGAAAGTGAACTTCGGCCGTGCGTTAAATTTGATTTGTATAGGGAAAGTGCTCAACGGAGAAGGCTATTCGGAACGTATTGCCGAGAAAATATTTACGTATCCTGTGAGTCTTTTGGTTTTTCAAAATGCGTCCCAAAAAAATGTACCAAGGACTACTAGAAAGGTGTCACATGCTACAAATTAAGGACATCTGCTATAAACAACAACATAGAAACCGTTGACATTTCATCGCAGTCATCGTACTGTAAAAATGGAGCAATCTGAGATTTGGATACCTGTGAGTGCTCCATGACAAAGAACGGATGACTTTTGGAACACTCAACCCCTAGATGTGTAATTGGCTCAGTTTGGCTCGAAGAAAGTGACGAAAAATCACAATTCCAATTTAAGGCCCAAAAATTATATTGCAAGTGTTACTAGAAGCAGCAACAGTAACACCAAGTCCGGTGTGAGGGTCTTAAATTTCATGTCGAATACTTAAGCCAACAGAAAATGAAAATATCAACTTGAACTTGGATCGGAATAAGCTTAAACACGGTCGCATACGATTGCAGCAGTACAACACACTAGTGTGCTGGAAAAAGGATCATAAGGCCTCTGCCCAAAACGCTTTACAAAAGGCCCAACAACTCGTCTGAATTGACATCACAAATATCATGCACTGCTGTCCATCTACATCGCTGAAAATAGAATATCCTTGCTGTCTACCTAGGCATTGTGCGCATCACACAATTCATAATCTCAGCAATTAAATTTGCCCACAGTTTGAAAGTAATCCCCGAAACATACTGTATGAGGTGGTCATTGTTGTGAGTCAAGTAAGGGGCACTGAGGCAATTTTGGTCTCTGTGTAGGTAAGGAGAGCCGACCGGCTATTGCTCGGCTTAACTCGTCGAATGGGGGTGGTTCTTTTATCGAACATTCGCATTCGTGCAACCGTTTTCTGAAGCTTTTTTAGTTTAAGCTGTTATGTACATATGTACGTACTTGCCTCCCCTCAAACACCACTTTCACTTTTCGATGGCATCGATACCTAGGGATACCTAGCTGACGAACTTGCCAGCCGATGATCATAATCCTCCTTTGTCGACCCGCTTCCTTTCTGCACTATAACACTAGCTAGCAAGATAAAACTCAGAACTTGGGTTGGGTCAAGTCCAAAATAAAATGAACTTTTTGTATTAGACAAGCATGATGCCAGCAACTCCAGATGTCACGTTACTTCTATAAATATAGATTCTCGCAGCCTGGCATTCACTTGTGCTTTTTGTTCAGAATTGTGCAACAGAGCCTTTTCATGTAGAGGACAAATTATAATAGGCAGCAGGTACACTATCGCGGCTTTTTTCGGAAAGTTCAGTCAAGACACTTGGCTCGTCAAAAGGATATAAATTCACAGAGGAATGAAGGAAATTAGTGCATTCACGGACTCTTACTCTTACGCTTTCTTAGTGTGAAAAAATTAGAGGAATGATTAGACTATTTGTGTATGAAGTAAAAGTCAGGCTTGCCTTAAAGTCTAGCTCAACTATTTAGTCTGTGAATATAAGCCATTTACTAAACTTTGTTTGGATTAAAGCTAACAATGGGTTCAGAGGAAATTATGTCTTGAATGTGCTTTCTTGAAGACTTTCAGAGGAGGCATCTATCGATAGATGGCTTGACGCGCCAAGGTGCAAGCAAACTAAAAGAATTTTCGTCCAAGTTCTTCAGATTTCTGCGGAATTGTTGTTGTCTTTCTGATGGGCCAGTAGCCTAAATGTAAGCCAGCTACCTTCAATGCTTTTTTCAAGGCTTGCATTTGTTACCGGCTGTTGACATGGTGAAACCTGTTGTCATTAAAGCCAGTAAAGTGGACCTTAGCAGACTGTATAATTTACCAATATTAATCTGAGAAAGAACTAGACCAGGCCTTGAAAAAAGAACGATATGTACTTGTTTTTGAATAAGAAGAATAATATTATAACCTGTCCCCAGCTCAAGATGCGATCTTGAACCTTTGGCATGACGTATTGTCCTTGAAAGAATCGACGATTTGACCATATAAGGAATAATCATGGACTTCTTCGGGAAAGGGAGATGTATCACATACGAATAGTGAGAAATGCAATCCAAAAGGTTCCAGCTTCTAAATTTACACAGAGATAAATGCGTCAAGTAATACTCGCTTAAGAGAAGACTTGAGTCAAAGCTGACCAACGAAAAGGACTGCGATGTCGAATAGGATAAGCAATAGTTCAAACAGAACTTCATCAATCACTTAGGAATCACTAGGAACTTTCTTCAATATCATTCAAGCCAAAATGCTTGCTATTAAAAGAAGAGTTTCATTCAGAACCGCACGACTTTGTGTGATTTTGTCATCAAGGTACTGAGCTTCTATGAAATCAGCTTCAACCAGATACATGTAAGAACAGTTGGATCAAAGCAATGGAGGTCCAATCTACCAAGTCACCTAAAATAAGTGCAAAACGAAGGGTTAGCGACTCCCCTTCATTGCACTGAAAGTTCCATAAACAGTGAAAGGCTACACAAATTCGTAGGCCAAAAAGTGAACCCTGATTTCACAATCGAACTTCGTCAACATGGGGAATATTTAAAGGAATTATGCTTAAGGAAAAATGGATTTGCAAACTTAGAAAGCATGTGATGTTTGTTTACTTTTTTCTGCTATGCAATATCGTCAGCAGCATCGGGAGTCTTGAAAGAACCGTCTCAAGTATATATTCACATATCAAACCAATATCTTTTTACGACAACTCCCACAAGTGGTTGGCCTGGCTAAGTGGTTCGTACGATGGATTGCTAGGAGAGAGGACACAGATTTCATCCTAAAACCACCAAACGATTTTTGGCGACACCACCTTTCGCAGACATGACAAACCTGGAAAAAACTTCTCAATCTGCCATTCGGAGTCGGCATTAAAACTATAGGTCCCTTCCATTTGTGCGAAAAATACAACAAGCTCAACATGAATGATTGTGAGCAGCTAAGCCTTGCCTCTCTCCGAGTTATCGCATCAAATATTTGTATTTGTATTTTTGTACCGTAAGTCCCCAAAATGTCAAATGTCATAAGAACACACTCTAAGCGATTCCTGAATTTGATTAAATAGCTGTCAAAGAACTTAACCTCTTTTACCAAGATCCTATCTCTCACCTCAATTTTTTGCGTTCAAAAATCACTACACGCCATTCCTTTTGCATTATGTATATTCTATTGATTTCAACCCACGCAATCCCCAATCGGTCCACAATCTCAATAATGCTCTGCCGAAACTATTGTATGGGTACAGCAAAAACCACTGACTTAACATTTTCATCCTGCGAATCCCACGCGTATTGATTTTGGAAATACAAATATTCCAACACACATTCGCATCACAAATTCAATCCTAAAACTGAACTTCTTTACCTTTGCCAGGACCCTACTTCAATTATTTAATGACAGCTGGGAGAAATATTAAATGTGCACACATCCTGTTACATTGGGTAAAGAACCCTACACGGATACATTTAAATAAACAGCACTAAATGTCTAGAACTAATATTGGGAGATATCCTTTCAAAAATTATTGGACTTTCCTGTCGAAGTGTTACCCAAACTTTACGAACACGTATACGATGTGTATATCGACTTGGTTATGCATAAATAATACACAGATGAAATTTTCACCAATGTAAAGCATCCTTTTTGCAAAAACCGATTCATCTGGTATTCAGGTCATTTACATGAACTCAATTAAGGAGTCCGTAACTTACAAACCGGATTACAATCAACGAAATGTTCGTTCGTCTCCCTTGGTCATACCGCATACGTATACGGATACGGATACACTTTTCGATTGGTAAAATATGTGTGCGGGCACAACATACCTAACAGAAAGCTAGGAGCTAGGGCTGGGATGTTCACTTACTCGTTATTATTTACATGTGGTCACATACTGGATGGTTCTCCTCACTAGGAGGGGTGGAGAAAACTTTGGATTGAATAATTAATTGACAAAGAGACTTTGGCCATTTATGGCGGATAAACGTACAAATATTGAGAGTTTGAGAATTTTCGATATAAATTTACGTAAAGTGGTCAGGTAGAGAGGACCTCTAGATCAAGGATGTTGTGTTGACAAAAATGCTCATGTTGCAGAGTGGTACAAGGATTTGGTATGAGGTATAGATGGTCATTTTGCATGGTTCACCGAGACACTCTGTGTAGGAAGTGAATTTTGAATTCTACAAGTGACATGTTGTAACTTTTTGCCGCCCATACTGTTCACACTGAGGTCCTTTTATGTGGTTTACCACGTGTATTCAATGGTGCTCAACAGGAATAACATTTGACAGAAGATATTATGACATGCAAGGAGCGCTTAATCCTCTTGTTCCCTATCCTTCTTTCTCTCTTTTACTTCATACAACAATCCAAAAATAGGTTTGAGAAAAGGCTTTTAACACGAAAACTTCATGTGTGTATGTCATATTACAGCGTGCTTGTACATAGATTACTTAATGACACATCACAGAGTCCTTTTTGTCATTAAGTATGCATAGGACGAACGCACACCCGGCTCGCAAACACCCAAACCATCGACCGCCAAGTGTTAAAATTTAAATTAAGTTTGAAACGAGGATAAATCACATTTTATGACGTGTGACAAGTTATTTTGCATATTGTACCACCCAAAGTGCAATTTCCATGGAGACGATAGCTAAATCCTTTTTTTGATTTGCATACACATAGCGTATACACAACACACACACAAATACACATGTGCTAACAATCGCCTTAATCCGCAAACAAAAATGGTGGCACAACAACAAAAAATGACAACAAACACCAACAGTAGTAGTGGGGAATAATATCCTTGTCGCAGTTGAATCATATCCAGCAGGACCGACCGACTTGACTACCCATTCAAACAAAAAAAGATCTAAAGCCGTTGCAATCAGTTTTGAAAAATCTTGTAAATTAGCTTATCTCACGGTGACGTGTGTTGTATCCGCTAAAGTGTGTTTGCCCTAGCCTATGACAGGGAAGCAATCAACCTCACTACTCAAGGGTAAACAAAGAATCACAACACAAGGGGCGTAGATATTGCATCACCACAAGCCTACGGGGAATTATTATCCTTTCCATTGGGGGTGAGGATGAATGTTTCTATCTGCCGCACGTTTGTTTAACTAAAAGATGCGTCAATTGCGTGCTTCCCCTTAGTCGTCCTTTAAGAGTGAATCTTTTTATGCGCGCTCTTGAATTCCACTTGACAGTCCCCCTCTTACTCTATATCGGCTATTGTTTAATGTGGTGGTGGCTATTAAATTACACACTTTTTAAAGAATATAATGTTTAGACTAGAGCATAACTGAAGTACGATCCTTGTCTGCCTATAAACAATGGCACGACATTTTCCATGCACACATTTGGGAATGAAAGGAATCCTTTTTTTTACGAAAAGAGTTGCAGCTTTTACATGTACAATTTAGATTGGGTTATCTGTGTCAAGGATAGCCATACTTCTCAACGGCAACTTGGAGTCTTACGTGTTTGGTTGAAAGGATTCGTTTGCGAAAAAAAGTGGGATTTGCATTAGAAGCGTTTCATTCAAATAAAACATTCAATTCAGGTAGAGCTAATGATGATGAGGCAATGAGCTAAAAAAAATAGTTTCCATAGTGGCTTGTGAGTAGGAATATCCTGATTTCCTAACAGCTGTAGAGCAGTTTTGATGAAAAGTAAACTTGTATGGAAATACAACAACTTTTCCATCAGACAACTTCTATCTACACGTGTTGTCTAACTTTGGAAGTCGAACAGCTTTTGGTTGAGAGTATGTCAGGCTTAAGCATGGTGAAGTCAACAGGACAACTGTATCCAAAGAACGATCAAATGCGGAATCTACGGGGTACCATGTGCAGGGACAACGAGTGCTTGAATGTTGTTTTGCTGCCAGATGTTGATCTTCCGTCACGAAGGTGACTTAGTTTTACAGCATAGGCTTCATTTGTGCTCACCACACCACGAAGGAGAAAGGCGATGACACCAAAGAATGTTTTTACGAGCTCCCTGCAAACACCTATAAGCAATATCCGAGATATAAGGATAAGATTGTCCTTAAAGACCCCAAGATTTGAAAGAAGAACATTTAGATAGAATCATCTGCACAATAAGACCTTCTTACCTATAAGCCATGACTTGGATTATTATTTAGTTGTGAGTATACAGAACCACCAATGTGGGATGCTACTCTATCTCAATTCACTGCCAAGGTCAATCACTTAACATTCTCGCACGAAACTCAAAGGACCATCAGGATCGTGAGATTAAGTAGTAGCAAAGATGTTACAGTAGGATAAGAGCACAAAAGGGTAAATGGTGCAATCCAACGTTTTGCTACTTAAACCGGAATCTGCTAAGACAAATTCCAAAGAGAGTTTCCATAAAGCTAAGTGCTTCCATGACTAAGCAACTGTCCATTTGCCAGTGCCTAGGTACATTGGTTTCATCCTAGACCCCAAGCTCAACTTGATCTTAAATGTGAAATGTGAAACATCGGGTATGAAAAGCATGTGCATTGGCAAAAGATGTGGACTCCAACCTAAAGACAGTTCTGTGGATGTACAAACACTACCGTCGTTTATCCTGTTTGGATTCTTCTTACGTATTCCAGGCGGTAATATAAGGGATAAGAGATGTTTATCCAGAACGATAGAGCAGTCATGTTTGCTAGTCACTATCAAAGCCTTCTTGGGCGATCTATCTAGGCTATTAAAATTTCGCCTTTTTTGGTTTTCTTCATGCCAAAATCTCACTGTCAAGAATTGAAGTAGCCAAAGTCAAGTCTAGAGCTGACTTGAGGAGATATCCTAGTAAGATACATAAACCAATTCATCTGCAAGATAAAGTTCGACGAAAGTATGGCCGATGACTGCCCGATCAATAAGAAAGGAGGGCCTCTCATCTAAGCCAATTAAAGAGACGCAAGTTATGGGTTTTAGGTCGGAAGATGATTCATGTACTCCAGATCAATATCCACCACCTACTCATCGATATCAAGGCCCCGGGTGAAATTTTTCGCTCCTCAAAGGCAAAAAAGACATGACCGAGACTAATGAAGGTCTGATACTGGAAAAAATGGAACGAATTTCCCACCTCAAATTCTAGCCAAGCAAAGGATCACTAAAACGAAGACCTTCACCTTAAGCATTCTGCTGGAGGCTCATTTAACGGATGATTAGACTGCGATTGACTCTACAAGGAGGCTTTACTTTTGAAACCCTGACTGAATGAAATCCATCAACTCCGTGTCCAAGGAGTGTGGATTGAGCTGTGATGGCTGACGACGAGGTGATCAAACACACTGAAGATGGCCTATGAAGACAATACTACCGGCTCTTATGAAAATCTTACCTGTCAGCTTAGCTCCCTACCCCTAGTCAGCACTCTGCATGACCTTCAAATCGAACATTGGTATTATTAGAGCTTTTTAGCTCTATCTTGAAGATCTTGCCCTCCATATCCTGGTTGGATAGTCAAACCGAACTTAAGGCGCCTGCTAACCTCAGAACCACCTCGAAATTAATGAAGGTATGTCAGAAAAAGCCCAGTATTCCGAACATCAAAGGAACAAAAGGGTGGATGAACTGAAAACGCTGTTCAAAGAAAGTAAAACTCATCCTGAAGATAGCAAATTAATTTATAGTCCGCCTGAACACTGGACACCTGAACTTGAACAAGTATGCTTGCAGATTGAGACTAGATAGCATCCAGCACTTACCCAGGGCTTAGAGAGAGAGAAAGAAGAGATTCACAAGCATTTCCCTTCCACTGTCCCCAAAACACGGATGTCAAGGACTTCTATGTAACAAAAATAATTCAGACTTCACATATTCTGAGAGCATTGCCTTTAGCTAAAGATTCGATAAAAAGATTCAGCACATGTTTATCTACATTTTCATTGAGTACCACTTCAAAAAAACACTATGATTTTCGAAAACAGGTTTCCATTAAACGAAGAAATACAACACATCCTTCCTTAGTACCAGAAGCAATGCAATTGCTTACATTCTTTGAAAAAAAAAAAAGGAAATAGAGAACCTTCCATTTGTAATATTGTTTGCGTCGAAACTTCAACGAGGACTCTCTATATTTCCTTTATACAAAGTAATTGTTAAAAATAAAGCTGTAGAGGTGTTTTCGTCCTTTCAAAGTTGTTCGATGGTGGAAAAAAAGCAAGATACGTCAATTCCATCGCCACAAAATTTCACAAGTTCCTCCTTAAAATCGAACACTACCTACATACATGCGAGTACCACCACCTACTTTTAAGGGCTCTTCCTTTTCCAAGGACTCGCGTGTTTATCAGCATGTGTAGAAAGGAATACTCTTCTTTTATACCGGATGAAGACAATGTAGTAAACAAACAAAACAATATGCTTGCATACTTCATTCAGTGGAATGTCCTTTCAGACTAAAAGGATTCGCGTAAATTGTTCCGTTATAGTTGGATGGATTATTTTATTTATTTTTTCTTTGCTGTACAGTTTCTTAGTTCTTCAATGTGACATTTTATTACGTAAAATGCGGGAAAACAACTGAAATTGTTGCAAAATGTCTGGATAAATCCTTTTATGTGGAACGCATGATTCCTTTTTGAGTTTTTTTTTTGTCTGCACTGGAAAAGGGTTGTTAGAGGGTTTACTAGATCTCTATCGTCCTTTTATCTGTTAAGAGAGTCTTTGTTAGGAAACAAACATAAATTGGATGAACACAAAAGGGGGGATTAACTGAGGGTGAGTGTTGTGTGTTACCCGCTTTCTGGTATATCCTTTTGACAAGAACAACAAGAATGAAAGAAATTGTATTCAGCAATTACTGCGTCTTTGTTTGGTTTTTTTTTTTTGTCTTTCTGGGTGTCTATCCTTTTTTATCTAATTTTTTGTTAAATGCGTGTGTCACGAAAGAAAAACAGAGAGGATGTCCTGATTTTTAAGTTATTTATCTACTTCCTATGGAACTTATTTTAAAGCATCACATCAGAGAAGCAGAGTTCAGGAAATTCTTGTAAGGATGTTCGTCTGAATAATTTCAGAGAACAAATTAAGTTTTGACTTTTCGTGACCATCATTTGGATTGTGCGTGGGGATGGCAGTTTAACCCCTAGGGTAAGTTCGCTGTCTAGTTTGCGACACAGATTCCTTCAACTAACACGAACAGAATCTTAGTCAAATCTACCATGTCTGTCTATGATAGACTGCCCTTAAGGTATAGAGTGTGCCATATTTTAAAATTCACCCACAATTACCTTCAATGTAGAGTAATCATCAATTTTAAGAACATTTTCAAAAAGGACCTTTTAATCAAGTCTTCTCGGGGAAGGAAAATTTGTTACGCAATTCACCTTCGACATATTCAAGACATTTTTTTCCTAATTTTTTCCTTGCCTTGGAGGATAATACAAGGAAATTGGTGATGGAAGTTGTTTTTCAATTCCTACGGTGTGTAGAGTACGTCAGGCTTTCTTTTTGTTATTTTTTCATGCCTGTAAGGACCAACTAAGTTTAAAGATAACATTTAGGAAATGTTTCTATTTTAATATGTCCTTTGAGGATACACGCGTTAGCGGTGTGAAAAGTCAAAAACTTCATAGGAGGTAAAGTTTTTTTTATTTTCTGGTTGGAGTTTATCACAGGGGAAGCATTAAGGCATGTCATCGTGGGGCTGTTATTACTTCAGATTGAAAGAGGGACACTTAAGCTGGTCTCTATATAAAATAAATTATATTGAACTGTTTTACAATGTTGTTTAAAGCAGTAAAGGGCTTTTATCTTGCGATGATAGGTAGACGACTTAATCACGCTAAAAGTTAGGTTTATGGAGAGTAAATGTATCTCTAGACATAATTTTTCAGTCTCGGCACCCTCTCCCAACTTTCTGCATCTAAAATCCTAAAAAGTCTTTTGTTCAAAGCCAGATTTCCTGCGATTGAAATTGTTGAGCTCCAACTAAATGTGGGCTTGTGAATAAGTCACAGAACGAAAGTGGATCCAGCTCCCTGTAAGGCGATTTCGTCGGCTTTCAATGCCTAATAGATGGAATTTTCGTTGTGAATTGTCAGCTTCAGGGTATCTATGTAGCTCTAGGCAAGCCTTGAGCTTCATTCATTTTGCACCCTTGCAGCAAAAACTGAAACCTAAATATCGCTTGAGTTTAAAAACATCCCTACACCAACACTAGCGCTGTGTGAATAGTATCATAAGAGTATGATGCTGATGTTTCCATGTCCTTTGGACAACGCAACTACCCATTTGAGAGTTTCTGGTGACATGCTTGTGTAGACCTTCTCTCTTGGGGCAACAACCAGACATTTTTGTCACACTTTCCTTTTTTCTAAAAGTTTTATTCGTGGCCCACTTATCGATAATGTCCTTCACCAATTCTGCAGGGAGGGCAGCTCGTTCTCAGTAGGGTAGGTAGTAGGAATGTCTACCTATTGGTTCCCTTTTTCCTCCGACTTAAATGAAAATCTTTCAGGACCTCTCCAGAGCGGTCGACCAGTTCCTCGAAATCGTGAGGGCAGTTGAGACCGAAGAAAAATCAACAGTATCAAGCGACGCTGTGGGTGGACAATATGGTACAGCACTATACTAATTAGTTAGTCTATGCTGTGGAAGTCACATCTTCAGGGCGCTGCGCAAACAGCAGAATCAAATGCATAAGAAGGAACACAGAAGGTAGACAGTGGCTGAAGCCAAATGTACGTCAATAGATAGTCAAGGCCAATCAGTCAACGATTTGAAGTTTTCAACGGCCCTTCTGACAAAATTGATTCGAAGTAGTTCAAACCAATAGCAAGGAGCATCTAGATGTCTGACTGAAGCTGAGAAGGATTGAGCATAAAGCCTTTTGATTGGTGGACAACTTGCTCCCCAGGAAAAGTGAACTGTGGAAAAAAGCACAGCACAAGGAGGAAACGACCCAATGCTGACCGAAACCTTTACTGAAACTCCGGAGATTGACTTCCGAATGGTCACAGGGCTGAAGGATTTCTCTCTAAAGGTTGAGATAGTCGCAAGTAAATGCACGAAAACTGTTGGGAGTACGACTAATGTACGGGACGGAATAAATCTGAAAGAGGATCGCCTTTATGTCCTCAAAGATGCGGTGAGGCTGATCGTTTTTGTTTCTAAAGAAACAAGGAATGTCATCAGAACTTCTGTATGCCAAACACTGCTAAATAGGTCACTCATACATAGAAATATGGAGACAGAGTGAAAAGCGGAACCAAGCTGACGATCTGGTGCCCGAAGGAGAAGGCAAAGGCTGTCAGGCGCATGGTTTGCAACTCAACTGTGGGCTGAGCATGGTTCCTGTCAAGTTCCAAAAAGCATCGGGGACTCTGCGACAAGCATGTACTAATGAATGTTCATTTTCATAACCACTGAAGGATAATGAAAGTGATTTTAAACTGTTCATAGATGGACCTTTAAGATCAACTTCATAATAAAGTACATCTCTTATCAGTCTTAGAGGTTATTTATACTAGAGCACAGGATTGTTCTTGTAGATGACCGGTAACTGCGGTGTTGAGAATGGTAACTCTACTTAAATGGTTCAAGATCCTGTGAGTTTATACAGGATGTGGGATCTAAATGGGATTTCAGCAGTTTCTCGTCGTCCAGGCACGAAAAAGGGCTGTACTTATCTACAAAAGTATTAAAAGGAGAAGAGAAATATACTAAAAAACCAAAGAGATCCTTAAGAGTTCGATCGATACTCAACGAGCATTTACAATTTGGAATCACTAGCCACTCCAAAGCCTACATGACACTCTTCGTTTGAAAATTCATTCCCATCCCAGTACTAAATTTCAACATTTCCCTAAATAAAGTCGTCAACACGCGCACAAAATATAATTGCAAATTTCATGGCCCAAGGATATATGAAAATATTATCTTTCGATTTTCCTATAATTGAAAATACCATTGCATTTGGCAAGGACAAAATAAAAAAAAGGAATTGAAACATAGATACTCGTACATCGTGAGCGTAATAAATACAATTTTGCATAACCTTGCTCAATATCCCCGGTAGCCAGTGAGTCCATGTACCGAAGAAAATGAATTTCATATTTCTATGTGGCATGATGGTTTTGGGTCTCTGTTTATAGAACGCAATAAATTGCTGAAGAAGCTTGTCCTTGCTGTCCTGATGAAATGAAAATTGAATTTGTACTTTATGTAATTTGCTTGTGAAAACAGAAACTTGTTAGATTAGCAGATGCAATGTGGGTGTCAGATTCTCATCGAAAGCGTTTTAGAATGGGGATAGGTCCTTACTATTGCAGTGATATAGCGGTACATATGCTTTATGTTGAATATTTTTCAGAATTATTGGTTTCACTATCAAAGTGCTTCCCAGGGTCCTCAGGTACAGTGCAACTAAAGATTTCCAATCACGTTCAGAAAAACGAGTTTTCAACATTTGAACACGTTCGCCTTTCCGGATGAAGACGAGAATATGACTGGTGGAGGGCATGTTATAAGTCTCTAAGAGCAAGGACGTCTTTACAAAATATAAGCCCAGAGTCATTCAGTCAAAAGCTTTGTGTTCCGCGGTTTTATAGTGATGGGACTTTCACCAGAGGTAATCTTCATTGTGACAAACAAAGCATAGAATCTCGTGACAGAATGAGTTAAGCAATAAACCTCTAGTGGCCCAAGTACCACAGAAACCGAGCTGGACGTCTCAAGTTCGAGAAAATCAGAAGGTAAGGCTTTGTACTTTAAGACACCGACATAGCTTTTCTAATACTGGTGGATCACAGATGCTTAAGGCTATATTGATGAGCGTAAGAATTATGACACGATTTGGTGGTGAAATATTGAAGGGACGGAATTCAACTAGCTGTGTGTGAGAGATGGAACATCTTTCCTCACGATTCAAATGAGTCAAAGAACGTCGCAAAACCTCTGTCATCTTATAGTCTCAGTGCGCAATTTTGAATTCTATCTAGGATGTGCAAGACAGCTCTCGGTTCATCATACCAGATCTGAGCACTGGTGTCCAGCTTTGAGCGAAGGAAGAACTTTAAGATTGATGCCAGACAGACGGAGAGAATGATGGGGTATGTAGAATACTTCCGTCGATGAAGTAGTTTTCCTAACAAATCTTGAAAAAACCCAACGAGTTCCAGGTCGATATCCACCGTCTCTTCATCGACTTCAAAGTCGCATACGACAGCATTCACCGCACCGAGCAATGCAACGCGATGGCCGAATTTGGTTGTGAAAATTCGCAATAAACCGTTAAGCTTGGAAACATAACCTCCGAATTATTCCAAACATGCACCGGATTTCGGCAAGGAGACGCGCTGTCGTGTGATTACTTCAATCTTGTGCTGGATAGTGGCAGAAAGCACCGCGCGTTCACAGCGTGCAATTATTGAAGCTTCTAAGCTGCTACACGAGTTGGTCTTGTTATGATTATTTAACTATAAAACAAAGTAAATACACGCCGTCGACCAAAAACCGATCCGTCGAATACCGCCGAAAACAAAATATGTCATTCGACGGCTATAGTTTTGAGGTAGTGAAGGAGTTTACCTAGCTCGGGGCAAATATATACTCGACAAAAGATACCCTCGTAGGGATTCGACGAAGGATAACCTTAGTCAACCGTTGCTACTTCGGTTGCACAAATAGGGTTTAAACTCCTAACTTGAAGGTCCAAAATCATACTCAAAAAGTTGAATGCAGGACGATAAGTAAGGTGGAGTTGGATCATTTGAAAGAAAAATTATACATAGCGTCTGCGAAGAGGGCGAGTGGAGGAGAAGATATAACTGCGAACTCTTCGAGCTGTATGTAGATGCGGATGTAGACCGTAAAGCAAAGTTTTGACAGCTGCACTAGCTCGGCAAAATAGAGCGAATAAACGAGAACGCTCTAGCTAAAAGGGTCCTTGAATCCCAGCAACCTGGTTAAAGAAGAAACAGGGGACCGAACCGAACAATAGCGGATGCTAGATAGCTTGTTCTAGTGAACTAGAAGTATCGTGCCCGAGAACAGTAAATAAGTTAGGAAGTATATCGGGGCATAATGAAACCTAACCCGAGGGGCACACAAAATGAAAAATAGGTGAAAAGTAGGAAAAAGTAAAGCAAAAGATTTTTTACATCAGTGTCGGGTTGCAATCTTGGGTCTGTATAAACTTGCAGTAGAACATTTAGAGTAAGCAAGAGTCTCGAAAACCAGCAGTAGGAGTTGAAAAAGATGGCAGAACATGAAAACTCGCAGGCGTGAGTGACCTTCATTAACAATATGTTAGCAACAGGATTATACTTGTAACTGCAGGGGCTGTTATACAAATTTCAGAGGATAAAGATGACAATGAAAGTGAAAAGTTTGTCCGGTATTATCCTTGTATTGTATTAAAAGTGATAAAACATACGGAACTCTGGAAAACTTGAAGTTTTATTGCACTAGGTGGCTGTAAGTGAGTCTCTGAATAACGTTTGCTATCCACTTCGCATGTCACTATAAGTAACAAGGCTTCACTACTGGAATTCCACAAACACAGCAATTAATACATATTTCCACTTAAAAATTTAATTTCCTTTCATTACAGGATAAATACACATGATAAATGAAACTTGCCTCGTACTTCCCCCCTCTTAAAATTTAAATCCAATAAAACCACGGCAATTAAATTAAAAAAAAAAACACTCCGCGTTCGCATAGCAAAGACAAAAGCTTCTCGCAATCATGTAAAGCTCAATCAACGCCAATAATAACAGGACATCATTATTTTCCATAAACGACCATCCTGCACCATTGAATCAGGATATTATTGGGTTAACCACCAACGATTTTTTTTTCTACTTTTTTTCATTTTTTGAGAAAAAAAAAAGGGATCCAGAGCAAGTTGCCATATCCTTGCTGCAAAGGAATATATTCCAAAGAGAGGGAGAGAAAGTGACTGTAACTACAGGCAACACAGCATATAATCAATGCTTATCTCCATTACAGGATCTGTAAATTCCAGTTTATTGCTGATAAAATTACGCTGTGAGAAATTTTACGCAAATTTTATGCGTAGGATATTTTTGGGGTCACTAACGGAAAGGACACCACCAATGTAAATGAAAATTGTAACTCTTTTCCACTAATAGCTGAAAATAAACTTTCGACTATGTGATTGTTTGCGGTTGATAAGAGACAATCGCAAAAGGACATTCATTTATAATTCATTGTGGTTATGTATTTTATTTGTCTTGCAATAAGGATACCATATACAATTGCTATTGTCATTGCTATGTATCCTTTTTATAAAGACACTAAAAAAAAAAATACACACAATTCATAAAAAATTCATGATGAAACAATTTTTCGTTTATCCAAGCGGGAAATTCCCCAAGGAGTGGATATTTTAAGAATCTCACATGCAATGTTAAAGAAAAGAGTTTTCAAAAAAGGATGTCATAATAGCAAGTCACATAAATACACACACGCAGTGTCTTCGACATATTTCAAATGGAATTTCATGGTAAAATCCTTTCCTTATCGAATTGCGAATCACTGCATTGTAATTTGAGGGATGTATGTGTGTATTTTGTCAAGGAAAAGGACATTCACTTGAATGAGTTATGAATTTTTTTTTTATGATTGCTGTCATTGTTTTATTTAAGCAAACTGAATTACATGTATGAGTATCGTTAAGGACATTCTGCAAGCATGCAATTTTGAAGTTATCCCTTAGCAAAATGAAATATAAAGTGTTTTACGAGTTTTTGTTGCTGACTATCCTTGGAGCGCGGAGGAGGAAATGTACACAGTATAGGTATATGCGAACTTGAGCTTATGATGCGGTTTAAGAGACAGAATTGCAACCCTAAGGGGACAATTTGAAGTATCGAATTTCGACATTTGGGAGGGTTGGTCATACTGATATGGTTACCAGGCATGTCTCTGGAGCGAGGGGAAATTTGGCAGCGATCGGGGTACATACTTAGATAAATATCTACGAGATGAGTCTATACAAAGCTGATAACTATTCCAAAAATGGGCAATATACTCTTGACACTCAAGCATCTCGAGGAAGAAACAGCTGAACACTATGGATTGTGTAACTTTTGTCCAAATCAGAAAGAAAATCTTTGACAGGTCCTTCTTTTAATTGGACCTGTACTGACCATTAGGAAGATCCCTTACGAAATACAATGCATTGTATGAAGGAAGGCTCTCACAAGAGACAATGAAGGTACACCTGTAAGAATGAGGATTCATTGGACGACATCAGCTGCTGGCAAGGGTTACTGTCTTCAAACCATTAAGCGATTATCTCACAGTAATCCACACGAAAGCTTTAAGATTACTTTTTTTTTATAATTAGCGCGCGTTAAAGGGAATATGACTACCCTTAAACTATTAAACTAGAGCACGGACATTAGGGAAATAAGAGGAGAGACGAAGGAGGTACCGATGCACGTTGGCTTTAACTGCTTGTGGGTTATAGTGATGAGGAAGGTATAGTGAAGGAAACTACAAACATCGACATTCAGATTGGAAGATGATATTGCCTCTATCCAACGATTTTTAAGTAAGTTCCTCGCTAGGGAAGTTTGCATCGTATTTGCGCAACATGAAAAGTTTTTGAATACAGTCTATCTTCACGTTTCCTTGGATTAAGCTTCAATTTTAAATGAAAAGACATTGTGATTGTGTGCTTCTTTCTCCGTTGTCCCACTTCTAAATCGTAATTCCCATCATTCCAATTGAGAAACTTCTATCTGCTCAATTCAATCCAAATTTCGAAGAAAACTTTTCCAAAAACCTCTCTAAAAATACCACACGATCAAAGAGACAAAGAACTTTGAAAACATTTAAAATGATTGCCAACAAAAATGCAAACATTGCTCATACAAAAACATTCTTCGAAAACCTTCAACAAAAAAACAAAAAGAAGTCCACAAATCAGCCACCTAAATCCACCTTTCCAAATCGAAATCAAGCTTCAAAAAGGCATCTGAAATGCAAGGAAAAAAAAAAACCGAAAATAATCCATGGAATCTCTTTCCATCTCTCCTCAAGTACGTAAAGTATGCTAAATTAAACTTCCACCTCAACTCACTGGACATGCCATTGTGTGCGCCCTACCCCACCTCCCTTAGTTGGGAACATCAAAAAAAAAAAAAAAAAAGGTATGAAGACATTTTTCACATTTTGACCTTTAAAATGTGGAATTTCCTCTGTAAAGCCTAAAAAGCGAATTTCCTACCATCATTTCCCCCAAAAATGTTCATCTCCCTACACCAGGAGATGACGAAGCACTGAAAACCAACGAAGCAAGTGTCAGCTGGAGAAAGACAGAGACAGACTACAAACAACAACACAGGCATAAAAATAGGACAAGCACAGAAAAAAAAAAAAGAGAAGAAGAACAAAAACACGTTTGGAATGTATACCCTTCCCTCCTGCCAGGATGGCAAACATTTGATGGCAGGAATTTCCACAAAGCCCATGTGAATGTGAGTTTTTCCCTTCAGTGTTATCTCTTTTTTTTTGGAACAAAAGGATGCCAAGTTCAGAGTCCTTTGTGATCTTGCCAAAAAATACAAGACAATGAAAAAGGGAATGACTTTGCTAAAGGTTTACTTAAATCTCTATCTTATCTGTAAGGAGGGTGTGGTATATCCTTCTCATTCGTCCTTGTACTATATGGTTAATCAGTTAATGACATCCGATATACATTTTTCCATCCATCTCTTCGTCAAGCCAATTAACAAATCCTGCCGTCAGCTGCAGAAAATATCCTCAATTTAATGCAACAAAAGCAATAACAAGGATAACGCAACCAAATTGAAAGCAAACAATCGGGTTAGGGTACACAAACTGATTGCAGGACACGCAACACAGATGTAAATTGATATAAATCACAAAGTTTGCAGCACCTTATAAGACAGATCCTTCCTCCACAGGAATGTCCTTGCTTCCGTATGCCTTCCATCCGACAACCAAGATGACTATGCTAAATGGCAAGGACAATTCATCATCGTGCAAGCAAGCAGTAGCGGAAACTTTCGCTTGCATCAATTACTTGAGAAAACTTTTCCAAAAACTTTCACAGTTACTTCGAATGGTTTTCTTTCCTTTTTTTTTGGGAAAGACCGTCGTCGTCTTTGGGAAAATTAGTCCACCAAGAGTATTCATCAGGATTTTGAAGGATGAAATTCATATTTCACCGACAACGATGGTACGAGACGGGAAAAAGCAATTAAATCCTTCTCCCTTGCGTCCTCTGTTTTCCCATTGTCTCTGACTCATTCTTTGTAGATTTTCGAAAATTTTCGGACCAAGTTACCTGCTTTCAAGGATCACAAGGGGTGGGTGGGAAAATATTAAAATGTTTCATGCGTCAATTTTTAATGAAGATTCCTTCAGTGGAGAGTGGAGTATCGAGACGGTTCTTGTTCTAACTTTTGTCGTCATCTTTGGTACTGAAGCTGGAGTCGATTCGAGTCCGGCACTATGTATACATATGTATGTGTATGTGTTTGTGTGTATTGCTGTGTATTTTTTTTGGAAGAAATTTTGTGCTTACACAGTGAATAATATTGAGGTAACCGTCTGGAATCAATTTGAAATTTTAATTAAAAAGTTTCGTGATATTCTTTCTCGTCCTTTTTTTCGTTTTTTTTTGTGAAGGAGATTTTCTTTTTCTTTCTTTTTGTTGTAGAAAGGACAACGAAATAACAATTAGTTGGTTTTGGATAAGCGCACGAGAGGAAAATTAATTTTTCTTCTTACCGACATCGAACGATATTTTTATTCCTTGTGTTGGAGGGGTGTATAATTTTAAGGAGTTGTTTCTCTTTTTTTTTGCATTTTTCTTTTCTTGGAGAGCACACGCAAGAAGATAGATACTTTGTGTTGTTTTGTTTGTTTGATGACGAACATCATCAGAAGGACTTACCTGAAATGAGAAAAGAAAAAAAAAAGGAAAATTATACGAGGTGTTTAATTCGGACATAATTGCTAATGGAATATTAAAAAATTTAATATCTTGTGAGACGGAGGTGTTAAGGATTTGAAAATCTTCTGTGAAGTCAGGAGAAAAGTTTGTTCTTAAAGTCTTGGTACATTCAATTGTATATTTTTTGTTTGTTGTATGAAAGGGGACGTTTTCTGTGGAAGATATAGGAAGCTGTTGTAGAAAAGTAGTCCTTTGATGCTAGACCCCGGAAGAGACTGGTAGTCCAATTTCTTCTTTCATTCTCACGGCATCGATGTCCAAAGTTTGCAATCTTATATTATTTCTCGCGGGGTAATCATAACCAAGTCTCTTGCAGAGAGAGGTTATATCCTCGTTTTCAAGACAAGGCACATACACACACATAAATAAAGTTCTATTCTAGTTCTTCTCATCCGAATTGGGAGGTAATTTTTGGGTCGTCTTGTAAGTGATGACTCAGGTGCTGGAGTCAATATTAGACTATACTTTCCCTAAGGTCTCTCAGTCTTTCAAGTGGAGAATTTTGCAATAGGTACTTATGACAGTGAACTTTATTGTGAAAATCAAGTAGAGAGGACGGAGTATCTGCGTCTGTAGCGAATGCACTAGATCCAAAACAGTACCTACGAGAATGCAGGACTAGATTGAATTTGGTGAGAAGACTGAATTTCCGTGTCTAGGTCCTTGAACACAGCGGGATTACCGGGAATTAATTCTCCTATGAGCTTGCAAAGCAATAAACAGAAAACAAAGAGAATCCGGCAAAATGACAAAAAATCCCTATCTTCTTTAAAAGGTATCATCACCGGGCATAATATGCTGAACTACCATGCAAAAAGGATGTGGTGACGAAGAAGTAGATGAGGACACACCAATTTCTGACCACCTTGGGTTTGCCCCTATCTTCGGTGAGGGTTTTTGCAGAAAGCTGAGTTTCTAGCAAACACAACTGTAGGTGACATGACTTTCCAGGAACCAGGCAAACTAAACAGATTCTTTCCGACGAATGTAAGAAGTCTGCGGCATTCTTGCAGTCTCTCAGCCGAAACGACTGCAGAGGACTTATTGGCGATGATACGGGACACTCAACGTATTAGGCTTAAGTCAACTATCTGTGACGCTTCACGCTGTGTCATTGTCCTCGTATCAGCTGACAGTGACGTCACAGGTATCACAGACGATGCTATTATTACCGCGTTAAGATATTTGTCGGAATTTTTACAGACGTCGAGTTCATCTTAAACACTCATGCAACATGAGTTTTATTAGCTGGAAACTCAATCATCAACGGAAGTCTTAACTAAAGATGTACGAAAAGTCAAAAAAGGTTCAGAGCCGATGCATTTCTTCTCTTAGTTCTTGTTGTAGACTCTACTTAAAGCGGATCATTGGACTAGTAACCCAAAAGGATATACTACAGCGGTGTTCATCCATGAGACCATCCTTAGTAGAAAGGTCTACTTCCTGCGTTTTATGTTAAATCTTCTGCTGAGTTAAGGACTGCAGAACTGGAAGCCAGGCGGCCGGTAAGGCTCTGGAGTGAGCAACAACTATAAGTCAAAGTTCTGCAAAGAATGTAAAAATGGGGTACCCGCTGGGACTCAGGGTATAAGGGCACAATAATATCCCAGGGAACGAGAATTGGGGTGAACTTGCAAGAAAACAGGTGGAACTACATCTCTCCAGTTTTCTTCCCTTTGCAAAAATTGAGGCCGCTGATTCAATTGGAAGCATGCGCAATTGCCGGAAGGCTATGACTCTTGAATGACAATAGAAGATCTAGCTCCCTGATTAGATTTGGTCGGAGTGAAGCACGAACTATCTCAGGCATCGTAATGGACCACTTGATTACTTGTACTCATGCGGAGGGACTCAGTGTTGCTCACAACGACTAATATAATAGCTGTTGGGACGAAGAGGAAGGTTAATGGCTGTCTCTTATTCAGTGAATGTCCCGTTTTGAGTAAGACCAGGTTTCGGACTCTTGGGAATTGTTTCCTTGACCATGGGGTGGCTCTTTTTCTTTTTCTTTTGATTCCGGTCTCCCACAGGTGATTTATTATAATTATGGAACCCAATCAGTGGTCTACGTCAGCGGATGTCTCATATCACAGGGCTCCCATCAACCGAATTTCATACCTTATGCCGAATCCACCAATAAATTGTACCAGCTGCCCTTGATTTTATTGTGTATCGTACAATCGATCTTTTAGCACTTGGGTTGTTTGTAGTAGAAGGTTCCACATTGTTTTCCAATGTCGAGTAGTACGATTGATTTGTGGCTTGATTTGGCGACTAAAGCTCATGTGTAAACGTTTTTAAAACACCAAAACACATGCATGTATAGGCATATGTCTGCCCTCACAATTTCAAACCGATAAAGGATATCAAAGCTCCAAACAAGTGTTTATTGAAAAAAACATTTTTTATTACATTTGCTGAAATGTTCCTTCCACCATGTCGCCTGTGTCCTGTGTCGTTTCGAATATGGATCATGCCTGTGTTGGTTCCTTCCGAAAGGCATACATAACACCATTTTCATTCACACTACTCTTCAATTCCTTCGCATTAAGTAAATTCCCATAAAACGTATACTATTCGACGTTATTGCAAAAAAGGATATCCCCTCAGTGGATAACATGTCTGCGATAACCGTAAAGGGTTACTTTGGGGAATTTCCCCATAATTTTCTTAAGAATAATATGAACCATTGGGTGGGTTGGGTGGTAAGTTTAAATAGACCTCTACACCGCAATTTAAGGATTTCATGTTTGTATGCACACATATACGCACAAAAAAAAAGAAGGAATGTTTCTCCTAACTCGCGTTGTGTCAATTCAATTTGAGGATGTATGTACTTTGAACGAACATGAATCTTTCGATGTTTCTCTCTAATCAATTATGTAAAGCAGGCATGGAGCTGAAGGATTTGTTTTTTTTTTTTGGTAATATCAAGGATATTTTTGTTTTTATTTTTTTTTTTGTCTGTTTGTTTGCAAATTGTCGTCATTGCCAAAAAAGAGAGAAAAAAAAGGAAATTTTGTAAGAATTGTTAATAAGGTCGCTAAAGAAGAGTGTACGAGTAAGTAGAAGGCAAACAAGGATATTTCTTTTTATTGCTCTTTGTTATGGCGGCCTTCGTTGCTTGTTTTTCTTTTTTCGTTCTTTCACCTTTGTGTGCGCGCAGTAATAAAACTCAGATGAAAGAATACACTTTGTTGTCCTTTATTTTTAGGTGTGTGTTATATCCTTGAACGTGCGCTCACAGTAAGTAAGGTTCTGAACACAAAAGATGTCTCCAATCCATTCCGATACATTATTAAATTTAGTCCTTGCTCTCTTACTAAATTCCATTCATACTTTGTCCTTTCATTTTGGCGAAGTGCGTGTATGGCATGGGGAAACCAAAAGCGGCAAGGACTTTTCCAAGGATTGGATAATTTAAAACTTTTTTTTTGTTTCTATTTTGTGTGTGTGTACTTTCTGCTTTATTTCTCTATGAAATATTAATAGCTCGACGGCCGTGTTAAGGGCGTACCTTAACACTTAAGGAATGCGAACGGGTATGTATGTGTGTTGGTTCAATGTTATTACATTTAAAGAATGTGTGTACTCGCATGTAAGTATGATATTCTCCTCCCCCAAGTTTTGAAGAGTGTGAATTTGTACTGACATTCTTGGCAACTTACAACCCAACACAAACAAAAACTGGGATATATCCAGGATATACCCATACTGTATGTATAAAAGAAACAGGAAGAATAAGAAGAAAAAAAAAGTAGAAGTGCTTTGGGTTTATCGATTTTCTTTCCGTTACGCCATTGTAGGTACGTGGCGGGGTTATGTTGCTCTTTGCTGCCGGGTGCTAGACGATTTTTTTCTCTCGAATCCACCTACGTTATCCTTTGCAGGAGGGATGCATTCTTCTTTTTTTCCTCTGTCTGTCTGGTGAAGAAGGACTCGCAAGGAAAACTTATGGTCATGACTTTAAGATGCGTCCGATTAGGATGCCATTTTGTTTTTAGTTTTACGTTGTGTATCTTATTCTTGGAAGATAATTCTGTGACGGTAAAAAGAGAGATAGGGAGAGAAATATAGTAAATAAAAAATGGACAAAATCGCTTTTGATGTTTGGAACTATCAAAGGAGTATGTTTTTTTTGTTTAGGTTTTTTGGCTTCAGACAGATCAGAGATTCGATTAGACTCTTTGTTGTTCGCCTCAAGGACAAAGTTTCTATCCTGAAAAGAACTACTAAAGCACTTGACGTTCTCAAATTCAAATTGGTTTCAGTCCTGTAGTGTATATTTTTAGGAGAAGCTTTTAATGTTCCGTACATCGGGATATGATTCCATGGGGTCTGACTAGGTGATCAGGTTTTGCTTGTTGGAACGATTGAGAAGATAGAACAAAAAATCCTTGCAAACCAGAAATCGGGCATTAGGTACTGCCATTTAAGGAGTTCAATAGGTAGAGCGATAATTGATGGCATAGTTATCTAATGGCTGCTTCTTAAGTGAGTGGAAGACAAGTGCATTTTGTGATGTGGTTTCCATACCAAAGGTAGACTGAAACCAATTTCAAAAACATTCGACATACATATGTCCAACCCGACTATTCTTCGCCAAGAAAAGAAAGATGGCGTCGCAACAAGAATTCTGACAATTTACTGAGATTGACTTACACATTTGTTTGGCGACTTGTACGCTAAGAACGGACCCATATCTGCCTTTGAAAGCGAACTTAACTTTATGGGACAGCGAAAAACTGTCTAAGTTAGCATGCGACTTCCACACTCCTAGCTTTTGTTAGGATTCGACCTCCTTCTGAACTGACCCCTGCATGACACAATAAATCAACGTACACACTAGTAGTTTGCTACCAAAATGTCTGGTTCTCTATAAGCCCCCCTGCAAAGTATAGCATATCTACATGTGTCCTTACTGACGTAACATCCCTTGCAAGTCATTGCAATTATTCAGCGTATTTATGTCTTTAACCGCTTTCGTGTTTGAAACCTTGGCTGCCATTGTAAGCAGCTCGTGGGGAAGAAAAGACACTCTGGACACCTTCTAAGGAAACGATGTGGGTCTAGAAATGATTCTTTGTTCAGTTTCTCCGATGGAGTTGTACCGAAGAATATTACACGGTCACCGCTCGATAAAGGAACGCCTTCTGCATACAACAATATAATGTATACACCACACTTCCACAGACATACTTAGGGATCGCACAATGCATCAACAAGTGGTGTAACCTTTGGGCGAGAGGCGCTGGCCCACCGTGTTGTGAGCCAAGGAAATATCACTGAGGCTACTTTGGTGCAAAGGAAGCTATCCAGTGGAACCCACAAATCTAAGACAGCAAACGAGTAGGTACATAGCCCTCAAGAAACTTGACGCTGTTGGACAGTTCGACTGTCTCGTTAGAGTCTGATAGAGCTTCTCGAACTGTATGCCACGCCGCATCGTCGTGATAGTCTAAAGACCCTAAAGTGGACTATGTCTGTGAGAACGATTTAGGCAAACAAAAAACAAAAAAATAGGAAAATGCCAAAGTGGTTGCCTCCACTGAAAAATTGGATGACGTTCTGTCCTGATGAAGTATAAACTTTAGATTTGGTGTTAATCTGGGCAAAAAATCAAACTGTTCTGCCCCTCGGAGCATACTGATATACTTTCGATTGCCTGATGAATGCAGAATCCTGGATCTGTTACTCCACCAGGGCAGACACCTCGTTTAGCAATAATTCATTCTCATTTCAGGCAGCAGTCTATCGAATCGGTCAAGGTATAGGTAAGAATCTTCTAAAGATTTGGTTTGCTTCGATTCCTAGCTTCCTAGAGAGTTTTAAAGTGTCGTTGGATCGTCCATCGTGAAGCCCGTAGTAGCTTTTTCAAAATTTGGTTGGTTTTTCCAGGACAGACCCAGCAAATGTTATTTTTTTTGGAACTTGAAATATTTCTTAGGTGATACGTGACCTACGTAATTCATCTATCAGTCCTGGCTAGACTCGTTCTAAGAAAAATTTGGACTTATGTTGTTGACTATAGTGAACTATTTGAACATTTTTTTCACGGACTTCAAAAGAGTTAAGCGACTCTTTCTACGGGTCATATTTCGATTGATCCCGACGTATTCTTCGATAAATTTTTGTGTAAAATTACTAAAAGAATTACATCAAAGAACCCCTAGGACATTAAACTCGAACATGTCTCATTTGCAAGCACTCAAATTGAATTTGAGAATCCTTCCATAGCAAATCCTTTTCATTCTCTTTTTCACACGAATAATTCTGTCAACCACTTTACACATCCCTGAGAGCAGTGCAACGAACGTTAAGAGCAAATACCTGAAACTCCTTCAAGCTACATTCCTATATCCTTACAAGTGTCCTTCGTCACCAATTCTCATGTGATTTTAACCGAGTAACAGTGTAATGCCCTTTTTTTTCTTCTTCCGTTCCTTCAATCCACCATCCAACGACTTTACCTTTCAAAACGGATCCACCTCATACAAATAAGAAAAAAAAAATCCTTTTCCTTCGGGTTTATGACCGAAAGGCAAGGATTCACGAAAAAAACAATAACAAAACTGCCAAGAGAAACGGTTTATTTATTGCTGGTGCATGTCAATTGACAATAAAAGGATGTTCTCCACACGTCACATATGAATACAAGGACACGATTGTTATGTCATTTAGTGTATGAGCGAGTGAATGTTTTTTTTTTGTGTTGGTGGTGTAATGTCATTCTGAACGGTAGATGACTTGTATCATGATAAATCCTATTATGTATGTGTGGTACCAAAAGGATGATGGCGCTGAGTAATGAAGTCACGACATCAAAATATTTAGGACTTGGTGTATGATTTTAATAGGTTTTATACTTCCCAATTTAGAAGTAGAAAGAGGTAAGGGATGGTATGTGCTTCGGCTCTAAAACTGAAAGAATGTCTAAGTCGGGAAATGCCAATGTTTTCAAGCGTGTCCTGTATGTACAGCTGTGGTCATCTAATTAGAAACAAAACTCTTTACGTTCTTATCAATATGCTCATTTCCAGGTTTGTGCTCTAACGGTTGATATGTTAATTTTTTTCATAAGTGCAATCAATTCTACAAATATAGAAATAAAAAAAAAATTAATTAAATCAACTGATTTAAAAAAAAGTCGCTTTAAGATAAAAATGTATCTAAATTCAGGTGGACAGCTAATTAGAAACATGACAAAAGATGTGTGTTAAGTCTTACGCTAGCTAGGAGACCTTTTTTGTAAGTACCTTGTAGCACAGCCTTTTTGTCGAACCCCTTCTAGGCATTTAAGCCACATAGATAGAATGAGCCGCCAGCAGCGGTCCACCGGTATAAATGTTCACCCGCCTCGGATGTTAATATACAAAACTTCAGCGTCTGTGAAACTTTTTAAAGAAAGTACCGTTATAACATCATCCTATAGATACTCGATCGGATTGAGGTCCGTTCTTGATGCCACCTCCCACCAACATTGATGAAGTTATCTTTGAACATTTTGTTTTGTGAATTCAGCTCTATGCTTCGTGGTATAGTTTCATCGACCCACGGTATAAGGGCGTTTTCCAATGACAAATTTTAGATGAAACTAGTACTCTGATCTCCATCTGCACCATAAGAAGACCTGTAGTGAAATCTGGTTTGATTGGACGAATCGCACGAAAGATACCGATTGAAACATCCAAGCAATCAAAAATCAGAATTGAGCTTGCGAAGTCTCACCTGAATTAGACAACATAAGAGTGGAAATACGTAGTGTGGAGCGATGAAACGAAGGTTAATCGCATGAACCTAGACGGCACTCGGTATTTACGAATGCCAAAAGGAGCATCATTGCATCCAAAGTAGGATATGCCGATTGTCCAACATGGTGGCGGGTCACTCAGCGTCTACAATTTTTGTTCTTTGTATAGTGATGGTCCGATACATGGGATAGAAGACATTTTACCAGTTGAAGAATACATCTGGATATTGGAAAACGTGGTGATACCTTGGTCTGACGAAAATATGCCAGTAATTTGGAAATTCCAGGAAGACAACGGCCCCAAACATAGGGCTGAAGTCACATGAAAATTGTTCAAGAACAACATCGTCAATGTTGGTGGGGGGATGGCATCAAGAACGGACCTCAATCCGATCGAGTCCGTTTTTAGTGAAGTCTCATTCGATTTACCTCTTTTCATTTAATTACAAATATCTTCGCAATAGCAAACCATCCTTGAATCCTTTCACAATACTCACAGCTTTTATATCTAGGAAAAAAAGAAATATTGTTCAAACCATCAAAATCAACTCTTAACAGTTCAATGGACATCTGACGAGGGTTGGTCGATCGGTTGGTTGATATTGGCTGGTCTGCTGTTTCCCATCCACTGAACAACGTTTGATTTTCAATATTTTTTCACAAAAAAAAAAGGGAAAAGGTAGAAAACCCCTTTTGATTTTGTGATATGCCACTGCATTGAAGGATGAAAATTAAAGCAATAATGGAAGAGTTATTGTGCTTACCAAGCACATGGACAAAGGTTAACAAAAAAAACACACAAGACAACAGAAAATCAATTATTTATCGATAAAGATACAAGTTTTCGAATGACTTTAAGTTTTTCCCAATTTATTTCAAATAAATCGTTCAAATTTAGAGATGAAACTTTTAAGGCTTAGCTACCGTTGCGGAACAATTTCCACACCCAAAAAGTTTTAGCTTGAAACCAACTTTCCATCTTGTCAATGCAAATACACACCCAAAAACAAATTACACACAAATTTCAACCACAAGTTGGTGTACAATTTGCGTTTTATAAATTACATTTGAATTCCAGCATCCACAACATAGGTCTTTGGACAGATCTACCACCTAGTATCACACCAATGAATGCTGCTCCTGTACAGTGGCAATTGCAACTCTATGTATTTTATTATGTGTCATTGTGTTCATTTTACCTGTAAACAGGGTGGAGGGGGGTTGAGATGAAGAGAAAAACAAATTTTAATCCAACGTCTGCTGATGTTTACTTAAAGTCTGTCCCTGTCCAATGCCGAAACAAAGTTCTGTTCTCTGTTCTCTACACTCTCTCGGGCTGGCTTGCTCACATTCTATGCTTGGAACTTTTTGAAAATTTTAGACGGAATTTATTAGCCACCACCCATTGGGAGTCGGATTGGTGCGTAGCAGCCTTTCCGCCTCCTGTTACATTATTTAGCATTTCATATCTTCGTGTTACGTATATGACATCGTCAACGACACAGAAAACAAACACTTTTACACCATGAAGGTAGCCAGAGTGCTTTGTACCTGTGCCCCCCGCCCCACCCAAATGGGGTGACGACTAAAGGTTGATGGTACAGCAGTATCTGCATATTGCCAGATACTCTGGTGCTGCTGTTCAAAATAATGCCAAAGTATAGTATTTTGCAGAAGTAATACTTTGGGAAAAAGTTATAAATTACATCGCACCCCTAGCTAACAATTCACCCACCACCCTCTGGCTTGGCCTAACAAGCAGCATGGGTGCTTCCATCCACCATCCATTGTCTGTCTATCTGTCTATCCGTTTGTGTGTGTGTGTGTGAAGTCCGGGCGTGTTACATCGTTACCTTACACTCTCTCACAGGTTAAGTGGAGTGGAGAGGCATGAAATGAAACTCAGGTGGAAGTTGGCGTGGCAACATGTTGAAATGGAGTATCGTTTGCTATTCTTTCGAGGCGTCGATGGAACAACTGTTTTTTAGCCCTCTCATTTATTCATGATGAGCCAGTGATACTTGGAGTTAGAAGGAGGGTTGTCGGTGTTTTACTGTGTAAAATAGTAACAATTTTGTTCCTGTTTCCTTTTTTGTTTTTCCTTTTGTGGGGTGGCTTGGTGAAGGAATGAATGTTTGAATGAATGGAAAGGAAGCATAGATGTGGGTATGCATGTACTACAACATTTGGAAAATTTTTGATAACTCAAACGGAATGAAAAGGATGAGACAGTACACATAGATGTTGTAGGGGTGGAAGGGAACGTTGTTTCGTTAGGTGCTTGATTTTTGAGAGCAATTTAAACGAGTGCATACACAAAAGAATAATGAACACACAGGTGAATGCAAATGGACTAAAGAAACAAAAGGAATGCAGCAGATAAAGAAAATTTGAGTGTAGGTGCAATTTTTTAGGGAAATGAGTTCAATGTCCTAGAAGTTGAAGAGAATTTCTTTTAAGAATGTTCAATTAGAAGTGATACCCACAGGAATGGAAGTATATAGTATTTGTCCAAAGGAGACCGAAAAGAGTGCTTAAGTTTTGTTACCGAGATATTGGTGTCGGTTAAGGATAATTATAATTATACTTCAAGACACCCTTAATGAGTACCAGAAGCAGGAAAGGAAGGCACAACTTTTGTAGGAATGGAAACATGTCCAGCAACTAGCACCATTAAAACCACTATAACAGAAGTCCGAGGAGTGATCATTTCATTCATAAAGCTCAACAAAAATATCAAAAAATTGACAGAAAAGGGAGCCCTACACTTTCAAGCATCTGACTTATAGAAAATGGCTAAATGAGTCTCAGTATTATCTCTAGAAACTGTTTGACTACCATCATCGGACTATTACAGCCGGCCCTAAACACTATAAACAAGTGGCATTCAAGATGTGGACTGAACGTGAACTCTAAAACCGATACAAAAGACTGGAACTCCTTTCCTCGCCTCAGAAAGGATGAGTTACGCAGCCTAGGTATCGACTGTAAAATGACATGGAAAGAACACTTCATAAAGGACAAAGAAAACATCAATCGCTTTTCACACGTGTAGTAAAATCTTCGCTAAAATCCTAAATGGGATCCTAAAACTGCAATCATCCTCCGGATGTATACAGCAATTGTTAAGCCTATCTTGACTTAGTCTGATGCCCAGCGGTAGAGAAAATCACAAACCGCAACGCACTTATCAAGACCCAATGAACAGTATGCAAAGGCCCCCCTGGTGCCTTTAAAACTATTTAAACCACAGCCCTTGAAACTATACATTCCCATCCTGGACACAGCCGCAAAATATCTCTTCATTTTCTGGAAAGCGATCAAAAGATCGCAAGTTGGGCAAAACTAGAAATTAAACCGGACTAACTCACACCATCTCCTCAAGCGATGACTGGTCCAGCGGAAAGGCCATCAAGCCGAACTAGATTTCGATTTTCACAGACGGGTAGAAAACCAGAGAAGGAGTGAGTTCCGGGATTTACTCACTAGAACCCAATATTACCCGGTTAATAAGGCTTTCGAATAACAATAGTGTGTTCTCAGCGAAAGTAAAATTCATTATGAATTCGAGATGGTTCGGGGGGCCGAACGATCACCAAGAAACAAACACGGATCTTTGTTATTTGTCTTCTTTTTCAGACTGGACATTCCACGTTAGAAGAACACAATGGATCCGTACAGATCCGAGTGAAGGCTGCCATCAAAGCCATCTTATCCATACAAAAAGAATAAGTAGGCAGAACATCTTGATTTGTTGAGTCTCGGGACATTAAGTTATACCTATGACAATGAAAAGGACGATGAGCTGGCACCAATACGATCATAATGTGAACCAAAAAATTACCTGTCACTCAGTTCTGACATTCTTATGAGGTACTTGAACACAATATAAACATGGACTTCTGGAGACTTGCGGGTAAGAAATAGAGAGCAAAAGAGATCCATACCTAGCGTAGCATTAGTCATCAGTATCGTCATAGACCACAACCTATATGAATGTATCGAAGTACTATTGACCTCTACAGGGACTGTGGCGATAGAGACGCGAAAAAGGATACGACACATTTCCTCTGCGACTGCTGAAGCCTTTAAAATACCAACAGCCTTTATGGCGAATGTTGTAATGCGGGTTAAACTATGCGCGAGTTGTCCTTAACTGGCTCTATGGCCATTGACAGTTAACCTTACTAACACTGAAACTATGCTCGTCTAGAAAAAATTGCCTTAAGCGAGCTGTTAACTTTTTGCAGGCGTACGTATGTGTTTTTTCCGGATCCAGACTTTCCAAAACACACCCGAAGCCGAAGGCACAGCGCTATCAAAATTGTTCGCAAGTATCATTAAATTCTCACCACTTAAACGCCCAGAGACAGATCGTATGTTGCAAAAGTGCTGGTCTAAGTAAAACTGCAACACCTTACCGACTGCCATTCCCACAGACATATTCCTGTCGTTATCCCTTCACATCTCTTCAAAGTATGGTTTCAAGCTTCATGCTCAGAATAAGCAGCTTTGGCTGAACTTACTTTTGTCCCAAAATAGAAGAACTTTCTAGAACCATTTCCTCTAGACAGCGAATATCGACTCCGATAGTCAAGTTTTGATCCTGCTTACGAGGATGTTAATTGGCTTCGGTATATCGAGCGCATTGAAGATATTTCTCCAGGCAAGGGGAACCTAGAATCTCAGATAAAAGACATCAGGACCTTATACCCGTTTTAAAAAATCAAAGCAATAGACAATGAGTGACACCTTAATCATAGAAAAGCCCAAAGGGAACTGCAAGTACTATTTGATATTGTCTACCTATTCACTCCAAAATAGCTGGACGTTTAAAGACTATTGCAGAAAATCCAAGGAAAGCTTTAAAATACTGCTTCCCTGAGACTTCGACCAATGTAGGTATACACCCAAATAGGTATGTAAAACTTGCCAACAAGTTTTAGTGCTTACACTTGAAGTCCTGGTCTTCATCTATCCTATTGCAGTACTGAATTGGAACTAATAAGGAGAGTTAGGTGCAACCTTAGCTTGGTAGGGTCAAGTCACTTGCGGTGCTCATTTTCCAACCATCGAACACATCCTTTTCAACTGTTTAAATCAATTCTATAGGACAAACTTGCAAGACATCCACTGAGATCCGAATCGAAGCCATGCATAATGGAGATACTTCTGCTGTCGAGTAGTAGAAGCTGCGATCGCGTATTTAGGAACAACTGAACAAGTCAAGTTCAAATGCAACTTTGCTAACAAGCTGGAGAAGATTGCTAATCTAAACGAAATTCTCTGTATTACAACTTTCGGATGTCGCTGATTCAGGATGGTTAAGTCAACTCGTATTATTGACGTTTAAATCTCAGCTGACATTGATTTCGATTGGGTTTATGCCACGAATACACTAGTTTTAACTTTTGTCTTGGTTGTGCTGTGAACGTCACATCCTTGTCAGAATTCGACCTTTTGTCCAGATAACAGATACAAATTCACTTCGTTATTTGCATAGAGCGCGATACCTCTTAAAAGGGTTTTGTGATAGTTCACATCAATCAAGCAGTTCAAGGATCTTCTCAGATCACTTCTTAAATTCCCTCGTCTATAAACTTTCGAAACGGTTTTGTAGGTCCCAAAGAAAAGATCAAAAAGTTCCATAATCCCCACAAAAAAAAATTCAAATTTAAGTGTATGCAGCCAAGGGAATACAACATATCTACATATTTCAATCCAATCCCACTGCACACGCTCCAGATCGCTCCATTTTCCAGCTTCAAACAGCAAACGTGCATTAAATCACTGTCTGATCCTATTTATTTCTACCCCAGAAAACAATTCACCCGCTAAAAATAAAAGCATAAAGCGAACCGCACATAAATATCACCACAAAAGAAAAAAAAAAAACCAAAACGACAACCCTAATCCCCAGACCAGACAAAGAATTTTGTGTCCTTGCAATAGTTGCATGTAAAATATGCGAACGAGAATATTCTTTGGTTCGTCCTCGCAACATAAGGCTATGCTCTGCTGCTTACATACGAAGAACTCGTAGTTTGTGCTGCTTACATGTACAATATACGAGCATGTATCCTGAATCCTGGTCCTGGGTGCTGGCAATTTAAATTGTTTTACATTTTTCACTTGACACTTTTTTTTTTATTACAATTTGCGTCCTTATTAAGGATTTGCGGAGGAAGCAGTTCCGAATTTTTGGTGAAAATTTATTTATCATATATTAAAATTAGTCATATGTGAGTGTGTGTGTGTATGTTTGGGCTATTAAATGCAAAAAGAAAGGATGTGTTGTTCGAATTGGATAGCAAATTAAATTGTCCATCTCAGATGCTTTCCACTTCAAATGATTAAAAAAAAAAAATGGTTCTCAGCACTCAGCTGTCACAGACTGAAATTTCCGGTGTCCTTAGTTGTTTCAGTTTTCCTTACCCTTGAGATGAAATATTATTTTCCTGTTTCCTGACAAATTCACTTAACCTTACTTGAGAAGGCCAACTGTTCGACTTCTTTATGAACCAGAACGTCGATATACGATGACAAAGTGGCCAAAGTGATATCCTCACGAAAGAGATACAAAAAACACGTTAGGAATCTCGTCTAACTTTATTTTAAGAATTTTTTCTCTCCCTGTTCAACTCCCCCAGAGTCCTTTATTTTTTTTTGTACACGTCTCATTCGAATTATACAAAAGGATGTTTCGAATTTTTTTTTTCAATTTTCCCCTCTCCGCGAATGGACAGACTTACAGGAAAATGAAGAAGTCGCGATTTTTGATTTACATCGCTCGTTTTGGTTGGTCCTTCTTTGAGATTTACTTTTTTCTTTTCAACAGGACATCGTTCTTGTCGTTTTCTTAGAGTCTCCTGCGCGTTTGATTTAATGAGTTCATTTATATGCATTTTTTTTTAGAGGCAATTTCAGTCAAGTTGAAGATGAAACTTGTGAAATTGAGTAATCATCCCGAGAGGACGACGAAAATTTTTATTTCAAAGGATATTGGCTGTTGGAAAAGTGTGGTACCAGTGAGCAATTGTAGCGAAAGGATACCATATGCATTTCAGTGGAAAATGGCTACCTGTTATCGTAAATGTAATTGGAGCTTACAGAGTAAAGGAGGAGAGGAAATCTTTAACTGTGATTCTCTCTCTTGACAAGTGCCAGATGACAGATCTACAAAGGTTCCATCCTACCCACAAAAAAAAGGTTATAAATCAATACAGTTGTACTTTTATACACTATCTGCGATAAATGGACTCAGGATAGGCCCCGAAGAAATCTACAAATTTCTTTAAAATACATCTCTGCGCCATCATGTGTAAGGACGAAATATCTTCAACCTAAACTTCAGGGTGTAGATGAGGTTATGTAGAAAACTATGACAAAGTTTCAACCCTATAAGTGAGCGATATGGTCGCCGTGGCTTAGTAGTTAGTGCATTGGACTGCTAAGCGAAAGGACACATGTTCAAGCCTCAAAACGACAGTGGCACCACCTCTTCTCAGACATGACAAACCTACAATAGTATATTCTGCCACGAAAGAGCTTCTCAATCCACCGTTCAAAGTTGACAATACAACTGTAGGTCCCTTCGAGAAGCTAGGTCCTAGATCTCAACGAGCTATCGCGCCAAATATTTGCATTTGTATAAGCGAACGGCTGTAGAGTTCGACAGTGCTGTGGGTGCTTATGCTAGCTACAAGGGGTGGCCGTGAATTAGTAGTTAGTATCATCTCTTGTCAAGCTGAAGGTTTCAACTCTTGATGTCAAGAAAGTCGATCAACTGCGAAAAAGGCTGATGTCGACTCCACCGCATGTATTATAGCCGAAATTGGTTCCCATCGACATTCTCACCAACAAAATTCAAAAGGTCTACCTCGGGCGAACCGCGAACCGGCAAGAAACCATCATTACCAGGAGAGTCAACACTAAAGAAAGAGCAACATGTGTAACATTGTGGGATAATTTAGCAACCTTCATAACCAGGGTACAGAACGAACTAAGAAAAGCTTAAGCGGCAGAGGCAGATGACATGGCGCAAGTTGCTAGCTAGCTCTGCTAAGTAAAACCTACCGAGAGTCCTGTGAGGAGGATGACAGAAGTGCAGAGGTACGGTTTAGTATATAGACGTGTGGCATGGGAGACACATACGCCCGCAAATCGTGCATGACAGCTAGTACAGACTTCTGGTATCTATGAAAATTACACACCTATTGACGCGTCTTTAAAGCCCTTCCGTAAGGAATTACGTAGCAGAGGAAGATGTCTTCTTATACGACGCTAACAAACGAGTTCGCTGGAGAAGCTTCTTGACTAAAGCCTAACAATAATGCTGGAAACGTCGAAAAAGGCCAACGCCTTTTCATAATCCAGTGACGATCCTAACCATTGAGTACTCTCATTGCTGATTAAGAAGTTATACGTCACACGACTTACGTTGAACACTTTTAAGATGCTATTCATTTGGTTGTTTATTGCTCGTGAAATTTCTTTTCGGTTTCAAAGAAAACCTATAAGCCGTTTATGTTTGCTATAAAAAGCGTTTCAAAAAACGAACTCCCCAGCCTTCAATTAAGCCATAAACACTTCGGAATATTAACTGTACGTTACCCACGCCCGTTGGCTCTAAAAATATACTCTCCGCCCCAACATACGCCCAACTAATTGGTGAATAAAACACAAAAGACACATAAAAATGTGCTCATCCATCTAACAATGTTGGAAATATCTTGTCGTAAATGGATGAAAGAAAGAAAAGGAACAAAAAAATAAAATCCAATTTTCATGTCAGAGCACCTGATGCGAGTACTGAATCAAATTCCTCACCTGAGCAATATCTTCGTTGCTTTCTTCGAACTTTTACCTCGTGCAACTCGTTCGTTTTCTTATCCTTTCACGTGCAATGAGATTACACCACCGAAGGATACAAGCATGATTTTACGTGAAGTGGAGAAATTGTACAGTTTTCCCAACAACCAAACTCACGCACAAGTAAAAAATAAAAAAAATAAAACTCCAGGAAGTTGGTTTGAAATTTTCACAAGGATAAAGCTATAGAGTGTGAAAGAAAGAAGGAAACGTTTTTTTTTCCCTTTCACAGGCGATGATGAATTCCTTGGCTAATGATACTCTTTTTCGCTTGAGATTGAACATTTTCCACACTTTTTAATTCTTAAATGGTGTTCGGTACAGATGGAGTCCTGTACTGTAACAGGTAGGCAAAGGGCGAAGGAATTATCTCTTAAACTTAACCGAAACTTTTTTTTAAAGAATTGGAACGAATGAAACTTGAAACCATTTGCTAACTGGTGTTAACCACCCTTAAGAACGCAAGTCCTGCCATCAAAACACACACATAAAGGAAACTCAATCTTTTGGAATTTTCAGTCCGCCGCCGTGGAGGGTTATCTACCAACATCAAGGAGTTTGCTACTTTCATTTGATAATTGGAACACCTTGTGGGGAATTATTTACGGATGATTTTTCATGTTTCCCTAAAATAAGGAAATTCACAACTAAAGGACCAATTTAATTGCATTCGTTTGAAAATATATTCATTTGCTCTAACGAAAACTGTGAAAATTAAAGACTTTTCAGTTATGTATGTCCTAGGAGGGGTGTGAGATAATAAATGTCTCAATGTCACTTTGATTAATGCGATTAAAAATGTCTGAAAAGAAAGAGAAAGAGACAGAGAGGTCCTTAAGTCACCGAATGGTTATGGCATTGCTAAGTATTTCGTGACTATTCCGGTTGTCCAATGCCACCTCAGATAAAGGACCAAAGAAATACTTTGCACCCTATTTAGTGCATGTGTTGGTGAGAGCAGGGGGAAGTTTTATTCGCCCACAGTAAGTCCTTGCGATAACTTTAATGACAGAGTGCATATTTATGTAAATTTCAACTCCTCTGTGTCGTGCGATTGTTAAGGAAATTGTTGTTCTTTTCCACTTAAGAGTTAAAATATAAATTATTATCGCTATTTGTGGGTTTCGCTTTGCATTTCTTTCCTTTTGCATTTAATGACATTTTAATGTTTAGGACGACAAAAGGAGGAAAAAAAAAACCATGAAAACTACTTCAAATGCAAATACTTTAGTTTATGGCTTAGTTTCTGGGAGATGATGGTAGTTATGGCAGGTTTCGTACCATGCCGAGCGTGCAGGAATATTTTTTTTAGCAAAAATAAATAATTGCATGCTTAGTTATAGAAACTGTCAACTAGTCGTATAATGTTTTCTTTTATGACCAAAGGAAACCCATTGTAAGCTAACGAGGATCTTTGATGAGGAAATTTGGTTGCGGTAAGTCGTCTAAAATTAATCAGATCCGAGTTGAAGGAATAGGGGAGCAAAACACATTGCAAAAGATCGAGGCTAATCAATTGTGAACAGCGGATTTCGTGACTGGGATTTTCACAGGATTTCAGCATTCCGTAGCACGCCTTGTTGTGCAGACAATAAGACGCAACATTTTGTGTCGCACTGAACGAAAACTCAGTTTCAAGAACTACTTATGTGGACAGTGGCCAGAGTTGCTCGGGAGCTTCGGAGCAGAAGAGAAAGGAATTAACAGTTGCGTCTTAAGGAAATAGAGGAGATGCAACTGCAGAAGTGAAGATAGGACATTTAACCAAACGGTAAAAAACAACATATGAACGCTATTAAACCTGAACCGAAGCCTGAAAAGACGAGCAAGGGAACATAGTGATAGAATCGCAATCAGTGCCTAAGATATGAAAGGACAGTTTACACCTAGACCCTCTAAGCTGCAGCGTTCTCTCCCATTCGCTCGATTTGACCGAGCCAATCTAGTCGACAGATTATACAGATCGTAGATTTCTTAGATTTCTTCATTCGCCCTCCTCACAGATAGTACCAAATATTCGACGTTAGATCTGCTCCGTTGTCTGTCTTACTTATCGTCTAGCATTTAGCAGAGACACGGACTTTATCAAAAATGGATAACGACGCTTAAGGTTGTTTTGAGAGAAAAGTCCTTAGGGCGATCATTTAGTCTCGGATGATCTGCATAGATGAAGAGTGGAGGAGAAGATACAGCAACGACCTGTATGGGCTGTACAGTGACATAGACCTAGTGAAAGGAGCGGATGAACACCAGCGCTTTGGCTCGGAGAATCTTCGAAAGCTCCCCAGAGGGACGATGCAATGGCGGAAGACGGCGACCCGCGAAACTGGAGTAAGTTAGCTAATGCTCGAGCTGGCTGGAGACGCTTGTTAGTTGAGGGTCAGGTTCACACAGACTCCGACCTATGAAGAGGAAGAATTCAATATTTTAACTGCTGCCTGACTATCAAAAAAAGTGCGGATGATCGAGGCTCCTAACAAGATTGATTCTTGTGCTGATCCCAATGGCTAATTGCTTGTTTTTTCATCTCCTCAATGGTAACGAGAACATAAATTAGGTTACCGATCTTAAATTGCAGAACCTATGTATCCTCCGGCATCTGCTGTGTACTCTGAACTCATCGATCAGCGGTACATACTATTTGTTTAGGGCACCTGTTTCACTTAATGTAGAACCTTCGGAGTACGACGACCTCGTTTTGTGTACTAAAAAAGGTTGGAGAAGAGATGATATAGCTCTTCTCAAGACATATCACTTCAGACAGATATTCGACAACTTCATTACCTTCGAACAGCTCAGTGCTCAATTTAAAAAGGAATCGTCTTCAGATTTACACAACTCACAACACATCCCTTATGAATCTGTTAAAAAGAAAATAAAAAATCCCAACCCTCTTTAAATTAAGCAATCAAAAATGAAACCCCTACTTCAGTCTTCAAAGGTACAACACACATGACAAATTTCTGTGTAAATGACAACTCCGTACATGGAACCACCTCATAACACATCCCCACAACTTGGAAGTGTAAACCACATATGAATAGATAGACTGCGTACCGAGCGCTTAAGGCAAACAAAACAATAATCAATTTCATGAAGCTTCAAATTGAAACCATAAAGCAACCGGCAATCGAAACGGTGTAAGGTATGAAAAGCGGAATCAGCCCTCCTTCACCACTCGACATATCACATGCGAGAGTGTACAGTGTAAATGTAAATATACGCGAATCAGATATCCTTTAGAAAACGAGGTGTTTGCACCCAATAGGGGAGTCAATTACGATTTTTTTTATTTTACAACCACCCACGGTATAGCACCTGGCGATGGTGTATTGACAGTGATACCTACCCACCGCTCTCTAATTTGATGATGATGGTTTTCTTTATTTTTTTCTTTTTTCCTTCATCCTCAACCTCATAAACTAATATAACCCCCGACAGGAGCAGAGCAGGAGATGAAAAGTGGCGGAAACATGGTTAATTACTTTTTCATTTCATTCGTTTTCATTTGCACTCCGCGGGTTCCAATGTGCATGTGCAGAACGAGGACATATTCATACTCCAGCAAGCAGGCCACAATGAGGATTTACGATAATAGTAAATTATGCGTCTCACGTTGACGTCTCACACAGCTCACAGGATACGGTTTTTTTTTCCCCCAACGTTCGCTGGAATGCGGAACTCATGCTCCACCTGCCACCACATGGAATCCCGAGTTAACATGTAAATTCCACATACGCACTGAACATCCACTGTAATTGTGCGCACTTGCTCTTAATTCAGATTACTTTCATTGCTCTGCGGGGATCCTTGTGCGAATTCTGCACGGAGATAATGAAAGGGAAAATATCTCATAGGTGTTTTGCAATCTAACCAGAGAGACAGACATAAATGAGCGAATATGTAAATGTTAATAAAATTACCACCACCCACCACCCACCACCAACACTCCACCTTCGATCCTGTGCGCGCCCTCATTTTGTTTCATTCATCATCAAATAACATCCACGAACGGGGTAATTGCATGTAGTGACTTTCTATTTTCCACCCTCTCTTGTTGAATAAAATTTACTGCAGATGTACGAGCACCCAACACCCAACCCCAAAGGACCTAAAACGCAAAAGAGGATGCTTAAAAAGCTTTCACTTTTATTTAATTTACCCGTAATTAGAATGTCTGTGTGTGCAAATGGTGCAAAAATTAAATAGAGGCTTGTAGCTTCTTGTACTACCGTTAGAAGGAGTTTGATTATTTAATTGAAGCCGGAAGTTCTCCTGTCGAATTTACATTTACACTTATGGCAGCTTGTAATGTTGGGGTTTCATGACCTTATTTCTGTTAGGTGTTCCCGTGTGCTACCGTGTGAAGATCCTTAAATAATTTCAAATGTTATGTTTCATGATTTTGTTCTAATTAGAAGGAAGGAAGGAACCACCATAAGGACTTAATTATTTTTTAAGTCATTTCTTTTTTTGCCAATTGTAAAGGAAGGATTTCATTACGCTCCTTCATGCTAGTCGTATAAGAATTTAATAAAATTATATGACCAAAGTACACAAAGTGAAGTAATACTCAATTTTATCATAACAAGGACAAGGAAGAACTGTATTTTCATCGTGGAAATTGATTTAAATTCCAACGGCTAATGACTTGAAGAAATTCAAAATCTTATTCTGAGCGAAGGGTTGGTGGTAAAGTAAAAGTGTGATTTGATACAAAATGGTGGATAGATAGATCGATGAGTGAGGTGGAACTTAGTCTCTGGTCACTGTGGACACATGTGACATGATTGTGAGGTCCTCCTCTTTAGAGCTGCTCCATGAGACCGGAGTGGGTGATGCTGGTAGATGTATTTCCCGCCTTAAAGTAATAATTATATTAAGGTCTTTGCATGGAAGAATCTAGTGATTCAGTGACTAGCTTAGCACGCCAGGACAAGCATGCTGTCATAAAGAAAATCTAACTTTATTTTGAATCTTGAAAGGAACCCTCTATGAGTCCGTCGGACACTGCCGACTGAACAAACATCTACACTGCATGAACCTTGCAATAGATTTAAGCTGTAGACTTTGTAATAGAAGAATTCTTGGCGGCGAAGTTGTCCTAATGGAACAGCATGTTGCCATCCGTCCAAAGAAGTTCCTTAATTTCCTGACATCTTCTATAGTGAAACAACTTATCTAGAAAATATAAGAGAAGGCACAATTGGTTTTTGAAGAAAAAGCTCTGTGCCAAGGGCTGTGAACACACTAAGCAGCTAATAAATTCCATGTCAAAACAGACTGTTCCTCTTTCGAGTTTAAGGCTGGAGATTTACAAAACAATAGCCTTGAATTTATTCTACAGCGACATCGACTTGGCCAGAAGAGTGAAGGTCCAACGACTGAGGTGGCTGGGTCATGTAGAGAGGATGAAAACCAATACTCCGGTACGAAAAATCTTCGAATCCGCCATCGAGGGACAGTGCAGTAGAGGAAGAACGCGACTCAAATGGAAAGGGACCTCAAGAAACTAAGTGTGCAAAACTGGAGGCAGCTAGTTTAAGATCGACCTGGCTGGAGACGCTTGTTGGTTGAGGCTCAGGTCCACCCCAGACTGTAGCGCCACCTTAAGTAAGTAAGCAAGTGCACAGGTTTTCAGTTGTACGATGGATTTAGAAGTTCACGGATTCTCGCAAACTAACCTCTGTCTACCAACTTATAATCTCACTTCTACGCAGTGGTGACAATACTTCAACTGGATAATCGGATCCAACCCCTTTAGAAGGTTGTTTGGGTTTAGCGAACAAGAGAGGTAGGGAAGACTGCTTCCACTACATTCTCCAGATGGAATCAATGGTGGCGTCTAGAGTTTCAGTAAGGCCGAAGTACTTAGTGAATACCATATTAGGCCTTTTTCAACTAAATCGGGATCCAGATCTATAAAGCTCTTCGTGCCAGGAAATGAATTTAAGTTTCGGGTTTGTGCCATTAGGGTAACTACTGGTCATGGAAAGAAAAAAAAAAAAGAAACAGAGGAGGCCCCATAAACTGCTATGAAGTAGATATAACTTATATCTAGTATATAACCCCATCTGACACTTTTGACGGCGATTGCTACCGACAACATAAACATCGCTTATTTAGGTCCGAATTTGTCATTGGAGGTAAACTTATGCATGGCATCAAGGCTAAGTTCATCAAAATGAGACTGATATGCGCAAACACCTTCACAGAGGAGGAAGATGACGACACCGGAGATAGCTTCAACGAGCTGTTGGACAAATGTCCAGGTCTTAGGTGATTTCAAGGCGAAGCTATGAAGAGGGGGAAAATACACCAAGATATGGTAGAGTTGTTCAATAAGACTGTTCAGTTATATTTCACGATTTAATCTCCGTTTAACAGCCTTTTGGTCCACCATGGAGTCAATTATAAGCCTGTTGCTGAGAACAACTGAGAACAACTAGCCCGGGATCGTAAATAGTGTGTGATATGAAAACTTCTTACTAAAATCATTGTCGTAGGGGATGTCGCTAGATACAATTCATAAGCAAGTACATACATATGTGCAAGTATTGATGTAAGCTTCACGCCTGTTTTACACAATATTAGATGCAAAATAAGACCTTTTACAGGACTAACGCTTGGAATGCACAATGCATAACTACATTCTCCACACCCTAAGCGCCATAGCTTGATCAGTTTTTTCTAGGACATCCTTCTCCTAGAACTTCAATAAAAAGTTGGATACATAAAATGGTCCAGACTCTAGAGGACGAAGCCATAGGCTGGAAGCCAAATTCATTACACATCCGAAGTCCAATTTGAAAAATTCTAACCCTGGGACATCAGCCCTCTCGACTGTGTAATAACAAATTCTGTCAAATATTTAACAACATAATTGCATGTGGAGTACATATTATTCAAAATTAATGCGAGAAACTATCCTGTGGATAGTATCCACACATACACACTTGTAGTAGGCACAATCATCATCACGAAAAGGAATCGAATGCGAAATGCCAAACACTTGCCACGCTATCCCTTAACGCTTCCGAAATGTCCAGTAAAGCCCAACAGTTGTGCAAACAATGTCATATCCTTCTACGAATAGGCTTTTTCTTCCCTTTCCTGATTTTGTATCCTCATTGCAAATATGATATCATAAATTGAAAGGAACTCTGATTCTGTTCGCCTATTCCATCTGGTAGTGGTCGCATGGCAAGTTGTGTGCCCCACTGATTACACAGGACATGGCACAAAATACAAAAAGACGAAAATATCTGGAAGAGCCTTAAACTCCCTAGATTACATACACTTCCTATCTTTCATTTGTTGTTGTTTACAAAATACTCTGCAGTGTCATTTCGGATTCCCGGTTTTATTTTCACAACTCGTTATAATGAATCCTTTTACTCTTTCCATTGGGAAGTCTATTTTTAAGGCGCTTCGTTTTGTTCAAAAAGGAAGCCCATGAAAGTGGAGTATAAACGTCATTCGCGTGACAATTACTCCACCACTGACACAGTAGAGAAGAAAGAGAAGGAGCAGCAGCTCACAGTCGAGCAAAAAGCAATGCCCTGTCGGAGTGAACATTTCATTTCTCGTCCTTGTGTTGCTCGGTTCCATTCTGCCATAAAAACCGGAAAATTGGAAGTTATTGGCCTTTTTTGCCGCTCGAATTCGGTTCGTTTGAGGTCCTGCACGTACTATATGTTTGCCGGTTCAAGGATCGAGCACCGCCCGATGGGTTGGAGGTTATTTTCGGCGTTATGTCAGGATATAAATTAATTTTATTTGAAGGTATTATGATTTTGTGCGGCATAGGTAGAGCGAGGGATATAACTCAAAAAAATTATTACCACAGTGTTGTGGTTTTGGTTCTTCGATGGGTGGTAGGGGACTACATACACACACACATACACGAGTCCTTCGCTTTGTTTTAAGAGACGGCAGGAAGGTAAAAATCAAATATTCATGAGCTATGAATGCCAAATGAAGCCAAATGACAAGTTAATATTTTTGTTTTGTTACAAGAACGGTGAGAGGATTGCCTCTTTTTTTTGCTCGTCGATGGGTTTTACTGTTCTGACAACGGTATTTGTGTTGTAAATAATTTATTCAAGGATCGGTTGTAGCAAGCTGTGATTGGTATTAATACGAATGAACGTAGCATTTTGGTTATTTTTGGGTTATGGCCAAGTACTTAAGGGAAGGGAACCCAGATGATTCCGGTAAAAAAAAAAGGCTTCGAAACCATATTGACGTATTGTTATTCAAATCACAGATCAATAAGAAATACTGCTTTCGGGCATTATCCGTGCGAAATATTTGTATCGTCCTTGAGCTTTGTTTGAACTAAAAAAAACAACATTTATTTGGCTTTGGCTTGAGGAGATACTCTGTCTTGTCCCATTTGCATTTCTGGACAATGATAGTTCGACCCATTATCCTTGATGATATGATGGTACAAAGCTTTAGAAAATGAAAGTTGCAGACATTTCAACATTGTCCCACAACACTTATTGAAAAAAGCAGCAGTGAAACTAAAAGCAGAGGAAGATCCAGAATGTTGAGTCAATTGAGTCTCCATGGACGAGAATAGTGAGAACTTAGCGAGAATGGACGGGACGTCAAGAGTTATGACCATGTTCACGAATTACTCCACATAATGGTCGGCAGAGCAAGGGCCTTCTTAAAAAAAAAAAAAAACTGAATTCGGACGAGTTCTGAGCCTAAAGTAAACAAAGTAGGCCTCAAGAATACAAAGATAGTTGCATCTATTCTCTGCTAATATCCAGCATAAAGAAACCAACTTCTCTGAAATTCAGAAAATAAGTCAGAATTCCCGAGCCTTGACTAAAGAATCCAAAATCACTGAAAAACTCTGAAGCGTTCCAGGAGCTACTTTTTCTAAAGCTTCACAACTATCCTTGTTTGTGGGTCTCTTGCTTTATTACTTCATCACTATTTATAGTTTTGTACAGCTTGTCTAGCAATCACGTATTCCTTCCCCTCCGACATCAGTTGGTCTATCACTTCCCTTCTGTAGTTTGCCCACCAGTCAAATAAAGTTCAAGCACTGAGAGAAGCTCAACCCTTAGCCTCTCAAACAGAAAGAGAAATCACGAGATCCTAGCACTAAGCAATCTTGTTGCCAAACTTCTTAAAGATTTCCTCACTGGACATTGCTTACCCATCTGCCATGTCAACAAGCTGAAGCATAAGTCCAACGGACAACTTTGCCGACTTTATTTGAAATATCAAGGAGCACATCTTGAGGGAGTGTCCCACTAGAACTCGAAGCAGACAATAAAACTTCAGCAGGAAGATTCATTTTTCGAGCAGCAGTTAACCATTCATGATCCCAGGCTTCCTCCATGAATTCGATCTTGTTCGAGATCACAACTTTCTTCATACACTTTAGGTCGCAGAGGATTTCTGGTCTTCATCGGGTAGGTAAGAGTCCATAGATGATTGCTGAATGGTTAAACGAAAACGAAAGAAATTTCCCTTCATTCAAGTTTGAGGAGGCTTAATTGCCTTATTTGATTTGTTGCGGGGGCTCATTCTCAAAGTGGCATTCTCAGATAAAGACTAGGTCTTTTCTTCAACGAAAAGTCACAGTCTAAGGAAATATATCGAAGTCCTGTATGGTTTTATCTAACTCAAATATGAAGAAACAAAATATCCACACATAGACATCTCTCGCAATAAGTCGGAAGGGATAATTACATTCGAAAACAATCGTTCCTCATGCGACAAATATAACGTTCATGAAATCTTTCAATGGGAAGATACTCGCCTCCGGTAGCGTTAAAATAGAACAACTCGCATGTTCTTTATTTCGGTGAAAATCTCTTGTTATTCTTCCTCAAATGGTATCTCTCTATACCCAAACACAAGACTCATTTAGACAAGGATAACCCAAAGTACATTCCATCTTTAAATCAAAACCAAAACTGGGTCAAATTTAATCCAAATATTCTCTCCACACATTGCTGTTGTGTACTTAAATACATTTCCATGTAAAATCCATTCCATGACCAAGGATTGGTATGTGTTTGCAAAACGGCACCATGTTCTCATCCCTTGTCACCCCCATTCATTTAGAGAAAACACACACACATAGTCACAACCCCAAATGGGAAATTTTATTTTCTAAATCCTCCTTATCTTGGATTTCCCAAAATGGAGGAAGAATTACATGAATAGTATGTGCGCGAATATGTATGCTAAAGTACCACCCTGGTAGCCTCAAGGCAAAGAACTACAAGTATTACTTATACAAAACAGGTAGGCCAAAGCAAAGCCTTCCTCTGTACACTGCCGTAGGCTCATAATGTACTACGAACTTACGACTTGCAGAATTCATCTCTCTTATTTACAGTTTCAGAGCATTTTTCGGTTTCCACCATACATCCGGGCATCGCTTTACGATTTTACGCCCCTTAGGCTGCTTACGTTATCCCTCCCCCGCCCCACGCAAATCTGTTGGCCCAGAGACCAACCAACCATCCGTGTGTAAGCCACGAAAGATGTTTTGCACGATAGTTGTTGCAATGTTGCCTTTCCACTCGGCATTCATTGCCTTATTAAAAATGTTAGTGCCCATAAAAGTTCATTTAAGTCGGTTCCGAGTCTGCAATGGACACGTACGTTAAGCTGGTACAGGCACCACCGGCATCGCCATCTACCCAATCCACCACACAAGGGCTAATTTTTACATTTTTAGTGCAAATAGCATTTTTATGTGTATGCAATCGTAAAAACGCCCGTTTTATGGCGAAATTTTTGCGTATACATTATTTTATTCTTTATTACGTTCATGGGAGATGAAAGGAATTGTGGGAGGCAGGATTGTGTAGGCTGGAGTTTTCGTTGTTTCATTGAAACGTGTTGGTCCTTCGTGAATAATTCGGGCTAAGAGTCTTTTGCTGTATAGCCATTGGATGGGCCCATCAAGTGGATAGGTGATGGAATTTTGATTTTAACAGGTGGCAAGTGTGTTTTTGGACGTGGCCAAGGTCTTATTTTTAATTGAAGACGAGACCACTCTTGGTCACATGTGTTCATTGCGATAAAGTTATTATTAATTTTTTTTTTTATCATAAATATGTTAGAGGTCATGTGAAGGTGGTTAGTGTGGATGTAAGCTGATTATTTAGTAGCGGAACAGTACATAATTGAGGCTTCAGTTGTGAGGAGGACAGCCATCTACACTGGGAGGACAATATGATTTTGGAAATCTAGTCAATATTCACTGGAAAAGCCATGGCTGTGAGTTGACGATATGGTATGGGCCCCTCCGCTGTAACCCATAGCTTATGGGTCGAATTAAATGAAATTGACATAAAAAAACCCATGTGTCCTAGTAGAGAAAATAAATAAAGGCTCCTGCGCTGATTTTCAATTTGTTAGATTAAAGGACACAGAATCCACACAGTTCTTGCTCTGGGAAATCAAATCCTTGAGAAGCTCGTAGAAGTTCCGCGAGTGGTAAAGCTGAAGCATAGTGTAGTTGGAAGAAAGGTCGGAACGTGCACGAACAGTTTTTGAACGGGGTAAGCCCTTCCGGGAAAGAATTTTCTGTTCAATGTATTGCCTACACTTTTTTGCCTGAAAACATCAGAGCGGATCGAAAAAGACTACAGAAAAAGGGGTTTGATTTATATTGTGATTTGGACTCCCTGATCTTTGAAGCATTTTTCAGAATGAAATCTTCTCTATTGACCATGTGGCAAGCAGTAAGAGCTACTTCCATAAGATATGACAATATGTATGGGCAGTCAAGCTGCGATTTAGGCTTCAGACTCAAGTCTCAACTTCATTTAACAACATTCCACTAAACTCTGATCCCAAAGGGAATGGACTAGCCGATGTACTGACCACTCAAATGCTAATATGCATAATCCATTAAGGATGACAAAAGGGATGTAAGTTCTAAGAAGCAAGCCAATCGCAGGTGGACTACATACACTTCACAACAGAAACCGCACCGAGACAGCCAGAATCTCGGCAATAAGCACGGGCCTCTGGCCAATCGGTCCACACGCTGCCAAGTTAGGCATCCCGTTCAACCCCCACTGCCGTAGTTGCGACAATTCACAAGAAAAGGAAACGCTATGCCACTTTCTCTGTGACTGCCCGGCACTTGCCAGAACCAGGCAGCGCACTCTCGGAAAACCCTTCTTTAAAGAACTATCTGAGATTTCTAACATCAAATTTTGCAACATTATCAATTTTCTTAATCCCACAGGATGGATCTGAAAACTACACTCTTTGCTACGCCCATCAACACCCAGGTCACGTGAGTTGTGATATCACTGGCAGGCTTACCAGTTTCAGCCACAACTACCTACCTACCTACCCTTGCCTTTTAACAGAATCAAGATCCGCCTCTTACCAAACATGCTGACGGGACCGATTTGCATTGAAACGATGACGAGCGGGTCACAGTTGCTCTTATACAACTTCTACCAAAAAGATGGTAAAAGGCAAGAATCCTAACGACACTTGTAAAGCAATCAAGAGACGTGCATCTTGCGCCATCTTGCAGTCATGATTCTTTGAGGTCCTGGAGAGTCTGACACTACTTTGATTCAAACTAGTTCAAAAGAAACGATTTTTAAGGTGTCACAATGGATCATTTTGAGTTTTCGAAAGAAGCCCGCTCACATAGTAAACCATCATCTCAATCTAGCCTTATTTAAAGATGAGGTCCGACGACGGTTCAGTTTCATAATTCATAAGATAACCTTTGATGGAAATACCTTCCCAGACGACTGCAATGACTAAGATTCCATCCACAAAAGTGACACCAAATTTAGGAACAAATAGACGATACTAGAAGACAATTGCACATGGAGAAGAAAAAAAGTCACAATTAAATGTCAAGTATTGATGACAGAAGCACGTTAGAAAGAATGAGTTTCTCATCTATTCAACAACCATTTCGGATTTCGTAAATCCTAAGAACCCGATACAGTTCAGAGCAAACCTGACACAAAGTTTCTTGATATAGATGTGTGAGCACAGCTGAAGCACAAATCGAAGGGACCACATCTGCCCTTATTTTAAAGTATAACATCGATGTGAACAAGCAGCAGAACTGAATCATCGTATAACCTTTACAAATTGGAACGGTATTGAGCTAGATCGACCCGCATATTTCGGGTGAAATGTTGAAAGGGCGGAATGCAACTGGCTATTTTACTCGATAAAACAATGAAGGGAGGCAAACATTTCTTCAGCATTCAAGAAAGTCAAGGATTCTGTCACCTTTTAGTTTCGACGCGAGTTTTTGTATACCTATAATGGGCAGCAGACGAGATGTGAGCGTTGCAATCAACCTTTGGGCGAATGAATGCTTAATAGATTGAAGCCAGATCAGAAGGGATTAAAAATTTGTTGAATCGTTTAAGGTAACAAAGGGGGCTCCTTTTGTTCATCGTTAATTTTGTCAACCAAAAGGCTAATTGCCAGCGAATAGCACAAACTTTCCCGATTCTTTGAGTTAAGATAGTGAAAATTCTGACGAAAGATTTTCTTACAAAGCTCATATTCAATTCCATACACCAACTCACTGCCATGCTTGTCCTTGAATCTGGTGAACTCTATGGTGTCGAAAGTGGTCCTCGTCCAAACTGACTTAAGTAATCTAACTCCTAATCGATTAAGAAAATTTCATTTGGAACTTATCGTGGAATTCCGAGAAGAGTGAAGCTGCTTCATAAGACTGATTGGATCCTTACGACTGACAACCTAAGAAGTACCTACTATACACTTCCTTATGCCATTGTGTTAAAGTGACAACAAGTGCCTCTGGCAGTGATCTAGCAATGCGTGGTTCATAAACCAGTAGAGATAGGCCTTGCCCTCGCCGCAGCGTGGTTCTTATCATACCACTTCGCAAAAGTAGGGATTTGGGAAATACCAAAGAAGCATCGTATATTGGAAGTGTGGTAGCAACAGCTGTATCTACAACAACTTCTAAGCCACGTCATTTCCTACCTTCGACCTTCACAGACCCTATTTACAACGTTTGACACTTGATGTATCAAAACCGGCGTCAATGGCCCAACTATGCGTGTACAACACACCCAAACAAATATGCAATCTATGCAGAGACCCAACATAACATAATTTGCGAAAAAGTATTTATCGCCATTTTTTGATAAGAAAATTTGTTATAAAATTTTTTGATTTATTTCATTATACGACGGAACGTTATAAATACAACTGCTTTAACAACTTAATTAGAGTCAGCACCCACTGCCACACCCGGAAGTTTGTTTAAACGACATAAAATCACGCAGAATGAAACTCCCTCCGGAGGCGGAATATCTCAACTCATTTGTCCTTAAAGAGCTTGGTGAGTAAATCACAGTCCTATAAACAAACACACACACATGTGCAGAGTTAACACGAGAATAACGCGTAGCATACACCAAACGAGTTGAGAGTGTTGTAACACAAATCAAATCTACATCACACCTATGTCGTCACAAGATTTATGTTTTGGAAATTTCGAAAATTTCTCCCCAGGACAAGGTACTCGTGTATTGTTCGCTCCCCGGGGACAAACGACAAACTTTCTCACCTGCGCCATATTTCATCAAAAATTAGCTTCCATTTTGGTTTTTTTCTCTTTTTTTGAGAGTGTAGGTACCACCAACCTACCCCCGAAATTGTTGTGCATATAAAGAGACTGGAGGAAGAGGGAGTGAAGTATGTGAAAGCATGGTGGCTTCAGAATAATGATGAAGTGGTGGGTATATAGAAAGAACAAAATAAAAATAAAAATAAAAATCATTACTCCAGAGGCATAGCCCACATATTATGGCCCAATTGTGAACAGAAGTGGCAATTGTAAATCATTTTCGCCGGAGGATGTTGTGCCAAATTTTAGCCTAAGGAGTTTTATGATTATACAGCTAAAAGCAGGATATGGCGAAGGAGTTCCTTTCTCTCTACCACATATGGGAGATGTCGAAGATGCGATCATATATAAGAATGGTTTTTCGGTTTTATTAAACAATAACATTTTTCAGATGAGATGTTGGGTCATAAATCAGCTTGTTGCTGTGTGGATGTTGTACATTGTAATGGATGTTGCTTTATGTGGTGCACACAATCGATGGATGAAAGACGATTTAAGGTGATAAGGAGTGAAATGGAAGCAGTGGTGAGTATCTTAAGGGAATTATCGCATGTGAGTGGCTGTAGATGGAAAAGAACAATGTCCTGGTTTCAACAAGGATAAGCATACGTTGACTTGACACCCACATCAAGAGGGTGAATTTGCATCGGAACCTCTACTTGTTGCCGTCCAGCTTTTAAAGCGATTGCTCTTGCCCACTGAGAATGGAAATCGACTATGACTGAATGTCCTTCTAGGTCATCGGATGGGACACCTGTTGTTTTTGTTGTTGTTGTCGCATACAAGCATTTCAGCAGTCACAGCAAGAATTACTGACCAACAGATGGAATTAGCAGTATCAACGCGTATACCTTATACTACATAAATGGAGGTCACATTTATAAGGCCATTTTAGAACTGCGTTTGGTTTCTTAATCGGCACAATTACGCTTATGATGCAAAGGGAATTTGTTACACCCCCAATGGGTTTACTGATAGGCAAATGCGGCCTTAACACGAATAATATTAAAGAGCCTACTTCGCGAAGTGAGAAGTTGATCTTCGGTGTGACTCTCTGTTAATGTTTTAAAAAAAAAAGGCAAAGCTGGTTCAGAAGTGAAATGTATGCCTTCTCTATACTCTGGAGTTACTCGAAAAGTGGAATCCAGATTGGGAATAGATCAGCTATAAGGTACTTCTTTCGAACCGATACAACGTCCAGAAAAAGAAGTGCTAAAGGAACCTAGGGGTAATCGATTTGGTAACAGATCGCAATGCACGAACCTTACTGTCTTTCGTCCAACTACAGACCCAATCGACCACTTGCTCATTGATTTGTATGCACATACAAGATACAACTCAATTTAGAGACCAGCCCAAGAAATGTTGACCTTGAATAGTTAAGCTGTCTCACCTTCACAGAAATCAGCAGAGACTACCTTAAGTTATCAGCAACTAGGGCAATAGAGACACATCTGCATAAGACAAGAGCAGAAAGCGATGATAATGAAATCAGAAAGTTGGAGAAGACAGGAGTCCTACGTTAAAGAAAAGGGGGCTTTACACAGTCTTCTAAATCAAAAAGGTTCAAAAGTTCTTCGAGCCTTTTGTCTTTACAGCCTTTTGCACAGAATTTTCAAAATATTGAAGGAAAGCTAGCCATCGATCTAGCTCTTCTAGCAGATTCTAAAGGAGTACACCAAATGATAAACTGAGTTTGGGTGGCTCTTTATACTCCATCTACAATATTTAAGGCGACGGAAGTATAGCTTTACTTCATATACTGTGCCTACATATATATATATTTACGTTGATCACGTTCATCTACGCACTTCGCGACAAGTTGAATACAACTTGAATATAGGCAGTCAATCTTGCTTATTGGTGAGCACTTTCTTGGTAACGGCTACCTGCGATACGATAGTGAGACTTAGGTTAGGTTAAGTTGAAGTGGCTGCCAGCTATTGCCACCATACTTAGATCAGTGATAGGTCCATTGTGATATCACATCGATCTGAAGAGATCTCCATACCTGCTCGTTAACATAGTGAGGCATCAGACACACTGTATACGAATATATCTTCAGTACCTACACTTGTAATACATAAAAGCCTTTTACTCAACGCGCCTTACATTGACGACTTCTGCGCCATGTTGCCCTGAACTACTCAGCTCAGATATTTGGTCGCTCGCTTCTGTACATAGGTTCCATAAACTCGTGTGGTCCTGCGGTGTCGGGTGCCGGAGAAATAGATAGTTGTTGTTCTGAGGCCATCTGAATCAATTTTGCGGCATTCCCTGACGTCTTCCTTCCGCTATCTAATGTTGTATAAATCATATCAGTACCTCATTGCGAGCGGTAACTCGCCTCCTGACATTTTAAGGCGGAGAAAGACATAGCTCTACGTAAGTAACATTTCATAAGTCTTGCAGCAACTAAAGAGACTTAATGCTACATTCGAAATCCTATTCAGTTTACTGGCTAAGGAACTTAAAACATTTTGAACATCAAATCGACAGAAGAACACAGTTTAACTCTAAAAAAAATTCTGGAAAACATCGGAAGCATCTTATCGCCGACGTCAAAGCCGCAAACAATATTCGACGCTTATAACTCTACAAGACATTGGAAGTTGGAAAACACAATTCGGCGACAATGAGATGTTCCAAATCTCATGTTGAAAACGATAGTGCATACAACCTGGGTAAGCCCCACGCCGTTCAAGACAATTGAACTTGTTCTTAATGTCGTCAAACGACGAAACATCTATCTTTTACCTAGGAGGGAACATTACTATCGACAGCTTTAATTTCGAGGTACACGTGCTCTGCTATCTTCACACCTTAGTGAAGATTCGACGCTGATCTCTGCAACACAAGCATAGAGCGATCCTTTACAGAGAAATAATTTTGTCCACTTAACAGTGTCACCACGACTCCTTTAGCTTAGACTCATCAAGCTTTCGTTCTAAGGATCAAGTGATAATGGTTGACAATATGCTCGTTCCAACAAAGTGTCCAAGACTGGAGGAGATAAGAAGCCGAGGTGTCTCCTGCAAATTTCAAAATGTCGGTAGAAGTATCATGAAGTTTTACAGCCTGGTCGCGGTTTTGGACTAGATTCTACGATGTCGATTGACAACTCTTAAACATTAGAACTGCTGATAAAGAAGTTCTTCCTTAATCTTCTCAACCATAGCTTATCCCATACCAGAGAAGAATCATTAATCATCACGGAATCTTGACGAGCGCTATGGCAAAAGAAGCCACTCTGGCATGGAATTCCAAAAGCAAACTAATAAGCTGTTGACTAATTGGTACACAAAATGAATACCCGTCCTACTGCCTTATATGATGCCTTCCTTGTGATTGATTGGTTTACCTTCTTGTTCAACTCAACATCTTACATTAAACTCGTCCCACAGGAAGACCGATTTATTTCATTTACCTTTCTTACACCTCCGTCTCTTTTGATTACAACTCCAAAATGTTTAAATCATCGACTTACCTGTAATGATACAAAAAAAGGACACTTTGTGAGTAAAAGAAAAATCAAGTTTGTAATATTTTAAGTGCTGACAACCATAAACCTTAAAGCTAAACCTACAGGCTATATAAAAGCAATCATGCACTCTGTAACAGGAGATTGCAATTTCGTGCAGTTTCCCAATATCCTTCTTGGTATGCTTCTTGCTTACACTATAGCAAGAGCACGACATCAACATAATTCAATACATATTCCATAACCACAACCATAACATACCGAAACTTTCAACAAAACTTGACAAGGACAAGGGCAGGGTTAACCCCCCTTTTAAGCATCTCTTTTCGGTTTTGTTGTTGCCAAAGTCACACGTTGTTAATCTTATGCCAAAGAAGAAAAAACATCCTAACCACTACATGCACCCACACGGAGATACATGCATGGAACATTCAAAATTTTCCACACAACCATTGGAAAAGATCCTTATTGCCAAAGGTGGTGTGGTAGATTCACAATATTGGATTAGAGTGTCTCAGCCGGAGTCACAAATTCTTCAGGTTGATGAACGGAACACACGTACCAAAGGTGTGCACACTGCGAAGTCGTTATACATGACTTTCGAATATGCAGCAACCGAACTGGTGTTTGTGTGTGCCTACACAGGTACATAATCCTATCAGACGGGAAGCAACGATTCAACTGCTACGTGTTATGCAAATTCAACATCACGTCTGAAGACGAAACTCAAGGTCCTTCTCAAAGGATGGGTGGTAGTTTAATCGTACACCCACAAAACTCCAGTATCCACTTCGAAGGACCAAAATACCCACACAAGCACACACAGCAACCCACCAATGTAAAGAACAAAAAAAAAAAAAAAAAGTGAAGCCGAACACTTTAAGGAACATTGAACAAAGGAATCGTAGCGCAGCCGACAAACAACATGAATAGTGCGTATACGCCCCGTTCTGAACTCCACCATATTACACACGACAAACCGGATGTCCTTTAATATGGCGAGACATTTGGAGTAAAAACGCGCCGAGGCAATTGTTTTAAGTGTTCCGGCACAAATCGACAACTTAGTAAAGGAGCTGAAAGGAAGAATAAAAGAAACACACACAAGGCGACAAAGAAGAAGCTGTTGGACTGGTACTTCTTGCTCGGCATATTATGGTGGCAATTGTCTGGAAAAGGATAATTATACCGGGAAAAATATAATTTGCTTTATAGCTGAACTGAGACTAAAGCGATGGCAGGCAACGAAGAGGACTTTTGTACGTGTTGATGGCGTTCCGATGCTTGCCGGCGAGTGTTGTAATCGCTTTAACGTCGCGCTCGTTGGAATTGTACCACCAAGGATCGAATCAGGAGCGACATGGAAATGAGTGCGTTTTGTTCGGCAAAAGTTAAATGTACGAAGGAGAGAATGTACGAGTAATTTGATTAAAAGTGCAAATTCTTTGCATACTTAGTGGGGTAATGAAGGGTGAGGAGGGATAGAGCACACACTTGATAACCATGCTAATGGAGTAATTTGATTTCAATTTGAGATAATGCCTGAGGGTGGCTTATATTCTCGTTTCGTGTAGCGGCATTGTAAGACGGAAAACGACATTTGAAAGCTTATGAGACAGTTAAGGATTTCATTTTGAAGGCAATAGAGCATAGGGATCCAGTGTTGATGATCTCGTAACAAAGTTTTTACCAAATTCAAACAGTTAGCACTGCAGAATCCATCAAAATAGTTGTTTTCAACAATGTCGTGTAAAATTGAATACAAGTGCCTTACGGCGTTGAGAATTTGGGATTTTTTTTAAGAGGGTATGCTTACTCCATTGTTTTGGCTTTATGCAAGCAACCACAAGCTGTGTGACAGAATGTAATCCGATCAAGAGGGAGCTTATATTTGACCACTGTCTCCTAATGAACGCGAAGCGCCGCTTAATCGACAGAAAGCTAATGAAGTGTAAACATTTTGCTAAAAGTGCAGAAAATTTCCTGTCCACAAATTGGCATAGATAAACTTTAGAAAAACAAGGCCAAGACTGAAGCGTGTTAAGATATTTCTCAAGAAGAAGGCATTAAGCCTGAATTCTTCTAATGACCTTTCAGAGTGGCATCGTAGACTGAAAAATTATGTGGTAGGGCTAGAGAGTGATAGAACTTGCGGATGCTGAAACAATCGGTGGTAAAAAAGTACTCTGATCTATGAAAGAGCATGGGTGGCTGCCTCCTCTTGAGCAGAAGCATAAGTAGACCAGAATGATAGTCCATTATGATACCACGTAGAGAACTGGACAATTAGCATCTGGAACCTTGCATTATAGATTTCCTTGTTTTATCAAGAAAGATACTATGGGTAGCCGTATTGGTATCAAGACGAGATTTAAGTAATTCTAGAGGAGCAGGCGGTTCTCCTCCATTTTCAGCAAGTTTTCGACCTGCTCCCTAAAGGTACGAACAGAGTGAAGCTGTGAGCTGTGCTGAAAGCTATTTGAATGCTGAAAAACTGCGCGCATATAAACAAATGAGAGCGGTCAGCGTGAAGCGAAGTTGTTTGCTCTCATTTGTTTATATGCGCGCAGTTTTTCAGCATTCAAATAGCTTTCAGCACAGCACAGCATCAGCACAACACACAGCTTCACTCTGTTCGCAGCCTAAGAAAGGGCGCAGCATAAGTAAATCTGAAAGTAATATCCCATGGATCTAGAATTCAGAGGCATGAATCTTTGTAGAGTACCTGCTTTTGGGAGCTAAATGCGACCACTTAACTAAAATGAGCGGATTGCAGATTTGAAACTTTCAAAGTAAAAGGACCTGAAAGTATGTTCCCTGTACAACTTCCAATAGTCTTCTTAGATCAAACATATTCTGACAAATATCTTAAGATGTTGTCTAGCTCTTGGTAAAACACCCAGTGCCTGGACTAAAGTGAAAGTGGTTTTTATACTCAAGGTCACACACTTCTCAAGGATCTTCGACCTATAAGCTTAGAATATCAATAGATTATAGATATAGTTCTCGACCTCTTTGCGTAAGACACGCACACCTATCAAACGGGCAATCTGTGTAGAGACGTACTATCTTCTCTTCTATGGAATCTAATCCTCGAACTGAAACTTAAGAATACGGGTTGCGGTATACATATGCAGGATTCATTCTAGATGGAAAGCTTTTGCAAGGATAAAACATTGCCCAATGCAATATGCCTGAAAGGCATTCATGTCCCACTAAAAGTTACTTCAACATGGGCAACACACAACACACAATACCGGAGAAAAGCACCAGTAGTCAGTATAAAGTGTTCTATAATGAGTCTACCTCCATCTGTATGGAAAACTCTAAAACCGCCGAAGGAATCAGTGTTGGGCCCTTTTCGGAAGATTTGGACATTCATCACTCCTCTTAACCGGGGAAGCGTTTTTTAGGCCGAAGTCGCTACTATCTGTCACACCGTCGCATGATTGAAGATTAACCCCTTTCTATGCACAGACAAGCTGCGATAAGAACACCTGTCTACAACACAAAAAAATCTTGTCAATGCCTGAAGCAGTCTCTGTTGAGTCCCAAGGCCATAACGATATTCCAGAGAATTGTGTATCTGATGACCTCGCCAAACAAGGTTATCTAGGTACAACATACAGTAGCAATATTGACTTTGTTCAACTGCCTCTGTTAAGGTGGCAAAATATTGCGTATTGCAACAATGCAAGGCCTATCCTTGATCCCAGGAGATCGGATGTATTTATAACATCATTACAGGTCACTGAACAAATCTACTTCAAGGATCTGTATATTACCAAAAACGGTCGATCCAAATTGCTACGTTGGAAAATCTAAATGAATTTAAGGGGTAAAATTGGGGTTTCTAAGCTTAGCCTCTCAGTGGTATCAGAATGGATCTAAGGACTACTTCAAACTAATTAATTCATTCCGTCAGCTGAGATGACATCACCAATGATATAAAGCTGTTAACAGATAAGTTCTCAGCAATGTTTTAGCGTACTCTTTTCCTTTTTACTTTCTAAACCAAACTTTATAGAGAAACGCGAAGCAGTTAAGGCTTGAATTTCGCGATAACATTTTGCCATTGCCGCGTTTGTTAACGTCAATTTGGTGACACTTAAACCACAGCAAAGTTTTGGTCAGGAAAGTATCGGAGGCGCCCTTAGTAATCCTTATTTCCGTCTGAATAACGCACACTTCAATATGGCAGTGTCGATCAGCTAATGTCCATTTCTTCCTTGAAATCCCGTCTATATCGATGATCGTAACAAGGAAATGCATTTCCTTTCCAATTGTGTATTGTTAAATTCTCGATAAGAATATCTCGTTAAGCAATCCTGTTCGCTATCTCCTTCTTCGTTTGGACCTTTAAAAAATATCCCACTTACAATAAGCAGATGAAATTTAAATTCTTTTTTTATCTATCTAAATTCATTTAATCCCCGTCCATCGTTAGAGATTAAAATTTAATACCAAGTCTTAAAAATACAACAGCAACTGGCTTTCATTTCAAAGTTATTGCAATCCACCCCCACACTATGGTCGGTCCATTAGGCAATATCCACAGAGAACGACGACATAAGATTTTTGTTATCAAAATTTTATTTCTTTGAATTTCCATTTTAAGACAAAAGATTAAAACACACAAAATCAATGGGAAAAGTTTCCCCTGCCCCTGGTACACACAAAGACACATAGCACCCAGACAAAAGCCTTAAATCACATCTGGGCCATCGATTTAAACAGAGGAATACAGAGATGAGGAGAAAGATGTGTCCCAGTACTATAGTGCCAGTCATAAGGCACACACACACACCCACGGGAATCCCCAGAATAAACACACAAAATGGGTACATTAGTGAAGCTTTTCCTTTTTTTTTTCCTTTTCATTATGTTATTGTTATTGAAAATGCCTTTTCTCATTTTCCTGGAATAGAGTCTTGTAAGTCGGTAACTCCTGAGAGTTCCTCGTGGGAAAATCTCAAACAACCTTGGACATGTAATTCCTCTCTCTCTCCCTCTCTCTGTTTGTCTTTTTGATTTTGCATATATTTTCTTTGATTTTCTCTTTAATCCATGTTCAGCTTGAAGTGGATTTGAATCCTTAATTCCATTTTCAATGGGGGGAATCCCCACCAGAGGGATACATTGTGCTCCTATAGTGTTATTCAATTTGAAAAAAAAATAGAGAAGGGTTCTGTGCCACTGCATTGTTCATCGAGGCTCCAATTGAAATCAAGAACTATGTCAACTAGTGCGTCGCCCTACCAAGATGAATGTGGAACAAATGGTGAGAAGCTATTTCATGGTGATGTGCCTCGTCGGAATGTCAAAAAGGGGAAACACTCTAATTGCTTGAGAAAAGAGGTAAAGAATTCTTCAGCTGCTCATCGCCTTTGAGTCATCACAGGCAGAGAGAGGGATTCTTGGAATACCCGACGATAAATAAGAGGTGCCTGCACGCTGTGTGAGGATTTCTGATTGATTGAATGACAGATTTGTTCAGATCGGATGAATCAGCCAAGTCATAAAGATCTACGGCTAAAAGCTTGATTAATTTATTACAACCTTAAGTGTTATGTGTTCCTTCGTGGAACTGCTGTTTGGTTGTTCTTTTATGGTAGCTTCGATGGAAGACCACCTCTATGGTAGAAGTCGTGCACATCTTTATTCGTGGGAATGTTTCCTGTAAATGAATTCTTTGTTCGAAATTTAAAAAACCCGTGTAGGTATGAGTATAACTTTAAAGCTGATCAAGGAGATTAAATGCTTTTATTGAGCCATATTGATAGTGGTCATTAAATTTACAAGAGCTACCTTTCCGTGGAACTGATGGTAATAGGTGGAACTGTGAAGTGTTTGGACACAGTGGATACAAGGTAGAGAAATTGAAACAAAATTGATGGCTTTAAAAATATTGGAGCGGCAGATAGTGGAGGAAAGAGCATATGTCTTCTTCTATATCTGTCGTAGTGGGCTACCCGAAATACCATAGTTATGCAGGAAGTCGCCACTCTAGATAAAACTGAATGCTTTAACTATACGCTTCTGAATTTTAATGACAGCAATCTTCGGGTTCAAAATCAGGGCAATGCCATCTAGTTCCATCGGCTTAACCAGTGTGAATTTGCCTTCTTGGGCCCGTAACTTAGACGAACTAATGTTCTCCCATTTAGAGACTCTTGAAATAAATAGCTCCTCCAGATTGTAGAGCAGTCGAAAACTGAACTCATAGTCGGTATTGTTAAGTAAATGCTCCAAGAAAACAACATAGTGTTGCCGGGAAGGGGAGTGAATTCGGCTCTGAAGTCGGCTAGAGTCAGATCAAGCAGACGTAATAAAAGTAAGTGGGCAATGCAGTAGTTTTTAAGACGTTTGAGTCTAGCTTACATTCTGTTTCCATTTGGATGCGTGATCAACTGCCGGACCACTCTTACCAACTCTTGATAGCTTTTCTCGTAGAGTTCAAGTCACAAGGATGTAATGGTTCCTTTCGGGTTTCCTAACGAGAGCTTTAAGTGGCAATTTTGTGTTTGAACTCATGCAAGGAGCCCTTCATAAAGTTTCTGACTAAAGCGTAACGAACTGCTTCAAAGCAGTTGTTGAACACTTTCACAAGAACAATGATACTGACGGACACAATCGTCACAAAACTTTAAGATTAACATAGGGCTACTATCCAACCGCTGCTATAAACTAAAGGCAAACAGATGACTCAAAAAGCGGTTTTTGTACTAGACATCGACGTCTATGAGCCTTTTTATATTATTGGTTGGGATATGCGACTGACGCATATGACACTGCGACTTAAAAGATTTATTGTACCCGAAACCAGTTAGTTAGTTCCTAATGAAGTTGAGGATACCTCCAGTCGAGGAATTCTTTGTGGAGAAAGCGTTTCGTGACTCTGCCGGCAGTCACGCACTCACATAGTATATACGTGTTCCGCAGATTCATCTTCCTCTTAGCAGAGTCAGCATTCAGATTCCTTAACTATATAAGGTTAATGGAGGTGATATCTAAGGCTGCAGTGACCGGTAAGGAAGCCGGCAAGTCTTCTGATATCATCCCTTTTGTGGTTGAGAATTTTTCTTGTGGTTATGTTCAGGGGTCTGAGTCCCTGGATGTTGCACCAGTAGGATAAGAAGTTCCGTTTTTCCCAGCTGTCCAGACTCGTTTTGAACGCGGAAGTGGGGACGCCGCAAAAGGGCTCGCACATACGAATCTTTCTGAAGAACCTTCTCTGGCAAGTTGTTCTGCAATTTCATTGCCTACAATGCCTCTGTGTCCTGGTACCCACAAGAGCTTGACATTATTCCGCTTTGAAATGTCTTGGAGAGCATTGAAGTAGCCTCAAACGGCCTTTGAATTACAGTTATGGGAACTTAGTGCTTTGTGCGCTGCTTGACTATCGGTGAATATATTGATGGTTACTCACTTTACAGCGGAGTCGAGAATGATGTTGGCGCAGGTATCAATGGCATGTAGTTCAGCCTGAAAGACACTAGGACACATTCCAAGTGCCTTTGAAACTTTGTGATTAGAGCCATAAATACCGGCACCAACACCGGAGTCCATCTTTGAACCATCTACACATCCAGAAAACTGGAAGCAGACAACTATCATGCACATTAGGGCAATCACATTGGGTCCAATGGCCCTCATGTGAAACTGTAAATCGCAACAAATATCCCTCGAAACCTAACCAAATGTAGGGTGATGGCATGTAAGGTCGGCCTCCTCTAGTAGTCGGCCGCCGCGCCAAACAATGATGCGTTAAAGTTAATGCGTTTGTTAAACACACATGCAAATTTTTTTTTACAAAAGGTTAACGGTTTTCCTGTCTATGAGCAAAAGGTTGTTGCAATGCAGCTGCTAGTTTCTTCGTCAAAATTGTCACTTTGATTCAACTTCTTGTCCGAAGTGAAAAGTCTGGATTTTAGTAGTAAAAAAATAGTGGAAGTGATTTACAAAAAAGTCTTAAAATCAGTGAAATATTGACAGTAACTGCGTTATATCATTATATTTATCTTATTAATAGATTCTTTTTACTGTTTTTTGAACACAAATCTAAAAAAAATGTTATTTTAAATAAAAAGAGGGGAGGCCGACCTAAGAAGACATTTTTTTGTGTGATTCTTCTAAGGTCGGCCGCCCTGTGAAATAGTGAAAATAATTAAAGTCTGGTATAAAAACTGGGGCCGACTACTCAATACTTAACTGGCCGACTTCTGAAGTAGAGGGGGCCGACTACTCAAAAATGAGGTTTTCATTAACATTTTTGTAAATCATTTGTTTTAGGTAGTAAATACACTAAAAATTACTTGAATTTCATAATTGGCACATTCCAATTAATCAGAAATGCTGAATATTCTATTCTTTATTATAATAACGGATTTTTGAAAGCAAATTAAACGTAAAAAAAAAGTTAAGGGGCCGACTACTGGCTCCATCACCCTACGTCTACTATCGTCCTGGAGTGGAATTGATGTCTGAAGTAAAACAACTAATAACTATAGATGGCAGATACCTCGTAAGATGCGATACCAATGGCACACAACCTACTAGTCCGACATTAATCCACTTGTCAGGGTTAGGAAAAAGAAAAAAGAAAACCTGTCGCCCCGTTTCGTTGGCTTAAAGGACTAAGGTACGTACTACAAAAATCTTTAAGCTGTATTTGCTACGTGGACGGCTTTGTGTACTTAAATATTTACTTCTTCCCGGAAAATACAAACGATATCTTTGCCCTTAAAGGCGACATAGGGACTTTAGGTAAAAAAAAATAAAAATTAAACCACCACGGCTAGGTCCGCGTATGACCCCTACTTACAAAAAATACTTTCCACTAAGTCTGCCTTCTTAAATTCCCTGCAAAAACAAGAAAAAATCCTTAAATAAATAAATTAGCAAACGCAAGGCAAGAGTCCCACGCAAAATGCAAGCTCGACTACCTTATCCCAACGAATATCTCATTTTCGTTCCCAAAACAAAGAGAATTAATAATCCTCCGGCAAAAACCAGATTCCCTGCCTACGGTATGCCCCGCTTTTCTGTTTATGGTAATTCATAACAGTATAACAGCAGCAACAGCCAAACGCAGGTGTGACTAAACGCAGTCTGAAAGGATATTTTCTTCATTTTTCATTCCCGCCAGACGACTGCTGCCATCCATTTCAATGCGAACGCCTTTTTCTTTTTCACAAGATCTTATGCAAATTCCTATGTATAACCTACACATGCGTCTCATTCGTGTGGACCTTTTCAAGCGGCATACCTTCAAGGTTAAGTCATTCCGGTCGTCTTCATCTTAATTCTAGACAAAGAAGTTTTTGGCTTTTCCAGGAAAAATTGTTCCTCCCTTCTGCCGAAAATTTCGACGAACGCCTTGTACATTTTCATTAACCAAAAGTTTTCCACTCATCCCGGCCGCCGCCGCAACGTTTTCCCGTTTCGAGAGTTTAATTAAGTTCATATCTCGGGGACACAATTACAATGGAAATGATAATGTAAAGTTTTTTTTTTCACATTCTAATCTCCCTCCCAGTCTTCCAACAAAAGGACAACAATTCTAATTTCAAGTTTTCATCCTCATCAGCATCAACGTCTTCTGTGTGTTTGTTCAAGTGGTGCGCATGTAGAAAAAAAAAAAAACAAAAACGGAAACAAACATGTCGAGGATGAGAGGAAACCGTTTAAATTGTTGTGTAACGCCTTTTATTTGTTCTAAGGAGTTTATTAGATGGAAAAATTATCCTTATGAACATAAATTTGAAGGTCTTAACCCCGAAAGTCTTGCATAAAGAATGACAAAAGGGTTTTTGAACAACCGGCAAGTTGATTGTAGCTCCATCTCTTGCTTAAGATTTTTTTTTTGCTGCAAAAATAAAGAAAGACTCTTCTCCTGTAATTATGGCGAGAGAGGGGAATTTATTTTTTTTTTACATAAAAAAAGGGTAAAAGTCGTAAAATTTCATAGGACTCTGGACACGCCAGAGCACCAGCAGAGGAATGACGAAGACGATAGCTGTAAGTTATTATTTAATTTGTGGCCCTATTATCCTTGGGACTTCATAATGAAATTTTTTTTTTTGCGTTGAAGATGCCATCAGCTGCGAACAGCGGACGCAGCCTTTGAATGGGACAAATTCAGTGATAATTTCGCCAAAGTAACGAGGGAAATTTGCATAATGCGCCCCTCTAGATAGGATTTGGACAATGAAATTAACGGTTTTAAAGCGTCGTTTGTTTGTCCTCAAGTGGGAGGCTTCAGGATCTTTCCTTTGGGAGAAATTGTTGCTTAGAAGGTTTGTGGGATCAAAATTTGACCAGAAGGACGAGCGGTGGGAATGAAAATCCATACTAACTCTCTACGCATTATTTTCGTGTAGGGACGAAACTTTTTAAATTCAGATCTGTTCCGAAACCAAGTGGTTTTGATCGGAAAGTTTACCCAAACTTTACCTTGACAGGAAGGAAGTATTATTTTTAAAAGTTTGTGACTACATCGGTCAAAGAAGCCGCCATTTAAGTCATGAGCTCAGAATCGATCGTCGTAGCTAACTGGTTGGTTAGAGCGATGAACTGCTAAGCGAGCTTCATAGAAAAGGTTTTAAATACGTCATTCAGAGTGGGAAACAAAAACTGTACGTCCTTTCCCTTCGTGCTAAAAATAGAACTCACACAACAAGCATGGATGCAAAAAGTTTGGCCTTGTTTTAATTGTTTATGAGTAGCTCGACAAATTTATATGCGTATGATGGCAGACCACGTTGGAGTCTATAAGAATGAGTAGAGCGACAGGTTATCAAACAAAGAGGTAACAAGCTCATTCGCAGAACAAAAATTGGAGCTAGGGAAAGATGGGGTAAGCAAAAGAGCTAAGCTCTGAAGATAACTACGAAACTAGATACCAGCAAGGACTCACCTCAGGCAAAGATCAAAAGGTTACAATTGCTTATGCTATTGTACAGAAAGAATACTTTAAGCGTACTAAAAACCGACGGGGCATTTAGATTTAAAATGAAATCCCGGCTCATATTCCATGGAACACATTGAGATAGGTACTAACTTGGGCCAGGAAATTGTCTGATATACGAGAGAGACGCCATCTAGTCCGAATGTTTTCCATCTCTGTATCCAGTTCGAACGCTGTGAAAATATACTCTGGAGCTGGTGCTGTCGTCTATGGAAGGAACGCTTAAGTGTTGATACATCCTGCGCACGCTTCTTTTTATCGCTACGTCTCATGCCATTAAGGCCATATTAGATTGATTTGCGAACTTCATGAGACATGACGCCAAAAATACGTTCCTCATGCCCGTGTCTACGTTAACATTTAGTTTCCCTACTTCGAACTATCTTAATCGGCTTAAAACTTCAAAACGATGCTCGAACTAGAGAGCTGATAGAGATAACGAGACCTTGTATGTCGAGCTGTTGAGTTTAAAGCGTTGTTGACGTTTTTACCTTATTAAAGGGGGCTCCGGCTATTAGTCATGGTTTGTGACCAGTCGCCTGTAATATCTACACAACATGCGCTTGACGCAAACAATCTTGCGATTCGAAGTCGTGTCTTTTCACGACAGGCTTTGATGAACTTTTTTTGCCAGCGTACACTCTCTAAGGACTGTGAAGCAATGAGAATGAATTTCAGAAGAGGTTGCAAAAGCTGTAGGGCAACTTGACTTTGTCCACCTTTTTCCGTTGGGAAGAAATAAACGTTACGCAGCGCAGACAGTGATGGATACGAAACGACGATAAGTGATCAACTTGTTAAGCGCTCATGAGGATATACAATTCTTGTCGCATTGGCCACATAGTCTGTCCAGAAGAGAGGGAGAGGGGATAGTGGAATATAACCATGAAAATATAAAATGTATGTAGAAAAAGCCAAATTGGTATTTTGGCAGAACTTTGACGAACAATCTGAGAAAGAATGGGCGGTTTCAAGATTATCCGAAAGCTAGAAAGGAGTTTAACGTGCAGCTGAAACTTGGAGTTAACAGGGAAGGCGTTTGTTGGTGCGTCGAGCACATCACCATTAACAGCCATTATCGATATTATCACACTTTGCGAAGGAAGGTGCTCCCAAATCCTCTTCAAATTTGAGTGGTAGCTGGGTAATAGAAGAATTACTCGGAATAGAGCAGAAACGGGAAGACTTATTTCTCACTAGGAAACGTCGCTTTCTATGTACACAGATCAACTTGTAATTAAGGATCTCTCTTTACAGTTTGATTCAAGGAGAAGACGGCCCATAGGTGAAACAGACGTGATAATGGTCTTAAGCCATGCTGTCTATATCCGAAAATGAAAGCAAGGAACTACTCTAGTAGGAGTAGGATCAGGAACCTTCTTAAATGATCGGCATCCAGAATTGGCATTAGTCTGTCCTCTAAGCAGAGAAGCAGAGAACGCCGGAACTTTTGCGAAAAAAACATTGGAAAACGTTATGAAACTTGCGTTCCAGTATTCAAAGGAACTTCTGAGGATCATCGAATCTACAATCACATTCGGCATTCCTTAGGTGATTTCATCCTTCAGTGTGAGGAACTGATGGGATTCCATCCGGCAATTTTTGTCGGTTTTGTAATAGATCTCTTATCTACCAAATCCATCCTTACCCAGGTTCAATAAAATACAAATCCATACAACGACTTGCTGTAGGGTCAACGAAAGTGAATAGTGTCACACTTCCGCCTTGAATTATGTTACATTGTTGGCACACAGTAAATAACTGAAAACCATGATACTGGTCTACACCCCTATTATTCTAGTACCTTCTAAAACCGAATGTATCGTACTAAAGGCAGGTGTTTGAAGTTTAAATTCCTCAAACTGTACCTATAACCCAGTCAAGCACAACAAAAGAAACCCTCCCCTCGACCACATTCCCAGAAATAACAAATGCCAACAACATTCTTTCAATCCCCATTGAAAAAGCTAATCTTACCGCCTGTACATTGCCACTCTCACCCCTTCAATTTGTCCTTCAAAACCGCACAAAGAGCTTAACTCACCGCCATATAGCGGCGGCAACGGCAAAACAAATTCAACGCATTACAATTCCTTTCAAGTTGATTTTAAAATCTAATTTCTATGTCCCCGTCGGAGCTGAGCTCACCCATCGTCTTCAGCGGCAATAGGGCGGTACACTGCAAAAGAATAAAACTTACGAATTACGTACACGTAATTTCATTTAAATTCATTTCAAGTACGACTCGTATTATTTTTCTCTTCTTTTCAGCGCCCCTCCTTTCTACAGCTCCGTCATAAAGTGATTACTAATTTTCCCTCACTTTACTGGCGCAAAGGATTTCAGGATTCTTTCTTCTCCTCGACACGGCGGCGGTGATGGTCCTGTTAAGAGGAACAACTTTCAAGACTATTGCAAGTTTTATTTATTTATTTTACCGCCTTCACTTTCATTTCTATCAAACAAAGCGATTAAAAAAGAGACCGTCTGACGGAGTGTCCATTGGTCGTGATTATGTTTATCCTCCGGCAGGACGATTTGTGAACAGATTGCTGTAAGCGACTACGACGACGAATTTTTTTCCACTGCGGTGAATTTCAAATTAATTAATTAATTGCTAATAGAATTGTTTTAGAGGCAAACTTTGTCACGCTAAGACTTCTTGGTCATCATTATCTCCAGGACGAGGTCTTAGTCCTTAGGAAATTAAGAAAAAAAAAAAAGTCAATTTGTGCCAAGCCACTCCATTCTATCTTTCTCTCTGTCTGATGGTGTTCGTCTTAGCACACAAAATGCAATTAGCTTAAAAGAAAATCAAAACTTTTTTTCTTGGTCCTTGTGCTCTACCCCCATTTCACCATCCCCCACTCATAGCACAATTTTGGATTTCTAATGAATAAAAATGTTCACGTATCTCGCGTATAAATTCTTTTTGGTATACCGTTAACCCCCGCCTTTCTTGGCACGTTCTCAACGCGTTCGCCCTCAGATTTCTTAGCGGTCTACTCGCGCGATTAAGAGACGACGAAAAAAAGGATCAAGAAATCCTTGCGGAGAAAAACAATAATCACGTTCTTTGCATAACACTCGTGCGCCCAGGCCAACACCCCTTTGAGAGTGTTAAAATTTATGCTTTTTAAATTTGCACCACCATCACCACGGAGCCGCCACACGTCTTCGTGAATAATGACTCTGGCCGGATGGTTTAAGGAAGAATTTCTCAAACGATTTGGCCAAACCGCTGCCTTGCCGCTTCTTCTCCTTTTTGGCCCCCAAAATGGGACGGATATACTCTCGTACTAAATGTCGGACAATTCGGTTTGGGATTTCTTTCTGCATTGCGGATACCTTTGGTTGTCAGAAGAGTCCTTTCTATTTTTTTTTACATTCTTTTGCTTCTCTTCTTGGTCTAGATCTTAAGTGGTTGCACCACAAAGGCGCAGTTAAATACCAAAGAATGAGAGGAAAAATTCGAAAAAGAAACCTCAAAAAGTCTTCAGACAACAAACTACCAGAAAAGTAAGAGTCCTATTCAGAAGGATTCACAGTGAATCCTATGGGATCGTATTACTTCATTTGAATATGATGGAATCATGAAAATCTTTTCGATTTCGTCTAACAAGTCCTTGAAAGGAGGATCTCACTGCTAAAAGAAAGAAAATAAGAAAATAACATGCTCACCGCCTTACTTGCAGGCGGTGAGCATTTTATTTTCTTAAGCTGTTAAGAGCATGTTGAGTGGTTATCTTTATTTTCATTCAACAAAGTGGACTGACTTTTGCTAGATTGGACTTTCTAAATGTATGTGTGAAACACAACTTTTCTATTGCGAGGATTAAGTGGAATGCACCTTTGTAACAGAATTCTAATAATTGGACGATATTTGCCTGAGACTATCATCTGCTTATTGCACAAAATCACGTTGAGTGAGTTTTGACATCGAATTCTACAAGTTAAGGCATCCGAACTGAACAATTGATCCCATACGTCGTAAGACATACGATGAACTCTCGCTAACCGTTCGACAGATGAGAAAAGTAATGGAGCATTTTTAAACCCTAGGAACACTCAAAACTCGTTCCGGTCTATTGTACTCCCAGGCCTTCTGGTACTCCTTTTTGGTGTAGTGGTTTGAAAAACCGTTTCTCTCTTTATTTTCCTACCTATTGGGACTTCCATCAAGTATAGAGTCGGCTAGTACACAAACGACCCCAGCTCGCAAAGGCATTTCAAACAACGTTTGAAGGGTTTGTAGAAGCTACATCTATGAAGGCCACAGCGACCTTACCAGGCTCGATAATTACTACACAAAGAGCGTTGTTTGTGGGTCTTAATAGTTCTGTATATAGTGGGGTTCAGGAAAGGTTCTGCACCGGTACGGCTACCCATAGCATCTTTCTTGAAAATAAGGAAATCCATCACGCAAGGTTCCTGGTGCTGGTAGTCCGGTTCTCTACGTAGTAGGTATCACAATGTACCTTCAATCTCGTCTAAGTGCGCTCCTGCTAAACGCGAGCAACCACCTAACTTAAGTAGTAAGAAACCAACACAATAGTCAAACATCTCGTATCTCTGTTAGTTCCATCTCCTGAGGGTCTCACCTTGATGAGGAATGGTGAACGTTCTGCGCCTCAAAATAGAGTAATGCCTCGAAGGGAAGAACAATGCCACGGATTTGGTAGGCTTCTTCATGGAAGATTTTCGACTAACGAATAGAACTTCTAGAAAGAATTTTCAGGTCTTGGAGAAGACGGTCGCAAAAATGTCTACATGTTGATACTAAGTGAAACCATCTGTGTAAGTCTCGGTCGAACCATCTCAACTTCGGTGAGAACCATTTACTGATGCATGAAAAACAGCCTAAAACAGCCTTCTACCTACGTAATGGCAGCAAAGGCTTCATGTTGTGATACCAGGTCAGTGATTCGAAATTGACGGTCAGATTTCAAGACTACGTAAAAAGGTGTCGCCCATAGTTGAACACCAAACAAGGATTTATAGGGCACCACCCTAATACACACTATTAAGGCATCGGAAAAAGAAATGACAATGGCGAACGGTTCGTTCTTTTTGAGCATATCATCTTGTCAGTCTTAAATAGAAACACCATAGCACATGGTTCTAGGTAGAGTTTGATTCACTTGAAGAAGTCGCTGTAGTAGATAAAGATAAGTTTGAAATTATAACCCGAGAATGCAGAAGAACTAGACGATAGAACGAGCTGAAAAGTGGCCAAAGTTTGAAACAACACTGTGAATAGTTCCTAGCTGACAGCAGATTCTTTTATAAGAAAGAGTGTTTCGGAGCGGTCTTGAACCATTAAGCCTATACCAAAATGGTTGCGAGTTTCAATGAGCTATCAGACCCAAGCATATTCCGAATATGCAACACTCTCCCCAGCAGCACTGAGATCTTAACCCAAAATCAAAGCGATTCCTGAAGAGCGGAAGAAGAAAATTACAATGTGCTGGGGTGTAAAAAATGGAATTAACTCTTGATGTTCAACAAGCAGGCTTCCCCATAAACAATCCGTAGATCATCATAGAAAACGGCATCAAGTATTATACAAGTCTCTGCTTAGCCTTTCGACAGTGTGTATTGAGACTTTATCTGGTGTGCTTTGGGCAGGAGCTGTAAATTTGATCAGCTATGATTGCGTCAAGAACAAGGTTTTGCACTACAGTAAGATGCTGAAGAACTTTGATATTTAGAGGGGAGTATGACAAGGTTGCTTCGCGCATGCCTGTCCTGTTTCTAGTTCTGGAGCCAGAGATCAATGATATATACCAGTTTGTAAAATACACAGCGACTGCTGGATGCAGCTACTTCAAAACCAGTAGAGACGAGAAGGAATTACATCCGAAGTCATTTGTCATTTTGCGTACGAATGTCCAACTCTAGACAGGAAAAATGTCAGAATATTTGGTAGTCACTTTTTGTATGACCTATGGCTGTATTCCATCACTTAAATCAGTAGTCCTTCTCCTTATTTTTAAAATTCCCACGGTGGAATTATAGGCACATGACCAATAACCACTTTTGTAATGGCCATCACGCAAATATAAAGGCTAGCTTTCATTAGACGCCTAACAAATACATCCACGGCGTGGCTCTATTCTCTCCATAACCTGGTTCCACTGGAACTATTCATACAAGAATAAGGGCCATGAGTGCCCTAAGAATCAGCCAAGCAGAAAGAATACGACTATGACTCTAAATCAATATCTGCTAAGAAAATATGGCCTCTGTTCAACGAATACAGATAGCCTCTTACAAAAATATCCGAAATAGAAAGATATATTTCCTTGCAAGGTGATTCCAGGACACATAATCATTTGGAGAAGAAAAAAAAAACGGCTACAGGTGAAAAGCTCTGAAGAAGTTGCGATCTTGGCCTCCCAATAGGCCTTATCGCTGTCATTCTTTTTTCTCGGCTGTATCTCTTAATCATGCAAGTGACGCTGCTGGAAACATATTTTTAACTAACAACAAGTCTTTACCACGTATCTCAAATATAATCAAGACCCCATAAGTTGCAAACAGTTTCATATTGTCTTAGATAGGTATAACTCCTTGTAATTGAGCTTCAAGTTGCAATTGTCAGACTGACATGCAGCTGCTTAAACCAAACGAATTGTATTCCATTACAATTCATGTCAACTGCAAGCAAATAAAACCACTTAAGGGGTTCAAATCTTCAACCAGAGTAGTTACAGTTAAATTTGATTCAAAACCAATCACTCACACACACATACCTTTGAACTTCAAAAAACAAATCCTTTTTGCCAACTCAATCTCCTTCTAAATCCATTGGATTGTGAATTTTAATTACACAAAGCTCTTTGAAGTCTCAAAAAAAAAAAAAAAATCTAAAACTTTGGACATTTCCTTTATTTTAATTAATTTTCATATTCATAAGGACACGCTCTCTCTCTCTCTCTCACCCTCTACATCGTTTGAGGTTAAAAACCAAATGTTACTTCACTTCCGGACATAATTCACCACCCTGTGTCAGAGATTGCTGGACTTACCAGGGAGTATTACCTTCAAGAAAAGACATATCTCCGCTCATCCGGTCCGGTATTAACTACTAATCCCTTAGGTACAATTTCCAATTTGAATATTATTTCAACTTCCTTTGGCACGAGAATCAAATTAAACTTGGATAAACCTTGTGCCTTTAGCAGCACAACTTGCCAGCTATACCCCATCACATATGGATACACTCAAAATATTTTAAGATCCATTTTGTGGGTTAATTTTGGAAATCCGCAAAAGATTTATACCTTCGACCCTGCGGCGGGTTTTCAGATGTGTGTGTGTGTGGTATTTTGTGGGTCGAAAAGGGGATGACATTGATGTAATCCCCACACACTCCACGGTAGCAATGTACATTCTTACACATTCAGTACGCTCCTATGCGTGTGTGTTCGTGATTTCACTGCGGAAAGTTGCCGCCCGAATTAAATGTGAATTTTGCGGTGTAGTAGGCCCGCTCCGCCATAAAAATATTTCACACAATAAAATCTCATTTTTATTTCCGACCTTCTGTCATCCTTGCGCTGTTACACTTGAACCCGGCCTGTGTGTGTGTGTGTGCTGCCATTCCAATCGGGCCCTCTTATGCCGCTCACATATGAATTAAGGATATGGATTGAAATGGTAGCAGCGAACGGTCTTTGAAAGGTCTTTGAGGTCCTTGTGCGTATATTACACAATTTCGCGAAGTAGTTCGCGAAATTTTCCGAGATGGTATGTTGACTCTGCGGGTAAGCGGGGCCAAGCCCCAAATGGAATGGGATGAAAAGCCAAAATTGGATAAATACCAAACAGAGAGTGAGGGGGAGAATGAAAAATGAGAATTAACGATAGCACGGAGTAGGGGAATGAGAGAAAAGTCGAATTCCCTGGAGATGACTTTTCAAGTCATAAATTATGCGACGGAGACATTTTGTTAAAGCTTTTCAATTTTGTTGGCGGTGCTTTAGGACTTATCACGTTTTTGAATGGATAATGGATTCGAAAGAATTTCTTAAGCAGCAATTTTGAATTGCACAAGGAAATTGTTAACTTTTAATCAAGCCTTGTCGAAGTCATACTTGAGTTCTAATCCCTTTTTCGAACCAGTAGAACTTGTAGAATTTAATTGCATAGCTTCTTAGAAAAAAGCAGAGTGTAGAGCATCTTGTAGAATGACTCTGATGTCACATCTGCTTTGACAAAATTTACAACGAAAGAGGCAGCAAGTCAGACCCATACCGAACATTTTTAATGTCAACTTTTGTCAGACAAGTTCAAAACAAAACACATGTGACAGCTGACAGTTGTCAGATTCCTAGATGTCACCACTTTCTAGCTTTAAGATTGGGACTAGTCTATTTAAAGCAAATAAACTTTAACCCAGCATTCTCTGGAGAACCAGATTCGTCAGCAGAGAAGATAACACAACCCTCTGAAGGCTGTGCGTTTGAGTACCAATCTCCTGGCAAAGCTGCTTCCAAAAGAATAATTTTACGCTCGCCACTTGACGATATACTTAACGAGACAGTAAATGAAGGCTGAGCCGACGTTGATAATAAGAAGAATTTAGTGTAAAAAAAAACTGATTGCCCCGTGTTCTAAAGGTTTATTTTAGACCTCGTCCTGGGTTTCGTTCAGCAGACAGCAGGATGTCTGAAGCTTCATCGGTTTAAAAGATTGTGTAGTTCAACTTCTCTTCGAGGATTATGTTGCAAGACTTTAACCGCTAATAGACATTAAGTAGGGGAGATGCATGATCTTCAGTGACGCTCCTTCGAATCTTGCTCACGATTCACCCGAACGTCGGAAATAAAATAGGATTTACACCACCAAATAGTGAATATCCACTTCGAGGTTATTTACAAGCCCGAAAAGACTTGTGGGTACATGTGACCATACACTTATAAGGATTTCCACTAAATAGGCTAAATTATTCGCCTCGCTAATTACTTGAGAAAGGCACACGTATGCTTTGTAAAATGTCCTGCGGCGCACATGGAAATAGCTATCACAGCAAGTATAACGTTCTTCTAAGCCTCTTGTATAACAAATCCGCTTAATTAACGAGACTCTCTGTCACACAAAAGGTATTCGCATATCACGACTCCTACAACCAACAAAACAAAGAGCCAAACCACCTTAAGCCGTCAAATCTGAATCATTAGCCATGAAAAGATTCCCTAAAACCGCCAAAAACAAAAATTAATCATACTTAAGAGACATTGATCGAACACCTTTTTCCCCCCCCCCCAAGCCGACACCCGTTCAAGTTCCCATTCCCATGTAAGACTTTTGCCAAATAATGAGCCTAAAAAAAAAAAAAACGATAAGCCTGTAAGAATCTCAACCGCACATACCGACGGGACTAATACGACGCCGGCCCAGTCTTCGTCTGGGACTGTGAAAGATACAAATTGAAAATCCGATTCGATTTGGTAAATCACTCGTTTTTATTATCATTCTCTCTCCATTCGCCTTGCATCTTTCGGTTTGATTTCTTAAATTCATGTAATAAGAAAATATTATTATTTTCCGGATCACAAAATACTCACACACACACACACTTGGGATGCTTTTACGTGGCACAGACAGAGGTAAAAGATAGATGATGGCTGGTAACCTTAAGAAACCAAAACACCACGACAGATTCATCCACAATCCGAATGCTCTCCAGAATTTGTCATAATAAAATTTAAGCGGATTACTTTTGCTGGAGAAACCCTAAGCCCAAATAGAAGACGACGGCGGTGGCGGCGGCGACAACAACGCAACGACAACGAAGAAGAAGTAGACAGAGAACAAGGCGACAAGGAAGACAAGGAGGATTAAAGCTGAAAGTGATTGAGTGGTTTGTATCTGTGGCAGTGGCTGTACACGCTAGGGAGAGTGAAAAATCAATAAAGTATCTTATTTGCACGCAGAATAAGATAGGTGTACGCAAAGATATTTTTATCGGGATGTTTGCCAAAAATAAATTGGTAACAAGACCTGCAAATAAGATACTCTCAGACGAGTTCAAATTCAAAACGAATCAGATCAAATTCGTGTTGAAGGTAGGAAGGTACGCGGGTTAAGTAGGTAGGTATAGCGTCAGATGTATGTCTTTTGCAATAACGGTGGATATCATTTAAAAGGATGGGAAAACCATTGTACTGTTGATCCATTTAGATTCGATTTTTGTATAAAGAGAGCTTGGAATACCAACCCGATGAATGAAAGGACAAAAAGGTCGTTCACCTTCCTAAGACAACAAATTGAATGCTGAAGTGGAGATAAAGTTTAATGAAAAGATATTTTGAAAGCGCATTAAGTTTAAACAAGTTTCAACTCCAGATCGGACCAGTCAACACCCATTTGGATCATCAAATACAAATACTTGGCGCGACAGCTCATAGAGAGCCAAGGCCTAGCTTCTCTCACAACCATACATATTGTGCGTGCTATATTCTTCGCACGAATGGAAGGTGAATTGAGAAGCTTTTTCTGACAGATTATACTCTTACAGGTTTGTCATGCCTGCGAAGAGGCGGTGCCGCGAAAAAACGTTTGGTGGTCATGAGAATCGAACCTGTATCTCTCGCTTTGCAGTACAACGCCCTAAGCACAAAGCCGCGGCGACCCCCATTTGGATCATCACCGAGAAATTTTACTTTCATATGCTCTTTATCATTAATGATTGCAGAACGGAACAGTGTTCTGTCAAAGGATTAAGAGATTCAGAGAAGGGTGCGGCGCGCAATTCTCCAATTCGCAATCATGAATGTTATATCAAAGACGAGGACTTTTAGCGAGCTTTTCGAGCAAAAGGAAGAACAAAGTGCACAAGAAGGCGATATTGAAGACATATGAAGAGGCTACTCTAGGAACAACGCACGAATGTTTTACCCAATGATAAACGGGACGTCTCAAGGAAACAAATCCCATACTCAAATCTGTAAAGATGAAGTAGGACATTCTGTGGTAGAGCTTGAGTCAGTGCTGAGACTTAATGGGGACAAACATTCCGCTATTAGGCAGTACAAACCATTCAATGATGGTAGCCAAAACTTCTATCTTGAGAACTGCAATATCCAAGCTAAAATCTAACAATACAACTGGACCTGACAGTTTACTGGCAGAGCTATTCAAAATAGCTGGAGATGGAAAGAGAGAGCACCTGGTCATTTTGAACATTTGGTCAAATGAGTGTATGTCTGATGAAAAAATCTTAGCATAGTTTGCCCTATCCACAAAAAATGTGATCCCCTCAACCGCACCAAGGCAGAGGCATCAGTCTACCGAGTATAGCGAACAAGATCCATAAAGAGTAAACCCTTTATTCAACAAACTGAATAGCCTCTGTCAATATAATTTAAAACAAAAAACGTCCACACTTCGGTAGATTACCAAGAAGTTCGAATCGATACCCACCAACTCTTTATCTATTTTAAGCTCGCCTATGACAGCATTTCTAGAGACGAGCTATACAAAGCAATGTTCATTCCGCTGTCCAAGAGGAGCTCAAATTTAACGCATCATTCGCAGTCACCAAGCTTGACTGTTGGATGGCGAAATTTCAGTATTTGTTGGCGTGAAAGCAGCGTTGTAACCTCGATATGTATTAGAAGTTCGGCGTTTGCCATAGGCGCATGTGAGTTGGGGCGATGTTGCTTAATACGTGTATTAAGCCATTGTATTGACGTTGATTGTATTGTATCAGAGATTAGTAGCATCGTATTCTTAAGCTAGGTATCCCCCTTAAGGACATGGGCACAATTTTCCGCTGCAGAGTATACTAGTGCGAATACCGCTGTACGAAGCGTTGTTGTATTCTGTTTCCAGTTTAGTTTGGAGTAAAAGGCTTACACAAAAGTCCAACAAAAATTCTTCTTAATTCGGTATAGGATGTCGGAAAAACTATGGGTGCATCTCGCCGTTACGTATGCTCGATTGGCTTCAAAGCTTGCGTAGAAATGTTGATTTTTGTTTATGAGATCAGACTTCGCAAAGGAAGTGGCCGCAAAAAGTTCGCTTTGCCTACATCAATTCAACCTTTTGATTGGTCACCAAGCAATCACCAACTGGACGAATATTGAAGCCAAAACTAACTACTCCCTGAATTTAGCTAAAACCTCGAACAGAAAAATTCCCTCCAGAGAGAGCTGAACAGAAGGTCATTAACCCCAAACAAATATACATTTTCACGGATGGGTCAAACTAAGATGACGACATGCCGCACATCAAGAAAGCTCTGAACCTGGACAGACCTAAATAAGAGAAAAACCAAAGAAATCATCGCACTCAACAGAAGTTACCTACGACTTCTCATAGGCATTATTACAGGTCACAACCTGCCAGCGGTCCACCTAAAGAGAATGCATGGACCTAAGCAGAGGATACGGCGTCTAGCCGAGGAGCACACATTCCACCTCCCATGCGAAGGCCCCAGCCTTAGCAGAAACAGAAAAACAGCCCTAGGAGAATATTTTTTCAATGATCTTACACCACACCAGATACTTTTGAGATCCGAGATCCCCTCACCCCTAACCTAACCTAAAACTTTGAAGGAATTTGACTAAGTCTCTGCAAGTGTTCTAGTGTAATAGCTCGCTTTCGCGTCAAAAAGCTTAAGATTAATTTCCCCCTACACAATTCCACTTCAATTCAAAACATCGTCGATTATATTCACCATCAATATACTTGTTTACTGATTCACAGTTTGTCATCACAAAATATCCTTATCCAAGCAACAAATTCCTCTCGAATATTTACTCAACACTACGAGTAAATAAATTCCGTCATCTATGCTTAAAGTTCGATTTATACTTCTTATATAGTTCCAACAACAAACACACTTGGACGCAACGCTAAAATCCATTACTTCCCACCGCAGGACCGCCCGCTATCCCAATAAAACCATTCATTGAATGCAATCATGTGAAATAATATTTGACTTCATACGTATAAGAAAAATCAGGATACCCACCACCAGTTAGTCCACAACACTATTCATATGTGTGGTAGGTATCATTAAGGACCTGAGAGTAAGGAATACATTTACCGATTCATTTAACCAGGAATCGCTAAATATCGGAAGTAAACCGTGTGCACAATTGCAAAAAAATCGAAAATGAACTAAGAAAAAATATATCTTGGTATCCTCACCAGAAGGACCTGTGTATAGGAGTGTGTGTGTAAGAGTGAATGTTGTCTCGAGTTTATTTTCATTTTTTTTTAACTCAAAATTGAAATGGTAAAAATCAATTACACTTTACTCCCATTCGTGAAATGATTTTATTTATCCTAGGAAAATTGAAAACCCTCTTCGGAGGGTGGAAGAAGCAGCAGCACCACCCAGTTGAAAACAGAAATTGAAGATACCAAAGTTAGCTTCTGTTGTTGTTGCTGGTTTGCCGGCACTTTCAATGTAAATTTGTTTTTACTTACACATCACCCATACTAGAGGAAGTGGTTGAATTGTGGCAGAAAAAAACAAGAAGACACGTATGTTGTCGTTATCCTTCGAGAGGTGCACAGCGCGAACTTTAGAAAGTTTCCGCTCTCTGTAGTCATAAAATCCTATTAAGACGACAGAGGTAATAAAATTTTACAACTTTCAATTTTTATTTCAATTCGCTTCCGTTTCTGTTTCAGGTGGGTTAAGTGGGCGGATGGGTTGCGTTTCCAATGAATTTTTACATTTACAATTGCCGCAAGGATATGAGTTTCTTTTTTTGTGCATGTCAATGCTGTTGTATGGCCGGATAGGTTTACAATTACATCCTTACAAACGAAGGGAAACAATTACCGTGTGCCTGTAATAAGGTCGTCGAATGTAAAATGTTATTTGACTTTCGCGTGACACAATCGAGCTAGTTCTCTGTTGGGTGTGTGTGTGTGTGTTTACAGGAGTGGCGTTTTTCTGTTGCACTTTGTGGCATTGGCAAATAGGGAATTGTTGAGTCAGTCGGGTGATAAAAGTTACTGCCGCCGCCATATGTAAGTGGCTCAGAAAAAGTTCTTTCATTTCGAGTGGCTTCTTGAAGTCAGACAGCGGGAAATGCATACATTTATCGGGCACACGGAGCTCCTTGATTTTTCCTTCCGGGCTTTTAGTAGGTAGGTACACTGTGTTTAACAAAATGGAGAACGACAAGATGATGGAAGTGAAACATTTGTTAATGGAAATTGTATTGTCTTCACAGACTGGTAGCTCAACACCGTATAAACGTGGAAAGGATTATTTCCTGACCTATGGAACATTTTATACCACTCTCCAGGAAAATAAGTCCATAGAAGATCCTTCATCGTATTGATCAAAACAATGGGCGAGAATAACGGACTGAAGTAATCGCCGAACCGATACATTTTTGCGTAGGAACAATGGAAAGGTGGACGTTAGACAAAGCAAATGCTTTTAACGTGTTGAAGTGGAAGTATTTGTTCAGCTTTAGGCCTCCTATGCTTTGTACGATGGTGTCTTGAGAATTGACATTTCAAAAATGGCAAGGCATTGGCTAAGCAGACCTCATTAACGTAGTTGTGATAACTAAATCACTCGAGGAGATCAAGCAATTCAGCTCTGAGACTGTTACAATAGCACAACGTTTGGTGACAAATATTCAAGCCCAATGCACAAAAGCTTCCAAGAAGGGTATTTATGAGGTACCAAATATTAGCTAAGTACTTCCGATGGAAGATAGAAGCAACAGCATCCTTAGAATACGAGTAATTTCTTCGACAAACTTCACTCTTCAGAAGACACACCTATACCATTATTTTCAAAGTTCTGGACAAGCTTGAAATACCATCGTGTGTTCTTTGTTTCCCGAAGGCTTTCCACAGATTATTATAATTAAGACAACGTCTCGTCTGAGGCTTCATAAAATAGCAGACTAGCAGTGCCAGAGATCGTTTTTCAGTTGACGTATAAACTAAAGGCAACAGGCCAAACTTCGGTCTTTGTGAGTTGAAACCCTGTGCACATAGCCAAGTGCATACATGTGCTCGATGTGCTAACCAGTTTCAATTGTCGCCCAGTGTCTGCACCTTTAACATATTTCTAACCCTACTAACACTGTCTTCTACACTTGATAATAGAGTTTCTTAAGAGCTCTGAGGGCATTCCACTGCCTTTTACATTGCCTTGAAGATTTCCAGATGCCGTTCCATAACAGAGTTAATGAGCCTGAGTTCCGGTGGTGGAGTATACCTTCCGATGATTCTAAAAAAAAATGTCCTCTCTACCGATCTCTTAAAACCTTATTCACATGGTATATCAGGCCTTTGGCAAGAACTTTTTTCGAGGAACTCCTCTGTTTTGGAAAGTAATATGTAAGCAGTAGATCGTCAACAATCTGCCTTACGACCATCCTACAGTACAAACATTCCAATTCCTGAACTGAAGCTACAGCTGCTTAGTAACATAAGAACATCTACCCCAGGTCGTCGACGAATACGTTTTGATGTTCGTTTATTCGGAGCTCGTTTAATTTTATTACGCAACAAGCTAGAGGTTCTAGATAGACGCTACTGTACTTCCTTAACTAGAGCATCACTTTGACTCAGCACTCGAAATAAGTAAAGAAAGTTTATGGAAGGAATTGCATTGCTCTCGACTTTGGAAATCTGTTATCTTCTCGTCGAAGCAAATGCTATCATATAGCCTTCCACTTTCTGTTAACCTTTCTGCATATATACTCGTACATGCACACAGACGTAGAGCTGCAGATGCTTTCAAGACTGACTATATACATTTCCCAAATTGAATATGAAAACATTCACTTGATTACTATATTCCCAAGTATGTGCCACATTCTCCCACTTGCGAGATGAAAAATACCATCCACCATCGCTTAGCTAAATCCTCCTGAATGTGCAGCACATACGTACTATGCCAATCGTACATCCGCTAAAGGAACATAACTCTATCCGGGATTTGTATTCATTTCTCACAATTCCAATCCACAAATGATATTCCTTCGTAAATCATCTCATAAATTCTGCATTCATTATCCTTCAACACACACACACACACACACTCTGATTCACTTTTCGCGAGAAAATTTTCAACAACGGCCATCACAATTCAGCAAAGCACAACCCTTCGACTCTCTGTCGACTCTTTCCGGCACATTTAAAACAAACAACGTATCCTCCGATTTGAAATCCTCCTCAATCGTTTACGTTTTACATTTCCTTATCTTCTTTATTCCGAGGGAGGCTTTCTTCTTTGCAGAATATCCTCAAACAACGTAAGGATACGATTCGAACAGAAATGGCAATAAAATGTTATGCAATACAACACGCACCCAAAAAAAAAAGAAGAAAAACTGAACACAAATTCGTTTCGTTCACTTTATTACCAAGATACACTAAAGTGTCTTACGTTAGCTGTAAAATATCCTTAAGGAACAAACAGCACGCAAGGAAAAAAAAAAGGAAAACAACTCTCATCACAAACGCACAGAAATCTTCTCGCATAACACATTTCCCTCTGGCAGGAGTGATGTCTCCCCCAAAAGGGGATAATATACGTTTTCCTATTCCTTTGATGGAATTTTTCAATTTATTTTCATGTACGTTTTATGGACTCGAGAAGACGAAGCGCAACGTCAAACTTCTTACAGAGCCGGCAATCCTGTGAAACTAGGACGCGCATATCATCAACAACCGAAACAGTGTACGAGTATGATTGGTCGATATGCCAGGGACACACACAATACAGTGGGAATAGAATTTTCTTTCATCAATTCACAAGAAAAAGGACGAAGGATCAGTTTATTTGTTGGATTTCCCACCCACCCATCAAAACCGTAAAGAAAACACGAACTGTTTATCATGACAGCAAAAAGTTAAACCTCAAGGATATAAAAATTGAAAATGGTATGATGGATCCCTTTTTCTGTGTCAATATGGCCCTTTCTCACTAGCTATCCACTATCCAATAAAAACCAATTCACCCTGGGTGTTGGTTTGGGGTTAAATTGAACTCGTACAACCTACACCCACCCGCCCGTTTATTCCACGCAATTCGGTGAAATTGTTTGGAAAATGAATTTTCGACGAAAATTGGATAAAATCTGCGATGAAAATTGTCACCATGGGTTCGGTGTCGGTCCATTCGGTCGCATTGGGCCTCTAAAATCATTTTCAAATACAATTGAGGATGTATTAGGTTTTTGCCTTAAAGGATAAAATGGGAAACATGGCAATTACGTTTGCGAGCTGTGTCTCCGCCTCGGTTTATAGGTTTTTTTTTTTTTTTTGCATGTGACACGTGTTTGGCGGCTATTTAGTTACTTCAATCATTTTTTGAGTCAAAGTGGCATCCATTATTATGAACGGTAAGGGATGTATTACAGCGTGTCTACAAAGTCAAACTCCTTACTTGAATTAACCTTGTGACGTTAGTCACTGCTAAAGTAGACCAACAGTGAGGTTTACTTCAGCTCGTGTAAAGGAAAACCGCTGATTCAAAACCACCTGAATAAGGATATGAATCTTAGGAAGTCTCTCAGCTCAACAAAACATATGCCTTCCAAACTCCGTGAAGAAGTATCTGCCAAGATTCCTCATTCTTCTTTCGGTGGGGACATTTGCACAGCAGGTGACGGATGGACTCAATTTTTCTCTCGTTCCTACAGTCATAGTCGTTGTGATGTACAACGAGACGTATCAAAGAGATCTCTTCTTTTTCGAGGCTGGCTGAACCCAGTCTATGTTGACTCGAATTATACCTTCATCTTCAATTCCTCTTATAAAGAGAAAGGCTTTTCAATTATGCAGCACCTACCCCTTCCTTGCAAGTTCATCAGACCTGTCGCTACCTGGTTATCTATGCTCTGGTATCCAGCATAGGGTCACAGCATTGACCGTCGATACCCAATTTATATTCGTATGCCCTTCAGAGATTCCAGAGTCTTAATGGCTGCCTGGCTGTCTGTGTAGATAATAATTGTCCTTCCAACGAAATCGTTCTGAGAATTAATTTTACAACCCAGATGATGGCCGTGATTTTGGCTTTGAAGACACTGCACTCGTGGTTTTTTCTAAAGGAGGACTCCCATACTAATGTCCATTTCAGAACCGTCAGTTCCTTTTTTTGGTTCCTCCAATCAGTTCTTTAAAGGTTTCTGATACTAAATCTTCTGTCAAATGGCAGGATTAGATCAGTTTCTGTCGACCTGTTTTGCGGTCCTCCATCGAACTGATATAAAGGCGTGATCGCATTCATCCTTCCTTCAGCGTTACAGCAATTTAACCGTCATACTACTACATTACAGATCAAGCGGAATGAAACTTAGCATGGCTTCCATTGCTGCCGAGGGTGTTGTTCTTATTGATGTAATCTGCGCTCTGGGTCTTGGTGCAGTTTGAAAGCTCATGTTACAGCTCAAGAACCTTTGGCCATACTAATGAGTTATACGTTGGAATGGGTCTCAAAACCACTGTGTAGTGTCAATACATCGCAGCTCGTTTGAAGCCATGCATATTACTGAACGCCTATTTGCATGAGCAGAAGGCTACAATGTTATTCTTCCAGTTTATCGGGGTAGATCCTGAGAGACATGGTCCAAGTGCTCCAATTTTAAGGGTTTCGAAAGTAGGGTCCCTCTGTAGTGCAGAGAACAATCTCAACTGGTAGTCCTTTATGGTTGAGTCTTTCACTTAGGACTGGGAAAATATGCACGGTAACAGGATAATAATATGAGTTGAGCTTCGTGTAGGCTATTTAAAATAGCGTCACCGCTTTAGTTATTGAATGCAACCTGTCAAGAAACGCTTTAAGAGAGAAATTCCTTGTGATGTACAGATCTTTCTATCGTCGATACTACCCCATAAAGGGCCGTCTCTATAGATTTGCCTCTCATACACGCAGGTTGTGATTAAGTTAACAAACGGTCCAATATTTTTAGCACAAACGACAACAAATTAAGTCAAGAGTCCTTCAGGGTCCTGTGACTCGTTTTTTCTACTGTTTCATCCCATATTTTATGAACATATCCAAGTCTAAAGGATCTTATAAAGATTCGCTTGAGCTATGGACTCCTGCAGTATCATTGGTCGAATGTTATTAATCCTTCGTGCCGTATATAAGTAATTTCTTCTCGGGTACTTCTGCACCCAGTTCCATCGTAGTCTACATGCAGACAGACGTGACCACCGGCACTGGTGTCTTGGCTAGCATTTTTCCTAGACTAGACAACTCATTCTCTGATGCGATATATACGCAAAAATTCCTACATGAGTTCGTTTTCAAAAATCGAACTTCTGTCTTGACGAGCTTTATACTCTCTTTGAAGGTGAACCTCACTCATGAGTTACGAATCAACTTCGCAATGCTCGGGCTCCAGAATGTACTTGATGTCAATAGCTCACAAAAGACATGCTCACAAAAACGGAATTTATCATCGACGTCTAGGACAGAACATCACTTTCGACAGATATAACTTGAGGTAGTTAAGGGCCTATGTCTACCTAGGCTCCGCTTTTAATTCAGACAACGAAACCAGCGTTTATGCAGATCTAGGTTTAGAAGGTAATTGAGGGGAACAGCACAGTAAAGGAAGACCGCGACTTTGGAAAGGAATTTCCACCAAATAGGCTTGTGAAACTAGAGGGAGCTAACAAAGGGACGAGCTGGCGGGATAAGACGCTTGTTGGTTGAGGCCCAGGTTCACCCTGGACTGCAGCACCATTATAAGTAAGAAAGTAGGAATGTAAGCCTCAGTATAAGCACTTTGATATCAAAAAGTTATTCCCTCAAGTGAGCTTGCTGGACAATTACTACAAGAAGTTTGGTTGGACAGTAAGTACTAAACTGTGGGTAGGATAGGTCTGATAAGTCCTACCAGAAGCACGCGTACCCCTGATGAGCCTTTTTGATACCTCAACTCACTGGACGTTGATGGATGTGTCTGAGAGGGGTAGGGGATTTGAGAAAGTGAATGGTGTATGATAATTCCTTGAAAAAGGCTTTGCGAAGTGGGAGATGGCTATGGCTAGTGCCAGACAGTCACAGAGAAAGTAGAACAGAGTTTCTTTTTCTTGTGTATTGTTGCAGCTAGGGCAATGTGAGTTAAAGGGAATGCCTTTCTTGGCAACGTGTGAGCCAATTGGCCAGCGACTTGTGCTAAGTGCCACAATTCTTGTTGTCACGGTGCGAGTTCTGTTGATTACGTCGTTCGTCCTGGGGTTTAGCTCAACGTAATCTTACCTAAATCAGCATCTTAGATCCTCATGACAATTTCTTTAAAATATTTTTCTATGAACTTTCTTGTGTCAACATAAAGCTCTAGGCTACACAAATACCTCCCATCGATTATAAAATGTTCATTCCCCCCCCCCCATACTTGACATAGTCGAAGCAAATATGCGAACGATAATGTCGCCTCCAGGACTCATTCTCATTCGTTTTCATGTCGTGGCAATTACAGGCTTTCAATTTGAAAAATCGTTGACAGTAAATCACTTCACATCGAAGGAGACAATAACGACAACATCGTGTCACCCTATCTCCACATCGATTTATAAATCAAATGCCAGGCCAGATAGACTGACATAGCACAATGAAGCAGACATACTTCAGAGATGGGTGAGGCTCTGTTGCCTCTGAACGAACCCACATAGCTCCTTAACCCAATTTTCGGTCGTCCTTCGAAGTCATATAGAAAAAAAAATCAAAAAATATTGGAGCATGAGAGGCAAGTGAAATATAATGGAGAGTAATATAAACCGCGTGCCATGAATATAATCGAAGAATGAACGCCTTAGGTGGTGTGCAAGGACTCGCTTGTCTCCATTATTGGTTTTGAATGGAGAGGGGGAAGTGATTATAGCAGTAGGATCACATTATAGACATCATATTGGATGATTGTAAATAACTGGGATATTCATCATTTGAAAATTTATATTTTTTTTTTCAAAATTCCTTGAGAAAATATTTATTCATCCCCAGAGTGTGGATCCTTGGTCGTTTGATGATGTTAAAACTATTTGGTACGCATCGCATAGCTTCAAGTCATCAGTATAAGTCGTTTTATCCTACCAATGGAAAATATAAATTTATGCGAAAGATGTGGTTGGTCATTCTTTAAATTTCCACTTCCACATCCTGGAAGTGTCACAAGAAAAGAAAAAAAAAAGCAAAAATCAATAGAATACCATGCGGGTGTTATGGACAATCGCAAAAATGTTCACCACCACACAGCCCTCTGCCAGCAGCAGTTAATGATTTATTCATTATGTTTGGCAAAAGCAAAAACACCCCCCTCCCTCTTGCTTGTCACACATGCAGAGACAGCAATTTATTTAATTTCAATTTTTTTTTTTTTTTTAGATTAAAACAATGTTCTCGGCTTGCGGAATGTTTAATGACGAAATACCATTAGCCTGGGAAATATTTCAATTTTTTTTTTTGTATCGCCCTCGATTCTATCAAGGATGAGGGTTACTACCCTCGATGGTGGACCAGCTTCGTATGGCAAATTAATTTAAATGAACATTTTGAAAAGCTTAATTTATCGTCCTTTTGTTAATCGCATTAAACAGTTTTTTATTTTTTATTTCTCAATAATTAGTTAGTTGTCAATGGCGTGCTTTTGAACTTTTTGCATTCACTTTGGCCAGACCGACGCACAAAGAATGATTTAATTTTGTACACACACAGAAACACGAAAGCATTTAGCTGACGGATGGTTAGTGTAGAAAAATAAATTATAGCTTATGCGGAGTGGCAATAAATATTGTTAAAAACATTTTTTTTTTTATATATATAAATCGTGACCAATGTCAATTAGGATTTTTTATTTTTTTTTTCTGTGTACTTTGTGTGTGAAACGTTAGCACAAAAGTTGAGTGCCAATAGAACAACAGGTAGGATGGTTGCTGAACAGCATGTTATCAAGGATAACAAGGATAATTAGTGTGTCTGATTTATGAATGGAGTATGTTAGCTAGCTGGACTGAGTTCCTTTTTTGAATCAGCTTTAATTATAATTTTTAATTATGTGAAGTGGATTGTATAGTTTGTACTTACAATAATGTTGAGTAAAAATATTTTAATGGGGCTTACCTGAAATGAGAAGAGTTAAACCAAATTAATTAGATGATGGCTTAGATTAAAAAAAATCAAAATTGTTTACAGTCAAACAGCGATGTTTATGATTTATATATTTGAGCACAACCAACTTATGGACAGACTTACTTTAAGCAAAGCTTTAAAACACGGGAAAGTACCTAGTTTACCACTGACTATTCCACTAAAAGATCTAACTTTCATATCGCGACTAGCTAGTTTTTGGTGCAAGGCAAGTTGCAATATAGTTTTGGAAAATGCATGTAAGGAATAGATCATCAGTTAAGCCTCTCATAACAAACATAGAAAAAAGAGTCAAGAAAGCATGTATTCGTCCGCATTCAAAACATAACCTTAAATACGTTTTAAAAAACCAACAAATCTAAACTTTGCTGAAAATGAGTCAGGTAGGTTGAAGATTCGGCTGCATTTCGAACCATTACATTCATCCACCGTGGAATGTCCTGTCTGAAAGAGAAGACATAGAAGAATGGTGTGCGCTAGTTTGTTGGTGATCAGTGAGACTTTCTCCGCTGTGCACTTGTCTTCCACTGAAGCCGACATGCAGTGGACCCAATATCTCAGCATTATCAAAAAGGTAACCGAATCTTCCAAGGGATACTACAAGGTACAAACAAAACATTGCTATCCTCATAGACAGCCAAGTCGCTATCAAAGCTATTGACTCGGTTACTATATCCTTCAAACTGGTATAGGAGTGCTGAAACGAGCTTGCCCGCTTCGGTGAACGCTTCAGGGTCACACTGCTCTGTGTTTCAGGGCATAGTGACATAGAAGGAAATGAGCGCGCAGATGAACTGGCCAAGCAGGGCTCAGCTCTATACGGTTCACTTGCACTTCCTGCAGAAGGCAAACCTGCAATGGAGGGGGTTAACGATCTGCGGCATATCAAGGAAACCAAAATGAGAAGGAAACTCTCTTCCATTTCGTCTGCAAATGTCCGGCACATGCAAGAGCCAGACTGCGTGCACTAACGTTTAGGTTTATTGACTAAACCAACCATTCTTCGACGACCTTAATTACATTTCGGATAAAGGGGTTACAAGTTTAATTCGCTTCCTTAACTTCATTAGGCACCGATTGTCCCAAATCCTCAACAGCACACATCACCAACCAGTTTCCTAGCTCCTAGGCCAAGGAAAGCAAAGAATCGCACGACAAGAACAACATCTGGCAGTTCTATAGCAAGCCAAGCAACTGGAAGGCTTAAAGGCAGACTCTTCGAAAAAATGCACAGGACCTGCTCACCGAAATAAAGGGAATGCACTTGCTGATTGGGTAAAATTTTGAGAGAGTGAAAGGGTAAGAAGAGCACCCACCTCCAGTTAACTAAGAAGTAACACTCTCCTTGCTTAATACAGATCCTTGCTTAATGTAGAGTATGGTGTGAACTTCTCAATGCTTTCTGAAGCACACTAATCGACACGTACCAGTGTGGCTTCTGGCACGGCAGATCGATATTATACCAAATCTTCACACTAAGGCAAATCTTAGAACAGACCAACGAATTTTAAGCCGAGACTCACCACCTTTTCGTCATGGTGGACTATAGGAAGGAAAGTACAATAGATATTAAGCACTTTGCGTCCAGTATTTGATCCCCTAAGCGAGGAGGGTGAATGGAGAAGATTCAACTGCGAACTTTATTAGCTACATACATCAGGTTGTGGATGTAGACAAAAAGTCAAAACACTTCGACGACATTAGTTCAGCCACATCTTTCGAATGAACAACAATGCTCAAGCAAACCCACTGGCTGGCGAGACGACAAGGAAGAACGAGCCTCCGTTTTGAAGACAAAAGCTGTAGCGGATGCTTCTAAGCATTAAATTGAAACTGGTATTCAAAAATGAAAATCAATAGTACCTACCGTCCACTAGCTAGCAGTGTGGGGACTTCATAACGATCAGACGTGCCTCATATGCACGACGTAGACAGTTCTCATTAATAACATGTCCAAATAAATTCAATCTGTTCGTATGGAAGGGATTTCTTCAAAATTCCCTTTGAAATGCATACAACAGATGGCACAATAAGCTGTCACCATTCTTCGACTTTTATTAATATTTCCACAAAGAAACAGGGGCTATCCCTGACAAAATAAATCGAAATCCTTTTCCCATGTGATATTTTGACATTTCGAACAATACCCGCAAATTACTGGAACGAGCTCTGTCCCACGATGCATATACCGTCCTTTCCCCAATCTCTGCCTGTGTGTACACTTATTTACCCCTATCATTATCCATCATCGCTTCCCAGTCACAACAACTGCAAATAAAGTGTCACTTACTCATTCCCTGTGTCACGTCTGAGACTGATCACGATCATCACGCATTTCACACACCAAAACAACACCCCTATTCCCTGTGCATGACGATTCAATTTTCACATGCCATTCAGAGATTGTTCATCAAACCTCAACCCTTTTGCTATGCATGCAACTTCAGAAATACTTTCCATCTGACCATGAATCATCAGCCGTCCGCTTCATTGTCCATTTCATCAATAACTCTCTCTAGACAGTGAGTTACACTATTGTATCTCAGACACTTTGCCACTTGCTAATTGCCAAGGCAATCAAACTGTGCGTGTAAACAGATTCCCATTGTGTCGTTGTGCTCACTGGAGTCTGCCTCTGTCCTAAAGTGAAGTTGGCAAGTGTTGCTTTGTGTGACATGAGAACACAGACCTGACCTCAGAAAATGACAAATGACAAGCGAAACCGTGCAGCACTTGTTCGAAAAGTATCTAAATGAAAAATCATCCTTCTCCGGTCGGAAAAGATACTTATATTTTTCTTTGCGTTTACGTTGGGAATTTTTCGGATGTTTCTCGATGGCAAATTACTGAACCAGAGAGGAACAGTAGCGGTCCCAGTTACAGTGAGGAACGCACACGCTACATGCTTTTAATTTATCGTCTTCATTAAGGCATTTTACAATATTTCTTATTTAGCCGGAGACTCTTCGTACATTTAATAATATTCCCGTCCTCCCTAGGGTGTGGTGGTGAAGGAGAGGAAAATTTCTCATTACCCTAGCCTACACTCTGTAGGGAGCCACCGAATTAGGTGTTCGTGTCGTCGGAAGGGATAAAAATTAATTCACTTGTTCCAGAACTTATCTGTCGGCCTGTAGTCGTATCTATCTACCGCTGACTATTTGTCTGTCTGTCGTCTGGTTTATTTTCCGCAAGTTTTCTCCCCCCGCATTTCTCCTGGATGGGGTGATGGTTTTTTTTTTTTATTTTAAACTCTTGACGTGTGCTCCTCGAAGTCCCAGTTGTTGCTGTGATGCGATGGTGGATGACTCTATTTTCGGTGAGTAAATGCGTGAGTTTTTTTTTTCCCACACACACGCACAAACATTCCCACAAATGCCTCAATGACAGTGAGTACTGTAATTTAATGAATTTACGATGACAGTAGAATTATTATTATTATTTCATTTTCAGCTTCTTTATCGCTCGCATTCGTTTGAAATACATTTTTGTGGGGTTAATTTCGTTAATGGCATTCTTCGGATGCAATGTTTCTTCAAGTTGAAGTTGGTATTTGTAATTGTTTTTTTCTCAAGTGAAATAGTTAAATGGCAATGGCCTTAGAGCGGGTAATTAGTAGCTAAGGTGATGAGCTTAGAGGTGGAGCAAGATTTATGAATTAATTTACTTTGATTAATTGTTTCTAAGAGTTTACGATGCTAAAGTCTATAATGTTTCTTCGTTTATCTACGAGTAAAAATAGTAAAAATTTATAATTAGCATGTTGATGATTGTTAGTGGTAGAGTGTTACAGCCTTGACAGGTTGAGGTCTGATGATGATGATACGTTCAGTTGAGTCGTTAGGAGAGCGATTATTTGATGCGTTAACCAATAAAGATATTTTGTGTCAAGGAGACTTGTAGATTGCAATGTGATAATTGCAAGAGATTTTGTATATTATAAACTACATACTGGAAGCTCACCTTAATAGTGCTACCAGGTCTGTTCATGGACAGTGTCTTGAAGTTTCACCTCTTCTTTAGCTTACGTCTGGACTTTTAAACACTCAGATGAATTTTTATTTTTAGTTCTACCTACAGCGAATACCATACAGAGGGTCCAGGGCTAGAAGACTATACTTCATCGACCCCGAGAAATCATCCGACAGATTGTCTAGAAAACTTTTGTTTAATACGCTTTGGGCCAACATAGTCCACGACATGTATGTGACATGTGCCACCCAAATCAACATTCCAGTTGGAATTATGGATAAGTTTCCCGAACATGGTAGTACACAAGAGATTCACATTGAGGCAACCTCTTAGAGCCTATTCTACGCAGGGTACATTATTTTGATTAGGGAAACAAAAGAATAACGTAGAAACTGCTTAAGTCGGTTGAATAAAGCGTTTGGAAGGAATTGTTTACGTATTATTATGTGGCTCAACCAATACTCTGAGGGTCAATCAAGAACAACTACCACAGGCAATAGACAAAGTCAGTAATAGCAGCAAAAGATGATACTGTTATCCACAGAATCAACTCAGGCTTAATGAAATGACGAACGCTCACAGGATTCCTATACGATCGGAAGATGCCATCCATCCTTGAAAGACAGTTTTATGAAACAGTAGTCCGACCTACACTGCTGTACGGTGCAGAATGTTGGACAGCACAAAAAATGTCACGTCCAAAAACAGAACGTAACAGAGATTCTCATCACCTTTCCATCGGCCTTAACTCTACAGGACGGTGGCTGAATTCAGGATCCTGGCAACAATGATCCAGCTGTGTCATGTTATTTCCTAAACATCATGCTCGAACAGATAGGCACTTCAACAAATCTGTACAGCTGCGTCAAATGCATGCTTAAAAAAACACTATGGTCCCCTATGCGAGGAGGACGAATGAAAGAGAAGATACAACCCCGAACTCTATGAGCTGTATCAAGTCAAAAAAGCCAAACCCGTCGACAATTCTGATTCGGTCACCACAAAAAGCGAGTGGAAAATAAAGCACCACCAAAGAGGATCTTCGAATCACACCTCCAATGTTCGAGACGGCAAGAAAGAACGAGCGCCCGTTTAAAGGACGAAGCTATCGCCAGAGCAATTGGTCTAAAGAACTGAGATTAAAGACAATTTTAGCGGTTACAATCATTCATTTTGGTTTTTGACGACCACGTCCAAAGAAAATAGTCCTTCATAATGAGACGCTCTTTCAATTGAATGCTTTCGTGAACAAAGACAATTACCGGAGTTAGGGGTAGAGTGAATGGCATTCGCTACCGTGTAGTAACAGTAGGATAATGCGACCCGCCGCACTTTGCGAGAAACCATTGATTTGCATGCGGTTATATTCCGATCGTGCCATACGGCAAAAAGTCGACATTAAATGATCAAAACAAATCATGTGACTTGACGTCGTCCAATTTCCTTTTTCTGATTTTTGGGAAACTTAAGATTTGTCCAAATTACCCACAAAAAAAAAAACGCACCAGGTTTAGGGTCCTGGACTGAACTAAGCTTTCCTCAATGGTTTACTGGAAGGCATGCACCAAGAGTAATTTTTGGATATACATATTCATCTTATCAAATTCATCAAATTTATCGTAATGACTTTCAGTTACTGTGGCACCACCAACTAAAAACTAACTTAACTCCGCTGCCATCGTCTTAAAGTATTTCCAAATTCCAAGTAACCAAAGTATATATTTGAAAACTTCTTAACATCATTTCTCAAAGTCTGGTGAATTTTTCACAAATCCAATTCAACTCATTCCGGCACAGCCTGACTCATACCCAAATAGCAAAGCATCATCAAGTCGTACCAATTTCATGTTCAAATATTTACATTTTATTTCATGGCTTCTGGTGTAGGTGGTGTAGGGCTACATCTGCCTCAAACCCTCATTCTCCGCGAATGACATATTTCCACAAAATTACTCAAAAAAAAAAAAAAAACGAAACCACCCCACCACACTCATCAAAAACTATCCAAAGTGCGAACTAAGCGAAAACTCAAAACACACAAAATTTTCTAAATGAAAACTTTTGTGCAACCCTTATCCACCTATCACATCACCTCCAACCATTCCATGTGCATGCCAACCCACTTTCACAAAAAGTGATGTTTTTCAACTGTATATTTGCAATTCCCCAAACTTTATAATTACTTCTTCAATGTTTTTAAATTACCACAGTTGTTGCAAGCAGCAGCAACAGTAGTAGTACGAGTAGTATTAGGAGGTGAAGCATCACCCCCACCAACCATAGCTGCCACCCTGATGATTGCTTCACCCAGTACTATGCAGTCTTATTTAGAGGGTTTGTAAAAACCGCACCAAAAAAAGCATGCTTCTATACAAAAGCCCGTGCTCTGTCCGCCCAACTGACAACGACCCTCTTTTGTATAAGTATCTGCAGTGCATCTGTCCTCATCCCTTACAGCTACAAAAAAATAAAATAAAGAACGCTTTCGCAGATACAGATCACAGGGAGAAGATCCAGGCGCAGTGGAACTTTTTAAATGGAGTGAAATATTTGAACTAGAAATTTCATTTGAATAGCGTACGATGGCGGCGCGCTTGGTGGGTGCACAATTTTACCGTATATAAACCCCGAAAATTTCCCAAGAGTAATCTTCAAAAAATGCCTAAGGAAACAAAAAAAAAATACTTGGGTTGTTCCTTGGGGTTGTCTATGCTGCGGGTGGATATGAATATTTCTACCACGAGCTTTACAGAGGTTTTCGAAAAGTACAACGAATTCAATATAAAGAATCTTGGAAACAGAGGGATTTCGGGCATTGATCTTACTTTTGGTCGAGTCAGAGTGCTAGGAGTCACCGCTATCCATAGTCATCGAATGCGGCCACCGTTGCGTTAAAGGGATTAAAGGATTTTGAAAAGGAAACCAAGTATAACTGTCATGTAACCAGACCATAGTCATTTAAGCTGGATGAGCGGCTTAAAAAGGCCTCTTCTTTCCTTATACCACGACCTATCATGCGCCATAAAACTTTAAATTTATCAATGTATTTTTGCGGATTAAGGCTCCTGAATCTTATCTCTAATCTACGCCACGGACTGCTTTTGCGATGAAATTTGTAAATCCTCTCCCGGGACGTACTGTAAAAGGTAATGATGGTCTTAACGTGGAACAGTATGGTAATACATCAGTAATAGATCTGACATTTACGGTTCCAAATTTAGACAAAAAGTTTGAAAGTTCAAAATAAATCCACGCTCTTAATTCGTATCGTATTTAATCTTAGCTTGCTTCACAATTACTCTAAATATGTCAGAAGGACAAAGAGGACAACGAGATCATTGATGAACTTTCTAAACGAGGATCTCAATTTCTTATTCTATCAGAAGGACTTCCAATTTGGAACAACGTACTTGGACTACAACACGCCTAGGTAGGTAGGTTAGGTACTTTGGTTGAAAAGATGATTGTTTCTCGTATGATGCAGCCTTGACTTGGATTTACAGATCCATTGCATTTCTCTAACGTGGAGTGTCTTGTCTGAAAGAGAAAACAAAGACGAAAAGTCTGTGTTATTTTGTTGGTGATCGTTCGGCTTCCTTTTTGGTGGCTAGGTTGTTGAAAAAGTATTCACCAAGGGTCGTCTTTCTTGTTCTGCATAGACTGGGCCATTTGCATATGAAGTGAGATTTGCACATTCTAAGTTGTGCGCGCCACCTAAAATCAGGTGTTTCTCTCTTGCGGTGTAGATTCGAAGAGTTTGCCGCCGGAATATTCACTCTTCATGTCCTAGCTATCTCAAACGTTCAATGCGTCTTTTTTTGCGTCGAGCTACCTCCGTCAATAACGTATTACTTTAGCCAAGCGAAGAGACAGAATTGGAATACCAGCGAGTAGACTCGATAGTAAGTGCCACTCTGCAGTGGAATATTATAACGTTCTCAAATAGGTTTTCCAATCCGTAAGCCCATTTAGAGAGTGGATGCTCCGGTGATGTTGCTGCGAAGCCTATGCCCTCCAAAACTCTCTGCAATGGCACTAGGCTGCGAGTAAAAGTTGACCAGATGTGCTTGAGGGGAGTTAACTTTAAGTTCCAGCAGTTCCGCCTTAAGGTCTACTTCGCGATTGACGATCAATAAGTTTTAGGGTCAGACATTAAGTTTGGCTGAAAGATAGTTGAGGGAGAACTGCGTTTACCACTCAGCTCCCCTAACAGCCTGGCTCTAGAATCGTTGTTTACAAAGAAGTTCTCCAGCTGGAATAGGGAAAAGGTTGCAAATATTGGCGTGGCACTTACGCCTAAAGAAGGGTTAAATTAATTTGTGTCAAGATGAGCTTTTAAACGTCTTTTCACTAAAGCAGAAGATTGTAGTCTGTTTAGAGTATCCGAGTTAGTGATAAACGACTGTCAATGTCAGTCTATTTTCTCCAAATCCTTAATCAACAGAAATTCATTCCCCACATCTCAACTTAAGATTCGTTTAGAAGTTTCCAGGACATTCGACAAATTAGTCACGTCCACCGAGTTCAAAGAAATTGATTAAATTTTGTCGAAAATTCCAAAAACCAAGTTTCACTCTACCAAACGTTCGATTCAAATCATTTATTGTAAAATCCTAACTGATTCAAATGACAGTGATTTTCCCCAAAATCAAATATCACTCACATGTCAATTTCAATTTAAAAAAAAAAATAAAAAATCCTTCTTCTAACTATACGTACATCCTTTCATGTCATTGTTCAACTTTAAACGAATTCCATGAGGAATATTCATCAGTTTCTCTAACGTACATTTGGATGATGGTACGTGCTTGAGGCAACATTCAAATGATGTCTAATGATGCCATGAACTAAAAATAACCCACAGTCGTCATATTTTATAAAAAAAAAAAGGAGTACATAGAAGTATCCTTCGCATAAGAATTCCTTTATCGTATTCATAGAGAGAAAAAAAAATCCTTTCAAGTTCATCTTTAAAGGATTTTCTCATCCATCTGCATGACGTATATCAAAGAAAAGGATGAGCAAAAATTCGTCCTTATTACATAAACTGTTGCAATAATTGGCTTTATATGTCAACCACGTGCGACACGACTACCCGGTGTCCTTCAACTGACATTACATCCCTTCTCTTTTTTTTTTGTCATTAAATGACAGTTAGTAAAGGTTTTCTTTTTATGTGTCTAAAGTCGAAGTAGTTATAACCGCACTCACATTCACACAATTAAACTTTCCAATGAGTCAACTTTATATCCCCTGAGGTTAAGAGTGTACACAGTACCAGTCGTACAGTTTAGAAGTTAAAATTTAATTTTAGAATCCTTTTAAAGATCATTTCTTTGTCAGAGTAGCCCCTCTGTGCACTTAAGGATTTTTAAAAAGGTATCCTTTTGTGTGAACCACATCAAATCCTTAATGAGCATAACAGAATCAGTACGAAGGGAATAATTGGATTTTATGTAGCAGAGGATTTAATGTTTTTTTCGTTACACGAATGTCCTTTATCGGCAGAGAGGGTATTTTTTTTTCCTTTTTCGTGGTTAAGTTAAGCGCACACGTGCACCACGTAGTAGCTTCATCCCTTGTATCATATTATTGGTCATGCACAGACATAGTAAGACTGAGGGGGAGTGTATGTATGGAAGAGTATATCTCTAAAACCAGGACATGTTCAATTTCGATATGATTCAGCCAAATGAAGGATTGAAGAGAAAATGTTAACAATTCCCAAAGGACATTCATGCCACGAAGGATTTTACTTTACACACGAGATAATCAAATGAACAAGGGATGAAATGCATCCCTGCGTATCGGGATTTTATCCCGCATCCAATCTGTGCTGCATTCACAGAGTGAGAGAGAGAGAGAGAAAGGAAAAGGAGAAATTTTCTTCCGGGAAATTTAACTGTCGGATGGGTTTGGCGAGATGTGACAAATTACATTAAGTTAATTTTCGTTTATGACAAATAATGAAAGAGGGGTTGGATCAGTGATTTTAGGGGGTGATTGTTGGTCAATTATTTCCTACGCAATGGCCATCTGTCGGACGTAGATACAACAGGAGGAGTAGAAAGGATATTATTGGTTATTGTTGTAGTGGTGTTAAGCCGGCAAACAAAAGGGACAACTATATTAATGGGCACTGTATATTTGCTTAAGGATTTGTATGGACCGTGAATAATGGAATTATGTACTATGTCCCCAAGGGTATTGTTTGATGATGATTTCTTTGAGTCCTTTATTCGAATTGCCATAAACAGAAGGTTGGGTATAAAAGATCTGATAAACATGTAGTCATCGGCTGTCTTTGCTCGACCACTATTTATCTCAGATCCAAACCATCTGCGGATATAATCGGTAAGTACCATAGAGGATTGTGATCACATGTGGGTTGAAGTTTCTCAAGTCTCAGTATTTGTGCTAAAAACAAGAATTAATCAGTAAGGTAAAAGTCACTGAACCAAATTCATCGGCAGGTGCACACACCAGGGCGGTGTCTTCTCCTTTGTACTATGTCTAATGGTTATCAACAAAATGTTGGTAAGACTACACGCTCATACGCACTTTCAGAGGGGATAACATTGACATCGGCCATCTCTTTGGCTATGGCCTTTTTCAGAGCTCCATTGTCAAAAGAAGCTTTAGTTTACTCTGAAAAGAAAATGCACATTATAGAGAGCTTTTGGCCGAAAGACCATCGATTAGCCATAAAACTACACTCGTCTACCAGCCACATCAACTAAAAAAAATGACAGAAGATGACAGAAAGGGGCAAATAAGCGGAAAACAACATCAACGTGGGAGTAGGAGTACCGACCCAAAAAATTAGAGGAAAATAAAACCTTTGGGAAGGTTAAAGTCAAAGACTTCGAAACAGTGCGGTGTCGATGCGAGTATCTATTCGGACTCTACAGGGCTAACACAGTGGAGCTATTGGCAATCCAATAGATTTGCTAGCAACTCAGGCATTATATATCGCTCAAAACAGATAATCGCTTTCAATACAGATCACTAAGCTATCAAAGCCATTGATTTGGCCTTAAAACTGGTACAGGAATGGGCGATAAATCAAACATTTTGTTCTGTGTGGCCAAGAAAACGAGCGTGCTGATGATTTGTCTAGGCATGAGGCAGCCCTACGCAGCTATTAAAGGAAAAACACACTCACACATTCTACTTAAGGCACATGTTACACGTTCTAACTACAATAAGGTTTAAGGTTTCAATCTTTTGGAAATCAGACAGATATCGCCAGAACTACAAATCAGTGTTTAATTGATGACCATCTAGTCAAACCGGGTCTACTGTATAACACTCATTGCCCTGTTTGCAGAAGCGAGAATGAGATTTCTAAAGAAATGTCCAACACTAACTTCTGTAAAATAGGACTTGCGTCACAGAACGACTTAAAACGTTGAGATGTTTGGAAAAATACACGTGTCCCGTAATAACGCCAATAAGTTGTCTGCGGTTTTTTCTGCTGAGTGACATCAAGAATCTCGCGGACTTCTGGCAGACGTCGGGAAGGATCGGATTAGTCTGCCTGCATCCTAGAGAGTCATGTCATCTACAATTTTGCTTGCTAGAAACCTAACCATCGATAGAAGCCTTAACCGAATATACGGGCAAACCTTACATGGGTTCCGGGCCGGAGAAGTTCTCCTCTGAACCTTGCCTGGCAAACTCATTGGAGAACGCATTTCCGGTAGAAAATTCAGTCTTTCAACCGAATTAAAAGTAGACCTGCATTTTCAAACTATTTTGGATCGAAAAAGGCCTTAAGCGCAGCCTGATAGCCGTTGCCTGCACTTGTTTTTCACAATACAGCCCGCAGCCATAAGTATTGCGAAAATCTCCGCTTGGAAGACAGATGCCTATATACATACCTAGGGGAAAGTGCAATTTATTGTTGTCGCATTCCACAAAGATTCCACAGCACCTGAGCCATCACTGATCTTGGAGCCATCTATACAAATTCGACTACATTCCTCACACGGCTTAGAATGTGGTGAAAAGCAGTCCTGGTAAATTAGCTATAAATTGAGCATTGCATCTAGAGTAGAGCCAGGCGTGCTGGGAAAAACCCCGGTGCAGCCGCGACAAACTGTTCTTCGGAGTTTGGTGAAAATAGCAGTCACGTTTTTGCGTGAAGGCTAATTCCATCAGAAAACCGACGTGTTTCGAGTTTCCTATCCAAGATTACTCGTAAATATTTCGCGAGTGGGATTCTGACGCCTTTGAACACTGCTAGAGTCAGTCCAATCAGCTTTCTCTTCCTATTGAAGAAATTTTACTCCTACGACAGAAAAAGCTTTTATTATAGCCTGACTGTCAATGATAAAGGTGATATCACCGAGTAGGTATTGCTTTCATTGTGGCTTCCCAGGCGACAGTTGTTACTGCTACAAACCTCCACTTCGAAGCCTCATAGATTGTGAGATTTGGCAGCCTTTATGGCATTTTATTGATTTATTTCATAGATCTATGTACGTGCTTCTCTTTTTGTTTATACTCGTATATCCAATTCCATAAATTTTTTTATTTTTTAATTTAAAAATTTCTAATTGAGTGATTTCAATTTATTTTAGTCGCTAATCCTTGACCACCATACATTTTTCAATTTCAACTAAAAATATAACTTTTTTCAAAATATATTTTTTTGTATTTACAACAAATTGCTTACCAAGCAATATAGTATCGCATACTGGGTAGGTATCCTATATCTAGTACATGACCACAAAACATCACGATGGCCATTAGTCATTTTCACTCGTCCTCATCAATTTTGATATTCGTTGCTGATATTTAATTTTCAATTATCCTTTAGAGATTTATATATATATATATATTTTTTTACACATACTCGTATGTATGTCATCATCGACACACTGTTGTAAATCCATTCCACAAATGTCGACACTACATATAATTTTTTTTTTATTTTTAAAATTTAAAAATAATTACGTTATACGCATTTTGGACAGATGAACATTATTGAAAACACAGAGATTGCAGTTGACATTATGGTTTTTAATTTGAAAACATGAAAGCAAGGATGCGTGCGTCTGCACGTATAAAAACGCACATGAATTCTTTGACGGATGTTGTCAACTGTCATGTGTGGTTTGCATAAATCGCGAAGCGAATACATTTAATTTACATAACAAATGAAATTCCTTACAAGCCACGCGTTGGTGGTGAATTATTGGAATATGTAAAAAAATTTTGGAAATTTTTATGTGTACATTTTTCAAAATGTCAATGTCTTGTCATGATGGGGGGACATGACAAAATAAAATAAAATGCATTCACTGTCAGAGGAATTGGTGAACACAATCGTGTTAATGATGAATTTTCGAAAATATTTTTGGTTTCCAATTAAATTTTGAGGGGATATATCGGGATTTGGTTGCGGTTTTCAAATTGTAGAAATGGAACTTCGTTTTTGGTGACTTTTCTGTAAAGGAAGACACTTTTAAATTCGTATGTCCTTCGAACAAAAGAAGATGGTAAATGATTTCGTGAAATTGAAATTATTACCTGGAGTTGCCATACGACCGTCTTTGAAGGTCTGTAGTGACCCGGATCTTAGATTTCTGTTAAACTACTTCAATAAGCTACTCAACTTCAATTTAGCTTTTCGACCATTTGGGACATTCAAAATGACGATTACGTATACAGTCAGAGAGATGCTGTAAAGTTTGATAAGATGGCAGTTCCCGCTCAGTTAAACACACAATTGGACAAAAACAAAGCTATTGAGGTACCAAGTAGTGTACCAGATTGAGAGTATCTTGAGTCATGAATTTCCTTTCTCCCTAAGACACTTTCTGCCTCCACACTTTGTGCAGAACAACTTTGATTCAGAGAGAAAGTTATTTATTTTGTAAATATCGTGTCTGACTAAGTCGCTGAGGTCTTTATAGAAGTGCTCCCCGACGATAGCACGTAGTAGGATACGTGCATAGAAGGTGGATTTCTGTGACTTACTCCTCTTCGTCTCTGAAGCTTCTGTAAAAATCCTTTCTTATATCATGCCTAATACCAATAAAGAAATGAGGGCTCCTCCTTAATATCCTAGCCTTTCTGTTCTTTCGGATCCAGTTTAAGCCAGATTTGCCTCGACGAAAAACAACTGCTGATACTATTCTACCTGCTGTTTGCTTTTTTTCTGGCTTTATTCGGAACATATTCGATTCTGAAGAAGCAGACGGTTTATCCCTATTTTCAAAGAGGTTCCCACCTGTCCCTTCCTTTGCCAGCTACCCCAAAAGTTACCCAGAACGTCCTTGTATCCTGGAACTCAGCAAATGAAAACTTTGTCGGTGATTTCGAGGCTTTTATCTTTGCTTGTCTATCTGTATATAGTGCAATAGCGCTACCCTCTACGGAGTAAACTAAAAGCCAAGCCTGAGTTTCTTGAACTACTCTCAATTCTACCCAAAATACACTACAGAGATTTGACCGTCATCTGGTGATCTATATATCAGGTGAATTGAAGAAGTCTCCTGCCCACGTGCCATACGCTATTTAAGATCCATCTGTGTATATCTCTATCGAAAATGTATTCAAAATCTCCCCGAATTCTCAGATGTTAGGGACGATAAAGTCTTTCTGAATGGCCCATATCAACGTTAGCCAACTGCGAGGATTTTCTTAAGCCTTTATGCAGCTTTTGCGGACATTTGCTTCCTACAGATACCAAATGGAAGCAAGTATAGCATTGTCTGTCTCCAATGCAGCACAACACAATAAAGAAAGAGGGGCTGCTCAGGTGCAGCATTTGACTGCTTAAAACTACTTCACAGCCAAAGATCGCGAAACTTGTTCACTGTATTTGGAAGTAGCTATAACCTCGCGTCCACAACCTCATCGCTCAAAACTAGTTTCGTTTTAGACAAGAAAGTTACACCACTGATCAGAAACAGGCCTATCAACTACAACTGAGGAAATTCGTGATTTTATTTCAAATTCCCTTGGGATTGATCTATCACTAATCTTATGCTTCAAATTAACTAAGCTTGTCGAATCTGAGTATAAGTTTAAATTTGTCAACTTTAAAATTGGAGTTCCTGTCGAATTCTCAAAAAAGGTTTATGTAGACTCTTTCTGGCCAAATGGTGTCAAGATAAGACCTTTTGTTTTCAAAGCCAAAAACGAGTCCGAGAAGTCAAAAAACGTATCGGGAACGGCGGCGGACTGAGACAGGTAGAAACCGTTTTGCCGTCGTGTAAAGATACTCTGCAGATTTATTTCCACAATGCCAGTGGTATCAGAACAAAAGCTGCCAGCTTGTTTAACAATTCTTGTCATCTGCACTACGATGTCATCATCATAGTTGAAACTTGGCTGTATCCTAAAATATCAGATCAAGAAATATTTGATGAGCGTCTTTATGATGTTTTTCGATCTGACCGATGCAAAGTAGCTGCTGATCGTGGAGGTGGAATCATCATTGCAGTCCGCACTACTCTTGGCGGAAAAAAACTAAACCTACCAGTCTCAGATGTGGAACAAGTTGGATTCTCTATCAGCATAAACGCTCTTAACAAGGATCGTATGTATTTTGTTGTTAGTTATGTCCCCCCCAATAGTAAACTCGATTGTTATAAAAAGCACATGAATAATATTGAATTTGTTAATAACTTATGTTCTACTGCAGATAAGCTTTGTGTATTAGGTGACTTTAATCTAACTGGTATTAATTGGATTTGGTCTGAATTTGATAAAATGCTTATTGCTAATAATATTAAACACGCTCATGAGTATTATTTTATAGATTTTATTCACTCGCTTAATTTAAATCAAATTAATTCAATCCAAAATTCTTTTTTAAAGATATTAGATTTAATTTTTGTTTGTTGTGATGAACTTAAAGCTACTGTTACTCTAGTTCCATTTTCTTTATTAAATGAGTCTATAAACCATAAAGAACTACTAATGGAAATTGAAATGTATACTTATTTAAATCCCAATGTTATACACGATAAATATCGTTTTAACTTCTTGAAAACCAATTTTTTTGAACTTAATAATTTTTTAAATAACATTGATTGGTTTAATGAAATATTTATCTTGAATTTAGATTGCATGTACAAACGCTTTGTTGAAATACTATGCGATGGCTTTGCTAGATTTGTTCCAATCTCCAAGACCAGGGTTTTATCCAAGCCTCCTTGGTATAATAAACAATTAATTCATTTAAAGAATTTAAAAAATAAAGCTTATAAGATGTTCAAGAAATTTAACACACAAAACCATTATGAGATCTTTAGCAAATTGCGCAAAGATTTCATATGGCTTAGTAAATTTCTTCACAAAGGTTACATCATGTCTATTGAATGCAATATTAAACAGAATAGTAAATCGTTCTGGCAATTTATTAATTCTAAACGAAAATCAGTTGGAATTCCAAATTCCATGCTTTACAAAAACGTGGAATCGTCTAATGTTGAATCAACCCTAGACCTCTTCGCTACCTTCTTTGAATCTGTTTACTCAAATCATAATTTGATTCCTAATGTACGAAGAACTATCAGTAGTTGTGTAAACATTGGTTCACTACAACTAAGCTTTGAAGAAGTACTCCTGGCTCTTCAGTCTCTTCAGCCAAATCCTAATTGGGGTGCTGATGGTATACCTGCCATAATACTAAAATATTGTAGTAGCTCTCTTTGTACTCCTTTGTTGAACATCTTCAACCGTTCTCTATCCGAAGGAAATTTCTTAGATGTATGGAAAGTGTCATTTCTTGTGCCTATCCATAAGTCTGGTTCAAAAAATAATGTTGAGAATTATCGAGGTATTTGTAAACTCTCAGCGATTCCCAAACTTTTTGAAAGTATCGTGAAAAATAGACTTGAGTTTTTGACGAAGGAATGTTTATCTGAAGCTCAGCATGGGTTCGTATCTGGTCGCTCCACTGTTACGAACTTGGCTTCTTTTTCTTCGTATGCAATTAATGTGTTGGAGACAAAAAGTCAGGTCGACGCCATATATACCGACTTTAGTAACTTTGACTCAGTTCAACATTCAATTCTTCTCGAGAAACTAAAATGTTTTGGGTTTCATTCTGAAATTCTTCGCTGGATTTCATCTTTTCTCATTGGTCGCACTCAACGAGTAAAAATTGGAGCTTCGCTTTCAAAAACGATTAAGTGTACTTCCGGCGTACCGCAAGGGAGTCACTTAGGCCCATTACTTTTCATTATTTTTATTAATGATATTGTTTCTGTAGTCAAAAATAGTCAATGTTTATTGTATGCGGATGACTTAAAACTTTTTTCAGCTATTAAATGCGTAGAAGATTGTTATTTAATCCAATCCGATCTAAACCGTTTAACTGAATGGTGCAGCGCCAATGGCTTAACACTTAACATAAATAAGTGCAATGTGATTTCTTTCACCAGAAGTTCGTCTTCTATCGAGTTTTATTACTCAATTAATTTAACTCGCTTGACCAGAGTACATAAAATCAAAGACTTAGGTGTTCTGCTGGACCCTTCATTTTCTTTTAAAGCCCATATTGAATATATGGTAGCAAAAGCTAATTCAGTCGTTGGATTTATAATGCGAAACGGAAAGGACTTTAGCGATCCATTTGCCTTATTGTCACTTTTCACTGGGTTAGTTCGATCTCTTCTTGAATATGCGGATGTCATTTGGAATTCTGCATATTCTACCTATTCCGATCAGAGGCGCTTTACAAAATATATTTTTTATAAAATGCATTGGGTCCCTTCTCCAAATTACAAAGCAAGATGTCAACTCCTTGGAATTAAATCACTGAAATCCCGACGACAGATTCATGATGTAATGTTTGTGAGAGACTTACTATGCTACCATATAAGATGCCCTACTCTGCTCTCGATGGTACCCATATATGCTCCATCTAGATCCTTAAGAATAAGGCATCTTCTCTTTCGGCAAAGTCATAGAACGAATTACGGTCAAAATGAACCCATATCCAGAGTCATACTAGCTTTCAACAGTGTTTATAGCCACATAGATGTATCTTTATCTAGAGATAATTTTAAATCCAAACTATTGTATATATTTATATTCTAAAAAACAAATTTGTAACGTCTGTTAGCTATATAATAATGCTTGTAGATGAATAAATAAATAAAATAAATATTACGGCTAATTTCATAGAAAAATAAGGAATTTCCATACGTTTTAGTGATTTGGAACTTAAGCTAGCCTGTATTGGAACAATTGGGGCAATGCGAACAGAGCTCGAGATCAATTTCAAACTACTACGTTCAAATACAAGCGTCTGCAGTTATAAGTGGACTAAGACTTGGCTTATTGAAAGATTAGTTATTAAGCCTGTGATGAATCTACTCGTATTTTACTGAAGTCTGATGAACTCGCAAAGAAAAGCAATTCACTTAACCTGATCAAGCTTAAGGTGCCATTCCACCTTAATAAGCATACTACCGCATCAAAATTGAATGAAAATGATCTACATATGTGCAGAGTCGGTGGTATTTAGGAAAAAAGATAGGGATACACCTCACTACCTCTATGACTGGAAGTAACAACTAACAAGTCTTCAAAGGACATATTCCATCAAATTCATAGGGTGCACGTACTTTTATTGTAAACGAATGCTTCCTCGAATAAGCGGAGCGGAATTTGTAACTTATTTCCTTCTTTTGCAGGAAAGACAGTCTTAGGCTCTATATGTCATCTGCATACCTAGAGGGTCCCAAAGTCAGGCAAACTCAACATCATTTTTCAAAACATAAACTCGGTCTTAAGGGAAGAAAAAATGTTTTTTGAATAAAGTTCGTTTTAAGGTACCAATCAGTAGAAAGACAGAACTTTTTATGGGAAACCCACTTTTCTAATGAACCCGTATGTAGCTGTAGGTAAAATTCAAAATCGATTCTCAAGTCACTCACAGCTAAAATGCTCTCTCCTTACAATTTACCATCGACAAACATTCCTTCCAAAGCACTTCTCGCCCAGTCATCTGTCCCAAATTGACTTTCCCCTTTGATCATAATTCTCTGCTGTCCCCAATTTCAATGGAAGCATAAAATTAACTTCCTCCGTCTAATTGAATTCCCTTCTGTGCAACGCTGTGATAGAACCCAACTAAAATTGCAAAATGCAATTTCCGTGTGAAAAAAAAAATATAAAAAGAGCACATGCCGCTCTCGACGACGACGACGTCTGTCGCAAATGTTCAACCAATCGCAACTAACAATTACACTAGCACTCGCGTGCTAAACCCGTCCACCGTCTATAGATATGAAAAAGTGTCACATGAAGTAGAATGTTGCACATTTCCTTGATTTTCGTCCTCGTACAACACACACTACTTTGGTGAAAAGAATCTTATTATCACGCCCCACGCGTTCCTGTCGCTTGTCGCTTAACATCATCACAGAATAACCTAAACGCAACATAGCAGACGCTAAAGATCCCAACTTCAACGAAAGTAAAGGAAAAAATCTAATAAAACCTCACTTAGTTGGAAAAACTAGGGAAAAACTCTTTCAATTTCCATCCTCATTCGGTTCTTGCAATTCTTCAGAAATAACTGTGTGTGTGTGTGTATGTATATTTTCACAAGAAGTCATTTTAAGTTTCCCATTTGGAAAAGTATCTAACAGAAGCAATCAGCCAGCCACCCACCCAGAAGGCAACGTAAACGACAACGACAACGGCGACGATGTCGTCAGGCGTCATAAGTGCACTCTTTTACTCCCTAACAAGGGGCATGCGTATCTGTGTGTCTGTTTGGTGGGATGATTGTCATGCAGATGAGGCGGCTGGCATGGCATATCTATCTCCCATGCCAAGGATGAAGTACGATATTTCATGGAAAGTAGATGAAAGTGCTAATGCCTTCTCAAATGCGGTCTAATTGCAACGATAGGCGTCATTGTAATTAGTTTTAGATTCGACTATGCAATAGATACAGTATCTTCAGTGGAATTCAATAGTTTGAGAGGAAATACGAAAAGTTTTGCATTTCATGTCGTGGTATCTCTTCTAAACTGAAGATGGGGATAGAATTCCAAGAACTCACCGTATAGAACCATCTAAAGTATGAAGCTTAACTAAAAGCTTGAATTTTCAAATTAAGCAGGAATAAATAAAAAAAAATCCATATCCCTGCACTCAACCAGTAAATCCCATAGTAATATACTTTGCTCACAAAAATATCCATAAAATGGATTTTATTTGCAATTAATCCATCTAGTGAATTTTAAACCGTGGAAATGTTGCAGCAACCGTATAAATTAATAATTGACACAATCAAAAGCACATCGCTGTGGGGTACGTTTGTTCAGTTGGTCGTCCTTGCCATGCCACTCCACAATAGGATATTTTTTATTTTGGTCTTTTCATGGAAAATTTATTTGATTATACGCGGAAAAAGTGGGGCGATACAAATTTCGTTGGAAAAGTCCTTTCAAACAGACTTCGCTGGAATAAATGTTGTATGAGTTGCGAAAAAAAAACTTGTTTATATTACAACAACATCATTTGAATTAATAACGCTTATCTTTGGTTTGGAGTTTCATAAATCGTCACGCATTCAGGCTTTGTGTTGACATTGAGTTTCTTGAAAATATATCTCCAATTGATCTACCATTGCCCTGTATTTTCCTTCACTGTTTTGATCATCGCCGTCCATGTACTAGATGAGATAGAAATAAATATTGTGAATTATTAAGTAACGCCCAATTCTTTGCTGATATTCTGGCACAATCCTCGGACACAAGACCGGACATAATACCACTTAAGTTTCAAAAACCACTACAACAACCACTCGCACTGTATTCACAAGCTCTTGAGGGCGAAGGAATTTTGAAAATTTCCTTGATCTTGAAAACCATAGAAACACTAATCGGGTTAAATGTAGGATTGCTCTGAAAAACTCGACCACCCCACCGCTCCAACAAGTACTTCAGATCTTGATCGCCTACAGGGATCTTTTACGAAACCTTGCTATCTCCTTTCCGGAGTTTACAACAATCACCTCTTGGGGAGTATAAATAAGAACCAATTCGTTTGGTAGAAGTCTCTGTGACAAGCCATAGCTCTTCACAAAATCGGCAATCTAAATCGGCTCATAGATCCCCGAAAGGGTATCCAAAACGGATCGGGGTTTGTTTCGCAAAATTATTTCACGGAGGGATAACAGATATACAGTGGCGCACGAGCAGGGATAGTAGGTCCAAAACAGCAAATCAAAAGCCACCTGTGAGTATAGCATGGCGAGTAAGCAGTTAGGGGTAGCCATGGTGTAGTGGTTGCATCATCGCTTGTCACGCTGAAGGTTCCAGGTTCGAATCCCGATGTCACAAAAAAAAAAGTCGGTCAATTGCGAAACAAGCTGACGTCAACTCTACTGTATAGGCATAACAATGGCAGCAGGGTAGGCAATGGCTTAAAAGTCATCGTACTAATGCCATCGGGATGTTCGAAAGAAATACTGTCAATTATAAGCAATGGCAACAGAACCAATAATTCTCCCCAGTCATTCTGGACACCACTCTCGGAGCAAAAAGACTGAAACCTAATACCACCTGAGTTTTCAAGTCACTCATAAGGGTATTCATATCTTACTCCTTTAGCGCTAGTGAATTATAAAAAAAAAAAGGCTGAAATATTTGGCTAAGAAGGAAGCAAGGTTTCCATTAATTGGATCGGGCTCATTTGATGGCTTCACAAAGGAAGATATTGACTAACCCATCAGAGAATGGAAAAATTCCAAACAACTGGCTCTATGGTGGATCAACACTCGGTAAAGCAAAAACGTCGTCGCCGTTCACGGAAATGTGCATGAGAGCCTTCATCCCTCGCATTCGCAAGAACTGGGTCTTTCGTTATCCTTCACTAGAGTAATTTTAAGCCTGGATTCGACTCATTATTACGTGTGAATTTTGTTCTGATAGCATGATCAGCCTATTACTTTTCGAAGAAGAGAAAGGAAAAGCATTAACCGTCATCGACGAAGAAGACAGCGCCATGATTCGGGATTCCACCGAATCTCTGCCTGTGATACTGCAGCCTTCCACCCTCTGCAATCCCGGGGACGCTGTTTCCAGTTCTCCAAACCAATGACTCTGGCATTCGCGATAACTTCATCATTTAAATGGAGAATCAGTCTTCCTCTTGGCTTCGAACCCGGGGGGAAGTGATTCGAAGATCCCCTTGGCTGAAGCTTTATTGTTCAGATGTGGTTGAGCCATTGAAGTTGATGTGTTTTGGGTTTTTGGACTACATTGAACCAGCTCACAGAGTTCGAAGTTGTATCTTCTCCTCCATTCGCCCTCTTCGCATAAGGGATCAAATATTCGACGAAGAATTTCTCACTCGAAAGTGCTTAATATCTGCTCTACTTTCCAGAACTGGCGAGATGAGTGTCTTGAAGAGAATGCATTTCGTTTTCCGGATAAGGAGCTTTGAACACATTTGTTTCGTCAAACCGAATTAGCAGCGATTTCTTAGAGCTTGTCTTTTTCGAATCTTGGGGGTCATTACAGAGTTTGCTTTTACTCCAAGGTAGGTAGACTCCTTAACAACTTCGAAATTTACGTTTTGTCCTAGACGGTGGACATATGTATGTACGTATGTTTCTTTATTTGTTGACAGCATGTTCTCTGTTCCGTCCTTATTAACTTCAAAGCTAATTCGGTTCGTCTGTTCTTCGATTGCCATCAAAGCCTAAAGCCACACCGGGGGCGACCGCTGATGTTTATTTCGTTTGAACAGATTTGTTGAAGACAGTGCCTTCCCAGCCCCCAGCGAGAGAATGAAGAAATCACATAAAATCGCGCATCTCCTTGTCGAAATCCGGTGCATATTTGAAAAAGGTTCATAAAAACTGTTTCCAAATCACACGCTGCACCGCGTGTTTTCCACCGTCCCCCGTACAATTACGCAATCGCGTTGTCATTTCACCCCCTTACACCAAGGTTCCTTTGTTAAGCAATATTTTCAACGACCTTCCGTAAAGGATACTTTATTAGTCAGCTAAAATCTAAAGATATATGTGCTGCACTACTCTAAGTCAATTTAATGTTCCTTCCGCTGGCTATAAATCCTGCCGCCTCCTGGAGAAAAACCATTTTTCAAATTAAATTGCGCCACAGAATTACCCACACTGGCATATATTCCTTTGCAAAACCACGGTTTCACATATTTCAAATATTAAATCCCTTTCCTACCCACACACCCACATACACACACTCGGTTATATGCGAGTAAATCTCTCACATATTTCATTATCCTTGGGCCATAAAAATCGGCTAATTGAAACATTTATACCAATCGATTGGTGGTCGGGCACTCTGTGCAAATGTGCATTTGAATTAATTTTACTGTAACAGATGTCTAATACGGTAGTTGTAACGGCTGTTCATATAATGTTTTCACCATTTTGAAATGATTCCACGGTACGTGAGAATGCTGACCACAAGAGGGTGGCTTGGTATGCATATTAAAACCGAATGATGATAAAAGATACGAATATGGCGGCATTAAATTTTCTAATTGAGTTATTTTCATAGCAAAAAAAAAAAAGGAAAGAGGAAAAATCTGTGTATGTGTGGATGAATGCTTTGTCTCTGGTTTTTATTCTTTGGGCAGTGAATAAGCTAAATTAGGTTATGGTGGTACCAAAAGACTTAGGGAACGAATGCATTTAAGTAGAAATAATGCGGTTAAATATTAAACGGATACAAGAAAGGGAGTATTATATGAAAGAAGTCCTGGAAAAGTGTTAAAGAATCCCAGATATGTACATATGGTAGCCACACCGAGATAGCTGCCAGTTCATTTGGTCAGAGATCGCATGGTATCCTTGAATGCACTAAAAAGATCAAATGTTTTTGATGCACTCAGCAGAGACGCTATAAGGCTGAGCCAGCGCCCCAAATTGCCTCCAGATGCTTCTTTTCTCTCGTGGAAATTAGTTTCAAAGTTTTCCTGATCTATTATAGGTAGTTTGAACAATCGATTCAAGGAGGCTACAACACAAGTGCAATTAGAACAACACCAACAATAGCAATCGAAATCATGCTGGGGCTAATAATGATCGACCTTTATACAATTTAGGTAGCTACAAGCCCCCTTTGACTTCAGTAATCCAAAGGTCGCTAGGTAACGAATAGACAGGTGAACATTGAAGCTTAAATTCAGCCTTGACTTCAAAATCAAACAGAAGGACAGGTCATAACCCCAACCATAGCTATATTCACGAATTGGGGGAATAGGTTCTGGCATCAGAGGCAGATAAAGCGCGGTCAATACGATTTCCAAATCATAGCATCGTGTTCCAAACGGAAGTTCTAACGATTACCGGAGGCCTCTCGAGAACTATTACAGCAAACAAACCTAAGAAAGTGCAGTCATCAAAACCATCGCATCCACAATAATCAGATCCAAAATTGTGAAACGTTGCTCAAGTTCCTTAGTACAAACCATAACGATACACTCATTTGGGTCTCGGGACATAGGGCATCCATGGAAATGATACCTCAATCGTTAGATTGAGATCTAAAATGGATTAGACAATGGCTAATGACTCAGCCCTACCAGCACCAGAACTCCAAGATTCCAGTATCAACTTGGAATTCAAAAAAAAAAAAAACTTACGAATGGAATGGACTCATGACATGCTGTACCTCAAGGATCCTAACAATCCCACTTCCCACAGGTATCATGAAAGAGCACAACTTTCTGGCCGACCAGCTATATAAAATGCGTTTGAGTAGAAGGAACTTATCTATAGAATGTGGGGACCTTCTGCCCAAGCCTCAGCAGAAATAGAAAAACAGCTCTCGAAGAAAACTTCTTCAATAATCAGGGCGAATCATAAAGCTAGACAATTATTAAGTCAGCTATCTATCTTCAGTGGTGGTCGCCGTGGCTTAGTGGTTAGTGCGTTGGACTGCTAAGCGAGAGACACAGGTTCGATTCTCAAAAACCACCAAACGTTTTTTCGCGGCACCACCTCTTCGCAGGCATGACAAACCTGCAAGAGTACAATCTGTCATGAAAAGCTTCTCAATTCGCCGTTCGGAGTCGGCACTAAACTGTAGGTCCCTTCCATTCGTGCGAAGAATATAACACGCACAACATGAATGGTTGTGAGAAGCTAGGCCTTGGCTCTCCATGAGCTGCCGTGCCAAATATACATATACATCTATCTTCAGTGAGTAAAAGCTCCATCAAAAACTTAAGAATTTATCAGGACATCATGTGATGTTAAGACCCTGAGACCTTGTCATGAGAGCTTCTTAGTATGCTGAACAGACTCGTATTACCCTTTCTTACTACATAACTCTTCCATTCCTTAAAAAAAGCATGCAAACACAACAGAAATGATTGCACGAAGCTAGACCTTGGTCATTTATGGGTTGATCCACCAAATATCTTCGACTTTATTGTCGATCAATCGGTGTAGATTCCATTAAAAGGACGACATTTGCTTAGTCTAGATTTACTTGAATGAGGCTTCATGGACTAGCTTTTCTTAATATCACAGGAGCATGCTATGACCGCCCTCCACAAGTCAGTCCAAGAGGCATCTTTTCGACAAAAAAGTGACAATACGCAGTTAAATCAATCTTCAAAAGTAGGGTAGAACTAAACCATGCAATCACGTGAATCACATACATGGACTTGCTCTCTGATTTTATCGAAATATGTACGCACTTTTTCCGACTTTATGCTTAAATCACTCTGCAATGGAACAGTGGTTTAGATAAGGATACATAGCCGGAACACTTGGGCTAATGGCAGTCAAAAAGCCATCTGAAATCGTCAAAAAGTATAGAAAGCAATTGAAAAATGTCATGTGCTAATATGAAGTCAGACATCAAAGGCGCCTCTATATACAATCGTACCATTTACTCACGGATAGTCAGCGGGTCTTAATCCACTAAATTCCTTCTAGGTAAACTTCAAATTCGTTGAGTGCTGCTACAATGGCATTTAAGCTTGTCACAACAAAGCTGATACCCTTAGGCTACAAGATGATATTTAAAACTACAACCCCTACTGAAGCTGATATTAGTTTGAAAACAGCCAACAGTACCATCGTCACAAACATCCTTTGTAAGTGGCCCAGATTATTTTGTTTAACCTTGGACTCAAGTTCTCAGGTACCGCAGGTACTTAAATAGACCTAATCTTCTTTGTTTGCCGATTGTGTAGTTTTTAAAGCAACGTTCCTTACGCATAACCTAAGTAAACTATAGCACTTTGCCTGACACTAAGAGAAAAAAGGTTATCTAGAACATAAACAAGGGCCAAAATAAGTTTCTAGGGCTGGTGGTGTCTGTTAGAGTTAGCTGATACAACAGTTTAAGCACATTTTAAGTAATTTATAGGTCCATAAACAGCAAAAGGCAGTGGCTTTTCATCCCGTACAAACTGACTAAACTCTTCACCACAGCATTCGGACGGGCATGATCTCTTCATGAAACTTCATTTAATGACCAGCCTATAACTCGTCAAAGACGTCAAGCGTCTAGTATTTGTAAAAAGAAGCCTTTCTGAGCCCTTTCGAGCATAAAATACAGTTGACATGACTGACTTTTAGAACTTAATCTTTAAGAAATAAAATGTTTGGTCTTCGTACCGGTCCTACCACAACGAGGACACCATTTGGAACTGAACGATTTTTACATCAAAGGAAGACAACTTCTGTATCCTATCAGATCGATAAACAAACAAATTTAGTTTTCCATGAATGCTTCCTATCTACGGACTCAGAATTTCAACCAAATTTGCCACCTGCTAAAGGTCAGGAAGTCAAATTCACTTCTGAAAGTTTTCTAAAACCAAACGTTTGTTTTCACAACTTTCGGCTACACGTGCCGCACTTCAAAATATATAGGTATAGCTAGCTCAAAACCAAACCAAACCATTACAATGTTCTTCTGTCTTTTCCTTAAAAATCCTCCATCAAAGATAGAAACGCAGACTCCTTTCAATTTACATCGTTTCGGTTGTGCCCTTCAACTTCAATGAACTTCATAGTAGGCAGCATCCTTAATTTTTCCAATTTAGTTAATCATCATCATCCTCTATCGGTTCATTGAAACTTAACTTGGAAACGCAAAAATACCGGGAAGGTGAGTAGTACCAACAACAACAACAACAAGAACAAAACTCTAATTAAGTACTGCTCTCTGTCCTGCGACGTGCGGGAGGAAGAAGCAAAAACTTCTATACCAGCCCCTTTGTTTCCGGGTCACGACATCGAAAATTCCCCCTAGAGAATATTGCATGCACTCCAGAAATTCAGAAATTCCAATCCCTCTACCGTACTGCCTTAGAATTCAAATTCAAATTCAAATTCAAATTCAAATGCAAGCTTCGAACTTGGAATTGGAATTGGACGCATGTGAATAGTTTCATTAGAGTTAAATGCCCCTTATCGTCCTTCGACACAGCAGCGTCGAAAGGTTTTTAAAAAAAAAAACAAAAAACTTCCTAAGGGCTTTTGGCAACAACGATGACGAGGACGAGAACGACGACAACCATCCGGAAAATGGGAGGGTGAGACAAACAAGCAAGTTAAAGAGGAAGAGGTGTTGCAGTTGTTTGCTGCTTGCCCACACGCTATGTGTATCCTTTTTTTTTGGTATGGTTCTCTGAAAAACGGTACTCATTTGGTTTAACACGAACGTTCAGTTTTTTCTTCTTTTATTTTCATGTTTTCCTTTGAATACCTCTTTTCCCGTTAAGTAGATGTATTTCAAAAGTTTTACCATAGCACCATGTAGTGTTAAGATAATTAGGTGGGGTGTGTCCAGTTTGGAAAAGTATATGTAGGCACCCTCTTCATTGATGGTGGCATAGCCACACACATGCTACCCGAAAAAAAAAAAAAATTAAAGAGAAACACACGTCCGAACTGAGGACGATTAGGTGGGCGCACGTCAAAAAGTCGAGAACAGGTGTAATTGAAAATTGAAATGAATTGGAAAATTATATGTTGACGTGTTAAGAGGAGGATGGTTGTTAATTGAGCACGAATTAGGGGTGGTAAACCATTTTTTTCCCCGCTCTGTATCTCTCTCTCTCTCTCGCTTTGTCTGTGAGTGTTTGATTCCCCTTTAAGTGGTTAGGAATAGGATTTTCAACACGGCATTGATCCCTTTTTGGCCGTATCGAATTACATCGAAAAATCATAAATCATTTTGGCGCAAATCTGACACGGGATAGATTTCAAACGGAACAGCGGAAGGAGGAGGAGGATGGGATAATTTTGCAGACGCTTTCACGGTTCCTTATTTGCGAATGGTATACAGGGCGATTTACACAAATTAAATGGTTTCCGGGGGAACTTCCATTTCCGGGGTTTTGCTTTCTGTTTAGTTTGCGTGTTAGAGCGCAAATTTCATCGTGTTACACAAGAAGGATGAGCAGCGGCAAGATCCTCATCAATAACACTAATTAAAGGAATTCGTAAATAACAATCAATTAATTAGTCACAGTTGGATGTCCTTTTTTTTTTTGTTTTTCGTCTTCCAGTATTGGCCTGTGGCTTTGCGTCGATGGTAGAGAGTCATCAATTTAAATCGGAAATGAGGGAAATCTAGGAATGTAATGCTTGCGGAAGGAAGCTAAGTGATTTTGAAATGGTTTCTCAAAGGATAGATGGACTGTTGTTATTTGAAATGTAGAGTGTAAAATTAGATTGATTCAGTTATGGCGTTAAAGCATGCCATTTTCAGCACCTATGTTGCTTAAAGGGAGGTTAAGTTCGACAACGTTGACCTACCTATGTCTTGTTTTAAGTTAATGTGACTGTTATATTCAAGACTTTTCATCGTTAAGTCTGTCTGAAGTCGAGCATTTTTCCCAGAGAAAGATGAACAGAAGAAGTGCACTGAACCCTAATTTAAGGGTCACTTGCATGGTGGACCACTTTAAATATTATCTGAACAAACTTGGAAAGATCCAATGAGCACCAAACCACGGCTGCTTTTTTTTATCTTTATAATTCACTAGCGCTAAAGGGGTTATGAATACCTAATGTTTGAGTAGTGATTTTGAAACTCAGGTAGTACTAGGTTTCAGTCTTTTGCTCCAAGGGTGGTGTCCAGAATGGCTAGGAAGAGGTATTGGTACTGTTGCTATTGCTTATAATTCGCAGTATTTCTTTCGAACATCCCGATGTCATTAGTACGATCAACACCTTCAACCCCTATTGCCAGTGTTAGGCCTATGAAGTAGAGTTGACGATATATTTTTTGCAGTTGATCGACTTTTTTATCTCTTGACATTGGGATTCGAACCTGGAACCTTCAGCGTGATAAGCGATGATGCAACCACTACACCATGGCCACCCACGTTCTATCCCACCGATAGGCTCTCACCGTGCTCTAATAAAGCTAATGACAGCGCCTTAAATCTTAAAGAAGTAGGTGATGAATTGTAAAGTTTTACGGCCACAGCAACATCTAGCACTAGTTATCAAATGGCTACTGAACTTCAGGAAGGACTTCACTGTGATTTTCCTGATCAGGGCAGCATGAAGCAGTGTATTGTAAAAGTTTATGAGACAGTATCTTATAACGAGTCAATGCGGGTTTTTCTTGGAAACCCTTGTCTAACTCATATCGCCTATCAGACATTGTCAATGCTTTTGAGGCTGAGTTGCTAGTAATCTTAGAGGCTTGTCGAATAAAGTGAGAATGATCTAACACTCAAACAGAGTACAAAAGCCATAGATGCAATCAATTGCAGAAAGAGGTTATTGGACGAGTAAACTTTTGATTACTCTGGGCTTTTATGATATTCAAGACTAACAAGCTGGCCAAGCATAAGTGTACTCTTAACCATTCGTTCACAAAGAGAAATATAAGTATCTCCGTAGTTACTATTTACATTGTTTACAGTGCGAAAGTATTTGTATACAATGAGGACGGAATTAACGAGCTCCTAAGCATTAATTTGCTTGATACCACTAGACACAATACACAGCTGTTCGGTTAAGAATGAGAAGGAATATTCTAAAAACTTAACTCTCTGTCAGACACTAGTCACAGCTCTGAGTCTCGATATGCAAATCATTTTTACCTCGGACATCAGTGGCACGAATTCCGGGTCGCACGCTAAGGCCCATTGTCAAAAGCCTCATTAGAAGATGATTCGCAAGAAGAGTTTCCATTTACTATGTTGCTAGACTTGATTCAAACTTATATTCAAAATATTTGATTTGACTTGATGTGATCTACAGATTTAGGTTTCATAACAGACAACACACATTGGTTCACTCAGTAAAATCCAAATGGAACAACGCTTCAGGTAGGAACTGGATGCGAATCCTGCAACTTATAAGAGATTCTACCACTCCGTAAACTCAACTAGTCCGACTCTGTTTACTGTTTAAGTTTCATAAAATCTATACAATCGGATTCACCTGCAAATTGCTACTCAATAGAAACGCGATCAATATCGCCAATCATAGATGGACAAGTGGCATTACCTGTCTCATCACTAGGCAGATTTGGCCAAAGCTGGATCTCAAACGTTCCTATTGTCTCATCAGACGAAATAGACTGATAATAAGTACCTTAGTGGCTGTCATTACCGGACACTGCACCATCGGCAAGCATGCCTATAGGCTGGGCCTCCTCTATAACGACTTTTGCAGAAGCTGCATGGATGAGGAAGAGGAGGAGACAATTCTCCATCTTCTTTGTACATGCCCGGCCCTTTCAGCTCGAAGAAAAGCATCTTCGGGGGCTAGCTTCTTCAACAACCTAAGCGAACTGGCTAACATCAATATAGGCAGTCTCCAGCGCTTCATAGCAAGCTCCGGTTGGTTCTGCGGGTAGTATTTCTGGTGGAATACAGATCCTGGTGGTAACACAATGGATCTCTCTGGTCTAAGTGAGGTTGCAATTACAGTCTGCTACTCCAACCTAACCTAACCTATACAATCGGATTGCAAGCCTTTCTTTTTTGTGTTAAGGACCACTGAAGTTTGCCGAAGTTTGAAGAGACAAGGATGATATGACTACATTTTGTACTTAACAGCTTTTGGAATGTTATATTTATGTTCATTCACTCTCATGCTTTGAAGACTTCTCTATCAATGCTTTTATCTGGGGCTAAGGCTGCAACCAAGTAAATAGTTGCCTTCCTTGCCACTGTAGCATACTTTAGGTGAAAATAGTGGCGATTAAAGAAGCTTTATCTTCACTTAAGAGAAATGTATCGAAGCATCTCTTGTATCTCTTTAACTTTAGGATGGAAATATTGACCTATACCTACTGGTTGCTAGCGCATAGAAACATATAAACGATCTGAAAGGCTGTTGAGCTTGCCAAGTGGGATAGTATAATGGCAATTTCATATGAAATGCGAAATCTAGGCAGATGTGCCAGACAACGAGGCAGATTTGGTTCAAACTGAATCTGTAATGCCCTAAGAGTCTGACCTTTCTTAACAATCGAACATAAGGAGCTCGATTTGGGAACATTCCTTCTCCAACACTCTCATCTACATATATGATGGCATTTATAAATGTCAATTGTCTCATATGTTTCCTTCGAAACTCCAAATTGTTTGACAAGTAGGTTGGGGTATCTTCCCCAATGATATCATGATATCACATTGGAACTCCTTTAGCCGTAGTCTGCTGGCTGACTGCCACTGACTGCTGATCCATCGCCCTGACCATATCAATCCATAGTCTGAGGTTATTGTAGGCTGGACTCACATTTTGATTACCAAAGTCGTCAACAGTACATTAATTGGTTTTGTAGAGCTCAAGCACTGCGATTTCAGTTCAACCTCAAAGGGAGTCAAGAGGTCAAGACTTCAAGTCTTGGTTTTTCCGTCAATCTTCTGTTTCATCCCTATTGAAGTAGAGTCTACAAACGGAATCTGTTGATTGGGGATTAAGGAGGACAGTGTTCACCGAGCACTACTGTGGTTGGACTTCCATTACATTTTTTTGGGGAACAGTCGATCCATGCAGACTCTGGCTGACTTCATTCGATTTGTATGCGAAAAAAACTTGGGTTGCATAAGATTCTTTTGTTTTAATTGATGAAGGACCTTCATATTCTATCTTTCAGGACATCCTTCAGTTACTCTTTTATGGGCTAAATTTTCGTAAAGGCAAGCTACGAATCATCCTTACATAAACTTTTCCATATGCAAAGATTTCTTTAAGTCGTTCGAAGTTAGACTCCCACAAACCGACTGGAACTCACAAAGAGTTTAACATCGTAGCAATAAAACAAAATAACACAGCTTTGTACGTGTTTTCTGTTTCGTCACGTTACTGCTTATAAAAACCGGGACAGACTACTCCTCGCAAACATTGTTTCATAGTATTTACTATTTGCAATAAAAAAAAAAAACAAATCTACTCCCAGTCACGATTCTCCTGTCCCAACAGTGCATCCACCAATCAATTCTTCTTCAATTAATTAGTCTTTTCAAAAAAACAAAATTGGAGAGCCTTTAAAGTTTTCCCCATAAATTTATATTCCCAATTCACCTTCTCTTCGCGACATAACAATTGAAAATCAAAGCAGTAAAACCGAAACGAAAAAATGTGTATAAAACCCTCGGTATGACTCCAGAGGGAAACGATAAATCTTACAAACTTGCAATCTGCTATTCTCATTCCGTTTTCCCACGTACATACACTAACATCTAGAGCGCTCGCGACTTCTTTGACAAATTTATCCTGCAGGACATTTTTTTCTTTTTGTTTTTTGTTTTTGTTTTGGGGGCAATAAATAAATTCCCACGTCCCAGCAATAATCCAAAAAAAAAAAAACATAAGCTAAGCGAAACAGGAAGATACCCCAAGTGGGAGGTGAAACAAAGATAAAAATTGGAAAGGAACCTATACAAAACAACAACAACAAAATTATCACCAGCGAATGTATCTGAAGTAAAACCAAATGAATTTCAAAGTTTATGCCCCGAACCGAATGCGCTGCATCGCGAATAGCCAGCAATTTGTAGCGGGATACAAAATTTCATTTCATTTTCGTCCTCTTTTTATGGATTAACACTTACGTGACAAATACATTTTCGGCCCTCACACATACACTCAAACCCTTGATTGTTTTGTATTGACGTACCACGTCAAATGAGTGACCAGCTGGAGGAATTTATGACCAGAAAATTTGCCATATTACACTTCTTTTTTGTGTTTTTCTTCATTAAATGTCGTCCGACAAATGACCTCAGCTCAAGCTGAGTGGTAGTTAAGCAGACCACGCCAGGTGACATGTTTATAACACTCCTTTAGGTCATTCACTGAAGTCCTTAATGTACACAATGAGGGAAAGAGACAAAGTAAGGTTTCCAAAGTCGTAAATCGCTACCAAGATCTGAACTGGGAAATGTGTGCATACGGCGCCTATGTCATACCTCCTGGAGACCTCATAGCATGACACAGACACAGCGATGCTAAATTCAATCAATCCTTCTCCCTAGTGGGAATTTTCTTTTGTACACCTTCAATCAAAGAAAAAAAAAAAAAAAAAACAAATTTGACGATTGTCATCGTTTCGTGTTTCCTTACAACGAATCAGGGACCGCACAGGCACACACACCCGGTTCATATGGGATTTATTGATCTCAATGAATCTGGATAAAAGAGTGACGACGTTGGTCACATAAATTTCAATGTCCCTCGCCTGAGTTCGGACAGTCCGAATGACCAAATCGAATTGGAAAGATGAGAAACAATGTGTTTGTGTGTGTGTATCTGATAGGGAAATCAATTTACAGATGATCAGAAAGATATGCGTCATGGATCGACATTGATCGTATGGATTTTTGGGTAAATTTTGGCATTTTTATTGAGCATCTGTAACCCGGAGTCAAAATTTTGAATGGCTACCTCGGTGGGGGCACCATAAAATGTCGTTCGTTATTGTCATGGCTGAGAGCTGAATGGATGATGTCTTCCGCTTGCGTTTTGTCTGGATACGGGTGTTCTGAATTGTTTACACTAAATTTAACTTTCGGACATCATGCTGGCCGCCGGTTATAATTGATTGCCACAAGAGGGTGTTAAATTTCTCAAAAAGTACTGTTGGATTAAAGATGGCAGATTTACATAAGTAGATACAGTTGTATGCAGGCAGACAGATATAGAAGCAAGTTTTTTTTTAAGCCACTTCCAGAAACTTTAAGACGAAAGTTCTAATTTGGATAGTATTCAACCCGCCACAAGTCCATATTCTCGTCGCTACAACTATCATAAAGGAATATTTACTCCGCAAAAAATGTTAACGGCGTACAGTGAAAGCCAGATCGCTTTAAAGGATCTAGAAAGCTAGTAAAGCTTAACAAGCAATATCTGAACAGGGTAGCAGTACCCATTGCGTTAACACAATACTGATAAAAGTGCACAATGACATCCCGGATGAACTAGCAAGGACTGGGGAGAAACAGAAACTCCTCGATGCCTTTTCCTATTTAAGAGGCGCGCTTAGTTTTGTAAACAAAAAAATCGACAATATGGCCATATGTAGAGTGAATATGACATCGATCCAATTGGACAAATGCAAAACTGGAAGAACCCCCCAAGCCCATGATTGTCAAAATAGTCAAAGTGAAGTACGAGCCGTCTCAGGCATACTAACAAGACGATATGCCACTTGCACCCACGCAGAGAAACTCAGTTTTTTTTTTCACAATGACAACCTTAGGAAGCTACATGAGCCTCCCTCCGTCAGTTTGTCTTTGAATGTCGAACTCTTGCCAACGGATTTTGGATAGTGGTTTGCTTGACGAGCCAGGGGACTATAGTACTATCGGGTTGAAGAGCCTCCTGAGGTTCCACTCCTTATTCAGGTTCCTACGAGTTAAACAGTTATGGACCATCTTTTGGCTTTAGTAACAGGACATTCGTCAACCTACTAACCTAACAGAGTAGGTTGCCATATTGGGCGTCAAATTCGATCTAAACTATTGCAACGAAGATGATGTCAAATAGCCAAGCTAGTATAAAAGCGCAGAACTTACACGTAAACAAGTCTAGAATAGTTTGGGTTTATCATAAGAGGTTAAGCATCCAGCAACTTTAACAAGCTTAGCCTACATTGGCTACTTAGTGGAGTGAGAGGCTAAGTTGGAGTGAGAGGTAATGCGAAAGTCAGGTTACTTAAGGTGTATTAAATGCACACACATTAAGACCAATATACACAGGTCCATTGTGCTACCACATAAATCTGGGTTTTTCACACAAAACTCCCCGCAGAGCTAGCCATAACTTGCTATTAAGTCTTGAAGTTTATCTAAGCTCTTCTTCGAGTGCAGACAGTTGGGCACGTACAGAGAACGTGGAGAATCATTTCCACTTCCTCCTCGTCTATACAACTTCTGTACAAAGCATTTGGTAGGAGACCTCCTCAACGTGCCTACCAATGGTTCAGTGTACTTTGATGACACCTACGATAGCGCAAAAAGCAACCTTTCCTGTCTGATTAGACAGTTGTAGCGTTTGTGATCCAGCTTAGGCCAAATCTGTCAAGTAATAAGGCAAGTCGTGTCATGCCTGCCAAGTTTGTCGGCCATACAGTTATCTGGAATATATCTATGCCATAGGACCGTAAGAAGGTGCATTTTGAATTATTCAGACATCTCGTGAGACAGTCGGTAAAATGTCTTTTGAATTGAAGGTTGTAAATATCACTGGAATCCGGATAAGGCCCATTTAATTGCCAAAATGTCCGCTTGGAAAACGCTACAGAGATTGACAAAACAGAAGGAGATATTTAAGTTTAGGTTCTTCGAAAAGGCACAGCCACCCACTTTCGATTCTGTCTCAGAGGCAGTCCGGTCTGGAGGGGATGACGGTTCTTGTCGAATGGGATAATGCTTTGATGCGTATGGCTGTGCTAGCTGCCACTTGTTTGATATAAATATCTAGAGGTAGCAACTGGACAGATCCTCTGTTGAAGTGGCCGGACTTATGAGTCTTCTGAATGCCTATTTTCCAATTTCTGAAACATTCAGGGAGGATTATCCTTTTCTTCTGACTTGTTACCGATGAGAGTTCTGTAGCTCTAAACGTTAAAATGTAGCTCGATGGCTATATTGGAGATGAAGCAATTAGTCGGGTCAATACACGCTGGTTTCTGTTGGATACATATGAAATGGCTAGGACTTTTCGGCCATATGACATACAGGTCTTCGCCGGTAGCATTACTGGACACTGCCCCACTGGTATGTCATAGTGTACATCACAACGATAATTGCAGGAACTACCAAGGCGAAGGAAAAAAATGAATCTGTCCACCACCTTCTGTGTGAATCTCTTGCCCTTGCCGGTATAAGAAAGGGAACTCTTGACAGTTACTACTTCTCGGAGCTGAAGGAGTTACATATGCACTGTTTAGCTGAAAGACCTCCTGAGATTCATATTCCCATCTGAGTTACTCTGAATCTGTGAATTGTCTTCACAGGTTTCCGGAGTAAATTTTAAAAAAAATTAAATTTACACAATGGACCGAGATATTGGTCTAAGTGAGTAGTAACCAAAGTTACAAGAAGAGATGTCGGGGGCTTCTTCGTCTGCAGTAAAAGTCAATCGTCGGTTGATAGACTGAATTTACTAAGTCAACCGGATCGGGTATGGTTCAGAGGAGAACTTAAAGTTGTCCGCGCCTTCGGTAAGGACTTCTAGGTAGACCAAATGTAAGTAAACTTTTCATAGTCAGTAACAAGTTGATGACAGCATTAGGCCACAAGTTTAACTTTTAAAAATGGTTCAAGCAATAACCCTCGCAGGGTCCAACTCACCAGGAATTCAATCAAGAGTTTAAATATCTATTGTCTCGCTTGTTGAATTAATGATCATGCATAAAACACTTTAATTGTCTCCCTTGTGTCCCTGAGCTTTTGTATCAAATTCCCGACTATCTAAACTCATTCACGCGTCCCTCATTCCCCCCTGAAGGATAATAATCAATTTAACATTTCCTCACACAATCGCTGAATAAATTTTCCACATTTTCGTTAATTAAGATTCCCACAACGCAGCGATATCCAATTTCGATCGACTCGGCTCGTTTGGGGATTAATCCATTTCAATAGACCGCGCCGCCATCCACGATTATGACATTCACAAAGGCAATTAGCGCCCAAACCCATGCTACTCACGCACGCCCTAGCACATATCCTTCAAAATTGCACAGAGCGACTAGGAAAAAAAAAAGTAGAAACCAAGGGGAGATTGCAAACATCATTGAAATTTTCCACGTGGTGAGAGTCGAATTTTGTAATTAGACAGACACCTCTCAGCGATATATTGTTCATTCTGTATCTAGTATCTAGAACGTTTGTACATTGTCTGGCGGCGAGGTGATTGTCTGTGTGTCAGATGGTTCATCTTCAATATTGGCAGTTGGCTGCCGATTGGAGTCGATTTGGATGACGGCGCGCAGCAGTAAATCACCATCGTCCTTGTCCTGGTCCTAACCCCCCACCTCTCAAGAACCTTCGACCGAGTTGGAGTACATTTTCTACGATTTTTTTTGTTTGCAGTGGTTTTCGATTTGGTTTTTTTCTTTTTTCATTACGTTTCCTCTCCCATAGACATATCGAACGGAGAACACAGAATCCAGAACACATAGTCATTAATTTGTCTGTTGCTGATGTGGCATCCTGGTGTGTTGTAACGTAACGAACGTGTCCTCTATCCCTGTGGGAGTTTAACTTGTCAGGAGAACGAGCAAAGATGGCTGAGACTGGACAAAGTCTGTAACTCTGGTTTGTGTCCTGTGAAGCCGTTCATTATATTAGATATGGGAATTTCGTTTTGGGAATTCTCGCGCTATCGAGATAGTAACGCTCGGACTTTTCTATCGACGACGACGAGGATGAAAATCGAATTTCCATCGTTTGGACTGATTCGATTTCACAATACAATTTCACGGTCCTTTTCAAGTCTTTAGGCCAATGGCAGCAGGACAACAATGCCACAGAGAAAGTGAATATGTACTGCGAAGTTGGAATTTAAAAAAAAACAATCGGACCACATAGAGGATGAGCAAAATACCGTAGTAGTCGGTATCATCCTCCATTCGTGGTCATCGTCCTACACGGATATAGAATGGGATTAAGAGCATTGAAACGAAAATCGATTGGTTTTTAGCCATGTTATACTGATGGAGTGCGTTTAAGGGAGCTCAACTTTAGGTTGCATGAGAGTTTAAGTGGAATGAGAGTCTTTGTAGCTGATGGATATTTGGAGGTTGCCTGGTGGGCGAAATGAAAGTGAATAAGCCTTTATTGTAACTTTTCATTTACCAAGTCTTAGCAACTATGTTTGGAATATAATTTAAATGGAAATGAACCCCATCTAGTTATGCTGCTTTAAAGAAACTTGTCAGTCTTTTTCGAACATTTCGACACACGAAAACTTGAATCCCTAGGTGATTATGTTCTGACAAAAGTTTCAGAACACAACCATCGATCTATTTTACTCTCGTAGATCTTAATTTGTGTCAAATGGAACCTGGTGGGGCTTACAGCAGTGGCTTAACATTGTAGTCATGATACCAATCCTCGATTTTAGAAAAGCAAACCAGCATTTAAGTTCTCAAGGAAACGCAACGAGTGAATGGCTTGCTTTAGCATCACGAGAGCAGTAAGAACATCTCCAACATCTGTGCTTTAAATCATACTACACATGCTACAGCAAGTCACTAACGTGGCAGTAAGGCTACAAGACTCTCATCAAACGTTTGAAAAGTAGTGTACGTACCTATTTTTGAAGAGGACCACTCCAAATTGACTAGCTACTCTAATGTAGATTATTGTCTCAGTCTTGTTCCCATGTCAGGTAGGGATGCCACTGTTCAGAGAGCACCTTCTTAGTAAAAAAAATTCGAAGGCAAACTAAATCGAATCCGTTTACTTCCAATTAAGACAAGGCCTTAACCATTTTTTTGACATAAATACTAGCCCTTGCCTACAGGAAATAGAGACTTTGAAACATTCCAGAAGCTTAAGCGGCACCACCTCTCGGCAGGCAACGATTTACCTCGGAGAAGAAAGTCTTTGATGAAAAAGCTTATCGATCCGTCGTTTGGAGTTGACAATAAAAACTGTAGGTCCCTTCCATTCGAAGCTAGGCCTTTACCCTCTGCTGGACCAATCAACCAATCATGGATAAACAAAAACATGAGCGATGACTGGAATATCGGCTCTACAAGTTCTATTTATAAGAAAGGTGATGTTATGTCTTCCAAATATTTCCGAGGCAAATCCCTCCTAAATAACGTTTGGAACTTGAACCTTTTGGCGAAGCAGATCGACGATGAACCAAAAAAGACCAACGAATTCCAAGACGATATGACATTTAAGGCTGCGTACGGAAGCATTTATCGTCTTGAATTATACCAAATGGCGTTCGATCTTGGGATCAAATTAACTCTGCGGTGCCGGGTAATATTGGAAAACATACAGAGCACACTATGCAACTCGGACACAGTTAACCATAATTATTTCGAAACTACACGTCGTGGTGAGATATGCAATGCTGACTAAAGATTCTACTTAGGCGCTACAGTCCGCGGTGGACTTGAGCCTCAAACAACAAGCGTCGTCAGCCGGCTCGATCTTTAGCTAGTTGCCTCCAGTTTCGCACGCTAAGTTGGTTCAGGCCTCCTTCCTTTTGCGTGTGCCACCTTAGTCGCGGTCTTCCTTTACTGCGCCGTCCCTCAGGAGGTAATTCGAAGATTTTCTGGGTCGGAGCATTCGCGTCCATTCGCTCTACATGACCCAGCCACTAACCGAAAGTGCAAACAAGAGCTAAGATCAGTTGAAGTAGCATAAGGTTGCATGAAAAGACTGCCCGAACTTTTCTGGGCAATGGACAGTAAATCGAAGTTCTAGACCAGACAGTATATCAACAAAGTATAAGACCTTGAATGTTTTTAAAGAGTTATCTCCATCTCGACGGATGAAGTTAGTCCACTTTCGGTGCAACATGTTTATTCGGCCTTCCCTTGTTTTAAAGACCTAAAACCTCACAAATACCTTAAATTAAAGGATTTTACTCAATTCAAGTCGGAATTGACTTGTGACGTTACTTCGAAGATAACTTTCATCCTCGTATCTGCTTCAAAGGATCGTAAATGAGCTAATGTCGGCCTCCCTAATCTCGATAATTAAAATATCTTCTACGTACATAAAAGTATTTATGTCTAGTCTGAGGAAAAAAAAAATTGCTCATAATTTATCTGATGTGGAAATGCACATCAAACTCCAAACACACACACACAAATTGCTGCAACCCAATCAATCCTTCCATCTATATTCTTGCACGTCAAAGACACGAATTTGCAATGGCTTATCCTTCAACACACCCATCTGAAAGGTAACAAATATTCAACAACAACGGGAAAACAAATAACGCCAATACCTTCCAGAACATGAACTCGGCAAGACAATACAAAAAGGATACAACAAAACAAAACAGCACAAACGAAAGAAAATACAAAATGCACTCCCCATTGCAAGAAACAAATCCACTGCACACAACTACGTCTGTACGTATGGAGTACATTGCATGTTGCATGTGAGGATGAAAAAAATATCCCATTATCCTTACAGGTTTATCGTCAATGCCACCATTGCAACTGTGGTCGGTGTACGGCAGTCCTCACCGGTTGATATCCCAGCAATAGATACGAATACTTTTCCATTCGCATGCTATATTCGGATAAAATAGACGAGCAACGAGCAATAGAGAAACGGCCAACAAGGATAATTGATTTCCTATCGCATGCAGCCTCCAGGATGTTGCGCTACGATTTCATGCCACGAACTTGTCCCGTATAAATGTTTTTCGAACGGTGATGAGAATTTTCTTCTTCAATTCACTGTTTCTTATTCCAGCAACAATTTTCCATTTTTTTTTTGCATTGTTTTCCCATCTGTGCGGCTGGAGCAAGACTAGGGAAACGATCCAGAAAAATTGCACAAAAAAAAAAAACAAAAAAAAGGTGTGGGAAAGCAGCACCGCCAACAAGGACGAAAAAAAAAAAACATTTCACAGAATTAATGTAGCATGGAATGGTTTCCGATCATTGCGGAGTATCTTACACTCCGAGGTATACAAGACTCTGTCCGACCCATTCCAAGATAGACAGATAAGCTTAGATATCGTTTTTTCTCTTGTCTTCCGGTACCAGAAGCATATCCCTTCACATTGTCTTCAATGTCAAGTGTGTTTGGATGTTTTGGCAATCCTTGAATGTATCCTCAAACAGATAAGGCCCTACATAAGTACCTACAATAAAATGGATTATTGCTCTCAGGAAAGGTTCTACGTTCGGTTAGATACACACGATTCTTTGTGTGTTTTTCTTCCTTTTTTTTGTCGTTTAATTCCTTTCCAATCCAAAGGAAATGCGCAATTTTTATGCAGAAGGTGTTTTTATGTAGATTTTCTTTGAATGATATTTTAAAATTCGATTCGATTTGACCTTTTCGTGATAAAGGAGGCGTTTTTTTTTTCGGTTTTTGTTTTTTTTTTCTTTTTTTTGGGGCGGTAGGTTCGACGTTCGATATATCCAAAATGAACATTTGATTTGCGTAGTTTTTAACTTCCACGTAAAGTTTTATTGTTAAATTTTATGACTGTTTGTGCTACTTTCGATGGAATAACGACTATTTTACTGTAATTGTTTTTTGAAAGAATGTACAATTTGAGAATGTTTTCTTTAGAATTTATGATGTTAAGCGTTGTGAGGCTAAAGGCATGCATATTCTACTCACTCGCTGTGAAATTGAGAATTTCGACGCATCTGGCACTTACCTGAAATGAAAAAAGTAACAAAGTTTGTTAAAAAAGTTATTAAACTTTGGAATGAAGTTTTTAATTTTGAATTTGATCGTGTACACACATATGTATTATGTTTGTATAATTTTTGAAGCATAAATATGTCTTAAAATGGAGAACGGCAAAATAAAGTAGACTTTCACTGCAAAGCCTTCAACAGCTTTGAAGGAGTTGGAGACTCTTTCTACCTTGCACCAACATAAACCGGCCCAAGGTAGAGTACCTGCATAGTCCTCTCCTGAATAATCAAGCGTCCTGATCGGAATACAAGTCGAATTTACCCCGGAGGAACGAAACAACTGACCTCCTTGTATTGAAACTATAAGCGATGGAAATTACACTGCGTTTGGACATGGACAGTCTAGCTAACGTAAGACCAGGAAGAGAGGTCATCTTTGGTAGTACGTACTGTTGGAAAGTACAGCCCGCAGGACACCACCTCCGATAAGAGATTCAGGCTAGTCGACTTTGCGGCGGGACAGAACGTTTGCGTTGCTAGTATGCGGTTCCCACAACTCAACTTTTATAAGGAAACCTTTAGGTCTCCTGATCAATCGTTAAACAGATTGATCACATTACGATCGACGCAAGGCACTCTTCAAGTATAAAGGATGTCCGAATCTTTTGATAAGCGAACATTGAGTCAGACCATTACTTTGTTGTACCCAAGGTATGATTGCGGATATATCGCTGTTTGACGTTAGATGGCTACAATCCCAAGAGATCTTCAGAGCCCTCGAGTATTCCTTAAGCTCTCAAGAAGTTCTATTGAAAAGGATAGTGAATCTGAAAAATTTAGTCACGGAAGCTGAATCGTCATGAAAATCAAAGCTGCGCGAGCCCAAATGTGTGTGCGCATGTGCATGAAAAATCGGAGAGTTACAAGTAGAAATACAGGTCATAGAGAGCCAGGACCTAGCTTCTCAAATCATTTGCAATACATAATACGCACAACAATTATGAGCTGTGGCGCCAAAATATGTAAAGGGTCTTTCATTAAGCGCTTCCTATCTTTAAATTTAAATAAAACAAAGTGTTTGAGATATCATCGACATTTTTTATTTATTATAATGACCTATCGATGCCATTATGTATGGAATATAACATCGTTCAAATGTCCGCCGCGACTTCTCTGGGTGGTGCGCATCCGAAATGTCAAATTTTCCACGACTCTGGCGCATAAATCATATACCTGCGACTTCAGAAAACCCCACAAGAAAAACTCTAACGGGGTCAAATCGCACGATCTCCAGTGGCCAGTTCACATCACCTCCACGTGAGATGACCATGCCCTCGGATCGCTCGTGCAGAATTCCCAATGTGGCGTGAGCTGTGTGGCACGTAGCGCCGTCCTGTTGAAACCACATGTCGTTGGTGTCCATATCATCCAATTCAGCTTTTGGCCTGAATCATTGGTAATCATCAACCTATAGCGCTCGCCAACGTCGTTCTCAAAGAAATATAGACCGATGACGCCGCCAGCCCAAAATCCACACCAAACAGTGACTTTTTCGGGATGCTTTGGACGCTCTTGGATCTCATGTGGATTGATATCGTCCCAAATTCGACAATTTTGTTTGTTGACGTACCCATTCACCCAGAAATGGGCCTCATCGCTGAAGATGATTTTTCGATGAAAATTAGGATCAGTTTCCAATAAAACAATTTTATAATTTGCACGTGTTGTTGAACGCTATATCCGTCCATGGTGATTTGACAAAACAGACTGAATAAATGACAGCCAATTTGACAGATGTAGCTTCAACAGTATGGCCGCTATCAACTGTCAAAGTCAGAAGTCCCTATTAAAAGACGTTTTATATGTACGTATGTATGAGTTACTTTATTGTCGAACAAACCTACTAGAGAATATTATACTCAGCTCCCCAAACCTATAAACTACCAAAGGTCCTTTCTACAGAATTCAAGAATGAATCAAAAGGATTCATGTAGTCTTGACAAGAACAGATAATTGCGTACATTAAAATCGACAACAGTAGCACCTACGTAATTAAATGTCAACGAACAATTAAACTTCAACCCGAAGAGTAATAACGATTTTTTTTTTTAAAACAATAATCACCTTTTCTATAAATAAATTATCAAGCTCTAACGAAAGACATTAACGCTTAAATTAAAATCCATTATATTCCACCTAAGAGGAGAACCAACGAAAATGTTCACCTTTTCCCCGGCACCACGTTCCTATCTTGATTGTCAATCAATTTGATGAGCCTCCTCACTTTTGTCTACCTGCTCTTTGAGGGTACCCTCTTAGCATAATCGTTAAATTAAAATAAAAATACGAAAAATAAAAATAGAAACTCCAATTTATCAAGTTAATTAGGACATTCAAGTGACATCGTTGAGTGTCACTATCATTAGCACACTCTACTAGGCAATCAATAAACATAATTGTCAAACTGTCAAATGTTAGTATCGTACAATTCTAGCATAAAAGTATGTATATATCGTACTAAAAATATTAAATAGTTTAAACGAGGAAATTTAAATAACAATTTCAACGGAATGCTAATGGGAGTCACTGGAGCTGGGGTTTATTCTCCACATTAACAAGGATCCAGAAGTATTCAGCAAAATTGATTTTATTTTATGACAAACAAACCAAAAAAAAAACCTGAAACTATTTCATAATTTAATATCGCTGTTTTTATCTTCACAAAAATATCGAATTACTCTTCGGGATTTTTTTATTTTTTTTAATTTATTGAATCAATTTGCATATCACAAACTGGAAAAAGAAAAAAAAAATAAATACATTGACAGGAAAATATGTGCCAATAATTTAATTAGCAAATTTTTTTTTTTTGTTTTCCCTATTATCCTGAGGGGATTGAATAAAATTAAAACACGAAATACACTGGGGAATTCATTGAAACATAACCTAGTTAGGAAAAAATAATGGAATAGCTGCAGTTACATTACCATTAGTTACCATTTATGGTAATGAAGAGAAATACCGTTATCAACACATATGATGGCGAAGCAATTAAATACTTATTGCTAATGGGGTATTGTTGGGTTAGTCATACACATATGTACACAGCATGTGTGCATTGGTTCTATTAGGAAAAATTAGCAACGTCTGCACATTTTTTATCATTGCTGAGTGGAGATATTTGTAACAAATTACCAATAACGATTGATAAACTAATGATGTGCTAATGAAAAGTGTTGAGAGATCTTAGTGGCTCAGATGTATATGACGAAGTATGCAAATTTTATGAAAAATTTTGCGTTGAGCTTGTTAATTTACTAAAAATTATTGATTAATTGATTCGTAATACTCTTGAACATCATCGACATGTGGATCAATTCTTACATGACAGATCGCCAGTTTCGATCTTCCATATCTGCCTCAGGAGTCCCCCATGGCACCAATGATCTTCATCTTGTCAATCAATGTTGTTGTTTGTGTCAACAAAGACTCTTTGATATCATACCCCGATGACTCTCGTTTACTTCACCAGACAGGATAAAAGGACCATCCTACCCCTGAACAAAACCACAAAAAATATTCTCAATCACAAAAGGGATGATATCAGAAGACTGGCAGGATTCCTCACCGGTTATTGCAGCCTCAGATATCACTTACATAAACTAAACATAGTTCAGAAATCTGAATGCCGACTTAACTTAGAGGAAGACGAATCAGCGGAACACATACTATGCGAGTGCGTGGCTGTCTGCAGAGTCAGAAAACTTTGCTTCCACAAAGAATTCCTAAAACCGGAGGACATTCGTAATGCATCGACTGGAGATATGATCAACTTCATTCGGAAGATAGAGGATCTCCTTGCCTAACTGGCTCCAGGCACAATAGATCTTTCAGGTCGCAGTGCCATTTGCGTCAGTCGCAGAGCTTCACCAATAATATTAATAAATACTTCGCCAGAAATTAAATAGATTTCGAATCTGGTGCCAAAAGAATTTCGTTCAGCTTAATATGAACAAATGCTAAGCTATCATATGCAAGCGTTTCCCACCACCTCCCAGACCCTACTTTATCTGCAATGAGCTTGTTCCCTTGGTCAATTCCTTACGCGCTCTAAGTGTTATCTGCGATAGGACACTCAATTTTCGATCCCATATCGATGCCATTATTAGTAGAGCCAACTCTGCACTTGGTTTCGTGAAACGTTGGTCAAAAGAATTCTCGGATTCACTAAATCCCTTTACATTTCTTTTATAAGGTCTCTCCTTAAATATCTCAGCCAAGTATGGTCCCCGTATAACGAAATCCATACTCTGCGAATCGAAGCCGTCCAGCGCTGGTTCAATCGTTTTGCCTTATGCGGTCCTCCTTGGGTCGACAGCTTTAACCTACCCCCCTATCTGGAACGCTTGAGAATGATCAACCTACAGTCCCTCGAAAAACGTCGTGAATTTGCCGATGTATTCTTCGTTTATCAGCTGTTAGCTAGTAAAATCGACTGCCCCGCACTACTGCAGCTGATCTCGTTTAACACCAATCCTCGCAATTTCAGGTCTTTATCCCTCTTTCACCTAGTTACCCACCGGTTTTAACAGACCAATGTCCAGAATGCTGCGTAAGGCCAACGACACGCAAGTTAACCGACGATGGTGATTTACACTTGTGCGAAGAGCATACTTAAGATCTTTTGACATGGGCACTGGAAACTGCAACTGATAATCTTCAATAAGCCTCATCACTTCGTAAAAAAAAAATCGAGAGGGCAAAAGACCATGCCCCGTAGGGATGTTATCGCATCTCTACTATGATTCATAGTGATTGGCTTACTGTCTCATGACCTTAACTATTTGGGACTCTTAGCTTAAGGATATGCCGACGACTTAAAAAAAAAAAAACAAATGTTTCATCGAGAGCCAGGACCTAGCTTCTCGCAACCATTTATTCATGTTGTCCGTGTTATATGTATTAATTTTCCATGACAAATTATACTCATGCAGGTTAACCATGCCCGCGAAATGGTGATGCAGCGTTGTTTTGAAACTTGAACTTGTGTCTTCTCGTTTAGTAGTACAACGTACTAATTACAAAAGCACGGCGACCACATGCCTACAATTTAGTCATTGGAAGCAATCAGGAATCTGACCAACGCCATGCAAAATGTAAAGTATGCCTGCTCAACTGGAGTCTTAGAAGCTCTTCTCGACCTTTCTCACTTAAAAGAGACCAGCTCTCTTCTCATGGGGCACTGCATCATTTGCAGGCATGCTTAACATTTGAGTGTGTGCTGTAATAATTTCTACAGGAGTTGTGGAGATGAGCAAGCACGTATCTCGTCTTTAGGCAAATTTGTACTTCTTTAAGGATCTTAATGATCTGAACACTGTCAGTACAGTCGACCTAAACTGCGTCTGCAATCCAAATGGTTTCTGGAATAGTCTGAGGTTCCCAATCGTGGCATTCAGGATGGTATCACAATGGACCTACTTTTGGTTTAAGTGTACGTTTTTTTGTGGAACCACTTATAAGTATTTAACTTATTGACTCTATCGCGGTTTCTATGATTTGGAATTTAATAGGCTCTATCAAAGTGTGAAAAGTGCGAAAAGGGACCTTAAAGACAACTCAGCCTGCTAAATGTTTGTGCAATATCCTCAAGGAACGTTTCAGGCCATTTGGCAAGATGTTCACTAAACTGTTGTCGGATTATTCAATTTTAAAGATTCTTCTAATCGGGTATTGACCTATCAGTATGAAGGACACCTCGCTTGATCAGGATCTCTACGAAAAATCGTTTGTTGATTGCAACTGATCTTGTGACAGGTCTTATGCTTAAGTAATGATCTCCAGTTGTAATTTTCCCACATCACATTTGTGAGCTCAAAATTGTCATTAAACACATGATTATAACTCCCCTCAGGATTTCTTTACACACACACTCAGACGAATTAACAAAACAAAAATCTAAGCCTAATTAGATGTCAATAATTTCCCGTTCAAAGGATAAATAATCCCAGTAGGATGCCACTCCTTTTTTTTTCTTTTTGGTCTCAGTTGACATAACAAATTAATTTAAAATAATCTAAAAATAAATTTTAAACACTCTCCTTTCTCCTTATCAAGGACACAGTCTAAATATTTGCCAACCAAGTAATTTATTGAAAGCGAAAAATTTAATTTTTATCGCTTCTAACCAAACAGTAGACATAATTTGATTTATTGACTAATTAGCGAGAGTTTTATTCAACAGTTGCCGGTACTGATGGAAAGATAGAACACAGACAACACACACATACAAATGAACATGGAAGCCCAATTTTTATGGCTCCAAACTAGACAGACAACACTAGTGGAGAGCAGAGTTCATTAAATTTGGATTTCTAATTTTAAATTTTTTGGTTTTGTATCGGAAGTTTTATTGGGTCATAAAAATTGGTATCCGTATGTCGCCACTAGTTTTTGTATCCGTACCGCACAGTATTGTTGAATTTTGAATTAATTCCATCAATTACTACTTGATCGGGAGGATTTTTTTCTTTTTTTTTTATGTCCTTCATTTGGACACTAATGAGGATGATTATATGGCTGAAGACTAGTTTATTTAATTGGTTTCGTTTTGTACTTATGAGGTTTAGGGCAGTCGGTTGTTAGATGAGGGAAACCCAAGTAGGAGATTGAAAAATACGGATTTGGGATGTAACCAGACAAAGGATGGATGCACAGTAGCTGTCATGTCAATAGTTATGATAGGTGAGCTTCTGTGTTTTGTTTTGTTCTTGTTTATTGTTGTTCACTCTGTTGTCGAATGAATGATAAAGTGAAACAGGTTTCTCGTTAAACAATTTAGGGATGGGACAAGATGTTGTACGAGTTTTCTAAGGAACATTGGATTTGGAAGATAGTCTGCTTCAGGAAATACTTGTAAGACTTTTGCTATTTTTTTCTTCCAGACGAAAAAACCAGCAATCCAAACGGTTGAAGTGAAATTTATGTAGCTCTCATTCCAATTCGTCGGCTATCTTGTCGAGCACCTTGCTTTTTTTTTTTTTTTTTTTTTTTATAATTAGCGCGCGCTAAAGGGGATATGGCTACCCTTAAACTATTGGACTAGAGCACGGGCGTTAGGGAAATTAGAGGAGAGAGAAAGGAGGTACCGGTGCACGTTGGTTTTAAATGCTTGAGGGTTGTAGTGATGAGGAAACACAGAGCTATGTAGATTATTCCACATTCCACTTTTTTTTTCTTAAGAACATTTCCAAATCTTTGAGCACTCTGACTCGTTTCGGGTCCATCGTTCTCCCAGGCAGAAACCCAGACTTTGTTTTCGGTGGCTGTTATTACACAAGTCGGATCACAATTGAACACACTTCACCATCGCCACCCTAATAGTAGATATGTATTGCTCCGATCCCAGTGGTCGCTGTGGCTTAGTGCTTAGGATCTGAACCTGAACTTTTCCCGCTTTCCATCATCTACAGTCCCGGGCACGCTGTTCACTAGACCAAGGTTTCTAGAGCTCGCGATTGCCTGATCTTTAAACCTGAGGTTCGGTTTTCCTTTTCTTTCTGAACCAGGTGGCTGAGATTCCAAGATCCTCTCAGCTGGAGAATTCCCGTCCATTCACTAAATGCATCTAGTGCAGTAGACGGATTATTGCTTTCCGGACCTCATTCACACCTTTATACAGCTCGAAGAGTTCGCGGTTATATCTTCTCCTCCATTCGCCCTCCTTGCAGGAAGGGCCAAATATTCGATGTAGAATTATCCCAAGATCTGTTCCACTGTCTTCCTTATCGTCCTGTATTTAGCTCTATGAAGCAAGACTGACAAGATCAGAGTTTTGTAGAGCATGATTTTGGACCCTAGCTGTTTGGACAAACCGAAGTAGCAGTTACACCTAAACTTATCCCTCGTCGAATATCCACCAGAATTTCTTTCGTGGCGATTTTATTTGACAAAAGATAGATGAACTCCTTCACTGTTGTCTCATTCTGTCCTAGACGTTATTCGACGGATCGGTTTATGGTCCACAACATGTACTTTGTCTTATCCTCATTCATCATAAGACCAACTCGTTTCTTCTTCTCCAATCGCCGTTAAAGAGGCAGGGTGTCTCCTTGCCGAAACCCGGAGAATGTTTGCAATAATTCGGAGGTTTTGTTTCAAAGCTGCACGATGCATTGCGAGTGGCGCCACACAACCAGATCAGTTTGCTCTGGATCCTGAATTCGGCCATCGCGTTGTATAGTTCGGTGCGACGAATGCTGTCATATGCGGCGCTTTGAAATCGATAAAGAGATGGTGAGTATCGACTTTCATATCGCGGGGCTTTTCCAAGATATCTTGGATATCACCTTCGTAACGTATCTCAATCGCATTCTAAACTGTCAACACAGCTACTCGCTTCTGCTGTCGCCTTATGAGCAGTAAAGCTAATAAAGGAGAATGACATTTCCGGAAAGTCATCACTGTGTAAGTTGACAGCCAGGCGACTATTTCGTCTCTGGAGCGCTCCAAACAGTTGAATCAAGACTAGTGAAACTCTGTAAGCATTACCTAAATAAAATATTAACAGGCAACACAGTGACACAATGGCTATAAAAGAGCTAGCCTCACACTTAGGATGTGCTACTAAGACCGCACTTTCGGTTTTTTATACACACATTCAACCTCACGTTCTGGCTCGAGTCTGAAGGTTTTTAAATTTGATTTCCATGACCAAGTTTCACTTCAAAAAATCCGTCAATATCACAAAAAGGAATTTACTTCTGACAATACATCACTAACAAATAATATCTCTCAAATTGAAAGGCAAATGCAAATCGAAATATTAAATACAGATTTACTTTATTCGTCCTTTTGATAAGGACAATAGCTACAGTGAAATAATTGTGAGAAAAAAACTAGAATCCTCTCAAAGCGAAATGTTACAAATCCTCCCGAGATGTGCGGAAATAAAATAGAAAATTTGAAAAATGAAAAAATTTCATAAAAGGACATTCGTTACTAAATCTGCTTCGTTTCCGAGTTATGTACATTTCCATCTGATAAAGTCGAGAATTTAATATTCATTAAACTATGTATGCAACGACATGTGTGGATACTGCATGAGGATAAGAGTTGCCATGTGAAACTATTCGAATGGAGAAGTGTTTTTAAAAATGTTTGGACTAGACATGATGTTCCCATATTGATACGGGTGAACCAGGAAGCTTATGTGATTTTAAATTTAAGTTAAGAATATTATAGTAAAACTTAGGTCAAAGCGACACCAAAGCAAGGTGCAGGCTTGAGAATCCAATCAATTTAACCGACTATTGCGTGGTTAATAAAACTTCCTAACCAAAATAGTCTGTTCCATATGGAAATTTTCACGAGTATTTCCCTCAAGAAGCCTTCAAGGGACAAGGGAATTGGGACATAGATGCATCGACGGACAGGGTCAAAACTGACCTAAGCAATTGTTCTGTTCTGACATCCATGGAGGCGAATTATATGCTATAGATAGATTTCTGTAAGCTTAATGTTTAAAGAAAAAAAGTATGGCACGCCATAAGGTACTAGCGGCTCACTTATAAAGAATGCGCCTACTTTCCTACAATTGTGCCTAGGGCAATGATATTTAAGAAGACACGACACATCCTGGCAGCATAACCAGAAAAGCAATTCTTGGTTTTTAAGCCCACTCCCATTTTGTTAACATTTACTGTAGCTTATCTGCTTACCTAGATGGTGTTACATTTCAGAGGGAATCTAGGCATCAATCAACGCGCAATTTCAGTTCGATTCATAGCTAACTACTCCTAACTAACTAGTTGCGTACTTCAAGTTATTAGAGGTCCCCTTCTACTTGTGCGTGGTCCCTTTGGTGAGGTCTTCTTTTGCGGGCCGGTGTATTGAAGTCCACTGGCTCTACATGTTACAGTCATATCAAACGTCCAATGCTAGGTCTTAATTCTTCGTTGAATCTCTTCATCCAAAGCCCGTCAACGCAAACTGGACCGTAGATTTGACCAAGAATTTTGTGATCGAAACGTCTAAAGACATCCTCATCTGCCTTCGATATAGTCCATGTACCAGCACCATAGAGTAGGACTGAAATAATAAGGATCTTTGAGTTTAACTAGTTGTCCAGGATAGTGTCCTTATACTCAACAAAGGGTTGTTCGTTTGATTTTTAATAAGATGACGTTGTTTTCAGAACCAAAGTAGACAAAGTCCACTGTGGCGGAGCCTCAGAGCTGTAATCGCCAGCCTCCTTACCGACAAAAAATTTAAAAATCCCTTCTCATTAAGATCATGAGTATCTACACATTTTATGATTTTGTATTTAAGCCTTCTACTATTACCACGTCCTGTTGTTTCTTTGGGGGAATAACGACCTCGCTGAAGCTTCGCCATGAAAAGTCACGTATTTCTATTTGTCCATGTTCTCTTTCTTTGATTTTAAACCTTTCTGGTCTTCTGCTGGTATGTAAGAGGAGAAACCAAGCTAAACGGTTCTAAATTCTGCAGAATGAGCTGATACAAACATAACACAGCGGCAACACTAACTAGTTAGACTTTTATCCTTTTCAATAAATTGCTAACGGATTGAATTCAATAGATTTTCAATTCAATCATCTGCCACAGATGATGATGGATACCGTGAATATTCATGAAACCATATGTAAATTTCGTTTATCATGTCGCCTTCGTCATGCTCTAAAACGAGTGTAAAGCGGATTGTACGAATTCACTGTAGTATACGCGCTCTTTTATTTCACATAGGAAGGTACTCCACAACGGAGGACACAATGGATGCATGAAGATCTTAATTAAGCTGCACCACATCGAGTTACCATCAAAGTTATCATTGACGCGAACCACATAATATTACATTGGCCTTGAACGTGATGTCATCGCAAACAGAACAATCGTTGTCGCCCTGGACCTATCCAAAGAGTTGGATATGCCACCAAGAACAACACCACACAAATGCTGGTCCTCGCCTATCCTTTGTTGAATTTGGAAACAACAAATCGCAGCACCGGAGAGGCAAACTAGAGGTACTACAAGGAGATGTACGCTCAGTTCTCCTTTACATCTCCAAATTACCTCTCCCACCGGACGGAATCAAAATTATTTCATATGCTGACGATAATTTAATTCTCAGCAACCCAGCTCTGAACTCAGTGTCTGAGCTATGCACAGCTCTAAGCTCCTATTTCCCAGAAATCACAACCGAAAAATTCTCAGCCACACATACATTTTATGTCCTGGACAAGGGAGATATATCTAATCAGTTTTAGACATAAACATAGCAGACATGCATCAAACATCAGAAATGGCCTACGACCCCGAAATATTGTGTTCAAGTTTATAGCTGGAAGCTCCTGGGAGATGCTTCTTGGCACCTACAAACCCATCGGACGCTAAACTAATCAGCCCTCATCTGGAGATCACAATTAAGTGACGCAAACTAGCAACATCTTCAAGTCAAAGTTCGGCAATGAGGACTTCCTAATGTCTCATAAAGATCCACTCTCTGTCGAGACAAAGATGCTGTTGGTAAAGAATTACAGCACTATGCTCTACAATCAGTCTACTATAGCTTGACACCTTCAAGATCGCCTAAACGATTGGCGGAAAACGGTGCCGCAACCTCCTTGTTTCATTTATAAAGAACTCCTAACTCCTATCAAAATGACATCCACAACTATGCGCAGTTTTCTGGGTATGACGTGCAGATCTATAAATACACCCTAGAGAACATGCACAACATAACAGTGTCTTATACAATGGAGAGTCTTCGCCCCACCATAGTCCTTGACGGCCGCCGACCACAACCCATCGCTGACGATTCACCACCTAGCTCAATGGGTTTAGGATGTTACCATTCGATAAGAAAGCTACAAGAATTGTCTCGTCTCCTCCACATCTGCTCAACTGCGCAACAAAACCAACCAATCAGTGCCCAGAGGAAATCTGAGATCGACCCATCGACGTAGCTCATTTCTGAGGCCAAGAAACCGGCCTTTCCTCAGCGGAATAAGTGAGGAATTTATCAAAGGCAGGACCAAACAGGACAGAAGTATTTTGTTAAGCGTGTTAAATCTCTTGCAACTTATATTGCCGAATCCTAAAGCCTGGTTGAGAAGCATCTCATAACAAAATAGAGCGTCAGAGGTTTATAATTGCGTGGATAGATGACAACACTCTTATAGTTCATAGCTAGTTTCTCTTGAATCCATGAGTACCTATGTGAGCCCTTACGTCTAAGTCTTCTCGGACAAAAAGGTCCTATTTCATTTTGTTAATTAGCAATAAAAACTTAAATTTAACTCATTTGCACATTCTAAAAGTGAGAACCTACCTAAAATTTGACATTAAAAACCAAACAACGTTTACCCTTACTATAGTGAGCTTCTCTACTCTCCGTCAACAGTTAACGATTTAATTGACATCCCTAAGCTCTACCATCTATCCCCATATAAGTCAAGAAACACTTTTATTTAATATTTTATCACAACCATCCCCTCCTTGCTTCGTCTCACCAAAAACGCGAGATACCCAAGGACACATTATTAGGAAGCACCACGTAAATAAATCAGCTTATCACAAATTCCTATCCACGAGCAGGAAACCCTTTTCAAACTTAGACACAAATAAAAGACCCATAAAAACGGATATGACATCGAAAAATATGCCTACTCTCGGTAAGCGCGACACAATTGCGAACGCAGCTCCCATAGTTTTTTTTTTTTTTTTTGTGCACCCCTTTGTGTCTTTTTGGGCGGACAAAATGCCAAGGACTCGTGCCGGGGCGCCAACATTAACCCATAGAGTACGAGGTACTCCATTGCGCGCTTCATCATATCTCGTCGCTCGGTACAAAATGGCCGGGGGATATCTTTTTGGAAAAATGTTTACTTTTTATTAAATTTGAATGGCGTAATACATATATTTGCCCGGCGACATGGCGGCAGGAGTAAGGGTTAAGATGGCACAACCGGGCAATAAACAAATTTCCCTATGGAAATATTTTATATGAAATGTGTTTCTGTTTTTATATTATTCCATTTGAAGGGGTTGAACAAAGGGAGAGGACGAATAAAAAACAAAAACGACAATTGAAGGAGAATAGTTAGAATGGTTGTGTTTAGAAGAAGAGCTAAACAAGGTGGATATGGGGTGAGTGGAATAAGGACACGATTAAATTCAAAATAACAAACGTACTTGGGTAATGGTTTAAGCAGTGGGAGATGATGCACTTAAACATTCAAAAGGTTAAACTCTGCAGCTGGTTGCATTTGTGTTCAAAAGACAGCAATGGGTGGGATGAGCTAAGTTGCTTGGAAAAATGAGACAATAAGCCCGATATCTCCGCTGAAGATGTCCGTTAGTTCGAAATACATAAATCTCATACTTGACAGACAGTTAAACTGAAAGTTGAATATTAGCCGTGTTTTTTTGATAACTATACTCACTTTAGTCAAGAAAACGATCTATACTCACTTCATCCACAGTAGCAGCCGCACCAACCAATTGGTTTGCGGCTCGATTTCTTTTTCTTCATTTGACAGTTTGCAAATGTCAAAACCGAGGAAAAGCAACAAATACGATCGGCTAAAGGCTAATTTATGAGATTTTTCGTGCTCTGGTGGTCAACTTATGTAGTTCTATCCTCACTTGCTGCTACTGGGAAAGCTATCGCCACTTGGTGTGTTGTTATTGCTTTGTGTGTAAAATTTTACTGGGCTGGGTATACAGCTCTCAAAAAAACACGGCTATTAAAGAAAGAGAAGAGAAGGCATCGGTTGCCTTCTATACCTGTAGTAGGTTCTTCGGGAAAAACTGGGGATCTAGACCCATACGGTTGTCTTGTGAAACGCTACTTCCAAAACCACTGACCTCAGTGATATATGACCAACGTACAGATAGCAACATGCCCTGGAACAGCCAGTGCGATGAGTACAACCACAACAGTGGGGATGGGAGCAACTCTAAATTTTCTGCCTCTCGATGTCTACATGTAGAAGGCCGCAGCGAAGAATGCTTTCAGAATCAGCCAGTCAGAACCAAGAAACTATGCAGCTACCCTGACGCTTATGTCACCTCGGAATACACTCTCCTGTACTTGGATTTCTTCCTGCGCCAGAGAAACTTGCCAAGAGTTGAGACGACAAGAGCGCGAAAGGACAGAGAGCGAGGAAAACGCAAAAAGTAACGCAGTGAACGCGAGCAGACACATACTTAGAGAAACGTACAGTCTTACAGAAATGCACAGACAGACAGATATACGAACATACATCCGCTCACAGCAGCACGTTGACTTATAAAAAGAGAAGCGGCACCTAGGCTACAAAGGGAACAACTAGAATTTTTTACATACACATATAAACACGTACACAGACCTTTCGTGCAATGCACAAACATTCCCAGGCGTACAGATGCACACAAATCTGTCGACAGGAGGCAGCTTCGGCTGAAAACCCACCCAGGATGAAATGCCAAGCTGGCGGTACCATGGAGGAGCAGGGGTTGGACGCAGAGATAGTTTTAGTTTGGACTAAAGTCCTACACTCTGGCTTTCGATGCTTTCTACCTTCCTCACTAAAAAAAAAAGTACTTGGACTTCGAGAGACCCTTGTCATAGGTGTTTTCAAACAGTACCACTAAAGAACGAAGCATCTAACGAGTTCTTATCCATCCACAACAATGGCCCCAAAAATAGACACAAGGTATAAAGCTGGTTTTTTCTCCGAGGAGCTAGGACAAAGCAGCCTCCATAAGACACCCAGATCAAAGCAGCATTTTCCATGCGGTGGTTCTAGCAGTAGCTGCTACGAAGCTAAAACCGAGTGGGCTCATTCCGACCTTAAGTTTGAAGGATGTGGTAGCCTGGCTTACCACGATGAATAGCGTTCCTCTTAGATTTTCAGTAATTATCCTGACAGGCGATATGACTTTCAGCATCTACACTGATGGGTCTAAAATGGAACTGAGAACAGGACCCGGAATGAAGGTACTAGACAGCGCGACCATCAACTCAAAGACTATTCACAACCCATACCAAGCTCTAAACAAAATATGGGAAATCCACAAGATTTATCTCTGCTGACTTCCGCTACCATAGCGATGTAGAAGGAAACCATAGATATCCCTGTTGGTGAAGTGTATGGCGCTTGAAAGAATGAATATCTCCTAGCCTATGGTCACAATTGAATGAAGGAAGAACCAAAAGCTTGCTGACAATGGGGTAAAAAGAAATAAGAATTTTAATATGTATGCTGACAGGACATTGGGCCATTAGCCTCAAAGGCATTCGACTTGGTGGGAATTGAGTAGTGGAAACCATCAAACACTTGCTATATGACTGCCTTAACCTCCAAATCCGATGCTTTTACCGTTCAGGAATGAGACTCTCATGATAATCAATCCTCATGGGAAGGATTGCAGAGTTTCGCTGTGACTATACAGCCCAGCAGACAGGCAGCTAGATTCCTTGAGGCTCATCTCTTAATTTTCATTCACTCTACATGACCCAGCCCTCTCAAAAGTTGCATTTCAACACCTTTGACTGAAGCAGGTTTGAAAACCCTGCATCACCTGCTGCCATTCGATCTGCTTATAAGAAATACTGCGACCAAAGGAGTTTTTTAAACTAAGAGAATCATGTCTGACGACAGAGAACTAAAAAATAAAAAGCCTCTCGAGACCTTAACATTGAAGATGAGCCTTCAAGATGACGCACGCCAATGGTATTCCTCACAGGTAGCCGCCGTGGTCCAGTGGTTAGAACATTGGGTCTGAGAAAAAACCCAAACAGTTTTCGACGGCACCACGGTAGAAATTAAGACAAAAGGGACCAACCAATTGTGGTCTGTTGGATATTTAAGGACAGGGGATCATGTGATGAGCTTAAGATCATCGAATCATTTCGCCTCACAGAACCTTCTACTAAGCTGCCAGATTCCTTTAACGAGCTTACTTCGAATGGAATGTTGTAATCTGTGTAGATAATCAAGCAGCAATCAAGGCCTCTTAGACTCGAATCCCCCCACATCACTTAAATCCATCGACCGCCACTTTATCAAAACTTAACTGGACTCCATGAAGTCGAAACGAAGGAGAATAAAAACAGGCCAATTACCGATGCACAAAGGCTACAAATCGAGCTACGTCTCTTCATCTATGGCCACTCTCACAAAAAGCGAACGATATGGTCAGCAGGGGACTTTATAGACTTTCGAGTGAAGTTTACTTACAGTTGCAGGATGACAGATACCTAACCCAATCTAACACCAAGTTCACAGTTTGAAGGAAAATAAACCATTAATGATACAAAGATCGACATATCATGGTTCCTTGTGGAGAATCATATACCTACGTACGAGTATGTGGCTGCTCCCTTAATGTTCACGTGCTTATATTTATTTTCATTGCGAAACAACACCCAAGAGGACAACAAATACCAGACATCCACCCTCCAAGTAGACATACATAGACACTCATGAGTGGTTCAAATACAACATTAATGTTGTGTCCTGTTTTAAAATTCACATTCCACGGTAAGGACACATAGAATAACAAAACAACGAAGCATTTCTCTACCCAAAATGGGATAAAACTGCACCAGAAGTTATCCCTACGGGACTCAGACAACATTCCATCCATCTCTGTATGACATTTTTCTATTTCACAAACAAATTTTTCTGCATCCAAAAAGGGAAAGCAAAACAGAAGCCGTATCCCTTAGCTAAAAGGATTCATTAATCGCTTGCAATAGACCTTCGTATACACCAGAGTGTATACAAAGATCAACTTTTTTGATGGAGAAAAAGGATGTAGCCTAACGTAAAGACACCTATCCGCTTGCGGAGTTGTCAAAGGATTTTATTTTATTTTTTATCCACTTAAAGGGGACATACCTACAAGAGTACGAATTTTTGCACATATGTAAAGCATAAAGGGGTAGAATTGGACAATTTGCAGCTTGTGGGAGACAAATGCAGGGTGTAGGATAAGAGATGACTAAAGTGATAAGGATGACCATTTCTCAATGACTCTTCCCGTTAGGTTGATCACTTGAGACCTAGTGCTCCTTTGGAAAGGCTGTCTAAACATGGTCCTGTAATATATTTATATTGTCTACCAGAGGACTCTTATTTAGTGGCGTTGGAATTAGCATACTGACTAAGACTTTTCCTGGAATAGTCGACCTTTCACGATACATTTTACAGCTTTCAGCTTTTTTAAGCCTTTCTAGTGCCAATCTTAAAATAAATACTCTTGAAACTCGGTGCAGTAAAGACGTTGTCCCCTTGGCTCAGTTTTCAGTTCAGTTAGTTTGGAGAAGATCCATGTTGATACCATGCTTATTGCTGTGAAGCTAGCAAAAAAAATTGTTTGTAGCACCACCACCGTGGAAAAAGTCCCAACAAGGTAGTCTGAGTTGATTTAAAGGCTCCAACATGATGAGAAGTCCATAGATCAAAGCACTGTCAGACTCTGTGTTGATATATGGCAGCAACTTGACACAAAGTCAGTAAAGCTCCTTCGTTTGTATAATAAAGCTCGGTCTAACTAGTGCTATTTCTAGAAGACAGCTACTTCACCACCGCCTCTGAAGAATTGCTTAGAAAACTGTTTAAAGTCTTCGTGCTTTGAGCTCTCAGGGAATGCTGTATTGCTCATATGGTGAACAAAATTAAGAGCACTTTTAATAAAAAGAACCGTGTCCGGAAAAGCGCTGTCCCGATAAGACTCTTTTTTTAAGTTGCAACATCCGATTTTCGACAAGATGACAGAATCCAGTCGGGTATCCTCTCAGCTAAGGAATGAAGGCAGGTCCTCATCTGACATTAGGGAACGCAAACAAACAACAGAGTTAAGTCTCATTAAGAAGGAGCTCAGCATAACCAGTCGATCGTGAGACACAATACTCAAGCTTAAAGTCCTTTTCAAAACAGCGTCCAATAAATATCGGCCAGATACACCCTCTTATAACCACTGACCTTATCTATCCCTGATCAAAGTAACAATGAGTATGTTGCTTCTCCAATTAGTGAAAATTGGATTGGAGATCAGCAACTCAAAGCTATGCGATCAACTCGCTAACGAAACTTCGAAAGGTCTTCAAACTAATGAGGCATCCCCTCTGGTGCGTTCTAAGTAATCATCTTGATGGATTGCGCTTGAATTTAGATTGTATCGGAGAAAAAATAAAATACGTGCTTTCAATACGGTTGAACCAAAGCGATTGTTTAAGCCTGTGCAATGCCTACAGGCAAGGGTACATATGTTTCTGCTGAAATCACAAACAGAGCGATCAAAAATTACACGCTTTCTACTATGAATCTTGGTTCTTGGCATCACAAACGTCATGACCGTCCACAGCGTCTTAGGTAAGCTAACTTTTCCAGGATTCTTCTGACCAATCAACCAACTAGAAGCCTGCGAGCTATAATCAACTATGATCATCTCTTGCGTCCTCTTCTACTGAGCTAAGCTTTGTTTTCTTAGAAAATAAGGAACCTGAACAATATCTTGACAGAGAAGGAGGACAGACGGCCCACAGAATCTGCATGTTTCGTCACTTTCTATGCTTCGGTTTACCCATAGCCTTCACATAATTTTTAATTAAAATTCACGATTAAAACCATAACCATTGCCTTAGTTGTAAGATTTTTCATTTATTCACCCACAGAATGGATCTAGTCCTTCAAACGAAACAAGGTCTTCTCCACTTTCTATCGTTATCGTCTTCCCCATTGGTTTGAAGCCCAGTACTTGTCCAACCACTTCCATTCCATTTTAGAGCTTATTTCGTAGGATGTCTGACAAAATTCCAATGCCTTGCTTGTGATGGTTCTTTTCGAGGTTAAGTTGCCTAAGAGTGGTTGATTCTATAGAACTTTCCCACTGACCTCACGCGATTGGCTCTAAGCCCAAATATTTCTTGTCCAGTTCGTTCAAGACTAAGCCTTGCATTCCCATTTATGGACCTCTTAAACAGTTTGAATTTATCTCAAACCTACTTGTCTACCTCACACTTTTTCGTGCTAAACATGAACTAACACGTCGAATGTTGGATGTCACCTTTTAAATTTTTAAAGTGAACTTTCATGTAACCAGTACACGTTAGCCCTGCAGCCCTTTGACAAGCAAAAAAATAAAAATTTCACAGCGATTTCACTCGCAATTCAGTTTAATGGCCATTTTCGACGTTTTTTTTCCAACTTCCGTTGTTTTTTCTTTCTACCACAAACATTCTAAACCTCAAGCTCTTACACTTTTAAGTGAGAGGTCCTTCAAAATGTCCCTGTCATACCACACCACTCATGCACTTAAGTTCCACTTAAATCCGCTCTACACTCACAATGGCATTTGACAGATTCAATTTAACGCATTCGCTGTCCCCATCCTCCATGCCACCGCAACTGAAATGCTGAGCATCCAAATAAACAACAACAACAAAATAAATATCCTCTCACGAGTACATCGATAATTAAAAAGGTCGTTGAAATATTTATCGCGTCGTGGCAGTGAATGCCAATGCTGGCATTAACCGCATTCATCCAAAGAGGATGCCACTACCAAGCCAGCACTTTCCACATCGACTTCAACAAAATAGTACACCTATCCTGGGCACGGTGGTGGTAGACATCATTGATGGGAGTCACATCAAACAATCGAAGACCGCACGAGGGGTGAGCACAACCAAATGGAAATGATTTCGCGAACAATGAACGCGCGTAAATTTCACACTTGAGTCCTTGTGTGTTGTGTGTAGTGGGACGACTAAGGTTTTATGAGCGATGGCATCGTAAATAGGTAAAAAAAAAAATTTAAAATAAAGGACACCCCCCACCGGCCTCAGCCCATGGAGAAACACAAAGTTGAACATGTTATTTCGCTTTTAGCCCGGACAGGTGTGAAGTTCGCTATCGCGCAAGGATAATGGGAATAATTATTGTAATTGCTCTCACGCACATATGTTACAGACGTTTCGTTTGCCATTCTATACGAGTGTGCTGCATGTCCTTAACGGCGGTGAGCCGGCTGTGTCAGAGTACAACAATGTTATCCACCATTCCAGCCGCATTCAGCGCGAAATAGACTAGGGGTCATGGATTCGGTATTGGCGACGAGGAGGCGCACGCTTTAATTATTCCCATTCAATGGGTGACGGCAGGATATACTCGTATACGTTAACGAGATGCGATAATTTGATTGTATTAATATGCATCATCCTTTCTCCTTTTCAATTCAATCAATATTCGATGCAATTACAGATTGTAAGTGCTGGCTCGGTCAAATCAATCGAAAGGGTGGATCGGTGGGACGATAATGAAAAGGAAATGATGAGATAGCTTACATATGTCGGTAATTAAAATTGCTGGGATCGATTGTTTGTGGGGAAACGAATAAGCGACGCGATAAAACGTAAAATTGTTTAAAGTGCTCAGCATTCATCGACCACTTATGTAAGTCTTTCGATCTACTTTAGGAGCGAATAAACCTTTAGGTGACGGAAAAACATTGCATGCTCTGCAGCTTATAAAAGGTGTAACATGGTCATTTATAATGACAGAAGATGCTATCTAACACTGTCTGAGTTAATAGGCATTGAGATATCCCGGGTATCTGTGAAATGCAAAGACGGGCATGTCTCAACATTACTGGAGCCATGAGAATGTATCCAACCACAGCAATGGAGATGCTTCTTAATCTAACTCCCTGTATCTTGTAGTAGAGGACGACTCAAATAAAATGATGAAAAAAGAGGGAACCGGAAGGAACAGATGCATTGGATCAAAAGCATTCAGTGTTGACTGCATTAAAAAACGCAACTTTGTTAAGAATTTCTCCTTGAAGCTCAGTAACAAGAAGGACTGGGGCAATGAATCCGTAACCTGCAGAATGAGACGAATCAATAACTGAAAAAGATGTACGAAGCACTCCGAATCTATTGGCCCATGTACGTCGGAATTGCGGGTAATGAAGCAGCAGAAAGCCCAGCTAGATTGGCACTGAACCATTCTGCGGAATAATGGATTACATTTTGATTGAAGAGTTCAGGAGAACGGAGACAGAGAACAGGACCAAAGCATGGAATAACCTCCATAGTCTGAGGTAAGCTAAGAAACTACAAAAGATTACAACCGGAACAGATTTAAAGCATGCATCTACCTTAACAAGAGCAAAGTACGTATCCCAACAGGATTCCTAACGGTAGACTCTAGACTCAAATGACATCTGAGGGAACTGGTGATAGTGGAAGAATACCTCTACAGATTCTACTATGAGACCAAGTGAAACTACACAACACATCCTATAGTCTTGTGGTACATTGACCCAAAAATAAAGAAATATTTGGGCAAGTTCCAAATGTCAGATAAGCCTATACCAACTATAGACCCACTTCTCAGCCTCAAATTCCTTAGAGAAACTGGTCTAGAGATGGTGCTCTTGAGTGGAATATTCTGGCCTAGGTTAAATAAGAGTGAATAACTTTTGAGGATAACTCCAGGAGTGCGAGAGGAACTTGGACGAGGAACAAACCTCTCCAAGGTGCCAGCAGGGGGCACAATAGATCATGTGATCGCAGTGCAATACCCTCATACAAAAATAAAAACTATGAAGCTGACCACCTATCCAAAATAGTATGGATGGGTCTATCCACTGCGAAAAGACAACCCCTTATTCCCATACAAAATCTCTTCACTAGCACTGCTGTTGTATAACCTTGACTGGTGCAATCATTTGAGACAGACTTAGCCTGAACTGAGATCTTAGGCGTTATTGATGAGATTATGCCGCACCTCAGCGTAAACGTCACCGAAATTTTCATCTAAACAACGCAACCGGAGTTCTGGAGGACAACTGGCGGACTTATTGCGAACTAATTGCAGTCAGCAGCTAGATAAAGATCGAGCTGGCTGAAGACGCTTGTTGGTTGAAGCCTAGGTACACCCTGGACTGTAGTGCCACCTGTAAGTTAGAAATTGCAACCACGTTGCAGTGGGCGAGGTGATTGGACAGAATTTGTTCACAAATAGTGACGTGAATACAGTAACCGCAACGTGGTAAGCGAGTTTTTGTGATGTAAACTGATCGGTATGAACCTGGATGTGGACATGTGGTTCTAGAAGGACGGAACAACTCTTACACTGCAACCGTTTTAAGGCCGTATCATCTCGCAAAGAGTCGCCATTAACTGTCCAGCAAAGGTAGGTAGGTAAAAGTGGCTATCCGCTAAGTCCTGCCAGAAACACAAGTTGCACTAATGTGTCTTTTTGATACCACTACCCACGTGACCTAGATGTTGATGGGTGTGACTGAGAGGAATAGTTTCCATCCTGTGGACTTGAGAAAGTTAATGATGCAATATTGTATGTCACAGATCTCCGATAATTCGTTGAAAAAGGCTTTTTCGAGGGTAAGATGCCTGCAGAAAGTGCAATAAGGTTTCCCTTTTCCTGTTAATTGTTGCAACTATGGCAATGCATAACTTGGCAACGTGTGAGCCATTTGACCAGTGACCTATGCCAATGAAACAATTCTTCCTATCTCCGTGCGAGTTCTGTTGATTAGGTCGTTCGTCCTATTTTTATTGTAGGCGGGTGTCTCGATATGGCACCTAGAGTTGGTAATTGAAAAAAAGTGCTGGAGAAGTCTTCCCTTGATGAGTCCAATCGAGGAGCAAACTAACTCCGCGAGTGAATCATCAGAGGTTGCATTCTCATTCCCCTCTATGTTACTACAGCCTGGAATCCAGAAGACTGATATTGAACAGAACGCTTACCTAGGTAATAATTTCCTTATTCTTCTTCTAATTTCGAGGACTAAGTGTTTGAATGGAGCCTGACTGTCAATAAAGATTCCTAAGTTGTTTTTGTTGGTGGAGCTGAAATTCAGTATCTTACAGGCTTCTCTAATCACTAGTATCTACTTCCGCCTAGAATACACTCGAAGAGTCTGAAAAGCGGTAGGATTTGGATACGTTTTTTAGGATTTTCTGTTGTTTATGGTTTATAGCAGCAAGTCACAAACTTTTTTCAAGCTCAAGATCGAATGTGTATTTCGGAGCTAACCTCAGAAAATATGTGTGTGTTTTCTTACAAAAATATTCCGTACACTCCTAATTGGACACTCTTTCATGTGAACTTCTTTAAAAAAAAGTCAAAAGTTTCTCCCACTTTGCTTTGATTGCATGCTGTACACACTAAAGGGCTTCTCCTCCGCTTTATTTACGTTTTCAATTTCAAATAGAATTCCAAGTACTAAAAGTTATAAACAAATCTACTGCACTCCGCCCCATGACTCTATCCAGGCGCCCTGCAACTAATCCTCCCATCACATTGCATCTTCCAATCTATTTTCAGATATTTCTCTTGCAATCATCCTCCAACTGCTCAGTTAGCGCGAACAACAACAGCATCGACCGTGTGCCCCGATCTCCAGAGCGAGAGCGATGGAAACTTCGCTTAATTACCATAAATATTTATTTGTTATTCATTTGTTTTCGTTTCCATCATTTGTTGTTGTTGCTGTTAATACAAACTCATCTTTCCCATCTCGTATCCCTCAATTTTGTGTATCTTGGACTGCTGGGGATATAAATTATTGCCCACTCTTGTTGTTAATGATGCTGCTACTGAGCGTATCGCTGGCATTGCACTTTTCAATAGAAGAACTCAGATACTTTGTTGAAGTTGTAAGTTTCTCAAAAGATTTTTTTGTCGACAAAGCACGTCCAACCAACGCAGAGTTCAATGCACAATTCTAGATCCGCTTTTCCTCTATTCATCCACGTCTTTGGATACTTCTACTTCTTCTTCTTCTTGTTCTTATTCTTCCATCATTTCATTGTTAATTTCTGATTTGTTTTTATCGGAAATCATCATCATTAGGACGTTGCAGCAATTGCTGCATTAATGACATGTACTCGTACTTCTTTTTGAATGGAGGAGGGTAAGTACCGAGAGAGGTGTTCCAAAGTCGATTATGAATCTTGATGACGAAACGTGACCATCGAATGGCTTGAGTGCACAGAGAAAGAGGGAAAGATTTCTTGTCCAACCGTTTGGTTATTGTTGCAACCGAACGTGATGAGATTATGGATTAGTTTTGTAGTGTTTCGTTGTAAGATTTTACGTTTTTTTTCTTAACGATTTCATTACCTTGCGACGACATGACATTTATACCAAAGGGAAAATTTATTTTTAATAGGAATTATGTTGTACATTGGGTGGGCGTTAGTTTTATACTGAACACGGTCTTATGGAGTGTTGAGTTTCTTGTGAATATTGATTTATGTTACTAATATCTACCTACGCGAGAGTTTTATTAAACTTTCAAAGCAACAGAAGCAAGATGTTGACACGATTCGAATATTGAGGATTATTGGTGTTAATGTTCGAACTTATAACAGTGAATTGATGAAGAAATTACAAATTAAATAGTTTTAAACAAATAATGAAGCCCGGTAGACCGAGCTTGTTCAGAGTATGATGACAAAATTTTATTTGGACAACCTCCACGACATGATATCAGACAACGACTTTCGGCCTGGCTTTCTCCAGACGGTCGAAACGTAAGCCAAATAAACTATATACTTACTGATCTTCACTTACTGTCTCATCAGACAGTAAAGATTGCCCATAAGTGCCACAGTAGGTGTCATATCGAGCAGCTGCTTCGACGAGCAGGAAGCTCGAAGAAGACCATACCTAGGAGCCAACTTCTTTCACAACCTGAACGAACTGGCTGACATCAGCAAAAGCAGCCGCCAGAGCTTTATAGCAAGCTCCGGCCGGTTCTGCAGGTAGTATTTCTAGTTGAAGTACAGATCCATGTGGTAACACGAAGGATTTTATTTGGTCTAAGAGAGGTTGCAACTTGCAGCCTGTCACTTCAACCGAACCTTACTTTCCCCCCCCCCAAATATTCTCCTTGTGCTTGATGAAGGAGGGGGGCGAACGTCGACTCTGACCATTTCTTGGTCATGATATTTTTAAGGAGATTTTACACTAAACGCCTAAGCTCTCCTGAGATGACCAGAGACTACAGAGAGTGACTGAGTGAAAAACTTTTCCCTATGCCATAACCAGCCTTAATCGCAGTAGCTTGTGTTTACTACGTTGGACTGCTGAGCGTACTGACACAGGTTAAAGCCCCAGCAAAACAATCAAACATTTTTCGCGGTACTTCAAGCCCCCGATAGTATAATTCGTTATGAAAAAGCTTCTCAGTGCATCGTTCAGAGTCGCTAATAAAAATTATGGAAGACTGCCATTCGGGCCCTCTTAATATTTGCATTTGTCTTCTGTATGCAATCACGAGCCACAAACGCAAAAAATCAATGGATTCAGTGTCCCATTATGTTGAAAGAAGTAGCCGACACCACACTAGGAACAGTTTCCACCGAAAAGACGGAGAAAAAGAAAACCTTGCATAGAAAGATGTCCCCTGTCGTGACCATCCAAATCAAGGATATCGAAGTACATTCGGGGTAGTACATCCCTCTCATTGGGAAATTGTATAAGAAATCCAAGCAGCTGACTGCTGACTTTCCAGAACGCAGGCTCTTCGAAATAGTAAAGGAAACGGTCATCGATTCTGAAAGAAAAATTAAGTAGTAATTGGACAGGAAATCTAATCGAAAAACAGGTCTTCCCTCTCAGCCTGGAAAAGACTAGCGCAGCTATTAGGATAGATTAGGTTAGCTGGCTGCTCCTGCTCAACGGGACTAGACTAGAATGTAGGTCCATTATGATAACACGTAGAGTACCGAATTACCGGCATCAGGAACCTAGCATGATGGATGTCCTTGTTCAAGGAAGAAGCAATAGGTAACTGCATGGTGCAAACCCTTTCCGGTACTGCACTATGTGCAGAACCATTTAGATCCACAGACAAAGTTCTTTATTTTGTAAATATCGAGCTTGGCTAGATCGCTTGAGTCTTCGTAGGACAACTCTCCTTGAGTTTGCCTTCTTAGCCTTGAAAGGGCAGGGTAGGTGCAAAGGAGATGGGTGACCGTATCTTCCTCTTCCTCCTCTCTACAGCTTCTGCAAAAATCATTGGAAGGGACGCCCAATCTAGTGGCGTGTCAGTCTATCAAGCAATGTCCTGTGATGGTTCCTATTATAATAATTTCTATAATTTGTATGGACGCTTCAGATCCAAGTTAGGCCAGATTTGTTTTGAGGAAAGATAAGTGTCGAGATAAGGCTTATCGAGGCTAGATTTTATGAATTCTAGAGAGGCAGGCGGTTCACGCTATTTTTAGATAGATTCTGACCTGCTCCCTCCTTTGCTCGCAGTTCCTTGGAAGAGTGCCGTGTCCTGGAACCCATCACAGGGAAATGTCGAGTTGATGCGCTGTTCTGTAATTTTTTAAATTTCTTGCAAGACTGCTTCAGCTTCACGGAGCTGTTGCTAAAGTGCATTGAGAACGATCTTCATCTAAAAAACAAATGTCTCGGTCGATTGATGCAGAAATGCTGTTTTGATGCAGAACTTGGAACGGGAATACCACTATCATTCTTATTTGTTTCATCTTAAGATTTTTTAAGTCTAATGTAACCAAGGGAACGGGTCAAATATCACTACGCGATGAAGGAAGTGACCACAAGTTTAAGATCCTGCCTATACTGTATAGACAAGACCCACATATCAACTCATGTGTCTGTCCACACTAATGTGAAAACGTTCAAATCAAATAAAACAATTTCTTCACAGATGGTGGTCAGGTCACGCAAGGAAGTTCCCTCTCCAAACTAAAATATTTAATGACTTCACGTGGAAAAGCTACATAAGGAACATTCAACCTTTAACCTTTATCAACCGAAGAAAACCAATCACTTCCCGTCCAAGCCAGCCTCGTAAATTTATTCGGCAATTCAATTTGCCATTTAACGATTTATCTCCAGTGGAACGGAAAACGTGACCATTTTCACAGTTAACGCAACAATCACTGTTAAGTCCCACCTCTCCCGTCTAACCGGAAACAGAGCCCTCTTCCCTAGCAAAAGCGTCTCCCATCTTTGAATAATTAATCGAAATTAATAAAAGCACAACTTTATCGCCTTTTTCTTCGAAGCGATATGACATTTAAAAAAAGGAAAGGAACGATGACCCCCGCCACATCCACCCTCTAAAAGACAAACCACCTGCGTGGAAAAAAAATTTATTTTTGATTAATCAAAATTGATTAATGGCACAGTCGCCATCTCTCCCTAAATATGGCCAATAAAAATCTAATTTTGACGTGACGCCCAGGTCGTGACACATAAAATCTGTTGAGAAGGACCAGCGCGGGGGTCAATATTTCATAACAATAAAACGGACGGCCGGGCCGAAGGAAACACCCCCTACTGTGGGTGCTTGTAAGATTTTTTTAATTGAGGTATTTTCGCTCTTAATTGTCGTCAGCTATGGTGTTCTGTAGACACACAGATACATGGTATTTCTCTTGTATTTGTACTTGTATTCTTCGAATTTTATGAACCGTCTTTAATGTCAGACAGGCTACAGCATCTGGGACTAGTCCCGCGTGTTATTTACTTTTGGACCATCTCTTCTGGTTGAGTGCATCGCTTGCAAGATGCGTGCTCGACATTTTCATATCTTCCTATTCTCATTTTTTTAATTGAGATACCGTCTGAATCTTGATTTATATTCAATTCAGGACGTGTCTTCTCTTCTCTTTTTTGTGTGTATAAAAAAAAAATTGCAGATGGCGCCCGGTTTATAGGGGCAATTGAACATTAAAACGGCGAAAAGCTATTTCATTCGAAAAAAAAAACCGAATAGCAAACAAATCGTGATGTGCCAGCTGTGTTAAGATTTAATGTGGTCCTGTCACCTTAAGTCTGCCTTCGGCTTCGTCCATTTCCTTTTCTTTTTTTTTGTCGGTTTCCGTCGTTTTATTTGCTCATGGCCGCTTTTCATTTTGCAAGATTCAAAATAAATTAACCGGCGGGTGATTAATAATCGAGAAGCAGACGACTACTACTACGACGACGACGATGATGAGTCGACAGAGGGGTCCCAGCAGAAGAAGTTAAGAAGCACTAAAGCTGTTAAAGGTGTTTGGTGGGTCACAACGTGTTGGAGGTGGTCGACGTGGTCATGCAGGTGGTATGGATGTTGGAATTTTTTCGATGCAGGTGAGGTATAGTTGGACATTAATTTCAATTGCATTTGTCATCTTTAATCGGTTGAGTTAGTTTTTTTTTTAAGGATACACCGCGCAGTGTACGATGGAAGATAATATTTATGTCAGACGATTGAGATAAACTTTTGGCAGGTTGCGTGCAATTTTTCATTTTAGCTACCAACCCTGACAAAGGAAACTCTTAAGCGCTGAGTAATGGACTGTAATGAGAAGAGTCATTGAAGGGGAATTATATGACCTGAGGCTTTGTTTGGCGGTGAGTACATGTGCTGCTTTATGAGCAGATGAAAACTGTAATGGGAAGATAAATTGGGTCACGTTTGGTGGTATGTAGAGCTGTTTTCCCATTAACATTGGGGTAAAATTTAATGTTGTTTACATAGCTTTAGACTGAAATTTCACTATTGGTGGCATATACTCACAGCATTCATCCCCGACTGTCCCTTCCTATCCATAGCCTGTGAGTTTTCGATCAAACATCGGTCTCAGAAATAGACACAACTAGTGGCTTCTAGGTCGAAAAATGCTATCACTTTTCTAACTAAATAGAAGCCTTGATATGGAGAGAACTGTTACTGACTATTTATCTGCAAAATATCGTCAACAATTTACAGTTGACAGAGCGAATGTAACTCTTGATTCGAAATGATATAGACACTTTTGCTTGCAATTACCTCAAACTTTGAACAGCCATATTTAGATATTTTGAAGGCAGATTTCAGACACTTCTGTATTTCTTGATTCGACAAGAATATTTGAAAATAAAATAAAACAAGATGCTCCCATTGTTTTTACAGACTAGCTTAGGCCCAAAATGTATGATATCTGTTCAAGAGCCGTTTTAAAACCTATAAAACTCTAGGATTCTGCAAGTATGCGTTGTGATTAAGCAGACACACATAAAGTTTGGACTTATAGAATGGACTGAAACACTTCTGCTTAGGGTTTTAAACCCCAGACCTCACGTTCAAAATAAGGACAGAGCAGTTGCGGGTATGACGATGTCTGTTCCGGCGAACTAGCAGTGACCTGCTGAGAGTCGAAGAGTAAGACTACAGTCTTTCAAGTTTAGTATCTTCATCGATCGGGCGCCCTTATATTAGACTCCTCCAAGAGAGGGGAAACAGTGCCAATGGAGAAGGTGCGAACCCTATAAACTTTCTCCAAATAAGTCAACATGGGATAAAAAGGCGTGACCCAGTAAGTCAAGGGATTGTTCATCTTAAGCTCAACGAAAAGGTTTTTTTTAATTCCACTTCTTGGGGTCAAGATACAAAACAAAGGAAGGTTTCAATGCATATTGATTTTGAGTGCTTATTGAAGCTGTAGCTCAAGTGGTTTGTGCATTGACTTACAAAGCATGCTGTCGAATCTGGGTTAAGATTTGAATCCTGGTACCAATAAAGACATTTTATTCACGGTGCCTCCTCTCGACAAGGCCATTATTTTGTCCTAAAGAGCTTCTCAATTAAACGTTCAGAAAGGTGTACTTATTACAAAATTTAAAAATGAGCTAAAGATGTTTACCGAGAGAAGTATTAAGTATGCTCCAGGATGTCTAAAAGATACCGAGTATATCCCTTGTATGAAGTTAATAATCCAATCCGTCGCTAATGACAGTAGCCTCACTATCGTTTACTAACCCTCATCCTTGCTCTTCGGAGGTAGAAGAAAAACGACAACGTATATTCAAATTCCAGTCGCAATAGCATAATAGCATCGTCTTCTACTAACAGAGTGGAATTAAATGAGCTCAAAACCCAAAGCTGTCATCTATTACTAAAGTGAAACCCAAGTCACGAATTATAACCTTATGATGCTTGGGCCACCAAAACCGAAGGACTTTTCATCCTCAGAATGTGTTTTACTCACACCCTTTGTTTGATAGACACATACTTAAGGTCTACTTCTTCTGATCCGACCTCAATCTATAAGGCGCCCATTCGTCTCAACCTAAAATACTCTTCTCAAGCCTGTCTTAACAAATCTGCCTAGCTTGAGCACCGAAGAAATATATCCTGTCTCTCACAGCCGCTTCAACATTTAACTCGCAATACGTATCGCGTTTCACATGCTCATCAGTTTACCTTTGAGCCTACTTTCGGACGTACTTTCAAATATAGGAACTCAACATAGTTCTATATCTTCCCATCATTGCAACCCACAAACATTTTAAACCAATGTGCATCGGTATCTCCTATAAGTTTCCCTAATGTCCATCCCCTAGTTTGAAGATAGTCATAACCCGTAAACAGCGAGTTGACTTGATGAAGTCAAACTGCCTTCAAGTAGAGTGGATTGCAATTATAAATTTACATCTGGTCGTCAACTTCACCCCTCAGACTCACGACAATCTTCCTAAATTGCTATGTAATGACGCCTTTTAGATGTTGTTGTCTTTTCAAAGCTAGTTTCTGGCTTTGATTCTGACCAATTGATGTCGAACAGATTACATATGCGATGTGCTGGGCTATGTTAAGTGCTCTCCACTCTTCGATATCGGACGTCTGCTACTTCCTCTATTTGTTAGATGGTAAGTGTTGGCTAAGACCTTAATTATCCCAGTCCTGCTATACGGCGCAGAAGCATGAACTTCGTCAAAACTGGACGAGGCTGCTCTAGGCTGTTTTGAGAGAAAAAAATTCTTCTGGTGATTTTCGATCCCATCTGCATAGACAATGAGTGGAGGATATACAATGAAGAACTAACTGTACGGTCTGTACAGCGACATCGACTTAACCAGAAAAGTGAAGGTTCAACGACTGAAGGGGCTGGGTCATGGAGAGCGGATGAACTATAATGCTCCGGCCGGGGAAATCTCCCCGATAGACGATGCAGTAGAGAAAGACCGCGACTCAGGTGGCAGACGGAAGTGAAGGCCAGTTTGGCGTGCGAAACTGGGGGCAGCCTTCTAAAGATCGAGCTGGCTATATACGCTTGTTGATTGAGGTCCAGGTCCACCTCGAACTGTAACGCCGTCTTAACTAAATATGTAATTTTTTTTGGGAAGAAAGGAGGAGAAGGTCTCCTATTTCGTTCGGTATTACGCTGCCAATATCGTTTAAGGACTTTAGAAACTTATGAGTGTATATGATCTACAATTCCTCAAATAAAATCAAAACTTAAAAAGAACACACTCTTTAAGAATTTCGAAATTATTTTCATCTGTCAAACAAACTTATTCTCATGCCCATATCCTTTTAATGTTCCCTACTTTCCTGGTTATGCTTCCATTCATTAGCATTTAACCCTCGTTTGATTTTCCAAACAGATAGAACCGCACATGTTATCACCCAAGGACATTTTCAAAATTAAAATGCCAACTTCATTTATCGCCTAAGAAGAGAGTGTCTATCCTTTTTTTCTTCCTTTTTCTGAATGAATCTGGGTTCACAAAGGACATCACACAAAAATTGCCTAAGGAAATGGTATGGGTTGATAGTTTGATTGCCTTCTAAAAATAAATTACTTCCGTTTTAATTAAATGAAAGCTTAAAATGGTAGAGTCTATAGATGTATGTAGATTATGTATGTATGTGAAGCAAGGACAAAGGAGGACTTAAAAATAAAAAATAAAAATCACTTTAACATTTCCATTGAATCTCGGCCAACTACATACATGCAGTAATGAGTGCAAGGATATGCTGCGCGAATAATTTATAAAAAAAAAAAACAGAACAACAAGGATGCAATCTTTTTTTTTGTCTGATCCTTTTGTGTTCATTTTATTCAACCAACACCCACACGATTAACTCTACCCAGTGAGACAGGATCAATGGGATATTCATCAGAGGCTTCTCTCTCTTGTGGGTGGTTGTATCGATTGTATTTAGTTTTAAATTTCCACTCGATTCAACTGAAAGGATATTTAATACTTCCTTTAGCAATTTTTTTTTTTGTTTTTTGTTTTTGTTTGGTTTTCATTTTATTGCAGATTAATGCGGATTATACCGCTAGAGGACAACAGAGATTACAATCACTTAAAACTTCAATGGAAACATGAAAAAGGCGTACGATACATTTTTTTTTTTATTATTGAGCATGTGGATATTTATAAAACTTTTTTTGTTTGTGTATGTATCTCGTAAAATATCGAAACTAATTCATTTTGCAACAAATTCCAATAAAGCGTCAATAAACCGCACAACGAAACAATATTAATCGGTCGAATAAAAACGCCAAACAACTCTCGCCACGCACTTCTGGAGAAGCTGTTATTGGACGGTGGTCAGATGTGGCTAAACAAGATACGTGCTGTCCATTAAAGTGCCTCCATTCCGGGGAGAGATAGGAATAACAAATATTTTTATCGTTCGCAGAATGTAAACAGAGTGAGGGTAGAGGTTTAGTGGCAGCGTGATGTCTTAATTTGGTCAGAAGATCAGAGTGTGTAGGTAGGTAAAACTGCATCCATCCGACCACTTAATGTTGCAATTAAGGAACGTCATTCTTTTTTTCTTGTGCCATTTTTTTGTAGATCCTTTTTTTTCAGATACACATGGACACAAATTACCGCAATTAAGGAGATAACAAAATCATAACAATTTCGTGGTGAATAAATTTTCATTTCTTACGATGAGAAGGAGTGGCCACCGCTTTGGGGCTAAGAAAGGAAGTACCTAACAAGAAGAACAAGAAACTAATTTGAATAATCTTGTGTTTCTTTTTTATTTTTCCTTTTTTCCCTTTTTGTTTTGCTTCGTTGGAGTGGTTTAGCGTTAATTAGAGCTCTTGTTTGGCGCTCAAAGTAGTTTGTTTTCTTTTTCTTTACTTTTAGGCTCTCAATGAGGACTGATACTGGGGTAGGGTCTTGAATTTTTCGCGGACGTTAATTGTTTGAACACGGGGAGAATTACACACTTGGTGGGTTTGAAAATTATTTTTTAAATAAATCGTTGGATTTTTATTTTATTTTTGGTTTTTTTTTTTACTTGTTTCTTTTAATTCTTTGAAATTTTTTGCTGCTGGGGACGGGTGTATTAATTAGAAAAAAAAAGAACCAAACTCTACTGAGAGTGGGAATGAAAGCTGTGTAACACTGATTCTCTTCAGATTGCATGGGTCATTAATTTTAGTGACATTTGGAGATGGGTAATTAGAGGTGTGCTTGGGGGCAATGTTTTTGTGATTTGGACTAATTATGTTACTCATATCGAACAGAAATAGCTTTTGTATGCTGCATATGCATGTATTATTCACGCAGTGAGCGCCTGGCGACAGCGGAACTTCATCTTCAACAATACACATCATCAATCAAGTCACGCGAGCCGTGATAATAGAAAAAAGCACATCCTAGTGCTAATTTGGGTTCTGCTGAACCGCCACCTCTACCTACCCTACCTTACTTTCTTAGATGGCGCTACAGTTCAGGGTGAACCTTGGCATCAACTAACAAAGCTCTCAGTTAGCTAAGCTATATGAGATACTCCTTCACTTGTGCACAATACCTAAGCGCAATTCCTAAGCTTGTGCGCAATACCGGGTTCAATTCAAAGACTCTCCAAGGCGGAGAGAAGCGGAGAGGCGGAGAAATGGTATCCATTTACTCTGCATGTCCAAGCTATCTCAAACGACCAATGCGGATTTCCTTTGACTAGTCCGATGGCGTTGCATAGCTTGTATAAAATTGTCGTTAAAACTTCTCCTCCAGAGTCAGTAAAGGGAAACGTGATTGAATATCTTACGAAGAATTTTTCGCTCGAACCGACCAAGGGCATCAAGCGGAACACAGTTTTTAAATAGGTTGTCAATCTCGCTCAAGGCGAACACTTCCTTGATTACAGCCACTTGCGATGCGATGATTAGGCTGAAGTATAGATTGAACCACACATTGTAGATACGTCCAAACTGCTTGTTAACATATATATATGACGCAATAAGCCTCGAACTCAACATCCATCACATCGACGACGCCGGGTTGCCTCAAACCAAGTAGCTGCTGTAAGTACGTCTATAAGCTCATGTTGCAAGGCGTTGTTGGGTGTCCGAGAAATAGATGGTTATGATTCTGATCACCTCAACTAAGGTGATCTAAACTGAAAGATGCTTCACCAACAGCAGAGCACTGAACTACTGAACTAGCATCGCCTCACATTTACATCACACTCCCTCAGACCTTGCTGTGGGTTTTGTCTTTTCAGACTGGACATTCCACGTTAGAGGAACACAATGGGTCCGTAGATATCCGAGTGAAGTGCATCACGAGATGCAGCCACCTCTTCAACCCACCTACCTACGGCATAGCATGAAAGATGCTGCAAGAGTCAACGGAAAGGTGATGGTCAAAATCGCACTGTCGCCTAACTATCTTACAAGCTGGACAGCATGCTAAGTCTGACTCAATATATGAAGTTGATAACACGCAGCTGAGCGGACCGAATCTTACAAGACAAGTATTGTTGGAATGATCATCTGCTTCCTATGATGACGATGGAGAACTTATGCTGCTTCGTCAAAGTCGGAAAAGACAACACTGAGACTTGAAGGTACCACTAGAGGTTATAATGTTGATATGCAGCTTGTTCAACCTGGTACTGACCAAATTGACAGGTTAACACGACGGACAACGTTGACACAGATAACACTTACATCATCGGCAGAATAAAGCGAAGAGTCTCTGGCACCTTTTCAAACATCGAACCAAAAGCTACTAAAATGGGTCTGGGGTATAAGTGAGAACAAAACGAACTACGTATGTATATAAATATAGGTATGTCTTAACCAAAACTTTAGGAAGGACAACTTAGTGCTTAAAGGTTCGAGTCAGTAACGTCACAACATGGTCTCTCAGCAGGCAAAGACAAACCTCCGAAATAAAACTTGCACATCAAAAAGCTTCTTTATCCTCCAATCGAAGTCGGCAATAAGACCGTATGTCCATAGGGCCATCTAACCATACTTACTTTGACCTTAAAAGATGTCCCAAGAAGACGCTATAGAAGACCTTCTTCATCTCTATCTTGCTATAAGGTAGAATCAGATCAAAATGCACTTGAAATTTTCAAGAGAAAAGTCATACGTAGAATACCTACTCGTATATGGTCCTCTATTTGAAGAAGATTTAACCAAGAACTATACGAGCTGTGACATTAACCTGGTGAAAAAAAAATGGTTCACAACACCTAAGGTAGTTAGGTCATATAGATCAGATGTACACTGATGCTCTTTCTACCGCTGGGAGCTTAAGCAGAAGTGGAAGACCGCATCTTTGATGGCAAGTCCCCCCAAATCAGTGGACGTAAGTAAAGACAGTTGGCTTTGGATCGTGATGGCTGGATGAGATTGTCGGTTGAGGCCCCAAATCACCTCGAACTATAGCGCCGTCAAAAGTATGTAGGTATAACTCAACGTTTGCTACGAAATAATTTTGCCTTTAAATGACCTAGTGCTTTCCATTTCAGAACTTTAAAAGTTGTCATTTTACCCACCAGCTTTACATATATAAATCCCGATTCAAATCAAACCCTAAGGCAACTCAAGACTCGCCTCTCAAAAATTTGTACACGAAACGTAACATACAAGTCTCCAAACAGATAAGCAATCTTTTTAACAACTAGACCATCTTGCATAACCTTGCAATTACACTGTAAACCAACTCCACTAACGTGTTCGTAATGTGAGCAGAAACCAATCACAAGACGCATTTAAAATCCAATTTTCCACACTTCTGTGCTCGGCCCTGTAAATTAATAATTTTTTCAACTAAAATCAGAAAAAAACGCTTCCCAATGGAGTTGGTTAACACGCTATAAATTAATTCCAATCGAATTTTATTTAGAAAGTCAAAAGCCGACCATCTGCACCCGCCAACAGACAACAAATTCAATTCACCATTGCGAGCACAGCTGCACTGGATAAAAAAAAATATATCTCAGTATCTCAGTCATCCAAAGTTTATCTCGAATTGCACGCGCCCAAATTCCTGTATCGCATTCAAACACAGACAACGGCTAATGGCAGCGAAGGAAAAAAAAAAACTCGAATCCGGTTTCAGATTTCAACTCAGAGATACGCCGCGACCGAGCAAAAATGTCATATGCTGGCTTTCACTCGAGGAACCGCAAAAACCGCAAAAAAAAAACCTTCCTGCTGACCTGGAAGATTGGAAGCCATAAGATACGAATTCACGCCACAACAGAGTAACCGCCAACATCATCCGCTTGTCGTGACCATGGACTCGACTGAAAACAAAACCCTGGGCCAGGTGTATTTGGTTGTCATAACTAACGACTCTAATGTGGCATGCTGCGGAATGCCACGAAATGTAGTGGGTTCAGTGTAATAATCATATTTTCACCCCTTTTCCGCGTGTGATTTACGGTTATTAGATTCGGTAAATTGCTCAATTCAAAAGATTTCACCAAAAAGGTGCAAGAAATGCCAATGAAACGGTCAAGGACCCACAACAACGATACAGATATGTACATCAGAATTACTTATTCGAATGGATTGCAGGTAGTTTACTTGGTGGCGGTACCTTCAGAGGTTCAAATCGGTGGAAATAAAAAACAAAAAACCCCCGACAGTTGATGTCCTTTTAGTTTCTGATTCATTGTCATCTTCACCGAAAATAACCATTAAAAGCCATGTCAACGCATAGCGTTCATAGCAATGATGCAGCGGCAGTAATGAAATGATAGCCTCCTTAAATGGCGGACATGACCACTGTCCGCCATGATAAGTTTATCTCCAATTTACGGCTAAAGCCGACCCATTGCCGTCGCCAGAGCATCATCATCATCATCATCGACTGACCACTGTTGTAGTAGCCATGGTCTGCAATAACTACGACAAAATGACAAACTCAACGCAGGCAGAAAGATATGAGAGAACGGACCGTTGCAGTCACAAGTCGTCGCGTCGTCGGTTGATCTTTGTATCCTTTCGGTTGGTTGATTAAAAGTGAATTGATGGTCGAAGCAGAGCAGAAGCGCAGTAGTAGAGTAAGAGCTGATAGTTGGACGGTAGACCTCTGGACGTTGAGAAACTTACAAAATTCATCCGGCAGACCATTATAGTACGCGTTTGTATCGTTTTTTTTTTTTTTCGTTTTGTGTTGTGAGGTCTTTTATTGGACAACGAATACATGGTTATGTGATACCAAAAGAATTATTGACAACGAGATGTGGACAGTACACCGGCCACAAAGAGGCTAAAAATAACATTTTCGTGACCACGTTAAAGTTGTAATGTTTCTTACATTGCAGTTGAAAAGTCTATTCAACAAAAAAGGATATAGAGAGCAAAGACTGTAGGAAAGTGCTCCAAATGTCAGAGAAAAGCTACAGACAGTCTAGGTGTATAAAGATTGAAAAGTGCAAACAGGCCTGGAATGCAGAGAAGACATACTTTGGCTTCCATGTTAAAGGCATTTCAGATTTTAAAATACCTATACCCTTGCATAGTAGTGTGACGGATGGGGGAGAAAAATAGAGATCTTGGGTAAGGTCAAGCTCTCCACTGGGTACAAAGGCAATTGAGCCTTAGAAACCACATGCACACAGAGCAGAAAAGGAAGCAACCACTGATCATTTATCCTTTTTATAGACAGGGCATCAGGGCTGGAAGTATTTGGACCATGCACCATCTAAGTCACATCTTCTTGGAATTTAAATCTCATCATGTCAACTTTTTTGAGTTACGCCTCGAAAACGGTGATTTTGGAATCAGAGACTGATTTTCCAGAGGGTTTCGACTAAATGAAGACAGACTCTGAAGGCTATGGGAAACGTTTTTCATTTAAGATTGGCTACTTCAACACCGTGAAGATGGGCTACCTTAAGAAGTGTGAAGCTCATGACGATTATCAAGATATTCCTCCTTTGACGAACAACTTTATCTATTGACACGTACTAAGCTTATATTCGTATTTGCAATGACCTACAACCTACATTCCAACACACGATTGAGGCTAACAACAAAAAGATTCTTCGTCAGCGTTGTTTTAGCCGTACGATGGAGTCTTCAACTATTTTGGAGGTAATCGTGTAGGGAGCCACTTGTTTTTTTGCTGAGGAACTGGGATCAACACTTAAAGACATATTCTAGCAAAGAATATCGAATACCTGGGTCATGGTTTAAGCGCCCCTTCTTTCTCCATTCTCTAGGAGAACTCTTACTCAAAACCAACTATCAGAGAAGAAACTTAGGTATGTTAAGAAAAAGAGTAAAACCTATTCTCTAGACCGCGAGATGTTTGCTGAATAAGCTGGATACGCATTTACGCAAACATATGTATGCATAGGTTACTTGTATCCAGTGCATCATCTGAGAAATTAGTAACCAAGTTCCACGGAGTATTCTGCAGCGTTACCAAAGAATGTTGATAGATATTTGATATTGTCGGCTAACAATCCATGTGGTCATCTTTCTACAGACCATGTTCTATGGTCACAGAAGCGTTGCATTCTTAAAATGGTTGATAAGATTATTTTCATTCCAACCACTCTATCGAAAGCCAGATGTCTCTAACTTTAACCCTACTTAGCCTCACGCATCAAAGTATACTGACCAAATGAGCTTCCTTCCCACCCGCAAGCAGCTACAGAGGTGCTTAGACTTTTGATATCGGCAAAGGATTAAGACAAGACGACATGCTGTAATGCGTTTTCTTCAACTCACAAGCCGACTCCAGAGGCACAATCCTTCAAAAGTCCGCACCAGGAGAACGCAGTCTTATGTCCGTAGAGTATACGTGAATATTGAGACGAAACTAGTGATGATTGGACTGGACTCTATATAAAAGACCCTTATCAATGATATCCTTTTCTGTGCTGTAAAAGTATAGAATTTGCCCAGAATGAGCCTTTCGACATAGTCAGAGGAGTATCTTCGAATCCACCAGAGAGGCATGACGCAGTAGAGCCAAACCATGAATCAGGTTGCTGACGTGAGTAAGAAGAAACCTGAACCAACTTGGCAAGTTCGAATTAACTGGAGATGCCTATTTGTTGATGCTCAGGTCCACCCCGAACTGTAGCGCCATCCTTAGTATGTAATTTGGCACAAAACACAAAGTTTTACTAGCATCAGCCGAGGGACTCAACAATTGTATTCCGATTTTCTTACAAAAACCTATTCCATGAGTGCTTATGGAGAAACTTAAACTCCCCAAATAATATCAGGAAGGCAATAGTCTTTACTGGGTGCTCAGAGATACAACTTTAATCTGGATAAAACACGAGCTAATTTATAAAGTTTTCCCAAGACAACTCATAACTCTCGAGAAATCGTCTGAAGATTGAGTTCGACGATGGAACTGTAAGTAAGCAATTACCACTGACTAAACGGATCGCAGTTCTTAGGGTGTTCCTACTTAGGCTCATCAGAAGCTTAGATTTTTTCTGTCTACGTTAAGGTGGCTGCAAGCTGTTGCCAGCACACTTAGACCAGTGATAGGTCTATTGTGATCAACAACAAGAGACAATTTTTTTGAGATGCCGAATGGGTAGAAAGTTATACTTCTCTGAGGATTATTGGGTCTTGTAGATAGGAGGTGAAAAGAAAAAAATAAATTGTTCGGTATTTCACTGGGACTCGAACCTACTGCAGCACGTTTAGCAGTCCAATGCTCTATCTGCTTGACTTCACTGCCCTAGAGTAGTTGACGAACTATCGTTGACTTTTTTTTTATACACAAGGATGATTTTTGATGTAAGTCCTACCGACAGCACAGAAGTATTCCGGGAGCGGTGTCAGTTATTGCGTTTTCGGGACGTCCAGGGCTTTCTTCAGTAGAAGAAGGACCTTAATTGTCTAAAGAGCAGTACGTTAAGAGTAGTCTAGCTGCTTAGAAATATAAAAAAATTGGTTTCCAAGGATATTGGAATGCAAACCTGTTTTTATTTGGAATATAGATCCGACTCATAGAATATGACAGACCTCTAAACTGTCATTTCATGTGGCCACCTTATGTTTGATGACTTTTCACCGTACTTGACCAGGTCCATTCATCAAGACGTGTATCTTCTCTTGTCCAACATACTATAACACAATCCCACTCTCCACAAGGTAACAGTCAACATGTCACACATTGTTCCCATTCGTAAAGAATTCCAATTCTGTTTGCTGTCGCTTTGACAGTTCAACTGTCAACGGAGAATGAAAAATTGAAAATAAGAACTGACAGCCCTTGTGACAATGACAGTTACGATCGAACCTAGTACGACTGCGGCTGTTATTACTGCGGATTGTGACAGTTAGACTTTAATTATTTTCCACCATTTACCTCAGGTAATTGCATACGTGCTAAGTATGTCACTAATAACACACACAACTATATCTATTGCACGGAAAGATAGGAATTATTGCACACATTCAAGTATTCCAACTATCTAGACGTGCATCATTATTTAAAGCCACCCACACGGAGACCCACAACCAGTTCCTGGTTGGTGTCCACTCAATCAGAGTTAGGCAATTTATGTGAATTTATTAAAACCTCAACACAATCCCAAAAATGATGAAGTGACTGAGAGTGTGCGTATGCCATACGTACTTATATCCTAGGAAAGGAATACATTATACCGTCCACCCGCTGTGCGGTAAGATTTAGATAGCGTTGTATCTGAAAATGAATGTTACCCAGCCCTGCACTGTTGCATTGTGGACATAGATAAATAGCACACATCCCTTTAAGAGTGTGTTCAACTTCAATTTTTTTTTTTCAGCTACGGACACTTGGCTTGCAATTAAACCCTCTTTCCTGGCTCCAGGTTGGTTTGCCTTTGTCATGCAATATACAGAGCCCACACATAGCAAAAAAAAAAGAAGTGGGACTTTGAATTACAAAATGAATCACGTCCCACAGCCACAACCACCACCTACTTTGTGGTCATTTCGCTTGTCCCTTTTTTTTTATTTAGGGGACATAGTATATCTGGGATATGGAACAAGTATACAGTCTTCCTTCCTCCACTTTGTAGGAGCTTACAGCACACACAATTTGAATAACAAGTTGACGGGGACAGTGTGTGACGTAAGTAATGTGGACAATTCCACAAATAAAATGTGAAAAGAAGTCCTGTGCAGTTGGAGATGCAACTAGGGTGTCCTATTTTTAATTACGTGACATGATTTTGAAAAAAAAAAAAAGCGACGCAAAGGCATCTTCCCAAGTTTTAAGTGAGCGTGGGAAAATTAGGTCATCTTGTGCACATTCTTCGGGATTAAAAGGTGACACATTAATGGAGTAAAAGGGGATCAAAGATGGAAGGAATGCTAAGGATCTTAAAGTCTGAATGAATGAATAAGTGTGTCGGCTTTTAGTATTTAAAAAGGATGCCAGGATTCTTTTTAGTTTTACGGGATAATTTATTCTTTCATTTAGAGAACTCAGAAAAGCTCAGATAAACCCATCGAAATCCTTTTCTCTCTAAGTTGTCCCTAAAGTCTACACAGGGATTTAGTTCAGATTCTTTCGATATGAACAGGGATTAAGGTAGTTTGAATACTTAAAGCTGTCTGTCTCAAGGAATAAGAACTTTAAGAACCTTGGGAAGATTAATTGATATTCAACCTTGAAGGTGTATTGACCCGAATAATTTGTGTACTTTCTTAGGATGAGTATTGCACTCCGTTGACACTGAGGAGGTTCTCCCTAATCCTTAAGAGGAAACTGCACTTAACGCACTGATAAATCCACTTCGGACAAAAGTATCAAAGGTCAATACCTCTGGTGGACTGTATTTGTAAGCGTTAGGAAAGGTTGCAAAACACTGTAGATACTGTTCAAGTTGCTAAGCCTATTTCTACATGAAAATTATGACTCAAGCCAACCGATGAGGCTTCTCACTTAGATATAGGCTAAACCTAAGCCTGAAAATTCATACGAGACATTCAAGATCGGGACACCTACTTCAAGAGCTTTCTGTGAATTGAAGCGACATACTAGGGTGAATTACTTGAGCCTGTCAGGACAATCAATTGATGGGGAAACCAAAGAAGACTTTCGGACTCCAAGTACAGATTGTTGGATCGAAAAAATCGACTGCTATCTTTATCTAGGAAGTATGGTATCGGACGAGCTGGCACCAAACTAGATGTTAACAGTAAAGTTACCTTTGTAATAATATCCTTAGTCTTAAAAATAAATGTTTTCAGCAATAGAAGACAGCTGCCACCATTCGGCATCAATATTGGGTCGGTACTTCTTTACGGTTGTGGTACTTGGAAAGTGGCCACTGGTGTCATTGGGCACTAAGGATTTTCCGGCTGGAACGCATCGCGAACGTACTTTTGGTTTCACATGAGAATAGGTCAGGAACCAATAGACATGACAATACAACGAAGGAAGTGACAGTAGATCGAACATACCTTGCGAAGTATGCCATGCAATTGAATCCAATCAGGCAACAGAGTGAGTTCCTCGTAGCAGACCTGACGCAGACTAGTCGATGAAGAATCAATATCCAGCTGAAGCTGAAAGTTGTAAGCTAAACTTGGTCGCAGGACCCTATATTAGATGACGCGTTGGCATTGTTGACACTTTATTCTCCACAAAAGAAGAGAGGATTTAAGTGTGTGAGTGTAAGGCAGACAATCAGCCATTTTTCCAATAAATATGGCTGCTGACTATATTGTAAAACGCAAGAGGAGGGGACGGAGTATCTGTGAATGTAGCAACAGTCAGACTGCACTTAAAGCATTGACCATTCCTCTTACTAGATCAGAAATAGTTTGAGAATGCAGTTCTAGTTTGAAATCGGTTGAAATACTGAATTTTCTAAGTCCTGTCTGTGTCTCTGGACACAGCAGGATTACTGGAAATGAGTTCTCCGATGAGCTTGCTTAGAAAAAGATCGTAGGAGAACTTATCTCACTGAACTTTCGTTAGATTTTTCCGTATCTTCGGTTAGCCCTTCCATCGATGGTTGGATTTCTAGCAAACACAAATTTAGGTGGCATGACTCTCCAGGATGCAGGCACACTAAACAGATACTTCCCGACGCCTGTAAGAAGTCCGCGGCATTTTTGCTATCTCTCAGTAAAGAAGGACTGCAGATATGCTATAGTGATACCACTGTTTACGAATGTGAGAATGTGGAGAAAGCGACGACTCTACGGAACACTTCCTTTGTGATTATCCTGCCTTTGCTCGTATCAAGTGGTCGATTTTTGGGACTGATATGATGAGTGCTGGTAACCTTAGATTTATATCACTGAGACTATGAAAGGGTGGTACCTGCTGGTAGTACAATGGATCTATTTTTGTGTCCAGTGCTCCAGAAAAAGCCTCAAAATAAAAGTAAGCATGTATCACATCACATGAAATTACTGGATTCCGCATATAAAACCGCAGGAGCCTAGCTTTTTATAGAAATAGCTCCACCATGTTGGCTCTTTCCAACAAGGAAACCGGCAGACCAATGAAGCAAAAGCTCGATGAACCTATGAGATGGCGCTAGGAAATACTTGCAGATGTGTATATCTGATACTGCATTGGAGGATTTTAGGCTCAATCTTAAGCTTTTATCTAAATTTTACATCAAGCTAAAGTGTTAAGAGGAGACCTAGACTTGACATAAAAAAGTAGATGGACTGGAGAAGACTTGGGGTTTCTCGTTCCAGGATTATTTGCTGGTTAAGGCAGATGAATTGTGATGAATCTGACCGGGAAATGGACCAACAAGGAACATCAAAAAAGGTGATTTAAGATGGATAAATACAAAAGAATGGTTGTAACAATGCCGGGAGATGTTACCAACAGAGGACGTTCTCTTTAAAAGTTTTACGAAGCTTTATTTAGCTTAAGAACACCAGTGCACCGTGTACTGGGTGTCTGGATAGGGTTTCTGTTCACTGGCAAGGATCTAAGACTTGGTTCCCATTTTAAGAGAATACAAAAGCCATCAAGGATACAACTGAAGTAACACTTTACATAATCAAAGGTCTTTGATAATCTCAATCACAAAAATAGGAAAAAAAAAGCCGATACACTTTTCAAAACATCTCATTACCATAACTAGTCTGAAACGCTGTCCCCAATCCACTTATCCATATTAAGGTCAAATTGGATATCTCCCACACCTTGGCAATTAATTTGAACCAACCCACCAAAATCATATTGTTGTTCAAAGCAGCCTACACTGAATGTGAATTTTATTTGTCCTTTTCCAGGAGCATATGACCATTGTTTGTATGCTTTTAGTCTCAATTTAATCACACAATTAAAATGTCTATGACCATGGTCACCAATTCGATGTGCAATTAGACCCAATTTTGCGCCGTAGCCACGTAGGCTCAACACCGGGCATAAATTATGCAAGCTGCGCCACTTTCGAATTCCAATCGATTTAAATCTAATTGTCCATTTCACAGTTTTGAATAATTCATTAGCAGCAGTCGTGGGAAACCATGCGTGTCCTGTGACCTGTAATCTGTTTCAGTTCAAATAAAAGATTCAAATTTGCTCGCATAGGTGTGTAGGTGTGTCTAATTGCACACCCAAGATTCTATGAAAATATACTTCCTGGGTTACGAAGCCATTCAAAAAAAAAATACACCACCAGAGCAAGGACCTCATTGCATCTCATTTGCAAATTTGCCACCTAATTTGCCAACTTACGAGCTCCTGGTGGCATTCAACTATCCCGGTGCAGTTCACTACTTCTAATTAAGGGATTTGAAATTTGATGCTCGACAAAATAAAACGAAATTAATTCGAAATTCCCACACATACGCAGGAAGGCAACCACCTCAGAACACCACCCAGGGCAGGTATATCTTTGAATAGTTTTATCTCCTCCAGTGGGACACATCATCTCTGGCGATAAATTAATGCAACACTGAGGCTGAACAAAATGCTCACAAAGCAAATACAAATACAAACACAACATATCTGCGATGGGTGCATCTCGTGCATCCTTTGTGCGCTCCTCGACACGACGCACGTGGGTGAGTGTGAGGATTTTAAATCAAATCACGTCTGCTAATGACAACGACTGTCAAACAAGTTGGCAGACTGCGGTTCTAGTGCTGGTGCCCAGCGTATTCTGACAGTCAGACAGCCACAAGATAGCATCGAGTGCAAGCATGCAAAAGCAAGCGTGAATGGCACACACAAACAGATTGTCAGATCGCAGTCTTCTCTGTGTGTTCTCAGGCCGGGCTTCTCTACCACTCAATCCCGCCATCATCATCTCACAAGGGTAATTATTTTCTAATTAAAGACGTGAATAATCGCTTACACATGAATGCTGGGAATGGCTGAAGCGGCCCACGCTCGCATGCATCCAATGTGTCACACAGGGATCTCTTGCAGTTTTTATTTGGGAGCCTCCTTAGATGCAGTGATGCTGGTTGATATACCCGATTGTGGGCGGTGTGAGTCGTATTGTACTTACAAAAGGTTCACGTACCACATTCAAATTAAGAAAGAAAGACGTAGACAAAGAGGAGAGAGAGAGAGAATTCGAAAAAAAAGACAAAGACTGATGAAATGTCATATGAATAGGTTAACAGTGTTCCAAAGGAAGTAGGTGGGTGAATGACTGATTTTTTTACAGCGTTGAATGGCTATTCGGAGACACATTTGTTAATTAAGCCGAACCGACTAAGCCACCAAGGAAGTGTGTAATAAGAGGCTCTGAGTGTAGGTGGCAATATGACTATCCTCTGGAATATAATGAGAAATTTAATTAGACCTCTTGAAAGATCAGACACATTCCCACTTGATTCATTTCCGTGATGGGTCTTGTTGGGGCATAATGCTCCCTTCTGGTGCATTTACTGAATCGTGAAGAGAAAGCAAACAACACTTCAACAAGTTCAAATCGACTTCAGTTGAATTAAATGCAAAAAAAAAGATAAATTCGAGTCTTTGAAGCGGGATAACCCATAGCTAAACCAAGTCGATGTTTGAGAATACAATGACGCATTCTTCCTTTCAATAATCTGAATCGTAAGGTAAAAGACTGACTTGAAAGTAAAATTTTGAGGAAGCGGTTGCACACCATCCTATTATGAGAGAACAACCTAACCAGCGACTTCGACACAGTAGCTTCCGTCCAAAGCAAATCAAAGCAGACGATATCTGTCTCCAGATGGTCAAATCAAAAACATAACGAATCCGACACACGCTAGAAGAAATAACTAGGAGTCGGACTGAGGCATCTTAAGGAAGTCCGTTTACCCATACTTGAATGTTTAATCGAGTGGTTGTTATGAACTCAAGGATCTTCTCCGTACGAGTGGCTATTCTTCAAAAAAAAAAGTGTTGATTTTGGCAGCGGCCATTGACTGTTCCCATCGAAAAGAGAAGCAGATTTGTATGTCAGAAATCTCTGTAAGGTCATCGAAGAAGGCTTTTCCAAGTGTGGGATGCCTGCCTCTATCTAGTGCTGAAATGAAATAGGATTTCCTCCACCTGTGCCTATGTTGATTGCTTGAATTCTTGCAGTCTCAGTAAGGGTTCTTTTGAACAAGTCGTGCTGGAAGATGTTACCATTTACGAATCCCATTCAAGAACAGACCAGGGAACAGCAGTCAATGGTTGAACCACGTCTGGCTAGCTCATCCGACTACTCTATGTTATGGCTGCGAACCGAGAGAAAGGATGTTTTTTTCTGCTTCACTAATTTAAAAAAAAAAAGTAGTGTGCGAATGAAGGCCTTCAGATTGCTATTCCCTTCTTTGTAGTGGAATTGGAACTCAGTATCTCACAAACCTTTCTAATCGCTGGCACCTCCGACAGGATTTGAAGACTTTCAATTTGGCTGAGAAGGCACTCAATCATATGTTGCATTCTATCTTGGAACCGTAGTTTTCAGTTGGGAAAACTTGGGTGGTTAAGTTAGGGATGTAACAAAATCAGTTTTGGTAAAATCCAAATCCCCTAGATCATATATGACGACCATAACCATATTTGATGTGCAAGTCAAGGTGTAAAATGTTTAGGGACGCGTTAAATGATTCTTTTGGGCTTGACCATAGATCTGCGGTTCCGATTCCAGCTATGTTTTGAACTCACCTTGGAAACTTGAAACATTTTTTTTTTCCCCAAGTATATCTGTCTTAAGCGACACTAAGTATGATTATTTCAAGGACTTGAAACATGGTGAAATTTTGAGATCCTTGGTCAATTCTGTTACATCCAGGTTTTACCTTTTTGTGTGAATCTTAAATTTGATGCCCTTCCTGGTGAGTTTGTCAACTTGAAACATGCTTAAGGCCATCCTAACCGGCCACTACATTCTAGGAACACATGCTCAGCCTTTGAGCTTTGTCTGTAACGATATCGTCGGGGGCGACGCGACGTAAAGGAAGAATCTATCGTACACTATCTCTGAACGGCAACACCGGGGCATTTAAGTCATCTTCTGTCTCATGACCTGTACATAAAAAATACAGCACTATGCAGCGCAGTTAGTCTTAAAGAATCTAGGTGCTTGACTGCATGGCCCTACGGCCACACTAACATCCTGAACTCGTTATCAAACAGCATGGTCACGTATCCAACCGACATTACACCAAAACTAAACTTCAAGAAAAACTTCTACGTAGGAATTCCTACTTGAACTCAATGGAAGAAAGACGAAGAAGTAAAGGATATGGTCATCTACAACAAACCAACAATTCTTCGACGACCTTAACGACATTTCGGGCAAAGGGATACGCGATTTAATTCGTTTTTTAAACTCCACAGGCTGGATCTAGGCACCTACTGTCTTACATCCTTCATGGTAAATGGAACAAGTCATCTGAGATAAGTTGAGAATTGAAGAAGAGATACAAAGACCAAAACCAAGCTAAGTATAGATTCTTTTAGGTTTGCAGCAGCGTCATCAAACATCAAAAATACAAGGGCAGTCAGTGTAGGGTAAATAGACCTAGGCATACAATAACTTTGGTCACTAAAAATCCACAAATAGAAAGAAAAGTCGAAAACAAAAATTGTTTAAATAAAATTATTGTACACGTGTATGAAGGATAATAAAACTTTTAAAATTGTCCTTCATTACCAGCACGAACCAATGTAAGATGTTAACAAACAACAACAAAAAATACCATCAGTCTTAAATTAGGTTAAGAAATGAAAAAAAAGTTCAACTTTAGCCATCTCGCCCTAAATCTTCCGCACGACTTCAGTCCCCTTACATGCATAAAACTGAGAATTTAAATTAAACAAAGGACAATGCGCGCACGCTATCACCCAAAACAGCGAATAAGACCAAAGAACGCGGAAATTGAATTCAAATAAAGTTCATTAAATATGCAAATATGCGGTGGTTTTGGTACTTTCGCGCGCGCAAAAAGCCTCTCTCGCCGCTTGCCTTTATCACGCTTCTAACATCCAAGTCATTAAGATGAGGCACGTAGTCATTACAAAACGAAACATCACACACACACACTCGCCCACAACGACACTTGGGGTATGTGTGTTTATATCCTTAAAGAATATTATAATCCACCCGCGATGCCATGTGGCGTGTGTGGGGGTGCACAAGTAGAAGCCAACCAGGGCACAACCTTTTGAATATTAGATTTTCTAAAAGATACAAAGTTGGATTTTAAAATTCTCTTCCCTTTTTTTTTTTTTTTAAGGTTCAACACTTAACGAGCATTAAATATGCAAATACGTTCGCCCGCAAACAAAAGGATACACAATATGTTTCATCGACTTACCGGTGTAGAATATGGGTGAGCTGTCAATCGTATCGCATCCGTTTCCAGTTGTTCCCTCAGGATCAACTCCAGTTCATTGGGTGGTGTCTCGCATAGTATCTCCGTACTCCCAGACAACGAATTCGGATCATTTAGCATAAAATACACACTGGCCGCACCTTTCTCACGCAATTGCCGAATGCTTTTCAATAGCTTGTGACGATGAGCCGGATTTTCAACACCGATCGCATCCAGATCGGGATCACCGACCTGTTTGCATATTTCTAAATCATCGTAACCGTTATCGAGAAAACTTTCCGCATATTGTGCCAACCCGAGGGCACGTAACCACTCGCAAACGATATTACTCACGGCCATTGTATCTAAACCGACAACGGAATAGATATGAATGGCTTCTAATAAGCTATGCGACGTCAAAGGATACGCGAAGATAGCTCTTGTATCGGTTTCTTTAAACTAAACATGCGAATTGATTACTAAATACACGGTTTCTTTTTTCACAAAACAAAAAAAAAAAACGAAAAAAACGAAACTATCCACGACGATCACTTCGAATTCGAATGGAGGGATAGATGAACTACGATCAAAATTTCTGAACGACGACGACGACCACGATGAATCTTCTTTAACTCGTAACGCAGTTCGTTTATCTTCCGCAATGATGTTGAAGATAGATTGATTGATCTTCGATTGGTTGGTTGGTTACACGGTTCTCTGAACTATTTAACGATCATCATTATTATTGTATTGTAAGTCTCTACTATAGTTTCAATTTCAATTTTAAGTGTGTATTGGTGGGGGGATTCGATACGTGGATGGATCTGTTGAAGAGAAAAGAAAGAAGATATGTTGTAGTAAAAATGTTAAAAAAAAAAAAAAGATTATGTGCAGATATTTTTTGTCTTCACATAGACACGAGCGTTGTTTAGATCTAAGCACTTTGATTTATTACCACTATTTAACGTTTTTTTTTTTATGGAGGAAGTAGTAAATCATTTCAAGTTGATTGTATCTACAAGTAGGTAGGTATCTATCTTTCAGTCAAAAGAATAATGTAATGTTGTCGTCATGAATTCTAACTTTTAAATGAGGTCTTGAGCTTGACTAGACTTTACCCTTTTTTTTTTCAAAAACCAGTTTCAATTCCTTTAATTTTTTTTCCTTGAATGGCCGTTCTGTCAACCAATTTGAATCGATTTGACAGCGCGTAATTATTTCCAATTAAAGAAATTTAAAAGTAATAAAAACAATTTCGGGCAAACATTTTCATTTTTATTAACGTCATCAATTAAAATCTGAGCAGTATAAATATTTATAGCTTGTGTGCACTCGTAAATTAGTGAACTTTTATATTTACATTCATCTAACAAAGGCATTTGGAGGTGTTTGAAAAAAATAAAATGCAAATAGTTATGCTTATTAGATACCCCAAACAAAAAAAAGTAACTAAATCATTGGTTTTAACTATCAGTCATTTCGAGTCGGAGTTTATGTGGGGCCATCTTTGTATAAGTCTTGAATAGACAAAGGTGTTTGTTGTATGTTTGGGTTGGTAAAATAGAAGAAAAAAAAGATTAAAAATTAAAAATTAATCTTTTTTAAGTAGCAGATTTGATTTATGGTAGCGACGGGTCATTAAGTTTCAATTATGTCACACGGTGAACGCTATAACCCTGGGGAACTTTTTTTTACATAAAAAAAAAAAAAAAAATTTTTGGGGCATGAAAAATTATGAGAAATTCGGCTTAGACGCACCTGTAAGTGTCAACATTCTATCTCACTTTTGATAGGTGACTAGAATCTCAACGGGGTCTTAGCCATTTTGGTATCAGAAGAAGGGAGAGGTTGATGGAGATAGTTTGTTTGAAGTGGTCATCTTAGAAGAGGTAAACAAAGACCAAAAGTAGGAGCATTGTGATACCGCTGTAAGTACTGGGTTTTGATAACCCCAGTCTACTCCTAAAATGATTTAGATTACCATACGTAGCAGCTTTCATCGGTTAGAGCGGTATTCAGACCATTTAGATCAGTAAAGAAGTATTCGCCTCGGGCGGGATTTTCTATCCTCGTACCTCCTACAGAAATCTTTGCTTACAATACCCAAACGTTGAGCATGCCTTGCCAGGATGCAGTGCCCTGTTAGGACGTAAGTGAGTTTGGCGAGCTACTCTCTTTTGAATCGAAGTAACGCTTTCGATGTTTTTAGATCGAGGATAGGCTAAATTAAGCTAGCATCGTTTCAATAATCAAGCTTCCATCAATGATTTACTTTGGACGCAGCGTCTCGGTGTAAATCAGATGTTAAGACTCTGACTGTCTCTACCTAGATAATCCTGTCTGGTTTCTTTCGTCAGTCGCATAGTTACCCAACAAAGTGACATCGTGTTAATCACCGATCTCGTTCACAGATACCTTCATTACCCTTGCTGGATACAATACCCAATACCCAATTGCAGCCTTGTTGTCGATATTAAGTACAATATCTGTGCCTAATACTGAGTTAATCTTAAGCCATACGGCAGCCTAATGTATAGTCGTGACTTTGTCTTAAAAGACGCTTGGTATATTGATTAGGAAAACTGAGTGGCGAATGCAAAAGTCTTCCAAAAAGACACAACATTGACTCCCTCAGATGTTAGAGGGAAATAGAGTAGAATCACTGAAAAAAAAGTTCACGCTGACTCCAGGGGCTGGTTGTAGCCCATATTGAAGTAATTTTCAGTGGGCAGCGTATTAGTTAGAAGCAATATAATTTTGGAATGTCCCACATTTTGCTTACTGTGTTAGTTGACATAAATGTCTATGGGCAAAAGGTGAAGCATGATTTGAAGCCCAACTGTTGGAAAAGTTCTCAATACACCTGCGATACTAGGGTAATTTACTCGCTGGACTTTCAAGGCCCCCAAAGTAAGGTTCGGTCTAACAACTAAAGTGTACAAGGCAATGCATGATTTTCAGCTGTAGACGACATCTGGGACCTGCTTCTTTTTTGCACAAAGAAACGGCTCTCAAAGACCTAAAGGTTCTTGAAACATAGCACAACGGGAAACTGTGGTAAGTGCCAGGTTTCAAGATCGTGCCAAGCAATGACGAACTAGCAAGGAATCGATCGACCTTAGACTGCGAATGGGACACTTGAACCTCCACTCTGCTACCAAAAGACCTTTGTTGTGCAAAAATCCTTAACAAAAGCAAGCCCGAAAGGTTGGCACTAAAAAAAACTTATTGAGTCTTGTGTATGTAACATGAAATCTCTGTTCAACTTTCCAGACAAGATTCAAAGGAGGATTCCATAGATCTATATGGATTCTCCTTTAGAGTTCTGTGGACACAACAAAACTTCAGAAAGCTTAATTACCTCGAAAAATTTACTTAAGACGTTGGTGATATTTTTGAGCCATTTCTAGCCCGTTTTTTCTCAGAGGGTGTTTTGCGAAAGCCTCTTCTTTCTTCTGGGCGGGAATCGCGAAGGTTAAATTGAGGCCTGAGGCCGATTGATTTATTTAAAAAGAATCAGTGGATCAGCAACTACTTGTAGGTCCCTGTTGAGGAATCACAGAAACCAGTTAAAGGGCTTAAATTACGAACAGAGCCCACTCCAATCGGCATTCTCGAATCACCTACCAAAGGATAAAGAATAAAGTTGACATTAGAAAATAATTCGTCGTTCTTTAGGGAGCCAGAAACTGCGAATGAATATTTATCTAGAAGAGAGGTACAAAACAGGTTCGTGACTGTCAACGTTGAAGATGCATGACGACTTGTCTACAAGCTGAGTCAAGTTCTTGATCAGAGCGAAGTCTCTGTGTTACGACCTTCAGGTGTCGTTGATCTAGAATAAGGAAAAAAAAATTAGTTTTATGGACGTTAGAATTAAAATCGAAAGGGAACCACAACTCATGGTGATCTTTAGAGGCTAGGACCCAATACTATATTTTTGAATGAGAAAATGTCAAAGTCGATGTCTCAGGCAAAAAACACAACCTAGCAAGTCGTGACCAATTACAAAATTTTAAGATTGATATTTTTTTTTGCTTAAAAATAGGAAAAACAACGGATTAAGGTAGGAAGAAGTATATCAGAGATGAAGGTAAACAAAGAGTCAACACGTTCCCACATTAAATCATAGTCAGCCTCCAGCTTGTAGTTGTTGTGGTTCCAAAATACCTTTCGGAATGGATTTTTCTCTTTTGTTTTAAATTGCTTTTGTATGGTGTGTTGACCTACTCTCTTAAGCTAATCACAACGAAGACTTCCAATGAGACGACAATCATTTATAGTCTTTTTCTTCTTTTTTCAGATTCTATTTGACGATAAATATGTCCATTAGGATGGAAAAGTCGTGAAACAAACAACCAAGCCAGCAGCTGGGATTTATCCGTAGACCATTATTCGGTAGACATGGCGCTTCAGGGATAGTTGAGGCATTTCGATTAAGAGATCATTATCGGGAGTATTGTTGTGCAGGTAAAATAAGGCTAATGGTGGATATTGCTCAGGTTGGCACCAATTAGGATGACAGATGATGGACTTGGAATTAATTGATCAATGAAGTTGATGTCAAATTGTTGTTTAAAATAAATTTAATGGAAATTTCAAGTCCTAATAGTCGCCACAGATATTGAATTTCATTTAAAGTTTCCGGTTTTCTTGGAAAAATATTTCCAAAAAAAAAAATGAAATCGATATTATGTTGACATAAATGTTTATCAATCTCTTGAATGATTCATTTAATCGTTTCCATCACACGTTTTGGCGTTTTAATGACATCGCTAAAAAAAATTAAGTTTTCAAAAGTCCACGTCTTTGTTGTGTTCAACAATTAATTTTTGAAGTTTGTTTTTATAACCAGTCAGACTGTTGTTCTAAATTTATTTAAAGTTTATGCTTATAGCTGCAGAGGAAAGAGAATAATTAAAAAGTCAATGCGAAGTTATTGTTCATAAATTTGTTTTTTATGTTTAAATCCATTTCTCTTTCGTAGTCATAAAACTTGATTTCAAGTTGAAGTTTGAAATTGATCATTTCGCATGGACGTTCTAATTTGCATTTATCGTCGACTTTCTGTCAAAAGTGTGTTTTTAGGTTTTTTCTTATAAATAATACGAAGCGGGTATAAATAGCAAGTGCAACACTAGCTCTTTAGTTAACCTTACCAATCCGACGGATCGATTTTTAGACCACATCGTTGCAAATGCGTGCATGTGGTATCTGTGTCTTTTTGCCACTGTTGTGAGCCGGAGTAAAGCCAAGGAGCCAACTTTGGTACAGGCCAAGAGAAGGGCGACATGCTTGCAGTTGCTCGACTCACCTCGTCAGACGGGGGTTGGTTCTTTTCGACCCCACCTTGTACCACCTGCTTAGCACACAAAATCTCGTGGCATTTAAGCTAGCTAATAGAAGAAAGAGAGATTACTAATGCCCTATGCAGACATCAGACGGACGAATAACAAAAGACGGAAAAAAAACAGAAGGACCGGAAAAGAGTATTGCAAGTCTATCCTAACTAGCCTAAACTAAACTAGGTAGACTAAAAACAATCTTAAAACATATCCTATTAACTTTCTGAACTCCACAGGATGGATTTGAAAACAGCGCTCTCAGCCACGACCATCCAGGTTATGGTATCAAAACGACGATGTACTACTTGTGTTTCTAGTAGGACCTCACCAGATAACCACTTCTACCTACCTATCATACACGCATTTCCTTTTCCAATATCTCTCCTGAATATGGTTTGTCAAGAATCCGAGACATGCCAGATGTTGTTGGTGAAGGATGGCCAGCCCACCTTGCATGTCATGCGACACAACCTGCGCCATCTCCCATGGTCGATGCTGTAGGAAATAGCCTCTTAAAGATCTACCGGTCTATGTTATTTTGGACGGTTTCAAGTCTGCAATTCACCACACACTTAATGCGAGTGTATGCTCCGTTTTGTTTCCGACTCTCATCTTCATTTTTACAAATGATTTCGTTGATGACCCTCAGGTAAGGTAAGGTTGAGTGGCTGTCTCAGCTAAGCAGAAACACATTTAGGCCAGAATGAAGGCCAATTGTGATACCACGCAGAGAAACCGGATAACCAGCATCAAAGGTGTGTAACCGTTTATTCTTCACCTTCATCTCTGCAGCTTGTACAGAAATTGTTAATAGAGACACCCATTCTTATGGCATGCTTGCCTATTCGGCAATGCCCTGTAATGGCACTTACTATATTTCTTAGGTTAGGCCAGATGTGTTTTGATGGAAGCCAATCTGATATGAGCTATTCTTCTAGCTTTGGTATCAAGGTGAGATTTTATCGATTCTAGGGAGGCAGGCGATTCCATTTTCAGAAAGGATCCGACCCAAGCCTTCCTTTTCAAGCTCGTCCGCTCTTCAGTTGCCCGGAACGTCCCTAAGTCCTGGAATACAGCACAGGGAGACGTTGCATTTGTCAGCGGGCTTGTTCAGAGACCTGTGGCATTGCTTTACCAACTTGGATCGTACTATCGGTGATTCTAAGCCTTCTAAGACTGAAATACACTACACTGATCCGAAAGTCGTTTGGCAATATTCAAATCAGGTGCACTAGAGAAGACTCTATACACTGTTTTAGATCCATTTATGTACACTCTATCGCAGATTCGTCTAAGATCCCTACAGATTCCCAAACAATTTTGCTAGGAATTCTTGTCTTGATAACCCTTAGTTTCTCATATTCATTCCCAAACTCACGACCATTCTCTTCGCACGTACAAGAGGAAAGGCAACACATGCTAAGCTCATTAAATTCCAACTTTGATGAACAAACGATGACATTTTTAATAAACACTTCTACAGGATATTTAACGGCCTTCACGACCAACATTCTGTGGTTAGTCGGATTGAACTTGGACGATAACAAACAACATTTTATCGACATTCAAGCTTTAATCGAACAAGGCTGCTGGGGCTGATGCAGTCGGAGCATGCGTATGTACAATGACTGGAGTCATTCTGGATCCAAGGATGTTTTACAAACTACGCAAATTACAGGGGCATCAGCTATACTGTACGAGCACTGAAAGGGATGCTTATACACAAGGAAGGCCTCAATCGACCATCTTGGAGAAAATCTATGAAATTTAGACCGATACCACCATCCCTTTTATCGATTTCATCGCTTATAGTCGTGCACTTACATTCAGGAATTAGCTATACACGACCATTTTGCAGAGGTGTCCCTGTCAGACTTATCCGTCTATTTGAGATGACGATGTCAAAAATGTTCGAAGACAAAGACGTTTACAACTTCATCAGCATCTTAAAGGATTGGATGCAACTCAATATCTAGCATCAAACCATCATTTTGAAACAAAGGTTCCAATCCAGTGAAAGCATGTGAAACAGCGCGATTTCATGACGTTTTAACCTCGGAGGAACACTGAAACAGAGGTAGGCCCTAGACATACTGCACAGTGGTAGAAGATCCAAATGGTGGTTACAGAATGTCTTCATCAACAAATATGTCAACATTAAGAAGAATGCCAACAAAAAACAAAACGCAGTAATTCTAAGTACATATCGTACGACCGCCATTTCCCTTTAACACACACACTCAACCTCCATGGAAACAAAAATATGATAAACGTCCGGTAGTACATCATGGAATCCTTCTTCCGCTGTCACATTATATTTTTATTCAACGTCCTCGTTTCCTTTGGACCTTTTGGTATTTTCACGCTTTTGCGCGGCACTTATTTTGACACTTAGCCGTCCAAGTGTGTGTCATAAATGCGATTAAGATTTATGCGAGAGTCTTGCTCCTTAATCTCTATACATCGTCGTATGCCATTTGCATGTCGCTTTTGCCACACGATTACCCTCATTATGGGACATGGCCTCTCCTCGAAATGAATGGTTTTTTTTTATTCTTGTCAGTGCAGTTCCCCTTTTGATAAAAGTACGAGTACTTGGATCTTAAATCGTCGTGGGTAGAGCCTAGAAGATGACGCCTGTGGTGTGCCAACATAAATCTGCCCAACAGAATACATACATATCCTCCTCCACCAACTTGGCCTCTCGTCATGGTCGATTTGGCGCATACATTTTGCGACAGTGTCGACGTGTACAAACAGCAACAAACACAAGAATACGGGGTCCCTGCAACTAGGGATGGTTGGGGAGTGGTTCGAAAATGACAGTTAATACGTGCAGTGACATTGTCATTATCACATTGTTGTGTCGCCAAACGAGTGCCATGTCAATTTATATTCACGATCCGGACATAGGCTGGCTGTCAGTATCTAGTATGTTGCAAAATTGTTTGATTGATGACCTATTAGTATCATTAGATTGAGATACTTTCAAAGAGTCGATTAAAATGCTGTAGATACGCCGCGTTGGGAAATATTCAACTTTGCTCAAGTAAATGATTGATTGAGATGGGACCTTGCAAAAGCTGACACAGTGACGAAGTGCGTATGTTATTAAGAAGTTAGCCCCCCCCCCAGTTATGACCATCAAACAGATGACAGCTGTTTGATTTATGTTCTCCAAGGGAGTGGATATGGATGCGATATTTACTTGCGTAATTGATTTTGAAATCCATTTTCATCAGTAGGTACCCGTCGTCGTCGGTTTGTTTTTCTTTTTGAGGCTTGCTGCTAAGGCTAGACCTCGATCAAAGGGCTAACTAATTGATTAGTGCGGCAGAGAACTATGCCCTCGATTCATTAAGCTCCCGCATGAGGATTAAACACGCATTTCAATTCATGAAATCCCTGCGGGAGCACGATTCTCGTTGAGGTCGCCTTCGTTTTTATTGTTTTTTATTGAATGGTGACGAAGGCTTTCGACGCGATTAACTCTAGGGTGCGTGTAGTGGTTGACTTAGGTGAATTCCATTTGGAATTAAGAAACGCAATTAAAGGAAATTTTTGTTTTTTTAGATATTCTATGGGTGCAGTGGATTTCTGATTGCGTTTGCCTTGATTCATTTGAGTTTTTTATTCGCTTCGCTTGCGAGACTAGGGAGAGGATGGTAATTTGAATCAATTTTCTTGAATTGGGCTTGCACAATCCCTGGAGAGATTCTTTTTAAATTGGCTTTGATTTAGAGCAGAGATTTGCTGCGGGCTGCCAGTGGGTAAAGCGAGAAATGAGTTAAATAGATGTATGCTTGGAGCGAGGGAAATAATCAGAACGTGATGAAGGCACTTAAGTCATATTTTTAGAATTGAAAACATATTCCCAAGGGTGCAGTGATTTTTAATGAACCCACAAGCTAGCGAACTTGCACTTGCCAAACTGAGTATGTGTTGGAAAGATAAACTTTAACAGATGCTGAGGTTGGGGCGAACTGTAAATAAGTAAGGATCCTTCGAAAGAAAAGTTCGATTCGAATTCCTGGGGGGGAGATATAACCGCGAACTCGACGAGCTGTATAAAGATGTGGATGCAGTCCGGAAAGCAAAAATCCTTAAACTGCACTGGCTCGGCAACATCGAGCGAATGTACGAGAACGCTCTGACTAGGAGGGATTTCGAATTTCAGCCAACTGGTTCACGAAGAAAAGGGAGACCAAACATCCGATTAAAAGATCAGGGAATCGCCGGCCGGCGCTAGAAACCCTGGTTTAGTAAATTGAAAGCAGTGTACCAGAGACGGCGAAGGATGGAAAAGGCCTAATAGAAGGCCTAGGAAGAAAAAGAGGTTGGGGACAACAAGGGGGTGGATTTCATAATATCCCAAGCGTTACATACAAAAGAACGTTTCCAGCAACCCGCTTGTCCTTTAAGAGGAACAGTAGCCATTCTTCTTGATCCTCCGCCTCTGATTGTATTTCATCAGAAATAGCTTGATTACTTGATGGCATGGTATACACGGCACATCTTGGAAGCGTGCTATGTATGTATTCTTAGGTCGTTCCGCTAAGAAAAGTAGCTTTTCAACGCTGAGTTGCTCGCAAAATCTGGTTTTTCTCACACGATCCTTTCGACTTATTCCTACAACACAGCTTACACACGCGATGTTATTCTTTTGGTCACTACCTAGATTCCAAGACCATAACCGAGAATTGGAACGAATACCCAGTTAAAATCCCGATTTGCTCTTCCTGATAGCAGATCGATCAAGGTTAGGTTAGGTTGGAGTGGCAGGCTGCAAATTGCAACCTCACTTAAACCAGATAACGTCTTCTATGTTACAACATGGATCTGTACTTTAACTAGAAATACTTCCCATTGAACCAGCCGAAGCTTGCTTGGAAGCGCTAAAGGTTGCCAGTGCTGATGACAACCAGTTCTTTCAGGTTTTAAAAGAAGCTGAGAGGGCTGGACAAGTGCAAAAAAAAGGTAGAAAATTGCCTCCCTTTCCTTTCGCTACCTATTTAAATGGGGCTCCACTGACATGTGGAGTGGAGTGATCACAGATTATTGGAAACAACTATTAATTCCGATTTATTTGCGTTAGCCTTCATTCCAGCAGCATCGCAGACGGCTACAAATAGATGACTAGTCCTCACGTCTTTTAGTATGAGACACTCTCCACCATGGCTGCAAAAAGGAGCAAACACTGCTTACAGTAAAGGGCAACGATTTAACGTCGTTTACCCGCATTGTAAATGAAGACTGAATGGCCTTTAACAGGCAACCATCAATCCAACATAAATCTGTCCAACAGAATGCCCTCCAACATGTCTTAAGGCGTCAGGATTTCCTTGAAGCAAAAGCGCTTCCTGATGCACTCACATAATATGCGTTCCGCTGATTCGTCTTCCTCAACCAGTGGACATTCAGTTTCCTGAACAATATTTAGTTTATGTAAGTGAAGCTGCCAAGTCTTCTAATATCATTCCTTTTGTGATTAAGGGTGCTCTTGGTGGTTTTGTTCAGACTAGTCTAGGTAAGTTCTAAACGGGAAATAAGGAATACCACAGAAAGGTTCGACACCTATCAACCTTTCAGGTGAACCTTTTCTAGCTACTTGGTCAACGATTTGGTTGCCTTCAATGTCCTGGAACCTACCATAGTTTAACTTTGTTTCGCTTTGATTGGTTTTGGAGAGTAATGCTAGGGCAGCTAGAAACAACTTTTGAGTTGCAGTAGTAAGAACGCAGTGTTTAAAGTGCTGCTTGTCTGTCTGTGAATATGTTGATGGTTGCCTTCCTTCTAACAGAGTCAAGATTGATGTTGGCGCAGGTATCAATGGCATGGAGGTCGGCCGTTAAGACTTTGTGATTAGGGCCACAGACACCAACGACAACAACGGAATCCATCTTTGATCCATCAGTATACCACACTAGTCTCTCAATATTCAGCAGCGGATCCCCACTTTCTCAGGAAAGGTTTTACATAATCTGTTCTATTGAGATCTTTCGAAGACTAAATCCGTCACCATAGGAGCCACGATTCTCACATCTTACATTTAATGAAGAAGGATCCTGATAAATCTCTAAATTGTAAAACCGATAATTTATTTTACGCCTTTCGCCCAAATCCAAGCACAGTTTTCACACAATCACAACTTTTTAAGGACATTAGATGTCTGTTTATCTTCTCGATTTACATTTAATCTTCTCTTCATCGAAGACAGTGAAGTGTATGGTAATAACCAAGATTTCTCTTCATAAAACAATAAAAGTTCCACAACTATTCGTAGTCCTTCACAAACAAACCAATTCCTCCACTTAACGTCAATATTTCGAAAGTAAATTGAAAGCAAATCGAGAATCAAGAATCATCAATATAATTCCAAAGTTTCTTCGAACTACATTGGAGGTCTCTTTGTCATCGGATTCAATGCCTCTAACTGTCTCCAGAAAATACAACACCGAACACATCTTCTTTCTAAATATTCCTTTCCATTCTTTTTTTTTTCCATTGTTATCGTTGTCTCCCTATTTTGGATCCATTGGATCCACTTTATCACTACTATGACATTCTCCTTAGGTAAACAATAATAACCCATTCAACAACAATTAACTAATACGACATCCACAAATGGAGACCAATTTTCCACTTAACAAGCATTTCATCCACACCGCCATTATGATGACGATGACTATACAATGATGACGACAATATGATGATATATCGGTTGAAGTAGTGTGGATCCAAATAGATGTGGTCTTTGGGTGTCTGGTCACAAGTGGTGAAATGGTGACATGATGACTGAAATCAAATTCTCATGTCACAATCATTAATATTTTCCCAAATGGGAAGGAGCTCTTCAAAACGGTTTCGTTATGTCCGAAGCATTGACAACCCTATAATATCACCACAAAAAAAAAATGCTCACGCACACACACACACATATGAGTTGTGTTGTACAAAGCAATAAATGTCCATTTCTGCTCTTTCAATTCAAATCAATTTCGATTGATTTGATTGCGGTGAGGAGTGTTGTTATTTGCCTCACCACCTCCAGTCCTCCATCCACTGGTCAAACAATCCCGTAAGCTGTTCGACTTGAAATTGATTGAGATGGACATCAAATGGACTGTTGTACAGAGTAGTTGTGAACTTTACCATTCATTTTGTAGGGGGAGGAGGAGGAGGGTTATTAAAAGTTTTGTATGTTTAGTTTGACAGCTGTGAAGAGGGAAGCAGCGTTCGTCCAGTCATTAGTAACTTTCTCCCCCCCCATTTTGTCGACATAAATTGGACAAACTAGTGGGGAAACTCAAACCACACGATGACACGTGACCAATCTACATACGAACATACGTACGTCGTGTGTGTTTCATTTGGTCAAGGGAGCAGGAGCTGTCCCGCACTAAAAGCCAAATTAACACTTCTTAAGATACGTTGGCAAAACCCTTGTTGTATGGACAAGGAAAATGTAATAAATTACGTTTCAATTTTAAGGGCACACATAGACACCACGAAAAAAGGGGATCCCGGAGAAGATGTCAGATTCCCCAAGATTATTTTTTCCAATTGTGTTGGGCGGTTCTGAATCCGTTACTGAAGACACTTAAAGGAACAGAAAGACAGCTGTCGCAGTTGATTAATTGCCTTGGATTCTGTTTTTCCTTTTTTTTTTTTATTGTCCCTTCGCGATGCATCAAGATGTCTCTCACCCAAGGAGACGATTTAAGGCGGAGGTGATCAACTTTTTAGCAAGTGAAAATGTTCTTGTGACTCTCATTGGTATTATTTTTTATTTTGAGATCCTTGAGAGTGAGTGCCGCCTGTTAATGGTGGACAGATGTAAGTGAATGAAGCCGAAGGAGGAAAGGTGATTGATTTATGAGATTTGCAAATCATTTAATTGTTTTATTTTCTGTTCTTGGATGACAATTCGTTTTATCGGATGGATTGAGAAAGGAAATGGCGGCGATTAGATAAATTGATTTGAGCGGGAACTGAAAGATATGTCAATTGAAAGTTAGTTTGACTTGAAATGAATGATGAACTGTTTTCTTTTGAATAAAGGAGACAGAGAAGAACAGAGATGTCTCCTTGGACTGTGAAAGTCATTTATTAATGCAGTTCAAAGAAGGACAATTTGAAGGAGTTGAGAAGTTGGATGAAATAAAAGGGTTTTTGCGTCTTGAAAGCAATTTCATTACTGATTTAAGGCGGCGTTACTTCCTAATGGACATAGTTATCATCACAGAGAAAAAGTTGGTATTTTCTGTGTAAAACGTATCCCTAACCGCAGGGAACTCAGTATAGAACCACGTGTTGCTTTATACGCCTACAGCAATTCCTTTGTTAGAAGGTGGGGTCTCCAACCTAAAATGCACACAGCCGCAGTTTGTCCTATGCTCAACTAAGGATCGCTCGTTGGGTGGCCCGACTGAAGAAAAGCTTACAGCATTACAAAACTAGCATAGAAACTCTCAACGTGTTCCTAAACATCCTGCCACTGGATCTGCACATCAAATACATCGTTTTATGTAGTGCAATTAGACTCAGAAAATCTGAATTATAGTCCGCGAAACCATATGGTCACAGAAATGCTCTTGTTCTGCTACCTAATTCAAATTTAGTCCACTTTCCAAACAGGACGGAATGAAAAAACAACTCACTTCTATCGAAATATAAAGTATCGATCTTTACCGACGGCTTTAAGATAGAATGCAGAGTTGGAGACCTTCTGTCTTCTCAACAGAACGAAGCGTATCCAAAACCTACAGCATTTCAGGCTCTTCGAATGAACTCCAGCGAAAGTACTAGCGATTAGAGAGGCCTGCAAGGTCTTAGCAGCCAAAAATAACTTAGGAATCTTTATTGACAGTCAGGCTGCCATCAAAGCGCTCCATTGACACACTCTGTCCTCTTAATTTGTCGAACAGTATAAGGAAATTATTTCTTAGGAAGGCACTCCGTTGATTATTATTCTCCTCTAGGTTCCCGGCCATTTGGGAGAGCAGGCGCGCTAGCCAGATGCGACTCAATCTTTGATGGTTATTCTGCACCCCGATTGGACTCATCAAAAGAAGAGTTTTCCAGCACTTTCTCTCAATTGCTTATTCCAGATGCAGTATTCTAGAAAATTGCGCCGTATCCAAACTTATAAGTACCGAGATAGCAATAAGCAAGGATCACTGGCCGATTGGTTCATATGTTGCCAAGTTAAGCATTCAACTTAACGCTCATCGCGGTACCTGCAACAATACACAAGAATAGGGAACGCTATTTCACTCTCTTTATGACTGCCCGGCACTAGTTAAGATTAGATTGGTAGGTGAGGTGGGCACTAGTCCCTTATCACTGCGGCCACAGGTGGGCCTATTGTGATATCCTCTATTTAAAGCTCCTCTATGATTCCGGAGTGAGTGATAAAACCGGCTATGTCTTTGGGTGAACTGGTGGTGATATCCTCCGCCCTAAGGTAGTGGTTACCTAGAAAACGATGACGTGTTTTTGTGAGACAGTTACAGTGACACAGTATGTGTTCTGCTGATTCTTCGTCTTCGTTGCACATTCTACAAGTGTTGTCTTGTGCTATTCCCATAGTCATGAGATGTTTTTTAACCCGACAGTGTCCGGTTAGGAAGCCTGTGACTATACGAATCTGACTTCTCGTTAATCGTAGAAGTTGTTTCGTTCTTTTTTGGCATAAAGGTTCTAGCTTGTCTGTTACCTTCCATTTCTGACCAGTAATGTTGTGCTTCGTCTTTTAACCAATTTTGTACACAGTCTTTGGCTGTACTTATTGGGAGGCCACAGAATGGTCTTGGCAACATAAATGTTGATGCAGAGCCTTTTCTGGCCAGTTCATCTGCCTTTTCATTGCCTTCATATCCGCTATGGCCCGGTTCCCAAATGAGATGAACTCTGTTTGTGTTAGCCAGTGTTATAAGTAGTTGCCCGGCACTAGCTAGAACCAGGTATCTCTCACTTGACGAACCCCTTCTCAAAGAATGGTCTCTGACATAAAATTTTGCAAACATCGTTTAGTTTTTTAGCTCCACAATATGAATTTGAAAACTACTTCTCTTCATCACACCCATCAACATCCAGGTCACATGAGTCGTGGTATCAAATGGCACAACCGCACTACTTGTGTCTCTGATAGGAGCTTACCAGACAGTCACTTCTACCTCCCTACCTTGATAACTCGATTCCTTCCTACCAACTCCCTCAACTAAAGCTTCCTCAAGTTTTGGTTACAAATACCCTAATTTGTTAATTCCTCTCCCACCATCAGGAAGCATTGAATAGAAAGCCCGTTAATCAAAACCACTTCCGCTACAGTTGTGTCCCGTTTACAATCTAATCAAATCAATGATTAATCTCATCAGGTGTGTGTTCTTAAGCCGCACATTGCTTCAATACAATCTGAGTACAATAATTATGAGAAGCACACAACACACCACCCATACAGAGATACACATTCACATGGCAAATAGTCATCGAAACATTGCTGTCTTCTTGGCAAGGAATCCCACTCAATCAGTCAACTATACGAGTACATTTGCCAACCTCATCCTCGTGACCTCATCAAAGTTGTAGAGAATTGCATTCGGATTGGTCGGTTGGTTGGTTTGCAACAAACACCGAGTGGCTATGCATCCACAAGTCTCCACAATCGCAAGCTATTAATCAATCAGAGTACGTGTAGATAAACCACTGAATGTGGCATAAATTTCAAATCCATCATGGAGATGGTCTTATGCGGTTGTAGTCCGCCACAACCCCATTGTCAAGGAGCGTGCTCACACTTTAAAGGAAACCTCCAGAAGCAGGTCAATGCTGGATCTCATCATGTTGAGCTATTCTATTCCAATTAATTAAATTGTAGATTCAGGCTTTTTTTTTTTTAATGAGTTCCAAGATGGACAAGCCTTAGCAATCAAAGTGGTTTCACTTGAATATACCTTTAGTGTGTAGGTACTCTCGAACCAGCTTTGTGTGGGTTGGGATGGGGATACAGCACAGAAGTGATGCTGGTAATTAACATTTTAATTATCTACAAGTCAAAGGAGGAGATGCATGTATTCACAAAAACTAACAAAAAATTTGGACAAATTAACACTCAAACTCCTACTCCCTATCTGTCTCCAAGTAAGAGAGTGAGATGTGTGGCCCTTATGCTGGCCACTTTTGGGCGGGACTTGTGTGTAAATTAATAAAAATGTAAATGCCGATGATTTTTTACAAATATCCGTGGGGATCTGATTCGAAAACAACGCAACGCGGATAAAACAAAACACTAATCGGCGCCGACGCTCGATTTGCATAAAATACCAATTTAATTCGCTTGTTAACAGGTATTCTCTATTTATGTAGATTTGTTTGTTTTCTCGCTTTGTGGGCTTCGGATGGGACCTACAAGTATGTAGCCGGCAGGCCTTAATAAATCTTAAAGCTAAATGTCATGTGGCATGTGTCATGTTTCGAATTTGATGATTTAAATTGCCTAGAGATTGAATTCCATGTACTTGGAGTTGTTTTCTTTGGAACACAGAAACGTGGAATTTGAACAACACTGGAATGGAGAGTTGAAGTGAGTTTGGAATCTGTTAAGTGGGGGTCTGGTGATAGGTCTTCTGTGGCAGGAGAAATGTAAACAATATTTGTGAGGTAATTATGGCAAATCTTGTTACGAAATTTATGAGAAACTTGGAGAATGCAAACCAGTTTCAAGTTTAAAGCGAAACGCTGATTTATGCGGTTCTAGACAGTTGACATCTTATTTTAGGAAGAAAGGGAGTGTGCGTGTCGATGGACACCTCGAACAAGAAGACACATTTTGATATTGATCCCTGCACATGCTTTAAGGACAAAGATTGTTGATTGGAGAACGGGCGGTCTTAGGAACTGTAGGAATTGAAGCGAGGGAGTTTAAGGTCGCTGGCTTATGTGACAAGCTATTTCTCCCCTTAAGTGACTTCTACAGTCTAGACTGGAGAAGTCGAAATTGTTTCATTCCTTCTTCGCTGAGGAAAGGGCTGGCCTTCAGTGCCCCCAACTTTTGCATTACTACGTCCCCAGGGGACGCTGTTGAAGTCTCGGCGGAGACTTCCATTTTCGCTTTTTGCTCGCATTGATGGCCCTCTTGAGCTAAATTTCACTAGAATATCTTCCGTTGGTTCAGCGTGCCTTCTTCTTTCTCTGGGAACTTAGTGTCTAAAATGAAGGCATCTTCTTCGGAGCACGGTTATCTCGTTGGTCTACCAGTATACCGGTTCCCTGTTTCTGCTGAAGCTACTTACTCGGGACATCGAGGTATCAAATGCTGGCTGTATGAGATTCATCGTGGCTTCAGTCTTTGTTTCAGCAGCACGAGCTATTTTTAGAACAGTGCTTTCTCCATTTATGATCACAGACTTGGGAAGCTCTTCGTTGTTGGGCTTTGTTTTCGGCTAGATTCGCGTTGCTCATTTCGTAGATCAAAGACGATGTTATACTGATCGCTGCCGTTGTAGTCTTCGATGGCTCTCCGGTTTTTGACTCTTGTGGATGTCAATTCTGACGCAAAGGTAATATCTGGGATTGTACCTTTGCGTCCAAGTTTCCTCAAGGTGGTTGTGTTGCCTACATTGGCTATGTTGAGTCTTCGTCTTGCAGCTATCTCGAGTACTTGCCTTCCTCGAGAGTCCGTAGTAGGCATTCCCCATTCATATGCTCTGACTATGAAGTCCCCGGCGACCAGGGTCTCCCCTCGTTCTTTTGACTGAAGTCCTCCAGTCCATCCAACTTCTCTCGGAACTTGCTTATACTTTCGTTTGGCGTGAAATTGCATCTGATTATTGTGAGACCTGCGCTTCAGACCCACATGAAGCCATTTGTTGTGCCTTGGCTTTTATCGGGGCTATCCTTTGTCTGGGATCCAGATGTCGGCTGTTTCTTTGTTCTTGGAGGGACGGTGCATAAGAAAAAACCACGATTTCTTGGCCCATGCAAATGAAAAGGGACCATAACCACTCCTGCAATATCAGCAAGCGACCGACTGCACAACGACGCGCTAAAAGGCACCTGAGAAATGGCTAAAGGCTGACGAGACGGGATGCTATTGACCAGTGAAAAGCCCTGAAATGTTGTCTGGTGAGCTCAATGACAATCTATTTGTCCTCAATGCTGTTCTGTTCAGAAACTCGGTAGAAACGGAGTCGAAATGGTAAGAGCCTTGACTTTTAATCACTTTCTCATATCGGTTTCATTTCAATGAAGACTTTCATAACATTTCTACCTTTATCGAGTGCTAATGCCAAAATTGTGCCCAACACTTGATAAGTCCATTTTTGTCTCGTAAATCTGAAGGCATAAGGTTAGGTTAGGTACCTTGCCTGACGAAGAGGAGCTACCTCTGCGCTACACTCAGGTTTCTGTAGACTCATTGTGATACCCATAAGGGAAAATCTTACCCTACTCGCTTAAAGAGTATAAAATTGATAAGCCTACATACTGTGTCTGTGGTACAAACCATCCTGTGGATTTTATGATGATGTTTAGACCGTTCACCGGGTTGTCGGATAGTTCCTTGAGATCCCGGAAGAAGTGACATCCGAGGAACTTATGCCTTAGGTGGTACAGGCCAAGACAATAAGAGTGGAAGTGGATTGTATCCTCATGAACTTCCTCGTCACCAAAGCCCCTTCTTTCATAATACGAAGCTTCTACAAGTGGTACTGCAGAGTTTTATGCCCTGTAGTCACACCTATAAGGATGGAAAGGGATTTTCTATCTTTTTGCATAATTCTGTCGGACATTCGGACTTGGTCTTGCAAACATTTTCTTTTCGTCTCTTCAGCCTTGAAAGTTATTTTCTCACTTCGTCATGAAGTAAGTGCGTTCTAATCTTTTTAATGTCAAAGTTTCTCTTAAAAGATAAACCCGCCCCCCAAGTGACTTTGTTCTATAATACATTTTCCATTTCCATTTCCAAACAAAAGTACCAAGTCTTGTAAACCATCATTTTGTGTAACTAATTTCCATTCCTAGGAACAGTTACCCTAATTAAATACGAACTTTTAGCTTGTCTAAACGTCACAAAACTAATGAAAGATATAAATCATCCGCAATCCAAATCCTCCGCAAAAGGATACAAGGCGCTATGGTATGCTTTCGAAAAGTTTTTTTTTCTTTCTGAAATTCTCGGTCAATTACTCAGACTCTCCTTTCATCTGTTCATCGAGGTCAAATTAGGCAAGCATGCTCCGAAAGTTTCCTCACATCTACCAGTGTGTTAACCACATCTTGTGTGCGCTCCAATACAAGCCTATCTACGCTCAGTGGGTAACCAACTAGAAACGCAAATAACAGCAACAACAACAAAGCAACGGCAAATTGAAAAAAAAAAAAAAAATTACTTCTTTTGCTTGATTAACTTGCACCGAACTCTAACCACAACAGTATCGAACTTTGGAGGTGAGAGGCTGAGTACACATGGCAGTATGACGAGACGGGACCAAAGCAATTTACTTCTCTCCCTGCGAGGTATGAACTGTAAATCAAGAGAACGATTGTTGCACTGCTTGAGGTCGGGCTTATTTAGACGATTCCCCCCCTCCCCCATCCAGGCTGGGCCTTGATTTTTTATTTATTTTACCTTTCGGTGGACACCCGGGAACATGGAAAAATTAAATTCAATTCAAAATGCAAAATATCCACCATCAGTCATGTTGCAAAAATGTATCTGCAACAAAGGTACGCGAATGATAGTTACAAAGTTGGTGGTGTAGTGCCCCCCACGATTTAGGGGGCCTCTGAGCGCCCAATTGCAAACAATTTATTGCATTTGACCACCTGCTGTAGAAATGTTGGAACGATTGGTGCAAGGGGGGGGGGGAATGCTACGGTGGTAGAACTTCGGATGGGAAATCAATTTTTGTTGCGGCTGCTGTGCTAATGCACAGAATGTGTGCAGAAGAATGCTTTAGGCCTCGCTCGTGTAAATACCATGAGATAGCTCAGTTAAAAAAAAAATGGAATGGATACACAATTGCACGGGTCGTTCCTCCATCCAGAAACGTACGAGTACACTGTTCCGTAAGTAATTGCGCGCACTGGAAGAGTGTTGAGGTGGAATTTTTGTTAGATTGTGTGTAGTTCATGAGCAGAAGGCATCTTGTGGATAAGTTAGCGACATTTATTGCTGGCTTTGCATCAAGAGGAAGATGGCGAAGAACCGAGTCAGTCCAGTAATCAAGAGGGGTATGTGGGTAGAGCGTTTGAAATGCCATGGGGGCAGTTCATGGGTTGATGCATGCAACGCAGTGGTTGGAGTTAATGTGGCAGTTTGAGTGCAACTGGGGAAAATGTGGGATCAATAAACAATTGCTGAGGTTGTGCAATTGCAATCACCGACGTGATGGTGGGTTGTGGATTTATGAACGGGTGTGGAAACAGGTTCCCTTTGGACTTTTTCTTATGTTGTGGCATCATGAAATGTAATTTCTATGCAACACGTTTGAATCCTTTGTGTCATATATTTTATTCATCACTCGCTGATAGATTTGGTTAAAACTTTGCCTATTCAAAGCAGAGGTTCTGTTCTCATCATCATTTCAAAGTGCCCTTTGGGTCTCGAAAACTTTTCTAGTTGAGTTCGACATTTGTAGTCAATTCTTTCTTTTTTCGATAAACATCCACATATGGCTTAGTACGTGACTTGTACTTAAGCCGTGATTGATATCCATGCACCACTATTTGCCCTTCGCGACTCCCATATGTTGCGATCTATTTTTTCATTAGCAACTTCGTCTTTGTCAAAAACACGTACCTCGTTTTAGCTGCTGCAGATAACTCCACATCAGCTGGATGGAATCGTGCAATGTTATCGATATTGTGTGCCTGTGCCAAAGTAGTACGTGCCGATCAGTTAACTGCAAAAGAACTTGAGATTGTCACATAGTACATGAAAGTTATATGAGATCGTCTTCAAACATCAATACGCCTTATGAGATCGAATCTTATGTTATTTCGTTAAACCCGATACTTTTCGGGAATCTTTCCCTTAATATCCTGAGCTTAATCTATACTGACAGATAGATGACTTGTACGTATCATGATGAGTGATGCAACAGTTAACAGAACAATTTGGCAGGAGCATCCAGGAACGTCAAAGCTGACTTACCACGACTAATTTTGTCCCCAACAGCGTCAAACACGACTCTGTCCCAGCAGCAGTTGCGGAGCAAAATGCGGCATTTGGTTTAAAAGATCGCTTCCACAAGTCATAGCTCAGCCCCCTTATAATTTCATTGTCCAGTCTAACATTTCTGTGAGGCTTTTCGAGATCAAGCTGTCCCAAATCTGTACCGCACATCGACATGATGCCAATGAGTGCTTCGTTATAAAGAGTCTTTCATTAAGCGTTTCCTATCTTTAAATTTGAAAGCCCTATCGATGCCATAACATACGGAATATAACATCGTTCAAATGTCCGCCGCGGCTTCTCTGGGTGGCGCGCATCCGAAATGACCAATTTTCTATGACTCTGCCGCATAAATCAGGCTGAATTTGATCGATGGCTTTTAGGGCCGCTGTGGTTTGTGGCTTATTCGCATAGACCTGTGACTTCAGAAAAACACACAATAAAAAGTCTAACGGAGTCAAATCGCATGATCTCGATGACCAGTTCACATCACCTCCATGTGGGATGACCATGCCCTCGAATCGCTCGTGCAGAATTACCAATGTGGCGTGAGCTGTGTGGCACGTAGCGCCGTCCTGTTGAAACCACATGTCGTTGGTGTCCATATCATCCAATTTAGGCCAAAGGAAGTTGCTAATCATCGACGTATAGCACTCGCCAACGTCGTTCTCAAATAAATATGGACCGATGACGCCCCAAGCCCAAAATCCACACCAAGCAGTGACTTTTTCGGGATGCATTGGACGCTATTGGATCTCATGTGGATTGGTATAGTCCCAAATTCGACAATTTTGTTTGTTGACGTACCCATTCATCCAGAAATGGGCCTCATCGCTGAAGATGATTTTTCGATGAAAATTAGGGTCAGTTTCCAACTGCTCCAGAGCCCATTCAGCGAACACACGTCGTTGACTATGGTCGTTTACCTTCAGCTCCTGGGTCACTTGAATTTTGTACGGGTACAGGCCCAAGTCACGATACAAAATTCGCCAAATTATGATCTGCGAAAGGACCAGTTCTTGTGAGCGACGCGAAATCGACTGCACACACTCACGAACAGATGTAGCTTCAGCAATATGATCTCTACCAACTGTCAAAGTTCGGAAGTCCCTATTGGAAGACCCTTTAGTTGACGCTGAATTATGTCGTCCTTGAACGTTTGCCACAATATCTGTGGCTTGCACAGTCCACAAGGAGGCACCAATGTTGAAAAAAAACTACCATATCCTAGCATACGACTGGCTCAGGACTGGTCGCAATTGTCGTTTTTGAAGATAACCCTAGCTTCACATACTTCTCTGTACGTCGCGTGTTCGCATCCATTCTCAGGTCGCTAAACGACGTCGTTCGGTCGGAACCCATTTGTGTTGAAGCCCTATCTTAACGCAAGTGAAGCCAGATAAAAAGTAGCCAGATTTGGACTCAATCAGTTTAATGGTGTTTGCGTGAGTAACGGACAAAAAAAAAAACGAGAACAAAATTAAACCTTAAATCATCAAAGGATTCCTAGCTTCACTTGCTAACTTTTTAGATGATCAACATCATGAATTTTGTATTTCCCAGTAAAGAAATATTTGACAAAAGATCTAAAGATTAACATTACCCATAGATACAGCAAAGGAAGCGTCAAAGACCCTCCTGACTTCTATCATCATGTCACTTACCTGCAAAGAAAAAATGAAAGAAAAAATTATGTTAGTCACATCAATTTCTATTAAGTTATTCCTTAAGGCATAATTCTACCATCAATACAATGCAGAAAAAAAAAATAATAAAACAAACAAAAGTCGAGCCTAATTAAACTTTTTTGCAGTATTTTAACACAAGAAACACATTAACCTTCTGCCCTTTCCCCAGACTTTTTACTTCCTTTTCCTTTGTTCCAAATGAAAAAACTAAGCCGCGCAACGCGAGAAAGGGACTTTTGTTATCTTTTCCACTAAATTACCATCCACTTTCTTCTACTTATTCATTAGGTAGCTGTTTCCTTGCAACTAAATGAGGAAAGAAAAAGGAAAAATTAAAATTCCCCACAAAAAAAAAGGACGAAGAACAGAGAGATACTTTAAATATGCGCTCATGAAATGTTCACTTAAAGTCCTTGGCTTTCAGAAGCTTTTTTTTCTTCATTTTTCTTTTTAAACAATTCTTTCTTTTTCTTTATTTCCACCAAAAAGGATTCATTATCCTGTTGAACACTTATAGAGCGTTAATTTATGGTTTCAGAAAGATTTTCTCACCATCATACAAAATAAAAGTTCCAAGGATTCTCTCCAAGGAACTGAAAAGAAAATCAAAAAAAAAATAACAACTGTTGGCGGCATATGTCCCAAGAACTAAAGATTAGGACATTCATAATATTGAAAAGAGACGACACTCTCTCGAGACCAGTTCGAATTTCACAACAAAAAGGACGATACAGCAAAAAAAACAAAAAAAATTAAATGAATGTCTACTTCATTGGTTCGTTGTAGTAGAAAGGGCACATGCCTCAGCTGCTATGTTGTGTTAAGTGTATAGGCGATAGCCTTGTGGCTACAGAAAAGGAACCATCACCGCCTGCGCTTGTGAGAAATATAAAGGAGGATGCGAGTATGAGGACTTCTGGCGCTTCGCTGAAATGGTTATGTAAGCCAAGTGAGAGATGTGTTTTTTAAACATTTCCAGTTGGTGTAATACGAGCTAATTATTAGCCTGCTTATATAATAAATCCTCTTTGGAGCACTTCGCCGGATGAATAAAGAAACTCGGTATAAAGGAGGACGCAGTTTTTTTTTCTGTAATTCAAAACAAAATTCAGGTTTGTCCTTGAAATTACCACAAACGCAGAATGTTGTTGATTTTTATATATTTTTTTTTTTTTTGTACAAGAACGAGATAAGATGGAGGATATTTTTACGATGTTGTAGTGGACACTTTAAATGATTAAGGATGAGAGTTGGCTTTCCTGTGTTTTAGAACTACAATTCCATGTATTTACTCCTAATGAACTATAGAGCGCGTATATATACATGTAGTTCGACGATTAATTAAATTAAGGAGTAAGGACACAAAAAAAGAACTTCTTCAGATCCAGTTCGTTTTATTTGGCTCATTTTTGTTTAAATCATTGGAAACATAGATCTACAGTGCTAACTCAAAGCTTATGAATTATAGGATAGACGGCATTCCGTCAAAATGGATCAATTCGAAAGTGTGAAAACCTTTACAGTCTTACTCATAGCTTGACTGTCTTAAAAGGCCGACATAAACCACCAAGAGCTCTACATTTAACGAATTCATCTAACGGTTGGAGTACGCATGTGATATCGACATTATCGCCCGTTCCCAGTGTGTCATTATTGAAGTTTTTTCGACGGTTTTGTGATGAATGAGGATAAGGCAAAGTACATGCTGTCAAACGTCAAACTTGTCAATCAACAGAGGTAAATAGTGAAAAAGTTCATCGAAATGTTCCCAAATATAAACTCTATACATGGCACCTTGGTGGAGATTCGACAAAGGATCAGTTTGTCCGCACAGCTGGTATCCAAACCCCTAACTCAAAAGTGCAAAACCATGCTCTACAAAAGTCTGATGTTGCCAGTTTTGATTTATGGAGCTGAATGCTAGATGCTGATAAGTTAGATAACGCAGCAGATCTTGGGATTCTATGTCAAATATTTGGTCCTGTCTGCAAGGTGGGTGAACTTAACGAGCTGTATAAAGATGTGAATTAAGTCCGGAAAGCATAAATCTGTCGACTGCACTGGTTCGGCTACATAGAGCGAATGGACGAGAGTGCTCCAGCTTAGAGATCTACGAATCACAGCTACCTGGTTCACGAAGAAAAGTGAGATCGAACCTTCGGTTTAGAGACCAGGCATTTGCGAACGTTAGAAACATTTGTCTAGTAAACTGGAAGCAGCGTCCCCTAGACCATGAAGGATGGAAAGCAACATTAGTTTCGGCTCAAACCCTTCGAGGGCCACTGGCATGATAAATATGCATATTAATATCAGTAATTAGTTAGCTAGTTAATTTGAAGTGGTCTTTTAGAAAAGAGCTATACAAAGACCTAAAGAAGTTCCATTGTGTTACTATTTTGAGTTCAAAACCGAGATCTATTCCTTTAACCATTCAGATTTCGAGGATAGATAGACAGATTCTTGTATGATAGATTCTTCCGCTTATTCGTTCTTGCTGTTCCTGCTTGGATCGCTGTAAAGAATGACTAAACGCTGAGCATTAAGAGACCAAATAAGCCTCCTATTGTTGCCAACAGTCATCGGTGTAAATCAGTTGTCAACTATCCTATTATCTGTACCCAGTGAACCTTGCCTGGCCACTTTCATCAAAGTTCCCATGAATGTCAGAATGACTTGGGACCCAATAGAATGTGAAGTCGTACTATATACTGATCTTGTGCAGACATACGCGACAGTTCTTAGCTGCCATAGATTATGCTGAATACATCGAATCTATCAGCAGCCTTGCTGTCAATATACATAAATCACAATGTCACTCGGATCTCTATGGATCCATTGTGTTCCTCAAACGTAGTATTTCCAGTCTGAAGGAGAAACAAGGAACAAAGGTCAGTGTTATTTTGTTGGTGATCGTTCGACCTCCTTGAATCATCGACCATGTGTTATGAATTTTAGAACTACTTTTGGTGGCTTCTTAGACAGGTCGCCCAGGCAGTTGGAATTGTATTCACAAAAAGTCGCCTTTCTCGTTCTATGAAGACTGACACATTCGCATAGGAATATTATTATGTCCCGGAAACCACCAGTTCGCGATGAGAGTTTTGAGCTCGTCATGACAACGTTTTAACTTTACTACTGTACGTAAATATGAGTTACTTTCCTTGACATAAGCTTCGTTGATAGTTTTCAGACTGCTTCGGCGATGACTAGGACTTTCGTGGTTCGGAAGTCTTTTTAACCGAGAAATGTTGGGTTCTAGTGAATAGATGCCGGAACCCACTCTCTTTAGTTTTTAACCCGTTTGTAAAAATCTAAATTTTGTTCGGGTTGATGGCTTTTCTGCTGACTCAGTCCATCTCTTGAGGAAAGCTTGTATTTTAGCCAGAATGGTCCCCATCGACATTCTCGCCAACGAGATGCAAAGGGTCAACTTTAGGCGAACCGATAACTAACAAGAGCCCATCGTTATCTGAAGGGACAAAGCTGAATACAGAACAACATCTGTAGCATTATAGAAAGCCAAGTTGGATAATTCGGCAAAAAGCAGATGAACCCACAAATTGATTGAAGACGCGAAACACTATATGTTCCACTGCAAGTGCATTACGTATAAACGTGAAAGTTTCCCATGATAAAATCATTTATTCAAACTATTTGTAATGCCAAACTTTCTGAATGATCCCCCCTGAAACTATCCTTGATCCGCCGTGCATTCGATGTATAAACAATTGTAACGAGATTAACCTACATAAACGTGTTAACTTTTTTTCCATGTTACTGAAATGGAGGATTAAAAATAAAAAGCTCATCAACTCCCTTAAGGAGTTTTTTTTTTAAACTAAACTAAAACTATATACACCAACTGAACAGCATGAGGACTGCTATAACGGATAACTTAATAAATTGTATACACTACTTCAGTCCCCTTCAACAACATTGAGGAAAAAAATAAATAGATACCTCCATATAGAAAAAAAGAACATTATAACGATGTACGAATATACATATCTTTTTGTAAATCCATTTAACTTAACGATGACAAAACAATATGAAACGATTCCTTCTAATCCTAAAACAAAAAATTCATAATAAAAGTTTTCCTATTCACCCGAATGCCAAAAACAGCGAATCTGCCGGGGAAATAATCAAAAAAAGATTCAAAGGCTCCGTTTTTTTCCTGTTTCATGCCCTCTGGACATAACATTTATAAAAAGGATATCAGAGTTCAGTGGAAATGTCGTTTTTTTCGCATAGGCACGACATTCCCCTTCGATAAACAAATTCTTTTTTTGTATCTAAATCCTAAACACATTGTTTAACTTTTCCCAATACAAATACGAATGCTTGAATGCAAACAAATACATTAACACCCCATAAAAACTAAACAACTATATAAACTGGAATGATGCAGGACGAAGGGATGATACAAAGAACGCGATACAGGAGGGGAGATTCTATTGAAAAAAAATCGGGACTGCTGACAGAATGCAGTTTGTTCTTTGCACTGCAAATATTGACAGGACAAATGGTCCTGCTGCTGCTGGTGATGGGTACTTTCAGTGTGTGTACAGTATATGTTGAAGTAGTCCTAGTTGTGGTGATCTCAGTCGTTTTGAAAATAAATTTTTGGACACGTTCTATATTTTTTTGTTTTCTCTGATTTTATGTAGTGTCATCCAGTTTTTTTTTTGTATGGGGGGGAACAGAAAGTCGTTCAAAACAAAGACAAACAATCCTTTTTGTCAATAAAATTAAAGTTTTTATTTTTAGCCTCGCCACCCCTTGACATGGCATACATTCACATCATCGATTGGTTAAGAGATAAATAAAACTCACAGCAAAAAAAAAAAAGAAAATTCGTTGACTTTATTTCTGAAATCACCCGTCACACATAGACCGAGGAAGTACTATTGTGGCAACGCGGTCAAAAAGGACATACGACCATTTTTCGCTGCAACCTATTGATTTTCACTTTCACAAAAAAGAGGGATACACAGACACACCATAAGAACGTATTCGAATTTGATAGGCGTAAGCCTTTTTTGCAAAACACCACATCACAAAACCATCATCCACTTCGTTCACCTTTATGATGGATGTTGCTTGCTGCTGCTACTGACGTGTCGGTCGTCGTCCTTAACAAACGACGACGACGGTGTGTGCATATAAAAAAGGATTTCGCCTTTAATTCACCGATGATTTATTGCGGGGATTTATGAGTTGGCGGCGATGAAATGGAAAATCCAAACCAAAAGTTTCGACACGGCTCAGGCGGGCTTTTTGTGTTTGCGCCGCTTTTCTTTTACGATTAAAGATTAAAACGAGGATTTTTTCGGTTCTTGGGCGGCACGGACAATTATACGACACTTGAAGTGGAATGATTTATTCGAGAAAGGGAAGATGGTGTGGAAGCACAGATTGTGACTTTCAGTTAGTGGGTCAGGTTAATTGGATTTTTGGCTAAAAATAGAAAATATTTTTTTGTTTCACAGTGGAAAGGATTATGGACCGATGATATTGTAGCACACCATTGATTAAATTTTGTGAAATTCGATTAAAATGTACACGAAGACAATTGTTGAAGGGAGGAGGAGGAGGACACTTTTAGGGTAGATGGTGTCATTAAATAAAGAATGAGCAGTAAGCCACTTTTACGGACGGTTTGAGTGGGTAGTATTTGCTGAAAGGACCAATTTAAAAGCTATAGCCTATCTGGAGATGTAATTTATTTAAATTTAAAAGGGTGGGCAATATAAAAGGTGATGGTTGTTTTGTGGCCGTATAATCTTAATCGAATAAAACACCAAGGTGTTTTTTTTTTTTTTTTAATTCTCTTAGGATTGACAAAGTATTTTAAATTCGCTTGAATGGTATGCAATGCTGTACCGTTTTAGGTGAATTTTTCACCAACTTTTAGCATTTTTCCCCACTTCAGTACTGATATTCTTAAAATGCATCAGCTTTCCTTTCCAAACGACCACTCGATATCACGGTTTTCAGAGCTTAAAGAGTTCTGGAAAAAAATCTTTTGTTGCACGCCCTGTATGACAGTCTTTTGAGAACTACAAGCTGCACGAACCCAATATTTCTATTTTCAACCGTCAGAAGTGAACAAGCATAAGTCTATAGCGCTTGTCGTTGTCAGCAACAGCTCTTTTCGCAGCGTCTTTTGAAAAAATGGCTCCATATCAAACTGTCTAATGCCTTAGAGAAGAGAAAGCTCTGAAGAAAGGACAACTTTTTTTTTCAAAAAACTTTAAAATCACATACGAATTCATTTTTCATTTCTAGTCTGGTCTTCAGAATAATTCCAAACATGCGCAAGACTTCGGAAGAAGTAGACATAAACGCTTTTATGCAGCTTCACCAATCTCGTGGTGAGGAAATCACAAGCGATGAAAAGGGAAAACGAACTTCTATATTACAGACTTTGCCTTTCAAGCTGTGGTCTAGCTACGTAGGAGCATGCACTTAAGTAAGTATCTTCAATATTAAAATCAACTCAGTGAATAAGTGAAAGGAAGGGACAGCATAAATAGCCAAAGATTAGAGAGAGATTGAGGCAGACAGAAACCGGGCCCGGAATCAATGAAGACAAAAGGTGGCAGTAGCTCAAGCCTCTTCATACGTTTATACATATGTATGTGCAAAGTAACTCAATGGGACTAATTGACTAATTAAACTCACTTGTCGAAATTGGCTGACTGTTCCATATTAAGTACTCGTTTTGGCAACCATGTCATCTTAACTTGAAATTAACTTTCGTATCTAAGAAGGCGATAATTATCGGTCTATTGATCTTGAACAGGCTACAGAACTAACCTGGAGAAGACTGTTACTTAGATTTCGTACTTTACAGCACACTATCGAGCTAAAAACCGGTACCTTAACCTACATATTTAAAAGAATACATTTTTTGATTGTCATACTCTCTTTTTAGGTTCCTATCATCTTGAAAGGATTAAGCCTAAAACAAGATCCAGTCATACCCACTCACCGGCTACTACAATCTCTTCCGGCGTAAAATTTGTACACAGGCAACCTTTGCATTGAAATTACCAGCGACAATCAAGCAGAACGTCACTCTTGTGGAGAGGGTGATGACACTGCGGAACACATTCTATGTGATTGTCCTGCCTTCGCTCGCAGCAGGTGGCAGATCATTAGAAAGACGAAGAGAACACAGTAAAAGGATTGTACAGTGGACCTGTTTTTGTATCTGAGCGCTCCTGGGTGGTGTTCCAACACCCCGAAAAACAAATAGAACTCAAAGCGCTAGGCTTCAATCTTCCCCACACTATTCTGCTCCGTTGAGATTCTGGACACGTTCAATTGGAAATGGAAAAAAAAGTAGATGAACAGGCCACGAAAGACTCGCATATGAATACAGTACTGGCTGACGGAGTGAAAAGAACAACGACCCTACTATCTCTCGGAAGAAACTTCATTCGAAAGCTTGTCGTTTAGACCATGCTTTATAGAAAACATAGCAAGCAGATAAGATATTCTCAAACACGACTTTTACGACTATAAAGGCGAAGAAGAACTAGATTCTTAAATCTCCCAGACCACTACTTCTACTAACTTTACCAAAAACAAGCTTGAAAATCCCTTAAGTTGGCTAAAAGTTTGCAACTCGATTAAGTTAGTTGCCAGTAGAACCCCCTGAATTGTGCTCATCAAATTGTGCTCGTCCTCAAAACGCTTTGCTAAGGACGGTATTAGACTGCAGGAGTATTTTTAAAATTTCGAGGTAACTCGCATAGAAATGAGGTCCAAGGGCCCGTTGGAAACCAAGACTTAGGTTTCGCAACCACTCATGTTGTGCGTGCTTTATTTTTCACACGAAAGGAAGAGACCTACAGTTTTTATTACCAACTTCGAACGGCCTTTTTGAAGGCAAGTTTCTCAGGTTTAGCTTTGTCTGCTGAAAGATGGTTCCGCTAAAACCTTTTAGCTGTTTTGTTATAATTCCAACCTGTGTCAACTAGGTTGGAACAGTTCAACACATTACATTTGGCTTTACTCATTTCATCAAGCGACCAGAATGAAGACGCGTAGAGAGTTATACATATGTACGAGTCCAATGAACAGCCGGTATTGGAATCAAAGGGGCGCTACGATCGAGCCCGATCGAAGCTCTCAACGTGTTACTCCATATACTGCCCCTGGCCTTGTACATCAAATACATCGTTTCGTATAGTGCTATCAGACTCAGAGAATCTGGATTCTGGTCACCAAGACCCTTTGGTCCTAGCCAAGCTATACATACGATGCGAGTCGAAATTGTGCATTACATCAGCAAATTCTGTACAAAGAATGCCACCATTGTTCGAAATATCTAACACTGGTAGCAAGGTACTGCCTGTTTGATCACATTTCTCTTTGCAATGTCACAAGAGACCCAGATGTCCTTATGAAACCTCAATTTCATGAACTTATCCCGTCACTTCTATCACTTTTACCACCAATTGACCTATCCATCAACCACATGTTGTTGACGCCATTCCTGTCTGTCAAACAGGTGCCTAATTTGACAACATTTTAACATTAGAACCTTCACAAGAAGGGTTGTTTATTTACGCCCTAATTCAATATCAACAGGTAATAGCTGTTCCGCTTACCGATCATCCTCAACCCTAATTTCAAATTTCTTCTTTCGTGTGTACATTCACCGCCTTATGGTATCTAATGATCGATTCCTAAAACCACGATGAAGAGAGGCATTCCACTTTCATAAGACGAAATCAAAAATTCACGACAGCCTGACGGTCATGATCCATGTACCTTTGATGGAAAATGGGGAAGGTGATGGAACAGTGGTTATCCAAAGATAATTGATGCGTGTCTCTCTGTATCTACTCCTCAATCGTAAGTAGATATGTGAAGGCTACATTCACGAGACTCACATCGGTGTAGGTTCGTCAGTGTCAGTGTCAAAGATACTTTGATAGAGAGCTTTCACGATTTATTTGTCCGACTACTGCTAGGGAACCGCAGCACGGCCATTAATAGAACAGGGGGTGCCAAATGCATTTTCCTGTGTTGGATTTATTCGATTCGGCGAAGTAACGTTTGATGTTCCGTCTATCCGGATCGGATAAGATCGTGATACGTGTGATTATTCATCGATTCGTTGCGGTGACGGAAACGAGTGGGCTTCTTCATTCGGATGAACATGACATAGAAGCCTATAGAATCTAGCAGGTGATAGATAGGCAGACGCTATTGCGCCAAGCAGACATCAACGTGCAACGTAGAGAATCACAAGTTGATGGTTTAAGATGAAGCAGTTGCTTTTCGATTAAATTTAATATGTGCGATGATTGAGTGGGCATGTTTTCATTTAAAGGCTTGATAGACAAGAGTGTCGCATTAAATGACCAATTTTGTCGCCCACATAATGCCAGCCGCAGTAAATTGCGAGAAAGTGAGATGTCTTTGGATGGGTGCGTAGCGTAATAGGAAGAAGGCAATCTCATGCAAATTGTGTCGTTAAGGAGAATTGGAGTGATGAAACAAAAAGAGTAACCGAGACCAATCGCAGGCGAAGAGTAGAGGAAGGAGCATTCAGTTTTTGACTGACAGAAGAATTGAAGTGATCTTTGTAAACATATAGCTCGAATTAAGTCTCTGCAATGGTCACCTCGGCTGTATACATGATTCGTTTGCTCCGCCAGCGAAGTAGTAAGTCGTTCAAGTATTATTTCTAGGCTACGTTGTCACAGGACATTTGAATGAAGAAAATTTGACTCCGACAAACTGGCGGACAGAGAAAATTAAAGACTTCACAATGAAAGCGTCTAAATAAAGATCGAACACTAAATTTACAACCTAGTTGAAGCTTCATTCTAGCTCACTGATAACGCTTAACCAGCGGCAGTTGGAGAGAGCAAGAAGAAGATACATCGACTTCATTGGCATGGCCACATTGAGAAGCAAGGAAGATCGATTCTCGCTTTCAAAAACTAAGTGATCGTAGATGTCAGAGTTCTTGGTCTGGAGAACTGAAAACGTTCTTAAAACCCTCGAACCCTCACGATAAGTAAGCAAGTTAGGAGCTATTGATGGCATCACTTAATCTACTGATGAGACTTGATCTTATATAACAGTCTGAACTCTTCTCGAATAAAAATCAATAAAACGTTGAAGTACCAAGTGTTGCTCAAGTATATTATTTGCCTAGGCTGAAACTGGTAGAGCTTGGCGGCACTGGTGGAGCCTGAGACTACTGGATCCAGAGAGCGATGGAGCTTGGCACTGTTGGAGCCTGATATTGTCCAAGCCTAAGACTTATAAAGTACAAGGGGCAAACACATTAGGTTAGGTTAGGTTAGGTGGCTGCTCCCGTTTAACCAGAAGCACACTTGGACCAGAATGAAGGTTCACGTAGAGTCCCGGATTACCAGCAGCAGGAAGATTGCTCGATGGATTTTCTTGTTTTCAGAAACGAATCTGTGGGTGGCCCTATCGGTGCAGACCCCTTCCTGTACCTTACTTCTCAATCATGAAAGAGAAAACAGTAGGTCATTCATACTCAGAAAGTACAGCCAATCGATCTACAAATGACTAAGGCAAGGGCTCAAAATCCAAGTCGAAACCTGATGTCCTACTGATTTCACAGTCCAACAAAAAGGCAGCAACAACCAACCATTGAGTTGCTTAATACAACATGGAAAGCATGGAGTTACAACAGATAATCAGTGGAGATCAGCTCCCCCTAAACAAATAAGTACACATTGTATGTATGTACATGTTCAAGATGAACATTGGCGGAGACGTATAGAACCTTTAAAACTCCAGAATTCCCAACCAACATCAGAATCTTTCAAGCGGAGATCCTCCTTGCAGTGCCAATACAGACTCGTTAAACTGTGATAAACGTCATACAGAAGAATGACATGCGTCATCGACATGCACAGTCTTCGCTTACTTGCATTGGGCTCCCTATGTTTGCACATTAATCTGCTGGTAAATGAGTGGCGTTCACAGCTCGATCAGATGCCAAGAAATGAGTTTTGGGTATAGAACCATTCCACGATATTTCACTGAGATCTGTGCTTCCTTATCTGGCACCTAGCCAAGAGGACCAGCCCCACCTAATTTGCCGGTAAACTAAAATCATGGTCTTCCATACAGGCATGCATGTGTGTCATGACTTAATTTAGGTCCTTTTCTTTGAGTCATAAGTCTCTCGCGGTAATTACGGCGACGTTGTCTTCGGCCATCTCTATACAAAACTTCCCATCGGATGTGATATTCCACGGATGAAATTCCAGAATTGAGCTCTGTGATGCTCCAGTAATCAACTACTTTCTGCAAAATCCCTCCATGTTGTCTAACAACAACTTCAGATCTTTCAGAAAGTCATTGAAAGTTCTGAAATTATTTTCGAATGCATTAAGCATACCACACCACATGGCGGAGTTAGAAAGCATTTCTCATGTCAAGAGTTGCTAACACGAAGATTTTTCGAGAGCGGTGGTCAGCAGCCGGGGCACTCTTAACCACTTCTTCAATCGCTCCTATTGTAGAGTAATTTTCTTCAGGAAATCCATCCATTTCCCTGCCATGTTTTGGTTTCTACGCTAATAGGGAGTCCGGCCTTCCTTTCTCTTCCCTTAAGGCAGCTATTGTCCATACCAACCTGTTCATCAGTAGCTCTGAGCAGGTTTGGCTGATCGCTTTCAATATTTCCGCTGGTATACTGTCAGGTCGAGCCTCCAAAAATAAAGTGGCTACAAATGTTACTTGTCTTACAAAGCACTACTGCAACTTTTCGGCCCTTAACTTGCCCTCATCTTCAATACATTCGAGTTTAAGCTAAGTCTAACTACAAATATTTGGCGCGACAGCTCATAGAGAGCCAGGGCCTACCTTCTGGCAACCATTCACGTTGTGCGTGCTATATTTTTCGCACGAATGAAAAAAGAGCTTAGCCTAGCTCTTAAAAGATATACCCGACCCACTATGGCTAGTAGAACTTATCACCGAATTCCATTAAAAATTATACTAATCTTGTTAGAAAATTCCACATCGACAATAAATTTTCCTAATTTCCCAAACAATTTACCCCGTGTCGTCTCCGCCGTTTTTCTACATTAGCCCCGCCACTGTTACACATAAACTATTTGTCAACAGAAACAGATGCATATTAGCCGGGGTAATTATCACGCACCCTCTAATTGAAATCCATGCCAGATGTTAACTAAATTACATGACGCTTCCTGACATTCAAGCGGTCATCGACAGTGTCGATAACGACACACACACACATCACAGTGTCTAACAAGTTGTTGCGTTGTTGTCGTTATAAGAAAATTAACTCAAGCAGAAATGGAAATTCAATTCGACACCCTTCCGCTTGGTCACGCATCTTGGACGCGTATTAAAATGTCCAACCCCAAAAAATTAAAAAGGCGGCAAACTTCACACGCAAGTAGCCGTACATTATTACACGTAATGGAATGTAATCGCGCAACTTAAACAGCCACCGCGCATAACAATTAAAGCCATCCCTCCCCCTCAACATATGCAAAACTTTACTCCACTATCTGATATGTCATTTGTCTATTTGAAAGTCGATTAAACAAGAGTAAAAAAAACCGTTTTCTCTTAATTGCAGCATAATGGAAATAATTGTTCCATCTGGAGGGCTTGGGGGGAACAGTTGCATCTCCACACTGGAACGGGTTAAATGGATGCGATAACCTTTAGTTGCCCACCCTACCATATTCGATGGATTTATTTTATTTTTTCCGTCGAACTGGCAAACATGACCTTATTTCCATGCTGACGAATGCATATGGCCGACGGGAAAGGGAAGGAAATGTAAACAAAGCCATGGCCTTTGTTGAGCAGTTATTTTTTGTCGCTTAGAGTGCGATGATTGAGGATGTCACTGTCCTGTTGCGTGTTGACATTAGATATTAGAATTTATTTTTTTTTTCCAACAGATTTTCACCGGTAGTATGTGTGTGTGTGTACATAGGATTTTGTGTACATAAATGACACTTATTGGCGTGTTACTTTGATCAGACGGATAGTTAGTCATAAAATCGATCAGATACCTACCGACTGTTGGGTGGTTGTAAAACTTGTCGGTATCTGTGTACAAAAAGGGAGGAAACGCTGCAGTTTTTATTTGACGGATTACTAGTGAGAGTGACCATTTAGAGTTACTGCACTGAGGGTGATTAAATTCTAAAAAAAAAAAAAAAAAAGTTTATGCCCCCTCCGTGAAGGGATGGTAAAAGGTTTTTCTTGTATTTAAATTTATCTAATCAGTTTGGGGCGTGTTTGCACACGGATTTAGTGGCAAATGTCATGCGAATATTTCGTGAAGTGCTGATCGTTAAATGTCAAAGGAGCGGTGATGAATGTGCAACCAAACCTTTATAGTAAAGGGTGGGGAATCTAACCCAAAATGGTCCTCTGGATGTACACTGATGTAGTTCGTCCCAATCTCACCTATAGATCGGTTAGTTGGTGGCGCACCTTACAACATTATAAAACTAAGCAGAGTCTAAAGGAGCGCTACGATCGAGTCCGACAGACACTCTCAGCGTGCTTCTAAACATCCAGCTCCTGGACTTGCACATCAAATATATACATCGTTTCGTGTTGTGCAATTAGACTCTGAGAATCTGGGTTCTGGTCTGCGAAACTATATTTTTTATTTTTATAATTCACTAGTGCTTAAGGTGTTATGAATACCCTTGTGATGCTATTCACACAGCGCTAGTGTTGGTGTAGTGATTTTGAAACTCAGGTGGTATCAGGTTTCAGTCTTTTTGCTCCCAGGGTGGTGTCCAGAATGATTGAGGAGAATTATTGGTACTGTTGCCATTGCTTATAATTTACAGTATTTCTTTCGAACATCCCGATATCATTAGTACGGTCAACACTTTCAGGCCATATGACCACCCTACTGCCATTGTTATGCCTATGCAGTAGAGTTAACGTCAGTTTTTATTCGCAGTTGATCGACTTTTTTTTTGGCATCGGGATTCGAACCTGGAACCTTCCTGGAACTGCGACAAGCGATGATGCAACCACTACACCATGGCCACCCCTAACTATATAACTATATGGTCGCAGAAGTGATCTTGGTGCCTAGAGTTATAGCCTCGACCACAACTGCATATTGCAAATTCAATAAAAACATAACTCACTTCCATCAAAGTATCAAATATCGATCTTTAACGACTGCTCCAAGATGGAATACGGCGGTGGAGAGCTTTCGTCTTCTCAGCTGAACTAAACGTATCCAAATTCCACCGCTTTCCAGACTTTTTGATTGTATTCCAGGCAGAGGTACTAACGATTAGAGACCTGCAAGATACGTAGGAATCTTTATTGACAGCCAGGCTGCCAGCGCTCCACTCACATACTTCGTTCAGTGCAAGGAAACTATTTCCCAGGTCATATCACTGTCCTCCGAGTTCCCGGTCATATGAGAGGGCAGGCTTGCTTTGATGGTTCACTCGCGGAGTGTCAAGTCACAAGGGAGTAGATCCTTTGGTTGAATAGTGTGACAGAACATTATACGCATCATCACCGAGATCATCGAAGTGATTCCAAACAATCTGTCAGTAGACGTTGAGGTTAACGAAATTGCCAACCTCTCGGCGACGAGGCTTCGACGACTTTGTCAAAGGTACCAAGCCAGAACACTGAAGTATTGAGATGGCCCCACTACATTATGGGTGTTCGGGAGACTTATTTACAGACCTTGGCACTGCGATTTCTCTTCAGATGAGTTGTGTCACTCCAGAAGTTGTCAGACAGTTAAGGAACTTATCTGAGTTGATGGCAGAAAGCTGTTCCATTGCGACAACTTTGCTGCCAAGAATACTTTTTCTAAGTTGAAAGAGGGTTGGGCATTTAATTTTTCACTCTCAAGACAGAATCTACAGGTTGTTTGTTCAGGCGGCAGTGCCCACTGAGGATTCCAATTAGGACTCTTAGATTGTTCCAATGAAAATAGATTTTGTTCGTGATGGTATCGGGAATAGCAGCTTTGAGCATGCTCGTCCTGGTGTATTGAGCAAGGTTTCTCTGGATTCTTGCATGATTTGCGAAAAATGACTTGCTTACAGAAGGCCTTTTAATTGCCCGCAAATCCGGTATGCGGAGGAGTCTAGTGAAGGATGACCATACTATTCCTAAGTCCGAGATCGCATTGCGGGTTTCAAGAACTACTTTGGATATGATGACAAGCGTGTCAAGATAAAGATGAGTCGCAACCCCTGATCGTTGGCAAAAACTTTGACTTGAAATACGGACGAGAGTATTTACCAAAGCTGACCGAGAAATTTGCACATGGGATTCTCCAAAAATTCCGAAATCAGTTTCCTGCTTCCATTTTGAAGCCGTCCATATACCGAAGTCAGAAGGTGACGGTTTGGGTTTGTTACTCTCCCAGTCCTCCCTTAACGAAAAAACTATTGAGAAATTGGTGTTGAAACAGTTGGGATAGCATGTCATCTGACAGCTGTTCCAAACGATGGATGACAGATTATACCCCTGAAGGTTATTTATTGAGTGTTTTGCTGACTTAAACTTGTGTCAACTCGCTTAGCAAACCAACCTAAAACCAGGAAATCAAATTTTCGAGTATCATCGGTGAATAAGTTGAAGAAACTATAAGCTTACAAGCTATTCGAGAACGTTACCTCTCTTCAACTTCAAATTGAGACTTAAAGTTGGTACTGACTAGCCAACTTAACCACGTTTTGATTAGCCTTGAAGTGCGTCTTGTCCAACAATATTGTTTGAGAGTTTTTATAGAACTTCAAACTTTTAGATATCATTGAGTTTAACAGTTTGATTTGCTTCATTATTTTCAAATAAGCTCGTGTACATGTCTCAAGTGGACACTCTTTCAAGTAACAATACATCCAATTTGATCTGTCATACCTTCAAAACATCGGCAAAGAGCTAATGAAAAACCACTCAACAATATATCCCCCTCAATGGCAAACCAAATAGCGCACAATAGCCCTTACAAAACCCTTTTATGTTTGCACAATAATAAAAAATATATGTATTGTAGTTTTTCAAAAAAATATTTTATTTTCATGTTGTTTAAGACCAATTCAAATAAAAAATAAAAAATATTACAAAATATTTAAACAATTTTCCACAAGCATTTGCAGACAATTGCCATATGTTACTGACACTGATGGGTTTACACTACATCCCACCCTGCATTTGGATGTGCACTTCAAAATCTCATCAAGTGGAATAAAACGTTTTAAAAAATTTACAAAATCGCAAATATTTCAAAGTGTTTACTTTCAACTGCACTACAGAACGACACCAGAGAGCGCACAGTTGTCCGGGTGTCTGATAAAACGAACTTTGACTAACTGTGCAGAGACGCAATGGTATAGCAGAGCAACCCCAATCCTTGCAAATATCTGTGTGTTTGTGTGTTTTGATGGATGAGCAGGGTACACAGATACTGGGTATCGAATTTACTGTCAAGTGGCCACTTTAGGTGATGTAATTCTGTTCTACCAGCCAGGTGTTCAACAATGCACATGGTCGACACAACAACAGTCGTTGACAATGCACAGAGACACACCCTTCTGGGAGAGAGAGAGAGTTTATTCACAGGAAAGCGACTACTGACGACGACGACACATGCAGCTTAATGCGCCATTACAACAAAGGGGATGTTTTTGTTTGACGTTTGGTATTTCAGGTATGTGAGCTCTGTAAACTGATTACAAAAAAAATCAAGTGCTTGGACTTGAATTAAAATTTTTTAACTGTCAAGAGGGGGAAGAAGGTTGAGATTTTATTTTGTGTGGACCATGGTCCAGGTCATTTCTGTTATTTTGTGTATGGAGATTGATGTCAGATTGCAGGTTGTATTCATCAAAAACACGTTGAGCAAGTATTAGAAGCTAAAGCCTCTCTTTTTCTAAGTGAAGGTGTACGAAGACTGTTGTGACGTATAACTCGTCAACAGCCTGTCAACCTGATGCAGTTTAAGGCTAGGGAAGACCACAATAGACCAAATATTCACTCTTCCATAGATCCTGGAGAAAACCTAAGAAGATCGCCTATGACAGCATTTATAGAGAAGAGCTTTGCAGGGCCATGTTCAGTTTTGACATCCCTGCGTTCTACAGCACTGAAGCATGGACTGGTTTCGAGCGAAACTTCTTCGTAAGATATCTGTTGTCAGACTTTAGAGAAGAAGACACAAGACAAAAAAATGCGTTTTGGACGTTTGATGTGGTTCGCGCATATATTGGAATGGACAGCAACGCTCGGACCTACAGTGTCTTCTACTCAAACCCGAACAGACCAAACTGGTTTTATTCACACGAAGGTCCAGGATCATCCCTCTAAGGCTAAATGGAACGGAACTTCAATTCGCCGATCAAGCCAGAGACTTGGGGGGTCATTCTGGCATAATGGCATCGTAAGGCTTTAAGCCAAAAATGGGGACTTCAACCAAAAGTATCACGCTGGATTTATAAAGCACTTTAGAAGTAGATACTTGTCGGAACAGAAAAAGTAACACTGATCTTTTGGAAAGAAAGCCAAGGTTATCATACGTCTGAATAACGAGTGCTTTAGGAAGATCTTTGGGAAGCAAATGGCAGAAAGCACCTTTATGACTCACAGCTGTCTAATGTTAACATAGGCCACACCAGGATCTTGGACGACAAAAATAATAAGACGTAGTCCCTCACCAGAATTTTGGGAATCTAGGCGGGTCTTAAATGAATCTGCGATAGAGATATACACAGTTGGAGCTTAAACAGCGTATGTCACGGGGGCAGGAGTCCTCTCCAGTGCATGGCATGGACCTTGATAACATAGGATTTCTGCGAGACTACACACCTGTCACACAGCTTCAGAGTTGACAACAATTGACTACCAATATCATACGACTGGACGTATCCCCATTTATTTTTGTGGAACCTCAAGTTCTTGGCAGAAAATCACAAAGAATTCCTTAGCTCCACGCCGACATATAAAAAGCATCGATAAGGTGTCGAACATTTCACCAAAAACATTGATGCAGAGTTGTAAAGGACATTTGGCGGACATTTTATTCAAAAAATTAATCGCAGCTTGTCTTCTGTGTCATGAAATGTAAAACTCATCGTTGGCTCTTGAAAAGATGCATCAAATTGTATTGTCGACTTTTAATGAAACATCCATAGATACATGGTTGAAAGGGGGAACAAAGATCATGTTCGATTCAAATTACACTAAACTTAACAAAAGTCCTTGACATTTCATTCAAACATTCCCCCAGGGATGGATGCTGGAGCAGAGAAATCCTTCTCCAACGGATAAGATATAGCTCAGAAATCCATCATTAACGAACTCCTCCAACCATAATGATCCACCCAATCCATAAGATCATTTGAAGCACTTTCTACAACACCACTCAAATCCTACTGATTTCCGAATTCAACCTCAATTATTCAGCGTGCCTTTCAGTATTTAATCCAATCCAATCCCAATTCCCCCCCCCCCCATCTCCCCGGTACAGAGAAGTTGAAAACTATGTCAGAAGCGATTGATTGATGCCTGGGAGCATTCTCCTCGGTAAGTAGCACTTGAAACTTTCATTCTGAATTGTGCTGATGATGGCAAATGAAAGTACCACCCCGTGCAACAACCTCATTTTTTAAGTCATAAACTAGGAGAGGATCCTACTGGTGCTGCTCAATCGCACATTCACCACACTAAACAAGTCTTCAATTTGCCGCATACCCCAGGATACAATGGAAGAAGTTTATGCAGTTGATGACGACGATGGATGTTTGACATTTGAAAATCTAACAATTCGGTTTGCAATTCTGTGACTTTCGTCAACTTTTTGTGTGTGTTTATCCAGGAAGATGACATATCTATCAGGTGAAAGGTTAAAAGTTGCCCCAACCACGCCCATGACATTATTTTATACAGAAAAAGAGTAAAACATAAATTCTGTTGCAAATTTATTTCATTGTTTGCATCGCAGCATATTTGCATTGCCATACTCTCTATTAGTTGCTCTGTTTCTGTGTTTGTGTTTGTGTGTGTGCATTCATTCACACTGGTGGCACAAAACAAAAAATTGAGAATATTTATAAGGATCCATTAAAGCTTTCAAATGAGATGACACAGATGCATTGCAATGCGTTCTATATTTTCAAAATTTATGGGTTAAGGAGATGCAGAGGAGACCGGCAGTCGGTTTGGATGCAATGACTGTTGGTGTTGTACACTATCTGAGGCTACAATGAGTAGGCCTAGGCACTACTGGAAGAAGGGCTATAAAATACTCCATTTAGATAATTATGAGCTTTTCAGAAAGATTAAATGGATTCTCGGTTGGAAATTGTTGAATTGTCAAATAAATAACAATTTACTGTGGGGTAAGGGATGAGTGTCTAAGTGTTGCTTTGTGTAGTACTTTATCTATTTTCAGTTTGTCCAGAGTTTTTTTCTTATCGTTGGGACATTCACCTTGTGGCACTGAAGATAAGGAGCGAGGTTTATTCGTGTTGAATGCAAGATTTCATTGAAGATTTCGGTTGCTCTAAGGGGTCACTTCCACGTGCGGCTCCCTGGATAAGGAAAACTAATGGCAAGATCCATACACGTTGTTTGTCAGTTTCAATTGATGTTTGCAAAATTGATCGTGAGCAACAGACCAATGGACTGATCTTACTGTGCCCTTAGTTGTATCATACAATAAGGGATTTTCCACAAGAGCCGAAAAACATAACACTTGGTACTGATCAGCAAGAGAAAAGATCTCAGTGTATGCTAGGTGTATGCTAGGCACAGCAAGGAAAGAGAAAGATTCCCTGGAGTCAATCCCGAAACAAGGTCTCACAGCAGTAGAACAGGGAGTAGGTGACCTATCCGAAAGACAGTATGTATTCAGAGAAGGCCACCCTACGATAAGAGCGATTGAGGAAGTCGTTAAGATCGTCCAGTTTACTGAAAAGGGAAATCACCGCTCTATAAATATATTTGTCTTGGCAACTCTTGACCTGGTAAATGCCTTTAACTTAGCCAAGGTAAGCGGTGTGCAGTCGAAAACACTTTCACGATGCCGCAACAACTACGGCAGATAATGAAGGACCATCTGAGGGACCACGCAGTGAGGAATTCATTGCTAGAGCAGCGCAGAGCTCAATGCTGGGACCTTGTCTGTGGAATATCTCCTATGATAGGAGTTTTTGTATGAAGATACCTGACGACACCTTCCTAGAAGAGTATACAGATGATATCGCCGCCGTGATTATTGCCAGAGACACGGATGATGTAAAGAGAAGACTAAAGTAACGATGACATGCAGCAAAGAAAGCTGAGTTTGACCCCCTAACTAAGAGACGGATCCGTACGATTGTAGAAATCCAAGTGGAGACAGACCCAAAACTCACTCTCTGGCAACAGATACATACGAATCTGAGGGAGCTGTAAATGTCACTTCACCAAGAAACAGTCTTATGGCAAACGTAGGCGGCCCAATGGCATGTCTATCACACATGCCATTCTCTTGTTTTGCTGCAAGAACTAGGCCGATACACTTAGACAAGGAAAGTACAGAGCTAGCTTCAACTAAACAGTGTCGAAACAAGCAGTCAGGAAGTAGAGCAGAGGAAGTACGAACACACTAAGAAGAAAAGTGGAAACGGCGACGTTTAAGGAGAAGCGGTCTTATCAGGCACTTTCACAGGAAGTTAAGCTAGACCATCTCTCTTTACGGAGCAAGACCATATGAGAGTTGATCAAGTGCAAAATGTTTGCTAAACTTATGCCAATTATTGCTTCCGGACTTATAGGGTGAATCAGCGAGCCCTCTTTCACTTAAACGTCAGAGATTTCTTTGCAGACAATACTCTTGTGACCCAGACCCGACGTTAAACAAATTTGGTTCCATTTTCATGGGATTTCTGGGAGTCTCAAGTGCCAACAGTGCAGCTTGGTTGTTACTGTAGATGAGGATTCTTCTACTCCGAGTCTGGCAAGGACTTTCATTCCAAGGCAATAGCCAAATTGCCCAAAAAAGTGAAGTTTATGGTTTCGTTATCCAAATATTAACCAGCTCCAGTACCACTTGAGGTGCTAAGGCCAAGAAAAAATTAAAATATTTGGCACGACAGTTTATAGAGGACCATGGCCTAACTTCTACGAATGGAAGGGACTTAAGGATTGTGAAGCTATTTTCATGATAGATAATATTTTTACAGGTTTGTCATGCTTGCGAAGAGGTGGTGCCGAGAAAAAAACGTTTGGTTGCCTCGAGGCTTGAACCTAAAGTCCAACGCACGCACCACTAAGCCACGGCGATCACGGTGCTAGAGCCATTAGTGAAAGCTTGAAGACTATCATCTGGATTCTCCTATTCTGCCAAACATATTCTCATATTGTCGATAGGGACCGATAGGCACAATACAGTGTTCCATGCCGAGAGTCGTGTCCTTCGTGCCAATCCCTGTTTTTTTCTGAGTTGACACATCGCTTTCGTTGCTTCCTTCTAAACGGTTAAATCCACCGGAAGCAAAAAAAAACCATAACGCGCATGGCTTCAGTCATTCCAAGACAAGCTTCTCTTTGCAGTCTCTTGAGTGAAATACAAACGGATTTAACTGTCGTCCTACGGCCTCATACTACAAATGCATACATATTAAGTAAGTGAAAATTGATCTCATGATCACTGTTTACAACCAGTGCACTACAGCAGGTCCCAGACCTTGGGTATTGTCAAAATAACTTCGACACTGCTCCAAGCTCGAGCCGATTTCTGTTTCACAGTTTGCAATCTACGAGACCTAGGTATTCAACTTCAGAGGCTGTTGTAGGCTTACCTCACTCAACAAAGGTGGCCGTGGTGTAGTGTTTAACATCATCACTTATCACGCTCAAGGTTCTAGATTCAACTCTTGATGTCATCACAAAGTTCGTAAAAAAAAAAAAACGTGAATTATAAGCAATGGCAACAATTATTCTCCTCAGTTATTCTATGCCCAACCCTCTTAGCCAAGGTTGAAACCTAATACTACCTGAATTTCAAAATCACTACACCAACACTTCTGCCTGCAGTTGCGATGAAACTATGAATGTTTTCCAATTAAAATGAACTCTTTCCCCAACAAAAAGTTCTGCAAAAAAATATCCCGAATTATGTTTTAATAGCCAGACAACGGACAACAAAAAAAACCGCCCTAAGACAATCAAAGTTCAATTAACGGCTAATAGCAGTAAAACCACTAGAAAGATACAATCAAATCGCCACCTGTTGCATGGCCAAAAAAAAAAAACACATTCCAAGTACAATTTCGAAAAACCAACAATCCTGACCAACAAAAAACTTGCCACACACCACTACAGACACACACACACGTATCCCGCTTTGTTATTTGCACTCGACAATTAAAGTTGAAACTTTTCTCTGGAATTGCTGCCTCTCGATTGGTTAGTAGTAGTTGTGTGGTGTGTTCCTCTTCTTTTTTTTTTTTTTGTGGGTCCTACTTCACGTTCTCTTTGATTTTTTTCGGTGGATCGCGAAGCACACTTCAATTAGCGAATTCCAATTGCCAATTTTAATCGAAATTTAAGTCCACTTACTACAAGAGAGGGTTGAGTCAACTAAGGTAAAAGGTAAATATTATAATCGGGAAGTCCAGTCTTGATTCCGCCAGCAGCTACAAGTTGGGAAAATCTTTATTGACCGCGATGGAGCTACGTTAAGTCCATAACCGCGTTCTTTAAATTCATTTTAGGTATTACCAAGATAATGGTACATCATGGTTGGAATTTTCGTTTAAATTAAGGAAACATGTGTATCGAAGGATTTATGAGATGGAATGGAAGAATTTTATAATTTCGAGAAAATTGATAAAATCCTTTTTTGGTTTTCAAGGAAGCATGCACACTACTACAATGCATCAACTGATATTCGTTTAGTTCGTTAAACGGCACCTCTAAGACAAGATAAGTGTCAATTGAGATCAAACAGAGCAATTTCTTGAAAGCCTTGTCAAAGCATAGAACATCAATATGATTCAACTTGGTCAATTTTTAGCACGAAAGTATCTTCACTGAGAAATTGATTCCCCTCAAGGCTTCATCACATATGTTATGACCAAAGCAAGGACTCTATCGAAGGCAGATGACGGGCTCCAGAGAAAGAGATTCATAGATTAATCATCTGAGCTATACAGCAACATCGACCTAATAAAAAAATTGCGCATTGGTGGTTTATGATGGCTATGACATGTAGAGCGAATGGACACCAAACCTCCGGCCCGGAGAGTCTACGAATCTAACCCAGAGGGACAACGCAGTAAAGGAAGCCTTCGACTAAGGTGCGCAACTAGAAGCGGTTAGCTAAGGACCAGGCTAACTGGCGAGACTTATTGGTTGCGGCCCAGGTTCGCCCCAAACTGCAACACCACCTAAATAGGCAAGTCTTGCGACCCATAATTCCCCCAACCAGAGCTTCGTAGTATCTGTAGCTTAAATCGAAAAAAAAATTAAACCTTCTGCTATTGGGTCTTTTGGCTGATTTTTTAAGTGCTAGATCCTTTCCAAGAAATTGTCCAAATAAGCTTTACGTACTTAGGTTCCGTAATTACAAGTCCAGTTTCATGACAAATTACACCCTGAAAAGGTTGTTATTGCCTGTCGAGAGGTGGTGCCGTAAAAACCGTTTGGTTATTTTTCGGAGACTCGAACCTGTGCCCGCTATCCAACCAGTCAAATGGAGTACACTCTAAACCACCACCTATCCCATTTATATGCTTACAACAAAATCTTTAGGGAAAAATTGAAGCCAAAACCGGCCAAAGTCCGCGCAGAACTAGAAAGGTATCTCAAACAATTTGGTGAGCGAGATTGAAGGCATCTGGCTTACACTCAAGCTAGCTGGAACGACCTAGATTTACCCGGACGCCAATTTAATTTTTTCAGTTTCCTTCGGTCCTCCAAGTCAAAAACAACGGCTTAAGTACTCGGCTATGCAAAAAATGTCAACAAAGTCGATGAGAGCAAAACTTGAAGACTCCAAATACCAAGCTCATGCTGTTGACCAAGCAAAGCAGCGTAAGACTACCAATTTAAAAAACAAGCTTCATCATAGTTAGAAAATTTCATTCACAGCTTTTAGGTTCGAGGCGACTAAGGAGATTGAATCAGTCATTACCAATGCCAGGCTAACAAACGGGAGAGTCGGTCAAGTCGAGAATTGTTTGTTGAAATTCTCGAACTCTTCAAAGAACTAGCCACTAAGAGTAAGGGCCTTAAATCGTTGAAGGGAAAGAATCAAATCTGAGGAAGATTGGCACAGAAAAATTGGACTAATTTACCAGGGTTGACAATGATGAATGCACATCCGTGAAAAGCTCGATAAAATATGCTTTGCAAGTCCCAAATTCGTTCCAAATGGACTTAGTAGGGTCATCTCACTTAGAATAGAAGGAATGGAATGCTGCAAAACACCGTCGTAAATATTCAAAAGGGGAAAAAGTTGACAGAGGACGAAGCTAGGAAACTGACATAAGCAATGACATGAAAGGATCTTGGGGATTGGGTGACGAAGGTACACGTATAAGTTCTTACGAATCTATAATTAACGGCGGATCCCTTCCAGCTACGAAAATGAAAAGAACCACCATATACAACGATGGGATAGCTAAAGCAGGAACAATGTACATCTAGCTTGACTCTGTTCTGGGTGAGGGTGAGGTTTAAGAAAGTGGCATCTCAGCATCACTAGGCCATCAAGCAGTGATCATGCACATAGAGCAGACGGAAATGAATAAGTCACCAGTTGTGGAAACTACAATCGTAGATAAGCAGCTCCGAACACTTACAGGCTTCCTCACGAGACACTATGAACTCCGTAAACATCTCAAGAACTCAGGTCTAGGAAGCAAAAAAAGAGTAAACTCCAAATCACATCTTTAGAAACTGTGGGACACTTACTCGGCGCAGAGTAAAGAGCAGAAAGGCCTCCTATATCCAAACCCAATACGGGTTCTTCAGGAAAAACTTAGTTAAACGACGTGCTTTAGCCTCAGAACAACCTCAGGCAGGAGAGATCACAAAAGATATTTATGCACCCAACCGAGGTACAAGTCACTTATTCTTTCATGGAATTTGTACAAGAACTCAACGCTAAGAACTGACATCAGCTTTGGTAAAGAGATATAGGGACCAAAGGAAATAATAAGACAAAGGTCGTAGCAAGTTAGAAGTCGTTCTTAGAATTTCATGCTTCTCAGCCATTTACAACTAAATGTAGAAAAGTCAAAAGGACAAATATCAAATAGGTTCTGGAATTGGCCACAGGACATTACAAACTATTTTTGGATAAGTTTTCGCAAAGAAGATGCTTGTAAACTATGGCTGAAGCATAAAAAGGCGGTTTGCAAGACTTATTCCGACGTATTGTCCAATTTCGGCAAGCAGACGAAGAGATAAGTTACTACCAAATGGACAACTTTTGAAGGCAGATATCCCCCAAGTTAACACTAGCGATAGCAGCAGGAATCGAGGTTAAGAAATAGCTCTGAAAGAAGTCCAATAAGTACACATATTTTGAACCAAGTTTAGGACAAAAGAGCTTGTCAAATTGGCTATCGAAAATGCGTCGAAATCGTACCCACCTCAGGCGTTAAAGTAACAGATACCCCACCCAGATCTCCACCCTAAACCACAAATTCCTTTCGACTTCTATCCGAACTATTAAAGTTTTCTTCGTCATCGTCAACAAATTTTACGAGCCAATAGTATTCCGACATCTTGGATGTGTCACTCAAGTCACGTGACTTCACCGAGATATGAAGCTTCAACCTGACTTGAGGAAGAGTGCAAAGTGTGAGTATCTTAATCAAGATATATTATATATTGCTCATTAACCGTCTTATCATTTCGTCAAGTCCCCTGCAGCACATCGGAATGTTACACCCCAGAGTACCATCTTTGTCGAAAGTTTATTCCTCCTGTCTGTCAGCTTCATTCTCATCCTCGTCCTTGTCGTTTTTGTCTCTCGTTCTCGTTCAAATGTATTATTATTGTTTTAATTTGCTTAATTAAAATTTACAAAGTCAAATGAGCAATACGAGCGTTTTTAGTGTCTCTCTTAGCGTGTATGGTTTTATTAGTGCAGCACACACACTCCTCATACATACCCCCGCATGTGTGGCGGAGGAACAGAATGCGAAACTATCTTGACGTGTGAATTCAGATTCATATCTGTTACAGAAGTGTGCAAAATTTTCGCTCAAAAGTAAGTAATGTGGTAATTAAAAGGATAACGAATCCCTGACACTGTGCGAGCACAAAAACATACACACACACACATACATAGAAGATGCCATTGCTCCTTCGAGTTCATGGCTTCTATCTGATTTGACTGTGTTTTGTTTTGCCTTTCAGCAACGTTGCTTTGCACACAAATACACGCAGTCAGTCAGTGAGTCAGTCAGTCAGTTGTCAGCAGGAAGGCAATGGCTTCCCTTTTTTGCATAATTGCACAGCTTATGACTGCAGATAGATACGTTAAGCAGCCATTGAGTCTTGTGTAATTAGAAATGCAAATTCCTGACGACGACGATGAGGTGAGCTGCATGAGAAGACATCCTCTCTGACAGCACCACTGCCACTGCCCACAAACTGTGAACACACGGGATGTATCCGTATGTAAATGTTGTGCGCAACAAGTGCTTTGTTCTGCGTTTTATTTGTTTCCTGTTTTAGAATTTTTAATTTATGTTTTCATTTGGAACGTTTGTATGCTTAAGCAACAGCATCTCATCATTTAAGAAAAAACTATCAGATGGAAGCATTGGTTAAGTGGCGGTGTCCAAGGGTAAGAAGGATTTGTTGTCGTTGTTGCAACAAAGTTAGCAATGCATTGACATGAAATTGAAAGTTTATCTGATGAAGCTGTTCTGTTTTGAAATTGCAAAAAGGGTTCACAAAGGAGTGACACTGTATTTGTTAGACTGATTAGGAAGACAGATTGCTTTTTGATTGAATACCCATAGAGTCCTTGATGAGGTTATCAATGACAAGACCTTTGACCTACTCAACAACAAAATTTCTCTGCTTGTTCCTTGAATACCTAAAATTGCATCGGAATCGAAGAGCAGTCTATCGGTCATTGATCCAATTCAATCGACAGAGAGCCTAGTACAAATAAAAGGAAGAAAGCACAGAAGAAGCCGATTGGACATAAGAAAAAAATGCATCTCGATGGATTGGTCTTACACTGATATGTATGTATGCCCACAAGAGTAAAGAACGATTTAGATGTTAGGAAGCTAGGAGGAAGTGTAAACCACGTAAGAAAAAAGGGGCCTTGATTCAAACGGCCGTGATAAAGTCGTTTACCTAAGTGAGTGATGGTCGAAGCAAGGAAGGTGTCCAGTGAATCCACTACTGGCTGAGTCCTTCACTTAAGCTTTCTACGGATCCAAGACCGACACGGGTATGGGTACATACTGTCAACAAAAAGAGACACCCAATACCGACATCTTACACAGAACGTTACTCTAGACAGACATAACTTTGAGGTAAAATCCGACAACACCAGCACTCTGGGAGCAAACGCAAAGTAACTCTTGTCAATCGCTGTTTCATTGGGCGAAGAAGGCAATTCAATAGAAACGTTTGCTCTCAAACAGGGAAAGTGACTCCGTATAAGACTGTTATCTTTCCAGTGCTGCTTAAGCATGGACTTTATCAAAATGAATGACGTCGCCACCCTCGGTCGTTTAAGGAGAAAAATCCTTCCGGTGGTCTTCGCTTCCGTCTTTACGATCAGTGACTGGAAGAGGATATTAAAACGACGAGTTATGTGGGCTATGTAGTAGTCTATGCTTTTATTCCTAGGTCATGTAGCCTTCCAGCCGAGAGAATCTTTGAATGCAATTAAGAGGAACGGTGCTGGAGAAGAAACTCGAGATTCAGGGACGTCGCGCAAGTACACAGGGACCTTCGACCGATTTTGCTCTCGAAACAGGAGGCAGCCACCGATAGTCATCTTCCCATGCTCATGCTTGCTCACTCCGAACTGTAGCGCAAGTTGAACAAAACACAGCAACTTTGGGTCTATCTACGAACATGACCTAAAAACTAATCTCAAGGAATAGAGTCCGTGAATAAGGTGTAGACGTGTAGGGTGTAAGGATAGTCGACAGTATTAGTAAAGCTGAAATTAATTTGTGCTCATAAGTGCTCTTAGAGTCAATCAATCAGATGGCAGGGAGGCCGCATATTATCATCATCAGATACCTAGGCAACACAGCAACGCCATACCTGGCCCTCAGATCATTTTCAAGACATTATCCAATAAAAAAAAGAATGGGAAAACATTTTTAGGGCCACTTCGCTTTTGTACACTCCGCAATCCACATAAAGTTGGAGCTCAACTCATGAGAAAACGAAGAGAAGCTCCCAAAATGGAACTCAACAATACGACGGCGACAATCTAAAAAGTAAGATAAACGTAATGCTTAGCTCTTACTAGACTTTTTGAGTAGACATTGCTCACTCAACTCATATCTCAATATGTCCCACAGACATGTGCCGACTCTGCTTGGAAGAATGTCCTGCCGCCATAGATTGCAGCAGAAAAAAAATACTTCGATAGGGTAGTCAACAATTTATCCGTAAGCACGACCCTGAGGTTCCTCCATGACCTAGAACTTACTCGGGATCACAATGTTCTCCTGTTATTGACGGATACAAAGGATCTTTTATGGTGCAGTGCTTTCGTGGTGAGGCCACGAGGTCAGGAATATATTTTCCCCCACATGGCATCACAATGAGCCTATCCCGAGTCTTCAGAGAAATCCTATTTTAAGAAACTGAGACACCATCTTATACTGGTGTACCGTAAACAGCCGCTACACTTCATCGAACTTCATGATTGAAGAATTCGAAATCTTCTGAACAAGCTCATACATATCGATCGTTAAAGGCCGAAGTTTAGCCGGCGAATTAAGTGCTTAAACCGCGAATTCGGTTTGCTGAAGAACACAAGGAAAAGAAACCAGTCTGTAAGCAGCTTTCACAGAGTTGGACTTCATTTTATGTGAAGGAAAGTGACCATTACGTCCTTTCAAATTCGCATTCGTCCACACTTCTCGAAAGGGTAATAGTTGCTTCCTACCACTCAGAGCTTAGACACTTGATTGCTTCAAAACAATAAACTTACAATGAAACTGCATACAAACTAAGTGCCTCTCAATGGCATTTTCTGTTCAAATCATAAACACTAGCCCAAAAATGGAAATCTGATCAATTCTAAGAATCCTTACAAATCCTTCTACTCAAACTCAACCCGAGGTTACAAGATACTGCAACTACCAATCATAAATTTACATCACTTCCTTCACTTCAACCCCATTGCACATTTGGGGTTCAGTCTACCGACATGAATTCCATCATATTAACAAGACCAAAGAAATCCCCCTCCCCCCCCGGCAAAGCCCACCCAATAAATGACACCATCTGTTGCAACATTGTTTCGAACAACCCACATTCCCATACACCGTTGCATTTAAGTGGTCAACCATTAAGCATAGATTGCAAGTGTTGTTCCTCCATATACACACATCCTAACTTCTATAACAACAAACCTCAAAAGAGCCACAAAACATGCTTCAATCTTGGCATTGCTCTGTCTACGCCCGGACAACACCCATTCGATGTAGTGTTTCACCATTACAATGGACATCTTCATGTCCAATTAAGTTCCACTAGCATATACGATGATGGACACGGATGGCATTTATTTGCCTAACCGTGTAAAGTCCTTACAAAATCGGTTGACTTGGTTACCAGACAAGAGAAGGATGTAAAGGGATTTTAATAATCTTGGCCATAATCCAAATGCAGAGGATGTACACGAGTACTCTCTCGTACACATGGATGATTCCTTAATCAGAGGGAAGCGCGCAACAAGATTACTACTGCCATTACTATTTCCCGTTTGTTCCTCACTAAGTATAATTTCAATTTACGATTAAGGACATTTTCTTTTGTCTCTTCTGTGGATGATGACAATAAGACGGGGGGTGTACCACCACCATCCGTAAAGGTAAATGTTAACCAAAGACGACACGACAACGGACCTCTGTATCTAATGCTTATTCTTTTTGTCCGTTTTGTTCTCTCTCAATCTCTTTTCTTTATTCTATCATCGTTGTCCTCGTGCACTTGTGCTACTGTCGTCACAGCACAAGGAGCCTCATCATAATCATCATAAAAATCATTATAATCATCTTTAACATCCCAAGGAGTACCAACCAGCCACCGTTTTGTGGTGGTGTTGCTATAGATACAATCTTTTCTCATTTTCTAGTAGTTCTCCATTGCAACTGTTACTATGCACCTGACGATGACTGCGCACCCGGTATAAGGTGCCAACAAAAAAAAAATTGGAAAAAATTGTTCCACACAATGCATTGTTCGGACTGAATACCAACCACAACCAGCATCCACTATCAAGAGATCAACGACATCAGAATGGCATAGGAACGTGTATAATTGCAGGAACTCCATCCAAGAAAACAGAACAAGAAAAAGAAGAAGAAGTAAAGGAAAGAGGTAGAAGTACAAGTAAAAAAGTAGAAGTATCATCATCATCATCAAAGCGAAGCCCCTATGGTGGCACAATTCGGAAGAGAGCACATAGTGCATCGACAATTGAATAGGAACAACGTCTTAAAGAAGGTAAAAGGAACAGAGGAAGAAAAACAAAAATGGATGCCTGTTTATACCGGGCTATAAGAGGAGCAATTACCACACCACAATAAGCAGTTAAAAGGGATCTCTCAACTTTCTCCCATTTTTGGTCTTGTGAAATTAATCCACAATCATAATCATTGTTCGAGAATGTCCGGTTTTCGCGGATACAACACATAATTGTCTGTGCTACACAAAAGCTATTGTTCAGTTGAAGATACACACGAAGATACACCAAATTAAATTGATTGACACTGGACCAGGGCTTGACCACAAAATTCTCATTGAAGAAGGGAGATGAAGGAGAATCGTCTGGGATTAATAAGAATTTCATTTTAATTTTGTTATGGGCAATCTGTCATGCGAGCCGGGAAGACATGCATAAATAAACAATCAACCGACAGTGAGACACCACTTTGGTTCACACAGAGTCTCACATTTCGGATCGAGAATTTGTTCGACAAGATTCGAGTCGATTGATACTGAGATTCCGTGGGAAAATTATGCAAAAAATTCGGAAAAAGTAAACAATTTTTGCAAAGTTGTAGAGAAATACAATATCTTGGGAAGCGGATTAAAAGATGTATCAACATGTCTTATGTTTAGCTAAGTAGATGCTACAACCAGGATTTGTTTCAAGACTGTTCCCATTCAAAACTAAACAACGGGTAAAGTCGAATTTAAGACGCAACAGATCTGCTTGTCTGCCAAATGTGCAGTCAAAATTCCTAGTTGTTATCCGCCAACTAAAGGTCTCAAGCAAACTATTTTAACCAAAAATTTAACGAAAACACGATCACAGAAGGAGTACCACAAGGTTGAGTTTTGAGACCACTATGTTCGAAAGTCAAAGCAGCAGGAGATGACTTGATAAAGTGTGCACCACGATTTGATCAGACATTCGTCTGATCTGATGGATAGAATTTTTGCATTGTTTGCCCGATTTACAAGAAAGGAGACTCCCCTCAACTGCGCCAATTTTAGAGGCATCTGTCTCCTGAACATCGCGGATGAGATCCTTTCTGCCATGTTGTGTGAACGCTTGAAACTCCTCATCAACCTGATTGGCGTCTGATCAGTGTGATTTGAGGTCAGGAAAAACAAATTTTTACACTTCAACAGATCTTAGAGAAGATCAAATCGGTAAACACGATCTCTTTATCGAATTTAAGGCCGCCTATGACAGCATTTATAGGGACGAGCTGTAGAAAGCTATGACTAGTTTTGGAATCCCTGCCAAACTCATCCGTTTGTGCAAGATGACGATGAAGAATGCTCGCTTATGCATCAAGGTCGGTAACGATCTCACCGAGACCTTTGGTGTGTCAAAAAGGACTTAGACAAGGTGGCGTACTGTAGTGCGACTTCATCAACATCATACTTGAACGAATTTTGCGAAACTCTTAAACCACCCAAAGGGCACAATCTTTCAAAAGCCTTTGCAACTACTCGACAGAAGTCAGCGAGTTGTCACCCTATTTGCATTGCGACAGAAGCGACCAAAATGAGTTAAAGGGGTCGAAGGCAAAAGATGAGTATTTAGATTTACTGTCAACGAAAAGTGACACTCAACATCGACGAATCGGACAGAAAGTCACTAGAGACAGCTATAACTTCGAGGCAGTAAGGGACTTTGACTTGGCTCTGCTATCACTTCTCACAACATCTCATCAGAAATCAAACGTAGAATAACCCTTGCCAATCGCCGTTTCTTTGAGTAGTACGGCCCTAACCTGAAGAACTCAGGAGATTCTAAGCAAGACCTTTATCATTCCAGCCTCAAAACTTGAGGCTAAACATTCAAGCACTTGTAAATCCTCCTCGAAGTCTTAGATACAATGGAGCACTTCCTCTATCGGCTTTCGCCACAACAAAATTGCGCTCTTTTGGCATCGACAGGTTGAAAAAGTGTCTCAACCGCGTGATGCAGCCTTCACTAAGATCTCAACGGATTCATTGTGTTCCTCTGACATGGAATGTCGAGTCTGAAAAGACAAAAAGAAGGGAAAGGTCTGGGTGAGTCCAATTACGATCGTTCGGCTTCCCTGAAACATTCTGAATTCGTAGTGAGTTTTAGAATAGCTTTTGGTGGCTTTTTATACAGGTCGCCCAGGTCGTTGAAACAGTATTCACGAGGGCTGTCTCCCTTGCTCTGTATAGGCTGGGGAATTCACATAGGAAGTGGGTTGTTTTTTTCCGCGACTGTATTCCCATAGCCTCTGCATAGCTCGCCTCTTCTTAAACTCAATCTTCTAAGGTGGGCCGCCAGTAGGTTGTCGCCTGTGATAATCCCTATGAAGATTGCTAAGTTTGATCTGTTTGACACAAGAATGTGCCCCGTTTTTAACTTGTTGAGTTTCTTGGAAATGAGGCTTGTTTTTGGAAGTCAAGTGACAAGAGCTAAGGCGGGCAGTACTGAGAGATCGGCCAGTGTTCCGAACCCTGTTCTGAGCCCTTCATAACTAACTCATCCGCCATTTTATTCCCGTGGATACCTTTGTGTCCCGAGATCCACCAGAGTGTTACGTTATGGTTCGCGGTGAATGTCGTAACAACGATTCACAATTTTTGACTGGACGTCGATTTTATTTTGAGACCTTGGGGAAGGACTACTTTAATAAACCAACGATCGCTAGAATCTTCAGATAAGCACACTTGGTACTGTGCTCCCAAGATCTTGCTAAGCATGCATTCTTTAAATGTCCCCAAGCTTAAAAGCATCAAGAGAAGCTCAAGAAATGTCTTAGAAATAAGAAGATGTCTGCAGAGAACTCGGTAAGGTTGGTAAGTCGAGGTGGCGGTTCAGTAGAACCCAAATTAGCAATAGGATGTGCCTTTTTTGATTACCACAGCTCGTGTGACCTGGTTGATGATATGTGTTGTTGAAGATGGGTGAGACAACCGGGAGTGATTCAGCCTGTGTAGTTTAGAAAATGGATTAGAATTCGTATCCCTTTACCCGAACTTTCGTTGAGGTTGTCGAAGAATGGTATATGGCATATGTAGAAAGTGTGAGTGGATTTTACCTTTAACCGCTCCTAGCGAGATGTGTACCCTTGCCGCGAGTAAGCCATGTAGAGCTGAGCCCTGCCTGGCCAAGTACCTCGGTAGAATAAACAAATAATTGCAACTGCCTTCCCTTTCAGTTCATAGCTCTCTCAGTAAAACTAAAGACAAACCTTGCCGACTTTATTCAAGTTTCATTCTTGTAATTGTACTAGAAAGCCTTCCTTGGTTTCATATCCCGGAAAACTCAAGCCCTATTGCATTCCAAATCGACAAATGGACTAATAAAATTTACCCACCGTGGTGCTCTCCAAGGCATTGTCACTCACACTCCAGTCCTAATCCCCCAATCTTATTGTTCTATTTCCCTTCAAACAGTTTTTCGCCGACAAAGGATCTTATCGTCGCTGAATAAATTAACTGCAACCCCAGTTGTATGCTTGAAATTAAAAAAAAAAATACTATCGCGTGTTCACCGCCTATCTCAACCGCTTAATTTCCAAAGCAGGTGGATGGATTCATCCAACACCCTTAACGCATGCATTTCTCCTCAAAAATATCCAACGCACAGAGACATACTTTTTGTTTTTTTTTTTTTTTGAATGGAACCGTCCACGTCTACGCTTTAAGAACAGATAAGCTTCCTTTCGTCGTGTCTCTCTATTGATTGTCCTGACTTGATAGCATTTATTCACCGGAAGACACCATTGCACGACGACGATCTATAACGTCTTCTCAAAAATTAATTCAATTATTTCGGGGCGCGCACAAAAAAAGGGGTTAAAGCAGCCAACACGCCACCCATACCCTACCTATACATCCACTGCTTCGTCATTGATTGTGTGCACGGCGAGCACCGTCTCGGAAGGAATTCAATTATCCTGCGATGTGATATTAATGGCAAGTGAATAGATATTCCTTTAAGGATATTGAATTCATCCCGAGACCCAGGTTGAGGTCTGAGAAGCTGAGAAATTGATATATACGAGTGTATGCGCTTAGTGTGGGTTGAATAATGCCCTCACACCCTTAGCGCACTTTAATTAGTTTTATACGATTGCAAATTGCTTTCTACTTACTCGCCCTCTTCCCCCCTAACCCCACCAGGACTCCTGCTTTGTAATTTAAATTATTTTCAATGAAATTCCAAATTAGGACTTCAACCGGATGGCTAATTTCAATTTTTAATAAGTAGATCGCTGTTAGCACCGTCGGAGATACACATGCATCCCGTCGTCGTCGTCGTCGTTGTAGATACAAATCAATTTTGTTCAGCCAACTTGAACTGGACACATTCCAGGCGTGTGAAATGAATTATATCTTTGTGTATTCATACTCTCTGCACGGGTCCTTAAGTTTATTTCCCGCATCTGATTTCATTATTAAATATTTATCGACTGGATAAATGATACAGAAGGCCAGAAACACAGAACGTAGAGAAAAAAAGGGGTGTCTTGTCCAGTCATTCGGATTCGAATTGAACATATCGAATGTCAACTCTCGGTGAAGGGTTCTTTCTTAATGCGGGGAGGTAGAGCCGAGATAAATGAAATCGAAAAAACGACCTGAAAACATCGAATAAATCAAATGATAGGTGTACATGCTCATGTGGAGACGGTTGTGTTCCTACAGGGGAATGTGATTTATTCAGATTTCCATTTTAGATTTATTGGGTGGGTAAATCCGACAGATAGGCATCTCATATGCCATTGGAGAAAATTTGTTGTGTCTAGGTGGCTGGTGATTTTCTTTAAGATTAACTGACTTCAACTGTTGCGGGTAGAGTGGATGGCGCTTGCCGAGAAGGATCTGACGTTGATGCATTAAATTTGAGCCAATTCAAGTCTGTATACAGGGTAATCCCATTCAATTTGAGTGGATTGCTAAGAGAAGTCGGTCTGACATAGCTACATTTGTGAGCTACATTCGCTGGCATTGATTCGATTTGAGAGTCGCTTTGTGAGTTGTTGCTTACGGCAGAGAGACCGCTCTGAACAGTCTATAACAGAACCGACGAACCGAGTTGTAAGAAGAAAAAAACTGGATGAATATTGGTTAAGTGATTCTCAAACTAAAAAGGAACGTACAGACAGATAAACGTTGCATTTGCATATAACACATACGACTGACAGAGCTTTAATGTTAGATTGACATCACTGTGCTTGTGAGGGAAAGCTCTGAAAGTTTATTTTGTCACTGTACTCGTAGGTTAGTGACAGAGAAAGGGTCAAAGTGGTCGTGTATGCGGCTGACGTGGTGATACTAGTGTCAGGGATGTATCCCTCCGTGATAAGTGAAATCATGGAGGCTGCTCTAAACAAGTTAAACAACTGGGCGGCAAGTTGTGGCCTCGGTGTTAACCCGAGCAAAACTGAACTGATGCTATTCTCTACCAAAAATAAAATACCTAACTTTACCTTTCCCCGTCTTAATGGTCAACCACTCAGACTATACTCCAGCACAAGGGCTACAACCTTAGGAAACTCAAAAGGCTCCAGAGAACAGCCAACGGATGTCCTTATTGTTCTCCTGCATCTTCTGCCTTTCGAGTTACACACAAAAAATATCGCACTATGCAACGCAGTAAGACTCAAAGAGTTTGGGTGCTTGACTGTACAGCCCTACGGATATAGCAACATCTTGGTCTCGTGAAGGACTTCGACACGGACATTTACACCGACGGATTAAAGATTAACTGCGATGTAGGAGCCGGTGTCTACTCGGATCACTAAAAATATCAAAATCATACCGCTTGCCGGATTTTTCTAGCGTCTTACAGACGGAACTACTGACAATCCAAGAGGCTTGCACGCAACTCGGGCGTGACACAACGCACAAACAAAACATTGCTATCCTGATGCATAGCCAAGCCGTTACCATAGCTATTGACTCGGCTACCATATCCTCTAAACTGGTGCAGGAGTGCCGGAACGAGGAACCTATTGCTATTTGGGTTCTGTTGAACCACCACCTCTATCTAGCTACCTTTCCCTAGGCCTGTGTGCTAGGTTAGAGTCTAACTTTAGCCAAATAAAGCTTCACGACTTTTGTGTTGAGAGAAGCTACGCCTATGTTAGAACGAGTCAAACGTCTAACCGAAACCTGCATGACAGGATGCCCTGGCACTATTCCAACTACTTCACTGAATGTCCTCTGGCAAAACTCCACACTATTGGAAGCAGTTTCCTGGAAAACTGGCGATCTGCTGCTGAACATTGAAGGACTAGTGTAGTATGCTGATGAAATAAAGATAGATTTCGGTGTTCAAGCCAGTATCTGTGGGCCTAATTACAAAGATGCCTACGCCAACATCAATCTTCACTCTGATAGAACAGGCAAGCAGCGCTTAAAGCACTAAATTCTTACTACTGCAACTCAAAAGCCGTGTTTGGCTGCTTCAATCCTCTTCAAGATCAATCAAAGTGAAACGAAGTTACACAATAGTGGGTACCAGGATAAAGAGGCATTGAAGGCAACGAATGGTTCATAGGCAGGTGGCGAATTCTTCCGCGGCATCTCTAATTCCCCGTTTAGAACTAGTCTTGACAACTGGGGAAAAAACGGAATGACTTGTCCTACTGGGAGAACATTTAGGCACTCAGACAGACCAAAAGGGTCATCAAACCGCTGAACAGAGCCACAAAGAACATCAGAAGGCTTGGCTTCTTCCTTCCTCTTCGAACACTGCAGCTTCAGGTTGTTCAGGAAACTGAATGTCGTGTTTGCCTAAAGGAAGACAAATCAGCGGAACACATACTGTGTCAGTGCATGACTCCCTGCTGCATCAGGAGGCGTTGTTTCCTCAAGGAAATCCTGACACCTGAAGACATTAGAAGCGCCTGGAGACTGGGAACAACCTCAACTTTATAAGAAATATCAAATACCTCCTAGTCTAACAGGCTCCCGGTACAATAGATCTAATAGATCCCAGTGCCTCTTGCGTCAAAACTAATTTAAAAATAATAGACCAAGCTGTGTTTCTGTGTTTGCTTCAACCTCCCAATCAGTTTAAGCTTGAGAACGGCATCAAGAAATCCACTCGCTTTAACACCATTAACCCTTCGCTACACAACATGATTCGTGAACGTTTATGGACGTCATAATATTTATTTACATACCATGTTTGACTACACCACACGTATGTATTCATAATCAATTGAACCCTGTAACCCAAGACCTCAGAAGGCTACTGCCTTCCATCATGATTACTTCACACCTTGGCGTCAAACATTAAGATGATTTCGTTCGAAGTAGTCCGTTTGTATAACGAAAAGGTGCCATAAAGTGTTAACTACCAAAATGTATGCTTAAACAATTTTCAACGAACGACTTATACCGACTTACAAGACTTCAAACTGTCAGTGTAATAAATTAAGTTAAATTAAATCCCAATTGACAGTCCTCCTTCTATAAATCTTCAGTAAGACCCACCAATAGTTATGCAACACAAACCATTCCCTCTGGCTAAAAGCTATTAACTTCTCCCACCTATAGCTTACCCTTCTAAGTTGCACATCTACAATCGGCAATTGAATTATACTTTCTCTTCGGTAATAACTGCCTAGAGATGCCTTAGATAGTCTACCTTCCTACCTTCACATCCAACGGCTTAAAATGATGATGATTACGACCAACAAAAACGTTGACCTCACGTTTTTGTAATTAATTTCTGCTTGCAACGAAATATACGTGTTCAACAACAAAATCAAACCTCCAAAGGGCACTAAAAGACAATTTCAATTGAATAAATTAAAAAAAAAAAAATTGCATTCGACTCGTAGATACAAAATGCACAGAACAACACCAAACAAGATACCAGAAGGCGTAGAGTAACAAGAAAATCAAAACAACCATCTTGAGCGATTTTCAAAATCACTTCACATCGTCTCATTGCGGTCGGATGCGGATCCCCATCAAAGACAGTCGCACACAAATATACAAAGATACATAGATACACCAGAGAGAGAGAAAGAGAGAGATGTGCTCTCCTCTGAATGGGATTAAGATTCTCAGAATTTTAATCCAAAGATGGTAAAGGCAAGTGCTACTTAATGGGAAACACTTTAAGAAAAATAGAAACAAAGAAGACGGGATAAACACATGATAAATAGATGAAAGATCCGATTCCGATAGGCAATGGTACATAATATTGGAGTATGTCCTCGTATTTGATTCTTGTTTGAGTTGGAGATACTCTTGTTTTGTGTTCGATGATGTTTTGTGCGGTGCGTCACGTGTAGACAATGATGGTCATTATCTGTAATACAGTGATTAAATTGGTTTTAAATGTTTAGGTAGATGTAGATACAGATTCAAGGTTGTAGGTGGATCGAAGCGACTAGAACTGGATTCGCTCGTTTAAGTCTATTAAAGAATAATGTATACTTTAACAATTCAATTTAAATATTTACCGCTATTTTGAATGGTTATGTAATGGGACTACTTTTATGGTACGTAACAGCAGACTTGAACTGGTTTTTAGGCAGTACAGATGTTGCAATTCGCAACAACTTGTGGATTCTATTAGAAGAAGGAATTTGAGTTTTTAAAGCGTTGCAATTGGCTTCTTTTTAGTAGGCCTAGGATCAGGATTGGGATTTCGTAAAAAATGAGAATGTTCAGTGCAGTGTGGAACTTGTCAAATCGATCCATTCAAGGCAGAGTAAGCCGCTGATAGAGTAAGTGCTTCAGCAGAACCGGAATTGACAGATTGTCGATGCTCGAAACCGGCTAGTGCCAAATGACTTTTAAGGAGGAAACGAGGGGCGGAGCACAATTTAAAAATATTTGACGCAACAACTTGTTGAAAACTAAGGCTATAAACTATATTTTTCAAATAAATGGAAGGGTCCTAGTACCCATGAGAAGAAAGATTTTGAGGCAATCTAGTGGATGACAAGACCTTGCTTAAATGTGTAAATTTCAACCAACGTAGGACATAGCATCAGTGTCGAGAAATTCTGTCTTCAATGAGCAACTATACATTTTCAAATAAAATACAGGACCAAAAGTAGAACCTTGTGGAACCCCTTAAGATAAACCAAATATTCATTGTGAATGAAGGAATTTTCTTAAAAGCTGCTTCAACTAGGTAAACCCTTGAGGACGACTGCACTTTTCAAAAAAATCATTCAATACCTACTACGAGGAATCCAGAAAAGCTTAGTCCGACATGAACATCTCCTTCTACCTCTCAGATCACTCACTTCAAAGGCCATAGAAACTGTAGAACAATTCAGCATTCACCTATGCCGAGTGTGAAGTCACAGAGATATTCCTAGAAACTACCCTTATACTCGCATATCAGATCCGTAATAGGTGTCATTACGGGGCACTATATTATAAGCAAGCACACAACAAGGCTTGGCGTACATTCAAACAATTTTTCTAGAAACTGTATGGACGAAGAGGAGGAGGAAGCTATTCCCCACCTTCTTTGTAGCTGCCCAACTCTCTTCGGCAAAAGAAGACTCCATTAAGGAGAATTCCTCTTTCGCTTCATAAGAAGCTCCAACTGATTCCACGAGTATGTAAGGAGATCTCTCCAGATCCACTTGGTATCACAATAGACCTATCACTGGTCCAAGTGTGCTGGCAACAGTGGGCACCCACTTCAACTTAGCCCTACAACCCTAGGTATCCTGTCGAAACATTGTGGCCTGGGTATGCCTCTTGCTACGTACAAATACATATATGCCCACCCAAACTGAAAGTAATAAAAAAGATCAACCGCAAATAGGGGGAACGTATGACGTGCTAAATCCACAAACGGATCAAGTATCAGTACCTCCTTCGTTTCTCCACTAATTTCATTAGGGTAGAAATCACGTTCTAATGGGTTGGGCCTGTTAAAACGATCATAAAGTGGAATCGTCACTTTTGTCTTTAAAGGACACCGTTTGGTCAACCTACACACTTAAGATTAGACTCACTTTAAATTTCATTTGCACGTGTCTCTGTTTCTATTAAAAAGAAGACCTCGGAAGCCTAGTAAATATTTAGGTTAGAAACATCCTTCACTTCATAAATGGCTCTATCTGGTACAATTATTCGCCTGAGTAGTGGACTCGGTGCGAGAAATCTTCTCAATAGCACTGAACATATCCAAATTCGACCAACTTTCGCTTTTATCTTGGGTCTTCCAGACGGAAGGCTTGCCGGATCAGTATATACAACATTTCACCCAAACTCAATCAAGTTATCTTTAGGGACAGTCAAGCCGCTATCAAGGTCACTTCATCATCTAAATGGGAAGCACAAGGCGGCAAGGAGGTAACTTAGTTAGGCTGTCGATTCTCCTCTGAGAAGGAACAAACCACGCGAGGGTAAACCCTTCATAGTTCACATGCCCCAGAGTTCTCTGAATGAAATCTTCTCACTTTTTCTATCAAAGCCCGGTGGTAGATGGAACAGCTTCAAACCTGTGCCACATCCTGGAAGACATGCACCTCCTACAAATGGAGGAAGAACTCCAAAACAGAACTCGTGCAGATAACACCAGCACCGTGGCGATGTTGTCTTCTCAATCCACTAGAAAGCAGACCCCCTCAACTGCACCAATTACAGAGGCATCAGTCCCTTGAACATCGAGTATGAAATTCTATCTGCCATGTTGTGTGAACGCCTGAAACCCCTCAGCGGGCCAGGAAAGTCGAACGTCTCCACTTCGACAGATCCTGGAGAAAACTCAAGAAGTCCCAATCGGTACACACCACCTCTTTATCGATTTTAAGGCCGCCTATGACAGCATTTATAGGGATGGGCTATACAAAGCCATGACTAGTTTTGGCAAGCTTGTCCATTTGTGCAGGATGACGATAGAGAATATTCGCTGCTTAATCAAGTCCGGCAACGATCTCACCGAGATCTTTGGTATCAATAAGGATTTAGACAAGTATCTTAACAATTTCAAAAGCCAGTGCCACTACTCGCGTATGCCAACGATGTTTATATCATCGGCGAGCTGTCACCGGTGCATTCACGAGCATTGTAGCAGAAGCAACCGAAATGGCTTCAGTGGTTTGCTTTCAAAAAGTAAGGACACCTAACATCGACGTATCGGACAGAACGTCACAAAAGAGAGCTATAACTTCGAGGCAGTAAGGGTCTTTATCTACCTTGGCTCTGCTGTCACGACATCACCTCAAAAATCAAACGAAGACTTACTCTTGCCAATCGCTGTTTTTTTAGGCTGAGAAGGCAACTGAGTAGTAGGGCCCTATCCCGAAGAACCAAGGAGACAGGTTCTGGAGAAAGAGATTCAGCGACGAATTATAAGAGCTTTACAGCGACATTGACGTAGTCAAAGAACTGCGTATTGATCGTTTGAGGCTAGGACATGTAGATCGAATGGACACCAACACTTCGGCCCGGAGAGTCTTCGAATCTAACCCGAAGGCACAATGCAGTCGAAGAAAACCTCGCCTAACATGGAGCACACAAGGGAACACACTAAAACATACATACGTCGGTCAAGAAAGTTATTTTAGCTAGAAGTGGTGTCCACCTGGAAACCTGAGGCTACTTACATAATTCATATCTCATTAGTGATGCAATCACCAATCATCATTAATTTTTTAAATTATTTCTCCAACGGACAGTGGAACATGGACATCAGATATTGCTCGTGTACTATTTCAAAAAAAAAAGGTAATCATAGACTCCTTGTTCCTTTTTTTTTTTCTGTTAAACACCATACACTCTTGCAATCAATGCAATTGCACTTGAAACCACACCGAATGGCAAGTGGAATCACAAGGGATAGGAAGAGGAAGAAAAAAAAAAGTCACAATGTACAGTGAAAAATCGTGCAGAAGCAAGTACCATCTCTGGGATGAAACTAACACACAGATTTATACAGTGCGACAAATCTGATAAGAAGTAGTGTAAAACTACTTAAAAAACAGTTCCTCTGTCCGTGTGTGCAGGTCGTTCCTTTTGTTCCAGTCATTCTTTTAATGGATCTCGGATCTTCTGTGGTGCTGCTATTCACTTTTTGTAGTCTGCTTCTGACTGCGCGCTGTGCTATGCAACTTGATGCAATCAGTGAACACGACTGCACTAACAACAACAACGGCGATGACGACGACGAGTTGCTGGCATAAGAAACGAAGAAGGAGATTGCATTTCGGCGAAGATCAACAACCCAAAACCTGCTATTACTTTAGAAATGCTCATACATACTGTAATAATGTGTATGTATGTATGTGTGTGTAAGGCTAATGCAATGGTAGGACATGCGAAACCAACCGAATAACCAGAAAGGGCCAAGGATTACTCTTTCTGCAAGTGACTTTGGAGTAGATACTCGTCGACTTGCTTTTGTTGGGTGAAGTGTAACCGGACGAAAGGGTGATGCTGCCAAACCAACCGAATCTCTTAAAAGCGGAGCAGCGCACCAGAGAAACCGAAACAGAAACAGAAACAGTAAATGGGAAGCGCGCGTCATCAGCATTGGAATCAGCACAATGCACCTTAACCACATCAATGTCGTCGCTCGCGGTGGCGTCGTCGTCGTCGTCGGCAGCTTCGCGTCGTTATGTTCGGTGTGCAAGGAGTCAGTAACTGAGAACAGGATGCAATGCTGCAACGGCTCCATGGACATATGTTTTGTGTTTCGCGGTTGAGGGATTTTTTTCGGTTTTATGCCAAAAGGACAACTTTGCAAAGTGGGGACTGAATTTAGGGGTTGTAAAGGAATTTTTTTTTCTCTTTTGCATCGGTTTTCCCTTTTGCAATTCTAACTCATTACGTGGAATTTTTTTTCCCCCGGAAAAACAACTCTTTGTTGTTTGCTGCTTTGCATTTCACAGGACGAACTGTGTTTTGACAGGAGCGCTCATTTGGAAGCGAAATTCCAAACAAATATACCGCACACACAGGATACACACAGAAGCAAGCGCCTTTCCATGTTGTACATGTTACCTGGATGCATAATGATGCAGATTATGCCGGCTGGCATGGACTACCTATGCTGTGTTGCATTTTGGAGTATATAGGCGGTGTAGGTGTGTAAGAAACTCCATTGAGACCCAAACGACACGCACTCAACTCACGGTTCTTAGCTTTTGCGAGCTGAGGTGAGTTAGAGTTTCTCTCGTGTGTGTCAGTTATGCAATTGAGACAACACCAACTATACACATGAATCCTTCTGACATACAATTTCTTTTTGAACAACGACGGTGATAGTAAACAACCCCTGAGGGAAGTTTGCAGTTTGTAAACTGTAGAACGTTATCTTTTGGATAACAATAAGATAATTATGTGCACAACACACACACATATGCTTATTTGGAACGAAAAGAAAAGAGAGAAACGAAAAAATTAAGAAAAGACAACACAAAAACGCAGACATTTGCAAATAGATTTCAAAGGCAGGCGAATGATGAAATAGGTACCAGGACAAAGGAATAAGGAGAATATTCCTCAGAGAAGGTTATTTTTCTTTTTCAGGTGCAATACCTGCTTCAGGCTGTCTGTACACATGCATCATTTAGACAATTGATGTCAATGCACAATTAAGTTGAGTTTGCTCTATACATTGCCAGTGGACTTGCTTATTGTTGACAAAATAGTATGTGACGTCATTAAAAAAAAAAAACGCCAAAACCAATTCAGCATTCTCTTGGCGTTGAAAGTTTGTGGGAAACGACTCTGCTTCGCATAACTATAGGTATTTTCCATGGTCAGGGAGTAACCCCGGCGGCACAACCTACAACATGGAAGGCCAGTTACATTATAAACCATATATACTCCATCATAAACCCCTAGGACGAGGGATCGGTTAGACCGAAACCAGTTACCAATGTGAGCGCGGCTGTTTTGCACCCAACCACTACCCAAGGAACTACAAGTTTAATTAGAACACTGACTGTTGCCCTGGAGTTCATGCTAAGGCTTAGCTTCGACGTCTAAAACTGACTACTCAACACCAGTCCCTGATTTGAGTCTGAACCTCGAACTTTAATTCCCATCCAGAGAGAGTTAAAATGAGCCAAAAAAGGATGTGGATGTAGACTCTAAGATCTACCCACGGTCGATAAGTAAGTTCTAGCCATCGCCAGGGCCTCGCGAGAATTGTCACAGCAAACACTTCCGAGGAGATGCATCGACATCTCCATAGACAATCAAGTAGCCATCAAAGTCATCTCATCCACATTCATTAGATCTAAAATAGTCAAACGCTGCCACGACGAGCTCAAGTCCCTTAGTGCTAACCATAACGTTACACTCATTCGGCTGCCAGGACATAAGGGCATCCATTGGAATAATCAAGCGGATGAACTTGCCAGAATGGGTTCTGACTCAATGACTCAATCCTACCACCACAAGAACCTCTAAAGTCCAGCATCACCGAGTGCACTCATGGATTCTTTAAGATCAGAGTGAGGCTGTACCGCAACGACTCAACCTATCCGACAATTTATACTTAAGCTTCACATATCGCCAAGCGCTCACCACCCAAACGTAGTTCTGCGTGAAACGTGCAGCCAAGTTAAGCTGTTTTCATGACCGAGAACCATCAAGAGCTCAAAGGTAATTTACAAGAGTTCGATCAACTTCTTGTTCTTAGTCTCGTAGACCAACAAGACCTAGCTTTTGCAACCATTTGTGTTGGGTGCGTTAGATTCTTTCGCATAAATGGAAGGGGCCCACCAGTTTTTGTGGGTGAGTCGACTCCGAACGGCGAACTGAGAACCTTTTTTATGAGAATTTAGGCAACTTAAACCTATGTAGCTCGCCTAACAGTCCAACGAGGTACCTAGCTTCTTTCAGTGTAAAAACTTACAACCAACTTCCAAAGGTCAGAACTAACCTCAAGCCAGTATCCAGGATATATGTTGAAAAATAATCTGAGTTTACAATTACCACTTTTAGATACAATTACCCACCAAAAGAGCACTAGTCGATACAATTTATAAAACTATCAAGTGGACATTTGCGTGATTAGAGTCGGTCCTCAATCTCGAAACGCAATCACCAATACACCAGAACTGCTTAAGGTTCTTACATGCCAATCAGTTTTTCAGCACCTCTTTTTTCTTTGTAACGTGTTTGTTCCTTACGTGCACATAATTACGTAAATGTTTCAGTTTCACTCTTTTCCATTTATTCCCTCCGTTAGGGTCCTTCAAATCGATTTGTTTTATGTGAACAAGGTGTAATTTTTCGCTGACAAGTAAATTAGAACTTCATGTCCACTTACAACAATTTATTAAGCATGTTCACATGCACGCGTAGGCCACCAATAATGGCTTCATTTGTTCACCATCTAGGACTAAATCTCGGCAAGAAACAAGGCATAACCGTTAGATTCAAAGATAGAACCGTGTGTTTAGGAGCATAAGCAGTATCAACCTAAAACGTTGCGATTCCAGTCGAAATCCCTTAATTCAATTTGAAGACGAAAAATTGAAGACTGTCTAGAGCCTTGACCTAACATATTGAAAGCCGCTCTTCAAAAAATAAGTTTTCTAATCAATAGTCCCACCCCTAATGACGTTTTACTACGTTTAAACATTGAAAGAAGCCCAAAATGGGTTCAAGGGTTAACGAGAGCAAAACTAAGTATTTGCTGTCAAGAAGAAGGGACACTCAACGGACAGAACGTCACAATAGAGATCTGTAACTTCGAGGCAGTAAGGGACTTTGTCTACCTTGATTCTACTGTCACTTCTGAAAACGACATCTTATCAGAAATGAAACGGAGAATAACTCTTGCCAAACGCTATTTCTTCGGGATAAGAAAGCAATTGAGTAGTAAAGCCCTATCTCGAAGAACTAAGGATAGGAATGAACATAGCCTTGGTCGCTTCAAGCGAAAAATTCTTCGTCAGATATTCGATTCCCATTTGCGTTTACCGGCCCTGGAAGAGGACATTCAAAGACGAATTGTATGAGGTGTACAGCCACGTCGACCTAGTCAAAGAAAAACTGCACATTGGTCGTTTAAGATGGCTAGGACATGTAGAGCGAATGGACACCAATGCTCTAGGAAAATCATCAAATCTAACGCAGAGGGCTAACACAGTAGAGGAAGATTTCGTCTAATGTGGTCCGCACAAGTAGAAGGGGACCCCAACCAACTTGGAGTGCGTAATTGGAGCTAAAGACAGAGCTAACTGGGGAGGATTGTTGGTTGAGACCGAGATTCAACCCGAACGGTAGCGCCACCAAAGTAAATAACATTGAAAGGCTATCTTACATTACAAGAACGAATCGACTTACACCAGTCTCCCGCAGAAACAATTTCTTCAACTCAATTTATTTCCCACTTCAAGCTTGACGTCTGCTAATTTTTGGCAATCCAAGTCTTACTGACCTGCGAACAAAGATTGTTCGTCCTATGGAGGTGAAACTTTACATTCGAGCTTCAAGACGCATGTTAGTATTTTAAAAGAAAGAATAGGTACACTTTCAGAAGTGTGTTGCTATTCCCAAAGAATACCTCAAGTCATATGATCCTTTCTAGGCGAAGATATAGAAAAGAAATTAAGGTGCATACTTAAGAGGGACAAAGCCAAACACCTTGTACATTAAAAAGCCTACACACCACGCTTCACCAAGCCAACATTAAAACATGAAAGTCACAGAGTACTGCTAAGGGGTTGCTTTTCTTCGTATGTCATGGACACAATAATTGATGAAAACTCAATTCGGTGGGGGCCTTCTCAATCTCTCGACCTAAACCCGATTAGGAACCACTAAAATGAGCTCAAGATTGAAGTCACCAAGCAATGTCTCTCAATAGGACAGATTTCTTGTGTGGTGTTCAGAAACAATGGTCTTCGACTCCTCAGAAATTAATAGACTATATACCAAAGCCCTGGATTAGTTGGCTTGCTAAAATAGAGGACTCAGGTTCGATCCTCAAAATCACTAAACATTTTTTCACGACACCATCTCTTCGCAGATATAACAAACCTGCAAGAGTACAATCTGTCATGAAAAGCTTCTCAATTCGCTGTTCGGAGTCGGTAATAAAACTATAGATCCCTTCCATTCGTCGTTGTGAGAAGCTAAGCCGTGGCTCTATATGAGCTGTCGCGCCAAATACCAAAACAAGTCGAAGGATTTCCAACAAAATAATAATTTTTATTTATGAAATTTTCACTCAAGATCTACATAGGTCACTCAGAGGTTCTCCTGCCGAACGTCTAGCACCGTCAGCAAAGGCATTTCACCAAAGACGTAAGCTGTGTTATTGGCCAGCAACGAAAGGGAGTACAGTCGAATCTGAATCAAAAGACGAACCTCCTCTCTCTTACTCGGATTTTCCCACTCTATTTTCTGCATTCCCCTTAATTTTTCACAAAAAATTCATCCTTAAAGTCGAATTATTGCCAAAAATCTCTCAAATCCCCTGATTCCTCGTGGAAATTCGACTGTAGTTACTCGTGAACAGGAACAACTTCTTAGAAAATTACCAATCAGTCCACTTAGAGCTTGATCCTTAATTACACGCTTAGATGTTGAAAAATGATATAGAAACCAAATAAACTTCAAAAACCTTTCTTCATCTTTATTCTTAAGCCATTATAAAATGTCTCTTCCAAGTTCAGTTTGCCTTAAAAAAACGAGTGTATGTACAGTTGAATTGGTCCAGTACCTACCTAACTCTAAATTCAGTCATCACTAACATAAGCTTCGGTTGTCTACAAGCCCCTTAACTCGTTGAATGTATGTAGTGTAACTTAAACGGTTGCCTCTATACATTTTGCGGAGGATACAAGTTCTGCGTCCATTCTGGCATAAAAGTATTCAATGACCTTATGCAACTTTGCGCATCTAGTCTAACCGGTCCAGCAAAGAGGATTTTCTTTTTTTTGCAACACTTATCCCCCCTTGTCTAAATGGTACCGAAGAAGAATGATTTGCCATCTTCATCTTTAGGCTTGAAGAGTTAGACTTTTATTTTTTTATTCGCTGTGCGTTTCGTTGTTTTGTATTCTGTTCTGTGTCTGTGTCCACTTTGATTTATGTTTCTTTCTTCCTTCCGTCCTTCCTCTGGGATACAGAATAGAGAAAAATAAGAAAAGTTGTATACTCACTTTTTCACTCAGTCGGCTGACAAATGCAGTGTAGATAAGGTATATTCCATAGACAAAAAAAAAAAAGAGGAAAAAAAAAGTTGTCCGCTTCTTTCAAGTGTGAATCTGAATCCTTCGTTATGCCGGGGGTTTGGGTAATCCTTCGAAATTGTATATATACGCAGGATAACCGTGTATTTCTAACAAAATCCCATTCACTAAAACAAAAACACACAAAAATTCTGCAAGAGATGGGACTCCTTCTTCCTTTTCTATTTTTTTGCACTTCTTTTTTTCGATTTATTTACTCAATTACACCCCGTTTTTTTTTTGTACCGCACAAGTTGTATGTATGGAGAACCAACAAGGATTTTGCTCCTTTGGATTTGCCTTCTTCTTTCTTCACTTTCACTCCACACACAGGCAAACACACACAGACACCGCAAAATAAATACAAAATAGGGAAATATAAAAAGAAAACAGAAAAAAAAATTCCGAAAAAGGATTATTTCATTCACTTTCTTTGCGAATTTCGCTCTCTCTCTCTCTCTTTTTCGTTTGCTTTTGCTATACTGAACGCCCCCGAAAATTAAATTTTTTTTTTTGCAAATTCTGCTTCACAGGTGTAATTCCTGGAATGTGTAGTAATGGTATCCTTTAAAGGATTTAACATCAATTGCCGGGCACATTTTTCCTTTGTCGTTCCTCTTATGAATGGCGACAGACACACTAAGAGACAAGATAAGCGAAAAAAAAATCCCGATATGTCTCAAAAATTGATGGAAATATACCGATAGAAAATGAAAATTGAAGAATTTATTTAGGGAAATTCCTTGTCGCTATCGTCACACACCGGGACGTTTACTTTCGCAAGCAGAAATCGCGTCCTTACTCGTGAACAGACATCAACCGAACTGTTTTTTGTCCAAGGCGGCTACCACTCGTTGAGACTGAGAGCCAAAAACACATTCCAGTCGCAGCAAACACCAGCAGTACACAGTACACAACACATACAAGTGTGGATGGAATGGTAGCGGAAAATGCATACCAGTTTCCAGTTTATTGGATTGTGTACATGGAATTTAGATGGAACTGGAAGTTATCATCATCATCCACACTTTCTGGATCTGGAATCTGTTTGAACTCAGCCACAGACTCTCTGTAGATGAGAGAGAAACCTGTTTGCCAATTGATTATTGCTTGTGTGTTTGTTTGGTATGTATTTGGTGTGTATAGTCTCTTCATCGGCAATTTGAATCTTTGATTACGCGAATGCCGGTTCCAGTTCCAGTAACAGTTAAGAGAATGTTATTGCTTTGACACAAGAATACAATACACAAACGGGGGAGGGAATTCTCTTTTGTGCGTAACCTTGGGAAATTGCGTGCTTGGAAGAATGCTTATCAACATTGTGCGTGCGTTCGTACCATTCCAGGCGAGACTCGATATGGTGGAGTGGTTTGAAGTTGCAATGGTCATACACTACTCAGTTAAAGTTAAGAGTAAACATAGAATCCTTAAGTGTGACTTGCGAGAGTGGTCAGTTTTATAACATCTGCTGGACGTAAAACTAAGTCTTTCTTCGAACTGGGTATGGAAGGCAAATGAACTAGCCAGCGACATGATTCATAGAGTGTTAGACAGAGGGATACAGGCGAAGAAAAAACGTGTGCAGTGTACAGAAGTACTGCCTACTTCGGCAGTGCATTGTTTGTAGAAAAAATAGTAAAAGTGTGAGAGGTAAAAGACAATTCTCCGGTGTTCAAGCGCATCTGCGGGCTTCACAATGTCCCTGTCACTTATTAGACTTAACACAATTTCCCCGTCTTCTAGGCGGAACTACTGGAGGCTTACACGCAGTTTGGGCGTGAAACAGTGCACAAGCAAAACATTGATATTCTCATGGATAGGCAAGCCGCTATCAAAGCTATTGGGTTGGCTCCCATATCCTCCAATCTATTGCAGGAGTGCCGGAACGAGCTTGTTTGCTTGGGTGAACGCAGATCCCGAAGATCACGCTGCTTTGGGTTCCAGGGCACTGTGTAAGTAAACCAGCGTGTAGACGAACTGGTCAGGCAGGGCTCACTCGCGGCAAGGGTCCATATCCCGCTAAGAGCGGTTAAATGACAAATCCGCTGACATTTCCTTCCGAAGGCCAACCTCCAATGGACGGGGTTACTGAATTGCTCCATGTCAAGGAAGATATGGCCGACCTACGATAAAAGTCGAACAAAAGACCTTAAACAGAACCCGCCCAGACATCGTCACAATAACGGCGAAAACCATGGGGCATTGGCCAATTGGAAACCATGTGGCCAAACTAGGTAGTCTATACAATTCGCTCTGCCGCAGCTTCGGAAACAAAAATGAGAAGGAAACTCTCTGCCATTTCCCCTACAAATTTCCGGCACTAACAAGAGCTAAACAGCATGCACTAAACCAACCATTCTTCGAAGACCTCAACGACATCTCAGGTAAAGGAATACGAGATCTAATATGTTTGCTTAACTTCATAGGTTGGACCTAGCCGCCGACTGTCACACATAGCATAAACCAAGTCACACGAGTCGTGGTAACAAAAATGCACATCCTAGTGCTATATACTTGGGTTCTGTTGAACCACCATCCACCTCTATCTACCGCGCAGCTACTTGTCCTCTACAAAACACAAATTAATAGTAGACCAGGACTTGATTACTGTTTTCAAGTTAAGAGCTAAGGATCAATCTACTTAACAACACACAGACACGAGCCGATCACTAAATAGAAGATCCCGCTCCCGATATTCCAAAGAACTTAATGAAATCGTCTCTAGAAATCTAACAAACCCACATCACCTACCATACCAAATCAAAACAACTAAAATCCTTTTTAACCAAAAAACCACAGAACATTCATCGACTCCATACGTGGTAAAAATGAAAAGTTACGATCCACATACCACCCGCAGTGTCTCTTAAAATGTATGCACTGGAATCTGGAATGACCATGAATACAACAACTCTTCGTTAGATTCTCGCAGAAAAAAAAATTGTTGCGCTCTTTGGTTGCATACGTTTTGTTTAGCAGCAAGTGCTAAGCACACAACGAATATTCAATTCTCAACTTTACTTAGAGGAGTAAGTACGTAACCTCATTCCCGACTTAACATTTTATAAGTCCAACTTACAATTAAGGGTTTTCTCTAATCCTTCCACATTCAATCAAAGATTAATTCAATAGTCGACAGGAATAGGTATTATCCCTAAAAACTTATCCAAAAGACGCAATCGCACAAAGGACACACTCCCAAAATGAAAAGAGAATTTCTCTCTTACCTACTCGTATTCCCTTTGGTTCCAGGAAAAGAAGGATTTTCAATGCCAAGGATTTGTGACAGATTCGTCTACCTGCTCACACAAATCTGTAACAGGAAAACTATAAATACTTCTTCGTGATACGATGACAGCCGTGGAGTTGTGAGTTTTTTTTTCTAGATTTATCCTGGAACTGTTTACTAGGGGTTGATTTACTTCCCCTTTTGACACTCGTTTTATGAAAAGGGACCGGACCGACACAGAGAAGTAAATCTCTTTCCTTTTTTTTTAATTCAACGGGAGGATTTTTATGTTATCGCTCGACACGCACCACGTCGTGGAAGGGCTAAATCTTACGAAAACTGAGTGTTTCCTCACTCCCATTTGTTCCTGTTATCTCTCTTTAAACTGGAACCACTCATAGTCGTATGTAATTCCAGAAAATTTATAAATTCAAAAAGGATATCGCTGTGGTTACAAGATGACATATGAGGCTGGTTTCCAAGTCCTCCTGCGCTCCCTTGGGAACAAAGCTACAGAATACATCACGAATCATCGCAGAATCGGAACGAAATAAATTGCGGCGGCCGGTCCCTACTGTGATTCCAATCTAGCAGCTGGCATCTGTGGTTGTGTGTTCGAGTTGGAGATGTTGCTTTACCATCTCTTCTGCGCAAGGGTTGTGGAATTACTCTTCTTATGGAATTCCGATATTACTCTCTTCCAAGGCAAGGGCGTAGATTTGTTGTGGGGTTATAAGCACTTATGTGGAACATGTTGCATGTTGTATATGTTGGCATAGTTCGATGTGGAGTATGATAAGGGGTTTGAAGTGAAGTGAGTTAACGACCGATTGATTTCGAGAATTGTAACATGCTCAAGGCTATCCAAAAGGTAGATTTGTGCAGTTGTAGACCCTTGAACAAAGTCTATCAAGAATTTGGTAGGAATTGCGATTGACAAAAGGGGTTTTGCCCAAGACAGATCTTTTGTAGTCTCGATCAGAATCAGAATGATCACAGGACACTGCCTTCTAGGTAGACATGCAAACAGATTCCCTCCTTGGTTTGGGTGGCACAGTCGAAGAGCACAAAGATACGATTCTTCGACTTCTATATCTCATTTCAGCTAGAGGCCGCTAGATCATTTTCCGATCACGTATGTCTTAACCTCTGAAGCAATCGCTGGTTGCCAGAATCAAACCACCCCAACCAAGCCTACTATAGAATACATATCGGAAAGATCATGCAGTAAAACAAAAGTAGCGCTGCATAGAAGTACCAGAGCTGTTCGTAAGCCCTAGAGGTAGAAGAGAGGGACGTACACCGGCTTGTCTAACGAAGAAAGAAGTAGGATGAGAAGTGCGTTATCCAAAGTTCGTATAACATGTGACGCAGAGACTAGGTGTGGCATGCGAGGACTTCATAAGAAGCTGCCAAAAGGAGATGGAAAAGGAGACCGTGGTTTATCTTTTCGTGAGCCTCACGAATTCCGATTGGTGTATGCATTAACAACCTACGAAAATAGCAGATCCTCGCCTATGGTGAATAGACTTGGAATCTTCAAGGAGCACGATTTAGAAGTATGGTTCTGAAATGTACGAATTCTGTCTACCCCGGGAAGTTGCTGAACAACTACAACTTATTCTCACGCAACACCGTGCAGACAAGACTGACAAGGAATGCGCTTTGGTGCTTTCACCGACCACAAACCCCCACTTTGAGGTATAAACCGACACCGAAATGGAGCCCGTGGGGCGAAAAGGTGATAGAATATGCACACAAATAAGCACTGTAGAGCAAATGAACGAGGAGGTACAACGATGAACTGTATTGGCTCCTCAGCGACATCGACCAAGTCAGAAAAGTTCAGCCGCACCCATTTAGATGGCTAGGACATATAGAGCAGTTGACAAAAACTCTTCAACCCAGAGAGTCTTGGACCCCCAACCGGGGAGCCACACAGTAGAGAAAGACTGCGACGCAGGTGGCACCTCAACCAACTTGACGTACAAAACTCGATGCGACTAGATGTTGGTTGAAGCCCAGATCAGCCCAGATTCCATCACAACTTACTTTCTAACTTCGATGCATAGTTCGGAAAGCTCCGAAAGAAACTATTAAAGAAGAAGGCTCTGAGGTTATAGCCAGCAAGAATGCAGTGAAGTTATTGGGAATGACCCTTGACCCAGATAAAGTCCTCATCGGAGCGAGCTGCAAAGATTACGTAGGTGGCCCAACGGCAAGCATGCGAAGACTTCTTATGTCAATCACTCATGCCCTTCTCTTGGCTGTGAGATCTTGGCCGATCCGCTCAAGCAAAAAAAATGCAGACAGCAGTGCAGATACGAAGACCACGCTAAGTAGCAAGCTCTTGTCGTACGGTGTCGGAACCAGAGGTCCTCGTAGTCACGGGAATGACTCTCATTGATCTCCTAGCGATAGAGAGGAGGTTCGTCTACGCCCATAAAGCTGAAATAGGATTGAAAACAGCGACGACGGAGGCGAAGGAGCTCACCAAACAACAGTGGCAAAGGCGATGGAGTTCTGAAACATGAGGAAGGTGCACGACGAGACTGGTTAGTGACGTTACTGAATGGATGGAGCGGAAACATGGCGAAGTATGCTATTACATCAGTCAGTTCCTAGCTGGACATAGACACTTCAATGCGCACCTCTGTAGCATAGGAAAAGTAGGGAGCTCGGCTTGCCGATACGGCTACTCCCCGGTAGATGACGCAAACCACACTTTTTTCACCTGAAGCCGATGGACAGCAGAAAGGACCATGCTCGAATTAGGAACGAGCAACATCACTCCAGAAAATGTCATGAGAATGATGATCTCGAGTAACGGCAGGTGGAACTAGATAGGCTCCTCTAGTCAGTCAGCGCTGCAGAGAGAGGAAGGCGAAAACATTCCCTCATAAAAACATGTAAAAAAATCAAATCAAGACCCAAACAGCAATCCCAAGGGTAATTGCCGAAGACCCCATAGGTAGGGGGAGAGTTTAGTCAGTAGAAGTCTTACATACTAGGTAAGCGTAAGAACCGCCTGACGTTTGAGTGCCGCTTGACTTATTAACTCTTTATTCGTCTTCTAGAAGACCCATCTTCTTCAAATTGTATGTGACGTTGCCATGTACTGTCGAGAAGGCACTAGAGAGAGTTCTTCGCGTCACGCTTAGAATTTCGCACTCGGTGCAGCTGACAGACATTTTTATCGTCATTTTGGCGACCCCATCTTCTCAGACGTTCATTTGTGGCTAACTTATCGATTATGTCCTTTACCATTCCTCAACCTCTATGGTAGCGAATGGTTGATGATCCAGAAACTCAGCAGTAGACCCCTGTTTCGCCAGCTTGTTCGACCTTTCGATAGTTGCGTGTCTTCCAACCCAGGCCAGTGTCGTCAAGTCATTTTGAGTTTTTACACATATCCAATGCGACTAAGTCACTTCTACCTCGGACCTGAGGTGCATTGTGTTTGGTCTCTTCAGCTGCCTGGCTATCCTATTCTTAGGGCGCTAATGGTCGCAGATGCTTTAAAGATGTCTAGTGGAAGCAGGGTGAGGATAGCCTCGGATTCTGCAGCAGAAGTTCTACTTATTACACTGATAGTTCCAATGCAGACTTGTTATTGTACTTTTGTAGCTTGCCACCAAACGAGGCTTCTATCGAGAAACCTGCCTCTGTTTGGGTGACCAGATGATCCACTGAGAGTGCCCTGCATCATTTGGTCACACAACAAATGGCCACACAACAAGTGCAACAGGTGGTTAAGGGCGATGCTTGGAGGTCGGAGAATTTTAGTCATCTCGGGAGAGGTCTCAGTGAATATATCACCAGCCAAAGTCTTTCCACAAGGTGGCGTCCTCTCGCCGCTCTTATGGTCAATCGTTACTGATGACCTTTGGGTACGCTGTTAGTCTTCTGATCGCCATAACAGGAAAGTTTGATCTCCAAAGCGTGCGAAGATATGCAAAACAACCTTCGAAGAATGGAACTCACTCATACCGTGTGGGTATGTCACCGAATTTATGACAAAACCTGGCCACATACTGGCTTCAAACCATGATAGTTAGACTCGCCTACACTTCTGTAGTACCCTGGACTAAAGTCAAAGATTAGCATGTCTAGTCTCGACATCACCGGGACTATACGAACCTGGCCCAGCGACACCCCCAACAAAGGTAAACTATTGTGGGTACCATGACACGGATGCTTTGAAGAAAACGAAATCACTGACCAACTAGCTAGGAAAGGCTCTTCAGAACGATACATAGGTGCTAAACCCCAATTTGGTCGCTACGAGCTAGAATGAATTTGCCTTAGCACTAAGTTATCCGCATTAGCTGTAACATTGGTGGATGCTATTTCTTAGTTCGTGGAGTACCCATATCGGTGGCAAAATTCCTGCCCCTCGAGGTATACCTCTACAGGAGTATACTTCCAACTCTGTTCTCCTAACAAAAAAACCCAAACAAGTCATTATATCCTCACACATTTAAACAAAAAAAAAAAAAAAACCCTCTGTGTTGCTGTAGGATAATTGCAAAAGCTTTAAAATCCATTGAAGCTAAATGGAAACACATTTAACGCGAGATATACTCTGACCTTGAAGCTTCCATTTGTTATACATTTTCAGGAAAATTTTGTTATTTATTTCCGCCAAGTGGGTTTCCCTGGGTTTCCTTTCCTTTCTAACCCTTAAATCCCCAATTAGGATTTTCTTTCGTTTATTTTTTTTTTTTTTGTATTTTTTTCTCGCTCTCAACTTAAAAGAAAAAAAAATTTAATAAAACAAAGATTGTGACGCATGATGAAGGAAAAAAAGTGAAAATCCTTAAAGGATTTAAAATTGCACACACATACGAGTGTATACCAACACTTTTCGTGTGTTTCATAATGAACATCGTAAGGATGATGAGAGAAGAACGACAAAGACGACAAGAACGACTCCGGATAATACGATTACATCCGTAAACACCACACACTCACACAAATAAAAAGGATTTTCGACATTTGCAAATGTTTGTCTATTAATTTTCTTTCACAAAAAAAAGGCGACGAAAATAGCAGTAAACTACATAATGAAAAGGAAAACGGATAAAGAAAGAGAAAATAACAAATCTCTACGTAAAACGCTTGAACATTTGCAATTATCCTTGATAGCAGCTCCGTGTTGAAATAGTGTAAACGAAACACTAATCCTTTCATTCAGCATTTGATGTTGATGGTGTGCTGTATTACGATGCTATCAGATGGCCACAACAAGTTTTGGCTCTTAAGAAGCAATTAAAAACAAATTATTTTTGTATCCTTTTTCAAGTCTGTGAAAGTTTGCTTTAATATGTTTTCTATTAACAACTAACACATAAAGAGTTATACAAATGTGTGTGTGTACAGATAAAGTAGGCAATGATAGCAGACAAGGCTAGTGAATAAGCTCATAAGGCTAAGACTACTAGATCCAAAGAAGTTCGAGAAGGCAGGTCTTGTTTGAAATACTGAATTTGCTAAGCCCTGTCTAGGTCACCCTAGGTACAGCGATGAGCTTCCCAAGCAAGGTTCAGAGGAGAAATTCTCCAGCCCTGATCCCACGTTAGATTTGCCCGTCTCTTCGGTTAGGGCTTCTATCAATGGTTGAGTTTCTAGCAAAGAAAAATGTAGGCAGCATGACTCTCCAGGATGCAGGCAGACTAAACGAAGTCCACAGCATTCTTGCTCTATCTCACAAGCAGAAACGAACAGCAGACAATTTATTGGCCGTTGCCAAACATCTCAGCGTGTGAGGATAAGTGACACCGCTATCTGTTACGCTTTTGGAAAGGGCGACGACACTGCGGAACACTTCCTATGTGATTGTCCTGCCTTTGCTTGTATCAGATGGCAGATGCTCCTTATCACTGAAGCTCATACTCGACAAAGAAAACACAATAAATGGGTTGTACCTGCTGGTAGTACCAATGTGGTGTTCCAACACCCTGACAGCAAAAATAAAGAAAACTACCAAGGACACGCAAAGATTGTCATGAGTCACCCTACATTCTACGCCTCATTATTGGAGAACATTCAGAAATGAAAAGGAAGTTTCGAGGCGGCTATTGAGGTACAGTCAAGAGGTCGTTTGTTTACATCTTACCTGCGCTACTTCCCAGCAGATTCAGTAAATTCACTACGAATTCGGGTTGGTTCAGGGAGGCCGAACGATCGTTATCATACTCACTCAGACCTATCCTTTCTTTTTGTCTTTTCAGACCGGACATTCCACATTAGAGGAATCCGTTGAGATCCTAGTGAAGGCTGCAACACGAGATGCAGCCACCTCTTTAACCTACCTACCTACCTGCTTCCCAGGAAAGAAAGTCACTACAGCTCTGTACTGCTGCAAAAAAGGAATAGGAAGCAAGTGGGGCTTACAACTATGTCAAGTATGGCATGATCGTCTACTCTAATGGAACGCCTTGGATAAAGCCATCCATTGAAACCAGTCGAGTGCAAAGATCGGCCTGTATATGTAGCAAGTGGAGTCCTCAGAACCACCCCAACGCCCCAACGGTGACTCTAGACATACTGTTCAATCTGATAACCTTAGACAACTTCTACAGCGCAGCCATTCACATCAAAGAAATTCAGGGCTGCTCCAGCCTTCGTGCTTAGCTTTTCTCCATGACCTAGAATTCCCTTCGCAAAACACCGACTATACCCCAGGACGACTCCCATTCGATAAAACTTTCGATACCACTATCCCCTCCAAACTTGATTGGAAGGATGATTTTGAGTTACAACCAAGCCGGTCTATCTGCATCTCCAAAACAAAATAGGAAATGGGTGGAGGTGTAAGGATGTGAATGTAAGCATCTCACCACACCATACTGGAAAGCACTGTGGATCCTTTGAGATTCGACTGAGGCTGTTCATAAGTGCAGCCACCACTACAACCTAATCTACAACAATTCCAAGACATTCCAAGTAACTACATGGCCGACAGACAGGGTACATCTCTTTCGGTTCTACCGGAGAAATGGAATCTGGCGTGGCGCGGGGATGGTGACGCCATCTCTATCTGCATTGACCCATAAGTTAACATGAAAGAGCCACATGTCCGCGCCACGTCTGTACCACACACACCTTCACTTCAAAATATCTAGCCTTACCTCATCAAACTTTAAGACAGCTGACGACGTGATTTAAAAACCGACAGGCACTCCTGGGGTGTTTCTACAAACTAAATAGGAGCCTCTGTTCTCTTGCTCGTTTATTCCACTAAGGAGTTTGGAGTCCCAGCTGGTTGCCACTAGTCACCCCAACAGGATACGAGGAGAGGAGGTCCTCCAAAATTGAGAAGGAATAGCCTCTACAACAGAGCTCGCAAATCCAACGAAATGCGAGAATTCTTCTTTGTGGAGACATTCAAAGCACCATCTGAGCTCAAGAAAGAGGAAGAGGAAGAGTCGTGGTCATCATCATGGCTAAATTCCGACAGACTATCTAAAAGTGGCGCTTCAGTCCGAAGTGCATCTGGACCTCAAACAACAAGCGTCTCCAGCCAGTTCGATCTTTAGCTAGCTGCCTCCAATTTCACATGCTAAGTTGGTTGAGGTCCCCTTCAATTTGCGTGCGCCACCTGAGTCACGGTCTTTCTCTAGAAGATTTTTCAGACCGGAGCATTGGTGTCCACATCCGCTCTACATGACCCAGCCACCTCAGTCGTTGGACCTTCATTTTTGTACGAATTCCGACGGAGAAAGCCCAATATTCAGACTACTTGAGTTCGAACTAAGAAATAGAGCTTCCAGCTCGACTGCCCGAACGTGTCTTATAGGAAAAACTTGCAAAAAGTCCTGTTAACAGAAGCAGTTTTCTGTCCACAATCTGTTAATTTGATGAAGTTCACACCTCGTGCCTTGAGACTGAACAAAACCGCATCAAGTTTGCATTGGAAGTTGTTCTAGTTTGTCAACTTCCAAGTGAACTTTTGAAAAGAGGGACGTAAGACGTAGTTACATTAATCGTGTCCGAGATGTAACATTTAACACAGGGAAGAGCACAGAAACCTCTTCCTAAATTGTGTAGAAAGATCTGAGATCTTAAAAGCACACACTTCCTATTAGGGAATCATTGTTAAAAGCACAATTGGTGCCTACAACCACAGCGAATGCTGTTTCCCATGATGCTGCCCACTAGGACAGACTCCAGTGGTGTACCTACCAAAGAACAACGTGAGCTAAAAACAATTCAAGAATGCACTTGGAATATACTCAAAATAGAAATCGATCACACCCTCTCAATTACCATTTTAAAAATCCAATCAAAGTGATATGGAAATGATAGTAGAACGACTTACCAAATTTGAATTTTTGAATGTTGAAACGATTCTTAACGACTGCACGAATCGAACGAAACAAAAAAAAAAAAAAAAAAACACTGATTTACCGAATCAAACACCACAAAACTTATCGCAAAATGAGCACGAACAATTAAATTCACAGGAAATCACAAAATTTTACCGGAAAATATGAAAAAAATTGATTCAATCGAATTTTTTCCCGAGCACCACCGGAAACCGAATTTAATTTACTCGCGCACAAACACTAATTGACAGCAAGACAGAGAGAGATAATGTGGAAAGTATTCTGTGGGTGGTATGTATTGACAAGATGGCCGAGTGTACTCGGAGACGTTGTGGAGAAATTATGGTTGTGGGAATGGGTGGTAGGGCTTTGATGTCGTGAATGGGGAGAGTGGACTCAAGTGTGGTGGTTCTATTGGTCTTGGAGATGGTACCATCGGACTTGGTCTACAAGAGTACGTGGAGCACAAACAGGGAATTTGAATCTGCGATCATCGGAAAGAGGAGCCAATCTACCACAAATGATACCACTCGTCGGCTACAATTTGTGGCGTCTACTGGAACCTTAAAGACCTAGAGGTAAGCTGGGATATAATCTTAAGTTGGGCACAGCTCCTTGGGATATATGCCGTCTCTATCGAGAAACTGGTGAGAATATGAAGTGCGAATGTCCCACAAATGCTCGAAACAGGCAAAAACACTTCGGCAGGGGATTCATCTCTCCAGAAACAGTCAACCGGTTCTGCCAACACGATCTTGAGGACCCCCTATAACCTCGATCTTGCTTAGGATCTAAACTTTGCTCGACACAAAAGATATTTTTAGTCGCATTGCTTTTCTGGTCTCTGTCAAGTAGATAAGCGTCCCATAATAGCTTACAGAGACGACGAATAGCGAGTTTCCTTGTACCTTTATGTATTGCAAGTGTTGGTTGGATGTGTGTCAGACTCCAAACACTCAACAGCCTCTTGAGTAAGGACTGATATTTGACAGTCTTCTTAAAGGGGATTGCAATGCTAAGAAAGGTCCATATAAGGTAACAATACTGCCTTAAAAAAAGATGGCATCCGCAATGACAACATGGAACAATTTAAGGACTTTTTCAATGTCAGCCGAAATGTCACAGAAGGTACACTGTTTGAGCCTTAAACCTGCCACGAGCTTAGTTGAGGTCTCAATCAACTGAGAATGAACCTTTAACCAAATAAACCACTTGGCGATCGGAAAAGCGGTGTAAGACATAAATACCAAGCTGATGTAAATGAAAGCCCTGCCTACGAACAGCCAAGAAGCAACAAGCATGCCCCTTCAGATAGTTGGAGCATCAAGCTGTATGCAGTGTAGAGTCATATGATGATCAGCCTAAGAGATGGAGACAAGTATTTCAGAGCTACTTTTGGTCTTCAAAGGACCTCTATCCGCGAGTGACACGTAGAGTGGCAACCAGAACGATTTCTTGAAGTTGTAGCGTTTCGAATGTGCGATACGGTACAGCTTACCTACGAGGACTCACCAAAGTATGGTTACCTCTCAGAGACTAGTCTTTTGGATGATCGAACACTATGGGGAAAATAGAAGCCTTCTGTAGCCGTCACCTCCCACCTTGTTAAGTCCTCTCGTGCCTTCACATTCCAATTGTTGCAAGAGTAATTGGTTATGATCTACTTCTCTACTTCGACTTGTCGACATGGATGGCCCTTCTGTAGAAACTAGTTCTACGAACGCACAGCTTTTGTGGCTTTACACACTCCTCCGCGGCAAAACTTACCTCATGGAGTGGAACCATTTAAACGGCAGCGAAGTGGTCTCGAATTCAGATTAGCCGAAATTCCGAGTACATACAGGTGCATCTACCTTGTGATGTGTGGATTCAGGAGTGATATTGGCGCTACAAATAGTTGGCCAGGATCACTTTCGCCAGCTCTTGTCACAGAGCCATGTGTGGTGCATAGTTCATAGAGATAGGAATCTCTGCTCTTGGTCGACTTTAATAAAAAGCCATTCAACAGTGTGAATAGAGAATGCTCCAAATCGAGACACGGCAGGGCTGCATAGTGACACCACTGCTCTTTCTTACCTGTCAACCATAGCTCCCTTGTGAGACGAAATGGTGGATAGAATGGTGGATTTCCACTTAAAAGACCAAAAGTCTGGAATGAAAACCGAAGATCAACACGACCCAGTCAAATGTCCTACACTTTTCAAACACTTCACCGCAGGTGAGGAACGGTACCGAATTGAGTTAAATGTGGTGGACCCAATGATGAATCTTCAAAGCAAAATCTAGTCCAACTCTATGTGGCCTTCCAGAAAAGTTCCCATTTCAACGAATCCCTTGTCTTCCTGGCACATGAAAAGAACAATTTGCATCAGGAAGAGTTGACTTCCGCCATGTATAAAGCTCAAGGATCTATGTCAACCACACCTCGCAGTAGTACCTCTCAACAAAAGCCCATTTTATTTTTCTTTCATAACCCACCGGTCTACTGCACTACTGGGGCAGTGTGTACACGGAACACTCTCATGCAATTGTTATGGCTCTCGCCTCAAGGGTTGCGATTTATTGTCTTTATGTCCTGCAGCAGCAACAGGATATGCATGCATGCAATAACAATAACAATTAGCGCTACTAACACACAATCATTGTCCATCGCTGCAATTAGCATAATGTCCTGAACACTATATTTTCGGTGCTAACCGTTTGGTAGCACGAGTTCATCCACTTAATGTCACACGAGGACAACGCATCCCCCAAGGTGCCGCCGCGCCGCTGGGATCAACTTTGAAAAACGAAACCACAAACAGGGCACAAACGCGTTGCATAGGCTGCCAACATTTGTGCACGAGATGATACGTTCATTACTCTGACACATCTTGGATGGTTACACGTAAGTGACACCCCACTTTGGCAGTTCGTGGTTAATATCAATTGAATGCGTCGGGTTTGGTTCATGACTTGAAGCGATAGTCTGTCCGGATGAAATCATTAATCACATCGACTGTGCATTTGGGATAAATTGCTGTCATTTGAGAGATAGTGAATCCTCGCGGTTGGTTCGTGGTGGTGGTATACCGGTAGCAACCCTCACGGCTGGCAAAGTGATTTGCGAATTTGAACTCAATTTTGGGAATGCAATTCATGGAACATATAACGATGACCTCGAGGCAGGAAGGATGAATACAACAGTTTGTGCGGGTGATTTAGTTCAATTGTAATAGGAAGCCATGGATTGGGTTAACAGTTTCCAATTGAAATTGGTTCCGAAAATGAAAGGACTGTTAATGAGAAGGGAATTGATGGATATTGTCGTGGCGAATAAATTGTAACTAAACCGGGTCATCAGTCGCCTTAGGTGGAAGTGCAAATGTGGATGGATGGTGCGACTAAACTGACTGAACTGAGTCAAGTTGATATACATGAGCTTATCTCTAGATAGCTTCTCTTAACCGTGGTAGCAGTGCTTCATCTTAAACATTTATATCCCCCGGGATTCGAAACCACCCTTGGTTAGGTTAAGTTGGAGTGGGATGCTGCAAGTTGCAACCTCACTTAGACGAAATAAGGTCCCTTGTGTTATCAGATGGATTTGTACGTCAGCCGAAGCTTACTATAAAGCGCTGGAGGCTGCCTATGCTGATGTCAGCCAGTTTATTTATGCTGTGGAAGAAGCTGGCTCCTGAGTATGCTCTTCTTCAAGATGAGAGGGCTGGACATGTGCAGAAAATGCGGAGCATTGTCTCCTCCTCCTCGTCCTCCATGCAGCTTCTGCAAAAGTCATTATAGAGGAGGCCCAGCCTATTGGCGTTCTATCCGATGGTGCAGTGTCCCGTTACGACACCTACTTACTCCCTCTAAAGAAGTGTTGACCTTTAAGGTTTTGAGTCTTAGGTGCTGGAAAGTTGGACAATGACAGAGAAAGTGTTGTGTATTCTCATGCTCTTCCTCATCACCGCAGCCTCTAGATACACAGGGCGGCGACGCCATCTGGTGATGGATGCTTTGAGTAATGAATTCTCAACTTCTGACTTAAGATTGCACGGCGGGATCTCAATCGATATGCCAGTTCGGCAACATTCAAGAGGTTCACATTGAGCTAAGTATGAGCTTTAGCTCTTTGTGGCAGCCTGACTGTCAATGGAAAAGGTAACATCAGCATGTGGTATCGCCTTCATTGCGGCTTCCCATTCGGCAGTTGTCGCTGCAAGAGTCTATCGGCACTCTTCATCAAACTAGGAGTTTCGTTGAGGTGGCGTGGAGAAAATCAGCACTCATGGCTTGTCACTGGTCTTCTTTACTGTATGCTTCCGGTATAGAACTTCTCCAGAGATTTAGGGATACACAATCGGCAAAGATTCTGACAGTCCGTTGTTACGATTGTAGCATTTCGACGTTTAATTCCCTCGTATAGGCTACGTTGGGTCTAAGAAATTCGCATTCGTACTCTGCAGGTAGGAGCTCCTCGAAACGAAACTAGAGGGATTCCTTTCGTCGATCGCAACGTGATAAATTCAGTTCACAGTTCGTTGATGAGGAGACCATCCCCGGTTTTCTTGGGAGTATTGGGGTGTGGGAATCGTATGCTGCAGTGATATTTATCCCGGCTACAAAACTGATTAGCCTAAGTCCATTTTTGGATGTGGTGTCATGAATGCTCTACTTTCTGCTCCGCTGGAGATAACCTTCTCTACCTCCTTTCCTATCTTCGCATTAAAGTCGCATAGAACCATCTTAACGTTCTTTTTAGGACATTGCTTGTAGGCCTTTCGCCGAGACGATGGTGCCATCAGCATTCTCCTCTGTAGGGGGCGTCTGAACATGCGGATTGTGATCAGACGTTCACTCACATGCCTAGATCGTAATAAAACTTCTTGCCACTGACAAGGAATCCGCACCCAAGCAAGTCCTGCTTTTGTTCTCTGTAACAACTAAAGCTTTTCATCTTCCCTTTGTCAAGCCCATCCCATCGTACTTGAATGGCAGTAAAGTCTGCTTTACAGCGGAGTAGGGCCTTCTCCAACTGTTCGGCTGCATGAAGCCCCTTAAAAGTCCGTTTTCGTATGCTAGGGTCGTCAACAATTTTTCTTTTTCTTGTGAGTTCCTGTACGACGTAAGGTTATGGGATCATGCCGGTATTTTTGTTGACATTCTTCGGCATTGCATCATTCTGAGGACTACTTCTAGGGGCACTGTGGTGCATTAAAGCCAGCAAGGCTTCTTACCGTCAGTTTTCGTTCAAGGCTACAAGGCAATGGGACAATCCGATGTGTAAAGATGTTCCATATGCTTTGAAGCTCACCCAGATGTGTTTGTGTTGGTCCACAGCTACATGGATGGAGTTAGATTTCGTGTATTCTCCGGCAGGCACTGCGGGTGATCGATGATCCATTTTTATGAAGTAAAGCTCCTTGAGGTAGCGTTCCAATTCCATGTTGCAATATGTAGTAGCAAATGACAAATATCATAGTTTAAGGAGTGTCAACCTTGCAGCACAAAGTTGTCATCCAATTTACACTTAAAGTGTCCTGATGCATGCGTTGGTTGCGGTGAAGCAACCCCTTTAGTTATAGATTAAAGCATTTGCATTCGACATAAAACCTTTTCAGAAAGCCACTTGGCCGTCTCTTAACTCCTATTGCCATTTCTAGGACCACAAATCATCTCAATTTTAGGGACACAAACCCTAAAAGCCATGCAACTCAGCACTTACTACTAATGAAGTGTTCTACCACTGGCTCCGGCCTTACCTGGTTTAATAAACTTAATTCATAACGATCTGTACCACCATCATCATTGAACTCAACTGAACGTCAGTAACATTCAAGAAGCCATCTCTGCTGGCAGTTTACCATCCACTCTGCGCATTTCAAAAGCAATCCTGAATCAATACATGAAAACATGAAATGACAACGACGACAACGGAAACAAAACCTAATTACTTTAAACACTAATATTGTTTAGGGGGGTGTACCTTCCGACACTATCTGTAGCTCTTGCTGTGGTAATCCTCGAAAATCATGTCCTTAATCCCTAAACAACATAGAATACTGGCAGAATGTTTATTACTCCATCCCCATGGATAGGGGGGAAGAAGAATTCACATACAGGACCTCTCTCCAAACCAAACAGTGGCATAGCGGTTAACGTATACTTACGGTGCGGTATACACTGTGTCGGTGTGATTGTTATGTACAACATGCTTTTAACACGCCAACAAAATGGAGTAAAATTACACCGAAATGTTGCCATAGTGTACCCCTCCATTTTGGAGATGTCCCTGTTTCTCGATTTTACACACCAACGCTGTAAAAGGACATTCACCTAACTCCTGTGTGGTTGAATTAAATTTTACAACTCTCGCTAGAATATAAATTCTCCACAATGTGACACACGCAGCGACCTCTAGCACAATTAACAAGGAAACATCATCATCATAACCGTAAAACAGGATAATTTTTGCCATGGCATTGTTTCTCTCACAACATCAGTGGGGTGGGTGGGTGGTCGAACAGCGTAAAAGAATAAAGAAATATAAACGAAACAGGTGTACAAAGTGAGTGTACTTGTAGGCCAGCCAGCCAGGATGTGGTTGTAAAAGTGCAAGTAGTCCTATACAAGCACACAATTAGGGCGGTAAATGTCCTTGTTCATGGTCAGGTTTTGGGTGGAACAGCCCACAGTCGGCTAACCACTTGGTGTCCTTTTTTTGCTTTTTTTCGTTGAAAATTTATTTCCATCTTAAGCTGCAACGTCTGTGAAACACACAGGTGCTGTGAACACCAGAAATGTAGATAAATTCGGCTTATCGTTTTAACGGACCGTTGTGCAATTTGCAAGGACACTAGACGAGAATGATGATTATATTATGGGTAGCATAGCAATATACACACCGGGTAGGGGCGAGAGATATTTTAAATAAGCGATTTAATGCGAATGTTTATGAAATTGTTGAATAGCTAGGAATGTAGATCCTTTTGGAGTATGGGAATGGAACCGAGCTTATTTTGTGGTATGTATTCGGTTTGATTAGATGCTGTTTAAAGACATGGGTGGAGTTAAAAGTGGAAAAATCGTGACTTCACTACAACGCTGCTTTAGTGTGTTGAGTCTCAGGTCACACACTTAAACGTGTTGGCGAGGGTATTGCGACCAGAAGATCTATAGTGGCGCGTGTAGAAGCCAGTATGTGTTATATACTGTGGATGAACTTTTTAAATCTTGCGAAGTAAGGATTTCCCTCTATTAGACAAGCATACAACAAGGCTTGTCATACATTCAAACGACTTTTGTAGAAGCTGCATGGATGAAGAGGAGGAAACTATTCCCCACTTTATTTGTACCTGTCCAGCTCTCTCCCGCAAATGATGGCTCCATAGACGATCTGATAAACACAGATGTCATAAACCTCCTTCGCTCCATAAGAAGATCCAACGAGTAGGTAAGGAGATCTCTCCAGATCCATGTGGTATCACAATGGACCTATCACTGGTCAAAGTGTACTGGCTATAGGTAGCAGCCAATTCAACCTAACCTTACGTAAGGTTTTCCCTACCGAAGATTTGCAGCCTAATTTTAAACTGAGCCACCTACTCACAGAGCACGTGCTCAACAGTTTCGTTCTCCTTTAACCAGAGCATACAATTCTTACAAGTGTTGTGATCTTTTAGCTTGTCGGAGTCCTTAAATATCGTCCCAATTGGATATTAAGAACTAAAGTTTGAACTCAGAATCAGAAATACCACAAAATGGTCGTAAATAAGTCTTCGAAAAACCCCTTCTGGCTAACTGATCAACCATGTCGTTATCTTCAATCTTTTCATGCCTTGGTACCCACCGAAGGAAGACTTGTTGTACCCAGTCTGGAAGGGCGTTGAATGCATCTGGTTTAAAGTCACTTGACAGTCCGAGTGTATATGGGTGGACGCACTTTTGCAGCCTGACTTCAGGTTAGTCTGGGCGCAGGTTTCTTTTGAGTTAAGTTCGACCAGGAACACACTGGCACTGGGACATTCCGTGTCAGACCATGGGAACTGTTTCATGGACGATTTAAGTTCACAAAATTGACCATAAATATGAGACGGATGGTTCCGATAAATTTCTTAACAGATCTGGCTTTGGCTTGAGTAGAAGTGGATGATTTCATTGAAGCAATCTTCAATGGTGTCCTGTGAATTGTCCAAGCTTATATGTCAGAAGAAAATGCCTCTTTTCAAACATCCAGCAGTTGCAGTTGGAGTGTACATCTTGGAGATCTCGATGATCCTCACTTATTTAGAATGCCGGTACTGTGGAGGATAGTTATGGGAGTCATCCAACAAGCCCTTCCATCCATCTAGATCGTTAGCTTTTGTCTCCAGTTTCACAAGCCTAAGCCCTTTTCAGAGTTGGAGCTTCTATTTTGCTTTTCTGCATCCTTAAGCAGGACCGGGATGTTTAGGGTCTTGTATGGCGCCGCTTTAGTTATTAAATTCTAAGTTAGAGTATGTGCCAGTAATTGCCAGGACTTTTGAAAGATTGTGTCCTTAAGTGTTGACGTGTTAGTTCTGCTCAATTCTTTCGAAAAAGATGTTAAAGAAATCTCATGAAAGCGCGTCGCCTTGTCTAAATCCTTTTTTGAGATCAAACGTCTCGGTGAGGTCTTTACAAACGCGCATTCACCATCATCACCATCCTGCACATTCGGGATGCCAAAACAAGACATTCATCGGTATAGCTCGTCTCTAGAAATGCTATCATACGTGGTATCAGGTAAAAAGTTAGGGGGTACCGATTTGAAATGATCCAAAGATCCATCGAAGACTTGCCGTATTGTGAATACTTGGTTAATGGTGGACTAAATCCACAATGGATATGGATCAATCAAGTTGCTTGTAAAAAGCTTTAGACACACTCACAATATAGCCATGCTGGAGAGCACTATTCCTTTGTAGTTGACGTAGCTCAGATGATCAAAGAAACAACGCTGAGGTTCCTTTCGTCGGGCATAGTTTCGACCGACCATATTATACAGATGAGTTAGTGCCGGCTCCTCATTAAGTCGTCTTATGTTGTTTTCTGAGGCTCAGTAGGTATGCCAGCTATGGCCCAGATTCGGCCATTCCACGTTCGAGGCATGGACTAACATTCTCTATAACTATGTTCCCTTGTTTGTCCTTGCAGTCTTCGGTTCGGGGTTAATAGGTCTAAGAAATGTATTTCTTATTTTTTTATTCGCTGTAGATTCTGGATCCGTTTCCTCTCAAAAAGCCGGGTTTCGTTCTTTTTCTGACGCTGGCTTATTCCTTCTACACATCGTCTTCATACACTGCGTGTGATAACCACCATTCTGCGTCGAATCAGATGATGACATCTATGATGACTCTTCTCAGTTCAGCCACCAGTCTTCAGTGCTTGATGCTGGCGGCATAAACGACCTTTAAAGAGAATAAGGGATATTTAACCGAGAATGACTCTGTTGATTTCTTGTGATTGTATTCGTTCGATGTCGAACTTTCTAAAAGTTTTCCTTGTCGTTGCGAAGTTCAGGTTATGTTCAACCGTATCTTTTCTACGACAACCTTAGGTTAGGTTGTTGGGATAGCTGCACCTTTAAAGTACAGTCTGTCTCGGATCTCAATGGATCCATTGTGTTCCCTCGGTGTAGGAAACCTGAAATAATGGAACAAGGACTATTGTTACTGATTGGCCTTTGCGAACCAACCCGAGTTCCGAAGGAATTTTGGAATAGTTTTCAGTGACTTGTTTGACAATTCGCTCAGATCATGGAAAAGTATTGTTCGAGGGCTGACTTTCTACTGCTGCTAAGGTTTGGATTTGTCCTCCTTGGTGTCTACCTCGCCACATCCTCAGTACAGGTCCGTTGTACTCAAACGTGGTCCTCTAGCAGGTTGTGACCTGTCATGATGCCTAAAAGAAGTGATAGGTGACTTCTGTCGACTACGATGATTTATTTTGTTTTCCTTTTATTTAGTTCCGTCCAGAGCATCCTTGCGGTTCTGCATGTCGTGAGTACACTCGGTGAGGCTAGATTTTTGTGGTTCTTGTGATAGTGAGACTGAGTCATCGGTCATTATCAGATCTATCTCAGAACCCATTCTGTCAATTTCATCTGCTTTCTCATTCCCCTGGACGTTGAGGTCATTGAAGAAGTATTCTCCTAGTGTTTTTCTCTTCATCCTTGATTGAGCAGGGCATGTACAAAGAAGGTGTGTAGTCGTTTCTCCTTCCTCTTCGTCTCTGCAGTTTCTACAGAAATCTATAGAAGGTACACACATTCTGATGGCATATAGGGGCTCCTACTATAATTCTTATAAGTTTCCTGTTCACGGACAGAAGTCTTCATGTTCTCCCCAAATCCAGGTTAGGCCGGATCTGTTTCGACAGAAGACAAGTGTCCACCTGCTATTAGCTATTCTTCTAGCTTCACTATCGAGGTGAGATTTTATCGATTTTAGAGAGGTAAGCGGTTAACCACAATTTTCAGAGAGGATCCGACCGGCGCCTTCCTTAGCTGGTTCGTCCGCTCTGCAGTTGCCCGGAACATCTCTGTGCCCTAAAACCCAGCACAGGGAGACGTCGCATCTGTCAGCGATATCGTTCAGAGACCTGCGGCATTGCTTTACCAACTTGGACCGTATTGTCGGTGATTCCAAGGCTTTAATCGCTGCTTGACTATCTTTATGTACTACAATAGCGCTTTTTCTTGTTAAAATGTGATAAAAGTCGAATAATCCCCGGCCCATATCCACTGACTTCCCCTGTCTCCAAACGGAAATAGAGCCTTTCCCTGGGAAGCTAAACACAACAATTTGTCAAGTATCATATAACGCACAACCGAATGGAACCTCATAGCATTTAAATTACAAAACGCTTCGAAATTTCTTCACTCGATCCACCTCATAGTGGGGGATCACCATTCATCGCTGTAACACTGTCAGTCTTCCCGAAGAGATCTTATCAGAAGTCATCTACGGAAACAGCATGTAGCCCAGACAATAGGGCTTACTACACCCGGCACCTCATTGTGTCACTGTGTCTGGATGGATATACACAGCTCCAAAGAGACTCCAAAAAAAATACCATAACGACAATTATTCACCGTACAACCAAGATTGGCCATCGACACCGGCGACATAAGGCGTCTGCCGCGTCCCGCCTCCGCTCAATCGAAACTATTAAATTTCATTAAAAGAAGTTTTCCTCCGCTCGACACGGAGGGAAGACGACGACTACATTGACTACACTGCGACAATTATATTGTTATGCTTGTGTAATCCGTTCTGAATGAGTCCCGGAGGCGAAGAAACCGTGCGGTGTGTGTCTCTCCACTTGATGACTTTGGGAGGCTTCAAGTTGCCTTGGATTATAAATCACTCTGTTTCGTGGTGTGGGGAGCAGTAGCTACTTAACACGTTGTCAATGAATTTGACAATATTCAGAGGAGCAGTATTCTTTTTTTTTTTCATTTTTGGACGAAGGATTATGTAGGGATGTACGCAGTCTGTGGTCTTTTGGGGTGGTTCCAGTATTCGCATTCAACTGTATCGGCTGGTGGCGGTAATGATTTATGTGATGATGACAAGTGCAACGAGTTTTCTAATTTTAGCTTCGAAAAAAGAAAAAGGGGAAACAGTATTCCAAGAGGCACACTTGTGGTCTAGATCATCTGGGAGTGCTTCCGCGTGTTCGATGATCGGTTGTTTGGAGGATTAAACTGATGTTAGGATCATTTAGTGGATTACATCGAAGAGGAATGTTTGAGATTATGACTGGTTAGGGAATTAGTCTAATTCTTTGAATAAGTGAGCAACGCAGCTGTGAGGGATTAAGGGTGATGACGAGGAAATTGTTTTGAAAAATTATTGCTAAATCAACGAATGGGTTTTTGGAGATTTTATACTCAATAGACACTTCGTAAAGCGAACACCCTCTGTTTGGGGTATCTATCCCTTTCAGGATCTCTGACAGTGTCAAATATCTGGGACTTGTGCTTGACTTTGTTAGTTTACCTACCTCGACGTTAATATAAACTCCACGACTTACCCTAGGAAATCGATGCTACTTCGGTTTCGCGAAAGAAATGTGTTCTAAGCTCTTAAACCTGGAAGACGAGATGCAAGCTCTATAAAACACTGATCCTGGCAGGTTTTTCGAGTGCTGGGCGATAAATAGGAAAGAAGAGCGGATATTAAGCACTTTCAAGTGAAAAATGAGAAATATTTGGTCCGAGGAGAAGATGCAATAAGCTGCATCAAGATATGAATCTAGTCGAAAGGGCCAAATCAAGTCGACGGACAGAAATGCTCCAACCAAGAGGATTTTCGAGACGACGGGGCATACCAAACCTCCGATTTAAAGAACAAGCTATCGCGGAGGTCAGAATGCTTGGTTTGGAGATCTACAAACAACGTGCCCGGGATCGGAGAGGATGGAAGGCTGCAGTGTCTCAGCCAGGGACCATTCACAGGTCGGGAGACCGTAAAGTAAGGAAGGAAGTCCCTGCTATCAACTCAGACCACAGCACCAAGTATGTCGCTGTTTCTTTGGCCTTAGCAGGCATATAAGAGTAGCAAATCATGACATCGATCATCCCAGTCCTGCATGGACTTTATCTAGAATGAATGAAGTCGCTTGCGGTTGTTTTGAGAGAAAAATCCTTCGTGTGATCTTTGGTCCCGTCTGTATAGACAGTACGTGGAGGAGGAGTTACAGAAAGAAATTGTAAAGGTTGTTCAGGAAAATCGACGGAGTCAAAAGAATCGTGGTACCCTGACTAAAATGGCTGATGTTCGGCTGGGAGGGTCTTCGAATCTTCCTCGGAGAAAGACCATGACCCATTTGATGCGTGAAAATGCAATATGATCTCATCAAACTTGGCGTGCGAAACTGGAAACAGATATCTAATGAACGAGTTGACTGAAGACTGTCTTGGTTGAGGACCAGATGCCATAACGCCTTTATAAGTAACTAAGTATGTAAGACCTAATCCAATACATTGTTCCAACAGGGCAGCTACTTCTCCTTTAGAAAAGCACAAGTTACACCCAGAACATTGCCTTAATTTACTCAACAGTTCTCTTAAGGGCCCCCATTTACAACATCAGTCTTTGCTCGATCGAAGGTAGGAAATAGAATGTTCTCCAAACTGTATTTGGTAGACTAGCAATCTTCTAGTTCTGGGACCATCAACCTCAACTGGAACGCAGCCTCTTGGAAAGTAGCCGAGGAGACGATGGGTTTCTGCTTGATTTCCTCTAGTAAAACGGACTGGAGGAGTAGAACTACGCTCTTGGCCTGTTTGTCAATATATAGCGTGTCTTTGCCAATGCTACGGTTAGTTTGACAAGCAACTTCGCAAAAGGCATTGAGTAGGCTAAAACGTCATCAGGTGGCGAAGGCTTCTAACTGTGAAAGGGTGTATAGGGTGAAATAATAATGGTTAAGGTTAAGAGAGACAGCTTTCAAGGTGGTGTTTTTATAGTTTTACTATGGTACTCCGCCGTCAGATCACTGCTTGCGGGAGGGTACATTTAATATAGGACCTGGGTTGTCAAGTCTACATAATTTTTGAAATAGGTAGGTAATCTACATGTAGGTTACTTCCAAAAACCATGACTATTCTCGCTCATTACCATAGCATACATATACGTCATGATTGGGTGAAGTTAGGCCTTGACTTTGTACTAAAGGGTTTTTCAAGAAGGACATAACAATTTTGTTTGTGTTTGTTTGTGCTAAAATTTATTCCACATATAGAACATATGTCAAACTTAAGTATGGAATGCAGTCTTGTTCATATGACTTCCGCAAGCAGGTTTGCAGCGATCGATTCTTTGGAGCCAATTTTCCACCACTTTTCCACACATATCAACCAGAACGTTGGCAATTTCACGTTCGATATTGTCCCTGAGCTCCTCTAACGTTGTTTGCTTATTGGCATAAACCAACGACTTAACGTAACCCCATAAAAATAAATCCTACGGCGTTACACGATCACCAAACTTCCCCTTCAAAAGATCAATTGTTTGACTAGCTGTGGCACCATCTTGTTGAGATTGCCGGCTGCATCTCTGCGTTCCTCAAGGGTGTTTAAGTTAATGAGGTTGAGGCGGTTTTGATAGGGAGGGAGAATAACAGGGTCGTTTCAGGGCAGACCTCGAACAGCAAAGCGAAGAAAACGGCATTGGATGCTTTCGATTCTCGAGATATGCACACGATGGTACAGGGACCACACTTGACTGGCATACTCTAAGAGGGGCCGAACAAAGACAATGTAGAGAGACCTGGTTACGTGTAGTTTGGTGAATTATTTGGACCACCGTTTTACAAAGCCTAATACAGAATTGGCCTTAAAGATTATCTCATCCATATGTGAACGGGAATTGAGCTCCCTATCACACAAAATGCTGAGGTCACACCTGAGACAGGTTGATTGTGCAGAAGCTAGAGTCAGGGAGGAGATCGGTGCCACTTATGAGAAAATGTGATGGATTGGCATTTGGCTGTATAAAATTCCAGGCAATTTTTGAGGCACCAGATAAAAACTATCGAGGTCTTGTTGAAGGAGGATAGGGTCTTGGGATGAGGAAATGGTTGTGAAAAATTTTGTACCGTCGGCGTAAAGGGAGACGGACGAGTGTTTGATGATCCTATCGAGATCGTTCATAGTTAGTATGAAAAGAAGGGGACCAAAATTGCTGCTTTGTGGAACACCAGAGGTGGTTAAAACAGGAGCAGAGTGGGTGGACCTACATCGAACACTGTAAAAACGGTTTTCCAGGTATGAAGATATCCATTTCAACAGTATGGGTTCGAAGCCGATTGCAGACAGTTTGAAAAGAATTAATTGATGGGAGATTTTATCAAAAGCCTTGCTAAAATCGGTAGCTTCGGTCAACTTCGTTTCCATTCTGGAGGGCTGAGAAGGCAAAGACTATAAATTCTATTAGGTTTGTGGTAGTTGACCTACCATTCAGGAAACCATGTTGTCTAGAGGAAATAAAAGATTTGCACTGAAAGCTAAGAGCTTCTTACAAGATACTTTCAAAGAGTTTGGGTGTATGGGTTTGTAAGGGCGGATTCTAAGATCATTACGCAAAATTCGCCATTATGTGGACCGAGAGATTCCCAATTCATGTAAACGGCGTGGAATCGAATGATTGTGCTCATTTTGAACTGAAGCACTGAACTGAGGCATTTTTTCGGTACTTCGGCCGGTGCTTTGTGTCGCTGGCACAGGAACATTCAATAGTGAATATGTTGCCTCGAATTTATGCACTATAGCACGCTTAACCTGTCTAGTAGGACGATTACTACGACCGAAAATTGGAGTAAGCGCTCTTAAAGTGGCGACCACCGACTTAAAAATGTTACTCGTTCATGAACTTCACCATGATGTAAAATGTAAACTTTGACTGATGTTTTGACATTAACAGATGAAAAAAAATATTTAAGGGTGCGTTTGTATTAAAATATAGAATTGTGATGTCCCTATTAAAAAAACGTTTAGCTGTCGCGTCACGTTAGAATAAACTAAAGCCAAGGAAACGTCCTCTGAGACTCTGAGTTCTGAAACAATCGGTGTCAGTTCAACAATGCTTAGCAATGAATCGATTTCCACATCGTGTCCTTCATTGTTGACCCTTCGCTAGGAGGGTTCGCGTTTTGATATTGCAAAATGCATTTCGTCAAGAATTTAAATCCAAATTTACTGTTTCCCTTCTCTTCGAAGAATCAGTGCTTCAATGCTTTCAATCTGTCGACATCTCAATCCGCTGTCGCTGCTGAATAGATTGTGAAAATGTTTAAAGTTCTCAAACACAACTACACCCGTCTAAAGCTACCTTATCAATTTCTAGCTACCGGCAGAAGCAATCAATACCCATTGCTACAATCTGCAATCATCAATAATCATTTTCAAAGTTCAGTTCAACCCTTCCATCGAGGCCAACTATTCATTTTCAGTCATTTCTGGACACACTGACACCAAGCAAATTGAATTCTCCGTATCAGCTTTCAAAAGTTCGACTTAAATTTTGCACACTCTATACTTTCATGATTAACTCCCCCCGGAGCATACAGAATTCGCGTGTACACTGCAAAAGGATATTCTACTCGAATCCTCTGAGGTAATTTATCTTTCATTCACTTGACATTCAGTGTAAATTGAAGAAGAAATTCACAAAAAAAAAAATTGAACATACGGATCCATACCATAACCTCTTCCTCGGACAACGAGGACGACGCTTCCAGCGGATATACAATTTTTAAGTCGACTTTTCATATGTCTCACACAATCATAAATGCCCCCCGTTGTGGAATAGAAAGGACCACCATCACAGGAGAACTTTCCGCCTGTTGGTCATGCATTTTGTTGCCAGAAAATTTATTCGCCTCTTGTCTGATCCTTTTTTTTCCCCCGTCTGACATTGTTTTGAGGATAAATGTGCTAAAGGATTACAGTTTCGTGTGGGGATTTCCCACTTTTTATATTATTCACTATTTTTTGTTTATGGAGTACGTGATGTAAAACAGTGTTATAGGGGTTTTCCACTATTTCCCGGGGTTGTTTCTCGAGACACGTCATCGAATAGTTCACACAAACTCCTGAGATCAAATTTTATATAGCAAAAGCGAAAAAAGTGCAATCAACAGCGACTCCCTGGAGTAGATCCTTTTTCTTTTTCTTTTTTTTGCATCTAATTCTGATTCGCGTTTCACAATCTGTCCAGCGCTACTCAGATTTCGGCTAAAGGAAAATCTGTGACAGAAGTTTTCCAGAGTTTCAATTTCACGCTTTTTGATTTCCCTCACTGGGAGAGGTCATGTATCTGGTGTCAGCTTTTCTTCATGACCACTTCTTTGCAGGATTACTATAAAAATCGTCCTAGGTAGGGACAGAAGATGTAAGGTTGTAACTTAAGGTTAGGAAATGGACGACCGGTCACTGAAATGACAAAAAACTGGCCTCTAACTCCGTGTCAGCAATATGGTGTAAAAGTCCGGCAAAGAGCAACAAAGAAAAAATTTCGAACAAAGAAATTCGCATCCAGGATAATTTATTTATCCGGAGTGTTCCGTTATTTTTTCTTCTTCGTTTTGTTGGAAATTTATTACGCCATGTAACGCGATGACTTCGTTAAGGCAGGATGCATTCGTTGTGTTAGTTAACGAACAGAAAAATTGGACGCAACCACAGAGGTGATCAAAAGAAAATAACACTTTTGGAACGGTAGCTGTGAGAAGTATGGAAAAGGTGTCTCTTAGTCAAACTTGACTTCTGAAGTCTTCTAGACTGACACCAGCTTATATGCAGTTTTGGTTATAGTTGGTGTTCTGTGTGCTCTAAGATTTCTTTTAACCACTTACAGTCCAATGGGTACATGTAAAGAGACGATTAATTTGGGGACCGGACGCTTAAGAGTTTCCTTAAACCAGCGATGTGAAGGCCCTCCAGTTCAAAGAAGAAGATACTACCAAGAGTACCCAATCTTCTGGTGGCTAGTGCGACATATTCCCAGAGCAGCTACCTGACAGACTCTGTTTCCACTTCGTCACTGCAGCTTTTACAGTTGTCGTTGTAGGATAATCTAAGTCATGTACTCCTATTGCCCAGTGCCCTGTGAGGATACCTAGGTTAGATTAGGTAGGAATGGCAGGCTGCAAACGGTGTCTCGTTTCGACTCTTCTCCGGTGATTTCTTTCGCTTGCTCGTTCCGTGATTTCTTAATGCCTTGGTACCACTGGAACCCTTGATGAATCGTTCAGGGTTTATTAACACTGCTTTCTTGGTTCAAACTTTGTTAATGCTAGTTGCAGAGTCTTGATGACTACGTGACTGTCAACATTTGTATGCACATGGCAATAGTTTATCCTCCCGGCTTGCAGAATTTTGGTGACCACGGCTTATACCCTCCGCGCTCTTCCTAATCGAAAGGATTGATTAATACCTCGGGGTTCCAGTATCCATTTTGGGTCCATCTTTGTAGAAGAACTCGCTCTTTGACGAAGCAGACCAGTCATTGTGAACTGAGAGAACATCATAAGAAACTTGGATTATGTGAGAAGTGAAGATGCAGAGTCTGTAGCGACGATAAGGAGACCCTATTACACTTCTAAAGGATTGTGGAGCACTGATTTACAAAAGAAGGACACACTTGGAAGTACACCAGTTTATAGAAACTCAACTTTTTGTAGGCACTCGTCAGCTAACCACCGCCAAGCTCTTTAATTTTTCATTTTTCTCATAAAAACATTTTTTTTAAATTTCCGTTGTCCTACTACCCATCATCACTGTTCATTCACTTTCAGTCGCGGTTGACCATCTCCCAGTGACCTAGATTTTCCGGACTAGGGTCACATCCCACTATACGAGTTCATTCCATGTAATCTCCTCTGCACTAGGTCATTTTGGGTGAAAGCACCCGCGAGTATCTCGTGTCAACAAAGTGTCCCTCGCTAACAATCTGCGAGTTATTACATCGTAATCCTCGGCCTTGTGTGGATGTATGCAGCATACGTGGTACGGAAATGGTCACTGCCGGATGCCGAATGTCCGTTTTTCGGTGTAACACCCAGCGGCGGTATTTATTGTTTATGATTTGTGGCCTTTGTGTGTTTTGCAGCTCCCATGTCACGGGCATTGATGATTAGTGGTCAAAAGGACCGTATGGCCGTGTAAAAATGTTTGCAAATGAAATAATTTCCCTTTTCTGACAGGTGGCAGTGGCATCTAGTTTCGAAAATATTCAAACAGCAGCTTTGCGGCACATGTACGACCGAGATTTATTTATTTTCTGATTTCGAATGATTGTACGATTTATCTGTTTTCGTGTTGATTTAGGGTTTAGGGAATTCCAATTACCAGGACGATGCGTAGTGTGTTACCATTTTAGATTGTAATGGGTCAACCTGTGGTGCGGATAGAGTTTTGGCGTGCGGCTTGAAGGAATTTCAATTTCATGAAATGACCACAAATGGAATGTTTTACTAAATTTTGTTGAGAATGCGGATGTGTACTGTATAGTGTGTAGGTACAAGGACGTTTTGAATTAGGTCATAATTTAATTTTAGGAGGTTAAGTGTCATGCTGTTACCATTCAGCAGTAAAGGCATTGATGCTGGAATGCGATCTAACTGCGTTGACCTTTAAATACAATGTTGCAACTTACGTTAGGTAGGAGGGTTGACACGGGAAGGAAGTCCTTTCCCCATCACAATTAGGTCAATGTAGACCCATTGTGACGGTCTAGAGGTTGCAGCCCCCTTATCAAGCCAGCCCGAGGCGCTGATAAATCTGACAGTTCTTCTAGATCCCGAAAAGGTATCTTCTTAGGATCTTAGATCTACTTTGGCGGAGTGCTGGACAGTGTCACAGAAAGTGTGGAGTGTCCTCATCTACTTCTTTGTCATTCTATGGCAGTCCTTTGAATTTTGCTCCCAACTTCCTGTTTAAGGTTACAGGGTGGAATTTTAGAGGTGGAATTGGCTTGATCGGGGTCTAATGAAGATCCTTTCCTTGCAGCTCATCAGCTGTGTCGTTTCCGAGAGCCTTACATTGTGCTGCCTACTGCTGCTATAGCTCTTCGTGACAGCAACTTACAAGCTTCGATTGTACTTTTATGACAGAAATCGCTCTTATTGCCGTTTGGCTGTCAATGAAAAAAGTAATATCATCGTGTGGTTATGCCTTCATTGCAACCTGCTGAGCAGCTGTTGTCACTGCCAGGACCTCCGCTTCAAAGCGGAGTCTGATCGATTCAGACAGTCCGAGAGACTCGGAAAAGAATCCAGCACCCACAACTGTATTAATTTTGGATCCATCTGTAGAGAAAGTTGGCTTTTGATGGAATTTTTCATCACATTTTCCTAAATTGCGGCTGTATTTCACGAATGACGGCTTTGATATGCATGAATTGTTGGTAGAGCATTGGCGTGGACTTTATCTTCAACATAGCCCCAAAGAAAAGAGGCCAATGGTGATAAATCGCATGGTTTCGGCGGCCAATTAAAGTCTCCATTGCAAGAAAACACACACCCAGGAAATTTGTTGTGCAATAGAGCCATTGTTTCACTAGCTGTGTGGCATGTGGCGCCGTCCTGCTGAAAATAAACGTCGTCCACGTCCACAGCATCAATTTCAGGCAAAAAAAAAGTCAGTCAACATCATTCGGTAATGCAATCCATTCACTCAAACGGTCACATTAGCATCATTTTCGAAAAAATATGGTCCAATGACACCGCCAGCACCGTCCACACTCGTTGTGGATGAATAGGTTGTTTCACTATTTCTGTTGGATTTTCGGGGCCCCAAATCCGACAAATGGAAATGAGCCTCATCACTCAGAAACATTTTGCGTAAAACATCATGATCCAGCAACTAATCAGCGAGAGTACGACGTTGTGCATGGTCTGCTGGCTTCAATTCTTGTGCGAACTCGACCTTATAAGCATGTTTGCAAAATGCAAAGTGGTTGCGAATAGACCCAATTCCTGGGACGATTTCGAAATGGACACTCCTGATGTTTTCAGTCAAACTCTCAGCTACAGCGCCGATATTTTCAGCTGACCTTGTCGGAGGAACACGAGTTGGAGTCTCCACATCACTAACCTGTCCGAGATGTTCGAATTTATCGATTAAATTCACATTATGAATCCATCAGTTCCGTCGACTATTGAGGGGCTTCCTATCCTAAGAAGTAGAAACAAGTTCGGTTAACCATCCAAAATGAGATGCCTTCAGAAGTTAACTGATGGTCAAAGCAAAGGCCAGAGGATTTGGCGTTTCCTAACAAGAAGTCTCAGAAATAGGTAATTTAAGACCTCTTGGACATTAATTGACAGAAAAGCGGGTCCAATGGGATGCGGGAAAAGGAGTGGAACTACATCATCGGAGTTATGTTCTAAGAACCAGAAGCGAGTATTCAATGGATCCAGTTGGATACTGTAATGGATGATGGTGATGTAGAGGAGAGAGGGGGGGGAAGTCCGAAGAAATGTTTGCGGTTATGGGACTGAGGACAAGGATTGTTGGAAAGGGAAAGCTCGGAAGCGGGGTGCATGCCTTGCAGGTTAAAGGCTTAGCTCGCTGAAGGGTGCATTCTTGCTCCAAAGATTCCCGAGAATCACCATAACAATACATGCGCAACTTCCAGAACCCTTAGACACAAGATGGACAAGAACCGATCTCTCTTCCTGTTTAGACACTTAAACAGAATCAAACTCGAGCTATATCTGGCATTCCAAAGGGGTCACTATGGAAGTGACAACCATGCATGAATAGACTCTTGGCAGTTGTTTTTTTAATGAGCTTTAACAATGCCGAGTTGAGGAATCCTCTGGGGTTCATATTTCGATGGCTGCAGATGGTTCTTTTCTTTTTCGGTTGAAGCATGAATGAAATTAATGGCAAACTAAACTTCAGGAAAAACTTCCACGACGAATTCCCCACCAGAGCTCATCAGTGAATGACTTCGACACGGTCTTCTACACCGACGGATCAAAGATGAACTGCTGTGGGGGCCGGAGTCTACTCGGAATCACTGAAAATATCAAGTTCCTACAGTTTCCCAGGTTTTGCCAGCGTCTTCCAAGGGGAACTACTGGCAACACGAGAAGCTTACACGCAACTTGGATGTGACATCACGCACAAACAAAACCTTGCTATTCTCATAGATAGCCAAGCCGCCATCAAATCTATTGACTCGGCTGCCAAATCCTCCAAACTGGTGCAGGAGTGCCGGAACGAGCTTGCCCGCTTGGGCGGACGCTTCAGGGTCACAACGCTCTGGGCTCCGAAACACAGTGACATAAAAGAAAACGATCGTCCAGATGAACTGGCCAAGCAAGCCTCAGCTCTACACAGCTCATTCGCGACAAGAGTCCACATCCCGCTAGGAGTGGTTAAACGACAAATCCACTCACACTTCCTGCAGACGGCCAACCTCCAATGGAGAGGGTTAACCAGCTGCGCCATATCAAGGAAGATATGGCCAACCTACCATAGGAGTAGAACAAAAGACCTACTTAACAAAACCCGCCCGCATTGGCTAATTGGAGACCATGCGGCCAAACTGGGTATTCCCTACAGCCCTCAGTGCCGCAGCTGCGAAATAAAAACATGAGAAGGAGTTGAGATGGAACCAGAACTCACGATCCTCACAAGAGTTACTCTCAATCAATCAAATCCCTGCGAGGAACACAATGAATCCGTAGAGATGCAGTCACCTCTTCAACTTACCTACCAATTCTCTTATGGGATCTCTACACTTCCAGGTCATCACTCATTCGATGCATCATTTCCCCACAAAGAAAACTCACAAGCAACTCGTCTTTTTCATGCCATCCACATCCTTTCATGCATATTTTCAATTTTAACTACCAATTCCTGTGGATCCTTTTGACGGCCTAAAACTTGAATCTCCCAAAAGTTCAGTCGTTTCTCTTCCAAAAACACTATCCCCCAAGTGTGCTTTGATGGACGACACCCAAAGGATATTTCAATCAAGATCCTCGCAGATTTTAATTAAACACTCTGAAAGTTTTTGGGATATCCACTCTACTCCTCATACACAAAATGATCGTTTAAATTATTTAAAACATAAACACCGTTGCATTATGAACTTCAGTTTTGTTTCACTTGAAAACCGTTCTCACCTCCTTTTGTCCTTCAATCCTTTTAGCCAAGCATCCTATCCACCAGGCACCACTTCATCAAAACCATTCAAAATGACTTCAAATGGGAAATTTCCTATCAGTTCGATCTAAGGATGTCAGTCAGTTGAGGCGAAAACCATAACATGCATCCTTGCACCTATAGACACACACACATATTTGCATCCTGTAATCACTGTGCACCATCGACGGACGAATATGAATTCCATTCATACTCTCACACACTGGAACTGTAGATGACTTCCACTTGCGATAATGCTGAATGACTGAATGACACCTTCCCGACTTGGATGCGATGGTGCTGGTTGTGGTAGTGAGATAGCATAGGATACCCCTAGGCCCGTACTCGGATATCAATATCCTTGTTCCAACTGAGACGGTGGTGGTGTCAATTATAATATATGGGGCGTGCAAAATGACGCGATCTTATCTGCGAATGCTAAAGTAGATTCCAATTTTATTGCTTCTTGGATAAGCGAGTGCTTACGAATGGACAAGGAAGTCTTAGAAAAGTTCCCATAGTCTCTCTCTGTGTCTGTGTGTGTGTGTGCAAAGACATTATTTGTGAGGATTTCTTCCTTCTTTTTTTTTCGTGTTTGTTTCCTGACCTGAATATAATATTTATGAGGTGAGGCACCGCAAGCACGGAAGAACGGTAAGAAATTGGCCGCTCTCTATCGTGAATTGTGGAGGCTTCATTGTAAGGAACAGTTTTCTGTTTTTTTTTTCCTTTTCTCCATCGCGATTTTATATTGAGATAAGGACAAGGATTTGAAGTTGACTAAAGGGAATAAATTACGAGAGAGTTTTTCATTTCGATCGTGTTGTGCCTCTGTGGTGGAATAAATTTGTTTGGTTCGATGCAGAAGAAAGTTCGTCCTTTAAGATGTTTTAGTGGTGTTGGCTTCTATTTGTGATGAAAGGAACACTTGAGAATACTTGTCGATGACCAATAGTAGAGCGGAAGTCGGTTAGTGATGTGTTGGTTTGGTTATTGGGTCATCTTGAAAGGATGGTGTGCGTTTATACATCTGTAAGGCATACAAATTGAAAAGTTCTTTCAGTCTTCTGTTGAATGGAATGTGGTAAGGATCGGTAGGCTTTGACAAAAACTTTAAAAGACACAACCGGCATCAGTGCTTATCTCTAATTCACCACGGAGACTCCACGAATCTCCACGTGCAATGTTAGGTCCCTTAACAGAACACGTATATGTAGCTGAACAGCTAAAGGTAGCCCTACACTATGGTAAAGCAGAAACAACCGCACTTCTTGGAGTGCTATAGGATGGACCGGTCAAAAAGACGATGAAAAGTTAGGATATACATATGTACATACATGTCACTAAGGCGATTGCTACCGAAAATAGAAGCACCCCTTATTTCGGTGCGGAATCGGTCTAAGTCGACCTCCAAGAAGTCTTGATATTCAGACATGTCAGCGATCGCTTCTTGACAATTCGTATCTAGCTATGCCCTCACGCTCTTACAGTGAAAAAGATGGCGACACCAAGACGAGGACAGTAAGCTCTTTGACAAAACTTACGAGCAGTACCCCTACATACTTAGGTGACACTACAGTTCGATGTGGAACTGGGCTTCAACTAACAGGCCTCTCCAGTTAACCCGGTCCTTGGCTAATCGTCTCAATTTACGCACTCCAAGTTGGTTCTAATTGTGTGCCTCACCTTAGGTGAGGTCTTTCTCTACTTCGTTGTCTCTCCGAGTTAGATTTGAAGACTTTCCCAGCCGGACCGTTGGTGTCCATTCGCTCTTTATACCCTAGCCATCTCAAATGACCAATGCGCAGTTTTTTTTTTGACTAGGTCGATGTCACTCGTATAATTCGTCGTTGAATCTTCTCCTCTAGAGCTCCAACAGTGCCCTAGGTATGACAATAACATCGTCTTGAACGAAGCAAGGAAGAAATGTTATTTTTGGTTCAAGATCGAAAGACACCACCTCTGATAATGGATTCAGCTTGATCGACCTTGCATCAGGAGGCATCTCGATACGATGGAGGAACGGCTCAGTGGAAGCTCAGATGACTTGCGCAAGTGGAAAGGGTTCTCAACCAGCGTAGGAAACTGGAGGCAGCTCACTGGAAACGCTTTTTGGTTGAGGCCGATATTTACTCCCAACTGTAGCGTCCCTTAAGCCCTTTCATTCGAATGTTTGCTAAGTGTTTGGACGATGTGATTTCGATCTTACACCAGCTCTTGGCTTAGACCTCTACTTCTTGGAAATAAAGCTCAGCAGTCACGATGAGTGGGGCACATGAGTCAAACTCTCACAGTTTATTCGAATTTGGGTTAATCCAAGGCGTGTAAGTGGCGATGCGTTTGCATCTCCCGCTCATAATAGGACACCGTTTGTACGATTTCAACGAGAACACCAGACTCTATGGTTATACCTACAGACTCGCCAGTCGTTTCAAAAACAAGTTTATCCCTAAAAATACAAAACATGCTATTTCCAAATTATACATGCACTTGCATGCAGCACAAGGACTCATATCAATAGAATACAATATTTTATGATATCGTAGAGCTCATAAAAATCCTATTATCCAAAAATGCACTAAAATATGCTTAGTACTCCCAGGACAATGCACACACACACTAAAAATTCATTGCTCTCTTAACTTAACTGCACACAAACTGTCACTGGCACTCTGCTGCTCTAGTCGTTCTACTGATGCTGCTTTAACAATAAGCCGGTACGCCTCTTGGTGCATACAATAAACCGTCAAAGTATCCACATCCACTTCCACTTCCACTTCCTCTGGCTTTGGCTATGACTCTGACTCTGACTCTGACACTGGATCTCTGGAGACTCGAAGCAATGTGCATTTCCCCAGCAGAGCACGTATAATGGCAATAATTTCCTTTGATATATAAATTCAGTTCTACTTTCCTGATCCGTTTGCTGATCCATCCTCGGCCTCATCCTGATTTACGGAAAGTGCTATAATCTGAGGAAAAAAAAAGACAAATTAAGCGACGATGCGTTGTTGCACTCTGTGTGTGTCTGTGTGTAAAAAAAACCCTCGATATGGAACCAGAAACGGAATACTTAATGTGACACACATATGCATGTTGTGTTGCACTCCCGTTGCGGCGACCCAAAATGCAAATTGGTTCGGTGACAGCAATCTCTCTCTCTCTCTGCCTGATGCTTCTCGACCGTGTATCCACTTTCCACTCGCGTGGACTTGACACGCTATTAACTTCAGGTGCGATCATCGCAAATGCGATTGTGAGTGAGTGACCGAGATTTTCACTTTGACCCGAACCGCGACGAGGGGAGGTTGTTACCACTCGCAATGCGTATGTCCCCCCTGCTCTGCCATCTCGCTTCGTCTCCTTTAAACCAATTTGTGTGCTCATTTTTCAATTTAAAATAAATGCTCCTCCGTAACGCAAAGTGAATACGATTTGACCCGGGACACCTCGTCCTGCAGTGCATGCAGTTAATGTTTTAAACTGAATTTGCATCATCATCTCTGAAGCCACCACAGTCATATATAGAGGCAACGACCTCTTCCTGTACATTGGGACATGTGGCTCTGCAGTAATGGCAACCATTTCATGGAAACTTTCGTCCTTTTAAAAGCAAAAATTCTGTTCATTTCTCTGAGTCGGGACCGTGGGAAAAAATAAAACTTTTTCACGGTAAGTGCATCCCTACGTGGCATTAAGTTGCACCGGAGGGGTGGTGGTGGTGGGCTGTTTTTCAAGAAGGATGCAAAATTCAAAAGGAGTGCAGTCACACAGTACCATTGCAACAGTGAATGCAAAAAAAAAAAAAAACTTTCAAATGTTCCACATACCTGAAGAGCTTAATGAGTTTTGTTTAGGGAATTTTTCAACTTTCTAAGGGATGGCACGGCGACGGCGGTTGTATGAGGGGGAGTAAGCTCTTGTGCGTTTTTATTTTATTTTCTGGAATGGCCTCACTTGAGAGCATTTTTGGTGCCATTTTTTCAAGACAGCACTTACCGACGTGCGAAGTTGGAAGGAAGTAGTTTTAACGATGGTTTTAAATGAGGCATTGACACTTGTTAAGAAATGGACGAAAAAAGGAATAGCTGACTTGGAAAATCCAAGCATCTTTAATCAGTTTTAAAGGGCTAGGAAAAATTGCAGCTGTAGAGTGTTAAATAAATGGCTCCCAACGTCAGTATAACGTCTTCAGGACTTTGAATTTTGCCTACCTAGAGTAGCATTTGCCGGGCCAATCTATCCCATGAACAATATACAAAAGTTTGTTTAGATATCTTTCAGTATCTGCGGCCATGAGCCGCCAGAAATTATTATTTATGGAGGAGGGATGACTGACTATCGGGTTGAGTAGAAATTTGAACTTTTTTGAAAGCTTTTTTGAGTTTGTAGGCTTTAAGCCAGGACTTAGTGATCAATTGGTCGTTGTAATAGAATTTCGGTCTTCCTACTTGTCTCAAACCTTGGGCCAGGGATTCAAAGATACTCTTGGACAAAACATTGTTGCCCAGTCGGTATGGGTTAGCTTTTTGAAAAACGCCCACATTTTGGCTCATTTCACAGAGTTCACGGTCAGATCTTCTCTTCCATTCGTCCTCCTTATACACTGAATCAACTATTTGACTTTTGAGTCGAAAGTTGGGAGCCAACAATAGACGAGAGCATGACACGACATTCCAAGTACGAGTACCTTGACAAATCCGGCCTTAGCTAGATCAAAAACGCTCCATTGAACTAGAAATGCTTAAAGGAGCGCGATTTAGTCTAATCATCGGTGTCCTCATGGGACGCTGTACCGCAGTTATACATTCTAAAAGTCGATGCCTCTCTTTTTACTCACTTTGTTCAACGCTGTCCAAGAGGAAGAACAGCGATAGTTGCAGTGGTATCACAATAGAACTCCTCTCGTCTCTAAATAAGTGTGTCTGTACTTTAGTGTAGACCGGAACCTTAATCTAACCTAAACTAATGAGTTTTGACCTCATTTGTTTCGCTAGAAGCCTTCGGCTTTAAAAAAGTGAGTCTTCGTCAAATCTTCAAGTAAACTCCCTCAATACTTTGAAGTTGTGGTTGTTTACAGCGAAGTTCTGTCCTGAAGCTGGGCACTTCAACTCGTTACGCCACATCCTCAATTTTCGGAAAGGAATTTTGAGGGAGTTGTATATCCCAGCAGCTGGATAGATTTGTGGACCTTCGCAATATCTGCTGAGATTGGAGATTCGAGAAGTAATTGCGCTTATCCTGTCCGAAATCCAGTGCATGTTTGAAAAAGTTCAGAATTCCAAACTCCACATTGCACCTCGTATTTTTAAAAGTCATGCGTCATAGTGGGATTCCGACTATGAATGTTCTCATATGCAGCTTTGAAGTCCATGAAGAGGTGGTGAGTTGTGTGGTATGGTCTATCGTAGGCCTGCCAATAAGTGTGTTGCAGAATGGCTTAAGACGTTTCCACAATAAGTTGGATCTTAAATGTGACATTTAACATGGGTATTCCTTGGTAGTTCTTGCGAGACGGGGTGCATACAGAGCTGATAGTCTAGTCATCGGGCAGACTTTCGTTGAGTGGTCAATTGGAGTCCATGCGGCCAAACTAGGTTGTATGGGATTAATCCCCACTGCCGCGGTTGTAGGAACAAAAATGAGAAGGACACTCTCTCCCATTTCCTCTGCAAATGTCCAACCATTCTTCCATTCTTCGACGATTTTAACGACATCTCGCGTAAAGGGATACAAGATCTAATCCGTTCTTTTAACTCCACAGGCCAGATCTAAGCACCGACTGTCTTACATCATCAACCAAGTCACATTCTAGTACTATTTGGGTCCATGTTGAACCGCCACCTCTACCTACCTTCGTTGACTTATACTTGGTGCATGCATCCTATCAAGATCCCACCACCGTGTTTGAAAACCCCCGCCGACAAGTCATGAACAAGGACTGGATTTGGGCTTGGGGTTTTTCTCTTGCCATGTCACGGTCTCTATCAGATGCCCATTCTGTAACTACCTAAACACATCCCCTGCATCTCGGTGACTAAGTTTCTTTTCGTTGTCTCTCGAAAAGCCTGCGTTCCGGTTTGAAGTCGGCTATGAAGGTGCCAGTTCCTTAACTTCCTTGTAGAAATTTCAGATGTCATTTTCCTCCCGAAACTCTTCTACATTGAGCTGGGACTGCTCAGGCCCTTCTTCAGATTCTTTTGGTCGCTCCCTTAACTATTTTTTTTACGTTGTAAGGGGGGTTAAAAATAATGCAATGCCAGTAACAACTTTTTTGATGGGATTTCTGCCATTGGATCCTCTAGGATTTATGCAGCTCCATCTCTAAACTAAGACTCTGACTCAGTCCTCACCGACTATGTTCAAGTAGCTCATGTAAGGTGTCCCCTAGCCTGACTATAGATGCCGTCTTTGATCCCGTCGAAAGAATTCTTCTACTATACGCCTCCTAGACTTCTGATCAGATCACCAAGAGATGGTTACCAGTTTCGTGCATCAATGCTGAGCTTGCGTGGGTCTAAGTGCTCGGATCGTTAGCCTCAACATGCTCATTGATAGTTCGCAATCAGAAAGCTATCCAGCCTCCACTGCCCTGGTAGCACATCTGTGTTGACTTGATGAGATTTTCGAAGGCTGCTGTGTACCTTTGCGGCCTAATGTCACTAATCACACGTTGGCTGTCAGTTTTGAACTCAGGAGTTGTTTTTAACGTCGGTCTGCTAGCTAGCACATGAGGAACCTCCAAATTGAAGCCCAAGTGCTCTACTCCTCTCCTCCTCTCCTAATGGGACATGTGTGCACATAATAAGTTGTCTTAATGAACTCCAAACACGACATAACGCAAACTTAATTCCAAAGTGAAGATATGACATTGATCCCGGAAAGACTTGACTACACATACTTACTTCAAAAATTCACTGAATAACGTAAAGCTTCTCTTAGAAGTCTCCTAACTGATTCAGGAAAAGACTGCAACTTCATTTTGTTTTAATTTGACTCGCTACTTAATTTTTAGTTTTTGGAAACTTCTACCAAGGACCCACCTGCACCCATCAACAATGCTATTCCATATAACTAACCATAACTATAAACTTAATGAAAATTTATGTTAATTTGTTTAAAACTAATTAAGGTTCAGATGAAATTTTTCTTAACTCTTGTATCCTGTGTGGCCTTTGTTGGCGCGCGGCTTTTTTTTTTTTTGTCGCACCACTCAAGCATCAAACGACCTCCAAATGGGGTAAACTTCTCAGCACTGTTGTGTCTCGTCGTATGTTAGTGGTGATGCTGATGTGTAGCTGTGGATTATCCTTAATGCAAAAGTTAGGTAGCAATATGTTGTTTCGGTTTGTTTTTGCATTTGTAGGGAAGGAAGCACAAAACATTAATGTCCTTGCGCCACAATTGCCACAATGTGTCTTGTAAAATAAACAAACAAATGGAAGAGAACTGTCTTTTATAAGCGAAACGAATGCAATTCAAGAGCGCGCAAAGCTAATCCTCTCTAAGTGGGCTTTTGCTGTCGCGTTATCCTTCGCGATAATGCTGTGTTATGTGGTAGTACTCGTATATTTTGGGACATAAAAGCGCATTTAGTTGGATGAAATAAGCGGGGATGAGATTTTAATTGTTAACCCCATCTTGTGGTGGTATTCATTGGTTGTTCTTTTGTTTATGGATGGTAAAGGACAACTTGAAAGATCGTAAGCTTTAATATGACACCGTGGATGGGTCCCAAAGAAAGGCTTTCACTGCAGGAGGAGCGCTGGATTCATCCCTAGAACCATTCAGACCTAGATCCACCTCTTACGATCGTATTCTTCGTATGGAGATGAGGTCGACGAGGTGATAACAGCAAGAGACACCGAAGATGCACAGAGAAGGTTAAATCAAGTCATGAAACCCGTGCATGCCTAGATGGAAGACCCTTGCCTTAGCTTGGCAGCAAAGAAGACGGAGATAGTCCTACTGATAGGAGACAGTTCCTAGTGGCTGTGAAGTTTCAAGGTAGGAGGGTTTGAGCTTGAACTATTCCCGCTTTCCATTCTTCACGGTTCCTAGCACGCTGGTTTCAGTTTACTAGACCAAGGTTTCGGAGGATCAGCCTCCTATTTCTTCGTGGATCATTTAGCTGAGACTCGAAGACCCTCTTAACTGGAGCATTCTCTTCGCTTAAATTGGCCGAGCCAGTGCAGTCGGCTTGAGGCAACCAGCCAGACTTTCTGGTTTGCTACATTCCGCCATCCTCTCAGATATTCATTCGTAGCCCAATTGCCGATTATTTCCATCATTATTCCTCTACAGCGAAAGGTTCAGGAACCAAAAACCTAGTGCCTGACCTCTTTTTCGCTAGATTATCCCTCTTTTCGTTTCCTTCGATGCTTACGTGCGCTCTAATCCGAGTAATTTTGCATTGCCAGTGATGTTTCGACTTCGGTCTGCTCTGCTCCAACACCTTAACACTGCATGGTTCTCCAATGATACTAAAAAATGTCTACCTCGTACCTGAAGCTCCCCTAAGTGGTCCTGCGCATGTAGCAGCTTCAAAATTTCGACGGATTTTATCCCCAGAGTGTGATGGCTAGCTAGATCTAGATCTTCGAAGAGATAGCTGCATGCACTCAACCATCATTAATTTGTAAATGGATTATCCGGAAGCGATCCATCCCCGATAAGAGTTCTGTGCAGCTTGTTGGACCACAAATTAATTGACAACCTTGTTACACAAGTGGCTTGTCATTCGTCTCTACTTGGCCATTTCCAAAGAAACAGATGGCGCCTCAAGCAGATATAAGATATTCGGCTTTTAAGGTCTTTTCTCAAGCCTACGAGTCCTAATGTTAGTCTTGTTCGTCCGATTGAATGTCGTGATGTATAAGTGTCTCCACTGTATGGTCTAGCCTTTGACTATGGGCAAAGCCATGAATCACGGTTTAAAAAAGGTCGTCCTGCTGCTTAATTGTAGATCGAATGGCCAAGCAAGGACAGATTTTTTGATAGCCTCCAGTTGGCAACCTCAATGAACTAGACTCTGCTTCGATGCTTCATTCCGCTCTATTCCGAATGAAGCCACTTTTATCTCATGTCTGGTCATACTGTGTCCATACGAATACCCTTATTCACAGTACACGATTGGCTTTCACCCCTTCAGCGCAACCGACTGTTCCTCTTCAGTTTACAGAACACATGAACATAATTCACTAACAGCTCCCTGATAGCAAATGCGAAAATTGTCCACCATTCCCCCTAACGCCAAAGGACATAATAGAATTTGATTAAAATAATCTGTTGCTCAATTATCCTTTCCCGCATGACATCATGTTTCCATTGAATTCAAGGACAATTCGAATTAATGAACAAATTTTTGTAAGGAGGCAGTTCGACTGCGATGGTAACATGACAAATTATCCAAACATTCATTGACAAACGAAAAAAAAAAAATTGTTTCCTGCAACATACTCGCACACACGTACAAAATGTCCATCTGATCAAGTGATGCATTCTCCCTGTCAATGGAAATGAATGATTAAAATAATTTCCTCTCACCAGCAGGATACCCTTTCATCAAATATAGATGTCATTTGAACGAATTCATCCAAATCCCGAAGAGTAAGACGATAAGGACTCGATAAATATTTCATTTGACGAAGAAAACAAACAGGATAAGGATAAAATCTTTTCAATTCGAAGGATTTGATTTCTAGCCTTTGGCATGACACTAAGGACATGTGCCGGAATGTAGAACAAAAGCATGTAAAAGTGTGAAAAAAAGAGATGCAGTTTCGAAATCTTTTCAAAAGTTCATACAGGACAGGCTCGAAGCTGGACCTTGTTCCATTGGAGGAAGAAGCTCGTTTTCTCTTTAAGCCGCGGGGTGTGAAGTGTGAACCATATCCACTGTGCAATCTTGTATTTTCGGCAAAAGTGTTCATACTTACGAAAAAGTACGCAAAAGAAAAATAACAAGAAGAAGAAGAAGAAGAGAAAAAGAAAAAAGGAAAAGAAGTGGATGAGCATGATTTGAAGTCGAACTATTTTCACTCTGAAGGAGTGTATCTCTCTGTAAAATAAAAGGATATTAGTTCGTCTTTTGGTTGCAGTTTGCTATTTTTTTTTTTATTAGTAAGTTTGAAGTAGTTGGTACTTGGCGTGCCTGCAAACCAATCGAAGGATATACATAGAACTTCGGTAGACTGTTGGATAAAGGAAGTAAATTGTCATCTACCGATAAGATGGAAGGAAACTTCCTGAAGTGCACAGTATTCAGTGTGTGTGTGTGTGTGTAAATGTGTCCTGACTGCATCTTCGTTGCAATCTGCCGTACGTGACTTGTATTTGGATAGATGAGCAGTGACTTCTATTTTATCATCGGAGATGTGTTTTAGTCCTTTTTTTATTCGTGTGAGAAAAAATTAGGAAATCCTTCAAAACTATTTGATAGAAGAAATTAAAATGAAGTGTTCGGACGAGAGAGTTGTGTATCCTGTGATAAATTGAGTGAAGAGTTGGAACATCAATCGAAGCCCGGTGTTGTAATATTTACTTGATCACGTTTGGTATCGGATTTGGGGAATGTTTCAATGCGGATCTGGAAGCAAAATGCAGTTTGACTTCATGGAATAAATTCTTGTCTACTTAACAGGCTCCTGACCTACAAAGCGCTTCTGCTTCAAGCACCAGCGAGTTTTGTACCCGGCCATGTCCCGATTGAGTGCCCAAACATCGAAGAATACTTGATCGTTGTATCTTAAAACTGAGGTCTTTGTCATCTCGAAGCTACAGTCTCTTGACTAGAGTGTCAAAGCTGGTCATATAGTCCTCATCTCCACACAGTCTCCCATGGATCAGTTGAAACTTAAATTAACGACGAGGACTAGATCAATGCGGCATCCAACTGATCTGTCTTCTCAAAAAGTACGAGACTATGGGAAAAACACCCACAAACAGCTACCGAGGGATTCAGAAAGCAAAAGCGTAGCAAGCCACTGATGAAACCACTGTCAGGTCTCAGATAAAAGGACTGCGTCAACCGCTGACGGTTATCACAATCGAATTTAGCAAACATCTGCACATCAAGCAGGCCATTTACAAGAGAACAATTATCAGATATCCTTAGATTCCAGATAGACCTGACACAACCATAAACAAAGGCTTGATAACAATGAGCATCAAGGTGTCAAAGCCTCGATGGAGGCTGTTCAAACCCCGAGCTTTAAAACCGAACTCATTCTTGACCATCTTAACACGAAACTTGTAAATGAATACGTCTTTGAAACGTAGCACCATCGGGAAGCATGACCTACATGTTACCACGGGAACAAAAAGGCTAGTAAGCTCTAAAGCTATGTTCAAACGATTGCCAGATCTGACAATATTGTCAGGTCTACAAACTCTGACCATTTTATTGTCAGGTAGTTGGCCTGGCAATATTTTGTCCGAAAATATTGTCAGGTTGAAAATTGCCAGTTCACACGGTTGGCAGATGTCTCTTTAAAAAAAATTTGCGGATCCGTTTACAGGCGTTGTAAGACAAATTAAAAAAGTGTTTGTTGAGAAATGTGAAATAATATCGAAATGGAACATTGGCTTTCTCCAATGAAGCCAAATTTCTTGGAGTCATTTTCGATAGGAATCTATGCTGGAAACCCACTATCACTGACCGAGTCAAAAAAGCTTTGGTAGCCCTTTACATTTGCAAGAGAACCATTGATCGCAAGTGGGGTTACACCCCCAAACAAGTTGCGGAAAACGCAGTTGCCCGTCTAAAAGCTACTACGCTTTGGACCCAATTACCTTACGGTCACTCCCGTATCTTACAAAGATTCCACAACCTACCAAACCATTGTGATAGAACTCTCAACAGAACACAAATTCGCGCCATTATTGGTGTCATCACAGGCCAATGCCTATTAGGACAACACGCCAGAAGATAAGGGGCTCTCTTCAATTATTTTTGCAGAAGCTGTAGAGATGAGGAGGAGGAGGAGTTCAACCCATCTCCTCTGCCATTGTCCAGCATTCTCCTACAATAGAAGAAGATTTCTTGGGCTCTATCATTTCAATGATAATAGTTACCTTAGTCAAATAGCCTTACGCAAAATCCTCTCATTTATTAACAATTCCAAATGGTTCTACGGGTAGAATTCTCTCTTAGAGAGATTCTATAGGTATTACAATGAGCTATGAGCCTAAGTGGGTCCCACGGGACACCTGTCTACCTAAAGTCGGCGAATGTGAAAGTGGTGGAATTTCAACCGGCCGAAATGTTGTATCGTTTTCTACGACAACGTATTCAGAAATGATTTCATTCATTTTCACAAAAAAATTTAACTCGAAAATTAAAATATAGCACCGAAACTTCGATTTGCTCGTTCAAATTTGTGAAATACTTGTCCGACAATGAAAAAATTGTCAGACATCATAAACACAGTACATTTGACAATAGCAAATGAGTCTGCGAATGTCCTTAGGTCTGACAATAGGCTGACAATGATACAAATGATGTGTTCAAACGATTGCCAAATACCTGACAATTTCATTGTCAGATGGCTGTCTGACAATGATCTGACAATGTGTTTTCTGCAAATATTGTCAGACAAAATTGTAAGTTCACACGGTTGTAAGACATTTGGGACAATTTTTTTTACTGAAAGACCTGACAATATTGTCAGATCTGGCAATCGTCTGAACATAGCTTAAGACTTTCTCTAAATATGCCAAAGCAACACCTTTAAGAAGTGTAACCGTGTCTTGTTGCAATCGCAAACAACTGCCAGAGCGTTCGCTGCTTAAGAAATCCTTTGGCAGCGCGCCCAGATGTAAAAGTTGTGTGGTGACATGACCAGTGAGATATTAGGCGTACCTACCTACCCTAAGTCGCAAGTTCGTACTCAGTCTACACAGGCAGAAGCTAGACAAGGCTCAGAGGAAGACTTCTTGTGACTGAAATCTGCTTTGAGTATACCTGCATCCGCGGTTAACACAAATGTGTATAGCATGACTCTTCAGGATGCAGGTGGACAAAAGGTGATACCTCGGGTATCGGTAAAGAATCAACGACATTCTGGATGTCACTCAGTAAAAATAGTCTTAGGCTCTCAGTATGTTAACCTTAAGTGACATCACAGTCTTCGATCCTTGCTGAGAAGGTTACAACACTGCGGGGCATTTGCTCTGCGATTATCCTGCCTTTAGTCGTATCAAGTGGCGGATCTTTGGTGCTGATAGCGAATAGTACGGCAGACTCTCAAATATAAAGGAGGTAAATCTGAGAGGGCTTCCGAAGCTAGAACATATCCCCATCGCTTAAGTTAGTGAGCCCAGGTAAGTCGTTCGTCTAGAAAAACCTGTTGTTGGTCCAAGCTTGACAAACATGATCTTGCCTCTCAGGTTAGGCTAGGGTTAAAGGATGCTGGCGATTACCATGGATTAAGAAAATACAAGACAATGAGGACCTCTGTGAAATGAGAACGAAAGTATTCCGAGCTCTGATAAATGTAGCCTTTAAGGGTTAACAGCTTAAAGAAGTGTGCACAGAGGACTGCTCTTTTAGTCCTACTGAGGCTTGGACAATCGCAAGAAGAGTGTAATGTCCACTTCCACGTCAATAACGCCACAGCCGCAAAAGTTGATTGTATTTAGAAGCACTCTCTTGAGATGGGATGCCAGAAGGGTGTGGCTCATTACTAGTGCTGAGAATGGTGAAGAGTACCAGCTTAAAACAATCAGACCGTGATTGGAGAGTTAATTTTAGGATGTCAGAATGCTTTTGGACTAGAAGGGTGTAGTTTTTGCTCTGCAGTCGCTTTCTACCTCACACAAGTTGAGATTGTTGCTCATCACCTTCGAAATCAATCACGAATGCCACAGGAGTTTCAAAATAACTGCACCAACACTAGCACCTGAATAGCATCATAAAGGTATTCATAACCTCTTTAGCGCTAATGAATTATAAAAAAAACAGAACCACGTGTGCCATGGAATCTTTTAAAAACACCGACAAACAGAGATTTAGAACTGACCTTGCTCTTCCAAGAACCCACAGTTGGCAGACATGTTTACGAAATTATTATTTTTTTCTTAAATGTTTTAACGTCTCCCAATTTATATTGGATTCACCTTGAACTTTTTCCTAGAAGGCACGAGAAATTGGCCACAAAACAAGAAATAAGCCTTAAAAAAATCCACTTCTGTTCACAAACAGTAATTTATTAGAAAATCTCCATTAGGGAAGGATTCGCCTTGAACTTCCATCGTCTTTCGTAGAAAAAAATCCAAATTATCTGACATTGAAATAAGTACAAGTACTCCCTGATTGTTTGACTTAAGCTGCCTGCAAGGACAAGTTTCATTTTTTTTTTCACTTTTTTTTATCGCTAAGAGAATTTTTAATAAAATATTGGCAATGAACTTTCTTCATCTTCACAAGGAATAAAAATGCAAATTCATCCGCGTCCATCATGCCGAACAATGTGGCCTAATCAAACACAGATAAAGACCGCCCAACCCTCAGGCACGGCGGCCAAACATGAGCAAACGGATAACCCCGTTTAAAATTCTAACAATGCAACACAATACATCACAAGGATCTTTGCTGGCCGCCAAATAAACCGTCTGATGGTGATGCTGCTGCTGGTGCTTCTTATGAAAATGTACACAGAGGAGCGCGCATCCTAGCCAGAGTATACAAAAAAAGGAAACATGTACATAGCGTAGTCTCAGAGAATGAATGGGACTCAGTCGACCATCGAAAAGTGCAAACATTATTTTGGAGCATAATTAACTGTATTCAGGGGGTCGTTCTCCCTAATTTCTTCCTTTTCGTAAAACGTCTCTTCTTCATCTTCGTCCTTGTCGTCTCTTCAGTCCCTTCATCATCATCGTTTAACTGTGCAAATCGACAATGTTTACCCATAGTTCATCCTTAAACCAAAGAAAAACTCCAAGGAACAGGCAGACAATGAAAGGGGAAAAAACGGAACTACCGTCGGAAGAGTACAGCAGGAAGAAAAAAAAAGGATATTTTTGAAATAAGCCATTTTTCTTATCCTTGTTAAGAGGCTAAAGCAGGAGAGAATCTTCTTTATTTGCTGACCCTTACCACACGGGTTTCACTGTGAAGACTTGCAAGCACAGGATAAGCAGCAGCTTGGCACAAAGCACAAAAGGGACTCCCTTTTAGCTTCGTCTAAACAATACGATAACTTTAAAATTTTCAAGAGGTCCACCCAAAAATTGAAGCACAAAAAAAAAATTGAATTCGTCCTTCACTGTTCACTCGTACTTGAGAAGTGTTCAGTTGGTGGTGTGATAGTGGTAGTGGACCTGCTGCCACAATGGGTGTTCATCTATTTGGGACTTGTTATAAAATTTCTCATCTCCTTCTTCCTTCTTCTTTACTTCCATGGTGTCCTTTTCACCTTTTTTTTTTGGTTAATTCTTTTTTTTTATGGGCGTTGGTGGCGGCTGGTGAGGCGTGAGTCATTATAAGTACACATAGGTTTTTTTTTTTTTCAGTTCTCTCCTTCAAGTATTCACTTAGCTATTCACGCAAAAGGACATTGGGGACTAGGCCACATTATATTGTGTTTTTATTTATAGGAGTGTGAATTCGGATGTCACATCGTTGTATGGTTGTGAGAGGACGACTTTTATGGACAAAAAAAAAAGAATAAAATGTGCTGCGCCTTTGAAGTGGAAAATGGGATAGGTTCTCCCGAGGAAAAGGATTATGAACGTGTTTTTTGTCTGAAGAGGACGAAAGAAGGCACGTGCAAGTTAGCTAACTAAGTAAAAGTCTGTAGAGCTGAAGCATGATAGAGGAGAAGACCTTTTCTTTTATCGGTGTCTCATGCTGTCCAGAACGCTCTGAGTGCTTAAAACGGTCTACTAGCTTGAGCTTCTGCATCAACTGAGTTCTGCAAGGCGTTGCAGGTCTTTTGTGTGAAGCTTCTTCTGCCGTCTATTCATAAGCTATTCAGATGGTTACTACTTCCATACTAGGGCCACACGCGTACATAATTATGTTTTTCATTAGCAACCACACATTGTCCACATCGACACTTAGCTCTACTTCTGGAATTCTTCTTCCAAACTAAAGCACTGCAATTTACTGCACCCATTGGCTCTACATCTCGGTCATAAGACCGATACTCATGTACGGGGTGGTTGTCCGGTGGACCGCTTTGGATATGGCCATAAGCCGAGATCATCTAAGCAAGGTCCAACCACCAGCTTGTTGGTGCATAAGTAGAGCACTTCGTACGGTGATCCCTGCAGCACTGGACATTCTGTTTCATCTGACACCCCTCGACAACTTTGGCAGACAAATGGTTGCTAGTTCAGCTGGTCGCCTCAAATCAATTTCAGAGTGGTGTACCAAAGATTTTGGCCACGCCTCCATTTTGAACAAATTCAAAATCTTCCAAGGAAACACAGACTTCCTTGCCACCATTCCCTCCTAGTCATTATGGGAGGATGAGGCACTTCTACAGGACAATTCGTTCCACTTTTACACCGATGGATCAAAAAAACGTATGAAGGTGTATGTGGTGGTGTTTTCCCTAAAACGCTTAATTTCAGCCTCTCTTTCCGTCTTCCAAATAATTGTCGCGTGTTCCGGGCGCAAATATTGGCGATTAAAGAAGTCTTATTTGGGGTTAAGAAAAACGTGATATCTTCCACAGATATATGTATCTTTTCGGACAGTGAAGCAGCGATCAGGTCCCTGGAATCGGTCTCTTCAAATTCATTTGTAGCTCTAGATTGCCGATCATCTCTTATTGAGATTCACCTTTGTTAGGTGCTGAGGCATAGAGATATTCCAGGGAACTATAAGGCAGATGAACGCGTTAGATATGGAACAACTATACCCATGCTTCCAGAAAAATGCAGCCTGGGTATACGGATTGCTACATTTAAACTCAAACTCAAGCTGGATGCTATCAAGAGAACAAGTGGTATAACGTGTCTAGCGACGAAGAAGATTTGGCCACAGCTGGATCCAAAACGCTCTAAAAAATTTATTTCTCCCTATAGATCGCATATCAAAACCTTAATAGGTGTCATCATGAGACACTGTCATGCACCAAGGCTTGGCGTTCATTCAAACGATTTTTGTATAAGCTGCATGGACGCAAAAGAGGAGGAAACTATTCCCCACCTTCTTTTTGTAACTGACCAGCTCTCTCCCGCCAAAGAAGGTTCCATTGAGGAGAATTCTTCTTTAACGACTTAGATGATCTGATGAACATAGATGTCAGAAACCTCCTTCGCTTCATCAGAAGCTCCAATGGGTTCAACGAGTAGGTAAGGAGATCTCTTCAGGTCCATGTGGTATCACAATGGACCTATCATTGGTCTAAGTGTGCTGGCAACAGCTGGCAGCCACTTTAACTTAGCCTATTACCATTTGTAAGTGGTGCAACTGAAAGCATCAAGCTGCAATGGCCCTAAAGTATAGATAGAAGAGAGATTAGGCAATCCTGGAGGCTATACGTAATGGAGCTATACAAAGTCGGTCGCCAATGGTATAAAACTTATTGTGACTCACTTTACTTTTCTTTCCAATTTTCTCAAGCTAGAGATGTTTAACTCTGCTTTGGACTTCTGGTGAAGTCTTGATCCTAAACTGATCATTTGATATGCCAATGGTTCAAAAGTAATTAACGGAACTGGAATTTGAGTCTTTGGATTCAACCCTCAACTCAGGACTCGTCCAGTTCAACTAGTATTTTAGTCGGTGAATTGTCTAGTGCATCCCTATCGACATCGAACAGAGGTTAATGGCATCCCATCCAGACATTTCATAAGAAATACACGGCAGTCTTGACTTTCACTTCCTTGGATGCCCTAGTGCTGGATATAGCTGATATAATGGCGGCCTGAATGTGAATCATTAGTCCCCGACACCAGCTCTGTAAAGTGTTGTGGAATGGAGGACACTGCCGTCTTTCCACACCTGTTTCTTAGAGTGCTCGTAGCCTAGGTTAACTTTCAATTCCTTCCACAGAATATGAGCTGAAGTTCAAGTTGAAGGAACAGTGATGCGTCAAAGGGATTTTTGCATGTCCAACAGATTGTTTCTCTGAGGCTTAATATAGAAATTATATTTTTGAAGTCCCAATAATGGGATGACTTACCTACTCTTTGGATCTTTTCAAGCACCGACTTTCCATCTGCCTAGTAAATCCTTCCAACTGATTCAATGGTGGTCCATCACTGGATCACAGAAGCCTTTTGTCGTACACGAGTGGCTCAATAATTAATTCTGGTGCTGGATCTGCCGTTTATGGACCCAAAACCAGTATTTTTCAAAAGGAAATTCTTGATAGGGGTATCAAAGGTACGATTATCAGCATCTTTTCAGTCAGTTACGCCGCACTGAAGACATTAAACGTTCACCCTTTAGAGTTCTACACGACAGACGCAACTGTAGTAGGTGCTTGAACAAAGTTTTTGCGGATGAGCTAGTCAGTATTGAGCTCGCTAACTCTCTCTCAGACGCAGAGCCTTTCTGTTGCTCTAAGTGAACAACTACCATAACTTTGATTACCAAGTGGAAGCATAAACAGCGCCTTGCCTACGGGAAAATTGATCCAAAGCCCACATTGATCAAGCCGTACTTCTACTTTAAAGAGTAGCCTTTGAATCCAATAAGGAGTACAAAGTAAAGCTTATATGCCTCTTCTAAGGCCACTGCTGTTTGACAAATTAAGTTTAGATTGTGTGCCGACTCTGTTTAGAAGAGGAGGAAACTGCGTTTGTGCAAGGTCCTTGTTTGAAACAGAAGTTCTCTACTCTGAGGACTTCAGAAGCGCATTTCCCAAAGTTAAACTCTCTTTAACAAGCAGCCAATGCATAATAATCTTTCACAGGTCGCAGTATATGTCAAGTGATAGGGCTTATGTTTATAGAAAATACTGGCTGACTCGATTAACCTTCGCGCTGAGTACGGCTTGGTGAGTAACCACTTCTAGTCCAGCTGCCTAGTCTTACAAACGTTTCTGACTAAAGCTATTCATTCCCTGGATGGATTGTCATCAATCTTTATCCACTCCCTCAATGGGACCGGGATCTGCCAAAGATTGTGTCCTTTGTAGGATTAACGAGGTTTCAGTCTTCTCACTATGTTGCCAAAACTAGGAACATATCGCAGACTTGGATGCATGCCTTTCTTCAGTGAAAACAAATATAGCACAAGCATACGACCTGAAGGGTGATACCCTAACAACCCTACAATACCAGAGACATGACTGTGAAATCTTAATGGTTTAGCAGGAACATGACCTGAGTCACTCCTGTCCGATCCGTTTCTGTAACTTTTAGAAGTCAAATGTAAGTCGCGTAGTTTTTAGGAATCCTTCAGCTTTTGTTGTAGGTTCCACGATTCACCTATCGAACACGAGGTTAAGAGGATTTCTTACTGAATTTTGGACCTTATGACGCCTTAAACGTCGAAAGGGTAAATACCATTTACCGTAGCCCATTCCGCATTTATTTCCTTAACCTTACGTGACCATTTAATCGGCGGCGCCGTGATTTTTTCAACATCCTTCCCATTACGTATTCCACATCTGGATGTGCCGTGAAGATGCTGATAAGGAAAAGATAATAAAAACTTCCATCAAACATTAAAATCCAGGAAATATTCGTCCTTTTGTCCAGTAGCGCAATGGTTGCATCATCAATACCAACACCAACGTGTAGCAAGTAGCACCAGAAATACTGAAACTGGAATCCTTCAACGTGGATTGCTCACAATAAATTAACTCGCATAAATCATTCAGTCCTCTCGCCAGAGTATAGGACAGCAGTGGGAGTGTAACGAAAACTCCTAATCAGCAGTTAATTTTTATCTTTAATTAAGAGCACGTCCATCCGTCGTCCTTGTCGTCGTCGTTGCCTTGGTCCGTTGCTGTATATATATGCTTTCCTATTGCATACATACAACCATTGGCGTTCCTAAGGAGTTTTGGTTTGAGTTGTTGCGCGCTGCATTTTAAGGAGTGAAACATGTCTCTTGGAGAAACAGTCAGGAAGGATACTCCTACTCTACACCATGAAATGCAAACGTCTACTCAGTCGACTCGACGAACGGTAACGTTACGTAGTTAATAGCCATTTGTTGGGTGTGCTCTCCTTGTAAAGGATCTCACTGTGTGTCTGTGTAACAATAGCTTGTGCGGCTATAAATATCTCTTTAGCAGAAGGAGAGTTGAAGAACGATGTCCTTCATGAATCTTAAATGTGTGATTTCATTTTGTTTTTTCGTTTTCCTTTGTTTTTTTTTTCTTCTTTGTTTTTCTGTTGTTATATTTGTTTTGTTTCCTCTTCCTGGGTCTTGTGAGTTTATGTAACAAGTTTGGAAAGTTCGTTTTCTTTTTTTTGTTCAGTTATTGCATTTAGTGTTGCAGGATATTGCGGTAGGAAAATTGAAGACAAATCGAGAAAAGGATGAAAATCGTTTCTCTGTGGTTGACAAATGGAGATGCAATTTAGGTTGCATCTTCTAATTGATCACGTGGATCATAGGGTATCACACTAGCTGGCAACAGCTGGCAGCCACTTCAACCTAACTTAGGTTACATTGTTGCGATCAGTGCCAACATTTTAGCATGACTGAACAGTTTAAGGCCTATCATCGGATCTCAAGTCATTCTACTGTGTAAGTCAACCATATAGGTCCCTGGGCACCTCCTATTCTGTAAGCTGGTTAACTTCTTGAGCTGTATTCCAGAGGTCGAAAGCTAAACAGGGATAATAAAGAAAGAGTTAGAAAGGCATCGGTCACCTTCTATACCTGTAGGAGATTCATCGGGAAAAACTTACCAAAATGGCGCATCCGTGCTCCTTGCGTTTCTGGTAGGACCTTGCGCTATTCAACCTCTTCTACTTGGGGATCTAGACCCAGAATAACCTTATGGATGTACTGCGCGATCGTTATACTAACATGCGGCGGGTTAATCAGTGCGGCTCTGGAATAATCAGTGCGATGAGAACAACACCAAGAGCGGGAATGGAAGCAATTCTTAGCCTTCTGCCTCTAGATCTCTATATGGAGGCTGCAGTGAGGAGTGCTCTCAGAATCAGCAAGACTGGAGACGGAATCTGTATGGACATGCCAATTATGTTGTGGCCAATGTCAACTCGGACTACGCTGTCCCATACTTGGGCTTCGAGAGACCCTTCTCGTGGGTCTTTTTAAGCAGAAAAGAGTGAGAGAACAACAAAGTGTCTAAGGAGTCCTAATCCATGACTCAAAATGGACTCATGCATAGGAATGGATGTATCTCCGAGGAGCTTAGACTACACAGCTCCATAAAACTCGCAGATCACAGCAGAGTTTTCAAGGGGATTCTAGCAGGGACAAAAACCGTCCAATTAGTGTCAATACTAACGCGGGAATTAACATTGACAGAGTCAGGCAACTGTCGACGCTTGTAAAGTGGTGTCGCGAAGTGCTTAGGGTTCTAGGCGTGCAGCGCAATGGAAGCCAGGTACAAAAACAGCAGGTTTCAGCCCTAGATCGAGGGCAAGCAGACAATACTGTTAAACCTCCACTCCGCAATCTTAAGGCCAAAATTGACCATAAATCCTTAATGAAACGAAACAACAATTCAAGATCATTAACCACCGGTGAAGCATCATGAAGCTTGTGGCCAGAATAAGCCAAAGCAAGGACCAGGTAGGTGGCGGTTCAACAGAACCCAAATAGTACTAGGATGTGCCTTTTTGTTACCACGACACGACTCGTGGTTAATGCTGTGTGTTGTTGAAAATGTGGGACAATCGGTGTCTAGATCCAGGCTGTGGAGTTTAGAAAACAGATTATATCTTGTATCCCTTTCCCCGAGATGTAGTTAAGGTCGTCGAAGAATGGTTGGTTTACTGCACGTTGTCTGACTTTGCTAGCGCCGGACATTTGCAGAGGAAATGGGAGAGAGTTTCCTTCTCATTTTCGTTCCCACAACTGCGGCAGTGGGGGTTGTATGGAATATCTAGTTTGGCCGCATGGTCTTCAATTGGTCAATGTCCCATTATTATCGAAATAATTCTGGCGATAACTAGGCGGGTTCTGTTTAGGAGGTCTTTTGCTCAAATTTTATCGTAGGTCGGCCATATCTTCCTTTTTATGGCGCAGTTGGTTAACCTCTCCATTGGAGGTTCTAATCGGCAGAACATATACTAAAATTGGAATGGGAAGCAAAGACCAAAAAGCTTCTACAACAGGATTGGACAACAGCATGCTAAAATACTATACGAAGAAATTACTTTTGAACAATGACGACATATGCAGGGGATGGGCCGATGCGGAGGTCCATGAGGATATGGCCGATTTTCTTTGTCACCATTAAATCTACTTAAACTTGCTGGGGCGTTCAGATGCTTACCATCAAGTAACTAATACCACTCTAGGAAACACACCATTGCCAACACGATGGGTTCAAATGGACCTAGGTTTTAGATTATGGTTATAGGGGTGCCTGCACTTATGTACAGTCTCCCTTGGATCTCAAGGATCCATTATTATCCCCGGTGTGGTGTGGGGTTCTTAAAAAAAATAGAGCACGGATTATTACTATCAATTGACCTCCCTGATTCAAGCCAAAGAAGTTCCGAAGGAATTGTAGGATGGTTCTCGGTGACTTGTTTCACAATTAGCCCAGATCATTGAAGAAGTGTTCTCCGAGGGCTCTCTTCCTGAGGCTAAGGCTTGGGCATTCGTATAGAAAGTGGAATGTGTACTCCTCGGCATCTGTGTTCCCACATCCTCTGTTGTATTCGCTTTAAGTGGGCCGCAGGCAGGTTATGACCCGTCATAATTCCTATGAGAAGTGATAGGCGACTTCTGTTGAGTGCGATGATTTCCTTTGTTTTCTCTGTCCAGAGCATTCTTGAGGTGAGGCACGTCGTGAGTGAAACCCATCTCTCGTTCGCGAGTGTTATGAATTTTGTGGTGATGCTGGAATTTTCAAGTTCTAATGGGGGTAGAATTGAGTCAACGGCCATTGTCAGATCCATGTCAGAACCCATTCTTGTGAGCTCATCCACCTTTTCATTTCCATGGATGCTCTTACGTCCCGGAACCCTGGAACCCAAATGAGTGTTACGTTGTGATTAGCACTGATTGAACTCATCGTTGCAACATTTCACAGTTCTGGATCTGGTGATGGCTTTAATGGCTGCTTGACTATCTATGTTGATGTCGGTATAACTCCTTGAAAGGCCTCCGCGATGGGTTAGAACTTCCGCCTTGAACACGCCGCTATGATTTGGAAGTCTTATCGGCCGTGCAATGTTTGGTTCTGATGCATAGATTCCAGTAACTACACTTATGTGTGGTTGGGGTTAATGACCTCACCTTCTCTCCATCTCCCTCTGGAGGGAATTTTGAGTTCGAGGCTTAGGCTGAATTCACACATGGACTTAAGGATAATGAGGATAAGTAGCATAGCAAATGGACCTCCTTTTTGTCATGAATATCTAACCGCCTATTTGCATTCAAGTCACAACCTTCTGACACTCATACAGCCGCGCATTAAAAATGGAGAAAATAAATCCTTAACTGTTTGTATTTCGAAACTATGAAAGTATCAAGGACAATGTGCAGCGCCCTCTAAGTAATTTTTACTAACGTAAATTTATAAGAAAAAGAAAAAGAAGAAGAAGTTTTTTAAAAACTCTTTTATGTTAACCAACACAATGGTTGCAAGGATAAAAGTCCTTACTCGTATCCATATGCGCTGTCATTAGCACAAGAAAAAGATAAAGATGCCCATACATACAATTTTATTTAATTTTTTTTCTGTAATAAGAGAAATGTGTCTAAAATAAACCAAAAACGGACGGGAATTCATTACTTACTGAGAAAACGTTTTTGTGCACGACATCCTTGTCCCAGAGGTGATTGTCCCACGTACAAGATGAATTTTTCCACTTGAGCTTTCGGTGGTTGTTTCTGTTTGTTTTTTTTTTTTTTTTTTTTTGGTATAAGGATGGTAAATAAAGAAAAGAACTCAGCACTTATATCGCATATATTCGTTGCGCTCAACGAAGTGCATTTCCATTCAATCTTAGTCCTTTCAGGATATTTTCGTCAACTAGAAGAGTAAATTTCAAACGTTTAAAAATTTTTTTTTTTTTGTTATTTGTGTTGTTTGTTTTTTTTGGCAATCCCTACAGTTCAAGGACTTTATATGTATTTTTCATTATTTTCATGTTTTCCTACCTTGGATTCGTGGTTTTTTTTTTTGTTTTAATGTGTCCTCCCCCTATTTGGATAATTTATGCACCGAAAAAAACAAAAAATCACCTTTGAACAACAAGAGTACCGCTAAAGTTTCAAAGATTAATGACAGGGTGACGAATCTCAGAAAAAAAAGGACAAAAACTCTAGAGAACGCTTCTGCTTTTCGGTTTTTTTTTTTAATTTTTTTGTCGCTCCTTCTCTTGATGACTTTTAATTAAAGGATCACAACGAAGGGACCTCTACAACGCCAACTCCCAGTGCAACTTTAGTGCGCGCTCTAATTAGACAAGGAGTAACTCAAAATTCTTTATGTATGTATATGTGTCGATGTGTGTGTTCATCATCAAAAACGGGATGGGGAGGGTTGAAATTGAAACTCCCCCCCTACCATTAGGGGATGTAAATGCGAAAATGTATGCATTCTTGAGGCAGGTGTTTGCACCGAATACCATCATAGTCGCTCTGGAGTACCCAAAAGGATCAAAATCAGCACCCAGCATCGTCATCAGGATTTCTACTTTTTTCTGTTCGCCTCCTTGTTCTTCTTCTTTTATTTATTTTTTTTGATGATGCAATAGGGAAGCCTACAAGTTTTAGGTCCCGCTTTTAATGAATATCTAGAAAATGTGTACGTGTATCCTTAACATTTTTAGCTTCCATTCTGGATGCACACCAGAGTCAGCACCCCATGACAACAAAACAAGTAAAGTTTATGTGTTTTTTTTTTTAACTTCAATTTAAACGGGGTAGTAAACAAATCAAAATTCAAGTGCATCTTTAGGGTGCATTCACATTCGCTCGTTAGGATGTGCTTGTGCTTGGTTAATTTTTTTTTTGGAAATATTTTTTGAAGGAGTAAAGCTTGGAACTAAGGATTAGCTGTTTGTTTTTTTCTTTTTTTGCCCCAAAGGTGATTGGGTTTGGTGGCGGCGGCGGCGGGTAGAAAATGTACAAACGGTTAAGGATAATCACTTTCAGTACAAACTGGCAAAGGAATAGCGAAACTGGCAGCAGTTTTGTGCAAGTGATTAATGATTGAAATGGGTTTCTCTGGTTTTCTTCGAGGTTGAGGTCTGTAAGAACGGGGTGTAGATTGCAGTACAAAATGTGTTTTTTTTTTAAAGGATCATTGGCCTCATGGTGCAAAGACGAAAGGAATATGTCAGCTTGGTGATGTATGCAGAATTGATGGCCAGCAAATTGGCAACTTTTTATTGGTTTAAAGAGAATGTATTACATGGTTAAGGGGGATGGAGTGGAAGGCTTTTGGGTCAAATTTCAAATTGAAACTAATAGGACGTTGATTATCAGAACGTAGTGGCGTTTAGGGCTACAAAGTTGCCAATTAATTTGATGAATTCAGGCTACAACGTGCACTTGCTTTTTAAAACAGAAGCTCGGTGTTTTTTTTTCGTAAACCTGAAGAGAGGCAAGATTTCACTTTTGGACTTTCGTTCCGATGGTGCGTTCAGATTTTTAGACCATATAAGATGAAGATCGCTCTCTTCATCCCAAATTGGAAGTCACCCATTGACACATTACAAGGGATCTTAGATCACCCGTTCGTACATGTTATTTAAAGCAGAAGATGCGATACGGTATTCGACACCTATCAGTTCCCTGTTCGTGGCACTAAGTACACCACGATCTTTCTTGACGTGTTTTTTTAAGGAATTATCGAAGAACTTTGTACAGTGTTGGACAGACAGCACGTTTTGAACTCGAACTTCCTTCGTTCTGACAGTGCACCTTCCGGCCAAACTGGGAGCAATTAACATTTGCATCTCGAACGTTCTTAAATCATGTGATGTATATTGTACATCCGATGGTGTTCAAGAACGCTTCTGTTAGTCAACGCTTGAGTTCCCAAAATATCAAGGATTCATACATGTGAGGCAAATTTTAGTCTTACCATCTGTGTTACTGGAGTCCAGAGCAAAGCGACATAGAAGCGACCGACTTGCTAAGTGAGAATTTGATAGTGGGCTTAGACCATAGAAAGCCTTGTTTGGTTAAGATTAAGATTTGTGAGTAAATTGAACATTCTACAGATACATTTCCAGCGAAATATTCAGTCTGATAGCATGCTTCTTTTGATGGCAATGTTCACTTACATCTTACTTACCTACTTACTTAAGGTGGCGCTACAGTTCGGGGTGGACCTGGGCCTCAACCAACAAGCGTCTCCAACCAGCTCAATCTTAGCCAGCTGTCTCCAGTTTCGCACGCTTAGTTGGTTGAGGTCCGTATAGTTCGTCGTTGTATCTCCTCCTCTATTCACCGTCTATGCAGACAGTTCACTCATATCACCGGTTGTAATTCGCAGGCTGTTCCTGTTCGTGTTCCAGTTTTAGTAAACACCAGAATTTCTTGACAGAGAAAAAGCGATGAAACATCGCGAAAGGGGTTGTCGTCATTCAAAAGCATCCATGGATTGATAGTAATGTCAGATAGAAGTTTAGCTCTCCATATTTCCAATCGTTCCATCCGTCGATTTTAGGAAGGTCCATCTCTGCTGTCATTCCTGCAGACCTGTTACCCATCGTGTTATCGTTTTGTATCATGTCAGCAGTCTTCTCTTGTATTTTGGTCCACAAATGTCAGGCATAATCCTTGCCTACACGCCGGGTGTCTCTGCGGCTTTATCCGCAACATACTCCAAGAGTATTTTGAAATTGAGCTTTATGACTATGATCACGACAAGGTACCTAGTTTCCAGCTTGAACCCACTTCTTGATCATCGACTACATCAGCTGCTGTTGATGAGTAGTACTTCTGTCTTTTCTATTCCAAGTTGCTCCAACTTCTCTAGGAATTTTGGTGCCACTACGTCTACTGCGAAGAGAATTGTCGTCGTCGTAGATGCATTTCCACAGTAGTGGACGTAGTACACTGCCCCATAGTCCATAGTCGACACTCCACAGTCCATAGTTCATCTTTTATAGAAATTTCAGCACTTTTTTGGCGATGAGTACCCACAGTATGATTCTCCAGTAAGCGTTGTTGAAGGCTTTCCACTAGTGCTTCCATTCATCTTCAATGAGTTCTCCCGCTGTTTTGACGACTTCATCGATGGCATCAACAATAGAACGCTTCTTTTAGGAACGACATTGGTCATCTGCAAGGCGTACTGTAACCTCGATCAGCATTATTTTACCCACAGCCTCCAAGATGCATTCTGCAGTGGTTTGTTTCCTTTTTACATAGTCTTTACTACTTCTATTGGTTCATGGACGCTCCTTCCTTCAGCCACGTTTTGTAAACGTTTACAGAAAAATGTGAGGAAGCCGCTTCCACTAGAGCATCCATCGATCCCAGGTGCTTTTTCAGGTCCAATTTTTCTGCAGATTCTTAGAACAGACCTTGTTGCTGATAAGCGTTGCTTCATGGGTTTTTATAGGCTCCATTCCATCAACTAGGTGAAGCATAGCTATATGCTCTGATTGCATTGTTCATGCTTCTCATTGCAGTGATCCCTGCATCGCTGATACTATCGCCATGCACAAATGCTATCGACCTCCTCATACCAGCGATTCAATGGTAGCTGATGTGCGTTTGTTCTCGTTGTTCTCGCGTTGTCAGTGGCTGTTCCGCATGACGATGAGTCGTCTGTCAGCAATGCAAGTAACTCCACTTCTCTAGCAAATCCCTCCTTCCGACAGGACTACGCTGAAGCTCTTACTTGATCGCCAGGTGATGAGTGTGCATATAGTCACTTTCTCTGTTTCTGTTCAAAGTCTGCTCGCTTCCAGAATTGAAAAAAACGATATCCAACGAAGCAAATACTTCCAGAATGATGTTTACTCCAAGTGAAGCTGTTGAAGGGTGGCCTAACCATGAATAAAATCTTTCCATATCGATGGCCGAGACTTCTACCTAAAACATGATTTTCACCAGGGTTGACCGAGTGGCTGATACAGTTTCGCCGTTCATTAAGGACAAATCTGCATACCAAACAACTTCAAGTTCCAACGACCCATGCAGACCTTTTGAAGTTCCAGGGATTATGAAAATAACTCTCAAATCAGATGCTGTCGCTCGTTGGAGTGCTACCATTAGTGAAGACATGACATAAGCCCTTTCATCTGAGTTGGCAAGTGAAATCTTTGCCCAATTTGTACTCTATCTACATGGGCACTTCTTTGTGCAGTCTTCTACAAAAAGTAAACACCTTCAAACACAGCCATCTATGTGGGTCCCTCTAAGAGATCCAAAGTTGTCTTTCCCGTTCCATTATGACTTGTTTGAAACTTTCTCGCAAACAAAAGGATCTCCCGCCGTCTTGCTGTTGTCGTTCCCAATTGATTGTATAGTTAACAATTGTCTAAGCAGGGAACAACTTCCTGATGTTTTTTCATCGTTTGAGTTAATTAACCGTTCAAATTCAGAAAGTACAAATACACACACACACACAAATACTCGTACACCCTTACTACGTGACCATTGAATTCAATTCGTACATAATCAAAGTGCTCACCCACCCTCATCCCGTCGCAGTCAATGAGGCATTTATCCAGGTTTTACTTTTAATTGTGATTACAATAGAGGGAGAGTCACAGGAGACAAAGGATACTATGCATCCCCCCAGCTCAATGGATGCGGCGAAAAACGTCAATAGACGAGAAGTTTTTAATTTTTTTTTTTTTCGCCAACCGGAGTTTATCTTGATATAAATTCGAACGTGACCGGAATTCAAGAGACGCACGGTCCTATCTGTCTAATCAGACCCCACATGTCAGCTAAGTCACCCTTTTCTCGTTCGTGTGTGTTTGTTTTGTGTTGTGCCTTAGCTCTAATGCACTCGTGCTCGGTCATTGTGTTGTAAAGAGGGTGGCAGTGTCAGAATGGCACACAGAAGTTTCGTCCTTGAAACCAAACCGAGGCAAAAGATCGCAACAAAGGAAAACAATTTTTTTTATGAAGTTGCTCCACATATGTACACAAATAAAATGCTTTTTAAATTTCGATAAAAAGGAGGTTACTCCGAATGTCCTTACGCTCTACTCGTTGTCGGGTTGTTGTTGGTTTTTTTTTTCAAGGTTATAACCTCAATGCGTGGGCGAGGCCATATCTTCTGATGTGTGACGAGAGAATCTCTTACTCATGCGATGAAAACTGGTGGTAGCCCTTTTTGGTTAGCTTTGCCGAGGGTGACAGAAGGAAAATATTAAAATTCTCAACATGTTATCACTTTATACTCGTCGTACGTTGGAAAAGGACGAAAAGGGGGTGGAAAAAAAAAACTGAGAATCCAGTAAAGCGGACTGAAATAAGTGCCGAAGATGTCGTGCCGAGGATATCGTGCCGAGGATGTCATGCCGAGGATACGGTGCCGATGATGTCGTGCCTCAGCTCTGAAGCACGCATCTCAGAAAGCAAAAAAAAAAAAGGGATGAAGGATGAAATTGTTGCTAAAATAAATATTTTATTTTTGCTTTGGTTTCGAATATGGAAATTTTTTTCATTTTTTTGTTGACTAACGAGTGCGACTTGGAAACCGAATGGTTTCCTTTCTTTATCCGATTTTGGATAATTTCAGTGCTGAGTTGGATCGGAAAAGGGCAGAGAGTGACTTCGAAGACAATGGAAGGATTTCGTGGTTTAAATTTGATTATTTTAGAAATTATATTACTTTGTGGACTGAGCTTACACGAAGTAAATTTGTGTCCTTTCTAATGAGTACAAATGTTTGCAAACGTGGAAGGAACGTTGGATCTAGTTCTTGAATTATGACAAACCAGCTGACGAGCTGATGCATGTTCCCAATTAAACAGAGCTATGTTCGCAGTTTTTAAATGGTTCCCCCTGTTAAAATTTAGGTTAGATAAGATTTAAGTGCCTGCAAGCATATTTAGACCAAAATGGAGATCCATTATGATGACCTGGATCCCCAGTCGACTCATCCAACCACTACCAGCCTCGCATAACTTTAGGTTACGATGGCTGTCACTACTAAAGCACAGACTTACTTGTTATGTTAAGGCGATCAAAGCCATAGGCGTAGGTCGCGGATTATACGGTAAAACCTGAGGTCTACAGCCCAAGATTACATATTGGATTCACACCATGGTAGTAAGACCCATCCTTACCTACGCTTACCTAGTTTGGTGGACAAAAGTCAAGGAAAAATCCACCACCCTAAAGCTACAGCGACTTCAAAGATTAGCATGTCTTGGCATCACCGGAGCCATGCGAACTTGCCATATGGCAGCCCTTGAGGCACTGATTGGACTTACCCCACTGCACATCTTTGTCAAAAAAGTGGCAATACGCAGTGCAGTTAACCTCCAACTCTCTACAGGAATCCGGCCAAGCAGACCTACGGCTCATATGGCTATCCTTTCTGACTTCCCCGAGCTTGAAATGATCAGCACGGTATCGGATTTAATGCCCAAGTTACTCTGTTTTGGCAGCAAGCTCGAGATTGAGATCCCGAACCGTAGCTCCTGGGATACCGGAGACTCGTTGCTGAACATTAAAGGACTAGTGTGATATACTGATGGTTCAAAGATGGGCTCCGATGTCGGTGCCGGTATCTATGGCCCCAATCACAAAGTCTCAAAGTCAGTCAGAATGTGTCCTAGCGTCTTTCAAGCGGAATTACATGCCATCGATACCTGAGCCACTATTATTCTCGACTCCGGCATAAAGGGAAGTAACTATCAATGTATTCACTGATAGTCAAGCAACGCTCAAAGCACTGAGTTCCTATTACTGTAACTCAAAGGCCGTTCAAGGCTGCTACAATACTATCCAAGACCACTCAAAGCTAAATAAAGTCAAGCTCTGGTGGATACCAGGACACAAAGGAATTGAAGACAATGAAATGGCTGATCAACTTACCAGGATAGGCTCTTCAGAAAGGTACATAGGTGCCGAACCCTTCTGCGGCATCCCTACTGTCTGGACAGCTGGGAAAAAACGAAACTTCTTAACCTCCTGGAACAACATTCAGGGACTCAGACAGGCTTAAAGGGCCATCCGACCCCTAACGAAACCACTAAAAATATTCTCAACCATAAGAGGGACGATATCAAAAGGCTTCCTCACTGGTCACTGCAGCTTCATATTGCACTTACATAAACTAAATATAGTTCAGGAATCTGAATGCCGATTCTGCTTAGAGGAAGACGAATCAGCCGAACACGTACTATGTGAGTGAGTGGCTGTCTGCAGGGTCATAGGCTTTCTCCACAAAGAATTCCTAACACCGGAGGACATTCGTTATGCCTCGACTGGAGATACCATCAACTTCATTAGGAATATAGAGGATCTCCTTGTCTAAATAGCTCTTGTTATGTTCTGCTATGTTTGTTCGGGAGTCTTATTCACAGCCCTGGACACTGCAGTGTCTCTTCAGAATCCTATTGTGCCCTCCCTCCAAAGATGGCAGCAAGCTCTTCCGTTGGGACAACTTTCTCTTTCTGAGTTGAAAGAGGACTAGGCATTCCATGAAGCGTGTGTAGAGAGGTCTTTTCACTCTCAAGGTGGAGTCTTGAACCTGTTCCAATGTTCATGCGATATATCAAGATGTTTGTTCAGACGGCAGTGTCCGCTGAGGAGCTCAATTAAGACTCCAAGGTTGTTCCTATCGAGATATACAATGAAACAGGACTTTCTTTGTGACGGAAATAGCAGCTTTGAGAATGCTTGTCCAAGCTTCTCTGGATTTCCACACGCAAAGACCTCCATGTCTTACGAAGAGTAATTTGTTTACCCCACAGAAGGGTTCGGGTCCAATAAATGTTGTTGACGCGCTATCTTTAATCAGTAAATTGGCTTTTTCATTGCCCACAAATCCACTTATGCACCAGGAATCCAGTGAAGGATGACCATGTTGTTCCTAACTAGGTCCGAGACTACATTGCGGGTTTCTAGGACTTGTTAAGATTTAATTAGAGGCGAGGCAACCGCTTTTAGGGCACCTTGACTGTACGAGAAGACAGAGTTTGTTTTTCCCAAGGTTTGAGAGGCTTGATTAAGTCGCACACATTGATTGATGGCTAAAACCTCGACTTGGAAAAGTTCACACACGGTAATTCTCTAAAAATTCTTCTGGAACTAGTTCCTGTTTCCATTTTGTATTCATTCGTGTACAGAGTGGTTTGGGTTTGTGATTCTGACAAGTTCTGGTTGAAGCGGTATTGTGGTGGCATGTCGTCTGTGAGCATGCGAAACGTTATGTCGTGTTCCAGTGTTTCAAGCAAAGAAAAGTGACCTCCTTCATATCACTTTGAGTCAAAATTGTTTGAGTGAAAGAGTCAATGGATCCCTAGTTTGGCTTCCATTCTTATGAAGTTTTGTAACGGTGGTTAATCCCAAGATTACATTGACTGCAGCAGTTGGAGTTGTGCGAAGGCAACTCCTGTCAGACCTGTGAGTGGAGGGAATCCACTGGATCTATCGCTGTTCTACCTTTTTGCAGTTTATTTGAAGGCTGCTCTACTGACGTCAATGTCTCCCATATCGCTAAAAGCTCTCAGGTGGAGCTGTCTCCTTTTCGATAGGGCTGGATGGGAACGAAGAAAGTGGGTGATTTTTTCCTTCTTCTCCTTGGCTCTGCAGCTTCTGTAGAAATATTTAAAAATCCTTTCCACCACGTGAGCGTATGAAAACACCGGGGACGGAGCTGATTTTCGTTATCTTAAGCATAACCAAGCCAGATCTGCCTGGACACTTGACATTTTGTGCCATACTTCCATCTATTTTTTTGTTTTTCTGAAAGAAATTAGCTTTAGGAAGTGTTTGCATGTAGGCAGAGGCATACCTTAATGTTAGGTTAGGTTAGGTAGGAGTGGCAGCCTTCAGGTGCAACCTCACTTAGACCAGATAAGGTCCTTTGTGTTACCAGCAGAATCTGGATTTCACCAGAAATGCTACCCGCAGAACCAGCCGGAGATTGTTATGAAGCGTTGGAGACTGCCTACGTTGATGTCAGCCAGTTAATTTAGGTTGTTGAAGAAGCTGGTTTCTAAGTATGCTCTTCTCCGAGCTGAAAGGGCCGGGCATCTACAGTGAAGGTGGAGAATCGTCGTTATAAAGGAGGCCCAGCCTATAGGCATGCTTGCCGATAGTGCAGTGTCTGGTAATGGCACCCACTAAGGTACTTATTACCAGTCTATTCCGTCTGATGAGACAATGGGAACGTTTGAGATCCAGCTTTGGCCAAATCTGCCTGGTGATGAGACAGGTGCTATCCATCTATGATTGGCGATATGGATCGCGTTTCTATTGAGTAGCAATTTGCAGGTGGCACAAGGCATACTTAAATTCTCCTTATCCGGCAGAATTGGTAGAGTTGTACCCTCTCTAGTGAGTTCGTCCGCCATGCAGTTGCCTGGAATGTTTCTGTGCCCCGGAATGTGCCTGGAATGTCTCTGTGGACCTTAATGTTGCTTGTCTGACAAATTGCTGCCTGATAAGGCAGCCTGTTCTGTCGAGCTCAACAGCCTTGTAGTTTCCACAAATGAATAATGACTGCTTAGCCATCTCTACATGATACCAGGGTTCTCTTTTGACGCGTTGCTACCCGTGAATATCCTTGAGTGAGTACAAAGTTGTCTTAAATACCCTTGGAAGTTGCCTGGAAGATATGATCAAACTTGAATCTAAATACTTTCGGAAGTTCATTTTTTAAATTCATTACTAGTGTAGAATCGTATCTAATTCAATTCGGAAGCCAGGAATTGAGAATCTGGCAATGAAGGTTACTCTTTATTTATCAAACATTTATTTTTTTTCATTTTCCCATACACACATGCATAGGTTCGGTTAGGTTGTATGTATATAACTCTATTGAAACTCACAAATCGTTTAGAATTCATTTCAATTTTCTTTCTTCATCTACAACTGCTATACCATGCCATGCTTGTGAATCTCATCTTCATCCTTCAAAAGGAAGTAATTGAAAAACTAACCTCCGTCGCGTCGTCGCCCGCACTCTCGGTACGTACCCACTCAGCCCACTCGGTTTCAAATTTCCTTCAATTTCCATTCGAAGAAAATGGGAAAATTTTCTTCAGCAAAACCATTCAATTGCGTGCATACCTACCTACACCTCCTTCTACTATAAACTATTCATCGCAGTCTATCATCTCCATTTACGATTATGGCCTATCCTGACACGAACTTACCCACAATCATTGCAAGAAATATACGAATACGTATATTCTACACCCAGAAAAAGGAAATTTTATTTTAGAAAGTCCACTACAAGGTGGAAAAAGGGAAAAGGCTTGGGAAGATCGAGGAGTAAAAAAGTGAAGAAGTGGAAAGTGTGATAGATATCAGGCCAGCGACACTTGGAGAGTCTGAGCCTGAACTAATGCCGCATTCCAGTGTTCACGGTTCCTGGCACGGACCATGGTTTTTAGCGCCCGCAATTGCCTGATCTTCAAACTGGAGGTTCGGTCTCTCTTTTCTTCGTGAACCAGGTGGCTGTGATTCGAAAACGTTCTTAGCTGGAGCGATCTCGTCCATTCGCTCGATGGCAGTCAACGGATGTTTGCTTTCCGGACTACATCCACATCTCGTAGAGTTCACGGTTGTATCTTCGCCTCCATTAGCCCTCCTCGTACAATGTTCTGCTCCGCTGTCTAACTTATCTTCCAGCTCCATAAAGCAAGACAAGCAAGATCAGAGATTTGTAGAGCATGATTTTGGACCTTCATGCTAGGAGTTCGGACCTTGGCTGTTTAAGCAAACCGAAGAAGCAGCGATTGCCTAAGGCTATCCTTCGTGAAATCTCTACCAGGGTTTAGGTTAGGTTCTAGGGGTGATTGCATTGTGTACAACCTCAATCGGATCTCAATGGATCCATTGTGTTCCCCGGGTGTTACCAGGGTTTCATTTGTGGAGTTTGTATTTGCCCCGAGGTAGATGAACGCCCTCTTTACCTCAAAATTGTAGCTGTCGATTCACAAGTTCTGTCCTAGACCAAGTTGGTAAGATCGAGGATGCATAACTTAACTCAGCTTGTAGACAGAGGGTTATGTATTCTAAACGTGTCTAGGTTCTTTGAAAAAAAATAGATTATAGCTTTCGGTCCAGAGTCTTGAATACCACTTTTGACATGATCACGTTAGTTGGTTTAAGAAGCTCTGCTGGCGACTGGCCAGAGGGCCAATTAGTGTTACTTTCCGCCTTTTGGTAACCACTGTTTAAGTGACATAATGCTTTGGACGGATTTGTTCGAATAAGGCAGAAGTGGCCGGTACGCCAGCCCGTGGATTTTTAAAAAAATCAAATATCATTGGTTTTATACCCTAATAGGTAGTTAAGGTTGTTAAATTAGGGTTTAGTCAGTGCATGGTGCCTTAATGTGGTCAGGACAAATCACCTTCAAATGAAATCCTCGAGAATATGTTTCTAATTCATGTCCTTATACCTGTGGCAGCAAATGTTTAATGGGATACCAGGATTAGTTGCGACGATTAGTGCAATGTCCGTGCGGGTTATATGTAGGTAATATCTTCCTGGAAAGATGCAGTTCTCTAGCCTACTCCCCACGTGGACACATGAAGCAGTTCACAGCTCATTTTCGGCTCGCGAACGGTTTTCAATAACTCGTATGCGCCCCCGATCGTTATGGGTGTTTTCAATATCACACGCGCTCGCGAGCAAGTTCCAAGACATGAAAAAATGTAGCTTGCGAGCGCACACGAGCTTATTTCCGCCTTCGCACACGAGCGCCCTCGCACACATTGGGTGCACACACGGGGTGAGCTACAATAAATTTGACCGCTCGTGTGCAAGAGCCGAAATAAAAAGACACAAGGGAATGCTCAAGAGCGCGAGCGCTTCATAATCGCACTCGAGACACGATATATCGCACACTCGCGAGCCGCTCATGAGCGTGCGTTTCCGTAGCCTGAAAAGTGTTGATATTTGTTTGTTTGCGCATGCAGGATTGCGTGAAAAAATTCGAGGAGCAGAATCTAATATTATTCAGCGTTAATCAACTGCTTCAGCGAAAAGACGACGAATGAATATGTGTAGTATGTGGAGAAAGGGTGATTGTACATGGATGCATGTGTAGTGTATGGACCCTATAAGACATCCTCTTTTGCGTAGTCCGACAAGAGTTAAGGCATTTTTTTGACTAGGTTGATGTCTCTATGCAACTCGTATAGTTCGTATATGCCGACGTAGATATTATGTCGCGGTATTCAATGTTTTCAAAGGTGACAATGTCTGCACGTATCGTCCTACTGATGGTGTCAATGTCGTCGATAGATCTACTGGCTTTTGGAAAATAATACTTGAAGTGTGGATCAGCCGTGCACTATCGTCTTCATTTCCTGGTTGAAGAAGCTGCATGACTGCTCGCCCTACTTCTAGTGGCATTGAAGATATCGGTGGTGCCAATCTGAAATTCTTCAGTTCCTGACGGTTGCGATTTGAAAATGCGCTTGCCTGAAGCGTTCTTGGCCATTCGCTAGATAAGTTTTTTTTTTTTTTGGTTGGTGTACCTGTTTCAGGTTCTTGTGCGCGAGTAATGTCGCTGGTAGGGGGTGTTTCAGCATAAGGCGCATAGGGAGAGCGTATACACTTCCACATACAGGCATAGTCTTTCCCTGCGATAGCCAAATTCCATCCACTAGTGCTACAGCCGTTGTTGCACCCATTTTCGGGATTTGTGCACAGGCAGTGTCGCTGGCTAAGGGTGCGCACACATTTCCACTAGCAGGCGTACTAGAAGTACTCTTCCTCCATTTTGGTTTGTTCAAGCGAACAGAAGGGGAGTCCAATCAATTGATTGGTTTCCTTTGGAGTAACTTCCACCGACCTGTTTCTCTTTCCCGTCACCGCCAAAGGAATATTGTTCTCAGCACTCCTGCCTTCAACAGTAGCCGTTTCTTTGCGCCGCGCGATCGCCAACTTCCTTCTCTTCCTCTTTAGTTGACTCTTGAACAGAGGCCTATCTGACCACGCTCTTTCTGGCTCTTTCAACCTTATCGGCGTCCCAAGTCAAACCGTGAGCAGCACCGATTTTTCCAACCGTTTATCTATTTGGATCGAGATTAGATATACCAGGCTCATCCTCTTCGCAACTTTCTCTCTTCTTCCAACTCATTCTGCCGAAATTGTCAAAGAGAGAACTGCAAGAGTTTTCGTAGGCAAGCATTCTTTTAGCTCCTGAGTCAACGCTTGAAAAGGCTGGGGGTAAAAGTATGTCGGTTGGTACCTCCAGAATCCGTATCCCTGGCAAAGTCGAGAAGATCGCGGGTGGGTTTGTGCTAATACGAGTACCATCTGGAGCACAAACATCCAAAGATTCTTCCTCCATACTTCTAACTAATTTTACATTGAAATTGAGACGCCTCCAGTCTTTAGTTTGATGTCTCACCTAGAATCTTTTCAGATTCTTAGAATCTTTGACATTTAAGCCTTCCCGCCACGACAAGGCAACCGAAAAAGTAAAAGGTTATTCGAGCCAATGTAGCTGACATGATTTAGCTCTTCAAGCAACACATTTGAACAGCCCATTAAGTTCACTGTTGTCTCTTGTCTTTTGGTCCACTATGCGTCCTCACAAAAAGGATCAAATCGCGGTCTTAAAGCAAGATTCTACAATCGAGATGATCTCGATTACACGAAAACCTGTCAAGAGTTTTGTGCCTTTACACCAAGTTTTTTATGTATAAACTGCAAATGGACTACCACAAGGTTGCGTATTGCAATCGCTGTTATTCCTGGTTGTTAGCATTGCTGCTAAAAAATTGCTTGAATAGGTAGTGCTTGGAGGATGAATACTATTGTTGATCACAAGCAGAGGTCCGCCTTCGACACTCCTTAAGGAGTTTCAGATAAAACGAACGAACTTTTGAACCGAAATATCGTTCGAAATTTCACTCCTCACATCAGCCTCACATCAGCTGCAACTCAGAACGTCCGTAGGCCAACTCTAAATTTTTGAAAATAATTTTTCTCAGTGTTTTCACTCTTCACATGGCATATTCTCAAACATCAACCTCACATGCAATTGGCGGCGTACAACGACGTCATCTCATTGCCAAAGCAATAAAACGTTCAGATCGCACCAATATAATTCTTCGCAAAAAGGAAAAGATGAATACCTAGGCACTTGGTATCCTGACTGACATGCTGTGTGCGTATGTACCTATATGTGTTGTGCCCCTTGCTCCATTGACGTTGAATAAAAATTCAATATCAAATTCGTAACATACGATGGCAGTCAGAAATTGAACTCTCATGTAAAGTCACTAACGCCATGAAGACGTCGTCGTCGTTGTTGTTGTTGTAGCCAGGACATGAGAATAAAAGAATTCGTAACCAGAAAAACCAACATCGCAAGGATTTTCCGATGCTCCAACTCCAACTCGTCGTCATTTTGCCTTCCTTCTTGTCATTGCCGTCGTCGTCGTCGTTGTCGTTGTCATCCTTGTGACAAAACTAGACACAATTTTTAGGATAAACAATTTTCGTTTATCTTAGTTTCTGCGTTGCGATGATTTCTCGAAAACGCAAACATAAAACGGGGGTGTTGATGGAAATAAGAATAAAATGAGGAAAAAACGCTTTGCATTTCCTCTCACGTACAGGCGAATCCTTTTGTAATAGTCACACACGGAATAACACACGCTCGTGTTCGTTTCCTCTGCAAGGATGCTATTGTACATGTACGTAAGTTGTTCTACTGTGGCATCTGTCTTTGAAAAAAGAAAAGAAAAGAAGCTCACGAACCCCAAAAACGAATTATCCTCATCATCATGTCGCAGCACAATCCACACATTCGCACAACATCCTTATTTGCTGGAAGGAGTTGCGATGATGATGAAAGGGCGCACAAACAGTACGAAATGGTACCCGAATTATTTTCGATTTGCAAAATTCAGATGAAAGTCCTGAAGCATGTTACCCAGGTGATGGCGTTAACTATGATTCAGGACATTAAGGAGGCACCGGGCGGCGCGGCGGTGGTGGGGAGCAAAAATAATTAAATAATACATGGCGCTTCCAGTGTTGGTAATGGTAGTGGAGGATGTAAAAGTGTTGTCTCGGGATTGAATAAACTTCATTCGGAAGTACCTATGTATTCCCCCAACAATAGGGGTTGACTGTGGCAAAAATGCCTTGAGCGTCGTGTACACACACAGTCAGCCTAGGGGTTAATGGTAATTAAATATAATTTTCCACGACTTGTACATTTCCGTGCGACTTGTGTCTGTTTGTTGGGGAAGTTTTGCTTTTTAAATCATGAAGGTCTTGCAGAGTGTTATCCTGTAACACTTTAAGGTTTTTGTATCTGTGTGTGTGTGTTGCACGACATTCAGTACAAGAAACATGAAATTACTGAGAAAACTTGAAGACAGTTCTGAAGGGCATTGTGTTTACTGTTTCTAAAAGTGGCCTAGGCTTAAGGCAATCCAATTTCTGGAAAGCGGGCGATGTAAGCCACTGTTAGATAGCAAGTTGGGCAAAACTAGAAATTGACTCAGGCTATCTCACGCCATCTTGCCATAACACAATCATCTGCTTAGATTCAGGAAAAAACCGAAGAAGGAGAGTGGGCTCCGGGATCTACCTGCTGGAACACTGAACTGCTCGGTCAATTAAACTTCTGAACCACGGTAGTGTATTCCAAACAAAAGTCCTTGCTATCGCCTAAGGGCACCGAGAAACTAGTTTCTAGGAAAGTTATTTACATTTACACAGACAGTAAAGGAGCTATTAAAGCCATTTTATCCACAGTAGTAGAGTCAAAGCCTATAAAACTGTACTGCGAACGAATCACAATATAACACTCTGGTGGGTCCTGGAACCCAATGGTATCTACGGGAACGGAATAGCGGATGAATTAGCAAGGAAAAGATCAGACAAGTACCTATCATTGATCGATTTCTGAGTACTACCCCCTCCAGCTTTCGTTAAATTCATCATATTTAGCCTAGCCAACATAGACTTCCAAAGACAAGCTGACGAAACATGAAGCGCAAGATGGCTTGCGCAAATGACATCGTTAAAACCAGGTTATGGCAACTGACAACCAAAAATACTTCGTGGGTGCATTGTGATGCCACGTAAAGTACCGGATTCTGCTCATTCGCTTGATATGCCCTACTATCTATCTTGGGCTTGTGCAAGGATGCATGTTACACATGAATAGAAAAATCTTGAAGCATGTCATGTGGAACTGACTTACTTACTTACTTTGCCTGAGACACTGCACCCTTCCATCCTCTTCGATCCCGAACACCATGTTTATAGTTTTCCAGACCAAGCGCTCTGACATCCGGCGAAGATTGGTTTTTGAAACCGAGCTCCAGTCTTCCTCGACGTCTTGAACCTTGGGGCAGTGATTGACATTATTATTGTCGATGTCGACTTGTTTTGGTTTTTTTGGACTACATCCGCAACCAGATTGAGCTGTCAGAGTTCGCGGCTGTATCTTCTCCTTGAAAGGCTGCTATTGTTCCTGCTTGTCGTCCAGCACTCGGAACCAAATAGCAGAACTGGATCAGTGGCATGCATTTTTTTAGCAGCGGGTTCGTATGGTATGTTATCATCAAATCGCCACTGGTGTGTTAACGTCGAGTCTCTTTTTCTAGGGCATTTTCAGCTTCTTTTCGTTGGACAGTTGAACTCTGAGTTAAGGTGTGTCGAGATATTGTTCAGAGTCGTCTTTTGCTGCTCTGAATGTTCGAACATTCAGGCTGTTGGATGTGTCCTTCGCATCTATAAGCACATGTTCTATTTGGTTATCGGTTTGACCATCTACATTCGAAGTTTAATGACCCTAACGTATGACCAGCTGCTGCAAAGTAAATTAGTCCGGAAGCCGCGATCTGTTGTCGTTTTGTTGAGGCTATTCTTTCCAACTTGACCGCCGAAAATGTTTTCCTCGACCATACTCTCAAATCATAGTCCATGGACGTTTCGGGTCGGGACTAGGGATCTTAAATTACGGGATCCATTTATATCTGAGGCTATTGTCTCTCTTGTAACTATATTTTGTTTACATGGTTAGGAAAGGTACAATCCCCAACCGGAAGGACCAATTTTATTGTAAAAAAAAAAAGAAACTCTAGAACGAGGAGTCGGTTAATCTGATATCTTACTTCGGGGATATGAGTGCTGCCGTTGACCCATGAAGAGCTTAACCGCCACCATATTTCTTCTAAGATCCTGACTAATTCTTGAAAATCCTTACCAGCCTTAGCCCCGAATATGGCGAAGAAGCTCAGATAAGGTGTTATTTCCGTTGTGGAAGTTTTGAGGTCACCGTATTGGCTCCATCTGAGGAATTCATGTCTTATTAGCAAGTTGAGTCCGGATGAGTAGCCGATGGCTAACACTTGGAGCTAACAATAACCGCATTTGATGTGTAGTGACAGTTACAACAACTAAGTATCGTCAGGTTGATGCTAGTCAGTGTCTACCCGCCATCTGTCCCAATACCTAAGGATGTCCTCACAGAAAGGGCGCGATCAGTTTATTGTGCACATAGAAGCTTCTTAATGGACACATGACTGGAAGTGGTAGTTTAAGAACAAAATCTGAAAAAATAGACTCTAAAAACCATTACTCCTGCATCTAACACTCGACTCAGTTGAAGGACACCCTTAATATAGTTCCAAACCACCATTTTGTTTCTTATATTCCATTCCCACTATTTTAAGAATTCATTCCCATTAAGCATTATATGGAAATTAAGAAGAAGAAAAAATACAACACCATTGTCAAACGTCCTCAAAGAGTACCAAGAGCTCCTTCAAGGAATGCAGACACCTTCTTAAGAAACACACCAAGGAGTAAGGACTTGTGGTGTGGTCGTGCATTTATTAAAAGTTTTTGTTCACGATTTGATTTGTCGCATGACTTTTATTACCATTGCAGTTTCGTTTGCCAAAAATGTAGTTTTTGCAAATTTTGTTGTTTTTTGTTGCCAGTTATTTTCCACCCGAGACGCCTTTTTTGTGCCACCACCCACCCCCACATAACGATCGACAATTTGCAGTTTTTTTTTCCATTTCATCGACTACGACCGACTTTTATCCAACTGAGTTGCGTTCAATTTCTTCTTTTTTTTTTGTTTTTGTTTTTAGGGGCGTCCACGTCCAAACTAGGGGTGTAGACATTTGGCGCCAATTGTTGTATTTGGTGAAATTTTTATAGTCCTTGTAGTATGGGGAAATGGTCTTGGTTAAAGTGATTTCTCTAATGGACTTGCAAGCAAAATTTATACGCACATGTGATTGCGTTCAATGAGGTCTATTTGAATGGAATGGCGGCAGCTTGAGTCTGGATATTTTTTTTTTGTTCATGCCAAAGGACATGGTGGTCATCGACGGGCATATTGAATCAATTGGTAGTCAACAAAAAGTTCGTGCTCCCGATTATCTCATAGGATTAAGGTCTCAGCGTGACCATCATGCAATGAAATATGCATCTGCTTTTGAAAGACAATTTCGGATTCCTTGTCAGTTTGAGCTTTTTTGTTCGGGTATTGGAACATCATGCTGGAGCACTGAGGCACAAAAATATATCCATTCTATCCATTCTTCAGTGATAAGGAGTTTGGGTTCGAGTACTCATCAAATCAGCCCCAAACATGTGACACCTTATACGAGCAAAGGCAGGACAATCACATAGGCAGTGTTCCGCGGAGTCGTCGCCTTCTCTACAAGCCTAACACGATGAGATGTTTGACAAAGGTGTAGTGATAACGCCAGTAAGTTGGCTGCAGTCTTTTCTGCTGAGGGACAGCAATGATGCAGCGGACTTCTTACAGACGTCATTCAGTCTGCCTGTATCCTGGGAAGTCATTCCACCTATAGTTGTGTTTGCTAGAAACCAAACAATCTGTAGAAGCCCCAAATGAAGATATGGATGGAGAAGTTCTCCTCTGAACCGTGCCTGGCAAGTTTATCGAAGAACTCATTTCCGGTAATCCCGCTGTGTCCAGAGACCCAGACAGAGCTTAGCAAACTCAGTCCTCCAACCGAATTCAATTTAGTTCTGCATTCTCGAACTATTTTGGATCTGGTAGGAGGATTGAACAAGGTCTTAAGCGCACCCTGACCGTCGCTGCAGGCTTCAAGTGCAATCCGCTTCAAAAGAGATCGAAAGTTACTTCATATGTGGACCGTCAATTGATTCCATCTCGTCCAGTTTTGAAACTCAGAGCCACTCAGATAAGGAAATGAATTTCAAGAAGTCTCTTAGCTCATCAGCCCTTTGGTTATGTGCGATATCCATAAGCCCAGAGTCTCCGCATTGGCTCTTGATATAGTTGCCTTTTGCAGATCCTCACAAGCCCCGATCTAATAACGGCAGACTCTTGAGATTTAGTAGCTGCTTGGCTGTCTATGTACAAAGAATTTGTACAGCTTGGACAATGGCCGCAAGAACCGCCAGTTCCTTTATACTGGTGACTTTCTGGTCCTCTTGGTCTCCTTTCAAACGCCAGCATTACAGCCATATGATAAGTTTCTGTCAACCTGTTGGCAATCTTCCACTGATGTAATATGCAGGCGTGATCGTCGTCCTTCTCTCTGTCTTACAGCAGCTTAAGCCCCCATGCTGCTGCGATACAGATCAAGTGGAATGAAACTGGATTTCATTGCCTCCATGGATATTGTTCGGATTGATCCCATGATTTAGGTGCAGGTTGCCAAACCTTTCCACTATGAGCTTGTAATTTCATCCAGATCTCGATAAGTGAGCTGTACATTGAGGTTATAGCTGTCGACATCTGATTTCTTCCTAGAGGACTGTGCCTGCTTCGATCTTTGACGGAGTAATCTCCACGAAATATGTTTGGCAAACTCTTCATCTTCTAAGGAAAAAAGTAAAATTGACAAATCTCGAGAGAACTTAGCCTTGTTTCGATGGAGAAAAATGTCATAAGCTTCATGTTTCTTGTGCTCGTTTTCGGATTGACAGACAGACGCCTTATATCGAGTAAAACGTATGGTTTAGCTCTTGTTTATTCCAAGATTTTTATTCGCAGACCTCTGCATGGAAGATGGATGTTGATCATGCAAGGGAAACTGCTGTTTTGAAGTTTTAACACCAGATGCCTGCACCGTCTGAATGTCACAATAAACAGCTACAACTTCAAGGGTGTAAGGGACTTTGTCTACCTTGGCTCTGCTATCATTTCTGTAAACGACATCTCATCAGAAATCAAACGAAGAATAACTTTTTCGCTTAGGCTGAGGAGACAAACGAGAAGTAAAGCCCTCCCCCGAAGAACGAAGGAAACTCTATACAAGACCATAATCAACCTATTTCTAGTCTATGGCGTCGAAGGATGATGAAAATACCCTTGGTTTGGGGAGATTGTCCAGGGTGTTGAAAAAGCATTCACCAAAGGCATTAGCTTGGGAAGTGGGCTGTGCTCTCTCTCTTGTTAAACTAACTGAACTGGATTTAAAGATCCAATTGTGCTGTAAAACTCTGTAAAACACAAGTCGCACTTTGGAAACATGTCAATTAGTTTTCAGTTTCGTGCCCAGGATAGCTGTTCGCAAAAAAAAAAATCTGTCCAGCTGCTGGGCCACGCAGACGATATAGATATTTTCAGGCGCTCGTCATAAAGAAGGCTTGAGGTAAATGTGGACGAAAGCAAGTACAGAAGCATCTATCTATTACTGCTGGCAACAGTGTGATCTGTTGTGATCCAATTGAGGCTGACACTAAACTTGAACTTAAACTTAAACTTGAGCTTGACGAATCATCTGTGTTCGAAATTCGAGCGCCACAATCTGTAGTCCTAAGACTACATGTATAGGCTCGTCATATGTTATTGTTTTACAAGTTGTTCATGATAGCTGAAACGAAGGCACCTATAGAATCTCGCCGAGGGATAGTTTAACCGGCTCTGGAGATGGAGTAAGGAATTTGAATTTTGTTTGTAAAAAAAAAACGCTGTTTGAGAAATTTATAAATTAGAAAAATAGGCATTTTCCGAATGTTAACGGGTCGGAAACCATTGAAAACACAATAGGAATAAACGAGGGTAGATGGGAAAGAAGAAAAAAGGGTAAAAAGCAAAAGAAAAGAACGAAAATTGACAAAAAATCAGAAAAATTAACGAAAAACAACAAAAATTGAGAAAAAATAACAAAGGTGATTTTTAACAAAGAAAAAAATTGTTGTTGTTCTTGGTGTTATATAAAGGTGGTGCGAGGCCAGCTGAGCTTCAGTCTTGTGCTGGCTGCCGTGGTGTTCACATCGTAGACCTTGGGTGAAATTTATGTTGAGAGCGGTTCTCTCAAAGAAAGATCGGGAGAGTATGAGAGCGGGAGAGTAAATTAGAGCGGGAGAGTAAGAGAGAGCGGGAGAGTAAGAGAGAGCGGGGGAGTAAGAGAGAGCGGGGGAGTAAAAGAGAGCGGGAGAGTAAGAGAGAGCGGGAGAATGAGAGAGAGAGCGGGAGAGTAAGAGAGAGCGGGCGAGTGAGAGAGAGAGAGTGGTAGCGCGAGAGAATTAAATTTTTTATTTTCTTTGTACACGCACATGCGTTTGTAATGACGTATCCACACCTATGATCGTCGATTTATACGCTCGTACTTACGCTACTATACATTCGCGTACCCACACTCGCCAGAACTGTCATATGCGAGTGGTGGAGGAGTGATTGTGCATTGTGTGTTCCTGAACATCAGAGCAACTGGTTTGGTTCTGTGTGAAGGCACATCAGAGGAAGAACACAGAACAACCCTGACTACATTCATCATCATCATCTACATTCTACAGCATCGGATACAACATCCTACACATTATACATCATCGGCAGTGCATCAGACACAGACTCAACAGCATCAGAAGTTGCCATGCACCTTGCTTACTGGTGAACCAGGTTAGTCCTATTTTATTGCCCCTGAACAAACCCACCCAAGTCTTTAGGTTTTTTTTTTGCAATGCAGTGCCTTTCCTTCCGAAAGCACTTAACAAGAAACCCCTACTCTCTTTCCTTTGATAAGTCCACCCAAGTCTTTTTTTTGCATTGCAATCAGTGCCTTTCCTTTTGAAATCACTTAGCAAGAACACCCAAGTCTGCAAACCTTTTTACCATCAAATAAGTGTTTCCATAACGTAAGGCCTAAGCTATACAACACACAAGGCTCTTTGCATTTTTACTTTTTATTTCTTTGCAAGCCTTAAGCTTATCTATCCAAGGCCTTAAGCCTTCAATACAATTAATAGAATTTAATCCAAGGCCTTAAGCCTTCTTTCTTAGAATCAATTGAAGGCCTTAAGCCTTATTTTCTATAGTGCTTTCAGTGTTTTATTCCACAGCGATACATCATCACCAGTGCAAGCTCTCCATGGCACTTCCTTCCTGCTTCCTGCTTCACAGATACCTGGTGAGTTCTGTGGTTATCCTTTTTATCATTTCATTTACTATATTGCTTTCTATATTTACTATATTGCTATTGCTTTTATTATATTACTATATATTTTATTTATAACATATTTATTATATTGCCCTTGACATATCCCCACCCAAGTCTTTGAGCATTGCAAGCAATCAGTGTCTTTCCTTCCGAAAGCACTTAGCAAAAACACCCATGTCTCTTTCCCTTGATAAGTCGACCCAAGTCTCTAGGCCCTTTTGTCTGAAATTTTTTATTTTACTTTTCCAATTCTTTATTGCATTTTAAAAAAAACTTAAATAATGAATTTAATTTAATGCATTACAATAAGCTTTAAGCCTTTTAGCCTTTAGCTGTCCCTTATTCCCATGACAGTTCTCAGTTTCAGCAAGGCCTACGACACATCAAGAACAATTATATCGCTAGTGCGCCGTTTACGTAGTCGCTGCAGCGCCATAACGCGATATTGCAATCGGCGACGCGATATTGCAATCGGCAACCGTGAGTGTAGTCCGTCAAGCCAGTGTGTAGCCCTTGGACAATTATATGGGCTCGTGTACGCTACTACACACTCGCGTACCCACACTCGCCAGAACTCTACAAAGCGAGTAGTGGAGGAGTGATTGTGCATTGTGTGTTCCTGAACATCAGAGCAACTGGTTGGGTTCTGTGAGAAGGCACATCAGAAGAAGAACACAGACCAACCCTGACTACATTCATCATCATCATCTACATTCTACAGCATCGGATACAACATCTTACACATCATACATCATCAGCAGTGCATCAGACACAGACAGACACAACATCATCAGAAGTTGCCATGCACCTTGCTTACTGGTGAACCAGGTTAGTCCTTTTATTTTGCCCCTGTCCCTGATCTTGCCCCTGAACAAACCCACCCAAGTCTTTAGGTTTTTTCTTTTGCAATGCAGTGTCTTTCCTTCCGAAAGCACTTAACAAGAAACCCCAACTCTCTTTCCTTCAGAAAGCCCTTGATAATCCCACCCAAGTCTGGTAGCTTTTTTTTTTGCATTGCAATCAGTGTCTTTCCTTCCGAAAGCACTTAGCAAGGGCACCCAAGTCTGAAAACCCTTTTTACAATCAGTGTTTTCAGTGTCTCTTAATTTGTTTTCTTAATTTAAATAAGCGTCTTTCCTTCTGAAAACGCCTTAGTCTTTATTATTTTTTTGCAAGCCTTAAGCTAATCTATCCAAGGCCCTCAGCCTTCTTTGCAACTAATAGAATCAGGCCTTAAGCCTTCTTTTCTACAGTGGTTTCAGTGCATTATTCCACAGCGACTCATCGTCACCAGAGCAAGCTCTCCATGGCACTTCGCTCCAGCTTCCTGCTTCACAGATTCCTGGTGAGTTCTGTGGTAATCATTATATTTATTATATTGTTTTATATTATTTACTATATTACTTCTTATTGCTAACACTAATTACATTTGCTAACACTTATAACATTGCTATATTATTTATTATATTGCATTTGACATTCATATTACAAGCCCACCCATGTCTGTAAGCATTGCAATCAGTGTCTTTCCTTCTGAAAGCACTTGACAACAGCACCCAAATCTGTTTCCTTAAGAAAGCCCTTAACAAGCCCACCCAAGCCTCTATTTGCTGCAATGCAATGCAGTGTCTTTCCTTCCGAAAGCACTTAGCAAAAACACCCAAGTCTCTTTCCCTTGATAAGTCCACCCAAGTCTCTAGGCCTTTATGTCTCAAATATTTCATTTCAGCTACCCTTACTCCCATTCCTATTCCCTTTTCTTGGGAGAGCTCTCGGTTTTGAAAACTCATCGCGTGGAGTTGTGTAAGGCATTCGACTTATCACGAGCTCTCCAATTCTTCGTCGTTTTCCAAACCGAACACGCGACGCTTAAATTTCTAATTTACAAAGTTCCTTCGGGTTAGACCCTCAATACGAATTGCCTAGAACTGCGTTAGACAAGAAAGATAGCGAAAAGACTTTCGTTGCTATAGATCATAGGTTTTAGGTTTAGCTGCGATACGTATAGGAAATATGTGTTAGGTTGAGTTTAAACTCAGTCGGGATAGGTACTCCCTACGGACGGTAGGTGAGGAAGTTCTCCCTACGGACGGTAGGTGAGTCCAGTATCCGGATACTGAAAATAATTTCGTTGCTATAGATCATAGGGTTTAGGTTTAGATGCGCTTCATATAGGAAGGACATAGGTTTTAGGTTTATCTGCGATACGTATAGAAAATATGTGTTAGGTTGAGTTTAAACTCAGTCGGGATAGGTCCTCCCTACGGACGGTAGGCGAGGAAGTTCTCCCTACGGACGGTAGGTGAGTCCAGTATCCGGATACTGAATAGAATTTCGTTGCTATAGATCATAGGGTTTAGGTTTGGATGCGCTACATATAGGCAGAACATAGGTTTTACGCCTACGGACGGCCTACGCCTACGGACGGTAGGCGAGGAAGTTCTCCCTACGGACGGTAGGTGAGTCCAGTATCCGGATACTGAATAGAATTTCGTTGCTATAGATCATAGGGTTTAGGTTTAGATGCGCTACATATAGGCAGAACATAGGTTTTAGGTTTATCTGCGATACGTATAGAAAATATGTGTTAGGTTGAGTTTAAACTCAGTCGGGATAGGCCCTCCCTACGGACGGTAGGCGAGGAAGTTCTCCCTACGGACGGTAGGTGAGTCCAGTATCCGGATACTGAATAGAATTTCGTTGCTATAGATCAAAGGGTTTAGGTTTAGATGCGCTTCATATAGGAAGGACATAGGTTTAAGGTTTATCTGCGATACGTATAGGAAATATGTGTTAGGTTGAGTTTAAACTCAGTCGGGATAGGCCCTCCCTACGGACGGTAGGCGAGGAAGTTCTCCCTACGGACGGTAGGTGAGTCCAGTATCCGGATACTGAATAGAATTTCGTTGCTATAGATCATAGGGTTTAGGTTTAGATGCGCTTCATATAGGAAGGACATAGGTTTTAGGTTTAGCTGCGATATGTATAGGAAATATGTGTTAGGTTGAGTTTAAACTCAGTCGGGATAGGTCCTCCCTACGGACGGTAGGCGAGGAAGTTCTCCCTACGGACGGTAGGTGAGTCCAGTATCCGGATACTGAATAGAATTTCGTTGCTATAGATCAAAGGGTTTAGGTTTAGATGCGCTTCATATAGGAAGGACATAGGTTTTAGGTTTAGCTGCGATACGTATAGGAAATATGTGTTAGGTTGAGTTTAAACTCAGTCGGGATAGGCCCTCCCTACGGACGGTAGGCGAGGAAGTTCTCCCTACGGACGGTAGGTGAGTCCAGTATTCGTATACTGAATAGAATTTCGTTGCTATAGATCATAGGGTTTAGGTTTAGATGCGCTTCATATAGGAAGGACATAGGTTTTAGGTTTAGCTGCGATACGTATAGGAAATATGTGTTAGGTTGAGTTTAAACTCAGTCGGGATAGGCCCTCCCTACGGACGGTAGGCGAGGAAGTTCTCCCTACGGACGGTAGGTGAGTCCAGTATCCGGATACTGAAAATAATTTCGTTGCTATAGATCATAGGGTTTAGGTTTAGATGCGCTTCATATAGGAAGGACATAGGTTTTAGGTTTAGCTGCGATATGTATAGAAAATATGTGTTAGGTTGAGTTTAAACTCAGTCGGGATAGGCCCACCCTACGGACGGTAGGCGAGGAAGTTCTCCCTACGGACGGTAGGTGAGTCCAGTATCCGGATACTGAAAATAATTTCGTTGCTATAGATCATAGGGTTTAGGTTTAGATGCGCTTCATATAGGAAGGACATAGGTTTTAGGTTTAGCTGCGATATGTATAGAAAATATGTGTTAGGTTGAGTTTAAACTCAGTCGGGATAGGCCCTCCCTACGGACGGTAGGCGAGGAAGTTCTCCCTACGGACGGTAGGTGAGTCCAGTATCCGGATACTGAATAGAATTTCGTTGCTATAGATCAAAGGGTTTAGGTTTAGATGCGCTTCATATAGGAAGGACATAGGTTTAAGGTTTATCTGCGATACGTATAGGAAATATGTGTTAGGTTGAGTTTAAACTCAGTCGGGATAGGCCCTCCCTACGGACGGTAGGCGAGGAAGTTCTCCCTACGGACGGTAGGTGAGTCCAGTATCCGGATACTGAATAGAATTTCGTTGCTATAGATCATAGGGTTTAGGTTTAGATGCGCTTCATATAGGAAGGACATAGGTTTTAGGTTTATCTGCGATACGTATAGGAAATATGTGTTAGGTTGAGTTTAAACTCAGTCGGGATAGGTCCTCCCTACGGACGGTAGGCGAGGAAGTTCTCCCTACGGACGGTAGGTGAGTCCAGTATCCGGATACTGAAAATAATTTCGTTGCTATAGATCATAGGGTTTAGGTTTAGATGCGCTTCATATAGGAAGGACATAGGTTTTAGGTTTAGCTGCGATACGTATAGGAAATATGTGTTAGGTTTAGTTTAAACTCAGTCGGGATAGGTCCTCCCTACGGACGGTAGGTGAGGAAGTTCTCCCTACGGACGGTAGGTGAGTCCAGTATCCGGATACTGAAAATAATTTCGTTGCTATAGATCATAGGGTTTAGGTTTAGATGCGCTTCATATAGGAAGGACATAGGTTTTTGGTTTAGCTGCGATACGTATAGGAAATATGTGTTAGGTTGAGTTTAAACTCAGTCGGGATAGGTCCTCCCTACGGACGGTAGGCGAGGAAGTTCTCCCTACGGACGGTAGGTGAGTCCAGTATCCGGATACTGAAAATAATTTCGTTGCTATAGATCATAGGGTTTAGGTTTAGATGCGCTTCATATAGGAAGGACATAGGTTTAAGGTTTATCTGCGATACGTATAGGAAATATGTGTTAGGTTGAGTTTAAACTCAGTCGGGATAGGCCCTCCCTACGGACGGTAGGCGAGGAAGTTCTCCCTACGGACGGTAGGTGAGTCCAGTATCCGGATACTGAATAGAATTTCGTTGCTATAGATCATAGGGTTTAGGTTTAGATGCGCTACATATAGGCAGAACATAGGTTTAAGGTTTATCTGCAAAACGTATAGGAAATATGTGTTAGGTTGAGTTTAAACTCAGTCGGGATAGGTCCTCCCTACGGACGGTAGGTGAGGAAGTTCTCCCTACGGACGGTAGGTGAGTCCAGTATCCGGATACTGAAAATAATTTCGTTGCTATAGATCATAGGGTTTAGGTTTAGATGCGCTTCATATAGGAAGGACATAGGTTTTAGGTTTAGCTGCGATACGTATAGGAAATATGTGTTAGGTTTAGTTTAAACTCAGTCGGGATAGGTCCTCCCTACGGACGGTAGGTGAGGAAGTTCTCCCTACGGACGGTAGGTGAGTCCAGTATCCGGATACTGAAAATAATTTCGTTGCTATAGATCATAGGGTTTAGGTTTAGATGCGCTTCATATAGGAAGGACATAGGTTTTAGGTTTATCTGCGATACGTATAGGAAATATGTGTTAGGTTGAGTTTAAACTCAGTCGGGATAGGTCCTCCCTACGGACGGTAGGCGAGGAAGTTCTCCCTACGGACGGTAGGTGAGTCCAGTATCCGGATACTGAATAGAATTTCGTTGCTATAGATCATAGGGTTTAGGTTTAGATGCGCTACATATAGGCAGAACATAGGTTTAAGGTTTATCTGCGAAACGTATAGGAAATATGTGTTAGGTTGAGTTTAAACTCAGTCGGGATAGGTCCTCCCTACGGACGGTAGGTGAGGAAGTTCTCCCTACGGACGGTAGGTGAGTCCAGTATCCGGATACTGAAAATAATTTCGTTGCTATAGATCATAGGGTTTAGGTTTAGATGCGCTTCATATAGGAAGGACATAGGTTTTAGGTTTAGCTGCGATACGTATAGGAAATATGTGTTAGGTTTAGTTTAAACTCAGTCGGGATAGGTCCTCCCTACGGACGGTAGGTGAGGAAGTTCTCCCTACGGACGGTAGGTGAGTCCAGTATCCGGATACTGAAAATAATTTCGTTGCTATAGATCATAGGGTTTAGGTTTAGATGCGCTTCATATAGGAAGGACATAGGTTTTTGGTTTAGCTGCGATACGTATAGGAAATATGTGTTAGGTTGAGTTTAAACTCAGTCGGGATAGGCCCTCCCTACGGACGGTAGGCGAGGAAGTTCTCCCTACGGACGGTAGGTGAGTCCAGTATCCGGATACTGAAAATAATTTCGTTGCTATAGATCATAGGGTTTAGGTTTAGATGCGCTTCATATAGGAAGGACATAGGTTTAAGGTTTATCTGCGATACGTATAGGAAATATGTGTTAGGTTGAGTTTAAACTCAGTCGGGATAGGCCCTCCCTACGGACGGTAGGCGAGGAAGTTCTCCCTACGGACGGTAGGTGAGTCCAGTATCCGGATACTGAATAGAATTTCGTTGCTATAGATCATAGGGTTTAGGTTTAGATGCGCTACATATAGGCAGAACATAGGTTTAAGGTTTATCTGCGAAACGTATAGGAAATATGTGTTAGGTTGAGTTTAAACTCAGTCGGGATAGGTCCTCCCTACGGACGGTAGGTGAGGAAGTTCTCCCTACGGACGGTAGGTGAGTCCAGTATCCGGATACTGAAAATAATTTCGTTGCTATAGATCATAGGGTTTAGGTTTAGATGCGCTTCATATAGGAAGGACATAGGTTTTAGGTTTAGCTGCGATACGTATAGGAAATATGTGTTAGGTTTAGTTTAAACTCAGTCGGGATAGGTCCTCCCTACGGACGGTAGGTGAGGAAGTTCTCCCTACGGACGGTAGGTGAGTCCAGTATCCGGATACTGAAAATAATTTCGTTGCTATAGATCATAGGGTTTAGGTTTAGATGCGCTTCATATAGGAAGGACATAGGTTTTTGGTTTAGCTGCGATACGTATAGGAAATATGTGTTAGGTTGAGTTTAAACTCAGTCGGGATAGGCCCTCCCTACGGACGGTAGGCGAGGAAGTTCTCCCTACGGACGGTAGGTGAGTCCAGTATCCGGATACTGAATAGAATTTCGTTGTTATAGATCATAGTGTTTAGGTTTAGATGCGCTTCATATAGGAAGGACATAGGTTTAAGGTTTAGCTGCGATATGTGTTAGGTTGAGTTTAAACTCAGTCGGGATAAGTCCTCCCTACGGACGGTAGGCGAGGAAGTTCTCCCTACGGACGGTAGGTGAGTCCAGTATCCGGATACTGAAAATAATTTCGTTGCTATAGATCATAGGGTTTAGGTTTAGATGCGCTTCATATAGGAAATACATAGGTTTTAGGTTTATCTACGATACGTATAGGAAATATGTGTTAGGTTGAGTTTAAACTCAGTCGGGATAGGTCCTCCCTACGGACGGTAGGCGAGGAAGTTCTCCCTACGGACGGTAGGTGAGTCCAGTATCCGGATACTGAATAGAATTTCGTTGCTATAGATCATAGGGTTTAGGTTTAGATGCGCTTCATATAGGAAGGACATAGGTTTAAGGTTTATCTGCGATACGTATAGGAAATATGTGTTAGGTTGAGTTTAAACTCAGTCGGGATAGGTCCTCCCTACGGACGGTAGGCGAGGAAGTTCTCCCTACGGACGGTAGGTGAGTCCAGTATTCGGATACTGAATAGAATTTCGTTGCTATAGATCATAGGGTTTAGGTTTAGATGCGCTTCATATAGGAAGGACATAGGTTTTAGGTTTAGCTGCGATACGTATAGGAAATATGTGTTAGGTTGAGTTTAAACTCAGTCGGGATAGGCCCTCCCTACGGACGGTAGGCGAGGAAGTTCTCCCTACGGACGGTAGGTGAGTCCAGTATCCGGATACTGAAAATAATTTCGTTGCTATAGATCATAGGGTTTAGGTTTAGATGCGCTACATATAGGCAGAACATAGGTTTTAGGTTTATCTGCGATACATATAGGAAATATGTGTTAGGTTGAGTTTAAACTCAGTCGGGATAGGTCCTCCCTACGGACGGTAGGCGAGGAAGTTCTCCCTACGGACGGTAGGTGAGTCCAGTATCCGGATACTGAATAGAATTTCGTTGCTATAGATCAAAGGGTCTAGGTTTAGATGCGCTTCATATAGGAAGGACATAGGTTTAAGGTTTATCTGCGATACGTATAGGAAATATGTGTTAGGTTGAGTTTAAACTCAGTCGGGATAGGTCCTCCCTACGGACGGTAGGCGAGGAAGTTCTCCCTACGGACGGTAGGTGAGTCCAGTATTCGGATACTGAATAGAATTTCGTTGCTATAGATCATAGGGTTTAGGTTTAGATGCGCTTCATATAGGAAGGACATAGGTTTTAGGTTTAGCTGCGATACATATAGGAAATATGTGTTAGGTTGAGTTTAAACTCAGTCGGGATAGGCCCTCCCTACGGACGGTAGGCGAGGAAGTTCTCCCTACGGACGGTAGGTGAGTCCAGTATCCGGATACTGAATAGAATTTCGTTGTTATAGATCATAGTGTTTAGGTTTAGATGCGCTTCATATAGGAAGGACATAGGTTTAAGGTTTAGCTGCGATATGTGTTAGGTTGAGTTTAAACTCAGTCGGGATAAGTCCTCCCTACGGACGGTAGGCGAGGAAGTTCTCCCTACGGACGGTAGGTGAGTCCAGTATTCGGATACTGAATAGAATTTCGTTGCTATAGATCATAGGGTTTAGGTTTAGATGCGCTTCATATAGGAAGGACATAGGTTTAAGGTTTAGCTGCGATATGTGTTAGGTTGAGTTTAAACTCAGTCGGGATAAGTCCTCCCTACGGACGGTAGGCGAGGAAGTTCTCCCTACGGACGGTAGGTGAGTCCAGTATCCGGATACTGAAAATAATTTCGTTGCTATAGATCATAGGGTTTAGGTTTAGATGCGCTTCATATAGGAAGGACATAGGTTTTAGGTTTAGCTGCGATATGTATAGGAAATATGTGTTAGGTTGAGTTTAAACTCAGTCGGGATAGGCCCTCCCTACGGACGGTAGGCGAGGAAGTTCTCCCTACGGACGGTAGGTGAGTCCAGTATCCGGATACTGAAAATAATTTCGTTGCTATAGATCATAGTGTTTAGGTTTAGATGCGCTTCATATAGGAAGGACATATTTTTTAGGTTTATCTGCGATACGTATAGGAAATATGTGTTAGGTTGAGTTTAAACTCAGTCGGGATAGGTCCTCCCTACGGACGGTAGGCGAGGAAGTTCTCCCTACGGACGGTAGGTGAGTCCAGTATTCGGATACTGAATAGAATTTCGTTGCTATAGATCATAGGGTTTAGGTTTAGATGCGCTTCATATAGGAAGGACATAGGTTTTAGGTTTAGCTGCGATACGTATAGGAAATATGTGTTAGGTTGAGTTTAAACTCAGTCGGGATAGGCCCTCCCTACGGACGGTAGGCGAGGAAGTTCTCCCTACGGACGGTAGGTGAGTCCAGTATCCGGATACTGAATAGAATTTCGTTGTTATAGATCATAGTGTTTAGGTTTAGATGCGCTTCATATAGGAAGGACATAGGTTTAAGGTTTAGCTGCGATATGTGTTAGGTTGAGTTTAAACTCAGTCGGGATAAGTCCTCCCTACGGACGGTAGGCGAGGAAGTTCTCCCTACGGACGGTAGGTGAGTCCAGTATTCGGATACTGAATAGAATTTCGTTGCTATAGATCATAGGGTTTAGGTTTAGATGCGCTTCATATAGGAAGGACATAGGTTTAAGGTTTAGCTGCGATATGTGTTAGGTTGAGTTTAAACTCAGTCGGGATAAGTCCTCCCTACGGACGGTAGGCGAGGAAGTTCTCCCTACGGACGGTAGGTGAGTCCAGTATCCGGATACTGAAAATAATTTCGTTGCTATAGATCATAGGGTTTAGGTTTAGATGCGCTTCATATAGGAAGGACATAGGTTTTAGGTTTAGCTGCGATATGTATAGGAAATATGTGTTAGGTTGAGTTTAAACTCAGTCGGGATAGGCCCTCCCTACGGACGGTAGGCGAGGAAGTTCTCCCTACGGACGGTAGGTGAGTCCAGTATCCGGATACTGAAAATAATTTCGTTGCTATAGATCATAGTGTTTAGGTTTAGATGCGCTTCATATAGGAAGGACATAGGTTTTAGGTTTATCTGCGATACGTATAGGAAATATGTGTTAGGTTGAGTTTAAACTCAGTCGGGATAGGTCCTCCCTACGGACGGTAGGCGAGGAAGTTCTCCCTACGGACGGTAGGTGAGTCCAGTATCCGGATACTGAATAGAATTTCGTTGCTATAGATCAAAGGGTTTAGGTTTAGATGCGCTTTATATAGGAAGGACATAGGTTTAAGGTTTATCTGCGATACGTATAGGAAATATGTGTTAGGTTGAGTTTAAACTCAGTCGAGATAGGTCCTCCCTACGGACGGTAGGCGAGGAAGTTCTCCCTACGGACGGTAGGTGAGTCCAGTATCCGGATACTGAAAATAATTTCGTTGCTATAGATCATAGGGTTTAGGTTTAGATGCGCTTCATATAGGAAGGACATAGGTTTTAGGTTTATCTGCGATACGTATAGGAAATATGTGTTAGGTTGAGTTTAAACTCAGTCGGGATAGGCCCTCCCTACGGACGGTAGGCGAGGAAGTTCTCCCTACGGACGGTAGGTGAGTCCAGTATCCGGATACTGAAAATAATTTCGTTGCTATAGATCATAGGGTTTAGGTTTAGATGCGCTACATATAGGCAGTACATAGGTTTTAGGTTTATCTGCGAAACGTATAGGAAATATGTGTTAGGTTGAGTTTAAACTCAGTCGGGATAGGTCCTCCCTACGGACGGTAGGCGAGGAAGTTCTCCCTACGGACGGTAGGTGAGTCCAGTATCCGGATACTGAAAATAATTTCGTTGCTATAGATCATAGGGTTTAGGTTTAGATGCGCTTCATATAGGAAGGACATAGGTTTTAGGTTTATCTGCGAAACGTATAGGAAATATGTGTTAGGTTGAGTTTAAACTCAGTCGGGATAGGTCCTCCCTACGGACGGTAGGCGAGGAAGTTCTCCCTACGGACGGTAGGTGAGTCCAGTATCCGGATACTGAATAGAATTTCGTTGCTATAGATCATAGGGTTTAGGTTTAGATGCGCTTCATATAGGAAGGACATAGGTTTTTGGTTTAGCTGCGATACGTATAGGAAATATGTGTTAGGTTGAGTTTAAACTCAGTCGGGATAGGCCCTCCCTACGGACGGTAGGCGAGGAAGTTCTCCCTACGGACGGTAGGTGAGTCCAGTATCCGGATACTGAATAGAATTTCGTTGTTATAGATCATAGTGTTTATTTTTAGATGCGCTTCATATAGGAAGGACATAGGTTTAAGGTTTAGCTGCGATATGTGTTAGGTTGAGTTTAAACTCAGTCGGGATAAGTCCTCCCTACGGACGGTAGGCGAGGAAGTTCTCCCTACGGACGGTAGGTGAGTCCAGTATCCGGATACTGAAAATAATTTCGTTGCTATAGATCATAGGGTTTAGGTTTAGATGCGCTTCATATAGGAAATACATAGGTTTTAGGTTTATCTGCGATACGTATAGGAAATATGTGTTAGGTTGAGTTTAAACTCAGTCGGGATAGGTCCTCCCTACGGACGGTAGGCGAGGAAGTTCTCCCTACGGACGGTAGGTGAGTCCAGTATCCGGATACTGAATAGAATTTCGTTGCTATAGATCAAAGGGCCTAGGTTTAGATGCGCTTCATATAGGAAGGACATAGGTTTAAGGTTTATCTGCGATACGTATAGGAAATATGTGTTAGGTTGAGTTTAAACTCAGTCGGGATAGGTCCTCCCTACGGACGGTAGGCGAGGAAGTTCTCCCTACGGACGGTAGGTGAGTCCAGTATTCGGATACTGAATAGAATTTCGTTGCTATAGATCATAGTGTTTAGGTTTAGATGCGCTTCATATAGGAAGGACATAGGTTTAAGGTTTAGCTGCGATATGTGTTAGGTTGAGTTTAAACTCAGTCGGGATAAGTCCTCCCTACGGACGGTAGGCGAGGAAGTTCTCCCTACGGACGGTAGGTGAGTCCAGTATCCGGATACTGAAAATAATTTCGTTGCTATAGATCATAGGGTTTAGGTTTAGATGCGCTTCATATAGGAAGGACATAGGTTTTTGGTTTAGCTGCGATACGTATAGGAAATATGTGTTAGGTTGAGTTTAAACTCAGTCGGGATAGGCCCTCCCTACGGACGGTAGGCGAGGAAGTTCTCCCTACGGACGGTAGGTGAGTCCAGTATCCGGATACTGAATAGAATTTCGTTGCTATAGATCATAGTGTTTAGGTTTAGATGCGCTTCATATAGGAAGGACATAGGTTTAAGGTTTAGCTGCGATATGTGTTAGGTTGAGATTAAACTCAGTCGGGATAAGTCCTCCCTACGGACGGTAGGCGAGGAAGTTCTCCCTACGGACGGTAGGTGAGTCCAGTATCCGGATACTGAAAATAATTTCGTTGCTATAGATCATAGGGTTTAGGTTTAGATGCGCTTCATATAGGAAATACATAGGTTTTAGGTTTATCTGCGATACGTATAGGAAATATGTGTTAGGTTGAGTTTAAACTCAGTCGGGATAGGTCCTCCCTACGGACGGTAGGCGAGGAAGTTCTCCCTACGGACGGTAGGTGAGTCCAGTATCCGGATACTGAATAGAATTTCGTTGCTATAGATCAAAGGGTTTAGGTTTAGATGCGCTTCATATAGGAAGGACATAGGTTTAAGGTTTATCTGTGATACGTATAGGAAATATGTGTTAGGTTGAGTTTAAACTCAGTCGGGATAGGTCCTCCCTACGGACGGTAGGCGAGGAAGTTCTCCCTACGGACGGTAGGTGAGTCCAGTATCCGGATACTGAATAGAATTTCGTTGCTATAGATCATAGGGTTTAGGTTTAGATGCGCTTCATACAGGAAAGGACATAGGTTTTAGGTTTAGCTGCGATACGTATAGGAAATATGTGTTAGGTTGAGTTTAAACTCAGTCGGGATAGGCCCTCCCTACGGACGGTAGGCGAGGAAGTTCTCCCTACGGACGGTAGGTGAGTCCAGTATCCGGATACTGAAAATAATTTCGTTGCTATAGATCATAGGGTTTAGGTTTAGATGCGCTTCATATAGGAAGGACATAGGTTTTAGGTTTATCTGCGATACGTATAGGAAATATGTGTTAGGTTGAGTTTAAACTCAGTCGGGATAGGCCCTCCCTACGGACGGTAGGCGAGGAAGTTCTCCCTACGGACGGTAGGTGAGTCCAGTATCCGGATACTGAATAGAATTTCGTTGCTATAGATCATAGGGTTTAGGTTTAGATGCGCTTCATATAGGAAGGACATAGGTTTTAGGTTTAGCTGCGATACGTATAGGAAATATGTGTTAGGTTTAGTTTAAACTCAGTCGGGATAGGTCCTCCCTACGGACGGTAGGCGAGGAAGTTCTCCCTACGGACGGTAGGTGAGTCCAGTATCCGGATACTGAATAGAATTTCGTTGCTATAGATCATAGGGTTTAGGTTTAGATGCGCTTCATATAGGAAGGACATAGGTTTAAGGTTTATCTGCGATACGTATAGGAAATATGTGTTAGGTTGAGTTTAAACTCAGTCGGGATAGGTCCTCCCTACGGACGGTAGGCGAGGAAGTTCTCCCTACGGACGGTAGGTGAGTCCAGTATCCGGATACTGAATAGAATTTCGTTGCTATAGATCAAAGGGTCTAGGTTTAGATGCGCTTCATATAGGAAGGACATAGGTTTAAGGTTTATCTGCGATACGTATAGGAAATATGTGTTAGGTTGAGTTTAAACTCAGTCGGGATAGGTCCTCCCTACGGACGGTAGGCGAGGAAGTTCTCCCTACGGACGGTAGGTGAGTCCAGTATTCGGATACTGAATAGAATTTCGTTGCTATAGATCATAGGGTTTAGGTTTAGATGCGCTTCATATAGGAAGGACATAGGTTTTTGGTTTAGCTGCGATACGTATAGGAAATATGTGTTAGGTTGAGTTTAAACTCAGTCGGGATAGGCCCTCCCTACGGACGGTAGGCGAGGAAGTTCTCCCTACGGACGGTAGGTGAGTCCAGTATCCGGATACTGAATAGAATTTCGTTGCTATAGATCATAGGGTTTAGGCTTAGATGCGCTTCATACAGGAAAGGACATAGGTTTTAGGTTTAGCTGTGATACGTATAGGAAATATGTGTTAGGTTGAGTTTAAACTCAGTCGGGATAGGCCCTCCCTACGGACGGTAGGCGAGGAAGTTCTCCCTACGGACGGTAGGTGAGTGCAATATCCGGATACTGAATAGAATTTCGTTGCTATAGATCATAGGGTTTAGGTTTAGATGCGCTTCATATAGGAAAGGACATAGGTTTTAGGTTTAGCTGCGATACGTATAGGAAATATGTGTTAGGTTGAGTTTAAACTCAGTCGGGATAGGCCCTCCCTACGGACGGTAGGCGAGGAAGTTCTCCCTACGGACGGTAGGTGAGTCCAGTATCCGGATACTGAATAGAATTTCGTTGCTATAGATCATAGGGTTTAGGTTTAGATGCGCTTCATGTAGGAAAGGACATAGGTTTTAGGTTTAGCTGCGATACGTATAGGAAATATGTGTTAGGTTGAGTTTAAACTCAGTCGGGATAGGCCCTCCCTACGGACGGTAGGCGAGGAAGTTCTCCCTACGGACGGTAGGTGAGTGCAATATCCGGATACTGAATAGAATTTCGTTGCTATAGATCATAGTGTTTAGGTTTAGATGCGCTTCATATAGGAAGGACATAGGTTTAAGGTTTAGCTGCGATATGTGTTAGGTTGAGTTTAAACTCAGTCGGGATAAGTCCTCCCTACGGACGGTAGGCGAGGAAGTTCTCCCTACGGACGGTAGGTGAGTCCAGTATCCGGATACTGAAAATAATTTCGTTGCTATAGATCATAGGGTTTAGGTTTAGATGCGCTTCATATAGGAAATACATAGGTTTTAGGTTTATCTGCGATACGTATAGGAAATATGTGTTAGGTTGAGTTTAAACTCAGTCGGGATAGGTCCTCCCTACGGACGGTAGGCGAGGAAGTTCTCCCTACAGACGGTAGGTGAGTCCAGTATCCGGATACTGAATAGAATTTCGTTGCTATAGATCAAAGGGTTTAGGTTTAGATGCGCTTCATATAGGAAGGACATAGGTTTAAGGTTTATCTGCGATACGTATAGGAAATATGTGTTAGGTTGAGTTTAAACTCAGTCGGGATAGGTCCTCCCTACGGACGGTAGGCGAGGAAGTTCTCCCTACGGACGGTAGGTGAGTCCAGTATCCGGATACTGAATAGAATTTCGTTGCTATAGATCATAGGGTTTAGGTTTAGATGCGCTTCATACAGGAAAGGACATAGGTTTTAGGTTTAGCTGTGATACGTATAGGAAATATGTGTTAGGTTGAGTTTAAACTCAGTCGGGATAGGCCCTCCCTACGGACGGTAGGCGAGGAAGTTCTCCCTACGGACGGTAGGTGAGTGCAATATCCGGATACTGAATAGAATTTCGTTGCTATAGATCATAGGGTTTAGGTTTAGATGCGCTTCATGTAGGAAAGGACATAGGTTTTAGGTTTAGCTGCGATACGTATAGGAAATATGTGTTAGGTTGAGTTTAAACTCAGTCGGGATAGGCCCTCCCTACGGACGGTAGGCGAGGAAGTTCTCCCTACGGACGGTAGGTGAGTCCAGTATCCGGATACTGAATAGAATTTCGTTGCTATAGATCATAGGGTTTAGGTTTAGAAGCGCTTCATATAGGAAGGACATAAGTTTTAGGTTTATCTACGATACGTATAGGAAATATGTGTTAGGTTGAGTTTAAACTCAGTCGGGATAGGTCCTCCCTACGGACGGTAGGCGAGGAAGTTCTCCCTACGGACGGTAGGTGAGTCCAGTATCCGGATACTGAATAGAATTTCGTTGCTATAGATCATAGGGTTTAGGTTTAGATGCGCTTCATATAGGAAGGACATAGGTTTAAGGTTTATCTGCGATACGTATAGGAAATATGTGTTAGGTTGAGTTTAAACTCAGTCGGGATAGGTCCTCCCTACGGACGGTAGGCGAGGAAGTTCTCCCTACGGACGGTAGGTGAGTCCAGTATTCGGATACTGAATAGAATTTCGTTGCTATAGATCATAGGGTTTAGGTTTAGATGCGCTTCATATAGGAAGGACATAGGTTTTAGGTTTAGCTGCGATACGTATAGGAAATATGTGTTAGGTTGAGTTTAAACTCAGTCGGGATAGGCCCTCCCTACGGACGGTAGGCGAGGAAGTTCTCCCTACGGACGGTAGGTGAGTCCAGTATCCGGATACTGAAAATAATTTCGTTGCTATAGATCATAGGGTTTAGGTTTAGATGCGCTACATATAGGCAGAACATAGGTTTTAGGTTTATCTGCGATACGTATAGGAAATATGTGTTAGGTTGAGTTTAAACTCAGTCGGGATAGGTCCTCCCTACGGACGGTAGGCGAGGAAGTTCTCCCTACGGACGGTAGGTGAGTCCAGTATCCGGATACTGAATAGAATTTCGTTGCTATAGATCAAAGGGTCTAGGTTTAGATGCGCTTCATATAGGAAGGACATAGGTTTAAGGTTTATCTGCGATACGTATAGGAAATATGTGTTAGGTTGAGTTTAAACTCAGTCGGGATAGGTCCTCCCTACGGACGGTAGGCGAGGAAGTTCTCCCTACAGACGGTAGGTGAGTCCAGTATTCGGATACTGAATAGAATTTCGTTGCTATAGATCATAGGGTTTAGGTTTAGATGCGCTTCATATAGGAAGGACATAGGTTTAAGGTTTAGCTGCGATATGTGTTAGGTTGAGTTTAAACTCAGTCGGGATAAGTCCTCCCTACGGACGGTAGGCGAGGAAGTTCTCCCTACGGACGGTAGGTGAGTCCAGTATCCGGATACTGAAAATAATTTCGTTGCTATAGATCATAGGGTTTAGGTTTAGATGCGCTTCATATAGGAAGGACATAGGTTTTAGGTTTAGCTGCGATATGTATAGGAAATATGTGTTAGGTTGAGTTTAAACTCAGTCGGGATAGGCCCTCCCTACGGACGGTAGGCGAGGAAGTTCTCCCTACGGACGGTAGGTGAGTCCAGTATCCGGATACTGAAAATAATTTCGTTGCTATAGATCATAGGGTTTAGGTTTAGATGCGCTTCATATAGGAAGGACATAGGTTTTAGGTTTATCTGCGATACGTATAGGAAATATGTGTTAGGTTGAGTTTAAACTCAGTCGGGATAGGTCCTCCCTACGGACGGTAGGCGAGGAAGTTCTCCCTACGGACGGTAGGTGAGTCCAGTATTCGGATACTGAATAGAATTTCGTTGCTATAGATCATAGGGTTTAGGTTTAGATGCGCTTCATATAGGAAGGACATAGGTTTTAGGTTTATCTGCGATACGTATAGGAAATATGTGTTAGGTTGAGTTTAAACTCAGTCGGGATAGGTCCTCCCTACGGACGGTAGGCGAGGAAGTTCTCCCTACGGACGGTAGGTGAGTCCAGTATCCGGATACTGAAAATAATTTCGTTGCTATAGATCATAGGGTTTAGGTTTAGATGCGCTTCATATAGGAAGGACATAGGTTTTAGGTTTAGCTGCGATACGTATAGGAAATATGTGTTAGGTTGAGTTTAAACTCAGTCGGGATAGGCCCTCCCTACGGACGGTAGGCGAGGAAGTTCTCCCTACGGACGGTAGGTGAGTCCAGTATCCGGATACTGAAAATAATTTCGTTGCTATAGATCATAGGGTTTAGGTTTAGATGCGCTTCATATAGGAAGGACATAGGTTTTAGGTTTAGCTGCGATACGTATAGGAAATATGTGTTAGGTTGAGTTTAAACTCAGTCGGGATAGGCCCTCCCTACGGACGGTAGGCGAGGAAGTTCTCCCTACGGACGGTAGGTGAGTCCAGTATCCGGATACTGAAAATAATTTCGTTGCTATAGATCATAGGGTTTAGGTTTAGATGCGCTACATATAGGCAGAACATAGGTTTTAGGTTTATCTGCGATACGTATAGGAAATATGTGTTAGGTTGAGTTTAAACTCAGTCGGGATAGGTCCTCCCTACGGACGGTAGGCGAGGAAGTTCTCCCTACGGACGGTAGGTGAGTCCAGTATTCGGATACTGAATAGAATTTCGTTGCTATAGATCATAGGGTTTAGGTTTAGATGCGCTTCATATAGGAAGGACATAGGTTTTAGGTTTAGCTGCGATACGTATAGGAAATATGTGTTAGGTTGAGTTTAAACTCAGTCGGGATAGGCCCTCCCTACGGACGGTAGGCGAGGAAGTTCTCCCTACGGACGGTAGGTGAGTCCAGTATCCGGATACTGAATAGAATTTCGTTGCTATAGATCATAGGGTTTAGGTTTAGATGCGCTTCATATAGGAAGGACATAGGTTTAAGGTTTATCTGCGATACGTATAGGAAATATGTGTTAGGTTGAGTTTAAACTCAGTCGGGATAGGTCCTCCCTACGGACGGTAGGCGAGGAAGTTCTCCCTACGGACGGTAGGTGAGTCCAGTATTCGGATACTGAATAGAATTTCGTTGCTATAGATCATAGGGTTTAGGTTTAGATGCGCTTCATATAGGAAGGACATAGGTTTTAGGTTTAGCTGCGATACGTATAGGAAATATGTGTTAGGTTGAGTTTAAACTCAGTCGGGATAGGCCCTCCCTACGGACGGTAGGCGAGGAAGTTCTCCCTACGGACGGTAGGTGAGTCCAGTATCCGGATACTGAATAGAATTTCGTTGCTATAGATCATAGGGTTTAGGTTTAGATGCGCTTCATATAGGAAGGACATAGGTTTAAGGTTTATCTGCGATACGTATAGGAAATATGTGTTAGGTTGAGTTTAAACTCAGTCGGGATAGGTCCTCCCTACGGACGGTAGGCGAGGAAGTTCTCCCTACGGACGGTAGGTGAGTCCAGTATTCGGATACTGAATAGAATTTCGTTGCTATAGATCATAGGGTTTAGGTTTAGATGCGCTTCATATAGGAAGGACATAGGTTTAAGGTTTAGCTGCGATACGTATAGGAAATATGTGTTAGGTTGAGTTTAAACTCAGTCGGGATAGGCCCTCCCTACGGACGGTAGGCGAGGAAGTTCTCCCTACGGACGGTAGGTGAGTCCAGTATCCGGATACTGAAAATAATTTCGTTGCTATAGATCATAGGGTTTAGGTTTAGATGCGCTACATATAGGCAGAACATAGGTTTTAGGTTTATCTGCGATACGTATAGGAAATATGTGTTAGGTTGAGTTTAAACTCAGTCGGGATAGGTCCTCCCTACGGACGGTAGGCGAGGAAGTTCTCCCTACGGACGGTAGGTGAGTCCAGTATCCGGATACTGAATAGAATTTCGTTGCTATAGATCATAGGGTTTAGGTTTAGATGCGCTTCATACAGGAAAGGACATAGGTTTTAGGTTTAGCTGTGATACGTATAGGAAATATGTGTTAGGTTGAGTTTAAACTCAGTCGGGATAGGCCCTCCCTACGGACGGTAGGCGAGGAAGTTCTCCCTACGGACGGTAGGTGAGTGCAATATCCGGATACTGAATAGAATTTCGTTGCTATAGATCATAGGGTTTAGGTTTAGATGCGCTTCATGTAGGAAAGGACATAGGTTTTAGGTTTAGCTGCGATACGTATAGGAAATATGTGTTAGGTTGAGTTTAAACTCAGTCGGGATAGGCCCTCCCTACGGACGGTAGGCGAGGAAGTTCTCCCTACGGACGGTAGGTGAGTCCAGTATCCGGATACTGAATAGAATTTCGTTGCTATAGATCATAGGGTTTAGGTTTAGAAGCGCTTCATATAGGAAGGACATAAGTTTTAGGTTTATCTACGATACGTATAGGAAATATGTGTTAGGTTGAGTTTAAACTCAGTCGGGATAGGTCCTCCCTACGGACGGTAGGCGAGGAAGTTCTCCCTACGGACGGTAGGTGAGTCCAGTATCCGGATACTGAATAGAATTTCGTTGCTATAGATCATAGGGTTTAGGTTTAGATGCGCTTCATATAGGAAGGACATAGGTTTAAGGTTTATCTGCGATACGTATAGGAAATATGTGTTAGGTTGAGTTTAAACTCAGTCGGGATAGGCCCTCCCTACGGACGGTAGGTGAGGAAGTTCTCCCTACGGACGGTAGGTGAGTCCAGTATCCGGATACTGAAAATAATTTCGTTGCTATAGATCATAGGGTTTAGGTTTAGATGCGCTACATATAGGCAGAACATAGGTTTTAGGTTTATCTGCGATACGTATAGGAAATATGTGTTAGGTTGAGTTTAAACTCAGTCGGGATAGGTCCTCCCTACGGACGGTAGGCGAGGAAGTTCTCCCTACGGACGGTAGGTGAGTCCAGTATCCGGATACTGAATAGAATTTCGTTGCTATAGATCAAAGGGTCTAGGTTTAGATGCGCTTCATATAGGAAGGACATAGGTTTAAGGTTTATCTGCGATACGTATAGGAAATATGTGTTAGGTTGAGTTTAAACTCAGTCGGGATAGGTCCTCCCTACGGACGGTAGGCGAGGAAGTTCTCCCTACGGACGGTAGGTGAGTCCAGTATTCGGATACTGAATAGAATTTCGTTGCTATAGATCATAGGGTTTAGGTTTAGATGCGCTTCATATAGGAAGGACATAGGTTTAAGGTTTAGCTGCGATATGTGTTAGGTTGAGTTTAAACTCAGTCGGGATAAGTCCTCCCTACGGACGGTAGGCGAGGAAGTTCTCCCTACGGACGGTAGGTGAGTCCAGTATCCGGATACTGAAAATAATTTCGTTGCTATAGATCATAGGGTTTAGGTTTAGATGCGCTTCATATAGGAAGGACATAGGTTTTAGGTTTAGCTGCGATATGTATAGGAAATATGTGTTAGGTTGAGTTTAAACTCAGTCGGGATAGGCCCTCCCTACGGACGGTAGGCGAGGAAGTTCTCCCTACGGACGGTAGGTGAGTCCAGTATCCGGATACTGAAAATAATTTCGTTGCTATAGATCATAGGGTTTAGGTTTAGATGCGCTTCATATAGGAAGGACATAGGTTTTAGGTTTATCTGCGATACGTATAGGAAATATGTGTTAGGTTGAGTTTAAACTCAGTCGGGATAGGTCCTCCCTACGGACGGTAGGCGAGGAAGTTCTCCCTACGGACGGTAGGTGAGTCCAGTATTCGGATACTGAATAGAATTTCGTTGCTATAGATCATAGGGTTTAGGTTTAGATGCGCTTCATATAGGAAGGACATAGGTTTTAGGTTTAGCTGCGATACGTATAGGAAATATGTGTTAGGTTGAGTTTAAACTCAGTCGGGATAGGCCCTCCCTACGGACGGTAGGCGAGGAAGTTCTCCCTACGGACGGTAGGTGAGTCCAGTATCCGGATACTGAAAATAATTTCGTTGCTATAGATCATAGGGTTTAGGTTTAGATGCGCTACATATAGGCAGAACATAGGTTTTAGGTTTATCTGCGATACGTATAGGAAATATGTGTTAGGTTGAGTTTAAACTCAGTCGGGATAGGTCCTCCCTACGGACGGTAGGCGAGGAAGTTCTCCCTACGGACGGTAGGTGAGTCCAGTATCCGGATACTGAATAGAATTTCGTTGCTATAGATCAAAGGGTCTAGGTTAAGATGCGCTTCATATAGGAAGGACATAGGTTTAAGGTTTATCTGCGATACGTATAGGAAATATGTGTTAGGTTGAGTTTAAACTCAGTCGGGATAGGTCCTCCCTACGGACGGTAGGCGAGGAAGTTCTCCCTACGGACGGTAGGTGAGTCCAGTATTCGGATACTGAATAGAATTTCGTTGCTATAGATCATAGGGTTTAGGTTTAGATGCGCTTCATATAGGAAGGACATAGGTTTAAGGTTTAGCTGCGATATGTGTTAGGTTGAGTTTAAACTCAGTCGGGATAAGTCCTCCCTACGGACGGTAGGCGAGGAAGTTCTCCCTACGGACGGTAGGTGAGTCCAGTATCCGGATACTGAAAATAATTTCGTTGCTATAGATCATAGGGTTTAGGTTTAGATGCGCTTCATATAGGAAGGACATAGGTTTTAGGTTTAGCTGCGATATGTATAGGAAATATGTGTTAGGTTGAGTTTAAACTCAGTCGGGATAGGCCCTCCCTACGGACGGTAGGCGAGGAAGTTCTCCCTACGGACGGTAGGTGAGTCCAGTATCCGGATACTGAAAATAATTTCGTTGCTATAGATCATAGGGTTTAGGTTTAGATGCGCTACATATAGGCAGAACATAGGTTTTAGGTTTATCTGCGATACGTATAGGAAATATGTGTTAGGTTGAGTTTAAACTCAGTCGGGATAGGTCCTCCCTACGGACGGTAGGCGAGGAAGTTCTCCCTACGGACGGTAGGTGAGTCCAGTATCCGGATACTGAATAGAATTTCGTTGCTATAGATCAAAGGGTCTAGGTTTAGATGCGCTTCATATAGGAAGGACATAGGTTTAAGGTTTATCTGCGATACGTATAGGAAATATGTGTTAGGTTGAGTTTAAACTCAGTCGGGATAGGTCCTCCCTACGGACGGTAGGCGAGGAAGTTCTCCCTACGGACGGTAGGTGAGTCCAGTATTCGGATACTGAATAGAATTTCGTTGCTATAGATCATAGGGTTTAGGTTTAGATGCGCTTCATATAGGAAGGACATAGGTTTAAGGTTTAGCTGCGATATGTGTTAGGTTGAGTTTAAACTCAGTCGGGATAAGTCCTCCCTACGGACGGTAGGCGAGGAAGTTCTCCCTACGGACGGTAGGTGAGTCCAGTATCCGGATACTGAAAATAATTTCGTTGCTATAGATCATAGGGTTTAGGTTTAGATGCGCTTCATATAGGAAGGACATAGGTTTTAGGTTTAGCTGCGATATGTATAGGAAATATGTGTTAGGTTGAGTTTAAACTCAGTCGGGATAGGCCCTCCCTACGGACGGTAGGCGAGGAAGTTCTCCCTACGGACGGTAGGTGAGTCCAGTATCCGGATACTGAAAATAATTTCGTTGCTATAGATCATAGGGTTTAGGTTTAGATGCGCTTCATATAGGAAGGACATAGGTTTTAGGTTTATCTGCGATACGTATAGGAAATATGTGTTAGGTTGAGTTTAAACTCAGTCGGGATAGGTCCTCCCTACGGACGGTAGGCGAGGAAGTTCTCCCTACGGACGGTAGGTGAGTCCAGTATCCGGATACTGAATAGAATTTCGTTGCTATAGATCATAGTGTTTAGGTTTAGATGCGCTTCATATAGGAAGGACATAGGTTTAAGGTTTAGCTGCGATATGTGTTAGGTTGAGTTTAAACTCCGTCGGGATAAGTCCTCCCTACGGACGGTAGGCGAGGAAGTTCTCCCTACGGACGGTAGGTGAGTCCAGTATCCGGATACTGAAAATAATTTCGTTGCTATAGATCATAGGGTTTAGGTTTAGATGCGCTTCATATAGGAAATACATAGGTTTTAGGTTTATCTGCAATACGTATAGGAAATATGTGTTAGGTTGAGTTTAAACTCAGTCGGGATAGGTCCTCCCTACGGACGGTAGGTGAGGAAGTTCTCCCTACGGACGGTAGGTGAGTCCAGTATCCGGATACTGAATAGAATTTCGTTGCTATAGATCAAAGGGTTTAGGTTTAGATGCGCTTCATATAGGAAAGGACATAGGTTTTAGGTTTAGCTGCGATACGTATAGGAAATATGTGTTAGGTTGAGTTTAAACTCAGTCGGGATAGGCCCTCCCTACGGACGGTAGGCGAGGAAGTTCTCCCTACGGACGGTAGGTGAGTCCAGTATCCGGATACTGAAAATAATTTCGTTGCTATAGATCATAGGGTTTAGGTTTAGATGCGCTTCATATAGGAAGGACATAGGTTTTAGGTTTATCTGCGATACGTATAGGAAATATGTGTTAGGTTGAGTTTAAACTCAGTCGGGATAGGTCCTCCCTACGGACGGTAGGCGAGGAAGTTCTCCCTACGGACGGTAGGTGAGTCCAGTATCCGGATACTGAATAGAATTTCGTTGCTATAGATCATAGGGTTTAGGTTTAGATGCGCTACATATAGGCAGGACATAGGTTTAAGGTTTATCTGCGATACGTATAGGAAATATGTGTTAGGTTGAGTTTAAACTCAGTCGGGATAGGTCCTCCCTACGGACGGTAGGCGAGGAAGTTCTTCCTACGGACGGTAAGTGAGTCCAGTATCCGGATACTGAAAATAATTTCGTTGCTATAGATCATAGGGTTTAGGTTTAGATGCGCTTCATATAGGAAGGACATAGGTTTTAGGTTTATCTGCGATACGTATAGGAAATATGTGTTAGGTTGAGTTTAAACTCAGTCGGGATAGGTCCTCCCTACGGACGGTAGGCGAGGAAGTTCTCCCTACGGACGGTAGGTGAGTCCAGTATCCGGATACTGAATAGAATTTCGTTGCTATAGATCATAGGGTTTAGGTTTAGATGCGCTACATATAGGCAGGACATAGGTTTAAGGTTTATCTGCGATACGTATAGGAAATATGTGTTAGGTTGAGTTTAAACTCAGTCGGGATAGGTCCTCCCTACGGACGGTAGGTGAGGAAGTTCTCCCTACGGACGGTAGGTGAGTCCAGTATCCGGATACTGAATAGAATTTCGTTGCTATAGATCATAGGGTTTAGGTTTAGATGCGCTACATATAGGCAGGACATAGGTTTAAGGTTTATCTGCGATACGTATAGGAAATATGTGTTAGGTTGAGTTTAAACTCAGTCGGGATAGGTCCTCCCTACGGACGGTAGGCGAGGAAGTTCTCCCTACGGACGGTAGGTGAGTCCAGTATTCGGATACTGAATAGAATTTCGTTGCTATAGATCATAGGGTTTAGGTTTAGATGCGCTTCATATAGGAAGGACATAGGTTTAAGGTTTAGCTGCGATATGTGTTAGGTTGAGTTTAAACTCAGTCGGGATAAGTCCTCCCTACGGACGGTAGGCGAGGAAGTTCTCCCTACGGACGGTAGGTGAGTCCAGTATCCGGATACTGAAAATAATTTCGTTGCTATAGATCATAGGGTTTAGGTTTAGATGCGCTTCATATAGGAAGGACATAGGTTTTAGGTTTAGCTGCGATATGTATAGGAAATATGTGTTAGGTTGAGTTTAAACTCAGTCGGGATAGGCCCTCCCTACGGACGGTAGGCGAGGAAGTTCTCCCTACGGACGGTAGGTGAGTCCAGTATCCGGATACTGAAAATAATTTCGTTGCTATAGATCATAGGGTTTAGGTTTAGATGCGCTACATATAGGCAGAACATAGGTTTTAGGTTTATCTGCGATACGTATAGGAAATATGTGTTAGGTTGAGTTTAAACTCAGTCGGGATAGGTCCTCCCTACGGACGGTAGGCGAGGAAGTTCTCCCTACGGACGGTAGGTGAGTCCAGTATCCGGATACTGAATAGAATTTCGTTGCTATAGATCAAAGGGTCTAGGTTTAGATGCGCTTCATATAGGAAGGACATAGGTTTAAGGTTTATCTGCGATACGTATAGGAAATATGTGTTAGGTTGAGTTTAAACTCAGTCGGGATAGGTCCTCCCTACGGACGGTAGGCGAGGAAGTTCTCCCTACGGACGGTAGGTGAGTCCAGTATTCGGATACTGAATAGAATTTCGTTGCTATAGATCATAGGGTTTAGGTTTAGATGCGCTTCATATAGGAAGGACATAGGTTTAAGGTTTAGCTGCGATATGTGTTAGGTTGAGTTTAAACTCAGTCGGGATAAGTCCTCCCTACGGACGGTAGGCGAGGAAGTTCTCCCTACGGACGGTAGGTGAGTCCAGTATCCGGATACTGAAAATAATTTCGTTGCTATAGATCATAGGGTTTAGGTTTAGATGCGCTTCATATAGGAAGGACATAGGTTTTAGGTTTAGCTGCGATATGTATAGGAAATATGTGTTAGGTTGAGTTTAAACTCAGTCGGGATAGGCCCTCCCTACGGACGGTAGGCGAGGAAGTTCTCCCTACGGACGGTAGGTGAGTCCAGTATCCGGATACTGAAAATAATTTCGTTGCTATAGATCATAGGGTTTAGGTTTAGATGCGCTTCATATAGGAAGGACATAGGTTTTAGGTTTATCTGCGATACGTATAGGAAATATGTGTTAGGTTGAGTTTAAACTCAGTCGGGATAGGTCCTCCCTACGGACGGTAGGCGAGGAAGTTCTCCCTACGGACGGTAGGTGAGTCCAGTATCCGGATACTGAATAGAATTTCGTTGCTATAGATTAAAGGGTTTAGGTTTAGATGCGCTTCATATAGGAAGGACATAGGTTTAAGGTTTATCTGCGATACGTATAGGAAATATGTGTTAGGTTGAGTTTAAACTCAGTCGAGATAGGTCCTCCCTACGCACGGTAGGCGAGGAAGTTCTCCCTACGGACGGTAGGTGAGTCCAGTATCCGGATACTGAATAGAATTTCGTTGCTATAGATCATAGGGTTTAGGTTTAGATGCGCTACATATAGGCAGAACATAGGTTTTAGGTTTATCTGCGAAACGTATAGGAAATATGTGTTAGGTTGAGTTTAAACTCAGTAGGGATAGGCCCTCCCTACGGACGGTAGGCGAGGAAGTTCTCCCTACGGACGGTAGGTGAGTCCAGTATCCGGATACTGAAAATAATTTCGTTGCTATAGATCATAGGGTTTAGGTTTAGATGCGCTACATATAGGCAGAACATAGGTTTTAGGTTTATCTGCGATACGTATAGGAAATATGTGTAAGGTTGAGTTTAAACTCAGTCGGGATAGGTCCTCCCTACGGACGGTAGGCGAGGAAGTTCTCCCTACGGACGGTAGGTGAGTCCAGTATCCGGATACTGAAAATAATTTCGTTGCTATAGATCATAGGGTTTAGGTTTAGATGCGCTTCATATAGGAAGGACATAGGTTTTAGGTTTAGCTGCGATACGTATAGGAAATATGTGTTAGGTTGAGTTTAAACTCAGTCGGGATAGGTCCTCCCTACGGACGGTAGGTGAGGAAGTTCTCCCTACGGACGGTAAGTGAGTCCAGTATCCGGATACTGAAAATAATTTCGTTGCTATAGATCATAGGGTTTAGGTTTAGATGCGCTTCATATAGGAAGGACATAGGTTTAAGGTTTAGCTGCGATATGTGTTAGGTTGAGTTTAAACTCAGTCGGGATAGGCCCTCCCTACGGACGGTAGGCGAGGAAGTTCTCCCTACGGACGGTAGGTGAGTCCAGTATCCGGATACTGAATAGAATTTCGTTGCTATAGATCATAGTGTTTAGGTTTAGATGCGCTTCATATAGGAAGGACATAGGTTTAAGGTTTAGCTGCGATATGTGTTAGGTTGAGTTTAAACTCCGTCGGGATAAGTCCTCCCTACGGACGGTAGGCGAGGAAGTTCTCCCTACGGACGGTAGGTGAGTCCAGTATCCGGATACTGAAAATAATTTCGTTGCTATAGATCATAGGGTTTAGGTTTAGATGCGCTTCATATAGGAAATACATAGGTTTTAGGTTTATCTGCAATACGTATAGGAAATATGTGTTAGGTTGAGTTTAAACTCAGTCGGGATAGGTCCTCCCTACGGACGGTAGGTGAGGAAGTTCTCCCTACGGACGGTAGGTGAGTCCAGTATCCGGATACTGAATAGAATTTCGTTGCTATAGATCAAAGGGTTTAGGTTTAGATGCGCTTCATATAGGAAAGGACATAGGTTTTAGGTTTAGCTGCGATACGTATAGGAAATATGTGTTAGGTTGAGTTTAAACTCAGTCGGGATAGGCCCTCCCTACGGACGGTAGGCGAGGAAGTTCTCCCTACGGACGGTAGGTGAGTCCAGTATCCGGATACTGAAAATAATTTCGTTGCTATAGATCATAGGGTTTAGGTTTAGATGCGCTTCATATAGGAAGGACATAGGTTTTAGGTTTATCTGCGATACGTATAGGAAATATGTGTTAGGTTGAGTTTAAACTCAGTCGGGATAGGTCCTCCCTACGGACGGTAGGCGAGGAAGTTCTCCCTACGGACGGTAGGTGAGTCCAGTATCCGGATACTGAATAGAATTTCGTTGCTATAGATCATAGGGTTTAGGTTTAGATGCGCTACATATAGGCAGGACATAGGTTTAAGGTTTATCTGCGATACGTATAGGAAATATGTGTTAGGTTGAGTTTAAACTCAGTCGGGATAGGTCCTCCCTACGGACGGTAGGCGAGGAAGTTCTTCCTACGGACGGTAAGTGAGTCCAGTATCCGGATACTGAAAATAATTTCGTTGCTATAGATCATAGGGTTTAGGTTTAGATGCGCTTCATATAGGAAGGACATAGGTTTTAGGTTTATCTGCGATACGTATAGGAAATATGTGTTAGGTTGAGTTTAAACTCAGTCGGGATAGGTCCTCCCTACGGACGGTAGGCGAGGAAGTTCTCCCTACGGACGGTAGGTGAGTCCAGTATCCGGATACTGAATAGAATTTCGTTGCTATAGATCATAGGGTTTAGGTTTAGATGCGCTACATATAGGCAGGACATAGGTTTAAGGTTTATCTGCGATACGTATAGGAAATATGTGTTAGGTTGAGTTTAAACTCAGTCGGGATAGGTCCTCCCTACGGACGGTAGGTGAGGAAGTTCTCCCTACGGACGGTAGGTGAGTCCAGTATCCGGATACTGAATAGAATTTCGTTGCTATAGATCATAGGGTTTAGGTTTAGATGCGCTACATATAGGCAGGACATAGGTTTAAGGTTTATCTGCGATACGTATAGGAAATATGTGTTAGGTTGAGTTTAAACTCAGTCGGGATAGGTCCTCCCTACGGACGGTAGGTGAGGAAGTTCTCCCTACGGACGGTAGGTGAGTCCAGTATCCGGATACTGAATAGAATTTCGTTGCTATAGATCAAAGGGTTTAGGTTTAGATGCGCTTCATATAGGAAAGGACATAGGTTTTAGGTTTAGCTGCGATACGTATAGGAAATATGTGTTAGGTTGAGTTTAAACTCAGTCGGGATAGGCCCTCCCTACGGACGGTAGGCGAGGAAGTTCTCCCTACGGACGGTAGGTGAGTCCAGTATCCGGATACTGAAAATAATTTCGTTGCTATAGATCATAGGGTTTAGGTTTAGATGCGCTTCATATAGGAAGGACATAGGTTTTAGGTTTATCTGCGATACGTATAGGAAATATGTGTTAGGTTGAGTTTAAACTCAGTCGGGATAGGTCCTCCCTACGGACGGTAGGCGAGGAAGTTCTCCCTACGGACGGTAGGTGAGTCCAGTATCAGGATACTGAATAGAATTTCGTTGCTATAGATCATAGGGTTTAGGTTTAGATGCGCTACATATAGGCAGGACATGGGTTGTAGGTTTATCTGCGATACGTATAGGAAATATGTGTTAGGTTGAGTTTAAACTCAGTCGGGATAGGCCCTCCCTACGGACGGTAGGCGAGGAAGTTCTCCCTACGGACGGTAGGTGAGTCCAGTATTCGTATACTGAAAAGAATTTCGTTGCTATAGATCATAGGGTTTAGATGCGCTTCATATAGGAAGGACATAGGTTTAAGGTTTAGCTGCGATACGTATAGGAAATATGTGTTAGGTTGAGTTTAAACTCAGTCGGGATAGGCCCTCCCTACGGACGGTAGGCGAGGAAGTTCTCCCTACGGACGGTAGGTGAGTCCAGTATCCGGATACTGAATAGAATTTCGTTGCTATAGATCAAAGGGTTTAGGTTTAGATGCGCTTCATATAGGAAGGACATAGTTTTAAGGTTTATCTGCGATACGTATAGGAAATATGTGTTAGGTTGAGTTTAAACTCAGTCGGGATAGGCCCTCCCTACGGACGGTAGGCGAGGAAGTTCTCCCTACGGACGGTAGGTGAGTCCAGTATCCGGATACTGAATAGAATTTCGTTGCTATAGATCATAGGGTTTAGGTTTAGATGCGCTACATATAGGCAGAACATAGGTTTTAGGTTTATCTGCGATACGTATAGGAAATATGTGTTAGGTTGAGTTTAAACTCAGTCGGGATAGGCCCTCCCTACGGACGGTAGGCGAGGAAGTTCTCCCTACGGACGGTAGGTGAGTCCAGTATACGGATACTGAATAGAATTTCGTTGCTATAGATCATAGGGTTTAGGTTTAGATGCGCTACATATAGGCAGGACATGGGTTGTAGGTTTATCTGCGATACGTATAGGAAATATGTGTTAGGTTGAGTTTAAACTCAGTCGGGATAGGCCCTCCCTACGGACGGTAGGCGAGGAAGTTCTCCCTACGGACGGTAGGTGAGTCCAGTATCCGGATACTGAATAGAATTTCGTTGCTATAGATCAAAGGGTTTAGGTTTAGATGCGCTTCATATAGGAAGGACATAGGTTTAAGGTTTATCTGCGATACGTATAGGAAATATGTGTTAGGTTGAGTTTAAACTCAGTCGGGATAGGTCCTCCCTACGGACGGTAGGTGAGGAAGTTCTCCCTACGGACGGTAGGTGAGTCCAGTATCCGGATACTGAATAGAATTTCGTTGCTATAGATCATAGGGTTTAGGTTTAGATGCGCTACATATAGGCAGGACATAGGTTTAAGGTTTATCTGCGATACGTATAGGAAATATGTGTTAGGTTGAGTTTAAACTCAGTCGGGATAGGTCCTCCCTACGGACGGTAGGCGAGGAAGTTCTCTCTACGGACGGTAGGTGAGTCCAGTATTCGGATACTGAAAATAATTTCGTTGCTATAGATCATAGGGTTTAGGTTTAGATGCGCTTCATATAGGAAGGACATAGGTTTAAGGTTTATCTGCGATACGTATAGGAAATATGTGTTAGGTTGAGTTTAAACTCAGTCGGGATAGGTCCTCCCTACGGACGGTAGGCGAGGAAGTTCTCCCTACGGACGGTAGGTGAGTCCAGTATCCGGATACTGAATAGAATTTCGTTGCTATAGATCAAAGGGTCTCGGTTTAGATGCGCTTCATATAGGAAGGACATAGGTTTAAGGTTTATCTGCGATACGTATAGGAAATATGTGTTAGGTTGAGTTTAAACTCAGTCGGGATAGGCCCTCCCTACGGACGGTAGGCGAGGAAGTTCTCCCTACGGACGGTAGGTGAGTCCAGTATCCGGATACTGAATAGAATTTCGTTGCTATAGATCATAGTGTTTAGGTTTAGATGCGCTTCATATAGGAAGGTCATAGGTTTAAGGTTTAGCTGCGATATGTGTTAGGTTGAGTTTAAACTCAGTCGGGATAAGTCCTCCCTACGGACGGTAGGCGAGGAAGTTCTCCCTACGGACGGTAGGTGAGTCCAGTATCCGGATACTGAATAGAATTTCGTTGCTATAGATCAAAGGGTTTAGGTTTAGATGCGCTACATATAGGAAATACATAGGTTTTAGGTTTATCTGCGATACGTATAGGAAATATGTGTTAGGTTGAGTTTAAACTCAGTCGGGATAGGTCCTCCCTACGGACGGTAGGCGAGGAAGTTCTCCCTACGGACGGTAGGTGAGTCCAGTATCCGGATACTGAAAAAATTTTGGTTCCTATAGATCATAGGGTTTAGGTTTAGATGCGCTACATATAGGAAATACATAGGTTTTAGGTTTATCTGCGATACGTATAGGAAATATGTGTTAGGTTGAGTTTAAACTCAGTCGGGATAGGTCCTCCCTACGGACGGTAGGCGAGGAAGTTCTCCCTACGGACGGTAGGTGAGTCCAGTATCCGGATACTGAATAGAATTTCGTTGCTATAGATCAAAGGGTCTCGGTTTAGATGCGCTTCATATAGGAAGGACATAGGTTTAAGGTTTATCTGCGATACGTATAGGAAATATGTGTTAGGTTGAGTTTAAACTCAGTCGGGATAGGCCCTCCCTACGGACGGTAGGCGAGGAAGTTCTCCCTACGGACGGTAGGTGAGTCCAGTATCCGGATACTGAATAGAATTTCGTTGCTATAGATCATAGTGTTTAGGTTTAGATGCGCTTCATATAGGAAGGACATAGGTTTAAGGTTTAGCTGCGATATGTGTTAGGTTGAGTTTAAACTCAGTCGGGATAAGTCCTCCCTACGGACGGTAGGCGAGGAAGTTCTCCCTACGGACGGTAGGTGAGTCCAGTATCCGGATACTGAAAATAATTTCGTTGCTATAGATCATAGGGTTTAGGTTTAGATGCGCTTCATATAGGAAATACATAGGTTTTAGGTTTATCTGCGATACGTATAGGAAATATGTGTTAGGTTGAGTTTAAACTCAGTCGGGATAGGTCCTCCCTACGGACGGTAGGCGAGGAAGTTCTCCCTACGGACGGTAGGTGAGTCCAGTATCCGGATACTGAATAGAATTTCGTTGCTATAGATCAAAGGGTTTAGGTTTAGATGCGCTTCATATAGGAAGGACATAGGTTTAAGGTTTATCTGCGATACGTATAGGAAATATGTGTTAGGTTGAGTTTAAACTCAGTCGGGATAGGTCCTCCCTACGGACGGTAGGCGAGGAAGTTCTCCCTACGGACGGTAGGTGAGTCCAGTATCCGGTTACTGAATAGAATTTCGTTGCTATAGATCATAGGGTTTAGGTTTAGATGCGCTTCATATAGGAAGGACATAGGTTTTAGGTTTATCTGCGATACGTATAGGAAATATGTGTTAGGTTGAGTTTAAACTCAGTCGGGATAGGCCCTCCCTACGGACGGTAGGCGAGGAAGTTCTCCCTACGGACGGTAGGTGAGTCCAGTATCCGGATACTGAATAGAATTTCGTTGCTATAGATCAAAGGGTTTAGGTTTAGATGCGCTTCATATAGGAAGGACATAGGTTTAAGGTTTATCTGCGATACGTATAGGAAATATGTGTTAGGTTGAGTTTAAACTCAGTCGGGATAGGTCCTCCCTACGGACGGTAGGCGAGGAAGTTCTCCCTACGGACGGTAGGTGAGTCCAGTATCCGGATACTGAATAGAATTTCGTTGCTATAGATCATAGGGTTTAGGTTTAGATGCGCTTCATACAGGAAAGGACATAGGTTTTAGGTTTAGCTGCGATACGTATAGGAAATATGTGTTATTTTGAGTTTAAACTCAGTCGGGATAGGCCCTCCCTACGGACGGTAGGCGAGGAAGTTCTCCCTACGGACGGTAGGTGAGTCCAGTATCCGGATACTGAAAATAATTTCGTTGCTATAGATCATAGGGTTTAGGTTTAGATGCGCTTCATATAGGAAATACATAGGTTTTAGGTTTATCTGCGATACGTATAGGAAATATGTGTTAGGTTGAGTTTAAACTCAGTCGGGATAGGTCCTCCCTACGGACGGTAGGCGAGGAAGTTCTCCCTACGGACGGTAGGTGAGTCCAGTATCCGGATACTGAATAGAATTTCGTTGCTATAGATCAAAGGGTTTAGGTTTAGATGCGCTTCATATAGGAAGGACATAGGTTTAAGGTTTATCTGCGATACGTATAGGAAATATGTGTTAGGTTGAGTTTAAACTCAGTCGGGATAGGTCCTCCCTACGGACGGTAGGCGAGGAAGTTCTCCCTACGGACGGTAGGTGAGTCCAGTATCCGGATACTGAATAGAATTTCGTTGCTATAGATCATAGGGTTTAGGTTTAGATGCGCTTCATATGGGAAGGACATAGGTTTTAGGTTTAGCTGCGATACGTATAGGAAATATGTGTTAGGTTGAGTTTAAACTCAGTCGGGATAGGCCCTCCCTACGGACGGTAGGCGAGGAAGTTCTCCCTACGGACGGTAGGTGAGTCCAGTATCCGGATACTGAATAGAATTTCGTTGCTATAGATCATAGGGTTTAGGTTTAGAAGCGCTTCATATAGGAAGGACATAAGTTTTAGGTTTAGCTGCGATACGTATAGGAAATATGTGTTAGGTTGAGTTTAAACTCAGTCGGGATAGGCCCTCCCTACGGACGGTAGGCGAGGAAGTTCTCCCTACGGACGGTAGGTGAGTCCAGTATCCGGATACTGAATAGAATTTCGTTGCTATAGATCATAGGGTTTAGGTTTAGATGCGCTTCATGTAGGAAAGGACATAGGTTTTAGGTTTAGCTGCGATACGTATAGGAAATATGTGTTAGGTTGAGTTTAAACTCAGTCGGGATAGGCCCTCCCTACGGACGGTAGGCGAGGAAGTTCTCCCTACGGACGGTAGGTGAGTCCAGTATCCGGATACTGAATAGAATTTCGTTGCTATAGATCATAGGGTTTAGGTTTAGAAGCGCTTCATATAGGAAGGACATAAGTTTTAGGTTTAGCTGCGATACGTATAGGAAATATGTGTTAGGTTGAGTTTAAACTCAGTCGGGATAGGCCCTCCCTACGGACGGTAGGCGAGGAAGTTCTCCCTACGGACGGTAGGTGAGTCCAGTATCCGGATACTGAATAGAATTTCGTTGCTATAGATCATAGGGTTTAGGTTTAGATGCGCTTCATGTAGGAAAGGACATAGGTTTTAGGTTTAGCTGCGATACGTATAGGAAATATGTGTTATTTTGAGTTTAAACTCAGTCGGGATAGGCCCTCCCTACGGACGGTAGGCGAGGAAGTTCTCCCTACGGACGGTAGGTGAGTCCAGTATCCGGATACTGAAAATAATTTCGTTGCTATAGATCATAGGGTTTAGGTTTAGATGCGCTTCATATAGGAAATACATAGGTTTTAGGTTTATCTGCGATACGTATAGGAAATATGTGTTAGGTTGAGTTTAAACTCAGTCGGGATAGGTCCTCCCTACGGACGGTAGGCGAGGAAGTTCTCCCTACGGACGGTAGGTGAGTCCAGTATCCGGATACTGAATAGAATTTCGTTGCTATAGATCAAAGGGTTTAGGTTTAGATGCGCTTCATATAGGAAGGACATAGGTTTAAGGTTTATCTGCGATACGTATAGGAAATATGTGTTAGGTTGAGTTTAAACTCAGTCGGGATAGGTCCTCCCTACGGACGGTAGGCGAGGAAGTTCTCCCTACGGACGGTAGGTGAGTCCAGTATCCGGATACTGAATAGAATTTCGTTGCTATAGATCATAGGGTTTAGGTTTAGATGCGCTTCATATGGGAAGGACATAGGTTTTAGGTTTAGCTGCGATACGTATAGGAAATATGTGTTAGGTTGAGTTTAAACTCAGTCGGGATAGGCCCTCCCTACGGACGGTAGGCGAGGAAGTTCTCCCTACGGACGGTAGGTGAGTGCAATATCCGGATACTGAATAGAATTTCGTTGCTATAGATCATAGGGTTTAGGTTTAGATGCGCTTCATATAGGAAAGGACATAGGTTTTAGGTTTAGCTGCGATACGTATAGGAAATATGTGTTAGGTTGAGTTTAAACTCAGTCGGGATAGGCCCTCCCTACGGACGGTAGGCGAGGAAGTTCTCCCTACGGACGGTAGGTGAGTCCAGTATCCGGATACTGAATAGAATTTCGTTGCTATAGATCATAGGGTTTAGGTTTAGATGCGCTTCATGTAGGAAAGGACATAGGTTTTAGGTTTAGCTGCGATACGTATAGGAAATATGTGTTAGGTTGAGTTTAAACTCAGTCGGGATAGGCCCTCCCTACGGACGGTAGGCGAGGAAGTTCTCCCTACGGACGGTAGGTGAGTCCAGTATCCGGATACTGAATAGAATTTCGTTGCTATAGATCATAGGGTTTAGGTTTAGAAGCGCTTCATATAGGAAGGACATAAGTTTTAGGTTTAGCTGCGATACGTATAGGAAATATGTGTTAGGTTGAGTTTAAACTCAGTCGGGATAGGCCCTCCCTACGGACGGTAGGCGAGGAAGTTCTCCCTACGGACGGTAGGTGAGTCCAGTATCCGGATACTGAATAGAATTTCGTTGCTATAGATCATAGGGTTTAGGTTTAGATGCGCTTCATGTAGGAAAGGACATAGGTTTTAGGTTTAGCTGCGATACGTATAGGAAATATGTGTTAGGTTGAGTTTAAACTCAGTCGGGATAGGCCCTCCCTACGGACGGTAGGCGAGGAAGTTCTCCCTACGGACGGTAGGTGAGTCCAGTATCCGGATACTGAATAGAATTTCGTTGCTATAGATCATAGGGTTTAGGTTTAGAAGCGCTTCATATAGGAAGGACATAGGTTTTAGGTTTAGCTGCGATACGTATAGGAAATATGTGTTAGGTTGAGTTTAAACTCAGTCGGGATAGGCCCTCCCTACGGACGGTAGGCGAGGAAGTTCTCCCTACGGACGGTAGGTGAGTCCAGTATCCGGATACTGAATAGAATTTCGTTGCTATAGATCATAGGTTTTAGGTTTAGATGCGCTTCATGTAGGAAAGGACATAGGTTTTAGGTTTAGCTGCGATACGTATAGGAAATATGTGTTAGGTTGAGTTTAAACTCAGTCGGGATAGGCCCTCCCTACGGACGGTAGGCGAGGAAGTTCTCCCTACGGACGGTAGGTGAGTCCAGTATCCGGATACTGAATAGAATTTCGTTGCTATAGATCATAGGGTTTAGGTTTAGATGCGCTTCATATAGGAAAGGACATAGGTTTTAGGTTTAGCTGCGATACGTATAGGAAATATGTGTTAGGTTGAGTTTAAACTCAGTCGGGATAGGTCCTCCCTACGGACGGTAGGTGAGGAAGTTCTCCCTACGGACGGTAGGTGAGTCCAGTATCCGGATACTGAATAGAATTTCGTTGCTATAGATCATAGGGTTTAGGTTTAGATGCGCTACATATAGGCAGGACATAGGTTGTAGGTTTATCTGCGATACGTATAGGAAATATGTGTTAGGTTGAGTTTAAACTCAGTCGGGATAGGCCCTCCCTACGGACGGTAGGCGAGGAAGTTCTCCCTACGGACGGTAGGTGAGTCCAGTATCCGGATACTGAATAGAATTTCGTTGCTATAGATCATAGGGTTTAGGTTTAGATGCGCTTCGTATAGGAAGGACATAGGTTTTAGGTTTAGCTGCGATACGTATAGGAAATATGTGTTAGGTTGAGTTTAAATTCAGTCGGGATAGGCCCTCCCTACGGACGGTAGGCAAGGAAGTTCTCCCTACGGACGGTAGGTGAGTCCAGTATCCGGATACTGAATAGAATTTCGTTGCTATAGATCATAGGGTTTAGGTTTAGATGCGCTTCATATAGGAAGGACATAGGTTTTAGGTTTATCTGCGATACGTATAGGAAATATGTGTTAGGCTGAGTTTAAACTCAGTCGGGATAGGTCCTCCCTACGGACGGTAGGCGAGGAAGTTCTCCCTACGGACGGTAGGTGAGTCCAGTATCCGGATACTGAATAGAATTTCGTTGCTATAGATCATAGGGTTTAGGTTTAGATGCGCTTCATATAGGAAGGACATAGGTTTTAGGTTTAGCTGCGATACGTATAGGAAATATGTGTTAGGTTGAGTTTAAACTCAGTCGGGATAGGCCCTCCCTACGGACGGTAGGCGAGGAAGTTCTCCCTACGGACGGTAGGTGAGTCCAGTATCCGGATACTGAATAGAATTTCGTTGCTATAGATCATAAGGTTTAGGTTTAGATGCGCTTCATATAGGAAGGACATAGGTTTTAGGTTTAGCTGCGATACGAATAGGAAATATGTGTTAGGTTGAGTTTAAACTCAGTCGGGATAGGCCCTCCCTACGGACGGTAGGCGAGGAAGTTCTCCCTACGGACGGTGGGTGAGTCCGGATACTGAATAGAATTTCGTTGCTATAGATCATAGGGTTTAGGTTAAGATGCGCTTCATATAGGAAGGACATAGGTTGTAGGTTTAGCTGCGATACGTATAGGAAATATGTGTTAGGTTGAGTTTAAACTCAGTCGGGATAGGCCCTCCCTACGGACGGTAGGCGAGGAAGTTCTCCCTACGGACTGTAATTAAATAAATTGGAAAATTCAGTAAGTCTTACACAAGAGTCGATTTCATGGAATTTAGTGAAACAGTGCTAGGGAGGTGGTTTTAGTGAGTAAAAATCTCGCATGCTGATGAGCACGGGCCCACAGTATCTATGAAGATTTCCACCTACCTCGACCGACGAAAAAAAAAAAAAAAAAAAAGTGATTGATTGCAGTTAACTCAACCTTGCTTTTAAGTTTCTGTGTAACTTGAAATGAAAACATGTACAGTGATAGGCTTGGAATTATATCACAAGTTTAAGAAATATTGAAGTTGCTACCAATTCAGAACGACTAGGTCTTCCTAGAATGTTCAATGTTATTAATAAATTTGAGTGTAGCTAGGTACAGAGTTGAAGAGGAGCTTACCTACCAGTTTTGCTTACTTACTTACGAAGGTGGCGCTACAGTTCGGGGAACCTAGGCCCTTATTAATAAGCCTCGCCAGTTAGCCTGGTCCTTAGCTAACCGCCTCTAGTCATGCACTCCAAGCTGGATGAGATCCCTCTCTTCTTGGGCGCATCACATTAGGCGAGGTCTTACTCTACTGCGTTGTCCCTCCGGATAAGATGCCAAGCCTCTCAAAGCGTTGGTGTCTATTCGCACTACATGTCCTAGCTATCTCTTACGACGACTAATGTGCAGTTTTTTTTTTTTTTTTTTCTTTTTGGCTAGGATAATGTCGCTGTACCGCTCGTGTAATTCGTCGTTGAATCTTCTCCCCCAGACCTCGTCAAAGCAAACGTGAACCGAATATCTTACAAAAAAATGTTCGCTCGAAGCGACCAAGGATATCTTAATCCACCTTCGATACAGTCCATACTTCCAGCGCTAAAGAGTTGGACTAGGATGATTACGGTCTTTCATAGAGTCTCCTTAAGTCCTCGGGATAAGCCCTTTCTATTCAATTGCCTTCTCAGTTCAAAGAAACAGCGATCGGCAAGGGCTGTTCTGATGAAATGTCGCTTTTAGAAGTGAAGGTAGCCAAAGAACCTTGCTACCCCGAAGTTGAAGCTGTCTTTTGAGACGTTCTGTCCCATTCGACGACGTTGTGTCCCGATTATATCAATATCGTCAGCATACACAAGTAATTGCACAGACTTTTGTGACAGTACGTCACCTTGTGTGAATCCTTTTTTGACATCAAAGGTCTTGGCAAGATCATTACAGACTTTGATGCAGCAACGAGCATTCTCCATCGTCATCCTGTACAAATGGACGAGTTTGGCAGGGATGTTAGGGATGGCTTTTTATAGCTCGCCCCTATAAATGCTGTCATATGCAGCCCTAAAATCGATAAAGAGGTGGTGTGTATCGATTTGGGCTTCTTGCCAATCAGGTTGTTGATGAGGGGTTTCACACAATATGGCGATGCTCATGAGACTGATGCCTCTATTCGAAGATAGTTGTAGCAAATGTTAATCACAATAGGCCCACTTGTGGCCAAGGTGATGATCACCTCAATATTTAATCTACTGATCTATCTATCTATCTATGATGCAGACCCTTTGTTCCCCTAAGAAATTCAATTTAAAACTTCAAACAACGACTACTTCTCTCCCTCAATACCTACCAACCAAAGGATTGAAATTGAATTCCAAATCGGGATTACCGGGCACGACAGAATACATCTAAAAGGAGGTGTAGACCAAGAAACCTAAGGATTAACCCCATCAATACTTTACATTTCAAGTATGAGTTGTTCCAGACTTTCAAATCCTTACCACATAAACGAACTGTATTATACTTACTCCCACGTGTAATGCCAATTGAATGTCTTGTAACAAAAAAAATATATAAATGTTCCTTGAGAGCGCCTGGTAGCAGCGCTTTTTACATGTGCACATGTCACACGTGTCAACTTAGCGAAAATTCCAAAGAAATTCCCTGATTCGATTTGCTTCATCGTATAAGTGCTCCTGCCCACACTCGTCCTTTTCATCCTACTCTGCCGACTGAATTATAAGTGACTGTCTTTACCAATCCAAGTCACAACAAGGAAACTTTCTCCCAACAAATTAAAAGACATTAAACTTTTCGTAATCCTTGTGCATGTTGGAGTAAACTTTTCTTAGAACAGTACTTAAGAGATTTATTAGTATCACATCACGGTCATTAACTCCTCTTCAAAGGACGAGTCCTTTGTTGATTGAAATAAACAGACACAAATGGATTTTCTGTTAAAATGCAATACTTCGTCAATAATTTACGACAAGGACAACAGAGAATTCTTGGATCTAACTGTGCGGTGGATAGTCCTTGAAATTGTATTAAAGCAAACACACACACAGTTAGTCGGTTGTAGTAGGTGCAAATGGCGTCAATTTATTCGCATGTAGAAAGGGTCCATCGTTTCCGAATAGTAATTATTGCCTCCAGAGTTCAAAGCGGCAGACGACGACGATGATGGTGACAATGACGACAAGGAGGAGGGTATTGACGATGATGGTGAGGAAAAGGATCCACCGGGTAGACGTTGATAATGGCGGTGTGGTTGATGATGGCGTCCTTGATAATTATTATCGACCAGTGTCATCGTTCGATTTGCATAGGCAGAATAATACTCTGGTTCGGGGTCGGGTCTCTGGTTGGTATATTCAATTTTCGTGTTTCCACCATTAAAGGGAACTTGGTCTTCGGCTATACTGGCGACTTCGGCAACTGGATCCCCCACTCTATTCAATGTTTGCATTGGTTGAGGCAGAGATTGTGAGACAGTGTGCTGTTGCTCCCTGGAATTCATTTCCGCTAATTTACTGACCCTCGTTCGACTCATGCCGGCCGTCATAACCATGACCGTTGGGTTCATCGTGTCCATGTGCTCCTTAAGGCAGTTCTGGAGAATATTGAGGAAAAACAGGAACGAGAGTAAAGTGAGAGCAGTTATGGTAGAAGATCCACCGGTTTTTGATTTTCCCAACGAATGCATTGGTCCGGTTGTGTCAGCAATTGGTGCATGAGGTGCCGTAGCGGCATGGTAATCATAGCCGGCTGGTGCCGGATGGCCACCACTGGGAACACCCATATGACCGCTTAGGATGAGGAATATATGAAATGAATTAATAATTTAAATTATCTGAAGTTTTAAGCTAATTACCCATATCCTGTAGGATGATGGTATGCAGGAGGAGTATGACCACCATAGACTCCACTTGAACTGGTTCCAGTGCCGCCAAGTTTTAGTCCATGGGCGACGGATGGAAGTCCGGAAATGGCTCCTCGATGACCATAGCTATATAAATATAGGTTTCATATACAAGTCATTTGCAGGTTTAAGAAGATTCAAGGCAGTTAAAGTGCTGGGGTCTGCTGAATTAACAAGCCCGAAAGGCAAGAGAGAAGTAAATGAAAAAGGAAGACAGACATACAGAGGGTGAAACAACTGAGTAAATCAATTATAAGTGGGTCTTCATACTATAAGGGGCTTGCTGAGAAGGTTTAAGGCAGCAGAACTTAATGACGCATTGATTTTACAGTTTATCCGTTTTGAAAACTTCGGAGCCTTTTTAGAGACGGCGCTACAGTTTGGGGTGGATCTGAGCCTCAACCAACAATTTCGCCTCCAATTTCTTGAGGTTTGAGGTCCCCTTCCACTTGCGTAAGCCACTTAAATCGCGATCGAAGCCTAGAACGAGTAAAGAGGACAAAAGTGACTCAAACTAGTGATTAACAACTAAGACATGCTACAGTGAGCTTCTAAGGGTTCTCATGGTTTAATCTTGACGTGGTGCAGACGGTGAATCTTATTGCTTCAGTGACTACAAACATCGAACGGGCTTACTTCGACGAAAAGTACAACACGGCTTATAGTCTGGAATGCCAAAGTTAGAAATTCAAAAGGTGTCTGCGGAGGCAGAAGGCTTTGGGATGTAGCTTAAAGGTACCGCACCGCATTAGCTACAACTTCAATGCTGTACATAAGTATATCTTTCTGTCGGAAGTGACTTTGAAGGCGAAAATGTTGACAATCAAGGTGAACTAGACTATAAAAGTGGAGACGTGTCTGTGTGTCGTTCCATCATCTTCTCCTAAGAGCCAAATTCAAGACCAATGCGTGCAAAACATTGTGTTGTATGTAGAGCTGACTCGGAAGTATGTCTTTATAGCCATTAAAAGCTCGTGATAGTTTCCAAATTGCACTAACGCATGGGAGCTTTAGCGAGCACGAACCTGAAGTTCACCGTAGAAATAAAAGAAGAGCTTTGATCTTTCGACTACTAGATGGGCTGGATAGATGCCCGAAAACAGGGGAATCACATCCTCTGGCATAGTCTCTGTGGCACAAGACTGCCTATAGGGTGGCGTTTTCTCATTTTTATTTATCTATTACGTCATATGCGTAGCATAAGGGTAGCAACCATCAACATATTCACCAACGGAGTTGCCATTTCTGGCTGCCTGAATGCTCTCAAAGACCTATCAAAGCGAAAGAAAGTTAAACAATGATAGGCACCAGGACCCAGAGGCATTGAAGGCTATGAAATCGCTGACCAACTAGCTAGAAAAGATTCTTCAGAAAGGTACATAGGTGTCGAACCCGTCCAGACAACTGAGAAAAACGAATCTACTTGTCCTACTGGGACAACATTCGGGGACTCAGACAGGCCAAAAGGGTAAAGAACATCCTTAATCACCAATGAAACGTTCTCATAAGGTTAGCCAGCTTCATCTCTGGACACTGCATGTTCTGTTATAACAGAGACTTTCCACACTCGCTCCAGGACAAACCTTAAAGATATGATTGGCCTCATTGTGGCTTAATGAGGGTTGATCATAGCAACTGAATTCAAGACGAAGAACCTGGTTGAGGTTACAGATATTTTCTACAAGTGCCAAGAAGCTTTTCAGTAGACAATTTCGGATGAAGTTAACATTTGCAACGCCGAGCCTTAGTAGTTAGTCCGTTGAACTGGCCACAGGTTCAAATCTCAGCAAACAACCAAAAGTTGTTCCTCGTAACAACCCTCAGTAGGCAAAGCCAATTCCTTGAGTCTAAAACTGTCAATCGAGGTCGGCAGTAAAAACTGTAGGTCCCTTTCGTTTCAACAGAAAATGGAAAACGCAAAACATGAGTGGTTGCTAAAATCTAGGCATTGGCCTTCTGTGGGCCAATCTACTGTCACTTCCAAGTACCTATGAGCAAAAAATGAATCGCCTTTCCATATTTTACCACCAGAAACTGACTATAAACTTCAAGCTTGGTATTTAACCACTAACATACCAACAAATATCACTCAACAACTCAACCCACTTACTGTGGATGCAACAGCAGATGTCCATACGGTGACTGATGACTAATCCCGCCGGGAATCATGTCCGCATATGTCACTGGTGATGTATCCTTATGAAACTGAATTCCTTGATTGCCCGCCTTAATCTATTTTACAAATGAAATTCGTGAAATTAACAAAATTCCCTCCGACAAAGGTGGTCCCTCTCACCAATCGAATAGTCTGCAGGACTTCCGAAAGTTTCATTACACACAACACACACAAGCTCAAGTTTCACGCGGTTAATTGCTTTTTGTGTCAAAATATGATGTTTAAGCGCTGCCGAGACCACGTATAACCATAACGTTCACTGACACTGACTGAGACTGACTAATGTGTCCCTCTGTTTGCACAGAGCCACGACAACTTGTGGTCTCAGCGAGATTTGCAGAAAATCGGGAACACAAATTGCACACCTGGATGGGCAGAGGAGTCACCAAGAATATGGCATGTGTGTGTGTTTGTCCCGCGCCACTAGAAATTCATTAAACAATGATGTTCGGGATTATTGTGTCACCAGAGCGAGTAATTGCATTAATTAACACCCTGTCAGTGTGGCTAGAATGACAATCCAAAAGAGTAGGTTCTAGCCCGGAAAAGCTGATGGCACAACGGTGGTATTCTAATGGAGAAATGGAGTTCCACAAATGGATTGTTGTGGTATATGTCGGATATAGAGTATGACGAGACCGCTGCATTTGTAGGCGAATTCATTTTAACAGCGAAATTATGTCAAGTGTATCGCGGATGTTTGTTAGTTTTATTCTTTTTTTTATGCTCGATGAAGATGGAAGGTGTTCCGAATTAAGGCTTAATGGGAATCGCTTGAAGAGAAGATAGGCATAGACGAAAATTTGGTAGCTCTCGTAGAGTTTTTAATTGAAGATGTTACATGCTTAAGTCATTTGACTATGGAATTGGTTTGCAGGTTTTAATGGGGTTTGTAGCAAAAAGTTCTGTATAACTGGTTCATTAATTTCAATTGTGTAAAGCAACATGCATTAGAAAAGGGAAAGAAGATCATGATCCCTTATTCCAGAGGGACCCCTACCTACCTGACGAATACCATAAAAGTTCAGCGACCCTTCTTCTGCAACTGGAGAATGTTCTGATACCGAACAAAGCCGAGATCATGGAGGGACCTTGTGCTAGACTATGATTAGGGGATGAACCCCTATTGAAGTGTTTTTGTCTGCCTCTAGCTATTATTATAATTGTTTTGGGAGAGTTGATCAGCCCTTGGCACTGCGGTTTCTAACGAATCCTATTGTGCCTTCCCTATCAGGAAGTTAATGAACTTCTCTGGGTGGATGGCAGCAAGCTGTTCTGTAGAGATGAATTCGTCGCCTAGTATTATTTTTCTAAGTTGAAAGAGGGCTGGGCATTCTGTTAGAATGTGAAGAGAGATCTCTTCACTCTCAAGGCAGAATCTATTGTAAGGTTCATGCGATGTAGGTGCTTGTTCAGGCGGCAGTGACCGCTGAGAAGTCCAATTAGTGCTCTAAGGTTGCTCCAATCGAGGTTTACAGTGAAGTTTGATTTTCTTTGTGACGGTACCGGGAATAGCAGTTTTAAACATGCTTGTCCTGGTGTATTGAGGCAGGCTTCCCTAGATGCTTGCATGCAAAGATCTTTTGCGTGTCTCGCGAAGAGTGATTTATCCACCCCATAGAAGGGTTCGAGTCCAAAGAATTTTGTTGACGCATCGTCTTTTGCCAGTGAGTCGGCGCTTTCATTACCCGCAAATCCACTATGTGCAGGAATCCAGTGAAGGATGACCATATTGTTCCTAGCTAGGTCAGAAATGCCTCGAGCTATGTCAAAACCCTTGCACAAGATGTGCTACGCAATTTGTTGATCTTCCATGTTTCACTTTCTCTGTGACTGCGTAGCACTAGCTGTAGCTAGAACCAGGCATCTTACGCTTGGCAAAGTCTCTTTTAAGGAATTATCGGAGATTTCCGACATATAAACGTGCTCAACTCCAAAGGATGGAACTGAAAACTTCCCCTCGTAGTCACATCCATTAACAGCTTGAATTGTGGTATCAAAAAGGCTTGTGTTTCTGGCAGGACATACAACATACCAGACAGCCAACTTTACCTATGTTCAGATAGCAGTTTAGTGAACAATATCTTGTAAAAAAAAGTCCCCTAGAAGCCGGATCTGAGCCTGAACTAATGCCGCTTTCCATCCTTTACGGTCCCGAGCACGCTGCTTTCAATTTACTAGACCAAGGCTTCTGGCATCCGCGATTGCCTAATCTTTAAACCGGGGGTTCGGTCTTCCTTTTCTTCGTGAACCAGGTAGCTGGGATTCAAAGATTCTCTTAGCTGAAGCATTCTCGTCCATTCGCTCGATGTGGCCGAGCCATTGCAGTCGACGGATTTTTGCCTTCCGGACTACATCCACATCTTTGTACAGCTCGTAGAGTTCGCGGTTGTATCTTCTCCTCCAATCGCCCTCCTCGCAGACTGGACCAAATATTCGACGCAGAATTTTTCTTTCGAATGAAAGATCTGCTCCGCTGTCTTACTTATCGTCCAGCATTCAGCTCCATAAAGCAGGACTGGCAAGATCAGGATTTTGTAGAGCATGATTTTGAACTTCGAGTTAGGAGTTTGGACCCTAGTTGTTTGGACAAACCGAAGTAACAGCGGTTGCCTAATGTTATCCTTCGTCGAATCTCCACTAGGGTGTCATTTGTGGAGTTTATGTTTGTCCCGAGGTAGATAAACTCCTTCACTACCTCAAAATTATAGCGGATCGATTTTGGTAGACAGCATGATTCCAACACAGGCAAGCTTAAGATTAGATTAGAGTTAGATTTTTTGTAAACGTGTCAACGTGGCCAGCCCTCCCAATCGCTGCCATCTCGCTAAGCATTGATCAGTGACCACTACAGGACGTGACTTCTTGTGACTAAACACCAGCAAAGGAGCTATTTCTCAATGATCAAAGCCTCTTAACGAGTTATTAAAACTCAAAGTCGACATTTATATAAAGGCAGACCCTACCCTTACACCGCAAAATATGTCTTTCGTTCCAATCATACGCAGAAAAATGAGATTCTTTCTACAAATGTCATCAACGTGAGTTACCGTACCCCATCGTCGTTATTGAAAATGACAAACTGACTTTTCTAAGCACACAAGTTACTTAGCTCTACTTAGCTCTAATTGGAAAATTCTAAAATATACGCGTATTAATGTCTAAAAGAACACCAATTACATCTCCAAACGTCATCCATTAATTTCTATTTAATCCGTAATAAGATTCGAATTTAATTTGACTTTACCGTACTTCGCACAAACATCCTATCAATTTCCACTTAACTAGAAATTACTGAATCCTCAGTATCCTACGAACGTCAAATGTGCAGGCAATTCTCATCGTATCAACACACATGCACGCATTCGTCCTTATTTCGTAATTTATGCGAGAATCAAAATTAGCACAGCGCTCCAAGAAACTACCACTCGATCTGGATCTTTGTCTTAAACCTTTTCTCTTACTCCTCCTGGCTGAGATGAGAGCTTGCAGTACACTCCTACTTATCAATTTCCAATTTGACTCTGACTCTCGTCGTTATTCTCTGTTCACGACGACGACGACGCGACGGTGCAGGATGTCATCGTATGGAGCATCTCTCTACCACGTGAGTGAGACAAACCCAACCATCAGATCAGAGCCAAAACTCTGCTACATATGCAAAATCAAAAATTCCATTAAGTAATCGCGCAAAATTTGCACAAAATTCATGCACCCTCTCGTGTCGTGTCGTGGTCCTGCGAAAGGGTGAAAGTTGTAGAACCAAACGCACAAGGACGAGATATCTGTGAATACCGTTGCGCTTTCGTATCCAAACCGAACACGGTGTGTGTGCGGCGAAAAACTGTCAGTCGTAAATTAATATTTCATGATTTTCGTGAAAATCTGAAACTGTATCTCCTTTGAAAAAGGATGCGAATACTCACTGTGTGTGAGGGCGAGAGAGGTTAGATTTGCGTATGTACGTCGTCGAAGGACAGACTTTTCTTCTTAAAATCATGTTAGTTATGCGGAATCTGAAGCTATCTAATATTTTGCAAAAAATGGGGGAAACTTTGATGGTTTTTGAAGGGGTGTGCACCCAAAGGAAGGACTCAGTGTCGTATTTCCATTAGAGGAACATTAATTAGTGCGGTGTATGTTCAAGTTGAAGACATTAGATAAGCAATTAGTGTGTTGTAGTTATTTTCAAGGCGAGAACTCTCTCTCTCTCTCTCCCTCTGCGTGATGCTAATTATTTCGAGTACAATTGTTGCTAATGCTTGTGTTTTAAAGCTGATATTCCGTAAAGAGGTCCTTTCTTCCAGACTTGTTTGTGGGTGAAGAAGAGAGTTTTCTTTTTTTAGATTTTGGTTTGGGGCGGTGTGCGTTTATATTCATTTTATATCTTGAAAAAGTTTTAATTACCCTCATCTTGAAGGCCATACAGTGGAGTTTTGGAATGTGGGATATTCGCTTTGTAATTGTAATTTTTGTCCAACTGCTTGTTTGGATACCTAATTAACTGTGCATTGCTTTTTAATTTTTTTTTTCTTTAAAATATTTTTTTGTAATAAGCCTTAATCAGCGTAAGGTTGACCTTGGTTAAAACGTTGTTGCGTACAGAGTGAATTTGCAGCGTAGGTTAGGTTAGGTAAGATAGGTGTCACATACATTGGGGACTCATCTAGGCTCAGAATTCCTTGTGACGGAGAACTCTACCCGTAGAACCATTTAGAGGTATAAATGGAGAGTAGGAGATTTCGTATGGGAATTTGGCTTAAGTCAGTGTTATCATTGAAGTTATCACCAGGCACTGATGGGATTTTCCCGATCATGCTACAGAAAACCAAGCACCTAGTGGCACCAACCCTACAAAGAATTTTTCAAGACAGTCTTAAATGCAGTCACATACCCAAATAAAAGTTATATTCATTTCCAAAGCCGGGAAACCCAGCCATGCCACAGCAAAAGACTACAGACCAATTCGCCTCACGTCTTTTATGCTAAAGACCTTCGAAAAAGTCCACGGCACAGCATGCTTCCACTAAAGGTAAAGGCGTAGAAACAGCGCTGCACGATGTAGTTAACACCATTGAAAGATCTCTGCACTATAAAGAGAACACGTTCGCAGCATTTTTCGACATTGAAGTTGGGACACATCATCGTTGAACTCGGGGAAATTCGTCTAAAGAGGACCTCGTCCAGAGGCATGGTCATATCCCCCCTTCTCTGGATGATGGTTATTAATGAGCTACTAGTGAAATTTAGATACAGTCGAATTAAAGCAACAGCATACGCAGACGATGTAGTGCTACTTGCTAAGGGCAAACTCCTAACCACTGCCAGCGAACCATTGCAAAGAGCCCTGAACACGCTAAACGTTTGAACGCAACAATGTGGACTGGGGTCGATCAACCCTCAGAAAACTGGTGGTGTTCACTAACAAAAGAACGATACCAGTCTTCACGCTACCAACGGTCGAGGGCACTCCTCTTAAGCTGTCCGAGAGTACGAAATACTTAGGCCTCATACTCAACAGGAAGCTTAACTGGAAGCTGAACATTAAAGAAAAGGTAAAAAAAGGCATCAATCGCCTTCTACACCTGCAGTAGATTCTTCGGGAAAAACTGGGGATCCAGACCCCGAATAATACTCTGGATGTACTCTGCAATAGTTAGACCCATACTAACATACGGAGGATTGGTCTGGTGGCACGCTGCAACCAAAATCAGCAACCTTAAAGACATGATCAAAATACAGAGAACAGCATGCACTGGGTCCCTGGTCACAGACCGGGAACAAGCAGATGGCACGGTCAAACCTCCACTCTGCAATCTTAAGGCCAAAACCGAAAAAGTGTCATTAATAGACAACAGGTGGAAATCACGAACCACCTGTGAAATATCAAGAAGGCTGTAGCCAGAGTACGATAAGATGAAAACCAGCAAACTCCTGCAAAAGGACAAGAAATCTCTGTCAATACTGATAGGAGTGCTAACTGGCGACAACATGTTAAAATTTCATGGACAATGGCAGATGAGATTATAGTTCATTCTTCCGATTCTTCTCTAGAGCTTCGGCAAAAATCATTGACATCGTGTCCTCTTACCGGTGATGGTGTGAATTTATGTTTTGTTGAGAGTAAAAAGCTCTCTATTCCAGGCCCGATAAGTCTGATGGAATGACAGTAACAACAGCCGCTCGTGAAACTGCGAGGAAGGCAATACGGCGCAATGATATTACCTTTTTCATTGACAGCCAGACAGCAATAAACGCAATTTCGAAATGAAATCGATGATTGTGAAGAGCTCAGGATCTTGGAACACAACACAAGGTTATGCTCTGCTGGATCTCTGGGCATAAGGACAATACAAGGGAACGAGAATGCTGACGAATTGACAAGAAGAGATTGCGCATTAAGTCCGGAACAAGTCGACACCTCGGTAAATATCTTGCCTTGCTCATCGGAGCTCGATGCAGGGAACAAAGTTCTAAGACAAGCAAACAACAGATGGTCCTCAGTGGACACTTGTGTCATCACAAGGAAGTTAGGGCCTATGTTTGATAAAGTCAGGACCAACAGATATATACAAAAGGATAGAAAATCCATCTTCACCCTTATAGGTGTGATTACGGGACATAAAACTGTGCGATACCAAATGAAAAAGCTCCGTGTTACGGAAGAAGACCTGTTTAGAGGTTGCAGCAACGAGGAAATACATGAGGATACAACCTTCTTCCTTTGTCACTGCGCCGACCTTTACCGCCTAACATACAAATTCCTCGGGTGACATTTTTTTTGGGATCTCGAGGAACTATCTGGCAAACCGGTGAACAAGGATATATACAACTTTATCAAATCCACGGGATGGTTTCTGTGGTCACATAAGTCGACTTGTGTTGTGTGTGACTTATGCTGTTTTTCCTTGTGGCCACAGGTTTGTATCATAGACGCAGTAGGTAATTTATAAGTATACTTTTTATGCGGGTAGCGTTTGGGGGTAAGATTTCTTCCTGTGGGTATCACAATGTGTCGTAAAGACCAGAGTGGGGCGCAGGGGAACTCTTCTCCTGACCTAACCTAAGACCGATTTTTTTAATTTCTTTAGTTAAGACTTGATTGATGGTGGGTTTCTCTGTACTGCTTGGTATTTTTCTGATATGATGGACAATAATTAGTTTGGTCCCAGCTTTTGGAAACTCGTAGGCTTTGCAGACACCAAGGATGTTACTATCAGTCATCTCGTTAATAGGTGGTAAGCAATCGAGGACTGCAAGAGAATTGTCAGTGACATTTGATAAGGAGTTCGAGGCTTTTTGGCTTTCGGGGAAGAAGCTACAGATACTTGCTTGGCAAGGAAATCCAGAGATGTAAGGTTCAAGATGATCTCTAGCGCAGAAGGCCTCAGTTAAGAACAGAACCTTCATCATAATGTTAAGGTATAAGCTTTTCTCAAGAGCGATCCGCAATAGAAAATCCAGAGATGTGAGGTTCAAGATGGTCTCTAGCGCAGCAGAGAGGGTCAATCTTAAGGCCCTAAGTTATGTACGGACATGCCATTTCCTGAACCTTGATCATAATGTTTAGGATTCCGCTTTGCAGGGATTTTATACATATTTTCCAGAGAAAACAACTACCTAGCTCTGTTTTGTGTGGGTCTACAAACTTGTCGGTCCATTAAGTTAGAACAGAGAGGGCAGTGTTCATCAGTTCGTTGAGAACTTTAGGGTGCTTTGTAAGAATTTAGAAAATCATATCCTTATTTTACTCTAGATGGCGCTTCAATTCCGTGGCATGACAGCCAATTGGCCAGTAGCCTGTGCTACTAAATTGCTACAATTCTTGTTGTCTCGATGCTGATTCTGTTGATTGAGTCGTGCATCCTATTTTTATTGTAAGTCGGTTCCAAAAATGCTAGGCTAGCATTGACAACGAGTCCAATCAAGAACAGACTTCCAGAACAAGTTAACCATTAGGGGTTGAGGCACATCTAGCTAGCGTGTGAGCTCCCTCATTCTCCTCTACAATATAGGCCGAGAACCCAGAGAAGAGTCATGTTAAGCCAAGCCCTTACTTGGGTTATAATTTTCTTACCCTCTTCTACTAATTTAAAGGACGTGGTAGCTTGAGTGGCAAAAAAGATTCATACGGTTATGAAACTGAGACTTATTATCTTACAAGCCTCTCTAATCTCTAGTAGGTACTACTGGCAGAATCTGATTTTGATACGCTCAGTTCCGCTCCATTCCATCTTGGAGCCGTGGGTAAAGATTGGTCCTGAGTATTTCGATAGGAATGAGTTGTTATTCCAATACTTCTTGGTCAAAAAGTGGACTTGGACATTTTTTTTTTTTTGACAAGAGCATTTCGTGGATTAAAATTCAACTTCTCTGAGTCCTTTTGCAATGCACTCAACGACATTTTTCATATATAGGACCAGGAAAAGGATGTTTAGGAGCACGCTGAGTGATTCGGTCAGACTTGACCGAGGATCGGCATATGCATCCCGACCGAAACTGATTTTAATTCCTAACCCCTAACTTCAGGATGGCTACTGACATCTTTATTTCTTTTCATAACAGCCAACACAATTCCATCCCTACATCCAAAAACCAATTCCATTGACCTGAACCAATCGTTTCCCAATTTCCCTACGGCAAATAATTAACAACGGCTCGACTCCCCACAACAATTCCTTCACAAAGCATCGGCACTCAATCAATCAGTTTGCCATTTTCGAAGTACCGCGCTACCGTAAACCCAACAAACCATTCCCATTTCCGCATTGGGACAGTGAAAAAGTAAACAAAAGCCTCAAAATGCTAAAAGGAGCTCAGTTGGTAGTCACCCACCGCAAACATTTACGCACATTCACTCCGAAGCAGCCTATAATCCATCACCAAAAAAATACTTTTCCCCCTGCTCCCTCCCAAAAGCAAAAAAAAAATAGACACGTCGTCGTTCCACAGCCATTTCCACCTCATGCAAGGACTAATTTAAAATTTTCAAAAGAACCCTTGAATCAACTGTATCTGGGAAGTTGTATTGCCTTTCTTCTCTCTCTCCCTTCCATCAACTCTCAGACACTCGAGATACCGAGTGCGTTAGCACCAAATGTGAGTAGAAATCCTTTTTCGTATCCTATTTGAGTATTCCAAATGTGCGGTCGTCCTACAGCCTAGCACTTGAATTCATTTCCTGTCACAATTTTTAACCCATTTCAAAGTTTATGGGGATGGATGTCCTCTCCAGCTCCTTCTAACCGCACCAACATCATTCACAATTAAGCAAACAGTGTTCCTCCAGAGCAGGCTCAAAGTGGTCCCCACCTGGATAAAAGTCAGACAACATTAACTTATCGGCCAAGTGATATCTTTCCATTGTTTGATGGCGACTTTCTGGGATTGGCTTTTTGGGAGAACGAACCTTTCACCTAATCTACCACATCGCTGGGATAAGGCAGAGCCCTAATAGCCAGGAGAATGTTCGTCAAGCAATTCTGCGTTGACATACACTTTGATCGTTGGAGTCGGCGTCGTCGACGGGGTTGTCGTTGTCGTTGTCCTTGTTGTCGTTGTTGTAGTCCTCCTGGTTTGTGGTTTTGTAAGGATGTTGGGTTGAAGTTGTTCCGTTAGACAGGTGTAGGATATTCGTGAGGTGGTACATGTTTCAAAAGGAATCCTAATGGTATTGTAGGCTCCCAAAAAAAAAACATATCTCTCTGCCAAGGAGAAGCTATCTAATCTAAGCTTCATCAGAGAAACGCATGTGAGTGTTGGTATTCCTCTGGGAAGTTTACACACAGAGAGACAGAGGAAGAGAGAGAGATTTAATGTGAGATGTGCGTGTTTTGTCGGAGACAACAGAGTGATGATGTGGACAAACGACGAGGACACAATAAGTTGTTATCCACATCCAGATACGGGTCATGTCGGACGTTGGGAGAATAATAGAAAATTCCTTTTGAGTGAAACGAAAACAATTCACCCCTAGTGAGCTGGTCCGGAATTTACGATAGCAGTCTAATAGATTTTACTCTGGCATTTGGAAGGCTTTCCGATTTTTTTTTCGAATAAACTGTTCAACCCTTAACTTTGCAATTAAATTTCATACGATGGCTGCATTGATGAGCTACAAGTTCGGAACAGCATTGACATTTTTTTAACTAATTTCAGGTTTGAGTGTGAATAAAGTATTTCTAGATATCCGTTGTGGGTAGAGAAGGTCCTTTTTTTTAAACAGAAATGGATTCTTAAGCTGTATACTGCAGACGTTCAGTCTACGTCGTTGCCTATGGAAAGCATAAGGAAATTTATTTTCCATTTAGAAGTTCATACATAGAAGCAAGGACTTTGTCAAAAGTTGATAAGGTGGCCCTCGGTTGTGTGATCTTCAACAGCCTGTGTACCATCCAACCAACTGTACCTATGAAGCCCTGCCGGAAGGGAGAATATAAAGACGAACTGTGTAGGCTGTTCAGCAACATCGATCTTGTCAAAGGAGTCCAGATACAACGGGAAATACAAAGCGGAGGCACACCAGCGTTGCGATACTGAGGCTTCGCATCTACCTCAAGTGGGTGGCGTATTTAAGGAAGATTTAGGTAGTGTGCCCAAGTAGAAATGGAGTACGACTTCTGAGACTATTCCGGAAGACATTTAGCCGAGACCAGAAAAGCACAACGACACATAAAATCCGACATATTGTAATCCTAAGTAGGATGGAGGTTATGGAGGAACCTCAGGATGGTGCTAGGGAACCAAGGAAATCGATGGGTTATAGTCTGCAGTTAAAATCGAAGCTTGTAAACCGATGTCGCGAAGAGCTACGGGTTCTTGGCAGGCAGCACAATGTTAGACTCTGCTGGGTCCCTGGCCACGAGGGATGTCTGGAAACGAGACAGCTGATTAACTGGCAAGGGAAGTATCTGCATTAGACCCCGACCAAGCTGATACCATCGCTAAAATTCCACCCTCTAACCTCAAACAGGAGGTTTGGAGCAAAATTCAGAAGACTGCGCTCAGTTCCTATGTAATAACTAGGAAACAATAGCTATTCTACAATAAACAGAAAACTGATAGAATCCTGCAAATGGACAAAAAATCCCTATCTTCTCTAAAAGGTATCATCATCGGGCATAATATGCTTAACTACCACCAAGCAAGAAGACTGTGATTGAACACGGATGACCTATGCAGGGGATGTGGTGACAAAAAAGTAGATGAGGACACTCCGCACTTTCTTTGCCACTGTCCAGCGCTCTGCCAAATAAGACTTAAGACCCTAGGAAGGCACTTCTTTCAGAATCTAGAAGAACTGTCCAACAAGTCTATGGTCGACATACACAGATATCCTCTCCCCGGACTAGTTCGATAGAACATAGGCTTATGGTTCCTAGTAAGGGGGGCTGAAAACCCTAAGGTACCACAATGGGTCTACATTGACCTAAGTGTGACGGAGAAAGGACTTCCTTTCCCGTCAACCCTATTACCTAACCTAAGCTGCAGTTGTGACTTATGCCCAGCTTGCTGAGATGTGAGTAGAGTGAGCAATGTTCGGTGAAATTCTAAGCTTAAGTGGGGCAAACCTTTGCATCGTTTGAAGTGCTTCTCGTGAAACTGAAAGCAACTAGCTAATGAAAGAGTCCAGATTCATCCTGTTTGTCACGCTGCCGATATGTTGATATGCCTATTCGAACTCAATTAATGTTGCATATGTCCACAAACCTCTTCCTTTCTCTGTCGAGCTCGCATTCACTTTCCTGTGTTGGTGTTCGAGATGGCGTCATATTTTCCCAGCTCTACGACAGTAAACATAACTTACATTCGAGTGAATTATTATTGAAGCTCATGAATGGAACTCCTTATGAGGTAGAAGTAGTCAAGGATTGTTGAACCTTTTTTTGTCAACACCTTCATTGTCCCTTAATGTGAAGAGACCTCAACTTAAAATCCAGTCAACCATTTCAATGGTCTACTGAACTAACGCAAAAGAAAACTGCAACTGTATACGAGTTGTGTTACTTCTTGGACAGCGCAACTCATGTCCAGTTTGAATGGAACATTATCGGTCTTCCTCATTTGATTCTAATTCTTTGTATTTGTTTCGTCCTTTTATTTTCAGTTGCAATTCTCTTTCTACCGTGTCGTATCGTTTAAAAGTTGCGAAAAGTTTCCCATTTCCGTAATAAATACTGAAGCAATATTATTCTTGTCATTGTTTTCCCGTTAAAAGTTTTCTAAGGCCCTTAGCCTCCACCCTAACAGCGAACTTTGTTAGTTTCTTTGTAAATATTTAACAATGTTTGGTCTTCTTGTTGTTATTTCATTTCTTTTCTTCTGTTTTTTTCCTCAAAGTTTGTACAAGGACGATCTGTCTAAGTGAAGTGATTTTGCTTTAAGACGAACGTCCAATGCAGACAGGCAAAGGGTATTTCCGGAAATGTTCGGCCTAGACTACTAGCACATACAGACGAAATCAGAAAGTCACTTGAGTATCTTCTTGTATGTCTAGCAGGTTGCATTCCGCACTTATAAATTTTTTTTTCCTTCAACAACTACCATACGGAGCTTCACTGAAGGCATCTTGGTAGCTCTTGTGGCTTCAATAGCTTTAGTTTTGTGGATGTCAGAAGCCTCTAATCGCTCCAAATAGTCCTACGAGTAGGCTTACAAGAGACATTTGTGTCGACCATCACCAACAGTTCAGGAATAAGTTTCACCCATAGCCCTGGCGAAGGCTTGTATCCAGATCTGCTGCATCAGGACCAGGACTGACCAATGGTATCATCTTCATTTTGAATTTTTTTTTCTGGTTCCCAAGGTACTGAGACGATACAAAACTGTTCTCTCAGAGAGCTCCAAACATTCTCAAACACCATCCGTATGGAAGACCTAGCTCGACCTAGTTCTCATTCTACACACGACTTTTCATCTATCTAGCTAGGTTGTCTCACTCAGGGAGCTCCAAACATTCTCACCCACAGTCCGTAGGCAGGACCTAGCTTGAACTACTTCTCATTGTACATACAACCTACCTCCTACCTAGACTGTCTCCCTAAGGGAGCTCCAAACTATCCCACCCATCGTCCTTAGGGAGTACATAGCTCGAACTACTTCTCAAACTACACACCATCCATCACCTACCTAGACTGCCTCACTCAGGAAGCTCCAAACATTGTTACACACCGTCCATAGGGAGGACCTAGCTCGAACTATTTCTAACACTACACATCACCTATCACCTGTCTTCCTCTATGGGCTCAAACCTTTCTCACCCACCGTCCGTGGGGAAAACACAGGGTGAAGAAAGCATCCATCGCCTTCTACGTCTGCAACAAGACCTTTGGCAAAAGTTGGAGACTTCAGCCTAAGATAATCATCTGGATGTACACTGCCGTAGTTCGTCCCATTTTCACTTACGGATCGCTCGTGTGGTGGATCGCCTTAAGCAAAGCCTACAACATAACAAAATTTAGTACAGTCCAACGAACAGTCGGTATTGGAACCACAGGGGCGCTACCTACCTACTTAGGAAGTATGTACCTTCTATGGACTTCATTTGATGCCTTCTTGAACATTAGAATGAAAATGGTAAATCTCTGATGCCATAACCCGATTCCTATAAAAAGTCCTATCCAATGGCTTTGTGTACAGACTAACTACCCTTTCGAAGATACGGTTCTGGTATTTGTTTTCGACATTTGTAGATCTACTTTGAGTTCTTAGATGGCGCTGTTGCCTGTTTTTGGCAAAAGTATTCCTCCTAACTTCATTTTAATTTTGTTTGGCGACTGAAAACCCTTTTAACTTTTGCATGCCTCAACGAAGTTTAAGCCTGAATACGATCTTAAAAACATTTATAACTAGAAAAAATCCGACCTGAGCTTGTGGTTATGGCCAAATTTTCACATTAGATCGTTCGCAGCTGAAAATCTTCGTTAAAACACATTCTTAGATCCGACTTCGAAAGATTTGTTTCCTTTGGCGATTTTATCTGCACATTCATTGGATGTATGGTTCATGTGGCATACAATCAGTTTAGATTAACTAAAACAATAAGCTAAACATGATTGCAGAGAAAATAGCTTAATCTTCCAGGGGGAACTTAGGAACCACTTAATGACAGTAATAGTCCACCTAGGAATTTTAGAGATATCTCATTACTCTCTCCACCAAATGTGCTATTCGTACAAATGTTTGAAAATTTACTATTCTACAGACATATCTCTAATCCTCCATTTATCTAAAGCTCTTATTGTACCGAGCTAAACTGAAAACAAAGTTCCATTATCATCCGCAATTGAATCCACCACGTATTCAAGTTGGAATTGATTATTTCCACTGAAGAAAAGTAAATTTACACAATTTTTATCAAAACAAATTTATTTGCACTATTATGGAGTTCAACTACTGCCAGAGAAGGCTTAAAAGGGAAAGAGGTGGCATGCCAGGCTCAGCTCCTTTCCGGAATCCTAAAAAAAAAACAAAAAACAAACTTCCAACATCAGTCTGAAGTTATTTTCCTTGTGGGATTATGCTCACCCAAATACAAAACCACTGGGATGAATCCCCAATGGAAAACCGTTTTTGTTACATCGAAAACTGCTTCTAAACGTTCTTTAACGTCTGGTGGCATACCCATTTTTAACAAATTATGTTTTTTTGTACAAGAATTTCTGAAGAAAAATTTTCCTTTTTTAAAGCACGAGTGAATCCATTTGACAGTCAGCTTATAGTGGAATACATAAATGTGAAGTTGGTTGGGGTTCATACATAAATGAACGCATTCAGATAAAATGTGAAGAATGAACTAAAAATGAAATTTTCCTTTTTTTTTAAGTATTTTTGAGAAATAGAGGTAAAATAATGTTGTTGCGGTCCTATGATTCTTCTTATATGACAATCATAGTTTTTTGTGCATATGGTTCACTGTGCGATACAGTTAGAACTTTTGCACGAACGTAGGGCAGAAAAAAACAGTCTTCCACTTTCTTTGCATCCAGTCTTATTTAATCGAAGAAGTCTATATTTTTATAACAATTTTTCTCAAACGAATTAACACCGTAAGGCTACTTCGTTAAAGACTTCCAATTGCTATGCAAAGTGTTGAACGCTGTCACTATACACACAACTGACATTAGAAATGTCACTCTGCACACTTGGAACTGCTTAAAACGTTTTCTAACGAATATAAAGGAAAATTAAATTGAAAACTATTCAATGAAAACTATAAGTAAATCCAAAAAAACTTATCTCAAAAGCAAACCTAGTATGTCAACTATAAATTAGAAACATCATTCCTCTCGTTAAACATCAGGTATCTATCAAATCATTCGATTTATCCCGTCCATAAATTCATTGAACAAAACACTTTTTTAGACACGAATTGAATATGTCCACCTTCCAAGTTGGATCCCTCTGTGAAGACTGTTTCACTTATGGCTTACAAAACTACCTTAAACTTTTCTACATCAATCTGGAAGAACAAATTATTAAATGTGAAAGTTCCCATTGTATGTTTCCTTACCTAAAGAAGTCAGTTCAAAATCTGTTTCCAGATTCAAAACAAACCGACAGTATTCTCAGTTTGGATGAATTTCTTGAAGAAAAAGCCAAACAGATTAACTTATCACCTGACAAAATCGAAAGGAAATCATACAAACATGAAATAGATGACATTCCGATTATGTATGATTTTTCAGCGCTATTTATGGATAATCCTGTGAGAGCGGAAGACAATGTTAAGACAGAAATTTGTGCATCTACTTCGGCAAGGAATTTATTCAAAACTGAAGATGTAAAGCCAATCAAAGATGAGGTATTGTTGCAGCAAAGGAAATCACCACCAAAAGCAAGAATTTCTCGATGTCTATCGAATGTGAAGAGCAGTAGCAACTCAAAGAAATCGAATTTGAAAAAATCAAAAGTTCAACGAGGGAAAAATGATCCAGTTCTTGTCATCGAACCGCAGAGTGGGAAGCAAATGCGTCCATTGGATCTGATAAAGCTCTACATGCAAGGCAGTAATGATAAAAAGTGGCCATAAGAACTAGAATTTAAGGAAATAGACTAGGTAACAACAAGACTGATGTAATTAATTTTTAGAATAAAGTTTTAAGTTAAATGTAATCGGGTTTGTGTGAACTTTTTAAATGAACGAAGTAGGTATAGTATATGCGTTCTTCCATGAGTTAAGCTCCGAATTAATGTGGCCAATAGAAAACCCAAAGGAGGTCCTTTGGAGCTTGTCACCAATATCGTTCCTTGAGAGTGTTTAAACAACAAAAAGGTAATGATGCGGTTTCACCTACATACCCATTCTTGAAAAGAGCTTAAAAATGTCTTTCAAGTCAAAGTTGTAGCCACTGGACAGGGTAGTTCTGATATTTTATTGTTACTGTTATTAACTTTCATTCATGGAAGTAAATAATTCGATGATGACACGATTTAATTAAAAATGCTTGTTTACTCGTCTGCAGGTACATCCCAATAAATTAAACTTGTTTTGTTTTGCACAAATCATTTTTGTTAAACTTGAAACTGTTGGTAGTCAGGTTTTTGAGTGCTTAATTCAGTTTGCATCTCATCATGTGGAACGCAAGATCGACGGTGTTTGTTGGATTAAATCTTCTAGTGTTAATGTTACTTGTTCATAGTGGCATTTCATATTCTAATAAATTTCAGGAACCTGAACAATCTGGTGAATGAAAGCATTTAGACGTAATCTAACCAATATACAACTTTTTTTTTTTTTCTTAATTTTTAGGGACGTTAAATGACACCGCCAAATCTTTCGGAAGTTAGTTTTTTGTTTAATTATTTAATGTCTTTTGTTTTAAGTTGTGTTTTTGTTTTATGAGGATATGCAATCTATGGAGGAGAGCCAAGTCTGCTTGGCGAGTTTCCATTTATGGTAAGATACTTGAATTCATTTTGTATGTGTAAACTGATAAGTACCATGATTGTTAATTTCATTCCAAGGCTGCTCTTGGATGGCTTGATGAATCTTTGGAGTTAAAGTTTCATTGCGGTGGCATGTTAATTAGCCCAAATATGGTTCTAACTGCGGCACATTGTGTTTATTTGAATGGGTAAGTATTTTTTTCTGGAACGTGCGTTAGCTACGATCTACAAAGTTATTGTCAGGCTTAGTCACAGTACGTTAGCAATATCTGAGCGCGGGTATGTAGTGTTGCAGGTTTGATTCCCAAAATTGAACTCTTGAACTCAACTTTATTGTCAGATTAGTTAAATGAAACCAGTGTTTGGTATGTTTTGCAACCGGATTATGTTCACGCAGGGGCAGTGGCCTTCCAAGTACTAGAACTGAACAGTTACAGCTTAATTTTTGTACTAAAAACACTGCTCCTCTTGATTTCTGAAAACATTCTGTATGCACCTGAAGTTCGGTACTTGTCATATATAGAGACGAGACTTCGAAATAAAAAAAGTTATTGACGCTCTTGATGGCAATATCCAATTGAGCAGCAAAGTTTGTTGGGTTGTTAAGCGATTCAATCTGTTTCAAATTGCGTAGCTACTGTCCCACATTCTATGTGACAGCAAGCAAATATCTTGAAAGTAGTCGAAATCTTTGCACGATTCTGTTGCACTACGCTTTGGAATTCAAAATTCTCCGACGGCGTTATACTAACTACAAGCTTTGCAGCAACCGAAAGCAAGCTGCATTCACCACTCTTCAGCAGTGGATATGGATATGGACCAAGTTCCTTTTCAATTTACGAAAAAAATCGGTGAAAGAGTATTCTTTTCGTCTGTCTGACAGATAGCACTCTTCCATCGATGTCGATTCTGCGTAAGCTTGTTCAGTCAGATGACTGGAAGTGATGAATTTTCTTGGTTGCAGCTATTCGCTTTTTGGACTATATCCACATCCTTGTATAGTTCATATAGTAGCCAGGGGATCCAAATAGCTCAAGGTTTCCGCATCGGCTTAACCTGGATTTTTTTTTCCTGCTTAAAACTCTTCCCTCTTTATGCCCTTTAAGCAGCTGCTTGCAATAGTTGGGCAGACGTTCCGTAGGTTTATCCATAATCCATTATCTTTGGTAGTATTCCTTAAAGGGACAGGATCGGACTTCGAAATCGTCAAAGTAGCCCTGATATCGATGAACCAAGTGTCACCATTGATTTAATCTCTGGATTTGCCTGCTATCCCATGAATGCTTGAGTGCATCGTCCTTAACCCATAAAGGTGTATACAATGGATTCTAGAGACCGCCGCAGGAAGTAAAGCAATTGCTTGTGACGAACTTTAAACGTTGCGCCATGTTTTAGCTTTCTCAGTACAACAAGTTAAGATCCTTCAAACATGCTGTACAGTTGCAACGGTTTTTCTTCAGTATTCGAACCAAAATCTTATACGAGACATAATGCTTCAATAGCAGATTGCATTTTCGTGGAACCTTCTTGGATTTTGGGACTATTTTCGGGTGGAAAAATAGCTAGACCCAGAGAACATGCAATTTGCAACCATTTCTAGCACTTGCACACTTGCAGGTGCAATAAAACCACATTAGTTAGAATAAACTTCAGCTTAAGGAAGTTTCTTATTTTACAGAGTGAAATTTGTTAGCCTACAACATCCTCCTTTATTCTAGAAAACAACCCGATGCAGTGCACATAGGAGGCCATCCGCTGATAGAAGATAACTGGCACAATTTTCGCTACTCTGTGGTTAATGTCACAATTTTTCCGCAGTATAACTCCCAACAGGCTTACTATGACATTGCATTACTCGAATTAGACACTCAGTCACCGTAAGTCTTCTCCAAACACTCATACATTCCATTCATACCTAACGTGTAACTTAATTTACAGCATTCCTCCTGTATGCTTATGGATTGAACCGGATCTGCATTCAAACAGTGTGACCGCTATTGGATACGGACTAACTGCATTTGGTATGTAAATTGTTACAATGCATACAAAAGGCTAATTAACTGTACAAATGAGACTTTGTTTTCCACTTATAGCCGGAAGGGAGTCACAGCAATTACTCAAAGTGAAATTAACTGCATTTCCGGAAATGTTCTGTCAGCCATTTTTCAAAAGACAACGAAAATTCAAATCAGGTCTTTCCAACTCACATATTTGTGCTGGTGATAAGAATGGTAATAAGGATACGTGTCAGGTTTGTTTTGATTGAGGATTCCAGAGCATAAAAATAGATTTTACTGACTTTTTGTAGGGTGATTCTGGTGGGCCACTACTTGTTGATCATAAAAATATAAGGTATGCTGTTGGAATCACATCCTCAGGACAAGCATGCTCTGGTTTTCCTCCGGCAATGTATACGAAAATTTCATCCTACATAGACTGGATAAATAAGGTGTTAAGTGAGCATGACTATCCGTTGTTAAGAGATTGTTCCTGAAAGTTAACAGAGGAACTGCTTATGAGACAATAAAGAGTAGGTTGAGGCGTTAAATTTGTTTTAATTTGTGTCTTACAATTTTCTTTATACTCGAACGGGTCCTAAGTTAAAGGACACATCCACATCTTCCTCAGACATATAGAGCTTGTCTGTAGCAGCTTTTAGCTTCCCTTTGCCGTGTTCATCTTCGAGTTGTACTTATTTGCTCGAATTTCTTTTGATGAGCTCCACAGAGAGTTTGTCCACTATGAAGCTCTATTCCTTGACTTCTCCGCTATTCCTCCAGCAAATGAGATTTTATTCATTTATGGGAAAGCTTTTGTTTTGTCCTGCTCAGAGCATGATGATTTGCTAGTTAGTTCACTTCTTGAAAGGAAGGTGAAGTCCACTACCTCAGTGTGTGACGTGGAGACAATGTAGAATTGGGGAATAACCTTCACCTATAGTTTTGCTCCCTTCTTGGGTGATTCTCTATTTCCTTAGCTCACAACTTTCGCCCATTTCTGTCATTCGATACCCAGAAACTCGTCCATGTTTGAAAACGATAGTTCACCCTTAATCACTGAATTAGTTCCATGAGTAGCACTGATTTCACATCCCTTGAACTAAAGAATGAAAAACTTCTACAGAAAGGTGTCGATTCTGGAACGCACACAACTAGGCCTTCCTGCTTCCTGTGCTTGCAATACTCTAAAACAAGATTTCAACAAGACGCATTCCAATTAGATTCGGTCTAAAAAGAAGTCGGCGTTGATGATCGTCTTCACAGATTGAGATAAAAAATTTACTTAGACTTTCAGCACATCGAACACCCGATGGAGATCGGGTAGCAATTGCCGCACCACGACTTCTGTAAAAACTGCAGAAATCGCTGTGAGAGAAGAACAGAGGGAGAATCCCGAGGTAATTCTGATTGAGGCGACTTGTGGCTTGGAAAAGGGAACAAATGAGATTGTTTCTTCCTACATGACATCAATCAACAAGCCTTTTCCAGTTAGACTGGTGCAAACTGCCTCCAGTTACGAATTCCAATTTGGTTGAAGTTTCCTTTCACTTGCACGCCATATAACGTGGCGTCTTCCTCTATTGAGCTATCCCTCCGGGTAAGATTCGAATACGTTGCATTGTCCATTCGCTTTACAGTCATCTCAAACGTCCAATGCGCCTTTTTTTGACCAGGCCGACGTCGCTGTCCAGCTCCTATAATTCACGCTCCTCCATCAACGCCTACAAGACTGACTATCTTGCGAAGTCTCCTACTACCTTGAAGTTTGAGCTGTCCACTGTGACTTTCTGTCCGATTTATCGAGGTTGTGTGTCCCTTCAATTACTTTAGTTATGCACTGCGACAAACGCATATGACACTGCAATCTGAAAGATCTAGTGTGCCTGGAGCCGGTTAGACAATTGAGAATATCTCCAGTCGAGGCATTACAAATGTCCTCTGGTGTTAGGACTTCCTTGTGGAGAAAGCATTTTCTTCAAGTACTTAGTTTTGCCATGTAGAAGCGGATGGACACCAATGCTCCGGTCCGAAAAATCTTCGAATTCGCCCCCGAGGGACAGCGCACTAGAGGAAGACCGCGACTCAGGTGGCGCACGCAAGTTGAAGGGGACCTCAATCAACTTAGCGTGCGAAACTGGAGGCAGCTAGCTAAAGATCGTCGGTTTGTGGCTCTGGCGTGTATAAGTCTTGCGTGTGATGGCTCTTTACATCATTGTCCAAATCGTTCGTTGGTTATAAAAATCTCAGTGAGCTCGTTACCAACCTCCGATGGAGCAGCGAGAATTCTCCATCGTCATTCTGCATAAACAAACGATCTTGGCAGGGATGCTAAAACTAGATATGGCTTTATATAGCTTGTGACTATAAATTCCAACATAGACGCCCTAAAAATCGTGAAACGAAAGGTGGGTATCGATTTTGACTTCTTTGGTTTGCTACAGGATCTGTTGAAGTGTGTAAATTTGGTCAGTTAAGAACTTTTCTGTACTAAAACTGCACTACGTTGCCAAGTTATTGATGTTGGGGAGACTGATTCCTCTAGAATTGGCTGAGTTGAAGGGTTCTTCTTTGAAGTGGATCGGTGAAAAGATGTGGAATGCTGCTGAGATTTTCTTCATCAGGCATGCTCTTCACCAAGTCCTTTTCAACTCAATTGCATAGCTCAACCGATAGGCCTCAGGTTCAGTAGCCTTTTTATGTTTATGCTTGGATATTGTTATCCTCACTTCGTTTTGATAAGGTTGATGGTTGTTTTGGAAGGTATACAATCAAAAATAGATGAATTTTTTGGTCCAATAACCTTCAATAGCCGCTTACCTCAGTAATCCTTTAAGATACTGTTGCAATGCTCAGTAATCTGCTTGTACATTTCACTCAAAATTTCCCCCCTAGCCTAAGTGTAAAAGGACACGAAAAATGTTCTGCCTCAGTTGGGAAAAATAAAGAATTGTTCCACAAAAAGCATGAATAAACCACCTCTTCTCCCAATCTCTTTTGTCTACAACCAAGTAAAAGTCTAAAATTAACTTTAAAAAACCAAACACGAGCCTGAACTTACCCATCCTGCAAAAAACCCACTCACAAACTGTACAATCCAAGGAAATGCGAGAAAATAAAATCATTTATGGTCCATTTATCAGCTGAATTTCCTTCCGAGGTTAATGGATCCCATCTCACAACATCCACCCGTGCCTACAATTTAATATACAAAAGTCCAAAATTCCTTTTAAAGCCATTTATAAGTAGATATGCCTCATTAGCGTTCTAAGGACGAGCCCTTTCAATTCACTTTCTAATCAATCAAAGATTCAAACAAAACAAAATTACGAATACCAAGGAGCATCACATTTATCCGTAAATTCGCTTGAAGTCCTTAAATGACAGAAAATATGTTTCGATTTTTAACAAAGCCATTGTGCGGTTAATGGCTCCACGGTTGCCAATTCCAGTTCTTGTTTCGAACAAATATGAAACCTCCAACATCCTTAAGGTAAATATTCAATTTACAAGCTGATATCATAGAACATATCCACGCAATTACGTGGATGGCTCGTTTAGACGCAAATAGGGAAATGTATCTTTGTACGAAAAGGGAAAAGCCTTCCAGGCACGATGTCAATCTACCTTACAATCCTTTAAATTTAGAAAGGGGACTGTAGAAAGAAATTTTATTGGGAAAATATTTGTGTAAAAAGGAGTGGCAATGTGTCACGATTCCTGGAATGGTAGACATCTATGCTATTTGAAAGAGTTTTTATTGTTTCGAAGAATTTACTTTAACTCCTTTGAAGGAGACTGCCTGCAATGGAAAGGTTATTTAAAAAACAAACAAAAAACACTCAACGGGAGGGGACCGCTTACATAGACTTGGGATGTGAATTGTAAGCTGAAAAAGAATTCATGGAGGATAATGGAAATTGTGGTAGAATTTTTTCTTTTGCAACAAAGACATGCCGTTACTTTAATCCTTTAATGGATCCAATGGTCCTCCCTAATTTTCAATCAGCACTTTTTTAAATCTCATTTTCAGTAGACGATGCTAGTCATTTGTGTCTGTCGCTTCGGCTTTTCTTAGTCCTTTGACTCTTAGTTTGTTCTGCACGTTTGTCATAAAGGAACTGATCTCCAACCAGTAATCCTTTGAGCCCATCATACGATTTGTTAGAAGCTACGGGCTTGGCAGGTTCACTTCTCCCTCTTCAAGGCGCTTGTGGTGAAATATTGCGTGTTCCACGTCTTCCTATTCATCTGGACATTCTGGAGAGAAAGGCGAAGGGTATCCTTTTGATAACTACCGTGCCCGGACAGAAACTGCGTAAAGTAGTAGCTTCAGCTCCCGCGTATTCGATGGTGAGAATAAATTTGTGTGTCCATTTGCTTTTGACCGAGTTATACCATCTAGCTTGCCACAATGCCACAGATGTTGCCCTAACTTCAGCCTTGACCATCCGATGGCCTCTTGCCGGTTCCCGGTTCGCCCAAAGTAGACCATCTGCATCTCGTTGACGAGAATATCGGCTATAACACAACATGCTTCGTCCGAAATCTGATTGCGCAGAGCCTGTGTGCTCACGAGAGCTTCCTTCTTTTTTCCTTCGTTATAAGAGCCCCCATCCTAATCGGAGCAGTGAATAGAAAAATGAAAATAACCACTCTGGACAAGAGGATCATCTTGACGTATCTAGGTTCACCTCTATTTGGCATCATTCGGGAAAGCACTGATTGCACCTGTGACTCCTTTTTGCTGGAGTACTCGGCATGCGTTTTTTAAGTTCAGTCTTCTCTCAAGCGTTACGCCTATGTTTCCAACCCGGAAATTTGCATATTCCACAGTCTTTCGGCTAGTTATTTAAACAACCTCGGTCTTGTGGTCAGATAGTTCTAGGCCGACAGACTTCAGCCAATTTTTGATCCTATCGACTGTTTCATCCGTGGCGGACTTTATCTCGTGGATGTGTTTGCCCACGGTAATCACGGTCATATCGGTGGCGTTGGTTGTCATTATGTTCACAGAAGGGGTCCAAGAACCAACCCTTGTGGAACTTCCACCGTAACGTTGTAATTTATACATAACGCCGTTATGGGTGTAGTACTCCAGCTTCATTAGGTAGCAGGTAAAACGTCAGGATAAACTGATGTAAAGGACAGTTTTTTTTTGCGTTGTTTTCGAGTTTTGGGCGAATAAACGCTTTACAGAGTGAAGTGATCAGAAGAGGAAAATAATTTTTAACGTCGTTCCAATAAAAGTTGCCACTGACACTATTTTAGGCTCTGCGACCGACGCATGTGACACTGCGACCTGAAAGATCTATTGTACCTGTAGCCAGTTAGACAAGGAGATCCTTTACCTACCTAATGAAGTTGAGGATATCTCCAGTCGTAGCATTACGAATGTCCTTCAAGGTTAGGAATTCTTAGTGGAGAAAGCGTTTTCTGACTTTGCAGATAGCCACGCACTCGCAAAGTACGTGTAGGATAGGAAGTTCTGTTTCTCCCAGCTGTCCAGACTCGTTCTGAACGAGGAAGTAGGGATGCCGTATAAGGGTTCAGCATCTATGTATCAGGATCTTTTCTAGCAAGTTGGTCTGCAATTTCATTGCCTTCAATGTCTCTGTGTCCTGGTACCCCGCAGAGCTTGACTTTGTTCCGTTTTGAGTGGTCTTGGAGAGCAGTAAAGCAGTCTGAAACGGCCTTTGAGTTGCAGTAATAGGAACTTAGTGCTTTAAGCGCTGCTTGACTATCAGTGAATATATTGATAGTTACTTCCCTTTATACAGGAGTCGAGAATGATGTTGGCGCAGGTATGTCTAAAAGACATTAAGGCACATTCCAAGTGCCTTTGAGACTCTGTGATTGGGCCATAGATGCCGACATCCACTCCGGAGAACGTCTTTGATCCATCAGTATACCACACTAGTCCTTTTATATTCAGAAACAGATCGCCAGCTTCCCAGGACTTACGGTTCGGGATCTCAATCTTGAACTGCCTGACAAAACAGAGTAATTTGGGCATAAAGTCGGATACCGTGCTAATCTTTTCAAGCTTGGGAAAGTCAGAGAGGATAGCCATGTGACCCATTGATCTGCTTGGCTGGGTTCCTGTAGAGCGTTGCAGGTTAACTGCACTGTTCTGTCACCGATCCTGAGGATAGAAAGGATGGAACACTATTTTATTATGCTATCAAGGTCAGACATAAGTCGCCATTCACCTTCTTCATTCGACAAGCAGGAGTTCGAGTTAGAGAAGGAAACTCCCTAATCTTGGAAGCAACGGAAACGTGTTTAAGATCATCAAATGTCCAAATAATGTTCATGGTATGATTTGCAGAAGGACTTTCAGAGTTGGACAGGTTGGCCAAATAATACTTGAGAAGTCAAAGTTGCAAGTGAACTAAGTCGCTTTTGGCTGGGATCTGGCAACTATTTTGAACTAGTGACGAGTGTAATGACTAAGTCGGACAAACAATGCTGAGGTTCCATTCATCGGGCATTGAGTTAATGTATGCTCCTTACCAAGTCATCGCCTGCCGCTTTGAAGAGCTCGGCAGTCAGGCCATCTCCTCCAGCAGCTTTGTTGGACTTCAGCTTAGATATGGCTATCTTCACTTCATCCAGGTCCAGGATGCTTGTTTGTCCGATCCTCAGGAAAGGAGACCCTCTGAACTGCGCCAATTACAGAGGTATAAGTCTTCTTAACATCCTATCTGCCGTATTATGTGAAAGTCTAAAGCCGTTCGTCAACAACCTGATTGGTCCATATCAGTGTGGCCCTAGGCCGGAAAAGTCCACCATCGACCAAATATTCACACTACGGCAGATCTTGGAAAAAATCCAGGAACTCCAATCGATACACACCATCTATTCATCGATTTCAAGGCCGCGTATGACAGCATCTATAGAGACGAGTTATACAGAGCTATGTCTAGTTTTGGCATCCCTGCCAAACTCATCCAATCGCAGGATGTCCAATTACTCACAGACGCTGATCGAAAGAAAGCAGCGTGATATCAGTGGCGCTTTCGCGAGTATTGAGACGGAAGCGGCAAAGATGGGTTGAACACGGTAAATGAGAGCAAGACCAAGTATTTGCTGTCAACCAGAAGGGACACTCAACACCGACGTCTCGGTCAGAACGTCTCCCTCGACAGATATAACTTTTAGGTGAAGGACTTTGTCTACCTCGGCTCCGCTATCAATTCAGACAACAACACCAGCGCTGAGATCAAACCAAGAATAACCCTAGCCAATCGCTGCTTCTTTAGGCTAAGAAGGCAATTGACTAGCAAAGCCCTCTCTCAAATAACCAAAGTGACCCTATGTAAGACTTTAATAGTCCAAGCTCTTCTCTTCCGCGCAGAGGCATGGACTTTATCAAAAATGGATGAGGGTGCACTTGGCTGCTTCGAGAGGAAAATTCTTAAGGTGATTTTCGGTCCCAGCGACGAACTGTACGGGCTGTACAACGACATCCATTTAGCCAGAAGAATGAGGACTAAGGTGGCTGGGTCATGTAGAGCGGATAGACACCAATACTCCGGTCCGAAAAATCTTCGAATCCGCCCCCGAGGGACAGCGCAGTAGAGGAAGACCGCGGCTCAGGTGGTGCATGCAAGTTGAAGGGGACCTCAGCCAAGTTAGCGTGCGAAACCGGAGGCAGCTTGCTAAAAATCGAGCTGGCTGGAGACACTTGTTGGTTGAGGCTGAGGTCCACCCCGGACTGTAGCGCCACCTTAAGTAAGTAAGTTAAGATACCTACTTACTTACTTATCAGGCCAGCGACCCTTGGAGGGTCTGAACTTGAACTAATGCCGCTTTCCATCCTTTACGGTCCCGGTCACGCTGCTTCCAATTTACTAGACCAAGGTTCCTGGCGTCCGCCTGATCTTTAAGCCGGAGGTTCGGTCTTCCTCTTCTTTGTGAACCAGGTAGCTGGGATTCGAAGATCCTCTTAGCTGGAGCATTCTCGTCCATTCGCTCGATGTGGCCGAGCCATTGCAGTGGACGGATTTTTGCCTTCCGAACTACATCCACATTCTCCTCCATTCGCCCTCCTCGCAAACTGGACCAAATATTCGACGTAGAATTTTTCTTTCGAATGATCCCAAGATCTGCTCCGCTGTCTTGCTTATCGTCCAGCATTCAGCTCCATAAAGCAGAACTGGCAAGATCAGGGTTTTGTAGAGTATGATTTTGGTCCTTCGGTTGCCTAAGGTTATCCTTCGTCGAATCTCCACTAGGATGTCATTTGTGGAGTTTATGTTTGCCCCGAGGTAGATAAACTCCTTCACTACCTCAAAATTATAGCTGTCAATTATTAGGTTTTGACCTAGACGGTGTTCGACGGATCGGTTTTTGGTAGACAGCATATAGGTAGGTAGGTCTAGGTAGTAGTGGCTGAAACTGGTAAGTCTGCCAGAGACACAAGAAGCGCGGATGCGCCGTTTTGATACCACAACTCACGTGACCTGGGTGTTGATGGGCGTAGCTAAGAGTGTGGTTCTCAGATCCATCCTGTGGTGTTAAGAAAATTGATAATGTTGCAAAATTTGATGTTAGAAATCTCAGATAGTTCCTTAAAAAAGGGTCTTCCGAGAGTGCGCTGCCTGGTTCTGGCAAGTGCCGGGCAGTCACAGAGAAATTGGAATAGCGTTTCCTTTTCTTGGGAATTGTCGCAACTACGGCAGTGGGGGTTGGACGGGATGCCTAACTTGGCAGCGTGTGGACCGATTGGCCAGTGGTCCGTGCTAAACAGCATATACTTTGTTTTATCCTCATTTATCGTGAGACCAACTCGTTGGGCTTGTTTTTGTATTGCCGTAAAAGCCTCAATAATGGCGCGCTGGGACCGGGCGATGATGTCGATATCGTCTGCGTATCCCAGCAGCTGGATGGATTTGTTAAATATAGTGACTTCTGTGTTTACGCCGGCCTTTCGCACTATCAGCTCCAGCACAAGATACCTAGAAACATTTTAAAATTAAGCTTCTATGTGCCAATTAAATGACGCATATAGTGAGTCATCAATGAAAATTCGTTTTGTGTATCTCACATCAAGCCATTTGTTAACGGAATGAGATATTTTACATTTAAAATGTGGATACTTAGATTGAAAAGTGTTTTTCATTTGTCTACCTATCCGAAAGGATAATATTGGAAAAACCGCATCGATCCTTCAATTTTATTGAATTTCATCAATCAGAGGGAGTTTTGAAGGTTATAAAGTCTACCGAGAGGTACATAGGTACCGGGGCGCGGCTGGGAAAACTTGAAATTAAATAATATTATTACAGCTGTTATTTTTATTTTTATTTTTATTTGTAGAAATGGTGGTTTCTGGTTAACCGGCCAAAAGAGTAACTTTAAACCAAAAGCCTAACCCAATTTTCCATCAAATTGATAAATGAAATAACGAAACTTATGGCTTAATAGAGGGCGTTGTATAAATCCACAAGGCTATACAATGTTGATGTATTCAGTGTTTTTAAGAACTCATAGTTCATCAACTAAAGTGTCTTTCATTAAGCGCTTCAGATCTTTAATTTGAAATAAAACAAAGTGTGTGTGAGATATCATCGACATTTTCTATTCGTTGGAAAGGCCTATCGGCCTATAACATCGTTCAAATGTCCACCGCGGATTCTCATCCGAAATGTCAAATTTTCCATGACTCTGGTGCATAAATCAGGCTGAATTTGACTGGTGGCATGGGTTATGTTGGCTTTGAGAGCCGCCGTAGTTTGTGGCTCATTCGCATAGACCTGCAACTTCAGAAAACCCCACAAGAAAAAGTCTAACGGGGTCAAACCGCACGATCTCGGTGGCCAGTTCACATCACCTCCACGTGAGATGACCATGCCCTCGAATCACTCGTGCAGAATTTCCAATGTGGCGTGAGTTGTGTGGCACGTAGCGCCATCCTGTTGAAACCACATGTCGTTGGTGTCCATATCATTCAATTTCGGTCAAAAGAAGTTGGTAATCATCGACCTTTAGGCCTGGCCAACGTCGTTCTCAAAGAAATATCGACCGATGACGCCGCCAGCCCAAAATCCACACCAAACAGTGACTTTTTCGGGATGCATTGGGCACTCTTGGATCTCATGTGGATTGGTATCGTTCCAAATTCGATAATTTTGTTTGTTGACGTACCCGTTCATCCAGAAATGAGCCTCATCGCTGAAGATGATTTTTCGATGAAAATTACGGTCAAATTCGAATTGCTCCAGAGCCCATTCAGCGAACACACGTCGTTGGCTATGGTCGTTTACCTTCAGCTCCTGGGTCAGTTGAATTTTGTACGGGTGTAGGCCCAAGTTGCCAAGTTGTGGTCTGCGAAAGGCCGAGTTCTTGTGAGCGGCGCGAAATCGACTGCAAACTCTCACGGACAGCGGCCATGTTTTCGGCAGATCTTGCGTTTCATCGACGTACGGGCGTTAGTTGATCGTTTACTGAACCAGTGGACTCAAATTTATCCACCACACTGCGAATAGTTTTCTCAGAAGGACGATTATGGCGACCGTAAAATGGGCGAAGCGCGCGGAACGTTGCCCGAACAGAACACCCATTTTGATAAAACAATTTTATTATTTGAACGTGTTGTTGAACGCTTTATCCATCCATGGTGACTGAATAAATGACAGCCAATTTGACAGATGTAGCTTCAACAATATGGCCGCGATCAACTGTCAGAGTTCGGAAGTCCCTATTCGAAGAAGATTGCTGTATCGAGCTTTTTCATCACTACATCCTACACTTGTAAGAAAACTTATACCTAGTGTAAATCTTTTCCAAGATTCAGGGTGTAGTCCTGTTTGTATAGACGGTAAATCGATGAGAAGATACAACGACGAACAGTATAGCCTCTTCAGCGATATCGGCCTTACCCGGAAGAGTGTGGATAGAATGACTAACATGGATGGGACATTTAAAGAGGATGCAAAATAATGCCAGAGGGATGGAACAGTAAAGGCATTAGTAGGCGCGTGCAATTGAAAAGGAACATCAACCAACTTGACAATATGAAATGGAGGCAACTAACTAGAGATCGAACTGAATGGAGACGCTTGTTAGTTGAAGTTCAGATCCACAACGGCATGTAGCGTCATCGTAATCGTAAGTAATAAATAAGCTTGTGTGAAGTGTAGTCTGTCGCGGATGCTATTTACTATTAAGTCCCTTAGCAGCGAATTCAGGATGTTGTTATGTCCATAAAATTAATCATTAAGCGGTATAGGGTCCTTAATATTGTTTGACATTCCAGGCTCTATTCAAAGCCATCACCGAACGGACAATGGTATTCACGAATATCGAAGATACCACCTTTGGTTGGAGACTCATCTTCTGGTTAGAAATTTCGCTGAAGGTATGTAGGATCTGAAGGATATGTAATGAGCTGCATATCCTTTAGTAAATTGGTCTTCTAAATATATTTACTCTTCAGCTGAGAAGCCCTTCGAAGATGATTCCTTGATTCCTCGCGACGAGACTACTCGACAAATAAAACTGCAACCCTGAGAAAGGGTAATTGTTGTCTTTTTGTTGCCTTGAAGTGGGCTGTGTCACTGTGTTTTCCAATACATCCGCGCGTATAAGCTTGTGTTGAGTTGCTTTCGCTGTTGAACCTTTTCTGCTTTAAATGGATAAATAGCTTCTTTGAACCACTCCTTAGTAGAAAGGTCTTGGCAAAGTAAGATGAGCCAAGTTTGAGCTTGACCTAGCTGAATTTTAGCTTGAGAGGATTATATCGCTCCTTAGATGGACTCCATCTGACGAATAGATAGAAGGGAATCTGGAAAGCTATAAGCCAGGACTCTAACATTGTATCTTTAAGCTTCCTTGAAAGAGATGGGAAGCTTCGCTTTATATGAAGGCTTTTTAAAAAGGCAGAAGCTACCTTTAGCCTCTTTGAGAGTGCTGATGTCGTTTTATGTCTTTTGGCAGATGGATCGGAGAAATGCCTCTTTTTAGATGCACTTTTAGGCTTAAGCTAGCTGTCTGGCTTCCTTAGCGTAGTGTCCATCTAGCAACTTAGTCATCCAATAGCCTTGCAGCCCTCGACATCGCTGTTTAGCATTAGCCTAGGACGATAGCTGTTGGATTTCATATCCCAGTTTACCTTAAGAAATGAGGTTAATCGACTTAGACTGGACACCTAATTACAAAGTGGGGAACCCTATTAAATGCAACTGCAAGGATACAAGTATTCAGAAGGCCTTCACAAACTAACTGCTGTTACTTAAACCTCTCAAATGCTGATCAGTCCACTAAACTGCTTCGCCACAGTAGCTGCTCAGACAGTAGTAGAAAAAGTCTAGTGGTCGCTCCTTCAGCGATAGGTAGACATTTTTCGGTTGTGAATACCCTTATGATGTTATTCACACAGCGCGAGTGTTGGCATAATGATTATGAAACCCAGATGGTATAACGTTTCAGTGTTGTCTCCGAGGGTGGGGTGCAGAATAACTGGGGAGAATTTGTTCGTGTTGTATGTTATTGCTTAATAATTCACAGTATTTCTTCCCAACTTCCTGATGTCGCCATCATTACTCAGTGTCAGTTGGATGAATTCTCTTAGGCATATGACAACAGCTTTTTCGTAGTTGATGGAATCCAGAAGAACTAAGACAGCAAAATGTCCTGGAATATGCAGATAATTTGAATAGTCTCTTTAGACATGGCGTCGAATTTATACTAAAATTGGGGTCTCATATCTAAGATGATATTTTGGCTGTACACCCTGATTGAATAACACTATCTTACTTCAGGCTAGTCCAGTGGACAAAGGCTAAGAAAGTCACCATTAGAATAACTGAACAGAATCTCCCAGATCATAACGATATTCCAAGGAACTGTGCGGCTGACAGAACAGCCAGACAAGACTTTCTAGATACAGACAATATGAATCTTGATAATCCGAAAGCGCCTGTGTCCATGGCTGAACCCCTACTTTCCACCGATGCACTGTCGTAAGCAAATCATAAACAGTAACATCTACACAATTGCACAAATACCAGTCTTGGGCCTATCCTAGAAGTGACCGTGGGCCTCAGCCAACAGGCCCCTCAAACAAGCCAATTCCTTAGCTAACCGCCACCAGAAACGCACTTCAAATGAGTTGGTTTCCTTCTCCTTGTGCACGCTACCTTAGGTGAGGTATTCCTCAACTACCTCTGGGTTAGATTCGAAGACTCTTCGGGCCGAAGCTTTGGTGCTCATTCGCTCTACACGTTCTAGCCATCTCAAGTGACCAATGCGCAGTCAATGTCGCTGTACATCTCGTATAATTCATCGTGCAATCTCCTTCTCCAAAGTGCATCAACGCAAACGGGACCAAATAGCTTACATAGAATTTTTCACTCGAAGCGACCAAGGGTATCTTCATACGCATTCGATAGAGTCCCGGCTTCAGCGTTGTTAATGTATTCCTTTCCAGGGGCAGGCTTGACATTTCGTCACTTTTTTTTCAGTTGCCAGAGCTACAAAAGTATTGACTTTCTCACTTTCGTTACAAGATTTCCAACTGGCTGCCTTGGTCACAGGCCTACATATTGCTGCTACTGGCCGAGAATCTTGATCTGTAAAGATTTCTGGAGAGGATTCAGATTTGTATCTTGGACTTGTATGCTTTTTCTTTACAACTCAATTAGCCTCCATTCTATATCCCTAATTTAAAGGGTCATGGGCTCTAATAAATTCCGAAGTATACACACCTTATCTCATGCTCATGCTTATAAAATAAACCACAGAACAATTGGCTAATCCTTCCTTAACCTACAGTTACACCTACAGTTACATAAAAAGAAATAGATAAATTAATTTGATGTGATTACGACGCACACTTACATAATATCAAATGGAATGATCACTCATAATCAGAATCCTTAAGGACATAAAATGTTACAAATATCAAGTCCATCAAATTCATCTAAGAACTACTTACCTTTGACCTTTCAAAACATACACACACACACCTACACACTTACTATTAAAACTCAATCATAAAACACAACATTGATCACATCGTTTTATACAAAAGCCTCATTTGAAACAAAAACATGTCCTTTAGGAGTACACGTGCCTCGCTACGACTACCATTTAACATCAGGAACGTCTCAAGGGCCAATAAAAATGTTTATGACACGACGACGAGAAATCTAATGCAATTGTAACGCTGAAACATCGAATAAGATCCAACAGAGCTGTCTCTTTCGCCTCAATGAAGACATTAAGGATGTCTCATAGTATAAGAACCGATGGACATGATATTTGAAGAAAACACCACCTGTCAGTAATTCCATTACCAATGACAAGGATATATATTCAATTCTCCAAAGGAAGTTTTATTGTGAAAGGTTGTTATAATAGGATACATTGCCAATAGATTGGCAGACAAATGGCTAAATTACATCTCTATTCAGTTCGCTGAATAGAAATTAAATCCCAGTTAAAGGATGTCTGTTGGGGTGTTACATAAGTAATACCTGGACCACCACACAATGGTGGATATAAAATCAGGACACTTTTCTTTTTGTTGATATGTATCGTGTTTATGTGTGAACGTGTTATAAAGAAAGAATCCGTATCTGGTGTCACCATTGTTCGATAAGGAAAGTACTAAGCATGTGATTCCTAAAAATAAAAAGGGATGAAAAGCTTAGGTTTCAGAAAGTTAACGAGTTTATAAGAATAGAACGAGAGGAACGTATTCGAATGTGATCATAGCACGTGATGATATACGAATTTCGGTTGATGTATCAAGTTATTTCATATGGAAGCGTAGGACTCCACTCGAATCAAAGAATTATAGATTGTGGTCTGGGATGCAACCATCTCTAGTTTTTGAGTTAGTTTGGAGGGGTCCTCTAGAAAAGAGCTTATCTTAGACCAAAAGTAGGTTCATTGCGATACCACTGTGAGTGTTAGGGTGCCTCCATAAGATGGGAAAAGTAGTGAGCCCGACTTGGAGTAGAAGACTTCACTTTGTTCACCTGTAGTTGATGGACAGCAGAAATAACTAGACTGGAACTAGAGACAGGCAGCATCACTCCAGAAAATGTCATGGGAATGATGATCTCGAGCAACTACCAAAAAGGCTCCTGTATCGTGTGTCAAAAATCGTAAAACGCTGTCGCGAAGAGCTCAAAACCCTCACCGCGAATCACAACGTAACACTCTGGTAGATCCCGGGACACAAAGGTATCTACGGGAATGAAATGGCGGATGAATTAGCCAGGAAAGGCTCGGAACAGGACCTATCAATAGGCGACCACTCAGTTCTACCCCCGTAGCTCTCGTCAAATCTAGCATAACACTAGACTTCCAAAGACAAGCTGATGAGCGATAGAGCGCACTCTCATCATACCGCATCTCCAGGAAACTCTGGACAAATATTAAGAAGATAAAAACGAGGCATATTCGTGCGCTAAACAGATCAAACTAAGCTCTCTTCACAGGGATCATCGCAGGCCACAACCTAATGGCGGCCCACCTTAGAAGAACGCGTTTAAGTACAGACGAGTTATGCAGAGGCTGCGGTTATACAGACGCGGAAGAGAACACAGCCCACTTCCTTTGCAAATGTCCCAATCTATACAGAACAAGGAAGACGGCCCTCGGTGAACACTATTTCAACGACCTGGGCGACCTGTCTAACAAGTCACCAAAAGCCATTCTAAAATTTACTATGAATTCGGGATGGTTCAGGGAGGCCGAACAATCGTAACTGCACTCATCCGAACCTTTCCCCTCTTTTTTATCTTTTCAGAATGGACATTCCACGTCAGAGGAACATAATGGATTCGTTAGAGATCCGAGTGAAGGCTGCATCACGCGATAGACCCACCACTTCAACCAACCTACTTACCTTTATCGAGTCAGTATTTTACAATGGAGAAAGAGATAAGAAGACGAACATATATACTCATAAGGACATGAAAAATAAAAATAAAAATAAAATTGGAATCTTTTTGGCAAGATCATTGAAAAAGTATTCGCTCAAGAGAGTTCTCCTAATGGTCGCTAAGGACGGGATACGTGCAGAGGAAATGTGCAATAGATTCGTCCTCTTGCTGTTCTCTGCAGCTCCTGCAGGCTATGTCCAAACGCTGAACACCTCAGATGTAATGCCCTGTTACGACGTTAGTTAGGAGAAAAGCTGGTCTCTTTTTATCCCAGTCGAGGACGTTGGGCTGTTAAATAATCTCATTCAGAGACATGCTGCCTACAATGGATCTAATCGAAGCCTGGCTGTCGATATAAGTCAGAATATCTGTGCTTGATACTAGGTTAATGTCCGGCCATGTAGAGGACTGGCGTAAAGCTGTGACTTCTGCTTAAAAGAAGCTGCAGTGATTGAAAAGACCGGCGGTTATTATAAAGCCGTCCATAAAGATCGAAATAGACTCATTGCAAAGGTCTAAGCAAAAGAAATGATGGCCAGGCTGCACAGATCCCCGAGGTTTGTAGACATAACTAGTTGATCCAGAGGTCAAAAAGTATCTAGACCATTTATGACTTAACTGCTGCTTTAAGCTGCGCTTTCATGCTGGCTGATCCTCGGCACGGTACGATTGACACCAATAATCCGGCCCAGTGGATCAGAAAAAGGAAAGGGAAAAAAGGAATAAGAAGGAACGTAGAGAGTTTACATTGATTACTTGGACCGAAAAACCAGAGCACGTTTGATATGATCAGCAGCTCTTACTTAAGCCCCTTCACCGCGACAAGGTAAAAGTCAAAGCATCTTTGCATTCATCCAAGCATTGAAAACCATCTCAAAGACTGCGGTTCGAAGACTATCTAACTGGATCATTGTTGTCCATTCTTTCACGTCTTTGAGCAAAGACATTTAATAGGGAACGCGGTTTTATCTTCCAAGTCTTCCTTGATATACAAACTATGACTCAATGTATCCCAACTAAAAATGCTTATTATGTCGTTTGTACTTAGTCGCTCCGTCAGTGTCTATTCACCTTTGGGGATAGAAGCTTTAGACAATAAGGCTTCTTAGGTTTGTCTCCGTCGGATTTCAATAAAAATGTCAAACATGTTTTGAGGCCTGTGGCTTCCACGAGCTCAATACGCCTTCGCTCGATCAAATATTTTGTTTTGTTGAGGCTATTTGACCTAGAAAGGATCCCTGGATCTTTGGCAAATGCGAGTTCAACAGGACTCCATCCGTTGGCCCAGGTTGTATCACAGAAAACGAATGCATTTTGTTCGAATCTTTTGTAGAATCTTTTTGGTGAAGGATTTGTGTGAGATTCGTTGATTTGTTGCCGGTTTGCGTTGCGAAGTTATTTAAGACGTTCTCACAGTACTCTAGACAGGATCTTGAAAGTCACGTTTAGCAGCGCTGTATTAGAAGTACGATCGTATTCTTGTAGATGATAGAGATGGAGAGGAATTACTCCAGCCGTTGACCATGTCATCTACTCAAACATTCTGGCTGATTTGGTTCATGATCGTCCCTAAAAAGTCCAAAACATTACTTTTATGTTTAAACAGATTCTCTGTCAAGCCGTCGGATCCAGAGGCTTTATGGTTCTTTAGCTTCTTTATCGTCTGAAGTGCTTCTTAAAAATACCTTTTACTTCCTGCAAATCGATGACCAGGCTTCCTTGTTTCTGACTTATTTTTTCCCAATCTTCTGGCTAGATACCCTCAAATTATTGACTTGATTTTCACTTCAAGCATGTTTGAAACACGTTGCTACCTCGAGGGTGGCTGGTAAATTTAAGTGGTATCTGCTCTATGGTTTACGAAGGTCCATCCAAATGAATACAAGATGATGGCATACGGGAGGGTTATTCGCACAAGCGTGGTCTCTAAGACTGGATCGCAGTTTCTTCTTATGCTAAAAACAATCAAAAGTCGAAATTTGCTTCCTAAATGTTTGATGTGAAAAAAAGTTGGTGATCTTGATGCGAATCTCACCCATGTCATGGCTTCTCGACTTGAAGTCAAAAATGTCAGCTTTCCTAGCTATTTTACACTACGAATATGGATTCCAACATGTGTAGTCTCTTGTAGCAATTCATGATCTTGTCCTTGAGTCAAGAACATTGCTCCACAGAAACACTCCATAGAACAATACCTCGTGTATAGTTTCCTGTTTCTCCACAGTGTTGCATATACTCGTAAACAGCGTGCCTCTTGCATGCCTTTTACGTTTCTAAAGACCATTAGCTCTGCTCAGTAGAAAACTATTCATACATTTTCCGTACCATTCTCTCTAGATGTATATGCATGTTTCAACGCAATCCTTTCCATTGTTTAAAAGGGAGCTTGCTAGCTATAACAAACCACCGGGAGTTAATCCAGCTCTTTGTTTCGCTCACCATTTTGCATCCCCCATAAAATAATTTTGTAAAAATAGTTTCTATTGCATAGCATTGGTAAGGACCAATCCTTCGCATATACTAATCCTTACAATACAGAAAGCACAGCACTTGGATTAAAGACTTATCAAGTTGTGAAGTAAAATAAAAGTCTCAGTGTGGGGTATAACTTGCAATGCCAACGATGGTATTGTTGTGAGCTTACCTGGACTACTAATACCCACAGTGGAAGAAAAATAGGAAGTCCATCCTTTACTCATGTTTTATGTTCTAATTGTATCTGCAGTTTATTGTATTATCGCAGTCCAGAAACCTAATCCTCCGAAGTCGTATAGTTCTTAAAGATTGAAATTTCCTAAATCACAAAATCCAGTTAAAGCTAATTTTCTCATTTTCTTAGAGAAGTTCTAATGACCAACAATTGTCACCTAAGTTTGGGCGTATAAACTTACTCCTGAAACTAACAGGGCTGGTCCAAGTATATGTCGGCGCCCTGAATGAGTGCTTTTTCTCGGTTTTCATATGTCATTCGTGAACTATGAACCAGGAATACTATGAGCTTCATGGCATCCTGTCTGCACCCCATACTTATATATCCGAATTTTGGCGTTATCTTGGTGTCAAAGAAGTCATGGAATGTACCACTTTCGTAAGTCTAGAACTAGCACTCTAGAAAGAAGCCAAGCTCTTCTACATTTATTCAGTTGGCAACAGCTCTGTTATTCAATGCTGCTGAAACATTAATATGTCTGAGATTGGATCCCAACTTCCAGGCGACAATTCCCGCCCATAATGGGTGCGAAAAAGCTATCATTGAGGACAAAAGTTCCACTGATTTCTACACAGACAGTTCCAAGATTAAGGCTACGAACAGTGTGAAGCTGGAGAGTTATCTGCGAGTGTTATCTCTTTGTGTTTCCCAGATCATTGTAACTTTTTTCAATTGGAAATAATGGCGATTAAGGAGGCCCCGTCCTAGCACAGGGAGTAACAAAATATCTATCACGCATTTACTTTTAAGACCGCTCAAGATTGCTTAAGATAGGCATTGGATACTTTAGGAAATTGCACCGCTGAGAGAGGTTCGCCAGAAAAGGTACTATTCTCAATATTTTCGGGCGATTTTTGCAGTCGCTGCCCTGTCCAAAAGAATATTGCCCAATTTGGGAGCTTCTTTCTTCGACAATCTTAGCCATCTAGCGATTATTGGTGCCAATATCATCCTAAGCTTTATAAAGCGGTCATCATTCAATTACTCCACAGGAAGGAAAAACAGAGATAGATCTAGTGGCATCTCAATGGACTTCCTTTGGTCTAAGTGTGTCTGAACTCTTGCCTCTCCAGTCAAGCTTGATTGTGAGTTATGTTCATCCACCAATTCGGTTGAGGCAATTTTTCAGTCATGCACGCCAGCTTGCAAGGAGTCCGGTCTCGAGACCGGAGCGATTTTCTGTTTCTTCTAATAAGAATCAACCCAGAGACCTCTTTGGTTTGCGGTGTTCCAGATGAATACAAACAGACACTCGTATGTGACAGAAGGCCGCAGTTACAACTGAAACCCCCCCTTACGATGAATTGTCCAAGTCGCCAATTGAACGGATTTGAAGGGATCAAAAAGACGCAGTGTGCCCGGGAGAAAATGCCAGGGAACGCCTCAAAATTGACTCAGACGGCTTCAGAGGCATCTACTTCTCGGCCATTCGACGTCGCTATACGCCACAGGCTTATGGATGTGTGCACACCAGCGACTCACAACGTATCTGGGCTGAAAAGTTCAGAGCCAGACGAAGTAATAGATGCCGATGTAAGAGACGTTGAGGAAGAGGCTTATTACAAGCCGTACATTCCACGTGCTATATTCATCAACAACCCTTTCGGACATGACTGCGATTCTGGATCAATTTGTAGCTGAGTTTCATCATCGCATCTCGTGTAACCTTGATTAAGGAAGAGTTCGTGAAAGCGATTCAGAAAGAAGGAATACATCTTGTCGAAGCACGGCGCCCTATTACTCATGTACCTACTCCGGTCCTGGCATCCAACCAACTATTAAGCTTTCTGAAGTGAGAAATAGTTAATTCCAGCAGACAATTTTCAAGGAAGTTTGTCCACAGTTTTCTCATAAAAAATGTTCTTAGATGCTGGACAACTTATGCAGTGTTAGGGAGACACTTTTTTTAAAAGCTGTATCATCGAAATAAAAAATAATGCACACTAAAGCATTCTATAAATCCTTCGAACTCAGTATGCATGTCCTATGACAGTCAACTCAGAGTGTAACCAGTTGCATGGTGAATTTAAGGAATCAATATCTCACAAGGATCCCCTCTTTGGCGACAAGGACATCATAACACATGGGTGGATGTAACCTTCAAAATATTTAAACGAGATTAAAGAGTTTTTATGGTTAGGCACAGTCTTCCTCAAAGTCTTATCGACTTTTAAAAGAATCTTTCTACTTTCTTTCCCTAAAAAGTATAACTTTTGATTATGTTTTCGGTTTATGGTGCCGTAAGTCTTTTAAGAACGAATTCGATAGCCTAACATCATTTAGGTGCGTTCCAATAGGGGGTTACTCAATGGAATCACACATGGTATTGTTTTGCAGCACATGTGTCAATGTAACCCACTGCTTTTGCAATTACGAAACCTTGTTTGGGCATAAAAATGGCAATAACTTCCGGAAGTCGTTACCGCAAAATGTTGCGTCTGTAAAAGTTCCTTGTTTCGATTAAGTCCTGGGGAATGTATTTTTGGGGTTTTCTTTTTATTTTGTTTTGTTTTACGATTGAGGAATTTAAAAACCTCATAATCTAATCCAGGTGCGGTGATTAGAAGTCATTTAGTGACAGCTGTCAAATATCTGTCAAAATTTAAACAAAATTTTATCATTTTATTCTCAAGTGGATTTACCTACTGTGTTTTGATGAGAGCTTGTCGCATGTTATTCATAAAAAAATATTGAAGTGGAAGTTATTCTTCTGTCATTTGAAGCTAATTGCTAATGACAAGCGGGATGGAAAAAAAAAAACGTTTTAACAGCTCAAAAAACACTCACGTCATCTGTCAAGTACGTGGACAAAAAGAAACATTTTTTTATGAAGTTATTCTTTTCCATCACAATTCATTAAAATATATTTATAGGCACTCTGATGAGTGCTTCGCTAACACGTTTCAAGTGACGAGCCAGGTTGTAAATTGGAATTGAGCATTGAAGTGCAATGAAAATAAAATTAAGACCGTTGGATTGCTCTTCATGATGATATCAAAAATTAATTGCAAAATTGGATTACTTTTAGTAATAAAGAGTGTGTCCCATTAGAAGCTCAACATTTGGATTGCTCGCAATTTCTTTTTGTAGGTTGGCGGCCCTTAAACTGTAAAACTGGCAACAGTCATCGAAGGCTATTGATGAAGTGGCAATGCTTGTATAATTTAAGGGCAGTCAAAAGGAGAACACAAGTGTTTTCCCTAAGCTAATTCCTACCAAATCCGAATTTCTTTACGTTGAGAATTGCCGGGTGACAAGATCCAACCACCTTGGAGGGAGAAGGGTGCCCTTTCACTCAAGCACTCCTGCTTTTTCTAGACGACAACGAACTATCTCCTTATCGGTCGCAGTTAGGTTGGACGCAAGTGAATGTATTTCATGAGCTATTTTGGAGTAATTGGATCACAAGTTATGTTCAGAACAAGAATAGAGCTGTGGCGAATGAATCCTTATGAAACCAATGACAGCACATACACTAACGTGGACTACATACACCTAAGCGTATGGCCTCACATTCCAGGGGTAATATGTTGCAATTTGCCTTTCTAGTTGGAGCCTGTGTCGTAAGGGTAACTTTCTTGTTGCGTAAAAAACAATTGGTTATGTGAGGGATACCAAACTCAAATAACAATTAAAGTTCAAAACCACATTAGGCTGCCAGCTATTAGCGAAAAAGGCGACCTTTGGCATGGTGGTGAGTATGCACAACTGAAAACGGAGACAGAAGTATCTTACAGACAATTGATGTAGCGCAACAAGAGCAATGAGATTGGAAGGAAAAGAAAATCTTGCATAGAGAGAAAGCCCTTTCAACTTTCTAGCTTAAATGTATCAAAGAGTCTTCCGATAGGAACAACATTCAGAAGTTGCAGGAACTCAGTAAACATATGACCTTCTCTTCTTTTTCTTATCAGGCCAGCGACCCTTGGAGGGTCGGAGCCTGAACTAATGCCGCTTTCCATCCTTTACGGTCCCGGGCACACTGCTTCCAGTTTACTAGACCAAGGTTTCTGGCGTCTGCGATTGCTTGATCTTTAAACCGGAGGTTCGGTCTTCCTCTTCTTCGTGAACCAGGTGGCTGGGATTCGATGGAACTAAAAATCTTCAGAGAAATAGGGTTATTTGATTGGAACTTCCTCCATTAGACCCACAAGTAGATCTTTGGAGATGCAATTACTCAGTAAGACAGGGGTAGTAGTCAGAAATTAATTTACGACGCCCTAGACTGTCATGTGGAAGACCAAATATTTACCTGGGTAGCGATGCCAGCGCTAAGAAAAGCATAATTGCTATGGAGGACTTGTGCTCGTACAAGTGGCAATGATTCGAAGAATGTGCATATGGATTGTGTTTAACAGATTCCTTGTTCTTATAACCGGCCATAGACGATATATTCCCTAAATCTGTCCATATTACCCTTGCTGTTGATAAAATAAAGCAGTGGTCCAAAAATATTACCATAAAACTCTCTCTCTTTGCAGCTTACACAACCAACAAAAAGATTACATTCACTGCTCTCCACTTATACCTCTTCAGAAGCTTTTGTTTAACCCATTTTATTATAGTCCTTACGATGATTTCCTACGATTGAAGGTAATAAAGTTAAAAATGGAATTTCATTAGAATTCAAAAGGCAAAGTTACAGTTTATTGCCCCTCTCGTCGTAAATTTATTTCCAAAGGTCAAAGGCGCAAAATTCTATAAAAGTAGAACAAATCATTGGTATAGCTTTCGTAATATTAAATTAGTAATTGAGATATTTGACAGAAATTAGATTTAAAATGCTTGGACTAGGTACAATCCTTCGCTGAAAAATTGAAGCTTCACTTGTTTAACGCTGAAGATGAGTTGGTAATGTGGGAAAGCATTGTAAACGAAGAATTATGTAAGCGATTATCTCATTTCGAACTTTTTTTCATCGTGCTATGAAAGCCAAAATAGGTTAAGAGGACACTCCCTCAGCTGGTCCAATTACAGAAGTTTCCAAATCACTACACCAACACTAGCACTGTTTGAATAGCGTCATAAGGGTTTTCATAACCCCTTTAGCGCTAGTGAATTATAAAAAAAAAAAGTATCAGGCTTCTCAGCATCGTGTACAAGACCCCATCGATAGCTACTATATGAAGTGCAAATGGACACCCATGCATCGGCCCCTAAAGTCTTCGAATCCAACCAGGATGGACAACGGAGTAGAAAAAGACGTCACCTTAGATGGTGCATATGTGTAGAAGTTAGCTAAGGACCGGACCAATAGGCACATCTTTGAATGTACTCATGGGCTACATTTATAAAGTCAAATGACAAAATCGCTGCCGTTCATAAAAATGTGCACTGCAGCCCTCCGCCTCTTTGATTTCGGGCTCCGTGCTTCCAATTCTCCAGACTAAGCTTTCTGGTTTCGGTTTTCCTTATCATCTCGAACCTGAAGCACAGTGTTGATTCATTTGATGTGGCCAGGCTTACATAGTCGTCATGTCTTGGCTTTTTGATCTAAATTTACAGAATTCGTCATATACGGGACCTAATATGTATCTACTCGACCTAAACATGCAAGAATCTGCAACAAAGAGCGTTCGTTAACTGTCCAGACACCTGGACATCAATATAAACTGCGGCTTTACTGTCTCCTGTACGGATTGTGTATATGTGTGTCTTTGCATATGACCAGGTTCCTTTTTTAAGGATCTAAAAAAAGGCCGAGCCCTCAAAGAAAGAAATACAAATATTTGGTGCAACAGCTCAAAGCTAGAGCCTCCTTTCTTACAACCATTAATGCTGCGCATGTTATATTTTTCGCACGAATAGAAGGAACAATTTTATTGCCGACTCCAAACGTTTTTAAATGACAGATTATACTCTTACAGGTTTGTCATGCTTGCACCGCCAAAAAACGTTTGGTTTAAGGCTCGAACCTAGCCTGTGCCCAGGAGAAAGTCTTAGCAATGAGGGTTTTTTGCACACAGTGCCGGCCACTTATAGCAAGCAGACTTGGAAAGACAGAACTAGGATCGGGCCAATCATAGGGAGTAACATATATGGCACCAAATGACATAAATGGGAATCATTGAAGACTTGTCACGGAAACAATTAGTATGATACGACGGGGTCCTATGTACCTACTTTGGATATAGATGCCCCGAGAATTCGCTGATCGGGATGAAGCGTTTCGTCAAGAATACAAAGACATTTGGCTAGTGGCCTCTCCTTTTCGGGGAAAAAATACAAGGGATCATTTGATTTCAAGCAAACGGTGGAGTTAAACCTCAAGGAATAAATCGATTCCAAAGACTTTAGCTTGTGAAACAACTTAAAAGCTCTGGCCAAAGTATGAAAAAGATAGAAACAACAAGCTCGTACTGAAAGAAAAGGGAAATGGTTTGTCTAGTGGATGCCTGACTTGCTCTATCACTGTTCAAAACGTTGCCATGAAAGAAATTGAACTCAAAGCTAATTTTTCCTCATGGTTCACCACAGGAAAGGTCTAAGTAATGTGGATACCACATCATTATCATCAACCTACTAACAACTATTTGAAGGGTGTTGTTAGGTGTTCTTAAGAAGTTTTTGCAATTAAAAGGGAGTTGTAAAATAATTGTTAAATCACAAAGTACTCATCAGCTGTCTACGCGTGGGACGACAGATAAGCATTTAGTGATTTCACGCTCTGTAAACACTTAAACTTAAGTTTAATCCAATTAAAATAAATACAAGTGTTATTTCTCAGTTTCAGTTTATCTTATCAAGCAAACTTTGAAGAAACATTTTAAAGTTAACTGCTGCAGCATTACCGTAGTGGTGAAACGAACTTTTAATGATTTAGGCTCTCCACACAATCATTCAATTCTGGGTATTTAGGTCCATTAATTTCCAGAATCAAAGTAATTAATTTTCCTGTTAACACAAATGCAGTCCAGACGATTACACTGCCTCCAGCCGTAGTCCCTGTTTATTCTTTTCATCAGCAAAAATAATAATTTGCCATTAGTGGGCAGATCCCAGATTCAGGTCATGGGGCTTCTGGAAATATTCAACATCTGATTTTGTTTTACATAATTAAAGATTCGAGTAAGTATCATATAGGAGATTCGGACAGCAACGTGGTCTGTAGTCTTTCATGTCGAGAGACAGCATAACTTTTTCCAGCGTATCAACAAAGTTTTGAAGCATTTACTTGGAGAGTCATGACATCTGTGGTCAAATTCTTACAAAACTCAGTTGAACCCCCTTGAACCCGTAGAAACGCAATACAAACAAGACCTAGTCAGCTTGACCTTCAGTCGGGTTTTGCATTTAGAAAGGCTCCCTTTCGACTCAAGATTTATCTCGAGCTGCCTAAACTATTCGGAAACTTTCACCTATTTGGTTTCCAGACACAAGGACATTAAAAGCAATGAGACTGCTGAAGTGCTGATAAACTCAAAAGACAAGAGGCTCTACTTCTCTTCCACAGCTTATCCACCAACCACATTAAGGTGGAACTCCACTCATGGAAGCACCGGGAGAGGCTACGGGACTTCGTGAATTCAAAAAGTTCTTAAATCCCTTAAGAAATTCTCCTACTAACGAAGTGTATGTTAAGCCCCCAAAGGATTTCCTCAGCGAACTATGCTCACTTAATTACCATCTGAACAACCTGGGTATAAGTCCTGCGGACATGTGCCGTCTTTGCTTGAAAGTTCTAATTTCCCTCCATAGCTAGAAGCAAGCAAGAACACTTTATTTCCTAAGACTCTTCCATGACCTCGATCTTGTTTAGGATCACAAAATTTTCCAGCTTTAAAAAAACCTTATTCGGCGCAAAAAATATTGGAGGTCGCGGTGCTTTTCTGGTTAGGGTAGATAAAAGACCGATCCTGTTGCTATATTCTGGTCTAAAAATATAGCAATTCTCACTTAAAGCAAGTCCTCAAGTGGACATTGACTGCCGGTATAGCCGCGCTCTCCAAATGTTCATTAGCCCGGGGTAGACGTAATTGTGTCCCTAAAAAGCTCCATCGTTAACCGCCTGCCTCCAGTTGAGGTCCCTTTCCACTTCTGTTTCGCCACATTAGTCGCAATCTTCCTTTACTGCGCCATCCCTCCGGAGTAGATAAGACAATTTTCCAAGTCCGATAATTGGTGTTTATCCACTCTACAAGTTGCAGCCATCATATTTGTGGTCTTTTGACAAGGCCAATGTCGCTATAGTTTGTCGTGTATCTTCACTTCCACTCACCGTTTATGCAGATGGGATCATAGATCACCCGAAGGACATTTTTCTCGATACACCCTATGGCGACTTTGTCTTAAGGTGGCGCTACAGTCCTGGGTGGACCTGGGCCTCAACCAACAAGCATCTCCAGCCAGCTCAGACTGGCGACTTCGTCTTTTATTGGTAAAATCCATGCCTCTAGGCCAGAGAGCAGGACTGGGATTGTTAACGTCTTATATAGACTTACTTTTGTTGTTCAAGAAAGAGTTTCAGAGAGGTTCCAGCACTGAGTTATAGCTAGACAGACAAAGTCCTCAATGACCTTGAAGTTATATCTGTCAAGAGTAGCGTTCTGTTCGAGAGGTCTGTGTTTGGATAGCGATTGAGATAGCTTAATGGCTCTGCTTAGAAGGCAGATACATATTTATCTTACAGGTATCACATTCCTGATTGGCATTGAGGCTAAATATTTGTTCTATGAACATAGAGACACATGACAAAAGATGATTGACGTACACCCGAGTGTAAGGTGTACCAAACTGGCGAGAGCTACAAAGCTACTGCGGGCTTCACCTTTTCTGGACATTTATACCGTCCGATTTCCGTCAGCTTAAGGATAAAACGCTGATCTATTGAGTGACCATTCTTAAAGTCCCAGGGGTAAGTTTAATGTTTCCAGATGATCTTAAACAGCAAAGCAGAGTGCAAGCCTTAATTTGAGGACCTGCTATCATCAAATCCAGCTGCTTTGCTATGATTACTTATTTCGACATCGAGTCCATTGATGAATGCGGACACATCCTCAGCAAAAGGATTCATTTCACATTCTTAGCTTATCTTTCCTTGATATCAAAAGAGTGCCATCCACCTAGAGCAGAAGATGATTGGAATTGCTTTTCCGACGAGTAATATCTTTCTCTGTGTAGCTTCCTTATATCTCCCCTTTCAGCAGCGTATTTCACATCTTTCAAAAGCTCTTCTTATGACTTTAGTCCAAGTGTCCAGTAAAGAATTGTTTAAGGTACAAGTCCATACCTCCGCTCCGTCCAATCTACGATGTTTCCGATCAGCATTGCCATCCATTTTCCCCTGCAGCAGTATTCCTTGCAGTGTTATATGGTGATCTTTGCTTTCACTTTATGTTTCCAATACGTTAGCTTTGAGGTTACTATTTCCAGACCTACCTGCGCCTCACAGATAGTAGGAATCAGCCTCCTGATCAGCAGAACTATTTTCATCTCTTCTGCTGCTAAGCTTAGTCCGTGGTCTTGCATTTAGAATTCGATGGATCTCATGACTTGGTTAAGTCCTCTTCGAGCGCTTTTGGTGCCTTGTATGGTAATTATTGCTGCGAAACCCACTAGACACATATGTATTTGCATTGCACACATCTCCATTCGTAGGATTCAATTGGAGGAAATATTTCACGAGTCGGGTTACCCTTGCACAGTTCCAGAGGTAATTTTCCGCCCACGGATTCTTTTTGTCTCTGAAGTAGTAGATGTGACCATTCGTTTTCGAAACCGTTCAGCATATCACTCCTTCCGTCAGGATAAGAAGCATTTCTTAAATCATCCACGTTCATGGTGAATTTTCTTGAATGGTGGGTGTTATGCTGGCCCTTTAGAATAGCCTAACCACCTCCTCTCCTGAGGGTTTTTTTCTTTTTCAAAACCAGTGTAACGTAACGGATAGAGCAAGTCATAAGAGGTTTTCTTTCTACATAAACTACTGTATAAAGGTTTAAGGAATAATTTTTCTTCAAAAATATATTTATATCCTCTTAGGGATTACGAATGAATTGAGAATATCCTTTGTATTTTCAAATTATTCGATGAAAGTTTGTATAATTCACGCCAGAGCTACTTCGAATTTTCTTTTTTTTAAGGAACCATTCCATTAAATGTTTATCAACAATCCTTAGAATTCCTGAATTGGTGTTCCACTGCGGTATCGATTTTAACATCAAGAATAACAGAATGATTAGGTTTTATGAGCCATATCTGGATTTAACATTTCTACAGAACGCTTTCGTTTACGTGAAAGTACGATTTAGTTTGATTTTCAAGGACGAAAATAATATCGTCATGGAGATAAGTTCTTGAAATACCTAAGAAATTTTCAATGTCCTGTAACATTTTGTCAATTGCTATTTCTTTGGGATGAGAAGGCAATTAAATAGAAACAATTAGGAAGCTTTGTTAAGGGCTCTTAATATCCCAGTCCTGTTCTGCATTAACCTTTAAAAGCACTTTCTTTGGGTCATTTTCAATTCGGTTTCTAAGACCTTTGACGTCTTTCTCTTAACTTATATTTCTTTGCATTCGTAGAAGGTCCAAATCTTGTTGTTTGAACAAAAAAATAACGAGGAAAATGGTGTCCGTAACCCCGGAGACGCACAGAAAGAGGACTTGAGACAAGAGCTGATTAAGAACCTTCCAGATAACGATATCAATCTACTGAGACGTTCCTTACACTAGCGACAGTGCCCTGTAATGATGCCGGGGACAATACGTCCCACTAAATTTAACTTAATTTTTGTTAGAGGTTATGATCAGCCTCCATGCTATCACGCATGTATCTAAGGGTAATTACATGGTAACTCGCGTTACGTTCGGAACAATTTATAGCTAATGGATTGAAATTTGCATCTTAATAACAACATTAAATTATACAAATTATATTACTTTTAGACATAATAACCATTTTCAGAGTGAGGTAGAAACAAATATTTTGTAATAACTAAATACTTACTTAATAAAAAATAAAATCATGTTGTTAACTCGCGTTACCATTTTTGGACACATGGTTTTGCATGTATAGTTTACTAAACATTTTCTGCGAAATTTACCAATAAAGTGAATTGGTTGTAGAATTAAAATCAAGAAGATAACCATATCTGTTCATCATTAATGGGAAATTTAATATTTATGTAAAAATGTTTAAGAAAATTTCAAAATTTTACGGTTACTCGCGTTACACAAAATCGGTAATTCGCGTTACTTCCCATTCTCACTTCAAAAATTAAGGATTTAGAAGCAAAATCGCTAAAATTTATATAAAAGATATTATGGGTTAAACGATTTGTTTTTATTATTTGATAACTCATAACATTGATAAAAGTATATTATCATCACTACTGTCGCTATCAGATGTATATACCTGGCTGTAGAAACTCCAATTCCCCTTGACGCTCATGTTAAACTTTTTCGATGTTTGGGCCATTTGAAGCTTATTATTTAGCCAAGACATTATGTGACATTTTAATATGCATTTTACTGCAGGTGCAGCGAAAAAGATCGCTTCCAGATTCATGTCCTTTGCAGATTCTTCAATTTCTTTAGGTGAAAAGCTAATCACTTTTACAGACGAATAATAATTGGCTGCATCAACAAATTGTTTATTTCTCACGACTCTTTTAAAGCACCGCCTATGCCATCAACAGGATCATTGTCATGTGATGTTGCAAAAAAGTTCCATACTATGTGAACATTATTTCTCATTTCAAGCATTTTTAAGGTTTCAGCAATGTACCTATTTTTGAATGGTGAGCTTGGACCATCGGACAACAAGTGCACCACTTTTATACTCTCTGTTAGCTCTTTAAAAACTCTATCAACTTTTTCTGTAACTCTACTAACTTTTCCTTCACTGGACATTTCAGTAAAGCTTTTCGAGCGCGTGCTGCCTTCCCTATGAACTGAGGAGTGATTTAGATTGAAATGTCTGAGTCAACTTGAGAAAGTTTTTTACTTAATCGAAATTTCACTATACGTTCTCTCGTCTCCTTTCTTTCCTCACTGATTATTTGCCTCTTCTTAGATTTTGGAAGCTTGGCAATTTCGGTTTTCTTCTTTAACCGACTCTTTTTACATGTTTCCCGATGTTTCTTCTTCTATTCTTCATATTTACCTTCCCTTTCTAATTTTTCCCTTCTCCTTTTCATCTTCTCAGCGGCTGAGAGTGGCATTTTACCTAAAAGCACCCGAATTAAAAAAAAAAATCCAAAGGAAATAAAGTCTATGTGTGGGTAACTCGCGATACAAATTGGTATCGCGAGTTACCGGTAACTCACGTTACAAAAAATTAACGAAGATTCTAATGGAAGTAAGGTCTAACAGAAAAACTTTTGTTTGTTTATCGATATAAAATAACACATTAAGACAGGAACAGAGAAATTAATTAATTTGAATAAGGAAAAATCAAAATATAGCAAAAAACTGTTTGCAGTGGAAACTCGCGTTACAAAAAAAATTGTGCTTTGCATTTAACATTTTACACATTAAACCTTATTTTAAAGAACCATTTTCACATAGTATTGATCGCTTGAAATAATATACAACTAGTCTCCTTAATTCACTACCAGCTTTAATAAAATAACCACGATAATTTATATTTTTTCAAACACGTTTACGCCAGCAGTTGTTGATTATTTGCAATCGCAAGTATGCATTAATTTTAAAACGGCATATTCCGATAAGTCTTACATTGGACACTTGTAAAAAGTATTGCAACACTTTTCTAACTTTATGTCCGCTTTTTCATGGAATTACCCCTAAGTGAGTTCTGCGGGACCTCTATCCACCTACGCATGTGTATAGCAGCGCCCAGCGTATTGTATTGGAAGAAACAATAACTCCTGACAACATTGTGTAGCTCATGCTAGATTCGGAATAAAAGTGGAGCACAGTGAGTTCTTAAGCCAAAGATATATGCCAATAGTTGAGACGACTAGAGCGAGAAAGGAGAGAAAGCAAGGAGAACGCAAGAATTAACGGGCACGCTGCTTCCAGTTTACTAGACAAAGGTTTCTGGCGTCCGCGATTGCCTGAATTTTATCTTAGCTAGAGCATTCTCATCCATTCGCTCGATGTGGCCGAGCCATTGCAGTTGACGGATTTTTGCCTTCCGGACTACATCCACATCTTTGTACAGGTTTGTACAGAATATTTTACATACACATACAAAAACGTGCACAAACCTTTCGTGCAATGCACAAACATTTCCAGACGTACAGACGAACAAAAATCTGTCAACAGGACAGCTACGACTGAAACCGCCCCAGGATCAAATGCCAAGATGGCGGTACCATGAGAGAGCAGGGATTGGACGTAGAAATGGTTTTACTTTGGGTTAAAGTCGATGCTTTCCACCTTCCTTACAAAAAAATAAAATAAAAGAAAAGCTAAGCTAAGCTCCGCGTATATTGGGTTCGACTGATGGCTTTATCTTCAACTGGCTTTTGGAATTTTAAAAAAGGCAAGACCTATAAATTATGCAAATTCATCATCCCTTTCTTTACCTAGGATATCCTTGGATATTTATATGGTTCTGTGCATAAGGTCCACAAATTTTAGGTGGACAAATGGTATAACCTGTCTAGCGACAAAACGGATTTGGCCACGGCTGGATCTGAAACGCTCTAAGAATTTGATTTCTCTCAACAGATCGCATATCAGATCCGTAATAGGTGTCATCACGGGACACTGTCTAATAGGCAGGCATGCAACAAGGCTAGGTGTCCATTCAAACGATTTCTGTAAAAGCTGCATGGACGAAGAGGAGGTGGAAACTATTCCTTACCTTCTTGGTAACTGCCCAGCTCTCTCCCGTAAAAGAAGACTCCATTAAGGGGAGCTCTACTTTAACGACTTAGGCGATTTGACAAACACGGATATCAGAAAACTCCTTCGCTTCATAAAAAGCTCCAATTGGTTTAACGAGTAGGTACGGAGATCTCTTCAGATCCATGTGCTATCACAATGGACGTATCACTGGTCTAAGTGTACTGGCTAAGCTGGCAGCCACTTGAACCTAACCTAACCTGTGTACTAGGGCTCGATATATCATGAAGATACATCTTCTAAACCTCGATTTAATAATCGCTAGGTGCAGAGTTTTAACGGCTGCCTTGCTGTAACCGTCCTTCTAACCACATTGTTTTCACGAAGCATTCTTAGAGTCTGGATAATGGCTGTGATTTTGGCTTGGAAGACACTACAACTGTCATTCATTCTAAATGAATGGTTTACTCCTAGCTCCCGTGCCAATATCCGTCCATCTAAGGACCATCAGTTCCTTATTACTGGTGACTGTTTTGGTCCTGGAGTCATTTCTATCGGGGATTCTACTAATGCATCTCACGTCGAATATCAGTATCGAAATCATATGATCAGTTTCTGTCGTCCTGTTTGCAGTCTCTCATTGAGAAAGTATGGACTCAGGAAATTTTTTAAAATTTCTAAGATTATTTATCACCTCATTAGTTAGTCAAAAGTTACCTCGACTTAAACACTGGAACTTCCTGTTTGCAACCTATAAAATCTGTTATAGAAAACTTTTGCAAATCAGTTAAATAGTTTACTCCACACCATGGAGTAGCTTCCTACGAGTTTAAAGTGTTAAGCACTAAAGCAGGATACACAACAGTAAAGGATTTTTAATTTCATAGCACTTCAGTTACTGTAAACATTCCATTTACGAGATGCCATGTCATGAAGTGATGTTTTTACTGTATAAACATGATTTTATTAAATTTAAAAAAAAAAGTTACGTATACGTCCCCGTCATTTCAGAATTTTTTGCAAGTCAAGATAAAACATATTTGTCATTTTGGGGACAAACTCCTGTGGTTTCTGGATACATAAATCGATTATCTATCAACTCATCCTCTTAGATGTGCTTTTTTTTTTCCTTTCCTCTTTCCTCTTTCCTCTTTCATTTTTTCCCGGTAAATTTAAAACTTTTATCAGGAACGGTAGAGATACAATATCAATCAGTTTTAATGAATTTTACTGACATCAGGTAGGGGGAATGTTTTTTTTTTTTATTTTTTTTAAGGAAAAAATATGATATTAAGCAAAATTGCCTTAAGTGCTCCAAAAAAGGACACATTTTGTGATTGACTGACTCTGCGTGAGAATAAAGATTAAAAGTGAAATATTTCAATTGACACATTGACGTCAGTTCGATTTTTTATTTTCTTATTGATGACCTGGCATCGACCACTTTGGCAGGAAAATAAAGTGGATAATAGCTTTTGAGATGAAAAGTTAATCCTAGGGGTGGTATGGCCATCCGTTGTGATGGTTAACAATTATATCACTAACAGAACACCGCTACATAAGTGATACCAGAAACCTTTGTCTGGATGCGAAATGGCTGTTGTTCCGAAGTGTATGGGTAGGTTGGTGCTGCGATTAATTCGAGGTAGGATTCGAGTGAAGCCCTTGGCAATGACACTTAATAATTATTTTTACGTTAACTACTTTAGGTGGAGTATCAGGTGAGGATAAACCATTGAGTGATCTGATGGGAAAATTGGTTTATTTGTTCCACGAATTCTTGGATATTGCCGAGACCTTTTTATCTGAGGTGTGTTAAGTCTGGTACGAGTGGTGACTTCAGCACGAGTGTTCCAAATGTGGAAGGGATATGGAATACTACAATATGAGTCGCAGGTTCAATGCCAGCCTCCGATAGAACTGCTATTTCTGAGCCATCTGCGATGTCCTGTAAGAGGTCGTTGCCATTATTTGATCTGTCAAGGATTATTTTGTAACGACCATTGTTGTTCGGAAAATTGTGGGTTTTGTTAATCATTTTCAAGACTTTGCGACGCTTTGTTTCGATTATATCATCGAATTGAACAAGCGCTCAGAAACTTCTGGCGAAGAGTGCCTTCAATTTGTTTGCTTTCAGGTAGATTGGAAGAATGTTCAGACGAAAGAGGCACTGCGACCTATAAAATCAATTTTGCCGGGAGCCTGTTACACTCGGAGGTCCCGGATCTTTCTAATAAAATTAAGGATGTCTTCAGTCGTTTCGAATTCCCACAGGTGTTAGGATTTCCTTGAGGAGTATGCGCCTGCTGATGCAGCAGAGAATCACGCATTCACACAATAGGTGTTTGGCTAATTCTTCTTAATTTTGACAAGGACGACATTCGGTTTCCCTAACATGCTCAGTTTATGTAAGTGATATCTGCGACTGCAGTGTCCAGAGAGGAAGCTGGCAAACCTTTGAGATTAAGAATGTTCTTTGTGGTTTAGCTTAATTGCCTTCAGTACATCTGTGCTCTTGTATCCACCAGTGCGATTAATGCCAATGCTTGTGTACCTGTTATGCCAACGAAATCTATTCGTTCTGTCTATTGGCGTTCCTCTGTTGACAATAACTTCATTTTTACTCACTACAATTTCGATTAGGTTTTACTCACTACAATTTCGATTAGGATCTTTCCTCGGTAGTAATCTGTCGACACTCATATCTCAACCTAATAGTAAGTCTTTGGCTCTGCCCTTGTAGTTCAGTGCAGGAAAATCTGCCTCCTCTGTGAATGGAAGTTTCATAAGTCATGTGGGAAATAAATAAACACTTTTACTAATGTACTTATAGCCACATAGTAAGAGTAAAATCGAGAGCATAACTACTTGAAGACTTTGTCTTACCAGGAGATAAAACCCATAGCTCTAGATCGCAGGTAACATCATGAAGCATTGCCTCTATATTCATAGAAATAGGAATCTTTATTGACAGCCATGCTACCATCAAAGAGCTCCATTCACACACGTCATTCCCGAAATTAGAAAAATAGTGTAAAAAAAATTATTATGCAGGTAAGCGCTCAGTTCAATATCACTCTCATAGAGGAGAATGAAAGAGCTGACGCATTAGCCAGATGTGGCTCTACCTTTGATGGCTCACTCGCGAAATTAGTCTACTCTCCAAGTGGATTAGTTGAGGAAGGAATGCTCTAGCAGGAATCCTTCATTCGACTGCCAACTTTAGTTGAGGCAGCCTAGACCGACAAATATGGCACACCTTCAACAAAAATAGGACGTAAGACCTTATCAACAGAACTCGCACCGAGGCAACAAGAATAATTGTCACAATTAGCACATGTCTCTGGCTAATTAGTTCACACGTTGCCTAGTAAGACATTTTCTTTAACAATCATTGGCTGCAACAATACACAGGAAAAGGAAACCCTATTCCACTTTCTTTGTGACTAGCTGGCACTAGCCAGTATCAGGCAACTTACACTTGGCAAAGCCTTTTTCAAGGAATTATCCGAGCTCTCTGTTATTAAATTTTTCAACATCATTAACATTTCCAACTCCACAGAGACGATTAGAAAACTTCCCTCTCTTTGTCAAACCCATCAACATTGGGTGAATTGTGGTATCAAAAAGGCGCATCAGGATACTTTTGCTTCTGGTAGGACGTACGAGATAGCCACCAAGCCTACCAAGCGTCCCTCACCATTTTTCGGATTGAGTTCAGATGTCCATTGTTTATGTCAAGGAATTGGAACAGTTTTAAATGCACTTAATTAGTTTTTTTCTTTTAACAAATTAGTTTCAGTTTGTGAATTGTTTGTGACACAAATACCAACATTCAAAAATGAAAACAAGAACACTTCAAGGGCATTTTACTCAGACATTGTAATTTTCCTTCAATACGTGCTCTACTTTCAGAAGAAATTTTGATTGCAAATATTTATTCAAAATATTACAAGATTGAACTCAAAACCATAATTCATTAATCAAATATCAAATCAAAATGACTGACGAAAGACAGGGAGCAACAGCATCTAATGCTGGCGAAGAAATAAAGTCAATTTTTGCCGAAACACAAGAAATAAATAATTAATCATTCCGCTGACATTAAATTGGCACTAATCCGATTTGAAATCAAGCAATTCGCCTTAGAAATTTGATGGATTGTATTTCCTTGGATTGTGTTTCCTTTTTCCAATGAAATAAACGGAAGAGGATGAAGGACATAACTCAGACGAAGAAAAAGTTGAATAACGTGTGTGACATCTGCAAATAATGGGCGGTTTTAATGACTTTGCCTGGCAATAAAATATCCAAAAAGGAAATTATCCTTAAGATTTTCTAGTACCTTAAGTGTATTTTGGTTGATGTTAATGACAACGTGTTGTGTGGCAATTAAATTCACAATTTTCGTTGAATTATTCATCACAGTCAACGAGTATGAAGTCAAGAACCTCAGAAGTATAAGTCTGACTTCCGTTTTTGTTAAAAAGTAAGGAAAGGGTTGTAGGGATGCATATATTGAAATTTATTGTGCGAAGTTGTAATATGCTTATCAGCACTTGAACAGGAAGACGATGATCTGGAGGGTTTGCCCGCCATAGATCTGCAAGGAACTACCTGTCTCCTACTTGTGTTCTTCCAACTTTGAACGAACTCACGTAGTTCCGATTCATAGCCTATAGAGAACGCCTGAGTGAAAGACTCTTTGCTGTGCGTTCGCCATCCACTAGCACCAACCACCTGTAGAACCATAACGCGAAATTATCAAAAAGGTAGCCAAGACCACCGCAGGTTACCGGACACCGCCTAAAAAGAGGCAGTGACTGGAGAACTATGACGGAAAAATCAAATCAACGAACGCTGAAATACAGGCACGATAAGCCTGTAAGATATAATCTACCACGAAACTGTAGATCCTTCCCACTCGTGCGAAAAATATAACAAACACACAACGTAAATAGTTTCAAGAAGCTAGGCCCTAGCTCTCTATGAGCTGTGGTGCCAAATATTTGTATTTGTAAACGTTGAAACGCACGAACAGTTAGGGAGAAGAATCGAGCCAGAATGGAGGGGAAGAATATCCTGCGTAGAAAGAAAATGGCATTCACAGTCTTCCGGCTCAAGGATTTCGAAGAGTCGCGCGACAAAAATAACATCCGGATATTCTTTACAAATGAGAAGCAACTGGCAGCTAGCTTCAAGCCCGGAAAGCAAGCTCTTTGAAATTGTGATGGAAATCAAGTCACCAAAGCACAGGGAATAGTTAATCGTCTTAAGCTTTATTACCAGCAGCTATGTCAACTTCAAGTCCCACGTCCATTCAGTGTGAGTCAGGATCAAGCATTCTCCCGCTATGGAAAGCTGAAAAACAACAAAGTCGCCAGCTTTTCAAACCTTGGATTGATTTTAGAGTTCATGCACCAAATCATCAACCAAGTTTGAGTAGATAAAACCATGCCCGATGACTGGGCCCTATCTTGTGTCTTGCATGAACTATCCCTCCTCAATGTCGAATATAAGATTCAATCAAACGGAAGGTCTCCCGTATTTTTGCAACACAACTGATCAGCACGTACCAATATACCTTCTGGCCCAGCAGCTCACTTTAACCAAATTCTTGAAAAGACCTATGAATTTCAAGTCAAGGCTCATCACATTTTCATCGACTTCAAGGCCACATACGATAGCATTCATCGTCTTGATCTGTACATGACGATATGGCTTAGATCTACAGATTCGATGAAGAGTTACCTAAGGAAAACGCACCTACCTCGGTTTCGGGAAACAAATGAGTTCAAGACTCCTAACCCGAAAGACGAAATGCATGCTCCACAAAACCCTGATTGTACCAGTTCTACTCTATAGTGCTCAGTGCTAAAGGATAAGCAGGAAAACAGAGCAGATATTCACCGTCAAATATTTGATCCCATAAACAATGCGTGCGAATGGGAGAGAAGATACAACCGCGAACTGTATGAACTTAACGACTACGTCGACTAGACTGTTTGAGCGCAAAATAATTCTACAGCCAAGGCGATCTTCGGATCACTTCTTCCAGGTTCAAAACGACAAGATCAAACCACCATTCCAAGTCCCTGAACTTGTTGTTATGTGAAACTAGAGCCAGCTAACTGATGATGGAGCTGGTAAGAGACGCATGTTGGTTAAGGCCTTGGCCCCTCACGGACTGTAAGTAAGCATCCGTACTATTGCAAATCTTTGTCAGAAAGTCCTTCAAAAATGTCAACACATTTAAGCTGTTTGCGAAGTGCATAACAAACTTTCTGCAAGGAGTTGCCAGCTGATGATGACGCAGACATTTGTACTGCCCTTTAGACATTTAAGATTTTTATTTGCCTCAACTTTATGTCATGCAGGAAATTGTTGTAAAAATGTTCCGCTCTAGCGACCACAAGGTTGAGGTGAGGTAATAGACTTGCCCTCGACAGTCGGTTTATAGGTCATCAACACAAAAGTTATAGGTCACTGACATTGACTTCTCATGATGATAAGTCCAAGACCATTGAAAAGGCCGAATACCTTTCGTGGCAAACAAATCACTCATTCGGTCGAGCCTTGAGCTGCAATCATTACAAATGCTCCGCTTCCAGATTTTATTACCAAAACATATGTTTGTCAACCCTTCCAATGATAGAATGTGTGTGTGTGTGTGTTTTAATGAATTTTTTATTGACTCCTGCGTATCCGTCTCTGAGCATTGCACACATCAAAACACGGAACCTAAACTATAAAACACAATGTATGTGTCTAAATTTCCCAAGGGCTTCATACCGTTCGCTTACTTTTTATAGCTTGGGATTGAAAAACTTTAATCATTGGACGTGGTCAGGAATATTCAAAGATCTCCATTGATTCCTTGGGGTAGAGTACATAGTCCTTATGATTAGTTGAGTTTTGTGGGAAATCTGAAAGTCCACCCGTGTGTATTTTTTCTTTGTCGGAACTCCATAACCACTGAACTGATTGTAAAAGCCCAATTTTCATAGTTGGTTAAAGCGTTTTAATGATGTGACCTTGTTTGTAAGGGTAATGGCATGTGGTAGAAGCTATAGAGGAAGAGAAAGTCAATAACATATCCTCGACGTGAAATTTTAAAATATGCAATACAAACACTGATAGTTTGTTGTGGTAAATTTTACCACAAAAAGGCCACCCCTGCTCTTCCCTTACGTCCCGATACTCTGTCATTTCCAAAATTCTATGAGAGTAGAAGGCAGCCATGGTCCCATCAGCCATCAGCCCACTTCCCTGGCATCTTGAAGGAACAATCATTAGCAGGTCGACATGAAGAAGGGACGGATGGTCTCGCAGAGAGAGAAGAGTCGGACGGTCTTGAGAACAAGAAGTAAAGGAGAGACGGACGGTCTCACAAAGAGAGAGAGGAGACGGACGGTCTCAGAAAAAAAAAGAAGCGCCCAAACAAAAGCAGCTGATGGGCGGCTGCAGAGACGGACGGTCTCTTAAGCCCAAAATCACCCGAACCGGAATAGCAGACGGGCGGTCTCTAAACAGTAAACCCACGCAATCCAAGACCGGCAGACGGACGGTCTGCGAAGGGACGGACGGTCCCTTAAACAAAAAATATCCTTGATGTCGCAAAAAGAGACGGATGGTCGGCAAAGCGACGGACACGAAAAACAAATACCACATCCTAGGCCTCGGCCAGAATATTCGACTTATGAGCACCTTCTCTAGGTCGGTTTCCCTAAGGAATCTGATTATCAGAATCACACCTCATATCGAAGAAGATGAGGCTACAATCGCTGAACAGCATCCCCACAGGACACAACCTACTGGCGGCCCATCTTAAAATAATGCTACTATGACCGTCCTCTGCAGAGGCTGTGACGACAAAGACGCTGAAGAAGATACAACGCATTTCCTCTGTGACTGCCCTAACCTCAGCAGAACCAGGAAAGCAATCGTAGGCACAAAGGACATTCTAAAATTCAAACTGGATTTAGGGAGGCGACAACAAGTACTGCACTCAATGTACTTGTTTACCATCCCTATTCTTGGTCAGCAATAACTTATCCTAAATTAAATAAATAGACACTTTCAGAAAAAGAATATCCTTAATGTGCACTAATTGGATGCCTATGCTACAAGTGGCACACCCAGCAACCCTTACTCAACTGAAAGAGAATAATTAATGTTTTCCAAGATGCAAACATTGCCTTGTGGTTTTGCCTATTTATAACTTAAACTGTTACAGGGAACACAATACCATAGGTCCCTTGCGGTTACAGCTTTTCATAATGAATGTACAAATATCTAGAGTACCCGCAGGACTCTCTTGCGGTTTTCTACCATCTTCGCGTGGGCAAAAGTTTTTATGTTGATAAATAAATTATCAAGATAGGATCCTTTCTCAAAAGAGAATAAAAAAAAAATCACACAACAATGACGATAACAACAATAGTCCTTAAATAGAACTCTACATCGATCATATCCTTTTCATAACGACTGATGATTGAGAGCAATACATGAGACATGAGATGTTTTGAGATTTTTCTTCCGACAACAATAAGCAACAGAAGTCCTTAGATTCGTATGTGAAATATAAATTTTGCATTAGACATAATCAAAGTGAAAGAGGAAACCTCAAAGGAAGCAGGACAATATATTAATTGTATCTATGAGACCATTATTTCTACCTTCATTGCTATAGGAACTGGGAACGAAACTTTCAAATACGTTTAGACATTTAGACGGACGCGAAACATTCCAAATCCAAATCGAGTACAGAAATGTCCTTCAGACTTATGCTATCAGCAACTGACTGTGAATCCTTTGAGTGGAATTCACATCCAGTTCATGCTACGGGAGCTTTTTCGAAATTGCTCGAGTGAAAATAATGGAGCATGGGCAGTAGCATCGAAGGCAACTGGTGGTAGATAGTTTTTTTTTTTCTTGCAATAGAGACACGTTGCAATTTATTAAAGTCCTTTACAAACATGAACTTGGTGTGAGTAAATGGAGTTTTGTTGGTGCGAAGTTCTACAAAATCCTTTAAAGGGTGGTTTCCTCAGAGGAAGGATGAACTTTAATTTAATTTCTTGTTCAAGGATAATGCGGTGCGTTTCTTAGAAGACCGTTGCTTTATTTATGTTTTCAAAATTTCCATTAAAGCTGGAATTAACAGCGTGGTTGGTGGTACGTGCGGTGGCAGCTTCTTGGAACCCTGGTGGGGTTTATTGGTTTAAATGCTTGATTGGTGAAAAACAATTTTGTAGTTCATTTAACCTTGACCATCTGGTTCTGCTTAAGTGCGTCCCATCCATATCTATAGATGGCTCGTTTGGTGGCCTGTTCTAAGCAAAGCTTTTTACAGAACTAAGCAAAATCTAAAGAATAGCTGGTAACACGTCAGACAGAAAGAAGTTCTTAACCTGCTCCTAAACATCCTGCCTCTGGAGGTGTACATCAAATACATCGTTTTGTGTAGCCATTCAGTTGGAAGTAAAGATGATTTCCATGGAAAATCCCCTGGGGATTCCCAAGAGGGAAAGTTTGTTTGGGAGTGTATTTTTCCTTCCTTCCGATTCCCTCTTTTGCCATTCTTAGGATCATCCTGTCCTCTACCATAAGGTGCAATCATCACTGCAGTTGGATACGTTCTCATCGTTTCAATAATGTGGAAGCATAGCTATTTTTGCACTTTGTGGAGGATCTTCCTCGCTGTGATTAGATCGGTCCTTTTTACCCACGCTATTGTCCCACATGTGGTCATTGGTCTTAACACTTAACACAAGCGCTGTGTGAATAGCATCATAAGGGTATTCATAACTCCTTTACCGCTAGTGAATTATAAAAAAAAAAATAAAAAAATGGTGCTTGAGCTGCAACCCCAAGTTCCTGCATGACATGAATGTACAAGTGGCCTTCTTTAAAATCCCTTCTATATATGCTGTCCAGATGACTTTACTGTTTAGGTGTAGTCCTTCCTTGTCTAATTGGCTTTAGTTGTTGAAGTTTTCTTTTCCCCGTGAATGGAATTATTGATGTTTTGGGCGGGTTTACACAGAGTCCATCTGTTTGGCACCATTTCTGAATAACTTTGAGTCCCTTCTGTATAACATCGCAGAGAGTCTCTTCGAACTTTCTTCTAGTTATCAGTAATATGTCGTCAGCATAGGCTAAACAGTTGATGCCAAAGTTGGTTAGTTAGTCAAAGAGCTCGTCTCCGGCCAGGCTTCACATCTTGTTGTGTTGGCTTTGACTGTTTCTAGTGCAGTTTGTGTCCCTGTTGATCTTGTACACAGCAGATCGCTCAACCACTAAGATACTGTGTTGTAGACTCCTTTTCTTCCTAGGGTTCGCTTGGTGGCTTCATGTGAAGGATTATCGAAATTCCTTTCTATGTTTATGAAGGCTAAATGAAGGTACTATCTTCTTCATGTTAAAGCGTTTGGAATGTTCCCCGTCAACTGATAAAGAGCAGTCTCTGTGGATCTGCCCGCTCTCTATGCATGCTGACAGCTAGGACAGATTCTTTCAACCATAGTGTGAAGCTTTGTAGTTGACAAAACCCTAAATAAACTTACAAGTCTACTGCTGGATCCCATATCCTACATTTTTATCCCGTGGGCCAAAATAACTTTCTAAAATAGGACATCTCCTTAAAGTATTTAGAGATGAATTAGTAAAAGAACAGAGCCTTAACTGGGAGTTGATTAACAGTTTCATCAAAGTTAGAAAGGACACCTATTTCATTTACACGTTACAACAAACAAATAAAACTTCCAAAACCCTCAAGAATTAGATTTCATGTTCCATTTTTACCGGCTCCACACGCGCCAACAGAAGACACGTACATTGACCCACCTGTTGACCATCCCAACCAATTCTATTAAAACACCCGAGTTTTTGTTTACAAAATTAACACCAATTCGGGGGCTGCCGGTGATTTACACATTCGATACGCGTTCCTGAAATCCTGGAATCGAAAACAGAATTTCAATTATTTTCAAAAAAAGAAACAAAACAACTCCAGCCGGTGTGGACTCATTCAAAGTCCTCCAGACACCACATTATTAAATTGAATTGGAAACAAGTCAATTTAATGGAATCGCACACCACCTTCGCATATAATTTGCATCCTGCATACCCTTCGAAGTGGTGGCATTCATAGGATCTCTATTCCATAAAAACAAACAAATTTTTTGTGAACCTACCAGCCGGGGCTTCATAAAATATTAAAGAACCCTCATGCTGCTCCAATCAATTTCGACAAGAATTTTACACTCAATAAACAAAATTGAAATCAATCAAAAGTTGGAGTCCACAAAAGCGAAAAAAAAAAACATTAAGAAAGGTTACAACACTTCCGGCAAAGGCCATGTTGCACCCTACTCCTTCTGATTCAATAAAAATGTTGCTGTTACTCGTAGGTATAGATGCATTATATACATCTATAGGGGCTCTTACTAACTTATTGATTCATCTGTAAGCTTCTTAAGTTGTCCAAGAAAGATTCGTTTAATGGAGAGTGTCTAGCTCTAGACAGTATGTTGCAGCCAGCTATCTTCCAACCAGAATAGAGTGGGAATTACCCTCTACTCCAAACTCACTTTTTGGCAGCAGACAAAGTCCTCATCGGAGTGATGAGCTGCAAAGGTAACAACATTACTTAACAGACAGACAACAGCAAATATAGGTGGCCCAAGTGAAAGCAGACGAAGTCAATCACTGTAAATCTCGATTTGCCGATGCGACGACTCTCCAGGAGATTGCGTAACCCAAAGGGGTTGCGGAAAACACCAGAGGTAGAGGAAGAGTTTAATCAGTAGGAGTCTTACAACCGCCCGAAGGTGCATGGTGCATTCTCCGCCACTTCTAAAGAGGGAAAAAAGCTTACTTCTAACACCAGACCATGATGCTTTACGTGATGGATATATACCTTCAAGATTGGCAGGAAGGCATTGATGGTGTCCGGCAGATGATAGGACTTTGACACGTTCAGTATTTCAGAGGTGCAGAGATGGATCCGTCTCTTGAGCTTATCTTTCGTCTTTCGAGTTATGGATTTCGAACTCAGTTGGTCCGCGAAACCAAAGTAATGCGAATTTCTAGAGTTAATCTTCGTCAGATCTCCACTAAGAGGGAGTCTTGATGAATATACTGCTCCAGATACTCGTATACCTACTATCAGACGCACTGTCAAATATAGAGATTCCTTCATTAGCCGATGTAGAATGATCAACATAGCTCTGTGTTTTCTCATCACTACAACCCACAAGAATTTAAAACCAACGTGCATCCGTACCTCCTTCGTCTCTCCTCTAAATTCCCTAATGCCCATGCTCTAGTTTCTGGGTAGTCATAAACCCTTTACATCTTGAATATTAAATGGATTCCATCGATTAGCACGTAGATGACTCGTCCACGAAAATATGTTTTCTTTGCTTACTTTGACGTTGAAGCCTACGAGTATAGGCCTTGCGAAGAGCCATAGTCCTTAAAAACTTTGCACCATAACCAGCACGAACGACAATAGTGTCTTTAGATCGACTTCTCTGCTGGAAACCTGATGAGTTATGTTACACACTAATGGACGTCCTTGAACATCTCAAAAGCCTTCGATTGAGAGTGCGGTAAAATGCAAATCTTTTTTTTTTTAAGACGGATCACTTCAGAAGCTTTCACCAACTTTCTTCCTTCTCCAAATCAATGGCCTGCTTTGCTATTGACTTGCCTACGAATGCAAGTACCTCACTTCATTATAGATGTAACCAGGTCCACACATCAACATTCAATTTTGCATTACGAAGAAAATCCAATTAACCGGAAGGACTACGTCTACTGTACCACAGCTTCAAATGGACAACCCTGGTATAACTTGGCATGACCAGATAGCAGCTATTAAGCTCAAGTTAAACCGGGGCTTAAGCTCATGTTTGGACTTCAGTCTTAAAACCCCCTCTTCATCTACTTGACAGCATACAGAAACAAGAGGTTCACTGAATAGAAGATCAGGAACTAATAGTGATTGGCTCATCCAAGGCACTCTGAACCTCTACTATAGCAGTTGAAAACACGGGTGCTGTTCAACGACACCGCATGGCAAATCATGTATCTTGTCGCGGTGGAGGGTATCCAGGGAGTTTTTGAACGCGCTATGCCCGATGAGAGGCAATGATAGATATAAAAGTATGAGAACAAGAACCTTTCATCGTCCTTCCATTTAAATTTGAAGATGAAACTTTATTTTTTTTTTTAAATATCCTCAATAGCGAGAACACTTTGGCCAGTCCTCCATAAAAAGAAGCCTCTTTCTCAGACTAAACTCAGTCAAGGGGATGTTCGAGTAACATTTTATGTCCTTACTCAGCACTGTGCTTTACGACGGCATTTGCAGGAACTGCAGTGACGAATAAGAACCAGAGTTCGTCTGACATCTGCATTTGCAGTGCCTTGCTCTTGGCAAGCTGAGTTGACAAACTGGAAGACTTAGGAACATAGTATTCTTTTTCCATCCGAGAGGTCTCAAAATAGCAAACTCTTGGTCTAGGTCTAGATCCGTAGCAACAATGGATCACTGAACGTAAGAATTCAGAGAACGTGTGGATTGGCTTTTTTGTGGGCGCAACAGAGCTCGCAAGGTACTCATTCAGCTAAAATGAACTATCCGTACTGCAACATGGCTTTAAGAAAAGTAAGTCCTGGATCTGCAACTTCGAAAAATTCCACTGAACTAAAGACTCAATGGATGTAATCCAAAGAGTCTTTGAATGTAATCCTTGGCATAGAGGTTTCATTCAACAAGATAAGTGAGTGATTGTGATGCATCATCACCCACCTCCGTAAAAGTAGGGCCATCAACGCAAGCAGCAGATCGATATGAAAGAGTAACCCAATAGTTGCCCAGCTATACGATCTAATACGGACCTCACTTCTTAACAAAATTTTATAGAAATGGGGATGTAAAGGTTTATATGACAATTTTTAAATTGCCATTGGAACAGAGCTATTTATGGATGGGACACCACAGACAATCGGTTATGGAACTCAATAACTCGAAAAGTTACTCAACCCTAACAGTTGGACATTGCATGCCATTGATTCCTGATACATCAATCCTGACCTGGGATAAGAGGGACAAACATCAAAATATTCACCGATATCTTACAACTACAACTCAAGCCGTTTCTGTCTGCCTAAATGTTCTCTAGGCTATGGGGGGTTCTCCTGCTACATAGGTGCCGAACGCTTCATTCCGCGTTTAGAACTAGTCTAGGCAGCTGGGAATAACGAAACTATTTTTGCTGGGGACTTGCATTCAGGGACTCAGACAAACCAAAAGGTCACTTTGTCTAGATTCTAGAAGAAGACGAATCAGCAGAACACATACTGTGTGAGTGCGTGGCTCTCTGCTCCATCAGGAGGCGCTTTTTCCTCAAGGAAATCCTAACATCGAAGACATTAGAAACGTCTCGACTAGAGTCAATCTTATCTTTATAAGACAAATCAAGGATCCTCCAGACTAATATCCAACAAGCTCCCGGCTCCCTTGCGTCAGTCGCATAGCCAATTCAAAAATAATAACTGTTTGCCATGCCTTACAAACTTTATATACTTTTTTATGAACTTTTCTAGGAACAAAATTACCATACCCTATGGGATGGGATGTAAATTATATATTTACAAGGAAATATACTTGGTCGTTCATTTGCCAGCCACCACTTGCAAGGAATCCCATAAGTTTCCCAACCTTTTCTTCCACTTTAATCTTAGGGTTCTTGAATTTATAATTAGGTCTTGGGTATTCTTACAATCAAATGCACTCAAAAGGCGGTGTTGGGAGTGGGGTGTCTATAGCAACATTGGAATAGTAGTTTAATCTTCAACAATGCTTTTATAGCTCAAAGTACACTTCAAAATTAGCTCAACAGTGAAGCTTTGTTCTCAGAACTTCGTATCCATTTGGATACACTTAAGGGTCCTTATGTATATATATAAGTATTTGGTATGTATTTAATTGGTAGAAAAAGGTTATCCAATGAGGTAACTTAACGCTCGGGGTACTTTAAAAGTTTTCCAACCTCTTTTCAACTTCCTTTTCAACTAAAAATGAATCTAAGATGTGTAAATTGAAAATCAAAAAAGGAAACAAAAAAAAAGGACTCGAATAAAAATGAAATGTTATTGTTCTTGTTGAAAAGTTTTTCACTTTCGAAAAATAGTTTTTAACTCCGTAGGTCAAAGTATATTAAACTAAAGTTCCACCACGGTATTTCCTGTACGCCAAAGGTTTCAAGCTTTTTTTTTAGAAATTGTTTTTGGGGAATTTTACAAAAATAGGGGGAGAGTTTGGGAAAATGGGAAAAGTCTTTTGAACTTGGGATGCTTAAATAAAATATTTATATTCTTTTTTATTTGTGTTCTAACGAACTACAAAAGAAAAGTTGACCTACCAATTTACACTGTCAGTTAGTAACCTCGAATATACATATAGTACTTGCGTTCGAAACCCCTTCTGTTGGAATACTCTCCCTTAGAGTCTCTGACAGTGCGCAGGCCTCTATGTAAGTAAACTACAAACCCTCAGTAATTGTTCCTTTTTTTTAAGAAGAACAAAACTTTACTCACTATTCACTATTCGGCAAAACTATCACATTCTTTAAGGAAGCCAAATATCTGGGGATCCTCCTGGACAGCAAAATATTCTGGAGAAACCGCATGATCGTACGATGTTCCGTTCTCCAGATATCGAAGGAGAACAAAATTGTCACACACTCACGCACCCATGCACACACGTATCACTTCTATGTGGGACCCCCTTACAACGTCGCTGCGGGGGTCCCACAGGGATCGGTACTTGGCCCTCTGCTATGGAACATAATGTACGACGAAGTTCTTCAGTTAAGGCTGCCACAAGAAGTAAAAACAATCGGTTTCGCCGACGACATCGCCATCGTTACCGTGGCTAAACATATCCACGAAATACAGCTAGACGCAAACGAAATAGTCGCAAAAGTCAAAGATTGGCTAGGATCCGCCGGCTTGGAATTGGCTGAGCACAAAACAGAGGCTATTTCAATAAAAATCCGAAAGGCTATCGAATATGTGAATATTCAGGTAGGCAGTCAGATCATCAGATCTAAGGAGGGGCTTCAATACTTAGGAGTAATGCTCGACAATAGACTTAAGTTTAAAGTTCACGTGGACTACTCTACTACAAGCAGCCCTTTCTCGAATACTGCAAAACATCGGAGGACCTGGATATGCTAGGAGAATTTTCCTATCCAGAGTAGTTTGCTCGGTGTCACTATATGCTGCACCAGTTTGGGCGGCGGCGTTAGCAACTAAGGAGACACGGAGAAAATTGTCGACAACATATAGGCTCTGCGTGGTAAAAACAATCAGCGGCTTCCGAACAATATCGAATGAAGCGGTCGGTGTAATAGCCGTAATGATCTCGATCGACATCCTCGCACACGAGATGCTAAGGATCTACGAAAGGAGAGCCTCGAACCAACGAGAGGCAGGTGTTGTCAAGAGGATAAAAGAAGAGGAGAAGGGAACGTCTATAGCTATATGGCAAGCCAGGTGGGAGAACACTACGAAAGGCAGATGGACCTATAAGTTGATCCCCATCATCGAAGCCTGGACAAAGCGGGTGCATGGGGACTGCAATTACCACCTCACGGCGGCTATCGCAAATACTAACACAGATTTGGACACGACAGCTCACTTCTTTTCCCAGACCATATGGTGCGGTCAGAGGAGAGTTCGATTGAAATTTGCACACTGGTAACGAATGTGCAAAAAGAGTTCCGAAGAATCGAAATAGCAAGAAGAGCAGAAGCGGAAACACAAGTTTAGCAAAATGCTAACCAGCCCCGCGAAGTAATACCCAACGCGGGGGGAGTGGTTGAAGTGTGCTGGGTGTGGATTAGCGTAGGCGCACTCCTAGCATCGAGTAACTCGGGTCTGCGAATCGAGCTTGCTGGTAGCCCGGGCTACTAGTATCTTTAGAAGATTACTACATCCATGGGCGCACCCAAAAAAAAAAAAAAGACATCACTTCGAAAATGGGTGCAAATGATTTCTAGTGTTTCGTAATGTGAACCCCTGTTAAAATCTCGACCTTTGTTTTTGGCCGATTGCAATACTTCCCCTATGGAGGTGGGAAGTAAAAATTAGAACGCGTCCATTGCCTTGCTGAAACCTTCGTGACAGAATGCCTTCGCACAACTGCAACTACTGCATTCAATGTCATCTTGGGTTTATCACTATTACAAAACTTCATATGAATTGAAACCAAACTAGGCATCCATTTACTCTTTCACTCAAACAATTTTGACAAAAAATTTAAAACACAAGATGCTACCGATCCTTGTTTGAAACAGTGGGGCCCGACATAACTTTCAACATATTTTCAAACCACATGCTACCCAAATACCGCCTCAACAAAAACTTATTAATAGTAATCCCTAAACAAAACCATAAACCTCAACTATCTCCTTCTGACCTCACCTGGTATATGGACAAACCCAAAATGGAAACAAGAACTGGTTCCGGAATTTTTGAAGAATCACCATGGGCGAACTTCTCAATCAGTTTTGGGAAATACTCATCCATATTTCAAGCCGAGGTCTTTGTCATCAATTGGTGTGTGGGACATAAGCAAGGCTCCTTAATCTTGGGGGAAACCATCTTTATCTTCTCAAACAGTCAACCTGTCTTAAAAGCTCTTAACTTGCCCGTTATCGATTCCAAGCTAGTCCTAGAAACCCGCAATGAGATGTTGCTAGAAACAACATGGTCTGGTCATTCTTCACTGGATTCCTGCACGTAGTGGATTTGTGGGCAATGAAAAAGCCGACCCTCCATGTTCACTGCAGAGTAATCAAATGCTCCATGTTTATCGCAAACAATTGGTGAGTGTTTCCTTCAGCCTTAGGGCCGCTTTGGTGGCTTGCTACATACTATTAATGTGTATTGGTAGCATGCGTAGCATGGTTTGAAGTGCAGCTGTTAGAGAACAACATACCTGTCGTGCTAAGGCAAGCTACACGTTCGACTTTTGCGAGAACTTTTATGTTGGTTAACATAGAGTGGAACGAGAGAGCCGACGCGTTAGCCAGATGTGGTTCTACCCTGGATGTCTCCCTTGCGGAGTCAGTCTGCTCCCCCATGGGACTCATCAAGGGTAAAATTTTCCAACACTTTCTCTCTATTGCCAACTCTAGGAGGAGAAGTCTACGAACCTGTACTATATCGAGACAGATATGGCCCACCTATGATAAAAGTAGAACGAATGACCTCATTAATAGGAACCGCATTGAGACTGCAAGAATCACAGCAATTAGCACGGGTCACTGGCCAATCGACCCTCAAGCTGCCAAGTTAGGCATCCCGTCCAACTCCCACTGCCGAAGTTGCGGCAATTCTCGCGAAATGGAAACCATATTTCACTTCCTCTGTGACTGCCCAGCACTAGCCAGAGATAGGCAGCGCACACTCGGAAAACCTTTTTTCAAGGAACTATCCGGGATCTCTAACACCAAATTATGTAACATCATTAATTTTTGTTGGTTGATGCCCAGGTCCACCCCGGACTGTAGCGCCACCTTAAGTAAGACCACCTTACGGATACTATACCTAACACTGCTTTCAGTTAACTTAAGTCCTTCATAGCACTAACAAGTATTTTTTTACATAAGATGAAGGCGATGTTGCATGGTTTATGTCCAGGAAATTAACGCGAGGAAATATTTATTGATTCAGCAGAAGGAAATGTTTTAACACTCAGTAAAGTGCACTTCTGTGAAGATGCAGATTTACTTTCCCTACAACCAGTAGGCTTCTGGTTCCTTTTTTAGTTTCACAAAATCACAATGGTGCAATGCAATGGTGCTTGATGTCCTTTGCCTTCCTTTTCATTGCATTCATGGAACTATTTTTGTGGACGGTGTGAATATTGGTTTTGGAACCATTCCTGAGACATGTATGAATTACCTTCAATCTTTTGGCCCCGCTGTCTACCGACTTTATGCCTGTTGACAAAAATGATGTTTTTTTTTAATGAAAATAGTCAATTTCTTGAATTGTCAATTATTTGACAGTTTTCTTGACAAAAAATGGCACAAAAATAAACATATCAACAGATGAGCCTTTCGGGACTTTCAACCGTCGTAGTATATTTCTTAACATTACTCCCCTAGATTTTGTATGTTTCATTCCCTTGACACTGACATCAAAACTTTATTTGACAGAATCAAATCTATTTCCGGTGTAAATCACGAGAATATAAATCTATGTAAACACACGTTTTTTTTTTTTGGTCTTGTCTAAAGGAACCCACCGAAAATTTCTCGGGTGGAAAATGTCCAATCTAATGATGTAACAAATCAATCCTGCCATCGCTCAAAGTTTCTACACAAGAAAAAAGGCGGGTGCCTGATAAATGATGTGACTGGAACGTGAACCAAATTTTGCGCCTAACACAAATTGCTTTCAATCTGTTATGGAGCCTCTGTTGCTCACCCTCCTCCCATTGATGCCATCCCGGAAACCTCGTCCATTTTTTTGTAATTTATATGCAAACACATCTCATTTGTTGCGAGTAAAACTTCATGTTTATCATTACATATGACGGAAGTGATTTGTTTTCATTTTTCCGGAACTTTTTGATGCCGAGGTTACATGAAGAAAAATCTTTAAAGTTGAGGTTATTATTTTATAAAGTTCGAAACGATTACATGCTCTGAAATAATTTTTAATTAAAAAAAATAAAATAAAATGTCTGTAAGTAATTTTTAATAATTTAGTTTTTAACAATTTTCAAGGAAAACTGATTTATCCTTTGGACGCGCTCCCATTTGTCCACGCAGCATGAGTATACAGAAAAGAAATGAAGCGCCCGCGGCCATATGTTAGTCGGTGTGGTCGCGCTTCCAATTTTATCACGCGACTTCCCCCCAGGGCGCGCGAACTGAGGGGTGCTGTTTTATATTGTTGCTGCCATATGAGCGTCCAAATGGGAGCGCGTCCATTTGGGAGCGCGTCCATTTGGGAGCTCGTGTGGCACTGGCCTAAGCGTTAAAATGAAAATGAATTGGTGCTTGATTTTAATTAAAAAATAAAATCCATTTGTAGGGAATGAAAGAAATTAAAGTGAACACCATTTAATCGTGATGCAGTATTCATTTAAAATCTTTTCAGTTGGTAAATCCTACTTATATTATAAAAGGAAAACGTTGTCCGTTTGTTTGTTTGTTCCTCTGTAACACAAAAACTACGGGACCAATCAACTTCAAATTCTATACACTTAGTCTTACTGAAAAACGACAGATTATCAGATGAAAAAAATAAATGTCCGACGTGTCCTTCATCTCGTGTTTCAATTACCTCGTTTCATACCCTTAAAACATGCCAACGAACGCTAGGCACAACATTCGCATTTTTAAAAACGCATCCAGTTTGGCCGATATTTTCAAAGACCATCATGAGATTGTAGTTCCTCTGAATCAACTGCTGACATGAACTAGCCAAGGGATTGACGCACCTAGGTTTGGTTGTTGGGGTGGCTGCACCTTATAGTACAGCCTCATTCGAATCTCAAAGGATCCATTATATTCTTCGGTGTGGAATTTTTAAAATAATGCAACAAGAATTCTTACTGCTGATTGCCCTCCCCGAATCAACCCGAGTTCCATCTGAGTTTTAGGATGGTTTTCAGTGGCTCCGAGGGCTTACTTTCTATTTCCACCAAATCGTTAGCATTTACATAGAAGATGGAATGTGTCCTCTTTGGCATCAATGTCGCCACAGCCTCTGCATAGGTTAGTTGTGTTCAAACGCATTCCCTTTTATTTAGTTCTGTCCAAAGCGTCCTTGAGTTGCAGCATGTCGTGAGTGCACTCCATCTCTCATTTTTGGAATTTCACAGTGATGTTAGACTTTTGGGGTTCAAGTGGTGTCAGAACTGAGTAATTCGAAATAATATCGCACAAATGGAAGGAAGATTGAGAACCTGACAGATTATACTCTCGGAGTTGTCAAAGCATTTGGTTGTTTTTCTGAGGCTCGAGTGGACATTCGATTAGCAGTAGCAACGGCGTCCACTGATCTAGATCGATAATTTCCATGTTATCGATGCATCCAAGCCAACATATTTGAGTGATCGTCTTAAAGCTTGATATCAAGTGTCGGACTTTGTTAATCACTGACTGTTTCCCAGTTAAGTTTTAATCTCTTTCAAGGAATGATCTTAGAGGCATGCAACAGGAAAGACATCAACCTTGCATTCTACGGAACTTGCAGAAGATACTTTGCCTTTGTACAAAACATGTGTAACTTTAGCTTTAGCTGTCGAAGAGCTCTGTCACGGTCTAAAAGGAACATACAAGTCTTCTTGCCCTTCTTGCTGAGCTTCGACAAAGTGAAGATGCAACAATACTGACAAGCAATAAAGAAGTTCTCATGGAGTCGGGTCCACGGAATGGAAGCCCAGTACACCTGTCCAAAGTATACTTACTTCGAAACTACCTTCTGTAGAAGCTGGCCATTGCCACTAGGTTAGGTTAGGTAATAGGGTTGACGGGAATGGAGGTCCTTTCTCCGTCACACTTAGATCAATATAAAGACCCATTGTGGTTCCCTAGGGGTTTCAGCCCCCCTTACTAGGAAACATAAGCCTATATTCTGTCGAGCCATTCCGAGACGCCCATTCCAACACCCACTCCCGTGTCCATTTTGCATCCATCCGTGTAAACGGAAATGGTTGTGTTTATTCCTGATTTTCCTGCCATTCGTCCCCGCTGGGAAAACAGGTTGAAAATGATCTATCAAATTCTAAGTACGGCGTCATGGAGTCGGTGCATACAGTATTCCCCACAAAATTGTGTAAGATCCGTGCATGCCCTGCCAGACTGGGTTCCCAGTTTCCAGTTTGACTTATGCGAAGGGCGCTTTTTGCAGCTGATTCTTGCACAAGTAAGTCATTGACACTAAACGTGGCGTTTAGGTGTTAAGCAAACGCCTAGTGATCTGTTCTAATGCCAATAATTTGCAGTTTTTTCTGCTGAAATCATGCTGCAGGAAATTATCGGTTAGTCTGCTTAAATCTTAGTAAGTTATGGCAATTTCAATTGTATTTGCAGGGAACCCAACTGTCAATGGAATTATTATCGAAATATGTAGGATGCGGATTAGGAAGTTCTCTTCTGAGATCTCTTTCCATTTGGTTCTTTAGTCGCATGAAAGTCCTCAAATCTCCAGTGCGTGTTGTACCTTAAATCACTTCTTTTTTTTTCCTGATGTTAAGGTCGTCAATTGAATTTTTAAATTTAAATCAGATCCAAGCGTACTAGGGAAAACACCAGTACAGCTAAGACAAGTCGTTTATTTATGTCTTGCAAAATTGCCATCTTGTTTGACGTAACGCTATTTTATTTTCTTGATAAGCTTCTGACCTTTGAACTCCATGCTTTTATCCTCGTCGATTTTATTTAATCTATTACACCATGAGAGTCCACAATAATGTCCACTATAACGACCACATAATTCATGATGTTCCCAACACTTACGTCGTGTATCATTATTACTTAAGATGAAAAATAATACAGAAGGATACACTTTACAACTTTGAAAAGATTTATAGATCACACTAGGTCACCACAAGGTTTCTAATTAATCGATTCCTTTTGTGTATCTAAAGTACAAGGAACTACAATGCAACTAAAATCAACAAAAGATACAATAGTCTTTTGAAGTAAGTAGGGAAAATGGTGGTATATTCGTACTTATCGACTTACATTTGTAATGGAAAGACTTAAATCAAAAAACAATGTTTTCTACAACTCCTTTACTCGTCCTTGGAAATGTAAAAGCTTTGTATTACTATAAACAAAAGTCTGAAGGAAATGTTAATTGAAACTGAAAGGGGAATTGTAGTAAATTAATAGCATAAGGTATCTATTAGGGGTAATAATTTTAACCAGTAATGCTCATTACAGGGTGGATGAAATGATAGCAGATGATGTTTGTCAACTATGTACTAAGGGGAGAGAATGAAGCACTATGCGACTTTACAAAAAAAATACAAACACTTAGTGTAACAGCACGTAGAGGTAAGGTGCCGAAGCCTAGCTACTCGCAATGGCTTCGTGGAGGTTTGTAATTGAATGACCAGAGGTGATGCTATGGAAAACGTTTGGTTGCCTTGCTCAAATCTGTATTAGGTCGCTTAGAAGTACAATGGACTAACCACTAGGCTACGACTAGGGGTATCAGTAAGCACAGGTGGAAACCGAAAAGAGAAAGCAGACGAAAAGGCAAGAGAAATGGTAGAAACAATAGTACGAAACATAACCAATGCCTCCAGTCATCAAGAGGGATTTCCTCGAATACTGGGCAGACCTGACGGCAGGCAGAGTGGCGAAATCGCTCATCGCCAAACCAAACAAGGTTTGCCTTAAAAAAGAAAAGATGAGTTGTAGCTAGTCACAACTGAGATCAATGGTGGAATCTCTTACAGGACACAGACTTCTCAATAAGCACAGACTAGTTGACACCATAATCTGCAGGAACTGTGAAGGGGGAGAAAACGACCAGGAATCCTCTTCTCCTGCCGTTGTCCAACCATGGCAAGACTATGATACAGAGTATCTACTGGCGTCTATGTGAAGTGGATTAAATGGAAATTTCCAAATCCCTGGAGCCCTCAAATTTGTTTCAGCCCATTGCATTCCCAGACAGAAGCCCCTATTTGGTGTTGTGGTTTGAAAATCAGATTTTTTTCGCTTTTCTTTTTATTTTCGGTGGCTGTTGCTGTTCCCCGACCAGAGCCGAACCTGCACAGGTCGAGTTACAAGCGAAAAAACCATAGCCACCACTTAATATAAGACCTAAGGCCCCTAGACAAAAAGGTAGAAGATTTTCCCGACCTCACACAGAAGCAATAGATACTTCACAGTTTCCCGCAATCTCCAATCCTATCCGCCAAACTTCCTCAAACAGTCGTTTGAGGGGAATTACAATAGACCCAATCGAGGCTAAAGTGAAGAGCTATCCACCCTTCACAAGCAACAAACCAACACCTCAGATAAGCTGAAAAGTAAGACTGAATTTTCCTTTATTAAATAAGTGCACAAAGAGCAAAGGTAGCAATCAAACTACAAGAGGATAGAGTAGCTAGGATAATTAATGATCTTCTTATTCGAAAGTTGAGCTTTAACCGCGCACTGGCCGATACAAGTAACTACCTTGTCTTAAATCGTCAAGAAATACCAAATAAAATAGGCACCGTACACTGGGTTCAGGGACATAACGATTTCCAAAAAGCAGACCAACTGACACGAAAAGGATTCGCATAAGGAACAGAACATGTCTATAAATCTAGAGACTTCCTGATCGGAATACTAAAAGCAAGGTGATGTAGTCCTAAAGCTCAGAGAATTAATCAACACTTTTTGTTGTGCCACTGCATTCCTTGTAGCCTTCGGCACGAAATAGATAGATAGGAGTACAAACAGGCACTATGGCCCCTAGAATTGGCACTTTAAATCACCAGATTGCAGGAGCTAGTAAAATGCGTTAGAAATGAAAGCACCTACTCTGTGAATGCCTAAACTAACAAAATTGTCAACTCCACTTTATGGGGAAAAGACTATTTAAAAGACTGGAGGGACAAGAGAGAGCTACATTGATTGTCTTATTCCGCACATCACATGTCCACACATTAGAGGGAATCACCATGAATGCCCACGCATCAGTAGCTAACCTAACCTACCAACTTCAATCATAATTCTTGTATAATTCTATTGATTGACACTTGACATTTAAATACTATAAACATGTTAAATTGACTGCGAAGGACTAAACAATCAAACAGCGTGTTGTTATTGTGAAAACACTTCATCCGAAGGGACCTTCAATTATTGTTATCGTAAGTTGGGTGGTAAACACTAGAATTCTTAGAACGCAGTACTGGGATTAGTGACGTGGGCTTCATTTGCTGTTAACTATTCTATTCCGATTCTTGCCTGGATCTAGTCATGAATTTGTTATGAATTTCTCTCCAAGTCCTTTTAATCCACCGAGGTTTCTCGAGGACATTTGCGAATGTATCTGTTTCGATATAATTCTTCTTAAAGGTGAAAATGTGAATGTTTCATACCTTCTGGTGCCTCTCTCCACTGTACAGTGTGGATGATATGTTATGAACACTTAGCCTAATCCTAAGTAGCCCGACTGATACGAATTTGAATAGATTTGTTGCAAATGGCTTCTACTTTCTCGGAGAATTTTTCAGCTCCTGCAATCTTAATAGATTCCAAATTTTAGAAGTCCTAACACCAATCTCTGCTATGCGATCCCTGAACTTTGTTGGGGAAGCCATCTAGTCCAGGTGTCTTACTGCTAAATTTGATTGACTTGTAGCGCCTGTGGGTGCCATGGTTAGTGCGTTGGACTGCTGAACGAAAGGACACAGGTCCGAAACCACCAAACGTTTTTTCGCGGCACAACCTCTTCACAGGCATGACAAACCTGCTACAGTATAATCTGTCATGAAAATGCTTCTGAATCCGACGTCCGGAGTCGGGAATAAAACTGTGCGAAAATAAAACACGAATGGTTGTGAGAAGCTAGTCCTTGGCTTGGCTCTCTATAAGCTTTAGCATCTGTAAGGGTTCCACTTGGACTGCAGTTTGTCGTTGGTGTGGAATGCGTTTGGCAGGAATGAGTTTGGCAGAGCTGAAGAAGGACTTCCTCTCTATAGCTCATCTCTTTAAATGTTGCCATATGCCCACTTCTACTTCTTCTACTACTGATTTGAATTTCCTTGGTTTTCTCCAAGATCCTTCGTAGTATAAGACTATAATCAATTTGTTAACGAAAGGCTCTCACCTAATACAGTAGATGAGATTTTACAAGACTGCTGGGTGGCTAGATCATCAGTTTTAGCATCTTTATTGGGCTATAGTCCAGACCTTTATTCATCAAAATCGAGTGGATTGTTAAATTGAATGGTTCATTCTACCAAGGTAAGGTTTGGTTGAAGTGGCATGCTGCAAGTCGCAACCTCACTTAGACCAGATAAGGTCCTTTGTGTTACCACATGGATCTGTACTTCAGCCAGAAATATTACCCGTGAATTAGCACTGGAGGCACTGGAGGCTACCTATGCTGATGTCGGCCAGCTCATTCTACCTAACAGCGGAATATTTATTTCCGACAAGCGTTCCTTTGCTGGTCCCTGCAAGCTTCAGTTCTTGCCCGGTAACCCTATTTCGTAATCTTTCGATCTTCACTTCTCGAAAAAAAATCCCCCAAGTTGCTTGATAGCATGCTTGATGCGTGATGTTCCTTTTTCCCTTTTGGGAAGTCGGTGTTCATCTATTCTGCTCGTAGAGCCTGCGAAAAACTCTGGTCTTTCTGTCCTGGTGTTACCGTTTGCTTACATTATCTATCCAATCTGGGTTTCGTTCATTATTCAGTACCCACTCTATACCGACACCTACCCTTTTATCTTTGAAAAATTTCATGTTTAAATAGCCCCAAAGGACACAAAAGTACAACAATGGACCTTTTCTTAAAATGACAGAGTCCGTTTCTTTGTCAACAAATAATTCCATACTTCTCCGCTGCTCTTCAATTCCTTGGAAAAGAGAATCCTTGTGAGATTGTGATTTTCTTTAAAAAGTTCTATATCGAATCAAATTGTTTTAAAGTCGATTATAAGATTCAAATTCTTTTGACATTTATAAAAAATTTCTTAAATAATTATTCACAAAAACCGTAATTCAAAGAAAATTCTCTGAAAAGCGTATTAGGGAGCTTATATCACAATGTCCTGGTGACCTTCTCTGGTAGATTGACATTTAAAAAGAAAAACTAAGGATAAGTCTATCTATTGTCATGATATGGGATAAATACAATCCTAGGTTCGTACTATTCCCTTGAAATAGGATCAGAAGACAAAAACTTTATAAAGACGACAATTGAATGTCAGTTATCCTGGCTTAACGTTAAAATTACCTTTAAGATATTTAAAGCGGCTGAAATAAAAGCCTCTAATCCGCATATTGAAATTTTTGTGAATCAAAGTTCTGAGGACTACTTAGCTAAACACATGACGGAAATAAACAAGGCAATTCAAGACTGTGGTTTTCGTTAGGTTAGGTTAGATGAGAATGGTTACATCCTCATCACACTTAGGACCCATTGTGATACCCATGATTTGTTTCCTACCGTGGTATTATCGTCTTGTTTCTAGCCATCCGAACCCCCTGGCAAATTTGAGCAGTTTTGATGGTGATCCATCTGATAGCTCATCGATATGGCCGAAGAAGAATTTGTCCAGGGTTTTGTTTCTGAGTTGACAGAGGCTTGGGCAGTGACAGAGGAAATGGGCCGTGTCCTCATGGGCCTCTTCATCACCGCACCCTCTGCAGATGTCATCGTCGCTCAGACGTAGTTTTTTCATGGGAGATTTCAGCATATTATGGCCAGCATCGACAGGAGTTTGCTGGTTTTCATCTTATCGTACTCTGGCCACACCTTTCTTGATATTTCACAGGTGGTTCGTGATTTCCACCTGTTGTTTGCTTCTATTAATGACTTTTTTCGATTTTGGCCTTAAGATTGCAGAGTGGAGGTTTGACCGTGCCATCTGATTGTTCCCAGTCTAGAGCTGAGCCCTTTCTAGCCATTTCATCCGCTGCTTCATTGCCTACTATCCCGCTGTGACCAGGGACCCAGCAGAGTTTTACATTATGCTGCGTGCTTAAAACCTTAAGTTCTTCGCGGCAGCTCTTGTCTCGGCTGCCTGGCTGTCAATGTAAATTCTGATATCCTCCCGTGATATTGTCAGCATTGACGCTATTTGGGCGGTCTTTGTCACTGCTAGAACCTCCGCTTGGAAAACACTGCTGTGATCTGGGAGTCGTATGAAGCTGCTTAGTTTTAGTTCCTCCGAGAAGAGACCAGCTCCCGTTCCCGTGGAACAATGTAGTCTGAGGTGACATTGCCTTTAAGATAGTTGCTAAGTATCTTGGCGTGTCCATATGTATTCAGTCTCCTGTGTTCTGACTGGCTGATTCTGGGAGCGCTTTTTGCTGCGGTCTCCTGCATGTAGAGATCTAAAGGCGGAAGGTTGAGTACTGCTTCTAATCCCGCTGTCGGTGTTGTTCTAATCGCGCTGGTTGTTCCAGTGCATGCTGTTCTCTGTGTTTTGGTCATATCTTTAAGATTGCTGGTTTTGCTTGCAACGTGCCACCAGACCAATCCTCCGTATGTTAGAATGGATCTAACTATCGCAGAGTACATCCAAAGTATTATTCTGGGTCTGGATCCCCAGTTTTTCCCGAAGAATCTGCTGCAAGTATAAAAGGCGATTGATACCTTTTCTACTCTTTCCTTAATGTTCAGCTTCCAGTTGTGCTTCCTGTCGAGTATGAGGCCTAAGTATTTCGCACTCTCGGACAGCTTAAGGGGAGTGCTCTCGATAGTTGGTACCGTGAATGCTGGTATCGTTCTTTTGTTAGTGAACAGCACTAGTTCGATTTTCTGAGGGTTGACTGACCCCTAGTCCAAAAGGTTTCGTCCAAACATTTAGCGTGTTCAAGGCTCTTTGCAATAGTTCGCTGACAGTGGTTAGGAATTTGCCCTTAGCAAGTAGCACTACGTCATCTGCTTATGCTGTTGCTTTAATTCGACTGTATCTAAATTTCAATAGTAGCTCATTAATAACCATGATCCAGAGGAGGGGGGACATGATCCCTCCCTGCGGCATGCTTCTAGACGCGGTCCACCTAAGACGAGTTTCCCTGAGTTCAGCGATGATGTGTCTCCTGCTTAGAAGGCTAACTATAAGGTTTGTAACGGAGCGTTCAACGTGGTTGTCTTCGAACGCTCTTTTAACAGCATATGTTTCGACGTTGTTAAAAGTACCTTCAATGTCGAGAAATGCTGCGAGCGTTTACTCTTTATAGTGCAGAGATCTTTCAATGGTGTTAACTACATCGTTACAAGGATTTGCCATTTAGCTACTGTGGCTTAACGAGAGAGACTATACCTTAACCCTCGATCGTATTTTGAATTGATATTTCTTGATTCTTAGCTCTACAGCCTTAATATTTTCGAAGCAATATCACTTGTGTATTTGTACACAAACACAATTGACTCTAATTTCTCATGTGTACATTAAATGAACAGAGTTTTTAAAACCTCCAACCGCTAAGTGTAAAACACTTACGAAAGGAAATTGTGGTCCTTTCTCCTTGTTGCACTTCTTCCTTTGGTGTGTTCAAAGTGGAAACTTTTTAAACACACATAATTATGTTTTCCCTCATTCTGTTGTATGCCATTAATTTTTGTTTTAATTTTCTTTTTTCCTTGCAACTTTATTGTGACTAAAAGCAAATAGTTGAATAAAGCACACATACATGGTTACGCATCAGGTACGATGCACAACTTATTGACTTGGTTTGATGTGTTCTTTGTCGAGCGATATGTAACATTTGAGTTATAATGCAGGGCAAGCCTAGCTAGATTTCAGGCCCACAAGCCTTACTACTTTCCTTCATTAAAGAGGTTAATAAACACACACATACACATTCGCAAGCCCTCCATCTTTTTTCCATGACCCTAAGGTAATCCTGAAAGTCTTTACCGGCCTCAGCTCCGAAAATGTCGGAGTAGCCCAGATAAGGTGCTGTTAAGGGATTTTCGGTTCACCATTGATTGCTTCTGGGGAATTTCATCCACTGCCCCTATTATAGTCCTACTATTTATGTGTGCTAGTTAGCACTCGCAGACACTCGAGTCCGGGTGGATATCGACAAATACCCGATGGCTACCATTTGGAGGTAAAATTAGCACAATTGATGTATATTAACAGTTACAACACTGGGCATTGCTAAGTAGGCACGCCTCTCAGTGCCTACCCTATTCCTACAGCACCCAACTATCAATGTCTAGTTTTATCATCCCTGCCAAACTTGTCAATTTGTGCAGGATGACGATGGAGAATGCTCGATGCTCCATCAAGGTTGGGAACGATCTAACCGTGGCCATGGATGTCAAAAAAAAATTTAGAAGAGGTGACACGCCGCCATGCGACTTCTTCAACATCGTACTTGAACGAATTGTGCGAAACTCTAACGCCAACACAAGAGGTGCAATCTTTCAAAAGTCTGTGGAACTACTAGCGTATGCTGACGATGAAGGGACACCCAACATCGACTTATCGAACAGAACAGCACAATAGACAGCTTTAACTTCGAGGTAGTAAGGGTCTTTGTCTACCTGGGCTCTGATGTCACCTCTGAAAACGGCATTTCATCAGGAATCAAACGAATCACTGTTTCTTTGGGCTAAGGAGGCAATTGAGTACTAAGGCTCTATCCCGAAGAACTTACCTTAATCAACCCTGTCCTACTCTATCGCCCTGAATCATGGACTTTATCGAAGACGGATGGAGATACCTTTGGTGGCGACAAGTGAAGAATTCTTCGTTAGATATTCAGTCCCGTTTGCGTTGGAGAGTTCTGAAGGAGGATATTCAAGGACGAATTGTACGAGCTGTACAGCGATATCGACCTAGTCAAAAAAAAATACACATTGATGGTTCGAGATAGGATATGTAAAGCGAATGTCTTCTAATCTTACCCGGACAACAGGGACAACGCAGTAGAGGAAGCCTTTGCCACAGATGGAGGACTGCAACCAACTAAGAGTGTCTTACTGAAGATAATTAGCTAAGGATCGATATATCTGAAGGGGTTGTTGGTTGAAGTTTAAGATTGCCTCAAACTTTAGTGCTACCAAGCTGGGTAAGTAGAAGGCGAGCAAAGCCTTCCTACACGGTCTTAAATATCCATTTCCTAGCACACAAATCTAGTATTTCGGATTGCTTACTTCTTTATCAGGCCAGTGACCCTTGAAAGATCTGAGCCTGAACTAATACCGCTTTTCATCCTTCAAGGTTCTGGGCACGCTGCTTCCAGTTTACTAGACCAAGGTTTCTGGCGTCCGCGATTACTTGATCTTTAAACCGGAGGTTCGGTCTTCCTTTTCTTGATGAACCAGGTGGCTGGGATTCAAAGACCCTCTTAGCTGGAGCATTCTCGTCCATTCGCTCGATGTGGCCGAGCCATTGTAGAGATGGACAGATTTTTGCCTTCCGGACTACGTACACATCTTTGTACAGCTCATAGAGTTCGCCGTTGTATCTTCTCCTCCATTCGCCCTCCTTGCAGACTGGACCAAATATTCGACGTAGAATTTTTCGTTCGAAGGCTCCCAAGATCTGATCCGCTGTCTTACTTATCGTCTAGCACTCAGCTCCATAAAGCAAGACTGGCAAGATCAGAGTTTTGTAGAGCATGATTTTGGACCTTCGAGTTAGAAGTTTGGACCCTAGTTGTTTGGACAAACCGAAGTACCAGCGGTTGCCTAAAGTTATTCTTCGTCGAGTCTTTATTTATAATATTTCGGATAACTTACTTACTTTAGGTAGCGCTACAGTCCGAGGTGGACCTGGGCCTCAACCAACAAGCGTCTTCAGCCAGCTGGGATTTCGGATTATAAAAAGATATTTTGCACGGTCTGCTATGTCTTCAAGGTCGTTAGGCAAAAATTAGGTCCTTTGTTGACGATGCTGTATTGCCAAAATCGGGACCACTTTGCCATTATTATTGATCCAAACTTGACAGTTCGATTGTAAATATCAGAAATTTAAATGTTTCAGACAAAACCTTCTCCAAAGATGGCTGCAATCGGTAATTAAAAACGTACTGTCCCTTACGCAAGGAGCTATGGCTTGAGTTGCTTGATGTACACTAAATAAATTATTCCCGTCTAGCTACATTTAGGACATAAAAAGAGAAAATAAAAATACATATGTATACATTCATGCGGTTATCCTTTTTGCCCTTATTGGCAAACTCGACTGGACCTTTACCACCTTGCCAACCCGAATGCGTTCAATGACTTATTTGCTATAGAATTTGACAACAATACTCCTTAATCAGATTACGAAGATAATAAACCAAATCGAGCTGTTTTTTCATCAACAGCCCTCATCCTCGACCAACACTTTATTAATGACAAATTAGCAGGCATCATATTTCGTAAGCTATTGCTCCTTAATCCCAGGTTTAGTGCATAATCGAATTGCGAGCACAGCATTGGGTTTCAATTTATTTTCGTCCTGTTCGCGTGTATTGCAGCACAAATATCATTATTCTCCTCGGGAGACAATATATATATAGAGTTACGTGAAGATATCGCGGCATCAACGCCGGATATTACATATCCCTGGCACAAAGCATCGGTACCAAGGGATTATGCTCTGGTGGAGCGTAGTCCAGGTTCTACGCCCTTACGTATTAACTCTTTATTAATTTGGCACATGCAGCCATTCTCATTCTTAAATTAAAAGATTTACAAAATAAAATATCTCCAGTTTTATCACATTTCATCACTTCTTATATAAACTAATAGTAATTTTTTAAACACATATATATTTTCCTTATTTTTTAATTCAGTCGGCAGCCTGTTAAACATATCTAAGCCTTTATACATTGCTCTATTTTGACCTCCTGCCGTGCGGTGAAATTCCAATCGAAAGTCCCGATTACTTCTTAAGTTATACGGCTGCACTTCTTCAACAAACCGTATATTCTCAGTCAGATGTCGCGGTAGCAAGCGATTTTTTAGCTTAAACACGAAAACTAACACGTTAAAAACTATTCGCTGTTTAACGCTTAGCCATTTCAACGAACTAAGCATAAAGGAGATCGGGGTTAATCGGTCACATCCTATTATACATCGCATTGCTCTGTTCTGTAACTTTTGTAGTCTTTCAATATCCTGATTGGAACACTGCAGGAGAATCGTTGAGCAGTATTCAAAATGAGGCTTAATTATTACATTATATATTTTGATACTACTCATGACTGAGAGTCTATTTCTAATTCTATTAAAAAACCCGATCTTCTTTGCCACTTTTTTGCACACATAATCGATATGAATTTTGAACTTGAGCTGTTTATCTATAACTATACCCAGATATTTTATCTCGCTTACAATTTCAATTTTTTCATTGTCTATCAGAAACTCATCTTCTAGTTCACCTTTCAACACCATACCTTTAGTTTTTTTTGCGTTTAGTTTAAGCTTATTCATTTTTAGCCATATATTTAACGAGTTGAGATCCTGCCTTAAATTGTCTGTACATATTTTCTTATCTTTCCCAAAAATATACAGCAACGCATCGTCTGCAAACAATCGAAGAACTGAATGTTTCATTGCTCTGCTCATATCATTTATATATAAAATAAATAATAGCGTACCCAAAACAGATCCTTGCGGTACACCTATTTGGACACCCATTTCCTCCGATAATACGCTATTGACTGTGGTACATTGTTTTCTACTGCTAAGATACGACCCAAACCATTGTAGTTCCTTTCCCCTTATACCATACTCATAAAGCTTTTCTAATAATATTATTCTGTCAACTGTCTCAAAGGCTCGTTGAAGATCAATGAATACTGCTATAATCTGGTGTCTTGTGTCGATTAGACTTCTCCAATCATTTAAAACTAAATTCAAGGCTGTTTCACAGGAATGTTTTTCTCTAAAACCTGATTGGTTTGAGATAATTATGTTATTTTCTTCAACGAACCTTCGCAATTGTGTGTACACAACTTTTTCTAGAACTTTTTCTAACAAAGTTAACATGTTTACCGGACGAAATTCTTCTGCTTTAGTCGTTCCACTTACTTTAGGTATTGGCTTTACAAATGATCTTTTCCAACTGTCCGGAAATTCTCCATTTTGCAATGATAGGTTAACAATTTTAACCATCGCCGACCCCAGAATATTAAAGTGATCTATTAAAAACCTAACTGATATGTAAAACGGATCCCTTTTGTGATTCATTGATTTTAGTATAACCAAAAATTCATCATTATCAATGTGAGTAAATTTAAATAACATAGTCCTCCGTTCGATTATATTTGTATACGGTATATATTGTATCGACCTATTTATTTCCTCTACACTTTCTATAAAATATTTGTTGAACTCATTAGCTATTTCCCGACTATTCGAAAATTTTACCCCGTTGAAACTTATTGACCTTATTTGGGTCTCCGATTTATTAAGCACAAATAATTTAATATTTCGCCACATGGTTTTTTGGTCCGCGCTACTTTCTATCTTGTCCTGAATATATTTATTTTTTGTGTTCCTCAGTGTCGGCTTATATAAATTCCTACTGATCCGATACTCATTCCAATCTATCTCCCTCCTTGTAAATTTAGCCTTATTATATTTAATTATTTTATCTCTTTTTAATTCATTTATTCCGCTATTGAACCATCCGCAAACCCCTTCAGTAATTCTCGTCTCTTTGATAAATAATTTTGTTATTCGTATTAATTCCTCTTCAAACCGTTGAGCGAGTACATTTAAATCTACATTTGCAGTATCCAAATTACTTATGAAACTATTATTTAAATGTTGGGAGAATATATCTTTCCGATATCTAAGAGCCCTAATGTATCTATTATTTGTGCCCAGGTGTTTTTTTTCTTCGCTTCCAATCTTTATTTCAATACCTTCGTGGTCTGATATTTTAAATTCACTTTTAACTCCTGCACTAACATTGCTATAATTAGTTATCACATAATCGATCAGTGTCTCCCCAGTGTCAGTTATTCTCGTCGGCTCATCAATAACCAAATTGCACAAACTGTCTTTAATAATGGTTTGCATTTTATTTTTATATGTATCCCGCTGTAACCAATTTATGTTGAAGTCTCCTAATACCAACAGGTTCTCATTCCTGCCGATCCATCCTTCCATCAAGTCACCAAATTTTTCACAAAACGTTGCTTTGGACGAACTCGGTGATCTGTACAGAATTACTACAATAAAAGCCTTCATTCCCAAATGCATTCGCCCCATTAAATACCAAAAATTTAAGTTATCAGCTACAACTTCCAGCGGTTCAAAGGAGTACTCTTGCTTTATATACAATAAAACCCCCCCGGTATGTCTTGATGAACTATCGCTTCTACCAACTATCTGATACAGCTCAAGTTCTAATTCATTGTTTTCGATCGCATTTGTTAAATGGGTTTCTGTTAGTGCAATAAAGTCAAAGTCGTTGTCTTGGACAAAATGTTCTAACTCATTAAAATTTGACGTGACACTTTGAACATTTAACAATACTCCCTTGAACTCATTTGGTTGCTAATAGTCCGTCCTCTCCTTTAGCTGTGCTAGCTGCCGTTTATAAACCTTACATTCTTCACTACGCGCGTCGTGATCGAATGTTATATCACTCAAGTTAAATTTGCTTTTAGCAGTAAAACAATTCACGCACTTTACACTATGTACACTCTTACAGTCCTTTAATTCATGCTCTTCCGCGCACCGAGGACAAGCTTTTTTAAATCGACACTCACTTGCCTTATGGTTATAGCCACTACAATTGTAACATCTTTTTATTTTAAAATTTTCATACACCCTGCACTTTCCCCAACCAATGTTTATTATTTGTTGTGTAATTATTTTATTATATCCGTCCTTGTCTATTTCGACTACCGAATTGAATTTACCCGTTTTATGCGATTTAAATACGGTAACACATTTGACATAATTAGTCTGCAAACCGTTTTGCTTTTTTATTTTGTCTTCTATTTCTTCCGCCGCGTAACAGTCCCTCATTCCACACACTAACACTGTTGGTTTTCGTAGCACTGGAATTTTAATTTCATATTTATCGCACATTTTTTTTGTAACTTCCGATTCAATTTTTTTTCTTGATTCATTGTCACTGCACTTGATTATTATTCCCCCATCTTGTGTATTCTTTATATTATTAATTTTCAATGCTAATGCTGTTGGGTCAACATTGTTTACTAAATCATCCTTTGTTTTGTTATTGTCTTGTTTCGCTTTTGGTTTAAGCACAATAGCTGCATCTTTCTTTAACATATTGGCGTATGAAACCGCTTTATCACCATTGTCACTTTTCTTGGCCACACTAATTTTGTTAACTTCATTCTTTAAGCCATCCTTTATCTCTTTCACACTTTCTAAAACACTTTGATTGTCATTTGCTATTTTTTTAACTTTATTGCATATTTTCTCACTATTTATTTTAAATGTTTCACTAAAAGCACTCATTTTTTTAATTTCTTGCACACTTTTTTCGCAGGTCTCTTGTGCAATTTTCATGGCATCCAACCTGTCATTGTACCGCGCTTCGATCGCTTCAAGCAAATTTTTGATTTCCAACTCATTCTTTTTTAATGAGTCCTCAAATTCATTTTTATATTCTTTTAAATAGCTTCCATTTCTTTTAACAATTTCTTGCATATCTTTTAACACCAAATCTACATTGTGTATATACAATATGCAGTCCTCACATATAAATTTTAGCATTGGATTCCCGACGAGAACACCACTGCTATATTGGTCCAGCCCGCTACATTTTATCGACATATGAAAATTCTTGCCACACACACCCGCGCATTTTACTCCCGATTCACCGCGGATGCTATTTTTGCATTTAAAACACTCTTGCATTATGTTTTTTTATTCAAATTTCAGCCACTCATGCACCTAAGTGCTCAACTGATGTAAACAAATTGAAATTTGAAATAAAGTCTACTTATTTTAATAGCTTATTTATTTAAAACTCGGAGCGTTTACGTACACGTCTTTTGTATTTTATAACCGTTATTATGGAACCGTTGTTATGGATCGCTCATAATTTCGTTACCGAAGGAGTGGGGAACACACATTAAATGACAGTTGACGGTGTCGTAAAGCATTCCGTGTGCCAGGGATTCGGCTCCAGATTCGATTAGGGAGTCAATGACATTCGAGATTTTTCTTCATTTTTTCCAATGAAAATCCGAATTCAATTGTGTGAATTGAGCAGCAAGCAATCGATTTGTTAAATGTAATTTGCTTGGTTTTTTTTTTTCAGTCTGCGGCTAATTTATGGGATATATAACGAGTTTACGAGGATTTGGAAGGATCCTAGAAAAGAGGAGAAAACAAGGTAAATGTTTGTGTGTTCAATTTAATTTGTTTTTTTAAACTCTTAGTGTTTTAAAGTCTCAAAAACAACTAAACAGCGTGACAAGCGTTGATGCAACCACTACACCAGGGACAATGATGATTCATCCATCCAAGTCTACAACCTTCTGTCTTCTTCAGTTCTGAGCTCATTACTAACGATTCGGTCTGAAAGAGGTCTGATCTTTTTGGTCAACTCGCATCTAAAAGAATCGCAAATTGGAACGAAAGAACCTAGTCAGTGATCTGCCTTCCTGCTTATTGTCCACCATACAGAAGAACTGGAAGGAACAGTGTTCTATAAAGCATTATCTTCGTCCTTCGTATTAGGTACTTGACCATGGTTATTTTCTTAACCGAAGCAGCAATAGTTTATTAGGGTTATTCGCAGTCCAATCTGGGAAAAGAAGTAGGTTAGTTAAGTTTGAGTGGCAGACTGTGATAGCCACACTTAGAACAAAGAATGTCCTTTGTGATGCCACATGGTTCTGTGATTTCTTTAGAACCAGCCTGAGCTTAGTATGGAGGATGATTATGCTGGTATCAATCAGTTCGTTTTTTAAAGTATGGCTTTTTGGAAGACTCTTCTTTGAGCTTAGAGAGCTGGACACGTAAAGAGAAGGTGAAGAATCGTCTCTTCTTCCTTCCCTTCCACAGCTTCCAAGATCATTGTAGAGGAGGCTAAGCCTATTGGCTCCCCTGCCATTACGGGCGTCTGTCTGATCATGGAGCAGGAGTATTTGTTATCCAGCTTAGGCCAGATCGGTTTGGTGTTACGGCAGTTGGAGTCATCCGTCCGTTCCCCCGTTGTTGGTGATGTTAATTGCGTTCCTTTTGAGTAACAACGTAGAATTTCCTGGAATATCCTCGTACTCCGAAGAAGGTGAATTCCTTTTTTTTTTTTGGAGGAAAATTCTTTGTTAAATATTTAGTCCACTAAGCAAGGAGGGCTTATTCTTCGTGTGAAGAATATAACACGCATAACATGAATGGTTGTGAGAAGCTAGGCCTTGGCTCTCCATGAGCTGTCGTGCCAAATATACCTAGATACAAGCGAGGAGGGCGAAGCGAATAGAAAAGAAAATAGAACCGCGAACTCTATGAGCTGTATCAAGATGTTGATGTAGCCAAGAGGTTTGAGACGTCGAAGAAGACCGAACCTCCGTTTTAAAAACAAACCTATTGCGGATGCGAGAGTTTTTAGTGTTGACTCTAGAGAACTGAAAATAGGATTAAGTAAATAGGTGAACTCCTTTTTTGGGTTAAACGATGGACAGATAGATCTTTGTTTGTCGATAGCATGTAAACATACATTTGACTTAATCCTTTTTGATTTTAAGACAGCCTCTGCCTTAATTGCCCTAAATGCCTCTTCTATGGCTCACTGAGAACGTGTGAGAACATCAATATCGTTTGCATACCCCAGCAGTTTGATAGTGCCTTCCATGTTGCTTCCAGGCTTATTTGCCTAATAGATGAGAGGATTGAACCCTGTTGCACCCTAGTTCATCCATACTCATATGATTTGTGAACGATCGTTTATAGCCACCAAGATCAAGTTTGCTAACGCTGGCAGTACACCACAATTGATCAACAACTTTATCGACGGCATGCTGATGAATATGTTGGTTCTATTTTTATTGCCAGGAAGCTCTTGAAATCCTTGTCCTTGTGGAATGTACAAACAACTGATTGAGACCATTGAAAATATGTTTTCAGGTGTCCATTTACATAGCTTTCCTTGCCGTGGTAAGCAAGACAAATAAGCCCTTTTCTTATAGAGTGATTCGTAGTGTCAAATTCAATCTCATCAGTTCCTCAGCTAAACTTGTGCTAGAAGTTACAGCGTTTTTTGAAGACATCCATAGCCTGAATAGCATGATCCACACGTTCCATTTGATGAATTTTTCTCGTTGCAAAGTCATGATCCCGCCAATGATCTGACGATAGACAGCGAGCTAGTCATGGTTCATTGAATTCTGGCGTCTCTTATCTTTTCAGTGAAAATTGTTGGTTTCCATGTTCGTTTCCTCAGATAAGTTACCTCGAACTACAATCTTGTTCTGCTTTTTCCACCTCCGGTATGAGGTCGAGCCGAAAAACTAGCCATCTAAGACCTTATACGTCGACAGGGCTCAAATTGTCAACATGGAAAGAGGACATTGTTCAGACATTTTACAAACTAGTGTTTCATATCAAACGTAAAGTCAGTTGTCTTTCCTGAGACGTCACATCGCTTTCATTGCCTCTTTCTGAATGTTGGAAGCAAATTAAGCAACGCGTTTAGAAGGTCACACGGAGTAATGCGCATGGCAGACTTCGTGAGTGTGGTAAAGGACAACATCCTTGCCCCTCATACATAAGACCTCAAATTCAACGTGCAATTGTAAGAAAATTCTGAAAACTCGAACAGTATTCTTTTGTTTCGCAGTCAAAGTAGTTCATCTGGAAGTGGTTTCCATGGTTTCGTAGATTGTACCAGCATATCTTCTCGAACAGTGGAATAAACTTTGAAGGAAGCCTTTCAGAGGAGTTGAGGCAACGATTTCGTCTGCAGCAAACACACAATGAAATTGCATCCTAAAAGCAGGTAGAATTCCATGAAATCGCTCCTGCAGGACCTCATTTCGGAGGTTTGTAGTGAAGAATCATTTTTTTCTTACTATTGGCCGAAGCGTATTCGACTGTGGTTGCTATTTTACCCGTACGATGTCCTACCATCACGTCGATGAGCCGGTCCCAACACCAAATAACTTCTTTATTGATGTTCAATAGTGGAACCGTGTCTCGGAAGCGACAATTTGTTTGGACAGACATTTGTTTGAACAGATAACTCACTGATTGCAGGATAATATCCTTGGGTCTTAGAAGCTAGCTAAATGGAAATTGTCCTCCGAAAACATCAAGCTGAATATACTTGTCTTGACAACTAATTTCCTTCCCGGCAACCCTCCTACTTAACTTACCTACTCCAGGACTAAAAAAGACGAGTGATAGATGGAAAAACTAAAAAACGCATCTCCCATTTAACTATCCGCCTTTTGATGCTGCTAGCAATGCATCTGTAATCTGAGTGGAAGAGTATCTGTCAAGACTCTCAAAATACGATCTCAAGCTCTGCTTCAGAAAGACACAATAGGAGAGACACCACAGTTCCAATGGCTGTGAACAACCCTCCCGAACACACACACATACTTCAGAAATAAAGATAAAAAGTTAAGGTTTAACCCATTTAACCGCTTTAACAACTTCAAGGCAACAGAAATCTGAACCCTTCCCCACAGGGATAAAGGAATCCCAAAATTCCTGGAATGAAATTTAAACCATTTCAGGATCTGTGTCCCTGTTGAAACTGGGTCAAATGGGGATTATTATCTCTCTATCCTATGCACGCGAGCTAGTCACTCCAGGATTTTCACCAGCCCACTGCAATGAATGTATGTTCAGTTAAAATGAATGTAAGGCCATTTAACATCCGGAAGTTTGTTAACTTAATCCGACTTTACTTCCGGGAAATTTTCACAAATTCCTTAACCAAAACAAATTACTTCTGCGGAAAAAAAAATAAATCTTTCGAAAAGAAAATCTTCCCGCTGTTGGCCTACTTACACAGTTTGACTTGGTGAGTCATGGAGTTCATATATAGCCTAGATGCACATATCCTTTCCCTGATTTCCAATGTCGTTTCACACATACAAACGAATTTCTAAGAAATCCAAGTTAAATTTATATTCTTGCTTCTCGGATGTTGAAATCCGATACTTTGTTGAAGATTAATTAGAAATAATTGTTATAAATTTCTCAAGGCAAAGGAACACTATAGGAACACCTACGCTATATAAAACGAATAGAACTTTGCTGTAGTTATTACACAACTGTCTATACAGCCGAATTATTTTAATTACCACAAGGATGGCATTGAAGACACAGGCGCTACTGGATGTAGATGTGGATTGTCTTTATTTATGTTTCGGGATGTTAGGGAATCAATGTAAACTTAGGTGTCCTAAGGCTTGGATTAAGTCGGCTCAAATAAGCTTTAATTGAATTTATAGAATTTTATTAAAATGTTCGTTTGTAGGACAACGATTTTGAATTGAAAGTGTAGCCTGTAGACTGATGAAAAGAGGAAAAACAGCAAGATATCGATGAAAGTCATCTTTTCTTCATTCAAATTCAACACGTGTCAGAAATAAGTAAGAACAAGGTTAACACACTTAAAATTCCCAGGAAAATTTGGGTATACTGGCAATGAGTTGGATATGTATGCTAAGGAAGTCGCGGATCGGATCCTCTCTGAAAATGGAGGGGAACCGGTTGCCTCTCTAGAATCGATGAAGTCTCACCTTGATAGTGAAGCTAGAAGAATACCCAATAGCAGGTGGAATAATATCAACACTTGTCTTCTGTTGAAACAGATCTGACCTAACCTGGATCTGAGGAGAACAGGAAGACTTCTGTCCGTGAACAGGAAACTTATAAGAACTATTATAGGAGCCCTTACCGGGTATTGTCTAATTGGCAGGCATGCCATCAGAATGGGTGTACCTTCTTTCGATTTCTGTAGAAGCTGCAGAGACGAGGAGGAAGAAGAAACGACTATACAACTTTTTTGTACGTGCGCCCTGCTCTATCTAGGTTGAGGAGGAAAACCCTAGGAGAGTACCTCTTCAATGGCATCTCGTCCAACCCCCACTGCCGAAGTTGCGGCAATTCTCGCGAAATGGAAACCATATTTCACTTTCTCTGTGACTGCCCAGCACTAGCAAGAGCTAGGCAGCGCACAATCGGAAAACCTTTTTTCAAGGAACTGACCGAGATCTCTAACACCAAATTCTGTAACATCATTAATTTCCTTAACTCCACAGGATGGATTTGAAAACCACACTCTTAGCCACGCCCATCAACATCCAGGTCACGTGAGTTGTGGTATCAAAACGGCGCATCCGCGCTACTTGTGTCTCTGTTCACCAGATTCAACCACTTCTACCTACCTACCTACCTCTTCAACGACCTTAATGACCTAGCCAGACTCGACATCCTAAGGATTAAGAGTTTTGTGTGTGGGTCTTATTGGTGCTGCACTTAGTGAGGCACAGTATAGGGTTTACACCGGTTACCCAGAGCTTATACTCCTTTTATCCTATAGGTTGTGAGGTTTTTGAGGCTGGTTTCCGGTTTCATTTTGGCCTAAGCGGGCCCAGATCAGTGGGGACAGCCGCCCAACCTTACCTAACCTAGCTACTCTCAATCCAATGAATACCATTTGGACTTAAGAGAGATGTCGAAACAGGCAGCCTCGCTGTCGTCTTTTTCCACGAGTCATAAGAGACTGATAATTCACGAGATGGTTGTATGGAACATCTTGGGGACATCTTGACTACGTCAACGATATCTCCCAGCTATGGACTGATATCACATGGCTGGCCACATGAAAACCGAGGCTGGCAGAGTACAGCTGAAATTAATGCACCGAAAGCACCTGAGCACGCCGAGCCTTGTTTCAAAAATTTGGATGGTAACTTGAAGGTTTTTGTTAAAATTTACCTTCGGTGTGGTGTGGTCTGAATGAAGTCCTAGCCTTTATCTCCAAGATTTGATCAAACGAATGTTTTTCTGATAAATAGAGTCTCAGCATCGTTTACCCGATTTATAAGAAAGGAGACGCCCTCACTTGTGCCAGTCACAGAAGAATCTGCTTTCTGAAGATCACGTACAAGATCCTGTCAGCCATACTGTATGAATGCCTTAAACCTCTCATCCACAACATAAATGACCCCTGTCAGTATCGTTTCGGGTTAGGAAATATAAACACAACCCTAGAAGTCCAAATCGATACACAATGACACTATGACAACATTATTAAAACCTGAGGTCTACAGCCCAAGATTACATATTGGATTTACACCATGGTTTTAAGACTCATCCTTACCTATGCCTCCGTAGTTTGGTGGACAAAAGTCAAGGAAAAATCCACCATCTTTTAGCTACAGCCAGCGCCTTGAAAGATTAGCATGCCTCGGCATCACCGGGGCCATGCGAACTTGTCCTACGGCAGCCCTTGAGGCGCTCACTTCACTGCACATCTATATCAAAAAAGTGGCAAAACGCAGTGCAGTTAATCTCCAACGCTCTAACGTATCCAGCCAAGCAGACCTACAGGTCACATGGCTATCCTATCTGACTTCCCCGAGCTTGAAATGATCAGCACGGTATCGGACTGTATGCCCAAGTTGCTCTGTTTTGGCACTAAGTTCGAGATTGAGATCCCGAACCGTAACTCCTGGGGTACCGGAGACTCGTTGCTGAACATCAAAGGACTAGTGTGGTATACTGATGGCTCAAAGATGGACTCCGGTGTTGGTGCCAGTATCTATGGGCTTAATCACAAAGTCTCAAAGGCACTCTTGAATATCTCCTAGCATCTTTCAGGTGGAATTACATGCCATCGATACCTGCGCCACCATCATTCTCGATTCCGGTATAAAGGGGGTAGCCATCAATATATTCACCGACAGTCAAGCAGCGCTCAAAGCAGTGAGTTCTAATTACTTAAACTCAAAGGCCGTTCTAGGCTGCTACAATACTTTCCAGGATCTACCAAAGCAAAATAAAGTCAAGCTTTGGTGGAAACCAGGACACAGAGGCATTGAAGGCAATGAAATTGCAGATCAACTTGCCAAGATAAACTCTTCAGAAAGGTACATTGGTGCCGAAACCTTCTGCGGCATCCCTCCTTCCGCGTTCAGATTGAGTCTGGACAGCTGGGAAAAACGAAACGTCTTATCCTACTCGAACAATATTCAGGGACTCAGACAGGCTAAAAAGGCCATCAGACCCCTGGACAAATCCACAAAAAACATTCTCAATCACATAAGGGAAGATATCAGAAGACTTGCCGGCTTCCTCACTGCAGCCTCAAACATTACTTACGTTAACTAAATATAGTTCAGGAATCTGAATGCAGACTCTGGTTAGAGGAGGACGAATCAGCGGAACACGTACTATGCGAGTGCGTGGCTGTCTGGAAACGCTTTCTCCACAAAGAATTCCTAACACATTCGTAATGCCTCGACTGGGGACATCCTCAACTTCAATAGAAAGATAGAGGACCTCCTTGTCTAACTGGCTCCAGATCTTTTAGGTCGCAGTGCCATATTCATTATGCCGCAGAGCCTAACTAATAATAATAATCTTACGACGACATTATACCTTCCTTCTTTCATCTTGTTGCCTATTGCCTTGTTCCATCTATGATGCTGACTTCTCCCTAGATGTCCTTTAAAATATTTGCTTAAATGAAAGCAAGCTCTTGCTAAAATGTCGCCAGAATGGTAAGAGAGACAGGTAAAGTTTGTTTTCTTTTACAACTTGAAAACCCAATCATGTTCTTCCACAATAGCCATTCAATCACTGTAACTCACCAGAGTAAGCCCAGTAACATCGCTATTGAAGCACATCCTTCAGCGTGACTTCTCTTATCAAACCTCCCATTGAAAACCGAAAAAAAAAGAAACTTCAGTACACGTGCAAACTGTCAAATGCTACACGCTCTCACCTGAAATGAATTTCGATTAAATTACATTGTCTTCCATTCCGAACAAAACATGTCCTTCTACATAAACATGGCATCCATCCAACAATGGCTACTAAACTTAACAGCGTTAAGCTCATTATTGCCTTTTTTTTTTTAATTTCCTCTGCTTGGGAGCTCGCACAGCTACTCAAAATAATTCAATTACTTTAAAGGTAATTAAAATCGATCTTCCCGATTCGAGTGACTGACATCAACAGAGACAGAGCTAAGAGTTCTAAGTGCTTCGTTGTGCTATGTTTCCGTGGAACTACAATAGGCTTCCTTCGATTACAGTGATGAGACCACAGAAAGGGAGTTAAATTCACATGAAGTTTGTTTAGTGTGCCAAGGACTTGATACCCTATGGCAGGAGTATAAAGTTCTCGCATGGATTCCCACAATCGCCCTTACGAAACCACTTTACTAAAGCTTTCCACTGATGGTCTGTGTTTATAGCTATGGCTTCGTGTTGTAGTCGATGTAGGGAGCATCCCTTTAATGCAAATGGAATTGTCTTGTCTGTACCATCCGCTTCTGTTGTTTGGTTGTCTTGGACGCATCCCTGTAACTAGTGCTCTCTATTTTCATTTATGGGTCTTCCCTGCCATAACTTGTGGAGTGTCTGGCCCTTTTCATATTTAAAAAAAAAATATCTTGCCGTCGTCTGTGGGTAATTTAACCCTCGTAGCATCTTGTGAGATTTCATTTTATTTCAACAAGGACAACCATTTTGAAGGAAATCAATGAAGGTGCCATTCTCAAACTTCGATTGTGATAGAAGGATAACTTTCGTATATTTATTAAGGTTTCACGAAGTAATAAAATAGGTAGCTAACCAAATGAAAAGGGAACTTACGTATCCATGTCGTTACCGGTAAGTTGGTCTTTATTTTTCGCAGAAAAATCACTTGAATGATTCCTCTTTAAAGGAGCAATTCAATTGTGAGGACTTTCTTAAACTCTTGTACGCTTAATTGACTGGAATGGTCGTGCAGTAGGTAAGTTAGTTTCATTATGAGTATTTTTTAAGGACCAAGGTTGGAATGCTATAGTGGCCATCCTTTACAAGTGCACTTAATCGTACGAAGGTAACAGTGTCTTTCAGTTGTTTAAACTAAAATTGTTAAGAGGACATTTTTTGGATCTTGAGTTTAAGTTGGGTTGAAGTATTTGGATGGCATAACGTCGTGTTTCAAATTTAAAACGCTTGTCACAAGTGGATATAACTAGAGAGTCCTTGCAAACAAATGCTTTAAATGTGAAATGTGAGAGGTAATCCTTTAGGGAGCTGGACTGAGCAAAAGTCGAAATTTCCAAAATAGAATGAAATTCTTGTGGCGCGCACAAGTAGAAGGAGACCTCAACCAACTTGGAGTGCGTAGCTGGAGGCGGTTAGCTAAGGACCGGGCTGATTGGAGAAGCTTTTTGGTTGACGCCCAGGTTCCCCCGAACTGTAGCCACCTAAGTAAGTAAGTAGGAATGAAATTCTAGATGCACAACTGTGGCCTACAAAGCAGTTGTCTTGTAGATAAAGACTAAAGACGATCTTACTATAGTTAGGAAACTAGAACTGAGTACAGCGTTTGCCTTCTGATGGCTTTCTATGATCATCCTCTGCTGGAGATCTACACAGATATGGGCATCTAGGCTGGATTGGGCTTTAAATATTCTATGAGTGGGATTGTGAAGGCCCTCGATTAGACTTTGCCAATTTTCTTTCTGTCGGCGTGTTGGAACACTTAGACACAAAAATAGGTCCATTGTTCTACCAGCAGGTGCAACCCTTTTACTGTGTTTTCTTCGTTCAGTAAGTTCAGTAAGAGCTTCAGGGCTATGGAGGTTAGGTTACTCATCAAATCACAAGACAGGACAATCACATAAGAAGTGTACCACAGTTTTGTCACCCTTTCCACAAGCGTCAAGATAGTGGTGTCATTTAATTCTTACGTAGAGATGTTTGGTGAAGGCGTTGTGTCCCGTAATAACACCAATAAGTTGTCAACAGTCTTTTCTCCTAAGAAACAGCAAGAATGCTGCGGACTTCTTACAGACGTCGGGAAAGATCTGTTTAGTCTGCCTGCATCCTAGAAAGTCATGCCAAATGCAGTTGTATTCGCTAGAAACCCAACCATAGATAGAAGCCCTAACCGAAGATATGGGCCGGAGAAGTTTTCCACTGTGTCCAGAGACCCAGTCAAGGCTCAGCTAATTCAGTCTTCCAACCGAATTCAAACTAGACCTGCATGCTCGAAATAATTTTTTTGGATCAAAAAAAAGGATTGAGCAAGGCCTTAAGTGCAGCCTGACTGTCGCTAGAGACGCAGATACTACGTACCCTCCACTTATTCTTCATAATATAATTCACAGCCATAAGTATTGCATAAACTCCGCTTGAAAGACAGAAGCATACGTATATACCTAAGGAAAAGTCCAGTCCAATGTTGTCGCTTTCCACAAAGGCTTCAGCATCAGAACCGTCACTGGTTTCAGAGCCATCTGTCAAAATTCGACGGCTCAGATTGTGTCGAAAACCAATCCAGTGCACAGGGAAAGTCGACCACAAATTTACACAGTAGAACCATTCCTCGCATTCCTTTCAGATTCCTCTCGTAAGGCCCTCAAAACTCCAGTGCAAGTTCGCAATTACTTCTACAGTAATCTTGGTCATTATCATACACAATGTACACCTTGCCTGAACGGTGTCTCAAAATGGATAATCTTAAGCAATTGTGAAATAATAGTTAGTCCTTGGCAATTTGGCATATTAGCGGTCACCTTATGGAAATGGAAATAGGACAACGATGAGCATAAGGAAACTTCTTCTTTTGCAAGAAAAAGGATGCGGCAGATATCTATCCACTTACATACGTCCATAATTAGACCTACAGAGTCAACCTTCCTGAGTTCCCAGGACTTAAATATCCAACTTTCTTACGAAACCATCGACTAAATTGTAATGCAGAGCTTGCTTTCGACGAAACTGGATAAGATTTTTTGAAATCCCAAGTTCAGTAAAGATCCGTTTAGTCTACAGTTGAGCTTCCAAACCAGACTCACTGATTGCCCTCGTTTTGTATAAGCCTAGGCTATAACACTTGGTCAAGCCTAGTATTCGCATACAGGGATCACCTTGAAAGAATATGCGAAAAAACTGCTCGGGCGAGTGGTGCCTTAGCCAGAATAATGACAAATATTCGAAGACCTAGACCTAGGGTGGTGCAGTCCATCACAATGTATGCGGCACCAATATGGGCCAAAGCAATGACGGTTTAGTGCTACGCAAGCAAGATTAATACCGTCAACCGACTAAATATGTGCGCTGAGGGTGTGCTGTTCATATCGGACAGTGTCAGATGAAGCTATGTGTGTCATATCGGGAATGCTACCAGCAGATATCTTAGCAAGCGAGAATGAAAGCATGGCAGGAGAGATGGAACCAATCTTCAAAGGGAAGATGGACCCACCGACTTATACCGGATGTTTACAAATGGGTAGACCGGCACCACGGAGAAGTAGATTTCTACCTCAGCCAGCTTTTGACCGGACATGGCTGCTTTGCACTCAAAGATTCTCCTAACTGTTAAAATTGCGGAGATGCAAGAGAAGATGCGCAGCACGTATTTTTCCAGTGCCCTTGTTTTCGTTCAGAGCGCAAAGAATTGGAGGAACAAATTGGAGAAACACCAACTCCCGAGAACATCATGAACCTCATGATAACGTCAAGCGGAATATGGGATGCTGTGAAGCAAGTTCCATGAAGGAACTTCGACGGTTGGAGAGAGTAAGAAAGAGCACCAGTGAAAGCCAAGCCGAGACGGCACCTCTGCACGGTAAACACCGAAGCAGACAGAGCATAAACTGCTAACACGCCGCTCGAAGTAATGCCTAGCGCTCGTCCCGCGGGGAGAGTGGTTGAAGAGTGTAGGGTGTGGGTTAGTATGTAGGCGCACTCCTATAATCGAGATTTCAGGTTTGCGAATCGTGCATGCAAGTGGCCCGGGCTTCTTGTATCTTTGGAAGATTCCACATCCGTCGGCGCAACCCAAAAAAAAACAGAAGCCTAGTTTTTACAATAAAATTAAGAACCTCTCAGGGATAAGTCTCTCTTGTCTATCTAGTAGACCTTCGGACGCAATTCCCATTTAAAATCTTAAGCTTCCTCGGCTCCGTTATAGAATCTTAAATTCTTACCACTTCTGGCGATAAGAGAACTGCAAGCCCACACTAGGTCTTTTTTTTTTTTTTCGTTGAAAGTTATGTTGAGTCCTAAGCCTATTCTGCTGCTTCATGGTCATCAACTTTCTTCGACACTTCCTTTAATATTTCATTATTTAAGGATGACCTCAATAAATTTGATATTTATCTCGTAGACTGGTTAAAGCCGACCATGAACTCACTCCAACCATTAGCGAGATTTATGTTCAGACACTTTCATCGGTCCTATAAATATGAACTTGCTATAGTCTTATACAATTTTACTAAAAATAAAATCTTGACCATCAAACAAACTCAACTTAAATCACTTGATAAAAACCGTTCTATGGTCATTTATCTCAAGGGAACTCATTCATCTATAACCATTCAAATTACGGTTCAAATAAACGCTTCGAGTCCTTAGCGACTTAAATCAATTATTTATGATACGATGGTCTCTCGTGGGTGCTTTCAACTTTAACAGAGACCTTCCGTTCGAAGGATTATGTCCATTCGGGTGTAGCACTAAATCGCTTTAATAAAAAATGCTTATATTTCTTCCTTTCTTTCAATAATAATTTATGGACACTCCAAACGTCTATATTAATCGGTGCCCTTAAAACACCATAAATCAAAAATTAATATTCAAAGGGAAGCTCTCTAAGAATACCCTTCCATCACTCTTTTGTATGAATTCACACAGAAGGACGAGTGGATCATTTAAATATGTATCTACACGCGTTAAAAATACTTAAGGTTTATGGAGGTGGAGTTACCTTGTCCACTTTAGTGATTTTTGTGTAGCACTCCTTGCCATGTAATCCATAAGGATTCGCAACTTGGTCTTTAAGGAGCAATCGACTGTTGGTTGACAGCTATTTGTTAGTCTGTAGATGAGACAAGCTTTCAAACGTGAGCTTTTGGGTTCTTATTCGGCTTGTCTATCAATTTTAAGACTTCTAAAGCTGGTGATGAACCCTAAAATACTTTACAAGACTTCGACAGAACCCATACGGAGATGAAGAAGCACACCTCACAGTAGGCTCATATTCGAAGCTGAAAATATGAAAAACCACCGACGACGTGGCCAAAGCGAAGTGCAGACAGCAAAATCCAAACTCAAATCCAACAAAGCTGCTGGATCGGACGGCTTACTATTTGAAGCAGCCGGAGAAGACTTGGTAGACGGTATACACCAACTCATTTTAAAAATTTGGTCAGACGAATGTATGCCTGATGAATGGAATCCCAGTGTTGCTTGCCCGATTCATAGGAAAGAAGACCCCATCAATTGCGTCAACTATAGAGGCATCAATCTCTTGAAGATTGCGTATAAGATCCTACCAGCCGTACTATGTGAAGGCCTGAAACCCTTCATCAACAACCTGGTTGGTCGCTATCAGTGTGGTTTCAATCCAGGAAAGTCACAGTTTGACAGATTCTGGAGAAAATTCAACAAGTCCCAATTGATACACACCTATTTTACGACCGCCATTGACGGCATATATGGGGGGAAGCTATACGAAGTCATGTAGAGAAGGCAATTAAGTAGAAAGGCCCTTTTTCGAAGAACGAATGAGACTCTATACAAGTCCTTATTCATCCCAGTCGTACGGCGCTGAAGCCTGGGCTCTATCGAAGGCGGATGAAGATACCCTTGGTGGTTTGGAGCGGACAGTTCTTCGTAAGACTTTCGGTCCCGTTTGCGTTGTTCAGCGACATCGACCTTGTCAAAAAAAAAAAACAACTGCGCATTGATGGTTTTAGATGGCTAGGACATGTAGAGCGAATGGAAACCAAAGCCTGGGCCCGGAGAGTATTCGAATTTAACCCGGAGGGACAACGCAACCTCATTTTAGTTGGCACACACACGAAGACTCAATGCAAGGTCTTCAAACTTTCTGGACATGGAGTCTGATACTGGATACTGGTTCTACACAGCGATCATCAGACAAAACTTCACTTATGGGCCTGCAGTATGGTGTCCAAGGACAGCAGTTAAAACTGCTTGTACTACACTCACCTTGAAAGGACTGGAGCCATGCGCTCTACTATTGGTGACGATCAAACTGAGTAGGAAAAATATCCTGTGTTCATGATGCCTTTCGACAATATAAGCCCCGTCTTCATGTTTCGGAGGAGGCATGGAGTGAAATTCTCCTAGAAGGTCAGATAGGAAATCATCATACTAATGTCTTCTGTATAGACGGTTCTAGAACTACAAGTGCTATTGGCTACTGTCTTCCAAACGCAAGTTTTTACCAACCAAACTGCCTCTTTCAAGGCGGAATAAATTATAAGTGTCAGTTTGGCGAAGTGAGATAATTTCACTCAACTTTTTACAGAACCAATACAACTTTATGAAAAACGACTACGGTACTACGGTCGGACTAATCATAGGACACCACTTGACCAACATAGGAATCACTGTCTCGAAAATAATGGCACGACGGAACAATTGGAGGAGTTCCTCTTGCAGAGTCCTTGTCCAGAACCGTGGACGTTATCTGATCTATCTCTTTGGTCGAGATTCTATTTCAAGTCCCCTTCGTTTTTAAAGGAAGAAATCAATGTCTTAGGAACTCAAATTTCAGTGTCCCGACATCTCAAGCACTATCGCACAATCCCGATCCGAACCAAGTTTAAGGACAAAGACTTGCCAGAGTTCTCACAAATTCTACACAAACACAACCTAAATCACTCTACTTAGCTCGTTTCCTGACATTCCTTTCTTCTGTGATTTGTTCTCGTGTCCTTTCTGACACATTATTCCCTTTTTCTGCTCATCTGTCCCAGACTTTTCTCCTTCCCGTACACTTTTCACGCGAAACCTTGTTCTGTTTCATTTGATTTGTATGCCCCCAACTTCCTTATGCTTGTTTCGACTTATTTTTATCCTTCTTCACCTAATCCGCCAATCTGTAGGACTGTTAAAGTAATAAAATTGGGAAAATACATAACCAAACACCCACTGTCTGAAGGTCGTCCTCCCGTTCGAAAGGACTCATTGAAATTCAAAACCAAAATGAGTTTTCTCTCCCATATCCTTCTGAGAAAATTTAAAACAAAAACACATTTACATCTTCCAAATCTGACAATTCCTTCGAACAATTGTCGCAATCTATGAATTTCATCTTAAAATGTTAAACAAAATTGATATCCTTGCAAGGAGCACGTACTCGTATGCGCGATCTTGACTTTCAGATTTATACAAAGAGACGCGTACCTACTCCTCCTGACATCATCATCCAAATTGAATGCTTATGAGGAGTGACATTCAAAGGAATCTGATACGCGACTTGAGACATGTATTTCAGCTTAATGCACGTGTTACACCAGAGAATTCTAATCGAATCCAGATAGAAAGTATCTACATACGAGGAAATAATTTAAAAATAAGAAATTCTATGAATTTCAAATCGATTCAATGGCATCAAGTCATGCGGAAAGTATCGTGTCACCATAATCAGCTTCAACAGGTCCTTTGTATATGAACAGTAGTGCAGCATCAACTGACTGCAATCTTTGTTCTTTTTTTTCCCTTCATCCGGTACTTACCAATTTTCCAAACAAAGTTTATAATTTCATTTAAAACTTCCTCGAAGGACATTGAATCTAGGTACAAACTTGGTCCTTTACAGGAGGTAGTGTAAGTAGATGCCGTGAATGGAAAAAGTTTTCTTTTTTTTTAAATGAAACTCTTTTATTTCAAAGAAGACGCGCACGTCACTTCTTGGAATTTATTGCTAATCAAAGGGAGGAGCTGCCTGCGAAATAGAGGCGAAAACATAAAGCTAATTTTAATCTTGGTTGACAGGGTGTTGAAAGAATGTATACAACCGCACGCCAACAAGGGAAGTATGTCTTTCCCGGAGCTGGGGTAGTAACGTTTACATATAACGAACAATGTCAGTACTGAGGCCACAGAATTAGCACAAGACTGGTGTGCTCGAAACTGGATAATAGAAATTTTAAAGCGCATTATCGACTGAGGAGATTAGAAAAGAGGAGATGACTACACTCTTTTAAAGGAAGAAATTTTAAACCAAGGGTGCCTATGAAGACTTATAGGGGTGAGCTATACAAAGCAGTGTCTAGCTTTGGCATTCTTGTCACACTCGTCCGTTGATGTCGGGAAATACGATTTCCTTCATCAAGATCGGTAAGGACCAGAGACTTTTGATGTCAAAATCAATTGAAGCAAGGCGATGGACTGTCTTTAACGTCGTTCTCGAAAGAACTTACAAGGAGGCACTACCAGAGGTACGAAATTCCCAAAGGCCGTCTAATTACTCAAAATACGTTGATGGCATCAATGCATAACAAAGTTTATGCTTTCAGCAAAAAAGGACATCCAAACCCCGAAGTCTCAGACCGATAAAACTCGTAGGCAGCTTAGAACTACACTCCGTAATGACACCAGCACCGAGATTAAAAGAAATCTAACTCCTGCCAATAATTGCTTGCTTCTTTAGACTCAGAAGGCAATTGAGTTGGAAAGCCCTCCCTTTAAGAAACCAAAATTACTCTACAAAATACTCTGATCATCCCAGTCCTGCTTAGTGATGCGGAGGCCTGAACTTGGACGAGAATGGATGAGGTCGTTACCATGACCTATGCAAGTGGTTCAGTGGCACAACCTAGTCAAACGAATCCAAATACAATGACTGTGATGGCTGAGATGAGAAAAGGGGATGGACACCAAAGCCTTTGCTTCAACTCGGATATTCTGTCCACTGATTAATCTCAGTCTCACGGTTTTTCAAAGGTCCACAATGGAATGACTCTCATTTTAGATCTGCACTCGCGCGAGTCTAGAAGCTGCACGTTTCTACAGCCAACAATTTTGCCAGTCAACTAGGTCAAAGAAAACCCTGTCATAGCACCCTTTTTCTGCCTCCGGAATTGCTTTTTATAGGCTTGCAGGCTACTTGTAGCTTCATCGGAGAATTGGGATTAACTTTCCTTAATTATCTTTCCCTAATCTATCTCTTTAAATAATTTGTCTACTTTCGGAAGCAAGGCATTTCGAGGTGATTCCTAGTTTTGGATAACTGGATTTATAAACTTCCTTTTGAGTTTCTAACTTCCCCAGTGTCCCAAAAACCTCTCCAATAGTCTTTAGGCTTACTGATCAATCCAATCAATTCATGTTCAGGCTCTGTGTAAATTAGAAAAGATTTAAGGGAGCTCTAGCACTGTGGTTTCTATCAGAATTCATACGCGTTGTCCCTTGATAAATCTTAACCAGTTTCTTCTTTCCGGAGACTTCCATGGATCTTCTCTGGACGGACGGCTAGTACGACATCTTTACTTCTATAATGAAACAGAGCTGGCTTTTGTATCGTCTTTTGCTGAACCCATAGAAGGATTTTCGGCCAGTGCTCCAATTTTTGCCAGTGAATCAACCTTTCGTTTCCTTTGATTTTAATGAAAGGCAAACTGAGAGCTTCAAGAGGCGGTAGACAGTACCCAAACAGTTTTGAATATTGTTTTTCCTAAAATGTTGAGGGTATGCCTATGCATACTGATTAGTGACAAAAGTCCCTCCCTGAAATATAGGCGACTGGGAAGTCGTGGTTGGTAGAACCTAAAATTTCGGATTTAATTGTTATCAAGGGCTAGGACGAATTGTGGTGGTTGGAATTTGTGTTCCTCCTTAGCTGAGTGAACAATATTTAAATGACATGTCATCGAATCCTAGATTGTGCTTCAGTGCAAGCAAAAGTAACCCGATTTTGGCTGAAATTTGTCTGAGTGGAAGAGGTGATCCATGCAAAGTTAAGCTTTTATTTGTCTGAAGATGGGGATGGATTTATCTCCAAGTTTTGGAAAAACATTGAACTTGTTCTATTTTTCTAGTGTTTTTGTTGGTCTTTGCTTACCAAACCTCTCTAGTTTACATCTTATTTCACCTAATGGGGATTTTGAATGTGGACGCCGTAGGTTAGTGGCTAGTGCGTTGGACTGCTAAGCGAGAGGAATCAAGTTCAATCTTTAAAACTACCAAACATTTTTTTGCAGCACAACCTCTTCGTAGGCATGACAAGCCGGTAGGAGCTTTTCAATCCGCCGTTCGGAGTCGGCAATAAAGCTGTGGTTGTGAGAAGCTACGCCTTGACTCTCAATGAATTAACGCACTAAATATTTTTTGGGGGATTTTGATGTTATGCGCGGAACGTCATAGGGCACACCGCCATCTGTGTTCTGGAAAATTTCACGCAGTAAAGCTACAACACTCGTCGAGGTCTCAATCGACGGATCTTATGGGGGTCTATCGATCCCATGTATAAAATATTACTGTCGGATGTTTATGCTAAAGTTGGGGCGGCGTGAGAGTAGTTTTATTGTTAATATCCTACCGTCCTTCCTTCTCGATACCAATAACAATGAAACGATCTCTTAGCGAACATTGTAGACGTATTCATGTCGTCTGTATGTGCCCGCTTTTTTCTCTAAATCGAAAAAACTGTTCCAAGATACCTCTGCATCCTCTCTCATCACTAATCAATCCCCTTTAGCCGCAAGCTTCATGGAACATAACTCAACCAATGGCAAACTCAGTCTCGTCAGTCTTTCAGACATCATTCACGAAGACTGTTAGATATTACAAGGAACGTTCCAACTACCGAGCATTTTGTTAGAACCTTGTCTGCTTTGTTCGGCTGTCCGTGATCAAAAGCGTCACCAGGAAAGATAGACACATTCTGTTATCCAAGAACCGACGGCACATTGGACACACTTTGTAGCTGTATTAATGACTCCATTGGACTTAAAAAGTGGCTACGGGCCAGCAGCCTTAACGTAAGATTAATACAGCTACACGGATACGTATTTATACAGCGATGAATTACGTGGCCATCAACTAAACACAGGGATATGAAAAAGGGTGCTTTGGCCTAAACCCTCTCGATGCAAATATTTTCCTCCACGTGACGGAAACTCCTCAGTCATTACCTTATAACAAACGAATGCACTCGCAAAGGTCCCCATTCGAGGGTGTAAGTTTCAAATCACCCGCATTAATTAGCTTTTTCCATGCATTTCAATGCCCTTAATCCTGAAACTGTCATTTGACAGTATTATCACGTTCTTAATGTCACAACCTTTCGTTGAATGAACTCGCAAAAAAAAAAAAGGATCAGCTCCACCCCTCGACCTTCTAGCTCGAACTTAAACTAAAGTGCGACATTCATTTGGAAAAATCAATACTCGCCCTATTCTCTACTTAAATTCACCCTTAAGACGATGCTCCATAGCTTTGGCGTAAAAGACAAGAAACTAATTGGCAGGATTCAGTGAATATTGCGGAACTAAAATAAAATTAAGATTAATTGCACCGACGTTGCTACTAGAGAGGTCTCAGATTAGTTGTAGTGGTGTGCGGTGGTGTGCTTTTGGCCAGATTTAGCTGATTAAAAGCATAAAAAGTACTTGATGTGGCCCATAACACAATACAGTGCGAATTCTAAGGGCATTTGTTTCTTTTGTGTAGAAAAAAGAGTGTTCCCCCCCTCCAAGGGATGATCAAATCCCATTAATTTGGATTAAATTTAGGTATGTAGGTCCCTTGGGGGAATCTTTGTATTTTGCGCCCGCATTTCATGATATATGATATTAGGATTGAGTAGTCTTTAAGTGAAGTGTGCTTTTTTAGGGAATACATTCACTTAGGGTATATTCGATAGGGTATATTGGCTTTGATTTGGAATTTGTTACCAATGAACTAAGGGTTCAATATCTTTTGGTCGCGACTCTGGAGACGAAGAGTTTTAATTTAGCTCAAGTGGCACAAGGTTTAACCCGTTGAAGCCATCGAACATGAAAATTTGATCAACGAAGACGAAATCTTCAATCATATTGAGTAAAGAAGTACGATTGTGGACAGAGCACAGGAACTCAAAGCAAAGGAACGCTTAGGTATCTCTCATCAGAAAAAGAATGATGAAACTGAATTAGATGCGGAAACCCAGATGGAATACAAGAGATCAAGCTACTAACCTGGCAAATGTTCTGCAATAGATTTCAGGATATCGACGGATTCTCTTTCGCGTTCCCAACGCTCTTCAGAAAGGCAACTAAGGAGGTCCTGCAACTATTGGTGATGAACTATAAGCCAATTTAAGACTCCACATAGGGGCAAGCCAACTAGGAAGTAGTGGATGTCTAGCGAGAGTTGTATCAAAATAGGGAGTAAGGACATTCATTATTAAAACTGCTACCCACAGCAGCCATACTAAGACTATGAATACCGGAAAATCCGTTAGGCAGAGTGTTATGCTTCGACAACTATGTGGAACCTTTTAGTCATGATACTTTTAAAAGGATATGTGCAGTACAGACTATGGGGGGCAAACGCTTAAGGCTGAGCACTTATCACAGCCTGTTCAACTTGCACGACAACCACATCACTGCGTGATTCTGAAAAATTAATAAAGCTAACGCTCTACCATTAGCAGGATGAATACCCCTTACGTGGGGCCTAAGTTAACAACAGGTTGATGCCTATCTTCCTGAATATGACTGAATATGAGAAAACAAAGCTTTCTGTAGGAGCCTTTGTAGATCCTCCCTTAATCCAGCATCTACAGACCTCGAGAATTATGAATCAGCCTCTCCAACACACAGACACGAAACCCTAAGCGGGTCTGTTGAACCTCAACCTAAACCACATCGTATTGGAGACAACCCCTTGTTATTCGGGGTAACCTCTGGCCAAAGTACAAAGGGCCACTTGATTAACGTGCTTCCTGTCTCTGTGATGACTCCCCTATGTAAGATAGGTGTCGCATTGACGACTCACTTAGGCTCAAGGCCCATTATGATGCAAATGCTCCCCTAACACATCCTGACAAAGCTTAAGCCTTTATATTAAGCTCTTTAATGCAGCTTCAGATGACAAAAGACGTATTACTCACGTTTAAGGTCTATAAACTGTCTCCATATACTGCGATGCATTGCAGATTAAATTTATTCTCACTAGAGCACTCCAGCGCAACTGGTCCGTAGTACTAACAGAGAAGTAAGCCCTATATCTCCCATATTACTGAAATTCTTTAGGCACTCCCATGATTAGGAAGTACCCGCACTCACCACATCAGAAAGAAAGATCCACCACCTAGTACAAGCAAAGGCAGGATACTAGCAAAGAAAATGCTTCACTGTGTCATCACTTTCTCCACAAGGGTTACAGACTATAGTGCCACTCAAACCTAGAACATTGGGATACTTGGCAAAAGTGGAGTGTCCCATTAGGACTTCAATAAACTACCTGCAGGTATTTGTACTAAGTGACAACGGGAATTATGCTGACTTCTTACAAATGCCCGGAAGAATTCTTTTAGTCCACCTGCATCCTGTAGATTTACACAATTGTGTTTGTGAGAGATCCAATCGTCAATGGAAGCCCTTATCGAGGATTCATTAAGACATTTCGATGGTGAGAAGTCTTTCTCTAGCAATCTTATTGAAGATCTCATTTTCCTAGCTCCCGGTATGATCTAAGACCAAAGAGTCTAGCTGTCGCTATTAACATACATACCTGATGGCAATCAGGACCACAAGTTTCCGCTTGGAAGACATGTACATTAATGAATAGTAAAGCTTAATGCTGCCGTCTTCTATAAAAAGACCAGCACCAAACTCTTTACTAGCTTTGGACGGATTCGTGTACAATTCCTTCCTGACTCAGATTCTGGCCGAAGTCAGTCTTAAATACAAGAAAAGTCTTTCAGAACGCGCCCCCACTGGAATTCCAGTGTCATTGCGTCAGACGGCATATTCATAGAACCAGTGTTTTAAAATAAAAAAGCGCGCAAGGTTATCAAAACTCCATCTTAGACGGAAGATTCATTTGATAATGCACTGCATGATATACCTAGGTAGTATCTGGAGCAGCTCTTGGGCAATGTTCTTCCCTTTTCATCGGGCCTTCAGGTCGATTCCCACTTTAAAATCTTTTACTGACAGTTCCATCTGTTTATCTCTAGATTGATGTGACTTTCCGTACAGCTTAAGGCTCAAAACTCTAGAACCTTTATACGTTGCTTGATTTTCTAAACCTTCATGTGAAATCTACGACTCTCGGAACTAAGGAAAAGCCTAAAATGATTCAATTATTACAACTTCTATTGACAAAAAGTTCATAAGTACAAAACCCGTTGGTGTCAGGTTTTTGAAATACGATTTATACGCAATACCCACGCCCCTTTCAAGTCTGTCTTAAAGATATCCATCTCCCTATGACAAGAGAAAAACACTCACTTCGCTTCCAAGAATCACAAACAAACTGACGTTTTCTATATGTGTTCCTCACTTTCGTTCACTTACCCACAAGCACCTGAGGTTATCCTTTATTTTTCAGCTTCAATCACAAATTTTGATGAGTACATCCAGGAATTCATGAACATCTGAGTCCCTTTTTGTTTTGAAGCAATTTCGCTGAATCTCTTATTTGATATTCTAGGAAAACGATCAAACCTAAGGAAAGAGGATTTAACAAAATTTCCTTCGTAAGGACATACATACGGCTTCGCAACTGGGAATATTTAAAATTTTGTTAAAACTGCGTGAAGAATTTATGATTTGACGCAGCTATTATTCGGAGAGCTAATGTCAAAAGGATGTGTGATAAGATAAGAAAGAAAGTCAATTCAGATACTTTTGCATATTTCAATTCGATATGATGTTAGATAATAATTTTTGGAGAGAGATGAGAAGTCTAAGGGAATACATTGAGCAATGAGAAGCTTACAACGGAGATTAGAACGAAGTAAGAAAGTCTTTAAAATTGATATTCGGAGTCTTCAAGTTTCAGAGAAGAAAAGACATGGCCACAATAAGACTGATGACATTAGGGTAGTGTAGCCTACAGTGCGTTATGGAAGTGAGTCGAAATCCTCCCTTTCCTATCGACAAAAAAGCGCAATCCGCATCAATGCAAAAAACCAATACCGGCAAAAGAATGAATCCTTGAGGGACCTGGTGCTCTTAAGGTCATACCGACCTTAACTCTGCTTGTAAAAGCTGAAAAATTTGGAAGATTAGCATCTCGTCGAATGAGTGCAGACTGCATCCTTTACTATCGAGTCACGAAGAACCAGAAAGCCGACCAGTCAGTGCGAAGGAGGGCAGACGATACATGAAACACACTGGGAGTCGCACTTACAATAATTAAAACAGCAATCAGCGAGAGGAAGCAAGGGGATTTACTGAACAAACCTCTTGACGTTCAAAGTGATAAGATCACTCATAAAGATGCTACACAACCGTCTTACCAAAAACATTGTTGGTTCAAGCTGAAAGCAATGGAGGCAGAGGGTGGGACTAATTGGAAGACTGGGACTCACTAACGTAGCGATTTATACGAAAAACGTAGAAGAAGAAGAGGACATCAAACACTTTGTATGTCACTCCTCAGTTTCAGCTAGAATACAACAGGCAGCACCTCATGAATGAAGGAAGGATTTCACTAAGAAAACAAAAAGATTCTCCCGATCCACTTTCCTTGCATCCTTCTACACACATCCCAAACATCCCAAACTTATTCCTACAGTTCTAGAAAACAAGGGAACACAACCGACGTGACTAAGTGAAAGACATCCTGCTTGCCTTCTTTGAATTGAAAGCCCAAACCGGCCACCATCCATTGAGTGTACACAATCATAATAAGGCGTAGTTTGGTGGGCAGCCTAAGCGAAAACCAAGAATTTAAACATTCTTATGAAGATTCAACGACTGGCTTGTGAAAGAACTATAAGTACAATTAGAACAACACTGACTGCATGCTAGGGCTTACACCTCTCTGTCTCTATACAAAGGAAGGAGCTGACAGAAGTGCTTTTCACCTGCAACAATCCAACCCTTCGAAAAGGTACCAGATAGGTCACCAAGAAATCAACAGATGGGCAAACATTGACGCAGAAACTGTGTATTTAACACCAACCCCTGTCTTGACATCGAATCTGGATTCCTCTTTAGAGAAAGCTGGACAGATGAATCAAAAGTGGATGTGGGTGTAGCCTCTGTGATGTGTGCATCAAAGCGTTATAAGATTTCTAAATCACAGCAGCATGTTCCAAGCGAACGTTTTAGCAATCACAGCGGACGCTCCCAAGAAAGTCCATCGACATCAACAAAGATAGGCAAGAACCCATCAAAGTCAGCACATCCACAAGAATCAGATCGAATTTTGTGAAACATTCCAATGCCCAGCTGAAGTCCCTTAACGCAAAGCAAATCATATCGTTATAGAAGGTTGATGTGCTCGCTAGATTGAGGTCTGAACTGAACCAGATAATGGCCGTTTACTCAGTTCTGACACCACTAGAACTTCAAAAGTCCATTATGGCCTTGAAATGGAGTGAACTCATGATGTGCCGCACCTTTGTCATGCTCTGGGCAGAACTGAATACTAGAAAAGCAAAGGAAATCATCACCCTCGACAGAAGTTAGCTTCTCATAGACATTATGACAGGACACAACTTTCTGGCAGCAGAGAAGGTGGCGACGTAGATGTAGAGAAGGATAATTCCACCTTCCATGTGTATACCCAGGCCTCAGCAGAAATAGCAAGACAATCCTCGGTAAGGACTACTTCAATGATCTGAAATTTTAAATAAGCCACCGAAAACCATCCTAAAGTTCCTTCTATCCACGGCATGGTGGAGGAGGGCCAACCACAATTAAAAAGAGTCCTTTTGTTCTGTATTTTTAGGTATCCCACACCGGGGAACACTAAGGATCTATTGAGATCCACGGGAGGTTGTACATTAAATGTGCAGACACTCCTGCAATCTAAATCTGCCTAAAATATTAACGAGTTTTTTCACAGGCAATCCAATTGAATCCAAATCCTGGCTCCATATTGAATCCATCTGTAGGTCTTTAAGGTCCTCCTCAGCCTAAACGAGCGTAAGTTACAACTCGAATGGATGGCATGAGCATTCCCAAGCTGCAATTTTCTTTATTGAAATTGGGTAAGTTCTTCCAGCATTTCATAGCTATCGCAACGTGTGTGACTCTTGTCCTTATATCCAAAATATCCTTGGTTCCAATATTTTTTTCCAATTACTCAATTGAAGCTAATAAAGACTGCGGTCACATGAATATGTTGAAAGCATTCTCTCTCCAGGATGAAACCTACTTCCATGCATTCATATAAATCATTCTTCTTCTTCTTATGGCGTTACATCCTTGAGCAGGATTTAGCCTTTTGCACGACATGCCTCCATTCTGTTCTGTCTTGTGCTGTATTTCTCCAATTTTAAACGTTTAGTTCATCCATCCATCAATAAGAACAGTCAAGTCTTGATATTGCTTCCGAGGAATTTTGTCCAAAAGAAGCAAACCCATGTGAAGCCTTAGAAAGTCTTCTTTGTATACAAAGTTGGGATTTGTTAAAGAGAAACAAGAGTCCTCTCTGATGATTACCTTGGAACACCTTCATTGTTATTTTTTATTTCTTTTTGTCGGATGCAAATATGTAGATGTGTCCTCATTAACCATTTGCTTAGGGGAAGAACCCATTTTTATCTTTTGCAGGTTCTTTGTCGTCATTGTGTACTTGCAACCGTTGGCGGTTTGTCACTTGAACTCTTTCATTTAAGACCACAGCGTCTGGAAAATGTCGACAAAGTGATAAAACTGATTCTACTGCCTAATGCAAGTAACCCTCTTCAACGGATACCCTTATCAAATTTAAGGGTGTGGACTGTAATAGATTCCTATTTAATTTGCCGTTTATCTTTGTCAACTTTTCTTTGTTTGTTTCAATTGTATTCTTGTATATTTAGGGCTTGTAAAATGTGTGCTTAAAGATCGACCTGATCAGCTTCCAGAGATTAGAAAGATGGGACTCACTTTCTATCCATTGCCAACTCTGGTGGAACAGGCAGATATGGCCCGCCTATAAAAAAAAAAGGAGGATAGACGTCTTTTTCAACAGAACTCGCATTGAGACAGCAAGAATCACAGCAATTAACACGGATCTCTGGCCCATCGGCTCACACGCTGCCTAGTTAGGCATTCCATTCAACCCCCACTGCCGTAGTTGCAATAACACACACGAAAAGGAAACTCTATTCCACTTTCTCTGCGATTACCCGGTGCTAGCTAGTACCAGGCATAGCACACTTGGCAAACCCTTTTTCAATGAGTTAGCAGAGATCCCTGATATCAAATTCCGCAACATTATTAATTTTCTAAACTCCACAGCATGGATATGAACACCTTCACCTTCTCAACAACACCCTTCAACATCCAGGTCGCATGAGTTGTTCTATCAAAACGGCGCACCCGCGCTAATTGTGTTCTGGTAGTTCCATCAGACAACCACTTCTACCTAATTAACAAGTTAGACCAACGAGTTCCAAGTCCAAGTTCCAAGTCAAAGTAGAGCTCTCGATCCGATACGTGACACATGTACACGTAACAATACACGGATCGCATCGAGAGCTTTACTTTGACGTTGATGAAGTGATGGTGAGTATCGACTTGGAACTCGTTGGTCTTTTCCAGGATTTGTCGCAGTGTAAAGATTTGGTCTATCGTAGATTTGCCGGGCCGAAAGCCACGCTGGTAGGTGCCGATGAGAGTGGTGCAAAACGGCTTTAGTCATCCACACAGTACACTGGATAAGATCTCGTAGGCTGCATTAAGCCAGGATATACCTAGGTAAGGCAGTTCTCATAAGACATAGGATTGCCTTTCTCGAAGATGAGGCAGATAGAGCATAGTCCAGTCGACAAGCATGCTTTCATCCTCCCATACTTTGCAAAGAACTAGAGCTGCTGTCCTAAAATGCAGCTGACTACGAAAACAGAGGAAGCAGTAAGCATTTGTAGAATCACCAAAGAGCTGACAAGTTATTTCGAATGGGGCCAGCTTCTACGATGAAAGGAGGGTCTTTATTCGGTTTTTATCCATTTTTTCACTGCTGACGTGCAACTCAAAGTAAGGATGAGACCTCTTCCGCAGTCAAAGCATTCACTGAGGCAGAACTGTGATATATTTTTTTAAAGCTGCACAGCTTTCAGGGAGAGCTTAGGAAGCCCATGTTAGAAGAATTTGAGATCTGATTTGCAATATTCTCAAACTTATGTCGGGGCAAGAATCTATGAATGCTTCACTCCCATGTAAGTCCTTGTTGTATGGTTACAATACGTTCTAAATTGTCGCCTTTTCCAAAATGGCTCAATGTTTATCTGCCAGCATATCTGTAACAAACACCTCTTTCAGAAAAGGGGTGTCACACCACAACCCTGTACGAAAAACCACTCTATGACAGAAGTGGAATCCATTAGCCCAAGATGATTGGACAGTAGATAGAAGTTAAAAAGAGTTGAAGCACATCGACAATAACTGTATTGAGAACAGATATGGGTGCAGGCATTAGGACTCACAAGGGAAAATTGAAGTCAAAACACTTTCGAGCCATGAACCACACCAAATGCATCAATGTCTATTACACTAATGGAGTTGTTCTGAAATTTTTTTTTGTAGATCCTTCAGCACATCAACATCCATAGAATGGAAAATCCCTATTGTACAGAACAAGCACTCAATTTCATCCAAATCCAACGTTATCCTAAATTGCATTCCATTTCCCCCTCAAACATGCGTGAGTTGTGGTTCATGTTTTCCTGTCATAAAAGCAAAAGCAAAACAAAGAAAAAAACCACTCGTCCAAGTTTGTTGAGTGCTCCAGAGATAATACATGTATCGTACATAATATACGTGTAGATACGTAATATACTTTCATGCGAAGAGCATAACACGAGTAACCATAACGTTCATTATGTTGTACTTCTACTTCCACTTCCATTGAAAGACACTCTTCTTGAAAAGGACTCCATTGATAATGTCAATAAAATCAGTTTTGCTTCCTCCTAGGAGCTTATCCGATGAGAAGATATCCGGCCTCTGGCTCATAACGTACACGCTTCCCTCCTAACTCAAGGTGGTATAATGGAATCCTTCCCAACCAGATTGACGATGAAATTTAATAAAAATATCCTTTTCTTTATTTATTTTTTTTCCTTGGAATAATTTCCGCAAAATATCAATCCTGTCAAAGTTTAATAATCTTTAGGATCAAGGATAATAAGTTTTTAATAGTTTATCCATAGATTTGTGTGAAGTTTTTCATCGTGTGCCATCAATTTGGATATCGAACACGTGGTGGTGGTGAGAAAGGAAGTTAAGGATCTTAAGCCATTCAAAATGAATTTATGTCAATGTAAGCAGATGAGTGGTGGGCATTTTCTTGTTCAAGGATTTATGAGAAGAACAGCACAAGGGTGACCTAGACAATGGGTAGAGCGTATCATTATGTCTGTGAAATATTGATATTACATTTCGGAGACATTATAATGGCGGGTGGTGGGTAAATTTAATGTCCTAGGACTCTCCACTTCTTCAAATTCTCTGAACTTGGTGTAAGTGCAGTTTCCTATATTTTTCTTATTTCTTCTTGCTCATTGTATCAGTCTTTTCCGCAGAACGACTCTGGTTCAACGAACGGGGCTTTAGGCCGGTATCTTTATTACCTTCCACTCCAATGTAGCTTGACACCAAGCATAACCTGATCGACACCATATACTCTAAGTATCCTTACAGTTCCGTATTCCATTGCGATACCATCCGTGGTAATGATGCTTAGCCGTGTCGTTTGCTTAGCCTTGCATTTACCGAAGGTTTATTCGATTTTCTTGAATCCTTTATCGAACAAGTTTCAAAGCATGTTATCGAATAAAATTCAGAAGAACACTAGCCAGTGCAGGCCCTTGTGTATTTTTCATTTCAAAGGAAAATCTTCTACTGTTGCGTAGGGAGTACATTTTCAAGACTCAAAATCAAAAAATGAAGCTTATTGTGTCAAACTCGAAACCGCTCGTCTGGTGGCCCGCCTTAAGCAAAGCTTACAACATCACAAAACTGAGTAGAGTCCAACGAACAGCTGGTATTGGAAGCACAGGAGCGATTCGATCGAGCCCGTCAGAAGCTCATAACGTGCTCCTCCTCCAATATTCACGTTCTCTTTCCGGAAAGGACGAAATGGAGCAATAACCTACCCTTATCAAACTAAGTACCAAGTATCAATCTTCACCGAAGACTCCAAGATGGAGTGTGGCGTTGGTGCAGGTGTTTTCTCAGCGGAACTGAACGTATCCAAATCGTACCGCCTCCCAGACTCCTCGAGTGTCTTCCAGGCGGAGGTTCTAGCGATTAGAGAAGCCTGTAAGATACTTAGCTTCAACCCTACTACCTCAAACAACATAGGAAACTTTATTGACAGCCAAGCTGCCATCAAAGCGCTCCACTCACTTACTTCGCAGTCAGTCTGCTCCCCGATCAAGGGTTAAAATTTCTAACACTTTCTCTCTATTGCCAACTCTAAGTGGAAAAGTTTAGCAACCTGTGCCATATCCAGACAGATTTGGTCCACCTACAATAAAAACAGAACGAATGACCTGATCAATAGGAACCGCATCGAGACAGCAAGAATCACAGCAATTAGCACGGATATCTGGCCCATCGGCTCACACGCTGCCAAGCTAGGCATCCCATTCAACCTGCAGTGTCGTTGTTGCAACAATTCACACGAAAGAAAACGTTATTCCACTTTCTCTGTGACTGCCCGGCACTTGCCAGAGCCCAGACAGCGCACTCTCGGAAAACCCTTTTTCAAGGAACTTTTTGAGATTTCTAATATAAAATTCAGCAACATTATCAATTTTCTCAACTCCACAGGATGGATATGGAAACCATACTCTTAGCTACGCCCATCAACACCTAGGTCACGTGAGTTGTGGAATCAAAACGGCGCATCCGCGCTACTTGTGTCTTTGGTAGGTTCACCAGTTTCAACCACTTCTAACAACCTACCTACACTCGGAACAATTAAAAATGTTAAATGTTCTTCGCTACTAAAATCACCTGCCTTCCAACTTTCAGTCCCAATATCTTAACGGAACCCATTTATGAATTGATAGACGGTTGAATAAACCTCCGCCTTAAAAACCATTTAAAAAACTTCAATGACTTGCTTGTGCTGACTTTCCCGACACCATCCAGCTTTTCTAAAACTTCAAGCACTGCAGATCAGAGTCAAAACCCCCACAGTAAACAGAGCTACAAACATATAGCTGCTGATCTGATTTCCCTGTCATAAAGACTCCTAAGTCATGAAGCATTGAAAATTAGGGCACTGGTGTGAAGAGTAAAGAAGGACAGCAAAGAAAGACATCATTTTAGGCCAAACCTAACAGAATTGACAATGGAGCTCAATGAACTCGAGTTGTTAAACAAGAGGCAGCTAACTAAGGATTGATCTTGCTGGAGAGGCTTGTTGATAGAGAGAGGTCTTGTAACATTACAGACTTTTTTGTTAAAGTGGCCGGTTTCTAAATTCTGAGCCTTAAAGTCCGATGGACATATTCTGTTAAACTCGACTTGGACTCTCGACCATTATTGCTGTCTGCTGTGCTTAAGAGCGTGAGAGTCTTCTTGTCGCTGGAAGTTTATTGAACTATTTATGCTTCCTTTGTGTTCTGCACTGGGATCTATATTTGTAAATTAATTTCTACACTTTTTACGTTAAGCATAAGACCATTCGCTTGCATGTCTTAATAGTTAGAGTGAATGGTCCATGTGGGTCATCATAATCAGAGAAGGACTTTAGTCGCACTCCTTCAGCTCTTTGTTCCTTTAAAATGGTAAGTGAGGGGGAACAGTGTTTCAAGCAGCATTCAAAATATACAAAGAAAAGGTAAACCAACGAATGGTCCCTGGCGTAAGGTAATGGAATGGTTAGTTAACTTATCAGCTGCAGTCTCACCAAAAATGTGTCTTGCTTGGATTGATGGTCAACAAATATCTGTACCACTGCATATACCTATATCTAATGCGAAAAATGTAATCCCAATTTTTTTAAATGAGTTGGCTAGTATTTAGAAGTCTTATTGTCCAACCAAACAGAAGCTCTACAATCCTACATTCCACTAAAATTATAAAAGTGAATCGTTGTCCGTTTGTTTGTTTGTTCCTCTGTAACACGAAAACTACGGAAACAATCAACTTCAAGTTTTGCACACAGAGTGGCTGTACCTCGGATCACAGTATAGGCTACTTTTGGTTATTGAAGTGTATCTTCGCAAATTATAGGTGGGCGAAGCCGCGGGTATAAGCTAGTTTAGGATAAAAATTACATTCTCTATAAACTTTTCGGAATCACACTCATGTAACTCAATATAACAGAACTAGCAGTTCACCCGCTGCTTCGCACGCGTTAAATACATATTAAGGTGTATACTAAGTCGCTAGAAATCATCTGTCTCTATGGAGCTTTCAAAGATTAAAGGTAGCAAAAAGTGTCACCATTTCAATATTGAATTTTTGAAATCGGTTCAGTAGTCTCATAGATACTTAAAGATCCATCCAACCAAATCATACACACACCCGTTCCCCGTCGAATTACTACGAAACGGACTGCGAATGCATTGTAAATAAACTACGTAGTGTATCCATAGAAGCAAGAATACGATCAAAGAAAAATAAAAGAAAAAACTACCCTTGCGCAACTCGACAAAACAATAACAACACACCATCACGAACCGAATGTGCCGATGGCTACGGTTTACGGTTACAAACTTTAACCCCTTGTATCTTGGCCCGTGGATATAATTTTGAAAAACGGTGAAACAGGTGTTTCTTTATTTTTATTGTAGAATTTACCTACCAAATTTCAATTCTTAATTCCAATTTAAATTTTTGATTCCATACAAACTTGAACACCCTGTATCTCCTCTTTTGGAGCCGAATTTCGAAAAATCCTTTCTTAGTGGATGTCTATGCCACAAAATGAAACTATTGTCCAAATTTCATGTTTCTAGCTCTAACGGTTTGGGCTGGGCGTTGATTTGTCAGTCAATCAGGGAAGAGTTTTATATATATAGAGATTGCTATCTTCTCCAACAAAGCTGGAAGGTACCTGAATTAGGCTATATCTTCCTGACCAAGGAAACACTGCCACATACAAGTTCTTTTATGTCAAGCAAAGTTCTCCTTCAACTAGATAACGTTGTGATTCCGATCAAGATCGAGATCTTGGAAGAACCTTTGCATTGTCCTTGTGGACTCATTCTTTCAATCCAAACTAGAATGACTATAGCTGGGAAAATGAACCCTCTATTGAAGGGCTTTTTGTTTCGAGCTATAGCTTTACATTCGCACAAAACACTAGTCTCTTGGTCTTCCAAACAAAGTTGGTACATGTTAAGGCTTGAACAGGGTTCAGTGAGGAAGTACATAACAAACTAAGCGTCACACATGCTTGGTTTGAAAAATTCTTGACTTCTTGTTTGAGAGGTTAATGAACTTTTGAGCTTGTCGTTATTTTATTGTTGACTGTCAACAACCACCCTTCGCCCCATCAACGAGCTTTGAGGATAACTATCCAAAGTCATATAAAATCTCATTACAACTCTTTACTACGCAAAGCCTTCGTTCGAGTAACTTTGTACCATCTGAGTTCTCTGTTGTTTATTGGCGGTTTTGTAGCTCAACCTTATTTGTTGGCGCAGTAAACAAGTCATTCGACTTTTCATCTCCCACTTACGAGTTCCAACGAATCGCCCATATGGAATTACCCATACCACGAACAGTCATTTGACATCCAAATAAATTCTCGCGTGGCCAATTATCACCCTTTTAGGAGTCTTGTGTCGAACATTTACAGTAAATTAACAAATTTATGTACACCACTCCATAGACTGTAAAAATTAAAGCTATGATTTCCCTCCCCTAAACACACATCAGAAAGCTGGCTTACTGCGAAACACTTGTTGCCACATGGTCCACAAGTTCCTAAAGTTTATTACACCGACAATGCTACTCATCATTAACTCGTCACAAGCAACACAGCATTAACCCGGTATGTTTAAGACACATCCTTATGCCTCAACCAAGGACACGAGATATAAGAAAAGTAAAGATCCAGTGGGACGACAGTAAACACAATTGCTCATAAATGTTGATGTGTTGTCCTTAATTTTTCTTTTTTTTCCAAGACTTGTTTTGAAATTACTACGTCTGTGTGTGTAAACAAGGAATAAACATGAATTTCCCCTAAAGTGACATCATATGAGCCTAAGACAACATTTAAACATTCATAAGTCCATGCGTGACTACAGAGATATGTAAATGATTCCTTTTTCGCAGAGGACTTTGCATATGGCCTTCAAAATTCTATACGCAGATGTTATCCCGTTGAGAAGTAATGAATGTGGGATATGTCTCCTATTTCTTTCAAAACTTCAAACTTGCCTTTGGTTGGACAAATATTTGTATGTTTAGCAAATAAGGGTAAACGAAGGAAATATTGTTTTTTTTAAAGTCCCTACTTAACGTCACAATTTATTATTTACGAGTAAACTGTCAAAATGCTACGTCCAACTTCACACTTATAGAACTCAACAACCCTCCTTTCGGCGGGACAAAAGATTCACAGCTGAGATTTTGAATATTTCGAAGGGAAAGTTTTCTGCGACATTTTAAATGGAATTTTCCGCGGAGTGGATGGTTTATTTTTTTGAGAAATGTCCACCCTCAGTTGAAACCGTCATCCAACATAACTTGACTTATTAATCCGCACCAGGTCTTTACAACATTAATGTCCCAGTAGATATTTCCGAGTTTTCCCGGGGGCAAGGTATACGTAATTGTGGAATAAATTTCGTTTTAATTAATGTTTAAAGATTACCTCCTTGTGTCACACAACAAGTTCAGCACTTGAAGGGAATTCCTGGATCGAAGTGTGTACACGTGGGTCGTTTATCAGTGTAAGTAAGTGATACTTTCTCTTTCTTTTTTTTTAAATAAATGGTTGTCCAGAGCAGTCTAGGATAAGAAATACATTTTTCAAATAGTCATCTTCCATTCAAGAGAAATGGGTTTTCTTTCACCAAGGATGCATCCTTGACACTGTGGACCATGACAATTGATTCCACAGAAGGGACAGAAATTGAAAGTAATAATAAAGTTATACTATAGATCCTTTAAAGTTATGAAACTGAGTGATGGAGTGGAAGGACATTGATTGAAACCAGACAGAAGGGAAGATGTGGTGATAATGAGTGTTAAAGTTGAAAATCGTTAGGTTACACAAAAGTTTTTGAAAACATGACGGAAGGCAATTTTGAGTGGGTTAAGGACAAACTCCTAAATGTGTCGGAAAACAGGCTTTAAAATTTAAGAGATCTAAACTGGGACACAACTTTTAGCAGATGGTTTGAGAAGAGTAGTCTGGTTTTTGCTTCGATTTGAAGGACACCATTCACTGAGAAGGAAAAACTTAAAGTTCTAAGTGGAGCTGGGGCATAACCAAGAAGCTTCTCCAAACAGTCAAATTTGTTTCTATTCGGCGTCCTGCGAGATGGATTTAAAGGCTTTTGAAGACAAAGCGCAGCATAACATTGCAATCTTTTCTGATGAATTCTTGACTAGATCCATGTAGTTTTCCAGCCCTTAAGGTTGGTCGTTCTATTTTCTCTTTTATTCAACAAAACATGATCGAAAATAACTCGAAGAATCTTTCTTTCGAAGCAATCCAAGGTGCTTTCATTCGCCTTTTACAACGTAGACTTTTCTGCAACGTACACCACGAATCGCATTGATAGAAGGTATTTATGGAGCTAGACCCTCCTGCACCCTATACCCATCCTTAGAGCACTTAGGCAAGCGAAGCTGAACACTTCCCTTTGCTTTGTATAAATCGTCACGTAAAAATGACCATTATTACGTCGGAATGATCTTTTATACGTAATAATGCTCATTTTTACGTGACGAGTTATACGATCACGGAAGAGACGATTTGGCCCCAGATCTCTCGACAAACTTATGAAAGGTAATTCAAAAGGAGCTCTTCTTCGCTTGATTTTAGCTATATTTAGCCTCGTGAAAGAGGCTTCTTGCCATACAGCTTTTATCAATATATCTTGGACTTGGCGTTCGAGGTGCCCGTGTCCAAGTCACGGCCACAAGGTTGTTTAGAACAACTTTCGAGCACCTCCGTGACAGTTTTTCAAACCTTTATTGAACCTTCAGCTAATTGCCTGCCCTCAGTGGCCTACTTAAAGCTCCAAACATTTCGCATTCATTTTATTATCCAAGACTTCTTCTTTAATCCTTTTCCATCGGAAACTGTAGGTGCTGAAATTTGCTTTTCAAAGAACACCTCCAAAGCCATCTCTCTCCCCATAAATTCCTCATCGCCTTTTTGAATGGATAAACAGAATCTACCTATGCCATTTGACATTTGAAAACCTTGAGGGATGCATGCCACACTATGTGTCTAATGATTATTTCCCATTTCAGCCCTTTCAAGCGGAATATCCAATTTCCCGGCATCAAATTAACCTACATTCGTAGGTATCCATAATTTCATTCAGGAATTCCATAAATAGCATTCAAATCAGGACTGCAACCTACATGCGTCACACTATCAATTAAAAATGATATTAACCTTTATTGTGGTAATGAAAACTACGTCAACGTCAACGTCAACTTCATGTATCGTAACTCCTTTACCACGACTGTGATTTCCTCTGAAATGTCAAGAGTCATTTCCGTTGATAAATTTAATGAGATTTATTAGTATTGCATTGCACTTTTGCATTCCATCAGAGTGTGTATTAAACAACGCGTTATTTTTCGGGGAACAAGTCCTTGTGGCATTCAGGAGTTCTATGCCAACATATAATTTCGGCGTTTCAACATGCGTAAACCGATAAGAACAGCGTTTCACCATGTGACTGATGCTGCAAAAGAGGATCAGTATCGTTATTCATTTGGTTATGGTATAGAACACAGTCATAGTCGGATTACGAAACCCACTTGATCCCAATGAGTGACTGTCGTTGGTGCAGCAGTCAGTGAAACCGAAAAGCAACAAATCGTTAATGTTTTGCCATGCGGCTTGCCAAGCAGAAAATGAAACACCCTTGATCTATGGTGATGGCCTGCAGACAAAGTCGATGAAGCCAATAAGATTTTAAACAGCATGAGGCTCAAGGATGCTGCCTCAATGCTAAAAAAAGACCTTCCGGCACCAGCCGCAAGAGATAGGTGGATTTCCTTTGTATGCAACTTTTAGGTAATATTAAAGTAATCCAAAATGCCGAAATTATAACAAGTACCCATAAACGAGTATACATTTTCAATTTCAACGAAATCGGAGCAATTTTAAAGAATTTCAAGATGGCGGATTCAAAATGGCGGGAACTTTTTTGCAAATATGCTTATACTTTTACCATTTCTATACTATTAAAAATGAAAATGCAACAATTATTAATGCGGAATTTGAAAAATTTAAAGGGTTGTGACACGCCCCCCTCTCAACCGATCTCGCCCATCTATGAACTCGTCCAAGCTATTCACCATGTCAACATGTGTACAAAGTTTCAATCAATTCGGTTAAGAACTGCCTCTCCTATCGTGCGGACAAGATTTCATTGTATTGCATAAATGGGCGTGACACGCCCCCCTCTCAACCGATCGCGCCCATCTACGAACCCCTATCGTGCGGACAAGATTTCGTTATATTGCATATATATATATATATATATAGATATATATATATACAAACATTTGAACGGACCATGATTTTGGTGTTTACTGTGGAGGTCTTGAAAAGTTGCATTAAAATTTTTTGAAAGTTGCGTCATGAGGACCTCTGCAATAAGTAGTATTTCTTCGAAATCCACCTAAAACGTGCAGATTAAGTATACGAACTCAAGAATTGCCTTAAATAACTTGTTCCGCCTGTTCTTTGATTGCCATCAAAGCTTCTATGATGACAAGCTTGAAGAGACCACCAGCTAGCCCGTGGATCCCTTATCCATAGCTGCATTAAAGTCGATGAAGTGGTGATGAGTTCGACTTGAAATTCTTTGGTCTTTTCCAGGATCTCAGTGTGAAGATTTGGTCGGACGACAATCTGCCGTGGCACACTGGTACGTTCCGATTGGTGTGCTGCAAAAAGACTTCAGACGTTCACACAGTACATTGGATAGGATTTTATAATTGACATTTAGCAGGGATATGCCCCTTTCTCGTAGATGATCCATTAATTGATAATTTGGTGTATGCACCGTACCAAAACATAACCTCCATTGAAGGTAATGGTGGGAGTTGTTGCGGTAAATTTTACCACAACAAAGGTCACCTCTGCTCTTCCCTTCACGTCCCCGTTACTTTGTTGTTTATCCAAAATTCCAGGAGAGAGGAGGGCAGCCATGGTCCCATCAGCCATCTGTCCACTCCCCTAGCATCTTGGAGGAACAACCATTAGCAGGTTATTCAACACGAAGCGAAGCGACGGACACGAGAAACAAGAAACCGAATCGAACCCAGAGACGGACGGTCTCACAAAAAAAAGGTCACGCCCAAACAAAACCCAGCGAAGAGACGAACGGTCTCGAAACAATGCCCCAACACAACCCAAGTCTGGCAGACAGACGGTCCGCGAAGGGACGGATAGTCCCTAAATAAAACAAAGACAAAAACCTTAAAGGAGACGGACGGTCTCGAAACATAAGAACGACAGACGATTGGCGAAGGGGCGGACGGTTCCCAAGCGAAGAAATGCGCCTAAAACCCAGCGAAGAGACGGACGGTCTCCAACGACATCAATGGCCGAGTACCCACCCTAAATATTTCATAAATGTGCGGACTAGCACGCTATCGCGAAGGCCCTATTCCCCAAAACTGCGCTAGAGTCCACCGGAAGTAGTTTCGCGAGGTAGAAACCGCTTCCTTGGTCCCAAACGAGTAGACGCACCATAATGAAGAATGCGGCGGCCGATGTAGCCTATCAGCAAATTGGAATGTATTCATAAAATAGTCCTTCGCCTCTAAAATTGTCTACAAATCTTGGATCTCAACAGGTATTGCCTTTTTATCGATGACTTTGTTGTTTAATTCTCCTACAATTCAGTAGTACTTCTGTACAAACCGAGACTCTATAAGCTATGTCTTCAGCTGACTTTTTTGTATTTCATCCTCAACAAAGTTTTACATTGTTGATTCTCTTAGAGGAGCTGTTGTCTAGAGAAGTCTTTACGTTCATTTGTTCTAACAATATTCAGCCAAACAAATAATCCTCTCTGTCGAACCACTTTCATCTAAATAATGTCGCCTTCCGGAAAGAGCAGGAGACCATTGCTCACTTTTTAATGTCCATTAGAAACCAGAGCCTCGGTTACCTAAGCTTAGTGGTTAGTGCGGTTCTAAGGTTTGATTTTCAAAACCATCAAAAGTTTTTTCGCGGTACTACCCCTTCGCAGGCATAACAAACCTGCAAGAGTATAATCTGTCGTGAAAAGCTTCTCAAGTCGCCGTTCGGAGTCGGCATTAAAATTGAAGGTCCCTCCCATTCGTGCGAAGAATAAAACACGCACAATATGAATGGTTGTGAGAAGCTAGACCTTGGCTTTCTATGAGCTTTCGTTCCAAATATACATATACCTTCATACAAACCAGATCCTAAAAAAAATTTCAAGGAATACAATTGCAGATTTATTTTGTATAAACAGTTAACGATCCTTTAGCTCTTATTGTCAACCATCCTAAGCATGGCCTTTTCGAGTGTTCGGCTCTACACGTGTCAACAGAATCCAACCTAAGCTCGTTCAAGTTTGGTATTGGTCAAGCAAAAGCTCAAAGTATTGAATACAATGATGGTCCTCATATAATCTTCAAAAAGGAGCACACATTACAGCGTTGGACCAACCTTTTGCGACAACCAAACAAAAATTCTTAATGAAAATTAATCCTCTTACAAGCATTTCTCTTAAAATCCTTGCACCCAATTCCAGATTTACCACATCAATATTGCCTATTTCCAGATAATTAAAAAAAAAAAGGTTACATTAGCCGCTTCATGGTCAAGTCCATAACTGTATCGCATTAAATTGGATAGCATTAGTATAAGATCCCAAAACATTGGTCCTTTTTTCTTATCCTTAAAAATAAGTCAACGCGTAGCTTCTTTTATTCGCACAAAAAAATCGTAAGAAATATTAAAAATAAATAAAATAACCTCCAATGACTGAAAAAGGTTCAAACCCTTGTCACATGAGTGTCGAGTAGAAAAAAAAAAACTCAAGACAAACTAAATATTTAACCAGAAAAATTCGAATGAAATTCGTTTGTTAAAAATCACAGCGGGAAGAAATTGAAATTCCCATGGCTATTGGACGGATGATAAAAATAGATGGAATCGCTTTAAGGACCCTTGTAAATAATCTTGAAATTCCTGTGAATCCCTTTTATTGTGAAGGGAACACAACTAGCCACGTTTTCTAATTTAATAAAGGAATTCTCTATACTGCCCATACCGTTAAATGAAGATGAATTTGTCAATTAACATACTTTTCGTCGTGTGGTTACTAGGGTTTGAATTCCAGCAAAAAGTGGACACCACGTCTAGACAAACAGTTACACACCTTTTGAGAGTGTAATTTCTTGCAATAAGCTTTCAAGACGTACATAAGTATGTAAGAAATACGAAGGGGCACTACTTGTTCGTCTAATTGTTTGTAATCCAATTAAAAAGTCCTAGCAAGGATGTCCCATTAGGAACACAAACTTTAAATCCGCTGTTATCGGTTTAAAAGGTGGACTTTTGATTAAGAAGTTTGAAGAAGCTAAGGTCGATTTTGAACTAAGGAACTCGTGGGTATTTTAATCCCATTCGGCCAATGCAAAACGTAGTTACTCTTTCTTCTTGATCCTCAGCCCCTAGGAGAGGGTAGGGCCTCAATGAAACGTCTCATCAAATGCGGTCCATAACTATGGCTTTAATTTTACCCCACGTTTTCTATGACTCCTGGACTTTCTTTTCTAGAGTTATTTTCGATGTCGCTTTCAGTCTTCCTGGTCTTCTACTCCCTTTAGGGTTCCATTCTCGCGCTTGGTGGCAAATTTTTGAGCTTGGCTTTCGCAGCATGTGTCCAATCCAGCTTGATTTCATTTGCTACGGACATCTGTTGACATACTTGATGTAGGTCGGCATTTGAAATAGTATTCGGCCAGCAAATTTTTTAAATCCGTCTTACTTAGGTATTTGTTAACAAAAACCTGTTCCTCGTTCAACAGTAATTCAGTTACCAACCTATTGCTGATGAAGGATGATCTTCAGATGTTGTTGAGTTGTGTGGATGTCCCTTGCGCTTTATAAATCCTAGCCAGAACGTGCGCCGCCATTGGTGGAAATAAAACTTCCCTGGTATGCAAAATTGGCCACTTTTTCGACTGTAGAGGTTCTAGTGTTGAAGTAGATGTTGAGACTCGTTCCATTCTTTTGGTTTTGGAGAGGTTCGGTTATAGGCCAACCTTTCCTGATTCTTCTAAGAGGTCATCTATCTTATTTCGCACGTCTGAATACTTGGAATATATAAAGATAAGACATCAGCCATGTCTAGGTCTTCTAAATGATCCTTAAGATTCCATCGGGGTCTTCCGGAGGCTTTATCCAAAACAATCAGAAAGAGGATGGGTGAAAATAACAGCCCATTGTGTTGTACACTACATTCGAACCCTTCGGATTAAGTGGGTGGTGGATTTAGAGGAATTGCTATTGCGTTTTGAAAGATCCCAAGATGCTTTCACGGGATACGCTGTTGTAATCTATGCTGAGGTCTACGAAGAAGACAAAGCTGTATGCCACTGAATCGATTACTCAACTACTATCCTTTTAGAGTGGTGATTTGGTCTACACATGTCTATACACGTTAGAGCAGAATTCGCGTTGCTTCTTTTTTTTCGGTTGCGCCTGGAGGTGAGGAATCTTCAAAAGATGCCAATGGTCCGTACCATTTGGTTACGCCCGATTCATATCTCTGACGTGACAATGTCATTGTATGCCAGTGTATGCCTACAGACTAAACCTCACCCCTCAGAGAGGCACTATTAGGACCGGCCCGACCGTGCTAGCTCATAGTAATAGGTAATTTATTCCTCTCATTTTTTAATTTTTGTGACGACTACGACTAAGTTTCCTTAACAAGTAGTTTACGCTCCTGTAGTGTTAATCGCGTTGGGTAGGTAGCTTTCCAGCGAAGGCACCTACTAATACTGTCATTATAAGCGGTTTTCCTTACGTCGCTAGGTCGAACGGTCTTGTTCTTTGTAGTCGGCGCTCGAGGTTTGTCACTTCCAGAGTGCGGATTATTTCGTTATTGCAGTGAACATGAAGACGAGTGTAAAGTTTGCGAGCAAAGTTTGTTACTTCGTCCCTCACTGCAGCAATTCCTAAGTCTCTGTGAATATAGCTATTCCTTACATACCATGGAGCATTCACGATTGGTCTAAGCGTTTTGTTTTGGAATGTTTGTAGTAGAACTACATTGCTTGGGTTGGTACAGCCCCAAAGTTGTATACTGTATGTCACGGATGGTTTTAGCACTTGCTTATACAGAAGCAGTTTGTCATATGTGCTTAGCTTCGAGTATCTTCCGAGTAGCCAATACATTTCTCTAAGTCTGATCTCAAGTTCGTCGCGCTTCTTTTTAACGTGTGGCTTCCACTTGAGTTTGCGTACGGTATTTGTACCGAGTAAATGGAAATAGGTAAGTTGGTTACCTTTTGTACGTAAAATTGACATGTGTTGACTTGGTCTCGTTAAGGACGATTCGCCAGGTCTTTGTCCACTCGCATACTTTGTTAAGAGCCCGCTGTAGTTTTCCTGTTGATGATTCAACTGACACATCCGTTGCGAGAATAGCCGTATCGTCTGCGAACGTCGCTACGACGGTCTTTTCGTCTTGTGGTATATCTCTTGTGTAAAGCAAGAACAGAATTGGACCGAGAACGCTCCCTTGTGTAACACCGGCGTGGATTTCTTTGAATTCCGAGTATTCAGTCCCGGGTTTAACACGAAACAGTCTGTTATCAAAGTAGGATTCCAATACTCTGTACAATTTTTCTGATAAGGTAACCCTTAGTTTATACCTTAGGCCTTCACGCCAGAACTTGTCGAAGGCTTGCGATACGTCGAGAAAAGCGCTAGAACATATCTTTTTCTCTTCTAGAGCTCTTTCAATTTCGTTCGTTATTCGATACACCTGATCGATTGTGGAATGTGAAAATTCGGGTTGCTGCTATCGGATAGTAGAATCGAGCATCTAACTTATCACGTTAAGGACTACTATTGTCAGCACCTATGACTGAAACGAAAACAAAATGATACCTCTAAAGTTCTTGCGGCCTAAGAGTCACTCCTCAAACGAGTGTTAGATAGAGACAAACACTGAAACGTTAAGCACGTTAAGAAACTTCAAAGAACTCAATATTAACGACCAGCGGTACATATACTACGCCATCGTACAAGAAAATGTCCTACGAACCACCCTCAAGAAAAAACCTGTAGCGTAACGTTGAGTACGTACAGCTAAAAAAAAAAATTAAGATGGATGAGACCCACATGCAAGCTCTGTAACACAAAGCATGAGCAGCAGAAATACTGCCACTAAGGACACGCAGTCTCCCAGCTCAAGAGAAGAGTTGCGAGATAGGAAAAACATCCGGAGATTTTTTTTAAAAAAAGCCTTCCAGCTCAGACCACAGGTTCTTTGGAAAATTGATGGAAACTTTGTTGCCAAATGGAGGCAATAAAAAGTAAAAATATTCGGCGGCATTTTCAGCATCTGCTAAATAGGCATCAAGCAGAGAGAGTGATAGGGTACAACAAAATCCCACACCCAGTCACGAAAGAAGTACAGTTCTCCACCCACTTAAGTCGAAATGGGTTTGTCTTGAACTTCATGACGACAAGACCAAGTACATGCTGTCAGAAAAGATTAGGACAAAATGTTAAGAAGTTCACCTAAACAGACGATGGAGAAGTGGTGCTGAACGAATAGTCTATAAGAATGCTTCTATCAATGACCGATGGACCTATAGTCGAAAAAGGAGTGTCTATATGGTTTTTTAACAAAAGAATAGCAAAGAGTCGTGCGATAGTAGGTCACAGAGATTTGATAAGCCAAACAACTGACAGCTGTGCTTAAGCAATATTTTGCACTTGCACGCTGTAAGCTACTAGCGTTACGAAAGTCATATAACAGTGTATTTTGACACCCGCATTCGAAAACTCGTAGAGCTTACGTGGAGCCTTGGTCTTTCGATGCAGCACGACTCTATACTCTTCTTCTTACGGTGTATTTACTAACCCAGGTGCCCAGGAGAAGTCCAGCATATCAAATGCAGCTTCTCTGATGACTTTTTGCTAGTGCTGCTTCTAGTCCTTTGTACTGTGGCAACGTAGAACTGTTTTGAGAGGTTAAGAGACATTCGATCGCAAAAGGCCCTGGCGATTTGTTGTGATTATACTCGTTTACGGTCAAACTTTCCGGCAATATTCGCTTGATTTTCCTACATTTGGGACGTCCGTCTCCATGGTCCAAGTCAGCTTCCAGGACACCCTGGACCCACTCCGCGTAAATTTTCATTTTCGGAATTTCCCACGACAAAATGCCTGAAACAAACATTGACCATGACACTCCATGTCTCCCTGTGAATATTGAGATGTTGGCAGGAACCACTTGCCAGCAAGGATACTGTTTCTTCCTCCCGCAAAGTCGATAAGTCTCAATTTGTTATCGAGGTCGATGCAGGCTATATTTTTCTTTCTAAAAAGGGCAATATTCGTAAGTCTTGGCAGGGAGCTTATAAGAGCCCCTTGATGCCCCAATAACAAAACCCGCATTCCGCTCATCCCATCGCACTTCCTGCATTGCGAAAGTGCCTTCATTTGAGAACGTGCAAAAAGGACGGTTTAAATCCTCAGCATCTGGTGGTATTACCAATTCTTTATCTTCTTTGTGTGACATCCTGCAAAGCCCTCTAATCGTCCTCGCCTTAGACCAGATGTTTCCTCAAGTATCCATCAATACTTCCAATTCAATATAAAATCCAATTAATAAAATCCGAATCCAGAAAACGATTGAACCAAACCACCTTGTCTCGTACCTCTCTGTCCATCGTTTCTGCCTTCTGTTCAATCGCATTCCAATACTTAAACAAAAATCGATATAAACTTTATTAAACTCTTTATTACTCTCTATCAAAGAACTACTGCCAACGAATGTACATTTTTCAAGCCCTGAAATTCGTAGTCTACCCTAGACATGACCACATTTCCAGGTCACTGCCACCAACGTCAAAAGGAGCAAAATTAAACTCTGTCGCACATTTGTTTCATTTGCCGCACACAAAAGATTCTCATATTGTCTGCAATTACTGAAATGTTTCTCCTCCGACAACATCCTGGCTGTATCCCGAGCGAATTTTGCTGAATTCTTATAGCACTTGTACCGTGCACTATTGTATATGCAATTCTCATAAGCGTGCCTGGAACTGTAAAGAGAAAATGAAAATGAAATTTAAATTTACCAAAGGAAACTTTCTGTGTAATAAAATTAATTAAATTTTTGAAGAGAGTCCTTTGTGGAAAGGATATAAAGAAACTTACAAAAAAACGTTAAACATTTCAATAAAGGAACATTGAAGAGACGCCGGAGACCGAAAACTTTAGTGTTCAAGGCAAATTGACTGCTGTCAAGAAAAATTAAGATGATTACGTAACATTGGATGCACAGCTGTATATAACATCGAGGTTTTCAAGGACCTTGTCTAGCTTGTTTCCACTATTAGAGAAATTTGAAGTGGAAAATCACTCTTGTCAACCGTTGCTTCTCTAAACTTGACCAAGAAGAACTAAGAGAAGGCTTTCGTCATCCGTTTTATGGCGCAGAGTTGGCAACTTTGTGAAAATCAGAGTCTTGGTCCTATCTGCGGTGATAGTGGATGGAGGAGAAAATTCAATTACGAACTATAAGGACTGAGTTTACAGCGAAAAATACATATTCAGCTTTTGAGTTCGGTTCAGAAGAGGTGTACTAAATCTTCGACCAGCCAACAGTTGAAGCACACACCCGGAGGCCACTAAAGGCTTAGCGAATTAAAGTTAGTGATAATCAACTCTTGGTTTTTGACAGTGTCTTGAAGAGTAAGTTGCAAAAGACCTTTAGCTTCCTCTTGAGGATGACCTAGACAGCCGTAAAGATCAAAAAAGGGTCTGCCTTGTGTTTGTCCTATTCAAGATTCTAGATATCTCCCTGCAACGTCGACAGTGTGTATTAGAATTCATATCAAGCCTAGCTGGGTGGACCTCAATTGATCAGTGACAACAATCCTGGCGACAGCTTTAAGAATCAAAAAATTTAAAGTACAGTAAGATGTCTACTGAAACTTATGTTTAACGACACTATTGCATAAAATATCGTCGAGTCGTTATCAATATTTCTAGTGGCACCCTGCAACGAATTTCTACAAAAGACCTACAATTTCATGCTTACAAACTTCAATAGATACATCAACTCACCCAGCAGATCACTCTAAGCATCATTTGGGTTCTGGAAAACCAAAAAAAGGACGAAGCTAAGGCACGGTTGCACTCGTTGGCTTCGTGAACAAACAAAATTACCGGATGAGCATGAGAGACCAATGTATCCTCTAAAAGTCACACTTTGTTGCAATGTGGCAACAGAGTCGTGGGGAACATTTGACGGGCATTTTAACTACTTGGCTCAAGCTAGTAGCACAACGTTTCAAGTTCACACCAAGTGCTAGCCTTACCAAGATAGAATCAACGGTGATACCCACAGCTGAACTCAATGACTGGTTTACTCCTATCGAAGCTACTTTGACGTTTTCGAAGCCCAGGTTTAAAGGAGACTTAAGAACCACATCAAGATTTCTAAAAGAGACCTTTACTGAGCCAACGGCAGCACTCGAAACCCTTCAAGCTTGTCTGAGACACAGTGTAAAAGTTGTTCTCGGGGACTTCAGTGCCATATTGGACATGCCATGGAATGGCTAGAGACTTCGGAGAGCGTCTGAGCAAAATTCTTAACAACATCATCATCTAATATGATCTTGACGCTACTATTTTAGATAACTCTGCACCAGCTAGCCATGAAGCTAAAGCTGGTCCAGATTATTTTCTACTATCTATTCTATAAGAATCTGCTAACTGAGAGTAAAAAGCCATTGCTGGCGTTAATAGGCTAGGGGTTTCCAGCTATAAGCTACTCTATGAGGTAAAACCATAGAGACCATGGAGCTAGACAAGTTAAAGAATATTCTTACCGCCTTAAGCACAAAGTTTGTCAAATCACCACACACTAGGAGAACTACTCTGGAGCATCTTCTCTCCGAAAATGATCTGAAAGACACGGTTAAAATCAACAAATCTAAATTTAATATTTCGAAGATAAGACTTCTCATTTCTCTTGGTCTAAGCAAGCCCAGGGTCGTCCTTACGTTTTTTAGGATTGCTTCTCGAGAAAAGAGGTGCATTTAGACCAAAAGAAGGTGCATTGTGATACAAGTGTAAGTTAGTGTTGGTTAAACATCGATAGTCTATCGATAGTATCGATAGTTTTTGACTATCGATACTATCAATTTTTTAAAAAAAACTATCGATACTATCGATTTGAAAAAAAAAAAATTGATATATTTTTGTTTGCGCATGCAGGATTGCGTGGTATAAAATAAATTATGGTTCGACTTTATTTGCTGTAACATTCCATCATTTTATTTCAGGCTATTAATGCAACTTTAGTAGAGTACAATATTCGCGAAAAAGTTGTAACGTTAATCACCGACAACGCTGCTAGTATGATTAAATCGCCAGATATTTTGAAAATTCGTCCACCTTCCGTGTTTTGCTTATAGTTTAAATTTAACTGTCCAAGATTGCTTTAAAGTGGATTCTTTTGCTTTGATATTAACGAAGGCAAAGCCTATTGCGACATATTTCCGGAGCAGTACGTTAGCAAGCGACACATTGCGTGGTATCCAAAAGCGCAATAACGAAGTAGAACTTAAACTTGTTCAGCAAGTAAATTCTCGCTGGAATAGTTCTTACTTCATGTTAGAGTGAATTTCGGAGAAACGTCGCTATAAGTGAATGTGAAAAAGCTCCTTATACTCTGTCAGCTGAGGATTTCAAAGCAATAGATGAAATTTTATGTTTCTTGAGCGAATTGAACTTGCAACGTTAAAAATATCAGGTGAGAATTATGTTACCGCTTCACTTATAATACCGCTTATAAGAGGAATATCAGCAAAGTTATCTAGTTTTGAGACTATGGTTACTACTGTTGAGGGTCAAGAAGTTGTCAACTCAGTCAATAAACGTCTGAAGCCGTATCAGATGCGATCGGCTCTCATATTTGCAACGGTTTTAGATCCAAAGTTTGAAAAAAAAAAAGGATTCAGAACTGAACAAGATGCCGATTGTGCAATTCAGCAGTTGAAGAAAGAATATTCTTTGCTGATTGCGTCTACACAGGAAAAAGTGATGACAGCACAAGCGTCTATTTCAGCATCTATATCATTGCTTACTTCGACGAGCAGTTCCGTGTTTCCCACAGCATCATCTAAGTTAGATGATTTATTGTTTTTACCAAGTAAAGATCGAGTAAGGATTACAACACGATTTACAGAAGCAATAATTGACATCTGTCAATACTTGGAAAATTCTGTGATTGTTAGAAATTCATTTTCAATTGAATATTGGAACCGATCAACAAGTCAGCTTCGACGAGAAATGGCATTCAAATATTAATGCATTCTAGCAAGTTCAGTTCCTTTTAAAATAAATTTCTCTGAAGCTGGCGAGATAATGACTTAACAGAAGAAATTGACTTAAGGATACAAATTTAAATAATTTATTATTTATAAAACACAACTAAAAATTATTTTTTTTAACTTTTATTTCTTTTGCATGTAACTTTAAACTCTTTATTTTTCTTATGAGAATTAACGATCTTTTGTTCCTTTTATTGTCAAAGATTTTGTTTGTTAATTTTAATAAAAACTAAAGTGGTAAAATATTTTTGAATTTTGTCTTAATTATTTATCTAATATGTAATATGTGTAAACGTATTTAGGGCAGCCCACAGAAAAGATAGAAAAAACTATCGATAGTATCGATACTATCGATAGTTTTTTATTAATAATATCGATACTATCGAAAATGGAAACTATCGATGTTTAACCAACACTAGTGTAAGTGCTGGTTTTAGATTGTTGAAGAGGTAACCTTTCTGGTATGAGAAAGAGCGGTACTCGTGCGACTTTCTTTCTTTCTTTCTTTCTCATCTCTGCAGCTCCTATAAAAATCATTAAAGACAATACCCGATTGGCTAGGATGCAGTGCCATATTATGACGTTAGTAAGTTTCCAAAGGTCGGCATTTTTAGTCGAATTAACTCTGTTGATCTCTCAGGTTTGAGGAAACGTCAAATTCGAGTAAGGTGTAACCACCTATGATAAGCTTTCGACAGACCCTCGCTGTGTACCAAATTTGTCAACTGCACAGTTTTATGACAAGTCATAAGGACCTTAGACCCAACAGAGTATAACGTTGTGCTGTTGAACGATTTCATTAAGAAACACCCGACAGTCATCCACTTCTATTTTACTGCGCTGGATACCAGAGGTTTGATCGCGGCCTGGCTGTCAATATACGAGTATATAATAAAATCTCACCATATTCGTGATTGATACCCAGTTAATCCCCCGGTGTAACTTCGCGCTCAAGACGCTACAGTAACAATAGAGGCTGAACAAATGGTAAATGTTAAAGTCAAGGAAATCCGCCCCCAATCGATTTTCTCAGCTGCAAAAATCGTGGTTAACTCATTACAAAGGACTTTACCCTAACTACATGCGCTTCTTCCCGGAATTTTGAGTTTGTAGCTCATATTGTAGGAAACATGGATCAGTAGATACTTGGTTTCAGGAAGGCTGTGGTGAATCAATTGATATCTGGCATATCCTACATTTTGTTCAGTCCATTGATGAGTGTCAGACTAAGGATTGGATTAGTGTCTTGCTGCACATCATAAATGTCCTTGGATAGCAATCGTAACATAATTTGAAACGGGGCCTCTAGAGAAGTTCTCATCGCTTGAAAGACTACAATGACTAATGCAAGCGAGACTATTATTTAAGAGCTTATTCTTTAAATTCGTTTCTCGATTGAAATCTATCTGTGAGGCATCTTTGGTTACAACCAGTCCTTCACTGGAGTCAGATACGTATCGCTTAACTGAAAAAATGAAGTGGTGGTACTGGGTAAGTTTCGTAAGAAGTCAAGCCTTGTAGCAGATGGTCTAATATTTCACGTACATTATAGGAAAATCTGGGGGAAGTTACGTATTGCTGTTGAAGGTGACAAGACTGGCCTCCACAAATCAATGTCTTACCATGACAAAAATAATCCCACACCCACCCCCTTCGTTATGGTGAGTCTTCCTCCTACAAACAAGTAAGACAGGATAAACCTTTATTTGTTTATCTTTGCAGACGAGGAAAAAAATAAATTTCGAAATTGCTACCGCAAATAGAAAGGATTAAGTACAGATTGAGAACGTAGGTTAATTTAATTGTAAAAGATATTAAAGGTCAAAGTTATAGCGGTATTTTATGCCTAACAAAACAAGTGCGTAAAAGTTGAAAGGAGATCCTGCAAAGGGTTGGTTTCAAACAGAATGGATTAACCTTTAAAAATAAAGGATATTTCCCCCAAGAATGAGAACATACTAACTTAAAATCAAATTCAGCGAACTGTTATCCTTAACCGTATTATTTTCATCTCAGTTAACATGGAACGATGGTTTTGAGGACTCAATTCGATAATGAAAGCTAACTTTTGTATGCATGCATGGATTTTATGGGTACATCGACTGTGCAACTTCTCATTTACTTCACGGTGCGTCCGTAAGTTGTGTTATCCTTGTTTTATTTGAATTTTATATGTGGTGTCAGTGTTACCGTTAACTACCATCATTAAATTTATGAAGTTTAATGTGGACATACACACAAAACTGTTTGTTTAATGTGGTATGGTGGTAAGCTCATGAAGATGAGAGCTAACTGGGAACTCTACGAGCAGATAAAAAGGACATAATACTGTCATCCGCGAAAAAAAAGAAGCAAACAATCGAATCAACAGGTAGGAAATCATTAAATTCACGAAGCAAATAACTGACTTTTAACTCTACCTTAAAATTTGAAGGTACTCGACAATAGAAGGCACGATGGATTCAAAACCAAAACAAAGTCAGTGCCAGAGAATCCACGGAAGATAGAGATATTCGGGCTTCCTTCATGTTTCCAAGTCACCACAGTATTTTTCCACCTAAAATCATAGGTATCCGTCAAGCTTCTGTCTGGCTGATCATAAACAATGTATTGCACTCCCTCAGTACCTTGCAAACACCAACTATGTAGACAAAGCTACCTTGAGATAAAAATATCTTCTAAAGTAAGTTTCTAACCTTTAAAAGTTCAATAGACTGTTTATCGACAGGAGAGCTTTTATCTGTACTCATTGCCAACATCATCAAATTGGATCCTTCCAGACCCTTTTTCCACCTTTTTGCACCATTAAACTTCACCTCTTGGCCAATCTCCTGGCTTCAACCTAAGAAAAAAACAATCATGCCCTTAAGAGATCATTGAGCCAGCGAAAGGGCCATCAACCTGAACAAAATATTGATTTTCACTGACGACGAGTCAAAAACCGAAAAAGTAGTTGGAACCGGGATGTGTTCACCAGAACCCAACACTTCCCAATCAATAAGACTTCCGAGCCACGCTAGTGTGTTCCAAGTGGAAGTCCTAGCCATCACCGAAGCAACCCGAGAATTATCAACGAAGCTTGTCTCTAGGAAAGCTGTTGACATTTACATAAGCTGCTATCAAAGCCATTTCATCCATAGTAGTGCAATCAAAGCCTGTAAAACGTTACCGCACCGAGATTAAGACACTCATCGCGAACGAATATGAACGTAACATTCTGCTGAGGTAGGTCTTGGGACACATTGATACCCCATGGGAATGAAAAGGCAGATGAGTAAGCTAGGAAGGGTTCAGAACAGAACCTATTACTAGTCGATCATACTGCTAATACTGCCCCCAAGGACGCGTCAAATCTAGCATAGCACTAGGCTTTCAAAGACAAGCTGACGAGAAATTGAGCACACTTTCATCATACTTAACTCTGGACAAACATAAACAAACCAAAAGCAGGACACATTTTTGCGCTAAACAGATCAAAGTCTTTATAGAGATTGTTACAGGCAAAAACCTACTGGCGGATCCACCTTAGAAGAATGCGTTAAGGTACAGGGGATTTATGCAGAGGTTGCGGCGAAGAGAACATGGCTCACTTCCTATTCGAATACCCCAGCCTCAGCAGAACAAGGAAGACTGCCCTTGGTGAATACTATTTCAACAACTGGGGTTACCTGTCCAAGAAACCACGAAAAACTATGCTTTAATGCATTCCAAATTCGGGATGGTTCAGGGAGGCCGAACAATCACCGGCAAACTCTTCTCTTTGTATTCCCTTTCAGATTTGACGTTAGAGGAACACAATGAATCTGTTGAGATCCGTCCGAGTGAAGGCTGCATCATATGAGATGCAGTCACCTTTTCAACATTCATACCTGGCGAGTCTAGGTTAACCCTATAGTGCATAGTGATTCATACATGAATCGTTACGTTTCTTCAACGATTTTTTTTCAAATACCGCTTAGAATAAAAAACGGTTTTCTGTTTTCAATTCTTGGAAATATTCTCTTGCATTTAGGGTAATTTCCAAATTCTGCATACACGCATTCTTTTTCACTTGCAGGAAGTTTAGTGCGCGGCGCATGTGGCGTGAGTGAGTGTCCAAATAGTTTTGATTAAGTGAAAGTTAGTACTAATTTTTTAATAAAAGTGAGCAAAAGAAAATATTTTGATATTCCTTTATTTGTTGACTGTTGATGTACGTTCAGTTCTCATAAATCGGAAATAAATTCTTTGTGTAATACTGATTTTTTGTAATGATTCATATATGAATCACCATGCATTCGGACTGATATTTTTTTTCAAATAATTTCCATTACGAAAGTAAATCAACAGTCAACAATTTCTGTTTTAGTTCGTGATTTCAGTGGCTAAAATCCAAAATTTGCAGGTGAAATGGAATATAAGGTAGATGGGAAAATAGTATCTGAGGATAAAATGCATAAGCTGTTTTTCAGTAAAATGTCAGAGGAAAGTGAAGATGATGCTGAGGATTCAGACCCAGGTGAAATGATTCCGGACGAAGACGTAGTTGCCAAAATGTTGAAGGAAAATAATTTGGAGCAGTTGCTTGGAACAGAGTATGACCTTAAGCTATATTTGAAAGACTTGAATGCATTTGCCTTAGAAAATGAAGTCAATGCAATTGAAGGTGCTCAAATAGAAGCTAATGGTGCTAGTGATATCCGCAGTCCTAAACATATGCCAATAAACACAAAAGGTCTCGCTTTCAAGGGCTCAGAGGAACTGCCAACACATATATCTGACCTCGAAACGCTACTCTTATTTTTCAAATACTCTTTGATGACAATTTGCTTAAAACAACTGTCGATGAAAATAATTTCTATACAAAGTCAAAAAGTTCAGCAGAGAACTTTTATTTGAAAATTGAAGAACCACAAAAGCATCTGGGAATTCTTGTACTATAGTCTTTTATTAAATGCACCAATATTCGGTATTATTGGGGCACTGTACTTGGAGTAGATATAGTTTAAAATGCTGTGACCGTCAACTTTTTCGAGAGGATTCGAGCTGCTTTACATTTTAACAACAATACGTCAGCATAAACTGATAAAAACAGCCCGGACTTTGACAAACTACACAAAATTCGTCCTATCTTCAAGTCCCTCCAGGAAAAGTTCGTGTCAGTGCCCATGGAAGAGTGCTTGTCAGTCGATGACCAAATTTGTGCTTCAAAAGGCAAGCATCACCTAAAACAATATCTTACAGCTAAGCCACACAAATGGGGCTTCAAACTTTTTGTTTTAAGTGGCGTGTCCGGGTACGCCTACAAATTTGAAGTGAATACTGCACTGGAAAACTTAGAATACAAGAGGCTACCTGTAAAACCGGATTTGGGAGCCAGCAGTAATATTATGGTAAGACTCACAAGGGAAGTTCCACGTTATCAAAATTTCAAGCTCTATTTTGATATTTTTTATACTTCCATTGTGCTACAAATATATTCTTCTTTTGCTTTTGATAAGTATTTATTTACTTTTGTGACTCTGTTTGGTTTTATTATAAAAAAAAAAAAGAGAAAACTGCGAAATGGTCTTTGATGTTTATTTGAGTTGAAGAGTGATGCATATATGAATCACTACGTTTTTTTGCATTTTTTAATGTTTAATCGCAAAACAATAAATTTTGCCGGAACAATTTTTTTTTTCTAAGTGGTTTTCTTCCCGAAAATATTTTTTTCTTTCGAAAATAAAAAATCATGCATTAGAGGGTTAAGGGAAGTGCTGGGCTGCAAGCGCGAGCTGAATCTAATGTTTGTTTATGTTTGGCCAGCCACTAAGGTTATAAAAGAAGCCTGGCATGTGCAAAAATGATTTCATTTTCCTCCTCCTTATTCATGCAACTTCTACAAAATCCGTTCGAACGACATCAAGTGTGTTTGCATGTCAGCCGTGTCTTGTGATGATATTTTAGGAAGCTAGGATCTTTTCAGAGTGAAAGAAGAATCTAAGCAGACTATCCAACAATCTCTGTTCATGAAACAATCGCCGCAAGGAAGATCGGAAAAAGTGCTTCAGACTCTCGCTTTGAATTATAAAATGGACTTTACTTATAAACTTAAAATCGTTTGATCGCCTGGTCCCTGAATGATCCTAAGGTTCCTGCATTGTTTGGAATTTATGAAAGGCTGGAATACAAGGTTAACGAAGATAAATGCAGTAGGCATCTTCACCAACGATTTCTGTAGAAGCTGCTGGGACAGTAATCTACTTTTTATGCATCGATGATATTAGGAATCTAGTTCCAGATGTAGATGGCGGCAATGTTCCACTCAGTGGCATTTGAGTGTACCTCAGAAAAGACCACAAAAGTCTTTGAATGAACTCAAGCTCTGACAGGCCTTATTTTGAAAGTTTCAAAATGTAACTTACCAACAAAACTGCATAAATTTATTTGTGATGTTCTTTTGATAGGTATGTCCGTGAAGTTCATCAGATAAAATGTGCTGAAAGTCCTTTGTGCATCGTTTCCAGTCATCTTGGATGTGAGTAAAGCACTCTTTATGTCGTAGATAGTCTGTAAGAGATAATGTGAATTAAAAATACATTTGTATAGAATTGGAATAGCGTTAATTTAAGACAGCCAGCCATTTTGAGGTAGACTAGAGAAGGTCCTTTGTGATACCACATGGATTTGTGATTTTTTTTCCAGGAAAACTACCCACAGAACCAGCCGGAGCTGTTAAATGCTGGAGGCTGCCTATGCTGGTGTCAACGAGTTCGTTTAGAGTATGGAAAAAACTGACTCCTAAGTAGTCACTTTTTCGAGCTGAGAGGGCTGAACACGTACAGAGAAGGTAAAGAACCGCCACTTCCTCCCCCGCGTCCATACAGCTTCTACAAAAATCGTTTTAGAGGAGGCCCAGTCTGTAAGTACAAATGCAAATAGAAATATTTGGCGCGGCAGATCCAGGGCCTAGCTTCTCGCAATCTTTCACGTTGGGCATGTGGGCGATTGGAAGGGACCTACAGTTTTATTGTCGACTCCGAACGGCTGATTATGACAGATTATAAGAGGTGATGCTGCGAAAAGAAGTTTGATGGTTTTGAGGGTCTCGCTTGGCAGTCCAGCGCACTAACCACTAAACCACGGCGATCACGCAACCTGCAAGTGGCAAGAAGCATATTTAAATTCCCCTTTTGCGTCAGAATCGCAAGAGATATACCTCTGGCGAGTTCGTCGGCCATGCAATTACTTTAGACGTCTCTATGCCAAAGGTAAAGGTAACAGATACAACATATCTGTTTTTAGTTGATTTCCACTTTATCGAGGACTGTATTTCCAATTCTGATTATTCAAAAAGAACACAATAATTATGAATTAAATGATGTATTAAACTTTATTTACATTTATGCTTGCGACACGTCCGCACTTGTGTGCTGTTGAAAGGAGAGTGTCCCTTTGCCTGTCCCTTTTGTGTAACAAATAACGACCGAGCCAGGGATGTTTGACATCCAGGGTTGTTAACAATTTTCCCTTTTTTTCCATTTATATTCTTATACATACATACTTAAACATACAGGCCCCCTTGAAAGGCCTTGCTTTTCAACAGATATAATCCATTTTACGTTAATTTACATGATTAAATTTAAATTCAAAATGACAAATTCAAGATTATTTAAATATTAAATTAAAATACAATGAATAACATAGATTCATTCAAGAAATAAATGATAATAAGAATACAAGTAAGTAAGATGAAATTTCATAATTCTCCTTTTGAACTTATGAGTATGCCTTGTATAACCGTTCAAACCGTGTTCTCGATTGGAAGCTTGCAAATTTTTGATATGGATCTAACAAAAACTCCGTTTTTTGTCTTAATATGGGCAACTCTAACGCGATCGTCTGGCCCCTTGTTAATATCTACTATAATTCCAAGCAACCATTGCGTTGTTGGCAATTGATCGTCACTCACAAGAACAAGGTCATTGATACTTAAATCAGGAGAGGAGGCTTTCCATTTGTTTCTTTGCTGGAGAGAATGCACATACTCAATGGAGAATCTTTTCCAATAATTCTGAACTATTTGTGAAATTTTACGCCAATTTGTTAATCGATTTGTAGGGATATTACTATATGATGGCTCTGGGGGTGCCACAATTGAACCACCACACAAAAAATGAGCTGGAGTGAGGGGTTCCGGATCATTGGGATCGTTTGACATTGAGGACAGTGGTCTGGAATTCAATATTCCTTCAATTTGGATTATCAAGGTATTTAACTCCTCATAGGAAAATGTCACATTCATTGTAATACGTCGTAAGTGTGTTTTTAGTGATTTCACTGAGCTCTCCCACAAGCCGCCGAAGTTTGGTGCTCTTGGGGGTATAAACTTCCAAACTATTTCTTCCGTTAAGAAAAATGAGTTGATTTTACGAACCGCTGTTTCGTCCTTGAACAGTTGATACATTTTCTTCAAGTCATTATTAGCGCCAGTAAAATTAGTTGCGTTGTCGCTCCAAATGACATGTGGCTTACCTCGACGAAAAATGAAACGCTTCAAACAAGCAATGAAACTTTCGGAGGCCAAATCCGACACGACTTCTAAATGAACGCCCTTTGTCACGAAACACACAAAAACTGCCACATAAACCTTATATGACGTTGCACATCGCTGTCGTTTATTCTTGAGCAAAAAGGGACCACAAAAATCTACACCCGTTGTGTAGAACGCTCTAGCCGGGGTAAATCGTTCCTTGGGAAGATTCCCCATCAACTGTTCACCACTCCTTGGCTTTGTTTTGAAACAAACAATGCATGTCCGAACGCAATGTTTTGCCAAATTTTTCGCGGATATGATCCAAAACCTTTGTCTTATGAGAGAAACGAGAAGTTGTGGACCAGCATGTGCATAATGCAGATGATAAAATCGAACAATCAATTTAGTTAAATGTCCTTTTGCAGGGAGAAGGATTTGATGTTTTCGATCGTATTCAATACTTGCATTACCTAACCGACCTCCAACTCGAAGAATTCCTGAAGAGTCAACGAACGGGTTCAAGGAAAGTATGCCACTTTTCCTAGGTAGTTCACGATTTTTTGATAAAATTAAAATTTCCTCGCGAAATTCTTTCTGCTGAACAATTGACACTAGTCTTTTTGTTGCGTTTTGCAATTCCTCCGAGGAAAGCGCGCCTAATAACTTTATTTTTTGGGAATTTAAATTATTTTTGAATCTCAAACAATAAGCAGTAACACGCAATAGTTTCGAAAACGAACTAAATCGATTAATTATATCCATGTTTTCAGAATGTGTGTCACTAGTCACAATTGCTAAAGTTGTGAATTCTTTCTTCAACTCCAAAATGTCTGAATCAAATCGATGTTCCTTTTGGTTGACATTTTGTGCCAGATCGACGTCAGTATAAAGCACTGGGGAACCGCTCCACCACATACCTGTCCTTTGCAGTTTATCAGGCATGATACCACGTGTTATGATGTCTGCTGGGTTAGTTGAAGTTGGAATATGCTTCCAAAGAAAATTTGAAGTGATATCTTGGATCTCACTTACTCTATTTGCTATAAATGCCTTCAATTTGTGTGGTTCGGTCTTAATCCACGTAAGAGTTATTTCAGAGTCTGACCACAAAAAGACTTGATTATCACTCTCTACATTAATTGCGTCTAAGACCGTCTTCACAAGTCGAGCGAGAAGTAACGCTGCACACAGTTCAAGACGTGGCAGTGACACTGATTTTATCGGTGCCACTCTAGACTTACTACAAACAAGATTGACGGATATGCCATCAGATGCATTTACACTGCGTAGGTAAATACATGCTCCGTAAGCACGTTCTGAGGCATCAGCGAATCCGTGTATTTGTATAGATTCAGGATTATCGCACAGTATTCTTCTACTGATCCTTATGTCATTGAGACATGAAAGATGTGATCGATACTGTTCCCAGCAATCTTGGATTTCTTTCGGAACGATGTCGTCCCAACCAGTATTGCCTTTCCACAGCTGTTGTGTCAGGATTTTGGCTGTAATGACCACGGGCGCCAGAAGTCCTAGGGGATCATATAACTTAGCAATCTCCGATACGATCATTCTTTTCGTCATGTTTGGCCTTACTACAATTTCTGGAACTATAAAGGTAAAGCAGTCTTCCTTTGGCTGCCACGCTAAACCAAGAGCTTTAATGCATTCAACTGACGATGAATGACCCTTGTTCATTACTTCTCTGTCTTGGACAGGAACACCTGACAAGATTTCCGCATTATTTGAACACCACTTGTGTAGGGTAAAACCGCCGCGGACCAACATTTCACCTAGTTGTTTTTGCAACCTGATTGCATCTTCAAGTTTGTCTGCTCCCGAGAGCACATCATCCACATAGAAATCGCGTTGAGCAATAACAGATGCTTCTGGATACAAACCGCTTTCGTCTATGGCAAGCTGTTTAAGTGTTCGCGTTGCCAGGTATGGAGCAGCTGCAGTACCAAAAGTTACTGTTTGAAGTTCATATGTAACTAAAGGATTGTTTTTGTCATCCCTCCACACGATGCGCTGTAATGGCGTTTGGGATGGCTCAACTCGTACCTGCCGATACATTTTGTTTATATCACTGGTGAAAACAAATTTGTATTTTCGAAAACGCAGAGTGATTTCAAAACAGGTTTGTTGGACCGTAGGCCCTACTAACATTACATCATTCAGCGACAAATGTGTCGATGATTTCGCTGAAGCATCGAAAACGACGCGTAGCTTGGTTGTTGAGCTTGACAGCTTGATAACCGCGTGATGTGGCATATAAAATGTTTGGATACCTTCCACATCATCGGACTCATTGATAGCCTTCATGTGACCTAGGGTAAGATACTCGTTAATGACATTGCTGTAATCACACTTGAATTGTGAATCAGAATCGAACTTTCTTTCCAAAGACAAAAATCGATTGAGAGCTTGAGTTTTTGACTCACCAATGTTCTCATAATCCTTTCGTAAAGGTATGGAGACGACGTATCTACCTGTCTCATCTCGATGATGGGTATCCATAAACGATTTCTCACACGCCAATTCCTCTTCTGAAAAATGTTTTTTGTGAATCACGGGTTCAACATCGAAGAATCTTGAAAGAATCTCCTGCAGATCGTTATTTTTAGATCTCGAAACAGTAGCAAGACAGAAACTTGACAATTTCTTATTAGGCATTTGCTGCTCTATTTTGCCTGCCACAACCCACCCCAAAGCAGTTTCCACTAGTAGGGGAAGATGATCCCTTAGTCGGAGTTTATTCTGATAAATGATATCAAAAAATATTTCTCCTCCAATTAGAATATCTATTGGTTGACATGTACTGAAGTTAGGATCAGCCAATCGCAAATTGTGAGGAATTTCCCACCGAGATATATCATAATTGGTACTGGGGATTCCTTGTGAAATATTTGGTACCAAACTGAATTGTAACGTTGCTTTGAAATTCGAATAAGTAGATTTGATGTTCGTTGAAACCTCTTCATGCGCTGAAGATTTCGAATTGTTCAATCCCGAGATAGAAACCTGATTTCTCAAACATGGCATCCTCAATTTCGCAGCTAACTGTGATGTGATATAATTTGCATCACTGCAACTGTCGAGCAATGCACGGCATTCTCGATATTTGCCTGAATGGTCCTCAATCAGCACAATTGCAGTTGGCAAACAGACTGTTTTCGAAGTCTTATTTTTTTGTGAAAAAAACGTAGTTTAACTAGTTGCCCTTCCCTGAGAAGTATTTGCCTCTAATAGTACCGGTGAAGACACGGCTTCACATCCTGAACTGTTAATGTTTGATCCCTTGGGCATATGATGCAACAAAGTATGATGTCGTTGGGAACAAATTTTGCAACCCCGAGAACTGCAAGTTTTGTACGAATGTTTTTTCAAACAATTAAAGCAATAGTTCAGTTCTTTTGCTTTACTATAACGCTCATAAGATGACATCAATAAAAATTCGGGACAATCGTAGATGATATGATTTGCCTTCCGACAAACTTGACACGTTTCAACTTTTGAACCTGGACTTAAGTTTAGGTTCTTCGTATTTTCTTTTGTACTCGACCCTTGGGCTTTAATTGCAGTCATAAAGATTTTTGACTCACCTTTCGATGACCGAAAATTAAATGGTTTGCTACCCTGAAACCTACTCGTATTTGGACTTTGATTCACCGTGGAATTTTTCGTTGAATCAACAGACTCTAAAACTCTACATTTCTTTTTTAGGAAGTCTATCAGTTTTCCCCAAGTTGGAAGATCATTAGCCTCAAGTTCGGTTTCCCATTCTTTGCGAAGAGAATAGTCAATTTTCTTGCAAACCAAATTTATTAACATTTGCTCACCTAGTCCACTTAGCGGCTGTCCGCACACTTCGAGTGCCGAAACATTTGATATGCAAATGTTAAGTAGCTTTCGCAACTCCTTATGCTTTTCTTTTGTCACCTGCGGGAGACTTAAGAGGGCGTCAATGTGATAATCTACAATCAAACGCGTATTGTCGAAATAACCAATGAGGGTATTCCACGCTTGCTCATAACCCTCATCAGACAAAGTAATCGTACCAAGAAGAGTCTTGGTTTCTTTGTTCAACCGATCGAGCAAATACGAATACTTAACGACGCCACTCAAGTGACAATCATTGTGTACCAGTGCCACATATGTGTTGCGGAAAGGTATCCACTCGCCTGGACTACCATCAAACGATGGTATCGGTAAGTCTGGTAATTTTGGTTTACTATGCATTTTGAAAGAAGCATCTGACCTTGATTCAGACACTTTGCTAGTTTCCTTGTGGCCACGGACCACAGCTATCAGTCTTGATTTGACTTCAATTATTTTATTGCTAATTGATTCAAGAGCATCGCACTCTTCCTGCACTCCATCTACCTCTCCTAACTCGACCACCTGTTCCAATGCGTGATCATAATCTTCTTGCAATTTGCTAAGAATGTCGATGCGAATTTCAGCGTCTAAAAACGGAATTTTTGCATCATCCTCATATTTATCTGCAAACTTCACAATATGATTTAGTTTGACGGATAGAACACGACTTGAACTAAGAACCTTTTTATTTTCATGAAGTGGTGACATGCTTTTATTGTCACTTCTTAATTCTTTTTTCCTACTGCGCCGAGTACCGGCTAGCATTTTCTCAATCAATAAAAATACGAACAAAGAGAATTATAAAATTTCTACTTACAGACACGAACACACACAATGCTGCAAAACGACCTCTCAGCCAAACGATGACCACTTCAGGTAGATTTCCTTTGTTCACTGCTTCGCGCGTACCAATCCTTTTTTCGTTGCTGCGCACGTACCAATCCTTTCTTTGTTGCTGCGCATGTATTGTGCAAATGCGTTCTTCGTCACACGATGACGATTCAATTGTCCTAGCTTGTTGTGCATGTGCATACAAGCTTTTTTCGTCACACGATGACGAGATTAAATTAAGGCAACTTGCTGCGCATGTACAATGCTACTAGCAAAGAGTCCTTTCTTTGTCGCACTATGACGACGTAAAAGCCATTGTTCTTCGAATATATGTATGTGCTCTTTCACACTATCACTATGCACTTTGAGTGCAATACGCAATCACTTGTTTATTTGAATTCGGCTCGATGCGACCAATGTTTTTATTTGATTTCCACTTTATCGAGGACTGTATTTCCAATTCTGATTATTCAAAAAGAACACAATAATTATGAATTAAATGATGTATTAAACTTTATTTACATTTATGCTTGCGACACGTCCGCACTTGTGTGCGGTTGAAAGGAGAGTGTCCCTTTGCCTGTCCCTTTTGTGTAACAAACAACGACCGAGACAGGGATGTTTGACATCCAGGGTTGTTAACAATTTTCCCTTTTTTTCCATTTATATTCTTATACATACATACTTTAACAATATCTATACAAGCTTAAGAGAACAATTCAAAAGCTGGTAGGGAACCGTATCAATGTTTTCAGTTCGAAGCCTGATAAACGAGCCTAGGAAGTAGTAGGTGATTCAAAGAAACACTTTTAGGAAGATGAAAACCGTCGTTGAAAATATTCTGGGAGTGACCAGTTTAAAATGAAATCGACGCAGTTATCACGAAGCTGCAAAACTACTGGATCCGGAGCCAGAAGACTTCTATTCGATTCTGTGGGGAAACCTTAAATATCTTTCATGGCAAGCAAAGTTTTCCTAGTAAGATCGTGGTCATTAAGGAACGCTTACGATGAGGTGCGTGAGACGATTCACACAAGATATGTCAAGAAAGGCTAGATTAGATTGTAGGGCTGACAGGGCCAGGAAGTCCGTCACCCGTCGCACTTAAATCAATGTAGATCCATTCTGGTGCCTTTGGAGTTTCAATTCCTACACCGTGGAACCTATAAGCCTATGAATGATTGAACCAGTCCGAGGCGCTGATAAATCTGTGCATGTCATTCTGAAAAGAGGGTCTTCCTAGGATTCTAAATCTAATTTGGCAGTGTCCTGGACAGTGACAAAGAAAGTGTGGTGTGTCTTCATCTACTTCTTCATCACCACATCCCCTACACAGGTCATCCCTGATCAATCTCAGATTTCCTTTATGGTATCCCAGCATATTTTACCCAATGATAGAACCGGTTAAGGAGGATGACGATGAAGATGATTTTTTTGTATCTGATTGCAAGATCCTTTGAGTTAAGTGCATTTCATCTGTCAATTGCAGTCCTGAAATTGAATTTTGTTGCCAACTTCCTGTTTAGGGTTACAGGGTTATCTAGACCAGGGTTTAATGATGATTCTCTCATTGCCAGCTCATCAGCTGTTTCATTATCAGACACCTTTAGTCCTTTGATCTTACAAAAACAAAGTCAGCACATGTCTGAGGGACATATTGAGTATGGCACCTGAGTGAGCAGTGTCCAGTGATGAAGTCCATTAGAAGCTTAGCACTGGGCCTCCTTAATGTAAGAATTTTTTTGCTTCTCTAATTGTTTGAGGCGTTAATGAATGTTGTTGAGTTCCTTTGTGTGACTTGCCTGCACTGACTGAATACCTGCAGTGCAGATATATTTCAAGATGGAAGCCTACTAAAGTATGTGACTAAGAAGTTCAAATCTACGCTCAGGATTTTTCGTTTAAAAAAACTAATAAATTGTCTGGTTCCTTGTGCGATCACAAGTTTTTTTTGACTTCCTGGACAACGGAAGGCTCCCCATTATGAGTGAATTTTTTGAAGATTGGCTACCCTCATAGTATGATATTTGTCAATTTGTCATCTGGACAGGATATCCCTACGTACCTGCTTGAAATTGTCGGTCATCACAAAATTTACTTAAGAATCTTCTAGCACCAGCGACGTTATTTTGAAAAAGCTGAACTTTTTCCTGTGGCAAGCAACGTTCTGTGTATCGATCAAAGCATCTCATTCCACGTTTGAAAACCCTAAAAATAAAAAATAAAAATTATTAAGGATACATTAGGATACCGGAATGTTCTGTTTTCCATTAGAAACAATTTTAAAAGAATTTATAAAGATAACAAGCGTTTTACCTAAACATGTCATAGGCCTATAATTACACGTATTAAGAGTTTACTGGGTTGATAAATCTTCCACCAAAGTCTAATGAATATACGTCATTAGCAAAAATTAGCCAGGAAATGGGTTGGCAAATCTAATTACGAAACTCTTAAGTAATACTTCAGGTACACACACACACAGTCATTAGTATTCAAAACAGCGTGTGATTTTTATCCAGAAACAGCAGCATATCCCCCCACTGGGTTTGATTAAAGAGATCAGCACTTCCCATCTAAAATGTATACTAATCTCCTGCCGCGCTATTAAACCAAGTAAGGGTGGGATAATTTAAAAAAAAATCGAAGTCAACAGGAGAAGGGTACCTTTGGGATTTATTATAATTTGTTACCGAGGAATGGAAATTTATTTTATTTTTAAAATTTATTTTATATCCTTTGCAGCGTTTTAATGAATCTATAATTGACTCCGAACGCATTACTTATTTACTTTTCTAAATCTTCAATCGTCCTTGAACATCTTAGCGGAGGTAATGCAAGAACCATTTTGTAGTGATTTCCACTGAATAGGTGTTTTGTAATGAGCAACACGAGGGTATCCTGAATCTTCCTAGAGGAGGCATGCATTCCAAAAGTCAAAGCAAGAGTCGCTTAGAAGGTGGGATTTATAAATCAGTAAATCGACAATTTATCAAAAATGGATGAGGGTGCTCTTGGCTGCTTCAAGAGGAAAATTGTTTAAGTGATTTTCGGCCCCATCTGCATAGACGGTGAGAGGAAGAGGACGACGAACTGTCCGGACTGTACAGCGACATCGACGTAGCCAGAAGAGCGAAGGTCCAACGACTGAGGTGGCTGGGTCATGTAGAGCGGATGGACACCAATGCTCCGGTCCGAAAAATCTTCGAATCAGCCCCCGAGGGACAGCGCAGTAGAGACAGACCGCGACTCAGGTGGCACACGCAAGTTGAAGAGGACCTCAACCAACTTAGCGTGCGAAACTGGAGGCCAGATCGAGTTGGCTGGAGACGCTTTTTGGTTGAGGCCCAGGTCCAACCCGGACTGTAGCGCCACCTAAAGTAAGTAAATCGATGCTTTCCGCGTCATCTTCTCCCGAGCATGCTGCTTATGTTTTCACTCCAAGAGTATCTCGACTGATCTTTTTGATCTCCCAAAACCCTTCGATTTCTCCCTTAGTTCTCTATAGTTGTATTTTTATGGCATTCCCAACGAAAAAGGCTGGAATAGCAATCGAAATGCAACAAATCCGTTGAATCCAAAGACCTATGGAGACGATCATATACAGTGTTAGAACAATTATCCCACTCAATGCTTTATAAGGATGTTCGATGCATAACTTTCGTGCCGATCTTGATAAATCTCGACTGGTCCTTAAAATGTCTGATGAGTAACCTGACCAACTTTAGAGCTTCGAACATACATAGCGCTTTTCAGGACTATAGGTAGGTAGAAGTGGTTGAAACTGGTAGGGCCGATGCGCCCTTCTGATACCACAACTCACGTGACCTAGATGTTGATGGGCGCAGCTAAGAGTGTAGTTTTCAGATACATCCTGTGGAGTTAAGAAAATTGATAATGTTGCAGAATTTTATATTAGAAATCTCAGATAGTTCCTTGAAAAAGGGTTTTCCGAGAGTGCGCTGTCTGGCAAGTGCCGGGCAGTCACAGAGAAAGTGGAATGACGTTTCCTTTTCGTGTGAATTATCGCATCTACGGCAGTAGGGGTTGAACGGGATGCCTAACTTCTCAGCGTGTGGACCGATTGGCCAGAGGCCCATGCTAATGGCTGTTATTCTTGCTGCCACGATGCGGTTCCTATAGATAAGGTCATTCGTTTTATTTCTATTGTAGGCAGTCTGGATATGGCAAGACGATAACTTAACAGAACAGAACAGAAACAGAACTCCGAATCCGAAAAATGAAACTCATGCTCTCAAGATCAATGATCCTGCCGGCCCTCTACAAGTAACACCAGCTACGTAGAACTTAAACCAGTTTCACGAAATGACTTCAGGCTTAATGTGTTCAAGAAAATCCAATGAGTTAAGTACCAACGCCTAAGCATTACTCATGAACTCACCACAACTAACTAAGTGCAACCAGATGAAAACTCAGCCTTAAGACTGAATAAGTTAGAACGATGGAAAGTGTGGAATACATGGCATGACAACATCACTATCTTTCTGAAAATATTGATTCCCATTCCAATGAAACTAATTTAGGCTTCGCTCAGTCACCAAGCTGTCATCGATCTAGGACAGTGAAAGACGAGCAACAATGTAAGCCGATTTTCAATGTAATTGTTATTAGTTCCAGAAATTTACTACTGGCCTGGCTATCGGTAAAAATGGTGACATCTTCGCAGGCATCTTCCACATTAAACCTTAGAGAGGATACTTCTATGATCACCATTACTTCTGTCTGAAATACGGTTCAGTAATCAGGTAGGCGAAGGGTCAACATTCGGGATAAAACCTCCTTCTCCAACTCCATCCTTCTATATAGAAATGAATTGAGTGCTCGTGTCTAGAATCTTCGCTTTCTCACTTCTCTCTAAAGGCAATGGATATCGGAAAGTTGAAGTTGGAATTCAACTAAGGTGGGTGTCTTTGTCACAATTTGACTATTTAGATGAGGCTTTCAGTCTGAATGCTGCACAAGCAGCTGGCTGCTTTCCAAAATGATCTAAAGGAAGTAGATGCAGGAGTCGACTACCACGGAGATAGTGGTGCATCGCTTATGCATATAAATATGCACGTTACCATGTAAGACTTAGTCTAAGGTTACCCACCAGACCGTACTTATTCAGAGAGCTTCTTGTAACCATTCATGTGCGTGCTATAATGGAAGGGACCTATAGTTGTATGACTGACTCCGAACGGTGGATTGAGAAGCTTTTTTATGACGGATTATACTCTTGCAGGTTTATCATGACTTCAAAGAGGTGGTGCCTTGTCACTGAGCCACGACGACCACTACATAAGTTTAAGTAAGTTTGATAATGGATACGCAAATGTAATACACTCGTCTCTTAGCACTTCACCGGAAATAATGCCCCGTATCCTTGAATAAAAATTTACTAATTTTAATTTTCTGACCTTTTATTGGAACCTTGATAACTTATGCCGAAAAGACTTATTCTGATATTCACTTAAGGATTACTCTTTGATATAGACCTTTCATTCGAACTCGTTATTTAATCATTTTCGTTTCGTCAATTAAGGACGAGTAAACGTTCAGCACAGACACAGAAATCATGAACTTATCTCAGTATGTATGTATATTCCCGTAGGCCATAGGGAAAAGGACAGTGGTATCATGTTTTTCTTTCAATGCATCTGTATCTGTATACATGAGTATTTAACCACTCGTTTTGTTCTTGCAAACGATGTATGTACATATGTGTGCTGTATTACTGTTTCCAATCAGTTTGTTTCATTAGTAACCACCAGTACTGACCCCACGAAGTAATGCCACAGAAGACATCCAACCAACAACCTTCAGGACATTTGCTTTTTGATGAACAGACTTTACGACCATATTGTGATTCCCATATGGACAACTACGACTCGTTTATTATGTATTATTGTGATTTCGTTCGTTTCCTTTCATTTCGTACTCATTATTCACCAAGGACATTTTGTCTGATTTAATTAATGGACTATCTCATCTTGCAGCAGTTACCTTATCAAATGGAAATGATGTTTATTTAAGAACTTGCTGTCTGATGTATATCTGAAATTTATTCATGGTCAAGTTGGTTACACATGTGAATGAAACCACTGTGGCATCAGCCTTCGACTCATTAAAGTACGAAAACCTTTCATTTAGGGCTCAAGTATTAAACGGACGAAAGAAGCATCCTTAGTCATTTATTTGCTAGAACCGCGCACAGAGCGTGTGAAAAATGTCCCACTGGTGTCCGATAAGAGATTTCTTTGTGCTGATATTTGGTTAGGGTATCCTGGCAGTTGTACTTGTGTCCTTAACTTACTTTTTGATCTTTCTAACAATGGAACAGATCGGAAAAAAAGACAGGAACCTAGTATACATAGTGTCACCTTCATTACTACTGATATGTCGTTTAGGACTCATTTTGTTATGTAGAGCATTGTAAGTCACCCGACTGTCTTTTCTTATTGCTGGTCTTCATGAGGAAATTCTTCACGAAGTTGAACTTCAAGATACTCTTAATCCTAAAAAGATGATTTTGAGCTCCAACGAGAGAGATTAATCTGCTTTTACACAGATGGCTCTAAAACAGAATCGGGAGTAGGCGGGGGTGTATTCTCTAAGGATGTGAACGTAAACATCTCTTTCCGTTTGCAAGCCGAGACAATGGTAATGAGGTATAATGTACTATCTTCTCGGGATATCACAATTTTTCCTAATAACCAGGCCACGATAAAATCCCTGGAATCTGTCGCCTTCAACTCAAAAACAGCCCTTAATTGTCGCTTATCTCTTAACGAGATGGCTGAGCAATTTAAAATTCACCTTATATGGTTGCCGGGGCACAGAGACATTCCAGGCAACTGTATGGCTGATGAACTCGCCAGAGAGGGCACAACTCTACCAATTCTTCCGGATAAGGGGAATTTAAGCAAACCTCTTGCCACCTGCAAATTGCTACTCAATAGAAACGCGATCAGTATCGCCAAACATAGATGGACAGTAGGCAGAACCTGTCTCATCACCAGGCAGATTTGGCCAAAGCTGGATCTCAAACATTCCCATTGTCTCATCAGACGGAAAAGACTGGTAATAAGCACCTTAGTGGGTGTCATTACAGTACACTGCACCATCGGCAAGCTGGGCCTCCTTTATAACGACTTCTGCAGAAGCTGCATGGATGAGGAAGTGAACTGGCTGACATCAATATAGGCAGTCTCCAGCGCTTCATAGTATAGTCTCCGCCTGGTTCTGCGGGTAGTATTTCTGGTAAAATACAGATCCTGGTGGTAACACAAAGGACCTTATCTGGTCGAAGTGAGGTTGCACCTGCAGTCTGCCACTCCTACCTTACGTTACCTAACCTACATAGCATGAGAGCACGGGTGAACTTTCTGAAAATATTCACCTCACTGGGTCCCCTTTCGTCAACCTTCTACGATTCGTCTCAGCCAGAGGTGTTCTCTGGATTTTCCGCAGTTCTATCCTGACCATGACTTCTCGTGTCAATGCTAGCATTTGTTTGCAAGATTTTTGGCTAATCCTTCATCTGCTCGCCAATACTGCACTCTCACACAGTACATTTGCAACTGTCTCTTAGCAATCCAGACACAACCCGCAGCCAGAAATCTATCTTCTTGAAATGGTAGCGAAGTTTCTGTACCCTGTGAACAAAGCTTCTACCTCTGGTGTAGCGGGCAGATATTTGAATCGCCTCAGTACTGGCTTGCCTGCATTTGGTCACACTTATATTTATTTGTGGCCAACTTATCGATCATGTCTTTCACAACTCCTCGACCTATAGCAGGGGACAGGTTGAGGACCTAGAAACTCAGACGCATACCCTTAGTTGTCCACCTTTTCATTTATTACGACGCTTATCCTCGATGACTGCTTTACTTAAATATCTATTTGGAGGACCTGATTTCAGAATCATTCGGCTATTATAATGGCACAATGTCAGGGTGGTCTTAGGCAAGAGATGGCCAGAATTGGAGAAAACCTGGTAATGCCAAGTCAATACCAAGTCAATGCCCGTCTCTATCGATTTTAAGACCGTTGTCGGATGTCCGAATAGAGTTCAGACCAAGCGACACTCTGTCGTTTCGTTTTTCAAAGGATCGAACAAATTTCACAAGCCAACATAAGATATTCTATCTCTTAATAGTCCTAGTCCATACTCGCATCCACTTAATGAAATCTGATAAATGCTTCTATCGTCTGGTTTTTTTTTTTTTTTTCTTTTTCTACCGGAACTATAGAAGCCATCATTGATTTCCTGTGAAGAATTCTTCTCATTTCACCCGAAAGATGATTAAAATTCCTTCTGTCCACCAATTATCCCTCATTATCCACAAATCTGTTCCGATTCGGTGTTATATTTCAGACCTTCCTTGATAATCTCTTACAAAATACGAAAAGCAGATGTCCTTAAACTCAATTACCATCAGTTTTCCCCAAAAAGGTAGTTGGTTACCCGTAAATTAATTTATTCAAGTTCAAATTTCAACATGTGCACATATGTACATATGATATGTATCTACAGTCTCTATGGTAACGATAAATCCTTGCCCACAATTTTATTTGTGGCTATACCCACAAACAAAAACCACTAACAAGTTACAACCCAAAGTGATGCGGTTGCAATAGTAACGCTTTCCATAGAAACTAAAATGAAAATCCCTTTTATTAAAATTTAATTAGTCGGAAATCTTAATTCGTTGAGTGAAGCCTTGGATATTGGATGATGAAGGGAATTATTTTCCATTAATTATGCACAATGAGAGTCCTTATTAGTTCTTAATGAAGTTATTTTGCTGGAATTAATATCAATGTTACCACGCAAATGCTTTTTGACACTAAAGTTTCAATTATGTGTGTAAAATATTTAGCAGATGCTTGCATATCCGTTTCCGCTTCAAATAATTCCACACTCAGTCACAGTCACACTCAAAACGAAACAGATGATGGGAATGCAATGCAAATCTAAACAACATTCGTTTCATAAAAAGGAAGAACGTGAATGAGGCTATAGAGGGACTGAGAAACCTACGAGATCAATCGGAATATCCTTAAGTGACAGATTAGGAAGACCCAGCATTCAGTGCAATTGTCAACAACGTAAAAAGTTAGAAAATCGAACTTGCTTTCCGATAAAAACTGCCACCAGCTGCTACTGAAGGCCTTGAAACCATGCCCATGTGCAATTATCTCATCGAGCACAAGTAGAACAAGATGTCTGCCATCCCTCTGGTTTCTAAAAAGTGTTTCTAGTGGATCTATGACAGAATGATTAATATGCTGAACTGCTTAGGAAGTTGACACATGTTCGAATCTCAGCAAAACAACCAAAAGCTTTTTCGTACCACCACCTCTAGGCAGGCAATTTCCTTGAAACCTCCGTAAGTAAAGAGTCTTCCGAAGTTTGACAGTTGATAGCGGCCATATTGTTGAAGCTACAACTGTCAAATTGGCTGTCATTTATTTAGTCCGTTTTGTCAAATCACCATGGATGGATAAAGCGTTCAACAACACGTGCAAATAATAAAATCGTTTTATCAAAATGGGTGTTCTGTTCGGGCAACGTTCCGCGCGCTTCGCCCATTTTACGGTCGCCATAATCGTTCTTCCGAGAGGACTATTCGCAGTGTGGTAGATAAATTTGAGTCCACTGGTTCAGTAAACGATCAACCAACACCCGTTCGTCGACGAAACGCAAAATCTGCAGAAAACATCGCCGCTGTCCGTGAGAGTGTGCAGGAGAATCCGAGGCAGTCGATTTCGCGTCGCTCAGAAGAACTCAGCCTTTCGCAGACCACAACTTGGCGAATTTTGCATCGTGACTTGGGCCTACACCCGTTCAAAATTCAACTGACCCAGGAGCTGATGGTAAATGACTATAGACAGCGACGTGTGTTCGCTGAATGGACTCTGGAGCAGTTGGAAACTAACCCTTATTTTCATCGAAAAATCATCTTCAGCGATGAGGCCCATTTCTGGATGAATCAGTACGTCAACAAGCAAAAACCCATGCCATCGGTCAAATTCAGCCTGATTTATGCGCCAGAGCCATGGAAAATTGGACATTTCGGATGCGCGCCACCCAGAGAAGCCAAGGCGGACATAATGGCATCGATAGGCCTTTCAAACGAATAAAAAATGTCGATGATATTTCACACACACTTTGTTTTATTTAAATTTAAAGATAGAAAGCGCTTAATGAAAGACCCATTATAATTTGTCATGCCAAACCTGGTATTCCATACAATTTCCACTGCCACAGTTGCGGGAATGAAATTGAGAAGAAAACTCTCTCCCAATTCCTCTGCAAATGTCCGGCATAAGGAAGAGTCAGACTGCTTGCACTGAACCAACCAACCAACAACATCTCGGGTAAAGAGATACGAGATCCAATGCGTTTTCTTAACTCCACAAGTTGGATCTAGGCACCGACTGTCACACATCCTTTCAACAATCACACATGATCAACCAGGTCACACGAGTCGTGGTAACAAAAAGGCACATCCCAGTGCTACTTGGGTTCTGTTGAACTGCCACCTGGTAGATTATCATCATTTATCACTTACAAGCTTTTCAACTAGGAGTCGGCAATAAAAACTGTCGTTCCTCTCCATTTGTACGAAAAATATTACACGCATATCATGGATGGTTGCGCAAGGCTAGCCCTTGACTATGAAAGAGCTCTTAAACTGCTTGGAAATTAACTGCTTTTATAACGCCGTCACAAGGTGCACAGGCAAATATATAATTGCAACCATTTTACAAAACACTCTTCACAAAATGTCCTTAGATCGCTGGAATAGTGTCACCTATCAACTACATCAATTATAATAGTCAACGCGACTCAGCGGCTAGTGCGTTTCAATTTTTCATTGTAACATATCTCGGCAACTACCCACATACCTTTGAGAGTATAACTTGCCATATGCAACTTCCCAGTTCACCGTTCGTACCTAAAAAGTTGTGAGAAGCTAGACATTGATCTTCTATGGCCTGCCATGTCAAGTACATACAATCAAATGAGACCCAGACTACGAAGAAAGCTATAAGGGAAAAGGCTAAGGATGGCAGCAGGTTACGTGTTGTAATAGGTGTAAACAAGCGTAAATTTCGAAGTTAGATTACTAATCACCAACATGACATGGACCGCACTATAAAGGAACTTAAGCTTCAAAACACTTTGAAAGCCTTTCGACTTTCGATCTATGTTGACGGTATGCAGCTACCAATATACATCTGCGGGATCTATTTTTCTGTCACGACAACCAGGTTTCAAAGTTCACCACAAATATTCAACTATGGCCGTAAGGAAAAAGTTTGCTTAGAGGCTATACCTTCCCAGATAAAACGTTTGCATAAGCTTTTGACACAAGAACGAATACGAGACTAGTAATACACTCTCTCCGTCTATATACGAACACTGAGATACAACACCACCTAGGCCTTAACCAAAACGTCAAGATGGAAGGAATTCTTCTACCCAGGTTTTGCTTCAATTCTCCTTGCAACATCAGAGCAAAGATCTGTAAGGTCGCATTGCCCTTTCTTCTGGTCTCTCTATCAAGCCTCATTTTCCGGAATAGATACCTTCCAGCTCAGTTCAAGAACACATCATAGCCTGAATTCACTAAACACTGGAGGAGTCTTTTGCTTTTGGGTAAAGTAGCTTAAAACAGACTATTTTTGTAAACGTCAACTACAATGTATCAAGCAGTCTTAGGAAGTTTAATGTCATTGTGTTCCTTCTATGCACGCCTAGATGGTGGAGCTGTACAATCCTACTAATATTATAAATGTGAAAGTTTGGATGTTTGGATGTTTGTTCCTCCGTAACGCCTAAATGGCTGAACGGATTTTGACGAAACTTCGTGAGTAGATAGTCTATATCCAGGAGAAGCGCATAGATTTTTATTTCTTAATTTGTATTTCTTAAAATTCATATTTCTTTAGGAAACATCCATTTAGTGACCTTTGCAGCACACAGTCAGTGGCACATCGTGTGCGCGACAAGGGTGGTTTTTCCTTTTTCCTTTATTTGTTTCATCCTTTTATTTGTGGTGGTTATGGGTATCTTTGCCACTAAATTATCGGAACTCACTCGCTATTCACAGGGAAAGGGTTTTTATGGTGGTGTAGTTGTTGGTGCGGGAGATATTCAGTTTTTCGAGTAGGTAAAAAAGAAGTATCCCACTGCAGGAATAAAAAATTGCGTAGGCTATGAAATAAAAAGCAAATTACTAACCTTTTTTTTGACTATGTTAGGTATTTGAATGGATCTTATGGTGCTCCCCGCTATGGGAGGAATTCGTAAGGACATTAAAATAATGAAAGTGTGATGAGTGAGGTGAGTAAGTTTCAGCTTGGTTTTGTTCAAGATCCATTGAAACACCCCAAGTTAAGGATCTTAGTCGAATATTGGCGTAGTAGTAGGAAGTACGATAGTATAGAGAGTCATCCTGCGATTTTACAATTGAGGCGAGGTATTATATTTTTTCTGCTCCAAGTATGTACCTACATCTGAAAACGCTTCGAGAATTTGAAGCAGATCATGTCCGCAATCGACGCTATGACCTAATTAGCAGGGTTTTTAAACTTCTTAGAGATATCCGGAGTGCCGTCTCATAAACTGGTGCTTCGGTTTTGCTGATACGTAACCTTGATGCTCCAAGACTATACAATAGTACCAGGCTGTGCATCGCAGAGTTGGAGAGATATGTGATCAAGGCTACAATTCTCACCGAAACGGTCAAAGGAGAGAGCATTCCTATAACATAGTTTTCACGAGACGACAGTTTTCTCTAAAAGCCACATTTTAAATGTCGGTAGTGCAGCATATCGGTATGTTCTACAGTAAAGTACAAAGTGTCAGGAAAGAGAAATAAAGTCGCAATTTTGTGCTAGACCTGGAAGGAAGGTGAACTAGCGTACGATAAAACAACAAGGAGCCTGAGAGAATTGCAGCAGAGTTGGAACCTGTATCAACCAAAGGCCCATGGACATATTGTCTTATCCTTATTACTGAAACTTGGACAAGACACAAACATGGAGAAGTAGACTCCTACGACACACGGGTCTTAACGGGACATTGCTATTTCCAATGAAGTCGATCGGTTCTCTCCACTTTACCCGTGCTGCGCAGATACAGTAGAGTTAGGTAAATAGAAGTGATTGCCTGGTAAAGTCCTATCAAGACACAATTAGCGCGGGTGCGCTGTTTTAATATCACAACTCACGTGACCTTGATGTTGATGGGAGTGGTAGGAAGACAGTAGAAGACGTGGGGCATGTGTTCTTCCAGTGACGGGAGATATAGATAAAGTGGAGTGCAATGTGAATTTTTGCCAAAAGCATGTACGTAGAGCTGACACGCCTGGAAAGGGAAAGAAGAGACACCCGAGATAGACAACAGAACGAAATGGCAAGTAGATAATGCCAACCTATCAATGATCGACAAAAAACACATACAGTTTAAATGTAAATTCACTCCCAATCAAACACGCTGGGACACGCTTACACCCATGTACGGTATTCTTCGACACACTTGCGTTCTATTGCACACATGTTCATACCCAGCATGTAGGGAGATCAAAAGAGGGTAGTACCATGGGGAATAGGTATTGGAGGCAGAGGTGGTCTTAGTTCGAGTTGAAATCCCACACTTAGGCTTTCGATGCTTTCCACCTCTCTTTTAAAAAAAAGAAACAATCCTCACATCACATAATCTGTGAGCTATGCTACATGAACGTATTCGCGGGTCAAGCTTAACGGCAAGAAATTTTAGGTCAAAGCGGACGAAGTCGCGGGTACAGCTAGTGAGTTATAAGTCGTAAATAATGATATTAACATTTAGGACTTTGATGACATACGGTTGTTAGGCTCTGCTGGCTGGACATTTTAGGAATATTGTCGTGAGCTATAGACTAAGTTTCATTGGATTTTTTTCCACCGGCTTATGGGTTGAGCTTGAGCTTGAAACAAATTTGATTTTACTGTCAACTCTCGGTCTAGAAATCAAGCGAAAGCTACAAATAAATCATTAAGAGGCGTTTACACTGGACATAGCTGATTTGATTTGACAGCTGCTACATAAGTTCAACGCAAAAGAAAACCGGTCAAATGTCATATGTTTTTCCCTGTGAAAGCTAAATTTAGATGTAAATTCAATTCGGTATTTGATTTTAGAAGTGTTTTCCCATGTCTTAACCTTAATTGATTTTAGAGGAAAACAAAGTCAAAACCATAAACATAAACATACATCAGCAAGCAAAAAGCAATTATAACTCCAAATTTATTTGTTATTCACATCAAATTACTTCAAGCCTTTCAATTTTGTTATATTACAGCAAAAACCTATTTGCTTTGAACTTATCCAGCGACGATATACACCTTAAATGTACACGAGCTTGAGGGACAAAAGACACCATTTCTTGGAATATTCAATTTAACGGTAACGTTGTGAACCATAATTTCTCACACCTAGATGCGTGTAATTTAAATCATATTTTCGAGATTCATCAAAATTTCATTGTTACTGGTTAAAGCAAAGGTTTCAAGGATCCAACCGAAAGGACAAGAATATTAATTTTCCCTCGAAATAAAATAAGACCGACCAAAAGCGAATAAGCCATCGAAAGATCTAGAATGTCAAAGAAACACAAACAAATTGTTTAATTCAAATCGCGGTAGTCCAAACTTTCTGAGAGAATTAGAGATGAACTTCGTATGGCAGTTTATTGGAAATTTAGAGTCGACCTGGCAAAGTGAACGCTTACTTTGAAAAGGCGGAATAGGATCTTGAATACTTACTCTTTTTCTTAGCCACTTGTTACAGGGCTTGAAGGCGGAGCATAAGTATAAAAATGTTTTAAATGTCCAAAACCTATAACGCAAGATACTATAGAGACCGACCGATAAGCTGATCTTAGGAAGGAAGTGGAGGACTCTGGTAAATCAAAATTGGGAGAGAATGACTGAGAATGTTGCCACAGAGCAACAATTAAGTACCTACATACTTCTCAGAAGCCTGGCACTGCCATGCAGCACGAGCTTATAGACGTTTGAATAGCAGGGATCAACCAGATATCTGGTCCGAGTGGATTGGTATAATACGACGAAGCAGACAAGTATTACAAGCACCCTAACGACACATTCCGCGCTATTCATTACAATTGCCACACCCTTTAGCCCCAAATTTACAAAAAGAAATCACTCTTCCTGTTACAATTCATTCAGAAATAAGGACGACCTATCCCTGCCACCCTAACTTGTCAGACAGGGCGTTTCACAACAATTACTGCAAAATCTGCAAGAAAAATAAGAAAGTTTAATCGACTTTCATCTCTCCTATGCAAATGCTCCGCCCTGTCTCCTATCGACAGTAGGAGACGGCCTCCTAAGATGCATGTCTTAAACGAGGTGTCTCTGGGTAGGTAGGTAGGTTGAAGAGATGACTGCATCTCATATGATGCAGCCTTCACTCAGATCTCTACCGATTCGTTGTGTTCCCCAACCGTGGAATGTCCAGTCCGAAAGAGGACAAGAAAGAAAGACAAAGAAAAAAGGTCTGCGTTAAGCAGTACTGAGTGATCAATCAATGACAGGTCCTGTTTTGATCCCTTTCTTGCAAAGAAGAAAGGTCTGCGTTAGGCAGTACTGAGTGATCAACCAATGAAAGGTCCTGATTTAATCCATTCCTTGCTAACACATCCGCAATATTGTTCCCGTAAATACCATTGTGTCCGACCAGAATGTTACGTTGCAGTTCGCGGTGATAGCTTTGAGCTCGTCCTGACAACGTTTTACACATTTTAAGTGACATTGCGGAGGTCTACGTGGGCCGATAATGCAAAAACACCCATCAATCCACCCACCTAAGAACTAAAGGTCTGAACCTTACATTCAAGGCTAAGGGAAATACAAAACATGTTAGTGACTATCCTTCATAGATCTCAATCATGTTTTACCAGTAAGACCAGTGTCAAGTGTTCCATAGGCGATATCGGCGACAGATTTATCCACTTCTGTGATGATTCTATCTTCATTCTTTTTTGAAGCACTCCATCTTCATATCTAGCAGCAAGCTTTGTCGTCTGTCAATCGCTATTTATAGATATTTTCAATAGATGGCGCAAGTGCTTAATGATGGTTTGTGTCGAAGATGATAAATTCACCTCTTGAATGAATCATTTTCCCAGTCGATATGCTTTCAAAAGACACTTTAAACACTCCAAACCCTCAATCAAAGACGTATAAAGGCTTCATCCTTCTTGTTCTTCTAATGAAGCACTAAGTTCATAAGACAATATTGTGGTTGAGACACACCTACTAGACTTTTCCAAGAATACTCGTCAACGTTGATTTTGTTAATTGAAACGATTTCTTCTAACAATACGATACTGAAGTGACCATTTATCTGGACGTTGCCTCTGCTCAAGCTGTTCATCCTTTCATCTTCCACTTCAATCTACTTAAACTCTGGAGTCCCCAAAAAAAAAAAAAAAAACACTTAACTCTGATATATAATCCAAATACAAGTTGCAATCTCGATGACTGAGATTAACCTTCAAATATTTGAACAGACCTCTCAACCAGAAGGAAATGCTTTAATATTTACAATATTTTTCTGGGAATACTACCTTTTCTCTTGTTTGTTTTGTCGACACGAACAATGGTCCTTGTTCCTTTTGTTTACACAATACAAGTCCAATTTGTGTTTATAATCCATTTCCTATACAAATCAAATGTTGAGTGATTTTTTTTTTTCTTCAAATTAAAATGTTCAAACAGAAAAACTAATTTTGTATTTATCCTGTTTTCATTTGAGTGGCTCGCTATCGAATTTAAGGACTTTAACGAACAAGATTAGTGGGAAATTACCACGAGACGCTTTTATTATTGCTTTCTTTCTCGAGGATAATTATTTCTGGAATGTAAAATTAAGTTTCTCAGTATGCCTGGGGCATGGACCACCCTCTGAGTTGGTTGGCGGTTCGCAGTTTATATAAGAAAAAGGGAATTGCGATGGTGGAACAAAAAAAATTAAAAGGGTACAGACGTGCATACATACGTATAAGAGTAACTGAATTTGGAAAACTTTTTTAATGGATCAGAGATGCAAATTAGATGGTTTTTTTTTGGGGGGAGGGGGAGGCAAGGAAGACGGGAAAGTTTCAATGTTTAATGTTTCCTTTTGATGTTGAAAGTTATTCTTCTTGCTCAGGGATGTCAACACAAAATTGCAATAACTTTTTGTAGTTCAAAGAATTTGCCACCGAGACGCTGCGAGATCCTCCATCGTACTGACCACTAAGCATTATCACTTCAGACAAATGATTCTAGTGTATGATGGCCCCCCGAAAGGGTATACTTTCACAAGGCTCGGTGTTTAATCCACTTCTATGAAACGTTATACGTTAAGAAGTAAAATTCGAACCATTTTGCGATAGTCGTTGTCGCCAAGCTACTGAAAGAAGTGATTCAAATAAGCAAAGCCACAATCCGGACTGTCCAATAGTAGCTTGAACCGGTGGCCTTAAAATTAGCACATCATAAGACAGAAATTGAGACATGAAGTTGACTTCTACATAACGCAGTTACATACTTAGTGGCCACAGACGATTTCCCGCATATCTCTACAGATTCAGGCACGACAACTCTTCTAAATATCCGCATTGCATCCAAATACAGGAAGATGTGTTAAACATATGTTTTCACTGTCCACGTTTCGGGTCCGATAGACATGCACTTAGGAATAAGCTTGGGGAAACAGCAACTCCCGAGAACATGGCAAAATTATGACCCAATCATACATTTTGCCGGGGCATGGAGATATTCCAGGGAACTGCAAGGCTATTGAACGCGCCAAATATGGAACAACCGTACCCGTGCTCACAGGAAGAGACACTCTGGGAATACCGATCGGTACATGTTAACTTAAACTCAAGCTGGATGCAATCGAGAAAACAAATTCTAGGTGGACAAATGGTATAACGTGTCTAGCGACAAAGCGGATTTGGCCACGGCTGGAACTGAAACGCTCAAAAAATGTAATTTCTCTCAACAGATCGCATATCAGATCCGTAATAGGTGTCATCACGGGACACTGTCTAATAGGCAAGCATTTCAACAAGACTTGGCGTCCATTCAAACGATTTCTGTAGAAGCTGCATGGACGAAGATGAGGAGAAAACTACTCCCCACCTTCTATGTTAACTGTCCAGTAGGGGAATTCTATTTTAACGACTTAGGCGATCTGATAAACACGGATATCACAAACCTCCTTCGCTTCATAAAAAGCTCCAATTGGTTTTGCTGACATAGCTGGCAGCCACTTTAACCTAACGTAACGACCCAATTACAGGAAACATAGAATGCTGTGAGTGATTGAACGATACAAATTATTTTGCATCTGAGGAACCTCGAACGTGATGGGCTTTCTGTGCCGTTCACCTCCCCACAATGAAATGTGAAGACGGCGATGTCGTAGGTAAAAAGGACAAAGAATCGGAGATGAGTTTGTGGTCGGTAAGACTGCTAAGCGAGCGGACATGAGTTCGAGCCCCAGCAAAACTACAGCAAAAAAGTTGTTCGCGACACCACCTTTCGACAGGCAATGACAAACCTCCGAGAGTATAATTTGTCATCAATCCGGAGTTCCGATTCGACAATAAAACTGTTAGTCTCTTCCAACACTCACAACATAAATGGTTTTTTTTTTTTAAATTCACCAAGACTAAAGGAGTTATGATGCTTATTCACACAGCGTTATTGTTGCGAGAAGCTAGGCCCTGGCTCTCTATGAGCTGCCACGCAAAATATTCATTTTTGTTTTTATGGGAGGTGGGTTTTGGGATGGAAATTCTACACTGTTAATGGACACGGGCTCAGTTTCGTCTTTAAAATACTTCTACCTCCCAGCAAAAAGAAAAAAGTAAACCCCTATGTATGTTGGACTTGTATGAATGTACCTAAGTGTTCATCGAAACATACCGCCTTGTTGGTTTTTTCAACTTGCTTAGAAGTTCATTGCTCTAACTACTGAGCTCCGGCGACCATTCCCATGCTGGACTTACTTACTTACTTAGGTGGCGCTACAGTCTGGAGGGAATCTGCGATTCAACCAACAAATGAGGTTCATTATTCTCTGAGTTCTACCAATAATGTCACTGTTCATGTTGGACCCCGTTGAAATAATACTAGGGAGCATCATAAAAGACAGGCTGGGATCAAGGTGTTAGAAAAGCTGGTGCTTACCAATGCAGTTTCGGAAAGGTACATTTCACCATTCACGACCTCGATAAAGTCGTCAAAATAGCTGGGAAACCCATCGAATGGGCCCAGTGAAAGTTTGGCAGTAAATAGTACTCATCACACTTTAAGTGAAAAACTCCTTCAACACATCAAACTGAAAAAACATTCTTACAAACACCACTAGCAACGTTCCTCAAGTCACTGTATTAGGTCAGCTGCTGTAAAACCTAACATACGACGTTCTAAGGATGAAGATCCCAAAGTCATCATATCATGGCTATGCGCATCTTATAGCTATCGTTTTGGTAGCTTATCTTGTGTATAAGTTCGAATACGACTGCAACCAATCTACTAGGCTGTTTCAAGATCGGCAGACATGAAATCCATAAAACAAAGCTTAGCGTCGACCGCAGAGTCGTAGTTGTATTAGGTTTGCTTACATTCTCGGTGACAACTTCCATCGAGTTTCTGGTGAAGACAACCGCAGATGGAATTCGTTTTCAAAATGCAAACGAACCGAATAAATTCACCTCAAAATCCTCAAGAAATCTTCTGAATTTTTGCTGCAGGAAAGCCTGAACAAAAGGCTACTTATGAGCATTTTAATAGATTTGAAACCCAGAATCACTTATATAAATAAATTTAGCAAACCATTAACAACTCTAAAACTTAATTTATTAATTATTCAAAGTAGCAATTCACAGATCATAATCTCTTCGTAAAACCAGAAACTACTTGTATTGCACTACACTCGTTTCGTAACGTGTACATATAGTACAACAGGGATGTTTTCTGAGTTAAAATAAAATGGGCACGTTTTCGGATTAGTGTAACAGTTTATAATAAAATCAAATATGTAACTCACGTTTATGGAATTTTCCAGTGTAATACCTCTTCAACGACTCCAAATACTTTCATTTTGTTTTGGTACTCTGGCGTATACGTAACGTATGTAATGATGGAGCTTACCACCTTCAATTACAAAATGGAAACTACTTAAAATTCAATCCGGAATTAAATTTCATGTATTTAACATTTGATGTCCGTAAGCACACTATCCATTGCTGCTAAATAATTTGCAGAAGACCAAAGGTTCAACAACACAATTCTAATTGTAACAAGACTGATGTGCTGTCTCCCAAATATCAACACGAACTCTGATTCGTCTTTAAGTCCAATAATATTCCAGCTGTCAACTCTTTACATAAGGCTTATCTTTTTAGTGCTCACTACAGATCCTATTCTACGTCTCTAGATTGCACTTTGTATCCTCCAACATATAAAAGTGTAGAAGACTCTATGGGACAAGTCTACCCTCTCACTCGTACTGTTGCAAGAGTTTTGAAAGATTGAAACATTCGCAAAACCTCTGATCCAGATCTCATTTCATCATCCCTCCTACTTTTCTGATATCTGTACAAGTATATGGAAAACTCTAGTTGTCCAAAACCATGGAAGCACCTTAATGACCGGCAGTATGATTTTCGTTTCAAGAGGTGGAATAGAAATATTGGTTAGTTGCCATTAGGCAACTTTGTGACCCGTTTCGGTAGGCTCCTCTATCAACAGAACCTGCCAGTCATCACTAAGAAACTTCGAGTTTAGTCTTCGAAGCGATAGCATTATCATTATTTATGCGTGACCCTTTCATGTCTAGAGAGGCTTTAAGTCGTGTTGACCAGTCTTTCACCAGGGTCTTCATCTTGGAAATGTCGTGTCTTATTCACTCTAAGGATAAATCGTCCTAGGAGGTTATGATTTAGAAGCATTTACCTATTAGACGCTATTCTGAGCCCTTTTTGATAAGCAGACACAACTTTCTGAAAATGCGATAAACTCCTTCTAACTTCCTACCGATAGCCTTATAAGGAATCAGTTTCCTTATTGACCATAGGGGACAAATGGAACCAGTGATTCATATGAAGCAAGAGGGAATCATTAATGCTGTATGTAGGTAATATCGTCGGAGAATGCGTTTGAGCACAACAGAAGTATGCAGAGGATGTGGCGACACAGACGCTGAGGAGGACACATTCCACCTCTTAAGTATTTGAATGCTAAAGCTTTATTAGAAACAGAAGCACAACCCTCGAAGAACATTTCTTCAGTGATCTGGGCGAACTGTCAAGCAAGCCACCGGGAACCATTCTACAATTCCATCGGAACTCGGTTTGATTCAGGGAGGCCAACTGATGAAAATAGATGGACTATTTAAGGTATCTAACACCACATCGTGAAACACAATGGATCCATTGAGAACCGAGTGAGGCTGTACATAAATGCAGCCATCCCTACAACCTAACCTAACCTAATATCGTCAACTATTCAGGCAATCCATATTAAAACCCCTCGTGTGTAACTTTACGAACCCTCTACGGATAAGGTCACATCATAATCTTAGGTGTGGTTGATGTTTTGTGTAATGGAATGCAGGTTACCTAGAAAAGGCATGTGGTGCATGCTGGTCAGCTTTAACACTAATTACCACACCGGCTTCCATATTTCTGCAAACAAAATTCCTAAAAGCGTCAGATGTCACCTAAAGGATTGCTTCTGGGAATACAATTGATGCGCCTGAGAGCTATTCTCTTTCCCAATGGTGGTGACACCATGTTGTATTAGTAAAGCATGTAAGCTGGTCCTTTATTCGAGTTGCATTCTTATGACTTTTCCATCGACAAACAAAGAAGCACTATGTTTCCCGCATGAGGGCAGCAAATTTAATTTCACTTTGCCATCATCAACCGCAAAAAGCTTTTATGGCCAGCGGAGCAGTGTCGCAGCATTATGGAGTAGGCAGTAGGGACCGGAATCCACGAGCACTGAAATAGGATGAAGAAGAAAAAAAACAAACTGGTTCCGATTTCAAGCGAAACTGACGTTTCAGTGTGGGCAATTGAGCATGCTCTCAATTGTGAATCAAATTGTGATTGATGCATGCAAGCCATAGGCGCAATATTAGCTCGAAACTATGTCTACCAAGGACTTAAGAAGGCATGTCTCAGTTTAATGTCACCCAGCATACTTAGTGAACGTCTTAAGCCATTTGCACCACACTAATCGTACCAATGTGTGGCTTACTGCTCGGCAAAGTAAAGATAAATCCTGCAAGAGACAGTTGAGACTCTCCGCCTTTTTATTGACCTCAAAGCTGCATCTGATTGAATTCATTACTTGGAGCTTTACAAGATGATGGTTAAATTCAGTCATACCTCACAATGCTAGAGAACAAGTGGTGCACTGTACAACTTGGAAACACCTCTCTAGAGATATTCAAAACGTGTACCCGACTTTGGCAAGGAAAAGGTGGTGGAAAGGATAGAGCGTAAGAGTACCACAGGGTACCTATCTTCAACAAGTCCATCCAGCTGGTACGGTATGCAGACGACATCCACACAATTGCCCCTCCGCAGATAGCTACGAGTATCATAAAGGCGTTCACAGCAATCCAGCAGAATGTGCACTTTTTTCCTAATGAGTTTGTAAGGACTTGGCCCTCTCAGGACCACCTTGTCAGCTTGTTCATTTCCCTCTTTGTTACCAAGGCTAGGAACTAAGAGGAGTGTAAATGTAAACAGTTTTGACTTGCTGATGTTGATAACTCATCGATACCAGCACTGCCTGATTTTGGGGTGGTAACTGAGAACGACATCATAAATTGTATAGCCAGCATCAGCTCTAACTCTGTTGGAGAAGACGGGGTACCTATTCGATTTGTCAAACTGATTTTACCTGAAATCATTAGTCACCTAACTCACGTTATTAACCATTGCATTACAACTTCGACATTTCCTAACTCATGGAAAATCGCAAGAGTTGTTCCTATTGCCAAAAAGCCTAATGCTATCTCGGAAAGTGACTATAGGCCTATCAGCATCTTACCATGCTTGTCAAAGGTTTTTGAGAAACTTATTGCAAAGCAGATAACAACCCACTTGTCAATCAACTGCCTCCTGAGCCCATTCCAGTCGGGATTCCGGGCTAATCACAGCTGCTCCACGGCTATGGTCAAAATACTGGATGACATAAGGCTCGATTTTGACAAGGGTTATGTTACGCTCCTCTGCTTACTTGATTTCTCTAAAGCCTTTGACAAGGTTGATCATGAAATCCTTGGCTGGAAACTTCAGCATCGCTTTGGATTTGGTGTGAGGGCCTTAAACCTTATTGTCAGCTTTCTGAGTAACAGAATGCAAAGAGTTGTTAACGGTAGTTCTTCATCAGCGCTGAGACCTGTTAGGCAAGGAGTTCCACAGGGATCAATTTTGGGACCAATATTGTTTTGCATGTTTATTAATGATTTGCCGTCCGTGTGCAAACTCGCTTCAGTTCACCTGTATGCTGACGACGTTCAGCTATACTTGGGCAGGCCTATGAAAGAAATCCCAGAACTTGTCTGCTGGTTAAACGAAGATCTAGGTAAAATTTTCAATTGGTCAGTAAGAAATGGACTGCTGCTAAACCTATCAAAGTCCCAGGTCATTCCGATCTCAAACAGACTATTTGATCTAAGTCTTGTTCCAGACTTATGGCTCTCTGACAGCAAATTGAAGCTTGTGGATTCCGTCACAAGTCTTGGTTTTGTCATAAATCGTACCTTGTCTTGTTATAATCACACAAATCTTATCATCGGGCGTATCTACGGATGTCTCCGCAAACTTTGGTTGTCTGCCAGCTTTACTCCAACCGAAACAAGACGTAAGCTAGTGATAAGTTTGATTGTTCCGATCATAAGATATGCGGAAGTTGTTTATTGTAACCCTGACTCTTTGTCACAGCAAAAACTACAAGTTGCGTTTAATGACGCAGTGCGGTATGTGCACCGCTTGCGCAGGCATAATCACATCTCTGCTTATTCCAGGAGCTTACTGGGCTGTACTCTACAGCAATACGTTAAAGCCCGCAACTGCATATTCTTGCACAACATCATTAACAATAAATGTCCACCTTATCTCTTTAATAAAATTATATTCTCTCGCTCTCAGAGAACCCTAAACATCGTCTGTTTTTCGTTCACACAATTAGATTATGGAATTCCCTACCCTTACATATCAAGGGTATTACAAATGCTACAAGCTTCAAAAATGCAGTCTTTCAACACTTCTCTTTCCAAAATTGAACTCCTCTTTCCACCATCCTGTGCATCTATCTCCCCTTCGTTCCTCTCCTACATACACATATACATAATTCTTTCCCCTTCTTAATCTATTTTCTTTTCTTTTTTCTGTCTTAATATTATTATTATTATTTATGCCTAATTTATCTTTAAACTCTTGTTTGCTTTTTAATTTTACTTTTTACTTTTTGTTATTCTTATTACTGTTCTTTGTATACTCAGTACTATAAAAGATTATATCTTAATGTACAGTCCTATAAACGAAATAAATTGAAATTGAAATTGAGATCGACTTTGAATCGACAGCCTAACTGGGAAAGCTCCATCCTGCACTGTACTACCAACTTGAAGAATACGCCAGCCGAACCTATGATCTTGCGGATTGATTATCACTGAAAATAGCTACGTTTGAGAGTAGTACTGTGTCTAATGTAACTCCTCCTGAAGGACGATGGATAAATCCGGAAGCCACTAGGATTTAGATATATTCAGAGCTTTCGAGAAGATCTTTGAACCGTGCACCGGTTCATCACTTCATCGTATTGCTCCTTTCTAAAGTTGAAGTAGCTTGGGTGAGGTGCAGTCTATCGCAGACACTCTCAGGTCATAATGTAACGAATCCAAGATTTTCCTATGTTCGCAGGACTTAGCAGACCAGCATAGAAGGCTAATTCTTCATAGATTAATTTGTCTGATTAATGTAATATTTCAAGACATATGTACACAAATCAAGAGGGAGTAGATGTAGGATTACATTAGGAGCCAGGACGTAGTAAGCTGTATATTCTTTGTTAACTCTGTGTTCAATGTTGAGTCGCCAGCTAAACCGTGGGTCGAGGATTATTCCTTGATACCTCGCGCTTAGAGGAAGGGAGAGTAATTGACCACTAAAACGTGGAGGCTTGAAGGTCAATATGTTGATTTTTATGGTCGCGGTGACTCAGTGGTTAGTACGTTGGGCTGCTAACCGAGCTGACGCAGCTTCGAATCAGCGTACCACCAAACGTTTTGTCGTGGCATGACTTCTCGACAGGCAATAACAAACTTCCAAAAGTACAATTTGTCATGAAAATCCTTCTAAAGGCTGCGTCCATGATTTCACTTATATAGAGCTTCGGCAGGATTTTGTTAATGACTACTAGCTTACAGAGACTAGAGAGCCCCCGCCCTGAGGTGTTCCTCTACTGACCGGCTGGACTAGGAAACTGTTGCAAAGATTTCACTGAATAATTCTGGTTTTAAGCTGGGAAGTTATACAAATATTTAGGAATCAAGTTTTAGTACAGACGTTATTAAAGGCACTCTCTATGTCAAGGAAGGAAGCCTGTTTCGAACCCGCAGATATTCTTCCATTAAATCAACCGTCCACTTGTGACACAAAAAGGTCTTAAAACTTGACATAGAATTAATGAACACATACGGATCGCCTTCACTACATTTTTTTCATGACACAAACAAATATGGTTAAGTAAGGTTAAGAAGGCGCTCAGCTTAAGCCAGCACACTTAGATCGATGATAGCATGGATAGTGGACTATGGAAAGATCTCCTTACCTACTCGTTGAACCAATTGGAGCTACTGATGAAGCGATGGAGCTTTCTGACATCTGTGTCTATCAGATCGCCCAAGTCGTTAAAGTAGAATTCTCCTAAATGGAGCCTTCTTTTGCGGGAGAGAGCTGAGCAGCTACAAAGAAGGTGGGGAAAAGTTTCCTCCTCCTCTTCACATGTACCAATCGGTATACCCAAAGTGCCTTTTTCTGGAAGCATGGGTATAGTTGTTCCGTATATCTGGTGAGTTCATCATGCTGACAAATATCCACACATAACTTATCCCATCATTCCCTTTGGACTTTGAAACAATAAACTTTCGTAAAGAATCCAACATTCAAACTAATCTACAATTCAATCGTATTTCTTTCCTCCCGTAAGGGATTTTTCAACTACCTACAAATACGTTACCGATGCCCCAAAGAGCTTCTCGAAAACCCAAGAAACGACTGTGCCAAGAAGAAAAGGGTCGAAAATAAATAATTCATGTCTTATCCCTAAAGGAGTCAAAATTCACTGGAAAATGTACTCCAATCAATCAAAGTTATCATTGTTATCAGAGAGTGTAGAAAATCTACACACACCTTCAACACAAGTTCAAAAGCAACGTGTGGCTATCACTCAAAAATGATCCTGATCCTTTGGTTTACTTTTTCAAAAAAAAAAAAGGATATTGACAGGAACAACTTAAATCTGTCAATCAATCAAAAGCAGTTTAGTAGAACCTTTTTGGTTTGATCGTCATCATCGATCGCTTAATATAATCCTTTTTAACAAAACATCTGTCTTCCGGTATAGCATTACACCCGTTTAGTTAAACCATAAATTTAAATTAAGTCCAAACGGATGTGTACGTTTTGACAGGACATTAAGCACTTAATCATATCGCAAACACACAATGACGGCACATTCATCAAAATCAACTTTCGATATCTTACGTGCACTTGGAGACGATTTCTTGCTCGTTAACGGCGATTTTCGTTGTCTGTAGGAATTCCATAAGATGCGGTGGTAAATCCTTAAAGCACGTATCCACCATTTTTTGAGTTTCGCCACAATTAACCGCCGGAGGCAATGCAAAGTTATTAAACGTCAATTCGGTGGTAGAGGTTATCAAATCAAACTGCGATTCCGCACATGACATTAACATACAGAGCCAACAAATTAATGTTTTCCAAACTATGGGTGATCTTAAGGACATCGTGAAAAAAAAGGTGTGGAAATTAAAAGGATATGTGTTGAGAGTTCACTAAATATTCGCGGCACTTGAAGCACTTTAAATTTTTCGAAATCGTTTTCAGAGGTAATTGCTAGTATGCATCCGAACCGGAGAACAATTCGCGAAGTACTGTTATCAGATTAGGCAAAGGATATCATTTATGAGACTTCCCTTATAGTTTTTGAGTGGAGTGATATCCTTTGAAGAGAGTTGAGATAAAATGCAGTGTAGCTGAGTATTGTTCGAAAGCTTTTTACTTCGAAATTTTCACATCTACCGCCAATTCGAAAATGGGTGGAAATCAAAATTGAATGTCAGTTAGGTTTTAGCACGTGTTTTGTTTCCGGTGATGCAACAGGATGATGCTGTGGGTTGTGGCTGTGGTTGTTTTAGGGTTGCAATAACCTCGAAAGGTAGTTAAGAAGTCAAACAATGGTGTGGGATAGCAAATCAATTTGTTGGTCAATGATGAATTTACCACATCCTTATACCTAAAATAGGATTATGTAATGAACAGTTAAATTAGCTGAATTCATGGAAAATTTAACGTCTTTTAGCTCTATACAAATACAAAACAAATATCTGGCGCTACAGCGCATAGGCCTAGCTTCTCACAACCGTTCATGTTGTGCTTGTTATATTTTTCGCATGAATGGAAGTGACCTACAGTTTTATTTCCGACTCCGAACGGCGAATTGAGAAGCTTTTTCATGACAGATTATACTATTGCAGGTTTGTCGTGCCTGTGCAGAGGTGGGGCCTCGAAAAGAGTTTGGTGGTTTTGAGGATCGAACCTGTGTCCTCTCGCTTAGCAATCCAACGCACTAACCACTAGCCTTTAAGCTCTAAAGAAATATTAAATGTTCCAATTCTAACGCTACGTGGTAACACAAAGTCATTAGCAGTCACTGGCGCCTTAACAAACATCGAAGCAGAAGCTTGTAAAATGGGTCTGATTGTAAGCGAGGAGAAGACAAAGTTAACATACATATATACTCGTACGTACAAACACCAAAACGAAACACTGAAGCCTTGGTTAGAAAGTTAAGATGGACAACTATAACTTTGTGATAGTGAAGGAGTTCCTCTAGCAAAGAGATCCAACGTAGAAGAACACTCGCCAATTGCTGTTGACGTTAGGAAGACAATTATGCAGTAAAACCAAACAAAGAGGAACCAAGAAGATGCTACCCAGAATAGAAGATTCAACTACGAATTATTATACGTTTACAACAATCAAGGTGGCTACGTCTTGTAGAGCCTGAGTGACTAGGCAGAAGAGGAGGATCTCATTTTCGATGGCGTGTGCAAGTGAAGGATGCCTTTGACCAACTCGGCGTTAGCCGGAAAGGACCTACATTTATACGTCAACGAAAGTAATACCTGTGTCTTCAAATCAGCTGTAGTATACTGACTAAACATATGATTTATTCTAATGTTCTGCTAGTTAATATGGTGAAAGTATCTTAAAAAGCAGTATCACCTTTCTAATCTCACCAAAATCCAGATTGGTCTGAATGGTAAGAATTAGATTCCAAACTATAAACGTATTGATTGAAAAACAAACTGAATTTCATATCAAAAGCCATTTGTTTGTTATAAACGAGTCTGTAATAATTATAAATAATTTTTTTTCAACTATTTTCCAACTTTATACGACAAAAATATACACCACAAGCCACCATTACTGTCATTCTCGATCAATGAATTTGGCACCACTAACATAATTTGTATCCCCGTAATGTTGCCACACCTGATGCGGCCGGTGTTTTTGTTGGGCGACGTGTCATTTGGTTCTTCATTCGGTCGGTGGTGTTATAAAGTGAAAAGAAAATTTTCGTCCGCACGAGAAAAACGAGAAAAAAACTGGAAAACACCCCTTGGACGAATGCTATCCAAGGCAGAATATCCTAAAATTAAGTAACAATTTTCCTTAACTGTCCAATTACGACGATAGGAAAAAAAAAATGAATCGTCCCACAAAGCTGCTCAATCGCAAAGCAGCTGGCTACAGCAGTCTCATCACATTCGCTGTCCTGCTAATCGCTTGGGTGGCAGGTTTCGCTTCGCGTCTATTCGCTGTTATCCGCTTTGAGAGCATCATCCATGAATTCGATCCGTGGTTCAATTATCGCGCCACCGCCTATATGGTACAACATGGCTATTACAAATTCCTAAACTGGTTCGACGAGCGCGCCTGGTACCCGCTCGGGCGAATCGTCGGTGGTACAGTGTACCCGGGTTTGATGATTACGTCCGGAGGCATACACTACATTTTACATGCGATGAATATTCCAGTGCACATCAGGGATATTTGTGTGTTTCTCGCACCAGTCTTCAGTGGCCTTACATCGATTTCTACCTATTTGCTGACCAAGGAACTGTGGTCACCGGGAGCGGGACTCTTCGCGGCAAGTTTCATAGCGATTGTACCGGGTTACATCAGCCGCTCGGTGGCGGGTTCGTACGACAATGAAGGCATAGCCATCTTCGCACTGCAGTTCACATACTTCCTGTGGGTTAAGTCAGTGAAGACCGGTTCGGTGTTCTGGTCATCGATGGCCGCTCTCTCGTACTTTTACATGGTATCCGCCTGGGGCGGCTATGTTTTTATCATCAATTTGATTCCCTTGCACGTGTTCGTTCTAATCATCATGGGCAGGTATTCGCCACGTTTGCTCACCAGCTACACAACATTCTACATACTGGGACTGTTGTTCTCGATGCAGATTCCATTCGTTGGCTTCCAACCGATTCGGACCAGCGAACACATGGCAGCTATGGGAGTATTTGTACTGCTATTGGCAGTGGGTGTGCTAAAGCACTTGCAGACAATTCTTTCGAAAACCGAGTTCAAAAGGTTATTCATTGTAGGCGCCCTAATCTCAGCTGCGGGGGTCTTCCTAGCTGTAGTACTTCTCACCATGATGGGAGTCATCGCACCATGGAGTGGACGGTTCTACTCACTGTGGGACACAGGCTACGCAAGGATTCACATTCCAATTATTGCCTCAGTTTCGGAGCATCAACCGACGACATGGTTCTCATTCTTTTTCGATCTGCACATCTTGGTTTGTACATTCCCTGTTGGTGTGTGGTATTGCATCAAGAAAATCAACGACGAAAGGGTATTTGTTGTGCTATACGCCATCAGTGCGGTGTACTTTGCCGGCGTCATGGTGCGATTAATGCTGACATTGACTCCAGTTGTATGTATGTTGGCTGGAATTGCATTCTCCTGCCTTCTAGAAGTATTCCTGAAAGAAGACAGCACACCCAATAAGGCAACAGAGGAGAATGAAGAAACTTCTGTCGAAAAGAAAAACATGTACGACAAGGTAGGTGTTGCAGGTTTACCTTAAATCAACAGAAGACTGATTATGATTTTATACATTTAGGCCGGCAAACTAAAACACAGACCAAAGCATGACTCTGCTCATGAGGGTACAACTGGCATTGGTGCCAACCTGAAGAGTGTTGTCATCTTGGCCATTCTGATGCTGCTTATGATGTTTGCTGTGCACTGTACCTGGGTGACAAGTAACGCATACTCCAGCCCTTCAATTGTGTTGGCATTCCATAACAGTCAAGATGGGTGAGTTTTTTTTGAATTGAAATCATTTGTGTAAACAAAGAGCAAGAGATGAACACTTACACGCAAGAAAATATCATGTAATTGTTTGTCATTGTTACGCCTATTTGTCGTATAGGAGTATGGATACGGTAAAGATATGTGGGGCACAATGGTAGGCAACTGTAGAATTGTAAAAACATGGCATACTAAAGCACAGCCATGTTTCCAATCTCTTGATGGAGGCGTGTTTTGGAAATTATGTGTTCCTCTGCTTCTGAACCTTTATTACTACAAAGTTAGCATGCAGACAACTCTTGTTGCTGTTGCTGCATGGGACGAAGTTCCCTTCCACCACCAAGTTCAAATCATATCTCGAACACCGTAAACGTTTAGCAAAGGTGTGACTGTCGCGTCGTTTTGTACCCTTTTCCTGTGACCATGAACAAACTGCCGTTGGCTACCTCCATTTTATCATTTCAACTGAATCGGCATTTTCTATCTTCCTCTTCTCACCTGTATATGAGTACCTACATGAAAAAAAAAACTGATAAGCCAGACGATGCGAGTTATTTTATTTCTCTGTCGATTATTACCGTTAAACGATTTGTACTTGTCATTCCCTTATCTTAAATCATGAACAAACCTACGCTTTCAATTTTACTATTTTCTCGAGCCTGGCACACCTGCAACTGAAACTGTTCAGCAGTCACAACCTGCAAATTAAGTTTCGATGATTATATTCATGGAGTATGCCGAAGGTGAATGCACTCGTTATCACCTTTCTCTGCTTTCAATCTGGTTCATGATAAGATAACTCTTTTGTTATAGCATTGGTAACTGTGTGGTTAAAAATACTATGAACTACTTTCGAGTCGACAGTCAAAACTGTAAAAAACAAGAGAGCAGATCAATTCCGCAATTGTCCTGCCTTGGCCCGATTGAAGAAAAACCACATCTTGGTGGATAAAACACAATTATGTGTTCCACGTATTATTGGCATTTGATAGACAGCATGCGAAAATTGCACCCTTCACAGCACTCAAAGGGAATGTGTACTTCTTCCACTATGGATAACCTGGCTAGTCTATCAGTTTGTTTATTTTCCCCTATGATATTGATCCCCCAGAAGATATTAACCTTGAACCGACAGAGCCCCGCAGAGCGAGTTGCTTTCTCCACTATGCTACCATTTTGGAGAATGAGGTTTACGAATCTATCGGCTTGACTATCATTGAGGATAGCTATGTTTGTTTTGGGTGTAGTGTTTGTGTCTGTGCCCCGGCACGCCTCCAGAATAACCAGCAACTCAATGTGGAAGTCGATAGATCGATATGCGCATGCATTTTGTGGTTCTCAGAAGATTCCCGCACCGTCCGACCCGGAAATCCATCCTTGAACCGGTGAACATAGCTACATCTTGTCTTTATCAAGCCAGCGACTCTTGGAGTGTCTGAGCCTGAACTAATGTTGCTTTCCATCCTTCACGGTCCCGAGCTGACTCCTTCCAGATCCCAGATCCAGATATTGATTCTGGGATGTTGCTATGCCCATAGACTTCGTAGTTTGAAGATGATTCTCGGAGCATGTTCTTGTTTTTTACCAGAACGTTCTCGTTGTAAACGAGATATAATTGAGTTTCTTAGTTCTGTCATGCTTTTAAAGAATCTAAGGCGTCGCTGCATCAATTCTATTTCCTCCTCGTCTAAATATAAAATTCACTTTCCACATTTTCAGATCCCGCAATATTCTCGATGATTTCCGTGAGGCATACTATTGGCTTTCCCAAAATACCGCTGATGATGCTCGTATTATGTCCTGGTGGGATTACGGCTATCAGATAGCAGGGATGGCGAATCGAACAACACTGGTGGACAATAATACTTGGAACAATAGTCATATAGCGCTCGTTGGCAAGGCGATGTCATCAACCGAAGAGAAATCCTACGAAATAATGACCTCGCTAGATGTGGACTATGTGCTTGTTATCTTTGGTGGTGTGATTGGCTATTCTGGCGATGATATAAACAAATTCTTATGGATGGTTCGAATTGCTGAAGGTGAACATCCCAAAGATATCCGAGAAAGTGACTATTTCACCGATCGTGGAGAGTTCCGTATTGATGCTGAAGGTGCCCCAGCTTTATTGAACTGCTTGATGTACAAATTGAGTTACTATCGCTTTGGTGAATTGAAATTGGATTATAGGTTAATTTTTTGAATTGTCAACGAAAAGTGAAACAATTACTAATGTGTTCTTGTTTAACAGAGGTCCAGGTGGTTACGATAGAACTCGAAATGCTGTGATTGGCAACAAAGACTTCGATCTCACTTATCTGGAAGAGGCTTACACGTCTGAACATTGGTTGGTGCGCATTTATCGGGTGAAGAAGCCGTATGAATTTAATCGCCCAGCGTTAAAGACCAATGAAAGGACTGTCTCATCTGGCAGCTTTGTTTCCCGAAAGGTAAATTCACTAACTCCGTCAGCAGTTGGAAAATATTAACTCTCTTCATTTATTGTAGAACTTAAAGAAAAGGAAAGGTTATATCAAGAACCGACCGGTCGTAGTCAAAGGCAAACGGACACGAAAGTAGAGTGGAAAATAACAACAAGAAAAACGAGTGAAGATGGCAACAAACTATCATAATAATAAACATGTTTGAGAAGATTGAAGAGACACCTTTAAATTTAATTATACCTTGTAATTGTATTTTGTTTATAGCTATTAATTTTATATAAATTAATTTTCTACGTAAAACTATCACACGGGGAATAGAGCAGATTGAGGGTGGACTTCATCTGTAATTGAGAACTGGAAACCACTAACACGCCCCACATTACAGCCATGTTCCATCAAATAATGAAACGCACACGAAGTGAATCAATCCCTGTGGGAGGTTCTTCGAGTGACCTAAATTCATACCATGCAATTAAACACACCTACATGTCACGCGAACAAGTCCAGAGTATTCCTTTTTCCCATTTCAGAGTAAAAGAGTCTCCTTCAATGGTTTCTCGCTCTCTATTCACATTTTAATCGTTTGTTTATATTTTAAAACTTGTTTTTCACTTAAATTTAGTTACAATTCATTCGTTTGTCTTACAATCGATCATTTTCAATCGCAGAACCGATCGAAATTATCAATTGGTTGTTTCTACATGAGAATTGTAAGCACTTTTTTGATTTTGAATTCAATTTTCCTCAAGCAAGTCCGAAATATCCTCAAAAATGAATTACAAATTACAAAATGAAATACAAATGTAACTTTCAATTGTTTTGTTAAATAAAAGAAAAAAAACAATTAAGTGAATGCCTGCACTTTTTTAAAAACAAAAAAGAACTCGACACTGCGTTTTATTTTATAACCTCGGATGGAGGGAATGTTTGGTTTGGTTTGATATCGAGCGCTCCATCTACACAACTATCTTGACAAAAATCGGAAAAATACCGCTCACTCAATATTCAGTAACATGGTTAACATCAACTTCTTGTTGCAACGAATCGGGCTGCATATCGAGAGACAAACCCAAAAAAATTCTACGACTGTCGATGGCTTAAACATAAACAACAAGTTGTCCTGGGTGGTGTCCTATAAACTCAAAATAACTAAACCAAAATCCTTATCTCTTGAGGTACCTCTTCCTAACTGTGAAGACAACTGGTTCTCACTTTCTGAGGTCTTTGGCTTATTTTAATCTATGAGTGCGCGGTGTTCGGATCGTTCGAAAGTGGAAATTTGTATCTGCAATTTGAAACGCAATTCATAAAATCCATACAAAATTTCCGCATTCGAATAATCCGAACTTTAGAATCGCAATACAGAGTAGGGGCCCAGTACAACCAGCACTATATGAATCACTCGGACAGATACCTTCGAAACTTTATTTTCACTTACACTGGGTCTACTACTTACACACAAAAGAAATGGTAGCAATGAATACGCCTTCAAGCATCCAACTCCTTGTAGAAGGGTACAGCTTGCTTACTCGTCGAGTATTACAATTTTTTTTTTCAGACGGCTTCGGAATCTACAAACCCCTTATTTCCAGGTCAATAAAACTAACAGACCACGGCCAAGCGGAAGTTTTAGCAATAGCTATGCTCCTACTATTTCCAGTAAAGCTTCAGAGGGGAATTATTAATAAATACATAGATAACCAAGCCGTGAACGCGTCGCAATGTTGAACTAGAAAAAACGCCCTCGGCGCACATTTCTGCAACGACCCGAGTGAATTGTCAACAAGCCCACCAAACCCCATTCTAAAATTTACCACGATCTGTCTGGATTATATGTACATTCCACGAGCGCATTCAAGAGAGCTTGTGTTTCAAAACGAGGCCAGCAACCAGTTGTTTGCGATCATAGTCATGTATGTTCTAAATCGCAGAGCACTCAGACTCGATTTCGGTCTGAAAATTTGATTTTGTTGGTTTCTCTTTTTATTTTCGGTGGTTGTTGGTTTCCGTTCGCCGATCGGAATCGAACCCTGCCGTTTGGGTCACAAACAAACACCCTTGTGCCACCGATAAGTTGCATGCTTTGTGCTTGTTCTCATGCCCCAGCACAGATCTACCTCGCGAATTTGACATATTATGCTTAGGACTTGACGACAGTCGTATCTATCTAGAACCTTGATTCCTGTTTGACCATCAACAAAGATTGCAATCATCTATTGTAAAGCTTTCAACTCCCAGTGACATAATCCGTAATTCCTATCAAGATTAACACAATCCCGTCGAGTATAGACGCATGTGCTGTAAGAGCTATGATTCTATATGCCATATGAATAACAATTACAAAACAAATGTTTTACCTTTTTTTTGAACAATATACCCCTTTATTTAGTAGTCAACAATTGAAAATCAAATCGGAAACGCATTCCACAAGTCGACAGAGAGCAACTTTTTCTATACCAAAAATGTTGATTGTTCTTATACAGTGGAATTTTCATTAATTTTTTGGTTTCTTTTTGCCTAATTTTTCTCCAATAACACATAATACTTCATTTATGCAATTAAATAGCGTAGTACATCTGAATTTTAATTGAAATATGAAACAATAACAAAATTATAAGCAAATGGAAAATAATAAACACATAGTGTGTGTCATTGGGACGATAACAAGGATAAATATGTTTTTGTTTTTCTTTTGTGTTTTTCATTTGCTAGCTGTTGTAGGATTTGGTAGAGATTAATATGGTGACAAATGTAACATTTAATGTTTTAAACGAAGCTACGTGTTCAAGTATTTTTGTAAATTCTCGCACGAAGGTGTATTAATGTTTTGCGCCTTTCTAAATAGATCACGATCACCAAATGCTCTTGCTTTAGCTAACATTCCATCCCCTGAAAAATAAAATAACAAATTGTGAGGTGAAGGATTTTTCTTTACAAATTTCCATAAACTTACTATAATTCCTTTCTCTACTGCAAGAGTGTTTCAAATGATTAAGAAAATCTTCCTCCACAGAGGCTTCTAATCGTCCCACTGAACCTTGATACTCAGAATAGAAGTTGTCTTTAACATAATAAGCGATCTTTAAGGCATTTGTTTCTCTTTTCACAGAGTATTTGCTGTTTGAAAAATGAGCTTAAGTTAAAAAAGTCGAGAACGTAAATATGTTTTTGTGAACTTACTGCGAAGGCTGAAGACTATAGATCGGATCCGAAATGAAAAATGATGACATCATGCTCAGACCGATTAGAAGCAAAATAGGTAGAAGGTTGATCAACGCCGATGAACTAGATTGATTCTGTTTAAAAATTATTAAAGCAAGACTGTAAAATGTGGGCTATAAAAGTACTTAGTTTAAATTTAGTTAAATATAATTATATAAACTTAAATATATGTGAACCTTTTGAAGTGCGGCGATACCTTGCACCTGCTAGTGTAAGAAGATCTAGGGCTTTCAAGGAAAGCTAAAGAGTACATCATCTTCATCTGTCACATCGTGGGAAACTGTACAGCCAACGTACTAACTAGACTAGGCCCAGCCAAAAATTAACAGCATAGGTGTAGTTAATGTTGAGGGATCATGGCAGCACCACAAGGCAACCATAGACGAAGGACAGGTAGGTATGGTGGCTGCCTGTGATTCAACACGACTAAGCAAATTCCAGAGAACTGCTTGCATAGGCACAATAGCTCCACTACGGTCGTGTCCGTCGGACGAATTAATCGGGCGGAACAACTAGCAATCCCTGAGTCTGAGTTAGGCGACAATCAGCCTTTGACATTTCTTTTGCGGAGAAGTTCTACGCTGCACTCGGAGTTGTAAAGGAGTTGTAAAGCGCAGGCTTAACAGTTGCAACTGTTTGACAAGCTTAACGAACTCTCGGAGAAAAATAATTGCTGTTCTCACAAGTTGGATTTAAAAAAAAAAAATAACAACGCTGACTTCCTGCTTCGAGGTAGAAAGTGAGACAGGCTCGACAAATTTTCTTTTTCCATCAACATATCTACTCTGAATATTACGTATTCATTACTCACCTCTCTTTCACCTCTTTGTGGTTCCGCACGCTGACGTCTCTGTCTGTACACATGCTGTTGTGACATACCGCCACCAAAGAACATATTAAACAATTCCTCAGCTGTAACATCGGTTTGGAAACCGCGAGCATATCCATAATCGTTCGCATAATACGTTCGTCCCATGCCATTGCTGGGTGTACCAGCACCTCCATGCGGATTAAATGGTTCGTTAATCCCATGTAAATCGTAAGCTTTACGTTTCTCAGGATCAGTTAAAATAGCCGCTGCATTTCCTACCGCTTTAAATGCTTCCACTGCGCCAGGAGCCTTATTTTTATCGGGATGTAATTGCAACGCTAGTTTTTTGTAGGCTTTCTTAATTTCCGAATCGGTTGCTTCTTTTGTTACGCCCAAAACTTGATAGAAATCTTTACATCTATTTTTTTGAAGGGGGGAAATATAAAATAAGAACGTGTTAGGTATCAAGAAAAAAAATCAATTACGCGACCATCATACGATTTAATATATATAATCTGCTGTGCTATTTGCTTAACTATAACCAATCTTAGCGTCACATGATATCTATCTAATCTAATCGGTTGATACCCTCTCTCAATTGCTATCGGAATTGTAAATCAGCAACAATGTGCTTGATATTGGAAAAAATAAAAAGCCCCGGTATTTCAAGCAGAGACTCTTCACCAGCCGGGAGCCCACTTTTGAGTCACACATTGGATTTACATCACATACGTTGTATTCTGTGATTATAAGCGGATCATCTCTCATTACGAAAGCAGTCGGCCTTTTACCAAGAGGAAACCGACTACGACCAATTGGAATATCTCCAGCTGGAGCGTGCATAATCCTTCTGTACCGTTGAATGACCGAGCCAAAGGAAGGAAAAAAAGGAATTGTTACCGTCAGTATTGGCTTGACTGGCCGCAGCTCAGTCGAAAAGGGAAAAGGACGGATCTTGTCAACTTGAACATGAAGAGGAAACATCGTCCATATTGCTGGGAAATATCATGGATGGTGGTATACACAAGAATGAGGTCCAAGGGTGGCTTTGATATTACCTACTACATGTAGATTGCGATACATTTAACATACAGAGAGCTCGTAGAGAACCCAGGCCTAGGTTTTCATCCGCCTGCTGTATTGATCGGATTCGCTAACAGTTTGGCTGAAATGAAGGTCCATAACATCGGCCAAGATGTTGTGCCTTGGTAGTTCAGCACTTGCAGCTGTTGTTTTGCTTGAACCCATTGCCCTATCAAAACATATTGTTTACCTTGAAATATGTTTTGCTTTGGTAATGGTTTGATGGCTCAAACAACAAAACAATTGTAGTGCCGAATTACCGAGTCAACCAAAGGACTTTGGCACGAACGGATTTCCCCGATGCGGAGGCCAAGCAACGGGGAAATGCTGATCGTGCAATATGTTCCAGCTCGTTCCGACTGGGACTGAAGGCAACGAGCGAGTCTAAATGTGTCAACGAAACGCGGCGGTCTTTCATTCCGAAATAATTATAACTTCTACATTAAAATTTAAGAGCTCCACCTTAAAGTCAAATGAAATAGATAGCATTTTGCTATATCATCAGACATGTCTACGCATACGTAGGCTGGGCTAGCCCAGATTATCAGGTTCTTAACGAATGTCATGCATTCCATTCTGTCCGCGTGCAAAACTGAAACACACCCTCATCCCATGACTGGGTTTGTACAATGTTATAAATGGGGGTGTAAAAAAGCAAAAAAATGCTTGACTGCATTGCGAGATGTCACGGGAATTACCCTATTGATAATGCTGTACGTGGAACTGCGGCGCGACTCTACCTAAATCTACACGGGAACACGGGGAAATTCCTTCGTTTGAACATAACGAGATGAAGTGCTAAAAACAGTTTAAATTTAAGATAGATGTTGGATAGGTGGGGATTTGGCTCAAACATTTGGCTACTTTAGGTCTAGACTTGCGTGCTCCTTTTCAATCGCTTAGAACTCTTTGATTGCTTCCTTCAGTTGTGACAAGATTTATACGACATGCGTTCGAAAAGGACTCTTGCGACTTTGCAAAATTAAGTTGCATCTTCTGTAAATCACCTCAGACCTGTACAGTGAATAAAAATATCCACCTTACAATGGAAAAAAAAAAACATCTGTAAATGATTATACATTCAATCAGCTGGTTGACGACCCAGATATCCCAGCCAACCGTTTATAAATGCGCTTATGTATCGTATCAAGCCTCAAACTATGTGTCATACAATCGGCAATAAAGCCATCTTATACACAATTTAGCAATCAAAATTGTACACGACATTCAAGGCTAATGATTTAACTTACTTTTTGAGTTTTTTTATAGCCTCCAACTGATCACCTGTATACTCTGGCTCCGTTGGTTTTGTATCCGATAGTTTACGCTTGCGAACACCCTCTGATTGTGAATCTGTTGTTGTGGAATTTTTTTTATCATTTGATGGGAAACTTTTCACCTGGGCAAGAACGTCTATTACAAAAACAACACAATTAGCATAAATTTACCTATTGTTTGTTCTAAATATGTAAAACATACCTTTTGCCCGTTGAGAAGGATATAGTTTTTCAGCTTTGAGAAGAAATTTCTCAGCCTTTTCAATTTTTCCCTCGGTTAAGGCATTTATCGCAATATCAATGCAACGATTCGCTTCGTCCTTATTGCCATCCATTTTGTAATCACAATTACCTAAGTATAATTTACTATTTCACTATATTTAATCAATTCATTAGGCAATACGGCAGTCAGTTGAACTATGATTTTGGTAAATATGTAAACTCCGTTTCTTACCAAATAGAGTTTTACTGCGTAAATGCTATTCTTGAAATGATTTTTAAATTACTCGAAAGAGTATGTGTTACAAATAAAATAGTTTGGAAATTCCTTTTAGATAGATATCATGACGGTTTTCTTAATAATTGATTTAAGTGCGTTAGCGAAAAATGGAAAATTACACTAGAAAAAGATTTTTTTTTTTTTTTTTTTTTTGACAGCTTTCTTATGACAAATGAATACACGTCAGAGTGAAATCGTTCAGCTCTAGGAATGGATGCCAATTATCTACAAAGTGCTAAACGATGAATTTAATTTAAATTCTACCTAGGGCTAGAAGAAGAGATTTATTGTCTGAGGACCAATGTAGGTGCAGAACTTAAGTACCATAGGGACTCAGTACAGATATTGGTACAAACTTTTGATTAAACTTTATGAAATGTTGATCACATCAACAGCTTAATGTCCTCGTAGGTTAGGTTTAGGCATGCATGTAATCAAAGAAGTTGTTCCGCTCTCCAATGCTTTCAAAGAATCTGGAGCCTAGGTGACGTCTTCGTTCTTGATGGTATGTTGAATCGTATCTTTTCCTCTCTCGTTTTATTGTTGTATATGCATGAACCTCCAGACACCATTAACAAGATGTATCACAGTAGCTTGTAAAATACAGAGCTACAGAAAGTTAGTACGTTTGTACGTCGAGATTTCTCCTTTCTTTTCCCAACATATTCGCTGATCCTAGTACAAAAATAAAAAGCAGATTGGATCAATAAACTTCATCCAAAGTGAAGATGATTTCATTTCTTCTGCTCTAGAAACTGGAATGGCAGAACCAAAATACGTTGCTTATCACTTCCAAAATAACTCTAAAAAAGTTTCAAAATCAATCGTGATAAAGAAAACTTTCCAAACACATTTTTCATATTCGGTAACGTAAACTTACTTGCATTACCACCTTAAAGTACCAACAGTAACTGCGCCTAACTTCAATACGTATAGTTCTGACATTGCATTTTCGGCTTTGTGTTAAAAAGAAAATTACTACGAATTTAATTTAGTTTCATCTATTGTTTTGATTGTAATTTATTAAAAATGCCAGATTATCTTGGAACCGATCAACGTCGTGTTAAGGGCGATGAAAAGGAGGAGAAGGAGATAAAATCTTTGGACGAGGGCGACATTGAATTGCTTAAAACCTATGGTCAAAGTCAATATCATAAGTCAATTAAAAATATCGAGGAAGATATCCATAAAGCCATTAAGCAGGTCAATGAGCTGACTGGGATAAAAGAAAGTGATACAGGATTGGCTCCACCAGCTCTCTGGGATCTAGCTGCCGATAAGCAAACTTTACAGAATGAACAGCCCCTGCAAGTGGCTAGATGTACGAAAATCATCAACGCTGACTCAGACGATCCGAAGTACATCATCAATGTGAAACAATTTGCAAAATTCGTTGTGGATTTGGCCGATTCTGTAGCACCTACAGATATCGAGGAAGGAATGCGTGTTGGTGTTGACCGAAACAAGTATCAGATTCATATACCACTTCCACCTAAAATCGATCCAACAGTGACTATGATGCAGGTGGAGGATAAACCCGATGTAACGTACAGTGATGTTGGCGGTTGCAAGGAGCAGATTGAAAAACTCAGAGAAGTTGTTGAAACACCATTGTTGCACCCGGAAAAGTTTGTGAATTTGGGAATAGAACCACCAAAGGGTGTTTTACTGTTCGGTCCTCCTGGCACAGGTAAAACCCTATGTGCTCGTGCTGTTGCAAACCGCACGGATGCGTGTTTTATCCGTGTTATTGGTTCCGAGCTGGTGCAGAAGTATGTGGGCGAAGGCGCTCGTATGGTGCGGGAACTCTTCGAAATGGCTAGATCGAAGAAAGCTTGTTTGATTTTCTTTGACGAAATCGATGCAATTGGAGGTGCCCGTTTTGATGACGGTGCAGGTGGAGATAACGAAGTTCAGAGAACTATGTTGGAATTGATCAATCAACTGGATGGCTTTGATCCTAGAGGAAATATCAAGGTACTGATGGCAACAAATCGGCCAGACACTCTGGACCCTGCGCTTATGCGTCCCGGTCGCTTAGATCGTAAGGTAGAGTTCGGCTTGCCGGACTTGGAGGGGCGCACTCACATATTCAGGATTCATGCTCGATCGATGTCGGTGGAGCGGGATATTCGCTTTGAGCTGCTGGCACGTTTGTGTCCCAATTCGACTGGAGCTGAAATTAGATCGGTCTGCACTGAAGCTGGTATGTTTGCCATTCGAGCACGTCGAAAGGTAGCTACTGAGAAGGACTTCCTGGAAGCCGTCAACAAGGTCATCAAGAGTTATGCCAAATTCAGCGCAACACCCAGGTATATGACCTACAATTAGGCCAACCAAGGCACTTGCTATGTTTTTGTAATCTTCATGAGTTTTCATCTAAATAAAATTTAATCAAATTATTATTAATCGATCGAGATAATCAAGCGCTTGTTGTTCTTTGTGAGTAGTGAAGGGGAGTCTTTGTTCTGAGATCAATTTTCTAGACAGAAATCTCTAGTTTAGGAATGGCCAAAAAGATTTTTACGGGCTACAGTTCGATATGGGCATGATGGCAACGATGCAAAGCAGTGACATCACAGCGTATACCTGAAGATGAATTGTAAAGTGTATTCTCTCAAATTGTAGCCAATACCACTGTACATATAGAACCAAGTTGATGGTTCAGTACAACAAAAAAGAGTACATAGCATGGGTTGAAACAACGATAAACCAAAGAAGCAGCAAGTAGATAGGATTGTCGTAGTTTATTATTTGGAATAAATTGCTAGTTGCTCAATTCGCAATCAGATCAACACTTCGTCGTTGTGTTTAAGATAGCTTGATAAATTTGGGCTCAGCCGTTCTAAAATGATAACTGCGGTTGAGTATAACGTCATCTCAGCTGATGCTAGTTGGTCAAGACAAGAACATTCTATTGCTCTCCCTTTATCCTAGGCTTCTCAATGAGATGAGGCAGTTTGGTCCCTTGGTCAGACTTGTCGCTTAATGGAGTGAACGCCTTCTGGCGACTGTAACCAACGCGACGTTGAACTTGCGCGGGGAAAGACCAAGTAAACAAATTTCTAACCGCCTTCCCTCACGCTCATCAAAATACAAAACCAAAATTAATTCTTAAAATTTTATTACTACCACGGTCAAGTGGTAAAAATAGAAAACATCAGTAAAACCGCACAGCTTATCGCTTCCTGCGCAAGTGTAGACGGTTCTTGCGCTTCCAGGCAGCGCGACGTGATCCTCCAACTGTTTGTGAGTACCTGTAGCCCTTGCCAATGCCACGGGAGCTCTTGCCAGCCGATGTGAGACCACGCAGTTCACGATGCTTGTGCACGTGTTTGCAGATCCAGTTGATCTTTGGATCGACGCGCACTGCATTGTGGTGGGTGTCGATCAGAATGACTTCAAAATATTTATATGAAGCATCCTGAGCAACCCAGTAGGAGTTAAGTACTCTCAGTCCTCCCAATCTGCGACCAACACGCTCCTGAAAAGATAAAAAGGAATAACTTTAGCATCACACTTCAATCTTAACTGATATCATAGAAGCGATGATATTTTCAGACATCTAAGGAAGGTTGATAGATGGTCAGCAAGGTTATCTCTGATTCCATCTGTTTTATCATCAGTCAAAGCCCAAGAAATCTCAAAATCAACCCATAAACTCACCTCAGCAATAGACTGGAGGCCACGGTATGGCTTCAATTCGTTGACACCATGGCTCTTGGGTTTGCCATAAGTGCAACCCTTTGGCACTGGGCGTTTGCGGCCACCACGACGTACACGAATTCTGTAGATAACATAGCCTTGCTTTGCACGGAATCCCAAGCGACGTGCCTTATCTGGGCGGGTTGGCCTTGGAGAGCGGTGCAACTTTGTCAATTGACGGTACTGCCAAACGCGAATACGAAGCAAATAGCGCATAACATCACTCTGCTTCTTGCGATACAATTCTTGCATATAACGATACGCACCCATGATTGCGTCCTTTCACGGCGATAGACCTAGTAACAAAACGTTTTTTGGGGGTTAATTGATATTTTTTATCAATAACTGTCACATCATCGGTCTATCGTTTTACGGATATGTAACCGACGCCTTGTGGAAGTCATTTTCTTAGTTTTAATTTCTAGAAATAAATGCATTAGCTTTGAAAAAAATTTAATTTTGAAAATGAACTGTGGCAAGCGAGTAAATCGTGTTCGTTTCAGTTAGCCAAATCGACATGGATTGTCATTCCGAATGGTGCACGGCCAGATAAAAATTATCATCACTAGAACACGATTTAACGCAGAGTAAACTAAGAAATTTACAGCATTTCAGCAAAATGCACGACGAGAGTTGATATTTACCTCTTGGGGGAGATTTCGCCTGAAAGAAGAAAAGCACACCATTAGTCGGATGATTTTGGAAACAATTTAACATTTTGAAAATAACTACATTGTAGCAATGTATTTTAATTGAGAAATAGAAGTAAAATGTAGTGATTTTTTAGATAAATGTAAATTAGAAAAAGTTGAATTTAAGAGAGAACACACCTTTACTTCACGAAGTTAAAGTTAAAAAGAAAGGAAATGGCTGAAGTAGTATACAAGTTGACAAATGACAAATGCTGTGTTCGAAAGATGGCGGCTTTTGAATGGAATTGTGGTGGAACCACATGTTTAGGGGTTAGGTTACACTTGTAACTTATTTGACGAACAGAGTTAATTCTTTTAACAAAATAATTTATGCTCAAATGTTTTGTTGATAGTTTAAGCTGGAAATACACTGTACAACCGTGGTACCGACCTGCGTTGTGCCGACGTCAGCCCAACCGTTGTATGCAGCACACACATTATACAATCTGCGTGTGATTTACGTACAACCAGTCATTGTATTCAGTAATTTCCTAGAAATTTATGTGAAAATATCCCTGAAACAGGGGAATAACCGATATAGGTCTATGAAATCCATCCAAAAAATTTTTTTAAAAATTGAAACCATAGTAACCCGCCACCAAAACAGCCAAAACACAACTGAAATCGGTACAACAATTATTGTATGTGCGAATACACACCATACAAGGTGCATACAATCTGTCGCATACGACAGCGATTGTACACTCAGGACCATGCGACCGTACAATACCGGTACAACGGTCGGTTGTGTGGAAACACACGATATAATCGTCGCATACAACCGCAGATTGTAAACAACCGTTGTACGATAGTTGTATCGTGTATTTCCAGCTTTATGCCACATTTTTAGAAAAGGTTCTCATGTATGGGTCCGTTGAAAGGTTATTCCATTTGTTGCAACTCAAATTATCGCTTAAAATGCAGCCTTAGCAAAATCTGAAGAAGAGTATTCTTTAGAAGTTCGTCCGTTAGATGTATCTCAAAAATTGGATCCCTTTGTACCGTTATTGCAAGAGCAAAGTAGAAATTAATACATTTATGTCGTGAGATGAGCGAACTATGGTCACTAGCAACATATTTGACTTTGTCTTCGATAGGGAGCTCCATAAACCAAAAACAAGATACAACCATTGAGCTCAGGGATTAATAGATAAAACAGGAATTAAAATTCCTGACTTGACAAATGATTAAATTACCAGCAAACCTTCTACTTAAAATATTTAAACATCCATCCAAAACACCAACAAATTTCGAGCACTAACCAACACCATAGATTTCAACCACTCGACACATCGAGTCTCGTGTCTGAAAACAATTATGACATTTGCCATTATTTGACAGCTGCATCGACTTCGCTTCGCCACAGTAAATATTTTCTCTAACGCCGTTTACGAATCAAATCAAAACCAAAAAGAAAAAAAGGAAAATTGCCCGAAACAAATCTCATAATTTACAAAGTTACAATGGGAACCGATGTTATTAAATCGTACGATTCACTACAGCAAGAATTAGATCGTGCTAAGCACACCCTTGTTAGCCTTAACGATAATATTAGACGCATCATAGGCCGCGACCCAAAAGAAACCAATTTAAGGTTAGTGCATTGCTGCAGTAGCAAAGAAAAAAAAAAAAACTACAAAATTCATTATTTTCTATGAAACCTGTTTTTATTTTTATTAGGGGCGATAGAAAGCGTCAACTTAACGACAATCGTCGCAACGATTCGAACAATGATCGGCCAAGAAACCGCGATAATAGTCCGCCACCAGCTAAACGTCGCATTCAAGATGCAAAATCTGTGTTCAGTCGTTTGTCTGGGCCACCGCCTGTCACACCATCTCCTCGTGATGAAGAGCCCGTCAAACCGCGCATTTTCTCTCGTGTGATAAGAGAGCTTCCTTCGCGACAGGAAATTGTCACCGCACAAGGACCCGATGCAGAGTCGCGTGCTCGTAATCGTCGGATGTTTGGTTCGCTACTAGGAACATTGCATAAATTCTGTCAAGAAGAGTCACGTCTTAAGAAAAAGGAGGAACAGAAAGCGATGGTCGAGAAAAAGGTCGAAGAACAAGAGATTCAAGAACGCGCCAATTTAAAAAAGGAACGGGAAAATCTATTCATGGATCGGAAGCGAAAGCAATTAGAGATTCGGAAACTTGAGTTGAAAATGTATCGTCTCAGAGACTTTGAGGCATGGGAGAAGTCCAAGAAGGATTTAGTTCACTTTATTCGGACAAAGTCAAAACCTTACATTTACTTTCGACCGAAGGTGCTGAATAAGAAAACGGAAAAGTTATTGGCAGAGAATCGGGTTGCTATTGAGCGGGAAATTGAAAAGAAGCGAGCAGCACTTAACGAAGAAATACTAGAAATTGAGAATCGTTTCAGATTACGTGAGGACACCGAAGACGTGAAACCGCATAACAATGGGTCGCAACATCCGACGAAGCATGATCGCCAGAAAGCCGACGATGATGACGAAGAGGAAGAGGATGACGAGGAGGAAGAGAACGTTGAGCAGATCGACAGCGATCACGAGCAGAGGGAAGTAAGCCGCATCATTAGCAGTAATAACAATCTCGAGGAGCTCTCATCTATACAAATTAAAATTCAGAACGGTGGGTACTCTTATTGTAATTCTCCAAATGAAAGTATTTCAAGGGGAATATGAGTAGTTTCGAAGTTTTTCTCACCGAGATATGCGGTAATGTTCCCCAGTTTGACTATGTGTTCATTGATATGAAGAAATAGAACCGAGTGAAACCACATTTTATAGCAATATTCTGAGCATAAGGCTAGAGTAAATCGGAAGCATTTAGAATCATCTTGTGAAATAGAGAGCGAGCATCGTTACTTCAGTTGTTTGGAGACTGTCTATGCTTTCACTCTAAGAACTATTTTAACGTAGAAATTGTGTGTCACTTAGAGACAGTCCCCTCGTTGCACGTATTTCTAGCGGCTTTTTTCAAAACAGACAACTGCTACGGCGGGTGGAGTATGAAATTACCTTAGGCACATGCTCCCAAATTTAATGTCTCAAGATGGTACTCAAAAAAGGTCTCTTGGTTCATTTATTAAGATCTTCGTCTGATAACATGTGCGAAGCTCACTCTAAAAGACTTATAACTTGACTCTGCTCTAGCTAGAGCATTCATTTACCAGAATATCTACGATGACAAGTACCTGTGCTGCATGGTTCCTCGGTCTAGCCGGTTCAGTTTTTCTTACTTGTTCGAGTTTGTGGTGGACCTACGTCAACAAGCTAGGTATTTCAAACAGCTAGGTATTTAGCTCACTGCCTCTAGTTTCGCACAGCAACTCGGTTGAGGCCCTTTAGGTGAGGTGTGTCGAGGTGTTCGTTCGCTCTTAATTTGCTTGTCACCTCGAAAACTAAGGGAGATAATGGTAAGGTTTGAGTAGGATTTTGTAAACACAAACAAGTCCGTGATGGCGATGGGATGGATTTGAGACTTCTGAGGTGTTTGAGTCAGCCAAGATGATGCTGCTTAATATAAATATTGTAACCGAATGCGTTTCCATCTCTCTAGTACTCTGCGTTACACCGCTTTTCTAGACAATAATGCTGATGCTTCAATACGGTCTTGCATACATTAACATAGTGTACAATTTCTTAAGCTTACGTTTGAGGAACTTTGTTGTAGACCAACAGACAATCGAATCATAGGTCCAGTGCAACATCCCCTGGTTTCCTATGCTTAGGAATAGAGCTGTGTTCTATTCAAGGAATCCATTCACTCTTCATGTTCTAGTTTCTTAAACGTCCAATACTAAGTCGATGTCGTTCTAAAGCTTCTATAGTTCGTCGCTGAATATCCTCCTCCAAAGTCCGTCAACGCAAGGGGGTCGAATTTTTGTTTGCTCAAAACGATCAAGGATATGTTCAACCGCTTTCGATAGAGGCCATGCTTTAGCACCATTGTCTTCCTTGCCCAAAGCAACAGCGGGATGGCATTGTCAGAATTATAGCAGAGCCAAGGTAGAAAAAGTCCCTGATTACCTCGAAGTAGTGTCTACTGTGACATTCCGCCCGATGTGTCCAATTTTGTTTACAGCAAATACTTAGGTTCACTCTCTTTCATCGCGTTAACCCAATTCTGGTTAATGAAATCAATGTTGTCAGCGTATACAAGTAGTTGCATAGACTTTTGAAAGATTGAACTCTAGTATTGCGCTTGTGCCGTGTAGACCTCTGCCAAAAATATGAACGTCGATTCTCTTACTCTGATCTTTTTCGTAGGGCCTCCGAAGATATCCATCTAGATGTTCATCTTTGAAGGGTTGAATTCTCTTGTTTTGCAAATATTAATAAATATTTTCTCTCATTTTTATTTCACAGATATTAAAAAGGAAGACATTGATCCAACTGAAATAGAGACAGACATTACCAACGAAAGGACATTGGTTAGCAGCATTGTTGTGCCTAGTAAGGAGATTAAAAGATCGTCCGATTGATATCCTCGTAATGGTGAAGAGAGATCGCGACGGTAACCAAATGTGTAAAGTAAATCTAAATTGGAGATTTTTCACCACTAATGTAGTATTTTACAAAATAAACTGTATAATTGAATTGCTATTTAAAAAGAGTAAAAAACAATTTAAGAAACAAAAATTAAGAGCCACAAATTTGTTTAAAGTCGACGCGACGTTAATGTTAGCTGATCCTGAAGGAATGTAACAAATCGTGGATTTGCAGAAAATTATGATGACTTATTGCTTATGAGAGTGATTCCCAAAGGGTTTTCAAATAAAGTTGTATTTCTAGGCGGTTACTCTCAACAACCGACTAGAGGTCAGTCTGCTGTATGAATTGGATGTTAATTCCCAATTCCACATCTTACATGATGTACTTAGGGACTAACAAAAGTTAGTGTCAATTTTGCAGTTTAAAAAAAAAAAAGAAGATGCATTTCTGTAGCTTATAATCTAAAGAATATTTATTTCCAAATTCCAGAACAATAGGTAAAAATGGAGACGAGAAAGAGAAATATTAGTGACGTAAGCTCGGTTGAAGTTCTACCGCCAAAACAGGAAAAAATTCGTTTTGCCATTCTCTTCGGATTTCGACGTCAACTCACGCCAGTCAAAATTCTGTACGAATGTCAAAATGCATACGGAATAAATGCACCATCTCTTGTTACTATTTCAAAGTGGTTTTGAAGATTCCAGACTGGCCATTTTTCTGTGGAGGACGAATCTCGTGAAGGTCGGCCCAAGTCCTCGACCGACGATAGAAATGTGGCCCTGGTGAAGGCTTAAATTGACGACGAAGCCAGGATGACACAGGAGATGATAGCGGATGAACTGGGCTTGAATGCCATGGCTGTGTCACGAATTTTAAATCATCACCTGAAATATTCGAAGAAGTCAGCTCAATAGGTTCCAAAAATTTTGAATTTTAGTTTTGCTCTCTATTTCCTGGATAAGTATGGAGCCTAGAAGGTGTAAATCCTCCAGTAAAGGCCAAACAACAAAACTGAGCGACTAAAGTTATGATGTCGATGTACCAGGGCGAAAATGGTCACCGTCATCCCGCTTAAAACTGGTCAGACAGTCACTGCTAATTGGTATACTGAAACTTGTTTACCACAAGTTTTCTTAAATTTCCTAAGACACCGATAAAAAGAGCAGCTGCGCCGCTACTTTTTGCACCACGACAATGCGCCTGCGTACACTGCTGAAAAAACCAACGACTTTCTTGAGCTCTTGGGCATCAATGAAATTCGCTCAGCACCTTATTCTCCGGATCTAGCGCCGTGTGACTTTTGGCTGTTTGCATTCCGTTTCGAAAATTTTCTGCTTTTGTTCGTTTTTTGGGCAGAGGTCTCCTAAGTATTTGTATAACAACTGAATCGATTTCAAAAATTCTTTCAATATTGGAATGGTGGCACTTTTTGCTACCTTTTATCTTTAAAAGTTCCATAGGAACCGACGTTTTCCAGCGACTTAGTATAAACCTTAGAATGTATTTAATGCGGGCAAAGTCGCGGGGGGACTGCTAGTATAGATATATTACTCCATCTGGGGTTGGGCAGCGATAGGAAGTATGCCAATATTTTGCTCTCAACGACGCGACGGTGAGTGCAGTATTGCGTGCTAAGCTTTGTCTTCTTTGTTACTGTGACCTGGGGTCGAATTACGGCATCAGTGATTGAGTAACTCGTCACGTAAAAATGAGGATTATAACGTATAAACGATTATTCCGACGTTATGATGCTCGTTTTTATGTGACGAGTTACTCGATCACTGATGCCGTATTTCGACCCCTGGGATCCAAAGAAAAAGAACCGGAGAAAACGGCGCTGGATATTCTCGATTCTCAAAACATGAATACGATGATGCGGGGACCATACTTGACTGGCGTACTCTAGGAGGATAGCGTCTTGACTATCCAATAAGATATTAATGTTGTGTTTGGGTGGCGGGTTTCCCGAATCGCAAGAAGTTTCGCCTGGAAGATTGAAAAATTCGGGAAGTAGTAGGGTTTGAATACGTTAAGGGTTTCTGAGAAAACTCCTGCACCAACTCCGCAGTACACGGAGGCAAGTTTAGCGGTCGGTCGTTTTATTCTGCTCTGAAAGGAAAATTTGTAGCGAAACTCTCATGTCGTTCCGATCTGCTCTGGAAGGAAAACCTGCAGTGAAACTCTTTCATGTAATCTGTTGGGAATGCAACAGTTTCTCTTGGTAGAAAGTTAAGGATTTTATTTTAACCGTCAGGCTTGGCAGTCTAGCACCCAGATTCTTTCAAATACACTATTTTTGTATATTAATCGAGGGGTAACATATGGAAGAGAATGGGTAGGGCATCGATTAGACCACAACGACCACAGAGGTCTCGTTGTGCGGGCATAGAGTCGTTTTTGGCTGGATCCGCATCTTTTACCAAAGATTCTGCGGCATAGAAGGCTACTTCTTCAAGTTTGGGGCACATGGTATAGCACAATTTAGCTTCTAAAGATCGCCAAGTCTTTAAGAAGCTGATAACAGTCCAGGGAGTTTTTTTTTTTCTCGGTTATCATAGGTCTAATAACGATATTGGGTACGTCGCTGCAGGTTTCCTTTCAGATACTGTCTTGACATGTTCATTTTGTTTTTCAACTTTCAATCAACTCACAATGACTGGCAGAAGACCAGAAGCTAGCGGCAAATATGTTTCAAAAACGTACATAATGTACATTTGTGTGTTTTAGGGCAACACACATTGTAGCTCTTTTCCAATGAGGCCTTCTCAAAACATATTTTGATAAAAGCTCTCATTAAACTTGAACACAATTGAGGATACGTAAAATAATTCCCAAAAACTTCCATCAAACATCGCCCATTTGTTTTTTATTTGAAAGACAAATAAAACCAGCCAGCGATTTCGACGAAAAATGTCGCCAAACTTTGTCCCATAAATATTTATATCATAATAAAATTTAGCACTGAATAATTGCTTTCTGTAAACACAAATTAAATATGTAAATGTGCCATCAAATTAATTTTTGGCCACTAACGCATTCTGACTGCTGGTCGGCCCAGTTTTTCTCCTTAATTTAGTGACTTTGCATCTCTGTTCGTAGTCGTGAAGCCACATAGTCGAGGGATAAGAAGAGTAACCAACCCATCTACACCCACAGAGTATTTAATAGAGAGCTCGTTAGATATGGCACGCATCATCCAATTCCCGACTTCGGAAGGGGAAAACTCGAATTAAATTTTCAGAAAAATTCCCAAAAAGTTAATTAAAAACTTTTGTGTGGCATTCAACGATCCAGCAATTGACTTTAGTGTTCGTTTGTTCTATCTACAGACGCTTGGACCAAGGGCAAAACTTAATTCTAGATACAAATTGGATTATAAATTCTAAACGTATAGAACTGTCGCGCGATGACAAATACATACATACATGTGCAGTTGGGGTCCTTCTACGCTTGCTTTTATAACTATTTCAGGTTCCAGCAGCTATCCGAAACAGTATCCACCTCACATGAAAGACGAAATGTGTTGAGAGGAGCTAGCAATGGCAAGCATTCTGGTCCTGCATCCGTAGAAGGGTTGTTATTATGCAGAACAATGCATATGAACATATGAGTCTGGTTAACATTCGGAGAGGATAACAATTTTCCGGATATTCCGGGTGCAAATTGGCTGAAATAATTGAACTTTTAAAAGTGCCAGGAGGTCCTGGAAATGAGACGTTAATCCAGATGGCCTTTCATTCAGAAGCTAAGTCTGTTTAATTTTCATACAATCAAGATTTTCATGACTAAATTCATTCGAATGGAAGAAATGAAAGTCGGTTTTTTGCATAATTCCGCACTTTACAGGGTGACTCGTAACAGAACAGTTTAACCTTTTTTTCTAATCACACCCTTATAGAACGAATTCAAGCCATCATAGAGCTCTTTGCAATGTTCTGAAAAAATGTTCTACAAAACGAGGGAAGCGAGCTTGAAGTATTGAAGAGTTGAGAATGTGTGCTCCGCTGTTTCTTCACTGGTAAGGAGTACTGGGCTATAAATCGACAACCTGGTATACTTACTTACTTATCAGGCCAGCGACCCTTGGAGGGTCTGAGCCTGAACTAATGCCGCTTTCCATCCTTTACGGTCCCGGGCACGCTGCTTCCAATTTACTAGACCAAGGCTTCTGGCGTCCGCGATTGCCTGATCTTTAAACCGGAGGTTCGGTCTTCCTCTTCTTCGCGAACCAGGTGGCTGGGATTCGAAGATCCTCTAAGCTGGAGCATTCTCGTCCATTCGCTCGATGTGGCCGAGCCATTGCAGCCGACAACCTGGTATAGAAGATTAGATGTTTTGACACGTTTAATTTCGAGCTTCATCTTGACAACCAATCTCAGTTCACCGGTTTGACAAAGTAAATTGAAGACTTTGAGTAGAAAAGACACTCCGACGTACGGTGGGTTAAATATTTCGACTAGAGTATCATAGTCCCTGTCGTGCAGAACTATCAAAAGAAAGTCTCACTGAGTTCCTCTTGGAAAAGTGGGTGCTTCCTAAGAAAGGCTTATTATTGCCAATGCATTGAATGAGTTTTGAATGAGTGTCTTGAAAAGTTCTACCAGGTCGTATCCAACTTAACATCTGTTAGGGTCGCCTTTCTTATTAGGAAAAAGGGACACCCCACATCGATCCATCGGATAGAATGGCACAGTTGACAGATTAAACTTCATCTCATCAGAAATTAAACGTGGAATAGGTATCTCTTATCAATCGGTGTTCCTTTGCGCTGATAAGGCAGCTGAGTCTCTACACAAGAACCTAGCGAGCGATAAATTCATTGAAAGATATTTGGTGTCGTTTGCGTTGATGCGTCTTGAAGGATAGGGTTCAACAGCAGTGACTATGTAGTGACAGTCAAAAATCTGTGCAATGGTCATTTGGGATAGCTAGGACACGTACATAGAACGAATGAAAACTAACGTTCCAGCTCGCAGAATCTTCGAATAAAAACAGGACAAAGCACTTGAAAAATGAGAAAGGAGGCTTCAGTCAACTTGGAATGCGTAACTGGAGGCATTTAGCCGAGATCCAGACTCACCTCGAACTGTAGCGTGATCTAAATAAGTATTTTTGGTCTGCAGCTTCTATAGAAGTTATAATGAGACAATTGAAATTTATTAGTCCTAATAGGAGTCTGATGTTCAGTCTACTGAAAGCTAAGAAGATTTTCGTTCTCAATAGACACAAAGTTCAGGATTTATAGTCCAGAAAATACTAGTGAGTTACTTGTTTCTTAGTCCTTTACTCACCCCAAACGTAGTTCAGTGCTGAACATGCAAATAAGCTAGTTCAATGCTTTCGAATCCATGGTGTCCAAGAGTTTAATAGAGTGATTGTGGATGGAGTTGAGTGATTCATTGACATTGACTGACAGCTTGACTCTCTATAGAGATTGCTACATCCGATGGAGGTAGTCTATGAAAAAGATCTCAGCTTGAAAACATACACCAGAAAGATCCGCTTGTCTGAATCACAGAAGACACCAGCCTCTGTTTTATAATTTTGATTCGTCTTTGAAGAAGGTCATCTTATTGACAGCCAATGCTGTTAGATTTCCTTCCTCTCTTGATGAAACTAAAGTTGAAAGCGACTTTTTTAAGCCATATTCTGGAATGTTATAGCGTCTAGAGTCATGGGTGCTTATCGCATTTTAGAACCGACGCTTATCGGTAGGTGTTTTTGTCTGTTGATTGGCAGAAGGTAAAGTATGGATTCCAAACCTACTGATTTCAAGGTATTTGCTCCTTATCAGGGTTGCCAAGCGACTTGCCTTGATGAAAAAGGCATAAATTAGAGACAAATAGTTGTCTGATCCACAAATGACACTGATAGGGACACATGTCAACAGGAATATCGCTTACACTTTCCATAAAATTCGTTTGAAAAAGCATCCTTCTCCCACATCATGTGTGCAAGTAATCGATTAAGTACCCAAAACGTTCTCACAAGGCGCCGTTAAAGTTCCTTGAAATACCTTCGTTCATAGACATCAAGAGGACACAAACAAAAAAAAATAAAAATAAATAAGCACTATCATTATACTCGTCTATATGTACACTTCCAAGGCCCTCAATGATACACTAACATTATCCTTAATTAAAAAATAACAAAGCTCTTGCTGTATCATCCACATTGTGTGCGACACACATCCAAACCTAAGTACGGCTAATTGTAGTAAAGGTATGTAATATCACCCAGTAACCAACCATAAACCCCGCTACCGGTTGTGCATTGTAATTACCCCGATCCTTCCATCAAGGTAGCACACCAGCAGCCGGGTTAATTGTTAGGGATGTCATTAAAAATGAATAATGTCAGCTCATTGCAGCCACCCCGCCACTCTTGTGCTTTGCAAGGGTATAATCGACGTGCCGGTGTATGGCAACAATTTAATTTCACTTGCTCACGGGCAATTTAAACGGTTTTTCCCACGTATCCAAACATATATCTGAAATACACGCAAATATGCGGGTGATAGCCTCATTATGACAATCAGCCTTTTTTTTTTTTTTTCTCCGACACAAACACACACGTCGTCGTCCTTTTGCACAAAACAGTCCATCTGTCGAGGAACCGAGTAACAAAAAAAAAAAGGGAAAGAGTATTATTCCAGGATTAAAGATAATTAAAAAACAGTTGTGCCGAAAAAACGAGAGGATAAAAATATTAATCAATTCGTTAGCTTGCTTAATTAGTGAAGCATTTATGGAAATTAGCCTTTTGTGGGTTGGTGTGATGTGTGTGGCTAGTTGTGACACCTTTACGTAAGGTTCATCTGCAGAAGGAATCCTCGTACATACACATATTATATGAGACTCGATCAATCCGTGATTTAATTATGAAAATTGAACAGGGTTACCGCGTGCACTCAATTGGACGGACACATTGATGTTTGTGGTATTTATTTAATTTCAAACCAATTACAGTGATTATATGAAAGTTGATTCGATTCTATTGGCCCATTGATGGTGATGGGATCGAATTTAATTCGACTATTGAGGGAAATTAGTTATTTCTGATAATTTAAAACCTTTGCGGATGTCTATGATGCTAATTGGCATCAAATTTGATGCAATTAGCGTTTAATTCAGAGGCTCCGATGGGAAATCGACGAAATACCAGTGGAAATTACTAAGTTGGATTTTTGGCCATTTTAGATTAAGTTAGGTTGTGTAACCATCTCTCTCGGACATTCTGAAAGGAAGATGTAGATAATGCAATCCATTTCTACAGCGACCGATTGAAGGTGGTGGTATTTTCTCTGATAGACTTAATCCCAGTCTCTGTTTCGGTCTTAAAAAATCATTCTAGCGTGTTTATGGTGGAAATATTGCCCATTAAGGAAAAATTTGATGTCCTTCATAGATATCCGCATTTTTTCGGAGAATCAAGCAACAATCAGGTTCTTGGAATCATTTTCTCTAAACTCAATAGAAGCTGTAGATTACCGATCGTCTCTCTAAGAAATTGTAAAACAGACAAACTCGCTAGATGTGGAACAACTATACTTAACGTATGCTTCCAGATAAAGGTTCCTTGGGTATATCGATCGCTGCTTGAATTCAAGCTGGATGCTATCGAGACAACAAATCCTAAGTGTACGTGTGTAGCGACGAAACAGATTTGGGCGCAGCTGGATCTGGAACGATCTAGGAATCTAATTTCCCTCAACAGATTGTATATCAGCACCACAATAAGTCTCACCACGAGACACCGTCTAAAAGGCAAACATGCACAAGCAACATGATAGAAGAGGAGGAGGTAACTATTCCTCACCTTCATTGTAGCTGCTCAACTCTCTCCCGCAAAAGAAAACTTCATTTTGGAGAATTATTTTAAAACGACTTAGACGATCAGATAAACACAAATGTCAGAAACCTCCTAAGCTTCATTAGAAGATTCAATTGGTTTAACGAATAGGTAAGGAGAATCCCTCTATACTCCACCATCCATCCTATCATCGGTCTAAGTGTGCTGGCTCTAGCTGGCAGCCATTTCAACTTAACCTAATTTAATCTACGTTGTAGCTAATGGTTCCATTGTGATCTTTCAAAAGGTTCTGAAAAACTTCTAAATCTTCCAGTATAACGTAAAGATCCTGTTGCAGCTGATAAAACGAACTTCCTTGAGGCTTTCGGAGAAGTAATGGCTTTCCTTCAATTACGGCTATTCCATTGACACACTCTGTACTCGTATGTACATTGAACCTACATATGTATTCATCTTCGACTTAAGTCCCAGTTTCCTGGGATGCTTCTGCAGAATGCAGTGTTCCTATTCTGTACCCAGCATTTTCTTTTGTTAACCATTTTTGGCCTACCTTTTCGATTATTTTGTCCCGGATGATTGCCATTCTTACGCCCAATGGTGGTTTGATGTCCTAAGCTTCATTTCCTTGTGGCTTCCCTATCCCACTTTATGCCAAATCATTTAAAAATTCATCCTCCGCTATCGTGGATTGTCCAGACACGCAGGGCGGAACCGAAGGCTTATTTTACAACTCTTGCCAAGTGGAATACTTCTCCGTTGCTTAGAATTAAGATGTTTCTTTTTTGCCTATTGGTGACTAAAATTTCATCACTATTCCGAAAATCCCGAGATCCAGGCTCCAGACTAGCTACCGATCGTTGGGAATTTTTTTTAAACAAAATTCTAGGATCTTATTTCGATCGGGAAGCTCTCTGATCTTCCTGAAGTTAGAATCAAAATCGCCGAACATGTACAGAGAAGGGGGAAAATTGGCTCCTCCTCCTTCTCGACCATGAAGCTTCAGCAGAAGTCGTTGTAAAGAACGCCAAGTCTAGAGGCGTGCTTGTGACTTAGGTGCGTATTAGCAATCTTTTTCGTCTTTTGAGACAGAGGGCACGTTTGAGATCCAGCTTTGACCAAATCTGCTTGGGAATAAGACAGGTGCTACCTACTGTCCATCTATGATTGGCGATGTTGATCGTGTTTCTATTAAGTAGCAATTTGCAGGTGGCGAGAGGCATGCTTAAATTCCCCTTTTCCGTTAGAATTGGTAGAGTTCTGCCCTCTCTGGCGAGTTCATCAGCCATGCAGTTGCCTGCAATTTCCCTGTGCTCAGTCATCTCGTTAAGAGACAAGCGACAATTAAGGGCTGTGTTTGAGTTGAAGGCGACAGATTCCAGGGGTTTCCGATCCCAACCAACAAGCTAACAGCCTAATGAATGACGTATTGACATTTTTGGAAAACTATTTTGACACCATAATTCGTTCACAGACTCTGTCTAGGTAACTGTAAGGACCTTTCTTGATGTAGGCGTCGGTCTCATTGTGCACTCTTGTTGGTCTTTGTTAATAGCTATTGACCTCTTAATTAACTACGAATTCCAACTGCATTTTCGTTTAAAGGTATCCCCCATCTTGTTAGTGTCATTTAATTAGAATTGTTCCCTACATCCTTTTTGCATGGTTTTTACAAATTTCAGATTGGTTTCACACAGGATGCGCTTGCGTTTGGATTAATCGGAAGTGTTGCTGAACACTGCTTCCGGTATCACCGTTAGCATCTAGCTAAATGTAGAGCAAATCCAATTTGCACTATTAATAAGGACCAACTACATTTTGGACAAAAAAAAAAAAACAATTTCCGTAGTGATTTTCGCTTCTCATTTGTATTTTCCATGTATTTGGGCTTCCCTACGGCTGGCCACGGTCATTTTGCCTTGGAAGTGGCAGAACTACATTTAGCTTTCATCTAATCTTACAACTGATATTGAGTTCTGTGCCGCATTTGACGGTGAATTCGAGGATACCCTCGGGTAGTTAAGCCATCTCCCAGCGAAGACATTAGAAGGCAAGCCAAATTGTTTCCTATTCAGTCGTGTACGCCTACAATGGTGGCGGTGTGTGAGTGGAAAATGAGTTTTATTCCGGTTGCTCCATTCTGGAATATGACACTCGTTTAGAATTGATCCGGTACATGGTGAGGTCATGTCGTATTGGATTCTATGCTGGCGTTGGCGTTGAAGAAGATTTGCTTTTTCTGTTTTTTTTTTGTTGGCCATTTGGCAGGCAATCCAATTTTCTTTTAAACGGTTTTTGTTGGCCGTTGATTTGTGCAAAGGAATAAGTCTGTGGCAATTTGTTAAAGAGCCCTTAAGAGAGTTCATCCTATTACTAACTGGGTATTCGTGTTTTGATTGTGTGGGGCTAAAAATAATTGCTCCAAACAGTTGAAGGCAAAGTTTATTTTTTGTTCCGGATAGTTGAACAGTTCATCTGGAATCTTGTTTTGTTTAATTATGCTCTGGTGGTGGAGGGTTTATTAATACAAAATTCCATTTGGGATTAGTTTTGAGAAAATGAAGTGAAATTTGAATGAATCTTTTCGAAATTTGACAAACAAAATAAGGTTTTGCTTGCCCTAGTTACAAGGAAGGGACAGAGGAAGGGTTCTATGTCTTATTCCTCCTCCTCACAGTTCTAAACGCATCATTTCCACCAGAAATCTTGTCTTTGTTCTGCAAAGGTCCCGGAATCGTTTAGTAATGTTGATGTAAGGCTCCTTTACTCCTTTTATCCAGTATCTGTTGGAATCCTGTCGAGTTCCTTTGTTAGTTGCAGTTTTAATTGCTGTCACAGGGATACATATTGCCTTTGTGACGCTCAGTTCTCTTTTTTCGTTTCCGATCCTTGTGAGTTCGTCATCCATTTCGTAAATCGTTACATCTTAGCGGCTCGGTTTCTTTTATAATTCACTTACTATGAATACCATTATGATGCTATTCACACAGCGCTAGTGTTGGTGTAGTGATTTCTGAAACTCAAGTGGTATTAGGTTTCAGTCTTTTTGCTCCGAGGGTGGTGTCTAGAATGACTGGGGAGAATTATTGGAACTGTTGCCATTGCTTATAATTCACAGTATTTCTTTCGAACAACCCGATATCATTAGTACGGTCAACACTTTCAAGCCATATGACCACCCTACTGCCAGTGCTATGCCTATACAGTAGAGTTGACATCAGCTTTTGTTCGCAGTTGATCGACTTTTTTTTTGACATCGGGATTCGAGCCTGGAAACTTCAGGGTGACAAGCGATGATGCATCCACTACACCATGGTCATTCTTATGGGTTTGTCCTTACAGTTTTAATGGCGTCTCCCCTTCTTGGTGTCTAATATGAGGATTTCAACCGCTTTCCCATGGTTCAAGATGATTAGCAGGTTCAATATCTGCGGGTGGGTACAATAGACGCCAGCCCCTGTTTGCCCTGCCATACTTTAGCCAACTGTGTGCACTTGTAATACACTCGTTGAACATTAGTTCATCCAAGATTATCTTGTCGAAAAAACTGTTGTTAATTTAAATCAACTTTATTATATACAAAAATAAGCACACGTATACCTCCGCATCTACATAAACTAGGTCTTAAAAATTACAACTTCTCCACTCTCAGAAATATGCCTCCACTAGCGGCCAGTGATATAGATCCCGGTATCATTTTGAGAGGAATTTTTGTCTTGGGACAGACAGAAAATCTAAACGATCTCAGAAGAACCACAAGTCCAGCGTTAGCTTGAAGTTTCCCAAAACGCATTCCAATACAATTGCGAGGACCAATTCCGAATGGTATAAACGAAGCAGGATGTCGATTAGCTATGTTCTCCTTTTCAAAGCGTGACGGGTCAAATTTTTCCGGATCGGGCCAGAGTTCTGGATCTTTGTGAAATCCGAAAGCTGGAATTGTGATAAAAACGCCTTTCTCGATTGTATATGGAGTGCCCTCTACCGGATAATCGTTTATAGTTTTACGAACTAGTGTTGGGATCACCGGATATTTGCGGAGAGTTTCTAAAAAAATAAATTTATCATTAATTGCAAAAGGAATCACAAAATTATTATGCATGGTCGTACCTTGAATAACTTGATCCACATAAGTCATATCCTTAATTGTATCATAGGAGAACTGCCCATTGTGTCTCTCAAGGACTTCCAATACATTTTCTCTTGCCTTATCTTGTACGGCTTGATCCAAAGCCATCTCATACAAAGCGAATCCCATCGTTGAAGAGGACGTTTCAAAGCCAGCGGCAAAGAATAAAAAGGATTCAGCGGTAACCTCGTTGATAGTCAGCGGAGGTAAATCGCCTGAACTTGAATTCTTCAAGTCGATCAATAGATCGAGGAAATCGTTGCGATGGAAGTTATTTTTCTCACGATATTCCACTGCGTCCTTGACTACTTTTGAAAAGAAATTCGCTATATCATCTCTAGTGCTTTTTATCCCAAGTGTCCTTGAGATATTTGGATAAATAGACAGCAACAGTCTTGGCAATGGTAACTGTCTTGGACGTTCAAAAATACCCAAAGCGTAGCGTCGGAATTCAGCATCCTTATCGTATAGACAATTGCAATCGAAGCCGAAAACGCACGATCCTATTACATCGGTGGTAAATCGCATAAGAATGTCCTTCATTTCCAAGTCTCTTGCTCCGCCGTTCTCTTCAGTTCGACTCAGGATGATTGATTCCAAGTTCTCGGCAACTTTCAGCATTAATGGTGCCATATTGCGCATCTTTCCTGTTGTAAAAGTTGGCGTCAGCTTGATCCGTTTGTTCTTCCACTTTTGACCGTCAATGTTGAACAAATGCGCTGACAGTGGATCGTCACGTTCGTTATAATACGCCGGACGATCGGGGAAATTATGGAAATCCCTAATCATGATATTTTTGGCCAAATCCAGATCGGTTATGATTGCCACAGGTTGGGTCATTAGGAATCCGCCCATAAATGGCCGTTTAGTTTTCTTGTACTTCAGATACAACTCCTGCATAAGTTCGCCGATGTGAAAGTCATGTCCGACTCCATCGAGGGTGCCTTTAAGGAATTTCGGCTCAATATATGGTACACCACGATCCTTCCAATATGCGTAGCGCTTCTTCAAAAGAAACACCAAAATTGCCGACAGCAGAGCAACTATCGAGACCAACACTAAAGACAACATGTTGCTGACTATCTAACTTGTTTTAGAAGAACTCCAACGAGCTGTCCGATTGCGACTGTTTTTATAAAAGCTGATTTGAGCGGGGCAGTCTTGTTATCAACAATGATTGTGTAGAAAATTCAATGATTATCAGTCACACAGTGAGGGCATTCCTATCTCTTCTTTCTGTTAGATATGAGCAAATTCGAAACAGCGGATCAAACAAAGACTTAATCTCTTGTTCTGAACAAAAATGACTTAGCGTCTTGATTTGTTTATCATTTTAAACACATGGAACTTGAAGTGCTCGTCATGATGACTATTTGATTACTTGCGGAGGCGATAATGAATTGTCTTGACTTCTTCCGAGAAAGATGAAAGGTTTTAGTGATCTATCTGTTATTCCTAGGTTTAGATTGTATACACAATACACGTATGTAGGTGAAATAATTCAGTTTTGTTTTCAAGTTTTATACAGGGTGGACCAATTGAACCTGAACAATGTGATTCGGCTACCTAGTAAGAAGTATATGGCGCATAAAGTTTAGATAAATGTTTGACTCTTACCTCAGTCGCAAAAGATCTACTGTGATACGAGTCACCTTTAACCAACGGTAGCGCCATATAAATCTCAAGATAGCATAACTTGTGGCTTGCTATTTGACATACCCAACTTGTCTTCAAGTAAGGGAATATTGCCGGAACAACGGATAAGGCAAATGGTAATACACTACTCACTCAATCTGCAACATCTTCTGGACTTGTGAGTCAAAAAAAGGTTTTGAAAACATGGATTGACTGGATCAACTAAGCCAACACGACACAAAAGGATATAAAATGTTAGAGCTGGGTCTTATGGGTCAAAGAAATCCTACTCAACTTGTACATACGAACATTTTCAAAATAACAGTCTTTCTTTGTTGCGAAATTAGTACGCGTCCAACGCCTAGCCGAAACCTGCATGCCAGGAAGCCTTCGCACAACTCCAACTGCTACACTCAATGCCATATTGGGTTTACCACCACTACAAAATTGTATTCAAATGGAAGCCAAACTAGGCATCCATCGACTTTATCATTCAAGCAACTTCGACACTTATCCCTGCTTGAAAGACTGGAGCAAGACAAGACCTTCAGCATACCTTCAGACGACATGCTACCCGAATATTGCTTCGACAAGAACTTCTCAATAGTTATCCCGTCGAGGGAGGACTGGGAGAACCACAAACCCCAACTAGCACCTTCTGCCCTCGTTTGGTATACCGACGGATCCAAAATGGAAACAGGTACTGGTTCCACAATCTTTGGAGAATTATCAGGTGCGAACTTCTCAGTCAGCCTTGGTGAATTTGCGTACATATTCCAAGCCGGTGTCTTCGCCATCAATGTGTGAGACTCAATCAGTTCTCTCACATCAAGGCGGAAATTATATTCATCTTCTCAGACAGTCAAGTTGCCCTAAAAGCGCTCGACTTGCCTGTCATAAAATCCAAATTAGTCCTAGAAACCCGCAATATAATCGCGAACAAGATGGTCATTCTTCACTGGGTTCCTGCACAAAATGCGTTTGCGGGCAATGAAAAAGGCAAAAGACGGCGCGATAACAGAATTCATTGGACCCGAACCCTTCTGTGGGGTAAGTAAATCACTCTTCGCAAGACACGCAAAGGGTCTTTGCATGCAAGATTTTAGAGAAGTTTGGCTCAACACACCAGGGTAAGTATGTTCAAAGCTGCTATTCCCTGTACCGTCACAAAGAAAATCAAATTTCATTGTGAACCTCGATAGGAGCAACCTTAGAGCACTAATTGGATACCTCAGCGGACACTGCTGTCTGAACACATACCTACATCGCATGAACCTTGTAACAGATTCAAGCTGTAAACTCTGCCTTGAGAGTGAAGAGACAATTCATCTGAGAACATTAGAGAAGGCACAATAGGATTCGCTAGAAACCGCAGTGCCAAGGGCTTTGAACAACCCTCCCGATACCATAATAATAATAATAATATACAGTCTTTTTTGATCTTCTGCCACTGACTCCATTTAGCCAGTTCGCGGCAAACGAACTAAGTGACCAAACCATTGGAGTATAGCACGTTCCGATCGGAGAAGTAGCTGCTTAAAATTGAGCTTCTTCCGTATTCTGGTGTTTCTCACTCGATTTCTGCGAGTTGCTTCAGCAAACACCACGACCAAAGGTGTGAGTTGGAACAAATATCAAGCTGAAGGCACTAAACTCACTCTTTCTTATTACAAATCGAACAAGCTCTCTCAAAATTGATTCAGGATAACTCTACATTGCTTCATCCATCATTCGTAAATAAGACTCCGAGGTACTTATACTTCTGCCTCCGTTTTAATAGGACTCCTTTGATATGCAAAGTTCACTGAACAGGAAACTTCCGATTTGTTCACATTTATCTCAATTGCAGCAAGAAGGGACTGCTGGGAATACAATGGTGGCGTGTGCTTGAGAAAGATAGGCGCCAGAAGTACTCAGATGCTGTAGAGGTCCATTTTACTTTGCAATTCAAAGAGAAGTGCATGTCCTTATGGAAAACAATACCCAAGGAAAATCTACCAACATCCATGCTGACAGCAAAGCAACAATCAAAGCGTTAACTAACCCCATATCAAAATCTTCTCGGCACCCACAACGTGCACATAATATGGGTACCGGGACAAATAGGTGACTAGAAAAAAGAAAGCTGACGAACTGACGAGAGAAGGGGCGAAATGCAACGACAAGGTAGGAATCACACTAACAGTCATCAAGACGACAATCGAAAGCAGGATCAACCGGGATTTCCACAAATATTGGGCAGACCTCATACCTAAATCAAACAATGTTCTTCGATGAGCTGTAACAGATCACAACTGAGATCAATGGGACTTCTTACAGATCACAGAAATCTCAATGAGCACGCAATCGGACTAGCTTACACCACAACTGGGATGAGGAAAAGGAGGACCTAGACTAGCCATTGGAAGACTAAGTAAGCAAAGTGATTGGTGACATTCTGGAGTTTTCCAAAAACACAGGAACATTTTCCCGACCTCACACAGAAGCTATAGGCACTCCCTTTTTATAATCCGCCTATCCCCCCTTTATCATATAAAACTTCCATCAACAGTCATTTCAGAGAAATTACAACGGGCCCAACCTAGGCTCTTCACTAAGGCCCTCAACAACTAACCATCAGCTCTTGGCAGGCAATGACAAACCTCTAAAAGAATAATCTGTCATGAGGAATCTATCTCAATCCGCTGTTTGGAGTTGGTCCCTTCTATACGTGCGAAAAATATAATACGCACACAATATGAATGGTTGGGAGTAGCTATAGGCCTTTGCTCGCTATAAGCTGTCGCGCCAAGTATTTATATTTTTTTTTAAGACGTAGAGCGAGTATTTTTTTTCCTCCATAAAAAGAAGCTCTAGAAGACCTACATATTTGATGTAGTCATTGAAGTCAAAATATGTTTCATGAGGCGTAATGATTTTTCTAAAATCCATCGTCTTGGAGATAGTTGAATAAATGAAATTTCCTCTTTATTATGCTATACATACCGTTAACTGTCATTTTGTCCACCCTGTGTTATAAATTAACTAAACAAATTATTCAGCTCTCTTGGGTTCCAAGTCTGTGAGTGATTTTCCATGACCTAATCTAATTTTTTATCTTCCAAATAATGTATATCTGTTATTCAAACTTTTTTTGTTTTTAATTTAATCAGACCTATTGATACCGTTATCATGGAAGGTTTATTTATAAAAAAAAGTCTGAAGAATTAAGTGCTTAGATATTTATAATCAATTGCGATGTGCCAAATCACCGGCAATTTTACGGAATTAAAAATAAAAGAAAGACGAAGAGATCTCTAGTAGACAGCCATCCTAATGGATTCTTAAGGCGGCTGTCCCAAAATGCGTCCAAAGAGTAGTCATAAGCAATTCAAAAAATGACAAGCGTTGACGCATTATCCATTGTCTACCAACTTCTGCTGAATCCTGGCTGCCTAGTTTCTAATACATAAATGACTTGGGAGTGGGCTGTGTGGCTGTGTCTTTTTACAGCTTCACTCGGTCGTAGGAGTAGCTGTGTCTTTTTACAGCTTCACTTGGATATCAAAGGATCTGTTGTGTTCCCTGGTCAGCTTTAGCTAGCTTTTCTTTAAGCAGATAAGCCCTAGAATCAAAACAAACAATAGGTAATTAAGGAGCATTCCCACTGTCTCATCAGGCGGAAAGGATTGCTAATAAGTACCCTAGTAGGTGTCATAACGGGAGAATGCATCATTGGCAAACACGCCTACAGGCTGGGCCTCCTCTACAACGACTTCTGCAGAAGCTGCATGGACGAAGAGGACGAGGAGACGATTCTCCTCCTTCTTTGTACATGTCCGGCCCTCTCAGCTCGAAGAAGAGCATACTTAAGTAGTCAGCTTCTTTCACAACCTAAATGAACTGGCTGGCATCAACATAGGCAGCCTCCAGCGCTTCATAGCAATCTCCGGCTGGTTCTGCGGGTAGTATTTCTGGTGAAGTACAGATCCATGTGGTAACACAAAGGACCTTATCTGGTCTAAATGAGGTTGCAACCTGTGGCCTGCCATTCCTTCCTTACCTAACCTAATTAAGGACCACAGTTAAAAGTTTCTCTTGCATTCACTGATTTTTTTTTACTTCCCACCTTCATAGGGGAAGTATTGTATCGGTCCAGCGGATGTTGAGATAATTGAAGAAATGCTTTTAAAAAAAAGATGTACTGGACAACGTAAGCACTTTGTGGTTTTATTGGAAACAATGTTCGCTGTGATTTAAGGCAATGCGAGGTAGGAAGTACAGGACTGGCTCACCAGTTGAATGTATCCTTGAAGAAATCCCACTCAATGTAAAAAAAAACACAAACTAGTGGAATAGTCAAGTATTGAAATGAGCCTACTCTACATTTCGCTGTAACCTCTTACTAGAGGTACCATGCCCTAAAGGGTAACCATTAAAATGTATATTACCTAATACCTACATGTCGCTCATTTGCTGCAATGCAATATCCATGAATCATTCCCCGGCGGATTGACTTCTCGGAACGAAACAACCTGTACATATAGTCATTTGTTTTGCGACCATGTGAACAGATGGCTGGGAGTAGAAACGAGTGGAGTATTTGAATCGAAAAACCGGCCAAAAGTCAATTTTCAGAAAAGCAAAAATTCGAGTAAAAATAAAGGATAACTGATCCTTTTTTGGTCGGGAAGGAAAAATATTTCCAAATGGAATACAAAAAGAATTTGATGCCGGTATTTGCAAGTACAAGGTGGCGCAAAAGTCATCACCCTGTCGGAAGATGCTATAATTTTTGCATATGGCGGCAAATGTCAATTTTTATTTGACATTTGTGAAGTAAACTGATACAAAATACACGTCAACAAGATATGAATCGCTATACTTCTAAAGAACGCGAAATAATTGTTTCGATTTTTTTTTTGCGGAATAACTCGCCGGTGGTGTTGGTGCAGTGTGAATTTCGGCGCAGATTTCCCGGTCGTCCGACACCAACTTGGCAAACACTACGATGTTTAGCCGCTCGCCTAGAAGAGTATGGGACAACACGAGATGCTTTTAGGTCTGGCCGGTCTCGGAGCAGCCGTTCTGCTGAGAATAACGCAGCTGTGGCTGAAGATGTTGAAGGGGACCCCGGAGTATCGTCCAGACGACGTGCCACGCACTTGGACATCAATCGGCGGTCTTTACAGATAATTTTGGTGAAAGATTATAAGATGTCCACTTACAAAGTGCAAAAGTGCATCAATTGTTAGCTGTTGACCGCCAAACGCGTGTAACCTACGCTCAAGCCATCCTAAATCTCGACCACGAGGGAGACAACTTTCATCGAAAAACATCATGAGAGACAAGGCAAAATTATCGCTTCTGGGGCACCGAAGTCACGAGTCTATGTCCATAAGCCTCAGACTTCCGACCTATCGCCGGAAGTTCTGGCAGGAGTGATGGAAAATGCCCTAAATCGGGCCCGATTGGTCATCAATTCTGGCGGCGACCACTTAGCCGATATCACTTTCTCGACTTCAGATAAACAAAATCCAAAAGCAGAACCAAAGTTTTTCATTCATAAAAACAAATGACAGCCAAAGAATATAGGGTGACAACTTTCATAGAAATAAGCTTTCTGATCTAAATTTTGAAAAACTTGTTTTGTTAAAGGTTAACTTGTTTTTGTTTCTTTTTCTTTTGGATTTTTCGGTAAAAAAAATAATAAAATGAAGATTGTTAAGTTATAAATTGAATTACTTGGTTTAAATTTAAATTACATTTCTAATTACTCAATTCAAATTACATTTTAATTACATAAGCTTAAGTGCAATTATTCATTAAATTACTACTGATAGTAATTATATATTTTTTTAATAACAATTACCTCGTTATTCCAATCAAATCTTAATGGTAATGGTAATTTAATTAGAATTTTAATGTGCCTTAGATGGTTTAGCACTAATCATTGTGCTACGGTGATCTCTGTTCCATTTCAATGTCAAGGTAGAAACGAAGCTAAATGGTAGGGTAAAGCAGCAACCAACTTGTATCTTTCCAGAGATAGTTATCTTTTCACTTGACTCTGAGCGCATTGGTCAACCAGGGTAAGATCATAAAATTCCCAAGAGGTGATATCATCCTTTCAGCGGAACCAATTTTGATCTTAAAAAGAAAACAAAGAAATATATTTGATTAAGTGGGCACGTCAGCATTTTTCAGACACTTACTGAGAAAGGCAGGCTCAGGATCTATTATTTTGGCTCTCATTTCCAGAGAGGTAGTTATATCCAGGTACGACAGACTCTATTCTCGCAACTCTGTAGTCATTTGGAATTGTTGCTTGAGACATAAGAAAATCAGTCAAATAAAAATGATAGACGAAGCCAATGTTGACGCCATCGAAAAAAAGCGAAGAAGTCACAACATCAGGAAGATATGAGAATGACAAGAGGAAACTTTTGAAGACTATAAACTGGAGCGGAAAAATAAAAATTAAGGACAAAATCCACAGTATGCAGCAGCTCACTAAGCAATAAAGGGGATGGCTGCACTGATGCTGAATATTGATATAGAAGAAGACAGCTCTTAACGAGATTTGACTTCGATAATGCTGTACAGAAGGAAGGCAGAAGAGGTTTATCGATTCAGAGCCCTAAGAGTAAGTAGCGCCTTTAGAACGATATCATATAAAGCAGCGTATGAAGTGGCTGGCATTGTTGCCAATCGGCAGCGCTGTAAAAGGATCTCTTCATGATTTTATTAAGCGTCCATCATCAAGTCTGCAGAAGTGGTAGCAGGGATCACTCTGACAAAGGAAGATTTTTGCAAGTCGAACGCCGTAAGAACACCGGCACAGTCAGAAGAAGAAACGTCGTTAAGAGCTAAATATTGAGAACTGCAGTGCAAGAGCATGCAAATATGAAGGCTCAAGCTTGAAGGTTGTCCACCGAGGAAAAAGGGAAGGTGAATGTGATTTTAGTCAGTCAAAGTGGAGTCCGCTGTTTTAGCCGGTCCATCAGTATCTTTCAAGGATTTTCGCTTAGACTAAGATATCCTCGAGATGTCTCCAGAGTTCCGTCCTCACCTGACCGAATGATTGTTGGTTTTTCTTGGAGATCAATCCTTCCCGTCTCGTCACCGAAACGCTTTGATCGCTGGAATATTGCAGAGCTTGTGGGAACCTCTAATAACCATCAAACACTTGACCGTACAGAAACAAAGCTGTGTTATTCACTTAAAACATAAGCAGGTGGAATAAATTGGCTTCTAACACCCATGACTAGAACACGGATGACATACCAACGTAGCTGCAGGTAAAATTCTATTAAAGGCTAGTTGAATAAAAAAAACAAAAAAAATCCTCTCAGCACCCTCGATTGCGTGAAAACGTCAGCAAAACATATTCACAACACGGCGGTGGTGGTGGCGGAGGCGGCACATTAATTTTTTTCAATTACCCTAGTCGTAAAATGCCACACGCGTACCCGAACACAGTCAAACACCACCGTCCCAAGAAGTTATCTCAACTCTTCCATCGTGTGCTGTGCACATAGAAAACTTCGTCTACTACCCAGATGGCTGCTTGCAAAGTATGCTCCTCAAGACAGAATTCATATATTTACGCCCCACCTCTACGGCATGGTATGCCTTGTGTTCAACGCTTTGGATTACCATGAGCCATACAACATATCGGAGACAGTAAAAAGTGTGTTATTACTTAATTAAGGCTTCCGGGGGTTCCTAAAATATGCAACTAAGCAAATTAACTTTGAAAATGTATTATCCTTCTCGAAAGTGCTCCATTCTCGGTGCAGGATAGAGTTTCTGGCACCATGCCCCCTGAATCTGATCCCCTCGTACTAACTAGTAAGACATTGTACATACAGGTAGTTCCTTCCTCTATGTGTGTGCTCCTCGGTGGTGGTGCTCCTTTGGGAAACTTGTGCGTACTTTATATTTAGCTGTTTGTCCTCCCCATGATAACATACTCTCGGTGGTGTGGGTAAACAACCAGGACTCGGCGCTCCATAAATTCTCCACTCTCACGAAAACTTTCACTGGAGAAATTTATTATTTGCTTCGCTAGAAATATGTGTGAAAGTAACGTAGATTAATGGCTGAGGGTATGTGTTTGTGTTTGTGCTCGACGGGTGTCCTGGATTAAAGTCTTTACGCGTGTAAAACTTCAACTTTTCTGCATATGTAACCGAAAAATGCTTAAGCATATAATAATGTGCAATGCATTCATACAATGAATGCAACAAAGGTTACACAGCGGCTGATGCACTCCTACGCCGTCGGGGGAAAGATGAATTTCCGGTTAGGAATCCATTTTGGGGGCGACAATACATTTTCGTAAACACATGAAGGGCTTTCGGTTATTTATGAGCGTTGTAATTATGCTTGTCAAATTGCGTCGAAACGGCAACAAAAGATTTACACCCAGAGTGCAGTTTGCTATGTTAGATGCAAGACGCATGGCTTGGTTATAAATAATGGAAACTTCTTTATTTTTATTTTATTTTTAAAAATAAAAGAATGGAATTTCTTTTTATAGAAAAAAATGTTTGGAGTGTACCTTCTGGTGAAATGTACCTTGTTCGTTAGTTGTACTTTCGAAATTGGAGAGCACAGGTGGGACTTACACTTCGTAGAAATCTTCGATATTTCTGATGAAAGGAGCTGCAGGGTGGGTGTGTTATTTTAGTGAAAAGCGAAGGGAAATTTAAGACAACAAACGGCTTGTTAAGGAGTCTATCGATGTGGTTTTACTGTCACAAGAGACTGCATGTCAAGATGAGGAATGGAAAAGGGAAAGGACAAGAGCTGACTAGTGTTTTTTTTCCAACGAAGAGAAGGACTTGCAGGACCTCGTGGTTTTACTGTTCGCAGAAAGATGTAAAATGCGAGTCTTAAATACCAAAAATTGGAGCCGGCTTCGGAGCTTGAATGAGTAGTGAACAGGAACTATTTCTGGCCCAGAAGACAAAATTAACGCTGATTTGGATAATTTCTTGCTCGAAGCCTCCAATGAGCTCAACTATCAAACAAAAAAGGAGCTTTAATTCGCCTAAAAGAAGCAATTTAATGCAGGACTTTGACTAGATTCTTTGTGGCAGCTTTTCTTGGAGTTCGACTGATAAATGTTCACATAGAGCTCGACTTTTCAAAGAGCTGTGATCGGCTGAGAACAAATTCAAAGTTGACTCAGACAATTTGCTGCTCCAAGCCCTGTTTAGATCCCGATTGTTGAAAACACGAGATGCGACTATACCAAAGGAAAGTTAATTTAGACCATTTGTTGTTTGAAGCTCGCCTTAGAGTTCGAATGACAAATGAAAAGAAGCTGCGACTTGTTCAACAGAAGAAATTCAACGTCAACTTAGACCGTTTGGTCTTTGAAGCTCGTTTCAGAAGCTGAAAACCAACAATCAAAGCTGGATTCAGACATTTTGTTGCTCTAAAAGTCTAAAGCTTGTCTTAGATTTTTTGTTGTTAGAAGATCACCTGAGAGTTCAATTGACTAACGCAGACAAGCTGCCACTGACCTAAAAGAAGAAATGTAATGTAAACTCAGACCAATTGATCTTTTTAGCTCGTCTTGAGACCTGCAAACAGTTTAGAAGACGAAATTTGGTTTTTCAAACCGAACAAGCTATGACCAGCCTGTGCGCTGTTGAGAATGGACTTAACAATTTCTATTGAAATTCCTCACCCCCTTACGATGAACGCAGATGGTATTGCAGATCGACCATATGTTTTAAGCAGCCTCTGAATGTGTTGGGAGCACGTTAAAACCAATTGATGATAGAAGAATACTTCCGTCGCTATAAGGGAGTAAGGTCACACGTAGGAATTTATGAAAGGTAACTACATCTACTTATGTGTGGTCCGAAAATTAAGTCTAAGTCTATCGATATGGACTATAGTTCGAGTAAGGCTATGCAAACCTTGCCTGAGATTAGTAAGCCAGAGTCTGTACCATATAAACTCAGGATTCAGGAAAAACTGGACCGTTAGTAGTGTCCGGTCCGTCTTAGTCCTATGGGGAATCGTTATAATTCTCCACTATTAGTATTTTTCGTGCCGAGAGGTCAGATAATGTTGCAGAAGATGGTTCGAAATCCGACTATGAGCAGAAGCAAACTTGCAAGAGGAAGTACTTGGTCAAGGCTGCCTCGAAAATCATTAATGAGTTAACTGAGAGCTATTTTTCCAGACGAAACGATGTCAAATGTAACTAAATTTAATCCTAGGTTCCAAAATTCGATTCCACTCTTGCCATAGCTAGGTGAAATTAGTGAGAGATCCGACAGGGACTGTTGGATAACTTTTAAAGCAGGCCAGTTTATTATTTATCGACGAGAACTAAGCAAGTATAACCTAGCTACGAAGATAGATCGGCAAGGGCACAGAACCTTTGCGCGGAGAGCAATCTCAAAATGAATATCTCTGATCTAAATAGGAGCTAAGGATTAGAGGTAAGTTGTTTAAATTTGTTTTAAAATGCTAGCTGTCCTCCGCAAGATGCTAGTGAAATGTATCAACAAGAAATCGAAGGACTGGCTTTGCGAAGCCGCAACTTTACTTTGTCGAACGTTTGCATGTTAGAGCAGTCTAAGGAGTCTGATTATATTGGTTTCAGAGGAAACTGGAGAAACTAAATACTATTGGCCAGTCACAGAGAGAATCATAAAGATGCGACGTGGTAAAGTCATTGGGTACGACAAATTGGGCGGCAGGCCTTACCAGAAGCGTCTTAAAATGTGAATCTTGCAAGATAACACCAGGTTTTGATATGACTTAAGAAAAATAAGATTTATTAGGCTCTGCTTCAGAAATCTTTGTAGAAAAGACCAGCAGACTGTCAAAAAGCGTGACCAGATAGTACTATCTGCGATCTAGAGATATAGTTAGGTCACGTGTTTTGTGGCATTGAATTTGGGCATCAACTCTGCTGCATCTATGTATTACTCGGGTGGGATCAGGCGCTGATATTTTTGAGTCAGCTTAAGCTTATATTCTGTACAACTTGCTGAATCTTTTTCCTACTAAGGAGGTGTAGACCCTGATGATAGTCTGCCAGACAAAGAAGCAGTTCAAATACTCAAAGTGCAGCTGTGGATTGGATCGCTTCAAAGAGGGTCGAGAATTCGAGAATCAGACGTATGGATCAATGAATCCAGGGAACGTAGTTGCCAGGCTCAGTTTTCGAATTTCGTGGCTAGACAATGTATGTTTAGAAGCCGGTACACATACTCTATCCTTGTCATTACTTGAGTCATTTCAAGATCAGCTGACTTTCAGTGAAAAGACATTGTTTCCCTGCTTTCAATCAGCTCTCCTCCAATCCCATTGCAATTCATTTTATTTTTAGATGACAGATTGCAATTTGATTTCGAATAGAGAGAGTGCGATTCAATATTTATTATGCATCGCATCCGTCAAACACTTCGAGTGCCACACTATACACACTCCAGATGTAGATCTCTTGTCGTCAGGATGTTCTTCTTTCAGCTTCATTCAATAACATCAGGAACCCATCCAGGATGATGATGGCTTGCTTCTTTCCCCGGATGTAAAATACAACTTCACTCACTCACTCACCTAGACAATATATAATATGTGAGAAATTTCAATAAAAATAAAAAAATAAAAATTATATTAATTCAGTTCCTGCAGCAGCTGGAGGCGAAAGTGCCTCGCATCACTGGAAGCAAACAGTCCCACGTGGAATTTTTTTAATATATATCCCCAAAGCTGAAGACGGCACGACACAAAATGCATCATTCACAGCAGTAACCCAACGAATTCAGGAGCACATGTGTGCTCAGAGAGCAGGAGACAGCAGTAAATAATGTGGGCGCGTTGATATAGCACCGGGTGACTGGATGACTCCTCATCCTGAAGAACATCATCGCAACCAAAAACTGGAAACTGAACGAGGGTTGATGTTCATGAAAATCTAAAAGATGTACTATGCACAAGTGTATGTCACTCTGTGCTGAAGGAGTTGTTACTTTTTAGGGGGGGGGGGGGGAGCAGGACTAAAGTGCGCTACTCTATGCATTGTATTCATAATATATTCTAGTTTGTTGTTCAGTTTTTGGCCGTGGTGAGGGGGACACAAGTGAATTATATTCAATTTGTTCAAGGATACGATGGAAGGAATTCATCACAATGGAGATGTAAAATATTTTGGTCACTTAATGGGGTGATTATGGTGGCAGTACAAAAGGTAAGTGATGGAACTGCAGCAACCTTAAGACTGAAACCAAACAGATGTAAGTTACTGGACAAGGAATGAATACGGCGAAATGAATGGACAGCCGGACTGTGTCTAAAGAAAAACAAGTAGATGTCTGTCTGGAGACTAAGGCAACCAAACTTCGCATCAAACTGATGTCTAGTGAGACATTACATGCTTGAAAAAGACGGAAGAAGTCGCAAAAAAAAATTGGTTATCCGCCAGAAAGTGCCGAACAAGATCCTTGATCAAAAGCAGTCTCTGTTGGGCAAAAACGTCCATGTTTCTAGAAATATAAAGTGTCCACAGACACACCGGACAACAAAAACATTAAGCGGGTACATAGCTTTAAAAGAACACAGTTTATTTGATAAGGACAACTTGTCCTTAGTGCAAAACACTGATCAGTGCTTCCAACAACTATCAAAAGAAAAAGGGTGATCTGGGAGACTTCGGGTCAACCATGATACACGATTTACCACATCTTAGATGTGAAGAAATTGGCCATGGGCTCTGATCAGAGTTTTTTCCTTGCATGAGATCGAGGCAAGTTGGAATGAGGACATATTTTATCAAGAGGAATGGTGACGTCCAAAATCGGACTAAGCACTTAGTGAACTGTCTGCAAGAGTCATGCCTTGTGGTGGCAAATATAAGGTTGGGTGGTAGAGGTGGTGGTTCAAAGAATCCAATAGCCCCATAGCACTAGGGTCTTTTTGTTGCTACAACTCGTTTGACCTGCACCTGGTTAATGCTGTGTGTTGTTGAAAACGTGAGACAGTCAGTGCCTAGGTCCAGCCTGTGGAGTTTAGAAAGACCTCGGATTAGATCTTGTATCCCTTTACTCGAGATGTCGTTAAGGTCGTTGAAGAATAGTTGGTTTAGTGCACGCAAGCTGCCTCTTGCTAGTGCCGAACATTTGCAGAAGAAATGGGAGAGAGACAGGCAAATATTAACATACGTAAGCTCTTAAAAGGTTAATGGAAGCATTGATTAATGTCCAGTCCACCCTTAATTGTTAACCCAGACTGGAACGACATGGGATTCTACGTGAAGGGGAACTGACAAATAAAAAAGTGGAATACGTGCTATTGCGATATGAGGCAGATATTACTACGGTTGAGTAGATTCAATGGGCAGGTTCTGGAATGCTAAAGAGAGCAAATTTATGAATCTGTGACTGATACTCCGATTTGGCAAAGGAACTAGGTTGAGCTGGATTTTTTACTCAAAAGTTAAAACAGACGCCAGTTGCGGGATGTGTAATGCACTGGGCAAAGTATTGGACTCTTTCAAAAGCAAGTATAAATATCCCAAACTAGCACGAATGTGCTGGAATAAACCTCAGAAGTCCAAATCGATACCTACCATGTTTTAAACAAATTCAAGGCCACCAATGACAGTATTTGTAGAGAAGAGCTTTTACAGTCGCGTTTAATTTTCGCATGCAGGATGACGATAGAGAATGGTCGCTGCTCAATCAAGGTTAGTGAAGACCTCACCGAGACCTTAAATTCTAAAAAAGGTTTCAAAAAAGGTGACAAGCAGTCATGTAACATTCATATTTAAACGGATTGTGCAAAACTGACAAGCCTACACCGGAGGCACAATCTTTCAAAAGTCTGTGTCAGTGCAAATACTTGTTTCCGACGACGATATTTGCAGAATTCAGTGAGCTGTCACCGGTGCATAGGATTGAGGCAGAAGTGGGCGAAACAGAATTGGGTGAGGACAAGGCCAAATACTTGCTGTCAACAGGAAGAGACACCCAACATCGACGAATCGGACAGAATATCACAATTGACAGCTATAACTTTGAGTTAGTAAGAGACTTCTGACAACTTTTGTCAATCGTTGTTTTCTAAGCTGAAAGGGCAATTAATTTGTAAAGCTCTATCCCAAACTACCCCAAACTTCTAAGGCTTAAACTATAGCGCTGAAGCATGACCATTTTCCAAAGCTGATGAACATATCCTTGGTCGTTTTGAGTGAAAATTCGTTGTCAGAAATTGTTTTCTGTTTGCGTTGACAGGCTTTGGGAGAGAATTTTCAACGGCATACTACGCAATGACACCGACCATGTGGTTGGCTATTCTTATAGAGCCAGTCCTATAATGGACTCCGCCTTAGGCATCGCGCACAGTAATGCCTCAAAGTAATGCGATGCGGGAAGAATCGCTTTATTGGATCACTGTCCGCGTAGCTTTAAGTGGTTGGCATTCGCAAGTAGAGCGGACCTCAACGAACTAAGAGCGTACGACTGGAGGCAGTCAGGCTTGTTGATCGAAGCCCATTGTGACCCTGAATTATAGTGCCACCTAAGTAAGTCAGCTCACGACGACAGCTTCCAACTCTGGAATAGTGAAGGATGAGAATGCCAAAATTGGCTTAAGTTTCCGTATAACGCTTCATACTTTTCTGTTTGACCAGGTGAAATCCAAGCTTTATACTTTGGCAGAACCTGCTTTAGATTTCGGATTTTCAGTTCTCAAGACTGTGTCACTTTCCGCCCTGTGTCAAGGTATGGCATAGGGACATGGGATATTGAGACATACTTTTCCGACTTGACTCGAAACGTTAAAGATATCCTCCGACCATTGGAGTCAAGCTTTTATATGCAGTTTCGTCTTGACTTTTTATTAAAGTTACCATTCATGCTGTCTGCCGGGGATAGTCCAACAGAACTCACTTGGATATTTGCCGTTGTTTAGTGCGTTTCGACACTGCAAAACAGACTTAAAGACCGAAGGCCATCACATTCAGTGTAAAGGTTTGTGTTTAGTGACATTTTACAGTCAAATCTTCTAGCCTTTATCCATTTGCATGTATAAATCTCATTTGTTTAATCATTCTCCAAACCATTTGTTCAAAGTAATTAACGCACCTAATCCCTATCAAATCATCTTAAGAGATTACGCTGAATACTTGTAAAGACTGTATCAAAGCACTCACGAACCACCCTAAATGTCCGCAAAACTTCAAGTGCACCATCTGCATAACTATCTAACTTCGCATACAATTTCCATTCATGTAGTCAAATGGCAAGACCGCAAATTCAATTAAACACAAGTGAACGCCACCGAAGCATAAACCTATATCACCAATTTATTCGGTTCAATTAAAGCCAATCTTGAAACTTTGTCCCTCTCTGGTCTTGGTGTCTGTAATTCAGGAAATGTGTCCACATAACTTCTATTATTCGCTTCCATAAACTTGTTTAAGTAAATCTCAATGAGATCATCTCTATCTACAGCATCTACGGCCTGTTCAAAGGACATCCATTCATGCAATCATCTTTGAATGCAACCAAGCATTGACATATGTGTATGTGTATGCACAAGGCTCCTTATAAATAATAAACCTTTTGCTAACCGCAGAAATGTAATTATACTCGTATGACATTTTGCGGGAAACTCTGTCGAACACAGTGTCACCGCAAAACTTTAAAATCTAATTTGACTGACGACGGAGAGAGAAGATGTCGAAGACGATCGAAGAAAATAAAAACCTTTTTCTGATGGTTGGTCGGTTCAAGTTTAAACCCTTACCCATCCCTTATCCCTGTTGCAACCGAATTCTGTTTAAATTAGTTTGGAGTTTTGGAATTTGAAAGCGTTTCTAGTTAAGTTTCAGTAGAACCGAACGCAAGTCGACTTAGCTCCGACGAATGTGGTTAGGATTATCAAATTCTGGAATGAAAACGGGATGGAACTTAGGAAGTCATTTTTCGGTGTTAACATGATTGGTGGGGAGCAGTTTGAGTTTAGGTAGAGTTAAAATACGACTGTTGTTTAAGGCAGACTTGTGGTATTAACTTTACAAGGATCTTCACAGATTTCAAATGGAAAAAGTGAGGTTAGGTGGTCGAACTGCCAACCAAATCGATCAGGGGTACATGTTCCCAATAACAAACATCGGCTCAACGCACCTTAATTCAGAGTTCGACTGTCCAACGAGAAGAAGCTGCAAATGACCCAGAAAAAGAGACTTGACATTGGATGTCTTAGCAGAGCTGGAGTAGCCACCCTTCACTGATGCCAACACATCAAAGTAGAATCGAACGCAACATCATCAAAGGGGGAACCGAAAGCACCTTGTTATACCAGCCATCCGTCAAGAGATGCCCGTGGGACACAAAAATACAAATATTTGGCGCGACAGCTCATAGAGAGCCAATGCTTAGCTTCTTAGGTTAGGTAAGGTACGTGGGCCGGCGAAGAGGAGTTCCTCTGCGCCACACTGAGGTCTCTAAGACCCATTGTGCTACCCATCGGGGGAAATCTTACCCTTAAACGTTACCCGCATAAAAAGTGTAATAGTAACTACTTACTGCGTTAGAGGTACGAACCATCCTGTGGATTTGATGAAGCCGTTCAGATCGTTCACCGGTTTACCAGACAGTTCCTCGAGATCCCGGAAGAAATGTCGCCCGAGGAATTTGTATCTTAGATGGTACAGGCCGAAGCAGTGGCAGTGGAAGTGGGTTATATCCTCATGGACTTCCTCGTCTCCGCAGCCTCTACACAGGTCTTCTGCCATGATACGGAGTTTCTTCATGTGGTACCGTAGAGTGTTATGACCCGTAATCACACCAACAAGGGTGGAGAGGGATTTTCTATCCTTTTTTATAAGTCTGGCGGTCCTAGCCTAATCAAATACAGGCCATAACTTCCTTCTGTCTTATGAGGACCATCTGTAATTTGCCTCTCTTTGGGCTTTGTTCTCTGCTTCGATCTTCAATGAGCAAGGCGGGATATTCACCGCGAGGTCGGCTTGTTCTAGACTTAGTGCCGATCCCTCTCTAGCCAATTCATCAGCATTCTCATTCCCTGGTATGCCCTCATGACCAGGGACCCAGCAGAGCGTTACCTTGTGCTGTGTTCTAAGAACCCTGAGCTCTTCTCGACAGCACCTCACAAGCTTCGATTTTATTTCCATAGCAGAATTTGCTTTTATTGCTGCCTGGCTGTCAATGAAAAAGGTAATATCATTGCGCGGTATTGCCCTCATCGCAGTCTCACGGGCAACTTTTGTCACTGCTAAGACCTCCGCTTGGAAAACACTGCTGTGGTCCGGAAGGCGGACAGATTTTCTAATTCCCAGCGGTTCGGAGAAGACCCCTGCACCAACTCCAATGTCTAATTTAGATCCGTCAGTATAGACGGCCATTGATTGCGTATTCGGTACTTGACCGCTTTTCCATTCTTCCCTGCTTGGAAAGACGCTCGAAAATGGTCTTTCGAAGTCTAGGGATGGCGTTGTGTAGTCACATTACCTAGATATTTCTTGAGGATCGTGGTGTGACCCACTGTATTTGATTTTCAGCCAGACTGGCTTATTCTTAAGGCACTGATGGCCGCTGATCGTTGTATAAAGATATCTAGCGGTAGCAGGTTAAGGATGCCCTCAAGTCCCGCTGTGGGTGTTGTTTTCATTGCACTGGTGGTGCCAATGCACGCTAGTTTTTGTACCTTCGTGATGGCCATTAGGTTGGTGGATTTACAGGCTGCCTGCCACCAAACGAGGCTTCCGTAGGTTAGAATGGGTCTCACTATAGCCGTGTACATCTACAGAATGATTTTGGGATTTGGTCCCCAGGTTTTACCAAATATTCTTCTACACGCGTAGAAGGCTACCGTGGCTTTTTTAATTCTTTCGTTAATGTTCAGTCTCCAATTGAGTTTCTTATCTTCTTAAGGCTTAGCTTCTTACAAACATTCATGCTGTGAGTGCTATATTTTTCACACGAATGGAAGGGACCTACAGTTTTATTGCCGACTCTGAATAGCGGATTGAGAAGCTTTTCCCTCACAGATTATAGGTATTCTCTTGCAGGTTTTGTCATGCCTGCGAAGAGTTGGTGCCGAAAAAAAAACGTTTAGTGGTTTCGAGAATCGGATCTGTGTCCTCTCGCAGTCCAACGCACTAACCACTAAGCCACGGTGACCCACAACGCCTGTGGTATGCTGATATCAAAAAGAGGTGACAAGATGCACATTTTAAGGAGAAAATCCAGCTTTGAAAGAAGAGGGCATACGTAGTCTCCCAGTTTAAAGAAATCGAAGAGCCGTGCGACAGGAACAGCTGGTAGTTTAATAGGAAAGTCAAGCAACTGGCAGCTGATTTCAAGGACGGGACACAGGCTCTCAAAATAGTGAAGCCACCAATGCACAGGGAACTGAAGATGAGTTTAAACTTTGAGAGAGTGATAGAGCAAGAAGAGCATCCACTTTCAGTCAACGAAGAAGTAATTTCTCTTCTGGTTGCTTTCAAAAATCTGAAGAAGAGCAAGGCAACAGGCTCTGATGGGTTACAAGCATCCTGAATGGAATGCACCCCAGTATGCACTACACCAATTCATCAACCAAGTATGAGTGGACGAAAGTATGCCCAATGTCTGGAGTATCAGCTCCATATGTCGTGGCTTCCGGCCCAGCATATCGACTACAGATTAAATCTTCACTCTAAGGCAACTCCTGGAAAAGACCAACGAATTTAAAGTTAAGGCTCACAACCTTTTTGACTCCAAAGCTCGTATATGACAGCATTCATCGCCAGGGTGGCTGAATTCGAGAAAAGTGATCCAATTCTGTCGTGCAACTTTGGAGGACACATGATGCAGCGTTCAGTTTGAAGGCAGCAAGGAGACGCCTTACCATGTGACTTCTTCCTTATCGTTCTAGAACTAGAGTGCGTAGGGCAAGTGTTAACACAAAAGGCACTATCTTTATCAAATTTGCCAAGTTGTTGAGGTACGCAGACGACATTGATATCAGCGGTCGCTACCAGGATTTCAGAGGCTTTCACGTCGATTGATGAACCAGCGAAATGAGTTGGTCTACAGAGGGTAAAACAAAATACATGCATACAAACCACCATAGTTCCACCGTCTACGACACAATGCCACAAATACAACAAATTCGAGGTATTTGAGGAGTTTATCTACCTCGGAGTCAACATCAACTCCAGTGGAGATTTGACAAAGACTCATTCTTGGAAACCATTGTAACCTCGGTTCAAATGCTCCAGGCAAAACGATCTTCGTGTCTCAGCTCCCAAGTTCGAGGCGACAAGAAAGACCAAATTCCCAGGTCACAGACCAAGCAATTGCGTATGTGATAGAACTCGATCTACATAATTAGAAGCAGCATGCCCGGGATCAGTAGGAAAAGTGCCGTCTGTCAGGCGGGGACTCTACACGCGTCAAGTAAATAAGTCAAAGGAAAATAATTCCGTCTGCTAGGCGAATCCAAAAAATGGCTCACAAAACACTCGATTTAACCGTAAACAACTGAATAAATAAACACGAACGACCTTTAGCCACTGAACTAATGTCGACCACTTGAATGGCATCCTACGCAGCAGTCAACCCACCATCCACCACCCACAATCGGGCTTCCTCATTAAACAGTGTCAATAAAGGATTTCGAAGGACTTCTCGCACTTAAAGTTAACTTTTTATTTGAGTTGTTCTCCCCTCAACCAAAAATTAGCATTAAGCACTGCGATGCGAAAGTTACAGCCTAACCGGCAGACAGACAATGACACAGTCTCCAGTCCCACAAGTTAGTCCTTCGTCAAGGTGAAGCCGAAGCAATTGCTTGATTTATTGCTAATGAAATGGTTTTTCTGTTCTCTTTTAACTTTCTCTAGCAGTGTCCTGGCGGCGTGGCGAGTAATATTACAAAGCAGCTGACACGGTTTTTATTGCCACAGACAAGTTTTTTAACAAACAAAATTTTGCTTTATACTTGTATATAAATATTTTTAGGAGCATGGGACACAGCCGGGCCTGGAGTACGAGAAGGTGCTGGAATCAAAGCAGTAAAAATGTTTATTACGATCCTAGAAATAGAATCATTTCGTCCATTTGTCAGAAGAGAAACGAATGAAATGAATAAAAACGAAACAAACACCCAGAGTGGACGAACTTTTATTTATTCGTCCTGTCTTGACCTGGCAAACCCAATGCTCTGCAATATATTGATTACCCTTAAGGTTTGTTTAGGTTTAATCATGGAATCGTCGCTTATTGGCAGTAAACGGCAGGAGAGAGATATAATATTGCTTCATCTTGGATTTAATTACGAGTCCCGGTTTTCAGAGGCATAATTAACTGTGTGCGAGTGTGTGTCAGTTTATTAGTCCCAGAGGGTCTTGAAAGTGTCCAATAACTGCTGCCATCCATTGACTTTATCATCGCATTCTATCAGTATGTGTCCTGTGTGTGGAGTTATCCTGGGTATATAAGATTGTTAGTTGATTTGCTAAGCAGGTGATAATGGAAAGACCATAGAAGACAGACGCATTAAAAAAGGTTTGCATTTGGGTTGAAGTATTTCCAGAAGGACATTTAATTAACTAGTTATGGTGTGTATACGGATAGATCTGCAAGTTTTATTTTTACAGGTTGGCATAAAATTCAATCAACTTGAATTCCTTGAAAAAACCCTTTCTCATGTCGAGTTTGCGAATAGGGATTGTCGAGTGGAATCTGGAGAGATGCGTTTCCGTACTTCACTGTTAGCTTTATTAAATTCCAAAGAATCCGCCTTGCTCTGCTCTAGGTGCGTTGCTTAACTTATCTCAATATTAGTATCATTTGTCTTAAACGATCTGCCCGTCGTTAGCAAATAAGGACCCAGTGCTGGGATCTTTTGAAGACCTCTTGACTTGAACTTCGTTCGTCTTTTCCAGATTGGTCATGCTGATGATTGTGCATCAGAAGGGCTTCAGACGTACACACAGTACTCTGAATAGGATTTTAATGCGACATTTAGCAGAAATATGCCTCGATGGTTGGTGCAAGACATAGGAAGTCCTTCAGTGATTGGACATACTTTCCTCCACCTAAATTTGGCTGATGATTTGGTGCATGCACCTTACAAACGCTACCTAAAGGGTCTTCCAATAGGGACTTCCGAACTTTGACAGTTAATAGCGGCCATATTGTTGAAGCTACATCTGTCAAATTTGCTGTCATTTTTTCATCGTGGATAGATATAGCGTTCAACAACACGTGCAAATAATAAAATTGTTTTATCAAAACGGGTGTTCTGTTCGGGCAACGTTCCACGCGCTCTGCCCATTTTACGGTCGCCATAATCGTCCTGCCGAGAGGACTATTCACAGTGTGGTGGATAAATTTGAGTCCACTGGTTCATTAAACGATCAACCAACACCCGTACGTGGACGAAACGCAAGATCTGCCGAAAACATCGCCGCTGTCCGTGAGAGTGTGCAGGAGAATCCGAGGCAGTCGATTTCGCGTCGCTCACAAGAACTCGGCCTTTCGCAGACGACAACTTGGTGACTTGGGCCTGCACCCGTACAAAATTCAACTGACCCAGGAGCAACAACGTGTGTTCGCTGAATGGGCTCTGGAGCAGTTGGAAACTGACCCTAATATTCATCGAAAAATCATCTTCAGCGATGAGGCCCATTTCTGGATGAATGGGTACGTCAACAAACAAAATTGTCGAATTTGGGACGATACCAATCCACATGAGATCCAGGAGCGTCAATGCACCCCGCAAAGTCACTGTTTGGTGGGGATTTTGGGCTGACGGCGTCATCGGTCCATATATCTTTGAGAACGACGTTGGCCAGGCTTATAGGTCGATGATTACAAACTTGAAATCTTGAATCTTGATTACCAACTTCTTTTGGCCTGAATTGGATGATATGGACATCAACGACATGTGGTTTCAACAGGACGGCGCTACGTGCCACACAGCGATTAGAGGGCATGGTCATCTCACCTGGAGGTGATGTGAACTGGCCACCGAGATCGTGCGATTTGACCCCGTTAGACTTTTTCTTGTGGGGTTTTCTGAAGTCGCAGGTCTATGCAAATAAGCCACAAACCACAGCGGCCCTCAAAGTCAACATAACCCATGCCATCGGTCAAATTCAGCTTGATTTATGCGCCAGAGTCATGGAAAATTGGACATTTCGGATGCGCGCCACCCAGAGAAGCCGCGGCGGACATTTAAACGATGTTATATTCCATACAAAACGGCATCGATAGGCCTTTCAAACGAATAAAAAATGTCGATGATATTTCACACACACTTTGTTTTATTTAAATTTAAAGATAGAAAGCGCTTAATGAAAGACCCTTTAGTATCGCCTCGCCTGCGCTCTACCGCTATGGCGGATTTAAACTGCTACGTAAGGATATCCAGATGGTTCCAGGAGTACACTGATATTTAACCCTAGTACTCAGTGGTATCACAAGGGACCAAGATAGATAAGTGTACCGCAGGACAAGGAACCTACTTTTGGTCTAAGTGCGCCTCTTCTCGGAGGACCACTTCTTACTAACTAGCTGTGGGTTCTTCATTGACTGGAGCATTCAGCAACCGCTAGAAGTGTTGGGACATCATGGCGACGTTCAACTTCCTGCCCATCGATGACTAGGTGGTTCCCTTTATTATTTCGAAGAGCTTGCATTCCGACGTCGGAGCCAGCTATCAGTTGCTTGTTCCTGTCACGCGATTCTTCTATTTCCTTGAGCTGGGAGACTGCTGACTTGCGAGACTTTCCATTCTACTCTCATCTTCTGACACGATACTCTTTACCCACTGCTTGAGATGTGAGTCTTGTGTCAGCTCTTTCTGGCTCAGACTGGTTTCCAAGGTGGATTTGGTAACCTATTTCCTAAAGTCGGTAAAAAATTAACTCATGCAAATACTGACTTACTTAAGGTGGCGCTTCAGTCCGGGGTGTACCTGGGCCTCAACCAACAAGCGTCTCTAGCCAGCTCGATCTTTGGCTAGCTGCCTCCAGTTTCGCAAGCTAAGTTGGTTGAGGCCACTTCAACTTGCGTGCGCCACCTGAGTCGCGGTCTTCCTCTACTGCGCTGTCGCTCGGAAGCGAATTCGAAGATTTTTCGGACCGGAGCATTGGTGTCCATCTGCTCTGCATGACCCAGCCACCTCAATCGTTGGACCTTCACTCTTCTGGCTAAGTCGATGTTGCTTTACAGCCCGTACAGTTCTTCGTTGTATCTCCTCCTCCACTCACCGTCTATGCAGACGGGACCGAAAATCACCCGAAGAATTTTCCTCTCGAAGCAGCCAAGAGCACCCTCATCCATTTTTGATAAAGTTCATGCCTCTGCACCGGAGAGTAGGGCTGGAATAATTATTCAGGTCTTTTATAGGATCACTTTTGTTGTTCGAGAGAGGGCTTTGCTAGCCAATTGCCTTCTTAGTCCAAAGAAGCAGCGATTGGCAAGGGTTATTCTTCGTTTGATCTTAGCGCTGGTGTCGTTGCCTGACTTGATAGCGGAGCCTAGGTAGATAAAGTCCTTAACTACCTCAAAGTTATATTTGTCGAGGGAGACGTTTTGCCCGAGACGTCGGTGTTGAGTGTCCTTTCTAGTTGACAGCATATACTTGGTCTTGCCCTCATTTACTTATGCAGATACACAGAAGACAATTTATCCCATCATTAAGGAGGTGATGTCTTTCATGGTTAATCATAAGGCAGTTGAAAGCTTTCAATGAAAAAATAAGATTAAAACGTTAAATCATTTCATATAAGCAACAAAAAGTTATCGACGAAGATGGGATTCGAACCCACGCGTGCAGAGCACATTGGATTAGCAGTCCAACGCCTTAACCACTCGGCCACCTCGTCATGCCACAACCCTAAGGCATACAAATATTTCACATCAATTGTGCAAAACAGATAATTAAATTAATTTTATGAACTATTCATGCTGACATTTAGCGCGTTCAATATTGTAAGAATATTCCAGTAATCGGTCTCGTCCAACTGTGTAGGGTTTTGGTGGAAGCTTGACAGACCACTTAGGGGAATAATTTGCATTCAATCTATAGGTCGTCGACATTAATTCGCTGTTTGACTTTAGCCACTGAAGCACTGTCAAAATTGTTGAGATTTCTGAGGTTGGATAGGGTAAAGCCGTTGCGGAGGATTGTTTGATTCTTCTCCTTATACTTCTCCTTTCACTTGCAACAGTCTAATAGTGGAACTTTGGTGCTCAAATACACCTGTACCCATACCTTCAGCTCAATTATTTTTCAGGATGTCGGAATGACCTAATATCCAGAAAAGCGTGCCAGATTTTCATTGTCTTACACCTTACAGTCCACAGGTCTCTAAAGGAGTTCGCTGACAGATGCGACTATTCCTTGTGATGGGTTCGAGGACACAGTGACGTTTCGGTCAACTGCAGAGTGGATGACCTGGCAAAGGAGGGATCATATTAGAACCTTTCTGAAAATAGAGTGGAACAGCCTGCTTCTCTCAGTCCCGTCTGCATAAATGGTGAGTGGAGGAGGAGACACAACGACGAACTGTACAGCAACATCGACCTAGCCAGAAGGGTGAAAGTCCAACGACCTTGGCGGTTGGGTCATGTAGAGCAGATGGACACCAATGCTCCGGTCCGAAAAATCTTCGCGTGAAAGGGAACGTCAATCAACTTAGTGTTCGAAACTGGAGACAGTAAGCTAAAGATCGAGCTGACTGGAGACTTTTCTTGGTTGAGGTCCAGGTCCTCCCCGGACTGTAAGCCTGTTTCTCTCGAATTGATAAAATCTCGTCTTGATACTGAAGCCAGAAGAATGGCTAATAATAGGTGGAATAATATCGAAACTTGTCTTTTGTCGAGACAGATCTGGCCTAACCTGGCTCTCAAGCGAACAGAAAGATGAATGTCCCTAAATACGAAGAAGATAAGACCTGTAATAGGAACCCTCACATGTCATTGATTGAAAGGCCACTAGATTAAGTGTCCCTTCTAACGATTTTTGCAGAAGCTGTAGAGACGAGAAAGAGGAAAACATGGTTATTCAAATTTGTTTGCACCCTCATTGCCCTATCAAGGCTGAGGAGGCAAACGCTAGGATATTTACAAAACTTAGCTGGATATGTACACAATAAAGAGCTTTGCCTGGGTGGTCTAAATGGTTCTCCAAGTAGGGTGGTACAGGAAGGCCATTGTTGTGAGCCAGGTTAGGGCTACGGAGGCAACTTTGGTATAGGTTGGGTAGACGGCGGCACGCTTGTACCACCTGCTCAGCACACAAAATCTTGTGCCTTTTAAGCTAGCTATAGAAGAAGAAAAAGTTCCCTAACACCCTAACTTGATGTCAGACGGATAGAGAGGAAAGAAAGAGAAGAAAGGATCATTTGTTTAAGGACCTATGCCAATACCCGAGAAAAGACAGGAAAAGAATCTCGCGCACTACCCTAACTAGCCTAAACCTATACTAAATCTATCTATCTTACGACTATCCTTAACTTAACCTTAAGCGCATTATCTTTTCCCGTATCTCTTCCGGATAAGGTTCATCAAGAACCTGAGACATGCCAGATGTTGTTGGCAAAGGTTGGCCAACCCACCCTACGTGTCTTGCGACATAACCTGCGCTATCACCCATGGCCAATACTGCAGGAGATAGTCCCTTAAAGACCTTCCGTCTACGTGACCCTACTCGTCACGTAGTGGAAAGTTCGTATATCGTCGTGTCTTAGTCTGTGATTGTAAGTTCCGTCATGTATGCCCGATACGGCTACCCAAAGTATATTCCTTGTAACACAAGGAAATCCTGAATGCAAGGTTTCTGGTGTTGGTAATCCGGTACTTTACTTGGTGTCATAATGGATTTCCATTCTGCTCTAAGTGTGCTCCTGCTTCTAATTCTAAATAAATGGGAGAGACAGACTTGATGGTAACCTTTCTTGTGATTGCTGACTACGATGTCGTCCTTACAAAATCAATCTGATGTTCAGAGCACTAAATGCCAATTTTGTTTAAAATGTCCTTTTAGGACATCCTTAGTACATTGTTTCGACGTAACATAATACAACACCATGATTAGAATGAATGGGGTCGTATACGTAACTTTTTTTTTCTGTTTTAGAAAACATGACCCTGCCACTCACCTGATTTCTACTAAAAGATGAAAGCCTTCCACTTGATTAGATAATTCCATTTAAATACACCTACACTCTTGGCTAATTAAAAATCAGCTTCACCCTCTCCCTAAAATAACCCTTCCGACAGCCATCAATTCCAATCTAAACAAGATGGGATGGTGGGTCATTTAGAAAACGTATCTCAAAAATGTACGAGGAAAAAACACATCCTGTTTTCCCAAATTATCCAGCCCACACTTTCTCTCAATACTCATTCCCATGGTTCGCGCTGAATTACCCTTAGCTGCTATTACACAAACAATTACTCCATTTGCAAATGTTCTCATTTGAAAACAGCAATAACTAACAAATATCCTTATTCTATGGTCCCTCGCTCGAGTTTTTTTTTTTTCCACTTCACTCCTTTCACATGAAACTTTTCCCGTTTCAGCAAATTTTCAAACGTTAGTCTAATTACATCGAGCGGGAGAGCAGTACCGCGCATACATACTTGTTCAGAGTGCAGAGGAATAAAAGAAAAAAGGGAAAAAGGACGTTAGAGCACTGCAGTGCACTATGGATTTGTGTTACCCATTAAACTGTAATCTCCCTGCAAGGATATAAAATGCATTTTCCCTGTGTGAACTCTCATTACGGATCTAGTATAAGTTTGTGTGAGTTTTTTTTTTTCCTCGTCCTTTTCGCTTCTCATTGTCGTTCACAATGAAGTTGTTACACGGAATCACCGCTTTAATGAACACGGATGTAACTTTGGTTACTGGTGCGCATGGATGTATGAAGTTTCACATGGGCGATATGCAGTGCTAGGGGGGGTGTGAATCGTAGCTGTTTTTTTGTCGCTATAAAGTCATTTCCTGTATGGCGCGGTACAAGGATACGAGGATAAAAGTGACGCTACTGGTAAAAATATTTTATTGACATGCTGTATGCGGGCTGGGTGCAAATTCGGTTTTTTATTTTGTATTTCATGGATCAAATTATGTCGCCATGATTTTGAAGGATGCAATTACACGTTCTTGCATTCGGGGGAAGTGAAATGGACAGCTTAACTATGTGCAGAGGCTGACAAATTGCTAACGTCAGTTGGGAAGGATTCAAGTTGGAGTGATTGTGATAGTGTAAGGACTGGTGGGCATTTTGGTGTAAGCTATGTATACAGTTGAGATTCGCCTTGAAATAATAATGAGGATTAGGTTAGACAGTGGCATACCGTTCATAGAGGTCGAGTGGATTTTAAGTTGTATATTGCATGTCTCAGGTAGTCTATAGATTTATTTTTAATGTGTGTGGTGCTATAGGAGTCAGATTGGGCACAACACAGCCCACGGATTGATGGTTGTTTTTAATGACTTCTTTAGACGTGGCACCATTCAAGTAGACTCTTTCAAGCATGATTTGATAAATTCATTTGAAGTGCTTGATTAAGCTTTTCTCGTCACCACTGTGGAGATTTGTCAGTGATCTCTAATCAGCAACAAAGTGACCTTTTCCATCACATGGTATGCCTTTGACTATGAGATTATTAGGGCACAGCTAGTGGCCTCACATCATGTTTTGAAGAACTTGCAGCTTTGCAAGGATCATCAGTTGTTCATCGTTCATCGGCACAGACGAATGTTTTAACGTAGTCTCGAAATATTTGCACCAACTTAGAGGGTAAGTAAGGGTAAGTAAGAGGTACAGGTAGGTAGGCAGAAGCGGTTGACTCTGGTGAAACCTGCCAGAGACACAAGTAGTTTTGATACCACAACTCACGTGACCTGGATGTTGATGGGCATGGCTAAGAGTGTGGTTTACAAATCCATCCTGTGGAGTTAAGGAAATAATGATGATGCAGAATTCGATGTTAGAAATTTCAGAAAGTTCCTTGAAAAAGGATTTTCCGAGAATACTCTGTCTGACTCTGGCATGTGTCGGGCAATCACGGAGAAAGTGGAATAACGTTTCCTTTTCGTGTGAATTGTCGCAACGACGGCAGTGGGGTTGAACGGGATGCCTAACTTGGCAGCGTATGGACCAATTGGCCAGTGATCCGTGCTAATTGCTGTGATTCTTGCAGTCTCAATGCGGTTCCTATTAATAAGGTCATTCGTACTACTTTTATTATAGGTGGGCCATGTCTGGATACGATTTGGACACATTAAGTTCCGCTGAGAAGACATCTGCTTCAACGCCACACTCCATCTTGGAGCTGTCGGTGAAGATCGATACTTGGTAGTTTGATTGGGGTGGGTTGTTGTTCCATTCCGAGCTATCGGGAAAGTGAACTTGAATCTTATTATTGAACTCGAGTGTGGGAGTCGTGTAATCAGTTATGGTCGCACCCAGATCCCTAGGCAGCAGGTCAAGAGCCTTACTGTGGCCATAGGGTTTACAGGACCAAAGCCCAGATTCTCTGAGTCTGATAGCACTACACGAAACGATCTATTTGATGAGCAAGTCCAGGGGCAGGATATGGAGCATTTTAAGAGCTTCTGACGGGCTCGAACGAATCGCTCCTGTGGTTCTAGTACCAGCTGTTCGTTGGACTTCACTAAGTTTTGTGATGTTGTAAGGTTTACTTAAGGCAGGCCACCACACGAGTGAACCATTGGTGAGGATTGGAAGAACTACGGCAGTGTAGATACATCAAGAGAATCATCTTAGGTTTAAATCCCCACCTTTTGCCAAAAGTCTTACTACAGGCGTAGAAAGCGACGCATGCCTTCTTTATTCTGTGTTCTATGTTGAGTTTCCAGTTGAGCTTGGGGTCAAGTATGACCTCAAAACTTCACCTTCAAAAGGCCTTCTCACTCACATTGGTTCAGCCAAATGAAAGCGGTTAGTTCAGCTTTTAACGCTGATAGCATTACTTGCATAGCATGCCTTCTGATGTGCTCCTTATCAATGTTAAAGAGTTCCCTATTGCCTAAAGATTGGACAATTTTCTCAATAGGCTAGGTTCTGTTTGTACTCATTTTTATTAATCAAGGCCAGTTGCACAGTTGAGGCCAGAGAAAGTCACTGTGCTTTAGAGTGTAGTAGCCTACCCAATTCGAACCTAATCTCATGTAACTCAATATCTTTATGTCCGAGCACTATCCACGGTTTGGATCCATTGTGTCAGGCATTCATCATTTCAAAATCCTTGACTCTAGAGAGTTAGAGCATAATAACTTCAAAGCTGACCACCTATTTGAGAAGATTCTGTGGATCACACTTTTGATGCTCCTTTCGCAGATGATCCTGTTCCAGATCCCATTGGTATAGACTTCAATCTGCAGAACATTAGGAAGCATTAAAAGTAGTATTCTGGTAGCAATTAAAACCTAGATCGGGCTTAAAATAGTCACGCCGTAGATCCCGCAGACAGTGATCGCTGGGGCACAACCAATGGGATTATAGTGTAAGCTTTGGAGTAGATTGTCAATGACTAGGAACCAAGGTTAAGAGAAAAAAATGCTCACTTGAGGGCAGTACTGTGACAGACACTGATACTTCTTCAGAAGAAGACGTGCTTGTTAGACGCTCAAGCATTGTTCTAATCGATCTGCGGTTGATGGTAAGTGAAGCTTGTTTTTCTTTCCAGAAATAAGGTTCGATGATGCTTCCAGATCAAAAGATTCTAAAGGCTCACTATGCTGAGCTAGTGGTGTGTTGGTTAGAGACTTCTATTTTCGTGCTCTTTAAAACTTCATCAGAGTGAACTGGTAAGATGGAAAGGATCAAAAAGTTGAAAGAAAGACGAAGAATCGAATCAGCTGAGGTGGAGATTTTTATTTTTGTGTGACGTTGCATTTTGTAGGTAATCCATGAACCTTGTTGGAGACGATTGCTTGATAAGTCTTCCCATTATGGATATGCCAACCGATTGGATCAGAAGTACAAAGCTTAAAGCCAAAAACAGTTCTTACAAAGTATAAGGCATGAGCTGCTGGATGTTTTCTCCAATAAATATCTGTCTTAGGCCTTTATTTCGGCTTCCAAACCAAGGCTTGACCCTGTCTTAAGAAGTTGTGGCGGCGGAGAGAAGAAGGAAAGAAAACTTCATTTGGGAGCATTTTTCTTCAACGTTTGGCGATCTGGCACATATAAATGTCAATTGTACGCTTCACTTGAATCTCCAAGTGGTTAGACGCGCAAGTTTGGAGAAATCTAACCGGGATCACGGTATCACAATAGCCTGTAAAAACAACATCTAAGCGACGATGATATCTGCAGAGGATGCGGTGCTGAGGAGGCTCTAAGGATGCGGACCATTTCCTCTGTCACTGCCCAAACTTCTGTCAACTCAGAAACAGAACCCTGGGCGAATTCTTCTTCGACCATATTGATGAACTATCAGATGGATAACCGTCAAAACTGCTCAAATTTGCCAGGGGGGGACGATAATACCACGGTAGGAAGCAAATCATGGATATCACAATGGGTCCACATGGACCTTAATGTGATGAGGATGTAACCATTCTGATCAGCCCGCTAACCTAACCTAACCTATCACAATAGCCCTCTCTTGGTCTAAGAGTGTTGGCTGCCATTATAACCTAACCTAATGGAGGCTTCTATCACACGACTCGGTGGCTCATGGGTTAGTGCGTTGGACTGCTAAGTAAGCTGATGCAAGTTCAAATCTAAGCAAAACGACGTTTTTTTACGGTACCACCTCTCGGCAGGCAATGCTTCGAAGAGCGTAGTTTGTCACGAGAAGCTAATATTCTGCTGTTCAGGGTCGACATTAAAGACTGTTGGTCCCTTTTGTTCGTGCGAAAAATGTAACACCTTGAGGTCTATGTCGTGTTGGGCTTGAGAAATATATATATATTTTTCGCGATGTGTCATCGTCGCGTTGGTAGCACAGTGCCTTGTTGCCTGGTGTCCGTGATTGCATGGGCTGTTGAACCGAAGTTGAACCAGATGGCTGAGACTCGAAGACCAGTTTGTTATTGGCGTCGAAATCTGCTTTCTAATTTCGTACAATGAACGCCGTTTTCGGCATAATAACTCAGGTAGATTCTGCCCTTAATAGGCCGCATGCAGCCGAACAGTTAGCAGAGGCCCTGGACTGCTATAAAGCAGATACAACTGCCATCCAGGAAGTACGATGGGATGGACCGGGCAAAAGGAAGATTCTGGCTCGAAGAGTCTTCGAATCCAACCCGGAGGGACAACGCAGTAGAGGAAGACTAAGGTGGCGCGCACAAGTCGAAGGGGACCTCAACCAACTTGGAGTGCGTAGCTGGAGGCGGTTAGCTAAGGACCGGGCTAATTGGAGAAGCTTGTTGGTTGAGGCCCAGGTTCACCCCGAACTGTAGCGCTACCTAAGTAAGCAAGTTAGATTCTGAAAATCATCCTCTGAAGACTGTGGTTTCTAATAAGGAATCTGCATTCTGTAAGATACATGGCATATCGTGTGTGATCTTCCATGCATCAGCGCTGTTTTAAGTTCAATTATCAACCACCTCCTCATTCTGACACTTTAACCATTTACTGTCTTCAACTTAACATCATTTCGTGACTGATTTCACAAACCAATTTCGGTGGCATTCCATTCGATGGGTTTATCCTTATTCCTTCTCATTACAAAGTGCAAAAAATTTTCCACTCACTTTATTTATTTATTTATTTTCCTTTTTGTTTATTTGAAGTGAAAAAAAAAACAAAAAAACATCCTTTTGAGCAACGGTACTACATACAATTTGTTGAAAAGGTAGAAACAACTGAGTGAAATAATAACACTAAGTGGATGTTGCCCTGGCTACATCATTTGAGCTCATTTACCGTGAAATTGATTTCTTATTCTCAAAAGAAAAACACGTTTTTTTTTTTTCTTTTTTGTTCCCAGTTATCCTTAACCGTTCAAGTGAACTTTTCTCTCAATTCAATAAGTTGTGCAACCTTTCAAAAAAAAAACAAAAAAAAATGGAAAGGATTTTTCAATCAATAACACTTTCCTTTGTACATCCGCAACGAATTAAGCGAACGAATGAAATTAACTTCAAGTGGTTGGTCCTTGTTGTACGAGTAATTATGTAAGGAAAACCTGAATCCTTATCCACACTCTAGTTTGACATTCATTGGAGAAAAATGTCCACGTTTAACGGTGGAAGATTATTCAAAATCACATCGTGTATGGATTTTTTCTTTTTCCAAATTTAGACGATTTGACTTGCAAATAGACTGGAAAAAAACCAAAAGGACCTTAATGCTAAATTTAAATTGTTCACCGTTAGATAAGGAAGAATGTATAAATTTCTTGTTAGCGACAGCGGCAAGAGCGAATGCGATGGATGGTGAATATTGGATTGTCATCCTGTGTGGTCTGCATGAGCATCCCATCCCTGAGCATAACTTTTCCAAAACAAACATATTTTGCAGAGGGTGGCGGCGGGAGGACAATGCGGGGACAGTTTGGAATTGCACTGAAAAGTAAATACAACACAAATCGGAAGATGAATCATTCATTCGGGCATAGATGTCGTTGTTTTGGGAAGCACAGTAGAGAGTATGCATCCTGGCCATAGTACAGAGTTTTGTGTCACCCTGTCATGAATAATTAAACCAACTGGAAAATTCTGTTTTACAAACAGTTAGAATTGGAAATGTTTTCACCACACAATTGCTTTTGTGAATTTTAACGAGGTGAAGTGGAAATGCATAGGAATTAGTCAATGGGTGGACTGGACAAGTCCCTTTTTTTTGTGGTATGAGGATAGAAAAATGATGACAATAGGCTTGTGAAGCACACTTATTCACAAAAGGAAAGCGGAAAAAATGAAAGCGAAAGAATATATGGACGTGGGTTGGGAAACTGTTGACCGCTTTGCTACTAAATTAGGTCGTTTGAATAAGCCAAAAATGCTACGTGGTAAAATTATGGGCGTTCATTCGCCCAAAGCTTGAGAACGACGCCCATTTTTGGCGATATCAACAATGTAAGATAGGATTGAGTTTTGGAAGCATTAAATTCTTCTTCGTCTGAAGGAACGTGAGCTAGGGAACGAATGTGAGAAGCTCAGAGTAATGTCATCAGCAAAGGCATGAATTGGATTAGAAGTTGCAGAAGAAGAGAGTCAGAGGCAAACGTAAGCCTTGGGGAACACTTGAAAACTTGAAACGGTCCAAATCAACTTGAACTGAATGATCCAGAAGGTAGTTTCCAATCCATTGAAGAAGAGATACATCGGTGCCATATGCACATATTTTCGACATAAGAGATTGGTGCCAAATTTTGTCAAATGCTTTTGAAAGATTAGGCCCATCAATCTTACTTTCAACAAAATGATAGAGCGATTCGTTCCACTTCTCGGCGAGATAAGGCATCAAATCACTGGTGGATCTTTTGCTACGAACTCCATTTTGTTGGTACTTGAGGAGTTTTCGTGAATCGGGATATTTTACGAGCTGACGATTTATCGACGTTTGCATGACCTTAGACGAAAAGGATTTAAGTACAATGAGTCGATAGTTGGAGGGATTCGCCTTTATTAGGGATACGCTGGACAAATGTAGTTTTCCATTTACTAGGAAAGAAACCAGAAGAGTTGGATGGAAAAGCTAACGCAGTAGTTTTGCTGCGTCGAAGAACAGCTCTTCAAAACGATGGATTACCTCTTCTGATTTGTAAATTTTGAGACTTCTTAATGCTCCATCCAGCAACTCTTCGAGTGCGAAAATGGACTTATCCCATACAAAATTCGACGCTCTTGAGTACAAGTGAAGACTGAGGACAATCTGGGAGTGTTGAGCTATCTGCAAAGTATGCAACAAGCAGATCGGCTTTGTCTGAGGAGCTGCCACTGGAAGAAAATTGACCTTTTTTTTCCTCAAAGCCTCTTTGCGGGTTTGGTCAAACCACGAATTTTATTTCGATTTGTTGCTCTTCATTTTTCTTGCGGTCTCGGCTAACGCTCACACTTTCGCTTGGAACAACACACTGACATGGTTTGGAAGTTTTATTGGCAGGATCTTCTGAGAAGACTGCCGAGCCACCGCTTCATTCATGGAAAATGAATGATCTCTTGAGGCTTGAAAGTTCAGGTCATATTCAGGATAAGGTAGCTTAGTAGGTTAAAGAGCCTTTACTCGGATCTCTATGGATCCATTGTGTTCCTTAAACACGAAATGTCCAGTCTTAAAGGACGAAATGAAAAGAAAGGTCTGAGTGAGTATCATAATGGTCGTTTGGCCTTCCTGGTTTCTAAGACAGGTTGCCCTGTATTCACCGAGGGGCATCTTTCTTGTTCTGTGTAGGCTGGGCCACTCGGATAGGAAGTGAGCTGTGTTCTCTTCCACGTCTGCATTCCCGCAGCTTCTGCATAAGTCATCTGTGCCTTTTAGGGTGGACTGCCAAGTATAGGCGATAAGTTTGATGTGTTTTGCGCAAGAATGTGTCCTGTTTTTATTTTGTTGACGTTTATCCAGAGTTTTCTGAAGAGTGAGAGATGGTGTGAGGTAGTCCAAGTTAGTTTCTAGTTTTGCCTAACTTGCTATCTTTTAGGATTACTTTACAGAAAACTGTTTGCCACTCTTGATTGAAATAGCATGCATTCCCTATCAGTATTGTCATCATATTCACAGGATATAGCATTGGCCATGCATACATATTATGCAGACTAGCGTTTCCATAGCATGTACTCCATCGTAGAAAGACTCTAAAATGCATGCTAATCAGATGCAGTGTAATTACAGCGGAAGTGAAGCATGTAGACGGACGTGTTGGCCCTGATAAAAGCACCATTTGCATAACTTAGTTTTATGTTTCATCGAAGACAGTAAGTCTTCTGTGAAAGGATTGGGTAAAGGAATGTAAACTTGAATATCAAGCTGTATAATATGTATATTGTGGTTAATGATTTAATAAATTATTCATATACTCGTAAGAAGCGCTTCTTATCAACAGTAATTGGTATGCAAGGATACTTCAATTGCATTTGTTTGGATGAAGAAACCTGAAAATCAATTTAAGAAATTAGTCAAAGTTAAAAATGCCTGCGCCCGAATTGGACACAAATAGATTTCTAAACTTCCTAGGGATTGAAAGAACAAGTTAAACGAGTTGGTCTTATGATGAATGAGGATAAAACAAAGTACCTTCTTGCTGTCAACTAAAAACCAATCCGTTGAACTACGTCTAGGATAGAACCTCGACAGCTCTAATTTTGAGAAAGTGAAGGAGTTCATCTATCGCGAGGCAGATACAAACTCCACAAATGACATTCTGGTGGAGATTGGACGAAGGATAACCATAGGCAACCCCTGCTACTTCGATATACTCAAACAGCTAGGGCCCAAGCTTCTAACTTCGAAGGTACAAAATCATGCTCTACAAAACTCTGGTCTTGGCAGTCTTGCTTTATGGAGCTGAATGCTGGACGATGAGTAAGACAGCGGAGCAGGTCTTGGGATCCTTTGAAAACAAAATCCTACGTCGAATATTTGGTAATGTCTGCGAGGGGGACGAACGGAGGAGAAGATATAACCGCGATCTGTATAAAGATGTTGAATGGACGAGAACGTAGAAGCTCAGAGGGTCTTTAAATCCCAGCCACTAAGTTCTCGTAGAAAAGAGAGATCGAATCTCCAGTTTATAAATCAGGCAATCGCGGACGCTAGAAACTTTGGTCTGGTGAAGGATGGAAAGCGACATAAGTTCAGGTTCAGACTCTCCAAGGGTCGTTGGCCTAATAAGTAATTACGTTAATGATTGCTTTCAGCTTTTGTTGTCTTTAATCTTAAAGCAAAAATCAAGCCTCCTTTCCTTGAAGGTCGCCCGTGGTATATTCTACCGATTTTATCCTATTTCAACTATTGCATAATTAGGTAGGTTGAAGGGGTTAAACGATGCAACCTTCACTCGGATCCTTAAAGATCTATTGTGTTCCGCTAGCGTCGATCGTTCAGTCTGAAGGAGAAAGACAAAGATGAAGTGTTAGTTGTTTGGTGGTCGTTCGGGTTCCCTGCACCATCCCGAATTAGTAATGAATTTAAGAAAATTGTTTCGTTCCCAGGATGTTGAAATAGTATTCGCCAAAGACTGGGGCATTGACATAGGAAATGGGCTATGCTCTATTCTACATCTACATCGCTACAGCTTCTGAATAACTCGTTTATACTTAAACGTTTCCTCCAAAGTGGTTATGGTCTGTGATAATCCCTATGAAGAGCGTTAAGTTTGATCTGTTTGTTGTTATTTGTCTAGAGTAGTCTGAAGGCATGGTATGATGAGATTGCGCTCCATTTCTCGTCAGTTTGTCTTTGGAAGTTTAACTAGTGTTGGGAGGGACATATCGACCAGAGCGATGGAGAAAACTTTTTACAAGCTTTGACTTTACTATTGTGTAACGTTTGACTGTCTATGTACCTCGCTTCGGCCATTGTTCGGTCTTCCGCTTGGGAAACACTACGTTGGTTCGGAAGTCTTGTTGACCGGGTAATATCGGGTTCTAGCGAGTATATTCCGGAGCCCTCTCCTTCTCCGGTTTTTGAGCCGTCTGTGAAAATCAAAATGGGTTGGGTTGGCACACAGCAAAGGATTCTATTTCCATTTGAAAATTAAAATTTTCGACAAAAAATCCACGATTGTAGTGGGGGCATCTTGGATAGTTCGTTGGTCATCAATCACGACTCGGAATGGAGCAGAACGGTGCTAAATTGAAAAGAGTTACATCCGTTACAATAGGACTAACGTCGGGTTGAATAATTTGCAAATGACAATCGAACTGAAGCTGGAACAAGATGAATTTTTCATTATTCTCAATAATTATCCGTTGTCCTTGCAATTCCACGAAAGTTTTAAATGAAACGAATTGATACTCGTGACGATATGAGAAGCAAGCAAGTCGTCTCGTGGCCTTAATAAATCAATGCCTCCTCAGGCTATCAAATAACGAGTTGGCACTGCGACCTAAATCTTAGTCCATCTGGAGAGTGATGTCCTTTCTCAATTGTAGGACATTAAGTTGATTCAAGTGCTTTTTTTTGGATGGATCGTCTGAATTCAGGTTGCGATGGGCAACTGTGAGAAAGGATGAAAAAAGGATAAAAGATTAAAAACGAACAATCAAGGATGAAGTTTCATACTTGTCTGCAAATATGGACATCAAATAACGAGCAATAATATCATTTAATTGGCAGTCAATTCAGTTTAGGACAAATGCTCACTAAACAAGGTCCAGTTTGTAAATCCCTGAACCGGAAGTCGTTCATCCCTGTTTGGAAATTCATAATTTAAGATATTTCCTCGTAAAATTCCTTGACGAATCAATAATGCTCTTAAAATGGAAAAATATCATAAGGACATTGTCATTATTCAAATCTCAATTCCAATGGAAGTATCCTTTGATACGATAAATCCAAGAAATTCTTACACACGTAAATAATATTCATCTGGTGGAGGAGGACCTTCGGTTTTTTTTTTGTTGGTTTGTTTCTTCCTCTCTCGTGCAGTGGCAGCACAAAAGGGTTATCTTTACATTCCTCTATCCCTAGCATCATGAAAGAACGTTGGACAGGGTTAACAGCAGCAAGACCATCAGGGATACAGGGATACAAGGAGAGAAGGGATACATATATGAAAAGAAAAACATGTTCCCGTTGACTTATGCACACTGGAATGGAAGGTACTTCATAATGTTTGAAATATTTATGTAACCCTAATGTAGTCGTGTGTTGTGTTGTGTTGTGACAAACTTTGCAGCCCACCCCTTCTATATCGGGCGCATGGATACATTAGGGATATACCAAGAAATAGGACTTCTTTCTTTATGTTTGTTTCGCTATATGGCAATTTTGATGAATTTCAAACAGCCAAAGATGATGAGTTTAGGGTTCAGGTCCCAGGAGGTGGCTGTCTGCATTAAAGTTAACATATTCCTTTGATCAGAACCGTTAGCGTTGGAAAAATGTATAAAAGGGTAAGTTTTTCAATACTTTGAGTGTCCTGTGTGTGTGTTTGTGTGTTGTGTTTTCACTATTCCTTGCGAATATTGATAGACTGTTTGAATTTTCATAAAAAAAAAAAAAATGGTTTTGATGTTCTTGTTTTTCTTTTTTGTTATTAAAGGTCGATCAGAGGTATATGATTTCCTTATGGAACAGTAAATATGGACTTCTTCAAAGACAGGAGCAACAACATATGCGGTAGTTCTTTTTTCGGGGTTGAAAATAGAAAAGTTAACCACCAACTTTTAACATATGCATGACTTTGTCCGGGTGGAATTCTAAATATAACCGAAGATACATACTTCAAAAGAGGATAATCCTCTACGATTAGGTTTTAAGTGGAAAGGAGTTGAAAAGGCGGTGCGTTTTACGTCGCGGCCAAGAAAAGTCTTGAAACAAATTAACTGAATACTAAATCAAGTGGACTTAACTTTGCCGATTTGTCCAACTTTGCTCTGCTTTCTCTTCTGAAAACGACATCTCACCAGAAATCAAACGAAGAACAGCTCATGCAAATCGCTGTCTCTTTGGGTCGAGCATGCAATTGAGTAGTAAGACCCTCTCCCAAGTAACTAAGGAGATTACATACAAGACCTTAATGATTCCAGCCCTATGCTGCTGAAGCATGGTCGGAGAAGGAGATTCAATGACGAATTTTACTAGCTGTACATCGTCCTCGTCAAATAACTGCGCATTGGTCTTTGAGATGGCCAGGACATAATAGAGCGAATCGACACCAATGCACAATTCTGCCCGGAGAGTCTTCGAATCCAACCCGGAGAGACAACGCAGTAGAGAAAGACCTCGCCTGAGGTGGTGCAGACAAGTGGAAGGGGACCTCAACCAACTTAGAATGTGCAACTGAAGGCGGTAAGTTGGTTGATGTCCGGGTTCACCCCAAAATGATGTGACGCCTAAGTAAGAAACCTGTGACACCTTACTACAGCTACTTCAGGCAGCACTCAGATCCCTCTTCAGTCCTTGCAATCCATTGGATTTCCTTACGATCATTCCCTTCTTTTACTCATCAGGAAGGCCTTTCATTAAGTTGAAATAGCAGCTCAGCTCATTTTGCTGGCGCTGCAAGTTAGAGCTCAGAGTATATCTTCAGTACTTTGATCGTGGTAATTGTCGAATACACAGTTCAAAACCATGGAAAAATGATCTCTCCATCCCTTGAGCTGATCCTCATCAAAAATAAGCAAAGAACTGTCCGAACCTTTCACTGTATGTTGGATGTTGGAATCACCTCTTTGCTGATTCTTTAAACGGTGCTGCTGTTGCACTTGTCTGCAGTTTCCTTTGTTCTTATGGCCCGTTGCATTGTTGTAGTTGTGCTACACCATACTGTTCTTATCTCCCTGCGATTTTGGGAGTAGCGCTACTAGATTCTCCCTGGCACCGCGCTATCTTTTAACCATTTGATGTAGAAACCAAGGGCAAAAGTGGCGTATAAGCGTGTTTTAAGGGGAAGTTCTACCCATTCTAGCCACATAAAGGAGAGATCCTTCGTTTTGCAGACCAAGTAATCAAAGATGTCCGAAATTTTGGTTTTAGTCCTTGTGAAAAGCAAAGCATATGAAGCTAGGTACAGCTGAAAGTGCTGTTTATAAACCACAGCAGCTTCTACAAGAAGCTAGACACCCAGATACAAAGAGTTTAGATGTGTGGTACATCTCACTAAGGAACTTTCTTTTGAGACCAATGATTTTCGGATCTTTAGTAAAGGAACCAAGTCAGTGGTCAATCTCAGAATGATTCTTGAGTAACTTCCTCGTTAGTTTAATTGAAACCTGTAGCAGAGCTTTTAATAACACACTGTGTAGCACAGCTTACGCAACCCACTGTAATCAAACACTCCAAATACATTGTATTCTTTTAAATATTATAATTCACATCCACTTCACGCTGTAAATTAGTTAAGAAGAAATTCAATAAAATTTGTAAGACATTGAGCTACATACTAAGTGTATAAATTTTTGGACTTTGAAATAAGTATTGCTTACCCTTGGCGAACGGCTCCTCGGTCCCAAGGAAATAATATAGATTTTTTTAAGCGAGTGATTGTGTACGGTTACCCGGACCAATAACTCCACCGTAAACTGTTTTTTTATACGTAAGGGAGTCCCCTTACAAATTGGCACCCAACGAGTGGGCATACGACAGATATGCCGAAGAAGAAGTCATCAACGACGGGTGAAGAATCGACGTTGTCAATCCAGCCACGCCGAACTTCAGTCGCCAGCATGATGGACTGTCAGGAAAGATTTTCAGGCGACTACGACCCAGTCAAGGCAAAGACGTTCATTAAAAACGTTGCTATATTCAAGAAGCGGCGAGACGTGTCTGATGAAGACGCCTTAATCGAGTTCGAGATGTTGCTAACAGACGCTGCTAGCATCTGGTGGGAAGGTGTAAGCCACGAGGCAGACACATGGGAAAAAGCCATCGAGATGTTGCAAGAGCAATACGCTCCGAGCAGGCCCGCGCACGTCATTTTCGGCTTAATCATCGACACCAAACAGAGACGAGATGAGTCCACGGTCGAGTTTATCTGCGGCAAAAGGGCTTTATTCGAAGAACTTCCGCAGCCAAAAGTGTCGGACGTCCATTGTCTCGACATGATCTATCATCTGCTGCAAGAAGATCTTAAAAAGAGAGTGAGAAGGGAGGAGTTCGCAACATTTGCTGAACTAAACGCTCTGGTTCGAAACTATGAACGAGTGTTCAAGCCAAAATACGAGCCACCACCCGAGAAGTCTACTTTCCGGTGTAGTTTCTGCCGCGTAAAAGGCCATACAGCGGAGAACTGCCGAAAATTTAAGGCAACACAACAACCACAAAGACCCAAGGAGAGTGACATTGTATGTTTCGGATGTGGACAAAAGGGGTTTTATAAGAGGAATTGCCCGAAGTGCAGACAAGAACCAGCGGTTTCAACAAGCGCTGCATTTAACGCTCTAGAAGTCACTTCCGGAGGAAGCATTCCGGCTATAACTATTCGAGTGAAAGGCATAAATTTCATCGCCTATCTAGATACCGCTGCAAAAACGAGCGTGGCAAGTGTGTCATTTTACAAACTTCTCAGAGAAACTGGACACACATTCCGTACTGAACATGCGGAGGTTACCTTAGCAGACGGGGTTCAACGCTCAGGAACTATTTTAAGAGCAAATACCCGCGTTCTTTTGGGAAATCGTTCAAAAACACTGAATGTAAGCATACTCCCCGAAACAAAGAACGAGGTGACGCTGTTGGGCATCGACTTCCTAGAAGAAGCCGGGATAGTACTAAACCTAGCTCAAGGGATGTGGTATTTCATCGACCAGCCACAAAAGTGTTTCATGTACTACCAACACAAAGATGAACCAAAGGAAGTCACAACTCCAAAGGAGTTAGTAGAGCAACAAATTCATAAAATCAAGCCGATTTCGCCGATTCCAGGTACACCGAATTTGAATATGTCAATAGATGAAGAACCAGTACCAGCTCGAAAATATAGAGACGACTATTCGGCAGATTCCGTCTACGATATTTTTCGTGATTCATTGCCACTCCACGTAAGATCTCCTTTGCAAGGAATTGAAAACGTATTTCTTAATACGGTAGACCACACCAAAAGTCTACACAATAAACTTTTCGGACCGCCAGTCAGGCTTAACATCAACATGCTCGATTTAGAACATCTGAAACCAGATCAGCATAAGGAATTGGCTACTCTTCTTATGGAACATGAGAAGCTATTTAGATGGGACGAAAAAACAACGGTAAAAGATGTTACGCATAGCATTGCAACCGGCCAACACCAACCAGTCGCTTCCCCACCGTACAGACTTTCGGAGATAAGAAAGGAAGAATTGAAGGGTGAGATCCAGAAGATGCTGAACAAAGGCATTATCGAACCGTGTGACTCTCCATGGGCATCTCCAGTGGTAATGGTTCCGAAGAAAGATGGTGGTATCCGAGTGTGCGTGGACTATAGGCAGCTGAATGCCATCACAGTGCCGGATAGATACCCACTCCCGAGAATCGACGACTTACTGCATACAGCCAAATCTACGGAATTCATGACCACTTTGGATTTGCAATCAGGATATTGGCAAATTAAGGTCAACGATGAAGATAAAAACAAAACAGCCTTTATTACACCATTTGGCACTTTCCGTTTCAACCGAATGCCTTTCGGACTCCGTAACGCACCAGCTACTTTCCAAAGACTGACGGATCGTGTACGCTCTGCCCTCGGAGATGTAACATTAAATGTTTACCTTGATGATTTCATCATACGCTCTACCTCTTTTGCTGAACATATCAAGGACTTAAGAAAAGTATTGAAACGCTTAGAGCTTTTCGGATTGCGGATCAACCCCGACAAATGCAAGTTTTGCTGCTCAGAAGTCAAATACCTTGGTCACATACTTACAAAGAATGGTATTAAAATGGATCCAAGGAAAACTGCCGCCATCACGGAAATGAAGCAACCTACAAATACAAAACAGGTCCTGACATTTCTACAGACTTGTTCTTGGTATCGACGATTCATACCAAATTTTGCTGAAGTCGCCAAATCCTTGAGCAAGTTAACCAAGAAAGCAGCTATTTTTCAATGGGGTACAGCCGAAGAAACTGCTTTTCAGAAGTTGAAGACATCACTCGTAACAGCACCAATCCTACAACAGGCAGATCCAACCAAACAATATTTTTTAAAAACGGATGCAAGCGGCTATGCAGTCGGGGCAGTTCTTGTCCAGGGGGAGGGCCCTGAGGAACATCCCATTGAATACGCCAGTCGACTCCTTACATCCGCGGAGCAAAATTATTCCACGACGGAACGGGAAGCATTAGCCATAGTTTGGGCTGTGAATAAGTTCCGAGGCTATATTGAAGGTGCAGAAGTAACACTTCTTACGGATCATCAACCGTTGAGGTGGCTTATGAGTTTGAAGTCACCAACTGGACGCTTAGCAAGATGGGCCTTACAGCTTCAACCATATAATATCCAGATAAAGTACATCTCGGGAAGAACTAATGTAGTGGCGGATGCTCTATCACGTCCTCCACAAAAATGTGAAATTTGTCACACTGAAATCAACATTCCCACACGTAAGAGCGACGAAATAAGAAAAGAACAGCTTATAGATAGCGAATTGATGACTATTGTACAGGCTCTGGAAGCCGGAGATGGAACTGAGGGCGAACAATATGCCTCCCAAGGATTTGTGATGACCAATGGTGTCCTTTATAAATACATCAATGATATAGAAGATGCAGTCCTTGTAGTGCCTCAACATGAGATTCAGAATATCTTAGAAGCCCTACATACCTCATCAACTGCAGGACATTACGGGGTTGATAAAACCATAAGCAGAATCAAATCGCATTTCTACTGGCCTAAGATATATTCAACGGTTGAAGAATACGTTCGGAACTGTGTTTCCTGTCAGAAATACAAGCCCAGTAACCTTCGACCTATGGGCCTTTTCAGAACAACAGCTCAGAATCAGCGCTTCGAGGTCCTCTCTATCGATCTTTTTGGACCTTTACCACCAAGTGACACCCATCGATGGATATTTGTCATCGAGGATACCGCTAGCAGATGGGTAGAGCTTTTTCCACTCGCTGAAGCAACAGCAGAACAATGTGCTAAGATACTTTTGAACGAGATCTTCTTGCGGTATGGTATCCCAAGAAAGGTTATCAGCGATAACGGGCCGCAGTTCATCTCATCAATCATGCAATACCTTACCAAGAGCCTTGGTATAGAACAAATGCTGACACCGGTATATCATCCTCAGCCTAATATGGTAGAGAGGAAAAATCGCGATCTTAAAACACAATTGGCCATCCTGGTAGAGAAGGAGCATGATACCTGGTCACAACACTTGGCAGCTATACGGTTCGCTATGAATACAGTAGTTTGCGCAACGACCGGACAAACTGCAGCTTTTCTAACATTTGGGCGAGAACTGCGAGCACCGATCCACATTGCCAATGACCTCAGTGCTATTGTTACCAACAACAATTTTGTCCCTGAAATAACTCCAACACTCCGCGCGCTTTCTAATGTCTTGGAAGAAGCCGGTAAAGTAGAGACCGACAACAAGACTAAGCGTCTTCAGCAGGCTAATAAAGGAAGACGTGAAGGACCCAAGTTTGAAGTTGGTGATGCTGTACTAGTCACCACACATGTCCTTAGTAAGGCTGGTAAGAAATTAACTGCTAAATTTATCCCTAGGCGAGATGGTCCGTACATAATCATGCGGCAATTGGGCGAAACGATGTATCAAGTGGCGAATCCAGATGCAGCCGATGTACCACTGGGTACCTATCACAAATCAGCGCTGACACCGTTCAAATCACCACATGATGTCATAACTCAACGACCAATCCATCCGCTGAGGCTAAGAGGACGACCCAATAAAGTGAACGCTGGCAACTCGTCGAGACGCCTACGTAGCCAGAGGGGGAGATTGTAGCAGAGCTTTTAATAACACACTGTGTAGCACAGCTTACGCAACCCACTGTAATCAAACACTCCAAATACATTGTATTCTTTTAAATATTATAATTCACATCCACTTCACGCTGTAAATTAGTTAAGAAGAAATTCAATAAAATTTGTAAGACATTGAGCTACATACTAAGTGTATAAATTTTTGGACTTTGAAATAAGTATTGCTTACCCTTGGCGAACGGCTCCTCGGTCCCAAGGAAATAATATAGATTTTTTTAAGCGAGTGATTGTGTACGGTTACCCGGACCAATAACTCCACCGTAAACTGTTTTTTTATACGTAAGGGAGTCCCCTTACAAACCTAGGTTTGCTTTAACTTCGTAGTCATCCATAGTCAGCTTATCTGAGAAACTTTCCAAATTCTCGATCCTATAGCTAGGTGAAGCTAGATGTGGACAGCATCAAGTCGATCGAAGAAAAAAGTCGGTATTAAGCCTGCGATCTGTTTCTTAGAAAGGTCATTTTCCGCAATTCTAAGTCGCGGATTAAACTGTAACTTCCGTTGTCCAAACATTGCCAGGACCATGGCTAATTCACAGATAATCTGCTATAAGAGGCCTTTGGCGACCTCACAGAAGCGCTTGACTTAACTACGATGAAACCAAAACTTGCCATTCTATCATTCTACACTAGATTTAAGCCCACAGTAAGGAAACTTTGGGTCACTTTCTTTTTTTTTCAAGACTAATGCTGTCACTTCCTCTTTTTCAGCCTTTCTCTTGGGTTAGTGAAGACCATTTAAAGGCCACATCAGAGCAATCCAATCAAATTTGATTGGACTAACAGGAGAGAACACCTCGCGAGTCATAAGCGTCTTCACAAACAAGATCTTTCGGCGGATCCTGTCGAAGGTTTCTATAGAAATTGAAAATACTTTAGCTGCTGTCAACTAGACATTCAACGCCCATTAGGAGGAAAAGCAAACGGTTTATAGTTCCTAGGCTTTTAGAGAAGTCATAGACCACCGACGGCGATAAAAGATGCTGATGGATAAGGCATGATCTACTGAAGGATCAAGAACATTTTGATTTCTCCTTGAAGGACGTCAAAAATTCTTTGCTTACGCTTCCATCTCCAGCTTCATGTATCGGCAACTTAGTTAAGTTTCAACATCATCAGCGAGGTAAGTTTCGATAAAGCTACTTAAAACGAAGTGATATGACATTTAGGACATTTTCCTTGATTGCCTTCTCTCGCATTTCTTTCAATTACATCAAATACGACTGCACCTTCAATTCCTTGTTCCGATTTACTTTGAAAATCACACAAAGGATACTGAACGTGGTCTTGAATTTTCATGTACAATTACATTTACGATCTTCTACAACAGTATGTGATCTCTTCGAGATAAAAACAAGGCTATATCTGAACCACTTTATCGACAGAAAAGTACAAAAAAACATTCACATCGTAAGGCATGAAAATATTTCAATAACTACACACATCACGTCAAAGATAGAAGCACCCATAGTCCCTATCGAAGCACTTCAATCTACAACAAACACCAACAACGACGTTCAAAAAGCAAAACGAGTACCAAAACAACACAACAATTCCAAGCGCTACTTAATTCCGACATCTTATTCAATATCCTTGGCAGTCTTTGGTCTCTACCATTTAGACGTCAAATTGAAATACACCATTATCCGCACTCCATACTGATTCAGGCGAACAGATATACCTCCCCCAAAACAGTCTTCTCATTCTCTGACCAAATACACACACACACACACACAGACACCATTTAAGGAACAAGGATACGAAAGAAAAATTCCTAGCCTTCATGGTTGCTTCGGTTTTCATTTTCGAAATCAAAACAACACCAACAAAAGCAGCAGTTATTTCAATTTCCTTCTCAAGATGAAGATAGTATTTCCCGTCCAGATAACCCTTAGAATATCGTTCTACTAGGTGAATGGCACCCCCCCACCCCACAGGATATCCCTGGCAAACATCAAGAGCGTGCCAGAAACTACACAAAAATAATCAACTGAACAATTTGAAATAAAAAAATAAAAAAGAAAAGCTTCAAAATCTGAGCTCTCCTGCACTGTTTATTGGCTCTTGTTTACTATTTAAGGAAAAAGAAATATCTGCGGGGGAGCCAAGGATAACCAGTGCTTTATTTCTGCTGGAACGGAAATCACAAGGAGACCAACTACCAAACCGAACAAACAATCAAATAAACAGACAGTCAGCGACTCAAAAGATGTGAAATTCAAATTGCCAAGTTCATGAGAGCGTAAAAATAACAATTTAATTTGAATTTTTATGAATAAGCTACCAAAGGACACTCGTCTCCCACACACACACACTCATATCCACACCACACAAGCGAGGAGGACACAACACAGAATAATTAATGTAAGCGTAGGGATACTCGTGGATAAAAAAAAAAGCGAACGTGTATGCTACACACAATGGACAGATTTAAATTAACTTTTCTCGACAATTCCACAAAGGATTGCATGCAGGACTTGCATGGACAAAGAAAGAAAACCACCAGCTAACTCATCCAAAGCCAAACGGCAACTTTTTTCTTTTAATGTTGCCATTCCATGCTCAGTTTGACATAATGGTTATAGTGGTGCACATGTGCTTTCTCTAATTTGATCCACTAGCGGGAGATGGTGCAGGATATACTCATTATAAATAAGATTTATGGAGTCCTTTCAAAAAAAAAAAAAAGATTGCTTCTCAAAAAGATATCTTGATCAAGTTAGATCAAATAGGTTACCGAAATGGTGTATGGAACGGATTTTGATGAAGATAATGAAAAGAAGAGCCTTTGATAGTAGACAATACGGTAAATTGTCTGATTTGAGTTTGAAACTGCAAAACACTAAGCATTGATGGAGACATGAACGGAGTTCTTTCTCTTCCTAGAAACAAGCCAGCAAAACTTTGAATCGAAATATATTTACATGAAGAAAGGTCTCTCAAGTCGAAGTATTACTTATCTCTCAGGGTGATCCTTAGCACTCTCTAAGTGGATCTGCAAGCTGCTGAGCATAAGACCAGCACTGACACAAACTACCGTACAATGGACCTGTTTTTCTGTCTCAGTGCTCCAGTGTGGTGTGCCAACACTCTGACAGAAAAAAATAGAACAGTCAAGGTAAACACAGCAAGAGGTTCTCCACAGGGAGGAGTATTATTTCCCCTAATGTAGAGCTTGGTCGTGAGAGAGCTCCTTGACATACATACCAACCTCGTCTGCCGTTTTAGGCTGCTTCAATTCTCTCCAGAACCTCTCAAAGCGGAACAAAGTCAAGCTCGGGTGGGTACCAGGGAACAGAGCCATCGAAGGCAATGAAATCGCAGACAAACTTGTCAGAAAATGCTCTTCAGAAAGGTATATAGGTGCCGAACCTTTCTGCGGCATCCCTACATCCGCATTGAGAATGAGTCTAGACAGCTGGGAAAACGGAACCTTCTATTCTACTGGAACAACATTCAGGGACTTAGACTGGCTAAAAGAGGCTGCCATCAAAGCGCTCCACTCACTCACTTCGTCCTCTAAACTAGTTGAACAGTGTAAGGAAACTATAACGCAGTCAAACGCTCGGTTTAATATCACTCTCCTCTGGGTTCCCGGCCATAGTTACAACGAGAGAGCCGCCGCGTTAGCCAGATGTGGTTCTACCCTGGATGCCTCCCGTGCGGAGTCAGTCTGCTCTCGGGTGGGACTCATCAAGGGTAAAATTTGCCAACACTTTCTCTCTATTGTCAACTCTAGGTGGAAAAGTCTAGCAACCTGTGCCATATAGATAAGGCCCATCTACAATAAAAACAGAACGAATGACCTAAGCAATAGGAACCACATCGAGACAGCAAAGAATTACAGCAATTGGCCACTGGCCAATAGGTCATAACGCTGTCAAGTTAAGCATCACGTTCAATCCTCACTGTCGCAGTTGCGACAATTCACACGAAAAGGAAACGTTATTCCACTTTCTCTGTGTCTGCCCGGCACTTGCCAGAGCCAGACAGAGCACTCTCGGAAAATCCTTTTAAAAGGAACTTTCTGAAATTTCTAACATCGAATTCTGCAACATTTTCACTTTTCTTAACTCCACGGGATGGACATGAAAACTCCAAGCTAAGCCCACCAACATCCAGGTCACGTGAGTTGAGATATCAAAACGGCGCATCAGAGCTTCTTGTGTCTCTGGCAAGCTCACCAGTTTCAACCACGTTTAGGTACCTTTCTACCTACCTACCATGAGATATAAATGGGATCAATGATCATATGTGAGACAATAGCTTGAAGACACTTGACAAAGTGCAAAGACCGACCTGCCTCTGTATTACTAGAGCCATGAGAACATGTCCAACCGTAGCAATTGAGGTTCTTCTGGATCTTTTTGGTTCCCTAAACATTTTGGTAGAAGACAGCGTAAATAAAACTGTCCTTATTATGACAACAGGGGGCTTCGAAAGGAAGGGATATATTGGAGCAAAACAATTAAATGCACTTCTTAACAAACTTCCCCTCTTGGTGAACCCCAGGAATGACTGCATTAGCTCATCAACAAGAAGGACCGGAGCAATAAATCCACAATCTAAAGAATAAGCAATAACACTATGAAGTGGTTGGTATACAGACGGATTTGGAACTGAAGAGCAGGAGTACTTGAACCTAGAAGAAAGCACTCCGAAGCGGTGATGTGGGTACATGTGGGCTAGAACAACAAAGTAACCCTCTTCTGCATATTCGGCATGTCGGAATTGAATGGTAACGAAGCAGAACACAGCCTAGCTAGACTACATTAGGGAAATTGTGAAAAACTATTTTTGGCATAGAGTGTTGGTATATAACGCAGATGATGGTGTGAAAAACGACGCAGTCATAGGAGAAGTACCGCAAGGCTCGGTCCTCGGACCGACACTATGGAACGTCATGTACGATGGCATTCTTCGCCTCGAAATACCAGATGGGGCCAAAGTTGTTGGATTTACGGATGACATTGCCATAGTTGTGACAGCAAAATTACTGGAAGAAGTGGTCCAAATTGGCAATGAAACCATTGCAATTGTTCAACGGTGGCTATCATCTGTCGGCCTTACGCTAGCTGAATACAAAACGGAAGCTGTACTGATCATCAGTAGAAAACGAAGAGAAACCATCACGCTAACAGTAGGGGGACATGAGATAGTATCCAAAACGGCTATTAAATACCTTGGCGTTATGATTGACGCAAGACTTACATTTAAAGAACACCTGGAGTATGTAAGTAGTAAATCCTCGCGTGTGGGTGCCTCTATGGCGAAGATTATGCTAAATATAGGAGGACCAAGATATAGCCGGCGACTTCTCTTAGCTAAAGTAGTCACATCAGTAGTGCTCTATGGATCACCAGTTTGGGCCGGAGCTATGCATACAAACGCAAAATCATAGCAGTAAATCGGCTGTGTGCGTTAAGAGTGAGCAGCGCTTTCCGCACGACCTCGGATCAGGCAGCTTGTGTCGTGGCAGGAATGCTACCGATTGATATACTGGCAGAAGAACTTCAGAGAAAGTTTCTAAACCTGAACCAACAGGAGCGTATCCAGTTGTGTATCCAGTGATACGGACACAACAGAAAGGACCGCAAGCGTGAGGGAGTGGCAGCAACGTTGGAATCTTTCGTCTAAGGGCCGATGGACATACCGACTTATTCCGGACAGCGAGACCTGGATAACCCGCAGACACGGCGAAGTAAATTTCTACATTACACAACTGATAACAGGACATGGTTGTTTCCGGTCTTATCTACACCGGTTTAAAAATGACAACTCCCCCACTTGTTCATCTTGCGGTGATACTTTCGAGGACCTGTAGCATGTATTCTTTCACTGCCCAAGATTCCAGTCACAAAGAGAAACACTACAAATTGTATTGGAGGAAACACCAACTCCAGAGAACATTGTGCAGCACATGCTAGACTCGGAAAATAAGTGGAGCGCAGTGAGTTCCTACGCCAAAGATATATGTCAAGAGTTGAGACGACTTGAGCGACTAAGAAGAGAGAGCGAGGAAAATGCAAGAAACAGCGCAGAGAACACGAGCAGACACATATCTGCAGAAACGCGCATCCCTACAGTAACGCACAGGCTTACAGAGACGCACAGACAGACAGATATACGAACATATATGCGCATCGACAGGAGGCAGCTACGGCTGATCCCCCCCCCCCCCCTAACCCAGGTACCATGGGGGAGCATGGGCTAGACGCAGAGGTGGTTTTAGTTTGGGTTAAAGTCCTACACTCTGGCTTTCGATGCTTTCCACCTTCTTTACAAAAAAAAAAAAGCCTGGCTAGACTAGGGGCAGCTGAACCCTTCATTGGCCTTAACGATTTTGTTGAATAAGTGATCACACTCTACAGAAAGGGTTCAGGAAAACGGAGAAAGAGAACAGGATAAGAGTCTGGAATAACCTTTAAGATCTGACGGAATGCTTCATGCACCGTCAAGGGTGGCGAAGTTGCCTCAGTGTGTCGGACTCCTACCGACTAAACCCACTCCATTTTCAGGCGAACCAGCCGTGAAACTGCTTCTTCCATGACAACAGGGTGGTGACACTTTTCTCAGCCTCTATGGGCTCTAATCTTCTATGCTCTAGATGGATTTATATTCTGTTCTCTTCTTTAGAATTTCTTCGAGGTAGGAGCACTCTCTGTTCCAGTTTTCCTCACTCGTGTGCATTATGTGGTGTTTTCGTTTCTCTGCAAGCCACCGGTAGCACTTGTAGAATGGTTCAGTGTTGTCTTCAGTCGAGTCGCCGAACTGATATGCTAGGCTTGTTGTTTCTCTCATTCTGTACAGAGATTCGTTGAAGCACCTGTGTGCGGTAAGGGATTGGGTGAGGAAGAAAATTACCTCCCAGTACCTCCGCCCCGGTCAGTGCGTGATGTTTCCGATCAGGCTTGTAATCCATCTTTCCCTGGTTTCTCTGCTCCAGCGTTGTCTGGTGATTTCTTTAGCCTCCGCGCATCAGCCCAGATCTCAGATCCGTATAAAAGCATAGAGCGCGTAACTGTCACAAGAAGCTTTCGCCGACTTGTCCTTAGTCCTCCCAAGTTTCAGTCTGCTCAATGTTTCAGTCTGATCATTGCAGGCTTTTCGGACACGGACTTGAACAGCAGCCAATAAGTGAACTTTGTGTCCAACTTCACTCCCAAGTAGATAGTGGAGATCTGCATCCTAGATAGCAGGACTATCTCCGTCTTTTCTGTTGCTGTCCAATCCATGGCTCGCATCCAGGATCGAAAGTGTCTCATGACTTGGTTCAGTCGTCTTCGGGCATATTCCGCGTCTTAAGTGGTGATCGCTGCCGCGATCCCATCGGCGTAGCCGACCAGGAACATATTTTCGGGCATCTCCATTCTTTAGATTACATCGTAGGAAATATTTCACCACTCGGTAGAGTCCTGAGCGGCGCCAGCGGTAATTATTTCATTTGCGTTGCTTCTGTGGTGTCGTAGATTAAATCTCTGTCCCTGAGGTAACTCTTCATCATCCGTAAGAGATACACTGGCACGTCGAAAGTGTTCTCTAAGACGTTCAGCATAATCCCCCACCTGATGAAGCGTTGAAAGCGTTTCTTACCCCCAGAGTTGCCTGCATGACGATTTTTCTTGCCTTGCAAGCAAATGGACTGTAAACCGAACAGTCAGGCGAATCTACTTTTTTGTTCTTCAAAATGAGTACACCCTATGAGATAGGGGTACGAGACTCTATCTGAGACTATGTAATGTACCTACGACATTTTTGAAATTGTTTTCCTATCCCATCGTTCGTAAAAGTTTCCTTGATTGCAACACTTCAAAAATTTGCATCTATGCCAAACGTGTTTCCTGGGAAAAATGTCCTTTTCTCCGCTTTTTTTTTTTTTTTTTTTGTAACCCAACGTGACTGACATCGTGAGTTATTGTGGTATCATTGCACTTCTATTCATTGGAACACCTCGGTTGACTTTCTGTCGCCTGTTCTCAAATGGTCCATGGTAGAGCAGATGTCCTGGTATTGGTTACACATCGTCCTCATGTTGATTACACTCAATGGAAAGAAAAATTACAATGTCACACATTTGCACTTTGGCCAAGGCGAGCATACCATGTATGCCGTCGTCGACTCTTGTAAGGAATTTGCAGAGAAGCATATGTTGGAAGCACAGAATGCAAGTTTGGTTTTCCAAATCGAGGTTGGGCAAGGACAATACTTCATTTTCGATTATTTTTCAAAAACGAATGCAATTCACTGCGAATTCAAATGCCATTAATCAAATTTCGAAATGTTTTCAATATGGTGACAAATGAACCAGTGCCGGAGTGTGGGACTTTGCCTTTTGCAAAGTCCTTGACAGGAAAAAAAAGGATAAGAAGATTGTTTAGTTGATAGTAAATTGATTTATTATTTGTGTTCTCGGTTTAAGCTTGAAATTCGAGTTTTGTTGCCACAGAAAGTCATCCATTTAACCCAAACTTAGGAGACCTTGGTGCAAGAATGAAAAATTAATGGCGTTCCTTGCCATCACAATGCTGACAATCATCGACATTATTCGGGTTTCTTTTGCAAAACTTATTTAAGTTTAAGACCCTTCGAACTGTAGTATCATCTGTTGGATCATCCTTAAAATATAAAAATTTCATTTACGATACACTAAAGAAGTTTCGCAACAATCTGTGAAACTTTTCGCGAAAGATCCACAATAGACGTGAGCAATTTTTAAATACCAAACTTGTAGTCGAAGCAGACTTTTTAACCCGATTTACCACAAGCCTACAAATTTCATGCGCCAACTGACAAAATATTGTTAAACTTTAAATCCATTTCTCGTTCGTAATCCTTTCGAGAGTGCCTTCTCCAATTGATGCGCGGCTGTGGTAGTGGAAATGAAATTTATTTTAGGAAGCGCTGCACAACTGGAATCAGCAAATACGAAAAGTCAACAAAAAAAAAAATCACCCAACAAACTGTGTCCTTGCAACTGTCGGTTGCAGTTTCTACACGATGATAGCATTAGCATGGTGGATCCTGGAATAAAGTAAAGAGTTACGCGAGACGAGAAAAAAAAAATGCAAATACACACACAGGATAGATGGGAGGTATCTACCAACGAACTGGAACTCAATTTGAAAACTTTTAAATCCTTTTTTTTACTCAGAAATGGAAAAAAAGGAGTAAAATCCAAACGGTACGGTAGGAGTGGGCAGGAAAAACCTGAGCCCTGTGCTTTATTTTATGATCAAACGTCACGCTATTGCACATATACGCCTTCGTTACACAGTGAGAAAGAGTTAATCCTTTCAGGTAGAGGCTACTCTCGATGGAACCCGTTTGTGTGGGCTCTTCCTAGAAATTAAGGGAATATTGGTAGGATTTGTGATGATAAATTAGGTCTTACATAGATTGATGATGATGTTCAACCAAAAAGCCTATCCAGACAGCTAAAGCTTTAGTAAAGTGCCTCTAGTTTTGTATGCCAAGTTCGTGAGGTATACACAAGGCGTGATTTATTCCTTGTTAGATTCTAGGACCGAGAACTGGTGCCCATTTGATCTAAAGCTCCTGAACATCTTAGAAGACGCACTTAAGCCGTAAAAGGCCAAGTCTGATCGAGCACACTTGAATGGTGGAATAGATTTATGAATTGACTTGAGATTTGGAGCAAGACTCAACCGGCTTGGGTAAGGTTAAGCTAGGTTAGTGGGCAGTTAGATTCATGTGGATCCAATGTGTTTCCTATTGCGGACTAAGTTACTTGGTGCCCCAACCATCCGTGATTTTTAGCTGACATAGGTTTGGGCAATCGAGGCCCTGGTCCACCCCGGACTGTAGCGCCACCTTAAGTAAGGTTTAGGCAATGGTAGAGAAAATAAGTCATGTCCTCATGAACCTCCTCATCGCCACATCCTTTGCATTTTGTCGTCATGATTCAGATGTATATTTCAGACTGTTGTGGCCGGTAAACTGATTCAACTATTAGCATTGACAGGAGTCAATGCCTTTCTTTTTGTAGGAGCTTGCTGGTCCTTGCCTTGTCATATTATGGCAACAACTTTCTTGATACTTCACAGGGGGTTAATGGTTTCCATCTCTGATTTGCTTCCATTATGGATTTTAACGCAATTTTGGTCCTAAGACTATAGAGCGGAAGTTCAACCATACCGTCTGCTTGCTGTCTAGCTACTTCATCATCTGTTTCATTATTTTGTATCCCACTTTAACCAGGGACCTAGCAGCGTTGAACATTGTTCTGCCAAGAACATTAACCTCTTCGCGACAACATTTTACAAGCTCCAATGTTATCTGCGTAACGGCTATTGCTTTTGTAACCGCCTGGCTGTCAATGTAAACCATGATATCCTTCCGTGATATGGGTTAGTATTGCCACTCATTGGATGGCTTTTGTCACTGCCAGAACCTCCGCCAAGTACACGCTTCTTTGGGAGTCTTATGGACTTGCTTAGTCGTACCTTCTCTGAAAAAAAGATCCGCTTCTATGCCTATGACTCAGTCGAGTTGTCATTAAAATTTTTGCGCTGGCTTCGGGCTACAGGTTCTCTAGAAACGATTTTCCATAGTCTCGCAGATTCGATGATTCCAAATAATACTCTCACTAAAAAGTTGCCATCCGAAATCGGTAGTTAAGTCGACATGTCCTTTGTTAAAAGTTCCCTCTTTCATTCCTTCTTCTCTTAGCTATTCTCCTAAGCACACCACAAGCTGACGTACAATATGTATCAAAAATTTATTTAACATATGAACATAAAAGCTGACAAGGTATGCTCTACTAAAGAGGATAGCGCAGAGGTCCTTTTTATTTCTTTTTACACGCTTTTTTTTTTCTACACTACTTTTATGCATGAAAAGTTTCTATTAAAATTAAAAGCATTTCCAACGAGTGATGTAGAGGATTCGGTTTTTTTTTTCATCAAAAAGTCCTTTGAAATGGTTACTTTGCTGCATTTCGGGATTTTTTAGGCGATTTAGGATGCCTTGCTAAGCTTTGCAGAGCTAATTAATCTAAAGTGGACAGAGAATCAGCTTTGAAAGGTGATACAGCATACTATGTACGTTAATGGAATTAAGATTTAAAATCACGAAAAACGGGCAATCACTTTTAATTGTATAAATCGACTTAGAGGGACTAGGTTTTACATGGGTAGGAGTAGAGCTGAACAACAAGCTCTGAAAGGTTTGCCTGAACAAGCATTACAGTTGCTATGCCTTGAAGGTCCACACTTAAATATGAGAGTTAAGAGGTCAGCTCTCCCCTCTTCTCTGGAATCTAGTTGTAAACCAGACGCTGGGATCCATTCTGCTTCTTTACAGGTGGCTTTAAAACGGAATCGTGATTGAATGGAGCTGTCTTCTCCAGAGATGGAGGTGTCTTCTGAAGGATGTCATTTGCCCGACAACTATAGTATCTTTCAAGTCGAGATAATGTCCGTCAAAGAGGACCTATCGTGGCTGAGGTATAATCACCTTTTTTTTATCGGTAGTCAAGCCGCGATTAAGTCCCTGAAATCTGTCACTTTCAACTCAAAAACAGCCCTTAGTTTCGGCTTATCTCTTAACAAAATGTCCGAACAACCCAAAATGCATCTTATCTGGGTGCTGCGGGCTAGGGCCGACGAACTTGTCACTCAGGACACAACTCTACCGATTAACTTTCAACTTGCTACTCAAAACAAAGAATGCAGCCTCACTCTAACGTAACCTAACGAAAATTTAAAGGAAGCTCCTAGAGCATAACACAAGCACCGCAAAAGATCGACACAACTGAGGAATTGTGCATAATCCTCATCAAGACAAATAACAAGGTATGTCCTTTCAAGAATGTACGGTATAAAACGTCCCCGCCGTTCTGGAGAAAAGAGCTTTCCTGCATGAGGAAGGAAGGACAAAAACTCTTCAATGCGGCAAAAGGGTTCAGCGAACTGGGAAAGCTACAAAACTTGTCAAAGGAAATTTAAAAGCGCAGTAAACAGTGCTTAGTGGACTCAATTCCGCTCTGAATTTTCCAGGATGCATAGCAGGGTAGATTGAGTGTCTTTATACAAATAATTATTTGGAAGATAAATCGGTGTTTCCAACAGGGATTGTGACTGAAGAAAGGTTCTTGGATTACCAGACACTCATGGGATTTTCCCAATTTTGCTACAAAAAATCAAACACTTTGCAGCACCCGCCATACCTCTGCAAAGGACTACAGACTTTTGACTTTTGAAAAACTAATCAACGTGCAGTAAGCTTAGCCACATGAATACGTCCACGGCACAGCATGTCTACACTAAAGGTAAAGGTGACTGTATGCACAATTAGCCTCAACTGACAAGCCTTTCCAGTTGGCTCGGTCCTTAGGTAACCGCCTCCAGTTACGCACTCCAAGTTGGTTGAAGTCCCCTTCTACTTGTGCGGGTCACCTTAGGCGAGGTCTTTCTCTACTGTGTTGCTCCTCCGGGTTAGATTCGGACTGGAGCGTGGGTGTTCATTCGCCCTACATGTCCTGGCCATCTCAAATGACCAATGTGCAGTGTTTTCACTAAGTCGAAGTCGATGTCGCTGTACAGCTCGTTTAGTTCGTCGTTGAATCTCCTCCACAAAAGGCCCGTCAATGTAAACGGGACCGAATATCTTTCGAACAATTTTTCGCTCGAAGGGTATCTTCATACGCTTTCGATAGAATTTACGCTTCAGCTCCATAGAGTTAAACTGGGATGATTGAGCTATTGTATAGATAGGGCCTTGGCAAGAGTAATTCTTCGTCTGTTTCCTAATGAGATGTCATTATAAGAAGTGATAGCAGAGTCAAGGTAGATAAAGTCCTTTACTACCAAAATTATAGCTGTCCACTGTGACGTTCTGTCCGCCATGCCGATGTTGGATGCCGGTGACAGCCCACTAATTCCTGAAAATGATACCAATATCGTCGGCGAGAACAAGTGGTTGTACAGATTTTTGAAAAACTGTGCCTCTGGTGTTGACTTGAGAGTTTCGAACAATTTGAAGAAGTCGCATGATAGCGCGTCTAAATCCTTTTTCAACATCAAAGATCTCGTGGAGATCGTTACTGACTTTGATGGAGAAGCAATCATTCTCCATCGTTATCCTGTACAGATGGACGAGTTTGACAAGGATGCCAAGACTGAACATGGCTCTATATAGCTCGTTTCTATAAATGTTATCATAGCCGGCCTTAAAATCTTCGATTTTCTCCGGGATCTGTCGAAGTGTGAAAATTTGATCGATTGCAGACTTTCCTGGTCTAGAATAACAATGAAAGGATCCAATCAGGTTGTTGACGAAGGGTGATGTGACGTGATGTTCTAGAGACTGATGCCTTTATAATTGGCATAGTTGGCAGTCTTTTCTTGTGCATCGGGGGAAAATATGCTGACATTTTATTCATCAGACATAAGTACATTCATCCGACCAGAGCTGTCAGATGCGTTGGTGTATGCTCTCTACAAAGTTATGGCTTGGTGCTGCAGAAAGAGGATAAGCAATGATTGTCAGGAACAAAACTGTATAGCGGATGAATTACCCAGATGAAATCAATCGAACAAGGACATCACCTTACCCGGCCTATGCCGACATATTCAAAGCTTAAGCGAGTAAAGACAAGGATTTCCAAGACTAAGTCAGGATCTTAGAAAAGGGATGTTGGCAGATCAGCTTTTAATGAGAACGTAGAGTACTTAAGGTGGCACTACAGTCCGGGGTGGACTTGGGCCTCAACCAACGATCGTCTCTAGCTACCTCGATCTTTAGCTAGTTGCCTCTAGTTTCGCACACTTAGTTGGTTGAGGTCCCCTTCCACTTGCATGTTCCACCTCAGTCGAGGAAAATGTAGAGTGGTGATTTAGAATTTTAGAATTCATCTCCCGCTGTTAAGAAGCTTAGACTTTATGTAATGCAAGCCTTTGCATCACAGTTTTCTTGGTAAAATATTTTATGAAATCCTTCAACTTACTAAGTTAATCCTCATTTCGTTTCCAGCACGAGAATAACTCCTTGAAATTCTTCACAATGCATATGTGTTGTGTGTATACTTCAATCCCCTCTTGCCATTATTAAGCTTTCGCTGAATTAATCTTCTAATTTCACCGCCACTAGCAATATAATTTATATTTTGCGTTCCTCTATCCGAAAACTTAATTTTACTCCTCGCATCCAGAAGATTCGAACATATCCATTTCACATGTGTATGCAAAATTAGGTTTTCGCATGGCGAACTCTTGCGCCCACTTCAAAAACTCCGTACTGTGCATCTTTGAAAGGAACTTTTTGAAGCCATTTAAAACTAAATTCTTGACTAACATCAGCAAAACCTAAGAAATGAACACAATCCCACACAACTGAAGATAGAACCAGAAGCTATGAGCATTTTGTAGATAAACTTTCGTAACAATGTGAAATATGCAATAAGTTGCAGGTGCAACTACCGCCTTTTCAACTCTCTAAGTCCTGGCTTGAGCTGTATTTTGAAAATTGAGTTTCTCTACTCGTAATTTGATAAATAACTTCTCTGGTGGTAAATTTTTTTCGAAAAAAAGGAACGAGGGGGGAGTGCTGAAAAGACAAAAAAAAAATATTAAAATAATATTCATAACATTAAGTCATGTGGGACAGGGTGAACGTGAGGACTTCAAACTCCAAGTGATATCCTTTTCTTTGACTGAAAGTTGCAAAGTACTCTGACAGCGTATCATCTGTTCCTCATATGGCAAATGTTATTTTTCAATTTCTCTTCTACGAAGAAGATTCAAATTTAATTAGATACTTTTGCAGATACTTTGAGAGAATTTACTTGTGTGTACTGTTTTGTGAAAATGGAGCTTTATGAAAGATCTAACAAATTGGTATCTGGTGGGTGGTACTCCTCCCGTATTGCTATGCAGATATGACATGGAAAATGATTTTATTTTTACACCGGTGGGTTCCCCCCCCCTACCTAAGATTTAATAAAATATTTTCGTTTTGTGCTTCGAAGATGAAATTTGCAATATGAAATCGAGGGGCGCTTTGGCAAAAAAGTTTAATTAAACTTGTCGGCATTTACCTGGCAAATTATGTTCAATCACAATTTGTATTTTAATAAAACACTTTAACTGTGCATGCATGACGGTGTGGATCGTTGTCATTTTACTTTTTTTCTTATCCTCGAGTTGATAGGTGGATTTTAATTTACTTTTCGTCAAATTATTGTCAACCGAAAGTCGAAGGCAATTAGCTTTTGTATTTTTGATTGCATGAGTGCTATTGTTTAGCGTGAACGTTTCACTTTTAATTAATTTTTGTACGGGAAGCTATGAAAAAGGAAATACATATGTGTTTTGAAGCCTGCGAAAGTTATTAAATAGCGTCAGCCCTCTTTGATTATGTACTTTGTTAGAATTCTCTTCAACTTGCGCATATCTATATCCGTTGCGTCGTTGTTCTGGAGTGGGAAATAGGTTGTGGTCAAGTCAAAAAGCGAACGCCGTTTTCTTACTTGATATGTGCCCACTAAGAATGAAAATGCTTTGACCTCCTTTGTGGCTCGTTGTCTAGGTTTTCAAACAGCAACTTGACTTTTGCTCGATGCTCGATCAGGTAGCAAAATCAATCTCGTGCATACTGATGCCGGACATCTATTAAAATTTGTTGATGAGCTCGCTATTAGAGGGTAAAAAGTCGAAAACGTTGTGGGCATTTTCAGAGTTCGACTGTCGAACTAACAGAAGCTGCGGCTAACACAGAAATGGAGATTTTAAGTGCCTTAGCATGCCTAGATTAGCCAGAGACTACATGCATATAGTGAAACAGAGGGACAAACGATGAGGAATGAGCTTGAGAACCACTATCCCAATCACAGGAGACATGGAACTTTGTGAGTGATTGTGCAAAACAGATTAAGGTCACAAGGCCACGGTCAAATGCCAAGACGGCGGCACCGTGGGGAAAAAGAGCAAAAAAGGGGAGGTGGGAAACTTCACACTGTTACTGGGTACGGGCCCAGTTTCGTCTTTAAAAGATTCCTACCTCACAACGGAAGAAAATCATTATTTGGGACCTGCCCGTGCCACATTCGATGCTGCTGGGGGACCCAGGCTGCGTATCTGAGGTCGGGAGTGAGTTTCCATCGAGTTTGAAGCTCCATTCTACCCATCTAGCAAAGGAAATAAAAGGAAAGACCAAGAAAAATTTCATGGTTTCCGAGCAGGTCCGGGAAAAAAAAAACTCTTGGAGGGTCTGAGTTTTGATAACATCCTAGTGGAGATTCGACGAAGACTCATCCTAGAAAACCTCTGCAACTTCAGTTTGTCAAAGCAAAAAGGTTCAAACTTCTAACCCGAAACACGAAATGTATGCTCTACAAAACACTAGTCCTGCCAGTGTGACAGTAAGCACAATCGAGAAAAATGTTCTTCTTCGAATATTTGGAAGAAATGAGCTGTATCAAGATGTGGATGTAGTTTAAATGGGCAAAACACGTTTACAACACTAGCTCGGTCGCATCGAGCGAATGCTCCAGCCAAAAGGATCTTCGAACCACAGCTCGCACATTCGAGATGACGAGAAAGACCGATCTTCCGTTTTAAGGACCAAGATATGGTCTGGAGAACTGGAAACAACGTGCCCGGAACCGAAGAGATTGGAGGGCTGCAGTATCTCAGGCAGAAACCCTCCATGGGTCAGGTGCCTATTAAGAAAGTTAATAGGTAATTATTCTTCCGACGATATAGTTCTCACGAATAATTTGTACAGGCTGGATGTCCGTGATTTCGACTTGAAAAACATTGCAATCCTCTTCTTTTCCAAAGGAACCATTTACTCCTAGGCTTTTGCAGTAAATCACGGCTATCGCAGTCACAAAATAGATGAGTCCACCATTATTAAAAGAGTTCACTCACTCATGAGCTAGAGATTTTAAAAAAAGAAGTCTAAGTCTAAGAGTTTTTAAAACCTCTTTTGGTACCAACTCAGCCATTAAGAAGCCACACTAAGGAATTTCAACGTTAGGAAGATGTGCCACCTCTTCTCTTCTAGGAAATCTAAAATCTTAACGAACTAATTCTGGAATTAGAAGAAGCGAACTCGAACAATGTTAGCATATACATGTCTCTCAGACACTATGTGCCCTAATAAAGGGTCTTCCAATAGGGACTTCCGAATTTTGACAGTTGATAGCGGCCATATTGTTGAAGCTACATCTGTCAAATTGGCTGTCATTTATTCAGTCTGTTTTGCCAAATCACCATGGATGGATATAGTGTTCAACAATACGTGGAAATAATATAATTGTTTTATCAAAATGGGTGTTCTGTTCGGGCAACGTTCCATTCGAAAAATCATCTTCAGCGATGAGACCCATTTATGGATGAATGGGTACGTCAACAAACAAAATTGTCGAATTTGAGACGATACCAATCCACATGAGATCCAAGAGCGTCCAATGCATCCCGAAAAAGTCACTGTTTGGTGTGGATCGGTCCATATTTCTTTGAGAACGACGTTGGCCAGGCCTTTAGATCGATGATAACCAACTTCTTTTGGCCTGAATTGGATGATATGGACACCAACGATATGTGGTTTCAACAGGATGGCGCTACGTGCCACACAGCTCACACCACATTGGAAATTCTGCACGAGCGATTCGAGAGCATGGTCATCTCACGTGGTGGTGATGTGAACTGGCCACCGAGATCGTGCGATTTGACCCCGTTAGACTTTTTCTTGTGGGGTTTTCTGAAGTCGCAGGTCTATCCGAATAAGCCACAAACCACAGCGGTCCTCAAAGCCAACATAAGCCAAGCCACCGGTCAAATTCAGCCTGATTTATGCACCAGAGTCATGGAAAATTGGACATTTCGGATGCGCGCCACCCAGAGAAGCCGCGGCGGACATTTGAACGATGTTCCATACATGATGGCATCGATAGGCCTTCCAAACGAATAAAAAATGATATCTCACACACACTTTGTTTTATTTAAATTTAAGGATAGGAAGCGCTTAATGAAAGACCCTTTACCTCCCAAAACTCAACCGTATTTGTACGTCTCCTAAAAGAGTGCTCATTTTGAAAGAACATATTGGACTAAGATGGGGCTTACAGCCAAGAATGTTTTTCCCTTTCGATTCTTCACTCTCCCTGATCACTGTTGAGTCTTTCAAGCTGAAGTCAGAGCCATCCATCTGGTCACCACATGGCTGAAGACTAAGCCAGAATAGCGTGTAGATATTGTGATCTACAATGACAGCCAGTCTACGATCCGATCCAGCATGATAGAGTCTACGGCAGTGAAGTTCAATTGCTTTAATTGTACAAGGCATTGTTGTAAGTTAATTTCTTTTTTCGAAAAGAATTCCCCCTTCCCTAGAATGATTAGCCCAGTTTTGATCCTTGAAATAGAACCAACCTGTCATTGAGTAAATTTTCTCGTAAACATTTTGACAGAGAAAAGCCAGCAATTGTATCGGACTTGTCCCAGGATAATGTGACACTGGCTATGGACTTGCTTTTTGTTCTGTTATCCTGCTTCCCCCTCCACAGAAGTGAGGAGATTTTTCAATAATAGCCATCGAGTGGCTAATTTTTTTTCAATTTAAAATCGAAAATGAACTCAAGGACATTATTTATTCTCAACGATACTTCACGGCGACGATGCGGACCGTAAAAAGATTTTTTCTTTTTTCATCTCTCAAGACATCCTTTCACAGTGTTGCTATTTTTTACTTGTGAGACTATTACATTCACTAGCAGTGCTGTGCGTCAATCCATGAGGATTTTTATTTTCTTCAAAAAAACGCACATGAAAATTCGAATGGAAATGGAGGAGCAGGGACAGCAAGTGGATCGTGGATTGAAGGCTAGAATTTCATTGAGAACATCTTTGCTATCAGTTCGTGAATCCGTGTCCTTTGAAAGTGAGTGCTTAAGAATGGCCAGTTCTAGGTGTATTTCAATTTTCAATATTTTCCAATTTATTTGTCGGCTTCGTCCTTTTTTGTTTTCTTGTGTGGATATCGACTTCTTTTTATAGATTTTTTCGGAATCTTTTTCCAATTTGCATTGCATGTGACTGTGTCAGCAGAGAATTCGTCTCCGTGAATATGAAAACTGAAACTGTTCGGGAAGTTATCCCGGTTCTTTGGCAGCTTGGGAACCAGGCATTTCGTTAGTTTTGTTTCACCTTTTTTACTCGGGAGACTTAAAAGCTTTACCGTGTCGAATGTCGAGTGTGGAAATGGAAACATAGAAGATTGAAGTGCTAGAATTTGTTTGTCCTTCAATAAAGTTGCTTTCATGGTGAGGTTGCATTAGAGTGAATTATGTGCAATTAAACTTTTTGTTTAAACGGCGAAATGTCCTTAATTTTTTATTTGTGCACTTTTTTACTGTGAAAGTAGATCATTGACATTGAGTTCCGCAGTTGGAGTTGTGCGAAAGGATCCTGCCATGCAGTTTTCGACTAGGCGTTGGACGCGGTCTTATTTTTTAATTGTGATTTATCCACCAGACCACACTTGCGTATAAGATCATCGGTCTGATGATCAGTGTATACAGCCAGAGTATCAGCTTGGGTTGTGCTCCACAGTTTGTCCCACTAATCTATCTCAGAAAGTAGAAGTTATTCCTGGTTTGATGATCCTTTCTTTAAAAGATCTTCATTCTAACCGCGACAGTACTGTGAAGATCCCTCCCAGGATCTTCCTTATTGCCTTTATTTTGTGTATGAGAGCATTATTTCAAGGACTTCTGTCGAAATCTTATAGCGATGGTTTGCTGGTGATTTCTTAGGTTAGGTTTTAGGGGTGGCTGCATTTATGAACAGCCTCCCTCAGATCTCAGTGGATCCATTGTGTTCCCCAATGTGGTGTGGGATATCTAAAATATGGAATTATTATTTTTCTTAGTTGGCCTACCTGAACCATCCCGAGTTCCGAAGGAATTGTAGGATGGTTCTCGGTGGCTTGCTTGACAGTTCGCCCAGATCACTGAAGAAATGTTCTTCGAGGGTTATCTTTCAGTTTTTGCTAAGGCTTTGGCACTTGCATAGGAGGTGGAATGTATGCTCCTCTGCATAGTTATGTTATGTTCAAACGCAGTAGTTGACTTCTGCTGAGTGCGATGATTTCCTTTGTTTTTTCTTATTTAGTTCTGTCCAGAGTGTTCTTGGGGTGCGCCATGTTGTGAGTAATGTCCATCTCTCGTTCGCGAGTTTTATGGATTTCACGGTGATCCTGGACTTTTGAAGTTTTAATGGGGGTAGGACTGAGTCATCGGCCATTATCGAATCCATCTCAGAGCCTGTTCTTGCGAGCTCGTCCGCCTTTCATTCCCGTGGATGCCCTTATGTCCCGGGACCCAGATGAGTGCGACGTTATGATTAGCCTTGATTGCTTTGAGCTCGTCGTTGCAGCGTGTCACAGTTCTGCATCTGATTGTTGTCGATGTGTGTGTCGGCTTTGATGCAAAAATGTCGATGTGATTTCTTGGGAGTGACCGTTGTGATAGTTGACGCGAGGCCTCGGCGATTGCTAGAACTTCCGCCTGAAACACACTGCTGTGATTCGAAAGCCTTATTGACCGTGCAATGCTTGGTTCTGCTGCATACATCTCGGAGCCCTCTCCCTCATCCATTTTTGACCCATCCGTGAAAATGGATATATGGTTGGGGTTAATGACCTCTCCTTCTGTCCAGCTTTCTCTCGAGGGACTATTCAGTTCGAGGTTTAGGCTAAATTCCAGAATTGGTATTATTTAATCCATTTTGATCTCAATGTTCACTCACTTGGTGATAGCTTGGTGACCTATCAGACCTTTTTTCCACAGGTTGGATTGTTGTAGGCGGAGCGCACTTTTCGCGGCCACTTCCTTTGTGAAAAGGCCGACAAGTATTATCTCCAGCATGACCTCGAGTGCTGCGGTTGGTGATTTGACTAGCTCAAGCATCCATTAATCAGGTCCCCTTTAGGTGACGGTCTAGTACTCGGCATGATTCATGGACAAAAACATGCAAGAAAACTTCTATTGATACGCTACGTTTATGTTCATCAAATTCTTGTGATAATTGCTTGCTTAAATAATTTTTAAGTTTTCATTCAGCAGTGTTTCTATTCCCCAATTTCTGCTGACATATTACTCGCACTGTAAGCACACGTCAAAAATGTCCCAGTTTGTTAAATTTTAGCCAAGAAAAAACCGTAAAATCCTTAACCGTGTGTTTGTGGTTACACCATCCCGGAAAAGTTGCATGGGTTGGTCAATGCCCTATGCAAAGTAGACTGCACCCTGTGTATCTAGAAAAATTTCGAGTGCATCCAAGTTGTAGATACACAGAAGAGTTGAATGCTCTCCATATGCTCTTTGATTGCGGTTTTTGTAATTAACTCGCATGAGGAATTCAAAATTAATTATCTTAATTATGTTCCACATGTTGTGGATGCTCTCGGATTCCATGTTTGTACCCTTATCCCTATCTCTTGCCTTATGGACGAAACTCCAAATTCTATGCACATTCAAGAGAGCACTCTATATCTGAGCTTTTTTTTAATAATTACCTTGTCCCGATTGTGTGCATGGTTCGTCTTTGTAAGGATTATAGCTCTAAGAAGAGCACATACACATGGATAAGTGAATACGTGGCTTCACCACAGAAACTGACTTAAAAGTGGTACGAGAGATTTTCCCGTATCCCACGGAATTAGCCGAAATTATTTTCACCAAAGGAAGCGGGTTATGAATAAAAGTAGATGTAGATACACCGGAGAAGATATGGCAACCCAAAGGATACCCTACTGCCGCCCACACAAATGCGGTGAAATAATTAAAAACATAAATTACCCTCGCATTGATTTGATTGGCAATATTCGATTTGCCAAAGGTAGGCATGCAACTTGTGGCGAATTTGAGCGGCTTGACATGACTCCAATGGTGGGGTAGGTATTACTGGTGCCGAAGGGATTAAGTGGAATCTGAGTTTATGGATATTTCAATCGAACTGCGGTGGAGCATTATTGGATTTTCCAATTAACTCGGTTATGCTACCTATAATTCCTTATTAGGTCATCAATTTTTAAGGGAGGCTCCTTCCAGATCTTTTAAGATTTCAAAAGGGAATTTTCCCACTTTAAAGTGTTTATTATCGAATTTTAGTTACAGAAGGGATGGTAAATCCTCTGAAATACAACAATATCCATGTCCATGTCCAACTTGCTGTTGATTTTGATTTAAGGATGCATTTCTCTATTTATATTGCCTCCCACTTCCTATGCACTACTTAACATTCGGACAATGATTCAATGTGCAATTGGAACGATAACAAGAAAATGGCAACGACAATGACCAATAAGATACTCGTAAACCAACAGCTCTCTCTCTCTCAACTTCTTTGGCCACGAATCCTTTTTGAAATATTTATTAGATACGCACGTGATTGTTCAAGTATACGACTGTATGTTTGTATGTATATCCAGGACACGTACAAGTAAAGTATTTTACAAATTGGATTGAAAAGATTATCCTTAGGATGGTGGTGTGCTATACCACAATCTCTGCTTCGATTTATTGTGATATATAGAGGTGACAAGGACATGATTACATTTAATGAAAACCGAGGGAAATGATTTCAAATGGGTATAATCCTTATTATACATTTTGTTTGTGATTATTTATGAAGATCCTGTAATTGAGTGGTTAGCGAAGACTTACATACATATGAGATCACCACAAGCCATAGGGGAGGACATAAAACACTCTTTCACATCCTTGCAGGATACTTTGGTTTCTGAGCGAAGTTACGCAGGAATAGGCATTCACTTGGAATGAATTAAGATCAGTTCCGTGACAACGTAGGTAGGTATGTTGAAGCTGTAACTACATTCCGTACGGTGCAGCCTTTACTTATGGAATATCTAGTCTGAAAGAGAAGGCTCTGCGTTTGTTATTTGGTAGTCGTTAGGCCTCCCTGAACCATCCTGAATTCGTGTTGAATTTTAGAATGGTTTTTGATGGGTTTTTAGACAGATTGTCCAGGGCCGTTTTTCTCTTTTTGCAGAGGCTGGCACCTTCGCATTAACTGCCCATACAGTTCGTCGTTGACGGGACCGTAGATCAGTTGAAGGAATTTTATTTCAAAACAACCAAAGACAGTCTCATCCTCTTGAGTCAATCCACATTTGACTTCAGAGCTGCTTTTATCTCCATCTCCATCTCTGTTCATCTACATATCCCGTCGCAGCTTATGTATAAGACGTCTGTACTTACATGCATTCTTCCAATGTGAGCTGCAATAGGTTGTGGCTCAATGAAGAGCATTAAGTGTGATTTTTGTTCTCTGCATGATGAGAGGGCACTCTATCTGTCGTCAGCTAAGCTTTGGTAGGGAAGGGCTATGTTGGATTTTATGAGGCGTGCAGTATTGAATGATCGATCCCACCAAAGCTAGCTCATTCTAGCGAGCGACCCACCAGAGTGTTACATTGTGATTCATCGTAAGTGTTTCGAACTCTTCACGGCAACGTTTTTTAAGCTTTGACTGTACTACTGTGGCTGAAATAGCTTTAATAGCAGCTAGACTGTCTCTCGAACCGCCTCCTTGGCCAGTTCTAGGACTTCTATTTGGAACACACTACCGTGGTCATGTTCTAGTGAGTATGTCTGCATGTGAAAATCGAAATTTTATTCGGGTTGATGGTCTTTCCGGTAGCTCAGTCATCTCTTGAAGCGATGATTGTTGTGATGCGGACGTTGAAGTCCTATAATATCCGCTTTTTACATATTGAATTGCTTTAAGCGCAGGGCACTCTTTCGCGGGTCATAACTTTAGCTGCAAGTCTATTGGAATCAGTGCGAGTCTAGTTTTAAGCACTGCAATTGGAGTGCGTATGCTGGTTGTTGGATCTTGATAAATTGTTTGAGGTTTGTGGACTCGGCGTTGTCTGAATCAGTCCCAAAGTGTTCGTCTTATACCGCGTCAACTCTTGTTTAAATTGAAGAAATTTGTAGTTTTGGACACCTTCATCCCTCAAGTCGAGGAAGATATTAGGATATTAAGGTTCCAAAATCGAATCGTTGTTTGTAGCCAAGAGTCAAAAGGACGTCAACACAATTTCACAATTTCCAAATGAGTTTGGTGATGCCGCCGAAAAGAGGCGTGGAGTTATTTAGCGGGCCATCATCTATCAGAAGACGCTACGTCTACCATAGCAGAATCTGGTCCAGTTGTATATAACTATAGCCAGTCAGAGAAGTTGGAATACCTTATATCCAGAATCGTTCTTAAGACCAAGTAGATTGAAAGAATAGGTTAGATTAGGTAATAGGGTTGACGGAAAAGGAGGTCCCTTCTCCGTCACACTTAGGTCAATGTAGACCCATTGTGATACCCTAGGGGTCTCAGTCCCCTTACTAGGAACCATTAGCCTATGTTCTGTCAAGCCATTTAGAGGCGCGGATAAATCTGTGTATGTCGACCACAGACTTGTCGGACAGTTCTTCTGGATCCTGAAAGAAATGTCTTCCCAGGGTTTTGAATCTTTTTTGGCAGAGCGCTGGACAGTGGCAAAGAAAGTGTGGGGTGTCCACATCTACTTCTTCGTCGCCATAGCCTCTGCAAAGGTCATCCGTGATTGAAAGGATAAAAACTGTGTAAGCTCTGAAGAAGAAGTAGATACTAGAAGAAGACGAGATGTAAGTCCACTTCATACTCAAGCTGGTATCGTACAAACGACTCTTGGTGAAGACGTCTGCCGGAGATAATCTCAAAAATTATTGCCGAGTAAGTTCGCTTATAAAATCGTATTGCTACATGACACAAGAAAGGACACAAGAAGAAAACTTTTTTAAGGGTAGACGACGACGGAGTTCAAGAAAGTTTTTTGGCTATCACTCATTTCGGAAAGGCTATAAGGACACAGGATCAAGGCAAGTAGGTAAGTATGAAAGTTTTACACTTCAAAGCTAAGTTTTCATTTCTTTTCAGTCACGCTAACGTTCCCCAAACCTCTACACATTTAAATTTCTCTTACAAGTCGCTTGCATAATGTCTTAAGCCGCCCTCTTATGCAAACATTCTTTTCAATAATTTTTTTTAAATTGACTCCATTCCTGTGATTTACATCCCTCCACCGATACCAATCGAATTACAATTACCAATCAGTGACCATTTAACATCCACAAATGAGTGATTTTCAATTTCAAACCTCCAGTCAACGATGTACCTTAAGCTTGCCTTGAATAATCATCCTGTAGACACAAGAAATATAATAAATTCGTCCTTAATAATCATTTCAAATTATCATTAGTCTTCGGCACGACTAAATTCGCGTGTTCGCTTTAAGAAATGAACTCGTCCTGTCCCGTACCCTCTCTAGAATGAGGGTTGGGGGAGAGAAACAAAAAAAAGTCAATCTCATGATTTTTGCTTTCGCAGAAAATATGCAAAAAAAAATCGTCCTTCGTCCTTCATCCTTCGGCCTTAGTCATTCCATTCCTTAGCAAAAGGCACATTTTTATCGGATTCGAATAAAAAACACGGCAAAAGCTATATAATGTGTGTATGTATAATCAAATTACGAACACAAGTTCACATTGGATCTGTGGCGCGGAGCACAAGTCATTCGGCCGATCGAAGGACTCACGTAGGCATCGTTGTAGCCCACATTCGCGCTGATGCCTGCGAGGATGCTGCAAAATAGATTAAATTGCGGTCGTCGTAGCTGAGTGGAATATGAAAATTACTGTTACTTATACATCGTTTGCGTTTTTGTGCGTGTATATGTGTGTGTGTGCCTATGATGATTGTAAGGAATCGAAATTGTGGTTTTTTTACAAATAGAATTCCCATTCAGCGATTCGATTTTGCACAGAAAAAAAAAATGTTTACTTGACTACCACGAAGGACTTGTAAGGATGTTTTTTTTTTTTTGTGGAAAAGAAATGACGCAAGCGAAAAGTAACAGAAAGGACACCTTTGACATAAATTATAGGAAACAGTAGTGTGTGTGTGTTTGGGGGAATAGGAGTAAGTTACGGGAACTCTGAGTAGTTTCCTTGACTCCAAATCTATATCCAATAAAGTCATTTTCTTTAGAGGAAGGTTGAGGACTTGAATGCAGCCTTTACGTAGCACAAGCATTATTTCGGAGTGGTTTCAAGTTTTGTTAAGATCAAGACGAGGCAAGCCAATACCGAGTGGTAGTTCACTCAGAAGATTTAAGAAGAAGCGAAACGAAAAGCTTTGTTTGGAGCTTTCAGGATGCTTTCCAGTTTTCGTCAGACTTGACCTTTATTTGCCTGATCCTCTGGTTTTAGCCTAACATCCCTCTTCTTCTGCTAGCTAAAACCAAATGAATACTATGTTAATGCCTTCACATCTATATCATCTTCCAGGAGAGCCATCTTTTTCAGGTTTAAGCCGAAGTTACCATGCTTAGAATCATTAATTTAGCAGAGCCTTCCGACTTCTCATTCTTATTTTCTTTTGCCTTTGTTAGTGGTCTACAGTTGACCACTGTCTATGGCGTTCAGTAGTGACCTATTTAGTGACCCATTAGTGCCCTTACCATTGATCTTTTTAGGGCAGCAAGTGATTTCGGAGCCTAGAACTTCCAAGACTGACGCTCTCTCTGCCTGTTCGCCTTGCTTTCCATTTTTTTCGAGCTCAACGTGTTCCTTTATCAACTTGTTATGAGTGGCACGTTCATTCAGCTTTTGCACACATTCCGAAGCCGGTGAACCCTCTTTCAAGTGGTCCAGCACGAATTGATTCACTGGAATTGGTGCTTCCAGATTGGAAGCTGCTGAAAAGTAAAGCCGATGGGGGTGTTTTAATTTTTCATTGTGTAGTACTATCCACAAAAGATTCAGAAAAGCCTCGGAAGCTGAGACAATTACCCGTTCTATTTTGAAGATCCTGAAACTGTGCGTACAAATCTTGAAGATTTTAAAGTTCTAGCATGACACAACCTCTTATCTAGAAAATATCACGAGTTAGCAAAGGATAAGCTGAGGGAAGTCATAAGGTGATTGCCGATTGATTAGAAGTCATCAGGATTGCAAGCATAGTAAGAAGCACAAGAAGATGGAGTAGACTCAACATCTTTGACATTTTATTTCATCAATCAGACGCAACGGGTCCATTGTACTACAAAGGAAGCAAGCTTTCTATACAATTTTCTCATCTATCAGCACATTAGCACCGAAAATCCGAAACCTGATTACAGCAAAGGCTGGACACGTGCAAAGGAAATGTTTCGCAGTGTCGTGACCTTCTCAACAAGCGTTGCAGACGTTATGACATCCATAAATTGTATGCAGTCTTTTCTGCTGAGAGAGAGAATGAATGCCTCTGATTTCTTACGGACACCTGGGAACAACCTTTTAGTCTGCTTGTATTTGTGTTGAAAGCCCCAACCGAGGAGGCAGAATGACCCAAAGCTGGTTTTGGTCCGGAGAAGTCATTCTCTGAGCTTTGTCCATCAAACTTATAGGAGATCTCATTTCTCGCAAGTCACACAGGTTTTGTTTCAATAAAATACTATTAAGGTGAGTTTCTTGAGCTCTTTGAGGAGGATATCTTCCGAAAGTTGGAAAGCAGGGGCTACAAGAAACACAATTCCACACGCGAAATCCCTCTAAAGTCAGACTTCGTGAATGGTCAAAAGCAGCTCTCAGAAAAGGACAAGAGCAGCTCGACAAACTGAAACATGAGCAAAGCTAGACTACAACAGAAAAAACTGAAGATACCAAGGGCCTTCAATGACAAAAAAAAGAAACAATATAGGTCTGGCGGACATGCAGTTGGTATCTGGTTCTTGAAACAACTGGGCGTTTCATAACACACATTCCAGCTTCAGCGGTAGCTGAAGAAGGATCATGGTTGTTAATTCTCATATGCACCTCTAGAAAAAGTGAAGAAATAGGAAGACATCACCTTAAGGGATGGTTTTTAAATTGAGCGACTCACATCGTATTTTCCAGCAGCGGTTAAACTCAGTCATCGCTTTGTTACGATCCAAGCGATGAATACTGTCATACTCGACATAAAAATAGATAAAGTTGGGCTTGATTTCAACGTAAAACTCGTTGCTAGACTAAGATGAAGACGAAGGAAATCAAAGATGGACTCCTGTGTTGGTGCCGGTATCTATGGTCTTAATCACAAAGTCTCAAAGGCATTTTGAATGTGTCCTTGCGTCTTTCAGGCGGAATTACATGCCATCGATACCTGCGCCACCATCATAAAGGGGGTAGCCATCAATATATTCACCGATAACCAAGCAGCGCTCAAGATAGTCAAGCAGCGATTAAAGCCTTGGAATCACCGACAGTACGATCCAAGTTGGTAAAGCAATGCCGCAGGTCTCTGAATGAGATCGCTGACAGATGCGACGTCTCTCTGTGCTAGGTTCCAGGACACAGGGATGTTCCGGGCAACTGCAGCGCGGATGAACTAGCGAAAGAAGGCGCTGGTCGGATCCTCTCTGATAATAGGGAGGAACCGCTGGTCTCTTTAGAAGTGATAAAATCCCGCCTTGATAGCGAAGCTAGAGGAATAGCTAACAGCAGATGGAATAATATCAATACTTGTCTTCTGTCGAAGCAGATCTGGCCTAACCTGGATTTGAAGAGAACAGGAAGACTTCTGTCCGTAAACAGGAAACTTTAGAATTATAATAGGAGTCCTTACGGGGCATTGTCTTATTGGCAGGCATGCTATCAGAATGTGTGTTCCTTCCAACGATTTCTGTAGAAGCTGCAGAGACGAGGAAGAAGAGGAAACACTTACTCACATTTCTTGCACATGCCCTGCTCTATCAAGGTTGAGGAGGATAACATTAGGAGAGTACTTCTTCAATGACCTCAGCGACCTAGCCAGGCTCAATATCTTTAGAATTAAAAGTTTCGTATGTGGGTCTAACTGGTTCTGCACTTAGTGCGGCACAAGATAGGGTTTATATCGATACGGTTGCCCAGAGCTCCATTCTATAGGGAATTCCCGCATGTAAGGTTTCTGAGGCTGGTCTCCGGTTCTCTACACGCGGTATCACAATGGGCCTTCATTCTGGCCTAAGTGGGTTCCTGCTTATTGGGGACCGCCGCCCAACCTTACCTAACCTAACCTTAGCAGCGCTCAAAGCTTCAATATTCTCCAAGACCTCTCAAAGCGAAATAAAGTCAACCTCTGGTGGATACCAGGACACAGAGTCATTGAAGGCCACGAAATTGTAGATCAACTTGCCAGGAAAGACTCTTCAGAAAGGTATATAGGTGCCGAATTCACCTGGACAGCTGGGAAAAACGAAACTTCTTATCCTACTGAACTCAGACAGGCTAAAAAGGCCATCCGACCCCTGAACAAATCCAGAAAAAACATTCTCAATCATAAAAGGGACGATATCAGAAGATTTGCGGGCTTCCTCACCGGTCACAGCAGCCTCAGGTATCACTTACATTCAGGAATCTGAATGTAGTCCCTGCTTAGAGGAAGACGGATCAGCGGAACACGTACTACGTGAGTGCGTGGCTGTCTGCGGAGTCAAGAAACGCTTTCTCCACAAAGAATTCCTAACACCGGAGTACATTCGTAATGCCTTGACTGGAGATATCATCAACTTCATTAGGAAGATAGAGGATCTGCTTGTCTAACAGGCTCCAGGTCCAATAAATCTTTTAGGTCGCAGAGCCTAACAGAATAATGAAATAATAAGACGAAGGCCAAATGGATACGTGCTGATTATTGTCCTGCCTTAGACCAATGACAGGTCCATTCAATATTCAGAATGCACTGCATATTCTATCAGGACCTTGTGTAAAAAATTTGAATAGTGTATCACACAATCCATGACAGTCACATTGAATCCCTTTTTGAATGTTTAAACAAATTAAAACAAAAAAAAATTCAAATACCTTTATGTAAATGCAAACAATTACGTCATATAATTACGAATTAAATTGTTTTTCCACGTATCCATGCTTGACAAGTTGCAAAAGGATAATTGTATTCCAGTAACAATTCCCTGGTCTCGATTTTAATTGTTATTATAGACTAATAGCTTATATTTCTCCATTGTGGTTCGCTACATTCACACATACGTACACACACATGTCCAGTCCAGGATCAGGGAATAAAGCCTAGTATGCCACAATAAAATTTTACAAATACATTGTACAGAGGTAATGGTGATAAAACCATAAACCGGAGAGATTTTGTTCTGCCCACCTGGTTGGGTTTTAAAACAATGAAATTGATTCCCCCGTCACCCCCCCTCCGCACTCGTTGAAATTAGAATTTTCTATGTTATCGGCAGTGTTTGTCGAAAATCGCTCGGATTTAGGCTCGAATTTTTCAAGCGAAAGCCTTAAATGTGTGGACACAGTGCATGCGTTTTAATTACCCAGTTCATTTGTTTTTAGTTTACGCGGAATTAGCTATAATTTAGGAAGACTAATTGCATTGGTCATGTTCGTAATAGATTGGGGTGTAGTGCCACCACAGTTGACAGTCGAAAAGTAACGATAATTAATACTTAAATGTATGCACCCTTCATGGGCATAAACAACGCCTACACTCTATCCTTTGAGGTATGCAACTCTTTTTGGCTCGTTCCAGTGCATCTTCAACTGTTCTGTGCCACAGTTGCATGGGGTGACACACTCTTCTGGCTTCGCTATGGAATTTTCTTTGCCACGTAAGGTGTGTTCGATCTACTGCCACTTCCTTTGCCTTATTGTGACGTCGCGGTTTCTGACCCGTTCCCATGTGGAGCTATGCACTTGAAATGCGAATCGTTTATAGAATTCTCTGTTATGAAGGTTTTGCAGCTTACGAGTAACAGCAGTGGTCAGTTTCTAAGAATTACCGACTCACCATTGGAGCGGAGTAAAGCATTTTTTGTCTGAAAGCTGGTTTTCCTTTGCCTACATCTAGTTTGGTGCCATCATCGGCCGAGATCATAGATAAAAGAGGCAGCCGACTTTTTCGACGTTTTCGCCCCCGGGTTTCTAGATTGTGATATCTTCCGCGTAGTCCCGACGTTTCAAATAAGATGTCATTGTCGATTGCATATCAGGACTTTCCTCCATCAAAGCTACAAGGATATCTTCACTGGAGTATCACTCACCAATAATAGGAGTGGCAATAGTATGCAGTCTTTCCGTACCCCGCTTTAGATCCCAAAGTCTTTGAGTTTTTCTGTTACGCTTCTCTTGCGCAAGGTTAAATTCCATCAGATTTCCCTCTTTTTGCTAGCTTGGCGTTTAATAGCCCTGTTTCACTCTTCTGCAAAGCTTTCAGTTTTTCTTGCACTCCTTCGTACCGCTGGGCACAGCAATGTCTACGTCTAGGGCTCTGATCCCTGTTAAAATTCCAAATTGTTCCGTCGGAAGATTCATTTGAGTCTGAGACCATCACCTAAGCTGATTTGATTCTAGACCGAATGATGTTTAAAGTTGCGCCCACCTGCCAGTGGTCACCCACATCTGCACAGAAACAAAGGCAACAAGGAACAAAGTTGTATAATCACAGTCGTTGCAGGAGTGAATGGAAGGAACATTTCTGCAGCGACAATGACTCAAATTCCACTGTCAGGCAGAATGAACCCTTTAACTTGGACGTTTCCGTTCCAAATCCTATTTTGTCCAACCGACCTGGATGAAGTAAACCTAAGTTCAATGTAGCTGCTGGAGCTGAAGAGCTGTTTAAACTAACAGGAGGTGACTTGACGAGCCTTAGTAGCTCGCTCGTGAGTATTGATGCGGCGAAGATAGGTTTACCCAGCGAAACAGGGCAATAACAAAGTACATGATGTCTCGCACAGAACGTCACCCTAGACAGAGGTAGTAAGACCTTATCTACCCTGGCTCTTCTGAAAATTCAGACACCAGCTGGCAATTGAGTAACAAATTCCTTTCTTGAGCAATTGAGGTGACTCTATATAAGTCCCTGATCATTCCAGTCCTGATCAATGGTGCGGAGGGATGGACTTTGTTAAGTATGTATGAGGATGCTACACCATTTGTTCATCCTGAACAAAAGTCTACACCGCATGAACCTCGCAACAGATTCAAGTTGTCTTGAGAGTGATGAGACCTCTCTACACATCCTAATGGAATGCCCATCTTTGAACTCAAATAAAGAATCCTTGCTGGCGAAGTTGTATAGCTTGCTGCCATCCACTCAGAAAAGTTCCTTAATTTTCTGACATTCCCTAGAGTGAAACATACAAAAGGGTTCTTAAGAGAAACGGCAATGCCAAGGACTGCAGACAACCTTTCCCAACATACATAACAAAACATACTCCGGACCATCCCGATGTCGGCTTCACGGCTGTTTCGGATGTCAAGGAGGCTATTTCAAGAACACCAGTTGGTGGGAATGTGGTCAATCTGGTTAGATTATCCCTACCTAGGGAACGCTCTAGACAGGGTAAACACCTGGGCTGCAAGCTGCGGCCTCGGTGTTAACCCGAGCGAAACGGAACTGATGCTATTCACTACCAAAACCAAAATACCCGATTTTACCCTTCCCGGTCTAAATGGTCAACCACTCACACTATCCTCCAGCGCTAGGTATCTGGGAATCATGCTTGACCCAAAACTAAACTGGAAACATAATATAGAACACAGAGTAAGAAAGGCAAGTGTTGCCTTCTATGCCTGCAGTAAAACCTTTGGACAGAAGTGGGGACTTCAACCAGAGATGACCTTGTGGATGTACACAGCCGTAGTGCGTCCTATTCTCACTTACGGATCACTAGTATGGTGGCCCGCTTTGAGCAAGGGTTACAACCTCACGAAACTAAAAAAGACTCCAAAGAACAGCCAGTATAGGCACCACGGGTGCTCTAAGGTCAGCCCCAACGGATGCCCTCACGGTGCTGTTGCACCTTCTGCCCCTTGAACTACACACAAAAGACACCGCATTATGCAGTGCAGTCAGACTCAGGGAGTCTGGATGCTGGACTGCAAGGCCTTACGGCCACAGCAACATCCTGGATTAGTTACCAAATGGCATGGTCACGTTTCCAAAAGATTACATTACACCCAAACTAAACTTCAAGAAAAAATTCCAGGTAGGATTTCCTACCAGAGCTCAATGGAAGAAAAACGTAGTAGTGAAGAACATCGACACGGTCATATACACCGACGGGTCCGAGATGGACTGTGGTGTGGGGGCCGGTGTCTACTCGGAATCGCATAAAATATCACTATCATACCGCCTGCTAGATCTAGCGTGTTCCAGGTGGAACTACTTTCAATTCGAGAAGCTTGCATGCAGCTCGGGCGTGACACAACGCACAAACAAAACATCGCTATCTTCGTGGATAGCCAAGCCGCTATTAAAGCCATTGATTCAGCTACCATATCCTCCAAACTAGTGCAGGAGTGCCGGAATGAGCTTGCCCGCTTAGGTGAACGTTTCAGGATCATGCTACTCTGGGTTCCAGGGCACAGCGATATAGAAGGAAACGAGCGTGCTGACGAACTGGCCAGGCAGGGCTCAGCCCTACACGCCTCACTCGCGGCAAGGGTCCATATTCCGCTAGGAGCGGTCAAAGCACAAATTCACTCACACTTCGTACAGAAGGCAAACCTCCAATGGAGGGGGTTAACCAACTGTGACATATCAAGTAAGATATGGCCAACCTACGATAAAAGCAGAACAAAAGACCTAATTAATAGAACTCGTACAGACATCGCCAGAAAAACGGCTATAGTCACGGGACACTGGTCAATTGGAGTTCATGCGGCCAAATTAGGTATCCCCTACAACCTTCACTGTCGCAGTTGCGGTAACGAAAATGAGAAAGAAACTCTCTCCCACTTCCTCTGCAAATGTCCGGCGCTAGCAAGAGCCAGACTGCGCGCATTGAAACAACCATTTTTCGACGACCTTAAGGACATCCCGGATAAAGGAATAAGGGATCTAATCCTCTTTCTTAATTTCACAGGTTGGATCTAGACTGTCCACACACATCCATCACACTCATCATCAACCAGGTCACACGAGTCGTGGTAACAAAAAGGCACACCTAGTGCTACTTGGGTTCTTTTTGACGAACCGCCACCTCTACCTACCTACCTATCAGCCTCCGGTCTCCAAGCTCATGAATATCCATGTGGTGATGTTATTTCCTACGATCGCAGGCAATACCTAATTGGCTACAAAAGTCATCCTTTGTCCCTCAGGCGTCTATTCATTGTGAGGTTTCTAAGACTTAGATCATTGAACGGATTGGATATTTAGCCTCTTGACTGAGGTCGAGAAACTGAATTGAGAGTATCTTTTGGAACAGAAGTGTCCGGCTCAGATAGGAGAAACTCAGACTCAGTGGTAGACATCTGCATCAAGTTGCTCACTCTGGTCCTCCTGCCTCGTTTCAAAAAGATCGTTTGTTCTTTTGCTTTTAAATCCTGATTTCATATTTTTTTACGAATCTAGGATTTCCTTGAACATCTAATTTAATGTTGTTAAAGTCCCAAATTATGAAATTCCATTGAAAATTAATCTCATTCCATTGCAATTGCTCAAGGCCTCAAAGAACAGGACGACGACGTAGTACAATCTTCTAAGCACAATCCTTTAAGACTCCGAAAAGGAAAAAAAAAATAATAAAAATAACTAAATATTTCCAACTTCAACCATCCTGCACGAAAAGGATTTTTCATCTTTTTTTTTGTCAGTTCCTTCCCTTTGCCATCGTCCTCCGAATAATGTTATTTACTAAAAGAAAAACGGAGCAAAAAAAAAATACAACCTCCTGGATCCTTCTATAAAAAAAAAGAAGGAACTCTCAATTGAGCTAAAAATATTGGAAAACATAAATCCTCAATCGAAACGGAAAGGATGGCAGGAAGAAAAGATTAAAAAAAAAATAAAAAAAACCGAACAGGATACGTCTTGCATTTGGACCATCAACGCCAATTCCTTGGCACTGGCATTCGGTTTCGTGCAAGCAAGGAAATATCTCAACTACGGTCATAAATAAATTGTGCATTTCCTGTTTCCTTTAATTTTTTTTTTGTTCCGTTCTCCTTCATGTCGTCCTTTCAAAACATTCAATTGCATTTTTGAAATTGAATTCTCTTGATGTTTCGAGAAACAATAATAATATTCTTCCCTATGCCGCTATTAAGTGCAGTGCAGGTCCTGTTTGATCGGACCAAGGATGGCCTGGAATACTTAAGAGTTCTGTGGCTTCGATTATGGTAAATTTGAAAAATAAATGATTGGAAGGGGAACACCCTATAGACACACAGTGTACTAGTTTGTTCATAACTTCAAACGGATTTGTTAAGTCATGTGAGGCCAATTTCTCTGACATTAGCTCCGAAGGGAGGGGTCACTAAGGACATACAAATATGTTCGACTTTAGGCATATGTTCGGTCTTTCGATTCTCATGGTGAGTTCTCAACTCTTTCAATATCGTTTGGTAAACTTTTGGCTATTCCCATTCCCAATCCAATGGCCATAGCTGTCCGTTTGGATGAAATAGGTTTTTCGATGGTCTGAATATGCCAACAGCTGTTGCCATTGCTTATAGAGCGGAGCGGTACGGGTCAATGACGAAATGTATGTGCCATATATAGCAATTTTGACTACACACTGGTATTGTTTTCGATATCGGTTTCCTAATGAAGATTTGACAGGACCAGAAGATGAATGGTTTTGTGTCTGGTCACATCGGCATGCAGAATGAAGAGAGAGTTGGGAAAATGTTTGGAAAAACTATTGACAGCTAGTTGATGAAATGGCATGTGGAAGGCATCTGGATGTGGATATATTCCGTGAACTACGAGTATGCATGAGAGTCTTTTCACATGTATGAAATAAGCAAATAGTGACTTGTAGTTGTTCTGGGGTGACAGATGTTCGTACGTTGGGAGGGTAAGAGGATTTACTGGGATTCATTGGAAGATTCTTTAAATTATGAATGTTCTTTTGCTATACCTATGGATGGTGACTTGTTTTTTTTTTAGAGAACAATTAGTTCCATCCTTCTAGATATTCTTCTAATCACCTTCTCTCCTTGTCCCAGCATGTTGCTGTCAAATCGCGTCTGGTTTCATCTTCGTCAGCTTGATATTTAAATCGAAAACTCAGCGTGTTTTGGGTTTCCAGGGCCTCAACCAACAAGCTTCTCCAGTTAGCCCGGTCCTTAGCTAACCGCCTCCAGTAACGCACTCCAAGTTGGTTGAGGTCATCTTCTACTTGTGCTTAGGCAAGGTCTTCCCCTTCAGCGTCGTCCCTCCGGGTTGGATTCGAAGATTCTCCGGGCTAGAGCGTTGGTGTTCATTTGCTCTGCATCTCCTAGCCATCCTAATCGACCAATGCGTAGTGTGTTAACCAGTTTAGATGTCGCTGTATAGCTCGTATAATTCGTCGTTGAAACTCCTCCTCCAGAGATAGCTAGGGTCGTCAACAGTTGTCTCATTCTTATCCAAGGTCGGTATGTAACATGACATTTTTGACGAGGTCGGGCAGTTATCCCGACGGCAGAACCCCTAACCTGGAGGACTAGTTCCATTTTGAAAACCCCTAGGACACGGAGTCGGTTACATCAGTGCCAGTAGCCCGCTTCGGGGATGTGAGCGCTACCATTGTTCCATTGAGGACTCATCCGCCATTATCTCTTGTTCAAGACTCTAATTTTGTCCTGGGTACTCCTATCGACCTGAACTCCGATTATGTCGGAATACCCCGCATAAGGTTCCAAGGCAATAAAGCTCATTGCGCCTATTATTTTATACCCGAAGGAGCCTGAAAAGAGAAATAAGAAAAACGTTTAATCTACAAGCCTTGGATCATGATATTGTAATCAGTTTCGACTCTGAACGGTCAGCCGATACCGAGAGTCTTGTTAGGGACACTAGATTCCGTGCATATCAACTTTTTGGACCCAAAGATATAGAAAACTACCTGCTTTGTCCTCGGGATTAGCTCCTTCGACCATGGAACTATCTGCCACACTGAAACCTCATGTCAAACTTTAAAGTTCAGTTAATTGGTCCACGTTAGATATAGGCACTGATCTAACTGGTCTAGTGACTGTCTTGTATGGCGTGAATGAAAAAGGAACCAAGAGTCTACTAACATTCGAGAAAGATAAGGAAGTGGTGTCCTTACTAACAAGGCATTGCAAGATATGTGCAAAACCTGTTGGACTAGATATTTATTAACCTGACTACTGCAGGAGTTGCCAGGATGCAAACGATGTTAAAAGTAGAGAAGCACTTCCTCTTTGAATGACTAAAATACCGCCTCTGTTACACAAGGAACAGAACTACAGCTTGTCAAAGTACTACCATTGATCATTTTACGTTGGTTGGTTTGTAAAAGGATACGTTAGTATTGATACCACAAAGTTAAAAGTTAATTTTTCCTCAAATCTAACCTAAAATTTAAAAAGGCTGCCATAAACCTCGATCTGCAGTGTTGATGTTGAAGCAAGCATATAGAAATGCAGTTACATTTTCATCTCCATCACTCCTCTATGCTGCAAGAGTGTCCTGTGAGATTGGTATAAGCACTTAATACAATTATTCCTTCAAGCTTGTAAAAAGCTCCTAAAATATACTTAATTGGCTGTAGCCGGTAGCCACACTATATTTTGTAAGCAGATTGTTGTAGACGTCATTGTTTTAGGACTCACCCTCCTAATATCAGCCTCCCAACCGAAATTCAATCTCATTAATCCGCACAACCGAATAAAATAAAAATCTCCATTTCATTACAACAATTTGTTTCAATTTGATTGATGATCTAAAAACTCCATTAAGTCACTTGGTTTCAATCCTTGGACAAGACAAAAAAAAAAAAGAACACAACAATCCTTGGACAAAATAAAATGAAAGGCAAAAAAAGGACAACAATTCCTTCGACACTCCCTGTCGAGATGTGCGAGTTCAAAAACAAAAATTCTATTCCCAAGATGAATAACAATTTCTCGATGATTGATTACCTTGGTGACGTACCCATCCAACCAATGAACCAACCATCCAGCCTAGCTAGTTGGCCAAGCTTCCAACTCTTAACCAATTGATGAGGCCGAGCACACACAATACAAAAGGAATCCTCAGGATATTTTTCCAATCAAACTTTTTCACTTTGCGTGCAAAAATTCAACACCCAACACGTGGCCGGACATGAGCAACTCTTTCCCTGGTTAAATTTTCCATTACCTTCGATTCGCCGGAACTGGAAGTGGTGTCGGTGGATAATTTCAATTAATTTCTGACAGGACCTTGGATGGTTGAATGCTTGTTTTCGATATTTTACTGAAGAAAATTGCTTAGCTGGCAGGACAAAGGATACACACACAGGGTGGTGGTGCTGAACGATGTGCGGATATGATTAATGTGCCGTCAATGTGAGGTTTCCAATTGGTCTATTGTGTTAGAAGCTCGAGGAAGGGATGCGAAGGCATGGATGTCTCATGAGACATATTGTGATATTTGATATAAATCGTCACTTTGGTAAGAGGTGACAAGTTTGAGAGAGCTTAGGGAGTCTAATAGGCGAAAAGGAGAAATTGTTTGGATTGGAGTCAGTACACGTAGCTGACAAGTCTTACAAATTTGGGTTCCTTGTCCTGAATTGCTTTAGAAAAGGTTTAAGTTCAACAAGGTTCAAGTTTAATAAGAAGTCGATTGTGTGTTTGACCGGATGACATTAGTGAAGTCTAAGCTGAGACAGCTGTCATCTGGATTTCTGTTAAGCATTTAACACTGATAAGAATGCTCACGGTGAATAAGTCATGCTGTCGATGTTACTTGCCTAACCTACTAGCTTGACAGGAGTAAGAAAGTGTAATCACAAGCTTTATAGACTATCTGATCTAGGACGAGATTGAATAAGCCAACAGACAGCGTGCACTACAATCTGCAGTGGATCTGGAGCTCAATTTATCAGTCAACTTAGTTCTTAGTCAGCTGTCTTCAGTTCTGCGAACCACATTATCTTGTCGAACCTGCGCGAACCACTCAATATAAGGCCTTCGTCTCCTGCGTCGTCCTTTGAAAATTATAACAAAGACTCAAGGGACCGAAAAGTGGATATCATTTCGTTAAATTTCCCAGCCATCTTAGCTATTCACCCTTATTGCGACTTGCATTTGAATTGATCGATTCTTAGGTTCCATATGCGTTCCACCGAAAAAAACCGACAAATGACAGACTTTTCTGTCTATAGGACCAATCCAACGTAACTAACTAGGTACATATGTCTTTGTATGTCGGAAACGCTTCATCCTTTGACAGTGAGTGGTATACTCTCTCGGCAAAGGGAGTTGTCAATGGTGTTTCCTCGCAGGACTAGCTCATTGCCTTCCTCATAATGATCTGGAACCTGCAGTAGGACGATGATGAAACGACTTTTCACAAACGCGAGTTCTTTTCGACACTGTTCATCTGATTTGGAGGATATGGCTGCCGAAGCGATTGTCCTGATTGGTGCTTGGTATGTCAGTGCATACTAAAATGTTGGGTCTCTTCTGAGTGCATGGCAAACCTCATCGATTGGCAGCCTGAAAATAACTAGCGAAGTTAGGTTATATGTTTTATCATGATACCTTTAGGGTTGCGGACAAGATTTCCGGAGTTACCCGGCAGTCAAGTTTAAATTTGTATATAATCTAGTCTTTCGTCGCGGTTGAAGTCTTTCGGATGAAGAACGTAAAGCAAAAACTTTGCTGGTGGTGATGTAATCCATTGGAAATGATACCATCTCTTCCGGTAACGAAACTAAGATGTTGTTGTATCTGTGCGGCTTTACAGTCTATAACCTAGATTCTCTAAGTCCAACTACGCTACATGTTACACATAGTTTTGAGATGTAGCTGAATGTGCCCATCGGACAAGATCACACTGGTGCCTATCAAGCCAAATTTGACACTGAAGGCATAATTTATAGCCCAAGCACTCCCCTTTAGTCCGCCCTTACTTTGTTTCTTGCACCCGATCAAGTACATCCATCGCTTCTTATATGCGTGACTTTTTTAAGTTCAAGCCGTGAGATGAAAAACCTCGAGGTCTTGCGATATCAAAACAGACTTTTGGATTAAATATGTCCACACCCAACAAAATCTAAATCAAACTCCTCAACCTCCTCCTTAGCCTTAAAAACTGACGAAGAAAGAAGTTGGTCTTGATAAAAGGGACAAAGATCTATCTTGCCATCGCTTAGGACAGAACGTCACTATCGGCAGCTACGACGTCGAAGAGGTGACCTCAGACTTGTAGTAGATTGTCACGAATGATACCTTAGTGTAAATTAGGCGAAAAATTATGGGAAACTAGGTTCCCATAATCCCTGAACATAAAGGACAAAGATGGTGCTTTATAGAATACTGATCTGGTGTATTGCTCCGAGTACTTGACGATAAGGAGATGAGCAAACCAGCTACAAGGTTCCTTCAAAAGGAAAAATACTTCGTCATATTTACGTGAAGACCGAACGGTGAACAGATACAACCGTGATCGCTTTAAGTTGTACCAACATTGGATGTACATTTGTAGTTCAAAAGGCTAAATTATGTCGGATACATTGACTTAGAGATGGACAGCAATGCTTCAACTAAGAGAATCCTTTAGTCATAGCAGTTAGGCTTGTCGATGCCAGGATGTTCGACCTCACAAACTAGGAGCAACATGCACCTGATTGAAGAAAATGGAAGACTACGATGTCTCAGGCAAAGACTCTTCAAATCCCGAGATAGTGACATCTACAGTCAACTGATTACCCTTAGGACGAACTTTTCCCACTTTAACTTCGACAAAAGCTCACAACATGGAGTGCGTTTGAAGCTCAATTTCAAGTCGCCCCTCATCCCCAAGAAATTTGTTTTTGAAAGTTCTTGTCACAGAAATTCATCTCGCTCCCCCCGTTTAGCGCGATAAAAACAATAACAAAACCATAAGCAAGCTGTATAGGTACTCCTTCAGGACTCTGACAAATAAACATATTCCAATGCTTACGGCAGAAGCAAACCACCCACTACGAGTGAACCACCCAGACCCAAGCAACTACAATCCAAGTGGGAATGATGAACAATTGATTGATTTCAAATTGGACTACAACCCCGGTACACAGCCATCGACAGCAGCGCAACCCCACAATGGCTGACTTGGCAAATTGAAAACCAGGAACAAGACACAATCATCTTTCCCACCTTCTTTCTTGAACTTTTTTATTTTTATTATTATTTTTCCACTCCGTGTCCTGGCGCTGTCTCTCTCTCTCTCTCTCTCTCCCTCAGTGCTTGTGAACTGTAAAATTTATTTTGTTCCTTTCTTCCGGAAAAGTGTAAACAAACTTTTTTCAGAATATGAAGCGGAAATTGATAAACAAATAAACAAACAATTTAGAGAAACGGAAATTCGTCGAACTTCTTATCCCATATCTCTTTCGCACAGGCCTTCGCCGCCGCCCGCCGTCCCAAGACCGTGACGAAGGACGAGAGATTAGGAGAGGATATTTTATGCTTTTTGTTTTTTGTTTTTGTTTCCCTTTGCTTTGCCATTTAATTTGCGTTCTTTAATATCAAGGTGAGCCAAGGAAAATTCGCCGGAGCCGTCACCATCCTCCCGCGTCGGGTAAATATTGCAAAAAGCCTTTTAATAAGTTAAAAATTCGAAAATGAATTTCTTCCTTTACGTGATCCGGATTCGTAGTGCTTCCTTGTCGGCGGAGCGCTCCCTGGTGTGCTGGTGTAAACAAAAAGTTTATTAGCTTGAAAAATTGGAAGACGTGGGTGATGATGGTGGTGATTGTGGGTGGATGGCATCATTCTACAAGGTCGACCTGGAGGTGTGGAATCATTTTTAAGACTGCAGGACGATTGATAGAATCAATAACGAGAGTCCTGATACGACGGATAGTATGTCACCTGCAATGGCTTTCAATAAAAAAATAAAAATAAAAAAATCAGTAAAGTCATCAAAAAAAAAAAATGCTGAGAACTATAAAAGTCCTGCGAAAGGATTCTCCGGTGCTTTTACTTGCACAAGTTAAGTGTTTTTCCATTCACCAAGAGCAGAGGATAAGTAATAAAACAAAAGTGGAATCTTAGAGTTTTGAGAGTTTGGCAGTAAAGTACGACTTTGGCGTAAAGTTTGCACTAAGAAGACTCAACTTTTCTTTTGCAAGGACACAGACATTCGGCGGATTGTGGTGCAAATGCAAGTCGATTTACTTTCAGCGAATAAAAGTTCAGCGAAACTTTTTGAGTTGTTCGTGTGTTTTCCTTTTTTTTTTTTTTATCATTCACTATGTTGTTGTCGCAGAGAGCAAGGAAAATCCTTTCACAAAGGCTTCCGGTGATAAAAGTTTGTAATTTCTGTTTGATTTTAGTAGATTAACGATCACAAGCACGGTGTAAGGGAGTCTTGTTTTGAAATTACATACCCGAGGAGTAAAATTGTGTATAGATTCCTCTCTAACAGCTTCGAGATGGTTCTGGAGAGATTACAACATTGCAGGTGGGCCCTACTCGATCAGCAGTATCAACGATAAATTTATCGAACTTGCCCTACGTAGGATCTTCAGCAATTGTGAGGCTATACGATGGCGATTTAAAATGCCGAGTTCCATTCAGTAGAAGGCTGTCAAAAGGTAACGATCCTAAGTGAAGTCTAGATAGGCACCATCATTGAACCAGTATTGCTTCCACAAATCAATAGTATCCTGCTTTGTCGGCGCTCTTACAACTGAGCTTTTGGACTGCAAAACATGTGGACGTAGAAAATTGGTTAAGAACTCATCTCAAGGATCGTTTTGACTACATTTGGATCCAGTTTATGCTGACAGGGCAAAAGGCTTGACCTGTGAAAAAAAAAGCCTCTTCTCCTTTCTCGTGCCATTGGACTGCTGAGTACGTTGATGTAAGTTCAAATCTCAGTAATCTGCTTTCGACTATCTGTAGGGTCTTCCTTTCCAAATTCTAGAGATTTTCCTCGGCCTTGCGATATCACTTTTATAAATTTTCCTTCACTGACTGAGAGACCAGTGGTACTTTTTTTGAGAAGTCTGCGTGCTAAGCTTCTGTTTTATTCGTGGGTAGTTCTGGATCTTTATACAGGAATTCCTAACGTCTTTTAGGTGCAGAAAATGATGCAACTACTCCTAAAATATGGACGATATGTGACAGAAAAGTTTAGGGACCCTCGATTGCTTGGAGTTTCCCGACTTAGTTGCAATCAAGCTTTCCTTCGAGTCGATATTAGCTGTTTGGAAGGTTCAGACAATCGAAAACCAAGAGAAGCTGCTCGTGTTGATTGTTAGGTAACCGATTGATGCTTTCCTGATACCTGTGTGAGAAGCATGTGCCAGCTATGATGAAATCGATTAGAGACTGTTTCTGGAGATGTATCTGGCAGACTGCCTTGGACATTGGAACTTGTAAGTGGGCCTTGTTGGGGGAGCTAGTACATTTTTTCTGACTTTTTGTTAACTGCGGTCGTTCACGCATCGCAAGGTACTGTTTGACTTATTTCTGAAGCTCAAGAGTTCTTACTTAAGTCCGCCTTTGCAAGTCCGCATTCAAAGAAAGACGACTTCTGTTTTTTGAATGTTACTCATATCTACTTGATAGTAATCTGAGGCCCCTTGCAAATCGTGAGCGCACTAAGGCCTCGACTGATTTTAATCAGTTCATTTGGGGGGATGTTTCTCCATTCCGAATAGACGGTAATACTTGAAAATTACACCTTCACATGCTTACATAATGTCCAAGTGTTCAATATGCAGGCTTCATATAGGTAACCCTTCTCTAAAATATCTTCAAGATCAATATGATGTTTGGATTATGGGACAGCTTCATGCGAAGTTTGCATTACAATAAGAGGTTATCCAGCCCATTCGATAAGGAATAGGATATCTAAACTAGGGAACAAGGATATTCGAGAGATTGCAGAGACTGAATTGAAAAATAGTCGTCTGTAGAGCAAGTACACCTAGAAGCCTGGTAAGGGAAGAATCGCCAGTGTGGCCTGCTTACTTACTTACTTATCAGGCCAGCGACCCTTGGAGCGTCTGAGCCTGAACTAATGCCGCTTTTCATCCTTTACGGTCCCGGACACGCTGCTTCCAGTTCCCTAGTTTCTGGCGTCCACGATTGCCTGATCTTTAGACCGGAGGTTCGGTCTTCCTCTTCTTCGTGAACCAGGTGGCTGGGATTCGAAGATCCTCTTAGCTGGAGCATTCTTGTCCATTCGCTCGATGTGGCCGAGCCATTGCGGTCGACGGATTTTTGCCTTCCGGACTACATCCACATCTTTGTACAGCTTGTACAGCAGTGTGGCCTGCTAGAACATGCAAAAGGGTGATTCGTTGTGCCTCTGTTTTGTCTTGTGGACCATTCCAAATAGTATGCTTAATTTTCACCGACTCACTTACTCACTTATCCTTAGTCACACCCATCAGCTGCTAGAATTGAAAGAGTGTTATCCCCGGATCGCATATGCTTCACCTCGGTACCCCTGGTTCGTCTATACGTATTTAGTAGAGAACAGGTCCTGGATTTTATTTCTTTTAAGGCTCTATTGAGTTGTCTCAGCTGATTTTAGTAGGACGAATCGAATGGTCTGAGGAGACGGTTTAGATTTCACGAAAAGTTCGTTTTGAGAGCATGACAGAGGACAATAACCCGTCTCTTATCATCATGGCTTAGGCTTCGTTAGCATTGACATGAAATATAGATGCGTCCCCAGACGTTGACTGCAAACAGTTACCCACTACAGAACTCGGTGTGCTTTATGAAAGCTAATATACCAGCATTTAAGACCCTCTTAACCGTGTTTCAACCGACGTTAACTGTAGTGGCTTACTCCGTCATGCCCACTTTGGCTAAATTTTATGTCACTGTCCCTAGACTAGGCAGTTCAAAGCCTAAAGAAGGCATAGAGTCCAGACACGTGTTTCTGGTATAACAACCGTTTTTCGATGTTCGCCGCTTGATGTCTTGTAGCTGTTGCTAATAGAAATCGTTGCCCTTACCGCCGAAACTCAATAAGGCCGCTATGGCAGTGGCAGTGGTACGGGCTGCCTAAAGGCAATTACTCATAATAAGTAGCAGCAGCGTTTGGTAGTGGTGTGATACAAGTTGGTTAACTTTTGTATCGCGGCTTTTTGACCACTCACTAAAAACTAACAAAATGGAGGATGTGGAGGTTAAACAAATCATTAGCAGTGTGAGACAAAAAGGAGGCATTAGAAGGCCCCTCCTTTGTGAGTGAATTTTGCTTCCCACACCTTGATAGCTTATATTCCTGCACCTTTGCATTGCGTTCTACAGGCAAGACATCGCAAGAGTCCCAAAGCTGTAGGTTATATCAAGTCATAGAGTCACAGACTCCATCCTCCACTTTCTCCACCCTTGCAGATATTCCTTAAATTTTCAATAACAAATCCATTTTCCATGAAAGAAACATGAGATACTCCAATTTGTATTGAGATTCCTTAAGGAGATTCCTGCACTCACATTCACCACATTATCCACTGGAACATTGTCTGTCTTATGTACAAAAGGAAAGAAAAGGAAACAGCGTCCATTTCGTATCATAAAGGTAACCTGATCAAATAATGCCATCACACAAGACCCAGGTATAACGAAATCCTTTCTGCATAAGCAAAGGATACCGGCGGCGGCGAGCAAATAATGCAATAACAACCTCATATTACAAGTACAAGGATGTGTTTTCTTTTAATATACCACATCATCATTGGAACCTATTTCCGCACTCCTCAGAGGCTGGGAGCGTCATTTCCCCTCTCCCACTGCCAGCAATGTCCATAGTATTCACTGATCCTTTCATACGAGTATAATTCTCGAGTGGGTTGAGCTATGTAAGCCATCTGTCTCTCTGTGTGTGCGTATGACTGTGTAAATATATTGTATTTACGTCCAATCTGAGGAATACTCCAGAAAGCCTTTTCAATTTTTCCATCTCCTGCTGCTCCTCCTCCACCTTCTACTCATTCTTGTTCATCATGCAGTTCCATCGGAATCCCACTCTGACAATAATAATACAAAATTGAATACACAAACATAATGCGAATGTGGCATTCATTTATTCATGCATCCATTCATATTCATGGATCTACTTAAAGTCTTGGCTTGTTGTTGGGCAAAAGGATTGCGGCTGTTGGATACAATTCTTGCCCTGGTATCATCATCATAATCATCAGCATCGTTATCGTCATTGTTGTTGTTGTTGTTGTTGGTGTAATGATTACAACAACGATTATGATGATGATGACGATGATGGTGCAATATAATAGTTTCGATTAATTTGCATATAATACATACAATCCTTGGGATAAGGATACCAAAATCGAATTGATATCGTCCCTCGATGACCATTGTTGGAAACTGTAGTTGGAAATTATATTATAAATTCGTTATTGGGGACTTGTAAGATAATTCAAAACTAATCTAGTCATTACAATTGTTACAAACTTTTACAAGGATCTATAAGGATGTGTAGTTGTTACCGAATTATTTATATGAAAACTTTTCGGAGAGAATTTGAATGCAGGATGCCTTTGTTATGCGGTATGAGAATCCTTTATGGATACTCGGTGGCCCGCGACACTAGTTATGCCCAATTCCATGCATCTGTATGACAGTTGCTGTGCCCTGTTTGTCCACCTTGGTACCGCCAGTCAAGGCATTCCTTCGCAGGGGCAGACTTGATATTTTGTCACTTCCTTCTTAGATGCCAAAGCTAGCAGATTCTTCGTTTCTCGCTGTTGCTGTATACGTTGTTACTTTATGCTTGTAATAACTTCCCTTACAGTCTCCCAGCCTCCCCTCGTCGCCAGCATAAATGGGTTAAGGCTTCTTGGGGTCAACTTGGCCGCCAGTTTATCTTTCAGGATGTTTCATGCCTTAAATTTCGGCATTTCATCAGCTCATGCATTTCGTTCTTTGGTGCTTGCAGAATGGGTCACCCAAGTGCTTGCTTGTACTTGTAGAGGTTTTCCTAGAAGCATCAATGCACCGACAGGAATTGTGTAAGATAATAGTTTACCTCCCCGTGCTCTCTGTTAATCCATTCATTTACGATGAGAATCAATTTTTTTAAGTCCATTGTCCTTTTGTTGTGATGTCCCATCTATGTTTGCGTAGTGCAGTGGTATTCTTCGCGTCTAGGTCAACAGGAATACCGCCTGATATCACACTTATCGCGTCCGCTAACACAGTTCTAAAGGCTATGCTGCGCCTTCAACTCTGTACGCCGAGTTCATCCTTCTAATGTTGGACTCATGGTGCGTCGCTTATGTCCAAATAGGATTATTGACTTGCTCACTTTTCTAACTGGCTGCCTTGGTCCTTCAATATTTGGCATTAGTTCCCATAGCGCTGCTCATAACCGAGAGGCCTTCTCGCCTGTATACGTTAGGAGATCATTGATGTTTAGTCTGTAGTGCATCAGCACTCCGGCTTCGAGTCGGTGATGTGCTCAGCTCACCAATCTACGTGGTTAGGTTATCCATTTTTTTGCGGTTACTTATGAAAGCGGCTCCGGCTTTGTGATCCGCCAGCTCCAAGCTTGTTGTTTGTAGCCATTGCTGCACCTTCGTGATTGTTTTGGTTCCGTTTTGTTCTAGTTACTTTCTCCAGTGTTTTGTCCACTACAACAACTGCGGCGATATTTACTCAAGTTCTTGTGGAACTCCTCCCGTGTCATAGTAGAGCGTTCTGTCTCAATAGGCAGTTTAATACCTGAAGGTTGGTCGGCGCTCTTACTCCATGACTCCAGTCGGATGAGATGTACGCGTTCTTTGTACGTCGAGTATAACGATGGCATTATACCATTTGGTCCATCTTTCTACTTCAAGTGCTTCACGTGGATGGAGCTTCTCTTCTTCTAAATCCGAACTGCTGATTAAAGAACCCCTAGTAGGTAGGTCTGGCATATACTATCATAAATAGCTAGTACCGCTAGTGGGCTTTTTTTTACACCACAGCTCACGTGACTTGGCTGTCGATAGGTGTGTTTTAGAGGAGAAGCTTTCAAAACCAATAAAACAGGCTTTACCAAGTGAGAGATGCCTGGTTCTAGCTAATGTCAAGCTTACAGAGAGAGGATTCTTTTCTTGCTTATTATTGCAGCTACGCCAGTGAGTGTTGAAGTACATGCTGCAAACAAAGAAGGACATCGAACACTGTTGTCTTGGACAGACAGCACCCTAGATGGATGGACCTTGTCTACCTCGGCTTTAGGCAGAATAATTCTTGCAAATTGAGTATCAAAGCCTTCTCTCGAACGACCAACTTGATAACATAGAAGACCTTGATCATTCCAATGCTGCTCTATGGATCTATGAATGAAGTTGTCCTGGATTGTTTTGTGAGAAAAATCCTTGGGGTGATCTGCTGTCCCATTAGCATGGATGGTGTGTTGAAACATCAACCTAGTTACAACTCACAACCAGAAGAGTCAAGTTACAATGAATAAGATGGCTAAGACATGAATAACAGATGAAGATCAACGCTTCGGCCCAAAAAACCTTCAGATCCACCCCGGAGGAATGCTGCTGTAGAGGCAAACTACGATTCAGGTGGCGCACACAAGTGGAAAGGGATCTCAGTCATCTTGGCGTGCGAAACAGGAGGTAGCTACCTAAAGATCGAGCTGGCTGGAGACATTTTTTTGGTTGAGACACAGGTACACCCCGGAATGTAGCGCGGACATACATACATCAGTTGGGTCAATACCCCTGTGCAACCTAATAATGTAAATGGTATTGTTGAGTAACGACTGACCGAAGACTCATTTTTATTCAAATACTCTTGCACTTACGCACAGGAATGTGGAGACTCTTACTAATGCCACCAAGATTAGAGGTTTTTTTTTTTTTCTACCGGAGTACTAAAATGAGGTCTTGATGTAACCAACGTTCCACGTTTTAACAATTAAATTAGCCTCGAATAACCCTTTCAAGGCTTATTTTTGCATATTCCTTGAAAACGTGCTCTTTCCATTTAATAATTTAATAAACCTTAACAGACAACGTAAGCGGAATGACTCCTGGAAGAGAACAAAAACTACATTTCTGACCACACCCGCGTGAGAATCCTTTTACCTCCCTCAGCTCTTTAACTGACGTCTATCTATCGTAAATTTGATTACTCTTCATCTACGACTTTCATCAAAACACCAACATACACCTCAATTGTGTAGGTACATGCGAAAAAGTGAAATTCCATTCCAACCATGTCCTGGCAATGATATAAAAATGAACACTATTTGTTCTACGTTGCAATTTTAGTGAAAAATATATTTTTACCGGGAATCGCTGCTGGTTTGTTGGTTCATCCCTTTGACAACAGTATGAGCATTTTCGTCGACCAAAAACGGATTTTACCGCACGTCCTTCGTGGTTTACAACAAAATTGTTGACACATACGAAAAAGCTGTGATGGTATACGGAATGGATTGCATCCTACCCTAGTTGTCTCTTAAAGCAAGTCCTGTTGTAGACTTTTATGACTTTTAAGAAAGTTGACACGCAGTTGCTATTTTTAGGTTTTAGAAAATGTTTACTCTGTTGAAAGTTTAACAAGATAACAACTGGTTGCACACCCGTGTTTCTTTCATGAAATTATCGATGACGTTCGCGTGAAAATGCGGCATAATCACGAAAAGTTCCATAACCAAGCGTTTAAATCGATCGCGCTTCCCTTAATCTCTTTCTTAGGTTAATTAACCGAAGAGTGTATGAACTAGGCTTCTGAAATTAAAGCAAAAATGTCACAGGACGTTCGAGACATAAGATGTGTTGGATACATACGGACATGCAAACTACACGTGTAAAAATGCGATATAGGGTTGCAGGAGCTGCATACTGCACCGCTTATCATTTGCAAAAATTACGTTAAGAGCTATTTCAAGTCTAAGGTCGTCTTAAAGAAAGTCTTCAATGACTTATCTTTCGAATCAAGTAGGACTTCCAAACACTGTAAGATACCTCGGCAATGCACCTGATGAACGTTCTCATATTCTCTGAGGCTACAGAATTGACCGATTTAGGAATCCTCCTCGACGAGTTTGGTTCTAATCAAGATGGGCTGCAGATTTGTTTCCTGTGCTGCTCGTATAAACTTCTTTACTAGCTATCATCCGTAGTCATGGTTACAGGGGATGACCTCTCGAAACCATGTGCTGTGACACACTGCAACTGAACCAACTGAATTTGCAGTTGGCATTGCTGGATTAGTCAGAATGTAGAACAAGTCTTTTAAGATCGAGGATTGTATTGTATTGTCTCCCTGGAAAGGAAGTACTACTACGTACGCCGTATTACTCCACAACGACCCACAAGGTGTTTATGCTTTCGATTCAGGAAAACTTTGAGAGTTGGCCACTGCGGAAAGAACGCATGTATTCCTTCAGATTCCACATATCATTTGGTTACCCTTCTTCGAAGGTTGGAGGATTATCCCCTTGTTCCACTCTTGTGTCAAACGTTCCCTCTTCCAAGCACTTGTGAGCGCAACTATATTCATCTTAAAGCGGTTGCAATGTATGTATTTCTGAGAGGCCCAGGAAGTCTACAGGAAATTGTTGCTTTAAAAGGTGAGTTTCAGGCAATGATGTTGTTGCCCTGGGCTGATCTTCATCCGAAATAAGAAGGGTACCGTCTAAACTTTTTATGGAGTGTTGTTTAGGGCTTCAGCCACCTCGAAGCTCTTTGGAAGCATTATAGACAGTCCTACTGTTTTGATGCGGATGCGGTTATGCTTGATGCGCCTATAACTGAGCTGAACTTCCTTCTTTTTCATTCGGAACTGGGCTTCAAATTTAGGTTTCCCTACTGCTGTGGATGCTGCAGAGATGCCTAGAGTGGACTTGAACAGAACGACAAGTTAAGTTAGTGTTTTGGAACCGTTTTCTACTTAGATTTTCACGTTCAATTAGCGTTAAATAGTCCCGATTTAAGTTCGGCTATCAACATTTTTACCTAGGTTAGGTTAGGCTGCAGTGGCAGGCTGCAAATTGCAACCTCACTTAGGTCAGATAAGGTCCTTTGTGTTACCATATGGATCTGTACTTTAACCAAAAATACTACCGGCAGAATCAGGCGGAGCTTGCTATAAAGCGCTGGAGGCTGCCTATGCTGATGTCAGTCAGTTCGTTAAGGCTTCGAAAGAAGTTGGCTCGTAAGTATGCTCTTCTTCGAGCTGAAAGGGCCGGACATGTGCAGAGAAGGTGGAGGATTGTCTCCTCCTCGTCCATGCAGCTTCTACAAAAGTCGTTGTAGACGAGGCTCAGGCTTTTGGTTTGCTTGTCTATGGTGTAGTGTTCCCTTATGACACCTACTGTGGTTCTTATGAGCATTTTTCTCTGTCTGATAAGATTGTGAGAGCGTTGGTGAACCAGCTTTGGCCAAATCTGTTTGGTGAATTCCGGTAGAATTGGAAGAGCTGTGTCCTCCCTGGCGAGTACGTCAGCTATGCAGTTGCCTGTTCCGAGAAGAACCTCATCCATTCAGCAGAAGATAATTAATTTGGTTCGTACGTAGTTGATCCGATACATAACCTTTAGAATATTTCAGGTATCTACATAGGGACATGCTTGGGTATCAGTCTGTGCCGTATGGTTAAAAAGTGGACATAGAAAACGGAGGGACCGTTATTTATAAAGGAGGTTTCGATGCACATTGGTTTTGAATGCTTGTGAATTCTAATAAAAGCAAAGGATCGAGGGTGATAAACCATTCTATCTTTGGGCTGTTCAACTCAGAAAGACTGAAGTAAGGATATCTTTCTTCAATTCTCCTGCGGCGGGATGAGGAGCCCTTAGAAAAGTAAGTCGGTAGGCACTTCCAGTACATGGATAGGTATTTGCCACTTCTCTATGCTTCAAGTTTCATAACAAAAGTGAACCTACCCTATCCTAGAAGGTACAGAACAGCTGCACACGTATATTTTTTTTTGTAACATCTCGTAGCGAATAAGTGAACACCGGAAAAAAAAGAGTTAATTTTCCACTGTTAACTCCAGCGGAGAGCAAATAGTTTTTACTTTGTTGTCAAAAGGATCAAAGGCACTTTGAAGCGCCTGCAGGCAGCCAGCTACTGTTATACAAAAAGCAACTTGAATAAATTTACTCAATTAATTTGCAAATGTCCTTTTCCCAGTGATGGCGGTACCATGGTGATTTATAAAAAACTTGCGTTGCATCATTTTTCTCCTTTCCGAGAGTGTATTTGATTTTCAGGTAAAAAAAAGAACCCCCGAACCCGGCCACCGAAAAGTATTAGATGTCAAGGAATAATTGACAATCAACTTCAATTATAGTGGTTGGGTTTAATAAAATGCTTGGCTAGAGATTCCAATGAACTCATTAATCAATGACGGCATGGTGGTGGTTGTTGGTGCTCTTTTTTTTCTTTATGTTGAAACGCAGTAGTATCACCGATCCTTCCTTCCGATGCGGTTTTATTTGCACACCTGTTCATCACCGAATGGCAGCGACGCCATGATAAAAGTTCGCCATCATTAATATTGCAGTGGCAAGTTTGCAATGAGTTTTCCATTTTTTTTTTTTGGGTTCCTGTTGAATTACAAGTAGTTGTGGGTGTTGGAGGGGGGAATGACAGGATGTTAAATTGATGCTACAATGTATCCTTCTCCATTTTTTTTTGTGGTGTCGGGTTCTTATAAAGTGTCTGACAAAAAACACACGGTAAGTCACCGTCAGCTTCAACATGGTAAAGCGTTTCAAATGTTTCCAGCTTTGAACACTACCTACAGCAAATTTAATTTAATAAAACGAGGCACCACGGACGCATTGAGACCGGCCCCAACGAATTGCCTTACAGTGCTCCTGCATCTTCTGCCTCTTGACATGCACACAGAAAATATCGCACTGTGCAGCGCAGTTAAACTCAAAGAATCTGGGTGTTGGATTGCACGGCCCTGCACCCACAGCAACATCCTGGACTCGTTACCAAACAGTTTGGTCACGTTTCTAACCGACTATATCAGTCTCAAACTAAACTTCAAGAAAAACTTTCACGTAAAAATTCCCACCAGAGCTCAATGGAAGAATGACGAAGTAGTAAAAGACTTCGACACGGTCATCTAGACCGAGGATCAAAGACAAACTGCGGCGTGGTAGCCGGTGTCTAATCGGACTCACTGAAAATATCAAGATCATACCATTTGGCGAATTTTGCCAGCTTCTTCCAAGCGGAACTACTGACAATCCGAGATGCTTGCATGCAACTAGGGAGTGACACAACATAAAAACAAAACATTGCTATCCTCATACATAGCCAAGCCGCCATCAAAGCTATTGACTGGGCTACCATGTCCTCCAAACTGGTGCAGGAGTACGGGATCGAGTTTGCCCGCTTGTGTGAATGCTTCAGGGTCTCTATACGGATCGCTCACGGCAAGGGTCCACATCCTGCTAGGAGTGGTTAAAGGACAAATTTACTTACACTTCCTGCAGGAGGTCAACCTCATATAGAGAGGATTAGTCAGCTGCGCTATATCAAGGAAGATATGCCGGACATACGATAAGATTAGAACAAAACACTTACTAAACAGGACCCGCTTAGATATCGCAAGAATCAAGGCGTTAATCACGTATTCCACACAACCCCCACTGCCGCAGTTGCGGCTACCAGAGGATAGCTTTAGCGCAAGACTGATCGGAAACATCGCGGCTTAGACGGAAGGATTCCTCCCTTACACAATTCCTTACATTGTTCTAATGAGTACCTGTATAGAGAGACCAGCATGTTAGAATGGCGATTCGACCCAAGACGATGCCAAACACACATTCTTCGAACGCACCCGATGGCTGGCAGAGAGAGACGATGAATACAAACCGAGGTAGGTGAAATCACAGCTGACAAGAACAGCTGAAGAGAACAGCACATAAATCCATCAAGGTCTTGGAAGAGATGAGCCCAAAGAGGCTAGAAAAAGTGGAACGAGCCTGAAGTGATGCAAGAAGCTGTTTCGCCCTAAAAAATCTGCCACCTGATACGAGCAAAGGCAGAACAATCACAAAGGAAGTGTTCCGCAGTGTCTTCACCCTCTCCACAAGCGTTATAGATAGTGGTGTTGTTTAAGCCTAACACATTAAAATGATTGACAAAGGCGTAGTGTTCCGTAAGTTGTAAGGCCAATTAAGTTGATAAGAATGCCGCGGATAATGAAGTTTGATGAGTTTATAGCATACATCGCAGACCTGTGTCGCCAGACCGCTTGTTACATCAGCGTCTACTGGTCGGTCGCTGCTGTGCATACTTCCATAAGCTCGTTCTGTTTGGCGATCACGGAGGCCGCCTGTTCAGAATTGACATCTGCAGTAACCGTGACAGTCAGGCTGGACTGAGGGCGCTGGAGAATCACATGAATCCCTGAAAGATTGTTCTTAAATGAAACAATGAACTGAACAGGATTTTCAAATTATAGGCAACGAGTTCTCAGACACATTATTGGAAGAGGTCTCGCAGACTACCTCCTAAATATTCAAAGCTGATGCTAGAATATTGATTAGGGAGGACTGTGAAGTGTGAAGGAGGATTTGCAGCGTAAGTAGTTGTTCGTGCGGGTTACCGAGTAAACAAATTGCTTCTGTCTTTTCAAGTGGACCTGCCTGGATGACAGACATTTCACTATAGGACTTGTAGGTCTGTGACCAAAAGGTCTTTGAGTCGTTTTCACCTATTAGATCGGCAATGGAAGATAGCATTTTAGATGCGTCGTAAGACATAAACGGTGGGTTGGTCAACCTTTGCCAACAAAATCTGGCAAGTCTCCAGTTCTTGACGAACTGTTTTCTTAGAGAAACATTGGAAATGGTCATGCAATTGGGTCCAGGGTAGTTATAAGCTAATTTAGGTTAAGGTTTAGTTTTGAGTGTCAAATAAGCTTAGGTTTTGCTTGTTTAGGTTAGCTAGGTTAGTTCAGCGTACTGGTAAAGGTCCTTGGTCCTTGGTCTATCGGTGGTCCACTAAGGGTTTAAGTGGGAATCTGTTCTTCAATCTTCTACTCAGCAGTTTTACTTGGCACGAGATATCTTGTGCTGAGCGGGTGGTGTGAGAACTATCTCCGTCTGAAGTGTTGATCCGTGTGACTAGAATCGTGCCGCAGTTCTAACCTGGCTCACAACAATGTTAGAGACTTCAGTGGTTAAGATTGCATTTACAGGACTCATAATGACTTTACCACCAACCGCCAACATGGGCATTAGGTCGGGGTTCTAAAATTACGAAAACTTTCAATTCTCTAAAGACGTGTCGAGTTAGTACTTGACTTTGGAATGTACTTGACGGCTTTCGGTCAACTCTTTTGCAAAGTACTTCCACCACAGTTGCAGTTTTTTGTCCACACATATGAAATGGACCAATTAACTGAACTAAGACCAAGTGAAATGCAAACTTTTCTAATTAAATTGTTACAGAAAATTTTATTTGAAATTTTGTCACATCTCTGTGCTTTTGTGGCGCACATTGGTAGTGGTAGCCAAAGGCTATATAACCCTGCCTGCACTTAATTGAAAACAGCCAAAGAGAGAGAGAGAGAGGGAGAAAGCATATAGAGATTGTTTTAAATCCAATCTACTCCTGCACATATGTCCTTAACAGTTTTGTTAATTCGACGTAAAGACGAAACTTTGAAATAATTTACAAAAGTTTTATTCGAACGACTCAAAACTATGTGTGCAACACAACTTCCAAAATTTTCTTTTTTTTATTCTGAAGGACTACAAAACGGTACGTGATTTTGTTCTTAAAAACTAAGTGAAACTGGTGGCAAAGGAGGACTACAATTCTCTACTAGTTTGCTCCGAGGCATATGAAAAAGTTCTGGCACACTGGATGTATCCATCTACTCCTGCTGCTGTGCCGAGTAGAGTACTGCTTGGAGGAATTGAAAGTTCTTCAGTTCTTGGAAGCAGACCGCTTCGCTTCGGTCGAAGTTAACAATTTACAGCTGTCGTTTTTCTGATAGGTGGCAGGCATTTACACGTTGCCATTGGCAGTTGACAGGGATGATAAAGAAATATCGAAAAGCGTCCACCATCTCTCATCCTCTGGGAGAAAGGGATGAAATTGTAAAATTCACCGAAGGAGTTCTGTCTTTTGAAAGCTTGTTCGTTCGAGAAGTGATTGAAGTTTGAAGAATTTCTCGTCTGCTGGATACTTTGTTTGCTTGTAGCCCTGGAGGTTTAAATTCTTTGTAAGGAATTTTTAAACAATGAAAAAAGTGTCTCCCACGGGAGGGGTCATTAGCAGGGTCTACCGTTGAGAGGAGTATGGTCCTGCCGGGGAAAGGTAGAAACCTCTGTTTGCAACAGCGGCGATACAAAAAAAAAATGAGGGGTTAGTTTTATTTGTGATTTGGTGCAGTAGACTTCAGCTGTTGTTCTTGAATCTTTTGGCTGAGATTCCTGATCTACTGGTAGGATGTTTAGCATCACTTTTGTGGCTGTTGTTGGTCTCCATTGCACATATGTTATTCTTTGGGTACAGCTAGCCATCATGTAACAAAATCGTAGCGAGCAAGGTCGTCATATCGCAGTTGTTGTCAAGTTGCTTTAAGGCCGTTCTGTTTATAACTTTTGGCCTTTCTGTTTCATGTTCCTCTTCAGTATGACGACGTTAACATAGTGAAACAGTGGCTTCAGCTTGTTGTATTTCTCCATTTGAACTATTTTTGGGACTAACACTCTTCATTAGGCAAAACTGCCTTTCAAATGTTTACCTTAATGTGCAGGATCTACAGATGCAGTTGGCTTTTGAGTTCGGTTAGGCTTTTGCTAACTTACTTACTTAATTGGCGCTCCAGTTCGGGGAGAAGCTGAACATTAACCAACAAACCTCTCTAGTAAGGCCTATCTCTAGTTAAACGCCTCTAAGTTGGTTGAGGTCTACTTCTTCTATAGGCAACGTCTACCTCAACTGCGTCGTTAGACTTCGAAGACTCTCCGGGCCGGAGCGTTGATGTCCATTTGCTCCACAATCCCTATGTCAAACGACCAATGCGCAGTTTTTCGACCAAATCATGGTCGCTGTACGGCTCGCATAAATCGTCGTTGAATCTCCTCCTCTAGAGCCCGTCATGTCGGCTTTTGTGAGTCCGAAATGTCCAGTGATGAAGCTTTCTTTTCTTCACTACCTGCAATCGCCCTATATAATTATGAAACTTGCTACTGCCCTCGACTACTCCTATCCTTCACAGTTACTGACGAGGTTGCTCCCCATGTTGACGGCAATTCACAGACTTGTCTGAGTCTTTTGCCACTGCCATGCTCTCTGAGCAGATAGTTCCTGGAAATGGGCTCCAGCATTGAATATCCATCTGTTTCTCTCTAGTCTTCTTATTGTCAACCTTCAGTTCACTAGCGAGGCGTTGGGGGGATTGGGAATGCCAATTGAGCGAGAGTTGTGGTCATAGATAAGCGGCTTCATTGACAGTCGTTTCACTTCATCAAAAACATTCACTTTTGTGCAGGGTTCCTGGAGTAAGAGACTTTCCTCCTTTTGTCGTAACGTTGTACGCCAATAAGAAAGTGAACCACCACAGCACAGTCACTTTGACTTTGATAAGGTGACCGCTCCTCGTCAACGAAGTTGAAAAGAGACTGATTTAACCCTCAATCTTGCATTGTGCATCATCACTAGAATTAGGTTGAGTATTCGTTGGCTTTGGATTCTTGTTCAGGGACCATGTAGCTTTAATGATCCTGCTGCAGTCGCTCTCTGAAGTCGACGGGACCTCCTTTAAGGTAAATAATCAAAAAAGATGACCATGATATTTCACGGTTTTTCGTGTCATCTTTCCGCAGAGCCATGCTTATGTTCTGTCTAGCTTTCCAAGAGATGAAGTATTAAGCCCATAGAGCAGAACTGATCCAACATCTGATCAGAGTAGCTTGGCTTGTTTTTTTCTACTGAAAGCACTGCTTCTCTTAATTTTGGACAGTTCTCCGAATTCAGTCATTGCTCCTGTTCTGCTGCTCACATCGTTGTTTGTACTAGCGTAGGCTGAAACAATAAACCCTCGTTCTTGTCCTTGGCGCCTTTACCTTTAATCCTACTTCGGCTGGAACAAGCTGCTGTAACTAATGAGAAACCAAGCAAATCCATATAGTTTGAGCGTTGTCCACATGACAAAATTGCTGTCTTTACACAAGGTATGCACTTAGATCGTTCGTAAACTGCGTAGCTATTGTGAAGCCTTTCAACAATACCGAGGTGGCTGGGTCATGTCAAGCAGATAGACGCCAATTCTCCTGTCTGAATTTTCAAATCCATCCCCAAAGAGAGGCGCAGTATAGGAAGACCGAAACTAAGGTGGCACACGCAAGTGGAAAGGGACCTCAATCACTTTAGCGTGCGAAACTAGAGGCAGTTAGTTGAAGATCAAGCTGACTTGAGACGCTTGTTGGTTGAAGACCAGATCTACCCTAGACCATAGCGTCACATTAAGAAAATAAGTGAGACTTTTCCTGCACAAGCCATGGAATCTAGATTAATGCCGAAAGCCTTCTCAAAGTCGATAAAGAGTAGGCGAAGCAGAAACGTCTGCTTTAAATATGACGCCGTAGAATGTTGACGTCGTTCCCAGAAGATTGTCAAAATTTTTAAGAGAGCTATGTCATGTTGCAAATGATTCCTCAGGTTAAACATCACCAGGATATCCTTCTTCCTTAACGTAAATATTGATTTACAGGCAGTCCTTAGGGGCAGATAGAAAATGTGTCCCACTTGCCATAAATCAGGTTCATACAATTTGGGTGCTAGACCCCTAACTTTTGAAAGATTTCACTGCTGTTTCCTTTAACTGAGTGTCGGGCAATAAGAATTAGAAAAGGATATTCCAATCATACACTGCTAAGGACCAGTCCAAACTCCTTTTAGATAAAAATAAAAAAAAATTTGTCAACTTCTTCAGTTCACAAGATTCCCCATCTTACATCCTTTCTTAGCATTCCCCCTTCATAAATTAATAAATTTTCTTTCCACTCTTCAATTTGCTCTAAAAGGATTCTCAATACGTTCGACTAAGGATTCATTTTTCATCATTACCGGATGCATGTACGAATAATTCCCAACAGATTCCCATTCAATATCACTGATATCTCTTTCAAAAATTTACACCAAGAGCTATTACTTTCCGAGCACTTAACTGTAACAGCTCCAGCAGCAAAATATACACAGAGCAGATCCTATTTCATGTTTTCTGTTCTCTCTGCTTATCAGATCCGAGTCCGGGGAAACGCCAACCGTCATAATGTATATACATTGCACCAAGGCGCATAAAGCGAGAAACTTCATAAATAATAACTCATCCTGCCAGAATCCAGTACAGAATCCATGAATTCCTCTAGCTCTTTTGCATTGGATGTGGTTCCGTTGCACATTGCAAACGATTAAGCATGGGTATCCCCTAAAACGGAATAAATGGCGGAGAGAATTGCCGAGAAGCTAAAGCGTGAAACTGCAATTTGCTTCGGAAATATCCTGCGAACTCATGGCATAGCTATAGAGTTTCTGTGCAACACTCAGTGTGAGGAGGGAGAGAAAGCTTTTACCTGCAGGACGACCACTAAAGTTGAAAATTCATAATATCCTTGCGGTCAGTTTTGGGAAGGTGGTTTTCAAGGTATGCCCATGCAATAAATCATGTAGCTACGCTGGGTAACATGCTAGATGATGTCTGCTGGCAGCTATCGGTTGCAGATTTTGTTTAATTCACCGAAATGAAATACGAGATGTGCTTCAATGTTTTTTTTTTTTTATCCCTAATCCCAAGGGATTTGAGTGATTTGGTTATCAAAATATCTACAAAAGTGGATAAAGGGTGGAAGAAATGAATGAGAACGATTTGTTGTGACTTGACTTTGTAGCCTTATGGGTTCCTTCTATCCCAAATGACATGCAACACACGTTGTAAGATGCAATGTTTGAAGGCAGGTGTATCCCTGAACAAATAAAAGATACAAAGATGGATCCTTCTATCTAAAGAGAAGACGCCTTCAACACCGCAAACTGGAGAGATATCTTGCGGGCCCTCACAGCAAAAAGGGTGCCCAATTGCCTATAGAAGATTTTGACGGACCTTTTGAAATAGGATCCTGCCGTTAGACGCCACAAACGGAACTAGGCAGTTAAACGTCACATTTGACGTTCCCCAAGGTTCTATACTAGGCCCGCTACTGTGGATCCTGGGGTCATCAAAAATAATTGGCTTCGCAGATGACAGAGCTATTGTGGTGGTAGTGAAATTCCTGGAGTAGTTGGAGCACAACTGAAACCACGATATTGGCTGACAATCATGGGCCTATAACTTGCAGAGGGAACTAATAACCTTCAGATCCAAACAAAAGGGCCGTTCGTACTGCTCCTTTACATTTCCTTGACCTGTGCTGTATGGACTTGAGTGCTGAGATAACACACAAAGATTGCATGTTACAGAATAGGTGTACGTAATAGGTGTCATCACGGGACACTGTCTAATAGGCAAGCATACAACAAGGCTTGGCGTCCATTCAAACGATTTCTGTAGAAGCTGCATGGACGAAGAGAAGGAGTAAACGGTTCCCCACCTTCTTTGTAACTGCCCAGCTTTCTCCCGTAAAAGAAGGCTCCATTTAGGGGAATTCTACTTTAACGACTTAGGCGATCTGATAAGCACAGATATCAGAAACCTCCTTCGCTTCATAAAAAGCTCCAATTGGTTAAACGAGTAGGTACGGAGATCTCTTCAGATCCATGTGGTATCACAGTGGACCTATCACTGGTCTAAGTGTAGCTAGCAGCCTAACCTAACCTAAGGTGCGACGCAAATGGAAAAGCGAGTAATGCGGCTTTACTGTCTGAAAAGATGCGGGTATCTGTGGCACATATCTTTTTTTTTTAAAGCCAAGATAAGACTTCTTCAATTGTCAGTACTTTCGCTTGGAACACGCTACAGAAGAACTGTCCTTGATTTTACAGTTACACCGTTTTGTGTCTTGATTGCTGCCTAGCTTGAAAAGCTCTGCATTTAACGAGTCATTAATGCCTTGTAGAAAGCTCCTGCATCGTTCCCAACTTCCCAATCCATCAGAGTAGAAGTTGATGCCCTGTTCATTTTGATTTTCAATCTCGTCTTTCGGGTAAATCTAAGGATGACAACGGCTGCCCAACAGGTTGCAATGAAGGCACTACCACAAGATGATATTACCTTTTTCATCGACAGCCAGGCGGCAATTAGAGCGATTTCTGCCACAGAAGTAAAGTCGAAGCTTGTTAGTCGCTGTCGCGAAGAGCTATGGGTTCTTGGCAGACAGCACAAAGGAAGCTGGCAAGGAAAGGATCCTCATTAAACCCCGATCAAGCCGATACCACCGCCAAAATCCTACCCTGTAACCTAAAACAAGAAAATTAAGAGATCTGCTTACGATAGATGGAATGCGTTCAACTCCTGTGCTCTAACCAGGAAACTATGGTCATTCTACAGTAAACAGAGAACCGAAAGAATCCTGCAAATGAATAAAAAATCCCTTTCTTCCCTAATAGGTATCATCACTGAGCATAACATGCTAAATTACCATGCAAGAAGACTGAGATTGAACACGGTTGACCTATGCAGGGGATGCGGTGACGAGGAGTAGATGAGGACACTCCATACTTTCGTTGCCACTGTCCAGCACTCTGCCATATAAGATTTAAGATCCTAGAAAGCCACCTTTTCAGAAGAATTGTCCAGAATGTCTGTCAGATTCATCAGTGTTGCCGGCTGGCTTGAAAGACCTTAGGCTTATGGTTCCTAGTAATGGGTCTATGTTGTTGGGTCTAATGTTTTTATTGTATGTGGGCCAGATCTGTCTAGATATGGTACAGGTTGTTAGACTTTTTCACCTACCGTTGGCAATGGAGAGAAATAGTTGGAAAATTTTGCCCTTGATGGGTCCCATCGGAGAGGAGAAGGGTAGAACCACATCTGGCTAACGCGTCGGCTCTCTCGTTCCACTCTATGTTACTATGGCCGGGAACCCAAAGGAGAGTGATGTTAAACCGAGCGTTTGCCTGCGTTAAGGTTGCCTTACAATGTTCAACTAGTTTAGAGGACGAAGTGAATGAGTGGAGCGCTTTGGTGGCAGCCTGGCTGTCAATAAAGATTCCCATGCTGTTTGAGGTAGTAGGGCTGAAGCTAAGTATCTTGCAGACTTCTCTCATCGTTAGTACCTCCGCCTGGAAGACACTCGAAGAGTCTGGGATACGGTACGATTTGGATACGTTCAGTTCCGCTGAGAAGACACCGGGTCCAACGCCACACTCCATCTTGTAGCCGTCGGAGAAGATTGATACTTGGTAGGTTGATAGGGGTGGGTTATTGTTCCAGTCCGACCTTTCCGGAAAGTGAACCTGAACGTGATTATTAAATTTAAGTGAAGGAATCGTGTAATCAGTTATGGTCAAGCAGCAGGTCAAGGGCTTGGGGGACCAAAACCTAGATTCTCTGAGTCTGATAGCACTACACGAAACATTGTATTTGATTTGCAAGTTTAGGGGCAGGATATGGAGGAGCATGGGGATGGGGTAGTTCCTAATGAAGTTTTGATTTCATTTGCCTTAATCAGTGTTTCCTTTGTGATGAGCCTTACCGAATGTATGATTTTAAATGCCAAATTCCTTAAGGCTTAGTGAGGTCTTTGAAGGATGAGCTTTAGGACTACATGCACCTTGCATACCTCCCACATTGTAATTTGCAAGATCTCTTACAAAACAAACAAATTGTTGCTGGGGAATTGACATAAGTCAATAAAATATAATATCTGAACGTAACCAACCTTTAGTATTGCTAACACAGCACTTGTGTTGGGTTGAGTTGGGCCAAAGTTATTCCCAGAAAAGATCAAAATAATAGATTAAACATCTAGAGTATGTAAAAGCAATTCATTCGGTGCAATTCCTTTGTCCTTTATTGTAGCTGGAATGCAAAAGAAAAGTCTTCATCAACGAAACTGCACAACAAAATGATTATATCTTCTCTATTGTGGATGCCAATATACAAAGGACTCTATAGGGAATTCCTTTACTTATTATTTGCACTTCAGACACCCATCAGACACTAACTGTGTACACATTCCATTTGCAACACACCGACAAACAATCGGAAAATAATCTCTCACTTGGACTTGGGCACACTAGACATTTATCCAAGATAAAGATATATAAATTCAACACCCCCAAGTTAGCCATTTACAATTACCAACGCCTACATGGTAGGGAAGGGATAGGGAGAAGCCCGGACCAGAGCATCTGGAGATAACCATCATTATATACCAGTCTCCCTGGCGGATTACAAGTTCATTTCACAGTTCAGAGGGTGGCATGCTTCTACACAACTGTACAGAAGCTCTTCCATTTGTTTTGTTGTGCTTCAGAGGAATTCTTACAGGTTTTTGCCTTTCTGCTTTCTAGTGTCCTTTACACACACACACATACGAAGTGATGTGAGTGTTAAACAAAACAATAAGACTAAATCAAAATGTTTTTGCATTCTGATTGCAGTTACCAAGCAGAAGGATAACAACAAACGCAGTTAGCCAAACATTATCCATACGTGATGAATAAAGTAGAAAGGATGTGTGGTGAGTATCAAGAGTATCAAGTCTGATCACCTTATAGACTCATTTGCATAAGGCTTGTTGAGTTTCTCGAAGGTAAATTAATGCTCAAATGGGTTTTATTGTATTTTAAAGCAATCCGTGCGTATCTCAGTGTCGTTTTTAAAACGACATTCGTTTCTAAGTGAAGATTCATGCTCTTAAATGATTTTAACGAACGCCATGACTTGCAAGTAAACATTCGATGGTGAGCCAAATCCACCAACACAAACAGCGGTGATCGGGACAAAAGTGTCATCCTGTAGCAGGCATAGTTATTGACAAATATGATGTTCAACTCATAATGTCTCCAATGGAGTTGTCGCAGGACATTCCGTTGAACTCGTAAGTCTTGCGATAGATTGATGTGTCTACGAGATTAATCTGAAAAGAGGTAACTTGCTTCCTTCATGAGCGATATATTGGAAGGAGTTGCAATCGATTACCACCACCATATTATGGACAGAGGCATGTAAGCGTCTCTTCGGTTTTAAGTTTCATTAGGAAACGTTGAGTGCTGAAATGTGGTTGTTTTATTGCAGAGATTTACTTAAAAACGCTTGAGAAAGTAGTTGGAGGTCCTGATCGCCTCACAGGTTTTAGGATGCAACTAGTGACACTGACTGCTCGCTTATTAGGATGATTTCTAGGTTTAACCTCCTTACTGCCCTAGTGTGATGAACTTCATTCACCATGTTGATGTACAACTTTGTCATTAGTAGCTGATGGCTCTGATTCAAGTCCTTCAACTCCATACTGGACTCTTCAAGACACAAATCGTTAGTAGTCAGACTCCTCACCTCGAAGACACTTGCGCACATTAGACATTTACTGAATGAAACTTAAAACCAACTGAGTTTCAAAATCACTACACCAACACTAGCGCTGTGTGAATAGCATCATAAGGGTATCCATAACCCCTTTAGCGCTAGTGAATTATAAAAAAAAAATATAAAAATTCGTGCTGCATCAGGCAAGCTTATGATTGAATAAAACAAAAGTCTCAGTGTAGACTCTCCTTTCTAGCATAGAACTTGAATCTACTTTGGAAAAGTCGTGACCTTCTATGCCTTCAGTGATACCTCATAATGTTCCTTAAAGATCCGAAAGGCGTAAGAAAGTATTGCCTTCCAATTTCTCTACCTTTGTTGAGAGTTTGATTGGTAAGACCTTTAAATCAACTCGCCTGTCACATCTCCCTTCATCGGGGTAACAGCGACAGAAGCAATCGAAGATGGTGGAGTTGGACTGGAAAGAGGTCGAAAAAACACTCTAAAACGACGGTACCAACTGGCTCTTTATTCCTTCTGTTACTCCCTGCTTTGAAGGTTGTGGGCATGATTTGATTCGCGATCGCTTAATGCTCCGATTTGTGTCTTGTTAGTGATGACGAGATTCCATTTCGATGATGGCATCCTCTCATCCATCTCCAATTCGTCCTTGAGTTTCGTCTTGGCCATTTTGGGTGCTGTTGGAGTCTTGCTAGAAACTCTGAACTTGTGCAGTTTGTGTCCGTATTTGAACTCTCAGCCACATATCGAGGTGTCCCAGTTGGAGTGCCATCTGATCTGATTCAGGGAAGTTGTTCAATGGACTTTCAATTAGGAAGTCGTCGATGTAGTCGGACAATGGACAAAGACGCCTCGAGTTGCAACACACTTCGATTTGTGTGGGAAACGTGGTGAGTTTCTTCGAACTTGAGTGTCTCTGTGCTCACAATGCTTTTTCAGGTGGTACATGGATGGATTTCACTTTTGCTTTCCATAGTCCTCCAGAGTTTGTACCTCGGTCTATGCAACCGTTCAACTTGCCAAAAGTTCTTTAACCAAAACATAAATTCAGGACAGGCGCAGCTTACAGTGGAAACGTTGTCAAAGTTCTGAAAAGTCATGAAAGTACATAAAAAGAAGTCGAGTTTATGCTTAGATAAGCAGATACGTTAAAAAACTTTAAGGCTGCGAGGCTTTAAGGTTTCCTGGTTCTGCTTCTTAACATAGATCTTTCGATGGAAAAACTGCTGATAACTTGGATGCCACGATCAAATACCAAAGGGTCTTGCTTTTATTAGTTGCAACTGCAACTTTAAATTCTCTTTGCACCGCTCTATGTTCCTTCTTTTACTGGCTTTTAGTCGAAAGGCTCGATTCCCGCAGTCATTCTATCTTCCACTCCGCTTTAATCATCTGGTTGGGAATTGGAATTGGGACTAAGCTCGGGTGCTAGTTTAGATTTCTCTACCAGTTCCTCCATTGGATAGAAAGTTGCAACAGTTCTTGTGAGTATTCTTACAACTTGTGTGTCAACATTTGAAAATGCCTGGATTACTGGTATGATCTTTTGGTCTGCAGGGTCTAGTAGTTTTACCAATAAGGAATGGATTCTTTTATCAAAGCCTCCCAACATACCTAAATGTCAAGGAAATATCTTCAGTTTGGAGGGTTTAAAATAAGATCTCGCGAAGCGTAGACATTTAAACCAGTGCCCCCATCGAACTTCTCTTATCAAACTTATTGAAGTGCAAAGCATAAGTAATTAGCCCACATTATCAGATTATAATCCATCAATGCAAGAGATTCATTCAAGCGCATGCAATCCTAAGTGAACTTGGCTCCAAAGTACATAGCTTCCTTAAAACTTCTTCCATTGTCCTTACCTAACGCACCTCAACCACCTTGCTAACCTATTTACATTTAATTCCCATGCAAAATCCGATTAATTTCAAAATTTTGTGCAAAACATTTTCAGAACGTCATGAGATTACTTCTAATTACCAGCAGGAGGTCCACGACAGGAAAAAACAACCGTTCAAAATTGCAAGACAACTTCTTGGTCTTCTGGTTACGACCACAATTCAAGACAACCTCCACCACCAGTAGCACCTAAAGGAGAACAAGAGGAAAAAAAAAAAAAACTTTAAATCCCTGTAAGTGTCTATTCGGAAATCTCAATTCCAGATGGGCAAGGACGATCTTGTGCTACCGCACAGAGAGATTATCTCATTAAAGGTAGTCCCCCTCCTCCTCCTCATCTTTTGGCCAGAAATGGAAATTTCAATGCGAAATAGAAGCGCAGCTCCATTTTGGAAATTATGTTAAGTTTGCAGAAAATTTTGTTGTTGATATCCGGAGCTGGAGGACTTGCCGAAAAAAAAAAAACATTTCAACGGCCGCGGTGACACACAGAGATGTCCTTTTGAGCTCGGCTATCGAAACGGAAATCTGCTGAATCTGCCCACAAAATGGGATTTTCATTTAAATTAAATGATTAAGGCCGCAGTCCCCCCGATATATACTTACACACAGGGGAGAGTGCATGGGAACGAGTCGAATTATAAATGGTTATCCTCATCTGCTGCTGGCGGAATACGAGTAGGTATACCTGTGAGCTAGTTGTACCTTCATTGGTCTTTTGTAGTTCTAAATTCTAAGAAGATTTTCGTCGTTTTTTTTTTGCTGTCTTCCTTTTTGCTTAGCAGGATTAAAAATTAGCAAATGTTTGCACTTTGAGGGATGACAATTAACCAATTAATGGAAATGGCTGTGCTCTGCTGGCAACCTGAGCAGCGGGGGATTATAGAAATTTATAATTAGTTGAGCGTTTGTCTGGTGGTGGTGATGTTAATTAAATGATGATAGTTTGTGTTTAGTTTATGTGGACGTATGTCATTAGGAATTTAAATTTAAGTTAATGGACGTTTGCTTAAGCACTTTGGCAGGATGAAGAATTTAATTTTACGTAATGACTTCAGTGGGTGTCGGATTAGGTAGAGTTGGTCTTCATTTAATAGTGTTGCGCACATACAAACATAGATATTTACTGCCGACATCTAAAAATGTTGCACGATACTGCCAACTAACGCTATCTATACGACAGTCATCCTATCTAATGTGTCAGTCATTTGACAAACGGGTTACTGGTTGCTCGCTACCTTACTTTGGTGGTGCTATAGTGCGAGGTGGATTTGGACCTCTCAAAGAACAAGCCTCGCAAGGTCGAACTTATGAGCGTTACCTAACGCGAAATCTGGCACTTACTTGTATTTAGTTCGTCTGATTTGAAGTTTTGAGTAGGTCGATGTCGCCGCCATATAGCTCGTATTTTGAAATGTCGCGTCGTTAGATCTCCAACTTCGAAGCCCGTCAACGCAAAGGGTATCTTCATCTCAGAGTCCATGCGTCAGTGCGTTATAGTATAGGACACGGATGATAAGTATCTTATATGGAGTCTTCTTAGTTCGGGGAAGAGTCTTACTAATCCGTAGCCTTCTTAGGTGGAAGAAACAGTGATGAGTATGAGTTGTCAGAGGTGAAAGAAGACAAAATCCCTTATTACAACGAAATTGTAGCCTTGCTACTGTGTCCCTTCTTTTTGACAGTAAATATGCACTGAGTTTTGCCGCCGTTCACCGGTTAACAGATTTTAGTCGTTTGTTGCGTCAATACTCGGAAACGCACTAAAGGCAGCACTAGAGGCTCAAAACACGAGGGCAAGCATGGTTAAAGCTGCTATTCCTGATACCGTAAATCTCGACTTGAACAACCTTAGAGCACTTATTGGACTCCTCAGTGGACACTGCAGGCTGAATTAACACCTACATTGCAACCGGTTTAAGTTGTCTTGAGAGTGAAGAAACGTCTCTACACCTCCTAAAGGAATGCCCAGCCTTCTTAAATTTTTGGCGACAAAGTTGTCCCAATGCCATCCACCTGCCATCTTCTGGATTAAACCAATTCATCCAGACAATATAAGGTAAGGCACAGTATAGTTTTGACGAGAAACCGCCGCGCTAAAGGCTGTGAACAACACTCCCAACTGGAGACAGTCATTTTTGAGCCGTCTGTGAAAATGGATGCATTGCCGGGTTTAATGACATTTCTTCAATGGAAAAGGTGTTTGAAAGTTTAGGTTGAAGTCAGGGTATGGCGTTATGTAATCGTTTCCAGTTTCGTTTAGCAAACGATCATAGAGCGCTCTTCGCTGCGTTTCCTTTAGTGAATGGCCCAGCGGATTGAGTGAAAGTAAAGTTTCGAAGTTTGCTATCGGGGTCATATCTATGGCTCTGGTTGTGCTGATGTATGCTAATCGCTGAACTTTTATGAATGCCTTTAGGTTTGTTTCTTTTCATACAAGTGCTCACCAGACCAAACGCCTTTATGCTAAAATTGGCCTTATGACAGCCGTATACATCCAGTCTTGGCCCCCATTTCTTCCCAAAGTGCAAAGGATGTAATAGTTACCTTCGTTGCTCCCTCTAAAGTATTTTCTTCTTCAAGTCAGTTTGCGGTCTAGCACGTATTATCAGAGGTGTGGAGCTATATCGGGGGCTCAAATTACGTTTAGACCACATTTTTTCATCCAATTAACCTAGTGAATTTAAAGCCGATAGTAGTAGTTTCGCGACTAAGTCTTCTGCGCAGGCTACCACTTTTGATCCATTTCGCAATACTTGCATTAAAATATCGTTTGCGACTTGAGAAATAGGGGCTGTTGCGTCTTGATTTGAGCATTCTACTCAATCTGCGAGTAACGGGTCTGTGTTCAGTGAGTCTGAAGCTGGGGTCGAATTACGGCATCAGTGATCGAGTAATTCGCCACGTAAAAATGAGCATTATTGCGTATAAACGATCATTCCGACGTCATAATGCTCGTTTATACTTGACGAGTCACTCGATCACTGATGCCGTAATTCGACCCCTGGTCCTTTCAGTTTCACATTGTTGGAGACCCTTTCAATATTCAAGAAGGTTATGAGGGTATATTTCTTGTCTTGTTTTCCATAACCGTTATCACATCATGTCGTATTGTGTCTACGGATTGGCCCTTAACGTAAGTGTGTTGGTGAGATGTAGCTTTGGAATGAGTTTGAATGCAAAAAAATCTTCGAGGGTTTTCAGCAGAAACAGTGTAAGACTTTTGGTCTTAAATCTTTCGAAATGGATCCGCCCTGGGGATAAAGGCGACCTTGACTTCCCTGCCTGTATACATCGAAAGCAACATTTAAAAATATGCCCCAGCTTTGAGCTTTGCAGCATCATTGAAATTATTTCGAGAGAAGGAGTCAATGGCTCAGATTTGGGGTGGTTAGAAGGACATTTTCCCATGTCACTCCAGATTAAGCCATGAACAGTTTATAAACAGATATAAAACTGATCACTTAAATCAGAGTGATGACATTCAATCCTCAACGAACATCCTTAAAAAGCAGTTTTCCTTTTTTATCAATCCCTCTCCATTGTCATTGTATCCCCTAGATTAATCCGAACATTTTTTTTTTTTGTAACAAGAATACCAGTACGATAGGAGAAGACAGAAGAAAAAAAATTTAAGTAATTTCCTAATCGGCTTAACGTATTTAAATACGCCTATCCGTTGCGGGAATACAGGATCAGCAAATTTGTATCTCTTATGCTGTCGTAAAAAACTTGCGTTGGATTAATTTAATTACTATACCCGAAGAAACCGCAATAAAAATGCTCAAAGCTGGCACGTTTTTTTCTTCCTTTTTTTTTTTGGATTTCATTTCGAATAAGGATTTTAATTCCCATTTATTCTTGAGAAACCAAATGTACTGCGAAATGACGGGCGAACGCCCCAGGAATCAGCACAAAATGTTTGATTGTTACGAGTAAGTGCAAAGTTGAAACGTTTAAGTGATACGCAAATTGAATCAAATTAACGGTTTTCTCTTTAACGGTCGGATTGAGGGAGGCGTTAAAATTGAGAGAAAGAGACGAATGTGAAAGTGGAAGAAGATTTACGCAGTGAATCATTTTAGATGTAAGGATAATAAAATGTTGAAGTTTTGAAAGAGCGGTACATGCAGAGTTACTGTTGGAAGTTCCAGCAATCAAGCTGGATTGTACCCTAAGTCAATAATGTCAGTTAACGTGGTTGATTTGGAGAGAAACGATAAGAATATAAGGTCTTTATCTTCGATTTACAAAAAGTTGTGCGAACAAAGTTAATGACATAAGGCATCATTAGGGTGAAATTTGACCAACTTGAGCGACCACAGATATGTATACTAAGGCAGCTTCAAGCAGAAGTCTGCCATCTATTCATGGACCGGGATTTAAGATCTCGGCTTAAATTCAACTCGAAATTGAGAGGCGTAGTGTGTAAAGTACATGATGAGCTGAGTGACAGAATTTTTGAAAAAAGTGGAGGCACTGGAAGTACACGACCATTGTGGATGCCTCGTCTGGTGCCCAGCCGTAGAATAAGTCATCGACTTAAGGACATCAGTACAATGCAGCCCTCAAAACTGTACCTTGCCCATTCTGCTGGACCTATTCAGTAAAGAAATGGCAACGAAATATCGCCTTACATACGACTGCAAACGTTCAACTTCTGGAAGAAGGGCCAAATAGGACACGCTATTATCGCTTGATGGGCGAAGCTGAAAACAAAATCTGATTACACAGCGCCATAACCTGACTTCGACCGAAACTTTCAATCACTTTTTCCATCAACAGAAAGTTGAGATGAAACGGTCATTTAACTCGATACCCAGGCTTCTGAAAACTTGCCGATAAGAGATAGAGCGCACTCCCATCATTCCACATATGTATAAAAAAAAATGAGGCACTCAAAGTCGACCGTATTTAGCAAAGGTCTCGACTTACTGGCGGTCTATCTAAAAATAACGTGACCAAGTACTACCGACCTCTACAATGGCTGCGGTAATATAAAAGCGGAAGAGAACATGACGTACTTTCTCTGCGTCTGCCTAAGCCCTAGCAGAACATTCCTAAGTCCATATTCCTTTAGGTCACCGTGCCATTCTAAATCTTAAACGAAGCATCTCCATCTTGTTCTGTTTAGTTTGCTAGTAACTCTAACTCGTTCCTGGACTTGGCACATCTTCCTTTTAGGACCGTTTTTTTCTAGGAAGCTTTTGGTTGACATATTTTGGGGTTTCCTTTGAGGTTATAGTTTAGGGCTTGGTGACAAATTTTGTTGTTGAGGTCTTCAAGTTGTAAGAGGAAATTCCACTACTTCGATGGCGTCCCGCAATGTCAACGATAACCATTCAGAAGAGGATCGGTGAAAAGAGGCATCCTTGAATCACGACAGACTCAGTGTTAAAATTTTCGGACAGGTGGCCATTGTCTCGTATCTTGCATTTGAATTCCTTGTACTTCCAAGTCGTTGTAAGGTCGCTCGCTTCTTCCGTTCCAACTAGAGATGCGCTCTTTTCGGATCCCACGGGCTTTGCAATGTCCTGTGAAAACCTTAGAGACTTCGGAGCAAAGTTATTCGTATTTTTTTCTAAGTCACATGAGTTTTTGTTTAAGAAAGATCGCATTTATCCTTTCTCATTGCCATCCTCCTAACCAATTTGTCAGACCCCTCCTGACAACACTTGCTCTAGAACATCCTTTTCACTCCATTCCACGCCAGTTTGCTGAACCTCACTAATAAATTCCAATTCAAGTGCTCCCGTGTAACTTAATGTATTTCTTTGTGTCCAAGTACAAGACACCCCCTTTGTAGCTCTCTATCGACAGCTTTAAGCGATTAATTATCCTTGATAAGTGTGCGGTAATCATGATAACCATTTGGTTTCATTGAATAGTCATAACGAGGCTACAATACCCCCAACCGATACCCTCTTTGCGCATACGGTCTAATGTCCCGAAAATTATCCTTCGCAATTCATAAGAAATCATAAAGTTCGATTCGAGTTGTAGACTGCCTGTTCCCGCTCCTTGAAGTTGCAATCACTGAATCGGTATTTAATGGTAATATTGATCGAAAAATCAACTTTATTTCCCAAAGGACACATTATCCCAAGCCAGGCCCGTCATTTGGCTTCCCGTCGCAAATAATGTTACCGTATAATGATAACGTTAGGCCTAACTATACACACACATACACTCTCTACACTGGTTGGGTCTTGCTTTTCGGCTTTTTGGCGTTTTTCCTTCGCCGTCGTCGTGGTCCTTTTTTTTGTTTTTTTTTGGACTACAAACGTTCAGCCGATCGTTTTTGACAGTCCTCGACAATTTATCTGCGATAACTGACCCCGTTTAATCGAATAAATTTTATTAAACGCTTTTATAAGAGCCACATAAAAATCCATATTAGATTCGAGAGTTGCGTCCGTCACGAATATCCGATTGCGTGGGGGTTTTGTGTTTCCTTTTGCAGAATGGCGCTGGGGAGTCCTTGCTTTTGCTGCTTCATTTCGAAGTAAATTATTTCCCAGAATGGTTCTCGGCAGGACGGGACGGGTACTCTCTTCTGTGTCGAAAATATGATGTTTTTCTTTTCGATGTGTGTCGGTGGGGATTCCATGAATTTTGCGTCTTTGAGACTCGAGCCTTATTAATTCGTTTCATTGGTGGAGGGTTGTAGCCAACAACACAAAGTTTGGAAAAAGAAATCTCTTGAAGTTACACAAAAAAGGACATGTGTGTATGGTGATGTATACATGTGGTGGACATATGGTTCATTAAGTTGTTTCGACGTCGACATAATAAGATGGAAGTTGAATGACTCCACAGAGATGAGAAGGACTCTCTTTCTTTCTCTCTCTCTGGGGACAAAGTTATTTGAAGAGATAAAATCCATCCCTGATGTGTTATCTTATTTAATGAAATAGTTCTCGTGGCTTTAGATTATATTCGTCCACCCATACATATGTATTGGTGTGCGTTCTGACTTTCATGTTTATTTATAGCACTCGTGTAAGGTGTGTGAGTGTGTGTGTGTATGTTTGTTTTTTGTGTGGAGGAGTGGAATTATTTTAATTTCCTTTTGAAGCTCCTGGGGATGAGGGGTCTTTATGAAAGAGCAAAGAAACTAAATAATGTTGGTTCTAATTAGTTTTCATTGATGTTTTTTTTAAAGGGTGGTCCAAACGAAAGGGATTTATATGTTTTGACTGAAAGTTTTGGTGAATTCAAATATGGAGGTTTTATTTTTTGGGTAAAATACATCATTAGGAGTCATCACTAGTCACAATGCAAGGACATCTTATGTCTATAACCATCTCACAAGCTGTCGAGTTCTTGAGGCTCTAACTAAAATACTTAAATCTCAAGCCTCTTCATTCACTGATACATGAGTTCTCATGATGCTGTTGTCTGAAGATTCCTGCAAGTCTCTCTCGGCTTGTTAGACTGAGCTGGAATAGGAGAGACGGAAGTGCGAAGGTTTAACATGAAACGTCTAATCTCCTTGACTGTAAACATGTAGCTGATTGCTGGGCTGATTCGGACTCAACGCGCACCAGAAGCGGAAAGATCAGCAGAGGAAACAGAGGAGTAAGGCTGTGGCGCAGAGGAAATGGCTGCAACAGTTGAATCTGCTAATAGCAGCTCTTCTCTGGTGGTCAGATTGCGATCAGTAGAAACTATTCCAACTGGAAGTAATCAATCTCTTGGACAGAATGCCGTTTCCCCTTCTGCCAATTCAAACAGGTCAACGCGGAATATACGGGCTTCACTCGCCTCTACTGACGGAACTGTGCCCGCACATGATGGGATGTCATATGACTTATCCAATTTCCTGAGGGAGAAGATAAAGATAGTACGCAAGGCAGGAATTAACATGGAAGGCGCTATCTTCAATATATCTGTCCAGCAGCTGAGATAAGAAGACGACATCGGCATCATCGGACGCTCCCCAAGGCTTGCTTTACCGTCAAAGAGGCTTTCAGAGCAATTGATTATGAAGCGAAATAAGTCGGCCTTGACTTGAATAAGGACAAAATCAAGTCAAAAGTGTGAAGAGGGCGACTGGAGGAGGAAAGCCAAGACACGTCGATTATTTTGGCTTACATGGAGCGAATTGATAATAATACTTTAGCCAAGTGAATCTTCGAATCACTGCTATCAGGTTCAAAATTTTCAGGAAAGTTCAAGTTCAGATTAAATCGCTGATCTGACAAAGTTGTAACAACGTGAATGACTTTGAAGGCGGAGGCACAACACCGCATTCCATTTTTTTCGTCTTTTACTTCTCTTGGGAGTATGGGACCTCTGCAAAGCTTTTTCAGCGGATTTGGTTCAGTGCTGTCCTTTTGGGGCTTTTCCATGTGGCATTGTTGGTTTTAAGTTTGAGAAGCAACTGTCGTTTACTTCTCTGTGGGTTGTAGTCCTTGGCCATTCGTCGATAGGTTTTCTTAGAGCCTATCCACTTCCATTCTCTTCTTTCAGTTTGGCGAAGTATGACTTCTTTGTCTCTTACGGATAGTGCTGGGTCAGAATATCTTGCAAAAGACTTGAAAGCATCTGTTGGGAAGCATTCGTAGCCTCTGTGAGATATTGCTTGGGTCGTTCGTCCTATTTTGATTGTAGGTGGACCATATCTATCTGGATGTGACACAGTTTTCTAGGCTGTTCCACCTAGAGCTGGCAATTGAAAAAAGTGCTGGAGAATTCTTCTTTTGATGAATCCAATCGGGGAGCAGACTAACTTCGTAAAAGGTTGAACCACATCAGAACCAGCAGACTTACTTCGTAAGTGAACTTTAAAAGGTTGAACCACATCTGGGTAGCGCGTCTGCTCTCTGCCGGAAATCCAAAGGAGAGTGACTGAACCCTCTTGAAGCCGTAGGTAAAGATCGGTGCTTGATATTTTGATAGAAAGACTTGAGTTATTATTGGATTTAAGTTTAGGTATTGCATAGTCATTTATGGTCACGGCCAAAGCCCTAGGGAGCAGATCAAGAACACTGCTGTGATCATCTGATTACGAGGACCAGAACCAAGATTCTCTGAGTCTTATTGCACGAAACGATGTATTTGATGTGTATTTGAGCTTCTGTCGGACTTGATTTTAGCGCTCTTGTGGTTTCGATTCCAGCTGTTCCTTGGACTCTGCTTTGTTTTGTAATGCTGTAAGCTTAGCTTAAGGCGGGCCATCAAACAAACGATCTATAGGTGAGAATGGTACAAACTACGGCAGTGTACCATCTGAAGACCATCTGAGGTTGGAGTCCTCACCTTTAACCAAAGGTTTTCCTGCGAATGTAGAAAGTGAAACATGCTTTCTCTAACCTATGTTGTGTATTTAGTTTCCAGCTGAACTTGGGGTCAAAGATAACGCCAAGGTAGCTTGAATTGGAGGATAGAGTAAGTGGCAGCTTGAAAGTCGATATTTTGTACAAGTCCACACCTCTGTACTTGGGCCAAGTGCTTAGCATAGTCATAGGCTTTTCTGTGGGAAATATCCCTGATACTAAAGCAATCACCACGGTCGCATACGCAATTGTCTTGATTACAATATTACCCAACTCTGAAGGATATTGCTGACGACCAGAAGCCATAGAAGACGCGAATTACATAACTTCGCTCCGTTTTATGCTTATAATTCTTAAATTTTTAAATGCATGTGATTTGCAAGGACAAACATTCGTGCCGCCAGAATGTCGCGCTGTTTCCTTGAAATAATTTCCAAAACTGTCCAGCTTCTCACTAAAGGAACACTTTCACAAGTTCCATTCCTTCTTAATGTAATTCTCAACGTTTACAATTGTGAAATATATCCTCATAATCCTCAATAGACGCAATTTATTCCTCGCTAACACAGACACCTTCATACAGAGTCCTGTGGCATGGAACGGAACACAAAAAAAAGAAGAGAATAGCGAGCGCAAAACAAATTGCAAAAAAAAAAAAAAAACTGTAAGTATGAATTCGTATATGTAGAGCTCGTGCTAGCTATCAGCGATGATTCCGGTTGATTGCTTCATTAGGCGATTGTTACACGAAATTAAACTTTCCTAGAGAGGATTCCCTTCGTCCTTTTTTTTTTCTAAAAATGTGTCTTGCCTCACATTATGTGTAGTGAATGCTAGACCATTACTTATGGTTTTATCTAGATGTTATCATATTGGTGAAGTAAATCCTGTTCCTTTCTTTAGATGGAATCACATTATGCTTGGACGATTATCCAAATTGTATTTGGCATCCAATGAAAGATGGGAGAAAAAAAAAAATGAAGAAGAAGAAGAAGATGTTTAACAAAAGGATAGGAGCTTTGAATAACACAGTGCATTAGTGAAATAGAATGTATTAATCCTTATAATGTTTAGGTGTATTGTATCGTTTGTTTATTTGTTAAGGACGATGCTATTCAGTTGGCAATACCATTGGGCTTCAATTTAAATTGTTTGAAGTAAATATGAATAATATTAAGGAGACTGCTACATTCTCTACGCAGACAATGTCGTGTTGACAAGCAAAAATGTAAAAGTCCTTCAAAATATGCTGGACGAATGGCAGACTGCTCTAGAAACACAAGGCCTGTACATTAGTAGATAGAAGACCGGGTTTATACGGTGTGATTCCTCAGGCCATCCAACGCCCGCGGACATTTAGGATCGGTACTCTCTGGAGACGGTAACAACGACGAGGATATAGACCATCGCATTAACACCGGACGAATGAAGTGGAAGATATTATCAGTCCGAGATATGTCAGTCCGAGTCAAAGGGAAGACATACAAAACAGCTGTTAGACCAGCCATGATGTATGGTTCCTACATACTGGCTACATATGGCTGAAATGAAGAAGCTGCGATGGGCGGGAGGTGTCACAATGCTGGACAAAGTACCCAATGAACATAATCGAGGCACATTTAAAGTAAAGCCAATTGCGGAAAAACTTAAAGAGAGCTGTTTGAGATGGTTTGGTCACGTTTTAAGAAGATCCGAAGAGCACATGACACGGAAAGTTGGGAGATGAGCACAGCATGTCGCAGACTCGGCAGACCCCGCCGCTCTTGGACAATTCTAAACAATGATGACATGAGGAGAGCGCAAGTAGACGACAGGAAAACTGAGAATCTTAACACCTAGCGATTTGGCACTCGAAGAGCCAACCCCAAATAACATAGGACAAGGCTAGGATTGAGAAGAAGAATACACTCTACAACAACAACAATAACAACAAAATAAACAACAAGGCACACAAGTTTGCACTGATCAAACTTAAAGCTCTTGTTGCATTAAAACTTCGACTCAGATTTCTGAGTCATCGGTTATAAGGTATATTCACTTGTGCAGTTCAAAAAGAACATGCATCTGGACAAATACCGATAAAACGGATCAGTGTCCATCATAAATCGAAATTTATGAGTTCCAGCATTGACAAAGGCCTACTCTTATCGATGTGTGAATTGGATCTGTGACCCAGACGTTCACTATCGATTTTAGGCGTCAATGACTAATAAAGATTTTATTAGTTCAGCTGGGGACCAAAGTGATAACGATATCCTTTCTTGTACGGTTTACAACCGTCGAGTGGTATCGTATTGTTGTGCACCATATGTTGGTTAACGTACGGTTGTCCACAGGATGCCATGTCCTAAAATAACTCGCACAACTGAGATAACCTATGACCGATTCTAGGTAGTCTGTGCCGTCGAAGATAATTGCATCCTTCCCAAAAGAAACATTCGAAGTTTGAAGCGAGCGATCGGTCTGAAGATCGAGGAGTCGTTGGTAAGCAGTGCGCGAGTTAACATCGTTGAGTAGTAATAATAATAGTAATAATACATAGTGTAAAATAAAATAATAGTTTTATTTAAAAAAAGAAATAATTTAAGTAAACAAAAATAGTGTTGTGTTGTTTAATTTCAAAAGTGCGTGCCTGTGTTTTGTACAACACAAACAAACAAACAATCACAGGTTATAAATAATATAACAAATTGGCGCAGCCGGTAGGATTAAGGAAGCATCAGTTCAAAAACTGGTAATAGCTTGAAAAGCCTTAATCCCCGAACTATACTGGGCAAGACTACCTTACCCTTAAACTCGAAACTGAGTCTGGTTTCGAGGGTATATGTTTCAAAACAGGTCTATTAATAATAAGTGAAAAAATCAAACCAACACCACTAACCCAAAACGATCTACTCATCCTCCTCCCTCACAAAGAAAGGCAGGAGAGAGATCAACAATTTCGCCTCATCCTCCTCCCTCAGCAAAGAAAGGCAGGAGAGAGATATTTAAAAAAAAAAAAAACATAAAAACACATCGACTCACAACGAAACAACAACGATCCCCGAATCAACAGCAACTGCAGCAGAATTCCACCGAAAACAACGGAAACAACATCGACTCCAGCTTCAACTCCAACAACAACAACAGCAACGATCCAGCAACTGCAGCAGAATACCACCGAAAGCAACGAAACAACAACGACTCCAGCATAAGCCACATCAACTCCAACAGCACCGTCAACATCATCAAGGAACCTGCTGGGACCACCCAAAACCTCATCCAGACGACAACACTTTCATCAAACAGTAAGTTTTGGTTTAAGTAAATAAGTATTTATATAAAAGTGTTATTATAAATCATGAGTTCCCAGACAGTATAGGTGATTTAAGTGCTAGAGAGGTGGTCATTATTGCAGACTCCTACAAAAATACTAATAATAATAAAATGACTGTCGATTATATAAAAATCGCCAACCTCACATCTCAGCTTGTCCCACTATTTTCGGGTGGACAAAACCCTTCAGTGGCTAACGAGCTTCAACATTTTTTGGGATGTTGCAAAACAGTTTTAGAGTGCTTACCTCAGGAAGAACACGAAGCGTTTTCTCACATTTTCCCAACGAGACTTCGTGATGAGGCGTACCTCCTAGTCGCAACAAACCCAACAGCATCTTTCGAGGAAGCTGAAATGCTCCTCACCAGATTTTATTTACCCAGGGAAACCTACCAAGAGCTGGTAAATAAATTAATAACAATAAAACAACGCCCCTTGGAAGCTCTCATCGCTTTTACCACGAGGATAAAGCAGATACTGATGCTTTGCAAGGAGGCAGCTAATGAAAAATATGGCGCGATGGCAGCTTCAGCTGAAATACAGCTGGAAGACTTTGCCAAAAATGCCCTACGAAGCGGTGTAACAAATCCTCATCTCCGCCAATACCTATTAACCATAGGGGATGAGACGTTAGATAAACTAATTCAAAAGACGTTGGACATGGAAACGTTACAACGGGCGGCGTTCCATACACAACAGAATTATACTACCCATCTTCCTAACAGTTTCACGCACTCACCCAATTTTTTCACACACTTGAACCCACAAGCAGTACCCTTTGGTTCAAATATTACACCACCCCCAGGTTTTCAAAACGCAAATGACCCAATAACTTCTGACATTACTTGTAGTTTCTGTCGCAAAAAAGGGCATACCAATAGCGATTGTATAACGCGAAGAAATACGCCATTTTGTAACAATTGTAATATCTACAATCATGATATTCGGAATTGTCGGCGTTTAAAATCCATTTACACAAATGCGCCAACTGTTCGCAACATAAACAGCCACGTTCATAATAGGTCAAACCAAAACAGACCAAATCCATACACACCACAGATATTTAATCTGGTTAAAAAATGTGATTTTTGTGGCCGAATAGGTCATACGGTGATAAAATGCGAACAAAAGATAAAATGGGAATCACAGAATCCAAGAAGCTATAATGTAGAGCGTCCAAGCCACCAACTTAAATTTCCTCGCACGGAAACAAATTCTGAGGAATTCGGCATTCCGCTGGATTTTAAAGATAAAACCAATCGCGAACGGGCAGTCGAAGTGATCCACGTTACAGACAAAGCGAGACCTGAAGAGGTCAGAACCGCCTATAGCGTCTCCAAGGTTTTTCCTACTCGAAAAACTGACTGTGAAACCTCAGCAAAAGTGATGATGGTGAGCAAGGGATCTGACAAAATAGTATTACAAGAAACTGTTTGCGTGCCTGCACAGGCACAAAGTGTAATAGCTGTCTCCCTATCGAACAATTCATTGCCCAAAAGCCAAAAAGTATTACAAGTTACGCTCAATGAAACAAAAAAGCAAACGACAAATACATATTCGAAGCTAAAGAAAAAAACTAAACGTTTAAAACCCCAGAAGAGAAAACTTACCAAAACGGAGGTTCACTTAAAACATAAAGTTGAAAAAGAAGCAATATCCACCATACAATACATAAGATACCTTTTCCCAGAAAAAGACGACGCATGCGAACTTAATACTAACTTGCTTTCAAAACCGTTCGAAAATAAGCCTAAATTGGATAAAAATCTATACTCGGAAAAAATTGACTCTATTACAGAGCTCTGCAACAAATACTCCGGTACATTCCACTTAAAACGTGACAAGCTCATACACACAAAACCCATCACACTCAAAGTACCTTTAACCCAAGATCAAACTCATATTAATCAAAAAGTTCACAGACTTCTCGATACCCAGAAGCAAGTGAACAATGATCTACAAAAGGCAATACTGGAAAACACTATAATTCAACCAAGCAAAAACCCATGGAACTCACCTCTCCTAGTAGTTCCTAAAAAAACGAACCCATATGGCAAAAGAAGATGGAGAATCGTGTCTGATTTTTATAAACTCCATGAAAAAACTATTCGCGACGATTATCTTCTATCTCGAATAAAGAATATTTTAGACCAACTCGGTCATTCTCGCTATTTTTCCGCACTCGACTTAGCCAGCGATTATCACCAAGAGTATGGCGAACAAAACACTCAAAATCTCGGGATCAATCTCTGCAAATAGCAACATTCGTTAACAACAATAGCTCCCATGAAGGCACAAAACTCACGCCAATGCGGAAATTTCCTCTAACCAAAGCCCATTTATACCATCCACTAGAGTCACAACCATTTTGAAACCCAACCATATTTTCTCATGAGAAACTTTCGGGAAAGAATCAAACAGTAAACCTCTAGCCCGATCACTGACGTTGTCAAAACAATTGTTGTCAACAAAAACATTTCATTTATAAAATAAACTAACATTGTAAAATCATAATTACAAATACATATTTTCAAAATTAAAGACAGATACTAAGTCAAATACAAAAAAATGTTTCGCACAATTATATAAAAAGGGAATTTAACAAAAAAAATAACTATAGAACAAACAAAATGTGTTCACAAATAATTAAACAAAAATTATTCCTTCAAAGAACAAATATTTCAAAAAAATCTACTAATATTCAAATCAAACAAAAAAATATATAAATGAATTAATCAAAAATTACATACAAAAAAATTAAATGAATGAATAAATAAAGAAAACCTCTCAAAAATAAGTATAAAAAAAAAATTTAAAATACATATATAGATTATGTTCCCTCTAATAAGATTTCCAAATATAAAAAAAAAATTAATAGATAAAAGAATTTTCACCAATTATATATTAAAGAAAATTCAAGTAAAAAAAAAACACATATCTATTAAGGAAAAAAAAAAATAATAATAATGAAAATTATTCATGTAAACAATCTCCTCATCCTCTTCCCTCTAGCAAAGAAAAGCAGGAGAGAGAAATTCAAAAAAATTTTGATTACAAATTACATACATATATAATAAGAAGTTAATAAGAAAAAAAATATTTATGTAAAACTATCTAACAATCTCCTCATCCTCCTCCCTCTACAAAGAAAGGCAGGAGAGAGATATTCAAAAAAATGTTTCAAAACAAAAACATAAATGTAAAATGAAAAACATACAAATGTAAAATTACACAATCAAAAAACTTAACTAAACAAAAAAGAAAAATTTTTTATACTACTCATATATATTATACATTTTATCATTACTAAAGAATAACAATTAATAAAAATTAAAATTATTGCGAAAATTATAGTATAGAAAAAATTAAGTAAAAATCTAAAAAAAAATAAATAAATACATAAATATATTTAAGACAACTAAGCTTCAGATCAACAAGTCTTCAAAACTCTAAAGACAAATCGCCACTTCAAATCAATCGAAAACCGTAAACTTCACTTTTGCTTCAGATGATTATTCCTCTTCAAAGAATAATCATCATTTAAATACGGGGAAGGTAGATGTTGCATTAAAACTTCGACTCAGATTTCTGAGTCATCGGTTATAAGGTATATTCACTTGTGCAGTTCAAAAAGAACATGCATCTGGACAAATACCGATAAAACGGATCAGTGTCCATCATAAATCGAAATTTATGAGTTCCAGCATTGACAAAGGCCTACTCTTATCGATGTGTGAATTGGATCTGTGACCCAGACGTTCACTATCGATTTTAGGCGTCAATGACTAATAAAGATTTTATTAGTTCAGCTGGGGACCAAAGTGATAACGATATCCTTTCTTGTACGGTTTACAACCGTCGAGTGGTATCGTATTGTTGTGCACCATATGTTGGTTAACGTACGGTTGTCCACAGGATGCCATGTCCTAAAATAACTCGCACAACTGAGATAACCTATGACCGATTCTAGGTAGTCTGTGCCGTCGAAGATAATTGCATCCTTCCCAAAAGAAACATTCGAAGTTTGAAGCGAGCGATCGGTCTGAAGATCGAGGAGTCGTTGGTAAGCAGTGCGCGAGTTAACATCGTTGAGTAGTAATAATAATAGTAATAATACATAGTGTAAAATAAAATAATAGTTTTATTTAAAAAAAGAAATAATTTAAGTAAACAAAAATAGTGTTGTGTTGTTTAATTTCAAAAGTGCGTGCCTGTGTTTTGTACAACACAAACAAACAAACAATCACAGGTTATAAATAATATAACACTCTTCATATGGATTATCACAGGCCATAACTTATTAGCGCCCCTCCTTAGAAGAATGCATTGGAATACTGGCGACTTAAGCAGAAGTTTTAGATATAACCTGCGTCTTTCCAAGCGGGGAAGAACGGAAAAGCGGTCAAATATCTAATACCCAATCCATAGCCGACTGTAGGTACAGGAATCTTCTCCGAACCTCTAGAAATAACCAAATATGTCCGACTTCCCAACTACAGCATTGTTTGCCAACCATTTGTCTTAGCAGTGATAACAATTGCCCGCTCGTGAGACTGCGATGAAGGAATATAATCGAAGCGCTGTCGAGAAGAGCTCAAGATTTTTCGGACCCAGCACAAGGTAAGGCTCTGCTGGGTATGAGAATGCTGACGAATTTGCAAGAAGAGGTTCGACACTAAGTTCAGAATAAGCCGACCCCTCTGTGACCATCCCGCTTTGCTGATTGAAGGAGGGGATGAAGCTCTGAGCGAGGCGAACAACTGGTGGTCGTTTTAAGACACTTATGTTACCACAAGGAAATTATGGCCTATCACAGACGCAATAAGTATGTATATTTGGCACGGCAGCTCATAGAGAGCCAAGACCTAGCTTCTCACAACCATTCAAGTTGTGCGGGTAGGGTTTAAGTGTAAGAATTCCCCCCTATGGGCTTCACAATGGGTTTATAGAGACCTCAGTGTGGTGCAGAGGAACTCCTTTTCTCCTGCTCAAGTACCTAGCCTGAACAATGTAAAGATTGTATTAAAGATCGAACCTGTTACCTTCTCGCTCAGCAGTCCAACGCACTAGTCACTAAGTCAGGGATGGCCATGGTGTAGTGGTTGCATCATTGCTTGTTACGCTGAAGATTCAAGGTTCGAATCCCGATGTCAAAAAAGAAAAAAAGAAAAGAAAAGTCGATCAACTGCGAAAAAGGCTGACGTCAACTCTACTGCATAGTCATAACACTGGCAGTAGGGTGGTTATATGGCTTGAAAGTGGTTATCGTACTGCACTGTGATAGTGAAATCAGGAAGTTCGAAAGAAATACTGTGCATTTTAAGCAATGGCCAATAATTCTCCCAGTCATTCTAGGCACCACCCTCGGAGAAAAAAAGACTGAAACCTTAGACTACCTGTGTTTCGAAATCAGTACACCAACTCTAGCGCTGTGTGAAAAACATCATTAGGGTATTTATAACCCCTAGCACTAGTGAATTATAAAAAAAAAGTAAAGGCGGCCTAATCACCAAGTCAACCCACTAAAAACCATTCTAAAATTTATAACTAATTCGGGATGGTTCAGGGAGGCCGAACGACCATCAACCAACTAACACAGACCCCTCTTCTTTGTTTTCTCTTTCAGACTGGAGGAACACGCTTTCACGCTAGAGGAACACAATGGGCCTTTGGTGATCCGAGTGAAGACTGCATCATAGGGAATGCAGTCATCCCTCCAAGCTTACACAGGCATGTGAATTGTTTTCATTATTTCTCCAAAAGCCCACTACCCTCGGTATTAATTGTATGTTTGGCACGGCAGCTCATGGAGAGCGAAGGCCTAGCTTCTCACAGCCATTCATGTCGTGCGTGTTTTATTCTTCGCACGAATGGAAGGGACCTACAGTTTAATGCCGACTCCGAACGGCGAATTGAGAAGCTTGTTCATGACAGATTGTACTCTTGCCGGTTTGTCATGCCTGTGAAGAGGTGGTGCCGCGAAAAAGGTTAGGTAAGGTTAGGTTGGGCGGCGGTCCCCAATAAGCAGGGACCCACTTAGGCCAGAATGAAGGCCCATTGTGGTACCGCGTGTAGAGAACCGGAGACCAGCCTCAGAAACCTTACATGCGGGAATTCCCTATAGAATGGAGTTCTGGGCAACCGTATCGGTATAATCCTTATCTTGTGCCGCACTAAGTGCAGAACCAGTTAGACTCACATACGAAACTTTTAATTCTAAAGATATCAAGCCTGGCTAGGTCGCTGAGATCATTGAAGAAGTACTCTCCTAATGTTATCCTCCTCAACCTTGATAGAGCAGGGCATGTGCAAAAAAGGTGAGTAAGCGTTTTCTCTTCTTCCTCGTCTCTGCAGCTTCTACAGAAATCGTTGGAAGGAACACCCATTCTGATAGCATGCCTGCCAATAAGACAATGCCCCGTAAGGGCTCCTATTATAACTCTAATAAGTTTCCTGTTTACGGACAGAAGTCTTCCTGTTCTCTTCAGATTCAGGTTAGGCCAGATCTGCTTCGACAGAAGACAAGTATTGATATTATTCCACCTGCTGTTAGCTATTCTTCTAGCTTCGCTATCAAGGCGGGATTTTATCACTTCTAAAGTGAAAAAAACTTTTGGTGGTTTTTGAGAATCGAACCTGTGTCTCTCGCTTAGCAGTCCAACGCACTTAGCCACGGCGACCACCTCGGCATTAATTACAAGAATTTAAATAGCGACCTCAGACTTCAGACTGCTAAAAGTCCTGTTGTATGCTATCAAAGGCTTTCTGAAGCCATCGTAAGTCAATCGGTTCAAACAAAATCGAGTGAGAAGTTTCATTTGGGTCGGACGCCAGATTGGATTGTAGTTCTCTACCAAACAGACAGAACTGAACACACACGAACCAAGAGGATTAGGACTTTTTCCCTTAGATTGCTAGAGCATGTGCAGTGCATACAGTCCATTGGTTACCTCTTTTCAGGTTATTCTATCTATTTTCACTTCATTTCTATCCACAGGGGTTAACAATTTATTAGTTACGAAATAAATTTTCCCAAAATCATTCGTCTATTCCCATCAGAAACGATTGCATTTGAAAGTTGCAATCATTAACCATTCATACTTCGATTCGAATGCGCATTTCAAATGTATTTATCTAACATCGTAATGAGAGATCATTTATTCCAGTTTAAAGCCAGGGATGCGAATTTCAAATTTATGTAAGTCCGCAATCCGTTAGCACATTAATAATTAAAATGTCCCCGTTAAACCACATTACTGTGATAAGCTAATTGCATTGGTCGCCATAATTATTACAGCATATCAGTTCGCTGTCAATAAATTGATGCCGATTCTCGATTGGTGGACACGTCGTCGTTGTATCGAACGGTGGTTGTGTGGGATAACACGCATCACTCATCTATGCAAGGAGCGAATAAATTATGTAAATGACCTTTGATGAGTTTGTTCTAGACCGTGCATTGACGTCTAAGGGTGGTATGACAGCAGCATGCGACTGGGTGCGGATAAATCAATTAACACATACATATTTATGTACATGATGGTGATGTATGAGCTTGTATTTCGCGCAAAGGGTGGTGAGAAATATTGAACATGAATGTGAACCCAGAGGCAATCTTAAAAAAGTTTGATGGTTTATAGTTCGACATCAAGTGGTGTGGTGATACAGATCGACCTAATAGTCAGCAATCTACCTTAGTGAGTTGTCTGACATTTAGTATGACAACAACGCATTTTTGAATTCTACAACGTGTACGGCAGAAGGTTGAAGAAGATGAGGAAAAAGATGAAAACTTCATTCCCTTTTATAACTTCACACTGCTTACGCCTAAAGCTCTGGCTGGTTCTGATGATAAGACGGCGGAGTTCCTTGATTCTTTACACACCATCATTGGCTGTCTCATAGTTGACATCATGCACAAGGTAAGATCTGTCTGGAAGTGACTGAATTCTTTCAAAAACAAATTGCGACCAAGAGAAATGGACGTTCAAAATAGGCTAGGAACATTAAGATTGAGAACATCAAGACGCTCTTCTAACTTTTAGCTTTACATCAAACAATTCTTCATTCGGCAATAAGAAGATAAGGAAATAGTTTCATCAAAACTTGGTTCTAAGGAAGGAACTTCTTCCTCTTCGATCGACTTTGTGAAGAAGACTATTTTCATCCGTCATCCTTGTGATCTTATGAAATTCAGGGATTGTCCGTCCTCTTAGCGGGTGTTAATCCTACCAAACTTGAGGCCAGAATCTTTCTAGAAAACTTTAAGTTTGTGGAGGAGCAGAAAAAAACTTCTGAATAGGATAGATAATGTCAATTCGGAAGGAAATGTATTTCTTCGCACTACGCCGATAGAACCTTTTATTTTTAACGTTTCGTCGGAGAGGGCATTTAGCTTTGAGCCATGGCAATACCAGAATTTTTGATTGAAATAACTGGGTTTCATTCACTAGCAAAGAAGAACTGCCCTTCCATATTGAAGGTTTCAAAGTTATTGGTATTGAAGCCGAGATTTAGGTAGGTAGAAGTGGTTGAATCTGGTGAAACTTGCCAGAGACACAAGTAGCGCGTATGCGCCGTTTTGATACCACAACTCGCGTGACCTGGATGTTGATGGGCGTAGCTAAGAGTGTGTTTTTCAAATCCAACCTGTGGAGTTAAGAAAATTAACGATGTTACAGAATTTGATGTTGGAGATCTCGGATAGTTCCTTGAAAAAAGGTTTTCCGAGTGTGCGCTGCCTAGCTCTGGCTAGTGCTGGGCAGTCACAGAGAATTGCCGCAACTACGGCAATGGGGGTTGGACGGGATGCCTAACTTGGCAGCGTGAGGGCCGATTGGCCAATGACCCGTGCTAATTGCTCTGATTCTTGCAGTCTCAATGCGGTTCCTATTAATGAGGTCATTTGAGGCCGAGATTTACTGCGAAAGGATTTCTTTAAAATGTTTCTTTTGATGTGTCTTTCAAGCCGAAATCACGGCCATCATTCATCGTGCTACCGATGTCGACAGGAGCGATAGTCTTATTGCCAACTCGTTCTTTGCTCTTCTCTTTGGTCGAACTTTCATCACCACAATTCGCAAACGGAAAATCGACAAAAAGCCTTAAATAGAACTAATGAAGACTCTACTTGGACTCTTAGTTGTCAGAGATCACTTTGTACATTTATACTCGTAGACGAATCATTACTGCCTTTACAGTCTTCAGTGAGATTGACATGTGCTTAAAAAATGTCCTGCGCCAGCCAATAGATGGTTGAAAAGAAAAATACTAGAAACGATTTTAGAAATTGCGTCGGCGACTACTAAAAAGTAGTCATCGGCGCACAATGACCGGGACAAACTATCAATGAAAGTATAAAAGAACTTGTTTCCTTTCACTCAAAATTCCACTGTTCTTTTTCTGTGAATTTCTAGGTAAAATGGAGGAAAGGGTTAGGAAAAACCATAAACTCCATAACCTGCTACAATATTGTGGCTTCTGAACAAGCCTCCAATCAACGTCGTTAACCCTTGAAATGTTTGTCAAAAAATCTTTCATTTCTACCCATGCAATCACATCCCAATAACGAAACTGAAATTTGATGTCATACCCTCAAAATCCAATCTCGAACTTTACAAAATATTTTCAGGAAATACCAGGCCACCAGAAACTAAGAAAAAGCAGTAGGTGACCTGATCATTTAGCACCAAGAAATTTGCCAAAAGAAAATGGTGGCCACTGTGCTTGTCTTGTTGCGGTAATGAGCTGCTACCTCAATTAAGGTTTACTCTCCTTTGGTGCAATGACTTGAGCAGAAGTTCATCTCGTTCTTGATTTCTTTGAACACTAATGTCAAAACACTTCGTAGGATCTTAGACAAGTCTTAAATATGGCATCGGTGTTTACCATGTCGTTTCACTCGGACGCTTTCCAGGGATGGACAGTGGGATTTTTATGAGTACCTGTATAAAAGAGGACAAAGGAGAAGTGATGAGTGTTACTGTTTATCTAGAAATTTGTATCAAAGAATGGTATTTGGTGACTTGGTTGCTTCCGTCATTTTGCGCCGAGGACTACTTTTCGGTTCAACAAATAAACAAATATTTGGCGGAAGAGATCATAGAGAGCCAAGACTTACCATTCATGCTGTGCGTGTTATATTTTCCGCCCGAATGGAAGGGAACTACATTTTTATTGCCGACTCCGAACGGCGGATTAAGGAGCTTCTTCATGACAGATTATCTCTTGCAGGTTTGTCATGCCTGCCAAGAGGTGGTGCCGCGATAACGGTTTGGTGGTTTTGAGGATCGAGCCTATGTCTTATTGCTTAGCAGTCCAACGGACTAACGACTATGGTAACGCGACCGACTTTTTGGTTCAGTCATGGTCGTCGCGGACGAAGTTTCTAAAGAAAGTCGTTAGTAGCGATTTTCTTACGTCAGTTCTTTTGTGACAGTGAATAGCCGATGATCTTGCCACGAACCGCTAAAGGTTCTTGGATAAATGTATGCGTTAGCCGCGACTAATTTAGAGTGACGATTGTATGTCTTTCACCTGTATGGTTAGAAAATGCAGAAACCTCCACATAGTGGCATCTGGGTCATGGCAAAATGAATCCTTCTCTAGTAGAGGCGATGTTAAAGATGTGTTTGTCTCAGTTGTATAAGTCTGTGGTGGTTTGTCTTCAGATAGAAGATTGTAGTTGGTGGCAGTGTTGTTGTCTTTCTTTTGACTCCAAGTCTGCATTCTTAACTCGAAAGTTAAGAAGAAAGTTCTCCTCGCTAAGTAGAGTCAGTCGTCATCCTTGATACGTTAGCGTTTAAATCAAATAAAATTTCATCTATCTACGATAAGTTTTATTGAATTTAATATTGCATTCGTTAAAATAGGTGTAAACCTGAAGGACAAAAGTATCAAACAAGCTATAGAAGAGGCAAACAACTCAAATGCACGTATAATTGATTGCTCCCGGAATCCCTACTTCAGTGGAGAACCAATCTACCAAAAGCCAGGTAATAACCTCATTGACCATTGGACTACCACTGTTGATGCAGAAGCACACATCATAAGTTGCGAGTTAACCAATCGAGGTCGAGGGTAAAAATTCAATAAACCAACGGAAGCTGTACTGTAATACAGCTCGTGGTCTAGTAATTAAGTGAAATACGTTCCCCGAAATATTCATTTGATACGAATACATTTTTTCCAAGCCATTCACTCCGATAAAAAAGTGCAAACTTTGTTTTATTTTTGAAGGATTTTACATTTCACGGTTTTTTGTTGTTAACTTTTTGACTTTTTTTTGTTTAACAAAAATCATTTCGGTCTGGGTTGCCCGAGGTCGATGTCCATTGAAATTGTTGGCCACAATTTATTCACCGAGTGATTGCGGTGAAGGATTCGGGTTAATGTTGAATTGCTATTCGAACGACTACGTGTTGTTCACTATTGTGTATGTGTGTAGGTGTTGAGTCAGTTTTTTTTTTGTGGATTTCGACAAAATGAAATGATGAAAATTTGTTTTTGGTAGCGAATGTAACTTTTGTGAAACAAATTTTTAACAATTTAATGCGAGTTGGAGACTTTAATTATAGTTTGGGGAGAGTTGAGGTTCTGCGACTAAAACATATGGCACTGCGACCTGAAAAAATCTATTGTGCCTGGAGCCAGTTAGACAAGGAAATCCTCTACCTTCCTAATGAAGTTGAGAATATCTCCAGTCGAGGCGTTCTTTATGGAAAAAGCGTCCCTTTTATGATTGAGAATATTTTTAATGGTTTTGTTCAGGGGTCGGATGGCTCTTTTAGCCTGTCTAAGTCTCTGAATGTTGTTCCAGTATGAGAGAAGGTTTCGGTTTTCCCAGAAGTAGGGATGCCGCAGAAAGGTTCGGCACCTATGTACCTTTCTGAACAGCCTATTCTGGCAAGTTAATCTGCAATTTCATTACCTTCAATTCCTCTGTGTCCTGGTACCCACCAGAGCTTGACTTTGTTCCACTTTGAGAGGTCCTGTACTGCAGTTTTCTATTCTTTCTGATCACGTAGAACGACGTTAGTTTGTTAGACCTCTTAGCATCCTAGTATCGGCAACTGTTTGATTTGTAAAACAACGGTTTGGTATTCGAGTGAATAACTTTCTTAGACGGGGTAAAGAACCAGAACTATTCAGTCAAACCTAGGCAACAGTCTTCCGAAAAAATAAAAAATCAGTCCAGAGTATTGTTGTCTCCCCTTTAGCGCCGATAATGGTTCCTGCCAAGGTTGAACAGAGAAGAGGCCAAAGTAGTCACTTATACGAAAGCGTGGTAATTAAAGTAAAGGTTATCTACCTCTGTCATGGAGATAGCCTTGTAAGGTGCAGACATACTCTTACTAACGAATTTGCTTCATCAACAAAATGAAATATGCTTTCACTACTTTGCACTAATAGGCCAAGTACTTCTTTCATACTCTAGTACTAGATACCTTGGAGATATGTACCATAACTTTGGTAAGAAGCTGTAGGTTAGAGGCGTGGCTGCACCTTAAAAAGTGCACCCTAACTAGGATCTGAAAAGATTTATTGTGTTCCTCGGTCTGGGATACCGGAAATAATGAAATAAGAACAATTGTAACTGCTGATTGGCCTGCATGATTCAACCCGAGTTCTGAAGAAATTTTGGGATAGTTTTCGGTGACTTGTTTGACAATTCGCCCAGATCCTTGAAGAAGTAGTTTTTCGAGGGCTGATTACCTTTTCCTGCTAAAGCTCTGGCATTCACATGCGAGGTGGAATGTGTCCTTCTCAGCGTCTACGTTGCCACCTCCTCCGCATAGGCCCGTTGTACGTAAACCCATTCCCTTTAGGTGGGCCGCTAGCAGGTTGCGACCTGTCATAATGCGAAGTGAAAGGTGATTTCTGTTGAGTACGATTATTTCTTTCTTTTTGTTTTTATGAAGTCCGGTCCAGAGCGGCCTTAAGGTGCGGTATGTCATGATGGTACTCCATCTCTCATTTGAGAATTTTTGAAATTTCAAGATTGAGTCATCAACCCATTTGCCGAGCTGCTTTGTCATTCTCATGGATGCCCTTATGTACTGGGATCCAAATGAGTGTAACGTAATGGTTAGTACTTAGGGACGAATCACAATGTTACACTCTGGTGGATCCTGGGACGAAAAGGTATCCACGGGAACGAAATGGCGGATGAACTAGCCAGGAAGGGCTCGGAACAAGACCTATCACTGGTCTATCACCCTCCCTAGCTCTCGTCAAATCTAGCATCGCACTAGACTTTCATAGACAAGCTGATGACAGGTGGAGCACACTCTCATCATGCCGCACCTCCAGGAAAGTCTGGACAAATATCGACAAGATAAAAACGAGTCACATTTTTGCGCCAAATAGATCAAACTTAGCTCTCTTCACAGGGATCATCACATGCTACAACCTACTGGCGGCCCACCGTAGAAGAATGCGTCTAAGTACAGACGAATTATGCAGAGGCTGCGGTTATACAGACGCAGAAGAGAACACAAACTACTTCCTATGCGAATGTCCCAGCCTATATAGAACAAGGAAGACAGCCCTCGGTGAATAACACTTCAACGACCTGGACGAGCTGTCCAACAAGCTACCAAAAGCCATTCTAAAACTCGCGACGAATTCGGGATTATCCAGACCCTTCCACTCTTTCTTGTCTCTTCAGAATGGACATTCCACGTCAGAGGAACGCAATGGATCCGTTAGTGATCCCAGTGAAGGCTACATCACGCGATGCATCCACCTCTTTAACATACCTAAGGGACTTGAGCTCGTCGTGGCAGCTTTTCATGTGATGACTTTGATGGCTGTTTGACTATCTATGAAGATGTGATGTACAAATCTTCTTGGAGGTGTCTGCTGTGATAGTTCTTGCGGGGCCTCGACGATTGCTGGAACTTCCATCTGGAACAAAGTGCTGCGATTTGGAAGTCTTACCGACCGTACGACGCTGCTGATGGTTTTGATTTATCTTAGGGTCGGTAGCTTGATAGTTCTCGTTGAATAAAGGCTACAACATGACAAACCTCAGCAGGTTTCACAGAACAGCGATCATATCCAAAAGAAGCCCGAACGTGCTACTACTCCTTTCAGAAGTTGAGCTACTTATTAGCGACATCGTAACATTAAGTACAAGTAGACTCTTGGAATATGGGTGCGGGCCTTCTTAGCCGGACGGTCATAGTACCACTTTGGACTAGGTACAGAGGGATTTAAAGGCGACTCAAAGGTGTTCTATATAAAAATCTTCGTCGACTTTTCTTAGATGTCCTGCATAGTTGGTAAGAGAGTTTTCTCAGTAGCTCAGATGATATGAAAATTTCACCACAAACCGGAAAGCTTGTAGAAACTACCATACATCCAAATGAATCATCGCTATCTACAGTGATAGCCAAGTCGCCATCAAAGCCTATAAAGCTGGCAAACCAATCCAGGAACTTCCTGGTTGGTTCTATGTCACTCTTTTCTAGTTTTAAGGTCATAGTAAATATTGCAGTAGAGATCCGGCCTCTGTAGCTCTCGTCCGATGGGGGCTGCTTAGGAGAAAATCTGTTTGCACTTTCTATCAGCAGAGGCCAACTGTGAGAAGCTATATAGGAAGAAATGCCCCACCTTTAGTTAAGTGAATATACTGACGAGCTTGGTCTATTCAATTCGCTTGCAAAGCATGTCCACATCTCGCTGAAAGCTGTAAAGAAGGAATTCTTTTGCACTTTCTATTACTGTGAGTCAGATTCAGGACCTTTAGGCGTGTGCTAGATTCACTAAGAACTCGTACACAGGACTCGTGTAGATTTGAGCCGGCATTGTAACAACTTGAAGTCACTGGCCAACAGGGACGCAAAGTGTGAATAACCCCATTCGGGTTCTTCTTTTACATCTCAGCTCCGAATATTTCGATGTAGCCATTGGATTCCACCTTGCGAGAGACAGAGGACTAGCTGTCTCTTAGTAGTCCTTTCTTTGTTTTATGTTCTGAGACGTATTCCAGGTGATCATACCAATTTGAAAAGATTCGTCTGATTTGTTTCAATCACTCGTACACTCATCGTTACTCAACAAGATTGTGGATGGGAACTGCATACTTTAAGTAAAAGCTTGGCAAGGGCCATCATTTAAAGTGGAGCTCGGTGCAAAATCTATTTCATTGTTGCCCACACTGATACCCCTTTAATGCCAACATGTCATGTGCAAACAAACTACTCCTTCAACTTTCAAACTCTAAAATGAAACTCTTCCTAAGCAGAGACGACTATAGAGAGTGCGTTGGCTAAACACCGCCCCGGTCACAAGGACTTTGCAAACTAAATTATCTCTCCACCCTCTGTAATTGATATTCGCCTTCAGTTTCATGACGGACTAACCATATTGCTGGCCTTAAACTCATTTATCCTTTTATCGAATGTCAAATCGATTCATTGGCTTCCAATAGTTACTCGGTCTTCTTGACTTTGTCTTTACGACACGCGCTCAAGGATGCGAAGTAAACAGCAAACACACTTTTTATTTTTATTTTTCGTATTTTTTTGCATCCCTTATGGGATTTAAGAGGCTTTTTGTTTGCACGATTTAAATCCACCCGGATGGATGGAGAGAATCGTTCTCGTATCCATTGTCCTATGCCTGGCAGATGTTTGATGGCCAAGGGAGCTGTTTGATGGCTTAAAATCGAAACCATTTAGAATGTTGTATCGTTTGGATTTTATATCTCAAACAGACACGACGACATGCCTAATGGATCTTTTATGCTGTTGCATGTCTATATAATTCAGGTCTTGGTAGCTTTTATCGCGTTCTTTTCTGTTTTATGTATTAGTTCTGTTTACATATTTCAGTCCGGAAACTCTAGTTAAGTATGGTGTGTCATGATAAGGAAGTTCGATTTGTCACTTTGCCGTCTTTGCGCAGGGGATACATAAAATATTTGTAAAAGGAAGTGGATAGACAGTTGATAAATGCAGACCGATGGCGGTATTGTTTTGAAAGTTGCCGGCATTACATTTAAGAGTGACTGTCTGAGATGCAGAGTTTGGCAAAAGTATGGGCATCTGCATTTTGATTGACTTTCTACCAAACACTGTCAACAGTTGTAAAGTTTACGCTCAGGCTTATGTAGATGAAGTTGTTCTGTTCTTATAAAGGGTATAAAGGGTCTTTCATTAAGCGCTTCATATCTTAAAGTTTAAATTAAACAAAGTGTGTGTGAGATATCATCGACAGTTTTTATTCGTTTGAAAGGCCTATCGATGCCATTATGTATGGAATATAACATCGTTCAAATGTCCGCCGTGGCATCTCTGGGTGGCACCCAATTTTCCATGACTCTAGCGCATAAATCAGCCTGAATTTGACCGATGGCATGGATTATGTTGGCTGTGAGGGCCGCTGTGGTTTGTGGCTTATTTGCATAGACCTGCGACTTCAGAAAACCCCACAAGAAAAAGTCTAACGGGGTCAAATCGCACGATCTCGGTGGCCAGTTCACATCACCTCCACGTGAGATGACCATGCCCTCGAATCGCTTGTGCAGATTTTCCAATATGGCACGTAGCGCCATCCTGTTGAAACCACATGTCGTTGGTGTCCATATCATCCAATTCAGGCCAAAAGAAGTTGGTAATCATCCACCTATAGGCCTGGCTCAAAGAAATATGGACCGATCCACACCAAACAGTGACCTTTTCGGGATGCATTGGACGCTCTTGGATCTCATGTGGATTGGTATCGTCCCAAATTCGACAATTTTGTTTGTTGACGTACCCATTCATCCAGAAATGGCTCTCATCGCTGAAGATGATTTTTCGAACGGAACGGTGATTTGGCAAAACAGACTGAATAAATGACAGCCAATTTGACAGATGTAGCTTCAGCAATATGGCCGCTATCAACTGTCAAAGTTCGGAAGTCCCTATTGGAAGACCCTTTACTTAGTCTGACCGAAATTTACAGCAGTATATAGAGATGTTATCAGAGCTCGTCCTGTCGATACACTGAACAATATTAGAATGCAATACGATGTTGGAAGCCAGTCAAGCGGATTGGAAGACACTGTAGTGATTTGGGGGTTAAAGAAGAGATAAATGTCCAAAACTTCTGAGAAGATGCCGGCTCCAACCGCATCCTTGGTTTGGTAGTCATCGGTAAAAACTGGCAGTGATTCGGTGGTTAGAAAGTCTGTGCTTTTCCGCACCAGGGGTTAGAAGGTTCGTAATGGTGATGCGTCGGTGCGATTCTGGTGTGTCAAATGGGTTGCTTCTTTCATTGTCGAGAATCTGCTTCCTACTGGTACCACAGGAATTGGCCAAACAGACTGATGTGTTGAGAGGAAATTACAGAATGGTAATTGTCTAATGATTCCGTCATTTGCAACTGCAACAAGAAAGGAGAAGTTTGTTCCTCTTGCAGTGTGCTTCTGTACGCTACATTATCGCCCGACACAGATCTGTCCAAAAGAAGCAATTAAAAAGATCCTACCTATGAGCCGGAAAAAGTTGCAGGATGACCTCAAAAGAAATACTGTTCTAATAAGCATATTGAAAAGACCCGGGTTTAGTCCTACCGTCATGGAAGGTGATGAAGTTAAGCCAATTGGGCTGATATTCTACAGAAGGATGTGTGGGACTCTAAACACTGAGACTATTTCTACGTTCGTCTAGATTGTTGGTTCTATTTCAAACAGTTAAGCTGACTTTAAGGACATACAGATAATGCTTCGCTTACTTCCTGCATACCACAGATTTCCTTCTCTTTCTTCCGAATCACTCAGGACTCTACAGTTTGCATGTTCTTTTTTCCACTCTTCTTAAGCTGACCTACTATTGCCTCCTACCGAAGTCATAAAAGCCCCTTCGTGTACTAAGTAAGTCATATAACCTTAAATATTTTCACTTGTATGAAATAACCACTACCACCAGAAACCATCTGTGATTATGTGATCCCGTTCGCTTAATCCTCGTTTCCCAAAGTAAATATTAACTTTTACCGACACAAACACCACAGAGAATCTCTCCCCTGTGTGCTCTTGACAGGAGTAACAAATCGCTTGTCAAATCACGAATATCCTTACCAGTTAATCCGATAAGGAAACGCCAGCATGCTAAAATGTCAATAGCTTTCCAGAATATACGAGATGCCATTGGAATATAAATCAAACCATCATCCCTTCAATCCCAATCTGGATGGCAACGCAACAACAATGCACTTACTGCAGCGGCAGCAATACCCAAACATCCTTTAAGATGTGCAGAAACAACACATCATGATGTGGAACATCAGTCCTTGTGAAAACAAATACCTACTTCAGCATGTCGCTACTCTGATGTTGGTGAATGAGCTGTAAGAGGAAGAAAGGTCGAGGACAAGAAGGGTCCACAGCGAACATACCTGGTTGAACTAACCCTCACACCAGTCGACTGACGACAGGTAAATCTCGTTACATTGGAGAAATCATTTGCCTATTCAATTCACATCCGATGGGAATTTTTGTCACTTCCGTTGGTCGATCGGTTTGAGAAAGAGTCCTGGCTGGTGGATTCGCATGGTGGGCACCCTACACCCAACACCCAGCACCAGTGTTCAATAGTTGCCTTGATCTTTGCCTAAAGGACAAAACCGAAGAAGGTTATAACATTTTCCGGTCACGAAACTTATCCCTCAGTTGCCGCTGGTGTGGCTGCTCCGAAACGGGATGTAAAGGGGGCGAAAGATATTTACATTTCTCATTTCCGGGGATGAAACACTCGTACAACAATAACCGACGGAAGCATTATTTCCTTCCTTGGAAAAGGAACAAAAAAAAAAAAAAAAAAACGAAGAATCTGAAGAAAATATTTGATTCTGATTAACATTCGCCGGAAGCTTAAATTATATGAAGGCGGCACAACGGCATAGGCAGCGATAGCTGCGGAGGTGAATATTTGCATCAGGAAATCGTTTATCGATTCATGAGAACAAGGAAGCGTTGCGAGAGAAGTGCCTGTCAAGAGGAACAGATTCTGGGAATTGGTTGTAATGGAGTGTAAACATCCTTTTTGTTTTTGAACGAATCATGTTTGGTTAAGGTATAGTGGTGAGGAAGGCTTTTGCGTTTGATTGAAACCGAAGAGAGCTGGTATGGTGTGAGTGACTAGAATCGAAAAGGTACAATCTATTCTGCTAGCGGTTTATTTTTTTACATCCGGAAAGGAAGAAATTAAGAAACGGTAGCTGAAGTGAAAAGTGGGTGTGGGGGTTGATGTATCAGAGATATTAGAAGGGGGCTGCCAAATTGGTGTCAGATGGAGGTTTCCTTGTACGCATACTGGATCGAATGATATATAGGCACACACGTATGCGCTGCAGTTGCGGCAATTTACACGAAAAGGAAACCATATTTCACTTCCTCTGTGACTGCCCAGCACTAGCCAGAGAGCTAGGCAGCGCACACTCGGAAAACCTTTTTTCAAGGATTTTTCTGAGATTTCTAACATCAAATTCTGCAACATCATTTCTTAACTCCACAGGATGGATTTGAAAATAACACTCTTAGTTACGCCCATCAACTTCCAGGTCACGTGAGTTGTGGTATCAAACAAAACGGAGCATCTGCGCTACTTGTGTCTCTGGCAGGTACACTAGATTCAATCACTTCTACCTACCTACACACGTTTGCATGTATAAATTCGGCTCTTAAAACTATAGGATACGAATGTGCTAATCCTTCAATACATATTGTAAGTGTCGAAAGTCGCTGAACTTAAGGCCCTTAACCACTTCTAGAATCGTTCGAGAGTCGAAAATCCTTTTCGAACTCGGCTGAACTTAGTGAATCTTGTTTGAATCCTAGAATACAAATAAATAGGTATAAATCAGATCTCTAATGAGCTTCGCAGGACTTGAACATATTTTAGGTTCGACAGCATCCTTGGTTAGGGCTTTCATTGACATTTGGGTTTTTAGTTAACACAATCAAAGGTGGCATGACTTTTTAGGAAGCAGGCAAACCAAAGGAATGCCACCAGACATCTGTGGGAAATCCGCGGAATTCTTCTTGGTTGTCGGTACACGACGACTTGTGACGCCTGTGAAGAGTGTAACGGCACTCAAGAACACTTTTTATGTGATTATCCTGTGTTTGCTAGGATGGGTTGTTAGATCTTTGGTGCTGGTGTATTGTACGCTAACGATCCATTAAAATGGCGACCTCTATCTGATGGCATAATGGATCAGTCTTTGAGTATGATATAGTCCGAAAAAAAGGTAGACGGTCGTAAGTAGATTGAACTCGCCATGAAAGCACTAAATGTTCCACAGTTTTTGCTTCCCACCGATAACTCAATACAATGTTGAACGTCCAACGTCCTAAACTGAGCTTAAGGGAAGATTTCCTAGTCAGGCTTCCTACAAGTGATTGAATGGAAGATGGAGTTAACGAAGAAGCATTTTCCACGTCGTACTATCAATCCGTGAGCCATGTCGGGTGAGCGGCTGCCACTTCCTATCAGAGGCCCCTTTCTATCATTGACTAACTGGCAACTGGCACTATCTTGGGACTTAGTGCTTGGGAAAATGCCAACATTGGGACAACACATCACTCGGGAAAACCTGAAGATCAAGTCTCAAAATTAATAGCCAAATTCTGGTGGCAAGCCGCAATACAAAATCACCAACCTCGAGACCATAACGAAAGTATAATACAAAGGCTAGCGTTTAGACTTTAACAGACCATTCTTTAGCCATACTCCGAGAAAAATGGAATGGGAAACCAACGAGACCAGTTATAGCCACACCCATTACTATCTACACTGATGGGTTAAGCAGTAGAGACGCAAGAGTTTTCTCAGCCCTTATGGTTGCATCATCGCTGTTACGCTGATTGTTCCAGGTTCAACTCCTGATGCCAAGAAAGCGGATCAACTGTGAAAAAGGAAACGTCAACTCTAATTACTTACTTAAGGTGGCGCTACAGTCCAGAGTGGACCTGGGCCTCAACCAACAAGCGTCTCCAGCCAACTCGATCTTTAGCTAGCTGCCTCCAGTTTCGCCCGCTAAGTTGGTTGAGGTTCCCTTTAACTTGCGTGCCCCACCTGAGTCGCGGTCTTCCTCTAAGGATTCGAAGATTTTTCGGACTGGAGAATTGGTGTCCATCCGCTCTACACAGTTCGTCGTTGTATCTCCTCCTTCACTCACCGTCTATGCAGACGGGACCGAAAATCACCCGAAATCACGTCAACTCTACTGCATAGGCATGACAGTAATGTGGTCTTACAGCTTGAAGTGTTCATCGTACTGAACTGTGTTAATGACATTAGGAACTTCGAAAGAAATACTGTGAATTATAAGCAATGGCAGCGGCAGTCATTCTTGACACCATGTCGGAGCAAAGACTGAAACTTAATATTATCAGAGCTCCAAATAAACTACACCAACACTAGCGCTGTGTAAGTCCAAATTACACTTGTTGCATTAAAACTTCGACTCAGATTTCTGAGTCATCGGTTATAAGGTATATTCATTTGTGCAGTTCAAAAAGAACATGCATCTGGACAAATACCGATAAAACGGATCAGTGTCCATCATAAATCGAAATTTATGAGTTCCAGTATTGACAAAGCCTACTCTTATCGATGTGTGAATTGCATCTGTGACCCAGACGTTCACTATCGATTTTAGGCGTCAATGACTAATAAAGATTTTATTAGTTCAGCTGGGGACCAAAGTGATAACGATATCCTTTCTTGTACGGTTTACAACCGTCGAGTGGTATCGTATTGCTGTGCACCATATGTTGGTTAACGTACGGTTGTCCACAGGATGCCATGTCCTAAAATAACTCGCACAACTGAGATAACCTATGACCGATTCTAGGTAGTCTGTGCGGTCGAAGATAATTGCACCCTTCCCAAAACAAACATTCGAAGTTTGAAGCGAGCGATCGGTCTGAAGATCGAAGAGTCGTTGGTAAGCAGTGCGCGAGTTAACATCGTTGAGTAGTAATAATAATAGTAATACTACATAGTGTAAAATAAAATAATAGTTTTATTTAAATAAAAGAAATAATTTAAGTAAATAAAAAGAGTGTTGTAGTTTTAATCAAAAGTGCGTGCCTGTGTTTTGTACAACACAAACAACTAACAATCTCAGGTTATAAGTAATATAACACACTGATCTAGGTATGGCGAGGGCAAGATCTTTCAGGATGTATCGGTCACTGGTCAATTTTGGAAACACTGCAAGGACTTTGACAAAAAGGAAACTCTTGCACATTTTTTCTGCTTCGTACACCTTTGGCTAGAATCAGACATTGCACGATAGGCAAACAAAGAGAAAGGATTTAGTTTTTAAGTAATCTCCTGAAACGTTTTTTCGTTAGCAGGATGTTTTTATTTCACTCTATAGCCGTGATTCTTGTTTTTTTTTTTTAAATTGAATTTTTGTGTATGCATTTCACATTTTATTTTCGAAAACAGAGAAAAAACCCGATGAATACCATCGCATGGCTTTGCTACGGTACAATGACCTAAAGCGATGGCGACTAATCGCTTTAACCCCATTCAACGAATTATTCATTTTCTTTTTATTTATGTCAGGACATACAATAAAAAAAAAAACAACCATTCGAAATGCAGCAAAGGGTTTTAGATGGCACAAATCACTAGAAAATAGGCGGCTTAACCTACGAACTCACACAAAAAAAAAACGTTGATAGGAATTTAAAAAGAAAATAAAAGATTATGTAGCCTTGTATACTTGTATATACATACAAGTTTTTTACAGTTTGTTTTTGTTTTATTAGACTCTAGATGGACTAGAACTGTTGCATAAGCTAATGGTCTGTCATGTTTTTATTTTGTGAATTTTTTTAACGAATGATATTTGATCCTTTTCCATGCTTTGGATGAGGTTGGTATGTCCACATGACATGGTTGTCACATTTACATTGGAAATGGTGTTTTAACATCGAAGACCCTTTTTTGTGAGCAATTGGCAGCAGGATTTGAGTGAAGATCATTACCGTGTTACAGGGTGGGAAAAATGAACGTGAATTGTGTTCCTTGGCTATAGAATAAGTTTTACCAAAAGACTGCAAAGTGTGAGATAAATAAGGGAACCTAGTCGTAGAGTCCCAGTCGGTGATGAGAATATGAGAAAACTACTTTCGTAAACTGTATAGTGACAGCCAATAACCTGTTGTAAGGCAAAACAATTCAGTCAACCTGAACGATGATAACCAAAACTTTCGTTAAGCGGATCCAAACGAAGTGGGGATATCAATATTTCAGCTAAAATTCAACAGGGTGCTGGACCTGACAACTTACCCGCCAATGATTTCTTAGAGAGCATACGCCAACTCACTTCTAAAATGTCTGCAAACGACAATATGTGTGATAAATGGAGTCTCAGCATCATAGAATCAACATCTGGGTCCCTGGAATGAGTTCTCCGATGAGCTTGCTAGGCAAGGTTCAGAAGAGAACATCTCTGGCCCTTAACCCACGTTAGGTTTGCCCGTATCTTCGGTAAAGACTTTCTTGCAAACAAAACTGTAGTTGGCATGACTCTCCAGGATGCAGCAGAACTAAACAGGTACTTCAAGACGTCTGTAAGAAGTACTCTGCATTTTCGCTTTCCCTCTGCAGAAAAGGATGCAGACAACTTATTCGCTTTATAATGGAACACTTCACCTTTGCCAAACATTTAAACGAGTTAAGCTTAAGTGTCAGTACTATCTGTGACGGTTGTGGAGAGGGCGACAACATTGCGGAATACTTCTTATGTGATTATCCTGCCTTGGTTTGTATCAGGTGATCGATTTTTGGGGCTCCTGAAGCTCTTACTTGACTTTCTTAGAGAGACGATAAAAACACAGTGAAGGGGTTATACCTGTTGGCAGTCCAATGGACCTATTTGTGTGTCTGAGTGCTCTGTGGTTGGATGTTGTAGAAATAGGGTAGGCACTGAGAGGTGTCAACTTGGCGATGCCCAGTGTTGTAACTGTTTCTACACATCAATTGTGCCAAGTGGTAACCGTCGGGTACTGGTCGATGTCCATCCGGACTCGACTTGCCAAACTTATAAGCGCGAGTGCTGACCAGCAGACAAAAATAGCAGCACTATAAACGGGACAGCGGATGAACTCCCCAGATGGAATCAACGGTGAAGAAATCCCGGAACAAATAAAACAAAACCTTATCCGGGCTACTCCAACATATTTGGAGCTCAGGCCGGTAAGGATTTCCGAGACTTAGTCAGGGTCTTGGAAAAGAGATGGTGGCGGATGAGCCCTTAATGGACCAACGGCAGCGCTCACATCCCCGAATGGGCTTCTGGCTTCGGTCTAACCGACCCCTCGTCCTAGGGGTTTCTAAAATGGAACTGGCCCTCCAGGTTGGGGGTTGTGCCGCCGGGGTAACTGCCCGGCCATGGAAAAAAACAATAGTTACGAAGCAACCACAAGCCTCGGATACGGACGGATCTACTGTTGACAACTCCTGCAAACGAAATAAGGACAACGAACTTCGGATCTGTACGTGGAATGTTAGGTCCCTTAATAGGCCACGTGCAGCCGAACAACTAGCGGAGGCCCTAGACTGCTGCAAAGCAGACGTTACCGCCATTCAAGAAATGCGATGGGATGGGCCGGACAAAAAGAGGATGAAAAACTGCGACATCTACTACGGCGATTGCTATCGACGGCAAAAGCAGCGCTTATTTGGATGCGGATTTGTTATTAGAGGCAGACTTAGGCAAGAAGTCTTGAGTTTTCGGCATGTTAACGAACGCCTCGTAACAATCCGTATCAAGGCTAAATTTGCCAACATTAGCCTCATATGCGCGCACGCCCCCACAGAGGAGAAAGATGACGACACCAAAGATAGCTTCTACGAGCTCTTGGACAAGACTTACGAGCAGTGCCCTAGTAATGACATTAAATTGTCCTTGGCGATTTTAATGCCAAGCTAGGAAGGGAGGGCATCTTTGGTAGTACTGTCGGAAAGTATAGCCTGCACGACACCACCTCCGATAACGGATTCAGGCTAATCGACTTTGCGGCGGGGCGTAACGTTGTCGTTGCTAGCACGCGATTCCCGCATCTCGATATTCATAAGGGGACTTGGAGATCTCCTGATCAATCAACCGTCAACCAGATTGACCACATTGCGATCGACGCAAGGCACTCCTCCAGTATTATGGATGTCCGAACGTTCCGAGGGGCCAACATCGACTCGGATCATTACCTTGTTGTAGCCAAGGTACGGGTGCGGATATCCCGAGCACCGCAAAGACAAGCTAATACTGCGAGGAAGTTTGACGTCGGACGGCTACAATCGCAAGAGATCGCCAAATCCTTTTCCGATCGAGTCTCCCTCAATCTCTTAAGAGGTCCTATGCTGCCAGCATCAAGTATTGAAGACCAGTGGCAACACTGCCAAAAAGCCATCAGAGATGCCGCCTCTGATGTGCTGGGTTTCACTCGGCCACCAAAACGAAACCCCTGGTTTGACGACGAGTGCAGGCAAGCACATGCAGCCAAGCAAGATGCATACAAAGCGGCGCTGCATAGAAGGACCAGAGCTGCTCACGAGCTCTATGAGCAGAAGAGGAGAGACGAGCACCGGCTTCGCAGGAGAAAAAAGAAGGAGCATGAGAAGCGCGCGGTCGAGAAAATTGAGAGATGCTACTCCAGGAATAAAATTCGGAAGTTTTACCAAAAGGTAAAAAATACATGCCAACGACACAAACCCCGAACCGAAGCATGTAGAGACGAGCAAGGGAACATAGTAGTAGAATCGCAGTCGATGCTGAGGATTTGGAAGGAATATTTCTGTAGACTGTATAACGGCGACGACGAACCAAATACCGCTGTCAGGCAGAATGAACCTTTCAATTTGGACGGTGGAGACCAACAATTCCGTCCACCCGACCTGGATGAAGTGAAGATAGCCATATCTAAGCTGAAATCCAACAAAGCTGCTGGAGCAGATGGCCTGACTGCCGAGCTCTTCAAAGCAGCAGGCGAGGACTTGGTAAGGAGCATACACCAACTCATCTGTAAAATATGGTCGGAAGAAAGTATGCCCGATGAATGGAACCTCAGCATTGTTTGTCCGATCCTCAAGAAAGGAGACCCTCTAAACTGCGCCAACTACAGAGGTATTAGTCTAATTAACATCGCCTACAAGATCTTATCTGCCGTATTGTGTGAACGTCTGAAGCCGTTCGCCAGCAACCTGATTGGTCCATATCAGTGTGGCTATAGGCCAGGAAAGTCCACCATCGACCAAATATTCACACTATGGCAGATCTTGGAAAAAACCCATGAGCTCCAAATCGATACACACCATCTATTCATCGATTTTAAGGCCGCGTATGACAGCATTTATAGAGACGAGCTATACAGAGCTATGTCTAGTTTTGGCATCCCTGCAAAACTCGTCCGTTTGTGCAGGATGACGATGGAGAATGCACGCTGCTCCATCAAGGTCGATAAGGAACTCACCGAGACCTTTGATGTCAAAAAAGGATTTAGACAAGGCGATGCGCTGTCATGCGACTTTTTTAATATCATTCTTGAAAGAATTGTGCAAAACTCGCGCGTCAACACAAGAGGCACAATCTTTCAAAAGTCCGTCCAATTACTCGCATACGCCGATGATATTGACATAATCGGAAGAAAGCAGCGTGATGTCAGTGGCGCTTTCACGAGTATTGAGACGGAAGCGGCAAAGATGGGTTTAACGGTAAATGAGGGCAAGACCAAGTATATGCTGTCAACAAGAAAGGACACTCAACACCGACGTCTCGGACAGAACGTCTCCCTCGACAGATATAACTTTGAGGTAGTTAAGGACTTTGTCTACCTAGGATTCGCTATCAATTCAGACAATGACACCAGCGCTGAGATCAGACGAAGAATAACCCTTGCCAATCGCTGCTTCTTTGGGCTAAGAAGGCAATTGACTAGCAAAGCCCTCTCTCGAACAACAAAAGTGACCCTATATAAGACCTTAATAATCCCAGTCCTCCTCTACGGCGCAGAGGCATGGACTTTATCAAAAGTGGATGAGGGTGCTCTTGGCTGTTTCGAGAGGAAAATTCTTCGGGTGATTTTCTGTCCCGTCTGCATAGACGGTGAATGGAGGAGGAGATACAACGACGAACTGTACGGGCTGTACAGCGACATCGACTTAGCCAGAAGAGTGAAGGTCCAACGACTGAGGTGGCAGGGTCATGTAGAGCGGATGGACACCAATGCTCCGGCCCGAAAAATCTTCGAATCCGCCCCCGAGGGACAGCGCAGTAGAGGAAGACCGCGACTCAGGTGGCGCGCGCAAGTTGAAGGGGACCTCAACCAACTTAGCGTGCGAAACTGGAGGCAGCTAGCTAAAGATCGAGCTGGCTGGAGACGCTTGTTGGTTGAGGCCCAGGTCCACCCCGGACTGTAGCGCCGCCTAAAGTAAGTAAAGTAAGAGTGCTCTAGCCTGGTGCTCTAACAGCCCGACAGAAAAAAAAGACTCTAATCACCTCAGTCCTCTTCTATGATACCTAAGCGATTGCAACTCCACTTGCATAGACGAAGAGTGGACAAGGAGATACACTGACTAATTCTGTGGCATTGATCAGTCAGGCGAGTACAAATACACCAACTTAGACGGCTGTAGAGTTGAGTTAAGTTCTTAGAGTCTTTTGCATCTCTTTGTGATGGACGTTCGTTTTGACACTAATGTCATCTCGCTCAATAGTAGTTTTCATGCCAACAAATGTGGCCATGTAACTCAGTTTAATGCTAACAATGGGCAACTACCAAGTTGCTAATAGCTAGTCAAACCTCCGAATAACATATCGATATTTGACTGGGATCTGCTGGGAAGATGAGAAGTCTAGACAATTACGTCGTATATACTCGCAGATTAGGAGGAATAAAGCAGTTGTATTGATGGCGTACCTTCTGAGCTATTGCAAGCCATATGATTCAGTCAGGAAAATCTAAGGAAAGTGAAATCTGCCATAAGGCATCCAAGAATAGAGTGATCATCAAATTCAGACAGAGCTGGGAGCGGGTGGGCATTTGGATCCTCCTGAAGTGACCACATAAACAGCTTGGGAAGCATTGCGAGTGTAAGTCATTGCTAAGTACGTTGGAAAGCTGAAAGTTCTCGCTTTGGCTTAAAACTCGTGACTGTTCAAGAGAACTGAAGGGAAATCAATTGATTGCAGAACTCCAAACATAAAGACGTTCAAGCATTGTCGACAGCCTGTGTGCCTAAAGGGATTGCTTAAGTATGTTGTCGTATGTGTCATGTAGGCAGGTAACATTTTAAAGAAGTCCTCAGAACTTGGTTGAGCATATTTAAGAAGGAAAGAAACAAGGTCTGCTGTAAAAAGCTTGTAAAGAAAAAAAAAACTCTGATTTTATAGCAAAGTAGCCTTAGAGCGTTGGGCGGATCAGTAATGTGCTCTTGAAAGTAAAAATTTATTATAGAAAAGAATGCAAGACTTTGGGGTACTAGGATGGGCTTGTTCGGCAGTTTGGGGAAGGGAGAGTATAATAAAATTATAGAACTTACCTGGTTAATCATCTGTTAGATGATGGTTGCAATGATGGTGTATTAGTTGGTTTGTAGGTTATTCTGCATAAATGTATGTCTGATGCTGCTTCACGCAGAGCTCAACCAAAATTATGACCGGGCTACCAGTAATGACATTTTGCTTTAAGTATATTTATCTCAAGGAAAACTGGTTTAACTTAAGCTTTTAATTGCTGTTAAACCTGTTTTCCAGGTTTTGTCAATAAGGAATGGAGCCAACAAAAAAAAAAACCTAACGTCAAAATGCAAATAAGGACAATTAGCTTCGATCAGTATAGACACCTACAAATTTGGTTTTTTAATCCTTTTTTGTTTCATCTAACAACTGATTGACTTTCCTTACTACTGCAATCGGATTAAAAAAGAAAAGAAAAGGAACTTCAAGGACTTCTTGTACTAAACATTCATCAAAGCGACTCCGACTTCATGTTATGGTGATAGATCCCTTTATTATTATTATTTTGTTTGTTTGTAAGCTACCCATACATCGAAGGAGGAAAGTACTTAACTCAGGGACAAAGTCAAGTCAAAGATAAGAGTGAAAAAAGAAATTTGTTTTCTTAAATGTTTGTGTGCCATACATAGGCATTCAGCAAGGAATAAAGTTTTGCATGGCAATGTTGATGCTGATGATGATGATGACGATGAAGATGATTCCTTTTTTTTCCCGCCACTCACCGTGCTTATGATATAAATAAGAGTGCTCTTGGCCTATCCTTTGTTGGTAACATAATATTCTTAATTTCATTGGATGACTTGAAAATGCGTGTTATGAAAGTTTTATCTTTTGCATTTTGTTCGACTTTGTTGAAGTGAATTGAAGCCGTCTAAGGACTTTTTAAATCCGTTTTAAGTCAACAAAGATACAAAGTTAACGTGTGTTTTGTCATAAATAAAACAAGCAGAACTGGGAGCGTTGGATATTTATTAATTGAGCGCATCTGTGATGTATGATAGTCATGGTCACAAAGTCCCACAATTCGTGGTCAGATCAGCTTTGAATGCGTAAGGACTTACTTTGCGTTCATTCAACTTTGATTACAAGTCACACGGTTTTCATTCGGTCCGGACAAGATGGGCACTTGCTGGAATAACGTGAGTTCCAGCACTGATGACACTTAATAAAATATTTGCTTTCTCCGGTATTTTAACATCTCTATAAACTACTGCTCTAAGGTGAAAATGGCATTCGATAACTGGTACGTCAAAAACAGGCTTTCAATTGTTCCTTTCAAAACTCAGATTGAAATTAACCTGAGGTGACTCAGTCACCATGCAGTTCTCCAAGGAAGCTTAGCATTTAGAAGTCATTTTAGACAGTATACTTGTAGAGCACTATCAATGTTTTGACAATGCTAACTGTTTTTGGTAAGACTTGGGGCTTGTGGCAAAGATTTCGTGTAAAAACGTTACTGCTGCTTTCATCAAATGTTAAAGAACGGTTTGTCTCTACTGGTTGACAACTTTCCCTTGGTGCTGCACCCCATCGTGAACACTAATAGTTATTTTCCTCTAAAAAGAAGGGCACAACTTGCATTGGAATTTTGATGACATTATGCAATGATTATCCTACGAAAAACTATCTCACTACTTTGGTGCAACTAAAACTCAGCCTTTCAACTAACTAACTAAGCCGGATTTCAAGTCCCCTTTCCGAGCAAAATTGGCCAGTGTCTGACCCTGAAAAAGAATGACTTTGGGTCTGACCCTGGTCAGAAACGAATGAATCGAGGATAGGCTTTGGCCAGCATCTGACCCTGGACAAGAATGTAGTCGTGTTTTTTATGAACGGCTTCAGAACTGGACAGGAGTCTGGCACACAGAGCAAAGATATATATATTAAAGGGTGAAGTATCTGTGTCTGTGGCGGTAGTCAGGCTTCACTTAAGGTTTTGTTCAATCATATCACCACTCTTAAATAGTTTGGGAATGTGAAACCTCCCTGAATTTCGTCGGAAATTTGATCTCACTGGAATGACAAGGAATGAGATCTCTCAAGAGCTGGCTAAACAAGGTTCAGAAGAAGACCTGCACCCATTTCAGGTTTTCAGCGCCCCGATGTTGCTGCCTCTCAGCAGAAAAAAATGCTGACAACTTATTACGAGACACTACGCCCTTGCCAAACATCTTCACGTGATGCCAGTGTCTGTGATGTTTGTGGAGAGGGTGACGACACTGCGAAACACTTCCTTTGTGATTGTCGTGCCTTCGCTCGTATCAGCTGGCAATTTTTTAGGGGTTCATGCGTTGACTGCTGTTAACCTTAACTCTTACTCGACGAAAACACAGTTAAAGGTTTGTGCCTGCTGAAAGTACCTGTTTGTGTGGCTCAGAGTTCCAATTCTTCCGGCAGGAAAATTCAAGGACTATACTCACATATCAAGCAAATACCGCTTCAGTTAACAAGTTCTTTTGATCTCAATCACCAATTTTGAAAACGAAGTCGTTGCACACACGCTTGAAGCCTGATTTTCGACAACGGCCTGTGGCTCATTATAGAAGTCCTTTAACACATCTTGAGGAGACATCGCACAAGTTCTTAAAATTTGGAAAACGTTTCCTTTTTCCTTTTGTTTTTTTTTATTATAATCTTAATTTATTTATTTTTTGTAAGAGATTCTTTCAATATATAACGCAACCAACAAGTCTAGTATTATGTACAAAAATGTAAAAATTTGTTTGTTTTCAAATATCTCTAGAGTTTCCCCGACATTTACTTGACACTTGTGCACTTTTTCGTAATCTCACACGACATTTCTTGTATCCGTCCTCGAAATCAGAATTTGAAGATCTCGAATGAGAATTTGAACATCCTAAATCGGAATGCGACGATGATGTTGGGGACGCCTTTTTAAACATTTTCATCCAGGAGGCACTAGCAAAGACTTTTGATGCCTTTGCCTTAACATCATCTGCTACCTCGACATATGTTTCTCTTACACGAAACGCTGTATCCGTTGCATAGTTTATATGATACAATATGCTGGCACTAAACATTACTGTAAAGATTTCAATTAATGTATCTCCTTCAGGATGTTCCAACTTCGGTATAGAAGCAACAATAAGATACTTAAACGAACGATGAATTAGTTTCTCTAGATTGTACCAAATTATTATGATGGCGAATTCCATTAGGAAAACAGAAATCAGGACTTCGAGAAACCACCGACAGCAAGGCGGAAGTATTTTGTAGCGATTGGGAATTAATTCAGCATCCCAAAGCATTTCTATTACCGAAATCAGGAATAGCCAACTTGAGATCGCAGTTTGGGGGGCACAACCTACGGTGATAGGCTCAAGGAATATGGTAATGCGTAGGACCATATGAATTAAGGCCGAGACTATGATTGCTGTCGTACTTGTCATTTTGTCGAACTGTTAATGTTCAATGGGATTGTCAATCTGAAATATGGAAAAAATTGAGGTTAATGGTGGTTAGGGTAGCTTATGGGTTTTCGAAAACCAACCAAAAACAGTGTTGAAGTTACTTATTAGGCCAAGATAGTTAGATAGATGATTTAATTTGGAACTTTTTTTTGAGAATTATTTTTGAAATATGAATTAAGTGTCAATGTTGCCATAACTTGAGAAAAAAGCTACTACAGTGAGTGGATGGATAGTAAGTTAAGGATTATGTATAAAATCAATATGCCTATCAACTACCCATGTGCTGCAAAATCTCCTTTCAAGAATTGCAACATCGCTCAGAGGAAAAGAGATTGCGGTGGGTTGTTTCCTGGATATAGAGGGTGCCTTCGACAACACAGAGCACTCCTAGATATTCAGATACACCCAAAACACAGGAGTAGATAACACAACCTGTCGATGGATCAAAAGTATGCTAGAAGCTAAGAAAATCAAAATAGCACTAGGAAGCGCAAAACTCAGCATCACAGCTGCGAAAGGTTGACCTCAAGGAGGTGTTCTCTCCGTTCTAGTGTGGTCCATCGTAGTGAATGAGCTGCTAGTTCTTCTAAGCACTGAAGGTTTCTATGTCCAAGGATACGCAGACGATATAGCAATCCTAATCAGATGTAAATTCGAAGAAACAATTTCGGATCGCCTCCAGAGGGCAACAAATCTTGTGGCTAAATGATGTATCAACGGAGAGCTCAACATCAACCTGAAGAAGAGCACCATAAAACCAACACTATTCGGTGAATCAATAGAATTCTCGAAGGAAGTCAGGGGTAACTTTAGACTTAAAACTCACATGGGAAGCCCACCTAAACAAGGTCATAGACAAAGCCATGAAGCAAATGTCTCCTAGGAAAGAATTGGGGCCTCAACCCCAAAATGACGATATGATTGTATACAGCCATCGTCAGACCAATTCTCACCTATGCTGCACCGGTCTGGTGGGAACAAACTGTAAAGACTAGCCTGTGTGTTTACAACAGGAGCGATGAGAACTGCTTCAACCGCAGCTTTAGAAGCATTATTAAATCTCCCAGCAGAACACATACTATGTCACTGTAACTGCCTCATAAGACCACTCAATCGTCTTCTAGGTAAAAACTACCTCGTGGCGGAAGATATAACCACCAGTTTACCCAAAAACATCGCCGGTTTCATCGCGTACTTCGGCATCATGGACGAGCTCTATTGAAGAGGATATCACAATAAGCCCACTTGCGGTCGCAGAGATAAGGGACTAAGGATCACCCCAATTCCTATCTACTTGTGATGATGTCCATTTAAAGGGTAAGTATAAGTGCCGTGGTAGGTTAAGTTAGGTAGAAGTGGCTTCCAGCTAAAGTCACCACATTTAGACTTGTGATAGATCCATTGTGACACCATATGAAGAGATCTCCTTAACTTCTCGTTAAACCAATTGGAGAAAAGAAGTTTTCTGACATCTGTAGTTATCAAATCGCTTAAATCGTTTCAATAGAATTCTCCTAAGGGTAACCTTCTTTTGCGGGAGTGAGCTAAGCAGCTAAAAAGAAGGTGTTTATCCTTCATTTTCTTCCAAGCAGCTTCTGTAAAAGTCGTACACCATGTCTGCCTATTAGACAATGTCTCGTGACGACATCTATTACGGTTCTGATATGCGATCTGTTGAGGGAAATTAAATTCTTATCCATCCGCGGCTAAATCTGCTTTGTCGCTAGACACGTTATACCACTTGTCCACCAGCATCTAGTTTGAATTTAAGTTAAAATGTAGCGATCAAGTGCCTTAATTTGGAAGCATGGGTATAGTTATTTCAAATCTGGCGAGTTCATCTTCATCTGCCTAACAGCTCCCTGGAGTATCTCTGTCTCTCGGCACCCAACAAAGGTAAATATTGAACTTCTGCGCTATCTTTATGAAAAACGATCGGCTATGTAGAGCTATTAACGAGTTTGAAGAAAATGATTCCAAGGACCTGATTGCTACATGACTGTTCCGAAAGATGCGAATACCTGTGGCAGATATCACATTTTTCGTGAGCCAAGATGAGATTACTTTAAACGCCGATATTTCCGCCTGGAACACTCTACAATGATTTTGGAGACGCGATGAGGGGCTAAGATAAAGCCTATCAGAGGAAACACCACCACCTACACCATCATTGGTGTTTTTTTGATCCATCGCTGTAAAAGTGGATCGAAATATGTTGCAAAAAAGCCTCTTCCTGGAGGAAATGGTGACGAGGAACTTTTTATAAAAATTCAGCTTGGGTGTGGTGTAATCTTTGTTTCCTGGGCAGATTTTTGATTTGTTCAAAATGAAGACATGACCAAAATCGTTGGTGGACCGCTGTGAACTAGCTGTCAATTGTCTGCCAAAGATGTAGAGGGGTTTCAGATAAAATATCCAGTGCTGCGACCCTTCGCACAAAGTGCTCCGCTTATGGACAAACCCGTTGATTGTTAGACCTTGTGGGGTTGGTTAGCAAATCATGCTATGCGTCTAGTATTAGCTGCTTCTGTTGCTCTTGTTAGCTTTTATATTCTCCTCAGCTCATTTTAGAGTGTTGTAATGAAACTACTTATTGCCCTCCTATTCTTTTCTGAGCGCAGCATATGGTCGAGGAGTACCGACAGACTGGGCAGAGTAATTCTCCATTCCGTATCACTTTATCTTCGTCTTCTTTTGGACATTTCGGGCATGATGGTGAGCTGTAGTGTCCAAATCGGTGGAGATATTTGTGGTTACTGCCGTGACCAGACAGGAACTGCATAAGATGGTAGTTGCAGTCTCCATACTTTCGAATTATCCAGCCTTGGATTGTCGGTATTAGTTAGTTTGTTCAGCTTGCAGCTTCTTCGAGTTTCTTTCCTTTATCACGCTGACGACATCATCAGGTGAAGAGTTCCTTGTTGGTTTCGGATAAGGGTCAACAGGAAGGGAGAAGATAAGCTGTTTTGAATCCGAGTTTTGCTAATGGGAATATACCTTGAATACACACTACAGTGCCTTGTAAGGAACAGATTGTTGTTGCAATCAAGACTGTCAAAGCACTAGGATGGAATATAGACTCCACTACACTATGTTAACAGAGTTCATACGGGATGTCTTTCATAGGACATAAACTCCGATTAAAATGGTAGCTATTCGGCCAGTGCCACACGAGCTCCTTTCGACGCGCGGCACGAAGATTATACAGAAAGGGAATGGAGCTGTTCACACGAGCGTCCGCGGCCAAATAGGAGTCGGTGTGGTCGCTCTCGGGCGGGTGAACTGGGGGGTTCTGTTTTATATCGTTGCAGCCACACGAGTGTCCAAATGGGCGCGCGACCATTTGGGAGTGCGTCCATTTGGGAACTTGTGTGGCACTGGGATCATCAAGCAAACAAGTGGTCGTCATGCCTTAGGCTACGAACAGCACAGCATCAGCATAGCACACAGCTTCACTCTGTTCGTACCCTTAGTGGTTAATGGGTTGTACTGCTGAGCGAGTTGACACAGGGGTAGCTGCATACTCTTTTCAACCTCCATCACGACAGTGTTGTCTTTAAAACGATAAATATTTACTCTAGAACGTCAGCATAAGTAACATTTCTCAATAGAGGACCCAAGTACCAACTCTTGTGTGGATCTGTGCCTTTGATTGAACACTCCTTTGTGACGAAGGTGACTACAATTCTAAAAATGTACGCTGATGCTGGTACGGATATATATGGTTTCAGTTTGGTTCTTGTAATCGCCTGTCACGATCTTGATCTTTTAATTCCTGATTTGTCGAACCTTTTATTAGTTTGAAGACAGTGTTAGCACTTGTGTTGCACGACCACTCTTTGAACGCCTTAGTTCTTAGACCTTTATTTACGGATTTACCGAATATGCTCCGGTTGAATCTACCGAACTAGTTACCCAGCTATCGGGGTACTGTCTTAATCCACGCAAATCATATCAGGTTCCTATTCTACTCTATAGCCATACTCGCAATAAGGAAGCCATCTTCCACTTGATACAGAGCCAACACCACATAATCCAAAGGCAACTCATTAATTCATTTTGGCACGCCAATTGGCAAGACTCATCTCATTGCTCGTTCCCTGTAAGATTTCGTGTGCTTCCCAAAGGTATTCCTATATTCATCACTCCAGCCATTATCCAATGTTATATGCACCGGATCCATTCCACTGCATTCCTAGAATTCATTTCATTTCACCCGTCGAGTTCCAATTCAAGTGGAAATGGATCACCCACAGGAGTATCTTCATTGAAGTGGATAATCGGCACAGCATTCTACTCGCCGTGATGGAAATTGTTTAAGGACACAGCGTCTGCATATCGTCTGTCACATTATGCACCGCCATAAGATTTTTATCCTTGCGCTCGTAATGAAGCAATATTGGCGTGGATAATGAAGATAAGAATGCGATCTGCTCTGTAAGGATTATGCTAGCTCCTTTCCAAGACAAAATCCAACCATCAACTCACATCACAAATGATGGTGCCCGCAATTAAGAATGTCCTTTTCTGTGAACTGCCTCTAGCCGTATCGAAATCACAAGTTTCTTGTCCTGGCATCACCTCATTTATGTCATTCATAACAGTCAGACAATTGCACTATATATCTCTGCAGTGTCTCTCCAGAGGATGCTTTCGGGGTAATTTATCATTTGAGCATTATGCTCGGTCGTTTAAATTGTCAAAGGACAGAGAGCAGTAGCGGAGATAGTGGTGCTAATGGTGGTGTGTGAAACAAAAATACAATTCTCTCTTGTCTGCTCCTTGAAGGTGAATTACATCAACTGTCACATCATTGTCTCAGCGAGTCGGGCAGAGTGCACACGAATTACTCAAAAGGAACAAAGAACTTCACAGCAATTGTCCCCAAGGATATGTGGATAATGTGTCAAAGGCGAGGCGAAGTTGTGTCGAGCATAACTCGCAAGGAATTCACACCTAGGACAGCAACTATGATTTGTCTTTGTTTTGTATATTTATCGTACATTTGGTGTGTATTTCTGTATTCGCAGAGTGTGCGATCGTTGTGTAGTCCTTTTGTTTGTGTTTAATTTTGAATATTTCCTTACGAATGTTTTGATAACTTTTCAAGTTTGTTGTATAAAAGGGACTAACTGAGCACTCTTCGCTGCTGCTTCTTGTATGTAGAGGTTCTTTTTTAGCGATTCCACAGTGTCGGTCGCAGTATTCCATACTCATTCACTATAATATCACGATGCTATGCGAAGCGATGAACTCTATGTCCGTTCAAAGCCAGTGTTTCTTTGCTCTTCAACTGGTTTTGAGGGAAGTTGCCATACTGGTAAGTTGGGCTCCACTTTTCCTATCTTGTGGGGTGTTAGTGCACTTCACCATGATTGTAGAGATGTGTCTAATCAGCCTCGATGTCAGTCTTTCCCTAGTCTCTGCTCTTGTGTTTATGTCAGCGTTCAAATCAGAGCTTATTGGGTTCCGCTATGCTTTCTCTCCGCCGCTAAGGGTTTGATGGGGATCACTTTCGTAGCTTCGAGAATAGCAGGCTCCAACACTTTTCTTTGCTGTACCGGAGTCATTTGCTTTCTATATTTTGTTTGCCTGAGCACATCAGCCCAGGATCTCACAATCATAAAAAAAGATAGAGGGCGCTACCATCGTAAGACGTTTCAGCCTATTCATCGTTGAGCATCGTCTATTCACCATGAGTGAGTTTTGGGTCCAACATCACCCCAGCTAACTAGCTTACAATTAAGAAAATCGGGATTTGAATTGTGTTAAGCAAGACTGTCTCCGTCTTTTTCATTGCAAGGCTTAGACCATAGTCTTCGGTGATCACTGCCGCGAGGTCTTCTACACAACAAACCCTGAAGAGGTTTTTTGGCGATTTTATTCGGACAATCCCATCAGAGATTAGAGCTTAAGCCTGGTATCATAGGTCGGTTCCCTGTCTCAGAGGTAACCAATTGTTGTACGCTTAATGTGGTTAAGCATATCGCACCCTTTGACAGATTTAATCTTTCCTTTAGCCTAGAGTTGTCAACACTACGATTTTTCTTGAGTTGTGGATGGGTAGGTAGGTAGGTAGAGGTGACGGTTCGTCAAAGAACCCATGTAGCACTAGGTGTGCCTTTTTGTTACCACAACTCGTGTGACCTGGTTGATGATGTGTGTGGGCAGTCGGTGTCTAGATCCAACCTGTGGAGTTAAGAGAGAGGATTAGATCCCTTATCCCTTTACCCGAGTTGTCCTTAAGGTCGTTGAAAAATGGTTGGTTCAATGCGCGCAGCCTGGCTCTTGCTAGCGCTGGACTTTTGCAGGGGAAGTGGGAGAGGGTTGCACGGCAGTGGGGGTTGTATGGGATACCTAACTTGGCCGCATGGACTCCGATTGGCCAATGCCAATGCGTGACTATCGCCGTGATTCTGGCGATGTTTGGATGAGTTCTGTTAATTAGGTCTTTTGTTCTGATTTTATCGTTGGTCGGCCATATCTTACTTGATATGTCACAGTTGGTTAGCCCCCTCCATTGGAGGTTTGCCTTCTGTACGAAGTGTGAGTGAATTTGTGCTTTAACCGCTCCCAGCGGAATATGGACCCTTGCCGCGAGTGAGGCGTGTAGAGCTGTAAGTTGTGGGTACTTCGTTTGGTCCCAAAGAAAGCCTTAAACCTCTCTGTCCCTGCTTCTGTTTTGACTTATCCGCTTCTAAATTCATGTTGCTACGGTTGTCCTCTGAATTTTTGTAGAAATTCGCAACTTCAGCAACTTTGCCAGGAGATATTAGAATCTCATTTCCTTCAGGCTTTCCATTTCCCAATCTGTTTTAGAACGAGCGACGAAGAACCAGCACTTAGAAATCAAAGCAGATAAGTGAAGGTGAGAGAAACGAGGCGAAATCAACAAACAAATTTATTTTTTTTCATATACCAATATCAAGAGTACTTATCTGTTAGACGAACAAGATCCAAGTGGACGAGAAAAAATTATTGCATAAGACAAGAGACCTTACATAATTTGAAACTGTTATACAAGCAAGAGAGAGTTACAGTAATGAACATGAACTTGAACTTGAATTTAGATTACATAAGAGAAATTAACGTAAATGTAACATGTTTGGCAAAAATAAACAATTAATGTGTTTAATAGAAAGGGTATGAACATAGGTAAAATAGCAAACATTTGGAGTTTAAATTTTAATCTCAAACATTCCCCCACCCCTGGAACGAAGTTTCAGCTTGTAGGTAGAAGGGCCAACTTGTGTATGGGCCGAATTAAACTTCCGCTAGCAGTCTGCAGCGTTACCACCCGCACGTGACCATCCTCGCCTGGGTGTACTGAGGTGACTCGTCCCATGGCCCACTTGCCTGGAGGTAAATTTGAGTCCTTGATGACCACCAAGTCATCAATGCGAAAGTTTTGTTGAGATTGAGTCCAGCGCGGTCGTTGTTGGAGTGACGTAAGATATTCCATACTCCAACGTCTCCAAAATCCTTGAAGTCTCGCTTGTATGGCCTGCCAGCACAGTAGACGGTTGTTGGGTATCTCAATTGATGGCTCTGGAACTGCTGAGTATGATTCACGTAGTAGATTCCTGCACCCAACGATCCAGTACTCCTGGCGGATTAAAACAAATAGCGCTGACACTCCTGGGTGCAGAAGGCGTTGATGAAAGTCCAATGCGATGAGTTTTGTAACCGTGTGTTCCTTTAGTAGAATGATGGGATGTTTCGCGTTAAACGAGATACTGGCTTCTTGAATGCGTCCGCCAACACGAAGAATCTGCTCCTCATCTAAAAATGGGTTTAAGTTAATGATTTTGCAGGTTTTAGGGAAATGGTTGTGCTTTAAATAAAACTCAATATCTTCTCCAAAATATAGATTTTGGAGCCATCTGATAATTTCACGTTTGGAGTTATGAATTTCACTGGGGAGGAGGTGAGATGTATTGCAAGGCGACAGTTTTCAACATTTTGAAATGAAACGGTTCATAAACGCGACAGTACGGACTAATCGATTCCATGTAGAAATGCGTGATGAGAGGAACTCGAACGGATGATCTAGCTTGGTAACTAAGTATGACTGGTTATAGTTCTTCTTCTCCTCCTGTGTACAATCTGGATGTTCCTGGAAATGGTCAACCGTAGGCCAATGCGTTTCCTTCTCACCTAACCACTGAGGACCAGTCCACCAAATAGGGTGTTGAACGAGATTTGATGGTGCTATACCGCGCGATGCACAGTCCGCAGGGTTTTGCTCCGACTTCACGTGAAACCACCTTGGTCGAGGTATGGTGTTTAAAATCTCGGCCGTTCGATTCCCGACGAAGATATCCCACCGTCGAGGAGGCGATGACAACCAAGAAAGCACGACTTGAGAGTCGCACCAGGCGAAAATATTCGAACAAGTTATGTTTAACGATTTTTGAACAGCGATGAGCAGCCGAGAAAGCAATAAGGCTCCACATAATTCTAGCCTTGGAATGGTGAGCTGCTTTATAGGGGCAACGCGAGTTTTGGCCGCAACGATATTTGTTTCGATTTCGCCATTAGGAAGTTTGTAGCGCGAGTAAATAACTGCAGCGTAAGCGGAAGCAGAGGCATCGGAAAACCCATGTAATTGAAATGTTTCATCTGCTATGCCTATTGACCGAGGGATATTTAGCTTTGTGAGCATCACGAGCTCCTCACGAATTTTGCACCATTGCTTTGAAATCAAGTCTGGTAGGGGGTCGTCCCAACCAAGTTTTTTATGCCATAGTTCTTGAAGAAGGATTTTAAGCTGTACGACCGAGGGGGAAACGAAACCGAGGGGGTCAAAGATTCGTGCGACATCTCTAAGGATGTTACGTTTTGTGGCAGGCTCGCGAACTTCTAAGTTTAAACGAAAGGAGAAACAGTCTATTTGAGAGTTCCAGTATAAGCCTAAAACTTTAACCCATGACTCCGATTGACTTTCAAATGGGATGTTCTTAGTTTGAGCATGATCTTCAGCATCAAGGAGATCAGGACAATTACTTTGCCACTTGCTCAATTTAAGTCCAGCTTTCGAAAGAAGATCGATCAAACACCGTTTTTTGTACATGGCGTCAGGGAGTGAGTCTCCACCTGAAACGACATCATCCACGTAAAAGTCGTTGAGAAGGATTTCGGACGCGACGGGAAATTCTTCTCGATGGTCAAAGGCTAACTGCTCCAACACGCGTACCGAAAGATAAGGGGCACATGATGTCCCATACGTCACTGTGCACAGACGATAGTGTTCTAAAGGATGTGCTGAAGACTTACGCCAGACGATCCTTTGGAAGTCAACGTCCTCATCTGCCACCCATATTTGACGAAACATTTTAATTATGTCAGCGGTGAAAACATAAACGTGTCGACGAAACCGAAGGCAAACCGAGAACAGATTCCGCTGAATGGGTGGGCCTATCATCAACGATTCATTAAGCGAGGTTCCGTTGGTATCCTTGAATGACCCATCGAACACGACGCGGAGTTTGGTTGTTGTACTTTCCGGTTTAAGTACCGCATGATGTGGTAGGTAGAAGACGTTTGGTTTCGCGATTTCACTAGAGGGAACTCTACGCATATGTCCTAAGGTTAAATATTCATCCATAAATTTAGAATAAGATTGGAACAGCGAATGGTTTTTAGAGAACCTTGTCTCCATTGTCTTTAGCCGAGAAAGCGCACCCCCGATGGTGTTGGAAAAACATGGAGTAGATTTAAAGGGTAACTTCACTACATATTTTCCCTGTTCATCCCTGCGATGAGTTTGAAGGAAGTGTTGTTCGATTGCCTTATCTTCCTTTGAAGCGATAGACTTTGGATCAACTTCCTCAATAGTCCAAAATGCTTGGAGCGTAGCATCGATGTCGACAAGAGTGTGGTTCGATTGAATAGGTTGTTCAACGCGTGAGAACAATTGCCCGGCCAACACCCATCCAAATATAGTTTTCTGGGCGATTGGATGACCGCTGTTGCTCTGAATGACTTCGCCTTTCAAAATCTCCCAGGCCTTGTCTGCACCGAGCAGAATATCGATTGGATTAGATTTGTTGAAAGAGGGATCAGCGAGATCAAGTTCAGCGATATGATTCCAATCCTTGGTATCGAATGAAGTAGTAGGTAACGCAGAAGTAACGTTTGATAAAATGTATGTATTAACTAAAATACTGACCGAATCAAACAAAGAGGTGAGTACAATTGAGACACGACCTCTAGACGTACCTGCACAGGTTGATCCTATCCCATTTATAGGTATTCGAGCATTCGTTCGTCTAAGTCCGAGTCTTTGTACACAAGATTCGGTAACGAACGATGCTTGGGAGCCAGTGTCGATGAGAATGCGAACTTGCTGATCGATTCCATGTCTGTCTTTAACTTTAGCGATTGCTGTGGGAAGCAGAGTTTGAGGAGGGACTAGTGAGAGGTTAGTGGAATGATTGTTTACGATTTGTTTAATATTTGATGATAAAGTAGAATTTCCGTTGGGTTTCATATAGTTTGATGTTGATGCCGATGGAAAGTTTGTCGAAAGTTTGTGCGAATGTGAAGTACTGGGTTTACTAACGATTTCTAAATGAACCAGGCTATGGTGTCGCGAGTTGCAGATGTTACATCTAAACCTTGACCGACAGTGAATGGAGTTGTGGCCGCTGCGCAAACAGTTGAAGCAGAGTTTCGAGGATTTTGCGAAGTCTCTCTTGGATTCTACGTCCATCGCGAGGAATTCCGGGCATTGTGAAACGAGATGCGCAGCATTGCATTTCGGGCACTGTGTGGCCGAAGAAACATGCATACTTCTTAGCGACGAAGTCTTCACTTTATTAGTTTCACGAACATGTGGCCTACACGACTCTAACGCGTCGCACCGACGTTCCAAAAACACAAGAAATTGTTGAATGGTAGGATAATCTACGTCCATACTATCAGCAGACCAGGCTTGTTGTGTGTCGGGATCTACCTTGCGCAACAAGGTGTGAATCATCCAAGGATCCCTCTCATGTGAATTAAATGCATTGAGACCCCTTAACACTTCATCAGCACCATCCGATATCTTGCGCAGAGCTTTTACATTTGTATTAGTGATTGAGGGCAGCTGGAAGAATGTTTCCAAGAAACTAGTAACTATAAAACGCGGCCTATCATACCTTTTTTCCAGCCTGTCCCACGCCTGTTCATAGGTAGCATCGGAAACGGGAATGTGAGCAAGCAAGTTTAATGCTTCGCCACGAAGGCTAGAACGCAAGAAATGGAACTTCTGAGTTGGAGACAAGTTGACCTTATTATGTACTGTACTTGCAAACATATCGTGGAAAGCTGGCCATTCTTGGTAGCTACCGGAGAAAGGTTCTATATGAATCCTAGGAAGGTGTTCGTTCACTTGGTGCGATGTGTTCGACGGCTGTGCAGAAGAAGGTTCAGAGTTAAACATGTGATTTACTGGGATCATAGAGGATTCAGCCTTATTTCTTTCCCGAACAGCAGAAAGTAAGACTGATTTGACGAGCAAATACTTGGCCTCGAATTCTTCGAATTCAGCTTCGGGGTCCCGGTAATCTGGGTCTTCTGCGAATGCGTACATTCCCTCCTGAGTAGAACGAAATCTAACCCACAGTTCTTCAGCCTTGTCTGCACGCAATTGCAAAGCATCCAACGCAATGGTTTCAGAAATATTTTCAGTGAATGTAGCTAATTTGGTAAGCGAACCCTTGATATTTCCACGAATTGCGCGTAAGACGGAAAGATTTGTAGCCATGTTTTTCGACGAGTGGCTTTAAGCACGAGGCTGACGAATTCACGATAAAATGTTCTATGTGTATATACCAATGTGCGAATAATTGCAGCGCGAAATAACACAAGGACTGCAGGTTAGGTAGACAGGTACTTATGTGTATTTATGTATGTATGTCAGATAGAATGAATTAATAACACGCGGTTGTTTTGTACAGTCACTTAACTTGTATGTTATTTTCAAGGAGCATACATATGTCACCTATACCGATTCCAATCGAGTCTTAAATTGTCTTCGAGATAATGAAAAACACTTTGTGAAAGAGTCCTGATCAATTATAATATGATTAGCTTTTATGGAGTACGACGAATGGTTGAGCGGCGAGATGCGATAACGAGTTGGGTAATGGGCTAATCCAAATGCATGTTTTTGCTGTTTAATCCAGGAAAAATTAATCCGGCTCGAAGGACCAAATTTATGTTTTAGAACGAGCGACGAAGAACCAGCACTTAGAAATCAAAGCAGATAAGTGAAGGTGAGAGAAACGAGGCGAAATCAACAAACAAATTTATTTTTTTTCATATACCAATATCAAGAGTACTTATCTGTTAGACGAACAAGATCCAAGTGGACGAGAAAAAATTATTGCATAAGACAAGAGACCTTACATAATTTGAAACTGTTATACAAGCAAGAGAGAGTTACAGTAATGAACATGAACTTGAACTTGAATTTAGATTACATAAGAGAAATTAACGTAAATGTAACATGTTTGGCAAAAATAAACAATTAATGTGTTTAATAGAAAGGGTATGAACATAGGTAAAATAGCAAACATTTGGAGTTTAAATTTTAATCTCAAACACAATCTTTACAAAACCCTTCAGGAGAGGTTCAAGCAATCGCCTTTAAAACTTCCACTTCTAGATGCACCATCATTTTCAGGGGCCTGCTTGCAGCAAATGTAGGATATTTTTCGAAAAATTTAAAATCTTCGTTGCATTGCACGTTTCTTAAAACTTTTTTAAGAATGGCTTTGGCATTGTCTGTACGTTAAAATTCACCGTTCTTTTGCCAGTCAGGTATTGTTACATCACCTGAAATTACAAAACCCTCTTCCCACCCTCTTTACAATCACAAAAAAGAACCAACAACTAACAACCACTTTGCTCAGAAGTTGCTTTGAAATTTCCCGTTACCAACATCGTTGATGTTTTATTTCCTTAAAGGAAGGGAATCATTGGGAAATGTTTAATCAACCACACGTAAGACGTTTCATATGCTCAGTCAACTTTTTCCCAAAAACTACAATCATGACTTTGATACCGACACGATACTCTAGGAACGATTGGCAGCACCAATGGAGGAAATATCTCTTGTGTGTGTATTTGTGTCTGCCGATATGCTGAGCATAGTCTAGCATGCGAGTTGAAATTCAAAGGACAACAAAATTTGTGTAAGCCATGCAGAAAATGTCAGACTTGAGTTTATGCGGCTCACTGAGTCGATATTGCTATTTTCTCAACCTGAAATTCCAACCAACCGACGACCAGTCGAATGAAAAGAATTCCCTTCCAAAAAAAGAAAACAAAAAAGTGAACAAGGAACCACGTAGAAACAGAGAAGTTCCTAAGTCCTTGCGTCTCTGACAACCGATTCAACTCAAAAAAAAACTTTGACACAAAATGAATTAACAGTTTTTTTTTTTTTTGTTCTTGTCAATTGACGTCCACTTTATACTGTATGCAGTCGTGTCGAACACGCAAGTTAAATGCTAGGAATCCGGCGCTTAACACCGATAGCTGGCATGCATGATGCATGCAAGGATACATAAGAGAAATGATGATCTTCCAATTGCCACTGCTACCTTCTGTGTGTGTTTATGTGAAGGATACAAAATCGAGGTGAAATTCTGGGAAAAATTTCTCCAATCGAAGGATTTAGCCATCCGTGCATTAAGCCATCATCTCATACCACATGATTCTGGATGCTGTTGTGCTGTTCAGTGGAACGGAAATGTATCCTAATGGTACATGTGTAGTAGCAGGGAATAACAGGTGCTTGAAAATTTTCCAACGAAATGGCTGAGCAGCATTTTTCTATTCGGAAACACACACTAGATGGGCGATGTGGTTCCCATGGGAAGAGGGGGGAAGGTGATTGCCTCAAAATGGGCACTTTTCACTCGATCGAATTGGAATTTAAGCGAAAGGAGAAGGTTTGTATTTTTTTTTTTTATTTTTTTTTTGCTAAAAGAATCAGGTATTCACCTCAACGTGCAGGAAAGAACTTGGTGTGTCCATTTCTTAGTTTAAATTCGAGCTACTATCAGAAATTTGCAACGCACATAGGATATTGAAGAGGAAGTGTTGAAAAAAATGCACATGTATGTATTACATACAAAAAAGGATTCAATTAGAGTCCATCACTGACTGACTCTGGTCATTGTCCAGTAGAGCTATCCAATGAGGTGACGGAAGGAGCCATCAAGAAAAGGAGACTGAATGTTAATCGTAATAGAATAGAGTCTGCAGATAGTGCTTGAGCAAGAAACGTAGATCGATGAATCCGAAACAATGAAAGGGTACCGTCTCCAGTCAGACCAATAATGAGTAAGCGGAAGTTTTACAGAAAAGGCCAACATCTGACTGTCGAATTGAAGTCTTAAGCGCAGTATCTCACTCTTGGTAAGTGTAAAGGAAGTCGGGTATGTAGATATATTTTAACAGCAATCCCATAAGGTTTGGTGGATAAAAGTGGAAAAAGAGCCAAGTTTAAGGCTCCGAGCAGCCTTTAAACATGGAGCTGGTGCTTTGTGTTCATTGATAGCTAAGTGAGTCTTCGAACTACAGCCTTCAGATTTTATACATCATGGGTCACCGAATGTCACTTTTAAAGACTAAACGGTGAAGCTTGGCCTGAACAATGGGCAACAGACGCTCGAATCCAAGCTTTCAGGTTCGAAACAACAAGAAAGACAGATTTTCCATTTTCGAGATCAAGCATTTGTAGACGCGAGGATGTTTTGTAAGGTGCACATAAGTAACGAGTCAGAGGTCTTTGGTAGTTCAAAAGTTAGATACCAGAGGGTTGTATACTCTCACCACTGTTGTTTCTTGTCAACGGTGTATACAAGAAGCACATTAATAAGGAAAATTAAGGACAGCTGATGATATTTGATTGCTTTCGCGCCCGATTGTTGCTTATAATTTGGAGAAGTTGGGGCAAACAAAGTGAGATTTCAACTCAATCGGTCTCAGCCGCTGAATTGAGAAAGCTAAAACTGAGTTCAGAATGCTATCACAAATCCTCAAAATAATACAAGCCTTGACTATTCTGCTTTAACGTCGAATCAATGTCCTACTTGGAAGGTGACCATCACTTTTACTCACAATCAAACTAGTGCATCGCCTTAAGGATTTTGTCGAATCGAATCTCAAATGAACAGCATTATCAGAGAACTGGTCAAGGACGCATACACATCACCTTACGAAGGAAGAAGTGGCAATAGATCGGTCACCCTTTATGATGCAAGGACAGTTTCATTGTCATACAGTGGAATCTATACATCCAACAAGAGTGAAACAGAGTACTCGCTGAGTAGTTGAGCTCATCTTTTAAAAGGGAGAGCTTACATTTTTAAGCGCAGACATTATTAATAACTAAGCCCCCTTAAGGTAAAGATTTAAGCGAAGGCAAGACGTTTTTCGTCTGTTAAGAAAAAATACAAATTTTAGGCGAAACAACCCGAAAAGCACAGTCTTGGACGTGCTACAATTTGTGCTTTTTGAGGTTCAGACATGGTAAGTAAGCGTAGCCCTGTCTGTAAACCTCATGAAGAAAACTCATAGGAAGCAAAATATTTGGGAGCTGACTTGGACAGAAAGTGTATCAAGTCATAATTTATCGGATACCAGCTCATGGTGAGTTTACAAGGAATGAGCAGCTGATGTTTTAAGCTCTAAGCCCTTCTGTGCACTTAGCAAAAGCAAAACAAATTTTGGGAAGCCAGGCAAAAGCTGATACTCATTATAATGTTAGAAAAGACTTTTAACTTGGTCGTTAATCTATCACAAGATTTATCCTGTAGAAGTGTAGACTATGCCTTCAGAGTGAACAAAACTCCATTCACATCTTGACGGTATGCCCAAATCGCTGTGACTGCCCAAATCTTAAAAATCTTTGACTGCATGTTACTCTAAGTTTATTAAGAGATAGCACAATAGAATTTCGAAAGCAACCACAATGCCAGAGTTGTAGACCTTCTTCACTGGTGGATGGTTTGGAAAGTTCATTCCATATGGTCTGCTAAGTAGATGCCACTCTCTTTTGCACAATGTTCATGGGATACAGCGAACCACAAACGGGGTCCTTAGGCTTAAAGAAACTCACCAATGGTGTGAGGAAATGCGTAGGGCATACCAAAATTCAAGGTTTCTTAAATCAATTGATATGCTGCCCCCTAAAAATGACATCAAGCTGAGCTACAACCACACAATACCGATCTGAGTTGCCTGGAGTCAGCGCGAAGTCCTCTTTGATGAGTCTATCTCGATCTTTACAGGCGTCTCTAAAACAGCCAGGGAAGTGGATGCCGGGGTCTTTTCAGAAAACCTTAACATTCACCACTTCTTCTGTCTCTCTTACCACTGTAGTGTCTTTCATGTCGAAGTCAGGGCTATCAGTCAGGCTGCCGCCGCCTGATATTGTGATTTATATCGACAGTCAAGCTGCAATCAGATCTCTTGCATCTAATGCAACGAAATCTAGGGCAGCGAAGGACTACCGCGTGTCTATAAACGAGATCGCTAACCAAAATATCGTCAGACGTCAGACTCTGTTGGGTCCTGAGTCACAGCGACACTACATGGAACTGTGCGGCTGACGAACTAGTCAGACAAGATTCTCAAGGTTCAAGTCGAAGTCAAGTTCGTTAAGGACCTGATTTACACCGATACTCTGTCGAAAGGTAATCATAAATGGCAAAATTAACTAACGTCCCCACAGGGTTCTGCATCCTACGCAGACATGCCATGACATGGGTATTGTATGCAATGATTTCTGCAGGAGCTGCCAAGATGAAGATAAAGAAGAATCTATTGTGCTTTAACTTTGTACGTGTCCCGTCCGTGCAAAAATCAGGAATACTTCTTTCACGATCTAAATGATCTTAACACCGATAGCTATCACAATGGACCTATCACTGGTCTAAGTGTGCTGACTATAACTGGCTATAGCTGGCAGCCACGTCCGATCTAAACCGGTGCGTTAGGAAATCTAATTAGTTTCAGAAGTAGACCAGGGTCCAACCTTAGCACTCACAGTCTCAGAGGACCACTTCAAACTAACTTTGCACAGAATCTTCTTCAACTAATCAAATCCCAGCTCCACCTGGTCACTATCAATTGAGAAATGTCCTAATTGGAGCACAATCGCGTCCTTCCCTCTTACAATTTATGGTTTTTAATTTCCGCCGCAACACGCGAATTTTTTTTTCAAAACTTTCTAGTTCCTGCGTACCTGTTCCTAATGCTGTATCAAAAACTAACGAAATTTTTTCAAAACTTTTACCGGGACAAACCTTTTTTAATACACAATAATGTGATAAAAATAAAACTTGAAACAAGAATACTCTCACAAACCCTACTTAGGATGTCCTTCCGTTCCCTAATATATTTTTTTTAGTTTTTTTATTTTATTAATATTCTCCTCAAATTTGTTTTCAAAATTTTCATCCACCTTTGGTGCGGTTTTTCTCGGATGATACATTCTAATGAGAAAACTTTTATTAGTTATAAACGACAATTTTGCAAGGATGTTTACCTAGCAAATACTTTCTCTTGGTCTCTTGGATTTTTATATTTTTGGCCAGGATGCAAAAAATTACTTTTGAACTAAGTAGCGATCGTGTCCTTAAGGGTAAAATGTGTTTTTTTCTTTTATAGAATTTTTTTTTCCATTAAACGGTTGCACATGCCAAGGAGTTATATTGTTAAGTCCTTAATAGGTAACTCCTTTGTGGTATTACTTGTGACCAAAGTTGAATCAAATATCTGCAACTTTCACTAAGGACATTTGGGAATCAATTAACAAGTGAGTGAGAGAAAGAGAAAAAAAGAAATGCCACACACACAATTAGTACGCCACAAATGTCCACTTGTGGTTAATTAGACCGAATTTCAGATGAGTTTTGTAGAAAAAGGACTCGAGAGAGGAAGAGTTACAATTGGATGTGTAATCGGATTAATTAAATTATTGTTATTTTGACCAATACAGGTAGAAAATTCTTTTTGGTTGTGTAGCTTATAAGCTCTTTAAAGGTTGAACGGATTATAATTGTGTCATTAGAATTTGGTTAAATTGAATTTATTTATTTTTTTTACTTCTAGCTTAATGAGGCTTACGTTGTGGCGATACTACGTGCCTTTGGAGTTTGCCTAAATACATATCACAATCAAAGAGAACAGAGTTTTTAAGACAGATAGCTTTTAGAGCGAGCTCCCTAGAGCTTGATTGCCATGACCAGTATGAAGAAAACCTAACTTCCGTCGACGAAGCAGAACAATAAATCTGTGTGTTTGGACGGACTACCATCAAGGCTTTCCAAAGCTGGTGGCGATGTTTTGGTAAGCAGCATGCACCGGATGATCTGCAAAGTTTGGGAGGATGCCCGACGACTGGAATATCAACTGTAACACACCTTGTAATTTAAAACATATCATTATTAGTTGGGCTCTGCGACTGACGCAAGAGGCTCTGCGACTTGAAAGATCTATTATGCTTGGAGCCGGTTAGACAAGGAGATCTTCTATCTTCCTAATCAAGTTGAGAATATTTCCAGACGAGGCAATTCGAATGTCCTCTGGTGTTAGGAATTTCTTGTAGAGAAAGCGTGTGCTGACTCTGCAGACAGCCACGGACTCGCATAGTACGTATTCCGCTGATTCATCGTCCTCTTAGCAGGGTCGGCATTCAGATTCCTGCACTATATTTAGTTTATGTAAGAGATATCTGAGGCTGTAGTGACCGGTGAGGAAGCCGGCAAGCCTTCTGATATCGTCCTTTTTGTGGTTCAAAATGTTTTTGGTGGTTTTGTTCAGGGGTCGGATGGTTCTTTTAGCATTTTAGCCTGTATGAGCCTCTGGTTGTTTTTCCATTAAGATTAGAAGTTTCGGTTTTTTCCAGTCGTCCAGACTCGTTCTGAAATCCGAAGTAGGGACGTCGCAAAAGGGTTCAGCACCTATGTATCTTTCTGAAGAGCCTTTTCTGGCAAGTTGATCTGCAATTCCATTTCTACAATGCCTCTGTGTCCAGGTACTCACCAGAGATTAAAACGAGTCGAGTTGTTCGTACGAACAACGAACAATACTCGTTTGAAACGAGTACGAACGAACCGAGTAGCACACAACCAAAAACTCGTGATTCAAACTTACTCGCCGAGTGTATGAATCGCGATTCATACCAAAAAGCGAACGAGTCCGAACGAGTCCGAACGAGTATCTTCTCCAAACGAGTACAACCGATCCGATCACAAACGAGTAAGATGTTCGCGAGTATTTTGTTCGCGAACAAGCGACTCGTTCGCAATGATCGTTCATGTTCGCGAGTATATGCGTCTTTTGGGGGATGATTTTCAGGATTTTGATGTGGAAATTAGTAAAAAAAAAATGGATGTTATTTATTTTTTTGCGGAACGGGGGTTTTAACATCAATCAAAGAGTAAAGTCAAGTAATTTATTTATTTTTTTGTATGACTTTTTCTTAATATAATCATTAGAAGACTTCTAAATAATGTTCAATCTTGCTCTTGCTCAATATTTGTCAGGTGTGATAGGCACACACGGCATACCTATGTATGTATGAATGGTACAAATAAAAAGCATTACACGTCAAAAATTAACACACGGATTTAAATGCTCATGTTCCTATCACAAAAATGATAAAAAAAAAAAACAACAAAAAACGAATTTATGTTCATATGGACCTACTACTAACACTACTAACAACGATATACACACACATTGATCAAAACATGACGTGTCTATTCCTACAAGCAAACCTACAAAAGAACAACAAAAAAGCCACCACTTCGGAAATCCCAAATGAATCGTATGAATCGTATTTGTGCGCACAACTCACAGTGTTCGCGAACAAGTCCCTTTTTTCCGGGTACTCGTAACTTTGGTTGCTGCTCGCGATTCATTTTGGGTACGAGTATATCGAAGCGAACAAGCGAACGAGTACCCACCAGAGCTTGATCTTGGCTATAAAGTTTGGAACAAAATTTACACGGTCACAAATGATAGATGGATTGCATAAAGCTCCTGCGTTATAACAAGGCAATTGTAGCCCGTCTATTAGAAATAGAAAATCGAAAGAATCCTGCAAATGGACATAAAAAATCTGTATCTTCTCTTGTAGATACAATCATCGGACATAAGGAGAATGAAGCTAAAGAAGAACATGATGGTATTCCACAGCCCCTCAAGCTGTCTTGAGAATCCATAAGTTTATGGGTTCCATCAGTATGGGAGTTGCATTCCTAGAACATCACAATGGGTATTATCCTGTCAAATGGATGTGGAATCTTCATAGATATTAGTACTCCATACTTGTTGGTATGCACGATTCGCGGGCGTATACTTCTTCTACTAAACCACACCTCTGCACTCTTCTACCACTCTCCCCTCGGGACTGGTTAACAACTTATGCTATGTCATCTGCGTCTGCCGCTTCGATTCTTCTTAGTTCATTCCGTACGCTCATTCCAGTCGTCCTCTGATCTCATCATGCAGCTCATTAAAAGCTGCGGGCTTTGCAGATTCACTATTTTCTCTGTGAATCGCCTGCAGTGGAACATTGCGTGTTCCGCGTCTTTCTCTTTATCTGGACATTCTGTGGAAAAGGACAAGCGGCGAGCTATCGTTTCCAAATTTATGGGAATATTTTTGATAGCTGTCCCCAGACGTGAGCTTCGTAAGGTTGTAGCTGCAGTCCTCGCGTGCTCTCTTTGTCTAGACCTCGATGGTGGGAAACCATTTTGTGGATCTATCTGCGTTTTGCCGACTTATTCCACATGGCTTGCCACAACGCTACAGATGTTACCATTTCTTCAACTTTGACCCTCCGGTAACAATGGTCTCTTTCTGGATTGCAGTTCGCCTAAGGCCCAATCTACACAAGTGGCGTATGGTGCGGACATGTGCCTCTTACATGTTTTTTTATACGCCGATACAGACAGAGATGGCATGGCGCGGCCATGGTGACTCATGCCATTTCGGTGCAACGAATAGCGTACGCGTCTGGCACATGCCATAAGAAGTTTCCCTATCTTACTATTGGTTCCACAAGGTGAATATGTGTGGAAACTGACAAATTTTTCTAAACCGTTCCTTGTCTGTGTGAATTAAGTGTGCCAAGTTCGTTCCACGCCCGCAGCACGCCTGTACCAACCCAGCACCATACGTCACTTGTGTGTGAATTGGGCCCAAGTAAGACTGAAATTGTTCGAAAACTACGTACTGTTCTGATTGCTCAGAGCCTGTTTGCCGACATGAGCTTCCTACCCTGTCAACGCGTGATGGTCGCATCTCTGCGAGAACCATATCGAAAATTTAATCAAAATAACTTAGGGGTGCAACCAGTATGGTGGAAGTTATTTGGCGGACGTAGATGAGGTGCCGAGTCTGCCCAATAAAATATCTGTTTCTCGTCTTATGCCAACGATTATATATGTTGGTATACCAGTATATTCTGTTCAAAAATGGCCTTAAAACTTAAATTTTGTTTTTTAAACTTTTGCAATTCATCGAACGTACATATGTACTGTACATGTACATACACACACATTCTTGACCTTTGAAGTTCTTCGATATATCGTTAAACATTAACTTCTGAAAATGACAGTGAGTTCCTAATGTCAATGAAAAAAAAAAAAAATGTATCATACCTAACCTACACCCAAGGTTTTCCTTAGAAAATAGATTCCGGCTATTGTACTTCAAGGAGCAAATCCATCTGAATCAATGAATTTTGATCAACAGTTACTGTGACGTATGTAGGTGTTTCAAAGGAAATAAAATACAAAAAAATTACGGATTCAGTATAAGAAACTTCATCTAGGAACTTATTCTTAAAATAAAATTAAATTAAAAGAAATGAAAAGTTGCTGCTAAGAATTAATTACAAAGTTCGTCGGTCCTTTTTTGGCAATAAAAACCGTAATACTGTGAGTGAAATTAATGATACCGCGCCACAGAGAATGCAGACATAAAAAAAAATATGAAAAAAAATTTAAGAATCAAAGTCCTTGGTGCCTTTAAAAAAAAAAAAAAAATGTTTCTAAGGTTTTTTTTTGTTGAGAGAGGGATTGTTTCAAGGTTGCATAAGAGTAAATCCAGAAACATTCCATAAGGAAACTTGGAAACACGAACAAAGAATGGTAAATAATTCAGAATTTTGGTAAATTTTATTCAATTTAATTATAGAGTTTTAGGTAATCTTAGACTAGGGCCTCTTTACATTTAATTTAGTCCTGGTGTAGGTTTAAATTTTAATTCTATGTAGATGAAAACTTTTTGGGAATTTTTTTGTTTGTTTAATTTTATGTTTTCTTCAAGGCCAGTGGTAAGTGAAAACAACTTTTATTAAAAAAAAAAAACACCAATACCATCTATTACAGCGGGGTACTAAGCAATGAAACAGCTGATGAATAAGCTAGAAAGGGTTGAGCCCAAGACTGAGAGTAAGTACCTCCACTCTGCTATCTAAGGGATAAAATTGCACAAAAATACTTAACGGAAGCAAATAACAGGTGGAGATCATTAGCCACTTGTTGCCAGAGTTTACCACCAAGTCTCAACAAACAAATACTCACTCTATCTCCCAGTGCAAGGTACTTTGGCATCATTCTTGATCTTAAGCTCAACTGGAAACTTAACATAGAACACAGAATAAAGCAAGCATGCATTGGCAAAAGGTAGCCCCCACATTTTAAACCTAAGATGATCCTCTAGATGTACACTGCCATATTTCGTCCAATCCTTACTTATGGTTCGCTCGTGTGGTGGCCCGCGATAAGCAAAGCTTACAACATCACAAAACTTAGTAGAGTCCGACGAACAGCTGGTATTGGGACCACAAGTGCGATTCGATAGAGCCCGTAAGAAGCTCTTAACGTACTCCTCCATATCCTGCCAATGGACTTTTACATCAAATACATCGTTTCGTGTAGTGCTATCAGATTCAGAGAATCTGGGCTTTGGTCCCCCAAGCCCTATGGCCACAGTAAGGCTCTTGACCTGCTGCCTAGGGATTTAGCCTCGACCATAACTGACTACACGACATCTACACTAAAATTCAATAACAATATTCAGGTTCACCTTCCGGAAAGGTCGGAATGGAACAATAACCTACTCCTATCAAACTACCAAGTATCGATCTTCACCGACGCCTCCAAAATGGAGTGTGGCGTTGGAGCAGGTGTCTTCTCAGCGGAACTGAACATATCCAAAATCGTACCGCCTCCCAGACTCTTCGAGTGTCTTCCAGGCGGAGGTACTAGCGATTAGAGAAGCCTGCAAGATACTTAGCCTCAGCCCTATTACCTCAAACAGCATATGAATCTTTATTGACAGCCAGGCTGCACAGCAATTATCACGGGCCACTGGCCAATTGGTGAACACGCTGCCAAGTTAGGCATCCTGTTCAACCCTGACTGTCGTAGTGGCGGTAATGCACTTGAAAAGGAAACGTTATTCCACTTTCTCTGCGACTGCGCGGCACTTGCCAGAGCCAGACAGCGCACTCTCGGAAAACCCTTTTTCAAGAAACTTTCTGAGATTTCTAACATGAAATTCAGCAACATCTACAATTTTCTCAACTCCACAGGATGGATGTGAAAACTACACTCTAAGCTACGCGCATCAACATCCAATTCACGTGAGTTGTGGTATCAATACGGCGCATCCGCGCTACTTGTGTTTCTGACAGGTTCACCAGTTTCAACCATTTTTACCTACCAACATATTGCCAGTGTATGACGAAGTAGAATTAACAAGTTTCTACAAAAAGACAGGAACTCACTGTCAATGCTGATAGGACGTTTTTGCAATTCCAATTCTATTAAATGGGCGTTTTCCAGTCAGACGCCCTTCAAATCGCCAGACGGGGATGGTATCTTCCCTTCAATGGTGCAAGGTGTGGTTGAAACCATCATATTTTATCTAACTGCGCTTTTCAGATCCAGTTTTGAACTAAGCCAAACACTACAGCTTTGTAGAAACTGGAAACAAGTCTTCAAACTTAAACAGATCCAAAATCCTTAAGGCCTATAAGCCTCATCTCTATCTATCTTAAAGTAATGAAACCAATTGTAGGGAGAACACCTTAGGCAAACATCAATTGGCATATCAAGCAGGATATGCGACTGTTACAGTCCTACACAGCCTTGTGAAGAAAAAAAAAAAAAAATCAAGGGCAGCCGTGTGTTTATTTTTAGATATTGATGGGGAATTCGAAAATACGATTATCTTCCACCGTTCTGTTCTCTCACCTTTGCTACGGTCTATAATGACAGTATCATCCGCGAAAGCATTGAATGGAACGACGATGGACGATGGTAATTAACAATTCAAAGATCACAAATGGAACTGACTCGGATGCCTACGGCTTCCACTTTTTTTTTTGTTTTTTTTTTAAACAGAAATACATGTATGGAATCGAGCTATGCATTAGAAGTTACCTTCGTAGAAAATATTTCTTCCACAGCCAGGCAGTGATAAAATCCCCGTCTTTCCACTTTCTTCAACTCAAGGCTAGCTTGGAGGAAAGGCCTGATATGGATCACTGGCACAGAATTTTGCTCAACACAAAAAATCTCTTAAGGCGTAGTGAATTTCTGGGCTCCGTCAGACACTCAGAGGCTAATTCTGAGTCCCCAGTCCAGACAGAGCAGGACTGGGATAATCAGCATCTTCCGCCAGGACACCCTAGTTGTTTTACAGATGTAGAACCAAAAAAAGAAACAAAAATATTGGTAATGATTCTTCGGATATTTTTGCGGGGCCTACGTAAAGAAGTTCCTAACCATTCCAAACCGCCACGTGCAAACATTTTTGGCAGAATACATCGGGATAAAGTAAGAAACAGACTTCTCGTGGTAGTAGAGGACAAAGGAGCATTTTCAGACCATCAATTCGGATTTAGAAAATCGAGATCTACCATCGATGCCATAAACGTGATAGTCGACACAGCAACTGTAGCGATACAAAGAGAAAGATGGCGGTGATTAACAAAGAAGTACTGCGCAGTAGTGACACTTGACATTAGAAATACCTTAAACCCGGCAAATTGGTTGTTCATAAGGAGATCGCTGGCCAGGATGGATACACCACAATTCTTGTTGAAGATGGTTACAAACTACTTCATCAATAGGAAGCTGAGGTACCAAACCGACGAGGGAGTAAAGTATTATAACGTCACTCCGGGGATCCCACAGGGATCAGTACTGCGCCCTCTGCTATGGAACATTGTGGTCAACGTTGTCACAAGGAGTAAAAATAATCGGGTTCGCCGACGACATCGCCATCGTTAGCATGGCCAAAAATATCCACGATATAGAGCTAGTCGCAAACGAAACAGTCGTAAAAGTTAAAGATTGGCTAGGATCCGCCGGCTTGGAATTGGGTGAGCACAAAACGAAGGCTATTCCAATAACAAGTCGAAAAGCCGTCGAATATGTGAATATTCGGGTAGGCAGGCAGTCAGATCAACAGATCCAAGGAAGCGCTTAAATACTTAGGAGTAATGCTCGACAATAGACTTCAATTTAAAGCTCACTTGGACTACTCGAGAAGGCTTCACTACTAATACAAGTAGCCCTTTCTTGAATACTGCCAAACATTGGAGAACCTGGATAAGCTAGGAGAATTCTCCTATCCAGAGTGGTTGGCTCGGTGCTACTAAGAAAACACGGAGAAAATTGCCGGCAACGTACAGGCTCTGCGCGATAAGAACAATCAGCGGCTTCCGAACAATATCACATGAAGCGGCTTGTGTTATAGCCGGAATGAACCCGATCGACATCTTTGCACACGAGATGCTAAGGATCCACGAAAGGAGAGCCTCGAGCCAACAAGAGGCTAGGGCTATCAAGAGGATAAAAGAAGAGGAGAAGGCAACGTCAATAGCTATGTGGCAAGACACGTGGGAGAACACTACGAAAGGCAGATGGATCTACAAGTTGATCCCCAACATCAAAGCCTGGACAAATCGGGTGCATAGGGACTGAAATTTCACCATACGCAGTTCCTATCCAGTCGCGGTGGCCATCGCAAATACTTAGCTCACCTCTTTGCCCAGATTGTCCAGATCAAGAAGAAGACACGAAGCACGCAGTTTTCCATTGCAGTCAGTTCGCAGAATGGCAGATGGTAGATTGTCAAAAATGTTAGCTACAGGCTTTCACTATGCAGCGACCATTTGTCGCTCTAAATGTGTTTCAAAACGAAGCTTGTCGAAAAAGTAACGACAAATTACGAAACGATGATTTCGATGAGAAAATCTCTAAAGGATGCAGTGAACTGTGTATTGAAAATTCCCCAAGGCTTGTTTCTTAACTTGTAGCATTCAAATAAGATGGAAAGCCTTGGAATTACTGATTAATATAAATTTCCATGAATTATTGAATTTTAGTCACTCAGGAATTAAGGCGCTACGAAGCTAAGCCCTAGCTGTGATTCCTATCAGATTTTAATTTAGCACAAATACTCACATCCTGAGGAGGAATAAAAGCTTAATAAACCCACCTACCCGGTTAGCATGTTCTGCGAACACCTAGTCCCTCAGCCTACCGACTTCTACGTGACATAGTGACAATGATGCCAACTTAAATTTACTCAAGAGGATGCTACACATTTGCCACCGCTTTCCCTTCGAAGATAACCATCATTATTATTGTCACGTAAGGAGTTCTTCTTTTTCCATCACCACCCTCATGGTGGGATGAGACTTATTTGTTTTTATATGTGTTTTTTCCTCTTTGCCCGTCGCTGCTTATGCTGTTTTTTTTTTTGTTGTAGACCTTCCTCGCATGGTGTTCACGTCCCTGAATCATCTACATACACGTTTGTGGATGTGTTCGAAGTGAGTTTTGAAGAATTTTCACAAGCAACGATGGAAAAAAAATTTCTCACATCCTTCGCCGAGTCTGTGAATTCGACTGTGAGTTCGTCCTTATTGTTGTTTGTTCTGTTCAGAGATGGCCTGCCCGCATATGGCATATCCTTTCGCATGTATACGGAATATTGTGTCACCGCATCTCATCGATTCCGGATGACAAATTATCATCACCAGGTGTATTGATCAATTGCGGGAAATATGGGTTAAAGAGGAAGCCTCCGGTTGGCTGGGTATAGAGTTGAGTCACGTTCGGTTTATGTACGTTCTCCGGGTGCCGATTTTGTCGTATTTATTAACGGAAATTAATCAGAGTGCCTTGCCATAGCTGAGGAGTTATGCGGAATTGTGCATTTAATTTTTGGGCAATGAGTCCTTGTGCTTTGGTCGGGGAGAAGGCCTAGTTGTGTCGCATGAGCAGAGATTTCTGCATTTAATTGGTTGTTCAATATGGGTGCATTCAGTTGGGTGGGTTTTTGACTGCGGTTATGACTTACGCTTTGTTCATATGAAATTCTAATTAGGTGGTAAGGTGGTACAGTTCTATGAATACAATGCCTATCATCAATCAAATAGACAGAGTTGAATGGATTATAACATGCATGAGTACAGGATATGCATATCAGCACCTTCAGGAACCTACTGCAACTAATGGTTGGATAGGCTTTAAGATCGGAACAGAGTATGGTTGGCTGGTAGGTGGAAGAGGTTATTCAAGTGGAATGTCATTTATCAGTAGGAGAGTGTAGATCAATTTTGTGAAACATGGGCAAAGAAATTCGTGTCTCAGATATGATGGAACCGGCATCACTGGAGGTATGTTTTCGCCTTCCTCTCTCTCTCTCTTTTCTTTGCAGAGCTGACTCGATAAAGGAGCCCATTTGGTTCCATCTGTTATAGCTTGAGATCATCATACCCACGAAATTTTCTGGAGGGATGTTGCTCATCTGCTGCAGGCTGCAGGCATCTACTTTTTTCGTCTTATGGAGGTTTCCATGTCCGATTAGAAATTGGGTGGTGTTGTAGTTTACTTCGCCACGTGTCCCTTTCTTCCACTTAGCAGCGTCTCTAATCAGTCTCGCCGTCCACCATCCTCCAGTTTCAGAACGACATCGTCCTTGCCTGGTGAGATCTGTCGCCTCTGCCGCCGCCACTTTTACTCCTATTACAGCTTTATTTTCGCAGACGAATCTCCACTTAGATCACTGATAGTCACTCTCGCGACTCCACGTCTGTGTGTAGTACACAGCCATATTTGTCCTGTATTTCTCTTGCTTGAGTGCTTCGGCCCAGATCTCACACCCATGCAGGAGAATGGCAGGCGTGATTGTTTACGGCGTTAAGTAGGTCTAATAAGCGTTGGATATAAAGCTTGTTTTTTTTTAAATCTAGGGAATGCCATGTTTAGGCCCCTCAATGCAAAATCTCCTTTTCAAGGTGAGCCGCAGCTAATTTTCGTTTGACAGTTTAGCTTTGTGGTCGCCGTGGCTTAGTGGTTAGTGCGTTGGACTGCTAAGCGAGAGACACAGGTTCGATTCTCAAAAACCACCAAACGTTTTTTCGCGGCACCACCTCTTCGCAGGCATGACAAACCTGCAAGAGTACAATCTGTCATGAAAAGCTTCTCAATTCGCCGTTCGGAGTCGGCACTAAACTTGTAGGTCCCTTCCATTCGTGCGAAGAATATAACACGCACAACATGAATGGTTGTGAGAAGCTAGGCCTTGGCTCTCCATGAGCTGCCGTGCCAAATATACATACAGTTAAGCTTTGAAAGGAGCTTTTACCAAGAAATGGTCAAAGTCGACTTGTGCCCCTTTAAAGTGCACTCCTTGATAGTATTTGGTCTAGATCGGGCATCATTTAGCACGTGCTCGATTTGGTTGGCAGTTCGAGCAAGTTTCTTATGTTGATCCTTTGGTGGCTTAATGTATCACGGTATTACGGGCTGTCATTGATGAGCTGAAAGGCATTATTTGATGTCATGCTGTGGAGACTGTGCAATGGGCTTACCCGCTAAAGAGAATTCCCTTACCAATTAAAGCACTTAAGTCACAGAGTTCTATTTTGACAGGTTCCATTTAGGAGGTCATATTTCACCTCCAATCTCTTCAAACAGAAAGAGTATGACCCTAATGTTAAGACGAGTCCGTATCCTTATAAATACGTCGCATTTGTCCCATCAGAATACGTAACCCCAAACAGTCGCATAAAATTAGTCAACTAACGACACAATTAAGGGCTCAAAATTTGCATAAGCTATCGTTTCTTAAACCTTCCAAATGCGATAAATACGCAACTAAACTCTGCTCCCATAGTACCCAATTGATTGCAACACTATCCCCAAGTTCTCATTTCCATTCACTCCATTCCTTCTGACCTCTATTCCTTGCCACGGCTTCTTCCATTGATAATAACATTATTTTCCCGTTGCCATGTACTCTACAAATTTCGAAATCCTTACAAGTGCTCTTGCAATTATATTTTCCTGGGAAACTCTCCAAGTGAGTTGTTAGAAGTTTTCCTCTGGAAGATTGATCGTACAGCCATTTCTCATTCGGACGGAAATACAAATTTCTTTTGACTCTGTGGAACTGTAGTGTCCTGGCCAGTTACCACTGGGTACTGTATTGCGGTTTAAATTCGTTTTAATTTATTTCCATCCCATTGAAGAACTGGACGACCAGGAAAACTGTACAAACAGGTCATCTGGCAAGTTCCCATTGAAGTGAATTTCAAAAAAATCGTGTGACAATAAATTTTAAAAGTAATTCTCTTCAATAGACAAGGGATGTGTATAGAGTTAAGGAACTGACATGTAACTGGTTTCTGATTTACATGAGTAGGGAGTGAACTCTGAATATAAGCCACCAAGTCCTCTAACGACGGTGAGCTGTCATAACATTTGAAAAGTGTGGCATTTAGTGAGCCCACATTTCGTTCTGAAATGTCAAAGGAACTGATGTCCCCCCCCCCATCAACATCAAAGACAAGACGAAACAAAGCCCCATCGAACAGTTGACGTAGTAGAGAGCAAGGGTGTTGTTATTGACGATAAAATGAAACACCTACCTTACATAATTATTTCGTCACAGGAAATGTTTCCACAGGAACTTCGTGGTAACCAAGGAAAAAGTTGGTCAGCTAACTTTGAATGTAAGAATGTTTAACTATAGACTTTGTGACTACGTTTGGATTTAGAAATTTTTAGAAAACTTGGAAGTTGAAAGAAGGTTAAAAGGACTTCGTAGTCAATCCTTACTTATGTAAAGTCCGCTGTGTGCTAAAGAAAGCATTCAGCACAACAATGGCGAGGCTCATATCCACATTCTTCTAGAATCCCCTCTAAAACTTTGTCGTTTGTTTTTTAAAATGGCCCTATACTTATGCGGATCTTTTGGACATATATGTAGCTGTGGTGTGAGTGGCAATCCGCCTAAAAGTTCTCCTCATTTCCTCATCCAAGCTTGAGAGTACACCATTGAGTTTATCAGACAGGAAGCTCTTGTAAACAAAATATTACCGAACGCACTAGGAAGTCTGTAGTACTCCTCTGCTCATGTAAAACAGCAGTAGGTCTCAAATGGGCTTAACCGCTGAAAATCAGTGCACCCTGTCAGCTATTGCTAATCCAATCCTGAATTATGGCTGCATGATGGATAGCGGCAAAAGAAACTTAAAAACCTCAAGGCACTTTCCAAAATCTAACGACTAGCATGTGAAGGGACCACTGATGCCATTAGGACCACTTCAATTGTAACCATTGAGACTGTACGTTCATATACTAACCCTGACTCCAGATCTTAGACCTTTATCTCAAGGAAGCAGCCGAAAAAAGTGTCTTGCCAGAGAATTATCAACGAAGCGTTAGCCTGAAAGGGTTCAAAACAGGAACTTTTAGAGAGGAATGAGAATGGGTTTCTTCTTTGACTTACTGGGTCTATAAAAGTCCATCAGACCTCTGTTTCAGAGTAGCGTCGTCCAAGCAAAAGTCTAAGAAGTGACAAAAAGCGAGAAGACGTCACCTTCTTTATCGACACCAAGGAAGCGTTAAAAGTGATATGTGTAAATCGAGTGCTGTGGAAAAGGTCTTAGGATTTTTGGAACACAGCATAAAGTAAGACCGTATAAAAAGGTTGACAAAGAGACAAGAAAAGAATCAGAATTGAACCCAGAGCTAGTTGTCCACTCGGTTGACATCCCGTCTTGCATGCCTACGAACAAAAATGTGGAGAAAATGGTAAGTGAAGCACAAAAAGGCATTAAGTTCGCTAAAACAGAGATAAGTTGTGCTACAACTAGGAAATTATGGCCTCGGTTTACAAATGCAAATACAAATACAAATATTTAGCGCGGCAGCTAAAAGAGAGCCAAGGCCTAACTTCTCACAACCATTCATGCCGTATGTGCTATATCTTTCGCGCGAATGAAAGGGACCTACAGTTTTATCGTCGACTACGGCTATTTACGAGAAGGAAGCACTTAAAAATATGTTTAACCCACTTCCATGTGAAGGTCACATCCACTTGAACAAACCAGTAAACGATATTTACAAAGTGATTTGCCTAAGCATTGACCTTCATATACTTTGTAACTGTAAATGCCTCATAAAAACACGTCATCGTTTCCAAGGTAAACACTACCTCGAGGTGAAAGACATAACCACTAGCTCACCCAAAGACATCGCCGGATTCATCACACACTCCGGCATCATGGAGGAGTTTTAATTAAGAGGACATCACAATAGGCCCATCTGTGCCCGCAGTGATAAGTGACTTTGGACCACCTCAATCTTAATCTAATCTAATCTAATCTAAGCATTGACCTTAAAAGATGCACAACGATATCATGAATTTTCATGCCCACAATACACATAAGAATGAAAACTACAAAATGTATACACCGACAAATAATGAACTATAAACCCAAGTGTGGGCAGATGATTGTATCTATAAAACTCCCTGGGCGCTGCAAAAGTCAACTTGAGTGATTCCATCAAGACAAACCAAACCCTATCCACTTGGAAGTATCTTTCCACAATTGAAATAAATCCAACACCACAAAAGTTACTCATGAGTGCAACGTCAATTGTAACCTCGTTTTTCATTTTTACACATTTCCTAGGCAAAAATAAGTTAAGTATACGCCACCAGTTCAAAGGCAGAACAAACGGTATGTATAAAACAACACCTTTTCCAGGCGACCCGGAAAATCAAGGGCTAGGCATCATTGCCGGCATTTTCTTCTTCTCCTCTTCCTCTCTCTTTCTCCCTCTCTTTTCAAGTAATTAATTCAATTTTTCTTCATCCGTTTTCATTTTCCATGCTCTCTCTTGTATAACAGTTTCGGTTGGCAGGACACAAATTCTAGGAGAACTTAACGAAATTTTAAACCAAAGGCAACGCGGGTCTTTTTCTTGCGCAGTAAGATGGGAAATTATTTTTCCCTGACGTACAAATGAATTTTTTTAAACGTTTTAGGGTGTATATTGTGTTCAAAATGTCCTTACAGGACGCAGTCTTGCTTTCGACGACTTTTGGTTTTGTTTACAAAACACCAGGTGGGGTTTTTGTGCTGTATCCCTTGGATGTATTTATTAGTCTATCATGCTCGTGGGTTGAAAGGAGTTGTTGTATTGGAGTATTTATGTTGGATTTAAGGAAATGAGGGTATCCTTTGAAATGGGGACAGTTGAATTGGATTGAAAGTGGGAAAACTGTCAGCTGCAATGAAACATTGTAGGGTGCCCACAAATAGTGAAGTCCCCTAGCGCTAGAATATTTGTGAAAATGCAAGGTTCACTACCACAAACTTGACGAAAAGCTAAAGTCTTTTGGTTCTACAACCATCAAATCACTATATTACTGGGCGGTGGGATGAGATTGAAGGAGTTCTCAGTGAACTGAAACGTTAAACCTTTTTTGACAGAATGTCCTCCTTCAGACATGTCCCGGCTAATATGAGTATTTGTGGATCGAGACACATTTTATGTGAAACTATGATCCAAAATTGATTCAGACTTCAACCAAGAAGCCTCAAGGTTAGGATGTAGGGGTGGTTGCATTATGTACAACCTCACTCGGATCTGAATGGATCCATTGTGTTCCCCGGTGTGGTGGTGGGATACCCAAAATAAATGAAATAAATGTTAGATTATTTTCAGTTGGCCTCGCTGAACCATCCCGAGTTTCGAAGGAATTGTAGGATGGTTCTCGGTGGCTTGCTTGATAGTTCGCCCAGATCACTGAAGAAATGTTCTCCGAGGATTATCTTTTGGTTTTTGCTAAGGCTAGGGAACTCGCATAGGAGGTGGAATGTGTCCTCCTCGCCGTCTGTGTGGCCACACACTCTGCATAGTTCTGTTGTGTTCAAACACATTCTCTTTAGGTGAGCCGCTAGCAGATTGTGACCTGTTATGATACCTATAAGAAGTGATAATTGACTTCTGTTGCATGCGATGATTTCCTTTGTTTTTTTCGTATTTAGTTCTGTCCAGAGTGTTCTTGAGGTGGGGCATGTTGTGAATGAGGTCTATCTCTCGTTCGCGAGTTTTATGGATTTCACGGTGATCCTGGACTTTTGAAGTTCTAATGGGGTTAGGACTGAGTCATCGACCATTATCAGATCTATCTCCGAGCCTGTTCTTGCGAGCTTGTCCGCCTTTTCGTTCCCGTGGATGCCCTTATGTCCCGGAACCCAGATGAGCGTGACGTTATGATTAACGCTGAGTGCTTTAGAAGAAGCCTCAAGCTCTATTCTTGGTAACGAGCTCCCATATTAAGGTGGATGAATTCCTTTTTCTATCGTGTGGTTCAATTATATTTAGCTTATGCCAAGGAAATCATTCAAGGAATCCTTCCACTTGATTTATTTCTCACGACGGAGATGTCAAATGGCACGAGCGTGGCGGAATAATCCATGGATATCGAAAGATCCTGTATCTTGTGAATGGTATGCCTTTGGATGGTAGCGAAAGAATTAGAATTGCTGGCGATGGTTCGCTTCCAAGAAGATTAGATGGATCCATGTTAGATGACAGATTTAGCCTGCTAACTCAGTCTGGTGAAAAAAACGTCAGTACCTATGTGGGTGCGATTTTGGCACTTCTTCCCGTACTCGACTACTTGCGTGAGGGTCAAGTACGAAAAAGAAATTTTTGAATCACATGGACAACCAAAGAGTGATCAGGCGCATAGAGCGGACCGAGGTCAATTCAAAATGGCTTAACTATGGCCTGGGTCAGGGAATACGCAGACATCGAAGGCAAATAAAAACAGAAGGACAACCTGGCGAATCATTTTCCCCCCCTGGATAGAGGAATAGTGAAGGACGTGGTTGATATTGCTACGAATGAATATCGGGGGAGCGTCGAAAAATGCAGACAAACCAAACTGTTTTGCCTACTCCATCAAACGGGAAGTTCGAAACATGATATGAAGAAGTCTCGAACGGAAACTAGCGTTGTTCATGGGACGCGGAAACTTTAGATTCCATTTGAAGAAGTTGGGTTTTATTGATGGATGATATCTACAGGCTCTGTCTAGATAACGAGTGGAGACCTGAGTGTCCGGCTGCCAATGAAACCCAAAAGATTACCTTAATGCCTTTACCAGCGTTGACACGAGAAATAACGATCAGAGAAGAACTACGGAGAAATTCGGAGGGCATCTCTGATAAAGACGACTCGCAGAAGATAGATGAAGAGGGACCCATTTTTCATTGCGTAGTATTCCTATGCTTTAAATCTAGACCGGAGGGACAACGCAATCGGGGAAGATCTCACCTAAGCTGGCGTGCCAAAGTAGGGGGAGGTCTCAACCAACTTGGAGTGCGGGTAGCTTAGGATCGGGCTATTTGGCGAGGCTTGTTTTTTGAGGCCCAGGTTCACTCCGAGCTGTAGCGCCACTTATGTAAGTAAAAATAAGGATTTAAAGCTTAGTTATTGTATTACAAGTGGAGTTGTAATAGGCTATCCAAAGTTAGGTAAACGTAGGTAGAACAATGAATCGTTGTTTTATTGTTAGAATTGAGCGCCAGGTATAGTTTTCTTGCAACTGGGATTGTATGATGAGTTCCATTGCGACTCTTAGTTTGTTCCTTTACAAGGATCTAACTTTGACTTCAAAAACAACACCTTTTCACTTTTTCCATCAAAAAAGGATCACCACCAAAGTAGTTGAAGAACATAGAAATGCCAGAATGGCTGAACCATGTAAAAGTCAAGGACACACAAAGTTAATAGCACTTACATCTCTTCTATCCTTTGTATATCCTTTTAAAACAATCTTACTCCACTTACAGCACGTTTGCAAAAATTGTCATACCATGAAGTGCTTCCTGCTGTTATTACCTCCCCTCCCCCCAAACCAAACGTTCGCAACACACATGAGTGTGTAGGTAAGCAATAGCAACACTCCAATGAAACACATAGAAAAGTGCAAATCATTATACATAATGAAAGCCCGCCTTCTGAGAAAGTCATGCTACAAGGATACCGGCAACAACTCGGGCCCAGGATGTGCAAGTGAAATATAACGTATGTATAACTCAATTCTCCGTGACTAAGCATTATTGGATGGTATTACCAATTCGCAAAAACAATTCGATTAGGCTCATTTGCCTTCACTGCTACTACTGCCGAGTCACGGGACGGGACAGGCACGAACGCCAACACATTATCCCATTCGCCTGTTTACTGGTTTACACCATATTCCCTGGCACAAGGACGCCACCGCCGTTCAATGAAAGTGGATAGTGGCGTCGCAACACGTCGATTGAAATCGGAATAGTAAATGATGTTGATGAGGGGTATTCAATTATTTCGAAATTGAATACAACTGTGATCTCCTCGATATATCATTCAAGGAAACACCATTGGAGCATCCCTAAGCATCCCTGATTGAATTCCCTCAGTGAAAGGTGAATCGAGGAGCATAATCACCCGGCAGAGCTGTGCCCCCACCTCTTAATGTAATTGAAAACGATTTTTAGAAGAGATGCGTATGCGTATGTGTACTCCTGTCGCAAGCTGGATGAGCTTAGCTTAGAACTACGTTGTAAGAATTTTTTCACATCGTCGATGAAATTAATTTGTTTGTACAAGCTCGTGGATTTATTATCCTTATGCATAACAAAACAAAACAAAACCCGATATAAATATTATCCACGTGTATGTCTTCATTATAAATGTGGCGTGGAGTGGAGAGCAGCCAAGCGAGAACAGGGGAAAGACAATGCACATACTGGGTAGCGTTAGGAACGTGAGGATTACAGGAAATAACTCTAATTGAAAATTCATAACGTGCTTATTATTTCTGTATCCGCTTCGTTCCCTTTGAGCGGCGCGTGGAATTGGCGGATTTGTGTTAAGCAATTGCTACTGTCTTAAGTAAACGAAGTAGCATTTAGCTGTTATTTAGTCGGGAAAAATTGCTTTTTTTTTCTTTTACTTTGTTCATGATATATCCTTGAGATTATACAATTTTATTTGGAAGAAGACAGATTATATTAATGTGAGAGTCGCGGACAAGGATGGCATCCTTTGAATTCATATTTGGATAGAACGCAGCTTGAAGGAGGTGGTTTAAATTCGTCAGATTTTGTAAGAACATAACATTGAAACTGGGGAAAACAACCTTTAGAGATACACCAGATAAGGGTGTAAGGGACTGTCGGGGCTGTAGTATCAAATTCGTATTCACTGCAAAAAGGAAGCCAAAGAAATTTTTGACAACGATCAATCTAACGAAACGAAACCGAAGTTTCTTTAGAACTTAAGATTACATCATTACCATTTGTAGGCTACCATAAGTGGCCATAAATAGCAGCAGCACAGAGACCCGGAGCCTTCTGAGAAGTTAGCTCTTAGCGCACGGTGTGGGAACCAGTCGTCTTTGAAAGCACGTCTCCTCGTGGTCGAGAGGAGATTCATCTAGGAACATAACGCTCGAATTCGAATAGAATTGGCGGCGGCAGAGGCGAAGGAGCTCACCAATGCAAGGGTGATGGACTTCTGAAATTAGAGGAAGGTGGACGGCGAGACTGATTAGAGACGTTGCTAAATGGAAGGAAGGGAAACATGGCGAAGTAAACTACCATATCACCCAGTTTCTAACCAGACATGGAGACTTCAATGCATATCTTCATCAGATGGAAAAAGTAGGGAGCATCACTCTAGAAAATATCGTGGGAGTGCTGATCTTGAGCAACGAAAGGAAAAAGAGAGAAAAAGATGAAAATATACCCTCATAAGAATATAGAAAAAAAAATTGAATCGGGATCCTATTGGGTATAAGGAAACCTCGCCTGGACGGATCCAAAATAGAAATAGGAACTGGTTCTGGAATTTTTTAAGAATCACCATGTGCGAACTTCACAGTCAGCCTTGGTAAATACTTGTCTATAATCTTAGCCAAGGTCTCTGTCATCAATCCGTGTGTGTGACAATCAAGCCGCTCACACCTTGGGGAAAACTATCTTCGTCTTTTCAGGGAGTCAACCTACACTAAAAGCGCTTGACTTGCCTGTTATCATTAAGTCCAAGCTAGTCCTAGAAGCCCCCAATGCCATCTCGATTATAGCTAGGAACAACTTTGTTTTTTCTGTCGGGTATTGGAACACCACGTTGGAACACTCAGATACAAAAACAGGTCCATTGTACAACATAAGCCGTGTTTTTTTGAGAACTATACTCACTTCCGTCAAAAAACGATTCATACTCAGTAGCAGCCGCATTAACCAATTGGTTTGCGGCTCGATTTCTTTTTCTTCATTTGACCGTTTGCAAATGTCAAAACCGAGAAAAAGCAACAAATACGATCGGCTAAGAGCTAATTTATGAGATTTTTCGCGCTCTGGTGGTCAACTTATGTAGTTCTATCCTCACTTGCTGCTACTGGGAAAGGTATCGCCACTTGGTGTGTTGTTATTGCTTTGTGTGTAAAATGCTACTGGGCTGGGTATACAGCTCCCAAAAAAACACGGCTATAGTCATCCTTCACTGAATTCGTGTCTACAGCGGATTTGTGGGCAATGAAAAAGTCGACTCAATGGCAAAAGATGGTGCATCAAGAACAGTCATTGGACTCGAACCATACTGTGGATTTAGCAAATCACTTTTCTGTAAATGATGCTTGCACGTAAGAATCCATAGAAGTCTGGTATAAAACATCAGGAGAAGCATGCATGCAAAGAAAACCTAATTTCATTGTGAATAGGAACAACCTCAGAGTCCTAATTCGAATCTAGATTCAAGCTGAAGACTCTGTCTTAAGAGCGAAGAGGCCTCTCTATACATATCCTGACGAAATGCCCAGTCGTCTTTCAATTGGTGGATGTTCCAATGGCACAAAATTTGCTGTCACCCACCCAAAGAAGTAACTTAACGTCCTGACATCTTCTGGAGTATAACAAATCTAGAAAACATAGGGGAAGGCAAAATAAAATTCTGAAGAGGAACCGCAGTGCCAATGACTGTGAACAACTCTCTTGAATACACACAATATGGCATTTATGTATATTTGTCATTTCGAAAACAGACCAAAGGCCATCGCATACATTCCTAGTTCAGCTGCAGCAACCAATCCACCCGTTTGCAAAACTGCTTCGGAACTTTCGCCCCGGGCTAGTACTACAAATAAATATCCTGAAACAGCTCTTAAATAAAGGCATCAAGTTGTGAATTTAAATTCTTTTGAAATTCATTCACCGACAATGTTCATACTAATTACATGAAGGACCTCAACATTTTCCATGAGAACATTAGCTTTCTGTACACTGCAGCACTAACGGTGAGTTACTAAACTTCCTCTCAACATTAAAGTAGAAGTTTTCTCGTTCAGTCGTCAAATACCAACTTTAGTAACAACTTTTAGACAGTTAATGTTCTTACGACTTCCACTTTCTCAAGAAGGTCTCCATCTCCCTCTCTCTCTTACTTTCTCTCAATCATATACATATTCGTGTTTATATGTGTATAAGCTTGTACTTGATTCTAGAAATGCTTACACGCGCACAAAATCCAACTTAAGCGAGCTATGAGTGCGATTATAGCGTGTATAGTTTCGATTCTATTTTTTTGCATTAACGTGAATATGAGTTGGAGAAACCTTGTTGTAGCAATTCGAAACTTCCCCCCTTACGCGTATATACATACGTACGAACAACCCACTTGTTAGATTATATAGGTGAATTGCATGCAGGTGAAAGATTCAAGTATGTACTGTGCTCGCCGTCTCTTCTTGTGTGTAGTTCACTTGAATTTCATACGTTTACTTATTTCTAGGATTTTTTTTTGTTCCTTTTTTCTACTCCTTCGTAGTGCTCTAGTGTTCACTTCAAGGACCTTCGTTTTTTTTTTTTATGGTGTATGGCAATACTTAGAGTTGAAACCACTGTTAATGAGCGTTTTAAGATGTTTTTTGTTGAGCTGCACTATCGGATCTTATTTTACTTAGAATGCACATTATTTTTGAATTTTTGAGAAGGACTAGGTGGTATAGGGAAGGATTCTTTTTTTTTTTTTCTAATGAAATCCTTGAGCTAAGGAGAAAGACGAGAAACTTTTCTGTAGCACGTGAATGCATGAATGGAGAGTGGATAGACTTGTATTAACTGCGGCTTGGGTAATGTTGGGATGATAAAAGGAGCAAGGGTTTCGCCATGTGTCCTCGCGATCTAAGAATCATTTTTGGTATCAACCATATGGTTGAATGGATTGATGAGTATCATGCTTCAAAATAAGAGATGCCACTATCCTAATCGCTAGTTTGAAGTGGCCTTCTCGCGAGGAGATACACTTAAATCAAAAGTAGACAGAATCTTTGGTAGGATGTGTGATTTGTAAAATTATGCGGTTGATGGCAGTGTTGTACTTAAAATCGGGGACTATGCCCATTCTACAGGACCAATTAGAGTCGGATTAAGGGTTATTAGAACGTTTAGGAGAGTTGAAAACCCAAGCGTATTTCGAAGGAATCATTACTTTAAAACAGCCGAACTTGTTGGGCCTTGCTCGAGGGATCGGCAGGCATCTTACACCGGTGATGCAGAAATGATTTTGAAGAAATTTCAGACCTAGGATTCGTTGGCCGGTCTAGGGGCGCCTTCAAGGAAGAACGTGGTGAGCACTATAGTATCCTGGGAGGTGTGGGTTTTACTGAGCTCCTTGTTGTTAGCAGTTGAATGAAGTTTTTCGATTCACCTATTCCATTCGGCTACAGTCCAGAGCGTTCCGAATTTTTAATTGCTGAAGCTACGGTTGGGATAAAGGCAGGAGATACAGAGGCAGGCGATGTATGTGAAACAGGTCCAACATGTGTGGCAGGTACCGCAGGTGGAGTAGATGGAATTGGTTCGGAATCAATGGCAAGAAAGAGCTTATCTAGCAAGGATTTCTTGTTGGGTGGCTGCTTGTCACAGGAGATTAAGTCAAGCTTGCTGGACGTGTGCTTCAATTCGTCTCCGATTTCGATGACAGCTAACCTGTTCGAGCCCGATACATCTTTCAGAGAATCTAACTGATACAGTCACATACACATACAGTCACAGTCATATCTTGCTGCGACAAAGTTCAAAACTATAGCTGAGCAAGGTAGGGTAGGTTAGGTGGGTGCTTTGGGACTACAGTCGCTAATCACGTAGACCAACAGTTGGGTCGAATATGCACATATTACTTTGTTACTTACTCCCTTAAGGTGGTACTACAGTCCGGGATGGACCTGGGTCTCAACCAACAAGCGTCTCCACCCAGCTCGATCTTAAGCTAGCTCCCTCGAGTTTCGCATGCCAAGTTGGTTGAGGTCTCCTTCCATTTGCATGCGCCGCCTGAGTTGCGGTCTTCCTCTACTGCGCCGTACCTAGGGGGAAGATTCAAAGATTTTGCGGGCCGGAGCATTGGTGTCCATCCGCTCTACATGACCCAGCCATCTCAGTCGTTGAACTTTCACTCTTCTGGCTAAGTCAATGTCGCTGTACAGCCAGAACAGTTCGCCATTGTATCTCCATCCCACTTACCGTGGGACCGAAAATTGCCCGAAAAATTTGTTTCTCAAAACAGCCAAGAGCAACCTCATCCACTGGGACTGGGATTATTGAGGTCTTGCTAGGGGTCACTTTTGTTGTTCGAGAGAGGGCTTTGCTATTTAATTGCCTTCTTAGCTCAAAGAATCTGCGATTGGCAAGAGTTGTTCTTCGTTTGATCACGGTGCTGGTGTCATTGTCTGAACGACCTAAACTACCTGTCCGAGACGTCAAAGTTGGATGGCCTTCCATGTTGACAGCATATACTTGGTCTTGGTCTCATTGACTGTTAAACCCATTTAACTCTTAAAGCACGAAAGCATTTTGAAATTTTCAAAACCTATTTGCTATTTCAAATGAATACCAACACCGGTGTTTGATTAACGACCGGAACAGGAACTCCTAAATTTATTACCCGTCATTAAATTACACGTACAACATGCGCATACCTCCAGGACCGCAGTGCACACAGCAATTATGTACACCAACTCCCCATTTACGCCACATTGTTTTTCAAAATTATTTGCACCGCAAATTATTCCATAAAAACAAAACGGAAACATATGTATAAGGCGGCAGGATGTTTGTTTAACGTTCAATTCATTTGCTGATTGTTCATCCGGAAGTCGGAACAACATCCGCCATCCTACCCCGCAACGTGTGCAGATCAAAAGTAAATACGAAATAACTCATTATCTAACGCAGTGTTATTAGTATTTCATTCAACCGTTCCCTCGAGAGCGTATGCGCTGCGCCTCTTCTTGTTCGAATATTAACTTAACAGCAACTGCAGATGACCGCATTCCGTGTAATTAGTTCAATAATTAGATTACACTTTAGTGATAGAAGCCGTTGTATAGATATGGTATGCCGTCACCGGTGTTATACTTGTGTGTACAGCTTTCGCAATGAGGGAAAATATTTTCAGAAAATTTTGATTGAATTTTACAACACGGTAGGGATACGCTCTAATGATTGCATTTGAATAAATGTTCGGCTTACATACTGGAAATGAGGGCTGTACGACCTTTTTGTGAGCACCGAGCTATTAGGCTTCGAGCTTTGTTTTTGCAACGAGGTATTGATTAATGTTGGTGGAATGCGTTTAGAATTTATGTGTTTATAGATGATTTCATAGATGGTGAGGACGTGATGAAAGGGAATTGAGGTCTGCCTCTTCTGTATCTGTACACGGTCAACTAAAGTTTTTATAAAGGTGTTTCTTAAGTTCTTTCCTAGGGGTTTTTGCTGTTTAATTGCTGTCTTTGAAGACTGATCAGAACACCGATATTGTGGAATTATTGTTTATTCACGTGTCTGTATTATTTGATCTTGATGTTCAAAGGGTTATAGCGAACGGACCAGTTATTTCTCAATGAATCTTACCGACAGTAAGTAAAGGCATAGGCTTTTGGAAGACAGCTTTCGATGTATTGATCTGAGTTTCATACAACTTTTCTCCAAACAACATTTTAGACGCTTCATGAAAGTCCGACGTCTTTTCTGAAACTTTTGCTGATAAAAGAGGCATCAAAAGTCTCAGCGAACATCTTCTGTTGCCATCCTACATGAAGAACACAGAGACAGGGCTTCTCGGAGTCCTGATCTTCAATTTCAAGTTGTCTTTTAGTACTGCCTTAACTTAAATTCAGACTTTTGTCAATTTTTCCAGTCTTTAACAATGCTAGGATTGACCATGACTCTATTATCTCGAGACGTTAATGAGTACCAATTGCAACAATGCCATTTGCTCTGTAGTGAGGGTCGATTACTCAAGTCGATTGGTCTGACACCTCATGAAACTGCTCAAAATGCGTTTTTTTGTTGTGTGGATCCGGTTTTAACTTTCTTTGCAGACCACGCAGGAGGAATGTGATCGGGCTTCTTTAGTTTTTGAACCAATTGTACATAAATTCGACATTAGGTTAGGTTAGGTTAGGTAAATAGGTGTCCCGTGGGACTCATTTAGACTCAGAACCCATTGTGATGCCTATCCACAGACCTATTTAGAGTTATTAATAAAGGATAGGGGTTTCGGCTTAGGTTACTGTTACTAGAAGTCTTTTTCGGCTGTGAGATAGCGCTGGTCAGTGGCAAAGGTGAGTTAAATTTTTCTACAAAAACCATTGAAGAGAGCCCTCAGTATTAGGCAGTGGCATGTTGTGACACCAGCGATGGTGTAAATTTGTGTTTTGTTGAGACCTCCCTCAACCTTTGGTCACCTATTTTAGGCCGGAGAAGTCTGGTGGAAAGGCTCGCGGTCAGATTCCTGAACTATATATATTTCTGAGGCTGCAATGACTGGTGAGGAAGCCAGCAAGCCCACTGATATCGTTCCTTTTGTGATTAAGAATATATTTCGTGGTTTTGTTCAGGGATCAGATGGGCCTTTTAGACTGTCTAAGACCCTAAATTTTGTTCCAGTAGAATAGGAAGTTCCGTTTTCCCAGTTTTCCAGACTTGTTCTGAACGCGGAAGTAGGGATGCCGCAGAAGGGTTCAGCACCTAAGTATCTTTTTGTAGAACCTTTTTGGCAAGTTGGTCTGCAATTTCATTGCCTTCAATGCCTCTGTGTCCTGGAACCTACCAGAGCTGGACTTTGTTCCACTTTGAGAGTTCTTGGAGAGTATTGAAGCAGCCTGAAATGGCCTCTGAGTTAGAGTAATGGGAACTCAGTGCTTTAAGCGCTGCTGACCATCGGTGAATATATCTCTTCATACTGAAGTCGAGAATAATTTCGGCACAGGTATCAATAGTTGCAGTTATCAGAGATGCCGCTGTGTCCAGGCGCCCAACAAATATTTAATTGCATAGTCAACTCGTTAAGGGTAATCGAGGTCAGTCAGAGAATTGTTAGTGACATTTGATAAGGATTTCAAAGCTGTTTGGCTGTACGGATTTGTTTCACTTGAAGAGGTTTTCCAAAGAATAGAAGAGGACAGGTGGACAAGCTATAAGACGAGCTAAGAGATAAGCCATCAGAAGAATTGTCAAAACAAAATCTGATTTTGAAATTACATCCAAGATCTGTGTGTGCTATACCAAGATTTTGATGTCAATGAAAGCCTCACAGTGACCCCAATGATACAGTTTTGTCCTATTCAGCCAGACATTTCACAGAAAAACAATCAAGGATTCCACCATTACAACAGCTCCACTCTGAGGAGGACACTCATTTAATCGCAACCAAAACAACGAGCATGCGAGTCTTTTGAATAAAGACGAGATTGAAAATGTAAGCACGGCAAAAGACAAATAAGATTTTTTGAAAGTCCCTTACAAGCTGTGCTCTAGCCTGCATTATAATTTTCGGCAAACAAGAGTGTCCAGAAATGTCTCATACTTAGCTCTTAACTCTTCTTAGTTTACATTGCAAACCTTCCGCAAAGGCTTAGACTATAAGCTTTCAAAAAACTTTGTCTGGGAATTTGAGAAAAATCGGAAATATTTCAAGGATATACGAGTACTTCAACCGTTTCACCTCCCTTATTTCCATTTTCTTTGTAAAATAAACCACCAAGGGTCAAGGGCTATCGCTCATAATAGACAATCTATTGTTTTGGAACCCCATGTGTATGTACCTTTAAAATAACCCACACCCACACTTGTTCAGATTTTAGATCTTATCATAGAAAGCACTAAAGATATTTTGGTAAACTTTTGAATTATGTTCATGTAGGCATATTTGCTACAGGGAAACTTTCTCTATAAGTGGAAATAACTTTAGTTGAAGTGGTGTCATGCAGGCCAATGTAGTGCCCTCTTATGAGAATATCTAATAAAGATGTAGTGCATCTTGTGACGAAGTGCCACAAGTGGATACTATCAAAGGTTGTGCAAACTTTGCAATTAGCCTTTTGAGGGAATTCAACACACACACATGACTTGAAACTATACAGTCTACAAAGATAAGGGTTCAGTGGAGTAGAGTTTCGATTGGCAGCGAAAAGTCATTCAGAAATATAAGAAGTGTCCTTTATTAAAAGCGAATCTATCGTGTGTACTTGTGTGTGGATGGCCTTGTAAAATGATTACCTGGAAGCATGGCAGGTTGAGGGATACTTGTGAATTTGTAAGGAACTGCAGGGTGGACAGAATGAAAATTCACGATGGGTTCTAACAGAAACGCTGGAACATCTTCTCATCTTCCTTCAGATCGTCACTTTAGTTCGTCTTCATACCAGTCCATGTAGGTAATCCTAGATCTTAAAGTGTTCTGGTGGCATGGACTAGCTTGGGTGATTTTTTAACTCTAGGTTTTCCCAGCAAAAATTAGTATCAACTTCTCATTCGTACATCTTTTACAGGGTTGATTCCCTTACAAAAGATTATCACTTATGGTTTAAGGTTCCTTAAATCAAAAAATCTTGCTTACTCCATTGTCGTAAGAGTCTTTTAAAAGAAAGTGTGGTGCATCTTTGAAAATGTTTAAATGATTTCATTCTTCGGAGGTCTTTCACCGCCACCTGGGCTTCCAGTTGGCGTTAATCGGGTCCCTAGTCTGCCAATTTTGATTTACTTCACTTTGCTTCCACTTTGCTCCAAAGGAGCTCGTTGTCTGCCAGCTTGTTTGTTATCTCACAAATTATAGTCATGGAAGTCCTCAGTTTAATCATTTTTTATCTTGGATATGATTCTACACCTCCTTGCTCGATTCAGTTCGTTCGCTCGGTGGAAAGACTCTTCAAACAGATTTGGCTGATCGACCTTCTGCTCTAGCTTTAATTCGTCGACATTTCCCAGTTTGGACAGGAACCAGGGGATAGAAGCTAGATTTGAACCATTTCCTGAACCTTCTCTTATGAAATCGTTTTGACAGACTTGACAGCAATGATCGTTTCACTCATCGAGTAATTGAAGGCAATTGCTTATCGAAAGTGCTTTGGTCATGCCTCTACGATTTGGTGGCTCTGTTAGCTTACTTACTTACTTATCAGGCCAGCGACTCTTGGAGGGTCTGAGCTTAAACTAATGCCGCTTTCCATTCTTTACGGTCCCGGGCATGCTGCTTCCAATTTACTAGACTAAGGCTTCTGGCGTCCGCGATTGCCTGATCTTTAAACCGGAGGTTCGGTCTTCCTCTTCTTCGCGAACCAGGTGGCTGGGATTCGAAGATCTTCTTAGCTGGAGCATTCTCGTCCATTCGCTCGATGTGGCCGAGCCATTGCAGTCGACGGATTTTTACCTTCCGGACTACATCCACATCTTTGTACAGCTCGTAGAGTTCGCGGTTGTATCTTCTCCTCCATTCGCCCTCCTCGCAGACTGGACCAAATATTCGATGTAGGATTTTTCTTTCGAAGGATTCCAAGATCTGATCCGCTGTCTTACTTATCGTCCAGCATTCAGCTCCATAAAGCAGGAATGGCAAGATCAGGGTTTTGTAGGAGTTTGGATCCTTGTTGTTTAGACAAACCGAAGTAGCAGCGGTTGCCTAAGGTTATCCTTCGTCGAATCTCAACTAGGGTGTCATTTGTGGAGTTAATGTTTGCCCCGCGGTAGGTAAACTCCTTCACAACCTCAAAATTATAGCTGTCAATTGTTAGGTTTTGACCTAGACGGTGTTCGACGGATCGGTTTTTGGTAGACAGCATATACTTTGTTTTATCCTCATTTATTGTGAGACCAACTCGTTGGGCTTGTTCTTGCATTGCCGTAAAAGCCTCAATAATGGCGCGCTGGGACCGGGCGATGATGTCGATATCGTCTGCGTATCTCAACAGCTGGATGGATTTGTTAAATAAAGTGCCTCCTGTGTTTACGCCGGCCTTTCGCACTACCTGCTCCAGCACAAGATTAAAGAAGTCACACGACAGCGCGTCTCGTTGCCGAAATCCGGTGCATGTTTGGATCTGTTAGCTTAGATTGCGGAAAAAAATGTAACCTTACTGCGAGCAAAAATGCAAAGATTCTCTGTCTTCCATTCCTGAATGCTTTTCAATCAAAATTAACAATGGTCCATTCCATCCAACTTTTTATTGAATGTCACTTTAAGCTTGTTTCGCAAAGCAAATTTTTACAGCGTTCCACAGCCTTTAGTACGGAGTTGCTGATTGCTTGTGCTCTCTTCGAAAGATCGTCCTAAAACTGTTGACCATTTATGGAATCGATAAGTTAAGTCTGTCAGCTCTGTGTTCCATCTGCTTCGAATGGTTGCAGTATGAAGACAGATGTTACGAATTACTTACATGGTGGGGATCTTGTTCCATTCCAATGTCAGTTCTAGGGTCTATTTCGGATTCTCAAAACGATTTCGGAACCGTCGTCACGTTAGATTGAATTTCGCAACTCAACTGACTTTGTAGCCACCCTAATACTTGTGCATAGTACCACTTAAGCTGGGTTACGAACTTACTCGCTACGTAGATTGACGTCGCCACAAAGATCTATCCACCGTCATTCTTAAAAGCTCGTTCGTGCATCAAATTTAGGTTCTCAGGATGTACTATCCGTGTCATATGACGCATGGTTATGATATCTCTTCCTGGACTGCAGTTGTTGAGACTGTGTAAAACGCTTAGGTTTCAAACTTCTAGGACTTTATGATACTCAATAAAATGCCAAAGCTTATAAGCAATCTCCAAACACGAATACATACATGCGTATGTACATATGAATAAATCCCTATTTTTACCAACTCCCAAGTTGCTGTAAAAATAAGCCATCTATTAGGATGAAGTAAATTTAGAAATAGAAAAACGTTTTCCATTTACTGTAATACGTTCGTAAAACCACCAGCTTTTGGCGTCTCGGAGGCATAAAAACGTTAATGTGTCGTAAACGTGTGTCTCAAGATAGACTTCCGCGAACAATGCCCCACTAATTTTCGTTGGAAATCATAAAAGTATTGAAGTGTACACACACATTCTCTCGATAAAATGCAAACATACTTGTACAAGGGTGAGGAAAAAGGATTTGCATCGACTCTTAGCCCTCTTACCCGCGTGATTCTTATAAAAATTCCACTTTATGACCGTTTCATAAATTTGTCCTGGCGCGCTATGTCATATTATTTGCCCGACAATTGAGGAATTTCGGATAAAGTGATGCTTGTTCCTGCGTATATTTTCCCCGAGAACGGAGAGGTATCTTATTGTTTTATTACCAATCCGCCTTGGCGTGGCAAAAGTCTGTTCGTTATTTCATTTGTCCTGTTTGGATACTTATGCTCATGACGATTTCGTTGTGTTATTTCATTTTATCCCAGAAAAAAAGGATTTTTTTTATTTTATTTTTTGCATTTCATGTGGTACCTATTAATTTAACTGATATTTGGTTTTCTTTAAAAGGATGCAGCCTAGGGGCATGAGAGGGAAAAGGAGAGAGTGAGAGCAAAATCATGGAGCTTTGTGAGGTAATGAAACATTTTCTACGCTCGAGCAGCTGCGTTTAAGTGCATTTTCTTTGGCAACGTATCTTTAAAATGATGAATTCTTAGTTCTTCAAGGGCTTTATGTGTCTTGCCGTGACAAGGGGGTTAAGGGATCTGGTCGGCTTTTGTGAGATGCAAGCAGCAGGAGGTTTCTTTAGATTTTGTCTTCAATACTTTTAGGTTCACCAAAAGTTACTTTCATCATCATTAGTTAAGACGTCTTATGCTGAGGCTTAAGGAAAACATCGAGAGCTGCACAGACTTGAGAGTTGGCTGTGCATTTCGCACTGCGAATAGCAACGTCACTACTGCGCCGATGAAAATCGACGTCCAGAAAGGATACAAAGCCTACCAAAATGGCGAAAATGCTGGAGTGCTTTTGGGAAAAACTGGTGGATATACCGACTTATACCTAACCTCTAATCATGGATTGACAGACATTACGGAGAACTGGATTCCCACCTAACCCAGTTCCTGACAGGACATGGATGGGTTTCGTTCCTCAGTACTTGCACAAATATAAGCACGGTGCTAGTCATTATAACCCCCGATGCATGGATTGTATAGAAAAAGCCGAACACATGATATTCCAATGGCAGCGATTTGCCGGGGTAAAGAAAATCCTGAGGAGACAATGTGGCTAGCACAAACCTCAAAGGCATGAGATGCAGACCTTGAACGCAAAACGTTCGGATTGAAAGAAAGAACTACGAGCGCAAGAAAGACTGAGGGAAGTCTTCAACCGAGACGTAAGTCCACTCTGTGAAGAAATGCCTTAACCGAAGTACCGCAGGGACTAAGGAATAGAGGTGAGGTGAGTTAAGTGGGTGGAAACTATACAAAGATGCACGATTAAGAGTTTACTTAGTTGTACGTTGCAAGCTCCCTGAAACTGGACATTTTCGGTTTTAATGTAAGTTTGTTCTGGTGGTAAAGCGAGACTCTGTCGTCGGTGACTTTCTTCCACTAGCTACTCATGAGAACAACATTTCTTTCAACAATTTATTGAATCAAGAGAATGATGCTACTTTAAGTGGATCCACACTTGGGGTAGAAGCTCCTTCTCTCTCAAAGCAAGTAACAAAAAATAGTGCGCGACTGACAATGTGTGTCGCCAAGGGGCTCTACGCCGAGTTAACATGCATTTCTCTTGTCCCTCCGTTAATGGCTGGGTCTGCAAAAAAAACGCAAGATGGCTCCAGCACACCCGCAGATGCTAGAGGTAGATTCTCACTCAACAAGAAAAGGACTCACGTCACTCCCCTCTATCGAAGTGCTCTGCAAAGCCAAATGGTATTGGAATTGTAGCATGTAGCTTCGAGGAGACCTTTCTCGTTATCAGACAAATGTCTTTAATCTAAGACGTGATTTTTGAGCTGATCATTGCCTTGAGTGGTTCACAGGACTTATAGGCGGTATAAAGCCGTAGAAAAGTGCCTAATTGAAAGCTGTCAGAGAGGATGAATTTCCTTCCGATCAAATTCTGGTGTGACAGTTTCTTGATAGCTCCTCCTTGAGCAACGAAAGAATTCTCACTGCGAGGAAAACCCAAAGCGAGGGTCTTTTCGACTTTTAATGAAGAGTCATTCCAAAAAGGAGCGTAGGAAGACTCTCTCAGTCGACCAAAAATAAGCTGACCCTACCATAATCTACATCCGAGACTTAAAGGCTCCCAAGGAACATTTCCAACATCTCTATTGGTGCAATCCCTATCAGGTACACATCAACTGTCGATCTCAGTCACCATTCAGACCTCGCCTTTTATCATCCCCCACATGACTAAGTTCACGACCCACTACATAACCTTCTGGGGCCTCAGTTGCAGCGAGCTTGTCTTCTAAGGAAGCCAATGCTAATGCATTGCTCGTTGTCGAAACATGCAGCTTGGTGCGCACTTTTATAGAAGCGTCAAGGCAAAAGATAGTGGTCGTAGAGCGACACCTAAGTAAGTAAGTAGTCGTAGAGGTAAGACCATGATGAGACTTTCAATAGCTTAACTCTCAAGTCTTAATGGCGTACAAAGTTCTCCAGATAAACCCGATCATGTAAAAGAGATTTATTAACAAAAGGTTGGACATTCAAGACGCATAGTGCGATCAAAAAAGCATAAAAGGTCTTAAAACTAAAATTCAGAAGATAAATTACCAGAACTAGATCCAGAATCAAGGATCTGGTTGTTCTTCAGCTCGAAGTCTCCACAGACATAGGTAGACAGTAACTTGTCATTACATTGGTAGAGACACAAATTTCTGTGATGTGACACACAACGTTGTCTTCATCTATGCTTACTGACTCGTATGCATGTTCGAACCGTTGGTTCTCACACCTTCAACTAACCGCTTCGACGTTCAGAGGCTGGCAGGCAAGGCTTCTTGAATTAAGTCAAGGTACACTGTGGATTGTAGGGCCATCTGTCAAAGGATTTGTTGCATCTACTCGTGCATCGAGGGAGACCTATTACCCGAGTCTTCTCATTATAAGATGGCCGCACCACAGGAACAACGAATAAGTTTTTCACATATAATACTTACACCTAAATCATTTGTTTTAGAAAACACTTTCTTTACGAATTAAAGCACAGCTTCTAATCTTCCAAAAAAGTTTCCCTTAAAATTTAAGAATTTACGAAGCACTCATAATGTCCCCTTCAGCTCCTTCAAATGTCTTGATTGGCAAATACTACGCCATTCCCCCTGTTGGTGTAGACATAATAAACACACTCAAAAATCTCTTAGAATTTAAGACCCTTAGCTGACTGTAACCTACGACCTATAAATCCTGACCGTAATTGGAGACCGTTTTCAAGGTTTCCACCCAAATATGTCAACGAGAATACAAACTCCAACTCACATCGTTCCCTGATTGATTGCTCCTAGTCGTCCTTTCCACTTCCAATCGCTTTAATTGTAAATTCTGTTCCTACACATATTGAACTTTGATTCTTCACTGATTGGATGGGTCACATTAACGTAGTTTCACATCAGGAAATCCCTAACGAAGGTCGATTCAGGAATTAATTACCTCATCCATTTGTAATTTTCTAAAAACCAGGTCACACAAGAAAGGTACCAATTTTGACAGAAAACCACAACCAACCGAGCAAGCAAGCACCACCCGGTGTACAAAGTTTCCTTTAATTCTTAACAGTTAGTCCCTAACAAAGCCCACAGCGACGGCGGCGGCAGTGGGTTTACAAATCATCTTGGTTAAAGGTAGAACGTCCACATAAATTATTTCCCCCTAACCTCTCTCTATCGCAGGCACACGAACGCCACAAGGAACATATGGAGTGTCGTTGGTAAATGCCAGAACCGAAATCTGGGAGAAAATTATTTATAACCCAACCCCGGGGATCGCTAGACAACACGTGAATATCCTTTCAATTGGAGCGGGGACCCTCTGGTCGGCCTAATCTCCATTAAGAGGATACGCAACTACGAAATAATGAGATGATTGTTCATTTTTATTTGGGGAAATTATTGAAATTGTTCCGGGACGGGATTTAGGGATATGTTAGGAGGCTCTTCAGCATCATCTCATCCATCGGAGAGGGTTCTTTTCAGTTCGTTTTTTTTTGTGACCATCCAATGGCAGTGTTGTTACTTAGGAAGGTCACACGTGCTGGGCGGATATCAAAACATACTAGGACGTGACACACATGGCAAAGTGAGAATGAATTGTTGGGAGACACTTTTACGTAATAGCGAGGACATTTCCGTTGGCATGGTTAAGTCTGGGGATTCGTGAAGAAATGGAAAAATCCAAAGTTATGTAGAACGAGGGAATAGATTTTTAAATTAGATCCAGTTGGTGATAAGTGGGGATACATCTAGAATTGTGTTTGCTTTTAAATATTCGTTTGTGTGACGACGTACATAGATTGTTTTCTCTTCTTTTTTTTATCCTTTAGGAAATGATCAGTTATCTTCGGGATGATGGAATTGAAAACGGTGGTGTACAAAGCGGGCACATCTGCGGGGTCTATTCTGTGTCAGATAACGATTACGATAACAGAGGGAGGGAGGAACTTGTCAACAGAAACGAGTGTTTTCCATTCTTGTCAGGGATGAAATACTCGAACGGAGAACAGAGCTTGAGTTCTAAATAGCTCAGCTTTGAGCCAGATAAAACCAATATCCGCGATGGGGAAGCTAATTAATTCGAAAATAGGTTGGGTTTTGTTAAGAAGGATGTTGAATGAAGACGAAAATATTAAACTTCACCTTTCCAACCCTTAAATCGGTTCTAACTTTGCCATGATTTCAAAGAATCTAGAGTCTATAGTGTGAAGGCATTGATCTTATAGCACCTTAAAGTGACGTTGGTTCGATTTTGTGTACTATTTGCAACAGCAGCTTCTGTGCATTCCGCAGGACTCGATTCTTGGACCGCTGTTATGTACAATTGAATACTTTGGCTACAAGTCCATGATGGACTGAAATTATAGGATTCGCCTACTACCTTGCGCTAGTGGTGACAGCGAAATACCGTGATCAACAAGAGTTGACAGTAAAACTAGTTGTTTCCGTCAAGGAATGACTGGAGCTAAAGGTTCTAGCGCTGGTTGGCAGATGAAAAGGCGTAGGCGGCTCAAGGTGTGGAATTGCCACGGCGTAATAAGGGTGAAATTGTGGAAGTTGTATGGAATACTTATCGGAAAACGCTTTTAAAGCAAAATTGGCGTTTTCCAGAATGTTGTCAAATGTTGGGATCTCAAGAAGCAAACAAATATAATCGCTAAAGTGGTGAGCTCGACAAAGCTATACGTATCGTCTGTCTAGGTGGACGCGTTAAATGTTAAAAATGAACTGGAAAGAGATGAGCAGCGTCTTTTGGTGTTACCCCGATGGACACCCTAGCTAATGAAGAAAAACGATGGCAAAAGTCAAAGCATCAAAGTAGTAGAGGTGTGAAGGCAAGTGAAAGCTGCTTCGGTGATGAGATGGTTATGACGTTGGAGCGCTTCACATAAGAGCAGATGTACTTATCAGCTGACTTCGAATATATAAATCCATGGTCGTCAATATTTCCATTACTAGGAGCACCGCGACCGTTTAAAATGTCCAATACTATATCCTGGACACGGAGAGGTTATAGAGGAAGTAGTATTTTACTGTCTGTGGATCTGTGAAAAACAACGAAGACTGGAGAGAGAAATAAATGGTTCACTAGGCCCCGAAAAGGAGAGAAAAGTGCTTCGTTTATAGGCGAGGATGGTGGTTAAGAATTGGAAAACTCACCCGGTTTACTGAGTAAAAACTGCACACTACCTCCTCCGCTTATAAAAATATATAAGAGCCATTTGCCCATTAACGATCTTCAGAACGATATGCATCAAGTTCCATGTACAATAAGTAACACTGTCTCTTGAAGAGGGACTAGTCCGTTGTCTTTGCCATCTTTTCGAATTTAGTACAGCTTATTGAGATTGAGGTTGACTTCTTGAACAGATGTCCATTTCGTTTTGGGAAATACTTCAGTACTACTGAACCTTGTCTGATAGACTTACTTTTTTGCTGTGCGTTCTGTGCGGAAGTCTATCCTGAACCTAACTTTATTTTTGAGCCTTCAGTTGATCATAATATTTAACTGCCAATTTTTTTTGCTTGGAAATTGGATGGGAATAGTTATACATATTAAAAGTGTTGCTACTTTAGTGAGTTAGCTCAAGCAGCCTTAAACGTTAGTTGCATTCTATCAGACAAAACACCAGTAGTGCTTACATCAAGTGGGATTTCATTAGCTCGTTGATAGATGCCATGCATTTGCCACAAATCTGATGAACCAAGCAATCGATCCTTCATTTTGAAGGTATTGTACTTTAGCTCGAAACAACTTCTGGAGATCTACCCTTCAGATAAGTAGCTTTCGAGGATTGGTCGGTCTCCTGATGTGAAGGTTCAGTGGTCTTCCTAAGCTTTCTTTCTAAGTCAGTCTTTCTCGGTCTTCATGACTTAGTTGGCTAAAGAAAAACCTGATATCTTCCACAGATATACGTATCGTATTTCGGACAGTCACGCAGCAATCAGGTCCCTGGAATCATTCTCTCCAAATTCCATAGTAACTCTAGATTGCCAATCATCTCTTCTAGAGGATGAGGAGCAGTTCAATATTCACCTTTGTTGGGTGCCGGGGCGTAGAGATTTTCCAGGGAACTGCAAGTCCGAGGAACTCACCAGATATGGAACAACTATACCCATGCTTCCAGAAAAAGGCAACCTGGGTATATCGATCAAATTAAAGCTGGATGCTATCGAGAGAACAAACTCTGGATGGACAAGTAGTATAACGGGTCTGGCGACGAAGCAGATTTGGCCTCGGCTCCAATTGGTTCAACGAGAAGGTAAGGAGATCTCTCCAGATCCATGTGGTATCACAATGGAAATGGCAACAGCTAGCAGCCAATCCAACCTAACCTAACCGATGACTTAGTTTTTCTGCTTTTGGAATGGAGACCAGAGACAATTTTAGCATGACTGGTGGGATCCCTGTTCGGTTCAGGAGCTGATTTATTTATTTTCATTAATTATGTCCATGAGATCACTTCCTTCCGTTTGATTCGTACAAACTGTTATCTTTAAGGAAGCAGGCACACAGATTGGGATCTGGGTTCTAATTAGTAGCTCCAAAGATTTTTAATTTTGTTGATTTTGGGCCTTGGGATCCCTTAGGTACCTATGGAAAGTATATTGCCAAGTGTATGGGTTTGAAAGTATTCCTGTCGATTTGTTTAAAGTGTCACTTCAAGCATAAACAGACCTTCTTCAGGTGAGTACAAGATCGTTCCGAATCTAGAACGCTTGCAGAACTCACAATATTATGAAGTGGTTGTTGTGTGAGAGTTGACAAGACCTTCAAAAACTAACAATGAGCACAACGTACTACAGATAAATCAAGAAGAATTTCAAGAGTCAGGGTACAAGTTTAAGAGTCAATATTCCGAGCCATTGACGTAGCTTTTCAGCTTTCTCCAAGACGCAATAGAAAGGTGTGACCAGATTGCTCCTTAAGCAAGCAAACAGATGGGAAAAAGTCAAGTCCGGGACAAGAAATGAAAAGAGAGTGTGTGACCATGAAATAAGTCGTCTGAAAACCTGCCACTTTAGATCGCTTTTGTCAATTGATTGCCTTAGTTGTCTTGCAACTTATTCTTGGGATTGCATTGCCCTTCACTACCCTATCCATTTGTCTTTTCACAAAATGTCTATAAGTCTGACAACCCGTAAATGACAGCATTTAAATTTCAACATCAACGATGTCCTTTCGGCACAAAGATGTCAATTATCGTTTTACTAGTTCAATTCCTGTGCTCGCAGGACACTTTGGTGTAACTGATGTTCTAATTTATACGCACACATCAGAAAAACTCTGCAATCGGGGTTGTTTTTTCCGTTTTCTCTTTTTCCACTCCAACAATTCGATGAAGAAACAAGTAAAGGACACTTATATCCTTTTGATCTCCTATCATGTCAGAATTTAAAAAAATTGTAACTTGAAGAATCCTTTCGATTTGCAACCTTGCAAACACATATGACACACTTATTGAGGTTAAACTTTTTTTTTTATTTTTTCATTTTCTAATGCAAGTCCTTTGTGTGTGCAACAGGATTCATAGTTTCCTTTCCTTTTTATTTTTTGTGACTCTCATTTCAGAGAACGATGAAGATGAAGGAATTTCCACACTCTGATTTCGATAAGTGCATAGAGGATGATGATGAATTCTTTTGTCTACTAGTCGAAGCATGTGAGAGGTATATGGTGACAAAGGTCCTGTCAGGTGGAGTGAATAGATTCCCATTTATTAAAGTGGTTCCTGGAATTGTTTTGTCACATACCTACACACACATATATAAACAAGAGGATACTTGAACATAACATGTCTTTGAATTTCAAAAACTCTCTTAGAAATTTGAGAAACAATTGTAAACTGAGTTTTGAGTTATCACCTCTTAACTGAATAGGTATGCAAACGTACACATGAACATAATGTATGTGCAGCATAACAACTAACAAGTTATTTAGTATGGAGCCGCAATCGGGACAATCATGGAGAGTAATGCATTATTAAGGGAAGGAATCAAGTCAGTGGTTAAGATGGACTGAAAATAACTTTTAAATCGTCCTCTGAGAGACTCTTACTGGTGTTCCTCGGGTAAAGTATGTGCTATGTGTAAGCCTTCACAATAGCAAACTACTACGTATACTTAAATAGGTAATGTAAGCTTAGCTTATATACCTTTCGTTACCAATATTACGCCTTGGATAAGGATTGATCACACGTTGGCACGTTCTTAGGTGGCGTCACAGTTTGGGGTGAACCTGGGCTGCAACCAACAAGCTTCTCCTATGCTTCGAACTATGCACTCCAAGTTGGTTGAGGTCCCCTTCTACTTGTGCAGGCCACCTTAGACGAAGTCTTCCTCTACTGCGTTATCCCTCTGCGTAAGATGCGAAATAAGTTGATGTCCATTCGCTCAACATGTCTTGACCATCTTAAACGATCAATGTGCAGCTTCTTGTACAGCTCGTATTGAATCTCCTTCTCCAGAGCCCGTCAACGTAAATGGGACCGAATATCTTACGAAGAATTTTTCGTCCGGAGCGACCAAGGGTATTTTCATCCACTTCCCACGCTTCAGTGGCTTGAAATAGGACTGGGATGATTAAAGTCTTGTGTGCTAATCATCAAGGTGTAAAGCTCCGCCATACTTCTTCGAAAAACCTTTCATTATACCCATCGAGATTCCGGGACTAAGGACTAATTTCCTGGTAGCCAAGTCATGTGTTGATAGAATTTTAGTGCTTCACGATTAAGTTGTGATAACGACTCATTTGACTCCTTGAATGAGGATGAAGAAGACAAAGGTGTTCTCGATATATGATTTTGAACCGTATATTGGTCAGTGATATGAACCCAAATTAGATTGACCTGCTTGAGATAATAACTAGAAGAATCTGCACTTTAACTCCAAGCAAGGATGAAGCCATTGTCAAGAGCAAAAACATAGAAAACATGAAGGTGACAGGAAGGTACAGCATGCATGGCCAACAACATTAGCTTTACCAACTTTGGGAAGAGAGAATGATTGTCAAGCTTCTATTAAAGTATGAAAACTGAAGAGATACCTATTTGCGTGCTTCTTGCAGTTACAAAGCTTATAGCCAAAGAAGTACTACTGAGAGGAAAGGAACGCTTAACACTAAAGTTGTAAGCAAATTCGTGTAATAAATTGAAATTGAATTGAATGGCAAGGTAACTGGTTTCCAGTCAAGATCCTCCTGCGTCGACTATATCAACACCATAGGGAGCATCCACTTAAAAAACAAGGACGTGCGTTTCCTTACAAGCATATAAATTCCGATTAAAATACATTTCTGAATTATCCACAAAAAAGTCCCTTATAAGCTTTGCTCTGACCTACTTCATCATCATCCACATCACTTCTGCATACGAAAATTCATTAACCGCTCATTGAAAATGCATTGTCAATCTTCACGCAAGGACGATGCTCCTGCAAATTCGAAAAAAAATGACATCATGTTAACGCTTATGCCAAAAACCTTCAATACCAGAGGTACACCTCTATCTATGTATACACCTCTTGGTACGGCAACATCTCGATTGTCTAGTGCATCGGTCACTGCTGACAGGCCACTTGGTTAGGGGTGCACATAAAACTGCGGTGCATACCTTGCTCCTTAATTTTGTCATTATTAAGTTTTCACTGTAACGTTGACGATGGAACACGGACGCCTTGTTGCGGTTTCCACGGTTGAGGGGACAAACTTTTAGCTTTAGTACTGCGGCTGGGTTGCGTAGCGATTTATCGAAGCAGAGCATAAATTTCGTACATCATCCCGCGACAAGCAAAAACATGTTCTAAAACAAATTAGCTTCCGTGTAGTGGATGCGTCTTTGTCCTCTTGGTTGGTTGGATAAACAGGGGCGGAATTTTAATAGAGGCCACAGGCGCCATTAGGTGTAACTTGATAAAATTACACTTGAATTTGATAGCTTTGACATGAAAAGCTGTAGGTTCTGTGATATCTTGGTACATGGCAAGGCCGAATGCTACAAACACGATCAGGGAGAATATAGCAGTAGAGTAGCAGTCGCTGCTAAGGGTATGGAAGAACCACTTCTGCAAATAGTATAAAGACGAGGACGAAAACTTGCTAGATGAATGGAAATGCCCAACAACAATGTTTGCCTGGTCCTTGAGAAAGGAGACTTTTTGAACTGCGCCAAGTTGTGGGCTGTATGTACATCGCTTGCAAAATCCGAACGTCTGTAATGTGTAAGAGCTAAAAGCCTTTCTTCAATAACCCTTATGGGTCCTGACGCAATATTCGCACCACGGCAGATCTAGGAGAAAACTCAGAAAAGTCCGTAAAGGCATTTGATCTTTAGTTTAAATACTAGAGGAAGAATCATGTGAAAGTCCATACAATTACTCGAATACGCTGATAGTACTGGCATAATCGGGATAAGTAGTGCTTACTTGAGTATTGAGGTGGCGAAGATGGGTTAAATGAACGAGGGCAAAACAAAAGACATGCTGTCAACAAAGAAGGATACCCAAAATCCAACGCCTACGTCTCGGACTTTGAGGTAGTTAGAGACTTTGTCCATCCAAGCTGCTCTATTGACTGAGATAGCGCAACCGGCGATGATATCAAACGCAGAATAGGAAGGCAATTGAGTAGCAAAGCCCTTTTGAAACAACCTAAGTGACTCTATAGAAGACTCTGATCATACCTGTCTTGCTTTATGCCTCCGAAGTTTGTGAAGACTGGATGAGGTTGCCCTCAATGGTATTGCGAAAAAAATCTCCAAGTGATCTTTAGTCCCGTCTGCCTAAATGGTGAGTGAAGGAGAAGATAATACGATAGCTTATATGAGGTATAGCGATGGAGACCTATTTAGAAAAGTACAGATACGAGTACAACGACTTAAATGACTGGACATGTAAAGCGGGTGCACACAGGCGCTTTTGCAGTAGAGGAAGACCGCGGCTCAGGTGGTGCACGTAAATAGAAAGGAACGCCAAACAACTTGGGATGCAAAGCCGGAGGCAGCAAGCTAAAGATCAAGCTGCTCTGTTTCTTTTTTTTGGTTGCGCCACCGGATGTGGAATCTTCTAAAGAAGCTAGCAACCCTGGCTTCTTGCATGCATGATTCGCAAACTTGAGTACTCGGTAACAGGAATACGCCTACGTACTTACCCACACCCTACACACTTCAACCACTCTTCTCACGGGACTAGGCATTACTTCGCGGGGTTTGTTAGCAATTTATGCTTTATCTGGTTCATTGTTTACCTTTCTTTGATTCGGAGTGCCGTCTGGGCTAAGTTTTCATTACTGCTCTCCCTGACTCCTTCCAACCGTCGAAATTCTTTTCTGATAATCGCTGCAATCTGCTTAAACGCTCGATGTTATCATGAGGTTCACAATATTCTTGGGAGTTGATTTTTCTCCAGTTCTTTCCTCAAGTTCTCTGCGTTCATAGGCACTGAAAAAATACGTGCTGCGTATCTGCTCTTGCTTCTTTGCAATTTAAACAGTTAGGAGAATATTTGAGTCCAAATTGATGCACATACACTCGAAAGAAAGGTAGAAATCTACATCTCCGTGGTGCCGGTGCATCCATTTGCGTTCATCCGGTATAAGTCGATGGGTCCACCTTCCCTTTGAAGATTGGTTCCATCTTTCCTGCCATGCTCCCATCTTTCGCTGGGTTTCTTCTAGTTTGATACTTTTGACTGAGGCTTGGGGTTCCTAAATTTCGGCATCGTAGGTCCTTTGTTATTTGCTAGCCAAGCTATCTCCTGGTAGCATTCCCGTGATGTCTGATGGCACAGATGGCATCATCTGACACTGTCCGATAGGAACAGCCCATCCTCAACGCACATAGTCGTTGTGGAAGTCTTATCTTTAACTGTTTTGGCCCCTTTTGGTGCCGCATACAAGATCGAGCTGGTTGGAGACTATTGTTGGTTAAGGATGTAGCGCTATCATAAGTAAGTACGGACCTCGGCTTAGAAGACACTACAGTGGTATGAAAGTCTGATCGACTTTGACACGCATCTCAACAAAATCTTATCAATGAATAAGGACTGCGAGCTTGGAGTCAGTTGAAGAGCTAGCTAGACGAGATTCAGCTTTCACGGTTTATTTGGAGAAATTTCAGCAATGGAGTTTTGGTAGCAACTGTGATGCATCTACGACAGTGTCGGAATTAATGGGCTTCTAAATATATCAAAAGTAGAGATAAGCCATATACTAGATTGGCCAAAAAGGGATTATTCAGTGAAGCTAAGGATGAAAATTAAAAACCAACCCTTACTTGAAATTCGCAAAAATTTTCTTCACAAACAACCGATGACCACAAGGATAACATAAATTGTTGCTGTTTAAGTGTGAAAATGTCATCAGGGGTCTCTAGGATAAAAGCCGTCAAATGAAGCCATAGTATGTCCTGAATACTATAAGCCTATTCTGATTTAAAGGTATAGCTTAAATGCCTTCCAAGGGCGCAAAATACACCAGCTGCGGCCCTGTGAGTAGATGTTGTATGGGGATTTAGACTGTTCGGTACACTGTCGTTGGAGAAGCCAATTTCGTTTTTTTGCCAAACCAAGGGATTAACAAAAAAAAAAAAAGAGCACTTATTATTGCAACGTGTATAAGTTTTAAGCACGGTGTTGGGTTGTGTCCCGAATGCCGCAATGGATGTACGGACATTGAATAAAGACAATGGTCCAAATTCCCGGTACTTTATCATAGTTGCCTGGTCTTTGTGGTGAAATATTGCCACCTTTATGGGAATCCTGATACAACTTCCCTTCAAAGCCAAATGAAGGCTTCCCCTAAAATTGTTCGGAAATGAAATTCAATAATTACATAATAAATAGATTATAGCACTTCCTTTTGCATTATTTATTGTGTGTAATCATTAAATTTATTTAAAAAATAATATAATACAAATGTCCAACAAATTAATCAATAAAATTTAATTTAATTCGCTTATTATTTCTAAATTTCCATCTAAACACACACATGTGTGTGTGGTCGGGAATTATATTCGCAGCAAATATTCGCGAATATATTTTTCCAACTAATAAAATACGCAATCTATTGGATTCGGTATCGGTTGTAGCGTAAGTTAAACAAAAAGTCGCGGTAATTAGGATTGATAATTCAAAAATAAATGCATCTATTCAAGCTTTAGATTCATAATTATCCAGGCAGTGGCGTTTAATTGAAATTATTTTATTAAACGCAATCAAATGTTGTTTGTCCACTTAACGAAATTAATTGATTGGAATGAGAATTGTGAATTTAAAGAATTTTCATTTTGTGGTCTATGACTTTAGAGGTTTGTATAGATATCATCTGTAAAGTTTGAGAGTACGGAAGCATGTCCAATGACTGGAAAGGCGATTCTATGTCTTGCAAGAACTATCGAGGAATATCCTTGCTTAATGTAGCCTATGACATCCTATCCAGCGTACAGTGTGACGAACTAAAGTCGTTTTGCATCACACTCATCGGCACCTATTTATCGGTAAATCGACGATAGACGAAGATCTTCATACTGAGGCAGATCCTGGAGAAGACCAACCAGTTCCAAGTCGATACTCACCATCTTTTCATCGACTACATAGCTGCATACGACAGCATTCAATGCATCGAGCTATATAACGGGATGGCTGGATTCGGGATCCAGGAACAACTGATCCGATTGTGTCGCGCCACGCTAGACAACTCACAATACACCGTGGAGCTTGAGAACAGAATCTACGAATTATTTCAAACATGCACCGGATCTTAACATGGAGACGCGCTGTCTTTTGATTTCCTCACTCTTGTCCTGAAGCAGATAGGGCCATCGACCGGAGTATACACAGAAGACACTAAATTCAATAAATCCATCCAGCTGCTGGGACATGCAGGTGATATCGACATCATCGCCCGTTCCCAGCTTGCAATTATTGAAGCTTTTACGACGATTGAAGAACAAGCGTAACATGTTGATCTTCTAATGAATGATGAGAAGACAAAATACATGCTGTCGACCAAAAACCGTCTGGGACAGAACTTGACAATCAACAGCAATCATTTTGAGGTAGTGAAAGAGTACACCTTCCTCGGGGCAAATATAAACTGCACAAATGATAGCCTGGTGGAGATTCGACAAAGGATAACCTTAGACAACCGCTGCTTTTTCGGTTTGTTTGGACAGCCAGGGTCCAAACTCCGTATTGAAAGGTCCAAAATCATGCTCTACAAAACTCTGATCTTGCCAGTCTTGCTTTGTGGAGCTGAATGCTGGGCGATAAGTAAGATAACGGAGCAGATCTTGCGAGCCACCGAAAGAAATTTTTCCGACGAATATTTGGTCCTGGAGGGCGAACTCTATGAGCTGTCTAAAGTTGTGGATGAAGTCCGAAAAGCACAAATCCGTCGACTTGATTGAACGGACCACATCGAGCGAATAGACGAGAATGCTCTTGATAAGAGGGTCTTCAAATTCCAGGCACTTAGTTCACGTAGAAAAGGGAACTGGAGCTCCAGTTTAAAGATCAAGCCAGGCAATCGCGGAAGCTAGAAATATTGGTCTAGTAAACTGGAAGCAGCGTGCCCAGGACCGTGAAGGATGGAAAGCGGTATTAGTTCAGGCTCAGATTCTCTAAGGGTCGTTGACCTGATAAGAAGGTAAGTGAGCATAAACTCATGATTTTTCTAGTTACCATTCCCGTAATAGGTATCATCACCGGACACTGTTTAATAGGCAAGAATGCAACAAGGCTTGACGTAGATTCAAACAATTTGTGTGCATGGACGAAGCGTAGGAGGAAACCATTCCCCACCTTCCTTGTAGCTGTCCAGCTTTCTCCAGTAAAAGAAAACTTAACTTAGGAGCTGTGTTCTATAGCGACTTAAGCGATCTGATAAACACAGAAGTCAGAAACCTCCTAAGCAGCGATGATATTACCTTTTCAATTGACACAGCCACAGGCTTCCGCGAAGAGCTTAAGGTTCTTACCTCGCAGCATAAAAGAAGACTCTGCTGAGTACCCGGTCACGAAAGTGTTTGACTGATGTTGAGATGGAACTCGGGTACATCAACTTTTACACTTTCAATGGCTGACAATGCTGCTTGTGGTCTTCTATTGGCTTGCGATTGCAGCTTAACGTTAACAAGAAGGCTGATAAACTGGCTAGGAAAAACTCAGCACTTGAACCGGATAGAGTTGATTTAAATCTCATCTCACAGTTCTAAAAGTTGCGGACGAAAATATATACTTAAGGTCCAGCATCAGACGAAGTGTGCCCAGGTCCTGTACAATTCTTAGAAAACTCTGGCTACTCTGTAACAAAACCGGCACCGAAATAATCTTACAAAAGGATAGGAACTCCTTTTTCGATTTAGTGGGCATCCACACCGGACATTATGCTGGTTAAGGCTGCAGCGATGAAGAAATGAATGAACATAAAAGAACTTTCCAACAAATTATTAGAACCTCAGAGCATGTGCGTAGTAGAGGACTTCATCTGTTAGTCTAGTAAGATTGAGTTTAAAAACTAAAAAATAAATCACCATAAGCCTTATTTGCTGTAAAAAATTGTACAGTCCCGACAAGCTGGACTGCACAAAACGCCGCCGCCGTTTAGAACACGTGCCAATGGAAATCAGATTAAAGTAATTTTCTTAATCGACATTCATGCCAACATGCCGGAACCGGAACTCATGTCTCCTATCGACCTTATCTCCGATTGTTGTCAATTCTAACATTAATTTGAGGAAACAAATACAAACCAGCAACAACCTCTAAACTCAATTTATGCAAAACAAAAATGAGAAACCTTTCATCGTAGCCCAGCAAGGACACCCCCGATTTGAACAAAAAGTAATGCAATCAGCTTACACTATGCTATCAATTTCAATCTACGATATGGAAAAATCAACCGACATAAATTGTTACCAAGTAAAATACTGTACTCACGTGTGTTATATTGTGTGCATGTGTGTGTTGATATTTTTCAGTGAATATTTTATCGCTGGCCATTGTGAGAGGTTTCACCAACTCTCTGTACCGATATCGGGACCCAACAGCGGCACCAGGCACCAAGGCTTCGATGTAAATCTCTGCCATGTTCATATTTACGATTTCGGTTCGCCTCCTCCTTCCTTCTGTACACACACCAAAGTCCTCGGCTCGATGTTTGTGTGGGAATATATGTTTGCCTACAACACAAATTGGAAATCAGGATTAGATTTGTTGAACATTGCAGTATATGTGAATTAGGTTGAACAGAGTGTAGATTACACCCCTCCCATTTGGCCCATCCGCCCGGAATGCCTACAACAATATGCAAACTCGTAACGTATGTAACTTCTAGGATCGAAAGGTTGCTGATTTTCAAGGATATTCTAGGGATGTGGCAGTTCATATACAAGTACATATGACACCACACACACTGGTATACAATTTCAAATTATGTTTTTCGTGTTTTTTGCCTTTTGGAATATATTGACAGTTTAATATCGTAAATAGTGAACGTGAGGGAATAGTACGTAGTTCGGTGCCGACGATAAGCGTTGCGCGGCAATAAAACTGAATTTGTTTCAGTTTATATACAAATGGCGAGTTTTTTTTTTCTAAAAGATCGGAGGGAGTAAACGTGGGCACTGGAAATGTCTCGTATAAGTGCAATCTATTGGCCGACAGGTGTTTTTGGAAAAAACTTTTCGCTTAATGTTGTTTCGTACGTGAGGGGCTTAATTTGAATTCCACTTAGGAGGAGCATTAAAGGTAGTTCTAGTCGACAATGTACCTATAAACATAGAAGACAGACTGTTGCAAAAAGGAGTCTTGAGTTTCTTCTTGTTTTTTTTTTTTTTGCAAACGATCACAATTAGATCCTATTTTTGTGCAATGAGCCACCGTGACAAAGATTGTTGCGAATCAGTTCTATTTGCATCAACAGAAGTTCGAAAAGATATATGGCTCGGATTCAGTTGGAGGAACAAGCTTGTACTCACAAAAACTAAAAAATCCTAACAATCGAAAAAGTCACAAGGCCTACACTGAAAAGCAACCTCGGAAAGTCATCTCGGTGGACGCAACATTTAAATCGAGAGCAATACTCTAAATACATACGTTTGGTCAAGTCAAAGTCTCAGGACAATTTAGAAGGGAATGATACATCACGAATCGATACAAGAAGGGAAGAAACTGATTGATATTAGGTTAGGTTATGTGGTATAATAATTCTCCCCAGTCATTCTGGACACCCTCCTCGGAACAAAAGACTGAAACCTAATACCACATGAGTTTCAAAGTCACAACACCAGCACTAGCGCTGTACGAATAGCATCATAAGGCTATTCATAACCCCTTTAGCACTAGTGAAAAAAAAGTACACTTAGGCCAGGATGTTGGCCACGTAGAGTACCGGAAATCGGCACCAGGAACCTTGCATGATGAATTCTCTTGTCAGGGAAGAAGCTATGGGTAACGGTGCAGACCCTTTCATGTACCACACCTTGTACAGAAACTCCTTATTCTCTAAATATCGAGTTTGATTAAATCGTTTAGGACTTCGTAGAAATATTCTCCTAGAGTTTGCCTTCTTTGGCTTGAAAGGGCAGATCAGGTACAAAAAAGATGAGTTTCTTCCTCTTCCTAGTCTCTACAGCTTATGCAGAAATCATTGGAAGGGACGCCTTGTCTAGTGGCGTATCGGCCTATCAAGCAATGTCAACTGATTCATATTATTAAAGTCGGTGTTCCTCGGATGATATCTGCGTGCTTTCACAAAGGATAACATGCTTTCATCAAATGCTTCAAAATCTTCAAACGAAAGCTGGTAGAGTAAGTCTTGAAACTTAATCTCAATCAAACATAGCTTAGGCATACAGGTCCATGACTAAAGACTGTCTGTACTAACGATTGATGAATGGTAATCTTGGAATGAGCTTTCGGTCAATCTTCTCAACACTTATTTAAATATTTTGTGCAACAGCCTATAGAAGGTCAACTCTTTGCACCAATGGAAGTGACCTACAGTTTTATTTCCGACTCCGAATGGCTGATTGAGAAGCTTTTTCATTTCGGATTCATCGGGAAAGTTTGTCGTTGCCCGTAGAGAGGTGATGCGGCAATAAACGTTTGGGTGTTTGGCTGACCGGTGTTAGCTCGTTTAGCACTAAGCTAGGATGAGCAACACTTAAGTTTTCTTTATTTTGGATTACAATGGCCATGATTAGATAAGATTAGATAAGGAATTCAGGTAGTCCTTAGTCCCTTATCACTGCGGCCGCAATTGGGCCTTTTGTGATATCCTCTTCATTTGGGCTCCTCCACAATGCCGGAGTGCGCTATGAAACCTACGATGTCTTTGGGTGAGCTGGTGGTCATATCTTCCACCACGAGGTATGGCTATGATAGTTTGGTAGATAGAAGCGGCTGTCTGGTGAGTCCTATGCCAGATACACAAGTAGCGCTGATGCGCCTTTTTGATACCATAACTCACATGACCTGAATGTTGATGGGAGTGACTGAGAGGGGTAGTTTTCAAATCCATCCTCTGGAGTTAAGAAAGTTAATGCTGCAAAATTGTAGGTCAGAGATCTCTCATAGTTCGTTGGAAAAGGCTTTGGCAAGTGTAAGATTCCTGGTTCTAGCTAGTGCCAGGGAGTCACAAAGGAAGTGAAATAGGGTTTCCTTGCGTATTTTCGCAGCTACGACAATGAGTGCTAAAGAGAATGCCTAACTTGGCAGCGTGTGATCACAATGACCTGTGCTAATTGCTACTATTCTTCCTGTCTCGGTACCAGTTCTGTCGATAAGATCGTTCGTCCTAATTTTATTGTAGGGGGGGCACATCAGTCTGGATATTCCATCTTAAGTTGGCAATAGACAGAAAGTGCTGGAGAATTCTTCCCTTGATGAGTCCAATGCAGACGAACTCCGCAAGTGAATCATCAAAAGTTGAGCTATATCTGCCTAACGTGTCGGCTCTTTCATTCTCCTCTATTGTATCTGGCCGTGCACTTACCTTTCACTGTTTTGCTAATCTAGAGGCTTTGATAGGACTTTTCCTAGCATGTGCATCGGTTATTTGGTGGAAGTAGCTTTGGCGTAAATATGACTGCTCATTGCGCCAAACTTCAAACTACGGCCTGTCTCGGCTGCACGGTAGCTTTCTTGTGTATGCCTGGCTCTGCTCTAGCTACAATAATGCCAAACTTAGCTCCTCTTGAGATCTACATATGTTTATTATGAGGTGCATTATGAAAGCAATCTACAGCCTTCGACGAAGTGGCATTCAGGACTGGCTGCGGCTAGAAGCTACGCTACGAATATGGTGCAATGTCTTTTTCAGGGATGACTCCAAAACAAATAAAGAGCTGGGTGCTTGAATCTGTATTGGAGACGCATCTTATGCTATCCTTATGGCAAACAGCTACACTGTAAGGAATAAGTGGACGTTTCAGAGTATCTGTCGAATCCTGCGTGAGTTCATTAAGTTTCTGAGGTTGATCGCAGTATTAAATTCTTCGACTTTAAGTAGAGCTCCGATAAGGGTTCCTCTAGACAAGGCTCAGACGAAGACTTCTGAGGACCGGAACCTACTCTCTGTCTGCCTGTATCCTGGTGTAGAGCTTTGATTGACGATTGGCTGTCCTATTTGTGTTTGTGTCTTGCATGACTCTCAAGAAAGCTGGCGGCTCAAAAAAGATGCTTCCTGACGTCCGTTATAAATGACCAGCATTCCTGTCATCAATCAGCAAACAACCAAATGTTGCCCCAAATTTACATTTGTGACAAATTGTTTCCTTCGACAATGTTAAACCAAATCTATTTGACTGTGCAAACCAATCATTCCAATATCTATCGCGGAACTTATTAAAATTGACAATGGTTACTTTGTTGACATTTATTGTAAATTTGTCCATTTCACATGACATGCCATCCCCCGCATTCAAGGTGTAAAAGAGCAAACAATCCTGGTGTGCCTATCAACAACAAATATGCCAATCAAAAGAAAAAAAAAAAACTAACATCAGGCAATAAAATCAACTAGCATACATATCGCTCTTTCTCTGGAAATTATAGACCCATTTCAATGGAATCCTATACAAATATAGGTTCGGAGTCATGTTGGGCCCATCGAACGTTAGCTCATGCCAGTGGCACACAATACAACTCATCAGAGAGGGCGCTTTTGAAGTGCTAATAAAATGTGACCTCCCATAAACAGTTCAGGACCTTTTTATTTTTTTTGCTCATGGATTCCTATACCTAGTCGTAGTGCTAGGCATCAGTTCCTATGCAATGGTGCTTACGTTCGATTATTATTATTATTATAGTAGTGATGTTCTGGCGTTACGGGGGAGATGGAGGCTGACGTGGGGAACACCAATCGATTCTCACATTCTGCCTCGAATGGACGTACACAAAGAAATAATGATGAGGCGACAATTTGCATAGCAATCATATTTCTGTCATCAGCAGGTATAAGAGATTTTAACAAATGGCACAGTGCCTGGCACACATTCACTATGAATGGGGGGGTAGTTGGGTGGTTTTTTTATTTTTTTATTTCACATTTTCGTAGTTTGATTACTTGCCTTCGGAATCGATGTATTAGGGGTGGGTGTGCTGAAAATTCTTTTCGATAAATTTATTGTCGTAGTCAGATTCAAATGAGCAGTGTCAGAGCTTTATGTAAACAAAATAAAAAATTGCTCTTGATTGACGAGGCGTGTTAGAAGTCACGTTTAGATTTAAAAATGCCCCTCACCCGTATTTCATTAAACTGACTAAAAGAATTTTGGAAAATTTTTAATAAGATCTGTTACTCATGCTGTTGAACTTGAACCTCGTTCAGAGTGAGAAAGAAGAATGTTTCCAATTTGAGCTATGTACATATGTTTTAGCAACTTTAAGTTGAAGAAGAGAAGTACGACTTTTTATTGTTTTGTGTATTAACAGATATTTAACTTTTATTTTAACGCTAGTTTTGCTTTTTTTGGAGTGAAACTTCTCTTCGGACCGTGTAACGAAACGCTGCACTTTTACGCCATTTCTTGTCACATGTTTATAGGCGCAAACTAGAAATTGAAGTATCTACATCATTTTTTAGTTTTTTTTTTTTAAAGTTTAAAACACAATAAGTGTGCAGGCATGCACTATAGTGATTTTCATGCAGATTGATAGTTTTTATGTGGAATCTTTATAGATACCAAAAGCCCGGGCTTCCGGCCGCCGGGGATACTACCCAGCCATGAAAAAAAAAACCTATAGATACGAAGCAAAAATAAGCCTCTGATACGGACGGATTTACTGTTGAAAGGTCCACCGACTGAGGTGGCTGGGTTATGTAGAGTTGATGGATATCAATGCTCAGGTCCGAAAAATCCTCGAATTTGCGCTCGAGGGATGGGACAGCAGAGGAAGACCACGACTCAGGTGGCGCACGCAAGTGAAAGAAGGCTTCCAGCGAAACTGGCGACAGCCAGCTAAATACCGAGCTGACTTGAGACGCCTGTTGGTTGAGGCCCAGGTCCACCTCAGACTTTAGCGCCACATTAAGTTAGTAAGTAATAGCCCAGGCTACTGGTATGAATGATACCCAAATTTTAATGATCGATTCCAGAGGCAGGGATGGTGTAGTGGGTAGTGTGTTCGTTTGTCACCCGAAGTGTTCTGGTTCGAGCCCGGTCGGAGAAAAGTAACAGACACCGAAAATCCAAGATAAAAAGAGAAACAAGCACAACTGTTTGTACACCAAAAAGGAGTTTCTGTATTAAAGCGCAAAAAAAAAAAAAAAAAAACAAATATTCGGCGCGACAACTCACACCCCAATTTTATACCTATGGGAAACTGAACACGAAATCAAAGGAAACCCATTGATATAGAGTTTTATTGGCGACTCCGAACCATGGATTGAAAAGCTTTTTCATGACAGAATATACTCTTGCATGCGAAGACGTGGTGCCGTCAAACATATTTCGCTGTTTTAAGGCCGTTTAGGTGTTTGAATCGAGCTTAGCAGCGACGAGGACTTGCTCCTGAAAAAAGATCAATACCAGAAATATGCATACATTCTTAACCATACCCTGCACTTTTCAAGCACTCTCCCCAAGGGACTGCTGTTAGGTACATTATTTTGCGTGACTGGCTAGCAATTTCTGCCAGGCTTCCTGTATTCGCTACATTTGCTCACGTTATTTTCTCCGTGGCTTATTTTGCAAATGTCCATCCAATTGTCCTTTGACCGTACCATTTGGTCCAAAAGGAATGGCGGACATGTCAGGTAAGTTATTCATTCTGTAAAGTATCTGCAATGAAATACTGCGGGCTTCGTATCTTCTTTCTGCTTAGGATAATCTGGGCAGAAAAGTGGGCTATCGCATCTAAATCGGTGAATGTATTTGCGATAGTCAGTAGAAAATGCATAAGTTGCATTCCCCATGTTCCCAATTCGTTCAGACTTTGATGATCAGAATCAACTTGTATCTATCTTTTGCAGTGTTGTCCCACCAGGCTTAACAAACACCTATCGAAGCTGTCTTTTATTTGATTGTATTTGCCTTTTGCTTGATTTAAGCTTTCCTATTCTAGATTCTTAGCATCTTAGATGGAGGTCGTTCGGAAACCGCTGATTGTCTCTTAAGCGCAGCGTTTGTATGTTGACGATAATTCTTTCCCTGTCTCCCTTGTCGCTAGTATCCTCATCCAAACCGTAGCATCATATAGGGGGAATAACCTGACTACTCTGGATATTAAAATACTCCAAGCCTATTCAGGGCTACCAGTTCGAGAAAGTGGTGTTTGCAGAGGAACTTGAACACGTTAATGATGATTTGTGTTCTTCTATGTACTAGAAACTCTTCTTCACCAGACCATGCATTTTGGTTTTTGAGATATTCTCTCTAGTCCGCACGAATCTAGAAGTCGAGATTTCAGATTTTGTTTGGCCATTCGTCTAAAAGTTTGCAGCCTTAAATTTTAAACTACATCCACATCTTGGCTCGAACCGTCCTTGATTGGCGGTTTGCGCAGCAGGTTCTGAATTTGTCTTCCATACCGATGGGTTGGTGTCTTTTGTGAGACTCTATTGCAAGTCGAGATCACTACAAGGAGGATATGCTATGTATGGAATTGTACCCTGCAGTAGCGCAAGAAGCAGTTTGAGTTTGTACCCTAAAGTAATGCAAGGAGAACTTCCGGGACTGATTCGCCTGAAAATAGAGAGTGTTTTGTCGGTAGAAGTCCGATACACTGGGGAAATTTGTTCACCCCTAATGATGCATTAAGCATTTCCCTTCAAAGAAAAAATTTGTCTGCAGCGGTAGCAAAATGGCCGTGGCCGTAAAGGCCCTTGAGTCACAACAAACAACTCAAAGCAGGGGAGGCTTAACCAAGAAGATCTAACTTGAATAGTTATGACGAGCAGCAACATCTTTTACTCCCAGAGAGAGTAGACCTTCACCCTTTACGGGCTGTCCCGCCACATATATATTTGTTTTCGTAGGTTTTCTTTTTTGACTAGTAAGGGAACTTTAGCAAGAAGCCCCTCAAAGCTTCCAAGTTCACCCAGAACTGTAGCGCCATCTTAAAAATCAAGTAAGATGTATACAATTGTTGGCACTATCGACCCAATTGGTGGTCTACGTGAGCAGACAACTTATGTTAACCAACTTCTCTTTGGTTCTAGGTCAGCAACATGCTTCATAGAGTTGAAGTATCATTCGCAGAAGTAGCTTGTTGAAATAAAAAAGTTACCGTCATTTAGTCAAGTACACAACGATTTAAGTTATAACCTTCCACCAAGAAGTAGAAATTCCTACTTATTCTTCAAACGTTACTCATTATAGCAACATGTGAAGGATAAAAAACAAAGGATGAATACAAATCCTTACATCTTTGAACGTATGTTTGTTGGCCTATAATTTGTATGCCACTGAACTAATTTGAATCCGGTCTTTTCATGTTTATATTGGAGTGCCTTTCATCTGTTATAAGCACAACAAAAAAAGTGAATTATAATTAATTTTAAAATAAATCTATTTAAATAACCAAGCATCATTTACGTGACCATTTAAATACACTAGTTACGGACAGGTTAACATTGGTATCGAATTTATAATTTTTAAATTAAGTACGCGGCCAATGACCCTGTTGCCTTACTTACACATCATTCATTATTGCATGCGCAACTTTGTGGAAAAGGATATCCTCTTTTGATTATTATTTTAAAGCAATTTTTTATATTTATTTTTATCATTATTACCGTTGATAATCGCTCGAAACCTTAAGCCATCAAATGCACTTTTAAATATTTAATTAAATAAATTATTGCACTGGAAATTAATTATTCACATATCCTTTGCACGAGAATTTATAACAAAAAAACAAAAACAATTGCGATGATTATGGATTTTTCGTTCAATTGCACAATACGTGGTCCAGAGGCAGGTTGCTTGTGGTTGAGAACACACCAACAGCCACATAACCGACGCGGTCTGTCAATGGATATGTTTTAAAAAACACCGCACACCCAAAATAAAGGATTTCAAAAAGGATAATAAAACAATTTTTTTATTTTCCTGTTCTAGCACAGAAAATAAATATAAAAAAAACACATGTAACAATATTTTAAAATAACTCCCACAAAAATTAACAGAAAAAAAATGGAAGAAAGGATACAAGAGCAGCTCGGTACAATTGAAAAGGGATTTCCAATAAAATGCTTATGGAGCGCCATTTAATCCATTTTGCGAATGAATAATGATTTAAACCGTGCATTGGAATGGTTCACATATCCTTTAATGGTGTTTAGGGTGGATATGGCAATTACTCGGAAGTAGAAATTTAGGAAAAGACACGTAATTGGTATTTAATACGATTGCAAAATAATTTACTAATTGAGCTCGATACGGGTGAGTGCTAAAGATTAAATAATTGATGCAAGAATTTTAATTAGATAGGATGGCCCTTTCCATTTAACAGGAGAGTATCCAGTAATTCTCATCGGTATTCTAGGAGTCATATCTGCTTCGAATACTGAAAGTCTACCTGAGAGATGAAACAATAGAAAGATGAATGGGGGTGGCCATGGTGTAGTAGTTGCATCATCGCTTGTTACGCTGAAGGTTCCAGGTTCGAATCCCGATGTAAAAAGAAAAAAAAACAAGTCGACCAACGGCGAAAAAAGTTAACGTCCACTCTACTGCATAGGCATAACACTGGCAGTAGGGTGGATATGGCTTGCAAGTCTTGATCGTACTAATAACATCGGGATGTTCGAAAGAAATACTGTGAATTATAAGCAATGGCAACAGTGCCAATAGTTGTCCCCAGTCATTCTGGACACCACCCTCGGAGCAAAAAGACTGAAACCTAAAAAAAAATCAATACACCAACACTAGCGCTATGTGAATAGCATCATAAAGGTATTCATAACCGCTTTAGCGCTAGTGAATTATAAAAAAAAAGGACCTCACAGGAAGAAAATTATGACTGGCTCAATCCTAGGACCCAACCTGTGGAATATGTCCTACGATAGAAACCTGCGATTGAAGATGCTACAATTCCAACACACCTACTTGCGGCAATGATTACCGCGCGGGTCATTGAGGACGCCCAAAGTCTCCCAAATCAAGTCACAAAACGCGTCTAATTCAAGAGGCAAGACCATGGACTGAACAATAGAAAAGGCAAAGATAGCTCTGCTGACTAGAAGGCGTATTCCTACTCTCGTAAGATGTGGATTGGAGTCAATAATCATAGAAGATGCACTGAAATACGTGAGAGTAAGGCTGGATACAAAACTGACGTATTGGCAGGAGATCAAGTATGCATCCGAAATGGCTTGTAAAAATCAATATAGCATTGAGCAAACTAATGGCAAACTTGAGAGGTCCTACGGTGATGTGCTGCTGCTCGAAAAGTATAGAAGACAAATGGCAGCGGTACAGCGGAGAGGTGCTCTTCAGGTCGACACCTTCTATCAAACTGTTTAAAAACCAGCCGTTCTCGTAGTCGCGGATGTTACACCCATTGATCTCTTAGGAGAGGAGAAAGGAAATGGCAACAGTAGAAGCCAAAGAGATCACGATGCCTCGCTGGCAAGAACGCTGGAGCAGAGAAACTAGAAGTGAATGGACCTCAAGACTGAAGAACCCAAACAAAATGTCTTCTACAGGAAGACGTTTCGTGTTTTAAAACGGTCAAACGATGTCAGCCAATGAGAGGTTCTCGTACTTTTCATCGAGTAGAAGACATATTTTTCAGCTTTGCAAGTGGTTCCTTTACGATTCCATAGAGCCTTCACATTTCGCACCCTTAGTTGCTTTGAACTTTGACCGTCTACCGACTCTTTGGTAAGACTACCCATCCCGTCGCTTGGTTTGACATCTAATTAAAAGATTTCTTCCAATACCTGCACTGAACACAAGGAGATAGCTAAACATATCCTAACCTTACACTTATCTGTAACCTAACTTGAACGTCTGGTTTACTTCCTTTTCGCCTTACGTAGAAGGAAGGTTGGAGCATCTGCTATTTTCAATTTACATCCCAATTGAATGGAAATGAATACATGAAATCGAAATCCATTAGATTCTTGGAATCATGCTGGTAAAAGTCAAAGTCACCACCCCCATCCGAAAACCAGAATCAATAACTTTGAATTTTCCCCTCTCGGGGCAATTCCATTTAGGATCGTTTTACATTCGGATTGAATGCCTCATGCAACCAATTTACATTGCCACACGAGTGCAACACTAAAACTCCATTAGTCACCTAATGCCTTTTACCAGTCATGTGCCACTGCCTCTCCATACGCTAGCGACAATTCAAGTTACGTCTCTGTCAATGCCAGGACATAACGATTACTAAGTAGTTTTTCTTGTATAATAGTTTCGAAGCCAAAATCAATGCGTTTAGCATGTTAAAGTAAAGAGCACACTAATGGAGAACCTCCCTGACTTCAAGATCTCCAACCCGGTCTCCAGAAATGGCATGATTTTTCAGTGTTACTTTAAGGAATTAACCAAATCAGCTTGCCGCCATTATAAGTTCGATTCGGTGTGTCCTGTCACTTCTGGCCAATTGATTCTATTACGGGATTCAACATGGAAGCACACACACCTCAGCGGGAGGGAAATGGGCAAACCACCACCCTCTCAATTGCTATCTACAATTGCCAATTACCCAATAATGGCAAGTAGGATACTCCAACAAACTTAATCGGGGTTGATGTGGGTATGGTGTTGACTGACGTACTACAAATATCCTTGGAAGGCAAAAGTGGCAGTATTCTGATGGCACTTCACCATCTCAATGAAAATGTCCATCGTTAGGATGAGGAGGAGGACGAGACGAGAGATTTTCTGAAACTTACCCAGTTAATCAGTTACGAGTGCGAAAATAGTCACTTAATTGCCTTTTAATTACAATGAGTCTGCTCCTGTAGATGTCAAAAAGGTTCTAGCGCTTCAATTAAATGCCAAGACGTTCAGTCACCCCACAATCTCTTTCTCACAACCAGCCAACTAACCAACTAACAGGACCAGCAATGCCATTGTCGTTGTTCGTTGGGCATTGCTGTCTGTAATATTGCGAGCAATTTTATTCCAATCACGAAGTTGGAAATGTAAAACAAGAAGGACGATGGCGCCCGGGAGGGTGGTCACATTAAGTTGAGTGTCAGAATTCGATCAAAGGTCAAAGCTTTTAATGAACTTGTTGCCCGTAATGAGCTAGCAATAGTTTATCCGAAGATGGATTAGGGGTTAGTTCAGTTGATTAAGAAGGGTGACCTTTTGACGTTCAGTGGTTATAATTAGGATGATTGGGTTCATTTTGTTTTTCTTCTATAGACAGTGGGTTTGTTGATCGATTTGAGGGCGGATATATAGAAGACGTGGTCTGAATTAAGGGTTGATGAATAGGTTTCTTCTTCTAGGTCGAAGGCAAACTATGGCAAAACGAAAAAGACCATTATCAAGTCAACATGTATCTGGCCAGATGATTTGAAGCATTTGATCTTCATTTTCGTTTTCAAGAAGATCTCACCTACGAAGTGTACCAATTACAGTGCAGATATAACCGCAATCCGTGGTTAGGATCAGGTATGCAGAAAGGAAAAAATTGCGGTCACAAAAGGCTACAAATGTAAGAGTGCCGATTCGTCGTGGCAAATCGGCAAAGGCTTGTCTATGATCTGCATCAGAGTCACATTTTACAGCATCAGTCTAATATTTCTATACAGATGAGGCTGAAGAACCTTACAAGAAGGAGTGCTATAACCTCTTGGATAAAGCATACGGACTATGATTTTACAATCCTACTCGGAGATGTTATTGCCAAAATCAGTAAGCGAAATGGCTTCCGACTAAAGGACCCTGCAGCCGTTCCCAAAACTTCGAATCCACAAAGCAATCTAATTATCTCTAGATGATCGAATAGCCAACGAAATCAACCACTTGCTAAAGGATGCGAGGCATACATTTAACATTTTGAATGTGCAAACATTTAGATCAGCAAATGTCTCCTCTGACCATTATCTCGTCACAGCTCAATTCAAAGTTCGACTCTCCAACGAGAAAAAGCTGCGATTGGCCCAGAAAAAGAAACTGGACGTTGACGCTGGACTTGACTGAAAAGCAACTGAGTTATAGACTTTCCGCTGTGCATTCGTCTTCAACTGACGCCAACATTCAGTGGACACAGTACCGCAGCATCATCAAAGAGGTAGCCAAATCCACCTTGGGATACCAACCGTCTTCGAAAAGATGCCCCCAATGTGGATACCGGAAAAATGCGACGGAAGATGTGCATCTTATGGTGCTACTGCAGCGTATTGAGGCAAAAGGGAAGAGAAGAAAAAAATCCTAGGTAAGTAGGAAGAAAAGGGCATTCGTAGTCTCTCAGCTCACGGAAATCGAGGAGTCAATTAACTCAAAGGAAGGCCAATCAACTGGTAGCTGGCTTCAAAACTGGAACGTAGGCACTTCGAAATAATTAAGGGAATCTTGTCAACGATGCACAGGGAAGATGGGTTAAACCCGTACTTCCAGCAGTTGCTGAATGGGCATCATGTTGAGAGCTTGATAGGGTGGGAAGAGTGTCCATCTCTTGTCAAAGAAGAAAGTTCGCGCAGCTATCTTTAAGCTGGAAAACAAAAATGCTGGTGACTCTGATCGTCGCTCTGATGGGTTACCAGGAAGCGTGCTTGCACCAAATCATCAACCAAGTTTGGGTGGAGGATCGTATGTATATACCTCATCTACAAGAAAGGCTCGCCCAAGTCGTTGAAATGGTGTTCACCGAGGGCCGTCTTCCTTGTTCTATATAGGCTGGGACATTCGCATAGGAAGTGGGTTGTATTCTCTTCCGCGTCTGTATTACCGCAGCCTCTGCATAATTCGTCTGTACTTAGACGCATTCTTCTACGATGGGCCGCCAGTAGGTTGTGGCCTGTGATGATCCCTATGAAGAGAGCTTAGTTTGATCAGTTAAGCGCAAGAATGTGCCTCATTTTTATGTTGTCAATATTTGTCCAGAGTTTCCTGAAGGTGCGGCATGATGAGAGTGCGCTCCATCTGTCATCAGCTTGTCTATGAAAGCCTAGTGCAATACTAGATTTGACGAGAGCTAGGGGGGGCGGAACTGAATGATCGACCAGTGATAGGTCCTGTTCCGACTTCCGAGCCCTTCCTGGCTAGTTCATCCGCCATTTCGGTCCCGTGGATACCTTTGTGTCCCGAGATCCACCAGAGTGTAACGTTGTGATTCGCGGTAAGGGTTTTGGGCTTTTCGCGACAGCTTTTAACAATTTTTGATTTAACTACTGTGGATGAAATGGCTTTAATAGAGGCTTGGCTCTCTATGTAATGTCGATGGTTTTTTCTAGAGACTAGCTTCATTGATAGTTCACGGGCTGCCTTGGCGATTGCTAGGACTTCCGCTTGGAACACACTTCCATGGTTCGGAAGTCTTTTAGACCTCTCTATGTTGGGCTCTAGTGAGTAAATCCCAGAGCCTACTCCTTCTTTCTCGGTTTTGACATAGAAAAGACTAATGAATTTCAAGTCGACTCAAAGACTCAAAGCAGCGGAGTGCAAGGTACAGTATCTGTCATATCCTTTGCTCACTCCATCTATAAAGAAACAAGAGCTTATGTTACTCAACACATCCGTATCCCATCCAATTTTGTCAACCCTCCTTACATAAGTATCTAAATGTACTAGAACAATAACTTATTACCTAAACCTTAGCTTATCTTCTAATAGTTTAACCCAACCTCTCCTCATATTCAATCAGTCCCTTCTTTTTTTCCTATTCAATTAAAATTCTCATTAATACGTGCTCTCGTAATCCTTTTAACTTATTATCTTTTCAGATTTTCCCACAAAGTAACACCGATTATGGAAAGAAGACACAAAGGCTAGAAAAAAGGGATTTAGTACGTACATTGACCACCGCACCCTTTATCGAAAATTTACATACGAAGCACTACAAAATGTGGATGTGGATTTTGGATAATCGAATTGCGTTCGTCTGGAATCCTTTTGTATCCGGTTGTAAGGAATCCCTTATGATGGCGAAAAACGGATAAAAGGCTAAAGCCAAACGAAGAGAAAAATTATGTTCACTCCGTTTATTTTTTCCGATGAACCGTAAGGGTTTCTCAAACACACAGAGCTCTATACCAAGGTACCGCACTGAGAATTTCAATAACCATTCAACGTTTTTTTTTTTTTCCTATCCGAAGGGATCCCTTTATCCTGCTAGCCCCTACAATGGGATGCACGATGTCGATAACGACATGGTGATGATAATAGCAAAGAGCAAAAAAAAAAACCGTATATTCCCTGCTTCATATGATGAATGAAAAACTAAAATGAAAGGAAGTGACTGAGCCACGAGAAAGTTTTACCTCTTACTAGTATGTATTCACACATACACGATCCTTATTGAAATTAATATTCATCCCTTTGGATGTAGGTACGTGTGTCTATCAGTTCGATTAACTTTTGTCTCCCGCAGGCATTGAATCCTTCTAAATAGATTACAAAATAATAGATTTTACCCAAAGTATTCGTTGCTAATTAGTCACCATCATGACGTTGAGTGTAATTAAATATCCTTTTTGTTCGAAGGATATGCTAACGGCTTCGAATTGGGTTTCAATCAAATCGCCCAAAGGACAAACGTCATAAAATTGCTTTGTAAAGGAAAAATGAGCACTCCACCAAAAGGTTATTCTGGTACAATAGACGGTTAAGGATGTGAAAAGGAAGCTGTCAGATCTTAATAGCGTAGAGAGTTTTGTCGTGTTTTAAAAATAAAGAAAGGAGAGGACGTACACGTGTTTAAGAAGCCGATTTCGACTTATCTGTCTGTCCCTTTTGAGTAAGTCTAAAAATGGATGAACTCCAATCGAACTACTGAGGAATATCCCTGCAATCCTGTGTATTGTGTGTACGACCAAAAGAAGTTTTACATCACACTCATCGGCACCTACTGGCACATCGACGATAGACCAAGATCACACTGCGGTGAATCCTGAAAAAGACCAATCAGTTCCAAGTCGATATTCACCATCACTTCATCGACTTCAAAGCTGCATACCACAGCACCGAGCTATATAATGCGATGTCCGAATTCGGGACCTCGAAAAATCTGAAAGGGTTGTGTCGCGCCATGGTAGAGAACCCGCAATACACCGTGGAGCTGGAGAACAGAACCAACCAATTACTCCAAACATGCACCGGAATTCGGTAAGGAGACGCGCTGTCGTGTGATTTCTTCACTCTTGTGCTGGAGCAGATAGGGCAAAAGGCTGAAGTAAACACAGAAGGCACTATATCAAATCCCTCCAGTTGCTGAAGTACGCAGACGATATCGACATCATTGCCCGCTCCGAGCGTGCCATTGTTGAAGTTTTTACTACGATTGAAGAAAAAGCCAAAGGAGTTAGTCTTATGATGAACACCGTCTAGGACAGAACTTGACAATCGACACTTATAGTTTTGAGGTAGAGAAGGAGTACTACCTCGGGTTAGATATAAACTCCACGATTGGCACCACGGTGCAGATTCGACGAAGGATAACTACGTCACGACCCTCCAAGCGTAGCTGGACTGATAAGTAAGTAAATCCTGCAATTGGCACGGACTCATAATTTTAGTTCAGAACTCTCTGTTCTCTTTAGATTCAGGTTAAGTTAGATCCCCTATTCCACATACTGTTTGCCATTTTTCTGGCTTCGGTATCAAGGTGGAACTTAATCGATTGTGTAGAAGCAGGCGGTTCCTCCCAAATGTCAGAGAGGTACCAATATGTAACCTTCTTTCTAGCTTCTTTCGTCCGATCTACAATAGACCGGCAATTGAGACAGTGCTTCAGTAGATATCTTTAGGAAGCAAATGACAGCATTTAGGGAATAAGGGAATCCTCAAAGTTAGCTAACACTAGGATTCTGTGTGGCAAAAATATAGACTAAGTATACCGTCCCTAATATTGACTTTAATGTCATATAGAAAATCAGAATTTCTATAAGAAGCTCTTTCGTGAAAGAGTAAGCCTTTTCCGACCTATTGAGATCACAAAAACTTGAAAATGCAGCCATTGCATTGCCCTCTTTAAGTATTGAACACAACTGGACTAATCTTAGAATACATTATATGCAACAAGACTGGAAGGACTATAGAACCGTCAATACAGTTTTTGAAAGGCATGTTCCACAGCAGACACGATAAATATGGTGCTTCAGACTGCATAAAAAGCTTCTCGTATACAGAAAAGGACTTTTAGAAGGTGTTCCCCGTGATACTTCTTTTCAATTCTTACCATGGCCATCAAAAACGGGCTTCACTTTGCTTACTGAAATTCACATAAGCATCCAAAACTGTGCTAAATGCAATGATAGACACAAGACTCAAGCAACGGCTATACATATCAGTGGCAAAGCTTTAAACGTGAGTACTGCTAGAGTGCAATGCTTCTGGCTTAGAAGTGGCAAGACACAGTTGTCGAAAGCCACCGTCGCCGGAGACTTCTATTGGTCAAAGTCTTGACGCCTATAAGCTTCAAGTGAATTTAGCATCTTAATAACCGCAAGAAACTTCATTGGATCATGTCGTAAGTGGAGCTCAATGAAATGGAGGAGTTGAGTGGTTGTTTGAACAAACAGAGTTACGTCTGATATCTAGCAAGCTTCCACAATCCCACATTTAGGTTCCCTTTCCCTCTAAATGAGGAAATAGACTGTACTCTTGATGCTGTTCAGCTCGAATTTTATTTAACAGCGGTATGGTGTATTGTCGTCAGACCCCACTGCTCTTGGACAACCCTATTCAATAATGACATGAGAAGAGCGCAAGTAGGTGACAGAATAAACCAGGATCGTAACACCTGGCGATTTCGCACTAGGAGTGCCAACCTCAAATAACATGGGACAAGGCAAGGATGAAGAAGAAGCGTTTTTTTTTAAAAAGAAATTGTTAAAACCAGTCTCGGTAGCGGTCCACTACCCGACGGAAACCCCTTTTAAGAAACTGAGATTTTATTTTTGGTGGCTGTTGCTTGCTGTTGTTCCCTGATCGCACTCGAATCTTCACAGTTTGGAACAGAAGCCACTAATTGGATTCAAGCTCATCCGTCATCATTTTTTTCCTTAAAATCTCGTACTTGTAGCTCACATAAAGCATACAAAAAGCACATCAACCTAAATGTCTCTAAAAATCTCTATATTGCAGCCGCACTTTAACTACATCAGTGTTCGTGAACTTCAACAGAGCTCCTTTCAAAAGGACTCCCACCGAACGTATTCAATGTCACACGTTGATATCAGTTTTTTTTTTTTTTAAATAAAATTTTTCGCCACTTTTCAGAACAAACATGTCCCCCGGAGGACACTAGTCACCATTCAACGTAAAGAGAAAAGAAACACCATATGATCTATGACAGTTCGAAAAACTTGTCCTGACAGTTTGATTAATTAAATTGTTGCTTGTTGCGTAGCGTACACGAGTATATCCTCGGTTTCTCATTTGTCCCACCCGTCCACAGCATAGTTTAAATTAGTTTACCATGATGTTGGTAGAGGTTCACTAGCTCTGATGATGACACCAAACAACTGTGTGTGTGACAGGTGTAGTAAGAGTTTTTTTTTTTTGAAATTTTATATAGTGTGTTTATAAATTGACATTTAAATTGAATTAAGACCGACAAAAAGTATTACGACAGCAGAGGTCATGAATTTGATGACATCAAATTCCTGGTAAACAGTTACAAATATGCCACATGAAGGAATAGAGCAACAGGAACCTAGAAAAAAAGGAGTACCGGAAAAATGGAGCCTAAATAGATGACAAATGTATCATCCTGCATTCTTTCGTTGCATACTTGATATTCCCCGTCATTTTGTAGAAATGGAAAGACACAACAATTCAATCCTGCTGAAACATATTGCTCAGAAAGATTCATAGACACGGAACTTTACGAAGAAGCACCCTGAAGCTAGTCAAGAAACTCCCATCACAATAGCGTAACGAGAAATATCTAAGTTATTGGATAGAATCTATGGGAATGACCAAAATTCCTCATGCAGCACTTGGAAAAAAAGTAGGTAAAGTCGTGAGCAGAGAAACAGCCTGGGTTAATTTACAGGTGGCGAGAGGCACGTTTTAATTCCCCTTTTCCGGAAGAATTGGTAGAGTTGTGTTCTCTCGCGCGAGTTCATCGGCCCTACAGTTGCCTGGAATGTCCCTATGTCCTGGCACCGCAATAAGGTGAATTTTGAATTTGCTCAGCCATTTCGTTAAGATACAAGCGAATTTAAGGCTGTTTTTGAGTAAAAGGTGGCAGATTCCAGGAATTTAACCGCGGCCTGACTATCAGTAAAAATTGTGATATCCAGAGTGGATAGTCCATTATACCTCAGCCATCATAGGGCTTCCTTAATTGCCATTATCTCGGCTTGGAAGACACCACAATGGTCAGACAAACGGAAAGAGATGCATCCTAACCCCAGGCAGTTTGAAGTGGTCTTGTGGGAAGAGGTTCCCTTAGACCAAAAATAGGTCCATTGTGATACCACTGAGAGTGATAGGGTTGAACCTTAGTCTTCTCCTGATACCATTTATATTTCCTAACGGCAGTTTAGATTCATCGTGCTGGAGATGTTCAGATAATTTCGATCGTTAAAGAAGTATTCGCCCAAAGCGGGACACATGCAGAAGAAGTGCATTTATTCACTTCTTCGTCTTTGTAGCTAAGTACTCCTCCCTAGGATTCAGTTCCCTGTCAGGGCATAAGTTAGTTTCGAAAGCTGGTGATCTCTGAGGATCGTAGCTATCTTACCGTCTATGATTTGCTTCGACAGAGCATCAGTGTAAATCAGGTGTTTAATAGACGATGTAGGCGTTTTGACATGTTCGAGTTTCCTACTCTCTGTAGCTAGAGAGTCTTGTCTAGCGAATTCGTCAGCCTTACAGTGCCCTGGTTGGCTTTCGCTCTGACCCGTGACCGAACAGAGTGTGCAATTATACTGGTTAGCGATCTCTTACAGAGACACGCGGTAGTCCTTTACCGTTCTAGATTTTGCTGTGTTGGATACAAGGGATCCGATTGCAGCTTGGCTTGGTAAGTGCCTTGAGGTATGAGGAGCGCTATCTTATGCGAAGTCTTTCTCTACTGCGTGGTCCCTCCGGGTTAGATTCGAAGACTCTCCAGGTCGGAGAGTGGATGTTCATTCGCTCTAAATATTCTAGTCACGTCAAAGGACGAATCTTTTTTGACTAAGTCGATGTGGCAGTGCAGCTCGTATTATTCGTCGTTGAATCTCCTCTTTCAAAGCCCGTCAACGTCCGTCATTCGAATAATTTCTCACTCGAAGCAATCCAGGGTATCTATCTTCAGCCGCCTTTGATAGCGTCATACAGTAAGACTGAGATAATTAAGAATCTGTTTTGTTTTGGTAGACAAAGTCCCTCGTCTGCAGTTGTTCCCTTCCACTATGGATGCACCAGTATTCGTGTGATCACCTCGTTGTCACCTCTTCATAATTAAACGTCCACTTTACCAAATGACTCCAAACACAATGGGTCTAAGCTCACCCATAGACTGGACGTCAAAATACTGTCTAAAGACGTATAAATATTTTGGAGCATGATTCAAAAGAAATTGAGCCCAAAAGACGGATTCACCATAAATTTGAAATTACGGAAACCAATTAAGTTCTATGACACCTTCGGTAATGAATGGCTAAAGCTTCAACTATCGCATGTGTGCAACACATGTTGTGAAGCTGCACATGGTTGCTCCCAACTTGAACTTTCTCCAGTTGAGGACGAAGCGGTAAAACTGTTTCACCATAATCAATCAACCTCATGTCCTTACCCACCATGAACGCGACAGTGATAAGGACAACAAGAAAAATAAAAATAAAAAAGCTACCGACTGTCATCCTGAAAACAGGATGAACGACCATCACGGACGGTAGACCGTTAAAAAAAAATGGAATCTTTGTACCAGTTCTGACTGTAATTTTTCAAATTCCTCCTAAAACACCCCTAACCGCTATAACGATGATTAAGTATAATGCGTTTAAAGTATACACATTCATTCGCATCGAGGTTTGTGGTGGTGGCTCCCTCTTCGTATACCCTGCGGGCGAGAGAATAAAAAAAAAAAACACTGATCTGGGTTTGTTTTCATATGCAGCCCCCCCGCCAGACATTTTGGCCAACTATCAGCACCTCTGCTAATTCCGAACCGAATTTTTGGCTGGGAATGCGGGGCATCCTTGAGGGTGGAAACGACTACTATCACGCTAGGCTTTGAAATTAGATGAAGCATGTGTGTGCTTCGGGGAGGCTTATATGAAAAATTATAAATTGAAGCAGCGGCAACAGAACAAACAACACTCACACACACACCCACCCTCCGACATAGTCGGCTACAGTCGATCATAATTCAACGGAGGAGTAAATTTCGTGACCAGAAAACCTTATACATCAAGGAGCGATGGGCGACTTGTTAAATTGAAAACAGCTCTCGAGTATGGGATGTGCCGAGCATTTGTGCTTCGGAAATGTTCTCGTTATGGCAACAACGAACGGCGGCGGCGGCGGTGGATACAGTGACGACGACCGAGTGTGGTTACAATAATTTGTTCGATTCGTCGGCAGTGTTCTTGTATGAGTGTCGATTTTTTTTTTTTCTCATTTCAAGCCCCAAATTTATGTTTGATATTCGCCCACCTATGCGCACCCCGTAGGTAAGCTCCTGACAAGGGGGAGTCACGAGATTAGAAGCTTTATCATGTATAAAATTGGACAAATATGCAGCGGTGTTTTGTGTGGTGGTAGTGACGTTGATTGCTCGGATCCTGTGTTGAATGCCAGGGTTTGGCGGCAGGATTGGGCGGAAATTAATAGCATTCCCTAAATTGTAGATGGGTGGAACGCAGTCGAACACTGTTTGCATGGCGGCGGCAATGGTGGCACTACGCTTTAGCACTGCCTAATCGCTGAGGCATGTGATTATCATCGCAAATCGTGATCTATGTGGATGACGATGTTGGAAAATGGTTGGGAATTGTTTTTTTTTTTTTTTTTCCTTGTGCCTCATTTTGTTTTCTCCGGTTCTAATGATGAAGTTCGTCTGATTAGTGTCCCGAGAATCATATACACGTGATGATGATAGGATTCTTAATTTGACGATAGGCGGGTGGAATTTTAATCGAAAATTTAGATCGTATCGAGCCGTGCTTAATGGAATAGAAAATTCGACGCCACAATTGTTCAGATAAATTGGGCCTAATTGGGTAGCGTGTGGGATGAATGTATAAAAACGTGTTTTAGTTTTGAAGCATCTTGATTTTTATAAATTGGATGTCTATGGAATGTTGATGGCAAGTCATATAATAGGGGTTGCAATGGGATCAAAGTAAATCATTTGCTTTCCGTTGGAAGTTAGTATAGAAGATTCGATTAACCAACGTAGGCATAAGGCACTGCGGTTTCATTAAGGAATCTTTTTGTTTATTCTAATGGTAGTTGTTTACAGGAAGTTGGTAATTTTTAGTAGGTAGAGGTTTTTAGATTTGAGTTGCATTCAGTGCCTGGCGTAAACTTAGGTGGACCAACATTTTTCATAAATTCGTCAATAAGACTATAGAACACACGTCATAAGGTTGGTTTCAAATATTCAAATGGATGTCTCGCCATCTACTGAGTCAAATCAAGAGAAGTGATGAAAAGTTCTTAACAAGATACGTACTTATTCAGTTGCAAACCATTTTCTGAACCAAAAAGCTAGAAGAAACTCACTCAGATAATGACAAGGTTCCAACGCAGTTTGTCATGTTGGCACCTAACGCATACTCGTGCAGTAAGTAATGTGCACAGCAGAAAGGCACATCCTGACTACTTTAACGTTGCCAGATTACTACAGATGTCCTGAAAATACACTGCGGGATGAGTTCCAGAATCTTTTCAGCAAACTTGAAGATGTCAAGATGCATATCGCTGGCGTTTTCCAGAGGCAATCCGCGAAGATTGCCATGCACTCAGTAGGAACCCAACATTTTCTAATGATCAAGCCGACATGACGGCCCCCACCGCGAAAATCACATCTTTTAAACTAGTGGAATCACATTCTCTAAATTCCAGTATCGAGACGAACTTAAGTTTGTGGGTAGTCGCTTCTCTATCGTCATAGTCTAGATCCTAGATTATAAGGGAAGACGATGAAAGCTGAGCAAGAAGCGGCTTTTTACAGCTCTCTTGCTAAGAGGGCCTAGACTCTTTTCGGAGTTCTCAAGAGAAGTATCCGTTCACACTATTTGTAAAAGTTAATCAAAGGGCTATTCACATACATATAAGCAAAGAAGAAAACGACCTGCCTAGCAGCATACATCGTCGCAATTTATACGTTCTTGCGTCTTCAGAACTGTGTCAGCGAACGCGATCTGTACGCTTTGCTTCTTCTGTTTTAATTTATAATATCGGACTTTCATTAAAGTAATTCAAAAAAACTTGAATTATCGAACATTGGCGACCGTGACAGGACAGTGCTTTGATTTATAACTTTTATTGGAATTTTATCGTGCGCCGATCGTAAGGCCGTTTGGAATTGGTGATAAGTGGATATTTGGACAAACTGACCTGCTGATACGATTCCTGAACTTTCATCGCAGAAGGAGGGATAAGTACCAATTTCATTTATTGTTATACATACTCGTTTGCTAAAAAATATACAAATAAATTGCGTCCTCATTATGATTGGAGAAAGTGTTGATTCTGGTGTTGCATTGCTGGCATCGTATAAAACAAAAAGATCCTCAGCCACGGGACAGCTTACTTAGTTGAAAAAATTCGTGGATTCCGCTAGTGGCAATGTTTCTTTGCATGAATGGGAGGTAAAATTGGGACTCTTGGAGTCATACTTGGACGATACGGAGTTGGAAACTGATAGAAGGGACATCTTTGAGGATGTGTATTCCAATCTTAAAACCAGAATTCTGACTTTTATGGATTCTAAAAGACCTTCAACTTCTGCAGCTGCATCTGTCACTGCACACGAATTCACTTTTTTGTATGCGAAACCCAAAACTGCTCGATTCCCTAAGCTGGAGTTGACGAAATTCTCTGGCAAGTACACAGATTGGCCCGATTTTTTATCCATGTTCGAGACGTTAGTGGATGCAGACGAGGAGCTAACCGCCATTGAAAAATTCCAGCACTTACGCTCCTGCTTATCAGACTCTGCCTTTAGAACTATCCAGTCTCTTGAAGTGACAACTGAAAATTATTCTATAGCAAAAGAGCTCCTAAAGACTCGGTTTAATAATAAACGTTTAATCTTTCAGGCGCCCAATATCGACGGGGGTTCTTTGCACAAGCTGCGGGATTTGAGCGACAACGTAAACTCACATCTAAGGGCACTCAATACATCTGGGAGTAAAGAGGAAATTGCGGACGGACTGCTGATTCACCTCGTCGTTAGCAAGCTGGATTCGAAAAACAGGACAAAATGGGAAGAGGAAACTCCAGTAAACTTTCTACCTAAATGGGATCAATTATCCAAGTTCATAGAAAAACGATGTCAAACGCTTGAAACCATGGACAATGCATCCGGCGCCGGCTACAGGAATACACCCACATTCAACAATTCTCGATATTGTAAGGAACATACTATTTACACCTGCGAGCCATTTCCTAAACTTTCACCTGAGAACCGCTATCAAGAAGCAAAGGCCAGAAAGCTTTGTATAAATTGTCTTCGAGGCGGCCACCAAGCTCGCAATTGTAGCTCACATAATTGCAAGCATTGCTCTCAACGGCACAGTACCTTGCTCCATATGGGCCCTGTTATTAGCCGGCCCTCCCAGTTAACTGTCGCACCTGAACACTCGCGAAGTGTGCCAGCTACTCACAGCAGTTCATATTCTCAGCCGAAATTAAATACAAAAGTGCGAGAGACATCTTGGAAAGAAAAATCGGCGGTCAAATGATTCCAAGAAGCCTAATCATATTCATGCTGGCGACAAGCAAAGGCTGGGAGACTACAAGTGAAGTTATCATGAGCATTTTGCAACAACAGCGTGTAGAGCAGGGAAAAACACAAGAAATGAAGAATCTTCTAGCTCTGGCAGCTAAGAAAGAAGTGATGAAATGTCAAAATTCCATCAGCAAATGAGTGTCCTGATTGACAGTGCTGCAGGGGACAAACAGAGCAGAGCAACAGGAGGAGATGTGTTTTTAGCACATAGACATGCAGGAGTATGGAGTCGGACATCTCATGGAGCGGGTCACTGAATATCCATAAAGGTTTTTCACAGCAAAAATAGTATCCTTTCTAATAATATGATGGGACTATCTTTGCTTATTGATCTCGTCCTTGTTGAACGAAATTTTGAGAAGTTTGCCTTAGATGTCCAAAAACTCTGATACCTTCTTAAACTTCTTCATCACAGGACTCAATTTCCATTACTCCATAGGATAAACCCGACAATAATTAAAAGATATTCTATTAATGTCGACCCTGTCTCCGCCAGGTCCTTCAGAATATGAAACCAACCTTTCTCTCCATTGTACCATGGACGACCATTCTTGTAGAATGTTGCAATTTAAACTTTTCGAAACAATATCTACTCGGTTATAGTTGCATGGAGGTGTTATTTTTAACATCCATGGAGCAGTTGTAAATTGCATTTAGAAGTTCCACCGAGTTACTGAGATAGTCAGGACGGAGGAGTTTGCTTTGCTGGAAAATGGCTGTGTAATTTGATTTCTGCGGTCGGTAAAATAGTTTAATATTTAGTCTGCATTTCATCAGCATGTCCTTAGTTATCCTTATACCCATCATCATCATCATCTCTATCATTTGGGTTGTGTGCGATGAATCCAAAAATGTGGCTCATAAGAAACCAAAATTAGTTTTGAAGGATAATAGTACTTACGTTGAAATATAAACAAGGAATCTTGTGGGACAAAAACCAATATTTGCAATTACATTTTGGACTTGTTTTAAGGTTCTTAGGTGAATTCAGGCAACGTTGAGTCCACAATATTTGTACAGTCGGGAGTGAAAGTATGTAGGTAGGTGTGGCGAGGGATAATGAAACTTCAAGAAAGTATACCACAATAGAGAATACACTTGAGCCAACTTTTTAGACGGATATAGAGAGGTCTTTGAATAATGTAGCTCCTTAAGCTAGACATTGAAGTGCATGTCAGTCAATTGATAGCCTGGATCTGTAGAACTAGAACTAGAACAGCTACTTAACCAAATTCATCGAAAGAGGTATTCTTAAGGGGAATTAAGATCTGGAGTTCGCCGATGATGATTTAAGTGTCAGAAATACTCCCTACAAGTCCTAAAATTACTCCAATCAAAAATGATCTGATCCTTTTCCCTCACATTTCCTCTACCAAATTGTCAATCACTGTTAGCATCGTCTAGTTTAAGGTATTTAAGCTGAGAAGAAAACCTTCTGTAGCTATTCAACAAAGAATTTGATAAGAAATGCAACCTACAACTAAAAATCATCCTCCTCGCAGACACGACTAAATAACATTTTTCTTCCGAAGGATCCCAAGGTTTGTTCTGCTGTCTTATTTATCGCCCAGCATTCCGCTCCACTGGTAAGATCAGAGTTTTGTAGATCTTGATCTTGGACCTTCAAGTTAGGAGTTTACCTTAAGTTATCCTATGTCGAATTTGCGCCAGAGTGTCATTTGAGGAGTTCATATTTGCCCAGCGGAAAATGAACTCCTTCACTACCTAAAAAATTATAGCTGTCGATTGTTAAGTTCCGTCCTAGACGGTGTTCAATGGATCGGTTTTTGATTGACAGCATATACTTTGTCTTATCCTCGCTCACCATAAGATCAAGTCGTTTGGCTTGTTCTTCAAGCGCCGTAAAACTGAAGTAAACGAGTATTCTAACGAGCAAGGCTGCCGTCAGCGTCAATATTCCATTTAAAGTTGTTAACACTTTTCAGATGAAATAAACTGGCTTATAATGGCGATTTACATAGTCCAGGAGCAATATTGAATCTACTCCCCTTCGATTTACTCGTGTGAGAATTTGCAGGAAAAAGTGCCCTTCGCATGAGCCAAATTGGAAACTGGGAACTAAGTCTGACGTGGCATGCACAAATCTAACGCAAGTATATATGCAAAGACTACATGAAGTCTTGCTTAGACTTTGACAGACAGTTCTCAAGCTGTTTTCCTAGCAGAGATGAATCGCAGGATAATCAGTTACTAACAGTTACTTACACAACAACTTCCGTCTATACAGATGATTCCAAAATGAATACTGCATTCTTTTCCGAGACTCTTGGACTGTCCGAATCGATCAAACTCTCAGACTACAGTAGTGTCTTCCAAGTGAAGGTGCTGGCAGTCACAACAGCTGCTCAACAGGTTGCAATGAAGGGACTACCACACGATGAAATGACATATTTCATTGACAACAAGGCGGCAATAAGAGCGAGTTCTGACATTGAAGTACAATCGAAGTTTGTAAGTCGCTGTTGCGAAGAGCTACGGGTTCTTGGTAGACAGCACAAAGTAAGACTCTGCTGGGTCCCTGGTAACGAAACAGCTGATGAGCTGGCAAGGAAAGGATCTTTATTAGACCCCGATCTAGCCAATGCTACAGTTGAAATCCCACCCTGTAATCTTAAACCGAAAGTTGGGAACAAAATTCAGGTCCAATGTTATAAATAGGAAACTGTAGCCATTGTGTTTGTTGCAGTCCCTTCATTGCAACCTGTTGAGCAGCTGTTGTGACTGCCAGCACCTTCACTTGGAAGACACTACTGTAGTCTGAGAGTTTGATCGATTCGGACAGTCCAAGAGTCTCGGAAAAGACTATGGCCATCGAAAGAATCCTGCAAATGGATAAAAAAAAAACAAATCGGTCTTCTTTAATAGGTACTATCACCGGCTATAATTTGCTGAATTACCATGCAGGAAGACTGGGATTGGACACGGGTGACCTGTGCAGTGGATGTGATGACAAAGAAGTAGATGAAGATACTCAACACTTTCTTTGCCAATGACTAGCACTCTGCCAAATTAGATTCAAGATCCTAGCAAGACTCCATCTTCAGGATCTAGAAGAACATACACATATTTACCAGCGCCTCGGGCTGTTTTGATAACACAATAATCTTATAGATCCTACAAGGCATCACAATGGGTCTACATTGACTTCCTTGTCCTGTCAACCCTTCTTCTTAACCTCACCTAACCTATATAGCCCACTACACTATTCGTCACCCATCAAAGATTCTTGTTATATTTACAAAGGTCTGCAGCTGCACAGCACTATGAAGAGCCAGATAGAACAAAGGGATCCCTTCTTTGATTTGCCTTCTCGCAACAATTTGCATTATTCGCGAGTTATATTTTTACAACGAATGGAAGGGGCGTACAGTTGTTATTGCCGGCTCTCGGAGACTTGCTATTGCTGCCGAAAGTTGGCGCCCAGACAAATCTTTGCATACTACTGTGGCAGTTTGTCTGTACTCCAATGGAACAACCACTTAGAATGAAGGCAACGCTATTCTCCACAAACTTTCTTGGTAAACGGCTAAAGCTTAGTTTTAAAACAAACTTCATTACATACATTGTCTTTTTATCGATTTTTAAACATCACGAATCAAATCATTAAACAAATTGCTATAATCTAAAACAGATTCACACACACACTGTTAATTCTCGTTTTGTTGGTAAGCCAAGCCCAAAGCATTTAGTTCCGCATTTTGTTCCTCAAATTCTTCATTTAACAAATTTCGCATTTGGTGTTGACGGACCTGTGTAAAAAAAAATTGTGTACGACAGTTTTAGAATATTGAAATCACTTGGCGTACCAAGATAATTAAATCTTTTGCCGTAAGCATTTCAAGCTTCAATGGCGTCAGCAGAGCATTCAGTCCTGGTAGGGGTTTTTTATCCGTTCTTTTTTGAACTTGAATTTTTGATAGTTTTTTCTCACTGAATAATAAAGAGATACATATAAGCACAAAACACATCTAAGCTTATGCAGATACATGTGGGCTTCCAAATCACTGACTGTAAAAACGTCCATGGTTGTCAAAAAACCGATCGTTTACCGACTGAATACTAAAGAAAATTATGTGTCGAATGACTAATAGTTTGTTTGCCTACTAATTTTATTTTAAATTGCTTTGGAGGGGTTGGTTCATTCAAACAACTTTTAAAGCTAAACAACTTTCTTCATTTCAGCAAGCTTCCTGAGTTGTAACAATTAGCTAAGCTAAGCGAAAACAACACCCCTAATCTAGGGTGTTAGCCCCATTGGATTGTTTGCAGCTAAGTGTTCGCTAAAAGTATTCGAATTGAACGAATTCAGGCAGGTACATCACGAGAAGTCCAGTAGCAGATTAGGTTTAAGCCAAAGGAGAGCACCTCCGATATAAAGATTGCTCTGGAGGAAAAGGGAGAATACCAATAAAGTTGACAGATGCATCGAGAAGAGTTACTTCTGCCGAAAATAATTTAGAAGACATGCCACCATGCCAGTTCAAGGGAGAGCTTGACGACCTCCTGAGAAAAGGTCTCAGCGGAGGAGGTGCAACGTGATTCTTATAATCTATGAGATGGATGATGATGTCCATCATGAAAATCGACAATATGAGTCCCGTCGTCATGTTCAGAAGGAGGGAGCTTAACACCAGATGTCTTCTACACAGACGGCTGGTATTAAGTTAATAAAACCAAATACGTACTCCGGCACTTTGGACATATAAGCTACAGTCTTCTTAAACGTTTTTGCCATACACAAATAAGCTAAATGGAATATTGTAGGCGTAGTACAAGAATCAACATCTGGAGTGAAAGCCAGGCTGCACTGAGTGAGCTTGTGACTCCCCCGAATCACTCAAAGATAGTTTTCAAGTGGAACCGGGCTCGACTTGTTTGAGTTTTGGGTTAAAAAGAGACTGCAAGCAGTGAGATCTTAGACGTACTAGTGAGAAAGGGTTTTGCCGATTAGCCTCCTAAGTCCAGAACCAATTATTGGTGTCCATTCGGAGAAGGTTCGAATCTCACTTCATAAAAAGGTAATGGTCTAGCTTTGCTTTTTGTTGGAACTCGAAGTGGTTAACTCTTCTATGGTCGGCCAAAAACCAAGAACAAAGTATGCACTTGTGGTCACCATATGACCATGGAAATTATTGAGAATCTACGTGTGCATCTTGTCTCAAAAAGAATGACATGATGGAGCACAACCTCTTTCAGTGTTTTCCTTTTCCTGCGATAAGACTACGTACTTAAGCTATCCATGTTGTAAACCTCTTTTCGTGGCAGCAGGGTCATTACACTAGACAGTAAACTTCTATGGAAAACTTTCATGAAATTCCACTCGAGCATTCTCGATGTACAAAGTTAAGATGAAGACCAGAGTCCTATAATCAAATAGGGCTTCCACTGTAAAATACGTGTTCAAAAAGACTCATTTCAGTTTGACTTCATAGAGTAATCAAAAACGACTGTAGGGACATGAACTGGTGTCTTGTGCTCGCATTTGGTTTTTTTTTTTGTGTATTTTGTGCTGAAATCTACGTTACAGACCAATCTAAAAGGATCTTTAAATTTAAAGTGCCACCTTCATCGGATATTATAATCTGTTTGGACAGTAAAGAGCCGATCAAGACTGTAGAAATCTGTCCCTCGAAAAAAATTATCAGACAATTTTACAAATCACTAAACTCCATCCAATACTCCTTTATCAAATTGTTTTGGCTTTGACAAAGACCCAAGTTAAATGTCCGGTATTGTAAAAACACCTGAAGCCTTCTGTCAGCAACCTATATAATTGGACTCTATCAGTGCGATCAAAGGAAGGTCCACAATCAACCAAATTTTAAAACTTCGGCAGATCATTGAGAAAAACCAAGAAGCCTTGTTTGATAACCATCATCTCATAATCAACTTTAAGGTTGATTACTGGACTCTATGTTTAGTTTCAGTGTCCTTGAAAAGACTGGAGAAGATGCCACTTGTAGACCCACTACGATTCAATTAAAATTCAGTTTCGTTTGGATATACAAATTGTGAAGATTATTTTAGGGGCTCCGAATGAAGAGCACTTTCACAACAGACCAACAGAAGATACATCAACAGCTACATACTTAGATCAATAATTTAATCCAAAATCCTGAAACGTTGTCACGACGAGCTAAAGTCCCTTAGTGCTAAACATAATGTTAAACTTATTTCCGTCCCAAGACAGAAGGGTATCCATCCATGGGAATGAGAAGGCGGATGAGCTCGCCAGAATGGATTCTGAAATTTATCTGATAATGGCCGAAGATTAATTCTTACTTTCAAAGACTCGCGAATGAGAGATAGAATGCACTTATGACATGTCGCACCTCAAGGACGCTCTGGACAGAACAAAATAAAAGGAAAACAGAAGAAATCATTGCACTCAACAAGTCACCCATCACTGCTTATAGGCATTATGACATGTCACATCCTACTAGCGTTTGAGTACAACGGACCTATGTGAAGGATGTGACGATGTAGACGTCGCTAAGGAGCACACAATTGTCAAACAAGCCACCGAAATCCATCTTGAAATTCCTTCTGAAGTCGGTTTGGTTTAGAGATACCAATCAGCAATAATAATCCTTGTTCCATTATTTCAGGTATCCCACACTGGGGGAACACAACGGATCCTTCGAGATCCGAGTGAGGCTGTCGACTTGACGTCGACAACTTTTGACCGCCATCGTTTTCACACGAAGAACACGAATCCTTATCCTGCAGGGTTTATCCAAACTGTTGCTTAATCTATGCCTTGGAAGCCGCTTCCGATATGAAAGTTGAGTTGCGTGCGTAAGACCGATGATAGAGTCCAGTTTATAAATAAACTTCGGTCAGTTCTGATGGTGATGGAATGGCACCCCTTATTATTTGAACACCAGACATGATTCAAGATGTTGTCTCTGTGACAAAAGTTTTATTCAAAACCTGATTCGTCCTACTATTCCATTTCTCAGAACTTGCTTGCATTTTCTAAAATTCAATATTTTCCAACCAAAATCAACTTTCTACCACCACCTCCATGGTTAGTTTCATAACTTACTTCCTGACTTACTTCCTGGAAACATATGTCTTATAGTATGTGGTGGTCGACATCGTTGTCGACTCCATCCAACTTTTGTCTCTACACGATGTGTCGAGGAGAAAACTCTTCGTATCAGTTTAAACATTTTTCGAGGTAAAGCTCTTCCTATATTGCCTTGCCTGTCTCTCGGTTGTTATACACAAATTCTGTTTATTATGATGCATTCCCAGACTCAACGCTTACGTCTTCCTCTTCGTCTTCATTTTTGTGATATTAAAAATTCCAGGTGAATCTTACGTCACGATATGGTGGGGTGGCAGTAGGAAAAACATTTTCTTTTGCTTTCAGGTGTTGCACAGCTGAATTAAATATTGTTATAGCGGATATACATGCATATATGCATTTTTTTATTGAAATTTCAGGCATAAAGACGTAATATAGCAAGAGTTTGTCTTTGCCGGCAATTGAAGAGAGTGACGAGGAGCTGTGTATCTTTCTTGGCCAAATAAGGAGGATCTTCAAGGGGGGAACGTGATGTATCATATTTCCGTGCGAGACAAGAGAATTAGGAACACCACGTCATGTCGGTGATAACTTTGAGATTTTTTTTTGAAACATCTCCTTAATTACAGTGTGTGTAGGAAGTTAGACTACGGAAATTGGCAAAGTTACAACTTGAATAAGGGCGAATGCTCACTTAGGTAGGAGAGTTACTAACTTGAGACATAATGAAAGTCAAGGATGTGTTTTGGTTACCATTTTTGTTTCGTGTGCTGCTGAATAATGGACGTGCCCGTGGTGTAGTGGTTACATCATCGCTTGTCACGCTGAAGGTTCCAGGTTCCAATACCGATGGCAAAAGAAAAGCTCGATCAACTGCGAAAAAAGCTGACGTCAACTCTACTGCATAGGCATAACACTGGCAGTTGGGTTGGTCATATGGCTTGAAAGGGTTGATCGTACTAGTGACATCGGGATGTTCGAAAGAACTACTGTGAATTATAAGCAATGGCAACAGTACCAGAAATTCTCCCCAGTTATTCTGGACAACCACCCTCTGAGCAAAAAGACTGAAACCTAATACTTTCTGAGTTTCAAAATCATGAGGGTATTCATAACCCCTTTAGCGCTAGTGAATTATAATAATAAAATACAAAATAAGTACAAATTTCAGATTTCCCGTTAACACTTTATTAAAATGCGTTTGGTTCAATGATAAAGTAGTTTAAAGAAACCTTTCCGCCTTGATCAGTATTTGAATAGAATGTGGCTTTAATCTTTAGGCAACCGTTGCTACTTCGGTATGTCCATACAGCCCTGGTCAAAACTTCTAGCTTAGAGGTCCAAAAGCATGCTCTACAAAACTTGGATCTTGCCAGTCTTTCTTTAAGGGGCTGAATGCTGGACGATTAGTAGGACAGCGGAGCAGGTCTGGGGATCCTTTGAAAGAAAATTATACATCGATTATTTGGTCCTGTTTTCGAGGAGAGCAAATGGAGGAGAAGATATAACCGTGAACTCAACGAGCTGTATAAAGATGTGGATGTAGCAAAAATCTGTCGACTTCACTGGTTTGGCTACATCGAGAACACTACTGCTAAGAGGGTTTTCGAATTTCACCCACCTGGATGGTTCACGAAGAAAACGTATAAAGATCAGGTAATCGCGAACGCTGAACTGGAATCAGCGTGCCCGGGACTGTGAAGGATGGAAATTGGCATTAATTCAGGCTCAGATCCTTCAAGGGTCGCTGACCTGGTAAGTAAGTGGCTCAGAGAAAGTCACTCGCGGCTTAGAAGTATGCATTTCTTATTCACTCAGAGACATGGATAAGAAACACTGCTTTCAGAAAAGTATCGACTCAGACTACGTAATGCAAACTACATAATTCAAACTACGGGATGTGGTCGGTCTTCCTAACCTATCTTTAATTTAGAATGAATAATTGTAGAATGGTGGCTTGCCTCTATTCTTGTTCGATCTGCTTATCGACTTTCAAAGGAGAGGATGCCTAGTGATTTCCTATGCAGATGACTATGGTCCGAGGTAAATTCTGTGGTGCCCAAGTTATTGACGTAAGTGACTTCTGAAAAATTCACTAGTGTAAACAACGTCGACTGCGTTATTCTAAACAAGTTTGAAGGCCCTTAGTGGGACTCTTAATACCGTTTGAAAGAAAAGCAATGCTCTTACTACAAAAAAACAAGGCTCAAGGCTTTGAGGTGCATTCGGAAGGAAAGATACTTTATTATAGAAAAAGCTTGAAGGGTGTTCTATGTAAGAGCTTTCAAAAGGAAAGACGCCTAAGCATTTTTATAAAAACCCATTGGAGGCCTTAATATGAAAAAAAAAAAAACACTAGTAAAAGATTTTGAAGACTTGGGATTTCTTGTCAAATACTTTCAGAAGGAAAGACACCAGACGGACTTGCAGACTTGGCTCTCAAAAGGAAAGGCATCCATAGGTGGGCTTGAAAAGGGCTCTAAGAAATAAAGACAAACTTCGGTTTGCTTTTGTAAATGGCTTACAGAAGCAAAAAGAGACTTGGGGTTGATTTGTAAAGGGCTTAGAAAAAGAAAGACCTTAATTTGTATATACAAAGGGTTTAGAGACTTTAGTAGACTTTAGACTTTAGACAACTTGTGATGATGGTGTATAAGTGCAATGATGTACAATGGTGGTGTATGGACAATCGATGATGATCTGTCTCCATGATGATATGTAGGATGATCTGTGTCTCCTCACACTAGCTGGGTAATGCCCAAATCCTTGAAACTGACTAGAGGTACTAAACTCACGGTTTGGGATTCGATGCGATAAAAAACATTCGAAATGACTGTGCCAAAGCATGGTGTTATCTCTGTGAAAGAGTACACAGGCATACGAACAAACACTCGTGAGTGTATGGAGGAAGGTGCGCAGAGGAAGCATGCATGTGTTTATGGGGCCCTGAAGTGCAAAAGAAAATTAAAAATGTACTTATGATGCCTTTCTCTTTCTCACCCATCAAGACCCGCTCTTATTAACGTACATATACATAGAGCCGGGTCATACATACAGTCTAATAAGTTCGTTCGATGTGAACACCTCAACGGCCAGCTGAAAACTGAAATTCTTACGGCCTCGCATCCTTTAAAACAAAAACAGCAAAAAAAATTTCCATAGCGCATGTCCTTCCAAGTGAAAGTTTTGTCATCGATCAACGAAATAACCTTGCCTATCCCATCTCCACAAACTGGATCATATGCATGCTTTTGTGCTATAAATCAAAAGGAATTCAATAATTCGAATGAAGATCCCCTTAGAAGTGAGTCTAGAACTAGATCATCTTTCACACAATAGACAAATATTTTCGTTAGAAACAGCCCTTTGCCGCTTATTGTTCAGCACTTGACAGACTGATGGTTTGCAGAGCATAAATTTCGTCTTCAGCTGATTTCTTAAACTGCTGCCTACAGCTTCTCAGTGCCGGTCTTAATTGGTTATCAACGAACTATGTATGTAACTAGAGGAGTTGACGCCTAGGTTTTAGAAAATAAATTGCCTTGGATGATACCTTTAAGATCATTGAATACAAGGTGTGATTTGGCTACAATTTCGCTGATCTTGTCCAAGGGAGCTTAAGCTTATAAGTTTGGTTCAAATCGGAGGTACGCAATGTTTAGCAAGGACATGTAGTCGATATACTTAGGCTTGATGTAAGCATTTCCCTCATCAGATTTATCTTGTCAAACAGGCACCATCAGAACTAGCTTTACAGGATCTTCGTCTGACAATATATAACCTAATCAAGTCTCTGAAGCACCTCAAAGCAACATTAGATATTAATACTTTTAGCAACAGATGCCACAAAACAAAGACCCATCTACTGTGCTACCTACCACATGCATACATGTTCAAAAATCAAACCTAATTACTCAATTAGGAACTGGCTGTGCCAAACCATCCTGCCACCACCCTGTGTGGGCGCAATTAGGCAAATTGTTACTCCGACTGTGTTATCTTCAAATTTTCCTTCCTTCCGCATTTATCATCCTTGCACCCGGAATCCTGCCGCATTACGCCACCATCGTCGTCATCTATTACTATACGACTTCTTTAGACGCCATTTAAAATTTACGTGTGTACTTATTAAGTTGTCCCCCTCAAAGGCATCTCTATACCGCAGAGCCACGCAGAGCCCCCAAAAGTGTCGTCCCACAAAGCACCCACAACCTAGTAAATATGCGTCCTCCCTTCCAACCTTTAGATCCATAAATTTCGTGGAAAGTTTCACCTCGAAATTTATTATTTGGTGCGCGCTTGAAATATGTGTAAAAGTAACGTAGATTAATGGCTTGCATTTGTTCAGCTTGCACTCTTCCTGTGTGCGGTTCTGTTGGAGTAAACTTTTGTGCCACAATGGAACAAGATTTTCCCAGCAAGTATTATGGGGAATCGTAGATTTGTCGAAATGCCACCGGGAAAAAACTTTTACAGGCTTCCCGCCCTTGGCAATCGTCTAATATGTGTGTTGTTGGTTCTTTGTCTAATGAGTTTCGAGAGTAAGGGGGTGTCAAAACTGCAGACACTCAGGATGCCAAAGCTCTGTCAGAAGAAGGATTTTTAATTATGCATTGTCAAAATGCACGCATGGGTTGGAGGCGGGATTAGTTTTGAAAAAAAATGAAAAATTTTTTTAATAACCACGATGAAGATAGTTTTTAAGAATATGAAAGAGGTCCTGAGGTGCAACACATACACAACGGCATTCCCAAGTGAGTGGGGGTTTTCCTGTTATTTAAGGATGTGCAATTTTGGAAGCATCAATTTTGTAGAAAGTTTTTGGAAATTGTTTCTCCTTTGTGTCTGTGTGTGAAGTTTCAAAACCATCTTCTGGGAGGTGATGCACTTGAGTTATATGCTTAAAGTTTTTTTTTTTTTTCTTAGCAAGAAGAAGGGCTTTTCGAATTAATTTCGTTGTTGTCTAATGAATGTCTTTTGGGGGGGGGGGGAGAAACTTTAAAGTTGTTCACGTTCAAGTTTAGGGAATAATTAGGCTAAGTTTTGTGAAAGAATTACAGCTGTGGCAGGCTGCAAGTTAGGAAATATTAAAACAATTTTCGTTGAAATATTAGACGCGAGAAGAATGTCTTGAACAAGAAGTTTGAAAAGAAGAAAAATAGGATTAACTGTTTGGGATGGGGGAAATGAAAGTGAATGATGGCGTCTGGTAGTTTTGAGGCTGGAACCTGTGTCCTCTCCCTTAGCAGTCCAACGCACTAATAACTAAGTCGCGGCGACCACAACAAGGCGTTCGGCATCCAAAAATTGCGGTGCGCCGTCCAATCTAAAGTATTATAATCTTAGGAACTGTCCACTGTCGCAAGATTCCTAGATCCCTACAAAAGAGTTCCTAAGGATGAGCTCTGTGTCAAACAGAAAGCTTCTTTTGAATGGGTAGATTAAATCTTTGCTTACAAAATAGACTCTACATCCAAAAGCCAAAGATCGTTGGATCTGTCTCATAACGACTCGAAGAGGGCATAGGCACATAAGACCGTCTCTGTTCTTGTGTCCAATAGATCCTTCAATGAAATTTTTGATCAGGAGTTTTCTCTGAGGATTCTTATTCCAATGTTTCCTTCCGCCTCTCAGATCATTGCAGCATTTTCCAAGCGTAGAGGAGGTTTTGTCGATAGCTTAGTTGCAATTTAGTCCTTTTCCAAATCTAAGACTGCCCTAGAATGTCACTTATCTCTCGACGATATGGTTGAGTAGTTCAATATTCACCTCCTTTGGGTGCCTGGGTGAGCAGACATTTCGGAGGATGAATGGAAATGTACGGCTTATGAATGCACCGGAAAAAGACAATCTCGTCATGTCTCTTGCCAAACTGTTTCTGAAGCTGGATTTGGACCGAGCTGGATCAGGCGTCATAACTGGTCAATGTCTCTTCGGAAGGCACGCGAAAAGGCTTGGTGTCTTCTCCAAAGAAGAGGAACATAGCCTTCAAAATAATTAATGTTTTGGAGTAAAGCAATGCTTGTGAATAGATGGAAAAGGTAAACAGGGTTTGCTCGCAAGTTGGCATTCTGACTCCACTGCAATGGTGCATGCTCATAGAATCTCTGCTTAATATTCCCAACAGTTCCAAGATTTACGCGCAGCCATATACAGATGACTGTCTACTCAAAGTCGTTATATGGGGAGGACACTTTTCTGGGTGTAGACACATCACCCGAAAGAGTATGTGCGTTGGTTGTTTGGCGGAATAAGATGTCAGGCAAAAACGTGGCTGCATAAGGTATTTTTTCAGCACGGCTGTGTCTGCCCAAGTCACCGTCGAAACCACTTCCGTTAAAAAAGTGGCTTGTGGTTCAACGAGCACAGTCGTTTTTAAGACTCTCTTGACAAACAAGGGTTGACCCTTATCCTCGCAGAATGATTCGCATCTTTTATGTGCAATTACGACAAAAAAAAGCTTTCGAAAGTTTCTTCAGGCAATTTGTACCAATATGACGAGGTGGCCGAGTGGTTAAGGCGTTGGACTGCTAATCCAATGTGCTCTGCACGCGTGGGTTCGAATCCCATCCTCGTCGGATAAAGGATATGTCTTTTTTTTAATTTTAGATTTGTAATAATTGCTGTCATATTTTAAGGAAATGACAATGAACAAAGGATTTGTGTTGGGAAACATTTGCGGCTCGATAAATGTAAAGACGGCGCGACAGTCTAAATGGTGGCGACATGAATCATGTTGATGTTTGATGTCTTATATAAAAGAAGCTTAAATTTCATGCAGATCTTAGCTGGTTTAAATGCGTCTAGTCTGCGTTTAAATGCATTCGATGCGCTCTGGACACGATATCTTAAATCAGCGTGATGGATATTGTTCAAAAAGGAAATGGAATCGTTATGGAAGACCGCCGGGCGAAAGTGCCCAAAATTACCAAGGCTGAAAGCATCTTAATTGAACGAGTGAATTATATCCAACACGGAAAGGAAGGGTTGAATAAACACGCACCCAAAAGGAAATTTTTGCACGCTAAAAATGCGAATTGTTTTAGAATTCACAACGAACTGATCTACTCTACTAAAGGATCTTTAACAAGAGGTTGGAGTTTGAATTTCGTGCCATTGTTGATGTGTCGAAAATTTCACCACCATCTCACACCGTAATAAGAACTGCATATGTCTCTGGAAACATCAGTGCGTGCTCGTGCAGTAAGTATGAACGAGGCTTCAATCTCAATTCGGTATCGTTCACAGGAATTAATCATCAAATCAACAACTTCAAGCAATATTTTACGGAAATGCTTGCATTTCTTTGCTTACAAGATTCAGCTAAGACAGCAACTGAAACTAGGAAATCATTGAAGTGCCTCTTCAAGTACGATGACCGTCTCTACCATTGTGGAGGAGACTATCACCAATTTGAGTCCAATTCTATCCTTGGTCTCGTTCCTTGGCTTCAGAAATGACAAAGTTCAAGCATTTCAAGTTCAAGTCTTACAACAAAAATGTCTTGTTTGGGTTACTGGGCGCGTAGCTTCGTGACTACTAGCTCATATCGACAGTTGAAAATGTTCGCAGAACTTGAGTGGGTCCACCAGGGGATTCAGCAGCTTACTTTAATGATGATAGCTAGGCTTTTAATCTAACTTGACAGAACTGTAAGCCAACTTAATCCTCAAGAATGTGTGTGTTTTACGTAGACCTCTTGGATCCTGAAATGTTGATTGCTGAAAAAAAGGCTGGCAAAACCGCCCGCTTCGTCTGTGGGTTTGATAATTGTTTTTTTTTTTTTTTCAAAAAGACGACATTTACCTTGTTGTTAAAAATACTTCTCAAAGGACTAAGAGCTAGTTAAAGTCTACGAAAAAATATGTACTGGTGCTGGCAATTTTGTTGGTTGATGCATTCAAGGATTCTTTCTTAGCATGTTTGAGACTGTATTTCTCAAGAGTGAAACAAGAGATCGTTCTAAAATCACTAATGGAGTATCACGCCTAAAAAATGACGTTTTGACAATCTACAACAATATTCTGATATGGATCCACTTATGCAGAGCTAGAAATGTAGATTCTAGAGTTTGAAATACCCTCATTCCACCGACTTCCGATAGCGTTTACACTTAACATCTGTTCATTAGTACATTCTTCTTCCAACTGTACTCACATTATAAAGGAAATCAATTAAAATAGCGTCCTCAGCACAATTTAAAGCACATCAACACTATTTTCAGGCTAATGTCCTTTTTTTTCCAATTATTCTCAGCACAATAAACACCTGGTCGCTACAGCGAATACCCCCATTCACCCACTCACTACTTTACCTCATTTCGACACTCATGTTATGTCATTGCAAACATGCACTGTCAGGATACCCACAGTAGTCGTTGTGTTGCAGTTAACAGACAGGACACGACAGAAATCAATTAAGACCGTCTGTATTTAATGTCGACTACTATACGTAGTATCGTTTAGCTAATGGGTCAGTAAACGGATTCCATCCTTTACTTCTGACATGTGCTCCTTTTCCATTCGCAAACAAAGACACATAGATCCATCTGTCGTTCTTACAGGAAACTGATTACGTAATTACGTCTAGAAGGGATATAAAACTCCTGTGTGCAAAATGTGGATGATCCTCTTTCGAACTCAGCTGGACATTAAATAAAACCTTTCGAGTAATCAATATGACCCAACGAAGCCAGCGTCAAACCAACCAACCAACCGAGCAACCGACGAATCAACCGACCGACACAGACCACCATCGGCCATGGTGGTTCATCTGCAATGTTCCAGAGCGCAAAACAACTGCCCGAGAAAAAAGAAGCCCCCCAACCTACGCCTAGGGGTGGTATGAAGTTTATTACCTTTTTCTTTTTGTTGTGCTTTTGAGCTCCTTTTTGATGTGGGATGAACGGACGAAATAATTTCCATTCAATCCTGCAATTTGGGTAGGAGTCGTAATAAACATTTTAGTATCTGTATTTGTTTTTTTTCTGGGGAATGCTAGTTTTCGAACCTTGCGAAATGCCACAGGGAATAGGCTTATTTAGCCTGTAAGGGTTTGGGAGGCAATAAAATGGATTGAAGGATACGTCTGCTTATGTGAATGATGCTATCTACTAAATTTATCTAAAACTACACAAACATTGCATGTGGCTTTGTTGTGGGCGCCTCACCTATGGGTTGCGGGAGTATCCACTCTCTGAGAGTGGGAACGAGAATTTCATTAGCCATAAATCAAATAATTGGTTTTAGTTCTAATTTACATCAACGTATCTCGTTAGTTATGGAGACAACACTGCCGGAAGTGTACGGAAGTTATTGGTTTCATTTACTCATCCGTGGAAGTTTTTCGAACACCAGATAGCATGGCATAAATATGGAAAAGCTATTAAGTTGTGCACTAAAGTTGATAAGACATTGTCTGTACTATTAATTTAACAACGTTGAATGGTATGGATGTATAAATGGAACGAGGGGCGGTTTATCGGTGGATCTCTTCTCTGCCCATACTTCCCTAATTAGTCAATCTTAAGTTTACGACTTCGGTAGATATTTGGGTTTATTTTTTTGCTGTTCATAGGCATGTGTTGAGCTATTGGAGTAGAATAGTCACAGTAGTTTGCTGAATAACATTCAAAGCCTTTTAAGTTTTTTTGTCTTCTATTCAGCTCGTTATTCAACAGACGGTGCTATATGATAGAGCTTGTGAAAGGATTAGCCCTTAAAATAATAGCTTCATCCTTTAAGGTAAGAGTCTTGTAAGCTATTACGGAAAAGATTTATCAGAAACAAAACATATCGGATTTCAACTGTTGATAGAGCTTTAGGATGAGCCCTTTAACCTTAGTCTCTGATTGCAATGGTGGCGCTGGAGAGTCTTGCTTACTTAGGGGGCGAACAAAAAGTCTCCTCAGTCAAAGTTTTCTGGTTGAGGACGTTTCTAAACTTTTTAAAGCAACATGGGACCAATAATGCATGTATCGATTAAATTCACATTGTAACTGAAGCAGAAGAAGGGCAAATCTCAGTTGGAATAATATCAGCCTTTGTGCTTCGTCAAAACAGATTTGGCCCAAACTGGATCTTAAGAGAAAAAAAAAAAAAAAACGTCCGTCCACTAAAGGGAAATGTATGTATAAGACCTGAAGTAGGAGTCCATTGCTTGATAGGTAGTAACGCTACTAGAATATGTGTCGTCTCTAACGATTTCTGCAGAAAGAAAGAGGAAGAAATAGTAACCCACCTTAGATGAACCTGTACCTGACCTCAACGACTTTGCTTAGCTCGATATTTACAAAATAAAATGCTTTGTCTGTGAATCTTAATGGTTCTGCAGATAGTGAGAAGCAGGAAGAGGTCTGACCGATACGGCAACCCACAGTATCGTCCTTAAGAAAGAAAGGAAGTTCATCATACAAAGTTCCTGGTTCTGGCAATCTGGTAATCCATCCGCATTCTTGTTTTAGTGTATTCTTGCATAAGCGGGGACAGTCACATAGTCAATTGTTTCTGCGAAGGGCCCCTCCCAACCATCCAATTTTTTTTCTGTGAGTCTGTTGGAACAGTACCCTGAAACACGTAATCAATTACTTTGCTCCAAAAGAGGAGCGTGAGGCGATAGAAGCTAGAAATAGGAGGCATCGATTCAAATATCTCGAACTGTAGCATCTCCTCCAATACATTTTCTTTGATGAATCGGAGTCTACATGCATTGGATTCTACAATGGAAGTTTGGTTTCTGAGTGGAAAGATGATAGAGATAACATCTTAACAACTTAAAGACTCTATTCTGACTCTGCTACGAAGAGAAGATCAAAGAAATGTCCAGTATGTTCTCTAGAGTGCCCAGCCCAACCTTCATTTGGAACCGACGGGATATGAGCAGAGTCAGAGTAAGACATTTAATAAAAATAAAGACCAGGGTGGACCTGAAGCTCAATCAAAAGCCTCTCTAGTCATCTAGATTTCAGCTAGCTGCTTCCAGTTTCGTACCACATCAAGTTTTGATGTCAGTTTCCAACAGTGTGTGCGGCCTAAGGAGTACCCTTCTTCTATCAAGTTGTTCTTTTGAATTAAAATTGTTTCAGGTGTCCTGTCTGACGTCACTGACTATCTGTCTCCCGTTCTATCTGTCAATACAAATACTCAAATTACTTGTTTTTCGATGTTCTTTCCTAGTCTCCCACAGCTACATCCATTTATGAATACCATTCCCTTTCCTTGCAAAATATCCTTCTGACAGAGCATGAGTGGGAGATGAATGAAATTCGAGACTTTGAAGCTCTTAAATAGGCAGTTCAGGAATAAACACAATTACGTAGGCGGCACTCATTATGTTTTTTTTCATCAAACGAAACAGTAGATACAACATCTTTGGAACCAAATTGAACTCAGTCCATATAATCGGTTAAATACTCGTACACGTTTCTATAAAGGCTCTCCTGAGATATACTTAATGATTTCTATAAGTGCCTATTCATGTAACATATTGCCATAACCTTGACCATTACTGCTCCATTGAACGAGTTAAAATGTGAAATGTGAAAATCCCATTGGCCTCTCCCAAATGGCCCCCGAACACCTTTGTACAATTTTCGCACCATTTCAGCCGGCAAGATTAATAAAATTAGCAATTTCTATTCAAATGGAATATAATGTATTCAAAAACGGCAAACACCCTGAGTGGAACTTAATGGCTCGGTCCATTAAAATAAGTTATGTCAAGAGGTCTCGCATCAACACCTGCTAGTGGCCTAATGTCTCAAATATTCAAATGTTCCTTTGCTCCTTTGGCTGACAAAAAAGAAGAAAAAAAAAAAAACGAAGAATTCCTTCGAGATAGCTTGGCATTGCCACATCCCCATACCACAATGGCACGGCACCATATTGATAAGCCCATAGACGAATAACGATGGGATTTCTTCCAAATTCCACCTTCAGTTGATTCAATTTTGCTACTTTATTGCGGGCTTAAGTAATTCACTCGAGTGCGAAAGGACGACAATTACATGGGATTCGATGGAGCTTACCTAGTGCTTCCTTTTGGCTTGATTTTTTATTTTTTTTGTGTGTCCCTCACTTTCATCATCGATCCGCTGCCGGGGCCAAAGGTTGAACCCCAATGGCAGAGTGGCGGTGTTGATGTGGCGTGGCAAAAGTAAAAAAAAGAGGTCCTTTCTCGCCCCTTGAATATTGGTGGTGTTCTTGTTAATGGCTTTTCCAGATGGTGGTGCTGATGCCTTTTTGACGTCGATTCAATTTCAATCCAAGGTGTAGGTAACACGTGCAATATTCATCACGCGCGAGTTTGTTTTGTTTTCCAAGTGGAAAATAACTAAATTTTGGGTTGTTGTTCGAGAAAATGGACGCGCCTTTGTAATGGTTGGGGACGACTTCTGGCGGATAAATATGTATATGCGACGCATTCAGGTGAAGAAATTCGAAACAAGTGGTATTAATGCGTTGAAAGGGGAAAGGGTAGTTTTTCACTTGAAAATTGGAAGCAATTTGGTGAAGTGTTGGTAATTTCTTCGAAAGAAATTCAATTTGATGCACTTTAACAATAACAGAGGGCTGAAGATTCCTACACAGAGGGCGTTGAAAGACCAAGTTCTTAAGCAGTTGTAACTGAGGGCTTTAGTTGAGTCGGAACACCTGCAACTTACGTCAGTCTACAACTGTTTCTTTTATGAGTCAACTTTTTTTTAGCTACATAACTTGGACTTTCCTTAGACACAAGACTGCATACCGAATAGAGCTCTAAGCCTCCGAAATGAGTTTGCACATACCGAACTAAATGACATTGCAGTCTGAAATACTACTTCCAGGATGACGTAGATTTAGTAATCCTTCGACTTGCCAATCGCTGCTTGTTTTGGGCTAGGAAGGGAATTAAATAGTTGGGTCCTGTCTAGGAGAATCACCAACTCCTACTAAACATAGACTTTACGAAAGCCAACTTAAAGACCCCCTTAAATCTTCAGAAGAAAAGTTCTTCCTACGATCTATGTTCCTGTTTGTGTTGACTGTACCTGTAAAAGGAGAATAAGATTCAATCACGAACTGTAAGAGCTACAAAGTGAAGTCGAATAAGTAAGGAAGACAAATATCCAGCTTCTGAGGTTACGTGGAGCGAATGAACACAAAACACTTCGATTTGAAGAGTATTCGAATCCAGGCTAGAGGAGAGGCCGATAAAATCTTCAATAGTGTGCGCAAGTTGTCAGTCGAGGATTGTGGTCGGTACGTAACACGTGAGACTGAAGTGACCAAAATGGGTTAAACGACAAACGAGGGAAAACATAGACGAATCGGACAGAAGATCGCAGTAGAGAGCTATAACTTCGAGGCAGTAAGGGACTTTGCCTACCTTGACTCTGTTATCACTTCTACAAACGACATCTCATCAGAAATCAAACGAAGAACAATTTTTGCCAATCGCTGTTTCTTTGGGCTGAGAAGGCAACTGAGTAAAAGGCCATATTCGGAAGCAATTAGGAGACCCTTCATACGATTTTAACTATCCCAGTCCTAGTCTTTGGCGCTGAAGATAGAGAGATACGCTTGTTGGCTTCGAGCGAAAAATTCTTCGCAAGATATTCGGTCTTGTTTGCGTTGACGGGCTTTGGAGGAGGAGATGCATCGTCAAAAAATTGCGCATTGGTCGTTTGAGATAGCTAGGACAGGTATAGTGAATTTACACCAACGTCTTGGAATCTCATCCGGAGGAACAACGCGCAGTAGGTAGCACGTACAAGTTAAAGGGTTCCTTAACCAACTAGGAGTGCTTAACTGGAGGCGGTTAGTAAAGGTCTAGCTTCACTCTGAACTGAAGCTCTACCGAAGTAAGTAATTAAATGTCGAGATGGAATCATGTCTCCTGGAAGTCGTTACTCCATCAACGTATTCTGAGTCCCTGGCCATAAAGGTATAAATGGAAACTTGTAAGCGTTATTGGGCAGTAGGAACCCGTGTGTTTAACTGTCGCAGTTGCAATACTATGAACGAGGAAAGACCTTTGATAATTGCCTTTGTAGATGCTTTGACCTGGTTAGCACAAGGCACTGCCCATTTGGTAAACACGTTTTCGAAAACTTCGATAAACTCTGAGTTAAAAAATTGGTGACATACTGCCTTTTTTTAAAATCCACAAGCCAGATTGGTGACAAACTAAAAGGTCACAAGAGTCATGCTAACAAAATTGCACGATTTAGAGCAAATTAAGCTTTGAACGAGCAGAAGGATGCAGCTATTTAACCAACTGAGCTGGAACTACTGTTGTTCCACTTTGAACATCGACTGCGATTACGATTGTCCCTCCATGACCATCTAGGTGTTTCATTATTTCAGTAGTCAGACCTATGCATGGTCGCCGTGGCTAAGAGCGTTGGACTTCTAGACACACTGAAAGAAAGACTTAAACGTTTTTCGTGGCGATGCACAGTGGTTCACCAGTAGGCCTAAATTCGATTACAGTCATGCTATCAGAAAAAAAATATTATTGCATATTTACATTTGCCAATAAACAAACTACTCCGAAACACAAATTTTTGATCGATTTGTTTACATTACATTACAATTAAGTGCAACGAAAGTGAGCACATGAAACAAGTGGGGTAATCGTTTGCCGTATAGCGTGCTTGAGACTTTTGATTTTTTGGTCCGTTATCCGAGATTTGGTGGTCTGTCGTTGTTCTTTTGCAATGAATATACAAGAACTAGGTATGTTTATCATTTCGTTATATGCCTTTAAAAAAATTAATCCATGGTCCTGAAAATGTTTCCCCACAAAGACACACCATTTTGCATATACTATTTTTCTCTGAATATAACTTTACGTAAGCTTTTAATGACCTTGCAATCATTTGCAATATATATGACTTATAGGACTGTATTACTCAAACTTCGAAGTTTCTTAGGCACAACAAATCGTTTGCTTCTAGCTGCTTCCTCTCTTCTAATGTGGTATGGAATGTATTAAGGTGAATATGTTTAACTGGGGTCATTCTATGGCACAAAAAAGATTTCGAACTTCCAGTACAGCTAGAATCTTGAAATTTGGTGTGCAAGTAGGTCGTACCTCACATATACCCAAAAAATTACGACTTTTTCAAATATCCCTCCCTAACCCCCCTAAAAATTATAATCAGGAGAAAATAATTTCTTTATTCAATAAAATGGCATTTTTCCAATTTACAGTTAAACATTTGGAATTTTCAGTAATTTGCCTTTAGTTATATTCCAAGGTCGGCTTATGTACCAAGTTTCAAGTTTCTCGGTCCACTAGAAGTCCTTCAAAAGGAACTGGGCACTTCGTGACACGAAAAAGATTTGTTGATTTTGCTATGCATAATTTTTTTTAAATGCCAATAATAAGCGTCGTCCTTGACAATCCATGGTTCCTCCAACTAATATAAATGTCAATTTATTCAATCGCAATCGCGTATATTTTTTATTGTGATGTCATTGTGAGTGGACGGTTTGAACAAGTGCTGCAATTTAACCAAATTTTAAATGTGTTAAAACTTGTAAAATAATAATTTAACCAACTTTAATACGAACTTTAACCTAAGAAGAACACAAGTGCCTTACAGGCTGTTTGTATTATTGTGATAAATCACTAGAAAGTGTTTTTAAAATCAAACTTAAAACTTAAATATAAAGTAAACTAAAAGTGTACATACCTACATAAGTAACCGCTAGACTGTTTGTTTGTTTTTCTCTGCTATAATTTACACCTACATACGTACCATGTCCCATCCACACAACACCCGACTAAACAAAACACACAAAAGCTCTCCAATTGGAACACCCACACATCGCCAATCGTTTTCGTCACGATCAACACCGGCTGATAACACTACCACCATGTTATTAGACACTATGAACTCTCAGGGTGAGTCCATTATTAGCAAGTTATCATTAATGGAGGAAAATCTGTCAAGGAGAATAAGTGCCATCGAAACCAATATGACCGACAGATTTGAGCAATTTTACCGCGACTTAAACCAGCTAAATGATCGGGTCACTGCACTTGAGAAATGTTCTGGTGAAATAAACCACCTTGATAAGGAAGTCAAAAACATCAAAGGAGAAATCACAAAATGTAAACAAAACTTCTCACAAAATCCCGTTCACATTCAAACAGAAGTTGTTAATCTCAAAGCGCAATTAGAAGCTCTAAATCTCAAAAATCTAGCCACCGATGCTATCCTAGTCGGAATACCCTTCATGTTGAATGAAAACTTAAAAACGATCTTTAATCACTTGTGTCACTCACTGGGTTTCCAACCACCGCCCGTCAATGGAATATTTCGCGCAAAGCCTAGAGTAGACTCTGTTATCATAGTGAAATTTTTCTCCACGATTGAGAAATATAACACGATTAAGGCAATTGCTAACTTTCGCAAAACTCACGCACGGTCTTTCTGTTTAAAAGACTTGGAAATTGGTTACGACTCTAACGCACCTATTTTCATGCACGAGAGTTTAACCAAAACAAACAGCAAAATCTTAAGAGAAGCAATTCGTCTTAAACGTCAACATCGTCTATTCTCCGCCTTCACCGCGCGTGGGCTAGTGTACGTCGCAGCCGACAACAAAACAACAGCTGTGCACATTGATTCTCTCGAAAAGCTTAATCTCGTAGCCAAAACACACCCACAACATAATGTCATCACCACCAAAGTACAGCACAATGCAACTCATCATGAAGATCCACCGATTATTGCTGAACATCCGGCGTTGCCTACTATGCAGAATTATTAAACCTAGTACGAAATTTATCGAATTCATTAACGTAATTTTTTATTTGTTTTTTATCACTTATTTTCTTATCATCTTTTCCTTTTCTACTCTTTATTTTAAAATTTACTTAAATACTATTTTATTTTTTGTCTACGCTTTTCCTTTAACAAATCTTAAACAACCTCCTTATCTTAAGAATCTCATCATCATCATCTTTATGCCCTGGTTAGTTGCGTGGTTTCTGGAGTGGGTTGTGCTGCTTGTTGGTCTGGTAGTGCGGTTTTCCTCATTGGGTACCTTTCATCTTCATGAGTGGTTCCAATGAGGAAGATAGGGAGCTAATAGCCTTTGGTAATGGTAATGATACCACGCGGTCAATGCTTCGAATTCTATGTAAACAACATACCGGCTTGCAAATCTGTCACATTAATGCCCAGAGTTTACGTCCTAAGTTAGATGAATTTAGGTACTTGTTTAATGGCTCCAAAATTGGTGCGGTATGTGTTTCAGAAACCTGGTTGCCAGATGATTCTAGGGATGCCATGAGTTTTTTAAAAGAATACAATATTTTTCCTTCTGGTAGAGTCGGGCGTGTTGGGGGTGGTGTAGCTATATTTGTCCGAGGAAATTTAAATTGCAGACTAATTCGTAAGTCCCCGTCTGGTAGTCCAATTGAATACGTCTTTGTAAGAATTAAGTGTAATAACAAAAAAATCCTTCTAGGCTCAGTGTATAGACCAAATCGTAACATTGACATAACGCCATTGTTCTCCGTATTAGAAGAATTATCTTTCGTATCCCCGTCCGTCATCATTGCTGGAGACCTCAACTGCAATATTCTTTCTGACTCACACCTGGTCGAGGGTATGAAAACACTAAATCTTTTCCCTGTAAACACTTCATATCCTACCCATTTTACCAACGTTAGCAGCACCCTTCTTGATGTATTTTTTGTTAGTCATTTAGATAAAGTTCTTCTGTACAATCAACTGTCGGCTTCTTGTTTCTCTCGTCATGACCTTATCTATCTCACTTTTAAATGGTTCCCCACTGATGTCGATTCTACCTACAGCTTCAGAGATTTTAAAAACATTAACATACCTGAACTAGAAAGCGATTTGGGTTCAGTCGAATGGTTTCGAGTTTACGGTATGCTCTCTGTAGATGACCAAGTATGCTTTATACAAAGTAATGTTTTGAATCTTTACAATACCCACGTTCCAGTGAAAACTAAACAAATAAAAAGTAATGATTGCTCATGGTTTACTAGTACTATTCGTATATTAATCGGTAAACGTAATCAAGCCTACAAACGCTGGAAGCGATTTAGACTAGAGGAACTTTTTAATGCATACAAAGTTCTGAGAAACAGGGTAACATGTGAAATAAGTGAAGCCAAGAGAAAATTTTATGCCCCTCGTCTTGATCCCTCAATTGCACGAGAAAGACTTTGGAAAAATATTAAGGAAATCGGAGTTGGAAAACAAAAAAATAACAACCTTGTAAATCTGGACTGTAATGAACTCAACATGAATTTTACAACCCTTCCTTCTATAGATACTATCAGTCCTGCAACTTACTCCGAGCCTCAGGTAAACAGAAATACGCATTCAAGCTTTAGTTTCACCGCTATTGATGAAGCCGATGTCTTAAGCAATTTCATTGCAATTCGATCAAACTCGGTTGGCTTTGATGAAATGCATCCTGTGTTCATAAAAGCAATTCTCCCTTATCTCTTGAAATATATTACCCATTTATTTAATACAATCCTAATGACGAGTGTTTTTCCCTCCATTTGGAAGCGTGCTAAGGTCATACCTGTTCCCAAAAACAAAAGTTGTGATGATTTTAGGCCAATAGCCATACTGCCGCTTTTGTCCAAAGTCTTAGAAAGGATCATGAACTGCCAAATACGTAGGTTTATAAGTGATAATAACATGTTGAGTCAAAATCAGTCTGGCTTCCGTCCTAAACATAGCTGTACCACTGCTATATTAAAGGTGGTAGAGGATATCAGGCAAGCTATAGATGATGATAATGTGACAATCCTGACCCTCCTAGATTTCTCAAAAGCTTTTGATACAATTAACCACAATATTCTATGTAATAAACTGCAAAACCAATTTAATTTCTCATCATCTTCAGCTAAACTTATATCCTCATACTTGAATGGTAGATCTCAGGCAGTTGTTGCCAACAACTCTATTTCAACATCTCTACCATTAACGACAGGCGTTCCTCAGGGCTCGATTCTGGGGCCACTCCTTTTTTCCCTCTACATTAACGAGCTGCCTTCATGTACGCTTAATTCCTCCCTGCACATGTATGCTGATGATGTTCAGCTGTACAAAAGCTGTCCGCGGGGTCTTTTTGAAAATGCTGCTTGTGAGATAAATGAAGATCTTGATAAGATTCTTTGTTGGTCACGATCCAACGGACTTTGCCTAAACCCGAAGAAATCTAAATGTTTAGTCATTTCCAGAAAACCTATTGATACCTCCTGTCTGCCTAAAATATACCTTGATAATGTACCTATTGAGTTTGTAGATTCAGCAAGGAACCTTGGTATAACCTTCAACAATACGCTCACCTGGAACAACCATATCCGATTAACTCTAGGTAAAATATATGGAAGTCTCCGTTTGCTTTGGGCCACTCAAAAAATTACTCCAGTTAAAACAAGGATGATTTTAGCTAAAACTTTGATTATCCCTATATTACTGTTCGGCTGTGAAATTTTTTGCAACTGTGACTACCAACATAAACAAAAACTTAATGTCGCGTATAATAACATAGCTCGTTATATCTATGGACTAAGGAGATATGACCATATTTCCACCTTTTCCAAATCAATTCATGGCCTCACGCTTGACAACCTGTTTAAGTTTAGAACAATAATGCTACTACAGAATGTTATGCAAACTCGTCAACCAGACTACCTATATAATCGCATATGTTTCCCACGCTCTACTAGATCTTGTGTCCTTGTGCCTACTAGTTACTCTTTTCTGGTATCTGAACGCCAATTCTTCATACATGCCATTCGGCTATGGAACTCCCTTCCCCGAACTATCAGAATGACAAGTTGCACTGTTCAGTTCAAGCCAAAGCTCAGGCACTACTTGGAGGCGTTTTGATGATGATGATAAGGTTACTTATGATTAGGTCTCAGTTTTTAATAAACAAATTTTGCTTTATTGTAAACCTTTTTCCTATTCTTTAATTATGTACATTTTTAAATTCTCAACTCTACTCTACTTTCCTTCTTCTACATCTGTCCTTTTTTACTTTATCTTTCTATACTTTCTAATTTTAAATCTCTATGTATTTTATATTTTAAAATAATTTTTCTTAACCTTGTATTTACCTGCACTAAATTAAAAGATATTGTATCTTACTGTGTTAGGCTATTACTGTGAATAAATTATGAAATTAAATTTAAATTATGAATTATAAACTAAAGCACTATACAACGCTACGTACTGTTAAGGATTCGGTCGTCTCAATACGTTTTCACGGAACTCACCGGCTCCAAGGAGCGCAGCATAGTCCTTTTGTTACAGGTTCATTGTGCAAGTGTACATTCTCGAGGAGCATATCTTTGACATTTCGCAATCCAAGAGTGGAAATAATACGGAAAAGACACGTCAAGTCTTAGAAATGTTAATAAAGCTGTACCTGATGTGAAAAATATAGACATTAAGAATCTAGAAAATGGCGTTAACAACTTATGTAAAAGTATTGCTAATAACTGGAAAATTTAAAAAGGGCTAAATCCAAACTTCTGGGAAAGTATTCTCTTTGGTTAGCAGTTGTAGAAGAAATTGAATTACCCAAAAATAATGGGCAATGCACTCAGAGAGAAAGCCAACTCATACATTCACGTGGCCGCCCAAGAGGGGTTACGCGATGTGTAGCAAACGTACAAAATGCAGAAGAATGGCTGAGTTATCAAAATCAGATGAGTCAACTGTTAGCTCAAACTTTTCTCAAATAGACAGAGACGAAATTGTGTCACTTTGCATTCGAACAATTTGTCCCGCACAATTTGTAGAAAAAAAAATTATGGAAGTATGAAATAAGTAATTTTTTTCATTTTTATTCATTTGATTTACTTGAAATTAAGTGTGATTATTAGCACTAACAGTCCTAAACAGGTCTCCAAATTTCATTGAATTCGGAAAAGGGGTTTAGATTTTATAGATTTATGACCGCCTCTCCATACAACTTGAACCACGATACGCGATGGGGACGATAAGGAACTCGACAAGGTGGCCTGTTTTGATAATCTCTGTGAACATGTAAGATGCAACGATGGAGTTTTTAAGAACTATTTTACAACTTTTATTTTATAACCTACAAAACGCTACACTTTCACATTTTCAAGCTCTTTTCACGCTCAACAAAATACTGCTATTTCTAACAATTTTCGATAATGCTTCTGCCCAGAGCTAGCTTTTAAGTAAAATAAATCAATTCCACTCCAAAAACTTTCCAATTCACACCTTCCACATCCACCTCCATTGCAGTGGTCTACTACGTTGAATATTCCCACATCCAGGACAATAAACTCACTCATTCGGTTGTGGGTTAAATGAAAAAAAAAACATCAACATCCATCAAACTACTGAGGCATATATGCCACCCACACCCACATCCAACACCATATACCCCCAATAAGTACAGAGTTGCTCTGCTCGACAACTAAAGTTGAATTAAAGGATTTTCCACGAGGACTACCATCGTACACATGTTAGAGCTTCACATTTAAGCACCCTGTATTCCGTATTCGGGATAAATTCGTTTGTGCTGTTCACTGAAGCAATTTTGTTGGCTATTTTTCAAATAACTCATTCGAGCGGCATAAAGACGAATTACGGGATTCGAAGGCAAAGCACCTTAAACAAGTACGAGTATAGTGTAAGTCATTCGGATCTCGACTTGCTGTTGGATTCCATTTGGGCATGGCATTCCTTTGGCCAATATTCCAACAACTGGAGATGATTGCCTCCTCGAGTGGGACACTCCGGTGGCAAGTGGTGCTGCAAATGAGAATCCGGAGAGACAAAACCAGATGAATAAATTTACGTACCAATGACAAATTAATTGTGTTACACTGGCCGATTGGAACAAACACAGAGACAGAGACCCATCATAATAACTCCTTTGGCCATCCGTTTGTGCGGACACTGCATACATCCGAGTAAGTTTGAGATAATTAGACCGCAATTATTTTGATGATAAAATCAATGCGGCGGTTTTGAGAGTAGGTACACTCCTCCTCGGCTAGGGGATGTGACAAATTCTGATGCAACATCGATTTGAATTGCTAATTTTGGGTGACCGACCGACCAGTCGAACAGGATCCATGTGGAATTTGGCGGTATGTCCTGGGGTTTTATTGACCCAGTTAGTTGGAATTTGATGAGCGGGAATTGACCACTGTATTGCACGTTGTTTGTATACTAGTTAATAGTTTGGAAGTTGTAATCATTTTCCGGGGCATGTAGTAATTAGACCCAAGTATTCAGGGAGAACTAATAATTTGTTCGTTTGGAAATGCAATCCAAGTCTCGGTTGGCTAGAGTAGTAGGTATGTATGTAGGCTAACATAAATGGCAACCCCAGTAAGGGTGGAAAAAGGGGCTGAAATCCTCCTAATGACTAACGTGATAAACATTAACCCTTAAACATGTATTTACATACGTAAACGTTTGTACTCAATTGTCAGGACAAAAAGTTTTTAACATTGACCGAAAAATCAATACAATGCTTCTTCTCTGACTTGCTGCTTACGTATACCTTGAGTTGGCTTAGATAAAGGCTTTCTGGGAGCGAGGAATATTCTCAATATCGTTTAAGAAATCCGCGAGCTTGCGTTATCATGTACCTACCAGTTCGTAATTGAGAACAGCAGCATATTTGTTTGACAAAATCTGTGGTTACTTCTGGACATTGGACATGCAGTTTTGTGTATACAGCTGATATTCCAATCAAAAGGGGTGCTACTAAGGGCATCACTACATCCAACATTTATTCGAAAACTTCAACAGAGGGCTCTTATGTTTTTCATCTTAACTGATTCTAATATCCTTGGCATGTTCATCTCGACTGCTTTCAAATCTGCATGGTAGCATGTTAGATTTAAAGTGTTTATCTCTAAAGTTATGTTCTTTTAGAGTTATGGTCTACATTTTCAAGTTCCAAAGATATTATTACTCTGGACTCTCGAGGTGACCCTGAGAGGATAGAAAACAAAAAGTGAACAAAATGGATTTCGGGTAACTAATTCTGGCTCGATGAGGAGACAAATTGGGATTTTCGAAAACTAGTTTCTAAAGATGGTTTGGCGACATTTGCTCAAACTTAAATATTGACGCAGGGTATGAACTCACCGAGCTATCACCTGTGCATTCACGAGTATTGACATAGAAGAGGTCAAAATCGACTTAGCGCTCAAACGAGGGTAAGCGGAGTACCTATTCGTTACATCTTATCAGAAATCAGTCGAATACGCCACTATTCTTCGTCTTGAGACAAATTTGTCAATCACTGTTGCTTTGGGAGAAGACAATTGAGTGCTAATGTCCTATCCCAAAGAACTAAGAAGACTATATACAATACCTTAATTATTCCAGTCCTACTCTTTCGTCGTGGCTTAGTGGTTAGTGCGTTGGACTGCCAAGCAAGAGACACAAGTTCGATTCTCAAAAAACCACCAAAAGTTTTTTCGCGGCACCACCTCTTCGCAGGCATGACAAACCTGCAAGAGTACAATCTGTCATGAAAAGCTTCTCAATTCGCCGTTCGGAGCCGGCATTAAACTGTAAGTCCCTTCCATTCGTGCGAAGAATAAAACACGCACAACATGAATGGTTGTGTGAAGCCAAGCCTTGGCTCTCCATAAGCTGCCGCTGCCGTGCCAAATATACATACATACTCTTTCGCAATGAAGCATACTCTATCGGAGGCGGATGAAGACACCCTTGGTCGCTTCAAACGAAAAACTCTTCATGAGATATTGGAGTCCGTTTGCGTTGATGGGCTCTGGATATAAGATTCACCGACGAATTATATGAGCTATACAGCGACATTAACCTAGTCAAAAAAAAATGCGCATTGGTCGTTTAAGATGGCTAGGACATATGGAGCGAATGGATACCAACGCCTTCGAATCTCACCCGGAGGCACAACTTGCAGCTTTCTTTATTGCTTACACCACATTAAAAGGCTGCTTTGCTAAGTAGACAAATTTGCATAGTTTTTTGGTCTTAAACCTTCTGTCAGGCTAAGTCAAGCATACCTTTTGTTGCACTCTGTACAGTCGTATAGTATGGTTAAATTATGGAATTTTTTCTTGATGAAAGCCAGGATATCGGTGATATGCACTGACTCAAATGCCCCCTTTTGGACCCCTAAAAAGGTCCCGTCCCTATTTCTATTCTCAAGTTCAGTATTTCTGAATTCAATTTTAGGACAGAAAGCTAGTGTATAGATGCAAGTATGAAACAAAGTGAGAACGACGTGATACAGTATCCAGTAAGAGAGCGGCAGGGCTTCCTGTCAGACTTAAAAACTTCATTATTAACATCTTCAGACTTCCTGCACACACTTGATGTTGTGCCTTGAGACACCAAGAACTTCACTGCCGAGTGGAGGAAGGCATTGACTTTTAGGTACCTGATGAAAGGAAACTTTGCACTGTGCGAAAACTGGAGGAGTATATGCGAACTTCCCGCAGTTAGTTAGACAGTAACCAGCCTTAGGGGCTACTCATTTTCACAACTATGTAGGTGTATATATATTGTTGAACAACAAATCGAAAGAGTTTCAATTGAATTTCCGGTATCTTGGTTTGTAAATTTTTTGTGTACGAATTGAGCCTGCATTGGATTTATTATCTGAGATGTAGAGCACAGAAGTTGCAATGGATTGGTCACACACTACAAAAGAAAGATGTCTGCAAAACAAGTTAAGTCAAGATGAAAGGAGATTGGGCTGATCTCGAATAACTTGACTTTTAACAGCCGGGGAGGAGTCTCAACAGTTAACAAGGAGTTGGAGAGAGCCAATGTATGTATATCGAGATATGTAGATGCCATAGGATCTGTAAGGGGATGATATATGTATATAAGTTGCTGTGACTAAATGGTTAGAGCGATGGATTTCTACGGAAAGTTAAAGACCATCGGATGATATTTGGTTCCGATTCAGCTTTTGTTGTTTTTGATGTTGTCGAGAAGTGACACTCGAATTAAGGAGAAGAGTAGAAGCAAGGTGCTTAGATTATAAACATACCTTGCTTCAGCACAACAAGTCTGCAGCATATTCTTAAAACCGTCTGTCGCAAAGGTACAAACTTGGCCCTTGCTGCATAAGCAGAAAGTTGTTTCTTGCAACAAATCTTCACATAAGCTCAAAGCCCTTTGAAAAAAAAAAAACCGTGGCACTTTATCAAGCCATTGCTCTTCGTCTTAAGACAAAATTGTCCCGCCTTATACCTACTAAGTCGAACGAACAGCAACCTACTCTTATCCAATTCATTACACATGCATTTCCTGCTTACGCCAACAGCGATGTATGTATGTATGTAATAATTATTTTTTTTTTAAGAATAAGAACGTTTTAACGGGACACATGCACATCGTATCGGGATGTAACTCTAACGAAATTTAATTCATATTCCATTCGTTAAGACCAATTTGAATTGCGTGCCTGATAGCCTCCAGGACACACACAAATGAGATGTAAAAATTGAGAACAGAGCGAGGACAAAAAAAAGGATCCTTGCTTGTATCAACACATCATCATTTCAAATTATCATTAGGCATCGGCAATGTTACATGCCGTCACCGCTACGACACACGAGTGGATGTAGAGGTGGGCCTAATAAATTCCTTCCGCGAACGACATAAGGGGGGCATCCATGAATATACGATTTTTTTTTTCTGTTACACTCTAAGAAAATATGGAAATTCATTTCGTCCCTCTGTCGCCTCTGATCATCCCGATTTCTTGGGCAACAGTAGCTCGAGTCTTGGGTGCTGGCGACGAAGCTTTCCTTTTTTTGTTGCTTCCTTATCGGATTCGAATAAAAAATGAAATGTTGCCGAGGTATACACGGTGTAATCATATCAAGATGTAAGAACATAGGAATATTAGGTTATCAACGGAAGGAATTTCGTAGAAGGATACGCAAAGGATGCGAACATTGCGAAAATAAATTTAATTGCGGTCGCTGGCTTGGATGGAATGTTAAAGTAATTTTTTTTTTCATCTCTTCATTGTGGTTTGGGAATTCAATTTGGTTTGCTGAATGAATTTAAACAGGGAACTCACGATTGAGTTATTTCGAAGTCTAATGAGCCTACGAAATGTAGAATGTTCGCTAAAAAGTCTCAAAAGAGAGAGAAAGACAGAGAGAGAGAGAAATTGAAAAGAATTATTCAAAAGTATGTAAAGAATTTGTTGGATTTTTGACTAGTCTCCAGTGGGTGTGGTTTTTCTTACCCCCCATTACATTATCCCGGAGGCCTTAAAGGACTACGTATATGTACATACATGCATATACATGAGCTGTCAACTTGTTCCAGTAAGAGGATTAAAACGTTCGAATCTGAAATTCCCGAAGCCCTCTGGGAGTACTTTAAAAAAGCAATTCATTTGGCAGATTTCTAAGAAATTCATGAGTAAGTCGACATAAGCAACCAGCCAGATCTACTAATCACAGCTTATGCCTAATCCAAGACAGAAATGACAGAAGAAGTAAGTAAGCTGCAATGTCGGCAAAATATCTTTCATGACTAGCGTGTCTCGGAATCACCGGGACTATTTGATTTACTCCATTTCACATCGTTGCTAAGAACGTGGCATTGCGTAGTGCAGTTAACCTACAAAGCTCTACAGGAATCCAGCCGAGTAACATAATGGGTCACCTGGCTATTCTATCTGGCTTTCCCGAGCTTGAAATGATAAGCACAGTATCTGACCTTATACCCGTGACGCTCTGCTTTGGCAGAAAGAACCCAAATCTCATTTCTTCTCATTCAAACTGATGGATTAAAGATGGACTCTGGTGTTGGAGCCAGTATTTGTGTTCGGAATATGTGCGAGTATCTTACAAGCCGAACTATGTACGCCAACAGCAATCTTGACTTCGGCAAAAAGGGGAAAACCACCGCTTAACGCACTGATTGCATCTCAAAACCGTCGCAGGCTTCACTATTCTGCAAGACCTATCAAAGTAAAACAAAGTTGAACTCTGATGGCTATCAGGACACAGAGGCATTGAAGGAAATGAAATCGCTGCCCAACCGGTTAGGAAAAGTTTCTCTGAAAGGTACATATGTATCGAATCCTTCTGCAGCATTTTCGTTTAGAACAATTCTACACAGATGGGAAAATGAAATTCATTTTCACATTCAGGGACCTAGGCAAGCCAAAACTGTCATCCGACCACTGAACAAAACTACTAGGATCATTGCGACGAAATAAGTGTCTTCTCCGGACACTGCAGCCTTACATAAACTGACTACAGTTCAGGGGACTGAATGTCGACTAAGACTAGAGGAAGGTGAATCAACTGAACACGTAGATTGCAGGCCTCCATTCTTTTGATGAACTTTTCGATGAAGAAATGCAGCATAATCTCCCCCAATCGAGCACTCGATCTCGGCTTTGAGTTTAGGAAATGTATATAAACTGTCGGTAAAAGCCTGAAATTATAAAGAATCCCCCCAAAAACAAGGCTCACGACTTCTAATTGCATAATCTTGTTGGCCAATTAATGTCAGTTCTTTGCACGGTGATACAGCCCTAAAGTTCTTGCCTCAAGAAATCAAGTGTCTCCCGAGTTGTGTGTCAGGTCGTTCCGTCCTACTAGAACCCAACGTCATCAAGGTCTTTATCGATCAGTTGAAGTCTTAAAAAAAGTCGGTCATCATGGTGTATCATCACGGTGTCACTTTCGACACTCATCGAGTCAAGTGACTCTGCCTCATCGAGTGAATAAACCCGAACGCTCCAGCTAAGAGGGTCTTTGAATCTCAGTCAGCTGGTTCACGAAGAAAAGGGAGACCGTATTAAAATCAGGCAATTGCGGACGCTAGAAACCTTGGTCTAGTAAACTGGAAGTAGCGTGTCCGCGAACGTGAAGAATGGAAAGCGACATTAGTTCAGGCTCAGACTCTCCGAGGGTTGCTGACTTGATGGTTAAACGTCGATTGAAACTTGTTGTCTTTAGAGTCTATGGCATCTTTATCCAGAGCTGGGATGGTCGATTAGGCAGAGCGTTTGATTCCTTTTACGAAAGACCAGAAAATTTGACAGTCTTAGTTACAGTGCAGTATTTGTTTGCCCGACCTTCTGATCTTGAAGGAATTTTGTACGCTTTAGGCTGAGTTTATGGTCGTTTCCAGCCCATCAGACAAGACGAACAAGCAAATGAATTCCTTAATCCATAACCGTCCTTGTTTCATCCTATTTCTCAATCGATCTCCCGATTTATTACACTTCTACGACCAAAGTCAAAAGATTTTGAGAATTGTTTTCGTAAAGGTTTCATGTATTTGTAGAGCGGTAATTAGACAATTAACCTTCATGTATCAAGTTGATGAAAATGACTGATGGCTACTAACTACACAAAAGAAATTGACATCAGATTAAGTGCCGCAGTATTATTGCCTTAATGGAGTTTATTTCATCCCTCTAGTCAAATTGTAAAGGCGAATACATCAAACCTTAACGAACGCATCGATTAACACGATGAGAACAGAAAACCAAGCTTGGGAAGCGCCCGCCCCCCTCTACATCCAAACCACGAACAAATACACTTAAACTAACACAAATCATGTGGTCATACCGCTCTTGTGAACCAGCCAAAGGACTACAAAACAAAATCCTCGCCGCCGCACAAGGTGCCAGTAAATTCAATTTGAAAATCCTTTTCATGTGAATTCCAGCGTATCCCTCTGACCAGGCAAACCATCCTAAAATACACACTTAGGACCAATATGCCCGCCATTATAATTACACCACAAGCCACATATGGGGAAACGAAAAAAGAAAAAAACAAAAAAAAAAAAACACCATAAACAGACATTGAACAGGCAATTAGAGCGAAGCTATGTTAACACCGATGGAGGCAACAATAGCAGTTCTTTGGTAACAACCCGCAAGGACGTCCATTCCCGAACAATGGCCACCAATTAAATTTTAGTGATTAAAGCCGAAAATATCTCTATTAATTGAATCAACGTGTGTATCTGCAATGGAACCCAGTTCTGAGGGTCGGTCCACCTCTGCTCGGACCCCTTTTATGATACTTTTGGTGGTTGGCTCTGCTAGTGGTGTTGGTACTTGTGATGGCGCCATTCAATACCAATGTTTGCCCACCACCTCGAATGGAGAGATGTTTGATGAGTGATAGCGGTAGCTATGCTGTTTCTCTGGTGCCTTGCACTTCCCGCTTTAAGTACCGAAGCGTATGATACGGCCCTACCTCAGTCGCAGCATGGTGGCGGTGTATACTTTGATGCTGGCTGCTTTTGTGGGTGACACAAACCAGTGTTTTGCATTTATACACGCCGACAGATGGTCTCAAGAGCACCGCCTGCTGTTTTGTCGCCGCCGCTACTGGTGCCGCCATTACCAAACGCACCGCATCTGTACATTGCGACACACCGTGCTGTTGTTGCTGTCGACAGAAATGTTTTACAATCCGCCGCCGGATGGAGCACACTCTTCATGATTTCACTTTTATGGAAATTTGCTTCGGTAATATTTTTTCCCGGGAATAATTTTATGCCTTCCAGGATGGCGTGACAACGGCTTTGGCTGGTGCTGCGTTGTCACTGCGTTGCTTCTTGTTATAGGCCCTTGAAGACAGGTGCCAGATTTGCGAGTGCTTTGATGATATTAAAAAAGGATTTTTCAGCACCAAATGGTGGTTGCTTTTGCACAATTGATGTGAAGTGGAAAAAGTCTGCGAGATTGCCCTGCATTAGGCGTACATTAGAAGATGGAAAAAGAGGGGATCTCCTGTCCCATTATGAGCTTAAATAAGAATTATTGATGGGAGAGGATCTTTTCAATGGTGAAAGAAGAATTGCTTTAGGTCTGGGGAAATGCTAGTTCAGACGGTTTACTAACTGGATTTGTCCGTATCTTTGGTTAGGGCTTCCATCGATGCTTGGGTTTCCACTATTTTAAGCATTACTCGACAGGATGCAGGCAGATTAAACGGATATTTCCCGACGAAGTTCGCGGCAACTCGGAGATCCTTACCAAAATTGATAGGTGAGCTCACTCGTTAGCATTTTTCGTTGCCGTATTACAGCGGTCCTGTATCTTATAGACATTGTAATTCATGGAAAAGATTAGACAAGGCTGTGAAGCTATGATGTCATGTAAGTCCAGTGGGTGAAGCGGGTGCCCTGCGATGCCATTGGAGTCGCTGCTCACGTAGAGTTCTTATGCCATTTAATTGCTGTCCTAGGAAAGTTCAAAAAGTAACTGCTGGCTTTGAGCCAAGTGTTTTGAAACGGAAATCTTAGACGGTCGCACAGCTCAGTATTGAGTAAATCCGCCAGTTTGCCGAAGAAGTGATGGTCAAGAATGCACTACTAGCAAGGTCAGGATACTCACAAAGCCTTTGCTGAACAGATTTTCTCACAAAAGTTTTGAAAGGTAACCTCAACTGCTCCCATTAAAGATAAATTACACATTGTCAAGTTTGGACGCCAGAACCGACACATGCAACACTACGATTGAGTCGAACAGAGAAAGGACATTCTTCTTTGCCGAGGACTGGCCGTTAACAGTCATATTACACCAGGCACTAGCAGTGATTTTCCTATTATTTTCTGCGAGTGTATGCTATTCCCTGATTTTAACGATTATTAGCCAACATTTGCTTAAAGGCTGGTTCTCTGGGGTTTCCGAGAGGATTATTCGCAGTATGGTGAATAAATTTGAGTCCACTGGTTCAACACCCGTACGTCGGCGAAACGCACGATCTGCCGAAAACATCGCCGCTGTCCGTGAGAGTGTGCAGGAGAATCCTAGGCAGACGCTTTCGCGTCGCTCACAAGAACTCGGCCTTTCGCAGACCACAACTTGAAGAATTTTGCATCGTGACTTGGGCCTGCACCCATACAAAATTCAACTGACCCAGAAGCTGAAGATAAACGACCAAAGACAACGACGTGTGTTCGCTGAATGGGCTCGGGAGCAGTTGAAAACTGACCCTAATTTTCAACGAAAAATTATGATGAGGCCCATTTCTGGATGAATGAGTACGTCAACAAACAAACTTGTCGAATTTGGGACGATACCAATCCACATGAGATCCAAGAGCATCCAATGGATTTTGGGCTGACGGCGTCATCGGTCCATATTTCTTTGAGAACGACGTTGGCCAGGCCTTTAGGTCGATGATTACAAACTTGTTTTGGCCTGAATTGGATGATATGGACACCAACGACATGTGGTTTCAATAGGACGGCGCTACGTGCTACATTGGAAATTCTGCACGAGCGATTCGAGGGCATGGTCATCTCACGTGGAGGTGATGTGAACTGGCCACCGAGATCCCCGTTAGACTTTTTTTGTGGGGTTTCCTGAAGTCGCAGGTGTATGCGAATAAGCCACAAACCACAACGGCCCTCAAAGCCAACATAACCCATGCCATCGCACAGTGGTTCTAAAGGGACTTTTTGTGGACAAATCTCTGTAACTCAGTCAGTTTTGGAGCGATTTTAATATTTTTTGGCTAGTTGTTTTCGAGAATAATAGAGCACTTGCGCAGTTTTTAAAAATGTTTATTTCTTCAAAAATAAAGATGGCGGTCTAAAAAAAAACTAAATTATAAAAATCCTCTGTTTAGACTTCATAACAAAAAAGGAGTACGCCTTTCACTAAAAATCATATCATAAGAAAACAGGATAAGTTTGAAAAATACACAGTTTTTAAAACAATAACATTAATAAAAAATTAGTAATATAGTTCCATATCAATTTCATCAGTATTAATATTTTGCATGTCTTCATACTCCATTTGATACTATTTCCATCATGATGAACTGTAGTAGAAGGAAGATTTTTTGCTGATTCTTCGAGTTCTATACAAATACCAAGGCTTTTCCATTTAGATCTTAAACTAGAAATCAACGGATCAGATGTTATAAGAAGATTATGCATTAAATCCTCGTCCGTCAAACATCTTGAGCATTTCCGTGTATTATATTGACGAAATCGTTTAAAATCCTCATTTCTTGATTCCTGAGCTTCCTCAGGCATCTGACCAATTGGCAGGTAGGTTGAACTTAGAACAGTTTTTCCTTAAATCAGGGGCCGAATTACCGCAATCGATAACGAGTAACTCGTTGTCGAAATGTGAGGATTCGGCATTACCGCTCTCGTGATCGAGCATTCGATTTCGAAATTTGAGATGACAGCACACGTTATCGTGCGTTATTTCACTCGATCACTATTGTCCTGTCGAGCAGAACAATAAACATATGAGTTGTGAGTATTTTTTTTTGTTTTTATTTCTTTTTAAGGAATTTATAAATACAATGTACGTTTTTTTAATTATCTCAACAAAATGAATTTGTTTAAAAAATATATTTGCATTGTCGAATGCTATGTACGCTGGGCACAGTTCTCTTCCATTTCTTTTATAACTCTCGTTGTTATTTTTGAAATGCCACTTTGGGAAATTGCAATAAGATAATCATTGCCTGCAAAATAAGAACATGTACTATTTATTATTGATTAAGGCGTTGTATATTATTGAATATACTTAGCTCTTACGTAGCAAGCACTTGTCTATGGAATGTTGGTATACACCACTTCCTAATAAGGGCAACGCAGCATTTGGCAATGAGAACGGATTGCTCCTATCCCTTAAGCGCCGGCGCTCAACACGTTCGCGATAATCTTCGTCGGAATCCGAGGACAAATACCGAAATATATATTTTGTCAACTTAAATTTCACTGCAAATAATATTTTCCTATCTTTTAAATCAACCGGAGAAACGTCACTTTGTGAGTTGTAGTAGAATTTCTCTAGTACAATTTTATTTTCATTCGATACGTGAGCTTTCGAGTGCCATCATCCCGATGAGGTTAATCGATCATTCGATCACGATTCCTTTTCACTCACTCGTTATCGATTGCGGTAATTCGGCCCCAGTATTTTATGGACAGATGAAAGCATAAAAAACCATTCGTATCAATTAACAATGTTCGCAGTTTCAAGTGAATAGCATTCAAACTTGGTCTCCACAAGATAGGACTTGTAGAGACTCACCCCTGTGATTTCGGCTACCGATTCCCAATTTCGAAAAAAACGTTGAGCAGTGTTCCCATCATTCAAAGTACCAGGACCTTGTTTTGGAACATCAACAGTTACGCCTAGCTTCTCCTTTAGCATTACCTGTATGCATTTTTTTTTTGTGCTGCAACATTTTTTTTTCTTCCGGGGTCCTTGCACTCCATTTTTTAAATTCAAGTCTATAAGCTATATGTTGTATGCATTTCATGAAACAAATCCACGCATGCAGTGTTGATAAGCCATATTCTGTGGATCCTTCTTGGATGGGTCTGTTGACAACAGAATTTATGTTGTTCATCTCTGAGGGCTTAGCTCCACATATATAGCAAGAGGTTGTGGAAGACGTCCCAGTTAACGCTTGACAGACTTTTTAATCCAACATTGTCAAATTGCAGGCTGCGGGTTATTGATATTTTTCATTTTGAATCCAAAATAATAGTACAATATAAAGAAGTAAACGTTTATAATAGAAAATCAGAAATTACAGAAGAAATTGAAGAAATTAAGGAAAGACAATGAACTGATACCACAGCCGATAGCGAAAAAGTAAACAGAAATATGCTAACAAAAGCGAATTACCAAGAAAGCCGCAAATTACCGCAGCTAACTGTGATCTAGTTTTGTTTATGGTAATCTTCCGCATATTGGAAAACAAATTCTAGCAATTCGGAAAGAATCGGAAGAAAGTTGTAGACAAAGGAAAGAGGACGGAGCACATTAAAATAGGCCGTCTAGTTTAATCCTCGCTTAGAGCTTGTTATTGTCATATTTACAGTTTTAATGAAAGAATTTGATAAAGTCACAAAGCCGGATGTTGTATGTAATGGTTTCTTTTAATTATTCCTACTAACCAATTTTTGAATAACCATACTCGGCTGTCTCGTTGAAAAAGTGAATTCTTTTAATTTTACTACCCCACACTTCATACTAAGACTTTGCATTGACCCAAATTCGCAACCAAATTTTTGGTCTGAATTTATTGTCATAATATATTGATCTACTAATATTTACATTAATTTTTGGGCACCGACAAAGTTGACAAAACGAAATTTTGTCCACAATCTTGGCTTTTGGGACCACTGTGCATCGGTCAAATTCAGCCTGATTTATGCGCCAGAGTCATGGAAAATTGGACATTTCGGATGCGCGCCACCCAGAGAAGCCGCGGTGGGCATTTGAACGATATTATATTCCATATACAATGGCATCGATAGGCCTTTCAAACGAATAAAAAATGTCTATGATATTTTACACACACTTTGTTTTATTTAAATTGAAAGATAGGAAGCGCTGAATGAAAGACCCTTTATATCGTCTCAGGCTACAATTCCTTTACCTAAGTACAGTGATCTTGATTCTCATTGAAAGAGCTCCTTGATTCATCTGACCATTTCGAGGTTCAATCTATGTAAACCTACTTAAAATAAGAAAATCGATTATATGAAACTTTTATAAAGATCCCTGCTGTCCTTGATTAACATCACTTATGTTATCCAGACAGATTAAGAAGTATTCCAACAATTAATACACGTCATTCATAACTGTAAGCACTTGTAAATGAAAATATAATTCATTACGTCAAATAGATTTGTCAAAATGAAATAATTACAACACACTGGCATATAAGCATGGTATGCCTGTCACATTTATCTTCAAGCATTTTTCACACGCAATTACTCATCGACACACACTCGAAACAATATTGCTCCTGAATGAGTTGCAATAAATTCCTTAACTTCTCCGGAGAGGGGTTCCGACGGACAGGTATCAACAGCACACGTATACATTCGTCACCTGGGAGAATAATCTGCCCTAAAAAAAAAAATAAAGAAGCGGAGAAGAAGCAGAAGTACACTTAGATGAAGTTCATTAATCATATCCTGTCGTCTCCTCGTGTGAGCCTTTTTTTTTTTCTTTTCTTTGGGAGGGTATTGCTTCTCGTCATTTTGTGCACTAAGACAAGAAGGCATGTCACTACTACGGCACATAATATCCTTCTGTTGGTTTGTAAAAACAAGGAACATCAACTGCTAACTGTTAGGGAAAAGGATTAAAATGCTATTTCATTGGAAAAGCTCATTTTGAATATTTTTTTCTTCTTCTCACGGCATCTGCAAATGATTTTTCGTTAATGTGACAAACTAGATTTATTGGGAATGATGACTGAAGTGAGTTTAGTTTTCTTTTTCAAAAAAGGTGTTAGAGCGTTATTTTTTCCAACTGGAGCGCTGACGCCCATTTAATCTAGGTTGTATGTACCCTCTGGCAACATTCAGAAAAAGTCAATTTCTGGAACGAAGGTTCTGTGAAAAAAGCTTGCGTCAACGCTATAGCATAGGCATAACACTGGCACTAGGGTGGTCATACGGCTTGAAGTGCTGATCGAACTGAGTAGTAATAATGACATCAGCAAGTTCCAAACATGTACCTTTCAACCTAGACGATATAGACCAAAAATTCCGTTCACCCGACCTGGTTAAAGTGAAAATAGCCATATCTAAGTTGAAGTCCAACAAAACGTTCGGAGTAGACGGCTTGACTGCCGAGCTCTTCATCGCAAACTCATCCCTTTGTGCAGGATGACGATGGAAAATGCACGCTGCTCCACCAAGATCGGTAAAGAACTCACCGAGACCTTTGGTGTCAAAAAAGGATTTAGACAAGACGATGCGCTGTCATGCGACTTTTTTCAACATCATTCTTGAAAAAATAGTGCAAAACCCACGCGCTAACACAAGAGGCACAATCTTTCAAAAGCCCGTCAAGTTACTCGCATACGCCGATGATATTGACATAATCGGAAGAAAGCAGCGTAGTGTCAATGTCACTTTCGTGAGCGACGGAGATGGGCTCAACGGTCAATGAGGGCAAGACCAAGTTTATGCTGTCAACACGAAAGGACACCCAACACCGACGTCTCGGACAGAACGTCACCCTCGATAGATAAAACTTTGAGATAGTTAAGGACTTTGTCTACCTAGGCTCCGCTATCAATTCAGACAACGACATCAGCGCTAAGATCAAACGAAGAATAACTATTGCAAAGCGCTCTCTCAAACAACAAAAGTGACCTTAATAATCCCAGTCCTGCTCTACGATGCAGAGGCATGGATTTTATCAGAAATGGATGAGGGTGCTCTTGGCTGCTTTGATAGGAAAATTCTTGGAGTGATTTTCGGTCCGGTCTGCATAGATGATGAGTCGAGGAGGAGATATAATGACGAACTGTACAGTTGTATAGCGGCATTGAATTAGCCAGAAGAGTGAAGGTCTAACGACTAAGGTGGCTGAGTCATGACGAGCGGATGGATACCAATGCTCCGGTCCGAAAAATCTTCGAATCCGCCCTCGGACGGCGTTGTAGAGGAAGACCGCGACTCAGGTGGCGCACACAAGTGGACCTTAACCAACTAAGCGTGCGAAACTGGAAGCAGCTAGCTAAAGCTCGAATTGGGTGGAGACGCTTGTTGGTTGAGACCCAGCTCCACCCCGGACAAAACAAAAAAAATTAACGTCAATTAATTGCGAAAAAAGCTAACATCAACTCTATTGCATAAGCATAACACTGACACTTGGGCGGTCATACGGCTTCAAGTGCTGATCGTACTGCGTCGGAATAATGACATCGGAATGTTCGAAAAAAAAATACTGTGCAATGGCAACAATACTAATAATTCTCCCCAGTTATTCTGGACACCACATTCGGAGCAAAAAGACTGAAACCTAATACCATCTGAGTTTCAAAATCACTACACTGACACTATCGCTGTGTAAATAGCATCATAAGGGTATTCATAACCCCTTTAGCGCTAGTAAATTATAAAAAGAAAAAAAAAATTATTTCAAATTTGAAGCGGAAGACAACTTTTTCTCAATTCTTTAGCAAAATTCAACATAATCAGGATCCATATAGCCAGACATTGGTGGATTACTAAACAGAACTCAACAAATATTGATTGGAAATTACAACTCTAATGCGAAAGTGCACCTCGTTCGATATCACACAAAACTATGTTAGGTAAAAGGATAATAAAATTGAAAAAGTTTCTTACTGCTGTCGTAGGAAGCACACAAGTTGTATATTTCAATATCCTTTCACTTGACTGAATCTAAAAAGGCCATTTTCACTAAAAGAAAATAAATAAAGAAAAAATATGAAGTACATTCTATTCTAAGGACTTGATCGTTGAGAAACTGAAAGGATTTTGAAATGAAGAAAGAAGAAAATTTGCTTCTCGTGAATTGTAACGAAAAGTGAATTCAAGTGCAGCCGGAAGTGAATTTCATTCACAATTTGATGGAAGCACTTCCATGGAAGGAATATTTAATTTTGTCTTTTTGAACTTTGAGCTTCGAATTCGTGATGTTGAGACCTAATCCTTCAAACGAAACTGAATAGAAAGGCGAGCACTAAATTTGATGACACTCTTGCTGGCAATTGTATTTGAATAAGAAAATATTTAATAGATGCTTGAGATTGCTTTTCAATTGTATGGTATGCGACAAGTTTTGCTTCAACGAATTCTTTTTATTGTTGCTTTGACCATTACCAGTATTGATGGTAGAAAAACAGGATCATAATCACCTGATGTGGAACTACAAGTCGACGAATTGCAAGGCCGACATTATGTTTCGATATCAAACTCACCGAAGTAACGATACATTTTCCACTCCATTAAATAGGAAACGTTTGTTTGGTAAAGATAGACAATGGCACCTTAAACTTACCCTAGCTTGCAATCTCCGTGACACGATCAAATCCACATATTTGGGGAGACAGCTCATAGAGAGAGCCAGGTCTTAGCTCTTCGCAACCATTCATGTTTCAAACAAAAGGAAGGGACCTACAGTTTAACTGCCTACGTTGGCTGGACTCAGTGGTGTGGGGGATGGATTTATAGCATCGAAACAGCCTCAAATGGGCGAAAACTATCAGAAGGATCCGTCTTATCGATGGTCAACCTGAAGGTCATTACGGACTTCATAAGCGCGGACGAAGCGATAAGCGGCAACAAGTTTTTGGCGCGGTGACTTTGGTGGGATCCAGTGGTCCGGAAGAGTCCATAGCAACGTTTTCACGTAAACCTCACGTTAGGTTAGGTAAGATTAGGTAGGAGGGTTGACGGGGAAGGAAGTCCTTTCCCCGTCACACTTAGCCCCTTTACTAGGAACCACAAGCCTAAGCTCTAACAAATCAGCCCGCAGCGCTGATGAATCTGTGTATGTCAAGCACCGGCTTGCTGAACAGTTCTTCTAGATCCTGGAAAAGGTACTTTCCTAGGATCTTAAATGTTGTATGGCAGAGTGCCGGAAGTGTGGAGTGTCCTCATCTACTTCCACGTCACCGCATCCCTTGCATATGTCATCCATGTTCAATCCCAGTCTTCTTGCATGGTTGCTTAGCATGTTTTGCCCAGTGATGATACCTATTAGGGAAGGATTCTTTCGGTTTTCTGTTAATCGGCCATAATTTCCTGGTTATGACAGAGGAACTAAGCGCATTCCATCTATCATTGGCAGTACTTTTAATTTTGTTCCCAATTTCTTGTTTTAGGTTACAGGGTGAGATTTTGGCGGTGGCATCTGCTTGATCAGGGTTAAATGAGGATCTTTTCCTAGCCATCTGGCTGGTAACCCCTTGCGTTGTTTTATTACTTAGCACACGCTCAAGGGTTTATGACTACCCTTAAACAAGGGGTGACCGGGTACCTTTTGAACGATGCTTACAGAAAGGAAAGTGACGGCTAGCAGCTACATACCTGTAACTCTACAATGAAATAGTAAAAATAGTTCAAATAAGAGATGATGCATCATAAGGCCGATTTAGGATCAATTCCGAAACAACAGAGAAAAGAGAAGCGCTACGTAAAATGACAAGTAGATAGAACTAACTTCAGCGATAGGCATGCTGAGCCTAAGGCTTTGTTCAATCCACTAACCAGATTGAAAATGCAGGACTGCTTTGAATTTGGTTGGAAGACAAAATTTGCCAAGTCTTGTCCGAGTTACTGGATACAACGGGGCCATGTTTTGGTTGGGATTCCAGCAGACACAGGTCGTATAAATCTCCTGCATGTAGGCAGACCAGAGGAAAGCTCTGTGGCATTCTCTCTGTCTCATAGCGAAAAAGACTGCTTTTGTCTTTGTCAAGTTCCTTAACTTGTTAGGTTCAAGTGAAACCTGCGATGCTGACGTGGAGGGTAAAGATACTGAGAAATTTTATCTACGTGATTGTCTTGCCTTTGCATGTATATATCAGAAAATCGAATTTTGTGGCTTATGTGATTAGTGATGATAACCTAAGCCACTTTTAGCTGAGCTTTGCCTCGCCTTTCTCCGATAGACGAAAAAAAATAATTAGACCACAATGCGGTCGTTTTTGCGTCAAAGGAAATCCAGGAAATCAGTACAAATCAGACGGTATCCCTTTGACTTTGAGAAGAAGTCTAAAATTATCATACAAATCACATTCTTCTTTAGGTCTGCGAGAAAAGATATATAAGGTCACATCACAACAAATAGTTTGACCGAATTTAAAGCACATAAATGTTTGTATGCTCAACAAGTCTTCAGTAATTAAGAGAACCTCTCACGTAAAATAAAAGTATTTCAATCCGTTACCACATAGAACCGTGTGGTAAATTCTCCCTAGAGCTCATAGAGAAAAGTTTAAGTACATATTCATAAAGTTTATAATGCTAGGGTTATTATGCAGATAAATTGAATTGAATACATGAAATGTACAATTCACATGAAATGAGATAAAATACGAAAAATCCTTTTTTAATTGCACGTAATTGCATTTAACAAGTCCATGCTACGTGTGAATTAGAAATACACTTACGAGGATATTCATTCGTGAAAGGAGTGCTGGTGAGACTCTTTTGTTTCAAAGTGTGTTCAAAATTGTGTTGGCTTATACGAGAAGGACGTTATAGATTGTGAAATGATAATTGTTTAGGATTTGTTTTTTAGCAATTGTTCGAAATGTCCTTTAAGGAAGTTTTAGGGACGGTTATAAGGGAAATTCACTATATTGACGGTGTAGTTGTCGAGATCTACGCACTGTTTATCGATTCTGAAGAAAATAAACTCTTTGAACTTAAGTGTTCTGAACATGGTGTCTACATAAAGCACCGCTATTAGACACATTATATCCTTGCAAATCAGTTATTATACTTTAAGGCTAAGTATAAGAATAATCATATCCTGAAGTGATGATTACTGGGCCAGCGGAACAAAAAAAAGAATTTCGACTTTCACAGACGGGTCAAAAGGAGTGGGCTCCCGGATCTACTCACTACAACCCAACATTACCCGCCCAATAAGACTTCCAAATCACGGTATTATATTCCAAGTAGAAGTCCTAGCCATCGCCGAGCCAGCTTGAGAACTATCGCCGAAGCTAGTTTCTAGGAAAACTATTGACATTTACATAGACAGTCAAGCTGCCATCAAAGCCATCCACGGTAGTAAAGTCAAAACTTGTAAAACGTTGTTGTAAAGAGCTCAAAAGCCTCACCATGAACCACAACGTAACACTCTTGTGGGTCCCGGGAGACAATAGTATCCGATGGAACGAAATTGGAAATGAGTTAGCTAGGAAGGGTTCGGAACATGACGAATCAGTCGTCGATCGTCAAAAGCTGACGAGAGATAGAGCGCATTCTCATCATGCCGCATCTTCCGAAAACATCAATAAAACAAATCAAACTTTACACTCTTTACAGAAATTATCCCAGTTCACGACCAGCATACATAAAATAAGAAAGACGGCTCTTGGTGACCTGGCTGACTTGTCAAAGAAGCCACCAAAAACCATTTAAAAAGCACGGATCCGTAGAGATCAGAGTCAAGGCGCATGATGAGATGCAGTCGCCCGGTCAACCTCTCTACCTACCTACATATCAGTTCAGGCTGAGGCTAGAAAAGTGTACGATCGAGTTAATAAATACATATTCATCGTATAGACAAAGGCAAAGTACCTGCATTCTGTTGACCGATCCATCAAACACCGTCTAGGATAGAATGAGACAATCGAAAGCTATAATATTGAGGTAGTGAAGGAGTTTATCTGGTTCAGCTTTCGAATTTTTGGGACAGGAACCTTTCTGCGGCCTCAATTGGAAACCCCCAACATTGCTGATTAAAGAGTGGGAGCACCGACCTCCCAGTGTGCATAAAAGACAGACCTTCCAGTTGCAGGTCACACGGATTACAGTATTGGTGGTCAGACTGGAGTTTTACTAGACCTTAAAGGATTGCATCTTGGTCGATTAATTTCTCGATTTAGTTAGTGATTCAGTGATGGCAGTCAAGTTTCTCAAAGCTGTCATCCTTTAAGGTGTACCCTTCTTCTACAGATGAGCGCTCCAAAATCCTTAAGGAGGCATATCACTCCATCACTTTCAGGTCTGAAGCTTCTATCTATTCTCATGCACTCTCAATTCCCTAAAAATGTGTTTGAGTCTAGAAGTTTTAGCTATAAAGCAAATTAGAATGCGGAACTGGTTTTTACTTAAGCAGGCCTTAAAGTTCTTTCGGCTATTATTTCTTAGGGGTTCTTTGTTTGCCTCAGTCTAGGGAGTCTTTTTTCACAATTAACTTTTTTCTCGCGTAGTTTTTCTCTAATAAAATGCATCCCCAGCGTGGTTTAGATGCAAAGGACGTAAGAAGAAATCGTCTTCGAAAAAAAGCTCCAGGCTGTTGACTTTTGTCATAAAGCCCGACACTAAAGAGAAAGCCTTACTTTCACACGCTAACTAACTAAGTACAGCTACCCAATTTCTCAGTACTTCAGATATCGCCAATTAAGCCTTTGCAGCTGGAATTAGACTAAATTCATGTAGCACTTCAAAATTCATCAAACAACCACTAATGCTACTTATGGTCTAACAAGGTCTATACATATATCATGGACACAATTTGTTTTAAGACTTCACCAGGACATGGCACAATGAAATAAATTGTAATCATTCCATTAACAAGAGTGGAAACAAATACACACATACTAATCCGTTCACTTAATGCATTTATTTACACATTCTACTGAGGGGTAACCAAACAACAGGATTACCCACCAAGGATTCAAGCAAGCATTTCAAATGAAGATATAATGACAGGATTTATCCAGTGATGTACCACCTTTGGTAGAAAATACAGCAAAGAAGAAAAAAAAAAAAAAAAAACTCACCATCACCAGACAAACACAACGACGTCGTAGAAAAGGAAATAAAGGCATAGTTGTTACCCATACGTCCTTCCTTATGAGCCTTATCAAACAGGAAAAAACGAAAAAAGAAAGGGATATTCACACAACCAAAGAACGCTTTTATTTACACACTAAAGTCAACGTTAAGCTCTCTTCTCAGAGCCACATGAACTTGCATTTGCTGCCACCCTCTTGGCCTTCATTGTCCTGCTCCCTGACTGCTAAAGTGGGGTTCGCCCTATTTATATCTCGCCCGCCACTCGTTACAGCTGACCTTCGGCGTAGTTTACTTAGGTCGTTGTGTCGGAAGAGGATTTCACTGCAAAGTTGGTCATTTCAGCGCCATTCGGCTCGCCTAAGGAATACGATAAAGCCTTGTGTGTACACAATTTCCCTTCTCCATCTCGGGTAACTTCACTTCATGAATGTCCTTTTTTCGCAGACCATCTGGAATTGGTGTTTGCTCAGCAGCTCCACCTGGAGAACAAAGAGTGAAACAACTGAATTTGTGTACTACTCCCTTCGGTTCGGTGGAGATATTTGCCCGTCACCATTTTCCTGCACTACATCCCTATTTAAATCAACATTAAGCCATAACCGTTAAGGGAGTGTGAACATACACATAAGCCCATATGCAAATATTTGCCAGAACTGTTACAAAATCCGAACGAATATCGCCACCGTTGCCACCTCCGAACACCTATAGAGAGCACAGGTGAATCTTTTATGACTTTTAATTCGCACCGAACCAGAACAAGGATGCAGGCAAGCTGCGAAAGTGTAAAAGTCCTCCGGAGGCTTTTCTACTCCATAAATATTAAATAGCAGTTGATTGTTTGCTTTATGGATTTGCGATACAAGGAGCTTGTCCTTTTGCAAACAGCAAAAGCACAAATTATGAGATTATGAGTCCAAGCAGCAGTTTCCATCGGGGAAAATACAATGTGTAATGGCAGGATTCGATGCTTCCACTTTTCGTCCTCTTCCTAAGCGGAGCTGCCAAGTGTAGATCCTACAATTTGATCATCCGTCCGATCAAATTCGGCTATTGATTTTTTTTTGTCCGGCTCTACACTTGGCTAAGTGCTATCGTGTTCCCGAAACCGGTTCACCCATTGGCTTGGCATATAATCGTACCACCAGGGGACACACACACAAGATCCGGCTGTTTATGTTTTCTTAGCATATTACATAAAGAAGGTACATACGCATCATCAGGCGATTGACCCGCAACCGATCTTGCGGACGATCGATGGTGTGACAGATCTTGTGTGGGCGGCCTCGGGAGGGGCGATCATACGAAGGGTCCGAGAGGGGTCCGCAAACCAATGTACACCCATGGTGGTCGTGCGAGAATCCCGCTAAGAGAATTTTTTTTTTCTCGCACGATCACGAATCGGGTGATGGTTCCGAACCGATTTTGGGACACGAGAGTATAACGTTGGGAGGAAGGCGTAAAGCCGAAGCAAAGAAGGGAGGACAGTCAGTCTATCGAGAGAAACGGACTAGTTCGGTCAAAAAAAAAAAAAAAGAAAGAGGGGTCGATCCCAAGTCGGGTCATTGCGGGAGAGACTAACAAACAAAAGTTGCTTTTTAAAAAAAAGGTTTTGTGCCGAGTGCGCTAATTTCAAAAAAAAAAGAAAAAAAAAAACCCAAGTGCGACGTGAAACTGCCGACGGCAAAACAAAACAAAAAAAAAATAAAAAAATTTAAGCCCACAATCGGCCTTTCCAGAAATCCCCCACGTGCACCTGCCCGGTAAAATAACCCTAAACCGCGAGTTCAGTGAGCGGCCGAAAGTGCACCCCCCCTCCTCCCCCCCACATTAAAAATCACCCGCGTGCATTGACCCACCCCAATAGACTGTCCAAAAATAAAAAAATAAAAAAAAATAAAATAAAAAATTGTAGACATTTTAAACAAAACTAAAGGGGAAACCCCTGTCGCAAGGACCTGTGGCGAGCCTCCAGTGCCGCACCATCCCAACCTCGAGACGACGAACCAGCCGATGCGGTGGTAGATTTGGCGTTCCTCTGATCCACCACCCACATTCGGACCAGCGACCGTACGAAGAGAGCCAGGCGAGACAGCGTGCTCCAGAAGCGAACCTCCGTTATTTCGGTCCCGTGCATCGGGCACCTTTTTATTTCTTTTTTTTTCTACCTTAAATATAGTTTAGTCTTTTCCCTCCCCTAACCTGTTTTCATTTGTTTTTGTCGAAAAATTGTACAGAGTACAAGTGTGCCGTTTGGTTGAAATTCCGCGGTTAATAAAATAGGCGTGCCTGCGTGTGTGTGCGTGTGGAAAAAATAAAAAAATAAAAAAAAAATAAAAAAAAATTAGAGAAAGAAATTTTGTTTAAACCAGCTTCTACACCTCATCCGGATCCGCATCTACAGGCCTGTCGAGAGGAGATCCAGGTAAGAATTTGACAACTTTTTTTTTATTTTTGTTCATCGCATAGGTATGCAGGTATGTACGAGTTGAAGTTTTCGCGAGTGATTCATAAACATCCCCGAATCGCACACTTCCCCTCTATTTTTCTTTTTTTTCCTACTTTCCCTTCTATATTTTTTTGAAGTCGAGTTTGGACTTGTTAAGTTTTAAGTTTTTTTTATTGTACCTTGTTTACAACTTACATTTGCCATGAAATAAAATTATAAAATGACGGTTTAAGAAAAAAAAATAGTGTATTGAAAGCAAAAGGGCTTTCTTTAGGGTGCCAGAAAAAAAATCAGCGGCTACTGGCACATGGTAGGGTGGGTATAGCCCCGCTAGGAGGACGAACATCAGTTCCTCCCACGGTAATGCAAGGCTCCTTTCAAATCCCGGTTTAATTGATATCGTTGTTTAACCTTTTGAGTTTTCTTTTCGGTTTATTTCGTTTTCGTTATGTGCATGCAATTTTTTTTTATGTAATGGTGATTTTCGGGAATCTTTCAAGCAAGAATCCACCCTCCGGCGAGCTAGGCCTTTGACCTGCAAGGCATGCACCCCGCTTCCAAGTTTCTCGAAGTTCCTTTTACCGTCCTTTCCCTCAATCCCTATCCTCAGTCCCATAACTCCAAACATTTTTTTTTTTTTTTTTTTTTTTTTTTCCAGGCTTCTCACCCCTCTCCTCCTCTACATCACCACCGTCCATTACAAATGTGAGCTTGACAGTGTCATCCTTGTGCCTTGGAACTTACCGCTTGTGTAAGGAGCTCGAAGAGCATCTTGAGAGGTATTTACAAATGGAAAAGTCAGCAAATCACCTTTTGCAATCATTCAATTGTTAACGGAACCAAATAATCCGCAACGGTAGTACTGGCAGCCAATAAAAATGATTTACGCCGCCATTACGTTTGGCCTAATTCACTCAATCATGTCTCCTCCGCGTGGGTAAAGTGTTTAGTGGGTGGTGTAACATCTTCATCGGTATTTAGGTCATTATAATTGTTACACGCAATTTATTTTTCAGCTTAGTGGAGCGGAGGAAGATAAGAGGTTCAAGTTAATATGGAGAAGGATGTCCTTATCGTAAGGTGGGTTTTTTTTTCCCAAGTAGGAAGTTATAAATACTGAAGAGATAATCTTCGCTTTCAGTAAATCATTGTGGTGGAGTTTGCCCAGTTTATATTTACATATCTGGTTAGAAGTGGAAGATGGGAAGTTGCTAGTCGATACTTTTAATAGGAAAGATTTTTACAGGAACACCCTGAAAATTGTTCTAAACAAGAGTAGAATGAAAAGACGGGTCCAACAGCTTAGACCGAGGCTAATCTTAATAAAATATTCGGAACGAAAGGCCAATGTTATACTATAAGAGAGTTCAGAGGAGACATACCACAGGGTTCGACCTTAAGTCCATTACTGCTAAACATTATTTACGGAGACGGTCTTTGACTAAGAAAGAGGAGACTAAGATCGAGTCGGAACTGATTTGAAGCGAGTGCTACTCGTATGCCCATGATGTAATTTTTAGTGGATCGGGGTACAGTGGATGGTTGGGTGTTGTAGAAATAGGAAAGCCACTGAGAGGTGTTATCTTGGCCATGCACAATGTTGTAACTATTTTCTACATGTGACAACCATCGGGTACTGGTCAATGTCCGGACATCCGATCAGCGAGTACTTACCAGCAGACAAAAACTGCAGCACTATAAACGGGACTGCGGAGGAATTCCCCAGATGGAATCAACGGTGAAGAAAAATCCTGGAACAAAACAAATAAGACTTTATCCGGGCTATTCTGACATATTTAAGGATTTCCGAGGTTAAGTCAGGGTCTTGGAAAAGAGATAGTGGCTGATGATCCCTTAATGGACCAATGGTAGTGCTCACATCACCGAACGGGTAACTGGCTTCGGTCTAACCGACCTTCGTCCTAGGGGTTCCTATAATAGAACTGGCGCTCCAGGTTGGGGGTTGTGCCGCTGGGGTAACTGCTCGGCCATGAAAAAAAAAGTTACGAAGCAACCAAAAGCCTCGGATATGGACGGATTTACTGTTGACAACCCCTCCAAACGAAATAAGGACAACGAACTTCGGATCTGTACGTGGAATGTTAGGTCCCTTAATAAGCCACGTGCAGCCGAACAACTAACGGAGGCTTTGGACTGTTGCAAAGCAGATGTTACCGCCATCCAAGAAATGCGATGGGATGGGCCGGATAAAAAGAGGATGAATACAGCGCAGTAGAGGAAGAGCGCGACTCAGGTGGCGCACGCAAGTTAAAGGGGACCTCAACCAACTTAGCGTGCGAAACTGAAGGCAGCCTACTAAAGATCGAGCTGGCTTGAGACGTTTGTTGATTGAGGCCCAGGTCCACCCCGGACTGTAGCGCCACCTTAAGTAAGTAAGGTGCAGTCGATATGAGTGTTAGCTCGATAGTGGTCTACGTGTCACCAGTCTGCACCAAAGCTATAATTAAGCCGTACACGGTCTGAATCGAACACAGACATTTCAGGAAGCTGTCGAAGCGACGAAGCCTGGGTATACTTCTCGCCATGTATAAACGTATTTTGCAACTTGACACAATAAGGAAGATCTACCGCAAATGGGAGGACAGTACGATGTACCAAATATCTAACTATGTATTGGGTTGGCCCTGTTAAAATTATTGAAATCAGTACCGCCTACGATGTCCTCACAAAACATTTCCCTTACTTTCTGGTCTTGAAAATGTGTTCTCGAGTGCCTTGAGCATAAAGGCATTTCTTACATCGAGGGTTGCCAACAAAATGATTTTCCTTGAGTTGCAAATACCCTGTTGGGTTTCTTGGACCACTTATGATATTTCATTGATTGCGCTTATTATGGAATTGCTTTTCGGAACCCGTGTTGTCTCTCAAATAGGCCACCTGCTTTCTGGACTGCATCTGTAAGTCGCGGTTTCAGCTTCTTCTATTGAAGTTTCCCGGCCGTGTCCAGCATACGCACAGGTATGTACGCTGATGCGGAGTCCTTTTACTCCTTTTACTTTGCTGATTAGTACCAAGAGTGGTGTCTTTCAGCTTTTATAGAAAATATTCAAGAATAGCTGAGGGGAAGTTCAAACAATTACTTGCAACACTTCCGCTGATATATCAGGCCCAGTGGCCTTGCTGTTCAGTAAAGTTTCCGCCACCAGGAGCAGCTCCTTTTGTTGGGTAGAGGAGATATCCGGGCGTCTAACAGGGTGAGTCGAAAAGTGTATATCGATTATGTTTTCCATTGTTTCAGCGCTCAGTATAGGGCTGGATGCCTGTGCCCCCGACTTGTGCATTAGCCCCTTATAGCCGAATCCTCAGAGGTCGCTGATGTAGCGTGACTTCCGTTTAGCTAAAGTAGGTATAAAAAGAATCGTATACAGAGCTAGAAAGGAGCTAGCTGAGGTGTTGGTTTCAAATAAAAGTTTTTTGTTTAATGGAACAGAGAGAATGGACTTCAAGGTTCTGCAATTTTCATTTTAACCGCAGCCCCTTAAGGAAGGTGCTCGTTCAAAAACTACATAACAGGGGGAAGTTTTAATAACCTAAGATAGTTTTATACTTAGACGCCCTGAAATGCGACAAGTTAGCTCCCTGAAGGCGTTCACCTTATCAGGTCTACTAACTTATTCCATACCCCTCTCTGGACTAGATTAGCATCTTTACTTCATAAAAGTATTTTTAAAAAATCTCTATATCCTTGCACTCAAATTCAAATCCTTAGAAAGTATCAAACAATAGACATACTGGTGTATTTGTCTATAGGGAATGGTAACACTTAAAATAATAAAAGCTCTGCATGTCTCTATGTACTTTCAAACACGTTAACCCAAATACCCCAGAATACATTAGGTACATACGTATATAAGTATAGACGATCATAGATACAACAGACTTAAGTAATGATTATTAGAAAAGTTCAAATAATTTACTTTCTACTTTTATGTTAATAGTCTCAATGCCTTAAACACTTTCAAAGAAATTCGATCCAACTTGCCCGGCAGGGAATTTACAGATTATCCTTGCCTGAGTTTACTATGTCTACAATGTGGACCACTTTGCCAAAAAGTTTTAATTGAATAATATTTTAATTCTCACACCTTTTTTGGGGGAATAATTGAGAAGCGGCGGCGGTTGCCTTAGTTCACGACAAAGGAATGAACATGGATGTTGAGCACCATGAAGTTTGGAGACTTCCGCTTAACTTTTAGCGAACCACGATGTACTGAACAAAAAAAAAAAATGAATTTAGAATTTCTTTCGACTTTTGAAGGTACATAGCTGAAGCTGTATGAGAAAGACTTGCAGTCTTCAGTATGTGTAGTCGTTACATAAGAAGTTGTGAAGAAAAAGTTAAAGACACGAAGGGAAGGAAGAAGTTCCTGAAGGTACGATACATTTAGAAATTTCTGATAACAATTACATGTTTGGGTTTGGATCCCAGAGGAGTATAGCGTTGGACTTGAGTCTTTTTTAGAAGTAACAATTAATTTTGTTATGCTGAGAATGTTTCCTTCTATCGAGGGGTAGCATTGATCCCGAAACCTATCTACAGCGGTCAATGCAAAGTGCAAAGATGTAGAATTAGACATTAGTTAGCTTGCAGTAAGCAACACCGAACCCAATTATCGCTAAAGGTGCCATTTCGGAGCTATGAAATCAAGTAAGTTTGTTATATACGAATGTGAGAGGTGACCAGGGATGAGCCTAGTCTTCTAGATCTATCCTGGAAGATTAAGGGAACTTAACGCTTTGATAAGTTTGGCTGGTTCTTCGAGGTTGCTGACGAATGGTTTGTCTATCATGTGCAGCCTGGTTCTAGCCAGAGAGAGATTCGTTTTTGTCTAGGTCCTTGTGTATACATACACCTTCGTGACTTACCTTACCTCGGTGTCGTATTGCTACCACCATCGGATCAAATATAAGCTATGGGCAGCTCCGACCTAGTGGAAGAGCTACTGGGAGATTACAGCAAGAAAAGGGCTGGAAGCCACAAACTTTGGAAATTATGCTACACCAGCTGCTTAAAAATCGGATCAGCTTACAAAAGGCATGACTAGAGCTTACGATGTATTAACGAAGCAAGGGACAAGGCATGCGTATCGACCGCCAGTCTATTGGTTTAATGAGGACGAGGAAACCGAAAGACCACGTCCATGCATATTTCCACCATGCAAAGCGATTACACCAGCCTTCCAGATATGATAGCAATCATGGCGAAGAAGCCTAAAAATTCCAATAAAACGAGAAAAAGGTGTAAACATGCCGATAAAAATGCTTGGGAAAAAGCAGAAGGTGGAGAGCGGTGGAAAATACTTATCTACGTCGTTTTTTTATTCTCACCACAGTATGTATGGTATGGTGGATAGTCAAGCAGCGATAAAAAGCCTTGGAATTTTCGACAGAATGATCCAAGTTGGTAAAGCAATGCCGCAGGTCTCTGAATGAGATCGCTGACAGATGCGACGTTTCCCTGTGCTGGGTTCCTGGGCACTGGGACGTTCCGGGCAACTGCAGAGCGGACGAGCTGGCAAAAAAAGGCGCAGGTCGAGTCCTTTCTGATAATAGAGGGAAACCGCCGGCCTGCATAGAATCGATAAAATCTTAGTTCCATTATATTTTTGCGTCATAAAACTTAAAATAGAGCCTTTTGTCACGGCCACATCATTAATTATTACCCCCTGAGGTTGTTTTCTGCTTCAAATATTTGGTAACTAATTGATAATCCTTGTGCCAGAATTACACATTTATATAGCATCTCGTGAAATTCTTAACAATACACACATATCCCCCAAAGATAAATGTATGACATTCCGAAATTCATAAATTATCCTAGAAGATACACTATCTGCGAATATCTTTCACGAGGATAGCTATTCATCATTCGGGCAAGTAAATCGACTCTGTCTAGACGAGAACCGAATTGAAACTCCTGCCAGATGTAAAGGACTCCGTATAATTGTGACTGTGACAAGCTCACTCAAGCATTGAAGGACAACAACACAATGCGAAATGTACTAAGTGACATCTAGACTGTAAGTTCATTGTAGTCCCGGTTGCCTTGGGCCATTCTTTCAAAAAAAAAAAAAATAAATAAATGTCACTCCTTCATTCCGCACAATGTTCATGGCTCACCTTGATGGAATACAAATTGAAAACCACACAAGTGCTGCTGTCGCATCACACCCTAAGAAGCTGTCGATTGTAACAGCATTAATGGATCCCATTCCGAACCCATCAGCTAGGACGCGCAACATGACGTTCTGGAAGCTAAGACACCACCGTAAATTGAAATATAATTATAAACATTTTCCTCTTAAAATTTATTGGTTTCTTGATTACATTGTCTTTGACGAATCCTAGCATCGTCGATGCCTTTGGCTGTGAGGTGTAAGCCTCGACGATGTATATGGTATATGTATATGCCTTCATTGAAATTGAAGATAATTTAATTGCACGATCTGATGTGTATTGTAATGAGATTATATTGGAAGCTGTGTGCGTGAGCGTGTGTGTTGGGTATTTGGCAAAACAGGCTTCGCTGGTTACGTCATGTCAAAGGTGCGTAACTTATGTAATTAAATAATAATGGCTTTGCCGTTGCCGGCGGGTATTACACATTATAAACTCCGTGGCTATAATTAGTCAATGGCATTGGAAGGCTGACATATCAGTGACATGCGGGGATGTGTGATGTTGTAAATGGAGTTATAATGTTGGTTAGGCCGATACGTAGTAGGTGCTTTAAGGACGCAGCACAGCTGCAGGATACCGAAGCATTAAATAAATTAAGAGATTTAAACTCAAGTGATGAACAATCAAGATTTTGACACAAAATCAAACATGTGGATGCTTTGAAACCCAAGGAAGGTCCATGTAGTATTTGTGAAAGTACTAGTTTAAGCTCTGTCATGCTATGTAAGTGCAACGGTGATTACCTGCTATCATGTTCAACGTCCTGAAAGGCCTTTAGGGTCTTGAGAAGATATTTGTATAGCAGCCACTCACTCTGTCTGCTGGTGCCAGATCGCTGGACACTTATCTTGATATAGAACGTGAACTGGAGCAACTATGTAATATCAAGCTTGATGGCTATAGGGGCTTAACCTTTTATCGTCGGGTGAAGGTTTGTTAAAGTTCACTACCACTTCAGTCAGCTTTTTATGAGGTATGGGTGCTTCAACGAATACCACACAGAATAGGGAAAGCAAGAAACTCACCTTTCCAGTATGGCAACTCACTTCGAGATAATGCTAACAACACAGAGAAATGAAGGTTAGCAACAGAGAAGGAGACGTGTGCTCCTATTTGCAGTGTTCGGTGCTCCTACGTTAAAAAAGTGCTTAAAGTGAATATGAGGCACAAGAACATCAAAATTGGAGCCCAAAGAGATCGAGAAAAAGGCGACGATAGAATCAATTGCGGGGAAGATGGAGAGTTTCAAGAGAGTCAGTATAAGCACATAAAACGTAGCGTGATGGGCAGACACCTTATGGTCCGTGATTCACTTCCCTTATACAGACGAATTGATACTTAAGGAAAGCTTGATGAGATAACCACCATGTTGTTGTAGAATAGTGGTCACCGGAACATTCTAAACTAGTAAACTTGGACGCTATGTTCTTCAACTCAATGTAAGAACCGCGTGGTGATTGTTAGATCCAAATCGACCATACGAATATGAAGTTATTTCACCCTCTGGTCTAAATCTTAAGCTTTGAGACACATTTATGAACTTGAAATCTGAAAACATTTTCAGAATTTTCTTACGCGTAGCATTTCTATCAAACTCGCGTAAATGTCACTACTACATCCTTTGAAATGGAAGAATAAGCCTGTTGTTGGTTTGTCAGGTCGGTTTGAATTATGTTCAATTCTAAAGAAAAAAAAAAATGAAGATGGTTAGTATTCTTAAAGGTCTATGTGTTCCCACCTTTCCAAACTTTTTAAAGTTACTAATGAGTTCTTTCCTTCTGATGAGTAAGCTCTTTACTGTAGGTCAGTGCACATTGGTATATTAAGCGAGTCCCGAAAAAAACTTGATTGCGTATTGGATTTGAAAAGTGAAAAATACTTGCAATATATCTTCTCCGAACTCAGGTCTTCAATATTGGAATTGACCAAGTCAAAACCAGGTGCTCATGATGACATCTTTAGTTATGCGGTTGGATTCCAGAATCACATTCAATTTTCCTAGAAATCGTCTCAAAGAACATGAAGAACAACCAGGAAGGCATAGATGCAACTGAAGCAGAGGGAGATTAAACTATTTTTTAAAAGACATTTCATATTTGGTTTCATTTAATGCGAGTCTATATCCATTCCATCGCTTACATCGTATAAATTTTCTTCCTTTTAGAAGCTGTCGCACATCTTGCGAAATAATGCTTCAACTTACAAAACTTCCGCACGGCTTTTCAGCTCACTCCAAACTACTTAAGTATATAGTTACCACATTCATCAAGTTTGATCCAATTTCTTGCCGAATTCTGAATGTTCATTCAACTATAAGGCACAGTTTCATGCTCTAATCAGATTCTCGTCCAAGATCGGCAGTCTGTACTTCAAGTTGGATGTTGTATCGAGCTCTATGATTTAATCATCAGTTCTACGCATATTTGTTTGGACACTAGATTGCATGTTATTTAGTTCCCACGCAAGTTTTGCTCTCACGACTGCTGAGGCGATTGATCTGCTATTCATTGTCAGGTTTCTGTAGGTATCCAAGTGCTATGGAGTTTCTGAACTAAGTCGATAACGCTATGCGCTCTAGTTTTGTACGAATACTTTGCCTCATTCCGTAGCTTATGACCTTTCTGGCCCCTTAGGCAAAACTGCCTCTTAAATGCTGATCCATTACGGAATTTCGAGTTCCATCATCCTGTTCTGGGATCTGTTACTTGTCTTATTTTCTGAAATACTATCAGGACAGAGTGTTCTAAAGGGTCTTTCATTAAGCGCGTTCTATCTTCAAATTTAAATAAAACAAAGTGTGTGTGAGATATCATCGACATTTTTTATTCGTTTGAACAGCCTATCGATGCCATTATGTATGAAATATAACATCGTTCAAATGTCCGCCGCGGGTTATCTGGGTGGCGCGCATCCACAATGTCTAATTTTCCATGTCTCCGGCGCATAAATCAGGCTGAATTTGACCGATGGCATGGGTTATTCTGGCTTTGAGAGCCGCTGTGAAGACGAACGGGGTCAAATCGCACGATCTCGGTGGCCAGTTCACATCACCTCCACGTGAGAAGACCATGCCCTCGAATCGCTCGTGCAGAATTTCCAATGTGGCACTTAGCGCCGTCCTCTTGAAACCACATGTCGTTGGAGTCCATATCATCCAATTCAGGCTAAAAGAAGTTGGTAATCATCGACCTATAGCGCTCGCCAACGTCGTTCTCAAAGAAATATGGACCGATGACGCCGCCAGCCAAAAATCCACACAAAACAGTGACTTTTTCGAGATGCATTGGACGCTCCTGTATCTCAAGTGGATTGGTATCGTCCCAAATTCGACAATTTTGTTTGTTGACGTACCCATTCATCTAGAAATGGGCCTCATCATAATTTTTCGATGAAAATAAGAACACCTGTTCTGATAAAACAATTTTATTATTTGCACATGTTGTTGAACGCTATATTCATCCATGGTGATTTGGCAAAACAGACTTAATAAATGCCAGCCAATTTGACAGATGTAGCTTCAACAATATGGCCACTATCAACTGTCAAAGTTCGGAAGTCCCTATTGGAAGACCCTTTACTTAGTCTGACCGAAATTTACAGCAGTATATAGAGATGTTATCAGAGCTGCAAATTGGCAATTGTGATCTTTTCAGACATCTCTCAGGAGCCTTTGTAATTTATGTACCTAGTTGTCATCGAAACTTGTGATGTTAAAAAATAGAGTCAACGCTTCGATATAATCATCCATCATGGTCAGCCTTAACATGAATGAAATTAATGTAATCTTAGAGCTGTTTCCAAAGTATTGTCCATTGGCATTTCAACTAAAAGTTTTGTTTCAAGTTTTTTTTTTGTTTTTTTCAACAGGAAAAAGAAACTTTGATTATAATCAAACTTTCGATAAAACACAAGACGCAACGTTTTGATATATATACACACTTTCTAAGAAGTCCTCCACACTCGGTAGGCAACATTCTAGCAATCTTAAATTCCTGGAATGCATTAGATTCAAACAACATCACCCACTATTTCTACCATAAATAACTCAAATGATAAATGCTGACTGGCGCTTTCACCATCACACGCGCATACACCACCCTCATTGCTTGTTAACTTTAGCTCACCGCTCTATACCACTATACTACCACTGGGGAACAATTTTCCTCGCTTAACTAACGACAAAATACTCCCTAACAACATCAATCAACGTTTTTCCTAGTGCTCTGAACATTTTTCACCACGAAAATATCCTCCGACCAACAACGATACGAATCCAGGGCCACCGATAACAAGGACCCACAAACTAAACTAACAAATGTCGACTGTCGAAATGTGTCGGCAGGACGCAAAAAAAAACCATCGAGGCTCCCCAAAGAAAATATTTGAAAATCCTGAAGCCCCACAATAATAATAATGATTAAGGATAATGCGTTTACATTATACATGCCGGGAGCGAGATGCTCTCCGGAGACAACACGACGAAGGACATACTTACCCTATATATAGTCGTATCTAGGATTCATTGGGCGAGATTCAGCCACCACCATTGCCGCCATCACAACAATCAGCACCTCCACTGATTCGGAAACATTGTGCGCCCTAAGGGGGGGCTTAACATCACGCCGAGAATTAGACACCAGGCATGTGTGCTGCCTGGCACCATACTTGTATAACGTGTGGCTGGGGGGTGTGGGCGCGGGGAAATTATAAATTGGAGCACACTCTATCATAATTCAGCAGAGCGGTGGCAGCTCACCCAGAGAGGGGGGGGAGGGCCACTGGAGTGAATTTCGTGACCGGAAAACCTTATATCAGAGCTATGGGGGCTTCTTCTTGCGCAATTGAAAAAAAAAAAAAAGGTCCTGAGCATCGGATGTGCTGAGCATTTGTTCGGAAATTCACAATATTGGATCCGGATGAGGTTACAATAATTTGTTCGGCACTTTGCTGGGGTCATAGATTTTCGAGTTTCGATTCCCAACCGTCCTGAGAGGTGAGTGAACATTTAGTCGGTAGTAGTGTGGTTTCCTCCTACTCGTTGGGTTTGTTTCAGAAAAACGGAGTCAAGGTTTTGGGTTGAATTTAAAATGCAAAATGAAACGTCGAAAGAGATTGTTTACATGTGTGTATGTTCGCCTGGTTAAGAGAAATTAATTAATAGTGCAAACACTGTTCAAGAGTGGTGACAACGGGTGCGTCAAGTCAAGTGTGAAAAATTAAATTGATGATTTGACAAGTCAAATAGGTTGCAAGAAGCTATCGACTGCTGATGTCGGTTCTTAAAGATGCTTATGATTTCGAAAAGAACTGCGAAACACAAAGCTATACAACAACAAGTAAGCAACAAAGAGAAAAGTCTTCAAACTAAATGTGGCTTTTGAAGATACCTAAGCTTCTTTGGATTTCTTTTCTTGTCGACAAGAAAGGACTGTGACTTATCAACTTACAACTTGAGCATAGTCTTCTTCGAAGAGCTTGAAATGATTTGTCATTTAAGTCTGGATCACTTGAATAAGGGTTAAAAGTGACTACCTGCAACAGGTGCATGGAATAAGCAAACCCTAACGCTTCACTGATGGTGCGTCAACAACATTCATTGGACCCGAAATCACTTTGGGTCTTTGCCTTCAAGAATCCAGAGAAGCCTGATTTAACACACCAGCATAAGCATGCTCAAAGCTACTATTCCCGGTACAAACAAACTCTTGTTGCATTGTGAACCTCGAAAGGAACAACCCTTGAGCTTCTAATTGGATTCCTCAGCGGACACTGCTGTCTGATCAAACATCTATATCGCATGAACATTGCAGCACATTCAAGCTGTAGACTCTGTCTTGAGAGTAAAGAGACTTCCCGACAAATCTTAGTGGAGTGTCCAGCCGTCTTTCAACTTAGAAAGATAATTCTTGGTGGCGAAGTTGTTCCAATGGAATGCTCGTAGCTTGCTGCCATCCACCCAGAGAAGTTCCGTAATTTCCTAACATCTTCTGCAGTGAAACAACTCATCGAAAGAAACGGCACAATAAGATTCTGAAGACAAACCGCAGTGTCAAGGGCTGTGAACAACCCTACCGAGCATATCATACATATAACAACGCTTCACTGGATTTGAAATGTGTGTGAATTGGCACTGGCTTAGGAAAAGGGACATGTGGGAAGGTTAGTCTTTGAATTTCTGTACCCTGAATCATTTACTATACTCGGTAGAGTAAAAGAGATATGGGCCACAAGTGAACTCCATTAACGAAAGCCAACTGTGGACCGGTGTATGCAAGTGAAAATAGCATTGATAATGTCATAAAGCTTTATCAAACGATCGGGCCTAAGTTTGGGGCTAGAAACATTCAAATGGTTTGTAGTGTTGCTCACAGAACATTATATCGTCGGGTATGACCTTCTGAACGATGAAACTCATATTCCTGTAAGAACTGAAGGTAGTGGCGATAGTCCTTAACCTTTTGTATAACTACATGAGCAGGACATTTGCTGGCTTTTGACGAACAGATTCAACCTCATTTTGAAGCTTCAGTTCGAATGCAGTTCGATAGGGATTTTGTAGATTGCCCGTGAACTTCTGTGTCTTGAAGAAGGCCAATCAACGTTTTTTTTAATGCTTTTTTTTTATCCGCATGGATTCTGGACATTAAGGCTGTACGAACGTTAATTTTTCATTAATGCTGTCCGACTCTGGAACTCTTTGCCGCGTTATATTAGAAGAATTGATAACACAACACGACTTAAACATGAGTTAAAAAATTATTTTAAAAGAACATAATTCTATTCATTAATTTAATCTTTCTTTCTTTTTGTTGCACTGCCTTACTTGCTCTTTCTCACTAAATAACGTAGCTTTAATTTAAAATTTAAAAGTTATAAAATCATTTGCAAGCTTGTCACTAATTTATAATATCCTATATCTTAATGTGTAAGCATTTCATGGAATAAATAAATAAATAAATAAAAAAATTTCAAAATATCTAATCTCATGTCGATATCAGAAGTCCCTCCTTCATTGGACACTCCAAATGAAATACAATATTCGTTTCCATTCTAATCTGAATCATGCTTAGAAGTGAGTAAGAAAAAACAAACCCTTCTCCTTTACTGATATTACACATCATTCTATCAGAAACAGGACTGAACTCATGTCAGCCTTACTTTAGGACACAGAACCATGAACGATGTGAATGGATTTCACGAATCATTATATGTTAAGGGCAGGATATCCAACACTGAACTACGAGCTTTTCAACTCTATAGACTCAAACATATTTAGAGACTGTATCATGTACATGTCCCTAAAACCTTTACACACAAAGTAGAAAGTCAAACATCGCTTAAGAAGTATCTTTTCAGACCACACAACATCTTTCGAGTGCAATATACATTGAATATTAAAGCCTTGTGCTAAGAGCTGAAGTAAAATCAGTCAAGCTATCTCTAATTCATTTTCTGTCATCCATTGCTTCTTAATCAACTGCAAAAACCGTTAAAATGTCAATAGGTTGTCAAACGGAAAACAAAATCAATTCCAAACATAACTCAATGAGACACACATATCCACTTGCAGTGCCACTGGATGCTGATTGAATTTTCTTCGAATCAGCATCATTCCTGGCTAGCACCAATGGCATATCGAAATGCACCACAACCCAATATCACAGGACTTGGTTTCCCCTCGCAAAACAAACACTTCGTTCAATGTAATGGCGAAACTAACAAACACTGCAATAGTAGAGAGCTGGGCGCTTTCGGTGAAGGAGGCGACAACTTGAATCTCGTTATACTGAAACCATTTGCCAATTCAATTCACATCCCTTGGGAATTTTCATCACTTCCGGTGGACCGATTCGAAGACAGCCCCAGATAGAAAGACAGAGTAGAGTCGAGTTACAAGCGCCTGTCTTAGTGATTCGACTAAAATTGGTCGATACGAGTTTACCTACCTCTACCTCTGCCAATGGTGGGATATAAAATTTTCCGGTCACGAAACTTATCCCTCTGCTTTAGGGAGAGTGCAAAACTGTACCTCGTTTTCCTTCGCGCCTAGCTATTCGAAAGAAAATCATTTACATTTCTCATTTCCGGAGCCTAGACTACTCGTGCCCACCGTCATAATGGACGGAAGCAGATTTCCTGCCTCCGAAAAGTATTTGATTCTGATTAACTTTTCCGGGATTTAAATCACGAGAAAGATAGAAATTGGAATGATGGAAGTTGGAAGTTGAAAGCTCACCAGTTGTTTGCAAAAAATAACGTGAAATGTCTTGACTTTTGAAGAGAGATTGAACGCACGGGGAATAAAAGGATTAAAGTAAGGATACTTCGGTGTGTTGTTTGCCTAAAGGTGGGAAAGTTGAGATTTCTTTCCATTTACAGAGGGATGAGTGCGGAAAACTTTTAAAGAGCAATTACACTGTATTACACAGGAGTTTGCTGGATCCTTGTGTAAACAAATTAATTTAAATCAAAATTACTTCATCCATAGGTGCATATGGGTACACCGACAGATTGGAATTTTGACTTGGGTCTGAGTTACAGTGGAAGTATCTCTACAGCAAAACAAACCATTGTCTTTTGAGTACTTAACATGGAACGGGATACGTTTGGGACCACCCACAACTGTCGTGTTATCATTTTGGCAGTTATGCATCGATCACTCCAAACAATAGTAGTATATCAAGTAGAAAGAAGGCTGAAAGGCTGAACCCTTCGATAAGTGAGCAAAAAAATATTAATTTTCAATGGAACTTCCGCGATTAATTAGCAGCATGTGTGAGGAGAGCCTTACATAGATGCACTGCGACCTTTAAGATTGTTTGATCCGTGCAAAGATTTCCTACAGCTGGAAAATGTGATCTTAAACAAAATCAAGGAAGGACTAGTTGACACTGCAATTGCGAGGAGACATTCTACCTAAAGTTTGGCAAAAAAAGACCCGACCTCACACACATAGAAGCAATAGATACTCCACAATTCCAACAATCACCAACCCAATTTCGTACACCTCTCCCTCACCCAATACAAAACTTTACAAAAAGCCCAACTTGGGCCTATGTAAATACCTGTCTCACCCTCTATAACCAACCAACTAAGCAAGATCGAAGTCATGGAGAAATTCAGGATTGTTTCGGCGGATAAATCGTTGACAATCTCTGGGGAGATGAATGTCGAAGTGATTTTGAGTGTTCGTGGGACTTAAAATAAAACGGACCCAGTTTGTTGAGATGGGACTAATATCCGGTGAAAGAGTCCATTTGGAGCTTAGCATTATGTATACTTAGCGCGAGAACTTTCTTATTGTTTCACGGGTTAATTAATTTTCTTGATTCTCGAAATACTGTAGTTAAGTTCCACTTCGAAAGCTCCTCTTGATGCTCATATGAGTAGTTTAATTCCCTCTCTGTTACAGACTTCTACCTTAAAAGCAGAAGTGAATCAGCCAAGAGGGACTTAGTTATTCTTGTATCTGAACAGTCATCAGCTTAATGTTGCTGAAAAAACACGGAAGCAATAGGTAGGTGCCAGCAGACAAACAAGATGCAATTACTGATCTATCGTCAAACCCGTACTTGGGCTTGGGAATAATGATTGATGTTTGAGAGTCAACCAATGATGAGTCAAGGGTGGTAAAGTTCGACATTTTGGACAATGGGAATGCTGTCCAATCAAAATAAAGGTGCATGAGAAGAATTAGTTCACAGTATCGGCCGATACCGGATATCCAAAAATGGAAAGACCAGGAGGAAGCCGACTTCTATTTAAGCAATCTGTGCAAACTGTGGAGAGGGCATAGAAGATGCGGAACACGATTTTTCACCCGTCTCGTTTTGGTTATTTCTTTATGAGCAGCAAGGCTAATAGGCGATTATAACATATCCGGAGAAGCTAAAGGGTTTTTTCAGTAGAGACATAACAATTTTGGGTTTTAATACTAATGCACCCTTTAACTTTTTTTATGTTCCGTAAATGTCAAAACGTCAGTAAAGTTCACGAACGAGCAAAGTTTGCAAATTATTCAAAATTACTACCGAAATTCGGAGTCGGTGGTCGCAACTTTAAGAGCGCTTACTCCAATTTTCGGTCGTATAAATCGTTCGACCAGACATGCTGTGCGTACTTTAGTGGATAAATTCGATTCGACATATTCACTATTGAATGTTCCTGTGCCAGTGAGATAAGTGCCGTAACGGCCTTCAGTTCAAAATGAGCCAAATCGGTCGATTTCATGCCGTTCACAGGAATTGGGAATCTCTTAGTCCACATTGTGGCGAATTTCGCGTAAAGATCTTGGCCTACACCCTGACAATATCAAATTAACTCAAGAACTGAAGCATCTTGATTATTTGAAGCGCTAAAACTTCTCCGATTAGGTTCTGCAAAAGTTTGAAGCAAATCCTAAATTTCATCGAAAAATTATCTTCAGCGATGAAACTCATTTTTGGCTTAATGGCTTCGTCAAGAGACTCTATTGCATCCGCAAAAAGTGGTAGTGTGGTGTGGATTTCATGCCGGAGGATCGTATTTTTTCGTCGATGAGAATGATCGTCATGTTACGGTCAATGGAGTTCGCTATGGTGTCATGTTGGAAGACTATTTTTGACCAGAATTGGATGGACTTGACATCAGTGATATGTGGTTCCAACAAGATGGTGCAACATTCCACAAAGTTCGTCAAACAGTTGATCTATTGAAGGGGAAGTTCGGTAATCGTGTAATACCGAGAAATGGTCCGATCGAATGGCCACCTCGCTCATGCGATTTAACGCCGTTGGATTTCTTTTTATGAGGCTACGTTAAGTCTAGCATCACTTATAGAGATGAACAAGTGTCATTTGTCTTCACGTGGAGCAGCTAAGGGTGCCTTACAATGATTTTCTAACAGCACGACTAATAGAAGAATTAGAAGTATTGGCAGTTAGCTACCTCTTCAACGATCTGGAAAGCTTACTTCGTATTGTGCTGCTAAACCTTCTGAAGTTCATATATGGTCGGTTTCAATCTAATGGTTTATTTTCAGGATAGTAGGCACAATAGACATTGGTCTACATAAGCAGCGTCATTAGATAATATCTAGTAGACACCCACTTATATAACCTAACCTATCTCCTAACAGATGCACACATATGTTATTATGGCTTTATGCACTATGCACTATGCATGCATGTTGAGTAGTTTGAACTTGTCATCGGACTATTAAAACTGGCACTTATCTTCGTACTTAACTGAATATTTTTCACCACACACTGCACAATCACACAATCACCACCATACATCTACACTACATGCACAAACACTATACTCTGCATGCATGCATTTGTTAAATTTTTTTACCCAAAGCTACATATGTGTGTAGTTTGCGCCTATGAGTATGCTTCACTTTTTGTTACGCTTTCATTTTCTAACAAGTGAAATTGAACTACTAAGAGTTTTCACTTCAGAAAGTCAGTTAAAGGCTATAACTCGCATGCATGCATCAATAAGTTAAAAGAGTACAAACTTTAAAACTATTCTTTATCGACAGAGTGCGTTTACGCATCAATTACATTAAATTTTTTATTTTATTTTTTATAATTATTGCGAAAAACATTTAAATTACATTTTCTCTTTGGTACTGACTCTCGTATCATGTACAGTGTATAATCGTCTGTATATAAATTATTACGCACTCATTTTGAACTTTTTCGCCTCCCTGCCTCCGAGCTAGGCCGTCAAAAGTCGGTCCTGGAAAATTTTTATTTTTAATTTATTTTTTGTGCCATCAAAATTAAATCGAAAGCCATATGAGTAAAATTATTCACAAGTAATTATTACACGATATGGATTCGAAGGGCTTTGTTGATTTTGTTCAGGTCTCCTTGTGGTCATGTGGGATGTGGTCACGTTACAAACAGTGATGTGCGGTAACGCTACTACATTGCAATCGATTAAGCTTGGGGGTTGCGTATTGGTTTTGTAACTTAAAAAGACATGCGGTATTGATGGGTATTCCATTCATTATGGTGAATTTCCTTGACGCTGCTGATGCCTTTTGCTTTTGAAGTGTGTATCCTATCTACAAATTTGTGGCTGTCTTTTATCAAAGGTAATGTAAATCAACATCGATGGCAAGTGAAATATGTACATAAGTTAAGATAAATGGAAAGGGACTTGACTTCTCATGTGTGGCAAGCTACATACATATAAAGTAGATACACGTGTAATTTTTTTTAGTGAGTAATTTGAATTATCTTGTTTAAGAGACCAGATATACATACATATGTATTGTAGTGGTGAATAATATCTCTTAAATTGCACATCAAGTCTTGGTTATAAGTTACGATTGGCATAAGTTAAGGTGTTCATCCTTTCATAGAGATGGACTGCTCTAGACTGCGCAATTGGATTTGACGCCAAAATCGTTCATAATGCTGAATTTTACCAGCGTCTTCCTAGCCGCCTAATAAGATCTACCTACCTATCTATGAAAAAACTGCCTCTCTAATAAGTTCTGTCAGAAACACAAGTAGTTTTGATCCGCCTTTTTGATACCACAACTCACGCGACCTGGATGTTGATTGTTATAACCAAGAGATGTTGCAAAATCTTGAAAAAGGCTTTGCCAATTGTGAGATGCCTGGCTCTGGCTAGTGTCAGGCTGTCGCAGAGAAAGTGGAATAGGGTTTCCTTTCCCTGTGTATTGTTCTAGCTGCAGCAAGGCAATGTGTGTTAAAGTGAATGCCTTACTTAGCAACGTGTGATCCAATAGCCCAGTGATCCGTGCTAAGTGTTAGAATTTTTACTGTCTCGATGCGAGTTCTGTCGATTGGTTCATTCGTCCTAAGAAAAGTTCTAATTTCAGGCTCTCGTCCAATCAGAACGCTCTCATCTAAAAATCGGAACGCATCCATTGCTACACAATTTTACATTAGAAAATGATAAGGAAACATGAACTTCAACAGATCACTATTTCTGACATTGGGGCCTTCACACTAAGCATAGTAAGAACCCTTCAACAACTTTCTCTGTCAAGTTCAATCATGTGGAATAAGAACTCAGAAGTTCGCAATTCTACTTCGGAAGTCTGGATAAACGGCCGGAACAATACAAAAAAACTACTAGGTATTAACTGAAGCTTAACAGAAACAAACTGCCAAACTTTTCGCGGATATATCTTGAAGTAAAATTAAATGAATGGACAATGGTTAATATCCTGTGTTTCTTGTGTGCGGTAAAACACAAAATCAATGGCAAAAGTGGCGTTTAACAGGATGCAGTTTTTTTTTTATTGACCACATGGATGGACATCTTTGTCCTCGTCCTTGTACACAAAATGAAAAAAAAAATGCATATTACAAAATGTGACAGGATTATATGCGTGTTGTTCATGAAATGGAATCAGCCGCTTCGGTGCGTCATTATGTATGCATGCGATGTTTGTGGTTTTAAACGTAATCTGCATCCTGATGGGTATCTACAACCTGATGGCTTCTGGTATTCCAATTTTTTGATTCTGCAATTTCCCTCATTTTCTACGGTTTTCAATATCATTGCTCATCTGACTGACGTTTCAGTTGGATTTCATTTCAGAATTACAATTGACTTCATGAAAAAAGTTGACAAACTTCCAATGAAATGATAATATTTGCATGTGGTATACAATTCGTGCGAAATGACACTATTTAGTTGGTCATATTTAAAAGAGTACTTTTCTGACATGTGAAACACGGATCTAGATATTATGGAATCGAATAATTTTAGAAAATGAATGGAAAAAAAAACGAGAGAAATTGAAATTTTCAACATTTGGAGGGACACCTCTATTTTTAAGTTAAGGATTTTGACCTTAGACACCACACTAGATTCTAAGTTCTCGTGAAACGAGCGTTTGCCTGCGTTAAAGTTTCCTTACACTGCTCAACTAGTTAAGAGGACGAAGTGAGTGAGTGGAGCGCTTTGATGGCAGCCTGGCTATCAATAAAAATTCCTATGCTGTTTGAGGTGGTAGGGCTGAGGCTAAGGATCTTGCAGGCTTCTTTATTCGCTAGTACCTCCACCTGGAAGACCCTCGAAGAGTCTGGGAGGCGATACGATTTGGATACGTTCAGGTCCGCTGATAAGACACCTGCTCCAACGCCACACTCTATCTTGATACTTGTTAGTTTGATAGAGGTAGGTTATTGTTCCAGTCCGACCTTTCCGAAAAGTAAACCTGAATGTTATTATTGAATTTAAGTGCTGGAGACGTGTTATCAGTTATGGTCGAGGCCAGATCCCTAGGCAACAGCAACCCAGATTGAATCTGAATCTGAATGCACTACACGAAACGATGTGTTTAACGTCCAAGTCCAGAGGCAGAATATGGAGGAGTGTACATCCAGAGAACCATCTAAGGTTAAAGTCCCCACCTTTGCCAAAGGTCTTACTACAGACGTAGAAAGCGACACATGCCTTCTTTATTCTGTGTTCTATGTTGAGTTTCCAGTTCAGCCTGGGGTTAAGTATGGCGCCAAAATACGTTGTACTGGGGGATAGAGTTAGTGTTTGGTTGTTAAGACGTGGAAGCTTGAAAGTTGGTATTTTGTACTTGGTGGTAAAAAGCATCAGTTCAGTTTTACTCGGATTAACGCCTAGTCCACAGCTTGTGGCTCAAGTGTTTAGCTTAGTCAGAGCCCTCTCTGTGATTTAAATAACAACGTCGTCCGCATACGCGCCTTGATTCCAATGTTTTTTTTTTATTTTTTTTTTTAATTCTTTTTGAAGTACAAAATTTCTATTACAAAAATGCATATATTGGAAAAAAGAATAAAACGGGTCTTTCTGTAGCCATGTAAGACTAGAGGCAAAGGACCCTTAAAAAAAACTGATTCTAATAAAATATGTGGAGTAGACGTAAACAAATTTTATGCAAACTAGGTAAAAAAGAAGTTAAAGTATTATAAGAAAAAAAGTTGTTGAAAATTAATGCTTCAATTCCCTAAATTATATTTACCAATAGATTTTTGACGTCTGAACTATCCATTGTGAAAAGCCATTTTTTCACCTTATTTAAAAACAGATTACATTCATTTAGAATTCGTATATCGTGTGGCAATTTATTGAAAAGCTTAGGCGCTGAAACCGTAAAAAAGTTCGTATGGTGAGTTCTGTTTGAAGCTGGCACATTGACTAGAGTTCTAGTATTCACTCTAAGACCATACCTGCTTGAGCTTATGCCAGTAGAAATATGACCGCTGCGCATAAAGAACACTTTGAGGACTTTATATACATAGAGATGCTTTAAAGGCAGAACACGAAGACAATAAAAGAGCGGCCAACTTCTAGTTAGCCTACTCTTTTTACAAATAATTCTAATTATATGTTTTTGAGCTAATACAAGAGGCTCAAGGGTGTTGTAATACGCCCCTCCCCAACTAGATAACCCATACTGTCATTAATAGAATTTTTTTTGAACAGTATGGTCTCAGCATGAACATATTTCGAGTCACAGACATCATATGTTTTTTCAAATCTTCTGCATGTTCCTTCCAATTCAAAGTTTTGTCAATTAGAACTCCTAGATATTTAAAACTCTCAACTGACTCTATTTTAAAACAATTGGTGGCACAAAGAGCATTTGTATCATAATAATCTTTACCACAGGTGCGAGAAGACAGACAAAATTGTTCACAAGCAGTAGAATGAAAGTGTATGTTACAGTCAATCAACTCAGAGTACTTTAAACTACAAATCATAAGTTTGGTTTTTTCACTAATTACAAGCTCATGTTTAGCAAACCATTGCCTTAAAAGTTGCAGGTCCTTTTGTAAGTTTCCTACCGATTCGAACAAGGAATTATTAGTATAAGTGAATGCGATATCATCAGCGAATGCGGTAACACTGCTACTAAACTTTTGATGGAATATGGTATTAACATAAATCAAGAATAAAATGGGACCTAGAACCGATTCTTGAGGTACACCGATATTTATTTCCAACTCATCACTAAACAAGCCTTCGAGCTTAATTCTTTGACGTCTTCCTCCTAAGTATGAAGCAAACCAATCATGCACCAAACCCCTGAACCCAGCCTTATAAAGTTTATCCAGTAAAATACTGTGATTGACCATATCAAATGCTTTTGTCATATCAATAAATAAAGCTACGGTGGCACTGCTGTTATTAAAGCCTAAACTTATTTCGCTGCACAATTTTAAAATAGCCTGTTCAGTGGATCTACCCTCCCGAAAACCAAATTCTGAGTTGCTGAAGTACATATTTTTGTTCAAGAAAGATATTATACGGGACTTCATTATCTTTTCGAAAAGTTTAGAAAACGTTGGGAGTAAGGAAATCGGTCTATATTGGCTCATGTGCTTCCGGTTGCCCTTTTTAAACAAAGGAATGACCTCAGCGGATTTCAAAGAGCTGGGAAAGATACCAGATCCTACACTCATATTGAACACATAAGCCAATATGTCGGCAATATATAACGCAATTCGCTTAAGGAGGCAATTTGTGATTCCATCGGATGTGCAAGATTTTTTATTGTTAAGATTCATTAAGCTTTTATAAATTTCACGCGAGCTTAACTGCTCAAATACAAAACTATTGCTCTGAAACTCGTCGGCGACTATGTCTGAAAACAAGTTACAACTGCAGTAATTTGGTGGGGGGCACGGTTTCAATTTAGCAGCAGCAGATACAAAGTATTTATTAAAGTTGTTAGCGATGTTCATCGTGTTTGAAACTAATCCATTTTCAAGCTCGATTTCACGGATACTATCTTTGGTTAATTGCTTATTAAGTTTATAACTGTTTATAACTTTCCATTCTTTTTTTAAGTTTCCCTTGCAATTTTCAAACTTGTTAGAGTAAAACTTTTCTCTACTAGCCTCTACCTGCTTTTTTACAACCTTACTTATTTTAATGTAATTCTGCTTTAGCCTTACGTTTTGGGGATGACGCTTACATTTTTTCCGCATTGAGTTTTTTTTCGCTATTATTTTAAGTAAGCTTTCCCTAATCCATGGCCTAAGTCGCTTTAGCTTACACGATTTCTCTTCAGACTGAACCCTTGTTGCATTATTTATGTGCGTTTTGAGAATTTCCAGAAAGGTATCGTAAACTAACGAAGGATCCGTTTCTTCATACACCTTTTCCCAAAATTCAAATTTAAGATAATTGTTTAATCTCTCAAAGTTTATCTTTTGTTTAATTTGAATCGGTACATACCTAGTGCTACTACCTTTATCTGGCACCAATTTTTTTATAACTAATTTTACCATGCAATGATCAGTGATACCTCATGAAAATAATTTTTACGAAATCTTACAAAGATATGGTCAATGCAAGTCTGAGACTTATCTGTTATCCGAGTTGGTTCACTTACGACTGATTCTAGCCCATACGACGACATTACGAGCATATAATTCTCAGAGTCGTGATTGTTTTTCAAAATATCAATATTCATATCTCCTTAAACTAATAAATTCTCCGATTTTATATTTCCAAGAAGACTGTCTATCTGTTCAATAAAAACTCCTTTGTTGAGATTGTTCTCATGCAAGCGGTACACGCCAAGAATTGAAAACGGTTCATAACCTAAGTTGCAATCAATTTGTATTGTTATTGAACTCCGTCAAGATATTGTTAATGACGAGGAGCCTGAGAAAAGGTGAGATAACTCCACCCTGCGGAGAACCTCTATCTACGGATTTGGTTATAAGACTGTTCCCGAATTGTGACTAAATAATCCGGTCCCTGACAGAAACCTCTGTGGCAAGCTTGGTAAGAGATTCCAGAATGGATTCAGTATGCACATTATTGAAGGCACCTTCTATATCTAGAAAGGTGATTAACGTATACTGTTTGTAGTGAATAGATTTCTCAATCGTCTGCATCACCTCATGCAGGGCTTTGGCGAAGTTCCACTTTCGCTATTAATCCTAGTCGATAGTAGAGGCTGATGAAACTAGGTTAATTGCTTATTTAATAAGATGGCGTCACAGTCTGCAGTGGATCTGGGTCTCAACCAACAAGCTCCTCCAGTCCGCTACATTAAAGTGTTGAAAAGTATTGGTCTTACTTTTAAAGCTCGACAAAGAACTTTACATTCTCGAACGACAACTGTCTTGAGATATAAACGAAGGACAAGGAAAGGAAACGTTGTAAAAGTTAATTTAAAAAGTGGGATGGCTAAGGAAAGTATGTTGAATAGGGCAGGTCTTATATAAGTGAACTTATTTGCGTTGCATAGCATTCTTGTCAGAATGTTATGGGAGAGCTGTTGGAGCAGATGAGGTCATTCAATGGTTCCAGTTAATAACTGATGTACAAGCAGTATATCAACAAAATCACGGCGTGTGTTTAAGGACTGCAGGCCTAACGTAGGGAGGTAGGTTGAATAGATCATCCAAGCTCCAACTACGCATGCCAAATGGCGTATGAATCTACGCTGAACAGGTTCGATTCTCTGAATGTGGACTTAATGGTAGCGTGATCAGAGTTGACTGTCATATTCAAGGAGCGGTTGGATGAAGCGATGTATAAGGCTAGAAATTCTGTCGACCAACGTTTGACAAATGCGAGTTCTGAGTAAGCTCCGCTAATTATACTGTCAATGTGAGAACGAAAGTCACAGGTGATGCCCGCGCAATAAGTTTACAGTGGAAACAGACTCATTGATAATAAAATTGGTCTTTTAAGACAGGGGAATTCGATGATGGGAGTAAGTAATATATTGACATTTTTCACGTTGAAGTCTAACAGATTTTTCTTGGCACCAGCTGAAGAATGTGCTAAGATCAGCTTAAAGTGAATTTGACTAGAAATCCTCATATCGTCTACGCAGATTTCTAGGCCAGACAGCGCAATGACAAGCTCTTCATCATTTGCAGTCAGTACGAAGATCAGAGGTCCTGAGGTCGCCTTGATTCGATTTGAAATTCACGGTCTTAAAATAACTCAATACTGGCGATCTTTTAAATAAGACACGGCCCATTTGACAAACATAAGAGGAAAACCGAGATTTTTAAGGGAGTCGGTTTACAGATATTTTACAGACATGGTCTGCCGTCGGAGGCCTTTGTTACATACGTGTATAATCATTTAATATTCCAAATTAATTTATTAAATTCACATTACATGTACCTACATCTTTAGTAAAAGCCGCATTTGGAATTTATTACAAAGTCACGTTCTCATGCGGAGTTCATGACATTTTCCCTGTCGATGTCAGTTCATTGAACGGCAATGAATTCTAAAAAAAAAAAACCACGAAATCGAAATACGTGAAAGCTGACACGATTTATGTGCCTTGCAGCATTTTAGGTTCATTGATGAGTGTGGGATATTTATTTATTTTTTTTCGAGCAAATAAAGATGTAAGTTTCGAATTTTATTTGAACTTTTTATATGGAATGAGATCGATTTTATTATCTATGTAGCGTTAAGGTATACCGGTTGTTCGATTTTCAACTCAAACAGGTAAATAGACAGAGCTCTTAACCTTTTAACATTTAACAAAGTTGATTCAATGTCTAAGATGTTTAATTAATGAAGGTTGAAAGAATCTATTGACATATGAATTTGCTATGTGTCATATTTATTAATGAATGAATATCCTACAACCCAAGCCTAAGAAAAATCTACTCAGGAATGCAACATTAACCCCAATTATAATATAACTTGAAAGCTGTAAAACAGTCACGTGAAAAATATTTTGGTTTCACTTTAAGGTCGATGTTTGTTTTCACCCTTTGATTCTATGACTGAAGTTGAGTCCCTTGTGAATGTACACATGTACACTGTATCCGAGAACACGGAAGATCTACTCCACGGATATCACATATTTTGAAATTTGACTTTCTATCGACGAAGATCGGAATCTAGATGGATAAGATTGGTAAGTACTCTGTGACATTCGTCAACTTTGACTACTATCATGGTTCGTTACTTAAATGCTCCAGACTCTGACTTCAAGTCTCTCCGGTTAAAAAGATTATTGCTCTTAATGCCGTCCAGTGCTTGCATATTCTTTGACGTATACAATGGAACCGTTGATGAAAAATGGAGGCTTAAAAGAAAGATGACTATGAATGGCAAATGGTTCTTATGAGTACATAGGTACATATGTGGTTCACTACTATTCTGTCACGTGTGAAACAATTGGCAAGGTTCAACGAACGGCAAAAGCAGAGGTTTTAAAGATTTGCGCCCTTTCTATGCTTTTGCATCCTCTTCCTCTCTAACAAAATACATACATACATAATATAGCGACGATCAAGAGATCGGCATCGGCGACATAAATTCGTTCTTACCAGACGACGACGTACAAAACGAACTGAAAGTATGATCTTTTTTATTGTATGCAAACATGTTGTTGGGTCTTAGTCGCTAAAAACGATCGTAGTAAACGGATTCCACTGTATCAAAGTACAGAAGTGCAATCGAACTCAATTAATCTGTTTGGTTTCCTATCTCGTCGTGACTTAATTTCAGAACAAATTTTCCTGTATGCTTCCTGGCAAAATGGTTCGGATCGTAGGTATGCCATATTGATGAGCACTTTTACTTACATATGTTCGAATCTCACCAACAAGTTATTAAATCGACAATCAAAACGGTGGCCGCTACTTTTTGCCGAAAAATATGTATAACACGTGCAACACGAATAATTGGAAGAAGTTGGGCTTTGACTTTCCTTGAGCTGCTGCGTACAATTTTGTACGTAACTGTTTGTTGCTTTAAGTGTTATTGCGTTTAAGCGGATGACGATAGCATTGAGTTCAATACTATAGCTTGTAGCTTGAGAACTATCCATACATATGTTGCATACCTATTATATTGAAGTAAGTTTCGTTACAGAGATTCAAGGCCTATACTACGGCTACCGACGAGTTGAACTCAAGGAGGGCAATCAAAAAGACTAGTCAAGAAATTGGCGAAGCAAAAACATGAGCAGCGTACCCGGGGAAAACGGTAAGAATCGACCGACCAGATATCTGGGCTGAGTGATTTGGGGCAATAAGGCCAAGAAGACGTCGAAATGAAAAACGCTGTGTATGTGGCTTATTAAAAAGCTCTCTGTCCATACACTCTGCGCGTTATTCGTCAACAATCCATTCGGACATATTTACGATAAGTTCGACAGACGCTTGTTCAATCTATACTTGAGCCTCATTACCTCCCATTCAAGCGGTTCTTCACTCACTCACTGTCAGGCATTCAACGCGAAAAATGGTAAAAAGATGCCGTCTCTAGATACACGTACCATAAGGATCAGACTTTATTGCACGATCCTTGATCTATCACCTGCCAAAGTCTACACATGTCTTCCAACACTAAGGAGACAAAATCTGTTCACTACTTAACAAGGGCCAATCTCAGAAAGAAGAAATTAAATAACTGCGCAAGTTCTACGAAGAAGTGATTTTTCCAGGATAACAGGGGTTATGATTGAGACTATTGGTATAAATAACGCACTAGTTGCGAGCCATGGTATCACCTAGAGTACGGTTTCCGGAAACTTAGCATTAGCTTATCCAAATGAATCCATTTTCAGTTAAAATTAAATACACTCAAGTCCACCCAGAAGACTCTTCTCTCACAAAGACAACTACTCACATGTGTTGCGCCATAATAAATTCTGTGACCAACTAGCGTACAATCGCGGGACCAGTTAACAAGCAAATCAACCATTCGGGACGAAAATAATCAAATTAAATGCTGTCACTTCGTACTAGTCTAGTGCTTCGCGTACAACCAAACGAATACAAATTAGTTACTGTTACTGCCTTTGCCATGCGAAGGATAAAGTTTTTTTCAGATTCTTTCTGCGTGAATCTGTGAATCTCTTCCTGAAACTTTGTCTTTCCTCGGATTTTAGTGTCCATTTGGAGTGCTAAAGGCGCGTCGTATTCATACAGACTGGCTCACTTGTTACTTTGGCTACCCAAGTTAAAGCAGCATCCACCAAATTTTGAGTTTGTCTTCGGAAAGCAATTTACTGAATAAATTTGTTGGAATTTGGATATAAAATTAACTGCGAAGGCACAAGCGGAAGTGATGGTTGAAAAGTTTTACAAAACTTTAGAGAATGCAAGGAAAATATGTGTTTTCACGCGGAAATTTTTGAGTGGTGCCTATATATGTGTTCTGGAGTACTGGAACAATTATATGGTTTGCATTGATTGCTTGAAATTTTTATGGAAACGTTTCAAAGTCCTTAATAGCACAACATGATTGTAAAATGCTTTGCTGCACTCGATCTTTTTCCCTCTTAAATGTAAAAGCATTTAAAACCAATCTGTATCTCTCCTAAACTTCTCAGATGCCCATACTCGGTTGCGTGCAAGGCTTTTATGCCACCCGTGGTGAATTCCCAAAGTGCCGTGCTATAATATTCCCCCTTCAAGAATATACTGAGGAGAGCGGGCCATATGCGTCATCTAGAAACAAGAAACTGAATCGGACTATCATACACCATGTCCTGACTTCAGCCTGAACATCAAAACAGACATCCTCTCAAAAGACGACTGGACTACTGGATCTGTCTAAGAAGGCACTAGAAACCATTCTTAAATTAATTACCAATTCGGATTAACTGAGCGGGGCCAAACGACAACCAACCACGTAACACAGACCCTTTTGCTTTGTCATATTTTTCAGACGCCAGGAGAACACAATTGATCCTTGGATATCCGAGTGAAGGCTGTTTCATATGGAATGCAATCAACCTTTCAATCTACCTATCCTACCTGCGAGTAGTTGCTAGCGTGTAGTTGAAACATTTTTCAGAATAATGTTTTGATCTTCAGTAGACTTTTGTAAAATAGTCCAGTGTTTCTGCGATTCCGAGAAAAATTCGAAGCGATTTTGTGTTTTTTCGAAAAATGTTAATGCTTTGTCGCCGCCCAGGGTCACGCTTTGCCTGTGTACATCTGTGCAAGCTGCACCGGGCTGCACGAGTTAAGGGCGCCATTTAGGGTGAGCGAACAATTTTTTTTACTATCGAATTGGCGGCAGCTGACCGCACTGTCTTCGCTCCCAAATTTTGCTGTCCCCGCTAAAGTGCCGCCCTACAGAAATGCGTCACCGCCCACACTTGTAGTCAAAATCTTTAGCCCCGGGCTAAATGTGGCTCTCGGCACACACCTACTCTAAAGTTGTTTAAAGCTTTCTACATACACTTGGGTTCTCGAAGATGGAGATTTCAAAAAAATAGGATTAGCCGACAGACCCGCGGTTTATAATCTCGTTGATTCGTGCGTTATCAATGTCAATCTAAACATGGTTGCTTGGACAAAAAAGAATTTCTCTGTTTGATCTAAACTCCTTGAATTGGATGTTGGCATGAGCAAATACAATTTTTTTGGATTTGGAGCATAGAACATCTTCTAGTGATCCATGTGAGGGCTCCGTATCCTTGACGATATTTATCGGAAGGCTGAGAGGTTGGGGCTTAGATTTAAAAGAACACCGAACATGACGTAATACTACTTACTTGCTTAAGTGGCGCTTCAGTTTGGGTCGAACCTGGCCCTCAACCAACAAACCTCTCCAGTTAGCTCGGGCCTTAGCTTACCGCCCTTAGTTACGTGCACCGCCGTAGGCGAGGTCTTTCTATACTGCATTGTCTCGCCTAGTTAGATTTGAGGACTTTTCGGACCGGCGGAGCACAATTTTTCGACTAGGTCGATGTCGATTTGGTTCACATCAAACTGAGGTGTCAACAACAACAAAAACGAATGAAACAATGTTAAAGTCTAAGCTTGACTCTTGTTTACAACGATTTTACTACATGTACTTGTGTAAGTAAATATGTATCACAATTTTGTATCCAGCATATTTTCATGCTAAATAATGCATAGAAGTAGCTACAGTAGCTTCTTCTTTTTTTTAAATGTAACAACTCCTACCTATAGATACTTTTCGACTTGACTGCGATTTACGTTGCTTAACAAATTGTGCAGACTAAGCAAATCAAAAGCAAATAAATTATTATTCCGCTTAGTATCGTTAATGGAACGGAGAGGAGCATTCCACCATTTTGTTTTCCGTTATATTTCTTCTGTGTGTGCGTGTGTTTTTTTTTTTTTTTTTCCTTTTTTATTTATGCTTCCTGTCTATTTCTATTCCGTCCGTTTTCGTGACCAAGTGGCAAATGGATTATACGGTCCATCAGTTTCGGCTGCAAGGTATAATTGGTGTGAGTGATTTCGGTCCACAGTAGTCCCCGTTGGGCGGGGGTAAATGGAGACGAAATTTTGAATGCCGGGTGTTGTCCATTTGCGAGCTATGAATTTTCCAGAACCAATTTATTTTTTGAATTTCAATCACGTTCCTGTGGCAAGTGATTTTTAATGTTTGCGCTTTTTATTTCCAGTGCTTGGGGTATTTTTTTTTTGTCGGTAAGCTATGTACACCCTATTTTCTATGTACCCTAAATCGAGGATTTTGAGAGAGGTTGGTTGGACGTTTTTTTATTCTTTTCATTTGGGTTAGATGGGGGCAAAAATGGAAATGAGCGGTTAACGCTTTAGAATGGCCATCAGTCTTTGCGGATAGAGTTGGGATATTTGCTTTATTTTTCGTTTTGTTTTTTTTTTGTTTTGTGGGTTGAATGCGGAATTTTTAGTTTGGGAAATGTTAATTATCGTCTGTGTGAATGAATAAATAACACTTTATGCTTTAGTAGACCATGAAATAACTTTGAAGGCGGTTATTGAAGGTTGAGGTTGACGTGAACTAGGATAGAAGGTCAATCTCAGTTGTTAGGGCGGTTGATTTATTTCTTACTGTCTTTGAGGAAATTATTAATTTGGTGTTAATCGAGGGGGATTGACTTAACTGTCCGTAGGAGTTCAACTGCTCTCTATCTTAATCGATGTCATTAAAATTTTTTTGCATACATATGAACTCCTTTTTGATTTTAGTGACATTTAAGAAGTCTTCTGTTCGTAATACCTGCCACAGATATCTGCATCTTTTCGGACAGTCAAGCAGTAATCAGGTCCTTAGAATCATTTTCTCGTTAGTAGCTCCAGATTGACGATCATCCCTCATAGAGATAGCGGAGGAGTTCAATTTCCACCTTTGTTGGGTGCCGGAGATATTTCACGGAACTGCAAGGTAGACGAACTCACCAGATATGGAACAACTGTATCCATGCTTCCAGATGAGGGAACCTTGGGTATACCGATCGCTACATGTAAACTTAATTTAAAGCTGGATGCCATCGAGAGCAAAAAGTTTAGGTGGACAAGTGGTATAATATGTCTACCGACAAAGCAAATTTAGTCAAAGCTGGATCTGAAAGGCTCTAAAAATGTAATTTCTCTCAACAGATTGCATATCAGAACCGTAATAGGTGTCACCATGGGACACAGTCTAATAAGCAAGCATGCAATGATTTTTGCAGAAGCTGCATGGATAAAGATGAAGTGGGAACCATTCCCCAACTCTTTTTTTTTAGCTGCTGAGCTTTCTACTGCGAAAGATGGCTCCACTTAGGCGATTTCTACTTTAACGATCTAAGCAATCTAACAAACACTGATGAAAATACGCTTCATCAGAAGCTCCAATAGGTCTAACGAGTAGGTTGGGAGATCTCTTCGGATCCACATGGCATCTCAATGGACATATCAGTGGTGTTAGTGTGCTGGCTTAAGCTGGCAGCCACTTTAACTTATTCAACCTACTTATATATTTGCTTCACTGAGGCAACAGGGGGCAAAAGTGAGCCTCCTAAAAACCTTTTTTATGAGAATTGAAGCAGGTTCTTTAAGAATATCTATCTGACCGTGGTGTCCCGTGCTGGAAGCCGGAAATGTATTAAAACCTGTAGAAAAATTCTCTGCCGAGCATTTAGTCCCCTAAATGAAAAAGGGAGGTGGAGAAGGAGATACAACCGCGAACTCTATGAATTGTATCAAGATGTGGATGGGTTCCAAACGACATTGACTCAGCCACATCTATCGAATGGAAAATAATATTCCAGTCAAGAGAATCTTTGAATCACAGCCCCCAGGTTCAAGATAACCAGGGAGAAGGAACTTCCTTCTAAAGGGCGAAGCTATCTCCGATGTCAAAGTAATCAATTTTTGAGAACTAAGAACAGTGTATTCAGGATCAAATGCTGCTGTGTCTCAGTCAAAGACTTCAGCAGCTTGTTGAGTAAATAAGTTATTGTTACATACCCTGGAACGTAAGTTCAACGTTCTGCTGCAGGGTGTTGAATTATAAGCGGCTGCTATCGGTGCAGAGCCCTGCGAAATAGTGACTCTTCTACTCTGAAATCTGTCTGAGAATGCTCTCCAATCATTAAATTTGTCTCAAGCATATAATACTTATCCTATATTGCATGAACTCACTCTCCCGTCAGAAGAGTCCAGTACTTTGTAGACCTCCTTCGGACAGTTTAGACGACTCCTCCAACTCCACAATCTTTCGATTGTTTTACATTTATGTAGAGAAACTTAAAACTCGTGTCCAACTGAACTCATAAGTCTTTGATTCAAAGTTCTTATAATTACCACAACTACTTCTTCCAATTTATTTTCTTCCCTACCTCTCCAAAGAGAGGGAAAAAAAATTATAAATTGCTTTTTACCTTAGGAAATTCAATAGCACACCAATAAATTCATTACCTTCGCTACAACTTCGTCACAGACGAAATGTACAAAATTACAAAATTGTATCAAATCAATTTCGTATCCTTCTCCCTTGTGTCTTGGTCCTCTTCAAGTTCCATGGTAAGTAATTTCAAATGACTTTTCTCAATTTAATGGGCGCACAAAGTTGTGACGACAAAAAAAAAAAATGAAAGAAGTCCTGGAATGGGTGTTCTAAAATGAAAACGACAGAGAAAAAGGCAGAACGAAATAAAATTTAAACTCGCAACACCATGGCAACATTAAGAACATCCCGACTTGTACCTGCCGGCGTTTTTCTATTTATATTTTCTTTTATTTTTTTTTATTTCTGTATGTGTGTGCGTTGGCATTCGAGATAGCTACGTAATGTGCAACTGATGAATGTTTCAGGATAATTTAATTTCATTTTAACGATTGTATGAGCATTCATTTTCATTCTTCGTTCTCCTTTACCGTTTTCCACGCAGTTGGTTTTAAAATATCTTTTCTTTGATAGGAGCAGTAAAAAAAAAATGTTAACTAGTAATGAAGCACATACAATAGATACTCGTAGATCTTGGATTATTTTCAAAAAGCTCAACAGGATACCTTAGGGAACAATGACCAGCAGTAAGTACTACTACTACGCGTAGCCAATTTAAGAGAATCATGGTCAGGAAGAAAATCGTCCTTTGGAACGATAAAAGACTGAGGTGAGTCATGTAAAAGCATTACCTAGTCCAGCTTTAGGCTATTTTTGCAGGGATTCCAATAAAGTTTCAAAGCGATTTTTCATGCTTTGCCCTTATAAATACTTTGCACATCGTGCATCATCGTAAAACGTTTTACATAGCCATTAGGTCAGGTGGTATGTTTTCATATTTTTTTCTGGAAAAGGATACCCACATTCTTCTGTTCGGGCAGTGTTCGTTCTATTTTGCTGTTCTTTTGTAAAACTTTAGCTGCTTGTAAGGTGAACAAGGCAGGCTTTGTGTTTGTTTAAAAATGAAATTTCTTCAATAGATTTGTAAAGCCATTGTACAATGTGATTTGTGTTACTGAATTTGATGTATGTATAGAGACTAGTCATAAACCACGTAGACTTATGGAAGGAATTACACTCGGTTCTCGGTTTTGGTAGTGATTTATTGAAGGCAAATACTTAGAAATATTCTAGGAACAGGTTATAACTTTGATTTGCTTTGATGCAAAGTTCAAGGAAGGGAAGCTCTTAATGTAGCTTAGTTCTCCAGTATTCTTAGCTTGTACATATTATTTGTTGGTTTTCCTAGATTAAGCAAGTTCAAGGGACCATCAATTGTATACTCCCACCTTCAATTGATATCGCGCGTACATTTCTTTGGAAATTGTAAGCCGAGCTTTGTACGGCATAGAACAAAATTGGTTTTCATTTTGTAAAAATAGAGTAATGGAAATCATGGGGCTTCATAAGTGATAACTCAACTGCGACTACTAGGTAGCGAAAGAAGGATGCTCTGATCTATTATCGTCTCGAGTCTGTAAGCTTATTGCTCACAGTGAAAAATCAATATCGATTACATTTCAAGACACACGACAAACGTAATTGCATTCAAATTCTGCATACGAGACTTGCAACGACATTTTCTCGACTCCCTTCCCTTCTACGGCCAGTCATATATAAAACCAGAGTTCATCTCAAAAGAGTATCAAGAGACGCTCTCGAAATTTCACGCAACAAATGGACTATAGCATGTCAAATTTAAGAAAGCAATCGAGTTTAGTAAGTCACCAACCATTTTTCAGAACGAGGTCTACGGAACTGAATTAAGCGTACGTGAATATTTATTTGCGAAGAAGAGTTGAAGCTGAAGTCTAAGGAGCCTACAAAGAATTTACTTGACAGGCTACCTGACTGTTCACTGCCAAATCACAACTTCGCACGAAAGCCAAATTGGCAATAAAAATGTAGGTAGGTAGGCATTCAAGAGTTAAGCGAGCTGACAGAGGTATGAACCTCTGATTAGTGCTTGATCTTTCTCAAATTTATACCACGGACATCTAAGTCCATTTCAACTCCATTTGATGGTCAGACGAAAGTATCTTTTCTCGATCCACAAGAAAGTAGACTGGGCCAATTATATAGGCTTCAGGCTCCTCAACATTGCGCATAAGATCCTATCTGTCACATTGTGTGAATGCCTGAAACCCCTCATCAACAACCTGATTGGCTTCGATCAGCATGGTCTCAATCCAGGAAAGTCTCCAATAAGTGAAATCTTCACACCTCGACAGATTCTGGAGAAAACCCAAGAGCTCTAAACCGATACACACCATCTTTTCATCGATTTTAAGGCCGCTTATGATAATATTTATTGGGACGAGCTATATAAAGCCATGTCTAGTTTTCGCATCCTTGTCAAGCTCGTAAGTTTGCCTGGGCTGATGATGGAAAAGACCCGTTGCTTCATCAAGATCGGTAACGATTTCACAGAGACCTTTGATGTAAAAAATGATTTATACAAGGTGACGCGCTGTCATCCGATTTCTTCACCATCAAACTTGAGCGAATTGTGCGAAACTCTCAAGCCGACACAAGAGATAATAAGATACAAAGTCTGTGCAACTACTTGCATATGCTAAGGATATTGATAAAATCAGCAGAACTCAGCGAGCTTTTACGGGTATTGCAACTAACGAGGGTAAACTAAGTATTTGCTTATTTGCTGTGCAGGAAGGAACACTCAACATAGACGAATCGGACAGAACATCAAAACAGAGAGCTGTAACTTCGAGATAGAAAGAGACTGTCTTCTGAAAACGACAACACATCCGAAATCGAACAAAGAATAACTCTAGGGCCCTATCCCCAACAATTAAGGAGATTCTATAATACAAGACCTTAATCATTTCAGTCCGACTCTTGCATTGACTCTATCGCTTCGAGCGAAAAATTCTTGGTAAGACATTCGGTCCCGCTTGTGCTGACGAAGTCTGGAAGAGAAGATCCACCTACAAATTATACAAACGGAATAGCGACATCAACTTGGTCAAAAAACTGCGCATTGGTCGTTTGAGATGGCAAGGATATGCATAGCGAATGGACACTAACGTTCCGGCCCGCAAAGTATGCGAATCTCACCCGGAGGGCCAACGCAGTAGAGAAAGACCTTGCCTAAGGTGGTGCGCATAAGTAGAAAAGACCCTTAACCAACCTGGAAACGTGAAGGTGGTTAGCTATGAGCCGAGGTTACTGGACAGGCTTGTTGGTTGATGCGCACGTTCGTCACGAATTATAGCACCACCAAAGTTAGTAAGAAATGGATGGATGTAGCGAAGGTTTTCATGCGAATTATCCACTATTTCTGATACCTTACAGAGCTGGTCATTCTGGGGAGAAGTCTCGTACAAAGAAGTCCACGCATCGTAGAAGGGTTTTTTTCAGCTGATATTGGCCGCATTCTAGTTAGGACCCTGAGATTGTTCCTGTAGAGTAGAGAATAAGTGGCTTAATGTTGTATTGTTCTGATGAGACAGAAATACTGACAGACGATTTTGCATGAAACGAAGGCAAATGATGCTTAGGGATGTGAATTGAAACGTTTGGAGTTGTTCAGAGACACATATTAAGGTATGTAAATTTATAGGTAAAGACTCGTATACTTTAAACTCAAAGGCTTCTATCATCCCAATTTCAATCGACATGCTATATCGTCGGAAAAAAAATCCCATTGTTACTTCAATTAAATTCTTTTACCTTCGGTTCTGGTTTTATCACACACAACACCCGTTTCAGCTTAAAAAACTTCGAACAAAAGAACCGAGTCAACATCGCGTAGCCCTTAGTGGACTCCAAACAAGGACACTCTGTGTGTAAAAAGGACTCATTTTTTTTCCATTTCACGTTCCCGCGTTTCTTTGCGATATGAAATATTAATTGTCGCTGGTGTAATACTATCCGATAATGACATTGTAGCGCTTGTCGTGTCACACTCCATCCACCCAAACAGTGAATAGTCCTTCCTATACGTCCGAGAGGACATAAAAAAAAAATACATACTATATGTATGTGTGTATTTGCGACTTGTTTACACTATAGGAGGTCGTCATGAAGCCAGAGAATGGGCCAAACGAGATTTCATTCAACTGACTCTGGTGGTCGAACGCAAATCTACTATATATGCAAATGCTGAATACAAACACACACAAACCGTAGTATAATACATACACGCATCAGGATAAAATTTACATTTAAATTGAAGTCACGGGATATAACCAAAATATGTCAATTTATTTTTGAAAAATGACGGTTTTATTATATTCGCTTATTTCCGGATTAAGCTGATGTCGGTTGATTCCTGGCTTGTTGGCTGTTACAAAAGGACTAAAGGTCCGCTTACAGAGCACTTTACTGTTGGATTGTCAATGTGAGTACGTATTTGTAAAATTTAATTGACTGATAAACAAACAAAAAAACTGAAATGAAGTGTGTTGTTTGTCTGGGTTCACTACGTGTACTGGAAAATAATTCTCTGTGAACTGCGTAAAAGTTTAAACACTTTTCCCCTAAATCATAGATTTTTTATTTTTGTGTGCCTAGACTGCTCCGTTTACTATTTCGTGCTTCCGTGACAAATTAGAACAAATGAACCCGTTTTTCTAAAACCACACTCATATCGGCCTAGAGCCAGGCGACGAGAATTATGACAATTTTACGTGGAAATTGCACGTTTCTGTCGGAGGCAATGAATCCTCGGTACGCCTGCAGGACTTATGCTATACGTGACGATGCCAAACGAATGCACTATACACATAAGCCTTAATTTTTTATTTTTTTTTAACTTTTTGTTTCTAGTGAGTACTGGGGATTTGTGCTTTGTTTTTTTTTTTGTGCGCGTTTTGAACTACAGTAGGGCTTTCGTTGTGTTGCAAAATTTTCCCGACACATTCTTTTTCACTTCCTAGTACGTCTGGCAACAATATCGCAACCATTTTCATTCAGTCAAACAAACACGAAATTCCTGCAAGGACAAGTAAACAACAGTGTTCGCGATTACTTTTCTCTTTCCGTTTGGTGTGAGAGTGAGTTTTTTGTTCCTTTAGGTTTCGCACCGAGATTCGTTTAACTGGATGAAAGTAAACAGCTAGAACGTTACTTTGATTTTGCAACACAAAGGCACGGCAAGTCGGTGCGCTTTGGGAAGGATTTTTCTTGTTTTCGAGTTTTGCTACTGTTTTTGATTGTTGAAGAATTGAGATGAATTGTGTGGTTGCCGGTGGAAACGGAATAAATTTTCAAGGATATGTATCCACTTTGAAACAAAAAGTCTGATTTGCTTGTTAACTGTCATTTTGTTGACTAGGAATTCAATTGAGTTAGAAAGGTGTGTACGTGTAGGTAGGGCGTACGTTGATGCTGACTTGTTTAAATTTAAAGTGCTCAAGTGCACGATGTGATATATGTAAGTGGTTGTGTGTTAAGATTTGCAAATCCTTTTCATAAAGGCAGTTGAAGAATGTAGTAGTCTAAGAACTCCTGGCATCTGTACCTACCACTTGTAACAAATTAAGGAAAGACAGTGCTCCAATCAAGTAATCGTTTTAGATGTACCAATGTTCTCTTACAATTTTGTTTGGTTATGACCCTTTTCAGAGCTTGACTCTTCAAGTTAAAGACGCTCTGACTTTACATCGAGTGCATAAGAACAATACCCAGTGAATCTAGTGTCTTCATGAAAGAGGCAGCAGAAATCACTTTCAGCTTTGAAATCTGAAAGAAAGCACCCTGGGTATGATGATGAGCACACACTATGGAAAGACCAGATCTGCGTAAGCAGAAAAAGGAGGCCTTCTCGATGTTCCAGCTCAAGCATGCCAAATAGTCTTGTTTTTCCAAATAGATTCGAGTGTTTTTCAACTGTTAGCTGGCTCCAAGTTTTGACATAGTTAGGGACTTGGTTTATCTAGGCTACTAGGAGAAAACTACAAACATTGAACGACTGTTTTGAAGAAAAGCTATTTTCGATGTTAAGAAAAATGTGATGCTTAATTGGGCATCTGGGGATCCGATCATTTCGATATTCCCTGGGTTTTTCGCAGCCTTCAGGATTGAAAATGTTGATATTCAATACTGTTTCGACTGCCAATAAAGATTTTAGGAAGATTTGGTACGAAGCTTCTAAAGCGGACCTGCTTTGAATAAGGACTTTGTATTTAAGGGGAAAGCATGACAGCAACTTTGTGGGTATCAGAGGAGGACCGAGAACAAGAAAGTGCGAGTGGACTATACAAGGAACTGCTTATGCCATATCTCCAAAAATAGATCCTGCACGTTGGGATTGATCAACATCAGTGATTTTCAAGACTAAGTAAGACTGAACTTTGAACGACATGCAGTTGGTTTTTATTTTTTTGTCGGGGTAAGAAGCACTTCACTATAGAACTTAGACGCAACAAGTCTACTGTACTTCTAGGAAAGAAAGCCTTATATTGTCCATATGCATTACATTCTAGTCTTTGAATAGGCACTTGCATTATGAAGAGCTTACAGTAGCAGCACCTCAAATTTACCAGCTCGGAAAGAAAATGCTCCGCAGTGTCATTGCCTTCTCCCTAACCTAAGCATAGCACACTGTAACACTATAGTTTTGCACATTGAGATCCTTGGTAAAAGGAAAGTATTTCGCAGTTTTTGCTTTTGGGGGACAGCAAGCATTTTCTAAACTCATCCAGGAACATCCTGGAGAGTCATGTTACGCACAATTGGCAGTTCGATAGCAACCTGAATTTCTTCAGATTGTCGGATCGGCAACCAAATCAATTGGAACCCGTGTATACATAAAATATTCTCGAAGTGCGCTCTCTCTTAATAAGACAAACGTAAACTCCGGCTATTCGTGATTGTTGATTTTTCCAGAGCTCGACTGTCAAACGGAAAGAAGCTATGGCCAAACCTGAGAAGAAGACTTTAAAAAGAACCCCAATTCTCTACTATGTATGCCATTAGCTACAAGTGAAAGGGGGGCCTATAATTTGCCTTGTCGTTCTCAAACGGCAGCGCGGCGGTTTGATTTCGTTACAGCTGAGAGTCGAACTTGTGTTAGTTCAGCAATTCAACGCAACGCATTATTAATCAACGATAACGAAACACTATCCCATTACCATAACCATTACCTATAATCCATTACAGGACATTGGTCAGAAGGTTCTGTGATTTGTATCAAAACGGAGCATCCGCGCTACTTGTATCTCTGGCAGGTTCACCAGATTCAACCACTTTTAGATCCTGTGTCGTGAAGGAAGAGGCAAAAAAAACGGCTTTGTTGCATCTGTCAACGTCCTGGAACAAGAGCCTACTATCTACAGTTTCTTATGTATACCTACATATGTAATTTCGGAGCTCCGAAGAAAGATCCTTAGCTTTCATTTTGTCATTTGAAGCTTTTCCCCGTCGATGGTGGTGAATTTTGAAGCCTTATTCTCATTCTTCCTTTTGAATTTTTCATAATCTTTTAAAGTTCATAGTAGCACTTGGGCTTGTGTAAGACCGATGCTCGTAATGCCACATGTTGTGGCACAACAGGACTAGATATTGATTGCAATGGCGGTGTGTTGCACACACATGGCAACACTGAACTGACTACAGCCACTCATGTGGTAATTGATGGAACGATGTAATCAGCTTCAAATGTCCTCGCGTCGTATCCACACTTTCACCGGTCGGTCACATGAGATTTTAACAGCTGTAAGGGTAAACTTCAACGTGCCATCTCTCAAAAAGGACAAAACATACTACACCCAGTGTGCAGCGTTGTGGGTTTTGTGCAGCACCTACACACATAAATCAGAAAACGGTTAAGGAGGGAAAAAGTGTTTGTTTGTGCACTGTGGTTGTTGATTTGTTGCTTCGTTCCCTGTTAGTGGTAAGGAATTGCTTCATTTTTTTTTTAGTTTCATAGCGATTCTATCGATTTCTGACTTGGAAATTGTATTTTGAGAGTATGTGAGTGGGTTGATGGTACAGTTTACATTCGCCAGCGGATGCGTTCGTGTGAAAGTTTATCGATGACCTGGCAAAGACGTTTAAAAACAAAACTCTCCGTAGAAAGTAATTAAGTTTGAAGAAAATAAAAAAAAAAGAAAAATACTGAATTCAATTCAGTTAGGTGAACTTTGAAGAGGATACCACTCGCATTTTTCTTCTTTTTTTTTCGTTCTACTTTTGTAATTACGAGGCATTCAATTAGCTAAAGTGGTAGAAAAAGAAGTGAAAGACGATAAGGAGGTTTTGGATAAGTGCGATGGAAGAATGTCATTCCATTGAATGCAGTTCAAATGAAGTACAAATGAATTCCAGATTGAACCGTCTTAGTTTTAAATTTATTTATTTTTTATTTGCTTTGGATTTTTTCAATACTTCAATTAAAGTTTAGTTTTTTAATTGACTCAGCAAGTAATTGGAAATGGACACTCAAAAACTTGAATCTCATACCATCCTCATTATATTTTAAAAAAAACTCATTAACCGCAGTAGGTGCAGTAAGTGATGCACTTCAACCTTCTGTACGTACATCGTGACCATAAAAAGTTCACGAAAGTTCTCATATATTTCATTAAGACAGAATATGTAGATTTTTGTGCATATAAACCACTTTATGGTAGTAACCTGTGCACATTATGGAAGTTACATGGATTTGCAGACAAGACAGTCGCTTTTGACTTTCTAACATCAGTCATTAACCCTTCCGTCGGTAAAGGTAAATCTGGTACCGAGAGTATTTCGTGCTCATTAGGCATGTATAAGGATGCACTGGAGACGTGTTATGGCGATTGCATCTGTAGTCATAGCAAAGTGTAGGCACTGAACTGTGAATGCTCTTACAATGTCATTGACATTTGGATACATACGCTGCAACGCATAAGATACAGAGTATTTCGTTCAAATTTATAGGTTCCGTGTAAGATACATGGTAGACCAGAATTGCTTACGAGTTTCGAGAATTAATGTAATTTTTTTGTTAACATTTGGTTCATTAATTGTGTACGGACCACAATCTCAAACAGCATTTTGTATACGCAGACGAGAAAGCTTTTCGGCATTGTCTAGATTAACCTCAAACATAGGACATTCTAGTCATCCGATTTAACATCTGAAAGTATCGGTTAATAAGTCGATCATAATGTGTGCGTCTCCTTTTTGGGCACCAGTGATGGATCGGATATCGAACATGAGACAGATGAACTTGGGGCACATAATCTCATCGTCAAGGCGCAGCACAGCCTTTAGAATGGCGTCTGTGGAAATTCCCATCGAAATGGCTAAGGAAATTGCTGGCCAGTCAACCAGAAAACCTTTTTACGGAATTCTAGCTTGCGCATATAGAACGATTCTAAATGAATGGAAAAGCAACACAAGCTCTTTCTGTTGCGACAACACTCCGGGACTCAGAAAGATTAAGAGAACTAAAAATAATACCCTCAAATACAGGCAGGGATTGAATAGAAGAGAATAAATCCGCGGAGTATATACCTTGTGAATCTGTGGTTGTGTGTAAAACTAGGTTACAAATCTTTTTTTATTACATCCTTGCTCCTACAGACTTTACAAAATCTGACACTTTCTGTCTTAAAACTGACTCAAAACTGGTACAAAACTGACTCAAAACTGCAGTGCCCTGGGTAATGGGCTTTACCTAGCTTACATTTCTTCGAATTTTCTGATATACGACAAAGATCCTCGGCTAAACTGGGCTAAAACTCGTCCACATCCTGGTCACTGCTCTTCATCCATGTAGAATGTTAACAAGTGTTTGGAAAGTGCTATCAATTTCACAAGAAATATGGAAGTGTGTTTGTAAGACCTCCCTAGTTTACTTATTACCAAATTCCAAAGCTGAACAGGAAATACATCTTCTGTGCTCTTTTTTGGGTCTTGAAATGTGGCCCGAGTAATCAATACGTTTTTAAACAAATTAGGAAACTCCTCCTATGTACACAAAGGTTTCCATAGTAGAATCCTTAATTGAAACAGATTTCCCGAGTGAATAAACAAAAGCTTGAAAACAAGTCCCAATGGATTTTCAATTGTACCTACGCATGTTAAAACTTGAATAGCAAGGATCTCTTAAAATAAAGAGCCAACATCCTCTCAAGGGTCTTAAGACGACAGACAATATGTTAACACACGTGTAAACATTGGATTAAACTCAATCTAATTATGTTACCTGTAAACAAAACTAAAATCTGTTTTATTTCCAAGAATATTTGAAAGTCATGTCACCAGGAGAATTATCCTAGAAATACTGTAACGACTTCTTAGAATTAATATTTCTCAAGAAATTTTATTTATTTGAATACTCCGTATGTATTCATTAAAAATATCCAACACAGTTTACTCGTACATTGTTTCTAATTCCATAAAAAAAAAAAGAAGCTGGATACAGTGTAATTGTATTTTATACTCTCTTACATATCCTCGAACAAAGGGGACATCATGTAGAAATTAAACCACCCATCCATCCATAAAGACTGTGGGAGAGACAAAAGATGAAAAGAAATATTTAATTAACCTCAAGTGAAAGTTAAAATCGCGTGAAATTTAATTAGACGACACATTAAATTTTATTTCACATTAAATCCTGTGTGCTTAAGCTGTTACAGTGTACGTCAGGATGGGTATTGTATGCACGATGATGTCCTTGGTGTTGTATGATGTTTAAATTTTAAAATTTAACAACACACGACTGCATGTATGGGGCCTATCTGAGAGATGGGAGTGTTTTACTTCAAAAGGACGTTTTGTAAGGATTTTCACAATAATGCCTCGGAGGCGTTTTTTTATTTTTTTATTTTTTTACTATTCATAGTCGTATTTTCTAGTATCTGCAGGAGATTTTATTTGTCCATAAAGCATTTTCTTTTTTGCTAACACCTTTAAGGCCGGCACAAGCCTACGGGGCAAATCCGCTCTAAGAAATTCCTGTCGGTGAGAGGTTTCATTGTCCCTGTTAGATAATTTATTGTTTGCCAGAGGCGAATACCAGGTGATTCTCTACATTCCGTTCGATAATCCCCTTGCAAGTTTCCCAAAAGTTTTCATTTGCAATGTCAAGAAATTGCAAGGACCTGTCGTGAGGGCTACCTTTTTATTTTTTTAAGTCCCCAACTCAGTGGTATTTTGTTAAAACTTTGAACGGCGTTTCTATGAGAAAGTTTATAGAAAACAAAAAGTTTGCCGCACTGCAAGCATGTGTGTGGATTGGACGTATGCTTATAAAGCCAAGGTTTTCACTACAAGAAAGGAAAAAGTATATCTACATAGGTGGGGTAGATAAAAGGATTGTTTTGATAATACGAACTGGGCGAGGTGGAGCGGTAGTTGAGCTTAAGTTAAGGACTTTGTTTTGTTTTTATTTTAACTGGAGTATAAAGCCTTGTGGAATTCAAAAGCAAAATTTTGATTATTCGGTTGTAGCAGTGAACCTGTATGTGGAAATTAAAATAAATATTACGTCGATCCGGCCGGTCGATAGTTTAGCACAGGCTCTAGTAGTTCTTTAGACGATCGAGGAACATTTATTCAAGTGAATTTAAACGCGCAAAAACAAATTTCTAGAGCCCTTGGGTTGATAATAAAATTAAGAAACCGATAGATGTATATTTAACATCTTGAAAGAATTGTGCAGAGGCCAGACGTCAACCCCAGAGGCATAGTCTTCTACAATAGAAGACTGCAATGCAGACGGGTTCGTGAGTATTAGGAAGAAGCTGCGAAGATGAGTTTAAACACGAATACCGAATACCGGCGTCTTGGACAGAACATTACGCTAGACTGATGTCAATTTCAGGTAGCTATAGTCGTTGTCTACCTAGGCTCAGCTACTAAGGCTCAGCGAACAGCCATGCGACAAAGCAATGCGCTGCGAGAAGAATTTATTTGCAAAAAATGGCAACATGCTTTTTTAAGCTTCTCGCATCGGCTCGATGGATCGCTTCATTGTGCGCAAACCATACCCCAGACAACGACACCGGCGCTGAGATCAAAAAAAGGATTATTTTTGTCAATCGCTGCTTCGTTAGGCTAAGAAAGCAATTGACCAGCAAAGCCTGCTCGAGGCATTAAACTGACTCTTATCATCCCAGATCTAGCCTATTGAGCAAATGCATATACTTTGTCAAGAATGGATGAAGCTGCCTTCGATTATTTTAAAAGAAAAATCCCTCGGCTGATGCTTCATTCTGTCTGCATAGATAGTGAGCGGCGGAAGAGATACAGTGCTGACACATGCAGAGAGTATGCAAACTAGTGCCTCGGTCCGGAGACTCTTTAAATCGCTGGAGGAAAATTGGGTGTGTGGAACGTTGGAGAGACTTGGTGATTAAGATCCAGGTCCACCTCCGACTGTAGCGCCATCATAAGCAAGTATCCACGTAATTGATCAGTTTTTTAAATTTTGATTGAGTTTTGCATAATCCTTTTAAGTGTGAGGCTAAAGAGATCGCATTACAGTAGGTACATCACCTTGCTTCAAACCCTGCATGATCTATACGAAATCATCTTCTACTACTCTAAATACTTCGTTTCGCAACTGCTTTTCTGGTGCTTGTAGCACTGGATTAAGTGGCATGTGATCCTCCAAAGTAGAAAGGAAGGAAGAGGGTTGACCCTCGCCTGGCTAGTCCATCAGCTTGTTCATTTCCCACCATGTTGCTTTGACCTGTAACCAAAAAGTGAGATACTTCCTGCATTCCGAAATTGAGGTAGCCGGATCTATACCGGTCTTGTTAGCGGCTTGATGCCCCCTGGATTGCCAAGAAGACGTTGGATGTTCAGAAGTTGGTAGGTTTTAGAGGTTTAATTTATGATTTGGAAATGATTGTGAATCTTTCATCAGTTTATAGTGCTTGCATTCCTTCCTAAATATGAAGCTTTCAGTTAAGTATTTTCTGAAGATTAACTGGGGGATTGTGTAGTCTTCCAAGGGCTCTTAGATCGACAAGAAAAGTATCAGATTGAAGTCTATCTAATTTTTTCAAGTTACTTCACCCATCTGGAGCACATAGCCCCTAGGAAATCGAAAAAGTGCAAATGAATCATAAGATACAATCGGTCCTAAATCATAAGGCACGCTGATAATATTAGTTCGGACAAATCGCTCCGCTCACTGATGTCTTTTCGGTTTGCAGCCTTCTGTTTGGAGATATGAGCATGAAACCTGACTTCCCATGTCCATTATGCTGAACATAGGAGCCTACGGTCACAAGCCAGTGAAGTAATTAAGTTAGTTTAATCGAAAAGTCAGTTGATAAAATCAAATACGTATTTAAAAATAAAAACTTGCCAACATTTTATGTCATAAAAACTATTATGTGCACCACAAACAATGTTTCACATATAAACTAATATTTACACAACCAATTAAAATATAAACGCGCCGACTGGTATGCAAAACAATATTTTTTTTAAATTCACTCAGACATCCCGACAACAACAAATACTCTGAATCAGGCCGAAGCCAATGCCATCAGGAATGGCATGAGGAAGCAACCTGCGCATTCTAAGGACCACAAGCAAGCATAGGTAGGTACCTCTATTCCCCGCGGGGTATTTTGTGCTAATACAAGCATAATGCTGGCGCGGAATGCCTAACAGGGGAGGAATTTATACATTTTGGCTTGTATTATATGAAACAATGTACCGTTATTAAATATTTATCAAATGAAAAATAATGGAGAAAAATTTGCATTTTTATAGGACCACGCTGTGTACCTATGCTCGTAGATTATGTGTGTGATGTGCGGTGTGTTGTTTTGTTGTATATTGTGTTTTATATGTTTTTTACTTTTTTTCACTGGGAAAAAGTCTCTTTTTCTCTTTGTCTCGTTACTTGTTACCACAGTTACTATGCAGCGTGTAAACGTAACCAACCCCCCCTGTGTCGATAACCGACAACTCATACTGTTCTCGAATAAAAATGATTCAATGGCCATTTATCCCATGACTGTGGTAGAGGGTCGTGCACCGGATGGGGAAATTGTTTCGTTAAGCGATTTAAAGAGTCGACCAATGAATTTTCGACTGACTTATCGATAGGTAGTTGGAATTTAATAATGTTCAATTGGATCACAGTTTAACAGTAGGTTGAGGATGCATGGGAAATATATTTTAACTAAATTGTTAATTTGAGAATGAAATTTAAATGTGCTCTTAATGAATGCTTCATACATAGATACATATGTACTACATATGAATGCAGAACATGTGCATCGCTAGGGGTAAATCTGCTTTAAATGTTTTAAGTTCTTTAAGCAGGTACTGCTCTAAGAAGCACTACGGAGCTGGCAAGGCATCCCTTTATATACCGGACTTTGCTGGTGTATTCCAAGCAGAGCCCACTGGAAAAATTTCCAACATCAGCAGCATTGCTATCCTTATCGCTAGACAAGTTCTTGATTTGGCCACTGCAATCTTAAAACTGGCTGTTCGCCCCAGAGCCACTTTCACCTGAGTCCCAAGTGAGTAATATCGACGGCAATGAAAGTAGTTTAAATAACAACAAACCAAAATAAGAACGAACTACTTAGCAGATCAAGAACAGATATTGCAAGAATCATAGCTGCTAGCATAGGCCACTGGACCAAAAAGACCACGCAGTTAAGTTGGTTTGCTTAGCGAGCGTACGCAGCTTCGAGCCCCATCAATTCAATCAAGGGTTTTATCGCGGCACCACCTCTCGGCAGGCAATGACAAACCTCCGAGCCAAACCTTCTTCTATAGCAGATACAAAGTGAATGATTGCAAGATGTATGTGTGTGAGTTAAATGAAAGGTAAGAATGTATCCAGAGGTATGTAAACTCCTTTAGGGCTTATAGCTGTGGACAGCAAAATCAAGTTCATTTTCTTCAATAGGTGGCTAATAACCTTATTGGGAATGCGCTCTGATGCCTATGTTGTCTGTGTAACTTAAATCCTGCTGCTTGATTTATTTATTTATTAAGATGCGATATGAAACAGAAGAAATTACATTTTGAGTTGTCAATGGATTCAGACGGAGGGGATAAGCTAAATATCTTCAGAACAAACGTCGGTGTTGATACGAAAAATCCCAATCCGAAAATATCCGCAGTGAAATACGAAGGGCACATCTGACTGAGAAGACTGATGACAGAGAGACGAAAAGAGCACTAATGAGGTGGTCTATTTTGATTCATCTCCAGTGAAGCCTGGGTTAATACACCAGGATAATAGTGTAGTGGGTGGTCATGGTGTAGTGGTTGCATCATCGCTTGTCACGCTGAAGGTTCCAGGTTCGAATCCCGATGTCAAAAAAAGTCGATCAACGGCGAAAAAAAAAGCTGACGTCAACTCTACTGCATAGGCATAACAATGGCAGTAGGGAGGTCATATGGCTTGAAAGTGTTGATAGTACTAATTACATCGGGATGTTCGAAAGAAATACTGTGAATTATAAGCAATGGCAACAGTATCAATAATTCTCCCAAGTCATTCTGGACACCACCCTCGGAGCAAAAAGACTGAAACCTTATACCAACTGAGTTTCAAAAATCACTACACTAACACTAGCCCTGTGGGAATAGCATCATAAGGGTATTCATAACCCCTTCAGCGCTGGTGAATTATAAAAAAAAAAAACAAGCATAGAGTTCTAATAGGAATTTAAAAAGGACATTGTTGCCAGAACACACATCTACATCGCATAAATCTCACAACAGATTCAAACTGTAGACCCTGTCTTGAGGGTGAAGAGACCTCTTTACATCTCTTCTCTGGCGAAGTTATGCCAGAGAAACAGCTTGCTGCCGTCCACCAAGAGAATAGGATAGGATTGTGAAAAGAAACCGCAGTGCCAATGGCTGTAAACAACCCTTCCGACCACAAAAAAAAAATGCAAAACCAATGTATAAGCGGGATTCCTGAAATGCGAATTCGCTTCGAATTTAGACATAAAATCCTTCAGGGCTTAAAAAACGATCCAAAAGGCTTATTTTAAACCTATAAGTCTTTCAAACACCGTTTTTTAAGAAAGTGTTGCTAGAGAGGATTTTGTCCTCGAGCTGTCGATGCTTAATCTGTAGGAATCGAAAAGAATGTTCATATCGGCCATATCCTGACGAAAAAGGAAATCGAATACGCAAAAGATCACTGGAAAGTCTATACATATAGGCAAGGACTCATCTCATTGATATCGCTTACAAATTCTATTTGAATTATTGGTTCAATGACCTACTGAAGCATGAAATACTAGTGATATCGATGAGCAAATATTTTTCGTCCGTATCTAATCATGGATGAGCATATTCTCTCTAAGAAAACTCAATTTATTATTCTCTAGTTTCCAACAGGCAACCCAACAACAACAACAACAATATCAATTGTTATGCTTGTTTGCAGGATATAGGAATTTCATCATGTCAGTCCTTTACTCTGTAATAGAATATTTGCTTTCTTGCATTGTAGACATGAGTATCTCAAGGATAATAAGTAAATGATTTCCGGTCATATGTGTGCCTATAGATGAAAATGTCATATGTTATCTTATCCTTGTTGTTTGTACTCAATTTGTTTGATAATGGTACAGATCGATATCGTGCTATGACAAGATGCGATTGCGATAACAGAATAATCTGGAAGGCAGAAGGATGTGCGCAATTCAGGATGAGGAAAACTTATGAATAACTATAAGATGTCGAGGTTCTGGATGAAGAATTAACTGTCGGTAGGTAGTTATATTTCAATGCGATGACAGAAAGCTTTGTAAACTTTTATTTTTCTATTTCTTTCACGTCCTTGTGTGAACTAAGGCATTTGTTTTGGAGGTATTTGGCTAATCTTCTGTGTTTGAATTAATTGGCAGCTGAATATATAATTTATGCAGCTACCCACTATCGGACACTCACACAGTATATGTATGTGCAGCTGTTTCCTCGCTCCTCTAGACACAGACTGTGGGTATCATCTCTTCACGAAAAACCATCTTCTTCAGGACTAGGCTAGTTCAATTTGACTGAATTTGCTAAATCTTGTCCGGGTCCCAGGACACATTGGGATTTCCGGAAATGAGATCACTGAGGAGCTTTCTGGCCCAGATCCTACGTTAGGAGTTTCCATTGACGACAGAGTTTCTACCAAACACAACTGTAGGTTACATGACGTCCCAAGATGCAAGCAGACTTAACTGATATTTTCCGACACCTGTTAGAAGTCATCGGCATCGTTGCTGTCTCTCACCAGAAATGACTTATCGGCATTATAACGGGCTAATTTTGTGGAAATATCTCAACGTGTAAGGCTTAGGTTACACCACAATTTGTTACGCTTGTGAAGAGGACAATGACACACCGGAACATTTCTTGATTGTCCTGCCTTTGCTCCTTATCACTGAAGATCTTACTCTTGTAGGCTTGTATCTACTGTTAGTACAATGGATCTCTTTTTGTGTCATTGTTTCATTGTTTCGTTCGAAATGATGTTGGGGTGAGCAGTCTGCAGTCTTTTAATATCGTTTGATCGATCCATTTTCATACGAACACAATTGAGTTTCCATGGAAAGTACTCGTTTGTAGGTCAGTTTAAACATAAGAACAAATACTAGCAAATAAACTACCACGAGTTGTAATCAGTTGAACTAAAATTAAATTCTTTTTAAAAAAAATACCTCAATAAACTTTCGTGCTTCATGTTTTTATGAAACGAAGCACAAACTTTATTGATTCAACAAAATGCATTTTATTTTCTACCAAAGACAAACAAACAGTCATTTAGTGCCGTAGTTTCACTATCGGATACAAGCCACGTTCATGAAGTACGCAAAGTGGAAGTTCAACGGAAACAACAGGCGCAGTGTATAAATAGGTCGCTGAACAATCCATGCAACAAAAGTGTAAAAATTGATTATTAAGGTTTCTTGTTTATTACCTGTCATAAATAACCATACCAGCAGCAGAACCGGGTACCAGATGCAAGGGATACCTCCTGTACACACATACCTAGTGGTGAATTGAAAACATTCGTTTTCATTTGAGCACTCACTGGGGGGCCGGGTAAATAGCGCTTTTTCCGCGCTGCAATTTTTCATTTTCTACTATGGCTGCGGCTCCCATAAGAACCCCGCAACGGAGTGCTATACAATACAGAAAGAACCATGAGGCCCAGTGGAAATCATTTATGAAAGTGCACTCCTGGATCAGATCAGATGATAAATGGCCGCGATTCAATTGAACAAATGAAGCGTCAACCTCTAGCTGTTGTAGGTATCTCAGAAAAGAGTATTTGTTTTGGTAATCACTAAATTGAACAAGTTTGTTTATTTAACTGTTGTTTCATGTGAGATGTGAAAGTTAGACTAGTGTGTAAATATGCACCATTTCATGGAGAGAGGTGCACTTAGAACAGATTAAAATATGCTTCACGGAAATAGTGGTGAATGTCAAGGTCTTTCTAAAAGATGCCATTTAAGACTTCCTTTTGAAGCTAGTTCTAGGCGCTTTTGTTTCGTATTGTGTGTTTTTAGCCCGATGGCTAAAATGGATGTTAAGATGGTTGAGTTTTAATTTCCGTGCAGTATCGACTACATAACGCAAAAGTTGAACTTAGTTCGTAGTGACTTATCGCATGGTTTCTAGGTTTTTGCCTAAGAAGTCTCTCTGCGAAAAACAACAGCCCGAAACCTTATTTATCCTTTTATACCATTTCCTGGAAAAATAATTGCCTCTCCTATCCCATTTGAAGCCAAAAAAAAAAAATATGGAATTGGTACCTTCGAACTGAAATGAAATAACTACAGAAACCAATTTCCGCACAAAATGAACTTTATTCTGTCTTATTACCTAAGTCTTTCGTGTACACTTAACCTCTAGGTATAAGTGCCGATTCAACAGCTTTAACACTTCTCCTATAGCTTTTTCATCACCCTTTCTACGAAACGGCACGAACTCAATTGAGTATCTCCACGACAATATTCCCGAAAGGCAACGATATAAAAACTAATTTTCCGCACAACTCATTTCGGTGTGAGTTCTGGAATTGGATTCATGGCAATTTGCCTTTTCGCTTAATATCTTTCCTGGGAAATACTTAAGTTGTTATCTAGAGGGCATATGAATGCTGCGCGAGAGCTAATATCATCTGCAGTGTCGGCTGCTTGTTTTCACATTGTAATTACATATATAGTATATTCAAGGATCTTATTACCGTTGAGAAATCGAAATGAAAATCGATTGAAATTAAACAGGAGAGTTCATCAAAGTGAAACCCTTTAACCTTTTTGTGTCCTTTTTACATTAAATACCATCAGTTGTTGATATTTTGTAACAGATAATAATACAGGGTGGACAGAATCATTTTTGTTTGATGGTGAAGTTTCCACTGCAAAAGTATGTTGTTATTGTTGGAATATTGTATGAATATTTATCTCTTTGGCCTCGTGTATGTATTCGAAAATCATAAATGTTCTAAAACTAGGTTACAGTTTATTCTGTACACATCCTTCAAATTTATTTTGCCCACCCTATGCGGACACATTTTAGATAAGAGAATTAGAAACGATTTATCCTAAAGGATTTATAATCCTATAACCTTTTAGGGTTTTTTTTTTTTTAAATAAATCAATTTAAACACAACTTCCACTTTAAAATATCTTCCGACTTCAATACCCCCAACTTATTCCGGCTAACAAATATTTTTCCAAAGAAAATCAATACTCTTACACCCATTTGAATGCCATCACCCATTCGTCCACCATCGCGGGTTGTCATCGAAGGACAGTCTCTTGAATGGCACACCGGTAAATCTCGCATCCTGCGAAAATACGCAATTTATTTTATCTAATGGAAAATTTAAAGTGATTCATGGGATTGAAAAAGATTTTCCTAAAACTAACCAGTGATGCCACTTTTTTATGTTTTAGATGCGAGGGTGAACTTTAGTTTAGTTGGGTTTGATCTGGCAGCACGGTTTATCTTCCTGGTATTTCACTTTCTGAAAAGATGCCAATTAGGTAATGCATTACTCAACGCAGTGAAAGATATCCTTGGAAAGGAAAATCGGACTATTGAAAACATCATTAAAGTCGATCCCGGTTCTCAGTTACATTGCCATTCCAGTTGGCAACTAGTTAGAAGAGGCCAATCTGCTTCCTGTGCACTTTGCAGTCAACTTCTTACAGATTTTGGTATGGCGCCGCCTGTAATGAACAGCCAACAGCGTCGTTGAAAAGTTAAATGTTCGCAAAAGTCCACCACCTATCTCAAATAGAATATCACCTTAGACAGATATAACTTTGAGGTTGTTAGGGACTTCGGCTACTTGGGCTCTGCTACTTATTATTTCAAAGAACGACACCATAGTTGAGATGAAACAAAGAATAAGTATAACCAATCGCTGTATTTTAGGCTAAAAAGGCAATTGAGTAGCGAAGCTCTCTCTTCCAAAAAGCTTAAGTGACTCTTTACAACACCCTTATCATATTCAAGTCCTGAAGAGCCTCAGTACAGAAACATAGACTTTATTAAGAATAAACAATGAGGTTGAGGAATAAATTGTTCGCTTGATCTTTGGTCCTGTCTATATAAATAGTGAGTGGAGGAAGTGATACAACGACGAATGGTACCTATGTAAATGCTCTTTACTGAACCCGGTATAGTCAAAAGAGTCCGAATACAACAACAACTAATGTGACTGAGGCATATAAAGTGGATTCACAGCAATGCTACCACCAAGAGAGTATTTCAATGCACTCCAGATGGATGGCGCAGTGAAGGAAGACCGCGTCTCAAGTGGCGCGTAAAGCGATATGCAGGTCGTGTTGGGCCAAATTTGAGAGTCGGAAACATTATTCCTAGTATAAACCTAAGGAATACCTACAACTAAATGGAGATTTAAAAAAAACCGTGTACTTATTTTAATTATTTGAAATAATCAATCAAATATCATTTTGTAAAAAAAAAAATTGTCGTCCCTGAAATACTTTTCGGCAACTTATCAACGAGACGCTGGAGAATGTGAAGTGTGGACAGATGGGTGCAGTGTTACAGATAAAAAGGAATTATAAGGATACCACTCGAAAATTAATTATTTAACAATTGGTGCTACTATCATACTTTGAAACTTTTTGAATTAGCCAAAGTAATTATTTTCTTCGATTTTGTTTGGTGCGAACGAAATATTCAAGTTGCCGGTGTATCCGTGAATGATGGAGAAAGTTTATTTTTTCGATAACGCTCGTATTGTTTAGCAAGGGGAACACAAAAGTTAAGATTGTATTTTTGGACTCTATCGATTCAGAAGGTGTTCTATTGCAGGAGTACATACATAAGTAGATATCTGATGAATATCTTTTGTAGATATTCTTACGAATAAAGGATTTTGAGAAATCCTAGATTTTAATTCTACTTACTTAAAAGGATAATTGAGATGCTTAAGGATCCAGGTGCTAGTCAAGATTTTGATTTCGTGAAAATATAAAAATGTATGTGTTCATTCCCAATCTATCAGGCGAACGAAAAATGGAGGATTTAAAACTAAGTCATCACATACGATGGAAGGAATGAGCAGCGAAGAATTAAGAATCTACTAGTTCTGGCAGTTAAAAAAAGAAAAGACTCAATGTCAACGCTGCTCTGTTAAGGAATGTCTTCAGTTGAGTGTCCATGAATTTAATCCTTCCTGGGTATCGTTAAAAAAAGCCTATGTTCATGGACAAACCTTATTTTAGAACCTTCTTACTTGACTTAACTCGCTGTCAATAAAAATCTCAGACCACAACGGTGCAGTGTTGTCCTAGCGATGATCTGAAGTCTCCGAAGAGAAATGGTGATATTTCATTGATATTCAGGGGTCTTAACGTTTTTAACCCTTTCGATACATTTAAGTCCCACTCAATGTTTAAGGTGTACTGGATTCTAAACTATACACAGTAAAACGTCCCAAAATGTCCCTTTTCGTAGTCATGAGGCTTAACGTAATCGCGCGTGTGATACAATAAATAACTCCCCTGGAACATAAAATGATTAGAAATGCTTAGAAAAGTTTAGAATATGAAAGCCATATTGAAAGGGTATAGGACAGAATCTTGTTCTTTCGGGTTCCAAAATATAGGCAAAAAGATGATATGATGAAAGACATGATATTTGGGATGATAGAAGGAATAATTCTCACATTCGAGTCGCTAGTATGGTGGCTAGTACTTTGCAAAGTATACTAGAGGCACCCTGGTGGGTTTTTCCACCAGAGCAAAGTAGAAAAAGGGTTAAGTAGTGAAACAAAGAACTCACGCAGCCATCGGCAGAAGCAACGTTGTATGTACACCGTAGCATTTTCGGACGACCGGTAAAGATTGCAAAGTGTTTACAATATCTTGGATGTCTTGGGAGAAGACACAGTCAACCGCATAAAGAAGGTTAAAGCTGCGTTTTATATGTTGTCCAAAATATGAAGAAGCAATGCTTTTAAGTTAATTTTGAATCATTGCTACTAAATGGGAGCAGCACCTGAGAAATGTTCTCCACGTTCACGAGAAAACTGCTAATGTTCTTGATGTTGCGAATTTTCTGGTGCTCCTTCAGAAAACGGGTCATAATCCCATAGACGTGACAATTAAAAAACGGAGGTAGCAGTGTATTGGACATACTGTTTGAAAAGGCAATTCCTCAATGGAATCCGCTAACCGAGGACGGAAAAAGAGCGTTTTCATCGAGACATACATGGCGAATAACAGTCGAAGAGGAGTTACGGCAGCTAGGATGATGTTGGACAGAGTTACATGTTTACAGAAACTGAACTAGAGTCGTGGAGGCCCTAAAACCCTCTAGAGGAAACAGAACATAAGTTAAAAGTTATAACTCAGTTAAAGTTATTCACTGTCAGCCAATATTTAGTTGTGTACCATTCTTCGATCTTTGGAGGGTCATATAACCCTGATAGTTATGGCCTTATGGGCCCAGTTTGAAGACCTGAAGCATGCTTTCTTAAGTTTACAGTCGTTGGTGTACAGTAGTATTCGATGCCGTATACAACTCCTGTTAATTTTTTTCCATTATTTGCGGTTGTCGTGCAAAAAAAAAAAAAAGAATATACATCTAGTAATATAATTTTTTTATTAAAATGTTAAAAATTATGAAACCAACAATTTCCATATTGAACCATGTGTCCTGATTAATTTGTTGATGGAATTTCATTGAACAAAATTAAAAGTGTTTTAATTAAAATGCTAAACTTATTGATAAAAAAAGTAGTTATTTTGTGATAACACTTTCTGACAGAATTAAAAAGAAATACAAATAAAAAAAATAAAAATAAATTTAAGGGTTGCAACTACTACAACTTTTGTATAACCCCTGTAATTGCTATCGCACATTCATTGAAAATACACATGACATCAGGCCAATCATGAATCGCGTGCCCATATTTTGGTGTCCTTTTTATCTTTTTTTCCGCTTCAGCAAAAGTTATGATAAAATCAATAAAGGACAATAAATAAAATAATATTAACAAAAATCTATTTCAATTTTCATGTCGCAAAATCATCATTTGCAAAAAAAAAATTATATATCCCAATATTGTAACCGGACACCCTCATCAGGATGCAGATCTCCGTAAGCCCGAGAGAGTCCAGATTCTCCACTCCTCTTTTTTTTTTGATTTTTATTTCGGATTTTTATCGGGTTCAGAGATGTACTGGAAAAACAACGGAAACACTATCACTATAAATTATGACATCCAGCCATTTATTTGTTCGCTTTTGAATCCAATTGCTTTTGGTGGGCGAGCGCTCTCGGCTACAGAAACAACAAAAACAACGACAGCAACGACAGGAAATTAAATGGTCAGGATTGCGTATTATTTCGCAGGGTAAATTTACATGGAAATTTATTCGGAAAAGTTTTTTGTGAATTTTTTTGTGTTTTTGCCTCCCACTGCGTTCTGTTGTCGGGGTTGATATTATTTTTTTGTGTTAACATTTCACGGATAAATTTGTTACTGCGCTCGTTCACACCGTCTGCAGTTCAATTTAACTTTGAATTTATGTTTTGGATTCATGTACATTCCATAGCTCTAGCAACTGGACATTTCCATTAAAGGGAGAAATTTTATAAAAAATGTCGTTTCTTCAAGTCCTTATTTTGATTTGTATTAGTTTGGTTAGAAGAGCGTTTCGGCTTTTAAGTTTCAACGACTACTTTCATTTTGATGCGTGGTTTAGGTTAGATTGGGGCAAGGAAAGCCTTACCAGGTGTCAGTTGCTCTAAAACGATTCTGAGCTCTGATTTCTCTGTACATTGAATAGTAACACACAAGATCAAATCACTGGATAGTCGCTATCAGTGCAGCTTTCGGTAGGTACGGCACAGAAAGCTTTAGAAGACGAAAGATAGGGAAGAGGTGTTACACGGTTCTACTTTATTATGACCATGGACCTGAAAAGTGCGTTTAACCGAGCAAACTGACAGCATATTCAACTCCAAAGATGTTTGTGCAAAGATATATACAGTCACAGGTTGGGTACAACAAGGATCGCTTTTAGGACCGATTTTGTTGAACATTGAACATTAGTATAGTCGTATAAAAAGTTTTATGCTGCAGAATGCCGCACAAATAATGTGCTGAAGGAACTACGACATTAAGAATGTGAAAGGAAGCAGTTGCCCTTATGGTTGCAACATAATGTAGGAACCTATGAACTGGGTTGAGCCCGAGGTGCTGATAAATCTGTGCAGATAGTTTACAAGTTTGTTAGACAATTCTTGTAAATTCTGAAAGAAAAGTATTTTCAGGATTTAAGAACTTATTTGGGAGAGTGCTAAATCGTCAAAAGGCAAGTCTGGAGTGCCTTTATGTATTTCCCCATCAACACATCCTTCATCTGAGCATCTTGGCATATTGTGTCCAGTATTTGTGCCCTTCAGAGAAAATAAGAATTTTTTTATAAAGGTAGAGCACAATTTCCTTGTCATAACACAGGAGTTGGACGCATTCCATTTGTCGTTTGCTACTACATATTTGCATTTCGTTCTCAATTTCATGTTTAGGATCACAAGGAACTATTGTTGCTGTAGTATCAGATCATCCTTTACTTGCCAGCTCATCAGCTACTTATATCATAACCAGGCATACACCATTGTAGCCGGGGACTCAGAAAAGTCTTACATTGCGAGGCGTACCAAGACCCCGTCCCAGCACCTTTTAAGCTTCGATCTAGTTCTGGCTGAAGAAAAGACAAGCGGCTTTTGTCACTGGTAGGAACTTAGTTTGAAAAACACAACTGCTGTCTGGGAGCCTTGAAAAGAATCCTGCACCCACGCCTATATTTATTTTGGAACCATTTGTAAAGATGAGTCGATATGCCATTGTGTCAGATTTTCCTGTCAATCTTCTTTGCGGGGAAAAAAGGTGAAGAATGGTCTGATAAAGTCCAATCGGTGCATAATGGAGGTGGTTCTTGTGTGTGTAGATCAAGCGGCAGTAAGAGTATTGTTTCTTAGCTCAAGGGGAAAATTAACATGATACAGCGCATTTGGCATGTGGTCCGGTCTTAACTGATATAAACCACCTATTCTCACAACAGCAACAGCAGAATCTGGAATATTAAAAATTTCTCAGGATTCATAGAATAGTGAGAATGGGCACGGGTACATTACGAACTTATTCGACCGAGGCTCTTGTTGTGTTTATGTAGCGCTGTCAGATTGATAATCTGAAAGAAGTACTAGATTCGTTACCAAGGGCCTTGATTTTGTAAGCACAAACTACATCACACAGAAGCTAAACTTTAGAAAATACTTAATTGTATCTTTCTTATCACGATAGAATATAAAAAAAAGCGATGATGCAATGGAATATGGCCTGCGTGAGCAGTCGAAGAGGAGTTCCTATGCGCCACAGTCAGATTTCTGTAGACCCACTGGAAAATGTATAAAAGCATTTGCCTTTAAACGTATGTTTGGAACGGCAGCTCATGGAGAGCCAAGGCCTAGCTTCTCACAACCATTCATGTTGTGCATGTTATATTCTTCGCACGAATAGAAGGGACCTTACAGTTTAATGCCGACTCCGAACGGCGAATTGAGAAGCTTTTCATGACAGATTGTAATCTCTTGCAGGTTTGTCATGCCTGCGAAGATGTGGTGCCGCGAAAAAAACTTTTGGAAGTTTTTGAGAATTGAACCTGTGTCTCTCGCTTAGCAGTCCAACGCACTACTACTAAGCCACGGCGACCACTGCCTTTAAACGTACCCTGCATAATAAAGTTCAAAGTATAGATATACGTACGTACGCGTTTGTAAAACAAATCATCCTGTGGATTTGATAAGATTGTTAACGTCGGTCACCAGTTCATAGGATAGTTCTTTTAGAGCCCGGAAGAATTATCGTCCAGATGTCGCACACTAAGCAAACTCTTCTTAGATGGCTCAGATGAAATATCAAAAAAAGATATCTTAAGAATCCCTGATTATCTAAAACGACAATAAAAATACTTCATTTCATTTACTTCCATTTTGTACATTAATGTTAACCATGGAATTTTCTAAATCGAAGAGGCGTCCATCAACCTATAATGTGCAGTTTTCGTGACTTCGTTTGTTACAGAGTAGGTATCTACTTTACATTTCAATCTACAGATATCATTTTTTTTGCTCTTGTTTCTTCTGTAATTCAAGAAGACTTTTCGGTAAACTTGAGAATGTCAACATAACTCATTCTCAGCATTTAAGTTGGAAACACTTCTTCCATGTCGCCTTGTCAGTTAATTTTATTTTATAAAAAAAAAGAAGGTTAACCATACATGAGTCTTGCAAAACCAACAACATGCTTTATAAATAAAACATTCTCAAGGAAGTTGTAACATCTTTGAATGGAGTACATCCTACAGCTGTATCCTTCATGAAAAATTGTGGCAGAATCATTTGCCAGCAATAAATAACAAAAATTTCACTGAAAACCGACATCCCAGCCACAATAACTCAATTAGTTTACATAACCCTGAACCTTTTGCAATTACAACCCCTAATCCTACATTCAAACTTTAACAAATTTTCTTAAGAGAAAGTTAAACATGACTTTCTCTGAATCCCCCGAACCAAGTTATAAAATTTGAGAACATAAAAACGGAATCCTTCAGAGAAAACAAAAGTTTGAATTTGAAACTTTTTTTCCGTTCTTTTTTCTTAAAAAAAAAAAAAAATAAAAAATTAAATTTAGGGGTGGAGTTCTATAAATTATGTTAAATTGTGAAGTATGTGTTCTACATGTAACATGTATAGACACATGTATATGTGGTTTGTCTCAAATGTTTACTTAAATCGAAATTTGAAGCTGGATTTGAGTTTTAAATTTATTAACGCTGTTCTAACGTATGAAACCATTTCCGAAACCGTAAGACGGGAGATGCCCTCTCCTGCACCAAAACATGAGGAATAACTCATTTTTTATTATTCAGCTTGAAAGCATATATTCACTAACTGGTTGCGAATTATCTTCATCTTCCATCTTTTATAAAAGCCAAGCAGTGATCTAAAAATGCTCTAAGCTTGTTTAATTCCGACTCAAAGCTTGCTTGAAGCAGCCTTAAAACCCTCAAGTTGCTCGTAACAAAATCACCATCTATTCGATTCTCCGACACTAGGTCATTGAGTACAATGAGATTGCCGATGAGCTCAGCAGACAAAAAATTAAAAAAATGCTCGCACTAAAAAGCGTATTGCTAAGCTCCTAATGGACGTCGTCATTGGATATTACTAACTCAACTGCCATTTGAACAAGCTCGGCATAAATCCAACAGACATGTGAAACACATCTTGTGCGAACGTCTCACCAAAGCTGGAAGCAGACAAAACCTCTTCGGCAAAAACACTTAATCTTCCCAGCAACAGTCAACACTTCAGTCGTAAGCACGATCCTCCATACCCTCGATTTTGTTTGGCATCACAACATTTCTTAAGTTTCATCTATTTTCATCTATTTTTTCAATGCTCTTGCTCTCGTAACCTGAAGTTGGTGACAGATCTTGGGTTATAGGACCAAAGTTGGGTTGGGCAAGGGTCGGGGTTTCATATTCCGATCGCCTACTAAGGCTGCCCAAAATGTTTCAGAAATAAATGTTCAAAGACCAATAAGAAAACATTCGCTAGAAACAAAGGGGACACTTCACATGAATTAGGACGACCCTATGGTTTTGGTATGGCGATCTGACGATTATTGAAAAGAGCAAGGTTTCGCATGGATATTGAGTCATCATGCTTGAGCCTTTTCCCAGATTGCCAGTTGTTCCATTTGGAGGGCTCAGAGAGATCAGAGAAATTTGGTCACCTGCGTGTGTTTTTCTATGAACTCGGCTAAGGCTTACAATTCATAAGTGCGTGTCAACAGTTTCCAACGTTTTATATGTGTGCCAGCAGTTTCCAAAAATCGTATGCTTAGTTGGGAGCTGAGCTTTAGAATAAGAATGGTCTGTAACCATGTACGAAGATATAACCGATAGGCCTTGAAATGATTTGTTGACTGAAACGAAGATGACGTTGAATTTAGTCCAAATTTGCGAATTCCCTTAATCCTCAACAAGCTACACCGAAAATTTGTTAATGCAATAGGTTAAGGCCAGACTCTAAGAGTTGAATACTTCTCGGACGAAATTTTCGTATATCTTCGCAAGGGTTTGTTATGCAGTTGTAGTTATCGAAGCTTCCAAAGACTAAGATGAAGCAGAAAAGAATTGCCTTGCTATGCACGGGTAGTTTAGATCGGTACCCACAACTTTCTATTAAGTATGACTCCAAGATATTTGGCACTTTCAAGGACTTTAAGGGCTATCCCGTCAATGGACTGTGATAATATTTGACTGCTCGCCATTTTGTTGATTGAACGCTCTTTTAAGCTAGTAAAGGGAATTACGATTGCTTAAATAGAGTTTACAACAAGCCCTTCACCAGTCCGCCCATTGGCACCATTGCACAACCGTGTAAAGTTTGCATAATATTACTGAATGTCAGTCCAATTCGATACAAAAGTCTCATGTTTACCTCCTCTGGTTTATTATGACCAGGTCGTCATCAAAATCTGACCTGACAAGACCGTATTAAGTAAAATTGTGCTTCTGCTCAGTAATTACCATCTACGTTCGAAGTATGAAGGGCAACCAGGAATTGAGCTCGTAATGACATCTTTTGTCAATTTTTGGAATGCATAATGCATTACATCACATTTATATCACACTCGGAAGTGCAAAACGAGATGTACTTAAACATAATTTTCTGTTTAACACCAAGTCCTCAGAGTCTAAGGTGGTATAGCAAATCAATTGGGAACCAGAAATCTATTTAATCAAACTTAGCGTAGACACCAACCGGATGGAAGCATTTCCGCATATAACTAAGTTATTGTTGTTATTGCTATTGTTAGTAGTAACGTCGGAATTGTGTTATCTAATGGGATTTAGGTTAGGTTAGGTTATGTGAATAGGTGTCCCGTGGGACCCACTTAGGCTGATAGCCCATTGTGATGCCTATAGAATCTCTCTAAGAGAGAATTCTACCCGAAGAACCATTTGGAATTGTTTAAATATGAGAGGATTTTGCGTAGGGGTATTTGACTAAGGTCACTATTATCATTGAAATGATAGTGCCCAAGAAATCTTCTTCTGCTGTGAGAGAGCGCTGGACAATGGCAGAGGGGATGAGTTGCACTTTTCTCCTCCTCCTCATCCCTACAGCTTCTGCAAATAGAAGAGAGCCCATAATCTTCTGGCGTGTTGTCCTAGTAGGCAGTGGCCTGTGATGACATGAATAATGGTGCGAATTTGTGTTCTGTTGAGAGCAATAATCTCCCTTGACTTATGGTCAGGCCACATAAGTCTGGTGGAGTGACTAATGGGACTTACCACACTCAGTCTTTCATCCTCATTATAATCTACGAGCATTTAAAACCAATGTGCTTTGGAACCTTTTTTTGCCTCCCTACGCTCGACTTAAAAGGGTAGTCATAATCGCTCTTGAGAACGAGCGGATTATTACAAAAAAAATGGAATGTTCTACAAAAATGTCTACTAGGTGTCACAAGTTACAAGACCTTCAAAAATATAAACTCTACTTGACCTGGCCTTTTAAATTCTCCTACACATCTCACTCGGTTGCTTTCAAGGAAAACGCCTTAGGTCAATATGAGAATGAGAATTCTTTGTAACAATATCCTTTTGTTTATTTTTTCTTTCACCTTTTTTTTTTTTTTTGAGTCATATACCTACCCAGCCCATACAATATATGTATATGTACATATGTATTTTTTTTTTATTTTCTAATTCCCCTTTTTTTCATTTGGAAATCGCAACAATGCCCAACTTAATGTTGATAAACACACATATTGACTCTCACTCGAAGGAGCTTATCTTCTCTAAACAAAACTTCTTCAAACGTAAATTCACTTAAGTCGATCAATGGAATTCTTTCAAGGATCTATTAACAATGTCCAAAGAAAGCACAAAAAATAATAAATAAATAAATAATAATAATAACACAATCCACTTATATGTTTCCAACACGAAAAGTAGACAAACACAGAGATGAAAAAGGAAAAAAACCACGAGAAGGATAATAAAAATGTTCACAAAACTCAGCGTGAAGCGGGAACAAAGAATCAATAAAATATCCGATTAGGAATTATATTTTGTTTTCCCTCGAATCCACTTACTTACAGCTTGGTTGTGCTTGGATGCATCAATAGGCCGACTGAAGGACTCTCACCTTGCTATAATTTTGTTCGTTACTTAGGCTGGAGACTCTCTCCTCTGGATGTACATTTACTCAATGGAAACGATAACAACTGTCGATAGGTATAGGTAACTGAACATGTCGCTCGTTCAGCTTTAAGAAATCAACAAGAGCTTAAGTGAAAGTCACTAGTGACAGGAGTAGCTTGAGGTGGTAGTAGATGGTAAGTAGCCAGGTGGAAGATAAAACAACAACAATAACAAAATAGAGGAGAAAGCAATGATGAACTCGCTTGTAATTGTCCCCTTTTAACGGTTCGCTGAATAACTTAAGGCCACGACGACGCCATAAACTTGCAAATTGAATCAAACGAATGCAAAGTGCGGAAGTAATTTCAATTTGATGGTTTCCTATAAATTTAAATAGCACAACCGTACAGGGCGCTACGCTGTGAAGGAGATAAACGATTCTGAAGATGACAGAAAACAGTTTGCTTTAAGTGTGGGTATTTTATTGTTGGCAATACTGCACAACTGTGAGGTAGTAAAGAAGAAAAGATTGTTTTGAAAGAATGCAAATAGGTAGGTAAAACTAGGTACCTTGGAATTGTGCTTAAAATTAAAAAAAAATAGGAAGGAAAGTTTCCCACATTACCATGCAATTACACTTTAATGCCGAGTACTATACTATGCTGCGAAACTTTAAGGAGACACTTAAAAGTTTTTTTTTTATGTATAAATTGCGCCTGTAAGTGGTTAGGTCTTACAACGAAGGTTTTGCTATAGTTTCGAACTTGTCAGTAATGTCACATCTTGGCATAGCCCATTATTTGCACATCCTCGAACTAAGAAAAACAAGGTACAAAAGGATCTTCATTAATGTCGGAAATAATCACACCGAGTCCTTTGATGTCAAATATGGATATCAACAGAAGAAGATGACCACTTTGTCGGTCTAGGTCTTCGCGAAAAAATAGCAAAAAAAGCAAGCACGCCTTATATTTGAACCTTATGGGCCACCAAGATCAGCTCAGATTACTGCCTTATCCCTTGTTGGAACAACGGTATGAATGGGCATATTTCAAATGTCACCAGAAAGGACAGTTATTGTAAGAAGTTACAACGTTAGTAGATAGGAAACACAAGAGACTGTCAGAACGTCATCAAACGCTTACCCTGAAATATCTCAACAACTTCTGTCCGCGATGATCAAGTATCGAAGACCAATAGCAATATTCCCAACAAACTAACAGAAATGCTGCAACTCGTTTGCTGTTTTTCAAATCGCATCTGGCTTGACGAAGAATGCCGCTGCAAAAAAAAGACGAGTGCTGCTCACAAGTTCTTTACGTAAAGGAGTCTAGAAGACCATTGGCTTATTTAAAAAAAGAAAGAGCACGATTAGTTTGCGATAGAATATATTGAACGATTTTAATCTATGTACAATATACAGAATTTTAACCAAAAAGTGAAAAACACGTTCTTAGGGAACCAGGCCATTCAAAAACCTGTAAAGATGGAGCAGGAAACCTTGTAATAGTCACAGTCGATGCTTAGAATATGAAAAATTTATTTTGCAGACTGTATAATGGCGACGAAGACCAAAATTACGATATCAGGCAGAATGTACCATTCAACATAGACTTTACTTCCGTAAAGTGAACTAGGACCGATATAAAATCTAGCAAGCCTGCTGTACCTGACAGCTTAGTGGCCGGGCTATTCCAAACAGCTGGAGATGACTTTATATGAAGCGTTCTTCTCAGATTTAGTCATTCTAGCGTAAGTCTAATAAATCGAAACTCAGGATTTATAGGGATAAAAGTCTGTTCAGCATCGTTTGCGAGCATACATTTGTATTGTGTGAACGACGGAGGCCTGTCAGCGTGGTTTTTGTCTAGGAAAGTCAACAATAGACCAAATTTGAACACATAAGCAGATCCTGAAGAAAACTAGTCCAAATCGATACACTCTATCGATTTTAAGATCACCTATGACAGTATTTATAAAGCCAATCTTTTTTTTTTTATAATTCACTAGCGCTAAAGGGGTTATGAATACCCTTATGATGCTATTCACACAGCGCTACCTTTTTTGTAACTGCTTTGCTCTCTCCTGCAGAAGAAGGCTTTTTTTTCATCAGTAGCTTCAATTGGTTTAACGAGTAGGCTTCCGCTTAATCTATGGCATGCTTTGAATTAAGTTCGATTACACAGTTTCAGCTGCATGTGTTTTTATGGTCATTGCACTTCTTCTTTATTAACTTAGACTTCGGCTTCGGTTCACACTACTGTACGGATCCACCTGAAATTTTGTTATCAGTCTTGGAGCCTCCATTAATAAGCAGCGTATGGCCTGTATTCGTATCATGGAGACTGTGCTTTCCGATGAACTTTTGAAAGACATTTTTCCAAGTTGAAATCTCCGAGAACAATGTACCCGTGGAGTTTTAAGATCAAGCTTTGATGCCTATCACAACCAGCTCATCATGTCAGTAATTCTAAACCTTCGTTAATTTTTTACGACAAATTTGACGTGTTTTTCTCTTCTCGTGAATTTCTCCCTAGAATTTGTCATCTATGAAGAATCCTTGGACACATCTCAGATCGTAGTTCGTGGACTTTTCGAGTCATGTTACTATTCCGGTGCCTGAAGCTGTAGCTTTCACACTTCTCTTCACTGGATAAGAAGCAAGGTATAATGAAATCAGAAACTCAAAGCTTTCTGACTCTCGACCTGAAATGTCTTTATGGATCTGAGTTCCGAATATGATTAGATATCCTTTTTGTTTTTTGAACATTCCCTATTCGAAGTACTATTTACACGATAGAAGAATAATTTCAAATGCATTCATCTTTTGAAGCCTTAAAAAATCGTATCAAACTTACAACAGCTTTCCAATAATTTCATGTTCCATACAATTCAAATGCAAATGTCCATACCTATCACTGATATTCATTTCTCGAAGTCTAAAACTAAGCTCCAAGCGAATAGCTCACGCTGACACTCTTAAGCTGTCACTATTGCCAGTTGATTTATTGTTTCCGGTCTTAGGCTGTCGTGTCATTGCCCATCTCAGTGTTTTCTAAGTTCACTTTTGTTCTTCTTTCTCAGAAATTACTTAACAAATAAATATCAAAAAGGAACAGCAGGACTATATCCTTTTAGTCTACTTTAAAGCAGGCCTGTCGTCATTGCTGGCTGTTAATGATGACAGAAGGATTTAGAGATATCAAACTGTGGATAAGTGTTTTCGTGGAGACGTCCTGTATTCAATTGTTTTCAATGACATAATTATTTTGTATTTAAATAAGCCTTTGATACAAGTGCTATTTGTAGTGATGTATTGTTGTGGAGGGCTTGGGAACTTTTGAATGGCTATTTGGAATTTTGAAAATTCATTATTGTTTGACAAGATGGTCGTTTAATGAATTCAAAAGCAATTGAATCGAGGCTGTCTTCTGTTATTACCTGTCACAGCGGGAAGTTAACTTGATTAATTGGTAGAAAATTGACTGGAAACCATCGAGAAGGAACTATTGTAAGAGGGCTTACACCTAGCGGGTATTACCCTCTGGAAAAACAAGATAATTAATGAGGACTTAGGTAAAGTATGCGATGGCTTTGTGTCAAGAAGTGACAGACGTTAATCGACATTTGGCAGTCTACACTGCTAGAGGAAGCTTTTACGACCTAGAAATGAGGCTCAAATGGAAAACAGATGAAGATAAAGATTTAGAACAGCAAAAAACCTTGGGGTGTGCCTTACAATTTGGTGATTATAAAGCTTCAATATACATATTGTCCTTCATAAGTAACACGACAGTTTTCAATTGAATACTGAAAAAGAATCAGAAAACTAGGAGAAGCTGTCCCTTTGATGAATGCTGAACTCAAGATAAAGTCGAAGCTCTTCATAAAACACTTGAAATTGCTCATCGATTCCAGGATTACTTTCAAAGAGAACTTGGATTATATGTTAATAAGTCTTTGAATAAGTCCTCTCTAGTGTTATGACCAAAGCCAATATTTAGTAGGCGTATCTTATTCTGAGACCCTATTACCGTGAAGTAAAGCTTCGGATTAAGCATTAAGTTTCTCAGAAACTCCTATATTGTTCTGAAAGCAGATGTCCGCGACGAATACCTTAGGGAAGGATTGGTATTAGAAAAGAAGATTAGTCCTACTACTGAAAGGATCCTTGACTTTTGTGCATATTGGACACTATGCGAGAAATACTGAAGCGAATCATAACCGAAAGCTTTAGGCCTGCGATCAAGGATGCAGTAGGCTTTGCAGATCGCCGGTATCGATTCCAGAAGGCGGTCTCCACGATCGATGGCATCGATGAAGTCATCTACACTGTTGAGTTAGCTATCCAAGAAAAATGTAGCAAGAACTACTGCGCCATCATCACAATGGGCATTAAAGAACCTTCAACATCTTGAACTAAAAAAACATACAGCGACCACTGTCGGACTGCCTATGGAAGATACTTATGGACTACTTCAGAAGCAAGGTTACTCGGTTCGTTCGTACTCGTTCCAAACGAGTATTGACTCGTTTTAATCTCTGCAAGGTATTACCCTAGTGCTGTACGTCATCGAAGATAGAAGAAGATAGTACATGGTCGCAGGCGGCCATACAAAATGTATGACCATGTCTTAGCCTTAGAATCCCGATGTCATCAAAATTAATTGACAACATGTACCTTTCGCCCAGGAGAAACAAGAGCATGAATACAACGAAGCTATGAGGATAGTTGGAGAATGGCTGACGTCCATTGGCCTACAACTTTCAGAGAAAAAGACAGAAGTACTACGCATTAGCAGGAGGTATGTTGTGGAGACTTTAATAGTCATCTTAGCGTCGTCATAGATGTTAAGCTATTGAATAATGTCTAACCAAGATATTCAAGAAATCAAGAGTTCCAACGTCAATACTGCTCTACGGTTTATAAATCTGAGCCGGTGCCATGGAAACCTACAGAACGAAATCAAAGCGCTGAATTTGAGCGGCTCTCTTATAATTTCATCATATGACGGCTGACAAAAAGCGAAACAACAACATAATCAAGCATATGATGGACACGGAAATATGTTCGGACGCAGTTAGCAAGCTACACGCTATTTAGATCGGTCCTTCAGTATCTTCCGGATATTTTGAGATTTTAGTTTAGCCTTATAGAAACCCTGAAGGGTTTGCTCGTGGGACTTTTCCTCGACTCGATCGGCGATACTACCCTTACCCTCCACAGGCTCACAATTGTGAGTTTCCGAATTTTCTCTTTAAGGAAACATCAGCAGAATCAGCATCTACAACAGAGACATCGATCATTAGACTAAAGGGTGAGTAAAAGTCATGTTTCCACGTTATCAGTAGCATAAAATTGCCCACAAGGCAATGTTTTCGTACCCCTCCCGTGAGTACTGCTCATAAACATTAGCAATCAGGGCAATAAAGCTATAGATAAAAAAGAAAGAAAGTCCCTTAAGAAAATATTTACGAAACTATTCGCCAAGAATTGTCTAGCATTTCGTTAAAAATAAGAGATGGCACAATATCCAAACAGTTGGGCTAAGTTAAGGGGTTCTTTCACTGTACTGTATCCTGTTGAAATCATATGAAGCCTTTTCTAATAGAAGACAACTCTGGTCGGATTGTAGGAGTGGAAGGATTGTCTATGTCTATATGCTTCGAAAGCCCCATTTCGACTTGAAATAATCAACACCTCGCCTCTTAATTGAGTTACTTTGTTTTGCAAGTCTATCATCAAACAGTTGCCGAAGGATGTGAAAAAAAATCTCCTCTGCATCTCAGTCCCTTAACAGTGTGAAGCTTTTTGTTGTTTCACATTTTCTCTCATCTATATCCCACTCGGGATCAATCCTTTTATTTCACAAATGATTCCCTGTCACATGCTATTGCTGGCGCAGTACAATACCTTTCCCATCTTTCTATTAAACAACAACAGACAATAATCGAACAGGATATTTTTCAATTTATTTTCCAATTCAAATAATAAGGATACGAGCAGCACAAAACTTCTTCAGTGTTCAATTTGATATTTGATGCGAAGGCTTCTCATCTGACGTTGGTTGATAAAGTGAAGAACGAGTGTTGACTGTCTGCCTTTTTGCTTTTCTTACAGGAATACAGCACACTAATGTAATACAAATATGATGAGCAAACGAAAAACGAAAGCAGAGAATGAGAATTGAGAAAATAAATGTGCAAGGATATGGATGGCATATAGTGTGGCTGTAGGTTGTAAAAGTTTTCTCTTTGTTTGGATCAGAGGAATACGATAGCATTGCTGCAGATGGATAGATATCTGTAGGAGCTTACTGCACACAAAAGGTTGCTATTCGTGGTTTTGTATTCGGTATTCGACAAAGGTAGAATGGGAAAATCTAAGACTGTAGCTTGGTTTATAATGTCAATGTGATTAACCATTTCCATTAGTAAATCTAGCAATTTTTATGAACTCTGTTTTGGAGTTAGGAAGGTTAGGAAAGGACGAAAAATTATGTAGTCCTCAGTTCAAAGAAACTTACTTTCAAAACAGGAAGAGCTGGCTATGAAGACCTCTTCCATTATTTACATATTCAGCTCATTTATCTCTTTGACAACATTGCAATGGGCTTTGCTCTGAGTCTAAGTGAGTCTCTCGGTATTTCTTTCTAACTAACCTCAGTGACAATGCTCAATGCCATACGAGACAGCTCCATTTCAAATACGTGGTGCTTTGCTACATATATAGTTAGACTCAAAGAATTTGGGATACATTACCGAATGCGCTGACTAAACACTTAAGTGATTATAGGTATTACCCTCAAGCTTAACTATAAAAAAATCTTCATAGTGAATTGTTCAACAAGACCAGAATGTAACAACGGGGAAGTGAAGAAAGGCTTTGACAAACTAGTGTACACTGGCGATTTGAAAATAGACTGCAGCGTCGGCGCAGGCATTTTGTCCACAAAGCTTTATGCATCGAGATCCTACCATCTGGGAGGGTATTAAAAAAAAAAAAAAAACGCATAAGGAAAATATTTCCGTCTTCATAGCCAAGCTGCAAGGACATAGACTAGGCTTCAAATTATTCTAAACTGGTAGAGCCATGCCAGAACGAACTCAACTGAGCAGATGACAAAGAAAGCTAGAATTCTTCTACTTTTGAGTTCAAGGTCACAACGACATTCCAGTTAATCAATGAGCTGACGAGATAATCAAGCGAGGACTAGACATTAGTGGAGTACTCGCGAAAAATATTCAATATCCTGTCTGAGCTGTTAAGAGCATTTAACTCTGAAATTCTTTATAGGTGACCAATATAAGTCCAAATATGTGAACAAACTGTGACATATGTATGAAGCTATGGCCAAATAAAGTAGCCCAGGTAGTCATCCCTATAGCAACATCTGAAAAAGCTACAGAGACAATATTCATGGAATAACGTAAGTAGGAAAGCTTCAAATGGAGTAAGAAGAGCCCGAAGCATCATTGACTCTCTATGTTAAAATGAAAGAATAAGACAGCTATAGCAGTAATACGAGTTAAAGAAGATCCTTGAATGTTATGCATAGACCTGGATAAGGAATGGAGAATCTGCTGCTGTATGTCCAACTTACTCACAGATCCACAGATCAATAGTTCAGTGGCCCGCTCTGAGTAAGGGTTAAAATTATAAAAAAAAAACTTACAAGTGCGCAAAGAACACCAACTTCCAGTTAATGGTTTTGAAGCATAATTTGTTTGCACTCAGTATATACAAATGTATGACCAAAAGCTATATGAAGCCATTTCGAATAAGGAGAGTTCAATAATTACACCCTTTAGCTGACGAAATTTGTAAGGAATTCCCTTTTTGGCCAACACAAGCAACTATGCCTCTTTTGCATACACAAGCGCCTAGACATGAAACTTTCAAAGCTTCTAACTACGGCCATCGCATAATTTAGTATTCTCATCATTTCGATTTACGCCTCTTTGGTCCTGCACTCAGCTGAGCTCATCTCCATATGTGAAAATTTCCAAGTGCCTTCTCAACCGACAATTACACCAGCAGCATGACAGTAAAATCCGAAAATCATTCCCGAGAATTCTCTCTCGGTAAATTAGGCAAACACATCTTGATTTGTAACCACAGACAGAGAGGGATAAATTATTTGCCAGAAAGAAAACCCAGGACACGTTCAACAATCATCCCTTGTCACCTGGTAATGAATAATTAAACCATCTGGAAAATTTTCTATGCAAATAAACGTCCCGATTGCCTTGCGAATTTTAATGCCACAAAATTGGCATGGCATTCAAGCTCGAGCACATCGTGTGAATCATTGGGTTTTTGTAGAAAAGTTACAAATGATTGTGTTATACAAAGTGGTAGAAATGGAATTTGATTTGTTTGTTTAACTGTGACATAATCTCCACAATTTATTTCATTCTCTTGTTATCCTTGATCATGTGCTCAATTGAAGGAACATTTGTTAAAGTCATGAGTTATGGATAGAAGTTAATATATTTACGAAACCAAGCTTGCAGAGATGTGAAACTAAAGCGAGAGAAATTGAAGGAAAGTACATTAAGGATGTTTTACTAGATGTCCTTGACCACCAAACTAGGCACTATGGATGATGGTGGCCTCAGATTCTTATTCTTTCTGAGATGTTATCTCTACGTGTCAGTTTTCAGTCGAGTATTTGAAGTGGAATTCCATCGAGTCTAAAGGACCTGAACGACGATGGTGTCATTCTTTTGTTAGGGAATGTTGGTGTAAAATTGTTTCCATGCATTCTTTTGCGAACATTAAAAAGTTTACTAGTTGCTTTTCCAATGCACAAATGCGTGGTTCTCACAAAAAAAAAAGTTTCCTTACTCATTAGAGGTCTTTCAACTACGGCTTAGAAGGATTGGTAGAAGTGTAAGACTCCTCATTGCACATTTAAACTATTCCAATGATTTCTTCCAAGTTTTCTGTTATCTTCATTGCTGCAGTCAGTCGATAGAACACCCTAGAATGATAATTCGACTCTAGGCATAGGTTAGGTTAGGTTGTAGGGGCCGCATTTATGTACAGCCGCACTCGAATCTCAATGGATCCATTGTGTTCCCCGGTGTGGTGTGGGATACCTAAAATATGGAGTTATTATTTTTGTCAGTTGGCCCTCCCTGAACCAACCTGAGTTCCGAAGGAATTGTAGGATGGTTCTCGGTGGCTTGCTTGACATTTGGCCCAGATCACTGAAGAAAGTTTCTCCGAGGGTTGTCTTTCTGTTTCTGGTAAGGCTTGGGCATTCGCATAGGAGGTGGAATGTGTCCTCCTCATCGTCCGGACTCTAGGCATGGATTGTGGTCCTTTTTTTTTTTAAAGAAGGAATGCTTCATACACCATCTTCAGTGACCAAGTTCCCCAGGTGTGTCAAACTCTTAAAGACTAAGCCCTCTGCAGTTTCAGATAGAACGGCTTCTTGCATTACTTCAGGGTGGTGTCCCTTTCCCTAGCCTCTATGGGCTCTACTTTTTAATGGTCTTGACGGATTTATGTACTCATCACTTCTCTTTATCTTCAGCACTTCTTCGAAGTAGGAGTACACTCTGTTCCAGGTTTTATCACTCGTGCGCATTACTGTTACAATATTGCCCGGTTTGTGGTCCTAGTCAGCTCAATACTCTTCATTACTTCAAATTTCACTTTGCTGATCCTTTGCAAACACCATGCATACTTCAATCCCAGTCTTCCTCATAGCCCTACAAGAATGAAACTCCATCTTAAAATATATCATCATGACTGTCCCATAAGTGTTTCCACATTTTCAATCAACTCTGCCATTACTCAAGACTGAGTGCATTTCAGATGTCGAACCATAGAAACTAAAACCCTTTGGGGGAAAAAAAATTAACCTGCAACTACTCCAACGACTCAAATAAAAAAAAAAATTCTCAGCACATCCAGTTCAGACAGCTTTTCACAATTCGTTGGAGCCTACATTTTCCCAAATAAAAATTTCAAGTCACGAATTCTATACCTCTGCACACACTTATGAATTATGATGAAGTGCGAGTTCACTGCCCAACCCATGTCCTTGCTCGGTCTAATTTTCTATCCGCCAGTCGGTTGCCAACTTCGGGGGCAACTCATGGATGATGGTCAATATGGTAGCATAACCGAGTGCATCCCTTCGGACTTTAAGGGACTCGTACATAAACTAACAAATTATGTATGTGCGCCCTTATGCTCAGTGGACGTAGAGTTTTTATGCATGTGTGTGTGTTTGTACATTGTTTCAGGATAGAGTTCCCCAGACATTCTCATAGAAACTAAATACATTATCCTTAATCATTGTTATTATTGTTGGGATTTGGAATTTTGAAATATTTTCAAGGGAACATAAACTTTTCCATTTGTCTCCGTTGCTGTTTCCGGTCGTCTCGTTGTCCTCCCTCTGTATGCGTTATCAACGTCGGTTTCCCCAGGAAACAATCTAAATGAGGAACTTTCATGAGAAATGTTACACAAACTACTTTAACACAAAAAACGCACACAAAAAAAAAATAAGTTTTTGTCACAAAAAAAAAGAAGAAAACTGTTTGTGATTGATTATACCGGAAGGAGGACTGTTTTCTCGTGAGCTGTTGTTCAACCATGGAACTATGTGCGTGGGAGTAATGCGCACGGTGATTTAGCAAAAAATTACTTGGACATTTGGGACTACGTACGTATGATAGTTTTGAAAATGTTTACATTTATCATTTTGAGTTTATTTAGAGACACTCGTACAGTTTATGACGACTGCTGGAGGAGACTGTAGAGTTGGGAGTTGGCAGTGACATTCCAAAAAGTTTTTGTTTTTTTTTGTTTCTTGACAGATTGCCATTGCTGGATGAGAACATTTTGTACACTGTGGTAGTTTGTGGAATGCGTTGATGAGTTTTGAAGTAAATGAACGATCGAAAGTGCAAAAGGGAAAGAGAGTGTATAATGTTTAGAAGGGACATCGTCCTTGCTAGGTTCGTTTTTGAGCTTACTTCCATTTTTGAGGGACTCTGAGTTAATGATCCATAGGAGTATCTGATGGCCATGCTGAGAATGAGCTGTGCGAACGGGATCATTTCATGTGAAGGAAAAGTTCTGAACAGGCTGTGGATTATTGGAGGTTAGTTATGACATTAATCGTAATGCATGGTTTAATGACTTAGTGAAGGCCCTTTAAAAAGAAAAGCTGTAATTCCTAATAATGACTAAGATTTAAAGGGAAGCCTGTCTTTGAAAGCAGGATCTATAAAATCGATTGCAACAATAGGACAACAACCAGCTAGGACATGCAGGACTTTGGGCTTGTAAAAAATATGGTTATGCTTTTACTTTGCTCTGATGGTAAGCTAAGAGCAGGCACTGGTCCCTCATAGAAAGTTCGGTATTAGAAATTGGATTAACATTTCAAACTTGTTGATCACAACTAAGGCTGTAAGCAAATAGATCACGTCCAAAATTGCAGAAGTGACTAGGTAGGTAGGTAGAGGTGGCGTTTCAACAAAAACCCAAATAGCGCTAGATGTGCCTTTTTGTTACCGCGACTATTTTGCCCTGGAGTGATGTGTGTTGTTAAGAATGTAGGCCAGTCGGTGCCTAGATCCAGCCTATGGAGTTAAGAAAGTGGATTACATCCCGCATCCCTTTACTCGAGATGTCATTAAGGTCGTCGAACAATGGTTGGCTTAGCCGGACATTTGCAGAGGAAATGGGAAAGAGTTCGGTTCTCATTTTCGTTCCCGCAGTTGCGGCAGAGGGGGTTGTATGGGATACTTAGTTTGGCCGCATGCTCTCGAATCGGCTAATGCCCCGTTATCACCGTAATTTTGGCGGTATCTTAGCGGGTTCTGTTTATTAGGTCTTTGGTTCAGCATTTATCGTAGGTCGGCTATATTTTCCTCGACATGGCACGTTTGGTAAACTCTCTCCATTGGAGGTTTGCCTTCTGCAACAAGAGTGATAAGTGACCATAGAAGGGATTATTCGTTACATTGACAGCTTGTTAGTCGAAAAGACTCATTAATCAATGCCAGTTACATTTTAGTAAAGCTCTAAAAGCCGTGCCTTAAGAGATATCGAAAGCTATTAAAGCAAACTCTAGTGTCCCTTACGGAACCTATCTTGGAGAGTTAATCTTTATACAATTCAATCAACGACGCCTAACTCGTCGTTCAGGACTCTGATCTATCAATCGATACAGATGACATGGACATTTTTAGATGCATATCTTCTCTGGTTAACTCTTACCTTCTACAGAAAGGTCTGATTAGGTTCTCCTGTTGGTTTCAAATAAATTTCTAAGAGCTCTATGCCGCCTTCCATAGTCTATTTAAATTGCAACAAGCATGTGCCCTCAGCACGTGATTTGGATTTTATTTTTGAATATGAACTCAACTTTTGTCCACACATCTATAATATTTCAAGAAGAGCCAACTCTGCACTTGGCCCTCGACAAAAGAATTCTCGGATCGAAATGCTACAAAATTACTAAAAATTACCTTCTATAAGTCTCTCTTCGAGTATGCTCGTCAAGTACATATAGTTGTTCCATCACATTGTCCAGATCATGAAAATGGTGACAGTCCAGTACAAGTTGGTGGTTTACCTAGAACTTATAACAACAGCAATAGCCTTTGGAAAAATGTCGAGATGTTGAACACATACTTTTCATTCGTCAGTCGATAATTGGTAATGCTAATTGTCCCGGACTATTGCAAATGATTCCTATGCCCCCGTCTAACTTTCATTAAGTGTCTCGGCGTCATCCACAACGACAATGTCAGGAGCTACATAGTAGAAGAAGAATTTAAGTCTGTTAGGCACCGGGTTTGCGAATATTCTTGCTTCAAGGAAGTGAACAGAAGACTAGAGACTCTGGTAGTTATGTCTTTTATGAGCCAGAAGGCCTACGTGAAAAGACCTAGACTCATTGGTTTTGCTTACAGCTTCTTAAGTTAAAATTGATACTGTTAAAGTAAATCCAAATGGAGTTCCTCCCTTCAGTCAAAGGGAACGAAGCACGTTGTGCCGCCAGGATGTAAGCTAGGTTCCTATCGCTTACAGGGTGTACAAGCAAAATAATGGAAAACATCTCTTAAAAAAAAAACCCACGACATTGCAGTAAGGTTGGAGGCTGTTGCCAAAAATAGTTAAAAATGGATGAAAGTGGGTATTCAAAAACCCATCGTTCACTTTCATTACTCGAGCTGGTCAAGTACTACTGTAACTCGGTATTTACGCTCAATTTACATATGTGTCTGTTCATGACATTCGATTACATTGAATTGCGTGTACCTTTCAATCTTCATTTCATGTGATGGTTCAATTAAACTCCACGCCTTCACTGAAACAACCGTTTAGTCCTTTGCTCATAAATATACAACAGAGAGAGCCTGTTTCATTTTTTCCATTCGGAAATGAAATTGTTCTCATTTCCGAATGTCCCGTACAACAAGAAAATTAATTCAGATTCTTGGAACCAGAGTATAAGAAGAAAGATACCAAGTTTCAAGCCATTTTCAGAATTAAATTCCAACAAGGATAGCTATTTTGAAAAAAAAAAAGGAAAAACGTTCCGCAGCAAAATAAGAATCAAAAAACGAAAACAAAAAGGAAAAATGCAAATATGACTGAATGGAGATATCGAAAGCCATCAATCACTGTTGCTGGAGGACAACAAAGCGACAACGGTAGTCGCAAAAATAAGGAGTACCAGAGTCTCATAGGCCTGCATGGCCTCTGTCAGTCGCTGATATACAACAGCATAACGTAGCGCATGGACTATGATTGAAAAGTTTGCGCTGTTTTCAACGAGTTGACAGTTTAATTTCAATATGCTCCATCGACCCAGATCTGACTGGAACCGAATTTTAATGTTTCACTTGCACTGTGAACTGTGAAGTTATTTTTTTTTCTCTTTTATCCTTCGGGGTGTTTCAATTCGTTGTTGATACTTTGTTTTTGGATTTCGTAAAATTTGAGTTTTTTTTTTTTTAAGGACAATCGTTCCAGCATACGTTTGAGGACAACAAAAAAATAAAAAATTGAAAAGGATGAGGCCGTACTTTATGGAATGAAAAGAGATTTCAGATTTTTCTTTGCTTAATATCTGTTCGGGACCTTGCTTCAGATTTTTGTAAATTATGCGATTCGTTGTCAGATTAAACAAAACGAAAGCTATATATGCGCTTGTCTATGGGAAATGGAAGTAACAAGTCTTTTTGATTTCCAACCAATCAGACGGGACTGATCCTATCTGTTGCATATGATACGATTTATTAGAAGGACAACTTTTTTCTCAAAACAACGAACATAACATTAGATAACGAGTCCCAGAAAGGCTTTCAGAGTCATTATGATATTTCGAAGACTATATAGAAAATAGCCAAGAAATACAGCCTCGTTTAAAGCTTTACCATCGAAATCAGTCATGAATTGATCAATAAAACGAAAGGCGTTGCAAGATTCAATGGGAAGGTTCTCTTGCATCTTTCAAGTCGAACTTCATGCTGTCAAAAAAAAGAACTTTAATGAATTTAAGTAAAAGCAGACTTAGAATGCTTATTGACTTCCTTCTAGGAGAAAAGAAAGAAAAGAAATTGAAAATAAAAGGATTTTCAAGGCTGTCCGATATACCATTTTGAAGATTGACTGCTCTAGAATACATCTTCACGTTATTTCAAGCCCTTGGGTAGTGTAAACTGCCGATTACCAAGTGAATCTTGGAACCCCTATTGACAATTTGCTTTAGGGCTTGACTTGTCAACATAAGTATTGTTTACACAGCTAACCACCTAATCCGCAGACTGGTCTTCTTTTCTGAAATATTAACGCAACTAGAAAACGATTCCCAAGTTGAAATATTCAAGCGACAAATATCTCTTCAGATCACTCCTTCCTTGCCAATAGCGACGTTTTGCCATAAGTAGAGGCTTGTATTTGGTTTTATCAAAACCAACTTCCTTTTTCATCGGTTTTTATGTATAATGAGGAGGTGTGAAGTTTAATTTAGGTTCTGTTGGTTGTTTGTATGCGTCCTCGAGTTTTTTTCATCTTAAGTCTTGAACGTTTAAAAGCCACTTATGTAAAAAACGATAGAAGTACATGATCAGATACAAGAAACAAAGTATAGGCAGATTATAGGTGAGCACTTGGGTTATAAGTTGTAGCCTTGTCCGAAGGACGCTTTCAACAACATCCTAGTTTTGTCACCAGAAGGGGTGGTATCAGTTCCTATGGATTGTCTTGCGCTGCTAGCAACGTTTTTGCTTTACGTATCCTCCAGAGCGGAATGAAGATGGAGAGGTGACGAAAAACTAGGCCACATACAAATTTGCTGACCAACAAATTGACTAATGGGTAACTTAAACCTTAAAGGTATCAAGTTCTTGCCTATAATCTAACTTCGCTTTTCAGCCGGAAATACTTGCAATTGATGGGGCTGGCCACATACTCAGCAGAGACTCAACATCGCAGTGCATATCGACAGTTAGACAGCTATTAAAACACTCGCTCCGGCAACCGTATCTTCTAAATAAGATGAAGAGTGTCGAAAACAATTCGCGTTTTTGAAAAGTCGTTTTGTCATCGCCCTACTCCGACTCTCAGATCATAAAGGTACATGGAAGGCGAGATCAAAATATGGCCCTTGTCAAGATCCAAAAGAAGTACGACGCAAGCAACCCACAATACCAACGGATTGCCAGAACTTCTATCCCCCTAAAATCCAATGCCAAAAGCATCAATATTCGTATGAAGATGCACTCATTTCATAGGAAACCCATAAACTCCGCAAGATATTTTCATATTTAATTGCTATATTCCACTAAAGCCCCTCATATTGAATTGCAATTATTATTATTATTTTTTTTTATATAACCGAACTTAATTAACATCCTGATGAGTTTCTTCGATTACAATGTCGTTTCATATTACATTAAATGATAGTATTTAAATTTAAATTGTGTGCATGCAAAAAATATAAATATGCAAATGGAAAATTTGCTTTTAAATTATTTTTTAATCGGAATTCCCTTGGGAATTTTTTTTTTTATTTTTTTGTATTTTCGTAACCCTATAAAATATGTTAAAGCAGTAGGCAGGTATTATTACTTCAGTAGCTATTACAAATAACATATTGTCGCTAATTTTTTTTTTTAAATTATTGAATTATGTTTAAATATTTTCACATGTTTTATGTGCAATGATTTCATGTCCATCATGTACAGAAATTAAACAACATGCATTTAAATCACAAATTGCGTTTATTCAAAATTAATATTTTCGTGTTTTGTAAAATTACTGGGCATGTGCATATATTATAAAATCTTACATAACATTGTTCGGCGTGTTACATTAATTATATTGAACAACGATATAATATTTATGTGGTAAATGTAATATTTAATGACTCATTGTTGTAAAATCGCATTAAAAAAATCGTAAAAATATAAGATTGATTGAACAATTTAAAAAAAAGAAGTGAGTGTTTATATTGTCCGTTTAATAGAAAACACATGCTACAATGACATCAATTAAGCTAAGAGAAAAACGAATTCCAACAGTTCTATAATACTTTGTCAGAAGGAAATGGGTATCGTTTTAGGTGTCCTTACAGCGCAATGAGCAATAGAAGTTCACGCATTATAACTTGGTCTACCCTACAATGACTACTGTAGAACAAATTTTCTGTAACACATAGCTTCTTAAATGGGCTTGAGGACTTCCAAATTGCAGATTTGAGGAAACTTCTTAGACTCCTATCCCTTTTGAGGTTGTTCCTAAGTAAATCGCCTTTTAACGGCCTCCCTTCTGATACAAGTATACAAGCAAGTCTCACGTTATTACCTACTTAGTAGGCGGTTTGGTTGAACAGGTGACTGTATCTCGTATGGTTCAGTCTTCAAAGGTCTGTGTTAGTTCGTTGATGACCGTTCGGCCTCCCTGAACTAACCCCAATTCGTAATGAATTCCAGAATGAAGGGACAGACATAAGCGAAACTTCGTGTGGTTCAAGCATGTAAGCAAACGCTTAATGAAAATTCGCACTAAGGTTTAATTTGTAAACATGAGTCTCATACGCCAACAAAAAATGAAGACCATAATTTGGCAGTGCAATACGGAGAACTTCTGAATTCGAATTTGTATGCAAAACTATGGAAGCTTGAAAGCAAACTTTACCAAACAGCAGATTTTCATCAATTCACTTAAGTCCTATCGTTGGTTATAAGCTGATATCAATTTGAGCTTTTTTGTCAGATCGTTTGAATTTACCTATCTACCATTCTTCGGAATGAAAATTAATTAGAGCCATGCACTCGTTAACTTGATGTCCACCTCTCGTTCATTTGCGCCATCAAAATATTCTCCCTCACATTTGTTGCATTTGTTAACATTCACAGTCACTTCGTATAGGTCCAGTCAGCAGGTATCGCACCTTGTCCACAGAGTTACTTTTGATGTAATACAGGATGCCCACTTTAAAGTTCACATAATTGTTTTGAGGTACATACACTGGTTCTTCCACCTCGAAAGCAATCTACAAAATGTTGCTTGAAAATTGATGATACTGTGCATGGTACACTTTGTTGGCGTAGTCAACAATAATGCGGCCTCAGCTGAAAGTGCATGGGAACATTTTCGAAAACAAGCTTTATGCTAGCACTATGAGGTACATATACATACGACTCGATAGGCAAAAGAAAGCAAAAGAAAAACATTGGAAGGGTATAGCTGGGGCAGATGCCAGTAATTACAAGTAAGAAAATTTGAAAACGTATTTTCTGGTGTCAGAAAATGCTGTAGGTTTAGATTTTTGAATATATAATCAACGAAGTAATTTCGGTTTTGTGCGTGCAGTGTCGAGTAATTTTCACACGCATTGACTTAGCACTCTTCCCAGGATTTTATCGGACGATGAAGAGGCTGACGCATAATCAAGAAAAGGGTTAGTTTTCGCTGGCAAAGTAGACTTCGACTTAAGCTTTCAAAAACTCTTTCCGTCAAGAGAAAGTTAAGATATAGAACGGGTCATTTAATGGAACAATACATACATTTTCAAAGACGGCTTCAAAATGGACGAAGCTCCGGAATATACCCAGAACAACCTGCCATTTTCCGATCAATAAAATTTCCAAGCCACGCTAGTTTAGGCGCAATCAATGCCCCCTCATTCTAAAATGAAGTCTTGTTAAGATGAACTTAACTCACTCTGTTCTGTCGCGAGTTATAGAGGTGTCCATGGCAATGAAAAGGTGGATTACCTTACAAGAACAGTGCCAAACTGAAAATGGTCGATCACTCAGCTTGGATCTCTGCAGAGGTATCTCAACTCAATGTACACTTAAACTTTTGGAAACTGATGAGAAACGGAACACATTCTATCATGTCGCAAAAATAAACGTCCTTATCACTAGTAATCAGCATCCTCGTGGGCCATGGTGGCATATCTTAAAATAATGCGGCAAGGTACTGTCAACCTCTGCTGGTGCTGTGGCGAAATAGACGGAGAAGAGGAGATAACATACTTCTTTGGCGACTACCCGAGTCTGAGCGCAGCTCGATGAAGCTTGCCGCCACACCACACCTAACGCCTTGGACCTTCAGATCAATTTGAACAATTTCAAAAGCGGCACTAGAGTGAGGCATAAAAGACGGGAAGCATGTACCTATGTATATAAGAGGTAGGTAGACTGTACCAGATCTTTACAATTTTTGCAGCTTCGGCTGCTTTGAGAGAAACAATACAATAGGTACAATCCTATACTCTATTATAATAATAACAAAAAAAAAAAGAACAGTCCTGTACTTCTCACCTTTTTATCTGGCGCCTTTGCAGCGGTACGTTCCCAATTCTTGGCGGAAAGTGTGTGTAGTATTCATTCAACAATATGTGAAAGGTAGCCACACAACGGCCAAGGACTACAAACGGCAGACCTATCAGCATTTCCTTCTTCATTCTGAATCCCCTGAATCGATCCGGCGTAACTGAGTAACGCGTTTTCAAATCAACTTAAGAGCAGATAAACAGCAAAGAGCGTAATTTGAGGAAGCCTAAAAGTGGAGTTATTTTTCGACGATCTATGCCTAAGTCCACGAATACATGGCCATAATGGCTTTATTATGACGGCATATCCTGACGACGTCACCATTCTGGTACTATGGAGAATGGAGGTACATTTTTCTTCCAACTTTCCGAAATTGCTGGGCTAAAGATCGAGGTCTAGGTTGAGGTCGTGCTCTTCAGAAGAAGAAGATTGATCCCAACCTTACAAAACATTATTCACTTAACACTTTAGATGACCGCAAAGTATCTAGGTGAAGTTTTTGACTTACGAAAAGAAGAAGGTTTAGCTTAATCCATTGGCAATGAGGTACATTCCATCTCTGATATCATTACTCATAACGACTGTTTTGCTGTAACCTACAACGACTTCTGTTGGGTACTTCCAATGCAAATGTTCTGACTGACAGAAGACCGATGCTTCTTAATTTGAGTTTCTAAATTTAGACAAAAGACTAACTTAAAAATGATGACAGTCTGTAATTTATACGGTTCACGGTATTGGAACCTAGTTTAATAGCATTTTAGTACAAATTGGTACATACATTCCTTCAAAGTATATTTAACCACACATCAGTACGTTCAAAAGCTCAAAGAAAAAAAGTTTCAGTGGCCCTTTGCTTGTTCTAAATAAACATAAAAATAATTTTGGTAGTAATCACTATGGCTTTCACTAATCTTAATTAGTCTAAGGATAATTAGAAAAGCCAGAATCATAAGCATCAATCTCTTGATGCTTAAAGTGACACCAACAATAATTAGAACATGCAATAAAGTAAATCCTTTTATGCACTCTTGTGACATTTTACCTAAAATGTACAATCAACTTAATAGCAAGAACTTTGTCTAACGCAAAAGGGGACAACAAAAAAATAAACACCAAACTTTCTTTGAAAAGCCTTGTTATAACTTCAAGAGCAACTCATTGTAATTAAAAAGCAATTAAGTGGTTTCGTTGTAGCACTTGTGTCTGCTTAATGGATCAACTTGTATAATTCTCACAATTTTTGTCTTCTCTTACGACAATTTGCCTAAAGTGTTCAAATAGTTTTTTTTTTTTGGTTCTTTACTTCTTGTTCTTGTTTGTTAGTGTCCTTCGTAATTTTCTAGAACAAGGATTTACTGGTTAGAAATCGTAATAATGCTAGTGGCAAAGGGATATGAATTAATCACTACTAAATGTGGATGAGATAAAAGTTTTTTTTTTTTTTTTACAACAATCATAGTAAATCTGAACATATAAAGTCACGCAATCGTTAAAGATATACCACAGCATGTAACGTGAAGGAAAAAGTTTTCCAATGAGTTTGGCCTTGTGTTTGATATCCAGAGAATGCGTTTCAAAACGAATTACTTAGTAGGGAATGAAGGTTTTTTTTTTTCTACAGATTTGTTGTGCAAAGATACCTATCATAATGATCAAAGCTTACTTCGTAAAAGTAGCATACCGTTGTGAAAATTTACTGAAGCTGGTCTTCTATGGCTTTCATGAACCATAACTTAGGATGTCATCGCATCAATCTACAGAAAGGTTAGTGTGATTGTCATTTCTATAGATGAAGTGAGCTTCTTCTTGTGTTTCAAAAAAACATGGAAAAAATTACACATTAGACATTTTTTTATCTAGTTGGACCAACCGTAGCAACGGTCTTAATCAGCGCTACAACTCACAAGAAACTAAACACAACAGTTCAAAGAACGATATGAAGGCAATAGTTATACGTTTACACAAGAGAAGAGACCAAACCAACACATTCCCAAAAACTGCTAGATAAACAGAAATGAGGTCACTTTTCGTCATGGCTAAACATCTAGGTACGTGTAGCAGATTTCGAGAGAAAATGCATTTGAAAATTAAGATTACCCGGATTTTTTCTCAGTCCAATGATGACTTATGTAACAGAAGAGTTCCGCAAGGGTGGGTGATAGGCCAACTCCTACATACAACGACGTCCTGAGGCTTCAATTGTTTGAAATTTCGATTTGTTATTTCTGGGACTCGAACGTAAATAAGCTTACTCAGTAGTTCAACACACCAACCATTGAGCCAACGTGATCGACCTTAAAAAATTATTCCCAAAGGGGCCGAAGAGCGTTTTCACTTTTAAAAAAATTCAATATTCCCATAAAGGTATAAAGGTTACTTTTTCGTCGCTTTTCTCTCCCCCTTCAGCACAATACGCCTGTGAGCATAATATCCACGATCGCCTATTTTGTTTCAGCCGTCGCCCTCTTGCTCAACTCACACTAATTCATTCACATGCATTAAAACTTTAGTCACTCACTTCTGTTGTCTTATGGCTTATGGCTATGGGCTTTAAAAATGATTATTATTTCTGTAACGATCTCTTGTTTGTCTCGCTAATTTACAAGCATTAGTTTACTAACTTCCGTCCAAATCCAATTGACGTATATATCGCAATATTTGTACATACAGCATTTCAGAGACGTCTCGAATAGAACGTCTCCCTCGACAGATATAACTTTGAGGTAGTTAAGGACTTTGTCTACCTAGGCTCCGCTATCATCGACACCAGCGCTGAGATCAGACGAAGAATAACCCTTGCCTTCTCTCGAACAACAAAAGTGACCCTATATAAGACCTTAATAATCCCAGTCCTGCTCTACGACGCAGAACCATGGAAATAAATGAGGGTGCTCTTGGCTGGTGACGGTGAGTGGAGGAGGAGATACAACAACGAACTGTATGGGCTGTACAGCGACGTCGACTTAGCCAGAAGAATGAAGGTCCAACGACTGAGGTAGCTGGGTCATGTAGAGCGGATGGACACCAATGCTCCTGTCCAAAAAATCTTCGAATCCGCCCCGAAGGACAGCGCAGTAGAGGAAGACCGCGACTCAGATGGCGCACGAAAGTTGAAAAGGACCTCAATCAACTAAGCATGCGAAACTGGAAGCAGCTAGCTAAAGATCGAGCTGGCTTGAGGCGCTTGTTGGTTGAGACCCAGGTCCACCCGGACTGTAGCACCACCTTAAGTAAGTAAGTAAGCATTTTTTGTGACAACTGAGCAAACTAAGAAAATTGTACGCCAACGATTAAACACCGAGATTAAGCCGAGAGAGGGCTTAGTATGGGAGGATGTAGAACATGCGCTTTTATATTTCTAGGGAATTGAAAGCTTACACAAAGGACAACAACACAAAATTCACCAACCAGAAGACATAGTAGTGTAAGACGGCGGCGGTTGAAAATAAGACTGCAAGCATTATAAAGAAACTTCATCGAATGGAAGGTGAGAACACACCGAATGATCCACTTGAACCCACGATGAAACAGCGAGCTATGAATCTAAGGGAATAAAGAAGGGAGGATGCTTTAGCGAGTAAAAGCCTTTTATCTGTTCGACTTCTGAAAAAGCTTCGATGTCCGCAGCTAAAAAGTTATCCAACAAGAGGTGCCATCCTACATCTACAAAATCCTGATCTTGTCAGTCCTGCTTTATGGAGCTGAATGCTGGACGATAAGTAAGACAGCGGATCAGATCTTGGGATCCTTCGAACGAAAAATTCTACGTCGAATATTTGGTCCAATCTGCGAGGAGGACGAATGGAGGAGAAGATACAACCGCGAACTGTACGAGCTGTACAAAAATGTGGATATAGTCCGGAATGCAAAAATCCGTCGACTGCAATGGCTCGACCACATCGAGCGAACGGGCGAGAATGCTCCAGCTAAGAGGATCTTCGAATCCGAGCCACCTGGTTCACGAAGAAGAGGAAAACCAAACCTCCGGTTTAAAGATCAGGCAATCGCGGACACCAAAAGCCTTGGTACAATAAACTGGAAGCAGCGTGCTCGTGACCGTAAAGGATGGAAAGCGGCATTAGTTCAGGTTCAGACCTTCCAAGGGTCGCTGGCCTGATAAGTAAGTGAGATACACTCGCATAACTTGTTGAAATAGTGAACATTTACTACAAAAATGGTGAAACGTTTCGTAAAGTTCGTACTGCCGTTGGTCATCATCAAATGCCTTCTCGTACAGCTATAGTGAATTAAATCAATAAATTTGAACGTCTCGGACAGGCTAGTGATGTAAGGACTCCAACTCGTGTTCGTACCGCCGTCACAGCTGATAGTGCGATTGAAAACGCAGGTGTGTCCATTTCGAAACGATCACAGGAATAGGGCGTATCTGCAACCACTATGCATCACATTCTGTATAAAGATCTTGACCAACGTGCTTATAAGGTCCAGCTAACACATGAATTGAAGACAGCAGACCACAAACAATGTCGTGCTTTCGCTAATTGGGTGCTGAAAATGAATGACCAAGCTCACAATTTTTACACAAAATTATTCTGAGTGATGAGGCTCATAAACAAACAAAACTGTGGCGTATGGGGCTCCAAAAATCCAAGAGTAATAGTGGAATAATAGCAGCGTATGATACAATACATCTTTAAGTGCCGATTTTTGGACAGGGTATTATTTATTTTACAATCGATATTTGTTAAGTTTTTATATTGCCACTTAATTACATCTTCCAAAAGAAATATACATATTACAAGCTTGCGCTCAACTTACGGTCTGCTCATTAAAATGGTGCATTTATTCAGAAACTTATCAAATTATTTACTGGTGACTAATAATTGAATGCCGGACAGAATAAAATTTGCAAACAATCTCAAACCACTGTTGCAAGTAAACGAGTACAAATTAGTTGTTAATTTGTTCTATGGTACGAAGTTAAAGTTTTATCTGCAGTTCTTGTGATTCTGACTTCTGAAAACTTTTGATTTTTATGGATCGGAATAATTCTATACAGTTTTTTGTTGTTTTTCCATAAACATGGAGCATTGAGTAAGGAAAAAAGATGGATGAGGTCCATTAGTACATAATATTGCATTTAACCATAAGCAAAGCACTTTAACACAATCTTTGCAATTTTTATTGCAAAGAACTGACATTTTTAATGTATTTAGACAAAGTTAGGTCAGGATTAGGTCTTCTAGTTATCACTTGTCGTATAAAGATTTGTTAAAGCGCTTTTTCGCAACGACTAAAACATCTACACAGACAATGAGTCAAAAATGCCTTCTGATTTTCATTATAACAACTAGGTAATGGATTGACTGCATGGCGTTCTACTGACCACTTGAAGCTTCTTTTACCTTTTTGGTTTATCATGCTTAAAAGTTCGTTTGTCTTGGATTGGGTTATGTCTACCTTAGGATATTTTACATGAGGCTGACGAATATTAAAAAAAGCGTGAGTATATGCATATCATCATCAATAGACTGTAGCCAGCTTGTAACCAAGAAATCTCTAATGTAACTGTCCATTGACAAAGCCTTACCCGAATAATTTTTTATTAAGGGAATGTTAGGTAGGTAGAAGTGGTTATGTGGTGAGGTCCTACTAGAAGCACAAGTAGCAGGTGCGCCGTTTTGGTACAAGAACTCATGTGACCTGTTGATGGGTGTGGCTAAGAGCGTAGTCTTGTGGAGTTCAGAAAGTTAATTATGTTGCAGTGTTTTATGTCAGAAATCTTTGATAATTCCTATAAAAAAAAGGGTATGGTAAGCCCCACAAAATTTGAAAAGTGCCGCCTGCAGACAATGACCGGATTCAAGCCGAATACTTTGAATATTGGATGATTTGTCAGAATTTTAAGAGTGCATGTTTTTGCTTTGGTCAGCCTTTTGCAAAAGAGGCATACTAAATACAAAGCTATAGCCAATTTGCATAACAGTAAGTTATTAGAGATCTTTAAGGTGTAAATTGGAGTACGACAAGCTTTTTCTGTTGTGACGGAGGAAAGCCTGACGAATGCGATGAACTGTGCGAACTAACTTACCACACTCCAAATGACTGAGCTTGGAAGTAGAGCGTTGAATATACGAGAATTAAGCAAAAACAACTTCACTAAGTCCTTCAGTCCTTTCTTCATCTTATCATTGTTGGATAACAAGTCTACGTCTTTTATGTCGAAACCGGTCGAGAAAGTCGATAAATTTCTAAATTTAATTGGTTTTGCCTTTATCGACGATGGCATTGAACTTGATGTCAGTAGCAGAATCTATAAAGCAAAAGCTGCGTTCGGAATGTCAACCAAAACTCTAGGGATAATAAAGTTTGCCGCATTAAATCTAAGAGTCTTCATTCTCTTAAGTTGAGCCAGCTCTGGATGCAAGTGTGGCACTTGGAAGTTCAAAAAGCGGGGACTTAAGTAAACAAAATTCAAATAACATCGTACAAGTTTAAAGCTTAGGTCCTGTTGTAAGTAAATTGCTAAGTTAAGGTATAGAAAATAGAATAATCCTTACACCTGCCAAGTCTCAAACTTTCAAGCAACACACGACAAAGTTTCCATATCACCCAGGAGGTTACCAAAGTCATCTTCCTCTCATCTCCAGAGTTCCTAATTTGATCGTTAATTGCTGATGAAATGCGTCTCACGTTAACGATGATTAATCCATCACGAAGGCAAATGATATGTCAAGCATTGTAAGCACTAAACTACTACCTACTCCATTTTCACCAGGGAGTATAGGTGAGAGCACAAAACCTTAAAACTTAAACCAAAGCCAATGCTCCACACCACTTGCTGCCACAAACTTTCACTACATCCAGAGTAAAGAAAACGAAACCCATGTTAATGGTTTTCATTGCGCTGTCAAACCAACAATATTAGATCTGGGTACACACATGTCTCGTCTAAAAGCAAACCACACATGTCTGCCGGTGCTGTTCTACCACTTTTGACATATAACCACTTCAACTACCACAAACATTTACCCGTGCCGTACCCACCACTACCACTGCCTAATTACTACCGTTGACTTTGTGTCAAGTCCTCGCCCCCAGCCTGCCGCAATGCCAAAAACACTAACATCAAAACCATTATTATTTAATTACGTGAGTTAAGTAATACACGCACCAAAGTGGGAACTACTAGGGAGGGAGGCTCGCTCCACTAGTCTAAAGGGTGCTCTATGGGGCATAAAGTTTTATAATTTCATTACCATATATCGAAGCATGAAACCCTATTATGACAAATCTTTCAATAGAACCTTACCATGTGCGTGTATATCATGCGTCAATCAAAATTTTAAACTAGCAGCTCTTCAAAACAGGACTTTCTTTCACTCGCGCATGCAAGGGATTTATGTTCACTTCCTCTTTCAAAATAGAGCACCCAGAGCTGCTATCAGCTTTAAGTTGCCACAGACGACATTGAAGGAACCAATAAATTTTGAAAAGAAAAATTTCACAATAATTAGATTACACGCAAAAAGCTACCACCACTACCACCAACACACCGAACATGCCACATCTATCACTGGATGGTGAGTGGTGCAGCCAACTCAAGAAAGGGTTTTACTTTAGGGCTACCCATGTAATGCTAACGTAAATTAAGGGATTTTCAAATTAAACGCAGTACTGCTTGTTGCCATATTTGTGCCAAGGGATGTCGTCAGGCAAAAACGTCTCGAAAAATTGTGTAACATGAGTGTAATTGAACGCAACACAACTACGAATGGGGTTCTGGCGAGGGGAAAACTATCGCAACGTTGACGTTGACAATTCATCTCCATTTCCATCATCATCATCATCGTCGTCGTCGTCGTCGTCGTCATCGTCACCGTCGTCTTCGCTTACTTTATAAGGAGCGTACTTTCTTTGTCGGCGGCGGCGGTCCTGTGCGTCAGTTGTGGTTAATAACTTTGTAAATTCAAGAGAGATGGCTTCGGTGTGGTTTGATGGTTTGGGGGTACCCTCACTTGCGATTTCCTTTTATGACATTTTGTTGGAAGGGGGCCGCATTGACAGTGCGACATTTTATCAATTGAGTCTTGAGACTTGATTCCCGCGAAGTAATTAAAGGGATCGTATTTTTAATTAATTTTTCCCAACAAGGGATTTTTTTTTTACACAGCACTGCAAGTGTATACAAAGTATGAAAGGAAGAAGCTGAGAGGGATGGTGACAACAAATGCAATATTAAGTTGCTGCTGCACTTACATAGTAGATATAAGACTTACTGTCGTTAAAGTGTATGACGAAGCGGAAGAATCTACCAAAATTGGAAAACTTATGACTATGTCCTAAATATGTAGCAGAAGCGTTGAATAACGAGGTTTACAACAGCAAGAAAGTGGATTCGGAGTAAATCTCGTATTTGGCTAGTCCTTAATTTAGAAATTCTTTTAAGAGCTAAAGTTTTTAGATCTTTTCTTTGTGATGTTGCATCTCAGTACCCCTTAACTTGGTTGAGGTCCGCGGCAAATACAGTCCTAAATGGCGAAGATTTGCATTATAACTTTCAAGGTCACCACAGATCCATGCATTTTTTTATGAATTATTCTAAAAACTGTCAAGGATCTGATTCAGCAATTTGCGTGGACGGCGACAATATAAGACTTTACTTCTCGTTACTAAAACATGCAGAAGCTTTTTTTACCCTTATTTTGTAAACAAAATATTAGGCTAAGGCCTTACTTAGCCCAGAACCACATCCAAGGCTGAACACATTAAATCTACTCTGCGTCTCAGGTCACAAGAGCACTAAGCGAAATGAAATTTTTAGTTTCCGAAAAGGACTTATGAGACTCGAATTTGGTTTTTTCGGCTCTAGGACTTGATGGCCAAAGTTATCAAGAAACTTATGAAGTTCTTGTTGCTCTGCAAAAAAGACTTCAAAATAATTAGTGGGGCTACCCTTTTGAAAAGTTAAGATCAAAATCTTCGTTGGTACCTAACCTTCTTGTAACTAACGCAGCCATCAAATTTTCTTTATGACAGATCACCTCAAATTATGATGTCCGGTGTGCCAGTGTCCATAAGGTTGAGATATCTGTTTAGAGTAAAGACGAACTTTTTCCACCGGCAACAGCTTCTTCTTTTATATAAAGCATAAGTTAGACCCGGGCTAGAGTATCGCTCTCATGTTTCAGTCTCCAAACATTATCTTCATTCACCTTACAAGATACTCGTACAAACATATTTGTGTGTATTTACATAGACGAGTGATTCGCTTAATAGAAGATCCTCCGCACTAGTGAGTTAGGTTGAGGTTGATGTGGACCTCTAGAAAAGAGCTTTCGACAGAGCACCGATGGGAGTACAAAAATGTTCTTTGATTTCGCCAAGTCTGTCTTATTCTGCGGTCTGAAATATGAAAGAATAGAGTCTGACGTTGTGCTGTTAAGCCATCTCGTTCATAGACACGCAGCAATCCCACACTTACATCCAACGTCCAGTCGTTGACTTTTCAAAGGCATGTAACGAACTATGGCCTACACAGATAGTACCATGGGGGATGGTAAGCTTAAAAAGTGATCAACGTCCATTACTTTTATGTTAATCTTGCAACTTGAGTTTAGACATTTCAGTTCAGGCTACAAAAGTCAATTCCTCGTTAAACCAATGGCAGAAAATATTTTCAGGAGTGTCCTGGCTGTCATCACAATTTTCGAAAGTGATTCCTTCTATTCAGATTTGTTTGAGAGTATTTGCTTGCCTAATACCTTCAGCTAGCCTTTTAGTTTGAAAATAATTCCATACTACTTAGTTTAGATCGAATTTCGGTTTAGCGGAGAAATATCAAGGAAGTTCTGTCGCTGATTATTGGGGATCTAGGCATGCATCTTAGGCTCGTGGATGTGCTCATGTCAGAAGTAAAAGAATGCATTTTGGTCAGCCTATAACTTAAGTAGCCGCCAAGGTATAAGCTCGGAGATTCCACATACAAAAGACATTTTTTTTGTGAACGCAGTCGAAAAGTTCAATTTTCAGAATGCCCAGACTCGCAGTATTAAAATTGTGCTATAACAGGCAATTCTAAAATAAAAGATTTGCCATCTTCCTGGGAAGGCAAGGACGTCCTTATAGAACATAGGCAAAGTCGGCATTCACGATCTTGAATTAATTTCATTTTGTTGAGGTGATATCTTAGTTGGTAGTGGCCGTAAAGAAAACTTACAAGTTTCCTAATATCATCCCACTTTTCTGGAAAGCTGGTTTGCAATTTAAGGCATCAATACCCACCAGAGGTTAACTGTATTGTTACAAGTTAAGTTTCGTATTCAGTATTCAATGGGTTTTGAATTTATCAGTTAGAACCTTAGTGCTTTCAGAGTTCCTTGATTGTCTGCGAATGAAGGGGCCTTGAATGTTTGAGTTCAGGTTATTCAAATTGGCTTTGCGACTATTGAAAGCACGACTATTACGCATGATCTGTGTGTTGCATCAACTTCAATTAAATTCAGTAACAGGGCTTGAAGGCGAATAATTAGTATCAAAATGACAAAAAGCCCAACAAAAATACTACGTAACAAACTACAGAGTGGGACTAGCTAAACTTTTGGAGCACAGTCTTGTAGTACATCTAAGTTCTACCATCTAGCTTTCAAACTTTAATACGGCTGCGATGACATTAACGATGTAAAATGGAAAGGCGGTTCACTTAATGCTCTAGCAAAAACCGCAATCCTTTATGAACATTTCTCTTAAAGGATTGTGTGAAATGTCATCAACTACTGTTGCATATGTACGTTACTCCTTTTCAGAATGAATTCCATTAATCAATCTCATGTTATTTTGAGAATTAATCTCTTCTGAACCAATGATTGCATCTCACATTACACAAAACCCCAAAAACACTTAAATTGAAAGCATTTGAAAGCGTTGCTCCTGCAGAAACTTCCTTGGAATGCATTGAATTAAAATCCACCAATACCTGCATAAGGGGCATATACAACGACTAAGACGACAATGACGACGACATATCATCTACTTTCAGTGGAATTGAAATATTTAAGTGAAGGGGTTTCAGACGAAGCATCTACAGACTCATTTATTACTCTGCCGCATTAGTGGTGACAATTCACCGAAATAAATGGAAATGAAACTCGACGAATGTCAACAAGTGAGCTTGAGTGTCATTTAATTTAATTTGTATAATGTTACAGTGCGCGGCAACATTCTGACACCCCCATTCCAGCGTACACACGTGTGGATTGCATTCCACAATATAACTGATTAATGGCTCCTGAGGGAAGAGACATATGAGTACGTTACGTATACATGGATACATTGAAACTGACTGACAGAAGACGTTGGGAATGAGCAAGAATCCTTCAAAATGTTGATTGCGTTTGCATTTATCTAAGCGGCTTAGGGATGGATTGCTTTTAGAGTTTACTTCAGATGTAGATGGCTTTTCTAAAAGGTGTGGTAAGGTAGTTCCTATTTATGAGGACAATGACATTTTGTAAGAGATGCAATAGGAATGGAAGTTTGTTGGTTTGTTTCATTTTGAAGATCGTTTCAATTGGTGTAGAGGTACAGTATTTAGTATTGTGGAGAAGATACATAAGTGCAATTTAAATTTTCACACATCCGTAGAAGGCAATGCAATGACAAAGAAATTGATTTCTGCCCAAACGTTCTATATAAAATATATTGAGCCAAGGAATGTCTGGCGGCATAGGAATAAAGTCTCTGATTTACCTGCTTCCTATCGCCTTTGAAAGGGCTTCCATTCCGATGAAAACTGAAAACGTAAGAAAGATCGGCGACGCCAAAGATCTGGGCCCTCTTTAATTGCTCAAAAAAAAAAAAAAAAGAAGAGAAATTAACAATTGGTTCAAGCAACTCTGGGCGACCGACGTAACAAGAAGGGAAAACGTCCGAATTAGAGCACCACACGAACAAATGTAAAATAAATGACTTCTCGGTTCCTAAAATGAGGCCTGCACAACTCTATCGAAGAGTTGTTAAGTATCTGGGGCTTATTTAGACCGAAAATTGACTATGCATATCCAGGAGAGACTTGGAAAGTCGTAGAACTTAAAATCGAGACAAGTCCACTGAAAATGCATTCACATCATAAAACCAATTGACGAAACACATGCGAGAGATGTCCTATTGACCTCACAATGAATGTATGGCTTAAACAGAGCAGGGAAATCGGAGACTGGAATTTAAAAGCCCTCATCGCATTCCACGGCTAAGAGAGGAAAACTGATGTTTTTAATCAGAACGGTACGATGGAGAAATACAAATTTTCGATGGTGAATAAATTCTACTTCGTAGGTTCTGCTATTTATTCTTCCAAGGACATCGGTTCTGAGATCCTAATGAATTTTTTTTAAATCCGATGAAATGCCATTGAAATCTTTGAGAGATGCGTTCTTAGTTCGATTTATGGTCATATCTGTATTGACGTTATATGGAGAAGAATAATTTAATCAGGAACTAAACGGTATTTATAGGGAAGTCGACCTAGGCAACAAAAAACATACATACGTGTAAAAGACAAATGTGGCTTGGTTATGTAGAGTGGATGAACATCAATGGTCCAACTCGCAAAGATTCTGATTTCACCCCTGTTGGAGTACATAGAAGAGGACGACTTCATCTTCGACAGATGGCCTCAGTTTGCTTGACGAACGCAACAGAAGATTTGACTAAAGATAGTACTATTGAAGATACTAAAAAAAAATCGGGCATTGACTGACTGTTTTGACTTAACGAACGATAAGAAGGATTCAACTTTTTTCCCGCAAAAAACGCATTTGTCGTTATGTGGGTAGAAAATCACGAACTGAAGGTAGAGACACTGCCCTTAAGGTTCACATGCATGAAGGCTAGGCCTCTTGTCTAAACGATTTCAACAGGATCTACAGAAACGACGGAGGAGCAAAAAATCATTCAGTTTCCTTGTACTTGTATAGCCCTGTCTTAAAGAAGACTGCTGACCTGAGAGCATCTTTCTTCAACGATTTCTACGATCTAGGAAACATTGATAGAAGCTCAGACTGGTTCAATTAGCCCGTAAGTAGGTAAAACAGCTATTGATCCAGTGGTTTTGCAATGGACCTCCTCAGGTCTAAGTATATTTCTACTCTAGAACAGAAAGCCACCCTTATAAAATTTCACCTTTGCAGAAACCCTTGATTCAAACATGTCCGAACTGTAGCCCATATTTCAATCGTTGCTTTTATCTATATAAATTCGCTCCACCACCGCTGCATTGTGTGCACAACTTAAGAACTTTTGAACTAATTTTTATTTATTCCCACCACAAAAATCTGCTGGCAGACAACATGGAAATATGGGGTCTCTTCCTGGAAATTGCTTTATTCATAGATTCCAATATCAGATACGAATTCAACCGCTCAACCACTACGATGATACGGTGCTGCATCTTATCCCTCCCAAACCATGTGTGCCATCATTTCTAGTTTCGAAGCCGTCTGTCTGCCCGTTCACCAGCGTATGTGGTGTTTGAATACCTACCTTAACTGTAATTGGATTTCATTGCTATTTCGATGGCATCTCGATTTCGTTCTTTGTTCACAAAATTTATTCACCATTGCTATGCGACGCTCTCCCAACCAAGGACTCTTAGATTGCAGGTATTGAAATTGAACTCAAGATTCATTGGCATTCGATTCGAATTCCAAAGAGAAGGTCGTCATCATTCTTAGCCATTGAAAAGAAAAGTGTCGAAAATATCGAATGCATTTATTATGCATCCTTTATAAAGGATTTGCTTCAAGCGATTGGGTAAATTTGCTAAACATCATGGACATCCGTATCCGTGTGTACCGAACCAAAAACAGGAACTAACACATTTTGTTAAAATGTATTTTGAAGCAATTTATCATGATCGTCCAATTTTGTAATTTTCCACTTAAATTTAATCGTCCTTAATTTGCCAGCAATATACCAATACATCTCTAAACACCGCACAACAGTGGCAACTAAATCATTTTCGAACACAGAACAATAAACGGCGCGTTGTCATTCTGTGTGTGTGTTTGTGGTAATAATTTAACGGGTCGCACGTAACGCTCGACGTTTTTATTGTTCCGCAGATAGGAAATAATAATCACTCAATTGCGAAAAAATAAATAAAAATCAGAAGAGGAGAGAATGGAAGCACTGACAAGGATAATAGAAGCGAAGGTTGGCATTAAGGATAACAATAGGAAATCACGCTCATTCAGATACTACGCGACATAAAACAATAAATCGGCATTCCAGCGGATAGTTTTATTTGTTTTATTACATTTAACAGTGCGAAGGTTTTGCAACAATAATTCTATCGTTACAAGGTTTTTGGGCTACGGAAAATAATTCATGAAGGGGGAATATGTATGTACTTAAATTTGAAATACAATCTGGGGAAGAAAATTCTTGCCGGAAGCTTAGATTTGTTAAGGCAAACAAGTACTCTAAGTCCGTTTCCAATTGAAGAAAGGTATCACTTTCAGACAAGTGGCTTATCGAATCAAATTAGAAGCTTTAACTTAGCAAGAGAGAAGTAATCCAAGAAGCACTATACCTACGCATCCATTAAGGGAGAAATTTGGCAACTTTTTTAAAACTCTAATTGAACTAACAACAAAGCAAAAGACTGCGACTCAAGATCTGAAAAGTGAACTTTCCTAAAATGTCCCTACTACTCTTGCTCTGTAACAGTTTAAGGGTTGTCAGTACCTCTTCAACGCGCTATAATCGTATAAAAGAAAATTCTCACCGGCCAAGTAAGAAAAAGCAGGTCTAAAATCCAGGGTGAAGCTCGGAACGAAGATGGAGGGTGAGCATGGTAGTGGTTAGCATCACCGTTTGCCACACTGAAGATTCCAGGTTCAACCCCAGGAGCAAAGCCTCTGAATAAATTCAAGTAAAACAGATTGAATAGTATTGACAAGAAAAAGAAAGAATATGGATTTTCTCATGAAAAACCAGATTGACGATATGGAGAGATAGAGGGTTACAGAAAGATACCAATTCAATCTTATCGAAGTTTGATCGCTTCCACCTCCGGAAGCGTGCGTTAAGTGGCCTTAACGAATGCATACATGATAGATGGGAGAGCGGAACTAAATATATTTTTAAAATGTCCACATCAGTATACTAAGCCGAGATGTTGGTACTGCAACACTCGCTGGACCACTTGCATGAGTGTCAGGTAGAAATGAAGAATGGAATGTGATCAAAAATTCAAACACTGGAAATTCAATTTGAACTGACACTGGTCTGTAATAGAGGACGAGCAGAGGGAAACAAAAAGACGGACAAAGTGGAGAAGCAGGTGTCAGCTTTTGAGTTTCTGGGTCTTGAACTATTCGCTGCCCTAGGTTCAGGAATAGTGAAGATATTGATGGATAAGTGGGCCACGAATGAACGAATATCTAAAACGAGAAAGAATGGCAAAATGCAGACAAGCCAAAATGGCAATTAAAACGTCCCTTGGCTTCACCAAGAGCAAAGCTGTAAGCGAGGGATTGTAGTGTGGTCAACAGGATGCGGACATTTCAAGTAACATGTAAAGAAGATGGCTCTTCTACATGTAGGCTGTGCGATGAGGCGAAAGCTGCAATATCCGGCACTGGCTAGTACAAGATATTATATTTAAGACTGCCAATTAATTCAAACCCAGGGTATAAGCCAAATATTTTCCAAGTGTTGACCCCAGGAATCGCGTTCAAGGAAGAATTACGGAGAAAATCGGAGGGCTCCTCTGACTGAGATAACTCGAGGAAGGGGGACGAAAGGGATCCACTGGGGTGGTCTGATTCGAATTGTCTCTCTGTGATATAAAAGTGCTCCGCGATGAATTTTTTTTACCAAAAAGTGCTCTGCTACTCAAAAAAATTCCGAACCGCTGCTTTAAGCTACGGCTACCACGTATTTGAAGATTAACGGCTGATAACATGAATGGAAGTTTATCGTTACAAAGATTCGGTTAAAAAAACTAATAAATATGGACATCCGAAAGGCTTTGGAATATCAATGTCAGGCTGGCCATAAATACTAGCTTCCTGCGATCACAGTTGTTTTAGCTCATCGAGATCACCACAGTCAACATAACAAAACTCAAAAACTTTGTCAGGGTGGCAAGTTCGTTACATCATGAGCCGATATGAACTGACTTGGATTCATAAAATGTCACAAATATTTTTTTCTTGTTATAATTCATCTGTTTTCCATTTCCCTTAAGGCTTTTCAAATCGAATTTTCTCATTCAAAAACATACCTCAACTGTGGATAATTGAAGTAACTACTAAACTTCATAAACATATACGCATATGTATATACGTATACATATGTTTGTATCAACTAACATTTCATACAGTAAAAACCATGACCAAAAGTTCTTGTCCATTTACCCCAATGTACATCCTTTCGATTCAACACTCATTCGGTTTTATGTGTTTGCGATCCAATGAACCGAAAAGATACAATGGTTCGAATATTAACAAACTCATTGATTGCGTTGACCCACATTTTGCATGGGGGGGGACCTCCCAAAAAGCTTCATACAGAAACAGTTGCATTAATTTGCCACCTTCCAAAGGTATTCAGTCGGTGGTGGTGAGGGATAAATGCGCATTGGTTTTGGAATATTGCAACCATTTAGCCTGATGGCCATCAGTGTGAAATGATGTGAACGAGATCATGAAATGAAACTTAAAAATGATTCAACCACTGCAGTTCAGGAGCATCAACGACCTGTATTGCGTTTGTTTTACGAAATGTTGGATGGATGTCGAGAGATCCATGGCTGATGATAGGCCGCAAATACGTCTAGATTGTGGCGTCACATTACATGACGTGCAATTTAATCTGGTGGTTTTCATATGGGAGTTTTTGCAATGTTAACAAGTTGAAGCTACTGTATCAAACGATATAGCATGGGCTATACTTAAATTGAGTAACATTGGTTGGTTATAAGGTAATCGTGAATAAATTGACGCTCCAGAGGAAGAGCTTTAAGGGATTGTTGTCGAAAATTTAGATCTATGTAGGCAGATGTGGATAAATCTACACTATATACGAATTATAGTGAAATGATGATACCCTTTTAATTAAAAGCTTCAAACTGAACATTGGAAAATGTGCCCTCTGGAACGGATTCTACCGGAGCCAAACATTTTGGTCGATTTGTGACATTCTGCGACTATATCGAAACGCCATGAATTTCCGACAAATCTGTTTGTAAGACCCAAAAATTCTCATAGAACGTGAATAAACACACACATTTTCTGTCATCCTTGCAACTTCTGCAGTATATGCGGTTATATCAGTTCCAGTGGAACAATCAACATATATTTTCTCTGGCTCTGGCTTTGGTCATTAAAGGTAACGTAATATCAAGTGAACTTATCAAACGTGTCTTTGAATTTCGTCAAGCTAAGGAACACGTCGATATAAAAAGGATGTTCTTTCTAAGGCCTTACATAAGAAAAAGCGCCTATTTATTATTATAAAAAGTAATTGGAGTAGTAAAAGGGTTTGGAGACTTGAGTTTTCTTGTTAAATGCTTTCCAAGGGAAAGACCCCAAATAGACTTGCCGACTTGGGTGAGTTGTAAAGGGCTTTCAAAAGAAATCCAGACTTGGGTGGGTTAGTAAAGAGCTTTAAAAAATTAAACTTGGGTTGATGTGTAAATGGCTTGCAGAAGGATAGACAGACTTGGTTTGGTTTGTAAATGACTTACAGAAGGAACGACAAACTTGGATTGGTTGGTAAATAGCTTGCAAAAGGCAAGGAAGAATCGAGTCGGTTTGTAAAGGGCTTCAGAAGGAAAGGTCCCAATTTAAACATGTAAAGGGTTTAGAGACTTGTTTAAGCTTGGTCAGGGGCAATATAATAAAATAAAGAACTAACCTGGGCATCAGTAAGCAAACATCATGGACAACTTGTGATGATGGTGTACAGGTGGATGATGTAAAATTATGATAAATGGTAAAACTGTCCGATGGTAGTCTCCTGCTCCTTCACATAGACTTCACATAGATACAAAAGATTCGAAATGTTTATGCGAAATGCATGTAGGGGTGTTACCTCTGTGGTAGAGTAAATAATCATATGAGTAAACAGCCTATCTCCACAAACGAAACCTATGCGTACTTTTGGGCCCTTAATCAAAAGGAATTCAATAAGTCTAATGAAGATCCCCTTGAAAGTGAGTCCAGAGATTATCTTTCAGACTGTAGACGAATATTGTTGATAGCAACAGCCCTTTGCCACTTATCGTCCAGCACTTGATAGACTGGTGGTTTGTATTTGTACAGCATCAATTTCGTCCCCAATTGATTTTTCAAACTACCGCCTGCATGTGTACATATGTACGAGTAGTTGGTAAACTTGACATACACCAGTATCGTGTCGACAAAAACTGATTTGATTTCAAATAAAAAAAAATAAAAAATGTAAAACAGTAGAAAATAACGATGAGAAATATGAGTAAATTCCAGAATTTGTCATAGTAACTATTTCCGCCATGAGTTTTTAAATATTTGACATTCCCTTCGTATCTACATAAAAATATGTTTGGGTCCCTGGTAAATGTGTATGTATTTTGTAATTCACTACGGCGAATACATTCAAAATTAATACATTTCACAGATTCATCCTTAATAATCGAAGCGGATTAATTGTATGAAATATGGAAAATATGTCAAGTTGGAAAAAGTATTTTTGGTTTTTATCTTTTGTACCATGTGAGTGTCCTGTCAATGGGGAATTCTTTCAAATGTTTTTTTTTGTTGTTATTGTTTCATTCGCTATAAATATGAGGAATTGAAGCTTAGGTACTTGAAAAATATGTCAATACGTCAGACATAATATATCTTCTTGAGAATAGTTTTGCAAATCATAACTGCTAGATTTATTTATTAATATGTACGTCGGATGTGTTTTTTGAGAGTCGCGAAATCACTCAGCTCCTTCAAATAAAGATGTCTAGTCGGTACAAACCCGTTTTATTTTTAATTCTCTTTTTTTCTTCTTAAGTAAGCGACGATGTTTGAATTTTATTGCGAAGTAGATGAGTTTAGATTATGTTTTGGGGAAAATGAACACCAAATGTCCTTCATAACCCTTTTTTTATTATTCACTAATGCTCAAGGGGTTATAAATACCTTTAATTATGCTATTCCCACAAGTATTGATGTAGTGATTTTGAAACTCAGTAGCAATATTAATTGGGTTTCAATTTTTGCTCATAGGTTGGTGTCCAGAATGACTGGGGGGAATTATTGGTATTGTTGCCCTTGCTTATAATTCGCCGTATTTGCTTCCAACTTCCGGATGTCCTTATCACTACTCAGTAAGATCCACTCTTCAAGCCATATGCTGCCGTTGTTACGCAAATGCAATAGAGTTAACATCAATCGACTTTCTTGACAGTGTGGAGTTAAACCTCAAACCTTCAGTGTAACAAGCGATGATGCTCACCACTACATCATCGCCATCTCCTGTTTTAATGATTTATGGGTAAAGAAGCTGAATAATTTCACCAAAACTCCCATTGGATGTCAGCCTTAAGGTCGGAAATTGTAGACGGTCCATTGGTATATACCAGAGGCTTCATAAAACTCCAGATAAAGTACCCACATGATTTTAAATTGCATGATGTGGCCTGTAAGTTGCTGAAACATATCACTTTTTTGTCCAGCAATGTTAGGACCATGGAAAGAAACTCGGTTATCATGGTGCCTCTACAAATACCATTTACAGTCATAATGTTTCCGTCATCATCTTCAAAAAACCATAGCCCAATTACTTCATCTGGCCAACAATTGCAACAAACAGTGGCTTGCCGAGAATGCGTCAGTCTCTTCATATGTTCCCAATTGAGGTCCAGGTACATGGTCCAACATAGGGAATACTAAGCTTAAAATATGGATAAGGATTCAATTTGTACCAAATTTTTTGAGCGCTTTTAACCTTCCTCCATACTTGATCGATCAACTTGATATTTTATTACCGATGGTAGACCGTGATTCTAATCAAACAGTTCCACGAGCATAACAGCAACGTCAAAGCTGCTAAGGCGGTGAACAATTACCAGGTCAGGAGATACCTTATAATGAATCAAACATCTGCCCGGCGGATTGGCTAGTTGGTGCCACAAACTTTCGATATCATTATATAGCTTAAGAAAAGGGTCTTTATCTTCGTCCCTGCTATCCATACTGGTGCATAATTGCTTTTAATTCGCCATCAACATTGAAACAAAATCAGCCCCGCCCCGAAGCCAAGCAATTGTAACCGTGCTTCCGTTCTACTCGTGGCTTAAAACAGTCACAAAATACGTGAAATTTTCACTCTCCGAACTTGCAGCTGTCAAGACTTATCACCAAGAATTTGTTTGCGGAATCCCACTGCCCGACACATCATTTACCGATAATTTTAAAAAACAATCTTGAGCTTCAATTAAATCCTAGAGGAGGAGCAGGATCTCTTAGGTTTTTTTGTCAATTCATCGACTCCTTCATAGAAGCAGCGTGTGTTCATATTTATACGACTAACCAGCTTTTATTTCTGATTTCTGATTATTTCCATGTTGCCTATGTGTTTGTTGGCCATGAAGCTACTTAACAAGGATCACGCTATTAAATACTTTTTTAACAATGTCGAACGGCATTGTATGTGTGTTCATAAACCACAACTCAATTTGCAAGCTCAAATGAAATATTCACCAAAGCGCAAGCATCACAAAGTAATGCGACATTGTATAGCACGAGAAAAAAACAGGATATTTTCCACAAAACGACCTGCAGCAGGACAAAAACATTTTCGATAAAATAACAATGTCCAAGGACATAACGACAGAGGTAACAACCATAAACTTAACTAAAGACGACAAATTTTCTTGTTGCGACAAACTAGCTTGGAAAATTATTTTATGATCTTCTTGAGTCAGCACACAGGGGAGGGTTAAACGATTTGGTGTGTGGTTTATCTAATGCAAAGTACAAGAGACCGCTTTTAACTTTCAGAAAATACCTGCGGTAGCCTTGGGCAGAATGCAGAATGTTGTTGCTGCTGTTGCAAAATTCATGGAACGATACCCTCGTCATTTTCTCTAAGAGGAAGATTTATACGTACTCGTAGAGCGTTATTTCATGTGGATAATTTTCTGGTTTATAACGTGTATGGCTGTTTATGTTGTTTTGGCATCCTGTTGAGTCCTTGAGATATGATATAGTCTTGAGTTCATTCTTTATGCAATATTATGCTTTATGGTTTCCTCATAAGTTTAAGGCGTAACTTTTCTAAGATGTGGTGGCAACTAGAAGGAATTATGGTTCATACAAATCGGTTACAAAGAAATATCTTGTAGTAGGTAAGGCATCCATTATGATGTAAAATTTATGAGACACAATAAGGGAGTTGTATGCAAAGTAGTTTCATAAGTTTGATAACTTCTTTCAATTTGGGACTAAAATACGTAAGCCTTAGGGATTTTTTACGGTGATAGGTTGCTATATTGTTAAAATCCGATTAGATTATTGAAAAGAGAAGTTTACTTTTGAATTTTAGAATGTTTTGGCAGAAGTTTGAAAGACGGAGATTATTTTTTTGACAGGACGCCTTTGCACAGCTCAAGCTATTGCAGTCAATGTCATCTCGGATCTACAACCATAACAAAACTTCATATGAATGGAAACGAAACTAAATATCCATGGACTCTTTTACTAAAGCAGTTTTGAGTCACTTATCCTTGCTTCAAATACGGAAGCACGACACAATCATCAGCATGCTTCCAGACGACACTAGCCTCAATAATTATCCCATTAAAGGAGGACTGGGAGAAGCACAAAACCCAACCATCATCTTCTGACCTCGTCTGGTGTACAAACGGATCCAAAATAGAAACAGGTATTGGTTTCGGAGATTTTGAAAAATCACCATGTCCGAACTTCGTAGTCAGCTTTTGTAAATATCTGTTCATATTCTAAGACAAGGTCTTTGCCATCAATCAGTGTGTGCGACCTGATCAAGATTCTCACACCTTGAGGAAACTGTCTTTATTTTCTCAAACAGTCAAGCTTCCCTAAGAACGCGACAGGCGAGTCTGCCATCAAATCAAAGCTGGTCTTACAAACAAGCAATATGATCTCGAGCCTAGCAAGGAACGACATGGTTATCCTTTATTAGATTGCTATTTATAGCGGATTTGCGAGCAATGAAAAAGCCAACTCATCTACACCGCATGAAGTTTGCAACAGGTTCGAGCTGTAGACTCTGTTTTGAGAATGAAGTGACCTCTCTATACATCCTATTAAAATGTGCAGCCCTCTTTTAACGCAAAAAGAGAGCTCTAGGTGCTGTTATCCACGCAGAGAAGTTCTTTAACTTCCTGGCACCTTCTGTAGTGAAAGAACTCATCAAGAAAACATAAGTGAAGACACAAGAGAAACCGATGTGTCAACGGCTGTGAACAATCCTCCCGAACACACGTAACGAAAATAGCAATGATCAGCATGTCTTACGACTGATATACTCCACAAGGTTTACTTTTCAAGGTTTTCAGTTTCAACTCAAAAATTTAAAAGATCTACTTTAAGCTTTGAAATCTCATGTAAATTTCTAAACTTAAACTTCGAGTAGATTAATAATTTTCTAAAAATTAATAAATTCCCAAATCGATACGACAAATAACAAAAACCCACAGAACATAACAAAGCCTTCCCTGTTTTCCATAGACATAACTTCATTTCCTTCAGAGCATTATTTCATCGAACCATGTCCATGGTCTCCTTCTCTACAACTAGCCAGTTAGAAAGATACATACATAGGTATCTAAGGAAAACTACTAACCACCCTTTCGTTGTTCAACTTGAACACCTAATTGCAGTTCAACGATATCCGCTTTTATCCTCTTCCTGCCGAGCGTCGTCATCCTAATACAGATAAATTAAAATTCAATGATCAAGAGATATAAATCGAGGATAAAGTTCGATAAATTTTACGCTTTCAAACAAGTTTGTTCCGTATAATAAATGAGTTATAAATTTTCTGTAACATTGTGCTACGCTGTTGCTGCTATATGTTCGCCTTCCTGTTACCCTACATTGAGAGTTTCTCTATCCTAAATCATCCTCACTACCAAAAGGGGGCCCTCTTAAAGCGTATGTACTAGACCATAAAACTTTGTCTCTATCTCTATTCTCTATAGTCCTGCCGTTGGTCGCGTGCAAAGTGAGCAAATAAAGCATTTTCACTATTTTCGGAAATTTCATAGGAAAAACCCCCCACATCCTTGCTTTTGCTATTCAGATAGCTTAAGTATCTTGTAGATAGTAATTTGATGCCAACAAATAGTACGATGGGATTTTCTTGTTACCTGGATTGCAACTTTTTAGTCAGTATAGGAAGTTCTTTGAAAGAAATGTGTTTGTTTGTGTGGATAGAAGGAGCATTTTACACTCGCCAACAATGCCACTGTTAAGCGAAAATTTGTAGATTTACAGGACCATATAATTTTTTTTTTTAGACTTGATAAAGTATAACTGAGCGACAGTAGAGTGTTGTAAACACTAGAGATTGTTATTGACATACATAGATGTTAGATCGATCTAAACTGAATGAAAAAGTATTTTGATGGCTTAACCCACACTGAGTGGTTGGCCGAATAAATAAGTTATCGCCATTCCATTAGATATCCATTGGAAATTGCTTTGAGCATTGTTTTAGGTCCACATTGCTTACTTAACATTCATTCGCTGTACGTGTTGAGACTTCTTGCGTATCTTTCGTTATGAAGCCAATGAACTTTCCACAGAAGTTGTGAGCCATTCATATCAATCGATCTGGCACTCGTATACATTGCATTCTCCTTCCAGCTTACCCTGCAATCGATGGAATTCAGTGCACATTGTCGGTAGTTATCTGAATCCATAGTAAGTATGAATCTTTTCATTTTAACAGGAAATTTAAATTCATTTGCTATATCTCTTCAGGGTTACTGCTTGCCCATGCACAAGAGCTAACCTTAACTTCAAAATCTTAACTAGGGCAACGAGTTCCTTTATTGTATTTCATTCTTGCAAACGCGACGTCTTTCCATTTCTCAAATTAGTGTCCGTCCTTCTTCCCTTATTGCACGAGGAATTTTTGTGAAGGAAAAACATTATCTCCAGCTTGCAGAGCATATTTCCATAGTAACCAACCCAATTTCCATTACAATGGTGAATACGAAACCAGTCTGCATTCCATTTACATTCTAAATAACCAGTTTCGAATTACTTCAAAAAATAACGAAACAACACGAGACGAAAAGTCCAACACAAAACAGAAAAAAAAAAAAAAAAGGACGAATCAGAAATCCAATATAAAGAACAGTCGTTTCGAATCTACACAGGACACAGACTCGGTGATTTGCATAAAAGTATCGAATGACAACCACCGGAAATGTAAAGTCAACCATACTCTCTCTCACATACACACAGCGGAACAACCATAAAGACATTGAATTCGGTCTAATATTGCACCGCACTCAGCCCGGAGGGCGGGCGTTTCGCTGGTCAACTGAAAACAGTGAGAAAGTTAATCAATGTATTCAGGATCACAGGGATATCCGGTAACCTTTACACATGAAACAAAAAATACACGTTTGTCCAATACACATGTAAAAATAGACGATTCAACGCTATATGGGACTGTGGTGACCGAACGAAATGTTACCGCTCCAATAAACCCAATAAAGGTGGACCAAATGACCGCCGGAAATAAAGATAAAGTCGACTTGGTTTTCAAAGTTTTATTAAATTTACTTGTTTCATGCAATAATGTGGGCCAATGTGTTGCCCAGAAACTCATTTGAAAGTCATATCGAGGCAACGGCGAAATACAATTATCCTGTAACGGAAATTTCCTATCGATTCTTGATTGACATTTGGGTAATACTCGTGTATAAAGATGTCGTTATATGTATCAGAGGGAAGGACATTTTTTTAACGTTATCGAATTTGTTGGCTTAAATTATTTAAATCAAAAAAATTGAGGGTATAGGGCACTATAGCAACGAGTTCCAAGTCGATACTCACCATCTCTTTATCGACTTCAAAGTCGTATTCGGTTCTGGCGCGCCACGCTAGAGAGCGTAAGCAGAACCTCAGAATTATTCCAAACTTGCACCGGATATTGGCAAGGAGAAGCGCTGCTGTTGTGTAATTTCATTAATCATGTGCTGGAGCAAATAGTGACAAAGGCCGGCGTAAACACCGAAGGCATTATATTCAACAAGTCAATCCAGCTTCTGGACGACGCAGATGATATCGAAATCACCACCTGTTCCCAGCGTGCCTTTGAATGTTTTACGACGATTTAAGTACATGCGGAACGAGTTGGTCTTATGATTAACTAGCTTTTACCCTCGGCTTCGCCCACCTATAATTTGCGAAGTTACACTTTTATACTGTGACCTGAGGTACAGCCACTCTGTGTGCAAAATTTGAAGCTGATTGGTTCCGTAGTTTTCGTGTTACAGAGGAACAAACAAACAAACGGACAACGTTTCACTGTTATAATATTAGTAGTCGACTAAGAGCCGATCCATCAAACACTGCCTAGGACAGAACTTGACAGTCTACAGTTATAATTTTAAGGTTGTGGTGGAGTTTATCTACCGTGGGGAAAATGTAAACTCCACAAATGGCAAAAATGACACCTTGGAGGAGATTCAACCACTGCTACTTCGATTTATCCAAACAGCTTGGGTATGAACTCCTAACTCCGAAGGTCCAAAATCAAGCTTCACACTCTGACCTTGCCAGTCTTGCTTTATGGAGCTTTATCGAGTATTTGATCCTGTCTGCGAGGCGAATGGACGAGATGATATGACTGCGAACCTTACGAGCTGTGGATGTAGTCTGGAAAGGAAAAATCCATAGACAAGAATTTCTCAGCCACATCGAGCTAATGGACCAACCTGCTACAGCTAAGAGGGTTTTCGAATGCCTGTCACATATTAAGTTCACCAAAAACCAGAAGGATTAATTCCAGTTGAAAGATCAGGCAATCACTGATGCCAGAAACTTTGGTCTAGTAAACTGAAAGCTGCGTACCCGGAACCGTGAAAGATGGAAGGCGGCGTTAGTTCTGGCTCAGACCTTCCCAGGGCCCCAAACCTTGTAAGTAACTACTAAGTGAGAATGCGAATGAATGGCTAATTTTAAGAATCACGAAGATGGTTCGGGCCTCTGAGACCCCACCAGGTTCTCGGAAGGTTAAATATCGAATCCATACCACACTCGGCATCTCTTGTGTTGAAACAACAATAGTTCAAATTGAAGCTCAGTTTACGTCACATGTTATTGTATTCCCTTCGCCCACCTTAAGGATGCCTTTGTAAACTATTTTTCTTTTTCTTTTTTTCAAAACTTTAAATTTTGTTTTAATACGTGACATCATCCATTAAAATGTAAAATATTATTCGCAAGCACAAACTAAGAAAAAAAAAAACGTTGTCACCGGGAATAACAAAGAAAAAAGGACGACAAATTGCTGTTGATTTTGAAGAAAGATTTTTATTGATTTTTTCATCAAAGAAAAGACGTTATCCCGACAGGATGTCTGATAGTATATATGACAAAATGAAGGGCCACTTGAAATACCCCATAGAGAGCGACGAAATTCCTGAACATAATGGTGGAAGACACCTTTTCTCTGTCATCTGAAGTGGACATTAAAATGGAATTGGTGCAGAGTTCTCGTATCATACTACATCGTATCCGACGATGGAAAAATGCTATTCGATGCTCTTTGTGGACGTTCAAATTTTTTTTTTTTTTGATTGTTGGAGAAAAGACATATTTATGGGGAAAGACGATGAGTTTTCAAGGTCGTTCGATAGTTAAAGTCATCTAGGGTTTATGTGAAATTAGTTGAAGGGAATTTTAGAATTCTGCAAGGTGTTAAGGAATTCTATTTCACTTTTATAGTTAAGGTATCTAGACAGTATCAGGTATGACTTGAGTATTCAATGAAACTTCGATACCTCGTGCATGCAATTTCAAAGTCACGGAGGAATCAGTTTTAAGATAAAGAATGACATACATACTCACTTATAATTTATATCCAAATGACTTAAACCCAGCTGCTATAAGTATAGCTGCCGGCCCGCCAGATCGACCATAGACAAAACTTTCTCCTAAAGTAAATCCTGGAAAAGACCAACGAATTTCAAGTTGAGACTCACCATCTTTTTATCGACGACAGTATTCCTACGATATCCCGGCAAAACTGATTCAGCTGTGTCGCGGTACGTCGGAGGTTATACGATGCAGCCTGCTGTTTGAAAGGAGGTTTTCAGAATTTTTCCAAACATGTACTGAGATGCGCTATCATTTGATTTCTTCAATCTAGGTTTCATCATCGGTTGCTCCTAGCCAGTCATCGAAAAATAGGCCAAAGGAGTTGGCCTTGAAGGAAATAAAGATAAACCAGGTTCATATTGTCAACAAACTAAGTAAAGAATTCCCCTTAAAACAAAATGCAGGAGAAGGGGTATACCTATCTCTAAGTAATCATCAACTTCTCAAGCTGAGCTTTGTAATACTTATGACTTCGAACTATATTGTGAAAAAGAAGTGGAGGGGATGGTGTATCTGCGTCTGGAGCGACAGTCAAGCTGTGCTTAAGCCCTTGCTCAATTCTCTTACTTGATCCAAAATGGTTCAAGTATGCAGGTCTAGTTTGAATTCAGTTGAAGGACTGAACTTGCTAAGCCTTTTCTGGGTCCCTCAGCGGGATTACTGGAAACGAGAAACGAGAACTTCTCTGGTCCTCAACCCACGTTAGGTTTGCCCGTATCTTCGGTTAAGGCTTCTCTCGATGGACGGGTTTCTAGCAAATGCAACTGTAGGTGCCATAGCTCTTCAGGATGCAGGCAGAATCAACTAATATTTCCCGATGTCTGTAAGAGGTCAGCGGCATTCTTGCTGTCTCTCGGCAGAGAAGACTGCGGACAACTTATTGGAATTATAACGGGATACTACGCCTTTGCCAATTAAGGCAACGTGTAAGACTTGCGTGACACCATAGTTTGTGACACTTGTGGATAGGACACTGCAGAACACAAACTTTGTAATTGTCCTGCCTTTGCTCGTATCAGGTGGCAAATTTTTGGGGCTGATGTGATGAGTGCTGGTAACCTAAGCTCCTTATCACTTAAGCTCTTACTCGACTTTCTTAGAAAGACGATGAAAACTCAATAAAATTGTTGCATCTGCTGGTAGTACAATTGACCTGTTTTTGTGTCTCAGTGCTCCAGCGTTGTGTTCCCTCACTCCGATAGAAAAAAAAAAAAAAACATTTCGTATGTCAATGCTATTAAAAGTGCCACATTTCGACATCGTTCACTTTTATTTTTTCCAATCTCTCCATACGTAACAATTTCCCATGTCCCACTTTCAATACTATTTTTAACTCACGATTTTCACAAGCTTTATATTCTTTTATTTAACTTTACTCTCAAAACTCTCGTCCTGCTTAATATGCAGAGTAACAATGAACATATAAACATCTGTAAGCATTACAATGACTACCTCATCGACAGCAGCTACTAATAAGCTCGTAAACAGTGGATATGGTACCGGGTAAAGTTGCTTAAATATTTATAACTCACGTACGTTGAGCCAGTGGAAAAGAGTAAAGATAACATCACATTCTGGTTGTGGATTTGGCACAGGTACCTATGCATTGTAGTGAAAAAAATAAAAATGCAATACCGATAAATCGGTATCAAAAAAGAACTTCATTTTACTTGTATGTAGTTTTGGAAATGTTTCCGAACGTATCCATTAACGGTAAAGAACTTTGAAAATATTTTCGATAATTTCATACCATTTTCACCAGCATTTTTTAGGACTTCCAATTTGATACTTGCTCCTATGTTCCATGGAAGACTGTGACCGGTACGAAACTGGTTGGAGAATATTGAATTGATATTGGACCACCATATCCAAAAGATTGAAAAAGATCTTCTCGAGAAATCGGGTTGTTTCAGGCTTCCTTAAGGATTCTGATAGTAGCTCGTCTAAGTTTTGCTCAAATACATTAAGATTGCTTCCGATGTGATTTAGGATGCAGCATTGTGCGGAAATTATAACAGAAAATGCTAACTTAATCAGTTATTTCTCCCCTTACAATTTCGGAGTAAGAACGGAATCCCTACAGGCATGTTATACTTAAACTCGTACGGTGACACATAGCAAGAGTACGGCGAGATGTGAGTCTTGTACTTATACCAAAAGTCCGACAAAACTTTAATGACCCACAAATTGAACCTTCCTTGTCGTTTTTCCTGGAAGTTAAGGCTCGGAAATACGTCTTCAAGGCAGCATGACTTTACGAAACATTGAACTGCAAAGCTGCATAATATGCAATGGACAATCGAAACAACACTGAAGGAAAAGTAGACATTGAAACAGCCTTCAACAATGTCAAACGGACGGTCCCAGTGTTCAACGTAAGCATGTTTAAGAAAAAATACAGAATAAGGAGAAACTTAATTAAATAGGGTAGCGTAATGGTTTCCTTTCTTCGATGGACTTTGGTTCTAAGTTAAATATTACATACATAACTCTGTATTTTCTCTTCACTAGAACCCGTAAGCATTTAAAGCCCATGTGCATCGGTATCTCCTTCGTCTGTTATCTATTTTAAATTTAAACGCCAAGATTAGAGCTTACCCTTTGATAATCCCAAATGCTCGGGGCTACTACTAAAACAAATATTGGGCGCAACAGTTATAGCTCCTCACAACCATGCATGTTTTGCATGTCATGGAAAGGACCTACAGTTCTTTTGCCGACTCCGAATGGCGGATTGAGAAGCTTTTTATGACAGGCTATACTCTTGCAGGTTCGACATGCTTGCGAAGAGGTGGTGGTACGAAAAAAACGTTTTGTGGTTTTGAAGATCGAACTTGTGTCCTCTCGCTTATCTCAGGGACTATTGCTGGGCAAAAAGTTAGCAAAGTCTTCAAAATCATCAGGCTGAAGATGCTCTGGAAATCAGCTAATAGAATGCGATAATGATGGGAAAACTCGTGTATCTAGGTGGTAAAGTACGTAGGCAGGTTGAAGAGCTTAATTAATCTCGTTTGATGCAGCCTTCACTCCGATTTTTATGGATAACGTGAAATGTCCAATCCGAAAGAGACGACAAAGAATAAAGTTCTGTGTTAGTTTGTTTGGTGATCGTTTGAGCTCTCTGAAACATAACGAATTTTAGAATGGTTTTTAGTGGCTTCTTAGACTGATCGCCCAGGTTGTTGAAATAGTATTCCACAAAGACTACTTTTCTTGTTCTGCATTGGCAACATGTTGATAACATGACTTCCTATCTAGATTTCTTGAATGGATCCCTTGGGGTTTATAGAAGGTGCTAGATTGAGTGAAAGTCATGAACCTGTTGCTCCACTCCGACGCAGCAGTTTTATATAAAAGCTATTATACCTTGATAATCCTTGAGGAGTTTGCTTACGCTGTTTGGTCAGAACGTGTATGGTCCTAAAGAGATTACAGCCTTGATTCCACTTTGTTGTGTAAAGAAGAGTGGGGCTGACAAGATTGGCAGTGAGTCTAAGTCTATCAAGGGGTTTCGTATTTTAATTTACTTTAAACTTGGATGCCTTCAAAGAGGTAGGTCGTTGATATGGCTTTTGAAACCGCTTTTACCAGTTTCACAGACAGGTTCAGGACCAATTACGGAATTAGCAACATAGTTCTTGACTTTAGTATAAGGCGGAATGAAGCTCTCAGTCTGCACCCTAGGGTATCACTTACTTTGATCTAAGTGTATTTACCCGATGGCGGCTCTCTCTAACCACACAATGTTTGTGTATTCGGTCTCCAATTCCAAACGCTACACTTGCTCGTTCCTAAGTGCAAAATGGCTAAAGTTGTTCACAAAGTGTGCTAGCAAGCATTCTGTATTCCTGTAGCAAAAGATATTTCAACAATAAGTTTTTACCAAGACCTTGTACTTGTATCGTACCTGAGAAAACTTTGAGAAACTGCTTGGACCAGCCTTAATCTTAGAGAAAAAAAGTTCACTTATATTTCCATTATCCTCTTCTCAATAGGGTATTATATTAGCATCCAAAGCAATTAAGCACCAATTTTGTAACTCCATCAACTATTTACAACTTAATGAACTTTCTACAGAAAATCTCTAATTTATTTAAGTAATTTTGCTTTCTCCCATTCCCGTTCATGTTGCTGTTGCCCTTGCTGTAGATTAATTTGCCGAGAAAATTCCACAACTTAATAACTTAAAAGTTTTCTTTTGCGTGCTGCTACTTGTTAAATCACAGTTGCGTGACTAGAAGAGTACGCATCCCTTAGATTTACTTTGATTACGGAAAAGTTTTATCTGTCTTGGGATAGGAAACAGTAGATCACTGTTACCGATAATATAATTCCAAATAATTACCCTCAATTACTAGTTTCATTGGGAAGGCACATTCCTTTCGCCGAAGGCAAAGTGTCCGCAAAAAAAAAAAAAGGAAGGAATTCTCAAAGTTGTACCATTAGGTATAAGCCTGCAGGATGATCACGGAGAGAACTTAATTAACTAGGAACACTTTAGAGAACAAACACATTAAGACTTTAATCAATTATTGTGCACGTATAACGTTTGAAAAGGGCACAGGTGACTGCGATCATATGGAGACAGAGAGAAAGATGCATTCAAAGGAAAAAGGAAAAAGGATGATGAAAATGATTTAATGACATATGGACCGATGAACTAATAATGTAATCGTAGGTAAGTACTTGCGAATTGTAGGCTTGAAATGCTGAACAGCTCGTAGAGAGTCAAGGTCCTAGCTTCTCGTAATCATCCATGTTGTGCGTAACCTGGAATTTTTATTGTCGACTTCAACGGCGGATTGAGACAAAATACAATTTTGGACGTTTATCACTGCCTTTCGAGAAGTTGTACTGCGAAAAACTGTTTGATTGTTTTGCTGAGATCCGAACTCTTTTCAGGTTGCCTAGCAGCTCAAATGCACTAACCACTGAACCCTATCAAAGTAGAATGCAAGTTTGGATAATTTTGTTTATAGAGTGACGCTTGCAAGAAGAAATTACAGGAAACTACGTCAAAGACGGGGACCAAAAAATATCACCCATCGGTAAGTAGGTGCAATCGTAAGATTTCGATGTGAAGAGCTATAAAACGGATACACCCTACAAGTCCAGGGAGCGACACGATGCATAAAGGAACTCTACGACCAACTCGCCATATGAACGAGACAAATTTACAAGGCTTACCTTCAAAAGGCGTCTTTCTAATGCTCTGGAGGCGTCAATGACCAGCGCTGCTACCAAAAGGAAAAAGACAATCTGTCTGGATATGGCACAGCTTTTTAGACTGTTCCATCTAGATCTGACAATTGAAAGAAAATTCTGAAGAATTCTTCTCTTGATGAGTAACATCGGGGAGCAAACTAACTCCGAAAGTGAACCATCAAAGACTGAGGCGGTCTGCCTTTTCACTCCTCTCTATGTTACTATGGCTATGACTGAACCAACCAAAAGTTGATGACTCAGTTCCATTTGTGAACCAAAATCCAAAATAAGCGCTGACTTCTGACATTTGGCCTTAGTAGACGATGTCTGGTTTCTACCACATTGGGGCTTACGCCCTTCGTAGTTAAAAACTCAAAGTATAACTAAGGATCAAGGTAAGAATTCTTAGATATTCAGACTCCGACAAGTCATTGCTAGGCTGGCTCCCGGTCGAGATGTTTCTAGACATCGGAGAAAGAAAAACAAAACTCAGCGTTTGGTAAGACGCTAGGGTGTCAAAATCTTTCTTTCCACCACTCTTAGAACAACCATATCTTAACGGAACTATTCCCAAAGATATAACCCAACTACTCATTCTTGAATTTTCAACTATCATCTCTCACATCTCCTAAGGACTAAGAAAAACTTATAGTCCTGATAATAAAAAAAATAGAAAAACAGAAAAATCTCCTTTCCACCAAAAAGGACACACGGCAAAGCAAGAAATGGAAGAAACTTTATGAATTGTTTTCGTATTTACAGACTCGTTCGTCGTCCGCCATAGCTCAATCGTGAAATCGTTCAATTGTCGAATGAAATGGTCCCGCACGAGTTGGATGCCCATTATTAGCCAATAAAAATGATTTATGCTGCTATTATGCTTCCCGAATTCAGTCAATCATATTTTCAGTGCTCTGGCTCATTGATGGTGGTGAGTCAAACTTAATAGGTATTTAGGTCGTTATTATTGTTAAATACATTTCGTTTCGGCAGCGGCTTAATGGCATCCATCTGAGAATTATTGTTGAGCTCGAAGGCAAAGGCAATGCCACACCATTCCTGGTTATTGATGATTTTAGCTTGGAAAGTTTTAAAAATGAATAATGAAAGGATATACATACAGAATTTTTCTTAAAAGGATATCTATATGAATTTTTTTTCTCTTTTTACGCAGAAACTCGTTTAAGCAATTTGCAAGGATATTTTTGATGGAGAGGAAAGCAATGAAAATGTCCTAAGCAGTTGAGTATTTTTTTTTAAAATTGTTGGACATAACTATTCTTATCAGATGGCAATATTTCATCAACATACATACGTATGTCGGTAATAATATTTATGTTTCCAAGGTCTGAAGTGGACATTTGTAAGGGTCTTCATACTGGTTGAAAGATGTACGAGCGTAGGTTTAGATTATATTCAAATTATACTTCAATACATCTTTCCTAAGAATGCAGGATATGTGGATATTTTCCCATTAAAAAAAAAGTCTTGGAAAAGGTAAACGTATGATGACCCATTAATCTCTCCTACTTCCTGATAAAAACGGTGGAAGGACGCTCAATACTGAAAGATGCCAAATCAGAAGGAATTACTAACCCGCGTACTTCGACTCGACGTGTAAAGAGCGACACACCCTAAGATATACTTGCCTCCTCTGGTTTGGAACATGGTGATTAATACAATGCTGGTGACCGTCCCGCTATAAAAAGCACCAGTCGATCTCAGCTTCACTGATGAAACAGAATACTTAGCTAGTGTAGCTCTTTGCACGTGGAAAATGGCAATTGGTATTAGCTAGGGTATGCAATCCCGTGCCACACTCTGACTGTTTGTATTCACTGTCCATAACCATGCCCATGTTTAGCATGATAGTTTGGTGGACGATTGTTGAAAATTTTGTAAACCTCCGTGTTTTAGAGACGGTACAAAGATGTGCATCAGCAGTTCATTCCCTTCGCAGCATTAGAGGACATCTCCTCCCGCCTCCCAGATCACTGCCAGCCAAGCCAAGTCAATCGAAATCCGTGGTATCATGCTCACTTATTTCAAAAGCCGCTGAAGCTGATGCTGTCGGAGAGCTGGTGAACCTTTTTGTTAAATCATTTGAGCAACGGAAGTTTATATATTTTATGTTAAACTTGAGCTTGTGATCACAAAAATTAACTTCAAGGAGTTTTTTGCTGGTGCCTTTTGAGCAGGCTAGGTGATAAAGCTGTCAGGAAAGAAATTCGGTCACATCATATGACCAAAGCTGATTTTTTTTATATGAGTAGGTAGTTGACTTAGTTAAATGTCATATTTTTCCACTGCCAGACTTTTTGGTCGGGTCCAGAAGGATGCCAGATGGGCCGAAGCTATTTCAAAAAGACTCGGTAGCCATTCTTATGCTCATATTATTTTCCTAAAGAAAAAATGCAAACGAGACAACCATCTCTGTGAGGGACAATCAGTATTCTAGCACGTTGAGTGCCACATGAGACCAATGTGGCTTCACACAAATTTGGGACACCTGTGTCGCGTGAGACCAGAGTGGTCTCACAGTAGGCTTATATACATTTAGCTGTATAGTACTACTTTGGACTCATACGATGTATTGAACTATGAACTATCGTTAAAAACATATGCATCCAGAAGAACATGTTCACGACAGTGGCATGGAGTGGAAATTCAGCATTTACTCCCCAACTGAGGGCCTGTGGGATGCTGTTTCTCGGATTGCATTGTGGCACTCAACGTGCTAGAGCTGCTATTGAGTTTAGGAAACTCTTTTTATTTTTATCCGAGATTATCCATCTCAGAGATAACACATCCCAGGTGAAAATATCCAGTGACAATGCTCGGCCGGTGCGCAGACCAAGCTCTAGGCCTGTGGATAGAGATCCTTCCATACTACTGCGATCTAGTCACTGGGATTAATAAGCAATTGGAACATAAGTGGAATTTAGACCACTCAGGACGTTGGGGGATAGAATTCACTCCGAGCGCCCCTGCGCTCATTGTTGTCGTTTCTTAACGTTCGTATGAATATGCATTTTTTAATTTTTACGTTTTCAGTGCTGAGCTAATTCGAAGGGTTTTCGTCTTCTTAATCTCCTCACTAGATTGGTGTGGTCCAGAAACTCGAGGGCCTGAGGATTCGTGTGATATCGGAGCCGCTCTCCATGTTTTTTGGCATGTCTTTTAACTTCATATTTTACTGGTTCCATATCCAGCTCTCTGTAGAGGCCCTCATTCCGAACGTACCAGGGTGCATTGATAATATTTCTCACTATTTTGTTTTGGAATCTTTAGATGATGTCAATGTTGGTCTGTTTAGTATCTGCAACCCCGGAGTTGAATCCCGTATGTTCATATGGGCTTGATTACTTGTCTATAAGGTCGAAGTTTATTAGAAATTGATAGGAAGGAATGTCTTCCTATTAGCCAGTAGATCCTTTTATATCTGATATCGAGTTCCCCTTTTTTTTTCTTGACATGAGTCTTCCAACGAAGTTCCGCGTCTAATGTCATACCAAGCTGTGTTCTCGTATAGGATTACTCGGTTATTCATATTTGTTGGTATATACTCAATTTTTTGGTTTGTAAAATCTACTGCTCCAAGCACGCTTCCTTGGGGCTCACCTGCTTTAATTTCCTTAAATTCCGAAAACGCACTCTGTTCTTTTATTTGAAAGTATCTGTCTGTAATATACATAGGATTCCAGGATGTTTGTATGTTGTTTGGGAAGAGCCTTTCTCAATTTATAGATCAGTCCTTCATGCTTAACTTTATCGAATGCATGCGTTACATCCAGGAAGCCTGTAGAGAGTTTGTAGAAACTGATGCCAGGGACTCGGAAAAGACTCGGTTAGCCAAGTAAGAACTTAAATCGCCAATATTTCCACCTGGAGGACGCTACAATGATTTGGAAGACGGAAAGAGAGAATGAGAGTTAGTCTACAACAGAAAACACCTCTACTTTCTCCGCCATTGGTTTCTGATCCGTTGGTATAGAATAGGATCGACTTATCTTCTTTCCAGAACGACCTGGAAGGGATGGTAACTAGGAAGTATTGGGTGTAATTTTTTGTTGACAGCATGTAGATTGTTTAAACCGAACGCCTATTTCGTAGCACCTGCCTTATTAATCCATTGCAAGCGGATGTTTCTTTTTCTATTTCCTTGAGTTTTGATTTTTTGATGTTTTTCTCTCTTGTATTTACCGCTGTCTAAAATCCTATCCGACACAGAAGTAAATGCATTTCAGCTCTAGAATACTTAAGTGAAATCCGTTCCAAAATCAAATTTTTTGTTGTCACAAAAGTAACCATCCTCTAGTTTTAACTGCTTACTATAGTTTACTACAGTTTACATGCATGTATTGAAAAAAATGTCTCAAAAAAAAAACCCTAACACGATACATTTCAATTTATCAAAAAATTAACTTTTAAACCTTCACACTGAAAAATGCAATTTCAATAGAAAATCCATAAAACAAAATCAATTCAACTTTTACATTTCGAAGGATTCAAATGGCATTTACGTTATTCAACTTTACTACCTAGCAAGTACGAACCAACCACCAGAGCTACTAATGCAATCAGCTTACACTTCGCCCTAAATCAAATTCAATCTGGTGCCGGCATTCGATGCCACAAAACTTTATTTCTCGATAAAGGAATATTTTAGAATTTTCAGCTAGAAAAATGGATGCGCAAGCTACAAGCAACACCGTCGGGGTGTAATTGTGGGTTGGGCGGCTTTTATCCGCCATAGATATGCAGGATTTGTATTCAATATAAAAATGTTGGTTGTGAGGGTGGTGTGTGGATTGGGATATTTACTTTCCGATGGGATATTTGTAGAACAAATTGAAAATTTTGAATGGATTCGAAATAGGAGAATATTGAATATTATAATATTTGTAACGTTGGATTTTGTGTTGCATAGGTAGATGCATGTGAGTGAATGAGTTTACGCTTCACAGTGAAGGGTGCTGCTTTATTGAGTGAAGTAATTATATTCGAAAATATTTTTCCAGTAAATTTGATTAGACCTAGAGTAGTTATCTACACTGCTTTTGGTAAAATTATATAGTTCTTGCGGAATTCATCTAGGCAGAGTCATTACTAATTCAGACGAGGCTGCCTGATCGTCCCTATCGATATCACTGCAAATGAAATATTCAAAGTATAAAACCGAAGAGCCTTGAGCCAACATGCCACCAATGGTACAAATATTATTGAAATTTAAGAAAAGGCAGGTCGATGACAAAGAGGCATACAAATTGACAAACCAAGACTTGATAAATCAAAAGCATGGAGACTGCATATTCCTTCTTACGTTATTCCTGTCCGGTCATGACGGCAGCTTGCCATCCTGCCCGTAACATCCAGATGAAGCAGAGCATATGCAACGGTCGCAAGAGATCTTCAATATGGCCTTCCGGAGTAAAGAACAGTCAAGAAGAGCAATAGAAACAGCTAATTCAAGATCTACAGAATGTTTTGCTAAGCAGCCCCGAGAAGTAATACTTAATGGCAGTCTTGTGGGGGGAATGATTAAAGTCTGTATGCGGGGGTGAGGTGAGGTGAGACATCGCCTGAAAGTTCTATGTAGGCATTAGGTCTGTACAGACTATTTTCCCCAGCACCCAGGGTCATTAGTAATATAAGAACAAAAGTTGAAATATAAGAATAAAAGTTGTCCTGATGAGGATACGACGGCTTAAATAAACTGCGGTCAGAAGTTCCCCATATGGAATCGATAAAGGATCGGTTGCTTGTAAACCAGAATAAATCTACATATGCAACAACAATTTTTAAAATAACAGATGGATTAGAAGACTATTCCTAAGGCCACTGTTAGGTATTTCATTTTCAAGTCGAACTAAGAGCAAAAATGTTTTCTTGCAACACCATACCCACGTAGACTTGTTCGTTACAAATTTTACATCGTCAGAGAATGCAAACAACTAACTTAACATGCTCGCCAGTAGCAAGGGTTTTTACCTTATCTGGGTGCCGGGACATGAAGGTGAACCACTGAAAACATGTGACTGGTAATAGCTAAAACAGCAATAAACGAGAGGATACGAAGGAATATTCAAGAGCATTGAACAAACCTGACGACTTGCAAAGGAACAAGTTCTTTCTTAAGAAAATCAAACAACCCCCCATCAAAAAGGCTCAGGGTTCAAGCTGAGAAAATCAAGACTGAAAGTGCGACTAATTATAGGATTCAACGTACACACGTTCTAAATATGTCACTGCTCAGCCATAGCGAAAATGCGAAACAAGATTTTGGGATCTGTGGTTATTGGATACTCGACCTCAAGCACATCATACAAGAATTTGGAAGACTCTCTCGATCAAATGCACGCTAGCGTCAATTCCACTTTCCTTACATCCTGCCCAATGAAATGAAAAGCATCCTGTTCACCCCCACTTAACCATGCCAAGAGTTGGAAAATGGAGGAAATGACAACGACAAACTGCATGGGCTTTTCAACTACAGAAAAGTACACATACAGGGACTAAGATAGTTAGGACATATGTATACCAGCGCTCGAGTCCGTAGATCCCCAGTAAGGAAGGACTTGGAGTCCTCAGGTTTTACGAACAAGTGGAAAGGGACCTTAACCAAACTCTCGGGCAAAACAGAAGGCAGCTTGTTGGTTGAGGCTCTGGTTCGAACTGCAGTTCCATCATAAGTAAGTAAGATAAGTCAGCATTTTTGTCGTCTTTCCTTTACGTACCTCAAGGCGCTCTCAAAGAAGGACCACCACGCTGTAAATCTCAAGTGATTCCTTCCTCTCACCGCCAGATAGATGGATGTTGTTCTGGTACCGGCACTTTGCTTTTTCCTATGTGTGTCAATCTTCCAAAGAATGCCAGTTCCCATTGTTACAGTTTTGACATTAGTGAATGGTGGAATAATTAGCTCCTCTTCCTTTTTTTGCATCTTGTGTCGCTTTAAAGCTTAAAATGGAAGATTGTACGAGCTAGAAACCAACCTCTTGTGAATTTTAAAAGTTTCTTCTATACTATGGTGGTTCCCTTAAATCCATCGTTGTTCTTAAGTCAAACTTAAATGTTATTCAAGTCGGAGGGAGGATATTGTAAATCCACTTTCTTTCGTTTGACATTGTAGTTCCACTGCAATATAAAAATTTGACAAGTGGTTTCATTGGTAATTTTCCCTTCTCCCATACAATGATCCTTAGAGAGTAGAACAGATTCTGAAATACTCCAATATCAAGGACTTGGAGCAATTTCTTTTCTATGCTTCCTTCGGAATTCCCTTTTTTTTCAAACTATTCCCACGTTTCAAGAATCATGCAATAAATTACCTAAACATCCTACCGACCCAGTTCTTGTTGTGTCCTCAGTTCCTTACACCCATAAATACCCCCTACACAAGGGACATTGAGAGCCCATTAATAATAATGTGATTTCTCCCTTCGTCCTTCCGTAGACAGCTTGGGGACCTTTTTTTGCTCTATGCTCACACCATTTAGCAGACTACTACTAGCCGATATCACTCGCATTAATGCAGAGAAAACGTGCTAAACCTATAGGATATCAACATTGTGCCATTGTACGGCCCCGTACAAGGATTTAGCACAACTAGCTATTCAATAGACGATGAGTCAACGATTTGCATGGCAATCATATTTCTGCTTCTGCCAGGTATTATGGTTTTTAACAAATGTCAGCCAGAATTTATACAGGAGGCATTGTGTGGTGATGTGCCACCTTCGACTATCGCTTTCTCAATATCGACTCTAGGGTTCAATTGCCTTTGCTCGGGTATAGACTTAGTCGTTTTTTTTTAAGCGAGCTGGCATTCAAAGGAAATGTGATTGAATTGACATTTTCTTGAATTTGGAATTTTGACAGACATGCTGAGAGACGAGGCTGGATATGATTCGTCATTGAAATTTTATTCGCAATAACATTCAGTCACCATGAAAGTCACAAAAAAATTCTCTCCTGGTGGGTAACTTAATTTTTGGGATTTACCAATGTGGAAGCTGTGGGGAGTAAAGAAATCGTAGGCGAAATTGAACTCGATGGAGACGGTAGGAAACCATGGTTTCCAGTCTGCAAATTGGTAACGTTCTTCAAAAATTGATAAACTTAAGAATTTTACAATATCTCTACTTTATTTGGGACAACAGACAACATGTGCTGGACTACTAAAGAAGGCATTGTAGCACGAAAAACAGCAAATTTAGGTAGGTAGGTCATTCACTCTAAATTTAGAGCTCTGGCAAGACGACACAGAGCAGAAATTTGCCGAGATAAAGACTATCCTATATTTTTAAACCTTAAAGTTAGGTTTTCTAAAAGCATTGATCCAAGTAAACTACCTTTGATGCTCCTTATACTTGTTCTCCTCTTGTACAACAAATTCCTTTGACTATATCGTCGATTTTGGTAAACTTTAAGGCTTGGTTGGTTTGCACTCCTCCACATTCGCCAGTATTCTCTAAGCCTAGCGCAGGTCGCAACTAAAAAAGATAATTTTATGGGCACATTCGCGGCTATTTAGGTAGAAGTTTGAATAAAACTCAAGACCTAACTCACCATAATAGTCCCTCGCATCTCCTAGACATTTCTCATGATAGTTTAGGTAAGATAGGTGTATCAAGCGATATAGAATTCCTTATGAACGAGATTTCTACCCGTCACTATTATCACGGAAGTGATAGTCATTTAGTAGTCTTCTTTAGTGGCAGAGGAGGTGAGTTGTAGTTTCTTCCTTCTCCTGCTCATCTGTATAGTTTCTGCAAAAATTTGTTTTAGTCTCGGCACAAAATCCGAAAGTTGAAAGAAATGGCATCAGAGGTGCTATGGGCACCCTGCACAACCGTAGCCTTCGAAGCTCTCTTAGACCTTCCGTACAAAAGTTAAGAAGCTGTTCAAATTTGGCAACTTGGTTGGACATCTAAAGATCTGAAAATCAATACCGATTCTTTAAAATCCGACTATTTGCATTGCGGACTTTATATACCCTGGAGTCTGGAGCATACTGAATAGAAGAACGTAGGTCTAATCACCAATAATTAACAGACAGTGTGGCACACTGATTGACCTCAAACAGAAAATGAAGCTAACTCGAGTATTAAGGGCCTTAACTTCAAGCTGGTAGTCTATGTTATCTGACCCACATCTGACTATAAGGCGGATATTATGTATGCACCAGAGAAAGCGTTGGACGAAATCTTATCTTACACCGTTTCTATTCAAAGCTTGCCTGAATTTGTTTTACGACCAAAAAGTAGCTACCTGCATTGAAGGCATTAACATTTACATGACCACCTCCCTTCTGTGGTTTATCGTCCAGACAAGCTTTCAATATAGAACTCAACTAGAAGACGTTGACAATCCAAAAAGTCCCCAAACCCCTCAAGTATTAAAAGAAGCCAAGAAATGTTCACACTGAGCAAGCGTAATACCAACTTCCTAATGGACTTGCTTACTTAACAAGGCTCACTAGACTACTACCTCAAAATGCTGGGCATAAGTCCCACAAATATATTGTGCTAACTCAGCTTGGAAGATCAAATAACTGCGGAGCACATCTTGTGCAAATGTCAAGCCATAGCTCGAAGCAAACACGAAAACTTCGACAACGAATTCATTTCCCCAACAACAGCCAACCACAAATCTGCAATCCTTGAGGATGAATTATGACTCTGAGATCAAAAACTTGTTGGTTGAGGCCCAGGTCCACCCCGGACTGTAGCGCCACCTTAAGTAAGTAAGTAAGAGATCAAAAACTTATAAATGGACGGCTCTGAGACAACCGAATGGGCGGCTGATGGAATTTTCTCCAACAGGCAAAATGATAGCATACAGTTCTGCCTTCCAAAACTTTATAGTCTTTTTGTGTCTGAGTGTAGTGATGAGGAGCTCTTTACATATGTGCTGTAAAGCCTGTGCATCGTTATATTCCAAAGAACTTCAGAGCTGATGCTCGAGCTAGTACAAAAGACAGATTTGCAGATTCTGCCACACAAGGTTAATCTCCGCATGCCTTTCGATATTATGCCAACAATTGCTCAAACGTAATGCAACTAAGGACACCAAACAACTGCAATTGGGAAAAAAATCAATTTGCCTCATGTCACTTGGGCGATCTGATCTGAGCTAGATCGGAAACGCTCCAGCTTCCTGGTTTCAGCAGAAGGTGGCATAACAGGTCACTTTCTCATTGGTAGGTATGGAAATGGCTTATCTTCTTTTTAAAAGAGCTCTGTGGACGCTATAGGGATGAGGTACCGGTACTTGTCCCTCTGTAAAACAGAACTTTTCTTTTCGATAACCTCTATGACTTGGCAGATGCTGTCGTCAGGAACCTTCAATTATTTGGAAGCTCGACATAAGGATATTAATCAATATTGTTGTAAACAGATCGAATAGCTCTCAAGCTCTGAAACTCTCGGAATTTGGAAGATAAATACGGTGGGCCGTCATCAAAATCAAAGACGTAATCAATTTAAGAATTTATTCAGAATACCTCGACAAAGACTGCTTCATAGCTGTGTTTCTCAATTCCAAGTTGCAGAGCTATCCAATAAGCTATCGCCGGGCATACCATTGATACTTTGCCTATTCTTTCCCTTGATAGAGCGCAGCAGTAGCATTTTTTATGGGTATCCATCCAGTCACAGAGGGCTCCAGCACAGGATAGTATTTGCTTTTTAACGATTGCCAGCACTTCCGAACAGGACCATGGTTAATAAGGAACGGTGCCGTCATTTGGTATTGATAAAAACGTGAAAAACCATCTTTTAAAGCGAACATCATGCATGTCTGACTTTATATTCAAAGTAATCCTCTGCTATAGGCATTTATAGTTAAATTGTTTGTCCTTTTTTCTATTGTCATCCCTCTTCTCCTAACCGACTTTTTATTTATTTATTTTTATTTTGAGCACATACTCGTAGCACCCCACCGAAAACTATACCATCCAAACGATAGGTGAAAGATTATCGATCTGCTTGAAGGGAGTTGGGTTAATCGAAAATCTATCTATATACTCGTATGTATACGAGGAGAATTGCCCAGCAAATTATTGTAACCTCATCCGGATACCGGATTGAATGTATTGGAATTTCCCGAACAGGCACTTACTTCATTCAGGCGAAACCTTTTTTCAATTTTGAGAAGAGCCCATCTTTGGATAAAGTTTTCCGGTCACGAAATTTTCTACACTCTCTTGAATTATGATGGAGTATGTTCCAATTTAGAATTTTTTGGTCACACCAAGAACTGGTGTTGGTATAGGATACATGTGTTAGCTGATATGATATTGGGCACAAGTAAGGGTGTACGATATTTTCGAATCAAAGGAAATGGTTGCCAATAGATATATGACTGAGGAAGTGTTGACGATAGGATATCATAAGTTTGAGGGTCGTCATGTGTTTTCATAACAGAAAGCGAATATCTACATTTGAGTATATCTACATGCGGACTATGTACCTACATTCTTTGTGATTCTTACATGATAGAAGTTAGATATTTAAGAATCAGCTTTCGTAAAAGAGGATAACTTTTTGACTTTGCTTACGAAATTCTAGGTGTGAGACTTCTTTATACCAACTTGCTTTTGTCCGAAGATTGACCAACTCTCTTTCTAAGCAGTAGGTACAACTCGAGTGTGGAATGATGTTTATAACTCTGTGTTTCTTTATCACTACAACCCGAAAGCATTTAAAACCACCGTGGATAGGTATCTCCTTCGTTTCTCCTATGTATTTCCTGTGCCCTTACTGGTCGGTCATTAACCCTTTAGCCCGCTGTAATTATTAAAATATGTCACCTCTCTTGGCAAAACCCATCATATTCAGATATTTACAATTAAAAAAGTTAAGAAAGTTCTCATACTTTCTACAGACCTTCGCCTTTTTTTTTTAGGGACGCAGCTATGGAGATACATCTGCAATCTTTCCGCGCGGAACTCCCGTTAGGTATTACTTTGGAGCTAATTAGCAACTTATGCTATGTCATGTGCATCTGCCGCTTCGGCTAATTTTACTCGTTCGACTCTTCTCAATTCGTTCTGTACGCTCGTTATAAAGGAAAATATCTCCAACTAGTCATCCTCTGACTTCATCATGTGGGTTACTAGAAGCTGCGGGCTTGGTAGGTTAACTCTTCACTCTACGAAGCGCCTGCAATGAAATATTTCGTGTTCCACGTCTTTCTCTTTATCTGCAGATTACATTAGATGCCTCCACGACCGAATAGGAACAGCATAAGGTGGTAGTTACAATCTCCGCATACTCTGTTCGTCTGGGCCTCGATGGTGGGTATCAGTTTATAGACCCATCCGCCTTTTGCCTTGTTATCCCGCTTAGTTTGACACAATGCTAAAGATGTTGCAAATTCGTCTGCATGGCCGTTTTGACTGCGTCGGCTCCGGGCGCTTTTCTGTAGCCTATGATTCTGCATGCTTCGCACAGTTCCTCTAGCGTGATTGCCGGGATGTGTTCCTTGTTCGTCACCCTCGTGGTGGTGCACAAAGTAGAGGGTTTATAGGGAAATTGATGTTCTATAACTATTCTCAGCATGGTAGGGCGGGATATTTGTGGGGAACTACTCCCCTTCAGCTTCTTCATCACCATTCTATATGCGTTTTCCCAGAGGTTTAGAACTGCTTCGGCCGTCTTAAGCATCTTACCCTTCTTTCCTCGATGGCTTTTCAAGTTCACGTCTCACGTTTCAGGAACTCCGGTTTTCCCCTGGATTGCTGAGATCTACATCAGGTAGCAAGCTTCACCCCTTCTGCTTGCTAATCTTCTACGAATTGGTGCTCCGCTGCTTGATGTAAAGTCTGTGTTCATCATTTCTTCGAACGGGTCTTTGTCGCAGGATGTGCCTTTCCACTTCCGTGCTGTTAGTAGGTGGCTGTAGACCTCCAGTTTATGGCTCTGATATTGCAGGTTTTTTTTTTAAATGCGCCCCTATATATGTGGTGTCGCCGTGGCTTATGGTCCGTTTCAAATCAAAAGCGACAAGGAAAGCTGCGCAGAGGGAGCAATGAAAATGTTGCTCTCTTTTATTGCTTGGAAAATGACATGTACGAATCGGTTGAAAATTCACATTATATAGCCCAATCCCGTTCAAGAATCTGGTCAGTAGGCGTTGATGATCGGCGCAGACAACATCAAAGGGATAGTGTATGCGATTTTCCTTCTATTTTGTGTGTACATGAGAGAGGATTACTGGAAAAGATAAAACCTGCGCAAGTTTTTCGCTTTTAATTTGAAACGGACTATAGTTGTATAGTGCGTTGGACGGCTAAGAGAGGACACATGCTTCGTAGGCATGGCAAAACTGCAATAGTACAATCTGTCATGAAAAAGCTTCTCAATCAGCCGTCGGCGAAAAATATAACACGCACAACATGAATGGCGGCGAGAAGCTGGGCCTTGGTTCTCTATGAGCTGTCGCACATAATATGTATGCAGTAACTCAAACACACACATCAAACTAAAATGACAGTCAAAACATACCGTTTACTTTCAATTGATCTACCTCTGATCTGTTGTAAGACATTGACTCGGTTTAGTGTACACAATTCCTAGCCCTTAATTCGATACTTAAAGTCCTTAAAGATTGCTATCAACCAAACACAACGAAAATAGTAAAATCTAACAATTTCTTTTGCAAACACTTAACCTCTGCCAATTGACTTTATAAACTGTTTACACTATCAGCAACAAAATACTGTCGAACCATAACATAACAAAATCACCGTACAGATATTCTCCTTAAGTCCAATTCAAAATGAAACTCCAAGAGCTAAATTTATTTTTTAGTATACACTCAGATACTTAAACCAAAACACAGTTACTCAATTTATTGCAAAACACCCACTTAATCCCGAACCGAAGATACACAGGATTACAATGAAACCGCTATTTGTCAAAAATAAATTGACATATTTTTGTTGTTTTCCATGACTTTAATTTAAATGTAAATTTTTCCTGAGCTCCATCGTGCTCCAATGGAGTACGCTTATCCAGCACATACATATACTCTCTTGTACAATTTGCATACTTTCACTCCAGACGCCTGGTCCTGGAAAGACCGGGATGTGGTAAACATGTCGCGTACGCTATGCGTTGCGTACGTTTTGGATAAAAACAACAGAAAAAATATTTTACCAACCATCGAGGAAACAAACAAACAGAACTGATATCATCGGGCAGATTACACTGCCCTGGCTAGTATTAATATTTCATAAACATCCTTCTCGTGAGAATGGAAAGCACATCCCATGAATCCTTTCACTTCATTCTGGGCCACCCTATGCGAGTATGGTTGGTGTTTGTTTTCATTTTGGGAGTTGTGTTTTTGTTTTTAATTCTGGCAAAGTGGTGTTCTCGAAGCGATAAGTAAGCAATTTACTGGCGGTAACTACGGGATTTGTAAGCGGATAGCATGTGTGTGTGATTTTGATGATATTTTATTGTGTAAAGGACATCGTACGAATTTCAAATTGGCCAATTGAGGGATAAGAAATCGTAACGAAGAATTAAATGAATAAAATAAGACAGTGATGCCTGAGAAATAATTTAAAATTAAGTTTTAAACGGGTAGTTCGGTGTTTACACTAGACTCAGATGAAGTGGCTTTTTGAATGATGTAATTTAAAGCGTTTAAACTAAACATATCTCATTTATTTTAACAGTTTAATAAAAGCGTTGTTTCGCTTATTGAGCTTGGCAGTACGTTTTTGGATTTTTTCTGGACAAATGCTTTGATAGAATGTTGACGAACATTTTTCAATCATTCGTCATAGGTGAAGCAAATAATTCGACACTTAAAGGTACAAGATTGAATCCTAGTAGTCCTCGAATAAGCCGTTCAAAATATCGAGTACCAAGAAAAGCATGAAACATCCATAAGAGACGCATCACACAATTGGGCCTTTCGAGGAAATCCCTGCAACGTACATCTGTAATTTAGTGAAAAACTTGATGTTGTGTTCAAGTTTTCAAAATCTAGATTATGTTGCAGTTGTAACCCAGTTGCTGCCTAGATATTGCCAACCTCTTCTGTAATAAGATGAAAGGCGGGAAGCATTTCAATCGATTTTGTATAAAAGTACACATTATGTGGTAAAAAGGCGAACCAACCCCGGAACAGCTTCTTACATTACTTCAGAGTGGTGGTGCCTTTTTTCCTACCCTCTTTGGGCTCTACTCATTACATCACATTACTTGACGAATCTATGTGTTGTTCTCTTCTATTTATCTTTAGCTCTTCCTCAATAAAGGAGCACACTCTGTTTCACTTTTCCTCTCTCGTGGGCATAACTACCTCCGTCTCTATTGTTCGTCTCCCTGCAAGTCAACTAATGCATTCGAAGAATGTGTGATTGGCGTTGTCCTGCGTCCTGTCCCCATTTTGTGTAGATACTCGTTGAAACAGATATTCACCTCTTCGCAACTCCGTCCCGATCAGTCCGTAATATTTCCGATCAGTCTTGAGGTCCATCTACTTCAAGCTTCTTTGTTCCAGCGTTCTTGCCAGCGACGCATTGTGATCTTCTTGACTTCTGCTGTTGCTGTTGCCGTTCCCTTTCCAAGTTCTGCTTCCGTCTCGCCAATGGGTGTTAGTCCTGAGACTACGAGAACGGTTGGTAGGAGCTCGCCATCCGAAGAGCTCCTCTTCGCTGTACCACTGCCAGATCTCGCACCCATACAAAAGGGTAGAGTGCGTACCTGTCTTGAGTTTACTCCTGTGTGCCGCCCGTGGGTCCTCTGAAATTTACTATTAGCCTGCTCAACGCTGAGGTAATTTCTGCAACCCCTTCGAAAGCGGACTCGATCTGCTACCAATAGGTGAGCTTTGTATCCAGCCTCAATCCCAAGTATTTAGCAATATTATTGATGGTTATTGTCTCCAGGTCTACCCGCACCTCTAAGAAAGCAGGAATACGCCTCCTAGTCAGCAGACCTATTTTTGTTTTTCTGTAGCTTAACTCAGTCCCTAGGTTTACTTTCAGAATTGGACGCATGCCCCGACTGGATTTAGACACCATTGGGCATTCTCAGTGTGCCGCCCTCATTAGATGTGAAGATTTTTCCTCTCAAATATTTTTTATTTTCGAAAACAGCCAAAAGTCATACGGCGCTAGATCCGGAGAATAAGGTGCTGGGCGAATTTCATTGATGCCCGACAGCGCAAGAAAGTTGTTGGTTTCTTCAGCAGTCTGCGCAGGTGCATTGTCGTGGTGCAAAACAAAAGAATAGTTGCGCAGCTCGTCTTGTCGGTGTCGGTCTTGTCGGTGTCTTAGTAAATTTTGGAAAACTTGTGGTAAGCAAATTTCAGTATACCAATTAGCAGTAACTGTCTCAACAGTTTTAAGCGGGATGACGGCGACCACTTTCGCTTTGGTGAAGTACATCGACATCATAACTTTTCTCGCTGATTCTTGTTGTTTGGCCTTTACTAAAGGATTTGCACCTTCTGGGCTCCATACCATGGACTGCTGTTTAATTTCCGGGTCGTACTTGTAAATCGAAGATTCATCACCTGAAGCAGCTTGACTCTCCATTTTCAAACTTATCCAGGAAATATTGAGCAAAACGAACACGAGCTTCTTTATGCTCTCCATTCAAAATTGTTGAAACCCATCGAGCTGACTTCTTCGAATATTTCGGGTGATGATTTGAAATTCGTGACACAGCCATGGCATTCAAGCCTAGTTCATCCGCTATCATCTCATGTCTCATCCTGGCATCTCCGTCAATTTTAGCCTTCACCAAGGCCACATTTGTATCGTCGGTTGGGGATTTGGGCCGACCTTCACGACATTCGTCCTCCGCAGAAAAATGGCCAGTCTAGAATCTTTGAAACCACTTTGAAAAAGTTACAAGAGATGGTGCATTTATTTCGTTATGCATTTTGGCATTCGTGCAGAATTTCGACTGGCGTGAGTTGACGTCGAAATCTGAAGAGAATGGCAAAACTAATTTCTTCCTGTGTTGGTGGACACTAATTTTTTTCTTTCTCGTCTCCATTTTTACCTATTTTTATGAAATTTGGAAATAAATATTGTTAGCTTATAAGCTACAGAAATGCATCATTTTTTCTAAAAAACTACTAAATTGACACCAACTAAGCGAACTTTTATTAGTCCCTACGTAATGATTTCCGAACAAAATTTTCCCAGAAAATGAACTTCTTCAAACTGTTTTTCAAAAATTGTTTTCGCTTCAACAAAGAGAGCGGGTAACCACTTAATTTTACGAGCAATTATAATTTTGCAACTTCCATACACTTAACCCATCACCAGTTTATGTTTTACTTTTGGGCGAACATAACAATTTATTACATGGTGGGCCACGCTATTTGTCAACAGCACATTACATCTCCACTTAGTCTTCCAATAAATAAACTCTAGCTAATTTTCCACGAAAAATAATAGTCAAAGCATACATTCTTATTCTTCCCTGCAACGCCTCAAGTACACTTTTATGGCACTTACATATACTACATACATACCTAGCAACCCAGGGTGGTGGCAAGTTCCATTGCCATCGCTTTATCTATGCCGTTCTCGAGAAGACTTCAAGGACATAAAAGTAGCAACACCAGCACATTGCTGAAGAGAATTTATAACTCATTTAGTTTACGGAACAAACTTCTTTGGATCTGCACAAATTTATTGAACTTTATCCTCGATTTATATCTCCTGATCATTGAATTTTAATTTATCTGGCTTAGTACATAGTACGGTGAAGAGCAGGCCGGGATGAAGTGACGATGGTGGTGGTGGCAACAAAGTTCGTTTTAACGTTCCGACGTCGTCATTGCAAAGCAATTAGGTGTTCGCTTCGTTCCTCGACATAAAGATACGAGTACTTGGTACCGTGGTTATAGTATCTTGATGGAAGGAGCTAATTTTTGGCTCGCCAACCGTCTGGTATGTGGTGAAGCTGTACGTTGTTGAGTTCCTTTTTAATGAAAACCAAACAAAAGTTTACTCCTCCCGGTGGTTTGGTTTTAATATGCGATGCTCGTAAATTTAAGTGAAGGCTCTCATTGGAAATTCTGAAATTAATACGAATTTAAGATGGAATTCCAAGAAAAGATTGACTTGGAATCCGTCTAATCAGTATGATTTGTAAAGCAATCTCAGTGAAGAAAGAATAATGGGGGTTCATGATTGGACTTATTAGGAAACTTTTTCAGTAATCAAACAAGCTTCATTCTATAGAAATTCTTCTAGCTGGGTTTTAAAAGTAGAGGCAACGTTATAAATGCTAATCTTTCCTTCAGAGTCTTCAAAACAAGTAATGTAAGTTGATATACTTCCACAGCTGTCATACCACAGGGCTACGATCTGCCTCTATTCCTTTTTTTCGAATTGTAGTTTGTTTGGAATATTTAGTCAACTAGAAAAAAAGATGCACTTATACATGTGATAGAATGTTGAAAACCCTAGACCATTTTGTTCGAAAAACTGACATTGTCCTTATCAATCAGGTCAGTGAAAAGCCGCGGGGACATAAATCCCCATTTCAATACGACAAAGGTCTAACATTGATTTGTTAGTTTATGTCCCACCATATTGAGGGGATTTTTTTTTTTTTGTTGATGAGCCCCAAAGGATTTCCTACAAGAGCTCAGTGGAAGAAAGACAAAGTAGTAAAGAACTTTGACACGGTCATCTACACCGACGGATGAAAGATGAACTGTTGTGTTACTGGGAATCACTGAAAATATCACTATCATACCGTTTACTGGGAATCCGAGTGGCTTGCACGCAATTGGGCGTGACACAAGGCACAAACAAAACATTGCTATCCTCATTTATAGCCAAGCCGCTGTCAAAGCTATTGACTCTGCTGCCATATCCTCCAAACCGGAATGAGCTTGTCCGTTTGAGGGAAAGCTTCAGGGTCACACTGCTCGAGGTTCCAGGGCACAGTGACATAGAAGGAAACGACGAGTGTGCAGATGAACTGGCCAGACAAGGCTCAGCTCTACATGGCTCACTCGTGGCAATGGACCTTTGTTCACTAGAAGCGGTTTAAGGACAAATCGACTCACTCTTCCTGCAGAAGGTAAACCTCCAATGGAGGGGGTTAACAAACTGCACCACATCGAGGACGATATGGCCGACCTACGATAAGAGTAGAACAAAAAACCTACTAAACAGAACCCACTCAGTTATCGCCAGAATCACGGCAGTGCGGGAACAAAAATGAGAAGGAAACTCTCTCCCTTTTCCTCTGCAAATGTCCAACCACTTTTCGACGACCTTTATGGCATCTCGGGTGAAGGGATACGGGATCTTATCCACTTTCTCAATTCCACAGGCTGGATCCAAACATGGACGGTCTGAAATCCTCAAGAAGACACATCATCAACCAAGTCACACGAGTCATGGTAACAAAACTCCACATCCGGTGCCACTTGAGTTCATGTTGAACCACCACCTTTACCTATCTACCCTACTGGAGACCTAAGTCAATAATTTTTGACCTTTTTTGGCTTTACGAAGGTACATTATGGACTTATGTCAAGGGGACCTTAGTTCCTGCGCAGAGGGATTGCCTTAAGGTGACTTTTCTGATATTTGCAAGCCTAGAACCCGTGGAGAGGAAGTGTATTATGGACTTTTCCTCTTCCTTATCTCTGCAGCTCCAGCAGGAATCGTTACAGGCAATGTACAATCGCTAATCATGTCTACCTACGACGTAGTGCTCTGCTATAATGTCGGGCAGGTTCAAACAGTTGTCTCCCTAAGACCAAATTAGCCCTTGAGGATTCAAAACACTGAAAGACTGAAGCCCGGACACAGTTCTGATCCCTTTTCAAAATAGTAAAAATGGCACATTTCCCTCGGACGCATATGATATGCAGTTTCCATGAAGTTCTTTTACTTGCCCTAGCTTAAAGACATTTTTTTTTTTGCTGTTTGCTATTTTAGTTCCAACACACTTAAACTACTTACACAAAGCGAAATACGTGTGAATAAAAAAATGTTGGCAGATATTGCCACAGGAAATCCGTCCTCTTTTTCCGCATTTTTGTCCCGATTCTAGTTTCGGCCTTCATTTTTGTTCAATCCTTGCCCCCAATGGCTTATTGTACACCCGTTGTACAAATACTCACACACACGCTGCATGAAATCTGTTTCCTGGATGTGGAGGAGTTTCTACGCTTCCGTCCGCAAGCAACTGTATACTCGTAGCATCGCTCCATGCAATGTTGACTCAAAAAAAATAAATAAAACCAAACCTTTTTCAAAGTAGTGTCGCGCAGAAAAAAAAGGGGAAAAAAACGTTATTTAGCGGAAAAGCTGTTGAAATCTGCGTCTGTCTGTTTTTCTGGATAAAATAGAAAAGAAGGATAAAAATGTCCTGCCGCAGGACGAAGCCAGAACTAGAGAGTTGAGCCAAAATGCTCGTGTATATAGTTTTTTGAGTAATTTATTTCAATTCTTTCCTTGTAAAATGTTAAAAAGACAAAAATTGGAAGCAAACTTTTATAACCGCATCCGCCCCGCCTTAAGGCAAAAAGAATTATAGCGAATTTACAACGTAGGAACTTCTGACATTTTGTGTTTGCAAAAGGTGGCGGTGCTGTGCCACATGCCTTGAGGCTTATTGACATCTGTGCAAATGGCCGGCAATAGTTAGAGACAAAGTCCGTTTTTCTTTTTTCTTTCCTGACTTTGTTTGCTTCCATTTAAAGGGGCAACAAACTTTTTTTTTTTTAACTTCATTTGGAAGATTTTCATGGAAAATGTCCTTCCGGACAATTGTCACAAGTCTTTCAAAAAGGATAAACAAATGGTAATGCAATTTGTCTCATGCTCCATTGGATTTGTTTTGTTACACTTTTGAATGGCATTGTAGGGTATTTGAACGAATTGACAAGCTCCAGGTTCGGTTGATGACCTTTTGTTTTCATTTGATTTTATGATTGGGGTTTGTTCGAGAAGGAGATACTTCGTCGGTTAGTCGAGTCTGACGGAATCTGGAGTAGGAGATTTTACGACGAATTATATGAGCTGTAGAGCGATATCGACTAAGTCATAAATCTAGGCATTGGTCGTTTAAGATGGCTAGGACACCAAAGCTCCGGCCTGGAGAGTCTTCGAATAAAACTCGGAGGGACAACGCAGAAGAGGAAGACATTGTTTAATGCGGCGCACTCAAGTAGAAGAGGACCTCAACCAACTTAGAGTGCTTAACTGAAGTGGATAAAGCTAGGTACGACAAACTAATGCAAAATGAAGGAAAGTCTCTATCTTTCGTTATAGGAGTGATTGCAGGACCAAATGAAAAGCTTCGTCTTACGGAAGAAATTCTGTGTAGGGGTTGTGGCGACGAAGAAGTTCATGAGCCTATACAATCCACCCTCTCTACCACTATCCATACTTCTACCACATAAAAAAATTCGTCGAAGGATACATCTACCAGGATCTAGAAAAACAATGGGTTTCACAATTGATCCATAAAGACCTGAGTGTGGCGCAAGGAAATTCCTCGTCGTCTGCCCATGTACCTAACCTAACCTTTAAGGCTTTAATGATTTATGGTAAAACATTTTACCAGTTTTGATATGACAACTTTAGCGTAGATGTAGCGGAAGGCTACAGGAATGGCTAGAACTTCTTACTTACTTGCAATTGTGTTTCAATCTAAAGCCTCTCCAATCGGTGGCCTATTTCACCAACTTACAAATTTGTATTTACAAGCATTTTTTAACAAAACTTGCGATATTTTGTTCTAAAAAGTCACAAATTTTGTTAAAAAATGCTTGTAAATACAAATTTGTAAGTTGGTGAAATAGGCCACGGGTCGTTCGTTGGCTAGCTGCCTCCTATTCTCGCATACCACCTGTGCCGTCTCTTCGAGTTGGATGGGCAGAATCCCTAAACCGAGGTACACTGCATATTTCAGCTTTTGACTAGGTCGATGTCCCAGAACACCCGCTGTTTAAGCATTCTGCACCATAGATCACCCGAATACTTGACAAAGTTAAGAGCAAACTTCTTTCCGTTCTCCTCTTGTGAGGATATTCTTTAGAGGATTTTGAGAATTTTGACCAACCTTCAGGGCTTGAATTGATAGAAATGAAGTACACTTTTGCCGATGTTTTCTTGATATATAAGTAGGTCAAGCTGTGCTGGCGAGGGAATTGGTTCGAATGCTGCCACCTGAGTAGTTCAAAATCAAATTTGTCGTACGTAAACATGTTAGTTTTTTCATATTTCTGACTTTCCGTAGTCGACTATATCAGGGCTTCCTTGGTCCTGTCCAATAATGTATCCAGCCGCAAAGCTTTGTATCTGCAATCTGCCAAATTGTTGAGTGGTGTTAGATTTGCTTATAAATAAGGAGACTTTAGTGGTGAATTCGGTGCCCAAAATCTCTGTAGAGGCAAAAACAAGTGGTGTCTTCAGAATACAGTGATCCTTCCTCTTCTTCCACTTGAAAATAAAACTTTTTAAATCCACTTCCGTTCTGTGTTTCAAAAGAAACAAATCCAACACTGACCTGTCATATTCATCTTTTTAAAAACATAACAGCGAAGCTATTTCGCCATATTCCTTCGAAAAGGGTACCAAATAAATTACCCAAGATCTCCCCCAAGTAACTTTTCAAGTTGCTGTAGAAACTTTTTGCTTTTACCGAAACTTTGACACAGAATTTCCAGCGAAAAACAAACAAGAAAACGCAAATACCTACTTGACACAAAATGTATGCCTTGACAAATATTTTTTTCTTGCACGCAGTTCAAAGGACCAACAAACGTTACCTAAAGGAATGGCGGCGCGGCGGCGGCGTGGAGGAACAAAGTTTAACCCCTTCATTATTTTTTCAATCATCCTCTAATTACAAGGGTTGCGAATCAAAGTTATAAATTAGATTTCAAAGCAAACACATCAACCCCTTGCCAAAACGATGACTACAGCAAACAACCCTTTGTCACAGGCGAAAGTCCTTCAAACTTACCTTTTCATTCATTAACCGAGGTCGCCGCCGACGCCCGTTCATAAAAAGTTTTGAGGTTAATACTCTTGAGGGTAATTTGAGGGCTGATCGGTGACATTTCTCGCTCTCTGGCTACCAATAGGTGCCGCGGTTTTCTTCAAAAGGGGTGGTAGGTTGAGCAAAAAAAAAAGAAGGAAACACCGACCGATTCAATGTGACGCCAAACTATGCAGCAAAGGAGTTGCAAACATAGCTTGCAACCCCGCATGTCCTGAATTCCTCACGCTGAATTTAATGTGAAATAAAATTTAATGTAACATCTAATTAAATTTCACGCAGATTTAACTCCTGTTTGAACTTAATTAAATTTCTTTTCATCTTTTGACTCCCGCATCGCTTTCGAATCGACAATGCTCGCGTGCGAATTGTACGCAGCCTGAACGCTGCTGCTGTTCATAACCAAAGGGGGTGCACTGAATGAAGCCGCTAATGCGATTGAAAGTCGTGTGTACTCGCAGCTCCTGTTTGCCCTATTCCATGTACCTAGGGCGAATCCATTAACACATGTGGTATTATCGTGAAATTTATGGCCGGGGGTTATATTAATTTATGTCCTGATGGCAGACACGACCGAATTGAAGTCGCGACATGCTAGTTATATCGTGTTATGTTGGTAATTTCTTTAAGACAGAGATAAATGCTTTAGAGGTACGTACTCTTATGTATGTGTCGTGGAATTTGATTGATTTTACAACAGACGGAGGAATTTGTCTAGACTGTGATCGAGCTATGAACTTTTTTCTTTACGCTTTAAAAAAAGTTATTTTGAAGGGGACATGCAGCCTTTAAGAGCGTGAAGGATTTGAATATTGAAGTTAGAAATTAAAGGAGAAAGGAGATTTAGGGAGAAGGAAAGTGATTGAAAGCCTCATGAGATCCTCATGCGTGAAGATATGGCACATTACTGTCTCATAACATTAAAATAACAAACTTAAGTACTTATACACGTAGAAAAGACACGTATAACGGAATTGAACAGTAAGGTCGAAATATGTAGTGTGTTGTTATAAATCCACAATTGAAGTTGAACACACGTAACCTTGTGTAAGTCTCGACAGAAAATTCCCTTGCTCATAGTCCCGTGCATTCAAAGGATGAATGTCATCACATGCAACTCTGAAGTAGATAGAAACATGGAACGTAGGTGACAATGGTGCAGTGGGTAGTATATTCGCTTATGACCCGACCTGTGCAGCTTCGACCCCGGTCGGGAAACAGAAACAGCCACCGAAAATAAAAAGAAAACAGAACACAATCTGAGTTTCTCAAACCAGTACACCTGGGAGTACAATGGACCGGAACAAGTTTGAGTTCTGCTGGGATTTGGAAATTTCTTGAGAAAAAAATCTTTGAACGTCTGGAGGAGTTTATAATCCAATCGTTGGTATCCTTGGTTATTGATATGATGCAACCATCTTCATCTTGGATTGCTCTGCTGACGAGTCAATGGCTTTGGCGGCCTTGCATTTTTAGAGCTTTTTGATATCTGTTGAGATTTCTTCTAGGTTAGAAGGGGTTGTTTTTTTCTTCTATTTTCTTCATCAACTAGATTTGGGGTTTCTTTCTTTCTCCATTAACTCTCTGTTAAGAAGCCGTTGGAAGTGGAACACAAATCAGTGCACTAGACTTTCGATGTTTTTTTTTAAATACCGGGCTTGAAGCCAGTTGCCGATTACTTGACTATTTTTATCTTTTGATTAGAGGACCTTCGATGTAATAATAGAATTGCAATTTATCGGACTAAGCCGAAAGGTACCTTTCCAGTGACATGCCTGAACCGTTGTCACCTTAAAAAGGATCGAGGTAATATTTGTACCTTAGCATCGTTGTTGTGAGTGAGCATTTTACTAAGACTGTGGAGGATCATCACCTGTCAAAATATTTGTACCTACGGGCTATTATTTAATATGCTTGGGAGTTTGACAGTCTTCAGGACAGAGTCTGCAATTAGGTAGTTGTTGACTGAGCAATGTCGTGAGGATGTCCTTTGGGGATGGTTACACGAATGCTTTATGCAAGAACTTCTTGGCTCTTATTATTGGAAGTACTGATGCATTTCCATTGTTGGAACTTTGATTTCATATAGATGTGTTAGAACCAAAAGACCAGAAGAGGTCCTATGGATGTTGATTTTTAAGCTTGTCGAGCGATCATATTGGTAATCTCAACAGTGTTGCCCTTCAATATCCTTCAGCTAAGATATCCCTTTTTCAAAGAGCATTTTTGTTTTCTTCCACCCTTTTGGGCCGATTTTCTTCGTTGTCGTCCTTGTCCTTGTTTTCCGCTGCAGTTTTTTCGTAGTACAAATTTGTCTCTGCTACCTCTTTCTTGAAAGAGCTTCACTGGATACACTGTTTCATTGACGTTTGTTTTCTTTCTCATTCTCATTTTGAAGTCTCTGGGCAGGGTCGATTGTTGCCCATCGGATCAATATGGTTGGCGTTTCGACTATTTCCTGGAAGCCATTTTCCGTGATGGAGGTTTTCTAACCAACCATCTGGTAAGGTTTTCTTTCCCAAATTTCAAATATAAGTCGCTGAGGACAATTTTAACATCTCACTTTGAGCATTCACGTAGACCCCCTTCAGGAAGTCATGAAATATCATTTTGAAAACGGTGAAACAAGCGCTTGCCTATGAATTTACAGTTTGTTATAATGATAGGATAACGATGGATCTTTACATTTACATACGTGTAGTGACAGTTTTATGGGTACGGGCCCGACACCTTTCACTCGCCTCAAGTTGTGCACCCTGTTTTCTAGACTGATTTATTTTATTTTTTATTTTTTTGAGCAACATTTGTGGACAACCGCCTTAACCAATTCTAATGAAAAAAAAAAAAAAAATACAACAAAAACTCGAAACACAATTAACATTGCAAAAAATTAAACTTTCAAACTTTTCCTTCTGAATTTTATAAAACGAAAGGATATACAGATCAGGAAATACCATGAAACACAACAAACTCCATTTCCGTCTAAAGTATCCGTCTCTCGACAGAGATTTGCATAAAAACTATTCGATAGTAACCATCGTACATATAACCAACTGTCACCAGCCACAAAGAGCAGGAACTACAGATAAAAAGGACATAGTATGCCCCTAATATTGGTAGCACCAACCAATTGTTGGCTAGATAGTGGTCAAACGGAAAAACAAAAATTTAATCAATAAATTCAGGATAACCGGAATTTCCGGGTTAATACTGGATATAGGGATACGGTGTTGTTGGTGATTAAGGAAAAAAAAAAAAAAAGTTGTCGAACTTCCAAACCTCGCTTCAATGCACCCTATGAACGTTCTGCAGACGATGTCATTACTGTATTAAATAAGACCGATTGTGGCTGTACACATTTAAAGCCAACATGGTGTAGTTTGTTTGTTGTGCGGGTGCACTTTTTTGCATTTCTCTCTGATGGTTTCATTTCCGGTGTAATTTTAGGTTTAAGTTTTCGGAAATAGTACAAGTTTTGGGTTTCACCTGAAATGAATCCGGATTATCTGCACACACAGAAAGTAAATATAAATGCAAATATTCTCAGGTTTCAGGTAACCACAGTTTGGTTATTAAAGTTGCTTCTTATTCCTGACGTAAACATTGCAATTGAAGGAGCAACAAATTTGAAATGGATGAGGTGGATTTTTTGGACTTATTCTTAGAAATGTGTGATTGGTTGCAGTTGAGTAAGAGATGGAATACGAAGGAACTAAAAAAAACGGATAAATGTTGTTTAGTGAATGTGTGCGTTTTCTTTTATTTTCTTAGGGAATTACCTATATTATCTTGTAATTCGTGTAGGTACTTGTCCCAACAAGGAATTCTTGAAGCCAGTCTATTGTTATCTGTTTAGGGGAGAATGAAGCAGGTATGTTGCTCGTTTTGGTTTCCACATATCTTACTATACATGTACGAAATCATTTGTGAAGTTTGGGAGGACAACAGCATGACCGAAGACTGGGCTATCAGCTCTATCTGCCCCATTTTCATGAAAAGCGATCCTATTCCTTGCAAGAACAACCAAGGCATATCCCTGGTTAATGTAGCCTACAAAATAATATCCAATGTACCGTGTGAACGACAAACGCCTTTTCGCACCAAACTCATCGGCACCTACCAGTGTGAGTTCGGACCTGGCGAATCGACGATAGACCAAGTCTTCACACTGCGACGAATCTTAGAAAAGGCTAACGAAATCCAAAGTCGAAACCGTCATTTCATCAACTTCGAAGTCGCATACACGAACTATATAAAGCGAGGGCCGAATTTGGGATCCCGAGAAAAATGATTCGGTTGTGTCGCTCCACGCTAGAGGACTTGCAATGGATCGTGAACCATGGAAGCAGAACCTCAGAATTATTACAAACATGCACCGGATTTCGGCAAGGAGAAGCACTGTTGTGTGTTTTCTTCAATCTGGCGCTGGAACAGATAAGGCGAGAAGCACAGAAGGCACTTTATTTAACACATCCATTGGGCTGCGGGGGTACCCAGACGATATCGACATTATTGTCCGTTCCCAGCGTGCGATTACTGACGCTTTTACGGCTAATGAAGAACAATCCAATCAAATTGGTCTAATGATGAATTAGGATAAGACAAAGAATATACTGTCGATCAAAAATCGATTTGTCGAGAACCGTCTAGGACAGAACTTAACAATCTACAGCTACAATTTTGATGTTGTGAAGGAGTTCATCAAATATAAACTCCACAAATGACATCCTGCTGGATATTTGACGAAGGATAACTTTCGGCAACCGCTGCTACTTCAGTTTGTCCAAACAGTGTTCAAACTCCTAATTCGAAAGTCCAAAATCATGCCGTACAAAACTCAGATCTTGCTATTCTTGCTTCATGGAGCTGAAGGTTGGACGATAAGTAGACAGCGAAGCAAGTCCTGGGAACTTTCGAAAGGAGAATTCTTCGTCGAATATTTGGTACTGAAGGGCGAACTCAAACATCCGTCGATTGCACTAGCTGGGGCACATAGAGTAATTGGACAATAACGCTCCAGCTAAGTGGGTCTTTGAATCCCAGCCACCTGGTTCGCAAGGAAAAGGAAGCCCAAACCTCTGGTGTCAAGATCATAAAGTCTGGGACTGCACTGCGTTCTTCAAGTCTTATTTCAGTAAGTATGTGATGTCCTTTTTGATGTACTAACGACTGTTTTTTGTTATTGAGTGCGGAAAGGTTTGTTAAGCTCGTATCCTGAGAATGATTTTGCTTTAGTTACATCCAAAAAACTGTTTGTGATTTGTAGATACACGGATGGGGTCCATATAACAATGTTTCGTTCCTCCTAAAATTTTATTATTGAAGAAGAAAGTCTAGGCCCTTGTTATCCTAGTATGCATCCCTGCATGAAGCAAGGCACCGATACTATAACATTGCAATCAACGTTATCAAACTTAATTTATCTTCCAAAGTTTACAAATCTACGAATTTAATAATTCTTCACAGTCGCATACACAGTAGGAAGGAAAAAAAAAACTCAGTATCTGTACTATTATCAACATGGCATCTGTTAAGAAGCAAATCAATGTGAAAACCCATTAAAATGACTTCAACCATATGCTACCAGTTTGAATGTTCTTCTTTCTTCAAAAACTCTTACAAAAAAAAAAAAACCTCATCATTCCTATAAGATTCGCTTTTATAAAATGAAAAACACACTAGTCCAAGAGCAATGGAAAAGTATAGAATTCATCTAGGTATGTAAGGAGTATTTCATTGCCCGCATCTGTGAAAAGCACACCGAAGAAGATACATCTTTTAATGCTGGAAATCATCATTGCGACAAATACTTATCTGTCCTCTTTTCTAGAGAAACAGCGACAGAGCTGATTGCACATTTAGATACGAAGTAATCAAAGAAGACAGCACAAAAAAAAGAACGGAAGAGTACACACTTTAAACTAAAGCTCCCGTAATGCTCCTTTAAAAGCTATCAAAAAAGAAGTTTACGATACAATTTCAAGAATCATCAAATGGACAAGGTTGAAATGCTTGTAGATGAATTTCTGTTGGTTCAGTTTATGATGGTTGTAGTGGTGATGGTCAATATGATGACAGTTGAATGAAATTTTATATTGGGACATTAGGGTAGCTTTTACCGGGTACGAAAAGCGCGAACGAAAATGTAATCTTTTGTAATTTTGTTCGTAATAATTGAAAAGCAGCAATTACTGGTGACAGTGGTTTACCTGTTTCTTTTTGAAAGTGTGCTCTTAAAACGAACATCTAGTTCCATAAAATGTTTAAATTGCTTTAATGAGAATAAGGTTTTGTGATAATAAGCACTTGGGACAGATAAAGTAAGAATAAATCACTATCTGCGATTTCTTGAGAGAGATCAAGCACTCTTAAGTTTCTTTGCTGCTTTTCAAATCAAAATTTGAAATCCTGGTGTTGAAATAACTTTTGTCCTCTGTCAGATGTGTGAAGATATCAATAAAATGATTGCATTGATGCATAACATGGCCTTTGATCTATGAGAAGTTTTTTGACGTTAGTCGCAATCACTGCAAATCATAAAAAGTCTTGTTGCAGGATCATTTTGAACCACTTGCCCTAAGAATGTCGTTGATGTCCCTTAGCTTTGAGCACTATTGTAACGATAAATGATTAGGAAAAGCAAAGGAAGCGGAAAATCAAAAAGGAAATCAAACTTTTAATAAATTTGTTAAATTTTTAAAGGTTACTTAATCCATTTATTCCCATGGTTGCGTTAACGCAACAGTAAACCTTTTCTTTTTTTTGGACTAAACAATTGAAATTGTTGATGCACTTGCAGTTCTATTGCATTAATGAATATTTGAACCTGGAAATACTTTTTTTTTATGCATAATAGCTCTTGGAATTTTGATTAAAATCAAAAATAAAACTAACAAATTTCCAAGAAAAAGCCTTGAAAGTTTATATGTTCCCTAAATATTATTCATGATCCTATTTTTCACAACCCGAATGATGTTTCATGTAAAATATATTTCTAATAACAGTAATTTGACCGGGACAAACGATGAAGTTTTAGTAGGCATGAAGAAATATTTAAATTTTGATCGTAAAGAAAAAAAAGGAGATCTTGATACCACAACCACATATGATTGTCATGTATAATAAATATATGGGGGGAGTTGACTCTCATGACAACGCAGTGGCAAACTACCGCATAAATATTGGCGGTAAAAAGTGGTGGTGATCATTATACATCAACAGTATCTACTCTGCAATAGTGAATGCATAGAAGCTGCACAGCATTGTATATAAAGAAAACCACATCTCGCAACTGGACTTCAGGTCTGAACTAGTTCGTAGCCTTATTAGTGTAAATAAGTGCAAAACAAAATCTAATCGAGGACGAGGGTCAACTTCATCTCTACCAACCCCTTCGCGATTAGATAACGTTGGCCATATAATTGAAAGGAATTCTGACAATTGGAGAAAACGTTGCAGAGTTTGTAAGAGCTCAACAATGTGTAACAAATGCAAGATTCCATCACATTCTCCTTGCTTTAAGGCTTACCATATTTAGTTTTTTTTTTATATGCATTGTTGTGTTAACGCAACGCTCAAAAAGTAGGAGTGGCAAATTAAAAAAAATAAAAATAAATATCTGGAATGTTTATAAATGTTTAATTAACAAATTATGAATACAAATATCGGCGTTTTTATGAATATTTCTAGTAGTGGTCCTAAATGGGTTAAAGCATGTAAGTGTAGACTCAAGATCTCAAAGATAATTGTACCGGTGTTAGGATGTCAAAAGATGAATCCCTCTGATCTTGTGATAAACTAAGTTGGTGCCGTGAAATAACGCCAAGCGAAATCAGGCCAAATTTCAAAATTTGGCTTTGTTTCTCATTATGAAAGCGAGATAACGCCGAATTTTGGGACTCGGCCTTATTTCGCTTTCAAATGCGAAATAAAGCCGAACTTTGTTTGCGAAATAAAACCGAATTTCCGAGAGAAGGCAAGAGAATTAGCAAAGCTAACAACAACAATGGAATGTAACAAAAACCTGTTGCTCCTCACCTATCATGGACATTAAAGGACCGTAGTAGCGAAGCGGAGCGGCAGCGGGCGGAGCGTTGCAATAAAGATTCCCAATATGGGTTGTGATGAAATTGAAAAACGTAATAAGGCCGACTCGGCTTTATTACGCATTTGAAAGTGAAATAAGGGCAAATTTAAAAATTTGGGACATTTGAAATTTGGCCTTATTTCGCTTGGCGTTATTTCACGGCACCAACTAAGTTCTATCAGACTTTTTAAGACCGGAAAAAAGTTAATTATGATCCCATAGCATCTTCACCCAATCTCTCATGTAGCTGTAAGAATATCCGCAAGATGTTTCGTAGACTTCGATCCAAGAACGTTTGCAGTTTTCTTGTGATCGTTGAGGACATTTTTTAGATGTTGCATCCATATAGTATCAGTCTCTTCAAATTCGTTAGTAGCTCTAGATTGCCGATCATCTCTTATAGAGATGGCGGAGCAGTTGAATATTCGCCTTTGTTAGGTGCTGGGGCTTAGAGATATTCCAGGGAACTGCAAGGCTGATGAACTCACCAGATATAGAACAATCGTACCCGTGCTCACAGAAAGAGACACTCTGGGAATACCGATCGCTACATGTAAACTAAAACTCAAGCTGGATGCTATTGAGAAAACAAATTCTAGGTGGACAAATGGTATAACCTGTCTAGCGACAAAGCAGATTTGGCCATGCCTAGATCTGAAACGCTCTAAGAATGTAATGTCTCTCAACAGATCGCATATCAGATCCGTAATAGGTGTCATCACGGGACACTGTCTAATAGGCAAGCATGCAACAAGGCTTGGCGTCCATTTTAATGATTTCTGTAGAAGCTGCATGGTCGAAGAGGACTAGGAAATAATTCCCCACCTTCTTTGTAACTGTCCAGCTCTCTCCCGTAAAAGAAGACTCCATTTAGGGGAATTCTACTTCAACGTCTAAGGCGATTTAACAAACACAGATATCCGAAACCTCCTTCGCTTCATAAAAATCTCCAATTGGTTTAACGAGTAGGTATGGAGATCTCTTCAGATCTATGTGGTATCACTGGTCTTAGTGTGCTGGCGATAGCCGGCAGCCACTTCAACCTTACCTAACCTAGGCTATCCATATAGTAGCACGTTGGATCCGAACAGCCATCTGTAAGTAAGAAGCATTGCCTCTTCATATTTTGGACAACATGCTAAAGGCAGCTTCAGCCATGTTTGTGCGGCTGACTATATCTCTTTTGGTCTCGCCTGCAGTCGAGATAATAATCCAAAGACATTGGAAACATTCAACTCTCTCTATCAGTTGTCCTGCAATGCTAGTTTGTTAGGACAAGGTATGTAGATCTAAAAGGCTGATGATGTTTAGGCGGTGTTGCTCTTCAGCTCGAGGACGTTTGCTTCCTTCTGGACGTTAACTATCACTCGTCAGCGCAATTGAGATGCTTGAGTTTTTATGTAAGAGTCCATAAAATTCCTCCGGTTTCCGTTGATAGAGCACCGTCGAGCAAATGACTACCCCATATTGGTTTTGGATTTGCAGTTGGGTTAAAATTGCATTTGCATTCCCCCAACCCTGGGTAACAAAAAAGGCAGTTATGTGCAATATATTTCTAACAACAAGAGCGCGTCATTGGAATGCTTTTGTTTCCTTATTATTATTATTATAATATTTACTAATTTTGTAATAAGAAAAATAAAAACCATGATTTAATGGAGGTTATATTGTTAAATGAAAAACAATGCAAACAAACCCAAATATAATAGGCCTACCAAACAAATTGTGCAAAAGATAAACATAATCTGTGATTTATTTACCAAACGGGTTTTAATTATTTTCTCAATTTTTGTAAACTATTTTTAATCTCGATGACTTTATTGCATTCAAATTTAAATCAAATTATTTCCGCAGGTAGTTTGACGTGGATGTGGGTATACATGTTATTGTCAACAAATGCCATCGAACTTAATAGTAATTAATAGCTTTATGGTTAATTAATAGCTTCTTTTTTTCTTTGTTTTAAATATTTCTCAGTAGAATAAACAGAAATTGATTTAGTTTTATAGGTGACATTTAATAACATAATTCAGGGTTCGGATTGGGTTTTGAAGATGCGTTATGGATTGATAAAGTTGTCATAAGATATCTCTGCAACTCCTACAGAAGTCGTAAAACCCGGTCTACATTTCCTAAATTTTTTTTCTTACATAGTGTCATAGAGTGAGCCGTAAACGATGTTATTTTTAATAGTCTTCGCAGGACAAAGATCAATGGAAGGCTCCATGACTTACTTCAATGCATTATCTTTAAAATGCACATGCTTAAGGGCTTATGGCTACCCTTAGAATGACGAGTCACAGCGCTGCAATGTACAAATTTAAGGATTTTAGGAGAGGAAGGTTCCGACACACATTGGTTTTGAGTGCTTTTGGTTTACTACGGAAGGGAAATATCCAGTGTTGTAAATCATTTCGTATTCTTATTTGACGGTTTTGGAAAGAGTCCCTGTATTTCACTAAAGTTGTGCATTGCTCGCGTGTATCACGGGAATAAGCTCGAAGGGGCAGAATACAACTGGCTATTACGTTCGACATTTTTCGTGGAGGAAGCTATTAAATGGGGAGAGACAAGTAACATTGTGACGGTGGTCAAGCGCATTGCCTTGGCTATGTTTCTATCACCTATTAGTTTGAATACAAAGATTTTGAACCCTGCTTAGTTTGGTTAGCATATGGTTTCAGTAGCACCTGATCAAATATGAGCATTGGACTCAAACTTAGTTCAAACGTATACCTTGTTGATCTCAGTTCGAAAAGTGTAAGTATTGCTTGCAGCGTATGAGAAATCCTAGATGTCTTCCAGCGTTCCTAGCGACAACGAATATATGGTTGTTCTAATGAAGGTTGTCACTCACACATATCGAGAATGGACAACTTAGTCACGGAGCTGTTGAGTCAAAAAATAAATAGAATCTGTTCAGCACCTGCTTGTATTATCATTGTCTCTTGTAGTACCAGCAGGTACATCTTTTTACTGTGCTTTCATCTTCTTTCCAAAAAAAAGTCGAGTAAGAGCTCGGTGTTTGGCAAAGGCTTAGGTCTCGTAATAATAAGTCGTCGGCAGTCTTTTCTGCTAAGAGACAGCAGGAATGCTACGGACTTCTTCCAGACGTTGGAAAGTATCCGTTTAGTTTGCCTGTATCTTAGAGAGTCATGTCACCTACAGAAAGCCAACCATCGATGGAAGCCTTATCCAAAGATTCGGGGGCAACAATAAAGAGCTTATGGACTTAAAAGATCTTCTCTCAACCTTGCCTAGCTAGCTCATCGGAGAACTTATTTCCGGCAATGTCCAGGGTCCTGGTAAATTCAGTCTTCCAACAGAGTTCAATCTTGTCCTTTATTGTCGAACTATTTTGGATCAAGTAGCCTTACTTTCGGTCCCCTCCGTTTGATAGACAGTTACATATATACAAGCCGTTTTTCGCAAATACTACAGGACGTGAGTCCAGCACCTGTTTGGTAAGCGTACCGCCCTATTAAATAGAATAATGGGGACACTAGCAGTCAGTTCATTGCCACCTAAATTATCTTAAGGGTTTTGGCTAAAATAAGGAATAAAGCCAAGATCACAATTGAGTAGATGATGACTTCTTCTAGCTTAAATTAGAAAAAAACGTTTACTTCAGATAAATCTTAGTGAAAAGTGAAATTCTTCTGTGAAACTAGAGATGATTTAAATGGTTGTTCTTAAAATAACTCCCCCACTTTTTAACTCTCCACACAACTCAACAGCAATGTAGTTGTCCTGTCAATGTCAAGTCCTTTAATAGAATAAACAATTTATAAGAAATTCTTCGACATTACTCTGTTATGCATACAAATGGAACAAATTAACTGCGGAGAAAATTAAAATTGGCAAGGATCTGTGTCGCTTCTGCTATTGTTGAATTTTCTATATACCACACTGACAGTCTACCGCACAGCCCTAGCCCCTACCAATAGGTGGTATGGTGTTTCTCATTTAAAATAATTCGACTTGTTCATTTACATTTTAATTTAACTCTCTACAAATACACAGCACTAAGTTAAGCTGGTGAAAAACTAACCTCCAAACTATGACTACTACCCAAAAGTTATCTTCTGAATGAAGAAGGACACTAGTCCAATAAAAGGGAACACAAAGCCATTTTTGTTCGTGCTTTCATGATTTTCTTACAAAATATACATATATACATAGTTTGAAGGACTTTTTGGTATCTGCTCCTTAAAGAGAGGGGTCGTGCACCAATTAAGTTTTTGGGGTATCCGCACCAAGATAGTGGTAATATATTTTTTGGGTAATACTGTGCAATGTACTATTCTTGTGAAATCTAATGAAATTCAGCGTTATGCAAATGATGACCAACGTACAATGGAATTCAAGGCGAACTAGATAGGTATTCATATTTATCGTTTTAGTACTGAAGATGGAAGTTAAGTTTTGTGTTAGAATGATTTACATTACTGCGAAAAGGACGTGCTGGAACTAATTTATTTTTTGTCTGTCCCGTGCGATTCCTTTTCGTGAGCAATTTGTCTTATTTCCATTTTGTTGGGAATGAAATCATTGGCAAAGCAGGACTCGATCTTGGTTTAGTAGTTATATCTGATATAACATTTGTAAGCGTCACGCAACTCTTCTTTAACTTATATCTTTCTGTCACTCTTAATTGAATACTAAATTTTGGATAAAAACAAAAAGACTGCATCAAACAAACATTTATTAAACTCTAACTATGTAGAACCTAAGCCCAAGTGCAAGGATCATAGATCAAATCAAATAAGTTTAAGTCTCTACAAGCAGAGACTTGATATTCACATTGCTCTTGAAATCGTGAGCTTGACTCGTGATGAATTCTCCATATATTTGGCGCTAGAGCTTGTAGAAAATCTGGCCTTAATACCGAAGCCAGAAGAACGGTTAATAATGAGTGAAATAAGATCTGGCCTAACCTGAATTCAACGATTTCTGTAGAAACTATAGAGACGAGGAAGAGGAAGAAACGGTAACTCACCTTTTTTGCACTTACCCTGTCCTATCAAGGCTACGGAGACAAATTCGAAGAGAGTGTTTCTTTGTAGACCTCAGCGACATAGTCAAGCTCGATATTTACAAAACAAAGAGCTTTGTCTGTGAGTCTGAATAGCATGGTACAGGAAGGCTTCTGCACCGATGGGGTTACTCGAAGAAATTCCATATGCAAGGTTCCTGTTACTGATAATCCGGTACTCTCCCTGGTGTTTTAATGGACCTCCATTCTGATCAAAGTGTACTCCTGTTTAACCGAAGTCAGCTACCTACCTTAACCTACGGCTTACAATCTCACAATTATTCATGTTGTGTGTGAAACAAATGGAAGGAACCTACAGTTTTTATTGTCAACTCCGAACGCCGGATTGAGGAGCTTATTCAGACGTGTAATTAGAAATATTTTCTTAGATCGAAGTTGTCTCAGTGAGATTTGCAAACCTCAGTAGTGCTTTCCTAGTGGAAGTCCTAGTAATGAAAATAGGCACTCACATGACTGTAATGTAGGCAATGCCACGATATATCCATGACAGCAGTATTCGCCTTAAGCTCATACGCATTCCAATCCAACCTGGATAATACGAGTTTGCTGAAGTTCGGGATGGATTTCATACAATGAGTTGGTTGAGGTCTTTTTTCAGTCGTCCCAACTGAATCGAGATTTTTCTCTACTGCGGCATCACTTCGGTGTGAATTCAAAGACTGTTGACTGAAGTTCTGGTGCGCATTCGTTCAAAATATTCAAGCCGTCTTAGTCGTTGTATTTAGACTCCTCTGACTTCTATGTCGCTTAAAACCCGTACAGTCCATGTTTGTAAATATCTTCTTCGTCATTCGCCTTCTACACAGGCGAGGCCAAATAATACTTGATGTAGCTTTCTCTTCCCACCAGAACCGAGATGATTCAGGTCTCGTATAGAATCACTTAAGTTGTTCCAAAGAGAGCTTTGCTACTCAATTGCCTTCTTAGCCAAAACAGCGTCGATTTCTTTATCTGAATCGGAGCCAAGGTAGACAAAATCTATTATAACCTCAAAGATAGATGTATCTAAGTTGGCGTATTGTACGAGACAGGCGTAATGAAAGTCCTTTTTAGTTGAAAGCATGTACTTTGTTCTGTTATCGCTGAATGGTTAACGCGTTGCACTGCCATTATCACCTCTAGTACTAGTGAGGGAGCTCTACACAATTCAAGAATTCATATAGTCTTAATCCTTTTTTGACATCAATGGCCTAAATGATGTCATTATCGGCATTGATAGAACAGCACTCATTCTTCATCGTCATCCTGCACAATCGGACGACTTTGTCAGGAATGCCAACTCTGTGAATGCTGCCGTAAGAGTGCTTCTATTCGATGAAATGGATTTAAGATCTGCTGCAAACCAGGAGATTAACGCTTTTATAGTTAGAGCAGTCTCCTTTTCTCAGGATCGGGCTGACAGCTAAAATATCAACGTTTGAATCGAAGACGAGGCATAATTCTTTAACGAATGACCAACAATTCTTACTACCCTTGGGACATGGCCGGAATTTTTGGTCATAAAGGAACTTGATGCGTCAAATATGTACACTGCAGTCATTTCTGGCTTGCTTGAAGTTTATATGGTTTTCCTCACATGGATCGGCTTTATAACTCTTTTCTTCCTGGGCCCCTACTCTGTATTGCGATTCGAAAGTTCGGATCGTTCGAAAGCGCAAATTTTGTATGCGCAATTTGAAACCCAATTCATAAAATCCATACAAAGTTTCCGCTTTCGAACGATTCGAACTTTAGAATCGCAATACAGAGTAGGGGCCCTGGTTGCCTCTTCGCAGCTCTGTTCAAACCATGGTTTTTCCTTTGGTTTGATGCTGTTCATTCGGTTATAAATAAAGGAGTTCATACCAAAGAGAATGATGTCGGTCATCATATCAGTGAAGGCATCCAAGTCGCTATCGAGGAAAAATTGCGACCAGTTAAAACTGCTCAAGAAGCTGTTTAGTCCGTTCCAATTGGCTTTCTTGTATCGTCAGACTATTCTTTTGGGAGTTCATTCTTTAACTGTTTGATCAGAACACGAAAAATAAACTAATATGACATTTTAGTCTGACCCGCCTAGAAGCAGTTATACAGCATTCCGGGGTGAACCTGGGCCTCAACCAACAAACGTCTAAAGCCAGCTCAATCTTAAGCTAGCTGCCTCCAGTTTCGCACGCTAAGTTGGCTGGGGCACCCTTCCACTTACGTGCTCCACCTGAGTCGCGGTCTTCCTCTACTTCGCTGTCCCACGGGGTTAGATTCAAAGATTTTTGAACCCGAGCATGAGTGTCAATCCGCTCGACATGACCCAGCCACCTCAGTCGTTTGAGCTTCGCTCTTCTAGCTAGGTCAATGTCGAAGTATAATGCCCGTACACTTTGTCATTGTATCTCCTCCTCCACTCATCGTCTGTGCATACGGAATCGAAAATCACCCAAAGAATTTTCCTCACAAAGCAGCCAAGAGCAACCTCATCCATTTTTGATAAAGTCCAAGCCTCTGCGCCATAGAGCAGGACTGGGATTATTAAAGTTTAGAGAGAGGGCTTTGCTAGTCAATTGTCTTCTTAGCCCGAAGAAGCAGCAAGAGTTATTCTTCATTACATCTCAGTCGTCGTCTGATTTGATAGCGGAGCCTAGGTAGACAAAGTTCTTAAGTACCTCCAAATTATATCTGTCGCGGGCGATGTTTTGTCAGAGATGTCGGTGTTGGGTGTACTTTTTTGTTGAAAGCATATGTATAACTTGGTCTTGTCCTCATTAACCGTTAAACCTATCAATACTCGCAAAAGCGCCACTGACATCACGCTACTTTCTTCCGATTATGTCAAAATCATCGGCGGCGTATGCGGGTAATTGCACGGACTTTTGAAAGATTGTGCTTCTTGTGTTGGCGCAAGTTTTGAACTATTCTTTCAAGAATGTTGCTAAAACAAATCGCATGACAGCGCATCGCCTTGTCTCAATCCTTTTTTGACATCAATGGTCTTGATGGAGTAGCGAGCAATCTCCATCGTCATCCCACATAAGCTCTGTAGATGCTATCATACACCGCCTTAAAATCGATGAATTGATGGTGTGTATCGATTTGGAGCTTCAGGATTTTTTCCAAGAACTGCCGTAGTGTGAATATTTGGTCGATGGTAGATGGATGGTGGCGATGTTAAGGAGACTGATACATCTATAGTTGAAGCGCTTCAGAGGGTCTCCTTTCTTGGGGATTGGGTAAACCATGCTGAGGTTTCATTCATCGGGCATACTTTTGTCCGACCATGTGTTACAGATGAGTTGGTGTATACTCCTGCTTTTATTATTGATCCCCAAACAATGGATTTTACTTTAGCATTCGCTCTCTCCCATAATAATTAATTTTATTACTCTGCAGCATATCTGCAATCCTTTTGTTATATTTCGTGAAGCTTATAAAAATTGTGTAACGATTTAAAAAGATTAAACAAAAACAATTAACAATAGCTTTATGCACTCCCTTCATATACATATGTATGGTACTTACGCAAGCTTATCGAGAACACAATGCCCTTGTATAGACAGAGTTCCCCTAAAATATTATTCCAACCATAACATAAAAACACACACAATTATTAATTTTTTTTTTATCTTTAATTATTAAATCTATATTTTCCTTTTTTGTAATATTTTTTTTCATCTCTGTAATATCGAATGTTTTGGTAAAAAAAGAAATTCACATTACATAAAACAAAATAATTCAAATAAATTAAATGCGGAAATTCACATTCATTAGTGGTATTCTGAGACTGTATATGTATGTTTTTTTTTAGTTACAAATTAAACATTTTTTCGCAATTTTCTTTTTTAAATTTATTTAATCTTATATTTCATTATATGTATTTACAGTTTTTGTTTGACAAATAAAACAATTCTACCTATGAATGTAAAAAACAATAACTTTTTTTTTTATGTATTACTATTATTATTTTTATTTTTTATATTTAATTCACATTAGTATATTAAACTAGATATTATTAACAAAATTTTTGGTTTATTTTTCTTTTTCTTTTTCATTTATCTTATTTACTTAGATTTAATTAAATATACATATATATTTTTTCTATAATTATTACATTTATATATAAATTATGTATATTTGTATATACAGATGAAACTTAAGGAGCATTTTTTTTGTGTTGCCATAATTTTACTTTAGAAGTTAATTTTGTAACCAATTTAAAATAATTTGCTGAAGATATATATATTTTTTTTCTCGTTTTTAAATCACTTGAGGGGATAACCACTATTTAGATGAAATTTTGCAGTTTGTCTTGAAGTACACTAACTACCCTTTATGATTTCCTTAACGATAGCTGGTTTAAAAAATAATTTTTTTCTTGTATGGTTTCTTGGTGGATAGATTTTTGAAATAAAAAAAAAATAAAAAATGCTCCTAAGTGCTTAGCTCGAAAGTCAGTTTTTTTTTATATCATTATTTAAATTTTTCTTTTAATTAACTTTATTTTACTTTGTAAATCTCTTGTTTCTTAGTCACAATCTCTGTTTATAATTTTTTACAATTTTCGTTTCACTTATGGTTTTGATAATAATTTTTGTTTTTTTCTTTTACGTTTAGTCAACTTGAGTAAATTTGGTTTTTATATTTTTTATAGTTTGAATGTACAATTTAATTGATGGATAGTGTGGATGTAGCAGAACTAAAGTAAAGTTGAATTTAATCTAAAAGTTAGTGATGGATTAAACTTAAGCGCTTATGTAGCAACAGAACGTTGGTTGTAGATGTAAATTGTAGTCGGCATGTAATTTCCGTGGCAAACAGGGACAGTCCGCAAGGCATCATTCTGTCTTCAAATGTCACTCTTAATAGGTCTAACTTTCAAGAGTAGGCGGAAGACGTTAGCGGACAACGCGCAACAAACCTTCATGAAAAGGAGGGTCATGACCAGTCTGACTCAGATCGTATCGGCCTAGACTCTGCATGTCTTTTATGAACCCAAATATTTGGAGTCTATCCTAGATAGACAACTTTTTAGTTCACGGGGTTTATCACGGCTAAACGTCTTTTATAAGGTTGTTTGCCGGGAAGGCGTTCCGCGTAAATATGCATGTGACTGCCTGTTTCGGGCTGGTCTGTATCGCCTGCACGGGTGGTTTTTCGAGTACACCTTGCTCTACTCAGCTTACCTTCTCTTGTTGCCTATATCTGCGAGTGCACTATTACATCAATCTTCCTTCGACTCTGGTCTCATGGATATGCTGTCTATAGCCAGAGCTTTGGCTGTGACGCAATTCTTAAAGCAACTTTTCTTGTGTTCAGGACTGACTTCGACTAGTATCTGCGCCAAGAATGGAATTTTGTCGCATTTTTACCAACGCACGGGGATTCGGGGTAGACGAAAACATTAGGCTTCACTTGCAACCATCTTCCAAGCAAAGATATATATATTCATGAGCAATATTGGAAAGTATATGGGGGAGGGTCGGCTTAACCCTTTGACCACTTCCAATATAGTTCGTGAATGCCCGAATTTTGTGTCTAAGCATCAATTAAGACCTAAGCAATCTCTCTGGTCTCAACTCTCAACCTTGCTATATTATCTCTTTAACAGATGCGGATGTTCTTCAGTTCATGTTCATGTTTCAAATCCACGATGAAATGCGCAGCAGCAGTACCGTAGAAGAAGTTGGTCGCAGAGGTGGATTCAGTTTAGAGTCCTACACTCTGGCTTGTGATGCTTTCCACCTTCCATAAAAAAAGTGTTTAAAGAGCTTAAGTAATATTTCAAAGACTGAAAAATAGGCAGGAGTTGTTTTGTTAAAAATAAGCCCTCGGCCCAAAGTGCCTGAATTCTGCTGTGATATTTCTGTATTCATTGTTAGAGACTTGCATAAAAAATCGACTCGATTTGCGGAAGAGGCACATATTCATTCTTCCAACTTCTTCAAAAGTCCTTACAGAAGAGTTCTTTTATTCTGGCATCGAACAGTGTACAAAGGGAAAACCCATGAAAAAATTAACTCAACTTATCAGAACTATGTAGCTTGGATAAGATTTGATTTTTTAAAGTAATCAGCCATGTTTAGTGGCATCTAGCTGAGTGGTAGTTCACAAGTCGCTAGAAGCTCGCCCAGCTTTTGTCTTCCTGCCCGAACCCCAAGTGCTTATACGAATTAGTGAGGTCCTCAGGCCATTTTTTTTTATTACTTAGCAGATACCTAGCTTCTAGAACATTCAAACAAGGTTCTACCTAGAGTATGCAATTTAATTTCACAGTGGTAAAATGCAGTCCAACCATTGCTAGTAAAGCACTAGACTGCGCTCAAAGATTGCGTGAGGTCTTGATTTTTAATTGGTGTCAAGGCTGACTGCATCATAGTAGTAAGAGACTACCAAAAAAGGGCGCATAAAAGCAAATATTAAGCACGACAGCTCATAGAGAACCAGGGCGTAGCTTCTCGCTACCATTCATGTTGTGTGTGTTATATTTTTCGAGAGTGACCTACAGTTTAACTGCCGATTCCAAAGGTCGGATTCAGAAACCTTCATGACAGATTATACTTTTGCAAACCAAAAATAATTGTGGATAAATAAATAAAAATAAATAAAACTTTTTTAAATATTGTATAAATTTTGGAACTTAAATAAAATCCACACGCTGTTTTATAATTAGTTTGTTGTCTTACATCCCTTCATTTATTTAATAAGTAGATTTTAACATAAAATCTACCTCCTTAGTCACAGTATCAATTTCTTCACCGTACCCTCCTATGGGATACTTTATTTATTATAACCTATATCTGTCTTGTTTTTTTTTTTTTTTTACAAAATCCAGTGAAATATTGTGGAACTTCTCATGGACTCTAAAATCCTTAGCCTATAAATCAAGATTAAAAATTCGCACTCACTAAGTCGTATATTCCACTTACGCCTACATCCATAAATATTAGTTTTAATTAATTTCTTTTTTACAATTATATTTAAGTATATTACAACTGATGCTTTTAAAAAATATTCTAACCTTGTTTTTTTAAGTTTTCTTTTATAGTACCTAATAATTGGTATTGTTTAGTTTTTCTTTAATGTTTTTCTTTGGTTTTGGCAAATTTCCTGCTCTCAGGATAAAATAGATTTCCTTCGGTTGTATTTGCTTTGCAGTGAAATTGCAAAACACAGTCCTTTGAATTAAAATGTAACACAAACAAATGCTGTGCTGCTTCCTCAATTTGGTATGTAAATTCGGACTTGGAGTGCAATCACTCTGAAGCACCCACACTCACAGATACATATAAAGATAACCAATCGAGGAAGAAGGGTCCTTTTTCTTTTAAGAAAAATAAATAAATAAAAAATTAAAAATACAACTACTACGCCTGTTCCAGATACAATTAATTAGTGAAAGATACTGGTGAAATCACAGGGCCGTATCGCCGACCCCGTGCGAATCCTATAGTCATACGGTGCTTTCGCGTTTTACCATAAGCGGTGTCTGGACGGTGGCTTCATCTTCGGATAGACAACTGCTACCACCATGATGGCTGCCGAGTCCAGTACCAAGGCCCACACCATTATTGCCCAGGCCAATACCACCTCCACCAACTCCACTGATACCGACACAGATTCGTGCCCTCTGACTCTGACCCAGATGCTGGAGTGCTATCGTCGTCGATGCTGGTATTGAATTTGCTCCCGAAAGCTCTGGATGCTGCTGCTGTTGGACTTTTGTCTGATGTTGGTACTGTTGTGCAACTGACTGCTGCTGCTGCTGCTGTTGTTGTTGTGGTAATTGATGAAGCGATGGAATCGGTTGTAGAGGTCGTACTCCGGCTACAGCACCACTATAGCCAGGCCACATGTGATTCGTGTGGCGGGGCAGTGTACACTGTGCTATCGAATTGGAATAGATGTGTGGTGGTGGATTCTGCGAAAGGACATTAATCATGAAAATAGAAAAGAAATAGAACAAAAAAGAAATTAGAGTCATTTTGGAAATACACACACAGAGAGAGAGAGAGAGGGAGAGAAGGAGAAAGTTGACAAAAAAAAAAAACAACGAAAATTTAGTTTAGTTTGTCTTGTGGACTGCGGGTGTTACATTTGTATTCGGGTGCGGTTTTTTGGTTTTTCCTTTTGGCGGTTAGCAGATCGAATAAGCTTTTTACTACAACTGATTTATTGATCCTATGGTGGGAGTTAGGATATTTGCCATTTAGAAAGACGTGTCCTTTTTTTTTGAATTTAATATTAGTTTTGCATTTAAACCGATGTATCGCATAGGCACTCTTTAAACTCAACGTGGTGATTATATGTTTTGTATAAGACACTTTTTTTTTTACAAAGACATAAGCGCTTTTTTCCAAAGGCCAAATACCTTGTGAATATGTCAAGACCGAGATGAATTTTGGTCTCAACTCAATTCATAGTTAATTGCATCCAAGTGCACATACCAAAATGGTTAAGTTTTCGTTTCTTATGCGGATTAGCCAAAATAAATTCATCCCTTACGTCGATGTTACTCTAATTTAAGTTCTTTTCAGAAAGGACGCACGTAAACTCTATAAGTTCTGAAAATGCTTTGTGTTGGCGAACAAGTCGTTTGCGAATGACAAATTTTTCAATTTCTAGAGGGCACGTTAAGTACTATACCTGGGGCCAAATCATCTCTTCCGTGATCGTATAACTCGTTACATAAAAACGAGCATTATTTCGTCGGAATGATCGTTTATACGTTATAATGCTCATTTTTACGTGACGAGTTATACGATCACGGAAGAGACGATTTGGACCCTGATCTGACAGTCTGACTACTGACCCACCAATCTTAGGGTGGGACATGATTTGCTAAAGAATATACAATTACGCTCGCTATGCTCAATGAAATTCGATGAATATGTACACCCAGCATCGTTCGGTTGATGTTAAAAAATTAGATCCTCTAAACTGCAGCAGTTACAGGAAGAACCAGTCTTTTAAGGGTCAGGAATTTCGACTGGATCCCTATGGTCTTTTTGGCCATTTTAAGCCCGACTAAGTTTATAGAAACAATTTTTACAAAACTATGCATACTCTCGGAATTTTTGAAGGCCATCAACGCTACGGACTGAAGAATTTTCTGATCGATACTTGGAGGACAACGCAGTAGACTACTTGACCGCATAAGTATTAGTACCTAAATATGAGCTAAGTACAGGAAAACCATTCAAGGAAAGTCTTATAAATATGCTCACAGATTCTAAATCATCTCCTATTCTAGCGGATATTGTTTGGACAAGCGGCCGATATCAAAGGATTAAGCTTGTAACTGAATTTTTTTTAACGCTGAGCTTTAAGTTTTGCAATATTTATTCAGAAATGATTTGTCAAGAATAAGGCTTCAGTCTGAAGCTTGAATCTGTTTAGCCACCATGGTGCATGTAGTTTGCAAATGATGTTGATATAGCTCCGGAATCTGTAAGCAAAAAGCCTTGACTTGGGGGTTAAAACTCAAGCTTGTTCTACAATATGAATTTGGCTTCAGCAGAAGCAAAACGGAGTACATGGTCTACAAATACTTAGACGATGGCGAAATAGGAATACAAGATCAATGCCTCCGTATTCCCAGTTTAAATATGTTGGATCAATAGTACACTCAAATGCATCTGTCGGTGCTGATGTGACCAATAGTACAGCATGGATGAATTGGCGCTTCCTTTGCGGTTAAGTGCACAGAGTAGCTATTAGATCGGCAATGCTGCATGAGCCAGTATGCTGAACAATGGAAAAAGCTCACGAATAAAAATTAAGTATCAATAACAATGAACTGAAAATGCTTAGATGGGACCGAGGGTGTTTCAAGAATGGGTAAAGGCCACAACCATGTGCAAATGGAAGAGAAGCCGAAATAAACCCGTAGCAAGTCAATGGTCTAGCGAATTGTTCAACAAGCCACTGAAAACCATCATAAAATTCCTCGGAACTCGAGTTGGTTCAGGGTAGCCAATGAACATTTGCTCCATTTTTTCACGTATTCTACACCAGAGAACACGATGGATCCTTTAAGATCCACACATACAGCCAAAACTAACATTAACCCGACTCAGCTGGTATAGACATATCACGCAGGGACCAGGCGATCACATCGTAAAAAATCCCAGAGGAAGAGGTCGCTCCAAAGCGATATGGACATAGTGGTCCAACATTTGAAATGGAATGCAGAGGGACCGAATTCATTAAATGACAAAACAAGACAGGCAAACGTGGATACCACGTAGTAGAAAGGATTAAGAAGTGGTGTCGCCTTGTCTTGTGGTAGTTTCCCAGTTTTTTTTTTTCTTTACAGTTTTCCTAATAACAACCCAACACTCAAGTAAGCATTCTCACAGTTCTCACATTGGGATGGTCTCTAAGCTTAATTACTGGTCAAAGTGAACGATTGAATATCACGAAAGTTACTCTCTTCATCGGAACGCAGATACACGAATATGTTTATGCAGATGTTCCACTATTACATTTGTTTGTAGCATAAAATTACAAAATGAAAATGCGGATATAATGTACATCGTCGTTTACATCAATTAAAAAGGATTTAAGGGATTAAACTGCCATCGCTCAGTTCATTCTAAACAACGCTTTAAATCAAATATTCGCAAATAGATTACGGAGTACTGCCTCCTGTTTTATATAAAAACACCTAATCCTTCCGCATTGCGATAAATACTGTGTTAAGTCCTTTTCAATTAAGGACATATCACGCTAACAAATAATTGAGTGACATACTCACACCGAAACGTATCAACAAATTACACATAACATTGTCCCAAAGGTTCCTTTAACCAATCATTTGGAATCGATTTCACAGAACTTGACACAAACTCCCGTTTCCACACAGCTAAGCAGCCTTGAAAAGGATTAACCCAAAGAGCAGCGTGAATTTGAAAATCTCCCCAATTAATTTGATGATGCGATTCCCTTTGAATAGAAACAACAAATTAACAACAAGCCTGCTCTTTGAGCAAATCATTCCCGACAAGGGTTCCCAATTCAAAGTTAGCGTTCGTAAATTCACAAAGTGGATTAGTACAGAGCTCCTGCAACGTTATCTCGTGGCGTGTCGGTTCTTCGCTCTTGAATGGCAACTAATTTGGTTCGTTCTGTAATTAATCAGCTCGATTTCACAGGAAAGACAACTCCCATGTCAGAGATCGTTTTAACCGTGGACCAACCGCAACCACACACTATGTAGATACCAGGTCCCAGCGCTGCCGCTACTTCGCTTGTAAATTGATTCTCAGTGCATCACTGAGGGACCGTCCTAGCATGCAATCCGAAGAATTAACGTTGACATATAATATCTACACAAACTAAACACTCCCTGGAGGTTGAATGGAATATACGACCAAAGGGTTGAGGATGTCAGTCGAGCTTAGTCATTTGTTCGTGTTTTGTAATCCACAGCCACATGTCGTTCGGTTGCTACCGCGCGCCACATACACAGGTGACTGCGTCTCTAATCAGACGTACACAGTATAGTCGGGATGGTTGATTGGTGGTACTAAAGCCGGCGGAGGTGTTGAACTATGAAGATCCCTGGTGTGTCAGCGACACCATTAGAAGGGGTTATTTATACATGTGCGGGTAATTGCAAGCAGACACCCCAAAGGGTGTCCCTTTTTACCCCTTTCTTAGGTTTCCACCTGAGTAATTTGGTTGTTTGTTGTGCAGTTAAGCACGCAATTCAACTATTATCTGAGATTGTTAGCACTTTTGCCGGGTAACATGATGTTTGTGGGAAAACTGTGAGGAGACAGGGTCGATGGTGGGTGTTGTGGAAGGTATTCACTAAGTGAGGGGAATCTGTAATCAATTTCTCTAATGAACATGGCTGGGAATGTTAGCAATAATATTGAGGGATTTGGAATTTTCACCTAAGACGTATGTGCATGAATCAGAATGTTTAAGGATATTCTACTGGCCTGCACATAGTATAATCTCCAGTTCCTCGTAAACTGCTTTGAGTGAGGTTTGCTTATGTTGCACCATAGTCTTTTGCTGGATTTTATTGCCTTGATTACTGTGCATATCCCTTATCTAATTGAATTTATGGGATCAGCAAACCAAATATAAGACGGTTCCTATCGATTCAACCCTTATTAAATCGAGACAGAAAGCTTCCTTCGACGAGGGTAAATGACGACACAGATTACCTTAAAAATAATTATGGGTTCACCGCGCTGTGATACAAGGACATGATAATTGTCATCATTTTAGGTATCCAATTTCAAGGGAGGATCTATCCCACGAAAGGCACATAACACCAAATCCTCAGGAGATGGCATAGGTTCGTTACCATTTATGAGTATAATAAGACTTCCAAGGAGCATTTTAGGGCAACATACCCGCGATCAAAGCCCTAAAGAGAAATAAAGCGATAAACATTAGAGGTAGCCTAGCTATATGAAGTCACGCAAAACAAATCGGCAGAGATGCTTCACTGGCTCATATAAAGTGTTTGGGAGGATAAACGTTTCCCAGAGGATTGCGACAAGAGCAAATTTGTTACGAAGATGAATTTGGAGAGAATCAAAGAAAATTCAACTCTCTAAGTCAAGCAGGTAGGCTTCCCTATGTCTTTTTCGATCGCTCACAGATCGACCAAAGATATTTTCATTTGGTCGGCCGTGCGTACAAAAGTGCATGTAGGTGAAGTGTCGGTAGACTTTGAAGCCCGAAACGGAGTACGAAAGGGCTCACTTACCGAGTCAGGCAGAAGACCTGGCTTCTCCAGAAAAACGTAATGCAGCACATTTGATTCACATCATGTGTTGGAAGGAGCTGAAATGCGTCACAGAACCCCAGACCTGATGGCTCATGGGCGTTTTTGACGCCCCAAGAAGGGTTCTGTGACTCAAGTTAGTTATTACAAACTATTATAGCGTGACGTTCTATCCAAGTCTTCAAGTATGTAGTCTCATTGGACTTACTCGCTTTATGAATATTTTGTCCCCTAGTCGTATGTTGACAACTGTTTTCTACTTCTAGAGCTACTGTGCCATAAGTGGAATAAAGCTTTTAAAACGGCCTCGATTGTCTTCACTTACAGCACAGTAAGTCCATTCTAATTTCAGCGGGTGGAGATGTGGTAATTCTCCATCTACGCCCGGCATCATATTTACCTTAAAATACATTTCTTTTGTGGACAAAGGCAGGACCATACAACAATCTATACAGCTCTTGAACAAGTCATTCTAAGGATGCATAGCTTCTGTACTTTTGAAAATTATGTTAGTGCGTAGTCAGATAACTACTCTCTTATCCTATAGCAGTCTATTTACAACTTACTAGCTATAGAATCCTATCGGTGTTGCAGTACGTCTTTAAATACTCCCTCTTCACCTTTTTTCAAGCCTTCCTCGCTTTAAAGATCTTTCTGATGCTAAACAGTCTGACGGAGATTTAGAAACCAATCGCTCCAAATGCCTTATTTAAGGTTAGATCACGGCACCATTTTGTAAGTGGTTCAGCTCTCTGGTCCCCATTCACAGAATTTGATGTCTTTTCCACTTCTCTAGTGATCATGCATGATAAAATGCACGTAGATTGATCGCACTGATCACCTTGGGTTCTTCTACCAAGATGATCTATAGTTTGTGCTCAATGAAGTCATCATGAATTTAGTTTAAGTACCATCTCAAGCTTTTGTGGTCAAATAGGAAGCTTACAGCTTAAAGCAATCGTCTTTGCCCAGCTTGAAGAAGTGCCTGAAGTCAAGGAATGGTACAATCAGAGTTTTGGTTTGTTAAGATGATGTTCCCAAGTGAAACCACTGTTTAGACTTCATGTGAGAAGATGCAATGACCTTACGCTTTGGTTGGCTCTCTGAGAAGAAGAAAATATTTGTTTGTCTTTTAGGCATTTGTCAAAATAAGCATCCAAAAGTAGAATCTACATATCTATAAGAAGAACAACGATTCCTATCGAGAGCAATGGCCTCCTTGTTACATAGGATTGGGACACATTCTTTTGTAAAACGGCTGACACTACCCCGAAAGTATGTTAGGACAAAAAATAAGCGCCAGACACATAGTTTTCGCTTCATTGTCAAAAAGACGAGCTGAGAAGGACATTCAGGTAGCTACCTATCAACCGTTTGATAAAACCAGTCATCAATGCAACATACGAAAGAAAGAACAAGGACATTAACATTGGTTCATGTATAGACATATTTCAAAACCGGCTCTACATACGCCTTGTACCTTTTATCAGTCTATACTGCTAGCCAAAAAGTCTCAATTCACACGAGTATTTCGAACATTGAAGGATCTTTTTCAAAAGGACTCTTAAATTAAATTCAATTCTCTACGCATAAACAACGATTATCTCCTTGTCATTTATCACCACAAATCTATGCACAAATCAAAGTCACTACATTTTGCAGGATTGCCTGTGTTCCTTGTTTATTCCTTTTTCAAGCAATGTATCCTTATTGCACTCCATCCAACTCCGTTGCATACTTTTGTGTTTCGCTTTGACTTGTGAAAAAGTTACTCGCTTTAAGTGGCATTTCCTTTGGGTATTTGTTGTGCACTACTATTGTTTGTATCCTTATTTTTTTACTGGCCTGCCTAAGCTTCCTCTCGCTTCTCTCTCCATGGCTCTCTCTCTCTCTCTCTGTGTGTGTATTAGAGAATTTCTTGCCCTCCAGCCGAATTTCAGTGCTAAGCTTGTTGTATATATCACTTAGTAGGAGTTGAACTTTTTACCCATAAATAAAGTTGAACTCCTGCTTATGGTTCTTCACTCTTCTACTACTGCAGTACAAAATTCGCTACCTCCTGTATGGGGGTGTATACGGGTAAACATATTTGTTTGTATGAAATAAATTTTAAAAGGGATGTCTGTGGACGAACATAATCGTCTGCAGATAATGGCCTAGTCTGCTGTGCTAGTACTATTCATTTTAAAGAGCACAAACGGCCTGTATGTATGCACGTACGTGTGCATATGTTAAATTGTTGGCATTGTAGTTCACGTAAAATTTCGTACGAGATGCTAGGTGGGTGGCTGGCTGGGTGCCCTTAAACGATTCTTCGCTTGTGGTTCTTTGTTGCCAACTAGGAATAAAGTACTTTATTTAAGCTAAAAGTTTTTCACACAGAACGATGAACAACGATGAGTTTACCTCTTGAGACTGCACAGAACTTGTGCGGCAAGAAACTGCACGAAAAAAAAGGAGGCGATGACTGAATTATCTGTGGGAGTGAGATTAAAGAACTATGTACTGCATAGAGGATGAATGAGAGGAGAATCTTGGAAAAACAATTATTATGCTGTGTGTGTAAGGGTTAAGTTGAAGTTTGAAAGGAAGCAAATAATGAAGTAGTTTCTTTTACAGATTGCTGCAATGTGCTTTTCGTGATTTTAAAAACAAATCGAAAGTTTTTTTTTTGGAGTGTCGTCTGAAGGCTTAAAGCATCAATTTAAAGTTTGTTCTGTTGTGTAACTTAGGCTTTCTTTCAATATACCCTGCACCTTGATACTTTCGTAAAAGCAAACATTTGTTTAGCGTCAATTCGATTTCATTTAGGATTTCGTCCTTGTCTGCGATTGTTGCGTATGTTCTGAACCTTATTTTAGTTAGATGCTTCCTCACACATGTTGCTACAGAAATAAATATTCATCTTAAGAGCCTATAGGGTGTCGAGACCAAAGTCAGGAGCTCCCAACCATTCGTGTGCTATACATTTTACATTTTTTTGTGCCCAATCTGATTAATGGATTTATAAACTTCTCATTTAAAGTTTATCCTCGCCTTGGTGGTGTCTTAAAAAACTTGTTTGGTTATATTTACTACGATTCGGACCTAATTTAACAGCGAACACCATTACCGAAGCAGTTTTCCGTTTATAGGTTTTTAGTAAGAACACTTAGTCTGATGCTGTGTTGTGTTGTTATTGGATTGACAAGGAGCATATTCAGCCTACTTATGTAGCTGATATCTTCATTTTTGAAAATCAGGAACTCCGTACATACTATAGATCTTCGGGTTGTTCAAACAGCCTTAATGCATCCTGTGCGTAATTATCAGCACTGATCCCAAAACGTCATCAAGAGAATGAGCATTAGGTACGGTATCAATAATGCCAATTCACGAATGGAGCTTTCTACCATAAATTAAAACAGGATTTCTTCCAGCTTCCACAATCGTAGTGGGCATTTATGTACACAAAATCTGTGGTAACACCCAGCGTTTTGTGAAAGTCTCCACTTCATAGATTTTCTTGAGCTTTTTTCTTCGAATTCAACTTGTAGAGCTAAGACCTTAAAAGTGCCCCCAATATCTTGCTCCCGATATATACATGAAGCAGTATGCAGGACAGCTTTAGATGTTTTAAGAGTATCTTGTTCCTTAGAAGCGATTTCAATGCACTTTTATGGTTGCCTGCCATGAGACAGAGACATTTTGTGAACCGATAAGGCTGAAGATCACGTCGGAGTTGGTACATATTATCTACTCTTTGATCTGGTGGATAAATAATCAACTTCTGCATCAAGACTTGACACTTTCATCAAAGACAAACAGAGATGAGAAAGTGAAACTTTGATCAACTAAAAGATGTTTAATTTCATTGATGTCCTTACATAATACTGCCAAACAGGCCTTCATTTTAGAAAAATAGGGCACTTCTCAAACATCTTTAAGGGAGGAAAAAACTATCACTTTCTTTGTCCTCTGTTCAACAGAAGAAGTCTCGACTTGGGATCATTTTTCTTCAACAATCTCGATTACCTGGCAAACTTTTTCCTTCCCTACATGAAGAATTAAAAATCTCATATTATCACAACGATATAGATTTGATCTAAGTGTGTCTGTGTCAGGAGCAGATAGTAACTTCAACCGGACATCAACTAACCTATACACACACATCAATGGAAGAGATCTGCAGTTTTTTTTACCAAAGCCGACTCCGAACGGCCGATTAATATGCTCTTTATGTCATTCTCTGTCGAGAGTTGGTACCACGCAAAAACGTAAGATTGTTTGTTGACTTGAACCTGTGGCAGTTCGTTTAGCAATAGCGACCACGTGCTATGAAGATAGCGAACTGTAAATTCATTGCAAAGCAGATAACTCTACTCCTTCCGAGGGAATATTCTTTGTAAAACTCTTGGACTGGTTTTATAGAAAATCGTCACCCAGTTAGAAACCCCGAGCAAGCTCTGCAACAGACAGAGATTCTATTCCAACTCGAGCTAGCTTAGCGATCTATCTAAGTCCTTTTCTTAATTGGCTTTTGCAAAAGTTTTAACCCTCTTCAAAACACAATAAATATCATTCTACAACTCTCAACATAACGACTTTCATCCAAGTGTCGGTAAATCACAAACAGCTCTCATCTGCGAAGGCATTGACGATGTTTGAAAATCCTTGGATAATTCCTCGTAAACTGTTATTGTCGCCAATAGCAACGAAAAAAAGAGAAACAAAAGGCAACCATCGTTGTAGTTTAGCATTCGCTTTCTTTAGTTTTATAGCACCTAATCCCCAACACTGCACTTGCACCCAATGAGTGCATTACCCACAAGCCCATACACATACAGGATTTGTTCACAGAAGAATGCAGAAGGCAACATTTTGTTTTATTTTTCTTTCCAAACTCATCCGATTCCAGTTGATTCTCGGATTTTTCCTAGAGATTTTCCTGGGATCTCTCTGAAATGCATCTGTATCTGTGTATTTATAGTGTGTCCTTAACAAAAATAAAATAAAAGGAAAGCCAATGAAAGCCCACTTACCATTGTGAGAGTGCCAACCGAGGTCGGAGGTTGTCCACCATTCCGAAGCGTACAATAGCCCATGGCGTTCGGATGGGACGAGTGCAATGTCATTCCAGATGAATTGTACTTTTGCGGCGGAGGCGTACTCGATGATAATAGCCCTCTCGTGGGACTACAACTTGTGTCGATGGTTGATATATGCTGTCGCCGTCTTATGTAATCGATCTGCAAAAAAAAAGAAGAGAAAAACACACCCATACACATAAATACAGCTTTGAAGTGAAATTAATGGTGAACATGAAGAATTTTCTGAAAAATAAGCGCATGTGAAAAAGTTTAAAATGGATTAAAGAGAAATGTTGGCGGGTTAAACCGTTTAAAGTCGGGTATTCCGCTAACCAACAACTTTTATAGTGCCATAGTGCGAGTGTGGTGGGTCCTTAAATGGATTTTATTTCGTTATCGTTGCTATTGGACTTGACACAGCTGACATTTTCATTAATGAAGCGGAGATGTTCGTAACTGAGTTTCCTTTAAGTTTATGATACGATTAATTAAGAAGCCAATCAGTGCGATGCCCACGTAAAGCTATTGAAAAGACACGACTATCGCAATTAACTGTTTTGTTAGTGAGAGGAAGGAAGGATAAGGTGGTGCGCTGGTAATAATAGTTAAAGTTTCTGAATCGAGAAAAACTTATAATGACATGGATTCAAATTTCAAAGCTGTTAAAGAGCTTTATATTGCAACTAGCCGTTGCAGAGGCTTACACAACTTTTGAAAAGAAGGTGAAAAGTGGCAGTAATGGATGGTGTGGTAGAACAATTAGTTTCAGAACTGCCCTCTAGAAAAACGAAGGTGATGCTTGAAAGATGAATGATGCTTCCAATGAAGGTTACTGGCTGACTTGATATATCAATGCCCAGCTCAAACCCTTTATCCCAAAAAAGAAAGAGAAGAGACAAGTCCCACATACAGTGATTAAAGAAGCGATGCTTGCTTTACAACAGTATGTTTTGCTTCAATTAGACAGATCTAAAAGTCTAGCGAACAAGGGTTATCTTAGAGACATCAATTGCGGTACAGTTGCCTTCAAGAGCGTTGAGGCAGTCACCTTCTAGATGCCTCTGGTGGTACAACTAAAACCTAAGAAAAATCATCAAATCTGTCGCGTCCTTTGCGATCACTGCTACACTGCTGGAAGAAGGCAAAACTTGTACACCAAGCTACCGCCCTCAATAACGTATTATGTACTTTCGAAGATTCAGGAATGGACTACAGATCATTGGCACTCGGTGGTAAGTGCAGATGTCTTTCTGGCGGACTGTCTTAATACTCTTAAACAACCGGGCCTGCTACGAGCTTATGTATTTTGAGAGAGAGTGCTTCAGTGGACACTGCCTTTCACACAGTGAATATCCTGTAATCGACTTTCAGGCAAAGTAAGTCAAAAAGTATAACCCCAAGTCGTAAAGGGATTCACTGAGATAGAATTTGCTCGAATTAGGACTAAATATTTAACAGTTGACGTCCCTTACATTTGTGTGTTAAGGGGCAATGAATGATCGAACTCTTAACCAAAAGCTTGCTGTGCTGGAAAGCAGATGAATAGAAAGTGCAATAAGATAAGATAAATCGGTCAAATGGAAGATAAGAAAAACAGTTATTGCTACAGACAGCTTTCTTTAGCTCTAGTTTTACTCTAGTTAATGCTGGACCAAAATCCGATTCAAAGAAAATTTCACTTCATATTCCCATACGTCAAGTATTTCTTCTAGTTCCTTGACACGACTTTCACAGGTTTTCTACAGCTCATGGTGGATTGGTCTGGAGTTGATGTTGGTTTCGACACGAAGTATTGGTCTAGTTCTCTAAATATTTGGATAATTCCAACAACGACTTGGGCCATAGCCTACTTACAGTGAATGACAATTTTCCGCATCCTTTGTCATGTCTGTAAGGACGTTTAACGTCACAAAGCCACAGTCTTGTGCCACATTTTTCAAGCAGAGAAACAATGCAGAAAACTGTGCTCCAAACAAGGTTGAAGGCTGCTTGCGAGCTGTACGAGCGAAAAAATTAGGGAACTGCAAAAGTTTCTCGGATCAATTGAGGAATTAAAAGGTGTTGGAAGTTTAAAGGATTCTCCGATGCTGAAATGGACATAAAAATACTATAAAGTATGTGGCCTGTTAAAGGTTTGAACCTTTCAGGTTCATGTCCGAAGATCTTTGTTCTTAATTCTTCATAGGAATCATCACAGGCCACAACATTCTGGCGGCCCACCGCAGAAGAATACGTCTAAGTACAGACGAACTATGCAGAGGCTGCGGTAATACAGACGCGGAAGAGAATACAACCCACTTCTTATGCGAATGTCCCAGCCTATATAGAACAAGGAAGACGGCCCTCGGTGAATATAATTTCAACGACCTGGGTGAGCTGTCCAACAAGCCACCAAAAGCCATTTTAAAATTCACAACGAATTCGGGATGGTTCAGGGAGGCCGAACGTTCGTAGCTGCACTCATCTAGCCCCTTCCTTTCTTTCTTATCATTTCAGAATGGACACTCCACGACAGAGGAACACAATGGATCCATTAGAGATCCGAGTGAAGGCTGCACCACGCGATGCATCCACCTCTTTAACCTACCTACCTACCTTTGTTCTTAATTCCCTTGCTAGGGTCGTCATCGTCAACAGCCAGATCATTCTTACTTTGATGGTACGTAACATGGATACTTTGCACGTGTTCGGAGAATTACCCCGGCGGCGGCACAACCCTTAATTTTTTTATAAAAAGGATCCGGAAAATCCTTTTCTTACCGACTTAAACGTGAGAGTAACCCGTGTAAGCTGTAGTAGATCGGCCTAACATAACCTGCAGACGCTACCGTTGACTTCCACAATGAGAGGTCTTCGACTTAAGCAAAGTCGCCGATGAAAGCTTATATAGAGATGCACTGTATAGTGTTTAGCTTATTGTCACTGCCAAGCTTGTTAGTTGTATGCATTTATTTATATATAGCATCACCAAGATTCTGAATATCAAAAAGAATCTTAGACAAGTTCATACTCAATCAAGTAGTTCACTTAGAAAAGTTAAGAACAAGAAACCATTTGACTCAACCAAAGAGCTTAGTACCTACAATCTCTCTATGTGTGTCTGTCTGTTTACACACATTGCACCTAATGTCAAAGTGCAGTGAACTCTTAGATTATTGTATACTGTCAAATTGCATGTTATAAATTGAATACCCTGCACTTGTCGACATGCTGTTTCTTGAATCTTAAATCACGTTTAATACGTCCTTTCATCTCCACCCTGAGCCATTAATTTTACTTCTTTTAGTACCTTCCAACCATTAAGGGGAAAAAGTTTCTGCACTGCAGGCAAAAACTCCAACATGAATGTGGAACCCATAAACCGAACGCTCCACCACACTCCTGTAACGACCCTACACTACCATGACATCCTTGGCTATCAGTTGAACAAGAAATTCACTGCAGCCATGGTGATTTATCGATTCTCAATTCATTTTCTTCATCGTCCCTATCAACGCAGAGCAACCTCTTGCTCACATGCTGGCTCCATAATCACTCGGATACTTCATTATTTCTCTTTTTCACTTCTATTTTGTCTTGCCTCACATGTGTATCCACCAACGTCCATTTTCAATTATAATTAACTACCCGACAGGGGAAAGGAGATATCCCCATTCCGACCGAGTACAACCCATTCCTTACCTGATCATCCGAATCAATAGTTTCGGGTATAATATCCGGATTCTTTTCATCACTCTCGTTACCATCGATTTCCTTGCTTCCGGAGCTCTTATCACTCGGTCCCGGTGACCCATCCCTCGATGTGTTCTCATTAGAGAGCGCTTTTCGTCGGCGTCTAGAACTTTTGCACGGTATTCTCAGTGCCACGATTACAGCAAAACCAGCAACCATCACCGCTAACGTCAGGCCGATGGTTAAGGATAACACCGGCGATAGCAGGAGTGCCGTGTGTGGTTTTTCTGACAAAAAGAGAGAAGAAAACGGAAAGAAAAAGAAATCAGGAAATTAATTTCAGGTCTCAAGAACGGTATACATACATACGAGTATCCCTGGCATTCAAACTTATTTACGTGCGACTGAACTCACCTCTTTCCGATGTTAATTGCTTCTCGGGCATCCGTAGCATGGCTGCATTCATCGTCACCGCTTCCGAGCGTCCTTTCGAATTGAAGGCATACACCGAGATTGAATATACATTGCCAGGTGTTAGTGCCGAAATGGAAAATTTCGGTATCGGTGAAGTTATGTTTGCTCTCATTTCCTAGAAGAGAATGCCAACGGATAGGATATTCTGAGAAACTTGAAACCACAAACACAACTGTCAAACACGTCACAAGTTCCTCCTCTCGACGATATCGTTAGGATATATTGAGTGTTCCTGACACTTTATCCAAGAGAAAACTTCACACAAAAACACATCATCATGTCATATGTCAGATCTGTGTGTTGGTTTTCGAATTGATATAGACTGAGAGGAAGTTGCGATTGCAAGTGATGTCCTATAATCTGTGTGAGGTAGTGTGCATATGTACTTACGTTAGAATTGGGTTCCTTTATTTGAAGCAAAAACGATTGCGGTAGACCACCATTGAAACCATCAGTGCATCTGACAGTTAGTGATACCATTGATATGTTGGTTAGGGTGCAGTTATGCACTTGGTCCGGTTTCCCTATTTAATTTGTAAATTAGAAAAAAAGGATGTTTCTTAAAAACATTGTCTTTGTAATTTGTATGATAAATGCCTAAGGGTGTTTTCATTTTAAGGACATTTGACATTGCACATTGGCTACAACTAAGGAAAAGGCTAGATGATCTCGATATCGCTGGCGCTATAAAAACTACACCTCACCAGTTTGATATACCTTTTCACTACTTGTTCGAGCAACTTTTGATAAAGACACGTACGCAAACGAAGCACTTTGACTTTATGAGTCCATTTTGCGGGAACAGATCACCTCGGGAGAGGAGGATATACGGAATCAGTAACATCAGTGTGGACATTCTCAGCAAAAAAAAGACTGTGAGTCAAGAATGGTTCAATTTGCTGATAGTATCCTTCAAAAGCAAGAAGATGCTTGGAGTGTCTTTGGAATTGGTAAAAAAAAAAAAAAAACATAAAGGATAGCAGCAACCCCCAAAGCCTTTCAAGAGTAAAACCCCGCTAGCCCTTATACCCAGATTCACAAGTTCCTTACGGCATTGTTCCACTAGTTTGAAGGATGTGATTGCAGGAGCTATGGCCATTATTTTCATTTGGCTGTCCGTGTATATTGCTAGGTTTCCTTTAGGAGTTGGGTAGGTAGTTGTTGAACTCGAGGCATGCGTGAAGAATCGTTAACATTTCCACTTGGAGAACGGTAGCGAACTCTGGTATTCAGAGCTAATTTGATATCTCCAAAATTTTTGAGTAAAGCTTCTCCATTCTGTTCCGGTTAAAAGGAGTAAAGTGAAATCATTCTCGTTTAACCTTGGGATGAGGTAGTCAATTTGGTTCGTAACCACTTCTTGCGGGGTTGAGAATATAACAGCACTGAATGTTGTCATAAATATAGCGTGCAGGTCGAGGTTAAGGAGGTGTAAGAGAACTGTTAGCGCATCGCATTGGGCAGGAGCGCAACGCCCCATTAGTGCCTCCGCTTGTATGTAGTTCATTGGATTATGCTGTATAATTTGGTCAGCGGAGGACATCAAACAAGTGACGCGCAGGTAAGAATGGGACATTCAACTGTTGTGAACATCCATAGCGTTATGTTTAGACAAATTTCCCATAATTTTTGTCAAAGGTTCTATTACAGCCGTCGAAGACTTTGCATAAAGATACATTTTTACTCGTTTAACAGTTTATTTTCCAGTTGAGTGTGTGGTTAAAAGCAATTTTGTCTGAGTACTTGGCACTGGAGGAAAAGTCGTTAGGACATATGAAATATCTCTCACGATGGCATCCTTCGAATGTATAGGTAGATGCCTCAACATACATACGTTCTTGGTTGGTTACAATGATGGTATCGCACCAGTGATTGCCCCGCGGGACACTAAAAATGCCCAAAGGTGTCTAAGCAAGGCATTAGAGGCGTCCAATTCTGAATGCAAGATCATAGACTGAGCTCAGCAACAGAAAAGACATTTCTACTAGTTTAGAGATGTGAATTTGGAGACAATAACCACCAAAAATGTTGTAAAATACTTGTGATTGAGGCTGGAAACAAAGCTCACCCATTGGCATCAGATCAAGTACGCGTCCGAAAGGGCTCCAAAGATCACATCAGTCTTGAGCAGACTAATGGCAAACTAAGGAGGACTCACGGCAGGCGCACAGAAGCAAACTACTCATGACAGTTACGAACTCTAGCCTTTTGTATGTTTGCATGATCTGGGCGGATGCACTCCTGCTCGAAAAATAAGGAAGACAAATGGCAGCGGGTAGCAAGCTACTATCGAATCAGTCGTTCTCGTAGTCTCAGGAGTAAGTCATTGACCTCTTAGCAGCGGAGAAAAATATAAATACGAGAGGAAAGCAGGACTTGGAAAAGGAACGGCATCAGCACAAGCGAAGGAGATCACTGGCAAGATCGCTGGAGCAGAGAAACTAGAGGTAGATAGACCGCAAGTTTAATCGAAAACGTAGCAGACTGGATGTCATGGAAATCCGGGGAGGTGAATTTCTACCTCACACAATTCTTTACCTGTAGAAAAAAAAGGTAGGGTTTGACTAGGAAAGGGGAAAAATGGTGTTTTGGTCTTCGCTGTAGAAAGCTTCAGTTCAGTCTTATTAGGCTTCACACTAATGTTTGTTTCGCAAGTGCTGATTCTTTCCATTGCTCTCTTTATGATTTCACTGATCACTGCAGGAAATCACCGCGTTCGTTTAAATGAATCCGATATGCAATCGTAGAGTACAGCGTATCTAATGGAGTTCGATATGGGCCAGTACTAAGTAGGGCCAATCCAACAAGAGATTAAAAAATGAAACAACTTGGAAGGAACATACGAAAAAGCTGCCCGCGTAGTAGAAAAAGAGAATCACATCTGATTCAACCTTAACAAAGCATGATGGTACCTCTTTCGAAGGTGTGATATCCTCTATTTAGAGCTCCTCCATGATTCCGGAATGAGACCAAGACCCTAAAATTCGTTATTATTCATCATCAAACTTTTTGCATTTTGAGATGTTTTCGGACCAAAAGAAATCAGGAAGAAAACCAAGTTTACCCTGTGGAACGTAAAGAAGGAATCGTTGAGTTGAACCAGAAATCAAAGATGGATTCATCGACTGATGCCAACCTCAAGTAACTGAAATGCAAAAAGTTTAGAGTGTCTGTTTGTTTGGTCGAAAATTCGAAATTCCATATAAGAAAATAATTTAAAAGGATCTCAATGGATCTTTTTGGATTACGAAATATAATTGCATTTGCTTGTAAACATTTGCTCCGTTGCAATCAAATCAAATCAAGAAAACTCATAACCTTCTGGCTTTAACTAATTTTAGAAGATAACAAGGCTTGCAATAGGATGCAAACGTAATTGAATACATACCTGCTGCGATTATGTGAAAAACACATGGCACCCTTTGACGACCAATTTTATTGGTAGCAATACACAGCAGGGTCCCGTAATCAAGCTCCGTAATTGGCGTATAGGTTACTATCGATGATGTACCTGTAAAAACAAAAGAATATTTCATAAAAGATAATAAAAGCAATAGATCGTAGAATTCGATACGAAAAGTATCCTCTTAGGATACACTCGTAGAAGAAAATAGAAAAGCTATCCATGTCAATTTTCTAAACATTAAAAGAAAGATTCATTGGATACAATCTCATAACGTTTGAGTTGGGCCTTCATAGATTTTACAGATTTTAATTAAGATCCATGTCGGATTACACTCTGAGAGTGTGTTTGCTTGGAAAATATTGTGAATGAATGATGGCTGGGGGTTTGCTTTGGTGAGCTGACCTATTCTTCCCTGTGTCGAGTGGAAAAGTGGAAACTTATTTCTCTGGTTGTGTGTGATTTTTCTTTTTTCTTGTTTCCTTTTTTATGTTTGCTTTATGAACGAGATATACTGTGGGGCATTCGGCCAAGGCTACACAATCGAAAGATAGCCATAAAGTGGAGCACATAACCGCTACGATTGTGTAGAAATTAACAAACAAAACGAATAAAATAGCGAGTGTTAGCTATAGGTGGATGGATGTTGTGTGGAGAACACTGAAACTAGCTCTTAATGCGCGTTTATTCCACAGGGATACAGTTGCGATTGGGATTATGACCTCAATACTTTGGCTTCGCAACATTTTGTAGATACACAGTTGGAGATTTGACGGTTTTTAATTCATAGTGTAAAGAGATACTTTTAATGAAATTAATTTTTGGCGCTAGAATAACATGGTTCATGTGGTCGTGTTTGGAGTTCCGGGAATGTCAAGCGGTTTTATAATTAGATCCAAAGCGTAATGAATTGATCTCACTGCCAACTTTGCGCGCTCTATGCCCATGTTATGTGCTAAGGGCACTTTCACTTCTTCAAAAGCGTGTCATCGATCACATTTTCCTTCGTTTGCACAGCAAGCATTCCGGCATTCAAAATCGTTCTACTTAATCGTCTCCATTCTAAGTGATGAGCTTCAAAAACTTTCTAAGCTAAGCCTGCTGTTAAATTATTTAAATAATTGCGGATTATTGACCGAAGGTTAAACCGATGACATGGTCGTTATTATCAGAGGCAATCGCGAATTGACTCTGACCAACCTCATGCATTTGGAGGTTGTGCCAATCTGAGAAGCTGAAGGGCGTTATTCATTCACAAAGGATGTCAAGTACATATTTGGGAATAATTCTATACCCAGAACTCACCTCGTACCCTCGTTCAAAACCGGCTTGGTTGGACATTATGGAAAGAAGTAGGGTCCGAGATCATACTCTGGACCTTTCTCATTATCATAGTTCCTCACATCTCTTTTTTAACAATTGTAAATAAAATAAATATTTGCCGCGATAGCGCATAGGAAGCTTCTCTAGGACTAGCTTCTCACAACTATTCATATTGTGCGCGTTATATTCTTCGCACGAATGGAAGGGACGTTCAGTTTTATTGCTGACTCCAAACAGCGAGTTGAAAACCTTTTTCATGTCAAACTATATTTTTGCAGGTTTACCATGCCTAGGTGGTGGAGAGGTGGTGCCGCCAAAAAACGTTTGGTGGGTTTTGAGAATCAAAAGGACTGTGTATCTGCATTACAGGCTTTTTGTCGCCCAAAATTAGGGGGATTGCCTGAAGTTGCCAAAACACCTAGCTGTTAACAACAAAACGTTCATCTTTTGAGTTCCCGAACGAAATGGCTTATGAGTTTGCGAGACAAGAAACTCAATCTACCTTTGTAGGTCCACTTCCATTCTGTGGCAGACACATTAAGTTGAAGGTCAATCCTTGAGTGTAGCATAAGACGATGTCAAAATGGCACTCAACTCCTTTGCTTCGTCAGTCTAAAAAGTTTATTCACCTCTTAAGGAGCAGAAAGAGTCAAGAAATGCTCGCACTAAAAAACCGTGCTGCTAAGCTGCTTATCGACTTTCTCATCGGACTATGCCCACTCTGCTTGAATGATCAAGAAACTGTAGGGCGCGTCTTTTACGAATGTCTTGCCATAGCTCGAATCAGGCCTAAACACTGCAGCAGGGGATTTATCTTCGCCAAATTTTGGTTCAGTACTGCCCTTGCTGTCGTTAGACATTTTTGTAAACTCGACCTTAAGCTTAGGGGTTTTTTTCACAGTGCAAATGGCAATACTGTGCCTCTCGAAGTCCGTTGCCAATAACCCAGCACCATAAAATCTGAGGAAATGAAAGGCATTGCTCTGATACAGACATCAGTGCAGAGATTCATCGATTTAGAAGGCAATTCAAAAGTAGTTGAAGCCGTCTCAAGAAAGACTAAGGAGACTTGATATGACACTCATAAGGGTATCACTAGTTGTTCCGAAAGAAAAGTGGTTTGTAGAGTGACATTGAGCATTGGCTACAATGCGAATCTAGCTTGCGCCGATCGTCCCTGTGTCGCATCTGTCAGCGATCTCATTAAGTGACCTGTAACATTGCTTTACCAACTTGGATTGAACTTTTGTTGATTCTAAGCTTGGACATAGTGTGCAACTAATTTTATCGAAGCCAGAGGGACTTTGTTACATTCATTCTGCAAGAGCTGGTCTATCAAACTAGGACCAACAGTTCCCTGAGTAGCTATCTACCTAGCTATCATAGTTATATTGCTAAAGACCTGTATTGGTCAAGGACCACTTTAGTTAATTGCATATTTAGAATTAAAAACGTCCACACACTTGAACAAGGATACCTGCCTGGAAACAGGTACAAACATGATCAGAAAAATGCATTCCCATGTCGATTGATGCTCCATTTATTAATCTCTCCTTTGCATATCCTTTCTCTAGTTCGCATTCTCGTCAATCAATCGACATCAAATCGTGAAAATACCAACGCTGGCATATCCACAAAAAAAAAAATTCTCAAAATGCGAAACAGAGCAACAAAAGAAAAAAAAATTGAAAAACACTTTTGAAAAAGTTTTCCACTCACCTGATCTGGTTATGTGATTGGTGGCAACATCGATGCTTTCAGCTGAATTATTGAACGTCCAATTGAATTCGACATCCGGTGGATTTGCATCGACAGTGCATTTAATTTTCGCATCCTCCTGCTTTGCCACTCCATAGATTCGAGGCTGATTTGGCATGCATGTTGGAGCATCTGTTCGTCATCGGTGTGTGTGTGTGTGAACGTAATTCAAAGCGGATATCCAAAGGATTTGTTTTCAAAATCGATTTGGTACGTGAGCAAAAAAATAAAAAATAAAAATGGAAGAAAAAAGTAATTCAAATTCAAATGAACCACTTAATCCACATTCGGAAATTCATGTGCACTTACATAGAATGTTGAGTATAAATGGCGGACTAATCCCGTCGCCTTCGGCATTATAGCCCACACACGAGTAATTGCCGGCCGTTGACCTCGAGACACCTTGCAACACCAACGAGTGATTACTTATAATTACACCTTGTGATATATTATGTGCCAAGGAGCGACCCTGTTGCAACACCCAACAATGTGAAGATGACAAACGAAGAAAATGATGCAAAAAGAAAAATGAAAAGGAAGAGAGAGAAAGAGAGAAGAATAAATAAAAGAGGATAATAGTTGCACAGAATTAATATTTTTAATTAAATTTTTCGTTGAAATTTTAATTGCACTCCTTTCAGTGTTATCCTTTATGTTTTCCTTTTCCTTTTTTTGTTTTTGTTTTTGTTTTTGGGTGAACGTAAATATAATTGCTAAACAGGATAAGGATAGCTGTCTTGTTGTTGGTGAGGCAAGACGAGTGTATTCAACTTATGAAGGGTGGAGAAGGCAAAACTAGATCGAGAGTTAGTTGTGGACCGTACCCGACAGGTTGCATGCTTGACGGAGCGTGTGTACACTGTACATCTTTCGGTTTTTTTTTTCCTGTTTTTTCGTCTCCTCCTTTTTCTAATTATCCTTCAAGCAAATTTTCAATTAAACGCGGACCATTCTCTGGTTCTTTGAAGGGTCCTGTTTAAGAAGTGTTTTCGTCCTTTCTTATTGCCACCCCTGGAGTTAGTCTGCTGCAAGTGATCCATCATGATAAGTTGGGGCCAAGTGGAGAGTACACTTTTAATTGCATCTGCATGTTGGTCCTTTGAGACTGGGAAAGGATAACCTTTTTTTTTCTTTTTATTTATATGTATATCCTTTATTTAGCATAATGAATGCTACATGGGGCTTGACCTTTTTTTTGCACTCCACTTCCTTGTTGTTTTGGATGGTAAAACACACTTTAGTGATCGGTAAATGAGAAGAGGACATGCCAAAGTGTTTCATGTCATGTCGCCATTGTAGAATGCAGGAAAAGATAAATAAGAACATACATACATATGGGGGAATAAATAGATTCCTTCGCTTTAGCACTTGGTCCATTAGATTTGTATCCCCACCAAGACTAGTGTGCTTTTAGCTGCACTAATTGCATGTTAAACGAGATTTTAGTTCTGTCCTGATGGCGTTCTTATGATGGCGTTTAGTCCTTTTCATCAAGCCAAAAGGACTATTAGCAAAATTTATGATAATGGCGAGAATTCCATTGCGTGTATGGTTGCCAAGTGTGATATTAAAGGTATTTAAGCGGTTTTGTTGTAAAGGAGTAAGGGTTCGTATAGCCGTGGTTATGTTGGAGATACTTTTTATAGTGAATTTATACCAGACATCGTTTGGCTTCTTTTAATTAAAGTTCACGTTAAGTGTATGAGTTGAGGGCGATATTAAATGGGCTTTTGTTATGAAATAGGAAGTACATTTCCACACCTAATAAGATGTTTCTTGAAAACGGCTGAATATTCTGTCCTGGTATGTGATGGTCATTGCTTGAAATATGTTTAAATCATTAATTCGAGGTAGTAGACGTCAGTTACTTAATCAAAAATGAACAAAAATTGAGCTGAACTTTAACTGAGACTGAAAACAAAGTCTGTTAAGTTGTAGCAAACAGAAGGAGTGTAAGTCGGAACTTTTGAGCACCAGAAAAGAGAGCATAATGCTTCTAACCAGCGTTTCGGACGAAAGTGAGCAAAGCCAAGCTGGGCTGCTATGTGGCTTGTTAAGCTGACAATATGAACTGAAGGCAATTCGGGCTCTCAGAACTTTCTTGTCGATTCGACTACGATTATTCCAATTACCGGCACGCATACCAGAACACAAAAACGGTAGTAAGAATAAACTATCGGTCCATCGCTTAAGTCTCTTGCACACCTTAGCTCTTTGAGAGCATTGTCCTTCGTAGCTTACTACATGGATTAAATCTTACATGATAGATCGTGAGTACAAAGTAATTTTTCTATCTCCCGGGTCTGACCCTGTTCAAGCCTCCTCAGGAGTCTGATACATACACCAACAAATCCTATGATATCACCTTCCTAAGGACGTTTTTTGAATACGCCATCAAAGTATAGTCCTTGCATAACGAAATCCATGCTCTGTCATTCAGCGCAGGTTCATTCGTTTTATCTTGCGCGGTCTTTCTCGGGCCAACACTTTTAACCTACCGCCCTTTCTAGATCGTTTGAAACTAATCAACTTCAACCTAAGGATCGTGCTGACTGAAGAGGCTTGTTGGTTGAAGTTCACCCCGAACTGTAACATTATACACCATTATGTAACTTTACAAAAAAAAAAGATCCTTCCAGTTCTGCTACATGCTTCCGAGAGCTGGACGATAAGCAGCAAAGCAGACGCGATATAAAGCACTTTTGAGAGAAAAATTCTTTGTCGAATATTTGGCCCCTTATTTGAGGAGGACGAATGAAGGAGAAAATATCCGCAAACTGCATGGAGATGTGATCCAAAAAGCCAAAAAAAAGTCGGCTACATTGGCTCAGCCACAGCGAATGGACAATAATGCTTCAGTGAAGGGAATCTTCAAATCACAGTTCGAGGCGATGAATAAGATCGAACCTCCGTTTTAAGGACGAAGCCATCGTGAGTGCCAGAGCGTTTGGTCTGGAAAATTGGAAATAGTGCGGTCGGAATCGAAGAGGATGGAAAGTTTCACTATCTCAGTTGAGTCCCTTTATGGGTTGGCGGACTGTTAAGTAAGTGAGTTGTCCCGAGACACTCTGTTGTTGCGTGTTAACCGTCCATTACTCAAATTTGTTCAGAAAATCAATAGAGCGTGAGCAGAGTAATCAGAATAACGTAGCAACAGCACAATAATTTGAATAAATTCCTTAAATTCCGCAACCTTTCCGTGCTGATGGTCACTGCAAGTCTGCCTTTATCGCATAAATGCGCACTTTTCGATTCAATTGAATGTAAATTGATTAAGTGCGATTTCAAATCGAAGGCACGTAAATAACATCTGGGTCTGTGTCCAAAGAATCCTAACATTCCGTGTACCTAAATGTTTCTCCAATTAATGTACACAGTTGGTTTTTGGAAATTACAATTAAACCTTTGGCATGTTAACTGGTTTCGGCGTAAAATTACCAGATCTTGTCCTGATTGCTAAACTGCGTACAATACAAGCTTACAGTTGGGTGCGTCGTCGTCGTCGTCGTCATTAGACATGCAAATGAATGCCAAAGTTTGCGAGCACCTCTGCATATCTCAAGCTTAGATCGATTTCAAAACATTCGAATCGTCCTTTATGTAAATAATTGTGTTTATCTTCAATTCGAATATTGCAATTAATTTCGACTCTCGCTTTGCCATCGGGAAACAAATACGCCACCTAATACAAACAAAAGGACAAGAGGCAGGAGTTTGGAGAGGGATGTATGTTGAACTTACACTGTGCCGCCATTCAACTTTGTAGACAACCGGATGAGCTGTAACCAGGCAATCGAAGTAAACATCTGTGCCTTCTCGTATTGAGTCCGGGTCAAGGGATGTACCCAGGCGAACCGATGTCTCGGGAACATCTGCAAAAAAGATAAATACAGAGAGAGAGAGTTACATAAATGAGTTAATGTGTATTAGAGATATACATTGTGCTGTTATCAATTGCGAGGATAAATTGAAGATGTGCTAGTGCATAAATTAAGATAAGTATCTTTTTGGTTTGAAGCCGAATGAATTTTATTTAGATACATTGCTGTGTAGGATAATGAATTGTCACGAGATGTGGAATGATGGCATTAGATTAGGTGAACATTCAAAACAATTGTTTCGAGACCAGACAGTTGGATAGTTGGAACATACAGATGAGCTCCACTTTATGCTACAAAAAGTGCGGAATTTTGTTGACCTACATAATGTACGTACATTAATTTGGCCATATTTATGGTTAGCAGCGTATATCCTTTATAACTTTATGCGAATTGCTATTGTGCTACATAATGAGCTACATATGCATATAACAAAAAAGGTTTACCTATGAAGACGCATGATTGTAAAGCATTTGTGATTCTGGCTTGCATGGGACATATTGGAGAAACTCTGTTTGGAACCTTCGACAAGGGTTTATTCCTTCTCTTTGACTACATTTAACAAGAAAATAAGTAAAAGCAAGAGGCAACCAAGAGATTTGGATTCCCTAACCCAATTTATTACGGACAAGGTATAGGGTCATCCAACAAGAGGTGTTATTTTAAATTTCACACCATTGTTGAACTGTCAACATTCAACTGTCATTGCGATAACTTTTGATAAGTTAGGAGGATATTAAATATGGATCGATGCACACTCGCACAACGTGTTGCAATAATAAAAATTCATTACAAAAACGGTGAAAATATCGCGGAAACGTTTCGTAAAATTCGTATTGCTTTTGGTCATCATAAAGTGCCTTCTCGCACAGCTATAGTGAATTTAATTGATACATTTGAACGTCTCGAACAGGTAAGTGATGTGAAGACTCAAACTCTTATTCTTTCGGCAAGGTCAGTTGTAGGTGGGAGGGTGACTGAAAACCCACGTCTGTCCATTTCGAGAAGATCACAGGAATCGAGCATATCTGCAGCCATTTTGCATCGCATTTTGCATAAAGATGTTGGCTTACATAAGATTCAGTTGACACAAGACTTGAAGCCAGCAGACCTCGCACATCGCCGTACTTTCGCTGATTGGGTGCTGGAAATGAATGAACAAGATCATGATTTTTTTCACAAAAGTATTTCGAGTTATGAGGTACGTAAGCAATCAAAACTGTCGCTTCCGGGGTTCCGACAACCCATGAGAAATAGTGGAACAACCTCTCCGTCCAAAACGAGTGCCAGTTTGCTGCTGTTTTCGGGCTGGCGGTGTCATTTGACAATATTTTTTTTAGAAAATTATGCTGGTGCGACCGTTTCGGTGAATGGATTGCGTTACCGAGCGATGTTGATAGACTGTTTTTTTACCTGAAATTGATGCTATTGACGTGGATGACGTTTATTTTCAGCAGAACGGTGCCACATGCCACACAGATGGTGAAACAATGGCTCTATTGCGTGATAAATTTTCTGAACGTGTGATTTCTCGAAATGGAGACTTTAATTGGACTCACTTCCTCTGTGATTGCCCAAGCCTCAGCAGAACCAGTTTACCCTCAACATCTCTGCTGTATGGGTAGCTATGTATAAGATTTCATTCGGAAACAAATTCAGTTTTTGTAAACACTCGGAGGGCGGAATTTGTAGAAGAGGCTCCTGTTGATACCCCCTCCATAGTTGTCGTTCAAACTACTCAAACCCACCATCTGCGGCAATACGATAACTCACTACAAGACCATCACTTTCGGTGGGTGGTTGCCTTATTTTTTGTAGAAAAATGTGCATAGATCCAAACTATCTGTCTGTATCTACTTAAGTTCTGAAGACAACCAAATCCAGTTGTTGCACATTATCCCGAAACCCAACCACCCAACAACTCCAAATGGCCTCCAACCACTATTCCAAGAAAGTCCACGAACTTCGTGGAAAAAAAAGAATTCTCGGAATATAATCGGCCATCTTGTCAAAAATGTCAACAACACACACACAACTCACTCAATACCTTCCACAGAATTGTTCCAATTTAACACCCGTATTATCTCTGTTCGGGGAAGGGAGCTGTCAATCACTAAATTAGTGTGTTTGTGCGCGAGTAAATTAAATCGGTTTCCGGTGGTGACCGGGAAAAACTTTAATTAAATCCTTTTTCTTATATTTTTAGGCAAAATTTTGCAATTTTCTTTGAATTTAATTGTCTTAGATTAGTTTGCAATACGTTTTATGGTGTTTCATATGGTAAATCAGTGTTTTTTCGCGATTAAAAGTGCCCTTGGCTGGGAATTTTTTGTTTTTTTTTTTTTTTTTTTCGTTCATTCGTTTGATTCGTGCAGCAGTTACAAATCGTTAGACAGTTCAAAAATTTGAATTTCAAATCACTTGGTAAGTTGTATTATAATTTTTATATCAATTTCATTGGATTTTTGTGACGGTAATTAAGAGAGTTCGACTCAATTTCCTACGTGCTCTTGAATACTTATTATTTGATAGATCATTGGAGTCTGTCTTAATGCTAGCATCATTGGAAAGAACCTTTGCTTGAGTGAAGGCTGAAACATTTTTTGGATTAAATGATTTCCTAATTGGAATCGCACCCTTGTAGATTTAAGAACTCTCTCGATAATTTAAGGAATGCGTGTTGATTTTAACAAAACAGTAAACCTTGATGGTTTTTTCTGGTACCTACTCGAACCTTAGTCAATTTGGTTAGAAAGCAAATGTTCTTACCAGCATGTGACGCTATTCAACTAATGTAGATTGAGGATCGACGGACATATACTTTGAAATAGAACCCATACGGCAACCTCACTGTAGACTCACAGTCGGTATTGAGAATATCAAGAAACCACTTCTGCAGACTGAATGACGGCGATGATGACCAACATACCGCTGTCAGGCAGAACAAACCATTCAATTTAAACGATGATAGCCAACACTTCCGTCAAAGCGAAGTGCGGATAGCAATATCAAAACTCGGATCCAACAGAGCTGCTGAGTTATTTAAAGCAGCCGGAGATGACTCGGTAGAGAGCATACACCAAATCATCTCCAAGATTTGATCAAACGAATGTTAGCCCGATCCACAAGAATGGTGACCCCTTCAACTGCCCTAAATTAAAGAGGCATCAGTCTCCTGAACATCGTGATCCTGGAGAAAATCCAAAAGGTCCAAATCGATACACATCATCTCTTTATCGATCTTTATCGAGCTTAGAACAGCATTTATAGGGATGAGATATACAAAGCCATGTTTTGTTCTGACATTCCTGCCAATGTCGTCCGTTTATGCAGGATAGCGATGAAGAATATTCCCTGCTTCATCAAGGTCGGTAAAGATCTCACCGAGACCGAAGAGTTAGACATGTTTTGCCATATATGCAACGGCATGCCTATGCCTGCATGGCATTGGTCGACTAAAAATGTTTTAGTCCTCTAACTACGTCTGAGAACCCGATAGTTACATTTAATATTATAAAACCTAAGTTCAATTTTCTCCTTTTGTAAAAGGTACGCTGACAGTTTTGCTAAGATTGATCGAAAGACCTTCATAAGTTAGTAAGCACTAATCGCATATGCTGCTTTCATGCTTGAAACTCCTTACACATTACAAAAACCATTTCAATTGCCACCAAAACATCTTCAAACCGAAAAATATACACTAACACATACCACAACGTTTAACAACTTCTTGTACTTACACTGAATATCCAGTCGCCAGCCATCTTCCAATGGTTCCGATGGAACTGCATGATTATAAGACCGACACGATAAATACTTTCCCGCATCCGCTCTGCTCAGTGTTATTGACAATGTACTCGTTGTTTGATTTCCATCACTTGAGGTCTAAAATTGAAAGAAGTGCGAAGTGAAAGGGTGTATTGAAAAATAAAAAATAACAAATAGATACAAAGGAAACTCAATGTAACAACAACCCTAAGTTGGTTCAAAAAAAGAAAAAGGAAAATATAAAATGTAACTGCTCCTCAGCGAAGAAATTGCATCAAGGACTTCGCCTTTGTAATGTGGTCTTGTGTGCCGATCGAAGCTGTCAAAGGAAACAATTTATTTGAAGTGCATTCGGGTTTATTCCTTTATCGAGTGTTATAAAAGCTCTTCGATTGTTGCATATCCTTCTTATTTTGGTATTCATCGAGTGATGGCAACAGATGTCCTTCATTTTCTTAAAAATCAGGTCAGAGTTGAAAAACTTGTTCGTATAACGAACAATAAAGACGTGTAAGGAGCGCTTGGAAATTGTACTTTTATAAAAGCTGAAGTGGTCCTTTGATGTACTCACGGAGGTTTTGGGTTAAGATGTAAGGTCGCCCTTTACTTTCAGGTTTTGAGTTCTTGGTCAAAGACTAAATTTATTTCTCATGGGAAATCAACAACAGAGAAATCTGTTTGAGCAGAGTTGACGAGAACTTATAGCATTTTAGGTTATAATGCTTGATGTAGAACGATTGTCAAAGCCTGATAGATTGATGTTGACATCTTTAAACGAACGGCATATTTTAAAGTTTTTCATGACAAATTGTCATCCCGAGATGAGCGATTGGATCGTGAGTTCGCATGCGCGGCATCGTTCTTAAAATCCCAGATACCATGCATAAGGAATTTATGTTTTTAAAGATGGTCATAGCTGACAACTGCCAGGGAGAAATGAAGGTCGCGTTTTTCAATTTCGGTACACAGGCTTCTCACATGACTAGGGTGCGTGGCCCCAGATTCTAGAGAGCAACAACGCTTGTCACCAATTGGTTTCCAAGCTAAGATCCACGCAATGTAACATTCATATCTTTTTCGAAAGCTGGCCAACCATAGAATACCTTTAGGCTTACTTGATAAGGTCGACGCTTGTATGGTACCGTCCTAATCTGCTTGAAGATCTTTAACAAATATAGTCACCTGATGAAATATAGTGGCCTGTATTCCATGACATGAAGGCTTCGAGGGACATGACGACACCCTTTCTCTGCGACTGCTTAAACCAGAGCAGAACCAGAGCAAGAGCCTTTGGCACACAACTTCTAAAGCGACCCAGGTGAACTGTTTATTCAAGAGGCGAGCGGTAATCAAGGACATCCTCTGATATATATATGACAACAAACTTACTCAAGACCCTGCTAGAGGTGGCGGATGAACAATTGTTTTAAAAAATGGTCACCAAACTAGCAAATCATGCTTGTAGGTAAGACTAGGTTAAAGTGGCTGTCTGCACCAGGTACAGAAACTGGTAGGTCTACTGTGACACCACAATGATCGAGGTATATCCCACAAACTACCCACGGAACCAGTTGGGGTTTTGTATAAAGCTTTGGAGGCATCTGACAATCATATCTCCCAGGCCTACAAGATTATCGAAGAGGTATACAACCAAGTGAAGTTTCGTTCTGTTGGAGAGTGCTGGGCAAGTACAGAGAAAATGAGGAGCTATCTCTTCCTCCCACTAGTCCAAGAAGACACCTAGCATTTTGGATTGCCTTCCAATGATGTCGCCATGACCAATTAGGTTGCCTATTGTGTTGCTGATAAGCGATCTTTCCAGCTCGGGCCAAATCTGTCCAGTTGCTTGACGCATAGTAGCTTTTGCTCTAAAATGGTTGGTTTTGCTGAACGCATCCAGCTTAAGTAACGCTTTACATATAGCTTTACATGTAGAGAGAATCCGGGAGAATCCTTGAATTTGGCGCATATATTCACTTGAAATGTCTCTATGCCCAGGCACCAAAAATGGGTAAATATTGAACTGCTCAGCCATCTCATAGGTAGGTAGGCAAGGTAGGTAGTAGTGACTGTCTGATTAATCCTGCCAGAAACGCAAGTAGCGCTGATGCGCCTTTTTGATAGCACAACTCACGTGATCCGGATGTTGATGGGTGTGACTGAGAGGTATATTCCCCAAATCCATCCTGTGGAATTGAGAAAGTCAATGATGTTGCAAAGTTGTGTATCAGAGATCTATTATAATTCATTGAAAAGGACTTTGCCAAGTGTGCGGTTCTGGCCGGGCACTCACAGAGAAAGTAGAATAGGGTTTCCTTTTTCTATGAATTGTTGCTGCTTCGGCAGTGAGTGTTAAAGGGGATGCTTAACTTGGTAGCGTGTGAGCCAATTGGCCAGTTACCTAGGCTGCTTGCTACAATTTTTGCTGTCTTGATGCTTGCTCTGTTGACAAGGTGGGATATAGTTTTCTAGGCTGTTCCACACAGAGTTGGCAATTGAGAGAACGTGTTGAAGAATTCTTCTCTTGATGAGTCCAATCGGGGAGCAGACAAACTTCGCTAAGCTTCGAAGCTTCTTTTTTCGTTGTTGTCTGCCTAAGACCTTAGAAAATTGAAGCCATTCTAGACTTAAGCATGAAACAGATGATCTTGGTTATAGACATCCCTTACGATTAATATTTCATCACTCTTCTAGTCCATAACATGAGGAAGGATAAACCTCTTATCAACTTTCTTTAAATCCTCATCCTTCAAGACTGAAGCAATAAAATTTTAAAGTGACACCACTATGGTGCTACATCATCATTTGATGCCACGACATCTCCTAATCAGACAGGAAGTTACGTAAGGAATGACAGTAAAAAAAAAAGAACGCAACTGTAAGATTATATTTCATCATTACTTACCGTCTCTGTGGTTTTTTCCAATCTTTGTCCATCCTGCCACCAGGTTATCACAGCGGGTGGTCTTGAACCGGCACTTTGACATAAGAGATCGTATCGACGTCCTGCCGATAATGGTTGGTGTGCTCCCAGCAGTCTTATATTTAATGGAGGAACTGCAAGAAGTATAAAAAAGTAAAAACGAACGAAAAAAAAATTAGAAACGTGTGCGTAGAATTTTGCACACCACAACTCTGAGAAAGGGAGGATATTAGGAGAACGGAAGGAAAAACTTCCGCCATTTATTAAATTCTCTTCTTTTTTTATTCTCTCTGTTATACCCATTCCTATTCACTGGCTTCATAGCTTGCTGTATTTTTTTTTTCGTCCTTTCTCATGTCCTACGATGTGATATATAATTACAGCGAGCTTGACACAAAATGACCACTTTATCGTTATCGAAGAATTTATACGAAGCGACTGGGAGAAAGGATGTACGGACTATACGGAGTGTAAGAGCGTGTTTGTGTGTGTTCGTGTCACTTGTATTATTATCCTTAGATTCGATCTCATGCTGTTTCTATTTGCCTTGCTTTGCTAGCGCGACTGTCTGTCTATGTGTGTCCGTTTTAGTTGGCTGTTGTAATGTTGAACGATTATTGTTTGTTATCTGTGTGACAGTAAAAATGTCATATATTATGTCCTGTGTGGCGAGTCCTGTTTGAGTTATTGCCTGACATTATGGTATCCATTTAAAGTTTTCGTTTTTTTTTTTTTCCTTTTTGTCAGACTGGGGGTATAACCATTGTAAGGAGAATAGGATAAATTGGTCTATAGACAAGTTGCAGGAGTGGGTGGAAAGATGTATCGAAATGTCATCGACAGCAGGTGCTTGTGTCGATAATAGTGATATAGCTAATGGATTTCGACGGCACAGCGGGACATCAGTTCCACGAATCGCAACAGGGGGTTGTAAGAACAGCATTTTATGCATCATAATGAAAATTAATTGGCATTCGTGTTTCTGCTTTTAATGGACCTGAATGCACGAGATAAGCTGAATGAACATGCAGCTGTGGTAATGATACCTTTTCAAGTCGTGGTATGAAAAATTGCAACGCGATGGGTGCCCTACTTTTGGAGCCAATGTTATACTGTAAAATATATCCTAAATTCATCAACGGTAGGTTATATATTTCAAGACCTTCTTACTGTTTTTTGGTTGCAAGCTGCCTTCTCTACACTTTGTTGGATGAGGAAATTAAAAACGCACGTTGTCGAGTCTTTTGGTGGCTTCAAGTAGTCTGGCTCTGATGAGATATGTCACGCTAGTTTGTCGAATAGCCATTGTGGCCTTCGTTGCAAAACTTAGTCGAAGAGGAGCTGGTTGCTCACATCCCTTGGCACTATAGTTTCTTTAGAAGGAAGAAATTCTGTAATATTTCTGTCAAGTCATAGAAAGCTTCACCATTCGTTTTGGTAGACCTTTTGTACCCTCTTTGGAAGGGACTTACTTAATGAATGGAGGAAGGGAATAATTGTTAAGCTTGGAAAGAAGTAGAATGGAAAGACCGAGAGTTGTATGAAGATGTTAACATCTCTCATAGGCTAGTGCAGTAGACTGTACTTATCATCGATGCACACTGTCACTGTCGGATCGGACATATCGTGTTGCCAAGTGCGAGATTTGTGTCTTGTATACAACCAAAATTACCAGACACGAGAAGAGACAGAAAGCCCGAATATGTTGTTGCTAGGCTTGCCAAGATCCACGCTCTGTCCTGATCATTACTTGGGGGGTATTTTCTGCACCGCAGCCCCAATGTAGTCGTTTGATAACGAGTTCAGGATGTTGCTGTGGCCGTAAGGCCGTGCAGTCCAGCACCCAGGTTCTTTGAATTTGCCTGCGCTGCATAGTGCGGTATTTTCTATGGGTAGAGGCAGAAGATGCAGGAGCCCAGTAAAGGCCGGTATTACAACGTTGATTGTCTAGACTTTAAAGTTTTGTGAGAAAATTCCTGAACTAAAGAGCTGCTGTAAAACACTGTTAAACACGAGTCGTACATTGGAAACATCTCTCTACAATTAATTTTCAGTCTCGTGCCCAGGACAGGTGTTCATAGCGAAAATCTGTCCATCTGCTGGGCCACACAGCAGGCGTTCGCAATAAAGAAGGTTTCACAGGATTGAGATAAAAGTGGACGAAAACCAGCACAAGTGTGATCTGATGTGATCCGCTCGAGGCTGACACAAGAGACTTGATACTTTAGCTCGGCAAATCAGCTGGCGTTCAAAATTCGAGCGCCAAAATCTGTAGTCCTTAGATTACATGTACTAAAATATCGTCATATAAGTTGTTCTTGATAACTGGATAGCTATATGGAGTAAGGAATTTGAATTTTGTTTGTAAAAAAAACGCCGTTTGAGAAGTTTATAAATTGGAAAAATAGGCAATTTTCGAATGTAAAGGGGTCAGGAACGATTGAAAACAGAATAGGAATAAACGAGGATAGATGGGAAACAAGAAAAAAAAGGATAAAATGCAAAAGAAAAAAACGAAAATTGACAAAAAAAAGAAAAAATCGACGAAAATCAACAAAAATTTAGAAACAATAACAAAGGTGATTTTTAACAAAGAAAAAATTTTTTGTTGTTCTTGGTTTTATATAAGAGGTGGTGCGTGGCCAGCTGAGCTTCAGTGTTGTACTGGCAGCCGTGGTGTTCTCGTCGCTGACCTTGGGTGAAATTTATGTTGAGAGCGGTTCTCTCAGAGGGAGGTCGGGAGAGTATGAGAGCGGGAGAGTAAGAGAGCGGGAGAGTAAGAGAGATCGGGAGAGTAAAAGAGAGCGGGAGAGTAAGAGAGAGCGGGAGAGTAAAAGAGAGCGGGAGAGGAAGAGAGATCGGGAGAGTAAAAGAGAGCGGGAGAGTAAGAGAGAGCGGGAGAGTAAGAGAGAGCGGGAGAGTAAAAGAGTGCGAGAGAGAGCGGAAGAGTAAAAGAGAACGGAAGAATAAAAGAGAGCAGGAGAATAAAAGAGAGCAGGAGAGTAAAAGAGAGCAGGAGAGTAAAAGAGAGCGAGAGAGTGGTAGAGCGAGAGGATTTAAATTTTTTTTAGCGTACTTCGCACATATTTACGCATCTGCATAGACATATCCACACCTATGATCGTCCATTTATACCCTCGTGCGTACGCTACTACACACCCGCGCACCCACACTCGCTTGAACATACTGTGGTGGAGAGGTGGAGCAAGTGAACGTTGTGTATTGTGTGTTCCTGAACATCAGACCAACTGGTTGGGTTCTGTGGGAAGGAACATCAGAGAAAGAACACAGACCAACCCTGACTACATTCATCATCATCATCTACATTCTACAGCATCGGATGCAACATCCTACACATCATACATACATACTAAGAACATCATCAGCAATGCATCAGACACAGACACAACATCATCAGAAGTTGTCATGCACCTTGCTTACTGGTGAACCAGGTTAGTCCTATATTATATTTTATTGCCCCTGTCTCTGGTCTTGCCCTAAAACCCACCCAAGTCTTTAGATTTGTTTGCAATGCAGTGTCTTTCCTTCCGAAAGCACTTAACAAGAAGCCCCAAATCTCTTTCCCTTGATAAGTCCACCCAAGTCTTTTTTGAACTGCAATCAGTGTCTTTCCTTATGAAAGCACTTAGCAAGGGCACCCAAGTCTGAAAACCTTTAAATAACCAGTGTTTTCAGTGTCTCTCAATACTTTTTTTTAAATTTAAATAAGCGTATTTCCTTCTGAAAACGCCTTAGCTCTTCATACAAGGCTTAATGCTCTTCTTACAGTAGAATCAATATTTTTCATCTTTTTGCAAGCCTTAAGCCAATCTATCCAAGGCCCTCAGCCTTCTTTGCAACTAATAGAATCAGGCCTTAAGCCATCTTTTCTATAGTGGTTTCAGTGCATTATTCCACAGCGACACTTCATCACCAGAGCAAGCTCTCCATGGCACTTCCTTCCTGCTTCCTGCTTCACAGAAACCTGGTAAGTTCTGTGGTAATCATTATATTTATTATATTGTTGTTATATTTACTACATTTACTATAGGTATTGCTAACATTAATTACATTGCTACATTATTTATTATATTGCATTTGCCATTAATTTTACAAGACCACCCAAGTCTGTAAGCATTGTAATCAGTGTCTTTCCTTACGAAAGCACTTAGCAAAAACACCCAAGTCTCTTTCCCTTGATAAGTTCACCCAAGACTCTAGGCCCTTTAGTCTCAAATATTTCATTTCAGCTGCCCCTTATTCCCATTCCTATTCCCTTTTCTTGTGAGAGCTCTCGTTTTTAGAAACTCATTGCGAGGAGTTGTGTAACGCATTTGACTTATCACCAGCTCTCTCCAATTCTCCGTCGTTTTCTAAAAAGAGGACGCGACGCTTAAATTTCCAATTTACAAAGTTCCTTCGGGTTAGGCCCTCAATACGAACTGTTTAGAATTACGTTAGACTTGAAAGATAGGTGTCAGGTTGGGTTTCAACTGATCATGGGTTCTAGGTTTAGATGCGCTACACCTAGGACATAGATTTTAGGTTTATATGCATTACATAGGAGACATGTGTTAGGTTGAGTTTAAACTCATTCGCGTTAGGCCCTCCCTACGGACGGTAAGCGAAGAAGTTCTCCCTACGAACGGTAGGTGAGGCCAGTATACGGATACTGGGATACCGTTCCCGTGGTGCCTATATTGGCTGGAGCCTTTTGAGTTTCCTGAGGTTGTAGCTTTTGCTCAACACGGGCCAGCCTGTGGGTCACTAGTACGGTGGCCTTAGTTTAATTTCAATTGTGATTTTTCAACTGTCCGTCGAAGTTCTAATTAAATTAAGGATTTCTTCTCCTTAATCTCTCGTTATCCTTTGCTAAAATCTTTTAATTAAAACGTTAGTCCAATATCATGTTTAATTGCCCCATCATGTTCCTTGACCCAATTTGTTTGACCAAAAACCACACCCGGTCTTATAAGCTTGTTCCCGTTAATTTTCTCACCGCCCCATCATGTCCTAGAATACCAGACTTTCTCTCTCTCTCCAATCAATCACTTTACTTATTTACACATTTGAATAAATCGGTTGAAACCTAAATGATGCCAAATGTAATCGAATCCCTACCATCTGTATCGCTTCCACTGAATCCACACACCGGCATTTGAATTCACAGGGTGCCATCGCCCCCAAGGGCTGTGTCTCTGTCTCTATTTTTGTCCCTGTGACTTCCGAGTCTAGTAGTGGCACACTTGAAATCGATACCACATCAAACATATAAAGCAAATCTCAGCTACATACGCTCATCCAAGGATATATATACCGATCTATTCATGACCGGAAATCAATTACTTATTATATTTCAAATTCAATATTACAGAGCAAATATTTTATTACAAAGCAAACGACTGTGCACATCCCTGGTGGTCTGGTTAAATTTCCATTTCCTTTAGTATGGCTTTGATCCTTGATGTCAACTTGCTGCGTCTTGAATAAGACCGATGACGTCAAATTCGGGTGCGGGAAAATGAATGAAAAATCCAAGGGAGCAAGTAAACTATACAAAATTGACTTTTGCCAAAGGGATATGGGAAACGATGGTCCACCGATACACACATACACCCACGCTCATATTCTTAAGTAAATCATGAACTTGTATTTGAAATTGAATTTGCAACGGATTCCAAGGAGTATAGAAGTTATGTAATGTTGTGTTACATGTCCATCAGTTACATATGTATGTGTTGGAGAGTGTGTCCTGTGCTGCAATATTAAAATTGCTTCAAGTCAAAGTATGGCATCGTTTCTGTCTTCGTAGGCGAATTTACCGGGGTTGAGGGATTTGGTGCAGGAAGGATATATGGTGTATGGTTTTGGACAACCTGAAGGCATTATACTCACAGTTCATATCAATTTGTACTACTGATTCAATTGGTGTTGCCCTGGGATGATTGTTTGCTCTGCATGTCAGTCTTGAGTTAAGATCCTCCCGGCCAAGGGGACCCAATGTAATTTCACTTTGTACATAACGTCCGCCTGGGACATGATTTGTTTCAGAGATTACCGGAATGCCGTCCCGGTACCAGCTTATGGTTGGCGTCGGTTTGCCTATGGTCAAACAAGGAGTATACACATACAAATGAGTCTATGTATGTAGGTGGGATCAAAATGAATGAATTTTCTAAATTTAATGTGTACAGGAATTTGACTTGAACTTCTTATGGATTCCATAGGTTTATTGGCCCATAAAACCATGAAGGATATGTCCGAAATTTCATGAATACATATTTCCATTGTGCGTCCGTCTGCCATTTGAACTTACCCCCATAAACTTCACATTTTAAAGATACCACATCGCCTTCACTATAAGGTCCAACGACACTGGTTCTTTCGATGTCGGCATCATCCCGTATGCTGATGCGTTCAGGTGGTGCTGCAAAACAACAAAAAAAAAGGACATTGTATAAGATTTTGTTTTAAAATATGAAATTCATTTTTTACAATAACTTTTGGAAGGATATTTTGTATTTTTTTTTTGTATTGCTGTTGCCTAGGTATGTGCAGAAGGATACTTTGTGCTGGCCTTGAGCGAATCGTAACTTTCATGGGCTTATATTTTCTGCCTTGTTGGATGCGAGGTATACAGGTGGAAACACGGAATAAACGTGTAGGACACTTAAAATTTTGATTGCGTCATAACTTTTGCCGTGAAAATTTGACGACATTTTTGCTGAGCGACGATGTTGTGTTGTATGGTTTCCTGATTTTGGAAGGGTGTCTGGGGTTTTTTTTTTAGGTCTAGGCATATACAGGGGGTTGTGCGAGTATATTTAAGGTGTAATGAGAGTGGAAAGAACTTGAGAAAAAAAGTAGTACTTTGGTGCTTCTTTTTCTCTTTTACTAGGTCCTTGCAGTCATATTCCTAATGAGTGTATGAAACGAAGAAGCCCGTATAGAAGAATATAAGATGAAAGAGATTCTTTTTTAAGGAGTTCGTGAAAATTCACATTGCTAAAGCCTGTAGTACACGGCATGTACATGGTTGCATGGACATGCGACATTTACGTCCCGAAAAAATGCCGCATTTGGGTACATGATGGTAAGTCTAGTGGTTACATGCAAATAAATATGGGTGGAACACGACATGTGGATTTGGTCACATAACCGCATGTTTTCATGCGACGAAGGTGTCGCATGTGAATTGGTTGCATGTATTTTGTGAGATTGCGGAAGAAGCTCACTCCTAAGTAGGGTCTTCTTAGAGGAAAGAGATCTGGACACGTTCAGGTATACAGCTTCTACAGAAATGATTACACTAGAGACCCAGCCTATTGGCTTTTTCTGTCTGATCAAGCAATGGGAGCGTTTTTGACCCAGCTTAGGCCAAATCTGTTTGGTAATGAGACAGGTGGAACCATCTTACTATCTGCGGTTTGTGATGCCGATCGCGTTTCCTTTGAGAAGTAACCTGCAAGTGGCGAGAGGCATACTACAGAAGATTCCCTTTTCCTGGTAGAATGCGTAGTGTCGTACCTCCCCTGGCAAGCTTGTCCCTATGCCCTGACACTCAAATAAGATTCATTTTGAATTGTTCAGGTATCTCGTTAAGTGACAACTCAAAAAGAGCTGTTTTTGAGTTGAAGCTGACAGATTCCAGGTCAAATAGAAATAGTTGTACCTCAGCCATGATAGGGCCCCTTAGGTTGGTAGGTTGAAGAGGCTGCGTCTCTTGATGCTGTGGTGGCTGTGGCTGTTTTCACGTCCGTATTCCCTCAACCATTGCATAAGTCGTCTGTGCTTTAACGCATTCTTCTAAGGTGCCCGGTAGTAGATTGTGGCCTGTGATAATCCCTATGAAGAATTGGGCCCCTTTGCTTACTATTATCTCGCCTTGGAAGATGCTACAGTCGTCAAGTAAACGAAGAAGATACCTCCACCCGCTTTCGATTCCATTTAGAGCCGTGGATGGACACTTTTCATTGTAGTTCCGGATCATCCTTCCAGTCACGTCTGGAGGGTATAGTGGTTATTTAGTTTATATCGAGTAGGAGTCGTTGTAGGGTGTTGTCGGTATTTTGCGGTATGAATTGAAGGTCATTGAGATTGATAAAGTATCCAGCGCACAGGCTGAACCAGAGCTACTCATCAATGGTACGAGAGGAACTAACAGCACAATGTCACATTCTGCTAGGTCCTAGGGAACTGTGCGGGTGATGAACTAGCCAGACCAGGCCTTCTAGGTACAGACAGTAGGAATCTTAACCATATCCAAGCGCTTATGTCGAATTTAAAGCGATCGATAAACATCGATGCTCAGTCGAAAGCAAATCATAGCGATGGCTTCGGCTTTATTAAGATCAAACTCATTAATTCGTCTAGAAAAGAAGACTTCCACCCCGAATTAACTAACGTCATCATAACGCACTGCATTCTAGAGTGACATGATCAATAGAAGCGGCTGACACGAAGAAGATGAGGAATCTGCTGCAAACTTTATCTGTGTGTGTCCCGCCTTTGCAAACATCAGGAAATAATACCTTAGGCAAATCTTAACACTGTCGATCTTAGTTGTTACGCTAAGAAATCTAAATGGTTTCAGGAGTAGATTGGGACTCCCAACCTTAGCATTCACAGTAGTATCACAATCGACCTACTTTTGGTCTAAGTCTACCTTTTTCCTAGAGGACCACTACAGACTAACTAACTTATTTACCTTCTGTCACTAATATGGTGCTGTATTGTGCTGTATTGCCCCTGGTTAGGTAGGTAGTTCTCTTAGGGGAAATACTTTGAAAGACCTAGGATGAAACATGGTATTTGGATGCTCTTGCTGAACATAGCTTTCATCATGGCTTTTTAGTTTTCATAAATAAGAACCATAAGTAATCTGCAACTCCTCCTCATTTTACATGTTTCATCCACCTTTTGGATCATAGCCAGAAAAATATTTTAAGTAAAATTATAGAAACAATTTCCGCCGAACAATATATTTAATCATCTCTTACAACGTAAGTATATCTTTTGCAAATATCCGACCGGAAAATTTGCATAACAAATATTTTTTTTTTCTTGTCGAAACAAAAACAAAAATCACACGGGTATACGAATAGAAAGGATAACAACTCTTTAACCACGTGTTCAATTCCTTTGAATTGTAAAACCTTTCGCGGCCGCATTGTAGCTAACGGGCGTATAATCAACGGATACAGTACACCATGCCAGGGTTATCCTGGTCGTTTATTATACGTAACTCGTAATTTTCCACTAAAGTGTTTTACTTGTGCCAAACGCTTTGTTGTGTAACACAGCAGCAGTAACGGTAGTAGGATCACGGTAGACTTTTGCTGGGTCAACCCTTAAGGCGGGTCCTATTCAACTTTTCTTTTAAGCTTTGGCGACGAGAAATGAGCTCTTTTTCTTTCCCCGAACAAGCGTCGTTCATTCTTTTCACGACTCCTTTTAGTCCTTTATTGTAATTTCTTGTTTTTTTTTTCTGTTTTTTTTCGCAATGTTAACGTTTTTTTTTTAAGGGTGCAATTTTTCATTATATTACTCTGGTAAAGTTGCTCTTCTGCAGTGTCCTGGCTGTTGCTGGTGGGTGGGAACAGGAAATTTTGAAATATTTTACAGCCTTGCAATCCATTTCACCGAAGGTTTTTCGTGAAGTTTTTTATTTTCTCCTCTCCTGCGAGGACACATTAGTATGTAATAATATTCTTTGTATGAATTAATGTGCTTTTTTTCCGGTGGGCTGTGGTGAGGAGAAAATGGTGGAAAATAAGGACTCGTAATTTACATTAATAATCAGTTTCGGTGGGAGAAATGAAAAGTTTAAAGAATTCTTTTGGATAAGTTAAAGAAAGTCAGAGTCAGGATTGTCGATGAGGATATTATCAGACTTCGGGGAAATTAAAAAGAACCTGTGTAGGACAATTCGGTTTAGAGGCGTGCTACTGGAAGGTTGTCAGTCAAAATCTGAAAGGATTCTTTAAATTATGACTGTTAGTGAGTTGATTACAAAGATGCAGGGTGGCAAAGAAATATCACAGTAGAAGTACGAGTAGGTTGTATGTCTGGATGAGAAGGAATTCTTACAGCTAGTGGCAGAGCATTATGTGATAGTGCCAAACTAGCAGTTAGGGATAAACGCAAGCAGAATATGAAAGGACTACCAACTTTAGTGGCTAGAATGATTATTGATAGCAGCTATCCTTAAGTCAGAGCCTCTTGAATTAGGCAAATCATATAAGAGACAATGGAGATACCGATGCACATTGGTTTTCAATGCTTGTGGGCTGTAGTGATGAGGAAATCTTTGTAGATCATTCCAAATTCGTGTTGTTCGGCTTAGCCTATGCTGGGAGGGTTGTTCACAGCCTTGACACTGCAGTTTTTCTTCAGAATCCTATTGTGCCTTCCATGGTATTATTCTATATGAGTTGTTTCACTCCAGAAGACCTGACATAGTCAAGGAACGTCTCTGGTTGGATGGCAGCAAACTGTTTCATTCGGACAACTTCGCCGCCAAGAAGTCTCTTCACTCTCAAGATGGAGTCCACGATGTAGATGTTTGTTCAGGTGGCAGAACCTGCTAAGGAATCGAACTAGGGCTCTAGGGACGTTCCTTTCGAGATTTACAATTAAACCAGATTTTCTTGGTCCTTGTTCTGGTGTTTTAAGCCAGGTTTTTCTGGTTTCTTGCATGCAAACCGAATGTCCAATGAATGTTATTGACGTGCCATCTTTTAGTAGTGAGTTGATTTTTTGATTGCCCGCAAATCCACTATGTGCGGGAATCCAGTGAAAGCTGAGTATGCTATTCCTAGCTAGGTCCAAGATCACACTGCGGGCTTCTATGACTAGCTTAGATTTGATGTTTGACTGTCTGATTTAGTCTCAGACACTGATTGACAGCAAAGACGTCGGTTTGGAATATGGACCAGTATTTACCAAGGCTGACTGAGAAGATTGGACATGGCGATTCTCTAAAAAATTCCGGAACCAGTTCCTGTTTATATTTTGAAGGCGATGTGGGATTTGTGGTACTCCCAGTCCCTTAAGGGGATAACTATTGAGGAGTTTCTATTGAAGCAGCATAAGGGGAAATTGCCGTCTGGGAACATGCTGAAGGTTAAGTCTTGACCATGTGTTTCCAGTAAGGATGGGTGATGCTCTCTATAGGACTTTGAGTGAAAGAGTTGATGGATTTCTATTTTGCATTCGTATAAATTTTGTAATGGTGGTTGACCCAAGATGACATTGAGTGCAGTACCTAGTAAATGTTTTGCGAAGGCATCCTGTCATGTGAGTTCGACTAGTCGTTGGACGCGTTCTTATTTTATAATTATAATTATTTCATTAGTTTTTGTCCACCAGACCACGCTTAGACTAGGAGATCACTTCTCTATATTGTAGCTGCAGTTCGTTCGAAAGCAGGCTTGAGGGTAAACTCGTGTGCATTCGAAGCATGATACGTATTACAGGCGAAATATTGATAGGGCGGAATGAAACTGACTAAAGCACTGTTTGTGGAAGGATCGATCAATTAGTTTAGAGACAGCAGAACATACGAGTTATCGTATCGACAAGCGCCTTACTTTTTCCATCTTATGCAGGGTGCGTATTGAAATGTCCATGTCCGTTCAAAAGCTGGGTGGTATAGTAGCAGCAACGTCTCTAATCGGTCTCGCCGTTTACCTTCCTATAGTTTCAGAACTCCATCACTTTGGCCAATGTTGCTTGGCCTTCGCCGCCTTTTCCTCTCCTATTTCAGCTTAATGTTCGTAGGTGAATCTCCTCTCTGTAGCTCCTCGGCTCGTTCTGTCCTCGTGCAGTAAAAGCTTGCTAGTCGAAGGGCTCCACGTCTCTGCACTGCTGCCATCCGTTTTCTGTATTTCTTTTGCTTGAGTACATCGGCCCAGATTTCACATCCATACAGGACAATAGCATGCTTGATTTACATACGTAAGACTTCGCCTGAGGAATGTAATGACTTTTGTAGCTCGCTTCGATGAGGATTTTATCTACTGTGTGTTTGGAGTCAAGGGTTATTCCCAGGTACATCATTGCATTTTTGCTGGTCGTACCTTCTTACCTACTTGAAACCCCACAGCCACGCAAGCACGCAACTCGAAACTAAGTTAAGCTTTGTATGTGTATCTTCGGTGTCTTTTGCTGTAATCACCTCGACAAAGTTATCTGGCCTTCAATATCCTTAGCCCCGACTGCGATTCTACTACGTCAGTTTGGGTTTTGTTGCCTTGGCATGAACTTCCGAACCTCGGTCCTGCAGAAGTATCTTATGCTCGTTATTTTTCTTCGTTCCTTTTCTTCTGCTCGTAGAGGTCACGAGCAGCTTTAATTCTTCCATGGATTACTGTTTTGTGTGCGTTTTACATGAAATTAAGTATGACTAAAGTACCGTTTTAAGTTTCCACCTCCGATGTCAGCAATAGATTATATCTGCATACTTAATGACCGGACAGGATGCATAATAAAAAATTCCTTGCTGTCAACAACTATTTAAAATTTTAATTAAACTTCAAACCTAAGTACTTGTGCATGATTCCGCATGGTGCAAAATACTCATCAAGAAGAAAGTTATCGTTGCACTAATACAAAAAAGAGTGGAGGTATATGTAGAAAAAAAAAAAAAAAAAACAGGACTTCCACTTGATTGCAATAAATTATTTCAGCTTGCTGGTGAAGTCTGGTGCAATATTATGCTTTTCACCGATTTCTTCTGAATGAAAGATAGTGCCCCACCCTCCGAAAGAAAGTGCATTTCCCTAAGATATGTATCTGTGTATAAAAATATAAATTTATATACTTTTACAGTGTTACCCTGCAATGTTACAAGATTAAGTGTGTGTACAAGAATGGCGACGTTGCCGCCATTTTGCCAAAGAGTGCTAACAGCAGAGGACAACAAAATGAATTATTACCCTCATTTTGGGACTTTGTTCAAGTTAATGCATTTGCAAAAGGGTGAAAGGTTCTTGCCGTTTTCCCTATAGGAAAGGTTAGACTACGGAAGACTTCAACATTTACAATATGAATGTTGTTTGAAGTTTACTCTTCTGTTTTTTTTTTTTTGAAAAGATTGTTGCAACGACTCATCCCTCGTATTTCGTATTTCTTTTACGAAGAATCCTAGTGATTTATGAATTTAATTTTCTAGTGTTTTTCGTTATGAGTTTTCTACAGAATGAGAGTGATATATTTTATCTAAACAGTTGTAAGATGTATCTATCCTGCGAAACGCAATTACTTTGGAATTTTTCATGAAGAAAATACTAGAGAAGACAACAATTGCAAATAGATGTGCGTGTGTAAGAAGGAAATGTTATTGAAAATTGTAAAATGAAAGATTGGACAGAAGTGCATGCTTGAGAAAATGAGATCCTTATGGTGTCCTTGCTGAGATAAGCGAAAACACAAATACGAATTGCATTTCTGAAATAATACATTTCGCAGTAAGAGGTATGTAAGGCGATTTTAAGACCGTCTCTAGAATCGATAAAATCTCACCTTGATAGTGAAGCAAGAAGAATAGCCAATAGCAGGTGGAATAACCTGGATTTGAGAAGAACAGGAAGACTTCTGTCCATGAATAGGAATCTTATAAGAATTATAGTAGGAGCCCCTATGGGGCATTGTATAATTGGCAGGTATGCCATCAGAATAGGTATCCCTGCTAACGATTTCTGTAGAAGCTGCAGAGACGAGAAGGAGGAAGAAACAACCTCACACCTTCTTTCCACATGCCCTGCCCTATCAAGGCTGAGGAGGAAAACACTGGGAGAGTACTTCTTCAATGACCTCAACGACCTAGCCAGGCGCGACACCTTTAAAATTAAGAGTTTTGTTTGTGGGTCTAATTGATTCTACACTTAGTGCGACACAGGATAGGGTTTATACCGATACAGTTACCCAGAGCTTATACTCCTTTTGCCTTCAAGGAAATTCCACATGTGAAGTTTCGGAGGCTGGTTTTTCGGTGTCGACACGTGGTATTATGATGGACTTTCGTTCTGGCGTGTCTCTGCTCAGTGGGGACAGCCACCCAACCTAACCTAACATAAGACCGTCTTTAGCATATGCGTCGGTTGTCTGGTGGAATTATCTTTCACGCCAAAAACCTGACCGCTATTTTCCCTAAACTCCAAGGAACGGATTGTCTCGGCTGCGCTGAGGCCTTTCCCATCCTGCCTGGCTCTGCTCTAATCTGCCGCAATGGTTCCGGAATGGAGACTTCTCTGTAGATTTACGGTCGACTTACTCTGTGCCTGTGCATAGGATTGGTTTTCGCAAAATTTTGAGCCGGATAAGGAATATAGTCGAATTTTTACAGATGGCTCTAAAACTAGTGATGGCTCAGATACTGGAATCCTTGTAGAAAGCGACAAACATTAGATTGAACTTTCTCCTGAGTATATATGCATCTGTCTTCCAAGCGGACATTTTTACAATGCTACTGGCTGCGAAAAATAAGTGGAGCGGACGGAATATCTACGTCTGAAGCGACAGTCAAGGTGCACCTGAGACCTTGATCAATCTTCTTACTAGATCTAAAAAAGTTCGAGGATGCAGATTTTGCAAAGCCTTGTCTAGGACGCTGAGCACATCAGGATTACCGGAAATAAGTTCTCCAAAAAAACTTGCAAGGCAAGGTTGAAAGGAGAACCTCTCCGGCCCTGAACCCAGGTTAAGTTTGCTTTTATCTTCGGTTAGGGCTTCTATCGATGGTTGGGCAAACACAACTGTAGGTGTAGGATACAGGCAGACTTCCCGACATTTGTAAAAACTCCCCGGCATTTTGGTAACACTTGTGGATAGGACGACGACACTGCATGACACTTCCCATGCGATTGTCCATCTATATAATGGAGATGCATCTTGGTGTCCACTTTTAGACCGAACGAATGTATGGGTAGCCAGTCTGGTAGCCTTTAAAGTACTTAGGGTGTCATGTTTCAAAAGTCCTTCATGCGACAAAATTCTAACAAGTAACTAACTTTTTCTAGTGCCTTTGTCTTATTAGCACCAAATCTGATAACTTCCGCCCTAAATTCTCACCAATATGCAAACCAAAAGCTACCGCCAGGATATTTCAATTAAACTTTCTTCCTTCGCAACGTGTGGCGAGTGGCAACCCCCTTAAGTAATCAAGTATTCCGATTTTCCCCACCCCCTTTCCACTTAATGGTTCCCACTATGTAGTCCTGAAACTATGCAAGTGTCCAACTGTATGGTAGCGGTAGCCGTTTGGTTTCCCATGTGATTTCGATCTAAGCACGCCAATCAAGAACGAAAAAAAAAAAAAAAAAAACCAAAGCAAGTTGTTCCTTCCGGAACGTGCGTGCATAGAAATGATTAAGCTCGAGCACCGATTAAACGATTACACGAACTGCTTTTACCCTCGGCAACGTTGTCCGCTACGACTACTTTGTGGGGGAATTGTGGGAATCGGAGTAAATGTCTGGAATGTGCCTGGTTCGTGGAAAACCACGACGACGACGGCTATGCTAGGAATCACGCAAACTTATCCTCTGCGAGCGAATGTTAACTAATTCCTTTTTGATTGCCTTAAAAATGTTTTCCCATTGTGCTTACCAATTGCTTCTATCACTTCTACCTTAACACACAGTCGGCATTGATATCCGTTTTTTTTTTTGCGCTATCGTCCTCGTTCCTTTCGCTGCACCGGATACTATCCTCGCTGAGGATTACTAACGATGTACTTCTCTTATCTGTTTCGAAGGGTATTTTGGTTTGTGTGCCAGTGTGCAGATTTGTAGATAATTCAGAAAGGCAAGTTTGAAAGGATTTAAGGTGAGCACCAGACACATCGGTGAACTAATTTTTCGATGATAAATCGTGTGTTTTTTGTTTGATTTGAGGAGGAGTCCCCTTGATGGTGCGCGGAACTTGAAAAGGTAAACAATGTTAAATACCTCCTGGCATGTGGCGATCTCTTTCTCAATACACATTGTGTTGAATACTAAATAAGATATGTCGGTCATATAATATCTGTGGAGAGGGTCTAATGATAATTATAGTGCAGTGTTTGTAGTTTTGGTAGTTATTAACGGTTGTCACTAATAAATAGTCATTTGGTTTGGGTGAAAGCCTTGGAAAGTTAATGAAGATGGAACCCCAATTAAAATGATGACCCTCCATCAGTCTGTGCGTGTAACTAGTTTTCCATACCGAGAGAGTCAAGGAGTCATTCACTGTGGATTTATCAGATTTTTGAATACTTTATTTATTAACTTCACCTCTGGTGTACTCGTGCTGTGCTGCCATTACCTTAATTACTCAAGTCTGTACGAAAAAGCACGAATCGCCTTGATCTGCTTTTAATGGATTAACATGACCATTTGGTTGATGAAAAAGTTTCATTGGACAAGGCTGTATTATACTTTTCCTCAATTCCGAACTCAAATAATCTGATAGATAACAGCTTTAAAAAAGACAAAGAATTTTGTGGAACAATGAAGATTCAAACTAAGGAATGTCCAATTGGATGGTCATGATAAGCCTTGTCATGCACTTTAACAGAGCGAGAGAATCAATTTGGAATCTGAATTTATTTTGTTAAGAAAACCTTAGTTAGAGGAATCTGAATTTATTTTGTTAAGAAAACCTTAGTTAGAGGCTTTGGGCCTTTTTGTTAGTCATCCCTCCATTGGGAATTATCGAAATCTCGTCACCGATATCTTGTAAAAGCCGCGGTTCAATCGAGACAAATCGTTCTTTAGAGTTTAGTCAAGCTTCTTATTGAGCCAGAGAACTCTTATCGGTGATAGGTCTCATGTCTTGTCAAAAACGCCTTTACACTCTCAGAAAGCTGATAATGCACGAACAGCCTTTGACTCGATATGTTTCGACCAAAGAAGTTTCTTGTCCAAGATTATTTCTAAATAAATTGTTGGCGATTGGGATTCTGACGCCTTTGAGCACTGGCTGAGTGAGTTCACTCAATTTCCTCTTCCTTTAGTGAAGAGAACAACTTCAGTTTTAAGACGGTTATCTGAAAGCCCATTCTGAGTAGGTTCTCCATTCACCAACCACATCCAGGGCTATTTGTGCCTTAGAGCACAGTACCAAAAGACAGTATAACAACGTCATTCGCATATGCCTGAGCGAAGATGCTAGAACTGTTGAGACTGTCAAGCAAAGAGTCGATGAACATGCACCACAGCAGAGGGGATAAAATGCCACCACATGGGCAGCCCCTGTTTACCCCTGCCATCACATACCGACCACGATGTTCATCCAACACCAAAGTTTTATTCATTAGCGTTGCTTTTATCCATAACACTAATGATGCAAGTTAAGGAAGTCCTTTAGGAGGACTCCAAAAAAATACGGACGCCAACCATAGGTTGGCCCAACTGTCCGAATGAAAACGCGTACCGATCTTTGTTTATATAATTTTATTAAGATATTCTGGTCTAATCCGGTTCACACAATAGTCAAACTAAGACTAACTTAAAACTAATCTTCCGCCACACTCGTAGCCTACGTCCCCGTGTCCAATCTGCTGAGTAATCACCATGGGCCGGCGCGTGTATCCGCTGCATCGCAGGTGTAACCCGATGCGTCTGGGCCGACTGTGGGAACATGTTCGCACCTGAGCAAGTAAATCCGCCAGGTCAGCAGATGTCGATCATGTTGCTTGCTCGTGTCCCACTTGCATCGTGTTAACTTGCATTTACGCCATGTTCTCTGGCAGAGTTGCGGTCAAAGGTTGTATTGTCAAAAGCCTCCTCTATGTCGATGAAAACCCCTAACGTGTATTCCTTCCTATCAAACGGGAGTTTAATTCTATCAACATAGATTTCGAAGCGCAATCTCACAGCATTTTCTACGTTAATAGGCAAATTGCATAACAGAGAGAATGCGACTTTGCGCACATGCAGCCTTTGTTTGCTTTTCAAGATAAAGGAAGACAGAGTGATGGGTCTGAAACTTTTGGCCAGTGGGGATTCATCTCTACCAACTTTTGGTATAAAAGCCGCTCTAACTGTGCGTGCCAAGCACGCAGTGAAGGTTTGTCATGCCTGCGAAGAGGTGGTGCCCCTGGTTTTGAGCCCCGAACCTGTGTTCTCTCGCTTAGCAGTCTAACGCACTAACTACTAAGCCACGGCGAACAGATGCAACAGCATATTTGATGGTTTCATCCGTTACCACACTCGATGCAGTTTACCAGCTACGCCGAATCGTTCAACTGAACTCACTCACAGTCTCGCTGGCCAGGATTATTTGCGAGCTAATCGTAATCTGATTACCTGGGAAGTGAGTCTCCAGCAAAGGACTAAAGGCTTCCGCTTTTGCCTCAGTAAAGGAGCCTGGTTTTCGTTTACCAACAAAGTTAACCAGCTTACTGGTTTCGATAAGAACCTTATTGGCTACAAAATTTTTAACAATACAGAAGGGTTTAGACCTAAGCGAGTAAAGCTGTAAAGACTTTAGCCACTTAAAGTAATTTAATTCCCAGTATATAAACTCAAGTGCATACGGAAATGTATATCCTGGCATACGAATATAGGGTCTTTCATTAAGCGCACCGATTTTAAATTTAAATAAAACAAAGTGTGTGTAAGATGTCATCGACATTTTTTATTCGTTTGAAAGGCCTATCGTTGCCATTGTGTTTGGAATATAACATCGTTCAAATGTCCGCCGCGGCTTCTCTGGGTGGCGCGCATCCGAAATGTCAAATTTTCCATGACTCTGGCGCATAAATCAGGCTGAATTTAACCGATGGCATGGGTTATGTTGGCTTTGATGGCCGCTGTGGTTTGTGACTTATTCGCATAGTCAATAGTCTAACGGGGTCAAATCGCACGATCTCGGTGGCCAGTTCTCATCACCTCCACGTGAGATGACCATGCCCTCAAATCGCTCGTGCAGAATTTCCAATGTGACGTCCATATCATCCAATTCAGGCCAAAAGAAGTTGGTAACCATCGACCTATAGGCCTGGCCAACGTCGTTCTCAAAGAAATATAGACCGATGACCCCGGCAGCCAAAAATCCATACCAATCAGTGACATTTTCGTGATTTTGACGCTGTTGGATCTCATGTGGATTAGTTTCGTCCCAAATTCGATAATTTTGTTTGTTGACGTTCGCTGAAGATGATTTTCCGATGAAACGTTGCCCGAACAGAACACACATTTCGATAAAACAATTTTATTATTTGCACGTGTTTTTGAACGCTGTATCCATCAATGGTGATTTGGCAAAACAGACTGAATAAATGACAGCCAATTTGACAGATGTAGCTTCAACAATATGGTCGCTATCAACTGTCAAAGTTCGGAAGTCCCTATTGGAAGATCCTTTACATCCAACTTCAATAAATAATACGATTTCGAAAATTCAATAAATTTAAGGTGTTCCAACTAACACCGCTGCACTTCAGTAGATACCTTTGTACATCCTAGTAATAAATTAAACACTCTCTTCAATTACTGTACTTCTCGAAGTTATACAATAAAACTTATTTATGCTTTTTCAATTATCCCACTATGAAAATTTTTTATTATTTGCAGAAAAAAAAAGGTTACGAATGCAAAAAGTTAATTGTAAGCCTGTTGTTGTGAATTTATTTTCCAATAAAACCACCTACAACACCGTGCCAAAAAGTTGCCTATCCTTTTGGCATTCCATAAATCGCTACCCTACGCAACCCGATGCCAACGCAACCATCAATGCAACACGGTACAGAGTTCAATTAGCACTATTATCATTCCATGAAATTTAATCGAGAGGCTCTTTGTCGGTCTCTTTCGTCCGAGTGGTCCGAATTATTCCTATACCCCCACCTTTAGCGTATCGTTTCACTTGATATACGATCCAAACAAACGGTCAATTAAAAACTTTTTAATGGCCATTCAGCCATTCAGCCATTCGTCGAGCATTCCCATTCCTCCTTCCGATTACCTTTATTAAATTAATTTCCCGCCGAAACGACCTGCTGCGGTCGTCATAAACAGCATTAAAATATAAGCTCGTACCACACATACTACCACCGAGTTGCCTTGCACGTGGAATATCATTAAAACTTAAATTACGCACTCGATACAACGAAGTGTGTGGTCCTACCGCAGCTAAAAAACTTTTTTTTTTCTCCCACAAAATATCCTTTCATTTATCCACTGAACAGGTACTGTATACATGTGTGTGTGTGAGTGTATGATTGGAATCATAAAAAACCTACAAAATCGCAGTAAATATTGTTTGTGTGAGTGTGTGTCACACTAGGTTACTTACATATTATCGTTAAATTTATTTTACTATTTCTCGTTTGGGCCTTTAGGAAATCCACTCGACACCGATAGACTCCTGTATCGGTTTCACGTGTACTCTGAATTGATAGCTCGCCGGGCTCTTTGTCGAAAATGAAATAAGCTCGTCCACCGAATACGCTCTCATCGGACCATCGTTTTGCCGCTTTGGAGCCACCACCACGTATGTCGACACTGTAAGAGCGAAAAAGAAAAAATAATTAATGCAATATTGAATTACGAAATTTATTTTTACGTATCTGTAATATAATTTTACAATCGGGTAATAATATAAAATTAAGTAGGTAATTGTATAAAAGGAGCTGTTCACGAAAGCAAAAGAGGCAGTTATTAAACTCATGCCAGTGTATCTTTTTGTCAAAGGTTTTTGTTAAAAGTCGAGTGAGCAACAAAAAAAAGTTTAACAAGCTGAGTCTGAAAAGCGACGTCACCAACAGAATCTGGGAAAAACCAGAAGAAGTTCCGAAAAACATTAAAAGAAACTGCAGATCATTTACCGGAGGCTGGTGCTTCTCAAATATGTGATAAGCCTATCTATTGACAAGCCATGCTTTCTTCCTCTAAGGTATGCAGTATCTAGACTCTGGTAGAGATTAGTGCCTGGAGAACCTTGAGGTTTTCAGAGACCCAGTAGCCAATCGGGGAAGAACTGAGTCATTCAAAAGCGTTGATTAGATGCCCTTGTTCTGCGAATATTTGAACTTACGAGCGCTCTGCTTTCGCAGAATAATTTGGAACACAATCATTTAAGGCACCTCTTTCCGATACTCATGGGCAGTCGAGCGGCTCTTAAAGCTCTGAACTCCAAATGCCTTTCCTGTTTTCCAATCGTCTGTTTCATTTTGAGTTTCGTTTTGAAATTGGGTGACAGGTTCTTCTAGTTGATGGTCAAACTTTGAAAAAGTTTACAATCAAGTCAGGGTAGACATTTACCTTCTTGAATGTACACAGATTTAAAAAGTTTGGTGCATATCTCTTATCAATAAACACATGCTCGATTGCATTGGCAGTTTGATGTTGTGGAAAGATCTAGTTTGCTGTGTGGGTTTGCCTAGTGCTTCTACATTCAATAGAAAACTTTCTGCCACTATTCATGGTTTAGTTTAGGTTAGGTTGTAAGGGTGGTTGCACCTTGTAAAGAACGGCTTCAATAGAATTTCAGAACATCGATGGGGTTCCCAGTCGTGGGATACTTAAAATAATGGAACAAGGATTCTTACTGTTGATTGGTCTCCCTGAACCAATCCAAGTTCCGAAGAAATTTAAGTATAGCTTTCGGTAGCTTGTTTGACAATTCATCCAGATCATTGAAGGAGTTTTCTCCGAGGGCTGGCTTTCTATTTCTGCTAAGGCTTGGGCGTTCACATAGGAGGTGAAATGTGTTCTCTTTGGCGTCTGCGTCGCCACATCCTCTGGCCGTCAGTAGGTTGTCACCTGTCAGAATGCTTTTAAGAAATGATAGGTAAATTCTGTTGAGTGCCGTATTTCACGGTAATGCTGCAGTTTTGAAGTTCTAGTGGTGGTATAATTGAGCCATCGGCCATTATCAGATCCATCTCAGAACTCATTCTGGTGAGTTCATCCGTCTTTCCATTCTCGTGAATAAAGGGCATCCAATAGTTAGCGTTATGGGGCAAGGACTCGTGGAAGCGTCTCAAGATTTTGGATCTAATTATTGTGAATGTCATAGTTTTAATGGCTTCTTGGGAGTGTCTGTTGTAATAGTTACGTTCAGTTTTCTCCGGAAGGAATTTTGAACTCGAGATTTAGGCTGAATTCAGGTATTGGTGTTTCCTTTGTGAAAGGAAACTAGGAACTTGACCATAATATAATACTTTCCTCAGACAGACCATTTCAGAATACCCTTGAGTTTAATTAAATGGTCAAACGTAGACTCCGAATAACAATGTGGCCTTATAAAGTGTCAAATCTAACCCAGAAATAAGGCCTTAGCGTCGTACATCGCGAAAACGCTAAGGATCATTGCCCACTTAGGCAGATCTTTCGATTCAATTCTTTTCACGATAAGTAAGCAATGATGGTCTGTCAAAATTCTACGGCCAAGATAAACCAGAAAGTTTTGTGGCATCCTCTCCTGGAAAACAGCAATTTACATAAATGTAAAACCCAGCAAGGAGTGAACGTCACCGACATGGATTCTACTAGATGTTGCTAGATAGTCATTGAAAAAAATTGTCCTTCATCGAATTAAAATCGGAAAGCTGTTGCTACAAGTGTAAGCGTTAAACTCACCTCTGACATATCCAAGTGGCCAGTGGATTACCTTCGATGTAACCAGGACAACAAGCTATTAAATATTTTCCATGTCAATTTCTACTTCCTCGAAATGTAAACAACACCATCACAGTGCCTTTCCCTTACACGAGGCCAGTTCCAGTGTCTAATTAAATTTTCGTGTTCGAAAAAAAAAGTAATGTTCAAAATCCGCACGCGCATTTCAATGGAAAAATGAAATTCATGACAACAAACAAGTACTAAGATTCAGATTAAAGTATCTGTAGTCATAGGCAGCTCAAAATAACGATGAATACAAATCTATGATCCTACTGGCTTTAAACATCCGGAATTCATTTAAAAATTCAACCTCAACGAAGCCAATTACTCATGCCATCTTTAGATGTGTACCTACTCCAAAAAAAAAAAAATTAACTTCATTCCAACCTTCCTGTGGTGGGAACAAGTCATTTGTTTCCGGTCACATATTTTTTGAGCAAACTTATTTCCACCACATTTTCGTCGAACTTATCTAAAATTCGCGACATAAACCTCCGGTTCGACACGTGCGCTTTCTTTATTTAGGCATCAAAGCCTTGAAAGACAAACAAGTCCCGACACCCCTGTGTACAATCACACTTCGTCTCAATTAAATTGTGTTGCTGCAACATCACCTCCACCATTTTTCTTTGTATCTACACCTACACAACACACGTAACCTCATTCTGTTGAGAAAAAAAAAATTCTTAAAGTATAATTCAGTTGTGATGTTTACAAATTCAAATGCGGCCAAGGGAATGGATGTCTATTTCGAAAAAAAAAAAACGAAGAACGAAGGAGAATTGAAAGGCAAATAAAGCAACCGATAAACAACATCTCGGCACAGAGGCTCTAGAGATGACGACGGGTGGAGGCAACTCATCATGTCCATGACCACAATTTCCATGCAGAATGGTATAATATACAAAACTCACCGATACATACACAAACATTCATAGCAGTTCACAGCCAAGAACTCTTCAATTTGCTGAGGGTGTGGCCAAGGAAGTGAGTGAATATAATGAAGAATTTTGGTCTGCAAGGATCTCCCCGCATAGAAAAGAAAAGAAAATCTTTTTAAAACTAGAACAACACCCCTCAGATGATGGTACTGTATGTCTGACAAGTTGGCTTATGCAATTCATCACTTCTAGATTAAAGTGGGTTGACTAAAGGAACACCAGGGTGGAGAGTGGCAAGGATATCGCCAGGAAACTGGTGCAAAGTTATCCTTTGACAACGTATATTGTCGAAGTTACAAGAATATTATGTAAGGACTTAGAAATAAACTCAAAAACTTTTGAAAACAGTTAGAGGTAGTTAATGTATGCCGGGTAGGTCCTCCTTGGATGGTCTGGTTTAGGAAAAAGGACTAGACATGATTATGAATGTTACCTAATTTTTAAGACATTATCAACGAAGATAAAGCAAGACTACCTGCCTTAGGTTTCACAAAACATTCAGATTGGTAAGCCAATATCACTTGAACTAAGAAACATTTAGTGCTAGATACAGAAAAGGGTGAAGAGCTGTTTAGCGCACGTGCATGCATTAAATCCTATAAATGTCACAACTGCGCCGATAAATAGCTTCACGACTAAGCTTTTTTACCAAAGCCTTAGGAGGATAATCAGTAAAGAATCAGTTACATCACACTTCGATATTGGTTTTTGTTACGTGAGAGACTAAAAGTATACCCTTCTTGACAGACGTGAGTAGTATATAAACGTGGACAGGGACTGTTTTTACTGAAGCTTGCACAAGTTAGGTAGCAATAGGGTTCTTCAGATTCGATCCAAAAGGGGATTTCGATTTTAAATCAAAGTTTACCAGTTAGCACAAGTTTAAACTTTCGTGGGTTATCCACGGAACTGTAGAAGCCAAGTCAAGTTGCACCTAAACTGGTGGTTACAGAATTGTTGTAGAAAGAGGCAAAGGGGTCTCTTTCAAACTACCTCCTGTTCAAAATCTATCAAGTAATAGCAGCGCCTTCCAAACAGATGTGCCAGGTGTCAGTTTTTGTTAAACTCAAGCTCATATGCAATTTTATTAAAACAATGGTTTCGAACTGTGGCAGCCAACCAAATTTCATTACACTCTTGCAGTGATGGATCCCAATTTTAGCTCTTGGAATGACTCTTTCTGACTCCACACAGATGGATTATGGAGCTATCTGAGGCTTACCAGTCTTAGACTGCGTTCCCTTTGTTCGCTAAGGAGTGTTTCGGGGATTTGTTTCGATTTCCCCATTGTCCTTCAAAGTTTATAAACAGAGTTTTATGACAAAGGCTATCAGCATCACCTCAAGCGTCTTACAAAAGCGTGGTGTTAATTTAGAACTTAACTTAAAGGAGAAACAACATTGTGACGAGTCTTCAGACTATAATTTAAGGGTGCGCTACTCATACAAAAGCACTTTGTGTACACTGGTGACTACCGAAAAACTGAAGTCAAGCGATGAAAGAACCATATACGTTCCGTCCCGACGAGCAACGTAGTTAACCACTACGTCATATCGGTCAGTGAACAATGCTATAGTTTGAATCCCAGCCTTCAGGTTTGATGCAATAAGTAAGCCCTTAGGCTTAGCTATTGCGTATTATGGAATGCTTTGTCTGGTAAACTAAAAGGGTCGGCAGTAAATTAGTGAGTAGGTTAGGAGTTGTAGACAATGCAGCCTTCGAGATACGAGTGAGGCTGTACTATAAGGGGTAGCCACCCTAACCCAGCACCTATTGTTTTACGTTCATTCTTGCTCTCGTAAACCACTAATTGATTCCATCGTGCCCATTTTTGATGAACCTTAGCAACTTGTTAGTCAGTCTAGGCACTTATGCAACTCAGATAAAGACATGAATTTCGGGAGTCTTTGAACTAAGTGTTACCTACATTCATCAGCTAATCGAATAAGTGGCTTTATATGGTTCTAAGTCTTCTGTTCGTTGTGCCACCAAATAGGATGCCTGCTAGATTCCATTTAATCTGTCTGAAGTTTAGACTACTCCCAAAAATTGCACACCGTCTGGTGAAAAAGATAGACTGGACTCAGCAAGAGGACGACATTTTTCGCGTGTCGGGTGTTCATCTCGCTCTCCTTTCTTCAACTTTGTCGTAAAGAGTTTGCAACAGATGTATCGCACATTAATTTTTACAACGGATGTTCATATAGCCGGAGCTTAAACCGTCGTTTATTCCAGTAGAGACAACCTAGTCTTAAATTCAAAAAAATCGTGAGTAAAAATATACATTTAAGCTCCACTCAGCTACATCCTGCAACACCGACTGTTCAACATCTAGAGCGGAACTTAATGTCGCACGGAAGTTTTCTTTCCAAGTGTTGTTCGCACTCCTATCAACAAAATGTATTTCATATTCAAATTGGATTTGTTATTGGCCGTAAGAATTGAAAAAAGAAAACAACTTTCCATTCTCCATTTCGAAAGTTAAAAAAGAATAATAATAACAACAATAAGTGGTTTCATAGAAGTCTTCTTCGTTCCTCCAAATAGAATACACAAAAGGAGGAACTTTTTCTTATATTTTTTTTTCTCTTACCTGTATATTGGTGTTCCTTTATCCTCACGATACCACAGAATGAGCACGATGTCATCTCCTTCGTACGTACTCACATTGCATGGAAGATAAATTGTTTCGCCGCTCAATGCTTCCATTTTGTGAATTGGTACTGTTATTGTTGATGGTTATATACCGGCGGATACCGCAATTGGTTTGAGTTTACATGTGTGTATGTGTGTGCAGGAACGTTGAAACGTCGTCGTCGTAACAAAAACCATCCACGGGACATGAAATAAGTAAAAAGAAACGAGAGAAAAACAGAAAACAATTGATTATTAAGGTTCGTTGTTTATTACCTGCAATAAATAACAAAGAAAACGGATGGTCTCCTTCCGGGAGACCCCGCTATAAGTACGGAATACAATGCACGTTCATTGGTGGGAAATTGAAAGCATTTTTTTTTTTGTTTTATTGACTTTGTGGTGGCGGTAGTTTTTCATGCTTTTACTGAAAGCACATTTTCCAGAGTCAACTACCCCTTGATATTGGCAATTGTGTGCAACGGTGTTGAAGTACATGACAAATTCGTGCATCCCAATTGCGTACAAATAAAGTGTCAAATTTTGACAGTCGTCATTATGGTCGAGTTATTGGGTTCACAGCAAGGACACATTTTTTTTGTCATTTACTCTGTAGAACATACTTACACGATGGTGTTGTAGATGTAGGTCACGAAATGGCATTGTTCGAATCATTATTTTTTTTTGCCCCACCCCTCAACCGATGAAACCCCACCATCTGTCGATGTCGGGTCCAAATCGATTCCATTGAATTTATTACTGCGCCTCTGTTATACTTGTACTCATAGTGAGCTACAAGGATGAGTGTTGGAATTTAATTTATGTATTCTTAATTTTGTATATAATTTGGTTGCAAAATTCCAGCGTAATTAAGGGCCGATTGTACGTGAGATAATGCTGAAGCAGGTGATGGAATTTTAATACCTTTTTACACCCAGGGGAATATGGGTGTGGGAGATGGAAGTTTAATTTTAAGTAAATTAAGAAAAAAAAATTTTTTTTTTTGTTTGAATTATACGCAAGAGGACGAATTGGGAATTAAGCATTCAACCGAGAAGTGGTTATTACGTAATGCAAAATGGAAATCCTCTTCAATAATTTATGCAGCGCGAAGGATTATTCTAGTGAGTGCTTTTAACTTGTCGTTTTTGATGGGACAACCGAGGTTGCATTGAATATTGAGATAACGAGAACCTGAGGTATCAGCAGAAATTTGTTTTAATGAATATATAAATACATCATTATTATTATGTAACAGTGACAGAGTAATTTTACGTCATAACGTGATATTTATTATCTGGGTTGAGAAGGATAGGGCTTAAATGTGTATTCTTTTGAGCTTATAAACACCAGAGTGGCATGCAGTTCAACTATTTTCATTATAGAGTGACCGAGCTTATAGCAAAAATTACTAAAGCTTCCTTCATTGAAGGCGATCGATTTTTTATTTTTTTTGCAACAGACAGTGGCCTCTATTTTGCATTCATTTTCGAAAAAGAGAAAGTATTAAATTTAGGACGATTTTAATACCAAACAACTGTTTGCTATAAATTTTGAAAGAGGGAAAAACTATAGAGTTAAACAAATAGCAGCTACAGCAGAGCACTCGCGAAACCTTTAACATTAAAACACTTTTTGAAGTGGATTTATGACAAACTAGAGCAGATCTACAGTGAGAAAGTGTGAACTGTGGAGCTCTGGAAAAAAGTTTGTTGGATCGAATTGAACACAAATAGAGAGCTGTGGTGGCTAGCAATCTAGGAACCACACGCAATACAACGAGTATCAAGAATAATGGGGAATATAAAGGGAACGCGTAGTTAAGGTAGAGTAAAGGGCTACTGTAGGGAAGAGTTATCCTGTGCTGTATGAGAATGCGTATGTGGGAAAAATGGGGTCTGTGTATCAAAACAAAGTCATAGCGACGCAGGGACAGTACCGCACTAGATGTAAAAAGCAATTATCGTCTAGAAAACGACGAATCTACAAAGGGTTGTACAATAGGATACTCCGGTGTACCTACGTTACAGCGATGTGGAGCAGAGGGAAAAACATTTCTACTCTCCGAGGTTCTCCGTGTCACCGTTGACACAGACAGTGTTTCCAAAATTAAGAAAGTTGCCAATGCTTTCGATCGGCGCAGAATTAAGCAAGCAAAACTATACCGTTTGCTTGTATAGCTTTTTAATTTGTCCCCCCTTCGACGCAAGTCCATTATTCTATGAAAAAGTATACTCATTTATCATCAACAAAGTCCAGATATTTGAGCTAAATCAACGTGCTCCCTAAGGTTCTTATTCGTAGGTGAAGTTGTGAGCTTAGCAAAAGAAAAGATCTGAAACCTTTCGTCACCAACTTGATTGGCCCCGATCTGTATGGCTGTAGGCTTGAGTCCTCAATCAACTAAATTGATACCCACCATATCTTCTTTGAATTTAAGGCCGCCTATCACAGTATAGAGACGAGCTTTAATCAGCTACGTCTAGTTTTGGCATACTTGACGAATTGGTCCATCGGTTAAGGATGATGCTAGCTCCTCCTAGTCCTTTGATATAAAAAAAATAATTAAGACAAGGTTTTGCAACAAAATGAGTCTTTCTTAAGTCTAAGTGAGATTAACAGGATCTGACATTCTCTTCATCAACCCTCAAACGTAGACAAGTCATGTGACTTTTGATTATACGAAGCTCACAAAAGCACAATTTTTCAAATGCCTCTGCAACGCTGATTAGAAGCTGCATCAAGTATCAACGATTCGGGAATAATATCACAATGGACTTCTATGACTTCGCCGTTGAAAAGCACTTCCTCTATCTTAGTTTTGTAATCACTTCTGACAAAGACATCTCATCAGAAATCAAATGAGCAATAACTCTTGCCAATCGTTGTTTCTTAAGGCTATAAGGCAATTGATTAGTAAGATCCTAGTTCGAACAACAAAGGATACTCTATATAAGACCCTTATCATCCCAGTCCTACTTTACGGCGCTAAGAATAGAAGAGGACGACTTCGCTTTAATTTGGAACGCACGAGAAGAAGGGGATCTCAACCAACATGGAGTCTGCAACTGGAGGCATTTAGCTAGGAACTGAGGAAACTGGAGACACTTGTATCTTGAGGCACATGTTCACCCCGAACTGTTGTGTCATCAAGTAAGTATGACGAGGTACAGGAACAGGGAGCATTACGAGCTGGTTATTTCGTAAATTATTTGTGTAAAGCGAATTACGCCTGAACTAGGGTTGACAGACGTCAAATTACTATGCTGACTGTCATCAAATATGGGGTCCCACAACAGTATTAAGGAAACTCCACGATAACTGGGCTCGCACTTGAGACTTCTTACTCTCAGTTAGACTGATATTCATTTCACTCGCTTCTTAGAGGTAGCGAATTTGTCCAAGTCATAATGACCAAATTCCCTTTTCCAGCTTTACGAAGTCATGAAAACTTCTCTCTTTCCTCAGGAAAGAGGGCAAGCTTATTAAAAACAATCTGATACGTCATCCCACAGGCCTTCCCCATAAATATATTTCCAGAAAAAAAATTCACAATAGCCTTTGGGGAGAAAAAAAAAAACCAAAATCGGTTCAACATTTCCACCCAATTGAGCACGAATGCAACTAAAACGAAAGCGAATTTTTAGTTATTTTGCCACTTCCTCTCTTCTATTTCCATCATTTCTATCCGTCGTTGTTGCTTTGAAATCTAGTCCAAGAGACCACTTGCTCGCGCAGCACTGCAATATGAATTCCCCACGAGAAAATACAGTTGACGGCTGGAAAATTTCCCAGCATCATCATCATCGTCGTCAGCAAAATTATCATCGTCGGTGTGGGAGTCCTTTTAGCCTAGTTTTCGCCCTCCCTCTTTGTGGCGTTCACCTGTGCTGTCTTATCCGCAACATATCTACTAAACATTAAGAACTTTGCAGATATGCACTACCAGGAAGTATGTTGCCACCATGTTTGCTTACATGGCATGGTATACTAGTTGATGCTATTTCATCATCGAAACGGCAAGACTCTTCGTTTTTCTTCTTCCGTGTCTTAATCACCACCCACTGGTACAACAACAACAACAACAACCATCCCAGATTTTGACTCGAATCACACAGTTCCTTAAAGGTGTAGTACGAAAGAGGAAAGAGAGAAAATTCAGCAAAAATGAAACGTAACTAGACTTTCGTATCCTTTCTCGTTTTTTGTGTGCACATGCACGGCACTATGAGAAGTAGTTGCTGTTTGAAGGTGCTATCAGTGTTGAAGTTTTTGGTGTTCAACAGCTACTACGGCACTAGCAACAATTCCTACTTCTCATTAAGACACTTGCTAGGGCTATCTAGGTAAATTGTATGCAAGCAACTTTTCAAGCCATCCACCGTTGTCGTCACCTCCATGCACAGTCCAATTTTATTTCAGTTTTTTTTTTTTGCTGCCAGGACTCCCTTCTGTAGGTATCTTTAGCCTGACGAAAACGTGTGTTCCTTCTACGGGTGTACATGGGTGGGGTAGAGCCTTCTTGATTCATCTGCGTAGGTGGATAAGGACTACAAGGAAAAACTTTCATTAATGAGTATTTGAACATGTTTTTATCTTGAAGCGATGCTGTGTATGTATGTGTGAGTGGGGGTATCTTTAACTTTCCCTGCGCTGTCGCACTTTCATAAATTTATGTTTTTCTTTTTCTTCTTTGCTGTGTATCTTTTGCTGGATCTGTGCCACGGATGCAGGTGTCATCATATTCTCGTTTCTTTTTTTATTCCTTGCGCACAGCTGAATGAGAAATAAATTGAAAAATGTTTCAGATAAGGATTATCCGAATCAAATTGAAGAAAATCTCTTTGCTTAGAGTTTTGGAAAAGTTTTTCACGATTTTTCTTTTGTTTTGAATAATTTATAGTCGAAGAGAGCTTTCGAAAATAAGCGTATAATTAGAGACTTAACAAACATGGAGATCAAATGTTGGATATACTTAAGAATCTTATCACCTAAATGCAAAAGAGTAATCCATACATAAGGTAAACAACAGAAGCTGAAGTTTAAAAAAAACCCAGATACAAGTCCGTAGGGATAATGAGAGAGCAGTTAAAAGGGTATTTAAAATCCTTTCGAAGTCTGAGACATGATTTAAAATAAAGCCTGCGGGTTGACGAGGCTTCTTGTTGTTTATTATCCAAACATTTGTTTTGTCTAATAATGAATTTAAAACGTGCTCGAGGGAATGACAGCAAGTGAGTCCTTAGTGTATTGTACTGATTGTACGCCGCAAGCGATTTCAATATTTGCTTTATTTGGTACATAATTACTTTAGAAGTCCTTCAGGATAATATACACAAACTGGAAATGTAAACAAATCATATTGTCCATGTTTTACACGGACGACTTAGTTTAATTTTTTTGAGGTATGTCCTGAATTTTATGCTTTTAGATAACATAATCAAATGAGACTATACTCTCATACCAATAAAACTGGGTTTCGACTTTGAAAGTAGCTTTTTTCTTGGTTAGAATATTTTGAACATATACGTCCGTTGTGTGGTAGATAAAGGTTAGGCAAAAACACAATAGTCATATTAGAACCTATAAGCACCTGTCATACAGCAGCAGAAGATACCATTATTGAACACATACCACTGCATCCTTTTGTCGTAAAAATAGTACTACTCACACAGCGCAAATTTTGCTGTATTAGATTTCAGTCTTTGCTTTGAGGGTGGTGTCCAGATTAACTGGGGATAATTTCAGGTATTGTTGCGCCATTGCTTATAATTCACAGTATTTCTTTTCAACTTCTCGACGTCATCATCATTACTCACTACGATCAACTCTTCAAGTCATGTAGCAATCCTTCTGCCAGTGTTATGCCTTTTCTGACTTAAAGTTGGTTTTTGCGGTACAATAGATCCTTGAAGACGCAATACCTTCGTAAAAAGTCCTGTCACTTAGTTTTTTTGAAAACAGTTTTCTTAGTTTTTTCAATAGTTTAGTCCTTAGATTGTTTAAGTAAATTAAGTTAGGTTAGGTTGAAAGACATAGATTAAGAATTAAGTTAAGCTTACAGTGCCCGTGTAGGGCCAGTAAGTTAGAATAACATAGTTAAGTTAGCTCAGCTAGTTTTAAGCGTTTTTTTTCCTAGCGTGTAAGAGTACTGAATTAATTAATAAAAATGCATTAAAAACAAATAAACAACGCAATACCTTCGCTTATGAGGAACCTTCTACGTCTGCAAAAGAGTTTGGTCAAAAGTAGGGACCCCACCCCAGACGGTTCTTTGGGAGGTTGTTTGCTTTTCAATGGGACTTGTTAAGAACTCTTCCAGCTTTTTCTTTCAGTTGACCTATAGATGGATTAGCAAGACTTCTGTCAAGTCAGGTATCCAATTTCACACCCAGTTGCTGCAATAGACAGCTTGGATGCTGGCGTGTACTGCAACAACCCACGACATGTGAAAATTGTGATTCTCTTAAAAGTCTTCGTCACATTCTTCCAAGCAGAAGATCTTGTTATTTTTAGGGAAGTTGGAGTTTTATTGAAACACAATACGCAGCAGAAAAACGGATTTATGAGATCATTGGATGAATATACCTGCAAAGTAGTAAGATAACTTAGAAAGATACGAAACAAAAAGTTGTAGGTTTAAGTCGGTAGGACTTACAGCAAATATTTTGTAATTTGTAAAGAATAAAAGGACGTCGAACACTTATTAAGTCACTGCCAAGTCTTAGCCAGAATTCCACAAAAGATCCTTGGGTCTTTGTGAATACCGGATCTGAAGCATTTTGTACATAAAAGAATCAGTGATATCCTGTCTTTCACCAAAGAAACTGAGGCCCAGGAAATGCGTTGTGAATCTTAGCATAGAATCCATTGTAACTTCGGCTCTATGCCAGTAAGTTCCATTCCGTTAGAATCACTACTTGTTGAGAAAACCTTCTTTTTTTTCAGACAGTGGCTAATCAGACAGTTGCTAAGAAACAAACTCCCGTTTTGGTTTCGGAAAAGTGACCTTTTACCGGATTGTGTAGAAGTACAGAATAAATTTGGCATGTATTTACAACTCAAGTGTCGAGTGCCGACATACATTTACCATTTCTTAAATCCAAACACAACTCTCAATAAATTTCATATTAAATTCGCCTCTCGTTTGAACTCAATTCCATTGTCCATGTCTTCACTGACCTACAATCCACAAATCTCTGTACACATACCCCAAATGTCCACTCATCCATCACCATTCACGTAGAAACCCAACATGGGCTTAAGCATTTCAAGGAAAAAAAAAGTAAATTTCCTTCGCCAGACAGACTGCCACTTCCAGACAAATGAACAGCTCTTATGGTGTCTTAAGTAAAAAAAAAAAAAAACTTCCCCGCCATTCATTAGCCTTCCGCCACAAAATCGATAAAAATACATACACACCCACGGAAACCCACAACAATCTCTGCAAAAGCGGATCCTTCCACCACCCACAACGACAGCGCGTATACATTTGCATAAATTAGCCAAAGTCTCGGCGTTTCGTTCTTATTTCTCAACTCCCATCGATCGGTATCCACCCTAAAGTCATCTCTCCCAAATAAATTGGCCCATTATCACATCCACCCTTCCATCAAGGCACAAGTACATTAGAACCGTATTTTTCAATTTGTTGTGTACTTTTGCGACAAAAGGTGTGTGATGCTCAGCAACTCCAACGTGTAGTATCTAAATTGCTAATTTCCATTCAAGTCGATTCCTTTTTTTCTATTATTCATGTGTCCAGTGGAGGGATAGAGATAACTTTCATTCGTGTGATTTGGCAAATTTTATCTGAGCTCATGCCAGCACCAGAACCGCCACTGGTACTGGTTCCACTGGCACCGTCGTCATCCATTATATTCATTGAAATCCAGAAGAATACCGAACTTCAACAATGGCGAAGCAGAAGATACACGGATACGAACAATGCCAGGCTCTGTGAATGAAGTCAAATGAAATTATTTCGAACATTATTCTCACGGTTGTTCTGGGATGTGAGCACCGGATAGGGGGAAGGGAATCAGCAAAACTACTTCGTTTCACAGGTAACGTTGGTTGAATGTGAACATTTTTCGTAAATAGTAGTCAGTCAGTCGGTCTGTGCCGGGATTTATCTCATTCAGAAGGGATTATTCTCGAGAGCTCTAAGTCGAAATGAGAATTCAGGTGGAAGCCATGAATAGAATACAAATTATGGATAGCGATGACCTCGACCCGTTTTCAGAGGGAGTTTTGGCAAGGAAACGAAGCTATTTTTGTTCTACGCGGGCCCTGTCAGGCTGTTGTTTATCGCACTAATGACAAATTAATTACAATTGATTATCCAAGTGGAAATGGTCATGTCGGAGTGTATTAAGATTTGCATTAGATACCGGTTTCTTTAGGTGTATTTTTTCACATTTTGGTACGCTAGTAAGTATAGGGTGGTGAGCGTCAGTAATGATTTCTTGGGTGGCCATTGTACCTATAGGAATTCCAAAGAACTGGATGATAAGTTAATCAAGTTAAATAAAAATTTGCAGCTTTAAGGTGGTCACAATGGGTTGCTATCTTAAAAGCGAAGACACGTTGCCTGTTCTTGTTAATGAGGAAATCGTAATAGGTTCACTGAAGCCTAGGAAGGCTTCTTAGATATGAGTTTGATATTGACTCTGGAAGTTTTTAAGATCCTCACTAAATAGAATCAAAGTTCCTGATCGGAGAGATGTACTGAAATAAGAAACGAAATTAATTGATTGGAACGAGATCATATGGCGGGCAAAAGGAGGGTAACTGTCACTCTCTGGAGTTTAAGGATGGATAAGCTCCTTGGTGATGCTTACTGATCGACCGTAACAGTATACAAACAGAGAAGAAAGATAGGCCTATTCTAGAGAACGACGAAGCAAAGAAAGGGAAAATAGTATCAACTACGTGACAACGATGGTGTAGCCTTTCAGTAAAAGAACGATGGACCTATCGAATGATAAAAGGTATATAGTCGCTTATACAGAGAAGTGGACTGGTGCTTCCGTGCATATCTACATTGATTTGAGCACGTCAACTCTTGGTTATAGTGAAGGGGAGGAAAATGCGAAACACGTATTTTTCTACTGCCCCTGGTTTTCAACTGAGCACAGATGACAAAGTAGGGCACAAACCTGGAATTATGGAACGTGGTCAGAAGTATGTTTGCGTTAATTATATACAAGCTCCATACTATTGAACGCCTAAGTCCAGACAAAAAACAGTTCGAGGACAACATAAAAAACACAATTACAGGATGCTTGACGGTGGTACTGTGGGATTAAAGGGTCAAAAGCAGACGTAGTTTTAGTGTTTATAAGTCCCTCAACCCGGCTTTCCATGCTTTTCCTTCACCTTCCTTACAAAAAAAGGAAAAGTAAAAAAACCCTACAAACACCGACGATTTTTATAGCTTAAATAACTTTCAACGTTGTATCCACACATCCATAGACTGTCTAACATAGCTAAACATAATGGCACAACCACTTCCGTTTACACGGATGGATCCAAAATGGACACGGGATTGGGTGCTGGATTCTTCTCCGAGACTCTCGGATTGTCTGGATTGATCAGACTCCCAGACTCCAGCAATGTCTTCCAAGCGGAGGTCCTGGCAGTGACAACAGCTTCCCGACAGGTTGCAACGAAGGCACTACCACGGGATGATATTACCTTTTTCATCGACAGCCAGGCGGCAATAAGAGCGATTTCGGCCATTGAAGTAAAATCGAAGCTTGTAAGTCGCTGTTGCGAAGAGTTACGGATGCTTGGCAGGCAGCACAATGTAAGACTCTGCTGGGTCCCTGGCCACAAAGGGGTGCCTGGTAACAAGACAGCTGATGAGCTGCCAACGGAAGGATCTTCTTTAGACGCCGACCAAGCTGATTTGATCGCTAAAATTCCACTCTGTAACCTCAAACAGGAGATTGGGAGCAAATTTCAAAAGAAATCTAATGATAACTGGAATGCGCTTAGTTCCTGTGTCATAACTAGGAAACTATGGCAATTTTACATTAACAAAAAACTGATAGAATCCTGCAAATGGATTAAAAATCCCTATCTTCCCTAATAGGTATCATCACCGGGCATAATATGCTTAACTACCATGCAAGAGGACTGGGACTAAACACGGATGACCTTTGCAGAGGCTGTGGCGACGAAGTAGTAGATGAGGACACCCCACACTTTCTTTGTCACTGTCCAGCGCTCTGCCATAAAAGATTCAAAACCCTAGGAAGACATTTCTTTCAGGATCTAGAAGAACTGTCCGACAAGTCTGTGGTCGACATACACAGATTTATCTGCGCCTCGGAATGGCGCGACAGAACATAGGCTAACGGTTCCTAGTAAGGGGGCTGAAACCCCTAGGGTATCACAATGGGTCTATATTGACCTAAGTGTGACGGTGAAGGGTCGTCCTTTCCCGTCAACCCTATTACCTTACCTAACCTAACTTAACATAGCTAAGTTTAATCACCATCAACTAGCCTTAGTCCCGACTTTGCATTTGTAAGAAGCAACAGAGGCCACAGTCTTAACCATCAAGTCACAAGGTTGTCTACACATAGTCAGTGTAGATCTACAGTTCTCTTAATCATTGTGGAGCTCATAGCACAAACCAAGCTTGTATTTCAACAATGCCTCCTAATACAAGTTCAACAATTCTTGACAAATATAGAGGCATCCACTTGAAAGCTCCTTACTTCAACTACGTCTAAGGATAGGCACTTAAAAAAGAAAACAACCGCCTTTGTAAAAAAGGGACGCAGTGAAAAATTCACTTTGCCGTCTGCATAGTCTGAAGCTTGCTTCAAAATATGGGCTACTAAAATCAATACGTTCTTCGTCAATTTATCAAAGGCGTCTTCGAATAAAATAGGGAGCAGACGAAGAAAATAGCTAAGGAACTTAGTTTAAGACTGAAATCAGAATCGAGCTTCTGAAAGGTTCAACGTTTCTGGCTTAGCACGACATTACCAAGGAAATCGAGGTCGTTGCACCTTAAAATCTTGGGAAATCTAAAGGCAAGCTGCGAAGCTTTTGTCTTGTCGTGCAACTCAATGCGAAAGAATTAGGCCACTATGAACGAAATCGTATCTGCCAAACAGGCGAGCCTTAGACGCAATTTCTCAGTCTAGGGACAGGGGATATCAACTCATAGCGACTTCTGATCGCATTGTTTGTCAAGCAAATCAATAAGAGTAAAAATTTGAAGCTCGTATGTTGAGGCAGGATGCTCGAGGATCACTTCCTTTCTTTTAAGAATGTCATATTCTCCCATTTATCTGGGATGTTTGATTGTTCTTGCCCAGTTGAATGATGTGATTAATTCCTTTACCATTCATTTCCTAGGTCCTTCGTAGATTGAAGGGTTCATCGATGCTCACGAGTATAATGTCTATTCAACAACCTGTCGTGAATAGCTAGTTACGATAAAATCGAATATCACTATTTGACATTTCTCCGGATTGAAGCATTTTCAATGGAAAAACCTTGATATTAAGGGTGACTTCCAAGACGTCAAATATTTCTATTTGTAAAATGCATCTATCATACAAAACCCATTCAAGGCAAGGTTGGAGCAAAGCTTTGATAGTGAACATGACTCATGAACGATGAGTTGCATCTAAAGGACATTATATGCAAACTGACGCTATTAGTGTCTTTCAAAGCTCATTGAAATCGGAAGTCCACTTTCAAAAGTACTCTTCTACTTGAGAGCATTTTAATAGTACTATCTCTTCCAATATCATGGAATGTATGTGACAAAATGTTCGTCCTTGTAATGAATTATCCTGAAATCGATGTAACTTCAATGCTATGCAATCAAATAAAATGTGTCATTACAACCGAATAAGAAATTCCAATAATTTTACCTGTTCTCTCTTATGCTTGCTTATTGGAATAATAAAATAAAATCGCAGTAAACTGTAAAAGAGGAAAGCTGTGACGTCCTAATGAAAAAAATAATAAAATCGTGTAGCAACTTTTACAAATCCACCGTTAATGTGAAAGTTCCTCCTAAAACATCGTCGCTTTGGCGAAAGATAAAACCGAGAAAGTTTCGCCTCTTTATAGAACCACTTTGAGCAGAATACTAACGCACTCTCATCATCCTCCCATCGTGATGGAAGTTTTACTGCAACAAGTCCTTTGCTCAAATCAAGTTCTACGACTATATCCTAACGTCACCAATGCTTTCCTCTTATTAAACGAGGACCTGTGTGATATATTATTATATATATATATTTTTGTTTTTATCTTACACACTCATAAAACACTCCCCTTCGTCGTCCTGATGACAAACTCAAGTCCTTTTAAAGAATAATAATCCTAAGTACTAAAATCTACACCGATAGTGACGGCACTCAAAAATCTCTCTCATATCACTTATACTCTCTTTCTTCTTTTTCTTTTTTCTTTCTCCCTCTAATACACGGCTAATAAAAATGCTAAAGGATCCTATTACAACACACACGCGCGCGCACTTTAACTCAAGTAAAGGGAGGGGGTGCTTTTACAGAAGGACTCACCTTTGGGGTAAAACAAATAACTATAAAATTATTTGCTCGTGAAAAATTGTCATTTCCTCGTCTATTCCACCTAGTCCTCTCATTTGATTGCCATTACATTCACACACACACACACCCATACATTGTAAAACCGAAAAAAAAATGAAAATAAAATTCTCTCATGCATAGGGATTTGAAATGGAAAATCAATAGATTTGGATGTTGCCATCTAAGGGTTACCATATCGAGGGGCGGTGGCTTAAACAAGAAAACAATAACCTCTTAGAGTCTCCAAGCCCGATGAAATGCTGCGAGGGGATAACACAAATTTATGAACAACCATAAAAAGTCCTTAAAATCCGTCATATATTTCGAAATGATGAAAGGAGAGCCCAGTGCATGTACTCCAATGAACCACATACGCAACGAACCGGTCTCAGCTGAAATCTATTGAGGAGCGAGGCCAGAGTGTACAAGTATCCTTGTTTTCGTTTTTATAACCCACTTACATGGAGCTTTTAGGGCCGTAAAATTGTTTCTGTATTGTGATGTTGAATGGTGGTTGCGCGAGGAGGTGAATGGTTTTTTTTTTCTCTTTTTTTTTTGGAGTTTGATGTTGGCTTAAAGTGACGGCGGGGACGATACGAACGAGAACGACAGCGACAACGACGCCTACTTAAACGCGAGGGTGGCAAAATGCTCTCTATACAGTTTTTTATGGCATCCAGACGCCAGTGTTTGCTTTTATAGAAAAAGGACTTTCCGCTGAATGGCGTTTTAATATTTTATTCGCTGGGATATATTTTTTTTTTTCCTCCACTTGAGCCCACTATTGCAACCCAAAAAAAAAAAAAAGTATGGTTGCCTTTGGCAGAGTTGATAACTGTGTGGTGAATGTCCTTACTCCCAAGTGATGCAGAGAATTTCTTTAATCAGTTTTGAAGGATTTTTTATTTTTAAGTTCGTTCGTTATGCGTAGATTTTACGATGTCGTCGTCGGGAGAATTTAACGATTTTTTTTTTTAGCTCAAAAATCAATTTAAAAGAAGGACATTGCGACAGGACGGAAGGACAAAAAATGGAGTACATACACCCTTGAAGAGAGGAAGGAATTCCTTTTTCATACAATGCTATGTTGGAAAAATATTTATTACACAGCTGCCCAAGTGTGACAAGGCTGCATTCTTATATGGATCGAATGTGCACTTGTAGTCCGTTGTTTCTTTTTCTTATCCCTTGAAACAGTGCAGTTACGTATGTGTGTATGTGATTTTTGAAAAGAGAACATGTTTGCTTCACAGAACATTGCAACAGAATTGGAGCATGCAGTGGAGAAATTTTGCATTAGACTTTGTTGCCAAGTCAGGTGATTTCCGTTCTTGCATACGAATGAGTGGTTTACTTTAAGAAAATCTGTTAAAGGATAAAGGACCTTTGGCAACATTTGAAAAAAGCAAAGTTCAATCAACGTGAACTAAGGTTTAGTAACCCTTAATAATAGATTACATGGGAAAATCTCAAGAGAGTTAAATGTCAAGGACATCGAAAATAATTCAATCCAGTATGGAACCATGTCATTGTGGGCGTGAAAGTGAAAGTAAAATACATAAAGAAATCCCACACATAATCACCATCCCTGGAGATTGCGAAGAAGAAGTTGGTTGTTTGAATAGTCGGAATACTTTTCTAAGTAGCTATCAACATGCGAACACAGGGGGGAGCGATTAAAATAAAGGATCAGAGTATCTACTTCCTTTTCACTTTATTCTAGTGGTTGGCTTATGCTTCATGTTTGCATAATACTTAACATAACTTCCTGCCATAAAAGCAGTGAAGTATTATCCCGATGGCATACAAAATACAGACATATGTACAGCACATGACAACTATGGCACCTGAAATAGCCTAATACAAGCGATAATCACTTGCATCCCACGTATGTTGAAGAGATTCCTCAAAAGACGTGCCAAGAGTCTTAAGCTCATTTTATGCCAATCAAATCCATGTAGGGCTAGACTATGGTGTAAGGTTTCTCAAAATCTTTCCATATACAGCGAAGGTAGGATAACAGGCCACAGCTTACATATTTCTTGAACTTTTTCACGAACATGTAGAATGAGGCACTATATACTGCTTTTGGCGAAGGTTCATACCAAATCATTCAGCTCGACTGATTTTCTTCAAGAAAGATCTGTCATGCTTGTAGACGGGTTTGTAGTGCACAAGTTCTCGACAAATGTTATCTTCTCAGAGGTAAGTGGAGCGCAACAGTTTATTTATGCACTTATCCAGGCAAAACAGAGTCTAGCTTCGACTGCCAAGCGACTCTCGAGGCCTGTTTAGCTAACATAGATGAAGTTACCAAAAGATCTAACAGATTCGCTCAATGCGACTCGTCTATATTTCTGGTGATCTAAAAAAAAATAAAAATTTGTAAGCCATTTTCAGAGAAGGATTGATGACCTCAGAAGATAGTTGAAAGTGTTAGGAGAATGCACCAAGTGAACTCTGAACAAGATTTCGTTTCAACGAGAAAAGATCTTGAACTTAAGAATCATTTTGGGACTCATCAAGTGGCTTTACTCTTCTTCAAAACTTGCATACCACCAGTCCTTTATACGGGAGTTAGGTCATAGGTGGTTTTAGTATGAGCTTCTTTTCTGAGATCTAATAACAGCTCAAAGGATGACGTGTGGGACTAAGAACTCTATAGGTATGGTGAAATAAAATTATCCTAAAAGAAGTTCTTTGATGAGAACTAATAAATGAATCAACTGGATTCAAATGAAGACATCAGAGCATGCATGAGTATACACTTTACAAGTGATGATGCCTTACAAAAATGTGTTACGGACTAAACTTGTACTAACAAAACTTAGGTAAATCAATCGCTTAAGTGTGACATTTTGTTAAAAAGTTCGAATAAGTGTTGGAAAATTATCCCCTTATCAAACATAGATCCACGATGTTCCATCCATTGATCCCAAATAAGGAAGGTGACTCATAAAAGTAGGTCTCTTCACTCGTAAGATAGAGTCTACAGCTTGAATCTTTTGCAAGGTTCGTGCAATTTAGATGTTTTTTCAGGCGGCAGTGTTCGCTGAGGAATCCAATTAGGACTCCAAGGTTGTTCCAATTGAGATTCACAATGGTGTGCTGAGCCAGGTTTCTCTAGATTCGTGCATGCAAAGAGCTTTGGATGTCTTGATAAAAGTGATTTGCTTACCCCACAGAAGGGTTCGGATTCAGTGAAAGTTGTTGACACGCTATCGTTCGGCTTTTTCTGTGCCCCCAAATCCGCTAAGTACCGAAATCCAGTGAAGGAGGATCATATTCTTCCTAGCTAGGTTCAGCTTAGTTTTTACCGCAGTACTGCTCTACGGATCACATTTCAGAGAACAAGTCGCAATCGCAGGAGGAACAGAATGCTGTGAGCTCATGTATATTATGTATAAACCATTGTTTGTACGACCAGGTTATGGCTTGCACGACAAAAGGCCCAATTCTACGGCGGACTATCGAAATAAGTTAGAAGTATGGTAATAGTTGATGGTTGGATGCTATAGACTGGCGTCAACTAGCGATTCCCAGTGTTGTAACTCTGACTACACGTTAATTTTATTATTTAATACACATAAGTACATAATAGCCATCGGATATTGGCTGCACTCGACTTGCTGAACTTGTAAAGGTGATTGTTCACGAAGAGAAAAAAATAGAAGCACTACAGCAGCCGAATTTCTTTGATAAAATCAACGGTGGCGGCAAAACTTCTAGTAAGAAAATAGCACCTAATCTGGAAGTCGGACCTCAAGCCGATAAGGATTTCCACGAATTAGTCAATGTCTTGGAAGAGGGATGCTGGCAGAAGAGTCCTTCAACTAAAGCGCTCACATCACCTTAGTAGGTAACTGACATCGCTCCTCCAAGTTGCACATTTTATATATTTTCATATTCTGAAGGACCTAAATTAATAACAATAAATGATCTTTCAAATCCATTTTACACTGCGTTATCTATCCCCGTGAATCGTGTGATCCAAAATTGGAATAAGTAGCCAAATCGACGTTAAATTTAACATCGTGTTGTAAAAAGCCCCCAATTTGCTCTTTTTCCAATTTATCTCGCTTGTTATTTCCCAAACAAGATGACACCTATTCCCGCTAGCAATTTACCAAAACAATTTACAATCGTCATAAGATAAAATCGCTCTCTCTCGAAAAAAAAAAAACAAATAAACGCGTTAAGCACCAATTTCCGTATCTAATAGATGTTTTATCTTTTTGTTCTTTTTGAATGCCCATAAACAAAAGGACGCAATCGGAGGGAGGAGGAATTTCCTATAATAAATTGTCTGTATGCCACCGATTTCAATTCTCAATGTGTATTTAATTTCCAAAAACTCCCCATCTCTACGTTATTTAAGGTACCTACTTGCAGCTTCTATAAATTCTCTCCTGATGTATGGATCTCCATGGAATTATATTTTTATTTTTACAACTGCATTCGGAAAAAAAACGAAAACTCATTCCAAAAAATGCATAGAACCACCCATGTTGCAACAGAATTTGTTGCGGCAAGGACCTTACAAAACAACATTTATACGGAATAAAACCAAAATAATTTAGAGAGGAAAATATTGGGAAAAATGTTGTTGGAAATTTTCGTAAGCCACATGTCACGCCCTCTTTTTTTGCTATTCGTTTGGAAAATTTACCCATAGATACGTTAAAATTGGGAGCAACGAAAATAGAACTGAAATTCTAAAATTTATTCCATACACAGCTGGCGTGCACACCGGGATGTTACCGCAATGAAATAAAATATATACAAGTATATTCTTTGCATACACATATCCTAGAACCGGAAGCACTATGCAAAGCGTTATTCAATTCTCCATATTGAATATGTTGTCAATTCCCTACGAAGACGACTAGGACGACGACGACAAAAATTTCACATAGAATTGGTGGAATAAAACGCATTCGCATGTAGATACACACATACATAGATATATTATACCTTAAATTGCACCATTTGGTTCAATAAATGAAACCCTTGCGAGGATGTCGAGGGTGACATTGCTTGGAGAAATTCCCTTCGGATGCACATACCTACTCACACGCAGCACCACAGTTCTATAGACCAACTTTGACATGAAGTTGGCGTGTATGTTGCAACGGAAAGCAACATTGTGGGAGAATTTTGAGTAAAAATTTTCTATTTTTATGAAAATTTTTTTAAAGAAAATTTACGTAAATTAAAAAAAGGAAAGCTTGCTGAAAGATGCCACCATCCTTCATCTTTTGTAGGTGTACGTCAATCTGCTTGATGCTTTTTACAACCTACATACGTACATGCCCATTGAAGAGAACATATGCTGCTAACGTTTTGGTGCTACTGCTTACCATGTATTATGTAAATTACTTTTGAATAGAAAAGAGCCTGTGAAATAGAAAAAAAAGAATAAAAACAGGATGAAAGGGATAAAAATCCTCGTCTGTCCTGTCGCGTCTACTAACATGAAAGTTGGATAGGAATTGTTCATTTCTTTTATTTTACCGCACGTTTTTCTCTCTTCCACTTGAGTTGGTGGTTTTTGTACACATGTATGTAGGTGAGGATGTGGTTTGGAATTAACACACCGACAGACGGGGAGAGAGAGTGAGAAAAAAAGAAATTTATGAAATGGCACGAAATGCCACGAGAAATGAAAGGATAATAACAAACACGAATACAAACATTCTCCTTTCACTGTTGATTCGAAATGAAGTGCTTTAAGTGAACCCGCACTAACACTGTATGTGTAGGTATGTGTGTGTGTATGGATGTACTATTATGATGGGTGGTATGTTGTGCATTCTTTTGTATCCTTTTTTTTTTGCTGTCTGTTTAAGTGTCGCAGTGAGATAAACACGTATGATGGCGAATTTAAATACTTAAACACAGGGTGGCCTTCAAAGAGTTGGAAGTACATAATTGGAAGAGGGAACTTTAAGATTGAAGGGCTTTGAGTGTGTCAAACTCGGATACGACAGCTTCTAACTTTTTATGACACTTTGATTACACTGCATTCCTTCTTAACACACATACTAAGCCAGCAGGAAGCTGAACATGGTTGTACTGCAGAAAAGCACGATTAAAAGCAATCAGTAACGTTGATTATCATCTGTTTCCAAAGCTTTCTTATTAGATGCTGGTAATTTCTTTCTTTAACCCTTACTGGGTCCCTGGTCACAGTGGGAAACTAGGCAATAAAGCAGCGGATGAAATGGTCAGAAAGTGCTCAGCCCTAGACCGGGAACAAGCAGATAACACGGTAAAACCTCCACTCTGCAATTTTAATGCCAAAATTGAAAAGCTGTCACTTATAGAAGCAAACAACAGGTGGAAATCACGAACCACCTGTGAAATATGAAGAAGGCGGTAGTCAGAGTACGATAAGATGAAAACCAGCAAACTCTTGCTTAAAGACAGGAAATCTCTGCCAATACTGATAGGAGTGCTAACTGGTCACAACACGCTAAAATATCATACGAAAAAATTTCATCTGATGAAGAGGCTTATGAGGATGAAGAGGCTTATGAGGACACGCCCCATTTCCTCTGTCACTGCCCAAGCCTCTGTCAACTCAGAAACAGAACCCTGGACAAATTCTTCTTCGACCATATCGATGAGCTATCAGATGGGTCACCGTCAAAACTGCTCAAATTCGCCAGCACGTCCGGATAGCAAGAAACAAGACGATAATACCACGGTAAGAAACAAATCATGGGTATCACAATGGGTCCACATGGACCTTAGTGTGATGAGGATGTAACCATTCTCATCAGCTCGCTAACCTAACCTAACCAAAGCCGAAAGTCTAGGCACAAGCAGTATCTACTCTCGTTGAGGTGGAAGCTGGTTTCTTATGTCTATAGTCACGCTTTCATGGTTAAAGCTTAAACATGATATTGCAGTTAGTGATGAACCTAGCTAAGTCTTTAAGTAATAGTCACAAGATGTTTTCTGTTTCTAGATAGTGTCCACTTCGAACACCTTTTACCAGTGGGTTATGCCTTCTGCTCTCAATATTGAGGAGATCTTTGACAACGAAATACTAATGCCATTTTTAGCGAGCTTGATCTTTTGTAACCTTTTGTAAGCTATACTTCACACTACTCTTTGAAGCATTAGCAGAAGAAGGATCAGCTTAGCAATACAACACGTAGCGTTCTGTCACCATTGATGAAGTTCCTTGTGTTTAAAGATACTTTATTCTCACGGCCTATGGGAGGGAAGGAGTTATGACAGAAGGCCAAGATTTGACAGTCCTGATAGTCCAGAATTTTCAAGAGATACAACTATGGAAGAAAAACAAAGCTTGGCTATGTTTCATTGATAGCCAGGCAATCAGTAAGGCCCTCGATTTATATTTAGGCAGCTCTAGATGTTTAAGATATGTCTAACACCATGAGACAGTTTTCGAAGCACTTTCTCATCGTGAACATGAACTTGAAAGTGTCAGGTCTAATATACATATAGTCGTCAGCTGATATTGTTTACGATTGAGAAGAAGTGTTTCACATATCTAAGCATTAAAGACTTTGGCACCCATTTCGAATGTAAAAGGTTGGTTCGACTACAAAAAAATCTTCCAGCTGCTGGACTATACAGACAGCATGGCTTTCTTGCCGTATTTGCAGGGAGCCTTAACCAAAATGTTGCTATTTTAGGATTCCTCTAAGACCTCGATTTGGTTAGGATTACAACATTGTCTTGTTGTAGGAAATAGGCCGAAATATTAGTCCTCGTAGAGCCACAATAAGTAACTTCCAGCTAATTCTGAGAAGATAGCAATTCTCCATTGCAATTTCAACTTTATATCCCACCTTGTAATCTTAAATAGGAAGTTCGGAACAAAATTCAAAGGACTGCAAATGAAAGATGAAATGCGCTTAACTATATAATCGGGCCATTCTGCAACGAACATTCCATTACAAGGAATCGAAACAATCCTTCAAATGGATAAAAAAAATCCTTATCTTCTTTAATATGTACAACCACAGGGCTGAATTAGAACGCAGGAAGACTAGGATTGAGCTTGGGTGACCTGTGCAGGGGATGTGGTGACAAAGAAGAACTGTCCAACAAATCTGTGAATGAAATGCAGTGCCTTGGCGTGATTTGGTCCGAATGCTTTTAGGTGGTTTCACATTATGGGAGTTGCAACCCTAAGGACACCACAATGGATCTGCAATGATCTAAATCTGACAGAGGAAGGACCAAACCTAACCTCAACTCTATAAGTAACTTAATCCCCTGTTGCAACTTCAGAATTAGTCTAAAGAAATAAAACGAAAAAATGTATCCCAGCTGGTTCTCCTGGTAAACGGGACAAAACTTTTTGTCAATAGTAGATGGGATAGGATTTATTTCAATTAATCATTAAAGACACCCTGTATCCATATCTATTCTATTCAACTTATTCCCTCCTAAAGAGAACGATTTAAAGTGTTAATTTGTATCTTCGTGTAGAATGTAAAAATGAAATAAACTCTTAAAATCTACATGTTCATCCATGTCGTTCCTTCTGTCAGGATTATGTTCGCATGTTTGTCCAGTCAAGCATGTTCAACAGCATATCTTCAAGGAGATTTATATCTGGATTCCGATTTTATTTTTTTGTGTTCTCTCATCTATCCCACTTCTCTTTCCATTTCTATCATCAACTTCAATTTACACTACACAAGAAAAAAAGAAGAAAAAAAAGTCTCCTACTGTACCCACCTTTCTTTGGAAAGAACAGGATGAACGCGCCAGGAAGTGGCGCACCATTTGGTGCGAATAGCATAAAAAATAAAAGATGAAAAATTCCTACGTGATTCAATTTCAATTCAATGCCATCTGACACCATAAAAAATTGTTAATGTTTGTATAAAAATGTGTATCGTCTGTTTTTTTTTTCCTTGTTGTTCTCCTCTTCCTTTTCGTTGTTTTCTGGCACGAGAGTGTTCCTTTTTATTCGCCTCATCTCCGAGATGGGTTTTCTTTAAGTGTTTGGCTCCTCCAAAATGACAGGTAACATAAAAGTTCACTTTTTATCCAGCCTATAACCTGTATAACGTTCCTTTTAGGCAGGATTGTCGTCATCCTTGACACACACACCAAAAAACAAAAAAATAACGTGAAACGAGCCAAAAAAAAAAAAAAAACAAAAAAGGACGAACGAATGAAACTGTGAATGACAAAGCATAAAATTAATACCGTTATATTTAATATAACCCAACATGCCAATGTCATGGATTGAATGGGAGAATATGACAGAAAGGTAAAAATAAAAAGAAAATTTGCATTTTCAGGTGTCAGAGGACTAAGCGTAGGACCCTTGGGAGGCTGTACACATGGCCCTGGGAGGCGGCGCGACAGTGTCATACTTGATGATGTATTTCCGAAGGATATAATTCATGAAATCTATAAATGTCGGTTATGGTTTATGAATATTTTAAATTTATCCACGACAATAGCATTTGCATGTACAGACGATGGTACCAATGATGTTGATGATGATGAACGATGATGAATTGGGCCTAAGATACTCCAAGTCGATCGTAAACAGATTTTATCACTTAAGATACAGTCAGAGAAGTCATATCGTAAAATTTAATTTTCAGAAATACAATTTGGGTCATGAAACGCGTCTTAATGTGTTTGGTGGATGACATTTTTAAAATTGAGAATCAAGGCTATAGGGTGTTATTTGGTTGAAGATTATGATAATATTATTGATATTTCCTTTTTGAAGAGTAAGCAATCGAAATTTGAAATGAAAATTTATGGTAATGAACAGAGAAAGTCCTTAACACAGTTCTTATAATAAGAAGGCCAAAAGAGAAGGTTACATAAAGTACATTCTTAATCGTTGATGTTCTTCAATCTTTGGCAGAGTATATTGAATGGGATGACTAATCTAGGTAAAGCCTATGCGAGTCCTACTTAAGAGTTAATTTACACTTTCTAGATGCAAAGGCTCTTCCTTATACACAATAGGGTTCCAATTAAATTCTTTCCAAGTTCTTATGTGAGTATACTTTCATCTTCCTTTCTCATTTTTCTTTGTAACACTGACTTAATAAAGGAACCTCTTTGGCTCCGCCATTGCTCGAGATCATCATTCTCAATATATTTTCTGGAGTGATGTTGCCTCTCTCTAATTCCAACCTGGTTCTGTTGGATTTTGGGTCTTTTCCGAGCGTTCGTCATGCCTTGAAAGCAGTTCTGTTTGCACCAATCCAAAAGACTTTGTTGCCTTCAAGGTTTTCAAGAAAATTTCGGGTTCGAACGAGTGAGAGTCATTTTAAGTGGAAGACAGTCAGATGGAAGGAGTCCTTACCAACTTAATTTTGAACGTTGCTATGACTATACAGCTTAATAGTCTAGATCTAGATCTGACTGCGTTTCTCTTTGAGTGCAGATAAGTAGTGGTAGAAGGTGCAGGAAAACTGCAGTATGTCTGTGTTGTCTATGTCAGAAATTCACTGAACCCTATTAAGATTATTGATGTTCTATTCTTTGCTCAGTGAAGATCAGCAGAATATATAGGCGAATTGGCCAAAGAACGGCTGACGGTATCTTTTTTGGGGTCTAAATGTACATATTATACTTGACTCGTTTATTAAACTTTGGTTCAAAACAAGTTCTTATAAAATTGGCACTGAGGCAAGAGAAGATGACAATTAAGTCGTGATAAGGTATTGCCAGATCACTCTGTGAAAAACATCATATATGGGCACATCCCTGAAAAAAGGATCACCATATCCACAATGACTCTGTCCCTGTTAAATTTGGTCAATACTTTGATGACTGTTTCCAGCTCCTTTACATGGCTACTGTCAAGTGTCTATTAGTTAAGATATGACTTTACTTTTTGACGAATTCCTGAAGGCAGAATCGACGAGTAAAAACTCCTTGCAACAGTGGAGGAACGAGTCGGTGTTGATAAGAGAAGAGCAATTTCAAAGCAGACCAAGAAGTGAACAGTTTTAGTAGCAAAATCTTTCTTAGAATCACTAAAGATCTAATTGGTGGTCACATCTCCAGTCAGCATCCGGTGAAAGGCTAAATGAGTTTCTGTTTATTTCAGATCAAAACTAACCCAAACAAAGGGAGCAAAATGTATATTCGGACACCAGGTATCAGTTATCTGAAAATGCACCATAATTCTCAGGAAGAATAAGCTTTACCAGCCGAATTAGAAAAAAAGGTCTACGTTTGGAACATTTTCCCGTACATAATTTTCACAAGGTTAAATACAAGGCTACATGTTGTTATGTGGGTGGATTCGTTAGATTTAAGGGGTCGCAGTGTGATGTTAAGCACCATCTCAATCGGAATTTCATAGAGGCATTATGTTTCGGGGTGGAAATAACTTTTAGGAAATAACAGCCACTACCATAAGAAATTTGCAAACCTTTGTGAATCGCTGTCCTTGAAATTTGCTTACGATTTTTTGATCGAATTATAGTTTTAAAGAGGATTGGTAGACACAGCCATTTCGACTATGCACGTAGATTTCGAAGAGATGACAAATCCATTGGATGACAGAAAAAGCTTCGGATCGATTGGGAAATACATGGGACAGAATAAAATTTAGGCATCTTTGGAAGAGCTGGAGAGAAACAGCATAAGGATACATTGTATAAATAAAAAAGGAAAGTAAGTTGTGTTTCTATCGTGGTCGTCTTGGCTCAATTGTTAGTGCATTGGTTTAAATTTTCCTTTAAGAGGTCTAGATGAACAGTCTTACTTAAACCACATTAAACAACTTTAACTCAGTAACCCGTTCCTTCTTTAGCAAAAAAAAATCCCATCTTTAATTAAAAACACAACTACGTGCCGCAACTCTATTACAATGTCTGCCAAATACCCACATCCATTTTGTCAAAACCACTCTTTCTCTCCTTTTTGAATACTTAAGCACACACATTTACCAGTGTGTTCATTAGTAACGAAATTGTGAATAATAACATGGCATCAACCCTTGTTTCAACTGCCTCTTAGGGAGGCTTTTTCCAAGTTGCTTACACCACCCGACAGAATAAGAAAGAAGAAAGTAAACGAATATAAATAAAAATATCCCCACTGGCACATACCGAAAAGAAATCTGCAACTGTTTTTCGTGTTTTACTAAGGATTTATTTGTACTTAGTAAAAACCAGCTTCATCCCCCCCTCTTTCACAAGCAGTCCACCCACACACAGCCCTGTGACTCAATATTTATCCAGTCACATATGGAGAGTGTAATTTAATTAAATTTACTTGATTCCCAGATTACAATGTTTGTACTTACTTGCATACGAAAGTGTGTGTGTGTGTGTGTGTCTAAATGTATGTATGTTAAACACCTCCCCGGGGGCCCCTCAACTAGAGACAAGTACACATTTGCAGATGTGAATTTTAAGAAAATAGGAGATAAACTCGTACTGCTGCCGCTGCTATTGGCTATCGTGGTTGTACCTAATGCCGCAGAAAGGATCTAACTTCGTTTTTTGTGTTTTTATTCCTAATCCCATAGGGTATAGCAACTTTGATGTATTGTTTGCGGCATAGAGAAATAACGAAGTATATTTTGAAAGCATTATCGATCAGCTCATGTTCTTGAGTTGATTTTTCTTTTTCTTTTTGCCTTTAGATCATATTTATGCATCTGTCTCAGTGCCATTAGTCCTTATGTCCACCTATCTATCTGTCCATCTGTCCATTCGTCCGAAATGCCCAACATGTTTTTAGCGGTGAACGATACAAAACCAAGTAGGCACTTGCTGTCAACAAAAACAGGCACCCAACATCGACGTCATAGTGGACCGCTACCACTTCTAGGTGCGGCTATCACTTCGCTATGGACACCGGACTGCAGAATCTTCGAATCTAATCCGGTGAGGCAACGCATAAGAGGAAGACCTCGCATCAGATGGCACACTCAAATAGTTGGGTCCTCAACCAACTTGGAGTGCAGAACAGCAGGCAGTTAGCTAAGGAACGCCTAATTCTTTTAAAGTTCAGGTTCACGCGAAACTGTAGGACCACCTAAGTAAAAAAGCACTACAAGCCTCGTTATATTGGTAGGCCACCTAGATAGGTCCGCACAAACACTGATGGTGCAGTTTTTCTTTAAGAATTGTGATACCCAACTGAAGACTATTCTACAAATGTTATTACAAGATACAAAATCCAGCATCCTTGCGTAAATAACGTAAAATTTCTGTCGAAATTGTTGTATTGCCATAACTCCATACATTGATGTGTTCTTCTCATGAAACATCACAAGGATAAGGTAGATTCTATCCTTTCCAAATGCGATATAACTGTTCTGTATGTGTTTTTATATAATTTTTGGTTATTTCCCCAATACCGAGTCAACAAAAGGATTTTCGAAGAACTACGCATATACGCTCGCCTGAACACACATATTATTTGTAATGTAAGACAAATTTTCTTCGCTTTTTTTTTGTGGGTGGTATCCTTTATCCTTTTCATCGAACCATTGCCACCACTGAATCCTTACAGCGTCATCATTCACATCTTACCAGAGGCTAAAACCGAAATGGGTTGGCGAAAGTGAAACGAAAAGGATAGAAAAAAAAAGAAAAAAAAAAAACCCGAAAAGGATGCGAATACAAAAGAGAATATTTTCGAGCATTGATGTTTCATCAAAAGTTACGGAAGGAAACCCGTGTGAGAAGCGGCTTGCTTATCTAGACGAAGCAGGAGGCGGCGGCGGCTTCCAGAAATGAAAGATAATCTGCGGATTAAGGGGTGTGGCGGCGAAAGTAATGACATTATGTTTTTTTTTCTCATTTCTTTCCTCTTATTTTCATGCTCGAGGGGTCTCCGTCAAGCACACCCTCTCCTGATACGGTAGGGAGAAGAGGAGCAAGAAAAAAAAATCTAATCAGAATATATCGTGCAATTTAATTTCGTTTTGAAAAGCATGAACAAAAAAAAAAAAAAAAATCAGTAAAGAGGATGTAGTTTAGTTTTAGATACCAACCGGTGGGTGGTGCGCTCCGTTTGTTACTTGACGGGTGGGGTACGTTTCCCAAAGTTGTTACTGAGAAATGCGAGAGTAATTCTATTTATGTTACGCATTGAGGATCCCATCCCGGTTTTCTGTTTTTTTTTACATTTAATTTAGACAATTGCGCCCCTCATTGTAGGATCGTCGTGTCGTCGTTTAACAAGAAGTGAGCGATTTTCCTTTTTCGTTTCCTTTTTTTATTTTTAATAGCTTACTTCGTCGTTTAAGAAAATCCTAGAAGTTGAGGGAAAAGTTTTAATTAAACTGGAGGGGTAAGTTCTACTCTGGGATGGGTGCTTATTTTTTTTTTTTTTTTGCTCAATTTTATACAGTAATTGTGAGTGCGAGTAACTTTTGAGATTGTTCGTGAATTAGCGAGAAGAAAATCATGTTTCAGTGCTACGAACGCTTGTTCCTTAGAGGGAAAAGTTTTTTAAGCGTGCGATATGGGAATATAATTGGGTAGTAGTGTGAGTTGGTTGATGTTATATGAATGGAAGGGTTCTTATAGGCAGTATCATTTTGTTGATAAACAACTCGAAGAACTGAATTTCAGTTCCAGAGAAAAAAAAAAATTAATTGGAGCGCAAAGTATAATAGTGTTTTTTTTTTGTTGATGTCTTCAACACGAAGTACCTTGAAAGTTAAGGAACCTTTTAGAAAGTTTAATTAAGGCATTTTCTTAGTACTTTCTTAACCCAATTTTTGATGAGATACGAACTAGGCAACATTTACATGAGGGTGGTTGGGGAAGTCACGGGGAAATGCTTAAGAAAAATATATTTGTCAAGACAGCTTGTTGCGGGCTAACTTCTCTGCCGAAGTTTTTATTGACACTTGTGGAGTAGAAAGATTTTTCATGACAAAGATTTCAGTTCTTTTGATGAGATTTGAACTAGTGTCAGCCTATTCAATGCGCTTACCCCTGAGTTCCAGGAGCCACAATTTAAAACTTGAATTCACTGAAGAAGACAAGTGTAAATAACATTCTGTAGATAGCTTCAACAAAAGCGTTAGTGAAATGAGAATATGTGAAATGTGTTCTGACAACGTCTGTATGTTAATATTGTAGTAAAGTGCTTTCGACCATACCTTCATTTTTGGACTACACAAGTTACTGACTCCGGACAGTGGAATTCAAAGCTTCGTCGTAACAGATTGCATTGTCAGAGGTTTGTCTTTGCCTGTCGAGAGGCGTTGCCGCAAAAAACGTTTAGTTATTATGTTGAAGCTTGAACTTGAGGAGGCTGCCTTAGCATTTTAACACACTTACCACTTGGCCAAGGCGACCTCTAGCCATCTCGCAAAATTTGTATTGAGGGTAGATACAAAATGTAAGTGTTGCAGGCCACCTTAAGCTTGTAATGTAGAAGCTTATGTTGGAAGGAAGGAACTGCTTTTAAGTCTAAAGGGTTTCAAATTATTTGTGATTCAGATTTGTTTTGTATAAAAAGGTATGAAGAGCACTTTCTATAGCCACATGCGAACCACAGTCACAGATTTAATCAGTTTAGATGTTTCTTTTTTTCAGAAGGCAAGTCCACATGGAAATTGGAAGTTCTTATAATGCAATGACGAATAGTTTTTAACCATAGACTTTTACATGGCTTTCGAATTAAGTTTTTCTGACTTCGGAGGCCCGATGAAAGGTGTTGGTGCGCCATCTTTCGGCAATAAAGGCTGGAATTCAGTAAAAGATGACTAGATGGTTCCTCCCTAGTTCGCAGAGTACCTCATGGGTTTTAAAATCTAGGTTGAATTTATCAAGAGGCGAGTCAAACGCTTCTAGAACCGCTTGAATGTCTTAAGAAAAAAAATTCACATCTGTGCGTGCAATTAAGTCTCATATCCTAACCAACGGCAAGGGCGCCTGTTGAAGAAGTATTTTGGCATCATGTCGTGCTCCAAGTCTACCTTTCATTTCTATAAAAAAAATGGATTAGCCATAGTCTCAGTATCCCATTCAATGCAGTTAACCCAGCTATTACCCTCATTAGTTATATTGCACTTGAAACACTTAGTCCACCTTAGGTTAAGTTTTGATGAACAGTTCAAAAACATTCTCGTTTATCCTTTCAACACAAATCTGTCTGTCTGTCTCTAGTTCTTTCATTTTCATGTATTAATGTGACCTGGAACAAAAATATAGTGATTGACACTCGTAAAACATTATGCGGTTCAGAGGCAGGCATGGGAGTTAGGGGCGTAATAAATGCTTTACGACTAAGAGTATATTTTTCCTGGTATCTACTCAAATGCAGACAAGCCTGCATCTAAATATACTTTACCATCCAGACTCTTCACCGGACTCTTGATCAATTAAAAATATGCTTCATTAAATTTACATAAACATTTAAAATAGTAAACAATTTCCGAATGACTCTGTTCTTTGCCTAAAATAAAATAAATAAAACCCTTACCGCTCGCCCTTGCGCTAATAATTTCTTCTCTTCTTGTAGCAATACAAATATTTAAATAAAATTCAACATTCCAACCTTCAATTTAGCCAATTATTTCAATTCCACCCTGAAAATTTCACAGAAATTAATGAACCATAGAATAAGTAATAAGTCACAACTTTCTTCAATTGACTTAATCAAGGAACCTCCGAAGCCATTAAGATCGCACAACAGCAGTAGCACTACCACCAACCACCAACCACTACCACTGGTAACACCCCCAAAAAAACAGCAGCAAAACAACTCATTAGATTTGCATAAAATTTTATGGCAAGCACAGCTGCCATCCTGGGCAGCCCACCTTCTGTCAGGACCCGCCTGTTCGTTTATCATCAACTCTCGACTACTACATCTTTATCATTAATTCATTTCATTTAAGGCATACGTAAGTGTATATGTATATGTGTGTACAATCATAAAACAATTGTGTTCCTAGAAACAGAGATTCCTGGCCTCCCCTTCCATATCTTGAAGGAATTATTTATCCATCCTCTACGACAGCGAAGACGATGACGACGACGACGACGACGTCGACAAGACATTCATTTGCATGGGCGCCCTAATTAACATGTTAAATTGCCGTCACACCATCCGCCTTAAGCTAACACAATCTCCTTCCCTTCGTTCCACATCCGAAGGATATGAGGAAAAAAAAAAAAGAAGAAAGCCTTGCGCATTCATTACACCTTACACAGTCAGCCGGTGTAGATAGCTATGGGTATGTCATTGTTTCTGCGAGTAAGACAATAGCAAAAGACAACACAAAATGACAATCAAAATCCCCTGCATAGATAGAAGATGATGCCCGGAGAGTTGGTTTGGGGGCAGGAGGGCACGGTGTGGTGAAACATGTAAGGTATACATGGAGCATACGCATAAATAACAAATTTTATGAGGCCTCCTCGCCCCCCCAACCCAAGTATGAGAGTGTAATGAAAAAGAAACAAAAAGGATTTCGTTAAATCCTGGTAATAACCACTTTCGCTAACTCGAAAACAAAATTTTGTGTTCGGTGTCCTTAATTTCTCGCCACCTTGAGGGATCTAACCAGTATTTCGGTTGTAATAACCCCATCGAGGTGAAAATTAAGGTGTAATCTCTATTCGGTCGTAAATATCCCAAGACAAAGGTTTAACCCCGATAATTTCGTTCAAATTAACTCGAAGAGAGAGATTTCAGGAAAAAAAATGTTACGTATACGCCATACGGACGGATAGAAGGGCGATATTACGTATCCGCCACCATCTACCTGACTCCTGTTTATGTGAAATCTCAAGAATCGAAAATTACCATGTTGACATCTGTAGACGTACACACAAACTACAATGGGAAAATTGTTATTTCCACACTCAACATAAGTTTATAGACAGTATATCCTTTACCCTCGTAGAAAGGATTACGCAGGATGTCCTTTTACATATACACATTGGAATGGCATCAAATCTGTGGGTTCGTTATATGAATTTAATTTATTAAAATGGGTGAGGGTACGATTTCAATTCAACCCCAAGGAAATGTCCTTTGAAGGTGTATTCTGTGCGAGTTGTTTTGGAGGGGATTGTACGATGATAATATGTATATACTCGTACGTATGTACGTATTCTCAAGTTTATAACGTAAAATTTGCGACGTTAGCAAATTAGTTGAGAACAATGACAAATCCGATTCCATTCTCTCCCAGATGGGTAGCATATGGATGGGGAACACTTAAGACCCTTGTTTTCTTAAGAGAGACATGAGAAAAATCTTTCTAAGGACATTAGACTTGTTGTGTCATGTTGATAGATCTAAACGAATTAAAACTCAAGGGATCCACATATGGAACCATTGGAACATCCATTCATGTTTGCTGTCAGTATTAAATAGAATGTCGCATACTGATGCTATATGTGTACTTAAATTCTTAGAAAAATATACACAATTGTTAGAGACGGTATTACAATGAATATCCTAAGTACATTTTCGCGGAAGGCTTGCTTAAAACGTCTCAAGTGCTGGATTACAATAAAAATAAAAACGCTTTAAGGCACTTTGTAACTTTGTAGAGCTCAAACATTAAAATTAAAAAAAAAAGTCATCTTCCTAGAGGAGAGAAGAAAAGGAAGCAATCCTAAATTAAAAGACCTGTGAGAATGGAAAATCGAGATATAAGAGGTTTTCCCAGCTTAAAAACTTCGAAAAAATCGCTTTCAAAACAAATTTCTAAGAAAATTGACACCCACTACATATTCATCATTATTAAGGTCGAGTGCATGGGGGGAAGTAGCGACACTTTTACTAGAGATGAGTTCTTAGAATTGATTCTGAACTCCTTCCTTGATATTTACAATAATCCTCTTTTTGTAAAAAATAAGTCAACAGGAAGTTTTTTTTCCATGTCGGATGCGAAGCCCAACAAGGAGCCTCAGGAAAACTAACTGGGGAACCTACCAAAAAAATCTAGAAAATAATCTAGATCAGGTAGACGACAGGAAAGCTCCAGCCCAATAGTAGTAGTGGTACAAAAGTAATCACTGATGCATATGAAGCGAGCTGCCCTGTGAATAGTAGCTAGGGAGCAGCCTCGTATGGTGGCAAGCCATCAGCAAAGCCACCAACCTTACGGCTATCACAAAAGTAAAAAGACTAGCGTGCATTGGCACTTCTAGTGCAATAAGACCAACTCCTACAGCATGACTCGAAGCAATCCTCAATCTACTTCCGTTTGATATCTTTATTCAGCTTTCAGCGGCCAATAGTTTCCCGAGAATAAGCCCATCCGACAATGAAGTGTCAACTACTAACTACACGACGCTATATCTAGAGAAGAATGGAAAAGCGGGCAAACACCCAATACTCACCCAAAACGTAGCCGTCTTCATGGACGGATCTAAACTGAACAGTAGCGTAGGTACGTTAATCTTCTCCGAACCGCTAAGAATAAGCAAATCTGTCTGCCTTCCAAACTTCAGCAGTATTTTCCAAGCGGAGCTCTTATCTGTGACAAAATCTAAGACCGCCCGTGAAACTGCTATGAAGGCAATACCGTGCAATGCTTTAACCTTTTTCATTGACAGCCAAGCAGCAATAAAAGCCATTTCAGCTAAAGAAATAAAATCGATGGTTGTGAAGTGCTATCGAGAAGAGCTTGAGGTTCTTAGAACACAGCACAAGGTTACGCTCTAGTGGGTCCTTGGGCATGAGGGCATACTAGAGAACGAGAACGCTGACGAATTAGCAAAAAGTGGTTCAGCATTAAATCCGGAACAAGCCGACCGTTCGATGAACATCGCGCCTCAGCTATGGCCCATATTTGACCAAGCAAGGCCAGTATTATACAAACAGTTAAAAAAAATTCCTTTCCACCCTTACAGGTGTGATGACGGGACGCAATACTTTGCGGTACGATATAACGAAGCTCCATATTGCGGAAGAAGACCTATGTAGGGGCTGCTGTGACGAGAAAGTTCATGAGGATACAATCCACTTCCCTTGTCACTTTCCTGGCCTGTACTATCTTCGACACAGATTCTTTGGACGTCACTTCTTTCAGGATCTCGACGAACTATCTGATATATCGGTGAACGACCCGAACAACTTTATTAAATCCGCAGGATGGTTTGTACCACAGCAGACACAATAAGTAAGCCTAACAGTTTTATACTCTTTAAGCGGGTAGGGAAAGATTTCCCCCTATGGGTATCACATAGGTATCTAGTGACCTGAGTGTGACGAAGAGGCAGTTCCTTTTCGCCAGCCCATGTACCTAAACTAACCTGAGGGGGAGGAGGAGAAGATGGGCATGTATGAAGCTGATATCTGCCAAAATTAAGATTCAAAACTCGCAGGTTGTTCAACACGGTCAAGCCTAACAGAGATTGGTGGAGCTACAGAATAGCACTTACAAATCATAACAAGGAACTAAGGAAAGTTAAAAGAGATAGTTTCAGGAAATTCTGTCAAATAATCACAAACACTCCTTTCATAGTCGGATTGCCGATGTCGCTCAAAAAATAAGATTTTAGCTTCACTGAAGATGAAAAAGAAAGAGTAATACTGCTTCTGGAAACTCAAATCCCTGGAAGCTCACCCAGGACTTTAAATTCAAGCGAAATCTCGATATCCTGGAGACCTTAGAGAGAAGACTGGGAAAAGGCGGAGTCAGGTATAAATGGTATAATGTCAGTCGTGCTTTAAAAGAAAAACTAGTTACACATCCGGCTTTGGGCTATGTACTAAACCAGTGCAGAAGGGCTTAGCTTGTATTTATTAAAAAAGTGGGGGTAAGAAGCCCAACCCAACCAAATAAGCCTAACATCATGCTCTTGGTAGGCCTCCAGGTCATACTGGGATCTTGGTTAAAGAAAGCTCTGAAGAGTTTGCTAGAAAGTCCTGTTTCTGCATCACGTCTATAAATAAACAGCGGCAGTCTTACTGACTGACTGCAGACAAATAATTGACATCTTAAGGGACCACTTAACTCATCTCTATTTGCCGGGTTTGAGCACTGAGTCAGACAAAAGTCGTTAATTTAATTGCTTAGTTCCCATACTATATGACACAGGTCTAGTAAAACCATTTAAGTACCAAAGAATGTCAATAACACAATTAAATATGTCAGACTTCAGAGAATCATTTTTAAGACCACAATCTATAATGGCTTCTGCCAGTAAATCCTCTGTTAACACCGCTTCACACCAAAGGAAGTTGATAAATAATTGTTCCAACTTTAGTGCATCCATCGACCATTCTTGGCAAAGTTAGGAACATTATTTCCTTAATTATTACAATTACAGTTCATAACTTGTAAAAACTTTCCAAAGAAAACACAACGACCTAGAGGAAACTCTCCCAAGAACATGCAAAAAAACAAAATTGATTGCTAAGAAAACCACATCCGAAGGACTCAAAAAAAAAATCCTTCAACAGGAACCGTCTCAAAAATGAGCGTACAAAACAAAACCACAAAATGTCCAAGTGCTGACAAGCGTAAGGAGATTACAAATGAATTGTTGGTAAATTTATGACATTCCATTACTCCCAACGACTCCAGCAACAGCTACAAGGACAAAAAGGACAAATTTCATGCCATCAGACTGTTTTTTTTTTTTTTGATTGAGAAACTAATTTCACATGCAATATGGACAAAGTTCCGCAATAAATGTGTTCTTTAATTACTCTCGCTCTCCCACTCCTATTCAGCGTCTCGCTTATGAATTTTCTTAGATCCTTATGAAGTGTTTCTGTCCACCCTATATGCTACACACATCCTAAACGCCCACACACCCTTAGCTATTTAACGAATTTCCACAGAGTACACCATGTAAGAAATTTATTTGACAACCACAGCCAACCCGAAAGGCAATGTCGAAACAAAGTTTGAGTAATTAATTTGACAAAAAGGGGTATGTGAACGAAGCGAGGCAACAAAACGAATAATTATACTTTTCAAAAAGTTTAAGGTCTCTCGCTCTGGCAGTCTATGGCACTCCCTGTGAGAGTCCATTTCCAGTTATGAGGACTATGCATATAAATTAAAATGAATTCCCTGCTAAAAGAGTTCATAAAATTCACAGGAAATGAACGAAGGACTGAAAAAAAAAATCCTTAATATACTTGGGACTACACTTTTTCTTGCTTCTTTGAGAGAAAAGTAATAAAATAAGAAGAAACCCCAACGAAGACGACGACGACGCACACCCAAAATAACTCTTTTTTTTGTAGAAAGCGTGTGGGACCCGGATGAAAGGGATGGATGGTGAAATCTTCTCTTGAGAGCTTTCGGGAGAGCATTACCCTGCTGTTGCTGTTGGATACCAAAATTAATTCGAACACGAGCACAGCGGTGTTCTTTATTTCATATAAATTGGAAATACTTTCAACTCGAACTCATTAAAAATATATGTATACGCGTAGAATGTTCTTTGAGCATTTTACCATTTTGAGTCCTGATAATACATAATAATGGCGGCGAAATGGACTCGTAACCTTAAAGGGTTTTTCACTGCAGCATACTTTAATTGGGGTTAATTCCTTCATTCGCTGTTTGGTTGTCTGTTTTATTTTCTGTTCTTCGAAAAAGGAAAAACTTGCAGCAATAATCGTAAAAGTTAAGTTTGAAAGGTTCTTCTTCATTGAAGTTAAAAGTTTTATTTATTTAATTTTTATTTTCGTGTGAAAAAAGTGCTCGGAGACGGGTAATTTTGTATCTATGGCGGGTTGAGTTTATGATTGGCTAACGAATGAATGCAGAGTTTGGTCAGACCGACATAAAGTCTAATGTTGGGTGCTAATTTTCAGGATTTTACAGCTCCTTATGTAAAGCAAACAGGCAGAGATAAGTCCTTCACGTCAACGAAGTTAAATGGCGTACAAATAGCTACAAATAGATGACAGAGGCGTACGGTTTTCCAAAGAAGCGAGTCGAGTTTTATTCGACAAAATATTTAAGTTTCAAAGGTCTGCGATGAGAAAGAGGGTGATCAAGATCTGCGACAGAAAATCTACTTTCATGGGAAGGTTCTCAATCAGTCATTTGAAGTTATGAATATGGTTTTTGCAATAAACTAGACTTTCCCACCGTATAACCTGGCTAGACTAGGCGCACCAGTCTGCGGAATAGGGGATCACACCCTAAAGGAAGAGTTCAGAAAAATGGAGAAAGAGAATTGGACCAGAGCCTGCAATTACCTTGTCTGAGGTAAGCTAAGAAACTCCTAGGGAGCTACAACCGAAAAAGATTCAATGCATGCATCCAGCTAGAAAAGTTCAATCTACATATTCTAACAGAATTTTTAAGGAGTACAGTAGACTCAAAGGACACCTAAGGAAACTTGGGATCGTTGAAGATGACCTCTGCAGATTCTCCAATGAGACCAGTGAGACCCCAGAACATATCCTGAAATCTTTTGGGACATTGCCCTCCAAAAGAATGAAATGTTTGGGGAAGTTCCAAATGTCACATAAGGATACACCAACTATAGACGCACCTCTCATCCTCAGATTCATTAGGGAAATTGGCCTAGAAAAGAAGTTCTAGCGTGGAATACTCTGTCCGAGGCTAACTAAGAGTGTACAACTCTCAAATATAACTCCAAAGGATTCATAACGTGAGGGGAACTCTGACGCGGGATCAAACCTCTCCAAGGTACCAACAGGGGGCTCAATAAACAATAAGTTCGCAGTGTAATATCCTCATACAATTCCCATTCTTTGGGCTTTCGAATATTTCTTTAAATTTTATGAAAAAAGGACTTAAGTGCAGGACGAGAAATGTTGAAATCGAAATTAAGACAATCATACTTTAGAAAACTTGATCTTGCTTTTGTGCTTTAACTTTGGAAGATGGGAAAGTCTTACATTCTAAATAGCTTCCCAGATTCGAGTAGTCGGACTTAACGATTCTCGATCATGAGTTTTTAACCAAATGAAAAGAAACAGAAGGTTAGAATAAGCTAGAGGGCTGTCAAACAAATCAAGTCCAGAAATATAGAAACGGATTTATGTAGTTCTACGGGTTTGTTGGCAATAGCCCTCCAATGTAATATATGCCTTCTAGAGATAATTCCCAATAGTGACTGAATAGCACATAAGAACTGAGTTTCCTGGGATAGTTTGGTAGCATCTTCTATTACACTTAGTAAGGAGTTTACATTATCAAAGCTGAGTTCTAGTCATAGTGCAGGTGTATTCTGACAAATTGTCAAAGTCTTAATGCAAGGAGATCTGTATTTTTTAAGAGATCTGCGCTTGAATAAACCTTGATAAATAAATAGAAGACGCTTTTATCCATATATTTTCAGAAAGCCAGACAGCGGTCAAAGCCTTTTGCCAGACACAAGTAGGAAAAACTTCAGTAAGTGTCCGGAAATGAGGCAATTGAATGAATTGAGATAACGTAGAAGCTTGTTAGGTCTTGTAACAATTAAGCGTACGTCAACGGCTATTTCTGCTAAACATATGATTTATTAGATAAGATTTGTTTTCAAAGACCATTCACACAGTAGATATCATACTCTCTTTGGACTTGTAATTCCCTTTGAGGGCGATCCTCATTTCGTCTCATTTGGATCAGTGCAGATCCATTGTGATGCCGTAAAAGCACTCTTTTATAACAACAAAAACGATCTACAATCAATGGTAGGCAGATGTGGCGGTTCCAAAATTGAACTCAATTAACGCTGGGATCAGCCGTTTTGAAACCAGAACTCATGTGATTTGGTTGTTTGCAGATGTTGACAGGTTGATAGACCTGTGAAGTTGAGAAAAAGAATTATTTCTTCGAGTCTTATTTTGGTAATCTCTTCGAGGTCGTCGAAGAAGAGTTTTCCTAGAGTGCGTTGTCTGACTCTAGACATGCGTTTTGAAACCAATGTGAAGCTTTGATAAATTTGCACGATTTCGTTGTGGCTCAGTGAGCGTTGGACTGTTAAATTTATCGCAGCATTATCTCTCGACAGGCACTGATGTAAAACAGTTGTTCAATCCGCCGCCGAATCGGAAGAAAAGTAGGCTCCTTCCACTCATGCGAAAAATAAAACACGTACGATATGAGTTGGTTCGAAACTAGGCCTTTCGTCGCCGCACTTTAAAGTATAGCATACATCTGGAAAGTAGACTTCAGAACCTAGTTCCGCAGAGTAGACTTCAGATCAAGTTTTCAACAAAAGATTTCAATTATTTTTGATTTAACAATCACGGCTATCAATGTTTTAATTGCCGTTGTGCTATTTAACGCAATGTCCTCCAATATCATCCTTTGACAATGTTCAGAACTTATCTTCCGTTTTGTTCCTTCTAAAATAAGGAGTACTTCTGATTGCAATACATGACACAGATTAATCCGATTTGTGGCTTCGGAAAAGCTTAGTTATTTTGAGAATATTCGACCTCCTGATCCTTTAACTACATACGTGTATATTCCAAAACAAACAAATACTAAGTGAAAGGGTAACAGACAACAGTACAACAGATAACAATCCATAACTTGTACGTAACAAACCGATATATTTTTATTTTTTTGCCTTTAGCTAGTACCTATTCTATATGCATTCAAATTAATATAAAAAAAAATATTAATTGGATTTTCTAAAATATATTTCCGCGAGATGTATTTAAAAGCAATAGCGAACGGGAACAAACATTTTCGATCAACCGAATAAATTAATTGTATAGCGAGGCAATATTTTTTTGGATTTTTATTAATTCTTCACCGGACTGAAGGACATTTTCTCACAAAAAAAAACTTATGTTCAATCTATTGTATTGATAGTTTAAATTAATTAAATTTCGTTAAAAAAAACTCAAACTAAAAATGCTTGTCTATGTAATTAAAAATAAAAATTCTCGGGATATTTTTTATTTTTTGCACAATAGACAGTTAAAATGCATTCAGCGGAATTTATAAACAAACACTTTGTTTTTTTTTAATTGCCTCAACTCCTTAAGGGTGAATTCAAATTGTACTTTAAAACAAGAGCACACAGTTTAAGGACGAAAGTAACTTAAAAGATGAGACAAATTTACTTTCATTTTGTATCTTCGCCTCTGGTGCGAGATACCAACAGTTGCATTAGTTTGTAAAGTATTTATCCTTTGAAGTGTGTGTGCTTTCCTTTATTTTTTGTCTCTTTGTTTTCCTTTTTTTTCATTTCCTTAAACAGTGTATTCGAGTTAAACAGACAGATTTGGCTTTAAAACTTTAACAGAAGAAGTTCGTTAAAAATAATTCCAATTACAAATTGAAAAGATGTCAGCACTTAGAGGAAGTTGAAGTGAGTTGTTAGTGGAAAGACTGGAGGGAAATAAAAATAAAATAAATGACACACGTAATCGTACGTGGATAAGTGTTATTACATCAACGATTGTAGACGACAAAATAAGCATTTGGCGAAGTCGTTACCATGAGGCTGAGACAAATGACACATCATTTGATTGTCGTTTACACATCTACGAGTGAAGAGCAACAAAAGCTCACATAGTGTCATCGAATTTGTTTGAGAGCATGATACTCAGGCAGACAGCTGAAACCAATTTCGATAATGTATCTTTGAAAGAATAAAATTAAATTCATTCCCCATAGGAAGACGACAAAGCAAATAGAAGAAAACTAAAGTAAATCAATAGATAGAATAGCTTATTGTATACATCTACAGTTGTAGAAGGCGATCGATTTTAAAGGTATTGCTTAAAGGCTCTTGGTGACATCAGAAAGGATTTATGACTTCTTTTAAACTAGAGCACAGGCATTTAAGAAATTAGAGGTGAGACGAAGGAGGTACCGATGCATATTGGTTTTAAATGCTTGTGGGTGGTAGTAATGCGGAAACACAGAGCTATGTAGATCATTCCACATTCCTGTTGTATGGCTAAAGAATTCAATCGATTCTGATCTTGAATAGATGAAGATTGCAAGCTTCTTAAAACATGTCACCTGTGAGTGAATTCCAAAATTTCTCTGTAACAAACACAATTTTGGTAGAGAGATGTTCAACTGGTTGTTAGTTGGACGCGGGGTCCCCGTGGACACTAGGGGATATTTTTCGACATGTCCTTTACAAGCTGACCTCTTGGCAAAATAGCTGTCAATCCTAAGTGTCAATTCATCTGAAAGGGTACCAGTTCAATAGTACAATTCTGAGTTTTTCAGACATTGTCAAGAATCTAGGACCAATTCTTGACAAGACGCTTTGGCGGAGAGAAAATATTGCGAAACGCTTTAAGAAATCTCTAGTTAGCCTTCTACTCCTGCAAACAATGAGAAGGTCTTAGATAGAGCTTACAGCCACAAATCGTCCATAGGTTGTAGGCACACTGTAGTTCTGATCGTTAAGTATGGCATAATAGCTAGGTAGCCTGTGATTTTCTCAAAGCTCGGAAAGGCCTTTTTTAAAACACTTTTCTCATCCGTAATGTACATTATAAAATCGTCTTTTATTCCATCAGGTCATCTAGATTTGGACTGAAGAGTCACATAATTCCAGTCTATTCAAGTTTCCAAGGGGTCTTCAATTTTGGACGTAGACTTAGTGTTAACCGTCTTTAGATGCAAGTGCACACCCAAGTAGAGTGGTTCAATTTTGTCTTTTTGGCATGGAACTACAATGTAAGTCTGTCTTTCTCCGGACAGCTGATAAGGATCATGAACGCTACCCCCTTTTATTTCAACTGTTTGCAAATGTGCAAATGAAAAATGACAAAGAGATGACTTGTGTATCATTAGACAGATGCAACTATAACTATATGAATCATTATTATCGTTTGAATCTGAGCCAGTTGGCAAAGTCGTAAAAATTTTCAAGATTAAGCTGGTTGTCGAGACTTCACGCATTGCTTTAAGTGGTATTACATTTGAACGGCTTGCTTTCGTTCAGTATATCTGTTAATACCTAGAAAGCCGCTTTATAGAACGTTTACTGTGATTGATATTAAACGTGAATTTTAGTAGCATTACACGGGTAGAAGGCTTATCATTACTGTGAAAATGTCAACGCAATATACTACGGAGACCAACGAGCTGGAGACAGGGAGAAAGTAGAGGCTTCTGGGAAATCAAAAAGACCAGCCAAGAAAACTGACAGAGTGAAAACGTGACCGGCGGCGGCTCGGGAGTAGACAATGGGGAATTGCGCAAAATTGACTCAGGCGGCCTCAGAGCAGCCATAACCATTTTCTTTTCGGGCACCGACATCACAGAGCACTTCGAGCTTATGGAAGTTAATATAGCAGAAACCGATGGCTGATATCGGGGTCGAATAAGTTGGCAAAAAGGCGGAATGTCTTTGAGCACGAGGCTTTCGACTGACGACACATATCGTACTTATCTGCGATATGTGCGAAAGATTCTGGTCCAATCTTTACCTGAAGCTCATCATCGCAAAAGTAACATCCTTGCATGATGGCGAATGATGAGCACTATCGACACATGATTTGCGGCTTCCTGCAATTAAAAATGTATAAGAAACGACCCTGAGATTTACGGAAGAGAGTGATGTCTGTCAAAGAGCTCGTGTCGCAAAAGATCTTCTGCTAGATATGTTTCTTGGACAATATATCTACGCCAGATTGCCTTGGTCTCTTCTAGAATACAGTTTAATTTTTGAAACACCATTGTATCTTAAACAATTGCTCAAAAATTGCGATACAAAATTGGAGACTGTCATTCAGAAAGCGTGACCTTGAAACTAAGCTCTGTACAGTCATTTAGTCAGTTTTATTGTCTAATGTTCTCTCCAAGTACATAAAGAAAATTAAGTAACCATCTAAACTTAAATTGCACTTCAACCGACATCATCCCTTCATGTGAGCTTCTTTAAGACTTAAGTCCATCCATTCTCCATTTTACACCAAATTAATTTAAAAAGTGAAACATATTTTCCCCAGCTGTTGTGGCGACGACAAATCGAGGTAAGTACAAGTATTTTAATTCCAAACACAATGTTGCACACTCGATGTCCTTGCTGCTGTCACCATTGCAATTTAATCAGTTTGAGAGCTTTCACCCTCTGAGCAAAACCAATGGAAAACCACTTTTGAAATAATGTTCCGTCTCTATTTTGAAATCTGAAAAATGAAATGAAAATTTAATTTGTCAACCGAGCGAAAAGGGCATGTGCATTTCATTAAATTAAGTCAGATCCTTAAGAGGATACCCCCAAAAGAAAAGACTGTCCGGGGAAAAAGATGACGTGCTTTACCGTTAAGCTATGCAATATTTAAAATTGTAATTTTTTTTTTCCTTTTCCTTTTTATCACACAGATAGATGGAGAAAATTAATTATTTTTTTTTCTTCTTCCTTTTATGTCCTAGATACCGTTTCAAATATGTATGCGTTGAGTCGAAGTACAACAGCACCAACAACAAGACCAATGCTTAAAGAAGATACACAAACTCATCGTGTGGATTCTGCAAAATCCGTTGCGTAAAAACAAAACAAAGCAAAGGTAAAAAGAGAAATAGATACACACATACATATGTACGTGAGGATAATATTATCCTAATTGAAAATTCATATTGTGCTTATTCTGCATATGGGTAAGGTGGGAGTGCCTTTAGATAGCTACAGTATGGCATTTTAGACACATATGCACAGGCGAGTGTGTACATTAACCATATGTTGAGATGTAGGAAGATGGATTTACTTAATACAAATAAGCCGTCTATATGTAGCCTTGATTGAAAAGAGTACTTTCACTTTGAAATATGTACACTGTTAGAAAAAGTTATTTTTTTTGTAACAAAAAGCTCTTTCAGTAAAAAGGATGTTAAGGACATTCTGTTTTCTATTGTTGAATTTTTTATTTTTTTGTGCCAAGTCATCTCTATCCAATTTTACTTTTAGCATGGTCGTCGCTTTGGCTCAGTGGTTGGTGCATTGGTGTGTGAGCCCAAAACATGCATTTGCGCTAATCTAGGCCCTAGCACTTTATAAACTGTCACGTCCAAAAGCAAGAGAAAGAAGTTAAAGAAGTCTTCCCTTGTCTAAAGACAAGCGTTGTATCTTCCACAGATATACATATCTTTTCGGACAGTCAAGCAGAATTCAAGTCCTTGTAATCATTCTATCCAAATTCGTTAGAAGCTCTAGATTGCCAATCATCTTTCAAAGAGATGGTGGAGCAGTTCAATATTCACCTTTGTTGGGTACCGTGGCATAGAAATGTTCTAGAGAACTGTAACGCAGACGAACTCGCCAGATATGGAACAAATATGCCCATGTTTCCAGATATAGGGTACCGTGGGTATACCAACCGCTACATGTCAACCTAAATTCTAGCTGAAAACCCTCAAGAGATCAACTTCTCGGTGAACAAGTGGTTTAACGTGTCCAGCGATAAAGCAGATTTTGCCATGCCTGGGACTGAAACGTTTCAAGAATTCAATTTATCTTAACTGATTGCATATCAGAACCGTCATAGGTATCATCATAGGACATTGTTTCACAGGCACGAATGCACGCATGCACCACGGCTTGGCGTACATTCAAACGATTTTTGTAGAAGTTGTATGGAAGAAGAGTAGGAGAAAATCATTCTCCACCTTCTTTGTAACTGCCCAGCTCTCTCCCGCAAAAGAAGGCTCCATTAAGGAGAATTCTACTCAAACGACTTAGGATGTCAGAAACCTCCCTCGCTTCATCAGAAGCTCCAATTCGTTCAACGAGTAGGTAAGGAGATCCCTCCAGACTCATATGGTATCACAATGGCGCTATCAGCCTAGTAGAAGATATCAGTCTTCTCGTTAAGAAGACAATTTTTTATCTTGCATTCACTGCTTATCTCTAATAAACGCACACGGTTGGTGAAGAATGGTTGAGGAGGTACCAAATACGCTGGCATATGGGTGTTATAAATATAAGGCACCAGGAAACCCAATAAAACACATTCACAAATAGCAATCATAACTTAGGGGTGTCGCTTTATTGTATAAATTGAACAGTTCGTTCAAGAAAGGCTCTCTAAATGGAAACCAAGTCAAGTGCTATATCCAACCAAGGAATTCATTAATTTCTCTGGCAACAGAAAACTCTTCAACTTTTCTCCTTCGTCAAGAATGATTAAAGATTTCTAACAGCCTTTGCATTGCTCATTTGCATACGATTTTATATCCCTACACTCATTCATTTTAGTTATTTGTGGAAAACCAGGGCCCCACAAAGGTTTGGTTCTAAGAAAAACCAAAATTATAAAAACCAAGCTCAACGACTGCACACACCTTTAAGTTATTCAGACCGTGCCAAGTATCTAGGAATCATTCTATAACGGACAAGAAACTCATACGGGGAGAAAATATTGTCTAAAGCGTTGAGAGTCCCCCTGTATCCCTCTTTTCGTGCACAAAAGCAGTAGGTCCCAGATGAGGCCTGCAGCCGAAAAGCATGAACTGGCTGCAAACTGTAGTCGTACGATAGATTCTCAATTATGGTATTTTATTTTCTTTGCCGCCTTAAAATTCTTGAGACAACAAAATGAGTGGTTTGTCTAGGGATCCATTCTCTAATCAAACCATGCTTCACTTAGTCAACGCGGTCCCAGGGCTGAGAGAAACTCCCAATGGTGTGAGAAAAATGTTGGATATGCGAAAATTCTTGCAATCCATCGCAGCCTTCCCAAATCCACTGACACTCTGCCCACAGAATATGACTTCAACATAGACTATACGCACATAATACCGGATGGAAACGCCTTGAGTCAGCGAGAAGTCCTTTTCAATGAGTCTTTCTCTATCTTTCCGGACGACTCTAGAACAGCCGAAAGAGTCGTTGCCGGTGTCTTTTCAGAAAATCGTGATATTTACCACTCCATCAGTCACTCTTATCACTGTAGTCAGCCCTCGATCGTAAGAGATCGAAAGCATTAGTTTGACTTAAAGACGATCAGCTCTCGAAACTACCTAACGTCTTCACAGGTAGGCAGACGTGCTCGGTATTTGGGCATTTTATGCGACGATTCCTGCAGGAGATAAAGAGGTAAGGAAGAGCGTTCCTCTGAACGTGTCCTGCCTTTAAAATCACCAAAGACGGATATTTTTTTTACCGATGTAAATGATCCGAACTCCGCCAGCACTGTTGATAGGAAATCTAAATGGTTTCAGGAGCTGACTGGGGTTTAGCCCTAGCACTCAAAATGGACCTACTTTTTGGTGTTAGTGTAGACCTTCTTGGAGGGCTAACTAAATCTCCGCGCCTAAGCCAAAATCAGTTTAAGACCTATCCCTATAGATCTCTATCGCAGGTTCATTTAGAATAAGTAGTAGCTACTTCTACTGGAGATTCAATGAATTTCCTTGATGTGTAGGTAACCTGGGGAACCAGTAAACAGATGCTGGCAAGCTCCAAATGTCTTCAGCGAAAATCATGAATGTCTCCCATTTTTCTTTGTGCGTTTAACTCATACTAGCTCAACACATGCTGTCCATTTTGAACAGTGACAAGGCATTCCTGACTTTTGTAAAAAAAAGTAAAGTAAAAAGGTACCGTCGTCGATCTAACACAATCTCCTTCCAGTTCACTAGCATCCTTACTTCTGCCACATATTAACAATAAAAACAGTGACTAGAACTTCTTTATTATCACGATCCTTACTTCCGGAATTCCAATTTTACCAATCGTTTTGAGGTGATAGTTCGGGAAGTGGGAACTGGTGGGAAGGCGTTTTCCATTGCTCACTTTATTAGTTTGAAATGTTATCTGGAAAATAAATAAATTGTAGAGGCTTTGTGTTGAGTCTCATTTTAAGAGATTCTCTTGCAAGAGTTAAACGTCGAGTGAGGTTAAATGTCGTAAAAGCAAGATTGAGAATTCAAAAAACCTCCACAAAAAAGACGTGCCACTCACTGACAATACTTCCAGTTAACTTGTGTTGCATTTAAATCATATCCAACACTCGACATGCATATAAATACGCTTTCTAAAAATATCAATTAAATCTTACTGCTAACGAGGACATTTAAATCCAAATCGTGCTCTAAAGAAAAAGCCAACCTCTGTCGGAAATTACGACCTTTAGCATATGGCAAAGCCATAACACAACAAATGATATAAACAATTACAAGACTCTGCGCTCACACACCCGGTTCCTAATTGATTATAAGAAAGAAAGTAACTTTTACCACTTTTACCCTGTCACACCGAATGGGAACATATTGTTTTGTAAGTTTTTTCATTAAGTTTCTTTCAGTGTACGACACATATTGCACACATCCTGCGAGAATTAATCCTAAAACATAAAACCTACATCTCCTCAGGTGAACAACGATATTACCCCGTACATTGAGGGTAACTTGTCAAACAAGGATGAAACAGATGATTATTATGTTTCCGCTGCAGCAGAAAGCTCATCAGGCTTAGGCAGTCATTCGAGTGACACCCACTCCTGGCCCAACATGCTTAGTATGCTGAAACGCGACTACAGTACTAGGGGAAAAATTAACAATTTCTGATGTGAACACAAGCGAGAATATATCCTGCTGATGAGATTGTGTATATACATCCACAAGGCATATCATATACAACACACATCGTGCATAGATCTATCACATCCTGTGTGTATCCTGTTCGGTGTCCCTACGTAGCAGACGACTGCTTAGTCTCGTAGGATCTCCTCACCATTACCATCATCCCTATGAAAAGAGAAAATTCGATTTTGATGCAAATGTGTACAACCTCAAATCTCTTTTGCAACATATGTCAGATATCATAGATATATAGAAAAGTTTTCCTCATCGCCCCATTGTTTTTGTTCCCCTCTCTTCCCTTGGGGAACAGGCGGGCAAGCGGGGGCGGCTAACTTTTTAGATTAATGTCAAACTCCAAAGGGGAGTTCCTTCGTTTGCGCTGCTCTTCGATGTTTTTGTTTGATGAAAAATGGTTCTAAGGATGAAACTGACCCCTATGACCTTCGGCGAAAGCAGTTAGAAATAAACACATTCCTTCAATGCGAATACATATTTATGTTTCCCTTTTTCTCGTTCGCCTTTTGCGCTCTGGACCTTATTTATAGGCGAATAAGAAATGTGTTGTGCTCGTGTCCCCAATGAAGTATGCTTCAATTTGAATTTTCTTCTTTTTTTTTTTTTGCTTTTGATTTGTGATTTTCCATTTTTTCTGGTCTCCTCTCCGGTCCATCTCTCCCTTTGGGAAGAATTTTTATTTTTTTTTTTAAAGCACTTGGAAAGGGATAACGAAATTCGAACGAGTAAAATGGGAAATAAAGGGACCAGGGCTTTGCTTTGGTCAAGATTAGTGTCATGTGCCATGAGCTGATTGGGACATAACAACTAAAGGTAAATTGTCTGATTATCCTTTTTAGTTTGATTGTCAGTGCTTCAGTGGACATCGGTTAAGGTTTGCTAAATATAATTGGTTGAAACACAAATTTTACACAGACGGTTGCATAGACTAGCTTTTGCCCGCGATTTTGTATAAAATAGGCGTAAGTGAAACTCCAACATTTGAAACCTGTTCCATGCTAGAGCACTTTTTCGTAAACGACGATTCTGGTGGCAGAATGATCAGGCTGCTATGTGAGCTGACTGTTAAGAGCAGTCTTCCCTTAATTCCCTTCCAGCCAAACTTGCGGTATATTTCTGAAACTTATTGACTGTCATCACAACACAGACTTTAAAGGGAAACTGCAATCTCTGGAACTTAAAGGAGAAGTCAGATGTACTAACTGTATACGTCGTATAAACATTGACTCTCCCCGAGTATATGTGGGCAACTCTTACTTGCATCCTAGTGGCATTGCAAATTTTGGACGGGCAGAGGTTTCGCAGCAAAATAAAAATAGGCGTATGGGTTGGAAAACCCAGTGGTTCAAGAATGAGATATTCCACTGCAGAGTACAGTGTTATCGGCACTTACCATGGAGTCTACTGGTTGGTATCCCGATTCTCCCCCCTCGCTCGGCTTAAGTGAAACTCAATTGAAAGCGGAAGCTAAGTCAATATAGCACGCTAGTATCAGGATATATTTCAGGGGAGGGGATCAGGAGCTAACCATCCAGAACTGGAAATTCGGCACTCTCTGCTTTATACAGAAAATCCGTAAACTAACCAGCGATTGATTCTCATGTTCTTGGAAAGTTGGAGTTTGGTTATTGATGGAATCAGATAAAGCCTCTTAAAACAAACACGGACTTTATCTGGCCGTGATCCTCTAGGCAATATTGGTTATGTTCGAGAAAAATCTCCCTGACATCTTCTTTGTGACTGCATCAATCACTTAATTGTTGTCTCTGATGTTTTGAAGAGTTATTTGTGTCTCTTTTTCGTCCTCAATTAGCCATCTTACTAAATTAGCCACGGCCTATTCCTTACCTGTTACCTAGCAACAAAATACATACTAAAACCTGGCATATTAAATAAATCAGTGGTTCTCAAGTTGTAAACGCACATTATTTTTATTATTAGGCTCTGCGAATGTCGCACATGACACTGCGACCGGAAAGATCTATTGTGCCTGAAGCCAGTTAGACAAGGAGATTCTCTATCTTCCTAATGAAGTTGAGGATATTTGCAGTCGAGGCATTACGAATGTCCTCCGGTGTTAAGAGGAAGAAGAAAGCGCTTCCAGACTCTGGAGACAGCCACACACTCACATAGAACGTGTTCCGCTGATTCGTCTTCCTCTTAGCAGAGTCGGCACTCAGATTCTTGAACTATATTTAGTTTATGTGAGTGATATCTCAGGCTACAGTGACCGGTGAGGAAGCCCGCAGCCTTCTGATATCGTGCCTTTTATGATTAAGAATATTTTTTGTGGTTTTGTTCAGGGATCGAATAGTTCTTTTAGCCTGTCTAAGTCTCTGAATGTTGTTCCAGCAGGACAAGAGGTTCCGTTTTTCTCAGCTATTCAGACTCATTCTGAACGTGGAAGTAGGGATCCGGCAGAAGAATTTAGCGCCTATGTACATATCTTTCCGAAGAACCTTTCCTGGCAATTTGGTCTGCGATTTCATATCCTTCAATGCCTCTGTGTCCTGGTAAACACTTATGGACGGACGGACATCGTGGTGTAGCTTCGGTAGTCACAAACCAGGTTTTGCCATACATGCGACTGCATGTCGACATGAACTTTTGTTTTTGATATGCGAGTTCTTATTCAGCCTAGCTTCTTGTAACACTTTATGTTGGCGTGCTATATTTTGGGTATAAATAGAAGGGATCTACCATTTTTTTGCCGACCCCGAATGCCAGAGCAGAAGTTTTTCCATGACAGATTGCACACTTGGAAGTTTGTCATTGCGTACCGAAAGGGTGATGTCGCGAAAAACCTTTGGTAGTTTTGCTGACTTGAATCGATATTATCACAGAAACCCCGCCAGAGGTGGAAGTGATTCTCCGTCTTTCGAGTTTCGCTCTTACCCGTCTGTTGGTCAAATAATTGATGGCTCAACTTTTACTGGTTGATGGAATAGTAGCGTCAAGGATACCCTCAACGACGAGATTTCTTTGAAGCGGAGGGATACTTTCATTTGCATGGTTAGGCATATCTGTGCGCCTTCTGTAGACCTCATGCCTCATCCCTAAATTGAACCTCAGGCAGTAATTCTATACCAGAGGGGAATCGCATATTGGTGGCTGCATAAGAGATTTCGATGCAACATAAGTCCTTCCAACATCAAACACTTCTATTGCCTTATAGTTACGAAGCAAAGAATCCACTTTCAAAGTCATTGATTCGGCTGTCACTGATAAATCTGCTTATGGCTAATTTACTGTTAAAAGCCATTGGATTGCACTAACGATCTATACAGCCAGTGACACCTTATCACTTGCCACAGTAATGAAGATGAATATAAGTAAAAAGTGATGTGTCCTTTGCAGATTTGCAGGACAATCTGAATCAAGAAACAGTGGACTAAGCAAACATTTGATAGTTGTATAGGTTTCACTAGATTGAAGAGGCTGTTTGCATGGCTCTTTTCAATAGATACTCAAAGAGTTTAAGTTTTCATCTGTGTCTCCCAATGAGAGACAGAATCCAACAAACCAGTAGCTGCTAACCTAAAGTTGACGACTTACATTTTATGTCTAAACGGATCGATACACAGAGACCTTTCAAATTTAGGAAACTTCAAACCATTGAATTAAACATAGTCCTTGGAAGTTTGCCTAACCCCACAAACGAATTGTTTTGAAAGTCATAACAATAATTCATAGTTCCGTCACTAGTTTCGGCAACAACTCACACAAAGACTTCGAACAAGAAGACGTTAAACATTTCTTCGGCAGCAATACCTCCAAGGTCTAGACTTCTAGACAAGTAAACTCTTCGAAAGTTTACAAATCAAAGCGCCTTGTGTGTAATAATTCACAACAACTTCCGAAAACTCCGCTCTTCTTTACTATTTATCTCTTTTAACAATGAAAATAAAATATCACTTCCCTTCCCGAAAAAGTTCCCAAACAACAAAAATAGAATGAAAAACAAACACACGAAGAAACACTCGATAAATATGTATTCTCCAATGAAAGAGTGGAAAAAAAAAACCAAGAAAAATTCCACAATCAACAGAACAACAAAAAATAAATATCTAAATCGAAAAAAAAAAAACGAAAACGTTATAATCTTCTTATCGTCTTCGAACAATATGATGGACATTCAGGAATCTACAAGGAAAGAAAATAATAATAATAAACCTACCACCATAAAGCCCAAAGGATACCAAGCAGAAAAAGATGTGAAATACAACGAAATTGGAAGGGAAACAAATTTCCAACACCAATCGATGGATTAAAAATGGTCCCCACTTAGTTCGAATATCAACGGCCACTTAATCTCTACGACAGCAGCAGTATAAGAAAAAAAAGGGTCCTTACGCCATAGATGGGTGTGTATGTATATTTTTAGACTTAACTCCCACATCAAGAATGAGTGAAAAAAAGGGTTTCTTCATAGATTCCGGACAGAAAAAAATCACTAAAAATGACAACAAATTGGAAATAGCCGCACTGAACATCAATTGTCATGAGAAAAGCAAGACGAAGGATGGAAATAAAGCAAGAAAACATCCTAAAGCTACTTTGCCAAACAACAATCATGGAAATGTCCTCTTTCTTTTGCCTTCTCCAATCGAAAGAAGCAAACTTCATTTTTTCTTCGAACAAAATTAATGACTCTACTCCTTGCACAGAGACAGACAGGAAGAGAAAAAAAAAGCCAACACTAGCACTGGTATCTCGTCACCATCATACCCATCATCATCGGCCTAAGCAGGGTAAAAGAAAAATGACATACACTCACAAAAAAAAAAGAGTCGACTCTATGAACGCAGGGGACCAAGAAATATGTCATCATTTGAAAAGATAAAATTTCTGCTTGCGCGCTCATGTGTCACAATGCCGCTTGTTTATGTTTATTTTGCTGACGAATACAACGAGGACAACGACAACGACAACGATGGGCGATGACGATAATGGCGAAGATAGTAGAGAAGAGAAGTCCTTTGGTAACGCAGGAACTAATGTAACACTATCTTGTTTAGCCTTTTCTAGCAACCACATATTTTGTCATATAATGCACTATTGTTTCGTCGGTACCGGCCGGTGTTTGGAGCCTCCCTATAGCGCCGTGAGCGTAAAAGATTTACGCACTCTGGTCGTGTTTTTTTTTATGAGAGATAAATAGCTTATTGATTCAGGGGTGTTTATAGCGCTTTTTTTATGCGAACTCGACGGGCTAGGAGGATGATTTAGCCGCAAACGGAAGCAATGTGAATCTGTTGGTAGCCGTGAAGTGTTGCCATATTTCTGCGTAATTTTGCTGGAATTTTATGGGAAATGAATAGGATTCAGACATTAACAAATCAAGAGCTCAATATAAGGCTATTAATTGATTTTTAGGCAAAAGAAAGTCGCCACAAATGCCCGAAGAACTCTGCATAGGGAACTACATGTGTATTTATAAAAAAAACCTGCTTTTCTTCAGACTTTAAGGATTCAAATGATACGAGAAAGGCTTCAGATTGTAAGTTAGGTTAAGTAAGAGCGGCCTTTAGCATATGACAGTCAGCACACTTAACCCGCTGTCATATCACATGATTTTGGAAAGACATACTCACCGAAATACTGGCAGAATCATTTGAAGTTTCAGATAAAGCACAAGAGGTGCCTTAGTTATATCACATGTACCACATGATATCTTTAAGAAAAATTTTTATTTTAAGGACCAAGCTCGAGTTCGTGTAGTCCTTACAGAAATTATTCGCAAAGACATCTGCTGGTTTGCAGACGTCCAATCTGCTGAATGTTTAAGATCCAGATTGAACCATATTCGCTTCGTAGCCTAGTATATGCTGCCAGGAATGATCGATTTCTGTGACGAACGTTAGCCTTTGCAGATTGCATTGAAACGAGTGTCTAAGACACCAGCCTTGGGTATCTGGGGACTGAGTTTCTATATAGTGCACTGGACTTGCGCTTGCACAGTCAGACGTCATATATTTGAAGGAACAACACTTCAAAGTCTGCATAAGTAAAGATACATATCTGCTCTAGGTTCATCTTCTCAACAATGAATGGAAATCATGGTTTCGTGGATTAAATGTCATGGTACAATGGCTCTCCAAGTGGACTGATGTTTATACATTCTTATCTGACAACCTTCCTCTTGTTACTCTGCTCCAGTCTTTGAGGTATTCGCTTTTGGCAAATATTTGTTCGATGACTGCTGTAAGAGCTGAGATCAATGCGACCGCTAGAAGAAGAAGCAGTGACTCAGTGAGTCGTTCCGACTGATAGCAAACCTAGGGCACATGCCAAGGAATTGGAAAATTTTTTTGTTCTTTTGATGTCTACAGCTCCTGCAGAAAATGTTAAAGGGGAAACACAATAATAATGTTGGTAAGTGGGGAGATTGCTGTTTTTCTATGTTTCAGTAGTTAATTTGATCTCTGAAGATTCAAAACATATTATAGAAGCCTTACAGTGTTGCAATATGTCAAATGATTCTATCTGCATACGTGAGTGTGTAGACATCGAGTCTGAGTCCTTTTTTCTGCCTCGTAAAGTGACATTTTTATTCGATATCAGCTTTGCCTCTAGACAGAATCCTAAGTAGGTAGCGCTATATGAGAGGTCCAGAGATTTCTTGAGTTTATGTTAAATAATTCTAAGTAAACAAGACAGGACGAGAAAGACTGTTGAAAAAACATTTTAAGTTTTCAGATAGTATCTGAATGGCCTTCATCCGCATTCTCAGAGTCATCAAAGTGTTTCGAATGGATTCTTTTTTAATAAGACCGACGTACAGCGCACTTGGATACACAAAGCGACGTTCACTGAATCCCTTGTCATTCCAAACTCTGCTTCAGTCTTCTGTACCATGTGTAAATGGAAAATAGAAAGCGGTTTAAAAATCAAAGTTCAAAGCCTTCCGAGAACAATTAAGTTACATAAATCCATTTGAATAATACAGGACAGGAGGTTACTCTCCTAGATTAAGCTGATGCTCTTGCAAAAGAAGTAACGAAGTAACGAAGAAGAATACCTTTTGTAAGACAGAGGAGTAGTTCAGTCCATATTTCCAGTAGTGACATGTAGTCAAACGTATCCAAAAATATGGACTTTAAGCTTGGAGTAAGCAGAGCATAGACAAATCGCCTCCAGACTGGCTATGGTCAACAGACTTACGTGGTGACGTGGTGATAATTTTTTAACGCAAGTTAATTAAAATTTCATGTCTTTTTCCCCGAGGACTCCGATTTCCTTTCTCTTTAACCAGCCCAATTTTGCAAGACACTTAAGCAATGACTTACAACTTAATATTCTCTAAATGTCCATAGCCAAATGCGTTCTCTCCTCCATGATTCATCAAAGCGGCTTATCTGATGATAGTTTCCAATGACATATTCCTATAAAGCACGTCCTTTGATTACAATACAATTCCAAAGAACGTTTTATATTTGTTTTTACTAGCCCTATCGCTTCAATCGTTGCCAGAATCTCAAATACAAATTTTACTATTTGACCATGGTCTCCTCCATTTTATTGATGATCCTTTTGTCCGATTGACGATGACAAAAAAACGAAAAAAAAAAATTTAAAAGGACATTTATTTTTGAAATTGGAATCCACACACAAAAAAAAAAAATAAAAAGCACAAAAGCAAAAGAAAGTGGTTCCTATTTTCCATGGCCCAGCCATTTGGTGAAAACTATTGCATTGGACTCTCCCTAGAAAAATAAAAAAAGGACTCACATTACATGCTGTATGCGTGGCTTTATGTCTCTTGATAATTTGATATGCTTATCAATCTGACGTTCGCATCTGTTATCTATGTGTCTGCATTGTTCGAGACACAGGACGAAATAATAAACGAGAGAAAGGCTTTTTATGTTTGATTTTTGGATTTATACCACACCCCCATAGGTTCAATTATTATTGTTATTATCCTTCTGAAGAAACACCAAGCGCATGGAGGAATTGGCCCCATACATCCTTCTTAGCACAACAAAATTTCTGCTGCAGTCGATAAATGTCCCTTAAGGCTTATTGTTGTTGCTACTGCTACCGTATGCATAAGCCATCGAATCTATTGTTGTGTTTGCTTGGCATAACACACACAAAGATACAGAGAAAGAATCGCAAAACGATGTGGGAAATTTATTTATCTATTCAAATTGGCTCCAGAGATAACATTTTTGTTGTTTGAAAAGCATCTGGAGATGGAAACTTAGTTTCCCAAGTTTTTGTTGTTTGCGTTTTTGCAAGAAGCTAAAATTTTAAATTATTTGTCCTCGTGTTTGTTGATTTTTCTCTTTATTTGTGTACACTGACAGAGGAAAATCTTCGTAAATCTAAATAAATTGCCAATATATGTATGCAGGTGGGTGTGTGTGAGAAGGTGGATTAAGTCCAAGGTGGCGTACGTGTGTAATTATTGGAAAACAAATATGAAATACAAATTTGAGAATGTTTGTTTTTTTTTTAAATTGTTTTCGACTCTTGTACTCCCTTGTGCATACAAACGTAAATTCGATTGTGGTAGGGAATTGATGTTGTGTTGCATATGATATTGCAGCAGTTTATCATGGTTACAGCGAAAGTAAACAAATTTCGGTTTTAAGCAAAGTAATTGGCTTTGCTTGGAATGGTATTCATCTGATAAGCATGTGCTTACTGAACATGTAAACCTTGTTTCATTTCTGTAAAATGAAAGTGCTTCAGAGGATGCCTTTGGATAATTTCGAAACGGCAATATGTTCTTTCGATAATGGTATATTCCGGCGTTGCCTTGAGGCAAAACCACTCGATTTATAGGCGAGTTTCTCTATTGACGCACATCAAGTTATGTACCTTGAAGTTCTGATTCAATAGGAAACGCATGCAACCAAATCCAGAGCTAGGTAAGTTGTTGCTTTCCCTTTTCGATGTGCTGCGTCAAACTTGGGCGTACCCTTGGACTCAGGGGACAGAGGGAGAATTTTTCATTAACACTGATCTCCATACTTATTCTTAAGAGTAATTTCGGAATACAAGCATATGTACTTCGAGCTAGTGTCAGGATCTTGTAAAGGAGAGATAGAGGTGATTAAAATTGAGACAAAAACGACCAAAATTGATTAAGCAATGACCGAGAGCAAAATCAATAAAAATGGGCATCCCATCTCGACGAACTGGATAGAACGTCACAGAGAATGGCTACAACTTCGTGGTGGTAAGTGAAATTATCTCTTTGGCCCAGTTATCACTTCTGATAATAACATCTCACTATAAGTCAAATCAATGATAACTCTCATCAGTAACTATTCCTTTGAGCTGAGCTGGACTTGTCTCTTACAACTAAAGATGCCGTTTATCCAAGTCCTACTCTATGGCAGGTGGATAAAGATGTCTTTACTCGTTTCTAGCTAAAAACTCAGTCGTCAAGTATTCATTCCGTTTGCGTTGACGGGCTTTGGAGGAGAGAATTCAATGACGAACTCTGCGAGTTGAATAGTGACATCGACTTTGTCAAAAAAATCTGCATAAGACGGTTGAGATGGTTAAGCGCTCCAGCTCGCGGAATCTTCTAATCTTAACCCAATAGAGGAAGTCATTGCCTTCGGCTGCATGCAACAATAGAATCGGACCACAGCGCACTTGGAGTGTGCTCCTTGAGGCAGTTATTGAAGGATCAGGCTAACTGAAGAGCCTTATTGGTTGATGCCCAGATTCACCCAGAACTGTAGCGTCACTTGGTACGTATTGGCTTGTATCGATCTAGCATCTAGCACCTCACGTTGGAGTCATACGAACTAAGCTTTGTGCTGCGAAGAGAAGCTTTTGAATATTCGCAAAGAATCTGGGGAAATTCGCAGTACCTTCAGAATCTGTAACGAAGAAGAGGAAATCTCCAGGAAACCTTATTTTTTCACCCATCGTTAACAAAAAAAAAAAAAAAAACTGTTGAGAGGCCCGAATCCAAGAATCTTTGCAAATTTGATCTCTACTGGGTTCCAAGCCATAACAACGTCAAGAAAAGGAGAGAGCATATGAACGGGCTCGGAAGTTACTCACACAGTTTTACCACGCTGGAGCACTCAGATACAATGTACTACCAGCAGGAACAACCCGTTTATTATGTTTTCTTCATCTTTTCAAGAAAGACGAAAAGGAGCTTACCTGATACGAGTAAAAGCAGGACAATCATAATGGGAAATGTTCCGCAGTGTCGTCGCCCTTTCCATGTGATAGTAGCGTCACTTTAGCCTTATACATTGAGATGTTTGGCAAAGGCGTTGTGTCCCTTCTTAATGCCAATAAGTAGTCTGCAGTCTTATCTGCTAAAAGATAACAAGAATGCCGCGGATTTCTTGCAGACATTGGGAAATATTCGATAAGGCCGCCTATATCCTTGAGAGTGTTGGCACTTACAATTGTATTTGGTAGAAACCCAACCATCGATGTAAGCCCTTACTGAAGAATTGGGAAAACGAAACGTAGATTCAGGGCCACATTAGTAGAAATCCGTACTTAGACCTTATGGTCTAGGGCCACAACTGAATGAGAGAAGAACCAAAAGTCTGCTGTTAATAGGTAAAACGGAAATACGCATCTTAATAGGTGTACTGACAGGACATACTACCATTAGACTTGAAGTAAATTCACCAGAATATTGCAGACTGTTTGAAGAATTTCAAAAAGTTGGATAAGGTCCTCTGATAGACATGATACGATTTATAAAGAGCGCAACTTGGTTTGAGCTTAGACCAACCGACTGGAAGTTGGTACCACAGTTGTTAGGGGAATCCCCATGTAAGCACTAGATGGTGATGGTAGTGGAGAGTTTTCCTCAATGCTCCCAGTAACAGTGACTGAAGGTTTAAAAAACTGTCCTTAAGTGCTAAACATTACTCGTAAGCATCTTCAGGTTTGGGGCATACATGCAGCCTCTGAAAAGTCTTGAAGAATCCACGTGATGTTCAATACGTATTCAGGTGATAGAAGGCAACCATTTACCGTTTAAAAACCTCTTCAAGTAATTCATGTTTTTTTCAATTTCCAAAATGAATTCAATAATCTTTTCGTGACTTGCTAGATGCCTTAAGGATAAAAAAAAAACATCACTGAGTGTCTATATCTACACTCAAGCACGGAAGTAAATAAAAACGTTCTCCAAGAAAAAACCATATTAGCACACACTTCCTTCGATTTCTTGGAATTTTAAATTTTTCCACCTTCATTCGTGAAATGACTTGGCTTTATTAATTCTAACGTCATGCCTTCCAGGATTTTAACGAAAAAAAAAAAAAAACACTCATTCATTATCTCTAATTTCGATGGCACTTGTGTTAAGAAAAGCTAAGGCTTACTTCAAATCTGCTAACTCACCCTCTTAAACATGTTGTCTGTTCACATCATAAAAATATACGATGCCATCCCCCGACAAAAAAAAAAAAAAAATAACATGTCCACAGGACACACCTCATGACACTCAACTAAGCACACAGTTAATCCAAAGTGTGACAAAACAAAATCTATGATCATAACTTGCCAGCCGGCAGGACATTCCCAAGTGGGTGGCCCGCATATCATTAAGAGCACACCATTGACCATAAATTTCGCCTAAGTGCCAGAGTGTTAATTTTATTCACAATGCGGGCGTGTAAACAAATTGCCTAAAATCCATTTCCACACGCATATAGTTGAACAGGATTCTATCGTTATCTCACTTCGAATAAAAGAAACGTAAACACAATTTTTTTGGGAGAAAAGACAAAAAACAATATGAATAGATGGGGGAGTCACAATATTACACCCCTCCGCCTCAGGTAAATAAGTTAGGGGATGCCCTGCAACAAAGTATACCTACCTCCCAGTGGTATAGTTAATGAGATGTAAGGCGGGATCCTGAAGCGCATTTTGTTCTCTCTTTCGTCCCGAATTAGTGCGAGTGACGAATGACCGTCATAAAAGCGCGAAAGCGTGAAATTTTCTTTCAAAATTAAATCAAGCGTAAGGACGATTTAATTGTGTCGCCAGTAGTAGTTAAGCAACACGAACCAAATGGGGGTTCACAGGATTATCTCTTAAGGTTGGGGAAAAGCGCTCTCTCCGTGGTTAGAGGTTTTTGGAGTGTTGTTTGTTTGTTCGCTTTATTGTCCTGAAGTGGATGATTTTATATTTCACTGGACTTGCTGGAGAAGATGGAATTGTTTTGCTCTCCTTGGGTATATGATGGACGGAGTTTATTATTTCATTACAAGCTCCGACGCATTTGAATATATATCTTTTTTTTGCCTTTGTTTCTCGTTTTGTGTGTAATTGCTGCTGCTTAACAGGACGACAAACAATTTAGTGGAGATTTTGTGTAGTGTAATTAATTATGACTTTAATTTGTGTGTCCCTGGTTTTTGTGGAATTGTCGGGAAATATTTATCACGTGGAACAAATAGAAATAATTTAATTTAATTCGAATGCTGTGGGTCAGTTTTAAATGAGATTAATTAGTTGCATTGGGATTATAATGCGATTATATTTGATATACGAGTATGTATACTCCATTAAGGAAATGCGATTATATTTTACCCTAGTGAGTATACATTTGTCAATTTGAATTGGAATGGAAATTCCAGGAATTAATAGCTGAAAAATTTAATTCATTAAATGCTACATATGTATTTCAATCAAATTAGCTAGCGGTAGATGGATAGAGATTAATGGACAAGAAGAGCTTCGGAGTGACCGTCACAGTAAAATCTGAAATCTGCCCTTCTTGCTTAAGATATCGTCTGGGTACTTTATTTGATTTTCAATGACTTTACAGTGAAGAGTGGACTTGCAACTTAACCAAGAAGTTTAACTAGGCAGCTGGATTCTAAACCAATCACCTTCACTTTAACTCACCAAGTCGGTTGAGATACCTTCCCGATTAAGGTTTTGCGCCGACTTGGTTGTCCTTGGTGCCGTGAAATAATGCGGAGCGAAATGAGGCCGAATTTCAAAATTCATGGCACCATTGTCCTTCCACAATAGAGTGTAAAAGTCTTTAAGTCAAAATGATGGTGCCAAAGCGTTTCCCAAGTCCTAGTTATCGGTGATTCTCGATCTGAATTTGTTCGATTGACTTTCTTGTTGAATATCTTTCTACACATTCGCTAAGTAAACATACTTTCGTCCTTCGTCAGGGTCTACGGGCTGAACAACGAAAATGCAATCAAGGATCTCTTTAGGTATTCTTGCGTGGGTTTTATTACTCCATTGTCAACCAATAGCATGGATACCATTGTCAAAGTTTGCTACAAGGTCTTTGTTCACTTAGTCCACCTTAATTTTCTCTAAGTAAAGTCACCGTTATTGGGTGTCCTTTTTTATGGAAATTTCCCTCTATGCCTGTCTAACCTATCTTAGCCACACCTTTTGTAATATATATCTAGAAATTGCCCACTCACAGATCACCATAGTTAGTGTGTTGGTCTGCAAAGCCAGCTGTCACAGGTGAGAGCCTCAGCAAACCAATAAAATACATCCGAGAGTATAATTTGTCATGAGAAGTTTTCAATCCTCTGTTTAGAGTCAACAATAAAAAACTGTATGTTCCCTGAATTTGTGCCAACAAAAATATAACGCGTACAACATGAATGGTTGCAAGAAGCAATTGACTTGTATTTGAGCCACAGATTGCTGGGTTTTTCTAAAATGTCTTCAGCTTAGACACATGAAGGCCTTATTGCGACGTTAACTTGTTTATTTAGGAGTTCCGCATAATCTTTTCTGAACAATACAGCTTTTCGCTTTGTTTTTAAGTCATTATTGACACCTTAGGAGTCGGTGTGGTTGTTGCCAATTCTGAAGGAGCATGGTATTTCTCATAATTTTTTCGTGCCAAGGATTTCAAGACAAGATAAGACTCTTTATAGCTCAATTCTGCTGTCGATGTTATAAAAAATTGTAAAGTCGAGACCTGAAACTATTGTTTGTTCTCCAAGACCTGCCGTTAAGGTGGTGAACTGAAACCTCAATGGTAAGGACCGAAGAGATTGCTATCAAGCAGTTTTCAACTCTCGAAGAACACGACAAAAAATACTTTTTTTTAAGCGACGTTAAGGAAGCTAGTATATCCCTGTCTAATGCTCAGCTTGTGGGTATTATATGCAACAATTTCTTCAAGAGCTACAGAGACGAGGAAGTAGAAGAATTATTTATACACTTCGTCTGTCCATCTCCTGGCCTTGCTAGCATCAGAAAAACCACCCTTAGCGAATATTTCTTTAACTGAAATCCGCCGGCGAGGCCGATCTAGACTACTACGTAAGGAAATCTAAATGGTTTCAGAAGTAGACTTGTGTCTAATCCTAGCATTTAGTGGATCAACATTTTTGTGAAAATCCGGATCAGTTTTCAATAAGAGAAGATAGAAGAGTTATGCTATGTTATGCATGTGCGTGTGCTGAAAGGTACATCAAAACAGAAAACAATTGTTCGACCTCTTTTCATATCTCTTTCCGCGGTGGTGTCCGAAAAGTGTTTGTTGTTTCTTCAGAGACAGGCGTCAATCTTACATCGCGAACGAATTTACTGTCAAAATGATCGACTGACTTAATTCATAAAGTTGTTGAAAAATTCCAAACAGCCGACTGTGAGTCATCATAACACACACAAGGCACGTAGTTGCACTCCACGCGAGCGGATTACTTCCCCCTATATGGAAACAATGGGTCTCCATACACCAATATGATCCAACATCCTCTTCGATAACTCGCAAAGTTGACCTAACCTAACCTAGAATTGAATTTTCTTCCTCTTGTTTCATCCTCTGGGTCTTGAGAGCCTCATGAAGAATTCTTTTGACTGTTGTCCTCATAGTACTTTCTTACTGTAGGTGGCGCGACTGCCCGGGGTGAACCTGGACCTCAACAAACAAGCTTCTCCAGCCAGCTGCCTCCTGTTTCCCGTTTCCACTTGCGTGCACCACCTGGATCGCAGTTCAATAGGAATGTATTTCAAAATTACTCAGATTTAGGATAAAACTGCCTCGAAACATTTTCCTCCCTTTCTTCTAGATCAACTTTCATCATTATTTCGGTCGTAATCAGAACCGTTGTCAAATGTGTTGTTTAAGTCCAAATTTGATGTCAAAAATCCTCATAATCAAAGTTTAACAACTTCTTTTAGACATTATGTATCAAAAAAAAAAAAAAAACGAAAATCATTCATCCGGGAAGTAGTTATTGACCGTTAAAACGAATAGCTTTAGTAAAAATGGCTTTATCAAATAACCACCACAAAAGATAATCTCAAATCCTGAAACCGCTACTCATTGTCATAATAAATTTATCTAACATTAAACCAAAGCACTGTGGGCTGAATCCTTGAAAACTTATGAACTTGAAAATAAAACCAAGAAAAGATAATTTAATCCCGAAATCAGTTCCAAATAATGAGAAACTTTCCCAACAAAACTTTTATTGGATTCGGAAATCATTATTCGATAAGTGTTCGAAAGTTGCAAACTTTATTCCATCAAAACAGTGGCTCGCATAATTCTTCGTTCGTTTTATTGATTTTTTTTTTTCGTTTTGGAAATGGAATTTTGTTTTCATTTGAAAAATCGAAATTTAGATGAGGTGTTCAATCAATTATGTACTCAAATATTTCTCCAAAAAAATTCGATGGTAAAATTGTAAATCACCTGGGAATTGCTTTGAATTTCATTTTATCTCTGTTTGATGAATGGAACTTGTACTTGTGAAGAATTCCTGAAATGAATTTCAATTTAGGAACCCTACATCCCCTTAGTTGGGAGCAGGAACTTGAAAGAAAGGTCAAATCTTATACCCACCAACAACTGACGGTATTTAATGTTTCAACATGAACAAGAAATAGGCAACTAGGAACAAGAAACAAAAAAAACATTGGCCCTGGCAAAGGGGGACAGAGAGTGAAGTTATCTCCCACTTTAGTGAATGAACGTTAAACAAAGAAAAAAAATTACACCTACAACCTCTGTGGTCCTTTGAGGTCGCTGACTGGTTTTGTCGCGAGCGTGGGGAAGAGTCTTGGAAGTACTACACAGTCATACACATTGTAAAACAAGGATAATTTGTATTCACAGAACTTTCATCTTCCTACAACTGGACTCAGTTATAAATCTTTTGAGATGTCAAATGACAGTAGTCGAAATGAGGGTAAACCGCGAGTGAAATTTTTAAATTAATTTGAAAGCTGAATTTTATATTGTTAAAGTAGTTTCGACAATCTTGGTATTCTTCATATGTTTGAAGGATTCCTTGGATTTTATTTTCGGTACCTAAAGCGGATTGCGAATCTTATTCATGACACATTGTGCTCTCAGAATTTTGTCATTGTTTGTCTAGAGCAAGTGGTTATTTCGCTGACCTGAATCAGCTCGCTTTATAGTTCAACGCAAAAGCTAGTAAGCCAGGAAGTCGTGTAGAGTCATCGTATCGAAAAGTATTCGAAAAATTATCAAAAGTGTGCGGGAGGACAAAAGCTGCTTAGTTTTACAGAGAGGCAGGGAAATGATTTTATTCCAAAGCACTTTAGGGGAATCGTCCATTGTTGAATACACATTGGTTTCCAGTCCCACCCACTCTAGGTGACTTGTAATGCGAGTCAAATCAGGACTTTGTAGAGATCGAGGTCAAATTTGAGCAATTGTTGCTTCAAATCAGCCTTAAACAGCTTCTCAAGTTCTAGATGATCTAGCTTCTGTCAAAATCCAGTCTATTTTCTGGGCAAAAAGGTGTAAAAATTGTATTTTGTAAAATCTTTTCAAGTTGATTGTTATGTGGTTTTAGTTTAAAACCATATCGCGCGATTAAGTTGAAACAGGAAAAATATTTTGTTACGCTACATACAAAAAAAAAAGCTCCAAACTTCTAACTCGAAGGTCCAAAATCATGCTCTACAAAACTTTGATCTTGCCAATCTAGTCTAGTCTTGCTAGGAACTGAATGCTGGACGATAAGTAAGACAGTAAAGCAGATTTTGGGAGCCTTCGAATGAAAAATGTGTCGTTGAATATTTGGTCCTGTCTGCAAGGGTGAATGGAGAAGAAGATATAACTGCGAGCTCTACGAACTGTTTAATGATGTGAATGTAGTCCGAAATACAAAAATTCGTCGACTGCTTAAAGCTGAGTCCTAAATTGAGTGAATGGACGAAAACACTTCAGCTTAGAGAATCAAAACTTTATCAATATTAAATGATCTGAGTTATCTTTACAGTGCCAGCATAGCCGATTTTAGCATAAGGAAATGGTTTCAGGTGTAGATTGGGATTCTCAAGCCTCGCACTCACAATGTTGTCACAATGGACCTACTTTTGGACTAAGTGTACATTTTTCCAGTGGACCACTCAATAGTCAGTACATATTCGTAGCATCATTCGTGAGCTATGTGGTCTCAACTACACTTGTGTATCACTGTGTCCCAATTTCCTTAACGCGTTTCTGAAGAGCCCCTAGAACTTGGTCTGGTTTTCCACTAAGGTACTAATGGAATTGTGCTGTAAAAGTAACGAAATGCTCATAGTCGACCTCAGTCTCGCCAATTTGTTCACGTTGTATTACTGGAAACTACGTTCTTCCTTTTGCTATTTTTAGTTTTATGCTGTTTGTTTATAACTTATGTACATTCTTTAAGGTTCAGATTTTTATCAAGACGAAGTTTCAAATAGTTGAACCTATTAAAGGGATCAATTATTTTTCTTTTAAACAGGTCTAGCTTTGAGATTATTGACAAGCTTGAAAATGTACGGTGTTGATATTGTCCTAAAATAAAATGCAACTTGTATTAAGTGGATATTTTATACCCATTTTTGATTATAACGCCGACATTTACCAAAGAACTTGTCTGATTCATTCGCAACCCCATCAATTCCTTTGCAGATGATAGCGCTGAGAACTTTGCTTATTCTTCAATGATTTCATGGTAAGAGCTAGGAATCGTTGAGTCCGAGCGTCAACGAAGGTCAACGGAGCTACATAGTGTCATTGACGCTATCATTAATTATAGTGATAATTATAATGAACGAGCTGGGCTTTAAAGGCCAAAAACCTTTAAAAGTCAGTGGTTCCTACTGTCTTTTTAAGAATCCGAAGTTGATATTAAGAAAAAAAATTAACCATCCAGTCAACACCTGGCATGAAAGTTCAATTGAATTATAAAATCGTAGATGTTGTTAAAAGTGGTGCTAGATACACAAACCATGTAAAGGGATTTTCATCTCTACAGTATAAAGTATTACTTCGTCCAAGACTCACATATAACTCGCATGTTGGAGCGATATTCCTCGCAACGTCCATGAGTCTACTAGATTGCATTCAGAGGCTAGCGAATAGATTGATCGGTATTCAAATTTTATTTCTTCAATTTCCGTCGGACATTGGACTATTAACCCGAAAATTCACGAGTAGTATTTAAAGGAAAGATTGCCAAGTCTTATAAACATAAAAATTCTTTTCATTCTTTTTACAATTTAGTTTACCTCCCACTGTATTAAATCCTGCCGACGCCACTGGTCTATTAGAAAAGGTATTTTAAAGACAAAAAAATAAAAATAAAAGGTGGACACAGAATCCAGATTCTCGGACACGAAAACATCTTTTCTGACCCACTTTTAGGACGAACGGCGGTGACATGGTATTGTAATTAATACAAAAATTGTCCGGTTGTACGTTGTACAAGTCCGAACCGCTTTGTTTTAGTATTTTGTAAAGATAAAAAAATATGTACCATTGTATGGTACACACAAGCCTTGATTGAGGAAAGCAGAATGTCCAAGCTTGACCTGTCTACGTGTATAAATTTAATAGCACTTACTAGGGTAAAAATGCAGTCAGGAAGGAGAGATGAAGTTTAATTATGAACATGTCACTTTGTGTATTGTGTGGTCTACATACAATAAATGACATAAGAAATTAAAACACGTGAATCGGAAACGGTTTGTTTGTTATGAAAAGAGAACAAACTTTGCGGTTGCTGGTAAGGTTAAGATTACATTAAAGTTTTGAATAGTGTACAAGGCACACTGTTATCCCAATTCATTTGTACTTATTTCTTTTGTCTCCTTAATGACACCAAACAGAATACAACTGGAGGGTAGAGAACTTCTTGAAGTTTGTTTTGTTTTGTGGAGATAATTGTTTCCTCTTTGCAATGCCAGCCATTTGTCATAGGTGACCTTAATTTTCTTCAAAATGAAGGCTACTACACTAAGGAGTATTCCATTAGCATACTTTCCAGTTTATCTGAATGTCAGGAAAAAGTCAATAAATGATGGAGTTACCAACGGTAACACCTAAACTACTTAACTTGGTGAACAGAGTGTAGGTTGTTGGTAAATAAAGGCAGCAGATAATAAAGGAAATGCACGACTGAATCATATGTAATTTTGTCATCTTACTAGTATATTCCTACTACATAACTACTGAAGAGCTGGATATATTGTTGTTAAATATCAAATTCCTTAATGTTTGTTAAAAGTTATTATGGAAATGCTGTAGACGGAAGTGAGCTGGCAATCAACTATTTAAAGTTAGTTGGCTGTCTAAGAGTTAAGCTCTACTCAACTCGATGCAATGCCTTGTGACCCCTTAGTGAAACAAAAAGTGTTATCAGATGCAAAGAAATGAAATGTTAAGGAAGAGGGAAACAGGGAAGGTAATTGATAAATTCTTAAACAAGTTTCAGAGTGAAGACGGAGACTTTGCAGACACTAGTCGTGGTCGCCGTTACTACTTGATTAGTGCGTTGGACTGCAAAGCGAGCTGACAGAGGACCACCTATAATTTTTCATAAAAAAAGCTTCTCAATTCGAAGTTCGGACTCGGGTTCTCGGGAACTGTAGGCCCTTCAATCTGCCCTTCGGAGTAGTCATTTAAAATGTAGGTCTCTTCGAAAAATATAACACGCACAACATAAATACTTGCGAGGAACTAGGCCTTGGTTATCTATAAGCTGTGACACATTAAGAAGCATAAGGATCAGTTAAAAGCCCTTAAGGACGAATTCTAAAAAAAACTATGATCGATGAGGTGCTCCAGTTTATGAAGAGAAAAAAGCACAGCGGGTTTAAAAGATCGTAGCGTGTCTTTGCTCAGACTCACCATGTTAAGATTTAGCAGCTATTAAGGCACATTACTCAGTTGGAATCCCGAAGGCTCTTCAAGAGTTCTAAAATATCTAGAAAGTGTCAATATCAATAAATGGCTTCATCATACTTTCCTCATTTTGAAAGAAAAAAGCTTGATGAAATTGACAGAGACACTATTGAATCTCTTGTGTATTTTACCCTATTTTTTTAGAAAGTGAAGGAAACGCCTTGCAGCAAGTCCTGATTTAAGAGAGTAAATCTACAAATAAATAAGTTATCGTGGTCTTAAGATCTTGGTTCGACTAAACTTTCGAACTGTGGCGACCTCAATCTTTTCAAATAATTCTCTAGCTTGCAAAATCCTCGTTTCATTGAGCCTTTGTGTGGTGTTTGGACAATTTTACAAGATTCTCGATTATGAGCAGTTTAAAAATGTCTTCCAACATCTCCGGTGTAAGAAATCACTCAAGAAGATTTCGATTCCCATTGGTTTTGAATGTTTGTGTACTGTGGATATGTACTGTGGAAACACTTTGGGACACTCGTGCTAATCTCTGAAACAGCTTAAAAAAAACTAATGGAAACTCCTTCAAACGATGCTCGGAATCGATTGTAAAAAATGTATTTCTAAAAATAGTTAATTGCTGAAGGACATTCAAAATCCTTCAATCGCCTTCGTTGCCTAAAATTAATACATATATTTACAGGCGGCAAGTTTTAAGCAATTAATAATTCAAAGCACGCGTCCTTTTCGTCGAAATATTCATTCTGCTGGTGTCCTTGAATCCAAGCAATTTCTTGTTTTCAAACTGATGGCTATTGCAGCTACAGAATTCCTTTCGAACTTTCCCTTCTGTTGCCTCACTCTGATAAAACTTCTATCGATTTCAATACCGAATACCGTAAAGCCATCCTTCGTGTTTTCATTACCGCCCCCGAAAACACTGCAAACAAAAAGTACACCATCATCATCGAAAGTTGAGATTATGTTCGTATATGTGGGATGCCGGGCGTTGCGTTCTGGAATTTTGCAATGTAATTTCCAAAGAACTTTGTGGGAGGGAGGCTGGGGGGGATTGAATATTGGCGAAAGGAAATATGATGAATGAACCAAAACTTGGCGACGGGATGATGATACATACCCTGGTCCGGGGGTACGGAGCGTTGCCGTGATTCAGATCCAATCATTAATTAGTTGGTAATTAGAAAATACATGATGTGTTGAATTAATCATGCCGCCCCCTGTCCACAGCCCTCGTCTGCTTAAGGTTCTTGCATTTCATTTGCTTCATTAGGTTAATTTTAATTATGTAAACTTGAATAGTAAACTTTCAAGGGGAGAAGGATGGGTTTGTTTGAAAGGCATTATCGATGTAGCACAATGTGCTGCCAGGATTAATGAAGTTGAGTGTAATTTTCCACAAGTAAGGCGTTCGTTCATAAGTTGGGCGCGGGAAATTCATTTTATCTACTAGCACACTGTTGGTAAGCAATTTATAAAAGTTGTCCGGAGGGTAGCATTAAATTTTAATTATTTAATGTACTCCAACGGATTCGGAATCCTTAAAGGTATAGAGGCAGTGGAATGCCTTAAATTGTTAATTTAAATGAATGGTATCTGGAGAAGTAATATACGCACAAAATAAATTAGATTGGAGAGAAGCCCCTTGTGGCAATTTAATTTGAAATAAAATCAATGTTTTTGCAGTACGAGTATATGTGTTTTGGACTGAGTAATCTGAAGACGGTGTTTGAGTTAGATTTTGGTATAGAAGCGCGTGGGGAAGTCTTTGAAGTTATAGCAATTGAATTGTGGAATGGTATTCTTAAAAATGTGTTTACACTTTATCTTAAGGCACTAAGGCCAAACTTACCAAATGCGAGCGAACGTTATTAATTCGCTACTATCCTCTGATTGATAGCTATCCGCGAATAGCTCGCAGCGAAAGAAGAACATTTGAAATTCAGAATGGCGCTACTCTATCAAACGGTTTTTGATACTACAACTCACATGACCTTGATGTTGATGAGTGTGACTTAGAGGGGTAGATTTCAAATCCATCCCGTGCACTTAAAAATGTTAATGATTATGTCAGAGATATCTGATAATTTCTTGAAAAAGGTTTTGACAAGTGTGAGATGCTTGGTTCCGGATAGTGCCGGACAGTCACAGAAAAAGTCGAATAGGGTTCCTCTTAAGTGTGTATTGTTACAGATATGGCATTGAGCGTTAAAGGGAATGCCTACCTTCACAGCATGGGAGCCAATTTGCCAAGTGACCAGTGCTCATTGCTACAATTCTTGCAGTTTCGGTGCGAGTTCTGTTGATTAGGTCGTTCGTCCTATTTTTATAGTAGGTGGGCTATATCTGTCTGGATATGGCACAATTTCCTAGACTGTTCCACCCAGAGTTGCCAATTGAGAGAAAGTGCTTGAGAATTCTACCCTTAATGAGTCTAATCAGGGAGAAGACTAACTCCGCGAGTGAACCATCAAAAGTTAAGGCACACCCGGCAAACGCGTCTGCTCTTTCATTTCCCTCTACGTTACTATGGCTAGGAACCCACAGAAGAGTGATATGAAATCGAGCGCTTACCTAGGTTTCAATATCCCTACACTGTTATCCCTACACAATAAAGATTTCTATGTTGTTTTTCGTTGTGGAGCTGGTACTTTGTATCTTGCAGGGCTTACTAATCACTGGTGCCTCTGCCTGGAATACATTCGAAGACGGGAGGATTTGGATATGCCGAGTTCCGCTGAGAAAAAACCTGCTCCAACACAGTTTTCTGCCTTAGAGCCGTAGTCGTTAAAGATCGATACTTCATATTTCAATAAGAGTGTGTGAAGGGTTGAAAATATGACGCTATAGGCCTTGTAGCGGTGTCTTGTTTATAAAGTTGCTTCATGAGGTTACGCCCGGTAAGAATATAGTTCTACATCAAAATATGGGCTATTCTAAATAGAAAAGTTCCTTGGAATATCATTACTAAAAAAACAGCAAACTTTACTTCTAAAGAAAATTCTTAAGAGGTATTTTAAGATCCTTACGGTTATTTGTTTCAATGGGGAATACCATAAGTGTATTTGTCAAAGCTTTCTTGTCAACCTTTCAAGCGATGATATTTTTAAAACGTCCGCCAACTGTCACACAGTTAACCGATACCAAATTTTAAATGCCAATTACAAATAACACAATATCTACGTCATCTCCCCCATTTTAAAGCGCCTACATGTATTTACAAGCACTTGTTGTCATCATATTTCATACTATGCGTGGTCTATGAGATTTAAATGTCAAAATGACATATTTAAAGTGAAAAGGTGGGTAAAATAAAAATGAATGACGTGTTTCAGCTGTCATCATTCAAAATTTGACACTTGAGTAAAATTGAATAATTTTTTTTTTAAATTTACGTAATGTGTACAGTGTCGCTTCATCAAAGCATGAAGACCCTCGCAGCTTGATGATTGTTTAAAACGGTTCAGCATTAGTTGATACTGGGAACGTTTCAATCGTTGTATCTCCCTTTCTTTCCTCAAACAGTAAACCTACAGCTTGTCTAAAAGAAGATTGGCTCCACTTGGAAGCTCAGTTCTTCGACAATCTCAGTAATCTGGCGGATATTGACGCCAATAGCATCTATCGCGTCTGTGATCTAAAAGATCGTTTGTGCCAAAAAAAGGTCTCACACAACTAGGGAATGTTATGAGTCCGAGCAAAACTGAGGTCGTGAATGAACTCCAAGATCTTTCTTGCTGATGAATGGATGACCCTTCCGGTGCGATGTGCTCGCCAGTATCTTCGTCTTCCCATCCCAGCAGAGTCAGTTCTTGACTCTGTTGAGATGGTAGTTTAATTGAACTCCTTGTCTGGTGAGCTCATTGACAATCTCACTGCCTTAAATGCTCTTGTCTTGGGGAACACAAGTTATTGAAGGTGTTCAAGCATCTCCCTGCAAGTCTTGTGCCGACAAATTTAGAGCTTCTTTCTGTCGCTGCCTGGTTCGCAGAAAATATGACAATCTGTTTTCTACAGAGACGATATGTCTAATGCATTTTCTGGAGCACAGCTTTATTTTGTGCATGTACCTCTACCTGATAAACAGAAGTAGAACAGTCAAAATTGACTCCTAGCTTGTCGAATGCAAAATAAAGACAAGCACTCGTTCCGGAATCTTGTCTGAAGTTTTTGTTTATATTTCATCTAGCGTGTGAGTTTTAAAATTGAAGGTCGTCCCGTGCTAATTTCTCTAGTACAAAATTGTATGAACTTTTGCAGAAGACAATAAGATACGTTTGCTTTTCCTCGAACCATTTCAAGAGAAGTCCAACTTCTTGTAAATTTCAATAAAAAAAAAAGAACCTACACTGTATGAACCTCTCACTTTTAAGACTATGTTTTGAGAATAAGGTGTAGTATACTAAGCTTTCTTTCGTTTTTCACAGCAAACACTAGACAGCGTAGTTTTTTTTATTGCAAATCCTTGCCTGCACCCAAAACAGATTCTTCACAGCTTTCGGATGATTCCGAAATTAAGCGCGGTATCAGACCTGCGATAAGTTCTCCCATCTGATTGTCATGGCTGAGTGGTTAGTGCGTTGGACTGCTAAGCGAGAGGACACAGGTTCGATCGCAGGCATGACAAACCTGCAAGAGTATATGTCATGAAAGAACTTCTCAATCCGCTTTTCGGAGTCGGCAATACAACTGTAGGTTCCCTCTATTCGTGCAAAGAATATAACACGTACAACATTAATGGTTTTCAGAAGCTGGGTCTTGGCTCTTTATGAGCTATCGCGCCAAACGCTTGTTTGTTTCTTTGAAATCCAATGTGCACAACCAAGTCAATAAGGAAGTTCATAAGAGACCAATTTGTCGTGCATAACTATCATAAAAATAATCTTCATTTCTACTCTTTGGATAGATACAAACTATCCTATTCTCATTCTATCCTATTCTATGTTACATCCTCTCCTATTTTCCTTTGCTAACTTAACTATTAAATAATTGATAGTCCTGTGAATTCTATAAAACCCCCAAAAGGAAGTCCTTCATATTTACTAACGAAGTGAACAACACCCACTTAATCAAATCAAAAACCAAAATTTCAATTACCAAAGATGATTACCAAACAGATGATGACGTCATATGACAAACTCTAGTCAATATCGGCAATCAAAGTTGACCGAGTATTTAGAATTTCTTAGAAAACACTAAATTGAATGAATTCCCAGAATTGAGCAACCCACGTGGTGTACATTGATTAAAGGATAACACATTTCAAAAACGACTTGGCAACATTGCGTAACATTTTAATATAAAGGCCATCCTTTGAATGTTTTGACATAAGAAGCTTAGCTTGACTTCTTTTGTTTGCTCATATTATGATCAAAAATACTTACATACATATGTACTTATGTATGCCTTCATGAAATGTTAACATTCAGTTTACTTTCTCCTTGCGAAATAGGCAATTTTAACGTCAATAAGTATTTCAGTGTTTTAATTTTGAAGTAAAAGATATTTAAAAAAAAACATAAAACGATGGTAGCTAAGGTTTTTAAGGGACAAGTTCAATGACGATAATCAGTTCTAGTATTAGAAAAGGAGTTTGGTGGCATCTTAGCATCGATCGTTCATCAACAAAGACCCACGTCGCTCTTAACCGCACGGCTTTTCCTTCGCAATGCCTTTATTTCAAAAGCCTAATCAGCGGGAAGCAATGCTTGGTTCCCATATGTCTGGCATGATTGCTTAACTTTTTCAAGCTTTGATTTGATGACAAATAGTTTGTAGATGTTGGGTTAGGTTTTGTAGACGACTTTGGTGGGTAGACACACCACACTCAGGTCAATACAATGTAGACTCATTGTGATGCCCAGGTAGGGCAGGTATGTAGAGGTGGTAGTTCAAAAGAACCCAAATAACATTAGGATATGCCTTTTTGCTACCACGACTCGTGTGACCTGGTTGTTGATGTGTGTTGCTGAAGGTGTGATACAGTCGGTGCGAAGATCCAGCATGTAGAGTTAAGAACACGGATTAGATCTCGAATCCCTTTACCCTAGATGTAATTGAGGTCGTCGAAGAATGGTTGGTTTAGGGCACGCAGTCTGGGTCTTGCTAGTCATTGTGATGCCCAGTGGGAGATCTTTACGGATCCATTGTGTTCCTCTAACATGGAACGTTTAGTCTGAAGAGAAGACAAAAAAGAAAGATTTGAGTTAGTTTGTTGATGAAGGGTTGGCAACTCTGTATCATCCCGAATTCGTAATGAATTTTTGAATTTTTCTTGGTGGCTTCTTCGACAGGTCACCCAAGCTGTTGTCGGTACCGCCGCAGCCTCTGCATAAGTGTGTCTACGGTCAGCCACCAGTAGGTTGTGGCCTTCAAAAATCTCTATGAACAGCGTTTGGTTTGATGTGTAAAGACACAGAATGTGTAATGTTGTCCAGAGTTTTCTGGAGATGCGGCATTTTGAAAGTTCCCTCCATCTCTCGTCAGTTTGTCTTTGGAAGTCAAGTGCCATGCTAGATTTGCCAAGTGCTAGGCGGGGCAGTACTGAGTGATTGAGCAGTGATAGGTCCTGTTCTGAACCCTTCCTAACTAACTCATTCGTAATTTCGTTCCCGTGGATATCATTGTGCCCCAGGACCCACCAGTGTGTAACGTTATGGTTGGCGGTCAGCGTTTTGAGCTCGTCACGACAACGATTTTCAGGTTTTGACTTTACTATTGTGGATGAAATGGGACCTTGACTGTCTATGTAAATGTCAATTTATTTCCTTGAGACAAGCTTCGTTGATAATTCACGGGGATGCCTGGGCGAAATGTATACTTTAGGTAGTACCTGGAGGTATGGACAATGGCAATGGTTTTATTCTCAAGTTTTATTTTAAGTGGTAATGTAGTGGATTGTGTCATCTCTCCTACAAGAGCATACAAGGATCTATTATATGTATTGTTGTGTAAGACTGTCGGTTATTTCATTGTTGAACCGGTGGTGCCATAATTTTCTAGTTGTAGCACAAGTACTCAGAAAATGTTACCTGATTCGTGTCTAGGTATGAAAAGCAGGATATTAACCGAGTGAACCAAGTGTTGAGTCGCATGATTTTAGAGGTCAATAATTTGTATCCTTGCTTGACGCAATGAGAATGCGGAATTTTTTAGGCTTTTAAGAACACCGCCTTTCTAAAGGCAAAGTCGAAACTGAAGTTTGCACAAAATAATCTTGTGAGTGCGGAATGAATGTCATTAAAATAGCTCGTGTAGCAACTCTTGAATTTATTCTCATTTTCAATCAGCAGGGTATATCTCGTCTCACTTTGACCTCCTTATTCGAACATTTGATCGATATTTAGGTCAATTTTACCTTGAAACAGAAGACACATACTGATGTATGCACGTACTTGTGCAAGCTCACTTAAATACCGGTCTTCATCAATAAACTCTTCGTTGTGTAAACAGAGAATGATGTTTTAATCCTTTCTCTCAAAGCTCCATACACTGCATTTAGACTTTAAGAATATGTTTGCTTACTTCTGAATCGCATGTGGTTACAGCCAGCAAGACAGCTGGTTACCCCTACAATTGACTAACTCATTCCATGATTGAAATTAATTTAAATTTTCGCTATAAGTTTTCCAACCGGACTGGAATCTCTTTTTTATATGAACATCAATCATCAAATGAAAATTAGGATCGCTTCTTCGGTATCCAATTTATTTCTTGAAGAAGCAGCAAAACAACAGAGGGTGATCCAGAACGTGCTTCTCAAACAGTCTGCAGTAAAGCCTTGTTTTCTCTGTCTGTATACTGTTAGGACACAGATGTGTGAGGAGGGCCTTAATCCACTGACAGCTGATGTTTAAGCACAGCTTCTTAAGGACCCAAACTAATTTTTCTCAAAAATAGGGCAATGATTCGTTTGTTAATGGAATGAGATCTCCCGGATTGAGCTGGAATATTATTTTGTTAAAAGACCAATACCTGGTTTTGAGACTTCTTTGAAAGTTATTGCAATTGGAACAGTGTCCTTGAATTTATCATGTGTAACTTCATGAGGCATACACGGATGCAAAGATGCCACAAGTCGGTGTTAATTGAATACTGGAATACAAAAAGTTTTCCCGATGGGTCAACTCCTGAGTATATTGGTTCCAGCAGGAATAAACAACTTCTTTAAACATCCGGTATTGCAAAATGCCACCACTTAGCTGGCAAAAAAGAAATGTAACCCCGCCGAAACACTATCCAGTAGGACTGCCGAACATTCGAGCAAAACACAACGTACGTGCAAATCATTGACATCTTCTTTAACAATCCTGACAACTCAACAGATTTAGCTTATTCTAGATCCCAGGCAATAGAGCGAATCAAACTGGTGAATTCACCCGACTAGGATCAAATTTTTACAGAGCGAGTACACATTTCGTAAGAGCACATGAGTTTCCAAATCACTACACCAACACTAGCGCTGTGTGAATAGCATCATAAGGGTATTCATAACCCCTTAAGCGCTAGTGAATTATATAAAAAAAAAGGCATCAATACTTATATTCGCATTACGTATCATAAGAAGTGGCGACGCGTGAGTAAAAAGTGAAGGCGTTCAGTTCGTAAAAATAAATATTTTTCAATTATGCATTCACAACTGTCCTTATTAATAACTTTTTCACTACCAGATGCCATTTTTTAAGTTATAGAAAAGTAAAGGGTCTCCCAATAGGGACTTCCGAACTTTGACAGTTGATAGCGGTCATATTGTTGAAGCTACATCTGTCAAATTGGCTCTCATTTATTCAGTCTGTTTTGCCAAATCACCATGGACGAATAAAGCGTTCAACAACACGCGCAAATATTAAAAATGTTTTATCAAAATGGGTGTTCTGTTCGGGCAACGTTCCGCGCGCTTCGCCCATTTTACGGTCGCCATAATCGTCCTTCCGAGAGGACTATTCGCAGTGTGGTGGGTAATTTTGAGTCCACTGATTCAGTAAACGATCAACCAACATAAAACGCAAGATCTGCCGAAAACATCGCAGCTGTCCGTTAGAGTGTGCAGGAGAATCCGAGGCAGTCGATTTCGCGTCGCTCACAAAAACTCGGCCTTTCGCAGACCACAACTTGGTGAATTTTGCATCGTGACTTGGGACTACACCCGTACAAATTCAACTGACCCAGGAGCTGAAGGTAAAAGACCATAGACAACGACGTGTGTTCGCTGAATGGGCCCTGGAGCAGTTGGAAACTGACCCTAATCTTCATCGAAAAATCATTTTCAGCGATAAGGGCCCATTTCTGGATGAATGGGTACGTCAACAAACAAAATTGTCGAATTTGGGACGATTCCAATCCACATGAGATCCAAGAGCGTACAATGCGCCACTGTTTGGTGTGGATTCTGGGCTGGCGGCGTCATCGGTCCCACAGAACCCATCGGTCAAATTCAGCCTGATTTATGCCCCAGAGTCATGGAAAATTCGACATATCGGATGCGCGCCATCCAGAGAAGCCGCGGCGGACATTTGAACGATGTTATATTCCATACATAATGGCATCGATATTCATAAGCCAACATAAAGTAGGTGAACGAAAAAGGATGTATTTACCCGTGTTTGTAGATTTGACGCAGCAGCCTAGCTTTTCGTAACCAATTGATGAATTGTACTCTGAGTTCCCTGCAGAGTGTGAAAAAATAATTTGTTGTTGCAGGGACTCACATCTAAGTTAGTTAACATATCGTACCTGGATCATCGAAAGCAAAAGATTTCCATTCTTCGTTGGAACGTTCACATATTCGAAACCGCCATAAATGCGAAATGTCTAGATATCCTTAAACGATGCATAAAATACTTTGCTCCTTTTGATCTGGCTTCTATTTTCAAGGCGTTCATTCGCCCAAAACGAAGTCAATCGAATCGTTTGAACTTCGAAAAAATGTTTCTGGTCACTTCATTATTCCACGCTTTGACTGCACATCAGTTTGCACTTAAACAAATTTTCGAACGTACATATTGTCAATTAAAGGGAGTCTTTCCTAAACCGTACATAGTTGTGTGCTTCCTCATCACTACCACTTGCAAGCATTCTATTGTTTAACGCGCGCTTATTATATTTAAAAAAAAAAAACTCATTTGGTCTCGATTTTAGAAGTAGGTTTTGACAAAAAACATAAGATTTTACGGATTGGGAACACATAAGTCCTTCTTTTCCCAAATTCCACAAGAAGAAACTTGATGATGTTCATCTTAATCGTGTACTTCTAAAGCTATACTTCTGGACTGTTAGTAAGACCCCTTGAATTAGTACTTCTGCCTTGGTATATCTGTTTAAGGCTGATAGCTTTTAAGGAAGCAAGAGCCCAGGCAGTTGCACTATAAGAATTAAGTCAAACACAATACTACATAGATCCTTGCGAACATGACATATGAACATAACAAGATAATAGGATACTGTGACATCCCTGGTAACAGCAAAGCCGACAAGCTTGCTAAATCTGTAACCATCCTAGAAATTCCATCTCATACCAGAGGCATACGTATACCTAACCCTACAGTAAAACTCATCATTAAACAGTTCATTACTAGAGAAACAGGACTAGACAGGATAGAAAAACAATCATACGTGTCATTCCATCCGACTTATATGGCCTGAACTATTGTACATGACCAAAAGTCAAGAGCGATTATGGCCCTCAACAAAACACAAATTCGCACCATTACTGATGTCCTTACAGGCCAATGCCTAATAGGACAACATGCTAGGAGACTACTGGCTCAATTCAATGACTTCAATGACTTTTGCAGAAGTTGTAAAGATGAGGAGGAGGAGGAAACACACAGGCGAAGAAGACTTCTTGGTTACTATCACCTCTTACCCAAACTCCTATCCTTTGTAAATAACTCTCAATGTTTCTATGGATGGAATTCACCCCACAAGGAATGCTATGGACATCTCAATGGTCTCTGAGCCAAAATGAGTCCCGCGGGACACTTATCCATATACATTCGCTAGTCAAACCTCAGCTTGAAATCAGGTGTGTACCTTTATTTTTCTAAACTGCTTTTGATCACCAGAATGCTGTGTGTTTCAAACTCTAGTCCCACTGTCGGATGACATAACAAAACAATGTTAAACAGTCCTTAGAGTATATGCATTTGAGCTTGTTGGTCCTACTCCGGCTGCTACAATCTAAGCAAAAGCAATATATAACTGTCTATCTGCTAAACATTCAAACTACTCAAAGTTCAAGTTTAACTTATTATACAACTACTAGGCTCAATGCAAACTCAGGTCACAGAAAAAATAAACTTTAATCCTTAAATGAAAATGACCCAAAACATTACCTTACCGTTAGCCTGATTAATATATTGACGTGCTCTTAAAAATTACTTTAATTATTTATATAGTTAATTAAAACCCACAAAATGTTGTTATTCCAATGAACGTGATTGTACGCGGGAAATAACTCATAAATATTATTGAAAACAATTGTAAATATAATTATAAAAATATTCAATATATTAAAACAACACTAACAATCCTTTACAGCAGCTGTGGAATCCTTTAGTATGGATAGGAACAATAAAAACCATGCCAGCAGCTCCATGTCGTCGTCCTCATTAACGCTTGACTACTGCTGCTGCATGTGCTAATGATTTTTTTTTTAATTCTATTACTATTCACTGTGATATATATATATTTTTTATATTTAAATTGCAAATGCAATTTGTTTTAACACTAACACTAACATTGCTAGACAAACAATGCACATCCTTCTGCCGATTTTTTCATAATTTCTTACACAACACAATTTTTTTAATTTTTTTTTTCAAAAAGCAAAAGAAAACTTAAAATCAAAAAAATATTTTTCACTTTGCATGGAATCTGACACAAGTAAACCGAATAAAAACAAAAGGACGAAGGATCAAAATTGAAATTATTTGCATTCTATCGAATTTCTCATTTTTTGTAACGATAAACACAAGTAATCCTTGCCAATAATCGTTGGCTGTCAAAGTACGCCATCAGTATTAAATGATACACTCGGGACAGTATAATGTCATCCGATAGAAAAATAGATGGTGAATTATTATATCCTTACGATGGAAATAAAAACAACTATCACACGGTATACCGACAAAAAAAAAAAGAAGAAACGCTTTACACACTCGGCAGTTTAGGCGAGGAAAAGGATATGAAATCCTGTTCTTTCATAACACTTTGACTAATGCCTGATGGAATTTTTGCAATGCGAAGCATTTTCCGCTTCACAGGACATTAACACTTGCTGGGAGATTTTCTTAAAAACATTTCTATTGTATGGACAATTTGATGTGTTTTGTATTTATTATCCTGCTTTAGCTAGTTTGGGGTGGAACTTTATTAACGAAATCCTTGATAATTTTCGGTTTAAATTTATACATACACTATCGAGAGATTAGATTGAATCCTTTTTTTTTTTTGCGGAAATTTTATTCAATTTGCGGGTGCAAGCGAATGTGTCACTGTCAAATTAAATTTTCCACTCAATAATCCGACAGGTAGTATAGTAAACGTACGAAACGCGAAATGGAACGGACCATCTGATTCATATTCAAGTCCGGGATAAACTAAAGGAGATAACTGAAGGATACTGGACGAACCCCACCTGGAGTCAAAAAAAAAAAAACAACCAAGCACAAGTACATCTAGAGAAATGTCCTTTATTTCTCTCTCGGAGAGACTTCTCTCAAAATGTGTGCAGAGAGCGGTATCTAGTTCAGTGTTATCAATCGAAAACAAGTTATTTTTCCATAGGAAACCTCATAATAACGGTCTCAATATTGGAAATGTTGTCCGCTGTCATCTGTGATCTGTATACCCAAAGAGATTCGGAGAAAATTTCCCTTTTGGTCCTTGTTCTCTGGGTCAACATGCGCATGAGTGGTCCTAAATGTTTTCAGTATACCAAAACGTTGTAGAGTTTCGTTAAATTAAATCTCCACTGCACCGCTGCTGGCGCTCTCTAGTTCTCCAAAGAAAAAACTCTCATTTCTAATGTTCGTTTTTCGAGTTTCGCCGACTCGAAGTCCTTTTTGCTCTCGTTTTGCCTACTTTTCACACGCAGTTTCCCGCGAGAGTTAATTATTTCGAAATCTCTAGCCTTTTGGATTGTATAGTCATTCATTTCATGGGTCGCCAGGCATTCTGTTTTCGTCCTTTTGCACAAAATGAGGAGTGTAACACAAAGAGAAAATCTGCTTTCGTTTTATTGCAGTGTGGCGCAAAGTTGAAATGTCCTGGAATGTTGACGTACTGTTTCGCTTTGCTTGTCCCCCTTTGTACACTTATTTTTGGACGAGGGATGGAAAACAAGTAAACTTGCTGTTGTTCGGTGCACTTGTATTCTTTTTTTCTACTTGCTTTTGTTTTGTTTCTTCTTTCAATTGCGGAAGGATATCTTCAAGTCCTGTGTATGCAGTTATTTCCTTAATTTTTTTTTTTTAGTACTTTTTCTTCCTTATCACGAAGCCAAACATCTCCCAAATGATGAGGAAGGACATGTACTTCGTGTTCTTTTCTTTGTTCCTTTTTTGGTTCTCAACTAGTGGGGTGTTATGCTATACTGTATGCGATGGTGTTTCTTGCAATTAGCTGTGCTAACGTGAAACTTTTCGTCGCCAAGGTTTACTACGAGGGATGTGTTTTTTTTTCTGCGTCCTGTACAATGGGGGCGAATAGTTGCGAAGAGTAGAAGATATGGGTATGGAGATGTGAATGAAAATGGATGGTGTGAAAAGTTTCATCGGGAAGTTGTTTTCCTTTGGAATTTTCAATCAAAAGCGCAAAATTTTGCATCTGTTTGGGTGTGTGTAAACAAGTTAGATGGTGTGAAAGTAAATCAGCAAATGGGTACTTTATATGTGCGTGTGTGTGGGTGCAATTTGTAAGTTGGAAATGTATCCGGTAAATTTGACAGTGTATTGTTAAAAGCTTGGGGAAATTTGCGGAGTATTTGCGTGAAGCGAAAAATTGTGATAATAAACATTTTGGAAGGATGTCTGAACTTGCATTTGGAAGTGTGGAAGGGAACTGTCGCTGTTTAGTAAATTTTCGAGTGTTACTCTACATTTTATTGTTTAAGTTCCCAAAGTGGGAAGCTTCATAGTTTTGGATAGCACAACCTTATTAATGCGTGAACTGTGCGTCTGAATGATTGTAATCATTCGGTTGCAAAACATTTTTCTATCTTTTACTAAGCATATACACCCGTGATCGATAAGGAATTGTTTGAGGTAGAAATTTACCTCCCCATACCTCCGCCCCGTCTAATCCGCGATGTTTTCGATCACCCTCGGTTTCTCTCCTCTAGCAGCGTTCTTGCCAGCGACGCATCGTGTTACTCTTGCGGCTACGAGAAGGGGTGGTTATCAGACGGTTCGGTAGGAACTCGCCACCCGAAGAGCTCCTCTTCGCTGTACCGCTGCCATTTGTCTTCTATACTTTTCCAGCAGGAACGCATCAGCCCAGATCTCGCACCCATACAAAATGGTAGAGTGAATAACTGAAGTAAGTAGTTTCTGCCTGTGCGCATACCGTGGGTTTTCCTAAGTTTGCTTATAGTCTGCTCATACTTGATCTGCTGCCATTAAGTGAGTGTCAATCCCAAGTACCTAGTTAAAAACATTGTTGGTGGTAGTATCTCCAGGTCTACGCATCCTAATCAGCAGAGCTGTCTCTGTCTTTTCAGTTGCTAAGCTCAGTCCATGGTCTTGCATCCGGAATTTAACGTATCTCCTTTAGGCTTCCACTCACTCTCATATTAATGATTATAGATTCCACAAGAGGTTCTCTTAGGTTGAAGCCATTCCACGTCAGTTCGTCGGTTCCCTTATTGCCTTCATTATTTCTACGACCTGAGATCAATACCAGCTGCTCAAGACCGATTTAGAAGGCTGTGCATGCTTTCTTTACCCGATGTTTTATGTTGAGTTTCAGGTAGAGCTTTGGGTTCATTATAAACTTGTAGGTATCAAACAGTGGGGGATTGTTGCATATTTCTATCTATAAGACACCTTAACATCTCCTAATGTAGCCTCATAAACATATCGTCCTGTCTGTCTCTAGATTCAATATTCCAAAAAAGCCGGCGTCTTCTTCTGCATTTAAAGGTTTTAATATTCAGTGGGTCGTCCTTGAAAGCTTAAAAAAAAAAACGAAGAAACTCGAATCCTTCAAATCACTTTAATGGAATCCCCAGGAAAAAAAGAAGAGTTCGGCCCCTAAAACACTTTCCTTAACTATTCAATTGGGCGTATCCACACCACAAACTTTTCGATGGGAACATTTTCCATTTGCTCACGTCCAATTCTACCTAATTTCCAGTTTAGACGATGACGTGTGTGCGTTTTCCTTGATGCGAGATGATTCGGGTATAACCTTCATGTTCGCCCACATCGTAGAGCCCAAGATAAACAGCGCCAACAAAGGTATGAGATTCCCCTGCCGTGGGTTGCTTTCGTCAGTGAAAACAAAACAGTAAAAGGAGCAGACTGATGACGGCAACTTCAGAATCCGGAGGAATTGCATGGCATTTTTGGCACAAAGCTTCGAATTCCTGGTTTCTCCAAGTGCAATGCTACATGTGGGCTACAAAATGTTTGGCCAACATAACTGATTGCGAAGTTGGCCTACTTCTGTTCGTATGGCAGCGATGGACGTGGAGGATGCATCAGTAAATTAGTGTCTGGGGAACGTTATGTGATGGTTGAGCGTGGTTATTCAGGCCGGATGACGGGAAAACACATGCGGCTACATTTCTGAGGGTAATTAGTAAATTGATTGAGAATACGCGCCAACATTGTCCGAAGGATATTCGTCCCGAAACTAGACACGACCGCCGGATTGTTTGTGAATTGTGAAAGCGTCGCTCGATGGTGTGCAAACGACGAGAACGTGAATAGAAAATTGATTATTAAACGTTTCGTTATTTATTGTTGGCATATTGATGTCCTGGCTCCAACAGGGTTTACTGGTTTCTATTCAAACCTGTTTTGAGTGATGGAAGTGGTTAAGTGTGTAAATGCGTTAGTGGAACGGATTGACCGTGTAATGAACAGTTTTCATACTATAAATGTACTTAAACGAGGCGGTAACAAAGGATCAAAAATCAGGTTGAACTGTATTGAATTGATTATAACAAGATAAAATTTAAAGCTGTTACAAAGTATTTTAAGTCAAATAAGCGCCAGTGAAAAAAGTCTCCAGATGGACCTTATTGTTCCAGTCAAACTGCATACACATGTTGTATTTTGGAGCCTTCGAAAGAGGCAAATGATTCAATCATTTCAAACCTTAAAGCTTACTTCCAAAAAGGGTGACAGATAAGATTTTTTTTTCTCTTTACGATGGAAACTGGGCGCCCGTAGACAATGCCGGATTCTAACTGGCTAAAAACACCTGTCTGAGCGTTGGTGAAATGAAGATGGTCCCTCGGATAACTATCGTTAGGTATTACCTCACGAAGGACACCTTCGTTTCCGCAGAGAATCCTTGCCGTCCCGTCACTTACCGCAGTCTAGTTATTTTCACTGGATGCCATAGATCTTACTATGTTATCTGGTGTCATGTTCCACATTTTCGAAAACAAAACCATAGTCAAGGCAGTACGAAGCAGTCTCATGGTTACGTTCAAAGAAAAAGTAAACAGCCATGGCCCGTTAAAAACTATGTCATATAAAAGTTTGTTTCTCCATGTTTTCAATTAATCCAAGTGCCGACACTTGGTATCAGCCGATGTGTCCATCTGCGGATAAATTCTTCGCGTGTGTTTGCTGGCGTAGGCTCACTTATGTTACTGTTTTGATTAAGGACAAACCTATTTTCTTGGTAAGACGTGCACGCATTCGTTTCTATGAAGCTCAACAGAAACGAAGGGGTGTTGACCAACTAAAGCATGAGATTAACATGGATCGCAGATCTAGGTCACACACGCTTGTATTTGCATGAAACGCGCCCGACATGGTCCTTAGCAGCACTAAAGGTAAAAGCATTTCATTTTGTAGTGGAGGAGGAGTCAAAAGGATTCCGAAAGATGGCGTACGGCACGGAAAATATATGGGACATAGGGACATGTACAAGGCTATAAGGTGAAAGCAAAGTGTTTTTTTTTTATAATTCACTAGCGCTAAAGGGGTTATGAATACCCTTATGATGCTATTCACACAGCGCTAGTGTTGATGTAGTGATTTGGAAACTCAGGTGGTATTAGGTTTCAGTGTTTTTGCTCCGAGGGTGGTGTCCAGAATGACTGGGGAGAATTATTGGTTCTGTTACCATTGCTTATAATTCACAGTATTTCTTTCGAACATCCCGATGACATTAGTACGATCAACACTTTTTTTAAGCCATTGCCTACCCTACTGCCAGTGTTATGCCTATACAGTAGAGTTGACGTCAGCTTTTTTCGCAATTAACCGACTTTGGACCTACAAATCCACAGCATGAGAAGTGAATTAACTAGTGTCTAGAATTAAGAACGACGGCAAAGGACCCCTTTTTTTAAGCGGGAATCGATACTACTAGAAGAATTGTTCAACTCTTTATGAACAGAAGCTATCACGTTGCAAGATAAAGAAGGCAAAACTGATTGAGAAGCGCACAGATGAACTGAATGGACGAGGAAGATCAAAAAATATAATGCTTTAAGAACTGATAGCCCCACCTTCCACAGCTTCAAACGAAATGAATACATATTTCGGAGGTTCAAGTCGTAGGGACTCAAGGCCTAGTTTCTTGTTATCACTTCATGTTCTGCGTACTATATTTTTCATACAAATGCAATGGACCTCCAGTTTCTTTTCCTCACTCAGAGCTTGGTGTCTCGAAAAAACGGTAAGTTGTTTTGCTGAGACTCAAATCCATGTCAGCTTTCTTGGCAGTCCAACGGACTAACTAATGAATTACGTCAAAATCCTTCTACGAAATCAATAAAAAAGTACGAAAGGAGGACAAAACTCTGAAAATCAGCCTGAAGAATCATGCGAAGCTGTGGAAAATCAAGCTCAATATCCTGCGAGAGTGTAATCATTCCTAGATCACTTTGTGACTTCGAAGAAGTGCTGTTTTCAGAGAATTTCTTAAGCTGTGTCACTAAGACGAGGCCACGTATTTGACGTCGAAAGAATTAATGTGAAGAAATAAGGCGCTTAATTTGTACAGAATATATCCTTTTTCAAGGTTGTGCCGATTAAATTAAACAACCAAAACAAATGTTGATTTCACTCATGTGAAATTTTTCAATGATGAATGCATGCAACCCAACTTGAGCTCTTTAAAAAATCCTTGCTCGACGAAATACTGTTGTTGTTTCGATTTCCTTCATTTTAATAAAAACCTATCTCATCCGCGCAATTCACGTGTGCAGGATTAGAATCAAATAAGAACCAAAGCCAGGATTTGGCAAACGGCATTAGGGCGTCAATTTCGTCGGAATCAATCCGGATGACAATCACCGACGACGAATTCAACGAAGGAGCAACGAAATAAAGGTAAGTTGTGCTTGTGTGTGTGTGTACATATTGATTTCCGCTACTGGATGAAAAACGATGAGAAAGGGTAAACGACAGGCAAGGTATTACAAACGGATTGACATTACGCTTGTGCTCGTAATCTTCTCTCGGTGAAAGTGGGAATCCATTCCCGAGTGGATCAATTGGCCAAACTAAAAATAATTACATACACTGTATGTGATGTGAACCGAAAACGACACAAGGAGATGGATTATGAAGCCTAGAAGCCTTCGCAATGAATCCAGAGCATATCAAGATTATCTTCATGTGTAATTGTGTACGTACATGTGTATGTTGACTTGGCTTGGCAACAACCGAAGACCAAATGGGCTTTACGCCATGATTATTGTGTCTCCAGTTTCATGGAAAAAAAAAATCAACAGAAGCGAAATTGTCTTGGACACCATAAAGTCCCTAATCTAATCACGGCAACGCCAAGCATACAGCAGAAGTGAAAAATAAGAAAATGTAGTGTAAAGGTGGTGTTTAGGTGGTGCTGTGTCCTGAAACATCATGAAAAATCAGACAGCAACAGCAGTAGAAAGCAAAAAAAAAACAAAAAAATTGCAATCGCTTTAAGAGGATACAACCCTTGCCTTGGTTGTTTTATCCCATTCTACCCTTTGGATGGATGTTGTTATTGTTGTTGATTGTGATCTCAAAGGTGAGAGAGAGAGAAAATTGAATGAAGTGGATTTTTAATTAAAGTAAAAGCAATGCGATAGACGGTTGCTGGTGTTGTTTTAAATGTTGCACTGCAGCCAGGATGAATAAATCTTCTTTGGATTGTTGTGAGCGGAGGTGGATTAACTCATTTATCTGCCTACGTTTTACCTTAATGGTTGTACTAAGCCGATGGTATGATGGTGTCTGACCACTTTTAAAATATTTTCAAAGGATAAACGGGTTTCTTTAATTTTTCCATAAGGATTAAACTGGATTCGTAAGAGAAGTCATTTAAAGAGAATTCTCTTATCCAAATGCCACTCCATGAGGTATTCCTAGAGGACCTTGTATTATATGATACCATCATGTGTGTGTTTGGAAGAAGATTTTTATATTTAACAGTCCCTTGAGCTTCATATCCTTACTGTTAGCCTTGCGTGATATATATTCGCACAGAACTACTTCGTATTAATCCTTCAACCGAAAAAGTCAAGGTCATCCAGATCCGTCCAGCTGTTCAGAGGACCATCCATTCTTCTTTCATCGCAACGTCTGGCCGCAGAGTGTGACATAATTATTACAACTTTTGCTCCTTTAGAATCAAATCTATGTATGTTCGCTCCAGGTCCGTCCTTTCACACACACATGTATGGCTACTTTTGTGACATTGGTGTATATTTTCTTATTTTCTAGGTGCTTGACCTTTATACAGATATTGAAACTCCTACAGGTTTCAGAGAAAAAGTCGCAGCTTGGTCATAAATTTGATAGCACGGGTTCTGTAATTTGTGGATTTTCAAAGCTTTCACTGAATAGATGCAGGTTGAGGGACTTGTTGGGCAAATTTTATTTTCAGACCGAACATATGTATTCGTACCTCTGTTATCAAAAAAGAGGACATTTAGTCTAATATTCTACGAGAAAAAAAGGCAAAAGTTGTTGAAAAAGCGGAAGAACCGGACAGAAAGTGCAGACAAATAAGCGCGCGTCGAAAAAAATGCACAACAAAAGAAGGATATCGAGCCACAGGAAGAGAAAATAATTAAATCCTGTGTAAAAGGAAAATGGCCTTTTAAGTACTTCCAGTTTAAGGAAGTCGAAGAAACCCAAGCAAATAGCGAAGACAATTTAGTCTGTGCGAAATAGAGAATTGAAGGTGTTTCAAGACAGCATTTCAAGACAATCGTAGTCCAAATTCAGTCCAAGAAGAAGCAGTACCCGCTCCCAGTTAAAAGGAGGTTGGCACAGTTGTGGAGAAGCAAAAAGATACGATTTTTAACTTCTCTTCAGCAGCCGCCACTGAACCTCATAGCTCGCTAGTGGAGTTAATCAAATACGGAGGTGATGTCTTGGTAGGGTGCATGCAAAAGGCAATTTTAAGTATCGAAAGAACAACCGAGACAAAGTTTACCTGTTTAATGCCGTATATGAGATCTTAGCCAACATATTGTGTAAATGATTTAAGTCTTTCTGCAGCACACTAGTCGGAACTTACCAGTTTGGCTTCTGGTCCAACAGATCGCGGTTAAGGACCAAGCTTTTAGACTGATTCAAGTCCTCGAAAACACCAACAAATTTCAAGTCGGAGCTCTTTATTGACTTCAAAGCTACAAAGGATAGCATTCATCATCTTGAACCTCAGCAAAACTGATGCAGCTATGCTACGCAATGACGAAAAAATAAACGATGCTCCGCGGAATTCAGAAACTACCTTTGAGTTTCTAAGTCCCAGATACTATCACTTACTGAATTTAAAACATAAACACATATAACATGTTTGAGTCAAAAAATCTTGCTTTAGTCCCCTCAACCTTGGGTAGTAAATACTTTGATGCAGGCTCGTTACTGAAGTTTAGATTGGAAAACGACCTTTTTTTTTGATTAAAAGTTTGAAAGTGGAGAATCACTTCTTCGATTTCCTTCGATGTCTCCATTTTGATACCCTTGCTGCCTTGTTTCTATCTGTAACTTAGTTTCTCCCTAATGTCTGGACATCACAAGCCTTCAAACTTCCCTAACCCCGATTGCATTTTTCCAAACCTCTGTAAATATATAAGAAAAATTCAATTATTTCTAAAATGTCATTTGAAACAGCTTAAAACTTATAACAATTGATATTTAAAAATAATTTTGAATTTTCAAACTTAACACAAAAAGTTGTCATCATTTGTTTAGTTGTTCCTCTGTCTTGTAAGCTGTAAATCCTCTTATATGTTCGCAAATATTTACTTAGGCCATTAAGTCCTTCTTTTCCCAATACACTCATAAATATCCTCTTAAATTTACTTTGTTCCCTGTTCGCTATTTATAAAAACAAAAAGAAATAAATTAAAATGTACATAAAAAAAAAAACTTCAAATCCTGACCACCCATAGGAAATTCCATTAATATTAAGTAATGAACTTCAATCCGTCTCCTGGATATGTCCAGCACTTAACACAAACATTTACCGACGTTCATTATAACAATTCATTCGGTTATTTAGCAGCTGCGCTTGATTGGACCGCCTCATTCACAATGTAAATATGAAAACAGGAAGAGTCTCCCTTCATTATTATCACCACAGTCTGTCGTGAGTATTTCTTTTTCACTTCCGGTGAATGTCTGCGAAATGTCCTTCGTTACTTAATATTCCCTGAAAATTGTCACATTATTCTGTCGCACAACGCCGTTGTCACAGAGAAGGAGAAAAACCTCAGCATCATCGAAATCCTACAAAACATTACCACTGTGCTGCGCTCCCATCAAAGACCAACACTGTCGTTTTCTCAGCAGGAATTCTACACCCCACTGGAAGAGATGTATCCTTTTCTCGGTTTTGTCTTATCCTGCCAGCCGCCATGCCAGACTCATCCAACACCAATTGCATTGCATAATTTATTGCCACCTAATATCATCGTCTTAATAATAGAATCCTCGTTATAACTGAATGACCGCAATTATTCCCTCGGGAAACTTCTGTGCATGCCACTGTGTTTGTTTGTGTGGGTGGGAGTGTTTGTGTGTACACATAAGTACCTCGCGAAGCATCATCCACTTCCCCAAACCGCTCTTTAGAAATCCTTTTATGTGATATGCAAAATTCATGCTGTGTGCGCCAGTAAGGATATTGTTGCTTTCTTATGATCACGGGAATCGTCCGATAGTCCTGCACTGAGCCCCGTGTGTACTGTGAACTTAAGCCAAATACCAAGTCAAAGCAAAGTCAAAGTCGAAAATGCCTGCTGCTCCTACCCTGGCTATGAGATTCCACCATCCAACATCTAATGAAATATTGACACATTTTTGTGCGAACGAAGGACTCATATTTGGGGATGGGATTGGTAGGGAGAGGCTGATATCACAAGACCAACATGGCAGAGAAATGAATGTGCTTTATTCCGGTGTCGAAAAACTCCTTTTGTGCGGATGAGGTGCGACGAGGACGTATCGTTAAAAATGTATACACGATGAGGTGCTAAAATGATGCCATGTTTCGCCATTCAATGTACGGCAAGGAGAACTCAAGTGGTGTTGCTAAGTAGTTGCAAAGGGAAGTGAACGTACTGTTTGCTTGTTGAATTGATGCGAACACTGTGTACGAATGGGCGGGTGTGTGTGTGTGGAAGAGACCATCAATTTTATTTGTTGTGGAGGAGACATGTGACAAAGCAAGTCACGGGTATCAACGGAATGCCAAATGATTCATTTTGCAATGATCTGGCTGACAAGTAAAAGGACACAATAGAAAACTTCACGTTTGTAAAAAAAAAGGGACAACAAGTTGCAGATGTTTCAATATCGCATGCGTAATTAAATGCAATCTTTGGTGGAAGTTCTGCGATCAGAAGACACCAGCTCATTAAGGATTGTTCTCATCGACCTACTGGGTCCTACGAATAGTTTTGGAACCCTGCTGCAGGGACCTGTCCCATCACTAGCAAGGACGGGAAATTCTACCAAAAACATGGAGTGAAACAGTCAAAAAGGACATATTATAAAGAAACGTCGACAATCAGACAACACAGGATAAGAAATCTTGGCGCTTACGTACGAGGACAGCGAATTCAACCGGATATAGAAATGACTAGGACAAAGAAGAAGAAGAAGAGTACACAATTGTTCATGAACACATTTGTACAGATAACTCGACGTTCTATGAATAGAATCCAATGTTTTCTCTATGTTTGCTGTCTTATTTCACAGGACATATTTCAGTTGTGAATGGAAGGAGAATGCCTCTAGACTAGCTCTCGCTTAGATCAAGTGGTTCAAGTCCTAATCAAGTAATCGATTTTCTTCATACGACTTAATAATCCCCATGCATTTATCATTCCTTGCAGTACATACTGCTTGTCCATACCCAACTATCAAGCTTCTACATGGCATTTCATTTATTTTATACCATTCCCAAGGAAACAACCGGGGCAACACAAATAAATAGAAAAAAATCAAATAGATAAAATCCACCCGCTCCCGGAAATGGGAAAAAATCAGCATCAATTTGAATGCGAAATATTTTAAATTTTAATGAAGTTTAGCGGTACAGGCAGACAGGATTCACTTTTAAGTTTGTCCTCAGTCTTCCTACCATGAACACGTCCATAATTCTCCTCCTCTTTCGCGTTTTTTTTTTTTTTTCGTTTTAAGTTGTTTCTGTGTTTTCTTTCACTCGCAGTTGGGGTTCCGCTTTTCGGTGGTCGAACAATTTTATATGTTTCCTAATTTAGAGTTTTTTTTTTCTGTTTGCTGCTTCACCAGAACCACATTCTTTTCGTCCTGCGACAGAACATACTAATGAGAAAACTTTTATTAGTTTCAACGACCTTTTGCAGAGCTACAACGGCGATTTAGTAAGGATGGACACCAGCAAATTTACTTTTTTTTCTTTTTTCTTCGCTGATCAAAGATTGGAAACAGGCAGGGGAATGACAAAACAGCATGTCCTTGTTCCGCTTCATTGTACACGTAAAGAAAAAACAAAAATGGGAAATATATACGTAGATATAAATATATATCATACTAATCATTGATAGTATAGATTTAAATGGAAGACACTTTTCTATACGAGTGGTGAAGATGAAGAGTCCTGTATAGGATCTAATTAAAAAAGGAAAAATGACACGAGAGGTAAGCCAAATTCCATTTTGTTTCATTTATGATACTTGGGAAGGGAATATTCTTTTCATCTTGACTAAGGGAAAATCCATCATTAAGGACGAACAAAAAAACCAAAAAAAAAAAGGAACAAAAACAAGTGAAGATACACATAATTAATATGCCACAAGATGTCTACTTGTGGTTAATTAAAATGAATGGAAAGTTATAAGCTTGTTATGGCAGGGAATATGATTTGGCAAGTTGAACACACTCACAGCATAATAGGATTAATTCGAGTTTCAATGTTTGGTCATAGTGTGTGCACACACAACAACATGATTGGAAGGAGCGATTACAATGTAAGGAGCCTCTTGAATTTGGTCGCTTTAAGAGAGAAAGCTTAACGAAATTATTTTCCATAACTATGTCAAGGTTTGGAGGTGACGTGGAATAGGTAAAATTTCTTAAGAAAAATCGCAAGAAGCTTCTCCGAGAAGATGGGAATGACTTCAGGATTTCAGGTAGGTTCTTGTGTATTGAAACCAAGGATGTTCTCAAGGGAAATCTTTGTCAGAGTTCGAGTAGCAAACCAAGATATCTGACAATGGTATTGGCTGTGATGCCCATCATCAGTGAGTCCGTTCAAATTCGAGGCTTTTTGTTGCTTCGCAACAAATACTTTTTTAGGCGGCCAAGCAGTCGGGGTTTGGCACAACACCCAATCTGGAGGACCAGTTCCACTCCAGAAACCCCTAGAACGAGGGGTTGGTTGACCGACGCTATCAACCCACTTTAGGGATTGAGGGGTCATCCGCAACAATCTCTTTTCCAAGACGCCCACTCAATCTTAGAAATCATTACTGACCTAAGCTCCAAATATGTCGAAGAAGCCCAGATAAGGTAGAGAACTTTTCGCGACTATTTCATTTTGGGCTGCAAGGGCTGCAGTGTTTCTAATGGCATCTTGGCAGTTTCCTTGAGATTTGTGACCTTCCTATCGCTACCAACCGGACTAGGCAGCCGTAAGTCAGGATGGGCCCAGCAATGACTATTTTCGTCGAGTGAATACTTGCGAGTTAAGGTCCGACGCTTTTTTTCGGTCGAATAAGTCACCCTACTTAACGCACCTTTGGTTGGTTGATTGTGGACGGTGAGATATTACTCTTTGCTTGGGCCTAGATTGGGCTCGTTGTTATTCCCCTCAATTGACTGTTGCAGAAAGTTTTATATTGTGAGGGGAGATAGGGTGGGAATGACTGTTGCTTCTATGTGGGATCAGGAAAATATTCCTTTATTTTTGGTAAACTCTAGTCTAGCTGCGGAATGTCTGGTATCCCCAGTACTTTCTGATGTAGTCTTGCGGCGGCAGAGTGGAGGAAGTGTTCCAGATCCTCCTCTTTCTCCTCACAGTTTTTGCATGTGCTTACTGCGGGTTTTGTGCCCTACGGCTGTAAGAAGTCCCAAAATTAATCTCGATTGTGCTCTGTATTTTTTTAAATCCTGGTTGATCCAGTATTTTTTTAAATCCTTATCGATTGTCATCTTGATGACTGTTGATGCTACTCCTATCTTGTAGTTTATGGTACACACCGTTGTTACTGCACCTTTCCTCGCCAGTTAGTCTTCCTTCTCAATTCCCGGTATCGATGAGACTTGCATATTGTTTCGGCTGCAGAGGAGCAAATTCTTGCATTCCCGCACGGGATTTTTATACAAGGTTTGTTAACGTTGAGTAGAGTAGAGTAGATGTCTATGCAATTATCTTGGGTGTGGTGTTCCACCCTCCTCTGGATCGCGAAAACTTCTGCCAAAAAACTGAAACATGACGCTAGGAATGAATGGCGAGTTCGATTTACGGTTGTAAGTAGAATGCTTCCGCCCCCGATTCATCCGCTATATTGGAATAGTGCTATTCCTTCCTGGTGTCCTGTGCTGCTATTGAGCATACACAAATCCCTCGATGGAAAAGTCGCTAAAAAGTAATTGACAAATTTAAAACTATAATCATCGCTTGGTATGGTTTCACTCAACACTCTGATGAGACTAGACACATGGACTTGAAATTTCATTAGAATCTAGAAAACACTTCAAACCGACTAACATTGGCAGCTCCTTTAAGAGCTCCCTTCCAAGCTTGTGCATTGTGAAGATAACAACACTTTTTCAACTTCGAACTCATGGTCTTCTATTTCAGTAAATGATTGCTTCATCAGTTCTTATAAGTCAACTATAAAAGCTTACAGTATGTATAGAAGGACGCAAAAGGATCCCCTTTAAAAGATTTCCTTTTTTATCCTTTTTTTTTTTTTCTTTTTATGCACTGCAAAAGACTCATCGATATAGTCAACTCTGTCAGTGAGTGTCATCACTGTCCTATATTTCCACTCTCTGAAAATCATTGCAGCCATTCAATTCTCCTTCTTTTATGGCATCTTCATTAGTATTCATGCAAGGACATATCCATCCACTTATGGTCCCCAGTAAAAATTCATCCATAAATCCTCAATGACGCAAGCTATGATTAGCATCATCATCTTCAAAAGCATTAAAACATGTCGTCTGATTTTTAATTTGCAAATTGAAACCACGAGGCTCTTCCTAAAAGCATTAATTCTTACCTACTTACCAGTTCCTGTTATATGAGTCTTTTGACACTACCTACCAAAGGAGCAACCAACACAGCTCGTCCTAAAAAAAAAGAAAAAAAAAATAAAGAAATTCGTCGAATATATCCATTTTATGTTCATGCAATAAGCATAAAAGTATCTTTTTTTTTTTTTTTTTTTTTTAAACCGGTACGGAACCGAGTGAATCTTTTATATCTTCTTCTTTTTAGTCGAACTTTTCATGGATACATCGTTAATATAATAAAGTAGGTATGCGGGGCTTATGGGAAAATGTGTATAAAAGCAGGAGGGAAACTTCGTAATTAATTTTATGCTCTGAATTTTCACTGAACTTCCTTTTGTGTTGATGATGCTGAAGGAGGAGTACGATGGTGTTACGAGTATAAGTGGGGCATGGAATTTAGTACGAAGTGCATCTTCAATATTAAATTCTGCTGATCAACTTCAATTACCTTTACGATTAAACGGGGCTAAGTGTGAGGAATTTTATTATTAATTTTTAAAAGAATAATTTTGATTCATGTATTTTAAGTAAAGGTATCAGCTTTGACACTTGAGTGGGTAGTTGTAGTTGAATTTACTGTATTTAATGTAGGGTTGTCCTGTATTTGAGTGATAAACCGTGCCACTTTCGCAAAAAAGAATTACCCATCCTAATTTTCAGGCAAACTGTAGTAAACGTAAACAAATATCCACTCTGGCGCAATCCTCAAGTCGAAGCTTTCATTCATATTCTCAGAACAGAAATCCGACAGCCAGGCAACGATAACAGCTATGAGCTTCTATCTTTTCGACTCAAGTCTTGACTAGAGCTGTCTAAACATTCTCAAGAAGCTATTTGTTGTTCTTTTTGATTCTCAGATGTTAGGGCATTGAAAGCAACAACCAGGTTATCCACCAGCCATATGAAATTGGAACTTAAGGGAAACTACGAGAAACTATCAGAGCGGAACTCATATACTGAACTTCTTTATTCTAAAAAAAATTATTAACGTTTCAAACACAAAAAGAATTCTAGCTTTTCTCGCAGTAAGTAAGCTTGATCCGAAGCTGCTAACAGACTTTATCACCGGACACTGCTCACTATGCATAGGCCCCTGCTTGGAAAACCAAGAGACTGCTGAGCATATCTTGTGAAGCAGTGGACGGCTTCTTCTCCCTGGATAAAGTCAAATACTTATCAGTAAGCATGAGTCTCGATTTTTCTTTGGATTACAACATTTTTCAGTAGAAGAAAACTATTCTCAGCACCAAAGACCTTTTAGGTCGCAGCGCAGTGGTAAGTAAGAAGTCAATCGTTACCTTATTCTGGTTTCCCAAGTAGTCTTCAAGAGACAGTGGAACCAAAGAAAGGGTCATCAAACACCTATTTGTAGTAGACGGTCTTCATCTTGTGCCAATAAAGCCATAGGGCGCCCTAGCTGCCTATGTGTCAACATAAACGATATTGGTTTTGCTGCGGCCTAAGGAATGGTGCCGATTTCGGCTTAAAGACCACTGCACTCGATTTATGCTTCAGGGTTCACAGAAGATACAAGGGCCCATCTCAGCATCAATATCCATCCCTATGGAAGGCTAGTTCTTAGTCAGATTGGACTATACTCTCCTTCCAGTCCTCTCTGTTTGATATTTTATTCTAAAATATCCTTTTAAAGTCTCGGGTACGCTCATCTGTGGTGGGCCATATCGGTTCGAAATAGAGACGTGACCGAAGGTATTGATTGTCCTTAGACGCCTTACCATATTAAAAGCTTTTCACGGTGCAGGGACAACGTACAATCTTGAATTTGAAGGAAATACCTTTTTGCATGCATAAGGCATACATCGCCTTCTCAAAGCACTTATTGTTGCCAGAATATGTCGTCATCCTGAAAACATTTGTTGAAGGGCTTCTAAAAAGACTCACTTAGTTGGAGCGCTTCTAAAGGTTTACCTTTTCGACGACATCTTTCATTCGTTTTGTCGAACACATAAAATATATTCGACGAAGTATCATTTGTTCGAAAGTGTTAAATTTCTGTTGTGCCCTCCAGCAATCAACCCCATATAAAAGGGACATACTGTCAATTCGTAGTCCATTGTTGTTCCAGGTCGTTCTGTTATTTCCATTGTCCATTTCCTGAAGCGACCAGATGGGCTGTTAACCCAAAGAACATCCCACAACTGAATGAGCTCTGAATTTGCTAAAGTTGCTTACAAATGTACCGGCATCGGTTCCATCTAGAGAATACCATACACTACTGTCCTTCTGCTGTCTTTTCGTGGCTATTTCAGTGTTTGTCAACTTAGAAGTAAAACTCCACACCTATTCCTACGTCTCTTTTCCCAGTTCAACTTCGAAGACGACTACAAAACATCTTAACATGAAAAACTTAACCTCAGGCTGCAGACACTTCACTTCATTTGTACCGTCATTCAAAATCTCTAACTATTCGCAGACCATTCGAAGACATTTCACCACCCCTCCCCCTTCACATCTGAGCCAGATAAGTCCCGACAATATTTGTTTTTGACACAACTACTTCCACAATTCCATTCAGCCAGAGCGCCAAGGATTAAATCCTTTTGAGAAGCTTCAGAATCCTGGAAAATTGTTCGCTCTCAAATCAGTTTAGCAATTTTCATTTAATAAAGGCGATTAGTCAATGGCTGATTGGTTCCCATTTGTGGGATGATGGGATAATTTAGCGTTGCAAAAGTCGATTGCACGACACGATGATGGCAACGCAAGCAACCATAAGGACACAGAAAAATGTAAAAAAAATAAAAAAATTGTATGTATATAATTCAAGCAACATTTTCCAATTACACAGTTGACCTCGCTTTGCAATTATTTTCCTTTGATCCTCGTAATGGGAAAAAAATCATCTTAAAAGGACGAAAACAGCGCCAAAGATAAACCTTAAATGGAACAAGAAATACGATTTTGTTAGGATCCTACACCAAGGATTTGATTTATTTCACCATTTTGGTTTGTTCCTTATCAATTTGTGTGTTTGTATGTGTTTGCTTTCTGAAAAATGCAAGAACATAACAAGGGGAGGTCAAGTGGAACTGCATCTCGGTTGTGGTTGTTGTGTTTTATCCTTGAATGTCTCCAGCAACAACAACAAACCCTCCATATCTACTCGTATTTGAATGAACCCAACAGAGGGACAGTTGATTCTAACTCGGGCCTAGGGTGGAAGGACAAATCCGAAAGCTGATCCTTTTGATGAGATTAAAATGGCATAAATTGTTCTCTGTCAAATGATCACGTATTATCTGCGTATTATAACAATAAGGCTCGGGCGTCTTTTCTTGAGAATGAACGCGGGAAAAAAGGACAATGGAATAGGATTTCTCTCTCTCTCTTTCTTTCTCTGGCAGTCACATGATGTCGGTTAATTCGATTTTTATGCTGCCAGCCGATTGGCCTTCGTTAGGAAGTCTGTGTTTTCTTTTTTTTTCGTCCTTTTAGTTTTTTTTTTTACACAAAATTGAAGACAATTGGATTCCTTTTTCATATATTTTTCGGTCTTTTTCAGTATATGAACGTGACAGGACTATGAACTTAATGCTTGGACAATGGAAGAAATGTTGGTTAATGGGTGAGTTGAAGGGGGTTTTTATCTTCTTTTTTTCGGAAGCAGAATGAGATTAAATTGAGATTCGTTTGTTTGTTCGTTTGGAAACTGTTTTTCAATGGTGTGGTGTTATTGTTAATGTCATTAGTGATCTGGCAGCAATTGTTTTGTAAAGAAAAAAAAGTAAATAAAATAGATGTCTGTCATTTGCCAGCGATTGTTGTAAGAAGAGTTGTTCGACACGGTAGATGATTTGTTCGTGGTGGTTAAACACAGATTCCACGAGGTTTGGTATTTTACAAAATTGAACAGTAACGACATTTATCGCGACCGGTACCGTTTCATTTCATTTAATTACGAATTACTTACGACTGTACTCGTATATTCAGTCGACACTGAGTTCAGTCGCACTTGTCACAGCTTACAGATTAAACAAGATCCCATTTGACTTTGTCGTGGATGCTTTTTCATTTCGATTTACAACAGCTCAAGTGGTAACTGCCATTCAAGTGTTTTTTGACAGTTCTAACATGCACATTACACAGAGATATAAGTTGAAACAGATCAACACATTGGGTCCATCTTCGTCTCTCTTTCGCAAGTCATCTCAGTCAGAGCTACCATTCAGATTAATGCCAACATTTGTTTGAATCCATTGACAGCCAAAAATATCATTTCTTCTTCTGCAGACATTCGCACAGCTGTTTTCTCGCCCCCTAGATACAGCCTGCAGGAATAATTATCTACAAGATTCCTCTTCTGCAGATGGCACCTTAAGTTCTGTAGACAACGGTATAACCAGTTTGAGAATTCCTCGCATTAAACTTAGAACTTGACTTGCAGCTGGCAGGCATGTTTTTTTTCACAATTGTTAACACGTCTGAATTTTGCCACACTCTCCCATCTTTTCAGAAATACCCTTGTGCTCCTCTACTAGGTATTCCATTCGACTCCCACTGCCGCAGTTGCGGGAACAAAAATGAGAAGGAAGCTCTCTCCCATTTCCTCTGCAAATGTCGGGCGCTAGCAAGAGCCAGACAGCATGCACTAAACCAACCAGTCTTCGACGACCTTAATGACATTTTGGGTAAAGGGATACGGGATCTAATCCTCTTTCTAAACTCCATAGGCTGGATCTAGGCACCGATTGTCTCACACAAATCAACACACATCATCAACCAGGTCACAAGAGTCGTGGTAATAAAAAGGCACATCTAGTGCTACGTGGGTTCATGTTGAATCACCACCTCTACCTACCTGAAGCAGCGAAGGGTGCAGGACCAAGAAACAACTCTGCTATGTATGATGGTCCACCTTTTCGTTAAGTGTTTCAATTCATTCCATTGCCAGTGGTGTGCTGTCTTCGGTTAGCTCCATGCGCCTGACCATTTCCACTGCGGTATTGGCGATGCTTAAGCTGGAGCTCAACATTTTTTTAATCATATGACAATCCTTACTGACGCGGTAAGCTGTGGTGTCTTCTACCATTAAATTCGACTTAAAACCTGCGCGATAAAGCCTTCTAGTAAGCTCTGAACTTCATCCGAGTTTGTTATTATAAATTTCAGAATTTCACTGGATATAAAGGTCGGGCTATGGCTATTTGTTACTACGTGGAAGCCTTGATAATTTGGTAAAAGAGTCGTGCTTTGAAACTCGGTTTTGTTTTGTCTTCTGTTTCAGTTTCTTCAATGGCTCGCATCTCGTTTCGGGCTAAGTGCTGCACTCCTTTTATTTTTAAGAGCTCTTAGTCTACTCGCAATATTTTAACTTAAAGACCTTGAAGAGTCTTCCTATTGTTATGTTTCGAAGATTTTAGGTATAGGTAGGCCATGCAACTGGCAGCTGACTTTAGGTATGTTACTCAAACTCTTCGCATTGAAGAAAAAAGCCTTGTCATCGGTTGGCAGGAAGATCATTTTGACTTCCTCTCAACGGTTATAATATGGAGATGTCAATACGACAGGAAGAGATACATACCCATTCTCAGTTTAAGAAGCAAGCAAAGCTGTCAAGCAACTAGGTCCCGTTCATTGCAATTTGCAAAGTCAAATGTCATACTGAAATCGCTCTTCGTCCGTCTTTCCCCTTACCGAGCGCTTATCATAAAAAAATTAAAACGCAGCTTCATAAAACGTGATGTGACATCAAAGTCATTTGGATAGAGATAGAAATAATATTAGTCTTCCAGCTCATCGTGACTGCCACGAATTGTCATTGGGCTTAAGCTAAAGCAGGTTAGTCGCGGAAAGTTGGGATTTCTTATTCGACTGTCCAGCTCGTTAGATACCCTAGCCACTTTGCGTGAATACCAATGTTCCAGTTGCCAGCAAGGATGCCAAAAAAGCCTCATGCATCTCTCTCTTCACCTGCTGAAAGGGATGTTCATTTGCTCTTTGATTTTTCAAGATTATACTAAGGGTCAACGTATTGCCTTTTCATATTAAAATCAAGAATAGCTTACAGAGGATGACTTACAACTTGAAAAAGCCTGCAATCATTCTCAATTATTTATGAGTTGTTTAGCCCTAAAAGTTCGCAGAAGACACCAACGTCTTTTTTGAATGGGTCACCAAATAAGGCCAGCTCTTCATTGTTTATTTTCCCTTCTTCCTTGTCCAATCACATCTGTGCAACACAAAGGTATTGGGATACCATTGACCATAATTTCATTTCCCTGGCTCTAAGTGCAGCAACTGGCCCTCCAGGTTGGGGGTTGTGCCGCCGGGGTAACTGCCCGGCCATGGAAAAAAACAATAGTTACGAAGCAACCACAAGCCTCGGATACGGACGGATCTACTGTTGACAACCCCTGCAAACGAAATAAGGACAACGAACTTCGGATCTGTACGTGGAATGTTAGGTCCCTTAATAGGCCACGTGCAGCCGAACAACTAGCGGAGGCCCTAGACTGCTGCAAAGCAGACGTTACCGCCATTCAAGAAATGCGATGGGATGGGCCGGACAAAAAGAGGATGAAAAACTGCGACATCTACTACGGCGATTGCTATCGACGGCAAAAGCAGCGCTTATTTGGATGCGGATTTGTTATTAGAGGCAGACTTAGGCAAGAAGTCTTGAGTTTTCGGCATGTTAACGAACGCCTCGTAACAATCCGTATCAAGGCTAAATTTGCCAACATTAGCCTCATATGCGCGCACGCCCCCACAGAGGAGAAAGATGACGACACCAAAGATAGCTTCTACGAGCTCTTGGACAAGACTTACGAGCAGTGCCCTAGTTATGACATTAAAATTGTCCTTGGCAATTTTAATGCCAAGCTAGGAAGGGAGGGCATCTTTGGTAGTACTGTCGGAAAGTATAGCCTGCACGACACCACCTCCGATAACGGATTCAGGCTAATCGACTTTGCGGCGGGGCGTAACGTTGTCGTTGCTAGCACGCGATTCCCGCATCTCGATATTCATAAGGGGACTTGGAGATCTCCTGATCAATCAACCGTCAACCAGATTGACCACATTGCGATCGACGCAAGGCACTCCTCCAGTATTATGGATGTCCGAACGTTCCGAGGGGCCAACATCGAATCGGATCATTACCTTGTTGTAGCCAAGGTACGGGTGCGGATATCCCGAGCACCGCAAAGACAAGCTAATACTGCGAGGAAGTTTGACGTCGGACGGCTACAATCGCAAGAGATCGCCAAATCCTTTTCCGATCGAGTCTCCCTCAATCTCTTAAGAGGTCCTATGCTGCCAGCATCAAGTATTGAAGACCAGTGGCAACACTGCCAAAAAGCCATCAGAGATGCCGCCTCTGATGTGCTGGGTTTCACTCGGCCACCAAAACGAAACCCGTGGTTTGACGACGACTGCAGGCAAGCACATGCAGCCAAGCAAGATGCATACAAAGCGGCGCTGCATAGAAGGACCAGAGCTGCTCACGAGCTCTATGAGCAGAAGAGGAGAGACGAGCACCGGCTTCTCAGGAGGAAAAAGAAGGAGCATGAGAAGCGCGCGGTCGAGGAAATTGAGAGATGCTACTCCAGGAATGAAATTCGGAAGTTTTACCAAAAGGTAAAAAATACATGCCAACGACACAAACCCCGAACCGAAGCCTGTAGAGACGAGCAAGGGAACATAGTAGTAGAATCGCAGTCGATGCTGAGGATTTGGAAGGAGTATTTCTGTAGACTGTATAACGGCGACGACGAACCAAATACCGCTGTCAGGCAGAATGAACCTTTCAATTTGGACGATGGAGACCAACAATTCCGTCCACCCGACCTGGATGAAGTGAAGATAGCCATATCTAAGCTGAAATCCAACAAAGCTGCTGGAGCAGATGGCCTGACTGCCGAGCTCTTCAAAGCAGCAGGCGAGGACTTGGTAAGGAGCATACACCAACTCATCTGTAAAATATGGTCGGAAGAAAGTATGCCCGATGAATGGAACCTCAGCATTGTTTGTCCGATCCTCAAGAAAGGAGACCCTCTAAACTGCGCCAACTACAGAGGTATTAGTCTAATTAACATCGCCTACAAGATCTTATCTGCCGTATTGTGTGAACGTTTGAAGCCGTTCGTCAGCAACCTGATTGGTCCATATCAGTGTGGCTTTAGGCCAGGAAAGTCCACCATCGACCAAATATTCACACTACGGCAGATCTTGGAAAAAACCCATGAGCTCCAAATCGATACACACCATCTATCTATTCATCGATTTAAGGCCGCGTATGACAGCATTTATAGAGACAAGCTATACAGAGCTATGTCTAGTTTTGGCATCCCTGCAAAACTCGTCCGTTTGTGCAGGATGACGATGGAGAATGCACGCTGCTCCATCAAGGTCGGTAAAGAACTCACCGAGACCTTTGATGTCAAAAAACGATTTAGACAAGGCGATGCGCTGTCATGCGACTTTTTTAATATCATTCTTGAAAGAATTGTGCAAAACTCGCGCGTCAACACAAGAGGCACAATCTTTCAAAAGTCCGTCCAATTACTCGCATACGCCGATGATATTGACATAATCGGAAGAAAGCAGCGTGATGTCAGTGGCGCTTTCACGAGTATTGAGACGGAAGCGGCAAAGATGGGTTTAACGGTAAATGAGGGCAAGATCAAGTATATGCTGTCAACAAGAAAGGACACTCAACACCGACGTCTCGGACAGAACGTCTCCCTCGACAGATATAACTTTGAGGTAGTTAAGGACTTTGTCTACCTAGGATCCGCTATCAATTCAGACCATGATACCAGCGCTGAGATCAGACGAAGAATAACCCTTGCCAATCGCTGCTTCTTTGGGCTAAGAAGGCAATTGACTAGCAAAGCCCTCTCTCGAACAACAAAAGTGACCCTATATAAGACCTTAATAATCCCATTCCTTCTCTACGGCGCAGAGGCATGGACTTTATCAAAAGTGGATGAGGGTGCTCTTGGCTGTTTCGAGAGGAAAATTCTTCGGGTGATTTTCGGTCCCGTCTGCATAGACGGTGAGTGGAGGAGGAGATACAACGACGAACTGTACGGGCTGTACAGCGACATCGACTTAGCCAGAAGAGTGAAGGTCCAACGACTGAGGTGGCTGGGTCATGTAGAGCGGATGGACACCAATGCTCCGGCCCGAAAAATCTTCGAATCCGCCCCCGATGGACAGCGCAGTAGAGGAAGACCGCGACTCAGGTGGCGCGCGCAAGTTGAAGGGGACCTCAACCCACTTAGCGTGCGAAACTGGAGGCAGCTAGCTAAAGATCGAGCTGGCTGGAGACGCTTGTTGGTTGAGGCCCAGGTCCACCCCGGACTGTAGCGCCGCCTAAAGTAAGTAAGGCTCTAAGTGCAGTATTCGCAACTCTACTTATAATCCAGGATTCCGATTGGCTTTTAGTTAGGCTGGAAAGATGGCACTTCTTTCGAAGTGTCCCCCACCAAACCATCGCACGCCAAAATGGGGTTTCAATTCGTCAATTCCGCTTTGTCTTGTTAACTGCATGTTTTTTGTCCTTGAGGAGTTGTTTCCTACTCCTCGACAATTATCAACTAACAAAGTCCATATGTGAGCCTATCGCTCTTAATCTGTAAACAAACAACAAGTCAGGATCCGCCGTCACATTGAAGCTCTAAAGTACTCAGAATCTGGAGAAAGAGCACCTACCACAGGAGTTCCTCAGTGGGTGCTCTTTCTACGACTAACATCCCCTTGGGTTGACTGTAGCATGCTCTTAATCCAGTCACAAAGTCCGGCATTGAATAGTGTCCTGCCAAGATTTTTAAAAACAGTTTCGTATCGTACTTACCTCGGGGTGAATTCCTTGTGTTGTAGAGACCTTTTATCTGTATTGGGTAGTACTCTACATTAACGTACAAATCTACAAGATGCTCCAGACCTTTCAACAAGAAGGACGATAGACTAGTAAGACTTTAGTTCTTGAATGTGGAATGTGGAAAATTGAGAGCCTGTACTTTCTTCTTCTCGTTTTTAATGGATTTAATAACGATAAAAATAGCCCCAGTTTCATTGCGACACGGTATAAATGCCTATGTGAGATATAATCTCTCCCCTTACTTGGAATGGGGTAATAAAACAAGATCCTTTTATTACTTTCGCTGCCAGTGACCTATGCACAAGCTATTTACATAACTCATACCCGTGTTACAATACCCTTCTATTCTCAGTTTTAATTAACTTATTACTTTCGAGTTCCTCTAGGCAACTAGTATGTCCTTTTATATAAAAAATATAAAAAAAAATTTCCTTTTTTCCCCCTCTCCTCTACATTGTGGCGGGATACTTTCGTCTGAAACCCTATCAGATGCAGACAACTTTCCAACTCCCTGTCACACGAGTAGCTCTCCGAAAAAAAAAAAACACCATTCCCCCTCGTTACATAATTCTATTTAATCCTTTCACAATGACATCAGATGCCTCAAAAATGTAAAAATTCGTTAAAATGTCAACGGAATATTCGTGTAACCTTTTTTAATGGCTTTTTAAACAGTTTTTCTCTTTAAAAAGAATGAATGAAGCAGTAAAGGAAATGCCGAAAGAAAATAAAAAAAATTAAAAGAAATTCTTCAAAGTAATCCCTCAGTGCTCTCTTCAAATACAAGCGTTTTATTCTTACTTTCTTTGTCCCATTCTCTGAAAGAAAAAAAAAGGACGAAAAGAAAATTAAGCTCAAAAAAATGCCTACAGTGTCAAAAATAGAAAAAAAAGAAAAAAAAAACTGTGTCGTTGTCGAATATGTAAATTTCTCTCGTTCAGATTAAAGGACACGAGAGATGATAGCAGATGGACATCATCACAGCACAATGTTAATCCCTTTTTTTTCTCGCTTTTCTTGTTGTTGGTCTTCTTTTTCTTGTTCTTGTTCGCTGAGACTTTAATTATTCATTTGAAATTTAAAATTGCTTGATATTGCGAATATTTAATGCTAAAATATCTCTCTGTCCGGTCACAGGATCGGGGCGGGCGTTAACGTCCGGTGCACCCTCCAGCAAAAACACTCAATTTAAGTGCTGCCTGTAAGGAAGTTTCCTTTTTTTTTTCTTTTTTCAAAAATTTGTGTTCCCAAATGAAAGGAGCAGAAAAAAATAAAAATAAATAAAAATCGCGCAAGGAACTTCTTCCTGTAAACCCATGCTTCATTCACTTGCCCAAAAAAATGGAATTAGAAGATGCGAAGCACAAAAAAAAAACCCGTCTTCATTGGGTGGGCCACGGGAAGAAAGTACTTCACATCATGCCACAGAAATTATCATCATTTTCATGAGAAAAAAAAAGAATTTAAATATCCCTACCTTTCGCCAAGGAACCACCGAAAGAGATGTACAAAATAATTTCGTACCAAACAAGTCAAGCAGAATGAGGTAAGGATATTAAGCAAACCAAAGAATACCAAGAAAAAAGGAAGATGAAGATGGAGAAGAAAAAAAAAACGACAAAAAGGCAGAAACGGATGGAAATATTTTCCGCTATGAATTCTTAAATTGGGCCACTCGCACAGTTGCAAATGCATAATGGAGAAGCGAAACGTTCACTTTTTTTTTGTATTCCTGGCTGCTAATTGTACTCGCTCGTGGTTAGTAGGGTGAAGGTCCTGGTATTATTTCTGTGGAAGGAAATCTTCAAGAAGCTTGTGAATAATATATCCCTTTCATCGTTGTCCTTCAGACACACTCCCTTGCGCTGAGTTTTTGGAATATTCACAGTTCAATTAGACAGATAGAAATCGCATTCTTGTGCTGCAAGGACGAAAGGTATTAACCAAAACTCAGTGTACCACTTGGAGAAAGCTCTCGAAAAGGGCACGAGGTCAGAGAATGGTGGTTGATTCTTGGGAATCTTATAATTTTCGTCGGGAACAGAGATTTTCTTGAGTTTCTTGTTGTCTATTGCCTGTGGCAGGAGCAGCTTTAATGGCCAATAACACGAAGACTTTTTTGTGCAGCATCAAGAATTTAATTAGAAAGTTATGGCATAATATTTGTCTGACCAGTTTATAGGTTCACATCTACAACAACGCACACAAAATAGCGTTTGTGGTATTCGTTAGTTTGTCACAGGTCAACAGTTTCATTATATAATGTTGCTGCAGTGTCCCCTTGAAATTGAGAATAATGGCGTGAACCTTTCAAGTTGTTGACCATTTTCCGGACTAATTGGCGAGGCTTGTTGAATGAGGCCCAGGTTCACTAACATCATTATCCCTAGTTTCGTTTCTATAGTGACCTCAGTTTTCATCTCAAACGTTACTTTTTTTGGCTACTTCGGCCTCCAATGACATCGGAAACGGGAGGACACTTTCTTTACATCAAAAAACTGAACTCATTTCTCATTCAATTTGGGCCAGATCTGTTCAGGATCTTAAAACGTGTCTTACCATTCGTTCTTTTGGGGTACAACAAGTGACAATTTAGTGTTGCCTTCAATGTAAGGGAGACAAGGAATTGTTTGGCCGTTATTAGATAAAGTTTACGTCAAGGACAAAGTTTCTATTACCATCTATTGCTTTAGGAAAATCCGTGTAGAAAAGACACAAATATAAATTTCTCTTGGCACTATTTTCCCACTCATTTCCGGTTGGAATTGTTTGGCCGGAAGATGCTATCAAATACCAGTTTGTGTGTGGTGTAGTCCGTATTTTCGGATACAGATTCGAGAGAGACTTGGTCCGATTACAACAAAAAAAAAACCAACAAGCACATCAAGACCGTATATTACAAGAATCGCTGCTGTTGGTACAAGTCACTGGCCGAGAGGAGATCATGCAGTCAAGCCAGGTATCCCTCAAAACACCATCTGCCGTTACTGCGAAAGAAATGTCCAGCCCTACCGAGCGCCAGAAAACGTACTCTACGCAATCTCATCTTCGACGACCTCCAAGAGATATCCAAAATAAAGGTCAGAGAAACAAATGAAAATTAATTTTCAGCTTATCCCCAAATAGGTCGACTACCAAACCACAGCCTTAAAGTCTGCAATCAGTAAGACTCCGGGGCCATAGCAGCGTTTTCCAGGCGGATATTCTAGCGGTGACAATTATTGCACTTGACTTTGCGATGAAGGCAATGCCACGCGATGGTATCACCTTTTTCATCGACAGCCAGGGAGCACTAAGAACGATACCTGCTGGAAAAGTTAAATCAAAGCTTGTGAAGAGGTTAGTGTTCTTGTCACACAGTATGAGGTAAAACTATACTGAGTTCCTGAATTGGCAAGGAAACGATCTGCGCTGGGCCAAGAGCAAGCTGATCACTCAGTAAAAATCCCTCCACGTAAAGTTAAACACGAGCCAGGAAAGAGATCTCTCGCAGATACGAACAAAAGGCGAAGTTTCTTGGACTCCTGTCAAATATCAAGTAAGCTATGGCCGTTATACAACAAGGCCAGAACTAATACACTGATGCAGGAAGTCAGGAGAATCATTTCAAAGCGTGATTACAGGGCGTACTACTCTACACTACCATATGAAAATGCTTTGGCTAAATGAGGATGATCTTTACAGGAGCTGTGGAGAAAATATTGAAGATGAAACCCATTTCCTCTGCAACTGTCCAGGCCTCTGCCATCTCAGACATAAATCCTTTGGAAGGCACTTCTTCGGGGATACAGAAGAACTTCGTTACTTACCTATCAAGGATATCTGTAGGTTTATTGTTGGGGCTCTACTGATCTGAGTGCGACGCAGAGGGTTCTCTCTTGAATTTATCTATTTTACCTTGTCTATGAATTTATTTATTTCTATAGCACAGTTTTAAGACAACTGATGTGTCTATTAGGCCAAAGCAGTTTCTTTTCTCTTTTCAGAGTAAACCATTGTATATTTCGACTTTATACACGACACGGCCCTATTAAGTACCTATTAAGCTGACTTCGGGTTGTACCCTTATAGGCCGAATGGACTAGTTAAGCTCAGGAGACTAATTAATTTGTCTACTCACAAGTATATTTAAAAAACTCAATGTATAGTAGCCCACAGAGATCTCAACCATGTCTCTATGCTTGTAGAGCTGAATTTCCATTGGTTCCAATGGTAGACCTGAGAAACTGCCTTTCATCTAAGGCCACTCCAATCAGCTTTGACTAAGAAGATTCTATCAAACTTACATACTTATCAGGCCAGCGACCCTTGGAGAGTCTGAGCCTGAACTAATGTCGCTTTCCATCCTTCAAAGTCCCGGGCACGCTGCTTCCAGTGCCAATTCCTGGCATCCGCGATTGCCAGATCTTTTAACCGGAGCGGAGGTTTGGTTTTCCTCTTCTTCGTGAACCAGGTGGCTGGGATTCAAAGATCCTCTTAGCTGGAGCATTCTGGTCCATTCGCTCGATGTGACCGAGCCATTGCAGTCGACGGATTTTTGCCTTCCGGACTACATCCACATCTTTATACAGCTCGTAGAGTTCGCGGTTATATCTTCTCCTCCATTCGCCCTCCTCGCAGACTTGATCAAATATTTGACGTAGTGTTCAACATTCAGCTCCATAAAGCAGGACTGGCAAAACCAGGGTTTTGTAGAGCATGATTTTGGACTTTCGAGTTAGGAGCTTGGGCCCTAGTTGGTTGGACAAATTGAAGTAGCAGCGGTTGCCCAAGGTTATCCTTCGTCGAATCCCCACTAGGGTGTCATTTGTGGAGTTTATGTTTGCCCCGAGGTAGATAAACTCTTAGGTTTTGACCTAGACGGTGTTCGACGGATCGGTTTTTTTTAGACAGCATGTACTTTGTTTTATCCTCGTTAATTGTGAGACCAACTCGTTGGGTTTGTTCTTCTATTGGTGATAGCTTGAGTGTTTTGTTGACGATCTTGGTGGTCCAATGAAAGTGAGACCGCAGACTTTCCGAAAATTGATTGTTTTTCCTTGACAAACTCACAGAAAATAATTTTTATACAACTACGAGTACAGATACGAGTTCTTGTTCTAGATTACAGTTCCTCTATTGCATTTCTCGTTATGAAATAGAAAATGTTCGGTGTCTCGGAAAATGGATTCCAGCTCTCACCTGTACCGAAAGTAATCATTTCAAATGCAACAGTCAGATAGGTATCATCTTCCATTACCTACGGTGTATCGTTCTAAAATTGGATATGCCAACCCTTTGGCTACATGGCGTCGCGTCGGTAAGGCAATACCTTAGGTGTTAAAAGCTCTTTCACATTCGTTACAAAAAGGAAATCGCTCCTTGATGCGTAATGTTGAGAGGAGCAACCGCGCATCATTAAAATGCAATTAAAACTCGCTAAAGGACGAATATCCCCCATCCATGCATAAAGGAAAAAAGAAACACCAGCGACAACAAAAATAAGCCGAAACACTTATCCTTGCTTAAGTGGTCGCAGTTTTTTTTTTTTTTTTGTGTTAGCGTATCCTCTTCTGGTGTATTTTATCCGTTCCTAGACGACAACGCCGACAACGACGACGTCAGGAATGAGTTTTGTGTTAAAATTAATTTCGGGACATGCCGCAGGTAGAGACGGAAATTTTCTTCTTTCTTTTTTATTTTGCATTTCACGGGTTGTCCTTTGTCCCAAGGACGAGTTCAACTGAAAAGAAAAGGACAACCAAGACCAAAACGGAACTAAAAATAAAGAAAAAGAGGAAAAACCGACAAATTCCGGAAATCTAATTTAGGGCTAAGAGCCTTTCCACCATAATTTTATTTTCTTCTTCGTAATGGTTTCGTACTTAATGCTTGTCGTTGGTTCCCCGATGTCGATGGGTTTTGTGGGGAGAGGAGGAGAGAAGACTCATACCAAGCATAGCGTAGACCAAAAAATCCAGAGGTTCGTTAGTGAATTCTTTATGATGCAGAATTTTTCAAGGTGTATCCGGTCTGTGCTGCAGTTGAGCATTAACGGGTTAAGTGAATCGAATAAGGGTGACGTGGATTTGCTTTCTGCAAAAGCGTTAGCGACGGCGACGACAATGCGAATAAGAAATTGCGAATTTAACGTCTGGTCGAGCAGGTATGGTTTATGCTTATGATTTTGGGCAAGGAATGGTATTCCTTTGTGCAGTCACGGTACAAGTGCTGTTTGGCTTAAATGGGTAATAGTCAAACAGCGTTTGATTTATGTCGGCGGTAATTTATTCAAGACTGTGCTTGAGGTTTTAAGTTTGAAGTGGTGTTTAATAATTTGGGGGAGCATCCGAAGACCTTAGGCATGGCTTGGTTTATCTGATGTGTATTCACGGTTGCATGCTGGTACCTTCCAATGAAAAGGTGGTGGAGCTCTGTCTTTCATGTGCGGACTGCTCCTTCAAATTGTGGGTGTAGCTGTCAGTATTTGAATAACATCTATAGCTATGGCCTTCTTCAATCACATGCTGACGAGTTATAGGCTTTTAGGACCTACAAGCTTGCTTACTAGTTCATTGTGAAAGCCTGAGTGTGAGACATAATTCTATGATACAATCACCTCTGCTTCTGGCTTTTGATTCCCATGGTTCCGCCCTTAAGCATTTTTCCATTGGCAGACTTTAACGGCATCTGCTTCTGGCCTTCACAAGTGTTCGCCTCATCTTCCTTTTTATCTTCGGCGATCTACTCTTCCGAAATTCTTCATCACCATGGCTGACATGCTTTTAAACCCATTCCACCAGACCTCTATCGATGTTAGCACATGCTTCGAGTTAAAGACCGTCCTATATGTGCTCTCAGTCTTTCACATTTCAATGCATATGTTCTGCATCTTCCTGCTCTTCTTTATAATTAGGGTAGATTGAAGAATCATCGTGCGCGAACCGATGCTGATAGAAACGAAAGCACCCATGTCTGGTAAGAATATATTTGGCTCAAGTACTTCTCCTTCCCCATGTGGGACGATCTTATGGACGTACAATGTACAACAGCGACCCGATCCGACATCTCTACGATGTGAGCGATAGACTCCTATTCAATTTAGATATACCTGAGCCTTATCATCGCATCACTTGTGGCCGTTTTTCGATGGTCGCCAGGCGCTTACAAGACAGCAGTTCTACATGTAAAGTAAAGATGTGCTACCACTTTTTATTCCAAACGCTCAGTCGTGACCATTTTCTCACAATAGGTTGAGGACACCCAGTTCTGTAGAGAGTTAGACCAATAAAATAGACATTTATTGGGCATTCTTCCCGTTAGTAGTATGTGATACATATAAAGGGTCTTCCAATAGGGATTTCCGAACTTTGACAGTTGGAGCTACATCTATCAAATTAGCTGTCATTTATTCAGTCTGTTTTGCCAAATAACCATCGACGGATATAGCGTTCAACACACGTGCAAATAATAAAATTGTTTTATCAAAATGGGTGTTCTGTTCGGGCAACGTTCCGCGCGCTTCGCCCATTTTACGGTCACCATAATTGTCCTTCCGAGAGGACAATTCGCAGTGTGATGGATAAATTTGAGTCAACTGGTTCAGTAAACGATCAACCAACACGTCGACGTTGACGAAACTTAAGATCTACTGAAAACATCGCCGCTGTCCGCGAAAGTGTGCAGGAGAATCCGAGGCAGTCGATTTCACGTCGCTCACAAGAACTCGGCCTTTCGCAGACCACAACTTGGCGAATTTTTCGTCGTGACTTGGGCCTGCACCCGTATGAAGGTAAACGACCATAGACAACGACGTGTGTTCGCTGAGCAGTTGGAAACTGACCCTTATTTTCATCGAAAAATTTCTTCAGCGATGAAGCCCATTTCTGGATGAATGGGTACGTCAACAAACAAAATTGTCGAATTTGAGACGATACCAATCCCCATGAGATCCAAGAGCGTCCAATGCATCCCGAAAAAGTCGCTGTTTGGTATGGATTTTGGGCTGGCGGTGTCATCGGTCTATATTTCTTTGAGAACGACGTTGGCCATCGCTATAGGTCGATGATTACCAACTTCTTTTGGCCTGAATTGGACGAACTGGACACCAACGAAATGTGGTTTCAACAGAACGGCGCTACGTGCCACACAGCTCACGCCACATTGGAAATTCTGCACGAGCGATTCGAGGGTATGGTCATCTCACGTGGAGGTGATGTGAACTGGCCACCGAGATCGTGCGATTTGACCCCGTTAGACTTTTTCTTGTGGGGTTTTCTGTAGTCGCAGGTCTATGCGAATAAGCCACAAACCACAGCGGCCCTCAAAGCCAAAATCACCCATGCTATTGGTCAAATTCAGCCAGAGTCATGGAAAATTGGACACTTCGGATGCGCGCCACCCAGAGCCGCGGCGGACATTTGAACGATGTTGTATTCCAAACATAATGGCATCGATAGGCCTTTCAAACGAATTTCGGTGATATCTCACACACACTTTGTTTTATTTAAATTTAAAGATAGGAGCGCTTAATGAAAGACCCTTTGTTTATTTAAATAGCTGGTGTTAACGACTCTTACAATTTTCTTCAACAGGACACAGCCTACCCGATAACTGACAAAGAGCTGCGTTTTTAGATTTCATACTCAAAAAATTCTTTCTTGTATGGCATTTTTCAGAACCAGGACACAGGTTATCAATTGCTGAAGATTTTACAATGTGTACCAGAAGGTCAACGGTGAGAACCCCATAAAATACAAAAGCAAGTTGAAAGGTCGACAAACCCCTCTAAAACTCCACACATCAGTGAAAATCAAAAAAGAACTCTACCTTAGAGCAATGCTCGTCCTTTTTCTTTTGAACCAATTACTCACCTAATTGACCCTCTGTGTCGCACTAGTCTGTCACATTAATAAGTCACACAATCACTTTGCGCTAACAAAGGAGAGCAATTCCTCACACCCTAAATGATACCAAGTTGCCGGGGTACGACTAAGGTATGCATCTTCGGTCGAGTACCTTTCGTCTCTCGATGAAGGAAACGAATTCACAGGTTGACAGGCGTCAAGTATACGATTCGAATGTGTACTGTACATACATATATGTATTTGTATTTGTATAGTAGTTCATGTTTTTTTTTTTCGTCCTGCCCATCCTGCAGCAAAGTTTATTACACGAAATTTCAATTTCCTTTAATTTTTCATTCAGCCTTCGTCTTGGTGAAGAACTGTTGAACGACCAGGTGGTGGCATGCGGCGGGATCTTGTGCAAAAATTCCTTTCAACCTAATAAGCTATAAATTTTCTCCAACTTTTATAAAAATGTTCTTTTCTCTTTCTTTTCGGGTTTTTTTTTTTTTTTTAATTTCAAAGGGTCGGGCTTTATGTATTTTTTTATTTTTTTTTTTCTCCTGAAGCAGTTGGGTTTTTCTGTGTGTCTCTTGGAAATTTCAAGGATATATTTTCCTTTTTGCTTTTTCGCTTGCTTACCAATTCCACACAATGGAGAAATTGCAATGAAAAGGCTTTCAAAAGGCACCGTCTGTGGTGGCAAGCGGTGCGATAGTTGCAGGAAACCAAGCTAATGCCCGTGGTAATGTTTATGGATTTCCTTTTTGGGGAGTTTCTTTTTTGAATGTTGCGAACGATGTGTTGACTGGATTCTAGCCTTGGGAGTTTTGTAGATGTTAACGGATGGAAGGTGAAGACAGGAAAGCTTCAAATTAAGTCCAAAGAGAATGATGTGTGTTATAAGTGCCGGAAGCTATAATCAGGATGTTAGTTAATCAGTAGTTGGTTTTTTACTTTTAATTTTTGTGTTAAGTACTTCTATTCAAAGGATCAACTATTTAAATGTGTCAGAAGTGGAGTTAATTTAAAAAACGTTTTAGAAAGAGTCAGACATCTGCAACAGCCATGATGGATGAGAATTTAATGTTGAAAAGGACGGTCTGGTAGAGCATGTTAAACTAGAGCCATAGCTACATAATTAACCATGATACTCTTGTATACCCCCGCAGTGGTTGCACCTTAAAGAAAAAAATAAGAAAAACGCGCTCGTGGGGGTTATGATGACAGCACTACACCAGATATTGAAACCCACGTGGTATTATGTTTCAGTCTTGTCTCCGCAGGATGTTGTCCCGATTTCAAAATAATTGTAAAGAATTTGATGGTATAATTGTCTCCAACCTTCTGATGTCATTGATGTCATGTCATATTCAGGGTGACCAACTCTTCAAGTCATATGACCATTCAACTGTGGAGTTGACATTTGGTTTTCGCAGTTTAGGTTATTGTGAGAAGCTTAAAGGAATCCTTTTCAACCGATTGCAGATAGTCTGCATACTTTCCTTAACGCCTTCCAACCTTTTCTATATGTCTTGCGATTGCTATGACTAAGCTAAGATCATTCGTTCAAGACTTTTGAAGATTCAGCAATATCCTTTCCTATTTAAAATGAGAAATTGACTGTCAAACTGTAAATGAAAGGTGTCCACTTCTTTAAAATATTAAAGCAGCTTGGAGCAGAGTTGCTGTTGGAACATGCAAGTTGCAACTTTTTTGATTGGTAATTAGCCTAACTGAAACTTTTTTAACGAGGTAGGTTCATACATACGAGTACTTCATACGAATAAATTCGGTTAGAAGGAATTTTCGTGGATATGTTGGTCTTCACTGGACACATTGTAAGGCCCAAAATCTATTAAGAAAACATTTATCACAAATGAAGACCCATAATTCGGCACTTAAGTGATGCCATCTTTTAAAGGTCTTCCAATAGGGACTTCCGAACTTTGACAGTTGATAGCAACCATATTGTTGAAGCTACATCTGTCAAATTGGCTGTCGTTTATTCAGTCTGTTTTGTCAAATCACCATGGGCGGATATAGCGTTCAACAACACGTGCAAATAATTAAATTGTTTTATCAAAATGTTCAAAGTGTTCTGTTCGGGCAACGTTCCATTCGAAAAATCATCAATTCAGCGGTCAGGCCCATTTCTGGATGAATAGGTACGTCAACAAACAAAATTGTCGAATTTGGGACGATACCAATCCACATGAGATCCAAGAGCGTCCTATGCATCCAGAAAAAGTCACTGTTTGGTGTGGTTTTTGGGCTGGCGGCGTCATCGGTCCATATTTCTTTCAGAACGACGTTGGCCAGGCCTATAGGTAGATGATTACCAACTTCTTTTGACCTGAATTCAATGCAATGGATACCAACGACATGTGGTTTCAACAGGACGGCGCTACATGCCACACAGCTCACACCACATTGAAAATTTTGCACCAGTGATTCGAGGCCATGGTCATGTCAAATTGGACACTTCGGATGCGCGCCCCCCAGAGAAGCCGCGGCCGACATTTGAAGGATGTTATACTCCATACATAATGGAATCGATAGGCATTTCAAACGAATAAAAAATGTCGATGATATCTCACACACACTTCGTTTTAATTAAATTTAAAGATCTGAAGCGCTTAATGAAAGATCCTTTACATCTTTTTTGCCAACAAAATAAGAAAAACATGTATGGGACCCTTTTAAATAGCAAAGCATAGGTAGACGAACTACAACGCTACCTAAAATTATAGTTGTCCATCGAAAAGTTCTGTCCAAAACGGTGTAATGTCTCAGTGTTCAAAGGCAATATATACTTTGCATTCTTCTCATTTACAGTCAGACTTATTTTGCCTTCTTATTCGATATCATCGCCAGTGACTACATCCTTTTTTCTGCCGATAATATCAATTTCATCTTCCTAAGAACTGCAAACCCTTTTTGGCTTATCTTCTTACTCACTGGCTCTGGCATAGAAGAATCTCACAACGAGTCCGTCTACCCAACATTAACCGACATGCGAGAACCATCTGCCATCCTACCGCAATTAAATGAGCAATCTCCTCCTCCAAGCCATTTAGAGCTGCAGCTGGGGATGACAATGTTCAAGCACTACTGCAAGAGAGAGCTGATATTATAGCATCCAGTCTGTCTAAGCTTTTTAGTTGCAGCTTAGCTCTTGGACATACCGGGCAAGCAGTTACTGAAGCAATAAGGTTATAAGGGTTTATATACATATCTATCAAGTTCCCTGAGCTATGACTTTGAGCAAAGAAAAGACGTGCCTTTTGCTTCGGAAACCTGTAAAGAAAAATGGATGATGTGTAGCAAATTGCTTTTAGCAATCGAGATAAGGTGTATGAACCTGGAGGTCAGCATTACACAAGTCCTCCAATTACGTGAAGGACTAGCCCCAAAGAGTCCTTATTGTTCGGGGCGAGCGGGACAGTCGCACATCAAGTAACGAAAATATCAAATTTCTTCTTCGCAGCTTCTTACAGCTTCTGCAATATTCGTTGTGACGCACACCAAAAAATTTCCTCATGAATATCAATAGCGGTAGAGATACAAGAGACGATGATGAACTGCATGTTGACTAAGCTTAACCAAACAAAAAGATATCTTGTTAAAACATGGGCGACCATGGCTATCAAATATGAAAGCCACCTTTTTTATGCATCTTTTGCGGGCCATGGCATTCAAAAATGATAGCTACTACGAAAAATTGGGATAGGAATACAAAATGCTTGGCATCTTACGATGAGCTTGATGTATGTACTTGGTTTGCTCAAAAGTAAGGCACCTAGTGGAGACATTTTATTTTGGCACCCAGGTTAATTTTTCCAAAATTGGAGTGGTAGTCCATGTGTTCAAGGGCGTCCATAAAGACCGATGTGTCTAGCTGGACGCAGCATGTATTGAGTTGACTAATGGCTTCATTTTCATCTTTCCACCCGTGAAGTATGCAGTGCCCACCCGATTTCGTACAAGTTCATTAGCCAGTCGTTACCTGGGATATTCATATCCATTGGCACCCAGCGTTTTTTATTGTAAACACTTTTTGCAGATTTTTTCAAGCCTCGATCTTAACATCGCAGATTTCGGAGCCTTAATGCCTGCCCGGGTTGTCTATGACAGACAGTATTTGTTCTTCCAGTTATGTAGTTCTGACGAATAAAATCTCCAGCCTGCGTAATGGCCTTGATTTCGACTTAGATAATAATGCATTCGTTCTAAATATATTCGAAGGGAATGGTTTACTGCTGGGGATCTTTATTATACCTTGGCTCCCGTGCCAAAGTCCTTACAGGAACCATCAGCGTAAAAAGCCAGTTCTTTTACTTTTACTGAATATCTGTTTGGTCTTGACAATTGCCAGAAGTCTTATGCCATCTGCCATCAGAGTTATATGATCAGGGTCTGTCAACCTGTTTGCAATCTCTTATCGTCATAATTTAGAGGCATGACTGTAGGAAGCTACAGTCTTTCTCTCCTTAGCCTTACAGCCAGTTTAGCTCCAGTTATTGTTGAGGTTTAAAAGTTGGTATTGCTCCTCGACAACCTTCCATCATACTAACGAGCCGGACGTAAGAGTGGATCCCATAACCACCATTTTTAGCCAGTACACCTCAGCTGGTTTGAAAACAAACGTATTACTGAGCGCCTTTTTGCATGAGTCGAAGACTACACACGCTTTCTCGAAGAGCTCATCAATATTGTATTTTCAGTTTAGTTTCGAATCTAAAATAACATTCTATCCTTAAAGACTCAGTACAACCCCCCATTCTTTGGAGGTTGGAAGGTAAAGATTGATCTCTAATTAGTGAAAACGACATGTTCTATTTTCAAATAATTAACTCCCAGCACTCTGCACCTGACCCAACTATCGACCAGTAGTAGTGCATAACTGAGTGTTTCGTTAAAGACTGGAAGGATTGAGGATATCAAAATCGGAGTGCGGCACGTCATAAAACAAATCTACTTATATCCCGTGCAGTTTTAAGTTAACTATAGATTTTCTTTTAAAAGAGTCTTCCATTGACGACCGTCTTAAGCATTTTCCACAGTTACGCCCTAAGTTTCCTGCAAACTCGTGAAATAAAATTCTAAATTGTCCTTTTGACCCGCTATCTGCCCAGCCCCTTTGTTTACACCCCATAATCTTGCTACATTTACAGATCATTTTCATTTCATAAGCATTTTTCCTTTACGATCTTCATCCACTCTTGACATCCTTGCACCACAACAATGTCCAAGGGCATCGATTAAAAGCTTCTCCATCATTGTGGTACAGAGCACACCGATTTACAGCTATCTCCTTGTGCTTTATCACTCTAAAAATGGTAGTAAAACGCCCTCGTTCACCATAGACATTAAACCAAACAATGAATTTTCTTTCAGGCAAATATCTTTTCCCTGCAAAACCACTACAAAGTGAAGCGCCCAAAGAAAAAGGAATCTCGTAACATGCATTCAAAGCCTGGAAACGCTGAGAATTCATGACCTCAGCATAACATCGACACAATGATAACATTCTCGGTATTGTAATTTATGTGATATCCCTTACGGATGGCTATGTGAAGGCGCTAGGCACCAGCCGCAGCGACAGTAACAACACGAAGGCAGCATCATCGGCGATATAACCGAAGGGCAAGTAACGATGTAAGGATCTGCTCGGTGCATCCGGTTGAAGAAATAAAAATTTGTTCAGAATGTTATCACAAGGAAGGAGCGCGCGTTCTTCCTGATATTCTCTCTCTCTCGCCCTCTCTCTCTCTTTCGGTTGCTCAGAGTGTCATGGCACCTCGAGCCAAACAAATAAAGGCGAGCGGTCGGTCGGTCCTGTCCTGGCTTGGAAAATCATAACCATTGTTGTTGTTGATACTGATGTTGCTGTGTTACGATTTTTTTTTTATCGTCATAATGCAAAAGTTAGTTTTACTGGGTTTGCTGTTTTTTTTTGTGCTCCTTGTGCATGCATCTGGGGGCATTAGAGTCCTTTGGAACCGTAAAAAAGTTTTGCATTTCACGCTAAAGTTACGTGTATCCGTCTTTCACCAATAAAGTGCAAATGCCATCGTAAATATTGTAGAGATGGTCATAAGGATCGACTATGTCCGTGTTCATTGACATTTGGAAGCATGATACGATTTGCGTTGTTTGCTGATGAGCACGAAAGGACACCGACTGACGTCATTAGCTAATGACATGGGTTGGCTTTTAATGGGACTTTTTTGTTGTTTTTGTTAGAGTCCTCTCAGGTGCAATAAAATACGTTGACAAGATAATTTTTCAAATTAAAGATGCAAACAGAAATAGTTTCCTTTATAGCACTATAGAGAGAGATCCTTGCTTTGATGACTATGCATTTGTTCGAAGTTTAGGTTTTAAGTATCCTTAGATGGGGAATAAAACTGAGTGCTAATGTGTAAAACGTGAATGCGCAGCTGCCAAGGTTTTATAGACTTAAAAGAATGTTAAACGTAGTTTATTCCGAAAGATAACGATTAATTTTGAACTAAAAGGGGATTTAAATGAATTTAATCAGTGCTGGTTTTTCCCAGCACCTTGCGGAAGTAAAGGGTGGTTAAGTTTTAGGGGCCGATGTTGATTTTGAATAAAACACAAATTATTTAGGAAATTATTGTCATTTCTTTTTATTATAATAATATTGGTATGGTTCAATTATGTAAAATAAATAAATAAATATTTGGCGCGACAGCTCCTAGAGAGCCGAGGCCTAGCTTTCCCACAACCATTCATGTTTTGCGTGTTATATTCTTCGCACAAATTGGAAGGGATCTACAGTTTTACTGCCGACTCCGAACGGCGGGCTGAGAAGCTTTTTCATGACAGATTATACTCTTGCAAGATTGTCAGGCCTGCGAAGGGTTCAATTATGTATGGAACAAAATATTGGCCAAATGGCTGCCGCGACCTCGGCGGCACACCTCCATCCGATGGTCCAAATTTTCGATGACGCTGAGGCGTTATTGAGGTTCTATGCCATTAATGTGCCGAATTATCTCATCCTTTAGCTCTTGAATTGTTGCTGGCTTATCGACGTACACCTTTTCTTTCAAATAACCCCAAAGAAAGAAGTCCAACGGTGTCAAATCGCATGATCGTGGCGGCCAATTAACATCGCCACGACGTGAGATAACACGGCCATTGAATTTCTCCCGCAAAAGAGCCATTGTTTCATTAGCTGTGTGGCAAGTGGCACCGTCCTGTTGAAACCACATATCGTCCACATCCATATCTTCCAATTCGGGCCATAAAAAGTTCGTTATCATCTCACGATAGCGAACACCATTCACAGTAACTGCCTGACGGCACTTCAGCCACACTATCGCGAACAGCAGCAATATTTTCTGCAGTACGAGCCGTACGAGCATGCACTGATGTTTTCACATCTCCTACAGACCCGGTTTGCTCAAATTTTTGCACAATTTTTCCGATTGTACGCACATTTGGACGATTAAATTGACCGAAAAAATCATGAAGTGCACGATATGCATTTTGATTTGAACGCCCATTTTCATAATAAGCCTGAATAACTTTAACGCGTTGCTCGATTGTGTATCTTTCCATGGTTCAAATTGAATTAGTCTGAAATTGAGAAATGTCAAATGAAATGCAGAAAAAAACTTGACGTTTAGGTGTGGTTCACATTCAACATCGGCCCTTAAAATTTAACCACCCTTTATTATGGGGCAGATTGTAAAGGTATTGTTAGAATCCCCTGGTTAAATTTGATATCGACTGCCTATAATTTGGTCCACCACATCTGATGATAAGGGCAAAAAAGTGTAAATTTATAGACTTCAAATTCTCATTGAAAATTCTTCTTTCGTCTTTGGACAAGTCCACTATTGAGACCATAAGACTGTCCTTGATTGTGTCGGACTACAATTTGTGTGTTGTTTCCACAATCTTTCTTAGATACCATGTCACTAAATCTAAATTTTTTAAGTCAAGTTTTATCGCAACGACGGAATGTGCATTAGTCTGTGACCCCTCTCTTATAGGTGATAGTTTCAATAGCTTTAGAACAATTATTGGAGGAAAAGATTGGAGATCAGTGTTTGTCTACGTTTGAGACCAACTAAAATGGTGTGTCTTGACTTGGCAGCACTTCTGGTGGTGTAAGTGAGTTTCAGAAGCATGGTATGAAAGCCGATTAAAGAGTGAGATTGCTCGATAATATCGAGCCGATGTCGCCATACGTATGAAGCTTCTTCAGATGCTCCTTTGACCTTTGGAATGAAACCTGGTCTCGATATTACTCTTAAGTCTTAAAAAATGTTGCTGTCATTAGTGGACGTTCGAAGAAAATATGGTCAATCTTGACAGAAGCCTTTGTAGTACAGGTGAGACTACTTTGCTCATATGTTGTCTGCGATCGAGTTTTACCAAGCCTTGATTAATCAGTCACTTAAAACGGTTCGCAGGCTGCGAAGAAATAGGGAGATTAAGAGTGAATATCTACAGCTTAACAGTCTCCTAGCTCAAGAGGAGAGTGGTCCTCGATTAAGGTATATTTGCTTTACTAAAGTGTGGCTTTGGTGAAGAGATTCTCGAGCTGAAGCATCTTTTTAAGTCACATTGCATAGATACTTCCACTAGCTTTAATGTAAACGTTTGATTTGTAGAATGACTCCGTTTTCCCTAAAGCCTAACTTCGGTTTGTACGATGAAATCTCAAGAAGCTAGTCAGTATACAAACCTGCTTTTTACTCATGCTGAGGCAGGCGTCACACCAATTTCTAATCTTGTTACAGATAAGTTCGTAAGCCTGCCTCAGTTAAGAGGTCATCCTAGGGCTAAGCCCTTTACATGCTTCGTTCTCCGTCTTGGATCTGCGCACTCCTGGCTAAGTTCCAATAGAAGTCTCGGATCCGTCCGTGGACTATTTGATTTATCAGATTTTTTGTGCAGTTTGGAGTCAAACTTTGTGCTAAAGCCCTGTCCGGTGACCATGTTGTTCATAGCTCTGTCTCTGCACACGATAAAGTTCTCAATTCTAGAGCCATCTTTTATTGTCCCTAGTGTGGCTTTATCGGCGATTTTAGAGACCGAGCTAAGTAAGCAACATCTATTTCAAAAAAGTGATCCCACCCTAGGACCCTAGGAACACCCTAGGATAATGACGGTTCCAACTGTGGTATACAAAACGATTCATAATATCAGGAGTAGTTGGCATTAAAACGTTGGCTCAACTTTTAACAAGACACTCTTTTGTGTTCTTGAAACAGAAGCTAATACGAAGGAGAAGGACAGTGTTCAACTTGTTTGGAACTGCTTGACTTCACAAAAAAAGTACGATCGAAGGAGATCGCTGACAGCCAAACGTGGCTTACCTACCGGACGTTTAAACTCTAGAAAATCTAAGAAAAAGCTGTTCCTTATACAGACTGTATTAAAGAAGCAAAATGCACAAGCTCGCGAGCTTCATTGACCAAGCTGGGATTTAGCTCTTTATTGACATGTGCCAACTTTTCCGAGAACACCAATAGACTGAAGCACGTACAGTTGTACGGTTGACCCATCAAAGGTCAGAGCAATGAAACTCAAAGTCTTTCAATTCCCTAGAACCAGAAGCAGTCAAGGATTCTTAACACTGCTCATAGTCGCAGTGTTTTTTTTTCTTCCTAGCTAAGACTCGAGGTCCACGGAGTTCTTGTAAGAATAACCTTGCAGTCGATAAAGAAGGCAATGAAGTCGCAAACGGTAACTGGTTCTTAAAGCCTCTTTTGTACGGAAGCAAGTCACCTCTATCACACTTTTCCTCTGCGAAGATTTACCTACTTCCCTTTTAGAAATGACTTCTTCACTAGCGTTTAATTTGCTTCATTTCATGAAACATAAAAGAAAAAGCTTCCATTCCGAGATTAAAAGGGATTTAGTGTTTCTCCCCAAAGTTCACGTGATGTAACTAACAACGAAGGCTTTGGCTACCTGAATCAACACGAATCAAGCTTAATTCTATTGCACAGCACCTTGAAAAGTGTTGTCCATTAAAAATGGTTCACCCAAACCATGGGAAGCTGTAAAAAGAAAAATTTACCAAACAGTCTGACCCAACTAACCACAAACTTTTTTTTTTCTCCATGCCACAGGCAATCCTAAGCCTTTTCTCATTAAGCGTTTAGAGTGGAAACCTTTTAAGCTCTTTCAGTCCAGCCGCAGTTGATTCCAGTTTTTTTTTTCGTGCATGTGTATGTAGGTAAAACTTGAACAGGACATCCATTAACGTGATGTAAATATACGACCACACTGCAACAACAATCGACTAAGCCACACGAGACACGAGAATAAAAACTCTGCGACCATTCAAAGGCCATTGCAACCGGTTAAATTTGTTAGGAAAGAGCAGCATTCAAGCACCCTGCATGCAATCAGAAATCCTAAAGCAAAATATCCTTAAAAGATGCACATCACTTCTTTTTCTGTTGTTGCTCTGCAGGACATCCACCATGAACCGAGGAAAACTACAAGGAAAACAAACACCATTCGTTTGCCACTCCCCATTTAACGAAGCGCAAAGTGTTATTAGTTTTCACAAATATCCTTGCGCGCACAGAAATCCCTCACACGAGAGAAAAACTACAGGAGAAGTGTTTTTAATCGGCTCCATAAAGGACGAACGGAAAATACCGACCAGAATGCACAGGACATGCGAAAAAGGAACAACAATTGTAAGCCCATCATTGTGGTCTTAAATAAAAATCCCGAAAAATTAAAATAGACACTAGTCAGTGAGGATCCTGCTGGTTTTCCCTCGCCGGCTTTTCTGTTGCGTTAGCCTTTGTGTAACTAAACTCCTCGTGGAATCACAGACTCATAGTTTCACAAAAATGTTGAAACTACAAAGTATCATTGAATGGACAGTTTTGGAATAATCCCCCTTGAAATACCGAAAGGACACGAGCGAGAAACGAGAATGAACGTGGAATGGAAAAGGTATGGCAATGCACTTTTATTCCTCGTCCATCGTCGTCCGTAAGGACAAATTCAAATCCGTTTGGAATGGAATAAATTTGCAATGCGAAACAAGACCGTTCGTCTATTCTAACACAGTTTTTTTTTTCCTTTTGCATGCACTCTTAGTTGTATCTGATTGTTGCTTCTCGAAATCCTGTAGATCCTTGAAAAAGATGTTCCATGGATGATATAGTGGGAGAGAGAGGTGGTGCTGCCAGTTTTGTATTTGGTGTCGCTCATATCCAAGAGTCGTCCACTTGCGGAACGACAATTTCACTGTAGCGCTAAGCAAACGAACTGAAGGGACCGATGGAAAACAACGGACAGCTCTGGCCGACTCCGTTGTGTGTCGTCCCGCAACAGAGGTTTATCAAATGAGATTCTAAACTGGGATACGGCCTGTGCCATCATATATTGTGTGTGTGTGTGTGTGTGTGTGTAGTGGCAATGGAACAGCAAAACAAATTTCATGGTATTATAAGCAAAGTAAACTAGTCCTGTGCCAGGACAACACAGCGAATGTATTTGGGAGCCACTGTCGTTGTAGCCATCGCGTCAGACTTCCTGTTGAAGTGGAGGATTTGTATCGAGACATTTTTAGGGGATCATTGTGATGTGAAACCCAGACAGAAGAGCCTGCATACAAACAGCGAGTGTAATTACACTTCAAGGATGCGTTTTGCCAATGCAACCGTTGTGGTGTGCAGAGGCATTCATTGTATGTGATGGGACAGATGACATCATTGCAGATGGCCTGATTGTGATTTTTCCAATTTTTTCTCCACTCTTCTCTCTCTTCTATTGTGCGACCTAAGTTGGCTAATGGAAGTTTATGTAACGAAGCCACAGTTGTCACTAAAGCAAAGCACCGAGGCGTATGTTTTGGTATAACTGTGTGTGATATGTAAGAACTTTCGTTATGTCGTCACATTTTTAGAAGTGGTTAGATTAAATTGAAAGCCAACGGAATGACATATAGTGGACCGTTGGACAAGGCAAAAAGGGACACATTTTCGAAGAATTTGGAGAAGGTTTTTGACTTAAAGGTATAACAGGGCGTTTGAGGCGTTACTATTGAGAGGAAAATAGCTCTCTAGCGTCTGAAGTGAAAAGAAAGAACCACTTTTAGTCAGGTAAGGGTTTCTTAACCCATTTAGGTCGAGTATAACAAACAGGAGAGGGTTATTAAGCCGAGTGATTGTCTTTGTGTGGTCCAACAGCTCCACTTTTTGGTAAAAAAAATGTGTGTTTGTGAACCTTCAAACCATACAGGGCCTCAAGAACACCTGTGTAACATTTAGTGTTCTACTGAGACTTCAATTCATTCTCGACAATTCTGCGTAATTTTTGCTAAGGTCTACCCACTTTTTGGCCACCGATTCATTGCCACCTTCTCCTTCTCCTTCTTATGGTTGTGTTTATGAATTATTTGATCTTTACCTTGCAAAGTTGTTGGCTCAAACGATCAAAGGCAGACATCGACTTGCGAAGAGTTGCAACCGATATTGCTGGTCGCCTACTGACTGATTCGACTTACGAAGTGAAAGGTTCATCAAAACTTAGAACAAGCAAAATATCGGGACGGGAGATATGATCACTCAATGGCTTAAAGGTAAGGTTGCCACCGATTATTAAGCCAACTGAGAGAGCTTTGGCAAAAAGCTGACCGGAGAACATATTTACGGACCTACTGAAGTAAAGAAGGATCGGAAAACTTAAATTGTCGCCACTGTGCCTGACCTAGTTCTAATAAAGTAAAAGTACTTACAGTATGAGCTCTCGACTTGTGAAATGCCTTAGCCTGACTCATCTTTCGTCTTTTTCGTCGTCAATACCAGACAAGCTGCTTCTTAAAATTCAGATCAATCTGCTGTAGTATGCCTCTTTAAGGTCGATAAGGAGGTTGTGAGTTTCGTCTTGAAATTTATTGATTTCTGACAGTTCATATTTCAGACATAAGGTACGTTTTCGTCCACCAATAAGTTAGAAAGGTTATGAGGCGTCTTCGGTGATTTAAACTTTTTCAATAGCAGCTCCGACTTGTTCTTCGATGGGCTGCTGACTGTGTGACTGCTCCTGTGTTACCTAACTTCGCTTACCACGGTGGTAACCGTGTAAGTTCCTCCCTTTGATTCTTTTCTCTACTTTTGGTCAACCCACTGTTAGCTTGTAAGCTTGATTAAATCACGTCTTTATAATATTTATCCACTGGGTGCAGTCTGCACGACGCTTTTATGTTTTCTTATGGTATCCCATCCGAGTTTTAGCGATGGGTACGGCCCTAGGCTTGTGGATGTACTTGCCTTTCAAGAGAAGCTGTTATAGTCTTTGCAGTGTTTCTTTCTTCGAAGACATCCATTATCATTCTTAACCCGCCAATGGTGACCCACTGGTCTGTGAGACCGGGTGTGTTAAAAAATTCGAATAACTTTATTCTCCGTTATTGTTTTTGTTGCAATTTCGAGTAGCTGCCGCATTATGTTGATATTATTCACACAGCGCTAGTGTTGGTGTAGTGATTTTTGAAACTCAGATAGTATAAGGTTCCGTCTTTTTGCTCCGAGGATGGTGTCCAGAATGACTGGGGAGAATAATTGGTACTGTTGCCATTACTTATAATTCACAGTATTTCTTTCTAATATCCCGATGTCATTAATACGATCAACACTTTCAAGCCATATGAACACCCTACTGCCAGTGTTATACCTATGCAGTAGAGTAGACGTCAGCTTTTTTCGCAGTTGATCGCCCTTTTTTTTTGACATCAGGATTCAACCTGGAACCTTCAGCGTGACAAGCAATGATGCAACCACTACACCATGGCCACCCCTCTTGCAGGGTTACTTGCAGAACCCCCGTGACGTGGTGTCTAAGCACCAGTAAACCAATTGCCATTAGTCACATCTTTTTTTAGGAGGATGAAACAGTCTCTAAATCTGCAGTACAAGACTTTAGGACTCTGATTTGTCTGTCTGAAAGAATAAAAGAACGAGGGGCAATTCTTAGACATTCCGTAAGGTGCAACTGAGTGCACTTCCAGATAGAGGACAGCAGAAAATGTTCTGTTACTATAACTTTTGTTATCGTTTCTTTTAAATTCTTCAATGTATCTACTGGATGTTAGATCTTTTTTTTTTATAATTAGCACGCTCTAAAGAGATTATGACTACCCTTCCTTGTGTTGATATAAAATACAATCTTAATTGCCTGTCCAATGCATCCAATAAAGCGCTATCGCCTTCAGCATTTTTTGTTGCTGCAGATTTATTTATTTTTTTCTTTATTCTGTCTAGTTGGCCTTTGTTTTGTAGAAATACCCTTGCAATGCAAGTCGCAGATCCCCTGAATTCTGCAGAGCTCGACTTCGAGTAGTTCTCAGTCATCATTACTAATGACTTCGGTGACGCAAGGATAACTCTTTTTCATCCTCTGCATCGACCGGCATGATATCAACTAGTTCTGACTCTTCAGCAGAACTCAGTACCTTCGTACTGAAAGGTGCAAAGTGACTCCCATTTCTTCTTTAAGCAGTGTTAAGCAGTTTACACCAGTTGGTGTAAACATCGATTATTCCTGAATCCACCTTCTCCATCTTTCTCGTTTAACATACACAAAGGATAATTTCCATTTAAAGTACATATTATACACGATGATTCTAGTCGTCTTTGTCATAACTAGGATTCCATTGTGTTTCCGCCTGTGACAGCATTTGCAATGCTTATCGGTGATCGAATAAATAAGGAAAACGATTCCAACCAGGTCAATACCAAAACTCGTTTATACTCACTTTAAATCAAACGCTGAGTATGCATTTGCTGACACAAGTCCCAACTTCGCTCATATCCTTTGTCTGGTAAGTTGAATGCTTTTCCAATTGTCGACTCTCTTAACCAATCCCACAAATCCACGGAATGATATACCACCCATGTGGGTATCACACGCAATGAAACGAAATCTATTTATTTTATCCTTGTGGCATTTAAAGGAGATATAAACATTTGATGATTAATTAATGAGCTCAGCCAGAAGAGCTTCACTCTCCGAGGACCTCTTCATTTTTTTTTTGTCTATCTATGCGGCCATATTCAGGCACCAAACTACGCTCCCATATCAGTAGGCATCTCATAAATTTAATCGTCATTGTCTCTTTCTGTGGGCACTGTGTTCTGTGTGTTCTGTGCCTTGGTGTCTCCTCTTTTGTTTTTCTCTCATCTCAAGGATAATTCAAAGACACACTACAAAAGCACGGCATTAAGAATTTTTTAAGAGGAAAAATTTACTTTTCTTCGTGCAATAAAATTCTATCCTTAGAGACATTCCTATCCACATCCGTCCCCTATGCGCTGTTCCATCTGTCTACCCTCGATCTGTTAAGTTTTTAGTACTTCATCTTGAAGGAGAGAGAAGAAAGATACAAACACATTTTACTCGTAGTTAGATGGGTTTTTGTGTTATAGTCATATCCTTGCTGTGTTTAACTCTCAGGCATTACAGAAAGCAAGAACAAAACTATTCCTTTTGAACGTGTCCCTGTCATTGTTTGCATTGTTTTTGTCTTCTGTTACCTCATCTTAAACTTCAACTTCAAACGTCACGAATTGCATTGAAGGATCTCAACATCCTTAAGATATTTCAAATCATTCTGACATTGCTTTGGTTTTCCATTTGGATTTTTGTTTTTAAAGGACACGTTACTCTACGCAATGGACTGTGACACTGACAACTCGGAATTCTTTGATAATCATTCACGGGGTCCTTACTGATTTTTTTTTTTTTTTCTTAAATCTTCTCAGGATAATCACAAGAATTGTTTAATCGTTGAAATTGTTCTCCTTGAACGGATAGATTGTTGCCGATTTCTAACGCAACGATGCTTGAGATAAGTATACGAGAACTAGATGCAGGTCACATGGAAGGATACGTGTTCTACACACCGCTATTCCAATTTAATGCTGGTATGCGGGAACTTTTTCCTATACCTCGCTTAACTTTAGTTTTTTTTTCTGTAAGTCATGCAGACAATGTCATGCTTGAACTGATGCGGCCCAGTGAAGCGATATGCGATTTTGCTAACCTTTAAAAGGACGAAAAACAACAGAATACCAACACACAAGGATATACCAAACCAATAAAAACAAAAGGAATAACAAATCGACAACGTTACGGTGGACTACAACGATGGAGCTGAAATTGAAGCAAAAGCGCAGCACGAGGCTGCGAACAAAAAAGGGAAACAAGAACCCAACTGAAGTTGTGTTATTTCCAGGACATCGATTAAGCCAATAGCGAAACGGAACGAAACGAATTTAAAAATTGTGATGTCGGTGGCTTTTTTTTCTCTTCGACTTTTCATCCATCATTCCTCTCTGCTTTCGTTTTATGTACTTTCGTGTCGTCTGTTCTTTCCGTTGGTTTACTCAAGGTAGATGGCATGCCATTGCTTCAAGCCATCTAATTCTAAACGAACCCACGTTTCTACGGAATGACGTATCCCGTCTGTTTTTAGAAAAACTTCTTTTAGTGCATGTCGTATAGGTACTCATGTTGTCGACCGTGCATCAACCCCCATTGACTTTAACTTCGACTTCGATTTGGATTTCTTGTGAACCTGCTGGGGATATGCATATGTTTGTATGTATGTATGGGAAATATTTGAGGGAACGTGTTTTAAATAGCCAAAAGACTGAACAAATTTATATGGAGACTCACCGGTTGGAGGAAACCTGTAAGAGGAGAAATATGTTTGAGAAGTCAGCCTTAAGAAAGGCTTGGGGTGACAGGTACCAGAATATCTTGAAAAGAGTTTCTCCGTCCTACTTCAAGAACTACTCGTATGAGCTTTCTGACATCCATTATGTACCAAATCGCCAAAGGATGAAGTTGCAGGGAGCTTTTAGATTGAGTTTTCATTTTCCTCTTGATTTTTGAAGCAGACTTGCGCATGTCATTCTGGGTAGTCGCTGAGAGGACCCTTCCCTTTAAATGATCTAGCTACCTAAGATGTTGTTTGTGCATTCTTTGGACCAGTTGGATGTTGCTGTATAGCTGTATAGCTTTTAAGTCAAATTAATAGGTCATACAAGCGTCTTCTTGGACCTTAAGCCGCATTCATAGGTTTCAACCAGTTCGTATGGTTTAAGGATCTTGAACAAAATGCCAGATGCGAGTTAGTTAGTTTTGAACTAAATGGAATTCGATTGTGGTGCCGCTGTGAATGCTGGCGTTAGAAGCTTGAAACTACTCACAGTTTAGATCGCTCGTACTGGCAGTATTCAGATCGTTTAAACCGTTGAAAAGATATTCCTCTAAGATGGTTTTTCTGATTTTGGTAAGGGCGGTACACGAACAAAGCTGAGCTTGTTAAGGATCCAGCGCCCTCTCATGACGTTAGTTTGTTTCTGGAGCTAGTCTCTCTTTGGTCTAACCAACGTTTTCGCCTGGCCTGGCTTTGTTGCCGTGGTCAAAACGTTGTCATCTATGATCAGCTTTCGATAAAACACTGTGATTAGGTTTCAGGATCTTCATATTTGACATGGTCAAGATCCATACTATTTGTCCGGTTAGTTCATACGCCCTGGGACCCAACAGAGTGTGACATTTTGCTGTTTGAAGATCTCGTTAAGTGATACACGGCAGTCCTGAACTGCCCTAGATTTTAGTGCGCTGTATATAAGAGATCTGATCTGGCGTGATACTGGATTTATCTTCAGCTATGCAGTGGCCTGACGTTTGTATGCGTGTGACTGTAACCTGAAGGAAAGTGACCAAAGAGGCTGAAGGAATTCTTAGGAAAAGACATTGTCATGATCGTCAAGAACGAATGGAATCCACTTATGCTTCTGTTATAATCGAACGTGAGGCGTTCTTTCGGACAAATGGTGTTGAGTTTCTAATCCTGGGCCGTCTATTTGTCGAAACACATCTTACAGATGAGATGGTGCTTGTACCCATCTTGTTGCAGATTCTGCAGCCTTAACTAGATTTCCCCCTAACCGTCTCCTGTGCTGAGTTGGAATCAATATTGTTGCTCCATGTTTGGGGAGTTCATTCGCCTTATAATTATGTCTCTATGGCTAGACACCGGGAAACTTCATTGCATAGTCCTTCTTAGTCTGATTGACACTTCAGTTTGAATCTCATAAGTTCTGGAATGAATGGCAGCAATATTAGAGAAAGTGAAGAGCAGTCAAAGGTAAACACAATCGGGCTTTATCCAATCGGTTTATGGCATCCTTCGAAATGCTGATGTCGAAGTTGCGCATAAATAGTTGCAAGTGCATATCAGTGTCGAAAAAAGCATCGGAGATGGTAAGATTGAAGTCAGATGACCGAGAATCTGTAAGCTCTCTCTGCAGCGACGACTTCATACAGCCTTTCACAGATTACAGCGTGTGGCTAGGATCCCTGACTACCCTAAGAAAAGTACTCTGTGCCCTTCTACATTGAACAAATCATAGACACTGATAGGGTTCGAGCCCAGCCTCACAGTTCACAAGATCACACTTCAAATGAAGATTTATGTTATAAGCGGAGTCTTGTCTTGCCTGGAGAAGAAAATCTTTAGAGCCGCTCTCGTCAAAATCCTGATTGTCACTCATATCCTAACGAAGCCAGGCTTGATCCAGAGGAGTATGTTTCTTTAGCAACATCGGTCATCGGCATGGTTTTAGTATAAACTCAAGGGGACGGATTGGGTCTCGGTAAACCTTGGGTACTTTGTCCCATATTGCTGTTATATTAAATTCGTAAGTGCGTGTGCGTGTATCACTTCTAGAACACTCCAGTGTGTCATAGAGTTCCTCGTTGTAAAAGACGATATTTTTGTCATTAGTATGCAATTTCCTGAAGTCTCGTTTCAAAATATTTATAAATGGGTTCCTGACTTCCATACACGGGAATGTGGTTCTGAAACATGGCAAACGATTAGGATGTCGATTATACAGTTTTAAACTGTGGTACATATGTATGTGTCTGGGGGTGAGTGATCAGAAAAAAAACTAAAAGTACAATTTTCAGCCAATTGTACAGTTCATACATTTGTCCACCAAAGTCCCGTAGCAATATCTTGCTTAAAACTTTCAAATAGCTAACGCCAATACCAACATATTCGATAGCTCTTCTTAATTCCCTAGTCCCTTAACCGAATTCAACTTCACAGAACAAAAGAAAAAGTTTTACACCACAAGAGGCACGACACCTTTTCAAATGTAATTTATCATCACACGTCCGCACCTGTGCGATTTATCCCATCAAAGGGGTTAACACTGACGACGACGACGACCACGACAACGACAACGACAACGTCTTTGTAAGGTTCAGTGCAAACGACGATTCAGCTTAAATTACATCGACTGTCATTTTATTGTCTTACAAAGAGACGGGTCCTTTCACACTCGGCTAGAATGGAATAGGACAAGCAAGAACCCGGACGCTCACAGATGAATGAATCAAAAGTACAAAACCAAAGACACAACTTGATAACAACTCATATTTCCCCCAGGACATGTGCTCGAGAGATGTATTACAGGAGAAGAAGAACGAACTTATTTCAACCATTAGTCATCGGGTCTTAGGATACTCACAAAACACACATACAACGAGATATAGGGAGGGTGAGAGAGAGTGACAGAGAGAGAACAAGTTTGCCATCCTTTTTACGAAGATTACATTTGTCTTGCCGGAAAGGACATGCTGGAGTACCTATACAGTGTGCAGGATTCCCCATCCCCAAAAACCCATCCAAACAAATACACTATACATTATTACAAGTCCCATAATGCTGATTTACAAGGACAACGCGTCCAGAGGGGGAAGGAAGACGGGAATTTTATAAAAAGGAGGTTTGTTCTAACAATCGGAACATTATTAGACAGTTCCACTGCACAGGATCCAGATTAAACTCCCACCAGACCTTCACCATCATGTGACATGTTCACTTCACCATCTCGGGAGTGAAATTAAATCGTTCTGATTGCCTTTCTGGAATTTCGTGGGCGCGTATCAAGGATTCATGTGAACTATGCGCAATGGAGGGGCGGGGGGCACAATTCCTCCCAAAACATCTTTCCCCAGATGTCTTCGCTAAGGCAAACCAACGAATTCGATTTATTTACATTGGAACCGCAATGTTGCTTCCAATGAAGTTGTCTAAGGGACGGAAGTTTTCCCCTTCCCACCCACCACCCACTGGTGGTGTATGTTTGTCCTTCACAGCCAATTGAACATGGCAAATAAAAATAAAAGGACGCAGCCGGAGAGGGAAAAGCGGAATCAACCCGACTAGGAGGCAGTGCATACATTACGCACCAAAATGCTCATAAATCACAGTCAGTTCGGTCGACTGACAGATTGACAGTGCCTGTGACATTTTGTCTGATGTAGCCTCGTGTTGTCTCCTTTTTTCGTTCATTAATTCGATTTAAACATGCAAATTTGGGTGGAAAGCTGCTGGTATCTGCGAGTTGGAGTCCTCGTCAAACAGCAGATTGTGTGTGCCGCACGAAGGAAGGATGGATGCGCGACGACGTCAATTATCGCCTTGCGGAATATTTCTGCGTAATTGTGCGTTCTAGTGAATGATAACAATTTAATAAGGATATTCTGGAATATTAATGATGCGTTCTGACAATGGTAATTGTGCCGTTGGGGCTGCGATTAGGTTTCGGATGATAATACTAGTATTTTGGGAGGAGGCGGGCGAGGTATTTGTTTTACACCGCGGTGACATCTTGAATTCAATTATTTTTGAGACAAATTCCAAGGGAATTTAGAGATAAACGTTCGTTTGGTGGGAAATACAATGATAAATGGGGAGTCGGGATGGTTGTAACAGTTTGTTAAGATTGAATTCTTAAGTGGCTCCCCAGTGATTTTAAAAACAATTTGAAAGTTGCTTCAATTAAAGCTAACTTACTTATTTACTTAGGTGGCGCTACAACCCACAAGTGGGGCTCAACCTACAAGTCTCTTCAGTTAGACCGTTCGTTAGCTAACCGCTTTCAGTAACACACTCGAAGTTGGTTGAGGTCATCTTCTACTTGTGCGGGTTTTTCTCGACTGAGGCCCGCAGCGTTCATGACTAGCCATCTCAAACGACCTATGTGCAGTTTTTTGTTTTTTTTTGACGAGGTCAATGTCGCTATAAGAGCTCGTATACTTCGTTGTTAAATCTTCTCCTCCAAAACCATCAATGGAAACGGGACCGAAGAATTGTTCGCTCAAAGCACCCTACGGCATGTTCATCCAGCTTCTATAGAGCTCATGCGTCTGCGTCATAGAGTAGGACTGAGAAGAGTAAAGTCTTGTACAGAGTCTTCTTAGATTCTTGATTGCCTTTTCAGCCAAAAGAAAGAGCGATTGGCAAGAGTTATTCCTCCTTGCATTTCTGTTGAGATGAAGTTTTCAGGAGTGACAACTCTCTGGTAGGAGAAGAAGGAGGAAAGAATGACACATAAAGTCCATCTACAAAAGGGTTGGATCGTACCTCTTTTAGAAACTATCAAGTTTAATCCCTATTACATAGTGTGTGAACGTCTTAAGCCGTCTTGAATAGTCGTTGAGTGATGTAAAGCTTTGCCACCTGATACGAACAATGACAGGAGTGTCGTTGTCCTTTTCAGAAGCATTAGATACAGTGGTGTCTATAAGCCTAACACGTTGAGCAGTTTTTCAAAGGCGTAGTGACTGTTGTAAAGCAAATTATTTGTCTTTTCTGTTGAGAGGCAGCAAAAATGATGCCTCTCAGCTTAAAAACGTTGAAAAATATTCGCTTAGTTTGCCTGCGTTCTTGGGCAGTCTTCCCACTTAGAGTTGTGTTTGCTAGAAACCCAACCCATTCTAACCGAAAAAACGATCTAGCCCAACGTAGTTTCCGAACCGGAAAAGTCCTCCAATAAACCATACCTAGCATGCTCATCGGAGATATCATTCCTATAACTCTGCGGTATCTAGCGATTCAGACAAGACTAAGCCGACTTAGTGATTCAAACGAGTTCAAACTAGTCCTGCATTCTCGAACTCTTTTGGATCTACTCGTAGTTAGAGGATTGAGCAAAGCCTTGGTTTTTGTGCTTCGCGAAGTATATGTTTTCAGCCGTGCTTTTAAGATCATTACGTCTGAGCGGAGCGAAGCGTTTATGAAACAAGTGGATTATGGTCTGTAGGTCATGCTTAGCTTCTAAATATACTAACTTGCCTACAATTTGTTTCATTATAACATACGTAGCCTTGTTTGGCTAGCACATCAATTGCACGGAATTTGATTAGTTTGCTTAAAAGACGCCGAGCTTATACTGGCTCATGACGTACAGTTCTTCACTGATCTGATCAAAAGCCAGGTGGGGGTATGGGATTGAAGAACATTGCAGTTGAAGGAAGGGTGTTTGTTCAATTTCTGTTAATCAAGGCAGACACTGATTTTTAGCTCGAAGCAATAGGTAACTAACTTGTCCAAAATCATCCCTACAAAACCCTGGTTTTGCCAGTCTTGCTCTATGGAGCTGAATGCTTGACGATAAGTTAGACAGTGGATCGGATCTTGGGATCCTTCGAAAGAAAAATTCTACGTCTAATATTTGGTCTAGTCTGCGAGGAGGGCGAATGGAGGAGAAGATATAACCGCGAACTCTACGAGCTGTACAAAGATTTGGATGTAGTCCTGAAGGCAAAAATCCGTCGACTGCACTGGCTCGGCCACGTCGAGCGAATGGATAAGAGAATCTAAGAGGATTTTCGAATCCCAGCCACCTGGTGCACGAAAAAAAGGAAGACCGCACCTCCGGTTTAAAGATCAGGCAATCGCGGACGCCAGAAACCTTGGTCTAGTAAACTGGAAGCAGAGTGCCCGGGACTGTGAAGGATGGAAAACGGCATTAGTTCGGGCTCAGACCCTCCAAGGGTCGCTGGCTTGTTAAGTAAGTTAGTAAGCAATAGGCAATAAGGCTATCTACGTAGTTTGGACCCTTACCGTACAAACTAGACTCAATAGGACGCTGTATCTTACGTTGCAGCCCATTGAATGCTCAATAAATTGTCGAAGGAAACACGCAATTCATGGACAACACTTGACACATTTCCACCTTGAACGTTTAACCTACTTCGTCCATCGCGGCTTTCATGCCATCGCCCGCACTTTTGAATTTATGTAAACCTTTCCACTTCCAACATCCAAACAAGCAAACTTTCGTAACATTTCTCCACATTCACCGAGACACAAACATCAATTAACAAATATTGTTTCCTCGTGCGCACAATAACATACCCAACAAACCGGTCCCCATTCGGTACCCGAAATTCGCGTACTTGTTACCAGCATCCCGTTCTCGTAAACTCTTGCTGTTTGCGAAAATTACTTCACTTAATTCCAAACATGGATATGAAAATCTGCTTCACATCCGCTCCATCATCCCGGGCGCCCATCAAATAATCCTACATTCCACAACCCCCACGGGGGTGCTGTTTCCTATACGAACAATGAAATCAAACGAAAAGCAACAAAAGGAAGCAAAAAAAAAACCGAATTTGGCACGGAATTAGTTTTTGCCAGCAACTCATACCGAACGACTAACACTTCTTTCATTTTTACGGAAAAGTAGGAAAAACCTTTTTATGATTAACGGTAATTATTTGAAGATGTTCTCAGAGAAGAGAAAACTGCAAACACGCTTTTTCCATTACCTTTAACACAATGCGGTACTTCCGGTGTGAAGGTGGCCAAATATCCTCTCATACAATGATTTTCCCTATTTTTTTTTCGGTTTTCTTGTTCTCCGTTCATCCTTTGCTAGGATTTTAACCCACCACTCCGATCGTACAAATACACACACGCTACATTTTTTGTATTGCAAGGTTGCACAAGGCTCACACATGTGTTTTGGTTCCCAAAACTCCTCGTCCTAAGGGTGAAGAACTGAAATTGCCAACCAAAGTTCAAAACCTTATATTGGTCAATAAAATTTCGAAAGTTCCTTTCTCCTGTTCACTTGGGTTAAAGTGCTTTAGCATTTTCCCATCGTACCGGGTTGTTGGTTTTTGCCACCCTCCCATCTACCACCCGGTCTCGGTTAGCCCGCAATATTCGATTTTCAATTTTATCGTTCATAGGACCGGTGGGGTCCTGCTTTTCGTTGCGATGTCCTGTTGTTTTGTTGAAAAACTTTCAACAACACGCAAAACACTGACCGAGTAAACCAATCATCCACTAACACAAAACCAACGCAGGAATCTTCTTCACCCGTTGTGCTGGTCGTCGTCGGGTCGTCCTTTTACAAAAAAAAAAAAAAACAAAGTGAGACTGTGAATTTATGAATTCGATTTGTAGAGTGGTTTTGGTATTTTTGGGTTTTTACTGTGGGCGATGCCCAACTCCTTTTTTTTGGGAGCGGGGGCGGCGACGGTTGAAATGTAAAATAGGACTTGGAACTTATTTCGATCGTAGGGTGAGAAAGAGAGCACCAATTGTGAGAGCAATTTGATGTCACATAAAAAATGTATCAAGCCGCAATGTGAATTGGTAGATAGAGATTCTTGCTTCGAGTAAAGGTGAGCAAGAGTAGTTCTGGATAAAGTTCAGATTACCTGTGGATAATGAGACAATCTAGAAGGCGGTGGGTGGATCATTTCAATTTTCACTGTAATACGTGCGGCAAGAGAGGACACGTATACAAATTAATTCACTTGAAGACTGTGTACAGGTGAATGCTCTGTTATGTTGGACGGTTCATGGCTTTAGTTTGAAAACGTACGTCATCATTGTTGACATTCTCCAAGGGGAGGTATACTCTCGTATATACCTCAGTTTCAAATTAACTTCTATTGATGCTGCATATTTGCGTAAAAAAAACCAAGTTCCTTACCTGTAAAGGGTCTATGCTGACTGCTACCCTCTTTATACCATAAGACGCGGGCCAACTGGGTCCATTGGTATCCAAAGTAAATCTTATTGTGCTTGCTCACCTTCCTCAAAGCAATCAATACTCCCATCTAGGTGGTTTCCACGATAACGAGCTATGCTTTGGCATTTTTCGTTGCAGTGTCTATGTTTGCAAGTCCCAGTCTCTAAGCATGCTTCCTGACAGTGCTCGGATAGTTTAAAAAAAAACTCTTTTCTTCCCTTATATTCAAACGCTTGTCAAAGAGACTTGGATAGATATTCTATGACCTTCTATCCTAGACAAGACATTTGGCGCATGGAGGTGGTTTCAGTGTATACACAGGGTTCAATCAAAGGACCCGACTTGTAGAGATTCCCGAAAATACGTATCTGGTTGGGTACACAGATTATGTCGCTGTATTAATCATCGAACGAGAAACCAAAGACGCTAAAATATAGCTTCAGAAATTCATAAGACGTGCCCAAAAAGAAAAAAGCCCAACCAGGAGACAGATTCCCACTATTTTCGAGGCACAAGTTCAGGCCTGAAAACAATAACCACCAAGGATGCAGTGAAGGATTTAAGAGTGAGGCTGAACACAAAGCTCAGATATTGACAGCAGATCAAGAGTTTGCATGAAAAAAGGCTGAAAAGATCGAAACAGCGTTGAGCGGACTAATGGCAAGCTGTTACGTCTGCGCTCAATTAAGAAAAATACAGAAAACACATAGTAGTGGTGCAGCGAAGAAGAGCTCGAAGAGTTCCTACAGATTGGGGTCAGAACCAGCTGTTTTATTAGTCGCGAAAGTAGTACATACCTATTTACAAGAAAAGCTGAAGTTGGCAGAGAAACGGAAACTGTAGAAGCACAGGAGATTACCATTCAAGCTGGGAAGAACGCTGGAGAAGAGAAATTAGGGCCAGATGGACTGAAAGGCTCCACAGGTTGGAGGTATGGTGAAGAGAATTTTTACCTCAAACAAGTCCTTACCAGACACTGGTGCTTCAACATGTCAGTATGGCGACTCGACTCAAGACAACTCCAAACACATGCTTTCCGAATGCACTACGTGGCTTGCAGAGAGACGAAAACTAGAATCGGATCGGAAAACTGGAATCGAATGTACTCCTGCATCGATAACTTGCTAGAGCTGAAGAAGAGGGAACAGGATATAAACTCATCAAGGTCATAGGAGATTGTAGACTCATATAGCTGCTCAGAAAAGTGGCACGTTCCGGGTTAAGATTGCCAGAAGATGCAGATGGAAGTTAAGTCGGTTAGAGTCCGACACACCAATGACCCTTAACGTTCTGGACGAGTCGTGCTTTTGAAATTCTACAGTAATAGGGGCCACATCATCACGGATATAGCACAGTTGTGTAAGCTGTTCCACAGGACCACCGATTACTTTGTTAACTGAAGGTCGATCCCTAGCCTACATAATTTTTTCTTTTAACAAACTTAAGGTTAAACTTTTTGTTCTTAAATTTCGTGACTTCATGTTTTTCCAAACTCTCATGAGAAAGCCAGCTCATCTAACGCGTTGCTTTTCTTGCTGCCACTGATGTATCTTTTCCTCGGGTGTACACATTTCCTATTTTATTCTCCACCTACCAACCTCTAAGCACTGACAGTCCTATTTCAAATTGCCTTGCATGTGAATGACAATTTATTATTGTTTTTATTTTCGACCAGCAGGGGATGCTTCAGAGACTGTTTTCAGTGTTAGAGAGTGTCCTTTCGTTGGGTACCTTGCACACTCACCTTTAAATTATCCTGGATTATCGAAAAGTTGTTCAAGTTTTCGTACCGATTTAAAGAACTTGAAAAGTTGATTTGGTTTTTATTTTTTCTTTTCTTCTTCCCCTTTTCTTCGCACCACCCCTTGTGGTTTTGAGTGCACAAGCAGTGTTGACTAGTACACGGAGATTTTGAATAATTTAATGCAAAAGTTTTTGACATTGTTTTTGGTTTTTACAGACGGTCCCGCAATAAACTGTTGGGCAATCTGAAGCGATATAGTCAAGACGAACATTTGTTTGTGACAAGTTTTAAGAATTTTTATTTTTTGTGTATCGTCCTGTTCTGATAGTTGACGATAAGACTTTGGAGGTAGTGTAACAGTAGGTCTTGCTTAATAAATTTAAAGCTCGGTTGCCTAAAGGAGTCGTAAATCCCATGATTTATCAGGGTTTGTTTGCTTATGTTCGACTCTTTGACTTAAAAAAATAATAAGGAATAGAGAAGTCGAGCAAAAGCGTTTATCTTCAGCTAGAAGGGACCTGCTTAGAATCCAAAGCTTAAGATTTCATTTACTTCCTATTAAACCTTGGAAAGCGAAAATAAAAGAAGTTTCCTTTCCCTTTGTTAACTAGAGAATTGCTTTTAGAGCGCATCGACGATAGCTCCTTTGTTTCACCAAACGCACTAAAGTTCAACTCCGAGAAGATGGAATTAGTCCCATTCACCACAAGAAGAAAACTAAAGAAATGCTCACTCCAAAGCTGTCCAGTCAGCATGGTAATGACTCACATGCAAACTGTGAGCTGGTCTCACATGATGTGTTGTTGAAAGTTTTAAATGGCTTCAAGCATTATATTGTCCACGGGAACTGAATCCTTGGCCCTGAACCATTCTGCGAAAAAGAGGATCACACCCTAGAAGAAGCTCAGGAAAACAGAGAATAAGAGAAGGACCAAAGCAACCTTCAAGGTCTGAGTCAAGCTAGGTTAGGTTAGGTACGTGGGCTGGCAAAGAGGAACTGCCTCTACGCCACACTCAGGTCACTACAGACCCATTGTGATACCCGCAGGGGGAAATCTTACCCTACCCGCTTAAAGAGTATAAAACTGTTAAGCTTACTTACTGTGTCTGCTGTGGTACAGACCATCCTGTGGATTTAATAAAGTTGTTCAGGTCGTTCACCGGTATATCGGATAGTTCCTCGAGATCCCGGAAAAAGTGGACGTCTGAGGAATGTCTAAAGTGATACAGGCCAGTACAATGACAGACGAAATGGGTTGTATCCTAATAAACTTCCTCGTCACCGCAGCCCCCACACAGGTCTTCTTCTGTAATACGGAGCTTCTTCATGCAGAGTTTTATGTCCCGTTATCACGCCTGTAAGGGTGTATAATTTGACACGCATTGCCCAAAAAGGGCTTATGATGACACAGGTGTCTTAAAAGGACAATCTGTTGTTTACCTCTTAGAGCTTCATACCCTGCTACGAGCTTCAATGAGCTCGACGGAATGTTCACCGAGGAGTTGGCTTGTTTAGGACTTTACGCCGAACAACTTCTTGCTAGTTTGTCAGCACTCTCGTTCCCTGGTATGCCCTCATGCCCAGGCACCCAGCAGAGCATAACCTTGTGCTATGATCCAAGAACCCTAAGGTCTTCTCGAAGCACAAGCTTCGATTTTATTACTATAGCAGAAATAGCTTTTATTGCTTCCTGGCTGTCAAGGAAGAAGGTAATATCACTGCGCGGTATTGCCTTCATCGCAGTCTTACGGGCGGCTGTTGACACTGCTAAGACCTCCGCTTGGAAAACACTGCTGTGGTTCGGAAGGCGGACAGATTTGCTTTTCCGCACCTACACCACTGTTCAGGTTAGATCCGTCATTGAAGATGGCTACGAATTTGCGTAGATATTGGGTGTTTGGCCGCTTTTCCGTTCTTCTCTGGGAAAGGAGCTTAGAAATGGTCTTTTGAAATCTAGATATGGCATTGCGTAATCAGTGGTTCGCAATCTACTTAGTTTTTTTTTACGATCATAGTATGACCTATAGTGTTCTGTTTCCAACTAACGGATTGGGTTATTCTCAGGGCACAGGGCTGAGACAAGCTAAGAAACACCTAGGAAACTAGAACGGCAAAAGATTCAAAGCATGCATCAACTCAAACAGGAATAACCTACGTATCCTTACAGAATATCAGGTTCTGTAGACTCAAAGGGCACCTGAGGAAACTAGGCATAGTGGAAGAACACTGTCTCAGGACTAATCCAGGAGCCTTGTGGGACATCCACCTAAAACTGAATGAATTATTTGGGCAAGTTCCAAGAGTCAGAATTTACTTATAGACCCACTTCTCATCTTCAGATTCCTTAAGGAATCTGGCCAAACTGAGAATGTATGACTGTCAAGTATAACTTCAGCAGTTACAATGAGTGAGGAACTCTATAAAAGGGATCAAACCTTTTCAAGGAGACAGCACGGGCACAATAAACACATGAAGTCGCAGTATAAAGCCCTCATACAATAATAATAATAGCCGTAGGGTGGAAGATAGTTCTCGCAACTTTCCAGTCTTCCCTGAACGGTATAACAGATGACCGTTGACTCGTTGTGAGATTAAAATCGGACCTGGAAAATGTGTTCTAGGAAGGTCTTCTAAAGTCTCATTCTTATTTAACTTTTAAGGGAATCGCACATTCCCTCTGTCTGCACAAACACTGTCTTCTCCCGTGGAAAACCAAAAATAAGAACAAGCTCAATTCAAGAAAGACTGCCTTACTTAAATTGTAACGCAAGATTAAAAATAATGAAATTCAAGGACCCTGTTACAACAACCACCCACCAAGGTCCATGCAACCATGTCAATTTGTGAACAATTCCCCTTTTCTCAAAAATTTAAGCAAAGAAGCTTAAAGTTTTAGTTCCTTTACACAACAGAACGAGGACATACGGTAGATATAAAATAATAAACATGTCATGACATCACCAGAGGTTGTTGAGGTGGAACTTACTAAATAAGTTTACCCAACCTTTAAGACAACTATTTCAAATATAATTATAATTTCAGCTAGGAAACTTGTATAACCCACACAACGTAAAACCAAAGACCCATGCTGGTGGTTACAACACCGGAAGGACGAAGAAAATGTAGGCAAACAATGTGTGCGGAACATAATTCGTACGTAACCCACTAGTCGGGAACAAGCGAAGGGTATCGAACCATCAAATAAATAATTCGAGACTTCCATGGGTTGTTTGTTCAACTCCTTACGTCATTAATCTTTAAACTTACATTTCATATGCGAATAGGTATGTATAGTTGGTGTGTTTGCGGTGTTCATATGTGTGTGTGTGTGTATGCGTCTGACTTTTACATGCTTCATGAAGCTATTACATGCGTTTACTTTTTCTTCTTTGCTCTTGTTTTAGTGTGAATGGTTCGTTGGAGAAGGGTACTAGGAGGACTTGCTGAGTGTAAATAGGGATAAGAAGGATTGGAATTTTCGCACAAGTTATTACAGGACATCTTTCCTGGGAGATGCACTCAAGTTAACTCATAAGGCAATGTTGACATGCTAATGAGGAGTTTTACAGGAATCGTTACAAAAAATGTATCTTCAAGATTGCTTTGATACTCTGAATGCATTTCTAGCAGGTTTGAGGACCGGAAGTCTGACTACTCCTTGCATTTTTAATCCAGAAGTTCAACAATCTCAAAATTAGAAGGATATTTTCTTAAATCATCCTAAACTTATCGAAGACCGTTGCTATGTTGCCAGTGTCAAGAAGGATTTCAACTTCTAGTATGGAGTAACACAACTAGATCTTTAGAATTGATTGTGCTCCTTGAACATAGAATTTAAACCAGACAATCCGAAGTTTTAAATGATGATGACAAGGCTAGAGAAGGATTGACTAATCTACAAGAACAAGCTAAAGCTTTTTTAAAGAGGCTGAAAAAGGATGAAAAGTCCTAAATTGGTTAGCTTAGGTTAGTAAGGAACACGCTTACAGCATTGTGATACCACAAAGAATACCAGTACCAGGAACCTTGCATGAAGGTATACCTTTCTCTCTCAAGGAAGATACTATGGGTAGCCGTGACTTTACGTGCAGAACCATTTAGACTCACAGACAAAGGCCCTTATTTTGTAAATTTCGAGGTTTATTTCACTTACGTCTTCATAGTATTCCTCCCATGAAGTTTGCCGTCTCAGCCTCGAAAGTGCAGGGCAGGTGCAAAATAGGTGGATTACTGTTTCTTCTTCCTTCTGTTCTAGACAGCTCGTGTCATACCAAGACACGCGTTGATATTATTCCTACTGCTATTTGCCATTCTTCTGGCTCAAGGTATCGATTCAAGAAAAACAGGTGCTTCCCCTCTATTTTCAGAAAGGTTCTGTTCTGCTCCCTTCTTTGCCAGCTTGTCCGTCATTTCGTCTTGCCAGCATTTTACGCAGTTTCACATCTAGTCAAACATTTAATCTTGGCCTACTCCTCTATCGTGAGAATAACCTTGATTTGCCACTTTTCGATGCGTGCGTGCGTGTCCTCTAACCCTACCCAGAGTTAAGTCATCGAGTTTTTGAACACCTCGTTATGTTTTCACCTCGATCTGCTTAAAGTGTCTCATCACGACTAGGTTGTCCAATGCGATGAAGATATTTCCTCGCTCTTGATCTCGTCTTGGTACATTGAGCTTTCTGCCGCTAGAAGGAGAAGGCAGGCTAGATATGAAAAGATTCGCAAGCAGTTGGTGTGCCCCTTTTACGATGTCAACTGAAAATAAGCCCTGTCACCTTGATCGTATGGAAAAAAAGGTGTTCCCTATGACATGTGCTTCCTCAAAGTCAAATGGAAAAATCCAAATGATCTCCGGGCTGGAGAGCTGTTCCAGCCATCTTATCTGTTAGACTCTTCTGACTAGGCCTCCCACAAATCCCCGTATATGCAGATGGGACTTTAAATCACCCGAACAGTTTTTCGCTCAAAACAGCCGAGGGCTACTTCATCCATTCCTGTTATGGTATATGTCTCTGCCTCATAGAGCAGGGCCGGGATGATCAGGGTCTTGTAGGGAGCCACTTTAGTTTTTTAAGGGAGGACTTTGTTATTCAATTACCTTTTTAGTCAAAGAAGCAGCGATTGCCAAGACTTGATTTCCCTCTTCTATGTGTAAGAAGTACAGGAAACGGAAGCAACTTGATCCGTATATCCTTGAACTACCTCAATTTTTTGAAAAAGATGTCATGAGGTCAAGTAAGGCTGATAATCCTTTAGAAAGGTTGACACTATCAAGACACACATCACATAGATTCTTCTTCACTCAGAAGAAGAAAAAGCTCCCTGAATGAATCCTTTCAACTATCTCTAAACAACTCATCCTCCTTCCTTCGAATGTTATCGAATTGATTATGTATAAGCATTCCACATGTACTATATATGGATCTATCCGTTCCTAGAGAATGGTAAAGGATTACATTATTAGATTATTCATGCCGTATCCTTCTCCTTCATCTTCACCAAGGCAAAGCCAAAGAAAATAATAATGGAAATGCCAATATTCCTTGCTACAGAGCACTCAGGCAAGACGACCACACCACACACAGGATTCACTCTCAAGGGATCACACTTTTCTAGGCTATCCGGCCGGAACAGAGCCGCAAAAATTCCCTACTTAAGTTGAGATTTTTTTGTTGTTTTTTTTAAAACTCATTGTAGTCCTGGACTTGCTTGCCACCAATACTTACCGTCGGATGCTTGTCGAAGACGATGGCGGTTAAGAAACCGACCATCGTTGAAATGGGCTTCGCGCAACTGGTCTCGACGCACGGCATCCAAGTTTGCCACAACGGATTAATTAGTTAAATACAGCTTTGTTACCATTGAAGCTCATCTCAGCTTAGTGAGTTGAGACACTGTCAAGGACCATCGAATGGCGGTACTATCTCGTCGCAAGGTAGTTGGTGAAGTGTGAAATTTTCCAAAGCAGAGAAAGGAGAAACATAATAACATTACGAACGGAAAAGGAAAGTCGAAGAAAACCCCTTGTTGACATAAGCTCTTTGGGGGATAGATTCGCCGAGAAGAAATGAAAATTGCTGCCATTGGTATGGTTAAACGAGTAGTTTTCCCATTTTTTTTATTTCAGTTAGTCCTTGCCGTCGGTTTTAATTACTGTGGTGTGGTGTGGTAAAGGATGTTTTCAATAAAACACTCTCACAGAATTCAGTAATTATTTGTTGTTTTTACTTGACTCCTCGCTCCTGGTTGAGTCATAAGACGAGAACAATCGATGATGTCCTTACTCACAAATATTGTTTTAGTCTTTTGTTCACAATGTGTTGACACTGGGAAACAGAGAAAAGGATAAAGAAGGGATCTAGGTCATCGGTAATGATACCTGAGCGGTGCAAATAAACGATGAACAATGAACCATACAGCTATGCCGGTGATGCAACATTCGCAGATGAAGATGGAAACAAATCTTTTTATTTATTTATGTTGGATGTGGGTACAGGGTGACGCAAGTATCCCAAGTAAATAAGGTTTATGAATTTTATATAATCCGTGAAGTGCGGATGACTCTCTCCTTTAAGTTCTTCAAACAAGTTCAGTGGATGGACAAGGTCTTTTAGTTAACGCCTCAAACGTAACTGGGTTCGTTCACAAGAAGGTACAAGGTCAATATCGCCCTTGCAAAGCCAGATACTACATAGGTGACCAGTCTTGACAAAAAATTCAGTTGGAAACTGACTGTGCAGGACCGTGCCAGGAATGCCTCTGTTGTCCATTATTTGTGTCGTAGGGCTCTGGATCAGAAATGGAATCCTCAGCCTTGATGGATCTACATAGCTCTGTGTTCCCTCATCACTACAACCCACAAGGATTTAAAGCCAACGTGCATCGGTACCTCCTTCGTCTCTCCTCTAATTTCCCTAATGCCCGTGCTCTAGTTTAACAGTTTAAGGGTAGTCATATTCCCTTTAGCGCGCGCTAGTTATTAAAAAAAAATGGTGCAGCGATCATTCTCCGTTGTCATCCTACATAGATGTATGAGTTCCGTAGGAATGCCAAAGTACTCTGCATAACTCGTCTTCTTAAAAGCTATCATGTGGCTTAAAATCTAAAAGATCGCGAGTACTGATCAGCCGAAGTGTAATGATTTGGTCGATTGGGGATTTTCCTCGTTTAAAATGGCATAGACATGGGCCAACCAGATTGTTTCCAAAAGGTTTCAGGCATTTACACAATCTGACATGATGTGAGGACTGATGTCTATGTAGTAGGGCAATAGAGGTTGTCTCTTATCTGTGTTATAACCCGTTGTCTTGTAGGCTAGGCTTACAGCTCACCAACTGACCTGCCAAAGATCCTCTCCTTTGAGGTTATGGAAACATTATTTGATGTCTTCGTCCTTGTTTTCTGTGGAAACATGGGCACATAACAGGCAGATTACTTCCGGTTTTTAAGACGCGATTCAAAATTGGCACTGTTTTCGTTAAGCGTGGTACTCTAGAGAGATATCAAGTGGTCAATTGTACTTCGGCTCAAAGATCCGCTCCCCTAAATTACAGAAACTAACGTTTCAGGATCGAACAGGATGTCTAAATGTCCCCCTCTTCTTAGCAGAATGTACGATGTCGATAAGATGGTAGCTTTTCAGGTCCTTATTCCTAAATACTGATTTGCCTAAGCATTGTGTCTGATTTGGCTGAAAGTCAGGCAGTCAGGAATAAGGCGTCTGAATCGTCTCCTTTGGGACACAGATTTGAGTTGAAAGGGATCTCTGCCTTCCTCATACTAGAGCAATTCGCACTTATTGCGATGAAAAAATGCCTCACTTCTTTCTCAATCTGATTGAATTCCTCTAGTGGGAAGGTAGGAGCTAATAAGTATGAATACCTATTGTTAAGTCCATGTGAAAGATTGCTGCAGTAGGAATTGTCTTCCCAAAAGGCATCAAAAAAAAAAAAAAAACTACAGGTGCCCAATTCTTCTCGTGTTCCCCAAAGAATTGTTCCAACCATTCATTCGCTTACAAGTGTTTCCATTTTTTTTGTATTCTCCCACGTGCCATTAGTTTGCGGAAGCCCCATTAAGTCCACCTTGTGTTATTATTTTAACACTTGGACTAACTACTGTGTACCGTATTTAAACAGCTTAATCCTTGTCTGAATATCAAAAAGTACAAACTCAACAAATTCTACCCACGAGCTAAGCGCCCAACTCGTGTCATCCCAAGGTCTCAATGCTAACAAGATGTGTCACTACCGTTTGCCACTCTATCCCCGGGCAAGGACATAGGACGTTACATTTAAATAGTCTTCTTCTTTGTGCAAACATAAAACTTTGCCTCCAGTAATCCACGGACCACCCCTATCGCCACCCCCCCACTTGAAAAGATAAAATAGCAACTAAACATTTCTTTTTCACTATGAACTACTAAATTTATGCTAATTATGAGTGTTTGCCGCCTTATCATCTCACTGGCAGGACCCGAGTTCCCTCATTAACATCGTCGCATCATCAGCCTCATCAACATCATGGCAGTATAATTCGAAACACAAACACACCCGAAACGCCAAACAACAACTGTTTCCATGTTGCCATAGACCGCACCGCACACTACTGACATAGAGAGCGTATAATTCTGGGGCAAGTTTTTGAGCAGTTAAATTTGTGTCTTCATTTTGGTGGTGTTCACACAACAACATGTGCCCAAATCCTTTTGCTCCTTGCTGTGGGCTGTGTGGCTGTGACAGTGGCGCGGCGGCGGTGGAGGGCGGCAAAAAGGTTCTGTTTGCCAAAGTTATTATTTGTTGCAAACACACATTCACGCGAGTATAGCACCGTTGACTTTTTATTGGTCCCCGGCTCTGGGTATACTAATAATTAACCGAGTAAAGAGTGTCAGGGTGATGATGGTGTTATCCTTGTTGAGGAGAGGGGTTGAATAGTTTTTAAACTCTCTCTGATTACTGGGAAGTTTTGAGGCAAGATTGAGTACGTAAACCTTGCAAAGAGAAATGCAAGTATTCAGACTTTACCTCGTTGCCTAATCGTATATGGTAGTGAATGTGGTGTAATTGCGAAAGGATTCAACCCTACACACACAAAGCCCATGAATGCACGAGACTTGGAAAGTCAAAACTCTCCGGAAAGACAAAGTTTTAATGAAATTTTTGCTGCAATGTGATTCGATTTTAAATTCGCTGCGGATTGAGAAGGAAAAAAGGGACGAAAAACGTGAAAAGAAAATTGAAACTGTACTCCTTTGGTATCTTTGTTTCCTCCGACAAAAGTCACCGAGGCAAACATCGAGTGCAGTTTGGAGTTTGGATACTTAAACGAGGATTAAGAATTTCCCTCAATTATTTCCAAGTGCAGGGAATTTGTATCCTTTTTATGTTTTGAACAGTATGTACCGAGAGGGAGGGACACTTTTTGAAATAAGTTCAGTTCATTGTGCTTAAACTTAAGGAAGCTCCTTTGTTGAACAATTTGTTCGACTATCATTGAACGAAGATTTTTTAGAACCGCTTATCTTCCATTTTGGGGTCTAAAGGCTAATTTGCGGCATCTCGCAAGCCGGCATTCTCAACCTGATAAGCAGAATCGTATAAGTGTGAGGTAGAGGGTTTCAGGAAGCCATGATTGCCTCAGTCGCATTTGGTGTAAGCCCATTATTTTAGAAGATAAAAAGATAAACGTCTTTAACTCAACCGACTTCCAAGAATGTGCGAGAGTTTACCTACTGGTCATTGCCATTTGGAATCAAAAAGTCTTTGTTCCCAGCCTAGAAAATAGACTCCAATTTGCCTACGTTGCTGCACCCTATCGATGAAGGCTCGTTTTATCTTCAAAGCATTGTTCGATGAAGATCGAGTTAACTGAGATCGGTAAATAACTTGAGGGCTTAGAGGTAACAGCCTTAGTACCTATACCCAAGTACCTAAGACAGGCATGTGTGGAACATAAATTTTGAACCAGCAGACTGCAAAGATACAAACATAACGTTGTTGGCTTCCAGACAACTTTTCTTCTTTTTTCAAATTTAAGACGGTAAGATAAGGTGTATGGGTGGCCTTGATGAAGGAGATGTCAAGAGATCACTTGAACCACATGAATTTCATTGTGGTGCCCGATTTGTTGGAAAACCTTGAGAATCTAAACCCAGATAAGTGTGTGAACCTCATACATTCATACATATTTCGTTGCTCCTTCAGTCCTGAAAATAAACTGGTGCTAAGAGCTGTGCTTTTTATGTAAGAGGTTGTGCAAGATAGTCACACAATAGTTATCAAATACAACTTCTCCAGTAGCTTGTCGTAGTATGAAAGATATAGCCTACGAGCAGAGTCCAGTCTGGATACCAAACACGGTTCCAATTTCCTTAAAACTTAGCTTCGTTAGACAGTGCTTATTCACTTTCACGATAAGGGCCTGTGAAGAAGTCATACCAAACTCGTGCGTCCATTTGCTTTTTTGCGGTTCCGCAGATGTCCCTGTGTCCTCGCATTCAGTAGAGGTGAACAGTGGTTGATAACTCATTCAGTTTTTTTTTTTTGCACAGTTTTACGGGCTTGGACCTTGTCGTGGTGGATTGGAATGCCTTTATGGCTGCTTGACTGCCAACACATGTATGTAGGTAATGATAACATTTCAAGACCTTAAAGTACCAACATTCAATGTGGCCAGTTCGCCTTCCGTACAAATTTAACCCTCCCCCACTCGTCTCTGCTAGAAATCCTAAAGAAGAATTTTTGATTTTGATCTCTGACGCTAGAGTCATGAGTAAAGTCCTTTTCCTTCTAGAGCGACTGGTTCTTAAGAGGCTGACTTCCCTGCGTTTTTTATGGGGTACCTACTAATTTTACAAAATGAGGTGTTGATGTCACATCCGAATCGGCTCTCATAGGCTGTAGATTACATGAAAAGCGTTGAAGCGTAGAAATGTGTGCCTTGATATATGTTGTGACCTTTTTCTCCATCATCAACCAATCTTTTTTTTTGCCATTATTTTCCGCCAAATCTGCCTAAGCTCCATTGAGGGTTTAACTGCAGATCATTTAATATGATCGAAGGTGTAAGGCTTGTCCATTTATGCACCTATATATATATATATGTACATTTGTAGATAGTTTATACAACTTAGAACTTGTCTTCCCATTAATAGGGACATACAACGGTAATAAATGATTGAAGTCTGCTCTATTGTGCCACTGTGATATCTTCCACAGACATACGTATCTTTTCAGACAGTCCAGCAGAGATCAGGTCCCTGAAATCAATCTCTTCAAATTCATAAGTAGCTCTAGATTGCCGATCATCTCTCATAGAGATGGCGGAGCAGTTCAAAATTCACCTTTGTTGGGTGCCGGGGCATAGAGATATTCCAGGGAACTGCAAGGCTGATGAACTCGCCAGATATGGAACAACCGTACCTGTGCTCACAGAAAGAGGCATCCTAGGTCCTGTTTATGATAGTCTCCTTCGTAGCTGAGTTCGACATACCTTCTAAAAATGTGGATTTTTACTAGAAAGGTGTTGGAAATGTTCCTCTTAAAACTTGATTCTAGGCGGAGTCTACATTTCCTAGTGAGTCTACATGTCTCTGATTTATCCTTGTGCAATTTTATAGCACGTTCTTTCAAGGTGTACTCACGAGTTTATATATCAAGTAAATCAAAAGGACCTCCCTTTGTTATAGAAGTAACCTTGTTTACCATACTGTTCACAGCCACACGATGTCATTCCTCTTGTCGTCCTGGCTCATATTACACAATTATTTTACTTCTCTCGAAGATTCTTTGGCTCTGTGCACCCCACACTCTGAAAGACAATGCAATGTCGATGACAATCAAATGAGAAACTTTTATCCTCGGGGACAATCGTTTCATTTATTTTTTTTTCTCGCAAGCAATAGGATATGATGAAATGTACAAAAATAATGAGGGCAAACACAGTTAAATATTTTCTTCCTGTGGAAGATAGAGGGGACTCGGGATGGCAAAACAATATGAAATTGCATAGCTCCGGAGTAGTTTGGAAAATGAAAATTTCACTTTTAGTTGATCCTTTGCCTGCCCGCCCAAAATCAAGATAAATTTAATTTCAACGCTACAGATGCTTTCGTTTGGATTTATCCTTTCGTTTCCTTTCTTGCTTTGCTTATTTTTTTTTTTGTGCAAGAGCTGCTACTTCCGCTTGAAATCATCCATCTATAACCTCTGGTTTGAAAGGAGACAACAAAACGCAGGACATACTATATAGTCAGCGAGCTAGCGGTTTTGTATTCAAGAACGGCATGTAGATATTGTTTTTCATTTTTCTTTTTCTTTTTTTCTCTTCTAACTGCGCGATGAAAAGACGAGGGGGGATGATATGTTGGAAAAGTGCAAAGGAGAGCCAAAGAAGGGAAGAAAGCAGCAAGATGAAGTATAGAGGATTGTATTGTACCCTATGTTTCGTTGTTCAACAAAGTTGGATTGGTCCTGCTTAATTTACGGTCACAATACTAAAATGGGTATGGGTGAGGATGTGATTCAAAAAGCTAAGACGCGCTGAATAAATTTGCATCAAGAGCATGAAAGATAGAGGTACAGGTAAAAGAGTTGCAACCAGCTTCAAAACTTGTGCGATTACTGAATCTTCCAAGGCCAAGCTATCGAGGATTTCACCAAGAATGACACAGTGAACCGAAAGTGACGTCCAGGAAGACATTCTTTGCTGATTGGAGGCACATTTAAAATGTTGCCAAAGTTGGCTGCTACATTTGCTTTGACCGAATCAAGGTTCTATATGCCCTGGTAGCTTGGTCTCTCAGAAGATTTCGTACAACGACTATAGGGTAAATTGGCTGCCAGCTAAAGCCAGCACACTAACACCAATGATAGGTCCATTGTGACACACATCGGCCTAGACAAGCAAACAAATTTGGCCTTTTTCCAATTAAGACCTTCGGCATTAAACATACCTAGAGCAGTGTTGCACACATCAAGTTCTGTCCTACCATCGGCTGAGATAATAATTCCAAGACGCCAGAACTTTTGTAACTTCTTGATCAACTAGGTATACTCCTTTGATTCAGCAGTTGGAAGGGCTAAGTATTTTTATTGAGCTAGACTTAAGCCTTTGCCGATTATTCCTACCGACATTGACGCATGAAAGTCATAGACGGTGAGTGAAGGAGACAACGGTGAACTGTACGGGCTGAACATCGACATCGACTAAGGCAGAACGACTGACATGGCTGGGTGATGTAGAGTAAATGGATACCAATTCTCCTCCCCAGAAAATCCTCGAATCCATTCCATCGATGAACGGCGTAGTAAAGGAAGATTCCCAAGTGATTCTCAACTGGAACTTGATAATAGATGCATGTTTCGTCTTTCGTACCGGGCGTGCTCCTTTTGGAACCACATCTCATGTGACCCAGTATTTAAGATGTAATATTAAGCAAATTCTTGAGCAAAAGTACGTAGGAGACTTTTGAATTTATAAAATTAACTTAGACTCCCTTTACCTATATACTGTGCCTACAGGCACAAACCGGTAATTACGTGTCTAGTTAGTTCTACATCCGACGTGTGTATGTTTGTACGATGTCCAAGAGATGTAGAAACGGACCGCCTTCGTCTATCTCTATCTTTTCTGGGACTTAAATCTAAGTCAGTTTGCTTAGAAGAACCACTGAGTCATGGCGACCACTAAGATAATGCAAAGGATCATCGCTTGACATCTCGTTTTGCCTTGGCTTACTAGATTGAATCGTCTGACAAGATGCAAATCAGCAGTTTGGGTTCCACGCGACGCAGGAATACTCGGAAATGACAACGCAGACACTACCTACATAGTGCGAGCAGGTTTATAAACCGCTTTAAGCAGGCATTACCTGAGCCGCTGTACGCTTGGCATTACGAATACTACATTAGGCTAAGCTGGTGTCGAGAAACAATATCCAAAAAAGCTTTCTGACTTGAGAATCTTGGTGGATCTCGCATGCGATTGACTTAAAAAAAAAAAAAACTCAGACCTGCGTAAGACAAGCCTTGAAGAGGATTATTCAGCCGTCTAATTTTTGAATGACCTTGGGCAACTTCGAATGGGGATCTGATAAGCTTCAATCTGAAAAGCTTCGCTAAGGATTTGGGCCGGTTAAGAGAACCCGTTGTAGCTTGCGATGTCTTCGGATCATAGTCAGATTGCTACATAAGTATGGAATGGACACAACTTCGACTGTTAAAGTCCTCTGTGTTACGAAACCACACACAAAGAACAGCAATACCCTATGCAAAGGAACAGAAAAACGTGCAAGGAAAACCCTTGTGTAACGACTCAAAGAAGGAGGACGTGTTGCGAGAAAAGTAATTTTTCATTTCATCACGGCCAAACGCCGCTGTTCGTCGCTTTGGTCGTTCGTTAGATTCTCCTTCTTACGGGATGATTTTGATTAATTAACGTGCAATCATTTATGATATCATTCCATCATTTATTATCGGTCAATTTGATATGATATTGTGTTCAGGGACGAATGGTTGCTTTTGTCGGCGGATCACTTGTGTTGTAGTACATTTTGTCCGTCAATCTATTTGACTTTGACGGGATAAATATGTGAAGTTGATTAAATGAATTCAAGGAGATAGCGGGACAAAACTAAACCACCCAGACTTGTATTCAATTAGAATCCTTAAAGCCATTGACTCCTGGTCCACACAAAAATAATCACAAGCCACTAAAAGTTCCATGTCCTGTTGAACCTGCTCAAGGCATAAACACATGTTTCTCTAATATCCTGAGTAGAAAAAGCATTTGAATTGTATTCTATCTGTGCAAAGGATCAAATCAGGACAATAACAATTAAAATGCAATTTTATTGCTGCGATAACAACTGCACAACGGACGGAAGTCCTCATTTAAAACAACGAGAGAATCCATTCGGAAGAACCAAAAGCACACTTAGCAAGTGTCCAACCAACTCTGATGTTCTCTCTCGTCCTCCTCCGTCGACACACATTCTTGGTTGTTGCCGATGGAGTCCTAGCATACTGCCAATAATCACTTTGCTTTCGTTGGCGTCGTCGTCGTAATCATCGTCAAATTGCCAGAGTGTGTATCCTCGTCAGACGTTCAAGTGTGCTTTGGTTTGAGGATAAGATCTTCAGTTGGTACCGTTCAACACGACTCACCACCCACTGTTTAGTGTGAAAGTTTTTGCATTTAATGAGTCTCGTTATCTTATTTACCTATCCCCAGTCACCAGGGTAAGAATTTTTAGTGATTCCGATTCCATTGCTCTCGATAGCTCAATGATTCTTCTTGGGAAATGTCTTTGTCGTCGTTGGAGTTGACATCTCACAGTACGAAGAAGCGAGAGCAACTCAACTCGACAATTGACCATTCGTTTGGAGGTGAATACACTTCAAGGAGTAGTTACTTCAAGGATGCCACTTGAACCAAACAGTTTTCATTCAGTGTAGAAGGGAGATAGTTAAACGCGTGATACATATACATTGTTTGGATCCTTTTTCCCTCTTTGATGGCCATTAATAGCAGTCGCACATGTAGATTCCATTCCACCGATACAGTGAATCCAAAGACTGAGCACATAATAAGTGTGTGTAAATGTTCATTTGGACAGATACCAAATGGTTGAGATATTTTATTGCCAACGCAGTTGTGCAAATATTTAGTCATCTAGGAAGAGTTTGAGGGGGGAGGAGGGGACCTTTCAATCCATAGTAATGGTTGGGTTCGCGTGGTCAGTTTTTGAAAGAAAAGAGCTTGAGTTTGAGTGTGCACCAGAGATTAATTGCTGCGGCAAACCATCTGCATGTTATTCTAATCGTGGTATTTTCGGATCTAGAACACATAAAGGGTACGGTGACCGCCCATTTAAAGGAAAATATTTTTAAAGTTCTTTAAACGGATACTGGGACAATCCACCGGGGTTCAGAGTTACTCAGGCATCTAAAGCAGAAGAACGAGAACGAGAAGAGTGTTCCAATTCCAATCACTTTGGTGACCCCTCTTTAAGAAAGCAGTCCACCAGAGCGGGCTAAGAATCATCTTATAGACCCCCAGACTGGGGTGGACCTGGTCCTCAACCAACAAGCGTCTCCAGCCATCTCGATCATAAGCTGGCTACCTTCGATTTAACATGCTAAGTTGCCTAGTGTCCCTTTCTACATGCGTGCCGCCTGAGAAGCGGTCATCCTCTACTACACTGTCCCACCAGGGTGGACTCAAAGACTCTCTTGGCTAAAACGCTAGTGTGCACCCCTATAGGTACATGTTCCAGCCATTACAATTATTGTATCGGGACCGTTCGAACTAGATCGATGCTTCTTCATACAGTCCCTCTCCTCCTCCATACGCTCCATCTATGCAGAGGGGACAATAGATCAGCCGAAGAATTTTTCTTGACTTAGTCCATGCCATAGAGCAGGACTTGGATTATTAGGGTGTTGAATAGAGTCAGTTATAAGTCCAATTATTTAGGCGTTTACACAACACAGCAGATAAGATCTAGTAAGCAATGTTGAGGAGACATGCTTTCCGATGATATTTTGTAGATGAGTTGTTGCATTCTCCTAACCAGGTCATCTTCTGCTGCTTTAGATAGCTCGGAAGGTTATTCTATAAGCTGCTCCGGTCTGAGCGGTGCCACTTATGACCAAGGAAACAAGAATGAAGCTCCTGTCAACATACAAGCTCTGCGCTATCAGACCAATAAACGGTTTCCGAACAATTTCGGACGAAGCAGACTGTGTTGTAGCTTCTATTGACATTTTCACCAACGAGATGCAACTGGTCTAGCTTAGACGAACGGCGAACTGGCAAGAGGTCATCGTTATCAGAAGGATAAAATCTGAAGAATGAGCAACATCTGTAGCATTGTGGTAACCCAGGGGGGATAACTCGGTAAAAGGCAGATGGACCCACAAACTGATTTCCACCATCAAGATGTGGACGAAGGAAGCATGCAGTTCGGACACGTTGGCTATTAAAAATAGATAGATTTGGACTAGATAGCTCGCCTTTCTGCTCATAATGTCCAGATTAAGAGGAAGATTGCAGGCGCTTCGCAGAAGCGAGAGTGAACCTGCCAACCCTGCAGCTTCTAATAAGCCATATCATGAAGTCAGAGGACTATTAGTTAGAGATCTGTTTGAAAGATCTGAATCGAAAGACTAAGAATAGCCGAAGCGACAAACGAGGATGACATAGCATAAGTTGCCAATCAGCCTCGCAAAGAAATAACTAACAACAGCCCCGCAGGGAGAATGGAAAAACAGTGCAAAGCTGTGGTTTAGTACATAGGCCCGTTGCACGGGAGAACCATTCGCGGAATACTTTTAACCGTTGTAAAGAATTCTGGTACCTATCAAGATATATTGGCGCGCTCATAAAAACAAGGACCTGAGACCATTTCATATGACGACCTATGTACATACATCAAGTATGTCGAAGCTTGTAAGTCGCTGTCGGGAAGAGCTTCGGGTTCTTGGCAGGCAGCACAATGTAAGACTCTGCTGGATCCCTGGCCACAAAGGGGTGCTTGGAAATGAGACAGCCGATGAGCTGGAAAAGAAAAGAGTTTCATTAAACCCCGATGAAGCCAATACCACCGCTTAAACCCCACCCTGTATCTTCAAACCAGAAGTTGCGAGCAAAATTCAAAAGACTGCAAACGATTGTTGGAATATGCTCAGCCTCTGTGTCACAACTAGGAAACTATGGCCATTCTACAACAAACAGAAAACTGAGAGAATCCTGTGTGATCACGGGGCACATTGTGCTGAACTACCATGCAAGAAGACTGAGATTGAACACGGACGACCTAGGTAGGGGATGTGGTGACAAAGAAGTAGATGATGACACTCCACTCTTGCTTTGCCACTGTCCAACGCTCTGCCAAGTAAGATTTAAGACTCTAGGAAATCACTTTTTTCAAGATCTAGAAAAACTGTCCGACAAGTCGATGGTTGACTTACACAGATTTTTCAGCGCCTCGGATTGGCTTAAGAGAACATAGGCTTTTGTTAGGGGCCTGCAACTGGAGGGCATCACAATGCGTCATTGGCCTAAGTGTGACGGGGAAAGAACATCCTTTCCCTGCCAACTCTCATACCTAAAGGTTAGGTTGGGCGGGTGTCCCCACTAAACAAAGACCGACTTGAGCCAGAACGAAGGCCCATTGTCATACCACGAGTAGAACCCGGAAACCAGCCTCAGAAACCTCACATGTGGAATTTCCTATAGGAGATAAGGAGAATAAGTTCTGGGTAACCGTATCGATGTTAACCCTATCCTAAGCCGCACTAAGTGCAGAACCAATTAGACCTACATACAAAACTCTTAATTCTTAAGACGTCGAGTCTGGCAAGGTTGTTGAGGTCACGGAAGAAGTACTCTTCTAGTGTTTTCCTCCTCAGCCTTGATAGAGCAGGGCATGTGCAAAGAAGGTGTGTACTCGTTTTTTCTTCCTCCTCGTCTCTGAAGCTTCTACAGAAATCGTTAGAAGGTACACCCGTTTTGATGGCATGCCTGCCTATTAAACAATGCCCCGTAAGGGCTCCTTCTATCATTCCTTTAAGTTTCCTGTTCACCGACAGAAGTCTTCCTGTTCTCCTCAAATATAGGTAAGGCCAGATCTGTTTCGACAGAAGACAAGTGTTAATGTTATTCCATCTGCTATTAGCTATTCTTCTAGCTTCAAGCTTCTAATTTCAGAGGGCTTTCATCGATTCTAGAGAGGCAGGCGGGTCCCCTCCATTTTTAGAGAGGATCCGCCCTACACCTTCCTTAGCTAGTTCGTCCGCTCTTCAGTCGCTCAGAACGTCCCTGTGTCCTGAAACTCAGCACAACGAGACGTTGCATCTGACAGCGATCTCATTCACAGGCTTGCGGCATTGCTTTACCAATTTGGATCGTACTGGCTTCCAAGGCTTTAATCGCTACTTGACTATCTATATATGACCGCGTTAATCGCACCTTCTCGGACTGTCGTATGTTCCGCCTGAAATACACTACAGTGATCCGACAATCGTTTGGCACTACTTGAGTCAGGTGCATTGGAGAAGACTCCTGCCTCCGTACCATACGCTGTTTTAGATCCATCTGTGTATATCTCTATCGCAGATTCATCTAAGGTCCCACCAGATTCCCAAGCACTTCTGCTAGGAACTCTTGTCTTGAATTTGATGTGGAGGTCTATATAAGGGACAATATAGTCCGTACTGCTAGGAATGGATGGATCCTCCCGTCTCGGCGAACTGGAAGGATTCCCACAGCCTTAAAGCTGATGTAGCTGCCATCTGCTTCCCATAGATATCAATAGGAAGTAAATGGAGAATTTGTCAGCAGCGCGGGAATAGGTGTTGTTCTTAGGACACCCATTATACAGATACATGATTTTCTCTGGATCCACGTAAAAAGGTCCAGGTTACTCTTGTTGTCCAATGCTGTCGACCAGACTAGTACACAGTACATTCGGATGGGCCTCACTATGGCTGTATAAATCCAGTATATTATTATAGGCTGAAGACCCCATTCCGGGCCTAGAGCCCTGCGACATGAATACAGGGCAACAGAAGCTTTCTTGACACACTCCAATATATTAAGCTTCCAGCTCAATTTACTGTCAGGAATGACCCCCAAATATTTGGTATGCCCTGCGAACTTAAGTTCTATGCCATTAAGCCTTGGAGGGGCGATAATTGGTACTTTGTACCTTCTTGTAAACAGGACGAGTTCGGTCTTTGCAGCATGATAATTGAAAGACCGACCGTATCCGTCCATAAAACTGGTTTGTTGATAGCCGCTTCCATCAGGTCTCTAATCTGATCTAATCTACCTAATCTAACCTAATCTACATCAAGTATGTCCACAGATGCTCGTAGCAAACGAAAATAGGACTGGTTACGGAAGCCATCATGACTGCCGAGCCCTCAAGGCACCAGACCGAAAGCGACTTGGAGAAGAACTTTGGAGAAGAAAGAGGCTTCAAATTAAAGTCATCGGTAGACCGCACGCATTTCATTGGTGCCCATTGCTGAGGATAAGGAAGAAGAAATTCAGAAATCTTCGCATTTTGCTGTACTTTCTGAGGACATGCGGGTATCAGAAAGTCGAGACTTGACCAAAGTTTTTGAATTTCATGATGATAAAGGATGACAAATTGTCCATAAATTATTTTGTACTTACCAAAAGATTCAAGATTTGCAAGTACAGCTGCTTTTCTCACTTTCTGATTAAAAAACATAAATGTCGAAAATTCTCAAACAATTTTGATTCAAAAACGTCCACAATTCTGTAGATGAAAGCATTTTTAGCAAACGACTTTCAAAATTTTTATGAATATCACCACTGTTTAGTGTTATAATCAAAACAAAAAAATAGAATCAGTAAAATTGCTTCATTTCGACGCAAACAAATTTGTTCGTCCTTTTCTTGTTTTATGTTCGTCTCTGTCCTTGTGCATTTTATTTTAAATTCACTCCCTGTTCCATAAATGTTTTGCCATCATCATATTTTTTTTTTCTCCCCAACTTAATGGATTTGTTTACAAGCGTGTTAACCATTCCATTCATAAGTCCTTGCTGCTAAATAAAGAGATAAAAATCGTGCGCCGCCATTTAAGTTTATTGCACTAATTTAACGGTCAAATTCCGACATCAACAATTCGGTGAAATTTGAAAAAATAAACCACACTGTCATCATTTTGATGGCTTACAAAACAAACAAAACACACATGAGTATTTGAGTGGGATCTCATAATATCCTTTGATGACTTATCCGACCCGTTCGCTCAACTCTTTGATACACATTCCATGGAAAATCTAAATAAAATCTGAAACCACACATTTTCCAGTAGTTTTGGTGCCTCACTACTTCCAAATGACTTCCGGGATGGGGGACTGTAAAAAAAAAAATCACGCTTCGATATTAAAAAGTCCTGACATCAATGTTGCATCATGGAATTGAAAATGTGCGTTTGCACTTTCGCTCGTGGGGTTTATTGCTCCAGGATTAATGCAACGGAACTGGTAACGCTTTTGGTTGAGTATGTGAAGTTATTTGCTATTTAAGTCGCATGGACTAAATTGCAGTTTTATAGTGAAACCTTGGAAGTAGCCTAGTTGGCTTATTCTTAAAATGGGGCGACGAAATTGCACTTTAAAAGGATGAGGTGTTTAAGGCTCCAATAATACTTGTAGTTTTTCTACAAATAGATCACCTACTAACCTCGTCACCTACTACTGCCTTTGCTGGTATACGGATGGTTCCATAATGGAATCAGGAATTTCTTGTCAAGCTTTCGAAAATACTCGTCCATATTCCAAGCCAAGGTCGTTGCCATCAATCAGTATGTGCGACTTAGTCAATCCCTTACACCTTGGGGAAAACCTTCTCAGAAAGTCAAGCTGCCCTAAAACGCCTGACTCGCCTGTCATCAAATCCAAATTGGTCCTAGAAACCCGCAATGTGATCTCAGCCCTACATAGCTAGGAACTTCTTACATGGTCATACTTGACCAGATTCCTGCCCACAGTGGACTTACGAGCAATGAAGAGCTGACTCACTGACAAACAAGGGCGTGTTAACAATTTGGAGCCGAACCCTTCTGTAGAGTGAGCAAATAACTTTCTTTGCATGCAAGAATCTAACTCAACTGCTGCTATTCCCTATACCGTCACAAAGAAAATCTTGTTTCATTGTGAATCTCGATGGAAATAACCTTCGAGTCCTAATTGGATTCTTCAACGGACACTGCTGCCTGAACAAACATCTACACCGCATGAACCTTGCAACAGATTCAAGCTGCAGACTCTGTCTTGAAAGTGAAGAAACCTCTCTACACAACCTAACGGAATGCATAGCCCTCTTTCAACTCAGAAAGAGAATTCTTGGCGGCGATGTTGTCCCAAAAGAACAGCTTGCCTTCATTCGCCCAGAGAAGTTCTTTTACTTCCTGAGGTCTTTTGTAGTGGAAACATAAGGGAAGGCAGAACACAATTCTCAAGAACAGGAGTGCCAAGGACATGATGGTGCCTATCGACTTTTGACAAAGATTTGCAGCTCAATAAAGAATAAATGATAATCTGGGAAAGCATTCCGAACGCAGCTATAGCTTCCTTTATTCGGTTCTCTTTACTGCTGTGATCGTGGTGCAATACGAACTTCGGTGATCTGTCTCCAGGTGTCTGGCGATATCCTGTGGCTATTCTGCCTTCTGTCGTCGTTGTGAAAATATATTTAATTTTTGATCCACCCTTTTCTGCACTGAGCTCCTGATTATTTATTCTTCTAACGCTAGTTGCTCCCGAGAAGTTTTGGCGTAGTAGGAGAACCTGTAGTCTGTCGGTGTTACACCAGGCATGTTGAAGCCGTTGCTGTTAACGAATCGAGTGCAAAGTCTTGGATATTCCGTATCGGCTTGATGTTTATTTCGGACGTCCAATTTGATATTTTGAAACTTTTCATCAATCGTGGCTTCTGCTCACTGATTTCAAAATACGGGCTATTGGAGTTAGCAGCAGCCATAAGCCGAACTCACGATTGCTTCTGGCAAGTTGGACTGCGTAGACTAAGATGGTGTTTCTTGAACGTGCGAGCACTTTATCCTGGTTGCAAATTGGCTCTGCGACTGACGCATGATTCACTGCAGTAAGATCTATTTTGCCAGGAGCCTGTTAGACAAGGAGGTTTACGATCATTCTAATGAAGTTGAAGATGTCTGAAATCGAGTAGTTTCTAATGTCTTCAGGTGTCAGGATTTTCTTGAAGGAAAAAGCACCTCCTGATGCAGCAGAGAGCCACGTACACCCACAGTATGTGTTCCGCTGATTCGTCTTCCTCTAGATAAAGTCGACATTCAGTTTCCTGAACTATATTAAGTTTATGCAAGTGATATATGAAGCTACAGTGCCTAGAGGGAGCTTCCCAGTTGGCAAACCCTCTGATATCGTTTCTTTTGTGATTAAGGATGTTGTAAGTGATTTTGTTCACATGATGCTCTATCTAAGTCCCTGAATGTAATAGGACAAATAGTTCCGTTTTTTTCCCATCTGTCTAGACCTGTGCTAAACGCGGAATAACTTACTTACTTAGGTGGCGCTACAGTTCGGGATGAGCCTGGGCCTCAACCAATAAGCCTCTCTAGCTAACCGCCTCCAGTTACGCACTCCAAGTTGGTTGAGGGTCTTCTCCTACTTATACGCGTCAGCTTAGCTGCGGTGTCCCTCGCAAACTCTTCGTGAAACGCGGTACCTTTCAGAGGAACTGTTTTCTGGCTATTTAGCCAGCGATTTTATTGCAATCAATGCCTTTGTATTCTGGTACCCATCAGAGTTTGACTTTAATTTGCTTTGATAGGCCTTGAAGAACATTGAAGCAGCTAGCAACGGGTTTTGAGTTCCTTGACTATCGGTGAACACTTTGATAGTTGTCCCCTTTTAGCAAACTGGCCTACCACGCTCAGCCTCGAGGTGTTTTTATGGTGAAATTTCACTCTGCGTCGAGAAGGGTCCTTAAATTCCAGAACGCATTCGTTGTCCATGTTCAGTTCCTATTAGGTGCATTTGCTTTCATTTTGATTGCGGCTTTCTGAGTCTGTTTTGTGGCGGAGGAAACTCAAAATTTCCAAATGACGGGACCTAGGGTAGGATTTACTTACAGATCTACAAGATTTCTATCTAGTCTTCAACTTGATTTGACTCAAAGGAGTATTTTTATCTTATGATCTAAGATATTTTTCTTCATATCAATACCATCAGGACTGTGTAAGGAATCCAAGAATCCAAGAAGAAGATTACATCTCTCATTAGAAGAAATTCTGAGAAATTAATTTCAATGCTGCACACTTCATTTCATTTGAAGTGTGCTTTCTTAATCCCTTTTGCTTGTTGAAATTCCGTCCCTTTTCTTCATATTACTCTCTCGTTAATAATTGAACAAAAGGACGACCGTGCCGAGGTCAGTAAAGCATCTTTAATAATTAAATCCTCCTCAACACAACACAAAGCTACTCTTGTACTCAAGAAAATTGGAATTTTAATTTTTGTCTTAATTATGCATATGGCAACAAAATTCATGTGTATATGTGTGAAAACCCCCGAAAAAGACTCCTTCAAATGAATCCCTTCCAGTGCCGATAGGGACAGTATACAAAGCCCTATTCAGAGTCCTTATTATGTCCATTTAGCCTGCCCAATTCAACGTAATTTTCTACACATCACTTAGGATTAAACTCCAACTCAACTGAAAGATGTATACACAATACCCCGGCATACATCTATTTAAATAATCCTTACAAATCCTATCGTAAGAAGGATCAAACGATAGCCCACACACACACACACACACTCTTGGAGAGAGTGTGAACAACTCTCTGAAGGAACTCAATATGGATCTCCTTTTTGGAAAATGTGTGTGTAAATTTTGTGTGGATCCAACTTTTTTGGAAGATTATTTTGATGTTTCATCAAGCCAGTATTGTTCGTCGTCCTTTTATGAATGGGACCGCTTCTCTAACCTTATTTTTTTGGTATGACTAGGATATTATCGCCCAGTGCTCAGGATGCGATAAATAATTATGCCTTCCTTCATCCATTTGAACATGATTGACATGATATTCGAAATGAAAAGTATCAAATTTAATGCACACACATCAGCATGAGTTTGCAATCCTTCACACTGGAAGAGCCAAAGCTCTGGAGACAGAAGAGGAGTGTAGTCCTTTTTGGGGTTCGTTTTATTTATTTTTTATTGAATGGAATGAGGAAAAGGAAACTTGGATGATAAAATATTCAATTTTATAATCGGAATTGGATTTGAATTTGTCATCCATAAGCGTATCCTTTTTGCTTGTCTAGGATAATCTCGGATTGAATAGCTCATAAAAGTATTTGGGTCATAAAAGGATTTAGCTATGCTATTAAGAGACTGTTCCCTAGTAAGGGTTTTTGCAAAAGTTTGAAGCGAAATTGTTTAAAGGCGACGCACTCGTCAAACATGTATTTTTCGTTGGGGCGTTTGCTTTTATGTCCTGATGATGTCCTTGCTATCTGCATGTAAGTATTTTTTGCGATAGATCTTTAAGAGCCAGGAACAGCTTCTCACAACCATTTTGAGGAGCTTTTTCATGACAAATTATACTCCTGCAACCTGCATGCCGGCGAAAAGGTGGTGCCGCGAAAAAACTTTTCGTGTTTTTCAGGATCGAACCTGGGTCCCCTCGCTTAGTAGTCCAACGCAGTAACCACTAAGCCATGAGAACTACTATCTAATTGACAACCATCGCTTGTGGTGTCAGTTTTAAGAAAACTGAACTCTGCCTAGAGAAAAATTCCCCTGACTTGCACCTGTCCCTCAACAGTCTTTAATGGCAACTTCATGTGTAATATCAGGTATAGCGCGGTACGATTATTTTACTGAAGGATGTAGCTTTAGAAAGAGAATGAGACATTTAGCGGTCTAAGTTTAAGTTTTTGTAAATGTTAGGGGGCCGACGAAGTCTCAAAGAAGGATTCTAACAAGTCAAATGCACTTGTTCTTCATCTTCCTAATTTGTTCCTGTTCCACTCGAACTAATTCCAAATGTTAGGCTATCAGATCTGGAATAAATATCACCACGGGACACTGTCTAATAGGCACGCATGCAACAAGGCTTCATATTACTCTCAAACGATTTTTGTAGAAGCTGCATGGACGAAGATGAGAAGGAAACTATTCTCCACCTTCTTTGTAGCTGCCCAGCTCTGTCCCCGAAAAGAAAACTCCATTTAGGAGAACTCTACTTTAAGGACTTAGGCGATCTGATAGAAACAAATGTCAGAAACCTCCTTCGCTTCATCAGAAGCTCCAATGGATGCAGCGAGTATGTATCTCTCCAGATCCATGTGGCATCATAATGGACCTTTCACTGGACTAAGTAAGCTGGCAACAGCTGGCAGCCACTTCAACCTAACCTAACCTAATTTTCTGCTCCTCCACAGAAACCAACAAATGCTGTGCACTTTTCCTGGTTAGATTCGCTGCTTTATGCGAGGCTGTTTTAATAATGTCGACAGGTAATCCGTAGATCTAAGCAACCTTGTTGGACTTTAGTTTGTTTAAACTGCCTTTACATCATTTTAGTCAGGCGATTGCCTTGTTTGTCGCTGTCTTTTGTTAATAGTAAGTTCCGCCTGATGGCGCAGCAGTGATTTTATTTTCTCCTCTGTTCGTAGAGCTCGCGAGTAGTTATCGTCCTTCTATGGAATGCAGCTCTGTAGACATTTTGTTTTGCTGCATCAGCCTACCTACACTCGTCATCAAACCAATTGCTTAGAGAAGCTCTACACATCAGCAGCTGAATCCATCGTGGTTTTCTTGCAGTGTTACCACTGGTCTTCCGCACTTGATACACGCCCTCTAGAACTTCTTGAAGGATTGAAGGATATGCGACGGCTACAACAAAGTAGTGATTAAAGTCGACTTTAGCTCCTTGAAACGTCTGGACATTTTGAATCCATGGAAGTGCCCTTCGTCAATTTGGCTTACAGTTTATCATCAGACATAACTTTCGCCTTAGTCCATCTTCAAATGTAGTGTCGTGACAGCTTAACTTTCCCAATGTGCTACCAAATATGCTCGCCTATCATATTTTTGCTTTAAAATCAGCGAGAACGATCTTAATGTCTTAAAGGTCTTGTTGAGGAGAACATAGAAGAATTCCTTGATGACACATTCTTCTCCTTTGAAGGAGTGTGTCAATTCGGCCATAAGGTTTACATCACTGATTTTATTTTTATCTTCTACTTTACAGCACACAAGTGTCTCCTCAAGTTGTTCAGTTGCACGTGGTTTGCTGTGAGTTCCAACATTCCACATATGTACATATCCGATAATCATTGAACCTTTTTGTATCGTAAGGTCGTCGCCAACTTCCTAGTGCTCTCTTCTACATCTTTATAACCGCAGCCTCTGCAAAGGTCATCTTAAGAAGAGCGTCAAGTGTGATCTGCTTAGCTGACCTGAAGAGATTTGGGTGAATACGCCATCAACATAATATAATCTGCAAACAGAAGAGTTTTAAGCAGCACACCTGCGTCTTGCACTCCTCCAGGCAACAAATGCACTCAATGAAGAGTGCAAACAGTCTTGACCACAAAACACCTCTTTGTCTTACTGCTGAACCCAATTGAAACCATTCCGAAAGCACCTAACCATTTCATATAACTGCCCTAGTATTCGAATGTAGGTTTTGAAGCACTTATCTGAACTTTGAACACATGCCCATGCCATATACCTATAGAATTACGCTTTTCTGTCCATTCTTCGTGAAGCCTTTCGCACCTAACCATGGTTCCTAACACTCTATTCCTCGGTTGGTTGATGATTTGGAACAATTCTTTAATTTCGTATTCAATGCCGTTTAAGTTTACAACCCGTTGAGATCTAGCAACTCCTTTAGTAGCCTTTTTTCATTGTTCCGCACCAGCTTCGGACGAGGTCTTAAACTTACTGCCCTATCTGTGTATCTTCACTTTTAATCGCACCACTTTTTACAAAACACAAAGGCGTTAGGACGTAGTCTGCCTTCAATGCTGTCATAGTAGATAACCTCCTTTCCTTTTGCAAACACCTTTGCAAACCGGACCTACTCCGTAGTAGATAACCTCCTCCCCTTTGGAAACACCTTTCCAAACCGGACCTAGTCTGTTGCAAGGAGCTTGGCTTTTTGCTTCAAGTCACCGCTGAATGAGACAGTTTTCCATGTTTTTCCATGACTCGAAGGATTTTTCTAACTTCATTCACATACCTTTGATCTTCCCAAAGCAAAGTACCAAACACCAACACACGAGCAATTTCTTCTCCTCCGCACTCGGTATTATACTCTTTTGGAACCGCCTGCCTGTGGACATCTTTTAATAGAATTGATGCAACAGATAACAAAGGAATATGAAACAATACTAACGCAACTACAGTACAATCCTCGAGGCAAAGCCTCTGCCTTTTCTAATACACAAACGCTGCAACAACTGCAAGTGAATGGCAACCGTTCTAGCTGTCGGCCATTTACACAATAACCCAGTCGTCCAATCGCATTAAAATATAATTTCCCAGAAGGCTGCATTCCCGGAAAAGAAGCAATTTTTGCATTTTCTTCCTAATTTGCTTTTTCTGCATTCACATGCACAAAAGGAAAACAAAACAAAACAAAACAAAGGAACAGAGAGCATACACACACATACACAAAGCGGAGGGCAAATAAAATACGCTGTGCCATCGTCAGAAGAACGCGCAAAGCGAAGCACATAAATAGACCCGAAAACACTGGGGAAACAGCTTCAAAAATATCCTGTCGCAAGCAGGCACTCCAACGAAATGCGAACCAAAGTATCCATATTCTCAGGTTCTTCCTGCACCAGCCAACAATTATCATCATTATCGTCCTCATCAGCATCATCAGCATCCTGGTGACTGGCCGGAGTTGAGGGCCAGCCATCGGTGGGCGAGTGGTCTTTCTCTTGAAAGCTTTTTTTTCCAGCTCCGCCAAGGGGTTGGGGCGCAGCCAAGAGCAAGAATATAAATTAGCCCAGTGCATTTTATACTTGAATTTTCCAAGTCGTTAGGCACGATCCTGTTTTTCAGACCTTAATGACTTCTCCTAAGAGCGCTGCAGTATAATTATAAGGATATCTAGATTTATACCATGTGATTCTTTTCTCTGGCCCGCAATTATTGTTATTCGTTTCGGGGTGTGCAAGTATTTGCGTTTGTTCGTTGGCAATGCAATGCCGTAAATATTGTCGGTAAAGGACGAGGAAAAAGTCAACAACAAGCGCGTGGTGCCTCTCCCCCCATCATCGAGGCGAATGCAACAACGACATTCAATTTATGATGGATTTTGTGAAAGCAGGGTTGTAGAAACCCTACTTCCTTTCAAGATGAGCATTTTGTTCAATAGTCTTACCGTCAGAGTTTTGGGTTGTTTGTAAAAGGACACTAGGATCGTTATCTTGGTTTCGTTGCCTGATTGAGGATTTAAATTGATGTCACGGTAGCTAGGACAAGTAAGGTCATCGATCTTTGGGAACCAAACTTTTTGAAATGGAACAAAGGGACAAAATCTGTTGCTGTGTAAGGGAAAACGTAGTTGAATGCAACGGGACAGTTTCTCAAGGATACACAATTACTTATGTTCTCTCTGTGAAAAATTGAACCATAACGACGCTCGGGAACATGATGAGTTTGTTAAAAGTTTTTTGATGGAGTTAACTCTCGACAGAGCGATTGCCTTGGCAGTTGTAGTAAAGGCCTCATTTAAGACACTTTTGCTGCTAGACCCTGCGTGGTATGTGCTAGATAAGAGAGGAACAATGCTGACAGGAGAAAAATAGTTGCGTTTTTAGAAATGAAGGTCCACTACAACTCCGATATCCTATCATCGAACTCGTCCGCGTGTTCGTTGTCGCTGCAAACCTTGTCAAAGCCATCGTTCGGGAGCTCGCACCAGCGTTTCATCTTCCTAGGAGCTAACTTTGCTCACCAAGTATCGATCGTTTGTCAGTACCTTAGTGACGATGTTTGGACCTCGATATCGGGATTCCAGCTTTCGAGACTTCCCTGTGACTGAAGGTTCATTTTCTACAAATATCAGATCCCTTATACATATTGTGTTGGCTGTGTGTTTTTCATCAATTTCTAGCTGACATGGCTTCATCTCGCCGTCATTCCATCTCTTCGGCTTCCAACAGCCTTCGCTCCCGCAGCTCCAGCAACAGCATGTCCCTAGAAAGGTTTCCCAAACAACATGCAGTTCCCCGGTCAGTGACTATTCTTCCTCTGGTGTCTTGGTGTTAAATGGATAATGAAGATGTTCTGTGCTGTGCAACTCCCCTTCGGACCTTTCTCCTTTCTTTTTTGTATGAGCGCACTTCACCCATGACTTAATGTAGCTTCTCACGAGGCTCCTTAACATCGGAAACCAAAACATCTTCTTGATTTTTATCAGCAAGTTGTGCAACATCTTCGTGGCCTTCCCTGCCTCTCGGCTTCGTCTATCTTTCGAAAAACCAATACCCTCACCTTAGCATAGTCCTCTTGGAGGTGTTTCTTTGCCAGTGTCATTTCCGCTATCTTCAACGTGGTTATAATGACCTTCAGCCATTGATCCTAGCACTGCGTGGAAACCACCCAATCCTCATCCAATATATTGACGCGATATAATAGCCGATGCTTCCTCCATGTGTTGTTCGTCTTACTTGGCTCTCTTCCCAGGCTGATGGACCGTCTTATAGTCACACTAACTTCGTCTCACGATCCGTGATAATCTTAAAGCGTCCGCCTAGTTGGTACATCCTGAAGCGATCCAGGTTTCTTGCTACAGCAAGGACCTCCATTTAGTAAAAGTGACACTTCTTATCTTCCGAGGATAATTTGGGGCAATGGAACACCACAGGCCGCAACGAATTGTCTTCCATGGCTCATTGTTATAGGATTCCGGCCAGGCCGTGTGCAATTTATTGAGCGCCTCCTTCAACTTTTGAAAAGCCACTTGTTGTTCCGTCCATTCGAGGGGGTGGTTCACCTTCGACGGTTCAGTCAGCGGTAGGGAAAGAGGCAATAGCTGTTGTCTTTTTCGGACTAAGTTGTAGAACTTTCTCGCTCACTCGGTAGCCTAAGAAGTCTACAAAACCGATCACATCGGTCCGTAAGAGTAACTGGCGCACAATAATGCGAGCCTGACTTTTAGATCAATTCTTGTTCCAACTTCTTGGATACATCTCCTTGACAATCTCTCTCTTCGCAAATGGAACTTTGTACGGTAAATACAAATGGGCACTGGCATCGTCATTTGAATCGAACATTCCCCAAAACAGAACACACCTAAGCTCGTCCGAATCCTTGGCCAATCAATCAAGAAATGAGCTTATAAAGCGATTGCTTCTCTTCTTAGTCCAATGGCCCAACGTCAAGGTCATCCTTTCCGCTCGTGTGGTGTCTCATCCGTGCTTTATGCAATAGAAACTGTGAGAGTTTACTGGTGTTACCTAGGGTTGATCCAGTATCTTCCAGCCAATCAGCATCGGATAGGGCTGGCCAGCTTCCAACACGATTTGAATCTTGCACCAGGAAGTAAGTTTGGTGACTGTTACCTGTCCAACGGTTTAGCTAGTTTCTTCTGCTCCTTAAGCAATCGTCCGACGCATGGTGACTCAATCCATCTTGAAGTTAATAAAGGCTTGACTTGGCACCCATTCGCTATAACTTCCTTGATATACCTTCTCGTTGCTGCGTTGACCTTTTGGGCCTCTTCCCTGCTGAAATTGAAATAGGGGGCAGTGTCTCTAGTAGTGATCTACCTGTTGACACATCTTGCCTAACTTCCCACATCATCTCCATGATTTGCACGTCCTTTTCCCTGGCATTTCACATCTAGCTAACGTAGTTTGTCTGCTAAATGTCGACCGCTGGCCGCTGTTAGTTGTATGATTGTCCAGCAACTCATCGAATCCTCCCGAGAATTGCGCTTACTAACGTGGGCTATGCCTCCACTATCTTTTGATTGAAGTATTTCGAAGGCATATTCTTCCTAATCGCGTGAATGTTCATTCATCCATCATCAGAAAGTGTTTGCGCAAAATCCTTTAAAAAAAAACTCGTCGAACGATTCCGCTGTCGTACTTCGACCGGATATGCATGTTGATGACCCAGGAAATCTTTTCATTCCATGATGCAGATTGCGTATCATGTGCTGTTTACACACCACCAGCAAAATAATCTTTGCATCCTGGAAAATGGCTATTCATTAGGAGTCCTAGTGACTCCTCAATCTGTCCATGTCCCATCGTTTAGTTTGATGAACGACAGGATTTTGCTTAGTCTACGTGCAACGATTCAGTTCAAGCTTAGGTCTTAGCCTGTAGGCATCCAATTCGTTAACTTTTATTCACTATCACAGCTCAATGATATGCCAGCTGACTTTGAAAAGTTGAGTATTGTATGCAGTAATTCCATTAACGTGTCAAGGATCAATCAGTAGGTTGATAAAAAGCGAGGCGTTAACTTAGCACAAATCTTATCTGTAAACGAATGATTATTTTAATTTATTTAGGAAATGTCCTCTCTACTCTCGTCTGTATACATATGTATATGCACTCGTATTAAGCTTCAGATATCTTACACCAAGAAGTTAAAATAGTGTTTGAACTCTCTAGGTGTGTTTCAGGCCTTCAGTGTTGTAATCGGAGAAAGCTTACACGATTTTTACCAAGCATTATAATTTTTTCCCGCTCTGTATGAACAACAGGATCATCCCTGGCTACACCACTGCATACATTCACATTTTTGTACCCTTTAGTGCCCATTCCCATGCTCATAATCTGCAATGTCGTACAAAATGTTTTCTTAAGTTCCTTTCAACATTAAATGCATAATTTATGAAATTTTACGAAAAATAATAAATGAATTTGTAATATGAACTTTTGAGAAGCTCCTTGAAGCTCCATCAGAGCGTATCTTTGCCTGTAAACAATGTTAAAAGCATCCTTTCCACTTGACCACAGGACGAAACAAAATGATATTCGAAAACAATATCATGAATTCAACTCTTAAGACAGAGAGGACAACACACACACAAATATTCCGACACAATACACCGAAAACAACAGACAATGGTCCGAACTCAAGAGAACGACCACAGGATGTGCAGACAAAAATATCCGCAAGCCAAAGAAATCCCAGGCAACCTGTAAAAGTAAAAAGAAAAAGTGGAAAACTCCAACCCAAACAATGTACTTAACCAACAGGATACTTTCGAAGCAATTTTTACAAAAAGAAAACAAAGATGGTAAGGGTTCACCAACCCCCTGCAATGGTAATTTATCTCCAATCGGTCTCTGCCCTTTAAATATTTTTCAAAAGTTAATTTTAGGCATAACTTTGACCGGTACCGGTACAACAGTGTATACAAGTATTGCGCATTGGATCCGACGACCATCGTACACCGACCCAAATCATAGCAGGACATTCCTTTCATTTTCCACCGACCTGTCATTCTCACAAATCCATTATTCATAGACAGTTCTCGTTTGTTGTTGTTGCTCCCTCTTGTCGGTTCTTTGTGTTTTCCGCTTGACATCAATAAATTTCCCATTTCAAGTGCAAAACGAATACAAGATCCTCTCTATACCATTTTCATCCATCTATCTATCCAACCACAAATTCATGTTCATATGTACCACCCTGTGCCGGCTTTCAATGGATATATATAGACATCGAGGCATGGTACGCTGAGTAGATGGGTGATAAACTCTCTGGTTACAATGACGACGACGGCCCACATATCCACGTGCGAGGGCGGATTTTCAAATTAAAAATCTTTTTGAAAAAAAAATACAAGAGTAGATTTACTTCTTCCGTGTGTGCCCATTGCCCACGGTGGTGGGTGTATCTTTTTTTTTTTAATCAATCTACCGCAGAAAGCAATTTACTGTCCTTGATCCTGGGCTGACACAAGCGTAACATGATAAAGAAGAGACGGCAATCTTTCTTTGGCTTTGCGTGCTTGTTTTAGATGCACAGACAGACAGACAGAGACTGTCTTACGGCAATCGAAGGTTGAAGTTAAAAATACATAGATGTCCTAACATGGACGAAATCAAGTACAGCGACGTATCTGTAAGCTTAGGCCAAAACCTCAGTGTTGGCAGCCTAAATGACAAGTTTACTGATATCTGGTTAAAACTTCGAGAGATTTGTCAAACTGAGGTTACAGAATGGTGATAAAGGGCTATGCGTGACCACAAATAACATGCTCGTCAATGTAAAGAGCAATAGTAGAGCATCGATTCCCCCAACGGCCGTTTCACATAATTTAAGAGACCTGCACAAAGGACATTTCAAAAATTTCGTCGGATGAGCTGTTTATATCATCTAGGTAGATAGATGACAATATGATGTTTGGACCCGATGGAATTCCAAATTAGCAACAATGCAAACGTGCTTCGAGGAAGGAGTTTTCTCTGAACCTCGAAGGCTACAACACTTGGAGAGCCATGGTCATATCGCCTAATTTGCCTGCTGGACACAATGGGAAAGATTCTTGAACCGATCATACACGATAGATTGATCGCTATTGCAGAAAAGAAAGGAACATTGTCAGACCGAAAACTAAGGATCTACAACAGAAGAGCCTAAAAGCCAGCAAAATAGAAGTGCAAATTGCTTCAATGGCTTGGTGGAAAGTCCGCTGTGAGAACACTATACAAAAAACAGATGGACCTACTTTGATCCCTATCACTGAGGTCTGGACTAGCCGAGTACATGGGGCTGTACTATGTTACGATAGCTTCACCGATTTGGACACCATAGATAACCTTTCTAGTTAAAGGATTGTCAAAACCAGGAGGAAGATACGGAGTACGCAGCACTTCAAATACAGAATGGAGGACTAACCTGCCAAGTCCACCGTTCCTCATAAACCAAATAGTGCGGTCAGACTACAATTGGATGCAAATTTGGTACGCACTACGAGATCCAAATACGCACATAAACATTTAAACCCTTTTGTGTGACAATACGATACTCAATCTTGAGTTAAGTCCCTCAAGCCTTAGCCCTGGATCAGGTGAACGGAACACAAATTTAGTTGTGTAAAGCAGGAGCAGACACAAATTCAGTACTTCACGCATATCATCTCACAGAGCATCATTATAGTTCAAAACACACGTGGATTATTTAGCCCGGAAAGCATCGCAAACACTCGCCCATACTCCCAAATCGTTGGACCTGAATACGCTAGAAGGGTTCTACTCTCTAGAGTTTACTTTTATATCTGGGCACAGGCACTCAGGACGAAGAAGACCAAAAGGAGATGTCAATACACACACTATACATGTAACAGACAATCAGCGACTTTTGAACTATTTCAGACGAGACCGACTTTGGTCCCCATGGACATCCTTGCAAAGAAAATGTTCAGGATATATAACAGAGGGCCCTTGAATCAACAAGACACCAATGGTATCAAGATTATCAAAATTTGAAGAAAAGTTGGTTGTCAAATTGATACCGACCATTCAAGACTGGATAAATCGAAAACATGGAGCCTGCAACTTACGTAGTTCATAACTGGTCACGACCTTTCGTGCGGTCAGAAGAGAATTGGATGACAATATGGAATTGCGTAACGACTCTACAAAATGAGCTGCGGAGAATACAAAAGCAAGGAAGAGCAACAGAAGCAGCTGGCCCAAGACGCATAGCATGATTCGCTAACCAACTCTGCAAAGTAATACCTTACGGCAGTCCAGCGGGAGGAACGGTTGAAGTCTGTGTGAAGGGGTGCATTTAATTTTTTTTTTTTTTTTTGGCTTTGGAACGACAGGTATCATTTCCGGATCAGAGCCCGTAACCCTAAACCCTCAAATCTTCTTTGTTGCGCTCAAAAAATTTAGCTTTAGTCTCTTTCTGAGTTGATGAAGTCCTTTTTTTTCAAATCCTTGACCCTCGACAGTATCTGTCAAGATTGTTGTCTTCCCATTTCCTATTTGTAGAGTGTTCATATGTAGTTCAGGGACTTAGGGTCAATGACGCTTGCATACGCAATTTGTAAAACCCTCAAGGACGTTAAGACAGTCTCAAGTCAACTTTGAGCCTGAAGCATGCTTCATCAACAGTATGCTTTGGAATCCCATTGAATCTTTAAAACCATCTCAAATGACAGTGTGTCCCTTCAGATGTCCGTGCAGATGCGGAGAAGTTCTAGGGATAGGGTGAGGATAATAGGCACCACATTTTATCACAGACATCTTGTTCAACAACTGTGGAGCCTCTGTTGGATTCGACTTTCACCTGTAAATTGACACATAGAGGGCTACTTATATGTCTTCGTCCAAAATGTTGTCATTAGTCATAACTTAGTCCTTAGTCTACCTCTGCACAATTGCTCATGATGGGGGTGCGAACCTCAACATATTTTACTGACGAATACCCCCCACCATTCCACCTTGGTTAAACTTATTCATCCTAGTTAACCCAAGTGATATTGTTTTTCCTTTTTTCTTATCAATTAGTCCAAGTCCAACTGCCAGACCTTAGACAATTTAAATTCCTCCCAATGACCATCTAAAATGCAACCAAATCCCTATTTAATATCTTCTGACCAAAATCTGCAACAATAAATCACTCAGTCCTTTCTTAATATCCTTAGAAATAATTTTAATTACATTACGTTGCATTCTTCGGCCCCTGTACCTGCTGGCCCCATACCAATGTAAGCGCCATCTGCGCATCTTTAAATTAGTGCAAAGCTCATTGTGCAGCATCTTGAAGCTTCGGCTTAAAAACTCATTTTCTTTGCAAGTTTACTCCGGCTCTGCCAACTTGGAGCTGTAGAATGAAAAACCAGCTATCCAGGTGAGTTTAACTGCAGGCAAGGATTGTTGTAACGAAGAAAACTTTCTTCCTGTTCGCAATGACCAACCGAAAAAAAAGTGGTACACTTGCCTCTTTACACCAAGAGTTTTCGTCCGAGTTTTCTCAAGCGTTGCGAATCCTTTTTCACCTCTTTTTATGTTACAACACTGCAGTTTGCTCCTTCAAGGAGAATTCTCACTTCAAGTTGTGTGTACGCTGTTGTTTAGAGTTTTACCTTCGAAAGCTGATGTAACGTTTTCTCTATTCCTCTAGGTGGATTTATCCTTATGCGGAGATAAGTCAGAGCAAAGAACAAAAATAAAACAAAAATAGAAAATAAAAAAAATCTGCTCAACATGTACTTTTCTTTTCTTTATCTTAGTTGTTTCTATACGCTTTTATCCTTCGTCCTTTTTTTTTTTTTCTATTTAAGTTGTTTTTAGTCTGAAACAATTATTTTTGCTGCCAGTCCGGAATCAACAGGACTGTTGGAAATGCCGTAAGCGAGTTGTTTGAAAATAGAAAAACAAAAGGAGGACGAGATCTAGTACTTAGAAGTATAGGTACTACAACCGTCCATGGCCACCTGAGGAGAGATGCGCATTATACAGATGTTTTCGTTGCACAGTTTAAAGTTTCAGCAGAGATTTACAACGAAGGAAACATGATGAAGAATGAAGTGGATTGGTCCTAGAGATTCTTAGATCGAATTTAATTTGTGGCACCCGTGACACGCAACACGCAACACTTCACAGTCGACAAGGACTGTGAGCATCATAATTAAGCTTTCAAAAAGCCTCTACTTTCAGTTTGGTCCTGAGCTTGTTGACAGGTCAATATGTGCTTTTGCAGCCGGAAGCTACGAGTGACTACGACAAAAAGCAAGGTGTTTTGGGTGACAGAAGAGACGAACTTTCAATGCCTGCAGAGAGCTTCTAAAAACATGCCGCCTTGGAGTCAATTCCAAGTAGAATTGATTACGAGAACGCTCCAGCTTAGATAATCTTCGAGTCCTAGAATTTCGGTTCACGAAGAAATGGATGACCAAACCTCCGACTTAAAGTTCAGGCAATCGCGAAAGCTGGGAACAGCGTGCCCGGGACCGTGAAGGATGGAAAGCGGAATTAGTTCAGGCTCAGACCCTCCAACTTTGCTCCTTCTGCAATTTTAATAGTCAGACATTCAAACGGTCATAAGGTCGACAAAAAACTGGGGGGGAAGGGGGGATAGCACCACGTGCTAACAATCTTGTTGGGACTTCACTTTGACACCTTTCTCGTTTGACGTGTCTTAGCTGTGTCATAATCTGTTTTGCACAGTTGCTTACAACGATCCATTTCTCCTGTGATTGAGTCATGCATCGTACTAAGTTTTCGGGAGTTAGTATTTCTCTAAGTTCATTCCTCAACGTTTGTCTCTCGGTTTCAAATCGTGGACAGTGGAAGAACACATGCTCCACATCCTCCTGAGCTTCGATGCAATAGGGACAATACGAAGAGTTGTCGTGCTTAAATCTGTATAGATACGCGGGGAAGCATCCATGTCCACTTAATAGCTGCGTTACGTAGAATTCCTCTTCACCATGCCTGCGGCTTATCCATGTCTCAATGAGTGGTATAAGTCGGTAGGTCCATCGGCCTTTGCTCGATACGTTCCATCGCTGCTGCCATTTCGCCATGCTGTTTGCTCTCTCTGATGAGTTTAATTCGCTACCGGTTGACCCCGGTTCCTGGTTTCTTATTTCATAGAGTTGTTTAGCCTCCTTGGCCAGTAAGAGTTATGTGAGGTATTTGCATTTATAGGCATGTAGGTGTAGATATAAAGCTGGTGAACGTAAGAGCTCCTAGTTTTTCGCAATGTTTGCGGGAAACCTGTCGAAAGACAAACTATTGCAATCGATCATAAATTTTATTTGTCGGAAAGAAGACTTTACATCTAACAGGAGAGTTGTTGCGTTAGACCAAAGAAGGCCTAAATAGAAAACTTGGTAGTGCCATCTCTTTGTAGATAAAAACTTTAGTCCGTCAAGATTCACTGCAAAGTTGAACTTCCTACGAAAACATGGAAAACAGTCACTTCCCATGCCACAGAGTTGCCCTGGTGTGTAAGTAGGAATACGCCTTGCGAAATATACCAGCATTACTAGCTCCAACTCCTATCAAGTGTGTAACAACTATCGTAAGAAGTATGGCGGCGTAATATAGTGGCAGTCTACCAATCAAAAGGCCATAAAAATGAACAAGCCAAGGAGCTACCAATGGAATAAGAACTACATTTCTCGAGGCTTTCCTCAACATAATTCCACTGAATCTTTTTGTACAAAATATCGGCAGCTATAAGCGTCCTAAGAATTAGCCAAGCAGATAGCTTAAAACCAAATTCAACAGGACATTCTATGATCCTAAGGATATATTTAAACCACGTAGCAACTACTGACTACACAGCAATGTGTCTTAACTTTGCAAGACCATTCTTAAGCATCTACCTTAGTAGAGAAGAATTGGAAAGTGAGTCAGTATCTAATATATAATTCATAGCCGTCTACATTGATGGACCCAAAAAAGACACCTTAGTAGGTGCATTTCCAAATCAGACAGACTTTCAAACGGCAGGCGCTCGCTACTCGCGAGACTCTGATGAGGACAATACCACGAGTGGATATCCCTTTTTTTTATAGACAGCCAGACAGGAATAATTACCAAGCAAAGTTAGTTTAAAACTTAATTGTAGTCGTGGATGATCCTCAGGACCTTGGTGTCGAATGCATCCTTGACTACAGCTAAGAATTTGAATAGTTTTCCTTTCCCGTTTCGGGCTATTGCCAAAAACTTGCACAGCATGTAGGTGCTCGGAAGTCACTTGATCTTCTATGCAGTGTCGGCACAATATATCCGAAGGACTTAAGCTTAGCTTGTTGAGATGATAGTTGATTTAACAATGTCCAGTGAGAAAACGTGTTGGAAGCTTAGCATGACGCTTACGTAGTGCGCGAATTTCTGACTTCTCGTTTGATAAGTTCAGTTGTTAAGTCTTTCTGATTTTCTTCCATGTGCGGTGAACAAAAGGTCACAGAAAGGAAGTCCTTGACTTTGCCATTGCGCTTAAAGTCCTTGTATTCGGAAACCCAATAGACTGTTATTTCAATATAAGCAACCAGCTGTTTGAGAATGTTTATATAGCTCTAGACAAGCTTTGAGTTAAGATATCAGAACTGCCTGGCTGGTAGAAATTATCTGTTACCTGTAAAGGTTTCGTCTAATACATTGCATACGTACAGCATTGACTAACCGAAGCACCTAACGAGAAGCATAGAAGATCTATTCCTTTAAGGTGATATCCGAAGTTCTCATGCTCTTTAAATGTTGCTACCACTTACACATTTGGAGGTTCCTCATAGTTTGGTTGACATGGTTTGATTTGTCTTCAGTATCCCATATTTGACCAGCTCAATAGTGACCCATTTTTTGATGAAGTCGTATACTTTTCCTCTTCTTAACGCCGCAACTGTTTATGGCAAAAAAAATTCATAACTTGTCTAATACTTCACGTTATCTTTATACAAACTTCTTTACGAGGTGCCAATTTTAAGCAACCAAACGTATCCAACTCATCTAGCTTGAGTGCCATGCATTTTGTATTCCTGTCCCAATTGTTTGTTGTGGCTAAGCTACCATTTCTAAGACCGATGGCCTGCAAGAAATACATATCTGGCTATCAACTATGGTGGCACCTACGGAAACATTGGGTTCGGTTTATGGGTTCAATTTGATCCTATTTATGTAGCCTCAGATCCACGTCTGCGTACTCCATTTCCATGTCACACCGAAGTAACAATGGACTACAGTCAAAGCTTTAAGACACTCTTCTGGTTGTCATCTTAGTAGATAAGTTCCGCATTAGCATAAAATTGAGTAAGACTCTTCATTGCCGAGCATTTGGAATTTTTAAAAAAAGGACTCCACATTGCACAGTTCCAAAGCTGATCATCTTCTAAGCTCATAATTACATTCAGTACATTCAGTTAACACTTCCCATGAGTTCACACTTGCTAGGACCTTCACCACCCTCTATTTGATTGCGTCCATTCATCCTTTAGCGTACGAATTTAATGCAAATTTTAAATTTAAATCGTAAATTACCATCGCTACCATCAATCGATAGATCAATGAATTCCCAAATCCTCAGTGGCACTGAAACAACAGCGACCTAGCAAATTAAATTATTTACGCTTTGATTTAAACACTCAGTCATTACCACCATCATCGTCATCGTCATCAGCATCATCATCATCATCATCATCGTCGTCGTCGTCGTCGTCATCGCCAACGTTTCCGTCACCATCGTGCTTGTTGTTGTTCGCACTCTCCCGCATTGTCGTCGTCCTTGATGCTTCACTTTCCACATCAGCCTCATCATCGCCATCATCATCGGCATCATTATGCCGACAATCATTTTGCGCCACCATAACTCGATAGTGAATTGAGGATTGAAAATTGTCCACCCAACCACCCCCTGTTTTCGTTTTAAAATCAACCACCCTGCTGCACAAAAAAAAGAAACCATCAATCGATGCTGTCGGGTGACATCGCTTTAGCCACATTTAACACAACGGAAATATTCATCGACTGCTCCGACGGCAGTCCTCCGGCTGTGTGTCGTGAGCCAGGAGGCAAATTCCACAGCGTCGTCATCGTTGGTGGAGCGGGAGGAGGAAAATTTCACAGCCTCGTGAGTTTTTTTTTTTTCATTGAATGATCAAAGGGCCGCAATGAGCGGGGAGAAGCACAAAGAACAACAGTTTCCATTGTGTAAGTCTTGCCGAAGCCATAATGTATGACAGACTACAAGAATATTCGGTCGGGATCCGCATAACAAATGGCGGAAGGAAAGGTAGCTAGTACGCGGAAAGTGTCTCATCAGTGCAAAGCTTAAGGGCGGAATGTGTTACGTTTTTAGCTCTGGTGTTATGCCATGGGACCACTACACACTTCATCGGCATAATCATCATTCCCATAATCGTCGTCGTCGTTGTCGTCGTGACGTTTCATGTCCCTTGTCCGTGGTCTAAGGCAGCGGGGGGGTTCATTTTGAAATCAATTTCCAACTTCACGACAAAAAAAAAAAAAACGGGAAATAATTTGTCCTTTGGTGGTTGTTTGGTGTTTGCCTCTCCTTCCACAAAAGAAAGAAAAAACAAAATCCTTCTTCGGTCTGTTCATCCTTCCACTTCATTTTTTTTTTCCGCTAAGTAGGGAATTTCTTACGGGATAAGTTGCCAACGAAAGATGGGATGAAGAAGAAGAAGAAACTCCCGATTACCACCACAACACATCGGATGCACTCTGTGTCTGTTTCGTTGTAAGAAGATTTCTACTGGGAGCGCACTAAGTTATTTCCAATCGGATTACGACAATGGAAAAAGTCAATAACAGGATAATAGGAACATAAATAAAAAAACGGAAAAAAAAAGAAACGAAACAGGAAGTGGAAACTCAAAACAGATAAGTTTCTTGTTTTCCATTTGAATTTCAAATTGATTTGCGCCCTGAGTAGGAAAGTGTCCTTAAAGTTTGTCCCGTTTTTATTCTGTTTCAAAAGGATTTGCTTGGGTGGTGTTATTTTCTTTTCTTTTATTTTTTTTGTGGAAAGGATTAGAAGGATGTGATACATTATCAAGATCATAAATTAAAGTGGAATTGTGCCATAAATCATTATTTTTTAGTGACAAACGTTTTTTTTTTCTGTCTTCTGTTGGAGGATGGAGATAGAGATCCTTTGATAGATATTCACATCCTTATCGCAGATGAAAATATAAACTCATAAAGTGACATTCAATGTTAGATGTATATTTTATGATGATTTACATAGTCTCTTCTTCGGAAGTCTCATGAAACCCTCATATCTGTTAACTGCCGTCTGTCGCCTGCTACTATTAAGTGCTTAATTTTGAAACGAATGGAAATTTTCAGAAAACATAACGGAGAGACAGGAGCGGAAATTATCCATTTTATCTAGGAATCAAGACACAGAGTGGAATCTTACATCTTTGGTACACACATACTTAACAGGATCGCGATTCGTGGAGCGTCTCTGTCTGAAACACCTCTTTAATCCTGGGCACGCTGTTTTCAGATCCTCAAACCAAATGCCCTAGCACCCGCGCTTGCTTGGGCCTCAAAACAGACGTTTAGTCTTTCTCGTGGTGCCTTGAACCTTACAGTTGTAATTTAAAGATCCTCTTGGCTAGAGAATAGTTGCCCATTCGCTCGATTCGAACTGCATCCACATCGTGATACAGGTCATAGAGTTCCCGGTTGAGTCTCCTTCTCATCGCATACGGGACAAAATATTCGATCCAGAGCTTAATGTGCTCCGCTTTCCTGCTTATCGTCGAGCACTCGGCATCACATAGCAGAACTGGCAGAGGAACAGTGTTTTGTGGAACATGCATTTCGTCTTCAAGGTTAGGAAGTCTCGTCTTCGTACAATCTCCACTAGGGTGTCAATCTGAAAGCTGAAATTTACTCCGATGTATGTTAAGTCCTAAACTACTTCGAAGTTACTGTTGTCAAGAGTTTTGTCCCAGACGGTGGACAGATGCTTCTTTTTTCGTTGACAACATGTAGGTAATTGGATTTACCTTCATTTACTTCAAGACTAACTCATTTCGCTTGTTCTGTAGAAGCCTCTATGACGACACACTGGGAGCGACAGATGATGTTGATGTCGTCTGCATGCCCCGACAAATGGTCCAATTTGTTGAGAAAAGTGTCCTGTTTGTTCCACTACTAGATTGAAGAAAGCACAAGATAGCACATCTCCTAGCAAAAATTCGGAATATGTTTGGAAGAGTTCCTTCCAATTTGCACACATTGCAACAGTTTTGCTGGGATCCCTAAGCCAGCCATCTTCCTTTGAGTCTCGACGTGAAATTCGTTGGATAACAGTCTGTCGAGAGTGTGAAGATTTGGTTTATCGTCGACTTGCGCCGTTCTGGAAGCCACACTGATACGTGCCGGAAAGGGTCTTAAATGCGACATTTAGCCAAGATTTGCCCCAATAGTTGGTGCAAGACATAAAATCGCCATCGTCTTACTTCTAGACGAGGTATATGGAGCTGAAATTCCAGTCATCGAGCATACTTTTGCCCATTCTCCGTACATCAGTGACAGAGGCAAGTGAACTATTTGTGGAGGTAGAGCGATCTACCTGCCGATCGACAGCGCTTTGTGAACTTATTCAGAAGCCACCTTGAACAACCTAAGGTATGATACGCTTTCTACTGACGTCGTTTATGTGCTCCGAGATCTTTTCCAAATCGAAATAGAAAAACATCCAAAACTGCCAAGGAATGCCTACCGATTCTACTAACTTTCGAACTTTTGACGGACAGAATCGACCTTCCTTGGTATGAAATAGTCCTTTAAATTGTTTGGTTACCCCAAGTTGCTTCTACTCCTGCAGCACATCAACGATGGCATTGTTGCTCTGCATGACTGCATGCTACCATTCTAAAAAGCTTTACTATGCAAGCGGCAAGATTTTAGGAATTTGTCCGTTCTGCAAAGGCGATATCCAAACTTGTCTGAAAGATCAAATCTGCGAATGACCTTCAGGGCACAGATAGTTAATTTTTTAGATTTTTGTTCTCAATTGGCCACTTCAGGTTTGGAGCGATCGTCTTACTTATGTGGTGCTACAGTTCGGCTTGAACCTGGGTCTCTACAGTTAGCCAGGGATTTAGCTAACTGCCTTCAGATTGATAAAGGTCCCTTTGTTCTTTCGAGCTACTTCAAGCGAACTCCATTACTGCTCTGTAAACCCACGTAAGATTCGAAGGATCTCTATTCTGAAGAGCTGGTGTCCAATCGCACTAAATGTCCTAGATATTTGCAGTTTTTTTTAACTAAGCCATTGTCGATGTACAGCTCGTGAATTTTGTCGTTGAAGCTACTCTTCTAAAGTATTTGAGGAGAGTCAAGGAGACCGAATACCTGACGAGAAAATGTTGGCTCGTATCTTCATTCACCTTTGATAGAGTTTATGCTAAGCACCATAGAATATGACAAGATTGATTATCGTCTTCGTTACTCGGTATCCTTCGGGCCTTACTATTCAGCTCCTGCTCAGCTCAAAGAAACAGCAATTAGCAAAGGCTAATCTTTGCTTGATTTCTTATAAGTCAGAGCAGAGTCAAGCTGGATAAAGTCCCTTACTACCTCGAAGTTATAGCTATCCATTTTGGCAATCTGTAAGATTTGTCGATCAGTATTTACCGCTTGTTACACAGATTTTTGAAGGATGGTGGCTCTGGCGTTGCCTTTTTAAGTTTCGCACAATCCAGGCCAAGTCAAATGATGTCAAATACTTTTTCGACATCAAAGGTCTCAGTGAAGTCGTTTCTGTCTTTGATGGAGCAGCGAACATTAGTTATTGTCATCCTGCACAGGCAGACGAGTTTGGACTGTCTCGATATCCTCGAACTGAGGGGTCTTTAAAAAGTTAGCAACTTTTGTCTTACTAAGATGGCGCTACAGTTCGGGGTGAACCTGAGCCTTAACCAACAAGCCTTTCCAGTTAGCCCGGTTCATAGCTAACCGCCTATAGTTTTGCATCTCCCTTTCGCCCAGCCTAATCCATCGCACTTCTTAGATGACAGCTATATCTGCCTCTGCTAGCTGTTCGGCCGCACATGGCTTGTTTAAGGTCCAAACATTCCAGGTGCAAAACCGAAGATCGTTGTCTTTAGTTCGAAAGCTTGGGTCATCAATAACGCCATCATCATCCGAGGCAGGTGGTCGATAATAAGTACTTTTCGACGTGGTCGGGCAGTTACCCCGACGACACAACCACCAACCTGGAGGACAAGTTCTATTTCGAGAATTCCTAGGATGCGAGGTCGGTTACACCGATGCCAGTAACCCACCTCAGAGCTATGAGTGCTGCTGTTGGCCTAGTAAGAGCTCATCCGCCACCACCTCTCTTTTCGACCTGAGCTCCGAATACGTTGGAGAAGCCCAGATATGGTGCTGTTCCGGGATTTTCGCTTCACCGTTGATTCCATCTGGGTGATTCATCCGCTGTCCTGATTTTTGTTTGGTCTGTTTGTTGCGCCTAAAGGTTTAGCAAGTCGATGTAAAATAATCACAATTAATGTGCCGTAATATTTAAAACAATAGGCACCGCCAAGTTGACTCCTCTCAGTGCCTACCCTAGAACCCAACCCTGTCTTGACTCAGTCTTACTCTGTTTTGAAGACCTCGACTTCAAGACCATAAATTCCATGTTATCCTCGTATTTAACGATTAACTTGAAACTTTCCAAAATTCGATTGATAAGCATAAAAAAAAACCTTGTAACCACGTAAGACTGTTATTTTTTCTCCCCGATTACCCTCAGATTGTATGCCTATCATAAATTCAACCAAACTAATCAGGGGGAATCCCATTACAAAATCGATTTCAAAATAAATATCTTATGGACTTGTAGATACCGCATCTCCTATACCGGTAAAGGAAAAAAAAAAATTCGAAAGAACGGGGAAAAAATTGTATAAGAAACCCATAATCGTTCCGGTACCGACGCAGCCTCATATCAAATGATCTTGATTCAAGAATCCAAACTAAGCATCCCTCATGCGCTCATAAAACTACCTGCGCAATACATGTGCAAAAATAAACGCTCACATATCATTTGACTCCCTCGAGCGTATGCGACCGGCCGCATCCACCCACCACCACCGCTGGCAATATAGCGACATCCCCATTTGATATTCAAGATAATCATATTCAAAGTGGATCTTTAGCCCCCGTACATTTTTCAAGGATACACAGTCGCCCCATCGTACCGTACCACACCGGCCGGTTGGCCTATTTGTGTTGAAGCGACCATGCCATGTTGTACAAGCATAGAGAAAGGACGATGCCACATATCATGGTTGCCGCATAGTATCCTTAATGGGGTCATTCGTGATAAGAATTTCCTGTGTGTTTCTTTTGAAATTTGAGCAACAGTGAGATGTGTGTTGTGTATGTGTGTGTATGTAGACGATGGAGTATAGGCTTTTGGACCGTATTGCTGTCGTAATCTGAAAAGAACGACATAAAGTGTAAAGCCGGGTACTGGATGGAGAATAGTGTGTGGGATGTGTATCCCCAAGTGAATTGGCTAAATGCAAGGATTTGAACACCTCCAACAGAGAATTGTATGGGATTCGTATCGTATATCAGCAATTAAGACGATGCGGGTTACAGAGGATTGGTACAGCAGAGATCCTTGGGGATTTATTGAATGTCAGACGAAACAATTAGGTTTTGGGTTTTCTTCTTTTTTACTATTTTATGATACATGCCACTAGACGTGTGTGTGTGGGAATCGGATCAAGGATGTCTTTATTTTAAATGGAAATGAATTTCTAAACACAACACACACTGTCTGACAAAGGATGTAGTCAAAAAAGGGTTGTCATTTGGAATTAAAACGTTGGAGAAACGAAACGAGACAGATTCAATGCACCATCCCTCCTGTGAACCTTCACAAGGATGAATAGTGAACTACGAGTCATAGACATAAGTTTGCGTGTTGATTCTGAGTAGTTTAGCTGAAATCCAGGAAATTGATCACAATCTTCTCTGAAGTCTTGAAAAGCTTTGATTGGATCATCCTTTTGAATTAAAATTTCTTCAAGATTATCTAACAAGCAATAGGCATGGACGACTTCCATCAGATTGTCATCAAAATTAACCCACCCCAAGTGTTCAGCGATAAGCCTTCCATAGAACCAGACTAACATCAAAGTCATAACATAATAAGCTACCGTAAATCCTCCGCACAGAATGAGAAAAGGACTTTCTTTTTCCTACCTACCAGAGTTCCATTGAATGGAATGGGAATAGAGAAAAAAAAAATACAAACTCCCGCACCATTACATCAATTTTAAGCTCAAGTGCCTGCATAACTAGTTATCCAAGTGCCCTGGCCACTCCCACTCTTCAAAGGCAATCGTTTCGTAGTTTGCCGCAGATAACGTAGATATCCCTTTGAACTTCCACGACACTGACACGAGGATTAATCCCGCAGAAATGAAAATTAAGCGAGCTTTCCTCCCTCTACATATTGATACTCGACATTTAGTGCTCGTCGTCGTCGTCGTCCTGTTTTTGGTCCATGTAATATAGCTTCAGAGAAAAGCAATCAACGAACACAAAAGAGGACCCCACCAGAACCCACAGGAGCATTGATTTTTAATTACCTGTGGCACATAATGACGTCGTCATTGTTAGGAAAAATATGACGTTCAGCCTACCGGAAATGCCACTTTCCACGACAAGTTGAACCAATATGGTGGTTAGGGTGGTTAGGGCTAACAGTCAATTTGCCGGCAACTCATCCTAAGAGGCATTCAGTTTGGCATCATGCATGCCAGCGATGTTCCTTTTGGAACCTTGTTCACCTGCAAATGACACAGCAAAACAAGACAAGGATCCCTGTTCATTAGTTTTATATACGCTCGCTAGTGCCCCCTCCTTCACTTCTGTTGCTGTTGTTGTTGTTGTTATTGTTGTTGTACGCGCCTGCATATGCTTCTTGATTTTTTTGTGCTCCTTGCTCCTGTTTAGATTCTCATTATTGGAAACAATGAAACAACCGATGGGAGAAGTGGGCATTTGGAGGAGACTCAAAATGGGTATATGTATGTGGTGGAAGCGGAAATAGCTGTGCGGGTTGCCTTCATATAAACCACCACCAGGTGTATGTATATGATGATAACAATGAAGAGAACAACAACGACGACGGTTTACAGTAAGGCTGAATGTGATAGCCTTTATATCCTGGACTTGGAAAAACAAAACACACAACTTTTCCTTTGTATTGTCAAATGCCGCCTTTCATGTACATTTCATTTCGTCCTTTTGTTGTTTTGCTCTGACTTAATTTTTTTTTCTGTTCGTCCTTCTTTCTAATTGTTTACTGCACAAGGATTTCAATTTACTCCAGGACAATAGGGAAACAATAATCCTCGAAATTAAGTCTGGATCCTCTCTGAATTGCTTAATTAGGTTTTGCTGAAGCGTAAACAAGAATTGTGCTGCACGGAATGGGATTGTCCTTTCTGCTGTAAGTTGGTTTTTTATTTTTATTTTTATTTTTTTTTAAAGTCAAAAGGATTTAAGGGTGAAATGTGATAAAAGTGAAGTAAGGCGTTCGATTTAAATTGAAGTAATTTCGTCGTCATTACACCATGAGTATGAGTGGGTGGGCAACGAATTAGAACGTGATCCGCCTTTTGGTTGACATTATCCTTCTGTTGCCATGTTTTATGGTGGAAGCATATTCTTTTTCGTACTTGTCACGTGTTGATTTTATGGGTGGACATTTTGGCCTAGTTAGGGGAGGAACTTTCGTTTTTGAATTCTCAATTTGATTTTGTTAGCGAAAGTGATCATATGTGTGTCGATATTCATTGTGAAGAACAGCGACACACAGAATTGTTTTTAGTGCTCGAAAAGTTATTTATTTAACTGGTTGGATCTCTGCCTTTCCTGTAAGGAGCTCCTGAGAAAAAGCCAAAAGAAATCTGTTACCATGGTACAGTTATGTATGCCTCACTCAGCCAGCTCAAAAACTACATCAAGCAGTGGCTTCTCCAGAATACATCGATCGCTCATGTATCACGAGAGTCTTTTTTGTGCCCCAAGTCCTGGAATCACATCACCGAAGATGATCTTCTAAATGAAGTCGTCCTCCCTCTCTTGATTCGCTAGAACTCAACGAATTGTCAGCTCTTAGCACGGTATGTGAGCTTGAGTTCCTGCATCATACATGGAGTTGCAGGTCTTTTATAAAAATTCGATGCCAAGAGCTTCTCAAAGCGCGTAATTATTGTTAAAAAGGCCGAACTGGACGAATTAAGGATGACGAGGGCGAATGGAGGACAAGAAGAAGAAGGTATAAGTCTGAAAAGCAAAAATTCGTCGCCTGCACTGTCTTTGCCTCACCGAGCAAATTGACGAGAACGCTCCAGCTAAGAGGGTCTTCGAATCCTAGCCACCTGGTTCACGAAGAAAAGAAAGACGAAACCTCCGTTTTAAAGATCAGACAATCGTGGACGCTAGAAACTTTGGTCTAGTAAACTGAAGGCAGCGTGCATTAGTTCAGGCTTAGACCCTTCAATGGTCGCTGGCCTTAGTAAGTAAGTAGACCAAACTGATATTCCCTTCAGGTCCCTTGATGACCTTCTCTGGCATTTCCTTTCACGTTGGCTATGTTTTCCATCAGTCTTACTTACCAACTTACCTACAATTCGGGATCAACTTGGGCTTCAGTCAGCAAGTCTCTCCAATTTGCCTAGTCCTTGTCTAACTGACTCCATGCATACACAAGGTCTTCATCTAGAATGTTGCTTCCCAGCTTGGTATCCATTCGCTCTATATGCTTTTGGCATCTCAAAATGTAGACACAAATCAACGTCGTATAGCTGTACATCTCGAATAGTTCGTCGTTGAATATTCTCTTCCAAAGCCCGTCAACGGAAGCGTAACCAAATATCTTACGAAGAATTCTTCACTTAAAGCGGGCAACCGTCTTCGGTAGAATTAAGGCGAGACCCTATGGTTCAAACAATGTGGCAGATAAGATCTTGAACGCCATGATAAGGAGTCTGATACCTGGGCCAATTAAATGGACACCTTTCTCTTGTGAAAAGGGTAAAGGATATCCTGGGATTCCATTTATTAGGCATTCACTGCTCTGACCAAATCTTAGAAATGAGTTGTAAACAGCTTGTCCAGTGTCTGATCTGAAGCCTTGTCGGACTTAAGCTTCGATATGTGTATTCTCGCGCTTCGTTTTGACCACGTCGATGGAAGGTTGGGCTATCATCATCTAGGTTGAATGGTTTCACCTTCGTGGCCGTTTTACAGTCTATGGAAATAGTTTTTCTGTATTCTCATCACCGATTGTAAAATGTTTAAGGCCCTTCAGTTTGGGCATAATGTTTTGCATCAAAACAAACAACAAGCCTCAAAGAGGGGTGATTTGGTGCATTTTGTCAAACAAATGAGACACCCTTTATGTACAACATCAATGTTGCCCTCTTCGCGATTAGCCCCTTTTTTTGGAAACGCATATTAATATGACTTTATTGCGGTAACGGTAGAGCACCATTGAATAAATCCGTGCGTGAACGTGAACCACGTTCGTTGATACATATAATTGTTTTGCCTGAGAACTTACCACATAAATTCACATTAAATATGCGGTCATTGTTTGTTGTCTATTGAGAGCTCGACAATAAATGGTATCAAATGGGCCTTGAGCCTAATTCCGTAAATGTCAAAGTTTACTGCTTAACCAATGTTGTTCACATGGAAATTAGTCCTATTTTGGTTTACATTCTTCTGAACACAGATACACACGGAGGATGTTGGTAGCTAGTTATACCTACTGACTGTTGCAAGGATATAAGTTAATTTCCATAAAATAGATAGCAAAAGAGCAATTATTTAAGGCGCTTCCTGAACTATCAAGACCAATTTATTGCGCGACTTTCTTCAAATGTTTCTACGACGTCTCGTGTCCATATTCCAGCAACTGAAGGAACTTCAAACCAACAGCCAGTTGCCTAATTTCTTTTTTAAAGTTTCGGATGTCATTTCTATCGCCAGACTCTTTAATATCCTTGAGTTTGGAGGTCGCTTAGGTCCTCATTTTTCTAAGCTACTTACTGCCATACTCACGTCTGATGTTGTGCCATGGAGTCTGTATTGACGTGGTACTCAGAACAGGTACTCTGAAGGACATCATAAAATTGCTCCTTAATAGTGTCTTCATTCCGGTATAGACATACGGACATATCAGGCTGATTTTGTAGAATGTGACCTTGATGCGGACCAGAGTCAAACGATCACATATCTACCGGAAGTCTAACACGTATACAATTTGTCTACGTTCCGGGAGCAGGATTTCAAATCGTAGTCCGTTGTTGTTCCAGGTTGTGTTGCCAATCGAGAATGATCCATTTCATGGGGTGTCTCACAACCTTTTCTTACGTATTGACAATAACTTAGAGGATTGAGTTCCGACCAGGACTCAAGGTGTTTCCTAAGCAAATAGCTCAGCCTTAACTCGAACTTAAGATGTCACCTTTGATTGATTCTACAGAAGGTTTTTAGTGGGAATTTGTCACCTAAAACCTTTGACTTCTTTGGACACCCGGAGTATCTATTCCTGCAGTTCTTTGAGCACTCTTCTCAAAGCGGGCCATCAGACAAGTGGCATATAAATGAGAATACGACACTCCTGACCAATGTATGTTTACGAGACATAAGCTGAGCTTCAATGGAGTTCCGCCTAAATCTGTCCGTAGTCAAGCGTGCTAAGAATCTGACTGAAGACCTCTGGGTTGTTTTTCTTGTATTCCAGTCTTTCCAACGTTGTTGCAGTGTAAAGCTTAGCTTCGAAGGCTTTCTGTAGGTCTGCAATCTTATACAGGACTTCGGCTGACTTTAATGCCAACATCGGCTTCTCTGAGTCTTGTCTGTTGCCTCAGTTTCGGTTTCTTACGACTTCTTCGACTGAGCCGATCTCCCAAATGATTATAACAAATTCCCAGACCATCAAGTTGATTAATTTCACAAACTCTTCTTCTTTGGTCACTCAGGACGTCAATATTTCAAGCTTGACGTCCCCACTTCAACCTTAAACCACTTCTCCCGCATTTTTGTCAAAAAATTTTCTTAAAATGTAACAAAAATCATAAAAAAAACTTGAAGTTGACCCGCTGTCCCTAGCTGTCATCAACCATATTGTGCATGAACTTTTCTTATCGCCTCAACATTTCGAATGGTATCCGTTACAAGTTTGCCATGTCACTTGAGAATGATAAAAAACCGCCATTACACTTCAAGACGTTGGATTCTTCGTTCTGTTACTGTTACTGTTTGTCTTAACGTTCCGGTTTATATGCTCGCTCCCCATCCTTCAGGAGGTCAAAGTTCTGAAGTTCATTTGCCATGGTACGACATTCTAAGGGTGCTGCACACAAGTTCAGGGGTGCGTCATCATTCTTCACAATTCGGTTATCTATCGCGTACTTCAAACGTTTTTTTTTTCCCCCGTTGGATATGTAAATACTGTTGGCAACCACCCCTATAACCCCCCCATTTCGTGTTCAAACAAAAATTCTAGATAACACTCATTTGTTGCTGCACGTGAGGATGAGTGGGGTGGCAGTGGTGGTGGTTGTGGGTGTGCTTTCCCCCCCGCCTCTAGTGCGGAAAAAACATCCATAAATCATCTGCAAATGAAACTAAACACAGTCGGAAGCGGAGTATGCTTCTCGTTCTCGGGTCCCTGGGCATCGACGCTCGCACTGCCGTTGCGTGCTTAGATACATAAATTTCGGTCATTTGTGAGATTTGTTTGATGAACCATTCGACACGCGTTTTGCGGTACTTTTGCAAATGGCCGGGAATATTACATTTGGAATTCACACAATACGAAGTGATAATTTTTTACGGTCTATAAAAGGTGGCGCTGACAGGCAGCGCTGGAGAGTTTTTTAGTGGGCGGGAGCGGGTATCATCGCTGGCGGTATCCTTTGGGCAATAATTTGTAGTCGGTGATGATGGCGGCGGCGGCGGCAGTGGCAGTGGGATTAAAATAACTTTTGATTGACGACAGCGATGATGATGATTATGTTGATGATGATGAGCGGATAGCCGAGGGGGGTGGATTGATGATGACTGAAGGACAATCGTCCATTGTCGTGGTGGTACGACCGGAGCCTTTATCTTTACCGGCGATTGGCGGTTGACGAGTGGGGGGTGGCGCAGATGGACGACAAATCAATGGATGTGTTTATTGCGACGTTATTATTTCCCCATTAGCCGCGGGTTGAGGGCGTCAAAGTCATATTCGCGTGTGCCAAGGGCGTTAATTGATTTATGCACACTTGTGTGTTCGAGTCGCTTGATAGACAACCGCAGATGTTGGATTTATGTCCGGCAGGGTGTTTACATTTTACATCGACAGGCAGTGTGTTGTGTCCGGTTTTGATGGCTTTATGGATAATTTATGCATTCGCATGTGCATGCGTGCTGTAAGCGTTTAATTACCCTCACGGAGGTATTCATCAAAAGTTTCCTTTATAATGGCGACACCGAGCCGATTAGTAGTAATTGTTTTATAGCTAGACAATTACTGAAGGCGTGTTGAACTTGATTAAGTGCATAAATCTTTCTCCAAAGAACACTTACAGGAGAAACGCAGCGCTTGTCTGAGTAAGCTTTCCCCTTCGGAACCAGAAGGGTCGCAACTTGGTCCGCTTTTAAAGATCACTGAAAGAGGACCCACAGTTTTATAAAGTGTTACCGACAATGCGACGCTAGCTTCTATGCCAATCTCCGTTTTTGGATCCATCGATACAGAAAGCTAGCTTTTCTGTCCTGATGACTCTGCTTTCATTCATTCGTCATTCAGGAAAGATCTAGTTTTGGCCTGGAGTAGATCAATACAGGGTTCTGGAAGTGGAGGCTACATAAGACTTTATTCATTTGGTAAAAAATTATTCGTCTTCCAAGCTGTGGAACAGGGGAATGGGGCATCTCAGCCCGGTACCGCTTAAAATCTAGCTCAATTCTTCAAACACTTCCAAAATAGTTGACTAATGCAACACCTCCCTGAATTTAGTTCGAAGGCCCAACTCACTGAGTCTTGTCTAGGTCTCAGGATTCACACGCAACTGACGTGTGGTGCTGGCGTGGTGCAGGCATGGTGAGGCCATGTGCCACCTGCATGTTTTCTTGCGCCAATACAGACCGAAATGGCGTGGTGCAGGCATGGTGACGCTATCCCTGTCTGCATTGGCTTATAAGAGAACATACTGGTAGTTCATGTAAGACCACGCCAACACCATACCACACTTGTGTGTGAATTGGGCCAGCACCATACGCCACTTGTGTGTGACTAGGGCCTCAAATAAGTTCGCAACCCAGGGTGATGATATCCTTGTTGCATTGATATGGTTCATTCAGCCTATTGGTCTATCTAAGATAAGGAATCGTGGAACCAGGGGGTACTGTCGTCCACACAGGACTTCGGTGGTCTCAGAGCCTCCTTTTTCAAGCTTATCGACTACAATTAGTGGGTCCAAACCGATTGAAGTTGACTAACTGAAAAGACGTCAATTGAATTCATTTTCAAAGCCATTGTTGAGGTTTATTTTCACACAGATCTACACGACATGGATATTGGCCTAGAGGCCAACAAGATACTGCGAGACTTTCGTGTTAGGTTCAACTATTTCGGCACCAGTGCCAATGTCAACCAAAATAGACTGTTAAGGTCCAACTGAAGGCCTGTTCTTGCCGAGATGGTACGCTTTTGTTATTGAGTCCTTAAGACTTAACTTAAGGTGGCGCTACAGTCCGGGGTGGACTTGGGCCTCAACCAACAAGCGTCTCCAGCCAGCTCGATCTTTAGCTAGCTGCCTCCAGTTTTGCACGCTAAGTTGGTTGAGGTCCCCTTCAACTTGCGTGCGCCACCTAAGTCGCAATCTTCCTATACTGTGCTGTCCCTCGGGGGCGGATTCGAAGATTTTTCGAAGCGAAGCATTGGTGTTGGACCTTCACTCTTCTGGCTAAGTCAATGTCGCTGTACAGCCTCTAGCAGGTGCGCATCGGTCTTTGGAACCAAACGAGGGATGCATACGAAGTAATAGACACGCAACTAGTATCATCGTAAGGCTGCGATCCAAAGACCTTCTTTATACAAATGGCTCTAGTTGGCCATTCTGTAGCGTGATGTAAAGTGCGAGTTCCAAGGAAGGCTTTCATTGAAAGTGAGTCCTAGATACATGCCCTTCTTTGGAAACAAGTTGAACGTTTCCTTTCAAGTGAAATGAGCACAAAGATGGTTTGACTGACTTATACCCACCTCCAGCCATCGTACTGGCTAGAATTTACGTGTAAAACTGGATGCAGTCCTTTAAAATTTAAGCTAGCTTATGACCCTCTAGTCCCATTTCAAAAATTCAATTTTTAACCGTAGTCAACTGTACCTCGACAATCAATTTGTAGGTCTCTTCAGTTCCTCCTCTCCAGAGAAAATAAATTCAAAATAACACACCTCTGTCCTAAATCCACCCAAAAACCGCTATATGAACCGATTAACCTCCGCCTAAATGAATTCACTCCCAACCCAATCACTGCTCAATTTATTCCAATTCTTGGACAATTTCTAAAATTGTCCGCTTAGCCGCGTCACGGTCTATTTCACAAAGCCGCCCAAATCCCAATCAGCTTGCCGTAGTTGGCTCCATTTCTGGCAGCGGTTGTGACCAAATTCGTCCCAAAGCTCCTAAAAATATTATTTCATCAAATTTCATTTTACATCGGGTTCGGGACGAATGTGATTTTGCATGGGAAACGTGGGACACAGAGACTTGTCGTTCCCTAATCAAATCTAACACTACCTCCGCCCTCATGGTATTTTTGGAAACAACACACACACACAAACTTGAGCGGATATTTGACAAATTCGAATAGCGTGAGGGCCATCATCACCGTTGCCGCCATTACCATCACCATGACCATTGGAGTCGGCCATAAAGCATGGTCAAGCCCAGCAAACATGTATGAATGAGTTGAGAGAATTACATAAATCATTGGAACACAAGTGCGTTTGGATAATTTGCTGCTCTCTACCATCATCAGAATGAATCGAGGCTCACAAATTTTGCGATTAAATTGGGATGCAGTGGCCTCCTCTGGCACACGTTTAAATCCTTTGCACCCTGTGTGTGTCATTTTTCCCATCTCATCACCAACCAGCTTCGTTGCGGGCGCGTCAATGCTATCGACGTCATCGTCGTGGTCGTTCTCGTTTTCGTTGCACAAAAAGGGAAAACTACTGGTGGTGGGTGGAATGGGTATAAGACTGGTGCTACTGTCATCCAGAATAAGGATACGCCAGCAGTAGAGAATTGGTCTCTGTTACGGTATTTAGCATTTTGATGTTCGAATTTGAATATTTTATGCGAAACCATTAGGCCTTATTCGCATTCGAATGTATTTAAGGAACGCTCCGGAGAGGATTCCACTGCATGTATGCATGTCCAGGAGGACAATGGAGATGTTTGATGTTAGACGCTAGATGTTTTCGTCAAGCCATTAGAAATTCCGTTTGAAAATGGTTTCGGTCAATTGAATACCGATAAAAAGGAGTCAACACACAAACGCTTTGTGCCAAGCGGGACCGGTTTGATTCATTGAGCCGTTAAGGGATGCAGATTTGCATCTAGATGCGTATGCAAAATCGATGAATGCCGACACATCGTCAGGACACAGAGGCGAACGAGCGAAATATGCGTATCCTTTGATACAAAAATTTGCATAGAAATTAGAATTGATTTTTCGGTTCGAAATTCAATGATGAAGATGAGATACGAGTATCTGATTGCTGGCTACATATTTGGAGCAACATTTTCTAATAACCATGATAGGAATCTATGCTGGTGTAAGGAGTGTTGTGAAGCATCAATGAAATTGGAGTGATTTCAAGAGGATTTCCAAAGATATTTGCTGATAGTTTCGTGTTCAATAGAGTTTGGCGTTCAAATCAATGAGAAGTGAGAGAGACTTTCATCCCATTTGAACAGTTCACCAACAACAATAAACAGTAAAAGGACTAACGTCTAAGGCTTGCATAGCAAAGTTTTGGAACCCCCTAATGTATAAGTAGACAAAACACACATAAACCTACATACACTGTTGGAGGAACTCAGGCTTTCGTTACAAAACCTTGGATGAAATTCTGGAGCTCTCATTTTTAAAGAAACTTTAGAAGCATTTACGCTTTCCTTCTTGGTATGTGGTCTTCAGAACCAAGAGCAATTCCTGCAATCCAAAGAAAAAACTAGACTTCAGCTACCATACTCACAAAGAGCTGAATCCTTAGGGATGACACGCCATGGTATGTAAAGGCTCTCCTTTCCTTTCTCTTTGTCTCCTGTTCACACCATCCCTCACCTTTTCTCTTCTCTTCTTGCCATCCTATTCTGCTTATCCTCGTGATGGTCGTATAGTACTCCGACTTTTGCAGAGCTATTGCAGGGTTACAGTGGACTAGAAGTCCTTTTTGCAGAAGGCTCCTTTTAGTTGCACCACAAAATTTACTACCCACAACCTGGTGATAGTCCCCGATGCTCTTATACCTGGAAAAAGGCAATCGTTGGTTGAATGCTCAAGAAAATGCGTAGCGCAATAGAACTCTTCTCAAGAGCTTAAATTTGTCATCAAAACTCTTCAATGAAACCGTCAAGAGCCACTCGAGTCATGACAGTGTACATGTTGAACTGGCGACGTAGTTTTTGCTCATTATGCTCCTGGACAAAGCATTTCCAACAGCAGGCTCATATGAAATTGATCGCCGGAGCCGACCATAAATCGCATGATCTTCTGAGATGTGTGGAACATGGCCCGTTGCATAATTTGAAGTTGAATCGGAGAACGCGCTTTTAGATGACTTCGAATCCTGAAGATTATCTAACATTCGCTTGCTAAAGACGCTTGTAAGAATAGCAAAAGGAAGATGAAGAAGAAATGGAAAAGATTCGAAGTTATGCCGAGTAACGCCCGAGAAATGAAATCCATCAAGTTATTTCTGTAGAGAACCGCCTTCATGAAACGAGCTATGGTCTTATAGGACCTGGAGCCGATAGTTCGTAGAGCTTTGCGTCAACATTAGAGTCACTATTCAGCTGCTGATGTACTCAGACGATATCGATAGCAGAATGGAAACTAATCCGTAGGCAAAGAAGTATCTTTTCACTGCTTTGGCGTCAACCATCCTCGAAATGCACAACAATTCCGTAAAAATCCAACGATGACAGACTATAGGCAACAGTTGCTACTGATTATCAGAAAGTTAGAACATGTTATCAACGAGAAGGGACACCCAACACCGACGTCTGATGTTAGGGACTTGTCTACCTAGGCTTCACTATTAATTTAAACAACAAAACGCAGAATAACTCTTTCCAATCACTGTTTCATTGAGCTGAGAAGTCAATTAAGTAGCAAAGTCCTCTCTTGTACAAGTAAAGTTACTCTATTCAAGAACCCTTGGTTCTCTACGGCAACGTCTCAATAGACGGTAAGGGGAGAAGACTAGTGAAGACAGTGATTTCGATGTAGTCAGAAGCGTCAAGTTATAACGACTAAGATGGCTGAAGCACATAGGGCGAATGCACATCAGCGGTCCGGCCCGGAGAATTTTTGAACCTACTCCGAATGGACGACACAGTAGAGAAAGACCGTCACTCATGCGATGAGCGCTAGTGAAAAGGGAGCTCAATCACCTTGGCGTGCGAAATTCTAGACAGCCAGCCACCCTAGGCCATTGGCAAGAAGGCTGAGTACATAAAGGATACTCAAAGAATCGATGCGTATGCTGAGTTTAAAAACAAATAGAACGACCGAACAAATATGCTTCAGCCAGGTCTCTAAATCTGAACACTTGGATCCGCGGCGACATGGAAGACCGCATCGATCTATCGCGCTGGAAGCAGTGCATATGGATTCGAGGATAATGCGCAGGTAAAGACTCTTCTCTGATCGGGATAAGCTTGTGCTTAGTGCGTTAAACTGCCAAGCGGGTTGCAAAGCACTGGGCCTTGGCTGCCTATGAGCTGTCGCACAAAATATTTGTATTTTTAGGACTCTAATCGTATTACTATCAATCTTAGTGATCATTGCAAAAAAAAAACCGTCATTTAGGTCGCATAAAATGAATAGTCTGCAGCATGGTTGTCTACTCCCTTCCTTCAAACACTTCTGTGACTACTCTCCTGACGTGCACTTCTTATTATTATTTCATAATTATTTCCCAACAGGAAGATTGCCGATTTAATGTCCTTAACTTCACCATAGAAGCCCTCAGTTGTTGCAGTTTGTACACTTATCTTCAACAAGTTCGACATTTGCAACTCCAAGCTTTGAAATTACTCCACTGTCCAGGTAATTCCAAGAACACAAGCCTCAAGTTCATAAGAGTTTTTAACTGCAAACCAATGATTCGTCATAAAATAAAGTATCTCATCGGAGAACCTTATATCCTTTCTCTCCTTAATCACCAGCAATCACTTCAATTTACTTGATTTCGCCCCTTGATGAGAGCAATCTATTTAATTTTTAATCCAACTACACCCATTACCATGAGCCAGTCAAGTATCTGCCTTCCATCTCGAACCCATCACTAGTGGCAACATAAAATTCACTTCCGCCTTTGCCGCGATTAAGCGGCCTCCGTCACCGCACACATCAGAAGTCGTCCCTTAAAATCAAAATTTACTACACAACGTCCCTCCCAGTGGAATCATAAAACTCTCGTCTGCAATTTATATCGAAATATGTTTACGGTACCCTCAAGCCGAGTTCCGAAAAACGAAACTAATATACCCAAGGCGTAAAACTAAGTTATATCAGCATGTAGCCGCATAAAAGATCCATTAGCCGTGTGTGTATATTAGAAAATAAAATCACGGCCATAAAGCATCGCCCGACCAATTCCGGAATTTTACACCAAACAACCCACACACAGACATATGCACGCATCATTTTATTCGCAAATAACAGCAAAACGACAGCACATCCCAATCGAATATGTGCAAAGCTCTTAAAACTTGCTCTCGAAGTTGAAAACAGGATATGGGCCATCTACCCCCGAAGGCAACACACTCAGTCCCCTTGCTAAACTGAATATGTTTACCCTACGGTACCCCTATCGACAGATTCGCCACCCGACCACCCAAACTTTGAATAGAAAAACAAGGATCGCTGAGGACCATGTGCCGAATTCGTGTAGAGGGACGACGATGACAAAACAAAAAAAAAAAAAAAACAAAATCAAAACCCAAGGCTCGAAAAGTCCTCAAAATAGGATAATAGCTTTTAGCCAGCAATACGGTGTACCCTAAGTTGGAAACAGTACACAGGGCGGAAGAACAAAAAACGAAAAACATGGAACCTCCAACTAACCAAACTTTTATATCAATAGTGTGGTCAGAGGATAATGCAGAGCCATTGGAACGCGTTCTACATCACTCGGGTTCTCCAGTTCACTTCATGAGGCTATCAAGGCTCGCGTGGCCCAAGGGATGATGTCCTGCCTGTTGTCGTTGTTGCCATTGCCACCCGCTCTTCGTCAAACTTTTGGATGGTTAAAAAAATGTCTAGTATCCTGAAAGTTCCGAGTTCGGTAGGGTTGTTCTTGTTCCTTCTGTTGATGTGTGCTACACTCCTCGTGGTAGGATGCTTTGTTTTCCTTTTAGGTCGTCATCGTCATCGTCATCGTCATCATTGTCGTCGACATAGTCGTTGTCCTTTGGCTTTATTTTTAGTGCAGATTTTTCTAAACCATTTTCATATGTGTGTGTGTGTAGGATGGATGAAATAGTTCACAGGAAGGAGATAAATTTGTAACCGTACTAACGGAATAGCGTGAAAGTTTGTCATTACCATCTTGTGTGTGCGAACCAGCTCGCGATTGTTAGGTTCTATAAATTTAACCAACGAATAGACGCGATGGTAGTTTGTCATTTCGTCCTTTTTTTGGTTTTGTCGTGTACGAGTATTTGTATGTGTGGTTCAATGTAAAGTTTTTCAGTCGATTGAAATTCCACATCTACATTTGGGATGTAAACTTTCTGCGATGGTCATTCCGAAGCGAAATGATGAGATTTTTGAAATTTGATGGTAACTACTGGACAATGAAGTCCTTCGAAAGAGATGGGGAATATTTCCTTATTTTTTTGAACTGTGTGGCATCAGCTTTGGCAATTCAATTGTTGACTCGTGTTTGGAATTGGGATACGGAATAGGCAACGGAGAAAGATTGTATTCATTTTAAGCACTTCTAAGGCTCACTGAGCGATGGAGTTAGATGTCGAAAAGTTGAAAAAAGGAACATCACCAGTCGAGAAGTCGTCAGCTTTTTTAAATCACTAGAGGGTAATAATCATCAAACATGAGTTTAGCAAAACAGACTCAGTCAGTACCCAGCTGCGTAGCTTACTAAAAATTAGAAGAGATTCCAGAAAGTCGTGGAGCATGAAACAGCCTTGTGAAGGCAACTGTTCTACAGTGTACTAGTACGTTAGGTAACAGTGGTCCAAATGCATGGAGGATACAAGGAATCATGACACAAATTCACTGCTTGCGAGTCAGCTTTGTCATCCATAGGGTCAATCGAGAAACAATTGAGGGAAATGATTGTCAATTCCTAGCCAATGCATCTTGAAAATAAAAGGAGGTTCCAGCAATAACCCCAAATGTCCTTTGTCAGTTGAAAACACAAAAGAACGATTCTCCAACATGTGAGCAATTTTTCCCTAAACTGGTTGCCATCATCGACACGATCTTTTTTTTGGCATCCCGTACCTGAAACTCGGAGCCACCTTAATAGAATAAATATCTGTGTCTAAGGGCTCCTAACATATAAAAAGTTTTTTCCTAAAAACAGACTTTCATCGTCTTCTGGTACGTTCTTTACAGTCTTTCCAACGAAATGCCCTATAACCTGCCATCGCATTGCTAGGTTTACATAGACATACACGCCTTGATACAGCTTATAGTCTTCTGACAATGCAAAGGTGTTTTCGGTCAGACGTTGAGCTTGTCGTTAGGAAGAGCCCTCGAATTCTATAATAAATCATTCCTACATACGCGTTGGTTTAAGATTTTGCGTGTACACATTACAGCTGCACCAGTCTGTCTCGGCTACTTGGAAGCATTTCCCAATGCACTTGGGCTCTGTAAAAGACACTTCGATGAACCTCCCACCTTGGTATCACAGGGTGAACACTCAGAACTATGAATTTCCATGACCTTGTGAGATGCAATGACACTAGAATTAACGCTGCTGTCCAATTTTTTGAGTCAACTTTCCTCGGACTTGTAAAGATTTCGTCGTGTTTTTATTGACAGCTTTAAAATTTAACGGGCTTAACTTACTAACTTGGGAAACATTCAACTGTGTTCCAAACTGCGGACTACGGTATATTGCGTGTGCATCTGTAACGACAGTCAGACCCTGCTTAAGTTGCGAATATACAAAGCTTCCACTGAATTTGATTGGTTCTAGATCCCAAGACACAAGAGCGTAACAGGATATGGAATTGCTTAGAAGCTTGCTAGACAAGGTTAAGAAGATAATTTCTCATGATCTAAGCCTCTTCTTACGACCCACCATGCTTTTGCCAGGAACTTCAGTGCGTTAGGCTTAAGTGACACCATTATCTCCGACGGCTCTGAAGATGGAGACGATACTGCGGAACGCTTCTTATATGATTATTCTGTCCTTTGCTCGGATCACGTGATGGATCTGAGGCTCTGGCGCGGTGAGTACTGATTCATCACTTCATCTTCATCGGCTTACGTTGTCCTAGACTTTGAAGTCAAACAATAGAAACCAAGTTTAGGCTTCAAATTCAATGATATTTGCAACAGCTTCAAGGAAAGTCTTCTGTTTGACCTGTGTGCATGGTATATCTAACTTTAACTCTATGACTTGTCTTACTCCGTCCGCTATATCAAAGGCTTTGTACTCCAGGCTTGTACCAAATAGATGTCGTTGAGTACGTGTGTTCTAACTGACTCCGTCCAAAATGTTTTCTTAACCAACACTATTCTCTAGACAGACTCTATAAGGCTCGTGAAAACCCCCTTCAAGCCTTCTCGTCGGCGGATTTATCAAAAAGAGAATAGGCTTCCATGGCGGCACCATGCTCTATAACCGTTTCTTTTAAAATTTTAACGATTGAGTATGGTAAGAGACAGTCCCTCAAGAAAACCCTGTCTCGACCCAGAGCCCAGTCAAAGCTCCAAGCAGTAACGAACGTAGGTGCCTAGCTAGATATTTTGAAACATGAACATTGGAACAGATAATGTAGATTAAATTATGATGACATGTCCTCCCAACTGGCTTGCCTGGACTTCTTAACCAAAAACATAAATCCGTGCCTCTCCAAACTACGTAACCTCACATAAATCCTAAGATTTACCTTAGCTGACAAAAAAAAAGAATCCTAGACTATGTCCATTGGAATCGAAAGTGTATGCAACCCTCTTTCATGCACAGGATAATCCTCCCCTCTGTAAAGAATATTACCATCTACCTCACGTGAAGTGCCACGAATCAATGGATAAAGAAACGATTAAGCCGCCCACTACCGGATACTTATCCGAGGCACGCACTCTTGCCGAGCAAAAAGCATTTTCATGTCGACTCGACTCGTATCCCTCGACCCCGTGCACCATCACCCTGGATGGTCCACTCTCAACGTCAACTTCAATCATTCAACTGTCATATTAACTGAATTCCGTATTCAGCTGGCATAGTTCCTCGTTGCGAACCCAATTAATGGGGCAGCATAAGTGATCTGGGTCGAGAAGTACAAAAAAAAAAGAAACACAACATACTCGAGGCAATAAAAAAAAACGAAAGGACTCACTGACGACAGTCATCGGTTTTAATTGAGTCGCGAACAATTTTTTCGCAAACTTTTGGGAAATGCACCTTGAATGGTTGATTCGTCGATGACGGACGATGGTGCAGGCACTCCACTAGCAAAGAACAATGCATCCTCTCGCATCCTGTGGCCGGGGATTAATGTCGATTCAGTGCTTGTCTCGTATCTTGCTCATCTCGTTATGAAATTATTTTTATGTGTGAGTTTTTCGAAGGAACAATGCGTGTCGACATTTCGAAAAAAAAAAAAAAAAAAACAGGAAAAATCCGTTGCCGTCAAGTGGTGGTATTGGTGGTGATGATTACCGGTGCAGATGGGAGGAAGGTATTCCATTTTTAATGAACAGTGTTTGGGTCCTGCGGTATCTATGACAATGCATCCGCTTACTACACAAATAAACAATGAATCGCGGTCATTGCCACCGACTTCCAAATGTCTTCCATCACATATCAAACACAAACAATTCCAAAGTAGAACAAGGACCTGTGTCCTCCTCCTCACTAAGTGTGAATTACTCCAACACAAGTTAAATTAAAAACAATGAAGCACCTCCACACTTATCGGGCTAACGTCGGCCAAAAGGATTCTCATCCTGAAAGGTATTTCTCCGAAAAAAAAATACCCCCCCGCTCCACACATAAACTTGGTGGGGAACAATTTTATGGCGGCTTGTATGTGTGTGTTGAGTTGCTGTATTGTTGATTTGAAAATCAAAAGCCAATTTACTACGGACGACACGATGAGGATAAGAGAAGGAACTATGTAGATAGTCCAAAGGATATTGATAAACATAAAACGGATTTTATAGCAAAATGAGGTAATTCTTCTGTTAGTTCACTGGAGTACCCCCTATTTCCAGGGGGAAGAATGAGAAGAGTCTGGCAAGTAACCGCTGGGTAATATTGTATCCATTCAAGGACATTGTCGACAAAAAGGGTTTGGTGTATGTGAATACCCTGTGGCAAGTGTGGTTTGATGGAATTGGTTTTACGGTAAATAGGTTCACCTTTCGGCACATCCCAATACATATTGTGAAGGGATACGCGTTGTACTGTTAGAAATTAATGACCGAATTTTAAGATCACCACCACTGCCACTGGGTTTTGGAAGTTAAAATAAATTCGGGGTAAGTCCTCGGCCTTCGCCGGTGGGAAGCATTGAGCTTGGGTCCCCAGGGAGTGTTTTGTTTGTGTAATAAAACCGTATTCACGGCATATATTGGGTTAATGAAAGTCTATTGAGGATGAAAATGTTGGTAATTTCTCGCTTACGAGTGATGGCAATGGCAAACATTTCTTCGGATCAATATAGTTATGGACGTCTATAAGGCCACGTATTTTTCTTTGGAGTTGGTGTGCATAGAAGATTGATGGAAAATTGATGCTTTTTTTTGAAGTCGGGATAAGTTTAAAGACTCTAGGACTCATGGGAGATTCAGAATGATGAAGTAAATTCCCTTCACTTTAGGTGGCTTCATCTCTAGAAACTTTTACAATACCTACTATCTGAGGGACTTACTTACTTTTGATGTTGCTATAGTTCCGGGTGTACCAGGACCTCAAGCAACAAGCCTTCTGTCTTCACTTGAGTATCCTGAGTTGGTTTAGGTCATCTTCTACTGGCGCTTGGCCCTTTTTTTCGTAGAATACCCGTGGTGGACTCAAAGACCCTTCGTAGGTTTCATCCACTCTACAGCTCGTATCGAGAGTAGAACTTTTTTTCCGAAAATTCTAAATGCACTTTCATTTGCTTTTGACAGTGTGTATGGTTCTGACGGGGATGTTGAAGGGATGTTTCGCAGCTTCCTTTTGGTTTTCCTTGGTAGGATCTTAAAGCATAATTGTCTCACAAGGCTTAAGCAACTACAATTGGCGATAGGAGTCGCCTTTCCTCATTTCGTTGACAGCATTTATAGCATAGATCTTATAGATGAACTTTTTTATGACCTCAAAGTCGTAGATGTCCACCATCCTAATGTTCTGGCCAAGACGTCGGTGTTGTGTCTCGGTTTTCGTAGACAGCATTCACTCATTTATAACTAGACCCTTAAGCAGTTTTCTATTCGATCTTTTCCAGGGCCTGCTCGCTTCATTCTGCCAATGATGCCAATGTCAACTTGTGACAAAAAGTACACGATAGGTTGACTTGGGAGTTTCGCCTTGAATTTTGAAGAAGTTGCATGACAGTGTGTCGCCCTGCTAAACTCTAGTGGTATTGAAGGTGTTTATGGTGTCTTTTATTGTCTTGATGGAGCACCAAGCGTTCTTCATCATCATCCTACATAAGGGTATGAGTTTTGTAGGAATACCAAAACGAATCATCAAATAATTGGTGGATTTCGATCTAAAATTCTTGGGTCTCCACGACTTGGAATAAGGTGAAGCTTTGGTCGATTGTCGATTTTTGAGATGTTAAACCGCAGTGATAATGCCCTACCAATTCGTTGATATGCATGTGGTTTCGGCTCTTCAGCTTGACAACGTACAGTCTTTCGTAGATGATTCTACAAGAGTCTTATGAGACGGTTCAGTTGAGACAGTCACCTTTTGTATCTCGTTAGCTTTCGTTGGAACAAATTTTACAGATGTACCATGTACTCTACCCGCTCTTTTGAACAGCTCAGTTCCAGGCTAGTAAGGTGTGTGGTGTTTAAGAATTTAAGCTGGGCTATGGCTGGCTCACCTTCGCTCCGGTCCAGTGATTTATAGTCTTCTTGGTTTAGGTTGCTGGAGAGTTGTAGACACCCACGGGTTGTCATAGGCTCTTTAGTCAGTTGCGACTACAGCCTTTTCAAAGTAGAGCTCTCTTCCAGTGGTGATTTTGGACATGGCATAAGTGGATATTCGCATGCGGGCCTTCATTGCAACTGATGTCTTCCAAACCGAGATAATGGCAATTAAAAAAGCCCTATTGTGGTTGAGGTATAATATACTATCTACTCCAGATATCACAATTTTGACTGAAATCTCTGAATTCTATCGCCTTTAACTCAGAAACAGCCCGATGACTTAGCAATTTAGAATTCACCTTATATGCGTGCCGGGACGCTGGGACATTCCAGGCAACTGCATGACTGATGAACTCGCCAGAGTAGGCACAACTCTATCAATTCTTCCAGAAAAGGCGAGTTTATACATGCCTCTCGCCACCTGCAAACTGCTACTTAACAATAACGCGATCAACATCGCCAATCATAGATGGACAGAAGGTAACACCTGCCTTATCACCAAGCATATTTGACCTAAGCTGGATCTCAAACGCCCTTACAGTCCCATCAGACAGAAAAGACTACTCATAAGCACCTTAGTAGGTGTCATAACGGGACACTGCACCATCGCCAAGCACGCCAGCAGACTGGGCCTCCTCTACAATGACTTTTGCAGAAGCTGCATGGACGTGGAGGAAGAGGAGACAATTCTCCACCTTTTTTGTACATGTACGGCCCTCTAAGCTAGAAGAAGAGCAGACTTAGAAGCCAGCTTCTTTCACGATCTAAGCCAACTGGCTGTTATCAGCATAGGCTGCTTCTAGCGCTTCATACCAAGCTCCGGCTGGTTCTGCGCGTAGTATTTCTGGTTGAAGTACAGATTCATGTGGTAACACAAAGTTCCTTATCTAGTTTAAATGAGGTTGCAATCTGCAGCCTGCCACTCCAACTTTACCTAACCTTCTAGTTACCATCACTTCGAGTTGATTCTGAGAAGACGATGTAGGTACTTCTATAAGATAATTCGAACCACGTCTACATCAAGAACCAATGACGGGGAAGGTGGAGCTGTTTTCTCAATCTTAGCCTATTTGGTGATGTAGATTCGATATTTATCTCTGTTGGGTGTCAGGGTACACAGATATTCCAGGCAACTGCAAGGCTGGCGAAATCTCAAGATATGAAAAACAAAGCAAGGTACCTTAGGTATATCGATTGCTTCATGTAAACTTAAACGAAAGCTGATTGTTTGTTATGGAAAGAACAAAGGGCACAACGGGTCTAGACACAAAACGGATTTGGCCAAAGCTGGATCTGGAACGCTCTAAGAATGTAATTTGTCTCAACAGCACTATAAAAAGCGTCATTACTGGACGCTGCCTTACAGGCAAGAATGCATTAAGGTTTGACTTACACTCAAACGATTTGTAAAGAATCTGTGGTTGACGAAGAAGAGGAGGAAAATATTCTCCATCTTCTTTGTACCCGCCGAGCTATCTTCCGCCAAAGAAAACTTTCCTGGCAAACGACAGGTGATCTCCTATGCTCCTATCCAATTGGTCCAAGTAGAATATCTCCTAGATCCATGTGGTATCACAATGGACCTATCATTGGTCTAAGTTAACTTGTTTAAGCTGGCAGCCTTTTTAACCTTGAACTTTCTCTTGATGTTATTCTTGTAGGAGAAAACCGTTTCTTTTCTACCACGACTTGTTGGTCATGAATCCAGTTGATCGAGATGTCGAATAACCTTGACAAAAATTAACTCACGTCATATTTCGTTAATCAAAGAAAAAACTCCATCAACAACAGAGTAAGGATATCCTGCAATATTAATCATACTTAAGTATTTAAAGGAAAAATGTCCTTTTCGTTTTTTTAAAACCAAATTTCTCTTATTACGCACAATTATCCTTTTGAGAAATGATTTGTAAAAAAAAAAACGGTCAACACGGCTGTCCCCAAATACAAGTAGATGCAGATTTCTTCTCATGTTTTCATTCAAACACAATGACAAGGACGAAAGAATATCCTAAGTAACTTTGTAAACCTTTGCTAGAGAATATTTCTCTTTTTATTTTTTTTTTAAATCCCCGTACCTTTTGTTTCGTGTCATTTGGATCCTTTAAGCAAAATCGCTTTGTCATCGTAATAATTAGAATTTCTTTTATTTTTTATTTTTACTTACTTAACTATTCGTTAAGGATATGAGAAAGGACAGGACATTAAGGAGATTTTGTCTTTCAGTTTTGTCAAAAAGAAAAAAAATAAATAAAAAGACTTAACAAAGTTCTTACTTTGGATTTACAACTTAAAAACAAAAAAAAAGTTCTCTTCTATGCTCTAGGGTAGGTACGAGTACTTACTTCATAGTCGAGGTTATAGTTAAAAAAAAAATAACGTAAAGCTTTAGAGAAATCCGCATAAAGTAAAATGCGGGACACTGAAATGAATTCTTTGCTTTTGTTGAGGTTTTGTGACAAGAAATGTGTTTTTTTTTTTTATTAAACTTTGACCACAGTTGAAGCTTTGAAATCGTTTCCAAATTTCTTTATGGTTGGCTTAGTCAAACCGTCTTTAAAATGGGAAATTTTGACACTGAGGCCAGTCAGTGTGACTGAAAACCCAGTTGTCAATGTCGACATGGAAATGATGAAAATTTGGAATCGTAGGATCATCGGTGCCCCCTTGTATAAGCAGCTTGACCAGCAAGCTACGATCAAAATTCATCAACTCATATCCTAGGCTTCCTCAGATTTTATCAACACGGATTTTTACAGATCGCTCGTGTAGTGGCCCGTCTTTAGCAAAACCGAAAACATCACAAACTTAGAAGGGTTCAACGAATAGCCGGTATTGGAACCACAGGGGCGCAACGATCGAGCCCGACCAAAGCCCTCAAAGTGTTACTCCATATCCTGCTCCTGGACTTGGACATCAAATACATCGATTCGTGTAGTGCTATCAGATTGTGGTCACAAAGACCCTGTGGTCATAGTAAAACACTTGATCTATTGCTTAAGGGATCTGGCTTCAACCATTACCGACTACACGATTCCTAAGCTCATATTCAATAATAATATCCAGGTTCACATGCCGGAAAGGACGAAATGGAAAAATAACCTACACCAATCGAAATACCAACTATCGATCTTCACCGACGGTTCCAAGAAGGAATGTGGCATTGGAGCATCTGTTTTCTTTGGGAAACTGCACGTATCCACATCGTACCGCATTCCAGACTCTTCGAGTGTCTTTCAGGCGGAGGTACTACCGATTAGAGGGGCCTGCAAGCCACTAAGCGTCAGTTCCATTATCAAGAACAACATAGGAATCTTTATTGACAGCCAGGCTACCATCAAAGCGCTCCACTCACTTACTTCGTCCTCTAAACTAGTAGAACAGTACGAGGAAAATATCACGCAAGTAAGCGCTTGGATTAACATCACTCTCGTCTGGGGAATGAGAGAGCCGACGCGCAAATCAGATGTGGCTCAACCTTCGATGCCTCTCTTGCGGCGTCAGTCTGCTCCCCGATTGAACTCAGTAAGGGTTGAATCCTCCAGCACTCTCTATCTATTGCCAATTCTAGGTGAAACAGTCTAGAAACCTGTACCATATCTAGGCAGATATGACCCACCTACAATACAAACAGGACGAACGACTGTTTATCAACTGAAATCGCATTGAGACAGCAAGAATCACAGCAATCAGCCCGGGACACTGGCCTGAGAATTACATTCCCATTTTGTTGGTCAGTTCGTGCCTAACGATTGCCTGCTGCCTTTCAGATGTCACCTCCTGTGTCCATCCCTTTTAAGTCCACTTTTGGTCACTTTCCAAAACTAGTCACATCAATTATATTCGCAAAATAAAATTCGAAATCCTTGACAGGCACTTAAGACTGGCGGCCAATACCCTAAATAAACTTAGCAAATCCAACATGAAATATAGCGATTCCTTTCAAAACGTTCCGTGTCCAAAAGAAAGGTCAGCGCTCTTCACAATTAAAACAAATTATCCCTTCTGCCGAACCCAACTGTGAACCCCTTAAATGAAATTTTGTTCGCATTTGCTTCTCAATCTTTTTATTTTTTTTTTGTAAATTAAAACCCAAAAGCAATCTCATTTTTTCAATTTAATTAAATTACTACACTTGTTGCCGTCTCGGACTAAATTGATGATGAGTACACTTATAAATAAAATAAAATTTCACGCGCCCATTAAGCCATCACCATCACCAAGACCATCTCATCGTCGTCATCATCATTGGTGTTCTCTTGTAAAAAAGAAGCAAGCACCTGCCTAGCGCTAAGTGCCAATTAGTTGGATAATTAAATTAAATTAACAAAAAAAAACGGGAGAAAAAAAATTTACAAATAATCTCATCGACCGAATGAAATAAACAAACAAAAAGCGTGCGACCAACGCGCGCCTCAGACTATTACCATAACGCTCCTTGCTGACGTATCCTTTGTATATCCTTTCCTTGTGCCAAAAGTATTGCTGCACGATGAATTAGTAATTTGTATTTACAATCAAAGAAACCTTCGGCGGAAGAAGGCTGAAGTAATCTTTTTTGTGTTTTTTTAGAGAGAAATTTGCAATTAATTCAGGCTTGTGACTCAGGGGATACACCCGTGAATGAATGACTGAGCGGAAAATGGCGACCATTGACCCTTGAGGTGATTAAAATGTTAATGACATTTTAACTTTTGTGCAAAAAGTGGAAAATCAACAAGAAACTGAAAGAAGGGACCATTGAGTGTTTTAACTTGGAAGTGGTTGTGAAGCTATGAAGCTACACAGGTCCAAATAGAAACTACAGCTTAGAGGAGTATGCAATTTTTCAAACATCAAAAGAAGGAACAAGGCTTTTGGTAAACTTTCGAAAGAAGACGTTTTCCATAAAATATACACCAAACCACTACCAACAAAGGCCACTGTGTCTAGTGCCATGGCATTGACTCCAACGAAAAGGAAAGTTGTTTCTCTCAACAGATATCATACCAGAACCGTATATGTGTCTTCACGGGACACTGTCTAAAAGGCAAGAATGCAACAAGGCTTGGCGTATACTCAAACGATTTTTTTGTAGAAACTGCATGGACGAAGAGGAGAAGGAAACTATTCCCCACCTTTTTTGTATCTGCCCAACTCTCTCTTGCAAACGAACGCTCCATTTAGGAAAATTCTACTTAAACGATGTAGGACATCTGAGAAACACAGATGTCAGAAGCCTCCTTCGCTTTATCAGAAGCTCCAACTGATTCAACGGGTACATAGGTAAGGAGATCTCTTCAGATCCATGTGGTATCACAATGGACCTATCATTGGTTTATGTGTACTAGCAACAGCTGGCAGCCACTTCAACCTAACCTAACCAAACGTACTAATGGTTCAAAGATGGACTCCGATGTTGGTGTCGGTGTCTATGGCCTAAATCGCAAAGTCTCTAAGGCACTCGGAATGTGTCCAACCGTCTTTTAGGCGGAATTACATGCCATCGGTACCTGCCCCACTTTTATTCTCGACTCCGGCATAATGGGGGTAGCTATGAATATATTCACAGATAGCCAAGCAGCGCTCGAAGCACTGAGTTCCCATTAGTTTAACTCAAATGCCATTCTAGGCTGCTTCAATACCCTCCAAGACCTCTCAAAGCGAAATAAAGTCAAGCTCTCTTGGGTACCAGGACACATGGGATAGGATCTTCAGAAAAGTACATAGATGCCTAACCCTTCTGCGGAACCACTACTTCCGCGTTCAGAAAGAGTCTGGACAGATGGGAAAAACGAAACTTCGTATAGGTAGGTAGGTAGAAGTGGTTGAGTCTGGTGAAACCTGCCAGAGACACAAATAGCGCAGATGTTGATGGGCGTGACAACGAGTGTGTTTTTCAAATCCATCCTGTGGAGTTAAGAAAATTAATGATGTTACATAATTTGATGTTGGAGATCTCGGATAGTTCCTTGAAAAAAGGTTTTCCGAGTGTGCGCTGCCTAGCTCTGGCTAGTGCTGGGCAGTCACAGAGGAAGTGAAATATGGTTTCCATTTCGCGAGAATTGCCGCAACTTCGGCAGTGGGGGTTGGACGGGATGCCTAACTTGGCAGCGTGAGGTCCGATTGGCCAGTGACCCGTGCTAATTGCTGTGATTCTTGCAGTCTCAATGCGGTTCCTATTAATGAGGTCATTCGTTCTGCTTTTATCATAGGTGGGCCATATCTGTCTCGATATGGTACAAGTTCGTAGACTTCTCCACCTAGAGTTCGCAATAGCGAGGAAGTGTTGGAAAATTGTTCCCATGATGAGTCCCATGGGGGGGCAGATTGACTCCGCAAGGGAGACATCCAGGGCAGAACCACATCTGGCTAACGCGTCGGCTCTCTCATTTCCCTCTATGTTACTATGGCCGGGAACCCAGAGAAGAGTGATATTGAACCGAGCGTTTGCCTGCGTTAAAGTTTCCATACACTGCTCAACTAGTTTAGAGGGCGAGGTAAGTGAGTGGAGCGCTTTGATAGCAGCCTGGCTATCAATAAAGATTCTCATGCTGTTTGAGGTAGTAGGGCTGAGACTAAGTATCTTGCAGGCTTCTCTAATCGCGAGCACCTCCGCCTGGAAGACACTAGAGGAGTCTGGGAGCCTGTACGATTTGGATACGTTCAGTTCCGTTCAGAAGACACCGGCTCCCACGCCACACTCTTGGTACTCTTGGTACTCTTGGATACTTTGTAATTTAATTGGGGTAGATTGTTGTTCCATTCCGACCTATCGGGAAAAAGGACTTAAACCTTATTATTGAATTTGAGAGTGGGAGTCGTGTAATCAGTTATGGTCACGGCCAGATCCCTAGGCAGCAGGTCAAGAGCCTTACTGTGACCATAGGGTTTAGAGGACCAAAACCCAGATTCTCTGAGTCTGATAGCACTACACGAGACGATATATTTGATGTGCAAGTCCAGGGGCAGGATATGGAGGAGCACATTAAGAGCTTCTGACGGGCTCGAACGAATCGCTCCTGTAGTTCCAATACCAGCTGTTCGTTGGACTCTACTGAGTTTTGTGATGTTGTAGGCTTTACTTAAGGCGGGCCACCACACGAGTGACCCATAGGTGAGGATTGGACGAACTACGGCAGTGTACATCCAGAGAACTATCTTAGGTTGAAGACTGACCAGCTTCCTTACCGGTCACTGCAGCCTCAGATATCACTTACATAAACTAAATATAGTTCAAGAATCTGAAAGCCGACTCTGCTTAGAGGAAGACGAATCAGCCGAACACGTACTATGTGGTTGCGTGGCTGTCTGCAGGGTCAGAAAACACTGTTTCCAAAAAGAATACCTAACACCGGAGGACATTCGTAATGCCTCGATTGGAGATATCATCAACTTCATTAGGAAGATAGAGGATCTCCTTGTCTAACTGGCGCCAGGCACTATAGAACTTTTAGGTCGCAATGCCATATGCGTCTGTCGCAGAGCCTAACCAATAATAATCATAATAACCTAACGTTATGTATAATAGTTCATCTTCCACCGGTTTTTTTGTAAAGAGATGAGCGGACCTTTCCATAAAAATATACAGAAAGTGAAGAGGCACAACCTGTAGAGATGATTTTTTAGGAAACAAGGATTATATTTAGAGTTAAGACTGTTAAGACTCATCAAAAACTCTTGTATCTTCAGAAGAACAATATAGGTTGTAATTCTGGTCCCTTTGATGGCTTTTGAAATGAGGTCTCTACCGATTTCAGATCCGGTCTTTGTGAGAAAATCAGCGGATTTATTCCCCACGTGTTGAAGTTTAGAATACAGCACAGGCTGACCACCTTATCCTGTTTATATTCGAGAGCACGAAGCTAGTTTGAAGACAAGCTTTCATTTCACTTATTTCACGAAAGATTAACTCCTGTTGATCGTCTTGAAATGGACACTCATGGGTCTTCAGTCACTCTCTCACCTACGACGGTCAAATTTTCAGCTGACCTTCCTGGACGATCACGAGTTCGAGTCTATACACTAACGCGGTCGCAGAGCGCGCTAACAGAACCCTTGTAGAACACGTTGCCTGATGATTAAAGCCGATCTGCCAAAGTTTTTGTGGGCCGAATTAGTAAATACATCAGCGTATATCCGTAACCGATGCCCCACCAAACCCAACGACAACAAAACACCCGAAGAATTATGGACTACAAAAGTACCAAATGTATCTCACCTTCGAGAAATCGGAACCAAGGATGGAAAAAATGGTAAATTTCATCCAAGAAGTGAAGAATACCTTTTAATTGGCTATTGTGATGATGCTAAGGCATATACATAGATTATGGAAGCGAGGAAGTCGTGCAATCATTAAAAGTAGAGATGTAGTTTTTGTTGAAGAAATATGTACCCGAAACGAAAATAAATTTTTTGATTACGATTTAGATTATGAAGAAGAAAACATTAAAGAGGAGCAAACTGAAATACATATAAAAACAGATAATTTAGAAGAAAAGGCACATTTTGAGGATGCCTTAGAAAATTTAAATGTGCCTCGTAATGAAAAAGCTAATCTTGTGAATATAGGCGATCCTAAAACATTGAAAGAAGTCGAGATGTCCGAACATATGGGTGAATGGAAAGACGCCATGAATTTGGAAATGGAGCTCCTAAACAAAAACCAGACATGGGAACTGGTAGACCGACTCAAGGATGCCAACATTGTCGGTTGTAGATGGGTTTTTAAGACCAAATTTAAACCAGATGGCTCAGTCGAACGCAGGAAGGCTAGACTCGTGGCCAAAGGATATACTCAACAGTACGGAGTAGATTATTTTGAAACATTCGCTCCGGTTGCCGAAATAAGTTCAATAAGGCTTCTATATGCTATTGCTACTGAGCAGGACCTAGATCTTTTTCACATAGATGTCTCAACTGCTTTTCTGTACGGGGATTTAGAGGAAAATATCTATATGGAGTTACCCGAAGGATTCATTCATGATCAAAAGAAAGTTTTCAAACTTAGAAAGTCAATTTATGGCTTAAAACAGTCTGGTCATCAATGGAACGTTAAATTAGACACCATTTTAAAGCAGAATGGCTTTATCAATTCAAGCTGTGACAGGTGTTTTTATTTTAAAAGAAATGAAAAGTTAGTTACCTTTTTAACTTGTTATGTGGACGATTTAATCGTAGCTACAAATGATTCCTCATCTTATTTAAAACTTAAATCTCATTTAAAAGCTAACTTTGATATCCGGGATCTGGGTGAACCACGGATAACTATTGGATTAGAGATTGTACGTAATCGTGCTAAAGGGACTTTATCAATTAATCAAACAAATTATATTAAAAATTTACTAACAAACTACAATCTTTTGAATTGTAAACCACATACTTTACCAATGCCACCAAAAACTAAGCTGGAATAGGAACCAACTCACTATGGAGAAAAACAACCGGTGAATAAACAAGCGTACCAAGAACTCATCGGAAGTCTCTTACATCTTTCAACTTTAAGCCGCCCAGATATCGCTTGCAATGTTAACATGTTGTCTCAATTTAATCAAGATCCAAGACAACAGCACTGGAATTTTGCTTTATCCGTTCTTAGGTACTTAAAAGGAACAATTAATTCAAAGATCCTCTTTTCCAGAACTGGGAGATTTATTTGTGCTTATTCCGATTCAAATTGGGCAGAAGACATCAATGACCGCAAGTCGCAATCGGGTATTGTATTCGTTTTTGCTGGAGCTCCGATCGATTGGGAATCAAGGAAGCAATCTATAATTACAACATCAAGTGCCGAGGCCGAATATGTTACACTTACAGCTGCTGCTAAGAAAGCGAAATATTTTAAGCTTTTGCTGGTTGAATTGGGAGTCCTAGGTGAAGAGCAGTCTATCGATGTTTATACTGATAGTCAAAGTGCTCAGTATATTGCACACTACCAAGGAAAGCGATCCAGAACTAAACATCTTCACATCAAATACAACTATGTCCGAGAGGCTATATCTGATGGAACTATTGAACTTAAGTACGTACCAACGCAACTAATGTTAGCAGATGCTTTAACAAAATGTACTCCCTTACCAAAACATCGCTTTTGTTTTAAAAATCTTGGATTAACATTTGAAGAATAGATGTTTTTTCCTTTAATAATTTTGTACATTAAACACCTAATTGATTTATGAGTTCCAACTGGTTATATTATGAAATTGTACATTAAAATTATTTTGAAGTTTATATAATGTTACTAGCTTTGAATTCTTTAGTGTTGAGAGGGTGTGTTAAACATAATTATAAATAAGTGTCAACACTTATAATACTCAACGCCCTCTTACATAAATACTTTATAATATAATTATAATTAGTCTTAAATCACTTTAGCTTTAATATGTACTTCCTTTTGCCTTTTAACCTTTTTTTTAAATACACTTCTTACTTGTATCTTAACGTGGTCGTTTCATTCGGATCTTTGGACATCCAACTCATAACAATGGCGCGAAATTTAAAATGATACCTCTTGTTGGATGACTCCTTACAAGTAAGTTCATCTGACTCTTTAAGGACTTGCTTCTAACCCATGAAATTCTTTTTAATGGGTTCAGGATCACATGTTATCCTGGAACTAGATTAAGTAACAACATTCAGCTTCATTCATGCAAACAGTTGTTGTTTCTTTAAAACGAATTGTAACATTGAATGCATAACATTCCCCTTAATGTTTTCCTTAGTCTCATCCCTATGGAATCTCCGACATAAGAATTAATCCTAGCGATTCCATTTCAATGTACACATTCGTCCTGACGAATCAACTCTATTCAAACATTTTGTAGTTAAAATATTTACACTTGTATGAACTTCATTTTGTGTATAAAGTCCCCAAACTACCGTTAAAGTCTTTGAAAGCCCAAACAATGGACTGGTTACAGTTGCAGTTGCTGTTCCATTCAAGTTCCTCATTTTCGTGTGTGTAAACAAAACGCTTATCTCTGGCATTGTTTTGTATCCCCAAAGGATGACTTTTAGTGCAGTACGACGCGACGAGAGAAGCCGTTTCTCATGCTCATTATGTGGCTCCGCACTGTGGCGACATCTATAGAGTTTCGCGTGGTATGTGTACACAAGACCGACAACGGTAATGATATTCCATTTCTTTTTTTTAAATCTAACGCTTCAATTCGCTTAAGATTAGCTAATGGAATTCACCCTCGCATAGATATGTAGACGGTTACACTTGGAAGGGATGAAACTGGCGACCGACCACAGAAAGCATTAACGACGTGCCGCATTCGTTTGTGGTCTTCGTTGCACTTGCAAGGTGTACCAGTAAGAGGATCGTTATTCCTTTGTTATGTCCTGCCTAGATTCCTGCATATTCTACTTCCGCCTATCTCTGTTCCTGTATTGCCGCCATCATCCTTAAAGGCAATAGACATACCAAGTGCATTTGTTCCACAAACCAGTCCACTTAAAACAGGAAAGGACTTTGAATGGAAATGCTTAGGATTCTAACGACAGTTAGCCCTGGGAAAACAAACATCCTACCCTTGCATGTGCTGGTAAGCCGAGAGGATGTGCACAATGAAACCAAAAGGAAAAGACAATGACGATGACGACAACAACTAAAGGAACCCCATGAACGATAAGAACGGCTGACTGAAACTGTACGTGAATTCTGGTGTTTAGCAGTTCTCATGTGAATACAAAGGCGATGTTTGCTCTAACGCTCTCCTGCTTTGCTGTATCCTTTGGTAAAACGAGGGCGTAAGCAAAGACTAGAGTCGGTTCGTGGATGATGCTTAAATTTTGCTTTCGTATTGAGTTTGCGTTTTCGGCGTACGTTAGTTAGAATTGTGAAGTTGTGGCCAATTCAACTTAACCCACACGAAGTTTTCATACACAAATACTACGTTGGTGTCTGTATCAGTGAACATACATGTGTGTGCACTACATCTGCTAAAAGAAATGCTAGATTACTACAAGTTAAAGGAGTTACAAAGGTTGTCCGTTCATTTGTGTATTTAGAAATTCTATAATCCTTAAACTAACCTTAGGCAATCGCTGCTACTTCGGTTTGTCCAAACAACTGTGGTCCAAACTCCTAACTCAAAGGTCCAAAATCATGTTCTACAAAACCCTGATCTTGCCAGTCTTGTTTTATGGAGCTGAATGCTGGAAGATAAGTAAGACAGCGGAGCAGATCTTGGGATCCTTCGAAAGAAACATTCTACGTCGAATATTTGGTCCTGTCTACAAGGAGGGCGAATGGAGGAGAAGAAATAACCCCGAACTCTACGATCTGTACAAAGATGTGGATGCAGTCCGGAAATCCGTCGCCTTCACTGGCTAGGCTACATCGAGCGAATGGACGAGAATGCTCCAGCTAAGAGAATCTTTGAATCCCAGCCACCTGGTTCACGAAGAAAAGGAAGACCGAACCGCCGGTTTAAAGATCAGGCAATCGTGGACGCCAGAAACTGGCTTTGGCTAAATTTTGCGCTTGGGATGCTCGCTCATCTAGCGATTGCTTGTTGACCTATCCAGCCCTCTTTCCAAAAATCGGATTATTCAAGGAAAAGGACGTTTTTCGCTGCTTCTTCCTTTGCATAAACGTCGACAGGTCAGGACAGTCAAAGTTGTTCTAATTGAACTTGTGGTGTCGATGTTAGCCAGCATACGTCTCCTGAAATTCCAGCCAGTGTTGATCAGCTCGCCCATTTTGAGGGCTTAATTCTGCTGCTTGTCCTTGAAAGATATCGCAGTCCGGCTTCAATTTCAACCGAAAAATAATAAATCAAACTCTCAATACCTTTCATGACCCCAATCACTAACGACACAAACACATAATAAATTATTTCCCAAAATTGATCCCAACCACGCACAACACCCTCTCAATCCGATGGCAAATAATTTCCCTGACAGTGCGCACTCATCTACAGTTTTCAATTGTGTTTCGATAACCATCACACAACTCTATTACATCTAGCGTGTAATCTTAAGGGAAACCCATCGGCGCCCTATCCCACTGTTTGCCAATGGTACGCCCCATCAATTCCTGAGGCTCTTCTCTAAAAATATATACCGAACAACTGTTTCCAATGTCACCCTGTGAATGAATGTGTGTGTGCATTTCGTACAAACAAGAGGATAACAACAAACTTAAACTATTTCCACTGAAATCGCCAAGAAAAGAGGATTTAAATTGGAAAACTGAAAATTCCCCGAGGGTATTTATTTGGAAATCCATTACAACGATTCTAGATAAGCCATACGAGGATGGCGAAAGCTTCACCAGATAAACGATACTCGGAGTAAGAAACCTAACAGCGGCCTCCTGTTCCAAGAGAAGAAGAAGAAGCAGAAGAAGAAGGTTATTTTTATTTTCTCTAAATTTGGATCGTTTTTTTTTTTTTTTTTTGTCATTTCCTTTGGACTGTTGCCATTGCTTAGGGATGCTGCTACTTGGGTTGAATGGTAGATTTAGGACACAAATGCAATGCCTACTCTACAACTGTTGGCAGGAAAATTAAAAGGTTGACTAGCGCAGTACGGTGGTGCTGATGGAGATCCAATTGTTTTGCAATTTTTCGTTGAATTTGCAGTTTTCGGTCGTAGAAGGCATTTTGTGGATTTGTATTTGTGTCGTGACAGGGTCTTTGGGGGAATCCCCACTTGGCACATCCACTTTGGAGATTTTTACTTACATTGATACAGGAATGCGCTTGCATTGTAGATTGAAGTGAAAGTGAATGGTAACAAGATGACACGATTGAAACTTAACCACTGAAGATGTCGGGAATCTCTTTTGATGCTTTTGGACATAGGATTCGATTTCCCAATCTTCGACTATTAGCAATGAGTCCTTTTTTTTCATATGAGATGCCACTGACTTCAAGCCATTCGGCTTTGTACTGAAGACGAACGGAATTCAGTCATGGGGTCTGGGATGATCTGACCGGGACTGTGCCACAAATAGTAGCAGAAGTGACGTTTGGAAAGTCAAAAGGAGTTCTGAAACCTTGAATGAGATACCTAGTCATCTGACATTTATGAGATTGTATCCGATCAATGGACACGGCTTCTGAAAAACAACTAATTCCCATTTCAAAAAGAGTACCAAATAAACAACATCCACCACTCTATAGGTGGAATGAAGAGCTCAAAAAGCTGCAAATCAAGGAGCTTGAGGAGCTAGACCAAATAAAAAAAAGAGCTGAAGTTAGCGACTCAGAACAGTAAGAGCATGTGATTCCATAAGCTACTCGTATGTGTATGAAGTATGAGGATGCGAACTAGAATCCTTGGCCTAAACAGCGTGAACTCGACAGAGACGTCGTCATTCTGAATCGGTGAGGAGATGAGAGTGGCTCAGGGTCTCGCCAGAATGCCGAATGAAGCACTCCTACTCGCAGTCACAATTGTGGAACTCTACGATTTAAGCTTAAGCCAAGGACTGTTGCCAAACATTGCTTTCTAGTCTTGTTCCCTAGTCCCATAGCCTATACGCCTTACTGAACCTAAGCATGCAGATAACTACGTGTGAGGATAATGCTGTAGTCCGTGGTTCTGGGCTTCAACCTAAAGGTCTGTTGGACTAGCTCGATCTACCTGCCTACAGTTTTGAACATCAAATTGGTTGAAGTACTTTCTCCAACTGTGAGTACCACCTAATGTCCATTTTATCTCCACTGATCCTGGATATATTGGGAGCCAAGCACTTCACTCGTCCTAGACACCCTTGCCATTGCATGTTGTGAGAATACTTGTTGATTATTTTGCTTACAGAGTACTATCATTCGAAATGGATGCCAGTGTTAAGGAGTATGCAGTTACTGCAGAAGCTATACAAGGTTCATCGTCAGGGTACCTTTTATGGGACTTCGTTGTGTTTTGTATCCAAATAGCGGAGATAGTGGGCTTTGCTGTTGATTGGAGGTAATAGCCAAAATAAAAACTGAAACATGGCCTGTATCCATCGCGGTAATCATGCACCGGATTGACTCTTGCGGACCAAAAGACGAAAAGATGTCTCAATAAGCATCAATATATTGAGGTACTGTCACTCTGACAATTGCTTTCAGTAGTGATGGTCAATGGCACAGGCAATATTATGCGACAAAGCTACTAAGCGCTGTTCTATCGAGGACGTCCAAAACAGCGTGAGACTATCGATTATGTTCTAAGAGCGTTAAATGTATTTCATCTGACATCAGACACAAATAAATCGCAATGCCTGGTGGAAGGAAAAATCGATTAGGGAGCTTTAAAAATCTGCCTGGCGATACTGTTAGCATGAACAAACTTACTGCCACGTACCTCAACTATTGTCTGAGAATGAATCTTCCCACAAACTTAACCTGGGTTCGTCTTTTTTTTTTTTTTTTGTGTCCTATTACTTATTTGGACCTTTGGCGGGTCAATTTACCCACGGAAACCTGTAAAGTGACAACTTATCTTAGAAAATGAATCTAAGGAGACTCCTGAAGTCTGGGATGTGGAGATCCTTCAGCCATAGCAGAAACTACTACCGAAAGCAGGAGGCTAGTATGGAAAAATCGCAGAGAAAGTGTTGCAGCACTTCTGTTTCTGCTTCGCTCCTTGAAACTTTCACAGTGGTCATTGTAGGGACGCCCAAGTTTTGTTGCGGAGTGTCCTCTGAGGACACTTGAATCGATTTATATTTCCTTCCAACGTGTTACTACAATTCTTGAATTGGCTTAAGCACATCTATCAGGATGTGAGGGACTTAGTCTCTTATTACTGCGGCCACTTGTGATACCTAGATGTGCATCACAATGGGTCTACAATGACCTAAGTGTGACGGGAAAAGGACTTCCTTTCCCTTGTCAACCCTCCCTCCTACCGATGCCAAGATTGAAGTGGTAATTATGATTTCCGCTCTGTTAAATGTGCTTATCGGCGTCCTTACAAAAGGCAGTGTATAAACATTATCTTGTTCTGACCCTTTCCTTGCAAGTTCGGCCGAATTCTTGATCCCGATGTACATTTGTGTCCTGGTATACAGCAGAGAGTCACTATGTTGACCCTTGATAATGTCGTTCGGGGTTTGTCAGCTCTTATACTCTTATGATTTGTCTCTACTCAGTCAGAGCGACATAGAATCTTGTGAAATCTGGAAACCGGCGACATTCTAGAACCTACAAAGCTAACCTTCCTTTGATAAGAATCGCTAGCTAACCCCCTAACTTTAACAATTAGAAACTGCCTACTTAACAGACGTAACCTCTTCAAACTATTACTCTCTTGGGACCATATGTGTAAAATTTTGAGGCAAATTTGCGATTTGTAGAAAGTGTCCTCCTTGACAGAAACAAAAATGTGGAACTAAGCCAAGTTACACGTCAATCCGGCTTTTGTCGCAGCCACGTATCTACAAAGGATCATTGACTTTCTGAGTGATCCAGCAAGGCAAGACGTGGCACAATAGATTGCATTTAAAGAACCCGCATTCCCAGACCAAAGCAATCGATCGACATTAAAACCTTTTCAAGAATTTCCACAAAAAAAACGATGACGTACGATTGCATGTGAGTTTCCCAATCTTATTGCCACCTTCCTCATTAAATGCAGCCACTCAGTACCGGCTTCCAGGTAGCATACAACGCACACCCAAACCCAGCATCTATCATCGTCAGAACTTATGTAGTTTCTACTTAATATATTCCAAACACATTTTGCCAATTCGAAAACTACACTCGAGCTATGTTTTCGACAAGTCTGCTGTGGCAGTGGAAAACATCCCACCACCAACACCACTATAGAGCTCAAGGTTCCATATGCAATAGAAAAACTTTAAATTGTATTCAAATGCCATTGTGACAATTTGTTGTACAACATCGAGAGATCCCATTATCCTCGTACGCTTCATTTCAAACCATAGAACGAAAGATACGCATCTGTACATGCATACTAATCCTGCCATCCTGCACTAAATATAGAAAAAAAAAACTAAAAATCCTGCCATCTTCGCACGACATAATAAGTGCTTAGCTAGGTTTTCTTCGACATCATTGTCATCGTTGTGCACCCCAGGTAACTGGTACCTATACCACCTGGTCGGCATCTCTAACACAAACATCTTTAGCAATGCAAGCATAAATATTCCGCTCCTTGGTGGTTGTCCCAAGACAACCTTGGTCTGTGTGCCTTATTCTCTATAATCCTATGGATTTCAATGCACTACAAGGATTTGCATTTAACAATTTACGTGTCTCTCTCTCTCTCGCTCTGTCGATTTGAAACTTCAAACGGACGTGACACTCATACCAAATTCAATCAGAAATGCAGGTCTTTTCGGGATTCACAGCTCACCAGCACAAGATCGTAGCGTCCATATTGAATTTGAATGATGTGAACTTAGCCTGGGAGCGTTGTCGTCGTTGGGACTAACATTATACCACCGACAGCGGTACAACAATGATAGAGCTACAGAGCAGCATACAACTTCCTACATTGGGGGGGTCCTCCAAAGGAAAAAGGAAAAAATACAAGCAAAATGAAAAAGGATTAGAAAGGATTTTTTATTTCTTCGTGGTCTCGTTACTTGTTACACCACAAGGGGTTTTTTAAGGGTTGAGGTTGGGGAATAAAAGTTTTTTTTTCATGTCCCTTTGCGCTGTCATTGTGATTTTACCCAACCCTCCTCCACACACACACACACATCCAGTGTGTAGTCATTTGGCTGTGACAAGAGAACATTGTAAGTCTTCTGCTAGTTGGGGGTTCTGGCGATGGAATGTTCTGCCTCTGGCGAGGGAATAACGCTAACAATTACTGTAAGTTAACCGCTAACACACCATTAATCTTCGTGGAAGTCTGTCGGGTGGATGGAAAATTGTGCGGGTTTGGCTGGTTGGTGGAGACGTTTTTTTTTCTCGCTAGTAGTTTGAAACAATTTTCAGAGTCTCTGGCGCAGATGAGGGTGGAATGCGGTTTTTTTTTCTACACACATCAAGTGGGGATGGTCGATACACTCCACAAGGATTAAGGCGATAATGAAGTCTTGAAATGCAATTGTTAAGAGAATCGATACGAATTCAGTTTGGGTCGTCTGGGATGTCAGTCATGACTATCAGGTTACACAGCAGGACTTGCCCTGTTGTCTTGATTTAGAAATCGTGATTTATAGAAAAACTGCAGCAGCGTCCTCGTGATGATAGCGGAAGGATCCAGACGGATTCGGGGTTTTTAAGCTCTGCTCTGCGTTTATCGTCCTATTGAGAGGAGGACATCCCTTGGGTGTTGTTCTGTTGTTTGCCTATACTCCTCTATTGCCTTTGACTCTGTTCTGGAGGGGAAACTTTTTTCGAATCAAAGTAGAGATGATCCAGTCTGTTGTGTAAGGTTTCGCCAAATAGCACTCAGACTGCACTACCTAAAGGTGCTCTCGACTTCTTTTATAAGTCGAGAGGTATCATTACAGGAAATTGTAGGAAGGGCTGTGGCATCAATTGGACATGACTGTAGAGCACCCGTGGTGCCATTCGTTTTTAAAGGGTTTTATTTAGCTTAGAGACTTGAAACTTAAAGCATACCTCAGAATCAGGAGACAATGCAATATAGGGTGTCCAATGTCATTCTAAATCCAAGATGGCGGACGTCATCTAGCTTCTCATTTCGCTTGGTTCAAATCTTGCAATCGATTTTACGCACACTTCCCAGGGAGCTAGAGACTTGAAACTTAAAACATTGCTCAGAACAGGAAGACAACGCAAAATTCAAGATGGCGGATGCCCCAAGATGACGTTTGAACCTTTTTCTTCAAGACACCCTAGATATGGGTATCGAATTAAAGGGTTTGACTAGTAGAATACTGTAAGCTACGTAACGTTATTCTAAATCTAATATGACGGAGGCCCCAAGATGGGGGCCGAACCTTTTTCTTCACGACCCCCTTGATATGGATATTTTATGACAGGGTTTGAAAAGAAGAATACGATAAGCTACGTGACGTTATTCTAAATCTTATATGGCGGACGCACCAAGATGTCGCTTGAACCTTTTGCTACACGACCCCCTTGATATGGGTATTAAATGAAAGTGTTTTACGAAGGGAAAATGATAATCTGCGTGATGTTATTCTAAATACAATATAGCGGAATCTGTGTTAGTTATCAGGATTTTAAGTATGGATAGAAATAATAATACAAATTTGTCACATGTCTCTGTTATAATCTGACATGCCATGACGGCATACACCTTATCCATTATAAAGAAATGCAATTTTCAGCAAAGTTTAATCACGGAATGGCCGAGAGAAAGATGTTGCCAATAATTGTGTCATCGGCCTCCACAGTCCATAAAATGCAGGGTAGTACTATTGACCATGCTGTGGCGTATTTAGGCTCCAGACTCTTTGAGGAGGGCCAGGCGTATGTAGCATTGAGTAGCGTTAGGACTTTTGAAGGGCTGTGTATTGAGAAGCTAGACTATGAAAAATTAACAGGAAATAATCCATATAATAAAGACGCAATGATAGAGTTGGAAAGGATAAGAAGTTTGCGTAATGATATCAACCCACGTCTAATTAATGAAACTAAAAACTAGAAAATAAAAATTAAGTAAAAAAACTTTTAAGTTAAACGGTTTTATTTTAATCAGGGGCTGTACCAAAAACTCGAAAAAAATAAGAACATAAATCTGGGTCCCTGAAAGATACTGATTTCTTGTGAGAAATCATGCAAGTCAAATAGCATTGCAGTCTTCTCCAGTCGGATGCCAAGGGCCACTTTCTGTCGCTACGTTAGTGGATTAAGTTATAATCTGGAGCTTTTATCAGACTTAAATAAAAACGTGGGACGCATTAAAACATGTATAAGTAGGTATCTATTAATAACGGCTTGACTAGACTGTTTCCATGCTCCACAAAAAGAAAATTTTCAATGCGTCCCACGTTTTTATATATTACGTTTTTATATTTACATAATGAAACTATCGGGGATAGCAGCTTCAATTATGCTTATCCTTGTGTGTTGAGCTAGGCTTCTCTGGATTCCTGCAGGCAAAGACCTTTTGGAAAAAGTTCGGGTCCAATGAATGTTGTAGCCGCGCCATTGCCGGCGAATAAACTATGGGCAGGGATCCAGTTAAGGATGACCATATTGTTCCCAACTTAGTCTGAGATCACATGGCAGGTTTCTAGGGCTAGCTTATATTCGATGACAGGTGAGTAAAACGCTTGACTGTCTGAGAAGATTGAGATAGTTTTCCCCCCAAGGTGTGAGATGCTTGATTAAGTCGCACACGCTGATTGAAGGCATAGGAATAAGGACGAACACATGGCGATTATTAAAAAATTCCGAAACCAGTTCCTATTTCCATTTTACATCCGTCCGTATGCCATACCGTGTCAGAAGTTGACGGTTGGGGTTTATGGTTCTCCCAGTCCTCCCTTTAAGTTTTAACTATTGAAGCAGTCTTTGGGTAGCATGTTGCTTGTCGTCAGGGAACATGCTTAAGGTTATGTCGTGCTCCATTATTTCAAGCAAGGATAGGTGACATCCTCTTTGGAACTTTGAATCAGAATTGCTTGAGTGAAAGAGTCGATGGATGCCTCTTTTGGCTTCCATTCGTATAAAGTTTTGTAATGGTGTTGAACGCGCTCTAAATATTTGTTTAACTACATATTTGCAGTCTTCTAAGTTTATTGAGGTTTTCATTAGTCCTTAGGCAGAGCGGGCTACCCTAGAAGTCCAATAGAAGTCTTTATTTCGATACCTCATGCCTTGCTTGAGCTTTCATTTATTGTAGATCAGTATGAGGTCGGAGATTTCATCAGACACAGCCCATGGGACTAGAGTTACAATATACAGGAGCAAGAGTTAGCCTATCGCACCCATTCATGTTGTATTTGTTTTACTTTCCTCCCGAAAGGAAGGAACATTCCGGATTTACTGCCGACTCCGAAAGACGAATTAAGAAGCTCTCTTATGACAGATTATACGCTCGAAGGTTTGTCATTCCTTGTTATTTTGCTGACTCGACCATGTGTCAACTCGCTTAGAAGTTTAAGCCATTAAGCTACAGAGACTGGATCTGAATAGGATTCCCTAGGTCTACGTAAACCTTTAGAGAGAGAGAGAGGTTACATAGGATGACCCACAAGATTGGGTTAGGTAAGTGGACTGACGAGAATAATTAAATAGTTAATTGTCGCCATCACACTTAGGGCCATGTGGACCTGTTCTATAGAATTCATTTGTTTTTTAAACCACTGACCCTGCCTAGTCCAAGGCAGTTCAAAGATTTTCCATTGAACACCTAGTCACTCCACGGCCAAGTTCAACAATTTTCGATTGACCACATCATATAGAGATAGAGACCTCCTACGAAAAAGATGAATAAACCGAGCGGATACAACTTGTATCCTTTTCCCAGACAAACTAAAAAGCAACCCTCAACTCAACCCTAACGAATAGAGAAACCTCTCACCGAATGGATTTATTTCAGACAAAACATGCCTCCCGACACTTAACAATACCTACACTCGCTGATTTGCATAATACACTCGTCGGAGTTGGACAGCCTCCTCCAGACTACAGACTCCCGAAATCCTGAATAGAACGCTTAATTCTGATGCGATGATAGAGAAGCTATACCTCTCGCCCCCAAACCCCCACCAACGAAAAAACTAGTGTTTATATTTGATTTAGTAAAGCGATTTTTATCCTTCTTCATCCTTCACACAGTGTATGAGCGATTTCCATCCGTTCGCCGCCGTCGTCCTTTCAATGGTCCTTGTGCCATGCTTCTGCCTATATTCGATACTAGCACAGGAGCTATTACTGCTCCTGTTGTTGTTGTTGTTTTTGTTATTGTAGAAAGATATACGTTTTTTTTTGAAGCTATTCATTTGAAATTGAATTTTCCTATGTCCTGATGAAAATATCCCTTCAGGGATAAATTGATAAGAGTATATTGCACCTTTTGAAAGGAGTGAAAAGGACTTTATTTTCAGACTTGGTTTTCTTTTCTCCTCCGCTTCCGTTCTTTACTTCACCAATCTGTCCCGAAAAAAACACACAGACACACAACAGAGAGGGAGTGAAAAATAATTTGAGGATAAAAAATGTAAAAAGGGATACACGACACAACATGGAACAGAAGGACGAGGCGAAAATGGTGCACCATTCAAGTTGATGGCAAATGTTTTGCTTTAATTATTTCTCATATACTTTGGGAAACTTCTTTAAAGACTTATCTTTTCGTTTTACTTTCGTTCTTATTTTTGTGTTCTCCTTGTTTCCTTTTTTCTCTTTTTTTTTGGGAAGGGAAAAGCTACAAGGATATCTGGAAGGCTTTATGTTTTTTAAAGTTTTCGTTTTTCTCTGTGTCTCTTCCCATGGTGTATGGGTGTGGGGGGACAGATCCTTTATCGCAAATAAAAGAAAAGTGATGCCATTCAACAAAAAAAAAAAAAAACGAATTTATTCTTCTGTGGATAGATTGGTGTATATTTGTGTGTGTGTGTGTATTGTGTATTGGCAAAAGGACTAGTATGGCTTTGGTTCTACATCATTTTTTTTTATGGATTTTTGGAGGAAAAGAAACGCTTTTCAGGTACTTGCCAGAGTTGCGATATTCAGTTCAATGTAAATCACTTTGGATGTGCATTTCTTTTATGTCACCGTTAAGCTGCTTAGTGTTGTAGCAAGGATAGAGAGAGTGTGGGGCATTTCAATTTTTGGGGAACAAATTTAAGTGTGTGTATGTGAAGTCTTTTCTTTATCTTTCTTTTTAATAAGTTTTAATCGGTGTTTAGGGAGATATGGTGCACATGGTCTTAGGATAAAAAGACTATAAAAGCTGAAGCTTAATTTCCATGTGGAAGAACTAAGGAGACTCTATACAAGATCTTAATCATCCCAGTTCTACTCAATGGCGCTGAAGCATGGACTCTTTTGAAAGCGGATGATGTACCCTGATGTAAGCGAAAAACTGCATAAAATATTCGGTCCCGTTTAGGTTGACGGGCTTTAAATGAGTGGATTCAACAACGAATTATACGAGCTGTACAACGAGATGGCCTTGTTAAAAAAAGCTGCGAATTGGTCGCTTGAGATGGCTAGGATATGTAGAGCGAATGGACACCAACGCTTCGTCCCGGAGAGTCTTCGAATCTAACTCGCAGTAGAGGAACACCTCGCCACAGCTGGCGTGCACAATTAAAAGGGGACATCAACCAACTAAGAGTGCGTTACTAGAGGCAGGTAGGTAAGACCGAACTTACTGGAGGTGCTTGCTGGTTGAGGCCCAGGTTCACCCGAAGTTTAGCGCCACATACGTAAGTAAGATACATAACAGCCGAATGATGAAGAACGCCACTCAGGTGGCACAATTGGCGGGGACCTTAACAATCTTGGAGTTCATAACTGGAGGCAGGTTGGTAAGACCCGACTTACAGGAGGTGCTTGTTGGTTGAGGCCCAGGTTCACCCCGAAGTGTAGCGCCACATAAGTAAGTACGATACGTAATAGCTGTATGAGGAAGACCGCGACTCAGGTGGCGAACGCAAGTTGAAGGGGACCACAACCAACTTAGCGTGGTCACAACTCTAGGTGACACTAACATACGGTGACGATACTAGACGACTAACAAACGAACTTGACCATTGAAGTTGTACCGGTATCTCGGATTCTTGACGAGTTTTATCGTTGGTCCTTCTATCCTTACCTCACTTCTCATCTGGTTATCCAAATGGAAGGCTGGCTAGGCTCCACGGAATAAGCTTCTAGACCTCTGCTCGCACCTCACGAAGAATCTAGCCTAGGCCTGATTCATCGGCAGAAGCTAGCAGTAAGCCTTTCCACTCGGTCCCGCTTTTTGCTTCATAAACATTCAAGTACCTCACGAGATTTTATGTGCATAGCAGGTGGTACAAGGTGGGATTGACAAGAACTACCCCCATTTGACGAGCTGAGCCGAGCAACGACAAGCATGCGGCCGTCTTCCTCACCTGTACCGAAGTTGCCTCCGTGGCTCTACCTTGGCTCACAACAAAGATCGAGCTGGCTGGAGACGCTAATTGGTGGTGGTCCAGGTCCACCCCGGACTGTCTGGATTCCATCTACATTGGGTTCGTGCAAAACCATTGTTATCCGTTCTTGAATAAGGACATCTTCCACATGTCTAAATCGCAACATGTAATTGCAATGGCTCCATCTTTTTGTGTTGTCCATCCTTATACCTCCATCCATCCACTGAAGACTCCTTCTTAAGTCGAATCCATTATAAAACGTATGCACTCCATCTAAGCCATCCTGGAAGAATGCAATTTTATTCAAAAATTCTAAAGTCATTAAGTAATCCTTCCAAAGGAAGTGCTTCCATATTGCATCTAACCACCACACCAACACAACCAAAACCAAAACCATTCATCGATTAATAAGGAAAAATTGAGGATTTGTTCCACTTCCCAGGAAATCGATGAAAAAAAAAATGAAGACCAGTTTGCCATCCCTTAGTTCTATATGTGGCCACCGGAGTATCTCCAACGACCAGCAGGACCCGTAATCGGATCCCTGTTCCTTCCGGAGGCGGCCGTACACTCTCATAAACATAAATTGAAAAGGTTCCCAGCGATAAGCAAAACTTTTAGGACAATCACGCGACCTCATCCCCTCTGGGGGGTTGGTCTCTCACTGTTTCACCCCAACAATGCCGTTGTTGGTGGCAAAAAAAAAAAAAAAAAAACCGCGGTGCGCTACAAAATTGCGAAATTCAGTGGAAAATATTCGTGCCGCCCGATTGCACTGATATATCCACGCTCTGGGGATCATTTGGTTTCGGAAAGTTCCCTCGAAACAGTTCGTTTCTGCCAACGATAAGGAATTCCAAATGGCACTGGTTACGAATACTGAAATATGAGTAAGGCTCCGGTTCGGTTTGGTTTGGTTTCGTCTAGCTGCTGGTTGCTGTTGATGATTTTTTTTTCCTTTTCGTCCTTGTCAGAGCGTGTGGTTGAGAAGCTAATAACAGTTAATACAATGAAATCAATCGATGTGTGGTGGGAGTGCGCTTTGTTTTAAGGCTATTTGCAGGATATTTGATTTTATGGACTTTTGGTGGAGAAATTATAAACTCTTTACCAACTGAAGGGGTTATGCGAGACTGTAACTTTGAGACTACAGGAGCGCCCTCTGTTTTGTGCCTTAAGAAGGGGGTGGAAAAAAAACTCGATGCCATAACCGTTGAGGAAATTTCATTGGGTGCCTTGTTTTGACGGAAAACGATTGGAAGTTGATGAATTGGAAGTAATGGGCCAGACAGTCATGATTCGGGTGGAAAAATGACCACTGAGCGGTTAATTCCGAAAGGATAACCTTATTGACTTAACCTTTTAACCAAGTGGAATTAACCTCGAATGGGATGTTGTAGGCACCTCAAGCACTTGATATCTCTACATTGGGAGCTTCACCAGGAGCACAATGAACTACATAAAGTAGGAAGTCAAAGTTTAGTCAAAAAATCGATTTTCAAGGCTTGAAGGACGAACCTTGAAATAGTTTAAAAGATCGTAAGGTTTCCTATGTCGAACATAAGGATAAAAGTCCCTTCAGTTGGACATAGGTGCCCATCTCACTCGATCCTTATGCGAAAACATCGACTTTCGGCATCGACATCAAGGAAGATCCAACATATTTGCATGCAGGGTGGTCCCCATCGGATTCTATGAAGAACGCTAGTCTGTACCGACGCGACGTAAGTCCGAAGCCTTTGCCACCAATTTTTCTTTAAACTTACGCTCGTTCTTCCTGGTCAACTTCAATGCGGGGGACAGTAACTTAAGACCCTGTTGGCATTCATTCTCTCTATGCACTTAGCCTTCCTACAGTTCTAGGCAAGATGATATCATCTGTGAAGCAAATGTTTGCTCAGGACGAAGAGAAATTCACATATGACTTCGAACTTAGCTTCGTCTAGTTGTAGCTCTGTAACAACTCTTGTCACTCCAAACTCAAATCATTTTTAAAAAAGCGTAAGGATCTCGATATCATCTGACTAATCCAGTTAATGGACACATTTTTTGTTGAAAATAGTGCCTTCCTTACTTACTTACTTATGATGGCGGATAATCCGGGGGGGTGAATCTGGGTCTCAACCAGTGTGTCCAACCAGCTCGATGTTCAGCTACCTGCCCCCCATTTCCTCACACTAATTTGGTTAAGATTCCTTTCCACTTGCGCACTCCACCTGAGGCACAGTACTTTCGGGATAAACTTGAAGACTCTCCCAAGCCGCTGGTGTGCATCTGCTCTATATGTCCAGCCTCTTCAGACTAGGTCAATGTCGCTGAACAGCCTATATAGTTCGTCGATATATCTGCTCTTCAACTCTCCGTCTATACAGACATGACCGTAGATCACACAAAGGCAACCTCATCCATTCTTGACGAAGTCCATGCCTCCGTGCCATAGAGTAGGATTGGGACGATTAGTGTCTTGTATAGAGTCACATTGGTTGTTCGAGAGTGGGCTTCGATACTAAATTTCTTTGTTAGCCCAAAGAATCAGCGATTGGTAATGGTTATTCTGAGTTTGATCTCAGCGCTGCTGTTGTAGTTGCCCGAGTTAATATCGAAGCCTAGACAGAAAACGTCTAAACACCTCACAGATAAATATATTTGTCTTTGATGATGTTCAAATCCGAGACTTCTTTGGTTGGGTGCCAGCATGTACTTAATTTTGCCCTCGTTGACCGTTAAACCCATGTACGGAAGCGGTTTCGTCCTAATACTCATGAGCACGCTACTGGCATGGCGCTGCTTTCTCCCGATTATGTCAATATCGTCAGGCTATGCAAGTTATTATAAGGACTTTTGGAATATTGGGCCTCTGGTGTCATGCACAGAGGGATGAGTTTGGTGAGAATGCCAAAACAAGACATTGCTCTGTGAAGCTCATCTCTATAAATGCTGGCATACGCGGTCTTAACATCCACAAAAAGGTGGTGGGTATCGATTTGTAAAGATGGCAGCTGATGCAGAGTAGCCTGATAGGAAGCCTTTATGTCTTCTGATATTCTCCTTATTGTATCTAAAGAGCTCCTATAGTAGGAATCATTCTCCCAATATTCCAGGCTCCCATTTATAACTCAAGGTTATGGCAGTAAGGTTAGCAATTGCAGCCTCACTTAGACCAAATAAAGTCATTTGTGTTACCACATAGATCTGCACTTCATCTTGAAGATATTACCCACAGAATCAACCGCCGTTTGCTATGAAGCGCTGAAGGCTGCCTCTGCTGATATCAGCCAGTTCAGTTAGGTTGTGAAGGAAGCTGGCTCCTAAGTGTGCTCTTCTTCGAGCAGAGAGGGCCGGACATGTACAAAAACGGTGGAGAATTGTCTCCTCCTCCTCCTCGTCCATGCAGCTTGTGCAGAAGTAGCTGTAGAGGAGGCCCAGCCTAGGCGTGCTTGCTGATGGAGCAGTGTCCCGTTATGACATCTACTTAGGTGCTTATGAGCAATCTTTTCTGTCTGATGAGACTGCAAGGGCGTTTAAGATCCAGCTTCGGGAAAATCTGCTTGGTGATAAGGCAGGTGTTTCCAAGAGTAGTGCCCTCTCTGGCGGGCTCACCAGCCATGCAGTTGCCTGGAATGTTTCTATGTCCTGGCACCCATATAAGGTCGTAAAGAGAAAAGTGGCAATTTAGGGCTGTTTTTGAGTTAAAGGTGACAGATTTCAGGGATTTTATCGCGGGCTGACTGTTATGGTAGTAACCCAGTTGAGACAACAGAAAGACTTGGACTTGCCTTTGCTTCTTTTTGGTTCCTGGAACATGTGCCCTCCCTATTGATTCGATCGCATTGTTTCGAGACGTTTTCAAAACAACTTTCAAATTTCAAAATGCATTAGCATCCTTCTTAGATCTCTGTATCTCTTCGTGTATCTATGTATCTTACGTTTCCACTGAGATACATAAATCATTGAAAAGTAATTAACGTCGAGACTACGAATATGGACGAGAGTTATTTGCAAATTGTGAAACGACTATTTGCTGTGGTTGAATCGAAAAGGATATCAGCATCTGCCGACCGCTTGGTTGGATACGAGATTCAATCGCCTTGGTTAGATGTGAATCGGAGCGTATCGGAATCGAGATGAATTTTGCTTTGCAACGAGATTAAAATTATGGACTTTGCCGATTGGGATAAACATTGGTACAAGGGGGATGGAATGTCATAGAAATCCTGCGGAGAATACTGAATCTTGGAAATTGCGAATGACACACCACAGAGGGATACTTGAACATACAGATGCTTCCAATTAAAAGGATTTCTAAGTTTTGAGAGAGAGAAAGCCTTATTTTTTGTTTGGATATGAGCCGAGCATTTGTTATATCAATTGGAGCGAAATAATTATAATTCTTTTTGGTTCGGAGCTGTAGCTATGCGATTTGAATTGATTCAATCGAAAGTAGTTATGTAGGTCAATGGATCTTATGTCTTTGATGAGTTAAAAATAAAAATAGAAATATGTAATCCTGTTGGAGCTAGAGGTTGTAGTTTCGACCTATTTTTAGTTTCTTAAGTCGGAATGTTAAATTGAAATGAAGGGCAAATCAATGAATACCTCGGATGGACCACTGCTAATGAGAATTGTCCTCATATGCCGCTTATAAATCTACAGAAGATGCTGGATGCACACATGGATATTGCTGACTATAATTTGAGGTAAGGAGCGATCTCCCTCTTTTCTTTCCTTCTTTTGGTTTGGTATCCAATTCGTTTAACTTTGACATGTTTACATCCTCAATCTTCCTTTTTTAAACAGGCTTCTGAGCCACTGATAACTAGACCAGCATTCCATTTTGTCCTCTGCCCTAGAGCATGCTCAAAACTCAAGACCAATGTATGGTTCTCTGTATTCAAGTTTCGAAGGTATCATCTAGCAACTCTGATATCCCTAACGTGGATTAGAAGAGAGAGTTTTGAAGGAAGAATACTATTCTGACCAGTGGCCTAGCCAAAAACACACAAGAAAACTTACTTGCATCTGTTAAGTAGAGAGGTGGAGCAGAAAAAAAAATTCGGGAACTCGGAGAAAAGGACTATAAAGGACTATAGAGCCAGAGAAGCCCGGACACAGGTAATACGGTCAAGAAATAAGCTGACATTTTTGGCAATAGCAACCGCAAGCCTTTAAAGAGATAGAAGCAATAAGACGCCACCGTGGCGGAATAAAGAACTATCCAGCATTAAAAAAAGAAACAAGGAGACTTCTTAAAGCACCCAAAAAGGAATAACTTCGGCGGAAACTGGAAAAACTCCAAAACCAATCAACTCCAAAGCCAAGCGTCATTCGTGCCAATCTTTCTTTGGCACATTTTCTCTAGGAAGCCTGTGGCCCTATACTTATTTAAAAACAAGTCGTTCGCAGGAAAATTTACACTACAGTTGGATACCCAATTTCTGCGATGTGGGAACAGATGGGAAGCCGAATAATGGCGAAAATAATAAGGTACAGTGGTGGTCTATTGATCATTCTTCCTCACTAATCATAAGGACGTGAAGCATCTATTCTTTCACTGCCCAAGACTCTAGCCACAAAAAGAAGGATTACGAATCCTTGGAAGAAACACCAACTCCTAAGAACATTGTGCGAACATGCTAGATTCGGAAAATAAGTGAAGCACAATGAGTTCCTCCGACAAAGATATGTTTATGCCTATGACGACTGAAGCGAGAAAGGATAGAGAGAGACAGCGAGGAAAATACAAGAAGCAACGCAGTGAACGCCAACAGACACACAACCATAGACAAACTTAAAGAAACGCATAGACAAGGCAGATGTACGAACATACATGCAAACACAGCAGCACGTAGACGTATAGGGAGAAGTAACAGGACCTACAGACTCACAAGAATCTGTAGACAGATAGAGGCAGCTATGGCTGCAAAATAGACTGAAAGAATTATTCCTAGACTCATAAGAAGGTACTTCCATATGATGCAGCCTTCACTCGGATCTCCAAGGAACCACTTTGTTCTCCTAGCGTGAATTGTCCGGTATCAAAACAAAAGACAGAGAAGAGTCTATCTAAGTTCGTTGTTTGTCGATCGGTCCCTTCGGTTTTAGGTGGATTCTTAGAAAAGTTATTGAAATAGTATTCACCAAGCGTCGTCTTTCTAATTCTGCATAGACAGGGGCATTAGCATAAAAATTGGGCTGTGCTCTCATCTGCATCTGTACTGCCGCAGCCACAACAAAAACTGTTTGTACCAGGCCTATGGCGAGATGTGAAAGACTTATTTGTACCAAAAGTTCTTTGCCCTGAAAACTTTCGAAAGACTAACGGACGTATTAATCTGTAGCAAGCTGAACCTCCAGTACAACATGCCTATTCAAAAGGTAAAATAGTCGAAATGGCTCTGCACACTATTTTTGGATCGATCGAAAAGACGCTGAAAGATAAGGGATATGCTTTGGCTACATTTTAAGACATTGAATGTACGATGAGGAAAGTTTTGAAATATATGCCTTATTTTTAATCACGCCCTCATCCAATGGATTGCGGGCATACTTGAGGACACCAAACATAAACCATTCTATAGATGTATACTGCAACCGTGGGGCCCGTACTTATATATATCAGCCTTTTGTGAAAAGCCACTTGAAGGTTTCCAATATGATGGATATCATAAAGTTGCAAAACCGGGTATACATTAGTGGCAATAAGGCAATATCCCACGTACTAGAGAAGCTAAAACTTAGCTAAGATGATCTCTGAAAGTGCTGCTGTGATAGGAGTACACCCCCGTTTCTCTGACATCCCTGTTTGGAAGGTGAGTACGACAAAACTTAGGCATGGCTTAGATGGTGAGAATCGAGTTCTTGTAAGTATCCAAGATCTAACTTCAGACGAATATTTTATTAACAGGTCTACCCCTGATATGCAGATCTTGTCTGTGTATACTCCGCACAAAATAATTTTCTTATTTTCCAAAGCTTCTCCTTGACAGGATGCACTAAAATGTTAGGCATATTTCAGCAGTAAAACTTCTTATAATTTGCTCGTGTAGCTCTTTATTTCTATTTTGGAGAAGTTGATGCTCATGAACTATCCTCGTTTTCCTCTGTGCTTGGCTGGAACTAGCTAGAGGTTCGGGTTTATATTGGGTGAGAAAATTTATCAATATTGTGATGAGAAAGTCCCGCGCTTGTTTTGGTTTCATGTCGTCCACCGCAAACTCTATTAATTTGAGTCCATTTCCGGCTGCGGTGTCTATACTTATCGAATGGAATAACAAAAATATCTGCTCTCAAATCTTTGACTTTCCCAAATTTTCATCAGATTCTCACTTACATATCTAAAACTTAGGCTATGTCTTTTTCTAACGATAAACGCACATGACAACGACACACATGTTTTCGTTATTCCTTCCTTCTTTTGCCCGGTCCATCCTCTTGAACTTCTTAAACGACTGTGTGCCTTCACTAATGGCTCGGATGTACTTTGCCAGCTAAGGATGCCAGCTTGTTTGGTACAACTCTGGCTACTCAAAACAATCGCGATCAGTACACCAACGGAAGGTGGATGGATGGATCCACCTGCCGCCTCATCACTGAACAGACTTTACCTGATCTCGACCAAAAACGCTCTTACTGTCTAATCGGCATTACGTTGCCATTGATAGGCACCCTAAAAGACTAGGCCCCCCCTCAAATTTTTGCAGAAGCTGTCTGGACGAGAAGGAAGAAATAACGATTCTCTACCTCTTTATATGTACGGGTCCAGCCCTGTCAGCACGATCAGCCTACATCAGCGCGCTTCAAAGCATGTTCCGGCTGGTTCTGAAGGCAGTTTCTAGAAATAATACCCAGACCTACACTGGACTAAATGTGGCTACATTACGCACAGCCTGTCACTCTAACTCAAGAGTATAATCTGTCGTAAAGCTCCTTAATCAACCGTCCGGAGTCGGCAATAAAACTGTAGGTCTCTTCCATATGAATGGTTGTGAGAAGCTAGTCCCTGACTTTCTATGAGCTGTCGCGCCAAATATTTGTATTTCCACTCTTACCTAACACCACCTAAACTGTGGATAAGGAACCAAGGCTTTTCCGTGTACAGAATCAGGGTCTTTGATCTCGTTTAAGGGATCGTCAACAATAAGAACAATCTTACTCCGATTTCGTTTTCCTAACAATGTCCACGTAGCAAAAATGGATCGTGCACAGAGGCAAGAAAGGGTTATAATCGACTTAAGATTCTCCAGTATCTTCCTTGAAGTGATGACTTTCGATTTTCGACTTTCCTAGCTTATAACTGCTGTTGAAGAGCGTTTCCAGACATTAACAGGAGACTGATGTAAGGGAAGCAGTTGTGAATGTTTCCATTTCGGGTATTCACCCAACTGTGTGATCCTTCGTAGACGAAAATTCTTCTCTTCTCAACCGGCTTTGCAGTGTTGGTATGCTTCTTCTTAAAAATCTTTTCTAACTATCGCCTTCCCTTCAAATGTCCTTAGCCTGCATATTGTCGAGTGTTGTGTTAGTTTGATCGTCCCGAATCCCTAAAAAAAAGTATAAATACCGCATTAAATTCTATATTTAACTGTTAAGTCTTTTCTAAGTACCTTATAACGTAAAAGCTATCTCGATAGATCCACCTCGAGACCACTCTTTGTACACATGACTAGAACTCCAAGTTCAAGGACTAATCTTAAAGTCCTTAAATACAAATAAACCCACCAAATAGCCAAAAAGTGCATTGAAGCGTTGCGACCGCACCAAAGACAAGCTCAAGCAGACCGTCTATACATCGGATAGGGAAAAACAATGAAGCCATCTACGGTACACTAGACTACAATTCGCCGGGAGCGCTCAGTCGAATTTTATGCGCCTAATAAAATGCACGTTATCCACTCAGTCATTGAGAAGCCATCAAATTGCCAGCGAAAACGATGAGATCCTTGAGCGCACAACATAAAAGGCAACAGAAAGACGGCAGAAAGCCAAACAAGAGGAATCCTATCTAAGCGATGAAGGATTACGAAAGAATGCTACTGCTGCTGCTGCTGGTGTGTGGTGTGCTGGCTCAAAGGAAGCGAAAACAAATTTCATTGCTCAGAAATTGAGTTTTTTTTTTTACGTACTTAGACTTTGAAGTGTGTACTCGTATTTGAAGGAAACATTATGAGTGGATAATATGCGTCAGGATACGGGTGTTGTATTTTCTTTTTCAGTGGATTAGTTCCAGTATACCCCACCGTCGTCATCGCCATCACCTTGCCAGCGTCGTGACAACCAATGCGAGCGGCAACAAAACATTATATGATGTGTGTCCTTAGGAAGCAAATATTCTTCACATATTTTTAGTCCTCGTCCTTATAATTTATGTGTTCGTATAAAAATAAAAAGCAATTTTATTTTCCATGTCATAAATTTCAGTCCGCTTCCTTCCGTCCGCTGAAGTTCGAACAGCAGCGGGGGCACAGTCATAGTGCCCTAGCCCTTTGCCCGCAACCGTCTTTGCTACCTTGAAGGGAGCTCGGTCGGTCGGTCTGTCTTGTTCCTTCTCCCGTTTGGCGGCGGCATACAGAAAACATGCGGAAAGGTTCCTCCGGAGACAAGATAAATAAAGTCAATTTAATGATTTATGTTTACTTCGGCTTTTCGGTATTTTTCTTGTTCCGTTCTTCTTTCTCCTTCTGTTCTGTTCTGTTTTTTTTTTTTTTTTTTAACTGACATTCTACGTTTCTTCGAATTAACCGAGCAAAGGACAGGCGGGCAAAAAGGACGTAAGCATGAATTTATGTTTTATGATCTGCTTACAATGCGATGTAAATGATGGCGTCGTGGTAGGATGTGGTGATGCCATCTTCCTTTTTCCCCAACACCCCCACGACATAAAAAAAGACTGCTGTAAGCTGTTTCGTGTGTGAAATATTTCTAAATAAATGCTGATGAGGGGGATGCTTTACAAGAAAGGGAACTCCTCCATGGAGAAGGAACAACATTTTGTTGTTGTAGGATTGCATGTGTTTTACAAAGGATTTCCGGGGGAACCACTACATCCATTGGCATTTATAATTGCCTGCGGAGAGAATCATTCGTCGGGGTTTTATATATTTTGTGTTCTCAAGGAATACGCACTCCTAGTGAGTTTGATATCAAAGACTTCCTCCGTTGGCTTAATTTTCAATCCGATTACGTTGCACTAGGTGAGATGATACGATTTCGTAGGAAGCCTTCCAAGTTGATTTAGCACTTTCAGCACTCAATCCTTGTGGGAAAACTTTTCGAGAGAATTCTAACGCCACGAGTTCCATCAGCAGTTAAAAGAGCAAGCGATTTATCACCTTAACAATATGGATTCAGAAAAGGACTCTTACGTTCCAGGAGGCCCATCAAAACAGTCATAGCTCAAGAAAAATCATCGTACTAGCAACTCTAGACGTGAAAAACGCTTTCAAATCTGCCAAGGGGAGCGATATGATGAACACCATAGTAAACACCTTCAGCGTAAAACAGAGATAGCTCTGCTGACTAGAGGGCGTATTACTATCTTTGGGATGCGGGTAGGGCTTGAGACAATAATCACCAAAGATGCTGTAAAATACTTGGGAGTGAGATCAGATACAGAGTTAACTTATTGGCACCAGATCAAGAACACGTCCGAAAGGGCTGCAAAGCAGAATAATAGCAAACTAAGGCGCCCCATGCAAGTAGGAACAACCTACTCATGACAGTTGTGCACTCCCAGTGAGATCTGGGCCAATGCGCTCCAGCTCGAGAAGTATGGAAGACAAATGGCAGCTGTACAGCATAGAGGAGCACTTTGGATGGCAAGTTCCTTTCGAACCGTTGCAGAACCAGCCTTTCTCGTAGTCGTGGGAGAGGTCGCCCATTGTCCTCTTAGCAGCGGAGACAAAATATACATACGAGAGGAGGGCAGAAGTTGGACAGGAAACGGCACAAGCAGAAACCAACGCTGGAGCAAACTTCGAGTAGATGGACCGCAATATTAATCGGAAACATCGAGGATTCGTCGGGAAGAAAGTATAAGGAAGTGAGTCTCTACCTCACCGCTCAAGGGTGTTTCCACGAGTACCTACACAAAATGAGAAAACCTGTGTGCCCAGCATGCCAGTATTGCGACTCAGGACAACACCAAACACACATTCTTCGAATGCACTTGATGGCTTGCAGAGAGACGAAGAGTAGTAGAAATAGAAGGAGGCAAGATCAAACAGGATAATATCGCTGCGGTAATGCCCACGAGTGAGTGAAACTGGAACAGAGTGTGCTGAAGGTAAAGAGAAAAGAACAACACATAAATCTGTCAAGACCACAGAAGAGGAGAGCACATAGTGTCTAGGAAAAGGGGCACCACCCTGAAGTAATGTAGGAAGCAGTTCCGGGGTTGGTTCGCTGGGAGATGGAGAGGGTTTAGTCGGTAAGAAGCCGACACACCGGGTCACCCTTGACAGCGCATGAACCATTCGAATCCTTGGAAGTCTATCTCAATTTCTTCTAGCTTTTGGCTCAAGATTAGTGATGATAGGACTCCTACTTCTAGGCAGAATCACAATGATTTCAACTATTCTTTGCATCTTACATTTCCATTTGGATGTTGTGCGATTAACTCTTTCCTTTTCAAGAGCTTTCCTGATTGCCTCGGTTACTTTACAATTCAGTGCATCTTGGATTGCGCTTTTGTTACCATCCTACCCTGGTCATTGACAGATGCCAAACTCCAACATCGACAGAAAGTCTGACCGCTCTTTGTTGAGACCCCTGAAGCTAACTCCTGTTTTCGTCAAACCGCTCTGTGTATCTGTCATGTCAATTTAAGTATCTTTACGTCGAGAATACTCTTTGCATTATCAGATTATGTCTATGATTTTGCAAAACTTTTTCTCCAACCCCAACAGGATATATTTTTTTTTTGTTGGAATAGACCAAGGACAACTGTCTTAACAACCATTTACCAACTTTCTGCTTCGAATAAATAACACCACAACACAAGTTAGCCCTCTCTACTCCTTCGAATTTAATAAATCCTTGGATGGTTTATTTCCATAGCGAAACATGGCACCACTTACGAGTACAAGTCCTTCTTTGAATTTCAAAAATTTTATTAAAAACTTTCAGCACCCTTCCATCGGAGATGCTTATGTCCTGAATGTTGGTCATTGAATTTTGTCAATTTAATTGTAACTTCTCTGAAAAGCTGGACACAATTTAATGTCCTTTGGCCATGGGGCCGTCTTGAGTTAGTCGAGAGAGAGACGTAAGTGAACGTAAACATTGAATTCAATTTGCGATACACAGTGAAGCGGATGACTGCATACAAAAAGGATATTTTGGGCCATGGAATCCACTTGAAAGGGTCAACTGTGTAAGACGTGTAAATAAGCAATTAATTTCTGATGTTCTCCTGGACCAGTTTCATGATGAATTAACCCAAGGAATACGCAGACAAATTCAATGTAAACACAACATCAAGGCTTGAGATAACGCTCAAGCTACTTCAGGACGAATAAGAAATTATATAGGCAACTCGAGTTGCTGGAGAGTTGGGGTTTGGATGAATATTTTAATTGATGGAACAACACATTATTTGTAGAGGGGGGAGGGGAGGAGAAGAAGAATTCATTAAGATTCGAGAGCTGATGGAAAACGGATTGCGGGTAATGGAAGCCACATCAGGGAGTACTTGTGCCATGAAGCACGAGATATGCAGGACGGAGGCGATTTATTTTTTGATCTCGTAACCAAGTGGCAAGCGAAAGATGGAATTAAATAGTGTTTGGCTTCACTTAATTAATCCAATGAGAAGTCAAACTCTGATCTTTACCTTGTTGAAGGTGATAGAGACAAACTTTGTGGAACCATTTCGTTTGGAATAAGTCCTTGGACATCTACACTCTTTGGGTGGTAATAGCATGCAAATTCTAGTATTCCTATTGAAGCTGCCTTCATCAATATCATAACAAACGTAGTACAAAGAATTTGAGCTACCGAGAAGACAGAGTAAGGCAGACACTAACTATTTAACTCGGGATCAAGAGGAAGATACAAAGACTGATGTGCGAGACTTGCTTCTATTAGACCTTTTCATAAAGAGTATTGCATTTGAAAGTGCTGAAAGTCGAATCTGTCGTAGATAGTAACCACTGACTACATGCTGCTTTGCCCGAGTTTCATAAATCCCTTTTCCAAAGCATGGCGCTGGTATTTCTTCAAGAAAATCTGTCCGAATCGATCAAACTATCAAACGTCGTGAGACAGTGTTGAAGGTAGTTTTGTGAAGTTTTGTCTAGAAAAGCTGAAGGTTCTTGGGACACAAAACGAAGTAAAACTCTGCTGGGTTCCTGAGCATGCAGCAATATTAAGAATTACTAGGTTAAGTAGGGATTAAGAGAGAGAGTTATAGAAGCAAACAACAGATAGGGATTGCAGTGAAGTCGAAGTACACGAGGGTACAAGTCATTTTCTTTGACAATGCCTACGTCTGTTACCACCCAAAACGCAGATTCACTTCCTGTTACTTGAAGCTACGCAGAGACTTAAAGGCTAAATAGGGGAAATTCACTACTTCATCGATACTGTAAGCCCATGCTCATCAACATGCGAGATTTTTACTCACCAAACCCACCTCCCTTGCACTGTTTCAATAAGTTCTATGGAGTCACTTCAATAGCTGAACAATCGACGCTCAACGCTGAACTTTGCGGGATTCAAACTCAAATATGAAGAGCCTTTCTCAATGAAATCAACTTTAAACGTCCTCACCTACCGTTCTTAGGGAGGAGGGCTTAACCCGATTGAGTTCAAACTCAACATAGCACCTATCTTCAGTAAGGCATATATGCGTGTGACTCCAAAGAACTTTGTTAATTAGAGGTTTAAGGATCGCTGCGTCGATTTCAAAAACTGGAGTGAATAGGAGAGAGCTGATGATAAGTCAAAAGAGTTACACAACTCCGATCGCGATGCTTGAAGTTCCAAAATCGAGAGCTCTCACATGAAACTGGCAATGTGAATGAGGGATAGGCAAAATGTCCAGGCGGAAATATTGGCGATCAAGAAAGTCTTATCCTGGCTGAAGAAAAACGTTATATCTTCCACAGATATACGTATCTTTTCAGACAGTCAGGCAGCGATCAGGTCTCTGGAATCAGTCTCCTCAAATTCACTAGTAGCTCTAGATTGCCGATCATCTCTTATAGAGATGGCGAAGCAGTTCAATTTTCACCTTTGTTGGGTGCCGGGGCATAGAGATATTCCAGGGAATGTGGAACAACTATTCCCGTGCTCTCAGAAAGAGACACCCTGGGTATACCGATCGCTACATGTAAACTTAAGCTCAAGCTGGATGCTATTGAGAAAACGAATTCTAGGTGGACAAATGGTATAACCTGTCTAGCGACTAAACGGATTTGGCCATGGCTGGATCTGAAACGCTCTAAGAACTTGATTTCTCTCAAAAGATCGCATATCAGATCCGTAATAGGTGTCATCACAGGACACTGTCTAATAGGCAAGCACGCAACAAGGCTTGGCGTCCATTCAATTGATTTCTGTAGAAGCTGCATGGACGAAGAGGAGGAGGAAACTATTCCCCACCTTCTTTGTAACTGTCCAGCTCTCTCCCGCACAAGAAGACTCCATTTAGGGGAATTCTACTTTAACGACTTAGGTGATCTGATAAACACGGATATCAGAGACCTCCTTCGCTTCATAAAAGCTCCAATTGGTTTAACGAGTAGGTTTGGAGATCTCTTCAGATCCATGTGGTATCACAATGGACCTATCACTGGTCTAAGTGTGCTGGCGATAGCTAGCAGCCACTTCAACCTAACCTAACCTAGGCAAAATGTTTGAGTCAAAGGGCCTAGAGACTTGGGTGGACTAATCAAGTGCTGTCACTGCCATAAACAAACAGACTTGGGGTTGGTTCTCAAGTGCATCCTTTTTCACTTCGGAAAACATTAATCTTTCCAGGTGCTTCAATTTTGTTTTTTTTCGTTTGAAAGATGAGTATCTTCGGAAGACACTGAAGGTACAGTCTAAATAATTTACCGCTCCCGAACAGTATTCCAAGCTTAGATGGTTAGATATTCACCTAGATTCTCCACCAGCAGATATCGTTCTCTCTCGTGTTCTAGTGTTGTTCTTCCATTTATCCTTTGCGACTTGTACGGAAGGTTTTGTATTGTATCAATCGTTTGAGTCTTTATGTCTCCTATAGATCCATGCATCGATGTTGGGAATAACTCTGTGCGTTCTTTTTTTGATCAATGTGGCCATTCTCGCTGACTTATTACTTCTTGTGCTGACTGAGGTACTCCTTTTGATTGGACCATACCAGTCGTTATACAGTCCGCGTCATATGATATTTATTCCTAGGGAGTTACTTACTCTCAGAGCGTTGATCCAGTTAGTCGTCTATATTTGCAGAGCATCATCGACCTCGAAACTCTTGTTTAGAACCTTCTCTTACATTCTGCACCGCAAATTTTCGAAATATCCTGGCTTTTCAGCTTGAAAGCCACTTCTCGATAGTCCTTCGGTTTTCTCAAACTATTCTGGTAGCTCCTATGCAATCATGCTCTTGTTTCTGCAGCCATCAAGATTAACAGTCAAAGGATATTGTCGTACATTAAGCTCTACATTATCTGACCTAGCCGAGCGTTGGAGAACGCCGCCTAAGACAATGTTTTTTGTCGTTTCAGTACTCTCCTCCTCAAACGATCTGTCAGTGTTTTCGCTACGTATCCCTGCACCATTTCGGTGGTGACTGCTTAGAGGGTGTCTTGACTGTTCGCTGCGCAAACGCTTTAGCATTCAGTGTGAGGATGACATAGTATTTCTTACTTCTCGCGTCTCTTTCATCAATGATGGCGTCGATCATGAAGTTCTCCTTCCAAAATCCACATAACAAATCTGCAAGACCCTCCTGTTCCAGTTACAGTCTCTGATTCATAAATGTTATTTTCAAAAGAATGATGCACCGCTAATAAACTGTACATCCCCAAGGATTGTATTTCAAATTGTTTTAGTCAATCAATTTCAATCGAATCCTTCAAAACTCTAAACATAAATGTAATAGAAAACCCTGTTATTGAATTTCTCTTTTTTTTTGGCAGTGAATTCGCATGCTTAACCTACACGTATGCATCCACCGGATGTATCTATGCCAATTCGTTTTTGCAGTTTTATTGATTTCAGTAAATCTATCACTAAACGATGCATAAAATATATTAAAGTGTCCTTTCGCCTGATGAAACGAAAGCCAATGGAGTCCTGAACGCTTTCACTAATAAAAAAAAAAATGAAACCATCAATCTAAAATTGAAAAAAAACGAAAACTATTCGTCCTTCTCTGACTGAATGACAAAAAAAAGGACTATTTATGGAAAAATCGAAATGAGATCCTCTATACGTATTCGTCATTCGACGACGAAAGGAAATCTAGAGCACATCGCCATTTACGCTCAACGAATCCGTATTCGAAATCCTTTTTCATCGTCCTTGTCGTTGTCGTCATCGTCTCGCAAACGAAGGGAAACAAATTTTTCTAAATCTCCCTCTATTGGGACTTTCAGTTTTTTTTTTTTTTTGTTGTACTATTTGGCTACCTAGCCAAAGATATCACCTACCCCATTGCCGGGGAAAAAGTTTGAATAAAAGTTGTGCGCTAGGATATATTTATGGAGTGCGATGAATAAAATTCGTTCAATTGGAGACAGAAAAGTTAGTTGCACTTGTTCCGCACGTTTTATGCGAATGCATATGTAGGTCCTTTTAACTTTCTCCCTCCTTTTTTTGTTTTGCTGATGTTTGTTTTCGAAATCCTTTTTTACATTTCCATGGGGAAAAGCTACCGCGCGACGTTAACACCCCACCAGAGAGGAGTGAAGAACTTCGACAAACTGAGGAGTGAAAAACAGGAAGGGTTGCTGCGCCCTCTAATGGATGACACACTTCAGGAGAGTATCTACTATGTGCATGCCCTTTGTCAGTACTCATTTCTACATAAATCACAGTTCACTGTTTGATTTGTAGGGGTTTTCATGATGAAATTTGTCACCCCGCATTCAGCCCCTATTCTGTTGCTTTATGACGACAAAATATTGGAAAAAAAAATTATTTTGCGTTTCTATTTGTGGGCGGTTGGACATTGGGGCAACACCATTGCACGTGTATAATTCAAATGGAGGAGATACTTTTTAGAACACTTGTGTGTCTATGTCCACTTGGCCATTTGTGAAATTAAAGTTTCGATTTGTGGGCGCTCTATCGTTCGTTTGGAGGGAGAGATTGAACCTCTAAAGTGCTTCACTTCAAAAATTGAAATAAATTTTAATATCGCATCGTTCTATGGTTGGGTGGATCTATGAAGCTCAGGATAATGGCGAAACAAATTCGCGATGAGGGGAATGAGAATTTGTCTGGATTTGGGAGTTCTACTGGATTTGTGTCCAAAGTTTTGGGTCAGTACACATGATCCGTTTGGAGTTTTAGAATACGCATCAACTTTTGTACATTTTGACGAACTGATGTTTCTAGAAATCGGTACAACGACAATCAGTGGAATAGACATGCACGTTTGAATGGAAATATGTGGTTCAAATGATCGTATGAATCATGCGGAGCAGCTAAAGGGGGCAAGCGTCAATGTATGATGATATAAAAGTTATTAATTGTCACAAACTAGGTGGAATACATCCTCAAAACGAGACACAATAAGCTCAGAACTAGGAGATTGCCAAGTAGAACCCCACAAAGAGGGATCCTATCACTTCTACTATGGATTTTAGTTGCTAATGAAATTTGTATGAAACTAGGGCACAAAGGGTTCCAATTCGTCGCCTATACCGACGATGTCGTCATATTGGCAACCGGAAAACTCCTGACCACAATCACCAAACAACTACAGACGGCCCTGAACACCCTAAATAATTAGGCTAAAAGATATGGACTGAACGTCAACCCCCCAAAAAAAACAGAGATAGTTTTTTTCACTTATAAAACAACGATGCCAACTTCTCTCCAAGTCCCAGAAAAGGCGAGACAGGATGCATTCCCGGCCGTAACCTGACATGGAAAGATAATACTTTAGAAAGAATAAGGAAAGGCGGAACATCCACTGTTTGTAAACAAGTATTGTCAAGCCCACCCTGACGTATGGCTGCCTGGTGGCTAGAGGCAAAAAAACCACAAACCTCAATGCACTTACCAAGATCCATTGACTAGCCTGCGTAGGCACCACTGGCACCATTAGAACCACTCCAACTGCAGCCCTGAAAACTATTCTCCTCCTAATTCCATTAGAGATCTTTACCCAAAGGAAACAGCGACGAAAAGTGCCCTGAGCCTGTTCTGGAAAGCGGGCGATACGAGCCATCGAAAGATCGCAAGCGTAAGAACAATCATCCCCTCAAGAGATGACTGGGTCAGCGGATTGGCCATAAAGCCGAACAAAATTTCGATTTCCGCAGAACGGGTCAAAAATCAAACAAAGATCTACTCAATAGAACCCAACATTACCCGGTCAATGAATCTTCCGAACCACGGTAGTGTGTTCCAAGCGGAAGTGCCAGCCATCGCCGGGACAGCCCGAGAGTCATCAACGAAGCTAATCTCTAGGAAAGTTATTGACATTTACATATACATACACAGTCAAACTGCGATCAAAGCCTTTTCATCTACCCACAGTAGTAAAATCAAAACTTGTAACACGTTGTCGTGATGAGTTCAAAAGTTTTACCGCGAACTACAATGTAGCACTCTGGTGGATCCCTGGACATAATGATATCCATGAAAACGAAATGGGGGATGAAGAGGGGTTCAAACTTATCACTTAGTACGGCCCCCATCGTGGAAAAAATAGTGGGGGCCAAGAGTGCGATGGGATAAGCCGGACACAAAGAGGATCGAAACCTGCGACACATGCTACGGTGTCATCGCATGTAGATTTTGGCAAGAAGTCTTGAGATTTAAGGCAAGATTTGTCAACATCAGCTGCAGAGGAAAAAGATGGTGACACCAAAGACAACTTCTACGAGCTTTTGAACAAAAACTTCGGAATTAGAATTATCTTGGGCAATTATCAACGCAAGGCTGGGAATAGAGGGCATCTTTGGTAGTCTTGTCGACAAGTATAGTCCGAACGACTCTAATCAAGGATTTATTCTAATCGACTTTGCGGCGGGGCGAAAGTAGATGATCAATCAACCATCACCTTGCTGAAGAAATCCTATGCCGCCAGTATTAAGTACTGAATACCACTAGCAACACTGCTAAAAAACTACCAGAGATGCCACCTCTGATGAACTGGGTTTTTCGCAACCATCTACAAGGAATCATCCATTTTCGACCAAGGATGCCGACCATCACATGCAGCAAAACATAATGTATACAGAGTGGCACAGCATAGGAGTACCAGAGTTGCCTGGGAGCTCTACCAGCAGAAGAGAAGGGACGAAGGAAGAAGAAGGAGCATGAAAAAGGAAATAGAGAATTGCTAATGCAGAAATGAGTTTCAGAAGCTTGTAACAAAGGCCACAGAAGCCTGCAAATACCAACTAGGGAACACATTGCTAGAGCTGCAGTCTATTAAACGGAATTCCGCTGTCAAGCAGAGTAAACCACTCAAAGTGGATGATGTGAGCCAACAATTCTGTCCATTTGAACTGCTTTATCTAAAATTAAGTATGATGAAGCTGCGGGTTAACTAATCTGCAAAATATATGGTCGGATGAAAGCATAAACAATAGATGGAAAGGAGACCCTCTTAACTGTCCAAACTATAGAGGCCTAAGATCTCCTCAACATCGCTTACAACTCATCTGTTTAAGCCTAAAAACCTTGTCAGCAACCTGTTTGGCCAATTAAGCCAAGAAAGTCCACCACCCAGCCTTCGGAAAGAGATCTTGGAAATATAAACCGATGCTCACCACATCATGTACAGAACTTGTCCGATTCAGGTCGGAAAAAACTTCACCGAGACCTCTGATGTCAAAAAAGGATTTAAACAAGCTGACACCCATTAATGGCAAAACAATGTAGGTACCCACATCCTACTCATATCAACGAAAACGTAGACTTAGAGGTACTTGGGGAAGGAGGACCTACCTTCTGCGATTAACTCAAACAACAACAGCCTTGAGAAGGCAAAGATTCTTATGTACTAGCGGAGACATGGACTTTGTCAAGAGTGGATGACGTTGTCCTCGATTGTTTTAAGAGAAAATGTCTGTGAGTGATCTACGAGTGAGTTGAGGAGGAGATACAACGAGGTACTGTATAGGCTGCTCAGCTTCACCGATCTAGTTAGAAGAGTCGACGATTAATGGGACTTTTTTGACACGTAGAGCAGATGCACACACTTTAGAATCCACCCCGGAGTGTTGGCGCAATAAAGGACGACAGCTACTCAGGTGGCCCGTGTAAGTTGGAAGGAACGTCAATGAATTATGCATGTATAACCCGAGACAGGTAGGTGACAATTAAGGTCCAACTGCACCCAGGACTCTAACTTTATTTTATTCGTCACACACAGCTAAATCTTCCATAACACAATGTTGCAAGCCTCAATTTCAAACCGCAATTTGTCATACCTTTTGTCAAAGCGACTTAAATAACACAACTCTGGTTGTGCTTAATTGTGAAACAATCCGATGAGGGTGCTGCTGCTACCGCTTCCATGCACAACAACATCTCATACCTTACGCAAACCTAATTAGAATTATTTCATTTACTTCATTTGGTATTGCCCGTTCCACCGACAGCATCGACACCACGAACACATGCAATGCGAAATGCCATTACCTAAGATGCAGCCATACCTCATCAAAATCGTCTCGTTCTGGAGTGTGTCTTGAGTGTGTCACCGCACAATGCTTCACTGCTTGGGAACTGGTTGTGTTGTGTATCCTGTTTAAATAGAAATTATCGTGCAGAGAATTCAGTTGATGCATTTGCAATGGAGTTCCACGAGTGCACACACGTCTTGTGCGCCAAAGCAGATCTTTGCAATCCGATACGTATGGTTTTGGAAATGTTTGAGAGGAATATTAATTGTTTAACACGTACGAGTATCTGGAGACTGGCTGGTATTGCTTTTAGGGGCGAAGGGCTAGCTTCAATGTAAATATGAGGGCTTCTGTGGAAACTGGAAATATTCACACGGAGTTGTTCCAGGTGGTGAATCTGGATTGAAAATCACAAGCTTACTCGATAATTGGTCCATGATGGTCGATGTGGTGTTCTGAAGAATACATGGATCTAGGATTGTTGCAGGCTCCAGGATTTTGAAGTTTCCCTGCTTTAGGCATCACCACCATACATTATTGTACATTAAACACTTTCCGCCTTCAGTTAACTAGACTCTTCCTGCCCCAGTATCACGGCTTACTTTGTCTTCAACACGGGAGTCAAGCAGTTCCTTCTTACCGCATCAGTCACTTGACTTTATCCCCGGTTACTTCAAAACCAATTATTTTTAAATAAGTAGCTTGGGGTGACAATCCTTGGTCTGTGCTATGAGCTGAGTTTCCATCCACCAAGCCCCTGCGGTACGGATGACCGATCGATAAAGTACTTGAGTCGCTTCCTATTCCAACACTTGTCGAGCATTTTGGCCCAGGACACCCAGACACGCCCTTCGAAAATGTCACAGCACCGCCTCGATCCAAACATCAAATCGGATTAGATAACCAAAGGTCTATATAAAATTTAACCTCTCCATAGGACAGTTGTGGTACCTCGAGATCTGGACCCTCTCCAACATATCCGAACAATGCGTTCCCAACTACACTAGTCATAGCAACAATTTCAGATGTTCCCTTATCCGAAATCCCCTCAGATTACAAAACAACGTGCTCAAGGCATTCGCCGGCAGATCCTGGGGTATCGATAGAAATTTGGCATATTGGGCGCTCCCTTCTGACTCTACAGCCGAGCGATAACCACTGCAAGACTCTCCCAAGCCTGCCACAATCCAACCGTGAGAATAATCACCGAATGTCACCTGAGTCAGTCATATTCATGGTTTTGGTAATCCCTGCGGAATAAGTCACGGAGATCCGCATTAAGTTCAGCTGCATGTAGACGAACGATGACGTCAGGAACTACGTTATTGCAAGGCTTTGTCTATTTTTTTTTTATTTTTTTTATTTATTTTTTGTCATTGCTCCAGGGACCCTTCATCTGTAGACATAACCCTATTCAGGGTTGTTTTCACCGATCTTAATAAGTAGTTATCTCCAGAGGCTCTCTTAAATGATTTTTACAGAAGCAATAGAGACGAACTGCAACTCATCTCCCCTGCCACTGTTCAACGCTATCTCACAGCAAAAGAAGACTAATATGTCATCATCACTTCAATGATAACAGTGGCCTAAGCCAAATCTCCATACATAAACTCCTATCCTCCATCAAAAACTCTAAATGATTCTACGGGTAAAATTCTTCCTCACAAGGGCTGCCTTAAGGCATCATAATGGCCCTTGAGCCCCAACGGGACATCCATCTTACTTAACCTAACCTCTCTCCGATCACTTGCCTGATGTATATACACGTCTATTAAGCGTTCCAAAATATTGGACAGGAAGGACGACAGAGTGATCAGAAGGTAGTCCTTATCCCTACTATAGTTAGCTCTACCAGCATCGATGCTTAATTCCCATCCCAGATCATAGGTTAAGACCGTGGGTCCATAGCTACTTGAATCACGTCTGGATACGAGACGAAAGACTTAAAAAACTTTACTTAAGTCAACAATACGTAGACTGTCCGCTGATGCCACCCTAGAGCCCGAGAAGTAAGTGCTATCTTCAATTCTTCTCATGGATTTAGCCAGTATCTTTCTCAGACGAGAAGACCCGCTTGTTAAACTCTTTAGATTCCACAAGTTCCTTGCCGCAAACCTAATTTCTTTCTTGAAAAGCTTTACGCGCTCTTTGTATGTGCCCCATTTAGGTAACACCTCTTTAGTTCCACATCGATCTAGAGCTAAGGGCGGACGATGGCTACCACCAACCCTACAAACCGAGTATGAAAGAACAGTTGAAAACATCGGCAAATATCTCATCAGAATATTGATGGAAGTAACGTCCTTCCGTCCAGCTTCTGTGACTAGCTTGTATAAATCTCACAATTCAGCTCGAAAGCTGAACAATCCAAATTAATATTTTCAAATGCTCTGACCATAAACTACCCACATCATCTCAAAGACGTTGTCAATGTCCCATGTTCCTCAAATGGCCAATGACCATTCCGACCTACGTCCACATTTTACAAATTTCCAACGACTAGCAGCAATAATCTCAGTTGCACTCAAACTGACTATCACCTCCTGAACTCAGGATAGACCACACAGAACCGGATTGGAATTAAAAAAAAAAATGCTCATGCACCCATTCAGCATCTACACACCGCTTTCGGTGGCAAATCCATCCCAGTACAGTCCATTACACCAAAACCGGTAACCGATAGCTGCCAGGAGCAAGCACACACTACTCAAACCGAGGATTTGATTTATTGCACTCGCAGTGTTTCTCCATTCACACTACTGACCACAAGGAAGTTGTGCATACACTAAATCTCCCACATCTCTCATCCTTAAGGACGACGACGTATTCCACCACCCATCGTAGTACAAACCAAAAAAAAAACCGAAAAATCTGTACATCCTGGAAGGGGATGGCAAATGAATCCCTCAGCAGATACACCTACCCCTCTGGCAAATTGCAGTTTTATGCTTTTGGATTTTCAGCAATTCATCCCCGACACCTCCCTCTGGATTTCGAGGTATACGGCGAGGTTAAGTAATCTGAGAGTTATAGGTCCACGGGAACCGTTCTAAGTTCTAATGCAGCGCACTCTATCGACGGGGGGGTGGCTACTGGAAAATCGGAACAGAATGCAAAAATTATTTATGAGTCTCGGTTCGTCCCGCCCACCGAAACCCGTCCAAGTGTCACTTTACTGCGTTCGCTTTTGCAGTCATGTGTGCAGTTTTATGCTTTGGAAGAGTGTCAGCACTGTTGGATATGAAAGCCCGAGTTAAGTGCTTGGAAAGTAATAGAACAACATTTATCCGTGCTGAGATAGCATTGATCCAGTTCCCAGGGGGACTGGTGTGATTCAAAAATAGATGCGAAACCGTTCCATTTCGTTCGGTTCGTCCACGCATTAGCTGAGCTGATAGCTGAGCTCCTTGGGTCACCGCCGCTGCCGTCTTTTATAGAATGCAGTCCCAGCATGATATGCAAAAATCTACCGAGTGAGTTGGAATTTATGCAATGTCTGTCGGTAATGGGTGTGCTGTGCAGTGTAGCCTCTGGAGATGTGGGGGTTGGGGAAGTGCTGGAAATCAGCATAATAAAATTTATTACCTTCCGAGGGAGGATATATCTAATGCATTAGCTGACATTTTTCTGACGTTTACTGCGGTTACGTTGGTGAGCGGTGGGACATGTCATGCCCATGGGATGGTTCACAATTGGTTTAACAATTTGACGAGAGAACAAAAGCTGTCAACGACGACGTCCATCCGTTGGTTTTATTTAATCTTGGACACAAAGGATTTTCTGTTTTATTTCACGTGGCTTTTGCCTTTAGGATCTTTTAGGAGACTACACCTCTTTTGTGGAAGAGGATTGCGCTCATAAATTCATTGATGCATGGTCCACATCAAGTCATTTCCTGCAGTCTTGGTTAAGCTTATAGCTCTTAGACCATTTGAGACAGCAACTTTGTTAGATTCAAGCCTGTCTATGGATATTTTATTGAACGGGTGTTTCAAACGGTTGCCCACCCTATTGCGGTTACAGACCTTTTCCTGATGACAGTGCTCCTTAGACTTCACCCTTTCCAGGGTTAAAAGTTGCAAGACAGTAGGTCAAATCAGTCGTAAACGATCTCTTTCACTTAACTAGCCATCCGTACCTAACTGGACCTCTCCTTTCCAGACGAACTTCATGGTTCGACGCGTTGGTGTCTATTTGCTGCGCAGATTCTTGCTTTTCGTTGGTTTTGTCCTCGTTCACTGCTTAAGTCATTTTCACGGCTGAGGCACAGTTGAAAGGTCTCTTAGTTCTGCCAATGGTGTCAATGTTGCAAGACTTTTGAAAGATTGTACTTTCGTCCTTGGCTTTTGAGTTTGGCACCATCCGTTCAAAAAGATTTTCAAAAAAGTCGCATGACAGGGCATTACCTTTTCGGAATCCTTTTTTGATTTCAAAGTTCTCGGTAGAGTCGTTACCAACCGTAACGAAGCAGCAGGAGTTCTGCATAGTCACTGAACACATATGAGCATAGATATGGTTCTGTATAGCTGGTCTCTACAATAAAAGCTGTCTGGGCGATTCTAGTGTTCAAAATTTGCTTGATTGTGGACTTTCCTGGCCTAAAACCGCACTTATAGGGGCAAATCTGGTTTTTGACAAAAGGTATCACTCGATGCTGAGAAGATGCCTCTATAGTTGGCGCAGTTGATGCGGTTTCCAATTCTTTTAAATCGTGCTAAGGAGCAACTTTACCCACCCAAAACCCATTGAAAAGCAAATAAATCCTAAAAGCCCGTCTAAAAATGTAATATTTTCCAAAACGGGACTATGGATCACACCCGCAGCACACATACGAAAACATCCCTCATTGCCGGTTGATGGCACATTAAACAAAATCCACCAGATGGTGCCTAAGCAATAGTCAATGCCTCGCGCCACGTTGCACGTACTCGTAATTGTGTTTGATCCTTGTGAAATGTGAAAAATAGTCGCCCTCCACCCGAGACACAATGGAGTTGAACTCATTATGGATGCAAATTGGTGGCTGAAGCTGAAGCTGAAGCTACCAACCCAAGCCCATGCTCACACTCACGACACACAATGAATTATTCATATTTTAGTCGATTCCCTAAATCGATTGAGATCACAACAAAACGAATTGATACCACGAAAACAACAAAGGACAAGACACACTTTGAACAGACCCCCAACCAACAGCAAGAGCGCGACGACAACGATAACAACGATGACAAGGACGACAAGGACAATAAATAAAACAACAAAACAAATCCTAAAATTGGCTCCAAAATGATAGCCAGATGGGATTGAATTAGGTTACAACAAAGACGGAGGACACCAAGGACACAATGAAGAATGAGGTAGGAGTCGACTCGACATACTTTTAGTAAATCTACCTCTGCAATTGTTTTACGTGAAGTTGGACAAGGAACTGGCCTCGTATCCCGAAATGAATTACATTTTACTACAGCTCCAGGACTAGTTGCGAGATATATGACTCTAAGTGAGCGTGCCAAAAACATTCAAAGTCCAAATATGTAAGTTGGCCTCCAGCCAAAAAGGACCTCACCCCGTTGAGATGCGAATAAAATTCTCATTCTCATTTCGTTTTAATTTTCAAGTGTCGAACATTATTTTATCCATCTGAAGGCTTGATAAAAACTCGACACTTTGACACATGCCGAGGGTGTGAAGTTGTAAACGTTTTTGACAAACTTGATGAAAAAAAAAGTCCAGAACTGGCGCCAGGACTAGCCATTTTTTGTGAGGGGATTTGCCCTTCCTATTCACAGGTAATGGGATGGGGGAGCGGGGATTAAAAGTCAGCTCAAGTCGGTGATGTACAAGGGAATTCTAATTTCCATTCCGTTCGGGATGACACGATGCGCTTAGGCGTTACAATTAATCGAATTGGTTTTCCCTTTTTTTTGTTTTGTTTGTGTTTATCCTCTTCGTCGTCCTGGCGAATTGCGTGCGAACTCAATTTCACGGTCTTTTGATTTTAATTGAGGCAACGAAGCTAGTGAGGGTTAATTTAGAGGATGAGGCTCAGTCTATCTGATTGGGGTTTCTAACCAAAAATAAATAAAGACAGGACGAGTTGAAACGGAAGTCTTTGGATTGTAGTCAGTTTTAAAGTGTTTTGGGGTTTGAAAAATGGATAAACAAGGAAGAAATCTATTTTGCAGGACGAGATGAAGTATAATTCTTTTCTAAGCAGGTGCTGTTTAAAGAAGTTCAGATTCGAAACTGAAAGTTGTTGTAAGTTGTCATCTCGATAAAGAATAGAGTGAGGAAGAAGCCTGAACATACCGATAACCTTAGCATGATCTTCTAAAGTCGCCAAGAGCTTATGGAATCTTCACTACCTGACCCGATTATGCAACCTTAAGCCACAAGTGGAACATGTGCTTTAGTCAGTAGACAATAATAGGTGGAGGACCTTATTCACATATAAAACGTCCAACGGCTGTAGTCAAGAAGACACCGTCATTGTCCAAGCCTGCAGAACTCTAGAAAAATTCTACTTCTTCGAGTATTCCCTTCTAAATTTCAAGGCCGAAAGCATAGCTGGAAAAGCACTAAAGACACTAACAATTACGCGGAAGGTTAGGTTGGGTAGGAGTGGCAGGCTGTATGTGCAACCTGATAAGATCCTTTGTGCTACCACCAGGATCTGTATTTCACCAGAAAACCTACCCGCAGAACCAGCCGAAGCTTACTATGAAGCGCCGGAGACTGCCTATGTTGATGTCAGCCAGTTCACTTAGGTTGTTGAAGAAGCTGGCTCCGAAGTTAACTCTTCTTTGAGCTGAAAGGGCCGGGCATGTACAGAGAAGGTGGAGAATCGTCTCCTCCTCCTACTCATCCATGCAGATTCTGCAGAAGTTGTTGTAAAGGAGGCCTAGCCTGTAGGCATTCTTGCCGATGGTGCAGTGTCCCGTAATGACATTACGCGGAAAGGATCCCTAATTCCATGCGCGTGGAACCCAAATATGGGCTCCACAATGGGTCTACATAATCCTGAATGAAACGAGGAGGAAACAGTTTTCTCTGCATCGACCCACCCAGCGTGATCATCTGCTTTGGTTAACAGTTATAAACAAAATGCTTAAACGATTCGACCGAGATGGAGTTAAGGTACACGTCGTAGCGTCAGGAATGTTTCCCTCTGTCATACATGACAGAACTAAGAAACATAGAACTATTGGTAAAGAAGGCCTACAAGGAAAGGTCATACATAGCTCGATATATTCCTCGATAATTTGGAACCCTACAGTCATTATTTCTGCATGTCCAGAGACATTTTGAAATGGACCGCCTAGTTAGGTACCTTTTCGTCTCTCTAAACATGGTGTGTTACTGCAAAAAAATTGTGGATATTTTCTAAGATTGTTGTGTTGTTCTTACTAATTCCATGATTCCATTGCAGGCTGCCCTCTGGGTCTACGTTGGATTTGAAAGTTGATATTGCTTCTCAAAACCAGGATTACTACATCGTCAATAAACGCTGTCCCATTAAAGCGATTGCCTTTCAGTATTTCCAGAATCTCATCCACCAGATGGAGTAACATTAGGGGCGAGGGAACTTCACCCTAACTCAAGGAGTTACCCCCCCCGCTTACAATATAGAAGAGGTTGGCGCAGCTATCAATAGGCCGCCGGCTCTAATGGTTTACCAGCAGAGCTTTTCAAACATAAGTAGATGTTCACTAATATCGCTGGTGTATCAGCTCCTTACGTACTGATTAGGCTTGCACTAACTTTTCAGGCGTATCCCTGCTTAATTTCGCATACAAGATCCCACATACAATGTGCAAGTCTGAAGCCTTTCTGAACAACAGACTTATCGGCAAGTGCTAGTGGGGCTTCCAGCTCGACAGATCGAAGGTAGACCACATCTTCAAATTGAGACAAGTCCTGGAAAAGACTAACAAATCGTAAGTCAAGACTCATCACCTTTTCATCGACTGTAGAGTCGAGTATGTTGGCTTTTATCATCTTGAACTCTTCAGGGAGATAGCTGTATCCGATATCCCGATAAAACTGATCCAGCTGTGTCCCATGATGCTGGAAAGCACACGGTACAACGTGCTATTTAGAAACAGCTCTTCCGAACTTATTCAAACATACACCCGATTTTCGGCAAATGAGAACAGCTATCCTTCAATCTAGTTCTGGAATAGTTAGTGACACAGGGTAGGTGTTGTCATGGAAGTCTTGTTTTTAAAGAAGCCTGTTCAGCTGCTGGCATACGAAGACAACATCGACATCATTGGGCCCTTATCATAGAGCCTTTCGCGGCGAAAAAAACGGGTTCAAAACTCCATTCTCGGAAAACGAAATGCATGCTCTACCAGTTGATCCTGCCAGGTTTTCTTTATAGTGCAAGGTGCTGAACGAAAAGCAGGAAAGCCTTGTAGATATTAAGCTCTTTGAGAGAAAAATTCTTCGTCAAATATTTGGTCTGCTATGTGAGGAGGACGAAGGGAGGAGCAAATGCAACCGGGAACTCTATAAGCTGTGTTAAGATGTGGATGTAGTCCGTAAACCCACATCACCATTTAAATCTCAGCCCCTAGGTTCGAGATGACGAGGAAGACTGAGCCCACTTTTAAATGCCAAGCTATCGCAAATTCCAGAGCACTTGATCTAGAGAATTGGAAACAGTGTGCCTGGGAGGATGGAAGGCTACAGACATCATCCACGGATCGAGATGAGTTCGTTATCCACGATTTGAGCATAAGTCAGAGGCTGACGTTCAGTTAAGTTGGTAGACTCAAACATCCACATTTCCTATCTCCTTTCTGAGTGATCTAGTTATGCTTCTAGCTTTCAAGTTCGGATACATACAGCAAACAGAACTTAGTAACCACTAATAATTCGAGTCTCTCAATCCATACTTTCCAAGTCTAAACTCACGAAACTTCAGCGAATGGGGACTTAGTTGATACGGAAGAGCAATATTAGTCGGTGTAGGACAGAAAAAAAAAGCCAATACCTTGCCACAGACCGTATTCATGCACAACCATCAGTCATTCAATAGAAGTTTCCCCTACCTTCAGTATACCTCAAGCTAGCTGTCGAAAGCTGTTGCAACTATAATTTCTAGCGTCCAATGCACACCTTAAACTTTGCTTTGTCTGTTTGCAAAAGCAACCATCTATTCCGGTGTTCCTTCGTCCATTCAATCAATTGCACATTCCAAAACTTTCTCCTTCTTTCCCCCCTGCCCGCCCGTCCCTTAAAAAAAATGAGTTCTCATGGAAGTTTAATTTTTCAAAATTACCATTCAATTTGTACGCCAATTCACACGAATGCATCCCTGCTCGTAAAATTTATACAATTTCATCCTTTCGTCGAGCCACAGCAGGACGTGAACCGCACCTCACTTCCATGTACGAAATCATAACATTCATTTTTGTGTGTTAAAGTTTCTCCTCATAGTGCTTGGTGGTGGTTGAAACAGGACTAGCAGGAGCAACCGTTCGTTGGTACTTGTTCTAATAGTAGTTACAATCAGTTGACTACTTCGAGTGTAGTTTTCTGTAGAGGAATTCTCATTACTAAATCCTGACGCATCGCCGCCAGTTTTACTACTTATTTGATTCGGGAAACTACGTGATTGGCATTGCTTCGTGTGTGAGTAACACACACACACAAACAGACAGAGTGAGAGGGGGGGGGGGGGAAAGCAAGTTGTAACCACAATTTAATATTTTCTACCAACGACAAGGATTCAAATTAACATCGACTAAATTAAATGGGTGCTGCCCTGGCATCCGGCTTGCAAAGCATAAAACATGGTACAGCAATCTGAAGGCCTTCGATGCAATCAGTGTGCTGGGTTGTAGTAGTATTGCAGGATGTGGACGAATTGTCGTGGGTGGCATAGAGAGATCTATGAATGAAATTTACTGAATTGCACCACGGACTGTCATAAATAAATTTAAATGTTTGCTTTATGGGTGTTGTTCCGTTTTATGTGCAAGGCTAGTGGCAAATGGCGCCGGCGTTAGTCCACTTTAAGGGATTTAAAAGTGTAGTTTTGCTGACACAAATAACGGGGTAGTAAATAAGAGCCATGCCATTCAAAGTTGTTCTCTTATCGTGGACATTGCAAAGTCATTACGTACTTAGGTGACGCTACAGTTCAGGGAGAAATTGGTCCCCAAGCCTAGAAAGGGTCTACAATCAACTTTAAGTTGATTGTAGACCCTTTCCTGGGTTGCCACTCCGGGTTAGATTCAAGCTCTTCATGTTCTTTTGACAAGGTCAATGTCGTACAGCTGCATACCTCGTATAGTTCGTCGTTGAACGTTGAGTCTTCTCAACACAAATAGCAAACAATGTTTTAAGAGGAATTTTTCCCCCGAAGCGAACAAGGATATCTTCATCCGCTTTCGATGCTTCAGCGCCATTAAGTAGAACTGGGATGATCAGGCTCTTATACAAACTGTACTTAGTCGTACGGGATAAAGCCTTGCACTTGCCTTCTCAGCTCAAACAGCGATTGGCGAAAGTTATCCTTCGCTTGATTTTTTTTTCGAGATGTCATTGTCAGAAGTCATCACAGCTTGGCTCTGTGTAGACGAAGTCCTTTACTACGTCAACGTTAAAGCTGTCGACTGTGACATTCCGTCCAATTCGTCGATGTTGGTTGTGCCTTCTTCAATTTGCCATTACTAAATCCATTTTGGCCGCAGAACATGTCGGTTACAACTCTGAGTTCTGCAAATGAGGTCAATATCGTCGGCGTTTGCAAGTAGTTGCACAGACTTCGTTGACTTGTTGGTTAAAAAGTCACGGAATAATGCATCATGTTGCCTAAATTCTTTTTTAATATCGAGGATCTCGTTGAGGTCGTTACCGATTTCGTTGAAGCAGTAAGTATTCTCCATTATCGTTCTACGCAGAAGGATGAGTTTCGCATGGTTGCTAAAACTCGACATAACGACAATGCTGTCAGAGAAGGCCTTAATATCGATGCAGAGATAGTTGGTATCGATTAAGACTTCTTGGGTGTTCTGCACCGTCTGCCGAAGTGTGAAAATTTGGTCGACTGTGAACTTTCTTGGCCTAAAACCACACTGATAGGCTCCAACCAGGTTGTTGATGAAAGGTTTCGGGCGTTCACACAATTAATCTTGTATGCAATGCAGTGGAGGCTGATACTTTTGTGGTTGGCACAGTTGATGGGGTCTCCTCTCTTGTGTATCGACCAAACGATAATGAGATTCCATTCATTAGGGAAACACTCGTCTGACTAAATCTTTCGAAATGAGCTGCCGGTTGCTCTCTTCCAAATTATGTCTACAACTCGAAGCAGCAGCAGGAAACTTGGTGTGCATCGCACGGGGGATATCTGAAGGATCTGCACTCACCCATCTGTCGTTTCTTCTATTTACCTTCTGGTCAAGCCAGAAACCAGAAAATGCCTGGATCTTCCAGTTGCTGATACTTCTCGGTTGGTTTTTCGCTTCCTCCGACCAAAACTGAGCCTTTCTCATGTCATAGGACTTATAGTGAAGGTTTTTATAAACCACACCGCGAATAAGTCGCTCAGACACTTGAAGGTCCTCTGCAATTGGCCCCATCGACGTTCCAGGTGCGCTTGTTGAACAAGTTCCGGACTTTTCTTTCAGTTTGAACATGTTGACTGCGTTTTACGTTTCGCTGGCAGAAGCGTCTTTTCATTTCTTTTGTCAGGTCCGTATCCGACATTTGGAACTTGCCCAAATATATCAATCTTTAGTGGGTCAATGCTCCACTGTTTTGGAGTCTCACTAATCTCATCGCAGAACCTGCAGATATTTTCTTCCACTATCCTTGCCTAGTTTTCCCAGGCGTCCTTAAAATCTACAGTGTCCCGTTCCTGTTTAGGTTGATTCATGCTTTGAATATTTTTCGGTTATAGTTTCTTAACTTGCTTCAGACTTTGGAATTTATTCCAGACTTGGGTTTTGTTGTCTTTCTTCGTTTTCCTGAACTCTTCCTTTGGGTTGTGATCCTCTATTCTGCAGGGCCAATGAAGGATTCAGCTACGCGTAGTTTGGTTAGGCTGTCTGCTGCTTCGTTAATCTCAATTCCGACGCGCCCATTATCCAGTATCCAGTAGAAGGTAACTCTGTTGTTCCTGTCCAGTTCGTCCGATCTACATAGGCATTCCCATACAAGTCCTCAAGTGCATTGATAGCTGCTTGACTGTCTGACATTATCGCTTTGTCACAGTCCCTGTCATGATTGATTTTTGAACGCATCTGTCCTGTTCTGTAGCTTCAAAGATGCTGGTGTACTTGCCCATGGATTCGGAGTGCTTTGTTCATTCTTTAGTTCTTGATCCATCTGTATAACCACTTCATCGAGTTATTGCTCATTTTATAGGTTGTGGATTCATAGCTCCAGTCCTTCCTGTTGCTAAGCTTCGAGAAGAAATTCTTCACAAAGATTGCCAAGAGGGGTAATTTAGTAAGGAGTGCATTCAATTCGTCTTCCTTCCGATTACCTCTTGTCGTTTTATTTGCACTGTCCTCTTCCATTGCTGTGGTTGGACACGCTTTCATGGCTTAAGCACTTTGTGGAGTGTTTTCCTCGATGCGTTTGGATTGGTGGTGTCATCCTTGGTCTCACTATGGTAATATACTCTTGGGTTGCAATCCTAAGATTTACTCGCTAGGTTTCTACATATCACAAAAGCACGGCAGGCTGTCTTTGAAATCTCTTCCAGGTGGGCTAACTGTCCTTGACACAGCACTTCCTTAGAGTCTCACAGCGTTAACCTCCAGGTCTACAAGTGAAGATGATGCATTAAATCATCAAACAGTCTTTATCTACATTGTTTGACATGTTTCGACAAAATCTACAATACAATCCTTCTTTTGCATTCTTCAGCATAACAACCACCTTTCACTATAAACAAACAAGGCATCACACGCGCCCTCATCAATGGAAAATTCTGTAAACAGCATGCTAACAGATTTAAATTCCCATCTCAATCCGCCTCTGATTACTTCGGCTTCATTAAAATGCCACACACATCTCTGACACAATTAACCACTTTCTGTCACCCTCATCATCATCCTTGTCGTTGTTGTCGTCCAACCCAACCCAATCCAACCCAACCCTCTCTCTCTCTTTCGGTTGTGTGTCTTGTGTCTCTTTAAGAAATATCGTATTCTGACGACGTTCTATTTGCGATTAATTATCCTTAAATAAACACTTTCTTCGAAGAAGTAAAAAGGGTTTCTCGCAAGGAGAAAGGTTCAATCAATTCACCCGGAATTATGTAGGACAAATATTTATGGAGATTTATTCAGCGGCTGGTGCTACCGCACCACACCTGCTCTCGTCCTCTGTCTTAACAAAAATGGACAACAACTCAATTAGTATCGAGGTTTCGGTCTTTTAATCACTAAAAAACCATCTTTTGCCGACAACATCCTTAATGGAATGGAAGAAGAAACACACAGCAATGAGGCAAAAAAAAAAAGGAAAATTGTCCTGACTGACCACAGAAAACAAATTAAAATTTTCCAACCCACTGGTGTTCCTCAATCGATTCCGTTCATTGGGGGTAGTATACCTCACTCAAAAGGTATACCGGCGACATACTGTGTCGCTTTGATTTGACCCATTCAAAGAGGGACGAATGGTCAGTGTCCAAAGTAAGTTCGCACTTCAAAAAAAAAAAAGGATGCTCTGCTTCCATACCGCCCGAGTCCACGTTTACCGAAAATGTTTATTCAAGCCTAAAGACAATTTAAGAAAGAGAATTCAAGAAAATGCCCTTAGTTCGTCCTTTATCCGGTGGTGGATGCTGTCTGTATTGTATGCGTGTACAATTCAAGAAAACCGACCTAAATAAACACACTAGCCACTGTGAATGTGTATCCTTGGGAGTATAGTGAACACGTTCTTAAGGTTATTACGTGCGTCCTAAGGGGCTCTGCCAAAGACGACACAGGATGTAACAATTCATTAATCTTTCCTTTTGACCAACAGAAAGGATATACCTACAACATACGACACAATATGTATGTATGCATGTATGTAATCCCCTCCCCCCCGCCCCGCCACATATGGAAGACATAGATACTTGTCGTATCCTTATGTACTCAAGGAAAAGGATCTTCTGACCGAATTCAACTGGAAGTTGTACGACAACACACTTCAATTATTGTTGTTCTTGTCTTAGCTAATACACGCATACACACACATATGCACACAGTCTAACCCAGTTTTTCCTTGCTCAACTGAGTGTGGCTTGAAATGCATGTAGGAACCAAGTGCTGTTTCCTTTTTTTTTTCCTTGTTTTGCTTTTGGGCTACTAAACCCTTTCATCGTCGAAATGACTAAACAGGCCACAAAATTTCGGCATCATTTCGAACTCTAGAGGGTTACAGGGAGGCGGCGGCGGCACATTTTAGAGACCATTACCAGCACTGTGGTCAGCGCTGGGTTATATGGCTTTCACTGGCTTTTAGTTTTAGTCCGAATACAGATAAAAAAAAAAAAAATTGCAACGCACACACACACACACAGGATAGGAGGTTACGGTGGCCCAACAATGATGATGATGATGATGATGATGGCTAGGCGTGTTCCTATCTTCAGTTTTGTAGAGCGCGAGCTGGAGCTTCCCAATTCAGTTCTTGTCCACAAAAACCCCGAACTCCCTGTGGTGTGTGTTTGTTTGTGTTTCGTCCTCGGTTGTGTTGAGTTTATTTATTTTGAGGAACCAAAAAGCGAATAATAAGGCATTTTTGCGAGGCAACGCATGAGAAATGGGTTTCTGGTTGGGAGGACCTACAACCTTCCTGGTTTCCGATGGCAATAGGCGAGGAGGAGGGGAGAAATTAAATATTAAAGATTTTTGTTTAGAATTCGTGTGTTTAGTTTTGGTTTTCGTGAAATTTGTCGCTTTGTCCTTTAATTTATCTTCATTGTGAGATGGAATTGAGTTGGAGGAGGAACTTTTGCTGGAGTGGGTGCGCGCTCCGGGAGGTTTCACATTTTCTGACAACAGGCGGTCTGTAGTTTAATGTGTTTTGTTGACATTTTGGATTAGTCACAGGCGAGGTTTTTATGTGGTACACAGTTCAACTGTTATCCTTTTCAATGTCGTTGCAGTGCAATAAGGGTTCAAAAAATTGGGGTGTATACGAGGAGTTATGAAAGTTTATTTCGTTTAAACAATCCTTAAGGCGTTAGCGACGATGATGAAGATCTAAGGAAATGTAGAGGGAAACAGCATGAAACAGTGTCAGAGGAGAGTTACTTACAAATTTAAGTGGCAGAAGGGTAGACTGCGGGAAGAAGTGTTCAGCTTCAGACTTGTTGGAGCGAACGTCTTGATGAGTATGACACGTTTGATGAAAGCAGATCAGAGGGGTAAATATTTGCTTTCTCGTTCCTAGAGAATGAAATGGAGTTTCATGATTGTTATACCTACCTTAGGAGGTCGATCAAGGCCTTAAAATTGTCTAATTAGATGTAATTTCATTCCTTTTTCAACCTTAGTAGATCTACAAAAGGTGCCTTCTCTAGACTGTCAAGAAACATGAAGTACTGCATCCTCAATTCTCTCCAGTACAGGACACAGATTTCAGATGCTTACACTTCCTCATCTCAACATCACAGACGTTGTAATGCGGTAACGGCAACCTGCTGCCCATACCAATGGTGCACTTAGAACGTTTGGTTTCCTTAAAGCTAAGTCAGGTTAGGTTGGATGGTTGTCCTCGTTTAAACAGGAACACACTTAGACCAAAATGTAGTTCCATTGTGATACCATGTAGAGTACCGAATTATCAGGATTAGGAACCTTGCATGATGGATTTCCTTGCTTCATGGGTATCATCCCACAGACAAAGCTCTTTATTTTGTAAATATCGAGCTTGACCCGGTCGCTAAGGTCTTCGTATTAGTAATACTCTCCTAGGGTTTACTTTTACAACGTTGATAGGGCAGGGCAGGTTCAAAAGACGCTATTTTTGCTTAGCACTAGCCCAAGAGTTAGAGCACAGTCCACCAGCAATTGCTATGCTTCTAGGTTAGGTTAGGTTGGCAGGGAAAGGAGGTCCTTTCCCCATTAATTGTGTTTCAGGGTGTACAACGTGTTCTCCCATCAAGTTCATAAGCAACACTTGCACAAGCTCCCTCAGTCTGTTTCCTATACATGGTCAAGACGACGGTTTTGGAGGTATGATCAGTCGCAGAGTCAATATTTAATGGTCTCTATTTCGTCCATCTTTAGATGGTTCCGAAAATCCAGGAATGGATTGGCATGGCAAGCACTGGAATTTGAACGCAATTGCAGTCCGGCCATGGCTGTTTTCAGGGGTAAATACATAGGTTTCGACACGATATCACTCCTTTGTCCTATCTGTGCAAATGACTGTAACTTCCAATGTCCAAGATACGCTGCGCCGCTAGGAGCGACAGAAAGACACCGAGCAGCAGAATGCGAATATGCGTGAGCTGAAGGCTAAAGCCCTCCTCGCGATGAACAAGTGGATGGCAGCCTCACGAGAAGCAGCCAGTGGGAAGTGGTTGAGAATCACAGACTTATACTGAATACTGAACACTAAGTAACATCAGTTCAAGCGCTGAAAAATGTCCTTTACTCATTCTGAATGGATACTTGGATCCGACTGTCATACATTCAGCTCTGATCCCTGTTTTGCCAGTTCAACAGCTGGTTCATTTCCTTTAACTCTACTTCTACAGGGTCCTGCAACACCGTTGAAGTGGCTGATGATTTTTCGCATGACACGCCTCAAGTGTGAAGGCTTTAATCGCTTCTCAGATTGAATGATCTGTGCTCAGAAGATCTTGGATGCCTGAGTCAATAACTCATCTTCGTCGTATCACGTCTCTAGACTTACCTTTCTGCCATTTCGTTTACATCCGGAGCGCTCTGGTTGGTTTTCTAGGTGTCCTAACACTGATTTACACCTCTGGACTTGTAGAGGGATGGCAACATTTGGAAACCACTTAGAAAACGATGTGAATCCCAGGAGTTTTCTGAAATCAGCGATAATAGTACTCAATCTTCTGATGGTGGCTAGTGCGGGACAGTCTCATGCTGTTGTACGGATTCTACTCACTGTATAGGGTAGCCCAAATCGTTTTTCGTGAGTTCCTATCGCACATCTGACAGGATTATTGTTTCCTTTCCACTAAATGTCATGAAATTGTTGGATGTCTAGCCCTGTCCATGGTTTCCCCAGGGACGTAGTTCTGAGAGGTATTCGATTTCGAAGTGGAATGATCCTTTTTGTATCTTCTTTTCTGTCTCAAGGTCGACGCTAAAATCTTCATTCATCACCAAGCATTCCGCTGCTTCTTTTTCCGAAGCTTTTAAGGATTCTATCAACGACAACTTCTAACTTCTCTTCTCTACTCATATTCAGGCGATTGTTACTTTCAAGTCTTCCAGAGCTCGCTGTACAGTTCGTATTTTGTGTTGAACGCCCCTTCTATGTCAAAAATGAAGGCGCAATATCTCGGACAACATCTTGTCGTTCTTCCTTCGCAGACTTCTTTTCAAGTTGCGGGTGTTATAGAATTTTTGAGGATTGATCAATCATCCGTTGTAGAAGCCCTAGATTCTATCTAGAGCTTGTAAAAGAAAGAAAATAACAATTGTTAACCGTATGGCTAGTGTCGTCACATCCAATTACCAGATTGACCGAACGAATTTACTGTTGATTCCTTTCTTTCGTATCGTTACGTTTGTTGCTCTTCCAGCAGTTCGTTATCTCCCCTAATATGCCTAACGTGGGTTCTCATTCCCAATCGAATGCTTCTGGAGTAACTTTTCAAAAAATCAGCATTCTGTTGGAGTCAATCTTTTAGTTGGGAAGACTTAGACTCTATTTTTTTTGCCTATACATGGAAGTTCAATTCATCATTCTTTGGAATCATCGGCAGCAGAATCAGAGAGGACAGGTTTACTCTTAATTTCGCCGCAATCTTTGATCGTCAACTTGAGGAATTTCAAGAACTTTCTGATACCACAACCAACAACTTGGACTCTTGGAACGATAGCCTCCAGTTCTAGTCAATTATTTGAAGAAGTCTTTCCATTAATGTCGGTTTGGCATATCGGTAGCTATGTTATGGAGCTGAAGGTGTCTTTTTCTTTAAGCTTCTTTGCGCCCTACCCAAATTTTTCGTCAGACCTTATGTCCTGTGCTCACTTTCGAGAGGAAGCTGATAGCAAAAAATTATTGACAACCTCCTCCTTGCCTTGACCTAATCGCTTGAAAGTTTGTTCCTGGCGATGGATATTGGTATTGATTCTTCTCTTTCTCCATCTCCCTATCCAAGATCCTCAGAAGCTGAATCTCAAGCTCTGACCAGACAAAAGTTATCATTCCAACCTTACCATCTCCACCTAGAACGTCAGTGTCTGATCACATCTTCCAATTATGTTCCGTTTTTCCTCATGTAGACCACTCACACTCAATCTCTCTCCCAATTAAGAGGCGACAAATTAATTTCCCCCACCAGACCAAACGCGTCGTAGACATCTTCAACCGTCAAATCATAAAATTATAGCCTTCTCTTCTTCATCCCTTTCATAACCCGAACCCGCCCGCCCCCCTTTCGCATCTTGAAAAAGCGATTTACTGGCGAGATGATCAAAATCAACTTTATTTCCCAAAGGACAAATCCCATTTGCCAACAAAATGGCGATGTCAAAATATGATAGCGTTTAACTACGTCAAAATGTCGACCAAATCATTCGGCCATTGCCAGAGTCAGATCCTCCATTCTCTCTTTCTCTTGTGCCGGTTCCACTTTTATTCTAATAAATTTTATTAAACGCTTCTGCAGGACACATAAAGGAATCCATATAACATTTCTCGAGTTGTGCCTGCTTCCGTCACGATTATGTGATTATGTGTGTCCTGGTTTTTTTTTCAGGCTCCTAGTCCAGCCTCAGGATAAAAGAGAGGATGACCATTTTCTTTACCCATTAACTAGCCCAGGAGGACCTTGTTCAAGGCACGCACGTACACTGGCAAAAGTTTTATTTTTACTTTTACTCGACCGTCTTTAATTGTATGTTGTTACCCTGGGCAAGGATATCCTTCTGTCCTCTGTTTTAGGGGCGACTTGATGCGAGGAAGAGATTATTAATTTCACATAAGACTCAAGTTGGAAACTATGACGAATAAAGAGCGTTCAGCTTATGCTTCGTTTCGGGCAGACGTTATCCCTGTGTCTCTGTGTGTTGTTTGTAGAGGAAATGTCGTAAGTCGCATCATTAAGTTTATGTGTTCTCTGTGGGTGGTGAGGGGATGAGGGGGCGAGTTTTAGGTAGTGGTAGGTCCTTTCCTTTATGTATTATTCAATTAAATAGTTGTTGTTTCTTTTTTTTTTTTTGCGACCCCTCATCCTGATCCTGGTCATGGGTATTTATACCTTTTACCCGAAAGAAAAAAAAAAATTCCCTAGAATGATTTTTATGTGATGGACCCTCTTGAAATAGTTAGGCATACGATTTATGATGGGCATTTGAAGTGGATATTTTCGTTGCCTAGATATCACAAACAAGGATGTGTGTGGGGATAAGATCTTGATTTTTCGTAATGGAGTGGAGTTGTTAAGGCTTTTGGCAGGATGATGGCATTAAAATGGGATAAAAATTAGTATAGCTATGTTGGAGGATTTTATGCTACTTAGGTGGGGGGGAGGAGTCCTTTTATTTGGCGTTGCTTTTTAAGAACACTTTTAGGCTTAACGCTAATCGGTTTGTTTTTTTTTTTTTTTTAAGTCGAGGGTTTCAATCTACTTGATCGTATAAGTTCCTTAAGTGGGTAAACGTGCCAAAAGAAGATTATAATCGTGGCCGACAAAACACACCGCAATCGAAAAGTTGACGGCAGTAGAGTCCTGGACAGTGGCAAGAACAATGGGATATATTCCCCTACTAATCATCCTTGTTCTCATTCCCAGCAAAACGGTCGGAATACGTTCCACACCTCTTGGTAACTTTGTGATCAAAACCGTGGTCCTATCAGGAACCCCAAAAACATAAGTAGGTCTATGGAATCCGCTGATAAAGAAGGCAATGATGAGTGAAAGTTTCCCGGAAGGATAAAAGCCTGACTTGATGGAGTACGGTTACTAGTAAGACATCGGTCCCCTGCCTATGATATCCAAAATAATCCTACAAATCCTGGTTCACATCAAAACTCAAGTAAGTCGAAGAGTCTCGCTGGTGTAACAACTTCCAGTTGTCTTCAAACATAGAACGTAGACCCTTCAAAACTATGTAAAGGCAGCATTTCCAACAGTTAGAGAGAGTTGAAAAGCAAGAGGAGAACCGAAGGCGATAGCTGATTCGGGATCCAGTCGAAACTTATTCAGTTGTGTCACGCAACACTGGCAAAAACGCAACGCTCTATGCAGTTCGAAACTGTTCATCTGAACTTTTCCAAACATACACAGGATTTCATTAACGAGGTGTTCAATCTTTTGCTCGAACACATAGTACAAGGAGCAGGTGTAAAGTAGTATCTTTCCGAAGCAGACCATATTGACATCATCGGATGCTTTCAGTCGTTCCTGGAGGGAGAAGTTTTAACCGCGAGCTCTATAAGCTGTATCAAGATGTGAATGAAGTCCAAAAAGTAAAGACTCGTCGATTACATTGGCTTGGCCACATCGAGAGAATAAACAACAAAAGTTCGAGACGACGAAAAAGACCCAACCTCCGCTTTAAGAACCAAGCTATCAGCTACCAGGTGCCAGAGGGTATCGTCTGGAGAACTAGAAATACCATTCCCCGGAATCGAAGAGGGTGGAAGGCTGCAGTATCTCAAGTAAAGACTTTATGGGATATGAGCCTAAGAAATAAGGAAGTAAGGAATCAAAGACCATTATACGAATTATTACAGTAGAATGCGTCAAAATAGCTTTCGACAGCGTGAACCAGAACTTTTTCTGGTTTTGTGCACAACCGAAATATCTCAAGACTTAAAACTGCGAGGCGGAGTTCTGACAAGACTGTATACTGTCACCACTAACATCTCTGATAGAACAAAGTCGCAGAAGATGACGCCTCTCCTCGAGTATTTGGACTACGCGGACGACATCTATCTTCCGTCGCATGGAACAATGGACCTGCGTCTATAATCGGTTGAAAAAGTTGACAGTTTCGGCTGATGGGTGGTGACACCGAGTTAGATGACAAAGCTGTGATTGTTTTGCTCTTGTCGATTCGGCATTGCTAGGAAACTGCACACACATCCTTAAGACTTTCTCGTCAAACAGTATTTTTGGACAAAAGGCCTTTTGCAAGGACGGACCAGGAACTCATTGACAAAGCAATTCGAGGAGGAAAGTAACAATAGATGGGTCACACCGTATAAAGCTAAACAAAAATTCGTTGCTAGATATGCCATACAGTGGAATCCACTTACTTGATCTTGCAAGAGAACGGATCGTCCCCAACTCGCTTGGTGCAGGGCATTCGAAGAGGAATCAAAGAAGGCGTTGCAAAGTTTAGAAAAATACGTTGTTGACGACCTGCGGTCAACCTATGTCAGGCTCGAGTCCAGCATGCCTCGTACTTCCTCGCCCTTGATCCCACTTTCGCCCTCGATTAAGTTTAGACTTTGATCCCACCTTCATCCTAGATTAAACGCACCACTCCCCTATCTAGCTATCTCACACTCACTCACGCTAACCACACACTCCACGCGCCAACTTTATCAACGTCTGGGCTCATTTGTTTTATCAAGGCCAACGTGGCGACAAGCCCGGAACCTTGTCTAGTACAAGATTCAATTAGTTCAGCCTTCCGAACAGATTGAGCACGGCCAGATGCAGGTCGTTCTCTCCTTCCAGTTGCCCTTCACAATATAGTGTGTCCAATGAATACTTCAGCACCTGTTCAATTCCATATGCAGACTCCTCAGACCCATTCTTAATGCGAGGAAAGTCGGGTGTCATTGCATGAGACGATGGGCACCGTAGGATTATCATCGCGCAAAGTCATCAAAATCCCCGTGCGAGTTCATAATCTGAGTGTACCACCCCCTGATGTGAATACCAAGGCGAGGTATTCTCATCCAAGCATCAAAAGCAAATCGTCGTTAGGCACGATCCGGCCGACAAAACATTGACATCATTGAAAATAGTAGTGCTTGCTTTACGGATAGCCTCATCCCTTGGAAGCATATCCTCCTAACCTCACCTTACCGATCTACAATAAGCTTGCCACTCCCACAACTTTTTCTGCCATTCATAGGTTTTCTGACAGCGAAGGCTTGTTGAAAAAATCTCCTTCAATACCACGCTCATCTTGTTCTCATCCTTGAATGACTTGCCCTGTCCTCCTCCTTCATTCGAATAAATATTCCCCGTCATAACAAGTTCCATACATAAGCACAATCGCATGCCTCCGTCATGGCCCTCTCGTCATTCAAAATCGTATCAATCAACTACAGCCTCCATTCGCGATTCCCTCCAGGCTGTCTCGTGAATCATTTCACCAGTCAGACGCATATCCAAAGAATGCCAAAGTCATTGGACTCCTCGGCGAATGCTGATGTTCACTTCGTCATATCAATTCCACACCTACGTAGGTCCTGGGTCCCACATGGCGGGGCGCCTATCAACATACATGTCCAACTACCCATCCCCAGCACAGCGTCATCGATCTGCCCGATATTTATCTTGACATCATGTCCAATCTGTGAAATCCAAACCTTGATGGATCTATGCCGATAAATCCCATAGTCTCCTCCTCCACCGCCGGTCCCATACATCACGGTAATCGGCGAAATATTTTCCCACGCCACGACCAGACTCCAGGCGGACATAAGTCACCACATGCGTTATGCCAGTGACTTTTATTACGCTCCCGACTTTCTGCCAATAAATAAAAAACCGAAGAAGGATTCGCTTCCGCTTGGTCCCGGTTTTTTTCTCAATAACTCACATTACATACGGAAAAAAACTAAATGCTCCGTGGAACTATGACTCCACGCCGCGCCGTTGACAACGATACGGCCTCTTCCGCCGCCACTCTGGGGAGGAGACTCCAAGGATAATCAATCAAAAAATTGAAATGTTTACTTTGCCTACAAAAGCACGGAATTCCATTGGAATACGAGTGTTCGTATTTGTGAGCGCGTGTGTGTTCAGTTGTTATGAGCAGTTGTCTCCCGTAAGGATACTCTGGAACGCTATGTTAAGCAGTTATGCCAACTTTTTTAAGTTTTGGCTATGACAACGATGACTACGGCTCGGCTAGGTGCACACAAGCTAAAGAGCAAACGATAGGGGGGGGGGGTTTGTCAGTGGAACGGGACAAAATGGGAAGGATTCCAAGTTGAAATTAATTTCGGGGAAAACAGGGAAAACAAAAGTTTTCCGTCAAAAGACGGAAAATATATATTGTGGACCTGGGCTCAGGAAAAGCGACACGGGAGTAGTTTCGAATCAAACACACTCCTCGTTGTCGGTCCAAGGGATTTTTTATTTTTTTTCGTTACATTGGGCCGGTTTGTTTGTAAGACGAGGGTGGGGGGAGGTTATGGAACTTTCCGTTTACAAATGAAGTTAGTTGACTTTAAATTGCGAAATTTGTTTGTCGAATTGGATTCTTCTTCTTTTTTTGTTGTCTTTGTTGGAGCATTTGATGTGAAAGTTCAAAAACAAAGGACACGAGGAGCGATTCTTGGAAGGATGACGATTTACATAGAAATTTCTCAGAGGACTTGCGAGACTCACATTGGGAATATGTTGGTAGGCATAGTCAGTGAACAGATAAATCGATTTGGGATGGAAGTTGTTTTTTTTTTTGTCGATGACTTTGGGGGGTTCGACATAGGCACTATCGATCGAAGGAGGACACATTTTGAGGGTGAAATGAGGAAATAAAGACTTTGAAAGCTCAGGGAGTCATTTTTTGTAGTCGGTAACCATGCAATGAGTGGAATTGTAAGAATGTGACCTTCTGTAACAGACTTTTGAGCTCCTGACTACTATCTTAATGTTCTGACAGATCGTTCAAAACAAGATCGAATATATCGAAACTCCAACGAATGACGAACGATATTGATACCCGTAGCTAGAGATGATGAAGTATCTAACCCACGGTAGTCCGTGAACAATTGAAGGGATATCTTTGTGAATATGTACAACTCACACCTTAATTAGGGCGTGTTACTAGATTGAAAGCAGAAACAAGAGTTAGGACCACTCTCAAACTTTCTCTTTTGGAAACGGAGTGCCTCTCGCCACTTGCAAGTTGGTACACAAAAGGAAGACATCACCAACCGCAGGTGGCTCTACCTCCCCCATCACTAAACAGATCTAGCCTTAGCTGGAGAATAAACGCTCTTGCTGCCTTAGTGGACAGAAAAGTCTGTCTGCAAGTATCATAACGAGACACTGCACCATTGGCAGGCCTGCCAGAAGGCTAGCCGTCCTCTATATTTTTTTTTTTTTTTTTTGTAGAAGCTGTATGGACGGGAAGAGCGAACTGGTTGATACTAGCATAAGTAGTCTTCAGCGCTTTATAGTAAGCTCGGACTGGTTCTGTAGGTAGTTATTCTGGAGAAATCATAGATCCATGTGGTATCGGCCTTCTCTAGTCTTAATGTTGCTGTCGTATACAGTCGACCACTGTAACCTTATGTAACCTTACCTAACCACTCCCAGAAGCGAGCAAGCCATACCGTCTCTAATAATGTCAATATAATCAGCGTTCCTAAGAGGTTGCCCAAACCCTTGATAGATTGTTCTTCTGGTGTTCGCATGTAAGATTCGTACAATCCATTCAAGTTGAAGAAGTCATGCATCGTCGTGGATTAAGAGAAGGTGGGTACCGGCTTGGGCTTGGAATTTCTTCCGGATCTGCCGAATCGTAAAAAAAGGAAACTATCAGGTTAACTCCTTCATCTCTAAGAGCTTCTTGCTCTATCTTCGTCTTTTGAGCGAGCCGATGGTCTTACCATCTCTTTTGTTCATAGAGCTCGTGAGCAGCCCTCATCCTTCTTTGCAGCTCCACTTTATATGTCTCTTACCGGCATTCTTCGTCAAACCTGACATATTGTGGTGGCCATGGCAGCATTGTCACTGGACTTTCGCACTGGATGCTGGCGTACCAGAAGTTTTTAAGCTATTACGAGACTAACATTGCTGTCTTTTATGTTATTCTTTTTGTCGCGGCGGCGCTTGGAAGATCCGCATTCTTACATTAGCTGGAACAAAGGTGTTAACGCTGCCGACTCGGAAGGTTTGGATCTCCAGAATACGCAAGACGTGCTTTGTGTCGATCGCCTTGTATATTGTTTAGAAGATGGTCGTGTCCTCTTATGAATATTAAGAGGCAACCTTGCGCTTGCTTTAGTGGCTTGCTGTAGTGCTAGCCCTGGCTTAATAGTTAGTGAGTTGGACTGCTTAGAGAGTTCACACAGATCCGAGTCAACAAAAGACCTAAACGGTTTTCACGCCATCACATCTCGGTAGGCAATGACTAACCTCTGAGAGTGGTATCGGAACCAGCCGTTCTTGAAGTCGTAGGATTGCCTCCCATCAAACTCCTAGCGACTAAGAGGAGATTTGTCTATGAACATAAAGCTGAATTAAGAGTTGAAACGGCGGCGGCAGAGATGAAGGAAATCACAAAGCAATAGTCCCAAGGACGATGGGGTTCTGAAACAAGAGGATGGTGGACGGAATGGAAACATGGCGAACTAAATTATTACACCACCCAGTTTCTAACTTCAATGCGTACCTCCATAAGATGGGAAAAGTATGGAGCCCGGCTTGCCGATACGGCTACCTTCCAGTAGATGATGTAAACCACACTTAGCGCTACAGTTCAGCATAGACCTGGGCCCCAACCAACAGAAGTCCCCAGCCAAGTTGATCTTTAGCTAGCTGCCTCCAGTTTCGCACGCTAAGTTGGTTGAGTTCCTCTTCGACTTGCGTTCACCACCTGATTCGCCGTCTTCCTCTATTGCGTCGTGCCCCGGGTTGTATTCGAAGATTTTGCGGACCGGAGTATTGGTGTCCACCCGCCCTACATGACCCAACCACCTCAGTCGCTGAACCTTCAATTTTCTAGCGAAAGGCGATGTTGCTGTACAAGCCCGTACAAGCTGTACAAGCCCTTACATTGAAAAAGAATCAAACAGGAACCCTATTGAGTATAGGGAAGTCCTCCCCCGAAGTCGTACAAACAACGGTCGCAAGGGGGTTACCGAAGATACCATAGGTATAGGGGGAGTTCAGTCAGTAGGAGTCTTACACCCCAGACGGGCCTAGTCATAGAAAAGTTTTTCAATCCGCCGTTCAGAGTCGTCTCGGAGGCTTGTTGTTTTTTTTTTAGCTATTTCGTTTTATGGCAAAGCTACTGTTAATAATTTTTCCATTGCGAGGAATGAACAGCAGTCTAAAAGGACATGCCTTTCTGATATCCGTGTTTTGATTTCAAGAGAAGCCGCTTAAATATTGAAGTTTCAATATATGCATACAGAACTATTATTACGGCTCTACGGATGGATTAAACACGCCATATAAGTACTTTCGAAGGATACACTTCAAGCTACATACTTGTATAATCCATAAAGTCATCGGCAATATGTACATGTGCATTTTCAGATGATAAAGTGTTCATTCAAATGTGTTAACCTAAAAGAAGGCTTCTTCGTTTATTTTTCTTTTAATCCATTAACAACCTTAATTCCACTTATCCTTAATTAAATCTACCTACAGTAATGAGCTTTTGAAATAGTAACTCTCATGCCTGTAAGGCGAAATGTGAAAATTATTAACCATAGAGACTTTCCTTAATTAAAGGTAAAAGTTTTAACTTATGAAAAGTAATTAAATTGAAATATTATGCAAAGGGAAAAGTTATACCGTATGATTATTAGAATATCACAAAGGAAGAAGCTTATGTTAAAATAAAATTAAATAAAAATCTGCCTGTCTCGTGTTCAATTTAAAATAAAAAATTAAACTTTTACTCGAAGGCTATGCATAAATTTAATTAAGACTAACTGATGAGGTTTTTTTTTATAGGACAATCGGTTAGATAAATATAATGGAAGGGCGGGCCTTCCTACCTAACGTCCAACCAACGTCACTGAGTGGACGAGACGAGCTGGTCATTATCTGGAAAAAATTCCAACAGAACATTGAATGGAAAGGCAAAACAAGACCCTGGCTTGGGCTTAAAAAACCGTGGAACTGTCTGAATCGGACTCCAAGTCTTAAAGGCAAAGATCGCAAGAAAGCCACCCACAGTTTGGCAAAAGACCACTAAGCTGACTACCACCCAAAAACCCTCTAGTGAAGTACTGAAAGATTTTTTTTATATCAGCGGGCGCTCCTCAGACCTGTCACGACAACAGATGGCATCTGCCGAATTCAGGTTATAGATGTGGCTCCACATTACAATAAGGTCTCAATCGAATTTTAAAGGATATAACATCTCTAGCGATCGAAAAAGTGGGTGAAGTATGGCCAGACGCACAACTCAAGGCCGTCTCAAGAGACCAGATCTCAAGTCAAAAAAGCGGTTCTGGATCCCAGCTGAACTCTCAGATTCCGAGAAGATTCTCACACAGCAATCCCTTGCTAACAATTCTTAACTGGAGAAACAGAAAGCTGGAAGAGCCGAAAGGGGGTCTCAGATGCATTTTCATCATCATTAGCTACGAGTCTCTGGCGGCATTATCGGAGTTATCACTTGGAACTATAACCCTCAAGGTATATAAAAAAAAGAAGAGGAGGATCTACAACATACGATTTGAACACTGCAGGGGGACCTAGCTTGACTAATGCCACCAACCTCACTCCGAATTTTCCAGAACCTATATCTCTAGTAACAGATGTCCCTACGTTGTCAGTAACTGAAATTGTAGCGCCTTCCAACAGTCTCCGCCCACTTATATTTTACGGGGACGACCTTCTGTTGTCAGATCTAGAGATGGTGGATCCTAATAGCTTCTGTCTCCTTGAAGCAGAACTTCTGGAATCAGGCTCAGTGTAAGACTCAAAGATGACCAACAATATTGTGATGGAGATACTTATAGCTCCTATGCTGCACCTAACTCAGATTCACCTTCATCAATCCGAAATGTCATCGACCTGCCTACGTCTCCGACTAACTAATAAAAAAGACGACATAGTCCTGACCCAAGAACCATGGATTATACTCCCTTTTATCAGGGTCAGAGGTGACCATGTCCATTTTCAGGCTTGGTCCCATTTTTTGTGCCCTCTCCGGGCTCCAATCTTCTATGGTCTTCTACAGATTTATGTATTATTCTCTTCTCCTTACCTTCAGCACTTCCTGGATATAGGACCACATTCTCTTCAAATTTTCGTTTATCGTGTACATTACCGTAACGATATTTTCCTGTGGGACTACGCCTACCTCCGTTTTTAGTCTTCGCCTCTCTGCAAGTCATCTGATGCATTCGAAGAATGTGTATTTGGCGTTGTCTTGAGTCGAGTCGTCGTACTGACATCCTCGGGTCGCTGTTTACATCGGTAAGGAATTGTTTGAGATAGAAATGTACCGCCCCGTAGCCTGTCTAATTCGCTGTGTTTCCGATCAGTCCTGCAGTCCATCTTCCCCTGGTTTCTCTGCTCCAGCATTGTATGGTGTTCTCTTCAGCTTCCACTGTTGCCATTTCCTTCCACACCTATGCTATTCTCTTGGTCGGTAGAAGTTCAAAAGGGATTAATCCCACGACCACGACAAAGGCTGTTTTACAGCTTTCTGTATTTTTCTTAGTTGAGCGCCTTAGCCCAAATCTCACTTTCGTACAAAAGGATGGAATGCGTAATTATAATAAGAAGTTTACGCCGACATGCCTCAAGTTTGCCATTAGGCAGGTCAATGCTGCATTGATCTTTGCAGCCCTTTTGGACTCAGATTTGATCTTTGTGTTCAGCCTAACTCCCAAGTACTTGATCTTCGTTTTTGTTGACTTTAAACCTTCCTTTCCTCAGAAATAGTGGACTTCTGTCTCTAAGTCAGCAGGACTATCACTGTGTTTTCCTAGGTTAAGTCCATGGTCTTGCATATAGGATTGGACCCATCGCATGACTTGATTAAGCTGTGTTTGGGTATCTTTGGTGCCTCCTGCGGCAATGTAATCTAAGTAATCCGCCAAAGTCCTGGGATTGAGCACCTAGTTTCCTTCATTTGCCATCCCTCTGTGGAATCATTGATGAGCTCCCTGTCCATAAGGTAGCTTTCTTCCTGTTTCATAGGCTAAGCTAAACGCTTTCGCAATTATATTAGCATGTTTCTTTGCACATTTTGTCTACCGAGCACACCAAGGACACAAGGGTATTTGAACAATGGAATAACTAATGAGCTCTTCAGATACGCATCTCAATCAACCTGTCTCTTCTGTAGCCTATTCATCGGCCACATAAAGTTGAAGCGGAAGTCAAGAAAAGCTCTCTAAATTAAACCCAACAATAGGCCTTCGGAAAGCCTAAAGGTTCCAGAAATTCTCACAGTACGAACTTCCTCACTTCTTACTCAACTACCATATCCACAAGCTGGACATGTGCTGACTTTGATTGAAGGATTAAGATGCTGCTCGGCATACTCAAACATTTTAGGGACCATTCCCCCCTTCAGTCAATAATTCATGAGCAAGCAGGAATCTGAGCTTGATCACAACGTTCTTCAGTTGAATGAGAACTTTGTCTATCGCAGTGTTTTATCAAGATTCTGAGGAGCCATCGCAGAGCTTAATTCTGGTATTCCCAAGATAGCAGAATGACAGCAACTCTATTAAGGCATGTCTTTACAACATTTTACGAATCAGGATCAATATTCTGTTCCAAAATAATAAATTCCAGTCCAAACTGGTTCATAACTTGACAAGCTTCCAAGACTAAAACTCAAATAACAGTTCCATACATCCCGACATTAAGTATCCTCATCTCTTTTGACACTAATTTCATTTTTTTTTTTTGGTCAACAAGATTCAAGATAACAGAACGTATGTCCACAATTAAAACATGGTTCAACTCCTTATGGCACAAGTTATACGATCCACAGCCCACATATCGCTAAGATTTCAATCTAAAATTCTACCCCGCCAGGGTAATGCTAAACATTTAGATACCCAAAATCACTTAGCAAATGACAGCAATTAACCAAATCACAATCCAATTACGTCCAGAGCGGAAAACTTCTCAAACATCCAGCCAATAATCATAATGGAATCAATCTGTGGAATCTTTTATCTCTCTAGTCGAGCAATCAACCTAACCCGACCGCCACTGTCCGCCCTCCAAAACACAATTAACCGCAATCGATTAGTTCGCTATCGCTAGAGCAATTAATTCCGGAGCCTACAATGAAAACTTCTCAATACCCTTTGGAATGTGGGCACATCCCCACCACCTTGGGCACACAGACAAAAGGCAAAACACCGGAGGAGGACGAAGCCTAAATTTTCTTAGCCAATTTATTCAATTCCCCATCCTTCTGCCGCCCCTGTCCGGGGTCCAATCGAGAGGCAGTGCCTGTTTTCGGTGATAATGCGTTAAAAGCAATTTATTTTCCACATTCAAAATATGAGAAGTTTTTATCTCGACACAGGACGAATAGAAAAACTTAAATGTCCTTATGGCATTTGTCATGGCGGCAGATTTATTTCAACGATGAATATCCGAACACAAATGTTTGATAAGAGAGCGCAAACTGTCGTCTTTGTCCCTAATTCAAATACTCTAAAGGACACACACACATACATACAGAGACAGAGAGAGAAAGAACAGACGAACAGATAAATTCTTCAGATACCAGTCCCGGATGGCAAATGGAACTACATTTTGGCGGCGACCTATTCGTAGTCTCTGCCATCACGCTCCAGCTTTCCAACATCGGCGGCAGCAACGGCGATCCACGAGCGACACACACCAAAGATAAGGACCCAGCAGTCTATTTCACTTTTATTGTCGTCAAATTTATTAAAACATAAATAAGACGCTTCTGGGCCCATTAGTGTCCGAGCTCTGAAGATAATGTGTAGTCCTGGGCCTGGTGTGTTGGCCTTCGGTTTTATGACTTGAGAATTTGTTTTTTAGGTTGCACAACCTTTCGCTGAGCTACTTTTGTCATGTTTTCCGTAGAGAGGTGGTCGTATCATAACTGGGGGTATGCCTAAGGGGGGGGCAAAAAAAAAACCAACCTCCTCAAGTCCTCTTCTCATTTGGTTCGTTGTGCCGTCTTTGACTTCCTGATTTCTCTGGCAGATAACGCTTTTCAAATTGCCATTCGTGTACGTAATGAAGGAACGAATTTAATAAAATCTCACAGTTTCTCTTCTTTATCCCTCTGTGTAGGGTGTAGGGTGTGTTCATTTTTGACACGTAGTTTGTAACGAAGAGGAGTAATGGAGGGAGACTATGGAGGACCATCCGTTTTGTATAGTTGAGGTTGATGATTTTTGACTTGTAAGTCAGTAGTAGAAAAACAGGAACACCGAGGCCTCTCTATGTTTTGAAATAGTACTTATGTCAGAATAGTACTCACGAAGGCTTTCCTAGATGTTGAGCAGGAAATGGTGCGGAAGGTGACCAATTTCACTGGATACCCATGCAGTAGTTCTCTTGACATGACTTAGTGTTAAGATTAAGCATTAAGTGCGGGCATTTGTTCCAGCTTTGAGCTGGATCTGAAATATTCAATCCCGAACGACTACAAAAGGAAACGTATCAATGTCCTTTTCGTACACATTCACTGTCGATCCATGCTGATGATTTCAAAATCAAGTGTAAAGTTTTCTGAAAGGATGTAAACACAGGACTGGTAGGTAGGTGAGCCTGCCAGAGACACAACTAGCGCTGATCCGCCGTTTTAATACCACAACTCACGTGACCTGAATGTTGATGGGCGTAGCTTGGAGTGTAGTTTTCATATCCATCCTGTGGAGTTCAAAAAATTGATAATGTTGCTGAATTTTCCTTGAAAAAGGGTTTTCCGAGAGTGCGCTGTCTGGCTCTGGCAAGAGCCGGGAAGTCTCAGAGAAAGTGGAATAACGTTTCTTTTTCGTGTGAATTGTCGCAACTACGACAGTGAGGGTTGAACGGGATGCCCGACTTGGCAGCGTGTTGACCAATTGGCCAGTGGCCCGTGCTAATTGCTGTGATTCTTGCTGTCTGGATGCGGTTCCTATTGATTAGGTCATTCGTTCTGTTTATATTGTAGGTGGACCATATTTGCTTGGGTATGGCACAGGTTGCTAGACTTGGTAATACAGAGAAAGTGTTGGAAAATGTTGCCCTTGATAAGTCCCATCGGAGAGCAGACTGACTCCGTAAGGGAGAGGCATCCAAGGTATAACCACATCTGGCTAAGGCGTCGGCTCTCTCGTTCCCCTCTTTGTTACTTTGGCCGAGGACGAAGGGGAGAGTGATGTTAAACCGAGCGTTTGCCTGCGTTATAGTTTCCTTACACTGTTCTACTAGTTTCGAGGACGAAGTAAGTAAATGGAGCACTTTGTTGGCGGCCTGGCTGTTAGTAAAGATTCGCATGCTGTTTGAGATTACAATTCTATTGTAATTGTTACACATATGATCTCTTGTTTACAACTTCCAAACCTCTTCTGATCTGACAAAACTCCAGTACAACGCTCACATCTTGTCTGGTACACTGAAAACTGTCCTTTCACATTTTAGATGGAGACTTAAAGGTAACAGTCATTAAGAAGGGCCGGAGACTCGCTTGAATACCGAAGAAATGTTTCCTGTCTTTCACTGCTTTATCGTTTCTTCTACTGACAATGCTCTAGAGTTGCATTCCGCCTCCTCAACATTTTAACAGCAACATTTTAACCCCTTAGCCTACTAACTGATCTACACATCTCTGAGTATCCTCGTCACTACCAGCCAAAAACATTCAAAACCAATCTGCATCATTATCTCCTTCACCTCTCAGGCATGCTCATTTCAGTTTCAAATATGTCCTCGAATGGGCTAAGTTACGAACTGCTTTGACTAACACATGCTGCTACCAATTCGTCAGGACCATCATCCTGTAATCTGCGACTTCTTAATCGCCTCGAACCTGAAGGCTGCCATTTGAAGATTCTCTTAACTGGAGTAGAAAATGTTGTCTCCGGGATCGATGTGTCCCAGTCAATCAGATTTAGCTTTCCAAACTTCATTCAGATATTGGTGGAGCTCATGGTGTGCCGCTCCTCCATTCGCCATCTTCGCAAGTAGGACAGAATGCTAACAGGATCTGTATCTAAGGAGCATTACGTTGGTCCCTCTGCTTATGAACTTTTAAAGATGTTTTATCCTTACCAGTGGACTGTTTTCTTTTGTCCTTATTGAGTCTAAGACCAGCTTATTCTTCAATTTCCTCTACGAAGACGCAATGAGATTGAGCGATGATATCAATATCGTTTGCGGATCCCAATGCATTTCGTATTCACGCCCAGCCCTACAGATTTCGAGCACGAGATTGAATCGCATCACCTTACCAAAATGGAATAGTTCCGAGGAAGTGTTTCCAAATTTCATGGTATTCACGCTTGACAAAGCCGAATGCGGCAAAAATGCGAAAGTGCGAAAATTTGATCCCTCATGCGGCCGGAACCCGCATTAGTGGGGTGTAAGATACATAAGTCGTTCACACGGTATACTGGATAACAAGCCATCGACGACTTTATTGTTATTTAGCTTATCAATATCTACGGCAACTTGTTCCTTCTTCTTCTTCTTCTTACCCTATCGGTCCCTTTGTTTGTTTACCATTCAGCAGATGCTCCTTCAAAACGCTAAATACAAATGCGCCAAATAGGAACATAGGCGTTCCTAGGAGCTAAATATAAAACCGCCTTTGCAAGATGGATTGCATCTTCATTTCATTTGACAGTCGGCCTCTGAAAAGGACTACGACCTAATAATAGTCAGAGAAGACGTTTGCCCGCCAAAAAAATCCTTATACTGAGAGTGTTAGATGCATGCAGCGTATCGACCACCTGAAGAAAGCCAAGTTGCTGTGTGGACTTGACTTTGACTTTGACTTCAACGTCAAATACAGGACGAGAATTCCTAGCAGAAGTGTTTGAGAATCGGGAGGGGTCTCAGACAAATCTGCGATAGAGATATAAACAGATAGATCTAAAACAGCGTATGGTATGGAGACAGGAGTCTTTTCCAGTGCATCTGACTTCAAAATTTCCAAACAACCGTGAGATCACTGGGTAGATGGTAGCGCTATTGTACTTAAAGGTTAAAGGCTTACAATCGCCGACAGTCCAATCCAAGTTGGTAAAGCAATGCCGCAAGTCTCTGAATGAGATCGCTGTCAGATGCGACGTCTCCCTGTACTGAGTTCTAGGACACAGGGACATTCCGGGCAACTGCAGAGCGGACGGGCTAGCAAAGGAAAGCGCAGGTAAGATCCTTTCGAGGGCCTAAGTGTGTCCCTATTTATGGGGGACAGCCACCCAATCAACCTAACCTAATCCTACTAACCACCGCGTTACGCGCTCGATTAGTAGGAACCATTATCTGATGTCGTGTCTTGACCTGAAGTGAAGTATTTTTGATCCTATCCATCCTATTTCGTAAGTCGCAGTATCCATAATGGAAGGCAGAATCGAAAATGAGTTATGTATACACTATACAGTCAAGCCTAAGCTAAAGGAAAAGATAGGGTATCCTACGATTTCTTCCGGTGGGAATATATCTCCTTCGTATGTTATCTTCCCCTTCTCCTCCATCACAGAGAAAACTAAAATTTAATTTGTCAAAATGAAATTTTATTGTGAAATTATTCAAAGGAGAATATTATTGCGTAAAATATCGTCGAAAAGTTAAAATCTAAAAAGGAGTGTTGAAGGACTTCTTATTTTTTATTTTTTTTTTTATAATACATTTTTGAAATTGTTATTTAAATTACTATTTCCTAACAATGACGACGTCTTGATGAAATAACTTAAGTGTGCCAAAAGTTCCTTCTTTCTTCAAGACGCACTAAACTATTTTTAATGCAATTTTCTCGATCCAATAGGTTATTTTTTGAAAGAGGTTTCAATGTATAAGAATTTACAACACACGTTCAGGAATTTCGTCACGCAATAGAGCCATTGTTTTACCAGTTGTTTGGCATGTATCCTGCTGAAAATTAACGTCATCTACGTCCATACCATCAATTTTAGGCAAAAAATAGACCAGTCAACATCATTCAGTAACGCAATCCATTCACTGGAACGGTAATTTTCAAAAAAAGTTGGCCCAATGACATTGCCAGCCCAAAAACCGCACTAAATTGTCACTCGTTGGGGATGGATAGGGTAATTCCACTATCTTCCTTGGGTTTTCGGAGCCCCAGATGCGACAGTTGGAAATGAGACTCAATTCTTGTATCAACTGGACCTAATAAGCATGTACGCCAAGATCTTTATGCAAAATGCGGTGCAAAATGGTTGTGGTTAGGCCCAATTCCTGTGATCATCTCGATATGGATACACATGCGTTTTTAGTCACACTCTCAGCTACGGACGATATATTTTCAGCTTATATTGCCAGACGAACACGAGTTGGAGTCTACACATCACTAACCTATCCACGACTTTCAAATTTATCGATGAAATTCGTTAAAGCATTGTATATGAAACTAATAGTACTTTCGCTTGAAGTGTGGGGATGACAATGCCGCGTGTGCACTGTCTCACTAACTGAATAAATTATTACGCGTGATCCATTTGTACAACATTTATTTATTAACTAGATGTACCCGCGACTTCGTCCGCCTAAACCTAAAATTTCTTGCCGTTAAGCTTGACTCGTGAATACATTCATGTGGCATAGCTCACAGATAATGTGATGTGAGGATTGTTTTTTTTTTGCGTGGGTGTATGCGAGTCCCAGCGTGTTTGATTGGGAGTGTAATTACATTTAAGCTGTATGTGTTTTTGTCGATCATTGATAAGTTGGCATCATCTACTTGCCATTTCGTTCTGTTGTCTATCTCGGGTTTCTCTTCTTTCCCTTTACAGGCGTGTCAGCTCTACCTACATGCTTTTGGTAAAAATGCACACTGCACTCCACTTTATCTATACATCTCCCGTCACTGGAAGAACACATGCCCCACGTCTTCTTCTGTCTTCCTACCACTCCCATCAACATCAAGGTCACGTGAGTTGTGATATCAAAACAGCGCACCCGCGTTAATTGTGTCTTGATAGGACTTTACCAGGCAATCACTTCTATTTACCTACTTCTACTGTGTCTGCGCAGCACGGGTAAAGTGGAGAGTCAGCGTTATTAAACCAATCGACTGGATGGGAAATAGCAATGTCCCGTTAAGACCCGTGTAACGTAGAAGACTACTTCTCCATGCTTGTGCCTTGTCCAAGTTTCAGTAATAAGGATAAGACGATATGTCCATCGGCGATTGGTTGACAGGTTCCAACTCTACTGCCATTCTCTCAGGCTCCTTGTTGTTTCGTCGTGCGCTAGTTCACCTTCCTTCCAGGTCTATCACAAAATTGCGACTTTATTTCTCTTTTCTGACACTTTGTACTTTACTGTAGTACATCCCGATACACTGCACTACCGTCATTTAAAATGTGGCTTTTAGAGAAAACTGTCGTTTTTTAAATTGAAAGGGCAAATTGTTAAGTGTTATAGGGATGCTCTCTCCTTTGGCCGTTCCGATGAGAATTGTTGCCTTGATCACATTTCTCTCCAACTCTGCGATGCATAGCCTGGTACTATTGTATAGTCTTGGAGCATCAAGGTTACGTATCAGCAAAACCGAAGCACCAGTTTATGAGATGGCACTCCGGATATCTCTAAGAAGTTTAAAAACCCTGCTAATTAGGTCGTAGCGTCGTTTGCGGACATGATCTGCTTCATATTCTCGAAGCGTTGTCAGATGTACATACTTGGAGCAGAAAAAAATATAATACCTCAATTGTAAAATCGCAGGATGACTCTGGGATAATACTCGTACTTCCCACTACTACGCCAATATTCCGCTAAGATCCTAAACTTGGGGTGTTTCAATGAGTCTTAAACAAAACCAAGCTGAAACTTACCCACCTTACTCATAACACTTTCATTATTTTCATGTCCAAACGAATTCCTCCCATAGCGGGGAACACCATGAGATCCATTCAAATACCTAACATAGGCAAAAAAAAAAAAAAAAATATTAGTAATTTGGTTTTAATTTACATACCCTACGTCATATTTTATTCCTGCAGTAGGATACTTCTTTTTTACCTACTCGAAATATTGAATATCTGCCACACCAACAACTACACCACCATAAAAACTCTTTCCCTGTGAATAGCGAGTGAGATCCGAACATTTAGAGGCAAAGATACACATACCCACCGCAAATAAAAGCAAGCAACAAGCAACAATGAAAAAGGAAAAACCACCCTTGTCGCGCACACGATCATGATTTACGATCCCTACGATGTGCCACTGACTGTGTGCTGCGCAGGTCACTAAATGGATGTTTCCTAAAGAAATATGAATTTTAAGAAATAAAAATTAGCCTATGCGCTTCTCCTGGACAAAGACTATCTACCCACGAAGTTTCATCAAAATCCGTTCAGCCGTTTAGGCGTCACGGAGGAACAAACATCCAAACATCCAAACTTTCACATTTATAATATTAGTAGGATAGGATATCACTACGCGCTACGACTGCGCCGTCTTACAACTTTACACGAATGAATGACTGAATCTTTTTGAGTCCTGTGACTCTCGGTATTTATACTGTAGTAGGTAGTTGCGCTGCCGTCGAACCCAACGTCGCTAATGATGTCATAAACGGTTTCGGCATCATTAGGGATTTCCATATCCTGGCTGTGTTTGATGACAGGCTAGTCAAGCGCTTTAGGACAGAAAATGAAGATAGTATACCTCAAGATGTGGGAGGCTAATTGATGGCACAGCTTGCAATATGGACAAGTAAGTGTTACAGTACTATACACCCATGATATTGAAAGCATTCTTGTCTTTCAACCGGTAATCCCAACACTTTCTGTTTATCCAACAGAATTACTGCCAACTATTGTCAGATGTTGTTGTGCCCTCTATCTCTAGAATGTCTTCGGTGGAAAAATGTCCACAGACACTAGGCCGACACGAGATGGTACTTGATCACCAATCAAGGACTCCGCAGTAATATTGGATATCCCTTTTGTAACATCGAATGACTTAAGAATCTCTTAACGGATCACCTATCGCAAGGAGTTGAAGCAATCAAAAAACATTGAAGTGCTCTTGTTGGTTTGTGATAAGTGCATGTGGACTGTTAAGAGAACTGAGATACAGGTCCGAGCAAATAAACATTTATTCGAGCCTCCACCTCTCAGCAGTCAATGTCAAAGTTCCGAGGGTAATCCGCGGTTCAGAGTCGTCAATTAGACTGATGGTTACTCTCGTAGGCCTTACAAACTCTTTCAACCAGTACTGCTACCGGAAATGTTTGAAAAAGTTGACAAGGAGCAGCAGTAAACTCAGTTGGAAGCCAAATAATCAATTTATTCAGCAAAAGGCCTAGGATTTGGATCCTAAATGCGGCATTTATCTGAGAATAGTATACATGGATGGAAATTAACTTGAAATCTGCTTCAAGAAATCCTTGTCTGGAGGCATGCGCTAGAAAAAATGTCTAAACAGTTTTGAACGGCTTAAGTTGTTCTTTGCAATGCGTAAGAAGGATACCAGTTGTCAGTTCTGAATCATCATCCGATCAAAATTAATAACAGCAACCGAAAACAATTAGAAAAGTTCATGGAAACAATAGAAAATCAATGGTCTTGTGTACCTAACTTCTGCATTTGGTTTGCACAAAGGCAGATCCTACTAACTGTTCATTAACTATGAGACTATTAATTGCAGGAAAACTCCTGAACTTGATTTCAAGGTCCAAATGTGCTGTAAAATGCTGTTAAACACGCAAGGAAACACGTCTCCTAGGAGAGCTGTTCACAGAGACAATCTGTCTAGCGGCTGAGCCACGCAGACGATGTATAGGAAGATTCTTTCAGGCGTTTACAAAGAACCATTTAAGAAGGTTTCACAGGCTCGAGGTAATGTTGGACTATTCAATTGAAGACGACACAAAGAGGCTTCTCAAATCAGCTGGGTAGTCAGACAGACAAAATCGTCTCATATGTAGGCTTCATATGCAGGTTGTTGGCTTGTTCTTGATTCCTGAAGACTCCCCTAGAATCTCGTATTGGGGGATTGTTAAGCTGATTCTAGGGAATGGAGTGAGGTGATCTAGCCGAGAGGAAATTGAGTTTTGTTTGTTAAAAAAACACGCTTGAGAAGTTTAGAAATTGGAAGAATGGGCATTTTTGAAGACTAAAGGAGTAAGGATCCATTGAAAACAGAGTGGAAATAAACGAGGATGTAGGGAAAACGCAGAAAAGGGGTTAAAAGTAAAAGAAAAAACCAAATTGAACGAAAAAACAACAAAAAATTACGAAAAATAACAAAAATTGGGGAAAAATAACAAAGATGATTTAAACAAAGGAAAAGTTGTTGTTGTTTTTGGTTTTCATATATAAGGTGGCGCCAGGCTGGGGTAGATTCAGTCTTGTGCTGGCCGTCGAGGTGTTCACATCGTGGACCTTATGTTGAGAGTTGTTCTTGGAGAGAGGTCCCGGAAGAGTGAGAGAGCGGGAGAGTAGGAGAGACCGGGAGAGTAAAAGAGAGCGGGAGAGTAAGAGAGAGCGGGAGAGTAAGAGAGAGCGGGAGAGTAAAAGAGAGCGGGAGTGTAAGAGAGGCCAAAGCCTTTCAATTCTCTTCTTTTTTTTTATGACGTGCTATGCATTTATCTCTGTCCGTATACACGTATCTACACGTAAGATTCTCGTACACGCTCGTATGCACGCTATTCTATGCGCTCGTACCCACACTCACTTGAACATACTATCCTATGTGAGTGGTGGAGAAAGTGAACGTTGTGTTTTGTGTGTTCCTGAACATCATCAGACCAACTGATAGGGTTATGTGTGAAGAGGAAGAACACAGACCCACGCTGACACCATCATCATCTACATTCTACAACATCATATACACCATACTACTCATCATACATACATATGCACATCATCAGCAATGCATCATACACAGCATACGAAACATCATCATCATCAGAAGTTGCCATGCATCTTGCTTACTGGTGAACCAGGTTAGTCCTATATTTTATTATATTGCCCCTGTCCCTGGTATTGCCCCTGAACAAACCCACCCAAGCCTTTAGGTTTTTTCTTTTTTGCAATGCAGTGTCTTTCCTTCCGAAAGCACTTGACAAGAAACCCCAACTCTCTTGCCCTTGCCCATCCAAGTCTGATTTTATATTTTTTTTTGCATTGCAATCAGTGACTTTCCTTCTGAAGGCACTTAGCAATAACACCCAAGTCTGCAAACCTTTTTTTTTATTTGTGCTTTCAGTGTCTCTCAAGGCCTTAAGCCTGCTTTTATATTCAATTCAAGGCTTTAGGCCTACTTTTCTTTTCAATTCAAGGCCTTAAGCCTACTTTTCTTTTCAATTCAAGGCCTTAAGTCTACTTTGCTATTAAATTTAAGGCCTTAAGCCATCTTTTCTATTAAATTTAAGGCCTTTAGCCTTTCTTTTCTATTTCATTCAAGGCCTTAAGCCATCTTTTCTTTTCAATTCAAGGCCTTAAGCCTCCTTTCTTTTCAATTTAAGGCCTTAAGCCTTCTTTTCTAAAGTGCTTTTAGTGTTTTATTCCACAGCTATACATCGTCACCAGTGCAAGCTCTACATGGCACTTCCTTCCTGCTTTTTATTTCACAGATACCTGGTGAATTCTGTGGTATTGTATTGTAATATTGCTTTTATATTTACTATATTGCTATTTATTACATTTATTGTATTGCTATATATTCTATTTATCATATATATATATATTATTTCTACTATATTGCCATTGACATATGCCTACCCAAGTCTGTAAGCTTTGCAAGCAATCAGTGTCTTTCCATCCGAAAGCACTAAGCAAGAACACCCAAGTCTCTTTCCCTTGATAAGTCCACCCAAGTCTCTAGGCCCTTTTGTCTGAAAATTTTTAAATTTACTTTTTTTTCAGGTTCTTTATTTTATTAAAACTTAAATAAATTATATTATTTTATATAGTACAAAACAGTGAGCTTTTTGTCTAAACATTTTCATTTTAATTTTCCAAGCTGTTTATAATTTAAAAACTTGAATAATTTTATTTCATTTAATACAATGCAATAAGCTTTTAACCTTTTAGCCTTAAAAATATTTCATATTATACAATACAATAAGCTTTTAACCTCTTAGCCTTTAGCTGTCCCTTATTCCCCTTCCAAATGAGAGCTCTCAGTTTCAGAATTCCCAGCAGATGCGCCGTTTACGTAATCGCTGCAGCGATGTTGCAATCGGCGACGCGATATTGCAATCGGTAACCGTGAGTGCAATCGGTCAAACCAGTGTGCAGCCCTTGGACATTGAATGGGCTCGTGCACGACGCACGCTACTACACACTCGCGTACCCACACTTGCCTGGACTATCATATGCGAGGGAATGGGAGTGAACGTTGTGTTTTGTGTGTTCCTGAACATCAGAACAACTGGTTGGTTTCTGTGTGAAGCAACATCAGAGGAAGAAGCAGTATACCCACACAGACCAACCTTGACATCATCATCATCATCTAAAGCATCAGATACACCATACTACACATGACATCAGACTCAGCATAAAATATGCACATCATCAGCAATACATCAGAGACTTCATCTAAAACATCATCATCATCAGCAATACATCAGACACATCATACGAAACATCATCATCATCATTATCATCATCATCAGAAGTTGCCATGCACCTTGCTTACTGGTGAACCAGGTCAGTCCTATATTTTATTATATTGCCCCTGTCCCTTGAATTGCCCCTGAACAAACCCACCCAAGTCTTTAGGTTTTTTTTTGCAATGCAGTGTCTTTCCTTCCGAAAGCATTTTACAAGAAACCCCAACTCTATTGCCCTTGCCCACCCAGGTCTGATAGCTTTTTTTTTTATTTGTTATTTTTGCATTGCAATCAGTGTCTTTCCTTCCGAAAGCACTCAGTAAGCCCACCCAAGTCTGAAAATCTTTTTTTATTAGTGCTTTCAGTGTCTCTCAAGGCCTTAAGCCATCTTTTCTATTAAATTTAAGGCCTTAAGCCTTCTTTTCTATTAAATTTAAGGCCTTAAGCCTTCTTTTCTATTCAATTCAAGGCCTTAAGCCTTCTTTTCTTTTCACTTCAAGGCCTTAAGCCTTCTTTTCTATTCAACTCAAGGCCTTAAGCCATCTTTTCTTTTAAATTTAAGGCCTTAAGCCTTCTTTTCTTTTCACTTCAAGGCCTTAAGCCTTCTTTTCTAAAGTGCTTTTAGTGTATTTTTCCACAGCGACACATCATCACCAGTGCAAGCTCTCCATGGCACTTCGTTCCTGCTTCCTGTTTCACAGATCCCTGGTGAGTTCTGTGGTACTATTTTTATTTACTATATTGTTTTTATATTTACTATATTGCTATCTACTATATTTACTATATTGCTAACATTTATTATATTACATTTGACATTAATTTGACATGCCCACCCAAGTCTGTAAGCATTGCTATCAGTGTCTTTCCGTCTGAAAGCACTTGACAACAACACCCGAATCTCTTTCCTTAAGAAAGCCCTTGATTAGCCCCACCCAAGCCTCTATTTGCAGCAATGCAGTGTCTTTCCTTCTGAAAGCACTAAGCAAGAACACACCCAAGTCTCTTTCCCTTGATAAGTTCACCCAAGTCTCTAGGCCTTTCGTCTCAAACATTTCTTTTCAGCTGCCCCCTATTCCCATTCCTAATCCCTATTTTCGTATGAGAGCTGTCGGTTTTGAAATTCCATGCATCGCCTTATCACCAGCTCTCTCCAATCCTTTACCGTTTTCTTAACCGACGCGACGGCGCGACGCTTAAACTTCTAGTTTACAAAGTTCATTCGGGTTAGGCTCTCAATACGGGACTGCTTTAGAATTGCGTTAGACAAGGAAGATAGGCTTTAGGTTTAGATGCACTACGTATAGGGTTTAGATTTAGTTGCGCGTTTCATATATAACATCGGTTTTAGGTTTATTTGAGCTACGTATATCAGGTAGGGCTTAGATTTAGTTGCGCTACGTATAGGAGACATGTGTTAGGTTGAGTTTAAACTCATGCGGTGTAGGCCCTCCCTACGGACGGTAGGCGAGGAAGTTCTCCCTACGGACAGTAGGTGAGTTTAGTATGCGGATACTATTTAGATTTGCGTTTCAATAGAACATAGGTTTTAGGTATATTAGAGCTACGTATATCAGGTAGGGCTTAGATTTAGTTGCGCTACGTATAGGAGACATGTGTAAGGTTGAGTTTAAACTCATGCGGTGTAGGCCCTCCCTACGGACGGTAGGCGAGGAAGTTCTCCCTACGGACAGTAGGTGAGTTTAGTGTCCGGATACTGGGAGGGAGGGTGGGTTTTCTCCCTACGGACGGTAGGAGAGATCAGTATGCGGATACTGTTTAGATTTGCGTTTCATATATAACATAGGTTTTGAGGTTTATTTGAGCTACGTATATCAGGTAGGGCTTAGATTTAGTTGCGCTACGTATAGGAGACATGTGTTAGGTTGAGTTTAAACTCATGCGGTTTAGGCCCTCCCTACGGACGGTAGGCGAGGAAGATCTCCCTACGGACAGTAGGTGAGTTAAGTATGCGGATACTGTTTAGATTTGCGTTTCAATAGAACATGGGTTTTAGGTTTATTTGAGCTACGTATATCAGGTAGGGCTTAGATTTAGTTGCGCTACGTATAGGAGACATGTGTTAGGTTGAGTTTAAACTCATGCGGTGTAGGCCCTCCCTACGGACGGTAGGCGAGGAAGTTCTCCCTACGGACAGTAGGTGAGTTTAGTGTCCGGATACTGGGAGGGAGGGTGGGTTTTCTCCCTACGGACGGTAGGAGAGATCAGTATGCGGATACTGTTTAGATTTGCGTTTCATATATAACATAGGTTTTGAGGTTTATTTGAGCTACGTATATCAGGTAGGGCTTAGATTTAGTTGCGCTACGTATAGGAGACATGTGTTAGGTTGAGTTTAAACTCATGCGGTGTAGGCCCTCCCTACGGACGGTAGGCGAGGAAGTTCTCCCTACGGACAGTAGGTGAGTTTAGTATGCGGATACTATTTAGATTTGCGTTTCAATAGAACATAGGGTTTAGGTTTATTAGAGCTACCTATATCAGGTAAAGCTTAGATTTAGTTGCGCTACGTATAGGAGACATGTGTAAGGTTGAGTTTAAACTCATGCGGTGTAGGCCCTCCCTACGGACGGTAGGCGAGGAAGTTCTCCCTACGGGCAGTAGGTGAGTTTAGTGTCCGGATACTGGGAGGGAGGGTGGGTTTTCTCCCTACGGACGGTAGGAGAGATCAGTATGCGGATACTGTTTAGATTTGCGTTTCATATATAACATAGGTTTTGAGGTTTATTTGAGCTACGTATATCAGGTAGGGCTTAAATTTAGTTGCGCTACGTATAGGAGACATGTGTAAGGTTGAGTTTAAACTCATGCGGTGTAGGCCCTCCCTACGGACGGTAGGCGAGGAAGTTCTCCCTACGGACAGTAGGTGAGTTTAATATGCGGATACTATTTAGATTTGCGTTTCAATAGGACATAGGTTTTAGGTTTACTAGAGCTACGTTTATCAGGTAGGGCTTAGATTTAGTTGCGCTACGTATAGGAGACATGTGTTAGGTTGAGTTTAAACTCATGCGGTGTAGGCCCTCCCTACGGACGGTAGGCGAGGAAGTTCTCCCTACGGACAGTAGGTGAGTTTAGTGTCCGGATACTGGGAGGGAGGGTGGGTTTTCTCCCTACGGACGGTAGGAGAGATCAGTATGCGGATACTGTTTAGATTTGCGTTTCATATATAACATAGGTTTTGAGGTTTATTTGAGCTACGTATATCAGGTAGGGCTTAGTTTAGTTGCGCTACGTATAGGAGACATGTGTTAGGTTGAGTTTAAACTCATGCGGTGTAGGCCCTCCCTACGGACGGTAGGCGAGGAAGTTGTCCCTACGGACAGTAGGTGAGTTTAGTATGCGGATACTATTTAGATTTGCGTTTCAATAGAACATAGGTTTTAGGTTTATTTGAGCTACGTATATCAGGTAGGGCTAAGTTTAGTTGCGCTACGTATAGGAGACATGTGTAAGGTTGAGTTTAAACTCATGCGGTGTAGGCCCTCCCTACGGACGGTAGGCGAGGAAGTTCTCCTTACGGACAGTAGGTGAGTTTAGTATGCGGATACTATTTAGATTTGCGTTTCAATAGAACATAGGTTTTAGGTTTATTTGAGCTACGTATATCAGGTAGGGCTTAGTTTAGTTGCGCTACGTATAGGAGGCATGTGTAAGGTTGAGTTTAAACTCATGCGGTGTAGGCCCTCCCTACGGACGGTAGGCGAGGAAGTTCACCCTACGGACAGTAGGTGAGTTTAGTATGCGGATACTATTAAGATTTGCGTTTCATATAGAACATAGGTTTTAGGTTTATTTGAGCTACGTATATCAGGTAGGGCTTCGATTTAGTTGCGCTACGTATAGGAGACATGTGTTAGGTTGAGTTTAAACTCATGCGGTGTAGGCCCTCCCTACGGACGGTAGGCGAGGAAGTTCTCCTTACGGACAGTAGGTGAGTTTAGTATGCGGATACTATTTAGATTTGCGTTTCAATAGGACATAGGTTTTAGGTTTATTTGAGCTACGTATATCAGGTAGGGCTTAGATTTAGTTGCGCTACGTATAGGAGACATGTGTAAGGTTGAGTTTAAACTCATGCGGTGTAGGCCCTCCCTACGGACGGTAGGCGAGGAAGTTCTCCCTACGGACAGTAGGTGAGTTAAGTGTCCGGATACTGGGAGGGAGGGTCGGTTTTCTCCCTACGCACGGTAGGAGAGATCAGTATGCGGATACTGTTTAGATTTGCGTTTCATATATAACATAGGTTTTAGGTTTATTTGAGCTACGTATATCAGGTAGGGCTTAGATTTAGTTGCGCTACGTATAGGAGACATGTGTTAGGTTGAGTTTAAACTCATGCGGTGTAGGCCCTCCCTACGGACGGTAGGCGTGGAAGTTCTCCCTACGGACAGTAGGTGAGTTTAGTATGCGGATACTATTTAGATTTGCGTTTCAATAGAACATAGGTTTTAGGTTTATTTGAGCTACGTATATCAGGTAGGGCTTAGATTTAGTTGCGCTACGTATAGGAGACATGTGTTAGGTTGAGTTTAAACTCATGCGGTGTAGGCCCTCCCTACGGACGGTAGGCGAGGAAGTTCTCCCTACGGACAGTAGGTGAGTTTAGTATGCGGATACTATTTAGATTTGCGTTTCAATAGAACATAGGTTTTAGGTTTATTTGAGCTACGTATATCAGGTAGGGCTTAGATTTAGTTGCGCTACGTATAGGAGACATGTGTTAGGTTGAGTTTAAACTCATGCGGTGTAGGCCCTCCCTACGGACGGTAGGCGAGGAAGTTGTCCCTACGGACAGTAGGTGAGTTAAGTATGCGGATACTGTTTAGATTTGCGTTTCAATAGAACATGGGTTTTAGGTTTATTTGAGCTACGTATATCAGGTAGGGCTTAGATTTAGTTGCGCTACGTATAGGAGACATGTGTTAGGTTGAGTTTAAGCTTATGCGGTGTAGGCCCTCCCTACGGACGGTAGGCGAGGAAGTTCTCCCTACGGACAGTAGGTGAGTTTAGTATGCGGATACTATTTAGATTTGCGTTTCAATAGAACATAGGTTTTAGGTTTATTTGAGCTACGTATATCAGGTAGGGCTTAGATTTAGTTGCGCTACGTATAGGAGACATGTGTTAGGTTGAGTTTAAACTCATGCGGTGTAGGCCCTCCCTACGGACGGTAGGCGTGGAAGTTCTCCCTACGGACAGTAGGTGAGTTTAGTATGCGGATACTATTTAGATTTGCGTTTCAATAGAACATGGGTTTTAGGTTTATTTGAGCTACTTATATCAGGTAGGGCTTAGATTTAGTTGCGCTACGTATAGGAGACATGTGTTAGGTTGAGTTTAAACTCATGCGGTTTAGGCCCTCCCTACGGACGGTAGGCGAGGAAGATCTCCCTACGGACAGTAGGTGAGTTAAGTATGCGGATACTGTTTAGATTTGCGTTTCAATAGAACATGGGTTTTAGGTTTATTTGAGCTACGTATATCAGGTAGGGCTTAGATTTAGTTGCGCTACGTATAGGAGACATGTGTAAGGTTGAGTTTAAACTCATGCGGTGTAGGCCCTCCCTACGGACAGTAGGTGAGTTTAGTGTCCGGATACTTGGAGGGAGGGTGGGTTTTCTCCCTACGGACGGTAGGAGAGATCAGTATGCGGATACTGTTTAGATTTGCGTTTCATATATAACATAGGTTTTGAGGTTTATTTGAGCTACGTATATCAGGTAGGGCTTAAATTTAGTTGCGCTACGTATAGGAGACATGTGTAAGGTTGAGTTTAAACTCATGCGGTGTAGGCCCTCCCTACGGACGGTAGGCGAGGAAGTTCTCCCTACGGACAGTAGGTGAGTTTAGTATGCGGATACTATTTAGATTTGCGTTTCAATAGGACATAGGTTTTAGGTTCATTATAGCTACGTATATCAGGTAGGGCCTAGATTTAGTTGCGCTACGTATAGGAGACATGTGTTAGGTTGAGTTTAAACTCATGCGGTGTAGGCCCTCCCTACGGACGGTAGGCGAGGAAGTTCTCCCTACGGACAGTAGGTGAGTTTAGTATGCGGATACTATTTAGATTTGCGCTTCAATAGAACATAATTTTTAGGTTTATTTGAGCTACGTATATCAGGTAGGGCTTAGATTTAGTTGCGCTACGTATAGGAGACATGTGTTAGGTTGAGTTTAAACTCATGCGGTGTAGACCCTCCCTACGGACGGCAGGCGAGGAAGTTCTCCCTACGGACAGAAGGTGAGTTTATTATGCGGATACTATTTAGATTTGCGTTTCAATAGAACATAGGTTTTAGGTTTATTAGAGCTACGTATATCAGGTAGGGCTTAGTTTAGTTGCGCTACGTATAGGAGACATGTGTTAGGTTGAGTTTAAACTCATGCGGTGTAGGCCCTCCCTACGGACGGTAGGCGAGGAAGTTCTCCCTACGGACAGTAGGTGAGTTTAGTGTCCGGATACTGGGAGGGAGGGTGGGTTTTCTCCCTACGGACGGTAGGAGAGATCAGTATGCGGATACTGTTTAGATTTGCGTTTCATATATAACATAGGTTTTGAGGTTTATTTGAGCTACGTATATCAGGTAGGGCTTAAATTTAGTTGCGCTACGTATAGGAGACATGTGTAAGGTTGAGTTTAAACTCATGCGGTGTAGGCCCTCCCTACGGACGGTAGGCGAGGAAGTTCTCCCTACGGACAGTAGGTGAGTTTAGTATGCGGATACTATTTAGATTTGCGTTTCAATAGGACATAGGTTTTAGGTTCATTATAGCTACGTATATCAGGTAGGGCCTAGATTTAGTTGCGCTACGTATAGGAGACATGTGTTAGGTTGAGTTTAAACTCATGCGGTGTAGGCCCTCCCTACGGACGGTAGGCGAGGAAGTTCTCCCTACGGACAGTAGGTGAGTTTAGTATGCGGATACTATTTAGATTTGCGCTTCAATAGAACATAATTTTTAGGTTTATTTGAGCTACGTATATCAGGTAGGGCTTAGATTTAGTTGCGCTACGTATAGGAGACATGTGTTAGGTTGAGTTTAAACTCATGCGGTGTAGACCCTCCCTACGGACGGCAGGCGAGGAAGTTCTCCCTACGGACAGTAGGTGAGTTTATTATGCGGATACTATTTAGATTTGCGTTTCAATAGAACATAGGTTTTAGGTTTATTAGAGCTACGTATATCAGGTAGGTCCTAGATTTAGTTGCGCTACGTATAGGAGACATGTGTTAGGTTGAGTTTAAACTCATGCGGTGTAGGCCCTCCCTACGGACGGTAGGCGAGGAAGTTCTCCCTACGGACAGTAGGTGAGTTTAGTGTCCGGATACTGGGAGGGAGGGTGGGTTTTCTCCCTACGGACGGTAGGAGAGATCAGTATGCGGATACTGTTTAGATTTGCGTTTCATATATAACATAGGTTTTGAGGTTTATTTGAGCTACGTATATCAGGTAGGGCTTAGTTTAGTTGCGCTACGTATAGGAGACATGTGTAAGGTTGAGTTTAAACTCATGCGGTGTAGGCCCTCCCTACGGACGGTAGGCGAGGAAGTTCTCCCTACGGACAGTAGGTGAGTTAAGTATGCGGATACTATTTAGATTTGCGTTTCAATAGAACATAGGTTTTAGGTTTATTTGAGCTACGTATATCAGGTAGGGCTTAGATTTAGTTGCGCTACGTATAGGAGACATGTGTTAGGTTGAGTTTAAGCTTATGCGGTGTAGGCCCTCCCTACGGACGGTAGGCGAGGAAGTTCTCCTTACGGACAGTAGGTGAGTTTAGTATGCGGATACTATTTAGATTTGCGTTTCAATAGAACATAGGTTTTAGGTTTATTTGAGCTACGTATATCAGGTAGGGCTTAGATTTAGTTGCGCTACGTATAGGAGACATGTGTTAGGTTGAGTTTAAACTCATGCGGTGTAGGCCCTCCCTACGGACGGTAGGCGAGGAAGTTCTCCCTACGGACAGTAGGTGAGTTTAGTATGCGGATACTATTTAGATTTGCGTTTCAATAGAACATAGGTTTTAGGTTTATTTGAGCTACGTATATCAGGTAGGGCTTAGATTTAGTTGCGCTACGTATAGGAGACATGTGTTAGGTTGAGTTTAAACTCATGCGGTGTAGGCCCTCCCTACGGACGCTAGGCGAGGAAGTTCTCTCTACGGACAGTAGGTGAGTTTAGTATCCGGATACTGGGAGGGAGGGTGGGTTTTCTCCCTACGGACTTTAGAAGAGATCAGTATGTGGATACGGTTTAGATTTGCGTTGCATATAGAACATATTTTTAGCATAGTGATATTTGCATCGTTTTTGTAGTGAATTTTTCAATTTAGGAAACAGAAATTCCAAGACAAACCCCTGCTTCGCCTTGTCAATTCCTTCGATACCCGCTTGTCCCCTGACTTAAGTCATTGAGTTTTTAAACGCATTACATTGCCAATGACCTCAGTCTGTTACAAGTGCCTAATCAATGCCCCGCACCTGACCCTCAGCAACTTGTCCAACACGTGTGGGGGTTCCGACATTTCGACTTTGTATACTGAGGTTTTTTCACCAGACTGAGATGACAGGTTAGGCCTACAGATCCTTTGAAAAGATAGTTAAGTTTCTTCACCATTTACCTTTCAGTAATCATGTCTCTTTCCCTACCGTCCATATGCATATCAAGGTCCTTAATTTTGTTTTTCACTGATCCAAGATCCAAGAATGAACAATACCATCGCACACCTACGTATTTCCAGCACAATGTCGTTGGAGCTCTATACTCAATGGCGCTACAATTCGGGCGAACCAGAGTCTAAAACTCTACACAAAACTTTGTTTTGCAAGGAAGTTCCTAAAACGCAAAGACCCCCTCAAAAGGGAATCGATCAGAACTGGGAACATCGCTTGTGTTTCTGTCAAAGAAATACACAGGAAATGTTTCTGAATCAAATCCCGAAGTGTACTAAGAATAGCAATCCTATCCCGTTTCAAACAAAACCATCCCTTGCCGAACAACAAGGACAAGACAAAAAAACTTCCCAAACACACTCCTTGACACTGTATCCAAAAAACAAAAATACTAAGCCGAACGAAACTCACGCTCATGCGGTTATAAATTTGAAAGAAAAAAGGACTCGTTTTCGTTTCCTTCAAGGACAATCGAATTTCTTTTCAACTGACATCCTTCTTAACAAGACCACTTTTACCCCTTTTTATTGTTAGCCGTTCCCAATTCGTAGATAATTCTTTTTTATGTCACTTAAATTCGACAGACTTATTGTACCCTTGTCTCGACGCCTAATATGGGATAAAATTTGTTATGACAGTTATAATTTCCAATTGTTCCTGTCGCGCGTCTTATACCGCACTCATATCATTGAAACAGATATTATACGACTGCATAGCGGATTCAAGAGCCATCCCATACCACACCTTTCGCAAATATGACGCGGGGGAACCAAGCAACAACGGTAACAAACAGCAAACGTCAATTGTGACTTTTTAATGGGGATCAAATTGGTCGGACAAGTTTATGCCTGAAAAAAATGATTTAGGTTCCCTTGGCGGGGTAATGGTTTTCAATTCTCGTTGTATGCCTGTCCTGTCAGATACTTTTCGAATACCGCTTTCTTTTCGATTGAACGTCGGGGGCCAATTGTTTCAAATCGTTTGGTCCTTATGCTAAAAAAAAAAAACAGTAAATGGAATGGAATGACTGGTGAAAATGTGAAAATTGTTAAGTTTTTCACTTTCATTCGGAAGGGTAGCGGGCGGCCATTGAAACAAAACAAAAAAAAGTCGGATATTTTTGTTAAAGTTGTTGTTACACACGGAGAAAGGACGAGGAATCAATACACGTATATAGGTACACAGGACATATTTATGGGCATAATGGAGAGGAATCAGGCGTTAATTCTTCTTCTTTCGCTTTTGTTACGGTTTCTTTGTTCGAAATGGGTAGCGATGTAAGGTGCAAAGTGTGTGGGTGTCAAAAAGTGGACTCTTATCGATCCCTTTTAAGTCCGTTTGAAGTGGGATACAGATTATTTATTGCATTAACAATTGGATGGGTGTGGATGTGAAATACTTTTATTCTTTTCCTTTTGCCGGTGCTTGTGTAGTGGGTCTGTGTTTTTATGGGATCGGATTAAGCGTTTTCGATAAATTCGTAACAAGTGGTGGAAGCAACGGACAAAAAAAACCAAAAAAAAGTTCGACACCGGGGCTTTTGTGCTGAAGCGGATGTTTTAGAAGGTTAAGGTGCTGTTTTGGGCAGAAAACTTTTTCGATATTTCATTTTAATTCTCTATATTAGGTTCGGTGGGAGATTTTTCTCACTACAAGTGCAGTGATTTGCTATATCTGACATCTTAACAAAATGGGAAAATCCATTTTGTGGGAAGTGATGCCTATCTTGATGGAGGTACAAGTCTGAGAATTTATTTTTTTCGTTTAGTTTTGGGATTTTTTTGTTTTATGAGTTCTAGGGTTTGTAGTAGTTTTCGGCCCATTTTGACTTGAATGTGTTTTTGGGACCCTTGTCGGGCCTCTTTGTGGAACGAGACCTCCAAATGTTTTCGTTTTTATAGTGTCAATAGGTTTTTTTTGTTTAAAAATTGACATATAGCTCTTATGATGGCCCAAACCATGAGTAAATTTTCGATCCTATAAAGCCATGCGATCTGAAGAAGATCGAATAAAGTTTAAGCAAGCAAGAAATGACTGCGATGGCTATTTTGAACACAGAACCCTTCACTACAACATGAAAAATTGACAGACGAAGTGGGAGACGAAATAGTGGGAGGAATTCCTCTAGCATCAGCTCTAGGCCCAGTTCTATGAAACTGATTAAACCACGGAATACTTAAGCTAAGTTGAGGCTAGAAATGACTTACTTACTTGCTTCAGTTAGCGCTACCGTCAGGAGTAGACTTGGGCCTTAACCAACAAGCGTCTCAAGTCAGCTCAATCTTAAGCTAGCTGCCTCCAGTTTCGCACGCCAAGTTGATTGAAGTCCCCTTCCTCTTGCATGCTCCACCTAAGACGCGGCCCTCCTCTACTGACCATTAAGCCCATCTTCGTCGCTTCCATCTCAATACTCACGAAAACGTTACTGACATCACGCTGCATTCTCCCGTTTATGTCATTATCGTCGGCGTATGCGAGGGATTTTTGAAAGATTGTGCCTTTGGCGTTGATTAAAGTTGATGGTCTATCTTCGGACGAGATATCTTCCAATGGCAGAGGAATAGTTGACTATTTTCAGTCTTGGACCATCAGCGGTTTTGCTTTGACCAAATCCAGTCAACGATCAAAAATGGGCCCCAGAACCAACTTATGACACCGGGAGAGTGTCAGTAAACTGTTGACTGCCGATAAAGTTTCTAGAGGAGGGAATTAAATAGCCAGGAAGCGAAGGAGAATGAGGGATAGGAGGGTACGTACTCTAGAAAACAAAGCCTATAGTTCTGCGATATTGATGATTCGCTTGAACTAGAGAGCTTATCCGCAGTCTGCCATGCTTCAAAATGAAAGCAGAGATCGTAATGGCAAATAGTTTATAATACTTGTCTGGTGGAGCCTGGAACTCAGAACCTTCGTCACTACAGAAGTCTGTCTCAAAACCCTCTAAAACCTTGTGCTCTTGCTCAACGCTGCAGCTAATCTACTGGAGGGGTCCTAGACAATAGGCAAAACAAAGGGCTAGAGCCTTTTCAAGATCGTGGGTGAGTTGCAAAACGGAACTACATTTGGGAAAATACGTGTCCTGAATATGACTATACAGGTGGCCGCAATTCTGATCTATGGAGGCTGCAAGTTGGTCATTCAAAACAGGAATGTTCCTTCTTTCTGTTTAAGTGTTTATTCCCTCCAAAGCGATAAAACAGTTCCTTCCTTAGCCTTAAAATCGATAAAAAGATGGCGTCGGTCTGTCTAACATCTAAAGTTGTCATAAGCCTTCCTTCTGTCAAAAACGATGCTGGACAAGACTTTATAAAAAGTTTGAGAACTAACAAAACTCTGATGCACATCGATAGAGTGTGGATTTATTTGTAGAAAAATCCTTTAAGGACACCCTCCCCATGGAAGATGGAAAAATATCCTTGCAAGTTAAATTTCGTGCAACAATCGCTTAATGAAGCAATCAACTGGAATCACAGTAGATAGCACCCTCCTACGAGAGACCCTTTTTTTCTTGTTCGTCCTCGCTACTTTTACCGTGTATCCTTATTGCTTCATAGATAACAACCGCACGATAGATAACAACAACGAAAGCCACAACACCCAATACAACCGTCTATAGTTGTTTTTTTTACGTTTCCATACCATTCCGGCATTCCATTCGATAAAACATCTCGTAATAACTATCTACGACCAAACCGCAGGGCAGTTTGCAACCCCCTTAGTCCGAACTCGTGCACACAAATTCAATCCAAGGACACAGAAAATTATGTTAAAGCTAATAACTCTTTATTATCCTTTAATATGCCATTGGTAAGGCGATTCTCATGTTGGTACACCACCTCCTGTGTACGAAGTGAAGCCTTCAAAAGCAATCATCCTTGGCGCGCGTAGTAAGCCAACACCGCACCACAACACACCAACAACGTCGGCAAAATCGCGAGAATATGAAAACATTGCAACTCTGCAGAAAGGATAAGCATCGTAATTAGGTTTTAAAACGCAAAGGACCTGCTGAAATGTACGTAATCGCATTTATTATGCGCCTTCTTCCGCCCGGCACTCCAGCCCCAGCGAGGACGGCCTTGTCTCGTTCTCACCTTTATGAGTCTCCGCTTCGCTCCGACTGTCATGGAAGCACATCACATGCTAATATTTATCCTTATGGATGATGCACGATAGTGTGCCTTCAAAGTAACCAAGCGCCCCTAGGGGGAGGGCAGGCAGAGGCCAGCGGGAGTTTGAAGTCCTATTTCAGAAACGATGGCGTATGTGTGTGCAGATAACCACATGTTACTGTATTTTTGCGTGTTTGCATCGTGCCACCAAAGTAACGCCTCCCTTCGGGTGAAGTCTCGGGCCAGAGAAGAATGATCATGCTAGATGGAAGTCTTCCGTTTGCAGAGGATTCGTCGCAATAAAATATTTTATTAGGCAGATGTACACTCCGAAAAGGAAACATAAACGAATGGGAAGTGTACGAGTATTCGTCGTCATGGTGTCGGTTGGGGTTTGGTTTGGTTTGGTTCGGGGCCGGCCGCACAAGACTTGCGTGGCATTATAAAAGAGTTTTGCCGACATTTTATGTCATCGTCATATGCATGATGTTTCTGCTGGATAGCTGACTGGCTGACTGGCTGGCTGGATGGATAACTGCCAGAATATAGTTGGTAATTATTTTAAAGGATAAACAGGAAGCCATAAACGGCGGAAGAGCCAACTTAAAACGAGGAAATGGTGTTTTTGTGACGAAAGTTGCTTTGTTGCAACTTCGTATCCTTTTTGGGTTCAAATATGAAAATGTCATCTCGAAGGTTTTGAAGTTCATAAAGGATTTTACTTTATACTAGTGTGGGTTGGCATAGTGTGAGGCTGACATGGAGGACTCCTTCAAAGATTCACCACAGAGAGATGCGTCTTTTGCATTAAGTTAGCTCGAATATCTTTAATTGCCAAAATTGTGAGGTTCAAACGTCAACTCAGTTGAGCAAGAACGTTAACTTAGTCGTAGGCGGACTCAAAGCTCAACAGACAGAGCGCTAGTGCGTGGTGTTACTTACTTAAGGTGTCGCTACAGTCAGGGGTGGACCTGCGCCTTAACCAACAAGCGTCTCCACCCAGCTCGGTGCGTCGTTTTAAAAATGCCGGCCGGCGTTATGGTGATTGGCGACTGGCTTTAGGACCTGGATGCAGATTCTTCATGAATGTGGAAGCAAAAAGCGAGATTAGTGCAAGCACTTCCAGCTAGGTATAGAGACATTCGGCCAAGCACTTAAAGAACTGCACCAATGGACTGTCAATTTGGAAGACTGCATAGATCAAGTCATCAACCATGTTCAATTAAACGAATGCATGCCCTGAGTTTCTATACTTGGCAGCCATCTATAAGCGATGCAAACACGTAAGCTACAAGGACTAGGCGAGAAAAAAAAAACTGGAGTATCTGGCTGAAGAGTAAGTAACTAAGGACTACCATCCCTCTTGTCTACATTGTCATGCGATGGTGTGGATGTGAGATTGGATGGATTGTAATGAAGGGTTTTACAAGTGATTTTTATCGCTGATTAGTTGAACTTCTAGGTGCTATTCTTTGAAGACAAATGCAGCTCCCTTTCATGCAAGCTAATGTCTTTCGATGTCATTTATTTTTAAACGAAGCCTACCCCACGGATGGACTTGGCTCAGCGATATTTCCCAAGAGATCAAACCCAATGTGAAAAGATTAGACAAAACAATGGAGCAGTCCCTTTGTGATACAGGTCTAAGAACTAGACTGAACATTAGCCAGAGAAGCATCGATTTTAGAGAAGTGCAAGCCTAAAAGTAAAAAGTGCACATACTAAAATGAATGGAAAAGTCAGCCAACTAGCACTTAAACTCGTTTCGGTCCATTGTACTCCCCCCAGGCAGAAACACCCTTTTGGTGTAGTGGTTTGAAAAACTCAGATTTTGTTCGTTTCTGTCTTTATTTTCGGTGGCTGTTGCTGTTATGGGCTTCCATTCCAATCTTGTAGCGCTACTGCTAAGAGGAGTGGAACTGATGTTATGTACTTTTTAGACGACACCCCGAAAGTTCAATGGAAGTGTAAAATATAGATTTGTACGAGTTCAGATCCAAGGGTAAAGAAGAAACTCAGCCGAAGAGAAGGAGAAGAAGAAGAGAAGAGAACGGCCCCTTATACACCCTAGAAATAGCAAAGGAACTCCGGGAAGGAAGTTCTGAGTATGTATATCGGGAATAAGTAAACATTTGCACAGAGCTGCCTCCTAGTTCTACCGGCGGATGAAATCTCTAGCAGAGTCGGCATTCGCTTTTCCAAACAATGTGCTTGATAAGTGTATAAGAATGTCTAAAGGAAAAACATTTTCAAGTTCGGTGACAGGAAGAAGTCTCACGAGACCAAATCCGGAGAATGGGATCAATAATGAGTCAATTCGCAGAAAAGTCGATTTGTGGAAGGGCGCATTGTCTGTATCATTGTCTTGGGTTTCAATCTTGCCCGTTTTCGTTTCACCTCTTCTTTCAAACATTCCATAAAAGCCTAGTAATCAACCGGAAGGGTGCCTTTAGAATCCCGGTCGACAAAACGCTCCACTTTCATCACTCGCTGTTCAAATCTGCGTTGCGTTGGATCGACTCTCATTTGGTCCAAGAAGAGGAACTGTCTTCCTACAGAACCAGCAAATGTTTTTCGAAAGAGCTGGAGGAAGAGCTGTAGAACTATGGTCGGGCTAATCACAGAACACAATGCATGGCTAACATAAGAATCATTGATGGCCCAATATATGTGTCCTGTCTTGAAATCAACGAAACGACGGAGAACTTCCTTTTTCAGTGTGCACCTTGGGTACCAATATCTAATCTTTTTCTCCGGTCGAAATTCTGGGTCCTATAACTGGTAGTATAGGGGAGCCTGAGTACTCTGAGTTAAGGCTTTTTGTACCTTTTTCCTCCACCAAGCATGCTTTCTTTGGCGCACTAGCTAAAGAGAGATGGGTCCCAATATCACTTCTAGCGGTGCTACGATGCAGCTCCTCATGGGCTTTTGGAAAGGAAAATGCATTGCGCATATAGAGCAAGAAATACTTTCCAAATTGGTCCCACATCAGGTCTGGCCTGGAGATGATATGATCAAAAGACACTGGAATTAAGCACTGAATTGGAGAAGTACCAACTCAAATAAAGCACCATAAAGTGGTATGCGGATGGATCCAAAATCTCCACTGGAATTGAATCGCGATACTGTCAGACAGTCTGGTCGCTATCAAAACGCTTAGCTCTCATGAAATCAGGTTTAAACTGGTGTGGGATATCCTACCTTGATAGACCGACTGGCTGGGTGCAATAAGGCCACAAAACCGCCTTCGTATAACCCGAACCATATTGAGGCCTGGCACTGCATAATAAACGAGAAGAGCTAAGGAAAAAAGAGGATTGCAAGAGAGCCAAACTTTGGAAAATGTTCCTTTCACAGAAAACCGGCCAAAAAACTTCTCGGAAACCATAACCGAAGAAAAGTGAGGTCTGCATATTCGTCAGGCTTCGCATTCTGACAGGCATCTTTGGGAAGATCTTAGGAAATTTGGTATAAAACAACGCTACGATGTTAAGGAAATCCCAGGGCAACTGCCTAAGGAATGTGGAGCACTAATCCACATGTTTATCAACTATCAAAAAATGATCTACCATTGTCAAATCCTTCCTAGATATTATAGTGCATCAAGGCAATAGGAGTGCAGGAGGTGCCCTAAGCCGAGTATCTCATCAACAAGAGCAATAAGTTCCACTTTCGTTGTGATATGTGCAGATGGCCACACTGAAACCAAAGAAGGTTCTTTGTGACATCGCCTTCAAAATATAATAAAGTTTAAATTTAAAAATCTGTTTAATGGGTTCAAGGAACTTATGCGCTTCAAATCCCTTGCCATAGACCCTGGAATCCATTTATTTTTAAATTTTCTTTTTACAAAAATATCTACACTGACACAAGTTTTACCAAAACCTAAACTAAATAACGGATTTTAAATCAAAATTTAACCCTTTCCCCGACATTTTATCATAAAAAATAAAAAAGAACCGAAACAACTCCCTGGAGTGATGTGACGAAAAAAAGGAAAAAATCCGATAAAACTTATCCGTTCTACATCACCGCATCGAGTTGACAATATCCTTATACACAAAATATCCTCTTCTCCACCATATGTGCGGATGGTGTTTGTAGTGAAAAATTCGTTCGAAAAAAAAAAACCATCCATTTGCATAAAAATCTGGGCTTATGCACCCAACAGACAACACAAGGCACACATAAACAACAATGTGTCGGTTTTAGTTTTTGACATATTCACCATCCCTCGAGGAAGTCTATGAATCACAGAAGCGTTGGGTTGGTTTGCAGGGCACACATGGTATAAAAAAGGATTTTCAACATCCATCCCCAGTACCGGCTTAACGATAGTAAGTTTTGCATACATTTATGCTAATTATTAGTGCACCCCCCATTCACTCGTAAACAATATGTAGCTCTAGCCTACCACCAGCCATCAATGCAGTGAAGGATATGCATAAAGCCATCGACTTTTGTCAGTTTCCCAGGAATACAATCGAAATAGGCATACTTTTTGTGGAATTTTGTTTCCTTCTTCTTGTGGTTTGATTAATTTTTCCCAAGACATGTGTGTCCTGATGGCTTTTCGAAAAGACAACAGATATGTCCTGCCTCCTGTGCCATTTGAATTATACCAGTTCCTACTCCAGTGCCTACTCCATCCAATTTCATTTTTAGTTTTACCTGTGCCTTTCGAAATAACGGTAACAACTGCATAACGCTTTGGAAAGTTAATTTTGAATTTTCTTCTCATAAATATTTAAATTAAAATGTTATTTTTACGCTTTTGTGAGTTTTAGGGGAACTTTTCACATTTCATCCGAGCATATCCAGGCATGCAGGTACGTTTTTTACACACACACACACACACTCACTATGCATGCAACGAAGTGTAGCGGCATCTAGTGTGCCAACAAAGTAGATACATCTGCATAAGCACCGTGAGAGAGGGAGAGTGAGTTTATTTTTTTATTATTATAATTACAATCATTATTTCGTTGCCGCTTGCACGAAGAGGGGACCTAGAGAGAGTCCTGTGAATGTGCTCATATGCTCCAGAAGGATAATATTTTTGTTTTTCATCGGCCGAAATACATAAAAACAAAGGCGAACCGTGAAATTGTAAACTTAACAGAAGAGATTGTGTGTTACCCTATCCGAGGAACTACAGTGCTGTCCGGATAGGTGCCTTGAGAGTTGTTCTGATTTATTTGGGCGCTCAAGAGGGGATGTTACCCGTTTACATTTCTGAACATTTTTGAAGCCTGACATTTTGTTTTATTAAAGATTGGCTCTGCAACTGACGCATATGGCACTGTAAACTTCGATCTTCCTATTGAAGTTGAGGATATATCCAGTCGAGGCATTACAAATGTCCTCCGGTGTTAGGAATTCCTTGTGAAGAAAGCGTTTTCTGACTCTGCAGACAGCCTTGTGAAGAAAGCGTTTTCTGACTCTGCAGACAGCCACGCACTCCCACAGTACGTGTTCCACTGATTCATTTTCCTCTAAACAGAGTCGACATTCAGATTCCAGAACTCTAATACCTGAGGCTGCAGGGACCGGTGAGGAAACTGCCAATCCTTCTAATATGAGGATATTTTTTGTGGTTTTGTTCAGAGGTCGAACGTTGTTCCAATAGGATAAGATGTTCCATTTTTCCCAGCTGTCCAGACTCGTTCTTAACGCGGAAGTAGGAATGCCGCAGAATGGTTTAGCACCTACGTATCTTTCAGAAGAACCTTTTCTGGCAAGTTAAGCTGCAATTTCATTGCCTTCAATGCCTCTGTGTCCTGGTATCCACCAAAATTTAACTTTATTTCGCTTAGAAAGTTCTTGGAGAGCATTGAAGGAACCTGAAACGGCCTTTGAGTTGCAGTAATGGGAGCTCAGTGCTTTGAGCGCTACTTGACGATTGGTAAATATGTCCTTTATGCCGGAGTCAAGAATAATATTGGCGCAGGTATCAGTGGCAAGTTGTTTTGATTCAAAAACAGAAATAGCTGCAGGTTACGCAGCTAAGCAAGGGAGTACATATCCGGGTATTTATGTATTAAGTTGCTTATTTATAGCCAATTTAATCGTGGCATCCTATTTTTTTCTTTAGAAAGTCTTTTCCAGATACGATTGCCTACGAAACAAGGGTGATGTAGCTGTCTCTCTTACGAATTACTCTCAATGAGAACACCCTTAAGCATCGTATACACTACCGAGAAAAAGCGGTATAGTTAGAGAAAAATCTCGCTAGAGAAGTGTAGACAATCACAATGAAGAGCGAGCCTTACACTACGTAAGGCTCTACGCTAGAATTTATAGGCGAGATTTGTCTGTAGTCTATTTGCCCTTCAATATGCCGAATAGAGCGTGGAGATCTACACATTTATTTGCTGCGATGCATATGCTGTGCTTATGGGATGGAATGACACAACGTCCATGGACTTTAGGTCACCCACCTGCTGATGGAATTTCTTGGGTAAGCCGAGGGCCCTCGTCCTATTCCTTCAATAGTACGCCATAACATCCAACATGTTCCCTTCTTCGCATCCAGTTGCGCATCCAACAACTGCACTCTTATTTTTTCATCATTTTCTAGTGAGTATTATTCTGTGAGGGTTATTCACAGCCCTTGACACTGCTTTAATCCCATTGGGCCTTTCCTTATGTTTTCTATGTGAAATTACCAACGAATTGATAGAACTTCTCTGGGTGGTTGGCAGCAAGCTTTACCAATATGATAATTTTCTTTCTGAGTTGATAGAGTGCTGGGCATTCCGTTCATGGTGCAGAGAGGTCCGTTCACTCTCAAGAAAAATTCTACAGCTTCAATCTATTGCAAGGCTCATGCGCGATGTAGATGTTTGTTTAGGCGGCAGTGTTTGCTAAGAATTCTAATCGAGACTCCTGCTTCTCTGGATTCCTTTGAAAAGTGATTTGCTTACCACACAGACGGGTTCGGGTCGAATGATGCGCCATCTTTTGCCAGCGAGTCGGCTTTTTCAGTGCCCGCAATCTAGATCAAGATACCGACTGTCTTACATTTTAAACAATACACAGCATCAAGCAGCTCACGCGAGTAGTTGTAACAAAAAGGCACATCCTAGTGCTATTTAGGTGCTTTTCAACCGCCATCTCTACCTACCTACCTGCCTACTTTCGTCGGCTACATCGAACATTAGGGAAGGAATGGGAAAGAAATTGGAAGAAAGGTTTCTCAACGTATAGCTATTCCTAAATTTTAGAGGATCGAGGTGCTTCTCAACACGCTTCAAGGCAATAACATCAACCGTACCATAAGCGCTGATTAGGTCCCAAATAAGGCTATATACTCAAGGGATTGAATGAGTACAATCTGGAGGTGTATAAAATGTCTTTAATCCTTTAAAGGTTCATCCGTTCCTATCACTCAGTTTAAAATGATGTCCAAGTGAATCTCATAAGAATTTCAGCTTCAGACAAACTGTACAGACACCGTCTTTTGTCTCTCCAAAACAATTCATTCGGTCCCGCCTAGTGCAAACAGAGAGTAACTTACATGAAACCCCTAAATGTTATACACCACATACAAACATCGACATACCCTATGGAATTGGACACATAAAAAGGACTCATGGATGCATGTAATTGTTTGTATTTGCCTTCATTAATTCCATTTTCAGGGAGCATAACTGACGCCTGTTTACGTTTTGTTTAAAACCAAAAAAATTACACCAACTACGAGCGTGTACGAAAGCAGACTTAAGCACGACGATTTGGTTATGCTATCTGGTTTCATTAAAAAAAAAAAAATCAAACCGAATCCATTTATACGTCAGCTTGGGAAAAGAGACGCCAACAATTAACCCATTGTGGTTAAATTCTGGAATTTCTTTGCAAGGATACATTTTTGAACATATTTCGGTTTTTAACTTCGGTTTATGCAGATGTAAGCTCATGTAAAGATTTATTCTACTGTCCTCATGTAGGGTTATGAGAAATGATTGAATGGCAGGATCTAGACAAAGACAGAAAGGGCTTTTTTAAAAAGATGTCTGCCTTTGCATCCACCCCAGACTGTAGTGTCATTTAAAGCGGGTTAAAGTGCAAAACATTTTTAGTCGGTCGTGTCATCTTTTGACATTCACTTGATCGATAAGCTTCCGCTGCCATTTTGATTTGATGTGTTTCCGTCAATCAGGATGTGACATTTCGAACAGTAAACACATGACAAATTTATTATGGACTTCTACACAGTTTAACAGCCTGTTGTGACCTGACGACATTTACAGGTTACAGAAAAAATTCACAGAGCTTGCTTATGTGACACATAAACCTACTATTGGATGGTCCTTTGGAGAAAATTTCTCACAATCATTATGAGCGATGAGGCACAATATGACCTTGGTTGCTGAGAACTTGGACTGAATAACCGATTTTAGGTTACACCAGTTTGATGTGGAATAATGGGTGTCATTGTCAATGGCGACCCACAATCAGTTCCTTTTTACAATAGAAAATCGAGGAATTAAGTCTTGGCAACATAAGGAATCCTTCGACTGAACCGAAGACAGAGACATAAGTCTCTTCAGCATCGTGTGAAACCCTTCATCAGTAATCTGACTGTCACTTTTCAGTACGATTTAAGGTCGAGAAAGTCCGGAATCGAAAAAATTGTCACAAGAAGTCCAAACTCCCTGTCCACCATCTCTTTATCGAGGAATTATCCAAAGGCATCCCTGCTTATCTCATCTGTGTTTACAGGATAATGATGCAGAGTACTCACTGCTCCATCAAGGTCGCTAACAACCTCGCCCGGACCTTTGATGTCGAAAAATTGTTTGAATAAGAAGACGTGCTGTCATGTAGTTTCTTCACTCACAAGCCGGAGGCAGAATTTTTCCAAAATCTTACAAGCCAACGGGTTTTTACGGCTTGTTTGTGCATTCGCAAGTATTGAGGCAGAAGCTAACAAAATTCCTTTAGTAGTGAACAAGATTATTTGCTACCAAAAAAACGGGACAGGATATCACAGTGGACAGATATGGCTTTGATCTAAGAAAAGATTGACTCTGATATCATTTCGACTCTTTTGCCAATCGCAATTGGGCTTGCTCAGGAGTAAGACCCTATCCCAAGATCCTCATCATTCCAGTCCAACTAAATGGCACTGAATCATGGTCTCTATTGAAGGTGGATGAAGGTATTCGTGTTAGTTTTGAGCTAAGTCCAGTCACGTTTGCTTTGACGGGCTTTGGAAAAGGAGATTCAATGACCAACTATACGAGCTGTATACGTAGTAACAACCAACTGCGTATTCGACGTTTGAAATTGTGGGGTCACATGTACTGTTCGTTTATCTTGTTCTGAATTCAATAGACATTTTAGGATGTTTTTCGGTAGCTTGTTTGACAAATCGCCGTGATCATGAAGAAAGAGTTCCCTGAGGGCTGTCTTTCTATTTCTGCTGAGGCTTGGGCATTCACATAGAAGATGGAATGTATCCTCCTGTGCATCTACGTTGCCACATTCTCTGCACAGGTCCGTAGTACTCAAACTTTTTTTTTTTTTTTTTTTCAAAACAAAATCCTCTCGTTCATTTTAAACGTATTCACCCTCGCGATCGGTATCAAACCAAGGGTTTCGAACGGCAACAAGTCTAGTGAATTTCAACACATCAATTGGAATCTTCTATAGCTTGCTGGTAATACTTCGACCGGCCCTCAGTGCTCTCTATCACTTCTGTTGAACGTCCGAGGAGCAAACGCTCCGGGAATGGCACCGATCGCAGCTCTTTAAAGTTAAAATTTCCCTCGAATCTAGTTTTGGATCTATGCCTGCCATGTTGCAAAATTTGGGAATCCCGTAGCTAAATCAGTTATCCTTAGGCCATTTCCAGAGGTAGTGTGGCATTTTCAACTTGAAGTCGCAACAAATATTGAGTCTTCTCGGATATTCTTTATACGTTTTCTTGAGGTGTTCGTAGATGTGGTCGTTGTAAATGCCTCTATGAGGGCGTCCAGATGAACAGATTCTATCCACGAGTTGTGTCTGTGAGGATAATTAGTGGACAAACAAATGGCATTGTTCCAACGACCAATAGTAATAGTATGCAGAAGACTTAGGGGGATAGTCTCAGTACCCAACTTTGAATGTACGTTCGACACCATGATAGTGTATGTATGTATGTATATTTGGCACGGCAGCTCATGAAGAGCCAAGGCCTAGCTTCTCACAACCATTCATGTTGTGCGTGTTATATTCTTCGCACGAATGGAAGGGACCTACAGTTTAGTGCCGACTCCGAACGGCGAATTGAGAAGCTTTTCATGACAGATTGTACTCTTGCAGGTTTGTCATGCCTGCGAAGAGGTGGTGCCGCGAAAAAACGTTTGGTGGTTTTTGAGAATCGAACCATGATAGTGAGATGCAAAATAATTTATTGTGTAGTGGTTTGGCACTTTGTCTTCACCTCATACTGGAGGCACCTTCTAAAGGAGCAAGAGTCTAGAAATCAAACATCTTTTTAAAGCGGACGAAATGATCAAGAAATAGAGTTGTATCAAGAACTTTACTATGAAGCTGAACGGATCAGTGCAATTATAGATTCCGACTGTGAGAATCGGGACAGAAGTTCTCAAGCATCTTCCTTGTGAAAGTTAATGATCGAAAGGTGCACTTAACTCAAAGCTCGACTCGAGATAAAACCTTAGAAACATGGAAAACAGCCAAGTGTTTTACAGCTCTAGAATGGTTTTTGAGTGTCTTGATAAACATAAAATGCTAGGAAAGATTGACAGGGATGACCTTGTGATAGGGCACGTTAAAGACTTTTATATGTTAGAACCGAAAAGCGCTTGAAAGTGGTTTTAAGCCTGAAAGAAGCTAAAATACCCCTTGAAAACGTATCAAAATTATGCAAAGAAGCATAGGAAAACTCTAGACCATTTCTTTAGAAACTGCGGGGCATTGGTCCACGTTGGAAAAGCCTTAAGACTCACTCTAGGTGCTCTCTACTCTGTTCTAAGAACAACATCAGCTAGCGCCAGACAGGGGAACAAAGGATCTTTTTACGTCGCAGTGCGCAACGTTACGATTTTTCTCATGCCCAGCTCTTCTTCAATGCTTTCTAGCAGTTAAAGAACTGTCCAGGCTGTGATCAAACTTGTTGTACTTGTGTTGTGATTTGTCCAAGGAATTTTAGGTTTTGTTTCAAGACCAAGTCAGCTAAGTAAATTTACACCAGCGCCGCTTCAAAGTTACATTCATCCGCTTCAATGGTTTTTCCATTTGCCTGGTAAGCATTTTATATGCAACTGTTGGAGACTCCCTTACCGACCACTCCAAGCCTAAATCAAGCCAAAAGAAAACTTATAATAATTTGCTGACATTAAATGTAATTCTGTCCAAGGATTGCAGTTAACGTAAAACTAAATTAACCCAACTAGAGGAGTTCGATAAAAAAAAAGAAACACACGCTCCTTCACAAAATTGGCACCCTTAAAATTCATCTTCGATATCCTTTCAAAGTGGTAGAACTTCTCCCCGTTTAAATGTGAACAAAAGGCCCAAGGGGATAAAGGACGATGCTGGCGCTTCCAAAGAGCACAAGCAGTAGGTAGTCGATTATTCGCCCCAAAGGGACTCGAAATCCGGACACTACTTCTGAGAAACTTTACTGCAGTAAGTGTTGTTACTGTTGGTACTGCTACTTTTGCTATCCCCTAGCGTGAGGAAGAACTATCATTATCCTGGCATGGAGGCCATTACACCATCATCATCGTTTCAATTTTAAACTGTATGTTCCGTTTGACTTTTCCCCAACACTCTTCTTTTCTTTTTGGAATTTATGTCAACCCGACGACTAGTGGTGCGGCATAAAATTTGTCCTTATCGTCCTTGTCTTGGTAAACTCGTAACGTACGAGTAATTGTAAGAAAATTGAAAAGTTCTCAGCATGCCAGGGATGCAGCAGAGGAATTATCCAATCCAATTGGCATCATTTAAAATTGTCACGCTTTTGTGACGCGTTTTAAGCTAGATCAGGATTTGGCACCGAAACCACACAGAGTGACGATTATTTTATTACTTCGCCTTCAAAAGCTTAGGCGGCGTGGCACCGGGCGTTGCGTAATTTATCGGTGAACAGCGCCGATTTGAAAGAGTACTCGTTCTCGTACCTCGAAATGGATAAATTGGAATCGACGATTTGGAAATTGTGGTTTTTTTCTTCTTTCTCTCGAAAAAAAAGCTCACAGTCTTGTGTGGTACGCGTAATTTTTGATTTCGAAACAAAATCACGTATATGATTAAAAATTGTTCGTTAGGCTTAAACGGTGGGCCGTGCTTCACCGCCCTCTCCGTCCACCACACACACACACACACACACCACTGAGCAAACACAGAATGTGGTGACTTAGCGTTTTTGGGGAAAATTTTCATTTTCGAACGCCATTACTGGGATTCAATTAGGTGTATTGTCACGTAATGCAAGGTAGGCGCCAAATGGGTTGAGTCAACGGTTTTCGATTTGTAGGCAATCTCTGAGGGTATCGATTTTAATTCATGTGTGTTGAGGGTGGAAAAATTATGGGCGGAGATGGTCCATGTAAGGTCAGGGTGAGGTTTTGATGGAAACTGAAGTCCATGTGGGAATTGAGTTGATATGATGTGAGAAAAAATTACAGAAAGTTGTGCTAGAATCCCATCGTTTTCCAATGTCCGCCTAGGTCTGGACAACCCTTTTTGATCATAGGAAGGTAGAAATCTTCAGAAGATAATGTAGAACTATACAAGCAAAGTGCGCGTTTGGTAGAAGAGATACAAAACAACTAAATGAACGAATGGACTAGGAGATTAGGTACACTTCAGCCAAGCCAGTCAAGTTATATAATGGAACTTAATAATCCAAGGCGAACAAGGTTAGGTTATGTTTTAGGGGTGGTTGCATTGTTTACAACCTCACTCGGATCTCAATGGATCCATTGTGTTCCCCGATGTAGTGTGGGATACCTAAAATTAAATAGAATAGTGTTATTATTTTCAGTTGGCCTCTCTGAACCACCTGAGTTCCGAAGGAATTGCAGGATGGTTTTCGGTGGCTTGCTTGAAAGTTCGTCCAGATCACTGAAGAAATGTTCTCCGAGGATTGTCTTTCGGTTTTTGCTGAGGCTAGGGCACTCGCTTAGGAGGTGGAATGTGTCCTCCTCGGCATCTGTGTCGCCACATCATCTGCACAGTTCTGTTGTGCTCAACCGCATTCTCTTTAGGTGGGCCGCTAGCAGGTTGTGACCTGTCATAATGCCTATAAGAAGTGATAGTTGACTTCTGTTGAGTGCGTTGATTTCCATTATTTTTTTCTTATTTAGTTCTGTCCAGAGTGTTCTTGAGTTGCGGCATGTTGTGAGTGATGTCCATCTCTCGTTCGCGAGTTTTATGGATTTCACTCTGTCGTCGATGTGATGGCTTTGATGGCTACTTGACCATCTACGAAAATGTCGATGTGACTTCTTGGGAGTGACTGTTGTGATAGTTCACGCGAGGCCTCGGCTATTGCTAGGACTTCTGCCTGAAACACGCTGCTGTGATTCGAAAGCCTTATTGACCGTGCAATGCTTGGTTCTGCTGCATAAATCCCGGAGCCCACTCCCTCATCCATTTTTGACCCATCCGTGAGTGGATATATGGTTGGGGTTAATGACCTCTCCTTCTGTCCAGCTTTCTCTGGAGGGAAGGCGAACAAAGAGTGAATCGCTTACACAAGCTGCAGTGAGTTCAAGCACATCGCTATTAACAGTGCACGATGGCTGATTGACGTGGTAGATGAACTTTTACCCCAATAGGGAGTGCAGAGTTGAACTCTAAAAGGGGCCTCAGCCTAGAGACGGTTGGAATCGAGGCTAACCTTTCTGAAAGTGCGCACATCCAAAATGTTGCACGCGTCGTATCAACAAGCACGTCATCGACTGATTCGAATATCTTTTTTTTTAATGAAATCTATTCCATTAGCCTGTTGTCATAAAAGTCGTGCTTTCCGACTTATTCCAACATGATACTTGCCATAAGCAATTTAAGTCATAAAATTCCTGTTCAACAGTGTCTTCAACCTCTTTGGTAAGAGTATGAGGATATGGCCTTGAACCCACATTAGGTTTACCCCTATCTTTGGTTAGAACTTCTTTCGATGGTAAGGTTTCTAGCAAACTCCACTGTAAGTGGCATAACTCTCCAGGATGCAGGCAGACCAAACAGATATTTGCCGACGTCTGTAAGAAGTCCGCGGCATTGTTGCTGTCTCTAAGCAGATAATTGCAGACAACTTATAACAAGTTCTTTTCCAAACATCTCAACTTGTAAGGCTTAAGTGACACCACTATCTGCGAAGCTTGTGGAAAGGGCGACGACCCTGTAATTGTCGAGCCTTTGCTCGTATCAAGTGTCAGTTTTTTGTGGTTGATGTGATAAATGCTGGTAACTCAAGCTTCTTGTCACTGAAAGTCTTACTTAACTTTGTTGGAGAAACGATGAACCACAGTAAAATGGTTGTACCTGCTAGTAGAACAACTGAATTGTTCTGTCCAAATTCTCCAGCGTGATGTTCCTACACTTTAACAGAGGGTATGCGCACATACTCATAAGTTTTGTGTTGGAAAATTCGGTCAAGACTCGGATCACAACTAAGCAATCTCTTGGACCTTTAATGTCAACTACTCTTACTAACAATCGATTTTCCAAGACGAATCCACCGTCAGATAGCCCTCCATCTGAACGACTATTGCTGTGAATTGTTAGACGCACTGCAATTGATCAGATCAGCAGGTGCTTTGTCAAGCGCAGAACTTATGATTTATATCGACAACCAAAAGATCACACTCTATTGGGTTCCACTTTATTACGACTTTCGAGAGCACTTTGCGGCTGACAATCTAGGCTCTGTAGGTACAATCAGTAGGAATCTTGACCAAGTCCAAGCCCCTATGACTTGTCGTTACCTAATCATAGATAACAATTTCTTGACTACGGCAGCAAGTCCTTACCGTGAATTCTAAGACTCATTACATTCGATTAGGTCAACAAGAAATTCCGCATTAGACTTGTAATCAGGTTATGTTCAAGTGTCCTGTCAAAGATTCCCTAGTTGGATTCGATTTGATTCTCCTGAAAGCATTTCCTTCCATTCAATCAAAAGGCAGCATACCCATCTGTCTTTGTTTGGAGAAAAACTGATCCACTTTCACCTCCTCATCGTCGATAAGTACACACCACTGAAGAATCTAGATCCTCTTCTTTACAATCAAGTACACTGCAGCCTACTTGAAAGATACCCAATTAAGTTCATAATCCAATTTACGCCTCTCTGCCAAAATGCTCGGAACATATAGTGTACTGCACCATTGAATCGATTCTCCGGTAATCAAGCAACGATATCACCCACAATAATCCACGGGGTGTCTCCTCCAGGTCATATCTGCTGGCAAGATATGAAATTTTCCAAAATCCATATCCTGGAGAAAAACACTGATAGTACATATGTACGAGTACACTATCAGGTGCATCATACCGGATCACAGACACAGATGAGTTCCAGCATCATGAGTAGTATAGAATACTTCCGTTGGCCATTCCACACATGATGCAAAGCCACTCAAGTGTGGAAGCACCACATAAGTAACGAATTAACCCAACTGCCAGGGTCGAACAAACGACCGGATATTCGGTTCGCTTCGATACCGGAATATAGTGGCAAAGCTCCAAGAGCCATGTGAACTGTATGCACATGCACTGCACATTCATCTCGTTGTGGTTTCAGGTGTGGAGGAGGCTCACATTCCAAAAGACTAACGGTATTTCAAGCGATAAAAATCTCCATTAAATTTCAATTTATTTTATTTTAAAATAATTTTTGTTTGTGGTGCTGCACTGGTGTTTATGATTATTTTTTGCTCAATTTACTGTTAGTTAACGGCGACGATGGCGGGGCAGGACGAAACTGGTCGACTTGGAGAGGCTTTTAGATTAAAATTTCAATTGGCAATGGGCTTAGAGTGGTAAAAAATACGCGCAATTGGAAAAGATTAATTGAAGCCGGCTTAGTTGAAAATTTCCTTCCATTCAGAGGGATTGCAATGGTTGAGCTATTATCTCAAACGGTAAGTAAATAATTCCTATTTGCGGGTAGGTTTGAGGGAATGGGTTAAAAAATCGCATCATCATCTCATCACAGTTGGTTGAGCTATTAAGCATTTTAGAGACGAGCATAAAGTTTATGTGACAACAGAACCGCGCGTTGACATCGGATGGTCGATAAGGAGCCTCCTCATTAAGATAGAAACCAGTGGCTTGCCTTAGCATCACAGATGCGCTAAAAACTTCTCCAACAGTTGCGCTTTAAACTAAGCTACACGCTACTAAAGCGGCTCTCATTAGTCATCAATGGAGTGAACCAAATAAGGGGCATGCCAAAATGCGACTGTTTGGCCATAGCCTTCCAAAATTAGCCGACAAACACACAATACCGGATAGAAGCGCCTGGAGGCAGCGGAAAGTTGTTAATCTACGAGCACTTCGCTGACTTTGGACCATGGTACTCATTTTCGCAATAGAAATGGAAATGCTTTCCCCCCATCTTACTGCGCTTAGTTACGCGATATTCAGCTTCCAAAGAACGAGCTTTGGCTCAAGTTGTAGGAATTGAGCGTTGTTGGACCTTCATTTTGGAAGATAAGGCGTTCCCAAAACCAAAGCTTTACCAAGAAAGTCATGGCATTGTTTCAGTTTTAACGAATCCCCTGCTGCTACTAGTGGCAACATTCCCGGAACCCTCTAAACAATCACAAGCAACCGCAAGTAAAGGGTTAAAATAAGTCTTTATTAAAATATCTGCATGTCAATGGAGTACAGTAATAAGTTATGAGATACACAGGATGTATCTGCAAAACATAAGTTCTGTGTAAATAGATAAAAAAAAAAAAAAAAGTTTTAAACTCTCAATGGCCTCGAGAATGTCTCACAATAACAGGACTTGAACTCCAACGTTTACACCTCGGTGTAGGGAACACAATGAACTGCTTTCGATTGGCACACATCTCATCGATCAAAATAAATGTTAACAAATTATTTACAATGTCCGTCCTTAATCTAAATCCTCCCATTGGCTGCTGAACCTTTGATGGTCCATGGTGATCTCCGGGCGCTGGCCGGAGTATTGACTTTCCTTCGTGAGGCGCTTTGATTTCGACCACGTCGCGGTGAGTTGACACCGCCAAAATGATTGCTGCGGTTCTTTGGAGTTCGTGGATTTTGTGTACTGTGTTCCTTGTTCGATATACTCTTCAGTGACACAGTGGGTGCCTTCTTTGACAGAAGATTCTCCTCATTAACCATTGTGTCGAGGAATTGCTTACTAGGTACCTTGGCGGCTAGGGTAAGTCGCTGTCTTTTCTGGATGCATCCTGGACTCTTGCAGGCGTTCTTCTTGCGCACGGATGGGGATTCATCTGTCGAGGGTAACTTTGCTTCGTCTGGCTTCTTTTTCAAATTGGCTGGTGGTAGGGGAAGTCTCATGCTTCGACGGCGATTATGTGCTCCCGGAGTTACAGGCGCTTCGTTCTCGCAATTACCGAGCCCATCGAAGAGTTTGGCCTTTGCCATCACCATCCCAGCATTTTGAGCTCTGAGTTTGGCAATCGATGCGCGTCCATTGCCCTCCTCCTCGCCGGGGGTGGAGAAAATTCTCGTCGCTATCGGTCTCATAGTTACAACTGGAGTACGCTGATTGACACCAATTTTTCTACGAATCGATTTCGGTGGCAGCATTGGTGTTTTCATCTCATCCGAGGGTATCGTCTTTGCCACGACAGGAGTGGAAGGAATAAACTCCACCAAGGATTTTTCTTCCATTCCAAAGAAGTTAGTGCCAGGTGGTTGGCGCTGTGCATCGAAAAACACCTCTCCAGATGTCCATTGCTCGTCGACAAGGGTGTCTTTATTGGCGCCGCAATTGGTTTTCTTTTCGTCAACTGGGGTGCACTGCTGCGGTGGCAAGCCAGTGTTCAATGTATTGGGACGACCTCTCTTGAGACTACATTTGGAGCAAAATGGCGCTGTGACTGTGGGGGGATAGAGAATTATTGGCTTCGTAGGCTTCTCACTAGTGGAACTGTCATGCCAAGTCTTGTTTCGTGTCAGTCGAGCGGCTTCTCTGGACCTCCTCCTCATTGTGCCGATTTTTCTGGCACTTGGCGATCTTATAATGCGATGCTCCGAGCTACGGCGAATTTTAAGCTCTCTGCTTAGACGCTTCGCTAGATTATCGGTGTATGGGGACGTGAGCCCTTCAGTTTCCTCCTTTGTTTGTTCGTATTCATTAAGAACTCTCTCCAAACCATTCATACTCGAGTCAATGGGATCGTCAGCACTGGACAATGAGCTATGAACCTTCTTATTCAAAGCACTCATGCTGTAGTCCAGGTCCTCACCACTCGACAGAGAGCTATGAACCTTCCCAAACTCCTGCGACATCCTGGTTTCAATGGCAGACACTCGTTCGATGATCGCTTCGTAATAGTTTTTGGGAACTCGGACAAAGTCTGAGTCGGATGTCTGACTGCTGTTCTTCTCATAGTCTGTCGTCGAATCGGGGACCGAGCTGTCAGCAAAGCTTACATGCTCCACGACAGGGAATTCGGTTTTGGGAAACTCCAACTTGGAAATACATGGCATCGATACGACCGGGGAGAGTGGCTTCGTAATGGTTGAGGTTGGTGCTTCTTTCTTGTCAAAGTTTTTGTTTCTGTTGCGAGACCAACCTGAGCCAACGATACTCCAACGGCGCTCCATAGAAGGGATGACTGGGGCAGGTTGTGGTGTGTTCTTCGGCTGCCGGCGGCCACCGAGACTGAGGCGTGTCTTCTTTGGCTCCCTGTGTTGAAAATGAAAAGTCAGATACCACTTGGAATGATTCAATAAAACTCACTTAGTTTGCGGAGTATTTGGCAAGAAGCCGCCGCTGTTGCTGGGGAGTAAAGCCAGTAGATCTTTTCTGCAAACAAAAAATAATTGGTTTGGTCAGCACTTATGAGACACGAACTTACTTCTTCTTAGCGCTGAAAGCGCAAACTGGCTCCGCGAACTTCCTCTTCTTCGATGACTTCGACAAACATGGTGTGACAGCTGATGGCATCGTAGCCGGTGCGGGAGTTTTGTGACCCTCCGGTGTAGTGCCCAAACTCTCTGAGCTTCCAAGCGCTCCGACAATCTTACGCAGCCCATGAAACATATCTAAACGGGATCAGAGGAAAAAAAAAACACAAGTCAGTTGAATAACTTGGATCGTCGAAGCAAAAATTACGAGTTATCGAACCGCTACGTCTTTTCTTCTTCTTCTTAGTGTCCAACGTTTCAACTGACTTGCATTTCGAGGGAGTTTTCATGTAGACCTCGTTGATGTGCAGCTTGTCAATGATGCAATCCGGAACGGTTCCAATCGCTTGAGCATTTTCTATCAGCACTTGAATCATTTTCACATGGTTTGTGAATCGCAGACTGACTATATCCGAGAATGGCATCAATCCTGGCGTGAAAATTATGGCCAAATTCTCGATAGGCATTTTATTCATATGTGAGTACAACGAGACGGTGTTAAGGAATTGCAAGAAGAAGGATAATGTGTTGATAGTCAATGGTGGGAGTAGGAGAATGACAAGGAGAATCGCTTTGACGCGATTATCACCAATCAATAGGGATCTGAGGAGAGTTTCTTGTATGTACGAAGGGATCAGAGGTTCGGGAAGTTCACGAAAAAATGATTTCACAACATTTGCTACGTCGATGACGTGATGCGTTCTTCCCAAAGGCAATCCAGCTTCCAAACTCACACGAATCTCTTTTTGTCTTAACGATGATCCAGCTTTGCGAAATAGACCTTCGGTCTCAACCTGTTCTAATATGCGATTGCAGGCATCCGCAACGAAACGTGGAATTTGCACAACGCTTCCGCTGGCGAGGATAACATCTGTTAGCTCGAGCAGATGCAAATGTGTTCGAAATATTCGTTTGCGGCATGTCTTTTCCTACGAAACAAACAGAGAATAAATTATGAATTGGATTATTTTCATTAGTTTTACCTGCGTTGGTTTTGTTTTCTTGTCCTTTCGATATTTGACACCGATTTCTTTTAGCTCATTTATTATCAATGTTGAGAGTTTTTCTCGATCGTTTATTTCAATTATTTGCATTCTAACATATGCACGATTATGAAAATATATTTAATAGAATACACTTTTCTTTTATTGTGTTTTTATTAAAGAAAACGATTGTGGAAAATAAAAATGTGTGCAGAATTTTCAAAAAGTTATTTTTTATATTAACGGCGGCTTTTTTCTTTATCGCTGTCAGATTTCGAGACTCGACACCGATCGCAGCTGAAAGTTGTGTCAAATCGTGATATTAAGGGTGAGTTTGCACGACGAGGAATGTTTTGAGTTTTTAATACTTTTAGAAAGTTGAGTGTTGTTATAGGCTTCTAGAAGGATTTCAACAACATTGTCTTCTACTTTGACCTGCGCTGGTAGAACCTAGAGACCAACGTGGACTGAAATTAAACTTATCTACGTGAATAGTTGAAGTTAAGCTTTGAATTTTATCTTATTTTATAATTTTCCGGGATAGCAACAAGCACAATGGACCCAAATGTTGGGCTACGTGGGCAGCGATCTCAGACGCTAATCCAACATGTGAGTTTGAATCCTCCTCTTTATATAGTCTGAACTGAACACGCTCGATGTTTCACTTCTACAATCAGTTGGATTACCGATCCGTCAAGGCATAAAGCCTTGATAAAGTCAGGGTTTCGGTGAAATTGCAAATGAGGTTTAAGGTCCTGCTTCGGTTCCAAGTTTGTTCTACTATTATGAACTTATTTACTTACTTATGTGGAGCAACAGTTTGGGATGAACCTAGGAGTCAACCAACAAGACTCAGCAGGTCCTTAGCTAACCGCCTCCAGTAACGCGTTCAAAGTTGGATAAAGTCCCCTTCCACCTTTTTCGTCTTTCTCTACTCAACCAAAACTTTTGAAATTGTGTTTAAGTTCAAGTCAAGATGTTCTTAGAATGACCAAGCGTAGCTCGAAACTCTTATGGGACTTTTCCTTAGTTACTGCTCATTTAATGTTCATCTGGACTAACGTCACTGGAACACATGACATGTTTGACCGTGATATGTCAAGCAAACCCTTTTTTTGAAGTCAGACAATAATTAAAACTTGCTTATAGTTTCTCTAAGGAATATTGAGTGAAAGTAGCAGAAATCCATCTATGCAGGTCCTTCACTTGTAAACTAAGAAATTAGACTAAGCATATCTTAACGAACTTAATTGTTATGGTACAACGCCAAGTCATGACCTAAATTTCCAGTTGTATCCCTATCCCTACCAGTCACCAAACTCTCATAATTCGATACGATAAAACCATTTCTATTCACACACTTTGCACCCTGACTTCCCTGTATTCCTTAAAGCACCCGTAATAAAAAAAAAAAAAACTTTTTAATATCACTTTTCCCATCCCAATTGCAGGTACTCAATCTCAAATCGATACAAACGCCAAGGACCATGCAATTTAGAGCCTAACACCATTAAGCTCCATTAGATCGAATGCCCATTGCAAAGCACTTACGCAGAAAACTCTCGAATTAAATTCTCAACAGCAACCTTCGGCTATGGGTAAGGTCTGACTTTGACTTTAAAAAAAAAAAAAAACCGTTCAATACCGTTAAAGTCAAATACACATTACCATCTATTAGTATCGTTATTGTTATGATTATTCCGGTTGTTAAACGTGTTTTCTTTCCATCGCTCTCGAACTCAAAGATGAAAGTGAATGTAAGAGTGAAACCACCTGCCGGCACTTGTGACGTGTAAACCAATAGCCTGGAGTGAGCAGGGGGCACCCTCTGTGTACAACTCTAACGACTCTTTGAGTACAAGGTGTTTTTTTGAAGTCCTTACTTCTTGAAGTGCTGCTATTGGAAAGAAATTACCCTATAATCGTGTGCGCATATGTATGTCTGGTACAACCACCACCCATCCCATTCCCTGGTGCGTAATACCAGGATACTCAAACCGCCCTGTTGTTTCCGGCAATAAAACTGGGATGAGTTTCGTTTGTTTTTACCCAAGCTTTTGCGATACGGAACGTTGCACAAGTTCAAACTCATAAATATGCAAATGACCACTTATTCAAATCAACAACAATTCGATAAATTAAACATTTTCTCTCGCACTCTCTGTGTATGCTTGTGTGTGTGTATTTGCTCTTTTTTTATAACAATAGGACGAATATCCTTTTTTGCTTTTGGGATAGATAGGCAGACGGGGATGTATTTTATCCCAGCTAATGGATAAAAAAGAAGCGGATGACGCCGAATCAATTGTTGTAACAGCTTTAGACGATATCGCATGTAAGCGGCTTAACATAAACTTGAAAATTATATTTTCACAGGCATAGTCTGGTGGAAGGAGGCATTGTCCTTCGGAGTTTTTGTTTTTTTTTAATCCAAGGACTAGACAGGGGGAGGCTAAAAGTTAGTTTACCTCAAGCACTCAGTCTCGGACACCTTATCCAATTTCTTCGTATTCTTGATGTAACACAGGGAAAGAGATTGGATTAAGATCATTCTTGCGACACCGATACACATAAAGACCGCAGACTTATCAGCGCAGGAGCAGGAGAAGACGCGTACTTAAGCTGATCACATGGTGCCTACATTAATATTGTGTTTTGTGATAAGCGTCGGGCTCATCAGTCCACTTTTCCAGGCGCTTTCACAAAACAATTATTGGCTAGACAATATATCTTTTTATGGAGGAAGGCTATAAAAGAGTCGATCCAGTGTAAAGTCTTCACTGAATCGACACCAATGATTTGTTCCAGCCTCAGAAGGTCGCCTACAGGTTTCCTGTGACCCGGTATTTAAGTATGACAAACCTGCTTCCATTTGAAGAGCTTGTTCAGAACAAGCTTTGACTGATTCGTGAGAGCCCTTGTGACTCTGCTATCTTTCTAATTAGCTACTTCAAGAATGACAAATGCTTCCTTCGCCAATAAGCCCATACCACCGAAGTATTGGGTTTCATTGTACAAATACTAACTTGATTCAGTACCGCTTGCAATGCTAGGAAGGTGTTTTCCACTTAACCCCCTCGGGTAATCGCACTTCAAATGTCCTTCTGATTGTGACAACGGGGCTAATACATTGTTCAGATAGCTAACGAATACCAAAAGGACATACCTTCGACTCATCGCTTCCATATTGCCCCGTTTGTGAATGATTAAGTCCTTTGGTAGCAAATAGAATGTCATCAGGATTAGTGCGCATGGCTTGAGTCATTCCAAGGCAAACTTCTCTTTATAGTCTGTTGAGTGTAGTGAAGGCAGTGGCTGATGATCGCTGTCTATAACCAGTGTACTACAGTGGTCCTCAGACGCCACCAAAAATGCTTTGACCCTGATGGAAAGTTCTAAGGACCCGAGTAACGTCGGTACATATGTTTGTTGCTGTCTACAAAGTCAACATCAGTGGCTAGTTGCAAGGTTGCACCTCTAAACATAGGATTGATGAATCGCCCGTGCCTCGCACGACTCTCAGAGTCAGCAGTATATTTTAGTTCCAAATGATGCACCTCCGCAAGCAATGAATTGGTGTTAATTGACGACTACATCAGTAATGGTGAAAGAACTGCTTGGGGGCAACCTCTCTCAACCTCACCACTCACAGCCTTCGGAACTGCATTTTCTCTATTCCTCTGTCAAAAGTGAGATCTTTGGCTGCAAACAAGCCAGGAGTACATGCAATTCCTCTCCACTAGCCAGTTCTCAAACTTGTGCACAAAGTCGTGAATAGCAGAATAGCAGAGCATCGATAACCTTCCTCTTATTATTTATTTAGGCTCTGCGGCTGACGCATGTGGCACTGCAACCTACGTTCCTCTTTAACTTTCCGACAAAGAACCTGCTTACTTTGAAGATTGTCCACTTGACGAGATAGTTACCAAAGACGAGTCTTGTACAAATCGAATAGGTATATCCAACATGGAGGCATCCATAAAAATTGGTCAGAAGCAGGGGAAAGATATCATCTCGAAAGATGACGTAAATTTGAAGGAGACACTCTCGTGGAAATCGAAATCCTGGTTCAGAACTCTTAAAGATCAGGTCATTTCATGAGCTAGGCTTGGCTAAAGCTGGAATCTGTCAACTTCAATGCTCCAAGTCGAAATGCCGCCTATAGTAGAACCACACTCAACTGCTATTGACTTGCATTAATTTCCTCCATAATGGCTTCAAATAAACACCAGCTAAGCACGCAATTACAGATGGCACAACACATCCCTCCCTAACTGCATTCTTTTCCAACAAAAAGTTCAACTCCCCCCTCTCTCTCTCTTTCTCTCTGTGTCCCCCCAATAAATCTCTAGAATCCCTTAGAATGGGTACCACTCCACTCATAACTTACACAAACCATACCCAGGATGCCAGCAGGACCTCATTTGTTCATCGCATGACCCTTCACCGAACCATTGAAGTTTCCATTTTATTTATGGTCCCGTTCATTGTTTGTTAATTGCTTTTTCATGCCCCCTATTCAGTAATTTATATTAATTTCGTTTTTATCTCCCGTCTACTCCATTGGTAGCAGCCCTTTGATGTTAAAAAGCTTTCCATTCAGGACTTGTTTTCGTCAGCGAATAGCTGCGAATTGTTGCGTTCCATCGTCTAATGACGAAGTAATGAAATTAAAGTAGGGACTTCTCTGAACTACCAAACGACGAACGATGACAACAACGACAATGACGATATGGACGATGTGCTGCAGTGAAATGATGGTAGTTATGGACTTGGACTTGGTTTCACAGCTACAGCTGCTCATTTCATTTTAAATTTAATACGACATAAGGTTAAAGGATTTCCTCTTTGGAAAAAGGACTGCGCTCTAATGCAGTGCAACTGCAGAGAAAATCCTTTCATTCATCTGTGTGAAGTAATTTTTTGTATTATTTTCCCTGTGGAAGTCTATGAGTACAATGAGATCTGATGCAGGACCACCCTTTAAGGATTAGTGGGGCTGGTGCTTTGTGATTTCATTTTGTAATTGAAAGGAGCTGTGCAATAATGAAGTGAAATTAAATGACTTTGCAATCCTTTCGAGTCTGAAATAGTACCGAACCGAAACGTTGTTTCAGTAGTTGTTTTCCAAACTTCCCCTCCCCCCTTCAGTAAACTGCCAAAGTACAGACAAAACACGTATCGATACGTATCCCCCACAACAATATCCTTTCGATTGTTGTAAATTGAAACCAACCAGAGGTGTCTCAATGCCATGTTGGACACTGAAATGCTTTAGTTCTCCATTCGAGCGACAAACCTTCGACAATAGGATCAATGCCATCAGGCAATGTCCTACAAGACATTCGTATTGTCACATTCATTTAGAATGCAAAACCACATTCCTTCGAGTATTTGCTGTGTTGACCAAATATCCTTCTGGACAAAAGCCTAACTGCTAATCGCATCGTCTGCTCCTTCTGCTATGCGAAACTGAATTCCTGTGAGGGGGCGCGTGTGAAACACTTTTAAGACGCACTTAGGCGAAAAGGAATGTTGACTTTTTGAAAGACATTCTAAGGATGTTTCTTGTTTCTCTTTGATCTTCGAAGGTTGGTCGTTTAGCACTGTCAAAGGTCATAGGAAAAGCAACAATCAATGAAGCGACCGAAAAGTGGATGGTAAGCTCCGGCTTTTAAAGGCTTTGTAAGAAAATTGTTGTCTTCAAAGGAAGTAGATTGGGGACATTAGGATGTTTGCAAATCGTTGTTCCAAACGCTGTCGAATGTAGAAATGTAGACATCGATGGCGCGACTGTCCATCAAATGGTTTCCACGACTCTATTTGCACACCAGAGTTTACCAGTTTTGCAATCCAGCTCGAGAATTCCTTATGATTTGCAGACGAACGCTTAAGATTTCATAAAAATGTACAAACGGATGCCACAAGGCATCAAATCGTAGGATCTTGCTGGAGAACAAGTAAGACACCAATAGTGGTAGGTCATACGCAATGCAACTGAAGCCGCTAACGGAAGAGCAGACCAAGCAGTACCTGGTGCACATGACGAGGAGAAGAAGGAGCTAGAGACTACACACCGAAAGGAGCATGAGAGGTCCTAGAACATACAAGTCTTCTTTACAAGGAAATATGACGCGACCCTTTGAACATCATAATCACCCAGACTTGCTTGTGTCCTCTTAACAGCACTCCTTTCGACTTGTTTACAGTTGTCATCTTTTACAGATACGAGTAGATGGCAGTCAGTGCATCATTTTGGCTGAAAAACAGTTAACAAGGATCCAGCTTAAGCCACTCTAAAATTTTAATCTATTTTCGCAGCTTACCGAGCGTTTGACATTTCCTCAACGTCTGTCCAAGATCTCCTGTCTCTTGCAAATCAACGTTGCATTCCTTCAATTAGATTGTGAAACCACATCTCGACAAGTACAATCAGGATGTTTTAATAGGAACTTTCCCTTGTGTGAAGGAAACCCCACTACCAATCCAATCAAAGGACATCTCCCGCTTAACACTTCAATGCCAGCTCTTCTCTTTGTAAATCCGATTCGTTTGTTGATGCTATCATCGGATGAATAACGTTTTATAAGGATATTTCAAGGATATTTGATGAATTAACCATCCAAAGAGCAAATTGTCAAGCGACAATACAAAGTTAATTTTCCTATCACAACGACACGATTTGTCCATGCATTACATTCTACCGAGGACTTAACTCTGGGAAAGGACCTCTCATCCATTGTAATTAGGAATGCCACAGAAATCCTTAATTGTTGCGCATGGTATACGTATTTGCGATTGTCATTCATACCTTGCATTTTGGAGTCATCAAAAGAATGTCCTGACTTCCTGTGGTATTTGTAAATATGCATGTGAAGTGTCACAAAACGGAAATTTTGTCTCCGGTTGTGTGGTTTTCCCTTTCAATGGACAACTTGTTGCAGTTGCGGCTTTGTGAGGCTTTTAAGTTTTAAGGATGTTACTGGAGAAGTCAAGAGTGTCTGAAATGGAATGTGGTTTTACTGGTGTCTGACGAGATATGGTGTTGAGTTCAGCGATGTGTCCTTTTTATTAAGACAAATAGTTGATGACAAGACAACAGAGGATATGTTTGATTGACTGATGTTTTGTTCTAAAAGTTTATGCAGCAAAAGCTGTGTGACATATAGGGATGACTGATATTGACAGAGACGAAAGGAACATCTAATGATCCAATACACCTCATGTTTGATTTGTGGAAAGTGAAATGGATTCTAATGAAGCAAAGGACAATGAATTTACTTGTAACGATTGTGGTGGAATGAGGTTTCCGAAGAAATTGAGAAGTTTGTCATGTAAATGTAAGCGTGAGAGCCATGACACATGTCCACAGATGCTGACAGGATGTGTCCCCGAGCCCTTCATTCTAATTCTGAGAAAGCGGTGTTCTTTATTTTAGGTTTCAACATTCTCTCTCATAACTAGATGTTTGTCCAAGATGAAACAAATAATTTCCAATGCAAGAGAGAACCTAGCGTCCACTCCTGCGGAAGTCTAGTGTATATCTCTGGTCCCTCTATTAACCTTTGGGTTTTATGCGTCACAATCTTTGGAACAATGTCACATGCTGATTAAGAAAAGCTCATTCAGTTATACGGACCATCAGACATATTTGACGGTGACAACATGACTTATACGCCAGAGGAAACATTGTACTAAAGGCGTTTGTATTGAGCTTCGGTAGAAATGGTGAGGATAGGATGTCGACATAAACGTCTAGCATGACAAGCTTCATGGAAAGTGAGCTTCCAGTACACGTCCAGCGATCACCAGACGATAAAGTACGAGCTACGGCCCAATGCCGGCTGAAATGAAGGAGCACCAAGGAGACAATAGCAGAAAAAGGAAGAAGAAGCGACAACACCGCAGAGCGAAATAACTCCAAGTCCTGATAGACGATGTATCATCATGTGGAACAGCTATCGGCAAGATGAATCAGCTCACGCAAGGAATGACAAGGCCTTGTGTTGCATTGTGGCAGCGAAGAACAGCAAATGTGCATTGCCTACCAGGGTATTCACAGAATGAACAGATCACCACAAAGCGTACAGAATGCCATCATTTCAGGCGATTGTACCAGTGCTCCAAGGATCACATGAGCCACGAAGATCTCCGCGAGATGTTCTTTATCGCAAAGAGAAGCCTGAAAAATGCAATCAGACCAAGAAAAATAGAAGCTTCGCAATGAAGCCGACTGTAATCCATGAGGCAAAACGAGATTGTTATTCAGAAGCTAAGGGGAGGCAGTCTGTGACAAGGCGCTAACTTTGAAATGAAGAAGATCCCAACGTAATGGTAGCTTAAGTCCGCCTTCCTGTTACACTTAAAACTGGAAAATGGATGCAGTTCATCTATCCATATTGGAATCGTGTATCTACAAGACATGAACGTGTTGTAGTCCATCCTGCCAATAATGACAATTGAGAAGACGCATACCGGGGAATATCGTCTGTATAACTAGCGTTTCCCAGGCCTATACTCAACACAGCGTCACTGTTTGCATAAAACTTACCACAGGGGAATGCCCTTTAACTTAAAGTTCACTTGAACTCCTTCCACGACTGTGGATACGATAACCCTTCGTTCTCTGCTCAATCCCAGAGAGACACTACCTGCCTAAGGTGGTTCTATACAGCCAACCTTTCATTTGCATTTTTTTTTTTTCTTTTTTTAATTAAGACAATAACGTACTTGTCCTGAAAAGGATTGCAGTCATTTAATTCCGATTCATCATTGCATGGTTCTTTCAATTACACGCAAAGCTCCAGTCGCAGCCAAGCTATACCCCCACAGAATAGCTTAAGGGTGGTCGTGCATCACATTCAATTGTGTCCCTGCAGACATTGACTTCCAGGAAAACAATAAAAATTACTTCATATAAATGAATGAAAGGATTTTCTCCGACAGCCAAAGAGGATATCCTTTAACGTATTAAATCTAAAACGAAATGAGCTCCAACTCAACAGACAGGAGCAGCTGTAGCTATAGCTGAATACCCGGTTCAAGGAGTCTCTCTCTCATAACTACATTTCACTTGTGCACATCCATGGAGAGCATAGAGCTACTTTAATTTCATTACGTTGGCACTAGACAATGGAAGAAAAAATGTTTTGCTACAACTCGCAGCCAACTAGCTGACGAAAGCGTATCCTGAATGGAAAAGCACTTTTGAACATCAAAAGGATACAAGTGGTAGGGCTGGCAGATAAAAACAGAATTAATATGTATAATTGGATAGAGAGCACAAGAAAGCAATTAACAAACAACATACGGTAACATAAATAAAGTCAGTTTGACGCTAAAGGACCAGACCAATGGACATTCGCAGCTGAAAGCGAATAATGACCATGAAAACGGGTTCGCCAAATTACGAGCATCTGTGGGTGTCTAAGATTGAAGTTTTCTATCTTTCTACTGTTTTCCACTTTGTAAATTAAATTTTCTTTCCAGGATCATTGGCTATCCTCTGAAGGCTATTGTTGGCAATCAAAATTAATCCATAGACATATCAAGGGTGTGTCAGAGTGACGCTCTGTACACTGGAATACTCAAACATGGTGAAGATACATAGGAGCGAGAAGAAGCTAAGAATGGCTCTGTGAGCGTTTTCCTCCCCAAGACACCCATGCCTGGACAGAGTTCCAAGAACAAATGTTATTTCCCCGGCTGCACAGAGGTCCTTTGTCCCTTGGTCCCAAACCAGAAAGACAATGGCAAGAAAGCATGAGCAGTCGTCAAAGACTATAGACAATGAAAAATAAAATCCTTCGCTCCTTACAAGGTCTCTGGCATCGAAGGTATCCACTCAATTATGCTGCAAGAGTGTGAAGAAATGTTCAATCCGTAACTCAAGCAAAGCTTCAGCTAGTGACTTCTACATGGGTACATACCAAGTCCTAACAGAATTTGTATTTGCTAGATAATGGTAAAGCTCCACAGACCTATCAGCCTTTCCTCCTTCTTCTTGCAGACCTTTGAAAGACTGCTAGATATGTATGTAAGAGATGCGGTCGAAAAAAACTCACTATCGGTGGGAAGTTGTCGAAAAGGAAGTCATCTTACAAGTCCGACCAGAATTCAAAGAGCTGCCTGTTTGGTGGTCACGAGATGGATAGGTAGATAGGTTAAAGAGGTGGATGCATCGCGTGATTAAGCCTTCACACGGATCTCTAACGGATCCATTGTGCTCCTCTGACGTGGAATGTCCATTTTGAAAAGACAAGAAAGGGTCTGGATGAGTGCAGTTACGAACGTTCGGCCTCCCTGAACCATCCTGAATTCATCGTGAATTTAAGAATGGCTTTTGGTGGCTTGTTGGACAGCTCGCCCAGGTCGTTGAAGTGGTATTCACCGAAGGCGGTCTTCCTTGTTCTATATAGGCTGGGATATTCGTAAAGGAAGTGGGTTGTGTTCTCTTCCGCGTCCATTTTACCGCAGCCTCTGTATAATTCGTCTGTACTTAGACGCATTCTAGGTCGCCACTAGGCTGGATAAAATCAACTTCCACAGCTGCATTGAAAAAAATGCCCAATAGAAATCCTCAACTCTACAGCAACAGCACCAATGCCACTCTGAACAAGGGAGAAGGGCCTATGGACAACCCATACTTTCGCTCACACTTCTATTCTAAACCGGTCACCCACCACATAGGAGTGTACGGGTACCGACTACATCATTCATACCTCAGCTTTCGGTAGAAGCTATAATGCCAAGTAGGAATGGGAGGGGTGAAAATCTGGTCAATTCCGACGAAGAACTACACAGACGAATCTATCTTCTGTGAATCCCAAGTCGCACCGATGAAATCCAAGCAAAGCTGTTGTAGACTAGCCTTAACCGATACATAAAGTGTTAACAAGTTCATGCTCTGTTGGGCACCGGGAACCAGGAATAAATCAGTGTGCATACATAATCAACATTCATTCAGCAGTTTCACAGTAGAGTTTGTCCAGGCCTCATATGCCTTCCTCCGGAATGAAAAGTGGGAGTGCTCGCTCTAACCTCTGCCTCTCTTTCTCATATGCTCTTCCGAACTTCTTGTATATTTTTTGTTAATCAGGCCGCCTCTTGTGATGTCTTACATTGGTATCGCAGCAATTTGGACCCCTATGCGTCCAAAGTTGAAAATTCCTTTAGAATAAATCCATTGAAACGTGATAAATTCCGTCCCTTCATCAATTTGATGGAACTATTTTCCACAAGAGGTGGAAACAAATTCCCGGGCAAGGTAAATTCCTTTAGAGATGATTCCTCGCACCAAATAAGAGAGATGCAAGGCTATGCAATGAAATTGTTACTTCATGTTGTGAATTTATGAACTACCTGCACATTTTCAATGAGTGATTTTGAAGCAGAAGAGGATCCTTTTTTGTCTCTCCATCAGAGGTGCCGTCCAGACTTGTCCCCTAAAATTTGTGTGAAAGATATTTGGAGAATCCTCTGCTAGCCAGTATTTTGTGCAGCTGTCTTCTCATCCTGGGTCTTTAGAATACTCATATTCTCCATAAGCTTTTTTAAATTTCCATGTCCTGTGAACAACACGTGCATACAATTCCCCCTTGGTTCAGCTGGCCGCTTTTAAGTTTCCCTCGATGGCGAGATACCTGTACCAAAAAACTAGACTGTGCTCTATGGCTTAGCGTACCGCAACTGAACAAATTAAATTGTTCCGACACGCAAAAGAACGCCTCTGATATGGACTGATATTTTGTTGATGATCTAGGCCTATTAACTACGGACAATAATTCGATTTTGGAACTACAGAACCCTCATCGACCCACGGGATCACGCCAGATTTCTCCAGCTTGACACGGTATAAGAGGAATATTTTAGGGCTAAATGACCTTAGATGACTTGACGCTGGAGACTACTGCTCACCAACTAAAAACACTGTCTTGCTCTCCTCTGAATAGAACAGGTGCTAACTCGAACAACACCCTTACACGTTGAAGACCTCACGACATGATTCCAAAGCATAGTAAGATAAACCACTATCATCCAGTGTTATGCAGCCACTGAAGACGAAAGGGACAACTTTATCAGGTTCCACCTTCAACTTAAGGCCTAACGCGGACGTTATAATGTCTTTTTCGACGTCCAAAACAAGCGTTCATTCGAAATCCAACCGCTCTTATAAAGGGTCTTCCAATAGGTACTTTCGAACTTTGACAGTTGATAGCGGCCACATTTTTGAAGTTACATCTGTCAAATTGGCTGTCATTTATTCAGTCTGTTTTGACAAATCACCATGGATGGATATAGCGTTCAACAACACGTGCAAATAATAAAATTGTTTTATCAAAATGGGTGTTCTGTTTGGGCAACGTTTCATCGAAAAATCATCTTCAGCGATGAGGCCCATTTCTGGATGAATGGGTACGTTAATTGTCGAATTTGGGACGATATCAATCCACATGAGATCCAAGAGCGTCCAATGCATCCAGAAAAAGTCACTGTTTGGTGTGAATTTTGGTCTTGCGGCGTCATCGGTTCATATTTCTTTGAGAACGACGTTAGCCAGGCCATCACCGTCAACAGCGGGCGCTATAGGTCGATGATTACCAACTTCTTTTGGCCTGAATTAGATGATATGGTCACCAACGACATGTGGTTTCAACAGGAGGGCACTACGTGCCATACAGCTCACGCCACATTGGAAATTCTGCACGAGCGATTCGAGGGCATGGTCATCTCACGTGGAGGTGGCCACTGAGATCGTGCGATTTGACCCCGTTAAACTTTTTCTTGTGGGGTTTTCTGAAGTCGCAGGTCTATGCAAATAAGCCACAAACCACAGCGGCCCTCAAAGCCAACATAACCCATGCCATCGGTCATATTCAGCCTGATTTATGCGCCAGAGTCAAGGAAAATTGGACATTTCGGATGCGCGCCACCCAGAGAAGCCGCGGAGGACATTTGAACGATGTTGTATTCCATACATAATGGCATAGATAGGCCTTTCAAACGAATGAAAAATGTCGATGATATCTCACACACACTTTGTTTTATTTAAATTTAAAAATAGGAGCGCTTAATGAAAGGCTCTATACATCTTCGCACTTCATCCGTCAGTAGCATCCACGTTGACAGGCTGCGTGGTCATGTACAGTTGAACATTAACAGTCCAGGAACCATCTTAGGAACCGCAACAATGAGGAGTTTTGTGCCAGACAAATGTGAAAGACCACTGAAATTCTTACGTTTTTTTTTGTTGAAGAGAGGTAACAAGCTTTGGAAGAAGTACCAAAGTGGGTACCAAAGTTTCTACAGAGATGCTACGGACAACCAAAACAACTTGTTTCCTACAGAGACTGATGCCTTCAAAGATGTCAAAACTGTTAAATTTTCAGCTCCAATTAGTAGCTTAACGGCAGTGATTTTCCCCATCAAACATGTCAATCAAAACCCATAAGCCTCCGACTGATCAGCTCAAGTCCGTAAATCAAAACAAAAAATCCCGTTTAATTCTTTAACTATACTTAACCACAAGTAAATCACATCAATCTCTAGCGAGAGTACATCAATCATTACGCTTAGGACATTACGCCCAAGAGCATATCTGCCTTGTTTCGGACATCAGCCACTGGTAGGTGTCCATAAATCTGTGCTTAAGCAGTATCGGTCCGATTGTGTCCATCACCCTCTTGTTGTGGGCATTAACATAGTTTGCCTGCAATCGAATGAGCAATGAATAGATTTTAATTACTTTTAGCGAAGCCATCGGCTCTGGAAGTTGTCCCTGTCGGCCTCTTCGCCAGAGCCAGACGATCCGTAAATTTTTCTTACCTCTTCCTTTGTGAGGAGATTTGTATCGATAAGTTTCGTCTGCAGTGGAGCGTACGTAATTGATTTGAATGTGAGTCCACCCATACCACTGAACGCATTTTCGATATCCGATTTAATCACCTGAATGACATCCTCAATCCTTATGCCATACTCACCGTCCTTATAGTATCCTGGTTCTGCAAATAAACACACACACACACACACACACAGAGAGAGAAAGAGAAACGATTTTTATTTCGGTCACTTCTTAAGGGATGGTGGGATTTTCCTCCCGCTGTCAATGGAGTCGTCGTCCACCACCCCTGAAGGGCTACTAATTTACCATTCGACGTGAACATATTCTCCAGAGCTTTGGTGGTCGCTTTCGAACTAATCAATGGCGGATATTCATGGACAAACAAGTATGCACCGACACCGTGTCCAGTGCCATGACCATAATCCAAGCCAGCTTGCCATAGTGGTCTTCGAGCGACATGGTCCAAGTAACTTAACTGTAAAATTTATTTCGATTGAGAAATTTTCGAAAGGAGCACTGGTTTAGGGGGTTGTCTGGTCCGGACACACATGTGCTTGTTATTGGGAATATATTGAGATGACTCCACACCAGCTGCAGCGTCACCACCCATGACCGTTGAATGCACTTACCGGTGTACTTTGTGGGAAAACTGAAGTCGCCAATGCGATGAAACCCTTCAGGACTCGGGTGTAGCTAACTTTTTCTTCGTCCTTTGGTACACCAAAGTGTACTGTTCGGGTGACATCGGTCGTTCCGTCCCTGCAAACGAATATATAAAAGACGTCACAAGTGGTGAGCATGACAAGAATATTGGAGGATAACACCGTGCGTCGGAGGTAAATACGTACAAATGCAACGCGGTGAATAGTTGTGTACAAATGAATCTGTGCACGCGACAGGATTGGAGAAATTAGAAAACGTTCAAGGACTCGGTCGGTTAGATTATGGACGAAGGATTAGGGATGTAATTGGTTTTAGATTGTGGGTGCGACTCTTTCAAATGGGAGAGTTAAGGATGTGTGGACAACTTTGAGCTCGATAGGGATTATGTGCTTAATTAGTTTTCACCAAGCAATCTAATTTTTTTTTTAAGGATTTCATTGGAAAGTGTTCCAAAACAGTTAATTAAGAATCTGTCCGAATTATAGTCTGTGAAAGGTTTAGTAAGCTCGTCATTGCAGCAGCGATGATAATGTTTGCAAGACTGCGAATTCACAAACCAATTAGATAGCCAAACAGCTAACCAAGTCGACCATGTTGTGCAAACATCTAGAGGGGCAAACGTCGACTTGTTACAGCCAAATTCGGAGCTCGACTTTCCAACGAGAAGAATCTGCGAACCGCCTACAAAAATAAATTCCACGTTCGGCACGAGTGAAGTAGCGAGAGCCTACAGAGAGCTCCTATGTGGGATTTTCTCGGCTTTGTATTTATCGTCCATAAATGCAAACAATCTAAGGAACCAATATCGCGATATCACCAAAGAAGTTGACGAAACCACAATAGGTTATCAGCTACCCCCCGAGAAGAATTCGTGGTACGATGATGTGTGCGTACGCCGGAATAAGTTGAGAGAAACAAGGCTAACCAGCAAAGAGTATCGGACATGAGTATGTTCCAGCTCAAGGAAATCTAAAAATCGGACAACAAGAACAGTTCTATAAGAAGACCAACCAACTGACAGTTGGCTTTAAGACCAGAATGTGAGATCTTGGAAAAGCGGATGGAACCTCTTCGACGCACAAGGAATTGTAGATGTGCCTGAGCAGCACGTCGAACAGTTTTCGAATAGGCATAATGTTGCGAGGGTGTTAGGATCCATTTCCAGTCAACGAAGAAGTAATCTCCTCTCCAAAATGATTTTTGTAGAAGTTGCATGGACGAGGAGGAGGAAACTATTCTCCATCTTCTTTGTATCAACCCAGCTCTCTCCTGCAAAAGAAAACTTCATTTAGGAGAATTCTACTTTAATGACTTAGGCGATCTGATAAACACAGATGTCAGAAACCTCCTATGCTTCATCAGAAGCTCCAATGGGTTCAACGAGTAAGTAAGGAGATCTCTCCAGATCAATGTGGTATCACAATGAACCTAGTAGTGGACCAAGTGTACTGGCGACAGCTGGCAGCCACTTCAGCCAAACCTTATCCCCTGTCCCAGCATTCAAGAGGTTAGCGCAGCTACAACAAGCACCTACCATTATAACCTCCTACCGGGCAGTTCGACATAGAGACCAAATCCTTACACTAAGGCAAACCTTGGAGAGACCAACGAATTTCAAATCGAGACTCATCATTTCCGTGACTTCAGGCCACATATAATAGTATTAATCGTCTTGATTCGGGATCCCAGCGAATTTGAGCCAACTATCCCGGGAGGTCCTGAAAACACGCAGAGCTCTTCTAAACTTTTCTAAACATGCACTAGATTTCTTCATTCTCATCCTGGAACAGACAGTGTGCATGGCAGCTGCTGGAATACGTAGACGATATCAACATTATCGGTCGCGCCTAGCGTGCTATCATAAAGGCTTTTACAACAATAAAAGAACAGGGGACACGAGTTGGCCTCAATAAACAAAGAAGCATGTGTCCTCCGCCTAGGGTAAAACCTGACAGTTGACACCAGTAATTTCGAAGTTATTGAGGAGATTACCTACCTCGGAGTAAAAACCAACTCCACGAATGACATCCTGGTGGAGATTCAACGAAGACCTTCCCCAAGAAACCTTTGCAACTTCGGTTTGACGAAACAAAAGGACTCCTAAAGGGAAGATATAACCGCGAACTCTATGAGACCGGAAAAGGCCACAACATGTTAAGTACACTGGCTCGGCTACATCAAACGAATGGACAATAATGCTCTAGAGGATTTTCGAATCATAGTTCGAGATGATAAGGAAGATTGACTCTCCCTTTTAAGGACCAAGCTAATGCGAAAGTCAGTCTCAGGCAAGAACTAGTAAAGAAAGCAAGAAGTAGAGCGAGAGTGTCCCAGTTGTCGGGTAGCATTTTTAAAGTTCTTTGAGTCCAAGGGTTCGATCGAGTTTCAAAAGGATTAGACGTCGTTTCCAAACTTGCTTTAAGAGTGGATTTCAAGACGTATACCAAACTTAGGCAAGCGAATCTTTGAATCACTTTGCAATTGTTGAGGCAGACTTAGTTTTCAACTGATTTTCACCAGACACATATCAGAGGAACATGACCACTTATCAATGAATCGTGTCCAATGCTTAGTTTGTTCTGTCAACTCAAAACTCCATCCAAATCTAGTTTCCAACCGGAATCAACTCAAATGCACAACAAATCCACTCATTTCAGATCGAAATCCTTTAATTTCCTTCACACACGTCCTTGTTAGTTGGAAACCGCAAAAAAGAAAACTTAAGAAACTCCACACAACCGAACACGGAATAAGAAAACAATTTACAACCAACCCCCCATCCACTCTCATCACTTGGTTGCGCATGCAGTTGCATAAGAGTATCCTTTACAGACACATAGATATGTGCATACATACCAATATTGACCACCAGAATCCACTAGATAAATTTCATTTCTCGTTATTTGTTTGTCCGTCTCGACAGACGGTGAGTAGTGTGCCATAGCAGCATGCTCCCCAACAGCACTGATCGTCTCAAAACTTAAGCCACGGAAGTGCTCCTGTTGCCTGAAAAGAAAGGATTACGTTACAACGACAACGCTTACACAAACGTATACACACAAAGTAAATAATAAAATTCCTACCGAGGAAAAGAGTAAAGATGTGCCGGAAAGTAATGGACTCATAAAGTGGAACATGATAGGTTGTTGTTTACGGAATAGTTTACGGGAATGCACTAAGTATCCCCACTCTTGGGGTGAAAATTGAAAAATTCCTTCTCAACTCAACTAGGAGCAGAACTAGGACGCGACCGTTTGCTGTTTTGCTTGATGAATTCTTTAAAGCTCGACAATTTGAGGGATTATACCACGCAGGAGGGTTGTCTTAAATGTTGCCAACAGACATTGTCTCAGGATGAAGTGTATCGGCAAATACTATGTGTATGTGTACACACTCATTGGATGGGGAGAGCAAATAGTACACAGGACCTTCCCAGTCTTGAATACTGGGTAAGTGCATATAGATTGCGGTAGAATTAATTAATTTTCCTGGTACACACACTCTGGTATTTCAAAAACTGACACAATGTACGCTCAAATAATTACCGACGTTGCAGTGGCAATGCGTTAATTAAACAAGAAGTTCTACAACTTGCGGGCAACATATTACCTTAAAGAGAGAAGTGGGTGTGTGCGTGATTAGATTTGTAGTGGAAATTGTTTGAAGTACATAAATTGACCTTAAGGTTTTGTCGACGAAGAACTTTCCTTTACTTCATTTGAGACATTCACTCTAATAAAGGGATCTCGAAGGATAATGAAGGGAAGATCTGGAAAAGAGACAAGAGATTGACGAACCTGGACACCATTTGAAGGCAAAAGTTATGCCGCAGGAGATGTATAGGTACGTGAACAACAGGCACGGTCATGGGAATCCTTTAGGCAAGGATTTCATTGATCATTGGATGGAACCAATGAAGCGTAAATAGAAGAAGAGAAACTATTGGAATGATGCATATGAGACGCTAAAAACAACCAAAGTCTGGTCTCTCTAAGCCTGAGTACAGTCTTGGTTTCACTACTCACACAGTGAAGAAGCCCAATACCTATGCTTTTTCCCTGCATATCCTCGAGCACTATACAGTAGATTTTGCAGAATCAGTCCTCATCTTTATCCTTCGTGATAGGAGCTTTAAATTGAGCTCTTCCACTGCTTCAAAGTTAGAGCCCTTAACGTTCTGGACCAATTTGCTTCCTGATAGCAAGTCTTTGTTGACTTCAAGATCAACTTCTCGGGGCTTTTCATCAATTGGCGTAAATGCCTCTACAACTAGCTCAGGAGAACGTGCGATCACATCAATATTGTCTGCCTATACCAGCAGTTGGCTTTCAACGAACAACCCTTACACAAGACAGCGCATTATCATCCCGAAATACGATGGACATGATTTCGAGTAATGGCTTTCGATGTGTATGGTACACCACGAGTTTTTTAATGTTACGCGGCATAACTGAATCAGTTTCCTCAGGATATTGGACTCATTCAAGGCTTCGTAGAGCTCGAAACAGTAAATATTATCATACGCGGCGTTAAAGTCGATGAGAAGGGTGAGTTTCGAGCAGAAACTGTTTGATCTTTTGCAGGATTAACCTACCAATGCTCGATCGAAAACAAAATAGCTTAAAACGTATACACAATCAGAATATGTGATATTGAGTCACTTTAGATCGTGCAAGACTCGGCTTTTGTAGACCGACATGCTTGAGAAATGATACTTCAATTGTTGAGCATGCTTTTATCTACACGGTTAATGATTTGATGGATGTTTACTGTCAAAACATCGTGTCGGCTTCACATTATATGTTCGCGGCTTTATTGTTCCCTAGTTCATTACTAGCTGTGCCGACCTCCTTCAAATTGGGAGGTGAGACTTGATTATCGATTGGATTTTGAGCTTTCTTTCCATTCTATTACTCTCTTTTTTTATGCCCACTTCAGCTACTGAAAATGCTCCTTGCAAACAGGCACTGTTGTCTGTTTCCTGCAAATCAGTAATAAAGCCTGCGTTTCCGGATTGAAGACAGTCAGTCAGTTGCTTGGCTCTCCTGTAAGACTTCCGAATGTAGGTAGTTCCAATCTCGAAGTAAGGATATAATGGCAGCCAGCAGACTTAGAGCACAAAAGAGGTGACGCTATAATTTCGGAGGCAATTTCCCAACCTAATCGTCGAACCAATTGAAGCTTAAATGAAACACTGAAAATAGTTGCTAGATGAAGCTTTGAGCAAGACAGTGACCTTGCCTTGTTGTGTGCTTGCCTAAAAGGAAGGGTCCAGTGAAAACTCTTATTGTTGTGCTGATGAGCATTCTACTAAGTGAGATCATGTCAGCTTGGGCCAAATTCGGTTGCCAGGCACATGAAACTAATGGACCAAGAGGCATCCTTAGATTTTGCATTTCTGATGAAATTGGCATCGTAGTGCCATGCCTGGTAAGACCAACAGTCTTAAAGATCCATGGTATGTGTCTATGCCCTGACGCCTCGTATAGAAAAATATTGAAAAGCTCTGCCATTTGGTCAAAAAATGAGGCGGCAATCTAGAGCTCCTTTTTAAGGCAACGATGTTGACTCGAACGAATTAAGGGCCGTCCGTAAAATGCTAAAATCCTATCGCGAGACTCATCACTGAGCTTGAGGGTATAATCTTTTAAAGGGAATATTACTCTTGACGGATCTATAGCAAAAAAAGGTTGCTTCTAGACCATCTATCTTTGAAGTGTGTTCCGACTGAAGATTCGTGAAGCCAGTAAGTGGTTGTCAATAACTTCGAGCCCAAAATTATTTCTTCGGACTGAAAATGGCGGAACAAATTTCAATTGTCAGTCATTAAAATGTAACCCCCCTTTGAGCTTGTAGGCATGCATTTAATTAATCGAAATCCTTATGGGGATTACATACTTGGTTTCTAATGTCAAAGGGACCACCCTTTGTATTTAACAAGTACCCTTAGGTGGCTTCCATTTCAAATCAAATCCATAGATATTCGATACTAATACCTCACGACACTTGCCTTTTTTCTCGTTTAAATTATTGATTGATTAAGAATTCATTAAATTTGCATATAGGAATGCATTCGGTATGCAGCACAGTCACTCGATTTAATTTAAATATTAAACGTGCTATTATACTATTTAATTGATAGTGCTCTGCAATTAAAGTATCATTTTCCATAAATTTATTTCATTGAATCAATCATTAGGCATTGATTTGCATTGATTGGACAATAACAAGAGTGTGACATCGAACCTTAAATACTCACCCTCTGAATTGTTCCAGTTTTTGTGCTCCCGACAATTCGGTGACATTCTGATTGTCAATGGTTGTGTTCAGCCATTGAAGGTATTGAATCAAAGCCAAGCCATCTCGAATGTGGGCTTTTTCAAGGTTTTCAGCTTCTACTGGGCTTTTGACTGTCTTTATCTCAGCTACGGTGTCTTTGCATACCAAACGATTGCTGGGAATTAGCTCGGAAATAGCTTGGCTTACACTGGTTGCAGCAAGTATGGTTCCTGTTGTTGTGTTGACCTTTAAATGAAAAAAAGGATTGAAATCAATAAGTTTGCATTGAACTAGGTTAGGAGAGTGGTCTAAACAGGAACACCTGCCAATGTTTTCTATTTCAAAACGATTGGAATAGTATGGTATGTGAGAGTGAGCAGGATGCTCTTCACTTAGGTCTCCATCGGACGCGTTGTATTCTCCTCTTTTGCCGGAACTATACGAATAGGTCAGATTTGGAGTGTGTGTTATTTGACCAAAAAAATCTTTCCGTTGTCTTGGTGAAAGCCAGGATATAACCGATTTTATGTCCGGTACCCAAATTGACCGTAAGATCTTAGACTGGATAGTGCCACGAAATCGATTTGAACCAAAAAACATACAATTCCAGACAGAGTCACTGCAATAGATTTGGAGTGGCAGTAAAGGACTCTCGAAACAACAATACGGTCTTAGAAAGACACGCTCAAAGAGACGAACAAGGAAATAAGTGCCGCTAGACAGCACCGACTATGGTCTCAAGGAGCACAAGATGACAGGAGGTGTACCACAAGGATCTATGCTGGAATGGTGAATTGCGACTGCCAATATCTGACAGGACAGGATTTGCAGATGATATTGCCATCGTGGTTGCCGCCAAACTGCTGAAGGAGGTAGAACAAATCGTCAACGAAACAATAAGGACGGGTCTAACCTTAGCGGAGCATAAAATGGAGACTGTGGGCGTCCTATGAACCTGTCACCCAATGATGAATTGATTCAACTCTTGCCAGAGAAAATGCGAGTTCACTCTAGTCATTTCGAAGAGACGGAAATATGGACTTAGAACTTTTTCCTTCAAAGTTTGATTAATAAAGACTTAGACCAGTAGACTGACTAATATTTCCGAAACCCCAGACTTCACCATCCCAAGAGAGTAAGAGTAATTTTAAAGTCGCGATCCACTCGAGAGATCTCTGGGAAAAGTCAACGCCATTTACAAAAGAATCCTTGAAGTTTCATAGAGACATTTTCAAAATCAAAGACAGTGTAGGGGGATGTGTTTTCTCCGATGTTTTGAACCTTAAACTAGAAGACTAATTTGGCCTTTAGAATACCCAAAGAGATTGATTTCCCTAAGCAGAGGATTTCTTAGAATCACCATAGGTGAGATTACAGGCAGACATGCCACTCGACTAGGCCTTGCAGCAAATAATTCCTTAAAAAGCTGCGGCCACAAAGAAGAAAAAATAATAATCCTCCAACTTCTCTGTACCAGTCCAGCGCTCTTTCTTAAAAGATGGAACCATCTCGGATCTAGTCCTAGATCCTGAGGTATCACAATGGACCTACAACTGGTCTAAGTCGTCGGTGGTATTTACTGATTAACTCCTAAGTCTAATCCCAACAAATTGTAGCTGAAATTTACAGCCAAACCTTGATGTGGACCGTAAGTGGAACATAAATAAAAAAAATTTTTTTTCGTAAAACTAAAATACTTACAAGTTCCTTTAAACCTTCAAGTACATCCCCATAGTCCTTCACTGTAACATTTACTTCCTCTTTTATCAATTGTTTGACAGTTTCATTAGACAGCTTATCCTTGTCTATAAACAACACAGCGGTCCTCGCTGATAAAATGAGATAACTAAAGAACACTGGATTGTATCTGATGTCTGATCCTCTCAAGTTCAATAGCCCTGTAAAAGATATTTAAAATTGTTGATACTTTTCCTTTCATTTTCTTCGTCATTTAATGTTTAAAGTAAGCTTCAGTGCTGGCAGCCATTTCCTCCATTACAAGACATTAATACCACTAATCCTGTATCTTTATTTCGAAAAAACTCGAAGGGTTGTGCTGGCCCAACACTATCTCCACCCTTGTCGCTGTTGGGAGAATTTTATTTTTTTTAAATTTGTTTTTAGCTGCTTACATGCGATATCGTCTAAAGTTGTTATAACAATTGATTCGGCATCATCCTCCTTTTTGATTTGATCCAACAGCTCAGATACTTTTAAGCCTGCCACTTTACCTATTCATTCGACCGTGTCCATTAAAAAGGACGATCGTTAAAGAGTAGAGAAAGAGAAAGAGGAAGAGAAAGCAAATGGTAAATATACATTCGAATTGTTGTTGATTTGAATAAGTGGTGATTTGCATATTTATGGATCCAGTCTGGGTTTGGTGTTGGCAGGACGAAACCGTTAAGGCTTTATGCTGATGGTTAAAAAATAGAAACAAAAGTGCTATTAAGTGGGCAGTGGTGGCATTGTAGCAAAGACGGAAATGTTGCCAGTCATAGTGGAGAACAGACATGTGGTGTGCGTCCGTTAAAAGGGTAATTTCAACCCAACAACTGCTTATGAGGATTGAAAATGTGAACCACTAAAAATTTGAGACAGTTTATGAGTGGATAGCTTCACTAAAGGAGTGTTATTCGATTCAAAATTGGCAGTGAGTTAGCTGCTGATAATGAAATCGTCGTTGTCTGAGTTTTAGTCCTTAAACGCGTCAAGAGTAATAGAATAACTGACGAACTTGCAAAACAAAAATCTAAATGTCCTCTCATTCTATGGACTAATCACAGCCTTAATATTCAGTCAAGAACTTTCCATATTGAGCTCTTGCTCACTCGATAATCATGATATCAATACACATGTACCTGCTTTGCCTAAAAGATTAAGCCATAGCCAAGGTTACATTTACCAAGAGGTTGTCGTCAGGGTTACGTTTCTTTATGTCTTTAAGCTCACACAAGATTCTTATACTCTTATCGCAAGCTAAAAGGTCCACAAAGCCTTATTGCTTCAATTTGCCGGGTAAAGGAGACTTTGAATTGGAACCGTGCATGAAAAATAGTTTTGTTATATTCTTTTTCAGGTTGTAGATTCTGGGACCTTTACTACGTCTATACGTAGGAATTTCGTGCGGTTTTTATTGATGTTGTTGCGACTTTTCTTTCACTGCTTTAAGCCATGATTACTTGGTCGACCTACTCTACTGCCATCCGCAGTCAGATGTATAAGTCTGCTTAAGTAGGTCCTCTTGGCATTATCAACCACAAAGATCACATTAATCCCAAAAGCGTCAAAAGTTTACGCGTTGGAAAGTATTTACCCGAGTTTGTCTCTAGAATTACCAGCTTCCTCTTCATTTACACAAATTGACTCCGTACCGCAAGACGCAAGCCATTAAACGAAGGTGATCGATTATCCAACGAACATTTGGTTCCATTTAATACTAAGAATCATATCAAGCATCTGTTGGGGTCCCTGTTGAGCCATGTAGAATGAAAAAAGGCTCGTTAATCTACTCATAAAGTTAAGTAAACCTTGGCTACAGAGCCTTTGATTACGCTGACTATGTAGTCATCATGGTGGCATGAAAGGGAAGTGTGTAAACTCATGTAGAGTGTCTAGAAAATAAGTTTTTAACTAGTGTATCAGGGAAGGCCTTAGCAGTGCTAAAGCACTCAAGAGAATCACTTGGTCTTCTGCTCTCCGGTACTCAACACGATTTCCGATCTCAAGTCGTGATACCTGCGCTTCTGGCAGTCCGCTGTTTAACCCTAGCTTTAAAATATATTTTGGCGTCGGCGTTTGGTGAGCATGGATCTAACCACAAAGTTTTTAAGCCACTTGTACTATAGGCAATCACTACATGAGCATATATCAAAAATCAAATCAATCTTTGTTGGGTACAGGCCTTAAAGATTATGAAATTGTTGACCGGGAGACTTAATCGTGCATAGGAGCCGGACAATTCTTAAAAAGGACAAGCAACATATGCTTATATTGGTATAACACCTAGAGGCTCAAGCAGACTAAAAGAGCTATCTGTCCCAATTATAAAAATACGTTGCGCCTTACTGCCAATTGAGACGGAATGACGTGGATAATGAAACCATGCAGCATTGACCAAGGGTTTGTGTAACTCTGTGCAAAACTTACCTTCAAATCTTCTGTAAGGGCGTTTCTGCTTCTAGAGACTTTAAAAACTGCCCCCACAGGCGATATTGTCACCTTTGCTTGCAACTGACTTTTGTTGTACAATAGATCTTTTAAGGCACAGTACCCTTGAACGCAGCCGCATCAATTTCAAAAATTTGGCCCAAAAACAAATTTAAATTTCCAAATTCAGTCTTCATTGGTAAGTTCCGAGGCTAAAATTATGGGCACAATGGGCACCTGCGAGAAATTGGTGTAGGTAAAAGAGAAAAGCTAGACTGCACGCTTGATCCGAATATTCTAAACGACCATTTTGTTGCCAGTACTTCTAGTCATCCCAACTTCATACCAGCTATTGGAACTGCAAATGATCTTCAAGATAGCTTTGACTTCAAAGTTGTGTCGGAAGATGAGGTTGCTAAAATTGTCCATGTACTAAAATCAAATGCGGTTGGGGAAGATAATATACCACTTCGATTTATAAAATGTATTCTTCCATACTTATTGAGCTCGCTTACACATTTACTCAACCACTGTATTACATCTTCGACTTTTCCGGTATTATGGAAAAAGGCCAAAATCACTCCAGTGGCAAAAAATAATAATCCGTTACTACCCAGTGATTATCGACCGATAAGTATCCTACCGTGCCTATCAAAAGTCTTAGAGAAGATACTAGCGGAGCAGATTGTCTGTCATCTTGAATCAGAAAGTCTCCTGTCTCCTTATCAATCCGGCTTCAGAAAGAACCATAGCTGCTCAACCGCTGCTGTAAAGATATTTGATGACATAAGGCTTCAGTACGATAAAGATTATGTAACAGTTCTATGTTTGCTAGACTTCTCTAAGGCTTTTGATAGAGTTAATCATGATATTTTATGTCAAAAGCTTGTGTTGTATTTTGGGTTTAGTAATAGAGCAGCTAGTCTTATAAATAATTATCTATTGAACAGAACGCAAAGAGTGGTGGTCCATGAAAAGGTTTCTGAACCCAGAAATCTGCCTGCGGGTGTACCTCAAGGTTCCATTTTGGGCCCCATACTCTTCTGCATGTTCATAAATGACCTGCCTAGGGTTTGCAGGAACGTATCTTTTCATTTGTATGCCGATGACATCCAAATTTATCTTTCAAGGCCCATTGGCCTCATCGAAGATTTGATTGCAAGGATAAATGAAGATCTGACTGCGATCTTAGGTTGGTCGGAAGAAAATGGTCTCACCCTAAACCCAAGTAAAACACAAGCTATTATAATCTCGAAGAAAGCTTATGATACGGATGACCTACCCTCGGTTATTCTAAAAGACGTAAGAGTACAATTCGTGAAGTCAATATGTAGCCTTGGCTTCAAAATAAACTCTAATTTATCATGTAGTGAACATATAAATTTGGTTGTGGGTCGCATTTATGGGACACTACGGAGACTGTGGATGTCAGCCAACTTTACTCCCATCGAAACAAAACTTCGGTTAATTAAAGTTTTACTTGTACCCATCTTATCTTACTCTGAAGTTGTTTAACCTAAATTAGACTCTGTTTCCGAACATAAACTACTTGTTGCATTTAATGCAATGACCCGGTACATATATGGCTTACGGAGATATGACCACATCTCAGCTTTCCGGACAAGGATTTTAGGTTGTACTTTACCACAGTATTTCAAAGTAAGAAATTGTATTTTCCTTCATAAAATTATACACACTAAGTCACCACTTTACCTGTATAACAAACTTAATTTCTCCCAATCTATAAGAACACATAACATCGGCATACCTTCTTTTAATTACCTTAACTCGTCGCGCCTTTTCTTTGTTAATAGCATTCGCCTTTGGAACTCACTACCAGCAGGCATAAAGCAAATAAGGGATATCAACAAATTTAAAAATGATGTTTTTAAATATTTCTCTAATCAGCAATAATGTTCCTCCTCCCCCCCTCCCCCCTTCCGCTTTCTTGCTGTCACAGTTCTTTGCTCTTTATTCTATTATTTTTGACTTTTAATCTTAGTTTCTTTATTCAGTTCTCTAAACTTCATATTTCTACTCTCTGTTCTTTCTTTTTTTCTATTTTTATACATACATATTATTATACATATATAAATCTTTCACATACCATACTGCAAAAGACTAAGTCTTACTTGTATGAACCGATCTAACAATAAATAAATAAATACAATGAATTGAATTGCTGATCCAATTAAACTGATGCCTGGCATTGATGTCTTTCGACCACCCTATGATTGAACCATCTTTTTGGCAAAGCTTTCCTATCATACACGTAGTTTGCTTGGGGGTTAAAAGATGAAGAACAGTCTGTCTCGGCTGATTGGCAGCATTCCCCACTACTCAGAGCTGTATTCCATTTAAAAAGAAGTAATTTCTGTCAGAACTTGTACAGGAATTGATGATCTTGCGTCACGATTATGGCTGCAATGCTACCAATCGGCCAATCGATACAAATTAAAAGTCGACTTTCCTCATGTTCAGGATTGGCTTTGGCCAGAGTCTGAATTAATTTGGAAAGCCTCAAAACTGAACAAGGGTATAACGCTGGCGAATTTGTGAAATGCGACAAGATAAGACTTCACTACTCATTGGCCAAACATGCATCTGTGTTCCAAACTGCGGACTATATTGCTTAAGAACAAAGACAGTCAAGCTGCGTCTAAGGCCTTACACAAATCTTTAACTAACCACCCTGGATTCGATCGTAAGGCTTATCTCACTAAATTTTGTTTGGATCGCAGGACACAATGGGTAATTTGATCTTTTATGAACTTGCTGGGCAAGGTTTAGAAGTGTCCTCAGCTAGGGCTTCCATTTACGATTGAATCACTAGTGTATGACTCAACCTTTGTAGGAAAACAACGATCTTGTTGCTCTTAGCAGAAAAGATTGCAGAAGGCTTACTGGCGTGCCACGGCACTTTCGCCAAGCACCTGAGTATGTAAGGTCTAAGGGATACCACATGCTGCGAAGTTTATGGAGAGATCAACGATTATCTTGCCGTTGCTCGGATGAGATGAAGGTCTTCGATACTGATTTGTTGAGTGCTGACAACCTTTCCTATTCATTACTGCAGTGTCTTTGGGTCTCAATGTTCCAACTCATCGATCACACTCTTCTTCCTTAAACTTACATTAGTAAGCTCAGATTACAAGCTCCTACCCAAGCTCTCATTCTTTTGATTTACTCGAACAGGACTTGAATAGACACCCGATTCTTATAAAGTTCAATAAGCATGCCATCCAAGGGCATTTGCAATCAAATAATTGAAGGCTAACTTTTTCATGTGCCCCGCCAATGAATTAAGATCATTCAAAGGAAAACTAATTTTTAATACAAGAGGATCCCTCACACACACACGCACACACTCAGGCACAAAAAAAAGGAAATTACAAGAAAATCTCCACTTAATGTTAATTGCGTATTCCCTTTGATGTTTCGGAAATGACATCAGCCCCACCAGAGTGCCACTCCGTGCAGTAGTCCTGGCACCACCATTACCACCACCAGCACCGCTAACACCAGCACCGGCAAATGGGTGCGATAAAAAGGAAATTAAATTTTAAAAGGACCCCACTACAAGACGGACACTCGAGCATACCTCCACGCTCCACCTTCAGCTACAGCACTCACCTGTAAATTCTATGCCCAATGGAATAATATTATCCCTGGCCGCGGGCGGACGACTTATCCAAATCTCGTCAATAAGATTCCTGGAAACGCTAATTAATTCATGTCCGTTTGAATTTAGTTCGTTGGCAATTTCACGAAAATTTGACGCTTTTACGAGAAAAGGATCCACACCCACCGTTGAGTTTGACGGTAAGTTGTTAAGCATCCACTCTGTCATGTTGGGTACATTACTTTGTCCTGCAAATAGAATGAGAAAGTGGTTTATTAAAAAAAAAAAACGAAGCCAATAAGGGAGACAGAGACTGCGCTAGCTGTTTGTGAAGTGAAGCCAAATCTTCATTCATCACCATCATCATCATTTCTCGAAAGGAGTGAGGAGAGAGCGTGCATTTTTAAAACGTCTTTATAAATATTTATACCAAGATTGTGGATGTGACAAGCGAGCGAAAGGATGCACGAGAAGGGTCGCAACCAAGGGTATACATAATTAATACTTGTTTAGTAGGAGCCTCCCAGTTAATGTGAGTGATGAAGGAAAATTTATGCCTGAGGCAATTTACGAGGCTTTAAGGTACAAGATGGATGGACGACGCGGTTCTGATGCAGACGCTCTCCGTACAAGATTGGATATCTTAATTTTATTGGACTAATTAAGCTTTATGAGACAAGCAATTCAGAGGTTTATGACCGGAATTGTAAGATATCGAGTGAACAAATTAGCAACAGAAAATCAGTGCCCAGACGACAAGAGGACTCGAGTGGGCTTAATTGCTTTTAGATGCCAATGGAAACCATAGAGAGAAATTCTAGGAAATCCAACTGGGAAGGGTAAAACAAGAATGCATTTGGACATCGACCTTAAAGCCGGGGATTTAACATTCACCTTTAGAGAGGCGTGTGGTAAAGCGTTGGAATAAGGAATAAGCAACTACAAGACTCTGGAAAGCAGTTAAAAGAATAGAATCCGTGGAAGACTGGGAAGAAGTATGAAAATGGTCAAAATGCCACGCATCAAAGGATACATTGTGATCCCGCACCGGAGAATACAATGGACCTTTTGAGTTCCGAGTACAACCTAATCTAAACGCCACTCATGGTAATATTTCTGAAACAAAATCTACGCGACTAAGCATGGTCTTCTCTAAGGAGACATCTCTCAAGACACCGACTGAGTTATTAGACTGAGTCTTGTTCATTAAGATCAGCACTCACTTTCCAAAGTGTACAACTCAGCCTAACAATAACACCAGGAACCATAGTAGTTCCTACAGGAGCAGAACCACCGACGGACGGAGAGAATAGAGTGGGCGATCAGATCATTTTCGCTCTTTAAATCCCCAGGACATGACTGTATTCTCCTGAAAACCAATCTCAAAGCTACAACTAAGGTTAGCGTGTCTGTGTGATCTTGCCCTATGGCGGCGGCTCTAGAGGTACTTATTGGACTTACCCCTCTGCACATTTTTGTCAAATAAGTGGCAACACAAAGTATGGTTAACCTCCAGCTTGCAGTAGAAAACTTGGCAAGCAGACCATAGGGTCATCTGGCAATTTTTTGGCTATCAGACTGCATGGCCAAATCGCTTCATTTTGGGAAAAGATTTCAAGTCGAGATCCTGAATCGCTCAGCGTGGGAAACTGGTGATCTTTTGCTGAATATCAAAGGACTAGTGTGGAACACTGATGGTTCACAGATAGACTTTGGTATCGGGGCTGGTTTCTGTGGTCTAAACCATAAAGCCTCGAATGTACTTAGAATTTGTCATTTTAGGCCGAATTGTATGGTTTTAGAAACCTATGCCAGCGTCAATCTTAATACTTGCATTAAGGGGGCAACTGTCATTGTACTCACCGAACATTTACAAAACTTAAAGCACTTAATTCTCACATCTTAACACAAAAGTTGCTGAAGGCTTTTTCAATGCATTGCAAGACTTATCTAAACGAAATAAAGTCAAACTCTGGTGGGTAACAGGACACAGAGGTAGTAAATTTAATGGAGTCACTGACCAACTAGTTGGAAAAGGCTTCATAAGTGCCGAACTGACGTACGACGACCTTGTTTAGTAACAAGCCTTAAGCAAAACCACCAACCTTACGGTCATCATGAAAGTACAAAGACTAGCGTGCATTTGAATCACCAGTGCAATGAGAACACCACCTACAGCAGGACTTGATTCTATCCTCAACCTGCTTAAGTTAAACATCTTTATACAAGTATCGGCGGCTATTAATGCCTTAGGAACAAACTAATTTGATAACTGGAAGACAAATACAAGAAGTTATACTAAGATCCTTCAGAAATATGTCAATCACTGATTACAAAACCCCATACCTAGAGATTTCATAAGACGATACCAAATCATTCCAAGCTCAGGACAACGATGAGAGCAATACCACAAGAGGATATTTCATTGACAGCCAGGCAGAATAATGAAAGTATTTTTTGCTGCAAAAATAAGAGCTGAAGGTTCTTGGAACACAGCACAAGGTAGAGGTCTGCTGGATCCCAAGGCATAAGGGCATGCCAGGCAATAAAAACACTGACGAATTATCGAGAAGAGGTTCGGCCCTAAGTCCAGAGCAAGCTGACCATCCTGCCTTGCTCACTTAAGCTCGAAGCAGAGAAAAAAGCTCTTAGAGAGGCAAACAACCTCTTTAGATACCTGAAGCTGTGGGCTATATTTGACCGACAGACTTACGCAAGATTTAAGCTACTATTAAACGGGCAGCACAATGAGCCATCGCGATGACTCTTTGACGTCAAAACGACGTAAATATGTGTCCGGTGCAATCGAGGCCTTATGCGGTACCTTATGGCGTTTAGGGGCTGTGGTGACGAGGAAGTTCATAAAGATACAACTCAAACTGTCAGTTTTATTTTACTCGAATCGAATGTCAGAATCCCGGTTGGAGCAAGGTTGCCACCGACTACATCGGTCTCCTGGCAGCTATTCCTGATAGAAAACCAGTCAGAGAGTGAAAAAAAAATTCCAAAGTTACCTCGCGTACCAACGAGCCCAAGGACAAATATGCCAGCCTTGCTCTCGTACAACCGATCAAATGAAAGGTCTTTCTTTCAACGGCACGGCTTGATATATGATCATAATTGGCGGAACTCAAAGCAATCAACGCCGACCCGTAAAACTTCCTTCATTACCTACCCACTTGCATCACATGACCCTTTACTCATAACTAACAATCTGATCAGGATAATAAGGATAAAGCTCATAACACACTTCATTCACACTGACTGACCGTCCTAATACCTCGTCTCCAGGACCATCGTAACCTCTCACTTTGGGGGCAGAAGAACTTTTCCCACGTTTAACCAAATTCCCCTTCAGGAAAATTACTTGTCATAATCCCATTAGGGCTCTTAAGGATAATAATAATTATCATCTTCTAATCACTACATCACTGCAAGCCAGACGCAATGGTGAATCCCATTTCCCATCCAATCTAGTAGCCTGTGCCCCATATCAGCTTCCACCCGTTCGCCGCCCACTAAAATTCTACTTGTTTCTACGAGTACGTACCTTTCTTCATTAGCGTCCAGCAATTCAGATCCAGTTGCTGCTCGGCCTGTAGATGATATCTTGAGTCGGTCCACAGGATAGCCTCGGTTGCAGTAACAACAGCTTCTCCAGCAGACCCAGTGAATTTGCTAATGTATTGCAAGCGTTTGTCATGGTCGGCAATATATTCACTCTGCAAGGACATCCACACACAGATGTCCAGTGGAATGGGCACCAAGAGAAGTACCACAAGGATAATTGGGAATAGAGAGAAGATTTTGGTATTATTTCGATATCAGATGGTGCTCTACACCCATGTAGACATGGAAGCAGAAGCACCAGCAGCAGCAGCAAATCTCCAGAACACATGCACATAAAACGCAGTGATGGTGTTTCTGATGACACAACTTACGAACCTGGTGCGCATCGTTCATTGGAACAATGTATGCCTGAATCGTGGTGGTGCTGCTAGTTCCTTCCAATATACTGATGTCATTCATTAGGGTACGGAGCTGTTCGAGTATCTCGCCCACTTCATTTGTGCATTTGGTTCTCGGTACTGCATCTAATGACCTGGAAGTGGAGGATGAACTTTGAATGTATTTCGACGATGGTGAATCAAATTAAATCAGTTTGATAAGGATTCAATGGAATCAGGGAATGATTACACTAGGGTATGGGCTTCTAAATCAGCCTAAGAGATCATCAACAAATTCTTTAAAACTAAAAAGTGACATATTCTGGATTGCTGGAGAGTCCATGTCAAGGCATTCACCTTGATGCTTTCCCCATCATTGCAGAACCTTTCAATACCTGCAACCTGCAGGTGGATGGGTCAACACTAGAAATTGCAAATCACAAAAATAGTATCATCTTAGGCGAACCCCAAGGTGGAGTTCTAAACCCTCTGATCTGGATCCTAGTAGTTGACGAGATTGTTAAGGCACCTAATGGCTTTTGCGTGACTGTCTATCCTGACGACTCAACCAGACACAGTCATAAGCAAACGGATTGTCTGGGAGTAAAGCCCTTCAAAACTGGGGTTGAGCTCTTCTTCCGGTCTTCTTCCTTCCACACAGACGAATCCATAGTAGACGCTTGAACAGAAGCCGACATCTTCTGTAACTTCCGAGGTATAAGTCAATCCTTCGGAATCGGAGACGGATGGTGTTTTTTGCGCAGAACGACTTAAGTCACCCTACAAATACGACTATCGAACCTGCAGAGTGGAAGCCATTAGAAGACTGTAAACTCTTAGTAGTAGGTTCCTCCATAGGCTTCAGGACCTTCATATCGTTGATTTAATAAAAAAAATTCTCAGATTCGTTCCCCTCTTTGGTACCATGGATCAAGCAAAGATCCAAGTAAGTCTTATGATCCACAGAAAACTACCAAAATGCAAATCTCTTTGAATAGAGGGAGGAGCACTTGGATTTGTTCTTTGCAACAAGTCGATACTTTAAGTTTCTGATCCCGAAAGGCGAACACCGGGTTGTCAACTTGTGTAGATTGGTGGAAAATTTATTCCAAGCCTTATAAAAACCCATAAGTTAAGAGCTAGATATAGTTGCTCTAGTGGAATGCTTCAAGATTTCTCAGACGTAGATACATGACTCTTTGGATGGACGCACTTAGTCGATAACCGTCGGCACATTTAATGAAGGTTAAAGGTTGGCATAGGATGACTGCATGTAACGCCAAGATCTCAAACCTTAAACAAGAACTCTGTGCATGAAAAAGAGACCACTGTTTTGAAATGATTAAGGGAATGATACCATAAAGTTGTCTCATTTCGACGTCGAAGAAAGCCTTGAGTGTAGCTTCATTGCTGCCTGACTCAAATGCTGTTTCCACAAAAGTACGCTGCGTAGATCAGAGGAGACGGCACTCCCTACAGGCCACTGGTCTCCTTGAAGCTAACTTTAAAAAACGTACTCCATTGGAGTGTCTAGAAAGATTCAAACTATTCGACCTTGTAGCGGGGCTGAGGCAAAACTAAGCTATAGCCAGTTCTCAAAGGAATCTGGCAAACGTTGGATTGAAAACCGCCTATGAAATTGATCTCCTTGATATTCAAACAATCCGAGCAGCCAGCTTTGAGGTGGATCACTAATTGGTTGCGTCAAAGTTATAATAAAAAAGAGGAGGTACTGTGAAAAGTTTTAAAGTCGGGGGACTACAATCGCGGTGAGAAACTCACGAATGGGTAATAGCGTTTCCCAGAAGATATTACCTACCTGCATATTGTGTCCAGACGAAAAGAAGACAGTCGATTAGCTTTTAGAAGGGGTACCTACACTTAAACCAAGACTAGGTCCATTTTGGTAAAACTGTGAGTGCTACTGTTGGCCGCCAGTCTACTCCTTGAAACAATTTAGTTTGGCGGTGCTGTCAGTGTTCAGATCATTTAGATCATATCCGCCCAAGGCGGTTTGCCTAATGTTTTTAAAGGCGGGACACTTCTTCCTCGTCTCTGCAGCTCCGTCAGAAATCGTTGCATTCTATACCCAAACACTGGATGCAGTGCGTTGTTACAACGTTCGTATCGAGAGTTGGTCTCTTTAAGGTTGAATTAACGCTTTCGTTCTCATGGATGTTCCAACAATTTACATGATTTCCTTTCGTCAGAACATTGGTGTAAATCAAAAGTCTTAGGCGCTTTGACATGGTCGAACTTCCTACAGTCTGTACCTTGAGCGCCTTAATTGGCTAATTCGTCAACCGCACAGGTATCTAGAAAGTTGTTGAAACCCAACAGAATGTTATGGACGTTATGTTGGTTAGCGACCTCGTTCAGAGACACGTTGTGCTGTATACAAGGGATCTGATTGCAGCTTGGCTATTGATATAAATCCCAATATCTGTGCGTGATACTGGATTAATCTTCAGCCAAGAGGCGGCCTGACTAATAGCCGTCACTTTAGCTTGAAAAGTGACACTTCAGTGGTTAGGAAGACCGAAGGAGACTTATGGTCCTCTGAAAATACACCGGCCTTGATTCCGTCTGCTGTTTAAGAGTCGTCTGTAAAGATAGAGATAGCCTAGCCTCATTAAAGAGGACTTCGCGCTGATTCCAAGCACCTTTTGTCTAGTATTAAGCGCTTGAAGCCCATGTTTGAGTAATTTTCAGTTGGCAGCATATCAGTCAATTAAGGAAGGCTGCGGTTAATCAATAAAATGTTGGCATGTCTCACGTTTTCCTCCCACCATTGGTGAGTTTCTCTTAGCCTTAGTGGCTTGCTGCCACACTAGAGTCATGTGACGCGCACGTAATCTAATCACATTTAAACCAAACATTAAGCACAACATGGGAAACATAATAACATACAACTATCAACTGTCTTTCACTACCAATTGAAACTTCAAACTTCCTATTGTTTGTCAAATTATTTTGACAGTTCATGTTGTTCACGGTATACAACAGTTTTCAAGTGTCAAATTGGAACTTCACTCTTAATACACAGTTCTGCAAACAAACACGAGGATTATTTGCAATTTACCTTCCATAGATACTCCCTCCCATCACTAGTAGAACTACACAACTTAAAACAAAAGACATTTTGCTTCAACTGTCAAATAGACACAAGGATGTATCTCGCGCTGTAACTCACTCAACGTCCGAACTAAAACTGAACTTCAAATCGCCTTATAAATTCCAAACTTGTAACCAACATCGTCTTACTGTGCGGCGAATATAAAACATGAGTATCTTGGCGATTTTTTATTTTTCTTTTTACTGATTACCGTTAATAAACAAATTGATACCGAACGAAAGAGCAACAACAACAACAACACAAGAAACCAGAACACTATAGAATTTATTCATATCTCATCAGCGGAGACCGCGCGATAATAAATCACTCGAACACAGGTATTTAGTAACCCATTTGGGGTGAGACTTGCGGAAGCCAATTGGACACAAGTCAGGCACAGGCGACCTAGATTCAATGAGAGATGACAACGTGACGACGACGCTCTCAAACGAGCGCTTTGATTTGTTGTGACAAATGGCAAATGTCGCTGAACAATGTCTTCACTTAATGGGGGGTACACCAGTACAATTCTTTAAATTGAATTACTCGGTACTCGGTACTCCTTAGTGGGTAATTGTGGAGAGAGGTCGTCGAATGCACGTTCTCGTACAAGATTCCAAACACGAGCAGAGCATTACGCACGGTCAAGATCAAGCATCGGAAGCAAATAAAATTTATATTCATTGGATGACTGCGCGTTGGTCGTTGGCACATTGTTTATGGTGGGCGGGCTTGAATGGACAACAAGTTCATTCATACTAATTCGGCTTTGAGTTGATGTCTCATGTAGATATCCATGTTGGTGGGTATTTATGGCCTGAAACAGGGAGGAAGTTCATGACCCTATGAAGTAAGTTTGAAGACGGAAAAGGACTAAGTGTCTAGCACATCATAATCACAAGTTATGCCCATTTAAGAAAGAAGGGTTAACCTGGGTGTAGACACATCGTTAGATCTCATACAGATACTTCGATTCTATACAACAGGCTAGTAGCACATCATAGAATCTGCTTCGGACTAAACCACCCACCATAGATCTGAAGACAGAAAATGTAAAACTAGCCTTAGGCCAGTCTTTGGGCATAAACTTGTAGGTATCTGCAACCTATTCTAGAAGAGATCCCTCTTCGCAGGGTAAGAAGAAGGATTGAACAAAAAATTCATTATAAACAATGCAAACAGAGAAATACCACAAGGTTGTGGTATGTCTCCTCTACTACTGCTAAACTAGGATTTTGGTGGGACTAGACTGAAAGCTTACCTACCGGCCAAAGCGACTGGAGCAATGTGGAGAGCATACATCAACTTATTCATACATCGTTTGCCGATCCACTAGAAAGAAGACCCCTCAACTGCTCAAACATTTTGTCAATAACCTCATTGGAGTGCGGTTCTAGGTTAGAGAAGTCCACAATTGACTAAATGTTCATGTCCACCATCTCTTTATCGATTTTAAACGAGCTGTACAGAGCCATGACTTGTTTTTTCATCCCTGCCAAACTCATCTGTATATGCAGAATGACGATGAAGACTGTTTGCTGCTCCATTAAAGTCGACAATGATCTAAACGGAGACCTTTGATGTCAAAAAAGGATTTCGATAAGGTGACGCGCTGGTTCTTTGCTCACAAGCTAACACCAGAGGCATGATCTTTCACAAGCCTGTGCAAATACTTCCCTATATTGACATCATTGGCATCACCGGTGTGAATTTTGAGGGAAGAAACGAAGGCATCGACAGAACGACCCAATGAACTTTGTTTACCTTGGCTCTGCCTTGCACATCTAACCTCGACATACCATTAGTAATCAAAAGGCTGATCATCACAGGGCTACTCTACGGCGCTGATATAAGATCGAATACTGGTCAAAGTAGTCACGTATGAAGACGAAGATGTGGGTGGTCTCTCTGTCTGGCATGTTTGACTTATCATGGGTTAGGAGCTTTAATAATCTAAAGCCAAACAGGACGGATGGTCTTCACTCTTAAAGCCGAAGAGTCTTACCTCATGCTAATCCGATTATGTCAATAAAGCACTTGCTCTGCTGTGAATACTTCTGGTGTTAGTTAGTATAACATCTAGTGATGTGAAGGCCTCAAGCTGGGTCCTCGATTCAGGTTCGTTTCTGAGGTGGACTATTCAAGTCACCGGCAATGATCATCGAAGCTTGAAAATAGGCATCGTTTACTTGTTCACTTTGATCGGATCGGAGTCCATCTTTTTAATGAGGGTACGAGCCAATTTGTAATTCTCTGAAAGAAAGCAGTTTCTTGACCAGGTTTTCCAGTAAACTGACTGTTGAACTGCATATCTAAGCGACACTTTGGTAGCTTGGTTGTCACTTGGCTATATCATTGAAGAAATGTGCAGCAGGAGCTGGTTTTCTTGTTCTGCTTTGGCTTTGGCACTAGTGTCTGTGTCTTTATCGCCGCTGCCCCTGCATTGCTGTGTGAAACTATAACCCATTCCAGAAAGGAAAGGTAAGTTTGTCTGAGAAGATTTGAGATCCTGCACCCTCATCCATTTGTGTGTTCTTTGCTGCTTACATTGGTATTTTGTGCGTGTCTTTCTGTAACTGTCGTCCACTATACCATGCACCCATAGTCAGAATGATAAACCTTTATTCCCAATGGAATTTCAAGCAAAGACCGACTAAACAATTTACGTCTACCTAGAGAATATTTCAAATGTAACTGCCTCTACTCAAAGAACATGGTGTTCGGTTATTGTCACAACTATAAACAACATTTATTTCTACCTATCATCCGCTAGATGCCTCTTACTTCGCTAAAAAGATTGCAAATCAGCAAACAGCTGATTACGAAATGCAATTTCTTGACAAGTTGACAACTAGAAATAAAATTGTTGGCGGCCTAATTATTTCACAGAATTTGCCACCAAATCAGTGATTTCCTTTCCGATTTAATCAGTGATTGTTCTAATTTATTAAGCTTTAATCCATTTCATTGTATTAATCGTAGAGATTAACAGCTCTACATTCACACGCCGTGTAATTAGACCTCCACAGGTAAGCAATCAACCTAGCAGATATAATTTTTTATCGCTGTTGTCCCGTAAATAACTGGGCAAACAATTTGATTACACTCCGATAGCATAAGTTTGTTTCTTTAAAACTTCCACTGATTAAGTGTTGCTTTCAGTTGATTAGTGAGATCGCAACCTGGCGGCAGCAAATCGTTTTTTCGCTAGAACCATGAAAGACACAACACAAATCCTCGCAAGATTGCGCAAATTGATGCAACAACCAGCTGAGCAAGTAACAGCAATAAGTGCATACATAGTGCCATCAGATGATGCACATCAGGTGAGACAGCAAAAAAATTACTATGAGACTTCTGTGAGTTTATTTGGTTCTTTGTAGAGCGAGTACATTTGCCAGAGAGACGAACGTCGTGCTTTTATAAGTGGTTTCGATGGGTCCGCTGGAACAGCTATCATAACCACCGACAAGGCTTTGCTTTGGACCGATGGAAGATACTATCAACAAGCAGGAAAGCAATTAGATTCAAACTGGACTTTAATGAAGGATGGTAAGGAAAAACCAATGCAATGTGTCCCTTTCTATGTTCGTCTGTGTTGTAGGTCTGCCTGCGACTCCATCGATTGGTGCCTGGTTGGCGAAGAACTTAGAAAAAGGATGTACAGTCGGTGTGGACCCTAAACTTCTTTCATATCGCTTGTGGAAGCCAATTCAAAAGGAACTCAATGGAAATGGTATAAATTGACTTTTATCCCTTAAAATCAATTGAAATTGTCTTGTTTCTACCTCACAGAATGCGCGTTAGTTCCAATAGCCGAGAACCTAATCGATGCCATTTGGGATGATCAACCGAGTCGTACAACAAACCCTGTCATCACATTAGATCTCTCATTTTCTGGTATCACCATCGTTTCGAAATGGGAAGAGATCAAAAAACAAATGACGGATAAGAAGACTGTTGCCCTGGTTGTCAGTGCACTTGATGAAATCGCATGTAAATCAAATTCAGCATTGGGAATTCTTGAACTAAATACATGTACATATTCCCTCTCCCTATTAGGGTTTCTTAATCTACGTGGCTCTGACATTGATTACAATCCGGTGTTCTTTTCTTATCTAATCATCACTCATGATAAGCTTCACCTATTCATTGATGAATCAAAATTGCCTGGAAATTGGATCGACCACTTAACCAGGAACAAAGTAGACATAGTTATTGAATCATATGACTTCATCAAACCACGATTATTGGAGATTGTAAGTGGATTATCTTATTCTAATTGTCATCCATGTCAATCTCTTGTGTCTTTAGATTGAAAAATCATCGGAGAAAATCTGGATAGCGATGAGTTCAAGCTATTTTCTTACTGCACTGATTCCAAAGGCTAAACGCCATCAAGAGGTAGTAACAACAGTCGTGTCTCTTGCGTTTTTATATCAGAAATCCATTCCAGATCACTCCTATTGCCGTTATGAAAGCTATTAAGAATTCAACTGAAGTAGAGGGATTTATCAATAGCCACGTGCGAGATGGAGCTGCTTTGTGTCAATACTTTGCTTGGCTTGAGAAATCCATTCAAGAGCGAGTACCTGTCAATGAGATATCTGGAGCTGATAAGTTGGAAGAGTTTCGTTCGTAAGTTAAGTAATAAAACCGTGTGGACTATTCTAATTGTCTTTTGTTAGCAAGAAGCAACATTATATGGGCTTGAGCTTCCCTACAATCAGTTCGTCGGGTCCAAATGGTTCTGTGATACATTACCATCCAGCAGAGGATACTAATCGGCCAATTAATGACAAGGAGGTGTACCTATGCGATTCTGGAGCACAATATAGGTATGAAAATTGAGCATATAGGTATTTGGAGACATTAAAACCGTTTTGTTTGTTCTCTGCTTCAGGGATGGAACCACTGATGTAACGCGCACTATTCACTTTGGTGTACCCACCGATTTCCAAAAGGAAACATATACACGAGTACTAAAGGGTCAATTGACATTCGGATCAACGGTTTTTCCTAAGAAAGTTAAGGTAAGTTGTGAGAGCGAAGCACAGTTACGATTTAGCCGAGAAGACATCTTTGGTAGAAGTAGAAGTTTTGTTATTTTCCTCAATTCGACCTCTTTGCACGAGTAATCGAATAGCTGGAGAGCTTGTTGAGATCTTTCCTGCTTGAATGCTTTCTGTTGTCCTGTGTCTTCAAGCTAGTAGTATTATTCCTTTGTAAAGGCACTTGTTTCTTTCTTCTTGAACCCCATTGCCTCGTTAAGCCAAAATTGAAGCTGTTTTCACAAAATTGAGCTCAACACAAGTACTGTTGCAGGCCAAGGAATGACAGACATCGTCACCCACAGAACTTCTATCTGAAAAACCTTTGCAAAATCTCTTCCTGACACATGCCGACTTTGTTGAAAAGATCACAAAAGTGCGCAGCACCGTCATAGCTTGTTGTTTATGTCCTATGTCCGATTAATGTCGTTCAGCTATCTTCAACTCTCCCCCAGTTGCTGGGGCTCTTCCTCCACTCACTATTGTGCATTATGTGTCAATCCATCCTTTTTTACATCAAGATGTCGAAGAGTATGACCGATCGGCTGCAACTTTCATCGTTGCATGCTTATGGCTATTCATTTCCAAGGCGGTGACAGTATGCATCAGCAGCCTCACAGCACTTCCTCTTCTGCTTTCATTTGGTGGCGATCCACAATCATATTAGAGAGTAAGGCTAAAGTAATCGTACGAAGCACATCGCCAATTGTTATTATTGACGAAAGAATGCAGTCCTGCCCAGTCCTTTGCAAACTGCCTCCAGTTTCGCACTTCAAGTTCCCATCTAAGCCCAAAGAAATAAAAGAGATCGCGGAGCCAGGATAAACAAAGCCCCTTACGACATCCTGTGTCCGATTCATCTACGCTGAGCGTCCCTCTCACAGTCAATACTCAATGTATTCTGGTGAGTTCTAGGAATATCGTAAATGACGTCGGCGTACGCAAGTATTTGCCATGACTTTTGAAAGATTGTACCTCTGTTGTTGGTCCCTAGACGGTTGCTTTTGAAACCCAATCTCCAGTAGAGCTACTAAGTTAAAGTTAAAGACAAAGACAGAGTTCAGGATCGACGAAAAATATCTCCAGACTCTCCTTTTCTCCAACAATTGTTGAACCAATCGTGCATTAAATTACGCATTAGGCTGTTCAATGTACGGCTATGTTTGTCGTTCTTTGTGTTAACCTCTCAAAAACTAAATTTGAAACCAATTACAGGGTCAAGTGCTTGATACTATCGCAAGGAAAGCTTTGTGGGACGTTGGCTTAGACTACGGTCACGGAACTGGTCACGGTGTTGGACATTTCCTCAACGTACACGAAGGCCCTATGGGTGTTGGTATTCGTCTAATGCCCGATGATCCTGGTCTACAAGAGAATATGTTCATCTCAAATGGTAAATTTCCATCCACATCTCATTCAAACTAAATCTTTAAAAATGTGTACATTTCCAGAACCTGGGTTCTACAAAGACGGAGAGTTTGGCATTCGAATTGAAGACATCGTCCAAATCGTACCCGCTGCCGTAAAATACGATTTCGCTGGCCGTGGAGCACTAACTTTCAAAACAATCACAATGTGCCCGAAACAAACTAAAATGATCAAAAAGGAACTTCTCACAGATGTGGAAATCAAGTTGCTGAATGACTACCACCAAGAGGTATGGGAAACGTTGTCGCCAATTTTGAAAAACGAAAACGATAGCACCACCTTATCATGGCTGCAGAGAGAAACACAGCCCATTTAGAGCCAGGTCTTAGAAAAAAGAGTTTTTGCATTTAAGTTTGTGCGTCACACCGTAATATATACAATAAAATACATTTTGTGTCTTTAAACCTAATTCTCTACAAGTAACTACATCCTAACAGTCTACCAGAAATGTTTATTTATTTTTAAAGCAACTCTCCTGTGAGCCTCTGTGCTTAACTACAGCCTCTTGCCGGTTGAATCTTTCCTTCACCAATCCAAGTTCTCCTGGGCGTGTGCAAATGTCTTACTGTTATCTGAGTAAAACTGACTGTACCAGTTGCGGAATGACTTTATCGAATGTTCCTCCTTGACCAGATGTGGTTTGCTGCGGAACATCTTGTGATTCCACATGTTTATGTCACGTTCCACCTAGAGAAGAAAAAGCACCATGTTCATTTACACTCTAAAAAGTAAACCATTCCACGTCTTACCATAATGCTCTCAGCAATCATGGCGAATTTTATGAATGGTGCTGCTATCCTTGGCCCATAGAAGCGATGGGTAACCTTTTGAACAAGCGGTTCAATCGGTGTTATAGTTTGTAAAGCAACAAATCGTCCAAATGCGCTTTTCATATGCAATTGTACATAGGAGGGACCAATCTGTGTCAAAGAAGAACAAACAAAATGTAACTTAAAATCCACAGCTTTCACATGAAAGTGTATACCTGACGACCGACAACATCCACATTGCAAACCCTCATTTTTGGTATGATTTCCAGTGAATGATTCAGTGCAAGAGTAGAGATATGCTTGCAGTCCGGACTTGAACCCTTCCATCTATGAGACATAGACATGTAATAAGATAAAATGTGTACTTCATGTATATTTACTTACGTTGCAGCCCAATGATGAGTTCCAACACCAGTCAGCGAGCTATCATGTGGATTGCCACCGGCCAAAACACTTGGATTATGAATTGCCGTAAAATGAGCTAAATCTGCACCGTTCTCTGGAATTTCCTGAATGTGACAGCTCACCAAAAACTCATTCCGACCGTGGTAGACAAATTCTTTTTTTTCAATCTCCTCAATGACAGGCAGTTCCCATGGCTCCTCGGCTTCAGCATGGTACCAAATGAAAATAAAACCATGTATTTCCTTTGACAGCCATTTACGAACTTTCGACGCTGATGGAGCTCCACACGAACTGTAGGGTACATTGACACATTTGCCATCGCTACCACGGAATGCCCATTGATGGAAGGGACATTCAATATTGTCACCAACAACTTTACCACCGATTCCAAGATTTGCACCCAAGTGTGGACAATAGGCATCGAGAACATGAACTTCATTCGATTCGGTACGATAAACGACGAATTGTTCTCCCAGGCAGGCGACGCTGATGGCTTCTCCCTTTTTTACAGCCGAAGATTCAGAGATGTTGTACCATCCATTCGGAAACGGTGGTGGTAGCTCACTGATACCGATTTTACGGAGACGTCGCATTCGGTTAATTGTTTCACGTTTTTGCTTCGACTTCATGTTTCGATTACGACCCAGAGCTAGATCAAAGCTTACGTCTTCCAATCCCTAAAATGAAGGAGAAGAAGAACATTATTGATGGGAAAAACCGGGTGGGAGGTGTCTTTGAAAATTAGTTGCTAGGCTTAGATCTGCTTCGAGAAACCTCGTTTCTAACACATTTAGTGCTTTTTTACATCGGTTTTTGGCCCCGATTACGAAGCATAAGGAAGCAAAGAGGAATACCTTCTTTCAACATGTGTGAAGATGCGCTGTCACACGATTTTTTCAATTGCGTGGTGGAACAGATTGTGCATGTTGGACAGGAGTCCGGCTCTGTCATATTTATAGAACGCGACATAAGGCAAACATGCACCCGTCTTCCTAGCTGAAAATTATGAAAGTGGAGAACCATCTACGACTGTAGTGACAGTCAGGCTGCGCTAAGGCCTTACTAAGTTCTTTAACCACGTTCAAAATAGTTCGAGTATGCAAATCTTCCCTGAATTCAGTCAGAATACGGAGTTCACTGAATCACTGAAAAGAAAATGAGATCTCTGATGAACCTAGACCAGGTTCAGAAGATGAATTTTCAGGACCTGAACCTATGTTATTTTGCCAGCGTCCTCGGTTTAAGCTTCCATTGATAAATTCCATTCTCGCACGATTGCTAACCTCTAACTGGCATTCTTACGCACCAGTACGCTTTCACTAGTACCTCAGTGTCTTAGGTTGTAGAAAAGAGCGACGACACTATGGAACATTTCCTCTGTGATTGTCCTGCTTTGCTTGGATAAGGTGGCGGACCTGTAGTGCTGATGTTGTGAGCACTGAAGGCCTTTACCCCTAAAGCGCCTAAATCAGTGATGTGCCGGCTGCTAGGATAAAGCTCTATAGAACATTGATCCTGCCAGTTCTGATGTATAGATTTGAGTGTTGGGCGATAAGCAGAAAACCAGACAAGACGCTAGGTTCCTTTAAAACAAAAATACTTCTATTCGGTTCGGATACCAATGTTCCGTTCTGAAAAATCTTCGAATCCGCCCCCGAGGCAGAACGCAAAACAGGAAGACCGCGACTCAGGTGGCGCACGCAAGTGGAGAGAGACCTCAACCAACTTAGCGTGCGGAAATGGAGACAGCTATCTTAAGATCGAGCTGGCTGAAGACGCTTGTTGGTTGAGGCCCAGGCCCACCCCAGATTGTAGCGCCACCTTAAGTAAGAATATTCGGGTCCTATATGCGAGAAGGGTGACTGGAGGAGAAGATATAACCGCGACTAGCTGAACCAAGATGTGGATGTACATACGTATGTAATCAGAAAAACTTTAACGTACATTGGCTCAAACATTTTACGCAGATGGACACATGCTCTAAAAAAGGGAAACCCTCAGTCTCGACAAATGGGCTATAATGTTGTAACCAAATGTCATACAAAAACCTTTAAGAGAAAAGTACCTTGGACTAGAGATCAACAAACTGCGTTTAAAATAACAAAGGCTACGCATCAGGAAGAGATGAGGCAGCAATGAATCAATTTAAAGCTACTTTGGCTGTCAAAGCAAAACGTCAAGGTGACAACCAATCAACAGGTCTTAAAATTCTAACGCGCACAATGGATATTCCAAGTAGATTCATCTAATTTCAAATTTCAAATGTCAAATGTTAAAGCAAACTTACTCTCTTCCAATTGAGCGGCATATGAAACACCCAATAGTATAACGCTCCCACTAAGATCAGCCCCAACATAGACAGCACCGAAGAATAACTGAACGATTCCATTGTCAGTTCCATTGGTTCTATTAAACGATTCATCACTTGTGATGCATTTACCTTGGTGAAAACCATTTCCTGTAAGATTTACAAAATAAACAAAAAAAAAATGTTTTAAAATAAATTCTCATGAATAAACTTTTGATTACACGTAAAAAAAAAAAATTATGCTACCTTCACTACTCGATTTCTAAATTCGAATGAATCTCTCAAATCCAATTCCCTCAACCTTGGTCATCCAGGAAAAAAACACTCAAAACCTCTCCATCTACCCTTGTGGTGTTTGTCAACAACTTTAACAATTTAAATAAGACCAAATGCGCAGTGCACCAAATTTATGTTCAACGAACTTTATCAACCGAAATGACGGACAAGACTTGAAGTCTGTCATCTTGAATACGAATCAGTTGCATTGGACAACAAATTTCCTCGGATTAAACTTTCCACGAGATACATATGTAAACATAAATCGGATCCGATTTAATCTAAAGTGCGAGAAAGAATACACACGAATATTTGAAAATTTGCCACTACTTCCGGTTTCATAATAATTTCAATTCAATTGCTAACGGTAAGTATATTGTTTCTTTAAACGACCAACAGTTTATCATTGCAAATAATATGTTTTATGAATGCAGTGACTGGATAAATTGCATTTAATATGCAAAGATACAGTTAGCGGACAAGTGGCAGAGTATTCACAGCAAGTGAAACAAATTTGAACCAATAATTCTGAATACAAAATTAGTTTACTTTTCCATTGTGGAATATGACAGTAGTTGTTTAAATTTTAATTTCGACTATCTAAACGTTGCATTATGGATGAGAGATTTGGTTTCGTTGCGTTTTGTATTTTTGCATGTTTCTACAGTTTGAAGATAAAGTTTTTACTACAATTGGGTTTTTAAGATTTCAAGTCTTTCATTTACAGTAGAATTCTCCATTGAAAAGCAAATTGCTAAATTGACAGTTTTTTCAAGTTCGCAAATAACCTTATCAAACTAATTTGTCACTTTTGAAAGCCCCTCATGACTTCCTTCTCTTCTATTGGTGTGCGTTTCATCTTTCTGTGCCCACCCGCTCTTACACGGTCCATGAAAGAATAGATTCCATTGCATTTGCAAGAATTCTTCGAAGGAAATACTGTGAATTATAAGCAATGGCAACAGTACCAATAATTCTTCCCAGTCATTCTGGACACCGCTCTCGGAGGAAAACACTAAAACCTAATACCACCTGAGTTTCAAAATCACTACACCAACACTAGCGCTGTGCAAATAGCATCATAAGCGTATTCATAACCTCTTTAGCACTAGTGAATTATAAAAAAAGAAAAAAGTAAATATAACGTGTCTATTGGTTCCTGCTCCTTTCTACAGTTAAGATACTTATTCCCAAGCGGTGGCAAAAAACCCAAAACACCTGCGCCGCTCTCTTAGCTAGAGCTCACAACGAGTTCCACAGAAACATGGCGACGTTTTCAGCTATTTATTGATAAGAAAACGGGTGGAGTTACGGCATCAGTGATCAAGTAACTCGTCGCGTAAAAACGAACATTACTACGTATAAACGATCATTCCGACGTAATAATACTCGTTTTTATGTGACCAAAACGAGTGTGTGCGATGCCTGATTCTAGCTAGTTCCGGGTAGGCACAGAGAAAGTGGAATGGAGTTGCCTTCTCGTCACGTAAAAACGAGCATTATTACGTCGGAATGATCGTTTATACGTTATAATGCTCGTTTTTACGTGACGAGTTGCTCGATCACTGATGCCGTAATTCCACCCCTGGATTGAATGGAACAGAAACTCCTGTGGCGGGAAAGTGTGTATGCAGAACACGACATGTCCTATTAGTTTGTCAAAACGCATTTTCGAAACCAATGATAAATACTATTTGCTGAACGGGTGACAAGGTGAAACGAAAAGGACTAGACACTTGCGGAAAAAGTCCACTGGGAGCTATTACAGGACACGTATTTTTAATCTTCAAAGAGGAATCCATCTTGAAAGGAAAAATTCCAACGAACTACGTCATTTGAAGAAAGATATAAACAAAATCATTTAATATCCTTTATAGAACAGAGGCGGACAAAACTAGAATTAGGGCTACCTTGCAGCCAAACAAGGCACTCCTTATAGGATACACTGTCTTATTTAGATGCGACTGAGAGCTCGTTCTTCGATGAGAGCTCAGTGAAAAAGATGCAAGAACTGATCCGCTTTCTTTATTCGACGGGATAGATTTATGGACCTCAAATTTCTCAACAACATAAATAAACACTCAAGTCTTCCATTTGCTTAGGAGGGTCCTTAAACTCACATGTTGCAGACCTTCATGCAATTAATGGAACTTATGTATCTTCCCACATTTTGCTAAATGGGGGGCGTATGTGGAACGTTTTTTTTTTGCAAAATCCCAGGAACGTCATCCTGGGTCTCTTTAGTTAACGATCACACTTGGACAAGTACTTCTTCACATTGCAAATAGAATATTAGAAATTTTCGAATGATATAAAACATTGGAGACCATGCAGCCAAACTAGGTCTCCCGTACGACCCCCACTGCCACAGTTGCGAGAACGAAAATGAAAAGGAAAGTCATAGTTACCCAAAGGCACATCTTAGTGCTACTTGGATTTTGCTGAACCGCCACCTCTACCTATCTACCTCCGAATGAAAACTTCTTCTTCGAACATTTGGTCACATGTAGGTGGGCAATCACAGAGAAAATGGAATGGAGTTTCCTTTTCGTGTGTGTTATTGCAACTACGGCAGTGGGGATTGAACGAAATGCTTAACTTGGCAGCGTATGAGCCGATAGGCCAGTGACCCGTGCTAATTGCTGTGATGCTTGCTGTCCCGATGCGAGTTCTGTTGATAAAATCGTTCGTCCTATTTTTATTGTAGGCGAGCTATATCTGCCTGGATATCGTACAGGTTTCCACCGAGACTGTTCCACCGAGAGTTGGCAATGGAGAGAAAGTGCTGGAGGATTCTTACCTTGATGAGTCCCATCGGGGGGCACACTGACTCTGCAAAAGAGGCATCGAAGGTTGAGAATCAAGGACGATGCTTACTATTAGTTGCACAAGATCTTTTTTTTCAGATTTCTTATTAGTACCCTTATTTGTGGAGTAGGTTCCCGCCAAATTTCAAGTTCCTTGCTGTACTGGAAGTTCTCGAAAGTTGATTATAAAAATTTTGTCACACTTTTCTATAGAATGCAACCGTTTAAAGATTTTCACATTAAAAACTAATTAAGAGATGTAAATCTTTTTTAACCACAATTTACAGACTTCTATAAAAACCATTAACTGTATTCGGACAGGCTTCGGTTCCAAAATTTAGTATCAACCGATATTTTATGTACGTGACTTTGAAAACGTTAAAAGAAAAAGTGTTCCCATTGAACGATAATAGGCGTGAAAAGATTTTATCGACAGAGACTCATAAAAAAAAATATTTAAATGCTCCTTTTAATTAATAAGAAACCATTTAATGGTCTATGCTAGTTCTTTAAATTAAAAAGTGCATATGTACTGGAACATAATAAAAATTCAAAATAAATCATCACGACATCATGAGATATACATATACTTCAGCTGATTTAATCGAATTAAACTTCAAAATGTACTGATAAGCGCGTATTTAACTCAATCGAAATGCGATATAAAATCTAAAAATCTCCAAAAATGAAGTGCATTTGTACTCTAAAATGCTAAGTCATTATCAGGTGTAGGAGGAAAAAGAAAGTCATAAGCATTCGGACACTTGAAATATTCTTTAAAAAAATTCCATCGAAACCGAAACCGAAACGGATATTTCGAAAGACACTATTAAAAACGTGCGTTATAGATTATCCTTGCTTTTTCGATCACCACTTTTAAATTTTCTAAAAGGATTTTGATTTCCTAAATTTTCAGTTTTCTATTCCGTAACACTACATCTCGAAACAAAAGTTTTACTACTCTAGCTACTCACATTAAGTCCGAATGTGCCTTTTTATTAATTTTTTTTTTTTTTTTTTCTTTAATTTATTCGGAAACGTTCACTAACGTAGTTCTGAAACCTAACTAACTAATTTGCAAAAACACATTTTATTTATAACGTGTCTGGTTTAAAAGCAAAGTTTATGAACTTGCAAAAAGAAAAAAAAAACAAAAAAAAAATATTATGACATCACCCTATCATGTCGATAAGGTACTTTCGCCTATTAACTGCCCGTGACGTTTCAATTTTATCTAAAACCATTCTTTCCCCTCGTAACAATTGAAAACTGTATTGTTAACGATAACAATTTGGTCGTAAAATGCATGTTTACCATTGAATATTTTGCCCACCTGCCGAACCTATCTACAGGGACGGTCTGAAGGTGAAAAGTTGCCTAATTGGTATACGAAGGCACATATTGTGTACATTTCGTTCTATAAAATGCCTCCGAAGGAGCAGCAGGATTTGAATATCCTGGCAATAAAAAAAGTCAGAGAAATCCAGGCTCCGAAACATCCTCTTGAAGAGGATAATGAATACAGACGGTGAGTGGACTTTATCCAGTGAGCAGACCATAACCTGGGCAAGTATAGGTAGAAGTGGTTTTCCATTTTGATACCACAACTCACGTAACCTGGATGTTGATGCGTGTGGCTATGAGCGTAGTTTTCAAATCCATCCTGTGGATTTTAGAAAGTTTATTAGGTTGCAGAATTTTATTTCAGAAATCTCCGATGTTTAGTTTGCCAAGTGTGCGATGCCTGACACTAGGCCGGGCAGTAAGAGAGAAAGTGGTATAGAGTTTCCTTTTCGTCTGAATTGTTGCAACTAGTGGGGGTTCGACGGAATGCCTAACTTGGCAGCGTGTAGGTTAATTGGCCAGTAGTCTATGCTGATTGCTGTGATTCTCCCTGCCTTGGTGCGGGTTCTGTTGATTAAGTCATTCGTCCTGCGAGCTTAAATCATAAATTAAATTTTCTGATAGCTTAACAACTCATTAAGTAATCACAACAGAAGAGAGGGTACCACACCCGAGAAAATCCAGTAAAATCTTTGATATAAGTCTGAACTATGTCCAAATTCCGAAACTGAAGACTGACAAAAAAGTCGTCTTCATATCTGAAGCTGGAAAAACTCACGCGTTCATAATCTTTTCTACTAAAAACACTAGAAACGTTGATACTTAAGTTACAGCATCAGCTAAGATTTGCTCTTAATATCCCAAAATGTGGATTGTAAAGGTAAGTCTGTCCTCTTTCCCTGAAAACAGAAAGAAGCCTTGCTTTGAATCAAGTAGGTTTTACTAGGTAGGCCAGGTTGTTCTTTGATTTTCTAGGTCCATGACATCGTTATTGCTGTCTCTGGCATAATATATAAATACTCTTCTGAGTACTTCACCATGTTCTTCAGATGTTCTTTACCATATTTGTCGTCCTTGTTCTCCAAATGAGCCATAAAAAGTGATCTAGGAGTGAGTTACATTAAACTGAACTTGAACTGATCTTCTTCACTGGATGAAGGAAAAGTCCTTCAAATAAGCTTTTGTATCTCAAGTGTCTTATCTTCATGGACAGAAAGAAAACTAGAAATAAGGGTGAAAGCATCACGCTTAAGATTCAACAACAAAGGCGAACAAAGGTAATAGAGGAATGGGAAGAACTTTTCAAGCTCCTAAGCTGATCTAGCACAAACTAGATAGAAACTCCCCAGACTGCAAGAATGACGAGGAGAGGGAGATTAACCCTCATTTTGAAAAGACTTCATTTAGTGGTCTTTTATGGAATACGTAGAAAGAGCCTTCATACAAAAGCAGAAACTACAGAAAAAGCTTTGGACCAATGAGATGCTTAAAAGTAAAACCACCAACTTAGCTTGAAAGACGTTCTTGGAAAATCGTACTTACTAAGTTAGATGATTCTCTCTAGAACCCAACACTACCGGGTCAATAAGAGTTCCCAACCATAGCCGTGTGTTCCAAGCAGTAGTCCTTGCCATCGCCAAGGCAGCCCGAGAACTATCAACGAAGCTTGTCACTAGGAAAAGTATTGACATTACGGAGTCAAGCTGCTATCAAAGCCAGTTCATCCACAGTGGTAAAGCTGAAAACCCTCACCACGAACCATAACGTAACACTCTGGTGAATTCCGCGACACTAAGGTATCTACGGAAATGAAATGATGGATAAGTTAACCAGGAAGCTCTCAGAACAGGACCTATCACTGGTTGATCACTCAGTACTGTCCCACTTAGCATCCGTCAAATCTAGCATTGCACTTGACTTCCAAAGATAAGCTGACGAAAGATCAAGTGCACTCTCATACTGCTGCATCTCCAGGAAACTCTGGACAAACATCAACAAAATAAAAACTGGACACAGTCTTGCGCTAAACAGATCAAACTTAACACTCTTCATAGCGATTATCACAGGCCACAACCTACTGGCAGTTCACCTGCGTTTAAAAACAGACAACCTATGCAGAGGCTGTGGGGAATACAGACATGGAAGACAATACAACACAATTTCTATACGAATGCCCCAACCTACACAGAACAGGAAAGACGGCCCTCGGTGAATACTTTTTTAACGGCCTTGGCGACCTGTCTAAGAAGCCACCAAAAGCCATTCTAAAATTCACTTCGAATTCAGAATGTTTCAGGGAGACCGAACGGCAGTAACCACTCTCACGTCTTTTCAGACTTGAAATTCCACGTTAGAAGAACATAATGGGTCCGTAGAGATCCGAGGGAAGCCACCTCTTCAACTTACCTATCTAGTTAGGTGGCGCTACAGTTCAGAATGAAACCAATAAACCCCTCCAGTTAGCTCGCTTTTTAGCTAACTGCCTCTGGCTGAGTTCAAATAAGCTGTGATATTCCTGTATTTCATTGTGGTCCTTCGGGTAAAATTCAAATTACTCTATAGGCCAGAGCGCTGGTGTTCATTCGTTCTACATGTCCTAGCCATCTCAAATTGTTCTTTTTTTTTGACTAAATTGATGCTTCTGTTCAGCTCGTATAGTTCGTCGTTGAATCTTCTTCCCCGAGGCCAGTCAATGAAATTTAGACCGAATCTTTCCACAACAATTGGTCAACATTTGACAGAAGTTCGTATATGTAATGTCAAGGCGCCATTAATGTCAAGCACCACCGGTCCCGTATAGCTTTATCACTATTATCGATTAAATCCACTTTTAGGCAGTTAGTTGGATAGGCTTATCGATATTTTCGTGGGAATTACTTGTATCGTATGGGTGTCTACAATACGGAACTCGTTTAGTTTATCAAAAATCCTAATCGGTTATCTCGTGATTCACGTCAAGGAGGGGTGAGTCAGATATGTATTATAGGGTTAATGGATGAGAGAGAACTGCACAGTGAATCAGCTAGTTAATGGATGAGAGTGAACTGCACAGTGAATCAGCTAACTTATGTGTTATGATGGCGCTGGAGCCCGGGGGTGGACCTGAACCTTAACCAACAAGCAGTTAGTCATCAGTCTTGTTTGGAATGACTGTTTTTGAAGAGCCTCTAATCGACTCTTTGAATGATACGTTATCTGAAGAGCTGTGATTTTGTCTTGTGTCATGTGTAACTTGTGTAACTTGTGCTTGACTTATTCTGTTTTGTTTTTGAATTGTTGACAAGTTTTACCATTTTTAAATGTTTATTGATGGTTGATGGTAGTCATTAGAGCTCCTTAGGTTAGATTGGGTGGCCAGAACGAAGGCCCATTGTGATGCCACGGGAAGAAACCGAATAGGCCATTCCACCATTTTCAGAAAGGATCCAACCTGCGCCTTCCTTTGCCCGGAATGTCCCTGAGTTCTGGCATCGCAAATGTCAGCGGTCTTATTCACAGATCTACGGCATTGCTTTACCAACTTGGATCGTACTGTAGATGATTCCAAGGCTTTTATCGCTATCTGACTACAAAAGCGCTACCAGCTACCACGTTAATTGAAAGCCAAGCCGTAGTTTCTACACTGATCCAGCAGTCGTAAGCTTACTTAGAACACTGAACAGTAAAGGCTTTAAAAAATCAAAGGTGGCACTATCGTGGCTTTGAATTCGCATCTTCTGTCAAACATTCATGCATATCAGCGCTCGGCATCTTCTGGCAAACATTCATGCCTATCAACACTTTCCATCTATCCAAGGAAGCTAAGAATTTAACTTAGACTAACCAAATAAATGCACCCTAACGTATGTAGGAAATTTACGACGTGCTTGTTACCTCTAACCATTGCGAGGCCTGTGTATAAGGCGTGGGCTTGCATAGGCTTTAACTATGTTTCTACCCATTTGTACATTCTGACGTTTATGGAATACTTAATCATGTGCTCCGCTATTCCTGATCATGCAGCCAAAACGGGTGCTACTATCCTTGTTGACAACGTATCCGACTGAGTTTAGCTCTATAGTCAATCTTTAAAGGGATACAGATTGACCAGAAACACCTGCTAGTCTTTAGTCGAAATTCCTCTAGACACTCCGTGGAATATTCCTTAAAACAGTGACTAAGACTCAAGAAAAGACGTATATCCCACGTGTGATAGGGTGCATTCGAACTGAACGATCACATTCTAACGCGGAAAGTCACAACAGTCTAAATTTACAAACACAAGTCGAAAGTCTAAAAATGAAACAACAATTAAGCTTGTCCATTCGATTAGGTTTTCATATCTTTGGCATACAGACCTCTTACTACGTCTTCACGTTAATCAATGGGTTGCAGGTGTTTCCTATCACCGCATATTTTCAGGAATTTGTTTCTTATCAGAATGTGATATGAAATAGTAAGTCTTCTTTGGAATTTAAGTGCTCAAGCACTTTCAGTTTACAGTAGCGGTCTTAAATTTGAAAATTGTGGCTTTTTGTTAGTTTAGATGGGTCTTGAGAATTGTTTTGACTAGATCCACGGAATAGATGTCACCGAGCGTATGGCCTCAGATTGTAAAAAGAGAACAAGACGTCCTGCCCGCAAACTTGGTAAGAATCTAAACCGAGCACGAAGTATAGTCGAATCTTTACTAATGATGTCAAAACTAATTCAAGATTTTTGTATTTGTGGAGAGCAAAAGCATTTTGAGCTGGACATGACTCGATAGAGAGCTATTTCCATGATTTGGTTAGAAGAATATATCCCTGGTGAATGTAGTTTCACCATCATTTGTCCGAAGGAGAGGGAAGACCCTTCATACTTAAAACAGAAGCAGGAGCCTTCTCAACATCGCGTACAAGATTTTATCCAACAAAATGATTGGCTCCCGTAAATACAGTTTTAGATCAAGAAAGTTCAGAATCGATAAAATTTTCACACTTTGGCAGATCCTGGGAAAAACTCAGGAAGTCCGAATGGACAGTCCGCTCTTTTTTATCGAGTATAAGGCCTCATATGACAGCATTTATAGATCCTTGCCAAACTCCGCCGTCTGTACAGGGTGACAATGTTCAACGACTTCACCGAGACCTTTCACTGATCAGATCTTTATAAGAAGAATGACAGTTCAGGGTGCCCCGTCATTTATAAGGGACAGACTCAAATTCTTTAAAACAGCTTAGCTATGTGTATCAGCAGCCAATATAGGCACAACGGGTGCATTGAAATCGGCCCCAACGGATGCCCTTACCATGCTCCTGCATCTTCTGCCTCACGACCTGCACACAAAAAAAGACCGCACTATGCAGTGCCGCGTCAGACTCGAAAAATTTGGGTTCTACACTGAACGATCCTACGGTCACAGAAAATCACGGTGCATTGGCCCGTTGGATACCATACGGCCAAACTAAGTAGGAATCCCATTTAACCCCACTGTCCCACAAAAATGAGAAGGAAACTCTCTCACATTTCCTCTGCAAATGTCTGGCACTAGCTATAGCTAGTCTGTGTGTACTAAACCAACCATTCTTTAACGACCTTAACGACACCTCGGGGAAAGGGATACGAGATCCAATTCACTTTCTAAACTCCACAGGCTGCATCTAGGCACCGACTGTCTCATATTTTTAACAACACACAGCATAAACCAGGTCACACGAGTAGTGGTAACAAAAAGGCACATCCTAGTGCTACTTGGGTCCTGTTGAACCGCCACCTTTACCTACCTTCCCATGTGAAAGAATTCTTGAATTTCATTCCACTCGATCCTCAATTTTGACTGGAGTAGTCTATAAAGGTTAGGGAGTGGAACAGAGGTCCTCATCTTAAGCTTATGAAACAGATATACATTTCTTTTATGTGTATGCATACATATGTCTTCACGTTTTATTCCCAAGCCATATGCATCGCTTCGTATTTATTTTTCCATTTGCTTAACACAAATTTATTCAGTCACCCTGTAGCATGACTAAAATATTAAAAACCTATAAAATGCGTTCACATGGCAATAAGTTTAGCAAATTGAATTTCCATGTGTATAAGGTATAAACACATCGAAAGCATTTTAAAAAGTTTGTTGGCTTTGTTTATTGTTTTTTTCGGGGTGTATTGACCCGAATTGGGCCGAATCTGTGCGATATGTCCGCCCAAATAGACTTCAATTCGGAGGGAAAATTATGCAGTTTAGGTAGGACAGGCACTTTTTTTTTTAATGCTTTTCGTCTCGCCGTGTCGAGATTTGTAAAAATTTTTATTTTGTTTGTTTTTGTTATTTATTTTTCCCTTTGTGTCTTGAACTTGAGGATGGACACCACCGTAGTGGCTACTTTGGATTCTTTAAAAAATATTCCATGGAAAAGGGATCGGCTATGGATGGAATTCAAAATGTAAACGAGTTCAAAGATGCCATAGACAAAGAGTGTTAAATTGAAGGCGCCTTCGGTGTTATGAAAATATTGACCTTGTTTGGGTTAGAAATGGAATGCAGGACACAATAACAAATTTGATAGAGCTACACACATGTGTGGGGATTTACATAAAGTTGTGGGTTTCGATTCTTTTCTAGTTTTTGTCCTCAATTTGCCAGACTGTTTGTTATTTGTTAGACCTTGTTAGCTTCGAAAGACGAGATATTTGCGAAGCAAGTTAACTTTAATGAGACGAAACAATGTACAAACTTTGGCTCATGAAGAACATTTTTAGATTGACAGAATATTTAACAGAGCCAGCACATCATTATGAACTTTTCGCCGAATTTGTGGGAAAAACTGGGGAGTACAACCCAAGAGCATACTCAGGCTATACGTATACAATGATTGTCAGACCGATACGAAAGCATGGTCTGGTGGTGGTGGACAGGACGCCTTCACACAACTTCAACTGCTACACTCAATGTCATCTTGGATTTACTACCATTTCAGCAGAACCTCATATGAATGGAAGCCAAACTAGGTATCCATTGACTCTTTCGCTCAAGCAATTTTGACTCAAAGTCCTATAAAGGAGGTCACCTAGCCGTGCTTAAAACTCGGAAGCACGACAAAACCTTCAGCATGTTCTCAGGCGACAAGCTACTCCAATACTGCATCAACAGAAACTTTTCAATAGTTATCCCGGTAAAGAAGGACATGTAGAACCACAAACCCCAACCATCAACTTCTGACCTAGTTTGCCATACGATTGGATCCAAAATGGAAAGAGGAATTGTTCCCGGAATTTTTGGAGAATCATCATGTAAAAACTTCTCAGTCAGCCGTGGTCGATACTCGTCTATATTCCAAGGTGAGGTCTTTGCCATCAATGAGTTTGTGCGACTTAATCAAGCCTCTCACACCTTGGGGTAAACTATTTATATCTTCGCAGACACTCAAGCTGCTACAAATATCGCAAGCTCGAATCTAGCTAGGAAGAACATGGTAATCCTTCACTGGATTCCTGCACATAATGAATTTGAGGGCAATGAATAAGAATAATGCACTTTCATCGGACCTGAATCCTTCCGTGGGGTAAGCAAATCTGTTTTTTCAAGTCACGAATATAAAGAACCATGGCTCAACCTACCAAGACAGGCATGCTTAAAGCTGCTATTCCCGATAGGAACAGCCTTAGAGTCCTTATTGGATTCTTTAGCGGACACTTCAGTGTGCTTCACAGTGCTCCATGAACCTTGCAAAAGATTTAAACCGTCGACTTTGTCTGTTTACACATCCTCATAGAATGCCCAGCCCTTGAACTAAAAAAGAGACTTCTTGGAGGCGAAGTTGTCCCAATGATTGATATCTTGATATCTTTTTGAGAAATGGCTGCGAACAACCTTCCCGAACACACATCACATAACTTTAAAGTTGTATTAGATGGCAAGACTAAAACTGGAAAAAGCACTATGTAGCCAAATTTTTTGTAGCTCTATTAGTGAGCCCTTCCTCGTGGCGCTATCTAGAAATGTGCAAAGTGGAAAAGACAAATGATAAGCCACCTGCGCTATGGTAAAATCCATCGGATTTAGATGACCGCTGGAACGTTTGTTACTGGTGCTCAGGGATATGTCAGTTAAATGCAGAGAAGTCATAGCTTATGGCTATCGATAGACACCTGGAGACGGATCAAAGATCGTATTTTCCTTAAAGTTCGCATTGAAGCAGCCTCAACAGTGGAGTAGTTCTAACTCGAAGCTCAGAACGGTATAAAAATGAATAAGGTACGAGAAGCATAGCCACATCAACACGTTAGTAACACAAGCTGAGGATGCAGCAAATAGGCGTGGTAGTAGGACATTCTATAGTTTTACCAATGAGCTTACGGATCGAAAGAGCGCGATAAGCTGCCCCGGAGTAAACAACAATTCCGTGAATGATACCCTTATGGAGACTCACCCTTAAAAAAAGCTGTTACTTTAGTTTGACGAAACAAATGGAGTCAAAACGCTTTTCTTGAAAGACAAAATGTATGCTCTTCCGGCCCTAATCCTGTCAGTTTTGATGTTTGGCGCCGATGGCGAATGGAGGGGTATATATAACTGCGAACTTTACGAGCGGTACCGAGATGTGGATTTAGTCCAAAAAGCCAAAGTGTGTCGACTCAAATGACTCATCCAAATTAAGCGAATAGACAAAAATGCTGCGGCCAAGATGATCTTCGAGTCTCAGCCTCCAGATTAGAGACGAAAAGAAAGGACGAACCTCCAGTTCAGAGATTGGTGTAGAAAATTTGAAGCAGCGAGCCTAGGATCGATGAGGATGGAAGCCTACTCTTTCTCAGACGGAGACTCGACACGATCCTGAGGTTAAGAAGAAGAAGAACAAGACGTCGAAACAGTTCAAAAAGATTATACCCGACGAGTGCTACGACTTGGAAACGTCGAACGAATGAACAACAAGGCTACAGCTAAAACTTTAGGTTTAAAAAGAGAACGAGCTTTAAAGATGAAGGAATCGATGGAGCTTAGAAGATTAGTCCAGAAACTGGAAGCTGTCTGCCAAGGAGTCTTTGACTCTTCTTCGGAAGTTTGTCAGCGCAGAAATTTGTTATAGAAGACTCATACTAAAAAAGGAAGAGATCCACAAGTCTTGAATAATCTGCACGCTCCATATAAGCCTATAAACACGACTTATGTTCGTACGTACATTGAACACATAAAAATCGATTTGTCACTCAATCCACGTTACTCAATTCACATGGAAAACCCCATCAGATAAAACATCCAAAACGATCGAGTAACAATGGCCGATTAATTTTTTTTGTGCCTCCAAAATATGACCATCTAACGACGTCCACGCTTCGTCGTGGTCTTCGTCCAAAAGTCCAAAAGATAAACAAAACAAAAAAAAAATAGACCAATGCATTTATTCTGGACTGGAACTGGACAAATCTAGTTTTATGCCCGCAAAAGTGTTCCTAATCTCTTGGGATTGACAATGGTGATTGGGAGAGACTTTGGTGGAAGACGGCGCGCGACGATGTCTAGATAATGTTGTATCGCGTCGCGTCGCCACCAAACATTCGGGACAACTTTCGCATTGTCAATGAGGTCGAAAGTACTATTTACTTTTATTTTTTTGCTCCCGGGAATAATATTGTTTTCGTTTCTATTTTCGGGTTCCATTTACTTTTCCAGCTTCGAATTGGGTCCGATTGGGGGCGAAAGGGGGAAATTGTTTGAAATTGAAATCACAAAGTTGTCGAGAAGTATGAACAACAATAACTTTTGTTTTGGGTTAGGTAGGTAGGTGGAGACTTATTTGACACTTTTTCTTTTTGTCACTTTTTGTGTCCTCTTTAACGGTGTTAATAAAAAAATAACGGCGCATGTTATCAATTAGATCGATAATTTGGAGCAACAACTACTTGTCCGATCAGATATGAAAGTAAATTTAAAAACGAAATGAGTTTTGAACGCAGTCATTGACAACATACAGATGAACATCTGAAGTCCGATCTTTAAAAGTCATCTTTTGACGTTTGACGTTTGATAAACTGAAAAACGTCAGTAGGTCCAAGTTGTCTTCAATTCTCCGAAAGCTGAATGAATATTTCCAAGGTCTTGCCTCGCCTGCCATTAAAGGTACTAAGTGCGTTACCCCAACTGCAGCTTTGAAAGTTGTTCGTGATCTCCCTCCCTTATACACCAAATTGAAGTGCGTTTGCCCAACTGCAGCTTTGGAAGTTCTTCGTGACCTCCCTCCCTTACCCACCAAAGTCAAGAGGTCGTAGCTTGAGCCATAGAACTTCACCTTTCGAGCAATTTTAAATCAAGCGACCTTGTTAGTTGGGCATCTGAAGATGCTTAAACTGTAACGATTCTTTCAAACTTAGACTTCATGTCTGCTTGGCACTGCATGAAACAGCAGTGGTCTAATCCGTGATTACTAAAGCCCAATCTTCAACCACATAGCCTCCCTTGGCTGTTCCATATCTGTCTTTCATGGAAACGAACTATGCGCCCCAGAGAATGCATTTAGTGGAAGCTCCCTAGAAAACAGATTGTCATCTTCTCCAACAATTAGACATCAAAAAAGACTCTGAATTCATTACATTTCAACTTAAAGCTGCCTATACACCAAGGGCTAGCTTTTTGTAACCATTCAGGTTGTGCATGCTATATTTTTGCACGAATGGAAGGACCTACAGTTTTCAATTGAACCTCCGAAGACTGAATTGAGAAGATATACTCTCAGAGGTTTTCCTACCGAGAGGTAGTGCCACCAAAAGAACTTTAGTTTTGTTAAAGCTTTAACCTATGTCAGCTTGCTAAGCAAATAAACGCACGAACCATGAAGCCACGCATCCACAAAAGCAGTAAGCGTTGACCACTTTGGGGGCACAGTGAAATTGTTGAACAGGGAACCAAGAGAACCTCTAAAAATGAGACTCAACTATAAGATTTTGACTAGGCATGTGACGAGAACGAATCAAAGGGAAGATACAACAGCGAACTCTATAACCTAAATCAAGAGGCAAAAAGCCAAAACCCATTGACTACACTCGCTCGGCTAAGAGCATCTTCGAATAATAGCCACCAGGTTCGAAACGAGGAGGAACCGAAACTCTGTTTTAAGAACTAAACTTTCGCGGAAGCCGAAGCCCTTGATCTGGAGAACTAGAAATAGCGTGACCCGGATCGAGGAGAATAGGTTCTTAGGCAGAGTCCTTCTTTTTACATAATAAGTTGAATAGCCCTTTTAACAATACAGTGCCCCCCGGATAGCTACCTTGAGAGTTATTCTGATCTTTTTGGGCGCTTAAGAGGCGAAGTTACCTATCCGTACCCGCTTACATTGCTGAACATTTTTGAAGCCTACAGCTATTGAATACGGGTTACGCAGCTAAGCGAGGGAGTACATATCCGGGTATTAGTGTATAAAAAGTCAAGAAATTTTCATACCAAGCATTAGTTCCACGGATATGTGCCGACTCTGCTCGGAAGATCAAGAAACTGCGAAGCACTCAAGAAATTTTAGATCGCAGTGCTTTTCTGGTCGCCAATAGGTAGGACGTACGAGGCCCCCAAGATAGACGCCTTCTGATTCAGTCCAAGAAAATCAAAATTCTATTATGTATTGTATGCCAGTCGATGGGCTTTATATGTCATCATGGCCAGGTCAGGGAGAAGCTCTCAATAGTCGGTGATGATGGATGGACACATTTCCATGGTGCCAGGTATGCCGATACTGGACTCTGAGGCTAAACGAAGTTCTGACGAAATGGATCAAAAATTGAATTTGACAAACGGTGAAATAAAAAATGACAGATCCACACAAAGGCAAAATGGCGTTCCTTTGCAATTATTCAAACTTATGCACCCTGTAGGCTGTATAAACTTTGCTCGATTGAAGACGGAACCTATTTAAAGACACCATTCCATTTGTTAGTTTTCTTAATCTTTATGCCGATTCAAAGTTAAATTTTCAAAGTCCTACCCCTATCTCATGCAACATCTTCTCCATGCAATGCCACACCACATTCTCTAGAATCCCAAGAAAGCCAGTTTATTATTGAGTTTGCAAAAAGCCTTTTGCATAAAACGTCTTGTTTTTGGCAACTTACTTGGGCAATTTGTTTACTCTCCTCCCAGCCACCTTCTCCGCCTCCATGTTGTTCCTCTTGGCTTCGTTTGAGAATATTTCTGGCCACAAATTTAATTGCAAAATGTTTCCTCTTTGGCATTCATTCTGTCGTTCTTTTTTTTTCTCTTTTAATAAACTCTTCCTTTTCGTGAAAGGAAAAACGACTGCATAATATACAGAAATATACCTTTAGGCTTTCAGGTTAATAGGTATACAAGTGCACACTGAACTTGTGCCTGGCATTGCACAGTGCACCAGAACACAACGATGAAGGCCCTGGAAGAGATAAACTAATTTTTCGTTTCCTGCTTTTGTGAAGTTTTTCCTTGTGCAATTGAAACAAACTTAAGACGTCGAGCTCAAACGAAGGCGGTTTTTTAGTCAAAAGGAAACAAAAAAGGAATGTCTTTCGTTTTAGTGGATCCACTGAAGTTTCGGCACTTCACGAGGACATTAATTTAATTGACCAAATGAGCGTACTCTGCAGATTGGAAACAAGTTTGAGAGTCAAAAGATATTGATTGAGCACTTAAAGCTGGTAAGTCCTGCTTAGCTGAAGGAAAAATGAAAAAAAAAGAAAACTTAAGGAGGAAGAACTAGGAAGTTAAAATTCATGACACTCTGCTCATTAATCTTTAACATGTGGACTCCACTGCGGAGTCATCGTCGTTCAGGCAACCAGTCTATCTCTGTTTTTACATTCCGATCATGTATTCGTTGACATTTTTTTTTACTCATTCTTCAAGCACTTTCGAGTTGTTCATTCAATTGGAGATGGAGGCTTGAACTTGAACTTGCAGTTCTTTTGTAAATTGTTTCGTAGTTGCGTTGCACTATATGATCGACTTGGAGTGATCTTGATCTTGATTTCGATCAATTGTGTGACTTTTCTCTGTTTATACTCGTATTCAAATCATTTTCGTTGAAGATTGGTGGGCGGAATGGTAATAAGAGGTTTGTTGTGGTGAATAGGGGAATAAGATGAGAAGTGAAGCTTTGTAAGACTTTGTTTCAATCATTAATCAATGTGTAAGTGTTGGATTAGATTCGAAGACCCTACAAAATAGCTGATGATGGTTAGATTAAGGGTATTCATAGCCCCACTAGCGCTAGTGAATTATAAAAAAGTAAAACCTTCTCGTGATGCTAGGCACGGGTTGAAAACCAATTACTTACTATCGCTACAGTTAGGTGTAAACCTAGACTTCTACCAATAAAACCCTTTACTTAGTACACGCCTCGTCCTTAGGAAATCGCTTCTAGTTGCCCACTCCAAGTTGGCCAATGTCCCATTATACTTACTTGCGACACATAAGACGAGGTCTTCCTCTTCCGCATTTCCCTTTCAAAAACTTTATGGACCGGAGGGTTGTTGTCGTACCGCTTCATATCTCCCAATCTCAGAAGTCCAATACACAGCATTTCTTAACTTGGTCATTACTGCTGTACAGCTTGTATTTTTTTATCGTTTTTCAAAGCAAGTCAACGCCAGCGGGGCTAAGGATATCTTCATCCGCCTTCTACACCATAGAATAGGATTGTTATATTTTGAGTTCTAGAATCTGCGAAAATTTGGTCTATGTTGGACTTTGCCAGTCTAAAACTGCACTGATATCAGCTTTTTGACGAATTGTTCCAATTGATCACATAATATGGCGGATACGACCTGCTATGCGATGGTGAGGAGAATGATGCTTATGCAGTTGTGCAGTTTAGATAGTCTCCTTTTTTGAAGCACAAAAAGATGAAGAAAGGGGGAATTGATAGATAAAAAATGACATAACGATGGACGATGTACAAAAGAAGGCACCAACCAAATAGACTCCAAAATCAAAAGGCAGACAGGCAACCACATTAAATAGATTCTAAGCTAAAGGACCTACCACCAAAAGAATGAGCATCCATCACGTCATCGACATCGATAAGGTGGGCGTCGGCGAAGTACGGAAGACTGACGTTGCCAAAAAGGGGCCTAAATTGTCATGGAGTAGATTTCAGGGTAATCCGGCGGTGCTAGCTGTAGTCAAGTCAAGCCAAACGAGCAATATTCCTTTTATGAGGTCAAGTTGATGGAGGAGGGCAATTTTTTCGCACATTCATTGACGAGGTGGAAGCGTGGAGTTAGCAAGGTAGACTGCAAACATTTATTACCGCATGACTTTACAAAAGCCGTAATTCCCTCCCTCAAGACCAAAGGCAAAGAATAATCTTCCGGACCTGGTGATGGAATTCCTCAAACCGAAAATTTGTAGGTGCAGTAGGAAAACTGGGAGGAAGCAGTCAAGGTCACACCAATAGTAGCCTCAAAGGCTTCACCATCCTGTTGGACGAAGCGCCAGAGCCATTGCGAAAGAAACAGCAGATGAGGTTGTTTTATGGAGCAGGTGCTTCTAAACGATTTTGGACATAAAAAGACCAGAGTAGCGAAGCGGAGCGGTAGCGGAGCGGTAGCGGAGCGGTAGCGGAGCTAAGCGGTGCAATGCAGATTCCCAATATGGGGATTTTGGTTTTGGAGATTTTGGTTTGGGGATTTTAGTTTGAGGTTCTTAATTTTGGAGTTTTCGTACCCAACCCTGTGTTTCAAGGCACGAATGATGGGCTGGCCAACCTTTGCCAATAACATCTCGGGTTCTTGACGAACCTTATCCGAGAGAGATGTTGGGAAAGAGAGTGCGTATAGGGTTAAGTATAGAATAGTTAAGATATAGCTTTAAGTATAGTTTAGGTCTAGTTTAGGCTAGTAAACTTAGAAACGTGAACAATTTTTCCGGTCTTTTTCCTGGGTATTGGCATAGGTTTTTGGACAAATATTCTTTCTTTTCTTTAACCGACAAACATGCCGGCGTCCTCCTCACCTGTACCAAAGTTTCCTCCATGGCTCTACCCTGGCTCACAATAATGGCTTGCAATAAACTCCAGCACGAAAAGGAGGCGATGGACGCCATGGAGGAGGAATGTACATAATCTAAGACAATCGTCTCAGAAAACTTAAAACGGAGCAACTGGACATTGCAAGGTTAGAAATTGTGTCACAGCCATAAATAATCATTTCAGCTTAGAAAACACCGAATGATGGAGGTTTAAGGAAGAGACAGAACCCTAACGATGGCATCCGCTTACCTTCTCTACGGTGACGGCATAGATATCTCCTCGGAAAATCAAGGAGGCCTAATAACAGCGACCCGACATGGTAGCAAAAACCTATAAGTCCTACGCTGCGATACTAAAGTCTACCGTATCTTGTCTTAACCCACACTGAAATCAATTTTGGAGGCGAGGCTTTGTCCTATACAAGTTGCTAACTGAAGAGTATCAAACAAAGCTTTGATATATACCACTCACAGAAGAGCTGCAAAAGCTGCATATCGAACAACACGCATTCCATTACAGAAGCATGTGGGCTTTTTCCAACTTCTCAATCAATACTCATTCCATCATGAGCAATTCCCGTCATTAGTCAAGCTTATCCTAAACAAAAACCCGCCTTAAATTTATCAAACCATTTCCCTCGGTGTACACAGTATTGCATAAGCCTAACGTGAGCTCAACTTATGCTTCCCGTACACAACACCACATTATCGCACACACTCCTTTCCATAAAGGAAATGACACTGAAGACCTGATTTTGTTTTCGTTCTTACGCCATAGCATGCAACTTCCCGTTCCCTGCCTCCTTGCTGATGTTTACGCAATAACTCCATTTGCATGTGTGCTTCCTTCTTGGGCTTTAGGTCAAAGAACTTGCTGCAGTTGCCTCGCGAACATCCCGAAGAATGAAACAAGAACTACAGCGAGAGAGTGCCTCCAGGGTATCTGCACACTTGTCCGTTCGTGGAATGTTTGATGTAATTTGCATTACACAGCAAAACAGGACCATGGCACATCCTTTCATTTAAATTTTCGGGTTGAAGCATGCTGCTATGGCTATTCTCAGCACGTTTGGGACCAGGAAAAAAAAAAAACAATAAATGCATCCCGTCAAATGAATTACGATTCGGTTTGCTGGAAGGAGTCACTTTAACCGGTTACACCTCACATGTAGCACACCCGTCCAAAACGTGCCGGGATTACACTCAGGAGAGGGGGGCGAATGTAGAAGCTTTCCTGTCGCGTTCCACAATCCCAGAATCGATAGTGAATTAAAAAGTGAAGTGATCTTCCTCGTCGCCTTATCACCACCGTCAAGAGGGAAGGATGTCATAAAAGGAAAAGTGAAGACCGGTTGGTCAATTGCTGGGTTGGTTTGTTTGCATTTTGTTCTGATTCCGGAGGAGGACGAACAGGTCCCATCCACATCTAATTGATGCACGATCGTGACGGAGTTCTTGATGATGCAGATTTCCCTTTTTGTGGGGCGGTGGCGATCGCGTGCACAAGTAAAAGGCGGCAAGATTCATGTTACGAGAGTATAGTAACGTGATTAACAATTTATTTATTTTTTTCACTCACTGATTTCGTAACGCGATTACGAAGTAAATTCAGAACGCTCGCTTCGGGGGGTGTGTGCTTTGAATTTATTTTTGGAAATGCTTGACTGACACGTACCCGAGTGCATGTACATAAATGGAATTTTTAATTTCGTCTTGGATTTGATTCTTATTTTAAGGTACTTCTCCGGCCAGGAATGAGGAAGACATACACACCCAAAATATCGTTCCCAAGTGAAAGGAGTGATCGAGAACATTTCGATTTGAAAGTGACATGGGAAAGGTTTTGGTTTTTTTTTTGCTGACTGTAAGTATTTCATGTTCCAAGTCCAAAGGTTAGAATTATCACAGTTTGTGCAACGTTTGTTGGGAATAAAGAGGAATTACGGAAGAAAAATCATTTTCGACAACTCAGAGGAAAAATCCATATGACGACCTTGATACGAAGCGAAACTGTCAACGTCGCACAATGCATTTCTCTGCACTTCCATGTGCAACACGAGCTTGCGAACCAGAAATGTCAACAAGGATATTTGATCACTAAGCTATAAGTATGTGGGTATATAGGGAATGCATTCGAGATATATTGAATTTCATAAAAAAAAAAAAATTAAAGTGCTGTCCGCATATGAATTTTCGTATTCACGTGCTGAAATTCAGATGAGTAAACTTAAATTAGGGATTTGGAGACAATTGGATAATATTTGAGGAAATAGAAGTGAAAATCGTTGAAGATATCCTGTTGCACTGACCTTGGGAAGTAGCTTTTGATGCTATGGACTCACGGAAGTTAGAATAATGAAAACTGATAGTGTTTACAAGCATGGTGGTCATTCGTTGGATATACATATATATTATTCAATTCAAGACGTTTTCAATAGTTTAATTCTGTAATTAGGGTTCTACAAATAAAGTGAAATTCAATGCTTCCGAAATCTTCTGTCACTTAAGCGAAACTCAAACCTCGAACTATTTTATCCATTAATGGTAGGTACCTGCGCATTATAGTAGAGCCTTCACCTTCTAGTAATAAATTCTTAAGACAAGACTGTTGCTGAACTTGTAAGCAATACAGTACTTCCAACGTCAGCCTCAGACTTGAGTATAGACTGCTTTTATGTTCATCATTAGTAAAGTCGTCATATCCTATCCATCCATTGTGTGGTGGGTAAAAGACCTTAGCAGACTTAATTCATTAACGGACGAATCAAAGATGGAAATGGCCAATGGTGCTGTAGTCTTTGAGCTCAACATCACAGTCTCGAAATCTATGGGCACGTGATCAACCTATGACTATCGTAACATTGATGTCAAATTTTCAACCTTCTAATTGAGTTGACTTTGCTGATGTCGTTCTTTTACTTAAATATCTAAGATATTTTATTAGCGTGCGATAAAGGGTTTATGACTTCTCCTAAACTAAAGCACGGGCAGTAGGGAAATAATAAGAGAGACGAAGGAGATACAGCTTCACGTTGGTTTTTAATGTTTGCCGATCATCTCTTATAGAGATGGCGTGTCAGTTCCATATGGCGGGGCATAGAGATGTTCCAGAGAACTGTAAGGCAGACGAACTCGCTTGATACCGAACAACTATACCCATGCTTCCAGATAAAGGCACCTTGGGTATACCAATCGCTACATGTAAACTTAAATTCAAGCTGGATCCTATCGAAGAGTATAACTTGTCTAGCGACAAAGCAGATTTGGGCACGGCTGGATATGGAAGGCTCTAATCTAATCAGAGCCGTAGGAGGTGTCATCACGGTACACTGTCTAAACGATTTTTTTTGTAGAAGCTGCATGCAGAAGACGAAGAGGAGAAGGAAACCATTTGTCACCTTCTCTGTAGCTGCTCAGCTCTTTCCCGCAAAATAAGGCTCCACCTGGGTGAATTCTACTTTAACGACTTAGGCAATCTGATAAACACGGATGTTAAAAACCTACTTCGCTTCATCAGAAACTCCAAATGGTATCACAATGGACTTATAACTGTTCTAAGTGTGCTGGCAGCCACTTCAATCCAACCTAACCTAAACATTTTTTTGATGTTTAAGCAATATCTGTGTCACCAATAAGTCTTAATGCGTGCTTTCAATCAACGCCTTATAGATTGAGGTCAGATCAGAGGGGTTAAAGCGTTTTCTGTATCGTTTAAGCTGGGCATCCACGATCACTCATGAAAGACATTCCCGGCGTGATGGTATTTTCAAAAATATATGAATTCCTTCACGCAATATGCGCACTCTGACAAGCCGCCCCATCCACGCTCACGCCGGGAATGTTTTTCATGAGTGATCGAGGATGCCCAGCTTTCAAATAAATCTAGATATTTCGCAGCATTTTTGGCGACTTCGTGTTTGTTTCAATATTTAGCACAAATAACGAGGATGGAAAGTCCAGAGAAAGGAAAATTGACAACAAACTGCACCATTCTTTGTCGTCTCTGGATAGGCCTTACACAAGTATTCACATTTTTCCAATGCAAGGGCCTAAGTATATCCCAGCAGATAAGACAATATCCTCGACAAGTTTAACCACCTGTGACTAGACTGTTGCTTATTTCCTTTTTGAATCAATTTAATCTTTCGAGGATCAGCTCAAGCAAAGCTTTTAAAAATAAATGGATTGGCAGGCTGCAAATTGCAACCAGATTAGGTCCTTTGTGTAACCACACGGATTTGTACTTCAACCAGAAATACGACCCGGTTGCTATGAATCACCGGAGGCTACCTATGCTGATGTCAGATAGTTCATTTAGGCAGTACCCAACATAAGACACCTTAGAAATGTTCGTGAACTTTTTGTTGCAGTAATTGTCAACAGAATTTGTACAAAGTTCGTTGCGATAAATAAGGTGATGATTTAAGGGCAAAGTAGGTGAGTGTAAACCTAAAATGAATGTTTTTTCAACACCAAGGGGCTTTTCTTTTTAAGGCAGGCCTCTGAGCTGGCAAGCCATTGAACAAGAAGCCATTGAGATCGGCTAGATTTCTTGCTAAAAGATGATCAACAGAGTATGTGATGGGGGGAAATGTATATAAGTGCCTCAAGGCCGAAAAGGTGTGTGTAGTGAAGGGCTGCGATAGGGATGAGGTTAAACTGCTTTGTATCTATAAATTACACGGAAAAGTACAAATATTTTGCGCGACATCCAGTAGTGAGCTAGGGCCTAACTTCTTGCAACTATTCATGTTGTGCGTGCTATAATTTTTCCATAAATTTAAGGGACCTTCAGTTTTTATTGCCGAGAGGGTTTCTTATTACAGATTATACTCTCAAAGGTTTTTCATTATCTGCCGAGAGATGGTGCTGCAAAAAAAAAAAAACCTTTGGTTGTTTGGCTGAGACTCCAACCTTGGTCCGCTCGCTTAGCAGTCCAACGCACTTATAACTAAGCTACGGTGTCAACTACAGCGAAGTGTTTCCATTTTGAAGAGAAATCGAGTGGTATAAAAAGAATAGCCATAGACCCTTTAAGGTACTTAATGAGCCTACACCATCACTTCTAAATCATTCTAGAAAACTCATTTCCTACTTGTCACCCAATCCTTCGGTTACATTGCCATTACCAAACGGTCTCGCCAATGGTGAATGACCTAAAAGAAAATCACACAATTGCAAAACCTTCCGTCGTCGTACGATAAATACTTTTTTTTTACCGCCAAATCCGATTAGTGAATGAATGCGCACCTAGCCATAGGAAATAGTCATCAATCCAAACGACATACATAGCTTACTGCTGCGCAGTACTTGTAGCCTCTTCAGTTGCAAAAATAACAATTTTTAACGCGCCACAATATCGCCCAATTACACCAAAAACGGCGCCCCAATTCATGGCCAATACAACAAAAAATTGATGATCAACGCAAGCCGTTACACATTCTCGTTTCCCTTACCCCGTCCCGGTGTCACTGTCAATTTTCATTGTCAATTTCAATATGAAAGTCATTTCGCAATAGACACCACGACGATAATATGTTTTTGTAATTCCCACTCTCCGCCGCCACCGTTGATAGCAACCTAGTTTTCCTTTCAATCATAAGCCGATTGAAAAATACCGTTGTTGGGTATCGAATTACAGAGATGTTAATTTTGTTAAATGTCATCAAAACTGTCATATGTAATTTTTTTTTTTTTGTAGAACTTACCAACACTTTGACAGCTCGGAAAACTCTACGCCGAACTACTTACTTCCGAATCTCACACTTACAATTCAATAAGTTCGATCACTTATACTTTTGTACTCTTGTCAATTATTCACTTTCACTGTTAACGGTATGGAATTCTCTTTCAAAAACCAATAGCCACTCTCTGTTTTTTTTTTTCTCTCTCTTAAAATGCACTTCAGATACTCTCTTTTGTTGTTCGAAACCAATCAGTTTCTGGCCCAAAAACAAAGAAAAAAAGATAGAACTACTCTAAACGGTGATTAGGATTCACTTGTTATGGAACCTGGTGTTCGCTACTGCTGCTCAGATCGATTTCTTTTGCAGACTAAACAGCGAAAAGGGGGCGCGCAACAATATCAAATCGGTTTTCGGTTTCAATTCACAATTTCAAACGTGTCGCACGGACCGATCCGAGCTCTGGCGTCTATGTATCTAGAACGAACGAAGGAGAAGGTAACAGACAGTATGTGAAAGGAGTAGGTATCTTATTCAAGAGTGTTGCGGTGTGATGAACGCGTCTTTTATTTTATATCCAATTGGCCGCGTGCAGGGCAGAATTAGTAAACAAGACCAATTTCGGTTTTGGTAGATGGTAGCCTCGAGAGAGAGAAAAACAAAAGAAGACGAAAAGAGTTACAAAGTGAGAGATTCCTGTGGGACTCGGACTGGGACTAAGAGACTACTTCTGTGTGTGTGTATCTCGCTCTATGATTTGATGGGTGTTGAACATTTCCATCAAATTGAATAATCTGTAATGGTCGAGATACTTTTGTGAGCGCTTGTATTTATACAGAATAAATGTTTTCTTTTGGGGGGTGGTGCCCGGTGGAAGAGGGTGCTTTTCGTTACGTAGCTAATTGAATAAATATTTAATTGTTTTTGTACACAAAAGGAATACGAAATGAAGCTAGATGAAGAAGAAACGCAAAAAAAAAGGTTTCTTTGGATCTTCTTCTTCAGTTTGATGTCCTATTTATGGGAAATATACTTTGGATGGCATGATTGGCTTGAGCTTGAAGGTAACAACCAAAAGTCTTCTCAGAGTAGAATATATCACAGGAAATAGCTGGAAGGAGCTGGGCCTTTAGGCCTCTATGTGACCTCGAACGGTAACTCAATTCACTCTATAACTGATAAAGTTCGTTTCAACTGTCTTTTCTTCTTCATCACAGTTTAAGAAGTTCAGTAACGAGATTTTATCAGAACAATCATTACCCCCATTGGATATTTGAACTGACAATCTAGAGATCAACCAGATCTTTAGCTTGATGGAAGTAGAAGGATACCTGACACAACCAGAAACAGCTTGCTTTGAATCGTTCTAATTCAAAAGTAGCTCTAGCAGCTTTCTGGCAACCTAATAAAAAAATACAGCCTCCTGTTGTAGACCCTCTAAGACCCGTTCCAATAAAAGAAACCGCCGCTATTGACACAAATTTCTCTTGTGGAATTTAGTAGCTCTATTTTGCTGTTTTTTATAGACTCATCCCTGCATATGCATGGCAAGTCTGAGGACCAGCCGCAATGAAAACCATAAATTTGAACATTCCAACTTCCGGATTGGTTCGGTCTGCATATATGGTAAGTGGAGGAGGAGATACAACGACGAACTGTACAGCGATATCGACTTAGTCAGAAGAGTGAAGGTCAAACGATTGAGGTGGCTGAGTCGTGTAAAGCGGATGGACACCAATGCTCAGGCCTAGAAAATCTATGAATCCGCCCCCAAGAGACAGCGCAGTAGAGAAAGACCGCGACTCAGATGGCGCACGCAAGTGAAAAGGGACCTCAACCAACATAGCGTGCGAAACTGGAGGCAGCTTGCTAAAAATCCAGTTGGCTGGAGATGCTTGTTGGTTGGGGCCCAGGTCCACCGTGGACTGTAGCGCCACCTTAAGTAAATAGGTAAAACTTCCGGATCCACAAATGCAAAAAGTGTGCTCCGCCTTAAACAATCTAACCTTTGGAAAAAGGGTCTGATAGGTCGACAAGCAATCACCAGATGGGCGAAATTTGAAACCAAAACTGACTACCAATCCTTGAATTTAGTCAAAAAAGACTGGACAGAAGGAGAGGTCGTAGATCCCAACCAAATATCCATTTTTATGGATGGATTGAGGTTCTGAGATCTACGCATCAGAACCAAGGATCGCGCGGTCGATAAAACTTCCAAATTACAGTCACAATGGAACACATCAATCACCGAGGCCTCGCGAGAACTATCAGAGCCGACACTTCGAAGTTGATACGTAGACAGAGAAGCAGCCATCAAAGCCATCACATCTTCAATTATTAAATCGAAAATTGTGAAATTTAGCTACAACGAGCTCAAGTCCCTTAATGCTAACCATAACGTTACACTCCTTCATGGGAATGAGAAGTCGGATGAGCTCACCAGAATGGGTTGTGAGATGGATCTGATAGTGGCCGATGTCTCAATCCCACCACGACTAGAACTTCAAAAGCCCAGCATCACTGTGAAATTTCAAAAACCCACGAATGAGGTAGGTAGTGCACTCACGATATGCCGCACCACAAGGACACTCTGGACAGAACTTAATGGAAGGAAAACAGAAGTCACATATTTCTTCTTGATAGCAACCTGCTAGCGGCCCATCTGACAAGAATACGTTTGAGTACAACCAGGAGGACACATTCCAGCCCAAGTCTTAGCAAATATAGATAGTCAGCCCACGAAGCCCACTGGCTTGATAGTGCCCACTTCTTCAGTGATTTGGGCGAATTATCGAACAAGCTACTGAAAACTGTCCTTAAATTCCTCCGAAACTTGGGTGGGTTCAAGGAAGCTAATCATTATTTAAGGGATACACAATGGATTCTTAAGATCCGAGTGAAGCTATACAAAAAGTGCAGCCACTCCTTCAACCTTATCTAAGCAAGACGAAGAGAAGTCTGGATAAAGTGCACATATTGGCTTGCATGCAGGAGCGTTTTAACGAGTTTATATCCTACATCGACGACTACCCAACATTTCTTCACCTTTTAATGAAGGCACCCGCTAAAGGAGCAAAAGTCTAGAAATTAAAAGTCTTTTTGAAGCTTATAAAGACGAAAATACATGCACGCATGCAAGCCAATATGTGCACTTTATCCAGGCTTTTCTTTGCTGGGCTTAGATCAGGTTGAAGGGGTGGCCGTGGCTGCACTTTATGTACAGCGTATCAGGAACTTTACTACGAAACTGAATGGATCATTGAATTCACAAACTACGATTGTGAAAATCGAGACAGGAGTTCTCAAGCATTTCCTAGTGAAAGTTTACGATCGATGGGTTTCTGTCACGACTTCTTGAGGTATGAGAAAATCAGTTGGAAAACTTCGACTAAAATAGCTTTCTTACACTTTTGTCCCAAGGGGAAAGAAAAGTCCTCGATTCCGATTGCTCCTAACAAAATGAACATCCAAAATGTATTACAACAAACTTTCGACACACACACACCAGATTACTAAACTGCGTCTTAACAATTGCACAATATACTGTGTTTCTACTCGCGTTCTACTACACGAAAACTTCAATGAAGACTGGACTTGCTAAAGTACGCTCTTAACCTGTTTTATACAATAAATATACATAGCGTTGTCTTTCCCCCAACAAAGCTTCAATCTAAATTATATATGTACTTAACTCCCCATAATTGTCATTATCCAAACAAAAACAAACAATTCCAAACCACTATACCACCGATCGATATCATATGGGCTCTCCACCTGTCTATGAGAAAGCCCAACTCCCACAGATACAAATTAAGTACTTATCTAACAATTTTTAGCGCCCATTTATCAATGACAGTCCCTTGTAATAAAATCAACCACACATCTGTAATCGGAATTCATTGATTCTCAATCGATAACTTGAGCTATTCAATCCAAGGGCCACGCAAGAACGCACTTCCTTTGTTAATGAACTTAAACGCAACGAAATCTGCTGCGTTTTGGGAACGCATCCAATCCGCATATGAAAAACGTGATTCGCCTCTCAGGTCAAATGGATGCAACAACAATTAACATTTCGCTAGATTAGCATTTTGTACCAATCGAATGCCGGCCTAAGGATTGCGATACTTTGTGCATCGTAAAAACATTAGATCCAACCGAACGACGACGTAAGACGTTAGGCTTTTCACAAGAATTTAAATATTTCCTGGTTTAGATAGAAAATTTATGCGACGGTCGGCGGCGCCGATGCATTCGAAAGAGGATACACGTAATCTTCGAAATCTGCATTTAGGGCCAAGCAGTCCATTGCATTAGGAATGTCTTTTCATGATGGACTCCGGTAGATGTTCACTTTTGCTACTCCAATTTCGCAATAAATTTTGCATTTTGAGTGGGCTGTTTGTGTGGACATAAGTTTGGCGAAGATACTCAATAGATTCAGAGAAGTGTAGATTTGCATCTTTGTTTGGTCCACGTAACTATTGACGGTGTTTTTTTTCCGCTCAGAACTATAATTTATACTTTAGCTGAATATTTAGAGTCCTTGTTAGTCGAGAGGTTGAAGAGAAGTTATAAGGTATCAGAAATCTAACAATTTAAATATTAACCACATAATTTTCAGGCCTTATGACCTTTTTTGCCAGAGAGTCACTCTACCTTCTCGCCAATGCCGAGTAAGCATTTTTATATTTTCGTCCAAAAACCTGAATTTTCAAGCATAGTTTTCCATTGGAATTCCACAAAAGTATCACTCCCTATTTACGACGCTAAACTTTGTTGTTATTCCCTTCGTTCTTCTCTAGGATCAGTACGAGCTAGTACATTTTACAAAGAAGCAATGATTTTACGGATTGTGTCACCAAAATTGAGGGGACTACAGCACCAAATACTAAGATTGCAAGAAAGCCCAACTATTATATAATGCCCTGGGATTGACGCATATAGCACAGCAAAGATCTATTGTGCCTGGAGCAAGTTAGACAAGGAGATCCTCTATCTTCCTAATGAAGTTGAGGATATCTTCAGTCGAGGCATTACGGAGGTCCTCCGGTGTTAGGAATTCTTTGTGGAGAAAGCGTTTCCTGACTGCAGACAGCCACGCACTCACATAGTACGTGTTCTGCTGATTCGTCTTCCTCTAAGCAAGGTCAGCATTCAGATTCCTGAACTATATTTAGTTTAGGTAAATGATGTCTGAGGCTGCAGTGACTGGTGAGGAAGCCGGCAAGCCTTCTGATATCGTCCCTTTTATGATAAAGAATATTTTTAGTGATTTTGTTCAGGGTTCGGATAACTCTTTTAGCCTGTCAAAGTCCCTTCATGTTGTTCCTGTTTGTTGGTCTGCAATTTCATTGCCTTTAATGCCAAACTGTGGGCAGTTAAGGTCGCTCAAAATTTCAAATGGAACAAAAAGCCTAGGAAAAGATTAATTAAAGAAAGCCCACGACTTAGGTGGCCTACGTAAGTTGAAGGAGAACTCCACCATCTTAGCGTGCGAAGCCGAAGGCATCTAGCTAAAGATCGAGCTTGTTGGAGACGCTTGTTGTTTGAGGTCCAGATCCATCTAGGACTGTAAGTAAGGAAGTTTTCCTTGAACGCGATTCCTCATGTAAACGTTAGCATTTGGTTTGAATTCATTGGCAGACGAGAATATAATTCCTTCCGCTAGCCGGTTCCGGACATTCACATAGTATATATGCAGCTCTTTCCTCATCTTCCAGAAGACCCATCTCTTTCAGATGGTACCTGACGTTATGGAACACTATGGAGAACGCTACTACCCATTTAGAACTAGAACTGGAACTTCTCTAGTAGATATTTCCATTGCCCATCATGGTCGACTTATCGATCACGTTCTTTATCATTTCTCCACCTTGGGCAGTGTTCAGGAGCCAGAGTTTCACATTCCGATACCTGCTTCGCTGGGTTGTCCACCTTATCGTTTCCATCAGTCCCTACGTTTCGTCTAATCCAAACTTGTGCCAAGTCATTTTAAAATCCACATTCACTATGTTTTTGATTAAATTCCACTCCCTGTGATGTGTTGATTCCGGTGTGCTCCATGTAACCATGTAACTTGTCCATACAACAACCCTCAATCCGGAAACGATTAATCCCGAATAAGAGTTCTGTAGTACCTTGACTCCCTCCCTACCGTCCATAGGCAAAGCAAGTTCCCTAATTTCGTTTTTTACAAAATCCAAGATCGTTTTATGTCCATAGACCCTCCCGCGGAGTGTCATTTGTCATTTCCCAGGTAGGTAAATTCCTGTCGACATTGACGTTTTGTCTCAGGCTTACTACGTTCAAGCCTATACATATCGGTTTACCCGGCCCTACAACAATAAGAAGTAATTCATATAAGTTAAGGATGTAACCCTCCAGATTCAGGAATTAATGTCGGAATAAGTGACTACCAACTTGCTGAGAGCTTCAGCCCAATTGGTCTGCCTTCGTTTCTGCTGAAAAGCACCGTATAGCGTGCATATAGCAGTTCACAACCTTGAACTTCAAAACTCAGTTTGACACGAAAGAAAATCCGATGGACATTTTCATCGACATACAGGGCGCTTACTGTGAATGAACGGAATTTTGGAAGTAGATGCGGAATGTGGCCGGTATGCGTAGGGAGGAGCACGTATATGCGGAAGTTGTTGCTGAACTTGTCCCTGTCAACTGTCTGCTCTGGCAAAGTATTTTAGTGGTAATCTTGAATAGGAAACTGTTTTCGTCAAAACAAGCAGCGACGGTGTAAGGACGCTTTTGGTAAAGCATGGGAGCTTATCACCGAGAAGAGTTTTGTGGCTCTATAAGGCAATTATAAGACTACCTATGAATTCTATTTTCACTAAATCCCAAAGAACGGTTTGTATCGACTGCACTGAGGCTTTTTCCAGCACGAATGGCTCTCTAGCTGCAATGCGTAATTTTTCGTTCCCTGTTGTAGAACTACGGGTGGCTATCCTCGTCCACAGGACTTGAGTCGAATCTTCACAGATTGCTCTAAAACCAGCAATAGCTCAGATACTGAAGTCTCTGGCTTTCTAAATGAAGATTTATGAAATAGTTAGAGCTGCGAAAAGAAAGTAGAGGGAACGGAGACCATGCTTATATTCTTAAAAGATCCAAAGTAGTTCGAGAGTGCAGGACTAGTTTGAATTCGGTTAAAAGTAGGAAACTGATAAAAATCTTATCTGGATCCTAGAATACACCGGAATTACTAGAAATGAGATCTTTGATGAACTAAACAACGTTCAGAGGAGAACTTTTCCATCCCTAAACCTATATACTCTAGAGTTTTGCCCACATCTTTGGTTAGGACTTCTATTGAAGGTTACATTTCCAGCTAATATGACTCTTCACAGAATGGAGGCAGACCATCCTGGCGTCTATAAGAAGACGGCAGTGTTCCTGCTGTCCCTCAGCAGAAAAGACTATAGACTTCTTTATAACACTACGCTTTTGCCAAGCATCTCAACATATAAGGCTTCAGCAGCACCACTGTCTACGATGCATGTAGAGAAGACTACTGTTTTGCGGCACACTCCGTATATGATTGTCCTGCCTTTGCTCGTGGTGAGTGATGGTATCCTAAACTCCTTATCACTGGAGTTTTTACTGGCTTTTCTCCAAAAGTCGAGGAAAACACAGAGGTCTAAGTGCTTCAACATGGTATTCCAGTTTATAGGCATGCGTATCTCTTCTTAAATTACTTTACCTAGCTTAGAAAAGGTCTTGAGTACAATCTTGTTAATCTGTTTGCTCACTCGAAAAACCCTAAATCACCCATTCACTGTGGAAATGTCTTCCAAAGATCTCTTCTGGATTGGTTATATAAACTTCAGTTTTTTCAGACGTCTTATGTAAATTCAGAACGCAACAAGGAAGACACACAAATCTTTTCTCCTGAAGGTTTTATCTTTTGTGGTTTCAAATTGTCCCTGTCACTGGTCACTGGTGTCACTGTCACATAATCTTCTTATTTTTTCTTCATAATGAATTTACGTAATGGATTTAGACTAACGCGAAAAGAACGTGATCCTACTACATTTACGTCAATTGAAATTGTATAAACGGGCCAATTAAGAACGTTTGAGATTTCGTTGCACGTTTACTTACAAACCTACAGCCTACACCCTTTTTAAATTGAAATTATTTAATATTCAATAAATGTTTTCCAAAATGACGCCCAAAGATTTTCTACGTCTTTTGTTTTGAAAATTTTATATTAAAAAATATAAAAATAAGGACATGCGTCAAATGTCTAAGATAATGCTGATCTTCATTTGTTCGTCTTAAAATAAAATAAAATATTTTTTAACCACTTAAATGTTCATTTTGCATTATAAGCAGTGTACATACATTCAATGAAGTGTTTGTTTTTTTGTTTAGTGTAACCTGAGAACTGTAAAAATAAAATAAAAAATAAAAAAACCGAATTAAACTGGCATGTGCTGGGGCACGCGCAACTGTCATTCTATATGAATCATAGTTATGCATCTATCTATTTATTGAGAACTTTTTTTATTCAAGTCGAAACGAAGATAAAAGAAGAAAACAAATATAAAGAGGGGTGTGTCCTACTTAGGGCTTTTCGTATGGCATCGCATGAAAAATGTAGTTCGTGAAATTTGAAATTTAAAATGCAACACTGAAGAAGAAAAAGACGCCACAGATGCAGCTCCAATTTGTCATTCATTTCTTTTCGGGCCAGTGACCCTAGGAGACATCTCAGTATCTGCTACAAACGCAAATTTTGGAAGATTTACAAGGACTGCCTTAAAATAACACTCTAATCCTAGTTTCATCAAAAGATCTAATGGAACATGGACAGATTCCACTGAAGAATCATTGGAACTCCTAATGCAAACCCATTTCTCGAGATGAGAAGATAGCTGCGTTGGTGTGTCGGCTGCTCAGAACAAGCAATCCTTACCCTGGAATGAAAACAACTCACTAATAACCGAGGAAAAGATCTTCTGGGGGGTCATCAACAGTTTCTCCTCTTATAAGTCACCAGGCCTTGACGGGATTTTAACGAATATGCTCCAAAAGAACTTGGAGAAGGTATTTACATAGTTAACGGCCATCTACCGTGGCTTCCTTCGACTCAACCACATCCGCTCGACCTGGAGACGTGTTCCAGTCGTTTTTATCCCTAAAATCGGCAAGAGAGGCCATGAGTCGATCAAGAATTTTTAGTCCATTAACCTTACATTCTTCATACTAAAAGTGTTGGAGCGTATCCTGGATATGTATATCCCGGACTCCCTTAAAAGATCTTCTTTATCGAAGTTCCACAATGCTGACCTTAAAGGTAAGTCCACTGAGACTTCCCCGCATGGGGTGGTACAGATGATTGAAAAAATCGATCCGTTATAAACAGACGTTAGCTGACAATTCACACGAAAAGGAAACCCTATTCCATTATCTTTGTGACTGCCCGGCACTAGCCAGGACCAGGCTTTGCACACTTGGCAATCCCTTCTTTAAGGAATTGTAAAAATTTTTTGAAATAAAATTCTGCAACATTATTAACTTTCTGAACTCCACAGGATGGATTTGAAAAACTAAGCTCTTAACTACAACTATCAACATCCAGGTCACATGAGTTGTGGTATCAAAGCGGTGCCCTCGCGCTACTTAATTTTCTGGTAGGACCGTATCAGACAGCCACTTCTACCTACCTACCTACCCTAGGAGAGTCTAAGCCTGGACTAATGCCGCTTCCATCCTTTACGGTCCCAGTTCACGGTTTCCAATTTACTAGACCAAGGTTTCTAGCATCCACGATAACCTGATTTTTAAGTCGGAGGTTCGATCTGATTTGTCCTTGTGAACCAGATGGGTGGGATTCGAAGACCCTTTTAGCTGAAGCGTTTTTATATGATTAAGACTCGCACGATGTGGCTGAGCAAGTGCAGGCGACGGATTTTTGCTTCCAGCTCGTAGAGTTAGCAAATATATCTTCTCCTACGTTCGCTCTCCTCGCAGATAGAACCAATTGTTCGACGCAGAATTTTTTTTTCGAAGGAAGACTCCACTGTCTTACATATCGTACAGCATTCAGCTTCATAAAGCAAGACTGGCAAGATCAGATCGAATTAGGAGTTTGGACCATAGTTGTTTGGATAAACCCAAGTAGCTGCGGTTGCCTAAGGTTATCCTTCGTCGAATCTCCACCAGGGTGTCAATAATGGAGTTCCTATGAGCCCGAGGTAGATGAACTCCTTACAAAAAAAAATAAAAAATATTGAGCACGACAGCTCATCGAGGGCCAAGGCTTTGCTTCTCGCAACTACGAATGGCAGGGACCAACAGTTTTATTGCCGATTCCGAACGGCGGATTGAGAATGTTTTTCATGACACTCTTGCAGGTTTGTCATGCCTGCGAAGAGGTGGTGCTGCTTGTTCTATGTCGACTGGAAAATTCGCAAAGAAGAAAGTGAGTTGTGTTCTCTTCAATGTGTCTCGTCAGATTGCCTTTGAAAGTCGACTGCAATGCTAGGACGAATGCTAGGGGGGCATTTTTTTTTCTGTCGGGGTGTTGGAACACCACACTGGAGCACTCAGACGCAAAAACAGGTCCATTGTACTACCAGCAGATACAACCTTTTTACTGTGTTTTCTTCGTCTTTCTAAGGAAGTCGAGTAAGAGCTTCAGTGATAAGGAGCTTAAGTTACCAGCATTCATCACATCAACCCCAAAAATCTGCCACCTGATACGAGCAAAGGCAGGACAATCACATAGGAAATGTTCCGCAGTGTCGTCGCCCTCTCCACAAGCGTCACAGACAGTGGTGTCACTTAAACCTAACACGTTGAGATGTTTGGCAAAGGAGAAATGTCCCGTAATTACGGCAATAAGTTGTCTGCAGTCTTTTCTGCTGAGAGACAGCAAGAATGCCGCGGATTTCTTACAGACATCGGGAAGGATCTGTTTAGTCTGCCTTCATCCTGGAGAGTCATGCCATCTACAGTTGTGTTTGCTAGAAACCCAACCATCGATAGAAGCCCTAACCGAAGATACGGGCAAACCTAACGTGGGTTCAGGGCCGGAGAAATTTACCTCTGAGCCTTGCTTGGCAAGCTCATCGCTGACCTCATTTCCGGTAATCCCGATGTGTCCAGGGACCCATACAAGTTTTAGCAAATTCAGTCTTCCAACCAAATTCAAACGAGACCTGCATTCCCGAACTATTTTGGATCTAGTAAGAGGATTGAGCCTTAAGCGAAGCCTGACTATAGCTACAGACGCAGATACTCCGTCCCCTCCACTGGTTTTTCACAATATAGTTCGCAGCCATAAGTATTGCAAAAATCTCTGCTTGGAAGACAGATGCATAAATACCTAGGGGAAAGTGCAGTCTTATGTTGTCGCCTTCCACAAAGACTCCAGCACCTGAGCCTTCATTGGTCTTGGAGCCATCTGTGAAAATTCGACAACATTCCTTACCCGACTCAGAAAGTGGTGAAAACCACTCCTGTGCACAGGGAAAGTCGACCGTAAATCTATACAGTAGTCTTAATTCCGGGGGGCATTATTGAGTGGTCGACTAGTGATAGGTCCTATTCTCATGCGCCATTTCATTCCCTTGGATACCTTTGCGTCCCGGGATCCACCAAAGTGTTACGTTTTGGTTCGCAGTGTGGGTTTTAAGCTCGCCATGACAACGTTTCTTTCAACTAACCTTTTCTTGTATTTTGTATACAATCATTTCCGTTTTTTTTTTTTTTTTTTAAAGTATCTCCACGTGCTATTACATCACATCAAATACACAGAAGGCTAAAACAAAAAGAAAACAACTCTTTGTCAACTATTTCCTGCTTTGAAATTATTTTGCATCTTCACATCTTTAGAATAAATTCGTAAACCTTCTCAATCTCTCTTACGTCATCATTACGTATTTTAGCCTAACCTGAATCAAATCATTCTCAACACGAGTATGTATCTGATTTCCAAATCAATTTAATCAGCAGGATGTCAAACAAAAAAAACGATCCACCCTCCCATTTCTTTCCGTTGGAAACACACCTAAAGTATTCTCAATGAAGATCGCTAGAGTGGTCTTCTTTTTTTGTGGTATATTAAATAAATGGATTCATCGTCAGTTGTCAACAATGAATATGAAAATATATTCCATTCCCTCGAGATATGCTAATTATTTAAAAAAAAAAAAAAAAACGGAATCAAGTACCCGTGGAAACATGTGGAACGTGTAGGTACACATATCACAATTTTCAAGGTCAACGCGGAATGTAAAAAGGGCGACTATTGATGGACTGTACTTCCTTCTAAAATTTGTGTTAAACCCTTACAACGAAGTTGAGGTAAAGTTTGATTGCAGTGCTGAATTAAGTCGTGCTGAGATTCATATTCAATAGAATCTTCGGAGCTAGATTGGTTCAAAAAATGACATTGACTGACCGTTCAATTTAAACGGAACACATCCGGCCTGAAGCTTTGAATAGACTCTTTCAACTGATAAGGCGGCCGGAAATGAAAATATACTACTATACTTGTATATCTTAGAAGTCTGCTCGGTGGCACTTGAAAAATTTAGATCTATCTTCGCACAGTATCCGTGCCATCTTGCTCTTCATCACCAAAATCAAAGTACAAGATTTCCCCCCTCCTGTCTGTTTAGCCAGCCACTCTCATAATCTTCCAGGGAGGCCTTCCTGCTGAATGAAAACCATTACACTGGTTTAAGTCTTCCTTTCGTAGCAGACCGACAAATCTGACTTGTCGTGTAGGTAAGCAAAAAAGAAGCGAATGTTTTCATATATCCTTCTTTCTCTAAGCCTTGTGCATAACGACTTTCTGTGGTGTCCAACCTAAGCACCGTGCGATTTGACTCGGTCTACTACGAAGTAAATACTAAAACCAGCGCCATGGTTTTCATCCAGCAGAAAGGCCTCCCAATCGACCCTACCAGTCTCAGAAACCTTTATATCAGGTACCTCGAGATTTTCAGCACGTCCCTTCAAAAAGTGACAGACGACCTTGTTGTATTCGACCACTTTGTACACTCTAAGCGAGTCTCTGACCTCCAACGGAGTTGTGTCGAGTCATGATACATTTTTTCGTCCATAACTTGCCTCCCATGCCAACACTAAAACCACCCCGCCACACCACATCTTCTCACCAAAACAACCCACGTACTTTTTATTAGAGGTCTCCACTCGAAAACCCACGTTGTTCTACGCCAATCTCTTGCTCTCCCCTTTGATATCAATGCCCTGAGTGAAACCAATCTGATTCCCGACATAAAGAACCAGGAATTATTTTGTTCAACTTTTATTGTTTTTCGCTATGACGATTATACCCTTGTTGAGGCGTCCTACTGGCTATCCAGGACAGCCTTCCTCTAAAGTCGAGTTTGTTGCAATCAAGATAACACTTCCCATCAGGCCCCTTTACGTTATGAGTTTCTACAACATTCTTCCAGCTTAACCTATTGAATCCTACCAACATACTATCGATGCAATTGACCACATAATTGACTTGTCTGATTCCATTCCTTATCCCTTCCTCAGCTACAGTGAACTCCGTCAGATGATCAATCTGTTTTCATTGCTTCTAATGCCAGCTCAGCTAAGGAATCGTTTAACAGACTTAAGTCTATGTCAAGTCAGCGGTATCTCCAACTACATGGGTACGCAACTGGACCTAATTTTCATTACAGACTCAATCAACTCCTCAGTCTCGCTTTGTCCCCTATCTCTTTCAACAACTTCCACCCTTCCCATCTTTTTTCGTTTTTTCATAATTTTTCTGTCCAGCCGTGTACGTTTCACCAATGGCGCTATGGTTTCGTATCAGGATAAGTGTACAGTACAGAAAGAGGTGACATCCATCAATGGTTTGGACACTTTCGATAGTCAATACTCCGTCTACGGCTAAGTACACCACATCCTTAATAGCAGAGTCTTCAACGCCTCTTTTGGTAGGAAGAAGCCAAACCGAGATACACCGCAAAGATGTGTAATATATCCTCTTCTATGGAATCTAATCCACAGGGTGTGGCGTGGTTGCGTACATTGGATAAGTACCTTCAGACAAGCTGACTTCATGGCCTGCAAACAGCTCAAACAGCTATGGCCTAAGTGTCTACAATTAAGTTTGTCCTTTTTGGAAAGAAAACAGAAACTCCAATCATTATTCCGCCCAAGCTCAACGGTACACCTCTGAGCTTTTCAGATAGTGCCAGACAGGGAACTCTCTGCTAGCCCTTTACTCGAACAAGAAAAAAAAATCACGGTAGTTTGGTGGTCGGTTCCAAAAGCACAAACCGGCACAAAAGTTCTCGGAAAAGTTCAACGTGTGGCCTGTACTGGCATCGCAGGTTGAAAAATTCTCCAACAGCTGCTCTTCAAGCCATGCTACACTTGCTGGCTGTAGATATACATGGCATACTGTATACAGCAAGCTGGTCGCCGTGTCTTAGTGGTGAGTGCGTTGGACTGTCAAGCGAGAGGACACAGGTTCGATTCAATGAAAAAGCTTCTCAATTCGACGTTAGGAATCGGCAGTAAAACTGTAGGTCCCTTCCATTCGTGGTTGTGAGAAGCTGGGCCTAGACCTTCGATGAGCCGTCGCGCCAAATATTTGAATTTTTGTATACAGCAAGCCACTAACACGACCCTAAGGCTGAGAGAAACTCACCTATCACAATCCAAGATTCCTCGCAGCCTTTCCCAGTAACTGATAAGCTGTCCCACTGGAAATACCTTCAACATGGGCAACAAGCAGAAAATACCTCGTCTTAAAAGGGGTCTACTTCCTAGGCAGGAATGCTCAGCGTTTACAGGAGCTACAGAGACGAGAAGAAAGAAAAATCGATTTACACGAGTACCGCCCTTGCAAACACCAGGAAACCACCTTAAGCATGGCATGATCTTAACTGCTATGTTAGGAAATCTAGAAATCAAGAGTAGGCTGCGGTCCAATTCTGATGTCTAGGTGTACCTCTTCACAGAAGACCATTTCCAATTAACTATCATTCCCACGACAAACGTCAAATATCAAGTGTCAAATCTTCGAAAATTTCAAACGTAAAAGTCTCCAAAATAAATGAAATCTCTCCAAAACTCTTAAGAATTCTAACCAAGTGAAAGTCATCGTTCTTTTATTCCCTCCCATTGGATAGTAAAACAAAATCCTGGACTCTTGGGACTGCTGCATATTTCTTAAATTACCATAATTTGAGACCAATAAAACTGTCTCCATTCGCACTGTCAACTGACGATGGTATAAATTTTGGGTTAGCACCACACGTCCAAACGGAATACAGATGTTATGCTAAAATGCGACCAAATAAATTGCCATACATGTCAGATTCGTTTTCGATTATCCGCCACCAGAAGACGCATTGTTGAAACTCGAGTGTCAGAATTCATGACAGACGCATTCTTAAACCAAAGACAACGGAATTTTTGGTATAGAACATCACAAATGAGCCACGAAAGATTACAAAATGAAACCTCACCCGTATGTCGTGTCAAATTTAATGCTTCTGTTCACATCAGATACGGATAGCTCACCAGAAAAGTGTCAGAGAGAGAGTGGAGAGTAGAGAACGGAAGATAAAAAAAAAAAAACCTTCAAAATGGATGCGAAATACCTGACAAGCATTGCCACTGGCACTGCTACTGTTGCTGCGGCTGTCACTCGTTTCTGACAGTGTTCTGCATAATTCATTTATTTTACGCTACTGCTGGGCTTCTTCAATTGATTGCGCGCACAAATTTGCACAATTGATCTAGATTTTGGATTTAAAATCTGCCTACGTAGGACACGAGACAATGATAACGATGAATACGACCACGGTAACAACGACGACGATGACATAGCACGATGGAAGAGGTATACCGCACCATTGGACTTGAACCTTCTCTTTTGATAGATTTGGTTACTGTTTCAAGATCAAAACCAAAGTTTGAGGGTGGGAAGGCATAAATTATGCCTACCGTTCGGTAACACGTGCAATTACAATTGTAATTCTATCCGTTGAGAATGGGCGCGGGACGTTAAAACTACTTCTAGATTCTAATCGAAAATTTACAGGTACTGCATCGACAATGAAGATGAGATTTCGATTAAAATGTTTGAAGATCCATGGGAACAAACGACCAGGGAGCATAAGAAATGGCTAGACAGAGAGAAAGATTAGAATGCATAAGTAGGTTGCTGTGCATTACTAGTCTTCCATTTCCATTTCACTGAAATTTTTGGGTGCGTTTGTGACTGGTTTTCTTAAGTGAACTACATAAGTGTGTTGGTGTAATGCTTCTTACTTAAACCAGGCTTCTTGGCACCTATTCATAGTAAAATGTTCATTTATGCAAGCTTGCTTTGCATAGAAAAGTGCTAGTAATGGACAGATTTGCTGATCCTGTATTGAGATCGAAAATTGGTCTTGGGGTGATCTGTGATTAGAGCTGTCAACTTTTCTGTCTGACTTGGTAAATGGATTCTATTGATATCTTTGCAGATACGAGCCCTGTCATATTCCTCTTCGGACTTCAAAGCTATCTGACATGCCAACCATTGTGCAACTTCTTACTTTCAAAGTATATTTAACCTGTGTTTCTTGACGGGAGCTGACAATTTGAATGTCTTGCCTAGGAACATTATTACGTCGTTAAGTGCTTTTAATTTCGAACAGCGTTCCTCCTTCAAGGAGATAGGATTAGCCTTACTAATTCCTTAACCATTTCTGTCATCATTGTAAAATTGTCATTAATTTGTCTTGAAACTGAGATTGGTCTTGATTCTGAGATTTGAAGAGCGTTGAGCTTGATACGGTGACGTAGAGTAGCCTTTTTTTAAACCACGTTTACTTATACTACACAATGTTCGCGAAGATATTTAGAATGACGAGAAAGAACCGGAGATAGACCCTCCCAAACCAGATGGATCTGACGATAAGTTATAGCCGGAGATTTCTCTAAGTAGTCACATCAGTAGTAGTTAATCGACTGTGTGCGTTAAGAGTGAGCAGCGTTTACCGCACAACCTCGGACTAGGCAACTAGGGTTGTGGCAGGAATGCTACCGATATACTGGCAGAAGAGCTACAGAGAAAGTTCCTAAACCTAAACCAACAGGAGCGGTAGTTATCATACAGTGATGTAGACACAACAGAAACGACCTAAAGCGTGAGGGAGTGGCAGTAATGCTGGAATCTTCCGTGTAACGGCCAATGGACATACTGACTTATTCCGGACATCGAGACCTGGATAAACCGCAGACACGGCGAAGTAAACTTTTACATTACACAACTTCTAACTTGTTTCCGGTCATATCTTCACCGACAACTTCCCCACTTGTCCATCTTCTAGTTATACTCCCGAGAACGTGGAGCATGCATTCTTTCACTGCCCAAGATTCCAGTCACAAAGAGAAGCACTACGAACTGTATTGGAAGAAACACCAACTCCTGAGAACATTGTGCAGCACATGCTAGACTCAGAAAATAAGTGGAGCACAGTGAGTTGAGACGACTAGAGCGAGGAAAACGCAAGAAACAGCGCAGAGAACACGAGCAGATACATACTTGCAGAAACGCGCATCCCTACAAAAACGCACAGACAGACAGATATACGAACATACATGGGCACACAGCAGCACGCAGACTTATAGAGAAAAGTAGGAGAGAGAACTACAAACACATACACATACAAACAAGTAAAAGTAAAAAGACCTTTCGTGCAATACACTTCTTCCCTAGACGTACAGACTCACACAAATCTCTCGACAGGAGGCAGCTATGGCACGATAAGTCATCGTGGTAGAGGTATCTCCCTCAATACTACATCGTTCCAAAGCGACTTCGCTGCCCTTCTTCATCTACATTCTAAAGTTGGGAAGGACATTGTCCTAATCCAGGAACCATGAGCTGTTGTTAACCGGTGGAAAGGTGCTGGTACTTCTCTACGTGACATCACAGTGGACTTAACCTTACCGTTCCACTCCGTTGTAGAATCCGTGCTATTATATGTGAGCAGCGTATATATGTAGATTGACCCTTATTATGAAGGATTTTGAGAGGGTTCTGGGAAAATATACGACTTTTATGGTAGTGGATGGATCCAAAGCTTATCATGAGAAGCATAATGCTTCAGACAGTCCTCGTAGAAACCATCTAAGAGGTCATAGAATTCCATTTTAAGAGCTAGAAGTGTGGAGACATTAGTATTTTCTCGTTTTGTGTTGTGTTATCAGATGAGGTGCCCCATTACTCGAGGCATCAAGCGTCTCTCTCAAGTAGTTACTTTGACATTCAATCTCCAACCTGAAGCCGCCTGTGTCAGTCGTGTGAGAAATGAGAAATCTCACAGACAGTTATGATGTTTCCTTATCTAGGCCGTACTCTTCTAATATCTCCCCAACGGATTGTCACCTTTTCCGCAGTCTGGAGTCATTTTGTCGGCAGAAGGTATTCCGAAACCGAGCAGAGGTCAAAAAAGCCTTCAAAGAGTTTATAGCGTCCAAAAATCAAGCCTTTTATAAAAATGGAATAATTGACCTTGAATCACAGTGGAAAAAAGTTATAGATGCTAACGGTTCATATTTTGATTGAATAAAAATTTATAAAAAATAAATATTGGCTTTTAAATTTTTACCACAAAACTGGACATTTCATGTGGTACAACCTAATAGTTGCTTTGACGTGCAATTTCCAACTTGGAGCCGCCTGTGTCGGCCTCACAGACAGTTATGAAATTTCCTTATTATGACCTTAAAAATATTCAAGTGTTTGTATAAGGTAACCAAAAACTCCATTGATTTAATTTAGGCTATTCGTGCATCCTTCTTCCAAGGGAATCTTGTCAGACTTTTAAGGTACCTTTCGACTCATCAAATCCCTAAAAAGTTCTTCGACGGATTTGATACATACACATTTGATAAAGTTAAACCAGCTATGCTTGCACAGAGCTGAGTGTTCAACTCCACTAGACACAAGCCTAGAGAACACTCGTTGTTTTACAAAGCTTGATGTAGAAAGACATTATCACGGTCTACGGACAGCGTTACTCCCAGCCTTTCTTAATCTCGTGCTAGGATGCCAAGTTCTACTTTGTATGTAGTACAGGAAATAAGTAAAATTCAACTATAGGGACAATTAGGGAACTGCAATTGAATACGAATATCTGCTTCCGTCTTCTTCAGTCAGTTTTCACCATAAGCTACGAACTACATCTCTTTCAAAAATCTTATATTGAATACAAAATTTTTTAATTTCGACTTTTAGAGCCGACTTTGTGCACCCCCTATAAAGCCTAAAAAGTCGTTCTGTTCTCCAAGTGATTATCCATTCAATCCCGTGTCAGTTAAAAACTCTAATAAACGTGTCAAGGGTACCAAAACCCGAGCGCTAGGAAAATCTCGTCATTCCATTAATTAATTCAACAAATTAGCAGCCTGTCTGCGCGTTGGCTACCACACGCAACAGATTTCCCTTGACATACCCACCACCGCAATATACCCAGCGACCAGAGCGTGTGAGTTTCAGTTTCACTTGTCATCGTGCCATCGCGCCTACACCACACATACGTCATCTGTCAGAATGACAGACGATAACGACGCGGGATTTTTCAATATCAAGCGACCAAAAAACTCGGAAAGAAAAACGGTGAATGAAAATAGAAAACCGTGAAGTAATTACCAACGCCAGACACACACGCGTACGAGTACTTAGCTGGAGAAGATCCAAATCTAATTTATGTTATGTAAGTCTTGTCATATTGAACCACTGTCCTCTGTGCGCGTCGTTGTCGTCATCTTGTTCTTGTTGGCGGTCTTCTCTCGTCCAGTGGCCTACAAGCGACCAATATGGCCGGGCCCGTCTACTGAGACAAATAAGCAAGTTTCCTTTCTATGACCATCGCTGATGGAGTTGAATATTAAGTTCGGATTATGTCTGCGCGCCTGGGTTATTGAAGCATGCGTGTACAACGCTGCCTGAATGCCATACGCAGACGGGTAAGATGCTCAATTTGGTTTTTAAATTGCGCTAAGAATAGATTATGGTAAAATGTTGAACACAGCCATTGCCATTTCGCCTAGAGGCGTTCGAAAGGGGCTCGGGATAGCATGCTAATTGTTTTGGGGATTTTGGTAATTTAATCGTTTTAGGTAACGATAATGTAGATATGTGATTCACGAGTCCTGAAATATACATAATTTTGAGAAATAATAACAGGAAATTGATAGGCCGAGGATTGAATGATCAATTTGTTGGTTAAGTTTTGAATTTGACAGAAGAATTGGTCTCAACGACACGTTTTAAGTTTTACTTCCGATGTTTTTTTTTTTTAATGATTACTTGTGCTTCTTGTTGAGATTCTGTAAGAGTTTTCAAGTCCAAGCCTTCTATCAAAAGAAGTTAAAAACACCACGACTTCTTCAACACTCTTCTAGGACAGATCCTTTGAAAAGTCATGCTTCCATGCTTAGAAAATCAACAAAATGTCAACTTAATTCGACCTGAATACTAGTGGAATGTCGAAATTGCAATTGGGCCTCGACTAGAAGGCGTCTCTGGCCAACTGGATCTTTAGCTAGCTACCTCCAGTTTCGCACGACAAGTTGGTTAAGATCTCCTTCCACTTGCGTGCGCCATCTGAGTCGCGGTCTTCTCCTACTGTGCCATGCCTCAAGGGTGGATTCAAGGATTTCCTGGGCCGAAACATTGGTGTCCGTCTGCTCTTAAAGACCCAGCCACCTCAGTCGTTGGTCCTTTACTCTTCTGGCTAAGTCCATGTCGCTGTACGCCCGTATAGTGCGTCATTGGATCTCCTCCTTCACTTACCGTCTATGCAGACAGGATCGAGAGGAATTGTTCTCTCAAAACAGCCAACAGCAACTTCATCTACTTTTGACATAGTCCATGCCTCTGCGCCGTAAAGCAGGGCTGAGATAATTAAGGTGAATATTTAGTCGACGGTGGACTTTCCTGGCCTAAAACCTCACTGATATGGACCGATCAGGTTGTTGACGATAGGCTTCTGGTGTTCAGACAATATGGCAGACAAGATCTTGTAGGCGATGTGGAGGAGACTAATACGTCTGTAGTTGGCGCAGTTCAGAGGGTCTCCCTTCTGCAAAGATTATCTAAAAATACAAAATATTTGGCTCGACAGCCCGTAGGCCTTACTTTTTGGAACCATTCACATTCCGTGGCACAAGGTTCTCTGTACAGGCCCGGTACAGGAACGTCTAGCTATACCATCTATTGACAGTACTCCGTTCAAAGTTTCAAACTGTGTATCTAGGAGTGGTGCTTGACAGGAAACTGAACTGTAACCTCAGCATAAAGGAAAGAGTAAAAAAAGCAACGATAGCCTTCTATGCCTGTAACAGGGTATTTGGAAAAAAATTTGGGGTTCCTGCCCTAAAATCATCATGTGGCTTTACACGGCAATTGTAAGACCAATATGAACCTACGGTAACCTATTGTGGTGGCAGGCAGTGTGCAAAACCACTAACCTCAAGATAATAACCAAGATTCAAAGGATACCCCATATCAGCACCACTGGAGCAATGAAAACCACCCCCATAGCGGGGCTAAAAAACAATGCATGTGCAAGAATCAGCAGCAAATAGAAAATGGAAACCCAGTCTGATAGGGCATGCACAGTTCTTACGCAAATATATGGACAATATTGTATGCACTGACTACATGACGCCTTGCTTTGGCTTTTACAGACCAGACAGACAGACCTGTTTTCTTAGCAGTTGACACAACGACTTCCATCTATACCGATGGATCCAAAATGGAAACAGGCGTGGATGTGGATAATTTTTTTGAGACTTTTGGACTGTCTTGATTGATCAGAATTCCAAACTACAGTAGTGTCTTCCAAGCAGAGGTCCTAGCAGTGACAGCAGCTGCTCAACAGGTTGCAATGAAGGCATTAGCAAACGATAAAATTACCTTTTTCCTTGGCAGCCAGGCAGCAATAAGAGCGATCTCTGTGATTAATGTGAAATCGAAGTCGGGGTCTTTGCAATCAGAACAATGTAGGACTCTGTTGGGTCCCTGGCCCGATGAGCTGGTAAGGAAAGGATCTTCATTAGACCCGATCAAGCTGAAACCATCGCTAAAACCCCACCCTGTAACCTCAAACAGGAAGTTGAGAGCAAAAGTCAAAAGACTGCAAATGATAGATGGAAGGCGCTCAGCTCCTGTGTCATTACTAGGAAGCTATGGACATTCTACAACAAACCGAAAGAATCCTGCGAATGGATAAAAAAAAATCCTAATCTTCTCGACCGAAATTTTCGTCGGGTTGATAGCCTCCCCGCTGGCCCACTCGTCTCTTGAGGGGATGATCGTTTTTATGGTTAGGCTGAAATCAGGAGATGGTGTGAGGAAGTCCGAACCATTTTCTAGTTTTGCCCAACTGGCTAGATATCTTTCGATGGCACTTTTCGCGCCTGTTTCCTCTAGGTATAGGTCTTATGGAATCAGAGCGAGAATAGTTTCAAGGGCTGCAGTTGGAGTGGTTCTGATCTGATGGCGCCAGTGGTGCCTACACATGCTTGTCGTTGTATTTTTGTAAGTTCCTTGAGATTCGTTGTTTTCTCTGCTTCTGGCCACCAGATTAAGTATCCATAGGTCAGGATGGGCGTGGATGATGGCGGGTTTGGGACCCCATTTCCTACCAAACATTCTGGATCATACGTAAAAGGCGATTGACGCTTATTGCTTCAGATTTCACATTATTGAAGGCTCCGTTATGGCCAGAAATGGCGCTAGCGTGAGCTCTTCTTGGTTGAACGATTTCTCGATTGTCGTTGCCACTTCATGCAGAGCTGTCTCAATTGAACGGCCTCTAGTGCAGGCGTGCTGAGCTGGGGTCAGGTCTCTCGGAACTAGTTTGGTGGAAATGTGTTTACCTTTTAGCCTCTCAAGTGTTTTCAGGAGAAATGAAGTTAGGCTAGCCTACGTTCATTCCTGCTTTTGGAATGAATATTACTCTGACTTCCCTCCAGGCTTGCGGTACGTATGTACAATTTAAGAAACCTTGAAAAATGCTTACGAGCCACGGGGTGATATATTCCTTAGTGCTGAGAAGCATCATGGGGATAATAATATCGGGTCCGAAGGCCTTGTATCGGGAGAAGGAGTCAATGGCCCAATTTATCTTCTGTTCGTCTACAATTTCACCGCTCAAGATTGAGTTTGTGTACCATCCATACTGTGCCCTAGGAAATGAGTCCTGAAAAAGAATTTTAGGGTTCTAGAGCATGATTCGGTCCAGGAGCCGTCAGGTTTTTTGAAGAAACCTGAGATGGCGGGACCTTCCGGAGTCTTTCTGCGTCCTTAGGTTTGGTACGGTTGGGCGGCTGTCTCCACTAAGCAGGGACCCACTTAGGCCAGAATGAAGGCCCATTGTGATACCGCGTGTAGAAACCGGAAACCAGCCTCAGAAACCTCACATGCGGGAATTCCCTATAAAAAAGAAGGAATATAAGCTGCGTCTTTGGTAGATTAGATTTCACTACAGAAGTTCCTCCAGGAGGCTCTTTTTGCATAAAATGTTCTTTTGTTGAGGATATCCTCGCTTTCTTTATATCGGTCCCAGTCTACGGGGTTTTTTGTGCATTTGGCCACGTTTTATAGTTTCCTGGCATTTTAATTTATCATAATTTATCACAATTAATTTGATTAAAGAGGCCTACAATATGTGGTTTTCCAGATATGAAGCTGTTTATGGACAGCTTTAGCCTCGTGACAGCAGTAAGACTAAAAAAATAAATTATTCGGGTTTTTTTTTTTTAATATTCTGATGTAAAGTATCATAGATACACATGTATGTTAAGTACATTCTTACAAATAGGAAGGTCATCTTGTTTAATTCCACCTCCAAAGGTTAACTCACATTTTATATGGGAATTTCCAACTGTTCTGTATAAAATTAACAATCAGAACTTACATAAATCATTTAATGTCAGATACGAGAGTGAAGTTACGTTTATTTTTAAATTTAACAAAACTTTTTCTCCTCTTTTTATGTTTTTTTTTTTTAAACATTCAGATCAAATTTAGGTGGTCTATAAATAAAAGGATCCGTCTTGGAGTTTAAAAATAGGTAAAATTCATATTTTTCATTTTTAACTATTAATACAAGGTTTATTTTTTTGCAAACACGTTTCTTATTTGTTTGTACAGTTTGAGAGAAATAAATAAAATATGCTAAATAAAATCTGGAAAGACCCACACGTTTTTTTATTACCAAACTATATTACAACGTAAGAGAGACCAAATTTGTCACAGAGTTGGCAAGGTTTTTACTTTTTCTTCGATTTTTTTTTATTGGTTATCCCAATCGAAGAAGACTTGAAAAAAAAAAATTCTAGACATAGTACCTTCAATAAATTACTTTATGCAAATGGTCGGGCTAAGAACGTTATAAAATACCTAATGAAGTAACCAACAAGAATCGCAATAAAGGGTAAATGCTACAAAAGTTTGTTTTTTTTTAAACCATCCTTTAAGGTTTGTTTAAAAAATTGCTGAAAAAAGATATAAAAAACTTGTAAAGTCTTATAGGAAAATTTGTAAATCGAATCTAGATTGTTGTTCTCTGAGCAGCTTTAGAGTGAACTCCTCGCTTTGCTAATGCAGGCCTTCGAGTGTTTTAGTAGCTCTATGAGCTCATTAAATGAAGCAAAACAGATGGCAGGCTCCAAATTGCAACCTCACTTAGACTACATTAGGTCCCTTAACACATGGATCTGTACTTCAACCAGAAATACTACCGGCAAAACCAGCCGGAGCTTACTATGAAGCGCTGAAGGCTCCCTATACTGATATAAGTCAGTTTGATTAGGCTGTGAAAGAAGCTGGCTCCTAAGCATGCTCTTCTTCGATTTGAGAGGGCCGGACATGTGCAGGAAGGTGGAGAATTGTTTCCTTCTCCTCCTTGTCCATGCAGCTTCTGCAAATATTTTTCCGTTTTTTTTTAATAATTCACTAGCGCTAAAGAGGTTATGAATACCCTTATGATGCTATTCACACAGCGCTAGTGTGGTGTAATGACTTTGAAACTCAGATGGTATTAGGTTTCAGTCTTTTTGCTTCGAGGGTGGTGTCCAGAATAACTGGAGAGAATTATTGGTACTATTGCCGCCATTGCTAATAATTCGCAGTATTTCTTTCGAACATCCCGATGTCATTAGTACGATCAACACTTTCAAGCCATATGACCACCCTACTGCCAGTGTTATGCCTATGCAGTAGAGTTGACGTCAGCTTTTTTCGCAGTTGATCGACCTTTTTTTTGGTAGAGGAGGCCCAGCCTATTGGCATCTCTGCCGATGGTGCGGTGACCTGTACCTACTGTAGTACTTATGAGCAGTCTTTTCTATTTGATGAGACAGTGAGAGCGTTTGTGATCCAGCTTTGGGCAAATCTGCTTGGTAATGAAGTAGGTGTTACCTTCTGGCCACCATTTCTTTTCAGTAGCATGCTTGAATCCTCCTTTTCTGGTAGAATTGGTAGAGTTGTTCCTTCCCTGGCGAGTTCGCCAGCCATGCAGTTGCTTGGAATGTCCTTATGTCCCGGCACCCATATAACGTGAATTTTGAACAGACTTATGTAAAGTGACGCAACCATTTCCAGTTTTCAATTTAAGAATTCCTAACTCGGTAGAGCTACATAAAAAGGGTCATTCATTTGTTTCTTAACTATAAAAGTGCAAGTTCCACGTCACAGTGACATTGCTGGGAACTGGGAGGCTAACTAATTAGGCAGACAAGGCTCTCAGTGTACAAACAGTAGGAAATAGGAACACCTGATTCATACCGATGCCCTGTCGAAAGCAAATGATAGACTTATCTGGTCTCACACTCACAGTGGTATCACAATGGACCCACTTTTTGTGCACCTCTTCTCAGAGGACCCCTTCAAACTAGGTGAATCCTCCGTCAAAGCATTTCTTCTTACTTCGAACTCTCATGGGATACTTACAGAAGATGTGCACCGCAGTTTCTTCAATCGATACATGTCTGTAGGACATCAGCTTGCTGAGCAGTATCAAGTGAGGAAGTTTGTAAAAAGTTTAGCATGACATGACGCTTGCTTGATGCTTGAATTTCTTCAGTTCTCTTATAGATTGTTGAAATCCTGTAGTTGAATTCCATTTTCAGAGGTTCTCCTATGAGGTCAGCTCCAACCTAATGTAGCTGGTGGATATAAATCTGTGCTCACAAGGAAAAACAGCATAAGTCACCTTGTGTTATGTGTGTGATTAATGCTGTTTTTTCTTGTGGCCACAGAAATGTTTCATTATTGTCTCACTATGACCTGTAACACATAGTAGGGCAATGTGAAGCTAGCAACTTAGGCCAACTTAAAGTTTGTAATCACCGAGATTAGAGCTTCGATGGCGACCAGTGTAGATGTCTATAAAGATCACTAGACTTCATTTGTGGTTTTGGTTTACTGACCGCATAATGCATCTTGGAGTCCTCAATGTAGATAGTTGTGGTTGTGTTCTTCCATTCTTTCATAGAAAGCCTGACAAGGAAACTTTTTGCGTTTCCGGGTGATGGAGTCATTTGTAAGAGCACCCAAGTTTCTTGTGTATCGTGTTTAGAATGTTTGCCATGTTTAAGGGGTCTAGTATCACTACTGCAGGTAAAGATTGAACCGATTTGATTTAGAGAACAGAAGGTCGCAATAGCACCACATTCAGTGCTTCCATGGGACATGATCGAATAGTCTTTGTTGTTGTCTTTACGTTGGAATAGAAAAATGCTTTCTAACATTCAATGGGGGTAAATACACATCGACCCTTGCATAGCAGCGTGGATTTTCATCTTTCACAAACGAATGAGTGTCGTGGGGATGCCAGAAGAAGGTAGATTAGTTGGTAGTAAATAGTAACTTATAACTCCTGGTGTTGCTCCTACATAAACCAAGAACATAAAACAGATCGCACTTTAAATTTTGTGCTTACAATTCGTAACAATTAACAATCAAAACAAATCCATTACACCCTATAGCGTTGGTGTTGTGTAAAGAGATGCAAACACATCGACGACATTCAACTACTAATACACAATCTAACAACTCTATTTCCAGATTGACCAGATTAAACCGAGTTAGAACCAGCAATAGGCAAAAAGGAATCCACAAGAGAACCCGCCCAACCATGGTCGACTCCACAATACCACTTTTGTGCCTTCCCTTGCTTACACCTTACCACTGCCAATTCTAACACAGTTTTTCCAACAATTAATTGGGATTAATATACCTTTTGTGGAAAAAATCAAAACAAAACACCCGACTGGGCGAAGGCAGTGAAAATGAAAATCCATGCAAAGTGTAAACTTCGTGCAAAATTGTTTATTTTTTTTTTCGAAAACAATTAACAGATATTTTGTGAAGTATGATAGTTTCTGCATCTATTACTCTTAATCATATTGCTGTTCCATAATCAAAAAAATCACCCATCCCCATCGAAATAGAACACATACCTACCTAGAACTAACAATCCAGAAAGGAATAGGTAAAATCTAAACATCTAAGTAAGCATTTATGCAATCCAAAGCTCAACGGATGAGTGGCTGCTTAGATGCATGCAGTGTAGGTTACAACCACAATCGACCGGTAGCAAACGACAAGAGAGAAACCGTCAAATGTAAATGTATCTACGAGTACAACATGCCGCGCTGTTGTTTTTATTATTATTGTATATGATAGTACACTTCAACGAGAGCGTGTACTATCAAAATACTCATACCCACAGGTAAAGGGAAGGAAATTAAATCAAAAAACTTCACAACCCAAAGCCGGAATCACGATTAGACACAGATACACCATATGAAACTGGTCAGTGGGATCGTTTCGTACGTACGCTCCCGGTTGGTGCTTCTTTTCTTCCTCTATTCCTCTCTTCCTTTCTTTTTCGTCATCATCGTTGTTGTTGTATTTCTCTTGCCTATACACTTACTCAGGCTTGCTTAGCCTCTCTTAGCTTCTGTTCTGGTGGGCCAATCCGTGTATCGTTGCTGTTTTATCGTCATCATTATCATCATCGTCGTCGTAATGGTGTTTTGTTATAGTATGGTGTGGTCGTCACGGATTCTATATAGTGTAATCATCATAAGTAAAAAAAAAACAAAAAGTAAAGTGCGCCTTCTCTCACCTATAAAAGCCATCGCAAGGAATCAAAAGTGCTCAGTTAAGAATTTTTGGTAACTTGAAAAAGGCATACAGCGAATCGTCGTCTCGTCGTCGTTGTTAGCCCGCCAGTCTGTCTGTCTGTTGTCACAGCCTTTCTTGCTGAAGAACTTCTGCAACATAAACTAACTCAAACACGCACACACGAACACATACAAACTGTATCTGGAGTATCTTTAGTGAAAAAAACATCATCATCCATCCACAAAAAAGTGTCAAGTTTTATCAAGAATTTTTTTCAACACCTGGACATTTGAACTGATATCTTCCTTCCGCCTTCAAGTTTTTTTTTTTTTTTTTTTTTTTTATAAACAGTGCATTTACTTTAAAAACAATGGAACTGGCAGTTTTTGACGTTTTATCGCTTATCATTGTGATCTTGTTACTCGGTGCTTATTTGAAAGTGATTTACGAATGTGTGAGGAAGGCGAAAGTCATAACAGCTGCACCATTTAATAAGGGTCAACCACAAAGTAACTTTGAAACATCAATTATGGAGTATGAACAGGCCCCAGGACCATTGCCATGGCCAGTCTTGGGTAATTTAGCATTGTTGGGCAAATATAAGGTACCATTTCAAGGATTCACCGCTTTGGCAAAATTATATGGTGATGCGTATACATTGACTCTTGGCACAACCCGGTGTTTGGTTGTCAACAATTTGGAACTCATCCGAGAAGTGCTGAATCAGAATGGAAAATTTTTTGGTGGACGACCGGACTTTTTACGTTACCATAAGCTATTCGGTGGCGATCGGAATAATTGTAAGTAGAAAATGTTTTTCTCTCTTAATTTGTGGTTTGCAATTTTTTTTATTGTATTTTGCCGGGTTTTCCAAAAAAAAAGCTATTGTGAGGTTGGAAATTGTTGACGAAAACGATTTAAAAGGAATGTGGTGAAGCTATAAACACGCACAGATAGTATTCTTTGTAGTGCTTTGCAATTTTTTTTTTTTTTGCTAACTAGACGAATGTGAATTTAGAAAAATTATGAAAATTATTTGAAAATATTGTTGAAAACTGTTAAACATTTTGAAAACTGACATGTTCGTAGTGAAAAGTGTCAAGAAAACTCATTCTTTGACAAAGATTTTTCCCTTCATCCATTTATATGAGCACTTGTGATTAATTTTTTATTTTTCCTATCCAAGAAAATGTTTCCAACTTATTTGTGTTCCAATCAAACAAGTTCAGATCCTAAAAAGTGCAAGCCACCTACGAACGCACTGTTCTAGAAAACCAAAGATGTCGTTTCAGATGATATTTAGCAAAATTAATTCAAAAGCTCAAACCATATGTCCAAATGAAGAAAGTCTCTCAGTTGATGTCCGTGCTTTTGTAGTAAAATTGTTTACAAAAAGTGATGGAGTTGCAGGTTGACTGTTTTATGCATCCTCTTATCTTGAGATGAGAACTTCTCACTTATTACGCACCTCTTTTCGTCGTGACCTATGCAGAGATGGTCATAAACGATTATTAGAAGCTGCCACCGGAGTACCATGATCCCAAACCTAGTGTGAGAAGTTCCACTCAAACTTTCGTTAGCGGCCACATCCCAACGACTGCTTTTTACCTGTGACCCAGCCTTAGATCTTATCACAATAGATCCACATGATGATGCAATCATTCCCGCAAACCTAACCTCAAATCTTCTTTATTCAGTATACGTCTTCTGATAGCCGTTTCTAGTGGTAATTGTGTAAGTTCGGATCTCCGCAAAATTGTTTTACAGCACCACTTCTCTGCAGGCAATGAGAAATTACAAAAGGCTGGTCAATCCGCCGTTCCGTGTCGGCAATTAAAATTGTAGGTCCCCTCCATTTGGGCAAAAAAAGAATGAATTGGCTCCTTACAAGCTGCTTCGTTAGCATTCTTAAAGCATATTTTGCTATCGCCTCCTTAAGCTTTCTTATGATGTCTCATTCCTTTCTTGAGAGAAAGGTAACGTCGTCAGCCCTGAGACTCTTGACTCTTGAAATCAACTTTCACTTACCACTTAAGCTTGTAATTCAGTGTTTTCCGCAATCCGAAGGATTCATCAAAGTAAAGCCAGTAAAGATGGTCCGGCTAGATAGTTGCCAGTCTTCCTTTTTTTCATCGAAGTAAGATCGGGGTAAAACAGATACATCTCTTATGTAACCTCATTAATGTACAGCTTGAGTTCCAGTCTTACATCTTTTAGGAATAAGATCACAGACTTTTTGGTTCTCACAGTCGTAACTAGGACCTTTTGGGAATTGGAAGTACGAGTATATCACCACTTGATTGTTGACACAGGTCTATGGAATAATCAGGCCCCTGTACGTCACAACGGGTTCTGAGCCTTAGTGAGTCCCATGGGATGCCTATCTAGCTAAGCCCCTGTACTACTTCAAGGTGTGTGGTCATTGAAGCGGATCAATCGATATGTATCAATTTCATACAATTTCTGTCACCACCACTCCCAGTCTACGCCTACTTTACTGTCTTTCTGACTAATTGGTGGTAGGATAAAGGTTTCCTATGGTTCCTGACCTGGAATCATGCTCGTCTATGAATACAAAGTCACGAAAGAGTTGTCAGTCCACAGCGTGCGTCAATGGTCAGTTGAGAAGTGAAAATCTCATTTTCGACATCAAGGGCCTCCAGATGTTCTTAGTGGAAATCTTTCTTATAACCTAAAACAAATGTAACAGAGCGTTCTTCTACAAAAGAACTGAAATATCTTGTAATTCGCCTACTTACTGTTTCCTTCAGTGGTCAGGTTGGCATTGCTAAGTAATCTCATACTTAGATTCAAAATCTGATAGTCTTCAGTTCGAATTCGACTTCTTTTTCCACTTAAGTAAGTCTGACATGAGTCTCAAAGAACTATACCCCTAGGAATGATAAGACTTCCTTTTCTGTAGCCAATGTAACGAAAATTTGTCGAATCTCAATAATTGATATAGATGGCGCCACTCGATGTCCATAGATGGGTGTCACATGCGTTCATCATTTTCATACGCTTACTGGCGACGTGTGCAAGCTTTTGTATCTAACTCCCAAGTCTTCTCTTTGGTTATTCTACACCAAATTTTTCCACATCTACGTTGTAAGTTTATAACACGTTTTGGTAAACCTTCTGACATCTGTGAAAGACTGTGTGATCTTTCCTAGCGTCAAATTGCTTTGAACTTTTTGAGCTGCAAACGATCTCTCTACAGGGGATGACATCTCAAACTATTAACTGCGTAAACCCTGTTTTTTGAACCCAGTCCACTTTTCCAAGTCTTGCTGTTACCCCTTCAAACTTACCTCATCTTCAATATAGTCTAACCATTCCTTTTTCTTTTTTTTTTATAACTTCCAGCACTAGCTCTCTGCGATTGGTCTCAGTTGCAACAAAAACGTCGCAATTTAGCACGTCGTCACTGCTCACCACGTGACTCCTCGTCCTACTTTACCAAAATGAGTGACGTCGGTTGCATTGAAATGCAAGAATTCATGGATAAACTGAACGAACGTATCACCCCCGGCAAGGAGTTCGAAATCAAACAAACCATCCAACAGACATGTGCCAATATGTTCAGTCAGTATATGTGCTCCGTACGTTTCGACTACGAAGACACCGAATTCCAAAATATTGTTTTATTCTTCGATGAAATCTTCTGGGAAATCAATCAAGGATATGCTGTTGACTTCCTGCCATGGCTGGCTCCGTTCTACAAGGGACACATGAAAAAGATCATCAACTGGTCGACGGGCATTCGTAAATTCATTCTTGAACGTGTGATCAATGATCGTGAACGTAACATCGATATGGACGAACCAGAACGTGACTTCACCGATGCTCTGTTGAAAAGTTTGGCCGAGGACAAGAATGTATCAAGGGATACAATTATTTTTATGTTGGAAGACTTCCTGGGTGGACACTCGGCTGTGGGAAATTTAGTTATGCTGTCGTTGGCCTATATTGTCAAGAATCCACAAATTGGTGTGAAAATTCAAGAGGAAGTCGACCGGATCACTGAATATGGAAAACGTCGTGTGAACTTGATGGACATGGAAATCATGCCCTATACCATGGCGACGATCTATGAAACATTGCGATACTCTTCATCACCAATTGTACCACATGTAGCCACTGAGGATTTAGTTGTTTCTGGCTATGGAGTGACTGCAGGAACCGTGGTTTTCATCAACAACTACGAATTGAATACTAGCTCAAAGTACTGGGATCATCCGGAGGAATTCGATCCGGAAAGATTCGTCGAAAAAATCCCACGCAACAAACAAAGGAATTCAGAATCTTCCGACTCTGGTGTGGACACTGAAAAGGATTCAAAGGCGACTGCAACAAATGACACCGATGGCAAAGTAGAAACCGCAGAAATTATGGTCCAACAGAAACGCCTCAAAAAGAACATTCCACACTTTCTTCCCTTTAGCATTGGTAAACGAACTTGCATTGGACAGAATCTGGTTCGTGGATTTGGTTTCATAATGTTGGCAAACATCCTCCAGAAGTACAACATACACTCCAATGATCTCGACTCGATTAAAACTATCCCAGCGTGTGTGGCCCTACCAGCGAAAACATTCCCACTCGTCTTCACATTACGAGAAACCGATTCAAAATGAGTCTGCCTCCGTTCCGAAGTTAGTCGTAGTTTTCTAAGAATCTCAAAACATGCACAGTTTTTAACAACCCCACTGGCGGGAACAGAAGTCTTCATATAAGGAAAGAAATCGTAAGGCGGTTATTGGCTGGGTTTGGCTAGAAAGGAAATTTTTATTAATTTTCTCTTTTATTCTGCTAATATTCGTAAGAAATAATTTTTTTTTTGTTAAAAAATCTCATAGATTAATGTTTATTATTATTTTTATCTCATAGAATAAATCTTTTTATGTGTAGAAATATACTTATTATATGTAGGTATACCCGCGAAGCTATCTCACTAGTAATTAAATTGATTGTTTATTATATATATTATGTTTTATTTAATTAATAGATTTGTGTTTGTTTTGTAAAACAAAAAGTAGACACCAAATTTAAATGTGTGTCCTAATGGTTATAGGAAAAATTATTTCATTAGATATTTTCATAAAACCTTAGTGCTACTTTTTGTGTGTTAATTTTTTTTTATTATTTCAAAATGATATTAACTATTATCTTTATAAGACTGAATACTATTAGCAACAATTTATAATTTTTTTTTTTTTTTTTTTGATTCAACAACTTAAAGTGGAACAAAAATTCCTTAAATTTTAAACGAAACATATTCCAGTTTATTTATAAAAATAAATAAAATAAAAATAAAAAAAAATGGTGAAAAGTGACTTTAGAAAAATTATTTTTATTTTTTAATTTTACTTCGTGGTAGTTTTAAGTACATGTTATTAAAAAAAAAAAAAAAAACAAAACAAAATGACAAATCCGTTTTTGTTTTTTTTTTTTACATAGGAAATAAATTATTTTTTATTAAAATATGTTTTTACTCTTAATTGTTGTTTAAAAATATTTGGAAAACAAAAATGTTTGGTTGAATTGCTTGCAAAGAACAGTTTAGAACTAAACATTTGCACAGAACTGCTCCCAGAAAACGAACAACAGTAAAATGAAAACATATCTTTTGATAGTAAATCAAGTTCGTGGGTAAAAGTACTCGGATTGTACTGGAACTCAAGGCTTGAATGTTTTTCATATCGTTTAAACCTGATTTGCGATGAACATGCTACAAAAAGCTAGATTCTTCGAGGTGTTCCACACATTTTCGACCCCCTAGGATTCCTTGCTCCCTCGGTCGTGCAACTTATGATTATATTTAAGGAACTATGGCATCGACAACTTAATTGGGACGATACCCTTCCTGATTCCATGGCTGCACAATGGTGTAAAACTCGCCAGGAACTTTCACTTCTGACACAAATCCGTATTCGTATCGACATTTCAATTTCGTCTTCCAAATCATTGTAGCGTGTTTTAGGCGGAAATACTGACAATCGAAGAAGTCTTATCTTGGCTGAAGAAAAATATGATATCTTCTACATTATATACGTATCTTTTCAAACAGTCAAGCAGCGATCAAGTCGCTGGAATCAGTCTCTTCAAATTCGCTTGTAGCTCTAGATTGCCAATCATCTCTTATAGAGATGGCGGAGCAGTTCAATATTCACCTTTGTTGGGTGCCGGAGCATAAAGATATTCCAGGGAACTACAAGGCTGATAAACTCGCCAGATATGGAACAACCGTACCCGTGCTCACAGAAAAAGACACGCTGGGAATACCGATCGCTACATGTAAACTGAAACTCAGGCTGGATGCTATCGAGAAAACAAATTCTAGGTGGATAAATGGTATAACCTGTCGACTGTTACTGCCCAGCTCTCTCCCGTAAAAGAATGTTCCATTTAGGGGAATTCTACTTCAACGACTTAGCCGATCTGATAAACACAGATACCTAACAGAAACCTCCTTCGCTTCATAAAAAGCTCCAATTGGTTTAACGAGTAGGTATGGTAGAGATGTAGAGAGAAAAAAAAGGTATGGAGATCTCTTCAGATCCATGTGGTATCACAATGGACCTATCATTGGTCTAAGTGTGCTGGCAATAGCTGGCACCCACTTCAATCTAACCTAACCTATCGACATTTCAAAAAAACGGGTTTTCAGATGCGTCGGGATCTGCGTATGCTACGGTTATATATTCGCTATGGATGATATTATCCATACCAACATCGTCGCAGCCAATGCTTCGATAAAGCAGCTATCAATTCCCCACTAACAACTTTGCGGGAAGCTATTGCTCGCACGATTACTCGGCGCTATCCAAAGATCACTTAACAGCACTTATACAAAAGTGTTAACTTTGTGCGCTTCACAAGTCGTTCTCCCCTGGTTATCATCTCCTCCTCGACATTGGGATACTCGAACGTCTGAAATCATATCCACAATCCACAGAAATAGGTGGTTCCACATTAGATTTGAACAGAATCCTGCGGACTTGTGTTGTCTTGTTCAACATCCAATCTGGTGGACTGGTCCCCATTAGTTAAGAAAATGAGGACAATTGGCCCATTGTTCCAAAAACATCAACTAAAAAGTATTAACTTTAAGGGCTCAGCCGGAGTCTTATCTGAAATGCATAAACTCACCATATTTGAACATCATAATACTCTTGTGGCATAATCCCTTGAACACTTTTTTTCCATTTTATGTAGATACCCGTTGAAACAAACTTCCCCATATCACCGTCTCATCGAATCTGCAATATTGCCGATCAGTTTTGCAGCCTATCTACCCCTAGTTTTTCTAATCCAGCGTTCTTGTCAGCAATGCATCTTTTACTTCTGCTTTCCTCTCGTTTATAAGAATGGCCTTAACGGGCTTCGTCGTTGAATCTCCTCATCCAAAGGTTTCTTCATCTGTCTTCGATAGAGTTCATGTGCTATAGAGTAGGACTTTGATGATATAGGTAGGATCGGGATGGGGCCTTACTACTCAATTGTCTTCTCAGCCTAAAGAAATAGCGGTTGGCAAGCGTTTGATTTCTGATGAGATGTCGTTTTCAGAAGTGATACCAGAGCCAAGCTGGACAAAGCTATAGCTGTCTATTGTGACGTTCAGCCTAATTCGTCGATGTTGGGTGTCACTTCTTGTTGACAACATATATGTACTTATTTTCGCCCTCTTTAACCACTAAACCCATTTTGACCGCTACAAAAGTCTCGGTGAGATCATAACCACCCTTGATGCAGCGAGCATTCTCCATCGTCATGCTCTATCGATTGCATATTTACAACAATCATGATACCACAGGCAAATCCAAACTCGACTACCTGATGATGTCGCGATACTAAGCCCACTGTGTGTTGGCATCAGTAGAAGATGATTACACAGCGGGGAGCCTCTCACTCAATTGATCTTTGTAGTTTATCGCTTCTCCAGCTGTGATAAGGCATTCAACGTCAAGTCTCTTTTTCTGGACTACTCGCAGGTTTGTCTTTGTCACATATCTACTAGTGGGACAAATCTTGGTAAAGCCCAACGAATTGGAACTTGATACACACAATCTTCTCATATAGTTCAAAGCCGCAGAAGTTATGTGGTCACCGCGGCTCAATTGTTATAACGTTGGACTTCAAATGAAGCTAACTTAGGTTCAAGTCAAAGATTAGTTTTGCCAGAGTACCATCGAGGCAAAACAGACGGAAAGGGACCAAACAAGGTAGTCTGCTTCGATGTATCTCTGGACATGAGCACAATCTATTGGAGCTTCATAAGGCTGATTTATTACTGCAATACGCAAAACCCTGAGAATGTACTCTAAAACTTTCAAATACATTATCGGAGCTATTCCAAACGCAAATACAAACGAAGATGAACCGAAAGAACAACGAAATTAAATAAATTCAAACATCCAACGGCTACCAAAACAGCACCATCTACTAACAACTAGAAATAACACACAAACAACCATTTTTAATTTACGTTCCACACATTCTCACTCCATTCCCATCAAGAAATGCAAACGAAAGAGATGGCCATCAATGCAGACGCCATATTTAAAAATAAAGTACCAATTGCATTTCATGTCGCGATTTTTCACTCCGCGAAAATTTACAAATTTCCATTAAATTATTGCAATTGTCGGGTCAATTTTCATCTCCAAATTTAATTTAACGGTGTAGTGATAAAAATATCGGAAAAATCATTGAATTACACTTGATTTTATGTGAGAAATTCAAGTGCAAAAAAAGTCCATTCTTGTTCAATTGTCAAAAGGCGTTGACACTTGTGATTTCGTGTACAACGACGACGACGGCACTGTGAAGAGAAAAAAATAATTTTGATTCGGGGAAAATAAAAAGTGAAATAATGGGGACATTAGCTGATTTTGGACAAATTGCCATGAAGTGGGATCCAAAGAATCTGGAAATTCGTACAATGTCTGTGGAGAAGACACTCGAACCGTTGGTATTGCAGGTCACCACTTTGGTCAACACAAAGGGACCAAGCAAAAAGAAGAAAGGTATGTGTCCACAATTAGTCCACCATAACTCCACTGTGAAGTGATGTAGAACTTTGATGTTCCCTTGATGTCTACCTTGATATTTTCTGGGATTAGTCATCGGTGTATGAAGAGGAAAAAGAAAAGAAAAATTAAAGCAATTTGTCGTTCTGGATTGGAATTGGCAAAGTTTTCAGACTCTGTCTGTAGTTGACACAGTTGTTCCCCTTTAAACGGGGGGATAACCGAGGAGCCAGATACCATTGCAATTATGTTCTTGCTTTAGTGTTGCAATGCAACAAGGTTTTCTGCGAAAAAGTGGTTCAAGTTGCGGATTTATTAAGCAATAAAGGCGTCAAAATGTTTGTAGAGGGCACAACAAACGTGGTACTTTGAAAAGTATTTTGTTGTTACAGCTTCTAGACCCTGTAGTTTGCTTTTCAGTTCAATTGTTCGTGTAATAGGGAGCAATGGTAATTCTATAAAGAGAAAGTAAGCAGCAATGTATATCTAACCAAATGTTTCTTTTCATTGGCGCTCTGCTTGCAGATTGAATTTTAAAGAGGCACCTGCTGACGGTCGTTTTTTGGTGTTCCCTTTGTATTTAAGATATTGTATAGGCAAACAGTTTTGTTCCACGATTTCGATAGAGTCGCTCGACACGGTCTACCGCGATTTACGAGGCCATCGGGCGTGTTTTATATGTAATCACCTCACAATTTGTCACTGAGAAACGCTGCAGAAGTCATTGTTTCGTGGGACAGAGTTCTTCAATGCGCCCTCTGTCACCAAAACGAAGCAGGTAACTAATCGGGAAACAGCACATTGAATATGTAGCAACTTGAGTCATGCAATGATCATCTGGTTGCTAAGGAGTAGTTTGTTGTGAGTCGTCGTACTGCGATAAGATCACGAAAAAATCCTCTACGACATACTCATTCACCGTGCTCGTAACCAAGGAAAAGTCATTCCCCAAGGTATTGAGCTTTTCAAACAGACCAATTTCGTCCGCGCTACTTCAAGTTGGTTAGATCGAATATAAACGCTCGGTTATCCTTTGCCTTAAGCTCTGAGACGAACACTGAAGTTAGTAGACCACACAATGATGAATGATGAGTTCTTCCTCTTCTAGGTTCAAAGAAATTAGATCTGAAATTGATCAAATTAATGCTGCTTCGCCTTATACTAAAACTTGTGGCTATGTCTTTTCTCTAGCTTGGATTTACTTTCGCAACATCTTGCCTGATCTAGGCCGCTCTTTAGTAGAGAAGTTGCGGTTTATTGGGACTGACCATTGTCTGCCAATCTCGAATCTGCTTGAAAATCTCCTTCGTAGAGAGACTTTGCAGTTTTGGGAAATTGATCTGCTGTGCACCCTGTCTCTAGTTTTGTTGAAATTCAAAGAATGGAAGCTCTTCTCATCTGAGGACGTCGAACTTGATAGCAGTATATCAGGCGACTTGACAGCTTGATCAGAGCCAATCTCTATCCTTTTTTCTTTCACTTTAGTTGTTTCCTCAATCTCCGCTCCGAATCAGTGTTCATTTTGTTTAACTTCAGCAGCCTCATCTTAATCTTGACATATTTTTGTCCCTCTTTATCGATCTCCACTGTCGAGTTGCTAAGTCTGTCGGTGCCACTCTGCAATCGCTATCTGTCATCCCACCAGTACCTCCACTTGAAAGACTGCTATTGCCTGGGAACTTGACTAATTTTGGAAGATCAAAGCGGAGCCATCTATGTAGAAGAAGATGGAATCACTCTCTTCAAGAAAAAACGGAATTGTAAAGTCTAGGTTGGGTGTTAAGTAGTCTGTAGTATTTATTTTGAGTTTAACTGCCTCGCATCGCAGTTGACAAACAATCTTTCGTTGTCTAAGGCGTCACTTTCTAGATTTTTTGGAATATTCCGCAATGAACTCGGGTTTCGAGTACCATAGCAATGTTTGGCTAAAGCAGCAGCAGTAATTGTTCTATTACAAATCGAGTGTGCAATCCTTTGATCTAGCTGAAGATTTTCTTCTCCTTTCTGAATGACGAAAAGCTTGAGATGCTCTGGAGAGTATGAATTTACCTCCTTAAATTATGTATCGTCCCGTACCGGACTCGAGCGCTAGATTTGACAGTTTCGAGTTTGGGTCAGGTATGTCCAAGTCGCTCAATGTAGTTTGCTTGGGGGTACCTAGATGGAATCATCTTTCTCCCCGACTGCCGAAGACTTGCTTATACATATGCACATATGTATGTATATGCACTGGCTTCGTTAGCTCATTCACATTCGATGATGCGAACAGGTCTTCATATCGAGTTGCAGTTAGCAGTCTTGCTTCGTCTAGAGGGTGTTGACAGGCTTGAGAAGGATAAGCTAACCAAGATACTGTACCTGTCAGCTATAGGTCTTAAGACGTGATCTTGGATTCTATTCAGAATGTTCAGGCAGTTGAGAAGGTGGTACTGTAGCCCTGTAGATTGGGCCAGATCAGAAGGGGCAAAAGAATTTTCCCATTGTGAGAAAGACAAAATATTTCGCCAGCATTTTTATCGACTTCGAATGTGAGGTCGTTTCAACGCAAATTGTCATTGGCACACCTCCGAGGATAGAAAGTTTCAAGGTTTGGATTTCACTTCAGTAACAGAAGACAACATTGGGTCTTGGACGTATTAAAATTCACTTTTTCACGTCTGAAGAGCCAGAACGTGAGAATGGATTGGGTTGGAAGTTGCAAACAAGAGAACATTTATAAAAACGAGGAAACGGAGCTTTGGGAAACACCAGCATTTATGGAATGAATTGCAGGCTTGAAACCCTCTAAAATAACTTGAATTAAACAAGATATGCCACTTGAGCCACTTTCGACAAAAAGAGCTCATTGCCAAACAAAATATCCAAATATCTTACTTTGATCAAAGCGATGGAGGGATTCATTCCACTCTTCGGTGAGATATGCCATCAGACCTTCAAACAAGCACTTCTCTCGAAAATGTGCTCAGTAGCCTGATTGAGGCTAAAAAGTCTCCGAATAGATTGCTTCTGATGGGTAGAACAGAGTGAATGAACGCCAACGCTCCGGCCCGGAGAGTTTTCAAATCAGACCCGGAGGGAAAATGCAGTAGAGGAAGACCTTGCCTAAGGTGGCGCGCACAAGTAGAGGGGACCTCAACAAACTTGGAGTACGTAACTGGAGGCGGTTTACTAAAGTCCGGGCAAACTAGAGGTGCTTGTTGAATAAGGCCCAGATTAACGCTGAACTGTAAAGGAGTGGGCTCTCGGATCTACTTACTAGAACCCAGTATTACTCGGTCAATAAGACTTTCAAATCATGGCAATGTGTTCCAAGCGGAAGTCCTAGCCATCGCCGAGGCAGCCAGAGAACTATCAATGAAGCTAGTCTCTAGAAAAACCATTGACAGTCAACCCGCTATCAAACCCATTTCATCCACACCACAGTAGTAAAGTCAAAACTTGTAAAACGTTATCGTGACGAGCTTAAAACCCTCACCGCGAACCGTAACGTAACACTCTGGTGGATCTCGGGATACAAATTTATCCATGGGAATGAAATGGCGGATGAGTTAGCCATGAATGGCTCGGAACAGGACCTATCACTGGTCGACCACTCAGTACTTATGATGGCGCAACAGGCCGAGCCTGGGTGTCTCCAGCAAGGTTGATCGTGAGCTATCTGCCTTGAGTTTCACACGTTAAGTCACATGCGGGCGCCATCCAAAGTCGTCGTCTTTTTCTATTGTGGCATAACTCAGGGGTTGATTCGAAGAGGACCACTGGTTCACATTGGACTGATGTACTAAAAGTAAATTCTGCTACAGCGAGCCGAACATTAACTTTTCGTGGAGCTATTAGGATAGATCTGTGAATAACCAAATTTCGAAATTCTTTTTCATATCGGAAACTGATTTCTATGAAGCAGGATCTGTGGGCTCATACACCTTCCATTGGGAAGAGCCTCTCCTCAAGGAACCAATGTTTTCACAAACATTTCTAACACATTCATTTCAAATAAAGTTCCATTAGTTGGCTGAATTTTTGAAGCCTGTCGGCTTATAAATCCTACTTCTGCCCTCGTTGATCGTGTCCAACGTGCACCACCGAGCCGTGAAAACTTTTATAAACGTAAAGAGGGATGCAACAAATGTCATACCTGCCCTTTGACGAAATTTCACTTTTATTGTAGTCGTCCAATGTAGAAGGTACCCACGGTAACATCAGTTTCAAGGGCCAACATTTGATTTTCTCACAAACAGCATTGCTACACCCCAACCCTTTTTGTTGACAAATCACTACGTTGCAGCTTGTCCTTTATTCAAAAAAAAAAAAATGTCCAAGGGACAGAATAAATATCCCAAACATATGCGAGAGATGTAAAGGAAACTTGTGTGCGCAAATAATGTCATGCAATGTAATATGCAAAAAAAAAAAAACTAATCCAGTTCATCTAATAACTCTTTGATCATACGTCCTTTGAAATTACATGCGGATGTAGAGTGCTACTCCCTCACGCAAGGGAGGGAAAAAGTTCCTTTGATTTTTTTTTTTTTAAATCTCTTCGTTTTTTTTTTTTATTCGTATGAAGCAACCCTTGGGAATGATAATGAGTAGAAAGAGTGCAGCAAGTCATGTCACGAGGTTTGAAAAAAAAAAAATAACAATGGATATATCAATATCCTTTGGCGGTACATAAATGTCCTTTTGTCGAGACTGAAATTGAATAGAACGTCCTAAAAATGTCTCCGAATTGACTGTCGTTTGTACGGCTGTCTTTGGTGGTAACCAATATCAAGTACTTCCTTCTTCATTGGATAGAGACATAGGTACTTATTGATTGTGGACCATGGTTAAGTACAATTAAGATGAAAGAAAGTGAGATGAGCTGATGATGCCGCACGTGTTTTGCGACTGAACAAACAAACAGATGGAAGATGACTTCGTTCGAATAGTTATGATGGAAATACTGGGAAAGGAGCGCTAAGCATCTAACGTTTTGGCGAAAGAATTCGACTCCAAATGAACAAATCAACGATTAGTCTGAACCCTCGCTGATAAACACGATCAAGTAATTGGGTATATATGTTGCGGGAGCTCCATTCAGACATTCGTGTTATTGTAGCCAAGTCTTTGGGAATGTAAAACCGTTTACATCGACGAACCGATGCATCTAGGAGCACCTCCTGTGAATTATTGGTTCCAACGAATGTCAAGGCATTGACAAACCATTCAAAGACAATGCTGATTTTTTGGCACATTGAACTCAACTTGGTTTTTCGCACCCCTATTCATGATTGTCATAACGTCAGAGTTGAGCTTGGCAATGGCCATGAAGACGTCAGATTATAAGCAAAGCCCAGATTGCTATTATCCCCGAAGGAATGGATTGAATAACGAGAATGAGAGAGAGAAGGGAATCGAATACAATCGGTATTGGGAAGACGTTACCAACACAAAATGCTTGAGGATTGCTTATGAGGACGCTATGCCATGTTCTGTCAAATGCTTACGAGACATCTAGGTGACTGTCTTGGATTGATTCCATTTTTCAGTCAGAAAAACCAGTTGATGTTGAAAAGCATGCGGACGGTCGAGAGGATGATGATTTCTTTTGAGATAATTCATAAAGTCTTGAATGACAATGATCTGCATGACCTTAGAAAGCACTGACTTTCACGCTATGGATCGGTAGTTGGAGGGGCAGGTTTTATAACCAGTTTAGGGACTGCCATAAAGATTACACTTCGAGAACGTACCTTTCCCAAGGCACAAACTATTGAAATTCAATTGTTATACAGCCTATGTCCGCATTGTTTCTCCTAGGTGGTATATTTATATTGTGAGTAAACTTCACTTAAAGCCTTCAAATTCCCTAATTGTATTACAACCAATTAAAATCCTCAATGAACTGTAGAAGTTCTGTAAGTGGTAGCTCCACCAGACTGCCCTCAAAGAACAGCGCTTCTGAGTGACGAAGATGCCATTTTCGAAGCGCAGGGCAATCGAAAAGCAGTAGACTGCAGCTTCTTCAGCTAGGAATCGTCAGATGTTACACGTTTGCTAAGCTAAGAATAAGCTTTTTTGTTTCTTTTTGTTCAGGACTACAGTAAGATCAGTGTACATTACATTGTTTCATCTTCGCGGACTACGTGCATCACAGCATTATCCATGATGACGCTCAATGTTTTCTATCTTAGCTCACCTGAGACTACTCTTCGACTGTTCTACGCAAATGTAGATTAAGGAGTTTTGGGCTGCTTACCTTTGTCACTGAACGAGTGGACAAGTCTGTTACTCTTCGAGATAGAAGGCACATGTTGTCCAGAAAAAGTAAGGGTGACAGTAGGGCAAAAAATGTGAGTAACCGTTTCTTCCCCCTCCTCGTTTCTACAGCTTCTGCAGGAATCGTTGGAAGGGGCACCCAATCGCTCGTACTTAGTTGCATTTTTGTTTTTTTTAGATAGGCAGCCAATGGCCTCTACTATCTGTTCAGCACAAGTACCAATTTTGTGCTTTCTTAACTATGTAAAGCATGATGAGAGTGTGCTCTATCTGTCATTGGCAAGTCTTTTGTTTGGAGACTTGAACTTATATCCGCATGTGCATTGTGTCACAAGAAGAACAAAAAGAAAGCAACCCTGTGAGTGTCAAATGTCTTAATCTCAAGACGTAGGTATAAGCAAATACCTGATGACAACTCACATGAGAACTTAATTCGTCAGCAGTTCAATGTCCAATGCTTACCGCACATATTGGGACGTTGTGACGCCAACTCCTATAAAAAAGGCGACTTAAAATTGGGATGATGTACCATCGTATTCAGCACACGCTTCAACCTTTTAGTATTCATAAGCATACTTGAAGCTTCACACGTCAAATGGTGACTCACAAGCATTCACTGTCACGTAAAGAAAAAAAAAACTGATTAACCTGGACGATGCCACCCAAAGTTTGCATGCCCTTGCCACAGTCCTTATCTTTAAAATGTATTATGGGAAAAAGAAAAAAAACCATCGTTCGTGGTTTCGCATCCCTCTTTAGCTTCTACAGCAATCTAAAGCCCTATTATTGCACTTTGTGTGTGTCAAATGGTGTATTCAAATGAATACCTCAACATCCTTTCAACAGTGGCAACCACTTTCATATCTGATAGCATTCACTAGAACTCACTCATCAAAGGCAGCAAACCAAGGGGTTACCATGAGGTTTCCATTCCAATCCCTAACCAACCAAACCGAAAACGTACCTACATATCTCTTCTAGTGACTTATCCCATCCAACAAAGACTTACTTTTGGATTACTAATATCAGAATGACAGATAGAGAGATACGAGGAGTAACCTTCACACAAAGTTAAATTCTCTAAATTTCCCTGTCAGTTGTGATAACTAAGCAAAAGATACGACACCAAAGACCGAACGGAGCCGGAGAGTGAGATGAAGAGAGAGAGAGAATATCTCGCCGCTTTCTTTGATGGAAAATGGTCCATTGATGTTTTTAATTTAATTATTTTGTTTCTACCACCGCCGCCCTCACAACACTACCATTGTTGCCCTCCTTGTAGCTCCTCACGCCAGTCAGACATGAATGGGAGCTTCCTTTGATCTGCTTTGATCTTTCGGAAAGTGGCTTTTAAGAGGTTTCTTTTGTGAGCGAACGCGCGAGCACAAAACTTGCACGAAGGAGAGAGACGACACACAGCGTGCGAGAGGCTAAATCAGGAGGGTTGTGTTGTTCGTTCGTTGGTTCGTTGGTTCGTCGTTGTCGTCATCGTCGTCGTCGTTCTCGTTGTTAGGTGGATATGGTGGCGGATGGATGGATGCTGCTGAGGGTTAAGATTGGGTTCGGGTGGCAAGGATGAAAGGAAAAGTTTTAAATATTAACACACACACACACAAACAGATACATACTTACATCATGTTGTACAGGAATACCTATGAATCTCCGGGTTTGTTCATATTTGCTTGCTTGTGTGCCCGAGAGATGATACTGATGCTGATGCTTCTGCTGCTGATGATTATGATGATGGTTTTCCCTGAATTCAAGGATGTCACCGTAGACAAATAGAGAGAGCACAGTATTAGACATCTTTTCATTCAAGTTGGTTCACAGTGTTTTGTTGTTTGATGATGAAAAACTGGGTGGCAGTGGCGGCGGTGTAACTGAGCTGCCTGACATAACAACTCGCGGAATAGCACACACAGTGTGTGTCCTAAGTGTGTTTTAGACGAGCGCAAAGCTTTGTAAGAGTTAAACCGATTTCGTCGTTTCGGAATTTCGACAAATACACATACACCGACACACATACACACACGCAACAGAGATACGCAAGTCGAGAAACAAAAGATTGAATTATATTATAATTTAGTATTGTCGGTTAGTGGCGACGAGAACACGGTGGTGGTGCGCGCTTTTAACATTTCAAATTTTCGCTTTTTGATGTCTCGCTGTTTGATAATTACCATGGAGAATTATTTGCAATTTGCAAATATTACTGACGAAGGTAATGACACACAAAACTAGACAAGAGAACAGAACTACATATGTGTTCAGTGTACATAGATAGATATGTATTTTCAAAAGTTTGTAATCGAAATTTTTAGTTTCGACTTTTGTTTGTGTGAGTGTTTCACCCCCTTTTGATGGGACTAACTCGTCCCGAGATTGGGGGCTGTAAAAGTTAATGAGAGGATGTTTTGTCAAAGCCACTCTGTGGTGCGCTGATTATAGTGGTTTGGCTTTGGTTTTTCATGTGGAATTGTGTATCTCTCTGTCAAAGGTAATATGAATATATTAGAGAATAAATGTTTGACCAGATCCAAAAGAAGAGGGGAATGGATACATAATGGTTGGGTTATTTGATGCGCATGTAGGTGTTTTGTGATGAAACAAGTGACTAACGTTTTTTTTTTTGTGTGAAATACATACATTCGAGTATGCCCTTGTGCTCTTGTAAGTTACCAGAGATCAAAGGATGACATGAACAACGGCTTAACTTGATCTCTGTCTGTTGGTAGGAAGTGTGTGTATTCTGACAATAGGTAAGATACAAAACGATGGGCGACGACACGGCTTATTTTTTTTATTTTTTTTGCTGCAATCAAAGCAGAATTGTTTGTTATTTAATCTTTGAATTCTTTGTACATGTACTTGGGCTGTGCGATGTACATTTTAGATTGCCGATGTCTAGAGAGAGGTGTTTATCGTGCTGAAATATCCTACTTAATGGTTGAGGTATGTCTCAAGAGATGGTCTTTCTGCTGTTCTGTTAGGGATGAAGACGTTTTGGATCAATTGAGGAAATTCACAAACATGCCGAGATGTTGTATCGTGAATTTAATTTCAAGCCTAAGTCACTCAGGACATTTTGACGCAAAAGTGGTCCATTCTACATTTATCCCAAAAAAAAACCGTCTATGTGTCCTTTCTCATTGTAACGACGTCCAAATGTGACAAAGTTAGGTACCTAGGACTCTTAACAGACCAAAGTGGTCAGTCGTGTTCTCATTTTCAATGATTCCCATGTTTGTCTTGCAATGACTGCGTTCCTTGATTAAGCCTAACCATCCATTCCCAATCTGAGTAGGAATTTTTGCAATGCCCTTGTCAGGACTTTTCACAGAACACATAGACACACAGGGCATTGTTTGATAGACAGACACGCCACTAGACCAGGCGTCCCTTTCAATGCTTTCTGCAAAAGCTGTAGAAACGGGAAAGGGTCATCCACCTTCTTTGTACCTGCCCAACCGTTTCAAGGCTATGAAGCCAGACTCTAGTCGAATTTTTCTACAAAGATCTAAGCGATATTCACAGAATAAAGAGCTTTGTCTGCGAGTCTAAATGGTTCTGGACATAGTGGGGTACAGGAAAAGGTCTGCCTTACCCATAACTTTTTCCTTGAAGCAAGGAAATGCATCATACTAGGTTCCCGATGCCGATAATCCGGTACTCTACATGGTTTCACAATTGGCCTACACTCTGGTCGAAGTAGCCACCTAACCTAACCTAGACACACTCCCTATATGGACAGACAGTTGAATTGAAGTCAAATATGTATTGGCTTCCGATTTAGAAGCGTAGTTTTCGAACTCTCCACTTGTGAATGCCACTAAGACCAGGTCTCTTTTTACGACATTGTGGATTCAAAGACCTTTCGGGTCCCAGCGTTGGTATTTTCTTTAGGTACACATCCTATCCATCTCGTGGTCATCTTTTTAATCACGTCGATGTGGCTGTACAATCCGTAAAGTTCGTTTTTTAACTTCTCCTCCATACTCCGCCAAAACAGAGATTTTTATTTCCTTAAACGTATAAACTGGAACCCGTCTGAAAATCCTTTTTAAGTCCAGCAGAGTGGGAGTGTCGACTCTGAACGATACCTGTGCCATGAAAAACACATAAAGTTACAATAAGTACTCACAGCATTGTAACGTTCATTGTTCTGCTTCCATTTTTCAAAACAATGTGAATGCCACGGGTTAAGCAGACATCTCTGTGTGGGGTAGTATGTGAAGAAAAGGACGATTAAACTTAGCCACCATACCGCAGACGAAAAAGTGAAAATTAGTCCAATGACGAGTGTGTTGAGATCCAGGTCCACTCCAAAGATCGCTATGTATGTACTACAGACCTCATATTTTACAAAAAGCTCTTTGACTATTTCCATTACAACTTGTCGTCTAGAACTCCCTACATCGTTTCCCTCTTATGCAAGGCGCCTTACATTTCCCTGCAAACCACACGCAAATCCACTTAAATTTGTAATCCCATTCCTGTAAATCAACGACAAAGCACAACACAATGCTGACGATACTGATGCCTATGTAGTCGGCGCAGTTATTAGGGTCTCCTTTCTTGTGGATCGTGGAAACGATGCTGGGATTTGTATGTATAGCTCGGCTGCAAAGCCGTCAGGTCTAGTTGGACGGAAGTTTTGACTATCATCGTCTAGGTTGAATGGTTTGTTCTGCCTGACAATGAGATATTGATCTTCGTCGCCGTTATACAGTCTATAGATGTCGTTTTTGTATATTCTCAACTGTGTCTAGTTTCCTTCTTCATCTCTATAGGTTTCTGTCTGGTCTTTGTTCCTTTGACGCTTCCTGGTAAAACTGAAGTAACCTGTCGATGTTGTGTCTTCTTCTTCCTTGTTGTAGTGTCTGGGAAATTCTTATCATGCCTGCAACAAGGTAATGATCCGAGTCTATGTTGGCGGCTCACAAAATTCATCCCCTATCCGAAATACTGAAGACGTGCCTTCGCAGTTCATGTTCCATTGTGAATATTGAGATGTGAAAACCGTGTGCTTGAAATAGTGATGTTCCGCCCGACTTCTACCGTTTGTAGATGTGTCATGCAGGCTATACTTACCAACTGATGATGTCCTTCTTTTCTTTTTTGGCATTAAAATCGATTAACGTCGTCCAATTCATTCTCACCTAATTCAGGTTATTGTACTTTCCCTATTCACACTCTTATGTTGGTTATCGAATCGATTAACACTTGAGTCCCAAACCGTTAGCATAAACTTCTTAAATGTCTGCAAAGCATTATGAAACAAGGAAATGCTTTGTTGCGCGCAATTTCTTTCCAACGAGTTATTTGTGGTTTTATTTTTTAAGAATTGTTTCCTTCCACCCTTATGTCTTAAAATTTAGACACGCCACGAAGCTCTCACTTGCTATCGTCGAAAGGCAAAGTTTTTGTTTCCACAAAATTACATCGATAGCCGAAAAGTATCTTTTCTATTCCGAGGGATGCTTCAAAGGAAACAACAAAAGAAATTGTGTACATCAGTCTCATTAACCTGAATTATAAGTGAATTATATGAATTGAAGAAGAAAGCGTCAAGGATTTAGGGTGCTAGGTACATGATTATGAAGCTGAGAATCAAATCCATCAATTTGCATAGCATTTCCTGTATAGAAAAGCTTTGATAATGTCTACCCATCAGTATAAACAAATAAAAAGTACATTAACACACAACTTATTCTTTAATTTTGCTTCTAGGTAAATCCAAGCGTGCAAGCGCATTGGTAGCTGCTGTCGAAAAGGCCACTGAGAATTTCATTCAAAAGGGTGAACAGATAGCCTATGAAAATCCCGACATCACCCAAGAAATGTTGGCAGCTGTTGATGAAGTTCGCAAGACCGGCGATGCTATGAGCATTGCTGCACGCGAATTCTCTGAAGATCCTTGCAGTTCATTGAAACGTGGCAATATGGTCCGAGCAGCACGTAATTTATTGTCTGCTGTTACGCGTCTATTGATTTTAGCCGATATGGTAGATGTGCATTTGCTTCTAAAGTCATTGCATGTTGTGGAGGACGATCTGAACAAGTTAAAGAACGCCTCCAGTCAGGATGAGCTCATGAATAACATGAGGGTAAGTCATCCGTTGAATGAGCTCCATTTATTCCCATTATTGACCGCTATTTTGTTTTTTTCTCTTTATTTTAGCAATTTGGTCGTAATGCTGGTGAATTGATTAAACAAGCTGCCAAGCGACAACAAGAGCTAAAAGATCCTCAACTGCGTGATGATTTAGCAGCTGCACGAGCAATGCTCAAGAAGCATTCCACAATGTTACTGACAGCATCAAAAGTGTATGTTCGTCATCCTGAGCTGGATTTGGCTAAGGTCAACAGAGATTTTATTCTCAAGCAAGTTTGCGATGCTGTCAACACGATCAGTGATGTTGCTCAGGGAAAATCCTCGCAACCAACTGACATTTATAGCGGAGCTGGTGAACTAGCAGCTGCATTGGATGATTTCGATGAAGGTATCATTATGGATCCGATGACCTATAGTGAGAAACGCTCTCGGCAGCTATTGGAGGAGCGATTGGAGAGCATTATAAGTGCTGCAGCTCTTATGGCCGATGCTGATTGTACGCGAGATGAGCGTCGTGAGAGGATCGTTGCAGAATGTAATGCTGTGCGTCAAGCTTTGCAGGATCTACTCTCCGAGTATATGGCTAATGTAAGAATTAGTTTTTTTGATTTTGAACTTTTTTCTTTTAGAAAATATTTGTTCATTTGTTTTGTTTTGTTTTAAAACAGTTAATTGCAGCGAAAACAAAGAAGTCGGTATGTACGCAGAGTGTTCTCTGTGTGTTTGTGTGTGTTTGAATTCCATTTAACTTACAAAAGTAGAGCTTGTAGAAATTGTCTTTGCTAAGGTAGAGATGCTAAAAAGTATTAGAAGGGAACCCGAAAGTAGGCCGGGTTGTTGTATGAAGCAGCTGAGTACTGTTATGTTACGTATTGGTGCAGATTACTGCTAGCACGTACACATGAGCGATTTGCCGATCATTTCAAATCGGATTCACTGTATTCTGGCCGCTTTTCGCTACCGTCCGGATGATAAAAACGTTTCGTCTACTGTGATTCTACACGTGGAGCTTGGAGTTCTTCAATTGTGGCCACATTTTCCTGGATATGGCACAGTTATGTAAGCTGTTCTACCCACCATTAACCTTCAATAGAAAGTGTAAACAACTTCCGATACGGATTTGTGCAGACCTGATCCTCGCGTGATTAGCCCATTAGCTTGCCCATTTCCTTTTATGTTGCTGTAACCTGGAACCGAGAGGGGGTCGACTATGATTTCCTTCTTTTACCCATTAAAGTCATCTCTGTCCTTGATTGCACAAGAAGTCCAGGTTAAGAAGGAACTTTAAGAACTTAAGATGGAAACTTAGTTTCATTTCTAGAATCGCGTGCTTTAAATTTTGTCGGCGCCATTAGTACATAATATGCTCGGCAGTCTCTAACATTGCCCAGTTTCTTCAAATGGAAATTATGTGAGCGGTGTTCTGTTAGAAAACTCGTCAGAAGCTTTGCAAATTGTCTGCAAAGTAATGGAAGGTCTTAAGTTCGCTTGTTCTTTGCTTGACAAAGGTCGTGTGTTAGGTTCTTGCTAAGAATTAAATTCCAATTTAATGTAGCTTGTTGGAGCTGCTTTACCACACTCGAGTAGCTAGATGTTCACAACAAAATCTCCATGTATTAAATTCGCAGACACTGACATTAGTCGTGTTTTTTTGATAATCATACTCACTTCAGTCAAAAAAACGATCTATACTCACTTCCAGCCGCACCAACCAATTGGTTTGCGGCTCGAATTTTATTTAAGTTGTTGTCTTTGTTTAAAAGCTTTTAAATGTCAAACGCAAGCAAAAGGAAAAAATACAATCGGCTAAAAGCTCATTTATGAGATTTTTCACGCTCTGGTGGTCAACTTATGTAGGTCTATCCTCACTTGCTGCTACTGGGAAACTTATCTCCACTTGGGTTGTTGTTATTGCTTTGTGTGTAAAATCTTACTGGGCTGGGTATACAGCTATCAAAAAAACACGGCTATTGAAAGCTACGAAATTGGAGATGAGCTCGCAAGACAAGGAACTCAGTCAATGTTTATATGTAGGTAAATATTCTCACTTCGGCAGGTGATTCATCTTTTTCGAAATAGTAAATCATTGCTCCGCAAGCACGATCCTGATGTTCTTCCATGACCTCGATCTTGCTTACATATTTTAGATTGCAGTTGCGTTACACATTAAATCTCCGAGTAGAATTTCTATTGACTCACTTGTTATTCAAGTCATTCCTTAGTAAGAAATGTGTACAATTTGTTAGACTTCCCCGAAAGTAAGTGTACTCACGAAACTTGTTGCTAATTAACAAAATGTCACATCTGTCTAAAGCGTTATAATCACGTTTGCTAACTTTTTCCCTCACCCGTCTACCTACAGAGTTAAAGCGTAAAATCTCACTAACACGATCTACTCTCGCTTGCAGATGGGTCAAAAAGATAACAGCGCCGGTCTGGATAGAGCCATTGATCAAATGTGTCGCAAAACACGTGACTTGCGTCGTCAATTACGCAAAGCAGTTGTTGATCATGTTTCCGATTCATTTTTGGAAACCACAACACCACTCATCGATTTAATTGAAGCTGCCAAAAGTGGCAATGAGAAAAAAGTTCGTGAAAAAGCCGACATCTTTACCAAACATGCTGAGAAGTTGGTAGAAGTAGCCAATCTTGTATGCAGTATGTCAAACAACGAAGATGGTGTTAAAATGGTTCGTTTTGCTGCTGCACAAATCGAGAGTCTATGCCCACAAGTTATCAATGCAGCTTCAATTTTAACGGTACGACCAAATTCGAAGGTAGCTCAAGAGAATATGTCCGCCTATCGTCAAGCCTGGGAGGTACAGGTGCGAATTCTTACCGAAGCTGTTGATGATATCACAACAATTGATGATTTCTTGGCCGTTTCTGAGAATCACATCCTAGAGGATGTGAATAAGTGTGTTATGGCATTGCAAGTTGGTGACGCACAAGATTTGAGAAATACAGCTGGAGCTATACAGGGACGTTCGGCAAGAGTGTGCAATGTTGTTGAAGCTGAAATGGATAACTACGAACCATGTATTTATACAAAAAGGGTCTTGGAGGCGGTCAAAGTCTTAAGAGAACAAGGTAAGTGTCAAGAGGAATACAAAATGTTGCAGAAAATATATTAATAATCGTCCTCCACACCAGTTATGTCCAAATTTGATCAAAGAGTTGATGTCGCTGTTGAAGCTCTCGCCTCAAATTCAAACAAAGACGTGGATGAGAATGATTTCATTGATGCATCTCGATTGGTGTACGATGGTGTTCGAGAAATTCGTCGTGCTGTGCTAATGAACAGGGTAAGTTTTAGTATTTCCTTTATCTCTCCCTCCGTCCGTCTGTCATGATTTAAACCAAGCAACCAAAAAGTTTATTGTTTACTTGTTTTAATAAAATTATTATTAATGCGAACGAAATAATAATAAAAAAAAACCAAAGGATGAAGAGGACCTCGATCCAGAAGATGTTGAATTCGATGAGCACTACACAACGGAGACCAGAAGCAAATGTAAGCAACACATTGTAATCCCACTCCAGTGAGGTGTCTACTACTGCATCATACTTACGTCCTGCATTTTGTGTACAATGCTTGCCTGGTTTTGTTTACTCGTTCACAGCATTTTGTTAATAATCTCTTACCACACACACATTATTTGTTTATTATTTTGTTAATACGCTTATTCACACTATTTTTTTTAAAACTGTTTTTGTGTTTATTTTTTTGCATCCATTTTGCTTGCTATTCTATTTTTACAGAGCTCAGAAGATTTAGATACAGATACTGAATTTGAACCAGTTGAAGATATGACCTTGGAAACGCGTAGTCGATGTATGAGTTTTGTTTTTAAGTTTTTGTTTTTGCATGCATGTTGTGCGTAGAATTGAATTGTATATTTTGTTTATGTTTAAATTAGCAATACACTTCCTATCACATAGCTTGAATAATTTGTTGTTTTCAAAACACGTTGTGTCACATCTTTATGAAGCTGAAAATGTATCTAAACAAATTGGATAGTGTAGGCATTTCTTAGAATAAGTAGAATACAGCAGATATGATCATTATCGATTTATACAACTTGAGAACTCCGGAATTATTTAGCCCGGAGTACAGTGTTTTCCTATTTAAATGACTGAAGGCATGCTGTCGACGTTAGGTGTTACTTCCATCAGTCCTTTAATCTCCCTAATCACTGTAGTGCGTTTCAAGCCAGTTATCCGTCCGGTCGCCCCTTGGCTCAAGATCAATACAGTTTCACGCACACATAGTGTGATTTTTATCGACAGTCAAGCTGCGATCAGTTTTCTTGTATCCAGCACAATAAAATATATTGCAGCGAAGGACAGTCGCATGTCTCTGAACGAGATCGCTAAACAGTACAAGATAGTTGAGGTCCCTTCCACTTGTGCGTTTCACCTAACGAAAGGTCTTCATCAACTGCGCCTGGAACACTGGTTTCCATCTGTTCTACATGTCCCAGTCATTTTGGTTTTTTTTTTTCATTTCAACCCTTCTAACGCGGAACAGACCGACGAAATTTTCCCTCAAAACTATCGATGCTACCAAAAGCTTTATCTCTGTGCCACGGGCCAGGATTGCGATGATCAGGCTTTTATACAGAGTCACTTCAGACAGAGAGATCTGGATACTTGCCTTAACTTATGAATTTGAGAACCTTTGCAGTGGTTTAATTGAACTTACTAGCTTTCGGAATGACAACTACCTTAACCTCTCACGATATTTTTGGTTCGCAATTCAATACCAAGGTGCTAAGGTCATTCTTCTATTTATTTTACGTGTTATCATAGCGTGCTGGCACAATAGTCCGTATAAAATCAAAATCTACCCTTTCGCAACTATTTACGTTGTGTGTGTTGTATGGAAGGGACATACACTTTTATTGCCAACTCCCGATGGCGGATTGAGAAGACTTTCATGAAAGATTTATACTCTCGGAGGTTTGTCACTTGCTGAGAGGTGGTGCCGCAAACAACTTGTTGATTGTTTTTTTTGCCACGGATCTGTCTCAACTCCCTTAACAGTCTAACGTTTTAATGCATTCCGAAAGTGAGAATCTATCAGTACTCCTTATGTCTTTTAGGAGCACTCTTCCAAGTAACCATCGGAATTTTGTAAGACATACTAAGGCCGCTGGTTCTCTACGTGTCATTTTTGAATTTTCTGTGACTGGCTTTGTAACATACCAATCTTTGTCTGAATTTGTTCCACCCTCGAGGGGATCATTTTCATTTACTTTTTTCTGTATGCAATTTGTGAACCATTTGTCAGTTCATTACTGTATCGATAACAAGCAGAAAGCATCGTCAGATAGGTTCTCCAAATTTGATCGGATGTAACAGCATGTTTCTATAAACACAATCCCTTTCCATCCAAATCCGATACATTATTGTTTCTAAGTTCATTATTCCTTGCTTTTGTTTGTTTTGAAATTGTTATTGCACAAAGCCTAAGAATTTGAAAAGATGAACCTTTAATTATAAAACTTTGTCGCTTTTTATATTTAAAAATAGAAACTAACTCACCACTTCATCTTTTAACGCTTCACATGCTTTTGTTATATGACTAATACAACAATTAGAAAATAATATTATTTACAGCACTGGACAAAGAAATGTCACCCACTCATGCAATGACGTCTCTAAGATTTGGCTTCTTTCGATTTATAATGACAATGAAGCTCGAAATCGCTTGTAGCTACTTAATAACTTAACGAGCACTCAACCCTTCAAGGATTTGTGCCGGAGACACTGCAGTCTTTCATCCTGTTAGATCCCACGCATGATGCTGCAAGTTTGTCAAGTCAAACATCCTGACATCCGCGTTAGCTAAGTTCCTACTACCGCTGTTTGGACCTCCTGATCACCTCGAACTTGATAGCTGGAGCATTGTTGCCACAGCACATCTTGGTGCTGCTCATAGAGTTCGCGGTTTTATCGATCGATTATCCGAATAGGTATTTTTTCTTTCGATAAGCTTTCCTGCTTATCATCCAGCACTTGACGTCATACAGAAGAACTGGCAAGTGTTCTCCAGACTCTAGAACTTCACCTTTATCCTTCGTGAAAGGAGGTTTGACCACAGCTATTTCCCTAAATCGAAGTAGCCGCGGTTATTCTTTGTCGGATCTCAACTAAGATGTCATCCGTATAGTTTATGTCCGCTTCAAGGCGAACTATTTCGAAGTTGTAGCTGCAATGCTACCGAGAGGAGGTGCCATTTAGTTATCGTATTTTGCTAAATATTTCAAACATTTGAGAGTGATGCACATTCTTTGTCCAGTGGTGTCTACTTCTATCATCCAATCTAACAAATGTCCTAAATTTTCTTTTACTTAGCGAGTGCCCACACTGGAGATCAGACAGTTGATGAATATCCCGACATTAGTGGTATATGCACTGCAAGAGTAAGTAAACTTCAACATCTTTTGCAAGTTTGCAAATTTGATTCCTCGCCCTTTCTTATAGGAAGCAATGCGTAAGATGACCGAAGAAGATAAGCAAAAGATTGCCCAACAAGTTGAACTTTTCCGACGAGAAAAACTCACATTTGATTCTGAAGTGGCCAAATGGGATGACACTGGTAACGATATCATCTTCTTAGCCAAACACATGTGCATGATCATGATGGAAATGACAGATTTCACTCGGTAAGTACAATAATTATCCACACACACATTCTCTCATCTAATTTTTTATTTTTTTTTTTGTCTTTTATTTAGTGGTCGTGGTCCATTAAAAACCACAATGGACGTTATCAATGCGGCCAAGAAAATCTCCGAAGCTGGTACCAAATTAGATAAATTAACACGAGAAATAGCCGAACAATGTCCAGAGAGTAGCACCAAAAAGGATCTGCTTGCTTATTTGCAACGTATTGCTCTCTATTGCCATCAAATTCAGATAACGTCAAAGGTTAAGGCCGACGTTCAAAACATTAGCGGAGAACTTATAGTCTCGGGGGTAGGTTATTGCGCAACAATCTCATGAACACTGGAGAATTATTTTTTTTTATAACCACTTTCGTTCAGTTGGACAGTGCCACTTCTCTCATTCAGGCGGCCAAAAATCTTATGAATGCTGTTGTTCTCACAGTTAAATACTCATATGTGGCATCAACGAAATACACACGACAGGGTACCGTTGCGGTAAGTTTTACTAATTTTTACACTTCCCAAACTTGTTTGATTATTTTTTTATTTAAGTTTTCATTTTTAAAATACCGTCAACTCTCTTATAGAAATATAAAAAAGTAACTTAACTCTTGTATTCTTATATTATTTGAAAATAATTTCATTTACTACGGAATAATTAAAATAAAATAAAAACTCGTAACAGAATTACGTGAGTATTGCTTCGGCGGTTAAAACGAATGTGGTGTGAAGTTGTTAATCTGTTTCTGTTTTCTTATGCACCCGTTTTTTTTTTTCCTAAAGACCTGAGATATTTTGTTTTGGAGGAAGGACTTCTACAAAAACAAAATCATTCAAATCAATTTGGCGCTTATAAATCAACGAAATATCTCAGAATTTATACATCAATGTGCATGTTTTACTTATAGTATAACCAGCGATATTTGTTTTCTTTGTTATGTGTTACACACTGATACATAGACACGCTCTTATAATGCGGCTTAAGGTCACTGTAAATAGTTTAACAGTAGTATTTACTACAATTAAATATAAATTCATGTTTAGTTTTAATTTGTTATCAAATTTTATCGATTTGTTCGTCCAAATTTTAAAAGAACTTGGCAAGAACAACCTCAGAATCAACCGAAATACGTAATGAGTTTTTCCAAAGGAATACAGCAGTATTTCATATCTCACTGGTACTACGTTATTAAAATATTCAACGAACCACTATTGATGTACCCTTTATACATGCCACAGTTGCTAGTGGACACCTTTGCCTGATGAACTCTTTTTGTTCGTCAATCTTCATCCGTTCTTGCTGTTCAGGTAAATTTTGTTGTAGCTCTGGAGTCAAACTTCAGCAAAATGCTTTCTTATACGGGGACTTTTATCGTTGTTTACATTTGATTCCCCTCCCATCCGTGTTCCTCAAGCTGTTTTTCGACTTAATCTACTATCACTGTCACAAACGTCGGTTACTGGCTTGTTCTCTTCACTGGAATGTGGAAATTAGCCTCTACCAGTACTCTCACTTACCTATGATGAAGCTACAGCACAGGATATACCTAGGCTATCAGCTAACAAACGTCTCCAGGCAGCTCGATCGTGAGATAAATTGAGGTTCCCTTCCATTTGCCCGCTCCATTTAAGTCTGGGTGTTTTTTTCTGTACTTGCCTTCCGGAATGGATTTGAAATTTCTTAAAGAGCACTAGTGTGTAACCGCTAAAGAGCCCATTCAAGTCGTCGTTGTATTTCCTCCTACACTCACTGTTTATACAGACCAAAGGAGGTTTATCTCAAAACAAGCTCATTCATGCTTCGCAAAGTCGATGCTTCTACCCCAGGACTGAGATGGTCAGGTTTTTTTTTTGTACAGAACCGCTTCAGCTGTTTGAAAGAGAAGTTACCTTCTTACCCAAAGAAACAGCGGTTGGCAAGAGTTAGCTTCGATTTTTCCTGCCTTCGTCGGTCCATTATTCCACTTGAACAATTTGTTGTTTGCAAGAACATTTGATATGCTTTTGTGGTTGCACCTTACCCAGGATCACTCTGTTATCTCTGAATTTGTTTTATATTTTGAAACTATTTTCATATGTACTCGTACACTCATGATTGCAAGTGTTGTTTGATGAACACACGTTAAATATGTAAAAGCACATCACTCTGAGGAATAATTCATTGTTATTGAATAAATAAAGAAGATACCGTTATCGGTATAGCAACATGTTTATATTTAATTCCCTCGAATCTGACCTACAAATTTTCGCATCTGTTATTGTCTTAATGGCGTCGCTGACAAATCTTTCGCATATCACTCGTCACACGCATCTCATTGTTATGGGAACGAAAGCAAATGCTTACAAATTAACTGTCTATCTCTGAACTCTCATCTTCAGTTGTTTTGTTATTTTAACGAAAAATTTGAATGTGCGCACATCTGATGTGATGTGTAGGAAACTTTTAATCGTATCAAGAGATCGGTTTGTTGAAAGTTGTTATCTGTTTTGCGTTTACAACAACACTACTCCCTGCATGGAAAACCTTATTGGATCTCGGATCTACTTGCCTTAATATTTTGTTAATTTTGTTGAGAATATCCAAGCACCAAGCACGGACCAAGTTGAGAAGCCCTATTCGTCCACTTCTGCAATTTAGACGATTGGACGGCCCAATCAGCTAAACGTTGACATAGCAAATGAAGGCCTTGTCAGGCTAGCTCGTGAGCCGCAAGGTTCCCTAGAATGTTGTAATGGCCGTTGTTCCGTTTAGCGATCTCCTTCAGAGACTCTTGCCAGTCCTTCACAGCTCTGACTTTCTTAGTGAAAAGGAATATTTCCGTTCTAAACGGATTGGTATTTAGGTCACAGCTTTCTGTCCAAGCAAATTGAAGTGTCGGAGAAGATCTTACTACAATTCATTTCGGAGTTGTGAGTTGTGCTTCAGAAGTTGTTTATTCAGGACTTTATTACATAGAAGAGGAGATAGAACATTCCCAACAGATGCACATTGGTGTGGCTTCTTCCTAGCTGAGCTATTCTAAGGTGATGAAACCACTCTGTACTCGCTGTAAATACTTGACGTTTTTATTTTCCTTTTCAAATTTTATTCACATTCTAGCACTCACCGAAGTGATAGTTTATATTCTACACAACTGAATTTTACACACAACAATACATCATTCCACATTTTGAATTTTACTCGTATATCAATAAATCTTTCATTATCATGATTTCTGTGTGCATTTAGACAGAGTCAGAGTTAATAATCCTTTGTAGGTACAAGTTAACAAGTTTTTTTTTTATTATTATACTCTCTCTTTCTCTTCTCTGACTCTGAAATAGATAAATTTATAAGCAATTTGAAGTGAGAAAAAATAATCAACACTCTATTGAATTTTCAGTCACCAATTGTCGTTTGGAAGATGAAAGCACCCGAGAAGAAACCACTTGTTCGACCAGAGAAACCCGAAGAAGTACGAGCCAAAGTCCGAAAAGGATCACAGAAAAAGGTTCAGAATCCAATTCACGCACTCTCTGAATTCCAAAGTCCGGCTGATGCGGTCTAAATGTACCATTTAAACAACAACAACAATAAGAAAACAAAACAAATGACATTTTACTTAAATTAATTGCAAAGAATGATTATAAGAAATTAAAACTAATATATTTATAAACATCATTCTCATTAACAATTTGTTTGGACAATTTAAAATGTGCACAACACACGCGCACACGATAAATTGTTAAATTTCAAAAGAAAAAAAAAAAAAAACAAAAGACATTTAATGTGGTTATTGATAAGGGAAATTTATAGGAAAGAAAGAATAAGCGCATGGAAGTAAACAAAAAAAGGGAAAACAAGATAAAAAAAATAAAAAATCTATCGAATATCTCACATTCTGAATTGGAAACAATGTTAAATTATCGAATTGTTAGCAATGAAAAACAAAAAAAAAAAACAGAAACTCTCAGACATAATTTTCAAAGGAAAATCTATAAGTAGCGTAAAGAAAAAACATTTAAAACAACTTTTGAGTATATACCATCTTGCATTATATAATTCAGTAAGATTTCTTTTATTCTTTGTGCATACATATAACAATATGTACTTTACCTATATATATCAATCTTGGGTTGAACACCTTTCTTTTTTTTTATTGAAAAAACAAACAAAATTCTTGAAGAAATGGAAAATATTTTCAAATTGGAAAATTTAATTTTTATTTATTCACTTTATCTGTAGACAATTATAATAAGTTTTTTTTGTTTTTCGTTTTAATTTTCAATCGTTTTAACTATTTGATATTGAGTAAGTGGAGTTTTTATTTTATTGTAATAATTCATTATCACTATATTAATCAGTATTTTTAAAAAGTGTTAAAAATAAACAAACAAAACAATATATAGATGCATATATTTGAAGACCAGTTGGCATGGGTTTTATTTAAGTTGTAAAACATGTTAAACGTGCATTGGCGCTACCAGTGCAATGAGAACAACACCCACAGCAGGAATCGAGACTATCCTCAACCGGCTTCCGCTAGATATATTTAAACAACTATCCGCGGCCATTAGAATAATTCAATCTGACGGTTGGAAGTCAAATACAGCACGATACTTCACAAATATCTAGGTAATGTGCCTACCACTGATTACACAACGCCATACCGAGACTTCGCAAGACAATTTGTTAGCGCCTTTCCAAGCAGGGAAGAATGGAAAAGTGGTCAAGCACCCAATATGCAATCGATAGCCGTCTTTACCGACGATGAATGGAAAAGTGGTCAAGCACCCAATATGCAATCGATAGCCGTCTTTACTGACGAATCTAAATTGAACATTGGCGTAGGTGTAGGAATCTTCTCCGAACCGATGGGAATAAGCAAATTTGTTTGCCTTCGGAACCACAATACCGCGCAATGATATAACCTTCTTCACTGACAGCTAGGCAGCTATAACGGTGTCAAAGTACTCCTACCTAGCACCATCAAGCCTGTCCTAATGCTCTCATTACTGAAATGTTCATCACTCCTATCTTCAATTGATAATCTCATCATCATCGTCTTGAACTTCTTGCAACATCTGCAATCCTATACCAAATATAATCACCTTCACCACTAAGTGGTCGCACTCTACTGCGGCAGTCAATTTCCTAGATACCAGTTGTGCTTTCTCAGAGATCACACACTAGACAGAAAGCATGCCACAATTCCAGGAAATAAGGCAGAATGAACGACGGGCACAGTCGGAGTTGGATAGTGACAGAGACAAGTTCTCATGTATACATCGTGTAAGCGGGACCAACAACGTCCGAAAACTTAAAATGTAAGATTTCAAAAGATTGGCTAAAACCAGATTATTATTTCATGTTGTGGCATGTCAACGTATAACGGTACATGTTCTAGAAATGTTGATGACGCCATTTTGTAGAGCAACTTTGAGAACTCAAAACTGCATCAAAATTGTTCCCTTCCCTACAACCCTTCCTCTTTTAGAGAGGTTTCAAACAAAATATGACGCCAAAAACTAGGAGGGATACCTACTAAAATTTCTGGACGACTAGTACTTCAGAAACTTTTTTGTATGAAAATTCGGAAATTCATTCGAAACTGAATGTGCCACACATTTGTTGCAATTTTTTTTTTATGTTTTGACATATTAACGCATAACGGTAAATGCTGCAGAATTTTGAATGATGCCATCTGGTAGAGCAACTTTGAGAGCTCAAGGCTGCATCCAACATTTCCCCCTCCCGACATCTCCTACCCCATTTAGAAAGCTTGAAAAAATAAATGCCGGCAAAAATCTGGGAGAGATTTGTCCCGAATTTTTTCTTGTTTTGACATATAAGAACATAACGGTACATGTTAAACAAATTTTAAGAACCCCATCTTGCAGAGAAACCTTCAAAGCACACGGCTACAAGCAAATTTTTCCCCTCCCTTCAACCCTCACCACCCTCAGAGACAAAACCAAAAATGATGGTGCCAACAAAACTGAAAGGGATACCTACTAAAATTTCTGGGCGACTAGTACTTCAGAAAAGTTTTCGAATGAAAAATTGCAAACTTGCCGAACGAACTTGTGGACCTCTTTAGAGCTTGATATCTTGGCTTCTAAAGTTCGTAGAGACCTAAAATAAACGTAAAATAAAAGAGCAGTGGGCCTAGCAGAGATTATGACTTATCTCTGGGGCCTAGTTTATGAAAAATAATAAGACTGTAGTTTTTTAATGTGTGGGTATTTTTATTAATCATTTAAGAAGGCTTTATATTTTTGGAAGCACAAGCTTGAAGGAGGTTATTAAAGTTGGATGAAAGGATTCTGCCATGTTTCCGGACGTAACTGGAGCTTTTTAATGGGAATGCATCAAGCTAAGCAGGTGGCATGATCAGAAGACGTAGCTGGTGGTGAAGGTAAAGCCGGAATTTAATGAATACGCAGTCGGTATGAGTCTGAGGGATAAGGAATGGGTAGTGGACTTCAAGCGCCAGTGGTTGATTCGGTTGAGTACAGTCTGTGATGAGGGAGACAATTGATTGTTAAATGGGTGGTCTATTCACTTGAAGTTAATGGATACAATTTGCTAAGTGGTAAATGATCAGCTTATGTCAGCTTCTAGTTGCATCAAATTTCTTAAAATATTGCGTTTTAAGGCCTCGGACGTAATGTCTTTCTTTTGCTGATGTTTGCGTTAAGTTCGTCAGCTGCTTTGAACTCCCCGATTAAGTTCATGGAGCACTAAGGTGGTCCAAGTAGTCGAAGTAGTTCACAACGTCGATTAGCACGATGCGTTGATTAGCTGACTTATCAGCTGCTGAGTTGAGCTCGGATAGTTGAAAGTTGGTCTGATAATCGCAAATATTTTCCAGCTGGAATGGTGAACATTTCAATAATGAGAAACAACAACCGACAGTCTACAGCAAGGAAGAAAATAATGTATGGAAAAAACTCGGTGATAGGATACAAAAATAAGTCCACATCCAGTCGATGGAGATGGTGTTCCCTCACCAACACAGCTGGAAACAACAAGGCCTTATCAAAAAAGTACGAAGGCATATCCTTGCTATCCTACGCATGCCTTAAACTGTCCAACAGTATGCTTCAATCTTTGAAAAATCAGACTTAGCACGGCAAAGAGTGCTTCTCTCAAAATCAGTCCTGTTCCTGGACTAGACCGGAGATGATACGGTTAAGGGACGTACCTTTCTCAATACCAAACAGTGAAAGAGACAGGAACCATGACCTGCACCAATTTCAGGATAAATTTCCTATTGAGTCCCCGTCGATGTAGGAGATGAGGGAAATGAGGTAACTGGAGGCGAAAAGTAAGTCGGAGATCTAATTCGATCGACCGGAACAATTTTGCGGGTAGTGGATCGCATCAAATTTGAAATAACTTCTCGGGAACTACAATTGCAAGAGATGCTATATAATTTTAAGCGTTCTTACTTACTTAAGGTTGCGCTACAGTCCGGGTTGGACCTGGGCCTCAACCAACAAGCGTCTCCAGCCAGCTCGATCTTTAGCTAGCTGCTTCCAGTTCCCCCCTTCCAGTTCCCCCTTCAACTTGCGTGCGCCACCTGAGTCGCGGTCTTTCTTTAGTGCGCTGTCCCTCGAGGGCGGATTCGAAGATTTTTCGGGCCGGAGCATTGGTGTCCATCCGCTCAACATGACCCAGCCAACTCAGTCGTTGGACCTTCACTCTTCTGGCTAAGTCGATGTCACTGTACAGCCCGTACAGTTCGTCGTTGTATCTCCTCCTCCACTCACCGTCTATGCAGACGGGACCGAACATTTTCCTCTCGAAGCAGCTAAGAGCACCCTCATCCACTTTTGATAAAGTCCATGCCTCTGCGCCGTAAAGCAGGATTGGGATTATTAAGGTCTTAGCTTAAGCGTTCAGAAGAATCAAATATACATTCTAGATTCAATGAAAACTGTAGAAATCTGGAAGAGTAGGGGAATGGACGCTGAAGATTTTTCAGGGATCCTAAAGACACCACAACATACCACCCTGAGAACTGACCAGCACACAAAGGAAGGTCACCTTCAGGGAACTGTGCTTCAAGCAGCTCTTCAATAGCTGCTTCTATTCTCAGCTGTGCTTCAAACTGGTTCGGTTTCCCAAAGCTGGATACCAAACCATTGTGCCTTAAGTACGGATCTGTCTCATGAATAAAGTGTACATCAAGTGCACAAGTAAAAGATTTCCTAGGACGTTCGGCAATATTTTCTCCCTGTAAAAGCTTTCGGTCTAGAAAAAGTCCTATTTCTTCATAAACATAGGTGCACCATTGAGCTTGAGGTGGGTGAGAGTGCAATTTCAATTCGTTTGGACCAACTACGTTTCAGGCCACAGCTAGTTGCCCAAAAGAACAACTTACTTAGAGCAAATTGAAGTCTGATTGCATATTGGTGCCATCGGTTCAACGGATATCGAAGCTGCAATAAGACGCGTGTCGCCTAACACCAAAAATCTCTGAGTCATTGTCCCACAAAAACATCCAGATTCCTCAATACGCTGTCAAATTTTTGAGAAAATTCCAAATTTGTCCACTCTCACTCCAATTAAGAAAGCAAATCTTGATTGGTGTTTGTGACTCATTCGGGTGCACGTCCGCCAAAGAGCTGACAAATCATGGACAAGAAAAACAAAAATACTTTCCAACAAATGAAAAGAAAATCCATTTCATTCGATGATGAAATCGTTTTCGCTTATTGCCCACCTGTGCCGCCATGGGTCGACAACAACGACGACGACGACGTGCACGCTCCCAAGAACACGTATGTCTCAACCTAAATTCGGACAAGAACCACATCCTTCTTCACACCAAACGACGGTCGACGAAGAAACATCGTTATAACATTTAACTGTCAACTGCTGGGGCTGACTACCAAGCCAATGCTAACCAAACGGGATTAACATTTTCCATTTCCATTTCTTTCCTTTCCCTCACTCTTTTTTCTGTGGTGTCCATCGTTAGGATTACCGTTATCAATCTAGAAGCCTCCACCAAGTTAACCCAACAAAAGCAAAAGGCGATTGACTAAGAGACCAGATTCCATGCCATGCCATGCTGTGTGTGTGTGTGCGTGTTTTGTCATTTCGCTTGATTTATTGACGCGCAAAACGAATTATGCGAACAAAAAGAACACACGGCGAAACAGAGGTAAAGAGGGACACCGCACAAAGTACCGTTACACGAAGATATACCACTTCCTTATGGAGAAGCCGGCTTTGCTTTGCTGTTACTGTTGCTGTCATGTTACCAATCGAAAGGCAAAGCACTGCGGCCACGACAAAACCAGATTATGACGCGTGAGCATAGACGCCTACCTTGCGCTAATGCCGTGATCACTTAACGCTTATGACGAAGACGTGCCGAGTTGAGACTTATTTTGCTTTTATTAGGCTGCTACTGCCACTGGCTACCACCGACTGTGATCCACGCCTATGGGGGGTGCAGGTACAAGCGTGTGACATGCGTTATTATATGGCCCGTCACGCGGCTTTATTTTGTAATGGCACACGATCGCTCACGACGACGACGATCGTTGAAATTAGAACACCCCGGCTCATTAGGCTGCGTACCGTGTTGCACTCTAGAATCGATGATGTTGGCCTGGGCTGGCCAGGTAAAGGTGGAAAATTATGTAAACAAAGTGTCTTTTGTTTTGTCTTCGGTATTCTTCATCTTTTTATGGGAACATAAAGTGAAATGATTGTGTGCGGCTGCGGACGACGAAGAACATGGATGAGGTGGATGGAGATGCCAATGATCATGATCATGATGTTGTTGTTTTGGACTTTTATTCGGTTTACTTGTGGGAAGAGAGCGAAAGCACCGTAATTCGCTAACGTATTCGAAGAAGGTAATGCGGGATCTAAGTGGGTTATTGCGCGTTAGCGTGTTTCGGCAACAACACGGTACTCACAGAGAGAGGCAGGTAAAAGGAAGAGTTTTTTTTTCGTTTAAGTTCTTTCGAGTACAGTTATGTACTTCATGGAATTGTTACATTCCACAGAACAGAAACAGAAACGTGGGCGATAGTAAATCATGTCAAGCCAGTGATTGGGGGAATCTGGAATTATTTATTTTTTGCTTAGTCATTGTCAATGGCATGGAATGTGTTGTGAAATTGAATACGCGTGTTTCTGGAACATTTGAATTGGTGAACAGAAAGTCCCGCATAAAATGTGTGTATGTAACTATAAGCTTACATCATCTGTTGGAGTGGATTGGAACTGAAACTATTGACCACCGATCGAGACATGGTTCAAGTCAGTAAGACAGTAAACAAGTTCGTTACCTCTACGTAGGTGGTCATAGGACCACCTTCTGTTTGGTTTGGGTAGCTGTTTGTAGAAACGTACAATTTCAATCGGAGGCCATTAGGCCCGTTGTGAACGCCCTTAGTTACATGATAGTAGGTCTGTTAGTGGTATCTTTGCCAAGTCGTCCAACTTGACAGGTTAGTCGATGCTCTCCAAAAGGTGGACAATTCTGTAGACTCTTTATTTTTTTCTTCGTTTCTACAGCTTCTGCATAAGTCGTTTGTGAAGATGCCTAGCTATGTTTCCAAAGACGACAAGCGTTCGTACGTAACTTCTTTCGATACATGGAAGTTCTTTTTTTTTTTTTTTGTATCGAGCTCTGACCATAAACTGCAGGCTATGACTCATTAACTGTTGTGTTGCCTTCGTTCCTTAGCCAGTTTTAAAGTGACTTTATCGTTGAAGCAAAGCACTTAGCTGTGTCGAAGGCAGGTTGCACCGTACTGAACAGTTCATCTGCTATTTCGTTCCCTTCCACTCCTAAGCGTTACTTAGCATAATGATTACACACCTTGATTTAGTTAGATTGCAGTGCTGCTTGACTGTCCACACATATATTTAGAAGACCGAAACTCCGATTTAAAGATAATCGCGGACGCCAAAAACCTTGGTCCAACAAACTGGAAGCAGCGTGTCTGGGACCCTGAAGGCATTAGTTCAGACTCAAACCGGTGTTTAGCATAGATCTCATCATACCTGTCTTTGATTCGTCATTCAGTGAATAAGGTCATCTCTCAGAATTCTCTGAGTCTGAATTCAGCGAGTGGTAGAAGTTGAAACATGGTTTCCAAACCTACGACTTGATTTTAAGGAATTTGTCATGCAAATTTTTGAAGTTTTTTAAGGCACCTTCTCCATCGAGCAATTCCGCTTCCTGCTCTTGTGATCTTGTTAAGAATCTTGAATGTGAATGAACTGAAGAGGGCAGTAAAAAGTGGTAGAAATTGGGATTCAACTGTAGCCCTCCTTCATTCATCCACTGTTCTGCGTACTTCCGTTGTAAATTGATACCATAACCACTCCCCCGTCGGTATGTTAATTTCATTTCAAAATATCATACTTTATTCAAATTCTAAATAAAGCCAACTCTACCTGTACTTTGTACACCTTTTTCAACGTCTATGACTCTTGTTCTTGTTTGACAGCTACTTAATAAAGAAAAACGTGCCAACTTGTGGGCAAAATGCAAACCTATTTCTAATACTCGACAGGACTATTACCATAAACCACAACTGAAACAGTGAAACCTGTCACAACCCAATGCTCATCTAAATTCGAAATTCTCAAAACCTTTCTCTATACGTCAGTCATGACATCGTCATGACATCGATATCCGTTCCAATGGCAAACGGAAAGGATATTTAAATCTCTCTAACTGTCATCAGCACCAGGCAAAAGGTTCCAAAAAAACAAAATAAAAAAATTTTACAAAATGCTAAGTGCCTTTCGCATGCGCGGAGTAATTGTTTTTTTTTGAGTAACAATTTACCTAAACCATTCCGAATGTGTACCGAGAATTGTGATACACGTCAGTGATCGAGGAATGGAGCGAGAAATCTATAAAATGCGAGCAAAGTGATTTTTGTGTCCGTTTACCGTTTTTTTCTCGTGCTTTGTCCGGGCGGAGAAGGGGTTTCGCCGTTCTAGCATGCATAAGTAAGCAAATCTATTTCGTATTTCCATTTCAGATGAAAGAAAGAGTTAACACATGGTAGGTACTTACAAAGCCGTCTGGAACGAACCTTGAATGACTAAGTCGCAATGAAAAAGGTGTAAGCAAGCAGTACCTCTGCGCTTGTTTATAGAATCAACGAAAGGGGGAAACATGCGCCTGTAATGTTCGTTTGAATTTAGGGCAACAGCAAAGCAATTTGTTGCGTTAGAATTAAGGCACGTTTCGAGAAGTAGTAGTTTATACACATATGGTAGTATGAAGGATCTTTTGTACAGAAAATCTTATAGTTGGGTTCATCTTACGTGTCCTGCATAAAACAACTCAAAGTTGCTGGAGAAGCAAACACAAGAAATAGATGGAAATGAAATTCGCAAATACTCGTAAAATGATGTGCAATTTCAGGGTTTTAAGGTCAATAGAAAAACCAACGGGAGAATGAAAATGTAAATAAAGGTGCTAACAAAGGAAATAGAGTTACCATCACCTATCAATCGTCAGATTTTACTAATTTTGTTAAAAATGTGAGAAATGTTAAATCTGTCATTACGCATCATCTTGCACTGACATTTAGTATTTCCTCGTTTCGCTTATGAAGTCTGATGTCTGAGACCGAAAATTATTGCCACACTACGCCCCTTCGTTACGACAGTGTGAATCGGGAGTAGGTGGAGGTGTCTTTTGTAAACATAACCATCTTCTTCCGGTCGTCCAACCATTATTGTGTCTTCTAAGCTGAGATAAGGTAGAATCTGCAATCTACGCGAAATATCACCATTTTTACCCGATAGTCAAGTTGAGTTGAGTTGTCTGGAGAGGCTTATTGACCCAGATTCACCCCGAACTGTAGCGCCATCACAGGTAAGTAAGTAGGTGAGGCAAGCCACAAGACGAAATCCATGGAATCTGTCACCTTCAACTTAAAAACATCTCTTAATGAGATGGAGGAACTATTGAAAATTCACTTTATCTGAGTTCCGTGACATAGGGACACTATTTGTTTGTATGGCCGATGAACTTGCCAAGTAAGGCACAACTTTATCGATTCTACCTACTTCTTGTGGGCTGTAACTCAAAACAAACGCGATCGGCATTCCAAACTGCAGGTGGACAAATGGTTGATGGAGTTGCCTGCCTCATCATCAAACAAATCTGGTTTAAGCTGGATTACAAACGCTCTCACTGCCAAATCAGACTAAAAAGGCTGCTTATCAGCACCACAGTGGGTGTAATTATGGGACACTGCACCATCGGCAGCCACGTCAACAGACTGGGCCTACTCTATAATGATTCATGCAGAGGCTATATGGACGAGGGGGGACTAAGAAATGATTCTCTATCTTGTTATGAGCAGCCCTCTCAACTCGAGCCTACTTAGGAGTCAGCTTCTTCCACAATTTGAACAAATTGGCTGATACCAGCATTGACAGCAGCGTTAAGTTATAACTTATCTCTGATTTACAGCTTCCAGAGCTTCATAGCAAACTCCGACTGGTTTTGCGAATAGTTTTTTGGAGGAAATATTCTGATTCATGTGACCTAAACTGAGTCTGAGACTGTCAATGGCACGGACACTTAGACTGAGATTGAGACTGAGGCCGAGGGAAAACTAAAGAACAGAGACGGGGTGTTCTCTTTAAACTTATCGTAGAATATAGGCCTCTAATGCATCAATAAAAATAAAGAAGACAATACTACAGGGACACCGTTTGCCACCAACAACTCAAGACTTTTGCTTCTTCCCATAGAAAGCAAGCTTGTCAACAAGTTAAAAGCGCTGAAAGGAAGCCGGCAGAACCTTCCGAGCGATATCTAATGATGCAGCACTTGTAGGATAGATATACTTGCATACAAAAGGTTTCAAGTTTGCAGAAGCGGAACCTCAAATGACCCATATAAGTTAAGGGCGCTAGCCAACCATCGAGCTAGCTTCCGACGGTTGTTGATTGATAGACAGATAGATAGGTATGCAACAGTAGTAGTTCAGGCTGTCTTGGTTGAAACCTTATTGACGGCATAAGTTTGCCATCAGAATAATTAAGTCTAGATCCCTAAGACCGTCATAAGATCATCAAAGAAAAGCTTTCATAATAGAAATAGACAATAGTTTCTTTCACGTTAATGTCTTTGTTACTTTTGAAGTGTGTTATAAGGGTGTGGCAATAGTTAGCATCATCGTTTGTCACGCTGAAGGCTACACGTTCAACTCCTGGTGTCAAGAAAGTCGATCAGCTTCGAAAAACTGATGTCAACATGGTCACATGGCTTGAAAGTTCATCGCACAAACGAGGAAGAAATATTGTGAACTTTAAGCAATTACATCGACATAAATAGGGTTGTGCCAAGGTCTTAAGGCTTCCAAGGAAACGGATAACGAATCCCCTTTGTGGCCAATCGTTACAATTTTTATTTTAGGAGTATTTGCGAGTTAATTTCCTTTGTACGTCTAACTAATCTTCTCCACCTGATCATTCTAGACAAAGAAGTCCTTAACTGCTTCCAAAGGAATAAGAAGTCTTTAACCAAGCAAGCTGTGAAAGGGTGAATCTCAATTTTCTAGTCCTCATCCACACTCTCGTTCTCCTTACTGTCACCATGAACTGAAACATAGGCCAGAGTGCCCTTCAGTTGGTAAAGTCTTTCCGTTGAAAGGATTTGACATTTGAATTAGAATCGCCCTTTCGAATTCAAATCTTCCTCAGGGTTTAGGGAAGACTTTGATATCTTTTTTCCCAAGTGGCAACCTTTCTCTAAATCCTTGACCGAGAATGACCATAAAAACGTTTATGAACTTTACAAAGCTTTCCTTTGTTAATTTTAATTGGAAGAAACCTTTGAAAGTTGATTGTCTAAATCCTTAACGATCTCACCAAACCGCCTTACTTAGTATCGGCCCCCTTATACATTCACCTTGTGCTCGTGCCTATTAAGTTGAAAGTTGTAATAAATTGTGTTCACTCTCGTTTTCTTTTCAACCTCGTGCAGCTGTTACATGTAGAGGCAACCTAATTTTTCTTTGATAGCTAATCATTAGTCAGTAACAGAGGGTAAAGCCTATGAGCACGAACAAGTTCATAACGAAACCGAAACGCCATTCAACTTTCGACAACAAAAAACCAATTTCTACTCCACCTGGGGTCCTACTTTTACCCCAAAAACAACAACAAAATTTCAAATGAATTAAATTTATAAAAAAAAAAATTGTCCCGTTCGGTGAGTTTTCTCCGTCCTGTCGTCGTCGTGTTGGTCGGCCATTTTTGATCGCGCACTTTTAACAAGCAATTAACAAAAATAATCACTCATTTGGCAACACTGTTATTTGCCATATAAAATCGAAAATGGATTCACCTCACCGCCTACTTCGCGTTGCAATTGCTCTTTCGTGTGAGCCTGAGCGGTACGGTTAATGGATCACGAAGGTACAGATCCGATCCGAGAAAACCTGCCAAGCCATGGATTTACTATGAAAAGTGCATCACACAAAGTAACGAGGAGTTAGACCACCGGTCCAGGACTGGTTTAGTGGTATGGTATGGCGGACTGCATCATAAAATCAAATTTTCCATTCAGTGGGTAACGTAGCCGGAGAGTGCTCCTCTCAGGGAAAATTTTCTTTTCTATGCTATGCCCCTGCCGTGCTTCACTGACATTGCAATGCGGAAGCAATGTAACCGGTGGCTGGAATGGTGGTAACTCCATGATGATCATTGTAAAATCGGTGCTGGTTAAGAGTTCGGCATCATGCTCGTTCTGCCGCACCGCTCCTGTCTGGTTTTTCGCTACTCCAGAGCAGTATTTGGACGATGATGATGATGCCGGTTTTATCGTCGCACTATTCGACCGACAGTGGTTTGTCCAGGCATGGCTTTGATGCTTGGCTATGTAATAGAAGCGAAGTTCGAGTTCGAGTTTTATGGTGCGCGGTTTCATTTTGGCTTTGGTTATAATTCTTTTAGCGGTTAATGTCTCTCCGAGGGGTAATGAAGCTGGATGCTTGAATGCATGAACATCCACCACTATTGCGAACCTTTGTTGTTGCCAGTCTACAGTCTACTATGGTGGTGAGGCATTGATTTTGTTTTAGGCTAGGCATTTGCAACTTTGTTAGGGAAATAGCATGGTGCTTGCATGTATATTTTGACGTAATTGGAGACCAGTTATTGCTTTGGCCTCATTTTGAGAACGAAAATAGATGAAGCACACGATTGGACAAAATGGAAATAAAAATGAAAATAATTTTTAGGATTATAATCGCGGAAATGACATAATTTTGCAGATTTATGGCGCCACTGGCTGTGAATTGCATGATCTCTACTTAAGATCTTTACAACGACAACGGCTAAGATCGATGAAGTACAAGCAGCATGGTAGTCACTCTGTACATGTCATAACTGGAATTGGATTGGGAAAAGTTTGAGAAGTGTACGTACATATATATGTATAGTTGTATCAATCCACAAGTCTAGAAAGTTCTTTGAGGCATGGATGTGTTTGTTGTTTACGACGTTGTTCTCTAACTTTGGTGTAAGCGATCACCTTTTTCTGATAATACTCGCCTGGAATGTGCACCCCAACTCTCGTTTGGAATCTTTTGGTTTTCTTGCAATTTATACACAAATTCTTAGAAGCTGTCGAATGTGCAGACCGAGCATCTGCAAAGGGCGTTCATCGTCGCCTAGGAGGTGCATCGCCGCTCAGTAAATTTTATGGATCCATCTCGAGCTATGAGGTTATGTTAGTCTATAGATGCTGCTCACGAAGATCAAAAATTCAGTCAATAACATTTCGCAAATACACTGCCTGATGGTGATTGAAGAAGCAGTGTTGGCTTTAGGTGGGCAAAACCTACTCGATCAGATAGATCTGAGACTCCAGCAAGCAGACATTATCTTAGAGAAACCAAATACAGTACGGTTGCACCCTCGGTTCCAATTTTTTTTTTTTTTTTTATAATTAGCGCGCGCTAAAGGGGATATGGCTACCCTTAAACTATTGGACTAGAGCACGGGCGTTAGGGAAATTAGAGGAGAGAGAAAGGAGGTACCGGTGCACGTTGGTTTTAAATGCTTGAGGGTTGTAGTGATGAGGAAACACAGAGCTATGTAGATTATTCCACATTCGTGTGGTACGGCTAAAGAAAGAATCTCTATATTTGACAGTACGTCCGAAAGTAGGCTTAAGGGTAAACTGATGTGCATTCGAAGCTTGACGTGTATTGCGGGTGAAATTTTGCAGGGGCGGAATGCAGCTGGCTATTTCGCTAGAGCACTTTTTGTAAAAGAATCGATAAAACAGTGAGAGACAGGAAACATTTCTTCGGTGTTCAAGCGAGTCTATTGACTTCGCAATGTTTCTGTCACCTATTAGTTTTATCGCGCGTTTTTGAATTCGATCTAGAATGTGCAAGACGGTTTTAGGCGCACCAGACCAGATGTGAGCGTTGTACTCAAGCTTAGGGCGAATAAACGCCTTGTAAATTGAAGCCAGATCAGAAGGGGTAAAGTATTTTTTGCATCGTTTGAGGAAACCTAAACATTTCGCAGCGTTCTTGGCGACATCGAATATATGGTCATTCCAACGAAGATCGTTGTTAACACACATACCGAGGATGGAAAGTTTTTCGGTTTCGGCGATGCAGGTACCATTCATGGATAATGGTTCGAGATTAGGGTTTCGCTTGAGAGACAGTAGGCAGCATTGAGTTTTGGAAGCATTAAATTCCACTCTATTTGTAGAACCCCATTTTAATATGCTGTCAAGGTCGGAATTTAATGAGTTTAACATACGTTGCCGCTCCACTACTACATCCGAAGAGCAGGGACGTAAGCTAGGGAACGAATATGAAAAACTGAGAGTACTGTCATCGGCGAAGGAATGAATTGGATTAGAAGTTGCAGACAAGAGATCATTTATAAAAATGAGAAAGAGAGTCGGAGACAAAACAGAGCCTTGGGGGACACCAGCATTTATATGGTGGATTGCAGACTTGAAACCGTCCAAAACAACTTGAATTGAACGGCCCGAAAGGTAGTTTCTAATCCATTGAAGAAGAGATACATCGATCCCATATGCACGCATTTTCGACAAAAGAGCTTGGTGCCAAACTCTGTCAAATGCTTTTGAAATATCAAGCGCAACAATCTTACTTTCACCGAGGTGATGTAAAGATTCGTTCCACTTCTCGGTGAGATAAGCCATCAAACCACCCGTGGACCTGTTGCTACGGAAACCGTACTGCCGGTCATTGAGGAGTTTCCGTGAGTCGAGATATTTCATAAGCTGACGATTTATCAGCGTTTCCATGACCTTGGAAAGAAGGGACGTAAGTGCAATGGGTCGGTAATTGGAGGGAGAAGAAGATTCGCCCTTTTTGGGCACGGGCTGGACAAATGCAATTTTCCATCTACTCGGAAAGAGACCTGAGGAGTAGGACAGATGGAAAAGCTTACGCAGTGGTTTTGCCAGGGTGGAAGAACACCTCTTCAGAACTATGGGTGGAATACCATCTGGACCAGCGGATTTGTGTATGTTGAGACCTCTAAGTACTCCTGCAACTGTACGAGTGCGAAAGTGGACTTGTCCCATGGAGAATTGGACGCTCTCGAGTACAGGTGGAGGCAACGCACAATCTGGGAGCGTTGAGCTGGCTGCAAAGTGTGCAGCAAGCAGATTGGCCTTGTCTGAGGAGCTGACAGCTGGAATGTCATTGTAAATGAGCGTTGGAATTGACGTCGAGGCAGAATTCTTGATTTTTTCACGAATGACCAAAAATTTTTACTACCCTTGGGACATTGTAGTATTTTTTGCCTCAATTTTTGGTCATAAAGGAATTTGACACGTCGAATGTGTACATTGCAGTCATGTCTGGCTTGCTTAAACTTTTGACGGTTTTCCTCAGAGGGGTTGGCTTTAAAATACCGAAAACAAACCTCTTTCTTCCTAATAGCCTCTTTGCAGCTCAGGTCAAACCACGATTTTTCCTTTGGTTTGATGCTCTTCATTCGGTTGGGAATAAAGGAGCTCATACCAAGGAGAATGATGTCAGTTATCATATCAGCGGCGGCATCCACATCGCTATCGAGGAAGCATAGCGACCAGTTAAAACTCCTAAAGAAGCTATTAAGGCCGTCCCAATTGGCTTTCTCGTATCGCCAAACTTTTCTTTTGGGAGTTTGTTCTTTAACTGCGTGGTCGGAGTACGAGAATTTAGCTGATATGACATTGTGGTCTGACCCGCCTAGAGGCGGTAATACATCTATGGTGTATTTATCAGGGTGGGAGGTAAGAAACAAGTCCAGTGTGTTGGCAGTTTCTTCACCCGTAGCGATTTCGACCAATTCTGTTTCTAGTCATGGTCTCTCTGCACGCCATCTGGTGAATTCAAAGAATGTATGCTTGGCGTTGTCTTGTATCGAGTGCTGCTGTTTTTCTTCCCCCTCCTGTGTAGATAATCGTTGAAGCACACATGTTCAGCAAGGAGTTGAGAAGTTGGAATTAACCTCCCGTACTTTCGGCTCTTCAAACTCTTCCCTGCGTCAGTGTTCTTGTCAGCTTTGTATGGTGATCTCTTTCTTCCTTCCTTCCAACCTCTGATTTTCTCTCGTAAAAGTACTTTCTTTCTGTCGCCAGGAGATTACTCCCCCGACCGAAAACTATTTAGTAAGAGTTCACTACGCGGAGAGCTCCTCTTTTCTGTACAGCTGCCACTTGCTTTTTGTATTTTTCTTGGTTAAGCGCATCAGCTCAGATCTCACAGCCGTGCAAAAGGATTGAATGCGTGACTGTCATGAGAAACCTTTGGCCCTCTCACATTTGCCATTGATCTGCTCAATGCTGTATTGATCTTTGCAGCCCTTTCCGACGCAGACTTCAGCTGCTGCCAATATGTAAGCTTTGTGTCAAACATAACTCCCAAATACTTTATTCCATCTTTAGTTGTTACTGACTTCTGCCCTACCTGTAACTCAAAGACAGTGGGGATCTTCCTCCTAGTCAGCAGGACTATCATGATCTTGCATCCAGGATTGGACGCGTTTCATGACTTGGTTTAGCCGTCTATGAACATATTTGGTGTCCCGTGCGGTGATAACTGCCATGATGTCCTCTACGCATTTTTGGAGATTTCATTCTTAGGATTCTATCGTAGAAAATATTCCAAAAGCCAAGTCCTAGGATTGAGCCCTGCCAGACGGCCGAACTATGAAATATTCATGACACTTTGCATTGCAACTTGAAGACTTCGAGTCAATGAACGAGAATGCTCCAGCTAATAAAATCTTTGAATCCCAGCCACCTTGTTCACGAGGAAAAGGAAGACCGAACCTCCGGTTTATAGATCAGACAATGGACGCCAGAATCCTTGGTCTAGTTCCTAGTAAACTGGAAGCAGCGTGCCCAGGACCGTGAAGGATGGAAAGCCTAATTAGTTCAGGCTCAGACCCTTCAAGGGTAGCTGGTCTGATAAGTAAGTAAGTAAGATGTCTCTACAATCATGGCATCATATAAGAGCCAAGGTTATAAAACTCAGAAGCTTCAATAAAACTCATGAACAATCGAACTAAATCGAGATATCAAAGTACCTTTGTAGACGCACTACAATTGCTTAATCGACTAACTATTAGCACAGCTTGAATCTAAGTATCTAAATTCAAAACCTTGCCAAAGAGTAGACAATGCTTTAACAACAAACACACCTATTTGCTTTAAGTTCCACTTCCTCACTGCCTATTTATAACCACAAGGCTTCCATGGGGACTGGGTCCAAAACAACACAAAACAGAGAAAAATAATAAAAAACACCCAAAGTGTGACCATTAATCTTATCTTCACAAAAGTATCAATAAAGTTCCCAATTCCCCCAAAGCCCCACCACCCATAACAAGTATTTTTTGTATGCTTAGCTAGTACTCGATCGCACAAGACGTTCCGTATAAAATAACAATTGGACACGGCCTACCTACCACCGGTCGATGGAATCGTACCAAACAATTGTCGGTCCGTCACGTTACTGGGTCAAGTTCAATACGAAAATAACTCTAGGCATTTGCATGACCAAGTGGAAAAATCCTTTAAGATCGTATGTAGATGGTGGTGTTCTTCCGACTGGAGACACACCAGCTTAAGCATTTTTAATCAACGCCATGCGAAACCGGAAAGGACGGCCGAATAAATTACCGCCATGTGGGGGGATTTTTTTTTTTTTTTTGACAATCTAAACACATGTTGACACTTTGCGAAGCGTAGTGATTTGCGCACTTTAACTGGCTAGACACACACTCAAGGATTGTTTTAAATTTTTAGATTGGATGCGTAATAAAGGCTTGACCTTTAAGCAAATATAGGTGGGGTGTATTGTCATTCTAAGAGGCATCTAGAAATGAACCTTGGCAATGAAATAACACATGTGCGAGTAGGTGATAGTTTGTGGCATATATTCTAGATCCATGTCCGTTTTCAAGGGAAAGACGTCGTTTCAAATTTGTATGTACAAAAAGCTAGAGCCCAGCAATGTATGAGGAGTCGGTGCGTGACCTTAAGAACTCTGGCGGTTATTAACACTCTTAAATTGGCAATAATTAGTCATCCGTCTTACTCCGGAAATGCATATGAATCTGGTGTAGGCTTAGGTTTGTTGTTTTTTAAAACCAACACGGCCGCAAAGTCTTAGTCATTTTAAAGCCTTTTTGTGAACAGATTATGAAAGTCTAATTTGGGAAACGAACGATTGGTTAATCCCATTTGAGAGGGAACTTCGACCTATAAGTCTTCTGAAGTCAAAGAATTAAGTTTTGAGCTAGTTGACGTTCGACCTTAAATATAAAGGCAAGAATATTCTCTCTGGCGGGAGTTTCAAGTCTCTAAGAGCAAAGCCGTCTTAGGAGAAAATTTGCAACCTAAATTATACAGAGCCCCTCACTCACATAGCATGTCTTTTCTTTTAATGTCTATTGGGTCTACCGTCTCACTGTTGGAAAACTTAAGAGCGACTGGAAATGGCGATTGAGAAGAAAGAAATACTGTGAATTATAAACAATGGCAAAACAATACCAATAATTCTCCCCAGTCATTCTGGACACCACCCTCGGAGCAAAAAAAAACTGAAACCTAATACCACCTGAGTTTCAAAATCACTACACCAACACAAGCGCTGTGTGAATAGCATCACAAGGGTATTCATAACCCCTTTAGCGCTAGTGAATTATTTATTAAAAAAAAAAAAAAGGCAAATGAGCGCAAAGAAGACCTTACCGACCACCAATATTAATGCGATAAGGAGCGCTTCTTTGGCCATAAAGTTAGCAGTACAGCAACGTATCTAGACAGATATGGCCTGCCTATAATAAAAGCAGAACGAATGACCTAATCAATAGGAACCGCATCGCGACAGCAAGAATCCCAGCAACTAGCATGGGTCACTGGCCAATTGGTCAACACGCTGCCAAGTTAGGCATCACGTTCAACCCTCACTGTCGTAATTGTGACTGCTCGGCACTTGCCAGAGCCAGACAGCGCACTCTCGGGAACTTTCTGAGATTTCTTACATAAAATTCAGCAACATTATCAATTTTCTCAACTCCCAAGGATGGATATGAAAACTCCAAGCTACGCCCATCAACATCCAGGTCACGTGAGTTGTGGTATCAAAACGGCGCATCAGCGCTACTTGTATCTCTGGCAGGCTCACCAGTTTCAACTACTTCTACCTACCTAGCAGTGCAGCAAAGAAAGCAATCAATCGACAATGATGGAATCACCAGGGGTGTACTACACTTTGGAGGCCTTGAACTTATAGATGAGTTGGATCACGACTTTGACAAACCTATCGGGATGACATGTGTTTGGCTACAATTTAAACAACACCTGCAATATGCAGCTGATAAAGCAGCAAAAGCAACCTCGACATTGGCGAAGATTATACTTTAGAGAAGAGGACTGCTACTAACTTTTGTCTTGGCATATGTTCTACATAAGCCAAATATGAATCGATGGGGACGGCCTACCGAGGCGTGAGTAGCGCCTTCCGTAACACACTTTCATCTATCTTTTTGCAAAAAGAAGCGGAAGCAATATCTAGTTACACACAAGAGCAATAGATCTACAAGAATGGCAGCAGAAATGGCACCACTCTAACGCAGGAAGATCAAAGATATGAGCACAGAACTATCCCCATCATCGACAAATGGACAAACAGGGGACTGCTTACGTAGCATGATTGTTTTGGGTCTTATCTGCACAGGTTTGGGCCCCTTTATTAAACAAAGTGTACAGAGATAGTCAAAGACGCAGAACACGAAATGTTTCATTGCCTGCGGTATGAAGAGCATTCACATCTATTGGAGGAGAATCCAGGGTTGGAGGAAGAAGAAGGTTGCAAAGCACTTAGGAATGCTGTGGCAGCCATACTGAAGAAACAGAACACAGTGCAATACAATGTCTTGAAAGAAACTCGCAAGTCTGCTAGTATCATGGGGCTTTGAGTCGCTTGAACATACCTAAGTATATGGATGAAGGTGTGGCAACTCCGTAACGTCAAACGCACATTCGCCACAAGCCCGCTAGTCGAGAGTAGCAGATGTAAGAACACATAGCCAACTTCATTCGTTATTTTTCATTCCATTGTTTTTAACTGAGTAAATAACGATCCTTTCTGGTGGATCTTTTGCGTTGTTCTTGTCTTTCCAATTTTAAGTTAATAAAGTTTTGTTTTGCGTATTGTTGTAATAAGTGTGTTTATTTTCGAGGAACAGACTCTTCAAAGGCATCTTCAATTTCTGAGTTCAAGTTTCGATGGGCTGAATTTGAGGCTTTCAAGTAGTTTTGAGACTTTAAGATCCTTGAACCATCCGTATATGTCACGGTACCTCCAAAGTGTAGCAGCGGACCGCCGCCAGTAACCCAAGTTTCACGTCTTGAGGCGTAATTTTAAACCTCTTGCTAAAGCAGGGTGATCAGAAACCGTGCTGAGCAACTCTTGTTCGAGAAAATCGGAGAACATAGCCTATGGATCACAGTTCTATTTGAATTTTAAAGACTAACTGCTACGTCTATAACAATTGACCACAAGGGCGATGGATGAAAACACAGAAAACCACTCTTCGGTGCCAATAACCTCAAAGAGACCCCATGAGTGATGGATTCAATTTTCAAGCTTTTGAGTACGGCTCTAACCCCCCTGTGTTCAGAGAAAATTTAGTTTCAAGGCGGTATCCGGCAAGTCTGTATGCAGTCTCCACTACTTTTTGCACAAAACAAAAGACCGACATTGGTTGGGGGAAAAATGACATCCTGACGGTTATCCAATCACTCTCGTCACGAGTAAGCATTTCTGAGTAAGAGGTCGTGAGAAGACTTCAAGATTTTCGGTACCCGATGGGGAAAGCAGTGCAATCAGCTTAGACTTCGATTGTGTCGCTTGAAAGTAAGGGCGGTGCTGTTGTATGCATTCACTACTTCAGTGGATCTTGAGTGGATCAGAACATGCCGTATATACCTCCCTTCTCATTGCAACTAGTCTCTTAGTGTTAAACTTGAGTTAGGGCATGTCCTTTTAACAGACCATGCCTTGTCGAAATACTCTAATTTTCACCAAAGCTATAGTTATAGACGTTGTTCAAACCGATCTTTGGTATCGGTATCAGTAAATCGCCGCAAAAAAAATGAATTATGCGAGCTTAAAATATTTCATTTGCATTTTTCTTGTTTCCCCGAAACGGTGTGAAGCTTTTGAATATCAATGAATACATATGTATTTTGAGGAAGGATATGTTTTACTTTTCGTTCATTTTGCATTTCTTTAACCCATTTCTCTTTTTATTTAGATAGTTTGCATATCAACGCGACATTTGAAACTGTTTGGCGCCTAAATTGAATACAATTGATCTAAAATGGATATTTAGAGAACATTGACATATGTATAAAGTGCACGATTGGATTGGATACAACTTATGTGCATAGTAAATGAAAAACTACATAGATATGGGAATAGGTAATTTAACAATGCTTGGGTTAGGTAAGGTTAGGTTGTAGAAACTGTTAGTACACTCAGACCAAACTGAAGTCTATTGGAACACCCCGGATCGGACCTACTTATCGAACCATTCGAAGTTTCAAATGAAGTCACGCGTTAAGACTTATAATGTGGGTGACAGCGAACAACGACCCTAAAAATCGATAGACCAAACAACCCCATTCAACTTGGTTTGCCCTAGGAGCTAAAATTCTGTATTGAGTCTAGGGATGGGAGATCCTTCTCCTCTATTACTCTGTTCTGAGTATGTGTCCCACAGTACTTAAGGATGTGATCTGGAGTCTCCACGTGTTTTTTTTTTCACAGAATCTGCATGTCCCATTGCTTCTTAGACCTTACTTCCTGAGGCGCTCACGGAATTTACAGCGTCCCGTAAAAAAGCCTGTCAATGTTCGGAGCTTGTTACTGCTGAGGTTGTTGCTGATCTTCTACGATTGAAGTTTCCTTCGAGCCACTTTACTTGCCTTAAGAAGGGGATTTCCTTCTCTTCTCGTAGGTTAGGTTAGGTTAGGTTGAAGTGGCTGCCAGCTATTGCCAGCACACTTAGACCAGTGGTCGGTCCATAGTGATGCCACATGGATCTGAAGAGATCTCCATACCTACCAATTGGAGCTTTTTATGAAGCGAAGGAGGTTTCTGATATCTGTGTTTTTCAGATCGCCTAAGTCGTTAAAGTAGAATTCCCCTAAATGGAGCCTTCTTTTACGGGAGAGAGCTGGGCAGTAACAAAGAAGGTGGGGAATCGTTTCTTCCTACTCTTCGTCCATGCAGCTTCTGCAGAAATCGTTTGAATGGACGCTAAGCCTTGTTGCATGCTTGCCTATTAGACAGTGTCCCGTGATGACACCTATTACGGATCCGATATGCAATCTGTTGAGAGATATTAGATTCTTAGAGCGCATTTCAGATCCAGCCGTGACCAAATCCGCTTTGTCGCTCGACAGCTCTTCTCGTATCTCTTGTCAAATACTGTGTTCACTAACACCACAGAAGGGTACTGGTCCTACGAATGGACTTGTTGCCCCCCTTTTTTTGCTAACCTATCACCTTCCTCATTACTAGTAGTCTAGACTAGAAGGACTTTGTTCAGTTTATCCATCCGTTCCCATACCATCTTACAGGTGATTTCGTATGAGATCCTCGCTTTGATGGAGGCGTGACTGTCTGACATGATTGAAATATCTCTCTTCTGACAATTCCTGGCGAGGTTAAGTTGAACACACCTTTCTATCCCGTGGATTTTCGCCTAGAAGATGTTGGTAAGTGTACCCATTGAATCTGGGCTTAACCTGAACACTTGTACACTATTTCCCTCGGCTGTTCTTGATCCGTCTGTGGTCGTTGATGATAGTATACATTTGAGATTTGATGAATCTTCCCCTTTTTGTATCCAGTCTTGTATGTAGCTAGTCCGTACTCTGCGGTTAGCATCTTGTATTAGAAAAAAAGCACGGCTTCTTGCTTCCTAGATCTTCGGTTTATATCGTCCAAAACATTTGCGTTCGGTATTTAAAGATCGATACATCCAACCTGGCCCCCTTTTTTTCCTTTTGTTAAACTACTTTTTTTAAGCTTCTTATTGACTTTGTAAGCTAGCACTGTGGACAATAGGATTATGACCCCTTTCAATACGGGGATGTAGCTCAATGGTAGAGCGCTCGCTTCGCATGTGAGAAGTACCGGGTTCGATCCCCGGCATCTCCATCATTTTTGGAAAAACAGCATATGTCACACACAAAACAATACGAATAAAGTTGTTTTTCCATGTGACCACAGACATGTTTTTGCAACCAACAAAGGTTCCACACTATTTATCATGGATAAGTCTAGCATGAGCTCAAAAGTCTAACTAGCTGATAAGATACACAATCATTTTCATTTTGCTCCCCATAATTCTGTCAAAACTTGATGAACATCACTTCAAAAATGATCCTCAGACTTGACACCACAGCGCTGTAAGCACAAGAATGAAATAATATCCACTCAGGCAGCTTTTGAGGGGTTATTTTAGGCATCATCACAGAAATTTTACGTTGGTACGACTGAATAAATGTTAGAAGAGAAAAAAAATTGACGAAACGTCAAATGGACTTTTGAGAAGATCGCAACTTGGGTAAGAAAATTTACAAATTCAAATTAATTTAGTAGATATTTGAGATATTATAATGAAAATTCGATCCTTGCATAACTTGTTTATAGAGATAGCGTTTCAATAAGACCCTACCAAGGCGCTTGTGACGCAGTTCAGGGAATATAATAATTCTAGACTTTGACTCGACATTTTCTTTGTCTTTCTATACAAATTGATGGTTGGTTTTGACAAATGACTTTTAGGGGTCTTTTTGTGTCTCCAAGTTTTAGGTAAGATTGGGATACGTAGTTGGATGCCCTCAAAGGAATAAGAAAGGCGTCATTTGTGTGTAAGTACTCAGGTGGACATTTAGACCTTAGGAGACTTAAGATTACTAAAGTTGTTGAGGGTGAAGGGTACTTAGGTAAAAGTGGCGATTCAATAAGAATCCACCAGCGCTAAAGTTCGCCATTTTGGTTTCTTATTTCACTTGACCTGGTTGTCGATGTGTTGAGGACAAAAGTTCTTTACAGCTCTATCACTGTGGTTTCTTTTAGTCTCAAGATGGGTCTAGAGCAACTTTTTTTTTTACCACGAGACTGTCAGGAAGCATCTTCTGTGGCAGCAAAGTTTTTCGTTTGGACAATTTCATTGCCGAAGGTTTGCTAGAAGGCAGAACATTCTGCTTGGATGTGAAGAGAGAGTTTATCACTAATAAATCTTAGAGTAAATCCTGGAACACAATGGATCCTTTGAGATCCGAGTGAGGCTGTACATAAGTGTAGCCACCCCTATAACCTAGAGTGAATCCTGAGATCATTAGATCCATTCTGTAGAAGTTGTCAAAGTAATCAATAGTATATTTGTTTTATTTTTAGGGGTTACCTAGCTTGATAGCTTGGTCAACAGGCTGTACTAATCGCTTCAGTATTGTTCAATATCCCTGCGTGTCTTGCTTAGAAGCTCATTTGTAATAACCTTGTTGTAAGTCCACGCCATCTTTGACTGACGATCAATAGAAAATTATAAAAGAATGTTTGACTTAGCATCTATTTCACAACACTCCATTTAGCCTGTTCAATTGGTCAGCTCTTTTGTTTCCGTCTTTGATGCTTTAACTTGGAATCTACCAACGTAGAAAAGTTCCCCTTTTGAAGGCTTTACTATCCACGACGATAGTAATGGTGAAGCGCTGATAGGACTCGATAAGACGAAAATTATAAGTGAATTGGTTAAAGTAGCTTTTTCAGGCGACTCGAACGAGACTAAATTAGCTCCTAATTGATCCATTTTGTACCAGGACTCTCGTGGTTTGTGTTTAGATGAGACAGGAATTACTATTGGGCTTAAATCCAGCATGTGGATTGAAAAATTAACAGAATGTCAGAAATTTCAATGGTCTGGGTGTTTGTTAAGGTTTGATAAGCCTTGCTCTTGCCAGGGCAAGGAAGTGATCAAGGATTTCTTTCTTGCACTTTTCTTTGTTTACAACTGCAGCAGTAAGTGTTAAATAAGACACCATGTAAAGCTGCCTTGGTTCTTACTCAATGACCCCACCTTGAGGAGATCGTTTGTATCTTTTTGGTTGCATGTGGGCCAAATTTCTCAGAAAACAATGCAGCTAGCCTGCTCCACCTATGGGGTGAAACAATAGCTTCTAATTGAGTGAATACCCTCTCTGCAAGAGAGTCCTCAAGGTCTGATTTTTGTCTAGCTAGTTCCTCATTTTACCCTATATTCCATGACCTTGGACTAGGGACATGACAGGAAATTGTCTCGACTTTGTTCTATCAATTAAGAGAATGTGATTGTCGAGACGAAAGCGTGGTGGAAAAGATTCAAGAATTCACCGGAATCTAGGTTCCTTTTGCGCTGCAAAAAAAAAAATGTCCAATATGTTGTCCGTCGGATAAGACCATAGGACTCCTATGGTACTTACACCAGTTCTTCTACATCTGAAACATCTGTTTTTTGAACCAGGCTAGTATTGCTTAGATGAAGATTGTACGTACAAAGGTTGTGAATTCTCTATTTCCTGGCTGTAGGCGTATGCGTTTTTGACCTGCTACCCTATTACTACTATGTCTGGCATCACGGAAGGGTGAAGCATTCAGTTTTGTCTCGCTTGGAGCTTTCTCGTGGAAAACACACAGACAACTACTTCATTGTTCCTTAAATGTTAACAATCATCGCAATTGTATTCGGTGGGAATGCTGGAACTAATTTTGACGTTTCTGTGGCTAAGTCTAACCCAAGAAAGACATCGCTTTTCATCAACTTCTGGCCAGAGTTTTTTGACAGTCAAAGTGATGTATAAGACGCAAGTCTAGCAGAGCGCGATGAACTGATACTGGTTACCTGCTTTTGTCCATGCTTTTTTATCCATCTGTAGTGGGCGTCAAGATATAAACCCTAGACCATAATGTCCTAAGAAAAAATATGCAAACTTTACCAACATGCCTCTTCAACCAGCTTTAACATTAGCTACCAGCCACCAGTTTTGCATCTCGAATTGGTTGTACGTACGACTCCCTCGATTTGGTCATGAGGTCCATAGGGAGTTTGCGTTAAAGATCTAGTCTGCCAGGCAGTCTTTCTGCAAAAGTAGAGTAGGCGCAGCCTGTTGGCGTGCTTGCTGATGGTACTTATGCGCAGTCTTTTCTGTCTAATGAGACAGTGATAGCGTTTGTGATCCAGCTTTGGTCAATTCTGCTTGGCCTTCTGTTCAACTGCGATTGGCGATGTCGATCACGTTTCGTTTAAGTAGCAATTTGCAGGTGTCGGGGGGCACGATTAAATTCCCCTTTTCCTGGCAAGTTCTTCAGCCATGCAATTGCCTGGAATGTCCCTGTGTCCCAGCACCTATATAAGGTGAATTTTGAATGTCTCAGCCATCTCATTAAGACACAAGCGGCAATTAAGGGCTGTTTCTGATTTAAAGGCTACAGACCCCAGGGATTTCATCGCAGCCTGACTATCAGCCTGCCTATCAGATTAGAGAGTACATTATACCTCAGCTTCCTTGATTGCCATTATCTCGGCTTGAAAGACACTGCAATGGTCAGGCAAACAGAAAGAGATGCCTACATTCACATTTTTAGAAACTTCATACACCCCCTCCCACTCTCGGTTCTGTTTTAGAGCCATTTGTGTAGAAGCAGATGGATCCCTTTCGTTGTAGCTCAAAATCATCCTTCCAGTCAAGTCTGGAAGGGATAGTGGTAACAAAGTTTTTATCAAAAAGAAATCGTTGAAAGGTAGCATCGTTCAGAATTGTTGAGTGTCCAACCCGCAAAACAAACCAACAACCAAAATCCGCAAAAACCCAAAGACCATTCAGTTTCATTCAACTCAAAGAACAATTTATTGCCTCCAATTCATCACCAGAAGACTCAACGGCACCAAGCCAATCAACTTGTCTGACACGAGAGTGGTTTTATCGAATCCAACCTGTCTGATTGACTCTTCAAAAAAAAAAAAAACAAAGTCAACCGACTCGCATGCTTCCCGGCTCATAGCACACGCTTACCCACTTCGTACTTCGTGCGCCATCACGAGACTGTTTTTTTTTAAACGGTCGATCGGCTTAATTGGTTTTAATTACAAGTTTTCATTGCGCTTATTGTTTTCAATTTCGCTTTTACAGGTTGCTTCGCGTGAATATTGAAAAATCCCCCTTAAGTGGTTAAGCGTTGGCCTTTGTTGAGTTTTTTTTTTTTTTTTTTTCGTTGAAATTAAGCATTTTTTTGTGAATGGACATGGAAGTATCGAATTCATGAATGGCACGAGCGGTGTTGGATTCGATTCAGATACTTTGAAAGGTTCACGTTCCCACATTTAAGTCGATTTGAACTGAAAGATGTGATTCACTGATCTTCTTTGGACTGTCACAGGAGGCGAAAGCAAGATAGGTCCATTGTGATTCTATATGGATCTACTTGTTCAATCAATTGGAGCTTCAGATAAAGCGTAGCAGGTTTCCAACATCTGTTTTTGGAACATCGTCTAGATCGTTGTAGTAGAAGGCTCCTAAGCGAAGTTTTCTTTTGAGGAAGACAGCTGGACAAAGTAGAAGGCGGAGAATAGTTTTGCTCCTCTTTTTCGTCCATACAGCTTCTAAAAAAATCGTATGAGTCCACCCAAAACCTTAGTGCTTTCTTGGAAGGAAGATGTATCTCTAGAAGTTAAATCGATTCACTTTTACACCGACAACGACGACGACGATCAAAAATGAATGACGGGGTTTGTGGATGGGTTTTCTCTGATTTTGAAAGGCTTAATCTTAGCCTCCCTTTCTTGTAGCGTGTTTTAGGCGGAAATAATGGTGATTAAAGAAGTCTTTTCCTGAGTAAAGAAAAACTCGCCATGAAGGTATGTTTTCGTCTACCCCTCTCTTTTTCCTTTGCAGGACTGACTCAGTTGAAGAGCCTATTTGGTTCCAACTGTCGTTGCTCGAGATCATCATTTCCACAACATTTTCTGATTTGCATCATCTACTTTGGAGAGTTCTTTGGAGAGTTCCCAACTTTCCCTATCTTATGCAAGTTGATGAAAAACTGGATGATGTAGTAGTTTACTTTGCCATGTTTCCTTTCCGTCCATTCAGCAAGGGTTCTAATCAGTCTCGCCATCCATTTTCCTCAAGTTTAAGAATTTCATCGATCTTGTCACTGGTGCTTGGTGAGCTTTTCGCCTCTCCCGCTGTCAATACCACTCCTATTTCAGCTTTACGTTCGTAGCCGAATCTCCTCTCGATCGCTAGGACATCGATAGAACGACTGGTTCCGGTACGATACGAGCACAGCTGGATGCTCAGAGGAATCGACGCCTCTGTACTGCTGCCATCTGTTTCCTGTATTTCTCTTGCTAGAGTGTATCGGTCCAAATCTCAAAGCCATACAGGAAGGAAAGGCATGCATGGTTGATAGAAGAAAGCCTTCACTTTCAGGCAGTTGAGCTACCTACGTTTGCCATGAGTCCGCTGACTTTATCTGTTGCCCAAACGTGAGTTTGAAGTCAAGGAAAATCCCTGATTATTACCTCCGAGCCTTCTTGAAACTCCACAGCCACCAGGATCTGTTGCCTATCTGACTAAGGTCTTCCAACAAGGGATATACGCATCTCATAACTGTGCATTGTGGATGTTTTTTACTGACCAGGAAAGTTTTTTTCGGGCATCTGCACGATAGAGATATTCCAAAGATCTGGTCCTATGATTGAGCCCTTCGCTGCTCCTGCAGTGATTGGCTTTCTTTAGAGACCATTCTCGATATCGTATAAAAGCTTCCGATCTTTGAGATACATAGTCTCTAGCTGGCTGAATTAGATGGAGGGATATGCTCAATATGATCGGGAACACATTCGGCGACTTAGACCCACATATCTTTCATGAGAGTTGCTGGTCTTCGACCACTGATTCCATTTTGTTAGGAAGAATTTACCAGAGGAGTTCAGGTGATATGTAGGATCTGCTCCAATGATGGCATGGCATTCATGACACGTCTTAGAAGCCTGTTTGGGGACGTGCCCAAACTATCGGAATAAACATGTTTGTAGATCACTCCGTTCGGAGAAGAGTAGCTGCTCGAGATTAAGTTTCTCTATGGTCATGTTTCAGTTTCTCACCGAAGCTGAGGATGTCTCTATCCAAGAGGTTTGTAATGTCATCAAGTGTCAGGATTTCCTTAGGGAAAATTCGCCTCCTGATCTAGCAGAGAGCCACGCACTAACTCAGTATGTGTTCCGCTGATTCATCTTCCTCTAGACAAAGTTGACATTCAGTTTCCTGAACAATATTAACTGTAGTTGATGTCAATGACATCTGAGGCTGCAGTGTTCTGAGACGAAGCTGGCAATTTGTTGAATTTGTTTCATTTTAATAAGTCGTGGAGAGTATTGAAGCAGCGAGAAGCGACTTAAGAGTTACAATAGTAAGAACTCAATGCTTTAAGCGCTGCTTTGCCAGTGAATATGTTGATGGTCCACACCTTTCTTTTCTCTGATGACTTCTTGAACTCCGGGCGTCTTAACCAAACAGTTTTTTCTTACAGCCAACCGCCACATTAAAGTTGAAAACAGCCGCGATTCTTCTTCTAGTAGGAATTCGTTCAAATCTTGCAGATATTTCATATATCTCGTCGTCTTGTAGCCCCTCTCACCCTATGCGTCCAACCATCTTTAGCCTAAGCCTTGGTAAGGAAGTAACTCTATCGATTTGAGGTTTTTCGGTTCAGCTATCGTCTGGAAGTCTTATTGGGTGCAACGTGTCCGAGAAAATGGATACGCCCACTATAGTGTCCCATTTCCCCATTCTGGTTAGGAAAGAGTCTTGTGAACACTGTGTAGGAAGTTGTATAGCCTCTGGTTACAACTTACCTGAGACAGTGATAGCAACGTTAATTGTATAGGCAGTCACTGTCCTTCCCAGGTTGACCAGTTGATGTGAAACAACTAAATTCGAGAGATCTGGTAATAGCAGCGGTTCATGTGAGAACCTATGGCTTGTTTTTCAAATGACGAATAGAAGGACTCAGGCTCAGAGCATAATCCTTCTGATTTCAACACAAGCACATCTCTATAGTTTCTTGTGCACAACCTAGTTTGATCTTTTCCCGTCAAACTACGGAAATTTCCAATGCATTTCATGTATCTCATTCGGATTGGCTTGCAATCGTTCAAATGACTTCGCAACTTTGTACGAACGTATTTCACCTAGATATTTTGAACTAAAAATGTAGGTCATATCGCAGAAATGCAATAACTCATTAGATACTATCACACCGCCGCCACGCTGTTGACAATTTGTGTTTACCTTGTCTGCATGGCACTTCTTCCATGGCCCACTGACTGTAAAAAGACGCATAGATATACAGATACATTCATTTTAGGTTGTATCACATAATTTGAGAATAATATTTACATAAGACCACGTAAGTCGTCAAGCAGCTGATCGCTAGATCTTCGAGTTTTATCCTCGAAGTTAAACATTGGACTCAATAAGTTTTAGCGATAAACAACTTTAGTTGGCGCCTGGTTATAAGTGAAAACAAATCCATGAGTCAGTGGTGACTGAGAATGTGGCTGTCCTTCCGGAAAATTCGAAATTGACAGTGAAACAGTTTAGAATTTGCAAAGAAGATCGAAATTGTGCTATGGGTCAATCGAAAAGATGATGAAGGACAAAGAATGACTGGATTTCTAGACAATAATGGTGTCAATCATACTGCCATCAAATGGATTGCGGGGACATGCTTGAAGAATGACCCATTAATGCGAAGACCAGAACTTAACTAAAAGTGTACGCACAAAGAGCCACATCGCAAGGCTTTCCTTAACCGTATTCCCTTTAGATTTATTTTCAGGATGCGGCTGCTAAAAGTTGTATTTTTAGCTAAGCTCATCCTGAAGCAATATCTAGCCAGTGTTTTGACGGCCCACTTTTCTTGACCCTTTTTCAATAGACCTCTGAACAGAAAGATGTGAGAAAATGTGTAAGTACTTGGTGGACAATCCATTGCCATCTGTAGGTACTAATGGGTTCGAGATGGATACTGAAATGGGCGGAGGCATTTCGTCTAACACCTGCAATATTACCCTTTTCATTGACCGCCAGATAGAAGTAAAATCGAAACTTGTTAGAACCTCAACTGCGTCAATTTTAGAGGCATCAGTCTCCCGAACCTCTCGTATGAGATTCTATCTCCCATATTGTGAGAACACGTGAAACCCCTGGTCTATCTGTGTGGTTTCAGGCCAGAAAAGTCTACAACCGATCAAATTTACACACTTCGGTAGGTCTTGGAGAAAACCCAAAAAGTCCAAAATGATACACACCCTCCCTTTATCGATTTTAAGGTCAAGGGGAGCTATACAAAGTCAAGTCCAGTCCGTCTGTGCAGGATGTTGATCCCATCGAGACCTTTGATGTCAAAAAAAAAAAATGATTTTGACAAGGTGACGCGCTGTCATGCGATTTCTTCGACACAATTATTCAACTAAATTCTTTTTAAAGTTTGTGCAACTACTAGCGTACGCGAAACAACTCAGCGAGCTGTCACCGGTGCATTCGCGAGTGTTGAGGCAGAAGTGACCAAAATGGGTTCAACAATTAACGAGGGCAATCCTAAGTATTTGCTGTCAACAAGAAGGTGCATCCAATATCGAAGAATTATGTAGAACATCACAATAGATAGCTATAACTCCGAAATGTCTACATTAACTTTTGCTATCCCCTATCTGACAACGACATATCATTAAAGATAAAACGGATTAAGAAGCCCTATCCCAAAGTACTGAAAAGACTCTATTTAAGACCTAAATCCCAGTTCTACTGTATCTCGCTGAAGCATGTACTCTATCGAAGGCAGATGAATTAATCTTGGTCACTTCAAGTGAAAAATTCTGCATTTAGATATTCGGTCCTACTTGCGTTGAAGGCCTTTGGAGGAGGAGATTCAACGACGAATTGTATGAGCTCAACAACAACATTGACAGTTAAAACTGCATATTGGACGCTTGAGATGGCTATGACATTTAGAGCGAACGGCCACCAATCGGGTTCGAATATTTCTGTAGAAGCTGTAGAGACGAGGAAGGGGAAGATACAGTAACCCATCTCTTCGGAAGTACTTTATGGAGACCTCAGCTATCTAGTTTAGCTCGATGTTTATAAAAATAAGCAGCTTTGTCTGTGGGTCTTCTAAATGCTTCTGCACATAGTGAGGAAGAAAGGAAGTTTATCATTCTAGGTTCCCAACGTTGGTAGTCCGGTACTCTACCTGGTATCACAAAGGGTAAGTGTGTTCCTTCCTAAGTGGGGATAGTCAACTAACCTAATCGTGCTGATGAAACACTACGCTTGCCAAGCTACCAATTGAATGTTGTTATAGCAAAAAGTTCATTAAATTCACTACACAACGAGAAGGATAGTGATCGAAAGGTTCTCATAAGGTATAAAAGTATAAAAGAATGGACTGGCCAATCTTTCCATTGACATCGGGCATGTCTTGGGTTCTTAATGAGCCTTTATAGTGGAAAGGAGTGAGTGCTTGTAGTATGAGTCTAGGGTTGGCTTTGATTGAAGTTTAGATAAGTTTTGGGTTTAGTTTAGCTTCGCGAACTCCTTCCCATAGGCATTGGTCCTTTGAGTTTTTCTTTTCTTCTTTCCTGTCAGTTTCGTTGATTTTTCTTTTCTATTTTGTTTCTCTGTGGTCGAATTAAGGATAAAAAAAAACCTCTTTTCTATCTTATTCTAGCTGGTTGGTTGTAAAGGGTCTTTCATTAAACGCTTCCTATCTTTAAATTTAAATAAAACAAAGTGTGTGTAAGATATCATCAACATTTTTTATTCGTTTAAAAGGCCTATATATGGAATATAACATAGTTCAAATGTCTGCCGCGGCTTCTCTGGGTGGCGCGCATCCGAAATGTCAAATTTTCCATGACTCGGGTGCATAAATCAGGCTGAATTTGACCGATGGCATGGGTTATGTTGGCTTTGAAGGCCACTATGGCTTGTGGCTTATTCGCATAGACCTGCGACTTCAGAAAACCCCACAAGAAAAAGTCTAATGGAGTCAAATCGCACGATCTCGGTTGCCAGTTCATATCACCTCCACGTGAGATGACCACGCCCTTGAATCGCTCGTGCAGAATCTCCGATGTGGCGTGAGCTGTGTGGCACGTAGCGCCGTCCTGTTGAAACCACATGTCGTTGGTGTCCATATCATCCAATTCAGGCCAAATAAAGTTGGTAATCATCGACCTATAGGCCTGGCCAACGTCGTTCTCAAAGAAATATGGACCAATGACGCCGCCCCAGCTCAAAATCCACACCAAACAGTGACTTTTTCGGGATGCATTGGACCCTCTTGGACCTTATGTGGATTCATATCTTTCCAAATTCGACAATTTTGTTTGTTGAAGTACCCATTCTTCCAGAAATGGGGCTCATAACTGAAGATGATTATTCGAACAGAACGTTGCCCGAACAGAACACCCATTTTGATAAACAATTTTATTATTTGCACGTGTTGTTGAATGCTATATCCGTCCATGGTGATTTGGCAAAACAGACTGAATAAATGACAGCCAATATGACAGATGTAGCTTCAACAATATGGCCGCTATCAACTGTCAAAGTTCGGAAGTCCCTATTGGAAGACCCTTTATTTAGTACGAGATTTTGTGCGCTGAGAAGGTGGGTTGCCAAGAACCACCCCCCATCCGACGAATTGAGCGTGCCGCCTTTCCTCCGTGGCCCAATCCTGGCTCACAACATGTTATTTTTAGTTCAATACCGCCGTCGCCACCATCAATTTCCCTCTCACATACTCATTGACCTATTTTCAAAAGTGCTAGCGCCACAGCCTGCTATGTTTGTCTCGTCAAAACCGTAAAAGGGGCAAACGTTCTCAAAACAGGAAAACAAACATACAAATGTCAAGTTACACCTCTCGATCAGAATCAAGGTTAAAACCTATTTCGTAACAACACGTACTTGTCCCCACCGAAATAAATTGCCGATTGCCCACATGCGAAATCGTTTATTCCTGCAGTTCCTCTGCCCCAAAAATTAGAACAAATGCCAGCTAAATCAGCACTGATCAGCAGGCAAACGATTTAAAAAATAAAAAAAAATTTAAATTTTGAGAAAAAAACCACTTTGGAGATATTGAATTACATTTGCGCATGGACGCGCACTTTTCCACGGAGTGTGCCAGAAACAGAAACCGAAGTGCGCTGAACACAGCAAAACATCGCATGGAATGTACGAGGTATTTTCTACGCGCGGCACGAGTGTATTTCGAAAATTCAATGACTCCGTTGCGTAGGTTTTTATAGATTTTTTTTTCAAACGGAAGTTGTAAAATTTGTGAACCAGAAAAAAAAGTAATCCCAACCCCTTTTTTCTGAAGGAGGTGCAACTTATTGGAGATGCCGGGGTTTGAACCCGGGACTTCTCACATGCGAAGCGAGCGCTCTACCACTGAGCTACATCCCCATGCCACTTTCACGTTCAAATTGCTTACATGTGCTTAGTGTGAGTGTGTTGATGAATTTGTGTATAATCACCATTGATAGTGTTTATCAATAAATCCACATCTGAAGTGTGTCACTCTTGACGAATGATTCACTTCACACGTGGGAAACGTTGTGAAAAGAACTGAACGTCATAAAATATTTTTTTTTTTAAATGCCTGCGATGAGACACAGGGTTGTTAAAAGAATTAATTGACAATCAATTGGCATTTGTTTGACTGAGGTCGACGCTTTTCAATTCACTTTTATCTTTAGCTGCAGCTGTATCTCATGGATAAAGGAGTACAAGTGTCGAAAGGACACCAATAGAAAATCATAAAAATAGGTCACATTCCACACAGACACAAGCAACCTAAGGCCATTGTAACACATGATAACAATTGTGTACACAGAACTATTGAGAAGGTCATGGAAAATACTCACTAGGAGTGATAATGAATTTCTTAACAAGTTTATGGACATCCGAACGTACCCATAGATGGTTTGGCCAAGTTCAACAATTGATTAGGGAATCTTTAATCTCGTGCTAAGGCTGGTGTCAACTTGTTACGTTCTATCTTTTATAAGTTCGTCTAGCTGCTGTGATAGCATTGCAGGCTCTCAGCGAGACATCGTAAGGGCATTTAGGTTGAGAAGTAAGTCTTGAAATGAAACGAGAACAACCCAAAATGTATGCTGTAGACAAAGAAAACTCCATCTGCCCATCAGTTTAGAATAGGTCATCACTATTTCAAGTTACAAATTAGTTATCCCATACAACCCCTATTGCCGAAGTTGCGGCAACGAAAAAGAGAAGGAAATTTCCAGCCATTTCCTCTGTAAATGTCTGACACTCGCAAGAGCCAGACTGCGTGCACTAAACCAACTATTCTTCATCGAGCTTAAAGACTTCTCGGGTCAAGGGATACGAGATCTAGTCCACTTTCTTCACTGTATAAGCTGGATTAAGGCACCGACTGTCCCACATCATTCACTAGGTCTAGTATTAGTTGGGTTCATTTTGAATCGCCACCTCTACCTACCTACCTATCATTCCGAGCTACAACTTCAAAGTAGTAAAGGAGTTCTCCTAACTCAAAGGTAATGTTAACTCCGTGAATGAATTACTTATCGGGCTACCGACTCACGGAGGGTTACTGCAGCCTTCACTCCTCTTCGATCGTGGGCACACTCTGGCATTTGCAATAGCTTGGTTCCTAAAACGACGGTTCGGCCTTTCGCATCGCTGTGATTCGAAGATCCTCTTCGTTGTAACATTATTGTCGATATGGCTGTTTTGGCTTTTGGACTGCATCCTCATCTTGATACGCCTCATCGAGTTCTTCTCCTCCATTCGCTCTCCTCACATACTGGACCAAAATACTCCACGAAGAAATTCCCCTTGGAAAGTGTTTAATATCAGCTCTGCATTCCTGCTTATCGTCCAGCAATCGGCATCATATAGCAGAACTGACAAGTAAAATCCTCTAAGATGGCAAACATCGTCTGCGTATTCCAGCAGCTGAACAGATTTGTGAAGATTTGGCCAAGAATAATCCTAAGAGACGACAGTTGGAGCTCCGAACTCAAAGCAAAAAGGTGATACTCTACGATAAGCAGGAAATAATGACTGGGTTCCCCGAAAATAAACATAAATTCGTCGGATACTCGGTCCTATTTGTGAGGAAGGTGAATGGAGGAGGAGATATAACCGTGAGCTCCGTTAGATGTATTGAGTAGGCCTTCCAACTCGCCGAACAAGTGATAGCCATAAGTTAGGGAAGGTACCAAACAAATTCCATTTCTGCTGTGGGACAGGCTAGGTTAGGTCAGTGTCCATGGCAATGCCTATAGAATTCTCTGTGGGGAGTTATTAATTAAGGATAGGAGGGATTTGGCTTAGATCACTATTATCATTGAAACTATAATGACCAAGGAGTCGTCTTCTGTGAGTTTCCTCCTTCTTCTCCTCATCTCTACAGCTTCTGCAAAAGTCATTGAAATGGGGCCTTAATCTCTTGGCGTGTTTTCGCAATAGGCAATGACCTGTAATGACACCAATATGTAGGAAGAACTTTCAATAGAACCTTTTGTTCTTGCAAGCAGAAGTCTGCCACTGTAGGAAAGTAGGAGTTCTCTTGAAACACCACACCCACGGCAGGAAATCAGAAATCTGTTTAGACAGTCAAGCAGCTCCTAAATCTATCACAAATCCAATATTCAGATCACATCTGATGAGGGAATGCAGACAGACTTAAATCTCTTGCCAGTCACAAGAACGTCCGCTTTATCTTGTTACCGAGTCACACAGATATCCAGGGGAACCTGAAGTTAGACGACTCTGCAACCGGCAGTAAGAGTCGCACTGATCAACCTTCAATAGGCTCGAACTGAAACCAATAAAACAAGTTACAGGACACATTAACCTCCAAAAACACATGCATATACTGGAACTCACAGTAGCAACGATTTGTGAGAACTGCGAGGATGAAGAAGAGGACATCGAACACGGCCTATGTTCCATTGATTTACTATTATGTCATTGTACATCCTAATCTTAAGATATGAGTCATACCTAAACCACCAAAATGTTTGAGATTTATAGACGTTAACATCACAAAACCCCCCATAATTGAATAGGCGTATGGTGTTCCTTTCTTTTATTTATTTTCAACCAAAACCACATGTTTTAATTGCCAAACTTTTATCATCCAAAACAATAGACTTGTCTACAAATGGAAGCCCTACTCTCGATGAATCATCACAGCTTTAATATTGTTTCACTTCCAGTTTACTCCGGAGGCAAACTCCTTTAACCTTGAAAATATTCGTAAATCTTGGGTTGAAATTCCAAAACGGATACTACGTTGGTGGTGACATAACTCTTCAGGATCGACCACAAGACCTGTGATACCGCAATCCGTAACCATTGAAGATTTTATGTCATAAACTTTAATGATCAGTAGTTAGTTTTGATGGAGTAACATAAAGCCAAAAGAAAAACGTTATATCTCCCACAGATATCCGTATCTTTTCAAACAGTCAAGCAGCAATAAGGCCCTTGGAATCATTCTCTCCAAATTCGTTAGTAGCTCTAGCAAACAACTATACGTATGCTTCCAGATAAAGACACTTTGGGTATACCGAGCTGGATGCTATCGATGGAACAAATTCTTGGTGGATAAGTAGAACAACGTGTCTAGCGACAAAGCAGATTTGGCTGCGGCTGAATCTGAAACGCTCTTAGAATTAAATTTCTCTCAACTGATCGCACGGAACACTATCTAATAATCAAGCATGCAACAAGGTTGGCGTACATTCAAACGATTTTTGTAGAAGCTGCATGGACGAAGAAAGAGGAGGAAACCATTCCCCATCTTCTCTATGGCTGCCCAGCTCTCCCGCAAAAGGCTCCATTTAGAAGAATTCTCCTTCAACGCCTAAGACGATCTGATAAACAGAGATGTCAGAAACCTACTTCGCTGCATCAGAAGCTTCAATTCGTTCAACAAGTAGGTAAGGGGATCTCTTCAGATCCATGTGATATCACAATGGACCTATCACTGGTCTTAGTGTACTTGCAACAGCTGGCAGCCACTTCAACCTAGTTGCGAAAAAGTAAGAAAAGATCTCAAGACTAAAGAAGAAAATGCTTGATACCTCTCGGTAACTATGGGCTACCACTACGGATATTTATGGGTTTTAGCACGAAAAGACCTTAATCATCCAAGTCCTACTCTATGGCGCTGAAGCATCGGTTGTTTCGAACAAAAAATTCGTTCGTTAGATATTCAGTCCCGTTTGCGTTGACGGGCTCTGAAAGAGAGGATTCAACGACGAATTATACGAACTGTACAGCGACATCGACCTCGTCAAAAAAAACTGCGCATCGGTCGTTTGAGATGGCTAGGACATGTAGAGCGAATGGACACCACTGTAACGCTACGGAAGCTTACATAGCCTTACAACGCTGCATATATTCACTGAGTGGTGCGCGCTTGGCAACAAGTCGAAAACAGCTTGAATGTAAGCTTACACTTCCTTGATCACGGCCAATTGCGATGCGATAATGAGACTCAAGTAGAGCTTGAACCAGAGTTTGCCGCACAGCACATACCACAAACATGTCCAAAAGGGTAAATCGCTTCAACAATGGCACGCCGGCAACGATGTCAATATCGTCTTCGTACCTCAGTAGCTGGATTTGTTCAATATAGTGCTTCCTATGTTTATGCCGGCTTGGATGTTGATGGGTGTCACTAGGAGGACTAGTTTTCCAATCTATCCTATGGAGTTGAGAGGGTAAAAGATGATGCAAAATTGTACATCGGAGAACTCCTTCCTTGAAAAAGGCTTTGTCAAGTGTGAGATGCCTGATTTTGGCTGGTGCCGAGCCGTCACAAAGGAATTGAAATAGGGCTTCCTCTTCCTGTTTATTGTTACAGCCAGGGCAATGAGTGCTAGAGAGAATGCCTAACGTGGCAGCCAATTAGCCTATTGTGCTAATTGCTACAATTCTTGCTATCTCAATGTGAGGTCTGTTGATTAGGTCATTCGTCTTATGTTTGGATATGGCACAGTTTTCTAAGCTGTTCCACCTAGAGTTGGCAATCGAGAGAAAGTGCTGGAGAGTCCAATCAGGAAGCAGACTAACTTTGCAAGTGATAAAGGTGATTCAGGTTGAGTCGCATCTGACTAGCGCGTCTGCTCTTTCATTCCCCTTTATGTTACTATGGCCGGAAACCCAGAGAAGAGTGACAATAAACTGATCGCTTACCTGGGTTATAATTTCCTTACACTGGTCTACTAATTTAGAGGACGAACTGTGTAAGTGGAGTACTTTGATGGCACCCCGGCTGTCTATAAAGATTCTTATGTTGTCTTCGGTTGTGGAGCTGAGACTGAGGCCTCTCTAATCACAAGTACCTTCACCTGAAATACACTCAAAGAGGCTAGAAGACGATAAGATTTCAATACGTTTAGTTCTGCCAAAATGATATCTGCCTCAACCCCAGTACAGATCGATACTTGATATTTTGATAGAGGTGAGTTATTTTTCCACCCCATCTTGTAGTTTTCATCAATCAGGGACATGCCTAGGTAGTTTTTGCACGACAAAGCATCGTGTTTTTTGAAAATAGAGCAGATAAAACGTGATGAAAAACAATATAAGATCCACCGTCAAACAACAAAATAGTAACAAAAGACCGATGTAACTTCACTCCGAATTCACTTTGTTTTCCATTTTTTTCCCCCCAAAACCGGCAAACAAATGCATTAGATAGCACTTTCACATGACAGACAATTATTAATTGAAAATTACTTCCACTCACAACAGGTTTTGTATCTTTTACAGGAAAACTCGTCTCTACGCCATTCACTTACTTGTATCATCGCCCAGGCCATCATCTTCCATCAAATTAATAAAAATAATGTTTACATCGCCATCATCGACGCATTCCACTGACCACGATCAATGATTCTACAAGTGTCATAGATTCTATTGCATAAAAATTGTTTACAAAAGAAACCAGAAACCAAAAGGTAACCAGCTCACGCATCAAAAATAATTACTTTCAAAACGGTATAAACCACAACATCGGACAGATCATCACTGATCTTAACATTTTATCTACAAAAGGCACAAACATCACGTATCAAAAAAAGAAAGAGAGGAAGTGATCGTTGCCTGGCTGGACTCTCTGGAAAAACGTAATCCCACGTAAACATAACAAGAAAACAGATACAGATACATAAAATCCACCACAGTGCGTAAGTAACAAAACCGTCATAATTATAAACATGTATACAGTATACAGCAACATGTCTCTATAGGCACCCGCTGATCCTCATGATCATCATCTTTCTCGTGGAGGTGTAGGAAGAAACAAACAGCCATCCAACCCAAGACCTGCATTCGTATCTGTGAGAGTCTCTCTCCCTCTCTCTCTGTGTGTGATCTTGAGGCTTCGACTGCATACGGACAGAGGCTCCAAACCACAACACCAGTGTGTATCTGTGGAATTGTGGTGAATATAAAAGCGAACGACGATATTGAAAAGTGTTCAGTTCATGTTGTGTTGCGATACCTTCTTGATTTAAAACTCTTATTCAGTGAGAGAGAAACGTATCCCGGGATTTGAACGTACAAATTAACCAGTTATCTTTCGTGTGTTTGATCCTTTAGAAGAAAATAAATAAAAAAAAAAGTGAAAGACAAAATGGAACTGATAACCGGTATCCTTATGGGAACAGTCCTTATGATTTTCCTATTCTTTTACCTTCGTGTTGTGTACGAGTGTGTCCGTAAAGTTCGTATAACTAAAATAGAACAATCAAATAAAAAATTATCATCAACAACGGTAATTGATAATAGTGACCCCAATATACATCATATTGTGCTACCACCAATAACACCAAAAGTTACAATTGAGGTCTTCAAACAAGCACCGGGGCCAATGCCATGGCCAATTTTAGGCAATCTAGCATTGTTAGGACAGTATGCGGTGCCATTTCAAGGATTCACCGAATTAGCTAAACAATTTGGCGATGTCTATACACTAACACTGGGTACGACACGCTGCTTAGTGGTTAACAATTTGGAACTCATTCGTGAGGTGCTTAATCAGAATGGGAAATATTTTGGCGGACGACCGGACTTTTTACGATTCCATAAGTTATTTGGAGGCAATCGAAATAATTGTAAGTAAATAAAAAAAAATTAGATTTAGTTCAATGTGATGTTTTAGTTTTTTTTTTTTTTTTTGTCTCAATGAATAAGGAAATGTTTAAGAAACAAGGTGTTACCGTGACATTTATTCTTGCGGGTTACGAAGTGATTAGGTTTCGGTTTCATTGTCAATTCTTAGATTAGCCCTTTGGAGGACAAGGACATTGAGATAAGTTGGGAATACTCATAGTTCGACATTAATTTTTCAAGTTCATGAGGAGGGTTGCGTTAAATTAAAAAAAAAAAAAAAAAGATTGTGCAAGAATTTAAACGGGTGAATATTTTTCAATTTGGTTTCAAATTTATCACGACTTTTACAAAGTTCAGTGTTTTTTTTTTTGTGACTTGTACAAAGTTCAGTGTCTGACTTGATGCTCCTATTTTTGCTTTGTCCTGTTTGTCTCTTGTGACACCGGCAGTCAAAGCATTCGAAGCATGCTTGTCATTTCGTCACTTCTTTTTAAGCTGCCGGAGCTAGCTCGCATTTCTTGCATTTTCCTCTGCTCTTTCCTCTTTACGCAATTGCTGCACCATGCTTGTGATAACTTCAGTTAAAATCACCCAGCCTTCGCTCTTCGCCAACATGATTTTTCTTGCTAATTGTGTAATTTCGGCATTCCATCAGCACATGCTTCTTGGATTTCTCTGAAGCAAAATGGGTCATCCACGTGCTTGTACGATAGAATCTGTGCTTTCTGCTGATCCATTAATCAAAGTTGGAAATCAATTTATATGTCCATCGGCCTTGGTTGTGGTGCTTCACTTATATTGCTATTTCGCTGTTATAGCTCTTTTTTGCACAGTCTTCCTTGCTTTAAGATACACTTAAACAGTTTTGTGCCGAGTTCATTATTCTAAGGTACGACTCATGGCATGTCGTTGATGCCCATAGCAGAGTATTGACTTGGTCACTTGCGTTCAAAGGTTTCTAACTAACTGCCTGGTCCTTCAATATGTGCCTGTTACAACCCGAGAGTATTGACTTGGTCATTTGCGTTCAAAGGTTTCTAACTAGCTCCTCCCTGGTCCTCCAATATGTGGCAGTTACCACCCGAGAGGCATTCTCGGCTGCATGTGTTCAGTGGTCCCTGAAGCTGACTTTGTAATCCAGCAACACTCCCAGTGTTGCAAGTAGATAGTTTCACAGACTTTTGAGAATGTGTGCCTCTCATATTGGCATTGTGGTTCAAGGATAATGCTAAAGAAGTCACACCACAGAATGTCAATTTGTCCAATTCCTCCCAATGAGGCCAAAAACTACAGAAATGCTAAAACTAGACATAAATCTGTATAGCTCGTCTCTATATGTAAATGCTGTCATATAGGCATATATCCATTTCGATTTGAGTTCTGCCCAGGTTTCGTCGAATAATTAGTTTGTTTTGGACTTTTCTGTACTCAAATCGCATTCGTAGGGACCAATCCTGATGTTTTAGTCTAAAGCTATTTAAAATACGAAAATTCGTTACAAACGTCAAAATCACATGGTCGTTTGTGTTCAATGATGTAACTTTCAGTAACAAACTACAAATTTCCAAAAACTTGACTTGAATATCGAAATCAAAAGCTGAAAAACTCTCACCGAAAAATTTCACTGGGGAAAAAGAAATTGTTACATTTTCCTAAAAGTCCAAATTTGTTTATCAAAACTGTTTTTTTCTCCTCAAAAAAAGAAAAAAAAAAACACTTATTTTACGTAAACGAATTCATTACTCATCTGCAATTTGTTTGTATTCTTGTCAAGAGTATAAAAGAAAGTGTGACAAACTACGTCAGCAGAAGTATAAATTTACAGAAACATTAAAAAAAAAAAAAAAAAAAACAAAACAAAACAAATAACGGAACAAAAAAATAAAACGCAAGGAATATACTTATTTGAAATTGTAATTCGTTGCTCATATAACAACAACACTCATACAATCTCTAACCTGCGTTGAAGAACTTCAACTTATTCATTGGACATCTCTGTCCTGTCGGCCATTCCAGACAGTGTTCTTCCATTTAAAATTCCACACACCAAATAAAACTCAATGAAGAGATCACCCATCCAATTATTCAAATAATTTCCAAAAAAAAAAAAAAAGAAACACCACACCAACCCTGTATTACATAAACAAAACAAACCATATCGCCGCCATATATAACGACATTTTGTAACGAACGTCACTTGGGCACATCCGTTTTGAAAGAAAATAATTGCCCCCACCCCACTCATTGGTGTGCATCAATGTGTCAAACCGTGCTACAATATATGAATATATACAAAAAAAAAAACAAATAATGCGAGTGCACTCCAAGTGGGCGCAAGTAGTTCTCTGATTCAAGGACACCGGCTGGACAAGCAGTCTGTACATCGTGCATGGAAAGAACACAAGAAGACCACATTTGCATGCCAAATCTTGGCGTTCAATTCAAATTGTATGCGCATACGCAAAATCCAAGCCCAGATATAGGGATGGGACATGGCGAAGTGTCTTATCACTTAATTCCAGTTCCAGAATTGGATAAAACTTTAAATTATGATCAATAAACACAAATGACCTTGAATTGTGTTTTTTATTGCTTGCAGCATGAAGTAAACTCGGTTAAGTGGGTAGGTTAGGTACGCCTCGTTCATACTTACACCTATAGTTTACGCTCTCCTCTTCTGGTGGGTGTTTCTTCTTCGTTGTCTTCTTCTTTGGAGGGATATCGCCTTCCATTCATTCATATTCTGTGGATGTAACAGACACCAAGGAGTATGCGATGCGATCTTTTGCTGTTAGCACGCATAATCCACTCGTAATTGCAGTGCATGCATGCATAATAAGTAGAGTACATATGTCGGTGTGTATGTCGGTATCTATGATGTTTTCCGTCTTTTCGTTCTGATCATGAACTTCAAAATGTTTGTCAATGTCTGGGCACAGAGATAGTGAAGAATAGGCGTACGGCTTACAGCCACTTCCGGCGGACAGGTTAGAGGTTGTTGTTGATGGTGGGTTGGGAAGGCCAATGAAGCGAAGCAGTGGTTTATGAATATCCCAGATAGAATTCACCTTTTCCCATGATCCCGACAAGAAAATTGTGGTTACAGTACTGAGTCCGATGTTCGATAAGGAGAATAACAGTCCGCAGAAGGCCAAGACCTAGCTTCTCGCAACCATTCGTGTTGTGCGCGATATATTTTCCGCACGAATGGAAACGACTTTCAGTTTTTTTTTTTGCCGACTGGCCGAATGGCGAATTGAGAACCTATTTATGACGGATCTTCTATTGAATGACAGTCAGGAACTTCCTGACTCCATCTTGGACACTGCCTTGATCTCCAAATTCGATCATGAGTTCAACTTATGTACATTGGCAGGCTTGGCAGTAGATGATGCTCAACCGAAAGTTTTTTAACAGTTTCTCCTGAGATCATTCTTAACTAACCTCTTCCAATTTTTCTCTCTTTCTCTATTTCCAGCCCTAGCCCTATGTGATTGGTCACAACTCCAACAGAAACGTCGTAATCTGGCCCGCAAACACTGTTCACCACGTGATGCATCATCATACTTTACAAAAATGAGCGATGTCGGTTGCTTCGAGATGCAGGAATTCATGGAGCGTCTGGAAAAAGTTGTCATTCCCGGTGAGGAATTCCAACTCAAGCCTGTCATTCAACAAACTTGTGCCAACATGTTCATCCAATACATGTGCTCGATTCGATTTGACTACGATGACATTAAATTCCAAGCGATTGTCCGTTGCTTCGATGAGATCTTCTGGGAAATCAATCAAGGATACGCTGTTGACTTTTTACCCTGGTTAGGACCATTCTATTCGGGACACATGAACAAAATTGTCAACTGGTCAACATCGATTCGTAAATTCATTTTGGAACGTATTATCAACGAACGTGAACGTCACATTGACGTCGACGAACCGGAAAGAGATTTCACCGACGCTCTGCTCAAGGTGCTCGCCGAGGATGGAGATGTCGAACGGGAAACGATTATTTTTATGTTAGAAGACTTTGTTGGTGGTCATTCGGCGGTTGGAAATTTGGTAATCCTCGCTCTGGCGAATATCCTTCGGAATCCAGAAGTTGGCCTCAAAATTCAACAAGAAGTCGATGCTGTCACCGAGAATGCCAAAAGGAACGTCAATTTAATGGACATGGAGCTTATGCCATACACAGTGGCGACAGTGTTCGAAGTTCTCAGGTACTCCTCATCACCAATTGTGCCACATGTGGCCACAGAAGATGTAGCTATTGCTGGCTATGGTGTGACAAAGGGTACCATTGTGTTCATCAACAATTATGAATTGAATACCAGTGAGAGGTATTGGGACCAACCAGATAAATTTAATCCGGAAAGATTCATTGAGCCAGTTCCTGTCCAAGCTAAAGTCGATCCAAAGGCAAGATATGTGCCAAAATTCCAACTTCGTAAAAATATCCCACACTTCCTGCCCTTCAGCATTGGCAAGAGGACATGCATCGGACAGAATCTTGTCAAAGGATTTGGTTTCATAATGCTTGGCAATATTATGCAAATGTATGACGTTTCCTGTAAAGATGTCAACTCAATTAAGACATATCCCGCTTGTGTGGCAGTTCCACCTGACACATTTTCTATGTGCCTAACACCCAGACAACGTTAGAATAACTAACATCATCTCAATCATTATCCTTGACTACTACATGTTTAAGAAATCCCAAGCATTTTGTATTTATTTTTGATCGATTTTTTAGATCTTTTTTTTTAACAATCACTTACCGTTAAGTAGATAAATTTCCTCACAGCCATCAAGAGTTGTGTAGAAATTGAATTTTTTAGTCATTCTCAAGGTGAATAAATAAAATAATTTTTGTATGTTGTACATATGTGTTAGTGATAAGTGATTTCCTATAATTTTTCCTACAGGACCTAGATTTTAAAAAAGGTTTAGTGTGTAAGAAAAAAATTTAAACTAAAAGGGAACACCCGCGTGTTGAGTGTTGAAAAAAACAATAAAATTGTAAAATACTAGAGACTGTTATCAAGAATTTTTTTGTTTTTTAATTTAATTTACTATTTAGTAGTGCTTATGTTTAAGATAAATAGATTTTTATATATATAGAGGCTTAATTTAAATATTTGAATTTTTTTTATACTTTAAATTGAACAATGACAATCGTTAATATAAGGATTTATATGTGCTAAATGTAAGTTTGACATAAATGCAAGGAACTTTTTGTAATTAAACAATCAATAAACAAATAAGAATGATTCTCCTGATAAAGGTGATCGTATACATAGAGCTTTCGTGTTTTAATTTCAAAGCTTTTGAAACTATTCAAGTCTGTTGTTTTGAGCGAGGGTAGAGTCGTGGAGGCAACTTTTGTATAGGTGAGAAGGACGGCGGTATGGTTGCGGTTGCTTGGCTCAACTTGTCGGACGGGGGTGGTTTTTGTCACCTGCTCAGCACACAGGATCACGTGTCATTTAAGCTAACTAAGAGAAGAAAGAGAGATCCCTAATCCCCTATATAGACATCAGACGGACGAATAACTAAAAACGGAAGAAGAAGAACATTTGTCCAAGGACATATGACAGGAGGAAGATTGAAAAAGAGCATCACGATTCTATCCTAACTAACCTAAACTATGCAAACACTTAAAGCTTTACCCAATCTATATCTAAACTAATTTGAAAAGTATCCTTTACTTATCCCTACACGCACACTCTTTTCCAACATCTCTCCCGGATAAGGTTCGTCAAAAACCATAGAGATGCAAGATGTTGTCAGCAAAGGTACTCTTTATGCATTGCGACATAACCTGTACTTTTTGCCATGGCTGATGGTGTAGGAGATAGCCCCTTAAAGATCTTCCGGTCACGACCCAATTCGTCGCGTAGTGGAGAGGTAGTTAGTCATCATGTCCTGGAACTGACCTGCAGAAACAACTTTGAAATATCGTCCGCAATCAAGCTCGATAAACTTTGCTAGAAGCAGTTCATTCTTAATGAAAACTTACTTAGGTGGCGATACTGTCTGGGGTGAACCTGGCCTTTAACCAACAAGGGTGTCCAGTCAGCTTGATCTAAATCTACCTGCTTCCAGTTTCGCACGACCATTTGGTTGAGGTCCCTTTTCACTTATGGCAGTACTCCTCTACTGCGCCGTGCCTCAGAAGTAGACCCGAAGACTCTCCGGAGAGCTGGTGTACATTTAGAGCTGATTTTTAAAGATCTATGATTGAGGGTTTCAAACAAGACGACGTCATTTGTACACTTGTGTTCTAATTTCAGCAGGATATCGTTAGCAACATATGTGCATCGGAATGGAGAGAGTACCAACACTACTTTGAGATATTCTTCTTGCGCTTAACAGTCTTCTGGTACTTCATGCGTCGAGATTTGGCAAACTCTCTATCCCATTCGATAATGACTCTTCTATCATATATGTATTTAGGTAGTTTAGAGCTCGGCAGATAGCAAGGAACTTTCAAAAATCTAAAAAAAACTGGGAGATTGAGTTCCCAGTGGTAGAATGAGTGTTTTGGCGAGGAGAGAGGTTTTTGGGCTTTATTTAGTACTGGATGCGGGTATTTATTAAGACTTATTAGTGTCAAATCCTTTGACTTGATTTGATTACCATACTGACATAATAATTCTGAACATAACACAGGAAGGCAGCCAACGCCATCTAACGTTGGCCGTCAAAAGGAAACACAAAGCTAATCAAAGAGGACGTCCGGAAAATGCATCGTTCGTTGAGAGCGAGAAACACTTTTCAAATCAGTCCTGCTTCTGGACTGGCCCAGAGATAATGTGGTCAAAAAATATCTACTTCATCAAGAGAAGATTTAACTCACAGCTGAGCAGTTAAAAAGAGAACGGAGCTCTAACTCTAACAAAACACCATAAAGTGGTACGCGGACGGATCCAAAACATACACAGAAACAGTGCCTGATAAACGTGGGCTCAAAGAACTAAGTACTCGGAAAACATTGTAACTTCTCCTAGTATCGGGATATTGCCAGACAGTCAGGCCGCTACCAAGGCCACTCATGGAAATAGAGAGAAATATAGCAGCCGTTAACCAAGCAAGAAAGAAATCTTCTTTGTAGAACGGGAGCCGTAATGCACGCTGGGATCGCATAAGATTTAAGAACAGGAAATTGCCAAAGACCCAGACTTTTGGAAAAGCTTCCTAGACTAAACTATAGCAAAAAAAAGTAAGATAATTCTTACAGGCTTCCCAACAAGTAACTGTAGATTTCCGAAACACCTCAGGAAATTGCGTACCGAACAACCCGAATACTGCAGATATTCTACAGATACTCAGGAAAACCCTGCACAAATGGAGCAAAAACATTTGGGTGCCCCTTAACTACCAAAAGATGATCTACCATCAATGGATCCACTCCAGATACTCCGTTTTATCAAAGCAATAGAACAGAAGGAGATGCTTTAAGTCGAGCATCTCATCGACTGGAGTACGAAGTCGGGAGAGTACTATTGATCTACAAAAGGTTCTGTGTGCTTTGTAGATCAATTGTGCTCCCCGGTTTGACTGTAGGGGTAAGTCAATCTACAATCTACAAGAGTAAATTCTTTACTCTTAACAGCTCCCAGTGGGATGTCGATTCTTGAAAAAATATAACCTTTCCTCGTTCAAAATTGAAATCGCCATTATAACCGACACTTCCGTTTCCATACTTAAGTTGTCAGCAATGCAGAATCCCAATTCCATTTCGTTCACAATTGTTTACCACTTGTCATCTGTCATCGGTGTAGATTTGTTGTCGATTTTTTGCAGCCGACTATTTGCACACTGCACGGTGCCGGCTAATAAATTGCAAATAGATTTCCACTTAAGAAATAAACTTTGGAACTTTATTTACTCAAACAAAAACAAATCATCACATATCCCGATAAGTTATGAATTCAGTTCGCATAAGCACATGAGATACGCTGCAACAAAGGCAGAAACTCGACCAATTCTCTAGGAGCCAACCAAGTAAAAATATTGATTAATATAAACTTTTTTTTTTCTTTTGCACAATGCGAGTGCTCGATGGTGCATACAAGGTAAATTTATTTATAAATCATGTAAAAAGACACACTAATCCATTTAACAAAACGTAAAAAGGATTGTCGCCGTGAGAAGGGTATGAATATCTTTGAAGCTGGTAAGTGGCATGAATGTGTTGTGGAATCTTTTCCCTTTTTTTTTGTTAATCGATTATAACGCATTTTGCATTGTAGCCTATGGGAAACGGAGTGTTCATCATATACCAGAGGTATGGGGTTTTGTAGCTATTATTGGAATTCTTGCTTTGGGTGCAGTAAGCAAGTACAATTATTGGGACAATCTACCGAGAGGTCTTGGCAACTCACAACTCATGCAACAACCGAATTCGTTTATAGCCGAAAGAGCATGGAAAGATCTTAAGATACTAACAAGCTTTGGGCCACGACCAACGGGAGCCTATAGCAATGAAGTCCTCGCAGTGGATTTCTTGAGAAGAGAGATATCATACATCAAGCAAATGGCAAACCGGAATCAAAGAATCGAATTGGATGTTCAGGTGGAGTTTTGTTCTTGTTAAAGTGTGTTATTGAATCGTTCTTCAATATTTGTGGATTACAGGTGGTGACTGGTGCATTTTGGATTGATTTCAAACCTCACAGTATGACCACTGTCTATCGGAATGTACAAAATGTGGTGGTTAAACTCCACGGAGAGAGCTCGACACAAGGAAATCATTCGCTTTTGATCAATTGTCACTTTGATTCTGTTGCAGGAAGTCCAGGTAAGAGTCGAACATTATGCCTTCTAACAACTTGATAACAATTATCATTGAAGGTGCCAGTGATGATGCTGCAAGCTGTGTTGTAATGTTGGAAATTTTGAGAGTTCTCTCTAGGGGTAGCACCCTGAATAAACATTCAATAATCTTTCTGTTCAATGGAGCTGAAGAGACTGGTTTGAAGGCTTCACACGGTTTCATCACACAACACAAGTGGGCAAAAGACATTCGAGGCAAGTTGAATCTCCGATCAATGGAACTTATTTGATCATGATTTTCATTTAGCATTTATCAATCTTGAGTCTGTGGGATCTGGTGGTAAGGAGATGCTTTTTCAAACTGGTCCCAATAAACCATGGTTGGTCAAGGTAATTGTTATAAATTCCTCCGACAAATTGCACACGTTTAATCAACTTCGCATCCTAGATGTATGGTCGAGCAGTACCATATCCAAATGCACAAGCCAGTGCTGAAGAGGTATTCCTCTCTGGATTGATACCATCCGATACAGACTTTCGAATCTTTCGCGATTTTGGCAACATACCTGGACTAGATTTTGCGCACGTAATCAATGGCTACAGGTACCACACAAAGTACGATCATATCGATTATATTTCGAGAAATGTCCTACAACACACTGGAGAAAATATTTTGGAGCTCACGAAATTCATTGTCAACTGGGAGGAGCTGGGAAATGCAGACGTGAGAAAGGATATATCCCGAATTGAAGTTCCGTGGTTAAGATTTCTGTTAACTTTTTGTAGAAACTCACTGAAGGTGCTGAGGTATTCTTTGATGTACTCGGATTCTTTTTTGTCTCCTATTCCGTTGATTTTGCAAATATTTTCAATTATGTTGTCGTTACATTGGCGGTACTATTGCCGTATCTATTTTTATCAAAAGCAACACGAGGTAATTTGTAAATGTCGATGTGAAGCAGTTTGCAAAGTTTAACTGTATTTTGTAGGAATCAACAAGAAGCATTTGCGCTTTGAGATATTCCTGGGATTCTTGATCAATGTGATTAGTTTGGTTGGAGCCTTGGCAGTTTGTTATGCAATCGCATATGATTTGGACTTGATGGGGAAATCAATGTCATGGTAGGGAATGATTTTGTACTTGTAATATTTTAAATGACTCATGCTGTATTATTTCTAGGTATTCGAATACATTTCTCTGCATTCCAACATACTGTCTAGCTACAGTATTCTTTCAATGCTTAGTACACCTCGTCTTGAGCAGGAATAGTAAGGTAAGTAAAGCAAATAGAAATGAGCTGTTATCACGAAAATATACCGAGACAGACTTAAAATCGATCGGACAAGTTCTAGATAGGAAAAATAAACTTCTTTTGCTTAAATGGCACTGCTCAAACCTGGATATAAAACAAGAGACAAGTGAATGCGGTTTCCATTCCCATCGCATACGAAACCTATCCACGAGTCAACATGAAAAGATTAGAAAATCCACGAAGCATTCTACGTGCTTGCTTTTGTTTAGGTTTATGAATTAACTAAATGGTTCAGAACCTGAAGGCGGGAGACACAAATTCCTCCGCTCGAGTAAGAATTGAAGGACATACAGTCGAGAAAGTTCAAAACGTTCTTAACTTAGGAATTATTGTCTCGCCAAACGGTAGAATTGAACTCAGTGGTGCCAACAGATTCAAGCTAGTTGACTGCTTCGGACGAAACCTCCCCACAACAAGCACAAGATTTCTCAAAAATGCCTTTACTAAGGCCGTATTCATCTCCATCAAGAGATTAGATTGTCTTTTGCGTTAATATCAGGTTTTTCAGGTTGCACTGCAGGAAATTAGACAGGGTATTTGCAACCAGTCATACCCTTATGAGTTTTTATTGTGAAATCATCTTACAGTTGGTAACGTTAATTTCTTTTAGGCTCCACTGAGTTTAGCTCTACAAACGCAGGCTCGTCTTATTGGAACTAGTCTCTTCTGGGCCTTGCTCGCTGCTGCACTAACCGGTGCTGGAATACGTACTGCTTACGTGTTAATTGTCCCACTCTTGGTTACACTATTCACAAATCTTGCTATCGGATTTCTAGGATATCAAAACTCAAGTAAGTCCTCGAAGCTTATTTAACACCGCAAAACTAAACAACATTTTACCTTCAGTTCGCAGTTGGTTGTATGTCCATCTATGTGGTCAAGTATTGGTCGCCCTCTGGGCTACACATTTCTATCATTCTGTAGTCGGAATGTTTATTCCAACATCGGGTCGTTCGGGAGGTCACAAAAATCCCGACATTATGATCGCAATGATTTGTGGTTCCCTAACATTCTTTGCCACAAGCTATATAACTCCGCTTGTGATTCTCTTGAAGAAATGCAAGAGCCTGCTCATATCATTGTTTGCAATTTATGTGATTACGAGATTCTATTTCATATCTTTCACTCATTACGGGTTTCCGTATCGAGATGAAAAGGGAGGAGCACCAGCTGTACAGAGGCATTATATCACGGTAAGTAAATATGTGAACCCGGTTCAGTAATTGATTTGAAGTCTTGAAATTTAACAGCACACAGTACGGACTTTATACGACAAAGAGGGAAATATACGATATACCGATTCGGGTTTCTGGATGAGTGATTTGGATCGTAATTGTCGGAAAACTATTGAAAGTCTTTCAATGCCCGAGTCACCAATACCACATAATTGGAATATTCTTTGTAAGAATGAAGTTTTTTGTGGTCTACCCTTCTTATCATCGCGACAGTTGCAGCACGGGTAAGTGTTCAGAATAAATATCTAGTTGACTTTCTAAACAAAATCCCTTTCACAGAAGCTATTGGGTCCCGGCTTCAGCACCATTAATTCGTGAAGTCGCCACACTTAAGCTCGTCAATCGTGAGCGAATGTCTCCGAAAATCCATCGTTTGAACTTTTTCTTGGCCGGCAGCTATCAGTTATCACTACAAATTCGTCCAAAAGAGTCCGTAACGCTTCACAGTTGGAGTATTATGGATCACGTACCTGAGGCCACGGTATATAATAAACAAAAATCACACTTCATTATGATTTCACATGGTTTAGAGTCAGGTCCAATGAATATCACTTTGGATTTCAAGGTAAAAAATTAACATGTACCTTCAGCATAGACATTCGACATTAATGCATCGTTTTCTCTCCACTAGACCACAGGTGATAACTACGAAAGATCTCTGGTAGACATTTCATTGGTAACCTTCCACTGGGAATATCATAAAGAACATACACCCGCTTTTGCCAATCTTCTAGCGAAACTACCACGATGGGCATATGCTGTGCCATCGGTTGCATCGCTCATATCATGGACATTCTAAAAGCAAAAGTGGAAATCTATAATCTTTAGGTTTTAAAGTACACCAAGGGCAATAATCTTATTAGTTCTACTTCTTCTTCCTCTTTCTCTATCTCTTATGACTTACTAGACATATTTACGATTATTGCAAAGCATAAGTAGTCCTCTATTTATTAAAGTAGTAAAAAAAAAAAGAAGAAAACTTATTATAAATGAATTAGTGAAAGAGTTCGCGCCCACTGTTCAGCTGGACCGGCGGCGGCGGCAGCAGTATTAGGAAATTGTCACTACAATTTGAGGCTTCTCTGATTATTATTATATAATAATTATTATTACTTAACGATTTAAACTGAAACTTGTTAAATATGCATTTTTACATAGTTTTCAATTAAATGAAACGGAAAAGGGAACATACAAGTATTTTATTCACATATTTCTAACCTTCTGTTTATAGAGAAAACGACAACAGCTATGACACTTTGTTTACACATTGTTTTGAATATATGAAGGTATATGTTACGTGATAAGGGGCTATGATGGATGACATAGCCTGAGCAAATGCCTACTCAAAAGAATTTAATCAAGCTCGCCATTTGTAAGAACTAAGATCCGAACTATAACGCAGGTAAACGCTCGGTTTAACACCACTCTCCTTTGGGTTCCCGGCCATAGTTACATAGAGGAGAATGAGAAAGCCGACGCATTAGCCAGATGTGGTTCTACCCTGGATGCCTCCCATGGGACAAGGGCAACATTTTCCAACACTTTCTCTCTATTGCCAACTCTAGGTGGAAAAGTCTAGCAACCTGTGTCATATCCAGACAGATATGGCCCACCTAAAATAAAGACAGAACGAATGACCTAATCAATAGGAACCGCATCGAGACAGCAAGAATCACAGCAATTAGCACGGGCCACTGGCCAATTGGTTAACACGCTGCCAAGTTAGGCATCACGTTCAACCCTCACTGTCGTAGTTGTCGACAATTCACACAAAAAGGAAACGTTATTCCACTTTCTCTGTAACTGCCCGGCACTTGCCAGAGCCAGACAGCGCACTCTCGGAAAACCTTTTTTCAAGGAACTTTCTGATATTTCCAACATAAAATTATCAATTTTCTCAACTCCACAGGATGGATATGAAAACTACACTCCAAGCTATGCCCATCAACATCCAGGTCACGTAAGTTGTGGTATCAAAACGGCGCATCCGCGCTATTTACTTGTGTCTCTGGCAGGTTCACCAGTTTCAACCACTTCTATCTACCTACCTAAGACCTGAACAGATGGTTATTTTACGAAAGGAGAGGTTTAGAACTTGACTTCACTAAACGACGGATTTCCTATGGAGTTTGTAATTCAGTAACACCACAGGTTGTAGGGTTGCAGCTCCTTTATGCGTCGAACAAATGTTGAATTGTGTATTGAGCACTTGTCAGCCTTTGGAACACTGCATAAAAATGAAACCATGCAGTCAACTATAGTCATACTGTACAAGGCACCGCAACACGTCGACGTGGAAAACAAAAGGAAGCTGATGAGATGGAAAAATAAATAACCAGTGATTGAGGGTTACTACAGAATTGAAAAGGAAGCAACCATCAACAGAACTGGTATAGAGTAAATTGCCTTAGCTAGGGCAAGCCAAAAAACTTCTCGAGAAGTATAACCTGAGTAGACTCCGGTTAGCAACGAACATCGTACTTTACTTTTGGTCGCGATTCAGTTTGGGATGAACCAGGACCTCAGCCAATAATGTAACAAACGAAAACATTTTAAGAACCTGTGCCTGAACAAAAATGGCACTTACCGATTCTGCAACAATGAGTAAGAGATTCCAATGCAGCTACTAACAAACTTTGAAGCTCTGATGATATACTCAATGATAAGTTGATCCAGTGTCACAGTCGAAACTACACTGGACTAACAGACCTTGATATAATGAAGGGTGTAAACAATAGGTTTGTCTGTCTCCTGTCCATCAGACGAGTGATGCAGTGACAAACCAAGAACAGAAAATAAAGAGTTTTGAAGTATAAGAAGCCTCAGACCCCAAGGACATGGAAGATAGGAATAAAATTCGAAAGTTTTATAAAAAATCCGGCAAACTGATTGCTGTCTTGGATCCCTTAACGCAGACTTTTCGAAACGGTGAACGAAATCTAGTCACCAATTTATAGGGAATATACGTAGTACATGCCTTTAGATAACATTTCCAGCAGCTGCTGAAGAAAGGCCAAATCCAGTTGATGAACAGCCCTTCAGTTTGGAAAAGGTTGGCGTAGGTATTAACAAGTTAAATAATAATAAACCCGCCAGTACCGATTGCTTGGTATCTTTCGAAAAGAACATGCACCAAATTATCTTCCGCACCAAAGCATGCATTTCTCAGAAGTCCTACCGTGTATCCCGGTTAATTGTCTCCTAAGCCGCTTTCCACACATGTATCTATAGATTACTAAAGAAAAACGTTTGAAGCCGTATAAGACGATGGTTAAATTCAGAATCCCGAGACTGATTCTGTTTTGCTGTGCATATGCGGAAATTTAATGAAAAGCTCGAAAAGATGGTCTTAAAATCAACGAGGACAAAACCAAATTAGCAAATGAATGTAAACACCATACCGTTCGTCTCTGGATGTGTATTCCTCATCACGGAGTTGCTTTCAAACCAACATTCTAGGATTAATAATATTTTGATAGCTTTTACAACTTTATTTGACACAAAACTGACCGATAAAATACACAGACACTTGCAAATCAGAGCCTGGAGAAAAATCATTGAGCTCGTGGAAGATTGGTCAAAGAGAGAATGAGGGGACGCTATGTGCTGGGACGACTGCTCCATAGAGCCGGTAGTTTCCGTGAAAAAATTTGGCTTTATTGTATTTTTACATGACTTAGTATCGTTGGTAGGCGGCGTATACCTATATCTTGAAGCTTAAACTTCTGTCGCTGTCTTAGTCACAGAAAACTAGATGTGCATTAAGAAGGATCAACAAAAGCAATGTTTTAACCAAAATTGTCAAGCCATTAGCTAGCCTTGAACCATCAAAAATAAGTTGCGACAGCATTAGAGGATCTGAGAAGGATGATCATCAAGCGTGAATTTATTTTTTTCCGACTATTCAACCATGGAAGTGAATTCTTAGTTTCCTTGAAGAGTTGAATATGTACTTATACCCTACCAAGTGTAGTTTTAAATAACTCAGCTTCTAGACGACCCTATAAAAGTTAAGCCTTCTTCAACTTCGATCCACTCCATTGGTTGTTTTGATTGTTTGTCTTTCAGGTTCAGACTATCAGACGGAATTTTGGTTTTGTTGGGAAACCATCTCAACTTCCTTACTTATTGTTACATGTCTGCATCGTTTTTCTTACATCTCTTAAGATTGATGGTTACCTGCGCAGTTGCCTAAGCGGAATCAAGCCTTTATAGTTTTAAATGCAGCTTCGACCAAACCGACTGCCAAACAGATTTGTACAAGATCTCCCTTAAGAGACTATCCATCAGCACAGAAATAGATATTATCACCGGACATTGCATTATAAGCAAGCGGACAACAAGACTAGTCCTCTTCGCAAATTATTTCTGTAGGGGCTGTAGAGACCCAGCTGTCTTGCTCTCTAATTCAAAATGAAGCTTCATTTTTGGGACCATTCTTCTCGCTGCTTCTTCGGATTAACAAAGCGGCTCATAGAAAGCCAGGGGGCATAGCTTGTCGTAACCATTCATGTTATGCGTATTATAATTTTCGCATGAATAGAAGGGACTTACAGTTTTATTGCCGATTCCGAATGGTGGATTGAGAATCTTTTTCGTGACTTGAACCTGTGTCCTCTCGCTTAGCAGTCCAATGCACTAACCACTAACTAAGCCATGGCGACCACTTGCTTTACTTACTTGTAGTTTAGTATACAATGTTCAAAATGTAGAATATGTTAGTTTTGAAACTGCTGCACAAGAATCATGTACATATGTGCGTACTTAATTTACTTGTTCATAAATGTTGTATTGCCAAATTGAATCCAAGTGGCATGACTTGAACGGGTAAAATAACTTGGAATGCAAATAGCTAGGGACACACTTGAATTTGGTATTAGTCAAGTCATCTTTCTTGATGACATTTGATGGGATTGATGTACTTGCATCTAATTTGTTTTTCCTATCCAGTTCCGCGACAACGAATTTAAACAAGTTTCGCAAAATTACACTTTAAGGTCTTCTTTATGATCGTCGATTGAAGGTATGTAGCTGTTGATTTATTTTGAATGTTCTACACATTTCACATCGCATGACATTGACGACTTGGATTATAGCGACCTTAGTCAAAGAGAGACTCGATCTTGAAGCTCAATATAGCGTGAAAAGAAAGAAGAAGTGCAGTGTAGTGTGAGGCATGACAAGGCTAAAGAAGCAGCAAGCTGTTTGTCAGCATCACTTCAATGTTTTACAATCCCTTATCATAGAGAATAGGATCAAAGAGATCCCCGGATGTAGAGGTGTTAATGGAAATGATAAGCAGGATTGGGTCGACTATTGCTCTCTCAGATCTAGTTACTCGGATCCCTAAGAATCCATTGGAATCCCCTATGCATATTTATAGAGATGGACAGAGGTAAAGAGTCTTTGTTAGCTAGCTATTTGGTGTTTGTATGACCATCTGGTTCTGGTTCTGATTCTGCATAGGAAGGCACTATCTTCAAGAAATCATCCAGCTGCTGAAATACGCAGACAGCATCGTCATCATTGGTCACTTCCACCGCGCCCTCATAGAGAATTTTACGGCAATCGAAGAACACACGTAACGGCAAAAATGTAATCAACAAATGGATTTAAAACTCCTAACCCAGAAGGCGAATTGGATTGCACTACAAAACACTGATCTTCAAATCACAGGCACCAGGTCTGGAGAACTAGAAATAGTTTGGATCGAAGAGGCTGGAAGGCTGCAGTATCTTAGGAAAGCCCTCTACTGGTCAGCAGCCCGTTAAAATAGGGAGTCAAAAGCGTTCATTTAAATGTGTTGGTATTGAAAATATGTCAGTGCGCGTATAAAAGATTCCATCCGGTCTCCTCTGCATAGACGTTGAGTGAAGAAGGAGATCCAATGGAAAACCGCACAGGCTATGCATCGACATTGACTTAGCCAGAAGAGTTAAGGTTTAAAAACTGAGGTGGCTGGGCCATGTAGAGTGGACGGACACTAATGCTCCGGCTCGGAAAATCTTCGAATCCACCCCTTAAGGATGGCGCAACAAAGGAAGACCGCAACTCAGGTGACGCACATAAGTGAAAGGGGATATCAACCAACTCGGCGTGTAAACCTGGAGGAAACTAGCTAAACATCTAGCTGGAGACGCTTGTTGGTTAAGGACCAGGAATGTAGCAAGGTCATTGAAAAGTTTTCGTGAATCGAGATATTTCAGAAGCTGACTATTTATCAGCCTTGCAATGAGTTGGTAGTTGCAGTTGGAGGGAGAAGATTGGAATTAAGGAAATGGGAGCATTGAATTGGTAGAGATATAGGAAACCAGACCGACAGTTTCAGACTCAGGAAACTGCGTATGCAAAAGCAAACCTTGTATTCTGCTTTGGTCGTTAGTAAAGCTACCGTTAACATTCTTATTGGAATACCACAGAAAATACTTGACACCTGTCATAACATTGACTTCCGTTCTCTATTTCATTGTCAAAAAACTAAATATCAATTCAATTCAATTAATTGATTACTCTTCAAACATTGCGCATTTAATAAAGTAATTTTGCAATAACCATCTCCACATCAGCTGGCACAAAAAAAAAACAATTACTCATACGCCACTCGCGCACCCCATTAAAAACGGTAAACGGTTTTCGTTTCAACTTCACGTGGTTAACGTGCTACAAAAATAAACCGTCAAACCCCTTTAATACTTTGCAACCAAAGCACACTCGCGAATAGGTAAAAAACCTTTTCGAATTACAATTAGACCGGTTCGTTGAAACTTTTCGTCACAAATTTCTGTTCAAAAGACAACATTTTTATTGTTTTGCTCACAATTGACAAACGACACTTAAGTCAGTCTTCAGAGGTCTCTGTACTTGTGATCACACAGAAAAAAGTACCTTAAATCGCGAAACGTCCTCAAACCGTAGGCGCGAGTATACAATCTACGATTTAAGAGAAGTAATTCGGTTGACAGTGATCAGAAACAATTATCTACTGTGAGTGATGATAAAATGACAAATTCTCCGAAGCAGATATGAGAATAATTTTTATTTAATTAAAATTAAAATTAAAAAGAAAAAAACAAATTGAAGCGTGTATAATTTCGAGAAATGCTAATCGAATTAGTGAGTCAAAGAGTGTGAGCAATGTTTCGGTTCCACGACATTGGATGACAAGTTCTATGAAATTTCTTATAGGTTAAGTTTTAACACTTAGAATTTGAATTGAAGACAGGAATCTTCTTGACGTTATAACCATTTACCCCGTGCCTTTATTGTCGTCGTCTTCCTCGTCATTTTCAGTTGACTTCCTTTGTTTAGTATAGTGCTCATGTCTACCACAGTGAAACCTTTAAACCCGGTTACCTGACTTTAAGAGCCCTTTCAGCTCCATTATCCGAGAAGGACAACTGTAGTCAAGTCACCAACAATTCCCAGCGAGTGTGATATGTAGCCAGTAACCGGCTCCTTTAGCTACAATACATCTGTCTTTCAGCCAGATATGTTGTGCTGTGCGCCAGAAAATGCATTAGACGAAACCTTCGTTGCACTATTTCACATCTTTACACGATCTACTTGTGGATGACGTTTAAGTTCTCAATGAACTGATACCATCTGTATTCTTTCTAGATGGACCGACAAATCTTCGTTTAAAGTAAACCCACACAAGAGCTAGTTCTGTTCTTTAGGAAATATAAAATCCCTGCAACCAACCCTCCAAAACTCTACGGCACAAGACTAACTCTCGTCAATAAGGTCAAATTTCTTGGTGTCATTTTTGTCAAGAATTATACGGCCACCATACAGCCCGAATCAAAAATGTTATGATAGCCCTTTACACCTGCAAGAGAACTATTGGTCAAAAATGGGGTTATATGCCTAAAGTTACATACTCCCTCTTCACGTCCAAATCAGACCCACACTTCTTTATATGATGCAGTCCAGCACTTGAAAAAAGTTCACACCATAGTTTGTCTTTACATAATTGGGACCGTGATATCAGTACCTTTTGCTGCGCTAGAGAGCATCTTGAACCTCAAGCCTCTGGATTTCTTGGCCAAACCAGTTGCGGCAAATGCAGAAAGCATCTTCACTGCGGATCTAATTGCCATATGGACACTCCTGTGTCTCATGCAGTTTCCATGACCTAGCAAACAAATTTGTTAGAATCCTCCCGTTCAACTCTTTCGAGATGGAATTCAAAGTCACATTCCATCACTGGAGAAATAGCGTAGCTTCGAGAAATTCGTCAACAAACAGATTCACACATATACCGACGCACGGCTCTAAAACCAATGAGTCCGACACCCAATCAGCTTTGAAATCTTACAACTAGGCAGCGAAAAATCTCAGAGTTCATACCGTTTTAACTAGAAGCTTGTCTAGAGGTGACTAAGAACCCTCAAACATTTATTTCTTGGACACAAAGGCATTGATAGTAACGAAAGCTGGCCAGACAGGGATCTCAATCATCATTCCCTTCTGCGACTTATCCATCACCTACATAAAGTTGGAGTTCGACCTCTGGGAGCACTAAGAGGAGCCACCAACTATAAAGATCGACAACCCAAAGCAAGCGTGATGGTAAGCTTCTTATGGACTTCACCCCCTGTATGCTGCTTAGTCAACATCCATCTTAACAAACGGAGCATAAGTCCAGTGGACATGTGCCAATTTTATTTGGAAAAGCAAGAGTCTACTAAGCATACATTGTGCAAATTTTTTTTTTTTTTATATAATTCACTAGCGCTAAAGGGGTTATGAATACCCTTATGATGCTATTAACACAGCGCTAGTGTTGGTGTAGTGATTTTGAAACACAGGTAGTATTAGGTTTCAGTCTTTTTGCTCCGAGGGTGGTTTTTCCAGAATGACTGGGGAGAATTATTGCCATTGCTTATAATTCGCAGTATTTCTTTCGAATATCCCGATGTCATTAGTACGATCAACACTTTCAAGCCATTGCCTACCCTACTGCCAGTGTTATGCCTATACAGTAGAGTTGACGTCAGCTTTTTCGCAATTGACCGACTTTTTTTCTGTGACATCGGGATTTGAACCTGGAACCTTCAGCGTGACAAGCGATGATGCAACCACTACACCATGACCACCCATATCTTAAAGCAGACAAAAAACTTAGGCAGGGTGTTCATCTCCCCAACCATGGTCAACGATTCATTTGATCTTTCTTTGGATCACAACATTCTCCAGTTGTTGGGGAACTTTTTCTTGATACAAGATTTCTTTTTAGTCGAAATCCCAAGCCTAATTCGGATCCGAGAAAATAGCAATTCTATTACTTATAAAGGCTTGTCCTAAAGTTTTTCATTTTGTTCTTGAAAGGGGGTTCCTTGACCGATTCCTTCCTGTTACTTCTCTATGAAAATGTATAGAGTCACTTTATGTGTTCAAGAGGGGGCGATGCTATAGCTTTTACTTATGTATCTACATATGTCCGTGATGGAGTTGGAGCTCAACCAACAACCCACAGTAAGTTAAGGCCCCTTTGCAATCACCTGTGACACTTCGTTATCTTCCTCTAATGTGACGTTTTGCCGGTATAACTTCAAAGATTCTTCGGATGAGTCCTTGTTACCTTCTTAGTCCAAGGCTATGAGGCTTGACAAGATTTCAATATTTATTCTTCATCTGATTTCAACTCTGGAATTTGTCTTAATTGATAGCGGAGCTTAGGAGCATAGATCCAGTCTTGATTGCAATTTATCCAAGACACTTCATAGCAACTTATCACCTTGTCTAAATCCGTTTTTGACATCAAAAATCTTTGTGAAATCTGCAAACGTACTTGATGGAGCAGCGGGCATTCTCTAGGCAAAGTTTGACAGCGCTGACAAAACTAATGGTTTTCTGTAATTCATCGCTATAAATGATGTCAGAGGCGATCTTAAAATTGAAAAGTGTAAAAACTAGGTTGAAAGGCCTAGAAGCACACTGATAGGAATCAATCAGTAGAGCGAACTTGTAAGCAGACGGATACCTCTATAATAATTGGAACAGTTCAGAGGACTTGCGTTTTTTAAATTAGCCAAACGATGCTGAAATTCCCTTTACCGGGCTTAACTTCCACTTCCACAGTCTAAGACCTTATCTGCTTCATTTATGCTTATGGAAGTCCATGTGCCATATAGGTATTTTGAAAAAAGCCAGCAAAAGGCGATAAGAAGATCATAAGACCCTATTTCGGACCCAAAAGCATTTAATGATAATTTAGTCTTCAACTTACAGAAGACCTCTAAAATGCCTCCATTTGGAATTGTTTTCATCTTGACCTTGGTCTCAATCGCCTCGGGGAAAACTGATTTCCTAAGTAAGTAGCTTCTTTCATTGGAATCAAACATAAAACCTTGACTTGTACCGTCATTCTTACCTTATAGGCTATGTAGACGCTCGTAATGCCGTCATGAAAGCAGAAGATCTCCTCTCCACTGGTGGACAGTTATTGCTATCAGAGAAAGAGAAGTCAGCCGATCGAATATTTATGAAGTACAAGCTGACTGAACTCTCAGATGGATTTCCTGATTCTGACATCCATCCGCCAGGAATGCATTTTTTCAAAGCAAAAGCCCACATTGAGATCAGCAAAGTATTTCAATTCCTTAAAGCGATGCCTAAGGGTGCTCTGCTGCATGCTCACAACAGTGCTTTGGTGTCCTCGAAATGGGTTATTAAGAATCTAACCTATATGCCGGGACTATTGAGTTGTATAAATCGTAAAGGTGTTACTGTGCTTTCATTTCGTAATAGTTCGGAGCATGATTGCGATTCGCCGTATACAGTGGTGAATGAAAAACGCCGGAAAGCTGGAAGCAAAAAGTCTTTCGACAGGCAACTGGAGAGGACAATCAACCTGTACACACCCATTCCCGAATGTAAGAAGATAAGAAATATTTTTTGTGTCATTGAACTTGTATGAAGTTTTCTTGTAGTGGGATATCCAACGTTAGGCATTGTTTGGAACAAATTTCAAAATATTTTCGGGACTGTCTCGGATGTTTTAAAGTATCTTCCGGCTTATCGTGCTTATCATTGGCGCTTGTTGGAGGAGATCTATGAGGATGGCATCATGTATGTCGAACTGAGAATGGAATTCAAGGAGGTGAGGAGGGGTTTGTTATTCCATCTTGGGTTTCTAAATGAATTTCATTTGTTTTATTGTAGTTGTATGACGACAAGGGTAAGGAATACTCTCCGTTCTTTGCCGCCCAAGAGCTGAGGACAATTGTTAGTAGGTTTCGTGCTAAGAATCCCGATTTTCTTGGAGTTAAGGTGATCTATTCAGTAAGTCGGCGGATGGATAAAAAGAACTTGATGATGAAAATGGACACATTCAAAGAATTTCAGTAAGTTAGCTGATATCTTAAGCTTGTCCATAAAATGAGGCAAGGTCTATACGTATCAGAATGGCTAGTAGTGCAGAAGGCAAATAATGTGGGACCAAGAAGTGTGAGCTTAAAGGTTATTCTCGGACTAGAGTACCTCCAATTGAACTTAGTTTCCATTTGAAATAAATGTAAGTTTCTCTTTTCTTTTTGCCCACTAGATAGGGCTCGGAAACATCTTATCCGATTTCGAATCAGTGTCTCCTCTATTTTGTTGAACAATCTGCACAGTTCGTCGTTTACTAGATCTAGCCTCTTAAGATTGCTTTTTGTTTCCTCAATAGCCAGTAAGAAAGCCTGTTAGTATGTTTACCTGTCGACCCGGTTCAAATGTCTAACAAGCATTTTTTATTTGTTATTTCTCTTTAGAGTCTTTAGTCTCTTAAGTTTCTTCCTGTTTTCAAAGATCTCTTCGTTTAATAATAGTTGCCGCTTTTCTTAAGTCATCTTGAGCACAGCTTCCTCCTTAGTTGTTAAGCTCAGTTAAGTTCCTTTGATTGTAGCCCCTTCCATAAGCAAAGAAAGCGCCCTCGCTAGCAGAAAAGTTGTATGTCACAGCTCTACTCTGCCTACTCTATCTTCGTCTTAAAGGCTATCAAAGAAAACTAGGACTGGCGCGAGGTATAAGCACATCTCTTGTTAGCCTTAAAGGCTAAAGAGCTCACAGGTGATGAAATGTATACAAGCTCTTTGACAAGACCTACGAGAAATGTCCTCTGTACGAAACTTAGTTATTTTATAGAAATGGAGAACATCTCTGGTACCTAAGTAGGGACGTAAGGCCTGTATGATACAGCCTACCTAAAAAAAAACTCGGTTTCAGCTACGATACATACAGAAGTAAGCCACATTCGCTTGAGAGGACCAAAAGTATTGGCCAATAGAATGCTTCTCAGCTTTTAAAGAGGCAAGCAAATATTGCAAATCAAAGGGGCTCATAAGGCAGCGGCGCTGAAAAAAGAAGCAGTTCAATCCTCAAAACTACCAAACGATTTTTAACGTTACCACCTCTTCGCAAACATGACAAACCTGAAAAAGTATAATTTGTCAGGAAAAAGCTTCTCAATCTGCCGTTCGGAGTCGACAATAAAACTGTAGGTTCTTTCTTTTCGTTCGAAAAATATAATACACACAACATGAATGGGAAGCTAGGCCCTGGCTCTCTATAAGCTGTCGCACCAAAATATGTATGTAGAGAGGCATTGCAGAAGGATTCATGTTCCACGGTCATGCTAAAACTACAAAACTCGAGTGTTAGGATGAGAATCTGGAAAAGGATCTTTCGCAGACTACTCGAAATTACCATGATGACAAGGGCAACAGACACATTTCCTTCACACCTGATGAAGTTAGCAATATTCAAAACTAAAGGCCTTCCAAATGAGATTCTCTTCATTTTTGCGTAGATCTCGCCATTTATTGCTCAAGCTTTAAGATAAACGAGGCAAGTTGAGTCATTGCTTCACGACACAAGTATCAGTGTCATCCAAGTGCCGAGTGAGTCAGAAATACCCGTAATTAGTACCAATGGCTAAGCCTAAGCAGTGATAGGTATCTGCTCTTATCAGAAGCTTGCCAAAATATTCTCGCGTTGGGGACGGTTTCTACAAACTGTGTCCTAAATGATTGCTTGAGTTTCTTTTGATCTTTCAAGACTAGAGGTAAGGCGCAGCCGACTTTGGTCAGGATACAAATACAAAAAAATAGATGTAGCAGAGGATTCAACTACGAATTGCAAAGGCTGTAAGTTGAGATCGTAAGATCGAAAGGTTCAAATTCGTCATCAATGTTAAGTAGGGGACGTCGAATGTATTGCCATTACAGTTCAAGATTGGAGAAATCGGCTTATCAGATCGTAAAACAGGAATAAGTGTCTCCTTTTTTTTCTAGCGCCGCTTATCCAGATTTCGTCATCGGTTTCGACTTGGTAGGCCAAGAAGATCTTGGATATCCGCTGTATGACTTTGTGGATTCATTAAAAGATTTCCCCCCAACAGCTAAATATTTCTTCCACGCTGGTGAAACGAGTAAGAACCCCAAAGTTTGAATTTTATATCAATAGCAAACCTTAAATAATGCCCTCCCCTAGACTGGTATGGAGCATCAACCGATTACAACCTCTTGGATGCGATTCTCTTGAACACAACCAGAATTGGTCATGGTTATGCGTTACTAAAACATCCTGTCCTATGGAATGCTGTCAAAAAGCGGGACATAGCCATCGAAGTGAGCCCGATATCAAATCAAGTGTTGAACTTAGTTTGGGACCTCAGAAATCACCCAGCAGCATTTTACTTTTCGGAAAATATTCCAGTTGTTATAACCAATGATGATCCTGGTTTCTGGAATGCCAAAGGAATAAGTTATGATTTTTATTATGCCATCATGAGCTTTGCACCAAACCATGCGGGACTGAAGACACTCAAACAATTGGTCTGGAACTCAATTAAGTAAGAATTGATGTATTGATAAGGAACTACTAAATCTAATTGGATTTCTTTGATAAGGTATTCCATGCTGACAAATGAACAACGAATTGAAGCTAATAGCACACTACAAAGGACCTGGAATAAGTTTTTAGATAAAGTTATTGCTGGCAAAACATAAGTGAGCAAAAGTAGAATAAGCGAAAGCTAAACTATAAAATAAACAAATGATTACAACTGGCAATCATATACGTTTACGAAATAAAAAAAACCGAAATTCTATAAATTACTTCGTATAACTTATTGGTTCCACATCTCAGTCAAGACTAATGCTGTCTGGTGGATCGCCTTCAGTAAGATCATCGGAGAAAAGTCCAACAATCAGTTTGTCTGCACTTAAAATTCTATTTCATTTGACACCTCTCGACATCTTTAGCAGACAAATGGCTGTTAGATCAGTTATTCTCCTCAAATCAACTTCACAGTGGTCCACCATAGATTTTGGCTAGGCCTCCATTTTGAACAAATTCAAATTCATCACGGGAAATAGCATACACCACACCCAAGCTAAATTTTAATAAAAACGTTCATGCCACCATTTCTTCCAGGTCAATCTGGGAGGATGAGGCATTTCTACAGGACGATTCGATTCACTTTTACACCAATGGATCAAAGACCTATGAACATGTAGATGGTGATGTTTTCTCTGATAGGCTTAATCTCAGCCTCTCTTTCCGCCTTCTAAATCATTGCAGCATGTTCCAGGCAGAATTTCTAGCAATCTCCGAGGCCTCGCGAGAACTATCACATCAGACACTCCCAAGAACCCACATCGACATCTACGTAGATAGTCAAGCAGCCATCAAAGTCATTACATCCACAAAAATCAGATCCAGAACCGTGAAACCCTGCCACGATGAGCTCAAGGCATTCAGTGCTAATCGTAACGTCACACTTATTTGGGTCCCGGTGCAAACTATAAGGGCATCCATGGGAATGAAAAGGCGGAGATAGATCTGACAATGATCGATGACTAAACCCCAATAAGAACTTAAAATGTCCAGCATCACCACGAAATTCCTAAAATGTTAGATGATTTCCACTTACGACATGCCGCACCTCAAGAACCCTTTGGACAGAATTAAATAAGAGAAAAACAAAGAAAATCATAGCGCTCAACAGAAGTAACCTATCACCTATGACAGGTCATAACCTGCTAGAGGCCCACCTAAAGAGAATGCGTTTGAGGACTACGGACTAATGCGGAGGATGTGGTGACGCAGACGACAAGCCTAAGCAGAAATAGGAAGACAGCCCTCGGAGAACACTTATTCAATGATCTGGGTGAATTGTCAAACAAGGCGCCAAAAACCATTCTACATTAGTTCAAGGCCAATTGATAGTTATAATCCTTTGAAATTCGAGTGAGGCTGGACATAAGTGCAGCCACCTCTATTGCCCCCCATTGCTGTGCAGTCCTTTCTTACTTCTTCGTCTGATAAATGGAATTCCCATTTACCCATTTCTCAAACCATTTCAGCCTAGGGACAAAAATCTCAGTATATTAAGCCGAGATACTGACACTTAACCGCATTGGAAAATCGAGCAGTGCGCATGGACCAGACTGGAGTCAATGACTGTGCAATTCAAAATGATTTGACACTGGCTTATATAAGAGGACACGCAGGTATCGAAGAAAATGAAAAGGCAGACAACTTGGCGAACAGGAATCAGCCCCGGATTACTGGGTCCTGAACCATTCGCTGCCCTAGGTAGGAAGAGGAACGATGGAGGATAGCCAAATATTTTCCAAGCAAATACTAGCGTTAACACAAGAAATTGGGGTCACGAAAAACCTGCGGAGAAGGACACCTCTAACTGAGGCAACTCGTGAAAGAGACAGGAAAAGGGATCCAATAAAGTGGCCTTTCGTCTAAGACTGAGATGATGCTAAGTTTTAAATAAAAGTCCTTTGCATTCAAATTTGTCTTCACACATTTATTTACTTTTGGACAAATGCTTATGCAAAATTGGACGCTAATAATCCTTATCTAAGTTGAGGTAGATTTCCCTTTTCTATTTACTCTGCCTTGAGTTGAATGTCCACAAAGTTCTTACAGCTTGCATATATTTGTTCGTAGCACCGCCGAAAACCAGCCATTCCATCTTCCTGTATAAAATAAAAGAGAATGACATTTAATATAAGTAATTAAGATTTTCCAATTTAAACATAAAATTAAAACTATAAGCTAGATGCTGGAGTAAGGAGATAGGTGGAACTGAATTTAGAGTCGACGCCTCTAAAGGCTAGAAGAAACATTTTCGCATCATTCTTATCATGCGAGGATAAAAGAGGTGTCTGTTGTTGACCTGCTTCACCAAAAATTAAGTCTGGCAAGAGCCCAATGAGATTAATGGTCTCGCTTACAGTCACACTATCGGAAAACTAAGAAGAGTTTATTAGACTTATTCAGAGTTCAGATTATTAAGGATTTCCATGATTGAATTGTGTCCTAGTCATACAAGCCTGAAGCCCAGATGGCAGAGGAGCTGAACTGTGCAGGGCGGCAGAAGATAACACAGTTCGGTATAAGCAACCATTTTTATTTTTTTTTTACTTTTTACTTTTAATCAAAAAGTCAGGCAACCAGGGCTTAGCTGGTCCGATTGACAGTGCCCTGTATGTGCCTCTTGCAAGGGTAACGGCAAAGTCCTCAACGACAATGAAAGCGAAGATCAAAAGGCTCGGAAGAAGCAAGAGGCAGAAGGATTACATAGAACCAACAGACAACAATACTCGAGCCCAGAGGAACTTTGAAGCCCAACGTCTAGATTCGAAACAACAAGAAAGATGTCTATAACATCTGCAATCGTTTGGTCTGGGAAACTGGGCATCCGTGATCGTAGAGGGAAAAAGGATGTAATGTTTTAAACAGAGACTCCTTAGAATTCCAGATCGATACCCACAATCTTTTTATCGAATTCAACGCCGCCTGTGACCATTTTCTTTTCAAATTTAGAGCTTGACTTTAAAAAGAAGAAGCTTCGCGCTGGGAGGTGCTAATCTTCAAAAGACGAAAATGAGCCCATACTCAGTAAGCTTCGAATTGTTCAGCAAAAAAAAAAAAAAACACATCGTAGGCTTCCTAAGCACGCCTGGAGTAGTCAGAGCCTGCATCTGAGTGTAAAACTCTGCTGAATAGGTACATTAATTAACCATCAACTGGCCAACAACCACCGAGAAAGAGCTGGTGGTACATTAAAAAGTACGTTGAAGAAAACAAGATAACAGAAGATGGACACAAACATGCTGTTCAACCAACTAACAGCTGTCCTCCAACACCGAAAACAGGGGTCGAATTACGGCATCAGTGATCGAGTAACTCGTCACGTAAAATAGGGAATTATTACGTCGGAACATGAAGAGAACCTAAGTTAAGTTCGAGAGATGCGTATCACTGCTAAATGTTGTAAATAAGTTCCTTTCGAACATATTGTGTAAACGTCTGAAGTCTTCCTGTAGTAACACACTAATCAAGTTGGTCTCGACGTGAATTGGGACAAAACTAAACCACATTTCATAGTCGCAACCCGATTCCAAACTCGACTCCTCAACTGTTCAATGAAAAGAATCAGAAAAATAAATTTAACGTTGGACGGTATCGTCAAGCCAACACTCAACTGGGGTGCCAACGACTTCAGTCCAAGAAGGCCGGCAAAGGAATCCTTGGAACAAGTCCTATAAATATGCGCATAATGATCTCAATTAGCTTATCGTATGGCATCAAGGTTTTACATAAATTAAGTTCAACGGACGTTACTCATGTGACTGGTTGCATGTTTCTAAAGTGTCCCATACACTCTACAATTATCGCCTGCAACTTGTTATAGCGCTTGTTGTCTCAGTTGGTACAATAAGTTGGACAATCTAAATCGAACTACTAATTGTAGTGTGTATGAGTCACTTTAATCGTTCAAAATTCCCATCTCGTTGTCTGGGCGAACCTGGCAAATTGCCAAATCAATATAAACACTTACGAAATATGGATCTTTTATGATTTCGTCTTCCTTCCGTCCAATGTAAGTACCGAGAAGTTCAACTGAAGCTTTGCATTTTTCTGGTAATCGATCCCTCAATTCATTCAGGTTAGACTCGTCCATTCCGAAAATATAATCAAAATTATGAAAGTCCTCCTCTTGAAGCTGAAAAATATATATTTTATCCAACCTCAAGGAACCTCATCAAAATAATTTACCTCTCTTCCCAAATGTTCGGAAGTAAGACCATGTTCAGACAAGATCTTAATGCATCGTGGCTCGGGTAATAAGCCAACATTCCATGATCGCAATGCGGCACTGTCAACATGCCAATTGAGATTATTCTTTTGAATAAGATCACGCATTACACTCTCCGCCATGGGAGAGCGGCATGTATTCCCTGAATAAAAACAATATTAATCAATCGCACAACGAAAAAGCAATTTTTACAAACCAATGCAAACGAAAAGTATGTTTATTCGACCAAACATTACAAGTGACTAAAGCTTAACAACTTTCCTATATGATGAAATTGCATTTACCTTTCGCGATGATTCACACACATAAGTGTGGAAAAAGACAAAAACAAACGTTTAGAAATGATTACTACAAATTTATTTCGCTAAATCACACGTGGAGAGGGGAGAGAATCACAATTGGTTTTTTTTTTTGTTTGTTTTTTAAACATTTCCAGCTAGTGCTTCTTTGAGAAAAGCATTACATGCAATCACACACTGTTCGTAAGCTTTTTGGAAAGCAGCTTCTCCTTTTAACTGAAAGAACAATTGTTTAAGTGACTTCTGTCGATGGAGTAATCAAAAACTTACATAATAAGGATCCTTGATGATTCGATTATTCTTTTCGAGTCCAAAATTACCCAACATGAGAAGTTTAGCCTTCGAACCATCCGGTGCCATACGATTAAGATCATCCAAATTCTCCTCATCCATTCCAAAAATATAATCAAACTCTTCGAAATCTTTATTGTGAATTTGTCGGGCATGATTTGAGTATTTCAACCCGTGGCCTTTCATTATGTTAAGAGCACGATAGTCTGGTGAATTACCAGCATGCCAGTCACCAATTCCAGCACTGTCTATATACCAATCCTTGCCAACGCCGGCTTTTTCGACGGCATCCTGCATCACAGCTTCCGCGATGGGGGATCGGCAAATGTTACCTAAATACGAATAAAAAATTGGATTCTGTAGACATGTTGGAAATCGATTTATATTGCAATTTTTACCCAAGCAGATCATTAACACTTTCTTTGTCATGTTTACTCGATTTGAAATAAGTTTGTCGTAAATTTCAACTAAAATATATAAAATTTTGTTTTGAGCAAAAATGTTTGGTACGAAAATTAGAATTGCCTATTAAAATCAAGGCCGTGTGTTGACAGTTGTTGGCATTACGTTACGTTTCGATTTGGTTTTCTTCGTCAATTTTCAACGGTTGAATTCAGTGGATGAGACAAACTATTTTCTTTTAACTGTTATACAGTTATACAGGAACTGGCACTTTAGCTTGACTAAAAGCCATAAAAGAAGCCCGAACTATAGCTATTTTCCTGGAGGTTTGCATAATAAGTTTGTTGACGATCAATATCACTTAAACTCAACGAAGTTTTGCTTTACAGTGGTGCCTTTCCGCGGTGATAGCAACTATTCTTCGGATTGCAGAGCAGGTAGCATCATGTATGCCTGCACAAAGTTTTCAATGTTAAAGTTGGGATTAAAAGTGAGTCTTCAAAGTGTTTTTTAACGCCTTCTTACAGATGATATCAACTTCCATTTGAGTTCCTCGTGCTTCCACAAGCGGTGTATACTTGAGTAGTCAGCAAATCAGCTGCTTTGCATAAGTTCTGTTTTCGTGATGAGGAAAATAAGATTTTTGTGTTTTTAGATTACAATTCCATCACTACCAGCCGCAACCAATCAAACAATCCGATGTAATCGCTAAACTATTTACGTTCTTAAACACACCCATTGCTGAATTGATTTTTTAAAGCGCTTTCACAACGAACGTGGCCATTTTATTGTAAAGTTTTTTTTTTTTTTCAAGCAAAACCTTCATATGTCACTTGGGGTTCTTTGAAACTGAATAAGAAAATAAATATTTTCCAGCTCATCTTGAGCTTTTCATAACATAACGACAATAACAAAGAAACAACTTTTTTTGTTTCCATTGAAATATGAATGAAATTGGCAGCAATTATACTGTTCCTTATGACTGTGAAGACGATTGTGATTGTGCTGCCGAAGGCTCCGATGTAAATGGTAAATTATGCCGCCAAATATTAGTTTTCGCATCATTCGAATCCCTGCAATCAAATTTCATGAGAATTAATCCAGAAAATGCAATTTTTAACTTATAATTTACATTCCCATGAAAAGTTGTTTAAGATTTCCTTCTCTATCCCCAACAGTGACTGAAGAGGAATCAGTTTGGACACACAATACCATCCTTTGCCTGCTGGAAGAATGCCGGAAGAAGAAAAAAGATTTGCACAACCCACGACACCGACGAAACAAATTTTTTGGGGAAATTCATGATCGAATGATTGAAAGGGGATTCCTCTTCAGCGCCAAATCACTGGAGAGGAAATTTCACACTTTAAAAAAGAACTTCTCAGCGATATGCTATAGTAGAGATCGTTCCACAACGCCTGGGAGACCCATCACATGGCCATACTATCAGAAAATGTTGGAAATCTTTGCAGAAGAATTGGAAATTGATGATGCTCCCACAATGGCATCATTGTATCCTGACCCGCCTCTACCAAAGAATGCTGTGGTCGCAACGCCAAGTGTTGAAACAAAACAAGAACCAGACCAACTCACTGATGAGGAAACTGAACCGGTGAACAATAACAGCGATGAACATGATGGTAAAAGTGAGTTAGGTGTGGAAAACTCAAATCCTTCAGAGTTTCTATGCTCATCAGCATACGATGAGTCACCTTGGAATCACAAGGCTGTTGTTGCCTTCCTGCAGGAATGTTGTAGAAAAAAACACGAGTTATGGGATCCACAAATACGCCGCCGTAAGATATTCACCGATATACGATCCCGACTGAGAGCAAGAGGTTATCGTTTCTTCCAGGAATCTCTCGATAGAAAGTTGCGCAATATGAAGAAGCATTTCCAGGTGGTTACAGAGGCCGAACAGAAGAATGACGGCCCCGCGTCCAAGCGGCGACGTCTCACATGGCCCTACTATGAGCAGTTGAAGGAGATTTACGGCAAAGAATTCGAGAGAGAAGTTAATCGAAGGAGGAAGGGTCGTTTGTACATGTCGTCGTCAAGCCAACCGACAAAGACGTTAAAGTTTCGTCCAATCACATCTAAACCTGGTGAAACACCAGAGAATCTGCAAATTCTTGTTGCCATGCCTGGCGGAGAAGAGGAAGCAGATCCTTCCATCGCTGAATCCGCTACACAACTTCCAACTGTGAAACTGAGACAAATGGACGGAAGCCCTGTATCCCCCGGCGATTTCGATAGATCCAACTCACAGAAGGATGATCTGAGCATGGGTTCGTTCACACACTGGGATGAATCTTTCATAAGTCCCACACCCGCTTATACCGACCAGAGACTTGAAAATTTTGAGCTAAATGTTCAAACTGAGACCAAACCGAACTGTGTCGATGATAGACTGAAGTTCTCGCTGGATATCCTGGCTCTCGAGGAGCGCCGGACTATTGTCGCCGAGGGGATGGTCGAAGAAATCATACAGTCAAACAAAATCAAACAAAAACGACTGGAATTCAACCGCATTAAGTTGGAGTATGCCACCGCGAGGGCGAAGCGAAAAAAGAATGGTTCCTTTGGCCAAGTTTAAGTACAAATCAGTGTCTGTGTAATTATTTTATTAAATAAACTCAAACAGCGATAGCAGGTAGTTTCTTTTGAGCAGCCCATCACAGGCGTCGTCTGAGACAGTAGCGCTTTCGACATCCTCGTTCAGGTACAATTCCGTTTCCTCTTGCAGCATTTCATCGACGTCGTCATCTTGGTCGGTCATCAGTATGTGGTTGTGTAAAATAACGCAGCAGCACACCATTTTGTTGGCCAACTCCGGTTTGGATGTGTCAAGGTATGTCAATCGACGGAAGCGCGCCAACAGCAGTCGGAACGCCTGTTCAATAGTTGTGCAAGCTTTTACTAGGCAATCGTTGAAGTGCAACTGGGTTTCAGTTAGCATGCCTTCATCTACGAAGGGCACTACGAGGTTCTGCATCTGCGGGTAATAGGATTTTCCAACGATATGGTAGTCATCGGGTGTAAGATTGTTTAATTCTTTGGACAGGGGGCTATTGTAGAAGACCCTCTGAGAATAGAGACACCCCGGGGCACCGACATACACGTCCGTGAATATCTTTTGATGGTCACACACGGCTGCAGAAAGAAAATGCGTTAACTAGGAACCGACACTGCTGTCAACTGATGTTCTTACCTTGTAAAATGATTGAATGGGTGCCCATTTGATTGCAATAGATGGAGTACCGCGATGGTTTCTTTATTTTTATGTGACAACTGTCAATGGCACCTATTATTCCAGGCACATAGCCCCCGGTTTTTGGTTTAAAGCCCTACAAAGCAAATGAATAACAACTTCATGAATATATGGGTATGCCTACCTGTTCAATGTGTGAAAATTCATTTTCACTTGGCCACGCAACATGCTCCTTAAAGAGTACGATCAGTCCATCGATGATTTCACAAAAGTACTGATAGGCGGCTCCTTTTGCCAGGCCAAAGCGCGTACCGACCGAACAAAAACTTTCTCGAGTGCTCAGCATCCATATGGTAAAAAGGAATTTCTTCTCCATATTAAAGATCTTGACCCTTTTTACCATTTTCTCCATCATCAGTGCAACACAGCGTCGACTCATGCGAAAGAAACAACGAAACTCATCGGGTGTGTAGGACGGAATCACAACTTCATAGAAATCATTGCTTTTAGGTTTAAGACTCAACTGGCGTCTGTTGCGTTTCTTGGAGTCTTCCCTGCTGGGATCCTTGTCGAAATGTGAATTATTGTCTGTTCCTAGACTAGCAGGGGTGAAGTTGTTGTTTTGGATTTGTCTTACCAAGTCCTGTACAATTTCATCTAGAAGAAAACTTTCGCTTTAGCTGGATAGAATTCAAGTGAATTTGTTTATTTTATACCGGCATTAAAGTTAATGTGATGATTATTCATTTTTGGTACCGTAAAATTGGAAGAAATTTGTTACAGAAATGTTTTTGCAAACTCAACTTTTGTCAACAAACTAAATTCTGAACAAGTGAAATGTCACTTGATGAGTGCGTTCAGCAGAATTTAAATTTTTTGAGTTCTGTTTTGTTTTTGTCAAAGAGTATGTCCTTCTAAAGGACCACTCCACTGCAATCACTTTTACTTTTGCGACCTTTGCTTGGAGCCCGTCGGGGAATCCTAGCTCCGCGGTTTATAAATTGAAACCTCGAATTTAAGACGTTGGAAGATGGTCTTCAGGACTGCTGATTTAACTGTATCAAATTGTTCGCCTCTATGATGCACAAGGAGATGGATCGAAATTTCCTTCCATTATGTACATGTGCCTCAACCAATAAGCCTCTGCTCCAGCTCTATTGTTAGCTAAATGGCTGCCAGTTTCCCAAATCAGGTTAAGATCGCTTCTTATTTGTCAACGCTTCATGAGGCGAGGTATTCGATTCATGCTCCGGCTCTCTGTTGTCCATTTGCTGTATTTCTATACATATAGCTCTTGGTTGTAGGATGGAAGAATGAAGCTAAGAGAAACGTTGTCGACACTAGAAAGCCGCAGTCTGGACTTTCTAAAGGAACTAGAAATGATGCTTAATTCTCTTGGCAGGAAAGGTCCTTAAGTTTCCGCTTAGAATCACTTCGTTGAGTGTTTCCTGAACTCCTCTCTCCTGTTTCTTCTAGTGGCTTAGAAGACGTCTGCTTTTTTATTTCATCACGAAGAGAAACAAAAAGAAACCCAAAAAGGTCTGTCTCGGTTTATGTATCTATTGCTCATGGTTTTCGGCATGCAGTCATGTTTTTCTTAAAACTTAGGTCTTCTAGTTTCTTTTACATTGTTGAAAGGTTTAGAAATGCCACAGTTAATGCTTTATTATTCGGACGAACTTGCACAGTGCAGAGGATTTAAATCTTGCTTATCTTCGTCAAACCTGCTCTAGTTTCGCTATTGGACTTGTAGTTGTAATAACGCTTATCTTGATCCTACAAAAGCTAATTCCATTTAACAATATACAAATTCTTTATTTTCCTATTCCAACACGTTGTACACAAAATATAACAAAATTAAATAACTAAATCACAATCAGAACATCAATTGCCATCGTGCACTTAAATGTTTCCAGCCAAAGCTTCTTTGAAAAATGCCTCACAGGCCACCACACATTGTACATAAACCTTTTCAAACGGCGCTTCTCCCACAAACTAGAAAAAAAAAGCAAATTTATCAACAAACTCTTGAACAAACTTAAACTCATCTCTTACATAGTATGGATCCTCAATAATTCGATCAGTCTTATCCAGTCCAAAGTCTCCTAACATTAAAACTTTTGCTCTACAATCTGGCGGTGCTAAGCGCCTTAAATGTCTCATATTGTCCTCATCCATGCCGAAAATATAATCATAATCCTCGTAGTCTCTTGGTCTAATTTGTCGGGCACGATTTGAATAGTTTAGACCGCGCCTTTTCATTACATTCATTGCACGATTATCAGGTAAATCACCTGTATGCCATGCACCAATTGCGGCACTGTCCACATGCCATTCTTTTTCTTTGCCCGCCTTTTGTATGATGTCCAACATAACTGCTTCAGCAATTGGAGACCGGCAAATGTTTCCTGAAGAAGTTAAACGGGAAAAGTGAACTTAGCAAGTGTGGAAGGAAATTCTCTCTGACAATAACTTACCCAAACATATCATAAGAATTCTTTTTTCCTCGCTCATGGTTAGCTTTCTTGGAATTCAATTAATTTGAAATGAATTTATTAAAAAAAATTCGTGGTGAGAACTTTTATTGTTGAGGCAGACAAGTGTTTTTCGCTGATGATACTTTAATTTGCAACCAGTAAACTGTAATTGGAGGGGATCTAACGTTACGTTACGATTTAAAGTTTCAGGTGTCTGAGTAGTGAAGTGAATCAGTGAAGTTTTACGTATAATTTTTTTAAAACAATTCAGAACTGAGTATCGAATAGTATTTTGTGTTTAAAAAAATATTGTGCAGCAGTAACGAATATTTAAAAGATTAATAATTGACGAAAAAGTATTTAATCTGGAAAAGAGAAAACAATTATTATGAAGGAATGCGGCTAGCGGCAGGAAATTGCAGAACAAAGGTAGGTAATAACCGAAATTAAATTTGACATTTGGTAGGAAGGCATAGAAACAACTTCAAAATCAGGGATGCCTCGAAATCTACCGGACACTGGGTAGGTAAATCTGTCCTCCGTGCAATGACTTCGAACATGTTTAGCATCTCATCGGGATCTGCAATGGATCGCCGGACTTAACTTCCTCGTTCCATGACATTCGTTTGGCATGATCCTGAACCTTAGGACTCACATATGCGATCATACCAGTAAACATTAACGAGTAAAGGACTAATTCTTTCGTGTATCTACCTCAACCCTCTACAGTCATTTTCTAATAGCGATTCCTTGGGTCAACACAAGCATCTATTTGAAAGGTATTTGGCTGGTCCTCTTTTCTCTTTGATCCTGCTATCCAGCGCCGGACACTCTCACAGAATACATACATATCTGCAGCTATTTCCAGGTCTAGTTTGTGTCAAAATTTCAGCTTGGTATATCGAGATTTTTGTCCCCAGACTGTGATGACAGGCTAGATTTAGATCCATCGAAAAGATGCCTGCTCCACCTTTATCAACTATTAAGACAGTTAAGTCCCCTAATCCTCTATTGGCACATCAAGGTCTGGTAGTTGTGGCAGTGTCGAGTTGGATACAACTTATAGGTTCAGCGTCTATCCTCTTAAGGATTATTGAGCGGAATTCTTACAGATGGAGGCTGAATTCCAAAACGCAGTACTGCCGCAGTGCTGCGAAGTCAAGCGTTCCCAAACGTCAATAGGTAACGGTGATGCAATGTCTAGCGTTCCAAAACGCAGTGGGAATGTATCTACTGCGCAAACAAAAGCAAACAGCGCATCGTGAACTGATGTGATGCAAATGTCATTTGACATTTTATTGTTTTTTATTGCGCTAAAATAGAAGCACATCTCCAGATTCGTAAGAAATTATTGTTTTAAATTGTTTATTTTATTACATATTAAATTGTATAAAATGTACAGAAAAATAAAATGGAAAAACGAACTCATTGCAGTGTTCCAAAACATAAAAGATTGCAACGCATCGTTTAAGCATCGCATAACGAAAGAATCATAACATCGCATCACAACGGCAGTGATGTGTTCACGATGCGCATTATTTTGACGTTTTGGAATTCAGCCGGAATGACATTGAAGAGATGTATAATAGTTTCAACCCTTTCTTTCCAAGTTCATCCGCTTTCTCATTTCCTGAGATCTCATTGTGCCCTGATGTCCAAAGCTTTGCTTTGCTCTCTGACTACATTGCTACTGACTCCAGATGTTTAGCCACCGTCTGGCTGTCGCTGTAAATAGTTTCTGCAGTAGAAACCCAACGGTATAATACTAAGCATGATTTCTAGTTCTACCGTGGGCCTGTGGGTGGCGATCTTATGGACCCCATGATCCCTGTACAAGCCGATCTTTAATTCTTGTCTTAGCATGTCATCCACCATACAACTGTGATTCGAATAGGCTTAGCCACTGCTCTATGCAGCCAATGTACGATGTGCGACTTGAAGCCCTTACTTTTCCGGAAAATCAGTTTGCGTGCGTAGAAGGTTAGGTTAGGTAAGTTTGACCATGGGATCTGTCGCTATTCTAGCTGATTAGGGGTAATTGAACCAGTCGAAGCTTATTTTAAAGCGGAAGATATGTACAACTGACGTCAATATCCGCTAGCTTCTAGGTGAAGTAATCTTCTTTCGGACAATGCTAGATTGATTCTTCCTCATCTTCGTCTCTGTGGATCCTGCAAAAATCATTTGAAAAGAGGTCATGTCATGAGGACACCAATGACGGCGCTGATTTCCGATCGTTTAAGCATTATCAGTTTATTGGAGCGTTTTTGATCTAGTGTACACCAGATCTGCCTGGACACTTGAGAAGTCGTAGTATGCTTCCATCTGTGGCTGGTTTTGCTAATAGCATCCATTACGAACTCGCCAGTTTAGCAGTTTCCTGGCGTCTTTATGGACAGGCACCCAGCATAGATGAATGTTTAAAATTGCACAGCAATCTCCGTGAAAGATGAGCGGCAATGTAGAGCGGCCTGAGAAGTACATAAGTGGGCACGATACCAAGTACTTCATTGCCACTTGGTTATTCTTGGAGATGAAGATGCCTTTATTTCCCCAGAAAAATGCTACAATGATCTGGGAGATGGAAGAAGAAGCTCAAAGCTTTTCATAGAAGACATCTCCTTTCATTTGGGAACCGTCTAACGACTATAAACTCTAAGAGCATCAAGCAGCTAAGAAAATGGACGATGAAATATTGACTGATTCCGAGGGTAAAACTATGTCTGAACCGAAAGCGAGATGAAGACCAAGTATAGTATGCTTTCAGAGTAAACGTTTTGCGAAGTTGGAGACGTGAAAAGCCCATTTAGTGTGGTAGCTCTACAGGGACTTGTGGGTAGGGCTGTGCGTGAAAAGAGGTGGCTATAGAGAGTAGAAATCTGTGCTCTTAGTATCTACATACTTTTTCCACCTTCCTTTCTGGAAAGTGATTTCTAAATTTCCACGCTAAAGTCCAATGCTATTTATTTGTAATCGATTCCACTTAAGTCGGGCTTATGTAAACGGCTTAAATGGCATGGAACTGTATGAGATACTCAAAAGCAAACTGCTGATCAAAGTTGCCTATCTGACAAACTCATGAATTCAAGTCGAACACAATATTTTCAAACGTCAGTAGATCAGTCCATATCCGCGGCATAGGTCCGATGGTTTTGATGGCTGCTTGACTATGTGTGTAGATGTCGATGTATGTTTTTTGGGAGTGTCTGCTGTGATAGTTCTCGCGAGGCCTCGAACTTTCATATGGAATACGCTGCTGTGATTTGGACGTCTTATCGACCGTGCGATGCTTGGGTCTGATGCGGAGATCCCAAAGCCTACAACCGCATCCATTTTTGGCACATCCGTTAAAATGGGCTATGGTGGGGGTTATGCTGGGGTTTATGACCTCTCCTTCCGTCCAGCTCTCTCTGAGGGGAAATTCGAGGTCAAGGTTTAGGCTAAATTCAGGGATTGGTGTTAAGTAGTCAGCTTTGGCTTCAATGTTTGCCCAATCAGACTCTTTTTCCAAAGATTAGATTGTTGAAGACGGAGCGCATGACAGGTATCAGCCCTACTCTGATCTCGGGGACTGCAGTCGGTGCGCACGTGTGGTTTCTATGCAAGCCAGTCGTTGAATCTTTGTCAGGGTGTTTTAATTTGTGGTCTTCGTTGCGGGTCGCCACGAAAGGAGCCAAATTGATTCTTGGAATCGTTATAGTTTCGACGATCAAGCTATTTAACTTTAATGGTTACAGCGCTTTAGAGGGCGTGTGGCCGGAATTGGTATACCTTCATTCAGTCACTCACTGAACCCTCAGAGTCGACTACGTATCTGTCCCCCTGTATTTCATTGCCTTATGAAACCTGAGGCAAATTTGTAAGACATATGGTACTTCGTGTTAAGGCAACTCAAGATGACATCTCACATGAGATAAGACTGCTCGAACTGCGACCTACGCACTTAAATGCAAATCTCTCTTCAGTCAGCGGATTGCTGTTAGACTTTCGAAAGTTCTACAGCTGATCCCCCACAGATTTCCAATTCAAAAAGCTACACAGAGTATCAAATCCAATCTTCTGCTGTGAGACTTTAAAAATTACACAACTTTTCACATCCATATGCGACCTTTAAAGTGTGAATCCGTAAAAGTTTACTTCGAATATCTTGCCTGTGCTTAAAGTCAACTACCTAAAACTGTTATTTTCACATCTTCCCCATATTTACATAATTCATTGGCCGCATTTAACATGGTAAAGCAAAAAAATTAAAAATAAACCTCCGAAGGTTAAATCTCACAGCGCAACCTTACAGAATCCAACAGCAGCCGTGACGGTCATACTGATCTCCCAAGCAAGACCTAGCTCGAGCGAGAGAGAGAGAGACCCCAATTAGAAAAGTGATTGTCTTTACAACAAGACACTACCAGTCCCAATGTTAATTGCTTCATGTGACATTCCATAAAGCACTAGGTACACACAGTACCCATACTCAATCCAGCTTACAACTAGTTTCATTGTTCACCACTGTTGCCACACCTCTTTTTTTTGTTTTTTTGTGTTCATTGTATGGCATACCTACCAACAAATCAATTTTCCTTCTGTCATTGCACAAGAATGACTTGGCCCGGCCTAAACTTCCTAATTATCAAAACATTATGATCGCTCATGGAATTTACAGAGAAAAAAAAAAGAAAATCTCGTAAAAATGTCTACGTCGACACATTTTTCATGCGGTGGCACACATACGATTCATGTGGTCCCCACCTAGAAGTCGAAAATCCGCTGGCAAAAGATCAATCCAAACGAAACGCGCTGGAGAAGAGAAAACCCCAAAAACCCCAAGAGCCAACGCGCTTAAAACTTGTTAATTTCATACACAAATACGCAAATAAACGTACGTAAAAGTTTTCGCAGCAAAGTATAGTGTGTGCACACCAAGGTGATATGGAATGTATCTAGATACAAACGGGCTGAGAGGTGTGGAGAGTTCATTTGAATTTGAGAGAACTTAAGATTCATTTTAGCTAAGACAACAAGGTTGTTTGGGAACATGCAAAATGTTGCTGGTAATTCATTTTTGTTAAATGGTTTGTGACTGGGATGTCACGATCGAATTAATATGGTTGCTGCAGTGACTAACAGTTTTGTCGGTTGAATGAGTGAAATTTTAAGCCAATTTGGAGTCTACATAGGCAGACGAGGTAGGAAATACTCAATTGGATGAACGCAATAGGAGTGAACCTCTGCTAAGGAATCAGGTAGACGTAGTGGGTGTTCGAAGGGTAGAAAAGTGCATTCAAGAGGATACGTCCACAGGTTTTAACAAACCAACTTCTGCCTACCAACTCGTAATCTTGAAGTACTTCAACCGAAGTTTGGGTTTCAACGCCTTAGAATGGTTGTTGGGGCCAGCTTACGACAGAGGGAGTAAGAGTGTTTTTACTTAGGCAGTCTTCCTTGGATCCTGACGACAGCAAAGAATTCTACATCCGTAGTGGCAGCTATAGTTTCAGTTAGGCCGAATCACTTAGTAATGGGTTATTTCGACTAAGACGGGGCACGGGCCTATAAGAAATAATTTATTCGGTTCCTCGTCCTAGGAGAACAAGCAAAGGATCTGGTTCCCAGGTTCAGGGTTGTACCGTGGAGGTAACTACAACAATAAGGATACGGACGAATTTAATGTTGACGACCTCCAGATCTGCATGTGGAATGTTAGGTCCCTTTACAGACTGGTGGCACCCGAACTATTAACGAAATTACTGGTTTGACGGAGACTGCCCAAAAGTACATGCAGCATTTGTCAAGCGTGGAACAAAATTTCAAGACGATATCTTCTGTCTATTCCCAGCTAGTGAGGACACATTTTTTGGTGTGGACCTTTTTTGGAAGGAAGTTGATTCATTTTGTTGTCTGACATCAATGATGGAAGAGAAGGCTAATTGCTTGGTGGTTTAACCATCCGTCCTCTTTTTTCCACATTGAAGTCAACGAATTTGTACTGTGAAGAGGCTCCATCCAGGGGTTCATAGAATTCCTCCTCTACAGCGTCTTTAGTTTCTTTGGTTTGGAGCATGGTTGTAAAATGTGACTTTAATGAAGATCACAGTCAGGTGGTCATAACTCTCGACTTTGGTTAATTTTCCATGACGGATCCCCATCCAAAAATGTATAGCCCCTCGAGGAACTTATGATAAATGTCGTATCCTGGTTTCTCACCATTCTTGGTCCAATTAACAAGCCTCTCTAGTTAACGCGGTCCTTAGATAACTGCCTACATTCTCCAAGTTGGTTGAGATCCTTTTTGATAGCTCCTGAGGGATAGAGCCTGCCTCTAGGAAAGTTATTGATATTTACATAGAAGGTTAAGCCCGTCAAAATTGTAGTAAATCGTTGTCATGACGAATTCAAAACTCTCACCGCGAACCACAACGTAATACTCTAGTGAGTCCTGGGGCACAATGGTATCCACGGGAACGAAATGGCGGATGAGTTACTTAGGAAGGATTCAAAACAGGACCTTTCATTGGTCGATTACTCAGTACTGCGCCCCACTACTCATCAAATCCAACATAACACTTGACTTTAAAAGACGAGCTAACGAGAGATCCAGCGCACTCTTTTATGCTGCATCTTCAGAAAACTTTGACACAATCCTGCGCTAAATAGATCAAACTTAACGCTTCTTATAGAGATGAAGACAGGCCACAATCTACTGGCGGCCCACCTTAGAAGAATACGTTTAAGCAAAGACGATTTATGCAGAGGCTGCGGCGAAGCAAACGTGGAAGAGACGTGAAATGCCCCAGCCTATGCAGAACAAGAAAGACGGCCGTTGGTCAATACTATTTCAACAACCTGGGCGACCGGTTCTAAAATTTATAAGGAACTGGGGATGATGCAGGGAGGCCGAACCATTACCAAAAAACAACGGAAACCTTTCTGTTGTGAGCCAGGGTAGAGCCACGGAGGCAACTTCGGTGAAGTGAAGAGAGAGCGATTTGACGATGATGAGAGAGAAAGGTTAGGGGACACGGATGAGGAAGAGGTTGAAGTGGCAGCACTGCAGCCCAGACAACAAGACCGCCCGACTTACCACTCTAACACGAACGCGAACTTCACGAAAACGAACCCGAACAGAACAAACGTGAACGAAAGGACGACAGCTCATCCGTGTCCATCGACGTTTCACACCCTGACTTGCTTCAACTGTGGGCAGGGAAGCGTGTCTTTCCATTGCCAATCATATCAGGGAAACAGGAGAGTTGACGGAACGACCGAGACCAAACCGTCAACATTCAACATGGTCCCGGAAACCCAGAAACGTCCGGAACAATAAAAACTTTAACGAGGGACGCTGGGGCTGATGAGACCCACAAGGTCAAGGCGTATCCTCGACGGAAGAGCCTACATCCGCGGTTGCTTGAATATTATCTAGCTAGTATGAAAGGCACGAGATTTTGTGTGCTGAGTAGGTGGTGTAAGGTGGGGTTGGCAAAACTACCCCCGTCCGACAAGCTGTGCCGAGCAACGACAAGCGTGCCGCCGTCTTCCTCACCTACACCGAAGTTGCCTCCGTGGCTCTACCCTGGCTCACAACATTTCTTCTTTGTCTTATATTTAAGACTGGACATTCCACATCAGGGGAACATAATGGATCAATAGAGATCCGAGATGCAGTCTCTTCTTAAATAAACCATCCCCCAGATGGTGTGTGTCTAAACTGAATTAGTGCATTTTCTGACAGATCACATTAAAGCTCGACGTAGACAGAACTGTCATTTTTTCTCCATTTATTTGTGACGATTAGTTTGGTAATCCCTGACCTAATTCATAACAAATTCCCTCAACGAAATAACTAAATTACCACTCAAATGATTCCCGTGTTCCACCTGCCAACTTGATACCCCTTAACACTTAGTCTTCCATGAATGTGTCTACGAACGCTGGTTGGTAATGCCCGTTGCAGTTGAATTAATTTAAATTGGTCCACGAGCTCTTCATCCTCCAGCCTATACCGGCAAAAGTCGCTGCTGCATGCCATGCTTTTTGGGGGCAGGCATTTGTCCCATAACCGTTGTTTATCTTTGCATTTGGTACACCACATCGACTAGGTACACATATATTTGATGGTGATGGCACTGCAGTAAGCTCGAACGCGAAACCGAAATTCAATTCCCTCAACTAATTAGTTTCGTGGATTAAAAGAGCCATGCGGCCCGAAATGGTTATAAATTATAAAATGTCTACGAGTGTGTATCTAGAACGTGATAAGTGCATAAATGTGTCCTCTCCTCTGACGCTGGTGTGTACACTCCAAATCAAAAACTTTTGACAACATTTTTTAAATAATTTCATTCTAGACGGAAAGTCGTGGATAAAAGTCAGAAGAGTGGGTTCTACATCCATAGGCCGATGAGTAGACTTAATATTTGAAATTACATTTTGAAAGTTTTCGAAACTTGGATTTCTACTACGGTTTCCACGTAAATCCGTTTTTTTTTTTTCAACTTGTCAAGGCTTAGGGAAGGCGATGAAGTGAGCATTCAACTTTTATGTGGATGAGTCAAGGAATCCTTTCACTGCGATTCGGAGTTGTTAGGATGCACTTGGTTGGGATAGTTGAAGCAGGATTCCTTATTTATTGGTTGTGAAGAGGTGACATATTCCAAACATTAGCTGTGGTGATACTGAACTCTGGACACGTCTTCTATGCTTTGTTATATTATATGTGTTCGGGAGGGTTGGTTACAGCCCTTGGCACTGCGGTTCGTCTTCAGGATTCTATTGTGAATTCCCTTATGTTTTTCCAGTTGTTTCACTATAGAAGATGCCAAGGTGTGAAGGAACTTATTTGGATGGAAAGCAGCAAGCTGTTCCATTGGAACCGTTTCGCCGCCAAAAATTCTCTTTCTGAGTTGAAAGTGGGCTGGTCATTCCGACAGACACAGAGTCTACACCTTGAATCTGTTGCAAGGTTCATGCGATTGTAGGTATTTGTTCAGGCGGCAGAGTGCTCTGAGGAATCCAATTAAGGCCAAAATGTTACCGTCGTTTCGCCCTCGGCGGTATCAGGAACAAATGTTGCCGACTGTTCAATGAAGGAATAGTCGTGGGTGTTGCTTTTATGGGAGCCACGCGATTACCCTTTGTCCTCAAAAGCTTTAAGACGTCGAATCACGACGATGTCAGTAAAACCCTAGAAGAACTTTCATGTTCATATCGAGATTCACGATGAAAATAGGTGTTTCTGCTTGCATGCCTGTCTTACAAAAAGTTGTTTATCCACAGGAGGATTTGGGTCCAATGAATGTTATTGACGTGTCATCGTGTGCTCGTGAGTCGGCTCGCAAATACACTATGTGCAGGAATCCAGAGAAAGATGACCATGCTGTCATATAGGTTGTAGCGCTTTCAAGGCAGCTTAACTGTCCGAGAAGATAAAGATTGTTTTCCAAAAGGTGTGGGAGGTCTGATTAAGTCGCACACACTGATCGACGACCTGGTTTTGGAATATGGACGAGAATTTATCAAGGTTGGCGGAAAGTGATTCTCCAAAAACTCGGAATTCAGATCCTGGTGCCACGCGCCTACGTATTAAACCACACCTCTGTTCTCCTCTAGCACTCTCCTCGCGGGACTGCCGAAAGGTTTTACCCCGCGAGGTTGGTTAGCAACTTATGTCATCTGCGTCTGACGCTACGGTTCTTCTTAGTCTTTCAATTCTTCTCAGTTAATTCTTGTTAGGAAGGAATAGATCGCCAACCAGTTATCCTCTGAACTCATCATACGGCTTTTTAGAGGCTGTAGGCTCTGCAGGTCCACTCTTTGCGTCCTCCTCTTCATCTGTGCGAGCTATCGTGTCCAAATCTGTGAAAATATTTTCCAAAGCCACCATACCCGGACAGGAACTGCGTGGGGTGGCAGTTGCAGTTCACGCGTGCTCTCTTTGTCCAGACCTCGATGATGGGAATCAATTTGTGGGTCCATCTACCTTTTGCCGCGTTATCTCACCCGGCTTGTCACAATGCTACAGATGTTGTCCTTTCTTCAGTCCTCTTCTGGTAACCATGGCATTTTGCCCATTCGTGGTTCGCCTAAGGTAGACCTTTTGCATCTTGGTGGCAAGAATGTCGAAAGGGACCATTCCGGCTATAGCACAGGCTGGTTCGTGCGAAATTGTTCAGAAACTGGTTGTTTTTCTGATTGTCGAGCCTATATGAGCTTCTTTCATGTTTTTTTTTTTGGTTATAAGTGTCCCCGCCGGAGCAGCAAATAAAAGGATGTGTCTGTTCATGATAGGTGTCCATGCTACAGTTCTAAAGAAACACCAGTTACGCATTTCTGCGAACAATCAGATTTGAGTCCAAATGTACCCGACCTCACGTAGAGTAAGGTGCCCTTCAGTGACAGATTTTCCTTTTTCTTTATTAGAAAGTCTAAGAGCTTTTTTATCGTCACTTGCAATGAATCCTTTGATGAGTCTATTGCTTTCTCTGCTCCATCTCCTAAATTTGTCGTGGCAGACCATCATTATGTTGTTTCGATGGATGCATCGCCGAAGGGCTTTGATGAATTCAAAGTTCGAACTACTGTTCGACCTCAAGTTCCTCACGTTATCATGTACTCCACGGCTTGAAAGCATGCAACAGGTTGTCGGTTCTCCATTTCATACACCTAATCCTTCCAACACCCCAATGTCAGCTAAGCACTTCTTTTTCGCTTCGGAGCTTGGCTTTGCTAAGTGTTCGAGTGTTACAAGGGTTGTGCGTTACTCGTCGTCAGTATTTTATAGAGCTTGGTTCCTAAAAGATCGTTGGAGCCTCGAGGAAAGGCATTGTCTTCACGTTCAAGAACTTTGATGGTGAGAATAACCCGAAATTTGACTGTTTGATTGTGATAGGCATCGCTCATCGAATTTGACTTTAATTTCTGTTAGTTCTATGTGGCCTCGCTTGTCCAGCTCGTCGGCCAGGAACGTCTGAATTGCAGGATTTCCGGGGAAGTAGTGTCCCATGTTCGACATACATTCACTAGTACGAATTCGGTTCAAGGTGTCCGAACGATCACCAACAAGCTTGCACAGATTTTTCTTCTTGGTCTTCTCTTTAAGAATGGAAATTTAACGTTAAGGGAACACAATGGATCCATGAAGAACCGAGTGAAGGCTGTTACCTCTTCAGCGTACATATCTATCTACATTCACTACATTCAAGGGTCTTTCATTAAGCGCTCCTATCTTCAAATTAAAATAAAACAAAGTGTGTGTGAGATATCATCGACATTTTTTATTCATCTGAAAGGCCTATCGATGCCATGGATGTATGGAATACAACATCATCTGCCGTGGCTTCTCTGGGTGGCGCGCATCCGAAATATCCATTTCCATGACTCTGGTGCAAAAATCAGGCTGAATTTGACCGATGGCATCAGTTATGTTGGCTTTGAAGGCCGCTGTGGTTTGTAGCTTATTTGCATAGACCTGCGACTTCAGAAAACCCCACAAGAAAAACTCTAACGGGGTCAAATCGCACGATCTCGGTGGCCAGTTCACATCACCTCCACTTGAGATGACCATGCCCTTGAATCGCTCGTGCAGAATTTTCAATGTGGCGTGAGCTGTGTGGCACGTAGCGCCATCCTGTTGAAATTACATGTCGTTGGTGTCCATATCATCCAATCCAGGCCAAAAGAAGTTGGTAATCATCGACCTATAGCGACCAACGTTGTTCTCAAAGACGCCGCTAGCTCAAAATCCACACTAAACAGTGACTTTTTCGGGATGCATTGAACGCTCTTGGATCTCGTGTGGATTGGTATCGTCCCAAATTCGACAATTTTGTTTGTTGACGTACCCATTCATCCAGAAATGGGCCTTATCGCTGAAGATGATTTTCCGATGAAAATTAGGGTCAGTTTCCAACTGCTCCAGAGCCCATTCAACGAATACACGTCGTTGTCTATGGTCATTTACTTTCAGCTCCTGGGTCAGTTAAATTTTGTACGGGTACAGGCCCAAGTCACGACGCAAAATTCGCCAAGTTGTGTTCTCCGAAAGGCCAAGTTCTTGTGAGCGACGCAAAATCGACTGCCTCGGATTCTCCTGCACACTCTCACGGACAGAGGCGATGTTTTCGGCAAATCTTGCATTTCGTCGATGTAGGACGTGTTGGTTGATCGTTTACTGAACCAGTGGACTCAAATTTATCCACCACACTGCGAATAGTCCTCTCAGAAGGACGATTATGACGACCGTAAAATGGGCGAAGTGCGCGGAACGTTGCCCCAACGGAACACCCATTTTGATAAAACAATTTTATTATTTGCACGTGTTGTTGAACGCTATATCCATCCACGATGATTTGGCAAAACAGACTGAATAAATGACAGCCAATTTGACAGATGTAGCTTTAACAATATGGCCGATATCAACTGTCAAAGTTCGGAAGTCCCTATTGGAAGACCCTTTATATGTATTTGAGGGTTGGTCTGTGAACTCTCGTTCAGGACTTCATTGGATTACAACCTAGAGGGCTTGTGGTGTTTCCTCAAAAAGGTGGCCGGTGGTAGTCACTATTTACACGAGGTAAACTATGTTTCAGACCTCGTTACTTCAACTCTTTGATGAAAGTTTATAACCCATTTTATCTCATTCGTCTCGTTTCCATACATATATACAATTTACCTTCCTGGGAATAGTGTGAGATTACTCCGCAATTTTTACACTTTCCAACGTTAGCTGCCCAATCTACATACTCGTAGCTACTCCAAGTCTATGTAAATAAATAAATGAAAGCAAACAACATCAAAGGTCTTGCCTTAGCCAACGGGCGCTGCATTTTCCAGGAAAAGTAAGTGTACACGTGTGTATCCGTTTCATTCTCTGTTTATCCAGTGTAAAAGGAAACCCCATTATCATTCCGCTTGTCGTTGACTGCGTTATCTCTGGAACAGCGCCTATAACATGTTTTTCCTGCGAAAAATCCACAACGAAAGGGGCAATGCTGCAGACAATTTGAAAACGATAGGAGACATCTTTTTTTTCGTGTGTATGTTTGTTTCAAGGACATTATCTTGCCACTGGCATCGACATCCTCCTCTAGACAGACAACAGTCCAAGGGAAGGGAATAGTGACAAAAACTCTATAACAATGAAGAAGTGCACTTTGTAGATACGACACACTACGTCACTCAATCCCTCAAGAGGTCGCATATGTTGGAACGAGTATGGCTATGTGTGTGTCTCTGATGAGATGCGATGCTCCTGTTCAGTTGAGAACAGAAAATGCACTTGAAAACGTTCGACATCTGGGGGTATAACTTGATGAAGACAGGCCAAATGGCATGTTTATCAAATCGATATCTCTTTGGAGGATCTCCTCAACGTTAATGTCATTGAGAGCGAGTCCTTTGCCAAGAACAACTACCTACAAGTAGATTCCTGTAGTTTGCTTTGCTGGTTTGTTTTAATTCCCCTCCTTCGATGACAGTCGGTATAGCTAGTGTGCTCCTGTGTTGTCGAGTTGTTTACAATGCACGAGCATCCTGTTTATTATTTCCTTTTGCCGTGGCATTTTAAAGGACCATCTCTCGAGAGGGTAAACTCCCATGTGATTCATTAGGTGGCTGCAGTGACAAAATTGCTTGGTAAACAAAATGATTATGTCACGGGAAAGTAACAATTAAGGGAGTTACGGCGAATGTGTGTGATCTTTTCATGACCATGACCATGGAAAGCGCTGAGAATCTGAAAAAAAAAAAAAAACAGAAGCTTATCGTTGATTGATTCATTGATGACACGGGTAGTGGGAGTGGGTCTTTGAACTTGTACACGATGACAGTTTATGAGCCACAAATCCATCTCATGGAGGCTTAACTCAATTTTGAATGCAGCTCATAATACTGCTGGGAAAGGTGTGATACTGTCATTCTCTCATTGGACACGCGTAAGTTCAATCGAGATGAAGATTAGTTCCAGTTCCGGTTTCATAAATGATTCAATGGACTTGTGACTTCTTATCTTTGGGAATAAATCTTACACTACGACAGCTCTTTCGAAGTTGATCTCTCTGTCGTTGCAATTGCATACATTTAAGCTTGTCTTTGTTTGAGGGCACCGGGGTACCGGAAACATTGAACAATCTAATGCAGACGAGTGGCACATTCCAAGCAAACTAAGGTCATTTGCAGTCTTTTATTCCAATTTTGTTGACAATCTGAAGATTCAGAGAATAACCTCTGTTCTTTTCCCAACCACCTTGCAGTGGTAGTTGTCAACATCTTTAAGGGCTAAGAGGGCGAATGGATGAGGAGACGCTACAGCGAACTCTATGAGCTGTATCAAGATGTGGATGGAGAAACAGCATGCCCTGGGTCAAGCGCTCCTCTACCAGTTTACTCCCTTCGTGCAGATGCTGTTGGCTTAAAAATAAACCATACGAACTGGAAACAATCAGAATCTTACGGAATGAATCCAACTCAAGCACCTACATCTTGTGTTTAATGTCAAGAACAAGCAGACCTTCTGGTCTGGAAAAGAGAATTCAGTCTTTAATATAACGGCTGCCCTCTGTAAACCTGCAGACCACTTTGCCGAGCTCCATTTCTCATCGAAGATGGAGTACCTGCCTTTCTCGAATCTAAGGCGCCATTTCCAGACCTCCCTTGGAACCTGTTGCTTGTCAAAATCGACATTGCTTCGAATAGTTGAGCAGCAGACCTTGGCGAGCTGAATCAGGTGTTCCTCAAGAACTGTCGTATGAGCACAAGACACTGGCAAAAGCCTACAAAGGTGATGGCTTTACAGAAGTTACAAAGCTGAAAACTACAATCTTTTCACTCTGCTAAGCATGTGCTTTAATTTCCTAAGAAGCTTCCTACTAAGTCTTTCATTAACAGACACATCCCTGGATTAAGAACACAGAGCTGCGTACAAAACAGAATGCAGGGATGGCATACGAATCACCCAAGTGATCAGATGTACCTATTCAAGTTTGTCTGAATGAATCTGGCAAGTGTTTGAAGGACTTAGATGGTATTTAAGTGTTCAGTATCCACTGAGGAGGTCCCTAAGAGGTTTGAGGGGTTCATTCCTCGTCAAAGTCTTATTGTTAAGTCCCATTTTGAGCTTGGTGCTCCCACGAGTCGAGCTCCAGTTCAGTTTTAGGAGACAGGTGGATAATTCACAGAAGAGAAATAGGCATTTAAATGCTAATTGAGCGTCTCGTCTCACTAGCTTATCAGCTATCTCATGGCCCTTACAACCGTCATGTCAAGGAGCCCAATATATTGGGACTTCCTAGTGAAATCCAGACAAGCTTTGAGTCAAAATGGTATGAACTGAAAGCTGTTATCCCTGCCTTGCTGTCAGGTTTTGTGGAAGTTTCATCTAATGCATTCTCTGAAGCACAGCTCAATTGCATATGTATACCTTAGTCAGAAAGACAGGTATAGAAGAGCTACTACACTTGCTTGAAGTTTGCGCAGTAGATGCCTGCGAAGCTAAACTGAGTAAAGAAGCCTTGAATCTTTGCACTTGAAAGTGCACTATCAAGCTGTAAAGTCAACAGTCACAACAGTGCTCAATGAAAAGATTAGAAGGAAGCAAGTAAGATTTCTTGATGTGAGAGCGGGCTAAGGGCGAACGTTAGGGATCATCAGCATTTCACGAGATCATAGCCTTACCACCGAATCCAGAGTTAGCCTTTTAATCTCTCCCTGCCTCCATTTGTAGCATAAATGATTCTCAATTCGCCGTCTTTCCTTGAATTTCGAATGAGAGCCTCTCCAAGGCATTTGCCAGTGAAGTAACAACTTTTGGGTAAGAGTATTGAAGTTATCTTTTTTCTCTGATCGCGAGCTTATTAGAATCGAGCATCACTTAGTCAGTTAGTGCGTGAGTGGTATCTTAGTGCGGTTCGTTTTGGCCAAGAAGAGAGTTTCATTCGTTAATTCCACTGAATTGACATTGACAGCGCACGTGCGAAGAAGCTGCGGTAAGTCTTGGTTCTTGTTGACATCTCGCAGTGTTTTGTTCAAGCTCCATATGTATATGATTGATGAAGACAAAACTATATCCCCTCCTCATCACATTTAGGTCTATGGCACTATGAGTGTGGAATTAGGTAACCTTCCTGCACAACTATTGGCTTCTTTGTTGCTTTTCCAGTCATCTAGCCCGTTTTGGAAACCTGAAAAGATTTGGAAGGGACATTTGGGCAGCTCGGTACATGGAAAGGGTGTCTTCTTGACATTCCTCATCACCACAGGATCTGCATTGGTCATCGATGGTTCAATTTAGTTTCAGTAAGTGGCTTCTTCAAAGGTTGTGCGCAGCACAGACAGCTGTTTTCCTGGCCCATAAAGACAAAGTTTCTGATTCTAGTTTTGTTGCATTCGGCCCACATTTTCTTATACGTTTCACAGGTGGGTAAGGTCTTCCAATGGTTTTAAAATTTCGTGGAAATAGCTTTCGTTCTTGAAATCACTGACATTACTCTCACTCCTCAGACTAAAGATACAAAAAAAAAACACTTATTCATCTTTGACTGATGTCTACAAACAAAGAAACAACGCGCTAGTCAAAGGAGCGCCACTACAAACTTTGTATCTGTCAATCTAACAATGTGTTCCCATTCATCACACCGCATCGCATCCGTCCATATGTACATATGCTGTGCACTTTTGTATTTCAATATTCCACGGATAAGAATTCCCATTTGTCACTCCGACTAACGAATGCACTTGGCAACTCATACCGAGTATCTGAACCAAACATTTTGCACCGTTTCTTTGTGCGCAACATACCACAGCCCACAATGCAGTCTTCATGTATCTCACCTTTTGTTCTATTCACCACGGCATGCAACACTCCCAGCAACAAGCCGTCGGAAACATACAAAATATTCATTCACCGGCTTAGTTGTGTTGTGTTTGTGTTTTTCAACAGAAAACTGTCGGCTAAGGCATGCCACACAGTCTCAATCTCAACAACTAGCAGGTTCTCTCCCTAGATACGAAACGAAAACTACCTGTATCTGTGGGCCATATTCTCCTTCCCCCAACCTGTGCTTGTGTTCATATTATGCGCTTGCTATGCACATGTACATACACGTGTGTGTGAGTCTGTACCTGTGTGTGTTAAACCGATTGAATTCGATTCAAACGTTTATTTTTCAAAACAAGTTTTTAAAGTAGTTTCAGTCGGGCTATCGGAGTTGTTGGACGTACAAAACATACTCAACGGACACGAGACGGTTCTTATTAAACGCTTAACGTCCGTTAAAAAAAATTTTAATTCTCCTTCTTCTGTCAGTTATTTCATTTGTCGTCGTTTGCTTAAGTATCTAGAGAGAACAAAAAATTCAATTACTATCCATCTTTTGTCTATCCGCCCCGCTTTGTGTGTGAGTGAATTCGTATGTTTTCCCATCTCAAATTGCAAAGAAAACAAGTTGTATCTATGGAAATTTTGTATCTAAGAAAATACGTGTAAAAAAAAGGAAAAGGAGCGAGTGAGAGAGAAAGAGATAAGAAAAGTGTATGACAAGTGCAAGTGTATCTAAACAAGTTTCTAAACGCGCATCTATCTACAACTAACAGATAGATTTTTTGAATTCTATTATCTAAAAATCATTTTTGGAATTTCTCTTTGTGTCTTTAAAAAAAAAATTACAAGTGAAGTCCTCCTCCTGCTCCTCATCATCATTATCATCATCATTGTTGGTGTGTTTTTTTGTCGTGGATTACTCATCATTTGAACATCGAAAACCTGTGTAGGGAAACAAGGAGTGTAACCCAAAAAAAAATCATCACAACAACAAAACACGACAGTATTTTGGATAAAGATTCATCAAACACCAGTAACGGACAACCAAAAAAGAGGAAAGATCAAATCAGGTATGAGAGGGAGGTTTGAAGATACACTACCTACCTACTAGTGTGTGTGTTTAGTTTCAGAGGATGCAGATGAAGAGGATATTCATTGCTTAGAGGGTCAGGTCAGTTTTTTCTTTACCCTAACACACACTATACTACTTTCTTTCTTAGTATTCGAGGATAAAATAATGGCGTTCATACATTTGAAAACAGGTAGAACAACTTTTTTGTTCACTAATTCAACCGTAATTGCACGTGTTATAATCCATAATTCAAAACAATCCACTTTAGAGCATTTTTTTTTTCTGTTTCTAAAAACGTGTTTGTTTGAAGGCGAATGGGATGTAAGCCACTGACACTGTTTGGAATGATTATTTGGCGCTCGGAAAGGTTTGTCACACTACTACTACAGTCTTGTGTGTATGGAATTCTATCATAGATTCGAATATAGTTTTGTGTACATTAATGACTCTCTCTCTCTCGCTCTTTGTTTAGGTATACAGCTTGGGTGTTGGTATTCAAGACGAGAGCCTTTTAAAGCTGGTTTAAAGCATATTTGTGCCGTGATTCAACAGGTCAACATGTTGCCAATACACTTTTTGGGATGGTTTTCCTTTTTCTTTTTTTTTTTTTGTGTAAAAAAACCACATTCACTAGAGTTGGTGTGGTCAGTTTGAATGAGAGAATTCAAACCGCATAAACGTGCAAAAAAAAGAAAAAAAAAATTGTTTTGTGTGGATTATGTTTCGTTTTTTTTTTTTTTATAAATATTTGCACTTTAGTGAGTCAGGTAACATGATATCACATATGGATATGTGAGGATTTATTATTTGCACACGGAAATGTGGTTGTAAATTGACAAAGCGGCTTGTTTTCAATCGAATCTTGGATTGAAGTGTGAACTTGGGTGTGTTTCAATACGTGGAATGTTTGTTGAAATGCAATGGAAAGCGCAAAATAGGTGAAGTTTTGTGACCTCGAAGATAAATCGACGCTTAGCAGGAACTCCCTTATCTGTTTAGAGGAATATTTCGTGGAATTAGCTTGTTTTATCAGAAAATACAAGATGTCCGTCCTTTTAAGCTGAGATGTATGGTATGTCCCTTTCTATCACAATTTTTACTGATAGTCAGGCCGCGATAAAATCCCAAACAGCCTACATTGTCGCTTGTCCCTTAACAAGATGGCTGAGCAATTCAAAATTCACCTTATATGGGTGCCTGGGCACAGAAACAGTCTAGGTAACTGCATGGCTGATGAACTCACCAGAGAGGGCACAACTCTTCCAATTCTTCCGGAAAAGGGGAATTTAAGCATGCCTTTCGCCCCCTGCAAACTGCTTCTTAATAGAAACGTGATCAACATCGCCAATCATAGATGGACAATAGGTAGCATCTGTCTTATCACCAAGCAGATTTGGCCAAAGCTGGATCTCAAACGTTCCCACTGTCTCATCAGACGGAATAGATTGCTAATAAGCACCCTAGTCGGTGTCATTAAGGGACACTGCACCATTGGCAAACACGCCTATAGGCTGGGCCTCCTTTACAACGACTTCTGCAGAAGCTGCATGGACGAGGAGGAGGAGGAGACGATTCTCCACCTTCTTTGTACATGTCCGGCCATCTCAGCTCGAAAAAGAGTATACTTAGGAGCCAGCTTCTTTCACAACCTAAGTGAACTGGCTGACATAAACATAGGTAGCCTCCAGCGCTTCATTACAAGCTCCGGCTGGTTCTGCGGGTAGTATTTCCGGTGAAATGCAGATCCATGTGGTAAGACAAAGGACCTTTTCTGGTCTAAGTGGGGTTGCAATCTGCGGCCTGCCACTCGTACCTTACCTAACCTAAACTATGTTGGAATAGCAGAAAAACAGGCTCCTGCATATCTTGACGGAGATCCGAAAAGCATTGTGATTCAAAAGGTCTTTAGCACGGAGCAAGGTTCTTCTACAACGGAAGATCGAAGGTCGAAGTCATGGAAGAACTTCAGGATCTTGCTTCGAAGTGTTTGCTTGTATCGAAGTACTTTTGTTTGTTTCAAGCTATAGCCGAGCTTTTGCACTAAATGTGCCCAACAGTTTCTTGAGTCTTCTGGTCTGGTAGTCCTCTTAGAAACACAAGTAGCGCTAGTGGGCCTTTTTGATACCACCACTCACGGGACATGGATGCTGATAGGTTAGAGATTGGGTAACTATGCCCACTGAGCAGGGACACACTTAGGTCAGAAACGAAGGCCCATTGTGATACCACGTAGAGAAATCGGAAAAACCAGCATCAGAAACCGCAAATGTGGAATTTCCTTAGAAGAAAAAGGAATAAAAGCTCTGGGTAACCGTATCGATGTAAATCCTTTCCTGTGCCGCACTAAGTACAGAACTAGTAAGACCCACATACGAAATTCTTAATTTTAAGGATGTCGAACGTGGCTATATCGTTGAGGTCATCGAAGAAGTTCCTCAACCTTGAGACGGCGGGGCAGGAGCAGAGATGGTGTGTAACTGATTTTTCCTCCTCTTCGTCTCTGCAGCTTCTACAGAAATCGGTAGAATGGACTCATTCTAGTGACATGCCTGCATATTAGACCCTGTAAGGGTTCCTATATATTTCCTATTCACGGACAGAAGTCTTTCCGTTCTCCTCAAATCCAGGTTAGGCCAGGTCTGTTTCGACACGAGCCAAGTGTTGATATTATTCCAACTGCTATTAGCTATTCTTCTAGCTTCAGTATCGAGGTGAGATTTTATCGATTCAAGAGAGGCAGGCGGTTCCCTTCCTTTTTCACAAAGAATCCAACCTGTGTCTTCCTTTGCTAGCTCGTCCGCTTTGCAGTTGCCCGGAACGTTACTGTGGTATATCTTCAAATCCATCGTGTGGAGTTGAGAAAGTGAATGATGTTGCAAACTTTTATGCCAGAGATATGGGATAATTTCTTGAGTTCTTTGGCTAGTGCCGGGCAGTCACCGAGACAGTGGAATAGAGTGGAACAGTGGAGCACTTTGATGATAGTTATGCTGGTGTGGGGTGGAGCTCAGACTTAATTTTAATTGCACTACACGAAACGATGTATTTGATGTGCAAGTCCAGGGGCAGAATGGTTAGGAGCATGTTGAGGGCTTCTATCGGAATCAATGTCTTCGTGTGGTTCTGATCCTAGCTGTTCTTTGAACTCTGCTTAGTTTTGCAATGTTGTAAGCTTTGCTTAAGTCGGGCTACCAAACGAGTGATCTATAAGTGAGGATCGTACGGACAACGGCAGTGAACATTCAGACGACCATCTTAGGTTGGAGTCGCCATCTTTTACAATGGGTTTGCTGCAGGCATAGAAAGCGACTCATGCTTTTACTGTTCAGAATGGATAGATTTCTCAATCGCTTATACAACCTCATACAGGGCTGTCTCCGTTGACTCTGCTAAGGTAAAACTTGAATAGAGAAGATCTGTTGAGAGAGTCTCGGATATGCATGCCCAGAATACTTTCTAAGGTTTTAAGCGTGAAGGATGTATGGGTCAGCCCGATTCATGACCTCGCTTACTGATTTAAGGGATGAATACAACTAGAACTCTTTGTCAAGTCGCCTCTTTGTGGTTGAGTCGAAGAGGCAATGGCTATAAACCAGCAAAGAACCTGCTCCAGGTTCTTTCGGAGCATAATCAGTAAAATTCCGTAAAGACCTGGCGACTTATAAGGGGGCAAACTGATGGTGGCCCAGGAAATCGTTACCTCGGTGATTCCTGAGTTGATTTCATTCCACAGTGTAGATTGCGTATCGTGTGCTGTTTGAACTCTATGGTGTTCATATGGCTTGAAGTGTTGATCGTTCTGAGTAGTGATGATGTCATCGGGAAGTTCGATAGAAATACTGTGAATTATAAGCAATGGCAACAATACCCAGTCATTCTGGACACCAACCTCGGAGCAAAGATTGAAACCTGAGTTTCAAAACCACTACACCAACACTAGCGCTGTGTGAATAGCATCACAAGGCTGTTCATAACCTGATGGGAAATCTTTGCATCCACAAGATGGGTATTCATCAGGAGTTCCAGTGACTCTTTAGTGAAAGCTGTTCAGGTTGTTTGATGAATGACGGCTTTAAGTGTTCTTTGGAAAGGATCCAGCTGAATCCTTGCCCAAAGTAGATCAATTGCTGCTGGAAATCATTGCTACACCTCTTTGTCGATAACGCTGTTGGTGGTAGGAGGTAGGTCGATATGGCAGTTCAACAGAACCCAAAATAGCACTAGTTGATGATGTGTGTTGTTGAAGATGGGAGACAGTCAGTGCCTAAATCCAGCCTGTGGAGTTTAAAAAACGGATCAGATCTTGTATCCTCTTACCCGAGATGTCGTTAAGGTCGTCGAAGAATGGTTTGTTTAGTGTACGCAGTCTGGCTCTTGCTAGTGTCGGACATTTGCGGAGGAAATGGGAGAGTGTTTCCTTCACATTTTGTTCCCGCAAATGCGTCAGTAAGGGGTTGTAAGGAGTTCCTAATTTGCCCGCATGGTTCTCAATTGGCCAATGCCCCGTGATTTTGGCGATATCTGGGCGGGTTCTGTTTAGGACTTCTTTTGTTCTAATCTTATCGTAGGTCGAACATATTTTATGACGCAGTTGGTCAACCCCCTCCATTGGAAGTTGGAATTCTGCAGGAAGTGTGAGTGGATTTGTCCTTTGTGAACCCTTGCCGCAAGTGAACCGTGTAGAGCTGAGCCCAGCCTGACCAACTCACCTGCACGCTCGTTTCCTTTTATGTCACTGTGCCTTGGAACTCATAGCAGCGTGTCCTTGAAGTGTTCTCCCAAGGGGGCAAGCTCATTCCGGCACTCCCGCACCAGTTTGGGGAATATGGTAGCTGAGTCAATAGCTTTGAGAGCGACTTGGATCTATGACGATAGCAATGCTTTGTTTGTGAGTCGTTGTGTCATCTTCTATTGGAACTTTCCAAGATGTTAATAAATGCTTATCAAATTCTACAACAATTTATGCAAATCTCTACATAAATCTATTGACAAGCTATAATATGTCATTTATCTTGCAAAAGATTAAACGTCATTAAATTTATTTTAAAAATTATTTCTAACCGTCATATCTGTCACACTACACCACGTTGGACAATCATTTTGTATCTCACGGTTGGCAGTTATGGTTTCTTTTTTTTTTTAAATAAATTCTCAATGATTTACTGACAAGTAAGACTGTAAAAGGTAAATGATCGCGTTATTATTCATAAAAATAAAAAATAAAAATTATGTTTATCAATGCAAAAAAAAAACATTGAAAATGAAAATGAATTTTAATTCGGGAACATTATTCATTTGATCTGTTTCTTTCGATAGAAGAAACTCAAAAGAATCCCAAAACCAGTTAATATTTTTGTGTTTGTATTTGTGTGCGTGAAACTGACGATATTGATCGATTGTTTTCATTTTTTTTTTTCACCTTTCATCTTTGTATGTTGATTTGTGTGTAAATTAAATGATTGACACCAGCTAATGGAATTTTTCTATAAAATGCATGAAATATTGATTTGACATTTGACGTAGTTAGGTTGATGTTGCATCGGACATAATAAAATGAAAGCAACTGTCAAGTTTTGTGTCAAATTGCTTGAGTTTACCATTTCGTACACAGAACGATGTTTTCATTAAATCAATTGATATTGTGTATTGAAATTAGAGCTTTATGGTGTCCGAGGGCTGATGGGATGTCTGTGAGTTCCGTTTAATTTGTTTCTATTTGTTTGTACAAGTTTTTCTGTTTAAATAATGGTGTCTGGCAATGCGGTGTATAAACAAACAGTACGAGGTATGTTTGACATGAACGATTTTTCAGAATTTGACATTTAATTAAATATTTTAGAGGAACTTACTTCACTTACTTGGAAGAAGACCTCTATAGATTCTGCGATGAGACGAGTGACACATCATGTAGTCTTGTAAGACATTGACCCACATTTGAGTGAGTTCCAAATGTCATATACCAACTATAGACCCACTTCTCATCCTCAGATTCTTTAGGGAAACAAGCCTAGAGATGGTGCTCTCGAATGGAATATTCTGGACGAGGCTAGGCTAGGTTAGGTTAGTTTAGAACAGGATGTAGACCCATTGTGATATTACGTAGAGTAAAAAATAGCCGGTACCAGGAATATTTCATGATAACTTTCGTTCTCAAGGAAGAAGCTATGGGTATCCTTACGGTGCAGACCCCTTCGTGTACCACACTAAGGCTATAAGCGAGTATAAATTAGGTGAATTAGGACAAGAATTGCACTACAGATGTCGAAGCGTATTTCGACTGTACCAGCTTGAAGCTATCTTGAAGCTATCTATCCATTAACTGGCGATGCTAGCGAACCCAACAAATAGAACAGTGTATCTAGTGCCGCCGTTTGGATGGTTCTAAGTGCTCCACTGATACATAAACAGGCCGATCTTACATCACAATGAGTTCTGAGCCTAAGTGAATCCCACGGGACCCCTAGATAGCTACCTACAGCCCGATCTTTGTACTTTGCCCGGATGGTTACGATTGACGGCTTTATCCAGGGCTTTTCACCAGACAATCATGCCGTATGTCAAGATTGGTCTGATGACAGATACATAAAGCCGGTAAATTGTTCGTGGTTGTAGGCCCCACTTGCTTGCTATTGCTTTTTTGCAGCAATACTGAGTTGTGATGGCTTTCTTTACTCGCTCGAGGATGTTTAGGTTCCAACTGAGATTTTCATCGAGAATGAGACCCATAAAGGCTGGATAGTGATGCCTTTGGTCATTGGCTGAGTCAGACAAGTTAACTTCCTGGCAACAACTTTCGATTTGAGAGTATTAACTGGGAGCACTTTTCTCAAACTTCAGACCACGAGACTGCTTCCTGTATTTATTCAAAGTGTTGCAACTTTATTTTCCCGCAAAAAGCTACACACTCGGTTGCAAGGTTTTGCCGGAGTAATGCTTACTAGCCATCCCGTGTCTATGTATTCTTCAGAGCTTCACCGTGCCTCCAATCCATCCTCTCGGTAACCCTATCTACCTCATCCTGATCTCTTTGTTCCAACGTTCTTGCCATTGTTGCATGACTATTTCCTTTCCAACTTTAACTTTCCTGTCGTTCATGTGCTTCTACAACTCCAAGAACGGTTGGTTCCGACACTGTTCGATAAGAGCTCGCCACCAAGAGTGCTCCTCTTTACTGTACAGCTGCCAATCTACTTTCTGCATTTTCTTGCCGGAGCACATCAGCCTAGAACCTACATTTTACAAGCCCACACGGCGACAGAAGTAAACCCGGGTGTGATCTTTGCAGCCTTCCAATTTTGGACTTATTCTGCTGCCAATGTCTAGTCCCAGAGACTTCAATATCATTGCTTCGATTTGCTTCCATTAGCAGAACAATTCTCATCCAAAAATGGACAGTCTTCTTTGGGCGTCTTTGGTGTCCCAAGTTCCTTATGGCTAGAGTCGAGTGGCTAGGGCTTCTCTGCTGGGTCCCACTAAAAGTTCTAACTACATCCACTAGTGTTTCTATTGCAGAGTGTCCTCTATTGAATCTGTGTTGCTTTGCGGATGCACAAATTTAAGGCTTCAAAATCCTTACTTGCTGTGTCGCGCTTGTAGGCCAGCTCTCCTGTTTCTTTGCTAATCATTGACAGATGTGACATTTTCCAATCTTTGTGGCAAAATCTACTTCTGTAGACAGCTATTCGAGTGGTGTACGAGTTCAGGGGTCTTTTTGTACTTGCACCAGCTGGAGCCTCCTGTTAATCCTGTTCTTTAACCCGGTTGTGTCGGAAAGAGTGTATCCAAGATGCTCTTCATTTTTAACGCTGGTCAGAGCTGGTTCAGTCGATATTCGATCGTCTTCTTCAAAGATAGGGCTTATCGAGCTAAAATTGTATCGAGCATGATTTCGTCGACTCATACTTGGTTGATAAATTTAGAAGATGGCAGGGTACCAAGGCATCTAAAATGGAGCACCCGCGCTACTTGTGTTTCTGGTAGGACCTTACCAGACAACCACTTCTACCTACCAAGACATCACCTTGATACATGAAAAGTTCTGGCGGTAGGCTTTAAAAGCCGTTGTTAGCTTTTTTTCGTGGATTGGACTCTGCCAATTGCTCCCTTAATATATTCACAATTCCCTGAGTCTCAGTGGCAGGTTTTCCTTCGCCGCTTTGAAGAGCCTGCGTAGGGCTTCCTTCCCTTCTTCTGACTCTATACTTATCTCCATCTGACATTCACTATCACTCGTTGAATACACGGTTTTATGCTTGATGGTGCCCGCTAGCCCAATGTGGTGTCAGGTACATCTTTGATGATGATTTCAATCCTGAATCCACTGGCGTTTAAGGTTGTTGAACACACTGTAGGGTGTTTCCCACTTAGATGCTCTCTATTGGTCCTGGCTATTCCAGCCGTGCTAAGTCATTCAAGGTTGAGTTTCTTCTTCTAGGCTATCCGCTGTTTTTTGAACGTTGGAGCTCTGCACAGGACGTCGACTTTCTACAATATTTTAATCACCCTCAGCTCGTTGACTGTCACAATTCCATGAATTCCACTGTAAGTTGGCAATGCATACACTTGGACTACTTAATCAGAATCTAAAACGCATTCGTGTTCTGTAACTGTATCCAAAAGAAAATTGTCTTTAGTTTAACGGTACCTATCACTGTTTCCACACAGTTAACCAAGAAATCTTTCTTCCTCCATCTCCATATCGTCTACGAAACAGAAATTCTAGTCTCTAAATCCTAAAAGTACTTAGCCTTGCATTTATTGTTCTGCTCGTGGTTTATGGTCTCTAGACACACACACACATTGAGTTCCTTCATGTGGTGTCTCATTTCCAATGCGTCCGTCGTCGCCTTCGCTGTTCTATCTGGAATTACATCACAAAACACTACAATGCAACTCTTGGCCGGGCATGACGGATGCATATAGGCATACAGACAGCACTCCTACCCTAAGCATAAAAAAAAATAAATTCGCATCGAGGACGGCTACTTGTGCAAAGTTTCAGGTTCAAGAACAAGTGCATATGTTCCATTAGAGTGGAGTTTTTTTTTTGGCATCCGCCTCTGTTGTCGTTTTCGAAAGAAAGCATTGAACTCTTGAAGTGTGGGGCGAGGTTTAAGCTGGTGTTTGTCAAACACTTTAACGGAAATTACTTGGAAATCATCCATTGAACTTGAGTACCGTTTAGGAAGTTTTAATCTGATTAAGATATACGCGTGTACTTCGATAAGTAGCTTAGCGATGTTAGGTGACATCAGATGCTATTGAGAGCGCGTCCTTAATTCCATGAATGGATCGAATCCGAACTAATTTGACGCAGTCACCAATTTAGAACTTCATCAGCTCGTCTATCCGGGATGTTCTGCTTTCACCGCCATTGTTGGGTTTGTACTTGTGAAAATTTGGTGCGTGACTATTGACCCTCGTCTGGTGTTGGTTCGACTGTGGCTTACTGGACCAGGGAGTGTTGTTGAAACATCTGCGCAAATGGGTTTTTTTTTTTCACCCTCTACGACTGAGTGCGGTCCAGGGGTGTGTACCGTACTTCCTGTATCAGAAAAACTTTGTAACGTATCAAGTGGTCAGATACATATGTATCTGCAAAGCAGGTGTGTTTAATGATGGCGATTCTATTTAATTGAAGTATAATTGCACATTGGATTGGTCACAGCAGTACCAACTGGGTACTGGGCACTTGGTAGTTAATTATTCTTTGCAAAGAATTGTAGAACACAGTGTGGTGTTCCAATGGGGTTTTGTTCGAGAATTCAATTTGTGTGTGCGGTCAACCAGTTGAGGTTTTCATTGTTCTATTTGATTATGGAACTTCCAATCGATAGAATGGAAAGAAAAAAGGTTTTTCCAGGAGCGGCAGTTGAACAGCATTGAAATAATGATGTAATTCAGAGATGCATCAATGAGTTTCGAAATGAAATTGAGAGCACCAAAGCAAATCTGTTTGGATAGCCTGGGTGGTTAGAACTTTTTAATCGTAAACTTCTGCTCTAGAGCGTTACTTGTTTTTTAATGTGAAATCGTTAATGACTCTAGCAACGTGCTTGAGAACGTTCTGGCTCTTTTCCTTGTGGTGTGAATTCTATTCGATTATTCGGTTCCAAGCCTGGTTCCTGAGTCCCATTACATTGGGCTTTCTATTTAAAAGTTTTTACTGCTGGGTTTTCTCATTCCTGAAGACGAAGCTCTATGAAGATGTGCTAAGCAATGTTGGTTAATGCTTCTTGTGTCCTATAATGTTCCCAAAGATTGAGATTAGCCCCCCAATAGTTCCCGGAACTCATATATGCTGGGCACAACGTACTTTTTTTTTAATAAATTATGTATGTCCAATATCCTTTTGCAGTTTATAGAGCCTAGAGTATGTCTACGCGCTTTGTTTTCGCCTCATTCTGTGCCGGGTAAGCAATGTAGTCGAATTTTTACAGATGGCTTAGGTGCTGTCTTCAGACAGTCTTCCCAGTGAAAATTTTTGCAAAATGGCGTCTGTATCTGCGGAGTATTTGCGTCTGTAGCGACAGTCAGGCTGCGCTTAAGGCCTTGCTCAATCCTCTTAGTAGATCCAGAAAAGTTTGAGTCTATTTTGAATTCGGTTGGAAGACTTTATTTGCCAAGCTTTATCTGGGTCCTTGGATACAGCGGGCTTACCGGAAATAAGTTCTCTGTTGCTAGGCATGGTTCAGACTTCTATCGCTGGTTGGGTGCTTCTTCCATATTCTGACCAAGTTTTGACTTGAGTTGTCAACTCCTTGATGACTATATAAACGGGATCGTCACTTCCCTCTAGCTCCTTGTAGAGGCGACCACTTTTCTTCGTCTGAGCCTGAAATAATGCCGATTTCCATCCTTCCAGACACACTGCCAGTTTACTAGACTCAGGTTTCTGGCGCCCGCGATTGCTTGATCTTTAAACCGAAGGTTCGGTCTCCCTTTTCTCCATGAACCAGGTGGCTGGGATTCGAAGACCTTGTTAGCCGAAGCGTTCTCGTCTATTCGCTCGACGTAACCGAGTCAGTGCTGGCAACTGATTTTTGCTTTCCGGACTACATCCACATCTTGATACCACTCGTAGAGCTCGTGGTTAAAATTTCTCCATCATTCACCCTCCTCGCAGACAGAAATAACTATTCGACGCAGAATTTTGAAGGATCCTAAGATCTCCTTCGCTGTCTTATTTATCGTCGAACATTCAGCTTAAAAAACGAGCGATGATGTCGATATTGTCTTTGTACCTCAGCAGATGGATGAATTTGGTAAGTGTTCATGCCGGTCTTCTACAGCACGAGATTGTCGAAATCAGTTGCATCTTTGAAATAATTTGAAGATTCTGTTCCCAAGCTGCATGGTGCACTGCGAGCTCTCTCGCGTGGCGCGACATAACCAGGTCAGTTTTCTCGGGATCTCGTTCGGTTCGATGAATGCTACCGTATGAGGCTTTGAAGTCGATGAAGAGATGGCGAGTATCGACTTGGAACCCGTTGGTCTTTTCGTCACATTGCCGGGTTGGAAGCCACACTGGTAGGTGCCGATGAGTGTGGTGCAAAAAGGCTTTAGTCGTTCACACAGTAAACTGAATAGGATCTTGTAGGCAACATTAAGCAGGGATATGCGCCGGTAGTTTTTGCAAGACTTATGATCGTCTTTCTTGAAGATGGGGCGGATATAGCTCATAGTCGTTGGGTATGCTTTACAAGTGCAAAGACAGGATTCATCGCCGGAATGGAAAGTCCGCGCATCCTTGACATGAAAGACGAGATAAAGGTAGTTTTCTTTCACACAGTCCATTTAGATCACGAGATTTCCCAATACCGACAATGACTGTCTTCAGGGTGGTAAGTCTAGTTTTACTTTCGTTTTGGAAGAAGGTCATATGAGCAACACTCACATCGTGCCACGAACGGCCCTAAAGTACTTTTTTCAAGTGTCTGTGGTAGGGTTCCGATAAAAGAAATTCCCTTTTTCTGTCAGCCGTAAAGTTTGTCCTCCACTTGCAATTATGCTGGTCCTCCACTTAAAAACAAAAACCACTTTCCCTCGTCATTTTAATTAAGGTCTTAGCCACTAGACTTAGTTTATGTAGGTTTGCATAGCTCTTCAGGAAAAAAAATCCATATTTCTCCACACCTTCACGGTGTCGGCCAGCATGGCATGGTTAAGTCCCAAGTTTAATGGAAAACTTTCTCGTACCTAAGCAAATTTTAACAGCGTTTGCTGTTTATGTTGTTGTTGTTGTCATCGACTAATTAGTGTTTACCTAGGCAACGTAGAGATTTAACAAAATTATTTATTTCTCCACGTTGGCTTAGGAAAGGGAAGATGTATCGCACCTGAAGGGTGTGTAAGGGGGATGTGAAGATGCATCATTAATTGCTTTTCACCGGAAACTGATTATATCGCCATCAGACACCAAATATCAGAAGAGAAGATGGCTTCGTTTCGCGCAACCTTTAGTCCCGGTTACTCTTCCACCACCTGTAACTATGGCTTTCGATAGTACTTCTCCAATGTGTATTGCATGATCATATGCGGATGTCAAGACAGGGGAATACTAATTACCAGCATCATGAGGCAAAAGCAGGTCGTATTGGTGGGCAGCAGAGGGCAAATATCTTCACGTTCCATTCCGCCTAGAGCGTGTAGTGTGTTGCAATACCAAAGCTTAGCCCACGAAGCGAATTGCAATGTTTTATGGACTCGTCAAGAGGTAGCACATACTCATTATCTTGAGATAGAAATCGAAAGCGAAATGCTGAGCTATACAGCATCTACATGCGAGTAACTGTGTGTGAAGTACGATTTTTTTTTTTTGTGAAATACTCAACTCAATGTATCTATGTATCTCCATGGCAATTGGGTAGTATTTCGTTTTTTGTTTGACAAGATATCGATTTGGACCGCACCGTTCGTCGTCGCCGCTGCTATGCAACATTCCACGAAGTTTTTATCCACAAGTGCCTGGTGCCGTGGTGGCACCCGTTGCATAGATACACAATATGTTGCCACAGGCAAACAGGGAAATCTTTATAAACGTGTGTATGTGCATGGATTCGATTTGCAACCACAATTTTGTGGCACTTCTGCCACTTGGCACCGAAGAGTCCAACCCCGGTAAATATGAGAATTTCCAGTAAAAAAAATTATTTCTTCCGCAATCCGAATGTATGCAGTTGGATGAGCAATATATCTAGAACGATTGCTGTTGTAAAAAAAAATGACAAGCATTCCCATGAATTTTTGTAAAAAGGACGAGGGTGTTGGGGGAACGTTGTCGTTATTACGATTTCGATTTTTATTTTCACTTCAAACGGAAAATGAGGGTTTCATTTTTCCTCGATGGAATTGTCTAGGATACAAGGGTGGTTGATGAGGTCGTTCCCCCCAGTTTGGGCTGAATGAACTTTTGCTGAATTGGGAAAAATTTAACTTTTTTGCCTTCGATTTGAACGAGTCCTTAAACGCATTTTTTCTTTTTTAATTTCAGGTAAGAGAAGAATGAATTAACTAAGCAACGCCCTCTGGTGAGTTAGGTGGCATTTTGAATCAAATATCTGAAGTTACACTCGAAAAAATTGTTTATGCCCGAGTATTTGTGATGAACTGTTGCGACTCCGACGAAGAGGAGGAGGAAACTATTCCCGACCTACGTTGTAGCTGCCCAGCTCTCTTCTGTAAAAGAAGACCTTAGACGATCTGACAAACACAGATGTCAAAAACCTCCTTCGCTTTGTAGGAAGCTCCAATTGGTTCAACGAGTAGGACCTATCACTGGTCGAAGTATGCTGGCAACAGCTGACAGCCACTTTAACCGAACCTAACCTAACTCTTCCTTGATGTTGTAGTTTTGAAGCCGATTCACACTATTCTTAACATTCACATGGTGTTACGTACCAGCACTGCTTAATGCAGCATCCTGTCTATGTTTAATGCTAAGCATGAAAGGCACCTATCCAGGAATAGTAGAATTAGGCTCTGTTGGGCCTCCTACCTATCCTGACGGAGACCAAATAGGCAGTGCAACCTAAAAGATCTTTTGTGACAAGCAAAGTTCTCTTACAACCGAGCAAGCTGGAGGAACCTCAGGATCAATGACTGTGGCACATTAGGGATTCCAAATAAAGTCGGTTTGGTTTGTTGAGATGTACCTTGAGTGAGCAGTGTCCCGTGAAGCTTAACTTCACGTTTGCTGAGTGTGAGAGTTTGTGGACTTCTCTAGTTGTTTGAGTTTATGAACTTTTTAGCTTGGTTAAGTCTTATTGTTGAGTTCCATTTTGGGATCTTCTCTTGGGATTTCTCAACTTGTTTGGCATACACTTTGAGCCTTGTGTCAGGGAATCAACACAATTAATCGTGATTTTATAATGAGCATCAATATAGCTAGTTAAGGGTGCTTTATCAACTCCGGACAAGCTATTTGTCCACATGGGATGAACTCAGAGCCTTTATCGCGGCCTGGCTGTCAGAAAAGATGACAATCTGATTCCTTTGGAGATTTCTCTGCCTGAAAGACAGGTAATGAGCAGTTATGAAGGGCGCAAGAAGTTCTTTACACAGAAAGACGTGTTCAATTTCTTAACTTTCGAGTTATTGCAGTTGTGTAAGTGAGCAAGTGTACCTGTGTTACTCAAGTTTAAGGTGTATGTCGTAAATCGACTCGGTAATATGTACTTTAGACAATACCTACAGAGGCTTAATAAATCAGGTAGTACAGCGTCTAAAAGTTGAATGTATTGGGTAATTTTTCTTCAGAAAGGAGCACTCAGACTCGAATAGGTCCCATTCCATTAACTTGCTTACTTATGGTGTTTAGCAAATGCGCTATGACTCATAAGTAATAGCTTTAAGTTTCACAGATTTTTTAAGGACGTCGAACAGCATTCGTTTGACCTGTCCTCCCTCACTGCCAATGTTGGGTTTTGCTGATGACTTAAGAACCCTTCACTGAGAAAATTCTAGCAAATTCGTTCAAGACCTTGTTTCCTAAAATGTGGATTCAATCCAGCAAGGTGTTGCTTTCTTAAACTACAAGGCTTTGGCCTGATGTAGGCATACGATTCAACTTAGAAGACAGAGAAAATAGGGATTCAATTCAGCAAGGTGTTGCTTTCTTAAACTTCAATGCCATGGCCTGACAACGCATAAGATTCAACTTACATCTGTCTTCTACATGGTAGTCCTTCACGAAGGTCACTCTTTCAGAACATTGAAAATTTGACTACCATCCTCATCCAGTAAGACTGTGACCAGGGTTCGTAAGTTCTGGACTATTTGTTCTGGAGGATAAGCAACGATTTAAGAGTTGAATCGGCCTTATTCCAGCCGTGATGGACTACTTTATGTTGAAGTCTAGTCCACGAAACAATCATCGCATTAACTAGGCTACAAATATTTGGCGCGACTGTTTGTATAAACCAAGATCTAGTTCCTCAAAATCATTCATATCAGTCTTCCAGTTTACTAATTACTAGACTCCGAATGGCAGATTGAGAAGTTCTTTCATGACAGGTTACACGCTCGAAGGTTTCTGATTTTTGGTTGCTTTTGCTAACTCGAACCTGTATCAGCTCAAAAAAGAGGTAATGAAACACAAAATGGAGATATGAACGCAATGTTTGCCTGTTTCCACACTCAGGTTAATGGATTTGAATCAAATAAGCCATGATTTACAGGTTGGATCACACAAAACAGATCTTAAGATCAACAAAACAAGAGCAAAAACTCTCAAACTCTAAATAGACTCCAGAACTGGTGTTTCGAAATAATAACCTCAAAAAATGTTTCAAAGAAATTATCCAAGACACCCTATATTTTCTACAAGACCACACGGTTTAGTCAATAAAAACGATAAAAACTGTGAAATATGTTTAAAATTTTGGAATCTCGTGGGCGTTTCAACAATCTTTTCGTCGCATTTATAGCTTATCGATGGAAAATCAATTTCATTAAACCTTTATGGCAATAAGTCACCACATATCTATTAGGGTTTAGCCCACGAATTTAAATATTGTGACTCATGCATCCGTTGGGAACAAGTCTTCAAACATTTTGTTTTAAATTTTGATGCACTGAAAGCGTTATTGAGATACTGACGCATCTGGTAATAAAAATTTAATGTTCAGTGGGTAAACACTGGAATTATACAACAAACGGACGTTATTAAGTATTTTTTTTAAAATTTATTCTGAATCAGTAAGAGTCACGAATTGTATTCACGAGGATAATGAATTAAAAGTGATTATCATCGAGAGATAGATACTTTAAGATGTACAACTTGTACTCGTAGTTGTGTTTGTTTAAGTTTTCTAAGACGTTTAGACTTATAAATCGATTGGATTGCGTTGCAAGGAAGTTGATTGAAGGGGACAGAGGACGAACGATGAATTCGTACCCTGACTTCGGCCTTAAGTTTCAAACACTCTTTCCATCAAGTGAAGAGTTGGGTCGAAAAAAGTCGACTCAAAAATTGATGAGGTAGGCTTTGGAATTTTCTTGAATATATAGGCCATTGCTCGGCCTATAAAACTTCCAACAGGCCAGTGTGTTCCAAGCAGAAGTTTAAGCGATAGTCACGTCCTAAAGAGAGATATCCTCAATAATAACTCCAAGAAGAAGCAGGTTCTGCGACTGACGTACAAGGTACTACGACCTATAAGATCCATTGTGACGGCAGCCTGTTAGACTAAGAGATGATCGATTTTTCTCATAAAGTTAAAGATGTCTCCAGTTGAGGCGTTTCTAATGTCTTAAGATGTCCGGATTTCCTTAAGAAAAAAGTGCCTTCTGATGCAGCAAACAGCCACGCACTCACCCAGTACGTGTTTCGTTGATTCGTCTTCTTAAAGACAAACTAGACATTCAGCTTCTTCTTCTGAGGCTGTAGAGTTCGAAGAGGAAATTTAGGTTAGGTTATAGGGTTGACGGGGAAGGAAGTCCTATCTTCGCCACACTTAGATCAATGTAGATCCATTGTGGTACCCCACAGGATTCAACCCCTCTTCCTAGGAACCATAAGCCTATGTTCTATCGATGCAGTCCGAGGCGCGGATAAATCTGTGTATGTAGACCACAGACTATTAGAGAAGAACGGAATTTTTTGTCCATTTGCAGGAACCCGTAGTTATTCGCGATAGCGGCTTACAAGCTTCGATTTCACTTTTATGACAGAAATCGCTCTTATTGCCGCCTGCCTGTCGATGAAAAAGGTAATATGATCCCGTGGTAGTGCCTTTATTGCAATCTGTTGAGCAGCTGTTGTCACTGCTAGGAGAGAAGGCACTGCTATGGTCCGGGAGTCTGATCAATACGGACAATATATACACTCCTGTGTCCATTTTGGATCCATCCGTGTAGACGGAAGTGGTTGTGTTATCTCATACCTGATTTTCCTGCCATTCGTCCCTGCTGGAAAAACAGGTTGAGAATGAACGTTATCTCAGTAGAACACAACAGGTTGCCGTAGAAGGGTTTAACACCTATGTTCCTTTTAGAAGAACATTTCCCAGCTAATTGGTCAGTAATTTCGTTGCCTGCAATGCCTCTTGTTCCTGGTACCCACCACAATTTGATTTTCTTTCGCTTTGGTAGGTCTTGGGAAGCATTGAAGCAACCAGAAACGGCTCTTGAGTTGCAGAAGTAAGAACTCAGTGCTTCAAGCGTTGCTTGACTGTCGGTGAATATGGTGACGGTTGCCCCTCCTTATACCAGATTCAAGATGTTAGCGCACGGATCATTGGCATGTAGTTCGACCTGAAAAACACTTGGGCACATTTGATTCTTCGACATCAGAATCCATCCTTGATCCATCAGCATACCACAGCAGTCGATCGCCAGTTTCCTAATGGAATCATCATCAAGCGCCTTCTCCCGCAGATAAAGTGATTTTAATCGATAAATTTGAACGTCTCGGACAGGTTAGTGATGTGAAGACTTCAACTCGTGGACATCCGACAAGGACAGCTGAAAATATCGCCGGCGAAGCTGAGAGTGTGACTGAAAACTCAAGTGTGTCCATTTCGACACTACCACAGGAATTGGGCCTATCCGCAACCACTTTGCATGAAGATTTTGGCCTACATGCTTACAAGATCCAGTTGACACAACAATTGAAACCAGCAGACCACGCACAATGCCGTACTTCCGCTGATTGGGTGCTGGGAATGAATGAACAAGATCATGAGGCTCATTTAAACAAACAAAACTGGCGCATTTGGGGCTCCGAAAATCCAAGAGAAATAGTGGAACAACCTCTCCATCCACAACAAGTAACCATTTGGTACGGGTTTTCGGCTATATTCTTCCTTAACTTCTAGTCCCATCCAAAAGCTCTTTATCAGTAAAAGTGGACAGATATTTCACTTTCGCAACTTGAGCTAGCTATCACAGCTCGGCACACGACAAATGTACACGTCTACAGCTTGCTTTCTGGGGCTAACAATGAATCCAGATTGATTTATTTTTAAAGCTTGAATTGATAGCTGAAAAAGATCGTAAAGAAGTGGTCCAACCACTCATCCCTGTGGGGTTCCCTTTGTGAGTGTTTTTCTTTAAACACACTCTTTGATTCGCGCTTTTCATCTGACAACACTGCATAACCGGCAAACTGAAAATGTTTGCTTCCCCATTGGGACACCCAGTCTTCCTGTGTAGACATTCTCTAATTAAAGGTACACATTGCCTGTCGCAGCAACTGGAACAGAAACTTTTGTCTCATCCCCTCTCTATAATTGGCCAAAAGTAAATTATGATATTAGTTGAGTCTCATAGCCACTCCAGCTATCATAACAGTGTTGTCCACGTTAATTGCTCTGAAGTACCCACTCTCGTTCAATGTGGACAAAGATATCGTTACGTTTCGGTTTTTTTCTATGGAATTTTCCCGACTACGGAACTGGGTTTCCACAGGAGTGTTTTGTTATTTCTCTCTGGCAAAACGTTCCAATTAAAAGAATGAAACGAGTGAATTAGAAGTGAAATCCACAACTCTGGTGATGGTGCAGATACAAATACAATGAGTGAGAGAGGCCATAACCTCAGCCCTTTAATGTAGCAACCTATCTAGATTGTTGCATGGTTGTCATATGAAAGGAAGGTATATAGTCGTTATTAAATTTAATGATTGCGCTTACCTACCTACAGCTACCTATAACAAGCTCGCACAGGTTACAAGGTAAAAAAAAAAAAACTCAGACAACTTCCAACGACTTACTTCGTTTGATTGTTTTGTTTTGCGTTTTTTTTTTTTGTTGAATCTTCTTTGAAGACGGTCTTCTCTTCGACAGAAAGAGAGGTGGAAACATAGCAAAGGGATTTCTTTCTAATGAGCTACAAGGTGCTACTTAATTTAGATACTTTAGTTTTTATGTTCCTTTACGGTGGTCAAATTTGTATCTATATCCGTGAGTGAGTTATTAAGCTATGATATCTGTATTTCTTGTGTTCAGCTAGATTTTTATGGCATTTTAAGTGAAACAATTAAATTTCACTTGAAAAGTTGTAAGAGTATGTAGAGCTCTAGATACACCGGTCCTTGTCTGTTAGAAAGTGTAAAAAAGTTATCTTCTTTGAATTGGACAAACGGTCGGGGTTATGACTTAATTAAAGTGAAATCTCTTTTTTAGACGGAAGTTGTTTGGATTTTATAGGACGTGTTAGGGATACGTTTATGGGTTCTTATTTTTGAAAAAAAAATAAATGTCACTACATTGTGTGGAGTTTTATTTTGAAGACCTTTTGACATTTTAATTGTCTTGTATGGCTACAGGTACTCGTAAACTAATGAAACTTTTATTCGTACAACCAAGGGTAGGTAATGTTACTTTACTGTGGATCTATCTAGTGAGGCATGTCGGTGGCTCCAAAAAGTGGAAATTTTTTAACGATGTTTTCAAAGTAGTTATTGGCAGTTTCCCTTCAACAAATTGACTAACTTTTGACGCGAACAGCTCATAAAGCGGGACATCAATGCTCCCTCCATTCCGAAAAATCTTTGAATCCGCCCCCGAGGAACAGCGCAGTAGTGTAAGACCGCGACTCAAACGTTCCAACTAACTTGCAACGAAGCGTGCAAAACTGGAGGCAGCTAGCTAAAGATCGAGCTGGCTGGAGATGCTTGTTGGTTGAGGCCCAGGTTCACGCCAGACTGTAGGGCCAACTTAAGTATGCTCATAGAGAGGCAGGGCCTATCTTCTCACCACCATTCATGTTTTGCATGTTATTATGGAGGGGACCTTCAATTTTATTGCCGACTCCGAATGGCGGATTGAGAAGCCTTTTCATGACAGATTGTACTCTTGGAGGTTTGTCATTGCCAGCCAAGAGGTGGTGTCATGAAAATCTTTTGGTTGTTCTGTTGAGGTTCAAACCTGTACCCGCTTGTCTGGCAATCCAACGCACTAATCACCAAGCCAAGGCGATCAGATTACGGTCTAGCTTCGTAAAATTGTTCGTTCCACTTCCCTCTGTTCAACTTATGCTCGTATAATCTTCACAAATTACCATTTTGGCCACTTCTTGCCTTCCTTCAACAATGGTTTTTCTACCGTGTTCTCATCATCAATGGATCTCTATCGAACTTCTCACTTTTTGGCAGTAGATAAAGTCCTCATCGGCGTGAGCTGCAAAGGTGACTACACTACTCAACAGAGCAGGCGAAGATTTCGTATGTCAATCACGCATGCCATTCTGCGAGATCTTGGTCGATGCACTCAAACAAGAGAAATACAAAGAAACAGATGGCACCAGTATAGGGATGTCGAGCCACCCGAGTAACAAGCTCTTACCGTACAGTGTTGGGGGAGTGATTCCCATCGATCTCCTAGCGGCAGAGGAGAGATTCATCTACAAACATAAAGATGAAATAGAAGTGGAATTGGTGGCGGCAGAGGCGAAGGAGTTCACTAAGCAACAGTGACAAGGGCAATGGAGTCCTGAAACTACAAAAAGGATTATGGCGAGTCTGTTTAGAGACGTTGCTGAATGGACAGAACGGAAACATCAGCACACATCAACCAGGTCACACGAGTCGTGGTAACAAAAAGGCACACCTAGTGCTACTTAGGTTCATGCTGAACCGCCACCTCTACCTACCTACCAGAACGGAAACATGGCGAAATAAACTACTACGTCACTCTATTTCTAACCGGACATGGAAACAAAAAGACCAGACTAGGCGGAGTAAATGTGAGCACCGTGCCCGAGAGAAGGTGGCAGGAAATGCATTTTAGGCTGCTTCGGAGTCACAGCAATCGATTTATCGGGCTGCCAATATCACCATGAAGCACAAACTTATAGACATATGTATACAAGTAACCGACCAAATATCTGAGCGGAGTGGTTTGGGGTAACAAGTGGAAGTAGACACCAATGAAATGGACATTGAGTATGAGGCTTATTACAAGTACTTACTTACATACTTAGATAGCGGTACAGTTCGGGGTGGACCTGGGCCTCAACCACGAAGCCTCGTCAGTTAGCTCAATTCTTAGCTAATTGCTTCCAGTTACAAACTTCAAGTTGGTTTAGGTTCCCTTCAACTTGTGTTGTCACCTAATGCGAACTCTTCTTCTACTGTGTTGTCTCTCCGGGTAAGATTCGAAGACTCGTCTGGCTGGAGCGCTGTTATCCATTCGTTCTACATGTCCTAGTCATCTCATACAATCACATTTCGTGTTATTAGTCAAGAAGTCGATGGAGAGACTCTAGTTCTATCCATAGATCATTGCATCGTACGTGGCCATGTTGTGCTAGTCGCCAGAGGTTCGTCACCTACATGGAGTTCTCCTAAAAATTTTGCTCTCGTCGCTCTTTTGCTTCATAGAGTAGATCTTTTCCCGTAACGTAGCTAGGCAGAAGTTACACTTCCATTACAGCAGCTATTGCGAAAAGTTATGGCAAAGTCCTTGAATATTAACACCGAATCTCTCTCAGCGTAACGAAAAATGAAACGCTATAGCTTCGCTTTATTGATACATTTCTTCGCGCTTGGATACAAACATATTTGACGTGTTAAAACCCCTGTGGAGCTCTAGGGTTGTGCCAAGAAATGGAATAGTAAGATCAAACAAACTTTTGGAAAAATAAGTGTAATGGCTTCACGATTGAAATATCAGCTTCAGTCTACAAGAAAGGTAATCCTATGTCTTGCACCAACTATTAAGTCTAATCCAACGTATTGTGCGTACGCCTGAAGCCCACGTACCAAGCCAGTGTGGCTTCCAACCCACCAGCTCGATGGTAGACAACTTCTTAACACTAAGACAAATCCTGGAAAAGACCAAGCCTCATCGCCTTGAGACTTACAGGGTGATGGGTGAATTCGGAATCCTAGCGAAACTCATCCATTTGTGCCGTGTGATGTTGAAAAACGTCTTCTGAACTTTTTCCAAACATGCACCGAATTCCGGCAAGAAGATGCACTATCATCAGAGATCTTCAATCTTGTGCTGAAGAAGATAGGGCGCAGGGCAGGTCTAGCTGCTGGGGTATGCACATGAAATCAACATCAACATCATCGGTCGTTCCCAGCTCCCAGTAATGTTTAGTACTTCCTTCCACCAGGAGTAAGTTATCGTACTTAGAAACGTGTTACTCACATTGTTTAGGAAGTGTTAAGTTCCCCAGAAGCGTTCCATTAAGTCTCAACTTGTGACGATGATTGTGGAACGTCTTGAAAAATTTTCAATCAAACTCGATCTAGTGTTGTCCTTCGTAGAAGACTCTATCCTGCATCTTTGAATATTCAAGCAACAATTTGCAGACACCATTTTGCTTACCATTTGGGGAGCAGTTTAAACTTTCACACCACCATCGTCCTGCAGCTCCTTTCAATAAAATTACGTATGTGTTGACGTACAGTTCCGATTTGAAAAAAAAAAAATCAAACATTTAACGACGCTCAAAGTTTTTCCATTAAAGACCACGCAAATAAATTTCAATTGGAAACTTGAAGATTGGAAATAACCCCGAAGGAGCAGAGGAGCAGAAGGAGCAAAGGAAATAAAATTAAGTAAACGGAAATGAAATAAGTTAACCGGCAGCATAAGTTCCCATAATAAAATGTATTCTGTCCGCTTTTATCCACCGTTTCAGAATTTTCCTGCTTGTGTATGTGTGTGTTTTTTTATTTGTGTGTTTGACATGAAAGCATTTTGTAAAGGTGATTTTGTAAAGTCCTTTCCTTGAACAAATTCAATAGCATCTGTATGGATGTGGGTATAACACATACAAGTACATCCACCTTCAATCCATTGACAGGATGTTTAACTTGGCTCAATTAAAAATTCAACATGCAATGTATTCATTGAACAGTATACACCTGCATTGGACGGATGAATTTGGTCCTTCTTCTGCATAAGAGTATGCAGTCCTTTCCGGGGTGTGTTAACGAAGTTTTTACTTGTACAGGTACATGAGGTGAAACTTTTCAAAAGAGTAAAGTAAAAAGTTAATGTTTGGCAATGGTCCTTTGTAAACAATTTGGCTTGTGGAAGGTGGAAGACGCCTGTAGACAAAATGCAACGGAAAAGGATTTTCTATTTTTTTATGTGCTCGCAAATTAAAGACTTCAAAGGATTCGTAGGACTGTCGTTGAGTGGTCGAGAGAGTGAGCATGATGGAAGAGATTAAGGAGAGAAGATAGTTTGTATGTTTTGGTCACTAAAATGCTTGCTTTCCTCTTGGGATTCTAGGACCTCTACTACGCTTCCGTTTCAAATCGTACGGTTACTGGCGATATGCTTTAGGTCCCTCCAATTCTTCCCTAGTTGCCTTGAATTCCCTTTAATTATTCTGCGTCTTGTACTTTTTAGATGGTCAGGTCTTCTTCTATCTTGGGTTGCATCGCGAAATTAGCATTGTCTTTCTGAAGTGAACGACCAATCCACTGTCACTTACGTTGTCGAATGATGATGTCTATAGGTTTCTGATCTGTTCTCTGATAAGGGTGCTCCTGATTCAGTGGGAAAATCCTCGATTTACAAACGTTTGCAGTTTCTTCGTGATAATGGCGGTCGATTGCCAAGTGCTGCATCCATATACCACCAGCTTTGCCATATCTTGGACAACGTTCCGAAAGTGGATTTGGCTTTCCCGATTCGCCTGACAATATATTGTTCGCTTCCACCATGACCTTTCAAAGATCCGTAATACTTTACCGATCCTTTCGAATCCGGCTTTTTGTATTAAGGACTTCATGCCCCCTTGGATCAACTTCACGGATCCATTGACCACAACTTTGGTTCAATCACCAAACAATTCCTAGTTAGTATGGCATACTGAAGGATCGTAAATGAAAAACTGAGCTATCACTGGTACGGACATTAAGCAAGCATTCAGTCCTGGCTGCTCCACATTTGTCTTACAGGTAGAGGTTCATTTGTTTATCCAATGAACTGTGTACCAGAGAATTCATTCAACGAAATCCCCGTAGGAAACAGATTGTCAAATTTTCCAAGAGCCAAGCAACTGCTAAGGAACAGCCTGGACACGCCTAAGTAGCTAGCTGCTTACAATAAAATCACTATCTCTTAAGTTTTCAGACACAAGGACAAGGGCATTAAGAGCAACGAAATTGCCAATGTTTTCGTACCAGCAACTCGTAGGAGTACCGAGAAAAGCTCTAAAATTCGAGCCCCTCGACAATCCGTCATCGACCGTGTAAACAATCAGATGAGTCAAGAAATTCTTACGGACTTCCTTACTGAACACTGCTAAAACTACCACCTCGACACTCTGTATAAAGGTCCCTAAGACATGTGGCGACTTTTTGTTTTTTAAGACTCAAGAGACTGCTGAGTATGAATTTCAAATATAAGGTCAACTTTGGTGAGATTATATGGCATCTTTATCCTTTTATCCAGAGAAATCTTCATCAGGGGAACACAGATGTACATTAGGAGATATGATGGGCGTTTGGCGTTTTGTTAAAAACGTCCTAACTCAGTGTTTACTTAATTATTTGGCGTTACAGTTCCGTGTGAACTTGGGCCTCAACCAACAAGCTTCTCCAGATAGCCCAGTCCAAGTTGGTTGAGGTACCCTTCTACTTGTGCGAGCCACATTGGGCGGGGTCTTCTTCTCTACTGCGTTGTCCCTACGGCATGCATTCAAAGACTCTTCGGGCCGAAGCATTGGTGTCCATTCACTCTACATGTCCTAGCCACGTTAAACGACCAATACGCTGTTTTTTTTTTTATGTCGCTGTACAGCCCGTATCATTCGTCGTTGATTCTTCTCCTCCAGAGCCCGCAAAAGCAAACGGGACATTTTTGATACTACACGTGTGAAAAACTACCCGTAACCAGAGCTTACTATGAAAGCACTGGAGACTGCGTGTCATTCATTTCGTTTGGACTATGATAGAAGCTTGCTCCTAAGTAAGCTCTTCTTTGAGCTGAGCGAGGGCTGGACTACGTGTCCAGAAAAGGTGAAGAATTGTCTTTTTCCCCTCTTCGTCCATATAGCTTCTACAAAAATCAATTTTGAAGAGACCCAGCCTTTGGCGTGCCTGCTAATGGTGTAGTATCCCTTTGTAACATCCACTTTGGTACGAATAAACAGACTTGTCCATTTCATTAGGCAGTAAGAGCGTTCGTTATCCAGCTTAGACCTACGGTTGATGTTGTCGATCGCGTTCCTTTTGAGTAGAAACCTTCAAGTGGCATATTTAGAAACCTTTCTTCTGATAGAATCGAAAGATATGTACCCTGTCTGGCAAGTTCGTCGACCTGGAATGTCAAGGCACCCTAATAAGGTGTATTTTGAATTGAATTTTAGCACGTCCTTAAAGCTTGAAGACAAATTTCAAGCTCCTGCATCTTAGATGTGCTTTCTAGAGGCAGTGTATGAAATTCTTAACTTTTCGGGGACTTTTTGTCGAGGTAGACCCCTTTTTCCGGTGTCAATGCGATTCCTTAAAGCTGTTTGAAATAACTTCGTTTCCACATCCACATCCGTGTCCTACCTTGTGTCGAAAATAGTCGCCGTCTCCACCTGTCTTCTTCAATTATGTCAAGTCCCTACTTCTATCCAACGACACACACAATTAACCTACTCTTGTCCACAAAAAATAAATCCGTCACACCCAATCATTTCGTCAATTACGAACACCATAACTCTTTCCGAACGTCTCCCAATTAGTTACATCAAATCAGAGTCCTCCGTCGAAGCAGCTTGGAATGGATGCACTCCCTCTCGAACCACACCATTTTAATGGCAAAAACAATTAACTCGGATTGGATCTAATAAAACACGTCGAGACACTTCATGGTATTCCCAGAAATCGAGTACATTAATTTGTGCACCCAGAAATATTCTCCAGACAGACCGACCGACCAGAAGATACAGATACTACTACCACCACACAGACAAGACTCACATAAAAAAAAACACGAACTACTCTTAAGAGAGAGGAAATGCATGAAATAAAAATGGATTTCTTCGGATTCAAAGATCCACAAGACACAAAACACAACCACCCATGTCGGGGTTTACCTTCTACCCTTCTGTAGATAGATCTCTCAACTTGACACCTGCCGGGAGCGCTCTGCCATGCCACAACTCCTCGATGGAAATTAGAAGAAAAACTTTTGAAAATTCCCACGCTCTATAAAAATTCCCCCGCGCGCAATCGTAGCACATGCACAGGCATTTTAATTACAGTTACCAACCAACAACAACAACAATAAGATGAAGAAAAATAAATTTTATTAAACGATTTCATTTGCAACCTCGGGTGCACGCTAATGTTTTGTTTGGATACGAGTTGAAGTTGAGTGTTTCCACTCGGTTGACTTTGACCACGAAAGTGATGCTTTTGCTTAGACAGAGCTCCCTTGGACTTGGAAGCTAGACGCTAGAAATTTGTTTGTGTATTTTTGAGGGGATTTCCGCGGTTGGTTTGGTTGTAATGGTGGGCGATCTTATGATATCCGACGATCTGTTGACGGGACGCGATTTCACGTTGGTGGAAGCACTGAGTGGATGTTTATGTTATCTTAGATTGTGTTTAGATACTTTTTTTTTTTTATTATTTATCTAGATCTAAGTAGATTCTTAAATGACATTTTACGGTGAACAAATGAGTTGCTGTTCAGCGTAATAGTTTCTTCTTTTTTTTTAAGGTTAAGTGACACTAATAGCGGGTTCTTTTGTTGTTGGTAAATGGTGTGAGACAAACGGTGTTTGTAGATTAATGGAACTAGTCAGGTAAGGATAAAATGTCAAGGGTGCCTGGCGACAGAAGAAGTTGATCTGGTTCCATTTGATTTGGAATAAGACCAATAGTTTGTAGACCCTCAGACATAGACAAAGATTTAAGGCTGTCTCAGAGCTTTTTCACCAACTCATTGAAGGAAGTTACTGCCAAGAGCGACGGAAAAGTCCAAGTCTTTTCAACCGAAGTTCGATCAGTAGCTAGTTATTTTTGGTTTTGCTTATCCCCCATGATGACTTCAAATACTATTTAGTGGTGAGCTAGTATCTCTTCGTTCTAAAAGCCTCAACCATTTGACTTGACAATTTTGTTAACATTTTCATTAGATTGACAACGACAGGGTAGGTTTCCGTCTTCCAAATCACTGTAGCGTATTCTAGTCGAATAAAGAAGTCTTGGCTAGAGAAAAACGTGATAGGTATCTGGATCTTTTCGAACAGTAAAGCACCAATGCTGTCCTCGAAATCATTTTCTCTTCACTTAAGGGTAGCCCCAGACAACCAATCGTCTCTCACAGAGATGGCGAATCAGTGGTGGTGCCTTAAAATAGAGACATTCCAGTGGAGCTTTAAGGCTGATGAACTCGCCATTCTACTTGACGAAGGGTAACGCAAAGGTATACCGGTCGCTACATGTAAACTTAAATTTAAGCTGGAATACCGCGACTCAAGTGGCCCACATAAGTCGAAAGGGACTTCAACCAACTTAGTGTACGAAACTGGAGGCAGCTAGCTAAAGATCGAGCAGGCTGGATACACTTGTTGGTTGAGGTCCAAGTCTACCCCGGACTGTCAGCCCTTCAATAGGTATTATCACTTGGCACTGTCTAATAGGCTTGGGGTACACACAAACTATTTTTTGTTAGAAGCCGTATAGACGAAGAAGAGGAGGGAACTATTCTCTACCTTCTTTGCATCTGCCCAGCTCTCTCCCACAAAGAAAACTTTACTTAGGAGCTTTCTTCTATAACGATCTTATCTGATATTGATTCAGCGGAGAATCTCTCCAAAATCCATGTGGCATCACAATGGACTCATCGTTGTGGTCAGTGGCTTCAGCTGTAGAAGAGTTATCTGATGCAGGGTTCACTTTGGACCTCGATAAGACTAGTAATGCTGTATTAGAAGATGAACATGCTAGAGGATGTCACTAAACTGCTGTAAGATTTGGATTTTTAGTCATTTTTTGGCACTTGCACTTCAATATGTTTTGCGACTCTGGTGTTACGGTAATGAAAGCAGAACTGGATGGCTTCTATCTGAGGTTTGTGGAACTCCACTTTGCTTTCGTCTGAGAAAGGTAAGGTAGTACTCATCCAAGCCATACTTAGGTCAACGTTCAGCCTTCCGAGGAGTCAAAGTCTTAGATGGTTGATACCTGCACAATGATATGGAAAGTGCGTTGCTACCTCAAGTGCTTTCTCGTCCCAGCAATCTCTACAGTACAATACCGCAGCATATTATACCCTTTCAAGGTGTCTATCACAGAGAAACTTGGCACCCATCCGAAAAGACTCAGTATCTACTCTGATGATTACTGGAGAAGCTGGAGGGACAAGGGAGAAGTTGAACTCGTCCTTCATCTGCTTTGTGAGTGTCCTGCTCTAGCTAAGACCAGGTTCTTGATAGCTGTTTTTTTTTTTTTTGACAATCTAGGGGTCCTTAGTAATATTGAGGGGAGGAGCTTCCTGGGGGTCGTATCTGGGAGTCTTTTACAGGTTCTCACAAGTAATTCGTTATGCGCACGATAGTGATATATGTGAGCTGATGACACATGTCACAGGGCAATTACTGCTACTCTTCTATTTAACAGTTCATAGGTCTTACAGGCGGTCTTTGAGAGACTTAGCCAATCGACAAGACACTTTTTCAATGCTCGGTAAGAATACATGCTCTCTCATGTCCTTCCGTCCATTTGACAGCCTCGCTGACGTGTTAAACATTTGTCGGAAATGTAGATCTCCTTGTGAACACCTTTGCGTAGGTCCTTAGTTTAGTTGCCATCAAAACAAAGGTTCGTGAGTTGGGTTTACTCACCGTACCACATCCGTTTTGACATCATTTTCGTTGTTTGCTTCGTATGCCACTACATTACCGACATCGCCAATCTCCACTGACACCACCCTTATGCAATCAATGTCCATTTGTCAAAAGCAACATAACGACATCCATGGGCATTGACAAGCTCAGTTTGTTTTCTCTCCAATTAGCCTATCAAGTTGTCCAAAAAGATTAAGCTTCACTCTCCATCTGGCACTTCACTTTCAACAAATCTATCTACATCCTCGTATTCGTTTGTCAGTTTATTAAATTTTTCTCATTCTCTCTTCACCCTCTTTCTTTGCAGATGACAATGAACTCCGGTTAATTGCAGTTACACTTCCACCAAACGGTAAGTTTGCATGTATCACCTCCCACTTAAGCAGTGTGTAAGCTTAATTTTAAAATTAACACCATTCACTCGTATGTAAGTATCTGAGATTGAAGTGCTTGTATCTTGTGGATAATTTCTCTGAGATTTTCTATTTTTTTTTCTTTTCCACACAACACACATGCACCACAACATGATTTCCCATCATTAGCGTGTCGATTGGTTGTGTCAAATGTCGCAGGCGTGCCCACATTTGACATCGGTGATGACAGATCTAATGACCCACTTTGGCATGAGGTGCATTAGGGTTAACGTAACACTTGTCAGCTGTGTCAGTGTGCACAGAGGAAGCAAAGAGAGAGAGAGGATGAAAATTCCAAGCCCTGAGCAACCATATCATAATGAATGAGCTATTTACATGCAGAATATGAGACCGTAAAGGTGCAGAGTGTGGTGCTTGGTGCTCGGTGCTCCATGCTCCTCTTCCTCTGCTTTGTCATAGTTTTTCACACACAATAAGTTTCTTTTATTTTTTTTTTCTCGGAACTTATAGTTTTTCCATTGATTTCCACTTGACCGTTGCTGGCAGAGGGCTGTTAATGGGCCAACGGTGGCAAGTTGTTGCCACTAGGGGGTGACTTCAACATGGTCTCGTGTTCGGATTACAAGGTGATGAGTTAGGTGAAATCTATGGCTTCCATGTTTTGGCATTCGAGTATCTCTTAAGGATTAAGCTTAGCGCTTTACAATTTAGACGACATTCACCGTCTAGGAGTGCTTTCAGAAGGTTAATCCTAATCAGTTTACTTTGGACTTGAAGTTTTGTGTTACATGTATAATGAAAGCCGATTCGAGAAACATCTGTTATAGTTTCAGCTTGTTTGGTACTGGAAATCGATGAAGAAACACTAAGCCGACTTGGATCACTTGGACCAATAATTATACGCTCGTGATAGTGTGCTTCAATCTGGAACAAAACCAACAAAACGACTCCAAAGAGCTTATCTATTGGACAGACGTGCATACCCTGATGCTCTCTTTCGATCCTTACTTAGGGTTAACCAATCCCTAGTTCCCCTCCTCCAGATGCGCACTTCAAGTTGAATAAGGTCATCTTCTACAAAGGTAAGGTGCAGATTAGAGCGTTGTTGTCGATTCGTTCCACATGTCAAGGCCATCTTAATCGACCAAATGTATGGTTTGTCGCTGAATCACCTCCTTGAAAGCTTGTCGAGGCAAATGGGACCCAATATCTTACGAAACGACCGCCTCCCATAGGGTTCATGATTCAAGGCGGTGGAGTAACAAGAATGATTATGGTGTTACCCGGATACGTACTCCCCCGCTTAGCTGCGTTATCCGCATTGCTAACCAACAATTTAAGGCTTCAAAACTTGTCAGGAATGTAAGCGGGTACGGATAGGTAACTTCCCCTCTGAAGTGCCTAAATAAATCAGAAAAACTCGCAGGGCAGCTATCCGGGGAGCACTGTATACTAGAGCTTCCATAGGTGTTCGAGATATTGCCTTCCTACTCACAGCGATTGGCGATTGGTTTCATTTCTGATGAGATGTCGTTGTCAGAAGCGATAGAAGCACCTATCCGATCCGTTTCTTGTGTCCGTATGACTTTCAGCTTAATCAGACTGTTGTGGTCCATCGACGATCTCCATGTCATCCAACGGCTTATCGGCTCCGATGACATTTGTATCGTCGTAAGGACTTTTTTTTTTGATTGGAATGAACTTTGGAATCGTCGCGTCGAGTTATGAAGCGCACAGTATTGAAGAAGGACAACGAAATGGCGGCCCTTGGTCTTTAAATTTTAATGGAACCAAAGCAGGGTAAAGGCAATAACCATCTTAGATCGTTGAGCCTCCCATCCATCCGTTCATCTACCAACGCAATCGGTAGGTAGTCCCTGACCACCTCAGTGAAGGGCCCCATCTGTGCGGCGTTCGCCAATGATGCACGAGGTGTGGCTCAACCAGAGATCTCATGCCAACGGTGGTCCGACTTTATTGGAGACAACTGCTTGGTATCGGACTCTGTCTGCCTAAATTATTTTTCATAAACGGCATCGTCTTCTTCATTTATGACGATCTTGCCTAGATTTGGTGAACGTACGTGGTCTTTATAGCACTATCGTGGGTGGTGTCCTCGGCCACTGTTTTGGTTTTGTTGGATGTGGATCGTTGACACTAAGCCTGGTGCTCCCTTCGTTTGATGGACTGATGATGGTCTCCTGGCTGAAGGCTGGCAGTTCGTCAAGTTTCTATTTTCTTCTGCTTTAGATGTTTGTATATATTCCCCTCAGAGTCAGATAGTGACCTTTCTTCTAATGGTATGGCTTCCAGAGATACATTGCTGCATTGTTGGTCATCGATTCCATCGGTGTTCCTTTGGGATTTACCAGCTTCCAAAGTCATTGTCATTTTAGTGCTTCGCAGTGCTTTCGTGCGCATTTAGAAAATAATATTTTGTGGTTTCGATGAGAAATGTACGAAGATCTGAGAAGATGACCCTAAGAGCACCCCACTGGCTGTTCAGTCAACCACTCTTCCCACAGTCATCCTCGCTGGATGGGTGAATGGCACTTAGTTCCTTCCTCCTGTGGTAATGTAGAAGCCAACAGGAAGCGTATTTCAACCGAGTTCCTGTTGGTCATACGACGTAAAGCTGTTACAACAATGTCTAGACTTTGACTAATTCAATGAGGAATTGAAAACATAAAACAAAGTCATGGAATGCATCACTCCCAAAAGATTTTGCAAGTTTATCCGCACATTCCCTTGCCTCAAACCGGTTTTCATTAGCTCCAACCGTATCTGGAAATTCATTACAAATTTCACTTAAACCAACTGCACTCGGGGTTTTGTATCGTTGGCATCTGCAATCGTTGCAGTCTTCTTAATTGAGTGACTTTCGCTTAAATCAACCCGCCTGGCCCTAAGGCTAACCACCACAATACCTCATACAATCTCTTTTTTTTCACCCAGGATAGCCCGAGAAAGTGGTTGAACCGCAACAAAATAAATTGTTTAGTTAATTAAATACATGTCATATTTCATAAGAGAAAAACAACCTCAGATGGACGTCATCTCAAATGGTTATACCTACCGACGAACTACCAGTTAATCAGAAAAGATTGTCGCCAAACAACTTTCCCATTTCACTAGGCCTTTCGGATGTGACTTCATATCGACAGATAACTTCTGGTGGAGACAGACAGACAGATGGTGTGATTGACATGTGTCCAAGCGTTTCACTTTGCTATGGAAGTGCATTTCGTAGAGCGACAGGTTTAGGAGGTTCTTCGAGGGTGTGAAATGAAATATTAGCACTCGCACTCGCACTCGCACAATGTACATAATTAATTGTATCTAATCCCATTGGCCCTCCTCGACAAAATGTATCTTCATCCATCAAACGATGATTTGTTTCATATTATACCACCGCCGTCGTCTTTATCAAAATCTTATTCCATTAGGAGACTACAATTCCCCGGATAAGAAGTCAAAAAGATACAAGAATCGCACTCGAAGAGGAAACTGCCAAAAAAAAAGACTGTGGTTTTGAGAACCATTTTTTGTTGTTGTTGTTGCTATACAGTTCGTCTGTCCTGTTTCACTGTCTGTCGGGCTGTCTGCATGAAGCCTCTGATGGTACCATTGGAAATTGGATGTAATTTCTCTTCCTTCCATGTCTGACCCACATCCAATTATGGGCGTTAAGTGGCGGGAATTGAATTTTCTTTTTTTCTTTTTTTTTGTATCTTTTTTTCAGCAAAGTTGTGGATACATCATACTCGTATTTTCTCATTTCGTTTGTGTGATTTTGCTTTGAAATCTTCCTCTATACACTTCGATTTCTTTTGAATATGCAGGTCTTCTGGGGTGGAATTCATGAAAAGGAAAGAAAATTTCATTTAATGACTTTCGAGAGAAATTTCAATGATTCTGCGGGGATTAGACTTCAAAACATTTCAGTGAACATTGTTGCTATTGTTTGACTTTGAAGCCTTTTGATTCGCAGCTATGTGTCTGATCAGTTTGGCAAAGTGTGAACAATTTGTCTGTTTGTAGTCTTTTATGTAGAAAACCGCTTTCTTTCTGATTTTGACTGGCATTTCCAAGCGCCAAATGCATCTTTTGACAAAACTTTCACAAAGATATTGAAAGCAGAACGGAACCAGCGAGATTTAAGAAAATCCTTTCTAAATGAGGGACGGGAGCATAGTTTTACTCAAGTCATTTCATCACAGAGAGGACTCTGACTAAGCTAAGTGATTGGGTCGCAAAATACCGACTTTGAAGCTTCTACGTCTTAACAACCAAACACTTAGTCTATCCCCTGATGGAAGGTACCTTGGCGTCATCCGTGACCCCAAGCTCAATTGGAAAGGGTAAAGAAAGCATGCGTCGCTTTCTACATCAACAAGAAGCCCTTTGTAGGGATTTTAGCCCAAGAAGGTCCTCTGGATATACACTGCCATAGTTCGTCCCATCTTTACTTATGGATCACTCGTGTGGTGACCCGATTTAAGCAAAACCTACAACATCACCAAATTCAGCAGAGCCCATCGAACTGCTGGTATTGGGACCACAGGAGCGCTATGATCGAGCCTGACAGAAGCTCTTAACGTGCTTCTCCATATCCTGCCTTGAACTTGTACATCAAATACATCGTTTCGTGTAGTGCTATCAGACTCTGAAAATCTGGGTTCGGATCTTCGAAACCCAATGGCTCTTGATCTGTTGGTTAGGGATCTGATCTCGACCAGATCGGTCGATCTTCACCGACGGCTCCAAGATGGATCTGGTAGGACCTTACCTGATAGCCAATTCTACCTACCTACCTTACCTACCATTTCGTCACTAAGTGCAGAATTTTTATCGAGCAATAACTTAAGTCATCGAATCACTTAAGTCTGTAGGACTGGATGTCATATATAATACGCGCTGAGATCCAAAGAACTATAGACCTAATCCTCCCCTGGGTAAGGGATAAGGTCCATATTCCGAAGATATGTATGGAGATTTATGTGATTTTCGTACCTAGACCATCGTTTATCGTCAAGCCTGGAGGAACGCAATCCGAACATTCTGTAAGCCTCCCAAGATGCATATAACAAAGGGAAATCCGTTCAAATGGTCCTTAATCCACCTTACCATGGTTTTATTCCTCGATACCTCCTTTTAGGTTGAAAGCAACACTCCTCGGCTCGAAAACTAGCTAAATTTCGTAACGATTCATAAAGCTTTAGTTGCGGAGTTCTTTCCTCTGTCCAACACTGTGTAAAGCATCCCTTAATCGTCTTTCATTTGGAAGCAGTTGAGATGAAAGGGCGTTTCATTTTTTCGTGACGTTCTAGTCTCAAATTTAACATCCCATACCTACTGCGGAGGACAACGCAGTTCTACGTCACAAACCGTCAGTTTTAAGATATCCCAAAGACAACATTGAGAGCTGAACATAATCTTTCTTTGAATCCTTGGAACTTTCTAAACGTCCATCTAAACGCACACATTTTTAAGGAAGCCTAACATGAAGGTTGTTTTCATTCCTCAAAAGCGTCAAACCTACCTTAGCTTTACCAAAGATATATAACCAGGAGCAGTATTGTGCGTGTCCTCACGAATCTCAGAATTGAGGCTGCGATTGGCGCAAACAGGATTATCGATTCAGTCGCAGTTCGGAGATTCGTATGTAGGAGGTGTGCCCCAAGGTGCTGTGTAGAATCTGGTAGTAAATGAGCAACTTTTCATCCTAGAAGGTTAAGGCTGTGGGGTAATTGTGTATACAGCTGTCTTGATTAAATACGCCAATAAGCCGTGAGATCTCTTACTAAATGTCCTCTCTAAGCTCTCCATATGGAGTATGGACATGTGGTTTCACAGTTAACCTTTATAAAAGAACTGAAACCTCTGAAATTGTAGGTATGACACCACTCTTGTACTCGCAGTTTAAGCTCAACATTTGGGTCTCATTGCAGACAACAAGCTTAGGTAGAAACCTAACATCTTAAAGTGAGTAAAGATAGCCATCACAGTTGCAACAAAGCATGAGGAAGTAGGTGGAGACTACAATCACGGGCCATATACTGGCTCTATGTATCCATCATCAGGCTGAAGCTTACATATGGAGTCATCGTCTGGGTGGAGGGTTTTGGATAAAGCCATCTTTCGCATCGATCTCGACCGGGTATATAGATCGATTTCAATACGTATCGGCTGAGATCTCAGATCAACTCCAACAGCAGCTCTAGACACACTTCCATTTGCTACTACTGGAAATTTTGTAACAAAGAAGTGGCGACTTTCATAAGCTAGTCAATTCCTTCCGCAAGACACCGACTCCAGCCTAATACGACTTCTGTTCGTCAAAAACTTTAAAACTTCCATCTCGAGTTAGAACGGAGTCCCTAAGACAGAATCCGGAGAAGGTAAGGATGTCGACTTCAAGGACTTAAACTTCAATATCTCCTTCCGTCTGCCCAATCACTGGACTGTGGCTTCCAAGCGATGATTATGGCAATGAAGGAGGTATACCTACATACCTGGACAGGAGTGCGGCAGATATCTTCAAGAGATCGCTGACAGAAGCCTCGTTTTCCTGTGCAAAGCTTCAAGGCATATGGTTGTTCCGACTAAGTACAGAACGGTGGAGAAGAGGGAGTAAACATCGCTCCTAGACCAAAAAAATTCTCATAGAGAGCCAAGGCCTAGCTGCTGTTAAGAACGAAAACTCTTAGCGACCTACCCAGGCTCGTTACATATGTACGACGAAGAGCCATGTCTTAGGGTGGTTCTTCACACAATGCGGAGTAAGAAGGGATTGATATCGAAACAGCAAGGTTCCTGCGGCTGGTATTCGTAACAAAGTATCAGAATGGACCTATTTTTTTGACTTCTTGTGTCCCTGTTACCCTCTGTTATTCAGCCTTCTAGACACGAATTGATCATGCTTGACTTAGGCAGAAGCCTCATCAGACTCATATTGAGATGAGCCCAGCGCAGACTTTTAAAACCTCGACGCAGTAGTAAAAGAAGTAATTGTTGATGGCCCCCATCGATATCGAAGGGCACACTCATTCTTCTTGAACTACATTAGCTCGTCATAAACCCAGGAAGCATAAGCAAACTATAAATCTATCCCAAAATTTAATTTATTACCCTTAGCGGCTCACATAAGGTTCTAATTACCTCGTTAAGCCTTCAATTTGATACTCCTTCGCCGCCGCTCTGAATCACTAGCAAGCATCTTCAAGATACGATCACCTTCAAACTAAAAGAAAAAATTAAATTCGAAGAGCAACAGATAGAGAAAAGGTCAGTCTTCTCCATAAAGATCCATTGTTTCCGATTATAATTAATGATGGAGTCTAACTCAGAACCGATAGAACAATTAGCTCATTGCTTCCGGGTGTGCTAATGGCATTTCGAGACTTCAATTGATTTTTCGTCTTCTCTTGACGAACACCCATCAAATGGTCGGAAAACTATCTTCCAATCTTGAATACTCAACACGTATTTGGAAGCTATCAGCATAAGTAACCGCCCGGTTGATGTGACCTAAAAAAGTCACTTTCATCGTGACCATTAGTAGGCATCGTCCAGCATATGGTATCCACTGCCTAGGGGGCAACAAACTCATACTTTTCTCCAGTTTCCATTGTGAAACATTCAACATGACGCAGTCTTTTCTGCTGACCACACCACATGACACAGGGCATACCACACCATCTGTGTTGTTGTCCATGTCCACTGTGGCTATCTGAGAAATCAATGACCCACCCGGTTTCCAATGAAGAGTAGCCCAAGCAGCACACAATGTTGGCAAAGAAAAAGCAGCAGTCGTCAGCTTGAAAATTCCACGAGAAAAAAAAAAAAAAAAACCCGTTTCGAGGGAGGAAAATTGGGGGAAAATTACTACTATCAGCACGATGGCTGTCGTCCGGTTGGTCATCGCCATCGGTTGTTCGTCGATGTCCATTGGTGTGGCAATTTTTTTTTCTGGAAAAGGGAAAACATGATCGTGGCGCGAAAAGTCAATTCATCGAAGAGATAGATTGTCGTTGAGGTGTTACCTGGTTTCGATTAGGTTCAAACGAGAGATGAAAATGCGAAAGCCATGACACCTGCTTATGAAGAAGAGAAAGAGAAAATAGCGAAAGGTGTGAGTTTGGCACGTAAAGTGCTTGAGAGGTTTCATTCAATATTTGAATCAGTATCTGGCATGAGAAAGTGCATTCATCGTGGACACAATTGGCATGCCTTAGATGTTATACAAGTGTGACAGTCACACTGACTGACCGACTTTGCAGAGTCCTTCTTAAACTGAAGCCTAGGAAGTTATATCGTTGTCACAACGGAGACCAATGAAAGCACTGAAAGTTTGCTCAGGACTGCGACCCTTAAATGGTTTGAGTCTGAACTCATGCCGATTTCTATATCTCACAATCGCGGGCACGCTGCTTTCAGTTTACTAGACCAAGGTTTCCAGCGTCCTCGATTACTTGATCTTTAAACCGGAGGTTCGGTATCCCTTCCCTTCGTGAACCAGGCGGCTGGGATTCCAAGACCCTCTTAGCTAGAGCGTTCTCGTCTATTCGCTCGATGTGGCCGAACCAGTGGAGTCGACGGATTTTTGCTTTCCGGACTACATACACAGCTCGTAGAGTTCGCGGTTATAACTTCTCCTCCATTCGCCCTCCTCGCAGACAGGACCAAATATTCGACGCAGAATTTTTCTTTCGAAGGATCCCAAGATCTACTCCGCTGTCTTAATTATCGTCCAGCATTCAGCTCCATAAAGCAAGGCTAACAAGATCAGGGTTTTGTAAAGCATGATTTTTGACCTTCGATTTAGAAGATTGGATCCTAGCTGTTTGGACGAACCTAAGTGGCAGCAATTGCCTAAGGTTAACCTTCGCCGTAGATGAACTCCTTCACTGCATCAAGAATTACAACTTTCGATTGTCAAGTTCTGTCCTAGACGGTGTTCGACGGATCGATTTTTGGTCTCCAGCATGTATCTTCGCAAATCATAAGACCAACTCGTTTGGCTTGTTCTTGTAAAGCCTTCAATAATGGCACGCTGAGAACGGGTGATGATGTCGATATCGTCTGCGTACCTTAGCAGCTGGATGGATTTCCTCTGTGTTCACGACGGCCTTTCGCACTATCTGTTCCAGACAAGATTGAAGAAATCACACTTTAGTGCGTCAGATTGCCGAAAACTGGTGGGTGTTTGGAATAATTGGAAGGTTCTGGTTGCATAGTGAGCTCTCCAGCATGGCGCGACACAACCGGATTAGTTTCCTCCGGATTTCGGATTCGGTCAACGCGCTATAAAGTTCGATGAGATGAATGCTATCGAATGCGGCTTTGAGGTCGATGAAGAGATGGTAAGTATCGATTGGGAACTCCTTGGTCTTTTCGTCAACTTGCCGGACCGGAAGTTACACTGGTAGGTGCCGATGAGTGTGATGCAAAAAGGCTGTCGTCATTCACACTGTAAAAGCAAACTGGATAGAATCTTGTGGGCTACCTTCAGCAAGGATAAGCCTTGGTAGTTCTTGCAAGACATGGGTTCGCCTTACTTGACGAGCTGACAGTCCAGTGTCGGATATTCTTTCGTCCTCCCAAACTTTGATGCATGCTCCTAACCAAAACGTGGCCACCAACTTTGAAAATCTCTGACGATAAACCATTCGAGACCGCGGCCTTATTGTTCTTCAGCTTTTTTACAGCTGTGCCAGCTTTCTCTAGGCTGTATGGGAGAATTACTTCATTGAGGAAAGTTGGGTTTTCTGCATGCCCTTTTATTCTCTTCTGGTCATGCCCATCAAACTGCTGCTGGAAATGCTGCTTTAATACTGCGGCTTGCAGGTCCATGAGAAGATTCTGATTCCTGGTCTGTAGCCTTGCTCCAAGATTTTTCGTAAAAGCTTCCTCCTAGACTCTTCGATATCCTTGAGCTGTGAGACTACGAAGGCTCTTTTCTTTTTCTCTTCTTTTCTTCTGGCTCTGTGATCATCCCACGTTGCGTGAGTTGTACTGGTCTTCTTATAACGTTCATCTGTTGCCTTCTTCTTCTGCATGCATTCCTAATCATAGTACGCATTTCCTGTCGGGAGTGGTTGGTAGCCTAGAGTGGCTCCGGCTACTTCCTCAATGGTAGTGCTACATTGTGACCACATATTGTTGGTGTTACAGTTGAACGCGTTACAGGATTTTCTTCTCCCAATTTTCCTAATCAAATAGGTTCCACACCTTCTCAAACTTCTTAAACTACTTCAATTGTTCGACAAACTTTCATCTTTGACTTTGTAGATACATTTCTGTATTCCAGAGTCAACCTCATCTGCAGGACATGCAATCTACTTAATGACTACAGTGTACACACTTCAATTGCATTGCAATTGTAAACATTATCCGGACAACAGAACACGCATACACGCATGTATCCAGCATGCACCACTACTCAATTAAAAATACAAAAATTTAACCCTCAATGAACCCTTGAAAGAGTGCTATTGAGGGCGCCGAGGACTCCTATCCACTCGAGCAACCGCGTTTGATAAATCACTTGGGGTAGGTTGAGTTAAGTCGGCAGCGGACCCTCGCCTTAATATTAATTAAAATCGAACAAACATTGCGTCCCTTTGGTTACTCTGTGGCTACACTTGGTGCATGGACCGCAGCTAGGTTTTTTAAATTATAAACCATAACGAAGCTGGAATGGTTCACAATGGTCTGGTCTGGGTCTCGGGCTACTCAGGGGCTATCATTTGGTTGCAAATTATTCGATGAGTGGACCGTGAAATGAATTAATAAATCGACTTGTTGCCGATTGCATGCAACATAATTTCAAAGAAGTCGCCACGCTTTGTTGGCTTCAACATAAAGTTGAAGGTCAACAGTTAGAGAGAGAGATAAAAAAAAGGCGAGAAAGAGACAGAAAGATGAGAATGTAATTGAACTTCAATTTCAATTGTATCTCTGTAATCCCAATTCGATTGATATTTGACGATTGATTTGTTGCCATTGTCTCCGTAAACAATGGAAAAGTGGTGACAAGAGTTCCCAAGCCCTACATTTGTTAGACACGCCACCACCACACGATGGCTGCCAAAGGGAAGCCCATTAGTTTCTCATTTAGTTTGTCGATGGCTCGGAAAAGTGTGGAAATTCCTTCTCTCGTTGTGTGTGTGTGTTTGGTATGTTTGTGCTTTTATTGGCTTCACCCTTTACCCTTCATTGTTGCCATGGTATGCGGAAAAAAAAACAGAAACAGAAAGCAATTCTGCTGGCAGATGTAGCAGTGCCTTGCCATGCCGTGCCGCACAGTAAAATGTGACTTCTCTTGGGTTAAAGACGTTTCGTGGTTTATGACTGTGATTACACTCTGACTGTTGTCGATTTAAGTTGAAGGAAAATGGGTCAAAAGGTGAGGTGGCTGCTGCTATGTTGGCTCGTCATCATCATCGTCGTCGTTGTCGTTGTCGTTGTCAGGTTGGCTGTTGGGTTGTTCTAAGGGATTTTCATTCTCTTCACATGCATTTTCTGTGGGAAGGTGCAGCTGGTTCCCCCTCCCTGTGTGATGACATAGATTTTTTTTTTCTTATAAAAATAAGTTTTTTTCTCGATTTATTTGCAGAAATATAGACAAAATGGAGTGTGTGAAAAGTTTGTGTGGAAAAAATTAATCTTAAACCGACTGGGGGGACGAAAGGGCCCGTTTTTAGTTGGATTTCGGTGTTCGTACGCTCTGTTTACCAGTAAGAGGGGTTTTGACAGTAACCGGGTCAGAGGTGTTAAACTTGTAAACGTTTTCGTTTTGTAAATATTAGCTGTGACACCCTGTTATTGTGTGTGGTCCTATTCACTCATGCATTGTTCTATGGAATCCTAAGATGTAAGCTTGCCGCCTTTTGGCACCGCAACCCCAAAAGATCTTTTATATCACAGAAATCAGTTTTTAGCTAAGAAATCGACGAGAAGCTACGTTTTGGTTCTGTATAAGTTGTTGAGCCGCGTGTTTGTATTCTTTTTTCAAGGAGCAAGGACGCTCTTACAGAAGATTTGTAACCTTGTTTTGTACAGAACTAACTATACACTCTTTGAGTTACTTGCCAACTTCTGGTGTCATCCGTGCTGGTTTTGTGGGTCTTACTCGATCTCTTAGTCCGTTTGAGCCAGCGAGGGAGGGAGCAGCACAGGTTGGTTTGGGGAAACTGTAATTCTAAAGACAGGTCTTAGATCGAAGCCCCGAAGAAACCTTTTTTGGCTAGATGGTCAGTAATTTCAATACTCTTAATGCGTCGTTGGAACACCATGCTGAAGCACTCAGACACAAGACATTTCCATTATACTACCAGCGTGCACAACCCTTTTACTGTGATTTCAAAGAAAGTCGAGTAAGAGCTTCGGTAATAAGGAGGTTAGGTTACCAGCACTCATCACATTAGCCCTAAAACAAGCAAAGACAGGATGATCACATAGGAAGTGTTCCGCAGTGTCGTCGCTCTCTCTGGAGGCGTCACAGATAGTGGTGTCTCTTAACACTAACACGTTGAGATGTTTGGCAAAGGCGTAGTGTCCCGTGATAACGCCAATAAGTTTTTCGCAGTATTTTCGGCTGAGAGACAGCAAGAATGCGGTGGACTTCTTACAGACGTCGGAATATATCCGTTGATCTTGGTGATTCTTGCCACGAACAGTTGTGTTTGCTAGAAACCCAACCATCGATAGAAGTCCTAATCGAAGATACAGGCAAATCTGACGTAGGTTCAGACCTTTCCTAGCAAGCTCATCGGAGAACTCGTTTCCGGTAATCCCACTGTTTCCTGGGACCTACACAGTGCTTGGTAAATTTAGTCTTCCAACCAAATTTCAAATAGTAAGCTGATTGAGCAAGGCCGCATCTGAGGACGCAGATACTCCGTCCCCTTATTTGCGTTTCTAATGTCTTTAGGTGTGAAGATTTCCTTGAAGAGAAATTGCATCCAGATGCAGCAGAGAGCCACGCACTCACACAGTACGTGTTTCGTTGATTCGTCTTCCTCGATTCAGTTCAGTTATGTAAGTTATGAGGCTGAGGCTACAGTGTTCAAAGAGGAAGCTGGTAAGCCTTCTGATTTTATCCTTTTCGTGATTAACGATGTTCTGTGTGGTTGTGTTCAGTGGTCGGATGACCCTTTTAGCCTGTCTGAGTCCCTGAATGTTGTTGACTCAGTAGGATAAGTAGTTCGGTTTTTGTTTTTTAAGAAGAGTTCTAACTGCGGAATTAGGGATGCCTCAGAAGGGCTTGGCACCTATCAAGCTTTCAGAAGAAGCTTTCCTAGCTAGTTGATCAGGGATTTCGTTGCATTTAATGCTTCTTGGTCCAGGTACCCATCATAGTTTGACTTTGAATCACTTTGGTAGGTCTTGGAGAACATTGAAGTAACCAGAAACGGCTCTTGAGTTGCGATAATAGGAACTCAGTGCTTCAACCGCTGCTCGACTCTCGGAAAATATGTTGATGGTAAATCTAGAGCGTTGGACTGCACCACGTATTAATGGACAGTAGGCGTCCATTGCGTCAGATGGTATATCCATAAGATTTCAGTTAAAGGAAATCCAGTGCGTGTTATACCAAAAACCAGGATTTTTTAAACGGGCTCTCATAGTTTTGCCCGTGAGGTACACATTAAGGGATGATGCTTAATAAAGCTTTGCATTCAGAGCAGAGCCAGGCGTGCTACTGAAAGCCTCGTTGTAGCTGATAGCTATTATTTTGTTTTGTGTGAAAGCCTATTTCATAAGCATATGCTAAGGACGGTGTTAAAATCACTTCATGGAGCCACAAAACTCTTGTCAGTGATGAGCCGAATTGCGATCTTAGTTTAGGAAAGACAGTGCGGTTTTATATCAGCTGGCAACAATAGTACAAGCCGGTCTTTCTTTTAACTTCGTTCGCTCCATGTTTCTGGTATAACATGTGTTCATGAGTTTTTTTTTACAAAATTCAGCAAGAACCTCAATGCAGGTGTTGAAATTTGAAATTTGCTTCAAATGGCAACTGTCTTGCCATCCACAAGCCTAGAATTTATACCGATTGCTGTAAATAATAAGTGATACATTGGGTGTATAGCATAGGTCAGAAATGTGGGCTGGTGAAGAGGTGCAAACTACCTTCGCACTATACTCAGGTCTCTTTGGACCTTAAACGCTTCCCGCATAAAAAGTATACCATTCAACTTAGTTACTACATCTGTGATACAAATCATCCTGTAAATTTGATGAAATTGTTCAAGTCGTTCACTGTTTTTCGGATAGTTCCTTGAGATCCCGCAAGAAGTGTCGTCCGAAGAATTTAATGTAGTAAAGCCCGGTAGTGACAGAGAAAGTGGGTTGTATCCTCATGAATCTAAGTGAGGTTGCAATCTGCGGTCTGCCACTCTTACCTAACCTAACCTAACCTATCGGTCCTAGCTTTATCGAATTTAGGGCATAACTACCTTGTGATGACACAAGTATCCGGAGAGGGCCATCTGTTGAGTGCCTTTCTTAGAATTTTGTTCCCTACTTGGAGCTTGGCGGTATATTCACCGAGGAGTCGGCTTGTTACGGACTAAATGCTGAACTTCTTCTTACCAATTTATCGGCATACTCGTTCGCTGGTATCCCCTCATGTTCAGGGACCCAGAGCATAACCTTGTGCTGTGTTCTAAGAACTCTGAGCTCTTCACAAGCTTCGATGGTGTTGTATAATCAGTGGTTAGCGCTTTACTTAGATATTTCCCGACGAATCGTGGTATGACCCATTGTATTTGATTTCCAGCCGTCAGTTTGGCTTATTCCTAAGGCACTTTTCGCCGCTGGTTGAGAATAGCCTCTAATCCTGCTGTAGGTGTTGTTTCATCGCACTGGCAATGCCAATGCACGCTAGTTTTTGTAGCTTCGTAATGGCTATTAGGTTGGTGGTTTTGCGAGGCTGCCGTAGGTCAGTATGTGTTTTACTATAGCCGGGTACATCTACAGAAGGATTTTGAGATTTGGTCCCCAGGTTTTTCCAAACATTTTGCTGCACGAGTAGAAGGCAATCATGGCTTCTTTATTTCTTTCGTTGACGTTCAACCTCCAGTTTAGTTTCTTTTCGAGCATCAGTCCTAGGGAACCAGTTAAGGGAACCAGCTCGGTTTGACCGATAGTTCACATTTTCTGGTTAAGGGCCCATGCAATTCGCCCTCTAAGGGTCAGGAGGAATTTGCCTATTGCGAGCAGCACTACGTCATCCGCATAAGCTGAAACTTTGTTCTTGATTTGTTGGAGTATCTCGTTTAGAACTATAACCCACAGTAGTGGGGATATGACTCCGCCTTGAGGTGTTCCTCTATAGGCGTATGCTTCTAGTTAAGTTCCTTCAGCTTCAGTTTAGATGTGCCTCTCCATATTAACTATCCAGTTGATAACGATGTTGTGGATGCTCTTCGTACCATATCTGTTCTGACATTGTTGAAGGCTCCGTCAATGTTCGAGAAGGCAGCTTATGTGTACTCTTTTTCTTTCAGCGTTTTCTCTATTGAGCAGACGACAGATTGTAGCTCTGTTTTTATACTTCTACCATACTGCACTGCAGAAAGGTCCCCAGGGCGAAAGTTGCTTCGAATGTAGGTACATGTCAGCTGGTCTTTCGAAGGTTTTCAGGCCAAAGGGGGTGGGACTAATTGGCCTCAACTCTTTTGCGGTCGTTTGGCTTGCTTTACCGGCCTTGGGTATAAAAACCACGTCAACCTATCTCCATCTAAGGCTGTTTAGATGTACATTGGATGTATAAATCAACGCATACTTGCGAAACAATTAATCTCTCCAATCATCAATTATTTTGCAATTGCATAACACAAGTCTCCTGTTTTTTTTTACACTTTCCACAAGCTATTGGCAATTTTTCATCAGGCTGATTACCATTTGCTGTACCGGGAAAAAATTTTAAAAAAAATGTTTAAAACAACAAAAATAAATAATTAAATTTTAAAAACCTCTTTTGTATCTGCATCTGTGTCAGCGGTACGAACATACATTTTTTTTTTGTGGAAAAAAAAATTCAATTAAAATGCATCGTAGCGCACCAGGTGTCGATTGAAAGTAATTGCTCACGTTCCACACAAACACAAACGGTTTAACGACAAAATATTGTTGTAATCAGCATTTTTCTTGGAACTAATTAATAATTCCCTTATAGAAAAAAATAAATAAAAATAAATGCTTTGCTTATATCAATATTGTCCCCGACTTTGTGGTTCCAAAACACACTCGTGTTACGTGGAAATATTTCATGTCAACCTTAGTTCATTGACCGCACAATGTAGTGATTCCATTCCTATTAAACGAACATCAGTGTCGGAATGTCCTAAATTACCTACATATATACCTAGTGGTAGCATCCTGTTTCGATTGAATGAAAAAAAAGAGTTATGACATTATATCGAAGGAATATCCTTTTTAAGCACACAAAAGGCTTACCACAGTGGAATACTCTCGTACATCACCACAGATGTCGAAAATGGGCAAACTGGGGGAAGGTTACGAAAATATTTTCGATCCACAAAGCCCCCCTCCCCAAAAAAAATTTACGATTATTTATGGCGCGCAATATACCATAACATGTCAAAGGCATATTGAAAATAACTTATTCCCTTGGCCGCCCTAAAGCCTCTATTCGGGGCTATTAAGCAGAGTAATTGATTTTCGATTCAAATTTTTTTTTTCTGTATTGGAAGGCCATCCTTTGGGAAACATTTTAGAGACGGTTAAATGGACAAAAGATGAAGTATCCTTTTCAATTTTTTGAATTTTATTATTTATTTTTGGGAAATTTTGTTGACGTTAAAATGGATTCAGGACTTTGAGGAGTGTCAAGTGCCTTTGGTAAGATATTAAAAGGATTCCGACTTAAACTGCTCGGTCTTTAGTTCATCAATTGATTTGTTTTGCAGACATTGCTTCGGGACAAGAAGTTTCAAGCTCAATGTTTACGCAAATGTTGCTGGTTCTAGTCAGCAAGACAAAAAGTTTAAGCATTCAAAGCTTGATAACGTTTGTAAGTATTTTGAGTTTGTCAGGGATGCCAAAACTAGACATTGCTCTGTACAGCTCGTCTCTATGAATGCTGTCATATGTGGACCTCCAAATTCGTGAGTTTCTCCTAGACCTGTCGTATTGTGAATATTTGGTCTGTGTTGTACTTTCTTGGACCAATGAGGTGGTTAGAAAAATGCTTTATGCGATGTTAAGAAGCCTTAAACCTTTACAGTGGACGCAGTTAAGAGAGTCTTCTTTCTTGAGGATTGCGTCAACAATGCTGAGGTTCCATTCGTCGGGCATGCTCTTGTTCGACCATACTGAGTTCTTGCATGCTTCTTACTAAGTTATCTGTCGCTCCTCTAAATAGCTCTTCAACTAAACCGTCAGCACCAGTAGCTTTATTGGACTTTAGTCTAGATACAGTTGGATGTACAGAATTTTCGACTCACATCGGCCAGGTTGGATGGTTCATTCTGTCTGGCAGGCGTCGTTGTCGTTATACAATCAAAAATAGTCCTTTTCTATCCTGAGTACTGACTATGATTTCTTCTACTTGCTCGTGTTTGCAGGCTTCTGCTTGCGCTGTTTTGAATGCCTTTTTGACAGAGACTGCCATGCAACGAACCATGGATTTCGTTGTGGTGGTCAGAAGAAACCCACTTCATTAGAGGCGGCACGTCTGATGTATTTTTGGCAGTGCTGCCACTGATCTTCGTTACTTCATGTGGCCGTCGTAGGATCTCGTGAAAAATATTCGAAGCCGTACCTTGGCTACAACAAGATAGTGGTCCAAGTCAATGTCGGCCCCTTGGAACATTCATTATGCTGGAGGAATGCCTTGTGTCGATGGCAATGTAATTAACATGGTTGGCGGTTGATTGACCAAGAGACTGAGATGCAGGAACCACGTATCTTCGAATAGCTTGAATCCGATATAGGAGGTGGTCCAAGAGCTCATAACACTGCTCATAGACTAGGAAACTGGTCATAAGTCGAAGGCGATCCAAGTGCTCGTAGAAGCTTTATTTATCCTCTTTGAGGCATCGTGCGGATATATCAAGTTTATGTTTGCAAATTTAGCTTTGACAGAGGCTGTCATGAGGCATTCGTTCACATGTCTAAAACTCTTGTCAGTCTGTCTTCAATGACAAATTCGCATACAAATATGCGCTGCTACGGTAGCGACGTCTTCATCATATTTTCATCATACTTTTGTTGAAGGCCTTTAAAGGCCTTTGCTACTTTTTTTTTTTTTTATAATTCACTAGCGCTAAAGGGGTTATGAATACCCTTATGATGCTATTAACACAGCGCTAGTGTTGGTGTAGTGATTTCTGAAACTCAGGTGGTATTAGGTTTCAGTCTTTTTGCTCCGAGGATGGTTTTTCCAGAATGGCTGGGGAGAATTATTACCATTGCTTATAATTCGCAGTATTTCTTTCGAATATCCCGATGTCATTAGTACGATCAACACTTTCAAGCCATTGCCTACCCTACTGCCAGTGTTATGCCTATACTGTAGAGTTGACGTCAGCTTTTTTTGCAATTGACCGACTTTTTTTCTGTGACATCGGGATTCGAACCTGGAACCTTCAGCGTGACAAGCGATGATGCAACCACTACACCATGGCCACCCTTGCTCAGCTGCAGGCGGTCTATTAAGGAACCTAACATTCTACGTGTGAATCCTTATTTCGTTTGAAGGTGTCGGGCAGCATCAATAAACCCGTCCATACCCAAGGCTTCGTAACTATATTTCTTTGTTTCTATACAACCTCTAACCTGGAGGAGGTCCTTATAGGCCTGAACCCCGAATACATCTAAGTAGCCCGTATAAAATGTTCACTAAGCAGTTCGGCCTAACCATGTAGATGCTACTGTTGATTCTGTCTTGAAAATTTCTCCATTGCCTTCTGGATCCAAGGAAGTGGAGACACTTTCCTTCCACTCTCCTGTCATCTGCTTTCAACATGAGGTTAGAAGAACCCAATCTCTAGTTGAGGCACCCAGGGTTCACCGCGGGAGGGTAAGAGTAGCAGTTGGTAGACAGAGACTAGTTTGGAAGACCTATGGAAAACCTTGAAATAATTTGTCTACCCTTCGAAAAGAAAAACAATTTCGGAAAAGTGTCACAAATTTAGTACCCTCCCATGTCTCCCATGTCATATGTGCTGCCTTGATCGAAAAAAGGCGTAACAAATTGTACGAGTATAGGTAGATGCATTTAATAAGTTTCTTTTTTTCTGGTGGGAACAAACAAAGTTATTTTAAGCGCGCTAAATACTCTCAAATGTCAAAATGAAAACCTCGATGACAGCAGGTAATTGCCTTGTCAGTTGTTTTATAAATATATTCCTTTGTTACCCGTCCTGTCAGTGACACAATTTGCCATGCGTTCAGTGACACAGAACAAATGGCTGACTGGCGTGAAAAAATGTAAAAAAAAAAAAAAAATCGTAAAATGTTTCAACTGTTGACGTTGCGTCCGTTGATTTAAATTTCAAATTTACTGTTGACTTAAAAATTTGTTTTATTTTCTTTTTTGGTTTTTGTATTTGTTTGCATTTTTTTTTGTTACATATTTACCTGGACGTGCTTGTAGATAGAAAGTGGCAGTAGGTCTTCTGTTGTGTCGCATAAAAAATGTTTTTGGGTGTGTTTACACTTTGTCTGAAATGAGATTCATTTTAAGCGAACAGGGAGGGAATAACGCGTGACATAGGCTGGGTTGAGTGTCATTATGTGACACATATAGTTATTCAAGTGCAAAATGCGTCATTTTGAGGTGAAATGCAACTTTAGATAAGTATCTACCGTGGTTTGTAGCTTATATAAGAAGATGTCGCCATTAAATGACACTTATTAGCGAATATATTCTTGGAGGCTGATATTTAGGACGGATCCTGGTCAAAACAATTCGAGTTGAATACTTCAAAGGCGTTGTCTAGTTTTTGGCCAGACTACGACTGCGTCGGTTGTTGCGTCAAAAGAAGGGGTTTTCCATTAAATTTGTGACTTCTCGACGCTCCAAACTTCAAAGAACGGACTGTCTCGGTTGTACTGCTGAACCTAAATCCTCTTGATACCTATGTCATGGGATTGACTTCCAAAGCAATTTATGGTATTAAAGGGGTGGCTTACAGTTTTGGTGGCGCCTATCCTACGTACGACTCTGGTCCCATGAACATACCGTCTGACTCAATGACACCAAAACTTTGACTGCGACTTTCCTTATATTCAAGACTGACTGTGGCCAGAATCTGAGCCAGGAATGGACTGCAAAAGTAGTAAAGGGTCTGGTACTGGTATTCTCGTAAAAGACGACAACATTCGACCAAAATGCAACCGTCTTCCATACTTGTGCCATCATAATAGCCATGAGCAACATTGTAAGGAGTAGTTGGAACTGTCGGAGGATCCATCTGTAACAGCCCTTTATCCACTTCTAGTATAGTCCGTGAGTGTAAAAGCTCTCTGGAATAGGTAGCGGCAGAAGTTTCTTGACAAGATGCAGAGAAGCAGACTTCTCAGGTTCTGAACCAGGTTCTTTCTGCTTGGCCGACGAATAGAACCTCAACAGTGTTTACTCAATCCTCAAGAAAGGAAACTCCCTAAGCTGCACCAACTGTAGAGGTTTAAGCTTCGTCAACATCGCAAGTGGATTGTTCGATCGCATAAAGCATTTTGTCAACCACTTAATTGGTCCTTGGACTTTAGTTCAGCAAAGTCCAGCAGCGACCAAACATTCACAGTATGGCAGGTCTAGAAGAAGTCCAGGAATCTTAAATCGATATCCGCCACCCTTTTATCCACCGCATGTGACAGCATTTATAGAGGCAAGCTGTGCAAAGTAATGTCTAGTTTAGGGATCCCTGACAAACTTGTCCGATGGTTTTAGATGACGATGGAGATCGGCAAAGACCTCTCCGAGATCTTTAATGTAAAAAACGGATTCAGACAAGGCTGTCGCCCTTTTTCCTTAGCATAAGAGAAATGTGCGAAACTCACCAACGCCAACACCAGAGGCACGGTCTTCCAAAAGTTGGTATACGCTGACGATATTGATATAATCCGGTGAACTCAGCGTAAATAGCGCGGTCCTCAGTATTAAGACGAAAGCGGATAGGTTTAACCATCAACGAGGGCAGAGTAATCACTTATCCAACACCGATGTCTCGGACAGAACGTCGCCCTTGACATAAAGGTATAACTTGGAGGTAGTTAGGGGCTTTGTCAGAACACAATGGATTCTTGGAGATCCGAGTGAGGCTGTAGGTTAGTGAAGCTACCCTAGGGTCTTTGCCTACTCCGCATTCAGAACAAACGCAGAATTACTCTTGCTAATCGCTATTTTTTGGGATACGAATGCGATTGAGTAAAGTCTTCTTTCGAACAGCTAAAGGAACAAGACCGTCCAGCATGGATTTTGGGGTTCCCCTCGGTTGTTTTTGAGAGGAAAAATTCTTCGTTTGATTGTCGATTCCGTCTGCTTAATGCAGAGTGGAGGAGGAGGTACAACGACGAACTGCACGCACTGTTCAGCGACATTGGTCTAGTCAGAAGAGTCTAGAGACTAGTGCTCTTCGGCCGAGAGAGAGTCTCAGACCGCACCCTAGAGTCATGGCCAGTCGGCGCACTCACTGGAAATGGGACCTCAACTAACTTGGTGTACGAAACTGAAAGCAGCATCTATGTTGATTGAAGTCCAGATCCACTGCGAACTACAGTGCCATCAAGTTTTCCTTTTTTCGTTACGTCACGTTTCTTTTGAGTAATTTTCCAAACGAAAGTGAAAGTTTCCCCTTTAAAAAAGAAATGTATATTCAGTGAACCTCTTAATTATGTAGAACCAAGATCCCCCATGACACTTCAGTCCCATTCGCTTCCGTCCGTCACTCGTCGTCGTCGGTAAAGAATATGTGACAAGACATCATCAATGTCGATAATGATGTTTGCGCTACTTATGGGGCGGCACAAGACAATTTAAATTTAAATGCGAACGCCAAGCTGCCAAGTGCCAAATACAATTAAGATTAACTCGCAATTAACGAGTTTTTAATTTATTCATACGGATATTATGTCACAAGACCGTATTCACTGGTGTTGCCTCCGGTTGAATGACTCGCTGAATGGTTTCCTTTTGTATGCGCGGTGAATTTCCCACAGTTATGGTTTCGCAACACCGTCAAGAGTCTCAAACGCAATGCATTTGTGTAATATGGCCAGGCCCACCTTGGCTATAGGCTGTCAGACTTTGTCTGTGGGAAAAGGTTAGTCGAACTCCATCAAGTCGGAAAATGATGGTGGTAATTTGTGAAGAAAGTATTTAACGTCAAAATATTATTTAATTTGTATTCAACGGAAGGGGAAATGGAAAGTGAGAGGAAGCTCATTGGAATGGTTTGAGATTTGTGGGAAACAGTCCTAATTAGTTGGTTTATAAATTGGTTGCGTGTAATTTTCCATGAAATTTGGAGTTTTCGCATGAGAAAATGGAATTGTTTCGAGGTGCCAGACTCCGAGTTCGAATTCGAATGTAACGATGGCACAACATTCACCCATTGGCTGGTGCTGTGACTGTGAAGCTACATGGGAAGCTACAGAGCCTAAAAGATATTTCACACTTCTTATGAAGATGAGTATGTCTTTGCGAGATGGACCTTTGAAGGCCTCCTCCTCTTCTGAACAAAGTCGACAGAGTACCCAAAGTTGCTCTGAGGATGCATCTTCAGATGGAAATTTCAGTGCAATGAAGAGGATGCTTTGGGCAATGCGACTTTTGATTGTATGTGTGACTCTGCTAGGCGTCCAAAGCTATTGACTCGGCTACCATATCCTCCAAACTGGTATGGTTGTGCCAGAACGGGCTTATCCGCTTAAGCGAACGCTTCAGGGTCACAGTGCTCTGGGTTCCAGGACAGGGTTCCAACTCGTGATAACATAAAGGCACATTTTGTGTCCCCTGCCATGGTAAACTTTCAATAGCTCTAACGTCTACGCTCAGACATACGCAGATGATGTTGCCATACTTTCTGTAGTACCGTGCCTAAAAACTGTACTCATCACAGAAAGTCTTAGAGATGATTGACGAATTGGAATTAGCCTTTGAGTCAACACTCTCAAAATTGGAGTTAAGAAGGAGGATAAACACTCAGTCAGTGCAAAAGGGCTCGGATCTCTAATGAGGTCAGCGGTTTGGGAGTGAAACAAGCGAAGTCGAAGATTTTAAAGACCCCCTCAGGTTTTTTTTTGACAGACGTGAGGTTCTTTGGATTTATACGGCTGTGATGAGACCTTTCCTAGAATAAGCGCCGGTTGTTCCGTCGATGGGAGGGGCTTTAACGTAAATTTGTGACTTCTTGACGCTCCAAACTTCAAAGAACGGATGGTCTCGGCTGTACTGCTGAACTAAACTCCTCTTGATACCTATGCCATGGGGTGGATTTTTCAAGCAATCTATCGTCCTAATGGGGTGCCTTCTAGTTTTATCCACACTTCAGTTTTGGTGACACCTATCCTTTGAGTCTGCCCCATGGATATGCCGTCTGCATCCTTCCTTGTATTCAAGACTCACTTCGGCCAGAATCTGAGCCAGGACAGGAGTGTCGATGACTCCAAAACTGGTAAAGGGTCTGCTTCTGGTGTTCTCGTAAAGGACGACAACAGTAGACAAACATACCTCATGCGACTTGTGCCATCATAATGGTTATGAGCAACATTGTATGGAATAAGTGGAACTGTCGGAGGATCCATCTGTAACAACAGACCTTTATCCACTTCTAGTATAGTTAGTGATTGTGAAAGCTCTTTGGAGTAGGTAGCGACTGAAGTTCGTAGACAACGCCCAGAGGAGAAGACTTCTCAGGAACGTAAACTGCATCCTCGGTTACGCTTTATGCAAACAACTGTTTTTGTCATGATTATTCCTCTCCTCGACGTCTGTAAGAAATCGGGGGCATTCTTTCTGTCGTTCACTTCAAGCCAACAGAAATCAAAAAGTTGGCTAGCTTGTCAAAAAACAGCTTTCAAGTGTCAGTAGAGAGGTTATGGACGTACGAGTATTCAAGTTCTTATCCACTCTTGAATCCTCCGCAGTAAATATTGTGAACAGAACCGAATCCCTACATGGGTGCCAATGTCACATCAGAGATGCTTCCTCGTCTAATAGAGCAGTTGATACCTAGATCCTATTAAAAGACGACGGCTTCCGTGATGATTTCCTTATTGGACCCATCAGTATTGAAATATAGCTCCCTTGTTCCTGATTGAGCTATTGGCATTCTTTCTTCTGTAAATACAAATAAAGCCAAAGTGATACCTCATGCTCCAGGCCTCAGCAATGGCCTTCATCCAAATCAATTGTAAGGGTATGATTCAATCAGTCCTTTGAGTTGTCTATGGCCACTGGGTTGGAAGTTGTCTTGTTACCCCAAGTGCTCATTGCACTTTTTTTGTAAAATCAAACCCCGGACCTATAAAGTCTCAAAGTCTCAGAGTCTATCGGTCACAACTTCTTATGTCTTCAAGTGGATTGTATCATATGGTGCTTTGAAATCGATTAATACGTCTTGAACCCTGAAGTTCTCTGCATTTTTCAGAGGTTTTGACGTAACGTAAGGACATAGGTAGTTTTTTAGCGAGCCTATGTGAAGCCGGCTTCTTACATTCCTTCTTTGTAATTTGCCCTTAAAACCATTCGACTACTAATCACCTTCACCTCCAGATACGTCCCCTTCACAACCCCAATAGAGTTCTGCAAAACGAAACATATTTTTCGTCATCAAAAACCTAATGACCTTCGGTTTTCGATTTCAAAGCTTGCTATCTGAAACCATCTCCAACAACCCACCACTGTACTCGCACATGACATGGGATTTCTTCATTTCTATCATATCGCCCTCCACGGATAGTTAACCATAATAAGATGTCACACATTCAAGGTGAATTCCCAGTGATATACGACACCACAGAGCCGCAGCTACAAATGGAACAGCTTACCAAGTGCCCATACCCACTCGTCGTATATCATTTCGTTGAACAAAATAATTTCCCAAAACAGTAAACAAAACTATTTCCGAATCACCGGAGAGGGTATTCTGGTCTAGTTAGCACGGCATTCAGTGGCGCGCACACACAATACAAAGTACCTCAGCACAACCCCCTCCTTTGGGTGGAACGAAAATCAGTGATTTATTACGTCTAAAACCGAACTTTTGCACCCGACCAGAGTGGTGACGAAGGACGAAGGACCACCACAGCCCAGCACCACAAGAGCATGTGTTTTTTGATGTGTCATGGAATGTGTTCGCATTAATTACACTTGAAGTGTTTCCGGTTGAAATTATAGGCTTTGAAGGTTCTAATTCAATGAATTATCGCTCCTGGATGGGGTGATGTAATCAAGGAGCGACAAGAGTCCAGACTCCGATTAGACGAAATGAAGCCTTCAATGTTGTGTGTGACATTGATTAAGTTACAATGATTGTCGTGTGGAGTCACAGCAATGTCATCTTTCGTATTAAAGTTTGAGAAGTATCGAGACTTGTATACATTGTACACACAATATTCACTCTTGGATGAGTCCTAAACGCGCTTAAGCGTAAATAATGGGCTCTTCCTTCCTTCCGTTGTCGTTTGATGCCATCGGAGGGAATAAGCATACGAGCACTTCACTTCAAACTCTCAGTACTCTGTGTGGAGTTAGAGTGTGTATACCTTTGAAGCTTTTCTACACAAATGCAAACGGTGGGGTGTAGAGTATGTGCTGCAAGAAGGGGTGCAGTTAGTGGCTTCAAAGATTAAAACAACATATGACGATGGAAAGTGTTTTATGATGTTAGCCCTTGCAGAGGCTTTTTGCAGCGATTAAGGCATTCCTGAGCTTATCTATGGCAAAAATGATGCTCTACAGATGAATGAGCGTCTTGTTCTGTGGGGTCCACTGCTGGACGATATTCAGGGAATGAGAACACTTATTAGATTCCTCTGAGGGAAAGGTTTTTCGTTGGATGTGCTAAGACCTAGCAACTGGATCGAAATGAATCGGACGCATCTAGCAAAAGGCAATTCTGTCCTGTCGAGTTCGATTCCTAGCTGTCAGACTAGGGCCAGATCTCCACCGTAGAAAGGCAATGTTCGCCGGTAGCAAAAATCCTTCACGCCAAGGTTTGTCAGTATGGGCATATCTCAGGTTGGCGTCTTACTTCCATTCCGCCGAAACCTGATGGAAACTTTCCTAGAAGGCGAAGGTTGCTTTCACTGGCAAACATCTCACTAGCAGCCTCACTACTAGCCTTGTTTTCCCAGACAAAGCTAAACACATTGGTCTCACTTTAGATAGAAAACTAAGTTGCAAACCAAGAACGTATTGTTATCAGGGAAGCTACAAAGAGCAGCCGGCTTTTGCGTTAGTGGGGCTCTTAGTATCACCCCTTCAGCTGCGCCCGACATCTTTTTTCATCGAATAGCCATAGGTATCGTTGGTAAACCGCGATGACAGCCTTTCGATTTAAGGCCCCCTCTCCATGTTTCAGCTTGCAGACTCGACGCAGGTGGAAATGGGACCCAACAAGGGTTCTGTTTCCATAAAATAGGTTGGATCAGTGGGACATTCCTCTCAGTTTTAGGTCACACTTCTTAAATTGAAAGTTCGATCATCTTTGACATTCAGGGAACTGCTGTACATGTGCTGTTGTAGATCCACATGCTTATTGGAGAGTTCATTTGTGGAAGTGAGCGGTCCTTGCTTTGGTTAAGATTGATAAGCGCCAGGCTTTTTCTTACCAACAAATTGTTGTCGTGCGTCATTCCATTGACAGACACTTCTTTGGGCACTCTAGCTGTTGGTGCTGAAGGTCATGGCACTGCGGCTACTTGACTAGCAACCGGTCAAACGCGACGTTGATGTACAACAAGACTACTCTTTTGCGAGGCGTGACAGTTTATGGCTGGGTATCACCTAAGGTGCTATTTTCCAGTAAAACAAAGCTAAGGGCGATAGAATTGGTTGGACGAGCTAGCCATGCTGAGTGCTGATGCTATCAACATCTGGTGTGACTCTGTGATGAGACATGGTATAGAGGAGCGACAACGGAAAGGGATGTCTAAAATTAGGGATGGTATAGATTATTTCTAAGTAGAATGTGTCTAGGCTAGAGTTTTAATTTAAGATGTCGCTACATTGCGGGTTGAATCTGGGCCTCAAACAACAAGTTTCTCTAGCCAGCTCGCTTCCTATTTGCGTGCGTCACATGGATTTATAGATTTTTCGAGGCGAAATGGTCTTCATCTGCCCTACATGTCCAAGCCACCTCAGTCGTCGAACTAAGTTCATGTCGTGTATAGCGCGTGCAGTTCGTGGCTAGAGTTTTAGCAACCGTTCTGTCGAGAATATCATTAGAATACTGTGGCTGCGGATATCGAAGATAACCCTCAAACATTAATCAGATGACGGGCCATGGGCATCAATAGAAGGTCTTTAGAGCAATTCTTGGTAAAGGACTTGAAGATGTTCCCGTATAAAGTGCAGATTGTGCACCAGCTAATGCCCAATCGTGTGTAAATTTCACCTAAGCCCTCCTAAACCTCGGCGGCGTTGCGGATGATTTTTCATTGAAAATCCTAGGCAGCTTCTGGGGCACTGAAAATCCGCGTCTAATGCACGAAAAGCCATTACATCCTCTCCAAGTCATTGTTTGATTCGGGATTTACGGGGGAAAGGGGATTGGCCCATATTTTATTGAAGACAGCGGCATCAACAGCAACGACTTCTTGAGGTCGCAAATTGACGGGTTAAGTTTGGAAAACATGTAGTTTCAGCAGGACACGGCGGCCGCTCACACAGCACAAGTTACATGAACATTCTGAAGCAAGTGTTTCCCGGCCGCTTAATCCCGCCTTTTGGTGATTTACACTGGTCCGCAAGACCGTTCGATTTGACTGATGCAGGCTTCTTTCTTTAGTGATTTTTTTGAAGTCAGCCCATGAACATCAGAACATGATGTGGAGAATTTATCGCGGGACATTTCGCTGTCCCCATCGAATTCTGGGACACCCTCTGAAAGCGGGACATCTTGTCCTTGCGAGTTCTGTTTAGCCATCCCTTCCATTCAAAAACTCCTACAATCTGGATCCCTCCCTGCCACACATACTGTGTTTACACTGCCACAAGGTCATTCAACCAAGCCCCAGACTAGTGGAGCACATTTCAATTAAAGCGACACAGCTTCGCTGTGTCAGAAAAGCCAAAACTTCATTTTGAATAATAAAAATCGCACTCTGGGCTGCTAACACTCTTGCTCACACGCTAGATAGTCTCAATGTGCTCGTTTCATATTATCCCCCTCCGTGCAGTTGAAGTGGTATTTGTCTACTAATAGTATGCGCATTCATTAATGGTGCCATTCCTTTAATCTTCCTCCATGGAGATGACTTCATTATGTGACCTTTCAACCCCCCCACCATCCACTATCTCCATCTTAATGTCAACATAACTGCAAAACAAAAGCGAAAAAAAAAATGAACACAAAACGATGTGAGCAAAGTCATAAAAGAAATCCAATGGCAAGCAAGGATAAACAGGAAACAAAAATTTATCGACATCGGATGTCGACTCGAAGCCAGACAGACGGACCCAGGACACACAAACACACACAGGGATACACTATGTCACAGCAAGGATATTAAGAACTATTCGCTGCACAATCTGTTATCGATTTTATTTATCTTGAAAAGCCAATTTAATACAAAGGATGAGAGACGAGAATGCATTCACGTCTCCTGGAGACTAAAAACTTCCTTCTGGCTGACGTTATCGGTTCATTGGATTCCTAATGGTCGACTACCGGGTTTTGGGGATGGTTGAGTTACCACAAACTTACACACACACACACAAGGACAGAATAAATATTGTTTGCCTCATGGCACACCAATGGAGCGAATGGGACAGGACACACATAGTCATTAGAAGGGGAGCGAGGTCAGTTTTAGTATCCTGTGCGGTAGAGTATAGAATAATGAATGCATATGTCGTCATCGTCATCGTCATCCTACGGTGATGGGTTTCTGGACCATTTTCAATGGAATTCAATTTTCCTGACGATTAAATGGTTTGTGCATTGGCTGACATTAGGAACGAGTACTCGAGGCTAGTCTTTTATTGAAGTTCGTCGAGTATAGAGTCCATTGACAGACTGCCAGAAGGATGAGAGTGAATAAAGTTGTTTATGTGTTTTGAGATTTTTATAATCTTGATTGGCAGAGAAAGAGAGACAGAGAGAGAGGGAGAGTGATTTTTGGTTTTAACTTAATGTGTGTCCTCTGTGTGTGTGTGCTTGCTGGATGTGTGGCTAAGGATGATGGTGATTTTATGGAATTTAAAGAGCGTTCGAGTTGATTGAGTCTTTAAAATTGATTTAGGATGAAATTGGAAGCGGAAACATGTGGATTTCTGAACGGAATGGATGATATGGGAACGGAAGTGTTGTAGTTTTGGCTGCATTCATGGATCTGTCGTTGGTTTGGAACAAATTTTGTCTTCCTGTCGGGGTATCAGAACCCCAAGCTGGTGAACTAAGACACAACGATAGGTCCATTGTACTACCAGCAGGTACAACCCTTTGACTGTGCTTTCATCGTCTTTTGAAGAAAGTTGAGTAAGAGCTTCAGTGATAAGAAGCTTAGGTTACCAGCACTCATCACATCTGCCACCTGATACAAGCAAAGGCAAGGCCGAGACAATGACAGAAAATATTCCGCAGTGTCGTCGCCCTCTCTACGAGTGTCACAAATAGTGTCACTTAAGCCTAACCCTTGGGTGCCAATTAGTTGTCTACAGTCTTTTCTGCAGCGGATTTCTTACAGACTTCTGGAAATATCCGACTAGTTTGCCTGCATCCTGGAGAGTCATGCCACCTTCATTTGTGTAAGCTTGAAACCCAGTCATCGATAAGAGCGTTAACTGAAGATATGGACGAACCTAAAGTGGGTTTAGGGCCTCTTTTGAACCTTGTCTAGGATCGGGGAACCCATTTCCAGTAATCTCAATCCAGCCCTAGAGTGATACCAATTCAGTTTCAAACTTCTGCAGAGTCAGTAGTAACTTTGCTTACTGAAGAGCCTTACCAGGCGTAAGCTTCTTCCATAGTCTAAACGAACTGGCTGATACTAGCATAGCAGCCTCCAGCGCTTCATAAATAGCTTTGACTGGTTCTGCGGGTAGTTTTTCTGGAATAAATTGCCCCACTTACCTAACTGCCTCAAGTTGTTTGAAATCCCTTTCTACTTGTACGCGCACCACCGAAGGCAAGATCTTCTTCTACTGCATTGTGCGAGTTATATTTGACGACTTTATCGGACTAGATCGCCCAAGGTGTCCATAAGGTCTTCATGTCCAATTTCACTTTACAGCTTGTGTGTAGTTCGTTATTGAATCTTCTCTGGGACCGAATATTTTACTAGGTTATTTTACTAACAAATGTATTCTCAAACAGGCTTCGAAAGAGGTCTTGTACAGAGTTTCTTAAATTCCCTTCTCAGGCCAAAGAAACAGCGATTGGCATCGTTTGATTTTTGATAGCAAAGCCAAGATAGCTCCTCTTTCTCCCGATTCTTGGATGTTGAGTGTGCCTTCTTGAGAACTCCACGGTGACAGGTCTCTGACTTCTGTAAATATGATCGGTGTTGGCTTGTAAGTTTCGCACAAATCATTCAAGTAATTCGTTAAAGAAGTCGTATGACAGCACATAACCTTGTTTAAATAATTTTTTGACATCGAAGTACTCGGTGAGGTCAACCTTAGTGCAGCCGCGTGCATTTTTCATCGTCATTCTAAAAAGAAAGACGAGTTTTGGCAAGAAGAGATGTGGAGGATGAGCTTGGACTTCTTGGGTTCTCTCCAGGATCTGCCGAAGTGTGAAAATTTGGTGGATTGAGAATCAAGGACTGATAGGGGCCAATTAGGTTGTTGATGCAAGGCCTCAGGCGCTCACACAGTCTGAAAGATAAGATCTTGTATGCGATGCTGAAAAGATTGATGCTTCTGTAGTTGGCGCAATGGAATGGCCAATCGATTCTTAGATTCTTTTTACCAGGCAAACATTCGTCTGATAAAATCTAAGAAATGCGTTGGCTTATACCCTTTACCATGTAATCTCTGGCTGCTTTGAAAAGTTTGAGCGGCAAGCTGTCAGGTCCAGCAGTTTTAATTAGGTGGACAAAAGCTCTGGCTTTCCTTTGGTTGAGTGATTTGTTCTGCTCAACTGCTGGTCTTCGTAGCAAAATAGTCGAAACATGACTTTGCCTCTACTACAAAGTTTCCTTCCTCACGTCTTTAGGTTTCTGTACGGTCATATTGCGTTCGCTTGATGCTTTTAGCAACTCGTGATGACGCCGATGTTTCAGCTGATCAGCTGGATGTTTCAGCTGAGATTGAAAAAAAATCACATTACACACATTTTTTTTGGAAAGGCTCCTAGGGATATTTTCAAGTTTTATAGGACACGACTTATTCTCCGGAACTGTGGAGTATAGCAGGATAAGTTTTCTCGGATTTCCGAAAACAGCCATCGACTTGTAGAGCTTCAATTGAAGAATGCCATCAAATGCAGCTTTAAAGTCGATGAAATATGGTTCCTTTCGACTCGAAAGTCTTGAGTCTTTTCTAGGATTTGTCGAAGTGTGAACCTTTTTTTATATTTTTGATTTGTCAGAGTAGAACGTGTCGAAAAGTTTGCTGTAAAACGACTTATATCGCATCTTGTAAGCGTAAATAGTCTCGATAGTTTCTATAAGACATAAGAAGGGCATATGGACATGTTTTCAACTCCCCCTACTATTGTAGATTGATGGTATTGAGCTTGTTCTCCCCAAAAGTATCACACTCCATCGCATTCGTCAGTTCTGCTCTTCCGACTTAGCCTCTTGAAATCAAATTGAAAACCTTCTGGTTACCCTTCCCTTATTGCTCTTGTTTTACAAGGCATTTAGACGTTCATGACTTGCCTTTCCCTAAGTAGGTTACAGTCATTAGACACTCTTAATAAATTTTAAATAAAACAATCACGTGTCAAAGCATTTTCTTTTGTATCTAGCCTCAGGTTCAATGCTCTTCATAACCGAAGCTATAAGTCAAGCCAAGTCCAAATCGGAATAGATTACCTTGAACTTGATTTTACCAAATTAATCTCACTCATCGATAGAGCTTCGTTCCTAATAAAATATTTTTTAATGTTCAAGGCACGAGTAAGGTAGTCATTGATTGTTGTTAATTTTGTTAACAAATTTATTTAAGATATTAAGGAATACCATTTAAGTCGCGAACATAATTTAGTAAATTAGAGTTTTGTTATACCAGTGTCATCGCACAGTGGTGCTAATTGAGAACTTCAAGTTGATTAACAGAGGTTTTTCGTCAATCGAAAATGTTGTGTCAAACAGCGTCATCTTTTGGAGGATACGTGTTCCCAAAGTGATGCGTACTATATAGCAAAGCAATGGGTAAATACAAAGCTACGACTGCTCTGCTTAAATTTGGAATCCCTCTAAAGTGGTTAAAAGAATGGCCTCTTTTTTCTGTTTGGAGAGGGAACGCTTCAAGCTACCCCGGTCTCTTCGTCATCAGGCGAACCAACCCCTGAACTTGCATTCTTGCATTACTCTGCGGTGGGGCCACTTTTCCTAGCCTCTAGGGCCTCTTCTCTTCTATGGTTTCGGCAGATTAATGTATGTGCTGTTCTCTTCTCTCTACCTTCAGCACTTTCTGTTCCAGTTCTCCTCACCGGGTGTGATTTGGCCTACCTCTGTTGGTTGTGCTTCAAAAAATATATCTTTGGCATTGTCCTAAGTCAAGTCGCCATAATGCTATGATGGGGCTCGCTGTTTTTCCCATTTTATATAGATACTCGTTGAAACACTGGTAAGGAATTGCATGAGGTAGAAATTCACCTACCCGCACCTCCGTCTCGCTCTTGGGGTCCATCTACTCTTAATTTCTCTGCTTCAGCGTCCTTGCCAGCGACGCAGGGTGATCTTCTTGGCTTCAGCTGTTGCCGTTTCCTTTCTTACTTCTGCTTTCCTCTCGTATGGAAGAATGGCCTTAACGAGCTCTCGACTCGTCGTCTCTGTCTGAAACATTGCAGCTTTACATCTTTTTCGATCCCGGGGTGGTTTCAGTCCTCCAGATCAAGCGCTCTGGTATCCGCGATAGCTTGGTTTGTTTTTCCTCGTCATCTCGAAGTTGGGGGTTGTGATTCGAAGATCCTCTTACATTGGCCTCAACCAACAAGCCTCGTCAGTTAGCCCGGTCCTTAGCTAACTGCCTCCAGTTGCACACTCGAAATTAGTTGAGGTCTTTCTTCACTGCGTTGTCCCTCCGGGTTAAATTCGAGGACTCTCCGGGGCGGAGCGTTGAAATGGAAGAGTGTCCATTCGCTCTATATGTCCTAGCCATCTCAAGGGACATGATAACGTCGATGTCGCCCATCCTCCAGAGCCCATCAAGATCCTCTTGATCAGAGCATTATTGTGCACTCGCACGATGTGACCGAGCCAGTGTAGCCGATGTGACAGCCCATAAGGTTTGAGGTTGTATCTTCTGCTTCATTCGCCTTCCTCGCATAGGGGCCAAATATTGGACGAACAAATTTTTTATCTCGAAAGTCTTACTATCTTTTCTGCTTCCCTGCTAATAGTGGAAGCCCTCTTGGGACATTGCTTGATAGGTAGGCAAGGCATACCACTAAAACGCGTGTCTCCTTAAACGATTTCTTCAGAAAATGTAGGAACGAGGAAGTGAAAGAAACAATAACTCATCTTGTACGCACCCTATGAAGGCTGAGAAAGAACACCCTTGCGGAGTACTTCTATGAAGATCTTAGCGACCTAGATTAGCTTGATATTTACAAAATAAATAGCTTTGTCTGTGGAAGATCCATTCCATATGGTTTTGCACTTAGTGCGGGGTAGGAAGGGTGCTGCAACGATACGACTAGCCACGGTATATTCCTTGAGAAACAAAGGAAATTCGTCTTTAAAGGTTCCTGGGTGCTGTTAATCCCATACTCTACCAGTGTGTCTCTGCCTTAGTGAGAAGAGTCACCTACGGTTATGTCTGTCTAAATCAAGACTTTTATTTTTTATTTTTTAGGTGATTACTATAGTCTATTGTTGTCCATCCTCGTACAAACCTCTGGTCCCTCATCACAGTTCCCCTCGCGTCAGTTTTGAAAGTCATCCACTCTTACATACTTATCCTCGGCCAGAATGTTACACCTTCTCTGTGCCAGTTTCCCTAAGGAATCTGAGGGTGAGAAGTAGGTCTATACTTGGTATATCCTTATCTGACATTTGAAACTTGCCCAAATCGTGCTGTGCTCACTGGTGTCATCACAGAATTTGCAGAGGTCTTCTTCCACTATCTCTCGTTTCTTCAAACTTCTTTTAAGTCTTCAGTGCCCAGTTAGGTTCCATAGGTTGTTCTTGTTTTATTTGATTCATGCTTCGAACCTTTTTCGATTGTCGTTTCCTAGAAGTGTTTTAGCTAAACCTTGCAGGTTATTCCAGGCTCACAGTGTATGTAAAGATGGTACATCTCGAGAGATGAGTGGTTTCATAGCCTAAAATCTGGATGACCATCAAACTATCTTGACGTTTGACAGCTCCTGTCAAGCAACTGTCACTTCTTCCAAATGTCAATGAGGCACTTTGACTTCAGAACTGTTCAAGGCAATCATCTAGGTAATGTCGGTTCAAAAACTATCATTTTCGGGAACAATTTTCGTAGATCTGAACTTGATTTGACGTTCCATTCATCCTCTCCTTCCTCCTTTCACCATTATAATCTGATTTCACCTTTCTGAGAGTGGCCCATCCGGCTAAGGACAACGAAAAAGTAAAAAAAATGTCAAAATCATTTAACCATTCACGGGAGTGAAAAATTGGACTAAATTGACCTCATCCACTTAAATGGGTCTCGAGTGTTGGAAAGGGATTCCCATTACCACCTCTTCTGCCTTCCTTCCACTTTAGACATCTTTTTATTCGTTTATCCATAGGAAGGATGTCTATACCGTGCACAGCTATTTAAATAAAGCTTTTCAAAGTGGCACTACTGCTCGTCGTCGTAGTGATGGTGGTGTTGGATTATGGAAGAAGCAAAAATCATTCCTGATGGGCTATGCAAATGCCTGAAAAGGGTTTCCAAATTGAGGTTCGAATGAAGTGTGAGTGTGTCTGTGTTTATATTCAAAACCCCCAAACACGAATTTCACAGCCATGCCAACAGAATAATAAAACACTTTACCGCGCGGCGAGATGGAGCATGGAGCACAGAAAGCTGGGCTAAGACAATAAAATTAAAAATCCAACTATCGCCTCATGCACTTTATTTCGAAAATTTATTCCATTTTCTCTTTCAAATGTTGGTCCGGTCTCTGGTGTCAGATTGAAGCCCCTTTTGTCGTGAATGAAAAGGAAAAACTGGAACACGTCTCATCAGCTGGTTATGCATGCAAATGTTGGTATCGCTCATAAATCGTCATGACGAGGGCGCCTTCCACATCAGAGTTTTCTCTCGACGGACAACTTGGACATAATCAATGAATTGAACCTCATTTTTGTGCATTTGTCTTGGGATACAGTTTTTTTTTTGTTTCTCCAAAATCCATGAACGTGACCAAACTGACTAAGTGTCCAGAATTGAGTTTTGTTATTCTTTTCACTTTTTTAGGTTAACTCTGGGATTGCCCACACCCTCTCTCCCTTCTAGTTCTAGATACTTTTGCATAACAAATTGGTAAATAAATTCACTAACCGAATTTTGTGTTTCTTTTTGTTTTGTTTTGTTTCAGATAGACGAAGAGTCATGTGTTCATAGGAATTCATTTTGGATAGTTAAGGTGAGTAAGCGTGGAGAATTTATCAATGACACAAGCCTGGGGAATGGGCTCTAGTTTATGGAGCTTGCTTGTGGAGTTTACCTATGTGGCGCGACACATTTTGTGTACAAAAAAAAATTTACATAAATCGCTTTCGTTTGGTTCGTGAAAAGAACTGTGAAAGTGACCATGAATGATCTTGTTTTTTAGAAGAAGGGGAATTGGTAACCATTATTTGTATCTGCATAGCTTTGTCTTTACCGGGCATTCACAAGGAAACACTGACTCATCGACAATCTTTGGCAACGAATCATAAGATATCCAGGGACACATGAGTCTGCTTTCAAAGTCTTTCACTCGCCGTTTAAAATTGAGCAGCTACAGAACCAAGGAGTTCAGATTCGTCATTCACTTGCAGTGTCCAAGACAATTTGATCGTTGGGTCCTGCATCTGATGCAAGATCTAATATTCACACTGCTTTCCTACTTATTGTCCAGGAGTCGGCGCCATATACCCAAACTGGTAGAATCATTAATCTAAAGAAAGAAAGGTCATCAGGTTCGTCTTTCCCGATCGAAATTTGGGACCCTGTTGTCGAATCAAACTTCATTACAGTTGAAGTTGTCGTCAGTTTCCGATGGACAGATGTTTCCTGTTTGCCGACAGCTCAAGACCTCAAGACCAACTGCTTTGTGTGATGAAAGCATGTAACGATGTCAATGCCGTTTACATCATTCAGCAGCTAAAATGGATAAAGATAGCTAATGCGGCTAATCCGAACAACGAAAGACCAGATAAACTTGCAGACAATCTGCCAGAGCTACATACTCTCGTGAGACTTACTTACTTAATAGGCCTTGGAGGGTCTGAGTCTGAATGTCAATTCCATCTTTCACGGTCCTTGGCACGCAGCTTCCAGTTTAACGGACAGAGCGTCCGCAATTATCCGATCCTTAAACCGGAGGTCCGGTCCCCCTTCTCTTCTTGAACCAGGTGGTTGGGATTCGAAGACCCTCTTAGCTGGAGCGTTCTCGTCGACTCGTTCGATGTAGCCGAACCGGACGGACGGATCGACGGATTTTTGGTTTCCGGACTACATCCACATCTTTATATAGCTCGTAGAGTTCGCTGTTATATCTTCTCCTCCATTTGCTTTCCTCGCAGATAGGACTAAATATTTGACGTAGAATTTTTCTTTTGAAGGATCCCAAGACCTGTTTCGCTGTCCAGCATTCAGTTCCATAAAGAAAACTGGCAAGATCAGAGTTTTGTAGGCCATAATTTTGGACCTTCGAGTTAGGAAATTGGACCCCAGCTGTTTGGACAAATCTTAGTGGCCATAGATGAACTCCTTTACTGCCTCAAAAATTATAGCTGTCGATTGTCAAGTTCTGTCTTAGACGGTGTTCGACGGATCGGTTTTTGGTCGACAGCATGTGTCCTCACTCATCATACTGGTTTGGTTTGTTCTTCAATCGTCGCAAAAGCTTCAATAATATCACGCTGGGAACGGGCGATGATGTCGATATCGTCTGCATACCTCACCAGCTGGATGGATTTGTTCGGTGTTTACTCCGGCTTTTTGCACTATCTGCTCCAGCACAAGATTAAAGAAATAATATCACAGCGCGTCTCCTTGTGCTTCTTCTTCTTCTTAGTTTATAGTCGCAACAAATCATTCTGAACCCTGTCTTTACTAAACTCCCTCCACGGCGGCACTCTAAGTTGTTGATCTGGATATATCAGTAAAGACCCCAGACGATTTCTCACGACGAATTTGGATGTTAACATGCGAAGACACGTCCTTAGTCAAGACACTAAGACTTTCCAATTCGTATGACTCTTTGATCTAGCCATTTCCTGAGGTTTCCGCTTGAATTGCAGGAACCTGAGGGTTCCTTTACTTAGTTTGGACTTCATTTGACCGCGGTCTTATCTTTTATTCTTCGTGTTCGGCTGTCAGACTGTGAAAGCATTGTGAAAATTGCAAGTCTTCGGAACAGGTTTGGAAAGTGAACACAGCATTTGGAAGTGAACACTACATTTTTCTAGTGTTAAAGTTGAGGCATGCAGCTTAGTTCGAAGCTAGACCTGCAAGATGTGTGTTCGTATTGCACCAATACAGTGTATAGTCCAGCACCTACCTATTATTTGGATCGGTAGTTCCAGAGCTTGGCTTATGGGCTAAGAGTTAACACGAATCGCAATCGAAGCATTCCCCCTTCCAACTATCAAGGTCATCTGCTTCTATAAGTAGCCTCAAAGCATAGTCGAATACTCAATTCTCTTTCCTTATCAGCGAACGTCATTCATGACCTATAGTCATTACCAACAATAGTCCTTTTTTGGAACTTAATTTGAAAAGTAATCCCACTCCAATCCAGCCACCCCTAAAAAAAAAAGGTTTCGTAGGAGTTTTGTTTGCACTTAAATTCGCAAACGTCATCACTTAATTTTATTCATATTCCACCCACATTAACTGTTTGTGAGTGTCTATGTACACAGAATTTCCCGTCTCCTTGTGACACTCTCAGTCCTTTTCTTAATCCTGAGAAGTTACCTTTGATTATATAATAAGCCAATTTCACGGCAAGCGGTCAGGTACACCATTACAAGTTTACACAAAAAAAAGTCCTTGTACCTATCTCATTTTTTTTTCTATGAATTAACCACAAGTCCCTGTCCTGCCTCACCACAAACCACAACGGTCGAGGTAAAGTTGCAGCAGGAAAAGTCCTAAAAATACGAATAAAAAAAAAAAAAACCATTCAACTCTATTTACGATTTCATTAAAGGACGACAGACTGGACAAAAAAAAAAAAAAACTTCCCCGCAGGGCAGACCTCAAATGAAAATATTATATTTTTTAAAAATTTTTTTTGTATTCCTCTTCCCCATCATTTTCGCCGCGTAGCGACTACGAATGTATCCTTGAGCGATAAGGAAAAACTAAAGTAATCTCATTAAAAGTCCTTTTTTCCTTTCAACATTTACTTGTGACTTTGCATTTAGTTGTCTCTCTTGTTGGTTCATTTTGTTTCGTTTACCTATAACTCCTTTTCGGTATTCGCCATTTAACATATTTGTATGGATGTGTGTGTAACCACATCTACACCTGTTTGGGGACATTACTCTATCAACAGTGTAAACTCGTATCAGCAACAGTAAACATAATTCTAAAGTAAAGAAAAACTAACCCCAACGAAACAAAACATAGACATAGAGAGGATACGACAAAAAAAAAGGACACAACGACGAAAAGTATCACAAAGCAACGGGAAGCATTTCGCTGATGTTGTAGAAAAAAAAAAAAATCTTTTGGAACTCGACCATAATGCTCGTGTTACCAAGGACAAGCAGAAGGATGAGGAGAAGAATGAGCAAAAAACGAGGTGTAGTTATGTTAACGATATCCTTTAGAAAGCAGACCGATGCGGTGGTCCTTTTATATGGTGAAAGTCGGATAAAGTTAAAAGCTTACATAATTTCACACAAAATTCCATTGGGAAGAGCGAGTTCTGTTTCTGTTCTGTGTGTGGTTGAGTAAATAAAGAAAAAACAATGAACGAAGGAATAGACGAGGAGAAGAGTTTTTTTTTTTGAAAAGAAAAACGACAGAAGACAGATGTATTATGCATAACAGGTGAATGCGCATGACTATGAGAGAAAGTTCTGTCAGAGATTCGCTCTTATATCGTAGAAATGAGCTTTTATTAAGGAGAAAAGCTTTGTAAACACTTCATCAGCAGTACAGTAGAGGGCATAGAATAGTGACACTTTGGTTAGACAAAATAGTATGAGAAAGTACTTTCGTACAATTCTACCAACTGCTGCTATGTCATCTTGGCCTTAACACCATCATAAATCTTTGTACGAATGGAAGGATACATACATCGACTTTTATACTCAAGAAACTTTGACTTAAAGGCCTTTCGACGGGGTCACTTATTATTGCTTAAAACATTGGAGTACGACATGAGCCTTCAGTAAGATCCCTTCAAGGGTTCTACCCACAACCTACTGCCAGCGAGATGCAGCCACCTCTTCAACCTACCCACCTACCCACCTTTCAGATGATATGCTACCCAATGACTGTTTTAAAAAACCATCACCATTTCGTCTGGCTTAAGGACGAAAGGATCTGAAATGCGTGGACTTTTTGCTTAGCTTTGGTATACACTAGCCTTTGCCATCAATAAGTGTGTGGAACTTAACCAAGCTTCCTACATTTTGGTGGAAAACTATCTTTACCTTCTCCAACTGTTAAGTTGTCTCGTCTCGAGTTGTCTGTCATCAAATCCAAACTAGTCCTAGAAACTTGCAAGATGGGAATATTCTGGGCAATGGATACCTGACCATAGTGGACTTGGAATGAAAAAGCCGACTTAAAAAATTCATTCATTGGATCCGAACTCTCATGTGCCGTAAGCAAATCGATCATCACAAGACGTGCTAAAGGTATTTCCAACAAGAATTCAGAGAAGCCTAGCTAAACACACAGGACGAGCATAGGTTTTCTTAACCATTCAGTTTCATTATAAATCCCAAACTATCGCCTGAATACGCATCTAAGTCGCATGAATCTCGCAGCAAATTCAAGCTTTAGACTCTTCATTGAGAGCAAAGAGACCTCTCTACACATTCAATCTTTGGTGGCGGAGCTATTCTAAAGAAACAGCTTGCTGCCATCCACCCAGAGTAGGTTCTTAACATCCTGGCAACCAGCGAGACAACCAGTTTGTCAAGTAAGCCTCAGCTCAAATCTAGGACGAATCAGTGCCGGAACTTGAGATGTGTTAGTGGTAAATGTTCAAAGTTGAGAGGAAAAAGCTAAAGTTTCGAAAGTTGGGCGTAAATTATATTTTCTGCCGAAGAAATTCAAGTGAAACTCCTTTAACTGAGATGGAACTACATACAGAGAGTAGTCTGCATTCTTTCTCTTCTTAGCGACGAGACGTCGAAGAACATTTGTGTGGTTCTTGCATCTTCGAAAGTCATGCTATCTGCGGTTGTGTCCACGAAAAACTCAACTTTCAACGGAAATACTTACCGAGGAAATAGCTAGACTTGAAATAGGTTAATGTCAAGTTTCATTTCTTGGAATCCGATTCTGACTGACGAATTAATTAAGAAAGGTCTTGCAATTTCGTAAAGCAAGGCCTAAAACACCTTCGTGCTGTGTATGGCGTTGATAAGCAGAGTTCGTCTTTAATGTTTCTCGCTTTAGCCGTGGTTGACTTATACATTTTCGACTACAGACAGCTGATGTAGCTCAAGTAGTTATTTCGTTGGACTGACTTCTGAATGTGATTTGAAAACATAGTGCGACCCTCTGAAAGGCTGTAATGACTCATAGAAGTGTAGAAACAAAAGGGTAAAGCTATTGCTCTGTACATGCTCTGTACTTGCTCAATCCTTCAAACTAAACAATAGTTCAACATCATTGAACTTGGAGATCTGTACCCGAGTCCAGTTTTCTTACTTATTCCCAAAGAAGGCTGTTCTTCTTTTCTTTATCATTCTGCTCCAGTTTTGGTTGACCAACTTCTCAGGGTTCTTCAACGCAAATAGGACCGAATATCTTGTGAAGAATTTTTCGCTCGAAACAACCAAGAATATCGTCATCCATCTTCGATAGGATCTATGCTTCAGCGCCCCCAAGTAGGGCCTGACTACTTAATTGCCTTCTCAGCCAAAAAAGCCAATGATTGGCAAGAGTCATTCTTCGTTTGGTTTCCAATAAGATACCCTTATTTAAAGTAATAGCAGAGCCAAAGCAAGCAAAGTCCCTTACTACCCCGTCGTCGATGTTGTGTGACTCTTCTTTTCGGCAGCAAATACTTTGTTTGGCCTGAACGGTGGCCGCTAAACCTATTTTGGAGCGGGTTCGGAAAAACTGGACATGGTCGGTCGTCGGTCTCTATAAATTCTGTCAAAGGTGGCCCCAAAATCATTGAAGACAGGCATGGTTGGTGTCGAAAACTTTCTAGAATAAAATGGAGTAGAATCCAGATATAGCGATGATCAGGGGACCGACCGACGTTCTAACCGGACAACGCGCAAAACGAACTGGAAATTTTAACTTTTCTATTGTATGCAAACATATCATGTTTTTGTGTCTCTTTATCTCTCCTTGACTTATGTATGTTTGACTACAGAGCATGCTAAGAGCCTTGATTTCAAGTTCAAATCTCAGTACCTACCAATGAAAAAATTCTAAGAGCATAGTTTGCCATGAGCAGCTTCTAAATCCGAGTTTGAAGTTGGGCTTTCCCTTTCTTTCCTGCTTTACATCACCTTTACCTTGCATTGGTAACACCATCCTAAAAGCTTTCTTTAGAACAAAATTTAAAAAGCTCCCCTGCTATACTTCCACAAAATGAAATTCTCAGGACACCGACACGACGAATTAACCCAATTCTTCTCATACGTCATGGAAAAAGCATACAATCCGCTTTACTCGTCCCCGTTTTTTTCTTTCTTTTTTTCTGTAATCCCCAACCTTCAGTCATGATTTATACATGACGTGCGCGTGGTTCTCCCTTCCATCTCATCCTACCCTCGTGCAAAGGCGGAAAAAAGTATGCAATTCCTCCCAGAATTCCAACCACGATTTTGACGACTCCCACTCCTTATTCCCGTGTACAACCAGAAAGCTCTCGCGCCCATCTGCTGCTACTCCTGATTCTTGGGGAAGTATACCATAAAAAGAAAAAGAAAAAAAAAAACCGTTCCATCATCATCCTGTAGTGCCCCCAATCCGTACGATATTCCATACGACCAACATAAGTCCGCTCTCAGTTTTGATACATCAATTGCTTCGGTTGGATCAAAAGTACGGACCACACCGGTGTCGTCGCGAGATTATTTCACTCCGACTATTTGTTCTGTTTCTCTTTTCCTTTTTTCTTATTTTTTTTTCCCCCTTTAGTTAGTGGTCCTTTAGTTTTGCTTCCTGTTTCGCAACAAAAGCGATTGGAAAAGAATTTGCATCCTTTTTGTGATCAATTGTGCGTAAATGAGTATGTGTTGGTTGAGTGTAGTCCATTTCGTGAAAATAAAAGTGTAACCGTGGTGATGATGTGCTACCTTGAGTTTTTTTTTTTTTTTTGAAAAAAGATAATTTTCTCATATGAAAAGGATATCAACTTCAGTTATCCTTTCTTTGATGGCGAATCCCCTACTTCATTGCAAGTACTACGCACTGGAATTTATTACAAGGAATCCTCCTCATGCTTGTATGGAAGGAACCACACAATCCAACGACGATGAATTTTCGTGTATACCCACCTTCTCCGAGGACGAAAAAGAAGAGGAACAGGGAAAAAAAAGGATATTTCAAGTTATTTACTTTCTTGAGTAATTGCTACTTACTTGAGTGTGTGTACACTGATATTAATAATGGAATTATGTTACAACTGTGTGGTATTTATAGACCCTCCACTGACAAACGAAAACTCACAAAAGATGACCTCAAGTTTGGGGGCTGTGTGTGGTCTTAAAGCTTTTTTTCCATTAAAAGTCAAAAGGCACAGTTAGGTATTTCTTTAATCAGTTTAGTTAACATCGAATGGAGGACATCATTTGAAGTTGATTTCGTTAGACAAAAAAAGGTGAATCCTTGATTGGGTTATACATCTTTAATGATGTTGTTGAGGAAACGACTTGAACGTGCCTAGAGGGCACACTTGACAAAACTGGACTTGGACTTGGCAATCGTTGAAAAATCGAAACGAAAAAAAAGGAAACGTAGTCATCAACGAGTCAAGGATATACGCACATAATCGAGGAAAATGGCTTAAGTTTACATCCGTGTTGATAGGTTAGACTTGAGTTGGGACGTGGAAGTGGGACAGACGTATTAGGATTAGAATTAGTTTGATATCCGCTTGAGGTGGGCTATCTACTGGTAGAATGGTGTTTCACATCACTCAAGATGGCGCTGCAATTGGACGGGTGATGTCCCTTTCAAGTTGTGTGCGCCACATTAAGTTCTGGAACCGTCAGTAATAATCAGCTAAGCTAATCAACCTCTACCACATCGGTTCCAACCAACAATCTGTTAAGCCAATCACAAATGAAATAACTACTTCACAGTACCGTCACCCTCTGAACAAGTGTCGCAGACACTGATATCACTAAATCCTAGCACAAGCCCAGTCTTTACTACTTGAAAACAGCAAGGGTGTCGCAGACTTACTATTGGGAACCATTCACTTGGTCTGTCTACATCCCAGAGAGTCTGTTGTGTTTTTACAAAACCCAACTTGGTTTTTCCTGCACATTTTGGCAGGCCATCTGAATCTTTCCATGTCCCGACCACAGCTTGTTTGAGATTTTATTTCTTGTGACACAGTTGGGTCTTGAGAAAAAGAAAATGCAGTCTTTCAATAGAGCTTAGCCTAGTCCTGCAATATCAATCTAGAAAGACACTTGAACAGGGTTTTTGGGCGCAGTCTGGTGGTCTCTACAGACTCAAATATGTCATTGCTTTAGCAGCTGATCCCTGACTCGTCTTCGATGACAAAATCCTTACACTTGGCACGGGGAATTTTGGCTTTCAATCCACAAAACAGGAGTCGTGACATTATTGTTGTGCAATTCCTTCGTGTTTCGATATAGACCTCTGGTGACATCTGTTGTTTGTTGGTTTGTGTACTTGCTATGCATTTACTTCCAAATGGTGAGTTTCTTAGCTTATTATGCTTTTGCCCACGAATACTGTGTGTAGGACTTGATAATTCCTCGACTTATAGCCTCAAATTCAGTCTTGATTCAGTTCAGTAGCACGTTGCCCTTATTAGATTGAAGGTGAATAGTGACAGAGCAAGAATGAATGAATAAGATCTTCTTGGCCAAAGCGCTCTTCATATCCTAAGCACAACAAGCGCTGAATACGCTACGTTGGTCCTTTATACAAAATATGCACAAGAGAGATAAACCTTCGGCTTAAGTCACTCTATGCATTTAAGGGATAATCACTTTGATGCATATTTACTAATCGGATTGTGCATTGGAGAGGATTTTGAGACGCCCAGCTTTGTGTTTATATGGACTTTGCTGAATCCAACTAGTTAGGGTAATAGTCTCTACTCTTATGCTGAATGTTGTTACAGAAGTGGTACTTGTGTGACTGATTTGTAGCCACGCAATGTTCGAAGGAAAGTATTTCCACTAGGAGTAGATGCATCACCAAGTGTGAGGTATTCTTGATCTTAGCGATGTCCGGATACGTTTGTCTGCTTCTTACTCATGCCCACAGCTTCTTTCTAAGTCATGTTTGCCTTGACTACAATATTCTGGGTCCAGTTTTGACAATACTAATCTAGCGGTGGCTAAATTTCTGCAATTGAGTACTTGGCACAAGACATCAGCTTGAAAATATTCACTCTTATGATCTTAAAGCCTCTTAAAGTCGGTTTGATCGGTACAGAAGGATCAAAAGTGGTTCCACTTGTACACTAATTATAGTATTTTTAAGCTTTCGTTGAAAAAGTTTCATTTAACTGGCACTGACACTCGAGTTTACTGTTTCCTACGGCTGAAGTGACTAATGCGACCTGTCTTCACAAAGCTCATTGCATTTCTTTCATTCTATATTCAAATTTACTCCCAGATCCTTCCAGGCTGGATCTAGGCAACTACTGTCTTACATCCTCAACAACCTACATCATCAACCAGATACACGAGTCGTGGTAACAAAAAGGCACATTCTAGTGCTACATGGGTTCATTTTGAACCGCCACTTCTACCTACCTACCTACCTACCAGGTCCTTCAAATCAGAGAAAACTAGGTCGAGTCTAGGAATAGTATGCAACCGCGCTATTGCCTCTGAACGAATGCCGCTATTGCTTTGCTCTTGAAAGCTCTATAAGTGCTTAAATATGAACTTTTCCTTTCCTATGCGATATTTGGAGCCCAAAGTAACCATTGCCACACAAAAGACTCAAATAAAACCCTCAAATCTTCAATGTCGAGCTCAAGTCAGTCTTAGGCTTTGTCTCAAGCCGAGTTCATGGAGTTTTCTGTCTGTTTTTAGCGTTCGGCATTGACCTCTGTTTAACAAAATTGACGCCATCCCATTTGCTGATTGTTGCGTATACGCAGTGTATACCCGGAATAACTTAGGGTCAATAAGTGGATGACAAGCCACGTAGTCTGCATTTTCGGCTGCAAATCCATACCTTCCTTTAAGTTTTCGAGCCAAAACTTAAGTTTTAAGATCCTTCAAAGCTATTTGCCTGTCAGAAAGGACGGTAAGTGTTTCCCATTACGAACCATTATGGCTGAGATTTTTACGTAATGAGTGATTTTCTTAGTGCAGACAAACTCCAGAACCGGTTCGTGTCCCAGATTCGTCTGTTCTCTGAACTTTTATACGGATGTCCAACAAGAAAAAAGCCGTCACAAATAGAGTCATGTACAGAGGACTTCTGACTGTAAACAGGCCTTTCCCAAGGACTGTAATCCTGATTGAGACTTTATTTTTGAGACTGCCATTCAATTCCTACATCCGCTTCCTTCCAGGAGACAGTTCGTTAGATTAGGTACGAACAATTTTTGGACAAGTGGTTGAGTTTAAGTAACTGCCTTCACTGTAAGTCTTCCCTACCTTAGGATTTTTTTTTTGAATTTTTAAGTCGACTGTTGAAGTTCGTGCTAGAGCTCCTGAAGTTTTTGTCTTCTAAACAAGACTTTTGTTTCATGCTAACAAGTTGAATTTGTACAGACAAGGTACTTATAGAGTTGTCAAAGCTATATCCTCATGACAAGCTTTTAACAATTTCCAGATAAAATGGCCACCAGCTGTCAACATTTTCCGTCAAAATTTCCCTTAACAAATGTCATAAGAGAAAATCAGCTGTCATCAGAAAATCAATCATCACCAGCTTCGATCAAAATCGAATATCCTTCCTCATCAACACTGTTTGTTACACACACATTCAAATTACTCACAGGGTATAGGCAAAACATTCGTTTTTACTCTTTGAACACGACCCTGACGTTTAAAACGGAAGTCATTCACTTTTCAATGACAGTTGGTACTTCAAATGCTCGCCTGTTTCATTAGAAAATGCTAAGCAAAGTCTGTATAGCTACGACTACACCCACGAAGGATTGAAAAAGGATTCCTGATTTCTGTTTGTGATGTGACTCTCCTATACAAATGCGAATGTTACAAATTACAAGCTCCGACAAAACGCAATCGATGAAGAGATTGTTCCAAATGAATGCAGAAGGCGCGACCGACGTCATCGACGAATAACTGAGAGTGGGTTTGCTTCTCCTTCCGGTTCTGATTCTACTCCTGCTTGTGTGTTTATCATCAATTCGTTAGTCGTCCTCAGCTCAATGGAAATGACAATAGCGACACCATTGTCTCGTTCCTCGTCCTCGTCCTCGTTGTCGTTGTGAAAATTTCAACTAGGCAACCCAGTCGTAAGCGAAAATTTGACAATTCAAGTGGAATTATGTACGTAGAACGACATTGCGTTTGTATTCATTACAGTTTTGGGCCAGGATATGAATGTGTGTAGGAGGCGATGCTCAATGTAATTCTCATGTTTGTTCGTTATACCAGTTCCGTTTTGGGCCAACGACAATTACGCACTTGAGAGTTAAGATACGAGGATATAAGAGCATACGATGGTGGATTTGTGTATGTAACTGCGGATCCTCGGGCTAATTTGTCATGAATTCCCTTGTGTCCTTGTTTTTTTTTTTTTTTTTTTGAGGCGTTTCAGTTTAATATTCTCAAGAATTATGTGTTGGATGTGGAATTTGATGGTGTGTTGCCGCACCATGAGGGAGTGGAACCATAATCATAGTAGAAATCCTTCTTAGATTTATTTGCATAAAAAAAAAAAAAAATTAAATCGCTTACCAAGGACACAACAACTGACAATAAAGATGAAGATGAAGACGAAACAGTGTGCTAGCAATTCGAGGACAATTCTCTTTATGATGCACATAATCGTTCAGGATACCAACCCACAGACGCACAAACATTATGTTCAAGTGATATACCGCCCGTAGTGGAATATATTAGTCAATTTTCCATTTTTATTTGCACAAGAGGATGATGGCGGCGCGGGCACGTTTAATCACAATTCAACGTGCATGTGTGTGTGTTAAAGTGTCGAGAATTAAGGTGTGTGCTTGATTGACTTCTACTTGTATCGTATGAGTACATCTGTGCGATGAGGTAGAGGAGAGTCAAGTCGTCGTCTGGGCTCTTGATGAGAGTGTGAACAAATTTGTAGGCCTATCCATATTTAATGAAGGTATCTCCTTATGTCTGCTGTGGATTGATAAGCTATCAGGATCTGTTGGATGGAAATCGTTGTGAGGTTTAATGCTCTAGTGTGTGGCTGTGTGGCTGTGTGTCTCTAAACTTTGACAAGTTTCTCACTGTGAATCATTCAAAGATAAGAATTTTGAAGGCTTGCTTTAATCGACGCGGTAAACAGTAGTTGACAGCTTCAGTCTGCCGGCATCATGGTCTCTCTCCCAGCTTATTTCACTGTTCTATGTCGTATGTTCTTTCTTCCATCAGACCTCTAAAATGATACAACCTGGATCATCAGGACTACCCCTTGCATTGTACCTAATCATCATTGTTAGCCTCGATGTTCGCTAAGCTACACATCTCGTATAGCCTAGCGCACCCTTTTCCTGCATAAAACAAGCTGTCAAGCGCACTCTTAAGGTCGATTGTTCATTGGTCATTGTTTGATATCGATGAATGTTCGGGTCTCTATATTGCTGCGAGTTCTGGCACCGATTGGAGGTACTTTTTTCTCTTTTAAGCTCGGAATCAAGACTCTGTAGTCTAAACACAATCCTTTTCATTTGTTCATCTAATCCTCATACGAACTTTAAACTGAATGTTGTTTGAAATGCTGACACCCGTCAACTGGTTCCTGATTCTAAGATCCTACTCTCACATCTATTTGATAGTTTGTTGGCATTGTCAACAAGGCCTCGCCCTCTGGCTTTTTCAGAACAGATGCAGAATGAAGTCCTCCCTTGCCAAGTGTCTTAATACGCACACCGCCACTGAAAAGCTCTTAAGATATGAGTTCTCCGCAGTGAACCCCACTCTTATTCCACTTAGTCCTTAGATAATCAGCTTATGCTGTCTAATTTCCATTTTAAGTCAAGAGTCAAGGACGTTTCCCAACTTCCCAGAAACCGAACGTGTAGGGATGCATTCAATTTGAATACGAATTAAATATTCCTCTTCCGGCTTGAAATCCCTTGATGGGCCGCTACACAACGTACACGTGACTAAACTTTCAAAAAAAAATGAAGAAAATATGAAAACTTTTCCTGTCGCTCATCTCTAACGGTTTTAAGAAAATGAGAAAACTACCATCTTTATCTGTCCGATGCAAATGATGATAATATAGTCCTTGTGGGCTCCTTCGACCCACAAATCCAATTTATTCGTTTTCCAACACAATCACCACCACCTCAACCTGGTTATCATTCTAAATAGTGGCTTTAGGTCATACATACACACGTTCATATTTACCATGTCAATAGATAAAAATAAACATGAATCGACAAGGATATGCAAAGTGAAAATCAATGTTCTGCTGCTTCGAATCTGTGAGATAGTTTAATTCTCATACGATGACGATAACGATGGAAAAGTTTTCCTAAGAACTTCTTCATCATCATCGTCCTTTTCTTCCTTTTTTTGCTGTGTGCAAACTCAAATGAGTAAAGTTTTCATTTGCAATTTCGTTGCAAGAATTCCAATGACATATCCTGCAACACACTATTCGTAGTAGGTGCACATTGCAATCGTTTGTTTAATCGAAACAGCTGTATGCACATGTACATATGTAGAAGAGGAAATGAAACTTCTTTGGGTGCATTTGCCGAAGGATTCAAGTGACTTCTGATTTTCAATTTCCAATTAGTTTTCGTATTTGATGCGCGAAATGTCGAAGGATGAAATAACATTTTGTATTGCTGTGTGAATCGAATGTCAAAGGATGTAGATTTGAGAATCCTTGTTACGAAAATTTTAATGAACAATCTCATGCTGACAGTTCTAAGCCATTTGGAGTGGTGAACAAGGCTATATAGGAGACCCTGGTTTGTTAAATAAGGACGTGTACAAACTTAGCTTAGTGTCTGTGTCACGCAGTCTTAACTTCCACTCTTCGTTTGAAGTCTATTACCTGACAGTCGAGCTGATCTAAGGGTCGAGTAAGCAGAAATTAATTCTCTTCGCACAGGAAGTTCAACTTTCAACACGTTCGCCATTCTCTGAGGGTGACGGAACCCCTTTGGCATTCAGCAAACAAAGTTCACTCCAGCCCTAGGATGCAAACATTTCGCTATACAAACTTTCGCTGGCGTTTGCCCAGTAAAGAGCCTTGACTTCTTGATAAACTCTGGTCTGACAGACCAGAGCCTTGTCTGCGGTTCCTGACAATATTCTTCTTCCTCCTTAACTGGCCCTGATTCCTCTTTTACTTGTTCTTCAGGAATGCTAACTTTTCAACCGCTTCCTACCGACAAAGCAATCTGAAGTAGCTTACTGATTACAATTGACAAAAATAGTGGTGGTAGTATACTATTTTGGAGGACTGGGGTTGTCTTTCCTGTACACGGTATATTATAGGCTTTCAAAGGAAGACCTATTCCCGGTACAATGCTTGATGATTTTCCACATGTAATGCAGAGGAATTGAGACCAGAAACGAACTTTTTCGTTTTCAAGAGCTCCTTCCGTATGAAGCACTTAAATGTATCCCCAGGTCTCATACTCAGTTGAATTGCCTTTCTTTCGAAGACTTGACTCATTAGGCCACGTCTTGGTATAGTTTTCTTATTAGATCCAGGAGATCTGCCAAACTTTGATCCCTTTGAATGCTTTATTCGTGACACTGACCTCATCGTCAGTGGGAGTAACGTTGCGAATTTAGAGAACTACAACATTGGATAGCTTATTTTGAATTTAGGGCACGCCTTCATCCAAAATGTGGTCAAAGCGTTGAAAAAAATCTCACGCCAATCGATGCGAACTGTAAAAGCTTCCGAACCCTTTACCAGACTTTGATGTTAGCTATCAGCTCTTTGGTGACTCTATACACGATTCTGTGGTCGACAGATTCGACAAGCACCTACTTTGACGGTGTACTCTACACTAAACTTCTCCCATCTTTTCATCATACTTAGGCTAAAGCTCCCTTGTACCCACTATATGGCCTTTGAGGACAACTTTGTTCCTTGTCTTCGTTGCTTTTAGGTCAGATAACAGCATCCCAGCGTCATGCTCTTTAGTTTCTTTCTATCATAATGGACCTATCACTGGTCTAAAATTGCTGGCAACAGCTGGCAGCAACTTCACCCTAACCATAGTTTATTTCCGATGCTTCGGATGATTGCTCGGAGACGCATGTAACCTACCATTAACAAATCAAATCTTCGTCCTCTTTGTACATTCACACGCATCATGGTAAGCCTCGTGCTTGTAGGCTATTGAAACTGTTGAAGTTCTCAAGTTGAGACCGTATTTTCCGATGACTGAGCGTTTCTCCATTATTGGCTGCCTTTGGAATGTCGTCCTCCATTACAATGATGATGTCCCCATTGGTCACAAAGAGGCAACATCGATGTAGGTGAAGGGATGGTTCGATCTCATGGTCTTATGTGATCCGTTTTCATGTTATAGTAGGTAAGGAACTGACGGGGCCACATTTCAGTAAGATCAAAGACTAGATTCCTCACTACTAAGACCATTCTTCCTTTGTAAGGTTTCAATCCAGAAGAAGAAACAATCAAAGGTTGTCGGCCCTCACTTATGTACGTTAACGGGACCGCAAGGAACTAGCACACTCGCGCCATATACCAGGACTTGGTTTGGCATCTTGATTTGAATCTGTCAGTTAAGATTGTGTTGTTTTGTGGATTTATGTGGTCTGTGTGGTTGGTTCATGAAGGTGGCTATCTTCCTTAAAATTCCAATCTGAGAAAATGTTCTTGAAATGTCTTCTTCTTGTCGTGGAAGTTCCTAATCACATCAGTTATGCTTTCCTTTTTGCTCCTTTCGATCGCAGAGGAAACCAATTTCTTCAAGAACCTAAAGAAGCTGTTGCCTCCCTGGTTTACTACAATTATGGTAACATTCCTTAGTCTAATCTTAAATTGGGTCTTCAGTATCAATTTGGCTTTCAAAATACAAAGCTTATGTATGCGTTTGGACCTAAAATTAGTCTTGCATCCGAATGATACTTCCGAATGATTTTTCCTGAAGCTTAACTTGAAAGTTCCCTCGCATTTAACCATCACTTGGTCCCAGAAGTCCAGTTTATACCCCAGGAATTCACTGCTTAGTTAAAGAAACGTGTCAGTGTTGACGACGCTAATGAGAGCTGTCAAATGCTAAAAACGAAAGCTTTGTCTGGTCAAAGGTTTTTAACGTATAGGTACACATTGTCCGAGGTAAGGAGCATGTTCCTTTTAACCACCTCAACTGGTCCTCCGAGCCGGATACAATCGACCATACCGACCCAATAAACACAAAAATTGGTAGACGTGTCTCCAATTTGCTTTCCTTTTGCTGTGCATACATGGAGCATTCCCTTTAATCCAAAGAAAACATAAGAAATCTAGAACTCATCAACTGGTCATGCCAAGTGAGGTCTTTCGTGTTAAATCCTTGATAAATACCGACCAACCAATGCCTTCTTTTCTGCCCGATAAGGCCATAAATCCTGCACTTACTGTGCAAAGCCTTATTTGTTTGCCCAACACGACACGAACTACATAAGCGCTGTGTGTACCTGAAGGTGTACACACCTCTTAAAGTCTAAGCTCTACCACCACTGGGTGGTAACGCACATTATCGCGAAACGTGTTAAAGTCCTTAATAAACTACACACCGGGTCTTTGGTCCTTGGTCCTCTTTGCATTTGCATTTTTCTATAATCTATGCATAAACCAACGGTACAGGACCACTCCATCGTGCAACATGTTTACAATGTCAGTTACGTGTCATCTTGTCATAAATGTTATCCTATGCGAATATAAAATATTGTAATCCTCACGGATTACCTTAGTCTGACTGCAATACCAACTTATCGTGCCATGAACTCTGCAAGGACATCCAAGAACACACTCGACGATGGAAAATTCATTTTTTCAATTTCTATACACAGATTTTCTGATTTTTTTTTCTGCGTTGAAATCTAATTATAATCCGCATTAAGCAAGGATACCACTAATATTTATGCGCATTTTTTATATCCTTGAAGGATATCTCTTCTCAGAATGCACACATAAATATTTGAAAATTTTCCAATGAATTCCATCGAGAGTGGGAATATGAATATTATTCGATAGATAGATTGAAAATTGTCATAAGGATACATACACACCGAGAAAGAGAGTCCTTATTCCATTTTATTTTTTGTAGATATACTCAAGTGGGTTGTGTCTTCTGTTGGTGAAGTTGCCCTGAAGTGCAAGTGTCACATGGTTGATCGGGAGAAGGACTCTTTTTTTTTCTCATGATTTTAGTGCAAAGCAAGAGTATAGAGAGCAACACAGCAAGGACGAACAGCTCTAGGAATAACAACAAAACTCAACACTCTATGGCCGGGGTGATTGATGTGACATGGTGTGGTTAAGTTTGGTTTTTTATATTTTATTTTATATCTTCAGGGTTTATACACACATACACATGAGTAAAACAAATAAGATGTCAACCAAGTGCACTCACATGCGAGGACTTCAAAATAATAGTGGAGTGACGGAGGACATAAGAAAGGAAAACAAGAGAGAACAAAAAAAAAAAACTAATCAGGGATCTAGCGAAAGTGAAAGAGGAAAGCAATTGAGAAACGAAAGAACGAAATCAGGATAATAGTCCTTTGGGAATGTGGGTCAGAAATGAAGAAATAGTCCACGGTTAACTGACAGGACGATGTTTGAGTTGGTGCATCCGTATGTATCCACTTTGCTTTGGGGAGGAGTTTTTGCTGCGTGGAGAGGCTGTGAAGGGTCATGATTGTATCCAACAGCGGAGGCATATCCTTCAAGAGTTGTTGAATTGTTTTGTTTGCAATTCAGGTGGGTTTTTGTGTAGTTTGTCATTCAGTCGGGAGTAGGACACCTTAATTGGGGATGTTTGTACATTATACACGTGGATATTGATTTGATAATCAAGATTGATATCTATTTCTATGTCAAATGTGTGTTTGTTTACTTACAACGTGTCCTTGTGTGAGATGAGGAAGTGAGTGACCTGAAACAATATCGCTGACATACTGTCGGGAATCGTTGCGCTTGTTACAAATATTACAGAATCGAAATAAATGGGATGATCACTGCGAGGATTAGCTACGCGTTCAAGTGAAAACAGTCTAACTTGAGTCGTAAATCTGTCTATGCACACCGATGAACTAATTTCTAGTGATGTCTCCCATCTTCACCTGTCTCGACTGTTGATCCTTCCCGATTCAAACTTTTCTTTAAACTTCTTCAACAAACGGATTCCAATCCATGGCAAAGGGGGGAAAATGAAAGTCTACTACAGCTTTACCTTAGGTAAGGTTAGGTTGGGCGGCAGTCCCCAATAAGCAGGGACCCACTTAGGCCAGAATGAAGGCCCATTGTGATACCACGTGTAGACGGTTTGACCTTAGTAAGCTCGTTGTGGTCCTCGATAAGAGCAATGATTGTGGCCCCTCTCCTATTGATTTGAGGATTTCAGATCATATACGTCTTTGAAGGGATATTCTTTCAGAATGGGTCTTCTTGTGCTCGAAAGACTCTTCCTAAGGTAGACTCCCCATTGTAGACTATGCTCAACCTCTAAGTGAGTCAGTCCAGGAATTAGTTTTCAGTTTTGATCTCTGTTGTCCTTACATGTTTAGGTCCATGACTAACTATGAGCTCAGCGGTGTTAAAGCCGTCTTAATATGTCTATCCACGATTTGCCTTCATAACAACTTCGATCTTATGGCGAAGGACATGGGTGCGTTGATGGTTGTAATAATAGGTAATATCCTAGGGCAAGCGAGCACTGTTTTGCTAATTCGCTAGCTGCATAGACCCTCAAAGTATCAAAGTGAAAGCGTTTAAGTATCTCGTTTAGAGACAAACAAATCTTACTGTCCTAGATGTAGTGAGGTAGGGATCTTATGTATAATTTGACTGTCGATTGCTTTAAAGATCCCCTCCTAAGAAACTTGCAGTTGTAAGAAGGGCGTGTGATATCTAGGGTTTAACAGCGGTGGCAAGGCATTCTTAGATTTTTGTTTAGACTTACAAAATGCAATACAAGATCCACTCGTCCTATGAATCGGGCGCTTCAAACCCAATTGCTGTGGCAATCCCTAGCAATAAAGGTTATCTTTGTCGAACCTTAAGATCGGTATCATTTGTCAAGCTAACGTCTACTCTGAGGTATCAGAGACGAGTTTTATAACGCTGTAGCTGTTGCTCTTAGTGGTGGTTGCCTGATTGTATGTTTGTCGACAGCGTCTACCTTTCAAGACTTCTCCGTTAAAAACAGTTTTAATTCATGTTGTAAGGCCCATGAAGGGTTCTCAACTTAATGAATGGTTTTGAATAAAAAGTCCACCTTCAGGTCGCTAGGTAGCTACACTACCGATTGGTCGTGGAATGTTCCTAAATGTTGGTCCTTTCACACTTCACTCTAGTAGTATCCTTAAGATTTCGAAAGTTCACACTACTGGCAGACGAATTCGGTGATTAGGTTCTGTAGGTGTGAATTGGGAGACGTGTCCATCTATGAAGATTGGTGTATACTGCTGCGCCAGAAAACACTCTACAGATTTAAAATACAAAGCTACAGATGAATACAATGGATCCTTAGAGATCCGAGTGAGGCTGCCAATAAGTGCAGAAGTCCCTATAACCTAGCTGCAGACGTCGGTTAGTCCGATAGTTCCTCGATGTTCTGGAAGGAGCGCCTTGCAAGAAGTTTATGTCTTTGAAATGAGCCACGTAGACCTAGACAATTTCAACGAAAGTAGCGTTTCCTTGTTCTCGCGTCTTCTACAAAAAGTCGCAGTCTTTTATGCCCCGTAATCAGTCTTACGAAAGGCAATAGTTCCCTAGCTGTAGTACAAGTACTCAGGCAACTTCATCTATTGTCTCCATTTATTCCCTGCTTTGTTCATTAGTGTGTCAGGCGGGCTTAGTGACCGAATGGTATCAAACCTCATAATCCTTAAGCCAAGCTTTTATGCACAAGCTACAAGCTCTTCCTTCATTGACTTAATCTGCAAACTAACCCTCCGATGACCCATTCAACGCATGTCTACTCCCGCTGTCTACTGTGTGGCTACAGTTTAGTCAATCTATCCTAGAGCTCAGGTTTTAACCCTTCGATCAGCTGCCACCTGCTTTTCATCACAAAAGTTCTGTGAATTTCGTTGTTATTACTAGATGCTAGTTTATCCATCTCAGGGATCAAGTCTTTTTCTCTTGTCCCGTCAGGGTGTTGGAACATCAAGCTGGGATTATGTTTTGGTAGTCATTTTTACTGGCTTTAAGTCAATCAACAAACTTATGGATGTCAGTGCTAAGTAAGAGCATGAGAGCTTTGCCGATCTCATCCCTGGAAGACTGACACGATCGATTACAGAACCTTATCAAGATTCAAGGTATATCTAAGCTTGCTGGGCACAACACAGCGTATATTATTAAGCTTCATTGGACACTTAAGGCATGGGACGGAGATTGTCCTAGAATTTGACGAGACAGAAATAGAATTTTAGCGAATACACAAACCTCTCACCTCTCAAAGCTTTTGCCATGAACTTTAAGAGCTCATCCAGTGCTACGGATTGTGGTTTTGATTAACCAAATATGTCACCTGGAAAACCTTAATCTCTTTATACGATTATTGAATGATCTTTTACAGTATCCGTATCCCCCATCAAATCAAGCCAATCGAACAGCAAAGGTCAATACCGCAAGCCAACACAAAAAACGAAAAAAAAATAAATAAAATTCCACCCACAATACCCGCATACTTACAAATCAATGTCTCTATCCACATCACAGTTAGCTGAACTGGAAACTTGTCACATGCTAATTAACGTAATTGAAACCTGCATCATAGATTCAAAATACCACACCACTAAAAGCACCCACACATATACATCTGCAAGCCATTCGAAGAGATTCTCACTCAATCACCATCCAATAAACATCACGACTTGTGCTTCCGAAATTGGATACCTACTCCATTTTTCGTTAAACTCCTCTTCCCTGCGACACGGGGGAGGGGTCCCTCCCCGTATCTGTCTCTCTCTATCTGTGTGAGTGTGTGTGTGTGTATCTATCGATTATGTTAAAAGATTATTTGCTCATTTGATTCAACCCTCCTCATCCGAGGTGTCGTTGAGCGGGAGGGATCAGGGTGAATCCTGAAGTTTAGGATGTGCAGTGATGAATGTGATGTGTTGACTGGCTAATTAATTCATCAGCTTCGTACGGGTATGGATTTGGATTTCATGAGATTATTCTCTGCGTGCCCGTGTTAATGTTTGTTAACAAATTTTTGGACGAGCACCACTAACACGAGTGGTAGTGTGCTAGTGTAACTTTAGCTGTGTGATTAACAAATCAATAAATCTGGGATTTACGTTCGACACTCAATAACATGTTCGACCGCATGAAGTTGAAGTGTAATCAACGCAAATGCGTTGTTAAACACTTGAAAATTATTTTAATTGTAACTAATTTGAAGTAGGTACTTTGGGTATAAGTTATTCTAATCCTTTATGGAAGGTCCTTGCAACAAATTCTGTTTTGGAAATCATTAACTATATTTTAAACTTATGCTGCGTGCAGTTAGTTCACACGACCAGAAATTGACAATCACTTGGTCTCTGAAATGAAGATCTATCAGCATCCACAGGAAGGAACATCGGGATGTTCGAAAGAAATACTGTGAATTATAAGCAATGGCAACAGTACCAATAATTATCCCCAGTCATTCTGGACACAACCTGCGGAGCAAAAGACTGAAACCAAATACCACCTGAGTTTCAAAAAATCACTACACCAACACTAGCGCTGTGTGATTTGAATCATAGGGGTATTCATAACCCCGTTAGCACTAGTGAATTATAAAAAAAAGAAAAAAGAAAAAATACAAAGGATCAGTTGCGTGTGAGTGCTCTACTGAGGTATTTCACACTTACTTATGGTGGCGCTACAGTCCTGGATAGAAATGGGCCTCAACCAACGAGCATCTCCACCCAGCTCGATCTTTAGCTAGTTGCTTCCAGTTTCGCACGCTAAGTTGGTTGAGGTTTCCTTCTACTTGCGTGCACCTCCTGAGTCGCAGTCTTCCTTTTGAGCACTGTCCTTCAGGGACAGTTTCGGAGATTTTTCGGACCGGAACATTGCTGTCCATCCACTCTACATGACCAAGTCACCTCAGTCGTTCGACCTTCATTTTTCTGGCTAAGTCGATTTCGTTGTGCTGTCCGTACAGTTCGTCGTTGTATCTCCCCCTCTACTCACCGTCTACGCAGGCTGGATCAACAATTATCCGAAGAATTTTCCTCTCAAAGCAGACAAGTGGAACATCATCCATTTTTTATAAGGTCCATGCCTTTGCGCCAGAGCTGGAATTATTAAGGTGTTGTATAGGGTCACTGTTGTTGTTCGAGAGAGGGCTTTAGATTAGTAGGTGAGGTGGGCATTAGTCCCTTATCACTGCGACCACAGAGAGGGCTTTACTACTCAATTGTCTTCGTCCTTCTTAGCACAAGCAGCAATTGGAAAGGGTTATTCTTCGATTGATCTCAGCGCTGGTATCGTTGTCTGAATTGATGGCAGAACCTAGGTAGACAAAGTCCTTAACCACCTCAAAGTTATAATTGTCGTGGTTGACGTTCTGTTCGAGACGCATCAGTTGTGTTTTGTTGCTTATGAATACTGTTCGTGAAATGCGCTCAGTAATAATTTTTTGGCCAAAATATCAAGTCCTTGGATCGTTCAGCATACCTAACTAAGTCCGTATAACTCAAATGTCAAATGCTAACTTATAGACGTACTCAACAACTCGATTCAAATAGTTTATTGCGCAACAATGCAACTAGTTATCATCCCAAACTAATCCGCCATTTGGTTGAATAATACATGCATCATACCGCACATTTCCATCCGAACCTACCCACCAAATCTAAGAGCTGTTCTCTTTCAGTACGATTTTTGAAAATTCGATCGTTGTTTCCGACATGATTTCTCAGCCACAGTGCCTCCCTGTGTTTGCAAAAGGTCATCTAAAACAGATGCCGTGTCTATTTATACGCCAATAAAACATTTGACATTCAAATAAGCAGATAATAGGCATCCACTTCAACAGGAAGAAGAAAAAAAAAACTACTTCCCATACCGGGAATCGAACCCGGGCCTTCTGGGTGAAAGCCAGATATCCTAGCCACTAGACCATATGGGATACACATGTGTCCACCCCTAATACAGAGTGATGCTCCGATCAATGGAATTTTTGAATTAGAAACATTATTCTCGGGCTATATTTAGTTCTGCCTTCATGATACAATCTTACATGCCAACATTCGTCGTCTATTGTTTCCCTGTTTGTTTGTCTTTCTATTTTTTTTTTTGTTATACACCCCCTTCGCCATGCTACAATGTATCTGAGAAGGTATATGTTACGAGTAAATCATTTAAAATTCTATTCCGAAGAATGGGTTAAAAATTGAGGTTCAGATGTGTGTGCTTGATATTCGCTGTTATTCACAGCAAATGGAGCGGAAGTAATGAGGTGTGAATGGGTAAATTAGGTTGGTGCAGGATATACATACACATTTGAGCTTTGTCAAGCTAAGTGAAACATTTTCGATTTTTATTTGAAGGTATAGATACTCTCGTTGATAAATAAAAGAAAAAAGACTGATGCCATCTAAGAAACACTAAATTACAGAAGACAGCTACCACATATAGTGCAGGCACAGATAGACTTGTACATAAGCAGAAGATTTATGATAAGAAGGCTTCAGGAAGCACAATATTCGGCTAAAAACAGGATAATTGTGTTTCACCCAAAGACATGCTTACATTTGCCAATGATTGGTCTTGTTATTGAGCGAGTAAAAGGGTTTTTCATTTCCCTTAATAACCTTTGGTCCTGATACATGCAAGGCATACATAGGGCTATCCAATGGGCAAAAATGCATGCCTTGTGTGAGATCGATAAGATAGACGTGCGCAGGCGGTTGTTGTTAAGATTAGACATCCTTTTGGATTAATACTCATTATCCGTTCGTTTTGAAGTCGACCCTACAAGAGCTGACAATTAGCTTATAACAGTTGGAAGAGACCAATCTATCGGCGTGTAGAAATTTGTGAATATTGGTTCAATGGTTCTTAAGTTAACGACGCACAAACAGATAGAGAGACTTTATTTTGTCATTTTGGACGATCTAGGTCGAAAAAATTGAAGAATCACTCGCCAACACCCTCATTCACTTCTACATTCCGATGATCCGTCACACAGAAGACTGACACTGAAACCGGATTAGAGGAGGAGGTGGCCTTTGAAGTCGGCTTGACCATCACTAGCGATAGCTACGTTTCGTTTTGGTACCGTGTTGTCCCTCTCGCCTATATTCAGCGTTTCTGAAAAAGTTTCTACACCGACTTCACAGATGGCGTTGGGCTGCTTAGCAAGCTGACATACAACAAAATAAATAGTTTTTCGTGGCACCAGCCCTCTGCAGGCAATGACAAACCTCCGAGAGTTCATGGGTAAAATATAACAGTTTATCTCAGCATCGTCGGTGTTCTTCCAGGCTCCTTCTTCACCTCATTATTCTTCCATTCTTGCATCCTGAAGAATCATGTCACGTTCGATTGTATTTGCTGGAAATCCACTCATATACTGAAGCTCTAATGTAAGTCCCGGGCCAAGCTCAACAAAGATCTCATTTTCGGTACCTCGTTGTGTCTTGAGACCCTGACAAGACTTAGCAAAGTCAGTCCTCCAACCGAATTAAAACATGATTTGCATTCTCAAACTCTTTTGTGTCCAGTAAGAGTATTGAGCAAGGCCTCAAAGTCAGTCTGGCTATCGCTTCAGCCGCAGATATCCTTCGTCTACATATCCTTTTTGCAACAAAGTTTGCAGGTATTAGTGTTGCATAAATCTCTGGTTGCAGTCTAATGTCGTCCCTTTGCATAAGCACTCAAGGACCTGCCTTGCAATCTGTAAAAATTCATCTTGATTCTTTACCTAGTGCTACAAAAAAATGAATCTTATACAGGGGAATAGTCGACAGTAGTCTTGTTTTCGAAACCAATGCGTCGGATGGCATATCCATAAAAGTTAAATGTCAAATCCCTTGGTAACTAGACACTTCGACTGTAAAGCTTAGAACACCTACACTCAGATCTTCTAAGTCTCACTGTGCTACAATATTTTGCATGTGTAAGTCAACTGGTTAAAAGTACAGAAGCATGTCGAGAGCGTTGGTTGGATACGAACGCAGAGTCAAAGCTGGCCAACAGACTAACGACCCGTAGGTAGGAATGGGACCTGAAACAGTGATGTAGGTATATCCACAAGATAATCTGTTGAAGCTGCAATTTTTAACAAAGGCCTTCAATTATACTTAAAAGAATTACAAAAATGCATGTCTGTCTGTTTGTATGTTCGCAGTTACCTCAAAAACTGCTTAAAGGATTTGAATATGATTTCTACTGTCCTGCGACTTATCCTTAGAGATGGTTTTGGTGTATGAAGACATACGATATAACCTTGGAGGGCCTTGTAGTGAACATATTCATTAAACAAGTGTGAAAAAACTGCCTCTTTATGAAAAACTTAATGCACTGCGAAAGGTATATGAGATACGTGCACACGATATATGAACGATATGTAGCCCTTTAATTGGCCTTCAAAAATGTTTTCAGCGATATATACCTATCTTTCATAGATAGCTCACTGTAAGCATTTTTACGACAAGCATTCTACTTTTCAATTGGATACTTCAATAAAAGTTTTCTTTGGCATGAGTTTTAACAAGAATGGACTTACTGGAGAATCCTTGGGATCCTTAGACGGTTTTATGCTTTAAAAAAGAAAATCAATCGCAGACACCTTAGACTTCCAAAAAAAAAAGGAAACATTTCGCGTTTCGATCATCTCAACAAGTGTCAATCATTTGTTCTTCTTTTTATTTCTACAAATGTTTAACACCCGTGAACCTTAATAAATCATGAGATATGTATGTATACTTGTAATAAAAAGCAAAGGCCCGCCCTTTTATATAATTTATCATAAACATGGGCTGTAAAATGTCTGCGATTGCAACCGTAAGTGAAAATACAAGGAAAATGTTACTTTTGACGAAAATATCGTAAAAAGAGTGGAATAATTGATTTTGTACCCTTTCGCGGGGAGTTAAGTGTTCACCTTTTGATTCACTTGCTCTGGAAGGAATGTTTTTTATGGGTTTTACCTTCGTAAAGTTTATAGCGAACGTTGAAAATAAATACTCAATTTTGAGATATTTCTCTTATTTTTTTTTTTTGTTTGGCAGCCATTGTAAGCACGTGTAAAATCTTGGTAGTGACCGAGAGGGAAACCCCTTGATGTGGGATAGAATGTTTTATTAATTATGTTTTGTATCATGGAATGGAACTTTTGGTGATCTTCTGTTCTTTGAAGGACCTTTGCCTTATTTCCTTACGATACATCCTCACTGCAGTTTCCAAAGTGACACTACTTACAATGTGAACACTACTTTCATATGATAGCAGGATGCAGGCAGGACTTCACACTCCCATAATTCACGTAACTGAACTGAAGAAGTTTCGGAAATTGGTCCCGTCTTGACTGTCTTCATTGCCCTATTCTTTATTTAATGGAATCTTAAGTCCACCATCCTCGTCCATCTACAACGACTGACAGTGACTGAAACCTAGTAAAGGATCCAGTCAAGACAGTACACTTTCATCCGATTTTTCTGTTTTTGTTTTTTTCTCTGGGCCTTAGGCATTTGTTTAAGCCTGGAGTCTTAGCACAGGACCTTTTGATGTCTCTACTAAATGTGTTATCTTTTCTAGATAATCCAACATTATTTAGCCTCTCTTCTGATGACTTGACAAAGTCCTTGTTTTTTAATTTTCACTTGTATCACCTACAGGGTGATCAGTTGGCTCAAGTTACGCCGTTGAACTAGCCAGTGGTAGTAAAGTTCTTTCTATTGCAATTTCAATCTTTCAAGCCTAATGGTCATTCTACCGAAGTCGAAAATAGAGTCATATGCTTGTAGGTTAAGCAATTCTAAAAGTTGTAGACTAGTACACTCACCTCAAAGCTTTCCAAAGTGAGTCAATAGCAGGGAGAACGATTTTAGATTTAAAAAAGTTGTCCAAATATTTCGTCTTATTTAGAACCCTGGCTTTGCGTTTGATCTATTCTATGGAGAGTCCATGTGCAGTAAATTTCTTGAAACTAAGTTTGAATCGAGAGGTTATTTATATCTCGGAACGGAAGGCTGCTGGACAGGGAATTTTTCCCGTCTCGATACAGAATCGGCAAGTATTTTGACTTTCCAGACTTGGCTTCCTCAAGTTTGTAATATTACCATGTCTTATGGAAAAGCGATTAAAGATTTGTATCTAGACTGTTCTAGACAAGCATTTTTCGAGCTGGTTGGAAACGGTTGGTGGTTGACCCAGGTCCACCCCGGACTGTAGCGCCACCTTAAGTTCAGACAAGAATTTTGGTCTTCCTTAATTCTCTGGACAGTGCTCAGTTTTCCATTTTCATTCATCCACAGCTTATCTCAGATGTGTACGCATCCTCGAACTCAGTGCTGGGTATTTTAGTCAGCCCTACTGCGGCTACACAGTTTGTACATACCCTTATTAACTAACTTTGAGATAATTACTTACAACTTCAGCGGCTTGGGTATGCAATGCAGTCAATCCAAATCTCCTCAATTTATCCATGTAACAAAGTCTGGTAGGCTCTTTAAAGATGTCAGCTGTGGAGTCACAATTAAGTTTCGTTTTGTTTTGGCTGGTGCCTTGGCCTACAATCTGTAAAGGCCTGATTTGGAGTGCTTTTCACTCAATGGAGTTTCATTTTTGGCCACCTTCTTCCACAGTCGAGTTCGCCTTATAACTTTCTCCGAGACGGCATGTTGCTACAGCTGAAGTTGGTGTTTTTATGGGTACGGATCCCTCACACCTGTCTTACGATTACTTTGTAATAAAGTTGAAGAGTAGGATACTCATTATTTGTCCAAAGGAATCTCTAGTAGAAATCATTTTATTAAAAGTTATCGGCTACAGGATCACTAACTTCTACAATGAAAGCCTAAACAGGGTATTGCTTGGTAGGCAGAGAAGAATAGGAATTGCTATTCAAAGCTTCCTGCAAAAACTATAGGGGTGAGTATGAAGGGGTACAGCTTTGTACTTGCGCTTTCATTCGGAAGCAATTCCACTCTCTCTCTTCACAGTTCTTCCTTGGCCGATTATTCTTGTGTCAATGCTTGGCTAATTCTCTGGATTTGAATCTATTAGCAGCCGACAATTGCTAGCCAGTAACGGACACATACAGTCTGAGAATTGAATTGATCATTTTCTTCGTCGTTCTCCTTCCTAGGACAGCAAATGTCTGCTTTTTCTTTTCCTCTTATGCCAAATGCAAGTCAAGTCATTTTGAATTTTACAGTCATTGCTCCATGGACCTGATCACTGCTTAGTTGTCCAAAATGCTATAAAGATATTTCTATTTCGCAACTCACAACGCACCCTCACCTTGACTTGGTGTAGGTACTGAGATTTCCGTCTCAAAACTGAGATTGTAGGCTAGATCTAGATTCTTCGCAAATATATACCTGCTCCTGCTCTATCACCTATTATAGAGAAAGGTAAGACTCTTTACCCTCTATTCCGTATAGAGAAGCGATCCATACCCGATAAGAGTTCTATGGTACCTACCTTTGGGTAACCCTCACATTCCTTATATTTTCATGACTCGCCACCATTTCTTCGCAGGCAATGACAAACTTCCGTGGATGTAACTTCTCAATCCGGCCGTAGAAATCGACGATTTAACCGCTTCCACTCGTACGAAACAAAGTTGTGTACGTCTTAGAATTAGATCTCAAGAAATGAAATATTAACTTTCAACAGCGTTGTCGACTTCAACCAGCGATCTCCAACTTTCCCCCCAATGGGAATATAATTGAATTATTTTGGCTTAAGGCCGCTCTAAACCTTTTGTAGAAATGAGTAATTCACCTTTAGTATTCCATTTGCCAGTTAAGTCCACCCACGTGTTTCCTCAAACCACAAGGCGTATACGTAACATTTTTTTCTTTCGTTTTCTTACATTTCGTTGTCTCAATTGGGATTTGTAGCTTTTAGAAGTCCCACATCACCAATAATTAAGTACTCTCCTTTCAATAGAGAACAACAGTCTCAACAGGGATAAACAGCGACTCCATTTGTAAATTTCAAAGCCTTTTTCTAAGAAACACTTAACGATGGATTTCTCTGGGAATCTCTGAATCCGCATGTAGGAAGAAGTCTGTCTGATTGAGGTTATTAACAATAATTTCCCCGTTAAATATTCTTCTCAGTCACCAGAATTCTTGTTACCTCCCACTTAATCCTTGTGTGCGAGTATTTTTCTCAATTAAAAAGGATTTTCTCTCAATCCTCCATGTTTGTATATTTGTTAACCCAGTTTAAGACTTTCAATTTTTTTATTTTTTTTATGTGAAAAACGCGAAAATGATTTCCAAAGAAATTTTTGCCTTTTGCCAGTGAAAACGAAAAGGACTATCGAGAGTAAAATTTCGACTAATTACAAACACGTGGAAGTAATTTGTTTTTTTCACTTCAATTTGTACTCTCCTTGAGGATGTAGTTGGAGGGAAATATGAGTGCTCAAAGAAAAATCGATTCAGCTTCTCTGACTGTGGAAAAGAGAAAAAACGAAAAACTTCCCACAAGGATACACAGCGAATCAATTACTCACCATCGACTGTGCCGGGAGCATATGGAATTAAGTAATTACGTTATCCTGGCTGGTACGCATTGTGCCATTGACACTGGTGCCGTAGGGTTTATTCACTTTATCATATAAGTACATATTTTGGTAGTATGTGAGGGGATTGTTGCGTTTAAAAGTGCTCCTTACTCTAGCTGAGTACACAGGCTCTTTGTTTACCTTAACTTCTCACAAGAAGTTGTGAGTCTTGAGTTTCTGTATAACATCATCAACAACCGCTTTTAACTAGTCGGAGAATGGGGCCGGGGACAGTGACTTTCATAACAAATACGTAAGCCTCCTGTGAGCAAGACGCAAGAAATTCGTACTCATCCAGGTGAAAGCTACAGACTCCGACGAGGTTCCTTCGTTCTTACCTTACAATAACCGATCGAAGGAAATGCATTTGTCTTTATATGTATCCAGTGACCTTGAGCTCTTCTTAGTTAGAGATAGCTCCTTCAAGGATACATTAGGATTGAGGGCATTACCACCATCAGAACTTCATTTCTATTCGTCCATCGGCCTTTAAAAGCAAACCTATGAACTCTTGTTGATCTAACCTCTCATCTGTGCTGACCTAATCTGAAGAATTTTTATCTTTATGGCTGATTCATGATCGGCTGTGATTCGGGCATAAGTTCTTCGTGTACTCAGGGTCTGGTCTCTTGATAACTTCGAGCCAACAGGCTTGGCCATACATTTCCAGTTGAGCAGTGGCTATCTGCAAAAGCTGTTCTAATCTCCAGTCGAAGTACGCAATCAGTTTAACACGATGTTGATTCCAACTGTCATAGCGGCAAGAAGGAGGTGAATCCGGTTAGACCTTAAGAATTTGAAAGAAATAGGTTCCCGAAGATTCTGCCGTTTAGATCGAATCTTGACTTTTGTCCATGACTGCCAGGGTTAAACGATCCTTGAGAAGTTTTTGTCACGACGATGGACATCTCTACGTACATATGTTTTAGCTTGTGTGGAGAATCCCTAATTTGAAGGCTTAAGATTCAGGGGTTTACGTGAGCATCGTGTTTCTTTAGGTGTTTCTCTGTTAGAGCTTCTCTGGCATTATTACTATTCCATTCTGGCCGCGTTCTACACGTTGCTTTTACCCAGTACGAGTAACACTTCATCAATTCAACTTGACCAAGCTCTTTTGGCTCTTCAGCTTCAGCTTTGTGCAATGGATTTCTGGATTTGTCTTACCCGAGTTTTCCATGCTCCCTGCAGTAGTCGTTCTAATTGTTGCTCTTGGTTGGTATACCTTTTATAGAATAGTGCCTCAAACAGAAAATGGACACGTTTTTGAATTCACAAGAGTCACAGAGAAGAAGAACCCACCTAAGTCGACCTACGAAAGTGGAAAGATACCTCAATCAACTTAAAATTCGAAACTAGAAGCAGTTAACTACGTATTAAGTCGTTTTCAGTGGCTTGCTGGAGAAGGCTTGGATCTTTGGCTTATCTCGGACAATGGCGCCATCTTAAGTCATGTGGACCACACCTTGTTTAGTTCGAATTTTCGATGGTCGAGAGCAGAGTCCGAGTAAATCTGAGGACTGTTCATCAACATATAAGACTTACTTCGACTCCAACGGAGAAGAGCGCCCCTTACTTTACGTCTTCTAGACTGTAAAATAGACAAGCAAGTCAGAAAAGTGTCACCGAAAATTAGTAGTCTTCAGTAAAACTCTTCGAAGAGCAAGTAACTTTCGAGGATTGTTCTTTGGGCGTAGATTCCAAAGCCTTATTTTAGATCACTTGGATGGGAGCATCAGCCATCCGACTTACCACGAAGCGCTCTCTTCTGTTAAGAGGGTTTCATAAGATGAATGGATCCTGAAGAGAGCCATTCCACATTGACTTATGCAGTTTGATGGGTCTTGAATGACCAAATAGAGAGACGCACAGATGTAATTTTAGTTGCTAAACTTTGAATAAAAGGGTTCAACAAGAAAAAGGTAGTTAGGTAGCTACGCTGCTTGTACCAACTTAGACCAGTCTTTGTACTTTTAAGACAGCCATAGACCGTGACAGCTCTTTTAAAGATTTTTCTACAAGTTTGAAAAAGAGTTGAAATCAAGTTTTGAGACTTTTTTCACGAAAGATGTGCAAGCTGTGCGAGACGGATGTCTTAATGTGAGTCTTTCAGAGACTTTCAGAACGATAAAAGTATATTTGTAAGCTTATAGTCGTCGAAACTACTTTAATCTACCACAAGTCTTTTTAGTACAAGGTTCCGCGTAAGGTTACTATTGAAAATGTGTAACCCCATGTTATTTTTTTTGTATCACGGCAGGCTTCATCCAGCCGATTTAGTTTTAGCTCATGTGGTATCACCTCCTTTTAAGTTCGAAATATCGAACTTTACGATTTTGGAGTTCGTTGCACAAAATGGAAGGGACCCACAGTTTAATTGCCAACTCCAAATGGCGGATTGAGAAGTTTTTTCGTGACAAGTCTGCCATGCTCCCGAAAAAATACTGAGGCTCGAACTAGTGTCCGCATAGGAGTCCAACGCACTAACCATTTAGCCACGGCAACCACAGTGCGTTGCACCTCATTAAAAGATCTCACCTCCCTTCATCTCTGTCTCTGGACCAATGTCAGCATTGTTTCCAGTCTTCCGTAGCGTCATATGGAATGAGGATAGCTAGCTGATATGTTTTATATTTGTCGTTAGTTCCATCATTAGCTCTTGTTAGGATTTACTTGACATCGCGGTTATCCTTCCAAGTGTCTCTTGTCGGTTGCATATGAATCCTTGTGGCAAGCTTTAATTCCATTCTCTGAGCGAAGATGTCTTGAATGTGAAGTTCGTTTCCGCAGATATTTTTTGTGGAAAGCAATTCCACATTGGGTCGAGGACTACCTTTATAAAAATAAAACTAAGCTCCGCACAATTGTCACAGTCATTTGTTCCAATTAAAGGAAATATCCCAGCAAAAGGATCACCTGCTTCCTTAATTCATTTATTTGCAAAACTATCTACATCCTGTAGATGCTCAAAATGCTTTCCATAACGAAATTCACATCTGTTTGTGCTCCTCGTAGAGTATCCTATATATAAGGTGAAAAGGATGAATCTTATTGCAAGGAAGTGAATCCCCGAATCCCGATATAAAAAGCGTTTCAAAGAAAAATTTCATTTTCCTTTTTCTAAACAACAATTCAGCTCAGCTCAGCTTACAGACACATTTTTTTGACGGATGTTGTCGAAACAAACAATATCCACACGAATTTAGATGAAATTTTCACTTTATTCAGGATTGATATATCCTTCGTCCCTTAGCTCCTTGAGGAAGCAATTTTTCTTTTCGAAAAGAAAAACCAAACTTTCCCAACCGAAGCAATAAAGAAAAACCGGAAACACACACACACACTTAGGTAGTGGATGGGGTCTCCGTCGGTGCTATTGAAATAATACACATCCTTCCTTTCAAGGCATAGCCCTCCCAATGAAACGTGTATCCTGAAAGAATACACAGTAACAACACACACAGGTACACAAAATCTACCGTTTCGCACATGGAAATGCATTTTTGCGAGTTGATGCTGTTTTTGTGTGTTTTGTTCTTCTCGGCTGTGTTCTACTGTTGTCCTGAGCTTTCGATATACTTATCTATGCTATTTCACATTTCCTTGTCGTCCTATTTTGTTTTTTTTTTATAATAGAATTCAATGGGACAGCAAAATATCCTTTTCCTTCTTTTGCGGAACGAACGTACATACGACGGAACGACATAATCTTATCTTTTTCCTCGGTCTCCTTCAATGTGTGTGAGTAGGTAAGAGCGGGAAACGATTGTAATTGAATGCAATGGGCAAAACTAATGCTTATACTACTGTAAACAGGACGACGATCTAAAGGACTTTTTTTTGTTCAGAATTTTTATTTTTTTTGCGCGAGGAAATAAAAATAAAAGTTTTACTTGAGAATATCCATTTTCTTGTGTGTGTATGTGTGTTGGAAGGAAATGCCAAGAAGGACGATCAATATTTGATTTCCATTGTTTTAGTTTGTAAAGTTGTGTTTTGTTTTTTTAGTCCGTTCTTGTTCGAGTCTACTTGGGCAAACAATATCCTTTCAACAGCAGGAAAGTAGAACGAAAACAATTGCACGTAGAATCGTCCTTTTTTTTTGCGAGCAGTATTTTTGACGATTACAAACCGATGGAACTATTACCGATAGTGGTTTTTAGTTATTAAAGTCAATGGCTTGCTGAAAATTGTTCAGTGGGCAGATAGTTTGTAAATTTAGACTGAGTTCTCGAGAACTGAAGAAGTTAACAAATCTTTACGGAGACATCATCTTGAAGGACTGAACTGAGCCTTTTAAAGAGGAACTTGCATAACTTCCTTTGAACGTCTTTGAGGGATAATTTATGGGGGCAGCACTTATGTGGTGATCTTTCACAACCTCCAAACAGAACAGACGTAATCATCCGCTCAGTTTTAGACCATGAGGGCATAGATTCCACAGGTAAAGTCCTGCAAAACAAGTCCTGTTGCTATTTGATGTCCCTCAACGTGGTTTATTTGGGTACAAATATTTTTTTGGCTGACATCCTTAGAGCATTTTAAGACTCAAAAGAGGGAAATATTCGATGGAACCTGCCTGACCATCTTGAGGTTATCGATAGGGTTGCAGATATGTATATGACTTCCATTGCTCAAGCCAAAAGAGTCTGTAAAGTCATGAAACTTGTACCTATAGACCCAAACAGAAATTTTCGGGGAGAGATGAAAACTTTACTAACATACCTAGGTAGCAGAGGCTTAGGGCAGCTCAGAAAGGTCTTTCCTTATTTCAATTGGAGCAAAAGTACTTCCTATTGTACAATGACAAAACTTAGTTAGTGATTGACCAAGTTGCAATGAAAATCGGAAGCTTGCTTGTACATATGTACGCTAATCTTACTCAATGCGTCAGTTGATCCAAGTCGCAGATGTTCCCAGACTGACATTGTCTGGGAAGATCTTATATTAAACCCTTTCGGTAGGCTTTAAGCGAGGCCTAAGTCTACATGGGAAGAAACACGCAAAGCTGGTCAGTTAGCTTGTTAAGATTGGTTCTCTTGAAAAAGGACCAAAAGTAGATCTTTTGTGTTACCACTGTGCGTACTAGGGTTGGAAATCTCAATCTACTCCTGAATCCATTTAGACTATCCAGACTGTGGGTACAGCCATTTAGATAAGCTTTCGACGGAGCAGCGGCTTCGACCAAGTGATTAGCAAAGGCAATAGGTACTTTGACAAAGTTAAGGTTCCTACTGTCTGGCACGTTCATCAGCCGTAAAGTTCCCAGGAATGTGGGAATAATATTGGACGCAAACGATATGGTGGCTCTGCTAATTATTCGAGAATTCCAGGACATTTTACTGTCCAAGATGATTCTAAGGTATTCGGCGGCCTCTTCTGGGAATGGGATATTTTCGCCGAATTATGAAGAGCGAGTGAGAAGATTGAGCCTTCCTTTTTGGGTTTACAGAGAGGCCTTAACTACTGCACCATCTCTGCACTCCGGATAGTGCGTATTGTAGTACTTCCCAAACCATACTTTCAAATTTTGCCTAGCAATATTTATTATACCGTCAGCAAAGCTCACAGCCTCTATTCGCTGAGTGTTCAGGGAATAAAAAAGGCTGTTGACTGCCAGAGACTAGAGGAGAGGTTAGAAAAAACTTCCCAACGGGCAGCCTCTCGTTAAGTTATATGTCCGGCTTTTCAAAAATTCAAATTGGAGACCCACCTATCAGTGCAATCAATTAAAACCATTTTCCACATCGACGAAAGCTTATTTATGGTAAACGGTCTATTTTTACGTTTAACCGCCTACAATAACCCCGTCTAAAATATTGAATATAAAAAGAAAAACAACCAAATGTGCGTCCCCAAAACAAGTAAATCAGAAATTTTCAAGTGGTTTCCCCATCAACAGGCTCTAAAATTGAATTTCTAGCACGCAAAGCCCTACCCTCCCCCCAAACAGAATGACCAATAAATATCCTAGAGCATATAAAGTCCCATCAATCATTACCATAAACCATGATGAATACCAAAACGATATGCATAACCGCCCCCGGAAGGATGAGTAATGATAACATATATATTGATGGCGGTCTCCTCCCACTGCCCGCCCATTTCAATGTAAAATATGTAAACTGACATTTTGCAACAGTGATATGAAATATAAGTAAACTGTGTGAACACCATAAATATAATGATTCAAGGATTTATATCCTTCCCCGAACCATGAGCAATTTTTCATTGACATACATCCTGCAGGCGAAATTGTCCTTTTTTCTCCGTTCGACCATTGCACAGTGGACTACTTATTATTTGTTAAATTGCAAACGAACAGTAGCGTTGTCCTCTGTTAATATTTTGTCACATTCACTCAGTGATTGAGACCGTTCCAATTTGTATCCTCGAAATGGTTCTCTTTTCTAAATTTTTCATCAAAAGGAGTTTTTTTTTTTTTTTGATTTGGAACTTGTCCAAAAAAATTTGTTGGAAAATAAAAAGTAAATACGTGTGTTGTTTCCTGGGATGAATCCTTAATGCGGAACGGTTGACACACATTTAAAGGAAGAAAATAAGGAGCTCCTGTCAAATCGATAAAAAAAGGACCGAAATATATGTCGCAAAAGGATGAATAAAGTCGTTTTGAAACGACGATGTCTGTCAAAGGATTATGGATACTCATTGAGAAAATTAGAGGTCCTGAACTTAATGTTATCTCGAAAGGATACATAAATCAATTGGGTTCAAAAGGACTCTCTGGACTTTGGATGGAAAGTAAAGCACTTTTGTATAGCACACTGCTGTCCTCTACCAATTTTCAATACATAAAAGGAAAGTCAACAGAAAGGATTATTCACTGTCTGGCGGGTCCATTGTAACCTTGAAAACTCTCACGAAAGCCCTTACGAAGACAGCTTATTAGAATCTCAAGAAATTCCTCGAATAAGAGGTTCTTCAGCTCATCAAAGAGGCTACAGAACTTGTCGAGATTCAATTTCTACTTCGTTCCTACAGCTTCTAAAGTAGTCATTGTAGGGTAGTTCAAGTCACTCTCCGTGAACTTCTATTGCGCATTGTCCTGTGGAGACTTCTGAAACGATTCATATTTCCTTTCGACTAGGTTGTTTGAACTTCTTGGGATCACTGGAAAAGCCAAAGAAAAAACCGCTGGGTTAGGTTAAATTAGGTTTAAGTGGCTGCCTGTACTCTAGTGCAGACCAAAGGTGATCCATTATGATACCACTTGATCTATTTTGTGATTGCCGGCTACTTGAACCAGTCGAGTCTTCTTATAAAGCGGAGGATGCTACTCAAATCAATAACCGTCAGATTTTCAAAAAAAACGAGCTCCGAGATGAATAGGTAAAAAGAAATTGAAAGATTGATTCTCCTTCCTCCTTGTCTCTGCTGCTCCTGCAAAATTTGAAAAGGGGTCTAACCTTTTAGCCGTAAGGACACCAATGACGATGCTGATCTGTGATCTATAAATTAAAGCATTTTCGATCCAGCCTAGGCCACATCTGTATGGAGACTTGAAGCATTGTATAAGTCTCCCATTTGCTGTTGGCTTTGCTGATTGCATCCATGTAGCGAGAGGCTAATCGAAATTTTGGCTTTCCGGCAGAATTCTGAGAGTAGTGTTCTCCTTTGCAAGGTCGACGGCCTTGAAGTTTTCTGGCTTGGCATTCTCAGCATAGATGAGAGAATGGGACATCTGCATATAATGTGGCTTCTGGTTTGGTGAGGTTCGTTGTTTGAACAGGAGGTACGCACTCCGAACATGTTGAGTTATGAGACTAATAAGTTGGGACCACAAATGGCTTGGTAGGCCAAAGACTCATACGGGAGCAGTAAGTTCGAAGATAATGTGGCTAGTTGGTGACGAGTCTCTCCATATCCTTTTTCATTCCTTATTTGGGTTGAAGTTTGATTCATAGATTCTTGTCGCCAGTCTAATAGGTCGCTCGCGTGACTTAAGGCCGTACGAAACTTTTTCTATGTACGTGCTAAGCGTGCTTGCTAGGCATGTTGGCCAGAACAACTTTGAGTAGTTAAAACACCATTCCAGCATGTCATACTTTATCGTATGCTGCTGTAAGGTTTACAAATAGGTTAAGGAGAGGACCAAGTCCATGCAGGTGTGTCCTATGCAGATATAACTTCGCTCAGGGACCCCCCGATTCTTTTTTGTATACGTAAGTCATTCGAGGATCTTAAAGCAAACGAATAAGAAAGTCATTGGGCGGTAGCTTTCAGCTCTATCGTCTGGTTTCTTTGGTTCTAATAATGCAACGATGTAACTTACTAAGGTTGCTGTGATTCTGGGCCTCAACCAACAAGCCTCCCCAATTAACCCGGTGCTAAGCCTCCAGTTTCGCACTTAAAGTTTGTTGAGATCCCCTTATAGTTTTACGCGCCACCCTAGACGACGTTTTCCTCTACTGTGTTGTCCCTCTGGCTTAGATTCGAAGACTCTCCCGGCCGGAGTGTTGGTGTCCATTCGACCTACATGTCCTTTCTTAGTTCATCGTTGAATCTCTTCCTCTAGAAGTGAGACCGAAACGAAGAATTCTTTGCTCGAAATGACCAAGGCTTTCTTTATCAACCCTCGAAAGAGTTCATCCTGTAGCATTGTATAGTGAACTGGAATGAATAAAATCTTGTATAGAGTCTCCTTAGTTTTTCGGGATAAGGCCTTACTATTCAGCTGCCTTTTTTTTAGGTCAAAGAAACCGCCGTTGGTAAGAGTTATTTCTCGTTCGACTTCTGATAGGTTAATGCAACGATGTTCGATTTTTGGAAGACTTTCGGTAGACCTTCATCTGAAGAATGTTGTTAAAGAGCCTTGGAACTCTTTCCATAGTTCTTTATAAACTTCAATTATTTTCACTCAAATATAGTTTGCGCCTACGAGTATGTGACTAAAAAAATGAACGTTTCACTTTTCGTAACGCTTCGACTTCTTAACAAACGAAACTTGTCCTAAATTCATCCATCAAACTGCAAAACTCAACCAAACTGTCAAAGCCAGTCCCTGTAATCACATAAGCCACTTGACAGCAAACTTCAATTCCATTTATGTGGCACATACCAGTTTACATTCAATTACATTTGGTTGCACTACATTTCCTGCACATCCTGCACACGATTTCAATCCATCAATTGATTGATATCCTTCTAAACCCAACATCGGTGTCAGTGTTTACAAAACACAAACACAAAACAACAACTAGAAAAGTGATTTATCGTAAATTGAGGACTAAAACTTCAAAAAAAAAAACTCTTGTTTCTAAAAAACTCATTAAAAGTATCGTCTTCCGTATTATTACCTACATCAATCACTCGCTAAAAAAAAAAAAAAAACTTTTCTCTACTTTCCAACCACCTCCTCTGTCTCGGTGTAAAATTCCAAATTATTTTTGAGCATCATTTACAAAGGATTTACTCTTGTGTGATGTGCGTGTGTGTGTCTGTGTGCGTTGGCCGTATCTTTGAAAGGAAATCCGCCATTACTTTCACAAAATATATCCATCTATCCATGTACACTTGTATATTTTCATTGAAAAATTATCCCCTGCCTTTTCGCTGCCTGTAAGACGACAAAAATTCACGACCTTGTGAACAATATCAGAAGGATTTTCTAAGGATTTGCTATCCTGTGTTTAGTCGCTCGTTATTCTTAAATTTTAAAATGAAAATAAATTTTCATTTGACATTTTTGAATGTATCTGAGAATAATCGAAGAAGAGAGAGACAATTTTTGGAATTCCATTTGTTGTGGATGCCATTAGGGCACCGATGCCAACTCGTAGTTCGTGTGGAACATTCCAAAATTCCATTTTGTTTATGTGAGATATTTCTGTTTCATATTTATTTTTCTTTAATCTAAATTTAGCTAAACTTAATTCGTTTTAGAATCAAACACACACCGCGCTACCGACCTTGACAAAATAATTCAAATGAGAGAGTGGATATGGATACTCAAAAGAACGTAAACAGTGTGTATAGCAATGTTTTGAGAGAGTTTTTTGTGGAATTGTTTGATTTATTGGGCATCTGTTGGTTGTGTTAAATGTAAATTAAGTGAAAGTGGAACGGCTATTAAGAGCAGTGAAGTGGGACTTGGGTAGAATTAGGAGCGATCTCTTCTTAGACTGATACGCGCCTGATGTCAGTAGAATACGAGATTTTTAGTCAATTGCATGCAACAAGGCTTGAGGTACGTTCAAATAAAGCTGCATTTACGAAGAGGAGGAGGAAACCATTCCCCACCTTCTTTGTAGCTGCCCGGCTCTCTCCCGCAAAAGAAGGCTCCGTATAGGAGAATCCTGTTTTAATGACTTAAGCCTCCTTCGCTTCAGCAGAAGCTCCAATTGGTTTAACGAGTAGGTAGGGAGATCTCTCCCGATCCATTTGGTATCACTAGGGACTTATCACTGGCCTAAATATATTAGCTTTGGCTGGCAGCAACTTTAACTAAACCTCACCCAAGCCACCTTCGTTCTTTTTTCTCCTGACTTCGTAGCGGAAACAGCATCTAGCATTACTTCGTGCAAATTATTGGGAGTTTTGAGCTCCTTCAACTATTTTTCAACTTTTTCAAGGCGACATCCGGAATTTTTGGAGAATCACCATGTGCGAACTTCTCAGACAGCCGTGACAAATACTCGTCCATATTCCAAGCCGAGGTCTTTGCCATTAATCTGTATGTGAGACTGAATCGAATCCCTCACTCCTTGGGGGAAAACCATTTTTATCTTTACTCCTAGAAACCCGCAATGTTATCTTGAACCTAGCTGCGAAAAACATGGTCATCCTTTCATGAATTCCTTCCTTTTCAGCATTTCCTAAAAGGGAAACTGCCGGTGTCCGGTTAGAGCATGTGTTGGGTGAAAATCGAATTCACCATAACTTTTCGTCATCGCTTCCCTATAACTTTTACAATTTCTCATGGCTCTCGTTCAGCCAACGCCTTAGTCTACTTTCAGTTTAGTTTCATCATGCCACATCCGATCTTAACCAGGTTTTGTCTCCAACCGTCAGAGCGAAAGTTCATCTGATTCACGAGAGTCGAACTCTTGAGTCAGTTTCCTATGGCCAGAAAAACCCTTCAGTTCCTTTGGAATATCTGGTTGCAGATCGGCATCCAATATGCTGTTTCAAAAAAGGGGACTCAGTACCTAGCATTGTGGTAGCCCTTACTTATGCATAGACATACATATCTAGTTTCCACAATCAATATTTATCACAACGCCAAGGCTCTTTAAGGTCCTTAGAGTGTGGAACCAGTTAGTAGAACTACGTACTGTTTCTCATGCAGAGATCCTAGGTGCTCAACAGGCGTGTGTAAGTATGTATTTGGCATATCACAGGAGGGTATCTCCATCGAAAAGTTTCAAATCTGTCGCTTAGAATTCTCTCTATCTGCGGCTATAGTGAGTAGCAAGGTTAAAGGGGTGACTTGATCTTTTACGATGCACCAGTCACTCCACTAACGTGGAATGTCCGGTCTAAAAAACAAAAAAGACAAAGATGAAGGGTTCTAACCTGTTTAATGCAAGAATGTGCCTTGTTCTCATCAACTTTTCATTGAAAATTGAGTGCTTACTGAGAGTTTTCGACCATTAACAGGTCCTGCTCTGATCCCTTCCAAACTTTCACTCCACCAGAGCATTGTGATTCGCCATGAGTCTTTTGAGCTCATTGTGGCAACATTTCACAAGATTTGACTTTACTACTGTGGATGGAATGGCTTTAATAGCTTGACTATGTAAATGTCAATGACTTTTCCAGAAGGAACCGCCTCGGCAATTGCTAGGACATCCACTTGGAACACACTGCTCTGGTTCGGAAGTTTTATTGACCGGGGAATGTTGGGTTCCAGTAAGAAGATCCCAAAGCCCAGTCCTTCTTCGAATTTTGACTCTTCTGTGAAAATCTAAATTTTGCTGATGTTGATGGTCTATCCCTTAGACCAGTCTTCTCTTGAAAGGATGACTGTTTGATGCTAAGTTATTTTGTAGTCACCACTTTCCTATATCGCCGCTTCTCAAAAATTGGATTATTTTAAACGCATGACAATTTTCGCGACTGTTTTCCAATGAAATCGGTGGGGAGATAGTTTCAAAGGGTGTAGTTGGAGTGGTTCCTTGTAAGTTCATTGAGGTTTGTGACAATTTTTACAATTGGCCACCAAACTAGGCAGCTTTAAGTCGGAATAGGTCGGACAATGGCTATATATGTACATCCAGTGAATGATTGCATTAGGTCCCTGTTTTGGACCAAAGACTTTGCGGCATTTGTAAAAAGCCAACCTTATTATTTCCGATGTATCTATCCAAGTCTGGTTTTGGTCAAGCATTTGCTAGGTCATAGCCTGAACGTTGGTATTTTTTATTTATTTTTTAATAGTGAACAGAACGATCTCTGTTTTCTGGTGGTTAACATTCTGTCCACATCTTTTAACTTGTGGTGTTAGGTCCAACTGTGTTAGTTCGGTGATGATGGTCAGGAATATGGGGTGTTAGGACCCCTTTAGTACAAGGTTAAGGCATATGCTCCGCTGCCTCACAGTTCTGAGCTTATAAGCATCAAGTGTTTATGTTGAATTGGTCTCATAATTCTTAACAATTTGATGGGACCATAAAGCGGTTCTAAGCATGCTTGCATCTTGGGAAAAATTAATTTCAGATCGTCATTCTGTCAAATTGAATGCACTCGCTAATGTAGTATTCCTTTTGGGATCCCAGCTAGTCATTTTCCAGCCTCTGTTTCAAGTTATGATTGCAATTTGTTGGATATCCTACTGTAACTAGTTCTAGGAAGATCGGTAATTTCTTAAAAGCAGCTTTCCCACTCGTTAATAGGTTTGAATCTTTGCTTAGTGTTATGACTGTCAGTTGACCATAGATGCCATCGCTGTCGCATATCGATTGTGATATTTTCAAAGCCTATGATCCCATAAATAGTCTTCATTTACTAAATCTTACATTTAATATGACATAACAACAAATCGTGGCCACAATAGACACCCTTGTGGTACTCTAAATTATAAAAAAAAACACACACACACTAGAAAATTCCAAAGTATTCCCTGCAACACACACTGTAACATGTATCTCGTGCTAAGCAATTAGTAAATTACCATTCTCATTGGCCTAATCGATCCAGTGTAAGTATTTCGGCTAAAAATACTCGCATTAGGGACACTTTTGCTGCCAAGAAAAAATTACTTTTAAGCGCTCACAACCATTCGCAAAAGAAAAAAAAAAAAAATCAAATAAATTCCGAAAAAATAACTCAGGTGGCACATCATCACGCACGTCGTCGTCCTTAACTCATATAACGACACAGATGGACCAAGCAAATTTCTTTCTGCAAATCATTTCGTTTATATTTGTGTGTACACTCGTCAGATTGGGGCCAAATGCTCTATAGTGCTGTCCGTCTATCAGCTGCTACACAGATACTATCCCCACCAATCTATTGAATCTTGTGCTCCACTGTGTGTTCTCTTGTTTTTGAGAGGGTTTTTGTGGATTCAATCCGTTGCACTGTGTATGAGTTAATCTCCTCATCGCATAAGACGTACCTTGATCGAAGGAAGATCGGTATATCTGCACCAGCAGCAGCCGCAGCCGGCATGAACCTCATCGTATACATATTACATTGTTGACCTATAAAACTGCACAAATTATCATAGATACTTTTTATTTCAACAATAATTGTAGTTCAGTGCAATGCGGTATAGTGCAGTCACAGTGCATTATCTATCCCGCGAGAGTGAGTTATATTTCAAAAATAAATAATTTTTTTTCGGTTTTGTTTTATTACAGTGATCCCGTGCGGGTATTTTCATTACGTGCGCTAAAATAAATAATAAAAAACGAAACAAAAAAGGAAAATGAATCGAAAAAATCATGAAAATTTTAAGTGGACAGAGAGATATTTCGAAATAGAAATAAAATATTTTCGGTTAAGTGAACTAGAGAAAGAATAATAAATTCTGAATTTGTTTAACGTTTTTTGATTTTATTTTTTTTTTGGTTTTGTTTTATAAAGTTTATACAACTTTTGTTTTGTTTATTGAACGTGCAGAGGTGGTAGATACATTCATTTGGAATCATGTTCACCTGTTTGTATCAGCTATGGGATTGGTAAGTGTTGCATGACGTGATGTTTTGTGATTTTTAAGCTCTAGGCTTTATTAGACTACTGTCTATGAAATGATTTGTTTTGATATGGTACGTAGGTAGAGGTGGTAGTTCACCCCAAATAGCACTAGGATGTGCCTTTTTGTAATCACACTGTGTATTGTTGAAAATGTGGGACAGTTGGTGTCATGATCCAGCCTGTGGAGTTTAGAAAACGGATTATCATATCCCTTTACCCGAGATGTCGTTAAGGTCGTCGAAGAGTGGTTGGTTTAGTAAGCACCAGTACTGGAAATTTGCAGAAGAAATGGGAAATGGACGGCCAACCCCGTGGTGTAGTGATTGCATCATAGCTTGACACGCTGAAGGTTTCAGGTTCAAATCTCGATCTCAAAAAAAAAAAAAAAAAAAACTCGATCAATTGCGAAAAAAACTGACCAACTCTTCTGCATAGGCATAACACTGGCAGTAGGAAGGTCATATGGCTTGAAAGTGTTGATCGTGCTAATGACATCGGGATGTTCGAAAGAAAAACTGTGAATTATAAGCAATGGCAACAGTACCAATAATTCTACCCAATCATTCTGGACACACCACCCCCAGAGCAAAAGACTGAAACCTAATCCCACCTGAGTTTCAAAATCACTACACCAACACTAGCGCTGTGCGAATAGCATCATAAGGGTATTCATAACCCCTTTAGCACCAGTGAATTATAAAAAAAAAAAAGAGTTTCCTTCTCATTTACATTCCCGTAACTGCGACTGTGGGAATTGTAAGGAATACCTTGTTTGGCCGCATGATCTCCAATTGGCCAATACTCCGTGATTTTGGCCGTTATGCTGGTTATATATGGGTGGGTTCTGTTCAGTAGGTTGGCTATATCTTCCTTGATATGGCACAGTTGGTTAACCCCCTCCAGTGGAGGATTAGTTTTAATTGAAATAAATTTAACCATGCATATCCTTAGACATTCACCCTGGTGAACCACCGCAAGGTATAACTTTGCGATTCTGTCGGTATTATGTCCGGCAGAAGCTCTCAACGTACTCTTTAACATCCTGCCCCTGCACATCAAGTTCATCGTTTCGTGTAGTACAATCACACTCTGAAAATCAGGGTTATGTCCAGCGGCACCATTTGGTCACAGTAGTACTCTTGATGTGCTGCCTAGGGCTTTGGGCCTCGACTATAGCTGAAAAACTCAAATTCAGTGATAAAATTCAAGTCCACTTTCCGGACGCGACGGAATGGAAAAATAACTCACTTCGATCGAAATGTCAAGTATCAATCTTCACCGACTGCTCCAAGATGGAATGGGGCTTTGGAAAAGGTGTCTTCTTGGCGGAACTAAATGTATCCAAACCATACCGCCTTCCAGATTCGAGTGTATTCCAAGCACAGGTACTAGCGATTAAAGAGGCCTTTAAGATACTAAGTCTCAGCTCGACAATCAAAAACAACAAAGGAGTCTTTATTGACAGCCAGGCTGCCATCAAAGCAAACTTCGTCTTCTTAATAAGTACAACAGTACAGGGAAATTATATCGCACATTTAATATCACTCTCCTCTTGGTTTCTGGTTATACCGACAGGGGAATGAGAGAGCAGACGCGCTAGCAAGATGTAACTTAACCTTTGATGAGTTCACGACTCATTCTCTGGCACTTTCCCTCAATTGCCAACTCTAGGTGCAACAGCCTAGAAAACTGTAGAGGGCCTTATCGACAGCAAGAATAATAGCAATTACCACCGGTCACTGGTATTCTCCTTAACACTCATTGCCGTAGCTGCAACAATAAACATGAAAAAGAAACCCCTTTTCCAATTTTTCTGTGACTGTCCGGCACTAGCTAGAACAAGGCATCTCACACTTGGCAAAGCCTCTTTCAACGAGCCTCTTTTGCAACATCATTAACTTTCTTAACTCCAAAGGACCGATTTAAAAACTAAACCTTTTAGGCGCACTCATCAACATCTAGGTCATATGAGTTGTGGTATCAAAAAGGCGCATCGGCGTTAGTTGTTTTTCTGGCAGGGCTTACTAAACAACCACTTTTACCTACCTACCACTACTTCACGAGACGGGTTTTCTGATTCGGCATGGCCATCCTCGTGTGTGTTCTAAGCAATTTCCTCTCGTACTCTACCCGGTTGAGCTTGACTTGGATGCGGGTTGATGATGTGCTTATCGCATTCCAGTTACTCCTTTACTTGTCCTGCATCATCTGGTCACACAGATAGAGGCAGGTATTGAAGGTGCTTTTTACAACACCGGTGGCTATGATTCAATCACCATTGCTCTTGATTTAAGAAGCACTGATCATCCAACTAACTGATGGGTTATGGTGATCCTTAAAAGCTGGAGAAGTACAGCCACCTTAGGAGAGATCTCAGTGAACTTATGAGCCTCTCTCTCGCCTCCCTTGTGGACAATCGTCATCGACGACCTACTCACTAAACGTGGCAACCTTGATTTCAATGCCATTGGCTACGCTGGCGATCTTATGATCGTAACAACAGGCAAGCATGGCCATTTTATCATGCTTTTCCACCTTCTCAACTGTTCTTCGTGGCCTACTTTTCAATCGTGTCCCTAACCATTTCTTTACCTAAAGCATCGAATGGTTTAAAACCAAACAATTCAGAGGCTGATCCCTGTTTCGACAGATTGTCTCCCTTTCAGTTTCCCTCAAAGCCAACATGTTCTCTAACCCAAGCAAGTGTCCAACTCATCTCTTGTGACCTGGTTTCCCTCTCTACCGTTCTTCGGCATTGGATGAGTGAATTCAAGTGCATTGCATGCTTCGCCATGGAACTGTTTTGATGCTCTTAGATATCTGCGATCCACTGTCGCTTCCTTCGTCATATTGCGAAGTCCTTGGACACCTTACCAATTTTCATATGGAGCTATTCATTCAAGATCCGATTAGGTCATGCGATTCCTTAGTAGCGAATTATTTACGAAGGTCTGCAACTTACGAGTGACAGTAGTGGTCACTTCCATAGTCCTACTCCCTCAAAGATTTACTGACTCAAAATTGGAGTAGAACCATCTCAGCTGAATGTTTACCTTTCCAGATTTTGATTCGAACGCAGTTCGGTGCCACTGTTAATTTTCTCGATTTCATGGCCAGTTAGGTTAAGTTGAAGGTTTAAGTGCGAAGGGCCTTTGTTTTCCTTGCATTTATCTTCAGCTTTACTCTGCTGTGAGCAGAAGCCAACCTATTTGACTTCGAGGGATGAATCCGAAGGCTTTCTGATCCGGTTACTACCGGAATGCATAGCTGATAGCTCGGAGTTCCACCCTTCTGAAAAGTGTTCAGCTTTCCGTGCACTTCTGATTTATTGAGACTCTGGACTGGATGTTGATTGGTGCTACGTCCACCTGTACTGAGCTGTATTCGCCTCTGTTTGGTGCGTTCCAGTGGTCATTCCTCTCCTAAAGCTTTCATCACAAGCACAATCTAGCATAATTACATCGCTAATAGAGCGTTTTCCTCAGCGTTGTCCACAATTTCAATCACTTAAGTGTGGAAAAAGCATCAGAAAGACCCATGTCCACCATACAGAAGGACACAAGTTGGCAAAAGTCTCTTCTCACACAATCTCCATTCGATTCAGAGGTTGCAACATGCTAATTAAAGTAATTATTCCACGGGCAATCACCACGAGCAATTATTTCATCCGTTCGACCTGTGTGTCGCCGGCGGAAGTCGTAAGACCACTGCCTGCCGCGCAATTAATCAATTATGTGCAATTAAATGCCCCCAAGTGGGCATACACACGCTTGCAGCATAATGCAGTCCTCAATCCGATCCAATTAATTTTTTTTAGGTTCCATTTGGCTATCCACAGCACTAAATACATGTGTTTTCTGTTTCCTTTCAGGTTGGAGTCTCCGCCGCTTTTCAACGCAGCGACCATGGAGAGCAAGAAGCTGCAACAGCTGCAGCAGGCCAATTCCCATTTAGCACCGCAAAAGAAAATCCCACTCGCGTATCAGACTAACATTGCCGACTATCGCACATCAGCGCATTCGCCAGTCTTCCAGAATCATCATCTGCAGTACCATGGTGGCCATCAGTCGATGTACCAGCATCAGCAGCAGCAACAGTCACCTAGTTCTAGCGGCTCACAGCTAACACCCATCGATGTTCAACCTCAGGGGAAACTTATGCTAAAGACAACTGCCTTCCATCAGCAGCAGTTCACTGGCGAGCAAATTTATCAGACCCCTCCGGAGCGAAGCTATCAGATGTCTGCAGCAGCGGGACGACCGCTTTATCAGTCGTCGAGCAGCCAACATCAACATCATCCAGTCACGGCGTTGCAGCAGCAATATCAACAGTTGCAGCAGGCCAAGATCCAAGCACAGATTCAGACACAAAACGAAGCGCTGGTGCAGCAACAAAGGACGTTTGCCATGCGTCAGCAATTGAATCCACCGGTGCCGCAGGGTCACTACCACATGAGCCAAAGTTCAAGTATGATGTCGTCACCCCAGCAGCAACAGTCACCACACCATCAGTCAGCTACGACACCCACACATCGAACGGTGCCTCCATCAACACTCAATCTAAGCAGTCAATTCCAACCGGCGCCGGGTCCATTGAAAGTTGCTCCCAATACTAAGCACTTCCATCAGGACCAGGCCAACATATATGCACAACAACAGCACCAGCTGCAACTTCAATTACAGCTCCAGCAGCAGCAGCAGCAATTACAACAACAACAACAAAAGCAGCAACAACAACAGCAGCAGCAGTTACAACAACAACAGCAGCAGCATCATCAGCTTTTGTCCAGTCAGCTGCCTCAGGACAATGCCCAGCAGAGACAAAAGGCGGCACCGCCATTGAAAGGTGATTTAAGTGGCATCACCCCTGGCAGCGAGCCCAGTCCCGTGTACATTCAGCAGAACCATCCCGGTCACGTTGTGAATCAAGCATGTCAGACACAAATCTCGGGCGCCCTAGGCAACAAGACACCCGCAAAAACGCCTAGCAGTGAGGACAGCTCTAACAAAAGCCCTTCCGGGGCCTCTACCTCCGGCGGTGTCGCCACCCACTCGCAGCTGGACAGAAAGAAAAGTTCCGGTTCAATACAAGCACTTAAGTCGCCGATAACAAAGCGCCCACCCACATCGCCGGTGGCCATGTCCGGCTGGCTTTACAAACAGGGTTCAGATGGACTGAAGGTATGGCGGAAGCGGTGGTTCGTCCTGGCCGAGTATTGTTTGTATTACTACAAAGGACCTGAGGAGGAGAAGCTGTTGGGCTCCATACTCCTGCCCTCGTACAAGGTGTCTGCATGCCTGCCGGAGGATAAGATATATCGCAAGTACGCCTTTAAGTGCGAACACACCAACATGCGGACGTACTGGTTGGCTGCCGAAACAGCGGAAGCGATGATTCAGTGGGTGCGGGCACTCACTGCAGCAACCATGATGCAGGCCAGCAGTGAGTCGGATCAGATGTCCCAGCCAAGTGTGTCGTCGTTAAATCAGAGCGCCGACAACAGCGACTCTGGCATACATACGCTGCAATCGCAACAGAGCAAGATGAGCCTGAGCCAAGGCCCGGTCACACCAGCATCCGACAATGGCGCTCAACCTCTCTACGCAAACGCTCCACCCAAGCCCAGGCGTATAAACGATGGCGGCTATTCATCGCCCAGTCCCGAGCACTCAGTTGACAATGAAGGCAGTGTTGGCCGGAAGCACGTTGTCAATCAGCAGGCGCGACGAAGTGGTGCAGTGATGTCACCATCCCTTCAGCAAATGCAGAGGTCGCAGCATCACGCCATCTATGATTCCCGCACGGGGAATGTGACATCGACACTGAGAATGCAAAGCTCTGCAGACAACCTGGTTAATCAATTCCAACAAATGGCCATCGATGCCAATCGGCAGTCGCCATACCACGCTAACGAGTACGGCACCAAACCGATTGGTTCTGTGCCTCAGGCAATCCCTGGAGCTGGCTTCCAACACCCGGGTGTGGACCTCGAAGAGCAATTGATGCGAATGCCATCGCGAAGTGTCGGCGATGATATCTACGGCGAACGAGAGCTTTACATGCAAAAGATCATCCAGCAGAGGTATCCACCGACGCAGTCAGTGATGGGCTATGCGAACGCAGAGAGACGAACACCGGACGCCTATGGAAGATCGAAAAATCGACCATTCTCGGACTATGAGGACATCTATAATCTTACGCAATGCAAGACACCACAGCCACAGGAGGTGGCGGCAACCGCTGTCGGCTATCGGAGACCGATGAGTCCACCGACATACGATACCACCAAACATGTTCCACCGATGCCATCACGATATACACCAAATCATTTAGAGGTGAGTAGCGAAGGAGTAGCAAAATTCCCTCATTCGATGGAAAGTGTAGCGTGTGCCTTGTTCTTCGTTATAGCTCCCGAAGTTGTGACGGTAGTCGAAGAGAAAGGCTCCCAAGTTGATGACTTTTTGTTGAACAGGGCCAAACTCGGTACAAAGGAAGTGGAATGTAGCTTCATCCTCCTCTTTGTTCATGAAGGTCACTGGTGTAGGAGCCTAGCCTTTTGTAGATCCTTTCGACTGCCGACTATAGCGCTTCCAATTGGTTTAGACTAGATCTTAATATAAGCTTTAAAAGTCGTTCCTTTCTAGGAAGATCCGCTGGTAACATCAAGGTACCTTAGGAAGCAGTTTCCACGTGGAGACAAACTAAACCAAATCTTCACAGCCTGATCCTTCTGAACGCCTTTGCTCCTACATAACACAACCCTAGACCATCCCAGCTTGTATGAGAAGCTTCCTAAATATTGCTTTAATTGACCGTACTCTTGCCTCAAGGCTTGGCTACAACCTACAAAACTCATAAGCTATCCATTTACTGGTAGTTCCATGATTAAGACTGGATTTCGATCTGGAATAATGTGAAAGTCGAACTGTCCATCAATGTGGAAGAACAATATTGCCCTCCAATACCAATGGCAAGACTATCCTCATTTTCCCAAACAGCCAGACCGACCCCCAAAGCATTTGGCTCGCTACGAGCAAATTGAAACTAGTCGTCGGGTCATGTTGCAATCGGACGTTGTGCTACACTCCGAAATAGACATGGACGCCTATACCTCTTTAGCCAATTTGATCCTTAGCTAGCTGCCGGTTTCATATTATACGTTGGTTGGTTCTTTTTACGTGGGATCACCACTTGAGATGTGTAGGAGATGTTGGCAAATGGACACAACCCCGTCTGGACGTGCCATGTCTTTGATAGATTAGCCCAAGTGTGTCGAAGGTCGTGATATTTTTACCGATTTGCATACGCCATGGTCGTCCTGAACAACCGAATGATCTTGGCGTGGATTCCAAAACTGAACACGGCAATGTGCATGGCCTGTCTGCTTTTTTGTAAACCTTCCGAAGGACTTTTGAGATTCCATTGAGGAGACTATATTTTCCTATGAGTTGGAGCATGATCCTTACCAAGTCATGTCCCGCTGCCTTGAAAAGCTAATCAGCTTCAACCGCTCTGTAGAATTTCAGCTTTTACATTGCTATCTCTTGGTTAGACAAATGGGATTGTTGCCTCTGCTGATTGGTCCTGACAGCAGAGTATTGTTCATCATCGTGTAACCTGGACATGTCCTGTAGAGCTCGTGGAGACCTCTTGTTTGTTGTGTCTGCTGACACTGGTCTCCACATCAAACCGAGGACATCAAGTATGAAGTTTCTTATGAATTTCTGTCACTTATCTTCTATAGAACTTAGGGGATCTCTGTGTGGTTGAAATGACTTCATACACTCCTTGGCTACAACTACTTAGTGGTTCGGTCGTCTTCTACTGCGTCGTACCATTGTGGTACCATTCAAAGATCCCCGGCTTTGAGCGCTGGTGTAAGCCATCTTAGTCGTTATATTTGGAAGAGAAGTGTGACCTATTGTCTTTGAATTTCTGTGGAAGCTCTTCAGTTTGGTGCATCATTCGACCTTGTAGTGGTTGAGATCGACTTAAACTTTGAAATGGAAGGCTTTGTCTGCACAAATAAGCCAAAGATCTTGTGAAATTCCAAACAATGAACAAGAAAATGTCGTAAAACGTTGAGAACATAACTCGTAGTGACAGAAAGTTAACCTCCACCTTCAACGAGAAGCTTTCGAGTCTATTATCGCTGGGAAAGTTCGATCATTGAAAAAGGTGGAAGCACGCCTTGTGTCGATTGCTTTGTGATCAAGTTGTTGAGGAAGAAAGAATTGCTTGCCTTGGTCACTTCTGGAATCCATTTCTGGAGATTGTGTAGATATCAAAAGCTCTCTCCTTTCCTATTTTAGCCTTCAAAATATTTAGGACGACTTTCAAAAATCATGTCGAGGAACTCGTAAAATCTTTCTTTGTTGACGTCGGTCGACACTGTCAAAAGGCAAACATGCAACAAGGCTTAGAGTACATTCAATAGATTTTTGTAGAAGCTGCATGGACGAAGAAGAGGAGGAAACCATTCCCCACCTTCTTTGTAACTGCCCAGCTCTCTCCTGCAAAAGAAGACCCCACTTTGGAGAATTCTATTTTTATGACACAAATGTCAATAACCTCCTTTGCTTCATCAGAAGCTCCAATTGGTTTAACGACTAAGGAGATCTCTCCAGATCCATGTGGCATCACAATGAATCTATCACTGGTCTCAGAACTTTTTCTGGCAGCAATTTCAACCTAACCTATCCTAACGTCTTCAATAGTCAACGACTCGTTTTGCATTCCTTGAGCTCCAAAATGTACAGCACAAGTCTTCTTTTAATGATATTCAAAGCAAGGTGTCAATATCTGCTTTGAAGAAGCCTTCGACCCAATTCACACACAATTGGCGTATGGTGCTGGCGTGGTGCAGGCGTAGTGTGACCGTAAAACAGACGTGGCGCACTCAATTTACACAGACATGGCACGGTGAAAAGACGTTTGTCAGTTCTTATGCATTTTGTATGTACACGAACGAATTAAATAATGAAATAGAGAGACTTCATATGGCGGGCGTCACTCGTGTGCGCCATTTGTGGCACCGAAATGGCGTTTTCTGTGGCACGAGTCACCATGGCTCTCTACCTGTACTTTTTCTTTCAAATGATTGTGAGCAGTATGTCGACATTAAAGTGGATTCTACAGCCTTCCATGTCTACTTGGGAAACTATGAGCTCTTCAAGGAGCTTCTATCCAGAATCTGAATATAATCCTGAAAGATCCTAATCAAATTAGTCTGTGTGTAAAGTGTAAAATCCTTTTTTTGTGCAATAACTGGTTGCGAATACAGCACCTAACTTCGGCCGATCAAAGTTGGATGGCTCTAAGGCAAGTTCGGTGATCCAATAGCTTTCAATTAAACTTGTCCACCGCAGCAAGTCCTTCAACTTGAGTGGTAAAATCTATCCCGCCCTACATTTGATTACTGTCCACAAAGGACATATGGAACTTGAAACAGTTGACCGCGCTGTAGAAGCATTCCACACGATCCTGGAATCGCTTTAAAAAAATCACATCCATCACATTAAAAGTTCCCTCAGATGAATTAGAAACCACATTCTAATCTCATAATGAAAAGTTCTAGTCCTGAAATAGACTCCACCCATGTGGGTTACATCACAAAGCAAGAAGTATCCCCCAACACTCGTATGTCTTCCGAAAGCTTGTTAGCCCAGATAAATGTACGAAAATCCAAATTTTAAAAGCACACTACTCGTATATCAACTTCTACACTCCTAACATACTTTCTCCTCTTGGATGTGTTGAGCATATCCTTACTTCAATTAGAAAACATGCCGCAACAAACGAGTATGTATGTGTGGTGTATCATTCTTTCTTCCTCAGAAATTGCATTAAACAAAAGTGCACTAAACTACAATCATCCTGTCCGCCTTCTAGCTATTAGATATAAAAATAAACAGCCCCCCTTGTCCCCTCTGGATATTAATCAACACGAAGGAAACCAGCACAAAGGGAGAACTTCACATATACACACACATACACTGATGAGATTTTCCGTGCACTGTGTGGCAACAACTAAGTAACTCAGGAAAACGAAAAAAAAAGGTTCATGACTTGTGTGCAACCAGGTGGAAGATATCCTGCTTCGCTTTCAAGCTACACCATACCGTGGGACTGTTTTAGGATACGAGATTCGGCTAGATATACCCCCAATGGGGTATTTTATCATTACACAAGCCAAAGAATAATCCTTGTGACGCATTTGGGCTTCGTTCCTAATTGGAGTTGTTGTCAACCCCATTCCCCGATCGTTCCTCGTTTCATGGGTCGCAAAAGTTTTTATGGTACTCATTCCCCGGAAGTGCAACAACCCAAATGACTAGGCCCATAACACAACTGATGATGTCGGCGTTTTGTCCTTTTGTCCTTTTTTTTCAACTCCCCAAAGGACTCTATGACATATTCTCTTCTCATGCTGTGTCTCTCTTTTCTGTTTTTTTTTGTGCAGGCAACTGGAAGCAGTACAAACTTGCGTATAAGACCCTCAACCGCATCTATCATACGACCACACTCGGCTGATTTTCTTGAGTACGAGGCCAGAGCAGAAGCGGCAGCCGCCGCAGCAGCAGCAATGAGTGGCGCCATCAAACCCGATGCCATTCGTGCCCCACGACCCAAATCCAGTTTAGACATAAACCGTGCTCCAGACAGTTTTTACTATTCCGAGGCCAGTTATGCCGAAAAAATGCGGCAAAGTGCACTTTATCTGCAGAGTCCCCAGACGGCCCAACCCCAACAGCAGCCACCACCACCAGCGCCAGCGTCAGCATATGGCCGTCATCAGGACTACACTTCGACAGTATACCCCGGTGCGAGTGGCATGCACACAATTGGCTATGAAAATCCATACGAACGAGCCTACAAACGGAATGAACTCCTTCAAGAGGCGACCAAAAATCAGGGAACTTCAAGTGTACCACGAATGAGTCGTGGTGTAAGCAACAGTGCCATCAGTAAGGATATTATCGGCAATAGCTCTCATTTGCGCTCTCAACAACCACAACACCATCATCAGAGTTCCCAACAACCCCTAAACCAGCAACATGAGCAATTTTTGAGATCAGCCAGTGCTCGTTTGCCCCGCAGGGACGAAGATGTACCGAATACTCCGACAACGTCGTCACTGCAAGATGGCGAAAGAAAACGTGAAGAGTCAATGAAGCGTCTGCTTGAATGGAAGCAAAGGATGCTGCAATCACCACTCACCCGTAAAGGTATGCAACAGAGTGGTTCGGCAACGTTGATGACAAAATTGGGCAGCAACCCCAATATCCTTGCGGCAACAGCGAGTAATAGTTCTGGTCAACATGCCACTGCTGTTGTCACTCCTCAGAATACAAATGTCCTGGGACCGACAACTGGTGGTGGTGCTGTCGTTGTTGGAGGAGTTTCTGGAATTCAAAGGAGTCGTTCGGAGACCCATGCCAATGCAGGCGGCTACAATAGCTACTCATCAGACGACGAAGGTGAGTGTTTCTCTATTAAGTGTTGTGTCCTTTGAAATTAATAAAAAAAAAATTGTATTTTTACTTAACGCTTGCATATGTAACGTACGTAATCCCGTAAAGATTTTGGTAAACGAAACGAAACTCTTTCCATTAAATATAACTATTTGTTGTGTCCTTGTTTGGCTAGTGTTTGTGTTCTTTTTCTTTTTAAAGGACTCTTTCTTTCCTTCTTGTAGTTGCTTTTCCTTCTTTTATTGTGTGTGCATGCTTTTTGTTAAGTTTTTTTTCCTTTTTGTTGCTCCTCGTCCTGGGAAATATCCTTCGATTTGTTTCGTTTGAAAGCATTTTGAAGTGAAAAGTGATTTCGATTTCATAAAAAGGCTGGCAGTAGACGGCGAGTACTCTGTGTTAGATTGAACGAAGAGGAAGTGCTTATCTACTCCTTGCAGGACAACTAAGTGAATGGTTTGGAATTTTTTTTTGTGCTTTGTTGCTGTTCTCTCAAAGTTGTCGGTCAAGAGGAGCTTGTGAATGGAAGTCAGTAGAAGACCACTTCTGGACTTCCTTTAAAAAACGCATTGGGATTTGATTTGATCCTTGGAGAGGTAGTCGGATGTGATGCAAGAAAAATTAAATAAATTCATAATTCAGAAGAGTTAGTGGACAATATGGAAACGACTCTATAGCTTTAATCCTTGACTTGAAGTTGTACATTGTTGAAGGCACTTATTCGCATCCGCTACGTGAAAAAATCAACCGCGCAAACAACAAGTCGATTGTAGAACTTGGCAGTTCTTAGTATGGCCATACTTTTTGCAAAGCCCAGGAGTTTGATAAAGTCAAACTTACTGTGACCAGAATAACCTCAGCTCCCTGAGTTCCACTGCATTTTTAAGGGCTCCGTCGCCGAAAGTGACAACTCAGATTGAAATGTCCACCAGCAGACAGAAGACAATATGACAACTTTCACTCTTAGAAAATCTACTGCCAACTAACTTCTTTATTAAGGTCCCGCTACAGTTCCGGGTGAATTTGGGCCTCAACTAACAAGTCTCTCCATTTACGCCGGTCCTTAGCAACCGCCTAAGGTTGCGCACTCCAAATTGGTTGAGATCAGCTTCTTCTTGTGCGGGTCATCTTAGGCAAGGTCTTTCACTGTTCCTCTAGGTTAGATTCAAAGACCCTCCGAGTCGGAGCGTTGATGTCCATTCACTCTTCATGTCTTAGCCATCTTAAATGTTTTTTTCTAACTACGACGATGTCGCTATTCAGCTCATATAGTTCGTTGTTGAATCTCCTCCTCCGGAGCTCGTCAACGCAAATTTACTAGTATCTCGTCTACAAAGTGATAGGACTTCTCCCTCGGGGGTGCCTCAGAAGGCCAAAGCGTGTATTTGGCATTCCCTAAGCTCTGAGCTTATACATCTCGTTTTGAGCATGCATTCTATTCAGTCAGACCTAAGTCTAGTAGTGTTCTTTATAGCATCTGACGTGACTTTGTTAAAAGCCCCTTCAGTGTCTAGAAAGGCCGCTAAAGTGGGGCGGCCATCACATGCAGCGCCGTTTCTACCGATTTGCCTTCGGTATCTCACCCGTCTCCCTTCTAATTTCCCTAATGCCCGTGTTCTAGTTTAAGCGTGTGCTTGGCTGGTGAAACGTCCCTTGGATTTAGCTTGAAACCAATTTGAATGTCTATTAGTCATCAAATGTTTTCAGGAGAAAAGACGTGAAGCTTATTGGCCTTAAGTCCTCTGTGATTGTGTAGCTGAACTTTCCTGCTTTGGGTATGCAAGTGACCACGGTTTCTCTCCAGGTTTGTGTCAATTAGGTGCAGGTATCCTCTGAACATTTAGTAGCATGTATGCCTTCTTTTAAGTTCTAATGACGGCCATTGTCATGATCCATCTCAGAAACCATTCTTGCGAGGTCATCCGCCTTTCATTCCCATGGATGCCCTTATGTCCTGGGACCCAAATGAGTGTCTTATCGTTGTAGATGTGATGGCATTTGATGGCTGCTTATGTAAATGTCGAGTTTAGAAAATGGATGAGATCTCGTATCCCTTTATCCGAGATGTCGTTGGGGTCGTTGAAAAAAGGTCTGGCTCTTGCTAGTGCCAGACATTTGCTGAGGAAATGGGAGAGAGTTTCCTTATCATTCTCAGACCTGCAACTGCAGCATTGGAAGTTGTATGGGATACCGAACTTAATCATCCCTTTGATTATCACCTTGATTCTGGCGATATCTGAATGGGTTCTGTTTAATATGTATTTTGTTCTTCTCTTATCGTAAGTCGGCCATATCTTCCTTAATATAGTGCAGTTGATTAACCCCCTCTATTGGAGGTACGCCTTCTGCAGGAAGTGCGAGTGGATTTGTCCTTAAATCGCTCCTAGCGGGATGTGGACCCTTGCTGCCAGTGAGCCGTATAGAGCCGAGCTCTGCCTGGCCACTTCCAATTGCTTTCAAACTTGACTAATCGATTTATGTATTGTATATGCTTCCAACTCTATAGTTATCCTTAGCCTACTCCCTTCTATTCTTATATATTTGCATCCCCTCCTGTATCTGAATTTCTACAAATGCTTTAATAATTTTTTTTTTAGTTTTTAGATTAATGTTTACTTTTTTTGTTGTTGTTGTTGTTGTGTTGTTTTAGTCTTAACAAATAAACATTTTATTTTATTTTTAAAACAAAATAAAGAAAATCAATAAAATTTTTTTGTTAACTACCTTCCTGCCGTGCGCGCCAAACATTATTATTATTTTTTTTAATTTTATTTTTATTTTTATTTTTTTTAATTTAACATCATTTTGTATCTAAAACCCCACTTTTAACACAAATTTTGTCCATTCAATGGCAATGAATGCACAAAAATTCCGTCCCGTGCCGTAAGTAGAGCACATGAAAAGAAAATAGAAAATCGGAAACAAAGTCTGAAGAACAACTTTCTAGAACACTTACACCACAAATTGCATGTGAACCCCTCATTATCGAGAATATCCAACAGTAGCGTTTATATAAATTCCAAGAAAACACAAAAACTGGGACAGCTAAACGGTGTAGTTAAGGGGGCAAAAGTTATGGTGAGAGGGTACCTCTACACTCCCTTCCAATTAAAAAAAACTCCTCAACGTACCTAGTTACATTTCAAATTAGAATTCAAACGGTGGTTGGGTCTTACAAAAGCAGAAAAGCATAACAAACTCCCTAGTGATTAACTTTAACCTCAACTTAGTCTCTCATTTCATAAATAATTTTTTTTTTTTTAATTCACTACACAATAATTATTTAAAAAAAAAAACACATTTTTTGTTATTTTTTTCTCTGTAAATTTTGTTATGTATAATTTCGTCAGATGGGCCCAAGAATACGCCGGCAGGAAGGTCTACTACTACTACTCCAACTCCTCCCTCATCCTCAATATATGCAATTGAAACAAACAAAAGTGCAATAGACATAAGCTCAATACAAACAAATGCAATTAAATTAAAAAATGTCACTCATAGTCCCAATAACATACAATATAGCCCTAAGCCCATTTTAAAAAGCCCTTCCCACAGTTTGAATGTAAGTCCGGGTGCCAGTCAGTCGCCTAGTTTGGAACCGCCTTCGTTGCCTAAGCGAAACTCACCGGCGATGGCTAAGAAAGAGCTCAGCTCAAGCCTGCTTGACGATGATTATTCGGTTTCGTCATATGTGCCTGTATATAAGCCCAAGATTGTAGAAGCCACCACCATGTCGGCTAGTAAAAACTATGAAAATGTAACAATGTCCTCGAAGGATGAGGACCAAGAGAAATCGATTGAACTCTCAACAGAAACCATACCAGAGCCGATTGAAAAGCCATCTGAAGGCGAAATAGTGGACGACGAAGATGAAGATGAAGATACCAACTCCAATTCCAATTCCGATATCAACTGCGACTCTGACGAGGAAGTTGACATTGATGATCAAACCTGTGAATATACCGACGATGACTTAGAGGAAGCATTGGCAGATTCAGAGACCGCTCTCACACCGACCGGACCTAAGGACGATGAACAAAACGAATCTGTCAGCAGTCTTCCAGTCGATGATCCAAATCCGGGGCAGTTCTACGAAAATGATCCGCCAAAGCTATCAACTCAACCAGAAGATCACTATCTCCCAATGACACCTAAGAGGCTGGTTCTAAGTCCAAGCTTGATGTTTGCCAATCTGAACGACTCAACAGCGGACGATGACGAGAATCCTTACGTTGAAATGACCAAAGGACTGGATGACAACTCGAACTCAAACTATGAAGTTGTCTGTGTGTCGACTCTATCCACAGTTAAAACGGTCACAGAAAGCGTTCCACAGACAGACCCAGAACCAGTTTATATGGAGCTATCCCAAGGCAAACCACACCCTGAGGAGACTCCCAGCTCTGGAAAGTCCACTCTTAAGAAAACCGCCCCGAAAAAGGGCACAGAGACTCTGAAAAAACCCTCCGACACTCTTAAGAAAAAATCAAAGAAATCCTCTGAACGAGCACAGAGCAAACGTAAGGACCTTCCTGATATTCTGAAGCCCTCACAGAGCACGATTATGAGTAGCGACAGCTCTGACGCCGATGATGAGTCTTCAAAAAACGTGGAAAACACCAAAATGAGATCGAGAACGCGATTTAGTCTGTCTGACACCTTCCGACCAGCTTCATACTATCTTGGAGCCACAACTCCTCTGGCTAATTGTGCCGAAAGCTCAGACAGTGAGATCGTTTCTCCGCCACCAATACCACTGTCACCGCCTCCAATGGAAGAGCTGAATACCGAGGAGATATTCTCATCGGAGAACTACGACACAGTGAAACGGAAGGACAAGTTCAACCTTTCCTACGATCAGATTCCGAAAATTCACGCCAGCAACTCATCGTTAAACATAAGCAAGCCGGAGGGCTTGAAAAGCTCCCGACTCTCGCTGCCCGATCAGTTTACAAAAATGCGTAGTCTCAAGACTCCAATTTTAAAGAGCCACGAGAGGACTCTGTCTGACTCGAACTACAGCATTCAGACAGACAATAGCTCGAACACCTCGTCAGACTTCGATTTGTACAACAAGCTGAAGAATAGCTCACCGTCGTTTGTGCCAAGCCCTCGATATCAGTCGAACAGCTCACTGCCGCAAAAGCTAACGACTGGCGATAGCAGTGAGACTGACTCTGTGGAGTATCGACATCGACAGGGTTCCGACTCTGAGCTGGAGAGGCAACGAAGCCGACGACCATTGTCCGAAGAATCGATCAGTGAAATAGAGTCCATGAGTGAGCAGTTCGAAGAGACTCTCACCACCACAGACCTGGATTCGTACCTCAGCCAACTGCAGACTACAAACGATCTATACCTTTACCAGAACTCGGAGACCAACCTTTTGAATGACGCCGCAGCACCGAGTGTTGGAGTGATAGGTGGAATCATAGGTACTCTGATCAAGCCACCGGAAATATTCCGCAATAAGGGCGATGAACACTTCTACGGGAACATTAACTTTGTATCATCCACAGACTCCCTGCAGAAGGTTGGCAGTGAAAAGGATCATCCACAGCAGTCACTTCTAAAGGAAAAAAATCTCTCACTCCACGACGCCCAGTGCGCCTCGGATGATGTTCTAATGAGCTCAGGAATAGCAGCGATCTCTGGTTCGACTCTCACCGCCAACACTGCAAAGAGTGTAACACTCTCGTCGGTGGATCTTGACCAGACATCCTTCTGCACAGCCTTTGATCTGACTCAAGCCACCCCCATACACAGTCGGAACAACAGTAACATCTCAGAGCAATCGGCTCCATACTACTACTCCGAGCTTACCAGCAGCCGGGAGCTGGCCAGTCCGATCACCCTAAATAATCAGCGGGACATAACCATAGCCCCGCATCGCTCAACGACCGGGATCTCGCATATCCACAATCCCATCAGCAAGCCAGTAAATCCTGTGATAGACAACCTCAGTCTCAAAGGCGCAGTACGATCCCTCTCCGTGGAGATCCTCACCGAGAAAGATCAAACGATCGACAGCAAGAATTTGTACAAAATGAAAACCAACATCGAGAAGCTAAGCTACTGCACAAGTAAGAATCTGAAAATCTCTGGAGAACCACCAGCAGATAGCATGCTGACCACAGATCACTACCACCATCGTCGTCAGACGTCGCTGACATTTGCGTCAAGTTCCAATACATCGTCACCACTTCCCGAGACCAAGCTAAGCAAGCACATCAACATCGAACCGGAACCGAATAATCAATCGAAACTCGCAGGCTTCAGCGGAGCTGGCGAACAATTCTGGGAGGAAGATGCCCTCTGGCGTGAAAGCTTACGAAGAGTCTCACAGCGACATGCACGTTCAATGGACGAGTTGGATCGCATACAACCGGCTATGCCAGAACCGAAACAGTCCAAAGTGAAAATCTCAAGGGATGTCACATACGTGAATGACAACGTCTCCGGACGAACCACCTACAAAGCTCGTCTAAGTGATCCCATTCACGAAAGCCTACGGACCGACATAGATGAGGAAAAAAACGAAAACGATGTCTACGTCCAACTGGCCGCATCAATGGACGACACGAACTCAGATGTCTATGAAGTACTCCGTGAAGACAGCGGCGGCTCAAACTATTCACGAAAATCTGTCGAAATCGATCGTGAAACCATCCGCCAATGGGACTCAATGTCCAGCGGTCTCATGAAAAACAGTGGCAACAACAACAACCCTGGCACCGCCACCGAGAACACTCCGCTAAAAAGCGACTCAAACGGGAATGGGCTGGGCGGCACAAACACCACGAGTTTGGAACAGAAAACACCCAGTTTGACAGATGGCACAACGCCACCTGAAATAGACAACTGCACAACTGTCACAAACGAGCAGGCGGCCTTCATGAAACTCTACACTCAAGACCGAATGTTCAAGTGATCAGATACCCGTCGTATGACTTACAGCCAAAAAGACGCGTCACTAAAAGCATGGTTTCACTATGATTTGTTTGTTTGTTTTTTTAAAATGTATAAAGAAGAAAAAAAAAGTTTATTTTATTGTTGTTTTTGATCTAAAACACTTGCGCAAAAAAAAAGACACACGCACACACCTACTCTACACACTTTTTGTTTTTGTTTCAATTTTTCTCACCACCGAATGGTAAGATTAAACAATTTTTTTTAATAATAATTTGTTTCAAGTTTTATGTTTTTGGTTTTTTGTTTTTTAATTTTTTTTGTTTTTGTTTTTTTGCCTGGTTTGGCGGAATAAATGTTTGTGAGCTCGACTTGTATTAATCTTAAACAAGAAAACAACAAGTGATGGAAGACACTGAAATGGGTAACCTTTTAAGGCTTATGCTCGTGTAGTGAATACAAGTTGTATGCCCTTTGATTGGGCCCACCCAATTAGTTCCCAAGTTTGGAAGAAACTTTGTGTTAGGTACTCTAATCAGACCGTTTCAAAAAACACTTGGTTATTCTACAATTTCTGTCGAGGAGCACTCAGACACAGGAACCCATTGTACTACCAACAGGGGGGGCTTAGGTTACCAGAACTTATCACATCAGCCCCAAAAATCTGCCACCTGGTATGAGAAAAGACAGGGCAATCACATAGCGTCACAGATAGTAGTGTCAGTAAACCTAGCACGTTGAGATGTTCGGCAAAGGCGAAATGTCCCGTAATAATGTTGCAGTCTTTTCTACTGAGAGACAGTAAGTATGCCGCAGACTTATAGACGTCGGGAAGAATCTATTTAATCAGCCTACATATTGGAGAGTTGTTGTGTTTGCTAGAAACCCAACCATCGTTAGAAGTCCTAACCGAAGGTACGAGCAAACCTAACGTGGGTTCAGGACCGGAGAAGTTCTCCGATGAGCTTGCCAGGCAAGGCATTTTCGGTAATCCCATTGTCTCCGAAGACCCAGACAAGTCTTAGCAAATTCAGTCTTCCAACCGAATTCAAATTAGACCTGCATTCTCGAATTATTTTTGATCTAGAGGATTGAGCAAGGCCTTAAGCGCAGTCTGACTGTCGCTACAGACGTAGATATTCCGTCCCCTCCACTGGTTTTTCACAATATAGTTCGCAGCCATAAGTATTGCAAAAATCTCCGTTTGAAAAACAGATGCATAAATACCTGGGGGAAAGTGCAGTCTAACAATGTCGCTTTCCACAAGGACTTCAGCGCCTGAGCCATCCCTGATTTTGAAGCCATTTGTCAAAATTCTACCACATTCCTCACCCGGCTCAAAATGTGGTGAAAACCAATACTGTGCATAGGGAAAGTCTATCGTAAATCTAAACAGTAGTCTTAATCCCGGAACCATCGCGTCAGATGGCATACCCATAAGAGTTGAGTCAAACGATATTCCTCGCGCAAGGTCCCAACATTTATTTTTAAACGGATAGTTTTGCCCATGATGTTAGCATCAAGGGGTGGTAAATTAAACATCTAGAACAGAGCCAAGGGTGCTGGGGAAAGCCCCAGTGCAGCCAAGACAAACCGTTCTTTAGAGTTTAGTGAAAATAGCAGTCATGTTTTTGCGTGAAAGTAACGCATATGCTAAGGAAGGTCTTACAATCGCTTTATAGAGCCATAGAACTCTTTTCGGTGATAAGCCATAAACGCCCGTACACTGCCAAAAAGCTAATAACGCCTGAGCCGTTTTAGACTCGACGTGTTTTGACCACGAAAGTTTTTTATCCAAGGTTACTCCTAGATATTTCACTTCGTTGGCGAGCGGGATTCTGACGCTCTTGAACACTAATAGAGTCATTTCAGTCAGCTTCCACTTCCTAGTGAAGAAAAAAAATTAAATTTTCATAGGATTAACTGAAAGCCCATTCCAAGTGCACCATCCGTCAATCACACACAGGGCCATCTGCTCCTTAGAGCAGAGAGTTAGCAAAGAAGGACCAAAAGACAAGAGGAGACAAAACGCCTTGGCTATAATATTCCACTCTAGAGAAGGTGCTCTAGCCAGTTTTTCTTAGGAATCTGAGGATGAGAAGTGGGTCTATAGTTGGTATATCCTTATCTGACAAACTTGCCCAAATATTTCATTCATTTGTCCATCAATGCTCCACCAGACTCCAGGATGTATTTTTGGAGTCTCACTAGTCTCTACGCAGAATCTACTGAAGTCTTCTTCCACTATCAGTAGTTTCCTTAGGTAATTTTGACCCTACAACCTCGTAAGTTGTTCCTGTTAAGGCCAATGCATACTTTGAATCTTTTCCGATTGTAGTTCCCTATTAGTTTTTTAGCTTGCCTCATACCTTGGAGGTTTTTCCAGGCTCTGGTCTTGTAATCTTCCTCCATTTTCCTGAAATCGTCTTTTAGGGTGTGATCCCCTTTGCTTTCTTGTCAGTTAAAGTGCTCAAACAAGGTGCCACCTAAGACGAGACATGTCTAAACACTTTGTTTTAGCTTCCTGCCTTTGGGATCAAGGTTATAGAAATTATTTTTTTTTATTCTCAGACAAGGGCTACGTTAAGGAGAAGGTTAGGTTAGACAAGTGGGTTACACTCAGATCAATGTCGAGCCATCATATTGTCCATAAGGGATTAAGGCGTAACACTATATGATTGTGAGGCTACGTTTTCTCGCCGTTAAAACTCAATCAGCATATTGCTACAAGAAAATTATATTAGCAAGAGTCCTTGCCCCATTTTAAAGTCGTCAAGATGTTTTCATCAATATTTGTTGGGTCTCGTCCACGTGCGTATCCTAGTCTTAAATTAAGACATCAGACACATGCAGTTACTGCCACAAGAAGGTAAATCAATCACTGAATTACGAACTCGGTCCAGTAGTTTCCCCACCAGAACCCCCACTCTAGGTAGACTTTCTGATATTTTCACATTCAAATGGTTCAGTGTTTCTAAATGGTTGGGATGCGACCCCTCGGCAAGTCAAGCTCACAAACTTCCTGAAAATTGATTGGCTTCTATTTTTCCATCTGTCCATTTTTTTTTCTTGTTTTTGAAAAACCTTTCTTCAAAATTCTATAAATCTCTTCAATTATATATTTTCACCTCAAATCCAAACTCCTTTTTTGATTAAAAAAAAAAAACTTTCTACTTTCAGCATCAATATCTGTTCGTAATGTACGTAACATCCCTAAAGTAAATTTAACTGTCAAACCGGATCCATCTGATCCGATGCTCAGCTATGACCAAATTTCCAAGCTAACAAACTCATACTATGGCACCTCATTGGATGCGAAATACGCTAAAACTACCCAATTGGCCACAGAGAGAGACCGTAACTTGTATGGACTAACTGGCACCGGTACCATTACCACCCCAATGACACCAGGGGTTGTGATGGATGTGAACGGTAGCAACTATGATATCAATGCGGCTACCGCCTACAGGGACAGTAACGGATATCATCCCATGAGACGAATTGGCAGTCGGGCGGAAATCGATCTTCTTGAACGTGAGACCAGTACACAGATGAGGGTGAGTTTAAGGTTGCTGCTTGGATAAGGGTGACGAATCGAATTAAAGTTTAATTTAGCATGTGACACATGAAACACTTTTGATATTTTTTTTTCTGTTTTATTTGTTTTGATTTGAATTTTTATATAAAACACGTGTATGCTCACATACAGAATCTGGACGTATCCGCTGGAGATTTATTGAGTCGCACCCATGAGGAGCTGGTTTTGTTGTTGATCCAATTGCGCCGGCAAAACAGTAATACGGCTCGTGCCATAGAGCAATGTTGCACCGATATTCATGAAATTCAGGTTGATAAGCTTTGTTTTATGTTTATTTGAATGACTTGTGCTTAAGAAATGCTTTAAATAATTAACCCAGCTGTGAGCGGCAAGAACTAACATTGGTGACAAGACTAATTTTAAATTTGGGCGGACTTTTGGGAATAATATAACTTTTAGAATTGTAAGAAACGGTTGTACTAACACTTGAATGTATATTTTAGGCTTTATAAAGTAGAACTTGAGTATTGCGAACTTTGTGGACGTCAACAAATGTCCTTGCTGTGGCTGTGTTTGAAAAACTTCATTATGATCATGTCTATTAGTTTCAAGGCTTGTTTGTTTTGTTGGAAAGTTTGTCATACCAGAAGGCGTTATATTCTAGTCCAACTCCAGTTGTTAATATGTTGGAGGACGGGAAGAAGTATAACTAAACTTAAATGGCTTGTGTCAGACAGGAAAGGTTCTTGTCATCAGAGATATTAAAGGAAAGAAAGCATGTCTACAAAAGTATAGAAACTGAGAATTATAATCCAAATCAGCTTCATCTAAACCTTCCTAACTTAAACATTTACAATTAATTCTTATGCGTGACAAGTGTGTTTTACGTTAAAGTTCGGTTTGCAACAAAAGAGGTGCCAAATAGTTGCAAGAGGTACTAAAGAGCCTGACATTTACGATGCAACTGAAGGCTTTTACCCCAACCCTGTCATCGTCAAAAGACTTTCTGTCAAGTCGTCGCCTATGGATGACAAACTACACACAACTTAAGGCTTTTACCCCAACCTCGGATATGCCTGCATCAAGTTGTCGTCGTTGGATAACTAGGTCTTTTTCATCTCCCATGCAGAAGTAACCTTGGTCGGAGTTATTATTTATTATTATTGTTATTTAGGCTCTGCGACTAACACATATGGCACTGCGACCTGAAAGATCTATTGTGCTTGGAGCCAGTTAGACAAGGAGAGCCTCTATCTTCCTAATGAAGTTGGGAATATCTCCAGTCGAGGCGTTACGAAGATCCTCCAGTGTTAAGAATTCCTTATGGAGAAAGCGCTTCCTGACTCTGGAGATGGCCACGCACTCACATAAGTAGTACGTGTCGGTCGGAGTTACTCTCTAGGTTCCTACCTGTTTTCTAGGGATGACCCAAGACATATTTTTGTCCCTACTGCCTTTCACTTGGTACTCCTCTTGTACTTCTTTTGTTTGTACATATATCGATTGGCATCGTACCAGCTTGAATACAACCCGCTTTGTAAGATGATTTTCGAAAGGACCTGTTTTATGCCATGACTTGTTAAATGACCTCCGTCTTCCTTTTAGAGGTTTTTGAATTCATGCCATCGGCACAGATTAAGAACACACAAAGCATTGTTGAAGCCAAAGCTCTTGCTAGAAGCAATTTTCTTCTGTATTTGGGCTCACCAATCTTCCGATATACGAATCTTCTTTACTTTAAGGGTCTATCCCTTCCAGAATCAATACAGAAGCAGTCTTCAGCACAGCCAAAAAGCTAAAAGACTTCATCATACACAATGGAGGACCTAAAACAGAGGCTTGAGGGACGCAATTTTTGACGTTGTACTGCTTAATTCCATTAGTGAAAAGTGCCTTCCACAAACTACAATAGATTGGTACTCTGCAAGATCTTTAGGTGTATCACCAACGGCAACGGCACACTCTGGAGCCTTACAATTTAGTGTCGTTCTTGCTCTCGTATACTAGAATGAATCTCCTTTGTTGTGAACTTACACACCGTTTGGCAGTAAGACAGAGGCACCTCTTGAAATTTTTTATTATCACTTGAGAAGTTTTGCTTCACAAATTGAAGTTGACTTTGCAGGCTGATGAAGCTTCATTTTGAAGTCTTACTTACTCATTTACTAACTTACTTAACGTGGTGCTGAGGTAAACCTGGGCTTCAACCAGCAAACGTCTCAAGCTTTAGTTAGCTGCCTCCCGTTTCGCGTGCTTAGTTGGTTGAGGTCTCCTTTCACTTGCATGCGCCACCTAAGTCGTGGTCTTTCTGTACTGCGTTGTCCTTCGGAGGTGGATTCGAAGATTTTCTGGGCCGGAGCATTGGTGTCTATTCGCTCTAATGCTCTGACCCAGTCACCTCAGTCGTTGATTTCATTTTGAAATCTTGTAGTTTGAACCTCTATCAAAGCTCGTCTTGGTTACTATTCTTCCTGGAACCGGAGCCCTAGTTCAATCATAGATATCCTTATTCCTCATTCTCGATTCAAATTTCTATCCTTTCACTGCATTGATGCATCGCAAGCTCTTGTTATATCTTGTGAGATCCGATTCTTTTCCTAGATGTTAGTTCCAAATGGTACTTTAGTTTCCTAAATATAGTTCAGTACTCAGCTTAAGACCTCAAGGAATCAGAAATGCATGTAGGAAGACATAAGAATGTACCTTTTTTGGGATTGTCGACGTTGACCTTCTTGGTCAGCTTGGAATTTACGATCAAATCCAATTATCTTTCGGTTCTCAAAATTCTTTAGATCAGCCTCGCGATTTTCATTTCTGAAGGGTTACCTCATGATAACATCTTCGACCAGAAGAAGTCATATGAGTGGCGGAAATATGCTGCCTTGATGTATTCCACGTCATATCACAACGACCAGGATTTAGTTTAACCCTAACACTAAGATTTTTGGAAGGACTAAGTGAATTTCTTGTCTTTCGACTGTAGACACTACTTTTAACAAGTGAAATAAGATGAGTTATTCACGGCCTAGTCCCGACTAGACCGTAAATGGACATGAATCAAAGCGTCTGAAGGAACAAATATAGAGTTAGTGCCACTCTGCAAAGCTCAACGCCTGATTGAGCTATCAGAGTCTTAAAAGCTTCGAATTAAAATGCTTTGGAATAGTTTTGAGTGATTTGAACCTTGTTATCGAGTCGACGTTGAAGAGGCAACTCGCGGTGATTTCATCAACCTTGCTTGCCAAAGCTAAAGATGGATCAAGTGGTGTATTCGAAAACAAAGCTTCACCTATAAAGTTGCATATGTTTAATAATCTAAGTTCGGGAAGAGTCTATTAATTAACTACCCAGTGCATGGCTATGCGCATACTCTAATCTAGCATATTTCTAACTCCGCTAATGCTTATTGAAACCTAATGGGTCCGTTCGTTGTATAAACTTTTTGGATGAGAGTCAGAGACTATTTGACGTTTGAAAAGGTCTTTCTTGACCTCTTTCTGAGAGAGATACAACCTCTTGTTTTGTCAAATTGGACGCTTGTGCAAGTTTTTCAACAGAAAGTACGCGAACGGACCTTATGTACATAAACACAATGCTTACACAAAATAAACAGCTCCATCTCGTTTCTTCTACAGAACCGAATACGCACAGCCGAAGGCTTAACACGCGCCGAATCCATCCAGCGTCTGGAATATCTTAAGCAACATCTACTCGATCTGGAACGTCAGTACGAAAAGAGCAAGCCACTGGTTAATCTGGTTGACAACATGGTAAAATTGGGTTCACTCTACCGCAGCAACGATACAACCGGTCGCCTAAATGGTGTCCAACGACCCGAATCCGTGACCCTCGATCGACTGGAGTTCAATCAACGGGTACAGGAACGACGAATGCTGCAGGAGGAGCAAAAGCAATGGGATCGCCTTAGTCCAAATCATACAGAGTTACAGGTTAGTTCTAAATAATTAATTCATCTTCCACCGGCTTCAAACAATTTGATTCTGTCTTCCATAGTCCAAAGTAAGACAACTGTATCAGCTGGATCAGCTGTTGCAGGAAGAATCCGGAACATTGCAGAATTTGCAACGCGACAAGGAGGACTTGGAACGTGCTCTGGGCGGTCTGCGTGCTAGAATCCATGATTCCAATGGCACACCGATGGCAGTGGAAGCAGCCAAGAAGCAACAGCACATGTTAGAGAGAGAACTCTCTCGGGTACACCAGCTTTTGGCTGAAAATTCTAAGGTAGACGAGGTGCCTAGTAGTCGTCGTCTGTTTTTTTCCTTAGCTAAATAGTTTTTTATGTTGCTTCTCTCATCAAGAAGTAGACTCACACACGATCATGCTTATGCTTGAGCTACTCTTCCCAATCGTAGACTGTATGTAGATTCTTGTCTTTCCTCTTTTAACTTGCACGAAAGCAGACGCAATCATTGTCACCTAAACAAATCGCTGGCTAGCTACTACCCAGCCTGCAACTTACTAATTCCTTATGAAACCTTTCTCTCTTTGAACAGAAACTAGAACAGACTGTGGCTGGTAATGCTCGGCTGGAGCAGGAACTCCTTATTCTTCGACAGAAGCTGCAGGTATCTCGTGGATCACAGAACGCTCTAAATCCGATGCGTGGAGAGAGTATGCAGTATGCCAGCTCTACTACGGCGCTGCTGGAGTCGGAGTTAAAGCGGGTTCAACAGCTGGTGGGCGATATGCAGCGTCAACGTCAGGAATTAAGTCAGGCTGTTCGGCAACTCACCGAGAACTCGAATCGGTTGTACCAAGAAATTGGAAACAAAGAGAGCTCATCAACGCCTACGTCGTCCTCGCACATCAAGAAACGAACTTCCAGCACATGCTGGATAGAAACTGACTTGGATTCGATGATAAGTGTGGATCGGACGGTTAATGACACTCCAAATCTGTCCACTCCTCTATATGTGGACACAAGTTCGGCAAACTCCAGTGTGAACGTCTTGAATTTCTCTGGATCCAGCAAGCTGAGTGAGTTCGACGACAGCGGTAAGAGTAACCGCAGCTACCGATACAATGACTCGGATCCGTTGGAAACCAGTGGAGTTGACAGCGATGGATTTCTCGACACCAATCCCTTTGCAAACTTGTCAAACCAGGACAAACAGGAAATCAAAACCGTTCGAATTGTGAAGCGGGAATCTGAGCGACGACATCGCGATCGGGAGCGTAGCACCAACAATTCCACACAAAATCTCGACCAAGTTCTGGAGGAAGAGAATCATTCACCATTTATCCCAGAAGACTATCAATCGCGGTCGAAGTCATTGCCACGTACCTACACCGAACCTCCTAAGCCGCAGCCAAAGGTTCATAAAAATCACTCTGGCTCCAGACAATCCATCAAGTACACCGACTACTACAGCACTTCGCCATCAACGACAAACAATCCCTACATGGTTTCAATGTCCGACAGGAACTGCAATGTCTATCCATTCCATCAGCAACAGTCATCCCTACCGAATGGCTATCACTCCAAGTCGGGGGGGCACTATCATCAACAGCAACCGCCACCACCACCAGCACCTCAATCATCGACACAAAGTGCCCTACGTCATAAGACCGAATCAATGCAGAGCCTAACCAAGAGTATCACCGATCTAAGTACAGTCTTCCAGAGTGAAGCCGCTCGACAAATAATAAACGAAATGTCTGCAGGAAGTGCCTCAGAGGACAATACCACTACGACGAATACTGCATCCACAACGGAAAAGGTTCCTTCATCGCACAAGCACCGGCGTGCAGTTCCTAGAGAGAAAAGACGTCACTACACGGCGCCAAACAATGTGAACGCTAAGGCCATGGAGAATGTTCAAGCCGAGAATGATATGAATCGAAATGTAAGTTTGTATCTCAGTTGTAAAATAATAGTCTTGTAACCCCTTCTCTTTAGAACACCAATTGGCGAGCTCGAGATGACCTCGATATGGAAGTTGCCCTTCGACCAAGGATTAACGCTCCAGATGTTGTTAGATCAGCGCTGGCACATGGTGAGAAGATATCTGAGAATACAATTGACAATCTACTGTCGGCACCGAACAAGATTGTCATCCCGGAGAGATACATCCCAGAGAAGGTATTGTTGTGGTTTTATTTCCAAGGTTTTGAGATGTCTAATGTGTATTTTCAGACTCCTGAACTCTCGCCAGAGGAAAAGAAACGACGACAGGAAAAGGTCGAAGTGATTAAGAAGATGCTGTCAGAGGCACCAATAAATACTTCAAATGTAAGTACTTGGTCTAGAAAAACGTTAGGTAGGAAATAAGGCGCACTGTAAGCTCATGAGACCCGTCTGTAGGAGACAGGATCATATGGTCTAGTTTCCATTGTTAAGTTTTTCAAGTCTGTTCGTGTTGGACCGAGTCTACTATTTCATTACGAATTGAGATACTATATTAGAAACTTGCTTTATGGTGGATTTGATCGCCTATTTCACCGATTTTATGGGAAGCTATTCTCGCTTCTTTGCCAATTTCGACAACTGTTAACCGAGTTGTGAGTTCATCGCTGGCATCTATCATTTTTAAAACCAGGATCAGACCGTTGCGGGATTAGGTTGTAGTGGCAGGCTGCAACCTTACTTAAACTAGATAAGGTCCTTTGTGTTACCACATGGATCTGTACTTCAAGCAGCCAAAACTTGCTATGAAGTGCTGAAGGCTGCCTGTGGGAATGTCAGCCTTTTCGTTTAAATTGTGTAGGAAGCTGGCTCCCAAGTATACTCGTCCATGCAGTTTCTGCAAGTCATTGTAAAGGAGACCCAGCCTATCGGCTTGCTTGCCGATGGTGCAGTGTCTCGTTATGACACCTACTAAGGTACTTATGAGCATTTTCTTCTGTCAGATAAGACAATGAGAGCGTTTAAGATCCAGCTTTGGCCAAACCTGCTTGGTGATAAGGCAAGTGTTACCTTCTGTCCACCAGTGATTGGCGATGTCGATCGCGTTTCTTTTAAGTTACAATTTCGAAGTGTTGAGAGGCATGCTTAAATCCCCCTTTTCCTGTAGAATTGCAAGACTTGTGCTCTCTTTGGCATGTTCGTCAGCCATGCAGGTGTCTGGAATGTCCCTACGTCCTGGCACTCATATAAGGTGAAATTTAAATTGCCCGGCCATCTCGTTAAGAGACAAGCGGTGATTTAGGGCTGTTTCTGAGTTAAAGGCGACAAATTTCAGGCAATCTGTTGCGGGGTGGGATGAACTATTTTAGAGGAAGATTGAAAAACCATGTCGAAATGTGTGCGGAGAAGATTGATGGATGCCTTCATGTGAGTTAGCATGTTGGATTTGAGGAGGTTGGCGAAGTTTATTTTTAGTTTTTGATTCATCGAAATGGTACTTGATGACTTCATTATCCTTGTTGTGATTAGCCAGTTTTTGAATCGCTTTTTAACGTTTCCAACTGATGACCTGCAAGATTCCACAGTCCTCCACACACTAGAACTAGAGGATAGTATCCTCAAAAAAAGCTTTAAAAGTTTATTTTCCACTCTTCTGGTATTTTCAATCGTAGAATGCTAACAAAAAAAAAACTCGGTCCTTAAACCAAACCCTGTGGCACCTCATAACATGGACATTTTTCATTTCAGGATACTGTCAGTTTGCCTCCAAGTAAGATCACTGCCGAGAAGAAACAACGTGAGCATCTGCTACAACTGAATCAAATACTGGCCCAACAAGTGATGCAAATGAGTAAAATCGTTGCAGGTATGTAATAACTATATAATTTTTCTTATATATTTTTTAAATATAAATACACAGTCTTTTTTTTAAATAACAAAACGAATTAGAATGCGAGTATTGTTTGGTAAAATTTTTTATTTTTTTTTCATTTGGTAACATACAAAATCATCACTTGTTTTAACGATCACTGAATGATTACATATTTTTTGATTTTTTCCAAAACATTATTTTTTAAAAACAAATTTAAAACATTTGCTATGTTTATTTTATTTAAACTAATTTGTGTTGTAAAAACAATTTTTAAACTCATTTTCTTACTGTTGAATATTTAAAAATAAATAATCTCATGTCTCAATGTTTTTGTCTTGTTTTGTAAACTTTATTTTTTTTTTAGATGAAAATTAAAAATATTAAACAAAATTAATATAAGCAAATCGTTCACAAAATCATCGTCATCATGCATTTGTCATTTAAAAAAAGAAAAAAAAGCACAACTAAACAGAGACAATTTTATATAAGCAATCACAGTCATCATCACTGAATCTCTCCGATCGTCATTTCATTTCATTTCGTTCATTCATCAGTTTTTCTTATAAATTTTCTTTAAAAAATAAAAAATACAAAACAAAACATAAAAGCAAATATTTTATGAAAATAATTATATTTATTAAGATTTTGCTAGTTTTTATGCATTCATTTCGATTTGTTTGTTTTCTGTTGTGTATTAATTTATTTTTTTATTTTTATTTTTTTGATTTTAATTTACTTATATTTTTTTTGCTTGTGTTTGCTCCTGATGTGAAAATAGGAAATCCTAGCCAGTCTAACCAAAAGTAGTGTGGAGCTCTCTTGTGTTTATTTTTGCGGATGCCTTCTATCTAATGCTATAATAAGTTTAAGCAAAAAAAAAAGATCAAATTAAATATACAAACAAAGAATTTCTCAAATAATAGCAACATTTTGAAACATATAAAATAAAATATTGTAAACTATATGTGCAAAATTTCTTTGCTTTGCAAAATAAAGTTCAACGGTTTACACATAACACCACCACAGGTTTGTACAAACAAATTTTCTTACACATACTTTTTAAGTTTTTTAAATTTTTGTTTTGCAGTTTTTATTGAATTTTAGAAAGCCTTAGGGTCTAGGTTTTTAATTTTTTTCTTTTTTTTTTACAGAGTGAGATAGAGTAGATTTTGTTTTAGAGTAGCTACAACAAATACAATATTCGATCTACAAAAATTTTAAGACGAGATAGACTTTTCGATTTTAAATAATTTTCTTTAATTAATTTTGAATAATATAACCCGCAAATATTTTACAATTTATTAATACTTGTTGCTAAATATTGTTCAGTCATTTGCACGTTCAATGTTAACTTATACATATCAGTCATCCTTATATCAAAAATATTTGTCCTCTACATCTATAAATTTTTTTAAAAACAAATTTAAATAACCTAATCTTTTAACTGCACTGTTAATTTCGTATACAATATTTTTATTTTGAATCTTAGCTCTAGAACTAGAAACAGAAACTTAGTTAAGCCGATAGATTAAGTCCGAAAGGAAGTGTTGCACCATTGTAAAGCCCTTCATGGTTTAGTGTTGATTTTCAGAACTTATCCTTGGTTTGAGCTACAGATTCGATGCCTTTGAATTGTCAAGCTAGACTTTGGAGTCTAATTTTCAAAAGCTTCGTTCGCTGGACAGTGTGTGAAGTTTCATTCCAGGCCACTGCCTAATAGGAAAACACCCGAGGAGACTAAGGGCCCTCTTTAATAGTTTTTGCAGAAGCTGTAGATGAAGAGGAGGGGAAAACTACAAGTCACCTTCTCTGCCATTGTCAAGCACTATCTCACAGCAGAATCTAAGTGAATCCCTCTGGACACCTATCTACCTACCCTAACCTACTTACTTACTTATGATGGCGCTACCATCCATAGTTGACCCAGATCTCAAACAACAAGCGTCTTCAACCAGCTCAATCTTCAGCTACGCGCCTCCAGTTTTTCTCGCCGTGTTGGTTGAGATCACTCTCCATTTACGCGTGCCTCCGGAGCCGCTGTTCGAGGACTTGAAGAATCTCCAGGCCGGAACGCTAGTGTTAATCCCATCCGTCTTAGTCGTTGTATCTGGACTCTTTTCATTAGTTCAATGTCGCTAAACAGACCATACAGTTCGTCGTTGTAGTTCCTCCTTCAATCTCCATTTAAGCAGATGGGTGCGTAGATCACTTCAAGGATTTTGTCTTTCGAAGCAACTGAAGGCAACCTCAGAATTTCTTGACAAAGTTCATGCCTCCTCGCCATGAAGTAAAGCTGAGATAGATAGAATTACTTTGATTGTTCAGGAGAATGCCCATACCCATCTTCGCCGCTTCGCTCTCAATACTCACAAACGCACTGTGTTCTCCTGTTAATGTCAATTCGTTATATAAATGCATACACATACATACATTTATCAATCAAATTAACTCGCCTCCTCCGCCAATGACTCCATTTGCTCAAGAGAGATCCCCGGACGGGTCCAGGAGAGATGTAATATTTGATCCAACCATCTCATCTTAGGCCTATTAGGAAGTCACTAACCTGATGACATGGCATTCATGCCACGTCCTGAAAGCCGTTTTGGGGGCATGTTCCCAAGGCCTTACTAAGTCACACATCTGCACCCTTCTACCACTCTCCCCGCGGGCCTGTCTTATGGTATTACTTCGCGGGGCTAGTAAGCAACTTATGTTATGTCGTCTGGGTCTGCCGTTTTGGCACTAAGATCTTTCGATTCCTCTTAGTTCATTCTATATACTCGTTATGAAGGAATAAATCATCAACCAGTCGACCTCTGCCCTCATCATACGGCTTATTAGAAGTTGCGGGCTTGACAGGTTCACTTTTTCCTCTGCGAAGAGCCTGCAGTCGAATATTGCATGTTCTCTAAGCAGAAGGGCGAGATATTATGTCCAAATCTGTGGAGATGTTTTCGATAGACAGTGTGCACAGACAGGACCTGTGTAAGGTGATAGACCCTAATGGTGGAAATCATTTTGTGGGTCCATCTGCCTTTTGCCTAGTTTTTCCAACTGGCTTGCCATAGTGCTACAGATATTGCCCCTTCTTTAGCTTTGAATCTCCTGGTCCACCTATCTGGGACGCTTTTTTGCTCGTTCAGTCTACTATCAAGTATTATGTAGATGTTTGTGGGTACCTACTGGCCTGTTGTTTCTTCCTCAACATCCTATATGACTTCCCAGAGGTGTCGAAATCTGTTTCGTCGCCGTCGTCTTGCTAGCCGAAAGGTAGCTAAAGGTTTCTGGAACTCTGGTCTTTCCCTTGGTCGTTGGAATTTGCTTCGCGCCTGGAGGCACTGCTTAGATATTTGAAGAAATGTTTTTAAAATAAGTGTGGGTGGACAACGCAAGCACGTTGTGGACTATATAAGAAGCAAACTCCACCGTGATAGAACACAATACGAAGTAGGAAGTACAGTACTGGCATTCCAGTTGAGTTTTTTTGAGCATACTGATCTTTATTCTATTTCTAAATGTAGAAACTCTAAGCTGTTTGAAGTCCAGATATTCCGAAACAAAAATGCGTAAGGTGAGATAGAAATCCTTCCCTGTAGCTAACACGCCGCATCTTAATGCAAAACGCAAAGCCTTCAGTTGCAAAAAGCTAGCTTATTTTATTTCTTTAAAAGTTTGTTTCTTAGTCGGAATGATAAATGACAATAGTAAGTACATAGCAGTCAGAGAAATCATAATTTAGTCCTTCATAGTCTTAAGCAATAGCTACCCGATATAGTCTATACAAAAGCTTACTTATTTCTCTTCAATCTTTTATACATTTTCTTTAACAGAAAAAGCAATGGCAGCACGTCCATCGAAAATTCCTGAACTAACAGCATCTACACCCGAAGAGGAACGTTCGTCATCACCACCAGGCTCACTGCCAATTTATCAACAACGAGACAATTTTTTTACATAAGCTGACAAATTTCTACCAAAACCGTATGTTTTTTTTTTTCTTTTTAATGTTCTTAAGTCTAAAAATAAGTTGTTCTTCTATTTTGTATACTTTTTTTTTGTTTTTAAATTGTAAATTCTCACTATATACAGCTTAAAACCAAATTTTTAATAAGAACAAGAGGGTTTAATGTTTAATTGTTTATACTCACGTCATCAATTATCCACACGCACACACATCTTATGTTCGGCAAAAAAAAAAAAAATTTGTAAACAATTTGTATTAGCAAAACCTGCCTTATCCAAGAAAAATAATAAAAAAAAAAAAACAAATTTGACTGATAATTAAAAAAAAAAGACTTAAACAAAAAATTAATGAAAAAAAACTAAATATCATTAAAAAGCAATTTTAAAACTTAAAAACCATATCTCACGGCTTCTGCGCAGGCATTTAAATTTAACTTTTACTTATTTCAATAACTTTACCAACTGAAAAGAAAGAAAAACTATAAGACATATCATATAAAATCTGCTGTTTTTTTTTTATTTATTTATTAAAGAAAAAATCATTTTACTGTCGCGAAAAAAACAAAAAATATTAAGAACTTGTAACAATAATCAAAGACTAACATATATTTAAAGAAACACATCCATTATAGAAAAAAATCATCTAAGTTGCGCAACAATAATAAATTCATTATAAGAATCAACAACAACAACAACAACAGACTGATTTCAAAGTAAAACACACAAAAAAAATTATTAAAATGCAGAAAAAAAAAGTAATTTACTAAGCGAAGGCTGTAGATTTTGTAAAACAACATCCACAAAATATTTAAATAATAATTATAGAGAAAACTGCACATACAAAAAAACAATCATTACACCATGCAAAATACCAAATAAAATATTTAGTAAATATTTAAACAAAAAAAAGAAGAAACAACTAAATTGATGCTGAATTGAATAAGCTAAAAATTATATAAATTTATAAGATAACGCCACATATTCATGCACCACGATCGTGTAAAAAGGTCGAAAGGATACACTTTCTAAGGCCTGAAATGATTTAGTTGAGTTATTTAAATTTAAGAAATATTATAAGAGCAAGAAGAAATCACTTAGTAACTCACAAGTAATGAAAGAAATTAAAAATGGCTCCAAGTGGAGTGTCTTTGGTATCAAATATGACAACGGAGGGGGGGCGACATCCCTTCTATCGAAATATCAAGTATCGATCTCTACCAGCGTTAGAGTAGGTGTCTTCTCAACGTATCCAAGTCCTACCACCTTCCAGACTCTTCGAGTGTATTTCAAGCGGAGGTACTAGGGATTCGATTGGTGGGTTGTCAGCTGGACAACTAAAAACAACATAGGAATCCTTATTGACAGCCAGGCAGCTCCATTTACACTCTTCGTCCTTTAAATTAGTAGAACAGTGTCAGGAAATGATTACCCAGGTTTAATATCACTCTCCTCTGAGTTTACGGTCATAGCGACTTAAGAGGATTGAGACGCGCTAGATAGATGTTGCTCAACCTTTTATGGTTCAGTTGCGAAGTAAGTCTGCTCCCCGATTGGACTCTTCAAAGGAACAATTCCCTTGTACTCAATCTCAATTGCTAACTCTAGTCGGATCAGCTTAGAAAACTGTGGATGAACCTAATCAAGAAAATTCACAACGAGAGAGCAAAAATTGTAGCAATTAGCAGAGACAACTAGCCAATTGACTCACACGCAGCCTAGTTAGGCTTTTAACACTCATTAACGTAGTTGCTACATTAAACAGGAAAAGGAAACCCTATTCCACTTTCTATGTGACTGTCCGGTACTAGCCAGAAAAAGGCAACCCTTTTTCAAGGAATTATCAGAGATTTCTGACATAAAATTTTGCAGCAAGATGGATTTTAAAACTACCCCACTCAGGTATGCCCATCTACATCTAGGTCACATGAGTTGTGGTATCAAAAAGGCACATCAGGCACCAAACATACACTTCTACCTACATATCTTGAATAGTAAATCTCCCTAGTCTATTTGAACAAGCCCCTTAACAACTTAGTCTAACTCAGGTGGGTGCCTTGCCTAAATTGCTTGTCTTTCTGCTTGTTTTATCCAGACCAAGCTCCTATAGGTATTTTATGCTTACCTCATGGCATGACATTCTTGTTTGGGAGCATATGCACTATCTGTCCAAACCATCGGAGTACAGATCGTTCCGTTCGAGTGTTGGTCCCAACCACACACTGCCCCCCAATCGGGTACACATGGCAAAGCTCACAAATAGGCCAACAAGCGTCAATAAAATTCAGGAAAACATTCAACACTTAGCCACTGCGGCGTCAAAGATCGAAACCATGCGTAAGGTATTCTTGCCCACTTGAGCAAAGGCAAGAATGCCACTCACAATGGGCCAACAGAGGGAGTTCAACTACGAGATTGACGTGAAGACGGAAGAATAATCGTAAGTCAAGAGGGCCACGTTGGACGCCATTTTTATGAGCCAGGATCAGACCACGGAAGCATCTTCAGTGTATGCGAGGGACAGATGGCAGATAGGAGGGCATCCAAAATGAATTAATAGGACAGTCTGAATTGGATTGGAATAAAGACTAGTTCTCGGCCGTATAATGTGCTTAAAGAGACAAAGAACGCAACGTTAACCCAAAGAAAACACTGTTCCACTTCGATTCTATTCTTTATTAGAACTCGAGGCGTGTTATCACTCTGAGTGCTAGGCTATGAATGCCCCTATGCTCTTGTTATTATAATTGTATTTGCATAAACACTACTCTCGTTTCTCCCGCTTCCATGCGTGGAACCCACACGGGGAAGAAGCTGCTTAACACTTAGTTTCTCACCTATTCTGGTGTTGCTCACTCGGTCCTTGCATGTAACTTCCAGTCCATAGATATGACGAAAAGGAGAGGTGAAATAGCACACCCTTGCTGAAGTTCGACGCCCGTAGTGACAGTCCTTGAATTAATGTCGTTTACCCGAATACAACTTCTGCAGTTTAAAGACCAAATGACACTTAAGTTCATACTCCTGCAAAACACTTCAGAGTTTGTCGGGAAGGACTCGATCTTATGCCTTCTCCAAATCTACAAAATAGTTGCAAACAGAATTTGCATTCTTCCAGGCCTCCCCAAATGCTATTCTGAGAGTGAAGAACTGGTCGGTAGTGCTATTGTCAGGATGACAACTACCCAACCACAGCATTTTTAGCACAAACTTTGCTAGGAAGACTTAAAAGAACATTTAAAATGAAAATGAGATGGGATTGTTTAAGGGTACACGGGAAGCACCACTTCCGTAGACACTCCACTTTTGAGGCCATTTCCCTAGATTGCTCTTCAAAACTTAACCTTAATAGCAATTCATCAAGTACCTACTGAAAAAAATATTTAATTCTCATCGTCAAATTATAAATACGAAAAACAAAATAAAAAATTTAAATATTTTCAAAAACATTTTGAAAAAAGAAAAACAAAAACAAAAATCCCATTAATTAATAAAATAAAAAATTGTTAAAGGTTGACATTTGAAAGATGAAATACTTTCAATAGAATTAATAAATGTGTTAATTATTTAAGTCAATTAAAGCAATGCAACAATTGAATAAAAAAACAAACTATAAAAAGACAAAAAGGAAAATATGAATAAATTAAAAGAAAAAAAGAAGAAAATGTCTTAAACATAAAGCAAAATGCATGTTTAAGCAAATTAGTTAATTTAAAAAGAAAAAAACAAAAACATATTTCAAATATTCAACAATAAAATACCACAACAAAAGTCAACGACAATTAATTTTATTTCTTAACACTTAACAATTACAATACAATTATTTATATAAACATTGTAGAATATATATTTTAAAAGTTACAAATGTACAAAATCATATCTATTATTATTTTTAAAAATACTTTTCATTGTTTTATTATTTGACAATCTTTAGTGTAAATATATAAATATTATTTAAAGAAAAATTTGTATAAAAAAAAAAAATAAGAAAATTGTTTTAAATATTTATTTTAATATTTCTTTTCTTATAGTTCTATCGATATTCGTCGGTGCTATAATGGTAGTTTATATGATATTCTATTAAATTTATATTTTAGGACAATATTGTAGATTTTATTTGAAAACATATACTTTGTCTTAATTGCAATTTTATTTTTTTCTTTATGAATATTATGATAGAATTAAATAGAAAATTATCTTTTATTTTAATTAAATAGAATATCCTATATACAAGCAAATAGAACACCATATTTAAATGATAAATATACATATTAATGAATAAATAATAATAATAATTGCATTATACAACAATTTAAAAACTAAAAGTGAAAAACTTAAAATGAGTTGACTTTATGAATATCCTTAAACCATAAATAGTTTGTAAAAAAATACTACACAAACAAAATTGAAATGTAAAAAAATATTAAATATAATGTAATTACACATGCAAATAATTATAATAATTATCATTATCATTACCATGTTATTTTAATCATAAGACAAAAGAAAGTTAAATAAATTTACTGAATTACAATTGTGTTGTGTGTTCTTTTAAGTCCTGTACTTGTACACGTCAAGGCAAGGCGATGTGCTGTCATGCGATTTCTTTAACATTCCTCTTGAAAGAATGGTGCAAAACTCAAGCGTGACTTTTCAAAAATCCATCCAATTGCTCGTATAGGCCGATGATATGTAAATAATCAGAAGAAAGCAGCGTGATGTCAGTGGCATTTTCGCGAATATTGAGACGGAAGCAGTGAAGATGGATTTAACCGGTCAATGAGGGTAAAACCAAGTATATGCTGTCAACAAGAAAGGACACCAAACACCGACGTCTCGAACAGAAAGTCACCCTCGACAGATATTAGTTTGAGCTAGTTAAGGACTTTGCCTACCTAGGCTCCGCTATCAATTCAGACAACGACACCAGCGCCGTAATCAAACGAAGAATAACTCTTGCTAATCGCTGCTTCCTTGGGCTCAGAAGGCAATTGACCAGCAAAGTCCACTCTCGTACAACAAAAATGACCTTAATAATTCAAGTCTTGCTCTATGGCGCAGAGGCATGGATCTTATACATACATACAAAAATACATGAGGGTGCTCTGATGATTCAACGACTGAGGTGGCTGGGTCATGTAGAGCGGAGCAGAGTCAGTCTGCTCCCCGATAGGACTCATCAAGGACAAACTTTTCCAACACTTTCTATTGCCTACTCTAGGTGGAAAAGGGTAGCAACCTGTGTCATGATATGGCCCACTTACAATAAAAAAAGAACGAATGACCTAATCAATAGGAACCGCATCGAGACAGCAAGAATCACAGCAATTAGTACGGGCTACTGGCCAATTGGTCAACACGCTGCCAAGTTAGGCATCACGTTCAACCCTCACTGTCGCAGTTGCGATATTTCACACGAAAAGGAAACGTTATTCCACTTTCTCTGTGACTCCCCGGCACTTGCCAGAGCCAGACAGCATAGTCTTGGAAAACCCTTTTTCAAGGATCTTTCTGAGATTCCTAACATAAAATTCAGCAACATTATCAATTTTCTCAACTCCACAGGATGGACATAAAAACTACACTTCAAACTACGACCATCAACATCCAAGGCACGTGAGTTGTGGTTTCAACCACTCCTACCTACCTACCCATGTAGAGTGGATAGACACCAATGTTCCGGTCCGAAAAATCTTCAAATCCACCCCGAGGGAGTAGAGAAAGACCGCGACTCAGGTATCGCACCCAAGAAGAAGGGGACCTAAACCACCTTAGCGTGCAAAACTGGAGACAGCTAGCTAAAGATTGAGCTGGCTGGAGACGGTTGGTGGTTGAGGCCCAAGTCCACACCGGATTGTAACGCCACCTTAAGTAAGTTAGTACTTGTACACGTCAAGTAGTGGGCATGGACCGACTCAACGATTGCTCTAACGTAGATCGCTGGCTCGCCACTAAGGTATTAAACTTTTGTCACCAATCGAGTGGCAGAGATACGGAAGTTGATGAAACGCAACATTTGAAAGCATATCCCCACTCAAGCAACCCAGAAGATTTAGCTTCTCGATAAATCTTGCCATCGACACTAGAGGAAAACAGACTTTGGTAAAATGGTCCAGAGTTCCTCCAAACCAGCTACCACATTACCCATCAGACATAGGAACCGAAGAGGAAAAACTTTCTGTAGGGTCCCACTGCGCCGTCGTCGCTAGTATCTAGCACACTCATACACAAACTTTCGAACTTGCAAGCAGAATAGATTTATTTTCAATTTAAGATAATCCCCACTAATAGGGATCTTATTACACTTTCTCCTGCAGAAACCCAGGTGGCCACACGTTCAGCTGTAAAGTGTTTCCATCGGAATGTCAACGTGCCATCGTCAGCATCCTTTAACACTATATGTTGTGACTGTACTGCAGCAGAGAGTTCCAGATAGTTTTATACCCATAGTTTTGAATAGATGTTCTTCCAAGCTGGCAAAACCAGTGCATTAGCTTTTCCAACTGTCCAACTCCTCTAGTCCCTTTTCGAGTAGTAGGTTATATTTGGATGCCTGAGTACTGCCGTAATCGAGAAGAATGGAAGGCTGCTATGTCTCAGACAGAGATTCTTCACGGGTGAATAAATAAGTATTTGACAGAGTCAGTTTGAACGGTCTCAAGTCTACAAATATGTAAATGCTGGTGTTCCCCAAGGATCTGTTTTGTCTCCGACTCCTTTTATTATTTTTATAAATGATCATTCGCCGATGAAAGTACCCTTTGTTTCTCATATTCATTCTCTTAAACTCACGTCCCAGTTCTCTGGATATAGAAAAGGAATGGCAACGTATGCTAGACTTATTAAATTCCGACCTCGACAGCAGTAAAAAGAGGGATCCAACTAAAAAAATTGAATTTACCCAAAGCATTGCCCAAACCGAAAGACTTTCCATCCTCGGCATGTGTGTAAATGTACCGAAAATGCTGCGAATTGTCTCAGGAAGAATCACAGCATAGCTCGGAAGTTCGTCCAAGGGGAATATGTACTTTTAAAGCGGAGAATCCTAAAAGGCGACAATTCCAATCAATTCTTTCGAAGTACCCTCACACAGGGTCATTGCATTATTTCTGTGGCCACAAGGAAAAACAGCATAAGTCGTGGCCACAGATTTGTCGATATCTGCACTTGCAAAGTTTTACTAAAGGCTTTGTTTGACAGACTTAAACTCAAGAACTTGGTTGTCCATGTGTATAGTGATGATTTTTCCAATGATGCAACAATCCACATCTAAATCCTTTTGGCTTGTGAGTTTTCAGTTCACCTATTCGCTCCTGTCAAAAAGTTGGACTGCAGTCATATTATCAGTTGTAGCCCGACATACGCCGCTTTTGTTTAAAAGATCAACTACTGATCAGAAAGACAAAAACATTGACAAACTTTGCGCCGCGAAACTCTTCCCAGTTTCTCTCGTCGATATTGGCATAAGTCCTCTGAGTTCTTCTTTTCATCTTTTATTTTATTTTTTCCTTTCTCATTCCGTCCTTCTGCAGTCTGATTTAGTGTATTAGGGAACTCTTTTCTATTTTCTTCTAGCTAGCTTTACTTGGCACGAAATTTTATGTGCTGAACAGGTGGTGCTAGGTGGAGTGGACAAAATCCACCCCCGTCCAACGAGTTGAGCCGAGCAAGTCCTCTTCGCCTACATCAAAGCTGCCTCCGTGGCTCGACCCTGGCTCACAACAACTGGTTGTATACACTTAAGCCTCTATCCACACGCACAATCTTCAGGTTCCTCCATGACCAGAATTTTTTGTCCGCCTGCTTTCAGCGGTCATGTGACTGTAGAATACGGAAGATCACAGCCTGGCTATCCTGCAGTTCTGCCTTCCATTTTTTCATTTAAAAGATTGTGGCTGTCGATCTTATTGAGTATTGAGTCTTCAGGCCTTTAAGCGACCATTGAACCACCATCTATTAGAATGCAACTCACAATCAACAAGTACAACTAATAAGCTAGAGTCGTCTTGTATCACTGGCCTCCCTATTTTATGAGAAGAAAGGTAGATATGCATGCCTTTCTAATTCAATCACAGGAGTTCTCTTTCCAGCTAACTTTAGAATTTAGAACTTTACGCAGATATCCTTGAAATTGAAGTAAGGGGAAAGTTATTTTTCCTAGTGGGATGCTCTAACTCTATATTTGAAGGGTTAGCTTCTAGATCTCAGCTTGTGTCTTTAACTGAAAAGAATTTACCTCACACAGACGATGACCATCATATCGCAAAGTGTGTTGCTTCCTGTTAATGTTTGTTAAAAATAACTCCATTCACGACATGCCCGAGTCATGTGAGCTGTTCCTTTATTAAATTTTCGGCACCCAATCACCAGTTGAATATCTTTTCCCCGTCAATCCACAATAGTCGTTTCCTTAATTAAAGTAACCACACATCTTTTAAATGAAAAAAACGCACTCATTCGATGCCAGAATTTGGAATGAGTGCGCGCCCGAATAAATAATTGTTAATATATTCAATGCAATCTCAAACTCATTAATTACATCCGATATCATCAAAGAAACAGAACGTCAACATTATTTTTTGTTTCCCTTCTCCGATTACTTGTCATAAAACCGAGAGACATGGAAAAGTTTCCACTGACCACGTTTGTGGTTCAGAATTTTCCCTGAACTTCGGAACCAACATCAACCAACCACCAGCATCTGACACCCGGTACATAATTCTAAAGATATACTTACACACATGAACTGTGGTTATCGGTCAGAGACCGCACAACAAAAATACTTGGGCCAAGTTCAAGAAACCCAGACTCCTTGCACGATGTCACATAAGATACATGTTTTACGGTGTGTGGTGGTAAACATTATGCGTGTCTTGTACTAAATTTTTGAACCAGTTTTACTGACTCGCATCGACGAGGAAACATAATAAGTTTTAGTGGCTCTCACAGTCCCAAAACAACAAAAAGATACATTTTTCCATCTTCTGTATCCGATGCTGGTTGAGTTCAATGATTTGTTTATCTTGTTTTTACATTTTGACCTAATTACTTCGGTTTTGTTGTTGAAAACATAAGAGGGTGTGTCCAACAGGAGATTGTTGTTTTTGTGATTTCGACTTACCACATGACAGGATTAAGGACAGTTATACTCATCACAGATTGGAATGTCCAATTTCCAATTGAAATCAACTCAGCTTAAGTGTTTCCAAATTTAGATTTGCATTTGTCCTAGAATTTTGTCCCGTCACTTTGAAGCCGAAATGACGTCTAACCGGCGAAATTTTTGTATCTATTGCCAATCAATACGGTACCGAGAAGATTCTTTTACTTTTACCCCAAAAAAAAAAAATTAAAAGTTTCTTCCGACTTGATGTGGGTTATTGCGCTTCAAAATCCAAGTCCAAGCCCACACAGATCAGTTAGAAAGAGGTGCGTCAAGTAGGTGTTCTGGTCTAGATAAGAATTGAAAGTGGTTTCAAAGAAGTATCTCAAACTCATGATAATATTTATGAAATTCAAATCGCTCTTGGCCATTGTTCGATGACTGAGCCAGCCATCGGATTGTGAATTTAATGTTCGATGTTAATCACTCGATAATGGATGTGAAGAGTGCCGTCGAAAGAGAACGTGCCGTACATAAAATCAAGGGAGATTTTATTTTGTGTCGTATACTCGTAGTTGGTTAGTAGTTGGCGCATGTCCATTGTTTTTTTAATTGTTTTTTGGCAGTGTTAGAGGCTTCAGGCATTAATATTCCAAAGGCACATTCCAGTGAGGGTCTGTAGGAAACTTATTACAATTGCATTGTGTAAAGTCAAGCTTTTCCTTACAAAAACCTTGATCATGAAAAGTTGTTCCGTCTGTTAAGGGGGAATACAAATTTAATTCTGATAGCTGGTGATATGAGTGATTTCAGACATTCGGATTGTCTTTTCCTGCAGAAAGGTTGTGTTCACTTTTTGAACACTTCCTGCAGTCCCATGAGGGGAAACACATCCGTAATGCTATCTCTGAAGCTTTGATTTCTTTAATGGGATTATCGACGACAAGTAGGAGGAAGTTGGATCAATATACTCAACCGTCGAACCTATTCAAGGACAAGTTTAAAGGATTTATGTTTACCCGTAAACAAGAACAATTCGAACACGTTTTTTGGTCTAAAGTAAGCAAACGCGGCACCTAACGCGAACACAGCTTTCTCATGCCTAAATCTTGATTTTATATGTGAGATACACGTTCTTTGGACATTTTCATAGCCTCTGCTATCTCTATTACTTTGATTTGATGGTTATGGTCACTGGTTACAGTTTGTGGACGTCCTGAACGTTCATTGTCTCGTTTAAATTCAGCTGCCCAAACTTTCACGGTGGCAAATGATGGTGCAAAGTCACCATGCACAGCGTCCAACTAATCTTTGATTTGTGTAGACGTATTGCCTTTCAAAAACAATTTACAAACGTCCAAAATGGTTGACATTCTGGTGAGTACCTTTCAAAAGATGAGCAAACACATTCGCTAGCTAATGCTGAGGAGTGCTGCCATCTTTATGTTGAGGTCGGAAACTTTCAGATTACCCTCGTAGGAGTAGGGACGAAGAAGATACCGATGAACATTGATTTTAAATGCTTGCGGGTTGTAGTGATAGGGAAACACAGTGCTATCTTGATCACGCAACATTTGTGTTGTTCGGCTAAGGAAAGACTCCTTATATGCACTCGAAGCATAAGTAGTCTAGCAACAATCGATGTACGTAAATGCAGCCGAGTATACATTTTGAGAAACTGTTGATCACCACTTCCACGAACCATCAGTTCTTTTAGCTGCAGTTTCACCAAGCGATTGCATTTTTCACTTGCATATCACGGCAACTCTCTTGTGTTCCTGACTTCCTGACTTAAATCGCTCAGATGGGGGTTCATGGATATAACTATATCACTGACGAGACGCTCTTTCAACGAGTATTGGCCAATATTGTGTTGACTATTTTTAATTATAAATTTAACCCAATGCATCTGTAGCCACTCTGCACTAATGTTTTACAAAAGGAAGTCGATAGATCTTCATCAAAGCTGTCGGTTAAGATTAGATGTGTCAGAAGTTATACTCTCCTCTCCGCTGTCATGTCACGTCACGGCCGTGGTGTCACGTCGAGTGGTGTAATTGGATTTTACATTTAGGCGATTTTTAGATGTGGATTCGAGAAATATTTCGGCAAGAGGTCTTGGAGTTCCTCCCAGGATAACAAGAACAACCCACATTAAGGCTGAATTCAACCACATAAGTTAGATAAGTTCTCATGACTAGATACAAAAAAATTCAAAGAAACATTTTTAAAGCTTCTCAACAAGATTTATGAACAGTTTTCTAAGACCTTAAGAAGGTGTGCAACATTACCTCTAGCAATAGACTCAGGCTAAACGACTTCTCGACGGAACGTGGCTATAATGATCACTTCAATATTCATAGAGGTCTAGCAATGTCTGGACGAAGGCACCGGCAACCGATCAATTTAAAATCGACCCAAGACACGCATACCTTATGGTAGATGTTGGACTTCTTTTCAGTACGGACTCGAACCGCAATCTTATACCAGAACCACAAATAAATGCTATAAGAAACTTCAATGTCGGATAATTGCAATCACGAGTCTGCTAAAGCTCTTGTCGATCATTTTATCTTTAAAGATGTCAAGTTCCACAAAGATTAGTGGCAACAATATCCACAAATTGTAAATAAAGCCACCACCGATGTGCTAAGCTGCATCCTCAAACATTCAAACTACAATTAAACAAGGCGGGTAAAACTATTCGGTACCCTGTCTCGCTTTTCAAAAAAGCAGTAGATAAATTGACATGGACCATCCACCAAGCTACTTATCTGTAAAATAAGGTCACATAAAACAGGGATCGCCTTACCTGCCTCACCTACAGAGAAACTACTATCTTTAGCATTGTGTACAAGATTTTATCTGATTTTATGTATTTGGGCTGCAATAGGCTTAAACGTTAAAACAAATATAAGAGACGACCTAAGAATTGTAACTTGATACCCAGCACCTGCTTATTGATTATGCATGTGACTATCTATAAATACCACACCAATTATTATGCAGGATGAAGATGGGTAGCACTCACTGTCGGAGGACATTACTAAAACCTTCCACACTACTAAAGCAAATGCAAGATTGTGTCGAAACTAACTACCCTTCGCCCTGGCCAAAACAGTAGAAATAACTTCTAGGTAGTTAAACAGTTTGTTCACCAAGGATCGATCGTATATTCTGTCAAAGACAACACGGAAATCAATAGGAAAATTACTCATGCTTACCGCTGTCTCTACGGAGCAGTGAGTCGATCCTTGTCACACGTATCGTACTGAAGCGTAAACTTTGTCAAAAAGAAAGATGAGTCTTTGCACTTGGAGTCTTGGGGAGCCACATCAACTTAGCAGTAGTTGAAAGAGAGAGAGAATGAATAGCAATATTCTGTCTTGAAATAAGTTGGAATCTATTCCAGAGGGACCACGTAGAAGAAATAACCTTCAGCTTGACTTGGCTGGAAAGGCTTGTGGGCTTGTTGGTTGGTTGGTCCAAATCCACACCGGACTTTGATTCCATACTCAAGGTTCAAAGTTTTAACATTCATTTCAAACCCCTTATCCTTAGCTAAGTTAAGTTCCACATCCCCTTAGTTACCCGTTTACGGCCTCCGCTTTTCCTGTAGACTCAAAATTAATTTTAAGTTCTTCTTATGATCAAGAGTGGAATTTAGTACCATTTCTGTAGAAATATGTCAATACAATGGAAGTACCAACCTATAACCGTATGATTACACACACACATGCACTTCCTTTTATGGAGTCTTGCAAAACGTTGTGCGTGTCCATTGTTTTATGTGATTAATAGCACCACAATGCATTGAATGTTAATTAAAATTTGAATGTCATTCGTTACAATGGTTTTATGACCTGTTACTGAAGATGCCATTAGTATGAGTGTTTCATTATTCAAACAAGGATCCGTTGTTGTACACCTCGCGATAGATGTATGTAGATACGACAACAGATCCATGTACGAAGTTTACTCGGAGGAATGTTTGGAAGATCTGCTAAAAATGACCGTCGATTCTATTTTTGCACCTACATCTTTAAACTGTTTCGAATATTGTCAGTATCTATGAGTAAGGACAAAAATCCTACTAGAATACGTATCAATCTTCAAAGGTTAAGTTGGGTAAGGTTAGATTGGTTACCAGCCAAAGCCATATGGATTTGGAGAGATCTCTTTACGCTGAACCAATTAGAGCTTTTGATAAAATGAAGAGGGTTTCTGAGGGAAGGAAGGCGATGTAGAAGAGAACTTCGACACTGTCATCTACGCTTGTCGAATTTCGCCAACGAGAGGCTTGCACGCAACTTGGGCGTGACACAACGCACAAATAAAACAAGCCGCTATCAAAGCTATTGACTCGGCTTCCTCCAAACTGATGCAGGAGTGCCGGGACGAGCCAGACTGCGTTCACTAAACCAACCATTCTTTGTCGACCTTAACGACATCTCGGGTGAAGGGATACGAGATCTATTCCGTTTTCGAAGCTCCACAAGCTTAATCTAGGCACCGACTGTCTCACACCCTCAACAAGACACATTATCAACCAGGTCACAGGTGGTAACAAAAAGGAACGTTCTAGTGCTACTTGGGTTCATGTCAAGGTGGCCTCTACATACCTACCTTCTGACATCTATGTATATCAGATCGCTTAGTAGAATTATCCTCAGTGAAGCCTTCTTTTACGGGAGAGAGCTGGGCAGGTACAAAGAAGGTGGAGAATGGTTTCCTCCTCCTTTTCGTCCATGCAGCGTCTGCAAAAGTCGTTTGAATGTACGCCAAGCCTTGTTGCATGCTCGCTTATTACGGTTCTGATAAGCGATCTGTTGAGAGAAATTAAATTCTTATAACGTTTCAGATCCAACTTTGGCCAAATCTGTTTTGTCGCTAGATACGTTGTACCACCTAGTATTTGCTCCCTCGAAAGCATCGAGCTTGATCGGTATACTCAAGGTGCTGGCGAGTTCGTCATTCATCCCCTCATACACTAAACAAATCTTTTTTAAACAACTGCTCTCCATAAAAAAAACCCAAATGCATCATTTTGTTTTTTCCCCATGAACTTCGAAAACTATCCACAGTAGCATAAGCATGGTAAATACGTTGATTAAACGAATTAATTTGCCACTTAATAATCATTTATTATCTAACAACCCCCCAGTTGGGTCTTTAAATCCACCCTCCCGCTATGATGTCCCCACTACTATGGTTCATACTCTCTCAAGCGCTTCTATCCAAACTGTCACAGTTGGAATATGTTCATATGTCCAACTCTCCAACACACAACATCATTCTCTCGGGTGATAACGCATCAAAAACCAGATTCACCATATCCATAGATACTGGCCGGGACTGTATGTATAATAGTGTTCCTTTCGGTTCGTATAAAAAGCACCTCGTCGCTTGGAAGCACTGTCATTTGAAGAACTCAACTCACCTGCTCAAGATGGGTAAGTTATCTTTCTCTCTTTTAACAATTTCTTCTTTTTTTTCCCCAACAACACACGCATAAATATTGTACGAGTACGAGTATCTTTTTTAATTTTTACGGTATCGTTTACAATAAGTTCAATCAACTTGAAGAGTGTGATGAAATTCTTTTGATGAATCCGAATTCGAATGAATGTGTCGCGGTTAAAAATTATTATTCAAAGTGCGCGCAAATCAATTTAAAAATAAAAATAAAAAAATATTACAAAACACTTGTAAACGTAAACGTACTTGTAGTGTGAAGCAACTCTTTTCCGCTTTCGTCGGGCGGTGATTTTATTTTATACTTTCATAGTTTTTGTTTCAAAACAAATCAATTAAAAGTTAAAATTATTGTTATTCTTGGAAATAAAGTTGAATCGAACGCAGCTGGTGATTAGTTGAGCTATTAAATGAAAGCTACTTGGTGACTTTGTGACGAGAGCAACTTATCAATTCCACTCAAAAGAAATTTTAAAGAATTGGCGTATCAATAACAATCTTATGTCAAGAGTTAATTACCAAGTGGCCATATCTAAAAAAAAATGAGAGTGTTCTTAAGTCCACCCTCAGTCTAAAGTAGTCCTTTAGAAAAGAAGCTACACTTAGACTAAGTTACCTAACTTACTTGCTTAGGTGGAGCTACCGTTCGGAGTGAACCTGAGCCCTTGCAGTTCGCCCGTTCCTAAGTTAACCGCCTTCAGCACTCGAAGTTCATTGAAGTCCCCTTCTACTTGTGTGCGTCACTCTAAGCGAGCTCTTTCACTGTTCCTCCGGGCTGGATTCAAAGACTCCCCGGATCGAAGCGTTGGTGTCCATTCGCTCTACATGTCCCAGCCATCTTAAACGACCAATGTGCAGTTTTTTTTGCTAAGACGATGTCGCTGTACATCTCGTTTCTCCTCCTCCAAAACTTGTCAATGAGGGAAGAATTTTTCGCTCGAAGCGACCAAGGGTATCTCCATCCACATTTGATAGATTCTATGCCTCAGCGCAATAGAGTAGTAGGGCTAGTGTGATTAAGATCTTGTATAGGGTCTCCTTAGTTCTTCGCGATAGAGGCTTACTTCTCAATTGTCTTCTCAGTCCAAAGGAATAGCGATTAGCAAGAGTTTCATTTCTGATCAGATGTCGTTTTCAGAAGTAATAGCAGAGTCATGGTAGGCCACGCCTCTTACTACCTCGAAGTTATATGTCGATGTTGGGTCTCCCTTCTTGTTGACAGCAAATACTTAGTTTTGCCCTCGTTAACCACTCAACCCATTTTCGCTGCTTTTTTCTCAAAATCTAATCTTCTTCTGAAGCTATTTCGGTTTCCTAACGCAGTAGTTCAGAACTCAGAGGCTGATCCGTGCTTTACCAGATCGTCCGGTTTTTCATTTCCTCCAAATTAAGTCAGTGACAAGTCATTTTGAATTGCCCAGTCATAACGTTTTTGAAGACATTCCATTGCCACTGACGCGTTGACTCTGATCTGTTTCATGCGGTTGATCACAACTTGTTTGTCCAATGCTATTAAGTAATAAGGCCAGACTTCGGAAACGGCTGAACCGAGATCCTTCGAAAAGATATCTGTTCCCGAAATCCCGTGCGTATTACTTTTGTAATTCCAACATATGCCTGTCATTTAACCCTATTCTAACGCGTTTTGGTGGTTAATTGTAACACTTTCTGCCACTTTACCCCAAAGGTACAAGAGATAATGTATCTAACCACCAGCTTACGCTTTTAGAGGGTCAACTTCATACTCAGGACTGGTTTGACTTGTAGCCTCTATTACGATCTCATTCATATGTTCTACAGTCGTCGCAATGGTTCTCATCCTATCGTAGATGAGTCCAACTTTGGAGATCCTGATCTTTAGAGACTAGTTGGCTGCTGAGCTCTTACAAACTTAGCATATTCGAGCAGAATGCCTTCCACGTTTCCTTTATTCTTTCGTCTAATAACAGTCCCATGCATCAGGTACTTCCATTCTCATGGGATGGTTTTCCAATTCCTAGCACTGAAAGTAAGCGTACACGCACTTTGGTATGCAACCCCCACAGCAAAGTGCAAGTTTCTCAGCTGTGATTCTTCATGTTTAACATGCAAAGCTTTGACAGTTTAAATTCCTTCTGATTGTATCTAGAAAGCCTTGTCTGGCGAGTTCGTTTGCCTTGGTTGACCTTGGAACTAATAATGCAACGTTTTGCTGTTTAGCGATTTCTTTCAGCGACATGCCTCAGTCACCTGTTGCAGAGAGCAAGAATCTTCGTATTTTGAGTGCAGCCGTAGCTACTATCTTTCCTTTATTTATGCTTAGTACAAATGGAATTGTTAGAGTGAGCAACATTAGCATTAGCAAAGGAGTCCCCCTCAGACTGACTGCATTCTTATCTAGACTTTCACGGATGTGAAGGCTTGTTTTGATTTCTCCTGGCAACCTATCACTCTCAGAGGCAGCCAGTATGGGTGTTTCCAAAGCACTGTGTAGAGCTGGAAGTGGTTTCATTATGCTCGTCTGAGAGTATTAAGCAAACACCGATAGCATTGTCAAGGCTGAGGCTCCGTAGGTGCTCTTCAATGCATTAGGAGCGATAACAGTGCTTTCTAAATTTCATAATTTTGGTCCGGAGAAAGTTGGTCAGTCTGCATTCAGCCCCACGTTATCCAGATAGCTCTACCCAGAAGCCGCAAGGTATGCCTTAGATAATAATGAACTGGGCTCCCAGACAGACCTGATGATTGACAGTATCGCAGTCCCTCTATTCCAGATCGACTGAGCGTCCCTTAAGTCAGTTCGCAGCAGAAGTGGAAGCTTAACTCCCGATTTTCAAGTCCCTTTTTATCAGTTTCCAAAACAACGTTAACCGATCTAATCTTTTCTTTTCCAGGTAAAACGAGTCTTATAATTCCATTCCTGCTTTTGGGCTTTGCTGCAGCTTTAGCAGAAGATCAACCAGCTCGTATCGTATGCTACTTTAGTAACTGGGCTGTCTATCGCCCTGGCCTAGGACGCTATGGCATCGAAGATGTTCCGGTAGATCTTTGCACACATTTAATCTACTCGTTCATTGGAGTCGATGACAAGAACTGGCAAGTTCTGGTCATTGATCCGGAGTTAGATTTAGAGCAGAATGGATTCAGGAATTTTACAAATCTTAAGAGAACTCATCCGCATTTGAAGCTTCAAATTGCTGTTGGCGGTTGGGCTGAAGGTGGCAAGAAATACTCACAAATGTGTGAGGTTAAGGAACGTCGTTTGACATTCATACGTAGTGTTGTGGATTTCATGAAGAAGTACGACTTTGATGGCTTCGACTTGGATTGGGAATATCCAGGAGCTGCAGATCGTGGTGGCAGTTTCAGTGATAAGGATAGATTCTTGTATTTTGTCGAGGAACTTCGAAGGGCATTCGATCGTGAGGGTAAAGGCTGGGAGATAACCATGGCTGTCCCGGTGGCTAGATTCAGACTGCAGGAGGGCTATCATGTTCCCGAGTTGTGCGAGTAAGATCAAAGCACTCTGAAAGAGTTTCTTTTTTTAAAGTTCTGTGAATTCTTTACAGACTCTTGGATGCCATTCATGCAATGACCTATGACTTGAGAGGAAACTGGGCTGGATTTGCCGATGTCCATAGTGCTTTGTACAAACGTCCTCATGATCAGTATGCTTATGAGAAACTCAACGTGGTGAGTAGTGCTAACAATTGTTTTTGAATTCTCAAGATTTTCAAAGTCCTTATCGTTCGCTAGAATGATGGTTTGGCTCTGTGGGAAGAGATGGGCTGTCCAGCCAACAAACTTGTGGTTGGGGTTCCTTTCTATGGTCGCACCTTTACCCTAAGCAACTCGAACAATAACTACAACTTGGGCACTTATATCAACAAGGAGGCTGGCGGTGGTGCTCCAGGACCATACACAAATGCCAGTGGTTTCTTAGCTTACTATGAGATCTGTACAGAAGTCCAAGACAAGGAGAAGGGATGGACTGTGAAATGGGATGATGCTGGAAAGGTGCCATACACTTACAAGGGCAACCAGTGGGTTGGATACGAAGACCCCAAATCAGTTCAAATCAAAATGGACTTCATCAAGCAGAAGGGCTATGCTGGTGCTATGACTTGGGCCATTGACATGGATGACTTCCATGGACTTTGCGGTGCCGAGAATTCACTGTCGAAAATTCTCTACTACAACATGATTGACTACAAGGTGCCACCACCATCGCGAACCACAACTCCAAGGGTATGTCTGTCTAAAGCGGGCCACTTATGAAAATCTTATTTGAATCTCTCGTCTAGCCTGAGTGGGCAAAACCACCATCAACGCCACCATCGCCAGATGAGGACAATATTGTTTTACAACCCACAACCAGTCGACCAAGACCGAAACCAACAACTCAACGTCCCGTAACAGTCGCCTCTTCAACCACCACCACCACTACAACCCGCGTAAGTTCAAAAGAATCTATTTTTGTAAATTCATTGCTTCTTCGGATTCCTTTTGATTAACGGAGCGCCTCGCAGTCGTTTGTCTGGCATGCAATCCCCCTCTCAATCAATCGATGAGGTGAAGATCAAGCAAATACATCTGACACTGACATTGAACTCTGATAGCAAAGAGAGCGAGCCCAAGAGATTAATTAATTAAATTGTACGTTTGGTTGTATTTTTAGAAACCAACAACCACTTTAGGACCTGAGGTTGTTAACCCGTCTTCGTCTGTTGTTCCCGATACCGAATACGTCGGAAGTAATACACCATCCTCGGATAGCGAAGATGAACTATCAAAGGTCGATTGCTCGAGTAGGGATTATGTTCCACATTCCGATTGTGCTAAGGTAAGTTGTGGGTCGATTGACACAAGGGATATAACTTTAGAATTTCCTTTTAGTATTACCGTTGTGTTCATGGGAAACCAGTTGAATTTAACTGCAGACCTGGCACAGCTTTCCATACGGTGACTCATGTATGTGATTGGATTGAGAATAATGATCGTTACTATTGCACCCGACTGAAGAAAAAGGACATCGACAATGATGTCATAAACTAGGAGTTCCCCAACACTATATTTAAGACACTCAAACTTTTTTGTTTAAAATGAAAATACATTCCATTTAAGGAAATAAAAAGGATAAATGTTTTTTCTGTTGAAATTGATCGAAATCCTTTTGACGATTCCAGGATCTACTAAGTTAGACTAAAGCATTCGGGAACTCAGTAATTCTGGGAAAGAAGAACTTTTTTCTAACTTCCACTGCCGTGCTGCTCCTATAGAAGAAGGGACCAAGACTTGTTGGATGACTACCAATAGTGCCATGTACTGCAATAGCATCTACTGTTGAGTTGCAATCTCCTTGGCTAGACCAGATCTGGCTATTACCACAAGCAGTTGGTCTTCTGATTTCTTTCTGCTTAAGCAAATTATGATAAGAGGTACATCGAGATTCCGCTTTTCCGACAGAATCTGTAAAGTCGTGCCACACCTGGTGAGATCATCAGTCTAGCACAGGTCTTGTTAAGAAATGAGCGATAATCTAGACCGACTATTCATGCAGAAGATTCCAGGATTATATGGCAATTTAGTAATTGTTGATATCCTTGGCAGGAATAACATTCCACTTCAACTCAGACAGAGCTTTTTTGAACGCCAGTATCGCCTGTAATGTCCAAAATTTGGAAGGGAAAGCATATGCTACAGGAGATCACCTCACCATTCACCCCACAGACGGCTTACAAGATGATTCTTAATAAAAAGTACCTAGTTTATCGAGAAGTACATGCCAAGATACATGAGTTTCCCGAGATACCTAATAAGAACTCAAAAAAACACTCCTCCTATCCTCTTTTTCCGTAAAGACACCGTACTGTACCGTGCAAAAGAACAAATTTATACGATTTACAATAGGCTACCCATCAACGACACCCATGATAAGCCAACCCTTTATTCTAGAGTAATATTGGCATACTCCTTGCAGCCATGTCATTTGAACAATGCTTACCAGTTGGTGTGGAGCTATTTCCTTCGAACTAAATTTACAGATAGGACACTGACAATATATTAGAACCTATCGATCAGTCTTCTCGTGATTTTTAGAAGAACCAATGACAGACATAAGATCAAGTGGTATAACTCTTAGTCGCTTCAGTTATAAAGACTTACTCGTCTTCTGTCCATAACGTAAAAATGTGATCTGAATCCAGACATACTTTGTAGACAACTACCAGTCGAGGAAAGATAATTTCCGAGGTCGGCTTAATTCCAACTGGCTGACAAGCTGACTGTGCGAAGGCGAATAAAACTGAAACAGGACAACAACTGGCTCAAATACAAGGAGGAAATGGGCAACAAACCTTAAGCTCCTAGCCTGCTGGCACAAGACGCCAAGGCACACCAATCTTCTGTTTTAAGAGCGTGATAATCACAGACGTTGACAGACTTAGGATAGTTAACTGGAGAGAAATTGGACAGGAACGACGATGTCAAGGGAAAGATGCTGTTGCCAAATCACAGTGCTAATGCTTAGAACTGAAAAGATAAAGATGCAATACCTGCTCTTGGCTTGAAGTGAATCGATTAAATCTCATCTGTAGCAGTTCCTCTTCGCACAACTGATACACTTTTGAAGTAAGTCAGCGTTTTTATTTCGAAAATAAAAGATGAACTGCTCTTCCGTTCCCATCCCTTAAATAAAGAGAAATACACTTACAACGCTTCGAGTTCGTAGGTCTTGGATCAGTCCAATAGACATATTGAAAACCTTTATTTTATTTTACGATTTATTAAGATTACAAAACTGTGGGTGGTAGAAAAATGTTTCAAAAGAAAACAATAGTCCGTGTCTGAATGTCCATATCAATCCGATCGAGCCACATTGACGGCCGCGGAAGCAATAAACTGTTAAGAATGGCAGCTGAAGCAGTTGTAAAATGCAGAAGTCATCGGCTTTGGAAGAAATGATGATAGCCACCGAGATTATCTCATCAAGTTCAGCGTTGGCAGGAGAAGCTGTAGGAGCAGTCTCAGCATTCAGCGATGGCAGAAGAAATCCTGGTTTCTTACAAAACAATGCCAGCTCTAGTCAAATTCTCAGCCAAGTAGCCTATCGACAGTAATGGCATTCTGTTATAAACATTAAATGAATGTAATATAACCGAATTTTATTTCTTATAATGAAAACCCTGATTTTATTTTACGATTTATTGAGATTACAAAATTGCACGTGGCTACAAGTTGACAGAAGGAAAACGAGTACAACAATCAAGAGTGAAGTTTGTAACAGTTCGTCATATGAAGTTGGTTGCAGTTGAAATATGAGTACAATTGCCTAGGGTGGAAACGCAGAACGTAAATGTTCAATAGAACGGAAATTTATTCAAAAACTAATTCTTTGACAAGAATATACCATTTTCGAGTTGCAGAACCGAAACAGATGCTTAAAGGATGAGTACTTATCGGAATTCTAAAGTTTGTCGAAGTAAAACTAGTTTAGCCGCAGAAGAGAACGGGGTGTTAGAGATGGGGTGTTTATTTTTTTAATTAGCGTTCTAAAGGGGGTTATGACTTCCCTCAAACCAGAACACGGGTGTTGGAAAAAACATGGGAGAGGCAAAGGAAATATCGATGCACATTGGACGGAATGCAACTGGCTATTGCACTATGACGCTGTTTGTGGAAAAATCGATAAAACAGTGAGAGACAAGAAACATTTCATCGATGTTCATGCGAGTGCTATAAGTCTAAATGCATGTCTTTGAATTCTATCTAGAATGATGAATACTTATGTAATTGAGTTTCACTGGTAATTTCCTAACATTTGTAGCAAAAGTTTTCTCGGGCGGGATGAAAATTGAAACGGCTATATTTTATGGCATATCCTTAGGAATCGACATAACAAAAACAAAACTTTAAGGAAGCTATAACAGTGTTGAATTCCTCCTCCTCCTCATCTCTACTCTGTGAAAACCATTGAAGATGGTCCCTATTAAGCAGGGACCTGTAATGACATCAAGGATGGTGCGAATTAGTGTTTTGTTGAGAGTAATAAACTTCCTTTACTTTGAGTCATCTATTTCAGGCCAGTTATGTCTGGTGACATGACACTTAAGACCATTTATCCACCTAAAGTTAATTTCTCTAGTTTTGTCCTGTTTAATAATGAGTTTCAAGATTCTGTTAAGAATACCCATTTCCCTGGTAAGAGAGGTAATTTCCAGGGTGGTTCCAGATTTGGCATGCTCGTCAGCTTTGCAGTTCACAAGAATGTCACGGTGTCCAAGAACCTAGCATCATCTCGATTAGTGATGATGGATGAACTTGGACTCTAAGGGAATTGCTAGTGACATTTTACAAGGATTTCAGAGGTATTCGGCAACTGGTGATCGTAGAAATAGGCGTAGGCGTATACCACCCGATTTACGGCCAATAGTGCTACCACAGGTTTTTTTGGCTCGGTATGTATGGTGGGCTTGGCCTATGTTCCTTCTTGATAAAAATGACACCAAGGTCTCATTGGAGAGAGAGTAAGTCCTGTGCCGTAGAGTTTTGGACAAGCTCTGTTTGGTTTTTTTATTAAGCTGAGGTAGTGTTAGGTTTCAATCTTGGCTTCAAGGGTGGTGTCTAGAATAGCTAGGGAGAATTATTGGTCATTCGAATATTCAGATGTCATATTTACACTCCATAAGCCATACGACTGCTCTACTGCCAGTGTTAAATCATATGCAGTAGATTTGATATCAGCTTTTCGCAGTTGATCGACTTCTTGACACCAAGAGTTGGGCCTTCAAGGTGACAAGGGATAATACTTACCATGGCCGGAATGAAAACGCGATTCGATTAATACCTGCGGAAAAGAAGTTTTTAAAAATATACTCTGCCAATACTATAAAAACATGTACACTGCTTTCAAAGTAGTCTCCTGTGAAATCGCATAAAGGTGGATCAGTCCAAACTGAAACATCAGTCAAATTGTTAACAGTGTAGAATCCTCTAAGAAATCCTTGTAACTCTGCATCTGTGGATGACCTTAAAGACCTTAGAACAGTGGCGCCCAGTACAACCTAAAGACCCATAAATTAATAAGAATCTCAAAAGGGAACAAGGTTCACCATGGGCATGTTATGCCAGAATGAATGTCCTACAAATTCAATGTAGTACTTTTTACAAAACACATTTATCAAACACCAGACAGTATATCCGTACTTTTGGCACTGCACACCCAATTCAATTTTCTCTATCAAAAGTTCATTAGAAGAACAAGCCATAACAACCAAATTGCAATAGTTTTGCTCTCAACCAGAACATATGACATTTATTTGAAAAAAAAAAAACCACTCCGACACTTTGTTGGCCAAATAACCCAAAATGAAATTATTTCACAAACAGAAAAAAACAATCTTCGAATGTCGTCTGCTGGCAAAAATTTCTACACAACAGCTGAGTGTGCCACAGACCCAAGGTAGTAGGATTTCTTCTGATCGTGCACTATACAACCGCTAAACCTAATGCTCCCAACAAACCAAAAATATCTATTATTATCACTGCAAAATTAAAAGAGTCCCCACAAAAGAAAAACAAAAACGACAGCTAAAGCATAAAATATCATCAAGATGATGAGAGAGAATATCACCACGATGACGACGATTTTCTTAAGATACTTTACTGAGAACGTTGAGAAAAAGTCGCATCGCTAGTTGAGTACGCGTACGCCAGTCGGTGTTTTAGGATATTTCGCGGTCACAAGGTAATTTTCGTTAGCTACCCTATTACGAATTGAGTTTAGACCGGGCGAGTTCGACTAGTGTATTTATAAAAATATATTAAAAAAAAAAATTAAAATAAAAAAAAATCGTATAATAAAAAAAAAATTAAGGAGAAAGGAATAAAAAAAAATAATTAAAATAAAACAAAAGAAATTCTTTCTTCTACACAAAAAAATCAAGCGAACACCATCACTAAATGCAGTAACTGCTTAGCATATATAACATTTTTTATTTATTTTTTTCGGTTTAATTTTTAAAACTAACATCCTTTCGGTAGTGAATTTTCATGATTTAAAAAAAAAAAAACAAAAACGATTTTTTAGTGTTGCGCTGAAAGTTTTTCTTTTTTTTTTTTTAATAAATTGTTTTAAAGTTTTAAAATTTCAAAAAAAAAATCCTTTCTTATAGTGAAACCGCGACGAAAATCTCATTAATGCAGCAATCGAAAGAGAAAATCTTATTCTTTTCCGAGTGAAGTGTTTTTTTTTTTAATTTTTTTTTAAGTTTTAAATTTAAAGCAAAAAAAAAAATATAGTTTTGCTATAAGCATAACGAGGTAGATAATGGGGCGGCTTTCACTTTGGGTCCTTTTAGGCCTAACACTATTCGCTGTCTCATTTAATGGTAGGTCCTACGAATTATCACAAATGATGTTGTTGCTGTTGTTGTTCGAAAAAAAAAGTGCTCGTCTAAAGGATCACTCGCCTCCGCCGTCTTATATAACGAAAGTTTTCAATTTCATCCACATCGATATAGGCTAAAAATTATTATGCAATTTTTTTTTTTCTAACTCAAAAAGAAAATAAATATTCCTATACCTACCCTCGCGTCAAGTTCTTTCGCAAAAAAAAAAATAAAAAATTTTATAAATTTTTTCGTCAAACACACAACCACGGTGTGTGCCGAGAGAGCGGCGCGAGTAATACAAACGCGAAAGAGGTGTTTGTAATAATTTAAAATTAGAATTGTGAAATAATATAGCAAATGAAAGAAAATGAAATAAATGTGAAAAAATAAAAATTAAATATATCTTACGGGATAAATTAAAAAAAAAAATAAAAAAAAAACACGAAAAACCAAAAATGAAAAATCTGTAAAAGAGAAAAGCAAAAAGAAAAAAAAAAGTGTTTTAGTGAACAATTTACAATCTATTTTCTGTATTTATTGTTCTTAAGTGTGATGTGTGTGGAAATCGAAAGAGAAAAAATAGTGACAAAATAAAAATGGAAACAAGTTGGTGGAATATTGAATATCCCAGTGGAGCGCGGGGTACTATTTGGAGAGTGTGTTCCTCCGCAAAATGGATGAGCAATTTTTGATGAAGCTCTCCCAATGATTAGGGGGTATATTTTTGTTTGATCTTTGAATAGTGCTCTTGACATAAATGAATGGATTTTTATTGCGTAAAACAAACGGTGTCAAGTGTTAGTTACAACTTTTTTTTTTTTTTTAAGTTTTCATGGAAATATGGATACATATGAGGTAGATCAAATGTTTCCTTTCGGGTAAATTATTATATTTGATTTATTCATTTAAAAATGTATTAATAAAAAAAAAATCACTTGTCAATCTGTTACGAGATATATAAATATTCTTGCTGAACTAGAAATTAAAAATAATTCATCAATAGTAACTAGAATTTAGATGAAATGTCCTTTTATTTGCTGATATCTGTCATTTGCATCACCAAGATTTGCATCTAGAAGTAGCTATTTTTGGCAAAGAAAATCATCCTTTTTTCTATTCCGAGAGAGAGCTGTGTATTTGAGATTTGTTTAATGATACCTACATAAAAAGTATTACAGGAAATGACTTCATTTTTTTATGCATAGACATCTGGGAATATATGCAATCATTCCTTAACCATTTTACGTATTTCGATCTCAACTTTGAAATTGACAAATGTGTTTAAAAAAAAGTTTTGTTGGGGTGTTAGATCACAACGCTGGAGCACTCAGACACATTGTACTACCAGCAGGTATAACTCTTTTACAGTCTTTTAATAGTCTTTCTAAGAAACTCGAGTAGGAGCTTTAGTGGCAAGGAGTTTAGATTACCAGAACTCATGACATCAACCCTAAAAACCTACCAACTGATATGTTCAAAAGCAGTGCCGCCCTCTCCACAAATGTCGCAGATAGATGTGTCGCATAATAATACCAATAAGTTGCCCGCAGTCTTTTTCGTTGAGAGAGCATGAATGCGGCGGCCTGCTTACAGACGTCGGGAAGTATCTATTTAGTCCATGGAGAGCCAAATCATCTACAGTTGCGTTTGATAAAAATGCAACTATCGATAAAAGTCCTAACTGAAGATACGGGCGAATCTTATGTGCGTTCAGACCTTGCCTAGCAATCTCTCATCGGAGAACTCAGTCTTCCAACCGAATTTTAGTTAAAGGATTAAAGCCTTAAGCGCAGCTTAAGTGTCGCTACTGATGCAGATACTCTATCTCTTCCACTTGTTTTTCGCAATATATTGTAGTTCGCAGCTAAAAGTATTGCAAAAATCCCCGCTTGGAAGACAGATCCACATATACCTAGAGAAAAGTGCAGACTAATGATGTCGCTTTCCACTAAGATCCAGCACCTGAGCCAGGAATAGATGGCTATGAATACAAATATTTGACGCGACAGCTCATAAATATCAGGGCCAGGGGCCTGGCTTTTCCCAACCATTCATGTTTTGCATGTTATAAGTATTTTTAGCACGAGTGGAAGGGACCTACAGTTTTGTTGCCGACTCCGAACGGCAGATTAAGAAGCTTTTTCATAACAGATTATACTCTTGGAGGCTTTCCAGATTATACTTTTGGATGTTGTTGAGGCTCGAACCTGTGACCTCTCCCTTGACAGTCCAGTGCACTAAATACTAAGCGGCGGTGACCACTGAATAGATTGTTGGATATATGAATACTCAACCAATTTATCACGTACGTTTATCCTACTCCCGTTCGTAAGTTTTAGGGTGATTACAACATTATGCAAAAACCCTCTTTTACTCATTTGTGTTTCATGTTATGCTTAGTCGATCCACTCTTCTTAAGAAGTTGCATTGCACCTTTAACGTAGGGTCATAAAGTTTTGCGTCTAGCCTTATAGGGGATGAAAGCATTACAAAGATAATAAAATCACTGAAGGAAAAAATGGTGTTTAATGCAAGTATGCAAGATCTACAACGCAAAATGTTCTTCACAGCACCATCTTTAGGCAGACAATGACAAACCTTTAAATGAAAAACCGAAAAATATAACAAGCACAACGTAAATGGTTATGAAAAGTTAGGCTTTAGAAACCACATTGGTGAAAAGACACAACCTTGTTGGATCCTAATCCAGACTCCAACTGTCTCTGACAGTGAATACGTGGTTAGTTCCTGTGCAAGACAAGAAAGTCCATGGCTACATGAAAATGCACATGCAAATGCGTTTTCAAGATTTTCTTCGAAGGATGGAAATAGCTTTTCTTTAGTCTTGGGAAAGCTTGCAAGTTCTTTAAGATTTCTCTACAAGAAGTACAAGCGTCGGGCAATTTGATTTTGTCTCTTGAAACAAATAGGAATTCCGTTAAGTCTATCTGCACCAGCATTTAAGTGGCTCCATCGCAATAGAACTCGTAATCTAGTTTGTACTTGTTGGAGTAGAAAGCTAGCTACTACAGGAATTATCAACCAAATCCAAATATTTTTTTCATCGTTTCAACCGACAAGCTCTAATTTAAATTGAGAATAAAAGCATTATCTTCCCTTCAACAGGTTTTTGTCTGAGCTGTGGGTACCCATTAGGTCTTTGGTGGTTTTATAAGTCCTTAAGTCAAACCTAAACACTGTTTTCTAAGAATTTACACCTAAAGTTGAACTTGTTTTGATATATTTCATAGTTCCAAAGCAATGGTTTATTCTTCATCATTCGTGTCGTTACAATCTGGTCTTGCTTTTTGATTTGCTGAACCTATCCATAACGTACTTCATACACAAGTTTATTTATCAGGACTTATAAGCCTTACTCCACGTACTTTACTTAATTTTGTATTCAAACCCCATTAAGGTGTGATTTGTAAACATTTCGCTAACTTCCTGCAAATAATAAAGGATAACAATTCGAGGGAACTTTTGCAAGTATATTTGCGTTCTTTGAGAGTGTCCACGGATCTCCCTCGGTGGTGTAATATACTCTAAATTCGAGCCATGAACAACGGGATCTTACAAATCTGTGGTAACCCTTGAGCCATTGCTACCAGAGTATTTTTATTAGTGGAACCTAGAACATGTGCATGTAACCTATTCCACATTTGTATATTTAAAATTTGAGAAGATTGTAACTCCAAGAGTAGCTATTTAGTATCTACTTTCTTGTAGCTATTTGCTCTTAATTTTTATTTTTTATTTTTATAATTCACTAGCGCTAAAGGGGTTATGAATACCCTTATGATGCTATTCACACAGCGCTAGTGTTGGTGTAGTGATTTTGAAACTCAGGTGGTATTAGGTTTCAGTTTTTTTGCTCCGAGGGTGGTGTCCAGAATGACTGGGGAGAATTATTGGTATTGTTTTGCCATTTGCTTATAATTCACAGTATTTTTTTTGAACATCCCGATGCCATAAGTTCGATCAAGCCATATGACAACCCTACTGCCAGTGTTATGCCTATGCAGTAGAGTTGACGTCAGCTTTTTTTCGCAGTTGATCGACTTGTTTTTTTTTTTTACATCGGGATTCGAACCTGGAACCTTCAGCGTGACAAGCGATGATGCAACCACTACACCATGGCCACCCTAATTCAAAATTAGATTGACATCCTTCAATCAGTGTTTCAAATTCAAAGTCAACGACTCTTTCGATGGTAATAAGCCATTGGAAACTTTATGATTTGGCTCAGTGAAAACAGAACCATGTTTTGTATTAGAAATAATAGTTTGTACAAGAAATTGTTCAATTGTACAATATTTTCCATGATCTATAAGCTTCAGTGCTTAGAGTTTTCATAATGTAATGAAACCATTAAGTTCTATTATCACCACTAGTTTGAAGGACATGCACGTGCTATGCTCATCGAGAGTTATATTGGACCGAACTTACCACATCAAGGACCAAAAAGACGGCACTGAAAAAACATGTATTTTGCAATATGCGTCATCTCTACAATGCATTTGTAGAAACAGCATATTTTCAAAGGTTTCTTCGCAACACCACCTCTTCGCAAGCATGACAAACCTACAAGAGTATAATTTATCGTTAAAAATTTCTCAATCCGCAATTCGGAGATGAAAATAAAAACTGTAGGTCCCTCTTATATATCATGCACAACATGAATGGTTGCTAGAAGCTAGACCTTGGCCTTCTACGGCGCGAAATATTCAAATTGTTATGAAGAAATGTGATGGGATCTCCTCGGCATCGCTACAAATTGTGCAGTTTCCATTTTGGTCTACTCGCAGTTTCCTGAGATATACTTTTTTAAGTCAACAACAAACCATAGTTCCCAAGTAGTTCTGTCTCTAGCCTAATGCTAGGCACACGGTTTCGATTTTTAATCACAGCGATCTAAAAAATCACAGTCGCAACAATTTTTTTTTGTGTATACTTTTGTGATTCTATTGCACGCAAACATTTAGTCTTAAGAAGTAAAATAGAAGATTCTGTACACGCATGCGTACATATGACACTCTGTTATCACGACAACAATTCAACTGCAGACAAGGTGGAGGAAACAAGAAACCCTATGTCCTTTACGATTGTAATGTCGATGACAAAAAGGAAATGCTCACATAACCGTCTTTCTGCGTATGATTCACTTTGCAGTGTCACAAGAGTTACAAACTTGTGACGGATATGATTGAGTACTGTGAGAACGCCCGTAGTTCCCATAAAAAAACTATGCATGGGTTCTATATTTTGTGACACCTTGCTTTAGGGTGGATAGTTCCTCCTAATCCTTTCTTCCTTTCGAAATTTCTCTTAAATTTAATGCAAATTCAGCTCGCAGAATAGTTCAGTTGCAGCGTGTTAAGTGAAAAGTGGTTGGTGAAATAGGGTTCAAGTCCCTAGAATAGGGCCTTTGAGTTTTTTTTTGCAATTTGATAGGTTAACACTTTTATTTCTTTGGTTCCAAAAATTGCTACTTATATTAAATTGTGAACATCTAGATACCAGTGGGTTAACAAAGGTCCTGAGACTTTTTTTTTAGGGGTGTAACCCCTACCTTGGTATTTGCACATAGTGTGGAGCTATTGTAAAATTGGCATATGTCATTGTTCTTGACTCTTAAACTGTTAAGTAGTGAGTCCAATTTGTTTAGTCTACCAATGTTTATACAAATTTCATTTGACACTTAGACTTTTTGAAAATCTTACTATGAACTTCAAGAACGTCAGATTTTGTTCCAAAAAAACACACGCTCATTGAGTGCGTATTGCTCTTTTGACTAGTGTTTGAAATAAGACCGGGTGTCTAATCCAAGTGCCATCATTTCAGGTAATATAAAACGCGAACCCATCCATTTTTAATTTTTAAGAAGATCTACCTCGTAATTAAAGTCTGGATCAAACCATTATTTATGTCAGTCCGCAGTATAATTCTCTTATACAATATAAAAATCCGTGATGATCTAAAAAAAAAATAACTGCTTAAGACAGCTCGCCTTCTTTAAACACTTTTCTTTCAAAATTGATACATCCACACGGATTATAACTAATTCTTCTCTCTTAACTTTTTAATTTACAATGTTCATATAAAAGTTAATTTAAACTTGGACACCATCATAAATAAATGTGACACGGAGAGTTTTATGGCAACCAGACTTAAAGTGTTTTAATTGTTTAACTTTTTATTGCATGTTAGTCGTGCCTTTATCATTTTAGTAAAATGCAAATAAATTACTCAGACTTTAGACAGATTTCTAATAGAATATCCTCGTGTAAACATTTAGAAAGGATCCACGTAAAAGCCGGCTTTCAGATTTCTTTTATTTATCCCATCGAGTCTAATTTTACGGGTTTCTTCAGTGGATAAACAAATGCTCTTAACACCCTCCGTTTCTTGTCTAAAAAATTCCCATTTATCATCTTGCCTATGCGTATTTCAATGTCAATTTAAAGAATGTAAATTATAAAAACCAAAATCTAAAAATATGTATTTTGTCCACAATAGCAAAAAAAGAAAATCTATTAATAATTACTAAAAATAAAACCATGGAGTATCCTTCATAAAAAAACAAAAAAAAAAACAGATCTCATACATAATGTGTTATATTATTGAAAATATTAAATATAGAGAAATTCGTAATCGATTACTTAATACCAAAAAAAAACTATGAAAACTGACCTTAAAATTAAAAGAATCAAGCCAAGCGAGATAATTAAGGGCAACATGCCAAAATGTTGTGAACAAAAAGTTCTTAATAGTTCAAAATAAATACAAATTAGTGTCATCAACTGTCTCGTGTGAGAGAAACAGCATTATTCACGAGATGATGCTTTCTTACAAAATAATTTGTCGCACTTAGTTTTTAAAGATTTTTTTTATATACTTACTTTTAATAAATCAACAACAACAGCAACAACACATTAGAAAACAATAACATTTAAAAAAAAAATACTTACAAAACTTCTGCCGAATTAATTTTCAATTTTAGATGTCTTAGCCAGCGTGGATGTTGGTCCTAGCGAGTCCGAATGTCGTCCATACATCGAGAAGGCTATTAACGAATTAAAGACAGGTGATCCAAATGAAAAAGGTATGTATACTTTAACATTAAAACATAAATACATTTTTTTTTTTTTGCATAACTATGCAGTGAAATATGTGAAAATCGTTAAAAATATAAAGGAAAAATTCAAATACATTAAGTTTTGTTCTCGCCCACAACATACAATTTTTTTAGTAGAAAATTATGATTAATTTGCGGCATGTTAACATTTGATGTTTAAAAAAAAAACTCACATCAATAGAAACTTTATCTTTTGTTATAAGGAAAAGAAAATAAGGATGTCAGCATTTGTTTCTTTTTTTTTTTTGTAAGACTCATTTATGAACTCATTCATACTAAAAATAAGTTTATAAATACATTTTTTAAATCCTCTGCAGTCACATATGTTTTTTAGCAAACATTCCGAGAATATTGAAAAAAATAAAATTAATATTGCTTATGTTTATAGCATCTTGGGGGTGCTTTAAAAAGATCATCAATATAGCTCAGCCGTTCTGTCATTTGGTGGCGTATATAGCGGTAACTAAGTTCCAAGACTAAATCCTCCCAATCTTCAGACAAACCAGTACCGGAACTGCCACTTTTCCTGGCCTCCATGGGCTCTAATCTTCCATGATCTTCATGGATTTATGTCCTGTTCTCTTCTGCCTACCTTCACCACTTCCACGATGTACGAACACACTCGTTTTCAATTTGGCTCACTCGTGCCCATTACAGTAACGATATAGTATAGTGTGATTTTACCTACCTCCGTTTCTAGTATTCGTCATCTGATGGATTCGAAGAATATGCGTTGTCTTAAGCCGAGTCGCCATACTGACATTTTCGTTGTATTTTCCATCATTCAAGCACCCGTGTCCGGTAAGGAATTGAGTGAGGTAGAAATTTACCTCCCCGTAGCGCCGTCCCATACAGTCTGCGATGTTTCCGATCAGTTTTCGATCAGTCCATCTTCCTCTGGTTTCTCGGCTCTAGCGTTTTTGCCAGCGTTGTCTGATTAAGAGATCAATAGGGATTACATCTGCAGCAACAAGAACGGATAGTTTTGACACTATTCGGTAGCAGCTCGCCACCGGAGAGCTCCTTTTCGCTGTATCACTACCATTTGCTTTATGTATTTTTCTGGGTTGAGAGCATCAGCTTAGATCTCACATCTGTATTAAACAGTAGAATGCACGATTGTCATAAGTAGTTGAAAAATTCTTTAGAGAGTTGGTGCTACTAAGGGTTTAGTTTTTGGTAGCATAAGCAGAGCCTAGAAAATTTGCGGGGTTGAAATGAGTCAATTGTCCACAAAATGTTTTCTTCAGTTGTAATGCCTGCTGGTAACACCGACTCATCTTCCAAATAATTGTCTGTGTATAGACACCCAGTCTGGCTCGTTGTGTATTCTGAAAAATTTGTGTTAAGCAGGAGTTCCAAGGATTCAAAGCAGGATTGCGTTCAATTGCCATTGGAGTCTTTATCCCGGTGCTGACGATTATTTTGTTACGATTTTTCTAGATTAGATTAGATTAGGATTTGAGGTGGTCCTTAGTCCCTTATCATTGCAGCCGCAAATGGGCCTTTTATAATATCCTCTTCATAAGAGCTCCTCCATGATGCCGGAGTGCGCGATGAAACCGGCGATGTCCTTAGGTGGTGGTCCTCCGCCACGAGGTAGTATTTACCTAGAAAACGTGTTCTTATGAGGCAGTTACAGTGACATATTATGTGGTCTGCTGATTCTTCTTCCTCGTTGCACATCCTACACGTGTAATCTTGTGCTATTCCCATAGTCATGAGATGTTTTTTAACCCGGCAGTGTCTGGTTAGAAAGCCTGTGACGATTCGAATCTAACTACGATCTTTCTTAGTCTCACTGTTTCGTTGCGCTTTCAATATTGATGCAGAAACGGTTTTGAATTTCCTTAAACTGGTTTTGCACCCTTTCCAGTCCGGTTCAGTATTGAGTCTTTTTACCGCTTGAAGAATTTTCATGCTTCCTAACTCAAACATGGAAGTTCCTTCCTAGGGTTCCTATGTTTAACCTGTGGAGTTTTGGGTTCATATCTCTCGAATTCTATGATTCTGTGATTTGAAAAGGATATGTCGGTGGAAACTTTCCCTTGACTCACAGAGAGAGATTCCAAGTTGCTCGTAAAAGTAACATCTAGGACTTCTGGGACATCCCCTGTATTCGCTATCAACAAGTTATATTCTATTATAAATTCAAAAGGAGATTCACCTCTTGGATTAATGTTCGTGCTGCCCCATTGCGTGAGATAGACGTTCACGTTGCATCGCATGAGCAAGTCCCATTTTTCCTACTCGGCTTTTCGTACGATTCTGCATGTGTCCTCAGAAGTCATAAAGACTGTGATTCTTTAGGGATTTTCGATTTCAGTTTCTCAAAAGAATTACTGCTTAGAAAGTTCGTTAAGCTCATTTGGTTACCTCAGAAATTATTTTCAAAGTCTGTTTCCCCTTGACGGAACCACCTCTCCTCTTTATATTTTCCCAAGTGGCAATTAAGAACCAACATTCACAAAACTGTACTTAACATAAACAATCCATCAAACATTGTAATAGCCTTTTAAAAAATTCCCTAAATAATTTCTCTTCACAGTTTGACGTACATGTCATACTGTCAAAATGTTCCCATCCCTCCACACGGCCAAGACATATCAGCCGTTTATAAAGCTGTGAACTTAAACACCTCATAACATTCATTCACACTTTAATATATTTTTAAATTAAGACTGAGGTACATACATATGTGCGAGGGAAAAAAAGAACATAATCCATCTGTTCATTTCGTTGATTCCATATTCACGGTCTTAATTTATGAAATACTAGCCCATTACTGCAGGAATGTTGTCTTCACCTTTGCGTCTCGAAAACAACAAAAATTCTGAAATATACTTCTTTATCCAATTTCACTTCTATCGTTTACGATGCCCGTGAACATAAATAAATAAAAAAAAAAATAAAATAAAAGCAAAACAATCAAAATTTGTCATTGGAATTATTCCAAAAAATATAAAAGTCCCCGTGCCCCTGGTTCTTACGAGTCTACGTCAGAAACGCCATTGGCCATTGGTTTTCGACAAAAATAATTGCTAATGAGACTTCACCAACATTTTCTTAAATAAAAATAATTAATACACACAGCAACATGATATTTTACAATATCCGGTCGTAAAAAATATTTATTGTTACATAAATGCCCCCTCGAGGGCGTATACGTAACAAAATGTTCACTTCTTCACTGTGCATAGTACTAGATTAGCAGCAAACTGATTTCTATTTGAAAGTATAGATGCCGACAATGACGGTGTTGCTAGTCCGGAAGCGGCTTCCGGCGAGGACACAACGAGTAAAGAAACCGAACCTGATGATAACGACGATTCAGGCGAGCAGCCTCAAGCAGATGCACCTGCAGCTGAATCAGCACAGGACGATGACGCAAAGGATGATGATGGGACCGATGAGGGTGATGCTGAAAAGGATGATAGCAAAGAGGATGTAAAGGATCAGTTGGAGACAATTGAGATAACCGATGCAGAGTCTGAGGAAGCTGCAAAATCTGCTGAAGATGCTACGCAAGAACAAGACGACGATAAGGACGACGATGACAAAGACAGCGGTGATGATAAGCAATCTGAAGAGACCACAGATGAGACCACAAAGTCAGCTGAACAAGATGACGAAGGAAGTAATGGAGAACCAGCTCAGGATGACGATAAGCAATCGGAAGAAGAAAAAGAAGATTCAACTCCTGCAAGTGCTGAGGGCTCAGCTGATGAGAAGGAGGCTGATGAGGAAGATGCAGATGGAGATGCTGATGACGACAAAACGGATGAAGAAAAGCCAGAGTCTGCTGAAACTGAAGCAGCCGATGATGGTAAAGACGGTGATGGTAATGATGATGATGACGACAAACCAGGAGACAGCGTGGAAGAAGCTGAAGAAGAAACTGTTTCTCGATCGAAGAGAAGCTTAGATGAAGCTACGCCTGCTGAAGGTTCTCCTGAAGATAACGATGACAAGGACGATGATGGTGATAGTGATGACGATGGTAAAGATGCTGATACTGAAGATGATGATGCAGCCAGCAAAGAAGAAGCTCCTGCTGTAGATAGCGAGGAAGAAGATAAGCCAGACGACGGTGCAGAAAGCAAGGAAGACGACGGCAAGGATGACGATAGCAAAGCCGATGATGAAGACAGCAAGGAAGCTACCCCAGCTACTGATGATGGCGTTGACAGCAAAGAAGATGAAGAGAAGCCTGACGATGCTGACGCCACCGAAGAAGACAAGGATAGCAAAGAAACTACCGACGATGATGGTGACAGTAAGGAAGCTGCAGCTGCTGATGACGGCAAAGAAAGTGAAGAGGAGACCAGCAAGCAAGATGGCGATGAAGACAAAGAAGAAGCTAAGGATTCCGAAGAGGATGACACTAAACCAGAAGATGAATTACTTTGGGTGAGCATACATCTCGTTTGATTCTTAACTTTTTTCAACTTAGTACATCCATTCCATAGGAAGGCGAGATCCCAGAAAATCTCCGTAGCCGCAGTCACATTACCGAGCTACTTCAGCTTGATGCCGACTTCGAGGCTAAGGAAAAAGCCGTCGATCGTGTTGCCGAGATCATTCTTCGTGACATCAAACGCATCTACGAGAACGCCATCAAACCGCTGGAAGCCCTCTACAAGTACCGTGATCTCAGCAATCGTCACTTTGGTGACCCAGAAATTTTCTCTAAACCACTTGTTCTCTTCATGGGACCATGGAGTGGCGGCAAGTCGTCTATAATAAACTACCTCACTGGAAACGAATACACCCCGAATTCATTGAGAACAGGTGAGTCGATAGCCCACGCATTCCACAGATTCCCATGACACTCTAAAAATACTCTAGGTGCCGAGCCATCTCCAGCCTATTTCAACATCCTCACATGGGGCAACGAGACTGAAGTTCTAGACGGAACACAATTGGCAGCCGACTACACATTCTCTGGCTTGCAGAAATTCGGTCAAGGTTTAGAGGATCGTCTGCGTGGATTGAAGCTGCCAAGCAAACTGCTCGAAAAGGTAAGTTTACAACACACCATGGTATGTATGACAGATCACCACAGTGCAATTTATATGCAACGCTTCAAGGCGCTCGGAGGCTAATCCAAACGTCATGTTGTGTTATATTTTCGGTCCGACTATAATTAGAACCAAGTGGGCATGAAAAAACCGCACACAAATGTGTCCACTGCCCACGTTAGAACCACAACCACCCAAAGGCTGTCATCCAAGTGTGTGCTCCACACTCTCTCGCAGTTAAGCTGCGTCTGTTTGTGTGTGTGTGGGAATTTCAAAATTTATTTTCAAAAAGATACAGCACCGCACATGAAGGGTATTTTCATATTCGGAAATGATTAGCTTAATGCAATATTTGGCCGGGCTAATTGGCGCTCGTCGCAATCTGGTGCTTTGTTACCAACGACATTGCATGTGCATCCGCAAGTATAGGGTTGAGTGTAAGAAATATGTTTTGGGGTTAGTGCATGATTAATGGAAGCTCTTGTCAGGAGCATCGGTTGCTTGTCGAATGCCGATGTAATTTATTTAAGGTACATGATGAACATGGAATTTTATGTCTTTGCTTTGCGATTATTTTTAGCAAATGGCGTTAGGCTTTGAAGACCAAAATGTATTCAGATAGATGTTGTAGTTAAGCTACAGCTTCTGTAATAGATGGTAACTTTGACTATTAGATGCTGTAAAGCTTCATAAAGGATAACAACAATACTCAGGGAACACCACGAAATGTTGTTCACTGTGTATTACTGATTTACTATGTCCAGTAAAAATGCAAAGACGGCGAGTACTTTCCTTCAGGTGAGCCGTGCCACAGAAATTGATTTTTTGTCAAAACCTGACCCAAGGGCTCTCGCTGCCACATACAATCGATATCTGCCTGTTGTGCAGCCCCTAAGTAAGGTACTAACCTATTGAGTTGTGGAAAGCAATTTTAATGTAATCGTCGACATTCTGCTTCCAGCTTAGCTTGGAATCTAAAATTTTATTCAAATCGAAACAGTCTCGGCGAACCTTTGTAAGTCCTAACCAACAAGCCTCTTCAGATGAAACTGTCTTCTGTTTCACACATTTAGTTGAATAAGGTCGCTTTCCACGTGTACACACGAGGTGATATTGTGGTTAGTTCAGCCCTTCAGGTGCTCCTGATAGACCGTATTTTTTTCTCCATTATGTTGCAAGACTAGATGACTATTGTCACAATCTCAAACTCAGCCATCACCTCTTAGACTTCCAAGTGACAAATGCTGTCAAACGCAGCTGAAGTCAATAAATGGTTCGAAGTTCTTTGGTCTTTTCGAGAATAAATCTTGATGACAAAATATGTTGGCCGAAAGTCAGGCTTGAGATGTTTACACAGTGTACTGGGCGGGATTTTGTAAGTGACGTTGGATGAGACCTCAGTGGTTTGATAGCTTTCACAAAACACAGGTTCGACTTTTTTGTGGATAAGGCATATAGAACTGATATCTGTCATTGTCAGTCACGGCTCCATCCCTTAAACTTTGGTTGATGACTTAATGCAAACTTCCTGTCACAGCATCGCACCCAAAATTTAACGTATTTGCTCTTTAGTTTCCTAATAACAGTGCCGACTTCTCCGACCTGTTGAGGAAGACAAATTTAGGTTAAGTTCGCACCCTCCCTCTCCTTCTATCTGTCTTGTACTGTTTCTCCTTCTCAAAGTTTTATTTTAACCTGTCTTCTGTCTTCTCTACGTTTGTGACCTGTTTCTCGAGGGTGGCTGGTAGCTCAAAGTGATCTCTTCTACCTCCTTAATGATTCTGCGAGTCTAGATCCTCTGATCGTTTATGTTTGTGGTTGTTTATAACATTTTGAAGAGTGTCTTGATAAGACACTGTATTCTCTGGCTTGCTTAAGTATGCTTATACGTTCGAAATGGAATTCGATAGTCGATCTCTGACTAAACCAGAAAATGGTCAAAGCCCACACTCCTCCCTCTGATCTTAATTACATTTAGACTCTCGAGACAGGTTTCCTTATTCAGTTCACAAAGTTCTTACTCAATTTACTTTCAGGTTAACATTGTTGAAATCCCCGGCATCTTGGAAGTCCGAAAACAAGTTTCTCGCCTCTTCCCGTTCAACGATGCCTGCCAATGGTTCATCGATCGTGCCGACATCATCTTTTTGGTCTACGATCCAGCTAAGCTCGATGTTGGTCCAGAAACAGAAGCCATACTTGATCAACTTAAGGGTCGTGAATATCAAACTCGCATCGTTCTAAACAAAGCCGACACGGTTAAACCCGAAGAGCTGTTGCGCGTTCAAAGTGCTCTCATTTGGAATATTTCTCCACTGATGTCATCCGCTCAACCACCATTGATGTACACCACATCTCTATGGTCGCATCCCTATGAAGTTGGATCTCCAGCTCGCCTTTTACAGGCTCAAGAACGTGCTTTCCTCCGGGACATGCGTACTGCCATTGACAAGAGGATTGAACATAAAATCTCTAGTGCTCGTCGTTTTGCTGTGAGTTGAAATAAATTTTATAGGTTATGGAATTTTCTAATATAATTTCTTTTAAGGTCCGTGTTCGAAATCACGCTAAAATGGTAGACTGCTATCTAACCACCTATTTCAATCACAAGACCCTTTTCGGAAATAAGAAACGCATAGCTGACGAAATCATTGATCATCCACAGAACTATCATATTTACGAAGGCCTGTCTACTCTGACGAATATTTCACGTTATGATTTGCCCGATCCAGAGGTTTATCGGGACTTTTTCCGCTTAAATCCGTTGTACGAGTTCAAAAAGCTAACGGAAACATGTACCTACTTCCGCGGATGTCCAATTGGTAAACTGGACGTGGCCATTGCTTACGATTTACCCGAATTGGCTGGTAAATATAAGAAAATGGCTGAAACGGCGCTGACAAGTATTGAGTCAGCAAATCAAAAAAGTAAAAGTTGAGCAAATAAAACTGTCAAAAATACACAATTAAAGAACAACAAAAAAACAAATCCAAAACAAAACTAACCTAGAAATTGTTTCTGATGCTTTATAAAAGTTTTCTTTTGAAATGTCAAAATGGAAGAAAAAAAAAAACAACGCGATGGAGAGAGGGACTATATTTCAAAAACATAACATCAACAATACAATGAGAGAAGTAGAGAAAAAAAGAGAGAGAGAGAAGAAGTATAACCCAATCGATATCAAAGATGTAGAGAGAGATAACTAAATATTTTTTTTTTTTGCTAAAAAAATGACATTTCCCCCGAGTGTAAGAAAAGAAAACCATTTTGTTAATTAGATATTCCCGCGCTTAAACAAAATTTTCAATTTAACAACATTTACATACAATTATACGATTTTTTTAACCGAAAAATAATTTATACAAGTTTCTCTGAACTGTTGCACAATATTTTTCGGTTTTTACGCTTTCAATTAAGTTTCGCTGAAAATTATTAAATCAAAACGAACCAAGACACGATTAAATATTTATATAATTTTTAACTTTAATAATTAAAGCCAAAAATATCATTCAACGCATTTAATTTGAAAATAATTAATTTTTTTATTTTTAATTTTATTCCCCTAATCGATTCATTCGAACCTCTTGCACTGTGTTCTGTTTAAAAAGTGAAGAAAACTTGTTGTTTTTTTTAAATGATATAGTGAAACCCTATTAGTTTGTAAGTTAATCGTGAAAATGTAAAACAAATTTTCCTTAATTCTTCATTTGTTTTTATTAAGTTTTAAGTTATGTAGACAAGGAAGTAAAATATACAACCAGACGGTTTAATTTGAAAAATCCTAAAATAAACAGAAATGTATAAACAAACAGAACTATAAATTGATCGCTTCCTATGTGTAGAAGTTGATTTAATGTGAAATGTATTTTGTTCAACCGGATGTGTCTTTATAAATAAATAAATGAAATAAAATTATGTTTATCATTGTATCAAGCGATACATAGAGAGAAAGAGAGAGAGAGAAAGAGAGGATGACCATGTTGTAAACAATAAAATAAACAACAAAACAACAATAAAAGAAACAATAAATTGTTTTCATTTTAACATAGAACAAACCTGTCTTATCACCAAGCAGATTTGGCCAAAGCTGGATTTCAAACGTTCCCACTGTCTCATCAGACGAAAAAGATTGCTAATAAGCACCCTACTCGGTGTCATAACGGGACACTGCACGATTGCCAACATGTCTATAGACTAGGCCTCCTCTACAACGACTTCTGTAGAAGCTGCATGGACGAAGAGGAGGAGGAGTCGATTCTCCACCTTCTTTGTACATGTCCGGCCCTCAGCTCGAAGAAGAGCATACTTAGGAGGCAGCTTCCTCCACAACCTAAGTGAACTGACTGACATAAACATAGGCAGCCTCCAGCGCTTCATAACAAGCTCCGGCTGGTTCTGCGGGTAGTATTTCCGGTGAAATACAGATCCATGTGGTAACACAAAGGACCTTATCTGGTCTAAGTGAGGTTGCAATCTGCGGCCTGCCACTCTTACCTAACCTAACCTAACATAGACGACATACATATGTCTCTTATGACCTCCTGGATGGAGCCTACGAAGCCTGTACGTCAAGAAAAACATCATTGCAGGATTGGAAAGTACAGCCTCCAAGAAAGGAAAAGAGGTACGGATTCCGACTAATAGACTTTGCAGCAGCACTTTGGAAAACATACAGCAACCTGACCATATGCTTATAGATGCGAGGCACACGTCTTACATTCAGAGTAGCAAACGTTGCCTCTGATCATTATTAAGTCTCGTAGCTAGATTCAGAGCTCGATTGTCCAACATGAAGAAGCTGCGGATGTATAGTAGCCAGAGACTACAAAGAGCAACTGAGTGAGAGACTCTTTGCTGTGCACTTGTCTTCAACTGACGCCATCATACAGTGGACCCAATATCGCAACGTTGAAGATGCACATCTTATGGCGCTGCAGTAGAAAACAAGAACAGCACAAGAAGAGTATCGATATCGAGTCAGAAAAAGAGAGGAGAAGAAAATCCTGCATAGAAACAACAGAGCATACGCAGTCTCCTAGCTTAAGGAAATCGAAGAGTCACATGCTAGGTATAACATCCGGCAATTTTACAGGAAGGCCCAGCAACTGGCAACTGGCTTCAAGGTAAGAACACGGGCTTTTTGAAAAAGTGAAGTGAAAAGGGAATTGTAGGTGTGTTTAAGCAGCAGAGTGGTAGGGCAAGAAGAACACCAACCTTTAGTCAACGAAGAAGCAATTCCCCCTCCTTAGTTGTATGCGATAGTTCCTTACTCTTCAGTTGCCTTCTCAGCCCAAAGCAAGAGGCAAGAACCACGTCTTGTTGGCAAACCCGCCTGGTATATGGTCCAAAACTTAGTCAACGTCTTAGAAAGCTATTGTGACAAATACAAAACCTGGCGCGACAGCTCATAGAAAGTCAAGGCCTAGCTTCTCGCAACCATTCATGTTGAGCGTGTTATATTTTTCGTACGAATGGAAGGGACCTTCAGTTTATTGCCGACTCCGAACGGCAGATTGAAAAGTATTTCTTACATGCCTGCGAAGGGGTGGGGCCGCGAGAAAATATTTGATTTAATTGACGATCGAGCCTGTATCTTCTCGCTTAGCGGTCCAACGCACTGGTGACAGATTCGAACTAGTGTCAGTAGCACGTCATAATCTTCAACATGGATGGTCTGATTTTAAGCGTGCACTTAGTAGGTGGACGAGGCCTGAGTCCCGAATATGTACGTTGAAGCAGCTCATATAAAGTGCTCATTAAGCAGTTTAGCTAAACTAGAACTGTAGACGCCACTGTCTGGATCTAAAAGAGTGGATAAATGGAAGTGGGTTGAAGTTGAAACCAAATCTTCAGGTGAGATACTAGGCACCCGGATTCATCGTATGGAAATGAGAGAATGGGAGCTGATAGACAGAACCTAGTGTGGGATAATCGCCACCAACTCAAATAAATCCAAAATTTTGGCGGAACATCTTTCATTGGACCTCAGTTCATAGTGCATTTACATGGATCTAAGAGCTGACTCTCGCCACCAGAATTAACACTCGTAAGCCCTCGAACGTAGTTAAAGATACCTAATTCAAATTAAAGCGACCGATAGTTTTATTTTTTACAAAAAGAATGCTTGTTTTATTGCGTCAAAACTTAAAATACATTAATTTTACAATGCAAATCACTCAGTCGTCGGAAGCCTGTTGCCTTCGTCCTCCAGATGTTTTTTGTACTGCTCTTCCGTCAGTAGATTTGATTTTACTTCATCACAATGTTCGGGTTTTGGTAGAACAATCGCTAAATAGCCCTCTCCATCTTCTGCCATCAGTTCTGGTTTCGTAACTATCCGTGGATTAACTTCAATCAATTTGCCTCGAATACAACTAGGCACTTTGTATGTCAGACCATCATTTCCGGTAACAATAGCTAAAGTAGAATCCTGCTGCAATGCCATACCACCTTTCTTCCCCTTTCCACTCACTTGGTTTCGGCTTCGGTCCATGTTTCCGATATTAAATGATACAGAGGCGATACCATCTTTCAAAACAGGATGCTCCGGTGCCAAGCAAATAAGACAAACTCTATTTGAATGAAAGAGCACGAGGTAAGGCTCACGCTTAGCACTGGGCTTAATATAATAATAACGTGTAAAGAATCGATCAACTACAGATGGATAATCTTCAACATAATCCTCGGTTATTGACGACACTGGAAGACCACAGATTTCCTCCTTTTCCTGCTGAAAATAGAACTCAGCCAATGGATCCATTTTGTTTTCTTTTCTCTACTAATAAGGATTTCCAGGCTCTTGCATTCTCTCCCGGATAATCTTTTGCCTTTCAATTGCCTTTGCGCGATTTGCAGCTGATCTGTTTACGCGTTCCTGATGCAAGCACCTGACCACGAGGGAATCTACTTTATTGCAGTAACCAACGAAACGGGCAAATTTATTCTAAGACATTTTGAAAGAGTTACACAACAGATTGATAAGGCAATGGATTTTAATTTTGTTTGGCTTACCTCGGCGTGACAAAGCTTTAATTCGTTAATAAGTTTATTGCATTCGGGTGTGTGCAAATGAGGAGATAAATCCGTGTGCATTTTCTGTGAAGAAAATTGAAATAAAAACTGGAAAAAAAAACACTAAAATCGTAGCACACAAGAGATTCAGGAACTGTCAGTGAAAAAATGAATGCCCCCGTAGATCAAAGTGTTTCTTTGCGGACAGGCAATTGGTAGAGAAGAGTTGATTAAATTGACTTTTCGTCTGTGCCTTTTGTATGCATTCTGCTTCGAAAAATATGTACATATATGCTTTCTTGACCGAGTTGTATTTATTGAGCGTCAGCTATTCACAATCTTTTATGTTTACTTATCCCGACTTCTATTAAGTAATTGCCTTCTTTGAGTCCCTCAACACATTTATTGCACATCCCTGTTCGAGAAGTGGGCATTGTTTGTAAAATGACATTTCTCTTGACAAATACCATGCGGGTTATAATTTTCTTAAACAAAAATAAGTGTAACGTGCTTAAGTGAATTTTCCGCATATTCGCTCTAATTTTCGTTAAAAAAAAAAAAAAAAAAAAAACTCACTTATTGCTAAGCCATGTCGTCTAACAAAAAGAAAATTATAAAACCAATGGATGTAGGCTCCTCTGATGACTCTGAAACCGAATCAGAAAACGAGGAAACCGAACAACATCCAGAAGCATATACCGGCAATGAGGTTAGCAATTGTCAATAATAATAATTTCACCAGAACCACTTATTAAATTTTGTAATAATAGGAGATCCAAGTTGATTTCGAGGGCCGTAATCCCACTGACACAGATTTCCATGGTCTTACCCAGCTCCTTCATCAGTTATTCCTAAAGGCTCACATTAATGTGAATGAAATGGCTGAGATCATTATAGGTAAGTGAAATAAGTTCCATTCTAGCAGTTCATTCATGGATTTACAATTTCAGCACAAAACTACGTCGGCAGTGTGATTGTTCAAAGCGAAATCGATGGCGAGGAAGACGACTCCGAAGATGATGACACGAATCCAATTTTCGGCATCACAACTGCAATCAATATGACGGAAAAGAAAGACAAACAGTGCGTTGAACAATTGCGTTCGTACATAATTTCCAAAGCAGAGAAGCATGCAACAGATATGACACTCGTTCATCTACGTGATGTCCTGGGCAACGATGCCAGGCCAGTGGGTTTTCTTATCAACGAGCGGTTCATCAATATTCCTCCACAGATTTCTGTACCACTGCTGGAGAACTTGCAGAAAGAGATTAAGCAAGCAAATCAAAAGAAGATGCCCTTTGGGTTTGTGTACTTTGTGATGATAATCAAGTTTTATCGACGGGAAGCGAAGAAAAATAAGCCGGTGGAAGATTTTTATACAAACGCTGAGGAGGAAGTCATTGTGAAACAGGCTTTGCAGAGCTTTGAGTTTTCAGTGGCTAGTGAGTGTGATAGTGGTATGACTGGGGATTGGTTGGAAGGTGATGATACACTGACTCCATACAGGAAAGTTGTTTTATTTGATGCGAATAAGCTGCCGGAACTGACTACTGGTATACAGACATTCATGAATAATGAGTAGATCCTGAGACTGAGGGTGTGGAGCAGAGTTGGGGATAGCTTTTATATTTATTGTTAAGGTTTGCAATAAAGTTTAGATTTTCTATGTAAACTGTTAAAACCTAAGAAGTGTTTGGTTTTGCTTCATCACGTTGTGTCTGGAAATTGTGGTTGAAATGGCGTACGTGTGGCAGCAGGTGTTCAAGTACCTTTCGGCCACTAACACTGCTCATAAAAGAATGGTGGATGTTATATCGTTTGCTAGAGTTTGTGATACTACAACTCCAAACCTCGGTAAGAAGAAGCCAGCAGTTTTGTGCACTCTGCCAATGCACATGTGTCCATCTTAGGCCCAATGCACACGGAGCAACTGGAAAAAAAAACTAAACCGGTTGGCAACTCGGGCTACAGACCAGTTACGAACTCAGCGGTGACTTGACTCCACACACGAGAAAACTCATCACCAATCAAAATCACTAGTTCGTTCAGTGTCGTCACGGATAAATGTCTTCGGAAATGTCCCCCACCAGCATTTGGTTGGTCTGTTGTTCGCTCATCTTCGACAAACTAGAAACTGAAATCAATAGGCAACCCGACATGCAAATCAACAGACGACTGGTTCCAAACCGGTTTTTGTGAATCGCAAACGAGTTTTCAACCAGTAGCGTCGTGTGCGGCGTCCCATTTGATTACACCGGGTATGACTCAAAGCAAACTAGTTGCCAATTCGCATCGCTGATCAATTTTTTTCCAGTTGCTCCGTGTGCATTAGGCCTTAGTCGTAGAATTAGCGTCATAATGAGTACGACGTACAATTATTAGGATTCAGGAGGGTTCTAAGCGTTCGCACTTTTATCTCTTCCTTTGCAGCGATGCTTTGAATATGCTTGCACTCTCCATCAAAGCAGGAACTTCGTTGGGATCTCCAAATGTAGGCAGGAGTTCTGGTGTCTTATGCATCGTGTAGTTATTGATATTCTTTGTTTAAAGCTGAAGGAAACGGGGCTGTCAAGAGATTAAAGGAAGATAAGTACGTTTGCTTTTGCATTTTGAAAACAAAGTATTCCACTTTCAATGGCCACTGTAACAATTTTTCATTTCACATTCAATTCAATTCAATCTACCTGTCAACACACGGACAATCGTGAGTCAGCTGAGGTTATAGCAAACGTCACCAAATCCCGGTAAGCTTCAAGAGTCGACATAACCTAACAAAAGTCTTGCCTTCAGCTGAGAAAAAATAAAATTTTCTCCGGGATTTCTTTTTCTTTTCTTTAATTGCAATTGCAATTGATTACTCATTTCCAAGGAAATACACGACAATCAAAGTAGAGATATCGTAAAACAAAAAGCTCGTGGTGGATTCGTGTTGATTGTGAAGCATAACGAGAAGAAACAAAAACGTACAATTGCGCTTCGGTGCACTTGCTTTATCGTCGTTGATCGGTCTGGCTGGCTTTGGACGCTTATTTACTTTACCAAACTCTATTGTGCTCTCAGTTTGCTATCGACAGGCTAGTAATTTAGTCTGTCCTCAGTTTAGTACGGTTAAGTGTTTGGTGGCTTTGCTTTGCATTCCGTTCGGAGTAGTGTTTGTCCAGTAATCTCTCGGTGAATTTAGTTCTGTGCGGCTTTTTTTTTATTTAGGGTCCAATTGGAAGAAGAATGGGGATCGACAAGTAAGTTGATGCAGAATTGTTTTTTTTTTTTCAGCGTAGAAATCGAAAATGCTTGATGTTAGATAACCGCCTTAGGCCTTAAATATTTTTACGATATATTTGCGTCTGATAAGATGAAAGTCATCCCGTTGCTTACTCTTTTGTTCAACTCAAATTGTTTTTTTCAGTTTAATAACAGAAACTGGTTGTTTGGGCAGGTATTGCTTATAAGATTTGTTGTATGCCGCGTGGGAAATAAAGTGCTTCATAGTCATGGGGAATAACCTTATAACTAACACTTTCATTGCGGTTTACATGATTGTGTTGAGTCTTCGCCCAATAGCAAGTGCGGAGCACATACTTCACATCATTGTCAAATTAAAATGATGCAAGAATGGAAACCGTTTACAAAAATCTAGGTGTAGTTTGACTGACTATAGGTATACGCCAAATTTTTGTTTCAAATTTGGGGTGACCTTTCTAATGGGAGTTCGCATTTTTCATTCTTTCCTTTTATTCGTTAACATTTGTGAATGTTAAAAACCTTCTTGGACTTGTTCTTTTTGTTTGAAGTTGAGGTGTCTAACAAAAAAACAGTTAAACAGTGTCAAGTGCAACACATTAAATTGGTTGAGCTGAATTTTTTGTTATGCACGACACCTTTAGTGATGCCTTACTCTAATGTGTCATTTCTTCGGGATGGATTTCACAACTCTCATCTTGTCATCTTGGCCGTAATCAGACTCATCTCACTAGGTCGATATCGCTCAACCACACTAACAGGTCATTTTGGTTTATTTTCCTCCATATAATGTCTTCTGCAGACCCGGACACCAACAAGAACGCTAAGGGCATATCATTAACTTCTAAATGAAGGCCATGCCTCTGTGGCTTACGATTAGGGACTTATGTATGCACATACGACTTCTGTTGTTGATGTTGGCTTGTGAGCTTCGAAGAATTCGTTCAAGAAAGCCTTGTCTGCATACGTTTTTATCATCGAAGATCTTGGGGGCGTCATTTTTTGACCTTGGACCGGCGAGTGAATTGGATAGAGATGTCAAAACTACTCATAACTGGGTATATTTAGCACGTATCGAGTGAATGGAAATCATCCAGACCTTGACAGTGGGGTGAGTTGGAATGGGAAGACAAAACTGCCCCTGACTTGGTATATTTTCAGTGGGAATATTTGTTTAGTGATTGACCGCACTGAACTGGCTGAATCAGACTGTAGGAAAATGGCTGTGATCTAGAGATTAAAAATTTCCTGGGACAACAATTGGTCCTTTTTGACGTTTAACAGTCCACAGAGGTGTTCTTTTCATATCTGTAGCACTGAACAAAAATTCATTGTTCGTCTCTGAAGCCTTATAGTCTTGACGTGTTCCTTTTACCAATTGGTAAAACTTTCAAACATCATTCTTCTCAATCACGCGTTGTTCTTCACTTCCATTCTTGTCTTGTTTGCTACTTTGTATGCTTCATATTATGCGTCATATTCTTGCCGTCATTTTTCAATGCAACAGGGGTTTCGTAGTGTGTACGAGTATATCCGGCCTGCTTCATGTTTTTGCGCCTTTCAGCTGATATATGCTTCGTATGTAATAGCTTGAGATAGGGAAGCGTGAAATCAACACGTTTGTGTCTGAGAGTAAATTTAAAGCTTTACGACTTGTAGTAAACGCGCATATGGAAATATGTACGTGTCCGGAACACGTATGTTACAGCATGGACGTTCGTTGCAATTTTTAACTTCGCATCAACATTGATTCTTATGACGTTCCTGTAGTAGCTTTGGGCTAAAAGCATGATGAAGATTCGTGTTCAGTTATCCCTAATTCAAAACTAGTAAACAAGAACCGTGTCGAGTTATCAAAATGTAGTCATGTGCTATAGTGTTTCTGACGTCTCTTTGTACCCACGTTGTAGAAACATTTTTCACAACTCTCCAGTTTTGACTCTTGCGGTTAATTGCGAAGGCTATCGCTTCTGTTAGATGAAGAGCGAAGACATATCCTAGCCTAACCTCGACTTTGCTGTTTAATAAGGCGTCCAAGTCATCAAAACGATGGTTGATAGCCAAATTGTTTGGATGTTCACTATGTATTGATGCAGATTCAGTTCATGCTTTGAGAACGTGCCTTCAATGACGAAGCGATCAAAGGTTTTCCATTGACATTTCATCCACTAAAGGGTTGAGTATCCATTTCATATCTGAGTATTGCTGTTTACCTGGGCATTTACATGATCCAATATCATGACGGTGACTACATCTAATCAGTAGACTGCGTCTACTATGAAATTTGCTCCTCTCGTCATTAGCCGCATTTTTTCATGGGGGCATAACATTGTATGACGATGACTTTATATTCTGCTCTGTCATCTGACCGCCAGTATTTGGTCACAAAGAGACTTCCTTGCTTTCTCGTCGTCGGCACTATCGCCGGATTACCCTGGACTCCAAAAAAATTTCGAGCTATTATGAGTCGTATTCATGCTCAAAGCCGAGAAACCTAACGTTCCAACGAGTGCTCTCGATTCGTAATCAAAAGCGTAGGGATCACTGGTTTACAACCAAGTCAAAACTTGTTCTAGATTCGCAGACACGAATGCAAGACGTTACTGTGATCTCTTATGTATGTCTCACAATGTCAAGTTCTGCAGAGAGGAAGACTATCAGTAGAACTCGAGATCGAAAGTAGAGTCCGACAAGACTGTATTTTATAGGTGACAAACGATGTACTGTGCTCAGCTTTGTCGATGGAATACGACATCCATTCATGTTGTGCGTGTTATATTTTTTTCACACGCATTGAAGGAACATTCAGTTTTTTATGTCAACTTCGAGCGCTGGATTGAGAGGCATTTTCATGACAAATTATACTCTCCGAAGTTTGTTATTGCCTGCAAACAGGTGTTGTCGAGTCTGTGTTGGCTCGCTTAAGTAGACCAATGCCACTAACACCGAACAACGGCGACCACTGCCTAGTTATCCTTTTTAACCTAACAAAATCTACTCCAAACCTTTAATCTTGGATAAAAGACTTATGCAAAATTGTGAAACTAATTCTTTCACCATCATGACCAACATTCAAGATGAGGAATATTGATTACAAATTCCTAAGATTACTCAAGGAATTACGTACAGCATAGCAATAGTAATCATTAGTTACCATCTAGACCCAGCAGCTATAAGCTTTCGTCACCACATTTTTACTAGCCTAATCGTATTTTTCATGTCATAAATCTTATCCAACTTGTCTATCTTTCAAAGATTAACATCTTCTCTATTCACAGACTTGACTCTTCCATTAGCAACACGTTTCCACTAACAAAATCTTGCTCTCATCGGCTCAAGTACTGTTTGGATTTAGTTCTTTCAGTTCCGTTGTTATCGGAATCATATTAATAAATTCTATGGCTCTCCACGTTAGTTGTTATTACCGTCTATCTAATCGGCGGGTGAGCGAGAACTTTAACAGCTGCCCCGGCAAAACAATTTGTTTATGCAGAAACACGAATACATACACCTGTACAAACAAAACTAAAGCTTGGAACATATGGTTTTGCAATAAGCTTATCAGTCGTTATGAGTGTCTGTTTGAGTGTCAAGTATTATTCGTATACAAAGGTCGTTAAGATTACTCGCTCGCAAATATTGAAAACTTATTTTTGGATTTTATGAAAAGCAAAAGCGATTTTGCTGAACTGGCTTATCTCAGTTATCAGCTGGATGAGAAAACACTTACAACAATGTATTGTTTAGAAGCAGAACTTGAGTGTGTTAATCACCCAATTGGAGTGTTAAGGGTTTTCCCATGTTACTTCTCATTAACATTCAAATCATTTTTGTTATTGTATCTTTCGAAGCGCATAAGTTGATTTTCCCGGGATATAAAACACATTTTAATCTTAAGCTACTGATGTATGATAAGGAGAACTTAGTTGGCATTCCCTAAGAATACAACGTTATTTGTACCTATCAAAGTCAATGAACTTGCGAGCTTATCAACCTAGACTACGAAGGTCAGGAGGTCAGTTTCAGCATAATTCAGCTGAGTACAATCGAATAATATGCGTTTGTGAGTTGTTTGGCAATTGAAGCATGGAAACCATTGTTGGGGCTGTTATAGTTTAAGGGAGATTATAAGTTGATTTCACAGGTGCATCCACATACATGTACATTGTTTAGTTCCATTCTTGTCCAAAACTTGGTATATATCTTGACTTTGATTAATTTCTCCTCAACTTTCTGGATGTAACTACCCTTAGCCTGCAATATGACAATAAGTTTGCTAATGAATGCATCGAACGCTGGACTGTGGAATCCGATGTTATTCTTGGCGTTAATATGCTTTTAACGCAGCCTCACTGGCGTTTTTTTCTTACATGACATTTTGATCATTAAGTAACTTGATGTCGTTGATAATGGCCCTGTTCTTGCTTTTTGAATGGCATTCTATAGTTAGAAGGTTTTCTCATTCGAAAAGACGATGGTTGCTACATAGCAACCTCCTTACAATCCAGAAAAGCACTGCCATATTGTGCCAGCAAAGTTCTTCTATAACTGATGAATGTTGCGACCACAAACAAGGTTATGATTATGGAAGAATCTCAGGATTGAGCTTGTGGTAGAATGGCTCAATGCTTGCTGGGACGTTACATGTATGATAAACTCTTCGATGGGTTAGGCAGCTTCTTCCAACCGTGCAATTGCGTACTACATGAGATTGTCTGCGAAATTTAGTATCATTCGTTAAAACTTAAGGAGTATGCTTCAGAGTAAATTCTTCATTCCAAGAAAACAAGATCTTTAGCTTCCCATTACCGAAGCTCGATGCAGCCACCATCAATCGAATAAGTATCTTGGGAACCATTCTTAACTTCAAGCTCTGCTAACAAAATGTTGAAGGGAAAATAAAATCCACGCCTGTAAATATATGCACACATCTATGGGATGGAATGTAGTGATGGTTATGTCATCACACACTTTTCTTAATCTAATCTAATCGTCCGCACCAATTCCTTATTCTCACTACAGTGATCGATGATATGATACGTAAACACAAGACTCAGACAGTTAATCCCTCGTACTTTAAATTTATCAATGCAAACATGCATATGTAATTCATTTCCTTGTCGTTGATCAAAAGAGTCACGCGACTTAAGCCTCTAATTGCCGCAAAAGCTTCTATCGTTAGCATTCCCCAGCTGCCGGTAGTCTGACCAATCAACTTTTCCAATTACAATGTACAATTCGCAATGCAAACACTTCCCACACATTTATTTTCAATTAGCATAAACTTCAAGCATAACGAAGCTTGAAAACCTCTCCTAGATTGACACTGACTTTCATCTTAACTTGTGCAGCAATGAACTTGACATTCTCCAATTGAAAAAAATAAAAATAAACACAAACCGACTCGCTTGAGTAATTCGCCAATTCAAATGTATTTGTGGCTTATTCATACCGGTCTGCGTTGACTCAAAGACGCTTATCAATTCAAAGGAGCACTGGGGCAAGTCACGGAATATGAAAAAGTCGAAAGAGCTTTACTGAAAATAAAAATGCAATTCAGTCGTTGATTCATTGAGTCACGTTTCGCTTACACATTTGAACGCTAATGCGATCGTGAGTGGGACAAAAAAGAAAAGAAAGGCGCTTACCATGTGACAGTACGAAGATTAATGTTTGAATGCTTCTTTCTTTCAGGCTTGTGCCATGCACAGTAAAACTGGCAAACTTCATCAAAAAATCTGGCTGCGATGTTTTGTGCATTATTGACAAACAAATCCCTTCAGAGTTGGTGGATCAATTCAATGAATTCCGAGCTTTCGACAAGGCGTTCGACACTGTGGTAACGAAAGAGTATACAAAATTCTTCAATTGTCAGTAAAATATTTTTTTTTTGCAGGTTTCTTGCTTCAGATCACAAAACTTGGATCTTCCAGTGGTGTACTCACCCATTGTTGAGCTAAGTGACTACCATGATGTACGAGCATACCAAAAGGCAGCTGCTCAATCACTTAGCCGAGCTATCAAGGTACAAATAGAATTTATTTTTTCTTTGTTCTGTTCTTCATGACCGATTTTTTGTGTTCCTAGGCTGGTTTCCAATCACCACTGCTTTTAGTACCTCAAAACAAGAACTTCTCCAATGTTGAACTGTGTACAGTGCTGGGAGCTCTTGAAGAGCTTTATGTGGTAAGAAAAAGACAAATTCTATTAAGGAATACAATGTTTCAAAGGAGGGGTTACCTTCTTCTAGCCAATTCAACTGCGTGAGGGAGTTCCAGAGAAGAAACAACGGATCAGCAATCTATCATTGTTGATCTCAAATCCAAAGGCCGAGGAGATCTATAAGGAAGCTTTAGTTTTGGAATCTGGACGTTTTGTTGCACGTGACATTGGTTAGTAAACATAAAAAATTTCTTCCTAAACGATCTTATGATGGATTTATTGAATCTTTTCAGGTGTCGGTGATCCAGAACGTATGTGTCCACCTAGAGTAGAGGAATACATTAAAATAGTATTACCATCATTAAAAATGGACATCATTAGCGATGTTAATGTACTTGTTAAGGAGTATCCACTCTTTGCAGCCGTTAATAGAGCGGCAAATTCTGTTACACGCCATCAAGGACGCATTATATTCTTGGAATACAATCCACCACAGCCGGCTAAGAAGACACTTATGCTGGTCGGCAAGGGTGTGTGTTATGATACCGGTGGTGCTGATATCAAAGCCGGAGGTGTCATGGCTGGTATGTCTAGGGATAAGTGTGGTGCAGCTGCTGTAGCTGGATTCATGCAGGTACGTTATATGCAGAGTATTACTTGTACTGCCAATTTCTTAACAACTTCGATGTTACTGTCGACAGGGACGTTTTGTTAGCAGCTACAGACAAAGATGTCACAGCAAATCGCCTCTTTTTGTGGAGATTCTGTGCACATTTGGAATAATTTAAAGGAAATCCTTCTAACTTTTAGTGCTTAACGCATATTCCAGTCACGGTTGGATCAAACCTTGAAATTCTTAAACGATCGACTTGCCCGTCGTGGCTCCCACTTTCACTGCTGACTTTCTCGTGGCAATGGCAATGTACACTTTGTTAAACGTCATTCATCTGTACAACATCTGCTACGCATGGCGTAACTGTCTTTACTCTCTTGCACAGATAAAATTCCGTTTCTCAAATTCGACATAGCAAAGACCTTATACATTTGTTGTCCATTCTCATTATAAATTTTCTTTCAGATCGTCCAAGAACAAAAGCCAGCTGATGTCAATGTAATTGCTGCTCTATGCCTTGTACGCAATTCAGTCGGTGAAGAATCTTATGTTGCGGATGAAGTTATCACCTCACGAGCTGGTGTTCGTGTTCGTGTCGGCAATACTGATGCTGAAGGACGAATGTGTATGGCCGATGCGTTATGCCGCATGAAAGAAATTGCCGTAGAACGAGATTTACCGGATCCTCATTTGTTCACAATTGCCACTTTGACGGGACATGCTTGCCTTGCTGTGGGAGAAGGTTATTCAATTGTAATTGACAACAGTGTAGCCCAGCAGTCTGGTCATGCTCTCAAATTGCAAGAGATCGGTACTTCCTTTGGAGAGCCATTTGAAATTTCCAAACTCCGACAGGATGATTTTGATTTTAATTGTGGCAAGGTTATTGGAGAGGACATTGTTCAGTGTAACAATGCTGCTTCGTCCAGAACACCACGTGGACATCAGGTGAGACTGAAGGTTTATTGATGTTGCTTAATTTTGACATAATTGTTTGCTTTTATAGGTTCCAGCTGCATTTATGATTGTCACAACTGGTTTAGATAAGCATGGACTTCAAGCCAAGAAACCTCTCAAGTACACCCATTTGGACATTGCCGCCAGTGCTGGAGAGTATCCAAAAATGCCAACTGGCACTCCAGTCATTGCCTTAGCAAAGACTCATCTTTGAGATCAAAACCAGTTTAAAAATATTTATCAGGATCTTAAGCACTCTTCATTTCGGTGCTTAAGTACTTAAGCGGTGATGGCTTAATTTTAATTTTCTGTGAGGTAATAATATTGTAAAAAAGCTTAGTACTTATTGTAAAATGTAAACCACTACACATGTATCACATTTTCTATTTATGCTAATAAAACAACAATATGATCCGCGATGATCCATCAACCGGAGAAAAGTTTTTACAAAGAGGCGAGTGTTGAAATTGTGGAAGAACGTTGTTGGCTCCAATTGCAAGTCTAGCAGAGAATCTTATCCGATTTGGTGTTACATAAGCTCTTAAGTTTCATGACTTGTGAAACATTTGATTGCCTTTAATCTCTGTGTTTATTAACAACGAAAGTTGCGCTTAAGGCCTTGCTCTATTCACTTACTACTTCCGAAATGGTTCAGGAATGGAATAACAGAAAATAAGATCTTCGATGAGCTTGCTAGAGAAATTTTGGAAAATAATTTCCATTGTAGAAGGCTATAGCACTCCAGGAAAATAAATTTGCGGCATTCTTTGCAGTGAGTTCTGATAACACGAGTGAGGACTCTAAACCTGGTAGAACAATTGACCAATTTTTAATTCCGGTCGGGGTGTGTCAACATATCCAATTATCCTCTGTCAATTTAAATAAGTCGGCGGGAGCTAGGCTGTCAGCTGTTGGTTTGGAAAACAATTGTGTCTGTTATCGTCCAGATTACGTAAATCATTCTGCCTGCCACCGAAGCTTTGGTCATTGCCGCCCTCAAACAGTCTACAGAATTATTTGTCGCGATTCTCAGCATCGAGTATACTTGAAGGTTGAATTCATCATCCTTAAAAGTTGCTGTTCAGGCTTCTAAGTCTTGACCAAATCTCCTTGCCTTTATATAAAACTTATGAGCAGCAGTACTGCTGTAGTTTCTCTATGTTTCTTTAATCGTACTATTCTGTTAAGTGTTCTTTTTAACTCTCCGAATAGTTTCCGTCTTTCAGTGTCACTATGCTTTAGTCGTTCTTCTAAGTACGGCAATTCTCAGAGCCTAAGCCCTTACAATATAAAACTGAATAAAATTATTGAAACACTTAACTTTTATTTGCATTGGTCGATATTTCTTATAATTATTGTAAGACAAGAAGTATTCCCTTGTAGGCCAGGTTCATGCCTAATTTTAGTGCCACTTGTCAATCTTTTAAACCCTGTCTCGAAGTTGCAGCTACATTAGCAGCTTGTTGTGCTACCGAAAGTCCTTGAATTGTTGCATCTCGAGTACGTTGAACTGCTTTTTCCTAAACAAATTCTTTAAGTAAAATGTTCTTCGTTAAAAGGAATAGATGATCTTACCAAGCTTTTACCAATCTTTCTAAAGAATCCAGCATCAGATTGGCTGGCGAAGATCATTAGCACGACAGTTGCGATCAAGATGAAGTATTTTGAGAAGTTCATGTTTATTTTAAAGTTTTCGGTAGCAGGTGCGTAAGCCAAGAAGTGATAAGTTGTACTAATTGAGCATTCAATGAAAGCTAGGCTATTTATATTTTCAAAAATGTAAGGATTCGTACTATGATTCACTGATATTCAAGTCATTCTCTGTGTACATAGACTCACACAAAAAGATACATTTATCTAAGACAGGGTGATTTTTGTTAAGAGTCGGAAATGAAACAGACTGTGTATACAGTGCATCTGTTTATTCATTTCAATATCAACTTTAAGTTAAGCTCCTACGTACAAAAAGTTGTGTCTATTTACAAAGATGTTCATTAACGGTTTGTTAGGAATCCCCGAGTATCTAGTTAGTTAGTTAGTTTGAAGTGATCCTCTGAGCAAAGGTCCATTGTGACACCACATTAATTACAAGAGTTGGAAACCTCAATCTGGTCCTGCAAACTTTTAGATTTCCTAATGTTGCAGTTTAGATCTGTTTAAAACTCCTAAGGTTGTTTTTCTAAAATTGACAAGCGAGGGACACGTGCAGAGAAAGTGTATAAAAGATTCTTTCTCCTCCTCATATCTGCAGGTCCTGCAGAAATCGTTGCAAACAATGCCTAGTTGCTGAGTACGACTGCCTAGAATGCAGTGCCATCTTATGATGTTAGTTAGTTTCGAAAGGTTGTCTCTCCTTAGACGAATTAACGCTTTCGATCTCCTAGAATCGACTGTCTGACATTGTTGTACTAGTTTTGATGTGTCCATATTTTGACAGAATGTTGGTGTCGATTAGGTTCTTAGCAAAGGACATTGCCTGGCAGGTTCTACAGCTACACAGTTCCTTGTAATTTCGTAGTGACCTGGAAACACAACAGAATATGATGCTGTTCTGTTTAGCTATCCCGGGACATAAGGGCATCCACGGGAACGAAAAAGCAGACGAGCTCGCAAGAATAGGCTCTGAAATGGATCTGATAATGGCCGACGACTCAGTCCTACCCCCATTAGAACTTCAAAAGTCCAGCATCACCACGAAATCAATAAAACTCGCGAACGAGAGATGGACTTCACTTACAACAGGCCGCACCTCAAGAATACTCTGGATCTGGACAGAAAAAAACAAAGGAAATCATCGCACTCAATAGAAGTCAACTATCACTTCTTATAGGTATTATGACAGGTCACAACCTGCTAGCGGCCAACCTAAAGAGAATGCGTTTGAACACAACAGAACTATGCAGAGGATGTGGCGACACAGATGCTGAGGAGAACACATTCCACCTGCTATGTGAATGCCCCAGCCTTATCAGAAACAGAAAGACGACCCTCGGAGAACATTTCTTCAGTGATCTGGGCGAACTGTTAAGCAAGCCATCCTACAATTCCTTCGGAGCTCGGGTTGGTTCAGGGAGGCCAACTAATAAAAATAATAATTCCATATATTTTGGGTATCCCACACCACACCGGGGAACACAATGGATCCATTGAGATCCGAGTGAGGCTTTACATAAATGCAACCACCCCTATAACCTAACCTAACCTAGCTATCCCGGTTAGAGATATTTACCTCTGATCTAATCGCAGCCTAGCTGTTGATATAAATTACAATATTTTTGCTTGATACGGGGCTAATCTCCAGCCATGCATTGACTGGCTTGAAAGACTCTACAGTGACTAGGGAGAATGAAGGAGTGATTAATGTGAAGGTTTTTCGATAAGACGATGGCCCTGACTTCCTCGACCGTAAAGATCGAGATGCAGTTATTGCAGAGGACTTAACGGGCCTCAGGCGCTTCTATTCGTTGCCTATATATCGGTTAATCAGTTGGTCCTTCCATGATCGTGAGTGCTGTCAAGGCACAGATAGGACCAGCATTGATTGACGGATGGTGTACTGGAAGCTGACATTGATTTCATCCCTTTGGAACCGAAGTTGTTCTTTTCACAGCCTTTTTGGCAGTACAAAGCTGATTCTGATAAAATCGCATTATCACCGGAGAGAATAAGGCAACCATTTGACGACTTTGGACTGTTCTACGACTCCAGTCTTCTAAATGCTATGGTTCCGGAAATATGTTATAATCGACTTTTCCTCTGCCATATGATGATGAATAATAATGCTCCGACGCTCTGTCTACAATTTTATCTGAAAGCCTTCGCAATGGAAGAACCAAATAATTATCGAAGGAAAAGTCTCTTAATCATTTTCATTTCGAACAGAAGCCTCCAGAGACGAACATGGGAACCAACCAATAACTCAACCCGACTAATTCGAAGTGCGGATATTAATACTAGCACCTAAGACATGCCTGCTGATGGGACAAAGATCAATTCTTTAACAACAACAAAACCATCTTGAACACGTCAACTCAATATATTCTTTCCATTTCATTTCCAGAAGGTTCAAGTCGAATCCACTCAGTTTATTTGCCACAAACACTTCCCAGCGAAGGAGAAAGAGCAACAAACTCAAATAAAAACACAAAACAAAGTTCACCTCGACGAAGAGTTCCTTGCTCCACTTCTGCCATTAGTGCACGCCAAAATGTACAATACACACAACCATGCCCACAGATGCTGTGCAGTGGATGTGTGGGCAGAAACTGTTTGCCATCATCAAGCCCAACAGGAAATCTCACAGAAGAGAGGGGACACTAATGCATGTACTGGCCATCACCTTCAATGCACATTCCGTAAGGCTAATGCAACTCTCCCAGTCCCAATGGCCGATTCCATTCACGAGCACAAAACTTCTCTAGGAACTGACGGTGGTGGCGGTGGCGGTGGCGGTGGTAGTGTCAAGCAGCAGCTTCATCTGCTCTACCGGTATCTGCTTCTCCCCTGTGCCCTTGCAAGTCGTTCCATCCGTACATTTCTTGCTGTGCACGATTGAATTCCAAGAGCCAAACCCCTTGTGTCTTCGTCGTCGTCGTTGTCGTTACCATCGTTGCCGACTTTGTTGATTTCCAGTGGGAGAGACCCAACCAGCACCCCAGCGCGCAATCTAACGATCTCCACAAGAAGGCAGGGAAGCAGTGTGGTCGGTTGACTTGGGCTATAGCAACTGGCCATTTGCCATTGACTATTTGCCCGTCGCTTTGCCTCTACCCGCGTGCGCCATCAGCGGCGAACATACCATACCAGCTGCCCTAGACCATTCGCCAAGAGGTGCATTAACTGCCAACTACCAGAGCCATCGCAACGAGCAAACCGACCGCCGCGATCGTAGGCCGAATGTAGGCCAACAGTGGCATGTTATGTAATGATCCGTTCTACTACGATCGTGAGCAGTACATTCCTAACGGTATACGATGTTTTTGTTGTGTGCTGTAGCTCTTTTGTTATCCCTTTTCTTCCGAGGTACTGTTTTGGTTTGCGGTTAGCCTCTGCCAGGAGAGTGGGAGAGTTGTGGGATCTCATGAGGTGTGTGCGCGAGTGGGTATAACTCGATCTCGGACCTAGGTCTCCCCCCGCCCCACCAATCGTTCCCAGAGGAGTTATGGGTGCAAAGATGGTGTTGCGCATGTAAATGCATTTATTTCCATGGTTGGAGTTTGACCGTTGTTCATGGCCAATTGTGGAGTACGAAAAAGGAAAAGAAGGAACCTTGTTGCCAATTTAGGTTGTAGATAGTTATAGGTATGGAACTTGGAGCCCGCTAACGTGTACTTACAGGATTAGATACTTTTAGAGCACCAACATAAAACGATGAGTGTGCAATGCAATTTTCTTGGTCTTTGATCGTTTTATCCAAGAGTGGGATGTAACTTGAGACTTTGTGACTTAAAATGAACGAAGAAGACAATCTGTTATTATGTATAGACTTGCTGTATACCTTTGTGGAGATTGAAAATGAGCCGAATCCTGAATAACAGAAATTTCGAATGACTTGTGCGGTCAACCGTTGTTCATATCGACGACACAATTTCATGAAACTAAGCCCAAAATGTAGTCGATTTCTATGTATCTGAGGGGGGCTCCATTTGGTGTCAGGAATCTCTTCCTGAACCTAGACTGTAGTATGGGAAGTGTTGTGGAGCTTCCAAAGGAATCATTGAGGTCAGTCCCACACTCTATCTGTTTCTAATGACCTTCGGTCTTTCATCTCCTTTGATCTTTCAACGATTTCCTGATTCCTTTCTTTTTTCAGATCTTTCAAGGTGCCTTTCAGCTATTTTCTTCCGGGTGCTTGTCCTTACTTTTTACGCTTACGTGTCTTCGTTTAAACTGTTAACTGCTTACTTAGGTGGCGTTACAGTTTGGGGTAAATGTGGGTCTCAATTGACAAACATATCCAGTTAGCCCGGTTCCTAGGTAATTGCTTTCAACTGTAAACTCTAAGTGGGATAAAGTTTCGTCTCACTTATACGCGCCAAGGCGGGGTTTTTCTTCGGTTAGACATGTCTGATCGTTTTCAAATGTCTAGTTTTTTTTTATCAGAGCGATGTCGCTCCTATCATTCCATCTCATCCCCCAAAGCTGTTTAAGTGTATCTTGTCAAAGAAGTCACATGACAGCGACTAATTTGTTGTTTTCGTCATCAAAGTGATGATCTTGATGGAGCAGCGAGCGTTCCCCGTCATCAAAGACGAACTTGACAGTTGATGTCAAAAATTAGACACTCTTTGGGCATCGACTTGGACTTCATGTGTCTTCCCTTAGGATCTACCAAAGTGTGAAAGGTTCGATTATGGACTTTCTTGACTTAAACCGCACTGATGGGCCCAATCGGATTGTTGACGAAAGTTTTAAGACGTTCATCCAATGTGGACTGCAATTGTGGAGAGATAATGTAAGGTTAAGTGGACAATAATCACACCCAACTAGAACACTACTTTGAACTAAATTCCAAAACAGATACCTTTGTAAAGGTCCTTTAAACGTCGGGCTTGGTGGTCACCTTTACATCGGGTTTTGAAACAAATACAAACGCGTACAGCCTTTTAAAAATAAAAAGCCTGTAGATCTCGCGACCTGTTATTCAGTAAGGAAAAGCTTGAAATTAAAAAAAAAATACCTAGAAGCCATTTTAAGACCAAGCTTTATCGGAAACTCGAAGGCTTGTCCAATATAAGTGATGACATCAAGTAACGAAAATTGGACTTAGTTAAAGGATTCCTGCTTTCTGCTTTGATGAAAAGTCTTTTCAGTGCAAGCTCTGTACATGACTCCAATCTTCTCCGCTAAGTATTCATACTGAGTATTCCCCTTTAAGGTCGTGGGTCGTTCTTTCCCTTTGCTGGAAAAGGGGCTTGTAAAATGTAGGTAAGCCACACAATATCGCCTGTGATTACTAGATTCTGAGTGTGTCTCGTTAAGTTCGATTTACAGCTCTTTGATTTTTAGGGCGCTTCTAGCCTCTGCTTCCTTAAATAACGAGGGGCAGGTTATTAATAGCTTAAAAAGGCTGAGTGAAGGATTTCGGAGCAGCGTTGTGCTTTGCCTATGTGCATCTGGGCGACATGGTTTGGAGCCGGTGTAGCTAATTGGGGTGTAAACAGAACTGCTTGATCGGTGTACAGTCGGTATTCATTTTATTTTATTTATTTTTTATTATAAGGGACGCCACCTCGAGAAATTCTGCACAGGGCGGCAGCTAGGCTAAGTGCGACGCTGGGCCTGAGTATGACTTATAAGAAACCTGCCTCATCTCCGTTGAACATTTAGTTCACAAGAAGGCTTAGGTATGCCTTCTTTAAGTTTGGTGTGTCAAGGTGACGCTAGTTTGATGAGATCTTCTTCCTCCTGACACTTTATTTCATAAGCAGTCTTACTGATGTACTAAGCGGCTAGTACCTGTAGATTTTCCACTTTTCATAATGCTCGCGATGTTCTTACTTTGCCTACAATAAGTGTTTCAATTTTCGTTACGTTCTCTAGTGAAAAATTTGTGTGCACTTTCTAGGTTAGATACTTAGTCTAGAATTTGAAGCGTTGACTTAGGAGACGCTCTCTGTGTGATATGAAGTATCAGTCTGAGAACAACTAATGTACAGCCACTGTATTGCTTTCGGAAGCAGTCACGATTTGGAGCTTATGGTTTTTCTTGGTTGTACTCTTGGACGCTCAACCCTCCTATATAGATCGAGTTGCTTGGTCAAGCCTAATTGTTGGTGAAAAGTTACATAAGTTGCTGACTCGTCTAAAATCACCCTGATCTCGGAACACTTCTGGCGAAAACGTTCAAAAAAACATATCACTGAGTGAACTTCTTACGCGCTCGAATGACTGGCCTCCGCTGTACATTGCGAGTGACCATCTCCATTTCCATACAACTCACCTCTGAATTGATTTGTTATCCCATAGTTGACTATTAACTGCACTCCAGCGCGCTTCCACAGCCAGAGTAGCTATACCACATGCCATTAAAAGCTTGAATGTTCGATTTCCGCATTCGTCAAAAGTGATTTTTGTCTGCTTCTTGGTGAGTTTTCGCGCACTCTGGCGTGCAAAACTGATCTGAGGCAGACTTCCTTGTGTTGGAAGACACATAGCACAGAGAACAAAAATTCCACATCGACAAATTATCGGATCTGGAAAATTCATTGCATCCTAGCCTAGATGTGTACGAACGGCAAAGACAACGACGATGACGACGGGCGGCAGAGGCAACCTAGTGATGTTGTCCCAGTGTGGTGGCGGCGGCAGTGCAATTGCTTTACACATTACATATCCTAAAGGCACCCATGCCTATGCCTGTGCCCATGCCCATGCCCAAGGTGGTAATGGATGCATTTTGCCACGATGCGTACACCTTTTCGGTCACCAGCTCAGAGATGACAAGATGCCATAAGCATAAATGGGATCTGAAGCAGCTTCCTTGAGATTTACTTCTCAGCGAGTAACGAATAGCTAAGGTGTGTCGGGGATAGCCTCATGCATTTACTATGTGCGAACTGCCTGCCTGCTCTCGTAATCGATTCCATACTAAATGAGTTTGTCCGTTAGACTCAGGTCGGTCTATTTTAAGGAGGTGCAAGAATCAGTGTGATGATGGTGATTTATGTAAGACAGCGTTTAGGTCTCGGTTTGGATGGGTGAACGGAGCTAGGGATAGTAGTGTAACATAAAATAGTGGACGAGCTCTCTTGCACTAATAACGAGACTTTTTCGTGGCCCAAGACCTGATGTAAAGGCGTCTCAACAAAACCTTATCATCTGTTACCGGTGTTACGTGGAGGCCAACGAACTAGAGGAAAGCAAACATTTATGGCTTACAGTTTAGATCCAAATTGAGTTTGTAAATATAGGCATAGATGTTCTAAAGGTTGCTAATGAGAGTTGAAACACAGTGCAATGCACCTTACTGATGGTCCACCTGAACACATTTTTAGGCGCTGCACTGACGTAGATGCATAAATGGGCACGGAATACTGCCTCTGCAAAGTCTGAGCTGAATTAGGTTAGGTAAGGTTGGGCGACGGTCCCCAATAAGCAGGGACCCACTTAGGCCAGAATGAAGGCCCATTGTGATACCGCGTGTAGAAACCGGAGACCAGCCTCAGTAACCTTACATGCGGGAATTCCCTATAGAATGAAGGGAGTAAAAGCTATGGGCAACCGTATCGGTGTAAACCCTATTCTGTGCCGCACTAAGTGCAGAACCAATTAGACCCACATACCAAACTTTTAATTCTAAAGATATCGAGCCTGGCTAGGTCGCTGAATTAGATGAATATCATGATGAAGAAAGTCATGCCAATTCCACGAGCTTTGTTCCGCTAAGTAACATCGCTGTTGTCAAAGTTAAGTTAAGTCCCACCGTTGGTCTATCTTCTTATTGGCAAAAACATATTTGTCGACTTATGCTAAGTTTTCGAAAACATATGGAAGCTTATAAGTTGTGTAGGAAGAACGATCTCATTGCACAGCTTCTAAATCAGCTCTTAGACACATCAATGACGAATTGCATCAAGTTTCCATTAACCTCCGTTTGAGACTTGAAACAGCTACACAGCATGAATCCATAAGTGGATGGTATCTGCCTTACATTTTCACAAAGTTTGGCAATTGTTGGGGAGAATTCATCTCGAGTCGAGATGAACAGCTTGCTGTTGTATCTTCTCCTCTATTCGCTCTTCTTGCATAGGGGACCAAATATTCGACGAAGATCTCTGATTAGTTATCAATTACCTACCGCCTTGAGTTGGACGTACTTTCTAAAGTTTCTTCACTTAATCAGAGCTTATATCGTTTGAATTTTAGGCAACAGCTGCTACTTCAGTTTGTCCAAACATTTAGGATCCAAACTTCTAGCTCTAAGGTCATGCTTTACAAAACTTTGATCTTGCCAATCTTGCCTTATGGAGCTGAATGCTGGACAATAACTAAAACAGCGAAGCAGACCTTGGAGTCCATCGAAAGAACATTTTTAAGTCGAATATTTGGTTCTGTCTACGAGGAGGGTGAATAAAAGAGGAGAAGATATAACCACGAACTGTATGAGTTGTATAAAGATGTGGAGGTAGTCCGGAAAGCGAAAAATCCATCGACTGCATTAGCTTGGTCACAATGAACGAATGGAGGGTCTTCGATCCCCAGTCACCTAGTTCACGAAGAAAACGAAGACCGGTCTTTCAGTTAAAAGATTAGGCAATCGCGGACGCCAGAATCCTTGGTCAAGTAAACTGGAAGCAGTGTGCCTGGTATCGTGAAGGATGGAAAACGGCATTAGTTCAGGCTCGGACCCTCCAAGGGTCACTGGCCGGATAAGTAAGTAAGTGTATCGTATGAACTTTCATTCAGATTATAGGAATGAGCTCTTTTTCACAATTTGGGAGAATCTTTTCATTTTAGAAACCAAATTTTTATCTAGTTCAGTTTAAAAAATAAGTGAACAAATTTCGGCTTGACAAGTACAGTACCAGGCTGCGCCTTCCTGTAAAACATGTCTGTAGGAAAGCTATGAGAACTGCAGCCTTCTTCTGTCAAAAAAATCATCCCTTTTGCTTCAACTACCTTGGTGATCAGGCACACGTACAAGATGCCGAGTGCCTTCAAAGTTTCACTAGAGGCTCCAACTAATTTTGCAGGAATGATGAAAAAAAATCGCGCAGGATCGAATGGTATCATAGTGGATCTTCTAATGTTCTCAGTATGCTTATGCTAGTTACTCCAGCAGTCTCTAGAACCCAACCTTAGCCTCGGATCCAAATTATTTCTTAAATTCTTAGCAGATTGTGGAAAAAGTAAGAACAACTCCTAAAAAACACCTCACTTTGCGGGTGGAAACAACAATTGCGTGGATCACTCTCTTGAAATGTGCTTCTTCACTCATCCAGTCTCATGGCCGTTTCTCAAACCGTCTACAACAAAACTCTTTCCGGGATTGTCAATGAAACCTTATATTGGGAGAAGAAAAGATTCAACTCACTGGCCAGCGACCAACGTTTTTATCCTCATTCCCTCATCTCTATACTGTGTGTTGGAGATTTTTCCAAAGCGGTAGTGTTACCGCTTCACCATATGGATTGCATTACCACACAACATCGCTTCACCTTTAGCTGTATAGCACACTCCACCAGCTGATGGCCAATAACAAATAATTTATTTTCCAGTTTCAGGAAAACAAAAACAGTTTTCCCGAAAGGAAAACGAAGAAAAACAAACTTCAATGGAGAAAAACTTTAATTATAACCAAACTCAGCTAAACCGAGAAATCTTTAAGGAAAAACATATTTCTACCACCACCACCACCACCACCATCATCATCATCAGCATTCGCTAGCACTACCACCAGTAGCAGTGGAAAACCGAACCGTGGTATACAATGTTTTCCTCATCGTAATAGTGGAAAACCCAGTACAGAACGGCAGAACAACAACAATAACAACAAAAATACTCTTAAAATGAATGCGGAAGTTTTTCTTGCTTGCATTACGTAACTAGCTCCCCGAGTTAGTATTAGAAGATCTAACAAGTATCTAAGTATCTAACCGATGATGAAGGTGCTCTCCTCCGTTTGCGCAGGTTAGCAGCATTTGTGCCGTCACTATATGACCGATGTAAGCGTTTGTACCAAGCCAGCCAGCCTCTCTGAAGCAGCAGCAGCAGCAGCGGTTTGGTTTGGAGTTTGAGGTTGGCTTCTTTTGAAATTGAATCTAACTGGCATGTGTACATAGGAGAAGATTTATGCACACGTACATATACAGAGCTTATCTAACAGGAATGCTAACACAACACACACCAACACAACCCCAGTCAGAGAGACTACCGCGATTCGTATACGCGCGCGGTAAGGCAATTTGTGTTTTTTTTTTTTTTTTGCATCCATTTTCGAAGGCATAAATTAATTGACACGTAAAATATGTGGTTGCGGCGATAATTGCGTTAATTACCCACCGAGTGTGTGGTACAGGTGCATTCGGGAAGTTTTAATTGAATTGTTACAACCAGCGGTTTTATGTCAAACGGATTATTTCATCAAATTTTCATGTGGGGATTCGAATTTGAAAGGCGAAATGTGTCGCATAAGAGAGAATAATGGAAAAAAAAAAAAAACTATCAATGGCAGCGGTGGGATTCGAACCCACGCCTCCGAGGAGACTGGTGCCTTAAACCAGCGCCTTAGACCGCTCGGCCACGCTACCCCATGGTTTCAATTGAGTTGGGGAGAAACTTTTATAAAAAGTCGCGACTTGTGTTTATTTTTGGAATCAATGGTCGACTTGTGCTTCTGTTGAGTGCTCTTGGTCAGTATTGTCAATGTATGCCATCTTGTGAGAAAGAACCTATGTTCTCAGGGATGAATAACTCACCATTACCCCACCAATCCTGTAGTTTACCAAACACATCCCGTTCCATCTATGACTAAGGTAGAGTCTGAATGGCTTTCGCTAACGACAGAACCCCAGGCATCTGGCATCTTTCGTGTTAGGTTAGGTTAGGTTAGGTATGTGGAGTTCCTCACCACCACACGGTCTCTAGGACCCATTGTGCTACCCATAGGGGGGGAAATCTTACACTTAAATGTTACCCGCATAAAAAATGTACTAGTAACTACTTACTGCGTTAGTGGTACAAACCATCCTGTAGATTGTTCCTCGAGATCCCGGAAGAATTGTCGCCCGAGGAATTTGTGTCTGAGATGGTACAGGCCGGAGCAGTGGCAGAGGAAATGGGTTGTGTCGTCATGGATTTCCTCGTCTCCGCAGCCTCTATACAGGTCTTCTGCCGTAACACAGAGCTTCTTCATGTGGTACCGCAGAGTGTTATGAACCGTAATCACACCTACAAGGGTGAAGAGGGATTTTCTATTCTTTGTAAAAGTCCTCTATCAAATACAGGCCATAACTTCATTGTATAAACTAAACTCCCGACAGGAACACAAAATATGGTTAAAGGAGCGAACTCGGACATATGTCTATCGTTGTCGCATGCCAATACTGATTGAACCAAAATCGCACATACCACTCATATGCCCGAGCTGCCATATCAGTTTCCTAACACTACTATAGCACTAGTACTGAAGAGCAGAATACATATTCCTGGGTTCCTCGAGGAACCCGCGGTTTACAATTGTGATGGCACAAGTGTTTAAAGAGGACCATCTGTTATTTGCCTCTCATTGAGCTTTGTTACCTGCTTCAAGCTTCAATGAGCAAGGCGGGATATTCACCGCGAGGTAGGCTTGTTCTCGACTTAGTGCCGAGCATTTAGCATTCTCATTCCCTGGTATGCCCTCATGCTCAGGGATCCAGTAGAGCGTAACCTTGTGCTGTGTTCCAAGAGCTCTGAGCTCTTCTCGACAGCACCTCACAAGCTTCGATTTTATTTCCAAGCACAGAAATTGCTTTTATTGCTGCCTGGCTGTCAATGAAAAAGGTAATTTCATTGCACGGTATTGCCTTCATCGCAGTCTCACGGGCGGCTGTTGTCATCTTTCGTGATAAACGCAGTTTTATTCAAACGCTGGCTTCCACGCAGGTTGACAATCCTTTCGAAGTTGGCTTGATGGAATTCAACGAATTCTGAAAATGAGCAACGATCCTTATGAGGAAGGGGAAGACATTAAGTGACATGGAAACGAAGACTTCATTTTAAAATTGAATGAACTGATCGACTGATATTCTTCTACTTTTTGTTTTCAGGCTAAGGACCCGTCCTCTTTTACTTGAAGTAGAAAGGAGAAGTGACTCGAGTTGTAACTCGTCACTTTTGCCATGGACCCAGAAAAGACGCAAGCCACTGTACAAGATTTGCTATCTTGGATTTGTTAATAGGTTCCGTTCTATACAGCGATGGCATGCTCATAATCCAAAATGTGTGTTCATTTGTCGGACGTTGGAGAAGATGCAGAAAAGTCTCGCAGCCTTACATGGAAAATGGACATCGAGCAATATCTGCAGGATTTTTCAGCAACTGGAACTGATACAGTCAATAGAATCCTTCGTCACGACTTCACTTTCACTTGAGTATGAGAAAGAAGGATCGAATTGGTTGTCCCTGGGGCTCGAACGAAGTCCTCCAGTAGCAACAGCAATAGTAGAAGAGTAGTTGTAGCAATTTGTCAGCAATCCACTAGAAATTAAGCGACTTATGTGGTTTGGTTTGCTTATAAAGTCTGAAAGGGAGTTTCAATCTAGAGAACGAAGTTGAAGCTAAACAAGTGGAGATTAACTTCAGTCAACTTAGCGTACACAACTTTCGATAGCTGGCTAAGGATTTTGCTGTCTGGATATGCTTTTTGATTAAGGCCCTCGGTTCACCCTGAACAGTAATGTCAACAAAAGCCAGAATAGGCATCATGCTGGGCAGATCTGTGCATGAGTTGATGATGTAGCTTAAGTACGCTTTGCCTTAAAATTAAAAACGATTAAGCCCCTCTTCTAAGGAGGTCTTCTCTCCACAGCGCCTCTTACATTTTTTTTTTTTATAAAAGTTAAGTCATTATAGTTTTATGGACGGATAAGGTCGGTCTTTCGGTCAACGCTGCAAAGACAGAACTGGTCCTGTTCACAAGAAGGTACAAAATACCACTTATCGTCCCTCCAAGGCTTAAAGGCATAGAACTTAAATTCGTAGGGCATGCCAAGTCATTCTCGACAGTAAACTGAACTGGAAGCTTAATATCTTGGAGCGTGTCAAGAAGGCTTCTGTTGCCCTGTATTCCTGCCGTAGGGCTCTAGGCCCGAAATGGGGTCTTCAGCCTAAAATAGTACACTGGATTTATACAGCCATAGTGAGACCTATGCTAATGTTCGGTGTACTAGTCTGGTGGACAGCATTGGACAACAAGAGTAATCTGGATTTTCTTACGAGGATCCAGAGACAATCTTGCATCTGTATAATGGGTGCCTTAAGAACAACACCTACTGCTGCAAACAATGCTCCTATTGATATCTATGGGAAGCAAATGTCAGCTAAATCAGCCTTAAGGCTGAGGGAATCCTCCCAGTTGGTCAGTGATAATACGGGACACGGGGGATCCTTCGCAGCAACATTACTATCCCTAGCAGCACGGACTATATTATCCCCTTCATAGACTTCAACGTCAAATTCAAGACAAGAATTCCTAGCAGATGTGCTTGGGAATCTGGGGGGGTCTTAGGTGAATCTGCGATAGAGATATACACAGATGGATCTAAAACAGTGTACGGCACGGGGGCTGGGGTTTTCGCTTTCGATTAACGCGGTAGATGGTAGCGCTATTGTACTATATATAGATAGTCAAGCAGCGATTAAAGCCTTGGAATCACCGACAGTACGATCCAAGTTGGTAAAGCAATGCCGCAGGTCTCTGAATGAGATCGCTGACAGATGCGACGTCTCCCTGTGCTGAGTTCTAGGACCCAGGGATGTTCCGGGCAACTGCAGCGCGGACGAACTAGTGAAAGAAGGCGCGGGTCGGATCCTCTCTGATAATAGGGAGGAACCGCTGGTCTCTTTAGAAGTGATAAAATTCCGCCTTGATAGCGAGGCTAGAAGAATAGCTAACAGCAGGTGGAATAATACCAATACTTGTCTTCTGTCGAAGCAGATCTGGCCTAACCTGGATCTGAAGAGAACAGGAAGACTTCTATCCGTAAACAGGAAACTTATTAGAATTATAATAGGAGCCCTTACGGGGCATTGTCTTATTGGCAGGCATGCTATCAGAAAGGGTGTTCCTTCCAACGATTTCTGTAGAAGCTGTAGAGACGAGGAAGAAGAGGAAACGCTGACTCACCTTTTTTGCACATGCCCTGCTCTATCAAGGTTGAGGAGGATAACATTAGGAGAGTACTTCTTCAATGACCTCAGCGACCTAGCCAGGCTCGATATCTTTAGAATTAAAAGTTTCGTATGTGGGTCTAACTGGTTCTGCACTTAGTGCGGCACAAGATAGGGTTTACACCGATACGGTTGCCCAGAGCTTTTACTCCCTTCATTCTATAGGGAATTCCCGCATGTAAGGTTACTGAGGCTGGTCTCCGGTTTCTACACGCGGTATCACAATGGGCCTTCATTCTGGCCTAAGTGGGTCCCTGCTTATTGGGGACTGCCGCCCAACCTCACCTAACCTAACCTAAGTCATTATAGAAGTTTAAATCGGTATTGAAAAAGCGAACATTGTTCAACAAACTAAATCCCATCTGACCACCACCTAGAGCAACACTAAAGATGTTCCCTCTTTCCTTTCACCAGCATCACGTCACAATGGATCCTTTTCATGTTGTGCGCAAAATTATCACAAGTAATAAAACTAATAAAACGTTCCATTGTTTGCACAACAAACAATCATAGGACACCTTCTCATCCCTAGCGCCGTCATAACTCAAAGATGCACATTTCACAATCAATTCCAAGCGCCAGACTGCCATAAAACTGTCAAAACGAATATAAAGAATGGATTCATGCGAAATTGTCCTTAAAATGAAGACATTCAACAAAAAAAAAAGTAAGACTGGACCACCAAAAAGTGGGAAACCAAGACCTACCGAGCTGCGGGTGAAAGTGAATACCTTTTACGCCGCGTGAAAGTGTGAAGGAGCGTAGATGTTCAGCCGTCTCTACCTACTAACACGCCCAAAGAAAGGTGAGATAGAGGTCCGAAAAAAAAAATCAGCAAAGTCATAATTTAACGGAAATTTATGACATCGAGTTGACACTCGCAATAAGGACACCCCGAAACGCACCTTTCTTTTCCATAGATCTATGCAATCAGATACCCAGGACCTTAATAAAATCGATAATTTATCGACAGTTATGAATGGCAATGGAAGTGCCACCCGCGGTAGTGCATACCAATTTCATAATTTGTCCACTCATACCTGGACAATGGTGTCCTTCCTAATTTCCCATAGTTTGGCCAAAAAATTCCCACCCGGGAGGATGAAATGAAATCGGGAATTCTAGAGAATTTGATCCATCTTGGGTGCACCGTACATAGTTAGAAGGATCATCTCCAGTTACATCCTGTGCGATGAAACGCGTCGTTCTTGTTTGGGTAATAAAATCAGTATCGGGTATCGTAGCGGTGGCGGAAGCATGATTGGTTCCCACACTAACAATATGTCACTGAGATGCTGGACAACAGACAGTGTGACTTTGTCGAGCTTTCCTTTTTTTTTTCTGTGTCCATTCCTTTATCGTGAAATTGAATCTCGTTGTTGTCTATCGAAAGAGTGTCACACATGGTAACATAACTAATCCATATCGACATCCGTAGCGGCAGCAAATGATGGTAGCAGCGCACATATGTTGGACATAAACATGAGCGTGGGTACACACAAAAGAAGGGTCTAAAACAATCCAAGAAGCCAGGAAGACAGAAACATCAACAACGCAACAGAGTAGACGACACAGACATACACGCACACAAACTACACACAGTTGACTGCATCTTGGCGAAGCACATTTGGAGTAGAAAAGATTCGCTTCCGGGATGTCGTATACGAGGTCTCAAACTTGCGTAGACAGTCGCATGTATGTTTTGTAGAAACAAAGTCGCCGAGTGTGGGTAGGAAGAGCGTTGATAGTTTGACGACTTGACATAAAGATGTCATTTAATCGACTGACATCGCAGATGTGGCGTGCTGACACTGATAGGAATCACATTCGTGTGGATGCTTCGGTTTGGTTTGATGGTTTTAACTACAGAAATGTCCCGAATTATCTTTTGATTTTGGATGAGGTTCGAACACCAGTAAGACAGTTGACGTGGTCTTGAAGAAGAAGTTCCATGAACTGCAGTATGTGTCATGTAAGGTAGTTGGACCGTGTGAGAAACATTGAAGAACTTACAGAAATGACAACTTGCTCTGCTTAATTCTATAAATAGTTTCATATAGTCCTAACAGTCTAAGGTTTCTTGACGGCAATGACGACAGTGCCAGATGGTAAGGAGCCACGTCTTTTAGTTCCACCAAGATTCTAAGAATAGATTGCATTTGGATAACAAGGTCAAATGAAACTAGATTAACAGGAGGATAGGAGACTAACTCCTCGCGGACTTAAATTTTTGTTTGATGACTAGAGTTCGGGAAACCAGCAGGAGCTGACTAGGTTAGAGTTCAATAGAAACTGAACGAAAAAAGTCAACAAAAGTGTTCTGGCCAAGAGTATCTCGTATTTCAACTTCCACGTTCGAGACATCAGCGACGACCTATTAAACAAGCGACGAAGTTTGGTCAGGGATTGGCGAAGAAGACTGGTAAGTACGTTGCGGAACATTGAGTTCGATTTCTGATCCTGTAGTCATCCCTTGTAGACCTAATAGGTAAAGGTGCATTTGAGGAGGAGGACGTACGGCGGATGAATTCCCTCGATAGCATCAACGGTGGTGTCGACACAATTGAATTTCAGGTCAATGAGGATTTTCAAATGGCAGCTCTCAAATCTTCGAAGTGGCTAAGGTTAGGTTGGTCTAGAGTAGCAGGCTGTATATGATAGCCACGCTTAGACTAGAGAGGGTCCTTTGTGATATCACATGGATCTATGGTTTTTCCAGAAAACTAGATCTGTTTGGTGATGAGTGACTTACTGACACCGGAATACCCGACCTCTCGTTCTAAGGGCTTACCAATGGTCTAATAGGTTGGGGATTGTTCCATCGGAGTAACTGCCTAATTTTGGAACAAACAGCTAGTCACAAAGCAACAACAAGATTAGATGCAATCGAAACAGGGACTTCGATCTTTGAATCTGCACACAGAATGCGAGGTACCTTAGTAGTCGAAGCAAATGAGTTACTTGGTCAATATACACTCACACAACGAATAACGACATTCAACGCCAATGTCTCGGATGAAGTCTCACCCTATACAGATATAACTTTGAACTTTATTTACCTAGACTCCGTTAATAATTTTTAGACAACTACACTAGAGCTGAGATCAAATGCAGAATAATCCTCTCTAAAAAATACAAATATTTGGGGCGACAGCTCATAGGGAGCCAGGGTCTAACTTCTCGCAACCATTCATGTTGTGCGTGTTACACTTTTCCCACGAATGGAAGGGACCTGCAGTTTTGCCGACTCCAAAAGGCGGATAGAGATGCTTTTTAATGACAAATTATAGTCTTGTAAGCTTATTATGCCTGCGAAGAGGTAGCGCGGCGAGAATAACCCGTTCCAATCGCTGTTTATTTGCAATTGAGTAGCAAAGCTCTTCCTAGAACAACCAAAGTCCTGCTCTATGACATAAAGACATTGGCTGTATCAAAAATGGTTGAATCTGATCTCGGTTGTGAAGAAAAAAAATCCTTCGGGTGATCAACGTTTCGGTCTTCAGAGACGGCGAGTGGAGAAGGTCATACACCGATGTTTCGGTCTTCAGAGACGGCGAGTGGAGAAGGTCATACACCGATGAACTGTATGAGCTATTCAGTGACACGGATCTAGTTAGAAGCGTCCGAATACAATGACAAACATGGCTGATATATGTCGGGAACATTTTTGAATTCACTCCAGATGGCGGCACAGTAGAAGAATACCGCGACTGAGATGAGACACAAATGAAAAGGGACCTCAACAAACGATTAAGCTGGCTAGACACGCTTGTTGATGGAGGCTAGCAAAAACAATCATCTGCGGTTCCGGTATCAAAGGCAGTCAGGGGGATGAATATGCTTGATGTGGTTCCCAATCGCTCTTCATTAGACGAAGATAGGTCTTTGACACCGGAATGTCAAACGGACAGGACGGAATTGAAAAATAACTCACTTCAATGGAAATATCAAGTATCGATCTTTACCGACGGCTCCAAGATGGAATGCGGCGTTGGAGCAGGTGTCTTCTCAGCGGAACTAAATGTTTCCAAATCGTACCGCTTTGCAGACTCTTCGTGTGTATTCCAAAAGGAAGTACTAGCGATCAGAGAGGCCTGCAAGATACTAAGTATCAGCTCGACAACCAAAAGCAACAAAGGAATCGTTATTGAGAGCCAGGCTGCCATCAAAGTTCCTCTGGGTTCCCGGTCATAGTAACATGGAGTGGAATAAGAGAACAGACACGCAAGCCAGATGTGGCTCAACCTCTGATGGTTCACTCGCCGAGTTAGTCTGCTCCCCGATTGGATTCATCAAGGGTCTTCCCTTCAACCACTTTTTTTCAATTGCCAACAGCTTAGAAAGCTGTACCACATCTAGGTAGATATAGCCCACCTATGGTAGAAAGGGTTTATACTAAAGCGTGTATATAATTTTCACTCTGTTTCGTCATTTGAGGTTTTTTTGGTCTAAAAGCGTCCTTGCTGGAGGACAAAGATGATATTCATTCTACCTAATGCCAACTTGTGTGATTGTAGTTTTGGCTTTTAAGAAATACTTCCATTGTGCAATGATGCATTGGCAACACTGAGCAATTGTAAGTCTTTAAAAAGCCCCTCCCCTTCCACTCTTTGTGAATTTCTTATCAATATGATTTAACAATCATAAACCTTGTAACCCTCTGTTTCACTCCACAGCATCTCTTCGGTTAATAAAAAGTCATGTCGGTAGTAATACCAAAAAAGAACAAACACCACGGCTACACGCCCCAATCGTATGGAAGAGGCAAGAGATCAACGGCTTTTGCTCCATCGACAACCACGATGAAGACGACAACGACAACGATAACGACGACGAAGAACAACTCTGACGACGACGGCAACAACGACTATCACAAGAAGTCGACACGACACACGGAGAGTAGTACGTCACAGGGTGAACGTACTCGCGGATGTTAGTGGGTCACTATTTGTACGGTCGTTGAACTTGTGGCCTCTCGTGAGAACGATTGCTCTTGCAGTCAATCCAAGTCATACTCTCTGTGTGTACCGCGGTTAGGTGTAGCTCCAGCACCGCACACATGATCCCCAAGTACAACTGTGTGTAGATATCTGTTGGTCTCTTTGGTAAAGTCGTACTCTCTTATTGTCGGTATTTTTAAACCGATCAAAGGAGGGGAGGCACTGTAGAGCCTATGTGGTGGATGGTGGTTCCGCGATCAAAGAGTGAAATTCAAATCAAAGTTCTCTTCTTTTTTTTCCAAGAACTTTCATGGATAGGAAGTGTTTTTCTTCTAAAAAAAAACGAAGAGAGTCGATCTTATGTAATACACTCCAAGTTGATCAAAGCTGATCTTAAATGGAATTCAGGTGAAAAGTAAGAGGGGATCAATTATCAGGTAATTTGGGATTGAGGTTTAGTTTAATTCGTTTGTTGCAGTCAATGGTTTGGGGGGTTTTTTTTTTTCAACGGAAATGGTGAGAAATTTTTTTCGTTGAATTGTGTAAGATCCATGGAATGAAGGGAAGGAAGTTCTAAATTTAGAATGAATTTCATGTAACAGATGGGTCAAGCAAAGGGTTACATGAGCAAGTGGAAAAGACTTTTTAATTAACATAGTGTTTGCTGAGGTGAGTTTGCTGGGGATCATGCTGACAATAGTCTTGATCTTGATCTTAATCTGTTTCAAGCTCCAGAATCTATCAGAATAGTTGCCTTTGGAGGAACATTTGTAGGAAGATCCAGTGAGACAGACTGAAACTCCAAAACGAATGGATGGATGGATCTTTAATCGTAACTTAGAAGAGGATTGGATTGGAGACCTACACAACTTTTCTCAAGCAAAGTTTTAGGATTTGGCCATCATCTAAATTTTTTTATGCAGATCAAACTCATGGTCTAGGTTGTAAAATTTGTCTCATCTCAATATTCTTGTTGGAACACTGCGAGATATTTTAGATATTTTGATGGGGGAATGCTTCACTCAGCGTCACGGGTGACCAAGCTCCTCCGGTTTGTCGGGCTCTTACCGATCTTCAGGCAAATGAACCACGGAACTGCTTCTTGCATTTCTTCATGGTGATGCAACTTTTCATAGGAGCACACTCTGTTTCAGTTTTCACTCGCGGCATTATCTGCAACGATATTGTCTGGTGTGATTCCGCCAACCTAAGGTTCTATTCTTTGTTTCTATGCAAGCCATCTTGTGCGTTCGAAGTATGTGCTTTTGGCGTTGTCCTGAGTCGAGTTACCATACTGACATGCTGGGGCTCGCTGTTTTTCCCAATTAGGTGTAGGTACTCGTTGAAACAGCCCTGACCGGTAAAGCATTGTGTGAGGTAGAAATTCACCTCCCCGTTCCTCCGCCCCTCAATCGGCAATGTTTCAGTCTTGCTGTCCATATACCTCTAGTTTCTCTACTCTAGCGTTCTTGCCAGCGACGCATCCTGATCTCCTTGGCTTCTTTCTAACTTCAGTTTTCCTCTCCTCTCACTGCTACTAAGAGGTCAACAGGTGTTACTCCCGTGACAACGAGAACGGCTGGTTCTGAGACCTTTCGATTGAAACTCGGAACTCGCCATTTGTCTTCTGTATTTTTCGAGCAGGAGTACATCAGCCCTTACAAAACGGTAGGCGAAAGGCTTTAGACCTTCTGAGCATAGACTCATCACTCTCAGGCTAATTGGAATGCCGATAACCTTCAGAGGGCCTTAGTCGTGCTGGTACCGGGCAATCGATTTCGAAAAAGATTTCCTTGCCATCTGTTGGTTGGTTGGTTGTGGAAGCCTCGGTTGGACTCGTGATTATTCCCCTTGAATGACTGTTGGAGAAAGTTTTATATGGGGTGGGGGTATAGGTTTAGTGATTAAGGGAAAAAAACTATTGAGTATACATTGTTTCTATGTGGGGTCGGGAAAATCTTCCAGTGTTTTTGGCAAACTCTAGGATATCACCGATCACTGCTGTCTAGGTGCGTTAAGTCAGGTATCCACATAGATCACAGAAGTCTTGCAGTAGCTGGATAGCAGAAGAAGTATTCCAGGTCTTCCACTTCCTCCTCCCAGTTTTTGCAGGTTGCGGTGTCAACTAGTTCAATTTTGTGTACGTGTTTATTGAAATTTATGTTCCGTATAATAAGTCCAACCATAGATCTAGTTGTGTTCTGTTGATATTCATCGAAACAAAATTTCTGATACCTTCAAGGGTGGTTATCAATTTTAGTCTGTTAAAACGGCAGAGATGATGTCAGAAAAAAGTCCACCTTTCCATCATTTTACTCAAAACTTATGGTACATATTCCAGTAAAGTAAGTCTGGAAGCGTCATATAGGAAGATCACAGGTAGTTAGTTTGAAGTGGTTCTCTGAAAACAGGTACACTTAGACCTTAAGTCAAACCACTGTGAGTGCTATAGTTGGACCCAAGTCTACTCAGGAAATTATTTAGATTTCTTAACGTAGCAAGGGTTGGACACATGCAAACGAAGTGTACGATAGATTCTTTTTCTTCCTTGCCTCTGTTGCTTATGCTGAACATGCCTGCCTAGGATGCAGTTGCCTGTAAGAAGGTTAATTAGTTTGGGAACTGATCTCATTTGAGTCCAGAAGGCTTCTTCAATTTGCAGAATAAACGCTAATGGTGTTTCGTCAATGATTTGGCGATTTTCAGTTCCCTAGAACTGAGTTATTTAAGAAGACAGAAAGGTGTCATTTCGTTGAGAACTCGTCCTTATTTTTGAGGTTTTCTTGATTTTTTAATGGACTTCATGGTCTCTAATTATTATTTCGATTTTATACAGAAAACTTCCAGTAATTGATGCGCTTTATTCTGAACTGCATGCTCTTCAACTTCATCTTTTATTTCAAAATGGCACTCTCCAAGGCTTGAGCTGTTACAAGTTGCATAGCTACATTCTCAATGGACGAACCTAAGAACTGTTGAAAAATCTCATCAAAAAACCTTTCAAATACAAGTTCAGCCAACTTATCTAAAAATGCATAAAATCCATAGAATCGACAGAAAAAAAACACAACTTTTCTTCTTCTGTGAGAAAAAAAAGAAGAAAGACAGTTCTCTCCCGAAAAGAAGTTTCTAAATTTAGATTCTACACACACTTCCATCCAATCCCACACACATGTTAATAAATCTCCATACTCAACCAAAGAGATACATACGTTTATGTCATAAATCCTCTAAACATCCATCCATCCAGCCATCCATTCACACAATGACAACAACCATTGAACTGCAATAATTTTCAAAAGTAACAAAACCAAAAGGAGAAACGAAACGAATTGTAAGATTTCCCTTTGCATTTCCACACCGTCCCAATCCACCGCACGCCCATCTCTAACCCCACTAGGTTTTTTTTTTTTTTGAAACTTTATTCTGCTTCCAGAGCTCTCATGAATCCAAAAACCAAAACTATACAACAACGACACATCGAGACAGAGGAACACACAAAATGTACGTTGCGGGGCCATTCACCTCCCGAAAAATTCGGTCCGCGCCGCCGCCGCCACCAGAGAGAATACGTTTCTTGGTTCTTTTATTTCTGTCGATTCCATATCCATATGGGCCCGACAGTCCATTTTTCCCTTCGTCTGCCACAACCCGCCTACTCCACGGTTGTTCTCTCTTTACCCCCTTTTGGCATTAAACAAACGCCAAGAAGTACGAGTAACTACCAGCAGTTACAATTAAAATAGAGTACATATGGATACAGACAGATAAGAAGACGAAGTGGGACATAAAGGGGGACACAACGAAGGCAAATACCCGAAAAAAAAAAAATAAGAACAAAGTGAATACGTGAATATGTAATGAGTGAAACAACCCAAAAAGAAGAGAAGACGGGAGAAAAAAAAAACAAGAAGTTGAGGGCTCCAGTCAAGGAAAAGATGGAAATCCCTCCTGTGTTCCCAGAGCAATCAATGTCACAATGGAAACAAAAAGAAAGAAATTGCCAAAAAGAAAAAACCCAGCGTCCAAAAATGCCAACCATACGAATATACACCTAAGGAGGCACAAAGGAACCCAACGCCCTCTTGAAAACGCACCGGGCCCGCACGTTTTGGGGGGATGGAATGCATTTAATTTGGCCAGCGAATTTCGGCAAACGTATAAAACGTAAGTGCATCTGTTGCGAAATGTTGCATCCATGGGAATCTCTGTGCGGTGCAGTTCACTTCCTTGTTTTCAAAATGAAAAATTTATCATATACCGAAGAATTTTTTCTCTTCGGTCAAGCGAGTCCCATCCCGGCTTTTCAAAAACCAGCTGATCTGTGAACGCTTTTAGATTTTTTTTTGTACTCTTTGACGGAGTGAAATTTTGCTCTTCCAATGGCAACACTCTTTGTAGTGCATTGTTGGATCATATGATCGCTCCCTTCCCAGTGCAATGCGAGCCCCAAAAAATCAGCTGATTCGAGTTTTGTCAGTGGGGATCCTCTTAAGTTTCGCTCACAGATACATTGAGACTAAATGCGGAAGTACACGCCAATCTCTTACTAACTATCTCTCTCTCTCTCTCTCTCTCTCAAATTTCAAAAGAGAGTTGCATGATAAAAACAACCACAAAGAGTTGAAAAAAAAATACAATTACACTGCACACGATCTGTTCATGATCTTCAGTTTGGGAGGCACAAGAGCAAAATAAATTATTCCCGACTCCTGTCCCAAGAGATTAAGGTACCATTCCATACATTCTCTCTCTCTCTCTTATGGTATTTGCGTGTAATTAAGTATCTATTTGGAGTTTTCTTTTTTTCTTTCTATGTGTGGTGAGTCGTTTGTGTGTTGAATGTCGGAATTGCAAGTTACATGCGCACCCCATTGAGATAATAATTGATTCGACAATTGGGAGCGTGTTGCGCTGCTGGCAGCACTGCGGAGAGAGAGAAAGCGTATGTAGGTATCCATAAGACTTTAACGACATTTTAATGGATACCAAGCCCGTGTGCGTGTGGTTTTGTTCGAAAGGTAATAAAAATCGTAATAAATACCAACAAAAGGGTAAACGTATTACACTCGTGGTAATGATTCAAAACGGGCTTTGTTGGGAGGTGACAAAAAGATAGCTTGACATAAGGATCCTAATAAAAGTGCGACGTGATGAGAGGTGTACACGGTGTGGACAAATGATGAACTACGTGACGGGAGTGTTTTTTTTTTTCCTTGTTGTGGGTGTCGTAAGGAAATGCCTAAATGTATTGAGGAAGTAATGAAAGTTGGGATTGAATCTGAAGGCCATGAGAAAAGATCAACGACTGAGACGGAATGGCGAATGTATTGTGTTTGTCTTCAGCTAGGGCCACATGCGTTGTTTTTATATTTTTTAGGTTCCTAGAATGAGAAAAAGAAGGTGCCTCACTGTAAGCCTCACCACAGAACAAATTGCAATTAGAAAGTAAAGTTCTGCCAAGCAGAGAGGGCCGCCAGAATGTGTCGAATAAAAGAATCACTCATTTATACATCCGCATAGTCAAAGGCTTACCAGGAGACTTGTGACAGGAAATGAAACGAACTTTTAGGAAGAAATAGAGGTGCCGAGTGGTCAACAAATCCAAATATTTGTCCCAAAAAGTTAGAAGAGAGCCAGGGCCTAGCTTCTCACAAAAAGGCATGGAATGGAAGGGATCAACAGTTTTATGATTGCGAAGCCTTTTCATGATAGATTATACTGTAGGAGGTTCGTCATGCCTGCGAAGAGATGATGCGTTTGGTTGCTTTGAAGCTGGAACCTGTATCCTCTTCCTCTCGCTTAGCAGTCCAACGCCACTCACCAATAAGCCACGGTTAACACAGTAATACACACACAAATACCCACAAGAATCCAAGAGCCACAAATACTGAGGCCACCTTGGTTAATTTCGTCAGGAAAGTCTTGCAAGTTGCAGTTGGTTAATGGAGCAAATAGGCAAATTGAGGCAACTAGTGTTTAACTGGTGTTTAACTTCAGATGGTACAGGAAAAATACTCGACAGACCGATCACCAAAGAGCCGGATTCGTATCCTAGTTCCACGTATGATTAAATAGTGGCTCGAGCAATTCGTGAGAAGGCTAAACATTTTATTTTCAAATGATGAATGCATTCAAGGGTTGCAAGCTAAGAATAGATAAAAGTAAGATCTTCATCTATCCACCAAGAGTACAAAGAATAGGAAATCAACAATTCTGTTCCCCTAAGGTTGTAAAATAGTGGCTCATCTAGTTAATGCCACGCTCTAGCCAGAGTAAGACACCTACAGAGGAAGGGATCAGAAATATATTCCTCATTCATAACCCTGTAGCTGCTGCATTCCATGTATCGTATCAGTAAACGTTACTAAGAAAATCGTTTGCTTTCTTCTCGTGGTACGTGAGCCATATCTGTGGAGCTATTAAAGGCCTATTCTCACTTGGCTAGTTAGCCCATCTCCTCTAGTCCTTCTATACTTACTGACCTGGGCCTCAACCAACAAGCATCTCCAACTAGCTCGATCTTTAGCTAGCTGCCTCCAGATTTGCACGTTAAGTTGGTTGAGGTTCCCTTCAACTTGCGTGCGCCGACTGAGTCCCGGTCTTCCTTTATTCCTTCAATGCCGCTCAGATATCAGGTAGGCACCCAGATTAGAATGATCGATCCTTGTTAACTGTCTGAGTGTGATGAATGATGATGAATGTGACTTGAGCCACTGGCTCTACCCCCACGTGAAATTATATTAGAAAACGCAAACGAATTTTTAGATAGTTCATCAGATGCACTAACGAGAGCTCATTCGCCTCTACCGCCGCCAATTCCATTCCTATTTCAGCTTCATGTTCGTATACGAACCTCCTCTCGTCATTCTCACATCAAAAGCTATTTAGCCCAGTCACACCACCATCGTAAGTCCTGAGTCACTTCTGTTGATTGCTTTCTTGAGCTTTGATGGAATTAGGTGGAACTAAAGCCAACTCCTTGTCATTTAAGCTGCAGAAAAAGGCTCAAACTTATAGAAACTTATAAATATATCAAAGCCAATCTGACCGTAGTCCTTGAAACGTTCAGGCGGTTGTTACGCTCATCTGATGTGTCAGACTATTACTGAATAAACTCCCCCCTACCTGCGGTATCTTTTGCAAGCCGCCTGAGAACGCTGTTTACATTACTTCAGGGCTGGTCCTCCTTATACCCAATAGGGTTCCGATTAGACTTTTTCTTGTATGCTCTTATGAGGGTATGTCTTCCTCTCTCGTTAGGGAGACCATTTGGTTCCATTTGTCGTTGGTCGAGATCATAATTTCCATGACAGTTCTTGGAGTGATGTTGCCTGTCTCTTACTCCAACTTGGTTCTTTCTCCTGCCCATCTGCAACAGGTAATAAAAGTATGGTTTGCGCCATCTACTGGAAAACCGCCGTATCGGCAAACCGAGCTTCCTACTTTTCCCATCTTATTGAGGTACGCATGGAAGTGTTCATATCCGGTAAGAAGCTGGGTGATGTAGTAGTTAAATTCTCCATGTTTCGATCTGTCCATTCAGCAACGTCTCTAATTAGTCTCTTCACCCACCTTCCTTCAGTTTTAGAACTCTATCGTCATTGCCACTGTTGCTTGGTGAGCTCCTTCGCCCTTGTGGCCGCAAATTCCACTCCTATTTCAGCTTTATGTTCGTAGACGTTAGAAGATCGATGGGAGTCACTTTCACGACTGGCTGGTTCTGGAACCGTACGGTAAGACCCTGCTTCTCAGAGGGATCCTCTTCTCTGTACTGCTGCCATCTGTTTCCTGTATTTTTCTTACTTCAGTGCATCGGCCCAGATCTCACAGCCATACAGGAGAATCGCATGCGTTATTGACTTATAAAGTCTTCGCCTACTTGCAGTTAGGCTATCTATGTTTGCCATGAGTCTCCTGAGTAATGTAGTAACCACTACAGCTCGCTCCCATGAGTACTTTACCCGCTGCTGAAATGTGAGTTTGGACTTAAATTAAGGATCATTCCCAGGCTCTACTTCATCTTTGCTGGTTATTACCTCTTAGCCCACTCGAATCTTCACAGCCACTGGGATCTATCTCTTAGTCAGTATGACTATCCCTGACTTCTCTGCCGCCTGGCTAAGGCCATGGTTTTCCATCCAAACCTGCACGCGCTTCATTACTTGGTTTAGCTTTCTCTGTGCATCTATACGAAAATCCCATCATAAGAAAAGGTATTCCAAAGGTCTGGTCCTAGGATTGAGCCCTGCGTTCCGCCTGCAGTGATTGCCTTTCGTTGGGGTCCATCCTCTGTGTCCTCGATACTATTCAAGGCCCATAAACTGAAAATAGTGATGTTCTGGTGACCTCGTCGCTGGCTTGTTTAATTTTCCTGGACACTTTTTCAGCAAGATTGGCTTTGTGGGAATTTGGGGACAATAATGTCTCAACTCAACAGGCATTGACAAACTCCGAGTGTATCAGAGGTGCTGATTGAGAACCCGAAACGTATAGGGGTTCCCTGATTCTGCTGACGAAAGTTTTTCTATCATCTGTAGCATATCTGTTAACAAAACAGATGGTAACATCGTAGATCACTTGGTCCAACTTGTATTTCCGGCGGTTCCCACAGAAGAAGTGTACTAAAGCACAATCGAAGACAACAGGCGCCAGATTTCGAAGGCCTTGCAAGTCTTTAATTCATATCGGAGGGTTGTTGTCCATTCGCTTTACATGTCCTAGCCATTTTAAACGACCAAAGCGTAGTTCTTTGACTAGGGCGATGTCACTGTATAGCTCATGAAATTCGTCCTTGAACGTCCACCTCCAGAGCTTGTCAATGCACACGGGACCGAATATCTGACGAAGAATTTTTCGCTCGAAGCGACCGTTGACAGAATTGTCGGGTTTACTTAGTTGCGTTTACACGGATGGATCCAAAATGAACACAGGAGTGGATGCTGGATTCTTTTCCGAGACTCTCGGGTTGTCCGTCTCAATTGGATTCCCTAACCATAGCAGTGTCTTCAAAGCGGAGTTCCTGGCAGTGATGATATTACCACGGGATGATATTACCTTTTTCATCGACAGCCAGGCGGCAATAAGAGCGATTTCTGCCATTGAAGTAAAATCGAAGCTTGTAAGTCGATGTCGCCAAGAGCTACGGGTTCTTGACAGGCAGCACAATGTAAGACTCTGCTGGGTCCTTGGCCACAGAGGGGTGTCTGGAAACGAGACAGCTGATGACCTGGCAAGGGAAGGATATTCATTAGACCCCGACCAACCTGATACAACCGCTTAAATTGCACCCTGTAATCTTAAACAGGAGATTAGGAGCGAAATTCAAAAGTCTGCAAATGATAGATAGAATGTGCTCAGTTCCTGTGTTATAACTAAGAAACTATGGTCACTCTAACAGAAAACTGATAGAATCCTGCAAATGGACAAGAAAATCCCTATCTTCTCTATAGGTATAATCACCGGGCATTATATGCTTAAATACCATGCAAGATGACTGGGATTGAACATGGATGACCTATGCAGGGTATGTGGCGACGTAAAAGTAGATGAGAACACCCAACACTTTCTTTGCCACTGTCCAACATTCTGCCATAAAAGATTCAAAACCCTAGGAAGACACTTCTTTCAGGACCTAGAAGAACTGTCCGACAAGTCTGTGGTCGACATACACAGATTTATCTGCTCCTCGGACTGGCTCGATAGAACATAGGCTTATGGTTCCTAGTAAGGGGGGTTGAATCCCCTGGGGTTCCACAATGGGTCTACATTGACCTAAGTGTGGCGGAGATAGGACTTCCTTTCCCGTCAACCCTATAACCGAACCTAACTTAACCTAGTTGCCATGAAGATTTTATTGGACATGTAATCGTAGGCCAAAAGAGGTCTTTTAATTCAATTCCAACCTGAAAACCCTTAGAAAATGTTATCAGCTTTCTACCTCTCCCCCTCTTTAAAAGATTCATCAACCATTTGTCATTTCTATCTCTAGTTGTAGATCAAGTGCTTACAAGCAATTAAAGTATCCATGTCGCTCCATAAATCAGTCTCTACGGGCGTCTTCATTCTTCCCAAAGACTCTCCAAAACTTTACCTTAACTCACAAATTACAAAAGAAAGCCTTCCCACAACCGTGTAAGCCTCATAAGTCACAATCAACCCGGAAACTTTAATTAACCCATAATTTGCCATGCGCCCATCGGACCCAACATGCACGGCAACATGCAATAAAGTCGCGCGACACGAACACCGAACGATTTTCCTGCCAACAAATCATCGCCAATTATTCTCATTGCAAACGAAACAAACTAAACCAACAAACAAACAAACAAACAAACGAATGGAATCAGAGAGTCCGCCAGCAGCAACCTGGTCACACGAAGCCGGAGAATCTCTGGCAATAAAATTAATAATTGTCATTGCAAATCCTCTATCAACAGGCCGACTAGTGGTCCCCATCATGTGAGATGTGACCATGGCTGAGCTCTACTTTGGTGTGCCCAGTCTGCATGACCGGGGCGCACAGACGGACGCATTTAAATACTCGTTAAAGGCTTAATCCTCCACCTGGTCGAATCATCGACGGCGACGGTTTGTTGGTGGTAGCATAATTACTACTCCAGAGTGAGTGCTAAGTGTTAAGTACTAGTGGTGGGGGCACCACCCCATCCAACAAACCAACAAATGGTAGCCCAAGTGCCACTGCTCGGTTGTGCTCGTCCCGTTTGTGTTTGTGCAATCGAGCAAAGCCTGTTTTGTGAGACACATTCACGAGTCCTAAAGAGGATAATTCCCAATCTCAGCGCATTTGTCACCTATACAAAGCTCTCATGGAGCACAATATCAAACACACACACACCAATACACACAGAGAAATGCGCATATCATCTCATTCGTTATGGCATTTTATAATCGAGCGCGCCAGATTTGTGTTGGTATTCTCGCATTCGTTCTACGCCATGAGATGTACTACAGTTCGTTCGGTTGGGTTCGGTATCGGTTCATTGCCCTGTGACGTCACCGGTTCAATGGCAAATTCTGACCCAGATTGTCTGCTACGAACGGCTACTACCTCAACACCACCAACCAACAAATGAACGAACAAACGAGTCAACCAACCCAACTAACCAACCAACCAAGCAGCTCTCTGCAAGAAGTTCCAGTGTTAGTCGTCATAGTAACCATCGATAGTGACGGCGTTGCCAGATCGAAATGGAAAGCAAGGTTCGTCGGGTGAACTTATAACAAAATAAGTCGAGGTAAATTCAGTACAGTTCGTTGCCTACCATGTTCCTACCATGTTCCATGTTAAACTTTGAAGAGAACGGAAATACAATTCTGTCTTGATGTGATGGACAATTTTTTGTTGCTACTCCCTTTAAAGCAGTTGATAGTACCGGCCTTGGAGTGGAGTCAGCCCTTTTATTTGCCATGTGTCTCTTGTGGACGCGAGTCTAATGTAGGACATCTAGGTTTCTTCTAGCGTGATGCTAAATAGTTTCGACGACTTGGTTTGTTGGCCTTGAAACCAGCCTAACTGTCAGACTTCTCTGAAGGTGGGCCTGCCACGGGTTGTTAAATGCATAATCTTCTACGATGGTTAATGGTCAAGATTTCTAAAGGTGAACCATGATCCATTTTCTATCTTTGAACCAACAGTGTGAGGAAGGACAGTGTGTCTCGTTGGGCGGGACTGCTGGGTTTCACAGCCATCTTCTAGAGGAAAGACTATTGAGTTAAGTCTAAGCTTGAAAGATGCCTTGCGGCAAGGGTCTATGCCTCATTCGACAAGTATTGGTTCACACTATCTAAAGAAAACTGAACAAAGCCAGATTAGACATTTTCTTTGTAGACGCACTGGCCTGTATAGAGCAAGGCACCTTGCACAAGGCCAACTATTCTTTGACCACTTAAACGAACTGTTGGAAAAAGCAAAATGGTGACACATTGCTCTTTTTTAAGTCGGCCCCTGCCTCAACCGAACACATAAGAGAAGCCTGGCTCAACACAAAAGGACAAGCATGCTCAAAGTTACTATTGAGCAGAGTTTCATTGTGAGTCGCAGATTCAAACTGTAGACTCTGTATTGAGAGTGAAGAGACCTCCCTGCACATCCTAATGGAATGCTCAGTCCTCTTTAAACTCAGAAAGCGAATTCTTGAGGGCGAAGTTGCTTCGATGAAACAGCTTGCTGTTATTTACCCTGAGAAGTTCCTTAATTACCTGAAATCTTGTGGTAAGAAACAATTCATCTAGAAAGAGAGAATGCACAATAGGATTCTGAAGAAAAACCGCAGTGCCAAGGGCTGTGAACAACCATCCCGAACACACATAACAAAACATGAGCTCTGCTGGGTCCCTTGGCATGAGGGTATACGAGGTAAAGAGAATGCTGATGAATCGGCAAGAAAAAGTTCAACATTAAGTCTAGAACAAGTCAAATCCTCTACCTGCTCATTGAAGCCCGAAGCAGGGAATAAAGCTCTAAGAGACGCAAACAACAGCTGGTCTTCTTTAGACACTTGGAAGTTATGGCCTATATTTGATGAAACTAAGAACGACAGACTTATGCTGCGAAAAGATAGGAAATTCCTATCGACCCTTAAATGTATGATTACGGGGTATAATACTCGGAAGTACCACACAAAAAAGCACTGAACTACGGAGCAAAACCTGCGTAGAGGTTGCGGTGACGACGAAGCTCATGAGGATACAGCTCAATTTCTCTGTCACTGCTGTGGCCTCTATTCCCTTAGAAATAAATTTCTCTGACGTCACTTCTTTCGGGTTCTAGAAGAATTATCCTCACTAACGGGAAAACGACTCTAGTCGTTGACCTTCGTTGCTAAACGCATACAATATACAAAAAAAAAAAAATGAAAAAAAAACGATTCTGGCAATGCTTTTCAGAGTGACAATGTTGTGGTTGTTCGCACGACTTACGAAGAACTCGTTTACGATGAACTGTAGTGTTAAGCGTTTAAATCATTATACAGCACCTCTTTTGGAAGAGAGCTAGATTTAACCAATTCTCTTCAGTTGAAAACCTCTTAGAATTGAGAAATCCCTCGGTAAGTCGTGTGGTGATTCTCCTTCATTTACATAATCAATTTATTAGCGATTGTAAGTTAATTACTACCAGGGTTTGGCGACTTAATGCACTTATACAGGTAATTTCTGCTAATTTTTCATCTACAACACTGGGACGGTTAGGGCAATACAACATTGTTGTGTTCTCAAGTTGCGTGTACATGTTGTGGTGAATGTTTGAATTGATTAATGGGGTAAATGGTGGTAGAAGGGCGGATTTGTTAAGTTCTTTGCTGGTGCGATGGATGTACAAAGTTTTTATTTACGATCTTGCAGAAATATCTTTGTTGCAATCACGATAGTCTTTAACTTAAGTTACATTTTGTTCTCATGGCTGAAAATGCCAACAGTCAAGTTCTAGTTTGAGATGGTTTTTCCAGATACTTAACTTAAATTATGAGATTTGTAAATGGCCTCTCAATCGTTGAAAGGCTCTTCTCAAACTAAGGTCAAGAGTGCGAGTTTTAGGACTTAAAAAGCCATCGCGAAGAAGATGACAGTATCCCCTGATTCACATAGATGGTTTCTTGAGAGCTTCTCTCTGGCTAAATGCAAATGAATCTGACTTACAGGCTTCTCAAGTCCAACCATGACTAACTAATAATAAATCATTTCGCAGTCTTCCTCCAAACTCAACCTATTTATGTAGCCTTGAAGCTCTTTAAGCGCAATTCGTTCTTAAAAACAGTCCTGATGGGGCTCAATTGAAGTAATTACATGCTATCGACGGAAAATCGATCCGTCGAACACAATCTAGGACCGATCGTAACAATCGAGAGTTGTATTTTCGAGGCAGTGAAGAGGTTTATCTACCTCAGGGCAAATATAAACTCCACAAGGAGAACTTTGCTACTTTGGTTTGACCGGGTCCAAATTCCTTACTCGAAGGTCCATATTTATTCTCTTCAAGTCTTGTTTACAAGAGCTGATTGCTAGACGATAAATAAGACAGCGGACATACTGGGCAAAATGATTGCCGACGCCAGAAGGCACAAAGCTGGACAAAGTTTGGGGCGGCATTGACATAGACGTGAGTAACTGCTCGATTTTCTTTTAAGTACTTACCTCGTTCTCTGTAACATTGGCCGGGAACCCACCATTGTAACTAGGAACAGACAAGTTTTGGATATGACTACCTTCAAACCAACCAGGCTTTAGGAATGACAGGAAGACCGATTGGATCAAGTATAGGAAGAGCGTAGAACCTTCTATAATATCTCAATCTTCTGTTCCTCCCAATAAATCCATGAGCTGGACTCTTTAGTAAGTCCTGTTCTGTTAGCAAATCAGGGGGGAACTTCTAACCACCATGATGAAATCAGGAAATCAAAACCTCTCGTAAGAACTGCAGGCGGCACTTCAACAAAACCAAACAGTCTCGGGAGGCTCACGACTGGACCTTTAAAACTTAAGTAAGAAAACCCCATCAGCTGTTAAGGAGACTCTCCAGGGAAATTCTAACTGCCACTGATGACTCCTGGTCAAAGAGTCGACGGCGCTTGGTCTTGTTTCAATGTAGAATCCCCTAAAAATGGGTACTCAGTTCCCCAGTTCCAGCAAAGTCACTAATGAATCTGGGGCAACCTCGATAGGATCGTTGCCAAGCAGCTCGAATCTTATAACGAGTAACAGAATCATCTGTGCAAGATACGGATTCAAACCCGGTAAGCTAGCGGCGACTCAGGTGGCGCACGCAAGTTCATCAAACAACTTAGCGTGCGAAACTGGAGTTACAGATCGAGCTGATTGGAGACTTTTGTTGGTTGAGGCCCGGGTCTACCCAGACTGTAGCGCCACCTTAAGTAAGGACCCGCTTAGTTCTAGCATTCATTGGATTTAATCCTCACCTGGGTAACTATCAATTTCAAGAGTTCCATTGAACTAGTCCATATCCTCAAAATATGGACGGAGGTCAGTATGATTTCCATACAAAAGTTTGGATGTCAATCCTAAAGATCTAAGACCACTAGTTTATCGTCATTTCTTCTGAACAAGCTTAAGAAATTGCTGGACATTCGCCGGAGCATAAATCCAAGCATGCTGTCGGCTTCCCAAGGCTCAGATCTTGTGAGAACTCTTTGGAATCGTGTCAGGTTTATAATTTTCCAGATAAATCCTCCTGGGTATAATTATAACTTTAAGGTAGCAAATCGTCACACTTCTGCTGTCCAGTCTTCCGTTCTTGAGTGTCACATTTTGAGGTTCTCTTTTGACTTTAGAAATCCTAAGTCCAGCTTCGGCTTTTCAACTATGGTAATACATTTGCTAGCAACTTCTGGAACCACCTTTGGTTGGTTGGGGTATGTTCAGAATAAATGAACGATAGCCTTGTCCAACTCTCTGTCTTCATAGCTTCTGCAGAAGTTATCGCTCCGATGGTCAGTCTTATAGGTTGCATGTAGAATATATGCACTGGCCTGGGCATATTTTTCTAAGAATATGATAAAAGCTTAATGACGCACGTATACACTTTGGCAAATGATTTTGCTTGTTCTAAAGGAACCTGGTTAATCTAGGTCATCATGTATAATTCTGTGGTTTTGTCATTTTTCTTAGGTGTACCAGGACCTATTTATGTTGGGATTTCCTGACCTTATTTCAATAGTCCTCTCTTCACAATATGTGACACAACCTAGAGGCTCTGAACAAGGCTCTTCTATATTTTACTAAGGCAGGAGCTTGCTGTTGCTAATGGCAGAACCGGAATTCAGACTAATGCTATGCAACAGGAAAGGATAGAAATTGTAGGGTCTTGTTGGCACTTAGAAGTGATTTCTCATCGAGTTGAGGGTAGAGAGTGATCGCGGTGCTCTCGGTGCCTTCAAGCTGCTCCTAAACCTCATCTAAGCAGAAACTCTTAAAACGAAGCAATGCGAGACTGATCTTTTGTTAGGATAAGGGCACGAAAGGGTGTTTGAGAAGAATCCTGCCCAATGGCGAGTTACCGGAATAGTCACTTAATTTTTAGCTAGAGGCCTCGTTTGAAACTCACACCTGAGACATCCTATCTGTGATCAGAAAACTCAATCTTCGAAAGAATCTATCGACCTGTGTTAGGTATTTTCGACTCTGTCTTGTAAAAAAAATAAGGGACAGGGCGCAGCCCGAGACCGAAAGAAAGATGACTATTTCTAACGACCTAGGGACCAAGTCGTTCGACGAAGAAATACCTATAGCACATAATGACGTATCCTTTTTGGCCGGCTTTTTGGCTTTTATCCTAAATCCTTTTAAGTAAAGTACCACCAAAACTACATATCTTATGACACCAAACTGCGAGTAAAGCCCTTCGCAGGAGCAGGATCATCATCCAGACCACAATATTTACCAGATATGCTCAAAGGTAGTCTTCTTGAGGCCAAGAGACAACAGCTCACTCTTAAAAGGGCAATCGAATCCGACTTCAACACAAGATGATAGGATTATACTTCCTCTGGGATAGACTAAGTGAAATGCAATTGTTTTGCATAAACAAAACTTCAGATTTTTTTTTTTATTGTTAACATTTTCATCCCAACATACTTTCATCCTTACTCCCATTTTCACCGCAACATACCGTAAAAGCGATCTTTCTGCACTCCAAGGTGGACTTGCATTTTAATTTTCAAATATGGATCGTTTACCCTGCCCCTTTTGAAGAATGCACGATCCAGTTCATTATCGTATACGATAGCCTTGTCACAAAGCCAACCATACCCTTGAGCTTCTGTCATTGGTGCATTATTGGTTTCTCTTGGCCCAGACATTTGTCTGCGGCCGACTTCTGCTACGTAACCTTCGATGTTTGGCTTCTCAGCAGCTTGGTCAGATCGGGCTTCATACTTTGAATAGAACTTCTCTGTGACAAGTGTTGATCCAAAATGTGGGCGGAATTTTTCGTGCACTTTTATAAAGCGATTATGCCAATCGATGACCTCTACTTGGAACTTATGAATAACTTTATTTTCACCCATAAGGCAAAAGTAAAAAAAAAAAAAAAAAATATATAACAAAAGCGGATTAAACAAAATTCAACCGCTTAAATCAAACGTTTTTTAATTGTGACAAATTCTGGACGCTAGCTTCTTTGGTTTCATAAATATTTTGAGTGACGAGGTTTTTTTTTAACAACTTGTGTAGGTGTCTAACTAAATAAAAGAGTCTCTGGAATATAGGACATCTTTTCATTTTCTCAATGACATTTGCAACTTGCTGTCATTGCTGTCAGGTTGGCCATAACTCGAACAGCTTTAGCAGTTTGTCGTCTTACGGCACGTTATCTTTTGGTGAACATACGTATACATGTGTACATAAAGGGACTTCCAATAAGGACTTCCGAACTTTGACAGTTGATAGCGGCCATATTGTTGAAGCTACATCTGTCAAATTAGCTGTCATTTATTCAGTCTGTTTTGCCAAATCATCATGGATAGATATAGCGTTGAACAACACGTGAATAATCAAATTGTTTTATCAAAATGGGTGTTCTGTTCGGGCAACGTTCCGAGCGCTTCGCCCATTTTACGGTCGCCATAATCATCCTGCCGAGAGGACTACTCGCAGTGTGGTGGATAAATTCGAGTCCACTGGTTCAGTAAACGATCAACCAATATCCGTTCGTCGACGAAACGCAAGATCTGCCTAAAACATCGCCGCTGTCCGTGAGAGTGTGCAGGAGAATCCGAGGCAGTCGATTTCGCGTCGCTAACATGAACTCTGCCTTTCGCAGACCACAACTTGTCGAATTTTGCGTCGTAGCGTGGGCCTGCACCCGTACAAAATTCTGAAGCTGAAGGTAAACGACCATAGACAACGACGTGTGTTCGCTGAATGGACACTGGAGCAGTTGGAAGCTGACCCTAATTTTCATCGAAAAATCATCTTCAGCGATGAGGCTCATTTCTGGATGAATGGGTACGTCAGCAAATAAAATTGTCGAATTTGGGACGAAACCAATTCACATGAGACCCAAGAGCGTTCAATGCTGTTTGGCTGGCGGCGTCATCGGTCCATATTTCTTTGAGAACGACGTTGGCCAGGCCTATAGGTCGATGATTACCAACTTCTTTTGGCCTGAATTGGATGATATGGACACCAACGACATGTGGTTTCAACAGGACCGCTCTATTTGCCACATTGGAAATTCTGCACGAGCGATTCGAGGACATGGTCATCTCACGTGGAGGTGATATGAACTGGCCACCGAGATCGTGCGATTTGATCCTGTTAGACTTTTTCTTGTGGGGTTTTCTGAAGTCGCAGGTCTATGCGAATAAGCCACAAACCACAGCGGCCCTCAAAGCCAACATAACCCATGCCATCGGTCAAAATCAGCCTGATTTATGTGCCAGAGTCATGGAAAATTCGACATTTTGGATGCGCGTCACCCAGAGAAGCCGCGGCGGACATTTGAACGATGTTATATTCCATACATAATGGCATCGATAGACCTTTCTAATGAATGCCATCTTGCGGATAAAAGTGTTGCTGCTACATTTTCTTCATGAAAAGAGGGATTGGTTGTGTCTGTATTTATGGGTCTATCTTGAGGAAAATATCTTGCAGTACGAACACTGGCCACAAGGCACTGCCAAATAATGAGATGGATAGACAGAGGTATACATTCTTGTGCCTTTTGGTCTAATCCACCCTCAAGATCTAGAGAGAGTCAGCGTTTAGTTTCTAGAGGTGTCAGAAATCTTGGAAAAAGCCAACCAGTCTTCTCTTCGTTTGGGTTAACAGCCCTTCTTTTGAGTCTGTAGGTAGGTAGGTTGACACTGATGAACCAGAGACACAAGTAGCGTGGATGCGCTTGTTTTGATACCACAACTCACGTGACCTGGATGTCCTGGAGAGAAAGTGTTGCAAAATGTTGCCCACGATGAGTTCCATCGGGGAGAAGACTGACTCCGTAAGAGAGACATCCATGGTAGAACCACATCTGGCTGGCGCGTAGACTATCTCATTCCTCCCTATGTTGCTATAGTGCTAGAGTTTTTTTAAACCGAGCGTTCTACTAATTTAGAGGAAGAAGTAGGTGAGTGAAGCGCTTTAATGGCAAGCTGGCTGTCAATAAAGATTCCTATGCTGTTTGTGGTAGTAAGGCTGTGTCTAAGTATCTTGTAGGCCTCTCTAATCGCTAGTACCTCCGCCTGGAAGACACTTGAAGAATCTGTAAAGCGGTACGATTTGGATACGTTCAGTTCCGCTGAGAAGACACCTACTCCAATGCCACATTCCATCTTGGAGCGGTCTATAGGTAGTCACCGCTGTTCTCCTCTAGCTCTGTGGCACTTGTTCAAGTACACATCTCGTGATGGACTAATATAAGAGAGATTGATTCGAGAGTTCTGCATTCTGGAACGCTGGTGTCTATCCCTCTCTTTAATCGCTAAACAGCTCATACAGTTCGTCGTTGTATTTCTTTCTCCGCGCTGTCGGGGATAAGGATCTGCCGGAGGAATACAGCGGGCACTCTAAATATGTAACAGTGCAGGACTGGGATGGTTAGGGTCTTGTCAGTTAAGTTTGCCCTCTTGCTAGCTATTGGGATGCTTCTTTTGAACTCAACGCTGGTGTCATTATTTGAATTGAAAGCACAGTGTCTGTATGCGAGACGTCCGGTTACTTACTTACTTAAGGTGGCGCTACAGTCCGGGGTGGACCTGGCCCTCAACCAACAAGCGTCTCTAGTCAGCTCGATCTTTAGCTAGCTGCCTTCAGTTTGGTACGCTTAGTTGGTTGAGGTCACCTTCAACTTGCGTGCGCCACCTGAGTCGCGCTCTTCCTCTACTGCGTTGTCCTTCGGGGGCGGATTCGAAGATTTTTCGGGCCGGTGCATTGGTCGATGTCGTTGTACAGCCCGTACAGTTCGTCGTTGTATCTCCTCCTCCACTCACCCACCGAAAATCTCACGAAGAATTTTCCTCTCGGAGCAGCCAAGAGCATCCTTCCTTTTTTATTGGTAGGTATCATCTTCTCCCACTTAAATTTGAATGCTCACTCCGTTTGGCGAAGTGTTTCCTAATTTGGAGATAGCCTGGGTTTTTATAAAGCTTTTGGGAAGCTCCTTAGAACTCTTTGGATGACAAGTTAATAAATTTGCCCTTGAACTGATGGTCTGAACTGAATATTTATTCCAAGTAAACTACTCGTGAACTATGCTAAGGGCCACCTCTGTGTTAAAGCGTCTAGAGTCGGCCTCTACCACAAGATTAGATAAATAACCACGCTCGAGCGTCATGTCTAACATCATGAAAGCCTAGAGCAAGCTGTTTTCCTTTTAATTTGTTCTTAAGCTCCCTCATTGCATAGTCGAGCTCTATGTATATAATCTTTTGAGGCTCCAACAAACCTAAAAAACAATAATTGCCGCAGATTCAGGTCTTAGCCTTACAGATGCTCCAACGACAGTGTCGTTTGGTAAATGTATGCTTCAAGGAGATTCCCTTTTAAGATGGAATACGACAGTATTTGTCTAAATTTTCAAACAAATTTCCACAGAGTCCTGTTAGATTTTCCACCAAATCCCACCGGATGGGGTCAGGAAACTCTTGCTTCATCTCGGCTCTTGGCTCAACATCCAATTATTTTCCCACAATTAGGCACATTTTTCTGGCGGAAGCTTATACAATTAAGCGTTACATTATACACGTTCCGACATCTTACACTTTCATCGTCGTTGCCAATTAAATGCATCATCGTCAGTTCTTTTGCCGAACGGATTACCCAATAATGACGCATTAAATCGGCTTTTGGCGTCTGGCAGCCATCTACCATTCACCGGCTTATGGGCCAAGAGAACTTGGAATACAGCAAATCTGTGGAAAATCAAAACGAAATCGTATTCAGCTGTGTAGCATCGACTCTCGTTCCAGAATCACTCTAACGAATTCAATCACTTGTCGTCCCAAAAACTTCCTTATATTCATCGTCTAACTAATCAAGTATCACAAAGTATCTAAACTTTAGAACAATTCAGAACACAATTGAGAACGCACGCCATTACCAGTCGCTCTAATGTGCGATAACAAGGTGAACCATGGCTTTCAACGTCAGTTGATCGAATGGCACGATCGTTTTATAACTGTCAAGGACAACTTTCAACCGCATTACGGAATGACTAGTGTTTCAGAGAAATTCTACTCCAAGTATCAAGCTCTCTCTAAACAAGTTGAAGAGAATCCAACTGTTCGTAAGTACTTCAACGAGATCGACAGGCTAGAAATGTTGCAAAGGACAGAACCAGGAACAGAAAATCAATTGTACGGATGGTGCGCAAACAAGGCGTTCACATTTGATGAAATCGATCGTCCAATGTTCCGTCGGGGCAGGAATATGGATCCAGTCCTTAAGATACAAATGAGGGTTCTAAGGAAACCGTAGTGACTGGTGCGAATTGTTAATGAAAATATTTATAGAAAATAAATGTAGATGCATAAAAAGTTATTTGTTGACAGTGGTGGGTGGGATTCGACGAATCCATGTTTCCGAGGGGACTGGCGCGGCGCCTTAAACCAGCCCTTTATACCCCTCGGCCACGTTACCAGAGAGTGGATTTAATGTTGAAGCTAAATCTGCGGAGGAAATTTATAATACAGGCCGGTGCTGGATGGCATGGGAAAGCTTGGCACTCTGTGAATAATCGTCCCAAAACGAACAATCGCTTCTCTGGTCCGTTTATGTCTTAAATTGGGCGATTTTTCATTTTCAACTGCGGGGGAATGTTCATTTAATTTGGGTGTCCATGGTTAATAATCCCCTAACAGCAATGACCGATTGAGAAAATTCGATGCAGGTACCCACATATGGGAATCTATCCCAATGGTCCTTCTATTGATCTAAGTGTGTCCCTTTTTAGAGGACCACTCCAAACTAACCACTATTGTCGTTGCCCAATCCTTGGTTTATCCATCAGCATCTCTGTTCCAGGGTCCTGATTTTGGTTTTTTAATGTCCTGAGCTCCGAATATAAGCAAGTCTGACTGTAGACGCCACCGTGGATCCCGTCGAGAGAATTCTTCTATCGTATGATTCCTCGAACATAGTATAGTGTCATGCTCCATGTTGCAGAAGCAGGAATAGATGATGTCGCCTTTAGTTGTTTTGATAGACATTTCTTTGGATGATGCATAATCCCGTCTGTAAAGACGGTGAGTAGAGCAGCAGATGCTATGACGAACTGTAAGGGATGTACAGCAACATCGTCTTAGCCAGAAGAGTGAAGGTTCACTCAGGTGGCAGGATCGTGTAGAGTAGATGGACACCAATGCTCCGGTCTGAAAAATCTTCGAATCCATCCCTGAGGGACGGCGGAGTAGAGGAAAACCACGACTCAGGTGCCGCACGCAAGTGGAAGGGGACCTCAACCAATTTGGCTTATCAAACTGGATGCAGCTAGCTACACATCGAGCCCGATGATGACGCCTCCACATGCTAGACTCGGAAAATAAGTGGAGCACAGTGAGTTCCTACGCCAAAGATATATGCCAAGAGTTGAGACGACTTGATCGAGAAAGAAGAGAGAGCGAGGAAAACGCAAGAAACGCGCATCCCTACAGTAACGCACAGACTTACAGAGACGCACAAACAGTCAGATATACGAACATACATGCGCACACAGCAGCACGCAGACTTATAGACCTTATAGACTTAAAAAGACCTTTCGTGCAATGTACAAACATCCGCAGACGTACAGACTCACACAAATCTGTTGACAGGAGGCAGCTACGACAGAAAACCACCCCCAGGATGAAGTGCCAGCACGGCGGTTCCATGGAGGAGCATGGGTTAGACGCAGAGGTGGTTTTAGTTTGGGTTAAAGTCCTAAACTCTGGCTTTCGATGCTTTCCACCTTCCCTACAAAAAAAATAAAAAATAAGGAGACGCCTCGGATTGCAGCTCCACTTTAAGTAAGCAATAAGTGGCTAGAGGAACTTGTTGGTTAAAGCGCAGCTTTCCACTTTTAACGATGTTTGTCCAGACCTACAGCATAATCACGATTTGCTGTCCAATTGATGTCAACAAAAGGATGCGGTGTGACAGGTTGTATTTAATGTCGTCAAGGTCCCCATACCTAGGCTATAAGCACTCAGTTTTCATGGTGCGGTCACGAATGTCATTTGCGTTTCTATATTTTCGAGGTAATCTTCGTAAAAGTACGAACCAATGACCCTGTCTGTCCAAAATCCCCATCAGACTGGACCCGTCGCGGATGCAGCAGTTTAACATTGAACACTCGATGATTTTCTGTGCCTCACGAAGCCATCATCAATGGAGATGAGATTCTTTACAAATTGTTTGTCCTTCTCTTGATTCTCCAAAAGCCTGCTGGCTTAAGTTGCTGCATTTTGTCAGAATCCGCTGCAAGGAGCTTCTCAAAATTTGAATTTGTTATGACCGATGGGCGATGATAGATGTTTCTAGACTCACAGCGATACTTTCATTCAATCTGGCGATGTTCTCTAGTGATTGAACGGAACAAAGACGCATATGATTTCATTGGTCCATAACAGTTTCTTGAAATTTCTCATTTCTGAATCCTTAAATTGTCTCTCGATTCGGCCTCAACGGAAAGACTATCGCAAAGGGGTTGTTGATTTAGCTGAGACACTACGCCTTTACAAAACATTTTAAAGTGTCGGGCTTAAGACGCACCAGCAGCTTTGTGACGCTGTGGAGAGGGCGACGACACTATGGAACATTTACTGTATGATTGTCCTGCCTTTACTCGTATCAGGTGGCAGATTTTAAGGGCCGATTTGATGAGTACTGGAGCTTCTCCTTATCACTGAAGTCTTACTAAGAAATACGATAAAAACCTAGAAAAAGGGCTGAACCTGCTCGTAGTACAATAGACCTGGAAGAAAGCAAATAATCTGAAAGCCTGGATGACACATTATGGGCATCGAATACCACAGAAAAAGTTCCTTTCAAGATCGAATTGTCAGCTTAAAGACATTCCTTTCCTCCTCGCGAAATGATACCTTGATGGAGGATCTTTTTGGCAGCTGCCTTCTAAGCTGACCAGACATGCTCCTCTTTATCAAAACACCACATGCTCTTAATTCCCGTAAATATTCGCTAAACTCCGCACCAAATTCATACATTTAACTACCGATTGTCCAAACGGCATGTGCCTGTCCAGGATCATCACCCAAATTGACCCATCAATCAAAAATCGTTCAGCGCCAGATTTTCTACTTCATTTCAAAAATTTAATCCGCTTTTTTTCTTTTTTAAATTGAATACCTGGCTAAAGGTGTTTAACCACAATGCCTCCATACGGACAAAGTGGACAATGGCTGAAAGGAAGTGAGAAAACTCTTCACCTTTTGGATCATTCTTCGCTCATGTCATCGGTCAAAATCGGAACACAGTTGCAATACTCGTATGAATGCAAATCGCATTATTAACGCTTGCAGTGTCCTTCCTGAATTAATCGACCATTCAAAGGACTCTTTGGTAACAAATAGAACAAAAATTGCCCACAAGTCCGGTTTGTATGTCCACCACGACCACCAAATGACACACATAGACTGCGCACAGGTAAAACAAGCAAAACACAAAAGAAAGGTAGGTGCTGGACAAAATTAACAATGCAAAGTTGTCAACAACCCCTCACCCGGTGATGGGCATTGTGGAATGTGCCACGGTGATGGTCTATTATCAGACGACTATCCCCGAGTGCAAGCAGCGGTATAACGATAGATACGTGCTCGATGAACGGATGGATGTTCCATTTGCTGTCGCTTTAGCAGAAGGTGGACAGAATCGATTATGAAGGAAATGCAGAACTACGAGTACACGTACACAAAAAAAAAAATTGGTCGCATTGGGTGGGTGTGTTAGTAGTGCGTTCTGGAATTGTAAATGCAGGCCAAGGCTTAAGTTATTCGTCCAGCGTATCATAGGGGAGAGTTCTTGGCCACTGATGTTCTGGAAAAAATTCTAGGAATTGTTATGAAAGCCTGGTAGATGAGAGGAGAAACGTAGGACAGGCTACCTATAATTAGTCTGTCTAGTTGTCAAGCGCAAGTTAGCTTCTATAGTGAAGAAGCATTTCAAGTTGTTTCATGAAGAGGGTGACGTAATGAACTTGCTCCATGGAGATTATAACGTTAATCGATGCAGTTAATCTCAAGAGGAGCAGCTGAGAAAGGCTCTAGGAGGAGTTACCAAATACATTTGGCCAGTATGAGAGCATGTGTGTTTTATGGACGTGAATGCTCCAGCTAAGAGGAACCCAGGCATCTGGTTCACGAAGAAGAGGAAGACCGAACCTCCGGTTTAAAGATCAGGCAATCAGGACGCCAGAAACCTTGGTCTAGTAAACTGGAAGCAGCGTGCCCGGGACCGTAAATGATGAAAAGCGGCATTAGTTCGGGCTCAGACCCTCCAAGGGTCGCTCGCCTGATAAGTAAGTAAGTGTTTTAGAGTTTTCAAATCATAAAGTTTGTCTCTAGACACCATCGCGAAGCTTTGATATTTTCCATTGAACATGGTTCTACTACTATACCAGACTATGGCCTATCTGTCACAATATCACTGACTTACGTGGACGTGGGTCTCAATCAACAAGCGTGACCAGCTCGATTTTAAGCTAGCTACCTCCAGTTTCGCACGCCAAGTTGGTTGAGGTCCCCTTTCACTTGCGTGCGCCACCTGAATCGTGGTCTGCCTCTACTGCCCCGTCCCTCGATGGTGAATTCGAAGATTTTCTGGGTTTGGTGTATTAGTGTCCATCCGCTCTACACGACCCAGCCACCTTATTCGTTGAACCTTCACTCTTTTGTCTCAAGTCGATGTCGCTGTACAGCCCATACAGTTCGTCATTGTATGTCCTCTAGTCACTTTCCTTCTCCACACAATTACCATCTCAACAAGCTGGGCGTAGGTCCTTTGGACAAGTAAGGATTTTGTTTAGACGATCAAGAGTTTGCCGGACACATTTTGCGCGAATGTCTAAGCTAGATGCAGGCAAAATCACTTCGTCGGGAGGCTACTTCGGTCTGTCCACCAGCACAATTCCTCTATAATCCCGATCTTGCTTGGGAACACAACATTCTCCAATTGTTTTCTCCTCTGTTTGGGACAAAAGATCCTTAATATATCCGAGCTTTTCTAGTCTAGGTCAGGATAGGTAGGGGAATAGTAAGGGATCAAGATATCATGTCCTGACAATACACAATGATAGTCGGATCCATAGCAAATTGTTTGGTGGACAGCATCGAATAGACTCAACTGGTCCTCTGGTTTCTCCAATTTGATCCTCTCCGGGTGGGGTATCTCACTTTATATTTCCCTTTGAATATGAAGATGGAGCTTATATTGCCGATAGAAATCATTAACAGAGGACAATGTTCCAAACATCTTACGAAATAATGTTCCAAGCTGACGGTCAAGTCCTTTGAGCCAATCTTCTAAGCGATGTGTCGCTCCCATGACCTAATTCTGAACGGTCCAGTGGGTACAAATTGAACAAAGTGTTAAAAGCGTCGCCAGGAATGGTACACATGGCTCCAGTCATTTCAAGGCCTGGAGAGGTAGGCCGTCAATTCAACAGACGCATACATAACTGAAGATTGAACACAACCAATGTATATGTACTACAGTTGTTCATAGAAGGCAGAAAGTTCTACGAGCTTGTCACAACTTTATTCTAACTTTTGTTGCACTCCTAGTTACAGAAGTAACTTCCCCTTAAAATGGGAAACATAAGGCCCTCATCTATCAAAGGGTGTTGGCATTTTACTACCACAGCAAGACGAAAAAAGTTGACGTCACATTACCGTGGTAAATTAAAGGATATTGGGTATGCATAGCACTACACAAGTCTTAATTCCCAGTTCCACCTTCCAATGCTCGACGTACAATACGAAACAAGAGAACACTTATTCTCTTTAAAACGCTTGTGTATCCAAGTCTCTATTCCTATCAGTATCAGTATCCTTTGGTGATAAGGAGTTTGAGTTTAAAATTGATTATAAATCACTTTCTACCAACCGAACAGAAAAGGGAGCAAAGTTCTTTTTCAATTTCCATTACAACGTTCCTTAATGCAAAGTTCCCTACCTTATGCGCGCACCATTTCTAACATTGGATACCATAATATGAGCACCCACCACACAACCTAAAACCTTCTTCAGAGAGTACCTTTCCAAAAACCAAAAGCTGTTTACTTTTCACTTTCGAAACTTTCTCTTTCATCGCAACGTTTCCTAAAATTCAACGATTTACGTTCTAGATACCAACAGTCTAGCTAGTACCGTTCTACATTGTTATGTCATCCCAGGACTTCATTACAATGTTGTTACTGTCATAGTAACAATACCAAAGGTTCGGCTCCAAAAAAAGAAGAGAACAACACAAGAGAAATTGTAAGGCTCTTTCCTGTGATAAGGGATGGCTTTTGAAATAATTTATTGTAACCCAGACACTTGTACAATGTAAGGGAAATCAAATGTTCTGGTGGACTACATCAAATGAAATGAGAACCCACGTCCTAGAGAAAATTCCATTTAACAGAATGATACTTGTTCCATTTCTGACAACCTAGTTTTCATCCTTGGGATATATCCTGTATACGAAACGAAACGGGAACGTTGTGACTAGGGTTGAAGTTATATCGTATGATACAACAGAAGCACTGCTACATAAGGCGAACATTGTATACAGTAGGATGTAAGCCATACCACCCTGTTGGGAGGCTGGCACTCTCAATCGAATAGGGATTGATTTGGAGGGTTGCTGATTGATTATGCATCACATTCTACCAAAGGAACAGAATCGCGAGGAGTACCTACGTTTGCCTGATTGGAGCTCCTACATGCAAGGTTACATTCTTAAGGGTTGCATGGCAACCGTCGTTTGCATAGCTTTTGACAGTTCAGGTACACAGCGACCTTAATTTACTTCATTCCAACTGTCTTGACAAAACAGAACCTCTTGTCAATAGGTCGTATGGGATTTCCTTATGAAGACTTCCCATTACGACTGTGATAAGGGCTAGCCTCTCAAGGGATGAGTCTCAAAAATTAGTGGGACTAGGTTTTTTTTTCCACGCTCGTCCTTGATGGTCGTATTCACGTTACACGTCACAACTACAAAAAGAACGCGATTATTCGTCCTCTTGTAACCATCTACGTTAGATAAGGTTAGAGTGGCAGGCTCTAACCACAACAGCCACACTTAGACCAGGGAAAATCCTTCGCGATACCATATGGATCTACGTTTTCTTTCAGAAAAAACTTCTGGTAGAACTAGTCCGAGCTTACTATGAAGCACTGGAGGCTGCCTATATCAAGCTTTGATCTGTAGAGGTATGCAGATTTGTGGGAAAGAAATGAAAAAGAAAGTCTGCACCAACAGGTGGCGGCTAAGTATATTATTTAAACTGAAACAGACGGAAACAAACAAGACGTCATTAATTAAGGGATGAAAAGGTTGGAGACCAAAAACCAAGACATATGAAAAATTCTTTACAACGAATAAGGTAAACATGTGGGCGGTTCATTCCCTCACATTCCCTCACAGCATCAACTGGCATCAACTGTATCCCGGAAGGGGTGTTTCCGAGTACGAATTTCAATTGAGTTTCTCTGATTTTCCATGCACACATGTGTATTCCATATGCCAGCACAATCAATACTACCAAGATAGAGTAAAACTTTCAACAAAGCAAACATGTTGTTTTCTTATGAAAACATCTCTGCCAGTCCCCAACCACCATCAGAACTGCCACAACAAACTGTTTCCCATGTTCCCACTTCCAAGAACCTTGTTCCATTTTCTGCTATCCTGATTCATATTCATCTACTTATGTACGTTACATTTTAATTTTCGTTCCGTTTATGTGTTCTGCTAACGTTTTTCCACCCTCAATCCATGCAAGGAACATCCAATAACCTACTCTCTCAGTGAAAAATCGCACTCTCTCTGAAGTTTGCTGTATTCCACCGAGTGTTTAGCTTCACATGTACATATAGGTATTCGGATTCAGATATGACTTATGCATTATTTGCAGCTCTATAGGGATGATGCTTGAATTCAGGATCCACTCAAAACTAGTTCAGTTCAACGAGTTCTCGGAACTATTCCAAACATGCACCGGATTTAGGCAATGCTATGCACTATCATGTTGAAACAAACAGTGCAGAGAGCTCCCGTCAACATGAAAGGAGATTTCTCCAATAAATCCGTCGACCTACCAGGCGAGTGAGTCTCTCTATTGAGTCATTGACAAAGAGGTGAAGGAAATGCATCCAAAGGTTGAACAAAGCTAAATACACATGCTTTCGACACTGTTTGGGACAAAAAGCCACTGTCGACGTCTATATCTTGAAAGTAGCTAAGAATTTCACCTCGTAAAAGGCATAAGACTGACGAAGACGAAAATGATGTACTACAAATAAGAACTGCTGCCAGTGTTGCTATAAGATGCCGAGTTCTGAACCATAGACAGGAAGCTGGAGAAAAGTACAGGATATCCGCTCTTTGTGGTCTTTAAAAGGTGTCCTTGGCCATTGTTTCTAGCATAATATGTCAAGTGTAACCCCCTAGATCCACAAACCTCAAGGCACTTACCAAGATCTAACGACTAGCATGCATAGGGACCACTGGCGCCATTAGGAACACTCCAACCACAGCCCTTAGAACTATATTCGCCCTAATTCCATTAGAGCTCTCCGCGAAAAGTGCCCTACATTTAGAACAATCCAACTTCTGAAAAGCTGGGCGATATGGGCCATCGAAAGATCGCAAGTTGGGTAAAACTGGAAGCTGACTCGAACTATCTCAAAACATCCCCTGACTTCAGCCTTAGCATAAGAATAATCATCTCCTCGGAGTTTTGATTTTCACTAACGACGGGTCAAGAACCGAAGAAGAAGTGGGCTCCAACATCCGGCAGTGTGTTCCAAGCGGAAGTTCTAGCCACCGAGGCAGTCTGAGCATTATTAATGAAGCTATAGACTCTAGGGAAGATTTTGACACATAGACAGTCGAGCTGCTATCAAAGCATTGTGGAAGACCACAGTGGTAAAGTCAAAATTTGTAAAACGTTGTCGTAACAAGCTCAAAATTCTAACCCCGAACCACAACGTAATACTTTGGTTGGTCTTTGAACTCAAAGGTATCCACGGGAACAAAATGGCGGATGAGTAGCCTAGAAAGGGTTCAGAAAAGGACCTATCATTAGTCGATCACTTAGTACTGCCCCGAGAACTTGTCAAATCCAACATAGCACTTGACTTTCAAAGACAAGCTGACGAGAGATGAAGCAAATCTCCAGAAAACTCTGGACAAACATTAGAAAAATAAAAACAGGACACATTCATGGAGATTATCACAGGCCACAACCTACTGGCTGGCGGCCTACCTTAAAAGAATAACAGACGATTTATGAAGAGGCTGCGGAGATACAGTTCACTTTCTATACGAATGCTCAAGTCTAAAGACAAATACATGGAAGATCTGTCTACTTAGCCATCACAAACCATTCTAAAATGCATCACGAATTCGGAATGGTTCAGGGACCAGACCTTTCTTCTTTGCTTTCCGTAAAAATCTGAGTAAAGGCTACGTCATACAAAATGCAGATACCTCTTCAACCTATCTACCTACCTACCTAGAACTTTTCAAATTCTACTGTAGGACTTGTTCGCATGGTCCCTTTAAGGCAATTACTGAACAATCTGATTCGTCTGTCAAAGCTGTGATGATAGATCTTGCCTCTGCACCGCCCCTCTTAACGACGTTAAAGAATGCCTTTTTCGAATTTACTCTTGAAGTGACAACAATGTCGTCGGGATATCCTTGAAATTATGCCTTCGCACCACATTAGCAGTGATAGCACTCCTCTTTTGTGGCAGTCTCTGATCCAAGTTTCCAGGGAAATCGCCTGTACGACTTTCATTAGCTTCCGATAAAGCTGTAGCAAGGATCAAAAGCAGGAAAACAATTATGTAGTTGTTAGGTCTAGATTTACTTGAAAGGCTTAACGACATTTTAGTGGTCTCTTGTCCCGGAACTATATAGCTATCCAAACTTAACTTTCTGACTAAAAAAACAACCACAATCCAAGCTAAACATAAAAGGTAACGTCGAACATGCGTCGAGGCTAGGGCTTCATCGGAAAGGTCAATAAAAGAACAGCTGCCGACAAATAGTCAGTGAATCTTAATCTCATCAACTACATTAGCTCAGATCTATTAAGTGGATGGACGTCAGTTCTGAAGCTATGAGAGTCTTTTAATACCAGTCCACAGAGTCAGGAAACCATGTTAAATCGAACTTCCATTCAAGTTATAGCAGATGCCTGGCTGCTCTATCAAACTGGAAGCATGATGTCCGGGATCAATGATGATAGAAGGCTACTGTGCATCTTGCAGAGATTTATTGATGAACTTTCTGAGTCTGAAATCACACGTGTGCACTTTGTCGTAGTCGGGTGGACAGGGATAATGACCACAAACACTCAAATCTACAATCGTTTCTACTACAAAATTTCCTTGTTCATTCCTACAGACAGTGGGCAACAACTGCTATTGTTTGCTATTCCAATCCAGGCTGGTGGTAGCACAGTCAAAAAGTTAAACTTGTGTTAAATCCTCACGTCCAACTATACACGTTCAACTCTGTTTCAAAAACAAGAAACAGGAGATAAGTAAATTAGAAGGTCCCTGTTGCTGTCACTTTATGCAAATTCCATGCTTCAAACCAAAATGTGAATCAGAATAATTTTGTATTCCTTCCACTTGTACTCAAAGAACTCAAAGTACCTACTCAAAGACTGCCTTGTACTTCTGCTATCCCAGCTGAAAAAGAAAGTACTCAAAGGTTATAGATTTAATTCCATTGCGAGTTGAAACATTATTTTATTGTACCTACAGCACGATGTTGCAAATGAAGAGTAGCATAATTCCCCCCATATTTACACAAGTACCTTCAAATATTTAGTCGACGAAATGTATCGAGAAAAAGGAAAAAGAAAATCCTCTTACAAAAACCTACCCCCCATTTGTTTTCACTCTACGACGCATACCACCCCCAAAAGTCGGCAGAAACCTTTTAGTTTTCCCACTATCGCCATTACCATACAGAACATCCAGGCACTCAGAACTGTTAGCAGAACCTCAAACTATAATTGTATCCACTACTTGCACACATGTGTCTTGGTCACGAGAAACTAGAATAAGGGTAACACATTGCTTTACCACCCCCCAAAGCGTCTAGTGCGCATGTATCCCCACACAAGTGTTGGAAAATATTTAAAAAAAAAAATCCTTACGGCGGGTTATACCTACTACTCCTGCTGAACGCCAATCGTTTGTTTTTTTGTGAAGGTGATTACTCTCATGGACGCCATGTTAGCTTGCTCTTCGTCCATCCCCGAGTGAAACAACCTTCAACGCCGAGAATTATATAATTTATATAACCTCCTACCTGTCCCCATTATTTCATATACCTGTGAGTTTCACCTGTGTCAGGACCAGGACACACACCATCAATCACAACTTCATAACGTTACGTGATAAAAAGATTGCATAATTTACCTGTACCTACCAGGCACCCAGAATGTCTATGGTGTATCGGAATGCTGCAGGACATTCATGTGCCGTTTCGAAAGAAAATAACTCTTGCTTTCCCGGCTGCCCTCCGCCCCCGCCACCCCAAGGACATCCAGCAAGTGGAAAAGAGAAGCAATACAATTTCTAACACGATAGGATATTTCATAACCGGGTCACATAACACCATCACCAGGGATGCTTTCCAAGGAACGGAGCACCATCCTTTCTGAATCTAATGTTTAGAAGGACATTAGAAAAAAAACGAAGAGAATTCATTTTACTATTCAAACGTGCGAAGAATTTTGATATTAGATACTACCAGGCGCACAGGCATCTCCAGCAGGGTTACACACAAAACCCCAGTAGTCCCTGTTAGATGCCACCCCCATATGGTAGATGTTGTGTTTCTTACGCATGTCTCGACTTTTCCCCCAACCCACCATCTAAAACTCATACAAAATGTAAACATTAGCCGCGCCAACAACAGAACACTGCTTCGTCCAGCACATTCCAGATTCAGTGTCCTGGTCGCTGCTGGTAGCCTGGTAGAATAACATTTCTTGAGCTTTGAAGATAGCAAAACGTTTAAAATTCGTTTGAAGTCGCTTAAATTCGTAGAAAATGGTTTCGTTTCATGTGATTATGCTACGAAAAAAGGATCAAAGCTGTTTGTGTATGGCTGGGCCCAAAGCCGGTCCTTTTTCGTGACTCTTTCTCTCTGTTGCGCAAAGCAAATGAAAGTAAACAGACGATCAAAGAGAATAAGAGGGCTTTGATGTACTTCCATTGCATTGAAGAGGCTGCTGCCTTCAAAAGAGGATACGATATCAAAGGATAAACGATTGTCAAGTAGATTAATCGTCGTTACGGGACACACAACATTAAGAGAGAACCCAACAATGGCGGTGAAAGTTGAGTCACCATTGGAATAGGCTAGCAGAAGCAAAGAGAAGTGGTTGGAAATACTTTAATGGGGGGTTTTTCGATGGAATACCGCTGGAGGGTGGAAAAACGTAACAGAAAATGTTTGGTTATTGGCCAAGCAACACATAAACGAAACGAAAATTAAAATGTAACATACATAAGTAGATGAATATGTATGAGGATAACAGAAAACTGAACAAGGTCCTTGGGACGTGGTGGAAAACAGTTTGGTTCTGATAGAGACTGTGAGACATGTGTTCACAAGAAAAACCAACATTAATGCTGGGAAAGTTTGTGGCATTGAATGTGCTAGAAGACGACAAATACATTGCTCTGCCTACATGGGGGTTGGTACATGTTTACTACATTTGTCGTGACGAATTTTTCTTATAACTTGGTTCATGGCCTCCGTCCTTTTCGGTTTATACATTCAGACGTCACTACATGGTTTGTATCACATTCCCTAGTACACATCCATAGGCGTTCAATTGTTTTGCATCCAGTTGAAGCAGTATACACAGCCACAGTGTATTCCACAGCTTGACTTAGACCAGAGAAGGTCCTTTGTGATACCATTTGGATCTGTGATTGCTTCCAGAAAAACTACCCTCAGAACCTGCTGGAGCTTACTATGATGAGCTGCAGGTTACCTCTGCTGGTATCAGCCAGTTTCGTTAAGACTATAGAGGAAGCTAGGTTTTAGAAAGACTTTTTTTCGATCTGAAAGGGTTGGACACGTAAAGAGAAGGTGGAGAATCGTCTCTTCCTTCTTCTCGTTCATAGTACTTCTACAGAAATTGTAATAGAGGAGGCCTTGGTGTTCCTTCCAATGGTCCAGTGTCCCGTTTTAACACCCAATACGGTACTAACAATGAGCCTTTTCTTTCTAATTAGACAGTACGAGCATTTGTTATCCAGCTTGAGCCAGATCTGTTTGGTTGGTCCAGCGTAGGACTCTGTGCCCAGTGTTAGTTAGTTTGGAGAGCTGATCTTTTTTCTGTCGAGTAATGAAGAGCTGATCTCTTTAACGCTTTCGCTCTCCTAGGACCGAGAATAGGCCAAATAAGCCGGGCGTTGTTGTAATAGTCAAGAGGTTGCCATCTATGATTTGCTTTCGGCAAAGCATCGGTGTGCATCGGCAAGCCATCATATCCGGCGGTTTTATTGTTCTTCAGGTTCTTGATAGATCTTTCGACCTCTGTCACAACAGATGGAGTATTTATTCATGGTTCTGCTCTTGCCCTATTGATCGTTTCAGCTAAGTAGATGCCTATTTAGAAGCTATCAGAAGTGCTCCTTGAAAACACTCAGCATATCGGTGTCTGGACTTGATATCGAGTTCTAGTTTCTCTTAAAATCTTCGCATCTTTTTCCGACCTTTGTACTCTTTGATATCCTTGAGCTAGAAAACCATGTTTATCCTATTCTTTGCATCCTAATGTTTGACACTGGCTTGAAACTCTTGATTTGTTACCCTGGTTCACCCATCATAATGAGACTCCTTAATTCGATATTGCCTAGGTCTGCTGTTCCGTCAAAGAAACAGCTATAAAGAATTCTAAAGTTCTTGTTAATAAGAGCGGGACATTTATAAAGCAGGTGACTGACCGATTCAACCTCGTCTTTGTCCCGGAAGCTTCTCCAGTAGTCATTGCAAGAAGCACCAAGTCGTTCTGCATTTGTGTAAATGGAGCATACTGACCCTTTTGGATGCTCCGACAAAGTTGTTACACAGAGAGAGATCCTCTTTTTGTCGACCTAAGATTGAAGGACTTTCGCAGTTGTGCATGTGTCCAATTGGATTCACCTTGCCTACAGCTTTATTGTTAATGCTCCTGTTGAAGATACTAAGAGAGACTCATAGAAGAGATGTATATCCGATACAATCGTGCCATGCTAGCTAACTATCTGCTGCATTAAAATGTGTATCTATGACTTCCCGTGCAGTTCTCTCGAAGCATATGAATCACATATCCTTTCGGGAGCTTCATAGCATAAAATTAGCAGAACCGCCAGCTTTCCCACCAATTTATGTCCAAATATTTGTATAAGACACTCAATCTTGTCCTGGATTCCTTCTCACTCCTAACTTTTAAGTAATTCCAGTAGGATTATCCTCACGTTTCCCAACGATAGCAACAAGTGCTTTCACCTCATACGATGCATCATCCCCTCAAAAGCAAAGAGAAATACTTACTCTCCAAGGGAAAATGGGATTCTAGAGCTACCATTTCCAATTTGGCGCCATTGTCAACAAAGCAAAAACCATCGAATTCCTTCTGCGGTCCTGTTTCCACTCATACCCCACACTCCTTGATACAACCAAACAACGCACCTTTTAACCCCACATTTCCATTCTGGGAAATTTTCTCCATTCCGATACCTTCCTTACAATTCTGATTTCCAATTCAAATCGCGCAATGGCGTCACCAAAAAATTCCACACAAACATTCCAAACATTCCTGTCCGCACATTCCAACGTTCTAACGTTCGAAATTCCTCAAGCAAACTCTGTCCTAGATTTTCTGCGACCTTGTTCGCCATAGAATTCCGTGTTTCCCAACAAATACCAATGGAAATTCCTATCGTCCACGATACCAAGTCAAGGATTTTTTCAAGTACATCAACTCCTCCTTGCCATTCATCGGCTCCCTTTCAATTTATCCATTAGGCATGTTTTTTTCATGGCAAACAATTTCCAAAATGGGATTGGTCCCCGGCCTCCGAAGGGAAAGTCCTTGTGAAGAATTTATCCCCTACAATGTCCGAAGTTCATTATGGTTCTGTAGGTTCCTCCCACTTTATCCACTTTTTTTGCTGGTTGGCCATCAACGCTGACAGTAGCTCCAATGTGCTCCACAAGCTCCACGGCTCCCCCTAGAATTCGACTATCCTCGACCCGGCGATCAGAAATTCCAGCACGTAGTCAACCAAACAATTGCCGTTGATTGGCTCTCACACAAAAAGGAGTAAACAACAAAAATGGGGATTCCTTAAATTTAATGCAATCGGTATATTGTGAGACACACACGTTTTGTGTGTCGACTCTCGACACAATGGAAGAGGATCCTGCCCCATCTTCATCCGATTAAGAACGCCTCGAAGGCTTTAAACTTTTCACTGGAGTTTCCTTAAAGAGCCATCGAAGGGCTTTAATTTACCAGGCAAACAGGATATACTTCAATAATAAGAAATTTTATGAAAACAAAAATTCACTTCAAAGGATAATAAAGGCTTCACAATTAAAAGCAGCAAAAATGTAAACAAAATGGTAACACACACTTCCGTTGAATAAAAAAAACATTCACCAGGATTTTGTTACCAGGTTCACATAAGTCGAGCAACAATTACTCAACAATCCTTAAGTGACATTTTGTAGCAGGGGGAATAAGGACAATTATGTCATGTCATTGACATGTCAAGTCATCAATCTTTTCGTCCATTCTACCAGGAAAGCAGCAGGCCACTGCAGAGGTGTCCTTGGATGTGGAAATTTTAAGCGGCAACTTATGAGCAGCACACAAAGAAGCGCAACATGTGAGCAATTGAGCAACAGCTTCTTTCTCTTTTTCTCTATCGCACTCTGTCACTCGTGCAAGGATGTCGAAAGAAATTTCCATTCTCGTCACACTTCAGCAGGATAACAGCGCGCATAGTAGGCAAATCGTTGTAACAATGTTGCTTAAGGCAGTGAAGAGTGAAAGTTAAATATTACATCGTTGGGTGGATACTCACCACCCATGGAGTGACGTCATATTCTGCTCCTTGCTAGGATTTGCAAAGAAAGGAATGCAGCTTCGACTTGCTGGTTGATTCTTGTCTCCTGGCAACAAGATATTCGAATAGAAATATTAGGAAAAAACAAAACTCTTTCTAAACAGTGGCCCACCCACCGGGTGGGAGTCCTTGCGTGGATGCCAGGACTTAGATTTAGATTTGTCATGTCGCACGGAAAAGTCATTAATTTTCTATTTTTATGTGAAAACAGTCATCTTACTGACGCGACTTTTTCACAGGCAACCAGCTACCCATAGCAGGGTGTGTAGGTATGACGGAGAATGTCCTTATTTCGAGCGAAAGCCACATCAGTTTTCGCGCGCAGAATCGTGATGGATGTGGGTAGCTGTAGTTTCTGCAGATTTTTCGCAGTTTGCTGGCGATTTTGTTTTCCTGTTCGAATTAGGGTTTTGATAAGAATTTTGTGGAATTCCTTTCTCCCTAAGCCGGATTAGGACATGGATATCGTGTGCTGTTTGGTGGGGTGTCCCTATCTCGGGGCTTGTTGGCATCCTAATCCTCTGCTCTCTGTTCACTCTTTCTCTTTTATCTGAACTGAGTCCTTGAGTGTGTGTCTTAAGAGTGTGCTGTGTGGTTGGAATTCAAAAAGAACTCCTGTAGAAATTTGGAACAGGCAAGCAGGGTTGATCGACTGCCGTTGGAATGTTGGAGAAATGACGATTTTCGTTGCTTATGCTTGGTGTGGTATTTTGTTTTTTTTCTTGGGGAGAAAAAATGGAGAAAAAAGGACTCGTACTGTAGTTAAGAGTTGTGGGAGGTACACATACCTCCGAAGGTTAGGTGGTGCGAGGAGAGACCGCAATTGCAACCCTTGGCGGGGGTGGCAAAAAAGGGATTTTGCTGTTAGAAAGTGTATACCATGTGGGTGGAGTGGGTACCCCTATTGGCTGTGGAGCATTTGATGATAGCCTGGTAAGTTTTACAGACCTATCAGTACTCTTTTCATCTATTACAACTCTGCGGAGAGTATTAGAAGTGGTGGTTGGGTTTACTCTTTGCGTTTTATTTTTGCTACTTTGTTACAGGATTCTATGCACATGCAGGGGGTTGGGTTTTTGTTTTCTGTAATTTATGTGGATGTGAATAGGGGGGTGGAAAAATTCAGTGGCGTCTGGGAGAATCTGACCTAGAGAACGAATAAGTTTATGTGGTTTTTTAGTAGAATGTGCCTGAGGGTGGTTGCGAGAGTTGGCATGAAAATAAACAGAATATACAGAGGGTTGGGGGTTAGAGGGATGAGTATAAAATAATGACGTTTGTTTTGAAACTTAAATAAGATATCGTACTGAGTCTGGTCGAGTGCTGGGGGTTGCGGCTTCTACTTTTGTTTGCCTAGGGGGTGGTGGAGAAACACTAATGCGCACTAGAAACAGTCCCGCTCTGTTTCAAGGAGTGTGAGACTTTATCTTATCATTTTTAACCCTTTTTCACATGACACAGTCCACTTCGGGACCGCTTTCACATTACTTCAGAGTGGTGTCGTTTTCTTTACCCACTGGGGACCGGCGTTTTCATATTTTTTTCCTGTTGTGGGTTGACCCTTTCTTCCCGGTGAGGCTTTTCATGAGCCTTATATAGTTTCATGAGGGTATGTTTGGTCTTTTTAGTTTTGAGTACCTTTTCTATGTAAGCGCATACCCAATTCCAATTGTGGACGCTCGTTGAGGTTATAATGGGAATCACTGACTCCAGTGCTCTTCTTTCTGATTCCCATCTGTTTGTGTCGTCCGCTTGAGAGTCGCCGTACTGGCAAGCTGGACTTCTTTTTTTGCCCGTCTTGTAAGAGGTACGCTTTGAAGTAACCATGTCCGGTAAGAAAAAGGGTGAGGTAATAGGTTACCTCACCGTATTTCCGTCCCTTCCATTCAGTAACGTTTAGGATCTGCTTTGTGAGCTCCATCTCTTTTGCTACTACTGTTTGGTGAACTTTTTTGGCTCTTCTATTGCCGCCTTTACTCCAATTTCCATCTTTCTGTCGTACTCGTACACATTACTTCTCTCTACCACTAGGAGGTCGATAGGGGTCACTTCTGTGACTACGAGGATGGCTGGTTCCGACACCGTTCGGTATGAACTTGTGACTCGTAGGGCTAGGCGTTACTGTATTGCCGCCAGTTGCTTCCTGTATTTCTCTTGTTGCAGTGCATCGGCCCATATCTCAGAGTCATACAGGAGAGTGGCGTGACAAATTGTCAGTAGAAACCTTTGTTTGCTGGCTGTGGGACCACCTAAGTTTGCTATTAATCTACTCAACGAAATTGTGACGTTCGCAGCTCGTTCACATGCAGACCTTATCTGTTTCCAGAAGCCTTATCTGCCTTCTCTTCAGTGTCGAATACATTTTTCGCGGCTTCTACTTCCGATGAGTTAGTAGCTTAACCACATGAATATATCCATGGCACACCATATCTACACTAAAGGTTAAGGTACGGAAACAGCACTGCATGAGATAGTTATTGAACCTCAGAGCCGCAGCAACGAGTGCTCTCAGAATCAGCCAGTCAAAGCACTGAGGACCGAATCTGTATGGATATGCTAAGGCACTTAGCAACTATCTTGGCGCTTATCTCAACTTGGACTACACCTTTCCATACTTGGACTCCGAGAGACCTTTCTCGTGAGAGAACAGTGGGAGAACAACGAAGTGTTTGAGGAATCCAAATCCATTTACACCGATGGCTCAAAAATTGACATTGGGTCCTTTTCTCTGAGATGCTAGGACTTAAACTTCTAGGTCACAGCAGCCTTTTTCAGGCGGAGGTTCTAGCAGTAACAAAAGCCACCAAATAAGTGTCAATGCTAACAGTATCACGGGGGAATATCAATATTTACATAGGCAGCCGGCCATAAAAGCAAAAGATGCTACGCAGAGTATATCGGAGCTTGTAAAGTGTTTTCGCGAAGAGCTTAAGGTTCTTGACAAGCAGCAAAATATAAAATTCTGCTGAATCCCTGCTAGACAAAAAGTGACCTCCATTCAAGGTACCAACTAGAGAAGGAGAAGACTGCTGATCTTTAGCTTTCTGTCTTGTGCATTCTGGGTAGCCCACCAAAGTATTCCTTGAACATTAATTTCGGATTCTCATTCTTGATCTACTTCCAGTTCACCAAATCAAGATCGCTTTGCTGGAGTAGCATTGTGTGTTGCCTGAAAGTATGCAGTGTGAGACAAGCTTAAAAAAGGCATGTAAATTCGTAAGGTCAACCATCCCAAAAATTGTATACGAACTTGGTCATTCTAGTCCTGCCTTACGGCGCAGTAACATGGACATAAGACCCTATTCCGAAGAACTATGAAACCTCTACACAAGACAAGCATTGACTCTATCGAAGGGGGATGAAGAAAAATTCTTCTTAGGATATTCGGTCTCGTTTGCGTTGACGGACATTGGAGGATGAGATTCAACAAGGAGACCATACGAACTGTACAACCACATTGACCTTACTTACTTACTTACTTAGGTGACGTTACAGTTCGGGGTGAGCCTGGGCCTCAACCAACAAGTTTCTCCAGTTAGCCCGGTCCTAAGCTCCAAGTTTGTTGAGGTCCCCTTACACTCGTGCGCGCCAACTTGAGCGAGGTCTTGCTCTACTACGTTCGAATCCAACTCAGAGGGATAATCATACATTCTGTAGCGCAAGAAAGAGGAGAAGAACCTCAACCCATTTTATATGCTGAGCCGCTCTGTCATAGCTGAGGACTAAGTTAATTGGAGAGACTAGCTGTTGACGGTCAGGTTCACCCCGGACTAGAAAAGGAAAGGAAAGTAAGACATTCGAGTTTAAAAAGTTTCCCAGGCAGAGTGATTATTATTTAAAGACTTTTGAACCTACCGACGCATCCTTACTCTAGCCTTACAGTACACTGTGTGCATTACAATAAATCAAAATACAAAACTATAATAGCCAAGTTGTCATGAACGGCTTTGGGAGTCAAACATGCTGTCAAGAAATAATTAATCTTGCTCTAGTCTTATTCCATGAAGAACCTTAAATTTTTGTAAAAGTAAATCCTTCCGTCGTCCTTCCTTTCATAACACTGTCAACAACCATTAATTTCTCATAAATAAACTAATGATGTCCTTTCAACAAAAACCACAAAAGAACTACAATTTCGTCAAGTATCAAGGATTACCTTCGCAAGCCATCGACATTCACTTTTTATCAGGACGACAACAGAAGAAAGGAAAACACAAAAAAAAAAAACACGGAAACGTCTGCGGCATATTTTTTGTTATCCTGGCTGGATGAAACGAAAAAAAAACTCACCCCTCACGAATCGAAATTCCTGCACTCCTATTTTTTATTCATCATTCCTGCACAGAGGCAGATCCTTCAAAACACCCACATCAGTTTTCAGTCAAGGTACGTATAATCTACGCACTGATTATAGCACCCTTAGCGGCATGTGCGTCTAAGGACAATCGCATTTCGTTCCTTTTTTTTTGTGGCGACTTTTAATTTTTTTTTGGTTGTTCACCTCTCCCAGGATGAAACTGAGAGTAGCGCACACTTTCGTTGGGTAAAAAATGATAAAAGCAAAAAATCCTTGAGGAAGTAAATCGCAATGTAATGGACCAGTTGGTTCCTTTTTAAGGGTGTGTGCCATAAGGTAAAGATTCAATGTGCGCACGCGTTTTTTATTCATATTGTTGTGGTTTTTTCGTTTCAATCTCTTGGAGATATTTGAGATGATTGAGGCGCGTGCCAATATTAAGAAAGGAAGCGTCCACATGCTATTTTATTACGCATTGTGTTGTGGTTCACCGTGTGTTTTTTTAGATTTCATTTGCGTAGGAAAATAGTTTATAGAAATACATTTTTTTATGTAGAGAATCGAAGCATCTGGAGTCCTTGCGATAGCATCTGACCACGGAACCACAAATCGTTTTCATTTTTCCATCAGTGAAAGTGAAATGGATCGATTTACAATCTAATTGGGGAACAGGATCCTTTATCTTATTGATGTGGCAATAGAGGGACATTGGGTCTGTCCTCAATGAAAGTATATGTGAATGTATGTGTCGTTTTAGAAGGTTTTTCCCCCTATAAGTCACCAGGTCTTGACGGAGTTTAACCGATTATGCTTCAAAGCGACAAAGCGGATTTGGCCACGGCTGGATCCGAAACGCTTTAAGAATGTAATTTCTCTCAACAGATCGCTTATCAGATCCGTAATAGGTTTCGAAACTAAGCTGAATTCAAGGAACACCTGATATCAGAACCACAGAAGTACTACAATCGAGTTCGACAGAAGCTCTCAACGTACTCCTAAGCAACCTGTCCCTGGACTTATTTATCAAATTCATCGATTCGTGTGGTGCAATTAGACTCAGAGAATCTGAGTTCTGGTCCACCAAACCATTTGGTCACAGCAGTGCTCTTGATCTGCTGCTTAGGTCTTACTACTTCCTCCTCGATACTCGAAGTCAGGACGACTCTGGACAAGAAGCAATGGAAAAATAATTCACTTCTCTCGATACGATATGACACTTCATATAAGTACACAGAAACCTTTCTACGTAGAGGTCCGATTGCAGAACCTTCTGTTGAAGGGCCACTCAAGTTTGATTGGTTAAAGTAGAGTAATTAGACGAATTATTGCAACAAAACGTTTACTCTAGAGCTTCCAGAAATGGATCGAGATTTTGGAGAACAGTTGGTGGTGAACGAGCTTTTAAGGTGGAGCTTATAGTTCCAGAAGTAGTATGTCGAAAGGAGGATTATCAACATGTTCCAAACCTTTTTTTTTAAAGTCATTCATGGAGATCAGAAGTCCACACGAAAGAGAGCAGAATGAAGCACCGAACAGCCTCTGATACGAAAAAGGAATAATGACCGAAACGTTAGGCTTGGAACTTTAACAGATTACAATTTGAATAGTCCAACGACTTGCAGAGGAACTAGACTAGACTAAATGTAACTGGCGTGAGAAACTGTGATATGAAGGTACCTATATGTTTGCATGGAATTCGAAATGTGACTGAAGAGTCTTAAAAAAGACAACAATATCCTTCAGTTGGCTTAAAGTGAAAAGGCGTAGGTGTCGCGTCCTCCTCAAAACTTATAACATTTTTCCCATTTCGCCTATAGCATTTCTTCGTAAACGACGTCTGTGGTTGGCTTAGCTACTGAGTGAGCTGACTCTAGAGCCAGAAACATAGAATTTATCATTTGGAAAGCAGTCCTCCCGCAAGTCTTCCCCATTCACACAAGCATTCCATAGCCTTATTATGGATGTGAGCAATTTCAGGACAGAGGCTGCCAGTCAAATCTTCCACAAGGGGCACGATGAAGCTTAATTGTGAAAGGATACTAAGTGTAGAATAAAGGATGTTGTTATGTTATGTTATTGTGATCGAAAGGGTTGTTCATGGCCATTGGCCTTGTTGTTTTCTACATAATTATATTTTGCCTTCCCCTAAGTTTTTCTTAATGAATTGTGTCACTCCAGAAGATGTCCTTGGATGGATGGCAGCAAGCTTTTCCATCGAAACAAGATCCCCGCCAAGAATTCGTTTTCTAAGTTGAAAGAGAGCTGGGCACTCCATTAGGATGTGTAGAGAGGTCTATTTAGTCTTAAGACAGTCTACAGCTTGAATATGTTGCAAGATTAGTGCAATGTAGATGTTTGTTCAGGCAGCAGTGTCCGCTGAGGAATCCAATTAGGGTTCTAAAGATGTTCCTATCGAGATTCCTAATGAGACTAGATTTTTTCAGTGAAGGTATCGGAACATCCTTGCCTTGGTGTATTGAGCCAGTACTCTCTGGATTCTTGCATGCAGATACCTTTTGCATGTCTTGCGAAAAGTGAACACGGGGACAAGTGAACTCATTGTTAGAGTCCCCGTAAGTGTTGAGGATATGTATAACGGCGACAACAATCCAAATTTTGATGTCAGGCGTGATTGCACGAAAGATGCATTTTTATTGCGGAAGCCGGAGATGATCACGACCAGGTCATTGGCATTACTTTGGGTCAAGAGGCCAGAAATATTGGTGTTTTATAGCAGATGGTCAATAATTATGGAACTTCATGGCGCTTCTATATGCACATAATACCAAGCTGAACTTTCTAGGGAAAGTTAAGATGTGACTGCAGTCCAAAAGGCTTAGAAATGACATTGCTCCAGCTAAGAGAGTTTTCGAATCTCAGTCTCAGGCAAGGGAATACTAGGAACTTCTTCTTTTCATTTTAAAAACAAGCAACCTAGGAATCTGGTACCAAGAATGGAAAGCTACCATGTCTCAAGAAGCATTTCTTCACAAATCTTCTTCACAAGCCTAGTTCAGCTCCAAATTATGGCACCAAGTTCAATTCCACGGCTTTCTGCATCATACAAGCTCTTTTAGCTTTTTAAAGTTCCAACTACAGTCTCAATGCTGACGAATCTTCATACACTGCCTACACTGTCCACCAGTCCTACTATGATGCACTACAAATCAAAATGAACCAAAATCCGACCGATAAGTACCCACCCATCGCATGCAGCTCCTCCGAATAACTTAGCAATCTCGGTGAGAGAAACAATTAATTTAATGGGCAACTCAACGGAATGTATCTCACACCGATTCGGAGAAAAACTGAATCACTTGGGATCCTCCTGCCTCAACCTATGCCAATGAAATTAAGGTTCTTCCCTGTGCACGAAAATGCACAACAAGACGACATCAATGAAGCCAGTTGTCGGTGCTCCGCCACCCGCACTGCCACCGATAATAATGATAATAAATTTTATTTCCGTGCCTCAGGCGATGGAGGATGGTATTCGCGTCTCGCGTGTCAAGCTCAGTCGATGTACGAGTTCAGATTTTTTATTTTTTTCTTCTTCTTCTTCTTCTTCTCATACTGCTCACCCTTGGTTGCGCTTCCCCTTGGCTGCTACCTCTTACTTGCTCTTGATTGTTTGTTATTATTGTTGCTAGTCACTACTACCGAGAAGCCGCTTTCACTTTCGGTGAAATTAATGCCCGTCATGGGGTTAAAAACCTCGATTTCCACCACTTTCCAGCCCCACCATTGGCTTCGCCATCCACCCCATCATTATGGTGCTGGTATTATGTGTCTCTTTAATCGCACACACTTACATATGTACATACACAACTTCATTGGATTGTTGTTGTGCTCAACTCTCTAGGGTTGGTCCGGGGGGATGAGGCAAGCAATTTGTTAAGCTAGTTAGCGCTGCACAGCTTTCTACTTCGTTAAGTTCCCAAGAAATATAGGAAACCGAGTTTCGCCTTCCTGGCGTGCATCGGACCCATCATCACTCTCTATGGCCGGCCGTCGTCGTCGTCATTATCATCATCATCATCCACGTTGTCGTCTTTGTCGTCAGTTTATGAGCCAAACGATTTGTTCCCAGTCGTAATAATTCGAGTTTAATGGGAAATTTGTCGACTTTAGGCGGGGGGAGGCTCACATGCATACCCGTCGACGACGATGTCAAGAGAAAGAGAAGAACTTGACACTTTGTTGGAAGTCGAGTCGAGTGGTTGCGGCGGCGGCGGCGGCGCAATGGCTGCAGAGCGACATCAGCCAACTAAGTTGCAATCGCTGGCACTGTATATGCGTTTCGGTTGATGATAATGAAGAAATGGAACTGCTGCCGTCCACACAGAGATCTGTCATTGTCTCAAATTAGCGGAAGTTATCATTAAGAGTTCGCTTGATTGGAGGGAAGTATCAATTGAAGAAGTTGATACACTGTCAAGCTAGTGTGTGGCAATTAGATGAGGATGACCCTTATTGTGAGGTTTTGTGATTTTAGAGACGCGTAAAGCAAGATTGAAGGGGAAGTCTTTTAATTAATTTCAATTAAAAGGGATTGTGGACTGGAACTTGTGTGTTCATATATTGCACATGCATAAGTAGGCTTATCTGTAGATAGACAGAAGAAACAAAGAGATTTGGGACTTACTGGTTTCCTGTCGTTTGACGGTGTGTATATCTATGCTAAACATAAACAAAGTGAAAGCTTAAGTTTGATTATGGGAATTTTTGAGTGAAGACCGGTGTAATGAATGGACAGAGATTCAAGAAAGAAGACATAAGTATCAGGGAATGTGTCAGAAAGAAGTTATCCATAAGTGAAATTTGCAAACACTTCTCATGGATCGAGAAGAGGTAAGCGTATATCATGCTCAACACAGGAAAGCCAACCGTAAACTGCCATTGTCCAGAGTTGTTACAGCGACAATCCTATTTTTTTTTGGGCCGAGGTCATGAGTATTAAAGCATACAAACCAAACAGTGTGAAGCTTGAGTCAAAGAATGCCTCCTAGCAGCTAAACAGGAAAGTTCCTACGTAGCCAACCATAGAATTGATGGAAGGCAAGACAAGCCTTTCCCAAAAAGAATGGTAAGCCTAAGAGAAAAGCAAATGAACACACCGGCTTTCACTTGAATTCCAAAAAATGGATTGATAGACGCCACGGAGAACCACAAGGTAATGGCTTAAACCTTCTGTGCTGTAAGCAAGACATTCAAAAGGTCTTTGCATGCAGAAATCCAGAGAAGCCTGGCTTAATACACCAGAACAAGCTTGCTCAAGCCCAGCTAGCAAATCGAGAAAATCCAGTTTCATTGTGAATCTCGATAAGAACAACTTTGGAGCCTTAATCGGATTCCTCAGCGGCCACTGCAGTCTGAACAAATATTTACACCGCATGAACCTTGCAACGGCAATACAAGAACAAAAGATACAACAAAGAATATGCTGTCTACCAAAAACCGATCCGTCGAACACCGTCTAGGTCAAAACCTTACAATTGACAGCTATAACTTTGAGGTAGTGAAGAAGTTTATCTACCGCGGGGCAAACATATTCATAAACGACACCCTAGTGTCTGCGGTTTGTCCAAACAACTAGGGTCCAAACTCCTAACTCGAAGGACCAAAATCATGCTCTACAAAATCCTGATCTTGCCAGTCCTGCTTTATGGAGCTGAATGCTGGACGATAAGTAAGCCAGCGGAGCAGATCTTGGGATCCTCCGAAAGAAAAATCCTACGTCGAATATTTGGTCCAGTCTGCGAGGAGGGAGAATAGAGGAGAAGATATAACCACGAACTCTACGAGCTGTACAAAGATGTGGATGTAGTCTGGAAGGCAAAAATCCGTCGACTGCAGTGGCTCGGCCACATCGAACGAATGGATGAGAATGCTCCAGCTAAAAGGATCTTCGAGTCCCAGCCACCTGGTTCACAAAGAAGAGGAAGACCGAATCTCCGTTTTAAAGATCAGGCAATCACGGACGCCAGAAACCTTGGTCTAGTAAACTGGAAGCAGCGTGCCCGGGACTGTAAAGGATGGGAAGCGGCTTTCGTTCAGGCTCAGACCCTCCAAGCTGGCCTGATAAGTAAGTAAGTGAGTGAACCTAGCAACAGTTTTAATCTACAGACTTTGTCTTTAGTGGAAAAAGACCTCTGTACACATCCTAATGGGATGCCCAGCCCTCTTTCAACTCGAAAAGCGAATTCTTGGTGGCGAAGTTATTTCCAGCTTGTTTTTATCCACACATAGAAGTTCCCTAACTTCCTGACATCTTCCGGAGTGAAACAACTCATGTAGGTAGGTAGATTAAAGAGGTGGATGCATCGCGTGGTGTAGCCTTCACTGGTAATTCTGAAAAGAAACTGCACTGCCAACGACTGTGAACAAACATAGCAAAACATTAGTACGACCTAACTAGGACCTTTTGTAGATTAATACCTTGTAGGGCATTATGCAAATTCCGTGACATTACTCTCTGTCATCTAGGCCAAGTTTCCGGGCATCAGCGGTTTGATGATCTTTTAACTAGATTTCAGGTCTTTCTTGTCATCTGGACTCTGGTGGAGCAATGCGGTTCATGACTCTTTTTTTTAACGTCCGAGTCATTGTAGTCCACAAGATTCAGTTTTTCGCACTACATCTAGTCCGGAATGGACACAGAACTAAATATTCAAAGAAGCAACTTTTCCGCTTTCCTGCTCCAGAGTCCAGCACTGGGAAGCGGTGCTGCACTTAAGTGCAGATCCAAAAAAAGGTAGAGAATACAGGACCAGTTTGTATTCGGTTGGAAGATTGAATTTGCTTAGCCTTTTCTGAGTTCCAGGACTCATCGGGATTACCGGAAATGAGTTCTCAGATGAGCTTGCTGGGCAAGGTTCACAGAAGAATTTCTCCTGCCCTGAGCCCACGTTAGATTTGCTCGTTTCTTGGGTTGGGGGTTTTAGAAAACACAATTGTAGGTGGCATGACTCTCTAGGATGCATGCAGAGTAATCGGATACTTCCCGCTGTCTGTAGAAGTCTGCGGCATTTTGGCTGTCTCTCAGCAGAAAAGATACAGACAACTCATTGACGTTATGACGGGATACTACGCCTTTGCCAAACATCACTATCTGTGACGCTTGTGGAGAGGGCGACGACACTATGGAAAACTTACTATGTAATTGTTCTGCCTTTACTCGTATCAGGTGACAGACTTTTGGGGCTGACTAAGCTTCTTATCACCAAAGTTCTTACTCGACTATCTTAGGAAGACGATGAAAACATATTGAAAGGATTGTACCTTCTGGTAGTACAATTTGTTTTTGTATCCGAGTGCTCCAGCCTGGTGTTCCAACACCCCGACTGGGGGGGAAAAACGCGTGGTAAAAGAAGACACTGTAATGTTTTATTTTTCGTTGTGCCCATCGTTATTCACGACTGAGAGGGACATACAGAGACACAGAAAGAAAGAAAGGTTTATGAAGACGGTGACCGTGGATTATATGAGAAAATAAGTCGTGTAGAAGGTAGGAAAGACGCTTTGCTACATTAACGTGTTTGTCACATCCATCAGAAGATCTTTAAGTTCTAAATTTTCCCCATGGCTGACTTGCTGAAGTAGCTCACATAAGGTGTCCATCCACACCATCAACTCCGACTGAAGAGTTCTTCATGTCACGCAGGAGTGTTTTCCTTCCATTACCATCTTATTGTCGAAAATGGACCTAAAGCTGTTAGAATTTCAACTTCCTAGGTGTCACTTGTAGTTGATGATAGTTGGAGTAGGCCATGTCAACCTTTGTATCGAATGACTGACTAAGTTGATGTCCTCTAAAACACAGTAAGCCAAAACCTGGTTTAAATTTTTGCTCCAAAGTGTCTAGTATAGGCTCTCGTGGTTTCGATAGAATTTAATTCTTTATCTATCAACTATGCAACGTAGGCATTGAGTGACTAGGCACATAAAGGCAATCCATGCCTAACCGCACGTACATATCTTCACCCACAAAGCGTCGAAATTTTCCGAAAACGAACAATGAACAGCGACCAACATTATCCATACACGTGTAACCACTTAAGCTAGCTTCCAGCAGTTCAAAGTCCATGCAGAGAGCTGCACACGTGTATGCACTTAGGTACTCATTGCCTCCCCAAACCTCCCAAAACCAAAATATTTATCTCCATGCAACGTTTGTCTGAACAAAACTCATTACGGTGTTGACTACACCTACGCGGCTTAATGTGGCAGCATTAAGCTTCTCTCACAGCCTACCGTAGGCATGTAACAAACGCTCTTTTGTCGAAAAAAAAAAGTTCAAAGACCTTTAAGTTGATGACTGAGCTTGTTCCACGTGTTGACCTCAATTCACGTGTCTGTCTACTGGTTTGTCAGTTTCGAAAATTTCAATTGCTAGATACAAATGCATCTGAAAGCTAGTCATACAAGTTGTACATGTTCTTGATTCTCTGTCGTTCGTATCCGATCAAGTTCATACACAGGTGACGTTAAACCTTTCTCCATCTCAACACACAGAGTTCAGAGAAAAACGTAGCTCGAGCTTAAGTCGGGGTAAAGCTGGCGTGTTTCACCCATTAGTTCAGTGAGATGTCAAAGAGAGGGTGACATTAATTGCATTCGTCTCTCTTAGTTCATTATCAGAGTACCCACGTGGTCAAGTTACTTTTACTCTCTTATCTGCATTACTAACACAGGTAAATATAAATGGCCGCCCTCCAAATGTGTTTTCTTCCTCTTATCACCCATCCATTCGGGATATAGGACTGTTTGAACTGATCGCACTCTCTAAGTACCCGTACTCTTCCAACGAAAACACCTTTCGCTCTTTACCTTCACTAGCGTGGAGTGGATTGGATAGATGACGATTGCAGAGAGTTGTTGTCTATGCAAGAAGAGCTTAAGAGCACCAAAATGGGGTGGAGGAGGTGTGTGTGCTTTGTGGGGAAATGAAAAACAATTTTTATATTCACATCGCAGCGAGTTCATTCAACCTCGCCCCAGTGAACTTAGTTGAGGTTATTTTTACTCATTTACTTCTTCTTCTTGTTGTTGCTTGTTCATGCTTTCGTTGTTGTTGGTGTTGTTGGTGCTGGTGGTGGTGGTGGTGGTGGTGAAACATAAGTCATGCTCTGTATGGGTGCATGCCATCAATTTCTTTGCTGGCGGTTGCCATCCGCTCGGTCTCCACCACCCTTTTGCCATAATGATTCCCACACCGGTTGGTGTTGAGGTTTATTCCATCCGAAGAGAGCAACTGACAGAGAGAGAAAGAGATCTGGCTGTTGGTGGTTATGTTCAGTTTTCATTTGATTTTTGTTTTTGTATCTTTTGAAGCACGAATGGATGGATTAAGACCTGAGCTGAGCCTCAAGTACTCGATTCAAGTCGTCTTGGGGATGTGGAGAGTTTTGGGATTGAAAGTTTTTTTTTTTTTTTGTTTGTTGTCTTTCGATGACAAGCTCTGGTGATGGCTTGGATGGCTTATTTTGGTGGTGTTAAGTTGTGTTTGGATTCTTTTTTTTCGTTTCTTTGTCGAATCCGGAAGAATTTGAATCGTGTCAATTATGCTAAGTGGAGAGCAAAGGAAAAAAAAGAAAAATACAACAACGACTTGGACAACGATGTAGTGAGTGGTTTTCATGGGTTACACTTTTTGAAACTGGGGGTAGCCTAGGGAGTGATTAAGTGTTGGACGGTTATCTTAATGATTTCTCTTTCGGTTGGCTTTTCTTGTCTTGATTGTTGTGTAAGGTAGATAAGATGAAATTTTTTTATTTTTATTTTTTGAATACTAATTGGCGATATTGTCAGTTGATAAGTGGACATGGCAGGGAAGATAAGATGTCGTTACAAGATGCTTAAACAGATTTCGATTGATCGGGATGAGATGTCCGACGAGGCAAGCGAATGAATTCAAGTTGTAAATCAAGTTTGTTACCTATAATCACCTTGTTGTGCAAGCATTGATTGACCACTTCCATCGATTGAACTAATCAAATGGAAAGATATTTGTTGGATACGAACTGTGTGCGGTGAAATTTTACGAACTTTTGTTTACATATACCACTGTCTTCAAAGACGCCTCCAATTGCAGCTAGAAAGACCAAGGTTTCGAGGAATCTGTGCTGTAGACGAAGTCGGTCAGGAAGAATGAGAACCGCAGGGTATCATAGTTAACCCCTCTTCTTTTTCTATGAACTCAGTCGATTGTCTTCCGACAATTATTAGCAAGCTGAGTAACACTGATCTTTTGGGGAGAATTCAGAGGTAAGATTGCGTCTGTAAAAACGAGTGCTTTAAGAAGAAATCCCACAGTTGCCCTGGAGACAGTTTTCCACTTGTTTCCTATTGGTTTCTATGACGAAATGAGCTACTTCCGGAATCCTTTACTCAAATTATGCTACAAAAACAAATATTTGGCGCAACACCTCTTAAGCAATACAAGCTGCACGACAAAGTATGTGAAGTAATTGAGGGAGAAAGATGGCTCCGAGGGATCAAACATTATTGTGCTTTCGTAAAACTCAACGTCAAGAACGTGTTCAACTCAGCTGACTACAGCGCATAGCGTCCTACAGGTTACAAACTATCTACTGTGTGTAATAGCCATCTACTTCAAAGACAGAACCCTCTACTACTTCACGGAAGAAGAACGGAAGGAGTATATGATTACGGGAGGAGCTCCACAAGGGTCAGTTCTGGGACCAATTCTGTCTACGATGCCATCATAAGTATCCGTAGAAAAGTGGAAGTCTTAACCATACGGGACGCTGAGTTCATCATAGAGTCGAAGCCGTACATCAAGAACCTGAGAATGGTACTGGACCATATAATCAGCTTCAGGGACCGCCTAACGTACGGACCTATAGTTTTACTGCCATCTCCGGACGGCGGATTGAGAACCTTTTTCATGACGGAGGATTGTCATTGCCTGCCAAGAGGTAGTGCCGAAAGCTACTTTTGGTTGTTTTGCTGTAGCTGGAACGTGTGTCCTCTCGCTTATCAGTCCGCTTGAGGCAACTGCAGATCAGACGAACTTATAAACGAAGGGGCAGCTCAGAAATGTTTTTAAAAGGAAAGTTTCGTCCTGAAAATGAAGCCATATGAATGGCAAATAGCAGATGGAACGATATCAATACTTGTCTTTTGTCGAGGCACATCCATGCTAGGCTGAATCTAAAGAGAATGATAAAACTTCGGCCTAGGATCTCTCTAGGTATTCTACTAGAATAGGCTTCCCTTCCAATGATTTATGCAGAAGCCGAAGTGACGAGGAGTAGAAAGAAACAGTAATTTAGCTTTTATGCACCTTCCCTAACCTATAAAGATCACAGGGTCCAAATGATTCTTCCCATAGCCTCTTGACACAAAGGATTTTGATAGGAAACTCTGAAGCAGAAGCACTATAATGCAACTATTTTATATCTTCCAACCATAGACAGCCGGTATCCGAAGGAGTTAGGTCAACCTTATTGAGATGGAAGTTTATTTAGCAGTGTCCAGTGGTTAAGTTCAACTTTGAGAGCTTCTCAAGCAGCATAAATGGCATTTTCAGGCCTTCTGCTTTTGCTCCCGTAGGAATAAGATAAGATAAGGTTTGGTTTGATGTTTAGCGGCCCAAAGCGCTGGTGTACATCCGCTTTACATACTATTCAGACTAAGTTCGTCTTTGTATCTCCTCTTTCAAGGATTTTCCCATCAAAACAACCAAGGACAACCTCGTCCCTTCCTAACCGCGTCCATGTCGAGTCAAAGAGCAGAACTGAGATTGTTAGGAACTTGTATAGATTCACTTTGGTGGTTCAAGATAAGGCTTTGCCTTCTTAGCTCCAAGAACCAGCGATTGCCAAGAGTTATTCTGCGTTCGATCTTAGCGCTGGTGTCGTTGTCCCTTTCACTTTTATTCACATTAATGGAAAACTTTCCTCTCAACATGATCTAGAAAAAACATTTTGCAAACCTCGATCAACTATTGCGGTTCTCAGTAGACCAATGGCCTGAGATGACCCTCAATTACTTGCGCAACAGAACTCATGCAAAATAGATATCCACCGGACATCCATCCGCAATTTGGTGCTGTTAGCATACGAGTATCTCTGGTAAATAAATGAATAAAATCCGAGCACCGTATCACCGGCACCGTGCTGTCAAACATGCACGTCAATCTGAATTTGAATTCAAATTCAGATTAATACGGTACATATACCGCTGGTGTTGGAGTCCATGTCCTGCATTTATGCGAGAATTATTCTCCGTACAGTGCGGGTTCATTGCCCGTCCTCTTTTGCACAACCTCGACTGGTTGTGGTTTAGACTGATTTGTGCGATTATGACAGTTGCTTAGCATGGACCTCCACCATTATTGTAAGGAAGGTTTGCAACATCCTTGATGGAGATATTTCAAGTTTTTTTTAAAGAAAACATATGTCATAGGCTGGGTTAACGTCAGCCGTAATGGGGGTATAATCCAAGCGTAGGTTGGTAGGTAGATAGAGGTGTCGGCTCAACAGAACCCAAGTAGCACTAGGATGTCCCTTTGTGTGAAATGGTTACTGATGTGTGATGTTGAAGATGTGAGACAGTCGGTGCCTAGATCCAGCCTGTGGAGTTTAGAAAACGGATTAGATCTCGAGATGTCGTTGAGGTCGTCGAAGAATGGTGCTTTAGTGCACGAAGTTTTGCTAGTGCCGGACATTTGCAGAGGAAATGGCAGAGAGTTTCCTGCTCATTTTCGTTTTAGCAGCTGCGTCAGTGAGGGTTTTATGGTCTCCAATTGGTCAATGCCCCGTGGTTATCGGCGTAACTCTGGCGCAGGTCCTCCTATAATGAATGCGAGCACAATTTCACTTTTTTATTTGGATCGAATGGATTAGAAATTCAAATTCGTTGGACTATTTCGGGAGCGATAATGTGCAAATTTTATCTATTGTTGCTAGATCAAGCTGTGGTCCGACGATGGTGTGAAGTCCACGTGTTCTCGAGCTTGTAAAGTGCAACGAACGGTGGAAATCAATTGAATGGATACACATGTTTCAGACTTTGAACCGATAGGGTTAGGTGACTGGTTAATTCATTCTTGAGGTGTATGCCATGCGAGTTGTTTACGTAAAATGCTAAATACCGGATGAATTACAAACAAGGCCTGCGTGATCTCTGTCGTGTTTCAAAGATCGTCGAATATTTGGTCCCACATGGGAAGAGGATGAATGGAATGGAAGATGTACCACCGTCAACTCTATGAGCTGTTTGAAGATGTGGATGTAGTGCAAGAAGCCAAAATACGTCGAGCAGATGGATAGTAAGTTATTCCGAGAGGATATTCAAATCACATCCCTCAGGTGCGAGACGATGAGGAGGACCGAAGTTATCGCGGGTTTCGCATCTGGTGAACTGGAATCAATGTGCTTGGGGTGCTACGCATCTAGTCGTGTCTAACCATTTCATTGGTAGAACTAACTACTACCTCGCACTACATTGTGGCCATTTCTATCGCAACCTATTAGTTCCTTTTCTTTTTCCTTGCAGCCTTCTACAAGAGACTTGATATCTCTTGAGGTTGTAGTGAGTCATAGAAATCATATATAGAGCTTCTGCAAAGACACCAGCATCCACTCCCACTCTCATTTACAAATCTGAGTTAAGATCGGACATAGAAGGTGGCGATTTATCTGTCGAGTCCTTTTAGCCCTTTTTTTGGGCCGATGTTCGCGCATGAGAGTTGTAAAAACATATATTTTCCCAAATTCACTTAATTTCTATGGGAAACCTTGCAAACGACTGGTGTGGATCACATAGTCACGGAGTTCATCCCGTCTGGTATAGGATTTTTCTGGCCCTTTTGAGGAACATGTTATGCCTTCTTCACGCTGCCAACTGTCTCTGACTCTTATTTCAGGCGTCAGTTTGCCGACTGTTTTAACAACTTTCTAACATAACGAATCCGAATGAGTTTACGCTGTATTCAGTTGCTCCTCCATCTTGATATGATTACAGATCCCCATACCTCTTTCGTGAATAGTGAATGTCATTCAAAGACCAATACAATGCGTCCACATATCACTCATCCATCTTCCGTCCTCCATTCCATTGTCAATGTGCAAAGAAACATCTCCAACAATCTCTCATACTTTTACCGAAGCCGCAAAGACCATCGCCAACACTTACTCGATAATTGAATTGTGTTTGGCCCGAGAAGCCTTATCCCAATTGATGTCAAAGAAATTAGCGACAAGACGACATGGTATTCACTCCACAAACTGCGTTAATTTTTACCTCAGAACCATCCAATTGTCACTTCCGCAAAAAAAAAAAAAAAAAAAACAAGAGCCAACCCAGCTTCGCCGATGGCGACCTAATTTTCGTTCGCATTTCTGGAAAATCCATGAAAAAAAGATACAAAATCTGCAAAATTAAAAAAAAAAAAAAAAGAAATTCAAATTGGGAACAACAAACTCTGCGAATCTGTTTTCGTAACCAGTCCAGTGAGCATCTCTCTCAGAATATGGGTCACATGCGAGTTAGAGTTGTGTTGTGGTAGGGTGTTCGCCGACACGGTGTGTGCGAGTGCCGTTAACACAATATCATCGTTCTTAATATCTCAACCCCCTGCGGGCGCACCACTCTCTTCACTAATGATGACGGCGACGACGACGACGGCCAACAAACCAGAGAAGCGGCGGCGGCGGAATCTCAGCAAATTTTCAAAACAAACAAACGCTAAGCGATTGGACACAAGACCCACGGAAGCCCAACGTGCAAAGTCTGACTCATCATCTACGTCGGTGGTGGGTCATTATAAAATTTGATTACCTACCTACCTCTGTGGGTAGTAGGTAAGGTATGGTGCTTGGCGGAGCTAAAATCTAGGCCACGGTAAAAGTCATTTCATTTCAAAGTGCACAAGGGACACGACCAAAGCGAAGAATGAAGAATCGCTAATGCATGCGAACTTCATTCCAGAATGCCAATGAGGAAATGCCATTGGGGATATTTTTCATTGAAATACACACGCACGTGGGTACTCTCGGTGTGTGCCCCCGAACTGATCGAACTCTGTCGCCCACCTCTTGTTGGTAAAGGACCCCACCATCTGCATAGTAATGCGGCGCTGGGACCATGCCATGCATACAAAGAGACTGAAACTCTGGATGCATTCCCATTCCCATTGCCATTCCAATTCCCATTCCCACAGCCGGCCGGCCAGTGTCTTGAAGGAGGAGTTGGACTGGTTCCAGCTTGGGTTGTGGTTAACGACAACCGCGATGCTGATGATGATGATGGCAGTGATGGTATGTGGTACCAACACGTACCAAGAACCAAGAGTCCACCATCGATGAAGATAATGATGATGGTCGCTTGGGTGCCTGGTTAGATGAGCTTCTTATGTCGGGAGGGTGCAAGCGCACAAGACTCTAATAGTGTTTAGCATAAAGCATGAGTCAATCGGTATTCAGATACAGCAAACCCTGGCTTTGCGTTGACTTTTTTGTGTGCATCTTCTCTTCCTGATATTGACCTAAATTTAGGTCACTCGAACGTTGAGTGTGCAGCAATAAAAGAAGGAATCATCCTGTGGCATTTATTAGTCAGCTCTTTACAGTTCGACTATTCCGTTCTTCTGTTGGTTCTTCTTGTGTGCTTCTTCAATGTTTTTCGTCTTCGCAAATGTTGTTTGTTTCTCCATGTGATCGGTCTTATTCATGGTTATTGGCCGTTTAGGTTTTATAATGGTCACTTATGAGCTCCAGGAACCGTTACTGAATCGTCAGTAATGTCATTTTGAACAATATGGTAATGGAGGAGAATGGTCCTTAAGTGCATGACCAATGGATGACCGGTTTTAAGAGATGGGTGACTGGGATGATTGTGCATGACTTTAACGACGGAAATATGGAAAAAGGTTGTGTCGAGAGGTTACAAAGAATTCACTTAAGATCATATCACTGTCGATAAGGGCTTGAAGGTGCTGCCAAAGTGTCAATGGCAACTCACAAATCTACATTTAGCAAAAGAGACATCAAAAGCCTGAGGGACGGCTTTGATCATTTAATTGGATAAAAGTACCTACAATACCTGCAAACTGGTTCAAGTTTCAGCAAAAGAAAAAAGAAAAGAAGGAAACAACAAACTTCTGGGAGTCATGAAAAAGCTTTTCAATCGCCGTTTGGAGTCGGCAAGAAAAACTGTAAGTCATTGCCAGACTTGACCCTATACGGATTGTTTTAAGACTTAGAGTGGATCCAAAGTAAATACGTTTCCCATCAAGCTGGTAGGTCTGGATACAATGTTGTTCTTAGAAGCTGGGCCTTCTTGGCTAGACCTTGGCCCTATACGGATTGTTTTAAGACCTAGAGTGGATCCAAAGTAAATACGTTTCCCATCAAGGTGGTAGGTTTGGATACAAACTTGTTCTTAGAAGCTGGGCCTTCTTGGCTAGACCTTGGCCCTATACGGATTGTTTAAAGACCTAGAGTGGATCCAAAGTAAATACGTTTGCCATCAAGCTGGTAGGTTTGGATACAAACTTATTCCTAGAAGCTGGGTCTTCTTGTCAGTTTGTGTCCAGAAAGGAAGCCCTTAAAGATTCATAGCTAAGATTTGTTTAGATTATTATAAGAATTAGCACTTGGCGACCATTATGCTAACCTTCTTCATACCTGGGAACGATTTTCGAAGCTTGCTTCTCTTAATTTCCTCTTACTTCTGTAGACTTTCTCGGATCATATGTATATCCCGTGTCCAATAAGAACGTCTTCTGGTATTCCTTAGGTCTTGTTGCCTCTTCAGAGGCATTGTATTGTATTGTACAATGGGGCATTAAAAAGGGAAAGATCCATTATGTAAAATGACAGCTCAAAGAAGCCGGCATTAGATGAAATAATCTGTTCTGCGCGGTTTCAGTTCATTCACCTAGAATATGTTGTGCCTTCTCTTTTACTACTCCGCAGATATCTGTAACCGATACGCCTTTCTTGTGAAGATGGTATCTAGGTGGGCACTGATAAGTCAGGTATAAGCTTGACTTTAACTTGGGTTGATGAACTTTTTCGCTTATCTCAGGCCTTTTCCTTTGGTCCAATATTCAGCGAGGTTTTCGGCTTCTCATTGCATTATTTCGGAGTAGAAATTGCTAGGGTAGGTGATATTCCAAAATAAGGCACAGATCTAATGAGCGATAAGCAATTCTTCTCCCTAGACAGTCGGCCCATTTATTTTTCTCAAAGTCTTCATGCACTGCGATCAAGGCCACTGCGACTCTATTTGAGATTCGAGCAGATTGAAGCAGTCCAAGATGAGCTTCCACCCTATCGTGTAGGCGTTTGGGAAAACTGAGTGGGGCCTGACTGTTTAAAAAATTATAAAGTTTTCTCTGAAGCCATTCTGTTCTACGCTGCGTAGAAGCCTTTAGGGTTTACATGACCCATCGCCCCAATAAAGTGTTCTCTTCATCTTCTGATCTCAATCGATCCGGTTAGTCGTCTGTTGCAAGTTAGTCGAGTTACAGCTGATCTTGAGCAGGCATTGTGTTCGCTCAATATAACTTCAGTGAAAGGGTCTGTCTACTAACTCCTAGCTGTTGTCATTTTGGTCTCCAAAGCTTCATTCGAGGATTCTCTTATGGCCTAACACAGTCATGTTCGGCAACTGAATAGGTTCCAACATATAAAAAGGTTCACAAACAGAGCTATAAGATGCTCAACTGCAAGGATGTCTATCCTGTTATTGAATGAATCAAAGTCCAATGGATGGTACTGCATCCACGATGCCTGTTTTTTCTTATAGTCATTCAGGAGCGTCCTGGCTTTATGAAAACTTGTTGCCACCGACATATTGACCTTATGCCTGCCGAGCTCTTCTTACGCCAATTCTGAGCTTATTCCTCAGAAGCTCAATGCCTTTAACCGCAGGGTCTTGAATCCACTTCGTGTGGGTAAGTCCCTAAAAGATGATCAGAATTTCAATGGCTTATTATTCTTGGTAAAGGTCCCAGCCTGTGTCTTCAGTAGTCTAGCTGTGCATAAGACTAATTCTAGTGCTCCTTAGTGCTTAGTTTTACAGCGACGATCATTCGTTCTTCAACGCAAGTGATAGTCAGATGATCTTCTTCAAGCTTTAACTAAAAATGTCTTCTACACAGACGGTTCTAGCTCCGCAAGTGGTACTTAAGATAGTTGTTGCCTTTGGGTGACTGTCCTCCAAAGGGATGTCTTTGTCATACTGTGGGTTGCTAAATGGATAATTAGGGAGATATGGTGTAGTGAAGCATCAGCATCAGCAGTGACAGCTTGACTGTTGGCACTTGAGGTCCTTACAAATCACTCAAAGAGTGTTCTAGAATGAAAGAGTGAACTAAATAGCTTTTTTAAATGGAGCAGTGGAACGTCAGGTCACAAAATGTTTCAGGCTTTAGGCGGCCAGTAACTGGCATAAGCTCAGCGAAATGTATGCACTAGATCGACTCTCATATGGCAATGGCTTTGCTTCATAAAGAGAGGTGGTCTAGCTTAAATTTCTGTAGAACCACTGTGACTGAATGGGACTGATTTCTTCACAACCGGAGGAGGAAGGACAAGATATAATGCATCAGGCATCACATAGCCAACGTGGGAATCATTGAGGACCCAATGTGTATGTCTTGTGTTAAAAGCGACGATATAATGGAGTATTGTCTTTGTCAGTGTCCTCCTTTCGGTATCGATATCGCGAGAATGTACACAGTTCAATCTATTTCGCTAAAAATAATGTCTATGATTAAGAAGAAGCAAGTTCCTTTTTTCCAACCTACAGAATCTCGGGTATACTGGACGAGGAACTGTGTCAAATTCCTTACTCACGAAGATTTTCCTTACAATTAACCATTACTAACCGCAAAAACATCAAACACATCCCTAAAAACAAAAAATACTAAGCATTCTTCCAACTTCACCAGGACTAAACTAAAATGACCAGCTAATGATGTCCCTTAAACCCTATTACAACCACATGCAGTGACCACACAAAACTACCAAAAACCTTTCTTAACACCGCAAAGCCACACAAACCTTAAATCAATATTTAAAAATCTACTTTGCCAATTGTAAGATCAAAGGACACCATTTTCACCATTTTCAGCATCAGCAGGTTGTTCCATTGAAAAGGATTATGCATGCAAAGGGCAACAAACAAATAGCACATGACACACAGCCTTCGAACAGTGGCAGATAGGAGACAGAGAGAGCCTTTGTTTTCGAAATAAAATCTAAAGTTAATCCTTAAATTAATGAACTGTGATGTCCTGTGGAACAGGATGACCACATGCAAAATAAAATTCGTAGGCGTTGGTGTACCGGTCAGGTTTTGGGTTTCCTAATGATTCTTTAAGGAAATATTTCACACCTTTCGTCCTTTTTTTTGTAGGAATTTTGAAATCTGCAAAAAAAAAATGTAATTTTTTTACAATGTTCCTCCTATCGAAAGGATCAAGTTATCACGTGAAAATAAAGGATGCATGTTTGTTACATCTGTTGTCAAGATCCTTTTTCATTCACCTGGAAAGTGATTACATCCTTGAGTTTCTGTTTTTTTTTTTTTCAAATAAAATCAAAAGGAAACATAAATCTAATCCTTTTTCCGATCAGTCAAAGTGAAAATCCAAAAGAAAAGGGTTGCATGTGTGTCCTTTCTGTACAAATGTCATGAGCCAAAGTAAAGTAAACGATGAAAAAGGATAAAAAAAATAAGCGCGTGCTAAGCACGTGTAAATTGGTTTTCCTTTTTAAAAATCGAAATCAAATTTCATCAGGATAATAAAAACATCTCCTTTGTTATCCTTTGAAGAGTTTTTTTTTGCTTTTTTGTCGTTTTGTCAAAAAAAAAATTTTGTCGGCAGGACAACCGACAGCAACGGCGCTTACCATGTTTACATTTACATATTCGGCGCTAAAAGGAAGCAGCAGACGACGGTATTTGTAGGGATTTACATGTTTGATGATCCTTGAAGAGATGTTTATTTATTTCGATGTTTGCATGCGTTTAAGTAGCGGACCACACCGTTACCTTTTTAAAGAAATGAAAATTATTGTTCCTTTTTCGATTTCTTCCGCTTTAAATAATTAAAATTGCATTCACAGTCTGTCAGGAAATTGAAAGGTACCTAACAGGATCCCTTCTCGGATCCTTCCGACTGCTGGGGTCGGTGCAACTGCTGTTTTGTTGATTTTTCACGTAAAATGTAAAATGATGCGCCACGTCAGGACTATGATGCAACACACTACGCACACCCTAGTGAGAGTGAATTAGAATACACCTAATGAAATTAAAAGGAGGGACACCTTTGTTGTGAATAGGTGAGAGCAGCATACGCAAATGCTGCAATGCAAATAAATGGAAATTTTAACGGTGTGAGGGGATCCTTGAACTTTCCAAATGACTAATGTGGGGGAATTCCTTGGTTTTCCATTGAAATGCATTAGCATTCATCGGGATCGATGATACTCTCACTTAATTGATGTCGTTAGGGAGCAGAAGGAACAACTGATGGTTTAAGCATCTGTAGACTTGTATATGATGTCATGAAGGAAGCAAATAAAGGACAATGTCAATTCTGTCAGAAAATTAAGAGTTTCAAAGACTTTTTTTAGGTGGCTCTGCATATTGATGGTTTTAAGATTAATTTGAGTCCCACTTCCTGCACAGGTTAAGACTGATGCGAAGAAATGAGATTACCTCACCCAGGATTTCTTTCACAAACGAATGAGACGGTTTTTTAATGCCAAAACAGGAATCGAAGGCTCAACTTGCCACAAAAGGTTCTTCAGAAAGGTACATAAGTGCTGAACCCTTCTGCTGCATCCCTACTTCCGCGTTCAGAACGAGTCTAGACAGCTGGGAAAAAACCGAACTACTATCCTACTGGAACAACAGACAAGCTAAGAGGGCCATCTGACCCCTGAATAGAACCACTAAAAATGTTCTTAATCACAAAAGGGACGATATAAGAAAGGCTTGCCGCCTTCCTCACCAGTCCACTGCAGCCTCAGATATCACTTATATAAATTAAATATAGTTCAGGAATCTCTGCTTAAAGGAAGATGAATCAGCGGGACACGAACTATGTCAGTGCGTGGCTATCTGCAGAGTCGGGAAGCGGTTTCCCCACAAAGATTTCCTAACACGGGAGGGCATTCGTAATGCCTCGACTGAAGACATCCTCAACTTCATTAGGAAGATAGAGGATCTCCTTGTCTAACTGGCTTCAGGCACAATAGATCTTTCAGGTCGCAGTATCATATGCATCGGTCGCAGAGCCTTAACAATAATAATAATAAATAATAATCTATTATAGCAGGGTTTCTATGCAAAGGTTCTTCAGCGGGTTGCAATGCCACGACATTTAAGGACCTCAATATTCAGATGGGAAAGCATCTGGCGGTGTTTGGAGCAAGAACTTGGTTAACCAAATAGTCAGCGATCAACATCGACTCGGAGACTCAGTCACCAGTCTTAGAAAAGACTGCTTAAATATTTGCCAATCACATGTTCTTTTATTCGAGAGGTCTAAGCACTAATCACAGGCAAGCAACCGCAGTGAAACAGTGTACGAAGCAGTGCTCTAAAGAATGGCCAGAATGGCTTACGAAGCCTGCGAACGAAGGAAACAGAAGACCACCGCGTTCTAGGAATAAATAGAAGCAGTGTTACTTTGCGGATCTTGCTGATCAGTTTTATCAAAGGTTTAACAAAGATACCACGCCCATATAGAAGCCTTCAGAGATGAAGCGAGAAGACCCTTATTCAGTAAAGGGGCTTCTTCAGACTAAAATTTGCTTAGTCTTATATGTGTCTGTGGACACAGCGGGTTCACTTATCAATTTCCCAGGCATGGTTCAAAGGAGAACTGCTCTGGCAATGAACTTACGTTAGGTATGCCCGTTCTATCCTATATTTTAGCAAACACAACTGTAGGTGGCATGATTTTCCAGAATGCAGACAGACTAAAGAGATACCTACTTTCCGATGTCTGTAAGAAGTCCGCAGCGTTCTTGCTGTCTCTCAGCTGTCTCTCTTGAGCGACGGAATAACAAATCCTATTGCCAAGACTTCATTTGAATTTCAGAGCGTAGATTCAGTAGAAGGCTAGATATGAAGACAGTAGAAGGCTTGATATGAAGAACTGGAAACAACGTCCCTACTACCGGCTTGGATAGAACGCAACAATGCCTCAGATAGAGTCTCTCTATGGTTTGGAAGCCTATCAAGTAAGTAAATAGGCATTCGCTAACCGATCCTTAAAACTTCGTGAACGTTTTGTAGAAGATTCAGGCAGGCATGGCAGGCATGCCATTCGAATAGGAGTCATTTCCAACGATTTCTGTAGCAACTACAACTCATAGGCATCTGTTCAGCATTAGCTACCCTAAGTAGCTGACATACGTTGTAAAAAAAAAGTCCACTCTCAAATCAAAATACTTCAGGTGGTAGGTAGGTAGGTAGGTAGAAGTGGCTGAAACTGGTAAGCCTGCCAGAGACACAAGTAGCGCGGATGCGCCGTTTTGATACCACAATTCACCTGACCTGAGTGTTGATGGGCGCTTCAAGTGGTACCAAAACAAAATAAATTACGGTTCGCTTCCTAAGTACAACAAGTCTTTGCAACAGTAGGGTCCGATTATTTATATTAAGCACCCTGTCCGTTGTTTGAGGGAGATTGTAACAGTCATCCTCTCAACTTTATTAATCACAAGCATCTGGCTTTTATCTACACAAATTCAACATCTTTAGCTCGTGCAAGCTTTACCTGAATTGAATCAGTCTCCATAACCGGACTCTCATAACCGTCCCGACTATCTCGATTTGGCCAGGACAGCCACCTTACCGAACGTAACCAAACTTAAGTCTCAAAAAAGTTTTTCGATTTAAAATATCAAACTTGTGCTATAAAATTTCAAAGAAGAGTCGGAAATCTTTGCAAGAGGATGGGACATATTGTTATGATCCAGGACGGGGCCGCGGAGGCATCTCGGTGCATGCGAAGGGAACGACAGCACGCTCGCGGTTGCACGGCTAGGCTCGACCGACGGGGTAGTTCTTGTCCTCTTCCAACATACACCACCTGTTCAAACACTTTAAACTCGCAATATGTGGACATTTTGAACTGTATTTTGGTGAAAGACGCAAAATTAATATTTTCAAGGACACATTTCCAAGGAAGGCGTCTTATTTCTCGTTTTTGGTGATGTCTGTCGGTCAATAAGATCGTATTATGTGATGGTTTCGGACTTCTTACTACGGGGGCCTTGGAGAAAAACATTCGTCAATAAATGGAAAACTTGACACCAGAGTCTTGAGAGAAATGATGAAAAATGCCATAAAAAGGGCTTACTAACGTCTTCTTTTCCTTTGGAAAGCAAGAACAGCAGTTGAGGCAGGCTTTACCTAAGTATCATACGCTAATTGAAGAGATAAAATAGAGAAGAGCCTTAAGAATGAAGTAGTCTGTATGTTTTTGGAACTTTTTTTCCATGAATCTTCATCTCAGCCAAAATCAATTTTGTTTCTCATCCCATCCAAAAATAGAACACCTTGTTCGTAATTTTACACCGAAAAGTTCAATTCAGACATGACCCCTTCTTCAAGCGCGTATCCAAAACGTTAAATGAACAAGTTAAGAACCTTCAAAAGCCTTTTTCCCGTATAAAACACACACAAAATGGGAGGAAAAAAACAAAAAAGAAAACTTTAAATTAAATTGCAATTAAACCCGAACCCTGACCAAAAATCCGTGAGAGCCGTAATGGGTGGGGTTTCCCCTCCTTCAATTCCACTTTGTAAGATACCACCACGAAAGGTTCTTGTCCGCTAAAGAAAGTAGGTTAACCGTTATGGGGAAAAGAAAACACAAAAGAAGTCATATCACCTATAGGACGATAGCCAACAAGATTGAAAGAAAAGAAAGAAGTAACGTCAAACGGTTATAATTTATGGCCCACATCATTCTTGTTCTTTTTCGGGGAATTTGACAGACTGCCTCACCGCCGCGCCGCTGGCCAGGAGAGATAAGTATGCATCGGATTGCGATACGATACGTTGCTGTGTTTTGCGGTGTCAATAGTCGAAGCTCCAGAGGTGTAAGTTAAAATCGATTGCAGTTTTCTTTTATTTTCGCTTCCTAACTTAACAGGGATCTAGGAGAAGTTGACAGGAAGGGCAATGAAGAAATCATTAAGACTTCAAGTCGTATGACGTATGAGGTGTCATTGGATAACTTAGTTGAAGTGAAAATCAGAAAAAAAATCTGGTGGAACAAACAAACAAACCAACAAACTCCAGGAGCTCTACCAAAAGCTAATAAACCATAACGGTCTTAGTAAGAAAGAGGAACTGTGAAATGAAGTCAAGTTCGAGATGGCAAGGAAGACTTAATATTTGTTTTTAAAAGAAAGTGCTCCTGGATGCCAGAGAAAGTCTAACAATCTAGGAGCATCTTAGGCGGACACCCTTCACGTTTTAAGACTCAGCCAAGTGTTATGCTTGCAAACAAATTCCTTCCATTAGAACAATTGTCTCTTCAACTTCCTTGTTCGCTGATGGGATAGCCTCCACTTCGTTCACTGTCACATTTAGAAATCTAGTGCGCTTCTCGATAGCGTTTTAGTGGATGAGGTTTTGGAGCTGTGGCACCTTCCACTGGCGAAAATCACAAATTTAAACATCCTAACGTAAATCTTCGTAACGTGAATGATTGGCTTGCATAGGAACTACAAGTGTGATTAGAACAACATTTTTAAATAAAGAAAGTGGCGCTCCGCTTCCAAGAATCTAACCTTTGGAATAGGGTCTGATTGAACACCAAGCAATCACCAGATGAGCAAACATTGAAGCCAAAACAGACCGGTCTCTGAATACAGCCTAAGCTTCGAACTCAAATTTCTCTCCAGAGAGAGCTAGATCAAAGAAGAGATCATAAGCCACAAGTCCATTTTTACGGATGGGTCTTACAGAGCCTGTATGATCAACGCATTAGAACCGAACATCGCATCGTCGATAAGTCTTCCAAATCATAGCAGTGCATTTCAGACTTCACGAGAACTATCCCAGCAGGCCCTCCCAAGAAGATAAAGACAAGCAGCCATTCACAATAATTAGATCCAAAATCGTGAAACGTTGCAACGACGAGCTCAAGCCCCTTTCTGCTTACCATAACGTTACACTTAGCAGAGGATGTGTAGACGTAGATGCTGAGGAAGACACATTCCACTTCTTATACGAATGGCGCAACCACAGCAGAAATTGAAAGTCAGCCATCTTAAAACACTTCTTCAATGATTGGGACGAATCATCAACCAAGCTATTGAAAAACATCCTAAAAATCCTTCGGAACTCGGGTTGGTTCTGGGAGGCAAGTCAATAATAATAATCCTTGTTCCATTATTTTGGAGATCCCACACCGGGGAATGCAATGGATTCTCAAGAATCCGACTAAGGCTGCAGCTTATATGCTACAGCCACCCCTACAACAAAGCCTAACCTTACCTCCTACCGTTCAACTGTTTTGATAATTCGGCATCTTTCATTCAGATGTACCCTTCTTTTATTGGTCTGTACTCCACATGTGTGCTATGGGCTGAAGGCTTCCATTTGACTGTTTTTTACATTTCAAATAACCCATTTGGACTTGGCTGGTAACTTCTCCATTATGCGCGTTATGCTTTCACAGGCTACGGATATGACTTTGAAAACTATGCTAAGGATATTGTCAGATCTTTACTTACTTAAATCATTTCATCTCTTAAGGGTCATTGAGTGTCAACAACGCTTATGCAATGCGCTCTCCAGCTCATTCTGACAGACCTCCAGTCTTCCTTTGCTGAGCCACATTTGCTCACTGCAAGCTGCTCTTCTGATTGACTGTATGATTGGATTCCATTACATGATCCACGACCACTTCCTTCGCCGTTTTGTGATGTCTACTGGTTGCTCGTCTCAGGGGGAAATGTAGGTTCGAGATGGGGTTTGACTAGAAAATCCTTAGTATAATAATGAAGAACATTTTGCAGATTTGGGGTCTAAGAAGATAGTCGTACTTTCTGGTTGTCGAAGCTCCTATTCAGCAATATTATTACGTTTAGCTTTCGATGCGCAAAATAACCACTGTTACCGCTACTACCCATCAGCTTCGGTTTGCAGGTTAAAATTCCCATGTGAAAGTTGGCAGATATAGTGAGTGAAGTCCAGATGTTGATGAGATAAGATGTCACAGAAAACATTCCTGGCCGAGAACAACAGTGGTGATAGTATGCAACCTTGTCGTACCCCTTCTTGTAGTTAAAAATCCTTCGAACTTCTACCATGGTGTAGAACCAAACTATTGATAATAGATCTTGTCATATTCCCCAGGGATACCGAATTCAGTGTATGGTTGTCATATGATCTTCATCAACAATCTGATGCCTTATCTTGACAACTTGAAGCTATAACTTTTGAGAACATTAATCAGACTTCCGAACTACAGTAGAGCTGCTCAAATGCTTGTTTAAGGAGTAACGAGATCCTTCAACTTAATTTCTCATGGTACCCATGGGACAAACTAATTAGGAAAGTGACTGGAGCTAACAAAACTCTCTTAACAAATGATTGATGCAAGGTTAAGGTTTAAGTGAGTAAAAGTTTGACGAGACAGAACAGATATTACGTGTTAGCGATGATAGCTTATCAACAAAGTGGTTGCGGTGCCAACGAAGCACGTATTCTAGTCCCCTGCACTTTCTATATGAAAGGACCAAGTATGGATTCCTGAGAAACACTACTAATTATAAGTAGAAACAGAACATAGTTCAAGGACTGGAAAAAAGAAAGGAGAGCTTGAAGCTTGAGTCCAATTTTTCCCCATTTTCGTTGACAATATAGAGCAATAGAGCCTTTCTAGAGCCCTGTTTCAATTCAAAATTCTATTTTACGCAAGATGGTTGATAGTTCCTTACCAGTGATTGCATCTGCCTAAATGATTCTACACTTTCCTTTGAAAATCCTTGAAGGAGTTCATATATAACAATACATAACCAATAGCCATCATAGGCGGAGTATAATCCCATTAATATCTCATCCAAAATGATCACTCCTTTTTCCAGAACATTAAACAGAAAAAAAAAAAATTCAAGAAGGAATCGAAATAAATAAAAACTCCTCCAAGTTAGAAGAATCTTATGGCAAAGAAAAAGAAACAGAAAATGAAACCTTTCAACCAACAGCCGTCAGGATCCTATAGAATAGTAAATAGGTTCCGATCACCTCCATCATCATCATCATCATCACCATCATCATCATCATCATGATCGTCTTCATCGTCGTCATCAGCCACCATCCGAGCATATACCCTTGAACCAATAAGCGTCCACATCGTCCAGCCTCGTGCTACCTGAGGCAATGAACGATACCTGCATATTAAAATGTTAACCTATTATCACGGATATAGGTTAACAAAAGAAACTCCAAAGATACCCACCCTCTTCGGTTGTTGTGTACGTTCAGACAGGCCTATCGTCTATCTATGAAGCCGTCGTCGTCGTTGCTACTCGCCGGTAGACAGATGTTTTGTAGAAGGGATATCTTATGCTTCTATATAAACTCACACATACACTTCTGTTTTGCAAAAAAAGGTACTGCAATCCCTCTCTCTTGGTTGATGTAGATACGCACAAAGGTACAAAAATCATAGAAATGTACCTTTATCAAGGAAATTCCAGGTGAAAATTGTAAAAAAAAAAAACCAACACCATCATAATGTATCCAAAGAGAGGCGTATTTCCATAAGAGAAACGTTTCAGTTTCACAAATCACACACCTGCTGTTCAACACCATATGGGGGTGTATGCGTGTATGCTCTTAAACGCAACCGATCATATGTTTCACTAATACACAACCAAATCACTCTGTTATTGTTTTTCTCTTCTCTTCAATAATAAAAACTGCCACCAATACAACAATCGACGGCATTAGGATTTAAGCTCCCGACTTAACGAAGATCAATTCATAAGATCGACAACGTTCGACAGATCAACATCTAAGGTGCCACAAAAATAATTTATTTTTTTTTTAATTTTTATTTCACGGCAAAAATTAAATACAAAAGTTTTTATTTAAAATTTTCTTTTTAAATTTAAAAATTACAATCGAGTATCTATAACAAATTTGATCGTGAATAAATCCCACAATTGTTTAAAAAAAAACTCAAAAAGTGAACATTTTTAATGGATTTTATATAGTTTATCTATAAACTAGTGTCAGTGACTTCTTTGGCTACGTGATTTAATTAAACGAGATAGTTTTTCTATAACACAACCTCACAAGGACTATAGTGTTTTGTAAAAATTCAAGTAAATCAAAACAATCAATCAATCAAAAATGGCTTTCAATCTTGATCCAACTGGCCAATACTAAAAACAGTGACTTTCACCAATCACAGTGTCAATTTCACTTTGCAACAGAAACAGCAGCAGCAACAGAAGTGTATTTCTTTCAAATACGGGTCAACAACACGACATTAATTTTGACCGATCTTAAATAGAAGTAAGCAGCACACACAACCGTTTTGGTTTTTAAGAAAGTTATTAATTAGTGTTATCAATTAGTGTACTTTTTTTCTTCTTAATTATTTTTACAAGAAAAACTGTTTAAGATGGCTTTTATTTTAGACCCTACTGGTCAGTATTAAGACGACTTTGAAGTTATTTATATTTTTTCTTAACTTTTTTTGAGATATTTTCTATATTTTCTATAAAATTTTACTTAAAATGGTGAAAGTTTTAGATCCCACTGGAACTTATTAATTTTTTAAAACTCCATTTGGAAAATAAAAGAAAAACATTTTTAAATTTCTTTTAGAAATTTTCTAAAAAAAAAACGAATTAAACATGAATATCCTCGATCCTACCGGCACATATCGTCGTCCTAACAACACTAGGACAACAAACAATACAAAAAGAATAAATACCAATTCACATTTAGATCCTACAGGACAATATTAATTAATTGAATTGTGTGTTCGAAAACATTTTCATTTGTAGAAAATGTAAAATTTTGTTTTGTGTGGAAATTTAACAAACATTTTTTTTTTTGAAACAATGAATTGGACATTTTTGAGGACACGTTGGAGAGGTGTTCGTGGCCGCGAGGAGACTTCAAGTTGTCGTCATAGAAGAAAATTATAGACATGAAACTTTTTTTTCTTTTCCTTTTCTTATGCATAAAGATAGGAAAAGAAAATTATTATTCTTTCAATCAAACAAATTCATTATTAGAAGAGAAAAGAAGAAATAATTTAAACATTATATTCATACATTATAACATGTTCTATTTATATATTATTATAGTGTTTTTCTTTTTAATAATTGTATAAAAAAAAAGATGAATTTATATAAAATGAAATAAAAAAATTATTCACTACATCACTTTCTCATTTAATTTTGTACAATCTTTTGAAAATTAATATTGTTTGCCTTATGAAATGTTTAATTTAATTTAAAACAAAAGTATTAAATTAAGTGTCATATTAGAAGAAGTCACCTATGAAAAGTATATTATTATTATTGTATGCTACTATTTTTATTTTATTATACATATGCGCGCAAAATAAAAAAAAATGAAAACAAATATGTATGTATGACTATTAAACTTATGTTAATTTTTAAAAATAAATTTTTTTTTATCAAACATTTTTTTTATATACATATGTATACATATTTTAATTATTTATAGAAAAATGATAAAACTATATGAAAAATTAAAGAATGAAATTTATTTAAAATTTAAAAAAAAATATTGTGTTTGTATTTATCGGAATCCAGCAGACAGTATGGTGCCAATTCTCCTAACATTCACTCGTCACATTGATCTGTTTCCATTGATGCACTTGCTTCTTTTGCTTCATGGAACTCTTTTCACTTTTTTACTTTTGTATGTTGTCCCAGATGGGACGACTCGGATGAAAAATCTTTAGATCTCCTAATGGATACTCACTTCCTAAGCTGCACGGCTATCACTGCCACTTGCTCTGGACAGTTATACACCAATATAGACTTCAACTGACCTGATCCCTGAAAACAAGTTAGTAAGCAGTTTGCAATTTAAACCAGGACCCCGAAGACTAGAGGATCTCGTCAATGAAGCTGTAGAGATGAGGAGGTGGAAGAAACTACAACTCACCGCCTTTGCCACTGTACAGCATCATTTCAATGATAACAGTGGCCTAAGGCAAACACTTATATGTAAGCTCCTATCCTTCGTTAATTCTGGTGGGCATCACAAATGGATTCTAGGTCAAAGTGAGTGCCTCGGGACATCTATCTATCTAACCTAACCAAACTTAAGCACCAGAACCCGACGGTATCTTCTTTCTTCGAGCAGATAACATCTCAAATGCACCTTCTAAGGACAACTTTAGCATGCCTATCAAATGTGTAAATCGGTTGAAATGGTCCTCCACTGTCGCACACAACCGATCGAACAATCCATCGCACTTTAGGAATTTACCACGGTTGCATTCAATAACTTTGAAACTTTCTGGACATTTAATGCTTTGAAAAATCTAAACATTTGCTAATCAGTTTGCTGTGTAGGACAGCACATTCTTAACCTTGCGAGAGCCTGGTGTGGTCCAGCAGAAAATTGTAGTTTAGTAACTTTGATACTACTGCCAACATTTTGTAACGTGTCGCGTGCTTGGTGGGGTCTATAAGGTCCGATGCTCACGCAGACACTTCCAATTTGCACAAACTCGCACGTTACACTAGAGAATTGGAGGGAATTGCCGCCTTAAATTCATAACGTGAAGGATGGAAAGCGGTATTAGTTCAGGCTCAGACCCTCTACGAGTCGCTGGCCTGATAAGCAAGTAAGTAAGTAAGTTTATAACTTCCACTCATGAGCATTTTAAATCACTAACGTACCTATCAAAAGAATTACAAGGCTTTGAAAATGGCTTGGACCTCTAAGACCACACCAGACTCTGGGAAGCTCAATAACAGAGTCATTAAAGTTTCTTTGGTAACAGCTCAACTAGAAAGAAGCCACACCGAGGTACACCTCAAGGAGATCTGCTATTTTCTCTTCTATGAAATTGCGTCCTCAACGAACTGCTGCTGAAGCTTAAGGCCATCGATTATATAGATATACCCCCAGACTCAGGCAAATTTACTTCAATATGCTCTTAGGAAGCTGACCACTTGGACAAACAGCCGTTGCTTTAGTGTCAATTCGTCTAAAATTGAGCTCGTCCTTCACTAAGAACACCAAAACTGCATTCATTATATCACATAAGCTCAACAGTCCGCCAAGACTCATTCTAGTGAAGAAGCTTCTAAACTATTACCTAACGTGCTAAGAAATCTTTTGATGTCCATTATTCGTGGAAGAATTAGGAAATGCGTAAAGAAGCTTAGTAGCCACATTAACACGGCCCTAAGGTTTGAGAAACATTCATTGATTGCTTCGTCCACTGAAAATGACTTCAATATGAGCTACAAATACACGAAACCAGACAGAAGTGCCTGAAGTCACCGCGAAGTCCTTTGCAATGAGTCTATCCCAATTTTTACCTTAAGCAGACAAAGGAGTCAGTGTCGGTGTCTTTTCGGAAGACCTGTGCAGTGAAAGTCTGTCATGTCCCTCTGATTGTGATCGCTTAACAGCACAACGTCACACACTATTGGATTTCTGGTCCAAATGATATTCCAACGAACTTTGCGGTGGATGAACCAATCAGACAAGGCTCCTGGATGAGGAAGGTGAGCTAGAGAGCTGTGTACTGAAGAGTATAGTCTTAATCATGAAGTGCTTGCTATAATCCTAATAGCAGGAGAGACTTGAAAATTATCCACATGGGACCTCTATTTTGAAAGTATCTTCACGTCAATGAAACCAAACGCTGACTGCTGGATTCAGGACTGTTGGATTCTGGAAACATGTGAATGACTTTCCGACCATATTTATAGCTTTTTTTAAGTCATTAAATCAAAGAACGATATTCGTCCATTTGGAGGATTAAATCCCGATTCATTCTGGGTCGATTCAGGAGGAAGCTATTGGAGACTTAATCTTAAAGAGGTTCAAGTTTCAATGATGGCGAAGGAGATTCATACACCAGCCTCGATCATTTTGCCTGTAAACCTGTTGTAAGCTGAGATGTAGGGAGGCGATTCAGTAGGCACAGCAGAGTGAGGTGAGGTCTTATAAGGTTTGAGTTTTGCCAGGTGCATTCCAACATTGATTGATCCAAGACAGCGAATGTGAATTCTCCCGTGTTCCAGACCAAATCGTGTTGTCATGTCAAGCATTTTAGTAGCCTTCAGCAAGACTAACTTTGGATTTCAGTGGCACGAATACCATCTTTAGAAACATGCTTCTATTTCAGCTTCCATTTAGACTGTTAGATAACCTTTGTAACCATCATTCACGTCTTGGACTGAAATGAACGTGGAAGTTATCGATTTGAAAATAGTGATTCCAGTCTACGCGCTGCAGTCTCGTTGAACTTTTAATCTATGAGTGCATATTGCTTACTTGCAAGGCTGTTTTTTGTGAATGTCATACTCTAATTAGGCACTTGTCACTCTTTACCTTACATCAGTTGCAAAGATTTCACAGCTAAGGTGGCTTACTTACACCAAAATCACCATTTAAATTCTAAAGGATATATGACATTGCTAACTTATAGCATGACTAGCTACACGATCGAATTGAAAAGTGATCCATACCTCTGTCTGAAAGTGGAAATGCTACACCTACACAGTATCATAGCATGCGCCAACCACATTTTGACATTGTGACAGTGTACATGATCATTGCCGACCACACTTGGACGTCAACACGTCAAATACCCACTGAATCTATAAACGATCATTTTCATGATCCATTAGGGACACCGCCGCCACCGTCAGTGCCAGCGAAATCCAATGCGATATTTCCCACCTCGGACGCAACTCATACCAACCGTATCTCTGTCCACCACTGTCGGTCTACAAGTATCTATTCTCTACAATCTGCTCGATACAATCCATCCGACTCTTCTTCTCATTACCACCATCACTAGAACCAGCACCACTAGGTGACAAATGACTTAAGTGACAACCTCACACCACAATGCAAAACAAAAAGCCTTCCCAACCGTCCCAACCGCCAGCGGGCACACACCGCAATAAAACGTATCACCTAGCTAACCGGCGCGCGAGTACTCACCAAAGTCGTCTCAACTCGTCTCGCCAGACGGTGACGGAAATTTGTCGTCATCGCCATGAATGCGATTCCAGCAATTCTCAACTACAATCAGCTAAATCGTACACAAGTCGTTGTAACGAGTCTCGGTCGGTAGGTAGGTACTCCCTCCTGCCACTGGTCCCCGTTAAGAACACCACAGGTTCAAGAAAGAAAGTCTTCTCGTACTGCCTGGACTAAGGCTGTGTAATCGCAGATGGAGCAGAGCGGCTCCGGCCACCGCTACAACAACAACATTTAGTTCCCACAATATAAAATCCAATGCATGCGGAAGTAAAAGTTCAATGCTCGTTTCTGCTCCACAAGTGATTAGGTCAATAATAGCACAAAATGGCAATGGCAACATCAACAACTTAGCACAGTAGATACATAGAGCTCTACTCATAGATACTCATACCTGACGAGAGAGCAGTAGTTGTAAATAGTAGCGCCCGATGCACACAGCTACAGCATCTCTCTCGGTTTGTGGGCATACGAGAGCGATTAAAAAAAGAATTGCATTCGAAAGATTTGAATAATGCATCCCATTCGGCGAGCGAGCCCCGATGACAAGCATAAGGATGCAATTACTTGTGTGAGAATGAGTGTGTCAGACGCCTGAGGTACAGAGCGGGACAAATTTCAATTGCATGTCACATTTTTGTCAATAATTCGTATATGTGTGTGTGTGTGTACTGCACATGATCGGTGAGAAAGTCTATAAATTGCAAAAATGTATCGCAAAATAGATAGTTGTGTCGTCGGCCTCTGCAGATACTTTAGAGTGCAATGAGCTTGTCTTTGTCCAAGAAGGTGCCGGCAAATTGTAGTAATTAGGAGATTGAATGTTAAAGATCGTACCGCCTTGTGGTTAAACTTTGATGAAGTAAAAGAGGATCAAGGATCTGAAATATTGTGGTTAAGGGAGCATAAGTCGACTGTAGGTAAGAAGATTAGCTTATTGCGTCGTATGTGTGTTCTAATTGAAGGATAAGGATAAAAGAACAAACAAAGCCCTCATAAACACGCACTATTTTATAAGAGCGGATGGACACCAATGCATCGGCCCGAGAAATGTTCGAATCCACACCTGAGGGACGGTGCTGTAGAAGAAGACTGCGACTCAGGTGGCGCACACAAGTACAAGGAGATCTCAACCAACTTGGCGTGCGAAACTGGTGGCGGCTATATAAACATCGAGCTCGCTGAAGATGCTTGTTGATTGAGAACCAGGACCACTCCGGACTGTAGCGCCATCTGAAATATAGAACAGCTGACGATGCCTTACACAGATTTCAAGAAGCAAACAGGATTGGGAGTTAACATCTACCTTATCTAACCGGCGAATTGGAATCTCAGAACCCATTCTGATGAGCTCATCTGCCCTCGATCCCATGAATGCCCTTATTTCTCAGGATCCAAGTGAGTGATGGTTAGCACTAAGGGACGAAAGCATTTCACGATTTTGGATCAAATTATTGTGGATGTGATGGCTTTGATGGTTGCTTGACTATCTGTACAGATGTCGATGTATCTTCTTGGCAGTCCTAGGGCTCGGTGATTGCTAGAACTTCCCTTGGAACACGCTGCTGTGATTTCGAAGTCTTATCGACTGTGTGATGCTTGGTTCTCATGTGTAGATCCGAGACCCTACTCACACATCCATTTTTTGTTGCATCCATAAAAATAGATATATAATGGGCGTTTATGACATCTTCTACACGTTAAGAAGGGACATTTAAGTTTGAGGTTTTGGCTGGAGTCAGGGATTGGTCAGTTTTGGCTTCAATATTCGCCCATTTCGTGATTGCTTGCTAGCCTTTTAGACCCTTTTTCCAAAGATAAGACCGTTGAAGGCGTAGCACCATTTCCCTTGTGAAAAGATCGACAGGTATTAGCCCCGGCATGATCTCGATGGCTACAGTCGGTGTTGATCAAATTGCACATGTGGTTCCTAAGCAAGCCAATCATTGAATCTTCGTCAGGATGTTTTAATTATTTCTTACGTGGGTCCTATAATTTTGATGACTTTGCCTCGAAATTTAGGAAAAGACTCAATCACATGGGCTAGGTGAGGTTATACGGGTGGCTGCACTTATGTACAGCCTGGAATTTTTAAGTTCTAGGTTCTAGTGGGATTTGTATTGAGTCATCGGCCATTGTCAGATGCATCTCAGAACCCATTGCTGCGAGCTCATCTATCTTTTCATTTTCATGTGTCAGGACCCTTATAAGTGTGACGTTGTAATTGGCGATGAGTGCTTTGAGCTTATCGTGTCAGCGTTTCACAATTCTGGATCTGATCTGATCACAAAGGCTATATGGGCTGAGTAGTGATGCCGACTGCATGGAAAAAGAACCCCTCAAGTGGAACCAAGTTCCAATGAATGAGAACTTCATCCAATTTTCAATATTAAAACTGTTTTATGCGTCACCCATCGAGAGCCAAGGCCTAGCTTCTCACAACCACGAATGGAAGGGACCTACAGTTTTATTGCCGACTTCGAATGGTGGATTGAGAAGCTTTTGTTTTAGACGTCGCACTTCCTTATTTATTTTTTGCGAATACACGTGATCTGTCTAAAAGCCATTGGTTATGCAATTTTCTAAGAGCTTAACTCACATATTGTCACGTAGTACCTGTAACTCCTCTTAATTGGTGATAAGTAGTTAGCCAGTGTTTAAAGGTATCGATTTCACCAATTAGTTGACAATTAAAGAGAAGAAAAAAACTAATTAATTGATCTTCAAAGCATTTATACGCTTCTTACATATCCACACGTCTGACTGTGTTTTCTTGGTACTTCAGTACCTTCCTAACTGTTGATATTTACTAAAGATCAAGAGTATGGAATAACTAACGCATAGATTATGACAAAGTGCAACATTAAGCTGAGTCGGCACTTGACAACACTTGAAATGAAAAGAATGTGACAATAAACAGAAGCCTCTACCTATCGGCTTTACATGAAGCCAAAAACTTGTGTTTTTACGCTGCCTTAGCTTTTTTTTCTTGCCATGCCCTGAAGGGCACATTGCATTGACCATAAGAAACCACAACCCAAAAAAAAAAAAAACACATTCCATAGCCTTGAGGGCTTTGGGGTTACTTCCACGTATGACAGCAAGAATTGTTTACACTGCAAGAACTGTGAGGTATCTTACCTTGGGAAATTGCAAGTACAAAACCCAAGGCAAAACGCGACTTCAAAAACTTCTTGGAAAAGTAAAAATACCCACCAAACACATCAACACACTAACACACACACACACACTTGTACATTTTATTAATGAAGAAAATAATTCGTGCAAAATTATTGGTAGACGCTACACACTCCCTCCACAAGAAACAAGAACCGAGGAAGCAAAAATAAGCCAGAAAGTCTGCTCTCCCGATCCCAAGAGTAGTGTGTATCTCAGGCCTCGGTCTTCGGCATAAATGCGGAAGAATGTACGCCCAGCGTACTTGCAAAACAACAATAAATCAGTGTTTACATGCATGTGACTGTGTGGATACATCTAGATACATCTGTTGGCATATGCGTTGAGCCCCAGTTTCTCATAATTATTGCATTTTTATTGCACAAAAACAGTGTAGAGGAGACCAAGTAGTAAAGAAGGTGAAAGAGATTGCAATGGTAACGTTGAGTTTGCTCTTTGGGAAGAGAATTGTAAATTAAATTTTTCGCAAAGGAAGAGAACTTCTTTAGAACTTGAGAAGATGGGAGGAGTGGAGGAGTACACACTGTCTGTCAAGTGGAATGTTTATAAATAAATAAAAGATTATGTCATAAGCAAATAATGATAATGTGACTACCTCGCATCGGGAATGGGACGGTAGGGCATGGTGATGGTTACTCTGGAGACACATGATCAAGATTACGTTTGGAATTTTAAAACTTGCGTTGCACAGTGGCTGCCAAGAAGAAAAAAGGAAAATTAAATGACAAAAGGGGGGGTTAAGTGGGGTGCATGTGTTCAGTTTTTGAAGATGGGGGTGTTTGAATGAAAATTGTATGTCTTACTCGCTGTTTCAGTTGGGGGTGGAGCTGGGCCTCAGCGGAAAAGCGTCTCCAGGCAGTAAGCTGACTCCAATTACACACGCTTAATTGGTTGAGGTTCTCTTCTAGTTGCATGCGTTAACTGAGTTGTGGTTTTCAGTGTCTCGTGGGTGGATTCGAAGATTTTTCCAGCATTGGTGTCCATCCGATCTATACCACCCAGCCACCTTAGTTGTTGAACCTTCACTCTTCTGTTTATGTCGATATCGCTGTACAGACCGCAATGTTCGTCGTTGTATCTCCTTCTCTCCTCGAAGATAATGTGGTAAAATAAGGTAACATCCCTTGAGTGGCAGTTAGGTTTTCAGTACAAAGTGAACCTTCTTTAAGAAGTTCTACATCTAGAGCTGAAGTTTCGTAAGCGAATTTAAGGAAAGCTTTAAAGAGTCTGGGCTACACGTTACTAAAGCAGCCTTAGGATGAAAATTACCCGCCTAAACTACATAAATTCGTCGGAAAGGGAAAACTTCAGAAAACGTGGATAGTTTTGTCCAAAAAGCATTAGCTCGTGGCCTCTACTTAATTTTAACATCGGAATACCACAAGTAACGCCGAGTTATTAGATCCAGCAGATACGGCAGAAGAGGTCTTAATACCTTTGAGTAAGTGCTCGTGGTGTGGACTAACCAAGTGAAAAATGTTCGGTCTTCGACTAAGTGAGAAGATTTAGACGTTCTGGAAGTCCGAGCTACGTAGTCAGATGGGAAATATTTCGGTATATGATTGGACGGGCTTGGATCGGGCTTGTAGTTATATTCCTTAAATCACTTCACCAAAGGTTCAAGAAGATTCTGTATAAATTCACAGACTAAGACCTGTAAGCCTTCTTTTGCAGAGTCAGCGAAAGCCAATACATAGCTTGGTGTGTACAAAAGACTGACAACATTATGAAACAGCTCGGCAGACCATAAAATGCGGTAATCTTGCTCTTCACTTGTATTGTGAGTGAAAGGACCCTAGAGTTGTTGTTGCCGACTTCAAGTGTCTGATGAAGAAGCTTTCCACAGCAAATTATAAGCTCGATAGATTGTCTTTGTCTGCCGAGTGGTGCGGCCTTAGAAAATTTTAGGTCATTATGCTGAGATTTGAATGTGTGTCCAATCCACTTATCACTCAGCCACGCGACCACACCTTGGCATATGAAATATTGCAGAAACGAATATAGTCTTACAAAAATTTGCTGAAAACTTGTGCCAAAACTTTTACACAAGGCAGAGTTACTTTATTTAACTGCGGCTTAACCTACCTTGTAAAGGAACAATATTGCAAGCCTTTTGCGAAAATCCCACACTTTTCCTTATTTTTTGCCACTCTTTTGAGAGAAACCTTGATAAGCGTTCCTGGATTAGGCCTGAAATTGCTTGGACAGTTTTTTCACTGCACTTTAACACAATATATCTACTCTTCAATGAAAGCCAGTTTGAACCTTCCTGATGAAGGTGAGTTGCTTTTTTTAACTCTGTTAGTACAAAGGAAGATTTAGAGCTTACTCAGTCGAAAACCATGGTGAGCATTTCGACTTTTGGAGACTAATTGCACTGCGAACTATTAATTTTTTGACAAGAAGATGCAGTGAGGTGACTGCAATAATAGGCTCTAGGGATGCCCTGGCACAGATGCCCTAGTTTCTGCGCTCCTACGGCAAACTACTCTTGGAAGTCGTTGAAGTTTGATTATGGTTTACAACGGTCGCGTATATTAACCCTTTGTTCCCGGAGTTGTCACTTCAAATGACACGAACCATCCGACTAATGCACAAAAAATCACTTACAAAGCACTGAAAATTACCCGAAAAAAAAAAAATGTTTACCATTATAAAATGAATAACAGTTCGTAGAAATACACTTGGTTTTACCATGAAACCACTGGAATATAGAGAAAAAATAAGTTAAATAAATTAAGTGTGTGGTTTCGCTGCGAAACCACTAGGAAGCAAAGGGTTAAGCAAGGATTTGGACCCCATACATGCTTCTGCATGGCCACCTTAGCAATTTCGTTTTTTACGTTCGACTTCTGGTTCACAACATTTGATAGTTGGACCGTTGAGAGTAAAAGAACCTATGTGAGTTCAATTTCTTATTTTTAGTGAAGGTTATGACGACGGTTTTGCAGAGTTGATCGAAAGACATGCCTTAACCTCCCTGCGGAGATGGATGTGCTTTTTCAGCTTTCGACGTCACTTTGATCCACGTTTTGATCGTTTAATAATGGTTGCCAAAGCGTTAGTGACATAAGTGCTTGCCCTTGTGGCCCTCCTTCTGATTGGTAATTACACTGTGGAGAGTTTTCCCTCAGGCCCTATCCATTCCATGTCTTACTTCTTAAATTTTGCAGTAATATCTTCTCTATAGCAGCCTGACACTGCCATTAGTTGTTCCTCTGCACTTGGAGAACTATGTGTACCACTGGACGTTCATATCCGAAGGTCGTAATATTTTTTCTCAAACCGAAGTCGTCAACAATTAGTTTTTTCCGTCGGTTTCCAGATGTTGCCGTATACGCTAGCAAGTGAAGCTACGGCGGGACATCTGTACATATGATAGTAATTAAGATTCTAAAGAGTTTAATTCAAGGAATCTTTAAAAGAGTAGCAGAGTAACTGCACCCTGATTTCTAACACTTTAAAGGGCCATTTGGACTACGAAGTGAGGCCGTCATTTAATCGTCAATCTTAAAGTAAAGTGAAAATGACAACTTGCTCCTACTCATTGCCTAGACATACAAACATAAAAACTGAGAATCCGACGACTTGTCGAAAGTTAGGAATATAACTAAGTTGGGCCATGTTATCCAGGAAATCTCTAGGAAAACCCTTCACCCTGAATTACCAATAGAAAACAGACCTCATTCTCGTTTCATTACGATCGATGCTCTTCATCTTAACGACTGTCAAATTGGGGTATCTTTCCTCAAATTCCAACTTAAAAAAAAAGTTACGTATACGCCCTGCTGACCTGAAATCTAAATTCACCTTGTTGACTCCATCACAAGCATAAATATTGATCAAAGAATTTTGTCTAATTTTTCCAGACCATTCGATTAAGAAAATTTCTCTCCACCAACACACATGTACCCTCGGTCAAACAATCTAAGCTCAACCATAAGTCATTCACCTTCGCAAGTTGCCCGTTGGCTTTGAGCAAGCAGCTAAAAAAAAATAAAAAAAAAACATTTCTCTTGCTCTCTCTTTCTCTATCTCTTTCTGTTTCTTGAAGGCAAAATGTAGGTCAAGATACTCACATACAACGTCAATTCAAGCTCGTATCCGTACTTCTACTTTCACTTAGAAAGTTCTCCATCCACTCCGGAGGTGCTGTTTCAAATAAATAAACAAACAACTCGAAGGCTAAGACTTGAACAATTTTCTTTTATTTTTCTTCTCTCTCTTTCATTGTCTCTGTCTTTGTCTCTCTTTCAAAGCAATAATATTCGGTGACATTTTATATTTTCCATCTCAATTGCAGTTCCTTTTACTTTCAAATGGTCAAGCTGCGAGCGAGGCGACGACCAACCCTCTCCCCTGAGATACCGCATAAGTGCTCTTCATTCGCCGCAGAGCACATGCCAAAGGAATTACATGACACACGCACACACACATACACTCACTCGAGTGGGGTTTGCAAAAAACCAGAAAAAAAAAAAAAAAAAACGAAGAATTGGCGAAGAAATAATCGCAAATTGACGCATCGATGGTAGCGCGCTGTTAACATGACAGCGAGCGGACGGACGGATTAGTTACAAAACAATCAAATTACCAGCTATTCGCACGTCGCGTTCACTTTCTATGGACATAGACAGCGCCAGGCCAGAGTGCCAGTGCCAGCAGCCATCAACCGTCGTCGCTCCATAACAATTCACGGGAAGTGCGGAGTCATCGGACAAGTGGTAAACATCGTTTTGATGACGATGGGTGAAATCTCATTCAGAGCTGACCCAAAACTGGTCCTAGTCGTGATGCTGCTGAGACTGATTGTTGTTTCGCTGAATGGATTTCACTGTCAGCTGTAAGATTTGCGAACGAAATGTGTATGTAGTGCCTACATCCGATAGTTTTGCTTGGGTAAAGTGAAATCTAGGGAAATTCAAGAGACGAATCATAAGATGAATCACAAGAGCTGTTTTAGAAGGAGTACATTACAATGAAAGTTAACAGTAAAAGCATTTAGCATCTAGCTGTTTGGTAATGAAAATTACTTTCTAAGTCATAGAACAAGGTTCATAGGTCAGCCTATATAGTATTCCAATGATGCTGTAGAGGAGTCATATCCGTAAGCGGCAGGGAGCAGTGTTATCCATGGAAATTAGGACAAGCTTTTGATTGGTGATTTTTAAATGTTTGCCATCGATGATGACGTATCGAATGATTGAGGCTGGAAGGGAAGCATGTTGGTAGTCACATAAGAGAGAAGAAGGCTTGATAACCTTTTATTTTGGTTCTGAATGTGGCGACATACCTAGTCTATTATAGATCAGGCATTTTGGCATCTGCATTCGCTTAGTCTTTGAACCGGAGATCCGCTCTTCGTTGTCATTTCAAATCTGAGGACTGCGATTCGAAAAATCTCTTGGCTGGCGCATTGCTGCTGTTCATTTGCTAGATACGGTCATCGTATCTTGATTTTTTGGACAACATCCACATTTTGATGCAGCTCGTAGAGTTTGCGGTTATATCTCTTCCTCCATTCGACCACCTCGAGATCTAGACTACTCGACCACCTCGTATACAGGACCAAATATTGGGCGAATTTTTCAGCATTCGACACCGTATAGAAAAATTGGCAGGATTAGGGTTCGGTAAAGCACTCATTTTGTTCCTCGAGTTCCACCAAACTAATGTAGCAGCGGTTTTCCATCGCGAGACGTTGACGAACTTCCACTCGTGTCCCTCGTGCAGTTGATGTTGATTCTGAGGTAAACAGACTTAACTATCTCGTTCTTGTAGCTATCGACATTGACGTTTTGATAGCATGTAATTTGTTTTGCTTCGTTCACTTCAAGATCAACTTGTTTTGCCTGTACATCAATTACCATAAAGGTCTCCTTACACACTGGGAGCGACTGATTAGGTCAACCTCGTCTAGGTATTTTAGTAATTGGTCTACGCACTCTTTGCTCCACTACGAGCTTGAAAAAGTGCTTTCAGTGCTAGAATTTGAAGATATTTCAGAAGAAGGATCATTTTTGTATAAAAGGTCATATTCAGAACTGTCCACACTGATCTGGCGGTCGGATGGCTAATCATTAGTGTGACATTATGTGTGGCAAGATTTGTAGGGCCGTCGTTTTATCGGGTAACAAGAGAAGACGATCAGATAGACCAGTTTCATATAGCCTAAGGGGAGTTGGTTGACTTTGTAGCGGAACAAAACATTCTCACGACAGACAGACAAATTTAGCCTGTTAGGCTGCGGAAAACTTTTACGATCTTTTCAAACTTTACAAGGACCAATACGGATTCAAGCGAACCATATTTTGGAGAGAATTCGTATTAGAGACCAGATCTGGAGATCTAGACAAATTCGGGTGCCCTTCATGCATCAGATACGGTGTTTCCATCTCTCTAGGCAGAGATATTTTACATTTTCTTTCGTCATGGTTTCGAATTTTCGGTCTGAATTTTGAAGACCAGCTTGTCATGTTCTTCATTTGCTCTGTATGAAACCAAATATGTATCTTCAGCTTGCGGCATAACTGGGTTGGTAGACCTTCAATCGATGAATGCTATCATACGCCGCTTTAAAGTCAATGGTTCGTCGGGGTTTGAAACTTGTTCGCTTTTCTTGAAATTTGTTTTAACATAAGAGTTCGATCTACGGTTCATCCGGATTCGGACCGATTTCCAGTCTAGCTGTTGTTCGATTGTTGCTTGAAGCCTTCATTAAGTTCATGCAGAATAGAGAATCGGATCATAAATGGAATATAGAGTTTTTAATATTGTAGCTGCGACAATCTCCTGCCCACGGAGTCTACTTCCACGCTGGCTTGATCTGGATTCTCGTCTTCTCCTAGCATTCCACCTATCTAAGCCTATTTAGCTCTCACTGGTAGTGTGCTATCTTTCCTGTGTTTTTTCGGCTTCTTTGTACATATAAACCTGTTTCGATCTGTTTCTAGAATCAATGATGCAAACCCTCGAATTTGGCCTGTGAGCTAGCTCTTGACCATATCAATCGCATACAGCTTAAGTCGATCTGGGATCTGGGACTGTGTAGACTTGCTGCAATATCCGACGCACAGTTTGACAGTTTCTCGGTGACATTTTTTTAATGGGAACCTAGTACGGAGCACTCTATGTATTGCTGCCTTAGCCTCATATTCATTTATAAATCGGGTCAATATAGGAGTCTCATATTGTCGTCAGATATCCGAAAAAGCTCAAGCTCTTCAAAGACTTGAGAGGGATGATATATCTATGAAGCACGCATCGCTTACGTGAAAATACAGTCACGTCTCGTCAGTATCAATCATTCTGTTGCACTCTGAGTTCAAAACTTGGAGTCTTTGGAGTTGTTTGTCCTTGTCTTCTGCTTTCGAATGGTCCATACAGAGATCGGTTTTGTAAAATTACACCTTTGCACCGAAATGTTTTGAAATGAAACGTCTTCAGTCGCACTGAGAGTCAATTTTCTAAGCCGGGAAGGAAAACCTTTTGTTACGGAAGGGCGAAAAGTCCTGGTTGCAGATTTTTGAACTAAAATCTTACATTTTTAGAATCACGACGAAAAAGTGAAACAATTTAAGATGATGGCAGGGAAAATTCCCTCTAGCATGCGTGTTGTGTTACATGTACAGTGGACAAACAATGACTTCGACTGGAAGTGAAATTGGTACAGGTATCCAAAAGTAAGGTCCCTTTGTCCATGTAGGTCTCGGCACGTCGAATCCAAGTTCAATGCTTTTTGATTTCATTCCTTTTGTGTCGATCTTACAGGCATACGTGGGCGTCATGGGCGATTATTTGAGCTCCTCGCCAAGTTTGAAAACTTCAAGTTAACACATTGGCTGTCATATTGCTTCGATGCCCCGAGTGAGTAGCTTCAAAAGAAACAGAAACCCGGTATACTGGTGTACCAGATACCTTCATATCAGACACAGTGTCATGGGCTGGGAGCCCAGGAGGTTAGCTTTGTCCTCAGCGAAGAAAGGATGGAGCACATAGCAAACATGCTCTTCTCAACTCATTCTGCTAGGCCCAACTTCGACACCATTTCGGTCCAACGACGGGAAATTCCGAAGTTCAGCGAAAAAGAGTTGATCCTCGCGACAAAAACTCTATGAAACCGAAAAGCTCCTGGGCCTGATGAAATACCAGTGGAAGTGCTCCACTGCCTTCAGGAAGGGGTTTTCCCCAGGACTGGAAGAATCAACGTTTGGTACTATTCAGCAAAGGAAAACGAGACTCGCATCTTCCATGAGCGTACATACCTCTATGTATGCTGGACACCGCAGGGAAACTTCTGGAACAAATGCTGAAACCAAGGCTCACAGCAACGATACAGAGAGATTTGTCTAAAGAAATCACATTCTACGATTGAGGTAATTGCAGATGTGGTAAGGAGTAAAGACTACCCAAACGGTTCATCGGGGCAACCGCTATTCAAGAAAGATAGTATTGCTATGGATGGAAAGACATGCTGAACGCGCTCAAACGCACCTTCGATATTCAAGGAACCATCACAGCAGGCACGTGAAGCTTGCTGGGCTTGATACTGGGACTTTATCTCTGCAACATCTTCTAAAATGGCATCCTTCGTATGGCGATGTCCAAAAACATTTTCGTGGTAGGGTTTGCAGATGATATTGCCGCGGTGATTATGGCAAGAGATACCGATAAGATGGGTACATCTCTAGATGGAACAACATGATTAAGATTTGCCTTGGCTACACTACGAACAATTAGGATAGGAATACAAAATGCTTGGCATCCTACGATGAGCTAGATGTATTTGGCTTGCTAAAAATTGAGATACCTAGTGGAGAAATTGTATGTTGGTACTCAGCTTAATTATTTCAAAATTTGTCTGGCAGCTGATGTGGTAAATAGATCTCCAGTGCGACCATTTAGGGATAACCAGGTCACCTCCTAGACATTTTCATCGATTCAAAGATATATGATCTCCTCCCACTTGTACCTATTTATAGAATCTGATTGCAGTCTTTAGCTCCGTGTAACCATTTATATAAAATTTTGAAAGCATCTAGAAATTTTAAAACGATTTTTTTTGTTAATATTCTACATGCAACCGAAAATCCCCACAACAGAAAAAGTTTCTCCAGACTTTAAAAATAGACCAACGTCGATGGGTAAGGTATCCAAAGACACAAAGCAAGCAACCAAAAGCTGAACAAAGAAAAAAAGTAAAACAAACTGCAGAAATCCCCAAAAAAAATAAAAAAATTCATCCGACCAGCTGTTGTCTCCGTCTAGCGCTTTTGGGCTGATATTCTGTATCTATGTGCACATCGGAGAGTTCAGATTCAGATATACATATGTGTACACATATGGCTAGTATCTGTGCTATGTGGCAATGCGACTTGCTCTTATGCTACTCTTATGCTCTACTATGCGCTCTATGCTGCTTCTGGTGTTGCTACACTTGGAGCGCTTAGTGTCCAATGTATTCTCATGGTTTATCAGAATTCCATTGGCCTCCAAATGACTACAGCAACAACGACGACAACAACGACGACGATGAAGAGAAAGAAGTACCACCATCGAAGGTGGTGTTGAGGATGGATGGTGGTAGTAAGTGTAATATGATGACAGTTGGTATCACATCTATAAACGTCCTAAGTTCAATGAACCGAGCTTTTTTTTTTAAATTTTTTTTTGTCAGTATTTCATCGCAGACAGATACAGACTACATTGTGTAGACATTTAACATTCCCAAAGTAAAAACATAAAAAAAAAAAAAACGAAAAAAGTAAATAAAACACCGACCAACTGGTGTCGGCCTATGCTGCGGCAGTATCATATCTCACGTATGTGATAAGTTTGAGCCTACAAGAGCGCATGCTCTTTGCAGCAGAAGCTATCGTACATGGTGGGGGTAAAGACGAAGAAGAAGAAGAAGAAGACGATACACATTTTGGGCGCACTGGCAATCTGCCACCTTTGACAGTGATTTGCTTACAAAAATTTGTCTACGCGATCAGTTTGCCAGTGCCAGTTTGGGTTGGGTTTTAGGATGATGCGTTCATTCTATGAGGACAGACTTTGAGATACATAGACCTACGAGTAAATGCTAATGGATGTATTAATGACGTGATGAATGGACGCTTTGATTAACTAATTTATTCGATTGACTTGTGGTGGCTATCTTACGAATCAGCTGAGTTGTTCGATGACGAAAAATTAAATGTCATGCTCGGGGCTTTTTGTGGCTTTGGAGGCCATTTTTTATTTATTCAAATGAATCAGGCGGGATATCCTAAATTTGTTGAACTGCGGGGGTGATCTGATAAAGAATTGGGTGTAGTGAATATTTTTGGTAGTCAAAATGGATTTAGGAAGCCAATAGAGGAAGAACATGAACTTGATTGATTTTGTTTGGCTATGGGGGACATGGAGGAGAGATCAGTGACTTCTAGGATTGATCTTGGTAAGAAAGGGAAGTGTTTATTGATTGTGATGAAAAAAATCATTCGGAGAGAGTCCGTCCGGGTTACTTAATCTTTTCCGATTTACCATTGGCTCATTTTCATATAATCGACAGCGCCATCTATTGTAATTGGAGAGAAACATTGATTGAATAGACAGATGGATCGAGATAAAAATCGATATAAGCAATTTGCACGACGTTGTACAATGTATGGCGGTTGATGAAAGAAATTCAACGACTGGTTTAAAATTTGTCTTACAACATCTTGGAAGCTTAGCCTATGAAACTGAAAGCAATGTGCTCATAAACGACTAAGAGCGACAAGAGCAGACCCACATGCTTTTCCTATCTCAAGCACAGATTTTCTTAAGAATCCGAAACGTGGTAAGTTGGTAAGATTAGGAGTTTCCATATTAAGTGTTTGGTATTTACTTAGTATTCACCTTCCGTGGATATAGATGGTCTTGTATCCCCAAACAGAGCTTATAAGGTGTCCAATGATGACTTTATTTGGCATGCAGGTAGAGAGAACATCTACGTATGTGGTAACAAGAATCACTTTGTTTGCAGTATGCTTAGGCTTTAGTAAGCGAGATGTCGTAGTAGTTATTCCTCTGGAAGCAGTAAGTGCCCAAAAATCAAAGCTTTAGACTTCATCGCCTTTGATCTTATATTCTTTAAAGAATTTTATTTATATTAACTTTGCCGTGTTGTCAAATGCTAGAAGTTCCATTCTACCAAGGTACTGCTGAGCAGAATCCTGATTCTATACACATTTAAGCAACATCGTGGCCAATTATTGACTCCAGGAAATCCAAAGCACAAGTTCGTTTTAAAAGAGACGGACTCTATGAACTAACTTTCGTTTTAACAAAACACTGCATGAAATGCAGGCATGCTTTGCGATTGGGCGTAGTTTGCAACAGTTTCTGCAGGAGCTACAGAGATGAGGAAGAGTCTTATTGAACTCAGTATAAATTAACTACTTAACCGATGTCATCAAAACCACCACATTCACCATAATCAGATGAAAAATTGTTCCACTGCTGCCAAGATGAGCTTAAGTTCCTTAGTGCTAAAGATAACGTGAAACTCATTTAGGTCCCGATACATGGAAATGAGAAAGCGGATCTGATAATGGCCAACGGCTCAATCCTAATACAACTAGAACTTCAAAAGTCCAACATCAACGTCAGCAGGTACTACCTGAAGAGAAGGCGTTTGAGTACAAAGGACCTATGCAGAGGATGTGACGACATAGACGCCGAGGAGGACACATTTCACTTTTTATGTGAATGCCCAAGACTTAGCAGAAATAGACAGGCAGTCCTCTGAGAAGACTTCTTCAATAGAAACCGAAAAGCATCCAAAAGTTCCTTCGGAATTCGAATTAGTTCAGGGAAGCCAATCGACAATAATAATCCTTGCTCCATGTACCCGACGCCGGGGAACACAATGCATCCTTTGACATCCAAGCCAGACTGCGCATTAAATGGTGCAGCTACTTCTACAACCTTTCTTAATGGATCGATGCCTGCACATTTTTCGAGCAATTCAAGGAAGAACGTCCTGGGCCCGAGAGCAACATACAGTTTTAAAAGAACATGGACTAAAAAGCCTGTACAACTAAACGTCCGCGGTTGCATCCGAAAAAGGGCTAGGAACGTATATCCAACATCCAAACCTTTTAACGTTGCCAAGGAGTACTTGGCTATGACCGCGATTGACAGAAGTGACGAATTTTACAGAAGAACTAGTGATAAATGAAGATTTGTCAAATCAGAATTCCTCGTTGTGTACTGCACAAGATTGGCAAAAAGGAATCAAGTTCGTGACTTATATAGACGGGATGACCCGTGACTAAGTACTTGCAGTAAACTAAGACCAGGAATAGCATTAAGAACCAATTCTGGAAGGCACAACAAACAATATGAAGCTTATTTAGACCAAAAAGATGCACCTTTCGGTGAATAAGTGGAACAAAGCCTATATTGAGGAAATCAAAGAGATTGGATTGGATTTGAAATGAAGAACTGTTTGACTTCTTGTCTTCTCTACTAAGAACTGTCTGTGAAGCAAATATGAGACAGACATATCCTTATCTGGACATGCATTTCGTCAGTAGATTAGCCCGACCAGTATTCTTGTCGAAATTGAGGAAGACTTTCGTGTTGTCTACAAAAACATCAGTTTTTCCACAAAAAAAAACTAACCTAAGGTCGATCAAATACAGAAAGTGGTGCTAGAACCAGAAACCTTCAGTTCTAGCTTTAAACTAGGGCGAAAAGACAGCTTTGATCAAAAGACAGCAACTGATCTCGATCAGCAACTATCTCATTTAGTTTACAGAATCCATTCTTGTAGAAAAGTCCTTTAACTCCAGTCTACATAAGTGCAACTTGAAAGCTAAGTAAATGTTGATTGTTCTACCATCAAAGGCATTGTCAGGTTCCATGGTTAGGTTAGGTTAGGTATGTGGGCCGGCGAAGAGGAGTTCCTCTGCGTTACACTCAGGTCTCTAGGACCCATTGTGCTACCCATAGGGAGAAAATTTTACTTTTTAACGTTACCCGCGTAAAAAGTGAACTAGTAAGTACTTACTGCGTTAGTGGTACAAACCATCCTGTGGATTTGATTAAGCTGTTCAGATCGTTCACCGGTTAACCAGATAGTTCCTCGAGATCCCGGAAGAATTGTCGCCCGAGGAATTTGTGTCTTAGATGATACAGGCCGGAGCAATGGCAGAGGAAGTAAGTTGTGTCCTCATGGACTTCCTCGTATACGCAGCCTCTACATAGGTCTTCTTCCGTAACACGGAGTTTCTTCATGTGGTACCGCAAGTTCCATGGTTAAGAAATGGGTTTGTGTTTGTCATAGATCTTATTCAAAATGAGACGAAAATAACAAATATAACCTTGACTCCGATGGTTACACATCCTTTAGGACATAGCCCCCTGTAGTCATTCATTTGCCATGTTTAGGCATGACACTCTCATCTCAGATTTCATCAATCTGACTTGTTCATAGTTTAAATTGATAAATCATTCTACGTCGCAATTAATGCAACAATTAGCATACGCCTCGTAGAAATTTCATCGATTCCTGCTAACGTCAGGTGAGATACATTTTATGACCTCTTTGTCTGGAAGAGCTAATTAAAATGGTAAAAAACCGCATAAAACTCACAAGACAATCCCCACCGCAGTGTGACCATAAAAAGGAACACCACAATGCACATCATCCATTAGCACTATTAACCAAAGAGAATCAAAATGCTAATGTTAATCAATTTCTAATCAACGGATAAACACTTGAAAAAAAAAAAAAATTATGCATCCCCCCCACTGGTTTCACCACCCAACAGCAATACACAAAACTGACGACACAATTACGCATTTTTGTTGTTGTTGAGTATATTAAGCGAAACTCAATCCGCTCGAGACAGGTACACTTCCAATTTCAAGCACTCGCCATCCACCAGATACAAGCCACTCACACACACCCATTCATTCAAAAGCGGCCAAACAAAATCTGCCTCTCATCGAGCCGCACCACCACATCAGTGTCAGTGTGTTGTCGAGTTACAAAAATATTTCTTGTTTGCATTTTTACGATATTTTCGGACAGTGGTCGGATAGTCCATTGAACCTGGCCGAAAAAAAAAAAAAAAAAAATCCATACTATGAGCATACGACGACGACGACGAGGCGAGGAAATGTTTATGTCACGCAGTAGTTGTTCCGCCCCACTCTGTGTCGTCACTGGCGTAGCGTCGTTCGCGTCTTCCACGTCGCATTCGTCGTGTTCATGATAATCGCGGTTAGCTGCGTGTTAATTCGAAGAAGAAACCCAAAATCGAAATCAAATCAAAAAAGTCAGAAAAAGGAAAAAAAAAAGTATCTTTTACCCAGCGATCGAATGCGAACGAGTGAATGAATTCGGATTCCTGATGATGATTGAATATCATGGTCGTGATAAGGAGTACGCCCATCAAACGTAATGCATCTTGATTTGGTGAAATTTGTTTTCTTTTGATGGAACACACTGAATGGGGCGGATTAGTGTTGACTGGAGACGTTTTGTAATAGAATGACAAGGCAGTTTTTTTGGTGAGTGGTTAGGGGTTGCAGCAGAAAGTTGAAGTCCATATCGCAAACATTATTTCAAACGCATTGCATCCTAAATGTATACTAGAGTTCTGTTGATGAAATCTCGTCTAAATAGCCATCGTCCGTTGAGGGAAAAAGGCCATAATGGTGAGCTTTCACCTCAAAAGTTCCGCCTTAGTCTGAAGAATATAGCGATGACGTCTTTTCTTAGAAGATAATAAGGATCTCCTTAACAAGTCTTCTTTCTCCTTACAAGCTGAAACCATACAGTTCTCGCGGGAAGTAAGACATCTCAGTTTCTGGAGAGTATATTGTCTTGAAACTCTTAACTTGATGGAACCTTTAATAGGGCAAATAGATTGCTGTGGACAGATCCTCACATTAGATCCACGGTCTTAAACTTAGAAAACGTTTCTGAGACCATAGTTTTTGGACGAATTATGGCGCAGTTTTGCACCCAAATAGGCATTCAGAGACTACCTTCGTCTTCTCTGAAAGTGTCTGAAAGGAATAAAAAAAAGTGGTTGTCCTATTCGGTCCTCGGTACTGCCAATTAGTTTACTAATTTTGAGACAGTAGAAGCCGTTTGAAAAGCTATTTCAAGGAACATATCCCTTTTCAAGTCCAATGATTTTTTGTCATCTACCCCAAGATAGAATAACATTGAACTTATGCTCCGATACCAACGCAATAGGTAGGTACAAATGTTATAACTAAATGCTTGAAAGACATCTCTATAGACTTATTCTTGTATCTGGTGTATCATGTGACTTCTACGCACATTTTTTCGGAATATACTTTTCTTTACGCAAGAAAGCGAACTTTAGGCAGTATTAGGTCAACTTTACTTTTGTTGCTGTCATCAGGGCTGAGCAGTGCCTTACCTCTATAAGTATGTAAGCGTACGACTGAAGTAAAATTTTAATAGGTACATTTATTCTCAAACCGACAAACATCTTGAGTTCCTAAGCTTTGAACGAAAATTCATAATCAGAGACTCAGATTGTATGGCTGACCAAACTCGTCAGAGGGGGCACAACTCTGCCAATTCTTCCGGAAAAGGGGAACTTAAGCATACCTCTCGCTCCCTGCTAATTGCTACTTAAAAGAAACGCGATCGACATCTGTAACCATCATCGAGTGGACAGTAGGTAACAGATGCCTAATTATCAAGCAGATTTGGCCGAAGCTGGATCTCAAACCCTCTCACTGTCTTATCAGATAAAAAGGCTTCTATTAGCACCATTGTATGTGTCATAACGTGACACTGCACCATTGGCAAGCAAGCCAAGCGCTGGGCCTCCTCTACAACGATTTTTGCAGAAGCATAGACGAGGAGGAGAAGGAGACAACCCTCCAACTTCTTTGTACATGTCCGGCCCTCTCAGCGCGCAGAAGAGCATACTTAGGAACCAGCTTCTTCCACAATTTAAACGAACTAGCTGACATCAGCATAGGTGGCTTCCAGCGCTTCATAACAAGCTCCGGCTGGTTCCACGGGTAGTATTTCTGGTTGAAGTACTGATCCATGTGGTAACACAAACATACAAACGACCTTTTCTGGTCTAAGTGAGGTTGCTTCTGCAGTCTGCCACTCCAACCAAACCTAACCTAACCGCGAAAACTCCCTTAAACTCCCTCGAAACTTCCCCAGATATTGACTTTGAGTCGAATCGAACCATAAATGCCGAATTCCTCGTCCATTTTGGAGCCGCTATCTTCAAAATTCTACTATTTCTCCGATCTTTCACCCAACTGCACCATTCATGTTTATGCACTGTCACTTTCACGTATGCGAACGTGTTCCTTTCTCAAATGATAAGGGACTTATCTAATAGATGCTATCACGACATTATAAAAGTTTCCATCCAATCAAGGAATTCGAGATTGAGATCCCGAACCGTAACTCCTGAGATGTCGGAAACCCGCTGCTGAACATTGAAAGACTATAGCGTGGTATACTGATGGTTTAAAGATGGACTCCGGTGTTGGTGCCGGTATCTATGGCTCTAAACACAAAGTCTCAAGGGCACTTGGAATGTGTCCCAGTTTCTTTCAGGCGGAACTACATGCCATCGATGCCTGCGTCACTATCATTCTCGATTCCAGTATGAAGGGGGTAGACATCAATATATTCACCGACAGTCAAGCAGCACTCAAAGCACTGAGTTCCCATTACTGTAACTCAAAGGCTGCTTTAGGCTGCTTCAATACTCTCCAGAACCTATCAAAGCAAAATTAAGTCCAGCTGTGGTGGGTACCAGGACCCAGAGGCATTGAAGATAAGAAAAGTGTATATAAACTTGCCAGGAAAGGCTCTTCAGAAAGGTACATAGGTGCCGAACCCTTCTGCGGCATCCCTACCTCCGCGTTCAGAATGAGAATGAGCTAGCGGACCTCCTTGTTTAACTGGCTTCAGGCACAATAGATCTTTCAGGTCGCAGTGCTATATGCGTTATGTCGCAGAGCCTAACTAATAATAATAATAATAATAAGCTAACCACCTCCAGGTACACACTCCAGTTCTACTTCTGCGCTCCAGCTTAGTCGACAACCTCAATTGCGTAGTTCCTTTGAATCAAATTTGAAGACCTTTCGGGCCGGAGTACTGGATGGTCTCCATTTGCTCCACGCGTCCTAGCCCTCCCAAACGACCAATGGTCGACGTCGCTGTACAATGCTTAAAATTCGTTGTTGAATCTTTTCTCCGGGACCGAATATCTTACGAAGAATTTTTCGCTCGAAGCGACCTAGGGTATCTTCATCCGGCTTCAATAGTTAGTTGTGCTCTCGTTAACCGCCAAACTCATTTTTGCCGCTACTGTCTCAATACTTGCGAATGCCCTGGTAACAGCTCACTGATTGTGCATCTGGCTTGCGAGTTTCGCACAATTTGTTGAAGAAGTCGCATGACAACGTGTTACCTAGTCTAAATACATATGTTTCGCTTAGACCTTAACCTGCGGTGATGATCATGGTTATATGTATTTTCGAAGGAGAAACCACCCTAAGGACTCCTCTATCAGAAATGAAGAAATGGCCTAACAAGAATGACCTTAAAGAGTTTTCCATGTGAAAAAGTGTTCTTCCGTCGCTTTTGAAGGCTTCCAGTATCAATAAAACAGTATTTCCTCTACCAACTCAATAGAAAATATGCGTCAATTAAAGCGTAGGCTTAAACTCTGTTCAGAGGCAGACACCAGACACTATGCTTATATGGTCGCGTCGCTAAGATACTGAACAAGAAGCACGACAACGTTTTAGTTTATCTTTTTTTTTTCTTTTCCCACTTTTGCCTAAAATAGATTTACGGTCGCCGTTAATGATGATGGAAATCATTGGCTGTTAAACCATCAAGACCTGATTCACTGCAAGGCGCCCACAATCTCCATGCTAAATGATTAATTGTGTTAAATTCTTATTCAAATCGCGCTTTAATTACACAGTTTTCAATAAAAAAATTTAAATATATAAAAAAAATCTATACCTACACCTATTCGTACACATATACTAATTGGTCTTTTTTTTTTTTAATAACAAAAGTCAAGGCCGCCACTGCTGCACAACAAATTAGCAACGAAAATTTTAAACAAAGTGTCAAAAATATTTGCAGTTTTTTTTGTTTTGTTTGTGTTTGGGACAAAAAATTAATTGATTCCTATTCTGTGGCCGAGACCGCCTTAACCATTTTGTCCGAACCAGACAGAGAGATGAGAACAAAAAACAAACACAAAATAATATGGTGGTTGCAACCAGCTATCGGAGAGATACCTACATACGAATCTAGAACTTGATCGATTCAAGTTCAAAGCCAATAAAATTTCCAGAACAGACAGTTCTGGCCGAGCATCAGGTAGTGCCGGCGAGGGACTAACTTGTTGCAATTTGCATAAATTCGCGCACTGCCGTCATAAATGTTTAACAACATGATTATGATGTGACGCGATTCTAGATTCCGGAGGTCAACTGCTTTGGGTGGGCTCTCGTTTAGCCTGGTAGACCGCTTGGTCGGTTTTTTTATTTTAACGACACACGCTTAATTCGGTCGGCCTAGGTAGGCTATAAAAATTGATTATTTAACCACCGGGTACCCTTAAGACCGGTTACGGAAGTGAAGAAAGGGTCGGTAGGTTTGATGACGCAGAGGTGCTTCGATGATGTATTTAGTATCCATTCGTGGGCACTAATTCCCCGCTTAATGAAGAGCTTAGGCAAATATTGGCTTATAACCAATTAAAAATTGTTAATAGCTGCAGCAAAAGACGGGGTAATATTGATAAATCATGCGACAAATGCAGGGCGGCGCTGACTAGGTGGGAGATAGTTGAACCTGGCCAACCTGTTCGGGTATATTTAAACAATTTACCTTCTATATTTATCAAAATGAATATATAATGGTGCAATTTGCATTAATTGTTTATAGGTTTAGCTAATTTAATAAAATATTTATTATCCCGTAGGAGAACAGTGGCGGCGGGTGTCGGTGGGTTGTTCGATCACCAACGTCAGTGATTTTATTTTTTTTGAAAATTAATGCTCCAAACCATCCAGTTCGGCAGCTGTTGATTGATGTATAATACTTATAGAGATAGAGATGTGTGTCTAAGACCGGCTTAGTTGATGAGATTTGTCATTATTTTGCCGTTGAATTTTGGCCAAATGATCTTTTGATCGATGTTCTTGATAATTTATAGCTTCTTGTAGGTCAACAGACCAACAGATGCGTCCTTGTTCTAATTTTTCGTGACTTAAGAGTCTTACTTACTGCCAGTGTTTGGAGTAATGGTTCTTTCGCTTATGTCACATTGAACGATGTTTGTGATTTCCGGTTCTATAGGCGAAGTTAATTTTTTGAGTGCCACTTACCATTTTGGAGGAAGCTCATTCCCGTTTGCTTGTGACAAAGCGATTTTGCCTGCCATTTCAACCACGAATCGTAGTGAAAGAATTCCTGTCAAGTGGTTATCGCAGTTGTTGTCAGTTTATCCAGAATCGTCCTTAAAAACATAAAATACAGACGTGACCGAACATCACTGGCGATCAAAACCCTACTTTTTTGACCCAGTTAGGGTCCCGCTTTCAAAAAACGTCAATAGAGTTAAAAATGATGAGACTTTTAAGTTTAAGTTTGTCAATGGATCATATCATACCAAAGCACGTTCCTTGTAGGGCTCAGTGAGGCTTGAAGCGGGCCTTGCTTAAGACAGAAACTATGACTACACCATAGCATTGGCCAGCATTTGTATATCACCTCAGTTTTAAACCCCATGAATTCTGGAAGGTCGTGGCAATCTGAGTGCATGAAGAAAACCCAACTTCGGCCGATGAAGTAGTTGCCTCATCCTTAAGGAAGTCAGTACACGTACAGGGTATTGGAAGCCTGAAGAATGATAAGGCCGGGGGCTCCAAAGGATTACCATCAGAGCGATATTTTGGTAAGGAACATGCACTAAAGCACCTGCAAAGTTTGGGAGAATGAAAGCATGCCTATCAGCTCTATCTACTCCATTTTCAGAATGTCTTGCAAGAACTGCTGAGGCATATCCCTGCTTAATGTATCCTACAATATCCTATCGAGTGTAATGTGTAAAGCCTTTTTGTGCTTCACTCATCGGCACCTACCAGTACAGCTTCCGGTCAGGCAAATAGACCAAATCTTTACACTGCGGCAAATCTTAGAAAAGACCAAGAACTTCACCATCCCTTCATCTACTTAAAAGTCGCATATGACAGCATTCAACGCACCGACCTATATCACGCGATGAACGAATTCGAGATTCTAAGAAACCTGATCCGGTTGTGTCGCACCACGCCAGAGAAGCTCTACAAAACTCTGCTTCTGCGAGTCTTACTTTATGAAGCTGAATGCTGCCATTAGATATTGGGATCCCTCGAAAGAAAAATTCAACGTCGAATATTTGGTCTTATCTTCGAGGAAGGCGAAGATATAACCTTAAACTCTACGAGCTGTATAGAAATGTGGATGTAGTCCGTCAACTTCACTCGGCTCGCCCACATCGAATGAATAGAGGGTCTTCAAATCCCAGCTTCTTGGTTCACGAAGAAAAGGGAGACCGAAACTCCGGCAATCGCGGACCCTAGAAACCTTGGTCTGATCAACAGGTACCCGGAACCGTGAAGGGTGAAAGGTGGTATTGGTTTGAGCTCAGACCTTCCAAGCCTTGGTGGCCTGATGAGTAAGCAAGTTATAAGTTTTCTCAAACTAGCGATATGAAGGTCCTTCACCTCATGAAAGAAGCCAGAAATGCCCAGCATTTGTCCGTTATCTTGACGTATTAAGCCTTTTAAAGTCGACAGCTTACTTCATAAATATAGTCATGGAAACTTATTTTTGAAACCATGAACTCGAACAATTGAAACCTCAAATCATGTTGACTTAGGAGGTGCATCTACATCAAAGCTTTTCATGAAACTCTCACTCAAGTTAGCCACACCCTGTGATGGAGCAAATGCATTTCCGATTTCCTCATATTTGTCTCGTTCAGACCGGATTCACGTTTCAAAGTTGGTGCGGTTGGTATCCAAACGCAAACAATCCTAACTGCCCACATGTTGACTAAGTCTGCGGAGACGGCAGGAAATTCCAACAAAGTCGACACAACATATTCCCCTCGTCAAGCGTAATTAGAAACTTTGTCCAACTAAACAGACTCATATCGAATCAGTGTGTGTTGGCGACATAACCACAACGGCCTCGCTATAGATTTCAATTCAATCATCTAAATTGAACATGACCTCTGATTTCATCGCACATTCGAGATGTTCTTCGCACTTCACGAGCACATCAGATCGTTCTGTCTGTCTGTCTGTGTGTCAATCAAATTGAAAAAAAAAATTGTCTCATCGTATCACATCTCTCGCCGGAAGGTCAAGTGTGAGAATGCATCTCAATATGCAATCGATTCCGGTTTCCCAGAGATCGGTGAGCTGGTCTTGTTATATAATACATCCCCCGACTCATAGCCAGGTGGGAGGCTTCATTTTTAATCAATTCAGAGCGCTGTCTCTGGCACTATCATTGTCACAATAAAAAGAATTTTTCTGGTTGTCTTTATCGGTTTTATGGGTGCCTTAACGGTGGGAATTCCCAAAAATATATCAAAAACTCCAATTACAGCATCAGATACTGGATCTGTTTGAGACAGTTTCTTAAATAATGTGGTTTGAGTCAGTATTTTTGGACGAACAAGTTCCAAAAATGGATTTCGACTCAGAGGTGCAGTATTTGAAGCGGGACCTGTTTGACAGGACTTAAAATTAGGTTTTGTCATGTGTTGATAAAAAAAAAGTCGTCTGGGGTATGTAAATTATTTAAGTCTAATTGTTTAGAGATGTAGACTAGGTAAGAAGACTGATTTGGTTTTTTGTTGCTGAGCCCGATGGGTGTTTGACGTTTAAGAAGCAGAAGGGTATATGATCGCTTTCGAGGTCGAACATCGAGTAATATTTGGGAGGATACGCACTCAAATTAAAAAGGATTTTTGGAAGTTACATCGCGGCTAATATCCAACACGATTGGATGTCATATTGCTACCCGCGATCGCTTAATTCCAAAAGGAGATTCGGTCTTCCTTGTCATTTCGAGTTGGAGTGTTGTTTTCTATTCGTTCTATGATATGTGGTCGCATAAGTTGATTTGGATTTAAGTCCTTGTTTGCTCTTCTTGGCGAACATCAACGCATGGGCATCGTTATCCTAACAGAAAGACCAAAAGATCAGTCAATAGTCTTCGCCAATGATGCATGGTCCAACGCATCTGCACGATTGTGCCATTCAGGATCGTAGTACTGACCATGTGAGTCGAAGCTGGAGCTCTTGTTTGATGCATCAATGGCCTTTGGCAATAGTCTGCTCTTGACGGTGACAAAGTCAGAGAGCTTGACATTGAGTGGAGGGCTGTTAATGTGTAACTAGCCTGTAGTCATCCTCCAATCTTGATCGTCCGGAAAACTTCTACCCTGCTGCAGCAATCCATTGTTAACAAATTTTCATAAGCAGCCTTTTGACACACCATGATGGTCCTTAGATGGATGTTTGAAAGAAGTTTAGTGACCTTCACTGAGTTCGAGTTCGAAACTTTCATTTGCAACTTTCGTATTCCAGATAATCCCATAAAGAATTCTATAGGCATCACAATGGGCTCTTAGCCTAAGTGACATAATGAATTCGGTTTATGATGCCAAATGTCCTCCTTTATTTGGAGTAGAATAAAATACAGACGTAACAGTGTAGCTACGTGCAAATCTAGGTTGCAAATCTTTTGTAATTACTTCCTTGTTCACTCTTCGAGTCATTTCCAGGCGGAAGTTCTAGCGATTAGAGAGGCCTGCAAGATACTAAACCTCAGCTTCATTACCAAAAAGGGCATCAAGATGTTCTATTCACTCACTTCGTCTTCTAAATTAGTAGAACCGTGTAAGGAAATTATTACGCAGGTGAGCGCTCGGTTTAATAGCACTCTCCTCTGGGTTCCTCCGGCCATAGTAACATAAAGAAGAATGAGAGAGCCGATGCGCTAACCAGATGTAGCTCAACCTCTCTCTCTTGCGGAGTCAGTCTGCTCCCCGATGGGACTCATCAAGGGTAGAATTCTCCAAAAATGTCTCACCATTGCCAACTCTAGGTAGATTGGTCTAGAAGCCAGACAGATATGACTCGCCTACAATAAAAACAGGATGAATGACTTCATCTGCAGAACTCGCACCAAGACAGCAAGAATTGCAGCAATTAGCACAGCCACTGGCATTAGCTCATACGCTGCCAATTTAGGAATTCCGTTCAACCCTCACTGCCATAGCTGCAACAACACACACGAAAAGGAATATCATAAGCTATGGGGGTGGCCACGGTGTAGTGGTTGCATCATCGCTTGTCACGCTGAAGGTTTCAGGTTCGAATCCCGATGTAAAAACAAAAAAAAGTCGATCAACTGCAAAAAAAAAGCTGACGTCAATTCTACTGCATAGGCATAACACTGGCAGTACGGTGGTCATATGGCTTGAAAGTGTTGATCGCACTAATGACATCGGGATGTTCGAAAGAAATACTGTGAATTATAAGCAATGGCAACAAATACCAATAATTCTCCCCAGTCATTCTGGACACCACCCTCGGAGCAAAAAAGACTGAAACCTTATACAACGTGAGTTTCAAAATGACTACACCAACAATAGCGCTGTGTGACTAGCATCATAAGGGTATTAATAACCCCTTTAGCGCTTGTGAATTATATATGAAAACAATAAAAAAGGAAACCCTTTTCCATTTTTTCTGTAATTGTCCGGCACTATCTAGAACCAGGTACTGCACACTTGGCAAATCCTTTGTTAAGGAATTCTCACATAAAATTCCGCAACATTATTCACAATCTGAACCCGACAGTATGGATTTGAAAACTGCACTCTCAGTCACACCCATCAACATACAAGTCACGTGAGTTGCGGTACCAAAACGCCGCATCCGGGCTACTTTCGTTTGCTTCTGGCAGGACCTTACCAGACAACCAATCGTACCTACCTTCCTTCACCCTTGTTCCTACAGCCTTAAAGAATGGCTCCAGAGGTGATATTCTCAGGTCGAACTTCTCTCGCCTTTTATGATGCAAAATAGACCTTTTAGGTTGCAGTTGTCCCGCCAAGGATGACATAAGTTCGTTTTAAATAAAATTCGCCTCATTGAAAACCACCCACAATTACAGTCACTTACTTTTTTGACTTTTTATTTTTATACACTACACGTGCCGAGTACATCTTGACATACCAGTTCAATACCGGGTCCCAAAATAATTGTTCAAATGTCCTCATAATATTGGTATTTAAATAATTTCGATAATTTTAAATTTAGTTGCTAACGCGCGAGTCGCGTTGACGTAAGTCCAATGATCAAGTATAAATCTCACCCCAAACCAGTCACCATCATCATCGCATATAAAAATATGTGTTGATCCTGAAATAAACAAAAAAAAAACCAAAGAATTCCTTGTTCACACTTTTGTTATGCAATTTATTATTTTATATACCGAGGACATTTGATAAATGGTTTCACAAAAAATAAAACAAAAAAAGGATGTGTGTGTTTAATAATTAATTAACAAAATAGTCAGTCTACTCTCAACTCGTACATAATTTATCTTATCAAATGTAAATGCTTGACTTTTTTTTAAATGTGTGTTTAAACATAAACTATAAGTCTACGAGAGCATCGACATATAAATCAAATAATTTCTAATTTAATTGTTCTTTCTCTCTGTTAGATACTCTGAATAATTCTCCATACGATTATAAACTAAATAAAAAAAAATGTAAACAAATAAAACTAGTTTGGGTCTATGAATGAGTCAAAATGCCAATCAATAGGTCAATGATTTGTGTATTACATTTCTTGGTCTCGTGTATGAGGGGTCCTCCTTGTGGAATGGACGGTTGTGAACTTGATTAGTAAATTAGATTTGTTTAAGTGTTAATCGATAGATACTCATCGGTCTTAGGACTTAGACGGTGTTTTTTTATTCTTTCTCTCCCTTTCTCTCTTTTTGTCAAATTCGAATGGTTTGAGAATTCTTTTAAACCGGGTCAGGTGATGGAATTTAATTAAGACTAATTGTTTTAAACTTTTAGTTGTTAGTTTTTTTCTTTTTTTTAAATTAGATGGAAGAATTTATTTATTTATTAGTAAGAGAAATGTATAAAGAGTGATGGAATTTTTCAATTCATTTATTTTAAGATTAAGACCGTCTGGTGACGAAGTTGAGTTTGTGAGGAATGAGCACAGGAAACTTACTTACTTAAGGTGGCGCTACAGTCCGGGGTGGACCTGGGCCTCAACCAACAAGTGTCTCCAGCCAGCTCGATCTTTAGCTAGCTGCCTCCAGTTTCGCACGCTAAGTTGGTTGAGGTCCCCTTCAACTTGCATGCGCCACCTGAGTCGCGGTCTTCCTCTACTGCGCTGTCTCTCGGGGGCGGATTCGAAGATTTTTCGGACCGGCGCATTGGTGTCCATCCGCTCTACATGACCCTGCCACCTCAGTCGTTGCACCTTCACTCTTCTGGCTAAGTCGATGTCGCTGTACAGCCCGTACAGTTCGTCGTTGTATCTCCTCCTCCACTCACCGTGTATGCAGACGGGACCGAAAATCACCCGAAGAATTTTCCTCTCGAAACAGCCAAGAGCACCCTCATCCACTTTTGATAAAGTCCATGCCTCTGCGCCGTAGAGGAGGACTGGGAATATTAAGGTCTTATATAGGGTCACTTTTGTTGTTCGAGAGAGGGCTTTGCTAGTCAATTGCCTTCTTAGCCCAAAGAAGCAGCGATTGGCAAGGGTTATTCTTCGTCTGATCTCAGCGCTGGTGTCATTGTCTGAATTGATAGCGGATCCTAGGTAGACAAAGTCCTTAACTACCTCAATGTTATATCTGTCGAGGTCCTTTCTTGTCCTTTCTTGTTGACAGCATATACATACTTGGTCTTGCCCTCATTTACCGTTAAACCCATCTTTGCCGCCTCCGTCTCAATACTCGCGAAAGCGCCACTGACATCACGCTGCTTTCTTCCGATTATGTCAATATCATCGGCGTATGCGAGTAATTGGACGGACTTTTGAAAGATTGTGCCTCTCGGTCTAACCGACCCCTCGTCAGGTTGGGGGTTGTGCCGCTGGAAAAGATGGTAATCGTTCGGGGACAAGTCTGGTGAGTAAGGCGGATGAAGCAAAATTTCATAACCCAACTCCGCCAGATTCAGGAATGTTGACTGGGCTGTATGTGGTCTTGCATTATTATGCAGCAGTATGGGACCATGCCTATTTACCAGTGACGGCTGTTTTTGGCGTAATTTGTTGTGCATTATATCGATATCGTGATTGTTTCTCCTCGTTTAAAAAAACGAATAACAACTCCCTCACTCCACCACACTGTCAACATTACCTTTTTGGGTGTAAGTCTGCCTTAGCACGTCCCCTGGAAAGCTCACTTTTGTCTGCCCATTCTCCCGACCTCTTCCGATTATCGTATAAGTTACTGCGGCTGCGTTCATGTTTTTCACGCCACAACGATCACTTTAGGAATAATCAGTTGATCGGCAGTTTCATATGTGACGACCTTATAGATTGATCGATAAGTTGCAACTAAATCGGTTTTCACGAGACAAGACGCTTATCCATGTATCTAGCAATAGCGCCATCTATCGTACAAGTATTTTGAAAATTACTTTTGAGCGAACTGTCAAACTCAAGACGCACAGTTTGTAGATTTTATTGACTATCGCTGTTGTGGGTAGAAGTGGTTGTCTGGTAAGGTCCTACCAGAAACATAAGTAGCGCGAGAGCGCCGTTTTGATACTTCGTTGTTGTACTCCCGTTAATAATAAGCTCGCACTTGTCGCAATGGTCCAACATTTTAGGCCTGTTTTTACTAAGAAGTTTCGTTTTTTTTTCTGGTTGCCTCAGGGAGGCGGGAAGTCCAGCCAGTAGGATTCATATATCAGATTCTGACCTGATTTCAGCTGGTATCTGCATACGTACTTAATCTCACCCCCGCACACATACTTAAACCATTTTCCCGCGGGAATGCCGTTGAGTATTACTCCGCGGGATTGGTTAGCAAATCATGTAATGCGTCTTGTGTCAGCTGTTCATGATGCTTCTGCTGCTCTTCTTAGTTTTTCTATTCTCCGCAGCATATGGTCGAGGAGTAACGACGGACTGGGTAGAATCATTCTCCATGCCGTGAAGTATGAGCAATAAAAGACTGCGTGCTCCGTATCTTCGTCTTCGTCTGAACATTTGAGGCAAGATGGAGAGCTGTCGTGTCCAAATCGGTGAACCAGACAGAAACTATGTGAGATGGTAGTTGCAGTCTCAATGCTTTCGACTTATACAGTCTTGAATTGTCGGTATCGATTTGTGTGTCCATCTGCCTTTTGTTGTATTTGCCCTACAAGCTTGCCACATACACAGCTGCAGACACTGCCATTCTCAAATTTTGATAATCTTGATACCATTGACGTCGTGTTAGTTCAAGGCCCTTCTGTTGTACATCTCATCTCCAAGGATACCAAAAGTGTCCTTGTCCGAAATGATTCGAAAGCTGCTGATTGTCCGTAACGTGCAGAGTCTGTATGTTGATGATAGTCTCGTTTTCGTCTCCTCTGTCCTTAGTGCCTGCGCCCGGACTGGGGAGGTAGACAACAAAAAGGCAAGCATAAGACAAGGCTTGGCTTGGTGTACATTCAAACGATTGTTGGTACAAACTTTGCAGGACGAAGAAGAGAAGAAACTATTCACCACCTTCTTTCTAGCTGTCCAGCTTTACTTATGAGCCGTCTGCTACAACAACTTAGGGGATTTGATAAACACAGAGTGAGAAACCTCCTCCGCCTCATAAGAAGCTCCAATTTGTTTAATTGCTAATGAGAATCACTTCAAGATCAATGTGGTATCACAATGAACGTATCCTTGGTCTAAGTGCGATGGCTTTAGCTGGCAGTCACTTCAACCTAACTCACCCTTACCTACTTACCCGGTCCTCAACCAAAATGTCTACCCAGTTAGCCTGGTTATTAGCTGGCTGGCTCCAATTTGGTAAAGAGCCCGCGCGGCGTACGGAAGTAGTCGTACAGAATTTTGAAAGATTGGACTTCTGGCTTCTAAGTTTCATGCCACATGTTACTCTGTCTAAATCTTTTCTTGAAATCAAATTGCCAAATTTGATTTGAATCTGTCAAGCTCGTCTCTATTGATGTTGTCTCTGGCGGTCTTAAAATCGATAAAGAGATGGTGTGTATCAATTTAGACTCCTCGAACTTTTTCCAGGATGTACCGAAATGTGGTCGATTATGGACTCTGATGGCTTAACATAATTTCTTCAGTTGCTTTTTAATAGCTTAGCCGGCAAGCTGTCACGTTGGATTTAAGCTTGGACTTTGCTATCCTCCGTTCGTTTTATTCAGGAGAATAGACATTTTGGCAATCATCGTGTTGAATTGTTCATTTTGCTTAACATCAGGTTGGTCTTTGTAGCCGCTGTACAGTCTGTAGATTGCGACTTTACTGCAAGGTTTCCTTCTTCATCTCTATAGGTTTCTTTGCGGGCTTTGTTCTGTCGAAACGTCTTTTTAACTTTTGGTTAAGCTTGCGTACATTGCTCCAGGAGTAGAATCTCTCAACATCTTTCTCCACTCATTCGGTCAATTAGAGCATAAATGTAACCGAAATATTGAAAAACCCGCTAATCAAAGAACTTGTAGCCACTTGGTAGCAAGTTATCATCGATTTAATTACCATGAAGTGGTTGTGTGAATGTCAAACATGTTGCAATCACCTCTAGCTTTTGCATCACATTATTCAACATGTCTGACAAGAGATCTCACCCACTATCACTCTATTAAATTCCAAAAATAAAGCCACTCCAGCTCCCGCTTTGGCACATATTTTGTTTGTCTGCCTCCCGCTGATTAGAATCCATCAAGGTCGACCAAACACTGTGGACCATGTTTCATTTGCATTAAAAGTTTGCCATATCGGTGAACGAAAATAAAAGGACTCATCAGTTTCTGGGTGAATCTAATTAATTCGGAGCAGAATTTAGCACCCCGTCCGGAGAATGACAAAATCAAAAAAATTTTATAGCTTCCAACCCGTTCCACAACTGCCACTGGTTTGGTTCTAGATGTTTGACATTGAGGCCGCTGTGCGAGTATACAAAGTGTCACAACACGAGAGACTAATTAAGACGTCGCGTCGCTGGACTTGGTAGCCGTATCAAACTGACACGAACCTCCGTTTGACCCCTCCGCGCAAAAGTGCACAAAGATTATCGAATCGCATATCGCAGGGGTACCAACCAACCACCTGCTGTGCACTGGCCAGCCCCGTTTAACATGAATTACGAATGTAAACAGGAAAACACTGATTGCTATTTGAGTCCGAGCCGAGAGCAACCATATAATATTGCACACGCAATCGAGTGCTCGCCCGGTCACCCGTCCCGACACAAGCACACGGTATGTATGACACAACAATGTGCGACGACTGAGAATAAAGCTCAGCACGGGACGGCCGATCCCGCTGCTGCCACTGCCGTGTTACTATTATTAAATGTCAACCTTGGTTTTGAACTCGTTTTAATGGCCAACCTAAACGGAGCTAAGTGCTTGTGCCCTGACTCAGTTAGTTCCGCAACTGCGGTCAAGTCCAATGCTGTTCGAGGTGCATACTGAGCATAATGCACACTACTACATGCCGCCGGACTTATTGGGCGCTTACTTACAGTCGCGCGAAAAAGTCGCACAAAAACATCGCATGATCGGCATGAGTAGGCAGAAACAGTGGTTTTGCGCGTAAAAAGCTCGCGGTGAGATAAGGGGATGTTGACACGATCTCTCGAGAGCGGGAAATGTTAATTACCGCAGATGAGGAGTGCGGTATCCGAGTGTAGGCTTTGGAATACAAGCAGCTTTGTGTTGCCGGAAAAGTTGTTAATTTTTAAATGATTGCTCAGTAAGTATAGGTCTGAGGTGACTTCCGAATGCTGTTCATGTTGATTTAGTTGAATTTTTTCGATAAAATGATGGGAACTTAGGAAACTTGTTATCGAAGGCTTATGGGTTTACAAAGTTTACTATCGACTAAGGGGTACTGCACATCTACCCTTTTCCTTAGAATGTATATCCGCTGGATTATTTTTTGACTGTAAGCCATGTCTGAAGCACTCATTCAAGCTAATCCTCGATATGGTTCGTTTGCCTTAAAGGACCCAGCGAGGCGACAGTTAGGAAGTAGTGGAAGTAATAATAGAATGGCAACATCATAAGTAAGGGCTAACTATAACCTTACTTTCGAACCGGCACGGACATGACACAGGCACTGCCTAGCAGAAGAAATTACTTTTTGGACTGCCAATGGATTCAGAGGATGTTATGATCCAGGACAGGGCCACGGAAGCATCTCGGTGTATGCAAGGGGAACGGTGGCAAGCTCGCGGTTGCACGGCTCGACGGACGGGGTAGTTCTTGTCCCCCTCCAACATACACCACCTGTTCGAACACTTTTAATTCGTGCCTAGACTAGCTAATAGAATACGGAAGAAGATCCCTAGTACCCTACTCGAACTTCGGACGGACACAGATAAATGTAGGACAGAGAAGAAAGGAAAAGAAGATCTCCAACTCAACGACCTTTGCCCGTACGGAGGAGAGAGAATGGGAGGGGAAACTTACACTAACCTTTACTTACCTAATCTAAACCTAAGCTAACCTTAGACCTTAAACTAAACCCTAGCTTAGCCTATTCTACTTAAAATTATCCTACACTATCCCCACCTTCTTCCTTCCCTTCCATCATCTCATCTGGTCCTGAGACACGCCAGATGACGGTGGCGTCTGCGTGGCCAGCCCTCCCAAACGTTGCTATCCCCTTTTCTAAGGCTGGCTGCTCACGTAACAAGGATCAGTCAGATATCTTTCAAATGATTGCTAGCGTTGATCTTGATACGAGGTTAGGGAAGTATCGCAGAGAAATTCGTAGGGCATTTCTGACTGAGGCGATGAGGGACGAATAGGGACCCAATCAGGTGGTCTATTTCGATTAACCTCTTTGTCTACAACCTGGATGGCGTAGTTAACCTGGGTTCCTGAAATGCAGCCAGCAGAAATAAGGGATGGAAAGGTGAAGACAGCTTCTGGTAAATCCACCCGCGAGGACACTAAAACAAACAGCAGGTCTCTAGCCGTAAGAGCCTTGCTAAAAGACTGCAAGCCTATCCCACTGATATAAAGTCTCAACTTCTAGACTCGATGTCTTTGGCCGACCACCATAAAGTTCTTTGTCAAACCGAACGTTCTGTCCCGCTCTTAAGGCTACGCGTACTTATTCCTCTTTCAACTCCTTAATTCCCACATTAGCGCATGTTTATTACCTCAGATGGCCGATATAAATGCTAAGACCTTCCAAGAAATCCCATCGAAACTAAAAAAAAAAATTGTTACAAAACCGAAAGCAATATTCCACCGAATGTGCGCTTCCAAGCACTCGTCCAAACACTTTTCCCCCCGCTATGCACAAATAAAAATAAATTTTCCAAGAAAGAAAATTATAACTCGCACTTAGCGATTCCAGTGGCGTGCCATTATCCACAACACACTCAGCCTCAGCCTAGTGTCCATGCCACTACATGCAGTTTCGCTAGCATACTACTAACTTGCTAACTTTTATAACTAAATAAACTCGATTATTTAATAGGACAGACAAACAGAAATCGTGGCTAGCATTGGCAAAAAGCCTCAGCCCACAGAGCCTCCGACCAGCAGCGCATTGTTAGGTCCCGAATGGCCAGCAAAATGGCCATCCACATAAGCCGGGGGGCAACTCGCATCATCGCAAGCAAGCAAATATATATTTTTGCCGCGCAACTCTTTAAATTCAAGGTGGGTCATAACTTTCATACGCTAGACGACACATACCTTCATTCAATGGTGGTGCCTCCTTCTATGACAAGCACGACCGCGACCAAAAGTATTGACCATGATGATGGCTATCCGTGGTGTCAGTCTTGTCTCCCCCTGTACGTCTTACCCGAGCCTAAGTTATTTTTAAAGTGAAATTCAGTTGACTCGGAAAAGTGTGTTGACTTTTCACTTTTCATTGCACCGAGCTGGTGCTGGTGGAGGCCACATTAGCTATTCCAAGCGGGCCGCTTGCAGCAGGAAAATGTGCGTGCAAAATACTAAACTGGCCCACAAATGGTTATTATGATGAGGAACGTTGTCTTTGTGTGTGTGTGTGTGTTGGTGTGAGGGAAAACCCCTGTCACTCATAATCGTACGCGTTTCCTTATGGCATTGGTGTGGCCCAAGAAGAAAGCAAACTTGCTATAGTTCTACAGTTACACACTTACTTCCCACTTTGATTGCAAAAAAAAAAATCAATTTCAATGCCACATCTCAATTTACCTTTCAATTAGAATCTTATTAGCTTGGGGAGGGCATCGATTCGCCAACGCTGCGGCTATTGTCTTACATAATTCACGCATGCGTAGCCTACACAGCTGCAGTTTCTGCGAAATTGCATTTCCTGATCAACCATTAAGCTCACGCGACTGGAGCGTTCGAGGGGCGTTTGCGACGGCTGATCGAAGCCATAAACAAACATGTGGGGCCGGTTTAGCGCACTATAACTGGCCTGGCGATCGGCGTCAATGCCAAACAATTCAAATACAAATTTATCACCGGATAAACCAGATGAATTGTGATGCAGTGTTGCCAAAGTCGTCTGAGGTCGGTGGGGGGGGCGGTGACAGTGTTTACATAATTTTTTGCTATGCGTTGGAGTAAACGGTGGAAAGATCCAAAATTTAATCGAACGATGATTTGTGATTGGAGATCGTGACAACTTGTCTGGCGATCAAACTTTATTGTCGTCGAATAGGATATTTGGAAACATTGGCACAAAGTCTTTCTCTGGACCTCTTACTTACTTACTTATCAGGCCAGCGACCTGAGTCTGAACTAATGCCGCTTTCCATCCTTTACGGTCTCGGGGACGCTGCTTTCAGTTTACTAGACCAAGGTTTCTGACGTCCGCGATTGCCTGATCTTTAAACCGGAGTTTCGGTCTTCCTCTTCTTCGTGAACCAGGTGGCTGGGATTCGAAGATCCTCTTAGCTGGAGCATTCTCATCCATTCGTTCGATGTGGCCGAGCCAATGCAGTCGACGGATTTTTGCCTTTCGGACTACATCCACATCTTTGTACAGCTTGTAGAGTTTGCGGTTGTATCTTCTCCTCCATTCGCCCTCCTCGCAGACTGGACCAAAAAATTCGACGTAGGATTTTTCTTTCGAAGGATTCCAAGATCTGATCCGCTGTCTTTCTTTTTGTCCAGCATACAGCTCCATAAAGCAGGACTGGCAAGATCAGGGTTTTGTAGAACATGATTTTGGACCTTCGAGTTGGGAGCTTGGACCTTAGTTGTTTGGACCAACCGAAGTAGCAGCGGTTGCCTATGGTTATTCTTCGTCGAATCTCCACTAGGGTGTCATTTGTGGAGGTTAAGTTTGCCCCGAGGTAGATAAACTCCTTCACTAGCTCAAAATTATAGCTGTCAATTGTTAGGTTTTGACCTAGACGATAGTCGACGGATCGGTTTTTAGAAGACAGCATGTACTTTATTTTATCCTCGTTTATCGTAAGACCAACTCGTTGGGCTTGCTCTTGTATTGCCGTAAAAGCCTCAATAATGGCGCGCTGGGACCGGGCGATGATTTCGATATCGTCTGCGTATCCGGCCTTTCGATTTATCTGCTCCACTACAAGATTAAAGAAATCACCGGATTAGTTTTCTCAGGATCCCGAATTCGGTCATCGCGTTATATAATTCGGTGCGATGAATGCTGTCGTATGCAGCTTTGAAGTCGATGAAAAGATGGTGAGTATCGACTTGGAACTCGTTGTTCTTTTTCAGGATTTGCCGCAGCGTGAAGATTTTCCTGGCCGGAAGCCACACTGATAGGTGCCGATGAGCCTGGGCCTCTACTGCAGTAGTAAAGCTACGAAGACCTCACTCAGATTCAGGGGAGTGACCTATGCCCACTCATCCATCTAGTCACGGTAGAGGGTGTTGGACAACTTGACAATAAATGACTATCCGACGCCGATACTGATATTTGATAAGAAGTTCTGTAAAAGACTGCTACAAGCATTCTTATTCATTCAGGAATTCCAAATGGGGCTTCGTCCTGAGGCTAGAATATTCAGTGAAGTCGTACACTCATCATATAAGATTGACAGTGATAACAGTCATTATACAAGTAACAAATCGTATCTGTATCACCCTGAATGTGCTCCCTTTTGGAAGAATAGAATGATTGTCAAGATCTTTTGTACCAGGAACCTGTAAGATTTAGAGGTCCTCGATCTTTTTAATAAAGTTTAGGATGCCTCCAATCGAGGCGTTTCTAATGTCTTCAGGTGTCAAGATTTCCTTGAGGAAAAAGCGTCTCCTGATGCAGCAAAGAGCCACGGACTCACACAGTACGTGTTCCATTGATTCGTCTTCCCCTAGTCTAGGCAAAATCGACATTCAGTTTCCTGAAAAATATTAAGTTACTGTAAGTGATATCAGAGGCTGCAGTGTCCGACAAGGAAGCTGGCAAGCCTTCTGATATCGTCCCTTTTGTGATTAAGGATGTTCTTTGTGGTTTTGTTTAGGCCTGTCTGAGTGTCTCTCCCAGTAAAACAATCCATTTTTCGTAGCTGTCTAGACTAATTCTAAGCGCGGAATAAGGAAAACCGCAAAAGAGTTTGGCATCTTTCTTAGCTAGTTGGTCAGCGGTTTCAATGCTTTCAATGCCTTTTGGTCCTGAAACCCACCATAGTTTAACTTTGTTTGGCTTTGATAGGCACTTGTCTTTTAATATTCAGCAGCGGATCGCCAGTTTCCCAAAAAAACGCGATTCGGGATCTAGATCTCAAACTTGCTGTCAAAGCAAAGCGTTTTAAGCATAAAGTCGGATGCTGTGCTGATCATTTCAAGCTTTAGGTTTGCAGAAAGAATAGCTATGCGAAATGGAGAAGTATCTGCGTACTGCCTGAGGGTAGGAGCTAGTAAAAATAGTGCTTGAGCGATTGAAGGAATAATTTAAAGATATGGGTACTTGATACCGAATAAGCAGATTCCTGCTCTGCATGTTCCTGCGTCAATTAGCAGTGCGTTGAATGCCGAATACAAATGAAGATGATTGACAAGACTGCACGACAATACTAGTTTTATTGGTGATAAGCGATATGCTTCGCTCTGCTTTGTCGATGAAAAATGGAGGAATTCGATGGATGCTTGCATTCCGACACGAATAGCTAGACTACGCTGACGACGCTGATCACATAGAATTATGGATCTGCACTAAATTACAGCGAATTTTAAGAGAGAAGGCGTTCCCCGCGCTTCGCACATTTTACGGTCGCCATAATCGTCCTTCCGAGAGGACTTTTCGCAGTGTGGTGGATAAATTTGAGTCCATTGGTTCAGTAAACGATCAACCAACACCCGTATGTCGACGAAACGCAAGATCTGCCGAAAACATAGCCGCTGTCCATGAGAGTGTGCAGGAGAATCCGAGGCAGTCGATTTCGCGTCGCTCACAAGAACTCGGCATTTCGCAGACCACAACTAGTCGAATTTTGCGCCGTGACTTGGGCCTGCACCCGTACAAAATTCAATTGACCCAGGAGCTGAAGGTAAACGACCATATACACCGACGTGTGTTCGCTGAATGGACTCTGGAGTAGTTGGAAGCTGACCCTAATTTTCATCGAAAAATCATCTTCAGCGACGAGGCCCATTTCTGGATGAATGGGTACATCAACAAACAAAATTGGCGAATTCGGGACAATACCAATCCACATGAGATCCAAGAGCGTCCAATGCATCTCGAAAAAGTCACTGTTTGGTGTGAATTTTGGGCTGGCAGCGGCGACATCGGTCCATATTTCTTTGAGAACGAGGTTGGCCAGGCCATCACCGTCAACGACGAGCGCTATAGGTCGATGATTACCAACTTCTTTTGGCCTGAATTGGATGATATGGACACCATATCGAATAAGCCACAAACCACAGCGGCCTTCAAAGCCAACATAACCCATGCCATCGGTCAAATTCAGCCTGATTTATGCGCCAAAGACATTACGGATGCGCGCCACCCAGAGAAGCCGCGGCAGACATCTGAACGATGTTATATTCTATACATAATGACATCGATGGGCCCTTCAAATTAATAAAAAATTTCGATGATATCTCACACGCGTTTTGTTTTATTTGAATTTAAAGATAGGAAGCGCTTAATGAAAGACCCTTCATGTATATTTTTTGAACCAAAGATTGGCGGAACTCAAAAAGTAAAAACCACTCTAAAGCGAAAGCTGGAGGGCGGACATCAATTTAACAAAAACAAATATTTGGCACAACAGCTTATTAGGAACCAGAACCTTCTCGCAACCATCTATCTTGTGCATGTTCTATTTTTCGCACGATGGGAAGCGACCTGCACTTGTTTGCTTCTCGGCGGATTGAGAAGTTTCCCTGTCCTTTCCTGTCGAAACATGATGCCGCATAAAAATTGTTTGGTTGTATTGCTGAGGCTCGAACCTGTATCATCTCACTTAGCAGTCTAATGCACTAACCACTAAGCCATAACGATCATAGAGCTCAAACTTAGTAAAAAAAAAAACATTTCCTCAGGTTACGAGGTATTCAGATATTGTCGTTGACAGTTCGCTGCAGTCTTGTTCACTAGTAATGTTGTACTGCTCTGGAATTAAGTAAGTTTTACTTAAGTATGGACTTCTTAGCCATAAAAGAGTATCTTCAACTTCTAAAACTTAGCAAGATACAACAATAGCTCTGATCCAAGTTGAAAGGGACCACTTCCATCTGTCACTCAACAAATCAACCCTTAGAAGGACAAGTCCCCTAGGCATTGACATGTTCTATAAAATACTCTATAAATTAATTGAATAACTGCACTTTCGATCACGTGTCTTAAAGATATATAATAAATCTACAAATAACTCACAACTAACATGTTGTGCACGTTCATTCCAAATACCAAATGTCACACACAATCACGTCACTAGTTGAAGATTAGCATACGACAATACAGAGCCACAATCGTACAACAAATCATAGAAGATCGCCTCAAGGACAATTGTGTAGCCTGGGAAAGGTCAAGCCGTAGTTGAGATTTCCTACCGCAAAAAGCCGCCGTTGCCGCCTTCCCACCGTCTCGGGCCGTCCCGCAGAACGATATCAACATTACAAACCACGATACAGCGGCGATTAATGCAAATCGTAATAATTTCCCATTAGCGGCGTCCTCCCCAAGCGTCGCATCACCACCCTAAGACGCGTTCGCACCCGTCGCATGTGTGAGTGTGTTTGTGTGTTTGTGGGTATTAGTAACGATTAACAAATTAAAGCGCCAATATCAGGAGGTCATAAATCAGAGCCGCGCGCCTTCCTATGAATTACCCACCCACCCCCCGGTAAGTGGATGAAAATGGCATTTGCACTCGATCGCCTGCGCATATCGATTAACATCGCGGCGCAGCAGTAATTATAGCCTAACCACACTCACCCGGTCGGACAACTTCTAATCCATCCGAGATGTCGTGGTTGTCTGAGTGGCCGTCGTCTGCCGCGTCGTCCGCGCGCGACCGCCCGCTGCTTCACGCCTATCTAAGTGACCATTGAGGTCCATATCAAATCAACCCCCACCACAGTTTCGCCATGTAGCACCACCACGCGAAAGGAAGCAACTTGTCTCTGCTGGCTTAAGTCACAGGCCACGACTGTCACTCTTGCTGACCGGATAACCTTCGCGCGGGCAATGAAATACCGACGGGCGGCTGCATACCAATCGAAGGGTTCCCCTCCCATCGAACAGAGAGGCTGACCATGCAAAGGAATGCGTGTATGCCTAGCTGCCGGAGTCGTAATCAGTTGTTCGGGATAAATTAATCGCGCAGCGATAAGAAACCGTCAAGTTATGTTGGCTGCATTTAAATCGGAGATTGTTGTTTGTTGTTGCGCGCTGTCAAAGTGACACTTGTAGCTGGTTGCGTGATGTCTCTGTTAGGGTCCACCTGCAACACAGTTGCCATCGACCGAGAAAGCCAAACAAAGCTTCAGCATCACCAAACTGCTGTGAGGTAATCAAATGTAAACGTAGACGCGGATGGAGGAGACACCTTCACTCTGAGATGGTTCTGGAGGGGAAGCAAAAAGGTGATTAAGCTAATGAGCGCCATAATTTGTGCGAAGAGGTCTTAGGTGATGCTGCTGCCGGTGCTGATACTGCGCTACTGCGACATGTGGGAGGATTTGATGTCTGTGTTCCTGGTCTGGCAGTTTTTTTTTTTTTTTTTTTTGCGTGTGTGACCTTTGATTTGCGCGTGGTAAATATTTGCCAAGACTGTGTCGGTGACATAACTTGAGATGAGAGGATGTGCAACTTATTTGTGTTCATAGCGAATGCAAGAGTTGTTTGTGTTCGAAGCGGGGCTAAGGTATATTAGCTTCGATCTGGAGTTCGTTACATAGCTTGAGCTAATCGAACGGTCAACTGTTTCATCGGATTCTGTGCATTAAATCTATTTAGAAAGGAAAAGGGGGATTGTAGTTGGAAAAAGATGGGTGGGTAATGGGCACTGACTGGTGTCAACCTTGTGTTGCAACTGTGATTCCACATCAATTCGAGCGAAATAAACGTGAATTCTGATCATGATCCCCTCGCAGCGTCATTCAGAACTCAACTGTTCAACGAAAAGAAGCTGCAGATGGGCTAGAACAAGAGACTTGACATTGGACGCCGTAGCACACCGGGAGTGACCAGTGACTACCAAGAGCAACTAAGTGAGTCCACTCTCCTTTTACATTCATCACTCATACATTCATCCAGGTAGCCTAGATCATCTAGGTTACAAGCCACCCCCCAAATAGAACCAAACGTTGCAACGCAAAACAAGGGACGGAACAAGAAAGGAGAAGAAAATCCATCATGTGGAAGAAGACAGCTTAAGGAAAACGAAGACTTGCGCGACAGGAACAACATCTGGCAGTTCTATAGAAAAGTCTAATAACTGGCAGCTGGCTTCACGGCTGGAATGTCCAAGCACAGGGAATTCTGGAAGTATTAAGGCATAACTTACAGCAGATGCGAGCATAATATTGAGAGAGTGATAGAAAAAGAAGAGCGCCCACCTACACTCAAACAAGAAGAAGAGCAGAAGAACAAAAAAGCCGAGGACTCTAATGGTTTGCCCTGGGCACGTTGGCCAAGCGAGTCAAATTTTGAACGAGGATAAGTCACAGGTTACCTACACTTTTGATCTTAGTACTTCGTTTCTTGTGCAACAAAAGCTAAGTCGAATCCTTATATGGTTCCGGAGTGAAGTTGAAGACGGCTTACCTACATACTTCCTTATGATGGTGCTACAGTCCGACGTGGACCGGAGTTTCAACCAAAAAACGTCTCCAGCCAGCTCGATTTGTAGCTGATTGGCTCTAGTTCCGCGTGCCAAGTTCGTTGAGGTTCCTATCCATTTACTCGCGCCACCTGAGTCGCCGTCTTCATCTACTCAGCGGCAATTCTCGACTTTCCGCACTGAAACGCTGATGTGTATTCGTTCTACATTGTCCCAGCCGTCTTTGTCGTTGTATCTGAATTGTTCTAACTAGGCCGATGTCGCTGTCATTGAAGTTGAAGGTACCAGCTTCTAGAAAACTGAAGTTTGAAAGAGATCCTCGGATCTCACAAGCAAAACTCGCAGTAGATGTCCTTTCACTCATTTCAATCAATATTTCCCCGCTCTATATTGACTTTCACTTTAGTAAAAGTTCATGTTCAAGTGCAGCCCATGCCAACGCTGGGAACGATTCATTCAATTTCATTTCAATGACCCTCACAAAACAAAAACACACCCTTAAATTCTAAGTTACCCCTAAATGCAATCAATCTGCGTTTGAAAGGTGTCCTTTGCAGGTAGCAAACCCTTGTAATTAGGGCAATGTACTCAAAGGTGATGAAACCATCAAACAATGCATTTCTTCCGAAGAAAGAGTTCCTAAAAATATAATCCCTTTGCGCTCTACCCCAGTGACAGGCAACCTTTTAACTGACACTTATTTCAATCGATTATTGCGTGATTTGAAAACAAAATCTGACGCAACGATATCGATTCCTTGTGTGACATCTGTACCCTAACACGAGCCATGATTTTCACTTTTTAACCCGATCCATCATGATTTCTATTGTGACACTGACATCTGCCATCATCGTCGGTTCGATAGTGAGAACTCCCCCGATTCCTGTTTTGATTTCTACTCGCGTGTCATGTTTTCTTTTGTACTCGAAGCATTTTAAGACATTTCCGGCAGTTCAGCAGCCGATAGTCTGACATCTTAAGTTTATCCTTGAACTCCTTCATAAATGTTTTGAGAAAAAAAACGTAAACCATCTGCAAAATACCAGTCCCTCTGGTCCGTCTTGGGAGGCACCCCATCATTATAAATGGAATGACCAATCCGCATTGCTATTATGAAATGTTTTGCAAATTTTAATTCCCGTAAATATACGTCTCCTGTGAATGGAGTCGTTTTCCGATCGAAATTAAATCGATTCGGTGTCTATGCATGCCGCGCCAGAGTCCTTTACACACGCGCTAACACATTTAAATGTAAGAAATAGAAATGGAAACGCGATCAAATCACGACTAATGTCGGGTAAATGTTTGCGTTTTCTGGGTACGAAATTATGCGCACGGCTATTTTCGAAATTAAATGATTTTTTCGTGAGCAAAAAACACTCGAAATGTGTTTAAATATAATTGTCTTGAGGCGAATACACATGGTTTTCGAAAATGTTGTGGGCGTAGGTATGCCTTTTTTAGCCGTTTTTACGGATTGTTTTCGTGGTTTTTTTTTTTCTTTTTTTTTCTGGAAAGGAATTTGGATTAGAGAATTTTTTGTGAAGGCAGTTTATTTCTATGGGAATCGACTTTGAGAGAATTCAGACTGAAAATTGGACAGTTGCCCCAATAAATTTGACATATACTTGCCTAAGTTCTTGATCCCCTTGGAGATGTTACCTGAACCATCGAGGTAAAATCAATTTTGGTTGTCGAGAAGAAGATCTTGTAACAGATCACCTCGTGGGGACCCTTTTCACATCTCAGACAGAATTGCCATTCGGATTTTTCCGCTGTTCTTCCCTGATCGCCATTCCTTGTGTCAATGCTAGCATTTGTTTGAACTGTGTTTGGCGAGTTCCTTGAGTTTGACTCCATTCATATCCGAAAATATCATTTCTTCTGCTAGCCAGTTCTGGATATTGCTCACGCAGTACATACATGTGAAGCTGACTCTTCGTCCTCTATACTATCAGGGTCTTAGAAAAGAGATGGTGGTGGATGAGTCCTTAATGGACCAACGGCAGCGTTCACACCCCTGAAACGGGTTACTCTGGGTTCTCGAAATAGAACTGGCCCTCCAGGTTGGGGGTTGTCCCTTTGGGGTAACTCCCCAGCCATTCAAAAAATGTGATGATACGTACCAACCACAAGGCTCGGATAAGGATTTTGTTGATACCCAGGCTCATCCCTAACTGTAGCGCCACTAAAGTAACATGCATAATCCTCTCGAAGAATTCAAAGACTTGTCTCTCCTTCTATCAAAATGGCACAACCCTGCTACTTATGTTTCTGGTAGGGCCTTACCAGACAGCCACTTCTCTCTCCTAGAGATTGCAGTTATGGTTGAAAGGACATTACCTTCTCGGCTATTGTTTTAGACCTAAACACCTTAAGACTTGGAACAGATTGAATCTGATCAAGAGGTAGTGCAACAAGAAGTTAGCTTAGTCTTTCATCGAATGTTGTCTTGACAATTGACCCAAAAAGCGAGCTTTAAGTTTTCCAAATTCGTCTTCACGCATTCTTGGCAAGCCATGTTCTGTGACACATTTATTGGAGGGTTTGGTCAACTTATGTATGTGACCATTTGATCTAGCAGTCTCGTTCGTCTTCCTACAGGGCCCCACACATTTAAAGGGCTGTAGGGCGTTTTGTGGTTTGCTAATCTTTAACTTCGCCTCCATAAGCAACGCTGTCCTTTGATGTGCAATTTAGCTCGGTTGTGTACGTTGTTGATGAAAGGCCAGATGACAAGTTCAAGATGAGAAGCCTTACCAAGCAGTTACTTACAAACTTGGATTGAGGTTCCTGTATTAGCTATTCTTTAGATCCTAAAGATCCCGGGAGTAGATCACAATTGTGTGATAAGATGCATTGCCTTCGTCATTGACGAAGTCAGTAAAGCTCAAACTTAACGTCTATGTTGTGTTATATTATGTGCTCGGAAGGGTTGTTCACAGCCCTTGGAATTGCGGCTTCTCTTCAGAATCCTATTGTGCCTTCCCTTATAGTTTCTAAATGAGCTGTTTCACTCTAGTTAGGAAGTTAAGGAATTTCTCTGGGTGTACGACAGCAGGTTGTTCCATTGGGACAACTTCGCCGACAAGAATTCTCTTTCTGAGTTGAAAGAGGGCTGGGCATTCCTTAAGGATGTGTAACGAGGTCTCTTAACACTCAAGACAGAGTTTATAGCTTGAATCTATTACAAGGTTTATGCGGTGTAGGTGTTTCCTCAAACGGCAGTGTATGTTGAGGACTTCAATTAGGATTCTAAGGTTGTTCCAATCGAGATTCATGAAACTGGATTTTCTTTGCAACGCTATCGGGATAATCAGCTTCAAGCATGCTTTTCTCAATGTCTAAGTTGACAAGTATAAATCGAATGAATGTAGGTACTTTAGGCTTCGACTAGAAGGGCACACTAAAAGAAGATTTCAAGGAAATATATGAGCAGAAATGGAAGGAGATCTCAACGAATCATAAGAAATGCTTGTTCGTTGAGACTCAACTCCACCCCAGACTGCAATGACATCTGTTGTTAAGCAAAATAAATTAATTGTTGATTTCCAATATTACTTATTCGATTGTGAACGTCAAGCCTCTAGCCCATCAATGAAAGAAAAACTACATTTGACAGTCCTGTCGAATTCAATTACTCAACACCCTTGCCGCAGTAAATAGATGAAATAAATCCGCGTAAACACCAACACACCTCAACAAATCTCCAGCTCTTTGCTTCCTCTATAAGATAAATACTTGTTAATTGCTTCTTATTTATACAATTCGACGAGAGACTTAAACATAAACACAATATTAACCATAGAAAAACAAGTGTAGGTACATGCTAGCATATTTTAACGATAAAACGGCGGAATCATGGAACGACTGGCGGACTTGTCTCGCGATATAGTTGCGAAAAGTTCAAATGAAGTTTACCTCGGTATTTTAGCCCACTTGTGGTATTTCCAAGAAGTAACACACCGTACAGGATGTCAACATCCTGGAATTTTCCCATTTCAACTTCGACATACGTCATCAGATTCAGTTTGCGTATCAAAGTGTTCTTTTCAGCTACCGTATCCCGATGTCAAGAAGTATCTATCATTCGGACGTCGAGATTGTCAATTAAAAGCCGGCGCAGACAATAAAATAAATAACCGCGTGTAATTAAATGAAATCCACTCAGACTATCTCAATAAAAACCATTCTCCGCACTGCGACTAGATACGGTAATTATTCGCGCAAAAGAATAAGATAAACGTATGTAAATCTAAATCTGCTTTGGAATTTCTTTGTTGACTCAACTCTCCGGGGAAAGAGATCCGATCCGAGATAGGTATGTGCCCTAACCCGGTTGGTATTTAACACCCTCCATCCCGTTCAATCGGTCAAAATTCGAAACAATTTCGTAGCAGACGTCCGTCTGTCTGATCAGATACTCTACTGCTGGAAGCGATTAGATTGGCATCCAAAGCACAGACCTGTCGGATCACATAATTGACACTGTTGTTGTTTGCTGCCATCATCGTAGCTAACACATCGTGGGCGATATATGCTCGAGTCTTACCTAATTACCGCTATAAGCTACCGACTTTGCTCGGTAGCTACGCTCGACACTTTGTCACTACGAATTAGCGACAGATAATTCGCTATCTCCTCGGTATTCATCTACACTGTGTCCCGGCATCTACTTCAACTATTCGAAGGTGGTGTGGTGTGGTGTGCTGTGACTTCACCGTTGTTGTTCAGATACAATTAATAATTAGTCAACGAGTGGGGTGGGGTCGTAGGGGGTTAGGATATGTGACAATTAATCGGTGGGTACATATCAATTATCTGCTATTAGGATCGAATGGCATTATGGGCGCTTAAGCCGGCATAATATGATTGATGGTTAAGCGATTGTCATTGTCACTTTGAAATTCATTTTCCATGACAACTCGCCGACGCGCAAACACTACCAATCGACGACGACGACCGACGACCGACGACCGACGGTTGGGTTAGTCTTAGCATGTGTTTGAGCATAAAGATCGCATGTAGGTGGACACCAGTGAAACGGACACTCTACTGGACAATGGGCAGAATGACAAGTGAATAATTAGCCAGCAGTGGTGGAGTCAGTACCGGAGTTGGTGTGAAACCCCAGAGGTAATATGATAATTTACATTGGCAGATCATTTCTTTCATTTTTTCATCTTAATATATCAATCATTCGTTGACGTAATTGTATTTATATGGTTAGACATCAAATGGTTTGTGGATAATAATCAATCAACAAGAACTGTAGCACTTCCTGCAAGACACTTCCGGCGTGATGTTCGATGTAGGTTGAATCCATATTGTTTATAAATCGATTCAGAATTAGTCTGAAGCGGACATAGAGCGCAGACAAATAGCAAAGGAACCGCCCATATTGTCCTTCGACCGTCTAAGATCCTCGTTTCCGTCCAAAACATTCCTAAAAAATAAAGTCGCAGTTCCATGTGAATTGCAACAAAGACTCGTGCAAGAAAACGCGATTGGAATTACAGGAGAAGGCTTTGACAAAAGTCTAGGGCTTTAGGCTCGACCATAGCTGACTATGGGCGGAATGAAAAATAATTCACTACTATCGAAATATCAAGTTTCAATGTTTACCAACGCCTCCAAGATAGGCAGGTGCCTTCTCTACAGAACTAAACGTATCGACTTTTCGAGAGTATTCTAGGTATTAGCGACTAGAAAGGCCGGCAAGATACTTAGTCTCAACCCCACAATCTTAATTGACACCCAGACTGCCATCAAAGCGCTCCATTCACACACTTTGTCCTCTAAATTAATAGAACAGTGGAAGGGAATTATTACCCAGCTAAGCGCTCGGTTCAATATTACACTCCTCTACGTTCCCCGACCGTAGTTACATGAAAGAGCAGACGTGCTAGTCAGATGTGGTTCAACCTTTGACGGTTCAATTGCGAAGTTAGTCTGCTCCCCGATTGATCTCATCAAGGGAAGAATTTCCAACACTTTTTTTCAATTACCAACTTTAGGTAGTAGAGCTTACAATTAAAATTGGACCGACGACCTAAGTAGAGCTCGCACTGAGATAACAAGAATTGCAGCAATTAACCACAAGTCACTGGCCTAATTGCTCTCACTTTGCCAAGTCATTCATTGCCGTAGCTGCAGCAATGGACTGGAGAAGGAAAAAACGTTCTCTGTCACTATCCGGCACAAGCCAGAACAGGCATCTCAGACTTTTGCACGGAATTATCAGGGATCTCTGAAAATACCCGTTACTAGTCACACGCATCAACATATAAGTCACGTGAGTTGTGGTATCAAAAAGGTGTATCAGCGCTATTTGCGTTTTTGCTAAGACTTACCAGAGAGCCATTTCTACCTAGCATCCTACAGGAAACGGCTACCAATTCCCATGGTCACCCTGGAAGAAGTCCAACGAGTCTACAGAAACCTTGTGTGACGATTAAGCAAAGCAGTTCAACGTCGCCGGTGGTGTCCCTTAAGGCTCCGCATTAAGTCCTTCATTGGTTTCTTTTTTTTTCGGTTGGAAAGCAGCTTATGCTTGTTGTTCGAGGTTATGTTTTCACAGAACGTGTCCTCTTACAGGTATTGTTCTTTCTGTTATCGTTGACTATGGAACATTATGTACCTAAAACTGTGGAGATTATCACTTATAAAAATTGCATAGGCCGTAGAGTTCAACAGAAACATAACTCTCTATGGGTGTTGATCCATTCGTCAATGATAAGAAATTTGGGAGTCTATCTTCTTACGTCAGAGTGATCCCTTCTCTCTAGTCATTTCTGCAGCCTTGTTACTCTTGGTTGTCATTGTTCTACTGGTGAGGTACTCCTCTGTCGCTTATTTTGCAAAACATTATGCCCCACCATCACATTTACAATATTGGTCTGAAGAATATCTTTGCTCGCAGCGCATTAGTTCGGTAGGCCATTTTTCTTATGCACAGATTTAGAAACCATGTTCCAAAACTTACATCGAACCTTTTGTTAACTGTAGTCTTCCCTTATGGTTTGGCCAGGCAAAGTTCAGCATCCAGCATCATCCTAAGCATCATCTACTTGACAGTGATTCTTACTAAAAGCTGAATCCCCACGATGTTGGAACTCCAAGTTAACACATTTCGGCAGCAGATGTAGTCAGTATCTGGTAGATCTGCAAAAGTCACCGCATCGTTGAGTAGACTAATGGCAAATAAAGGAGATCCTGCCGCTATACTTCTGATTTCAATCACAAACTCCATCCTCCCGTATGGTGCTGAGATATGGACGAGCGTAGCCGGACAGAAAAAGTTCAGGAAACGAATGCAAAGAAGAGGAGCACTTCGGGTAGTAAGTGACTCCCAAACCTTGTTGGAATCTGGGGTTCTTGGATTGACGGAAGTGATGACTTCTAATGGCAGAGAAGAAACATTTCTTCAAGAAGAAAGCTAAAATAAGTAATCAAACTTGCTGTGCTCCTACATTGAGGGAACACCTACAGTCCAGGGTGGACCTGGGCCTTAACCAACAAGCGTCTCCAACTTTAGCTAGCTGAATCCAGTTTCGCATGCAAAGTTGGTTGAGGTCTTCTTCAACTTGCGTGCGCCACCTGATTGACGGTCTTCCTCTACTGAGCTGTGGATTAGATGATTTTTCGGATCGAAACGTTGCTGTCCATCCGCTCTACATGACCCAGCAACCTAAGTCGTTGGACCTTCACTCTTCTGGCTAAGTCGATGTCGCTGTAAAGCCCGTACAGTTCGTCGTTGTATCTCCACCGCCACTCACTGTTTATGCAGACGGGACTGAAAACCACCAGAAGAATTTTCCCCTCAAAGCAGCAAAGAAAACCCTCATTCATTTTGGATAAAGTCCATGCTTCCATGGAAGAAACAAAATATCAGGAAGGAGCGCCCATGCCCTGAAAAGCGGTTCCGTCATATATTGATGCCTGAAAAGGAGAATACTTTACTCGGTGGGGCTCCGACATAGCATGAAGTGAGGACCACATCCAGGATGATGCATAATGCATTCTCTCTTCTGAAAGAAAGCTATTTGCGGTTACCTTGGGGGGTGTTATCAGGAGCGACTTTGACCAATTATGAGTCTGAATTGGAGTCATATGGAAGGTATTTGCATACTGTACAGTAAAGAATAAGTAAGCATATGCATAACAATGATCAACAGTGCTAAAGCTAGCGTCTCACATTAGAATTTGTAACCCAATTGTAGGTTTCAGATAGGAATAGTTCACTACATTATCGACACAGTTAAGTTTAGTGTCCTTCGTTGTGTGGTGTGGCCAAATCACATTGCAAAGGTCAAACTCATAGAAGACAGAAATTGATTCTATAACCAGGGAATGCATGGTGCATCATAAAATACGATGAAGCGTTACTTGTACAGAAACTACATTCGGTTCTATGCAACAGCATTGAGTTGGACTTGATCTTACCATTTGTGGATCAACCACAACACTTGCGGTTATGGTTTAACACTTGTTAACCCTGAAACATCAACTAGAGAGAATATCGTGCAGAGTTGGAAACGGATTCTGGTCAAATATTAAGATGACTTAATTTCAGAAGCACGCCAGTAGGTAGTTAGAACGGAAATCCGACAAATAAAGATAAATTGACAGAGGCTGCAGGCAAATATCAATTACTAGTGACGCCACACCCTGTATGTGGCAGTTAGCTTATTAGAAACAAGTTCAAAGTGTGGATACCATTTCACGGATTTCAAAAGTTCATTGAAGATTTTGATTTTGGACACTCCGTTGCTTCAAATTGAAACTGAACTCGGAGGGCCTTTTTCAAAGAAAAACCTTCTTGAGACATATTTCTTCCAACGAAAACAGGAAAAAGAGGAACCAACTATGCAACTATAGTCCATTTAGTCAACAGAGTCACAGTCACCTTAGGTTTTCTATAAATTGTGAACATAATAATCATCGAATTGTGAAGCCATCTCATGTACAATAACCGTCTTCTAAGTCTTAGGTTAGGTTAGGTTAGGTAGGTTAGGTTGACGGGGAAAAGAAGTCCTTCCCCAGTCACACTTAGGTCAAGGTAGACCCATTGTGATACCCTTGGGATTGCAGCCCTCTAACTACGATCTGAGCCTTGGTTTATCGGTGTCCGACTGGACAGCAAGTCGGTAAACTTGCCACTTAAGTCAATCGTGGGTCCAACTCCACATGAACAATAGAACTGCAATTGCAAAAGTTGGCCTTAGACCAGAGTCCCAAAGTTTCACTCCAATCTGGAGTCTAAATTGTGGCATGCATGTGAAAAGATGAATGCTGTTCAGGTGTATACAAGATCGAATTGAAAAAGTTCATTCTCCGAGCTAGAAGCAGGATCTCTAAGAATGAGCTCGAGAAAGTTTCAATCCGTCGAAACATAGGAAGAAGGGTAATTGATTGGAAACAAAACAATTCCCCTACTATCTCTACGAGACCGTATTCCAGGTTTAAGACAAGCTTATGTTACTCATTTGACTCGCGCCTCTTTTTGAGCTGGGAGACATGTCTGCCAAAATCTCGCTTATTGTACTAGATTTCCTGTTCTATTCTAGGGGCACTTAAGAAGCTGTTCGGTTAGGCTAGGTTCGTGGGTGGACAATGAAAACGACTCCTTACATCAATGTAGATCCATTGTGATGCCCCAATGGGGTTGTTAGGATGCTTTATTCGTAAAAGCAGTCTTTTACAGTCTATGGGCTCTTTTTGAAACACCTTGAGGTTCTAATAAAGCTGAAGAGCTTGGCATTAGCAGAAAAGGTGTGGGGTATCCTCAGGATTTTCCTCATTGCCGCAGCCTCTGCCTAGATTCTCAGTTTAATTTTAATTTTGTGGTGTGATACGTTAACAAGTTGTGTCCGGTTAGGATGCCTACTGATGTGAAAAGGGTGTTCCTATCCTCTTGTAAGATTCTTTCGGTTTAAGTTTTGTTATAGAGCAGCCAGAGTTTCCTGGTGATTGTGCAGGAGCTGAGCGCACTTCTTCTGATGTTGGCTATTTTGGGACGGGATAGGTGTATCGGTCTGTTCTGGTTCAAGTGCTGAGCTCTTTCTACCCATTTCATCAGCCTTCTCGCTATCGGGGATGCCTTTGTTACCGGGAACCCAGCAGAGTCTTATGTTGTGCTGCGAGCCAAGAGCCTTAAGCTCTTCGCGGGAGCAACAGACAAGCTTCGATTTTACTCTATTCTATTCTGCTCCGAAAATTACTAAAGAACGGTCTATTAAATTCTACGTAAGGTGTTGTGTAATCTGTGGTTACTTTTTTCTCAAAATATTTCCTCAAAATTTGAGTGTGTTCAGTTAGGTCTGGTACCCAGCCTTATTCTAAGTTAACTTTCAACTGCGGACCCTTGCATAAAAAGGTCCATTGAGAGAAGATTAAGAATAATTTCAAGCACCGCTGTTGGTGTGGCTCTCATTACGCCAGTTGTACCAATGCACACCAGCGTTTGTACCCTTAAAATGGCCGTCAAGCTGGTGACTTTGTTCGCAAATAAGCACCACTCCTATGGACTAAGCACTTTCTGAGATTTTGAGGGAGATATCCTCAACCGATGGAAGTCTGTGTTGCGGTATCTTCCTTTTGTTTGTGAACAGTTCTATTTCAGTTGTTTGTGAATAGACCGTTAGTCCACATTGCCTAGCCCAGGTGTTCAGTGTAACTTAAGTGCCCTCGAGTAGGTCGCTGATGGTAGGGTGCATTTTCCTGTCTCCAACACTACAACATCATCAATTCTAGTCCCATTACAATTGAGTCTTCATTTACAACAAGAGCCCAGACCACAGGGGAGAGTACTCCTCCTTGCGGAGTGCCTCTGGAGGCTTTTACCCTTAAATGTGTTCCTCCTCGTTCCTATTCTCGAGGTGAAAGTAAAGTCGAAATAAACTCCTTCTCTCCCTACAGACGGCATCTTCCCTATGATGCTGAGAAAATGCGAAAGCCATATAATGAAACATCTGAAGAATATATTCCTTAACAGCCTGACATGGGGCTATGTACCTAAGTCATGGCGGGAGGTCAAAGTGGTTTTTATACCTAAGGCTGGTAAACCCAGTCACACCACCGCGAAAGATTATAGTCCTATCAGTTTGACATCATTTGTTTTAAAGACATTTGAAAGGCTAATTGACATCTACATTCGGAGTCATGTGAATCCTATAGATTTATCTCAAAACCAACATGCATATACGAAAGGTAGAAGTGTCGAAACTGCGCTGCATAGTGTTGTCAGCAACATAGAAGGATCACTGAGAGTAAAGGAATACACACTCGCTGCCTTCCTGGACATAGAGGGCGCTTTCAATAACGTTCACATAGACGCAATAAAAAGAGCATTAACAGATCTAAGCATACAGAATACCATCATCAATTGGATAGTGTGTATGTTTAGATACAGGCGCATTAACTCAGAGCTAGGAGGTATACGAGTTAGCGTATCAGCCTCTGGAGGCACTCCACAGGGAGGGGTCCTCTCCCCCCTACTCTGGGTTCTTGTAGTAAATGAAATCCTAATGAAACTGAGTTTTAGTGGAGTTAAGGTAGTAGCCTATGCTGATGACCTAGCGGTACTAGCAACAGGCAAATTCCTTTCCACTATTAGTGACCAACTAGAAGGCGCCCTGAAGGTAATAAATAACTGGACAAAAAGCTGCGGACTCGCGGTTAATCCGCAGAAGACAGAGCTTGTCCTTTTCACCAACAAAAGGGCAATACCGGAATTCAGGAAGCCTTCTATTTCGGGTACTCTACTTAAAGTTTCAGACTGTGCCAGGTACTTAGGAGTTATACTTGACAGGAAACTTAACTGGAGTCTCAACATTAAAGAGAGAGTGAAAAAAGCAACGATAGCTTTCTACGCCTGTAACAGGATATTCGGTAAAACCTGGGGTCCTAGCCCTAAAATCATCATGTGGCTCTACACGGCAGTAGTAAGACCAATACTGATCTATGGTAGCCTGGTGTGGTGGCAGGCAGTGTGCAAAACCACTAACCTTAAGTTAATAACAAAGATTCAAAGGATAGCCTGCATCAGCACCACTGGCGCATTGAGAACCACCCCCACAGCGGGACTCGAGACAGCACTCAATCTACTCCCGCTGATCTACTTGTGCAAGAATCAGCTGCAAAAATCGCCCTTCGCATAAGCCAAACGGACAACTGGAAACCCAGTCTGACAGGGCATGCACTGATCTTACGCAATTTTGTGGGCAATACTGTATGCACAGACTACATGACGCCTTACTTAGAATTTGATAGACCATTCTCAACCTGTTTTCCCAGCAGAGAAGAATGGCAAGACAACCAGGTATTAGATAATGGCACAACCACTTCCGTTTACACGGATGGATCCAAAATGGACACTGGAGTGGGCGCTGGGTTCTTCTCCGAGACTCTTGGATTGTCTGGATCGATCAGACTCCCAGACTACAGTAGCGTCTTCCAAGCGGAGGTCTTGGCAGTGACAACAGCTGCCCAACAGGTTGCAATGAAGGCACTACCACGGGATGATATTACCTTTTTCATCGACAGCCAGGCGGCAATAAGAGCGATTTCTGCCATTAAAGTAAAATCGAAGCTTGTTAGTCGCTGTCGCGAAGAGCTACGGGTTCTTGGCAGGCAGCACAATGTAAGACTCTGCTGGGTCCCTGGCCACAAAGGGGTGCCTGGTAACGAGACAGCTGATGAGCTGGCAAGGGAAGGATCTTCTTTAGACCCCAACCAAGCTGATTTCACCGCTAAAATTCCACCCTGTAATCTCAAACAGGTGATTGGGAGCAAAACTCAAAAGATAGCTAATGATAGATGGAATGCGCTTAGTTCCTGTGTCATAACTAGGAAACTATGGCCATTCTACAATAAACAAAGAACTGATAGAATTCTGCAAATGGATAAAAAATCCCTATCTTCCCTAATAGGTATCATCACCGGCCATAATATGCTTAACTACCATGCAAGAAGACTGGGATTAAACACGGATGACCTTTGCAGAGGCTGTGGCGACGAAGAAGTAGATGAGGACACCCACACTTTCTTTGCCACTGTCCAGCGCTCTGCCATAAAAGATTCAAAACCCTAGGAAGACATTTCTTTCAGGATCTGGAGGAACTGTCCGACAAGTCTGTGGTCGACATACACAGATTTATCCGCGCCTCTAAATGGCTCGACAGAACATAGGCTAATGGTTCCTAGTAAGGGGGCTATGACCCCCAGGGTATCACAATGGGTCTACATTGACCTAAGTGTGACGGAGAAGGGACCTCCTTTCCCGTCAACCCTATTACCTAACCTAAAAGTCGAAGTTGAGATTTCTGAGAGTAATTTCTGCCGCATCTGTTCTGATATTGTTGCAAGCTCCCTCGATGTCTAGAAACGGGCAAGGGTGGATAACTTATCCTTTTCTAACCACACTATGAAGAGGGGTTTTTACACTTTTGTCTTTCGTGAACGCATGCTCTGCCGGAGAGACGTCTTCGGGTCTCAGCTTGCTCCGAGTGCGTATGTCAATATCAATCTTTCAAAAGGTTTTCAGAATGAATGATATTCTTGGCAGAAGTGTGGCTCGGTTTTCCAACTTAACACCAAAGTTCCTTAGTCATTTCCCGGTCAAGCCAAGCTCTTGGTTCCCTTTAAATGAAAAAATTTGATTGATTGCCACATGAACCGCCTCTGACTCCATATAGAAGCTTGACACACGCTCCACTCATATTTGTCTTAAGAATCCATACTTCCGTCCAAGGTTATGGTTAAATTTATGGAAAGCTTTTCATTCTTGTGACTTTATTAGCGCATGATAATATCAATCAATCTATTAGCTACAATGTTGCATGCTAATGCACTGCTGCGACTGCGCACACCTTATAAGGTCTTTATGCAGCACACTAGCAGCTTCTATCGCAAAAGATAGAATTCCAAAAGCTGGCTGATAATAATTTTCTGATTTACAAGCGGGGAGGGGACCCCCCACCTGCGAGGAAATGTCGCTTGACGTTAATGCGAATGACTGATACCCTCTTCGCACCCTTGGCCAAGACTCGACGCGAATGCGACAGCCCACTCTCCTACACATTCGCTCACACATAATTGAATTAAAAAATAAAATTGTAATTAATTTACGGAACGCACAATTGCACGGGAGAAACGATGTGGTGGTGTGCTTTGTGCACCTCCACCCTTATGGGGGGTGCCACCATGGTTAAGGGGTGTGGTCCGAGGATCAAGAATCTCACAAGAATCTAATTGAGTAGAATTCCTCACGCTGCGCTGCAAATAGCTTGACATTATTCTTGCGCTATGCTATCGTACTGGTTGTACTCTTGCTGCTGATCATGGTGGTGGTGTTGGTTGTCGCCACACTTAGTGGTCGTCTGACACTGTAAATGGGTGTTCTATGATTTAATTACATATATTATTAATTTAAGACCTTGGATGTTTGAAAAACAAGGCGGATATCATGCCAGTTGTAGTCGGGCGTCGTCGTCGTCGTCGTCTTAAGTTGTCGTCGCACTCTTCTCATTCTCGCTTTGCGGTCGCGTCTTACATAGTTGTCCCAGGTCCAGTTTATTAAAATTCTTGATTTATTTCTTTGGACTCTTGGCTTGTTGTTCTCGTCTCGTATCGGCTTAGATGTTTTCGTGATCTTTGTCGCAGACATTTGACAAATTCAACGCAGCGTTAGATGATTGCGACTGACAGATGACTTTTAGAAGTGATTCACGTTGGTGTCCATGGAAACACTTTGAATCTAAAGGTCAGCAATGCACTGAGTTCAGATGGATTTAGTTGGGTTAAACCGGAATAGTGACTTAGTTTCAAGGAAGGGGGGGTTTGTAAATGGCGACATTAACGTCAACATCAAAGAATACAAAGCCACTTCTAAGCTAGATATCACTTACACTTGATAGCCGAACAAGCTTTTAGCTAAATTTGAAATTAGACAAAGTCTACACCAATTGATCTGTCTCAATGGGATTCTAAATAGTACAATACTGTACATTTTGTTAAGCTCACTCAACTCCATGTTCGAAGAAGCTTGAGTGACGAGGAATTTTCCTTGTGGAAACATCACCCCGTTTGACATGTACAATAATAGTTCCAAGATAAAGAGCAACTGTGGATCTACAATATTCTGCAAAACAACATAAATACAAGTCCTGGTAAGTACCACTGCAAGTTGGTACAAGTCTTGGTTAGTTACCTACTTACTCAGGGGGGCTACAGTTCGGAATGAATCTGGGCCTCAACCAACAAGCCTCTCCAGCTAGCCCGGTCTTTAGCTAACCACCTCCAGTTACTCACTGCAAGTTGGTTGAGGTCCCCTTCCACGTTGTCGCTACGGGTTATATTCGAAAACTTCCCGGGCTAAAACGTTGGTGTCCATTCGTCCTAGCCATCTCAAACGATCAATGCTCTTTCATATTTCAAACAGAAATAAGAGCACAATTCAAGGAAACCCCATTCTGTATCCAATATTCTAGTGAACTTGAACGGAAACACCCTCGGGCGACGTAACAAGTGGTCAGTAGCTCCTTAAGAAACATCTCCACAAATTAAATTCCTCGTTGAAACTTATTTGAAGATCTCTCTGCAAATGGTTCCTAAATTTTAGAAATCAGACACCAGGCATTGAACTCCTTACTCTTACCACACTTGGCGTTGTCCATCTTAAACGGATCAGAGACTGATAGACTAAATATGACCTAGTCTTCACAAAAGGTACTGTACAGTGTTAACCTCAAAAATGGTTTCAACTTGCAAAGCGGCTGGAAGAACTTACAAAAACTGATTAACAATGACATTGTGGACACTATTCTATTGGATTGGATCCATCCTGATATACGGAGGATAGACTAACAGTGGTCTTTTAGGAAGAACGGGGGCTGTAGCATTTTCAGTTTTACGAATCGGTTGCTGCTCGGATATTGAACGCCATTAGATGCTTTTTTACATAATGTTCCAAAGCAGTGGACCTAGAACTGAGCCTTGTGGTACGCCGCCGTTTTCCTTGTGTTCCTAGGGCCGCTTTCGATATTGTATAGCAAAAGATCATGCTCCGATCATTTTGGGTCCGATACGTAAGTACTCGCTTCTAAGACATAACTCCAGTTAGCCGTATTAAACGCAGTGCTTCCTAGAGCTGCCTCTCCATCTTTTCCCTTGTATAGCCTCTCGTCCCATTTGCTATTGTTACGCGCATCTTTCGAAAGCCGTATTGGCTGCCGGTGTTTTCAATAGCTCCTGCTACAGTTAATGCCTTCAATGATTTTTCCAGCAGTGTCTAGAGTCTAATATGCAGAGCCCTCATCGCATAACCTAGATGAGAGCTCGTTGTGCGGTTTGTTCCATTTGGGAAGAAGACATCATTTTTGTTGTTTCCATTTATCTACATAGAAGAAACTTTTTCTTTCCGAGGTTTTGGTCAACGTAGTTCTATAAAGCATTTTCGTTCACTTTTGTGGATAACCTATCCTATCCCTGGTAGGTACACGTACACACTCACGTACAGTCGTGGCCTCCAAAAAGACACTTTAATTTCAGTCCGATCGGTTGATTACTAAGATGGATTAAGCTAGATTGAGACATGTTAGACGGAATTGGATTAGAATTTAAACTTTTTGTTTGCTCCCTGATGCTAATTGGCTGAACCATCAAGAGTTGCGAATGGAGGGCGAATGGAGGAGAAGAGCTCTATGAGCTGTATCATGACGTGGTCGACTACACTGGCTCGGCTACATAGAGCAAACTGACTATAATGCTCTAGCCGACAAGATCTTTGATTCACAGCCGCCAGGCTCGAGGCGACGGAGAAGATCGAACCTGCGATTCAAGGAATAAGCTATGCTTGTCCTGGTGTCTTGGATTCTAGTAGAGAAAGACCTTGTGCATGTCTTATGAAGAGAGATTAGCTTGCACCACAGAAGGGTTCGGTTCCAATGAATGAAGTTGATGTGCCATCTTTTGCTGATGCGTCGGCTTTTTAATTGCCCGCTATAGGCATGAATCCAGTTAAGGATGACCAGGATGTGTAAGTTCAAGTTTGGATTTGATGACAGCTTCACTGTCTGAGAAGATGAAGATAGTTTTCCCTCAATCAAGGAGGCTTGATTCAGTCTCACACATTGGTTAATGGCTAATATTGCCGCTTAGAATATGGATGAGTGCTTACCAAGGCTGACTAGCGATGCTGCAACAATTTCAAGTGCAGATCCTGTTTCTATTTTAGATTCGTTTGTACATCAGAAGAGTTCAGAACCTAAATGGTTGGGATAAGTGTTTCTCTAGCATAACTATTGAAAACATACTGAAGGCTTTGTCGGACCTAACCTCTACACAAAAATCCTTTTTTTAATGATTTGTAACATTCCTATTGGCTTTCCACAGATTAGTCCTTGCATTTCATAATAATATTGCATTCCAACGTTAAAGATCAATCCATAGTTCAATCGAAACTCTTTCTGTCACCATGTGCATGCCAATCAAAAGATCAAACGCACAGCGAATGGACAGACAGTGTGTCCTTTTAGGAAAATCAAAATCACAGCGACTATCTACTCCTTAGACTACAAATGTGTCTGCTTCTCTGTTCAGTTTCGCGCATTCCTTCATATCATTGTTCCCATCGATACAGAACCCACAATGCACCATAAACCGCGACACATCAATAATCCGACAGAATGCGTCGACGTCGTCGTCCAAAAAAAAAACGAGGAAACGCGGGCGGCATTAACGTGTGCCATAGACCGACGGCACAAGGCGATTGCCCCTTGGTCTTGATATCCTTCAGTCATTGTGATTTGCCGAAAAAAAAGAAGAAAAATGTGACGACAACGACGACAGCCAAAAAATCATGGCAACATTGACATTATGCGTCTCTGGACAATGGTTTGACAGGTCTTAGTCTTTTTCTTTTTAACCGAAAAAAAAAATTGGATCCTCCCAAGCAACATTAGAAGGAATGCCTCCATCGCGTGGAATTAGAGGAGTTTTTGTCCCTAAATTGCCACACGTAACTTGAAAATTGTTTTATCTGATAAAATGGGGTGTTCTGTCGGTGTAGGGAATGTGCACGACTCGCGCCATACAGCATGGACTCGAAAATTTCTGAAAATGCGTAAAGTATGCTTTAAGGATGCCAAGCCTAATTCCACACGACTAACCATGAAATTGTTTTGAACTGGACATCATTTTCTTATCTCGGTTCTTATTGTTCCTTTGAAGCCCAAAAAAAAAACAGAAACACATGTACAGAGATAGAAACAGTGTCCCTTGGACACATATCTTGAAACCTTATCATTGGTTATCCTGCTGAAAGGATTGCAAAAAAAAAAAACAAATTATGAACACACATAGTTTGGTTTTCATAATTTTTACATCTTATCGCAGTTTAATGGTATCCCGTGGTGTGTACATAGATATCCTTTGACAAAAGAACCCAAAGGTAATACAATTATTGGACCTCCTGGTCGAGCTCAAAGAGAATCATATTCGTCCTGAATTCTCCAGAGGAAAACAAACAAACAAACCTAATGACCTTCAAAGAGAGTGCGAGCATAATTAATATTCTGGAGTGAGATTGAAAGTGAATAATGGTTTGTATAGTCACAAGGACATTCGTTCTGTAGCGTGATATACAGACATATATATGTAGGTACCTGTACTTTCTGGATAAGACGCAACAGTTTGGAGCAGCAGGGAACCATGGAAACACTTTTCTTAGATGTCAGGTACTGTAGTGCGTTACAATTTGGCGTGGAAACAACATTTAGCAAAGAATAGAGAGACAAGCCAGAGAGGGTACACCTCTATCGATTCTACCGGAAAAGGGAATATAAAGTATGCTCCTCGCCACTTGCAGGTTGCTATTCAAAATAAACGTGATGAGCATCACCAACTGATGGTCCTACTTGCCTCATTGCGAAACAGATATGGACTTAGCTGCATCATAAATGCTCTCACTGTCTAATCAGATAGAAAAGTCCGCTTTTTAGCACCGTAGTGGGGGTTATCACGAGCAATGCACCATTAGCACCTTGGCCTCCTCTGTAATGACTTTTGCAGAAGCTCTATGGACGAGGAGGAAGAAGAAACAAATTTTCACCTTTCCTGTACGTCTTCAGCTCTCCCAGTTCGAGAAGAGTCACAACGAACTGGCTGTCACCAGCATAGGCAGCCACCATCGTTTCATAGCAACCTCCGGTTGGTTGTGCGGGTAGTTCCTAGAGGAACAATCTGGATCCATGTGGTATCACAAAGGACTTACTCTGAACTCAGTGTGGCTGCATTAAATGCAGACTGCCACTCTAACCTAACCTAGGAAAGTACCTGCGTGACCTTCAGTTATAACCTTTGATTTGATGTAGGGACTATCTCGGTGGTCGCCGTGGCTTAGTGGTTAGTGCGTTGGACTGCTAAGCGAGAGACACAGGTTCGATTCTCAAAAACCACCAAACGTTTTTTCGCGGCACCACCTCTTCGCAGGCATGACAAACCTGCAAGAGTACAATCTGTCATGAAAAGCTTCTCAATTCGCCGTTCGGAGTCGGCACTAAACTGTAGGTCCCTTCCATTCGTGCGAAGAATATAGCACGCACAACATGAATGGTTGTGAGAAGCTAGGCCTTGGCTCTCCATGAGCTGCCGTGCCAAATATAAATACATACTATCTCGTGGATGTCCATTGTTGTGGAACGTCTTATTCTTAAGTTTCTTAAGTTTCGCTGGTTTGGTGATCCAAACAAAAATCTTGGCACAATCCAAGGAATGTTATGAGTGCCATCGGCTCTTAAAGTTATCCTACACCTGCTTCCTTTCGACTTATGAACATATATACCATGCACATGGATACAGCAGCATCGTAGATTCTCTACCAAAGTGCCAGGTAGAACTCATGGCAGACTACATCATAATCAAGCTAAACTTCAGAAAATACTTCACCCTAAGCTTCCCTTTCAAGGACAAATGGAAGCGTAAAGTTTTGAGAGACTTAATTACAGTTATCTTCACCAATGGAATGCGAGATCGATGCGTGAATCTTTTTAGAAGCACTAGATGTTTCCAAATCCTACCGACTTCCAGATTCATCAAGCGTCGGGGAGTCAAGCTGGATTATTGAACACCCTGCAATACCCAAACGAAACATAGCTATCTGTAGTGAAGTTGCTTCCTTCTTTCCAATGATCTTGCTCACTCTCAAAAAGTTCAGCACCACCATCATGCGAGACTATAGTTACTGGACCTGTGGTCTCTCATAACAGGTAACCCTCTGTATTTGTTGCAAGGACACTGCAACTAAGAATTGTATCCGATTTTCCCTACACCACAATTGGAACCAGTTGGAGCTTATAATAAATTGCTAAAGGATCTTGGCAGTTGTCTTGGTTACAGTTCCTGCAAAACTCCTTCGACGCCAAACATATAAGACAAAGTGTCGTTACCTGCTTATATGCCATCTTTTCTGAAAAAGTGTTTCTGTTCAAGCTTAGGTATGCAGCCATGCGGCAATATCACAGTCCTTCAACACTTCGTTAGCGAAATCTAGGGTAGTCTAAGGGTTAGTGCTCTTTTTGGGATATTCTTGGAGCTTTTGACCACATGTCATTCTCTTCCATCGAAAAAGCATCCCCTTCTATCATATACATTCGTTCGATGCTTAGCTTTTACTAAAGTCGGTAAAGGTTGTCTCCAAAAGGGTGTTCTCTCACCTCTGCTAAGAGACCTGAACATTTCTGGCCTACTGACCCAAGGGTCTATGGTCTGGCTTGAGGCTTTTTGGATGAAAGTTGGCGATTCTCTGGACCTTCCTTACTATGATAGTCCCTGGCATCTCCTATGCATCACTTGTATGGTGCGATAAACTTCGACAAGTCTCGGCTGAAAGAGCTCTTTAAAAAATCCAAAGGTTTGCTTGCACAGACCTACTTTTCCAACTGTAGCTCTTCTTCCTTTACACATGAGAGTTAAGAGGTCAGCTAGGATTTCCGCCCTAAAAATGACTCAAACGTGCAATCTGATTGGATACCTACTGATCTGCATTTCAGACTTTAGGTCCCCTAAAATTTATTTTACAAGCCCCTTTAACTCCGTCATCCTCTAAGGTGCTGAATGGAATGACGGTGGTCTAATCAGTAGAAACTCGCAGTCAATGTGGTTCACTGACGGATCCAAAACTACAAACTGAGCTGAGCTACGGATTAAAGTTCAAGCTGGCAGTCTCTCTTGGCTGCTTTACTTCAGTTTTTCAGGCAGTCAGGCAGCGATAAAAGTGTTGAGCTACTTTTCGTCTGAAAATCTGCGCTCTAAAGCAGCGGTAAGAAGTACCCATTGCGTTGTTTGGATTCATTATGAGACTCATTGGTCTTAAGTGAACAAGTGAGAGTGTTAATTCGTCAGTATTCTCGTTCCTCCACTTTAGTTGCTCTGTCTATGTGTCTGTTTTGAACCAGGAGGTGAATAGCTCTTGTTTTGACTTAAGGACAGTTCCGAATCAACGTCGAGTCATGCTCTCATTAACGTCCATTACAAAAGTGACAGCACGTGTTTTGCTTTCTTAGCCTTTCCGCAGCGAAAGTACTACTGAACCGGAAATCGAAAAATATAAGCAGAACTTTGACCTTGCCATCCAAGCCCCCTTTCGCAATGACGCACCCGCATACACTCACCCCTTCGATGTAAAATCAGGAAACAAAAACAATAAATAATATCATTAAGACACAATTAATAAATCGGTCCATCTGACACCTCTTAAATGTCGTCAATGCGGCCACCCGCTCCCGTCCGAAAGCGTCGCTTCTGGGACAGTTGTTCTTTTTTTTTTTGATTCAAAATTTAAAAATAATTTCCAGTGAATGAATATAAATAAAAACCTCCACCGGACCACCACCGCACAGATGTGTTGGACTTGGAAGTTATAAATTTAAAAGTCAATTCGTCTGCTTGCGCATGCTCGTTTCAGATTTAATCGCGCACAGTCCACGATCTCGTCCCCAGTCCGGGGGTGTTTATCCATTTAACCGCGCTCGACCTGCTTAGCATTCGAGAAGATCACCATCTCGTACTCGTAATGTAAGTTTACGAGTGCACATCCAGCGCCACTGTTGTTGTCGTTATCGGTGCAATAACGCGCGATGATTAACAAGCCAATTAATTACTCTAAATGAATTTATTAATTTGCTAATTGTATTTTAATTTATTATTGCTTATCCGTCTGTCTGGCCGAGAGTGAAAGTGGTTACGTTACGTGTTGTTGTTTTATGACTGACGATGGGAATTAAATGCTAGACTTACTGTGGACCAAAGAGGGTAAAGAATATCGGTTGGGCGAATGTGAAACACACCGGAAAGGTAATCATCATTGACAGTCGAAGGATTGATGAGAGACTTAGATGAGATGCAACCTGCTATCGGCATGTAACTGACTTGTCAAACAAGTTCGAGGACAGCAGCAGTCTGACGGACGCAATCAATTTGGGACATTTCCCTTGTCAAATTGTCAATGTTTTGTGGGAGCAGTACACATCTTTGAAGATAGGAACACTGCTCATCCATCAAATCATTTTTCATAGACGGATTACGGTGAAAAAATACCTTTTAGATGGTTTTTATAAACGGTTGCAAGTTTATTTCAAATCAAAAAGTGAACTAACTTAGCAAAAACTTTGTTTATTCCGGACACCAACCATACAAAACTTCAATGTCCCTCTAGCGACAAATAGCGCGGAATCGGTATAAGACATGTTGGTTTAGAGAAATGCTAGTATTATTCAATACACAACTCATTTTGACGTATTTCTGGTTTTAGTCTAAATAATTTTCTTTCGCTTCAGATGAGATGATGAAAGATTGGTATAAATCGTAAATTTGAACTTAACCCCAACAGACGATAGGTGTACAGGCGGCTACAGACTTGACCCTATAGTTGAGGTCCCCTTCAACTTGCGTGCGCTACCTGATTCGCAGTTTTCCTTCTCCTCTGGGGTGGATTAGAAGATTTTTGGACCGAATCATTGATGTCTATCCGCTCTACATGACCCAGCGACCTAAGTCGTTGGACCTTCACTCTTCTGGCTAAGTCAATGTCGCTGAACAGCCCGTACAGTTCGTCGTTGTATCTCCTCCTCCACTCACCGTCTATGTAGACGGGACCGAAAATGTTCCTCTCGAAGCAGCCAAGAGCACCCTCATCCATTTTTGATAAAGTCCATGCCTCTGCGCCGTAGAGCAGGACTGGGATTCGTTTGCACTACTTCCAGGAGCAACCACAGACGATTATAAATACCTTGTGCAGAATGAAAAAGGGTTTCTGTACCTCAAAAGGTTCAAGTAGCAGCATTCTTATACATTAAAGGAGTCTTAAGGGCCAACCACAATGACATCATGCATGTAGAAGCACGCTGTAGGTTAAAGTTATCTGAATATCCTGGTTACGATCGGAATATTTTAAGAATTTAGATGCGGGACACGTTGTGCAGATTAATCTTCAACCTTAAGTTGCAGTCTTTCCATAATAGTAAGCTAACGAAACACAAACCGCAACCCCCATTTAAATTGATGGCTTCCAAGTTGAGTGTAGGAGTAGACACAAGCGTCCAATGCTAAAGCAGTGTGCAGTGCAGTTAGACTAAGAGAATCTAGGTGCTGGAGTGCTAAGATGAACGGCCTTGGTAGCAAAAGTAAGTATCACTTCCTACTCTACTTTCAGATTAAACTTTACCAAAGCGATCGCTGTGCATACTCCATTCAAAGAGGAATGAAGGAACCAAGACCTGGTGAAAGGCTATGAGACAATATTTACAGATCTCTCGAAAATGGACTACGGGGCAGGTTCGGCAACCTTTTCAGAGAGCTACAGACTACCAAACTTTGAAAGGTGGATCTACTGGCAATCTCCTTGCTGTCCCAACAGTGACCCAACATCTTAACGCGATGTGGGAGTCAAACACCCATTAATTCCCCCGCCAAGCCCCGAACAATCTCGAAGCAAACTTGCGTCTCTATGCATTCGCTTCTCCATCATAGGGCATAGACAAAATCGAAGAAGTCGGGAATCAGCAGCTCTTGACTTCTCTCTTGCCAAGGGGTCTATACTCCTCACGCAACTGAGGAGGTATCTGTTGCACATTATCTAGTAAAAGTAAAGATTAAGCAGGCTAAACCAGGAAGATATGGCCAACATATAACCAGAAAAGGACAAATGACCTCCTCGTTAGAACCCGTATGGAATTAGGATGAAATGTAGCAACTTGTACAGATCATTGGGTAGCAGAGACCCATACGACTTGAACTGGCGTTTCATTTTGCACTCACTGGAGCAGTTCCAAGAAAAAGAACAAGAATCAAAGCCTTGTAGGTGCTTTGCTCTACTCTAGGAAGATCTCTCCTTGACAACCTTAAAGGATTCCCAGGGAAAAATATTGCATACAACCTGCTGTTCTTTAAAGTCCATAGGCTAGATTTAAGGCCACCCTTGCCTCGTCCTAACCAATAGGTCATGCGAGTCGTAGTCACAAAACAGCAAAATCAAGCGTTAATTGGGTTTCCGCCTCTTAAAGCAACGTTCAATGCGTCGAAGTCTTCTTCTACTTGCACCACATCTTAGGCGATGTCTTCTTCTACCGCTCTTTCACTCCGGATTAGATTCGAAGACTGTCTGGGTCGGAGCGTTGATGTCCATTACCTCTATATGTCCTAGCTACGTCTTGCGAATAATTTTTCGCTCAAAGCACCTTCGATAGAGTCCATGCTACAGCACCATGGAGTAGGAATGGAGTAGAATGATTAAGGTCTTGTATAGACTCTCCCTAACTACCTTAGACTGGCTTCTGAGTAAATAAGCTGGCCCTAGAGTTTAAAGAACAGAAGAAGGAGAACGAAAACACAATCCATTTGCTCGTAACAATAATTTATTAATTCTATAACATCCGATACTATCTCTAGGATTTGTTGTTGTCATCAAAATGTTTTACAATAATTCTCTTTCATAAATAAATAAATAAAATACATCGTCAAGGATTCGTCAAAATATAGAAAAAGAATGAAAAACCGGAAAAGCCTCAAGGGAGTCAAAGAAAGAATGGAAGGAGTAAGAAAGAAGGAGTTCCTCAATAAAATAACAAGTCGTCAATGGTCATATCTCTAAATCATACTTTAAGATCACCCTGTATCGTGTCACCACCCACCCCCTTACGCTGAGCTGCTATAGGTCGAGGAAGACGAGCTACCGGTAGACGATGACGACGATGGCGAACTCAGTGATGAGCTGTACGAAGAACTGCTTGGATAGTATGAGCTATAGGCCAAGTTGTGGGATGATCCAGAGTTGGTCGAGTCCCAACGGGCATATGGACCTCCGCTCATTGGCTCCCAACTGGCTGGATCGTATGACGATGCAGTTGTACTGGAAATCGGTGCACCATAGGCGGTCATTGGCTCTGGTGGTGGCATTGGCATCATTGGCATCATATTCATCTTCATGCCTCCGAGTTTCTTGATCAAGTTATAGATAAGGAAACCAAGTACCAATTTGATAGCGATTTTCGATAAAATCAAAGCTTTTGTTGCCTTGAGTCCAATCAAGACAACAATGATTGGCATCAACAACTTCATCTTTAGCTTGAGCAAGAGAAGAACTGGCAACAGCAGCTTCTTCTTCAAGAGGAGTCCACGAGCTAGACAAATAGAAAAAGAAAATTTAGAACGTCAAGTGAATTACACAAGTCCCACTCCCACTAACCATTATCAGCTGGTAACTCCAAATCGAATCCACGATCAGCACGGAATGTCACGACGGAATTCTGGAAGATGGTCTGTGGCAACTGTACACGGAACTCATTTGTGGTCAAAATTCTTCCCATACGTTCGACGATCACATTCTCGATGTTATCCTCAGCGAACGAGCGACCCTGTTCCTGCTCAACTCCGGATATGGTATCCAAAAACGTCAGCACTTTCTCCTTCATGCAATGCATGGCATTGGCATGAAAGCAATTCGCCACAATATTTGAGATTAACTCCTCGCTGGAGCGAATCCTTGGTTCCACACTGTACACAGAGTTGTCAATGGCCGCGGCATTGGCGAACGCCAGTAAACACCCGATCCCAACGAAACAGGACAAACGGAACGCCATCGTGTGAATAAAATCCGAAAAATCTCTTTGTTATGCCGAATTGACCGCGCGCACACTTTCCAGTAAGCTTGCTGAGCGTGGATAATCTGTGAATGATAGTCAATTGTTGGGGAGGCCTTGATTTTATACTGCCGCTCCCAAAATACTCTGTACTCCAAATTCCAGCGATCAGTGGTCTCTTTGCCACTTTTGCTGTGGCTAGTGTCACTGCGATGGCCAATAACCAAATATACGCCGCTCCAACATCTGAGCATAAGCACTCAATCAATCAAAAGCTGGTGTACTGCAGCACGCGCAACGCGAGAGCGCGTTCTTTTTCGTCGTCGTTTTCGTCTTCCACTGACCAGAGAAGAGCGAGCTACCATGGTCATCATCGACCAACCTAATCAGTATGCAAGACTGACGCATGGAACTTCAGAGAGCTCTGTGCATTGGAGCTCACCCAGTTGCAAGCCTCCACGAACGATAATTAGCAGCTTGGACATAATCAGTTTCCCTTCTGTTGGGCCTATATGTGCACGCACTCTGGGCCTACCTTATGCGGAGCCCAGCGACGTCCAAAAGAGTTGTCAAATTTTTATTTCACATCCGTTACGATTTCGCCAGCCCTGCTTTGGTGGGCCTACATACCCGTCGTCGTCGTCGATCATAATTCGAAATTTCATTTTTATTCGCGTCCATATCGCACAGCGCGTTATGGAATTCTTCTGCGATCGGTTAGGTGGACTGAATTCGATGGCGGAGTACCTCTAAGGCGAAGAGGGTCAATGGGTTGCCACTTACCAAGTACGAAAAGTGCAAGTGAATTTCTCTAATGGTTTTGGAATTTGTATTTTAGTTGGACTGACTTCTCGCGTAAAGGTGCCAGGAATTTAGAGCTCATGTTGGGTTGTGGCGTGGAAAGCGTGTGGAACTGACACTTCCGTGTTACATCACACTCTGCTTTGATTGAATACGAGTATCTTATCAAGTTTTCTTGAGTAATCGATCTGCAAATTATTGCGAGTATCCAAACGATCCACAAAGTTGTTAGTCAGGCACCAATGTGAGCTTTAAAAATGTTCCAAAACAACGACCTCTAAATAGGACTGGTTTCTTACCACGAAGAAAAGCCTTTTAAGCAGACATGGTCTTATCACTTAACGCCGATGTCAGTCCCTTTGTTCCTTTGTATGCCATGAGTAGAACGTGATCTGCTAGAATGGACTTGCTTGAGATGGAACGAAATCCTCCCTTTCTCAATGCAGAAATCCATCGGATAGAAGACAAGGATAGTCCAAGGATCAAGTACTGTGTCAAGACGGTGTTATTTTTTACAATCAAGCCGCGACTGACAGAAACAGTCCAAAGAGCTGGTGGCCTATCCGAGAGACAGCATGGATTTAGAAAGGGTCATTCCATAATAGGGAAGGCACAATCGAGGAAGTAGTAAAGGTGGTCCAAGAGGCCTAACAACAGGGTCTTGCTGACAGCCCTCGATGTAAGAAATGCCTTAAACCCAGCCCGTTGTAGGAAATCCACTGGATGGTAACGGACTACCTCAAAGACTGGGATCTTTTGTACGACACCGATGCGGACCCCAAAGAAAGGTAATCACTGCTGGAGCAGCGGAGAGCTCAATTTTAGGACCAGACCTTTGGAATATCTCTTACGATGGTATTCTTCGTATGAAGATGTCCGAAAGTATCCAACAAGAGACACCGAAGATGCAAAGAGAAGGCTAAATTAAGTTACGAAACACATGCATGTCGGGATGGAAGACCTTAGCTTGGCGGCAGAGAAGACAGATATAGTCCTAATAACTAGGAGACAGATCCCTGTGGCTGTGGAGTTTCAAGTGGGCTCACAACAAAAATGCAGTGAAGTACCTGGGAATGACCCTTGATTTTAAACCGAACTCACATTTTGGCAGCAGATAAAGTGCTCATTGAAGCGAGCTGCGGAGGTTACCACATTAGATACTCTGCAGACTTAAGGCAAACTTCTATTGTCGATCACGCATGCGATAGTCCTGTATGGCTGTGAGATCTAGGCCGAAAGAACCGACTCAAGCTAAAGAAATTCAGGAAACAGATGGCAGCAGTCCAGAGACGTGGAGCTCTCTGAGCAGCAACTTCTTATCGTGCGGTGTCGAAACCAGCCGTCCTCTTAGTCACGGGAGTGATTCACATAGATCTTCCAGCGGCTGAGGGGAGATTCGTCTACGAGCATAAAGCTGAAATAGGATTGGAATTAACGACGGTAAAAGCGAAGCAGTGGCAATGGCGATGAAATCTTGAAACTGGAGGAAGGTGGACGCTAAGACGTTGCTAAATGGACGGAACGGAAACAAGATGAAGTAAACTAGTGCCCCACCCAGTTTCTAACCAGATATGGAGACTTTATATCATACCTTCATAAGATGGGGAAAAAAGTAGGGAGCCCGGCTTGGCTATATGGCGACTTTCCAGTAAATGACGAAAACTACAATTTTTTCAGATGTGCCACTTGAGCAACAGAGAGAACCAGGTTGGAGTTACTCCAGAAAATGTAATCGAAATAATGATCTAGAGTAACATCAGATGGTACCAAATAAGCTCCTCTATTGACCTAGTCTTTGTTAGTTGTCTGGAGGATGTTGAGCTTCCCTTAACCTTCCCGAATTCGTGAGACAGATCGCGCAAATAGTTCAAATAGTATAAGCCGAGAGCTGTCTTTCTTGGTTCTTCATGAGCTGGAACTTGAACGTATTCTTTTATTCGATCTGGATATTCCATGTCAAAGGAACACAATGGATGCGTTAGAGATCGTTAGCCCGGTCAGCTGTTGAGGGGATGATTGATTTGATGGTTAGGCGGAAGTCAGAATATGGTGTCAGATAGCCCATGTCAGTTTCTAGTTTGGCAGTTCTGTTTCCAGTTCGACTATAGTTTCAAAGGCTGCGGTTTTAATAGTTCTAATGGCGGCAGTGGTGCATTTATATGCTAGTTGTTGGAGCTCACTGAGTTGTGTAGATGTAGATCTCTTGTCGACTTAAATTAGCTGACAGGAGATCTTGTAAGCAGTTAAGGTTTGGCACTTATTGTAGAGTAGCGTAGTTTTTTCATACCAAAAATGTCCAGGCAATAACGATTTCTTAAGAAAAAAACTCCTTCACTATCAAATTAAAGAAAACACGTGCTCAACATCTTTATTTATTCACAAAATATAAGAAAAGGCGAATAACCTACAAAAATTTCGTAAAAACACATCTTAACCAGACCTCTGCCGGCGGAAAGCAATTATAAATTTTATTATATCATCTTAGACACAAAAAGGGACGAGACGCATGTTTATGAATTGTCCCGTCCCGTCCGAACACATCGCACAAAAACAAAGTTTGTTTATTTGGGAAAATTAGAAAATTTTCCAATCAATTTCTAGAATTTTTAACTCAAAATGGATTCGTTTTTGGAAACACGTTTAAGAGAAATAAAGTATTTTTTTTGGCAAAAGAAAGACTGAGTAAACATAAGTCTTTAAAGAAGGTCTGTTAAAAGGATAAACAGTTTGATTTCATTTAAATTAAAACACGTGCATACATAAGTAATAACTGTTGAGTTATAAATACCCTTGATTAGGGAAAGAATTACTGCAGAACGAAGAAAGAAGTAAGGCTGTCATTCATAAATCATCCATGACTTGTAGATTAAGCAAATACACAAGGCTTAGGTTGGTATTTTTGGTATTTGCATTTCCTTAAGGAACCACATAGAAATGCTCCTTCATGGAGTAGTATCGACGACAGAAAGATCTCTTTGAAAGGTTCTTATCTCTAAACAGAGGCAGTCAATCGATCCAGAAAATTATACGGTTTCACAAAAGATAGGAAGGATCTTGCAGACCGGGACCGATAAAAGGAAAGCAAGTGTGACTTCAAGAAAAGAAAAAATCAACGCAAAAAGAGCTTGCTGGGGTACCAGTGAAATTGATTCCACCGAGGATGCAGGAAGACTCCGAAAAGTTCTATCAAACACAAGCCCAAGCAAGACCAAGTATCATCAAGAAAACTGATGAGACCCAATGGAAAAAAATCCAAGATGACATTTTTTTATTTTTATTTTTTATAATTCACTAGCGCTAAAGGGATTATGAATACCCTTATGATGATATTCACACAGCGCTAGTGTTGGTGTAGGTCAGGATTTTTGTTCCGAGGGTGGTGTCCAGAATGATTGGGGAGAATTATTGGTATCGTTGCCATTGCTTATAATTCACAGTATTTCTTTCGAACATCCCGATGTCATAAGTGCGATCAACACTTTCAAGCCATATGACCACCCTACTGCCAGTGTTGTGCCTATGCAGTAGAGTTGACGTCAGCTTTTTTCGCAGTTAATCGACTTTTATTTTACATTGGGAATCGAACCTGGAACCTTTAGCGTGACAAGCGATGATGCAACTACTACACCATGGTCACCCCCTGGATGGACAACAGAAACAGAAATGGCAAATGAAATAGCAGGGAGAGGATTAGAGGCGGAACTGTTAACGGTCGAAAGCCCAGCAGCTCTCGTTAAATCCTTTAAAGCACCAGACTACCAACGACAAGTTAATGAGCGATGGTTGTGGAGTACATTCTCATTCTCGTTCCCCCAGAGAAATGTGGACAAATAACAACAAAATAAACACAAGACACATTTTTGCGCTAAAAAGATCCCACTTAAGGCTCTTCGTAGGGATTATAACAGGTGACTTCTTAGGGGCGCCTTAGAAAAATGCGTTTAAGTCCCAGTCTATGTAGAACCAGAAAGACAGTCCTCGGTAAATGCTACAGTAATACCCGGATTAGTACTCCCCTGCTTAGCTGCATAACCCGCATTGCCAACCAAATATTTTAGGCTTCAAAAATGTTCAGCAATACAAATGGGTACGGATAGGTAACTTCCCCTCTTAAGTGCCCAAATAAATCAGAAAAACTCTCAAGGCTATTCGGGGAGCACAGTATTTCAACAATCTGTCTCAGAAGCTAATGAGTTCATTCCGAATTCTTAATGGTTCAGTGAGGCCGAACAACCTACAAATAACTAACATAGGCCCTTCATCTTTGTCTTTCCCTTTCAGACAATCCTAGAGATTCGAGTAAAGACTGCATCGTATATCATTTGCAAAAACATAAGCGTTTCTCATCTCAATTCACTATGCTTGTTGATCAGGCTTATATTGGTGTGAAATATGTAGTTTTCAAAGCTATAGCACGTTTCAGATTTAATTAAAACTCTTCATGCGTTCGTGTTGATAGAGTACACCAATGCATGGCGGCGAACTGGAAGTTTGTGCATAAAGTTGCACAAAAGCCGGCTGCGGATTTACCAAACATGTCGTGCGGTTTACATTTACATTCAAGTTGTGTGAATCGAAAAGAAAATCCCTCGTCGTCGATGGCATCAAAGGAAACAACACTTTCTAATTACAATGTAAACATCAGATCGATCGCATGAAGGTTAAGTAATGCGATTAGATCATGCCAAATTATTGTTCATCAAGTCTAGAGGACGGACTGGGAATTTGCATTATTTTTAGTCAACACGTTGAAGTTGAAGTGCAATGATACTACAAGTGTGCGATAAACATCTGGTTGATCCAACCCTAGTGTACTCTTAGGTTGATCAGAGTGCAAATACTTGTCCTACGTCTATTGGGCCTGAGGTGAGGACTAATTAAGTAGCAAGTCCTTGACTTGTATTTGCTCGTATCTTGGTTATAAGTGGCACATGAATTGATTCAAAAACTTGCTTACAAACTTACTGGGATAGCAAAAAGTTCCTTCTAGCCAATTTGTCACATGTCTCCAGTCCCAGAATGTTCCCTTCGAAGGCCCTTCTCTACAATCCCTACATCAGCTTAACAACCATAAATTATGGTATTCTAACGATTTATACTAATTCGATGTCGGTAAACAGTTTATACAGTACATAGTTGTACCCTCTCCTTCACTCAATGTGTGTGCAGATGGAATCGTAAGGCATTCTCTTTTTGAGTAAGCTCATGGCTCTACTGAGTTGTCGTAGATTCTTAGATGTTCGGGAGAAGGCCCGAGGTTGGCCAGAGAAGGTCCTTTGTGATACCACATGTGTCTGTAGTTTACAACAGCTACAGTGCTGGCGGCTTCCAATGCTCGTGTCAACCATGAGATTGTGGAAGAAGCTGGAAAATTGTTTCTTCCTTCTCCTCATCCATATATGTAGCTTATACAAGAATTCGTATAGGAGACTCACCTTATTCGCGTACCAATTTTGTTTTCCATACAAGGGTGCGATGAAGTACCCAGAGACTTTAAAGACTTCTTTGCTCTTCTAACTTGGCGAGCTTCGAAATGTACTCTGTTTGAATGAGATATTTGGTTGGAATTCAAGCATTCATTCTCGGTCTGCTTTGCTTTAACATTGGGTTAGATGTCCTCCTAACCTCACTCAGTTGAATGAGGGTTAGCTTGTGGGGATCAAATTATCTCTATAAGAGGGTCAGCTCATTTAACTTTAGCTCAAATGGGCACAGAACCAGGATAGGGTAGGTAAGAATAGGTAGATAAGGTAACTTAGGTCAATTTAGACCCATTGTGATGCCCTAGGTGTTGCAGGCCTTACTAGGAACCATTAGTCTAAGTCTCCATCAAGTCAGCCCGAAGCGCTGATGAATCTGTGTATGTCAAACATAGACTTGTCGGACAGTTCTTTAAGAACCTGAAAAATGTGTCTTTCTAGGATCTTAAATCTCTTTTGGCAGAGTGCTGGACAGTGTTGAATGTCCTCATCTACTTCTTCGTTACCGCATCCCCTGCATAGGTCATCCGTGTTCAATCGCAGTTTTCTTGCATGACAGTTCAGCTCGGTGATGAAACCTGTTAGGGAAGATAGGGATTTTTTTTGCTACATTTGCAGGATTCTTTCAGTTCTCTGTTTATTGTAGAATGGCCATAGTTTCCTGGTTATAACACAGGAGCTGAGAGCATTCCATCTTCCGTTAGCAGTCCTTTCAATTTTGCTCCCAATTTCCTGTTTGAGATTATAGGGCGGGATTTTAGGGGTGGTATCGGCTTGATCGGGGTCTAATGAGGATCATTTCCTTGCCGACTCATCAGCTGTCTCATTTCCAGGCACTTCTTTGTTGCGCAGCAGTGTCTTACACTGTGCTGTCTGCCTAGAACCCGTAGCTCTTCGCGACATCTACTTACAAGCTTCGACTTTACTTCTATGGCAGAAATCGCTTAGAGAGAACCAGGATGGTCCTGCATAATGAAAGGTAGATAAGTTGCGAGCTTGGCTTTTACCAACTTACATCCTTTAAGGGCATCTCGGCTATCTAATTCTTTACAGCAAATCGCCACCAACACAAAATGGTTCTTGGAAACTTCGTTAAAAGTCTTGAATAAGGAGCTTCTATTTGAATCTCTAGGGAAATTAAAATTCTGTGTAGCCACCTTCATTTGCTTGTCAGCTCTTCAGGAGTTTTTACCTCAAGGTACTGAAGCCTTCGCGGCACCACCTCTTCGCAGGCATGACAAACCTGCAAGAGTACAATCTGTCGTGAAAAGCTTCTTAATTCGCCGTTCGGAGTCGGCATTCATACGAAGAATATATCACGCACAACATGAATGGTTGTGAGAAGCTAGGCCTCCATGAGCTGCCGTGCCATACATACATACTGAAGCCTCGTTGCTTTGGAAGGAGAACCCGTGTCAGTTTCGTTTTTGTGATTTTCTTTACATGGTCGTTGTTTGTTTATGTTCCAGTCTCACGAAGAATGGAGAAGGAGGAAAGTCAATCTGCACAGAGATTCCCGGTAAACAGAAAATCCTGCCCAGTCCGACGGGCACCATGTAGCCCACAGACTTTTGGCAGTGGTGCAAATTAGTTCTGCTTGAATCCGTAGGGAATTCCAAATGCGAGGTCGTGATCAAAACTGTCCCATTTTCAGAATTAAGCTGTCCCCAGGTTGATCCTAGACACAGATTATATAATGACTTAGGACTGATCTCAGAAAGATTGGCTTTATACAAGTCCTATGCCTTATCGACCGATGCAAGCAGAGATAAGTCATAAATTGTTGTTGGCGTTGCTCACACGTATTCACAGACATAAGATTTCGGCGAGGAAAAGCAAGATGGAGGTACAAAAACAACAATGTAAACAAATGTGCGTCGTGGGGATAGAAGGACGGAAGGTACACAGAATGATTCCATTTCAATTTCCAAAAATATTCTATGAGCCTGCCTTCCCCTGTTCGTCCCTTTTTAAATTTTAAATCGAACCAAATCATCCATAAATAAATTTAATTAAATAAAAACAACCCTACTCGCCTAATCAATGTAAATTAATTGTTTTCCCTGCAAGTATTTCGACGACCAAAGCACTTTCTAAAAGACCCCATCACCTGCCATCGCCGCAATTGGAAAATCGCAAGTTAAACGCGACCACGACCATGACCAAGGTATCCCAGGCACAAATCGATATTTTCGAAAAGCACGACATGAATACAAATAAGCTTCGTTTTGAAGTGTTCCCCAGGCCAGTCCATTCCGCCGCGCGTTATCAAATAGAAATTAAATTCGGTAAAGCATACCTCAGATACGTCCACTTTCACTGCTGTGGTCAGTGGAAATGTATTCCAAAACCATGATGGCAGCGATAGGGTTTAAAGGCGTAAATAATTAGTCCAATTGCACGAACGTGCCTGGCCATCGAATTAGGTGTGGTATGCTTTGAAAAACATACTTTTCCCATCCCTCCGATGGGGTGGGTGTGTGTGCCCCTTTAACAGTAAAACGACAAATTAACGTAAATTTGAACTTTATTGTTCCGATTTTTTTTTGCTTCATTCCGTTTCAATAAATAAAATAAATTAAAACTAAATATTCTACGCGATTTGTTTGCCTAAGAAAATACCATTTGGCTTGTAGGTTTGTTGGTTGTATCTTTGGATTGAGTCCTTAGGTTGGGTGAGCGTCCGGGTATGCGTTAGACATACGCGTTGTAGGCCAAGCCCTGGGCGGATTCGATTTGAGCATCTTGAGCGCCCGATCGTCCATCCCATGGTCCATGGGCACTAATGTGTGGTGGGTGGTGGTCAGCAGAGAGCTAAGAAAGGGAAATGTGTTTTTGTAAGACCTTCAGTGGGAGTGAAGTGAATGAAGATCCTTACCTTCTTGCAGAGTTGGAAAATGGCTAAACCGACAGAGACCACGAACGAGAAGAAGCCAAGGGCGAGGGCGTTGAAAGCCTTCAGTTTCAAGATACCAATGGCCATTGGGATAACAGTCATAGCCTTAAGGAGAATCAAGACCATGATTGGAACGGCAATCCTCCTCAAACGGTTCTTGCGAGCTAAGAAAATGAGAAAAAACCATGGTTAGAGTGATGATGAGTGGGGGTACTGGAGTTGCATCCTTACCCTTTCCTTCGACAGCGGCTCCTGGGAACTTGACATTCAAATTCAATTCATCGCTGTTCAAATTCCTCGATGAGACAGTAACCTTGGCATCTCCAACGGGTAAATCAACGGTGACATCATGTCCTGTGATGTAGTTCTCAATAACTTCCAGGAAATCACCTTGAGAGCGGGCTGCTCTGGTATATGCTCCGTTGGCTTTCACTTCCATATCACTAACCTAAAATGAGACGAAACTAAAAATCAGGACAATCGAAATTTGGACCGGTGTATCCCTGTCATACTTTAAAGTTATCCTTGCTAATGACGGTGTCCAGGAATCGCATCGCTCTCACTTTCACGCAGGCCAATGAATCCACTCCAGTGTCGCATTTGTTCTCCATCTCATCGATCATGGGCTGCATGTTAACCGGTCGAACACCAGGAGTGGCCGCTGCCAAGCCTATCAAGGCTACAAGGACGATGAATTTTGATGCCATTTTGTTGCTGCGTGTGTGTGTGTGGAAGAGTGAGCTGACTGTGTATACCTGACCTGACCACTCGATCGGATGAAACGATTGCGAATAATATTAGATTTCCTACTATCATCGATTTTTATACTCCGGCCGAATTAAATTCCAAAATGGAGAGACTGTCGTTTCGGTGCTCTTGGAATTGTCAATTGGATTCAGTGGGCTTAGTCTCTCTCTCGCTCTTACTGTTACTGTTACCATGTGTAGTTTCTGTGCGCGTAACAGTGACTATGAGTGTTGCAACCAAATTGCTTCCGAATTGTCTATTTGACCACCACCACTTGGAGGTAGTGCATAAAGATTGGAGTTAAAGAAAAAGAAAAGGAAAAAGAAGAAGAAGAAGAAGAAGAAGAAATGGAAAAAACTAGTAAACAAGAGCAAAACTGTTTTCCATTTGAAAGCTCTGTATTCATAGCACGTCCTGCACTGGGGAAGTGTGTATGCAATCGCAATGAGATGAAGATGGATACTATTTTAGAGCGGATTTTGGTAGCAATCGTTTGTTCTTTGCTGTTAACTCAGGTAAAAGTGTGAAGTTGATTTTATTGCTTTTGGATAATAGCACATAAACTACTGTCAATAGCCTCCGTTGAGATCTGTTCTTCTTTTTGGTTACATAAATCGTATAAGTTCGATTGCATCACTGAATTTGTCAACAACTATTTTACGAATTTTCTCTTTCTACCCAAGAAGTCGGTCGTTTTATCTCTATGGGTTCTGGTATCTATAAATTGCATACCTTCCATTTCAACCCTGTAAAGTTTTTATTTAAGGAACCTCACTAAAAGGAGCATCTCTAGGTGTGAGAAACTCCACATTTTGGAAGAATTTCATCTGTGGAAACGTAACAAACACAAAGCTTTACAGTCACATCAAACGACAAAAATGCTCTCCCATTTCCTCTGCGAATATGCCAGACTGCATACACTAAACCGATCATTCTTAGACGACCTTAGAGAGATCTCGGAATATGAGATTTTATCCGTTATCTAAACTGCACAGGCTGGATCTAGACACCGACTATGTCACGTTTTCAACAACACACGGCATCAACAAGACCACACGAGTCCTGGTAACAAAACGGCACATCATAGTGTCACCTCTACCTACCCACTCTGCCATATCGAACAATCCCTGTTCCCCAGAAGACTGAGTTAATTGATCATAAGATCACATTTTTCCTTCAACACGGTTAATTCTAAAAGCAAGCGTCCTTTCGAGAATGGGACACATGCAGTGATTCCTTGGTAGAACTCAGATATCGAATATGAATCTGTCCGCACCGGAAAAAACTTTTTGGGAAGATAGGCAAACACTAGTTATAAGCAGTCGAATGGCTGTTATTATCATCAGACATCACACGTAGCAAGAGCCTATTGAATTAAACGGCTCATCCATCAATCGTCATAGGAATTATGATTCTGAGGTGCAAATTGGACGAAGATAAGTAGGAAACGATTCAACCTAGCTTTACAAGAACATTGCCTACGTACACTGGAATCTAGATTTTTCATTTACTAAAGGTGGCGCTACAATCCGGGGTGGACCTGGTTTTTCATTAGCAGAATCAAACGATCTAGTGAGTGTTTACAATAGCTAAAACTTGATATGCCAATAAGATATGCTTTCCAGAGCAAGCTAGATTAGGGTAAGTAAGTGATTTGACAGATGAAAGGACATCTTTCTTCTGTCAAAATAAAATCAATGTAGATTTTATGAAAATATGAATCAACGAGGCCATCAGCGCGAGAAGTTAATGAACTTACTTAAACCATTCACGAACTAAGTTGACAGAGTCTTAAGTGGCAAGGAGTATCCTAATGCACTTCTTTATTACCGTAACCTCTACATAGATTACTTGTATTTAGTTAAAGTTCCTTTGTATCTACTAGAGGAGATAAAGACTTATTAAGTACAAGCTAACGTAACCTGTAAGTCATATATCCTGGCACGACAACTCATAGAAACCCAGGGCCTAGCTTCTCGCAACCGTTTATGTTGTGCGTGTTATATTTTTCGCACGAATGGAAGGGACCTGCAGCTTTATTTCCAGTTCCGAAAGGTGGATTGAGAAGCTTTTTCATGACAAATTATACTCTTGCAGGTTTGTCACGCGAAGAGGTTGTGCTGTGAAAAAACGATTGGTGATTTCGAGGCTCGAATCTGTGTCTTCTTGCTTAGCACTAACTACTTAGCTACAAGGACCACCCAACGGGGTACTTTAATACAAGACAGTGTTTGATTGCGTGGCGGATTGCGGCACTTTACTTGGAGCTCCTTGTTAGTTTTTATGTATGGTCGGCCTCCTCGAAGTTCAATATAAAATGCGACTTGGCTACCGATTTTAATATTCTTCCTTAGAAGTACTAGTGAGGATAGTTCGATTGAGTCCTCATCTATAGCTGAAATTTCCACGTGCGTAATATTGTATACTTTCACATAATCAGGTTCAAGTCCGACAGATTTTGGGACCCTTCAATGCACCAACAAATTCAGGAATAATTCTGCTTGGTCTACCTTGGATGTGCTATCACTTCTGATAAAGACGTATTTTCAGAAATCAATTAAAACAAAACTCTTCTTTAGGCTGCAATTGACTAGTAAGGTTCTGCTTGGAGCTGGCGATGGTATAGGGGGCAGTTTGTTCACTTATTACCCGACCTGTGTAGGCTCGAATTCGGAAAGGGAACACCAACAGCCACCCATAGGAAACAAAAAGAGAAACGAATAGAATCTGAGTTTACAAACCAAGAAGGGGCTTCTAGCTTCTGCTTGGGGGAGTACGATGGACCGAAAATGAGTTTGAAGCATCCTGGGAAAAAAAAGGTCATACCTCAACAAATTAGAAGAACTTTATCGTCCGTGGACTCAATCGCATGAAGATATCCTTGATCGTTTCGACTCAAATTATCTTCCTTAAACATTCAGTCCCGTTCACAGTGCCGAACTTTGAAGAATGTTACTCAACAATGACCTACATGAGCTTTATTGCGCCATCGACCTTTTTCAAAATTAGATGTTTGAGATAGCTATGTCCTAACGAATGGAACCCAATGCTCCAGCTGAAAGAGTCTGCGAATCTAACCCGGAAGAACAACGTAGTCGAAGAATATCTCGACTAAATTAGCGCGCAAGTTAGAACCAGACCTCATCCAACTGCAGGCAGTTTGCTTAGAACCGGATGTACTAAATATTTTTGTTGGTTGAAGCTGAGTTCATCCCAAACTGTACCGCCTCCAATAAATGAGAAATTGAGTAGATTCAATTCTCAATGTTTAATAGACTGATCTTCGCTTAGGAACCTCCTCCGTAGACCACATCCTTTCAAATCGCCATTTCTTGGTTCAGAACCTCGAGACAGGATCGAGTAAACTGGATGAGCTACAGGCCACGGTGGAATATTATTGAAAAATTTGTTTGAAGAAGAAGCGAATGAAAGTGAAAAAATGTGAGCTTTCTATCAACTTGTTAAGAAAGGTTTCATAGTCTACATGAGGAAACTAATGACAAGTTAATTCATTTTAGATGTTTTTTCAAAAGGCTTTGACAACTGATTACTCCAGTAGGAAGTTGGATTTATTTTGTGACAGTGCAAGCTTGGAGCAGTGTTTCCTCCCAGGCTTCACTACATTAAGACAAGCATAGCCTTTCTACATCATTTTTGAATTTTGTTCTGCTTACCCCTCTGGAAGATTCAGGACCAATAGAAGATGTAACTGGGCCATCTTATTCCGGTGAGTCTGCTTTTTCATTTCGGGTAAAACCAATTCAGCACGTGGCATTATGTGCTGAGGTTAGAGTTTGTACCGAAAACGAACTGGCCATTAATACCGATGGATCTATAATGGATATCGGTATTGGAAATACAAGTTACTGTAGACCCTTTCAAGCCAACGTTTTGCAACAAAAAAAGAAAGTTGCAACTATGTAACCATAAAGATGGTGCAGTAAACCTTGATAAGATCCAAGCTCGTAAAAGTGTGTTCAAGAAAACTTAACGAGAAATTCAAAATCAGTGGCCCTAGCTAGTGTCAATTAGATAAAATGTGAAACAACTAGATCGTTGTGGCCAGTCTTCAATAAAAAAGCTTAATCATAAGGAAACTCGAACAGATTCTGGTATACTGACTGAACACTGGCTAGTAGGCCACTGCAGGATGGCCAGTTCTTATAAAGAACGACTAGTCTAAAAGCTGTAGGGACTAGGAGGAAACATGTATAATCTATTCAACAGTATGACTGTCTTGCACTAGCCCTTTATACAAGCACAGCTTTGCAATGGCATTTTTCAGAATTTGAAAATTCTTCTGAAATTGAAACATTTATTTGGGTGGTTACTTCCAGCGGTTGTCCAGATTTATAGGCTTGAAGCAACCATTTCTACTACTCCGCGATGTAGTTCTCATAGGACGCTTTTTTGAAGTCATCAACTTAAATAATCCTCTTGGTCTGAACATTTTTATATGCGACTGTTTGCTGGCAATCCTAAACAAGGAAATAAAATACTTAATACACAAATAAAATGCATATGTTCCTCCTTCCACTTGGTTTTTTTTTAAAATGGATACGCCTTTCTTTCCTTTCTATCTCAAGGTTACCTCACCCTGAAAGAGATTCAATGCAAATCAGTTCAACTTTATCCGTTGAAACGTTTACACTGTTTATTCAACTTGGTGACATAAAAAAACTTAAACTGGAGCTCTATCGAATACAACTCCTTCGTGAATCATTATTTCGTGATTTGCACCTATCCTTATCCTGGAAATTAAGGAATCATTACGAATTTAAAAATTTGAACATATTCCATTCCACATTCTCTGCCGTGTTTTCATCCGTGTTTTCTTCCATCAAAGGATGACATTATTACAAATTGATAACATCAAACTCATTGTTTATATCGTCGACCAATCCCACTATATTCTTCCATGGAAGATGTCTACAAAAAATTATTATTCGTAACCCTATACAGGACATCCGCTACACCAACAAAATAGAAAGTGAAACCCCTGACAATCGGGTGACATGACAAAACTCTACACAAAGTTCGTGTTTCCATATTGAAAAGCGAAAGTGAAATATCGTGCGTATTAATAAAATCGATGGAAACCTTGCGATAATGGTCTCCCTCGCTACAAGCCGGTCTCGATAAATGAATGAATTTCGAAAAGAATCCAATAAGACGCAATAAAAAGTTTTCACCTCAAAGCTATTGCCATGGACATGGAACTATGAAGACCAAACTCAGACCCTGATTGGAAATTCAATAAACGTCACAAAAAAAAAAACAAAAAAAAAATCTACGCAGTGACCAATGCTACCGAGACGACAATGACTCCACAGACGAGAGGAAAAGAGCCAGCGGCAGGTGCCCAAAAAGAAATCAATTTCGAAAATTTGTTTATACAAATTCACAAACGTTAACGAAGAAATGTTAATTATCGTTTAATGTAAAATGCGCACGTTCCGAATGGGTGGTATCTTGCATTGTTGCACGGACCTGGTAGCCCAACTGTTTAGCTAATAAGTTTGTAATCAGCTTCGTGGCTGGAAATTGTACTGTTATTTGAAATTAATCAATGAAATTCGGGGCTCAACCGATTGAACATTTTCCTTTTCGGCTTTTACAGCTTTCACTAGTGAAACGACAGACCAACCAATGAGCCCACCAATCCGAGCAAAGGTATTTCTAATTTGCATCAAAGTTGACCGGGAGTCCTGTATTCAATTGAAATTAGTGTTTTCCCCAAATATCCCAGCAGGATACGTCTGACAAATCCATCAAATTACACGAAATGTACACCCAATTTGCAATTACCTATCTTGTCACTGTCCGTCCAGGCAATCTGCTTGTTTCATTTATCCATTGAGGTTGTCAGAACGATTATTGACATCAAATTTCAGATTTCATTGAAATAAAGGACGAAATTCGAAGTCTAGACGAATTCCCAAAAAACCAATGAACTCAACTCGTTGATAGTCAATGTTGAATTTTGTCAACGGACGTTTGAATCCTTTGTGAATACTATCCATGGACCAGTCAGCAATCTAGGAAAGTGTTTGGTTTGGTCCTTTTGACATGTTTCAAGATTTATTACTTTGGTTTCGTAGAAGATCATTTATCATTTTTTATTGATGACGTAGTAATGAATCTTAAGGGAGACTGGAACATGGGACACAGGAGGCGATGAAGTTTTTCGGTTAATATTTCATTCCAAGTTGGGTTGACAATTATTGCCACCTGAGACCGTTTTGCTAGCTGAATGTTGGAGATTAAGTGGATTTAAGTAAACTAGCTCCATATGGGTAGTTAATGGACTATTGATTGATGGGTGGAAGATGTAAACCTAAGCGACAAGGAATTCAGTGCACCTGTGGCTTGAATAGGCAGATTAGTTGCGTAAGAGTAAACAAGTTATTAAATGTTGTTTGTTTGTTTGAAGGATAGACATGTACATGGACTGGTGAACAAAGGTTTACGGAAGATTGGATTTCAACTCTCAAAAAGCGGACGACAACTTCCAGTACTTTCCGAATGTGGTAACTGCATTTGATATTCGTCACTGCAGCTTTGTAGAGGGCCAATGGTTTCGTCGTCGAACATTTTATAAATTACTTAGGGTTTTCCAAAATGCATTCGATCAGTAGAAATGTATTGTTAGGAGGAGAACAAAATAAGGATTCAGTCCCTCGCTTTATGTATAGCTTTTGGATCTATAGCCATTGGTATCAATTGGATTATACTTCAAAAATCACCAGGTCTTTCCAATCTTACAAATCTGCCAAACCAAATGAGGACTTACCGAACATTCTACAATGGTTTCTAGCTTCTGTGGTAGTAAAAGTGGTAACTTACGAAAACAGTGGCATAATTTAAAGGAAGTCTTCGTTTTGAAAGCAGGAAAACTAATTGTTTGCTAACCTCAAAAATACACTTGGATTTGCAGATAGGAGTCTTCGAAACCTCAGTTATGCTAAACATACCAATCTGAAGGCCAAATCACTGAAGAGTGCACTATATGAAGTGGTCCAAGCATTTAATCAACCACAGGAGCCTTAAAAGTTTACACGATGGCAGCCTTTCAAGAGTTTACAAAGAAAGGTTGTGCTAAAGGTGTTTTGATTACCCTTAGACTAGGGGACGGGCTGTAGAAAAATAAGAAGAGAAAAGGAGGAGATGCTTCTGGGTTTGAGTGACGAAGCAACACAGTACATTTTTGTAGTAAGTCCAAATGTAAGCTTAAGGCAAAGCATGGCTATTTCCCTGCAGCAGTTTCAATGACAGAGGTTTCGTCAGCAAGTCTATGGGCTTTACAATGTTGCTCTCAGCTATAAGTCTTAGTGTACGATTTTGGATTCGGTCTGGAATGCGTAGAGCTGCTTTTTGCGCATCAGACCAGATGTAAGCGGGCTACCCGAACATTGGGCAAATTAACGCCTTATAGATTGAAGTCGAACTGTTTGAGAGGTTTCTTAAGAGATTGCAGTTAAATTTAGTCAAAATATTTCGCTTTAAACTCTTAAAACTAACTCGGGTATGCGAGTGTAGATACAAGAGTTAAATGTGTTAAAATAGCGCGTCCTCCATTCCTGGGTATGTTAGCTGTCTGTGATTGGGATACAGAATTGAGTGTAGACATAAGGGTTAATGAGCATCATTTTTGCATTATAAGGACTATCGGGAAACATTTCAAGTCCTTCCCTTGGTTGGTTGGTTTTGGAGGGTAGCTCTTTATCTAGACAACGGTTGGGCTTATTGTAGTTGCAATTCCCCTCAGATGACTGTTGGAAAATGTTTTGTGAGCTTAATGGGGTATGTAGGGGGTTGGTTTGGTGGTGGTACTGAAATGGAGAAAACCCCTTTCTATTTTTGTCAAACTGCAGGATGTCATCGATCACTCTGCTATCTAGATACCTTAGATCTAGTATCCACATGGATCCCAGTACTCGTTGGCACAGTTTTACAGTGGCTGGACAGTGATAGAGGAGGTGTTCGAAAATCTCCTTCTCCTCGTTGCAATTTTTGTAGATGTCAGTGTCAGCTATCCAATTCTGTGTGCGTTTTGATTGAGATTTATGCGCCCTGTAAGAAGTCCCATCATTGACCTCTGTTGTGTCCCGTACAACTCATCGCTTTTTTGCGGAGAACATTATTTGGTTTGGCGATGAGGGACTTTGCATCTTTGCACGTCGCTAGGTCTACTCAGTATTTCGAAAATCCCGATGTTGTCTGTTATCGATTGCCTATCTTGTCGTTTTTAGTAAGCGCTGTTATTCCTTTTCCTTTTTCTTTTTAGTTTGTTTGTGTCCCGTATCACCTGTGTGTTTTTGTAGGTTTAGGTAAGTTTTGCATCCCCCCACGATACAAGGTTTGTAAATGCTTTTATTGCTGCTTTGCTGTCAGAGTAAATGTCTATGCGTTTTCCTTGAGTGTCCCATAAGGATGTTCTTCTTTTGATTGCGAAGACTTCTATATGAAAGACTGTGATTTGAGGTTTGACAAGTAGCTATGGCGAGTTCGATTTGTGGTTGAAAGCAGTACATTCCCGCTCCCAATTCATTCGCGATATTGGAACCGTCTGTGTACTATAGTGCTATTTTGTGTTGCTGTTATGCATCCATGAGTCCTTCAAGGGAAAAGTCGCTCAGAAGTTGTTGACAATGTAGAAGCTCTTGTCGGTAACTTCGTCACTTGGTTAATCTGTCAGCAGTGGTCTGTCACGTATCATGGTGAAACTGTCGTCCAAGTGGCCTAAAATTCTCAGTGTGACGCCCCATGTTGCAACTAGTCACCTCACTTCTGAACATGGAAGTCAATAATTTTGAGTGTTTTGGTGAGAGCCGCATGGACGAGTAGAAAAAGTCGATGCCATTCTAGGAATGGTGTTACTGGCGCTTCTTTAGCTAAGTGAGGCAATGTACGTCGATTTAAGCTTGAAACATATGTATCTCCATCCATTAGGGTTGAGATCCTTCCCCGCAATGTCAATATGTCCGTTTATACAAGCTTACTACGAGAGTTGTCAATTGTCAAGGTTTCAAATCATAGCATCAGTCTGCGTACTCTACGACACTAATCTGTCACAGAAACCATGCCTATTGCTCCACATCAGCTTGACCATCTTCACTGATAAAATCGATTTCAATCACGTTTCCCCTCATTTCTATCAAGACTACGTGCCTCGTGTGAAGTCCAAAATTAGAATTCAGCTCATCCGCCACAGAAAGAGTGATCGCCAGACTCGGATCAAAAGTGAAACTCCAAATCGAAAACAAAACAAACACCAGTTTTGTTTGTTTTTATCAAAATAAATTAGAAATTTATTTTTCTTACACAAAATAATAAAAATTAAATAGTTTTCGTTCAATAAATTATTTTTTTGTTTTTTAAATAAATAAATACACGTACAAGCAAATCTTTGGGATGACGTTTGTAAGCATCAATGTTAGTTTCATTTGTTTAAGCCTAGTGTTCTCGGAGTGCGTTCTCGTTTGCATTGCTTTTCGGAGGACGAAAGTGCCTATCTTAGTTGCTGTTGTTGTTGTCCAGCGTAGGCCATTTCTTGAGCATCCTGATTCTCAATCGATGACCTCGCCCATTGCGAATGTGATGGCTCCCATCCTTGGACGGGGTGTTCAAGGTGTTCAACATGTTCGATGTGGTCAAAATGATTTGGGATGTATTGGTCCACATGATGGGGAACATGCTCAATATGGTGTGGGACGATGTGCTCGACATGGTGTGGCAAGTGCTCAATGTGGTCGACATGGTGTGGATAGTGAACAACTTCGTAGTTTACAATCTGTGATGAAATGGTGGATAAAAATGTTGTAGCACATTTGACTTTAGGCATGACCTACCTTTGGTTTGGCAATTTTGAAAATGACCAGAGCTCCGGACAACACCAATGACAATAGACCCAGAGTCATAGCTTTCCATGTCTTGAGGGCAATCAAGGCTAGGGCAAGGGGCACCAACACAGTTGTCTTCAATTTCAATCCCAACAAGAATGGAAGCAAGATCTTCCTTGTGAAACCACGTCCTAAAATGAAAATAAAAATGCATAAGTCCACACTCTCGATGTGGACTCTTTTTTTTTTAAACTCACCTTGTTCGGCAGGATTCTCATCGGAAAGAGGAACTAGAGCACCCTTGGTCAATGGATTGTCACTCAGGAAGCTTGGAATCATTGAACGAGCCTCTTCGGTGTCAAAGAATTCCGGAGTCTTGACACGCAGAGCGTGAGTGGCAAGAAAATTGTCGACCTTGTCAAACAACTCCAGTTGTGGATCACGTACAGCCCTCTGTTGGGTTGGGTCCGCTACCACATCTCTTGCAGTTCGCACCACTGACATTTGATCGGTGAATTTGATCTCGTTCTGCCTCATGGCCTGACGGAACCATGCCATTGCCTTCGGTTGCACACATGCTATCGACAAGTCTTTCAGACATCCTTGATACATATCGTAGGCCAGATCCGTGGCTGATCCCTGGGCATTGCACGCCGTCAGACTGGCTGTTGCTACCAGCAAAACAATCACAAACTTATTCATGGTCACTAGAGTTGGTCTAGACTACTGTATGCGGGTGTGTTTATCCTGTTCGTTAATGTGAACACTCGGCGAAGAATCGTGCGTACTCTCAGACAATCCAAGTGGATGTGTAATGGTCTATCGGGCCAGCCATGGTTTTTATACGACGCGTAGAATTGTCACTACCCCCTGCGTAAACAAAGACCCAATCGAAGAAGAAGATTTTCACCTGGAAGTGATTGTCAAACGGTGTGTGACATTCCAATGCGCGTGCGGGGTACTCCGGCGCGCTCCGTACTCGTTTCTGAATTCAAAAACAATTTGATGTCGAACAAACGTTTTTGGCTATCTCGTAAATTGGGTGCTCATATAGTCGTGTTAAAGGCTTCACACAATGTACTCTCGCTCTCGACTCTTGTTCGGTGCCAGCAGGAGTGGGAGGCGATGAAATAATCTTCCATTTCCAAAGTCAAACTCCCAAATGTGCTCTGGTAGGGAGGGCAACTGCATACATTGGTGTACTGCTGCTCACCAACAGAGACCAGCAGTTGTGAAGTTCAAAAGAGGGAAATCAGGTTGGAAACGTGCCTCGAATGTCGAGTTGATGAATTCATTTCAAGCGGTTTGTTGTTTTGGAAGAACTTGTACACTTGTGTCAGACATATTGTGCGCTGAAGCATGGCTCTGACAAGTAGTTGCTGCGAATCAATCTATTAGTAGTTCCCGTGCGAAGTGTTTGTTGTTTGTCAGTTTGTTGAGAAGGATATGTAGAGTGGTGATGGCTCTTTTTTGTACTGTTTACAAGGAAGTGCTTGTTTTCTTTCGATTATCTGAGTAAACCATACTGGTGGGAGATCCTTCTACCTAAAAACAGCTTGAAGTGATTTGTATCAAATGGAATAAGTGTATTTTTGATTGGAAAATCGTCGACAACTTGTTGAATGAGATGACATTCGTGCTGGCAAGAGTCCTGTCTGTCTTAAGGAATTGTCACACTTTCACGTCACACTTTCATTTGAACAACTAATTTCGTAGTGCTCCGACAGATTTGTATTCGAGAAGAACCTCATCCTTTTTGGATTTTTTTTTGAATTCTGGGAATTCTCTGCTTTGGTAGTTGATTATGTGGCAACAAGCTTTTGATATTCTTGTGAATGGTTTCATGTGTACCACCTTTAAAGAGGTGGTAGATACTTATCCTAAATTTGGAATGTATCCTGAAGGTAAAAGTGAAAGTTGATAGCATTGTCAAGAATTGTCCAGATAAACCAATTTAGATGACGTTATCTGTATCAAAGAGTGTTGTCCCGCAATAATATATGTATTTGTTTGGTTATCCTTGACTGACCCTCGTTACCTTAGGCACCACTGAGATACTTTTGTTGAAGAAGTATAGAAAAAAGAAGCGGTGCTTGGAGTTATGATGTTATTCACACAGCGCGAGTGTTAGTGTAATGGTTTTTGAGACTCAGGCTTGACTCCGAGGATGGTGTCCAGAATAACTGGGGGGAATTAGTTGGTCTTGTTTGTATACCTTTACAATTCACAGTATTGTTTCCAACTTCTTTATGTCAGTTCGATCACATTTTTAAGCCATATCACCACCCTACTGCCAGTGCTATGCGTATTCAGTAATGTTGCCATCAACTCTTTCGCAGTTAATCGACTTTTTTGACATCAGGAGTTTAACCTGGAACCATGACCGTGACAAGAGATCGTGCTAATCGTTACCCCATAGCCACCCTCTTTTCGTCTTTCATGTCGCTACAGCTTTTCCAAAAGTCATAACAGTAGGTATCAAGATGTAGTTGGGATTGTTTAATATTAACTCTTGAGTGAGGTATTTAGCGAATGAAATAGACGGCTTGGATGAGCCTTGTCTAACTAGCTTATAAGCTAAACAAGCTTGGCACTGCAACCATCCTTCTTTTAACCTCAGGCTATTTCTTTAGGTGGTTCGTGGTAGTTTTTCACTATCTGTGGTCTTAGGAAAAGAGTCCAGCACTAATGCAATAATGAATCGATAGGATTTTGGTATCAGGTCCCAGGTTTAAATGTGGTAATTTAAAACTTTCACTAATCTTTGTACGCATCCTTAAAGGCCATTTGGAAATTTAAAAGTTGCATTATCTAAAGTAATGCTTGTAATGTAATGCAAGATGAACCTTCATAGATTTTTCTTGATTTCTACTGCACGGAAAGGGTAGCAAAGACTCAGAGGAGCGAGGCTATGACCTAAAGTGAAGCTCTGCGTTCTAATTCTTGACTAGGCTAATCGGAAAGTGATAGCTTTTAACGCCGAAGCCTTTAGGACAAGGATTGATGCAGGAGCATGCATATATCACGAGTGTCAGCAAGTTTATCTTTTTCATTGAAAATAAATTCGTTTACTCGTATAACCTCGTCTGTCTGCCAATAGAACACTAAGGACTCTTGGTAGTAGCTTCTTTTGTGTAGGAAGGCATAAATTGTTTTGAGCCGTGATTGTTGTTAAGTGAAATACGTTACTGCTGCTTTCACTATACTCCCAAGAATGGGTTTGTGTCGGCTAAACTGGAGCTAGATCTTTAGCTAAACCTATCTCTCCTAGGTATTTATCGCGAGAAACATCTGCCAGTAGCTAGTGGCACAACTTGCACTAGCGTTTTGATGACTTACAGAACAAATGTTATGCTTTTAATCCCAGTTTTATGGACATGTCGGTTGATGCATATCCGCAACTGCAAACTTGAAATCGATAGTCGAGGATCGAGGATAAGCAAAATTATCCTAGTATTGCTGCAAAAGTCAAGATGTTGCTATCCAGGATATGCTGTCGACAGAGTATGATGCTTAAGATTCCTACTATCTGTACCTAGAGAACCTTGTTTGGCTATTTCGTTAGACACACAGTTCCCTGGAAAGTCGAAGTAACCCGGTGTGATTGGTTAGTACTTTAGACTACTAAACTAGCTGATACAGGTTCGAGTGTTAGTAAAATAATTAAAAATATTTTCGGTACGCAATGAGAAACCTTCTACAGTAAAATTTGTCAAAAGAAGTTTACCAATCCGTCATTCGGAAGGAGGCGAAATACTAAAGCTGTTCACAAACTATTGAAAAGTTAACAATTCAAAGACGGAAAGTCAAAAGATGACTATCTCTCAGAAAGGTCACCCATGGAAAGGTCTTCTGTTCTACAAGTCTGGCCAAAAAAATGACTTCTATAGCCAACCTAACAGCTTCTATTACAAAATGTGGATGAGAGAATAACAACGCTTCCAGAGGTCTCCTTAGTTAGCACGATGCATTTACAAGTTGTAAAAATACCTCGTCTAGAAATCACTTAAAACTTTATGAACACAAGGAAGCAAGGATTCAAAATTTGTCACATTTTTCAGTAAGCGTTTAATTTAAACGGCTGATTTGTTACGCCGTTTTTTATTTTTTATTTTTTATTGTTTTGTTTTTGTTTTCATTTTTTAACCTTTATCTAAACTTTATGGCTGACAGTGTATTTCCTCATAAATTCCAAGCAGAGATCATCGATTGGCATAATGGCTATATAAAAGTTCACGATAAATTCCGCCCACATTTCGGATCAACTCTTATCACAGAGAAATTCTATTCAAAGTATGAAGCCATCTCGGACCAAGCTACCAAGAAGCCAAACGTAGAGGATTACGGAAGAGAAGTCGGCCGTAGACAAATGTCTGGGCCAAGAGAAATCTATGATGGACCAATGACAGAAGGTCAAGCGTATGGTTGGCTTTTGGACAAGGTTCTTGTGTACGAAGACGAAATTGATCGTGAATTATTCCACAGGGGAAAGTCAGTGGATCCATATATGAAAATTAAAATGGATATCAACCTGGGATTAAAGCGAGATCGCAAGTGCCATATGCTGCGATGAAAATGTTTACAATAAAAAATCAAAAGTAACAAAAGTGTGTTTTGCATAATGCTATCGGTAGTGGAAATGGAACTGAGGATTGATGCAGGTTGGACCAACTTCCACTTAATTACATTCCACTAAGTCTATCCCACACAGAAAGTGCTTGTAAAAATAGCTTAAGCTATCACACTGTGGAAGTTCAGATTTATATACTGCTGTACAACCTTCACTCGATGTCGAAGTATTTCAAGGTGTCTCGAGCAAGAAATATTCGCAGATTCATGTTTTAAAATGACCTGCAGTCTTTTGAACTCAAGATCACTACCTCTGAGCATATTTCTGTGAAGGACTGTACCTGGATCTTGATGCTATAACATTATTATTGTATGAAGCTATTGTCCTCATGGTCTTTTGTGCCTCCTAATGGTACCATAGACAGGTTTGTTCCCTTGTCAGGGTTCTCCTCGCGTTATGACTCCTCTCGAGTTATGCTTGAGAGTCATACTTTCTTCCTTAGTCTGGACCAGATTCTCTACTCCAATTTTCCTAAAGAATTTTGAGGATGAGAAGTGGGTCTTGCCCAAATATTTCATTTCATTATTTTGTGGGTCAATGTCCCACAAAGTACCATGGAGTCTCACTGGTCTTATCCTAGAATCTGCAGAGGTTTTATCCACTATCCCTAGTACCATCATCAAGTATCATTTGAGTTTACAGTGCCGCGTTAGGAATCCTATTGGGATACGTAAGTTCTTGTTTATGCATTCTTTGAATCCGTTCCGATTATAGCTCCCTATGCCTAAGACCTTGGAGGTTATTCCAGGCTCTGGTCTTGTATTCTTTCTCCGTTTTCCTTAATTATTCCTTTAGAGTGAGATCCACTATTCCGTAGAATGATTCAGGTCCAATGAAGGGTTCAGCTGCTCCTGATCTAGCTAGGCTGCGTACTGCTTCGTTACCCTCATTCAGAGCTTCATTCACAGCCTCAAAGAATCGGCTGACACCAGCATAGGCAGCCTAAGCTCCGGGTGGCTCTGCGAGTATTTATTCGGAAGAAATTACAGATAATGGCACCATTAACCAGTAGGCCAAAGGACCTTCTCTGGTCTAAGTGCGGTTGCATTAAGGTCAAATATTGGCTTTATAGTAAGACCTATCCTCATCCTCCGTAGTATGGTTGACCCAAATGAAGGAAAAATCCACCATTTTAAAGTAACAACGACTTCAAAGATTAGCATGTTTCGCCATCACCGGGTCTATACTTACTTGCCCTACGACAGCCCTAGAGACACTTATTGGGCTTACTACATTGCACATCTTTGTCAAAAAAGTGGCAATAGTTAACCTTCAATGCTCTACAGGAACCCAGGTAAGCAGACCACCAGGTCACATGGCTATCCCCTCTGATTTTTCTGAGCTTTAAACTATCAGCACGGTATCCGATTTTATGCCCAAATCATTCTGTTTTGACAGGAACCGTGATTCTAAGGAAACTGGAGATCCGTTGCTGAACATAAACAGACTAGTGTGGTATACTGATGAATCGAAGATGGACTTTGGTGTTGGTGCCGATATATATGGTCCGAATCACAAAGTCTCAAAGGCCCTTGGAATGTGCCCTAGTGTCTTTCAGGCAGAACTTAATGCCATTGATACCTGGACCAATATTATTCGCGACTCTGGTATAAAGGGGGTAACCATCAATATACTCACCGGTTGTCAAGCAGCCCTTAAGGCACTGAGTTCCGATTACTGTAACTCAAAGGTCGTTTCAGGCTACTTCAATGCTCTCTAAGACCTCTCAAAGCGGAATAAAGTCAAGCTCTGATGGGTACCAGGACACAAAGTTATTGAAGCCAATGGATTTGCAGACCAACTTGCAAAGGTTGTTCAGAACGATACATAACGATACATGCGACTGGTGCTACCAACTGTCCATCTATGATTAGCGATATTGATCGCGTTTCTATAAAGTAGCAATTTGCAGGTGGCGAGCGGCATACTCAGATTCTCCTTATCCGGAGGAATTGATAGAGTTGTGCCCTCTTTAGCGAGTTTGTCCGCCATGCAGTTGCCTGGAATGTCTCTGTGCCCCGGCACCCATATCAGGTGAATTTTGAATTGCTCAGCCATCTCGTTAACAGACAAGCGATAATCAGGGGCTGTTTTCGAGTTGAAGGCGACAGATTCCAGGGATTTTATCGCGGCCTGGCTATCAGTAAAAATTGTGATTTCCCGAGAGGATAGTACATTATACTTCAGCCACGATAGGGCTTCCTTGATTGCCATTATCTCGGCTTGGAAGACACTGCAATGGTCAGGTAAGCGGAAAGAGATGTTTATGTTCACATCCTTAGAGAATACACCCCTGCCCACTCCCGATTCTGTTTTTGAGCCATCTGTATAGAAGCAAATGGATCCTTTTCGTTGGAGCTCAAAATCATCTTTCCAGTTAAGTCTGGATAGTGGTAACGAAGTTTTTGTCAAAAAGGAGTCTTTGAAGGGTGTAGTCGATGCTTTATGGAAGTAATTCTAAATCATTCAGAATGGTGGAGTGTCCGACCCGCAGGCCGGACCAATGGCGAAGTTCTTTGATACGTATGGCTGCGCTGGCTGCCACTTGCTTACTGTAGATATCTAGATGAAGCAGATGGAACAGAGTGTCTAGAGCCACCGTAGGGGTAGTTCTGAGTGCTCCATTGATACCTTACCTATACAGGGCGATCTTTGCACTTTACAAAGATGGCTACGATTAGTGGCTTTGTCTAAGGCTTTCCACCAGGCAATTACGTCATATGTTAGGATTGGTCTGATGACGGATACAGAAAGCCAGTAAGTTATGCGTGGTTGTAGGCCCCACCTACTTTCTATTGCTTTTTTGCAGCAGTACAGAGCTGTGGTGGCTTTCTTTACTCGCTCGAGGATGTTAGGCTTCCAGCTGAGCTTTTTGTCGAGAATGAGACCCAGATATCTGGCTTTGTCCGAGAATACCAGACTTGAACCGCACAGTTTAGGAGGATCGAACGGAGGAATTTTGTACTTCCTAGTGAAGAGGACTAATTCCGTTTTATGGGGATTCACCCCGAGGCCGCATTCTTTTCGACTCTACAAAGTTGAGAATTTCCAAGGCAAAAGTTTGTAAAGGAGTTCATTTTATTCATTTGATCCAATGCATCTCTTCCTTCCCTTCAAATTGCAAAGTGAAACAAAAAATATACAAAAAAATGATATTTATTTCATACTTCCAAAATGAACCTCGTTCGTACAATAATTAAATTAAATAAAACAAATTTGGCGTAATAAATAATATGACTAATTAAAATGTACAAAACTTAAAATGTATTTAGCATAAAATATCAAAATTGTCCTTCCACAATCAAAAGCTTAACTTATGCTCTAATTTAATAATTTAATAAATAAATAAATAAATAGTTTAACTAATTTTAAATTCTATATTACAAAATTCTATATTCATTGGGATTTAAATAATTTATGTACAATGGATTCGGAGTGCTGTGGTCTGCCGTTGACATTCAAAAGGAATATTTTAATTGGTTTTAATTATTCCCCTTTGCCATCGTATGCTTTTGTATTTATTTCAGTAATTACAGTTCTGTATTGACCGTACACTGTGCGTATAGACGTAGGCAATCACGTTGCTCCTGTCCATTACGAGCTGCATCCACTAGCCTGTAGAATCGTATCACTGTCGGATTAGTTGGATCTGGAGTTTCAAGTTCACTTGTATCTCTAAAATGAGAAAAAAAAAAGTGAAGTATAATTGAATGTCCTTTATGAATCCTGTAAACTACAATAGTTCACTTAAGTAGTCTAGGTTAAAGTAATTTAATTGCACAGCAGGAGCTTGGGAAAAGGAACATTTGAATTTAAATTATGTAGGCATGTATCTGCTATTTCACAGGGTGTATGTGTATGAGAACCTTTAATCTCATATAAAGTGTTTACTGACACATAAAACCTTCTCTGACAGGCTTGGAGTGCTCAAACAAGCGGAAAATTATTGCTACCACATGTCAGTTAATGCCTCCCAATTGTGTAAGACTGTAAGGCTTCCACCATTTATGAGACTCATGTGGATTCATCCCGGAATTAGTGTCGTTAACTTTGAATAAATTTGCAAAACCATTAACTACTGCATAAATAATATCCATGTGAACTTAACAATGACACATGTGTCAAGGCTACAGAATTAAACCTACTGAGTACTGTAGGGTTTTTTATTTTTAAGACTTTATGCTTTGTAACTTCTTTGTCACTTTTTTTCTGTTTTTTTTTATTGTTCGTTCCGCAGTTGAGTTATGTTGCATGCACACTTGCACCTCAATGAAAAGAAGCATCTTCAATTTTTAACTCGAGCTAGCAGAGTGATGTGACGTTAATTGGAGGTAAAGGTATGGTAAACTCATCAAGGGTCGGGTACGGTATGTACTCGTATGAGATGTGTTAACATCTAGAGCGTGTTATTTTGAAGTTTAATTACCCCGCAGTACAGTAAACTGTGCGGAGAGAAGTCATTTCTTCGTGGGTGACAACAAATTGTTTTCTATATCGCAGTGTTGTAAACATGACGGTCCCGTTTTATAGGAGAAGACACTAAGGAAGGGATTGGGAATTCACTGGATGTATATGGAATTTCTTTAGGTCTTTAAGTCTACTTATGCCTCGTTGATAGAGGCTTACGTTTAAAATCATGAGAGACTAATTCAAATTGAAATGTTCTCTTTAATTACTCTCTCCCTACTGTGATTCCTGGATAACTGGATAAATGGTGAAATAACGACGAGCGTATGCTTAGTTTGAATATACATATGAGGCTGAGCTCCAGCTCCCTCCTCTTGTTGATCTACTTAATTAACCGAAAGGAGTCTCAGAAATTACAAGAGGAGTCCTCCGGATGGGGAATGGCGTATCGACACCGCTCTAGAAAGAACCAATATCTGCGTCTAATACCTTATGGAATCTTGAGACATACTGAGAGCTAAGGTTACTTCAGACGTTTTTGATGTGAGAACTCTTAAAGGGCTGGCGACATTACTAACACCCACGTATAGAGACTCTGACAATGCTATAATTGGCTCCTTTTGGATAACAACAAAGAGCTTGACTATCGAGTTAGAGATTGCCTGCTAGGGTAAATGAAGGCTAAATGTAAAAAAATACAAATTACTTCTGGAACCCAAGAGCCCTATGGCATCTCAAGGCAAAATAAATTCGAAGGATGAGATTAAACATGCTGAAGAAAGCATGATGTGTTGCACATATTGAAATGTGGATTCGGCGTTGGATATTGGTTGTGATCGAGAGTTATTTACTTTAAACTTTTTATCCTTCTGTTCAGAGCTACAATCTATCGAAGATACTAAAGACACTATCAAGGAACTCTTCGGAAGTATGATGTTCAAATTGTACTCGATGATTACAATGTCAGAATCGGTGAGGAAAACATCTTCGTCGGAAACAATAAATTTCCAAATTAGATTTTTTACCATTTTGTCATACATGGATAGGAAGAACCAGGTTTCCTTAGATTCGAATCTGGCTTTCTTCAAATGGTCGAACCACAAATCAAATGGCTTACTAATGCCTCATTGTGGGCAGTTTTAGTGGGTAAACGTCGATTCTGGCCATTTTGGTGTGTCCTTTTTCAGAGCTTGACGTATTGAAAGCTACACCCCCACGCGTGTCAGAAATAACATATGCTTGTATGTACGTAGAGTTTATGTAACAAACGCTGCAGCTTTAAGCAAAGGCAGCGAAAACAGAGTATCGAGCCCCAAAATTAATGGAAACAAATATAAAGTAGAAGAAGGGGTTCTTAAGCTCCCCCCAATCAAGAATGTCGAAGACTCTTTCGACCCCAACTAGATCCTGAGATTTTACAAAAAAAAAAGTGAGCAAGTGGTAGCTGGTGTTAAGCTAGCCTTATACACATTCGCTCTGGCATAGTACAGGAAGCATAACTACGGCTTTGAAGGAAGTAGGATATGTTTTCAACGAGCGTTTCAAGCAGATCAAGAGGGTTATAAGGGAAAAAAGAGCATCAATATAGATTGACAAAGAAATCAGCCCAGCTTAGGGGAAATGAACACAGCTTTCAACAAAGTTGCAAGACCTAATGGATTTTTAGTGAAGCTATTCAAGTATGAAGCTTATGTTCTGATATATCCCATTAATACAAAATCGATACCACGATTTGCAACAACTATCACGATATATCGTTGCTAAATGTCATTTGCAAGACCATGGACGTCTTAACCCGTTTTTCACTATACTAATCGGCACGTTTCGGAGCCTCTCGGTAAATTAACAATAGACTGCATGTTCACCTTAAGATAGACCATCTTTCAATCGACTTTCTACAACGGTGTGAAAGTTAAATTCGGAATTCCAACAAAAATGGTCTCTTTTTGCTGGAAACCACATCGTAAATACTGCTTCCAAATATTTATTAGATTCCAGGAAAGGAGATACGTGATGGGTTCTTGAATCTTGTGCTTCAGAAGATCGTAGATCCGGTTGCTGGGTTACACAGGCCACATCGGCAACACGCGTTTCCAAGAACGGTTGTAGAAGTGTACGAGTTTCTTTGGGTACCGATTTGGATCTCGAAATTCATTAGATTATCTCTTGTCCTATCCTGCTGGCATTTGATTTCGATTTCCAAGCTTAAAGGAAGCCCTTTCAAATTTTCAAGCAAAGCATATAAAAATTTCGACTCCAAACTCAGAAGCGAAACGACGAACGAGTTAAGTTTTAGAACGAAATGAGGTCTCTGGTGGCCTTCCCTTGACGAAGGGGACTTCTACATCTTCTGCATCCACTACCACTTGACATGTCAAGTTTGTTGTCATATAAAATTGCTTTCATATCAGAGAAGCTGGCAGGTGAATTGTCAAGACAAAACCCTATATTTTGATAAAAAATGATTAACGAGGATCCCTGCTAGAGACGACCTGGACCATGACGAGAATGTATGGGCACTTTTCCTCACTTAAATCAATCTATCTTCCCAACAGGATTATTCCACTGCTTATAAGGTTGTTGTCATGCCATCAGATGCAATCCAAGTTGGCAACAACGCTTTGGATGATTGCGTAATAAAACATCATGACACTGTGCTCGTTACCTGCCCTTAAGTCATTGTTCAGCATCATACAGTCTGATGCGCCGGAACACTGAAACAACTCAGCTATACATAACTTGATTTACATCAGTTAACCCACCCTTCGACCGTCTAGATAAAAACTCATGGAAACACACAAATTCCTTGTCAAGAAGAACACTGAAACTCCTGCAGTTCCAAGAATTCCTTGGAAATTTCCATAATAATTGCACTCATTGAGACTTGCCTCCGTTGACCCTCCTCCCAGGTGGAATGAAAAGCTTTGTCTTATAAAGGTTTTCAATGGGAAAATGCAAATTTTCCATGAAATCTCTGCGTCGTCGTCATGCCACTTGGAATAATTTTTCCACTCAACTCATCTTTATTCATTTAAGCCGTTCGTTCACCCTAGTGTTTACCTAATGACGGTGTCATTGTGCCCGACAATGATTTAACAAATTACATTCGTTCCTTAGACTTTGCAAAACAAAATTGCAAGCAATTTACCACCTGACCTTGAACTTCAATTGCGGCGGCCGGCGGTATGCCCAGCCGGCCGAAACATTGCGATTATCTAATACACGATTGGATAACAACAGCTGACGCTGGGTCAGTTGGACAGCATCACTTACCTACTCAGCTCCGCTGACAGGAAATTACTATGTGGACTGAAGCGCATTGGATTTTTGTACATGCTACAGACGAGACGTTCCTTACAATGGTCATCCACGAATCCTAGTGTTCCGAGAATTTTATCAATCTTCTCCAGAATCGGAGTGTAGAAGGCGTCGTAGTTCTTTGGCATGATGGGCTACAATAGAAAATAAATTTAAATTCCAATTCAATTGGACGGATCAGGAATTTGTTTTGGGGTAGCTACCGGTCCACCCTGTATGAAAGGTTGCTTCTCGAGAATCTGCTGTTGTTGTGAAATCAATCGCTTTTCCGCTTCAATGCGAAGTGCCTCTTTCACTTGGGCTGTCAATTCGGGCTAAAATGAGAAAAAATGGGTGAAGTTTATAGGATTACGTGCATTGTACCTACATAATTGGAGAGGAATAGATGGATGGCTTGGGATATTGGAACTGAAAAATGACGGAAGGTCTGAGACTTTAAGACTTTTGTAGCGTAATTCTTAGAAGCTTGCTCTGCGGCATCGGAGGGCCTCAATCTTCACGATGAAAGAGTCGTTTTTAATGTCTTAATTGGGTACTGTTACTATTGATGTTTACGCAGAGCAGCTCTAGGTACCTCGGAGCGACTTTTGTAAAAGCTGTAGGGATGAAGAACAAATAGAATGTGTTCGGCACTATCATCCATTCCCATATGTCATCATAAACCTTCGAAAAATAAGGGAGCATCCTCAGCTTGTAGAGTGCTGCTTGTAGGTAAAACTTCGGATAGATAGAGAGGATGATTGGTGAGCTTGGGGCTCTTTCCTTGGGTCCTTTGTGTTAACATCTCTTTGTATTAGGTTAAGCAGTATAGAATGGTGAATGGAATCATGGTGTCCTCAATGTGGTCGGGAAAGCATTCCGTTCATCTGACAAAGACATCATGTCATAGACTCCAATTTTCCCCACTCGCGTTAGTATTGAACTTCTATCTGAATGTGGGTCACTTGGGCGATCAAAATATCGAAATCTATTGGATAACGAATATCTCTAGATAGAAGAGAGCTCAGATAAATACTCAAGAGAACCAGCATCTGTTTGAGAATACCTACATGTAACACTGAAATTGAATGCACATATGTATGTATGAATGCATCATGTCAACATACGATCATAATAAGAAGAGCAATTCCGACAAACATGCAACGTGCACCAGTGATGTGTTTGCATCAGTGAACTTGCAGCAGCTACAAATAGACAGATGGCGAATGCTCGTCTACGCCCGTCTCATACATGATCATTGTGATCTAATTGCATGCTCATGCATCCCGGAGATAGGCTCTTCACTTCTCTTTTTTCTTTTTGCAAAGATTTATATGATCACATTGAAGTAAAAGATGCGAGAGATCGCACGCGTCTAACTGACACACTTTCGCTGAATTTGCGGTTTGGTTGGATGATTTAGTGGAATGGTCTACCTAAGAAGGAATTGTATGAATTTGTACTTAACTGTGAAGTAGACAATATTATATCTGTGGATTTGCAGTGCATTAATTGCATTAGTGTAGGTGGTAGGAACATAACTTTCAACGACACTTTTGTTGGGTAGTCTTCATAGATCGACCTAAATGGGTCCATAAAAAGAAAGATTGACACCTGACATGGTCCATCTTAATGCATGGGCTAAGGAATATATATGTAAAAGTCAGCAGAGACCAGACAAAGTTAATAATAAGCACCCTCTATGATTCTCTGCAGCCATGACTTATCAGGGATCTAGCACTGGGAAGGCAGCGCCTTAGTGAGGAGTTCTTTGGCGATTGATGCGTCAATGCGGCTTATAAAACCCGTGAAATGAGCAGTTGCATCCTCTTTTTAAATACTGGACCAATGTCCCAATCTGAGAATTAACCCTGGAATGCTACTTGAGGTGCACTTGTACCCCAGCCTTTTTTTTAAAATGCCGCAAATCGGTAGCAGATGGAGCTGCAAGCTTGAGCGTCTGAGTAGTTTCATGACTTGTTGCATTAGTTCGTATGTGATACTGACGGCGCGCGGAGTGTTTGTCATTGTGCTGAAATTTGATATTGGGATACAGGTGTAGCATAATAAGCTTCGCAAATAAGTGTACCATTCCAGGGTTAAGTCGAAGAAATATTCAAGCATAAGCAGCTTCTCTGATTCAAATGGTTTCACAAACCGTAGAGCGATAGGCTTTTGGGTAGTTTCTTCTTGAATGAATCAGGTGTTTCCGTTTTATTCTGATGCTGACGGCCCTATAAACTCCTCAAATTACACCCTAGTGGAGTTACGACGAAGGATAATCTTAGCAACTTGAGATTGTCCAAAATCATGCTTTACAAAAACTCTGATCTTGCCGGTCTTGCTTTATGGTGCTGAATGCTGGACGATAAGTTAGACAGATCTGGGAATATCTTCGAAAGAAAAATCCTGTGTCTAATATTTAGTCCTGTCTGCGAGAAGGGCGAATAGAGGAGAATGTATAATCACGAACTCTACGAGCTTTATAAAGATGTGGATGTAGTCTGGAAAGGAAAAAGCCCACGGCTATATCAAGTCACATCCAGCTTAGCAGGTCTTCGAATTCCAGCCATCTAGTCCACGAAGTAAAGGAAGCCCGAACCACCGGTTTAAAGATCAGCTAATCGCGGACGCTAGAAATCGAAGCAGCGTGCCCGCGACCGTGAAGAATGGAAAGCGGGGTGGCCGTAGTGTAGTGGTTGCATCATCGCTTGTCACGCTGAAGGTTCAAGGTTCGAATCCCGATGTAAAAAAAAAAGTCGATGAACTGCGAAAAAAGCTGACGTCAACTCTACTGCACAGGCATAACACTGGCAGTAGGGTGGTCATATGGCTTGGAGGTGTTGATCGTACTAGTGATATCGGGATGTTCGAAAGAAATACTGTGAATTATAAGCAATGACAACAGCACCAATAATTCTCCCCAGCCATTCTGGACACCACCCTCGGAGTACAAAGACTGAAACCTAATACCACCTGAGTTTCAAAATCACTACACCAACACTAGCGCTGTGTGAATAGCATTATAAGGGTATTCATAACCCCTTTAGCGCTAGTGAATTATAAAAAAAAAAAAAAAAAGCGGCGTTAGTTCAGGGTCAGACCCTCCCTTCACCTATTTTCATATTATGGTTCCCGAGATGATTCACTAAGCAATCAGGTTCACAAGCAGGAGCTGGATAGACCTAAAATGCATTGCAGAACTCCTCATATGATGGTGCGCATGCGTTGTTGACTTTCTATTACCCAAGAGGGCTGATAAGACTTCAAATCTTTGATCTTGACAGTGATGACAATTTGAGTCCTTAACGAACTATGGTTTAAGATTCAGTAGTCCAACATCTTCATATAGCATGGTTATAAGCTTTTTCTCTAAACCCTATTCTCTGTAAGTCCTGGCTTTTAATATCTCGATTGACTCTTTCGAAAGTTTCCCCGAAAATGTAAAAAAACATCAAAAGTTCTATAATTGCAGCTCTTGACATAAATGTCAAAGTGAAAGTGTCATTAAATCAAAACTTTGCTTCGACTTTCATCATACAACTTAATAGACAGCTCTAAGCGTTTAATTGTCCAAGTATCCAGGACAAATTGGACTCATAAAACAAATAGAGCGCCTCTTAAAAGAGACCCCAAGACACAATTAAACTCTGCAAGGCAATGCCATTAAAAACTTTTATTCAGATCGAATCTGAGTCGATTAATATAACCCATTCAATTAATTGGCGTCATTCAGTCCACTCAAAACTATGCCTACCTTCTTGCCACAATTCATTAGTTAACCCCACCCTTAACTGTTTTCACCACTCCATGAACATTCCTCGTCGTCTTAGCCAGAGGTAATTAAATCTTGATTCAAATTAAAACTCAACACAGTAGCAGGTGCTGTCAGTCTATAAAAGATGTCAACTTCCATTCCAATGAATCGTTCCCGTAATTAAGTTGAATTAAATCATAATTCCATGCCATGGAAACCAATCCTCAACTAGAATACAGACACCAAGTACCGGATTTCCATTTGCAGATGGATAATGGTACTTGGTAAGTGCCGCCATCAGTAAACTCGGATGAAAGTGAACCACTTGAGTGGAATTGAAAATGCAAACAAAGGCTGGGTCAAGTGCTTTAAGGCAACTCTCCGGCACCATGCGATATTAATAACTGCATCTAATGGAGGATATGTCCCTTATGCACGTCTCGAAATGAATAGTAAATATTGACACTTTTCCATCGATGCACTGGTATAGGAATGGGGTTTCATTATACGACGGCAAAGACATGCAATTGTCATGCAAATATGACGGACCCGACTAAATAGGCTTTCTAAGCAAACGAGGTCAGTCCAAGTGCTTGTTCTTTGCTTAGCTTTGTGCGAAAGTGATCATTTGGCTGACATCGATTCGTGTGTTCGATGGCCGCAGGAGCTTCGTATTCGTAATTATGGATCTCTGTCGGATATAGTTTTGCTAGTCTTACTTACCGTAATGAGCTTGTTCCGGTTCGGGTCGTATTGCGCTGCAATTTGTGCGGCTGTTGGTGATGCAAGAGCTGACGATGGACCAATGTTGGAGCTGCGTTGTGGGACATACACAGGTCCTTGTATTCGTACCTTTCCTTGGGTGTAACTAGAAATGAGAGACGTTCGATTAGAGTGAAGGTTATGAAATTTGTAAGAGAGTGTACCTCTGTGGATCGGTAATGAAGGGATGTGCGTTAAAGTTTTGACTAGTGGACTGTTGTTGTTGTTGTTGTTGATGTTGTGGTGGTGGGCGTGGCTGTTGTTGACGTAGTGGATCACTGGTTGTACCCAATCCCCATGTGTGTAATTCGTGTGCGTCATCTGGTCGTGGTTTGAAGTAGTTTCCGTCAACTTGAGCACTTCGATTTATGTCACTGATGTATCTGGAAATGTATTATGTGAGTTGTTGTGGAAGACAAGGATTGGTATACTTGGTGAACAATTAATTTCCCTAGAAAATGAAGTCCCACAAGGGTGTTTATTGGGACCACGTTTGTTAAGATATGGACTAATACTCAATCGGACATGGTGCGAAATTAAACACTCAATGGGATCCAATGTATGCACCGTGCTCAAGAAGGTGACGTTCTCGGAGAACCTGAACCTAACGAAAAGCAAAAGTAGTATAGAATTGATATTACTGTACCCAGCTTCGAACTTTAGTCGCTCGGTTTATGTATCTGAGTATAGAGTCAATAGACTTCGACATTCTAAGCACAATTTTTCAACGTCTCTGAAAGCAGCAGGGCACTAATTCTGAGTAAACGAACTCAAATCAAGGAACCTCCATAGGTGCCCGTAGTTATGACTAAATGTCTTCTGATGAATAAAAGAACCAGCACAGCTTTTAGTTCAACCAGCAGTCGTTGCAAAAAGCAAAAGAAGAAAGAAATTAGAGCCTCCTTATTGTGTGAAATGACTTCTTGGCTTGCGTTGGCTACACAGGTTGAAAAGGTCGCAATAAGAGGCGACAATGATTGCAAACCGCACTCAAACTTCGTTCTGAGAATGAAGTTATCATCGATTTCCTTACTGGACACTGTCCGATTGGCCTACATCCAAAGACAAGTTCTCTCGAGAAAATTTCCTTTGCATTTGTCTATACCTGGTCGAAAGAAGACAGCTTCATCTTGGAGCCTTTTGCATAGATGATCTCGGCAACCTTGACGGGCAAGAAGAATTTTCCATTTACAAATATCTCTAGCTGGATATGGAAGAAGGTGATGGCTATACATTCATTCCTATTCTACTGTTGTAACGAAGTGGAAGACACCGTGTTGGTTACGCAGAAGATATCGATATCATTACCTGTTTCCATTTTAGATTATGTCAAGGCAATTCAAGGAAAGGAGAGACAAGTTGGTTTGGAGGACAACGACGACAAACAGTCTCAGCTTTTAGGTTCAAAGCGACAAACCAATCGCGAATGAAAGGAAACTTAGTCCGGTGAATTGGTGAGAATGTGCCTGGAAAAGGCCAAAAAGGGTGGGGTCTCTCAGGCAGAGAATATATGTAGGTCGCTTAGTCAATTATCCCAAATGCACGAAATGCAGGACAGTTAAGGAAAAGTCGAGAAAGTTGGAAAACAAGTTGCAGAACTTTTGACAAAAACATTGTTTTGGCTTCCAACTTGAGACAAGCCAGGACCTAAGATTCCGTAGACTGTTTCCGGAAGCCGAGCTGGATAATTTGATACGATACTACACCATAACCAAACATATAAAGCATTCTCAGTGAGAGTCAAGCTATCAAGGCAGCCGCCTCATCCCACACTATAACATAGGCCAGGCAAGTGTGAACACTTTGCAGATAGTTTTTATAGTTCACTAGCGCTCAAGAGGTTATGAACACCCTTATGAAGCTATTCATACAGCTCATGTGTTGGTGAAGTGATTTTGAAACTCAGGTCGTATTAGGTTTTAGTCTTTGCTCAGAGGTTGGTGTCCAGAATGATGGGAGAATTATTGAGTTTTGTCGACATTGCTTATGATTCACAGTATTTCCTTAGGGAATGCAGTTCAGCTTCTGCTTTGAGTGCTTTATAGGGTGCACTTTTCCCGCACTACCTCCTATTATTCGCCAAAACAGCGAAATACCACACCGAGGAAACTAGAACTCGCACCGATGTTATCACAGCTGTATCGATGTGCACGGGCCACTGGTCCAAGGGTACTCTTACGGCCAAACTCGTTATACCCTTCAGCACACATTGCCGAGGTTGTGAAGCAGGAAACTATTTCCTACTTCATGAGCGGATGTAGGGTACTAGCTACAGCCAGACATTCGCACATTCGGCAAGCTATGATTCAACAACTTTTTAAATTCCACTGCTTAGCTTTAAAAATATGTAACGACTTCCTCAACATAACACACACGTTCAACAACCAGGTCACGTGAGTAGAGACTAACAAAACGTTGCTATGGCCTCGAACTTGTCCCCAAATTGCTTCAATGTTGAAGCACCTATTTGTCCTTAAAGCTGACAATTTCCCTCAAACGGAAATTCCCTAAAATCTACGCCTACCATCCATCCTACGATCCACTCATCATCTATTCCTATTTTCTTTTCAAATTACCTAACACAAATCTCGTACATTTTATCCTATTACCTTCCTTATTGGGTGAAATATATATAGGCATGCAACGGATACAAATTACGGCAATCAAAAGGCCCCAACATAACCTCAAGTCACATTAGGACACCATCATATGTACACATCCTGCTTGGAACCTTTTTTTTTTTTTGCCCCAAAAAAAAGCAACATTCCAACCAGGAAAGGAGTGTTTGCAGATTCGGGTTTACCTCAATTTGACATCGTCGTACGTGACGATGTGGTATTACACGTGGCTACACTCAAGGATACACACCCGGGAAGAACAACTTTTCATTTTAATTCAGTTTGAGTTGGCACACATGTCCGGTGACGGATACCCGGCAGTTTAATGGCAACATTAAGTTGTACTTTGATTGAGTATCTGTTTGTTGTGGTTAGAGTGTTTTACCTTATTTAAATTGTACTTACTCAGATCCCAGTCCCGGTCCAGAACTAACCCAATCGTTGCTTCCGAACTCTTCGTGAGTTGGTCCACCGTGTAAGAAGGCAGATGGATGTAATTTTGGTGGATCGCTGTAAATTATTTCGGCTCCATGTGGTGGTCCATGAGGTCCATGTGGTCCGTGAGGTATGTTCGGTAAATGCGGTTTACCTTCGTTATGCCATGCAGGAACAATCTGCAAGTGGAGAGGAATAATAAAAAAGGATATGAATCTAAGCATTTTTGAAGTGATGATTTAGAAAGATTTGCAACTAAATGTCGGTGAATTTGAGAGGAGCAACACATCAAGTCGATTGCTTGTACATTTCAGGAAAGGAAGTCTCACTCTCATCGAGACTTGAGGAAAACAGCCAACCTCACCATTGGTTATGTAGATGATTAAGCAGTAACGACGTGAGGCAGATTCATGCGTCATGATGAGTGCTTTCTTTTTGAAGGAGAAAATTAAATGGAAATGGATGATAGTTTGTAAAGGTCATCAAGAAAGTTAACTAGATGCCACCTTACCATGGAACTTAATGGAAAAAATCCTCAAGAGAGATTAACTGCAGATCCGCCCTCAGCATACTTCCCAAAATAACTCATTTAAGTCAGTTTTGTCGAGTTCAAAGGAAATAAAAGGTCTAACGCACTAGTCAAGAAACATCTTCTTTGGGCTTGAACCAAATTTTTCTTCTTGAATAGAACTTCATCGTATAAAGGTGTGGCTTTGAGGTAGTTAGGGACCTTGTCTACCTGGACTCCAATACCTCAATGCAGACATCGGCAGATCAATCGCAGAACAATCAAGGGCTGTTTCTTTAAGCTAGGCAGTTGAATAGCAAAACTCTGTTACTAAAATTACTCTCCGCGAAACCTTTATCCCACTCTATGGCGCAGAGCAGGGACTTTGTCAAGATTGGATTAGGTCGCTCTTGGTTGTTTTGGGACAAAATCCTTCCATGGATCTATGGTCCTGCATGCCTAGGGGAAGGAGATACAGCGGAGAACTGTCAGATGGGTCTTGATACAATGACTTACATGGCTGGGATATGTAGAGCGGATGCACATCAGCGCTTCGGTTTTGAGATCCACTCTGCAACTCAGGTGACTCTCGCAAGTATAAGGGGATCTTCATCACCTTAGCATATGAAATTGAAGGCAGCTAGCTAAGGCGCTTATTTGTTTAGGCTTTTATAATTATGGAAAGTGGGTCCCATCATGATTGAAAGCAACCAAACTTCCTCAGAATGAATCTGGATTCTTACCGAACCTTGACCTATCTCAAGATTTTAGCATTCTAAAATTCTAGGAACGTATTCTTGGTTCTGTCTCAGTCTGAGTAGATGTTGCAACAACTAAGTTAGTGCTACAAGTGTCCACACAGTGCACTAGACAAGCCCTTCGTTAAGAACCTGTAAATTACCATGGAAAAAGTCTGTAATATCACAGATGGAGCCTTAAGATCTCTGTAAAACTCAGAAGATCCAGATGACTTGCGCACCCCAACCCTAGCTTCATGTGAGTTTTGATTTCGAAACGGAACACCACTATTACTAATTGCCCTCAACGAGGATTTTTTGAAAAATCATATTTATTTACCGATCTTGAGTTATAAGAAATGATAAAGACGTTACATATCTGTGGCCACAAGGAAAGACAGCATAAGTCACACACAACACAAGCCGACTTGTGTTGTTTTTCCTTGTGACCACAGATATGTATATAGATACTGTAGACGTTTAATTACCACTTTTTCTACACGAACATATAAATATATCTCGTGTACAATTCCCACTCAACCGTATCCATATTGTTTAAGCCCCACATCGCATCTCAGTTCCATGACCTTGCTCCACTGCCAAGGCAATTTCGCTTTTAAAAGCCTCTCCGCACACACACATCACCTCTCAGTGCCGCGTAGCTACTTTCACTGTGAAAACCGTAACCACCGATACACAAGTAAAAAAACAAACAAACATTCCAAAACCAAACCATGTTGTCTTGTCACACACATTTCGAATAAAACATTTCCGTCCAAGTGTCGAATTGGACAATAAGCTTGTCACCCACGATCGTTTTCGTTCCGAGCTCAGCATTCAAATCTCCAGAGGTTGACCCAATTACGTGCCCCGCAGAATATATTCCGTTCGACGTCTGACCGTGCACAGTGCGTGAGGTGAGTCCCACGATAAAAAAAAATAAAAAAAAGGTGCGAAACCAGTTCCACACATCGCAAGATATCTGCATCTGAAACTTTCATTTTCTAAAATTACCCGCCAGAACTTACCGTGTGATGATGGTTGATGAGATGATGATGATGATGGTACTTGGTCGAGTGGTATTCCTGTTGGTAGTACGAACACAGCTTGAAGAGATGTGACAGCGCCGGGAACAAAAACAGCAGGAACTTGAGCAAAAGTTTCTTAGCAGTGGCCACACCCACAATAAGTGGCAGTAGCCAAAATATTTTGATCTTTATGATTTTCAAAATGAGGATTAATGCGAGGAATGACAGCATCAGCTTGCTTTTGAAGAATTTCTCTGCAAAAGATACATAAGTGTGTGTTTGAAAAACAAGTGAATGGTTATTTAATTTGTAAAAATCAAAAATGTATTTGGCAGATACAAACTCACTAATCCCGAAGATAAATAGGAATTGGATACATTTGGTAGGGTTTGCCTAAGCTTGGCTTTATAGAGTGGAACTGACATTCTTTGTCAAACTTGTTGCGAGTACTTTTACTTTGCTCGGTTCTTTCATTGCAATGCTAAGTGACATGATGAATAAGAAAATCTGGTGAAAGGTAAGGTAAGAGCTGAGAGATAATCGCGTTTTGCCGATCTTAAGTCGAGACTACAAATTGTTTTCGATTTCTCAGATTTACGCAGATTACGTGACTGGAAATATCTGCTGATTGTTGGTAGTTGGTACGCATTTTATGTAAAACTTCATTGTCGTTCCCAAATCGAAGACTTTCTGAAATTCCAACTGAAAGCGGTTTACAATAAGAGATTATGCGCTCTTAAATGAGTCCCCACTCGACATCTTGCTTACGAGAACCGGAATTAAGCTTTTTTTGACAAACTAAGCAAACTTTAAACTTCCTCGTGAAAAGAACAACTTTGAAGGTAAGTGACCACAACGCATAGTAATCATCAGGCGATCATTCTTGGATCTAGGGTTAAGAATTGTTTCTTAAAGAATTACACTGATATATGTTCGTAGAGACGCGTTACTGTCAGGTACTGCAGGCAACAAGTTGTTTCAAATCACGCACGAAATCACTAAGGCATCTGATGTGTCTACAGGAACAGGCAGACAGACTTCCGTTAGTTTTCTGGTACGACGTCAAAATTTAAGATCTGCGCAACAAGGAGCAAGGAAGTTCATATATGCTCAAGGTCAAGTCCTATTTTCAAAGGAGTTTGACATAAAAAGCAAACGAAATTGTTATTAATAGATGTTCGGAGAAATTTACCAAAAACCCTAGGGGCAGAGCCCACCAAGTAGAGATGAATATCAAGGGCTGGCATCCATTGATCTTCAATTGCACAGAGTTTCTAAAAACGAAAACGCACAGAGTTTCTAAAAAATACGGTTAAAGATTATCGACATAGTCACTGGAGTGGAGCTCAGAGATATCTGCAACAAACTTGGTGCCAAGAAGGCCCATCATCACTAGATATAGATCTGACAACATCTTTTCAAGATGACACTCCAAGCGGGTCTGAAAATATTTGTCAAGGTGTTATAAATCGTCAGATGAGCCTACATCGTACCACTCACTTTGCGTGCTGAAAACAACTGGTAACAATTAGAGGGTATCATTTGTTACAGATTGGAGGTGGGACTACAACAAGCAGGAGGACTCTTCAGACAGACGCCTACATACAAAGTAAATAGTGAAAAAAGGATTCAAAAATGAACTGCTTAGCTATTGCCCTTCGAAATCAGAAACGCGTTCGTGTATTACAAGCACTTAGAAACATCCGGTGATCACCCTAGCTCAGGAGCGCACTGTAAAGCTTTTACTTTGGACTAAAAGTTGACCAGAGGCACTTTGAAGGGATTCTTGCTAGGCCCATTGTTGTAGAAGATACTGTGTGAAGGCTTCGACGAAGGCGGCTTCCAAGCTGAAGATTGTTAAATTTGTAAATAACATCCCCTTTATGGTTATTGCTCATCTTCTGAAAGAGCTACAACGGGTAGAAGACGTAACTATAAAGAAAGTTTGATTGATCACAGCCACTAGAGAAACATAAGACGGAAGTGGTTCTCATAACCAGTTAGAAGATGATAGAAACAGTCGGAGTAGTGCTATGTAGACACGAGGCTTTAAAAAAAAAAACCTCATGATGCCTCACCGATGTACGCCAGGACTACAGTTGTATAAGTGGTGTGAGTGGCAAGTACCTTGGAATACCTCTGAGAAAGGCTGGTAGGCATACAGACTTATTGGGTTCGTTGGGCTATTATCTAGTCCAATATTTCCCAATTAATGTGGTACGCTCCGAACTTTAACCAAGCCGTCTCCTTTCGCTACTCTATATCTATCTTCCAGACTGAGATACAAGCTGTGCATCAAAACAGGGTTTCGGCAAAACCTTCATAGGAAGTAGATTGTTTTCGGACAGCTAGGTAGCGACGATAAAGTTCATTCAATAGCTTTTATGGCGGCTTAGCTATCGATGAAAGTAGCATTATCGTAAATTGCAGGCATGTTTGGCGGATAGCAAAGAGCTCTGCCTGGCTCACTGGCAACGTCAGCTAAGCGAAAGGAATTTGATACTTTCAGCAATTAATTTTCAAGCTGTAGTGATGTTTTTTACTTTACCATCGTTAAGTTCCTTCAACCCTGGTAGGGACTTTTGACGGCAACAAATCGTTTCCATCTTACCCGGTCTGCAACTAGATATTTCAGTTGTGGTTACGTTTTGTCCTCTAAAGTAACTGGAGAGTTCTACGAAATGACAATGTCAAATGGTCATAGAACTTGATGGAGGTGAAAATCTCTATTTCGCATCTTCCCCGTGGTAGAGGACGGGCAACGTCTTTAACGACTGAAGGTCGGAATAAACAACCAAAGTAGATATGCTGGGTATCAGGTCAATTTCTAATCTTTAGGCTTGGGAAACCAACCTAAAAGGCGGATGAACTACAGGAAGTGGTCAAAGATAGGAATCATAGCATGGTGGCGGATGAACCTATTTCTGTAAGACCAGCGGCAACAGCTACTGGCGTCTTTTTCCCGTATCATCAATTCAGTATGTGCTCGCTCATAGAAAGGACTGGTGTGCCTGTCGAATCTGAGCTTATGGAGTTATTTATCATATCTTGGACAATAAATTGAACCGGGTCTCCGTGTCATGGAGAATCTTCCTACTGCCTCGGCTGTAGTAAACCGCACATCGGGTTTGCCGGTGCCGCATTTTTCGTGTACTAGCGCCAACCGAGACAATAAATAAATCGTCCACAGATTTAAGAAATCTTTCTGACACTGCGGATGGAACTTTTAGCTACTGTAAACGTATAAAAAGTCGTGCTGGTATATATTTTATCGAAGCACATCAGATAAAGAGCTTTACCGAAAAACTTTTCCTGTTTTATTTTTGAAAGAACTAAAGACTGTCGAATATTATATCAATTGATTTAGGACAACCTTTCGAAGCTACGATCAATTGGATCATAATTTCTCAACTTTCAATGCCAGTTTGATAGTATAAGGTAGACAATCTTCTTTACTTGCCCATGTAAGACTTAAAAGAGAAGTCCTGAGTTCATGACACTTTAAATAAGCTAGAAGCAATAAAGTGCTTGGAGTTCTGAAGTTCACAACAAGGAATGGTATTTCTATTCAAAGTCGTGAAATGTATTTGCCAATATTGCTTACGATCTACTTAGGACTATTAAAGGTTTAAATGACATGCAAAGGATTGCTGCAATGAAAAATAAGTTTCTAACGTGGCAATGGTTAAGCCACACTATAGAAAATGGCTATCGAGGTATGTATATCCCCTCTAGCTATGCAATGGAATTTACTTTCACAAAAATCGCAAAAGAAAAATAGGAAGCCTGCGAAAAGGTTGACATTGAACTTTCAAAGAGGAGTCACATGCACATCGCTATAAATCATACAAAAAAAATATTTTGACAACCTCTTATGAATACAACCCTAGATACTTATTTTTTTTTTATAATTTCAAATTTCATGGATACTTACGAATTTTCTTTTTTATAAACAACTTCCCCGCATCTCGAGCTTCAATTTCAGCTTTAGGTATTAATTCCAGCTTGACAATGGCTCCATTTCCTTCGATCGATCGGGGGGATATTCGAAACGTCGCTCCATCAAACACCATCTCGGGTAATTTCAATTCAACGTCATGTGTCATGACGAATTTGACACTCTTGCCGTAAAGTGAGTTCGTAACTTCTTCAATCGGTGTTTCAACTGCAAAAAGAGAAAACCATTAGCCACTGGGGAGGTGTACGAAGAATATTTTGTTGCTTCTCACGAATTCAAAGATGAAAGTCACACACAGTGGCACCTTATTTACATGATTTTGCTAGTCTACGGCCAGTATCCGTTATCATATTCGTTAATCATTTGCTGGGAATTACATAGTATCTGCTTTTGTTTCACCATTTATGTGGATGATTTAATGGTATGCAGACGTTTAGTTAATCACTTTCGATACCATTTGGGGTAAATGAACGGATGATGACTACATGCGTGTTCGAAAGTTAAGCCATCATTTCGTTTGACTTCTGATTTGGGTTTAGGTGAGGGGACAAGAATGTAATTTGAATCTCTCTGACAAAATTACATATTAACAACACAAAGGTACATTGCCTACACACGCAGAGTTAGTCAATTTGGGCCACACGCTCTCGTTACAGCATTTGCCAATAGATAATTCGTCTTTCTATTGCCTCATCTTCAAGAAAGTTGATCCTATTTCTTGCAAGAATCACCGAGGAATATCCCTGCTTAATGTATCCTACAAGATCCTATTTAGAGTACTGTGTGCACTTTTGCACCGCATTCATCGGCACCTACCAGTGTGGCTTCTGGACCGGCAAATCGACAGCAGACCAACATTAACACACTGCGACAAATCCTTGAAAGGGCTAACGAGTTCCAAGTCGATACTCACTTTAAAACCGTATATGACAGCATTCATTGCACCGAACTCGGGATCGCGAGAAAATTGATCTGGTTGTGTCGCACCACGCTAGAGAACTCGCGATGCACCGTGCATTTTGGAAACAGAACGTCCGAATTATTCCAAATATGCAACAGATTTCGGCAAAGAGGCGGGCTGTCGTGTGATTACTTTAATCTTGTGCTGGAGCAAATAGTACGAAAGACCGGTGTAAACGAGGAAGGAGCGATATCGACATCATCGCCCGTTGCCAGCGTACCATTTTTGAAGCTTTTACGGCGACTGAAGAGCAAGCCAAACGAATTGGTCTTATGTTGAATGGGAATAATACAAAGTACATGCTGTTGCCCAAAAACGAATCCGTCGAACATCGCCTAGGACAGGGATAGTGAGTTCATTTATCTCGGGGGAATTATAAACTCCACAAATGACATGCTGACGGATATTAGACAAGGGATAACCTTAGGCAGCGGCTGCAACTTTGGTTTGTCCAAACAGCTAGGGTCTAAACTCCTAACTCGAAGGTCCAAAATCATGCTCCACAAATGTCTGATCTTGCCAGTCTTGCTTTTCGGAGACGAATGCTGGACGACTAGTAAGACAGATGTTGAGATTCTCAATCCTGTCTGCGAGGAGGGCGAATGTAGGAGATGATATATCCACAAACTTTACAAGCTGTATAAAGATGTGGATGTAGTCCGAAAAGCATAAGTTTTTCGACTACAATGACTCGGCCAAATCGAACGAATGGACGAGAACGCTGAGCTAACAGGGTCCTCGAATATCAGCCACCTGGTTCGCAACGAAAAGAGAGACCGAACCTCGGGTTTAAAGATCGGGCAATCGCGGACGTAAGAATTCTTAGTCTAGTGAACTGGAAGCAGTGTGCCCCGGGTTGGAAGCGACATTAGGTTAGGCTCAGACCCTCCAAGGGTCGCTGGCCTGATAAGTAAGTAAGAATTTATAAATCTTTCGAACAAATAGCTTGAATAGTGTGGTAAAGGTTGTTCAGGAAGATTTACTAAGCAGGGGATTTACTAAGCTCGAAAACACAACCTTGCCTGTTGACTGGACATGCTAAGGAAGATCCTGGAGAAGATGCTGGAGGAGCGATTCACAAAAATAGTACAGAGAGCAGGCGACCTATCTGCGAGACATCGCGGATACAGAAAAGCCCACTATACTATTGCTCGAGACGTGAATGGAGTGAAATGCTTAATGCACTCAAAAATACTTTCAAGGTCCTGCTACATCTGGAGGGTTTGTTTTTTAGGCGGATTAACGATTGATTGGAATGAGCCTAGCACTGTTGAAATAATCAAAATGTTTCTTTCGACTGACCATAACATGCTAAACAAACGACATAGGGGCTTCGATGAACAACAAATCCGTTGGGATCGATCAGATTACCACTAATATGCCGAAAGCCAGCCACTGGATATCTGCGAATATCCTCTGGAAAGATGCATGAGGAGTGTTAAGACACAGTAAAAAAGGCGATCATTTGGAGTGAAGAGACTACACAAGCATGATACTAGTTTCGGTTGAGTTGAGGGTGCTGACAAGATTGGTACTCAAGCGGATAATTAAGAAGCTCGGCTCTCCTATCTGAAAGAAGCAGACAGAAAGGGTACTGCCCTTATGTAGGCTATACCCACACTTCCAGGATAAAAGTTGACTCTTCTATGGCTAAGCTGCGTTCCTTAGACTACAGCATAGCTTTCGACAGCATATGCCTTCAAAGCATCTGGGATTCTTTAAGACTCAAGGATATTTCCTTTAATGTTATCCACTTAATCCGTACCCAGGTTTTATATGCAAAGTTTTCGGTTTGGTTGCCTTTAAGTTAGGTTGAAATGGCTACCTAAACTCATGAAAAGTCCTGTGATACCACATGGATCCGTAGAACGAATATGAGCTTCTGATGAAGCGCAGGAGGTTTCTGACATCATTATTTATCAGATCGCTTAGGTCGTTAAAAAATAATTCTGTACCCTTCTTTTGCGGAAGAGAGCAAGGTAGCTAAATTGAAGGCAATGAATGGTTTCCTCCTTCACTTGAGGCTATTGTTCACGTCAGATTTGAGAATCATCTGAGAGTCATCACAGTCTTCATGTATTATTGGATTTAGGAGTATTGGTTGGATATGTTCCTATCTTGATGGAAGGGAAACAGTCAAAAGCTTAACATATGAATCTCTTTTCATTCTTCGGAATGAGCAGCCTATAACAACAGGCACTTGCTAGAGATGGGGAGGAATTCTAGGAATTTTTCCTCCAACGACCTGCATAGAGGTAGGAACTTTGACATTTTTCCACTTCCACTTACAGTTGTAAATAATGGTTTCTACAAGTGACAGTTGCTGTGCTGACTGGGAATATAAGGGAAAATTATCGGTACTTTGTACTTCATTTTCAAATCACTTCATTCCCCTCAACTGAACTTCCACTCATTCAGTTCTAGAATTCGCTGACAAAAAGACATGTTTTAAAACAATATTTTCTCAGCAAGATGAGGAAAACTTTCTTCGAATAAAATTATCAATTTCTTAGAAATATCACGGTGCCACCTGCACATACAAGATTCCCTAAACAGATTTCATTCCTCACTATCCACACTGTTTCAAGTTCCATGCTCACAGTTGTCTTATCAACCGCAAATCTGAAAGTTACTGATTTATATGCTAGCGAAATCCAATCAGTCCCTCCAAAAATTCGTTTCCTTCTCAATTAGCCAGACACCGAAAAAAGCATTCATCAACTTCAACATGTCACCTTTCTACTGCCAAGCGACTTACTTTTCCCATCGCAGAACATCTTCACATGGTCACTATACAGTTGATTACCTATTACCGGCGCTACTATAACTCGTTACTGATGCTGTCCACGTAATAATTAACTTCGTGGGTAGAAATCAACGCAAAAAAATATTCAAAAATTTAAAGTGAAAGCACCCCAGATGCAAAGTAGCCAAAGAGGCTATAAAATTGACTCACCTGCTCTCGATTCATTGGGAATTTCATTTTTTTCGAAATGATCATCATCGACATGATCATTTGCATCGGCTGGGTATTCCGTGTAGTCCACCTGGTTTTTGAACAGCTTCACACGACCCGTCACATTAGCATCATTTGTCTCGAGAGCACCATCAAGGAAAGTGTAAACATTCTTTTGAAAGCACGAGAACGATGGTTGATGATAACAATCACGAATGATACCATCCCATAAGTCATTACCCGTCGATAGGCTAGAGAACCATTTACCCTTTCCACCCGCCGCCGCCGTCGTCGTATTTTGTTTCTCGTAACCTGCCTTGTCTTCCGCGGCGTCAGGACTAGTTTCAGGTGTCATCGGTGACGTACTTTCGTACTTTTCAAATGCGCGCACATCTGTCACACTAACTAAAAGTAAAACCAACGAGAACATCACCATCGTTATCGATCTTGATCGGGTAATTGTCCCACTAACCAGCTTATGATCTGGCATCATTGTTGCCGTCGCCACTTTTGCCACCGATCTGGTCCACTTCGAACACATTGAACTTGAATAGTTCCACTTTGTAAGCCGCCTTAGCGTTTGCATTGTGACACACTTATAAGCCGCCGATCCTCAATTGGATTTTTCTTGTATCTCTTTGTGAATGGTATTCTCCTTATACAATTTGCAGTAGTTACGAGTGCTTCACATGTTTTTTTGGCGCCCGAACGAGTATACGAGTACACACTGAAGCAAATGCGAACTTCCGATTGAAAAAAATGGTCTACACCACCGTTGTTGACTGTCTCGCGACGTTGACTGTCAGCGACTAAATGCGACCATGGTCACTTCGAAGGCACGAGCATAACCTTGATTCCGAAGCCGTATGTCTGTGCCGGGAATGGTCGAAATGATCGGAATGAAAAGAAGAAAGTTTTTTTTTCGTTATCTTGCAGATACTTCGTTAAGTCTGCACAAGCACGTTATCACCGTTGATTTGTATCCGATGTATCTGTAGGTCTCACAGCTGTTCCGACTGGTGACGATCTGAAAATAAAACAAATAAATGGTCGACTTGAGTAAGTTGTGTTAATTGTTTGGCATGCTATAACGATTTTGATAGGCAGAAGCCAGGATAGGGAAGATGCATGTCTCATCATCGTGCGGAAACTGGTCAGTGGACCAATTTCTCTTTCTCTTTGCACAAGTAGAAAATAGAATACGCATAGTGGCATAGAGTGGTGTCTTTTAGAAATCTCTTCCATCGGGGAATGTTGACGATGATGTATTATTGGGAAAATGTGTGAACACAAGTTTGGTGGTCTGTGAAATTTGTCTAAGGTGTCAATTTGTTTGATTGAATGCAGGTGAAATGTGGTGTCGTTAAGTCAATAGATTGCTTTCAGTGCTAATATTTACTTCAATGACTTAGTACTTACTGTGAGCTTAGAAAGTTGTCTCATTAGAAAATAAAGGTCGCTCAATGAGAGTGCTTATGTTTGCTAGTAAGTATATAGACTTTGACACACCCGACCGCTTGTCGAATGCATCTTTAAGATATGCATGCGCTCCTTAGTCAAACAAAAAGCAATAATAGGCAGCTGCGAGTGTACATGTGCATGAACAAAGCACAAATCATCGCTTACATATCGACCTTGACCTTGTTTGGAACCCATTTTGGGAAGATCAGACTCTACAACTATTTTTCTTCAAGGACAGCTGAGCAGCCATAAACTCTTAGCTGGTAGAACAGTCTTAAGCATGTTTATCTATGGCTCGTGTATTAACATAAAGGAGCTGACGAACTGGCGAGGAATTGCTCCATTGGAAAATCTTCGGGTGCATCAAAAGGGTGATGACTACTCTTAAAGCAGAGCATGGGCATTGAGAAATTAAGGGGAGAGACAGAGGAGATACCGATACTTATTGGTCTTAAATGCTTGCCTGACTAGATCATTTCACATTATTTTTGTATGGCTAAGGAAGGAATCTCTTTATCTGACAAAACGTCCGAAATGAGATTCTAATGGTAAATTGGTGGCCATTTGAATTATGACAATCATTTGTACGTAACATAATCGAGGATGAAGTGACTACTCGTACTTGTAGATTAGTATTTTGATGCTCATCGCGGAAGGAGCTTCAGAGGGCTTCTGAATACTAGTAGACTTACCTGAATGAAATACATTAACCTATCTCAACTTTATCTTTAGAGAAGCCATTTTAGCTTACCTAAAGTCTTTTGACACAAAAAGCCAGATCCTTGTAATGAAAGCACCTTTTGAGTAAAGTACCAAGCAGAACAGTTGCTTTTTGACTAATAGACTCTAGAGTGTGAGTTGCAAATGCAGTTAGATAGTCTATAAGGACATTTTTTCTTTAAGGGTGATACCAGTTGGCAGAACGTGAACAAGCGCAACAAATAAGAATTGCAGTCAAAAAGCAAGAACCAGCTTTTATCATGATTTGGACAGCTTTGTCTTCTGTTTTAAACGATCATCAGGACATCTTGACCTAGATGGACAAGGTCTTAATATAAACATTCATAGAATGCGCGCAAGTTGAAGGGGACCTCAACCAACTTAGCGGGCGAAACTGGAGGCAGCTAGCTAGAGATCGAGCTGGTTGGAGACGCTTGTTGGTTGAGGCCCAGGTCCACCCCGGACTGTAGCGCCACCTTAAGTTAGTAAGTAAGTAAGTAAGAATGGGCGCGTAGGAAATAAAGTCTTATGCAAATGGATTCTTCAAAAATCAATAATTTTTCCTTTAACGTTTTCTAGGACTTATTTCAGCGCAACAGACGTACCCATATTCATCAGATACCAATCTGTTAAGCTCTTTCGTTTTGAGTATTTCAGAGTTTCAACTAATATACACGAATGTTTGGAACTGTTCAAAGCTTGTCTTCATGGAGAATGACAGCAAAATTAGGGTGTTCCTCTTATACAGTATTTAGTTTCAAAATAATTTTATTGTATAACTTACTCATCATGAAACAACTCTCTGCCCACATTAAATTGATAAATAATAAATTATTACTTATTCCAAAGTCGCTGACCTACGATTATTTTCCCACAACTGTTCCGATTGCAGAAATTCTTTTAACCCTAATAAATAAATCCCGTTCTACATCCCATTTACATAAATTTTCAATCAAAATTAAGCTAAAAGTTGACGTAATAAATGCCCGGACTCAGAATACTGTCAACTGTGAACATTAAGATGCACAAATATTTAAACGCGACTGACCCAATAAATTCATAATTAGAATTTTAACGACTTTGACACAGTTCTCCCAAAAATGGAAGAACAAAAGAAAGGTAACCCTCTATCAAATTTGAATACGATAGTTTTGGAATATTCTTGGGCGTGCTCAAATGCTGTAACCAAAAAAATGCTAATGCCAACGAGTCTAAGTGGACTTGGTCACCTTTTTTAAATTGTGTCTCGTTTGGTTCTAGGCGATGCAGTTAGTTACATAACTGACATCTGGTTAATCTTACGTCGTATCTTTTTAAATTAAAAAAAAAACATGATTCTTGACATAGGCCATGTGTCACGGTAGGCTTCCCATTCGAAGTGGATTGGGAAAAAATATGAAATGATAAACAAGTTGGAAACAAGAATTTTCACTGACTCGAGCGACGACACGGTTCAAATATGGGATGCAAAGTCGGTACGGGATCCTTTTTAGAAACATTGCAATTATTCGAGTATCAATGGGGAAACTTCTGGTGCTATGATACTAGATACGAACCACCCCAGCTGGTATTAAGCTGTATCTCAGTTCAAAGGCACTTTTGATCTAGAGAGACACACACATATATCAGGCAAAGGTAAACCCTTGACAGGGTATTCCCTTGGTGAGGGTGTCTACGTTCCAACGGTAGCTGGGCAAGAAAAAGAAAGAAAAACACTAAAATTTTCTTCCATCGCCCGTTTGGTTGAACGGGAATAGCCGTAGTGAATCATTTTCTTCGGTTTGTTTGCACTCTAGAAACACATGAGGGTTTTGATTGCGTCAAAAACAAATTAATGCAAGCGTGGACAGACGACGTGCGCAGATGTAAGTAGCAATGCATACAGTTATCTTGTAGGAGAGTGCTTGGTCAATCTATTATAAGGCCGAATTAAGTTTCAAAACTAAGTTATCGGCCTATAGCTCGTTATTTGTTCCAAGATCAAGTTGGAAACACCAGAATACGCGGGAAACTCTATGTTGAACCGCTAATACTTCAAACAGAATGATCTATACTCCGACAGTTTGCTTCCGAGCGGGGATTCTTTACAGCAATGTCACTATCCCTAGTAGAACAGACTACATCATTCCCTATATTGACTTCAATGTCAAATTCTAGACTAGAATTCCTATCAGATGTGTCTGGGAAGCTGGAGGGGTCTTAGATGAATCTGCGATAGAGATAGAGATAAAGAGGCAGGAGTCTTCTCCAGTGCACTTCATTTGAATATTGCCAAACGACTGCCAGATCACTGTCCGAGAAACTTCAGCTTGGGTGACAGGTGCGACGTCTCACTGTGCTGGGTTCCAGGACACAGGGACGTTACGAGCAACTGCAGAGCGGACGAGCTACCAAAGGAAGACGCAGGTCAGACCCTTTCGTATAATGGAGGGGAACCGCCTGCCTCTCTAGAATTGATAGAATCTCACCTTAATACCGAAGCTAGAAGAATAACTTATAGCAGGTGGAATAGCATCAACACTTGTCTTCAGGCAAAACAGATATGGCCTAACCAGGAAAACGGGAAGACTTCTGTCCGTAAATAGGAAATATATAAAAAAAATATAGTAGGAGCCCTTACGGAGCATTGTCTTATTGGCAGGCATGACATCAGAACGGGTGTCCTTTCTAACGATTTTATAGAAGCTGCAGAGACGAGGAGGAAGAAGAAACGACTACACACCTTCTTTGTACATGCCCTGCCCTATCAAGGCCGAGGAGGAAAACCCTAGGATAGTATACTTCTTCGATGACCTTTAAAATTAAGAGTTTTGTACGTGGGTCTAATTGAATTTGCACTTAGTGTGCCACAGGAAAGGGTCTACGCCATCACAGTTACCCATACGATGTTGGTTATCCGGTTTCTCTACGTGGTATCACAATGGGCCTTTGTTCTGGCCTACGTGTGTCCCTTCCTTATAAGGGACAGCCACCCAACATAACCTAATCTAACATGCTCCAAACAGGCTTCCAAGATGTGCTACGGAAGCTGTGAAAAATTAATAAAAGTACCTCGGCTAACGATATTAATGTTAAGGGGTGGCCGTGATGTCAAGAAAGTCGATCAACTACGAAAAAAGCTTATGTCAACTCTATCACATAGGCGAGTGGTCAAATGGCTTAAAGTTTCCATCGTACTGAGTAGTAATGACATCAGGAAATTGGAAAAAAAAAATCCTGTAAACTATAAGCAATGGCAACAATACCAATAATTCTCCTCAGTTATTCTAGGCACCAACCTTTGAAGCAAAGTCTGAAACCTAATAACACCTGAGTTTCAAAATCACAACACCAACATTAGGCCTGAATGAATAGCATCACAAGAGTATACATAATCCCTTACGCTGCCTTACACAAATTAATAATTGAAAGTTCACTACGTACAGAAAGAATTTACAGTACATTCTTTGATCGATATTGGGGTTGCACACAATAGCGTACGTACAGAATTCTCTAGAGCTTAACTCAATCCCTTCGTACTTTGTGTATCAAGTCGTATACAGTGGTTGTAAAAATCGTCTCCGTCAATTTTTAGCTTGAGGTTTGAGAAATTAACTCTCCCAAGTGAAATGCTTGATGACAGTTGGTTTTGGTGATAATATGCCTCCGTGTACCGTGCTCGTTCAAAACAAGATGGGCGTTAAAACTTTGGAATGGGGCGACAGTCACATGAAGGAAAAAATTTTCCACAAATAGTACCTAAAAAGGAACTTACGTAAATCAATACGGTGCCAATATTCTGGATATCAGGACGACTCCTAGTGGATGAGATGATAAGAAGAGCAAAAATTTGGTGGTTCCGTTTAGACACTTGGCCAGGATGACTGTAGCCAACGCTCTTTCTGTTGTAATTAAAGTCACAAAAAGGCTCGAGTTTTCTTTAAGGCTGAAGAAATGATATAGAAGATGAATGTATTCAATATAATAGGCAAATAGATCTTAATAATCGACCTAGGAAACGGTATAGGTTAGCCAACAAATAACGCCACAGAGTAGGTACTCATCGATTAACCTAACCGAACCCCGCCGCTTTTTTATGGGTTGTCTATAGACCGCACTGTTGGGTTTAACAATTTAGAGCGTCTTTCAGAAGTTCACTATTTATGCTTAACCAGGAATTTGTTTGCTACTCCATTTAACCAATCCTCGTCCTATTGTGTCTTATACTGTTCTCCAACGTCATACCGGAGATGTTTCGTACGGTAGCTTGTTGCAAACAGGTTAAATGATAATTTTTAAATTTTTTTTTTGTAACTGCATTGTGTCGTTGTCCTCCTCAAACTAGCTTTAAACTGTATCTGGTCATGTGGTGTGATGAGGAAATTAAGATGAAAAACATCTTTCAACCACACATTGCAGCACAGTACTCTTGTCGTTAGTTAATTGTGTGTTGTTTTGCTTTGTTTTTACGGTAACGTGTCACTAAACTGCCATAAGACGACAAGTTGTACAAGCTGACATAACTTCTGAACTGACTTCTATGATGCTTTGCTTGTATCTAACACCACTCTGTTGACTTTCATCTTAATTTATTGTCGAATTCGCGAATTAAGTTTGTTTTCGTAGATGCGAATCATTGCAAATTGAAAACTAATCGTTTCGAATCGTGAATTAAATTCGACTATCTAAATTAAATTGAGTTTGTAGCTTTCAAATCTCTAGACGATTTTATCTTTTTAGATTTCCAATTTCCAGAGAAACCAGTTTTTAAATACATTTTTCTGTTTCATTCCAGAATGTGATCAGAGTGTGATAATTATTGCATTGTGATCTTTAACGACATCAACCTACGACTTGCAGGCGGAAGTTACAAATTTGAGTAGTTGTACGGTTTTTTTTTATTGTCACATGTAACATATTACGTTCTGTAAGTTGTGTGTGACAATAAAACAAGATAATGTAATTAAACTTAGGAAAGCTACATACAGACCGACTTGACGGAAATTTATCCGCACTTTCATTTTCGTTTCTTTTATGATTTATTGCCAGACAAAAAGCGTTTTGTGTTTAATCAAATGTGTGGAATCTTACGTAAAGATACTTTAAGATGCGTATCAAATTTAAAAAAAAACAAATGGTTGATCTGTATATTTAGAAAGTCAATGGCGGGATTTATGTATGTTAATGCGGCTTTTAAGTTCATTATGAGTGCTACGTGGTTCGATCAGATGTTTTTTTGAATATAAAACTAAGCACAGCTGTAAAGAGTGGAAATAGTGAGAACATCACAGTGTCAATCTTCAAATGAAACAGGAAAAAAACGACTTATATTGAGACTGAGAACTAAGTTAAGCGAATGCATCACACGAGGGTTGGTGGTTAGTATCCCCTCAAGAGACGAGTAAGCCAGCAGAAAGGCCATCAATCCGAAGAGAATTTCAATTTTCACAGACGAGTCAAAAACCGAAGAAGGAGTGGGCTCTAGGATCGCGTCACTAGAGCCCAACATTATCCGGTGAATAGGACTTCCGAACCACGGCAGTGTGTTCCAAGCGGAAGTTCTAGCCATGGCCGAGCCAGCCCGAGAACTATCAACGGAGCTAGTCTCTAGGAAAGCCATTGACATTTACATAAACAGTCAAGTCGCTCTTAAAGCTATTTCATCCACGGTAGTAAAGTTATAAGTTGTAAGACGTTGTCATGACGAATTCAAAACTATCATCGCGAACCACAACCTAACACTCCGGTGGGTCTCGGAACAAAGAGTTATCCACATTAATGAAATGGCGGATGGTTTAGCCGGGAAGGGCTTGGAACAGAACCTATCACTGATCGATCACTTAGTACTGCCCCCAAGCACTCATTAAATCTAGCATTGCATCTGACTTCCAAACACAAGCTGACGAGAGATGGAGCACACTCTCATCATGCCGCATCTCCAGGAAACAGGAAACTCTAGACAAACATCAAAAAAATGAAAACAGGACACATTCTTGCGCTAAATAGATCAAACTTAACGCTCTTCATAGGGATTATCACAAGCCATAACCTACTGGCGGTCCACCTTAGAAGAATGCGTTTAAGCACAGATTGAGGGAATATACAGACGTGGAAGAGAACTTAATATGCGAGTGCCCCCGCCTACACAGAACAATAAAACAAGGCCCTCGGTGAATAATATTTCAACGACCTTGGCGACCTGTCTAAGAAGTCACCAAAAACCAATTTTAAATTTACTTCGAATTCAGGATGGATCAGGAATGCCGAACAACCGTAATCATACTCACTCAGACTTTTTTTTTAAATCTTTTCAGATTTAACATTTCATTGTAAGAGGAACACAATAGATCCGTAGAGATCCAATGCATCTCGTCATGCAGCCATCTCTTCCACTTATCTACCAATCTACTCTTGAAACTATATCCTAACGTAAGAAATTTGTTTTAAAATAAAGGCGGAATGCGTCATGCAACCCAATGGAATGCAGACTGCTTCATGCTCCCATCGTCAAGCGAACCAGCCCCGGAACTGCTTGCTTCTTGCATTACTACAGGGTGTCGTCACTTTTCCTTGGCTCTAATCTTCTATGGTCTTGGCAAGTTTATGTCCTGTTCTCTTCTCTTTATCTTCAGCACTTCCTCGATGAGGATCACACTCGGTTCCAAATTTTCCTCACTCGTGCGTATAACCGTTACGATATTGTCCGGATGAGTCTTCGTCTCTTTGCAAGCCATCTGGTGCATTCGAAGAATGTGTGTTCAGAGTGGTGTTGAGTCGAGTCGAGATACTGACATCCTGGTATCTCTTTCGCAAGAATTAAGATTATTTTTGGTTTAGCGCATCAGCATAGATCTCAAATCTTAAAGAGGAGAATTCTTTGTGTGCAACATGGTTTCCAAGAACTAAACTCCATCCTTAGTGGTTATTGACTCCTGACCTATCTGTACTCCAAATATACGCCTCTTAGTCAGTAGGAAAGAAATTTTTATGGCACCACATTGAGAATCTATTTAAGTCATCTTGGAGTAGGCGAGAGTCAGCGAGGCATGATATGTGCTTAGAGATTTTCATATCGTCAGCGTAGATCGATATGAAAGAATCTTTGATGATACGGTCAACATCATTGATTGATAGGATAAATATCAATGGTCCCAGATGGCTGCCTTGCGGGACTCCTGAGGTTGCTTTTATAGGATCGGACATGGAAGATCGAAAAAGGACTTTGTACTGGCGATTTATCATGTAGGATTTGATCCACATAATGAACCACGGAGGAAAACCAAGAGCCTTGAGTTTTAGGAGAATTATGCTGTGCGAAATTTTGTCGAACGCTTTACTGAAGTCGGTGGTAACAACATCAACTTCTTTGCCATCCTCCAGTGCACATAGGGTTCGGGACACGAATTCTGTGAGATTAGTGGTTGTTGATCTACCCTTAAGAAAGCCGTGTTGATTGGGAGAAAAGATAGATTTGCAGTGAAAAAATATTGTATCATAGACAATGCTTTCGAAGAGCTTGGGTGTGCAAGAAAGTTTAGCTATGGGACAATAGTTGGACACTTCATTCTTGCGACCGTTTTTGTGGATAGGAATTATGAAAGAATCTTTCCACATTTGGGGGAAAACGCCCTGCGAGATGGATAGTGAGGGGTTGAGCGAGATAGTTAGCACATTTTTTTAGAACTACTGCGGGTAAACCATCAGGACCGGGAGAGTAATCGTCCTTAAGCTTGCTTATCTTGTCCACTACAAGTGGTAAGGTTATATCCATCGAGACTAAGGAAGTTTGGGCACAGCTGTTCATATAAGAGAAAAAGTCGTGATCCGGTTCGACGACATGGTCTGAGAACGATTGGTTGAAGAACTTAGCGTACAAGTTTGCTATTGTCTTGGGGTCTGCTGAAGATGTATTGAGAAAATTTAGAGTGGGTGGGAAGCTATCGGATTTATTCTTAATGTTGATGAAGCGATAGAAACTTTTAGGATCAGCGATTAAGTTCGATTGCGTTCGGGTTAGATATTGACGGTATAGGAGTTTATTGAGTTCTGAAAAGTGGGTATATGCGAGTCGATAGTTGGAGTAGTCAGAGTCGGATCGAGACATTAGGTATTTGCGCCAAAGTTTGTTACGTTTGTTGCGGAGCGAGCGTAATTCTTTATTATACCAGGGAGGGGCTGAAGAAGGGTTCCTCTGGGGCAAATATGGGACCGATTGAATAAAGCAACCAAGAATTTCAGCATAGAAAAACACTAGGGCATTATCGATGGTGACAAATCTAAGGACTAAACTATTGTAAAACTAAGAAAATTGTTTTGAAAAAACTTAGTGACAGGACTTTTTATATGTTTCCTTAAATCTAAATTAAATTGAAACTTAAAACTACCTTAAAATAAACCTTAACCTAACTTAACACTTAACATGCTACGTAATTAAATACGTTCTTTTTTTTGTATTTTTGTATTTTTTTTGCCAAATAATCGTCATTTGCGGGAAGTGTTGATTTTCTCCTTTCATTCGAAGAAAATGGCGATTGAAGTGCATCGAGAGCTCCAAAAAGTTTTCGAAGATGCTGCCCTAAGTGAAACAACGTGCCGTGATTTCGATGTTGACGACCGTCCGCGTGAAGGAAGGCCAAAATCCTTCGAAGACGTCGAATTGGAGGCATTGCTCGATGAGGATCCGTGCCAACCGCAAGAACAGCTTGCTTCAGCATTAGGAGTTACCCGCCAAGCCATTTCAAGCGATTGTATGCGTTGGGCAAAAACTGATTCTACAGCATATCAACGCTCGGCCTCATGTTGCCAAACCCGTTAAAACCTACCTGGAAACGCTCAAATGGGAAGTCCTACCTCACCCGCCATATTCCCCAGATATTGCGCCGTCCGATTATTACTTGTTCCGTTCGATGGCACATAGCCTGTGAAGACATCAAAAAATGGCTTGATTCCTGGATAGCCTCAAAAGATGAAAACTTTTACCGTAACGGTATTTGAGTTCTGCCAGAAGAATGAGAAAAAGTTGTAGCTAGCGATGGGCAATACCTTGAACCATTTTTTTTACAATCAACTTGCATTTTCATCAACAAAAACAGCGAGAACTTAATTGCGTACCTAATATGTTCTTCCGATAGTATCCCGATTTAAGTTTACATGCAGCCAACCAACCGTATCTCTAAGGAACCATTTCTGGTAGAATTGTTACAATTGTTCTATATTTGGCAAGTTCGTGAGCTTTACACCCTAGCGAAGGTAAATGTTGAACTGCAATCAATCTAGAGCTACTATTCAGTTTAAAGAAAATGATTTCGAGGACTTGATTGCTGCTTGATTATCCAAAAAGATTTTTTATTATAATTCACTAGCGCTAAAGGGGTTATGAACACCCTTATGGTGCTAATCACACAGCGCGAGTGTTGGTGTAGTGATTTTTGAAACTCAGGTGGTATTAGGTTTAAGTATTTTTGCTCCGAGGTTGGTGTCTAGAATGCCTGGGGAGAATTATTGGTACTGTTGCCATTGCTTATAATTCACAGTATTTCTTTCGAACATCCCGATGTCATTAGAACGATCAACGGATATCTTCAGCCAAGATAAAGCTTCTTTAATCGCCAATATTTCCGAATGGAACTAATAAGTAAAAGTAAATTTTCTTTCACTTTTTCTTTTAAATCAAGCAATCAGCGATAACTTAAAATTTAAAGTTATAAATAAACAAAGAAACAGCTAACCGAACATTTCTATCAATTAGAATCGCTCTCACTTGTATAGAAAAAAAAAAAAAAAAACTGTTTCCACTCTTAAAGGTGCTAAACAAAACAGCAAACAATTCTTGTTTAGCTTTCATATCTTCTGACCTAGTTATACATGAACAATCGAAGAATGCAAGTGATATAATGGTTGTCATTCAGTTGATGAATTTACTTTTTAGAAAATTTACCATCTACATCTGGAGATCCATTGCATACTTTCATTTTCAAAAGGAGCAGACTAATTAATTCAATTTTGTAAAAACAAAAATAAACTTACAACAAAAAAGCATAAATGTAGGTTAAGTGGAAAAGATAAAAAAAGATACTTTTGGTGTATTTCCCATGGCCAATGTCCACATGCAATGTGAAGGACTGGTAGCCACTGCATTCGGTTGGGAGTGGCAACTGGTGGAAAAAGTGTTAACACATCTTTTTACGGCCGTGCCGCCTACATGCAAAAAAAAAAGTGAAATTCACAGAATAACCCCGTGCCCGGCGGCGTGAGATATTTTTTTTTTTTCCATCCATGTGGTCGGAGGGAACTAGAATTTTCACTTCCCAATGATAGTGTGGTGGCATCTATTACCTAATTGCTGTTCTACGGAGATCATAATATCACATAAATGTTTGTTATGCTTTTGATGATTTGTTGGCGCAGCCCAGAGACGGGAGGGAGTACCTACACGAAACAAATAATACTTTCTCTTGTACACAGTCTCGACTAAACGAGTTTACCTTTGTTTTTATGACACACCATTGAATTACCTTGAAATTCAGAAGAAAGAGAACGAAAAAAGCAACAATATTACCCACAATTCATGTACGTAATTTATAATATTTAATTTAGGGAGCAATAAATAGGAGTGGACGCGCTCCGTTTGTACCATAGATGGGATTTTAATTGAATTCTACTGGTGATAAGGTTGAAATAAGTCTTCTATTAGATGCACTGAGTGATCCATGTTATTAGAGGTAATGCTGGGTAGAAATATTTGAAACAAATTAGTTGGTGTCAGTGCGTTAAACTTTTATTATAATTTGGGTATTTCAGAGTGACAAACATGAAAGTTAACGATGTATTGTGGTTTCCGTAGGTATCTTTTGTTAGAAATAAGCACTCGGGCGAAGTTATGATCAATTCTAATAGACGCCCACCAACACCTCGTGTTTTCTTCATTAACGATGAGGCAGTTCCCTCTGTATCCTCTTTGTGACATAGGTGTTATTTGGGCTTTTGTTCCTACACTGATCACATTACCAACAGAGCTAACTCTAATCTTGGGTTTGCAAAAGGGCAGTCTAAAGAGTACGTCACCAGGTCCCTTGACATTACCTGACAAATATGATCACCCAATTACTGTAACCATATAAAGCGAATTGGGGCTATCCAGTGACAATAGGTTCGTCCGTTTTGCTTTGCGATTAGATTCTTATAAGCTACCGGCCTATAGGGACCGTCTTAAAGTAATTGACCTACAGTCCCTTAAAAAACGGTGAGAACTCATAGCTGCCAATATCGATTCCACCTCACTTTTACAAATGATATCTCTCAACACCAACTGTGTAACCGTAGATCTGTTATGGGAAGAACGAGCCTTTGTGCAAAGAATGCACTGCAATGGAAACAGCATGTATTACGCATTTGATTTCAATCATAGCCGAAGAGCTACTTCGGAACGCTATATTCCGTCATCTTTTCTCCACTTCCAGAAACAACCTCATGGTTCCTGTTTAGTTCTAAGAAGTTAAGTTTTAAGTTTTAATTTCTCTTGACCATTGTTATCCCTAGGATGTGTCATCCCCGCATTAAGCTTTAATAAATAAATAGGTTCACATAGTGTATGCTCAACAGCTTCATCCTCCTCTAAGCAGAGTCGACCTTCAGTATACTAAATCAAGTTTATTTTGACGTAATGACATATTAGTTGTAAGCAACATTGGGCCATTGGGTCACTTTTGATAAACAATTGATTTCTCCAAACTAAATATGTGGACTTAATTTTGGAATGGAATATCACGAACAAATGCAACCCTCTTTTATCTTATAAAGCCCCTGCAACTAAAGCTGTACGAGTTATTTTAATCGATTGAATCCAAGCGAGTTGGCAACGTAGAGAACATTAACAAGATCGCTTTAAGAAATTGATAGTGTTGAGTGCAGCACCTCAGTTTATAGCTAGAAAACCGCACTATCGAATGTGTGTGCGTTTTATGTTTAAAGCAAATGTAAGTAAAAAAAAATGTTAAAAATACTCGAAAAATGCGGAAAGTACTGCAACGACTGACGAGCTGAAAGAGCGGAAGCTTTTATGAAAACAAAAAGGTGAGCAAAGTTGTCCAGAAGAAGACGATGATGAATGCCACAACCACAACCACAACCATTGACTTCTCGGGAACCCTCGATTGCGGTGCAATAGGAGCATATGACAGCTTGTGTAGCAGGGATGAAACCGACCAGTTATCTGGGCTGAACCGAGAGGTCTATCATTGCAGACGACATTTTGATTTTCACTGGATACATTGTAAGTTGTAACATTTGCTCGGACATCATTCATTACATGTGTAGGATCTTTAGCTAGGGAGCGCTTTCATTGGACCCTAGCAATTGGAAACTGATCACTGTCGCAAATTTTGGTTTTATTTTATGTAGGTACACATGTACCATTGTCTGAAATAGCTTCCAGATATTTGAACTCATTGGATAGTCGGTGCTCCTCCTTTGCATGCTATTTGTAATGAATTCATATTCAGTGTTACAGAAGACACCCTCAATGTCAAGAAAAGGTGATTTAATGAGAGTAATACCATGCCTTTTTTTTGTGAGACTCAGAAAACCTTCTTTAGAATAGCTCAAAGTAAAGTGGACCGATCATGCTGGTAGACCAGAATTCGAACCACACAGTCATTTATTTCCGAATACAATAGATCATTTAATAACCAACTGCTACAGTGCCCAATCGATACTTTAAAATAGTTGGTCGACCTAAGTGCCTGAGTCAAACAGAATTTTTACAGATGGAGGCTCAAGTCTTTGCACGAAATTTTGTCAATTGCTTGGGAAGGCCTCCTGTGGCAAGATTTGTTATATCTTGCCACACAAACGTTAGCAACATTTTTTTTTTTTTTTGCATAACAGAGCCTTAAACTTTTGATGGCGCTGCAGTCCGTGGTGATCCTGGGCCATAATATAGCCGGTAGTACGAAAATAGGGAACAAATTGATACAGTGTGGCTTCAATCACCCTATAAGCTAGATCTAGATAGCAAACGATAGGGCTAGTTGTTGGTTGATGCCCAGTTCGGCCTCGGATTGTAGCGCTTTCTTACGAAACTGATTTTTGATTTTCATTTTATTCCACAGAAAGACATTAGGGAGTGTTGCTAGAGCAAGAATTAGCAAGCCCGTCAAATCCCATATGTCTTTTGGGCTGGGCTGAAGTCCAGTGGAAAATTATTAATTTATTTTTTTTTACCATAGCTGAACCAAGCAGTTTGACTGACTGTCAGAGAAGATAAGGGTAGTTTTGATACCAGTGTTGAAATGCAATAATCTTTTTTTGCTTGGAATGTATGTAGATGAATATTTGCCAAAGCTCGCAGAGATGATTCCGTACCCAGATCCGTTTTCCGATCTATTAAGTAATTTAAATTGATACATGTCATCCAGGATCAAACTCTTCCAACATCGAATTGAACCAACTAAGGTGGATTCTATTGTGATACACGGATGCTGTTGTGAGTCTGTGCAGAGAAAGTCTGGCTTCCAGTTAAATGCAGTTTTGTTTGAGGATAAATCCTAGAATGACATTAAGATTCTACTTCAGCATAATTGCACCTTCTTAACCTCAATGAGTCAAGACTTGGTACAGATAAACTTGTGTGGCGAAAAAGCGACTCACTAGCCTTGTCATGCAACATATCCCCATACTATTGCGCTTATCCACACATTTACTACAGAATGGCTTAGTTTCAATGGAACTGAGTCCAACCCCAAATGAAAGTCAAGAACGCTCTAAATTCTTAGTCGACTTGAACTTCTAAATATTATCTTCACCACAATCAGTAAAAAGTTTTCTCGAAAAACTCATTTCTTTTCAACGTCCACATAAATTTTAATTTACTGCCACCTCCAAAGAATATGTAGATACATATACATTTTGTGAACAGTAAATGTAGTCATCAATACACGATGAATAATACATGAAGAGAAAATGCCGGTTGTCAACTACAAGAAGAAATTTATGCATGATGACAAATAATAAACAAACCGACGAAGAAATTATGATCGAATGAAAAGGTTTTTAACGATCGTGTTGAAGAGTTTACCACAATAGATACATGCATTGAATATTTGACAGGTGTCAAGAAATACTCGGTCTTCCTCACCCAAACTTGTCTATCAAGATCGTTCACATGCATCTAATAATCCCTCCCAGAACTATCTTGGAGCATTTCTACTGACGTCTTCTCAAGTCGATGGCAATTTGAAACCACTGTCCCCAACATAATGCTAATGATCATCAACATTGGAATGCTCCAGATCACCAAGCCTTCACAGGTTTAACTTTCCACACAGTTGAAATTGGAATCAGCATCTTAACGATGCCAATTCCGGGGTTTTCCATACGTATTACGTGAAAAGAATATTATCACCACTTGTATCTACTACGTCTCTCTCTTCAATAGACTTTTGTTTTGTTTTTGTTACTTTTATGCATATTTGTGTATTGGAGCGAGATAGGTCTGCACATCTAGTTAGATTAACTTTCAATGAAATTAATTAGAATTCGATTCGAACTTTCTGAGCCAAATTCAATTATCACTTACGTGTTAGGTGATCGAGGTTAAACGGTGTCCAAAACGTCCAAAATCCAAAACATGAAAGTCGAAATATTTTAGTGCGTTTTTAGGTCAACTTTTTGGAACACAATATCGCACAAAACAAAATTCACTGGTATGTGGGTATACCCTCCGTAAAAGTATCTCGACGGTGCGTGAGGGAAATTTTTTATTTTTTTTTTAAAGAAACGAATATGAACTGCACCAAACCAGAAAAGATAATTTGCGATTAAATCGAAAAGAAATTTCACATCCGTTGGATTGACGCGCACAGTTCTGCAAAGACTACGTGTATGGAGCGACAGCAACCGGTTGACTGAAGTCTTAAACGAGGCTTCAGATGGTTTTATTTAAAGTCAAAGAAAGGTGTTTTCCATTGCAGTGGAGTATCTGTTGTGTTTTGTTAACGGTGAGTTTGGGTACAATCCGATTGGTATAAAAGAGAATTGGTAAGAGATTGAGCCAACAGCTGCAGAGTTATTTTTAAGATGAGTGCGGATGAAAAGATACATGTGATGTTTGTTGAGATGCTTTTTGTTCTCTTTCATGGTGAGAGAAGACATTTTTAGAACATGAACCGGCTAGTTTTAGTACTGATAAGATGGTTTTGTTTTGATTCGTGGAATGATAAATCATTTCGGATGCATGCTTCTGATGAAAAATATGAGAACAATTCTGAGTGGACAAGTAATCTCCTCAGTAACTCTTGTGAGATTGCTTGAAACACTGTAGCATCACATGATCTTCAGCATGTCTCCAGATGACATGCTATCCGACTACTCCTTCAACAAAAAAAGGTCAATAGTTATCCCGTCAAGGAAGAACTGGGATAATCACAAAGCCCAACTATAACCTTTTTACCACGTCTGGTTTATGGTCAGATCCAAAATGGAAACAGGAGCTGGCTTCGGAATTTTTGGAGAATCATCACGTGCGAACTTCTTAGTCAGCCTTGACGAGTACTCGTCTTTGCCAGCAATCAGTGCGTGAGACTAAATCAGTTCTCTCACACCTTTTCGGACAGTCAAGCTGCCCTAAAAGCGCTCGCCTAGTCCTAGAAACATCCAATGTGATCTCGGATCTAGCTAGGAACAACATGGCCATCCTTCACTTGGTTCCTGCACGCAGTGGATTTGTTGGCAATGAGAAAACCGACTCACTGGCAAAAGACGACGCGTCAACCTCTTTCATTGGACCCGAACCCTTTGTGGAGTAAGCAAATCACTCTTCACAAGACATTCAAAGGATGTTTGCATCCAAGAATCCGAAGAAGCCTGGCTTAACCCACCAGGGCAAGCATGCTCAAAACTGATATTCCTAGTATCGTTGCAAATCAAAATCTAGCTTCATTGAAACCCTCGATAGGAGCAACCTAAGAGCTCTAAAAGAATTTCTCAGCGGAAACGGCTGTCTGAGCAAGCGCCTGCATCGCATGAACCTTGCAACAAATTCATGCTGTAGACTCTACCTTGATAGGGAATAGACCTCTTTACACTCCTTACTGAATGTCCAGTCCTCTTTAAACTTAGAAAGAGGATGTCGTCCCTACGGAACAGCTTGCTGCTATCCACCCAGAAAAGTTCCTGATGTTCCTGACATCTTCTGGAGTGAAACAACTCTTCTAGGTAACATAAGGGAAGGCATAATAGGATTCGTTAGAAACCGAAGTGCCAAGGGCTGTAAAAAACCTTCCCGTGATCTCAGTCAAAAGAATATATGTTTCTCAATTACCGGGTACGGCTCTAATTTGGAAGTGCTGACGAAATTTGAGATAGCTAACTAATGAGGCGTCTTCAACTGAAGTCCCATCCTGGCCTTAGTGCTGTAAGTAAATAAGAACAAACGGCTCTTAGATGTCTCTCAGCTGAACGGGGTCCCAAAAGGGAACCGTATGACTTGTGGCTTGAAACTTGAAAAACAGGCATTTTGAGCTCGTAAAAGAGAAGTCCCCAATGCGTGAGAAGCATTTAAATATAACTTCCAGCATTTGCTGCAAACCATGAAAAGAGGGGTCATAAAAACCAAGCCACATAGGAACACAAGGGAACCCAAATAAAATCAAGGTTCTTCCTTAGCTCAATAAGCATAAAGAGAGATGATGTTTGGTAGCGAACTGGAAGCAGTACGTTTGTGAATCTTCACAGATCTGTGTTTCGATGCGAAAGTATTTTAGACCAATACGGCCCGTTCCGCCACCGGCGGATGGATTCTCCCATCCATCAAAAAAAAAATTGCAAACAAAAGCTCCGCCTCTTGAAAGTCAAAATAATTTGTTTCGCCTAACAAGGTGACACTCACTCATTCATGGGCTGACAACCGAATAATTTTCATTTGTTTCATGCATCCTTTAACAACTTAAGCCCAAATTAGGAACCAATTATGAAGCAGCACACCATGCAGAACAACTGCACTTTGCATGGAGTCCCACAATAACTGCAATGATAAAGCTGTTTTAGCTCCCACAGGCAATAATGACTTTAAAACGGAATCAACTGACTTACTGACCGAATCAGTTCGTAACGTTTATGCAGCCGTGATCATAGGCCACTCGGGACACTGGCAAAAACGCCATCCGCTACCATGTCCATCCATCAACTGCTAAACTACAGTTTCTATTAAACGTTCCGTTGATGAGCGATTTTCAATGCAACACCTCGGCGATGGTGGATAGGTCTCTTAATTACCATGCGAAAAACGCTCCGCTTATTTCTGCCTCTGCCAGTGTGGGATGGAAGCGCATCTGATGGATACAACAACAACAACAAAAAAGAAGATATTCATCTTCAACTATTGTCCAATGGACAGTGAATTTAAGGCTGAATTGCTAATTGTTTAAGCACTTTCTAAGGAAGAATTTTGTAATTAAATTGCACGTATCCGGAGGTTTATGCGACGGCACTCAAGGCATAGATGATTAATTGGTATTAATTGATGGTGCAGGGATAATTTTTTGTGACTTACTGCTTTCCTTTGAAGCTGAGAAACAAGTGGAAAGTTTGAGAACAAAGAAAGTGATGGATGTCACCCTTTTGAAATATGTTTACATAAGTTTTCACAATAAACCTTTGTACACAGGTAGTCTGTCCGGAGCTCAAGGTCTCGTTCTGAATCATTTTATTTTTCTTCCAGGTCAATGATGGCTGAAGAGACGAAGACGAAGTAGGAGTAAGTATTCGCCTGTTGGAGATTCATGTTATCGGAAGTACCCCAAAGCATAGCTACTCGAGAAAGCGGACCTGGCGGCGATGTCAGTCCTGGTGCCATAATCCTCCCACAGACAAGTGATTTGAAAAAAAACTACGCAAGAAAGAGGACTAAAAAATAGAGACACCACAAAATAGTCAATGAATTGAATAACATGAGCTTATAACATACTATCCAGGACTCAAAGACCAAATAGCATTGCTTTTAGCAAACAATTTGATGTTCAATCGGAATAAATGCGATAATATCTCAAGAAACCCACCGAAAAGCCTGATACTTAGAAGCATCAAACATGGACATTAGAACTAACGAAGACGGTTTTTTGATCTTATGCCAAGCACATACTGAAGCATTAATTAAAGCCGCTTTTATGCCATAGAACACTTCGTCCAAAACAGAGTTAGTTGACAAAAGATAGATTTAAAGAGCCAACATTATCCTCTTTTCGAAGTACAGAACCAAGTCTAAAGTGTGCTGAGATTATCTAGCTCTGATAACACTAATAAACCCGAGATCGGACCATGGTCATGTTAGGTTAGGTTGAAGTGGCTGCCAGCTATTGCCAGCACACTTAGACCAGTGACAGGTCCATTGTGATATCAACTGATATCAACAACGACTCGTTTAACCAATTGGAGCTTTTTATGAAGCGAAGAAGGCTTCTGATATCTGTGTTTATCAGATCGCCTATGTCGTTAAAGTAGAATTCCCCTAAATGGAGTCTTCTTTTACGGGAGAGAGCTGGGCAGTTGCAAAGAAGGTGGGGAATAGTTTCGTCCATGCAGATTCTGTAGAAATCGTTTGAATGGACGCTAAGCCTTGTTGCATGCTTGCCTATTAGACAGTGTCCCGTGATGGCACCTATTACGGATCTGATATGCGATATGTTGAGAGAAATTAAATTCTTAGAGCGTTTCAGATCCAGCCGTATCCCAATCCGCTTTGTCGCTAGACATGTTATACCATTTGTCCACCATACCATACCATTTGTTTTCTCAATAGCATGCAGCTTGAGCTTAAGTTTACAATTGCGATCGGTGTCTCTTTCTGTGAGCACGGGTAAGGTTGTTCCATATCTGGCGAGTTCAGCCTTGCAGTTCCCTGAAATATCTCTATGCCCCGGTACCCAACAATGGTGAATATTGAACCACTCCGCACTCTCTAGGAGAGATGATCGGCATTCTAGAGCTACTAATGAGGAGAGAGATCGGACCATAAGATTTGTTAAATTATAGTTCTTGATGAGGTTGACTTGTGTGCATTCAAATATTTCAGGATGGGAAAGCGGTACTACTGAATGAAGGCCTAATCTTTTCTGCCTCAAATATTATATCACTTGAACTATAGTTTCTTCTACTTGGAATGTCTAGGAAATACAATAACCAGTAACAGAGTGACTTCAAATCGGAAGTGGCTTGTTTTCTAAAGTTCAGAGTTTTGTAAATTAGAAGGGATTAAAGCCTGTGTAATAAAATTATCCTTTAGGTCTCATTTATCTAAGTGAGACTTTTAGGTAGAGTAGAGTGCTACCGAGTGTATATTGCTTATGGACTCATTGCTACCTTAAAAGGTAGTGGGATGTGAGATGAAAAGGATATGTTCTATAATGACTTTAAGAAAGAAATTTATTTTAACAATAAGTAGAGAATCACTCAGCACACCACACTAGTCCTTTGATATTCACCAACAGATCGCCACTTTTTCGAAAAATGCGATTCGGGATCTCGATCTCGAACTTTTTACCAAAGCAAAGTGTTTCAAAGTCGGATACCATGCTGAGGCGTACTTTGCTCTTAGAGCATCCTGCAGCTATCATCCCTCCCATATTTTTAGAACAAGCTCTGGGTATAATGTGAACAACGCATTTGTTGTTCAATCTGAGATTAACTTAATACTAAGGGCTATGAAATATTTTGTTAAAAACACTTGAAAGGGACGCTCGCTACGATAAGGATGAATACAAATTGCAGAGACCATTTTTTTCCGAGTTTCTCCATCTCAGCACAGGTCCGCACGTACCAGAGATAACATATCCCAGGTGACGATACCTAGTGATTATGCTCGGCTGATGCGTAGGCCAAGTTCTACGCCTGTAGACGAAGATCCTACCATGCTACTGCGATCTAGTCTCTGGGACTAATGAACAATTTTTCTTTCACTTTTGTTTTAATGTTCTTGTGTATATAAAATGAGAGTTCCACCCACTGGTGTCTCTCATGAGTTCACGAGAAAGAAGATATGCACATACATGCGAGTGGAACATAAGTGAAATTTAGACCACTCAAGACGTTGGGGGATAGAATTCACTTCGAGAGACCATGACTTTTTTGTCGTCATCCGAATTATAAATTTATCTATACATTTCTTGATGTGATATCAATAGGCCATACAAAGGCCGTTTGCTGTGAACCAGGACACACATCCTATCAACATCCCTCTCCGGAAAAGATCACAATGCGTACAAAAAAAAATAGATGGAGCAAAACGAATAGATCGGATAGAATTATTGAATCTTATTTTACTTGCGCCTAAGATTATGCAGGTTTTTATGTTTAAAGTTTTCAATGATCGTGACAAAATTATAAACAGTGTTTCCAAAAAAATATACGACGCCGATCTTTCTTTAAAAAAAAAAAAACAATTCTGTCTTAAAAGGTTTGAGCAATGTACCGGGAGTTGGTTTGTTTTTAATGCATTTTTATTATTTTTAATTCATTTACTCTTATATGCTAGGAAAAAAAACGCTTAAAACTAGCTTAACTAACTTAACTATGTTATACTAACTTACTGGCCCTACACGGGCACTCTAAGCTAAACTTAATTCTTAATATATGTCTTTCGACCTAACCTAACTTAATTAACTTAAACAATCTAAGGACTAAGCTATTGAAAAACTAAGAAAATTGTTTTGGAAAAAACTTAGTTACAGGACTTTTTTACCGGGAGTTGGTCTTGTTTACTTGATGGGTCGTAATAAACCTCAGAAGTTATAGTCAGAGTCGCTTATTACTAAGAAGGTCTTGCAGTATTGTTCGGCCCATTTTTGAATTTTGTCGGTTATTAGGTCTGTAAGCCAAATTCGTTTCTGCAGCAGAAAGTTGTTAGCTTCGTGGTAACTGCCCATCAGAGTAAACAATCTTAGAACTAATAAGTTATTAGAACTTTTAAGTCTAATAGTGGAACACTTTATATAAAAGCACGACCAGGAAGGAAAATGAACCACAACTCAAGAGCTTGCTCCTTTATATTTGGTATAATTTATAAACTGGATTTGAAGGAAGGTACCAGTCTGACGACTTAAAGCCGAAAAAGATTACCTGGCTATGATCTGCATCTTGGCGTTTCAACATAATTCTTATACAAAAAAAAGGTTCTAGAAGCTATCAGGGAGGCGTTTTGTGACCTCCTACATACCATGTCCAGAGTATGAAGTTAAAATAATACTAGCTGACAAAATGATAGTGGTTATTGACCAAGAGACTGGATGCATGCACATTCGAGGATCAAACGTTAACTCTGACCATTGTCTGATCCATCGTTAAACTTTTCAGAGTTCGATACTCCAATGAAAATAAGCTGCATTGTATCGAAAGAAGCCACAGAAAATCAACTGGTAGATGTCTGTGCGCGTAGTTCACATGATCTTCGAGATATTAAGACATTCCTAGTCATTTTCCTGCCAGGGAGAACATACAAATGTATTTTTAGGAGGACATCAAGTTTTTTCCTAAATGGCAACATATCAAGAAGAGAGAACACTTCCAGTTGATGAAGAACTCCACCGTAGAATACTTCCGTGAGTTCTGGATTCACATTTGATAAGCTCCACGAGGAATTATTTATCAACTGAGGCTTGTGCTCTTTTCTCCTTTTGTACTGATAGGTATCAAGTATCAAATTATTAACCAAGTATGGATGCACAAAAGCATAAGAAAAGCATGGAGCTCTACAAGAGGATTCCTAAATTTGGTATTCTGTCAGAATGAATCCAGTAAAGCCTTAAATGGCACGAGATGTACGGTGCATCTGGGAGAAACTGCATCGTGGTAATTTCAAACATACATCAGAATACTGGAAGGGATATCTTGGGATATGCATCTTGGACATCAGGGATGTCCGTCGCAGATACGGTTATTGCAGAAAATTCATCGAGAATAAAACCATGGTATCTACATGCTGTTGAAAAACAAAAAAAAAACATTCGTCCTCCGCCTAGGATCGAATGTCACATCAACGAATACGTGGCATGTGCTGTATGATTATCACAGGGACTGGTCGTTTTCGAGAGCAAAATACTTCATCCTGGGTGCGAGAAGGGCGCATGGAGTAAACTTAGTTAAATAATGACGACTAACGAGGAAACCGTCATCCAAAGGTTTGACTTGTCAATCAGTTAAAAGTAGTCTATTCCGCACCCGGCCATATGAGATTTCCCCGTTGAGTCATCGGAATAAACTTTCACATCTTACGTAGTTCGAAACATTCACGTGTGCCGAAAACTTGTTAGATATAATTAATTCAAGCTCAACGAGCAGGTGAATCTCCGATTTTCTATCACTGAAGACGTTAAACTTGAATAAATTAACACTTTTGTTTATGATATGTCTGATGGCCATCATTTTGTCACTAGCGTGTTGATGTCCGACGAAGTCGGTCAGTGATTCCTGTGATATTTTTTTTGAATTTTTTTGTTTCCTTCTTACTTTTGGCATATCAAGATGTCACTACCGTTATTGAAAGAAATTTTGCTGTTGATAGTGACACTTGTGTTATTTGTTGCAGTAAGTCAGTGTCGTTCAGTGGAGAATACATCCATACCTCAGCGTCAGTCTCAACATTTAACAACATCTAAACCCCGACCAAATCAATCAATACGGACATCTAGGCCCACTCCAACGACTAGGACAACAAAAGTTTCAAAGCCCACTAAGGAAAAGACTACTACAGCTGCAACTAATTTAGATTGTCCAGTTCCTTTGGATGCTCAGGGCAACTGTGCCGTTCAATATTTAAATATACTTACTTTGAAAACACTTACGGGATGAAAAATTAGAACGTGTGATTTATAATTTTTAAGAATCGAAATTTGTTTTTAATAAATTGTTTTGAAAAAATAGTGTGTGTCTTTTCATCACGAAAAAAAGTGCAACGTTCCGAATGCATGTGCATCAGCGGTACACAAAGAACTACACCCTCCGTAGGATAGAATAGAATGTTTCATCGGTCACCCTTACACCTTTTCAGCAAATAGATGGCCAGAAGTTCGTCGAAAAGTCCTTTCAACATGGTCCTAGCTGGGCCTCTCGTTGATCCTTAATGTAAACAATTTAACATACGAAAACACAGACTGCACCCCATTGAAACTGACCTTTGGAATTTGCAAATGGAAAAATGTTGCTTTCACACCGATGGTTCTAAAGCAGGTAATATAGTGGGTGGAGGTATTTCCTTCGAAGAGTCTTATTCCACCATCTTCTTTCGCCTCCCACATCACTGTGGTGTATTTCAGTCAGTAGATCCTGTCCTGGTTGTAGTGTAATGTACTATCTGTCCAGGCTATTACAATTTTCGCGGACAGCTAAGCTGCAATTAAGTCCCTAGTATCATGCTCAGTTACCTTAAAAACCGCTCAAGATTGCCACTCGTCTTTCACAGAGGTGGCGAAGCAATTCAACACTCTTTTAAGCTGGGTGCCAGGCCACAGGGACTTCACGGAAAACTGCAGAGCTGACAAGCTCGCCAGAGGAGGCACCACCTCAAAACTCTGCCGGAAAGGCAAAATTGCCAAAAAAGCCAAACACAGTTGGGAGACTCTTTCGACGCGTCAAGTCTTTTGAGAGATCTCGCCTAAGCTGGATTAAAATTGATCGCAAATCCGCATCGTCATCGGCGTCCTCCCGTCAGACACGTCTTAAGGTCTACATGCTTAAAGGCTAGATTTCATTTGAAATCATTTTGCAAGAACAGCAGAGACGAATGCGATAAAGAATCAATCTTCCATTTTCTTTTGACCTTTCCCTGTCAAGCTCGTTTTTTCGACAATTTCTGGGATTTGGCGGATTATTTTAAGCACCGACTGGTTCAGTAATTCAATGGATCTCCTTTTGCTTAAGTATGTATGTCTTTACTTAAGTACAGATAGCCACCCTTAACTTAGCCAATCTTCATCCCAATCTTTAACATGACAGCTCATAGAGAGCCAAGGCCTAGCTTCTAGCAATCATTCTTGTTGTGCGTGCTATATTTTTTCACATGAATGGAAGGGACCTACAGGTTTATTGCCGACTATGAACGGCGGATTTAGAAGCTTCTTCATGATAGATTATACTCTTGTCAGTTTTTCATACCTGCGAAGAGATGATGCCGCGAAAAATTGTATGGAAGTTATGAGACTGGAACCTGTGTCCTCTCGCTCAGCTGTCCAATGCACTAATCACCAAGCCACAGCGACCACAAGCAATCAAATACGATAGGATTCTTAAATGTTAGGTTTCTTTTAACTCTCAGTAACCACATATAAACAACTATACTACACAGAATGCTCGACAATGTCCTGAATTATATAGCTAGACAAGACTCTCAAAGTAGGAAGTTCGATTATGTCAAAGAGACTATGACATTTGGTAAGTACCTAATTTACACTGATGTTTTGTCCGAAGAAAATCATAGATGGCAACATCTTGACTATTGCAGCAATGCTAGGCAAGTCTTGTCCGCCCTTGATCCTAAGCTCTTGAAATTAACTAACGCCTTTGCAGGCTACGGCAGACACGCTCAGCGTTTGGGTATTGTATGCAACGATTTCTGCAGGAGCTGTAAAGACGAGGAAGAGAACGCACACTTTCTCTGTACGTGTCCCGCCCTTGCAAGTATAACGAGCTTAATGATCTGAACTCCGCCAGCAAGACCCATCTAAACTGCTACACTAGGATATCTGAATGGTTTCAGGAGTAGACTGGGAATTGGCCTACTTTTGGTCTAAGGAAGGTTTCCTCTAGAAGGTAGATGACTCCACAGTTTGGGTAAATGAAACTGAGGTTGGCATCGAGCGTTTGGTTTTGTGCATTGTTTTGAAGCTTCTTCAAATTTTCTTCGACCAATTCTATGAAGGGCTTGGTTTTCCACATATTCTACCAAAATCTCGTTCATCTAGCAGCTGTTGAAAACGATGTTTCAGAGAACTTTAATTTCCTGCACATCTGTGGCCAAAGTTGGTTCACGATTCGGAAGACATTGCGTGTTAGGCCTAAGGATAGATGCCAGATGCCAGGCTCCCTCAAAGAACTGCCAAATCTTCTTCAGCTCACTATGATTGATTAAGTAAGGATAAGAAGGGTTGAGCAGACTTGAAAATTCTACCAAATATTTCGGTCTCTTCCACTTCGTGACTGTGTTGCTGATCAGTTTACCCTACTCTATCTCGTTATTCATTGGTAGATTTAATTGATCTTCTTTCTTTTTTAAAGGCAGTCGAACCTTTAACTCGTATCAGACCTGTGTCCAGGATGAAATGCCAGGATGGCGGTACCATGTGTCCATGGGTTAGACGCAGAGGTGGTTTTAGTTTGGGTTAAAGTCCTACACTCTGGCTTTCGATGCTTTCCACCTTCCTTACAAAAAAAAAAAAAGGCCTGTGTCACTAACCTCTCTATAGGTCTGCATGGTATATATCATAGCTTGCCTCTAAGAAGAACCTCGTCGATTTGGTTGAAATAATGTTGCGTAACGGGCTCTTGTAAGATCAATCAGTCAAAGGAAGTTTGACTGACATCAAGTTGTGAAGGTTATGCTTTCCTACTAACCCACTAAAGGCAACTTTTAACTAGTTTTTAACATTAATTTACATACAAATATAAACACCGCGTTTTTGTTTTTTTTTTGTATTTACATTAAATACATATTTGTGTTCAGAACTTGTTCGGATGCATAACTAATCGACGACAGTTAAGCCTTGAAGTGACATTTTGAGAACAAAATTAAAATTCTGAAGTTCGCAAATAGGATGCTTAGTTGGAGTGACTTATTTATAATTTGTGGAAAAGTTGTCGGCAATAAATACGAGTGGCGTTCTCGATCTTAATTAGTTAGTTCATCGAAGCCGAAAAAGACCGATCGGTGATTCCTTAAAAATCTGCAGAACTTTTTGACTTTTTGTGAAGATGTCACATTTATCATTGCGACAATTCTGTCTGCTAGTAGCGGCAATTGCGTTATTTGTTTTAATAGTTCAGTGTCGGCCACAGTATCAGCCTCAAAGTCAAAGTGTACCAACGAATGATTCGGGAGTATATATATACGTGTATATATACCAGGTAACGCCAACACTTGAGCCAATAACATCGACTCCTCAACCTATTTTACCCGAAGCCGAAGCTGTTGCACCTTATAGTGACCTTAATTGCGGGAATTTAAGTGCATGTACGGGATGGGATTTCATTGAATTTAACTAAAAGTTGTAATAAAGTTATAAACAGTAAATTGTATGTTATTTTTTTCTAATTTAATAAATTCGTTTTAACTTTGTCGGTTTTTGACATTTTGGGCTGTCTTCGGTTTCTATTTTTCCAGTACTTCAACTCCTCTGTCATATCTTACATGAGACGGATTTCAGTGGGACAAAATTGAATCGTCCAACCTTTTATGGAACGTAATAACGCATCATCGTCTCACCCACGTTTAACTGGAAGCTTACTATTTCCGGTGCCAACCGCATTTGATTAATTGTGAGTAACCCAGTTGTAGAAACAACTGCTTAACCGGCTAAACTTGTAGAACGTGCTAAATATCTCAGACAGCATGGCCACTATTAGAAATTCTGCCGTAAAACGGGTTTTATTTTTTAAATATTGTTGTTTACATTTCATTAAGCAAAGAGCAGTTAGTTAAGTTTTTTAATTCTTTGGATGAAGGTCAGGTTAACTGATGCATTTAATGCGGATATAATAGATCAGAGTCTTCTAGCATTTAAAAGAGAAGAAGCTGCTCAGAAAGAAGGAAAAAGTATAGTAAAGAAGGAAAGTAGTACCTCTTCCTTGACGACTCGATTAAGCTACATATTCTTGAAGACAACTGAACTGAGAGAACTTTACAATCGTTCTGAAATCTTTATGAAGTTGTCACACCACAGGAAAAATCCTGCTGTTGATTAGAAAATTCAATTAATCTTGAGTTCCTTGCACCAAGCACATCTGCGGTATTGGGACTTTATGATGAGATGCACGATGGACTTAGAACTTGTTTTATTGTACTTAATCTCCTGACGGGACATTAACTCGAACAAGGCTGAGAATGGCAGCAAGCTATGGCGAACTCAAATTTTCTACAGCGCCTTAACTACTTATGTATCTTAACCATTTACTCACTTAGCGGGTTCTTCCGAAATTATCACTCTCAGTACATCGAAATTCAAATTCGTGGAACACTAATTGGAGACAATTTAGGAATGAGTTAGATAAAGCTCCTTTCAAACACAAGTTAAGGCAACATTTAGAAGATCATGTTTAAAACTTGAATGACGCCACTTTACCAAATGATTTGAGTACCAATTTACGTTAAAAACTGTGAAGTCTGTGATCAGTCTTCATGCATCATTCATGGTTATCAGTGTCATGTTCCAAACAAGCCTCACTGATCGTTAAAGTCTTGTCATTATGATTTATTATCCTTGTTGAGAGAAAGTAATATGTATCTGTATGCATTTGCATTGCTTTTATCCAAAACTTTTTACTTATCTACGCTATTTGATCCATGAAACTTGCTCCAAAAATCGTCAATTTAGACCAGTCTTTGCATGAAACTCGAACCGATCTTGTATTAGCTCATTCAGCAGAACAACACACTTTGTTCAATAGAATAGAATAAGGACATCTCAGTCTACGACTAAATAGTCAAGTGAAAATACCAATAATTCTCCTCAGTTATTCTGGACAGGACACCACCCTCAGAGCAAAGACCGAAACCATGTACCACCTGAGTTTTGAATTCATTACACAAACACTAACACTGTTCCTTCAGTTCTCTTTCATATTTCAGCAATTTCGATCCATATTCTTCTGTCCAGTTTTATCGATCGGTCGTAGAGATTGAGGGATCTGATGGGTAGATACTACCGAAATAGTTTGTTAGAAGCTCTGTGTGTGCAGATACGACTTAGGCGTATTGTCATCGTTGAAATTGAAGCGGCTACAGGTTAGTAACCCAAGCAGGTTTTCTTCTTAGATAATCTGTTGATGAAATCGGATGGAGGCGTTCAAGGCAGATTTGAATAAGTTGAATGAGCTGAATGAGTTACCTGTCACTTTTTGACTAGACTATGGTGAGAATGATGGCAACAATGGCGCTGTGTTCATAAAATTTGTAAACCGGCTTTTCTCTGTAAATCATTTAAATATTAATTTCTGTTTAAAGCCGTTTTTAACACTTTTGTTTAATCTAGATACTTCAAAACCTGTTTGGATGCGTGGAGACATTTTAAGAAGAAGTATCTCGTCTATGACTGAGGCGGGTAGTCTTTTATTGTATGGCATCAGAAATAAATATAAACCTTAACTCCGTATACGTTGTAAATGAGATTTCATGGAACATAAGACATTCCTTTACTAAAATTGTTCATCAGAATAAGTAGGAACAAGCTGTGTTAATCGCGGGCTTCCACATTCTTGTACATAATGTTGTAAGCGTCGTCGGAATGATAATCAAGGAGGCAAGTCTAAAAAGCAGTCAAATGTGAAAAATGAAGCCGAAGTAACTCAACTTGCCAGGGTAGTCTGTTCAGAAAGGTACAAAGGTGCCGAACCCTTCTGTGGCATCCCTACTTCCGAGTTCAGAATGAGTCTGGACAGATGGGAAAAACGAAACTTCACATCCTACTGGAACAACACTCAGGGACTCAGGCAGGCTAAAAGAGCAATCCGACCTCTGAACAAAACCACTAAAAATATTCTTAACCATAAAAGGGACGATATCAGAAGACTTGCCGGCTTCCTCACCGGTCACAGTAGCCTCAGCTATCACTTACATAAACTAAAGATAGTTCAGGAATCTGAATGCAGACTCTGCTTGGAGGAAGACGAATCGGCCGAATATGTACTATGTGAGTCCGTGGCTGTCTGCAGAGTCAGGAAACGCTGTCTCCACAAAGAATTTCTAACACCGAAGGACATTCGTAATGCTTCGACTGGAGATATTCTCAACTTCATTAGGAAGATAGAGGACCTGTTTGTCTAACTGGCTCCAGGCTCTATAGATCTTTTAGGTCGCGGTGCCATATACGTCCGTCGCAGAGCCTAACTAATAATAATAATAACTCCAGGTAAAATTCTAAAGGGCTATGGGATATCAAATAGAAAAGAGGAATCTCCTAACTTAAGCTTTAGCAAGCGATCACCAAGAGAGTGTACAAGAGCCCGCGAAATATAACACAGTCACTTCAGGCCGACAGTGCAGTTTCGGTTAGTTCATTTGTCTTTAGGTCGAGTTCTATGTGTCTGTTGTTCTTTCGAGACAATTTTTTATTTTTTTATAACTTGTGCTAAAGGGGTTATGAATACCCTTATGATGCTATTCACACAGCGCGAGTGTTGGTGTAGTGATTTTTGAAATTCAGGTGTTATTAGGTTTCAGTCTTTTGTTCCCAAGGGTGGTTGGTTGTCCATATCTGTGAAATACAAGCTTATAGGAGCTCTACTTTGCATTATGTATTCACTTTAAAGCTGCTCGCAGGCTATGTATTTTGCGCGACAGCTCATAGACAGCAAGGTCCTAGCGTATTATATTTTTCAGACTCACTGCTCGCAGCATTGTTATGCTAATGATTGTCAACGTAGGTGATGTTTTGTTTCGCATTAACTCATATAACTCAAGGACTTGCATGCCATAAAATTCATAAAATTCTTGAGTCTGAGAATCTCTATATATATTTAGCGGGATATAGACAGACGTAATTCCTAAGCACAGATTACTCAAATTCCATTCCATTTTCTGTGCTCTGCTTCAAGTAAGCTTCGACTCGAAAAATGGTTGCCAAATACTCGGCTTCTAAGAAAAGTCTTTTGCGCTTTAGAAGATCGAATTTGTCTTCTTTCCTCTTTTTAGTCACTGGACTGAATCCTTGATGCGTAGTTCTAATTTTTGTTGACATCAAGCCCCCTAAATCGGTGTTGAAATATTGAAGATAAATTAATTACCTGCTATTTGCATGATTAATTTGAACTTTTCGATTTACACTAAATATTATCACTTCTAAACTTGTTTGGACGCATATTGGAGTTCAACATCTATTTCGTCTAGGTATAAGACTTAGACAGATAGTTAGAACAATTATTTATCGAATTTATTAATCCTTCTTGGAAAATTGGTCGGCAATAAATAAGACTGATATTTTGGATCTTGCTTAGTTACTCGTATGTACTAACTTAGTAAGATCGAAGAAGGTTATCAGTGATTTGTGTGATATTTTTCTTGCACATCAAGATGTTATTTCGGTTGTTGAAGCAAATTTACCTCTTGGTAGCGATAGTTGTGTTATTTGCTGCAATAGTAGAGTGTCATTCTGTGAAGACTACATCAACAACAACGGAGTCAATATCAGACACTGATCCAGGAACTGAAACAAATATTCGGGAAGAGGCAAAGCAGTCAACTCAGACATTAAAGACAACTACATCGACTCCACCGCCAATATATCTTCCACCGGCGCTTAGTTGCGGAACTTTAAGGACATGTGTAGGATAAGATTTCTGTTGTGAAGTTTTAAACGTTTAATTCGAAGTGAATTATGTAAATCAATTTGCATTTTATAAACATTTTTCTTATGTTTTTTTAATTTATTTATTCACTTTCTTAGACATAACTTTTAAGATGGTAGAGAGAGAGAGAGAGTAAGAAGAGAGAGAATGACCTAAAAAGGAATAGTTTAAGGAACTGCGCGCCTGTAGATCAATATTTGGATCCGTTGTTTGTGTGAAACGTTTGTGACATGATGTATAAGAAACCTGCTTAACCCTTTCGTGGATTTTGTCCAATACATTGTACATCGAGCAGCATCATATTTGGTAACCTCTCCTAACAAAGTTTACATGTATTTCGAGAGAAGTCTTTACTGGTACCACCTTCCTTTGTGCATTCTGGTTCATTTTGACAACTGCAATGGTTTTACATTGTACAACGTTATTCCCTTCACACCATTAACGGCGTCATTCAAGAAAAACTCGGTGCACTGGATAAGAAAACAGTTTCCTTCAGGACTTGGCTTACATAATAAGTATCCATCGCTCTCAAGGGCTGACATTTCAGAAAGCAGAATATAAATTGAAGTGCATAGTGCTTGATGCTAAAAGTACACAGACAAACGAGTCTGTATATTATCACTTGAAAACTTGTTCGAATATGTGCATAACTAATTTTTAATATCTGTTTAGCCAACTCCTAAGACATATGGCTAAGACAGAACACGCATTAGTTGATTAGTTGGTGGTGGAGGTGGTGGTGGTGGAGGTGGAGGTGGAATTGGGCCTCTAAGTTGCGGCACTTTAAAGACATGTGTAGGATGAAATTTAAGTTATATAAAATCGAAAGCTGTTAAAAAAAAGTGTCCTAAGAACTGCATGTATATTTTTAAAATTAATAAATAATTAACCCGTGAAAAATCGTTTGTTGAGAGAGTTTTTTCCTACAATGTTTAGGGCAGGTAACGTTCGATTGTTGTATGTTTGCTTTTCTAAGTGAATTTGGTTCTATTACACGCTGTAAGGAAATATTTTTTTAAAAAACCTTTGAAATGATCGATAATAGTGAAATTGACTCGTTAAGTCAAAAAGTTTGTTAGTTTGTACGTATTTAGGTCTGAAATTACCTAAGCTATTTTTATGAAATTTTAACTTTCCAGTTTTCAGGTGTTTTGTGAGGGTCATAGGCTATTCTATTTTCAGTTTCTTTAGCAGAATCTATAGGAATTATTCAGTCTAAATTCGTGATATACAAAAATTGAATCAAAAATTCCTCAGGATGGAGCATCCCCTCTACATGATCTAGTTATCTTAATCGTTGTACATACATATATATCTTTGACCACATGGCGGTCGCTGTATAGCTCGCATAGTTCCTCGGTAAAGCTTCTCCTCCACAAACCGTCAACACATATGGGACCATAATACAACTTTTATTTTGAAAATTTCAAGTACGATTTTTACAAAGTTCCTGGCTCTGCAGGATGGGAATGACAAGGGTCGTATATCCCTGGTTCTTCTCAATAGGGAGTTGCTTAATACATAGCAATCTCCTAAGGTCATTGTTATAAGGATAGATGAGTTGGATATCCGATGTATTTTAATACCAGAGCTTAAGACCTTAGGTAGATGAGTTTCTTCACTATCTTGAAGTTTAAGTTATCTATCGTAACATTCTGACCAGTTTGTCGATGTTGTGTCTTGGAGTTTGTAGACAGCATTATACTGCTTCTTATTCGATGCTTGCGGAAACGTGCCAATCACGTAACTGTTTTGTAAAAAATAGTACCAGGTGTGTTACTATATGGGAATTGCATACTGTTATTATTAATTTTGTAAATTAATATTATCGTTTCAAGACTTGTTTACACAACCATCACTTATAACTTAAACGAATAGATTGAATAATTAATGTTGTAACTCGACAATAAATACGACTGGCGTTTAGAATCTTCATTTAGTTTGCACCTAGACGTTCAATCATTGATCTTGTGTATTTTTTTCGCGTTCATGAAGATGCTGTTTCCATCGTTAAGACAAATTCTACTATTGGTAACGATAATGGTGCTTTTCGTTGGAGTAGCTCAGTGTCGTTCGGTGAAGAGTACATCAACAACTACGGAATCAGTTCCAGACACTGAGCCAGAATATTCGTCAAAAAATGAAAAAAATATTCGCGAAGAGCCAAAGCAGTCAACATATATGTTTAGACCGACTGCACCGCCTACGACAAAAAGAACAACTCAAAGGCCAACTCAACCCCCAACATATGTTCCACCGCTTAGTTGCGCAACTTTAAAGATCTGTGCAGGATGAGATATTATTAGAAGCTGTACAAATTTGTTGGCAAGTGCATTATCACTTTTTTTTCTTCTAAACTAAATAATTGCTTTTGACTTATTAAAAATTCGTGTGTAAAAATTGTGTTTTGTTATTATTTTTAAAGCAAAGAATCTTACGCGGTGTGTCTGTCATGCATGAAAACTGCGAAGTTTTAAAGCTTTTTGTCTGGATCTTATTGGCTTTGATTTCTTTTCCATCCCACTCTCACTAAGCCAAAGTTGTAATTGGGCCAAACTTTTAGGTCTATGTACAGACATTTGTACATAATACATTCGCATTTTAAAGCTGCTCATACCTACAAATGGTTGTTGAAAATTCCCTTTACTTTGTCTAAGGGTTGTCAGATTTTTTTTTTTGTGAGAAAATTTCGATTGACAGTTAGCTAAGCCTAGGGCTGCATAAGTATGAATTAATCAGTGTCTAGTACAGAATGAATTGAGACGTTAGGATCTTGTTAGTGATGTTGATAGTATGTCATCGAATATACTTTCGTTCATCCATGATTGCTCTATCATTTCGTATGTACGTTTTAACTTAATGAAGGCATATCTGACGGGAAGTTCTTAATAAGAAATGCCAACATCCAACAGGATGGATTTCAAAATGAGCAGTTTGGGCAGTGAATTGCTTTATGTAAGTGTCATCTTCTATGGATATCGACAGATGCCATTACAGAGCTGGTAAACTTCTGCAAACAGCATATCAACGAGATATAGGTCAAAAGGTTGGGTACGATGCAACATGGATATGGCAACGAAAATTGAATGAAATAGGAAGGAAGGGCTCTAAAACGTTTCTGCTTCAAGTTTTCTAATTCATTTGAATCACAACCCCTACTATGAACTCCATTGAACAGTATTTGAGATATCACTTAGGCACATTTTTAACAGCAAGGACACTGGTCAGTCATTAACAGGAAGGTAACGTTCATTCTGGTAAAACTCTACTTAAGAGAGGTACCATTTGTAACGCATATTTTAAAGAGCCATTATGCAATTGCAGGAGAATTTGAAGAGACGAAGAAAAAGATACAATTGATTGCATCTTCACTTGTTTGTGACTGTCCTGAGCTAGACAACAAGAGATTGAGTACTCTTGGGAGTGCTTTCTTCTCAGGTTCTGGAGGAATGAGTCTGACCTTGAGGTTAAGTGGTTTTAAGCCAGCGGTAACAGCAATATTTTTACAATGGACCTGCACGTTGGTCTAAGTTTGATCACATTGGTTCAGATGATTTCTGAAAAAAGGGTCCTAGAACTTCTCTTCGGTAGGATAGGCGTGTGTTTGTATTAGGCCTTAACTCAGTTATCCTTGACAGCAACCGATTTCAATCTTTATTCAAAACAAATTTCGGTTTAAGAAAAGTATCTCAATACTTAAGTGTGGATCACTATGATGTGATGGTGGGTGATGTGCGATGCTATTGCGTTGTAAAAATGGTAGGCATGTACCTACGGTGATAGACAGAATTGATAGGGCAATAAGTTATTTGTTTACCTCATTACATTCACAACTAAAAAACTTTTGTATCGTCCTGGAGGTCTTATCATTCGCTATTTATCTTTAAGTCTTTCAAAATTCTTACTCATTTCTGGTATTTCAGTTTATTTTAACATTTCAAAACTTGTTTCGATGCATAACTTAACATTTAAAAATAGAAAAAAATGTTATTTCGTTTAATGTCACATTTAAATATAACTTCCGTTCCCGATTTTTTATTAGTTTGTCCATAGACGTGAGAAGAAGTCGATCAGTTATTCTTTCGTGGATCTTAAATGTGCTTATAAAAATGTTGTTTCCATCGTTGAATAAAATTTACCAGTTGGTTATGACAGCGGTATTGTTTGTTGTAATAGTTTATTGTTGCTCAGTGAATAGTACATCAACTACGGAATCAATACCAGAGACAACTCCAACGACTGTGCCAGCATCCACAACCGAACTAATGGAAAAAAAAATTCCACTTTTGAGTCTGGAAACCTTAAAGGTGTCCACGGGATGACATTTGAGTGATTGTATTGTAATTAAAAGGTGTAAACATTTCTTTCGATGTTATTTTAATTAAATGAGGAAGTTTTACTTACAAAAAAATTGTGTGGCTAAACTATTTTTGTTTGTTTTCTAAAAGCAAAATATCGGGAAATATCGTAAAGGATCTCGGCGTTTCATCATCTTTAATCTAGAGCGCGTTTAGCTTCGCTGTTCCTCGTCTAAGATTTGACTATGTCGAGCAGCACACTGGTCTATTTTACGTCCAGTTTTTTGCTTAGTAGGAGGGGCAGCACTTTTGTTGAGTACGGCTTCTTCGAATCTAAAGTGTAATTTGTGGAGTCTGTGCTATTCGTTATGTGGTTCATTATTTGTAGAACTGACTTTCGCAGCTAGCTTTATTTTAGGCGATAAAATCAGCAAGAAAGTACGTATGCACCAAACGAATAGCATACGACCACCATCTTATATGTCTTTGTAATGCATTCATAAGCTGTAGCTTCTCTAACTTGCTCACAGTTACTAAGTATAATGCCGATAGTATCTGGTATAGCTATAGTATTCCCTAGTCCCACAACAATTTAGAAATCACTTCGCCTTAGTAGCAGAAACAAACAGAAGGAGGGCGAGGATGACTAAAGAATCGCTGTTTACTCAACAAGGTCCTGTCGACAGAAGGCCGAAAGCAAATGACTGTCGTCGGACACCTGGCGTGGGAGTGATGAATGTAGTCACAGCGGTTTTAACACATTAGTTGCACATGGAAAAGAGTTATTTAGCATAGTTGAGGCATAAAAATCATACCCAAATCAAGTTTTTCTTCTTCTAGACAACAAAAGCTGAATAAGCAGCAAGCTTGTATAAAAACCGGACTGTTGGCAGCATCACTTAGAAGTTAACAATTGGATAAATTCCATGTAAGACTGTGTGTAGATTTTTAACAGCTCAACTATGACAGCATAACGAAGATAAACTTGGACAGTTTTAAACAGATATCCAACAGGTACTTAGGTTTCCGTAGCAGATCCTTCTGCACGGATCAGAATCGGATAGAGATCTCTACTGCTTATACTGTTTATCGACTCCGTGAAGCGAGCTTGAACTGAGATGTTATTTGAATAATCTAGCGCAGAAGAGGCATTCTAGAAAAGGTATTTTAAAAAGGCTACATATATAGGTATTATAAAGGCTGTAGAGGGTGTTATTTTTCATGTACTCCCAAGTATTTGGCCTCTTGGAAGAATGGCATTGTTTCGCCGAATAGTGAGGAGGGAATGAGAAGATTGAGCTTTCTTCTTCTTGAAAAAGGAACAATTATTGTTTTTTTAAGGGTTTATAGAGGAGCCTTTAATAATGCATTAACTCTACACTTTGGACAGTGCGTATTGTGGTACTTCTGAATCGGTGTTCTTAAATTGTCCTCTTACAATAATTGCTACATTCCCAACATAGCCTACAGCCACTATACCTTGCATGTTCATGGATTGAAGGAGGCCGTTGACTACCAGAGACCAGAAGAGAGGTGAGAGAACATCTCCCTTAGGGCAGCCTCTCGATGTAGGCCCCAAGATTTCCACTACGAGTAAATACTTGTTTGTAAGTGTAGGACTAAAAAGAAGACTTTCGTTCTCAATCACAAGCTGCAAACATTTATCATTTACCTACGCATTATCTGAAGAATTTTTCCACCGAGTCGTATAATGAAGAGCTTTATCAGACAATGGGTCAAGAACATATAAACACCCACACCCGGACGAAATGAATTGGCCAGAAGACAACTCCATTGCAAAAAATGTGATGCTTTGGCATTTACTCCTCCAGCAAAGCAATTTGTTGTGCTTCCACCTCGCCTAGTTTGTTCAAAGCGAGTTGCATTACTACAAGTAATTGACACCAGTCCACCAACTTTATTCCAAAACATTTTGAGAAGAAAATAAACACTATGTTAATCTAAGATCGTCCATGACTAAGACTGAGAAGTTTAGTTGGAATTAATTATCAAACTTGATTGCTATTTATAGCCAAACAACCGACAATTACTATTTTCATTAGTTTGCCGACATCCAAAGAAGTTGGCCAGTGATTTCTGTGAATTTATATTTTGCTGCGCAACAAAATGTTGTTTCCATCGTTGAGAAAAATTTACCTATTGGTGATGACAGTTGTGTTATTTGTTTCAATAGTTCAGTGCCGGCCAGTAGAGAGAAGATCACCTACGCAGTCATATTCGTTTGTCATTTATATTTTCTGTAAACAAAACCAGTTAGCACCGACATTTTACCTACCTCCTCGGACTTTGCCACCAATTCTTACTCCACCGCCTGCAGTGACTATACCACCAGATAATTTAGGATGTCCCGTCTCCTTAGATGATCAGGGTAGATGTCCCGTACAGTTTTTAAATCCACAAACTTTAAAGACAGCAACAGGATGAGCTCGTAGTGATTGTGATGAAAAAGTTGTAAAAATGTATCTAGAATATTAAATGACGAAATAGAGTGTACAAATTGTTTTTATTTGTTGACGTTGGCGATCAAGGCGTTAGCCATTTGGACTTCAAAAGACATCAATAAAAAACCAAACTAATTTACATTTTACAAGATTTTATTTCATAATTTTATAAATTAATAAATTAAATAAATTACTTAAATGCTTAATAATATTTAAATACAATCCCTCATTCGGGTCCTTTCAGATGATTTGGTAAATCCAAATTTAATGATCTTCCATAGCCTCCATATCCACTACCACTGTGTCCACTATAATGTCCACTATGGGCATGACCGTCCTCGTGGCTCACTGAATGCGAATGCGATGATGTATAAACTGGTTTGGCGACAATTTCATATGTCGTCGACTTACCACCACCTGAGGCTAGAGCTTTCAGGCCAACAACTCCAGACAGGGTTAATGCCATCAGAGCTGTCATTAAGGCTTTACCAGCCATTAAAGCAATTGCACCCATACCGATGGCCATTAAAGTACCTATAAATATCAATGTTATGTCTGTTTTCAAGGCTTAAGCAAGTTCGAGTGTAACAAACCTTTCATCATAACAGCGGCAGCAATGAGCGCCTCCAAACCACCTTTCTTTCCGAATTTACCCTTTCGACCGGTGACTGCAGATCTAGCATCAGCTACTGTTGATGGATCGAGGAGCTTGAATCGCATATAATGTGATTGTAGGAAGCCACTGAGTTTTGCGATGATGAAACCATTGAGACGCTGATCGGGATCGTTTGGAAAACTTCGAGCAATTTCTGAAAGGAAAGAGAATTTACATCGAACATATTGACTCATGGTACTAATGGAATGCTTGTCAGTCTCCACTTATCAACTGAAAAGAAAAGGGCTCAGTCTTATGAACCAGACTTATTTAATACTTCTTTAAGTAGCACGAGTCCCCCACTAGAATTTCAAAGGCCCAGCATCACGGTGAAATTTCAAAAACTCACGAATGCCCAACCTCAATAGAAGTGAAAAGCGAGCCCGTGGAAAACACTTCTTCAATGATCTGGGCGAATTGTCAAACAAGCCACCGAAAATGATCCTTAAATTCCTCGGAACTCAAGTTGGTTCATGGACGCCAATCAGCAATAATAATCCGTGTTCCATTACTTCAGGTATCCCCACTACGGGGATCTCGAAGCATGAAAATTAAATAAATACGTGACCTAAGTCGTCAAGTTCCCAATGGTCCAGACATTTTTAGGGTTATCTACAATCACAAGACGATTAATCTGAAGAGTCTACCTGAACTCTAATCTGTTGAAGTCCCTTTAAACTTGAAAGAAGTTCAACTATCTAGTCAAATTTTACAGAATTCCAGAATCATGATTGAAGAAATCAACGGCACAGTCAGCAAGTTCTTGCTTAAAATATTCTTTCCCAAAGCCTGTGCTATTTAAAAACATGAAAACGTGCTAGGAAATCAATTGTTTGCTTTACACGGTGCGAGAAGGACGGTAAGTTTATGTCTTTAACTTACGTCTTCAGCATAAGCTTTGTCCGCATGCCTAGAAGACAATCAGTGATCGGTGTCTTTTTAACTGAATTAGACACACAACTATTCTTCAGTCTTCCGAGTCACCTTAGCGTTTTCGAAAACGAAGACGGTTTTATATGCAGCTTGTGTCTTTATGAAATACAAAAGAGAATACTATGGTAGTATTGCCACAAGAGCTGCAATGCCATAACAAATGAGTCTTGAAATGAAGGACAACGCAGAATTCTTCGAACGACTTCTGCAGAAGCTTTCAAGACGAGTAAACCAGAGGCTGTACTACATTTTCACTGCATGACAGGAAGGCTTTGATCAACAGTTTCATAAAATAATCTTCAAGGTTCCATAAGTGGACTGCGGCGGCAAAATGTACATTACAATGAACTACACCTCATTTATGATTACTGGAATCTAACTATATAAACGATCAACATGTGTTATCTCCCACGAGTATAGTTTGAAAACTGCAATTCGTGTCGAAGTAATTGATGGGATGCCAATAAAAACTCTGTCATTACCTACAGCGTCAGTTAAAAGGCCTTTAAGTTGAAGCTTCGTTTCTGAAAGTTATTCCGAAGATAATCACAGATGAGTCGAAGTGCCACTATGACCTTAAAAGGCGACTTAAATGGAAAATCAAAAGAAGAATCATTTAATTATAATACCGGTCATTGCAGTGCAACAATGTTAGATAGTTTCCAGGTTCATAGATCTTTTGAGTACTGAAGCTTACAGTTGGAGGTCTCACGCATCACGATATGACATGCTTTTAAGTCTTCATCGTGGCAAAAACATATTGCCACCATAATGTGTTGTTTATGATAAATATTCGAGATAGACTGAGCTACAGTATAGTCATGGAAAGAGACCGATATTTCCTTTAAACTTGAAAACAAAAGAACATCAAGTTGATTTTCACCCAAGAAGCACACCGACGTTCTCTTTTAATGTCGTAGAATATAAGAAGATTCTATGAATTGAGTTTCAAAATGGTTCTTGTATTGTGATTGCCTAGTTGTCGCCAGCAATTGCAATCTGAAAAAAATTACAACACTTTCCTATGTGAGCTGCTCAGACAGATGCTGCATAGGTTCTTCATATTTTCAAAGAAGTCGAGGTCAGGCGATTGACGCCGTTTATTCCAATAGATGACTTTGCAACTCTGTTTCAGACAGATAGTATCAGAACTCATTGCATCAAAAAGGAAATGGAAGGAGAAGTCCATGAATGTCTGCTCAACTGCTTCGATTTCTTTCAAAATCTTAGAAAAATATCGAAAAGTTAAATCGGCTTCGGCAATATAACCGAGTTATGCTGGCCTGAGTCCCAGGACCGAAAGGGATGAAGCCCTTTCTTAAAGTGAAAAGCTCAACAAACAACAGTTCGTTGAATGAATCAAGTACTAAGAAATGATCCTTCCAATAATCCCAAATGAAATGGCTTCATCAGAAGACATTCAAATACCAGATACGTCACGAATCCATCATACACAATTGACACCATGGATTTACACCAACACTTAAACATTTTGTTTGCAACCACTCTAAAGAACACCACTTAACGCCTCCACTTACCTGCAATAATTTCCGCATTCTTCTGATCTGTTGCATTAGAATCGCGTACTACACTCAAACCAGGCAAAATATTAAACTCCCTTCGTTCCGACAGCCGCTCGACAAGTTTCACAAACTCCAACTTCAGACATGTCCAGCTCAACTCATTCTCACAATTGTCAAAAGCCTTTTTCGCCGCTTTCCTGTCATCCAAACTCGCTGTAAATCCACCGGATATCACTGCCACCAACAAAACACACATTGAAATTCCCTTAGTTACTGACATTTTGTTAAGTTCCTTTAGTAAATCCTTTGGCTGAGTATCCACTTCTGACACACCTGTTCCACCGAATCGACACACTAGAACTGATGCACGACTTTTAAGTAGCCAATCTTTATATAGGTAGCGTTTGTTGATGGATGCCCCTACTGATTCACTACCAGAGGGCCCGACTCATTACACGTAAAAACAAGCAAAAGATACAAAGATACAGTCATAGAAATGGTCAAAAAAAACAAAACAAAAAACAATGTAACCACCTGCCAACGGCGGTGGCGATGAAAGCAAAAATGATTCGGATTCCTCACCATTCATCCGTGGTGGACCTTTTCAAATGTGAATCTATTAGCCGCTATATCTCCACCCATTCCTCTTTAACTTCTTCATCTTCCCGGCGATAGTCATGCTGCTGATGGTGGCACTTTCCTTAACAAATTGTCCCATAAATCAAGACCTCTAACAATGGTGGCCAATGGTGGTCAACTGTAATTAGACTGAGAACTATTTTCTGTACTTTTCCCCGTCCACTTTTGGTCGAGTGACTTTGGGGACTTACACAAAAAAAAAAAGAGCCAACAAAAGAGTTCTGAAATGTCAACTGTGGTAATTATAATTAAGCTTTGGGCTGTCAGCAGAACGGCAAAGGCCTAGAAAGAAAAGTGGAAAGTGTCCATTTCATTCATCATTCGAACAGATAGACATGCAGGCAATTGTTATCCAAGCAAATTATCACCGTCAGTCAGTGAGGCTTTTTTTTTCTAAAACCAAAATCTAATTTAGTTCCCTTGAGGCTTCACTTTTACCGCAGAAAATACTTACGCCATTGTCAATGGAATCTATCGGGATTCGTTTAGGAATTAGAGCATTAAACCAACATTGGGGCGGTGATATAGTACGAGTATTTACTTTTCGTTTAAACTGTCATGACAGTAATTGACCAACGATTAGATGTTCCCATTGCGAAGGGTCTTTAGTGGCGGCTACTCTATCTACTTTGGATAAACTTGTGTACAAGAAATCTCGTGAGAGAATAAGAGTTAATTGAAGTTTTTATGAGTGTTTAGTGCAAATGTCTTTGCAAAAACGTAAAGTCGCACGGCTTGAGCAAAGTTGTACAAGTAATTAATAAAGCTTAAGAGTAGAGAAAGCAATTAGCTAGAATTAGATTTAAAATAATAATACTTTTCGGGGATTAAAATGCATGAACTCGTGGGCAAAGTTAATTGCAGTAGCGTGCAATTTTTTTTTTAATGAAAGTAAAAGTTGTGAGAACGTTTGGATGGAATTCAACTCCGGAAAAGATAAGAGTTTGTTGTCAAAACGAAATGGAGGCGGAAGGGAAAGTAGAACTGTAACAACTTGCCAAGGGCTCTTTTAGGTAACTTCACAAAGTTTATCAAAGTTGAATTTCACATGCAATTTTTGTTAATTTGTATCAATAATTGCTATAAAGACTGTGGGCAACTTTGTTAAATTGGGGTCCAACGCTCGAGCATAAAGAAACCGTTTGACAAGCTAATTGCTTGAAAATGAACATTGAAATCGAACTTGAACTCGCCTTTGATTATCTGTAGCATTTGAGCTCTCTTCAACTTGCTATAAAAACTTTGTTTCGACCTCGATTGCACCATGTTTGCTTAAGTCGCTAAACTTTTTTTTATAAAGGGACTTTCATGAAGCGCTCCTATCTTTAAATTTAAATAAAACAAAGCGTGAGTGAGATATCATCGGAATTGTTTATTTGTTTGAAAGGCCTATCGATGTCATTATGTATGGAATATAACATCGTTCAAATGTACGCTGCGGCTTCTCTGGATGGCGCGCATCCGAAATGTCCAATTTTCCATGACTCTGGCGCATAAATTAGGCTGAATTTCACCGATGGGATGGGTTATGTTGGCTTTGAGGGCCGCTGTGGCTTATGGCTTATTCTCATGGACCTGCGACTTCAGAAAACCCCACAAGAAACAGTCTAGCGGGGTCAATTAGCACGATTTCGGTGGCCAGTTCACATCACCTCCACGTAAGATGACAATGCCCTCGAATGGCTCGTGCAGAATTTCCAATGTGGCACGTAGCGCCGTTCTGTTGAAACCACATATCGTTGGTGTCCATATCATCCAATTCAGGCCAAAAGAAGTTGGTAATCATCGACCTATAGCGCTCGCCGTTGATGGTGATGGAAATAGGATGACTCCGCCAGTCCAAAATCCACACCAAACAGTGACTTTTTAGGGATGGATCCCATGTGGATTGGTATCGTTCCAAATTCGACAATTTTGTTTGTTGACGTATTCATTTATCTAGAAATGGAAATAAGGGTAAGTTTCCAATAAAACAAATTTATTACTTGCACGTGTTATTGAACGCTATATCCATCCATGATGATTTGGCAAAACAGACTGAATAAATGATAGCCAATTTGAAAGATGTAGCTTCAACAATATGGCCGCTATCAACTGTCAAAGTTCGGAAGTCTCTATTTGAAGACCTTTTACTTAGAAAAGATACGTATATACCACTTTCCACGTTGAATTTCTAATCTCTAAAGCGAATCGTTCTTAAGGTATAAGTGATACTGGTGGCTCAATTAGAGTCAAGCGCTCATCCAGCAGTAGGTACCAATTCAACATTAAACAGAAATGGCAACAAAAGTCCTATTTATAAACTTTTAACAGACGTGCTGCCTATTAATAACTGCTGCAGATTTATGATGTCAAGATACTGGTTAACTACTTTGCAGCACTTGCAAAGCTTGAGCGTTCTGTCCATTACTTCAAAATTTCTGTTCCAGTGTAAGTTCACTGCTCATCAGTCACTAATGAGCGCTAACAGCTAACATAGTCTGTCGACTCTAAGCCTTTGCCTTGGATATTGTGACGAACCACCTTTTCCAAAGACGACTTGATTGTCTCTGCTTCTGCTATCAAAAAATATACCAAAACCATCACAATCATCGACAACCATAAAAAATATTGAATCCAAGGACACCAGCCGTAACCTAAGGGACCAAAAAAGGTACACATCATACATGTGTACATCTACATACGCACATACATCGTCAAGGATACTGCAAAGGATGACACACATTGTACTGTTCAAAAAAAACTTGGTGGCAATTCTCAGGAAAAGATTATTATTAGACACTTGGGATAGACTGCTACAAACGTTTAGCTACAACACCGTCTTTACCTAATAAGGCCAACGATGTCAACTATCAATAAGCAGGGAATAGGAGAACTAGTAGGTTAGTATACACGGACGAACTTTAAGTCGCATTAGTGACGCGTGTGATGGCTTGATGGTTTACTGAATAACCTTAAAAAGTTGAATGCTTACACAAAGTTATCCTTGTCAATTTCCTGTCAACTTATCGGATCAACCATACAATTTAAAGGACAGACAAGATGCTGAAGGGTTTTTTCTTCGGTTACTGCTACGTGAGGTATGATGATTTGTCCAGAAATGACAAGGTTGACTCTATTTGACTCTAGGCAGAATAAGGTGGCAACTACAGCATGGAGATCTACTATGTTCATCGTTACCAAATCCAAAGATGTAAAGATGCTAGTCTTACCAAGGATAAACAACTCGTGATATCATGTGAAGGCTTAGTACGCAAGTTCTACTAAACACTCAAAGAGAGTTGACGGCATTTCATCTGTCACCATTCGATTGTTGTCTACCATCCCAATGAGTCGCAGTAAATTGACCAATTAATTCAACAAGGGAATTCTTAAAACCAATTCCTGAACCAAAGAACCAACTTTCTGTAGTGGTAATTTCTTACTTCGATGATAGTGTAGATCGTATCCTGTAAAGCCGGGTTGTTAGAAAAGCATAGTCTGACTATGGAATCAACGGTTGCGGAGTCTCTAACTGCAACACTGCGACCTTCCAAACTATCTGCTTCCAGGCACCTGTCTTCTACATCGAACCTGAGCAATCGAGTTCTAAGACTTTGATAGCTAGGACATTGACCTACAAACAATTCCAGAACCATCCTTCTGAATATCACCCATGAAAATTACAAAAGGAAGAGGAAATCAGCAGAGCTTAACTCTAAAACGGTGTTTGGAGCGTCTAAAAACTATTCTCTGCAATCTAATTGTTCCACATGAGTGTAGCTTTAGGCCAGTAAAGTCAAGTTCACCACCAATCATATATTTAGACTCCGGCAGGTCTTTGCGAAAATCCAAGAATTATAAGTCGATAATCACCATCTATTCATGCGAAGAATATAACACGCACAACATGAATGGTTGTGAGAAGCTAGGCCTTGACTCTCCATGAGCTGCCGTGCCAAATATGCGTACATACTCATCATCTTTCTATTATTTTTAAAGCCGCTTATGAAAGCATTTAGAGAGACGAGCTTTATATGCTCAAGTTTAGTTTTCTTCGTCCCTGTCAAACTCGTCCAATTCCCCATGAGGGCGATGAAGAATGCTTACTTACTCCATCAAGGTCATCAAATACGCTTTGCCTCCTACTAGCATACGCTGGCGATATTGACGATCAGAAGAATGTAGCTTGGTGGCATAAGTGCCCATCGCTGTTTTTTTTTTGGGCTAAAATGGCAGATGAACAGGAAAGTTTTTTCTCAAAGTTAAACAGGACCCTGATTATTCCAGTCATGCTCCATGGAGGAGGATGAGATTAAAGGATATTTGTGGAACTCAATTATTATTAGTTTGTTGTGCAACAGAAGCACCAAAAGGACAATTTTGGAAAACAATTCAAACACAAAAGATCTAATTCTGAATTCTATTTATTCAATTGCATGATGTCTCTTACTATAAATAAAAGCGATGACTATATCCAACAACAGTCCACACAAACGCAATGATCCTGAGTCTTATGCATGACAATGATGTTTTCTATCATTGAATTCTAAATAAATATTCATATGCGAGTGTGTGGCGATGATATACTGATTTTGTTTCATGGTGATGAACAGTTGAAATGATACAAATAAATATTTTAACGTTTAGCTATTATAAATAAAATAAATTAATATCTTCGGAGTAATATACATCCGTCTTTTATGTCATGTAGAGCTCTCTCTCTCTTTTTGTTTGTTTCTTAAACTCTATCGTTAACGCATTGTCCTTAAGTCGTTTGCCAATTCATTTTTATATCTACTATCTGTCTACCAGTTTTGGTTTCACTTGATAACCTACTTGTGTGTGCTTATAAATTAATTTACAAAGGGGAAGTTTGGTATACTCTCTTTGGGGGGTTGATGGGGTTTTATCTTTTTTTAATTAATTTAGTAGGGTTGGGTTAATCCATAGTGGTTGTAGGCCAGTTCTTGGGCAGTAGCTTGTCCATTACGACTCCAGTCAGAGTGAACAATTTCAGCATTCAATGGGCTTCCGGTGATGTATGCGGTGGTAACATGATCCTTCTTTTTAGCCAAGAGATCCTTGAAGAAGGTGGCACCTATTAAAAAATAATAATTAAATGAATTAGTCAATCAATTTATGGAGCGTTTTCAATTGAGCACTTACCGGCGAAGATGAGAGCCAAGAAACTGATGGCCAAAGCCTTGAGTGAAATGAATTTCACTATCATGAGGAGAACTTTGAAGACGACCACTTTTTTCAGTTTCAAAGCCAAAAGGAGAGGCAATAACATTTTCCTGACCCTCCTGGTGCGGGATTCTAAAAGTGGACAAAATGTATACAGTGAGTGAGACAGCTAAGAAACAACAACAACAAAAAGCTGCATTTTAAAATTTTACAAAAAAAACACAATAAAATGAGATTAGTCGTGTAGGTATCAGAACTAGCATCAAAATTATGCAACAAAAGTAGTAGAAGTAGTAATCGAAAAAAATAAAACCGCAAACAAATTGTATAAAATGGGAGGGCATTGGATGCTTGAAGGTGCTTAGAGTATGACTTACTGTGGGCAAAATGAAAATCTATTTTCCAGATGTCGATTATCTTGTTTTGCATACCCACTCCTCCATCACTCTTTGAGTATCTAATCTGTTTGGATTTTGGATGCTAACAATTGTTTAGAGTGTGCTACCTAAAAGTATGCTTATTTATTGTGCGGAGTAGTTTCTTTCCTCGAAATATGCAACAAAGAAAAATGCATTTATGGTTCGAATCATGGGTTCTGATAAATGCGGCTAATTTTCGAATTTTTCGGAGTTTTCTCCGGAATGTAAATGGTTCTTGGCTCTCTAGCTCTTTACTACTTCAATAGATGCAATCACGTGCTTACGACATGAAATTAATTCAGTGGTTGCTGTAGGTATCTTTAGAAGCACCACTAGTTCCATTAACTTAAAAAAAAACTATGATTGCTTTCAGAGGGACAAAGACTTGGCTGCGGTTGAAATTTGTGATAGTAAAGTTGCGAAGGCTATCGAAGAACAGGTCCAACAATGACTTTATGAAAGGTATGATATTTGCATTCATTAAGTCCACACTCTGAAATAATAAATCCCCATTCTCGAAGTTAAGTCCCATTAGCCTGAGATTCTGTATGTAAAGCTTTCAAGAGTTTAAGTCTGTCCTTTCGGTTTTTTTATTTCTTACAATTATTTAAAGGTAACTTTATGATGCTCCGGAGTGCCGTCAGCTCTAGGACCTTTCAGAGTGAAACGCCTCAATGGACAATAAGGGATTTTCCAACATACAATTACTTTAACAAATGTCAATAGCTTCTCATTCTTTAAAAGTCCTTTTAAATGGAAGTTCATTGTAGTAAGTAACTGCTCACGTATTTCTTAATTCAACACAAGCCTCTTTGGAGTACAAGACGATGGAAGACCACCCAAGAATGGTCCAAAAGTGTGATAATGAGGTATCATCGCATGTGCATTAAAATACTGCGTATGCCACAATTGAACGGTTGCAGTGGCTTCAATCAAAAGCAACTTTCTATGATACTGTGACTTCACAAGTATTCCTCAGGGACGAAAATTGGTGGTTTTTAATCGTCGCTGAATGATCAGTCATTGGAATGTAGAACAACAGTATAAAGTTGTAACCTCAAGGGGTGTTGCCCTAAGATCAAGAAGTGCAATGTGCGTACTAATTCTTATGAGGGTATGCTCCAGTGAACCAACCAGCCTATCTAAGTTACCAATTAGGCCATTGACTGTTTATCCAAGTCATTTATTAAGTTGTTTAGGCATGGGAACATTATCTGTTTTGAGGATGATCGTGGGATTTATTTATAGTCGGAACCAAGGTTAAACAGTTCCAGTAGTAAGCTGTAGTTCTTAACTGAAATAAGTGAGTAAAGCTTGAGATTAGTAGACAAGTAGAAGACCTCTGCCTATAAAAACTGAAGAGACTCCAATTCGGTTGGGATTTGAGAGCCAAAAACGTCAGAGAGCAATAAAATAGGAATAGGTTTAGCAAAAGATTTTTGAATCTTTGTGCGAGAAAAGCATGCTAGGCATTGCAGGAAGCAAGCTGACTTTGCACGTGAAATTGATTGACTGTTTGACAATCTCTTCCTCTGTCAGGGTAAAAACATAGAAAATTTACGATTGAAGCAAGATTGCTAAAGCACACATTTCGTTATTCGCCAAGATGAGGGGTTTCTGGAAACCAATAGGACGAGCCTTTATTTAACTCTTTGTATTGTTGACTCTTTTCGTGACACACAATGAGTATTCGAATCTTATTCAGAATCTTAAAACTACTCAGGCGTTGTTTCACAACCCAAAACTTTCGGGACTATCCGTACTTTCTCGGTCATAGTCTGTCAAAAGTCTGTTTCATCTCTACGATGGCGCAATCATATTTATACACTTTCCCTGCACGAAATCACGTCTCTCAAGATAAAAGAAAACATAAAATGATCAAAATTTAGAAAGTTTCTATCATACGTTCGATGGTGGTGTTACTACCACTACCACTTAACGGAATTTCTCTAAAATGGGTGCGACTGAGACGGTCAATATCCAAACTTAAGAAAAAAAAACAAAACAAAACTTCACTTTACAATTCGAATTCGAAAGTTGTTTTGGAATTTAAGCCAACACAACCAGTCAACAACTTCAACATAACCACTACAACTGCCAATAAAATGATCGTAACTTGACTCTGAGCTCTTGCTTTACTCTCGCAATGAACGTGACCGCCAAACCAAAATTGCTTTATTGCTTTCTCTCTCTCTTCATTTCATTTCCATTGACTGGTTTTTAAGGTCTACGAACTTGAACGATGAGTAGATAGTGTCTTGTGTCGTGCATAGATACATTGTATCTATAAGTTACAGTACATGAAGTTAGTTAACGTACTTTCTTTTCTCCCACTGCCCCAGTTTAACAGTACTCCGAGTTGTAGTCATATGATTGTGCGTCACACTTTTGGTAGTGAATTTGCCGGAAGTTTTGCCATAAATATTGCGGAAGTTAACAAAATCAATCTCCCGTTTGTTACCTTTTTAAAGGGCTGCCAGTAAATCGTATGCGGATTAAGAATACCCGGGAGGAAGATGAAAATAAAAGAACAGGAATGATGAAATGAATTTCCGGCATCACTCTCATAAAACGTGTATCTAAAGCTCATTGCTGAGGAATGGCTTTAATCATAAAGCAGTTAATGTATGGGGAAGTGGAAATCACTGTACTCGTATCATTGTAGTGTTCAAATGGAAACTACAGTTATTATTATTATTCTTCCAGTGATTACTTTTTATACCCTTTATGCCCTCTATGCCAATCTATGACTGTGTGTGTGTCTGTTTGTTTCGAAATGTATTTCTTATTTACCAAAGTAAATAGCGAGGCTTTCTTTCAAGTTTTGGACTTATGAATTTCTTTTTTCTTTTTTTGTTTATGACGAATGGATTTTCTCGAGATCAACTTATTTTGTTGTGAAGAAAAAGAAAGTTCCACTGGATTATGGTTTTCTTATTTAAAGCATCATGACGAGAACGTGATGCTACGCAGATGCTCAAAGATGTGCAACCTGTGCAAATGGGTTGGTCAATTCCATTGAAAGTCGAGTTTTCTATCATAATTTCATAAAAGATGAATAAGGCCAACGAATTTTTGGTCCTAAAATTTAAAATTTTTATCCAAAAAGTTCTTTCTTTCGAATTTTGAAACAATTCGGTTGTTCTATTCGATGAGTTATAAAAAAAAAGTGAAAGTGTACACTCCTTTAAAAGTTTTTGGGTCGATTTTAGTTTTGACCTTAAGACACAATCTGAAGCTTTCTACTAGCATGTGCTAGATAGAATACACGCCCAACTTTCGTCACTTTTTTGGTTTTGAACTCAATTATTTTGGCTTTTTGATTGGAAGCAATCTTGGAACTTGGATTCTTACGGATTTGAGCCAACGTTTAGGAAGCAATTTTGAATTTATTACAGGCTTATGCCAAAAATGTTGTCAAATTAGTTAAAATTCTGATTGTGGTCCGAAATTGGATTTAGATGAAAGTCCAATATTGAAAGCTTAGTTTTTAACATTCGATCAGAATTTTGAAGTTCTGAGTCATCTTTCAATGTCAGAACAAAAGGTCGGAAATGAGACCAACATTTGTCTGCTTTTTGTCAAGGAAAACAGTCAGAGAAAATTTAGAGTATCTCGTTGCCTAGCATCATCTTGCTTCTAGCCAAATGCAAGTTGAACAAATTATTTAGTCAAAATTGGTGTACATAAGATTATTTGAGCTTATTTTCTGATGGTTGCGAATTAAACTTTACTCATTTTAAAGTAAAATTTATGATCAACACGTTGGTAAAAATTATTTAACTTTGTAGAAGATGGAGACATTTTCATTGGAATTCCTTCAGTATAAATCTTTTTTGGCAAAAGTCTGTTAATTTTTTGTAAAAATAATATTTTAAGAAATTACTTTTATAGATGAAGTCGTTGATCAAATTTGTTTAAGACTATTGAACCTTGTAGGCAAATTTTTTGACTTTTCAAATTCATCATGAGATCACCAGCTTTTCGATAATTTGGACAGTGCTGCCAAATAACAAGCTACATCTTTCATAGTACGTGTATCAGTTGACGAATCTAAAGGTGGAAATAGCTGATGTTCTATATTTACAAGAGAACTTTTACAATATTCCAAATTTCCATACATTACTAGAAGACCAGTAGTCAAAACTGATAGTCTGTTTTTCTTTCAGTGTCAAAATTCATTGTGGACCAAAAATGTTAATCGAAATTGAGATCTTGACTACAGTCGTTGAATAATGACAAAATAATACGGCCAAGCACAGTTTACAAGAAAGCAAATGCCTCATGACAAAGTGATGTAGATTTTTTGTAAAAATGTTGAACAAAATTAAGTTTATGTTTACAGAATCCTTGCTCCAGTTTTTAGTAGTAGAATGCCAACACAAAATGTTGCCAAGTATATTTTATTTCGAGTGCCACTATTTGTCATCTTTTTGTATCGAAATTTTGATTAAAACTGCGATCTCGGTTACAGGACCTCTGCTAAGCCCTACAAGTACAATTTATGTGTATTTGTCAATGAAATTTGATTTGAATTGTTATCGAAATATTGGCAAAGTTCCAAAATCCGTTTTTGCATCATGTGCAGACAAATCGTGGAGCAGAGAACAGCTTTGTCAGAATAGAAGGCATCGTTTTTCACTCTTTACTAAGAACTAGATTTAAAACACAATTTTGAATTGAGCAAATCTTCTCAAAATTCTATGCTGACTGACATAAATTATTTTGAGCCTTTGGATAATCAATATTCGTCAGACAACGCAACTTAATGAAGTATGATGTGTCCAAAAACTACACTACAACACTTTCACTCTCACTTGTGCAACAAACAACACAAAATAGTAAGAAAAGAAATTTAAATCCCTCACCCTTACCATCAGCTGAGCGTCCAGCAAATTCATCCTCGCTCTCATCGTCTTCACCGGGGAAGGACAAATTCAATTCATGAGATTCCAAGTAACGTTCAGCACGATCTTCGAATGTTTCACCAGAATTTGAATCACCAAAAGAACGACCATTCTCTACACGTTCGATACGTAATCCTCCGAACAGGGGCAGCGTTGATTCATTGTCAATTTTATTAAGGGCATCGATTAAATCCTTATCACTGTTATCCTGATGTGGTAAGGCAGCAGCGGTGGCACACACAACAGCGAGAAGCACAAATCCGTATTTTGAAAACATTTTGAAATGAAAACACTGTTTTTTTTGTTTGTTTTTTAAAATGAAAAACTAATTTATTGTTAGTTCTGATCACTGAACACTTGACCGGATCGAGTGGACGATTTGCTTTGTGATTGATTAGCTATCGGTCAGGCTATTTATTTACACGAATTTTTCATACACGCTCATCAATGGTAATCTAAAAGCACCTGCCAAATTGTATACGGTATAGTGTGAAACGAAGGAATTTGACTTAAGCGTATGGGTATGAGTGGTGGGGATATACCATCGGTATGGCATCGTACTCTTTGTCCGGATTGTCCATTCGTAATCAAACGCCTTTTTTTTCAATTAGTATTCCTTCTGTGAGGTTCCTATAAAAATATGTTACACTACGTGACACAATTCCTTCCATCATCATCAAACATATGCATGTGTGATGGTTTTAATAAGATGCAATATGCCCTAGGGCGGAATCACTACCATCCACCACCAACCCACCCACCCACACCAATGTAATGTGCGGCCACCAAACTTGGAGGGTTCGCGCGAATGGCCTCCTTCCGTGTCCGTAAACCGTTCGATTTTCATTTTCAATCCAAAACATACATTCTCTGTTGCCGTCATCCGTATTTAAATTCGAACCACGACCCGTAGTGAGCGGAGTTCGGGTCTCCCTCTGTCACACATCATCATCGCCTCTATCCGCGATCCGAAATGGTAATCGAAAGAAAGCCTTTCCATTCGGGGTTATGCCTGTTCCACACGCTTTCGGGGCTCTTTTGCATACACACTCTCGGCTAATATTGGTATCAATCATATTCCTATGGGCCGCCGCCGCCATCATCATCGTCCGACAATTATGGAATTTGTAGCGCGACAATTTATGTCGAAATTAACTTTGCGTTTAAAAACCGCATGTAGAAGCGTACGCCTATTTGGGTTGGGTCCGGTCTCGGTCTCAGTGTCAGTGGTTCAGTTCAGTTTTGGATATTCGACGGATGGATTGGAATTTTTTTTTTTGTTCTCAATATTTTCTATTAAGTATACGGGGGCGGTTGCGAAAGTATTATAGAGTGGACAGTAACAGAGTGAAACAAAGAGAGAGAGACAGAGAGAGGAGGAAATAAATTAAATTGAATTTGTGACCGATTTTTATGATGAAATTGATATTTCAAAACACTTTCTTCTCCAATTTGAATTTAAATGATGAATTTAAGTGATGACAGTCGGTATGAGAACATGGAGGTTACCTTCCAAATTGTATTGAAATTTTAGAATCTTCTCAAATTGAGATCAAGTTAATCGCCAGAATGTCCATAAAAATTGAATTTAGTCCTTGTATTTGCATATTTTTGAATGATTTCCGTTGCGGTTTTCGTTTTCGATTTTTTTTTTCCTTTTTTCCTATTGTGTCTTACGTATGGATTGCAGAAGAAGACGATGCCAGTAATCCAACATGCATATTTAATTTTTAAGTTTAAATTTACCTTTTTTAGCAATTACCTATACCACCTATGTTGCCAAATTGATTCCAAAGAAAATCTGTTGAATAATTAAGCTGAGGGATACTTCCGTTAGAGTTGGGTTTTGCACAAAATTTGCTTAAGTTATGCGAATTGAATATTAGCTATCTTTCTCAAACTACAGATTGATTTGTACCGGAAGAAGACTTTAACGTTGAAAGCTTTGGGCAATTTGTACATTAAAGGCAGGAGCAGAAGTTTATTAAAAATGTTGATGTATTCCAAGGCTAGATTTTTGATTCCGCTTGAGTCACTTAAATGCATTTTCCATTATCCAAAGCTAGCATTTTGTTTCGTGTTAATAAATTAAACCTCCGTCTACTAACACTTCCGCGAATGATCCGATGAAGAATTAGCAAATTTGATTTTTAAAACTTCCTAGAATTGCGGGGAGAAAGCTTAAGTCGTGCGATTGGTAAACTAATTCCTGCAGTATAGCCGCACAAAGTGGATTGGTCGAATTGAAGTAGTTAGTCCGCAAACAACCCCGACCTATTCCAGGGTTACTACTCGTTTCTTATCGAGGTGGGAAAACAATTCAATATATAAATATGCTTTGTACCAAGGCATAAGGAGATATTTCAGGAAACTGTAGGGCAAACGGGCTTTCCACGCAGAGCACCATACTATCGATTCTGTAAGAGAAATAAGAACATACGAATGCCTTTCGTAACCTGTAAATTATTAATTGAGCTGGCTTAAATGGTGAGATCATACAAATTAGGTTGATGTTGTCACAGAATGCTGTTTCGTGGCAAAGCAAGCGACAAGAATTGGTATCTTCTTGAATGATTTTTGTAGAAGTCACATGACTAAGAAGGAGAAAAAGACAACACGAAGAAGTTCTCATACTTGTTTTTAATAACTTAAGTGACGTGGCAAAATCCAAAGCCTCATCATCAACTCCATTCGATTCCCAGAGTAGGACTGTGAAACTTAAGCCTTACGAAGATCACAGCAACTTATCTATTGCATGCCGTCACTCTAAATAAATCTAATTCAAAGCAACCTACCTTAAGAAAGGATTCCCAAGCATTTTTTTGTTAAGGATTTTGGGACAGAGCTGGGAGCGAACGAGCTTTAGGGAAGCTAACAGGAGTGTTAAAAAGAAGACCAACAAAATAATGTCGAAGTAAAGGCTGAAAGTAGAAAGCCTTAATCTATCGGCATGTAAATGTTTGATCCGAACATTAGCTTTATATTATGTATTCACGTTTCACATAGAAGTAAAATGACTCTACTTCAGATGTCAGGACCTATAAGCGGTCTACTAAGAATGACGTTAAAATTATTGCGCTTGGCGACTTTAATGCTAAAATGAGATAAGAATGCAATTTTGGTAGTGTGATCGATATGTTTCCCTTATCAAATCGAGCCCAATTCTTAAAACCACTGACAATATTCAAGCCATTGCAAATGTCGCTTCTGATAAAGAACGCTCCGGATTAATGGAGAGTGCGGGCAAGCATTATGCAGCTTATCAAGAGGCATTCAAGCGATTATCTGGAGAAAGGTAGATGTTGTGGGCTAGACAAAGAGCAAGAGAGAAGTGACAAACATCTTTGTAGATTGATATCTGAAAGTAAAATAATGCACACGAGAAGTTAGAGCAAATGCGACGTACGAAACTGGAAAACGGTAGCCTACAGAGATAAGCAAAAGTACTTCGTAATAGCCATCAGCCAAAAGAAGCTATCTACGTTAAATTTGAACTATAATAGCTCACACTTTCGTTCACTTGACTAACATCAAGTGGCGACTGCAATATCTAACTCAAAACTCAACATGCAAAAGTATATCGCAGAACTCACTAAGTAGTCCGTTAGACTGCTGGGCGAGCTGACACAGATTCGAGCCTAAGTTTAAAACCCAACAGTTTTTCCAAAGCACTACCTTTCGGCAGGCAATGACAAACTTCCTGGAGTATGATCTTTTATGAAAAAGGGCAACTGTCCGGCAAGAAAAACTGTAATTCGTACGAAAAATATAGCACACACAACAGGGATGGGTCCGAAAAACTAAGCCTGGGCCCTCTACGAGCGGTCCTGCCAAAAAATTATGTTTGTATTTTTCATGAGGCAACACATGTCATCAAAGTTCATACCTTACGAGCTACTAGAACTCGATTATCGTGGTGCGAATGACATTTAACGAATGCCATTAAAGTTTAATACATTTGCGGTGTCGTCTTCAAAAAAAGTATGCTTCAATACTCAGTCTAGGTCTGTCCAAAAATTACACTTCACACTAGTTTATTGACTTTGCATCGGTTTCGCATGGATCACTTAAGGATTTTCTATTAGAAATTTCCTTTTTTTACTCCAGAACCCAATTGACGAAATGTAAGTACTGCAAGCTTTAATTCTAGCGTTTGAATTTTGTAAATGCTCGAAGTCGCTATAGAGAAATGTTTAATTGTTTCAATAAAAGGCCAGAAGGCACTAATTCTGGGAAATCTTTTCTACCTACGGCGACCTTTTTCTTTTCCTACAAATGTGGAAAATGTTGTAATCCTTAGCCAGATCAAGGTAATGGGTCTTGAAAGAATCTCGGAATCGTGCTTATGGGTGAATGGTTTCTCTGTATATGAATCCGCTATCGTATTGTTTTTGCCTACTTTGAACTACGGCAGGACATTCGCACAAGATGTGTATCACAGTGTCTTGATGTTCCCAGCAAAGAAGGCACATATCTGTAGGACTTAAGTCTGTTTGGGGCTAAGCATCATGCTTGCTTAATGAAAGTATTTCTTGACTTCTCCCGCCGTTTTGAGGAATTTATGAACTTTTATTTTGAGAGCTTCTTCCTATGAGTTGAGCTCCAACCGAATTTGACTGGTGGATAAGCCACAGAAGGGAAGTGGATTGATGTTTTCACAGCAAAACTTTCATTTACTGCAGGGATCCCAACAAACATGTACAAAATCCTTGGGTCAAAGTTGCCTGGTCAATGGCTGACCAAGATTCTTTAATTTTCCCAACCAATATTTAAATTATTAACCATTTTGGTGCACTCTGTCAATGTTTTCATTATAACGAGATGTTTATCCTTAATGTGGCGTTCCATGACTTGTAATTGGTTCAATAGAAAATGACAAATTCAAACTTTGCAACAAACTGTGCAGGTTTGTGCCCGATGGGGGAAAATAAAAAGAGAAACGAGTAAAATATTGTAGAAGATTCTCCAATCACTGCACCCACCAAACCAGGTGTCTGACTAGTAGTGCAATGGGCCGAAATCAAGTCTAAGTACCCTGGGATTATGAAAACAAAATAACAACTTTTAGAATGCATTCCATTGCAAATCATTCAGTAGAAATGGTTCAATTAAGTTTGTAAAATTTGCTGAAAAACCACAATTGGTCCACCTAGCCTAAAACCCAATTAATTATGTAGTGTTTAGTGGAAGTAGGCTTCCAAAAATTGTTGAATTCCACACAAAGGAAGGTAAATATTTAATTTCAAATTAATATTTCACATTTGAAAGAGTACTTTCAAAAGCCACAAACCTTTCTGGTTCATTTGAAAATCATCACAGTTTCAATATTGATTTCAAATTACATCAGATAGACCTAGGAGTGCATTCAATGAATGATATACAAATACCTGCCGGGGCTATGAACCCATCTTCGAAAGTCTGCCAACACGTGCCGCTCCATAAATAAATTCAACATCATTCAGTGTTATTGGACATTTGTTTTATTTTTCGGTCTTTTTTTTGTACAATAAATTAACAAATAATAATTTGCAATAACATTTGCATTGAGTCATAATAATATAAAAAAAACAAATGAAGTGTTTGCAAATAAATTAATTATTGTAATTAACTAGAAACACACAGGTGACACACAACGGTACCGACCCCACATTGAAATGGCTACGATATTATTGTTTACAATTTTCTTCTCGATCTCGAATTAAATAAATTACACTTACATACTAGAAAACAAAAGGCACAACTCTAGATACGGACATAGTAGGCAGCACTCTATTGAGCTGGTACCTGTCCTTGATAGGCGAGTTCTTGTGAATCGCCATCATCATCACCCATGCTACGGGCATATGGATACGATGAACCGCCCGATGACCAACCCTGTTGAGCAGGTTGTTGCCATCCGGAGCTGCCCAAAGCAGCGCTACCCAGACCAGCACCAGCACCACCACCCAATTTACCACCGAACAGTTTGGTCGCACTGACAAGCAAGGCCAAAACGAATGCAATCTTAGCGACGATAATGGCCTTGGTGGCGAGCAGGGCCAAACCACCCAACAACAGCGGCACCAGAGCGAACAACTTAGCACCGACGGCCAAGATCAATGGTCCCATCAGTTTCTTCATCTTACCACGACCTAGAAAGGTATCCACATGTGAATTAGATGGAAAACCGCTTTGCGGAAAACTCGTTATAGTATTACCTTCTTCGATGGCGCGGGCAACCTGTTGTGTAGTCTCACTGGGCACCTTGACTTCTAAGTTGTGCGAACCAAAGAAATCGGCAATCGATTGCATAGCCATATCCATAAGACGTCCATTCCTATCCTCTGCGGCGGCTGGCAGCTCAGTCATGATGTCATTTTCGGACAGCGCCTTACCGCTGCGAACCACTGGAACAGCTGGATCTCTGTGTGTGAAGAGAAGAAGAAAATATTGTTTTATGAATGAACTCTCGTCGCAATTTGCAAATAGAAAGGGGAATTTGTTTTTGTTTTTATTTTTTCTCGTGAATGGTGCGACTGATGCAATCCAATGCATCATCATGAGTGTGTATCTATCCACATAACTGGTTCTATGCACGTTCATATCACTTTGTATCTGTATCATCACAGTTTCGCAGATAAATTTTCACTTTTCGCACATAAAAATGTCCACACACCTCATGTGATGCAATTTTCACTAACAAACCAATAGACACAATATATATTTTGTATATTTCGCACCTTGTGAATGTAATTCCATTAACAAGAACGATGTTGTTACTCCTGGCGGCACGATTCAATGCTGTAATCCCTTTGACCGCTAGACATGTTGTAATATCTTCACTTTCGAAACAGGATCCTAGGTATTTGGCCGCCCTTGAGAGGGTGCCTTCACTTTCGATCTTATTATCGGTAACACTTGGGGCAGCCAAAGCTGCAGCAAATAGCATAACGGACACAACGAACACTTTCATTTTGAATATTGTTTTGGATTAAATTTCCTTTTTTTTGTTTTTTGTTTTTTAATTAACAAATTTTGTTATTTTACCGCACGACGACACTACAACACTGCGCTATGTGATGTATCACTAGTGAGATGTGAGAATGATTTGATGTACTTGTCCGGACACTGGCACCCTTTTATACCACTTTAAAAGTCGCTTTTCGGATATAGTGTGGCGCGCCGATTGCAGGCAACTCATAAGCAGCAGCACGACGTATCTCACAACGATCGTGGTTACGTATACGCCTAGTTGCCCCCGTATGCCTCGGCCCCCCCACCACTGCATATACCAAAGAGTTGCATACTCTGCTCCAATCTACCATCCCTCATTGCTTGCGCTTACTGTTTACGATTGTAAGACGAAGCGCACACCAACAGGAGGGGGATACAAAGCGACCGTTTTTCGTCAATATTTACTCTCGCGAAAAATACACAAAAAAAAAATTTGTAAGCTACAAACGAAACGAAAAAAAAAATCCACAGATACTTCTCTCAGATACTTAACGTACTCTTTGCTGGTTAACTCTTTTGCTCAAGCAACCATCAACCCGGTGCGTATGTGGAAGTACCGCAGAGAGGAACAGAGATAGAGCGCGAAAAACAGACGTAAAACGAAAATAAATCGTAACAAAATACCAAAAACGAAAAAAAAAAAAAAAACCTCGGCTTAAACCATCAGAGACACGCAGACCACTCTCTTATCGAAGTGGTCGCGTTTTTTTACATCTTCGTTCCATTAACAGAGCACACATGCTCGGCCTGGCCGCTTGCCAGACACCACTCTCACTCATTTGCTCCCGGAGAAGCGCTTTGAGCTACACATTCATAGCCAGACGAGTCCACATATGTGGTCATTTTCTTGGCGGTCGAAAAGAAAAGTGCCCGCGGTCGGTGGGTAATAAGCCACAAGAAGCATACGAGATGGTACTTAACATCGAGAGAGTTGACACTTTGAATTGCACGCTGTGCACCAGAAGTCAGGGCGGAGCTCTACTTACTTACGACATGGATTTCGGGAGAAAAAATTTAAAAAAATAAACTGGACATTCCGGATTGTGAAAGAGAAAGATGTGGTTCGGTCATAAAGTGCGATTCCTGTTAATTTAAGTCACTTTTTGGCCAGTTAACGATGGTCAGCTGTTGATTATCTTGAGTTGATGTAGACTCCATGACTCCTTGATCCAAGAAAGACACAGAACGACGTGCAAGTGTAGTTTTTTGTAAATTTCTAAAGAAACATCATACTTCTCTGACACCTCATGATGGAACGAACATATTTTGTGCCAAATTTTACGTAACCAAAGCCAGGCATGAAACCCCAATTCACGGAAGAACATCACGCACTTGTCTTTGTTGACAGCTGTTAATGTATGAAGCATGTTTCTATAGTAATTAGCGCTGAACGTATCTTTGGGCACACGGTAACACTTAATAGATTAGTGTGTTACCGAATAAATAATGACTTGAAACACGAGCTATAAATGCAAGTGATTAATTAATGTCTTTATTGAATTACGATTTAAATTATTCATGAGTGTGGTCTTTGCATCATTGGTCTATTTCCTAAACTTTGCACATTCTGTTTGAGATACAGAATGTGTTCCATTTGTTGGTTTTGCACAAATGTAACTAAGCTTCAATGTGGAACTAAGTTCTCAATGAATCTAGAGAACTTAGAAAAATTCTTTTGCAATGGATCTACAATGAATCTCAGTTGTGCAGTTCATTACTCCGCTCATTCCTCTTCGTGATACTCAACTAGCCAAATTCAACCCGAAAAATGCTGGATGAATCCAGATTTTTAAATACTTATTAACATAAATGTGTGTGTGGTTAGTGCGTTGGACTGCTAAGCGAGGGGACACAGGTTTGATCCTCAAGATAACCAAACGTTTTTTGCGGCATACACTTCTTCGCAGGTATGATAAACCTGCGATGAAAAAGCTTCTTAATCCGTCGTTCGGAATCCTACTTATATTATAAAAGTGAAACGTTGTTTGTTTGTTTGTTTGTTCCTCTGTAACATGAAAACTACGGAACCAATCAACTTCAAATTTTGCACACAGAGTGGCTGTACCTCGGGTCACAGTATAAGTACCTTTTGGTTATTAAAGTGTAAGACGTCCTAAGCCACATTTAAATAAAAATGTAACTAACTATATAGAGTAGCACTTTTCTCTTGTCTGCAATAAAACTGAAGGTCCCTTTTAATCTTGTGAACAGATATAACACGCACAACATGAATGATTGCGAGAAGCTTGGCCCTGGCTATCTAAGAGCTGTCGCGTGACGAAACTGCAGAATGCATTCCGAGAGTATTGTCATGAAAGGTTTCTATATTTACTGTTCGAAGTCGGCAATAAAACCACGGAATGGCTTTGCTTTTGTCAGTGCTTACTTCATGAACAAATTAATTCGCAATCTCAATTATCCTAAAATCTTTAACAATAGCTTGGTTAGTACATGTAATGATCTTGAGATCTGTTGCGTAACTGAGAGACCCGCTTCGATGCCTTACTATCCCTTTGCAAGACACATAAGAATTAAACTTTGGTGGGTGCTCGGATGCAAGGGTATTAAGAGAAATACGATTGCGGACGAGCTAGCTCAGGCCCATGGCCTTTCTGTGGTTTCAAGGTAAACAGCGCACAGCCTATTGCAAACGTTTCTGGGCTCGGGTAATCCTAAATGGAGGATATCAGAAGACTTATGTTCATATTTCCTTTCAGTCTTCGCCTGAATCTTCACATCTTTACAAATTAAATCATTCTGTCTAGTGATGCAGTGTGCAGACTCTGTTTAGAAAAGAAGGATATTATCGAGCATATTTTTTGGGAGTACCCTTAACAAAGAAGTTCTCTACCAATATTCATACGATCGATTTTTCTTCTCTTTCTGACAGTTGTTAGGTCGGTCCATAATCCTCCCTCGCTTTTAGTTGAGCTCAATATACTATTACTATTCCCAAAAAGTTTTCCCAACTTACCTACACCGAATCAAGATCGCTTAGATGAAGTGAAAACAATCTCATTTTGATAATCCCAACCGATGAAGGTCAGTAAAAGTAAATTCAAAACAAAACTAACCACCTACAACCTTAAATGATGGTTTAATTTTTTTGAGACATTTCCGACTAATGGAACCAATTAGCTTAAGACAAAAATGTACACGAGTTAAGTTTAACTAGTGACCACAATCGTTCCCATGAAATCACCATGAAGGCATGCCAGGTAAACCAAAAAGCAAAAGCTAATAGCTTCATCTCACTTTGTTGGCTAATGTGCTCGTTTGTGGAATTTTCTGTGTCACTTAACTGAGATCGGTTAACAATTTCTCCCAAATGCTTGACAAGCCTTTGACAGTAAAAATAAAAACAGTCCCAACAAAACAACAAAAAAAAAACGAAACATGTTCACTTTTATAACTGCCTTGAGAAAGAGCAAAAGCAAAAAAAAAAGAAACGAAACAAATCAGAATCCGTCCATCCGTCCATCTGTCGTCATTCGTTCGTCAGTAGTAAGTTTTCATTTTCAACCGCTAAAAGCCTGAAATCCATTTCATGTCTTCTGTGTCCGTCTGTCACACCTCAAAAGTGACATCAAACCCAGTGAGACGCACACACAAACACATTGACGATAGTAGAAAATTTGTTTTATTGTGGCCTGAGCTGTCGTAAATTCCAAAATGTTCGCCAAGAATCGCACGACGACCACGATGGTTGCCATTAGCATGCCAAATAGATTCATATGAGCAGCGTTTTGGCACGCATTCCTATTTATGACTCGGAAGACAAAAATCACGAAGGAACAATGCTCACGAACTAGATCATAGAAGTGCAACTCAAGTGTACCCAACCCAATTGGGTCAGACACTCAGATACGACTTCCTGTTGGCCTTTCCATGTCACGCCACCCATGAGGATCATGTAATCCGATGGTTACTGAAATTGGACAGAAAAATGAGAAATTCGCATTCAGACATTGCGTCGAGAATATCCGTGTCATTACACCGATAACCGGTGAGGCAGTGCTCCGGTTTAACAAAGTGCACTCCATCACCATGGATAGTTACATAACTTTCACTTAATCCAAAGTGGACACACACTGGAGCTGGTATGTATAGGTATGCATCACCATCAACACCGTGAACCGACTGCACTGTCTGCAATGTCGGCAAATCGTATCCGTAAGATATTACATGAAATTTCACCAAACAAAAGTTTTTTGATTGATGATGATGATATCGGACGAACGAACGTGACATGAATGTGAGGTGCAAGGCTTACTGTGTGCATGTGAATTTGGTGGAAGCATAATGAAAACTGATTTTGCAACCGGAAATTTAATTAAACGCAGAGTCCTGAAAAGTCAAAGCAGGAGAGACGGTGTGGATATAAAACTAAGTTCGGACGTTTCCTTGAGTATACATGAGATTATTTTAAAATCTTTAGCTTGGATTATAGCAGTGTTCTCGATTTAAAATGCACTGGAATTATTTTCTATTCTAAGGAAGCAGTTAGTACATGGGGTCTTAAGAGGGACACGAGCTAGCTCTATTGTCGTCGTGACCAGATTTTTTCGAACATAAGTCGCTTTTAGAAATTAGAACTCATGGGCATTGTTCATTTTCTACTTACAGACGACGAAGACAACCTAAGGACCCTTAAGGTACTTTTAGCTGTTCTACTCATGCTTAATCTTATGGATCCACCAACCCTGCACTTTGTACCGAGGCTAGGTTAAAAAGATAGGATTTCTTCTCAAGTAACTTAAACAACAAAATAGTACGATTAAAAGCATATCCCTGTTGAAGTTGAAGTGAATAACTAAAGTGACCGCTGGTTAAATTTGTTTATGGCTTTTAGTAGTTAAGGTCAAAGGAAGGGACAGGACCAATAAAGTATCTATCGGCACAGGTCTTGGCGAACGAGTCAGCTGTTTTATATCGCACATTGATTTGATTTTATTCCACCATAGCTGAGGAGGTCACCCTGAGTGCCTTAAGGGTGGTCTGACTAAAAGAAGGTTTGTTGATTATTTTAGCTTCGCAAAGCAAGGTTCAACTCCCGCAATGGTTTACGGTCAACATTTCTGGAGCAATATGCTATATTCGATTCAAAAAATACTTCTTACTTACAGTTCGGGTTAGGATTCGACCAACAAGTCTCGCCAGTTTGTCCGGTCCTTAGCTAACCCCCTCCAGTTGCCAACTTAGGCGACGTCTTCCTCTCCTGCATTATCCCTTCGTTTAGGTTCGAAGACTTTACGGACCATTCCATTCCATGTCAATTCGCTCTACATGTCCTACCCATCTCAAGCGACCAATGCGCTGTTTATTGATTAGGTCGATGTCGCTGTACAGCTCGTAAGTCCTCTAATTGGGACATCGTTACAAATGCCTATACATAACTAGGTCAATAGGTCTTTGAGCCATCAGTGTGAAATCAATAATTAGAAACACATTTAAACTATATCGTGTGCCGGTTGGCATCATGCAAATTGACCCTAACAAGCACACACCTCTTAAAGTGGAGTATCATGCAATAGCGGTCAATATTGCACACTTCGCCCAAGTCTTTTTCACTCCTCTCGGGTGCACTCTATTATATCATCTACCTACGGGCATAACGTAATCCGCACATTTCAAAATCGCTCAAAACTCTTTCTCGCCTCCAAAATTAAAACAAAAGAAAGGTCTTGCGTGCAGCAACCCTTTTCATCGGTCAGCTAATTAAAAATTCATGAGTCGACCTATAACAAATTGCCCACGAAAGAAACGCACACAAAATCCAAAATCGAAAAATCATAAAACTTGTGTAATCCAATAAAGCGACCATACCCGAAACCCCCGAAACGAAACTTAAAGACCATCTCACGACTGTTCGCAAAGATCGAAGAAGAAAGTATTTCCCTCGACGTCACCGTTGTTACATGATGGTGATGAAGCGATGATAGTTAGACACTAAGTCATGCTGAAATCGTTTAAATTTAACGTGCCAAGTGCAATTTGTAATTAGCACCGGGGAGCGAGTGCACCAAGCGTTCATTGAATTCAGATCTGTCATGCCTGCGCGCAATGAAAGTGTCCCACTACTAGATGATGAAAGACTCTGAGCGCTCGCAAAGATTTGCCTAAGCCAAACATTATAAATAGACCTTCAGAGTTAATGGCACATAATTGGTTTTATGCTTCACTGACGCTTTGTATGGACAGGCTACGGCGGCGGCGAATAAATAATAAAAGCGACCACAAAATGGCTTTTACGAGAGACCAGCCGGAGCGCATTATTTTCGGAGCAATTTCATATGAATGTGCTTGGGGTTTTGTAAATTACTTAATTTATTTATTTTTTTTTTAATTCTTTTTTTTTAAATTTACGTAGTTTCTATGCATTTGGAGAAAGCTTATAGCGGACGGTAAATTGAGGGGAAAATACGCACGTAGCACGCAAGTGTGTATGAGCTGGTGTTGAATTATGCACAGGCATTGACGTTTTTGGGACATAAAAGGTAAAATGTCTAAAGATAACAAGTAGGACGGATGGTGATCGTAAAAATATTGCAATCAGCATCGGTTTTCCAATTGATGAAATTTTGGTTGAAGTCTCTCTAACACTAAGAGAATCAAAGGAAAAACTAAGACTCTACCTGAGACTCAAGAGACTATGAAGGAGTTCTTCTAGATATAAAGGACGATGAAGTCTTTAGCCAAACTAAATGCCAAGTGTATTGTATAATTCTTTGTTTGGTACTCCGGTGCTTATTGGCGGTGCGTCTGCTCTGACACCACAAAATTGTTTTAATTTTCAATGCATCCTTAGAACTCGTAACAACTTCCAGTTGAAGATTTCGGCGTTTACATTCGCCAATTTACCGATATTGTCAAAAATAAGAACTACCAAGTTATAGACAGTCGAACAAGTGTAACTATGGCGGATGACAGGATGTTTGGAAGTGCCCGGGACCGAAAAGAATTGAAGGCTGTTATACCTTAGCCACCCATCTGGAGCTCGTAAGTATTTATGTATGAAAGTAAGAACCGGTGTCTTTGAGATACCCTGAGAGTGTGGGTAGGGAATCGATGAAAAACATAACTATTCGACGACAAAAATGGCAGTGAATTGTAGACACATTTGAAAAAAGTTGACAGTCTTATACCTAACTATGCGATGCAATAGATCCTGGTAACCCAAGATGAAAGAGTCCTATGGCTCTATACAGCGATTGTAAGACATTCCTTAGCATATGCGTCGGTTGTATGGTGAAATAAGCTTTTACGCAAAAGCGTGACTGCTATGTTCACTAAACTCCAAAAAACGGTTTGTCTCGGCTGCACCGGGGCTTTCCGCAGCACACCTGGCTCTGCTCTAGATGCAATCCTTAAATTACCACTCCTTGATGTTTACATCATTGGCGAAACAATCAGAGCCAAAAGAAGTGGTTTTTGGTTTAACACGCACTGGAGTTTGGATGACCTTGCGCGAGGAATATCTTTTGACTCAAATCTTATGGATATGCCATTTGACGCAATGGTTCCGGAATTAAGACTACTGTGTAGATTTACGGTCGACTTTCCCTGTGCACAGGAGTGGTTTTCACGACTTTCTGAGCCGGATAAGGAATGTTGTCGAATTTTCACAGATGGCTCCAAGACCAGTGAAGGCTCAGGTGCTGGAGTCTTTGTGGAAAGCGACAACATTAGACTGCACTATTTATGCATCTGTCTTCCAAGCGGAGATTTTGCAATACTTATGACTGCGAACTATATTGTGAAAGACCAGTGGAGGGAACGGAGTATCTGCGTCTGTAGCGACAGTCAGGCTCCGCTTAAGGCCTTGCTCAATCCTCTTACTAGATCCAAAATAGTTCGGGAATGTAGGTCTAGTTTGAATTCGGTTGGAAGACTGAATTTGCTAAGACTTGTCTGGGTCCCTGGACACAGCGGGATTACCGGAAATGAGGTCTCCGATGAGCTTGCCAGGCAAGGTTCAGAAGAGAACTTCTCCGGCCCTGAACCCACGTTAGGTTTGTCCGCATCTTCGGTTAGGGCTTCTATCGATGGTTGGGTTTCTAGCAAACACAACTGTAGATGGCATGACTCTCCAGGATGCAGGCAGGCTAAACAGATCCTTCGCGACGTCTGCAAGAAATCCGCGGCATTCTTGCTGTCTCTCAGCAGAAAAGACTGCAGACAACTTATTGGCGTTATTACGGGAAATTTCTCCTTTGCCAAACACCTCAACGTGTTAGGTTTAAGTGATACCACTGTCTGTGAGGCTTGTGGAGAGGGCGACGACACTACAGAATATTTCCTGTGTGATTGTCCTGCCTTTGCTCGTATCAGGTGGCCGATTTTTGGGGCTGATGTGATGAATGCCGGTAACCCAAGCTCCTTATCACTGACGCTCTTACTCGACTACAATGGACCTGTTTTTGCGTCTGAGTGCTCCAGAGTGGTGTTCCAACACCCCGACAGAAAAAAAAAAAAAAACCCAATATGGTAGGTTAGCGGGTCGACCACGAAATGCATAGCGAAGGAAAATTCCTGTCATAGCAACAAATTTCACAAGATGGCACATAAGAGGAGCTTTCTGATTTACAGCGGGAGACATGATATAAGAAAAAAGACGCCATGAGTTGTATAAACTTTCGACAAACTTGTCAAAGATAAAATTTCTTTAAAACAGCATTTGCATTTGCAACATATCTGTCAGAGAGATTACGATAGATAGCCGCTGGATTATGGATGATCCACACCCAACCCGATTACTTTGCATTGCGTTGGATTCAGATTATCTAATAATGTTGCGCGACATTTCCAAAGAAAATGCAAATAAACAGGTGAATCATTTCGCCCACCGTAACGTGGGAATAAATCTCAAAATTAAGACCCCTTATCTTGCCCAACATCGCCACCAGCAATTGCGTGATATCTCTCATCAAAATCACTTAAATTACCTTAATTGTTTACAAATTAAATAAATACTCGTACACTTCGTGATTCCAAGCAAATATGCCCGTAAACCATGGAGCATATTTGCATCTTTCATCTACATTTCGTAATGTGCTTAACGCCAAAGCGTGTGCTACTTTAATCAAAAAAAGAAAACTAATCCCAATAAAACACGCTTATTTGGATTTTACTTTCATTTTCAAAATCCACGTAGAAATTGCCGGTGATAACGATCACAATCTGCACAATTAATTTGTTAGCCATTCCGATACCCATCTCTTTGACTGCGTAACCAATTTCTATCCGCCGAAGGTGTGTGCGTTTGTCCACATGCGGATGGTGTACTCTAAATAATTGTTACAGCAACACTTTTTCACATGTGAAGTGCGTACATTATCCATTACTCTTCCGAAATTCGGTGGAGAATTTTAAACGACAACAACGCATTCACAGGGCCCTGCCGGCCGCGTCGATAATGACGCGAGAGGGCCCAGTGAAAGTTCGGCAATTACCCCAAAGAGGTGAACTGGACTGATCATCCCATACAAAATCACATAAACCCGTGCGTATGTGGCTATGTACTTACCGCTGCTGCTTGGAAGGAACAAACAATGACTGCAAATAGCCGAAGAAAAACTCCAACGGTACGTCTACAATTAACATAAACATAAAAGCGATTACTTAACATTTTTGTGTCATCGGTTTCACTTTCCTTGGAGCGAAGACAACAAAAAGATGATGATGGCGATGTCAACGATAGTGCTACAACCGCGGACCGAAAAGTGACATTACTATCGTACTCATCGTTGTCGTTGCCATTGTCGTGTACATCCATGAGATCTTCTCTGCTGAACCAGAATTATCTGCATCTCTTTGTTTGCTTGTTTCATGATCATCGCCATGACAGTGGTTGGATGGTGATATCATGGTGGTCCCGCTTACGACACCGGCAGACATTTGACCAACATTCTCAGTTAAAGTCATCGTCTTCAATATGAATTTTTGATCAAAGAAAAATGGTCATCTAGTGATGTAATTAGCAATGCAAATGGATTGATCGCATCGTTTAGCGATCAAAGAATTTCACCTGCCTGCCGACCATAACACGTGCTAGTGTGAAGAGGTATTTAGCATTTCTAGTTGGATGTCTACCTTTAGATACTATTTTAGGTATGTTTGCCATTTTTTTTATTTTTTTTCATTTGAATGAGTATCTCTTGTTCATTCATAAAAATACTCAATGGATGCGATGTGTGATGAGAGAGATACATGCTCGTCTTGTCAGTTTGTTGGGGCATAAGCATGGGTTGGGCCCATTCTCATCATCGGCTCGACAACAACGGTCAGTACGCTTTCTCATTGGATCAATATTGGCTTTTCTCATTTGCACAAATGAAAAGAAAATCAATTTCACCTTTTGGAATTTCTGCGTAACCCAAATACGCATTATCTTTGCGTCGTCGTCGTTGTCACTGTTATTGTTGGTTTTAAGCGCTAAAACGTCCAAAACAACACTAGTAACAAAATGAGTAGGTATACGAAATTGGAATGAAAACGAAATGAAAATAAGGTTTGTTTTGCTTGAAACAAATTTGGAAGACAATACAGATTCAGATTCAACGTAATGGAATGTTGAGCAATTTAAATATTTTGTAGGATTTCTTTTTGTGAGCAAAATTCATGCGAAATATTTGATGAAAGAAACGATGGAATGATGATTATTGAGGTGGCACAAGGAAAACTTAATGCTGTGCACAACAAAGTCCTACGATGGTTATTTAGGGGGACCTGTTTCACCCTGCACTAATGGGATAACTGAAGGTTAGTTGCAATCATCAGAAAAACTACAGAGTTCCACGGTGTTGCAATTCCAAAAACAAGAACTAATATCGCGTCTTACGGAAATAACTAAAAGTTGCCTGTAGCTGTATCACTCCAAACTGGTGACTAATAAATCCATTAAATGTATCTGCGTTATATATTTTTCATATTGAAACCCATTAAAAAGTCCAGATTCGTATATATAGGCACATATTTCCTGAAGATAATTGAAGCATTATTTTCTTCAGCTCAGCAAAGCGGAAGTTCTGAGCACACTTATGATGTTGACAGCATCGACGATTTAATCAGCTCGAATGTTGCTGAAGGCTCCCTTGATGTTATGAAATGTCTTCTAAAAATCCATTTTTGAATTTTTGAAGAACGTTTTTAGCTGAAGAAAAAAGTCAAGCTTCTTGATCTAAGGAAGCTTTGAAAAGTGTTCTTGTAATCTTGTGAACTTTTGAAAGATGTGTAGCGAAGATACTAGTCCTAGGAATCGAAATGTTACTAAACTGCGAATTCAATATTTTTCAAACAGACATCTGAGGGGATTTATAAAAATAATTTTACAGAATAGGTTAGGTAAGGTTAGGTAGATATGTGTCCTGAGGAATTAACTTAGGCTCAGAGCTCATAGTGATGCCTATAGAATTCTTTTTGGGGAGAAGTTTACCAATATAACCATTTTAAGTTATTTAAAAAGGATAGGAGTCGACGTAAGGGGGTTTGACTTAGAATAGCTCTGTATAGTGGCAGAGGGTAGAGGAGGTGGATTGTAGTGTCATCCCCCTTCCCATCTCTACAACTTCTGGAAAAAAAAATCATTGACGCTAGTCTTTTCGCGTGTTGTCTTATTAGGCAGTGGGCTGTAATGATCCAGTGATGGTGCGAATTTTTGCTTTGTTAAGTATTGCCCAGGACACTTGGTCTTTGTGGAGTTAGACTTTACACAGAAACTGGACCAGGAGCTACGTTACCTTTTCCCATTCTACCTTTGTAGATCTCTCAGTCTGTGTCTAGCCTAGTGTTTTTTGCAATGAAGACTGGAGACGATTTTTTGGCAACAGGAGTAAGCAAGTTTTAGGAAATGCTATGTTTAGGGCGGAAGTTAGAACTTTGTTTAGTCTATCTTGTAAATAAGTGCTGCAGTTGGATAGGTTAGAATGAGTATTACTATGCTTTTCAAAATACATTTTATTTTGTAGTGGATTTTTCGGAGGACTACGAAGTGGCCTGAGTTAGAGGAGTAAGTCAGGAACAATGATAAAGTTTCTAGTCGGCTTTCAATATTGAAAATACAGACTACTAGGTTAAGTCTTCTAAGTTTTAAAAGTTCAATATATCACAGGAATAGGTGTCTGTACAAGCTTGGAAAGTAGGTAGAAGTGATTGTCTGGAAAGGTCCTTCCAAAAAACACAATTAGCGCGGATGCGCCGTTTTGTTACCACAATTTACGTGGCCTGGATGTTGATGGGTGTGGCTAACAGCGTTGTCTATCCTGTGGAGTTCAGAAAGATAAAAATGTTGCGGAATTTAATGTCACAAATCTCTGATAATTCCTTAAAAAATGGTTTGCCAAGTGTGCGATGCCTGGTTCTGGCTAGTGCTTCGCAGTCACAGAAAAAGTGGAATATGGTCTCCATTTCGTGTTGTTGAGGGTTGAACGGAATGCCTAACTTGGCAGTGTGTAAGCCAATTAACCGAGATTTTTGCTGTCTTAGTGCGAATTCTGTTGATTAAGTCATTCGGTGTCTGTACGACCCCATACCCTCAACTTCAGTAGATTAGACAGATGGTGATAGTTCATGATCAACAACTGGGAACACTTTATAGCTCGGTTGCCTACTTAAAAGCGAATAAAATCAAATCACTGGTTCAACTAATGAAGTCATAAATACAAGTTTGTAGACCTCAGGTTTTTTGATGCAAACACACTGCATAATAGTACCTCTTTCCTCGAAGTCGTAAAATCGTTATGTACACCCTCTTGCAACTTCCATTATCACTTAATCTCTGAGAATTCTTGGGAGCCATAACCATTCTATTGTATCTCAGAAGTCAAAAGATTCGTTAAAATTTCGATTGTTAATCGATTGGGCTGTCTTATCATCTCAAACACAAGAATAAAGATACAAATTCAACTAATTCGTGAACGCAGACGTAAAAAGATAAATCAAAATCGGTTAACAAAAAAGAGAAGTAGTTTCATACTTCTGTGTTGTACTCATTCTTTCTGCCGCAATCACTGAGGTAGGCTTATTCTATTGTCAGTGAACTTTCGAATTTTTATTTTTTTTTTACGATATTTGTATAAATAATTGCGAGCCGAGCAGTTAAGTTTGGAATAAAAGGGAAAGTTTAACACAGTAATAGATGGTAATTAATTTGGTAGCAGATTTTTGTGTGTGCAATAAAAATTTGGATTTAATTGATTGCATAATGTCGTCGTCTTTTTAGTTCGATGATGAGTGCGTTTTTTTTTTTTGTGATACATTTCAAACTATAAAGGGTTTCACTTTAAGACTACATTTTTTTTTTATGTTCTTATGGTTCCATTTTAATAAGTAAACTTGCTTTGACGAAGTATGTAGTTAAATTGACGGGAATGTAGAGATTATCGCATTTATGACTTTAAACTGGTTGTCTTTTTAGGAATGAACTTAATTTAATTTAATTTTTATACTCACGTCTCGTTGAATTCGAAAGATAAATAAAATTAGAGCATCAGATATAAAAGATAATCTTGCCGGAGGTTTGTTGTCGGAAGTCAGTTAGTTACTACTCGATTGGAGAATATATAAATACAAGTAGGACAGAAGGATGGCCCAGTTTTATGTAACTCTTAAGAGTCTAGGCATATGTAAATTGTGACATGTGTTTTTTGGGCCGACGGAGACCGGAAATGTAGTAACAATGAATATCATTCATTACCGCATCATAATAGCGCAGTTCTTGTGGCTTCAATTGAAGGTCCATACCTTGACGATTTGTAGTTTCAGCAAGACCTAGTTCACTGCGAGAGAAACAATTGACTTATTGCGGCAACAATTTTCAGAGTTCGACAAGGAATTGTCTTATTGTTACTAGATATACACTCGAGGCATGTTTCAAGAAGGAGATACCATTTTAGCCTATGTTCGTGGACGATACGGCTATACTGGCAACAGAAAATTCAATCGAGTCAGTACCTAACTGAAATGTTCGGAAAAATTGGTTATACATACTTATATCTTAGAATGACGTCAAAATTAAATGGGAGCAGTACCAGTATATACGTTTAAAAAAACAGCAACGTGATTCACACAAATGTATTGACCGCTTGGAAGGTTGCATTTTAATAAGCAAGCGCTTAAACGTATACGGATGTATGGTATACAACTTTGAGGTTGTTTCAAACTAGGCAGCAGAAAAATTATACAATCTCTTCAAAACAAAGTCCACAGAGTCTAAACAGAATAACTGTGTAGGCTCCAGTTATATAAGAAAAACATTGGTATCCACAGAGACCTGCGAATAGCTACTTTCGATGACGAAAAAACTAACTTTACATGTAATCTCCGTATTCGCCTTCGTGGTCATTGCAATTGCAATAACCCCCTACTCCAAACTCTAGACATGCTTAAATTTCTGCGTTGGGTACAAAGAACAAAACCATTCAATTTAACGCAATAAGGAGTATGGGCTTGAAATGAGAGTACCAGAAGGTGCTTTCGTCTTTAGAATACGAATGTCACTTAGTTGAAGTAAACAAGAAGAAGGAAAGCGATTTTTGGTAATTAAGAATCTCACACTACTATGAGCACGCGCTGCTGGTCCTCATGGTATCAATGAAGATTTTCTCATCAAAGCCTTGTCTAGCAAGCTCAACAGGGATCTTCTCTGGGCTCGAATCTACTTGATATTTGCCCACATCCTCTGTTAGGGCTTTTATTGGGTTTTAGTAGTTGACAGCACAATTCTTTAGGATGCAGACAGACGAAACGGATACTTCCTGATGTCTGTAAGAAGTCTGTGGTTGTAGGTAACTTAAGCTCTTGACAACAGAAGTTCTTACTCGTTTTTCTCAGGCAGATGAAGGCAACATAAAGAAAGGGTTATACCTATTGGCAGTGCAATGGACCTGTTTATACTCTCGAATGTTTGTCCTCCCCTGCTGAAAGCTGGTGCCGAAAAATCTGTTTTGTTGAGGCTCGAACCAATCTCAACAAGCCACGACGACCATAAGGCAAGGGTGGGCCTGGACCTGGAGTTATTTAAGTGCAGTTATAGGCTAGAGTAGGTCTGGTTTAGGGGTTTCGTTTTGAGTGTCAGTTAAGTTTAGGCATTTAGGTTTGGTTAAATAAGCTAGTTTTGCGAACTCTTTTCCGCCCTTTCTCCTATATATTCGCATAATTCCTTGGAAAAATTCTGTTTCTTCTATTTCTTTTCAATCCGTTCGTAGTCTTATTGGGGTATAAAGACATTTTTCCTTATTTTCTTCTACTTAGTTTAATTGGCACGGGATTTTTAGCACTGAGCAGGTGAGGTTGACAAAAACCACCACCGTCCGATGAAAGCAACCGAGAGCCTACTATTGCCGTCTCTACCTACACCGAAGATCCCACCGTAGCCTAGCCCTGACTCAAAATGATGGTGATCTTCCAACACCTTGACAAAAACAAAAAAAGACGCATTTGGTTCGATTTTAAGAGGAGTGAGGTCAAACCCTACCAAATCACTCCTGATAACAGAACCTTCAGTCTTTAATTTGATAACTGTATAGAAAATGTATATAAACTCCCCGTTCACTTTACTAAATGTTTCAATTTAAATTCCACTTTTCTCTTTATTGTTTAAGTTTTTATTCTTTACAATTTCAAAATAGTCCTGTTCTCGTTATTACCATACTTTAGCTGCATCCTGCAAGCACAATTCCACATTCTTCATCCCACCACTCTCATCACTTTTAAAGGAAAAAACTTTTGTCATTGGTTTCGCCTCTATTGTTATCATATGTCCAATCACTCATTGATGTCAAATAGTGGGGTTGGGGTGTATACTTCTCCTTAACATTCCAGCCGCCGTAAAATTTCTTTGAAGCATTCGCTGGGTACTGCACAATTTGTAATTTCGCTCTTTCTCTGGTCACCCCGAGTAACCAACTGATTGCTACCACTGCCGATGTGACAAGGGCAATCTTACTCATGACAAAGGCCGATGACGTTGTGGCTATAAGCAATTTCAAAATCAACGGCACCACAACGAGTTTCGCAAACAAAGCCGCCATTAGAAAAGGATACAAAAGCTTAATGAACTTTTTTCGTCTGCGGAGACGTCCTCGACCTGAAATGATTTCATTTAGGTGAGATTGAGATTAGATTATGTCAAGTGCATCGAACCCTTATGGAAACAAGAGCGAACTTACCTTGATCAAAAGCGACAGCAATTAAATTGTCCCCTTCTGCAACGACGGGTGGTGGTAACTCTGTGATGACTCCTGTAACAAAATCCTTGTCAGGAGTTTCAATGACTTTAGCTTCAGTGAATATAAAATAAATTCCACAAATTACACTGATAACGAATAGAACTCGGTTCAACATGTCTGGTCGATGTTATTGCACTGACTGCCATCCAGATCACTGCGAAGGAGTTCTAACTCTGTTCTTAGATAAATTTGCTTACTTGCTGGCCAAGGGAATTGTCACGTATGGATGCACTTGGGCAAGTTTTCTAATGGCCTTTGGTTATAAAGACCGACTTGATTTGCAATGCATATGTAGCATATGTGTAATAAAATCGGGCGATGACGTGCAGAAGTATAATTGAACCGGCTTTTGACGTGATGCGTTGAGCGCATAATGGTTTGGATACTTCACAGGTGGCTAAGTTCATTGTTGTGGTTGAAAAGTGATTTCCTTTGAGAATGGAGATGTAAATGTGACACGCGTAGAAGTTGATTTCAGTTGAACTGAGGTTTTCTTGGAAGTTCTCTGGTGGAAATTGACATGAAATACTTGTAAGAACCTCCAAACAGGGTGAGATTAGGTTAAGAGGGTCACAGATGAATTCTTATTTTACATTTGTACCGCTAAAGTCAATGATATAGACGTTAGAGTTTTCGGAATAAAAAAAAAGTTAAAGAATCCAAAAAAAGAATAGAGTTTGACGGGATTGCAAGTCTGCTCTCTTTGATTGCTTGCCGTTTAGCATCAGTAGCCATCGGACCTAGTCGAGGCTATAATATTAAACTTAGTCCGAGGTAGACGAATCTCTTCTTAGCAGCTACTTCGAAGTGTAGAAGCCGTGAAAGCTTCTATATTTTGTTGGGAACATGCAATTATGTCTTCACTTCTAGATTGAGAAATTTCACGAGCACTAGAGTCCAAGCTAAACGGCAAACCGAAACACATGGTAGCTTATGTTGCAATAGCATCAAAGCTCTCAAGAAAAAAGAACCGCACCATATTCGCATATGTCGCCTTAGAGCCTTCATACAGAAGTTTTCACCTACAGCTCCAAAAGCATCTACATCGATGAAAGTTATAATTTAAAATAAAGACTTTGCAAGACTCCTATAGGCCTATGGGGTGGCCATGGTGTAGTAGTTTCATCATCGCTTGTCACGCTGAAGGTTCCAGGTTCGAATCCCGATGTCAAAAAAAAAGTCGATCAACTGCGGAAAAAAGCTGACGTCAACTCTAATGCATAGGCATAACACTGGCAGTAGGGTGGTCATATGGCTTGAAAGTGTTGACCGTACTAATGATATCGGGTTGTTCGAAAGAAATACTGTGAATTATAAGCAATGGCAACAGTATCAATAATTCTCCCCAGCCATTCTTGACACCACCCTCGGAGCGAAAAACTGAAACCTAATACCACCTGAACTTCAAAATCACTACACCAACACTAGCGCTGTGTGAATAGCATCAAAAGGGTATTCATTACCCCTTTAGCGTTAGTGAATTATAAAAAAAAAATAAAAATAAAAAGTTTGAAACCTTTAAAAGCTCCTCAAGTACAGGACAGCCACTATCCCTCGAAACTATAACTATTCGACGACAAGCAGGAGCTTCAGAAATAAGAAGGTCAATCACTCGCCTCCTTTGGATGTGTCCTGCACTCCGTTTGTTCTGGAGTTCTGACGAACAAACCTTCTAGCCTCAATGACTTGAATTTGAATGTCATTCGTCATCAAATGAATGTGCATACTAAAATGTGCAGTCTTGTCCATCATAAGGTGTATCCATTATCAAAAGTTTTGGTTTCCTCTTCTGTTCCTTTTTCGATAAGGTGTTTGGCTCCCGGCTTTTGGCTCCATACTACTGAATAAGAAGTGAGGTATCCAAGGGCTCCTCCACTATCATCGATTCCTCAGGTTAGGTTTGCTGGCAACAAAAATTCAATTTAGGCATATCGGGGTTCAGCGAAGATAGATGATAGTACGGTTTGGCAGATTATAGTTAAGATGTCGACTTTTACTAGTAAATGCCTTGCATAAACATGGAAGACTCAACCTTAAGAAGGATGCGTATGTAAAAAAATGTTCTAACACCGATTTGAAGGCACATCCTTTGACATCCTTAGTTAAAGTTGTAGCTCTTCATTACAAACCATCCCTACTCGTATTATGTAAGTTCAACGTGTGGTTCGAAAGCGGAAACTAATTACTATGCGTTTGAAGTTCCAGTCTCAGCTGTTAGTTTTAGCCATGTCATCATTGACTGGCACCAATTGTAAGGAGAAAACACTTCCATAAATCACAGACTTTATGCAAATGATGAATGTTCATCCAATGGACACACGTTTGACAATTAAATTGACATTTCCTAGCAAATACCTAAAAATGTAGGCTCGGAAATTTTCTCATTTCCAATTCCATTACACATGCATTTCATTAAAAATAGATTTACGTCCATTGATTGCGTTTTAATGCCCGTATACATCCACACCGATGACAGTGAAATTTTTATAAAGTTTAGTCTCAAGACTTCGACAACACGTGCCACAGCAATCCATTCTCCACCTATTCATCCAATGAGAATTAGCAAGCGCAGCCATGATATTAGACTTGCAAATCAGTTCACTATCATGCAACGTATGCCATGAGTTTGACTGGCGACAAGTGCTAACACTGAGTGTGGCTTACATCGCCGACCATCAGATAAAGATACAAGATTGCGGCACAGAGTGTAGTGTCGGGTGCGTCGACCGTTTAATTTCACTTTCATAATTAATTTCGAATGATTTTTTGTGTATTTAATATTTAATTTAGATTCAAGTGCTAAATGCATGCGATAAGGCTTGAGACCCTGAATACTTACTAGCACCACTTGCTTGTTGTGTTATGTATCTACGCACTATGCCGGACGTTGAATGGTTGTTGTTGTGTTTTTGGTAACAAAAAAAGACTAGGTCGGTGTATGAATTTGAAAAAAGTCTCATGCATGATGTCTATTTTCGGAAGCACAACGGAAATTTGCCGAAAAAGAAAATCAATGACAAAATACCTGACAGTAGCACCTCATCACTCAGGAGGCGTGAGTGAGTTCCAAACGGACGTTAATCACCCATGATGTGTTTGGTAATTTGGGCCATCAGCTGGTGGCGGTATTTCCTAAAAAGAAAGTTGCAAATGTCATGAAATTATAATGACGTGCGTGTCTCGAAGTGTTATGAGCCTGATATACCTCCTTGAAAATCAGTTGGAGTTTCTAATGACGTCGAGGAGGAGAAAAGTCAAGAATCCACCAAGGAAGAATTGTCCTTTCTTCGTTCTCACCCTGCATTGATAGAGCTGTCAGAAATAGGTGCTGTGCTGTTTCTGCAAACAATGTTGGTCACACTGAGATCTGAAAAATCAAACAAACGAAACAGAAGGAGAATCAAATGTTGGAAACCTAGCGACAACAACCGTTGCCAGATTCTACACAGAGCGCTTGAGTAAGTGAACATTTTCTATCTAAAAACACCAACAATCTTTGAAATCAGTATCATGAAAGAGGTAGCCGAGATCAAACAGATCCCTTGGTGTTATGATGAGTGTGCTCGCACATCAACAAAACCTGCAAAAACAAGGCCACCATTGAGTCGGAAGAAGGCAAAAGAAGGAGATTTGACATTGAAAGAAGAGGGCGTACGCATTCTTTCAGCTCAAAGATGTAGTTTCAATTTAAGCACCAAACGTAGGCTCTTTGGAATAGGAACGAACATCTAGTCACCGAAGCGCAGGAAATAGTAGATGTTTTGAAATTTTATTTCCAACAGCTATTTAATGGGCATGACATCCAGTTATCGCAGAAGCAATCACCCTTACCCAGTGATACTGAAAGAGAACATGGCTCTAATAGTCTACTAGCAGCAAACAAAGAAACATCTGTCCACCGCCTAGGGCAAGGCCAAAACGCCACTGTTACCAACTTTCCGAAGCAATTAAGGCGTTTACCTACCTCGGTGTAAACATGAACTCTATGGATGACACTCTAGCAGAAATTCCACGAAGACTTACTCTAGAAAGCAATTGCTACTTCGATTTGGCGGAACAAATTGGTTAAAAACTCGAAAGGCGAAATGCAAGCTCAACGCAAAACAACGATCTTGACAATTTTGCTGTATAATATCGAGTGCTGGACAGTTAGCAGGAACATATTGAAGACTTTTGAGAGAAGAACTCTTCGTGGAATATTTGGTGCCATATGCTATGAGGGCTCATAGGGGCGAAGGTACAACCACAAACTCCACGACCGGTATAAGGATGCGGATATAATTAAAAAATCAAAAACATATCGATTACATTGGCTTGGCCACGACGAGCGAATGGATTGCAATGAGGATCTTCGAATAATAGCCCCCATGTGCGAAACGACAAGGAAGACCGAATCTATTTTTTAAAGACCGAGCTATCCCGGATGCTACAGTGCTTGGCCTGCAGAACTGGAAGCAGAGAGACCGGGGTGAAAAAGACAGAAAGCTGCAGAAACTCTCAACGGGTCAGGAGTTCCTTAAGAATGCATGGTGTACCATCAGACTGTTGTTTCGCTGACTTGGTATGTCAGACTCATTGACTTAAGTGATATGGTATCTTCTGCAACCCCTCTGGGGCCGCTATTTGTATAATTATTTTAGACGGGGTATTCCTTATACCCAACAGGGTTCAGATTTGATTTTTTTTTTGCGGCTTCTTATGAGGGTATGTTTTCATCTTCCTCTCTCATTTTCCTTTGTAGCATTGACTCGATAAAGGAGCCTTCTTGGTTCCATTTGTCGTTGCTCGATATCATCATTCCCATGACTTTTTCTGGAGTGATGTTGCCTGTCTCTAAGTTCAATCTAGATCTTTCTACTGCCCATCTGCAACAGGTCAAAAAAGATTGGTTTGCGTTATCTATTGGAGAGTCACTGTATTCGAAAAGCCGGACTCCATGTCCAGTTAAAAACTGTGTGATGTAGTAGTTTACTTCACCATGTGTCAGTTCCATCTATTCAGCAATGTTTCTTATCAGTCTTTCCCTCGACCTTCCTTTAGTTTGAGACTGTTTAAGGAAGGTGGGGATGGAAAACATTAAGCTCTACCAAGGCGGAAACTGTATCGAAATTGTATCAATGGTTTTCGTTGTCATAACAGTCTGTTGGTTCTAGTTCCAATCCATATTGCATATAAGGACAAAACACACACATAGTAAATTACATAATTTATATTGTTTTGTAAATTATCTTAGAATACAAATTATTTACAAATAACTTATTTAATCTTAATCATCGTCAGCTGTAACTCATCACCACTTTTTAATCTCAAGTTTGCTGTTAGTGTCATTTTTCAAGCTCATCACAGCGGCAAACAATGCAAAGAAGAATCCAGCTAACCCTGTTGTACCAACAAGCAGTATTAAGCCACCTATGAGCACAGGTATAAGTGTCAAAAACTTCAGCTTGTATGCCATTAACAGTGGCAGCAATAATTTCTTGAACTTCTTAAATTTTTTTATTTTGCGAGTGCTGCTTGCCACTGTCGCCCGGCCTTCATTCTCCAAATTGTAATCTACCAAAGAAAAAAGAAAAAAAAAAGTCGAACCATTTTAACTTTGTTATGAAAACATTAAAACAAATACATGAGAAAGGAAATGTGGAAAAAGTTTCAAACATGTCTGCACGCTACACCTAGACCGTGTACCGTCGTTGTCGTCGGTCGGTTACGGAGAAATAAGTTCAAAGACGTCATTTTGTTTTGGATTTGAACGGTAGATGACATACTCGTTTATTACTTTGCATTATTTTTTTTTTTTTTTTTCTTGTGGAGTTTCAGTCCGCGTTACTTTGTGACAGGTAATGACTTATAGCTCACATCTACTGTTACTGGCATTTTTTCCATATTTTATTTGTGGACTTTTGTGGATTTTCCACATAAAGTTTTGCTTTTGAGAACCCTGTTGGCTATGACTTAACGACTTGTTAGCAGTTGGGCTTGGTGTGTAGGCAATGGAAGTTGTCAAACAACTGTCAAAAGTTATTAATAAATTATTTTGCCAGAATTAGTTGAATGTACATAAGTAGAGACTTATAAAGGAGTTTAGTCATCCTGAAATCTTTATGATTTGTTTTGATTGGTCTTATGGAAGATTCACAGGTGCTTACCACTTTGACACTTTTATCCTAAGGTAGTTTATAAGTTGTTGACACATCCTTCTAACCTTGAAAAGAATATTGCTATGATTTTCATTATTTATTGTACGTTGAACTGGTACATAACGACTTGCGTAACAAATGACGTACATGGATGGCGGTACTTCCTTTAAAGTCGCAGCGGAAATTGAAAGAATCTCGAAAGAGTCAAGCAGGGTATAATTGTTAAGTTTCTTAAAAATGGATAATTTGATGATGTGTGGCAACTTGAAAGGCATCCGCGTTCTGCCTGTGGTTCTCAAAATAATATCCAAAGACCACCTAAACTCCACTTTTGATGTGAAACAAGCAGGCTTTCGCTTATGTTCCTTCTGTATTAACAAATTTAACGGCATGCAGATTATTTGAATGCAATACGTTGAGAATAGGTATCCACTTTATCTGCTGTGTAATGACTTCGAGATAACTTTTGACGGCGAAATCTGGGAACTATCAAATCCATTTTCTGCGTCACGTTGAAGTTGATGGTTAATGGCAAAGGGAGTTGACCAAAGGAATATGACGTTGCTGCACAGTAAATTAAATTATCTACCCACTTCCTGAAATTAACAGGCACTTCAAAATCCTTTATTGACATTGCCGTCAAGTTTGCGTTGTTTACGGCACATTTGTAGCCCATGGGTCACTACTCATAAGTATGTTGTGAGTATCCAATCAAGCTGACAGTTGCAAACATACTAAATACTATATCTTACTCATCTGGAAAATGTTTGAAGACTTCCAAGTCTGAAGATCCTTGTAGGAATAAGTTATACGGAGCTTACACAGACGTGGCTCAAAGCTGGAAAATCCTCTTCATTCATTCGTATGAAAGAAATCCAGTGGTTTCACGATCGTGGTCTTGTACCTTGTATCGACCCTGTCCTAATGTCTAGAAGTAAAAATGCCTTAAAAAACTAAAAACAATGTGACTCTACTATTGAACAGCTAATTTGTAATATGATTCGCCTCTCGCATTAAGGGTAAACGAGATTTAGACCCGACTTTTCACTGAAAGTTGTGACCGCCAATGTCATAAAATTTGTGATTTTATTGCAAATGCGTTCTTCAATGTCTATACAACAAAATACCACTAAATTTCACCAAAATAATGTATCAAACGTTTTCGTCAAAACTTTTATAAAACATCAAAGATAGGTCTGAAAAACTTTTAAAGGGTACACAGCTTTCAAATGCTCGTTATACAATTGTAAAGAATTAGATAAAAAATTTGCTTACCTTCATCAAAGAGGTCCTTGATGATTGCACAAAAATTCTTCACATTCTCGATAGCTCGTCCTATTGGCACAATCAAATCATCACTCGAACTATCATCATCGTTCTCCTTCACCAAATTATAGCGTTCTCTTTTCCTTTCGATTTTCCCCTTAACACTTATAACATATGGCTCCATTCGTACAGGATCAAGATATGTACTCACTATTTCACTCTGATTCACTCGTAACCCACTAAAACTTTTCAAATCACCACTCTTATCGTTTGTCCTCGATCTAGCGGGTAGAATAATCCAATTATTCCAATCATCTCGATGTCGGACACTTGCAAAACCCCCCTCCACACTGATGAAATGCCACAGCAGAGCCCAAATTAAACTCCTGCACTGTAGCATTTTACACATTCACAATTCAAATCCAAAAATAACACGATCCACTTGACTTGTCTAATGCATCCATCAGTTCATCGACAACAACTGATCGACATTCTATGACGTCGGAATCATTTATAGATCACCTATAACTTCGAATCTTTCGATTTCTCAAAAAAATGTCTCAAAAAAAAAAAAAAGAAGAGAAAACCAAACTTGACCGACACTCGCACCACCAGACGTCAACCAAACCTGGCTTCAGAGTTCTTGTCGAAAAACTGAGTTCACTTCCAGCCCACCAAGATCATTGAAGCGTTCCTTTCATTCTACAACTGTGTACAACTAAAACAAATGGCTGTCAGCCAATACGGTACCAAATAAACCTCCAGATGATACCCGATTGCAAGAATCTCATAAAACATCCCATTAAATCAGGTAATGGCTCTGATTAGAGTACATTTACCCTAAATTCCACTACAAAAGGTACAACACACGAATGATCACAAAAATTCGAGTGAGATTCACTCTCGAACCAAAGAATCGGACGGATGGAGCTTCACGCACGATCGCAGGAAAAGATCGCATCAACTGTCGTCGGTAAAAAAAAAGTCTGTCCACCGTGTCTCAGCACTTGAGTACATGGAGATACAAATTTCTTCTTAAATTAGCATATTCAGGGGTCGAGCCATTATCATATGGAAAGGAGTTGCAGGAATTCCACAATGTACACTGACCTAAAGGCGCGAGCCGAATTGCTCTTCTCCGTGATTACCCGTCTGCGGTTAGTTCCTGATGTAAATGAAGACTTAATCCATTATGACAGATTACTTTGGCACTTACTTACCGGGGAAATGGATGGCGGGCACTTAAAGCCCTGAATTCGCTTGCTTAGTGATTACAGCTAAGCATTAGAGAAAATTGCTTAGTAATTTACTGGATGGCAATTCTATCTGCTTTCGAATGGAATATGCAAGGAATGGGGTAAATATGGTACTTGCCACGGGTTCCAATAAACAATTGTAATATTTGCTTAAGTGTAGCTCTACTTAAGGTGTGCGAAGGCACTTCTGACATGGAATTGTTGCAAATTACTGATCTTGAGGTGTTATCAAGAGCTGCAGTGTATGAAAATCTGTGAAGTATTTGATTTAAAGTCATTTTGACATCAATGCCTATGCCTTATGATAACTTTTCCTCTTCGAAAGTTTCCTCGTTGCATATCTTCCTCCAAAAGTATATCCTAACGATTTTATTATGAAGCTAAATCTTCCATCCCATCTAATAGTTAATCAGGTGCAGGAGTTTAAGAGGTTGTGGTTTTATAGTATGTAGACCTAAGATTTCACAAAACTTAATTTAAAAAAGAAAATCGTACGACAACGGTGTCGAATTGGACTGTACCACGGTCTGGAAACTGTTACTTGCGCATTGTGAAAGATCCAGCCATACGAGTACTGGTAGAATCACATGTCCATATCGATCGATTGAGGCTAAAATAACTCGTTTATTGAAATTCGGTTCCGAATGCCATCTATCGGCGTTAAAAAGAATCTACTTGGGTTCTTGTATAAGCAGTAAGTTGCAGGTCTCTTGTAAGAAACTGGTGCAAAGAGCTTCTTTAAATATTTGATTGCTGTAAACGTTGCTTTTAGCAGCACGACGGTGGTCTCTATTGTCCAGAAGAAACAAAACAGCAGATAAGTTTCTCGGACCATGTCTTTGATTTGATGACCAGTTTCTCAAAAATGTTGTATAGAAACTGTCACCCGGTTTATTGCACTTTGTTGACTAAAATTTTAACAAACTTTGCGAAATGTCTATCGTGAAGCGTTCTATGACTAATAATGGCAACAGCAGATGCCAAATTTTATATTTTTAGGGCCCCCAAGCGGAAGTGAAACATTACCCCCACTGGCAACTGAAAAAGTTGCACTTTTAAAAAATTAACAAACATGACGACCTACAACTTCTTCTTTTCCAAATCTGTGGAGATATTTATGATAGCCACCGTCGCCAGATAGAAGACGTCTGGGTCACATTCCTTGTGTATCAAATTTGCCAGGCCTCTATGATTGGGATCAGCTTGAGTGTCCGTCTTTCTTTCAATGTGTTGCCTCACCGGGCTTGCAAGATAGCCATGAAGCTGTCCTATCTGTATCCTTCATGCGAGATCGTGTGAAATCTTCCGATTGTCCTTTAAGTGCAGAACCTGTTCGTTGAAGATCTATTTACCTTCATCGACTCTGGGCGGAACCGGGGCTGCGTATAGGACCACTTTGGATAGCAAGAGCCTTCAAGCGTATCCGGGAGAGCGCTGCAGCAGCGACGCTTTTTTGCTCGAGTAAGTCCATAGTTTACATATGTTTTTGACTGCAGCCTGTTACTCAAAGCATAACTCGAAGGTATTTGATGACTTCCTTGGATCTAATGCTCTGATTACCAATTCGTTTGTTTACATACACGATGTTTTTTCTGCCGGTAATTGAGACTGCCTCCGTTCTGTGATTAGGCAGTTCTAGACTGAAGGATTGTAGCCAGTGTTTGATAAGTACGATTACTTCGTTCGTGGCAGGCTCTATTTGGTGAATGTGCTTTGCCACTGTAACGATAGCAATGTTGTCGGCAAACCCGACCGCCTTTTGTCTTCTGATGTCGTTTCATAGGTGAGGACCCACAGAAACGCTGTAATACTTGACTCTCTTCTCGCTTTCGTACTTCAATTTCAAGGTAGTCTGCTCCTATCTTCATCAAATAGTATGGTGTGTCTATCCTAGCGAGTGACTTCCTTACGGATATTTAGTTTGCTGAGTAAAAAACGTTTTTCAAGTCCACTCCCACTGTTCCTCCTCCATTTTATTGCTTTTGCCCTCCAGAGCTATCTTTCTTCGTATATCGATATGTTGACAACCATTTTTAAAGCCTTGACGGTGATACGTGAGTTCCTTAGCCTGAATTGAAGGTCAGATAGCTCACCCCTCTTATCTGCTATCGTGAGCTGTTTTTGTACATTATTCGTTCCTGTTGTGTATGGCAAGCAATATTTGATGGCAGGACGATGGTTCTTCAGGTGGTTTGTTCCATTTTTTGTAACAGTAGCAAATGTTGCAGCTGAAAAGCGCCTTCTTCAAGATAAATACTTCCTCAATCTGCATGTGTTCACTTTTTTGATCACGGTCTTGAAAATTTATTCATTAAATAGTTAAAGAAGTGCTTCAAGTTTTTCCAACTAAATTTAGTTTTCGCCTACCGATATGTGACAAAAAAATAAATGTTTCACTTTTCGTGACGCTTCCATTTCTTTTCAAACGAAATTACAGTAGAGTGGCTAAAGGAATGCAATTTAAATTGCGGACGGTCTTTAAATCTCATTGGCTTGTAAGAGGCCATTTTAGAACCAAGATCGGGATAAGTTTGGACTTTGTCAGCTGAAAGCAACTTTGCTGAAAGCTATTGAAACTGCACATCTTATTAATCGATACCGACGATGTAAAGGTCTTTTATGATAAGTTTTCCAAGGCATATTGTGTTCCATTTATCACATCTCAACAATGTCCAACTGAAAGTAAGTTTCATTCAAAAACTTCTCACCTCATTAACAGGTGTAGACCATCAATTTTTCAAAAATCACTGAACAATCATCGCTAAATTATTTGTTCATTTCAAATGCGATTCGATGTGACTTATGATCGATACTCCGATTCGATGTCATTGTTAAGCGCTCTGTCCATTGAAATTCAATTCGAAGTCATCGATCGCTTAAGTGAGCCAACTAACGAAGTGTTGAACTCGCATCGTATAACAGAAACCGACGCATGTGCTACCTCAACTTGCAGTAGCAAGTCGATCGATCTATCTATACGTACACTCATCTGAATGTCTGAGGTTGTTTATAAAAGATACTCTGCGGGTAGTGTTTGTATGCCCAACGGCACAAGCCGTTGCACTACCATGCTACCTACCACCAGTGGTGGTGCCTGTGCCTGGTAGCTACTACGGCTGCTGCTGGTGCTGGTGGTGCGATCATTGAGGAAGTAATTTCCATAAATCGTCTTTGTTAGGGCTGATCACGTGCTGACACCTGAGACTGATTCGTAACGGCCGGATCGATGGCTAATTGTTTTTTTTTGCTCTGTTACGGTACTTCGGAAATGATTCTATTGGATTGGTTTTGTGAATGTGTCGACTCATCGCCGTCGTCGTCGTCGTCGCCGCAAATGAATGAATGAGCCATCGATAGCGACTTGATTGGAGTTTGATGGCCTCAATTTGATATTCAAATTGTGATTGAAACTGGGGCGTCTAATTAAGGAGCTTAAACGAAATAGTTTTACTTTGTTCACATTCCACTCTTTGGAAGGCGGATTTCGCTTTCTAATGCTTGATGTGTTGGGCCTTTTGCCAAAAGTAAAAGTGGATTATGGTATTGGAAGCTTCAAAGTAGTTCATTAGTGATAGATTATCCGATGAGGAGATACGGTATGAGAGAATGGAATGTGTGACTTTATAGGTACGTAGTTAGAGGGAAAAGAGACTTAATTAAACTGAAGCCGTAAAGCCTACGATAGAGCCGTTCTCGGTTTCATCCATCTGCGCACTGTTTTTAGTCAAAGAGTAGATGACCACAACATTACATTACAAATCGGCCATGAGATATATTCCTAGGACTGCAGCTTGACATTAGGGCCGACTTCAAAGAACATCCTATAGCGAGCTTCCGCTAAGGCGGATAGCCATTATTAACATCCGGGAGGCCAAATCCAGCAGAAGACTTCTCCAATCGAGTGGTAGGTATAGTGTATTCTTATTCATCTGGCAGAAGCCCTATGGTGTGTAGTGGTTTCCCGAGAGTGTCAATTCTCCACACATTGTAAAGGATTTTCTCGTGGTGTATATGTTAGTGGATAAATAAACTCGAACGTCATCTAGGAAAAGTAAAAAAGAAAAAAGAATTCGAAGTGTAAATGAATGGAATTGGGTACGAGTGTGTTACCATTATACGAATGAAAGGTGGAAAGATGGAAAGGTTTATTTTGACCGTAGGCAGTCCTTTACAGATTCTTATGGTTCCCCTTAATGGTATAAACTGCTGAAAGAGTTCCCACAAGATATGGAACAAATAAGTTTTTCACTGTCCACCACACCACCACATTAGAACATCATAACCCATATGCTGTTGTCGAAGGACATACGACTATTATGAAATCTGTTCAATGATATTGTTGCAGAAAAATCAGGATGCATATGTTGCAAAATTTGACTGTAGTACTGCGAAGAATATATAAATGCGAACTTCAAGGCCTGCACAACAACATCGACTTGGTCGGTTAAGACATGTGCCAGTTGATGGAAGGCACGCATCCAACAGAGATGATTCAGTGACTGACTGGTAAATGAAAGGAAAATCCGCCAACCCCGAGTGCATGTTCGTGATTCCTCCTAACACCGAACCTCAAGGATAAATGGTACCTGAGGCGTAATGTCTTTCAAGAGATGACATAGTAGCCGTTTTTTTTTTGATTTTTGACAACTACTACTGAGAAAGAACCAAGCATATGATGATTTACGAAGAACACACGCTGTGATGCAAAACAGGAGCAGCAAGGAAAGTTGATCGCATCAGAAGAAGCACAAAAAGAAAGTTCTGCAGTGTAAAAAAAAAAAATACACACATTCTTTTACATATGAAGCTTAACGAAGATGAAGAGCAACTCGGTAGGAAATGCATCCCGTAATTTAAGAAGAAATCCAACCAACTTTCAGCTGACTATGTAGACCGAATGGAGTCCTGCTCTCTGCCCAGTGAGTTTTCAAAATCGTCCCTTAGAGACAAGCGGTAAAAAAAGACTAAGATGACGCTTCGGAAGGGACCTCAGTCAACTTGGTGTACGAAACTGGAAGCAATAAGCTAAAGATTATTATTACATTATTATTAGTAAGGCTCTGCGACAGACGCATATGGCACTGCGACCTAAAGGATATATTATGCCTGGAGCCAGTTACACAAGGAGATCCTCTATCTTCCTAATTCAGTTGAGAATATCTCCAGTCGAGGCATTACGAATGTCCTCCGGTGTTAGGAATTCTTTGTGGAGACAGCGTTTCCTGACCCTGCAGACAGTCACGCACTCACATACATAGTACGTGTTCGGCTGATTCGTCTTCCTCTAAGCAGAGTCTGCATTCAGATTCCTGAACTATCTTAAGTTTATATAAGTGATAGCTGAGGCTACAGTGATCGGTGAGGAAGCCGGCAAGTCTTCTGATATCGTCCCTTTTATGGTTGGGAATATTTTAAGTGGTAAAAAAAGTTGTTAAAAAAGTGATAAATGCTAAAATTTAACGTTTGTCTTCGCTCACATGTGAAACTCCCTAAATAGTTCACTGCGATATATGCATCTTCTGCTTCTTACTTTTGAAAGATGCCTTAAGCCTTCTGTGCCTCGCAAACTTATGGACATTTTGTTGGAATAATAAACGAGTGATTGTGATGGTGTAAAATAATCTAATCCCGCAAATTGTATAGACTTTTTGCAGATTTAATTCACTACCTACCACCTATCAGCATCTAAATACGTGTTTACTTCCAGGTTTTCTATTCGATGTTGGTACAACGGAAAGCTGCGAGATAAATTTTTTCAGTGTCCTGCAGGCTAGTAGTCCGCGTGTTTATCATGGTCTAGATTCTCATCTTTTAGATATTCGGTTGAAATGGGTGGACCTATGTCCTTTGCTTCAAGTAAATGTCCACATATGCATAGAGGCGACAACTATACGTTTGTGAAAAACACACAAATGCCCTTATAAAACGGACAAACCATGTACACTTACGAGAACATATATGTATCATCACTTAGAGTCACCTAATTGAGTCTCTATGGTACATCATCATCATTTCCCAGAATTTCGCTCAGAATTTAAATTTCCGTTGAAGATTAAAACTTGAAAATGTGTAAAGATTCAACCGAAAAACTATAAATAAAATTTAAAGCATAGAAACCGTAAGTTTAGTATATCTTAAGGAAATTTTGTGAAAATCCCCCTACCGTATGTTACGAATGAAAACACACGCATGGTTGCTGACAGCGGGAGAAAGTCTTTCATTTCGTTAATGTCTTGTGCGTTGTGGGGAATAGGTGAACACAGAAGAAAGTGAGAAAGAGTTTCATATATTTTAGGCGTCACAGTGTGACAGATTGAGGCACTATCCACTGAGGTATACATTTAGGAGAATTTCTAAAAATAAAATTTAAATAAAAAGTTTAGGTATTTTGATAATATTTCACAGAAACTTTCATCGTCATGGTATCAGATACTTTTCAACACCAATGCCCGAATTGAAACCCTAGGTTTGATTAAACAGTTCATTCATTATTTGATCAAAGTATTCCCAACTAACAACTATCACAGAACAGTTTAATTCTTCTTCAATTTAGTTTGATGGAAATAAAGAAGAAAACTTCATAAAACTTGTTTAGCTTCACTTCTCCGGCTTGCAAAAGGAAAACAAATAAGGTAATTGTCGTTGGTTAGTTGAATTCTAGCACTTCTTTCTCGTTCTTCCCCTCAAATGGTCTTTAACAAAGTGACGTAATTCCTCTTTGAACTGGGTTCTTTTGGGAATTTATTATCATGCTGGTTATTGCGTGGAATTTTTCCACGAATTCGTTTAGAAAATATGCTTTGTAAAGTTCTCTGTTAAATTAATGTGAGTAAATTTAAAAATAAAACAAAATTTTTTTTTAATGAAGTGTTTTTATTTTTCTTTTCAACTTACATAATAAAATATTTAACGAACTTTGGAAGATCAATATCAAGAACTTGTAATTGAAAATAATTTATTGCTAACAAATAAGGGTAGCGAACTAATGAGATGACCAACGTGATGAAGGAACCTACAATATTATGGCGGTATAAAGGACGATTCCGGAGTAAAGATTGAAAAATTTTGACTGAGTAGAAAGGCACCTACCCACATTATTCTAAAAAACTAGAAACTAAGCTCTAAGGGGGCTCTTACCTACCTAACAGAGACTGTTGATTTTGTTTATATGACCACCGCGAGCACATTTGCAGCGATCGATTCTTTGAAACTGATTTTCCACCACTCTTCCACACATATCGGCATGAACGTTGGCAATTTCTCGTTCAAAATTGTTCCTCAACTAAACGTTACTCCATAAAAGGAAATCCAACAGCGTAAAGTCGCATGAGCGAAGTAGCCATTCGACCGGACCATTTCTCGAGATCACACGACTATCGCACTTCCTCTTCAATAGATCGCTTGTTTGACCAGCTGTGTTACATATGACACCATCTTGTTGGAACCACATATCACTGATGTCAAGTCCATCTTATTCTGGCCAAAAATAGTCTTCCAACATGGCACGATAGCGAACTCCAATGACACCTCCGATATAAAGTCCATATCACGCTGTCACTTTTCGTGGACGCAACGGAGACTCTTGAAGCACATGTGGGCTTGTTGCTGTCCAATAATGCATATTTTGCTTATTGATAAAGCGATTAAGTCAAAAATGAGTTTCATCGCTGAAGATGATTTTCCGATAAAATTCAGGATTTTCTCCAAACTTTTGCAGACCCCAATCGGAGAAGTTCCGGTGTTTCAAATAGAGAGATTCCCACTTCCTGTGAACGGGCGTGGAATCGACTGATTTGGGTCATTTTGAACTGAAGTACTTACAGCTGCGATATTTTCGGTACTTCGACCGGTGCGTTAAATACAAATGTTGACTCCAATTTCTCCAGTATGGTATGCACAGCCTGTCTGGTGGGATGACTTTAACGAACAAAAATTGGAGTAAGCGCTGTTAAAGTTGCAACCACCGACTCCGAAATTCGGTTGAAGTTTTTAATAATTTTCGAACGTTGCTCGTTCGTGAACTTCACCATGATAAAAACGGAAACCCTGACTGACGATTTGATATTGACAGGACAGATCATAAAACAAATTTAAGAATGTGTTTGTATTAAAACACAAAATTGTTATGCCCCTATTGGAAAACCCTTAAGTATCTGCAATGAAATTGCAATCATAAAAGAAATGGGCTCTGGAATCTAGACTTCCGAATATAAGCAGTTTGTCCTATTCTAGACTGAATTTCCAGCTGTACTAGAAGCTGCGGATTAATTAGAAATGAGATCCATATCCGATCGCTATTAGCAGTGAAGTTGAGCTCAAAACGCTGGAAAAGAGTTTCATTAAATCTCAAAAATTTAGGAATTGCAGCACAAAAGAAAAGTCATTAGGCGAGGACAAGGGGCTTGTCATGCCCACGAAGAGTTGGTGCCGATCCTGTGTCGTTTCGCAGTCCCATGCACTAACCACTAAGCTACGCCAACACTGATTGCTTAGAAAAAGGCTTTAAGATTTGGCTGGGTTTGTTAAGGGCTTTAAAAGAAAAGATAAAATTGTGTTCTTTTTAATTGCTGTTAGAAGGATAGGCACTGAAAGCATTGCCAAACAGGTTTAGAGCCTTGAGTAGGTTTGTCAAGAGCTTTCACGAGGAAAGAGATTTTTTTGTTGTTGTAAAGCGGTTTCAAAAGGAAAGGCACTGATGGGCTTGTTCAGGAGCAACCGGGAAAATAATAAAATACAGCACTAGTATGTGTCATCAGTAAGCCGAATCCATGATCGACTTATGATGATTGTCTGTATGGTAGCGTATGATTTTGTATGATCGTGTAGATGTCCATGTATGTAGATTTTCTATATAGTGCTGTGTAGTTGAGCTTTGAACGTGTTGAGCTGCCAGCAGTGATATTTTACCCCATGTGATGAATAGATATCCCTGTACCCATTTGATTTCGTCTACATTAACTGCAAGAACAACCATTCCCGCTTAAGGTTTTGATTTCTGTGAAACTTCCTTCGAGGACACTTTGAAATACCTCAAAAAATCAACATTGTCTGCGTAGACAGTTTTAATTCATAAACAGCTACCCTAGGCATAAGATTGAAGAATAATTGGAGTGAAATATTTCTTAAGTGTCTTTTTCAGCAATTTGCGAGACAATTGGATACATTTTTTTTAATTTGTAAACCTATTGACGGTGAATATTATCATGAGCAGCCTCAAAGTCAAGCTCAAGGTACAGTGCTCCCCGGATAACTGCCTTGAGAGAGGGAAACTACCTATCCGTACCCATTTGCATTGCTGAATATTTTTGAAGCCTAAAATATTTGGTTAGCAATGTGGGTTGTGCAGTTAAGCGGGGGAGTTCTTATCCGGTTATTACTGTAGTTGGTAGGTTTCTATTTAAAATACACTGACCTTTCAATGATCTGTCTTTGTATGAACATATTTATTGAATCCATCGGTTAGTTCGGAACAACTATGCAATCCACTCAGTGTCTGTCTGCCTTTCTGTCTATCCATTTGTCGTAGCTGAATCTGGAAGGCGTTGAGGTTACTACACATGCAGTGCGCAAGATACGAAAAAATATTATTCTTACGAAATTCGTACATAATAAGATCTAAAAGACACCTACCAGCCACTAGCAGCTGAGCCGGTGGCATGCGTTGTAGACAATTCTAACAGGCTTTCGTCCCACTGGCATTGGGTGACTTAATTTTGCTTGATCAGTACGTCATACTCATACTACTCTGCAGAATGCAGGCAGACTAAGCGGATACTTTCCACCGTCTGTAAGAATTCTACGGCATTCTTTCTATCTCTTAGTAGAAAAGACTGCAGACAACTAATTGGCGTTTATACGGAACACTACGCCTCTACCAAACATCTTAACTCGTTAGGCTTAAGTGACACGTGCTAAGAGGGCGACGATACTGCGGAACACTTCCTATGTGATTGTCCTACCTTTGATCGTATCAGGTGGCAGATTTTTGGAGCTGATGTGATGAGCGGGGAACTTAAAATCCTTATCATTAAAGCTCTTACTACCACTTTCTTAGAAAGGCATATATCTACATTCGTGGAGAAGTCCTTTGATTACCGTGAAGATAAAAATGATGACTTTTGCCTTTCAAAAATTCCATCTCTTGTCGAAAGATATTTCCCTGCAAATTGTCGATAAAAATTAAAACAAACTACTCGTAAACTTTCGTTGAACAAAATTTAAATATTTTATTATAAAATATTATTTAGCACATGTATTTTTGTTGTTGTATTTTTTAAAATTAATTTTTATAGATAAATTTTTGGAAAATTAAAAACTACAAATTAAATAAATGCATAAGAGCAGTCAAAAAAGTGAAGAGGTCACAAAAAGTTTAGAAAAGATCTTATAAATTAGTTGTGTACTTTCTTGTTTGTCATATGTTAAAAAAAAAAAAGAATAAATATATAAATACAATAAATTAAATAAACTATAGAACAATTATCCTAAGGCAAAGAAATTTAAATTACAAATTACAATTCTTGTCTAGAACAGAAAAAATTGTAAATACACCAAAATTTCTATGACTTTTGAACATCTTGTTGTTGCTGTTGTTGTTGTTGCTGTTGCTGCATTTTACTATAGCTGCGATACGCCAGATCGTTTGCTTCATTTAATGAACGTCTATCCCATCCGCCACCGCCACCACCTCCAGATGACCATCCACCACCACCGCCACCTCCTCCTGATGGCCATCCGTTACCACCACCACCACCACCATTGCCGCCTCCACTGCCACCACGTCCAGACATCAGTTTCTTTAATCCGATAATACCGGCGAGCAGTAGAGCAATCTTCGAGATGATCAACGCCTTACCAGCCAAGATGTACAACGCACCCATTGCTAGGGGAATCATTCCCATCATTTTCATTGCCATTCCCATCATCATCATTCCCATCATTTTCTTCATTTTGCCACGTCCTGAAACGAGAAAAAGGAGAGAAACACACAAAAAGCGTATGAGAGACGGTTTATTTTAAAGGAACATATATTTCTGTAAATAGGAGAATTGTACGTGTATCCTTAATTCAATTGAAATTGTATTTCAATTTGCTTGGATGGTTAGCGAAGGACGAACAAGTTCAACAACTTTCAGGAAACTCTAGCATAAGGAAACCTGGAAAATGTCCCTGACAGACGGTAAATAACTCTTGCAATCAATGTAAAATGAAATTGGAATATTATCCTTTTGTTGACACTAGGGTTAGTCTTTTGTTGAAAGCGATGAATACAGATTTGTTGTTCTTGTTTAACTACATACAAACACAAAGCAACATTATTCGATTCAGATTGTATATATGTTTTGAACAAAGGAGAGGTGTTTATTAAACGAAATGAGGCCTTAAGTTTAGCCTTAAGCTCAGTTTAAGAAAGAACTTCATGAAAACTCTGTCTCTTTGACAATGGTTCTGGATCCTGTATGAAGGATTATCCAATTTATTTAAGTCATCTTTCTTTCTATTCTACAGAACTACTCTTGATTGAAGGCCGCTAGAACCTTTGCTGAATGCGTATGTCGTAATCTTCTTTCAATTCCTTTATCAACAGCATCAAGTAAAGGACGAGTGGCAACAATGCCAACATGCCTTTAAAAATGCAGCAACAGATGTACGAAGTTTCACCTGACCACCACCATGAAACCCCTGATTCGAAGAGGAATGCCAACAGGCACATTCAGCAAAACAACATGCGGTGCAGCAAAAAAGGATCAGGGCTGCACGCAAGCTTTACGAGCATAAAACGGGACGGAAAGAACATCGAAGAAGAAACAGCACAGGAAGCACGCGATGGAAGATATTGAGCAACAATGTACGGAAGTTTTACCAAAACGTAAAAAGAACGTGTCAGACAAACAAAACCCATACTGGAACCGGTAGAAATGAAGAAGGAGGCCTCATAGTAAAATCACAGTCGGTGCTGAGAACATGGAAAAACCACTTCTTTAGACTGTGTAACGGCGAAGAATATCACAACACCTCTGTCAGGTGCACTTTATCGAAGGCGGATGAAGACAATTTCTTCGTAAGATATTCAGTCTCGATAGCGTTGATGGGCGTTGGAAGAGGAGATTCAACAACGGACTATACGGGCTGTAGAGCGACATCGGCTTAGTCAAAAAACTGCGCATTGCTTGTATCAGATGGCTAAAGCATGTAGAGTGAATGGACACCCAAGCTCCGGCCCAGAGAGTCTTCGTATCTAACCTGGAAAGGCAACGCAGTCGAGGAAGACCTTGAGATTTAAGTTTTTCAAATAAATACCCAAATTAAAAGACGGCTCAAGGAGATCATGATTCTTGGAGACGCTGTAGACTCTGATATAACAAGTCTAGGCTATAATATCTATCTAACGCGACAAAATTGAGATATGTACTTTTTTTGGGTAAAAAGACACTTCACTTCCGCACAGTTTTCGCTTCTATCAAAGGAACAAGTTACAACGAAGCTTAAGAATCATTGTAACGTTTGCTGTTCGGTCCAAAACAGAATAGAGATTCTGCATCTACAATACTATTGTCTCATTGAAGACTTATAGTTGTCTTGTATTTATTACAGATGTTCCAAAGAACTCAATGGAATGATAGTCAGCCGTTGGGGTCCATGTCGGGCACATAAGAGTATAACTCCGTTGGCTTGGTCTAGCTTACTGACCTTAAATAATATTGTATGAGCTCAGTATCCTGTTAGTGCGTTGACAAAGGCGCTACATTCGGCTACTTCGTATTTAAGTGATATTCTACATCAGAGTTGCATAGGTAAAGGCAGAAGGATGTAGAACATGATGCAACATATAAAGATCCATAAGTGGCCGATAATCAGCAAAGCTGCGTCAAAGAAAACGTCGTTTTTCGAATTGTTGGCATTAAAAATCAGAAGTCTATGCCTTAATCAGGAACTGGCAAAGTTGGCCCCTTTCAAACAAGAGCTTAACTTAATTATCAAAGCTGTTTTTGCTTTCTACAATTACAGATTCTAAAATGCAGCTGAGTGACACAGGAAGTTCCAAAGAAGCTTACAATGGCAAACCAAATTCAGGGATTCTCTAATTGTTTTCAAGTTCTAGTAGCTTCGCAAACTTTAAACATGTATACCACCATTTCATCTACAGTTTTATCATTAACCATCTCACTACTATTTTTTTGGGTCAGTTTTAACAAACCTTATACATAATTTACAAAAGTCGCCTACTGTTACACACACCATATGGACTTGAAGTGTTTTGTTCTTATTACCTCTCACCAAGTTTGTGGGTCACACAGATGGAGAACAATTCTAGATTTAAACAAAGAAAGATAATGTACCGCAAATTAGACTCATTTCAGTCAGTCAGCGGTACAAATGCGTTACTGATTTTATCTTTAAATTTTAATTGCTATGCTACTACAACTGTCTAACACTCATCTAATGTCTTGCATATCTAGGTTTTGTTTTTGAAAAGTTTTTATGTCACTCATGCCACTTAAATAGTTTGTTGTCGTTCTTATGCTTTATGAGCCAATCATACATAACCACAAACAGAATAAATGTTCTACAATGTTGCAAAACTATTACCATGGACGGTTTACCTCAATGACTATTGGACGAAACCAAAGACTGACTATTAAAAAGCAAAATAAAACCACTTAACCGTTTCAATTATGACTTTTATGCATTATTGATGTGCAATTGTGCATAACTAAATCGCAGCTATTTGTTGTTAATGTGCGGTTGGATGGATGATTTAAAATAACAAATGTTTTGTGCGGCCACCACTTAACTTTAATTAATTATGATGTACGAGCTGGCAGTGGCAATTTAAGCTTGAAAACGTTAAGTGGTATTTAAAATGTAAGAGTACACAGTTTATGAAAGAAGACTTGCCTATGACACTAGCAATTTTCCATATAAATCATGGAAGACAATTATGGATCTTTTTTCCCCATTTCTCGATGAGAAAAACAGCCATTAATCGTGAGTTGATTGAATTTTAATTGATCATAGTTTTCTTTTGTAAGCGCGGGGCTAAATTAAAAAAAATGTATTTATTTACAACGAGACTGTTTTTTACTTACAAGATTTGATTAATATTTAAAGTGATTCATACGTAGGTAATGCGAATTTGTTTTTAATCATAGACAGGAACCACATTGGAAATGACTTGTGCTACTTTTAAGCATCTGATTTAATTGTTAACATTTAACATAGCTCTATAAAGAGCTGCATAAAGCAGAGCCGGTGATTAAGCCGACCTATGAATCTTATAGAAAGTTTCTTAAGGTAATTTATTTGGCAAACACTTCTCGTAAAAGAGATAATTGTTAATTAATTGGACCAATGAAAAACTTCGAATTACAAAGATTTTCGAATCATGGAGGGCTTAGGCATCTCCATAGGAAAGGGACAAATTGCGTTGGTTTTCTTTGATTAACAGAGGGACTGAGAAAGCACATATATTTTTAGAGGTTTCCGATTCATAGAGGTTTAAATTATAGCGAGTTCACTGTATTATTGTAACTTCCACCATCTTTTTGGTGCTACCTTCTATTCTTGAATGTAAAAAGTAGCTGATCCCGTTCCGCATATTTCCACTGAATCTTCAACAAAGTTATGGCTCGTTGACAGCTTTAGGTAAAACTCCGTACCATATCAATACTCTAAGTGGATTCAAAAGTCATCTATGTTGAAATTGCGCACTCTGTTGCGTGTCTGTACTTCTTAAATACGTACTTAGGTGGCTCTACACACCCATCAACATACAGGTCTCGTGAGTTGTGGTATCAAAACGGCGCATCCGCGCTTCTTGTTTCTCTGGGAGGCTTACCACTTTTAACCACTTCTACCTACCTACCTAGGTGGGTCAACTTGGACCGTAACCAACAGGCCTCACCAGTTAGCACGATCCTTGGCTAACCGAATCCAGTACCAAACACTAAGTTGGTTGAGATCTCCATTTACTTGTGCGCGCCACCCTCAAGTAGGTTGTTTCTCCAGGTTAGATTCGAGAACTCGCTGAGCCGATGTGTTGGTGTCCATTCGCCATCTCAACCGACCAATGCGCGGTTTTTTACGAAGTCCATGTCACTCTACAGCTCTTATAGTTCGTTGTTGAATCTCCTCCTCCAAAGCAAGTCAACGAAGTTGGGACCGAATATCTAACGACGAATTTTTCACTTCAAGCGGCCAAGAGTATCTTCACTCACCTTCGACACAGTCCATGCTTAAGCACCACAAAGTATCTGGTCTTGTATCTGGTCTCCTTAGTTCTTCGGGATAGAGCCTTACTACTGAATTGCTTAATTGCAATTGAAAAAATTGATTCTTCATTTGATTTCTGATGAGATGTCTTTTTCAGAAGTGATAGCAGAGCCAAGGTAGACAAAGTCCCTAACTACCTCAAACGTATTTTAAAAGACACATATCGCATTGATCTGTTCTCACGAAAATGTTCCATCAAGTCGTAGAGCTTCTGTGGTAGTTCATAAGAGTCTAAGTTCACTTAATGCCTTAATCATTAGGAAGTATGTATCAGTCATGATGGACGTTTACAGAAGCCTTTTTTTTTATTGTGTGTAGAGGAGGACTACATTATTCAGTTGTGCTAGCTATTATGTCATGTGTCGGGCTGTTAAGCGAGGTGACATATATGAAAATAGAAAATAATAAAAACAGTTTTCTCGCACCACTTCTCGGCAGGCAATGACAAATCTTCGAAAAAATAATTTGTCATAAAAAGCGTCTAAATCCGAGTCAGTAAAAGAAACTCTTCGACCTGTCACGCTTTACCAATGTTTCTCACCACAGCTCTTTCAGGGTATCAAAAGTATCTATTGTTAATTCTTGTAAATATTGCCTCCAAAGTTGAAGAGACACGTGGTTAGTTTGAAGAATGTGGGTGTGTTTTTCACAGATATTGCTGCCACGTAGTTTTGGATGATATGAGGAAGCAGGTCTATCCTACATAATGTATCTCCGAGAATATTTCCCTTTAGAAAAAAAATCTACGAAGAGATTAACCTTAACATTGTATTATCGTAAAATAACACACAATCAGATTTGACAAATGATGAATTCTTCAGAAATCACTTCATGTTGGTTGTTTAACTTTTAATTCGTTGGAAATGTTATGTTTGCTCGAAAAAAATAAACGAGGCGTATGTGTGTTTTTACAACGAATTCAGATGAAGAATCTCAAAATCACGTTGCAAATTTGGTAGAAATGAGAAAAGTTTACATGTTATGAACGTACGCGATTGATAACAAATCAATATGACGGTTCACCTCTAACAAGTAGTTAAAAACCATATTTACCTTTAGATAAAGTAACTGAGTACGTGGATGCGTTCACCAGCTAGTTGTCGACCATTCTGGAACTGGAAACCATAATAAGCATCCATTTTCCAAATATTTATGAGCAATTAAATCGGCTATAAGATTGAGGAAGCCATAATAATGAATGAGTATTGTGGCCCAGAAAACGTCACAATCCAAAGTTGACTTGTCTTCCCAGCTGACAGAAATACGGCGCAGGGGTTGTGTTTTTCTAAACCCCCTAAGCGTAAATCAGCCTTAAGTCAACTGAACCGTGTTAAGTTATATACATATATCATGTGGAAATCATGGCTATTTGTGAAGCTTGGGATAAGTTGTGGAAGAAGTCGATATCGAAGGTAAACATACACAGGTAGTCATGCTTTAACCTGTTCAAAGCACGAGATTCACACGAGAACAACAAAATTAACAGCAGAAAGTAATACTTTAGGCAGCAATGGCCAAAAATAAAGTCGACAAGCATCCGGATATTGGAGGGAAGAATGACTCTCTGGGCTCTTGATCTTCCATCTGTTTCAAATGGCCCTACACTCGGAGTTTAAGATTTCACCGAAAGATTGAGATCCTATTGGCATATCCCATAGTATCCTCTGATAAAAAGTCACGGTCAAAGATGTGTCTTCTTATTTCGCGTAGAGAAGGACACTTGCCAATAATGTGAAAAATGTCGCGCTCTTATGTTGTAAAAAGCACTCCTTGCTGGTAGGTCTTCCCTGTATGCCATGTAATTTAGGTTGTAACCATCGCCTGTAAATCATATCTGTGGTCACAAGGAAAAATTATATAAGTCGTATTGTGTTGTGTGTGACTTATGCTGTTTTTCCTTGTACCAACAGATATATCTCTAGTACTTCCGATGTCTCCTCCACTAATCTGACATGAAGTGCTCATCCAACTTTGCAATTCGACTATATAGCTCTGTTTTCCAATTGGGTTTTACAAGTACTTGCCAGCTTTAACCATTTCCGAGCTTAAAAAACCCTTAATTTGGTTCAATTCCATAGAAAAATGTATTTCTTATCCCAAAAACGCTTCCTAACTAACCTTACTATTCTCAGTGTAAAACCGATCTAAAAACAGAGATGACTGTTTACTTAAAAGATCCACTGAAGGTCTTTTCAACCGAAAATCCCATTTCTTAAGTATTGTCACTCAAATCAACGACCCCCAAGCACACTAATTGTAATGATTGAATATTAACCCACCTTCTTCGAGTCCTCGACCGATCTCCTCCGAGGTTAACTTGGGAAAGTTCACTTGCATTGAATGTCCGTTAAAAAATCGACTCAATCGATCGATCAACAGTGTTGTCAACTTTGTGTCACGATCATCAATAGATCGCGGCAATATGGATTCCAATTCATTTTCACTCACAGGACGTGCTATCGGCGTATCTGGTAGCCGTACGACTTTAATCCCATCGGTAACGGTAATAGCGTCAATTGTCGAAATCCGATCAATAAATGAAATTGTCTTTTTCTTTAAACATGGCACAAAACCACCCTCCGCTTTGGAGCACTCGTCGTACACGCGCATAACAGTGCGCATACCAGCGTTCTGATAGGTAGCAGCACTGCCACTAATATCCTCACTAGCCGCTCTACACGATTGCAGGAGAGTGCTGAGGATCACTATACCGAGCACACCGATAGTTTTTTGTAGCACCATGGTTTTAAATATATTTTTTTGTATCTTTTTGTTTTTTGTTTTTTTTGTTTATTTGTCACAAGAAGGATCACTGTTAGTGAATCCTAGAGGCTTTCACTATGCACTTGAGAAGAACACAAAACTCTACACGGATGACAACAACAAACGACAGCAGTTACGATTCGAGTACCGCCAAGCACAGACAACAGATAACTGATGCCGCATGATAGTGGCGTTAATTCTTTTATAGACCTCTTCTTCTTTTAGCTGTCACAACATTCATAAAATTGCGCTACTGAAACCAAGAGACCAAGGTAGAGAGAGGTTCACTCGAATGGGAATAGTGTGAGTGATAGTTGGTAGGAACCAATCCAGGTAAACAACCACAACAGTATCCACTGAGTGTTGTGCCTGTGAGAGCCCATTGTGGGGAACTCACATATTTTTTATCCCACATGTAGCCAAGGAACATTGGAGTGGTAAGAGCTGCAATAGCTTACTATTGCTTCCATCTTTCATTATGTTGTGTACTCATTCAGTTTTTTTTTTTTTTGTAGGTCTTGGCCCCGGGGAGGTGGATTCATATGGCACCGCTACAGCTACATTCGAGCACAGATGGATTGCCACTTTCGGTTGTACTTTACATGGTTACAGGTGTTCGGGAAGGAGACAAGAGCCTCTAGGGGTACTTAAGGTTGAAGGGGTCAACTGGTCGAAACGGAGAGACCTAATGAGGTGGGAAAACAAAACAAATAGAAAAGAAAACAACTGCAGAGAAAAGTGCAACTGGTTTTGAATGGATTTATCATGGGATCGGCTAGGGCCAATTAGGGGGTTCTTGTTGGCTGCGGTTACATTCAGCTGGATAGAAGTGCTTTAAGGTTGAATGCACTTGCATCGAAAGGGAAAGTTTGAAATAGTGATCATGCTAACAGGATGTCAAGTGGAAGAAGGTAGCACGATTTTGACTTAGGTATCTGTTAAAGAAATTCAGCGCTGAGTTCCGTTTTGTAGGAAAAGTTAGATTTGGAAAAGTTGTAAGATGTCTCACAAGACCACAGTGATAGTAATGGCATAGCCAATACTTTTACATTATGATGGATACAGAAATGTGAGGAATTTATGGAAGGTAATGTAAAGTTGAATGACTGTGCGCAAAATGTTGAGCCCATATAGGCAAGCAATGCACAAAACCAACACTTCTATCTCAATCGCATGAAGGGCATAACTTTTGGTCAAACTGATTACATTTCGAACCATACTTAGGCGTTATTGGTTTTCCTTTTTAAAATATAGTGCGTTGTTAATACTTCTAAGAGCTTGTTATACCGATGCACATAGCCCGAGTAGATGTTAGTGCTCTGCTAGTAGGATTATCTAACCTCCTTTTCAAAACAAAGGCCTATTTTATAAGCTATTAACTCTTGGACCTACTAGAACTCACAATGGACCTATTCTTCTGTCTATAAGTGCACCTCTTTTCTAGACAACCACTCCAAACTAACTAAAACTAATGCAGGAGAGGTCTAAACTGCTCAGTTGCGTTCTTAAATTAGCTCAAAGAAAAAAAGATTGCCAAGAGTGGTAGTTTCATTATCAGAGTTCTTCCTCTATTAAGATCGTATTTATAATCACATTTTGGTTCTAAGGCAGCACTGAAAAGACCAATGAGATTGTTAAAAAATGGCGTTAGATGCGCGTACAGTTCCTTTTTTTTGAGAATCATAAAAAATATCGAACTTTCGTCCAACTGTTTCGTCCATTTTCGATGAGTTGGTTTATGTGTGTCTTACCGAGTCAAAATGCTCTGTAAAGTAGTCTCTCGACAGGCAAAGACAAACCTTCGAAACTTTAATTTGTATGAAAAGCTTTTCAACTCGTCGTTCGTAGTCGGTACTAAAAATCAGGGCTGTAAAGGAATGCAATCATTGCAGAATGCATTCCTTGAAGTCATACTAAGAATTCATGTGGATTTGTTTCAATTCAATGACTTCAATAATCCCTTCAACTTCAAAGACTTCAATGACTTCAAATGACTTCAATGACTTCAGGTGATTTCAATGAATGCTACTGACTTCAAAGTCACTTCAATGAATGCAGAGCAATCAAAATGAATGCATTCATTTTGACTTCAAGATTATGATTGGAAAGGATGATTGGTAAATTATGACTCGAAAATGAATGGTAATTTATGTTTTTGAAGTTGAAGGCATTATTGAAGTCATTGAATTGGAATATATCTCAGTGAAGTTAAATGAATTAAATGCCAAAATGATTGCATTTTTTTACATCTCTATTAAGAATGTTCATTTGTGTCACAAACAATACGTGCAGCACAAATGGTTGTGAAAAACAAGACTTTTATCTGCAATCGTTTCGGATTAGGGTGTTTTTCTCCATAAAAACAACTTTAAGACTCAGGTTCAAATTCCGTATGCCTCTGCTTTAAATTTTTCCACTGAAATTGCTACTGCCTTCGTCATACATTCGCCAGTGAAAGAATACTAATCAACTGTTTCCTGATAGGGAAGTTCCGGGATGCCTTAAAAGATCGTTACATGGTTTTCATCGATCTTGACAAAGTGTTCAATAGGGTTCCTAGCGATGTACCATGGAGGAGGACGAGCACATAAAATATCCAAAAGATATTAATCTGAAACGTGTAAAGAAATGTAAGAACCTCAGTGAGGGTGCACGACAGTAATAACCAAGGAATTTCTGGTCAATGTTGGCGTGTATTAGGGTAGCGTTTTCGTTTTTTTTTTACAATGGAGTAGGATGTCAATGAGCCAAATGTAAAATTGTTTGCAGACGATGCGGTTAGTACAAACGGAGACGCAGTAGATTTACAGAATGCGCTTAATAAATGTAAGCATGTCCTCGAAGTAAACGAAAACACTTAACTTATTTGCTCTCCAAACCAGGCCTTTTGGTCGATCAAAAAGTAAACTGCTACAGTGACGTAAGCCATAAAGTGAGAGTTGGATGGATGAAATGGCAAGAAAACTTACCTGCGGCTTAAGGTAAAAAGGAAACTTTGCACCATAGCTGTTTGGCCCGCTTAAACAATAAACGAGGCATACAACAGTAAAATTACGGCGGCGAAGATGAAAATGCTAAAAATATTGGCTGGAGTAACAAAAAGCCTTTACTTGAAAATCTTTAAGCAGATAGAATCAGTTGGCATTGAGTTTCAAATGATTTATTGAGCCTCGACCAATGTAAGAAGTCAGAAGAGGTTTCGAGTCCTTTTAAACAAATCAGACTTTTGAACCTTCGATCTGTCTTTGAAGCAGAGTTGGTTAAGAAGAAAATATATCTTACGATTGTAGTAAAAGGTCAAAGGAAGATCTTAGAACTTGATTGTTCATTATATGTACCAAGATGTATTGTATATTTTGTTAAACGTTTTACAAATCGCGGGTTCTGGCTTTTTATTACTTTCAAAGATCCCAAGAAGATGCTTAGTTCTTTCAAGCTCTTATGGTAGAAAGACATTTTCCCACACTACTTCACTAGTTTTAGGGGCATCTCTTCTTCAAAAAGAATCCAGAGTACATCGAGCAATGCGTCGCATAGATGATTTTCATCTTATTCAAAAAAAAAGTCTTGACAATGGAAACGAGAAGTTAATTAAGCTTGTGTCGTGCAAACAAAATATTTTTGATAAACAAGTTGCAAACACACGTATGGTTGTTAGAAAACATTTGAGGTACAGAGTTGGCTCCAACAAGCCGGCCGTACCGGTAGAAAATTAAAAAAGAAAGAAAGAAGATTGCCTCTTACATACTTATCAGTTGATCGAATAACCTAAGCTGCAACATTTGGAGGTACCTATTATTCACCCCATTCTGTGCATTTATACAAGATGATAGGGTCACCCTAGGGTGAGTTTTTGGTTTCAACTCCTTTAATGGCACGGAAATGCGCATACAGGGCAAAGTTCTGAACGCACTCAACTAGGCGAGATGCCAAGTACGATCCCTGTTACTGTACAGTTCAAGTTGATATACAGCCTCCACGTGGCGCCCCTGGATAGCTATCTCAGCATCCGCTGAATAGTAAACTAATGTATGCAGCCGAGTTCAAAGCAATAGGACATTTTCTTCTAACCCGACCTGCAAAAAGAACAATACCGTACCTTCGGTTAAGAGAACCTTGGTCTAGTAAACTAAAAGCAGTGTGCCCGGGACCGTGAAAGATGGAAAGCTGTATTAGTTCAGGCTTATATCCTCCAAGGGCCGCTGGCCTGATAAGTTAGTAAGTATACAAGGTGAAACAAGACTCAAAAAAATTTCTATAACTTTCCCAAACGATCAACATTGTTTGATGATTAGAAAGCGCTTTAAAAAAAAGTTGTATTTTCCATATGATTCGCTTATAATCGTCATTTTTTTAATTTTCTTTCAACACCTAACATTCCTCGATGCCGACTAACATCCACTTACTCTTATGACCTTCTACGAATTGTATTACATAGTTCATACCCACTAGGAAGGTTTACCTTCAGTGCATTCCCATCGAAATTGTTGATATTTATCTCGGACTCATTTAAAGCCATCACCTCAAAGCACGTGGCCTAAATTTTGAAACCATCACTCACTCATCCACTGCCCACCGAACTCATGATCCAAATTTACAACTCAAATCCAAAAAAAAGAAGAAAACCCATAAGCAAAAAGGAGAAAGAGCTGTATCCCATCATCACCGGCTAGAGCCTCAGATTCAGGGCGATAATCTTAAATATTTTCCTCCATTGTCTCCTCGCCGTCGACGGTAGATGCAGATACCTCAAGTGCAACAGCGAGTGACTTTGAATATCGCTAACGATAATGACAATCAGTTCAGATGGTACGGTTAGTAGAAAAACTATCTACGAACGACCAGGGAGCACCTTACTATGAGAACTGAAAATTTTCTGTTGAGGTCACGTTTTCGTTTTCGATTTCATTTTCCTTCAAAGAATCGAAATGCAAAAAGGCTGGCTGGCGAACTTCTGCCGGTGCTGCTTCACCATAAAACCATTCCATGGTTGCAGCTTTCGTCGCTCGTGAATGTTGGTTTCGAGTCGGGGCCGGCTCGCTAATTTCTCCAGGATGATGAGCACGAGGTGAAATGTCCCACACGCATTATGTGGATTGGGATTAAAAAGATGGAAAGTTTTGCATTTTCATTTTGCTACTGCTCTTGGTGAACCTAATCGAGATCTACATAATAATTCAGCGAGAGTGTAGGCTCTTCTCGTCTATAAACGTCGGGTGCGTCGACGAGCCTCAATAAAACAATGGCAGTCATTTCGTTTGAAGCTAATTTCACTTGAGAACCCACGATAATGAAGATATTTTTGGGGAATGAGTGCAAATGGCTCCCGGAGTTGTAGTTCTCACGATTTTACTTCTGGGTCACTTGGGCTGATGTCATTCGTGTAATCATGCTTTTGGGTAATTTGTTTATATGGTCGTGGTAAAGTTTGATGCGTCCATCATTTAGTGAATTAAATGATATGATTGTCTAATTTAGGGTTGTGAGTGGGAGCTACCACCTTCAAAGTGAAATCGCTTGGAAAATTGATGTCTCTGATGAGTAAATATTGAAAATTCAGTGTCAAGTTATTTATGTTCAATTAATTGTGGTTAGCCGCAGGAGTTGCTTATGACTTTTACATATGACGTCGATAGCTGATGCATTTGATTCATGTGCACAGGGCCGTATTGGCGCCGTTAACATTTCAAAGAGTCAATTGAGGGCGCTCTGCTTCGTTTAACTTAGGGGGTTGGACTGGGAATATCATTTTAATGAGAGTTGCATTATGCCCCTTTAACATTTCACTATAAATACGTATCATGCTTCGCACATCATACTGCTCTTTTGCCTACTTTGTCCCGGATGTCCCGTCAAATGTAGGGATTCTTTCCTTAGCTGTATAACACGAATGTGGAATGATTTACATAACTCTGTCCTCATCTTCATCACTACAATCCGCAAGAGGACCTAATCAAAGAGGATTTCTACGACCTCTTGGACAATGCCTATGGAGCCAGTCCGGAAAACGATGTTTAAGTTGTGTTCGGGGACTTCAATGGTCGGAAAACACAGTCTCAACGACACGACAACACTGACTTCCGACTCACTGACTTTCCGCAAGCTAATAGTACGTTGATAAGAAGCCAAATTGACGCAACACACTCGTCGAATATCCTACATGTACAAATATTTAGAGAATTTTGACCACTTTTCGGAGTTCGACACTTCAACGATAGAAACTTGCATGAACCAGTTAAAATGAGGTTTAACATTAGGCGCCTGAGTACACCGGGAATAGGCAGAGACTTCAGAGAGCAACTAAATGAAAGGCTCTGCAATATGCCACTGCCTACCATAAATGCCAACAATCTGTCGTCGCAATGCAGGAAGTAGCTAAAGCAGCTCCTCAACAAGAAATTCCTGGTATGATGACGAGTTCGTGCAGAAAAGAAGGCAACAGATAAAGCATATAAGAATGCGTTGTAAAAAAGTTGAGTGCAGAGCCAGAAAAAAGGATGAGAAAATGCTATTGCTCAAAAAGGAAAGAGCCTTTGCATTCTTTCAGCTCAAGGATATCGAAGAGTTCAGGAGAAAGCGCAAGAAGCGAAGCGAAGCTTGGAGAACCCAGGCCCTTCTTATCAGTGAGGGTAATCTTGTCACCAGCCCGCAGGAAATCGTCGATGCATTTAAGCAGCATTTCCAGCAGCTGCTTGGTGGGCATTACAAGGAGGAAATGATAGGGTAGGAAGTATAGGAGGTTTTTTTTTCCAATCGAGAGGAAGTCGGCATACTTAATAAAAGGATAAGGAACCAGATCATCTGTAAGGTTTGGGAGGACGATAGTATGCTTGTCGATAAGAATATCGCAGTGTATTATCGACTTAAGCCTTTTTGCATCACATAAGCACCTTTTTATGTAGCTTCCGACCCGGCTAATCGACGATGGACCAAATTTCTAAAGCCGCATATAATAGCATTCATCGCACCGAGCTATATAAAGCGATCTTCGAATTCAGGATCTCTACAAAATTGGTTTTGTCGTATCATGCTCGATTATATTGTTTCAAACCTGCACCAGATTTCGGCGAGGAGACGCGCTAGAGGGTGATTTCTTCTTAATTAACCGTTGTTACTTCGATGGCGGACGCTAAAAAACTTGGTCAAGTAAACTGGAAGCAGCGTGCTGGGTACCATGAAGAATAGAAGACGGCGTTAGTTCAGGCTCTGACCAAGGGTCGCAGAAATTATAACTAAGTATGTTTATCTTCACAGCGTCTAAGTTGACGATTCCTTCTTTATTTCCTAGAAATTCTTGAAAGCTTCCCTACTTTCGAATCCTACTATTTTCTCATGATTGAGCAAAAGTTCGTAAAGCTGTATTAAGAATGGAAGCCTTTAACTTTTTTAGCTTCTGTTGTTTGTTGTTTGTAAGAATTGGGCAATTGATTGAAGAGTGTCAAACTTGCAGATTCTTTTTCACTTCAGTAGTCCTAAAATGTTGTACCTCATAAGATCCCGAGGCAACTCGTATGCCCGATCCATAGCAGTCGTTTTCTGAAGATGGTACCGCATGCTGGTGGGAGCAGGCCTTGCAAACTTGGTCTCTTGCTGGTCGTTCTTGTTTTCGATTCAAAGGTTTACCTCTACAAACGATTTGTTTGACATTTACTAACCATTGGTACTAGATCCCAGTGCCTTGCTATAAAAATATTGCCAACATCCTAACTCCTGACGGCCCTGAAACCACATATATGAAAGTTTTTTTTTCAATTGTAAATCAATGTAAGAGTATCGCTATTTACCATCTTGCGGTTTGTATGCACATCATGCTACTGATTGTTGCATCTTTTAACAGTGAACTTCACCCAATGGCATTGTTTTTCACTACTTCCGTTAAGACAGTGTGTTTTCGTGGTTAGGAAAGTCTTCTGCTGAAGAAATGAAAGAAAAAAGAGACCCACGTTCGCGGGATTCGGGTTCATTTTCAACTCACGATCTCGTGGTTAATTTTTTATTTTTTTGTTACTCCTTCACACACTGACTCTTTACTATTTTTGATTGATGTATGGCTTATGACAAAAGTGAAAGGTATGCAAAAATAATCAAAGGGCTGACTTAATTAAACTAAACAAAGATATCTTCTACAAGTCAAAGAATGATTTGTCTATGCACGAGTATGTCAACGAATGCCACTTATTCTTGGTCCATTCCTGAACATGCATAAATATAACAATGTTCCACCGGGGGAAAAAGACACGAGCTTTTCATAAAAAGGAAACTGCCCATTACTCTATATGCAAACGTGCAAATGTATAATTTTGTGAAAAAGAAATTCGACACAACTAGCTGAAAGAGCTACAAATGAAGAGCGTTACAGATGCACATCACTTATTCAATCACTATATTCAGTTGTTGGTACTAGTGTCTGTTAAATGCATGCATCTGCCCATCGGTAGTGCAGCAGCCACCACATCCACCACCTGTTGTTGGAGGTACGCTAGCATTATGTGGGCAAATGCGCAAAGAATACATTTGAAATTACTGCACGCTCTTTGTGGGTTTGTGATACTTAAGTGTACGGAAAAGATACTTCAATTTTTATGGACACAAAGTGTTTGCCCTTTCTCTAGGTGTTTACTCGTATTTCAAGGAACTGAACAGGCGTTGGGAGATTTACTTGTCTATCTTTTTGGCTTTCACTTTTCTAAGTTTTACGACTTCACCTTTAAAACCTTAGTTGTCAGTTGATCTAGTGATCGATACAGTATGGCACGTTGAAAAAGGCTTTATCTTACAATTTTCTTAACCTTTTTTAAACAGCTCTGACCATCTGGATGTAGGTATACATATGCGATTTGTTTTGGGGCCATTCGACTTGACAAATCGAATAAATAGGTCGAAAACTGATGCAGATACACTGACTTACTTATGTATGATTTCGCTAAAGTCCGAAGTGGACTTGGACCTAAATCAACAAGTCTCTCCAACTAGCTTGATCTTCAGGTGCTTAGTCGAGGGGACTTTAATACTTTAAAATTTGACATTAAAATGACTTACTATCTGGAGAGGAATGGAAAGCTATTAGAGTTTTAAGAAGGAACCAGATGACAAATCAAAGATGGCTGCAGAGACATTGAAAGAACAGTGAATCATTCCGACTTTTAAGCTTATTTCAGCCTGAGCTCTTTGCCTGTTAGGATGCTGCGTTATGGACACGAAGGCCACCGGATATGCAGCCCAGAATGAGGCCTTTATGGCAAAGATTTGAAAAAGGAAAAAAATCTGTAAGACACTACATTATTGATGGTTATATGCTCCAGAGGTGAAGCCTTCCCAATCTTGGCTGAACTGTTTGAAGATCAGGACAGTATCAAGGAGTTCCAACTTGCAATGGAATTCAATAAGGATTTAGGTAATTTTTGATGAAATGTTGTAAAATCCCTTCAAAATCGCGAAAAGTCTACGGTCCATGGAATACATCATGACGTAAGACTCTTCATCATCTTCTAAACCACGGTAGTGTGTTCCAAGCGGAAGTATTAGCAAACGCCAAGACAGCCCGTGAATTATATAAACAGTCAGGTTGCTATCAAAGTCATCCATAGAAGTCAAGTCAGGCTCAGACACTACAAAGTTCTCTGGCTTGATAAATAAGTAAGTTAAGTCCACACTTGTAAAACGTTGTTTCGCTAAACAGATCAAACTTGAAGTTCTTCGTAGGAATTATCACGAGTCAAAACCTTCTGGCGGCAAACCTTAGAAGAATGCATTTTAATACAGACGATCTATGCAGAGGCTACGACGTTACAGGCTTAGAAAAAAGCACAGCTTACTTCCTATGCGAATGCCCATGTCTATACAAACACAAGAAAGACACAAATGGATCAAGGACATATTTCTATTGATGGTCATCTTTTTTTAATTGTCGGCCTTGAGAACAAACATTTCTTCCTGAGAGCTCCTGTTTTTATGTAATTTTTTCCCTTTAAAAAACCACTTAACATAGTTAGATCAATCCTCTACCGTATACAAGCTATGCCAAGCTAATTTACTGCATCTTGTTCTCACATGCGTTCAACATTTACTACCCATTACGGAGTAAAGCGTAATACGCAAGGAATTAACATTAATCAACATCAAACGCAGAAGGAATATGGGAAAACTCAACCAAATTGTACAAAGGGAATCTTCCTCCAACACGCAATTAGTTTCTGGGAAAACAATAGTAAATGCAAACACAATTCTCGGTCACAAGAACAGAATGCGAAAGTACATCATCTTCCATCAAAATGAGCGTCAGATTCATGTCAGATAGACGATGTCTGAAAGGCATTCAGGTTAGGCGGGAGTAGTTGGGGAACACAATTTTTTTCCATTAAAACAACAAAATATTATCTTTCCGGCGACAGTGCTGGCGGCAGCACACGCCAGCTCCTCCATGGTCGCCAATTGACATTGAACGATGCACCTATCTACTGCTCGGTACGAATTGCATTTACAACGAAAGAATGACTTATGTTGGCCTGCAGACATCTGCAAGTAACACGGTGACATAGTAAGCCATTCCTTTGTTTTTTTTTTTTTTTCTGTGAGTGCATGTCGCTATGCATTTAATGAAAGTACTTGTTCACCTTAGAAACTGAAAATGTGCAGCGCTTGACGTTTGTGTGTAATTAGCCTCGATTAAAGGAATTCACTGCGAAACACTTTTAGCGAGAAGTCTGTGATATCTGTTTGAATTAGGATCCCTTAATGAACAGAGGTGTGTACCCAGTATTGGTAAAGACCGACAAAGTAAACAATTGGACTCAAATTCAAACCCCATGAGACTTCAACTTTCAATTACCATCCTCAATTTGGTTTCCATTTCAGGTACCAGTGCCTATGGTGGAAATGACAATGTTTTTTGCTACAGCAGCAGCGGAATAAAGATGCTTTTGGTATGTCCAATGACCATTTGAAAAGAAAACTCAAATATAATTGAGAGAAATCTTTCTAAATTGATAGATACATGCTATTGCTTAGCGATAAGCGTTGGGCCATCCCACATAAATTTGTCCACGGTGCTGTTGGAAATTGAATATCAACGGCCATCAGAGGAAATGGTTATTGTATAGGTCCGTAATTGTAGGAAATTGGGAATACTTAAGTCAATAGTAGAACACAGTAGACGTTTCCATCCGAATTGAGCGTAGAAGAAGAAAGTTGCAGTGAGATAAGAAAGTGATTCAAGTTCTATAGGAATTCATTTTAAAGAACCTCAGAAGGAAGTTTGAGATCACAGAGATGCAATGCAAGATTCGTCACCAGAGAGATTGTTAACCAATTGTCCCTTGATCTTAGAGAATCTAGATTAGAAGCATGTTTTAGATAGACCCTCGCAATGTTTACATAAAGGATGTCCGTTTAGAAGCGCACAATTAAAGTTGAACTACAATATATTTTTTTTGCAAGATTGACGACCCTTAAACTAAAACATTGATATTTTGCAGAAAGACACCAGAATGACGTCTTATTTTCATGAAAACTAGTTTTGCAAACATTTTGCAATTTTTGATGGATGGAGTGCACTAAGTGGGAGGTTTTTTCTTCACCTCCAGTCAGTGGAGAGAGTTTCGGACCCTTCACAACAATTAGGCAATTTGAAAAAAAAGGTCACCGACTTCATGCTTACTTCATTGAATTGGCGGAGAAACTTGGGTTGGGTTGTAGAACCAACGGGACCCTCAACTTAGAAGATGAAGAGGTTTTCACCGCGAAAACAAACCGATGGTGAGGCGATATCATAGCTGAACTGAACTGAGAGGAGGATAAGACTGTCTTAAGGATAAGATATATTTAAGCCCAATTCGATCCGGTTATCAGAGGGTCCAAAACCCATACAAATTAAATGTGCTGCAGCTCATTTTTCTATTCTTAATGGTAAGATCAGCCGGTCAGAAAGGGACTTCCTAATCTCCCTGGTTCACACGGTCAGCCCGATTGGCGAAAGGCACACTTTGCACAGAATTGCTTTTTATATATTGCCGCATCACTCTAAGCTAGTCATATGGCTTGAAGAGTTTATCGTTATGATAATGACATTGGGAAGTTGGAAAACAAATACTGTGAATTATAAAGGTATGATAACAAGACCAACAAATTCTCCCCAGTTATTGTGGACACCATCCTCGGAGACAAAATTTTGACACAATCTATCGCGGAAGGGACACTAACTATTCAACGACTCGTTGATGCGAGCTTGAAAGACAATTTCTTGAGAATTTTAAATCAAGAACCACACCGATGCTCTGTCGAAAGCAAGCCTTTTTTGGCCTATCCTCAACTAATAATGTCATAACAGGGCAGACTTGTTCAGTGATTGAGGATTGCTTTGATCGATTTCTGCAGGAGCTGCACAGATGAGAAAGGCGAAGAATTTACAGCGCATTTCCTCTGCATTTGTCCCACCCTTGGCAACGTCAGGTGGGTTTCCTTTGGCGCATACCACTCGAACGATCTAATTAGTCTAAACAGAGCCAAGACTGCCGGTCTAAACTGACCACAACAAACTTCGTGTACAAATCTGGAAGCGATAGACTAAGTATCAAGTAAGTTGGTTAGGTCTGTACTGAACAAAAGCACTACCGAAATTGAATAACGCCACATCCCCATCTTGACAAAAATCACCTTTCGATTAGACAAGAGTCAAATGGCCTTCAAAGAAATTTCTCTCGAAAGACTCTAATATGCGTCCTTTTAAGGGGCAGTAGCAGAACTTCTAGAATGACTAGTCTGTAGGTAGAGCACGAATTCCGCCCCTCAAGTTCTGAGTTTTTTATGCACCCACAATTCACAATTTTTATGGGTACTCTCTTTCATGCATCAGGTTGTTTTTCGAAGGCGGTTTGTAGACCAAAGCATAAACAAAAGTACTAAATCTAATTCAATTCAGGTTAATAAAGCTAAGTACAAGTTAAAACCTACCTCACTTTTTTACTAATTCACATCAAAAAGTTTTAATTTACTCTAAATTCGACAGACAATCAACTTAAATGGCGAAAGTAATAGAGTTGTAGAACTAGACTTGAAATGACAACTTATTTGCAAGGTGACCATGACTACCATACAGAATTCATATACCCACAGAAAGAAAGTGCTCCAAATTCTGCTCCATATCTGGTTCCTTTGTATTGAAAGACTGATACTTTATAATTATTTTAAAAGCATGGTGACGGAAGCCTCCCACAGGGCAGTGTTCTCGTATCAAAACCTAAATACACATCCGTGTAAGTAATTAAGAGAAAATATTTATCCTTCAAGCTTGTGTTAAGCAAAGTTTCCACGCAAACAAGTTCAACCACGATAAGCTCTTCTAAAATACCCACCAACATTCACGTGTTCCTTTAATCTCTTTCCCGATAATCAAGCACGTCACACCTACACAAAACTGACTGATGCTTCCCGACAGATGCTTTCGGAACTGTGTACCTTAAATTGGAGGAAACTGGGCCAAAAACATTCGTCACCCCATTAGCATCTAATGACAGGGTTTCCCTTCACTCACAGGGATAAAGTACTTCCGAAAATACATTCCTACATACATATGTTTGTACTTACTTCGTTTTTTGTTTGTTTTTTTTTAATTATAAATGAACGGCGGATGTCAGTCAGATTAGTGTGTATACATGGATGAGCCTTGCTTTGGTTTTCCCACGAGCCACGTGAAAACTTTCAAGATCGCGTTAAAATTGGGACAAACGGTGGTGTGTTGGGTTGAGTGAATATTCTAAAAGGGCGTTGAAGAAGTACACAATTAAATGCTAATTAAATTCGTAACGAATCAACAGTGGCATCCCATCAAAATTTGCGTCCGACAAATATGGATCACAACCAACGTTTTGGGTGTTTATGAGCTGTGACTTGGGTTTTATTCCTTCCATGAGAACCCCACAATTGTTTGGACAAGAACTGGGTTAGTAATGCACTGAGTTGGAATTCCTAAGTGTGTATATATATGTATATTCAGTGGTTTGTGGAGTACTTTCCTCGGTGGGTTCTGTAATTAAATGTAAATGTGTAATTACAGGCGGAGCGGGACTTTTAGTTTGTCTTACAGACGTGTAAAGTTTCTTTGTTAACAATTTAAGGAAGAAGAATGAAAAACAAATAAAAATGTGATTACGAAACGCTCATTAGGAGGAAGATACATTTTTTCTTTGTCTCAAGGGAAGTCGGTAAGTGTTAAAGGCAATCAATCAAAACTAAAAAGCAACGTCCGGCAAAATGATGCTTATTTGTTTGTTCGTGTCATTAGGTGTAATTAATTAGCACGAGGTAAAGATGAAGGAGAAGCAGGAGGACGTGTCTGGCAGCGGGGATGGGAAAGAAAATTGTTTGAAGTAATTATGATAATGTTCGTCTAGTAGGGTGACCGGAAATATTAAAAACTGAATAGGGACCAAGTGCGTTTAGATAGCGATGAATGGGGATGAGCAGGAAATTGTACTTATTTGTTTGTTTACGCAAAAAAGCGGTGTTATAATCGTTAGAGATTAACAAACATAAATAGGTCAAGGCTTGCAGAAAGTCAAGTTGAAAAAGGTTAGTGTGATTACATAGTTTAATAGTTGGCAGATGAAATTAACACGCAGTTGCGTCTACACGATACAAAAGGTGTGCTTCTTAGGGTGGCATGGTATTACAGAAGCGTTCTTGCCCCACAGAGGCGCAGCAGCAATAGATCCAGTGGTATCTGTACTCCGGTACATAAGCCATTCGCTCTAGTCATTATAGTCCTTTGAGTGATGAGCCGAGTACGCTGTGCTTGTGCAAATGTCGAGATGACTTTAATGTAACAAAATAAGCACGTGCATTTTACTACTCTTTCAACCATAATGAGCCGCATGGGTGAAGATTAACTCATTATTTCGTCCGGATATTTCGATTTCACTGATAGTCTAGCACTGATAAAATCAGTGAAGAACTATCACTGTTCTCTAAACGGGATCTGAAACAACACAATGGCATCCTCTGCCAAGTCCTTACAACATTCTAGGGAACAGTGCATCTGACGAAATAAGTAGACTGCTTTATCAAATCACATACAATAGCATTACTTACCATGTTGAGCTCTAGGCTTGTTTGGTCTATCCTTGATTCTATGAAATCGAAAGCGTTCATTCGACTAAAAAAATAAAACTACTTCTCCAAACTAATTAGCGTCAATAAAGAGCATTACAGACATGCTAAACGATTGGTTATCGATTGTAGCAATTTCTGCAGAAACTGTAGAGATCAAAAACAGGATCTGTATGTGGTCCGACCCTGCCAACAGTTCGACTAATCAAAACAGTTTTGTTTTAAAATTTCATCAGGATGTTCGAAAGAAATACTGTGAATTATAAGCAATGGCCATGATACCAATAATTCTCCCCAGTAATTCTGGACACCACCTTTGGAGCAAAAGACTGAAACCTAATACCACCTGAGTTTCAAAATCACTACACCAACACTAGGTTATGAATACCATTATGATGCTCTTCACAACCCATTTAGCCCTAGTGAATTATAAAAAAAATCATTCAAAAAAAAAACATTTTAAAAGTTCTCTGATCATCCCTTTAGAAGTAACGAAAAATCTGAACCTGGTTCCGTTTCTGTCATACAGACTGTACCACTGGCTAAGTGATAATAAAAAGGCTCCCAACACAAAGGAGGTTGAAATATAATACATTTCGTAACACTTTCACCTTTGAAGGTATTATTTTGCAGCTTATCTCTTGCATTACGTTCGTTACTCGTTGAAACTCAGTGTTGGCACTTCTATGGGATAAGTGAAATTGGAAATTCATTTTTCATTTTCTTTTCATTTTTTACTAAATAGGACCATGACCACCTATAAGGGCATCATCATGATGATTAATTGAATAATAATGAAGGGATTACTTTAAATCAGTCTGCCATACGCACAAGACTTAAAGAGTCTCATCAACAAGACCGATTAAGAAAAAAAAAACAGAATTTTCCAACATTCTGCCAACAAAACATCGACTATCATCCCATCACATTGGATTTTCCTTAATAACAATAAATTACTGTACATCAGTGTAGATGGCAGGCTGTCGACCGGCAAACGATGACGACGGACTCCGCCATATCAATCTGCCAAAGTCATGGTCAGTTGAGTCAGTAGGAGCAAATTAATGGAAGAACCGCAAACCACATTATATCGCGAAAATTGCTATGTGCCGGAATACAATAACCGTGGTTTGTTGGAAAATTCGACTAAGCGTCGAGATGGATGAAGTGAAAGTGAGTGGCACGTCAAAGGTGAAGTACGGATGAGATTTAAGTGTTTTTGTGTTATCCGAAGTGTTGAAAATACTCATCAATTGAAAATGTAGAGTCAAGAGTGTGTCGGTGCATGATTAATGTGCACTAATAACGTCTTTCACACTTAACGTAATGAGAATTACATATTTGAAAATAATTTGTGTCAGTGAAACAAATCTATACAAACTTGGATCATGAATTGGTCGAATAAGAATAAGAATTTCCGAAATAATAATTGAGTCGGAAGAAATCGCAGAATGTTTTATTTTTCATTTCACGATTCACATTGGATTGGAACTAGGAAAGTGACAACGAATCTTTACTTGCAAATTTAATTTAGGACGGGTCAGGATCCTTTAGACATCACCATACGAAATTGAATCTATATTATAATGGAACTGATAAAAACCAGACACGAGATACTGAAGTTGGAGAGCACGAATGTGGAATGATCTATCAAAATAGGTAACTCAGTGTTTCCCCATTCCTACATTTAAAACCAATGTGCATCGGTAACTCCTTCGTCTCTCCTGTAATTTCCCTAATGTGCGTGTTCTAGTTTAAGGGTAGTCATAAACCCTTAAGCGCGTCCTAAGAAGAAGGAACTCAGAGCAACAAGTCGCTCAGGCGTTTTTAATGTGTGTGATAAATTTTTTCTCTTTTGGTATCTGGAGAACAGAACAACGTACGATTAGGTGGATTTTTTTTCGGATGAAGCCAAGATCTGATTAGAAAAAAATTGGTTGGAAATGTAAAAAAAAGTTTGGGGGTGATCGCGGGCACATTGTTGTGAATATGAGAAACAATTTTCGCCGTGATGTAACGCAATAAAAGGTGGGAAGTACTCCCCACTCTATCTACTATTTTTTATCTATTTTTTTTTTAAATCAGGATTGGAAGCAAAATATGATTAATTTTCTTGTAACACTTCCTATATTCACTGCAACATCTTTCATTTGGATGAAGAAATGACTGCCTCATTGCCGCACTTCTTTTGGATTCTGTACTGCACTTTCAAGAAGACAGCCGGTGTACTCAGACACAGTAAAGTTCTACTGTAGGAAATCCCCAATCAAATTTGGAACGAGAACGCATATCTAGGATCCTTGATGATTTCCATATTGTCCAGTGGTTCCTGTCCAAGTTGATGTAGAATTTCACAGTACATACTTTTCTTTATCAATTTCATAAAGAACTTGCTGGCTCTGAAAGAATTTAAGCTAAACCATCTTACTTTATGAAGGCAGACCATAAGGTAGTGGCTTAAGTGAAGAACCTTTCAGGAACTGACTGACACTGAACTTACTAAACCTGCTAAACTTGCAGACTTAAAAGACTCATTTCTTCTGTAACCCATAACTCACTTCTTCGGTAAACCTGGTTCAACTTGGAAGTCCTATTTCGTTTATTATCTTTATTCAATCCTTATCATTTTTTTTAAGCCGAGCTTTGTATTTAACGGACTTCGAAAATTTGACCAACTAGCAAAGTTATTGTGTAAAAAATATGTACACAAGTATCATTCAAAGATTTTTTGAAAAAGATCTATAAACCAAGATCACCTGACAAAAACATGCATAGAATCAAAATGCTGCTGAAATGATTGCTGTCTTCTTGGTCAGAGCTGGACCCTGAAAGAATTCTATGCTGTGGATAATAAACTATGCTCTGTGAAAAAGGACTTCAAGAGTTAGAGGATGTTGTAGTTCCGAGCTATATTGAAGTGATGGAGGAAGCTTAGGATAACTTTACCAAAAGTGTGGAGGTAGACCACTGCCAGGGTATTTTAGCCTGCTTCGAGCTATGGCGCAGGATTTCCATTGAGGTTGAGTTGTGTGAGCAATGTAAATTTGAATCGCAGCCTTGACGCTCGCTCCTTGGCCTGACGTTATATTTGCTGCAGGCAGAGAAATTCTAAACAAATGTTCTAGTAGATAATACTTGCAGACTGTGCCTAGAAGACTAAAACGCAGCGAACTGCGGTGCGAATGGACAGCTTTACCCAAAAAAAAAAAAAAAAAAACACCACTCTTTTTAAAGCCGATAGATTCTACAAAAACTTTTTGAACATTATGTTTTCGTTGTATCACATGGTATGGCTATTCGTATCTGAATAAGTCATAAGCTTGCTGTACTGTCTGAGTTTTATGACGTTCAGTGTGACGCAGGGTTCCCATATATGTAAGCGTTTTCACTTTAAAAAAAAAACCGTAGTTTTCTTTTTGCCGCTTCACATGTAGCTTTTGCCCTTGTTACCAAAAGTCATCTTTCTGTGGACGCTTTACTTCCGAATTTGAAATTTGATTGGTAGTTATGTCAATCTAAAATGTCATTCAAAAAGTCTTAAAAACCAGAAAAGAGTGGATTATACGAATTTTACGACAAATAAAGCAAAATATCGTCTAAAAGGACATGTATATTATCGTCACTATCATTTAACAAATGTTCCATAGAATGAAATTAACTACTGCGTATCTTTTTCATTGTTCCATAGCCTCATAGTAGTCCGTGTCAAATGAAGATAACCCGAATATAATCGGGTGCAATTAGATACACTTTTAGATTGGACAAGGGCACTCACAACCACAGTTTTTTTTTTTTTTTTTTTTCAAGAAACTTTCACAACACTTCTCGTTCTCAATTGATGATGATGCTTTAACCAAGTTTACCCATAAGGGCGATATGGTCAGAAGTTGTTTTTCAAGATTTATGAGCTGTGAAGCATAAAATTGATGTGCACTTTGAATAGAAAATGATTTCGATTTATTGGGGTTCCAGCTCATTTGAGTTTAATGTTATATATACATGTTTTCGTCAAGCTAAATTAATTGGAAGAGTGTAAAACTGTTGATTTGAAATGGTTTCTCTTTCAAAACAAAAAAAGGAATACGTAGGAGCAAATGTAGGAACCAAGTTGTGATAATTTTTCTTTGAAAGAGGATGTTGACATAGTTTCATATGAGGTTGGAGTGTCCTTATATTTTGCCTGTTTCACATGAAAGAATACTTACGCTTGTTTCTTTTTCCTGGGAATTATGTGATTTAATTGCTTTTTTCCAAGAATTTCTTCAAAGGATTTTTAATTTGAGTCAAATGTGTTTCCACTCTTCTCATACCTTAGTAAACAAAGGTTCAGAAACACTTTTCAAGGACATTAGACAAATGTAAGCCTTAAAAGCATTTTCGACGACTTTGTGTGTATTTTCAATCTTGGTTTTGGTTACAGAAATACCTCCTTGTACTTCTTACAAACAAAATTAAAGAGGATTAGGCTTTTTCATGATAACGTCAAGTCATAAAGATTGATAAGTAATTGCTTTTCAGCAAAAACTACCCATTCAATCTTTTCAAATTGACACTCGATTTTGACGAAACCAGAAGACAGCGTCAATTCTTTTTATTTTATTTTTTTGTGAGCATTTGAAACCTTGAGTTTTCGGTCGAGATATCCTTTCACATGTTAAACTTTACCAACTTCAAAAGCTCACAGCTCAATCCGCATTCATGGCTTATTACAAAAAGGAAGCAAGCGATAGCAATTCATTTGTGAAACAAGCCTTCTGTATAGTTAGGCTCGTTGGGCTGAAGTGTGAGATTTAAAAACTTTTTTACCATCACGACCAATGGAGGGGACCTACAGTTTTATTGCCGACTCTGAATGGTTGATCGAGAAGCTTTTTCTTGTTGGTTTGCCATGCCTGCGAAGAGGTGATGCCGCGAACTTTTTATCCAAAAGCAAGTTCATATAATAGCCAGTGCCACCTACCGTACTAACCTGCAAATTGGAAATTAAAGGTAATCCACTGTAATTGATGGATGAAGACAGCCTCTGAGTGCTTTTATTTGCGGCTTGAAGTCAATGAAAATGAAGTTGGTCCCGACCTGAAATTTGTCAGTCTTTCCCAGGATTTGTCTTTGTGTGAAAATTTGGCTTCAGACGTTTACACTGTTCGCTGGATGGAAAGTTATATGCAACATTAAGCAGGGATATACATTCGTAGTTGTAGCAAGATAAAGAATTGGGAGGGAGAAAGCAGATGCATCTTTTCGAATTTGGCGATTAGTGCCTTTTTCAAGCTTTTTCATTACGTTAGAGGTAAAGGTTAACTTATGCGTCTAGCTCCACATGAAAAAGGCTGGAATGGAATGTCGCCAAACCGTCCTCCGAGATCAGATACGGATTGCTCATTTGAACTTACAATCACAATGCTGTCAGTACCGAGACAAAATGTTCCATCAATCTTCTGATCTAAACCTTTTCCTGGATCAGATAGTCCTTGATTGTTTCTTCATCATGTCGTAAATTGTATTTGATCAAATTCGTATCGTGATGAAACAAAAGTTGCGTGCTCACGAGCGAGTTTTCTCCTATTAGAGCATCCTCCAGTTCAAACTATGTCCAGTGATATGTAGATCTGACTATTTCCTAATAAATCCTTCCAAAAATATTTGTCCAAGCTTTACAATTATCATGTCTGTTTTATTGCAACAAGTCGCTGATTATCCCGGTTACGATGAAGCCTTTTAAAATTGTACGTGGTTCTGCGACCTATATTGCTTTAGTCACTCCAAACAGTTTATGTCTGATGCGATGATGTTACAAGCTGAACACTACTCGGGAATCCTTACAAATCTCATCTTTTTGTTTATGTTGGACAGCTTCTTGCTCATCATCAGCCGAGCGGGTGAATAAGTTGGACATTTGCGAACTATCGTTGAAAATCCGATTGATTTTTTAGATGTCTTTTTGTTACCTTTTTCTATAGAATCATAGTTCGAACCGAGTCACTTAATCCGGTCACTAGATATGTTCAAAGGTATGAGCCTTCTGAACGTCATTGAATTTAAAAGCGGTCCATGCACTGCCAGCTGGTTTCACAGAATGAAGCATGTCGGAAATTCCTTTCTATTATTCTACAACTTTCATGGTAAAAGATTCAAAAATAATTCTAAATCATCGACTTTCACGCTTCGTAACGGACATTGATTCCAAACAAAATTCCAGTGGATTGCGTGAAAATCGCGTCACAAAACGACAAACAGAAAAGTTAAAAGAAAGTCTAAACCTATTCCGTACGACTACCATTAACCCCTTTCCATGTTTTTTTTTTTATTTTCCCCATATGCATCGCATAGTTACCCTCCTCTACCACCCACTGGCAAAGAATAATAAATTCACCCGTTTCGCTCAATGAAATCCATGCAAGTGCAAGTAAAACCGAGAAAAACAAAGTATCTGCACTAGGAGCGCTACTCCCAATCCATCTTTCTCGACAATTAAAACAATTTGGTATTTTCCCTATCTGATTACCCTCGGCCTGGATGCTAGGCCAGACAAGAGACTTAGCGAAGCTTGCAATCCAATCTCGAATCGACCGCATTGCCATTCTGCCATTGCACTGCTTTGCTTTGCACGCTCTGATAGCGCATCCAGAAGATGCAACATGCATGCAGTATAAAATTGATTTGTTGTACTTGATGACGATCAGTTTGATTGGAGGAGTCCGCCGCGAAACACTCAGAATACCAAAAAGCGATTAAGGATAATGGATACAAAGCTGATGGTGATGATTCTCATCGGATGTGCGTTAGGCAGTGCTGAGGATGTGACACAAACATCGGCGCGATCTTCGCTTATGGACAACGGAGTAGCACGAGCGATCAAACACATTTACGATCAATGCGAAAGCAGTGAGGATATATTTCAGTGTTTGAAGATTCAAGGAGCCAAGTTGATTGGACGAGCGCTAAAAGTACACAACATCAAGCTGCTCGATGGAATTTCGATTGTTCGGAAACCAGGTTACAATGAAAGCGAAGCCAGATCCGGTGGTGATCTTCATCTGAGCAACAGTGATCTCGAGCAGATGTCATCGAAGAGTTTAGACAGGATACTGTTTGCACGAGTGCTGAGTCTGTTTCAAAGTCGTCAGGTGCAGGTGAATATTCCAAGGCTGCTATCCTTTGGACAACGCACCAGTCAGGTTCTCTTCAGTGAAAGTCGCAAAAAGAAAGATGACAAGAAGTACCTGGGACCATTCATTGCTGCTGTTCTTCTGAAGACTGGTATCCTAAAGATAGCATATCATTCGATAGCGATCCTTGCCGGCAAGGCTTTGATCGTGGGGAAAATCGCTCTCGTTATCAGCGCAATCATTGGATTAAAAAAACTCGTCTCCGGGGAGGGTAATGACAAGACCACCTACGAGATAGTCAAACACCCACAAGTTCAGCAAAGTCACACATACTCGTCCAGCCATGGCGAATACGAGGGGGGTGGTCATGAAAGTGGCGCCTACCACCGAAGCATAGACGATGAAATGATGATGCAAGACAAGGCATATCGCGCCCATATGCCGAGGACTTAAAACACCCGTAGGACTGCAACGTAACCCTTAACCAAAGATTTTTAGTTATTTCGTTTTTAATAATAATTTATTTAACATACACTTAAATTTAATTTTAATAAATTATTTGTAAATTAAACTAAATGAAGTTGTAGTCTTTTTTTTGGTAACTCGCGTCGTACTGATAGTAGTCCGGTATTTGTGAACTTGAATGATGATGATCCACTTCGATGGGGTCGTGACTGTTTGCGGCTGGTGCATAGTGCGGTAGGCTACGATGCCAACCACTATGTCCACTGCCACTGTGACCACCTCCTCCGGCATCTGTGTATGTGACTACATGTTCGGTATTACCGCCACCAACTGACTTCGTTTTGAGACTGGTCTGAAAGGAAATTCTTTTAGTGCGGCTTTGAAAAAATTATTGTCTAATCAAATCTATATCTATAAGGAGTTTCATAGGACTTGTGAGCCTTTCTAATTTTATTTGCTATACGTAGATTGAGTTTTTGAAGAAAGTTTTTTATGATTCCCGCTCGGCTAGGAAGGAACAAAATCACTATAACCTTGAATAACTTTACATGCTATTCTTTAAAAATCTCCTTGGTAAGCATGAAGATCCTGCATTAGATCGAGTTCTTTAAAAATTCTAGATGTTAGCTCGAATTTACCTAGGAATGTGAAACTCCAGCCAAAGTGCTAAGATGTGCTGCGAGCTATGGCACAATATTCAGTGAGCCGTAACCAATGAAGGAGTCCGTCAAGTGCTTAGCAACACACTCATCTGGAAATATAGTCATCGGTTTCGTTGCGCTCACTGGCTTTATGAGCCCTAACCCAGGAAATGGTCCTTTTAGTGTGTAGTGTAGTCAGACAGCCCCAGATAAACTTAGATTCAAAGGGAGCTTAGCAGCCAAGAAAGGCTGGACTTTACGGCCATTTTTGATAGATCCAGCCTTCGCCATCCATTAATTATAAGTCAGCATAGCAGGTTGATTATGGCACCATCATCGACCCATACAACACGTTCCAGGATGATTTATTAGAAAGGGAATTCGAGATTAACCGTGGAGGACATGAAGTCCGGCATCGGATTAAAAATCGTCCGCGAAATATTGAGATTTAAAATGATACCTTATGGTTGGTTCTATGTTCTTATATTCAGATGACGATCTTCTGACAAGGACTTCAAGAGTTCCAGTTGGATTGGAGGGCATGGCATGTTTAATATCACTACAGACGAGTGATTAGAAACAACTTTGGGTCGAAACTGACTACTTTATCCAACCAGAGAATTGCGATAGTGAGGTAAGACACTACTTGTCTAGTCTTGAATTTTCAAATTGAGTCTGGCTCTGTCTTACACATAGTTCGCTTAGGTGTAAGTTTTGTCACATGTTTGTCTGTGATTGATCTAACCAAATCATTAGCAGAACCCTGCGCTACAAGGCGTTATTCATGTGATTTTTCAACCCACGAAGGAAATGAGGCAAAAAAAAACTCTTGGACTTGACATCTTGTGATCAAGAGACTTGAAATGGGAGGTTATTCTGAAACTTAAGTATCAAATAAGAAGGAATCTGCTGTGGTCATTCTGCATCTTAAATTAAAACGTTGAATCAACATGTACAATCCACAGACTTTTGACAACTCAAGAGAGGACGAAAAACATATTTATTATTGTCAGTGTTATACCTAATGGATAACTAGTGGGGCAATCAGGAAGGCTTCATACAGACTAACCGTGGAATACAATTCGACATCATTTTGGAACATCTTCAGTATTTTTAATGCTAAAAACTTTTGAGTATCCACAAAAAAACTTGGACTGCTACCTCATATAGTCAAAGGTATGAATGCTACAACGTCCAAAAAGTACTGGATAAGGTTTAACGTATGACAGCCGGCACAAGATATCACGAACCGTCACTCAGAAGATCATGCGTGGCTTAATTTCTTCCCAATCATCATCATCGTGTGCGAAAGAAAAGGAACGCTTCTCATCATTATCGTCACCAGAGAAGCCACGTCTTACTAGCTTGTTTTCTACCCTTTTCTGGGTTTGGTTCTTGTTTTCTACCTTCTAGCTACTGAGCTGTGATTAAACCATTGGGAATGATTTTTAAAGCAAAAAATCTAAGGAAAGCTTGCCTGTTTATCCTTTTCAAAACAGAACCCTCTAAACTGCACCTCTAACGAAGGAACCACTATCTTAGCTTATAAAATCTTGTCTGTAGGAAAACGTGGATATCCTAAAACTTTCACTAAACGGCTAATTGGTGTTTACCAATGTGGTCTCGAGGTGGGAACGTTCTGATCCCATCAGATCTAGGAGATAATCTTGAAATCCACAAGCTACTTTTTTATCGATTTCAAAACCAGCTACAGAAGTCATAATAGAATTGGCTATGCAAAGCTGTGGTTTCTTTTAGCATCACTACCCGATTCGCCGATCTATGCAGGATATAGGATGTATCGATAGTGAAGTCCGTGTTGTGAAAAGTGCAAGTGAGGAAATACAACGACGAACTTGGTCAGAAAAATTCGGATTCACCATTTGGAGTGGCGAGGAGAAGAACACCGACAGCCTACCCTGTAAAGGAGATCAAAGTAAAATCTCTACATCTAAACAAACATGGTTTGAGAGGCAGAAGTTGAGCCAGCTTAAGAATTAAACTTGATTTCAAGTCGAAAAGATATTGCTTAACCAATTGTGTCAATGCTCGCATTCCGGATAAAAGACAGTACCCTATTGGATGAAGAAAATCGTTGCATCTTTTAAGAATGCGCAGAAAGATCTCATCTTGCTCTAGGCACAAATACAACTTAGCGAGAGATAAAGTACATATGTGCAAAGCAGTGATCGCTTATGTCTAACGCTGGTGAAGATTTGATGGGTCTTTCTAATTAAGTGAAACAAAAATCTTGAGTTTTTTGGGAGATAGGAAACAAGGGGTAATCATCTGGGGTAGACGTCCAAAAATTCTTGAATTTTATCTTCGAGAGTAAGTCCTGAACCAATTTTTTCAAATAACGTTTTATTGTTCCAAAGACAGTCAATGTTTAGGCACAATCTGAGACATCAAATTAAACGTACAAACTTTGGTTACCATTCAAAATAAATCCCAACCAACTACCAACCACCTGACTCGACTGACGCATACAAAATTATGTGACCATGAAGGTCACGCTTATTTACTCCTAAAATCTAATAGAAGACTATGACCAGACAGAATAAATAAATTGTTGTATTCAAAAAAGAAAACATATTCACCATCCTAATAAAAACTAAAGGACTCACCAGAAGTGATACCATCAGGGCTATTTTCGCCATTACAAATGCAGAGCCAGCAATTAGCATCACTTTCCCGAGAAACATTTGTGCCATCATCGCAACCATAGCTAATCCACCAAACATAGCCATACCCTTGTCCTTGTCCTTTTTCTTGCGTCCTTTAAGTGAATCATTTAAGTACCAAATTTGTTGGTATTTTCGTGTATTATCACCACCTTCAACGGAATCGTAATCCTTCATCTCAGCTTCCAGTAATCGTGGATTAACTCTCAACCTTATTGTCCGAGCTTGGGCCAATTGAACCAATTTCTCAGCAATATCTTCACCAATCGAATCCTCAGATCTTCTCATCACCGAATTATTGGGGTTGGAATAATTTTCATCCTTTTCAAATTGAATAAAGTCACTGTACTGCCATGTTGAATTGTCACGCAAAACAAGATCTAAATTGTAAATAGCTTCCTTTTGCAGGCACAGGAATAATCTTGATCCACCTAAACATTTAGCCAGACTTCGACCTACGGTACGAGCACTGAACACTTCTTCATTGGCCAAAGGTGAAACTACTGCCGCGGTAAGAGAAATACACATGTGCAAGACTATCCCAACCCGATTCATTTTATTTGTCGTGTGTAATGTATCGCGATACTAATGAACTACTAAGCGGTTTTCAAAGTGTGCGATTATTTATATAGCAAATGATGGTGTAGTGGAAAGAAATAAGAGGTAATTTTAAGTCTGGGTAATTATTGTGATTGTCAACCACAAAAACTGTTTACTGGACCTGAAAAGTATCTGATATCACTCAAAGCGATCGGATACTTCTATGCTACCGCTTCGCTTTCATTAAACAAAAGTATAGAGTTCTAGATTACATTTTGTAGGCTATAGGTCACGGTGGAACGCCTTAGAAGTCGTTAGGCGAAATTAAAGTGTTAGGTCAAGTAGAACATGGAATAGATGTCAAATGTATCAATTCAAAGGGGGGAAACTTCATAGCTGTGTTCCGTGTCGGGAAATAAGGCCAAAAATTAAGTGACGTTGAAATGTTATTCAAAAACACATTAAAGCTTCTAGGAAGCTGAATTGGAAGCACCTTCAAAGTTTCTCGAACTTGTAATATGATTCCAAGAATATTTCTGTTTTGGATTTTGATCATTTCAAGTTAAACAGAAACTTTTAAGCTAGGTTAAGTTAAATGCAATCAACTGTTTCTCTACTTTTTTTTTCAGTCAAATCATCTACCTACCGTCCATAGGGAGAACTTCCTCGCCTACCGTAGGGTAAGGATGGCCTAACCCTCATGAGGTCTTAAATATGGGGGACCTTTTCCAATAAAATGTGCGTTAAGTAGATACAGAAGTGTTGCCGTTGTATGTTATGTTCGTTCAGCATGATATAAAAGTGTTTGATTGGCGGGAGAAAAGAACTACCCCCTTGCGACGAGTAAAACCGTACACGGTTCAGATTCATTTCTTTTACTTCCTAGTTCTATCTTGTGATCAGTAGCTCGCCACAATTTAATTTTCGGGCTGTTTCTTGACGCCTTTCTAAAAATTAGCTTACAAAAAACTAGTTCTTAAAACAAGTTTTTATTAATGAATGTATATCGATTTATTCTATAAAAGAAGTATTTACAAACTTATATTCTAATTAATAAATAAATTAAATCGTTCCTTTGACCTATGAAATTACATGCCATCCTGCCCATCCATCATTATAATCCTCGTCATCTTTCTTCGACTTGATCGTTTTCGAAATTCGATCATTTAGCATCTTGGACTTCTCATAATCGTAAAATCTATCCGGTGATTGTGTTGAACGACTTACAAACTCTCGTGGTTTATCAAAGGCCACCTTGCGATCATCTCTCGAGTAATCCGGATCATGACTCAACACATCCGGCTGATAATTACTAACAATGCCTATTTTGCCTGGAAAATGTCCACCACCATACTCATGGTAGTGACCATGTCCATGACCATGACCAGGACCAAATGATGGCCAACCCTCACTGAACATTGATCCAATTGAAGCTGCTCCACCGATGCCAAACACACTGCTGAGGTAAACAGCGAATTTGACTAGGAAAAGTGATTTCTTAAGAAGTAGCACCACACCGGCGAAGATCAGTGGTACCAGTGTAACCAAATTGAATTTGAAACCCAACAGCATTGGTAGGAGATACTGCTTGGTGAGAATTTTAGCTAAAAAAACGATCTTGTGTTAATCCTAATGGTAGGCAATGATATTGTGGAAAGTATGGCTTTGGCTACTTACCAGTAGATGGCTCATTCGAAATATATAGACGATCATCTAATTTTGTGTCCATCACAAACTCTGCAACACTATTTGAATCTGCCGATGGTCCAATTTTGAACATTAACCCCGGATAAAGTCTATCCAAACGCCATTGTAGCGATCGTTGGCTGAATAGTGTACCTGCGTTTTCCAGGATTCCCCTAAAAAGAAAAGATTACATTAGTTTAATTTTTTTATGGAAATTCCATCCTGAGCTAGAGTTCGACACATTAGGATCATACAGTCCCAATAGAGGCCTTTCGAATGCTGAAAAAAGCAACAACTATAACGAGCACACAATGTTACCTCGAAGAGTGATTCTGTCATTGCGATGGGCGACCAGAATGAAAAGTAAGGTAAAAACAATGAAGGGTTTGGTCATAGATAAATATACTTTTTATCTGTGGTTTGGTCAACGTTTCAGGAACCACGACTTGGATAATAACGAGGATTCTATATTGGAATGGTGCACAATCAGTTCACAATTTCGTTAGAAATCTCAGGCAAAGTACAAGCATTAAGGATCAAATGGCAACTGAACTTTCCTGGAGGCAGAAGCTCTTATTGCAACTGCGCTAGCAGCAGAGAGAAGCGAAATTGATTCTAAATATTGAATAATAATGCGAAAAGTACAGCTTTGTATCTTAATCGACAAGCAGACTTACATCAATTCGCTAGTTGTAGAAGCAAAAAGCAGAAAACAGGTGTTATAGGCAGAAATGTTTATAGAATCACCAAAGAGCTAAAGGGTACTCATAGTTCAAGCCAACATCTGGTGAAAAACTTAAATGGTTCTTTGCTTATTTTAGATGGGTAAAAATACTATTTAGAGATGGTTTTCAACCACGTGTAAGTCAGGCTCAGAGGCTTGTGGTAACAAAGGCCCAAATACGAGTTTCTCGTTCCACCAAGGATGAAATCAAATCACAAAGATGTTCATGCTGCCAACATTAAAAAGAACCCAACGTCACCCTAGACAGATGTAGCTATGACGTAGTTAGGAACTTTGTTTACCTATGTTCCGCTATTAATTCAGGCAATGACACCAGCTCTAAGATTAAAAGAAGAATATGCTTACCTTGCCAACGTCTGCTATTTGAACTCAAAAGTCCTCTTTCTAACAGCGAAACCGACTCTTTGAAAAGGCTCAAATCAGAAGCATGAACTTTATCGAAATTAGATGAGGCTTTTTCTGGGATCTGGGGATCTATTGGTTATGGCTATGAGCTATTCAGCGACACCGATATAGTCAGATACGTCTAAGCATAATGACCGGGACAACGCTTCGACCTAAATAATCTTTGAATCCACCATAGAGGAACAGCGTAGTAGACGAAGGGTGGCGATGATGTAGTGGTTTGTGTGTTCACTTGTGATTCGACCTGTGGAAGTTCGAGCCAAGAATAAAGAAGGGAAATGAACAAAATCGGAGTTTCCCCAACCACTACACCAAAAAGGGGTCTTTGCCTGCAAGTACAATGGACTGAAATGGGTCTGAATGCTCTTGCAATTTGGAGGTTTCCTTAAAAAAAAAAAAAAGACAAAGACTACGAATTAGGTGGAAAGGACCTTCAACAACTTGGCGTTCGAAACCAAAAGCAGCGAGTTAACAATCGAGCTCGTTGGGGATGCTTTAAGGTTAAACCAAAGGTCCTCGGACTGTAGCGCCATCATAACCATGTAGTAAGTGGAAATTTAACCGAATAAGAAGTATGTACCTCATCGGTTAATACAGCTGGAGCAATGGAAAAACAAGTAGAGCGTATTATTTCGGTGGAATTCAACTGGTTATTTTCAACCAAGCTAGCTTTAACCCAAACAACGATTGATCCTCTCCTATGTTGCATCTGTGCTCATTTATAGGTAAATCACTTGCAAAGTAACCCCCTGAAATCTATTAACCGGAAATGGCAGGAGAGCAATCCGAAAGATTCATAGCGCAGAACATTGGAGGCGGAATCAAGGCAACATATGTACATGTACATAGTTAAAAACTGCACGAGATGGACGTCTCACAACCTTTAAGACAAAGCAAGGAAAAAGCTCATAGAGGGCGAAGGCCCAGCGACATTCTTCAAAAATGTTCTTGGGAACCATTTCTTTAGAAAACCGAATGTTTGAACTCCTGTCTTAAAATTCTGAACCATAATGAGTTGTCAGTTTTTCAGCTTAACCCAAGGGATTACATGACAACCACTAGCCTCACTTTGACTTTCCAATGGAACTGCCAGAAGGTTCTCTATTTTTTCGTTAACAATCAACAATAAGCTTACACAAGGCTGCTTTGCTACCAACGAGTATCTGTACAAACACAGTTTCAAAACGAGCGTTTTTACAAATAATTTACCTAAATCGTTTGAAAACCCGTCTTAAAATCCAACCCATACTTCAAACTAAAAACGAATAACTCGCCTAAAATCCACGGGATCCTGATCCAAGAAATTAACAATCGATCTCGAGGCCACACTATCATCCTTTTCCGCAATTAAATCCGAAAACAGTGTATAATTATCCTGTTCATCGATGGCCTGCAGGAAACTAATTGCTGTCTTTCCCATACACATTCGTAAGCCCGGTTTGCCTGCATCTCGCATACAGTAATTAAACTCATCGAAGTTTCCCGAATGCACAGCACAAAGAAAATTCACTACAAGGACTACCACAGGATACTTGAAAAAATACTTCAACATTATATCGATTTTCGTTTTCACCCCACACTCGAACACAACAACTGAAATGTTATGTGGTCCGGTCAGTTGGCTTTATACACTTTACCTTCCGGGTTTCTGGTGTATTTGGACACATCCCAGTGAACAGGTGAATTTTGCGAGAAATTGCACAACTTCTATCCGAGTGAAATGGGAGAGTTTTTGGCGGTGGGTGTATGGATGGTTGGTTGATGGTGGTTCATAGATTTTTGGGTGGTGGTAGCTCGGCCATGGTCAGTATTGGTTATGTAAAGTTGATAGATCTTTGGTGGTTTCTCTGGACAGATGGTGATGATAATGATGATGATGATGATGATGACTTCTCTTCTGGAATATGTGTTTGACTTGGGGTTCAACGATGTGTGAAGTTAAAGTAAGAGTTTTGTGTGTCTATGGCTTGTCATCAGCATGGGTAGACTATTTGAATCATTTTTACTAAAATTTGAGGGTAATTGCTTTTTTTGTGGTCACGTTTTGCGGCATTTTGTTGAATGTCTTGCTCAAGTTAAGCTTAAATTAGATCCTATTAGTATCATGTTGGCAATTGCAGGCTTGGTACCCAAATCTTGTTTGTGTAATTGCTTAATGACAGCAATTGGAGTAAATGGAACAAAGTTTGTAAGCCTTCTTATACAATTTAAAGTGGAACTTTGGGTAATTTTTAATGCTTTATTATATCATCATTGTATCTACATCGAATGTGTGGCTTATGGCATTTAGTTCTTCAACTTAAGATTGATGCAACATAGTAAGATTATAGTAATGGCAATGCCCAGCCTAAAAGTCCGGACTTAAATTAAAACCCTTCGTGAAGCAACATAGTTTTCACCAAGGCTACATCTGATATCTAGAAAGATGGGATTAATTTTTCATGACGGTATTGGGTGGTATAATCGTAAAGACCCAGAACTGTGCATCACAGCTTTACAATATCGCAATTTTCTTAATTTTTCATTAAGAATTAGTTTCGATATGAAGCTTCTCATTCGATGTTTGCGATAGCTTCTGTGCTCGATACTGCTCGCTTGGTTCTACCGATGATGTCAATGTCTTCCGCGTGAAAAAAGTGCCTGATCTTTTGACTTGGGAATATCGCACTTTTTTCTTAAGAACAAGGTTTCTCATGGAGTGAGAGAGTACCACCATGTTTTAGATTTCTAGTGGTAGATATTGATGTTCTCGACGGTATCTTTTCGAACCTTGAAGAAACAGCGTGCATTCTCCATCGTCATCGTCATACGTAAGCGAAAGAGTTTTGAGGGTGTATCAAAACCAGGCATAACGCAAAATAGCTCATCAGTGTTCACACTGTCATATACGGAAATCGATTAATAGATAGTGAGTATCGATTTGGAATCCTTGGGATTTTTCCAGGGTTTGGCGTGAAGTGAAGATGTGGTCAATCGTCGATTTTTCATGTTTTAAATTGCACTGATAGTACGGATGAGTTGGTGCACGCAGGTTGAGACTATCGGACTACCTGACAGCGGGAATTTGGCTTCCATCACCGTTAAACAGGCCGCAGAAATAATCTTTGCATATGTTCAGCACCAATTTCTTCCCCGCTCAAACAACATGTTTGCATCTCTTCGATCTCACGTTTTTGGTGCTCCTTTCATAATGTCCCGCTAAATACGAGTTTTTAGTGAAAATCATTCAACCACTATTTGATATCCATTGATTTCCTTTATTCCCTCCCATTCCTTTGGGTTATTCAGTGCGTGAAAGCATGCACATACATAATTAAACCACCTAAGCCTAGTTATATGCAACAAAATATCAAGCTGTTATTTCTTCGAAATAGAGTGTTGTCGTTGTATTTTCATACGTACGTATGTATGGTAGAGGTAGTGCCGTGAGCTTTTCCTTGTCATTTGCCAGTAAACTTACATACTGTCTTAAGTTCAGATGATAGCATTACAGTCACGGATGGACTAGGACCTCATCCAACTTTTTCGCACACCGAATTCCCTGATTTGGGGGTGGCCATGGTGTAGTGGTTACTTCATCGCTTGTCACGCTAAAGGTTCCAGGTTCGAATCCAAATGTCAAAAAAAAGTCGATCAACTGCGAAAAAAGCTGTCGTCAACTCTTCTGCATAGGCATAACACTGGCAGTAGGATGGTCATATGGCTTGAAAGTGCTGATCGTACTTATGACATCGAGAGTTTTGAAAGAAATACTGTGAATGATAAGCAATGGCAACAGTACCAATAATTCTCCCCAGTTATTCTGGACACCACCCTCGAAGCAAAAAGACTGAAACCTAATGCCACCTGAGTTTCAAATTCTCTACACCAACACTAGCGCTGTGTGAATCTATATATATAAAGCAGTAAGTCCTGACTGTTCATCATCGCCGAGCCTAAACGGCTAACGCTTTTGTGGCGTAGGGAAAAACAATGGAGCCACTTTTTTGAATTTTTGCTCCAAAGGGGAGATACAGGGTGTTCCAGTTTGTATGGAAAAAAAATTTAAATTGGAATTAAGAATTCAAATTTGGTACGTAAATTCTACAATAAAAATAAAAAAACACGTGTTTCACCGTTTTTCAAAATTATATCCACGGGCCAAGATACAGGGTGTTAAAATTCGAAAATAAAAGGATAATTCCTGACCGACTTACTCATGACCGCCAGGCCTAGACGGCTAATGCTAGAATCTTAAAATTTAGACAGTTGTTTCCTTTTACGACGTAGGTAACCACTATGAAAGAATTTTTCGAGTTTTTACAGGGTGTTAAAGTTTGCAAATAAAAGCATAAGTCCTGACTGACTGGCTGATGCTAGAAAGTTGAAATATGGACAGTGGTTTCCTTTTGTGACGTAAACATCCACTATGAAATTTTTTCGGAATTCAGCTCCAAAAGGGGAGATACAGGGTGTTCAAGTTTGTATGGAATCGAAAATTTAAATTGGAATTAAGAATTGAAATTTGGTAGGTAAATTCTACAATAAAAATAAAGAAACACATGTTTCACCGTTTTTCAAAATTATGAATACGGGCCGAGATACAGAGTGTTAAAGTTTGCAGATTTATAGTATGCGCAACAGTAGTCATCGGCACATTCGGTTCGTGATCGTGTGTTGTTTTTGTTTTGCCGAGATGCGCAAGGGTAGTTTTTTCGTTTATTTTTCTTTGATCGGATTCTTGCTTCTATGGATATACTACGTAGTTTATTTACTATGCACTCGCAGTTTATAGTAATGCGACAAGGAATGGGTGTGTACGATGATTTGGTAAGATGAATCTTTATGTATCCCGCGGAACTTCTGAACTGACTTCAAAAATTCAATATTGGAATGGTCACACTTTTTACTAGGGACAGACGAGTAAGTCCTGAGTGACTCATCATCGCCGAGCCTATATGCCTTTTGTGGCATAGAGGAAAACAATGGGGGCACTTTTTTAAATTTTTGTTCCAAATGGGAGATACAGGGTGTTCCAGTTTGTATGGAAACATTTTTTTAGTTGGAATTAAGAATTCAAATTTGGTAGGTAAACTCTACAACAAAAATAAAGAAACACGTGCTTCACCGTTTTTCAAAATTATGTCAACGGGCCAAGATACAGGGTGTTAAAGTTTTCAAATAAAAAGATAAGTCCTGACTGATTGGCTGATGCTAGAAAATTGAAATATGGACAGTAGTTTAATTTTCTGACGCAGACATCCACTATGAAATTTTTTTTCGAAATTCAGCTCCAAAAGATGAGATACAGGGTGCATTCGCAGTTCGTAGCAATTCGACGGGGAACGGGTGTGTGTATGATTTGGTTGGATCGATCTTTAAGTATCTATGAGACTACTGACCTGATTTCAAAAATTCAGTACTGAAATGGTGTCACTTTTTGCTATCCTAAACCTTTGAAAGTTCAATAGGAACAGACAATTTCTTACAACTAAGTATAACCTTTAGTATGTATGGTGCGCGTGCGAAGCCGCGGGAGGACTGCTAGTAGCATCATAAGGGTATTCATAACCCCTTTAGCGTTATTGAATTATAAAAAAAAAAAAAAAAAAAGACAACGTATGGGCTTATGTTTAGGTTTTGTCCAATTGACCGATGTTGTATGTCATTTCGCGTTGCCCTTCGTTCAAACTCATCTCCGTCGCTTGAACCGCCTCAGTGACAGCAGCTGACCAAGCGAGATATGTACCTAGACCAACACGCAATATTTCGGAAGAAGTCTCAATATAACGCATCGCCTCGCCGTGTCTAACACCGTTTTCGACTTCGTAAGAATTGGTTAGATTTTTGCCAACCTTGATGGATTTGACAAGGATACCTAAACTGGACATTCAATAACTTCGAAAGTGTACATGCTTGCAAACGACTGAGAAGAAGATCGAAAGAATTACCACTTTAAGCAAGTTATCATAGACCTAATCAGTACTAATTTTGTCCAACCTCTTGTAAATTAAAGAAGTAAAAAAATTCCTTAACATTGAAGCTGAAAGAGCAATTAGGGAATTATTGGTTTAAACTCCATAATTTACTATCTCTGACATGCGTGTCGCTAATTGAAGGAAACAATTTGAAAAGTGAATTATAAAGTGAAATTTAAACTATTTGCTTACACGGAATCATAACAAATTATAATTCTTTTACGAATCCGTTGCTCAAGAGAATGCGCCCTTGAAATATGTGGTGGACACAAAACTGAAATTCACTTGCAATCAATTTTGATACTTAAATACTTACTAGGTGGCGCTGCAGTTCGGGGCAAAAGTGGGCCTCAACGAAAAAGCCTCTCTAGTTAACCCGGTCTTTAGTTTACCGCCTTCAGTTCAGTTCAGTTGATATCTATTCGCTCTACGCTCAACACTCAGTTTTTTGACTACGCTGTCGCTGTGAAGCTCATACAGTTCATTCTTGAATCCCTCATCTAAAGCCCGCTATTGGACTCACCATGACCTTTGATTTCAATGAAGGATTTAGACAAGGTGATGCGCTGTCATGCGATTTCTTCAACATCCTCCGCCAGAACCCATCGAGCTGTCATGGGTTTAGCGGTTAACTGGGGTAAAACCAAGTAGGTACTTACTTGCTTTAAACAGTGCATAGCTACAACTTCGATGTAGTAAAGGACTTTGTCGTCTAACTTGGCTCTGTTATCACTTCTAATAACGATGTCTCGTTAGAAATTAAAAGAGGGCTGAAAAGGCAATTTAATAGTAAAGTCCTATCCCGCAAAACGAAGGAGACTCTATACAAGACCTTAATCATCCCAGTCCTATCTGCTCTATGAGACTGAAGCATAGACTGTATCGAAGGCGAATGAAGATACCCTTGGTCGCTTCGAGTGATAAATTATTCGTAAAACTTCTGGTTTGTGTTGAAGGTCTTAGGAGAATGAAATTCAACGAAGAACTATTCAAGCTCTACAGCGTCATTGACCCAGTCCAAAAACTGCACATTGGATGTTTAAGGTGGCTGGGACATGAAGAGTGAATGGACAACAAATCTTCAATATGCAAAGTATTTCAATCGAACCAGGAGGGACATCGTAGGAGAGGAAGACCTCGTCTCAGGTAGCGCGCACAAGCAGGTGAGGATGTCAAACAACTTGGAGTGCGCAACTGGAGGCAATTAGCTTTGCACCGAGCTAACTGTGGCACTCCTTTAGTAAGTATGTAAGTGAAATATTAGTATTTTCAATGCCGAAACTAAAAAAAGTCACAAATCTACTATTCGATAGTCTTTCAACACCTGTCAAAATATTACACCGAATATGCATTCGTCCAACAGTGTCTTACTTAGTGCAACCCACAGCTTCAGATTAAAAACATCTCGAACTTTCTTAGGCTGCTTATTAAAAAAGTGTTCCTGTTTAGAGGTCTTTGGCTCATCATCTAATTCATCTTCGAGTTTAAAAAAAATAAAGCAAAAACTATGCAAATGAGTAATTTACATTTTTGATAAAAGATCCAAAGGCCTAATGATTTCCTCTTGGAAATTTAATTTTAACTCAAAAAAAAAAATCACACATCCATATAATTTATGTACATTGGAAAGCCTTAGATCATTATTATTACAATTTCCTTTCCCATGTTGTGTGTTGATTAACCAATTTAAATGCTGTTCGAGTGTCATTTTTGTTCAGTTCCATACATGTCAAGGACATCTTTCAACTTGCTTTCGTTTTATAACCGCTTGTGGAAAAAGTCCAATAAACTTCTTGCGAAATCAATAATTTAATACCCACGCAGACAAAGACTCAAGCATCCGGAACACGAAGGAAAATTTGAATTTTAAATGGAATTCTGGAAGAAAAATATAAATTCGAGAAACCACCGTCTAAGAATTGTTCTTAGAATTCTTCACATTGTATCTTAGTAACGTACGTAAATGTCGCTATCTACCTACTGCTGGTAAACAGAAATTACGTTAAATGCTAGTCCTGAAGTGTGTTACGACACGACATTTTTAGGTAAAACACTTGGAATTCTTAGAATTCCAAAAGGGCGACAATGATTGGTTGGCTTAAATTTTCAGTTTTGTTTAAAGAAAATGTTTAAAGCTAGCTCCTTAAGGTGATAATTAGATATTATTGAGACGGTATCCCAGTTATATTCTTTATTCCCTGAATAGAACTATTGACAAAGGACAAGGATTACACTAAGGAACCAATATTGACTCTGAAGTTTGAACAGATATGGAAACAATAGCTGAAATCAATTGAGCAAAACTTTGGACGACTCAATTCTAGAATGTGAAGACACTGCTCGGCTTCTGGTAATGAAAGAATGAATTCAAACGATTTCAATTGGATATTTTGAAAATTAAAGTAAGATGGTTATCTGTGTAAGAGTAGTACCTAATTTTCAAACACTAAACATTGAACTACTGTATATAGTTCGGATTCAGTCATTTGCTTATTTCCTGGCAACTACACGGTAAGGGATTTATATGGAAATATATTGCAAAAGTATCATAGATACATATTATATTGCGCCCCAACGAAGGTCTCCTTTGAGGATTAAAACCAGGACATTGGAATTGTCAAGTATTCAGACATGCAGAGCCTTGGCGGACTGCAAAGACGAACGCCTGTCGGAAAATCTTTCACCACTATTCCTGCCTCAAAATAAACGTTTCAACTGGAAACTGTAAACAGTCGAAGCAGACAGGGACCCTGACATGGAAATTTAATGCATACAATTTGACGAAGATAGATGGAGATGGAGATGTATCGACGAAAGAAAATAACTTGACGTTTGCATTGCAGCTACCTTGATGCCACAACCTATTGCTGAGGTTGTTCCAAAGTAGATGCAAAAAAGGTACACGACACACTTCCTCTGCGACCGCCTAGGCCTCAGCAAAACCAAAAAAAAAAAAACAGCACACTTTGTAAAGTTAAACTTCAGTGTACAGCGAGTGCACTCAGTTGAAGAGTGCCTTTTTGGCAATTGAAGCAGCTTGGCACCTACTTTTACTCGAATTATTTGCTTAAATGTGCCCTTATGCATAAACTTAGCGTTCTTATTATAACTCTTCTTTGGGACGTTTCCTCTTCGTAGATATCATATTCATACTGCATGTATATACCTATGTACATATGTAAGTACGAGTATATTCACTGTGAGTGTGGTCATCGCTGGTGCACCATTTTTACCTTCTCACCGGAGAACTACTGATAAATGAGATGTCGAATACTGATCTAACTCCAGCCTTCAGTGTTTATTTTGAAGAGGAAATGCTTCATGCATCGTCAGGGGTGTCCAAGTTCCCCCAGTGAGTCTGACTCGACTAAACCCTCTCCATATTCAGGCGAATCAGCCCCGGAACTACTTCTTGCATTACTTATGGGTGGTGCCACTTTTCCTAGCCTCTAATTGTCTATGATCTTAACCTGTGTCCTGTGTAGGAGTATACATACTCGGTTCCAATTTTCCTCACTCGTGTGCATTTACGTGACGATATTATTCGTTGTCATCCCTTTCTAGTCTTCGTCTGTCTGCAAGTCATCATGTGTGAAAAAAGTGTGTTCAGCGTTGTCTTGAGTCGAGTCATCATACTGACATGCTGGGGGCGCTGTTTTTCCAATTTTGTGTAGATACTCGTTGAAGCACCCGTGTCCGGTTGGGAATTGAGTGAGGTAGAAATTCACCTCCCCGTCCAGTCTGCGATTTTTCCGATCAGTCTTGCAGTCAACTTCCCTGAGTTTCTCTACTCCAGCGTTCTCGCCAGGGTTATCTGGTAGTCTCTTCAGCTTCCGTTGTTACCATTTCCTTTTCAACTTCCATACACTTATTTTCTCTCTGTAGTTGGGAGATCGATGAGGACTACTCCCGCGACCACAAAAACGGCTGGTTCTGACACGGCTCGATAGGAGCTCGCCACTCGGAGATCCTCTCTCCGCTGTACCTCTGCCATTTACTTTCTATATTTTTTTTTGGTTGAACGCATCCGCCCAGATTTTACATCCACACTTAAGGATAGAATGCGTGGCCGTCCTCAGAAGTTTTTGCCGACTTTCTTTTCGTTTTTGCCGACTTTCTTTTTTTCCATTAGTCTACTCAATGCTGATCTTTGCAATCTTTTCGGACGCGCACTTGATTTGCTGCTAATATATGAGCTTTGTACCCAACTTAACTCTCGTGAACTTAATTGCATCTTTAGTTGTTATTACCTCCTGGCATACCTGTCCCTTAAATATAGTGGGAATATGATTCCTTTTCAGCAGGACTATCTTCAATTTTTCTGTTGCTAGACTAAGTCCATGGTCTTGTATTCAGGATTCAACGCATTTTATGACTCAATTTTGTTCAGTATTACCACGTTCACAGAAGAAAATGCTTCGTCTCCTATTTGTTTTTTTTTTGCTGCCATAGACCCAAGCATCATTTAATGTCATCAACGAGTGTGTCCATCATTTTTTCAAACCCTTTGTGTGGTGCCTTTCGCGACGGATAATATCTTTATGTTCGTGTACTTAATCTTTCAATTAAGATCCGCTGCTCTTTGCTTTTTCTATAATTAGCACGGAAAGAGTTATAACTACCCTTTAACCAGAGAGAGAACGGAAGCCTATCCATTCACGTAGGCAAGTTTGGTGCAGTTTTTTGGGACTGCAGTTCCACTTCTATGTAAGTGGAACCTTTATCTTCTATTTGAACTTTAAACTGTAAAGAACGACGTCTTATATAACATTTTTCAACGAATGTTCTACAGATAACCTAGTTCTTGATTAGATCTTCTATTTAAATTTCAACATCTGGAATGCTTTGTCACACACATTCAATCCTTTAGATGCGGTACTAACTAACTTTCCAGCTTCTCAGTTGAACTCATAACTTATGCGGCATATTACACGTTTAATAAAAACTCATACCACGCCTTCCTACAAACATTACCTTACATATTTCTTTGTTTAAAAAATAAGGAGAAAGTTAAATCACACCATCTGCCTCCCGTGATTGTATAATAGCAGTCCTTTACAGGAACGCAATCATACCGCGACATAGTTGCCCATCAATTTGTTTCTCCAACTCCATGTGATAGCAAGTCGCTTACTTTCCTTTCTTCCTGCTCGAAGGCATCCATAATTGTAGCCTCCCATATCGATTCGTCCAGACCACTTAAGAAATTGTTGCCCTACTGGCTTCCCTTTCGTTTGGCGAAAAGTAAAAATACTCGATTCTACCTAAACTTACTTGGCACATCGATGGCAAAGCGAAATGACCAACCTTATCGGGCATTCTCGTGCAATGACAAATGAAAGTTCGACCTTCTTTCCGCCAATGTCAATGACACTGTTCAGGATGTACACGAAGTGCCAACCGCTGTGTATGGATGTCGCATGCGGTTTTTATGGAACACTGGTGTCGAGTTCGGCTACATAAATGGGTAAGCCATCTTTTTGTATTTTTTTTTTTTGCAGCAAAATGTCTGCATATGCTTCAGTATTACGGTGAAAGTGTTTTCATTCTAGTTTTGCGAATGAGGTTTTAAATATGTTTCTTAACGTATCCACTGGATAGTCAGGTCCTGGTGTGTATTGGTATACAGGTCTTGAAATAATTTGTAGTCTGTATGACCTACTTCGGTGTGCGTGCCAATGGAAAATGTATTGTAGTAGAAATTAACTTGTTCCAGAGTTAATTATGTTCATGTTATTCCCACAGGAATACTCATACACACAATCGTTTTCGGTATGCTGCTGTAAGCTTGTGATAAAAGTTTATTCATGGTCGTACCTACCTAACTCTGATTTAATGCTATCGGATAACCAGGAAAACATGCACCTGTCTATCCGGTTTGTCTTGTTGCCTGGAATTGACTACTCTTATGTTTTGCAGATGTGAGCCCACCTGCAATACAATACAGAGCTTTGGCGTAATCATGCCATGTGCCACTTACCTGGAAATACATTTGGAGTAAATTGAGTGAACATAAGAGGATGACATGTTCAAAGATTGAATCTGCAGTCTGTGAACTAACATTTGGGTTGTAATCAGACGCTATGAGTGAGGCAATGATTTGCTGAAGTGTGTAACGCTTGCTTTCATACACAGACGAGTTTTCCAAAAGTGTAAGTAAGTCCTTAGAAGATCGCCGATTTAAATGAAAATGACAGATGCAAGCGAACTGTTAGGTCAATAAAGAGGCTATTCCAAAATTCATATTGAATTCATAGGAGGGATTATAAGGAGATTGAGTCAAGGTATATAGTAGAACTCGCCTTCTTCCTCTATTTTCCCGTCTCAAAGGGAAAGATAAAGATCCACAATGAGTCGCCATTAATCATAGCGCCACCCCAATGACTCTAAGGAGAATTGCATTCGTATCATTTCAGAATTGATTATAAGCTCAAATATCATTGCAATGTATTACTTCTGCTAGCCCGAGGTGAAAGAGTCTTCATCTCACTGTATGAAGATGCTGAAGAATTGGTACAGTAAATTTGTATAGAAGAAAAAGTTATCAGATCTGAAGGCTTCCCATTATTGGTGTGAAGACAGGAATCCTGACTGCTAGGAAATACATTTTCTAAACCTAACCTCGGCAAGCTGATGAGAAATTAATCAGAATGGTGGGCAGAGCTTTTGAGTATTGCTGTCCAAGCATTAGCATATAATTTGGGGCAAGGACTTGGACAATTGTTGATTTTCTAGGCCTAAAATCATGCTGGCTGGATGTATATAGCTTGTAAGTTTGTGGAAGTAAGACGATGACCTTTCTAATAGATTCGACTTAGTGCTAAGGCCTCCAGACATTCTTTCATTCGATAAAGGTAATTCGATTCAAGAACCCTATCAAGCCCCACCCTACAGTCTTAATTAGTTCAGTTTTAAGAATATCTGAGCAACTTTTGTCCAGGTGGATGGTTCAAGTAGTTCATCATTATCTAAGCTAAAAGTATCAGACTGTCTGGCAACTGGATTTTTGTTTTCACAGAGCAATTATTCCTGGCTTTGGCCGCAGATGCTTCGGTTTAGGTGGCAACACTCTAGGTTACCCTCTTTAACCTGTTACGGAAGTTCCAGACTTCGATCCCACTTTGCTCCTGATACTTTGATGGACTTAGACGTTATGGAAATAAATATTTGTGTCTGTTCGCATCCTTGAAAAGTCTTTAAGGTCTTGCTGAAGGAGTGTTTTCCATCGATCACAAACCGATCAATTTGGTTGAAGGAAACATCAAGTTTTGTCCTGCCGCAATAAGCCTGTAGAAGTTTCCGAAGGTTATGTCGTGTACGTGTACGCTATTCTTCCACTCGATAAGGAGACATGAACAACAATTTTTTTAATTTCGGTTTCAAGTGTAGGTATCAGAAAAAAATGCGTATTGTAAGTCTCAAAACATAGAGCGTCAGGGGTTACTTTTCATAAAACTCGAAAAACGCGATTCCAACTACAATATATGTCCAAACTCCATCCTGGCAAGGCTTGGGTTCAAGACGAATAATTGCCTTGAGGAAAGTTTAATGCAAGATAGACCTGGTCTAAGAAGGGGTGTTACTTACTTATTTACGTCCAGTTTGCAGTTGTTAATGCAAAGACCTCCTTCTATATCTTAGCACTTCCCAACACTTTTCCAATCGCCATCACTTCATCTTAACTGCTTTGTGCCTTGTATTGCTCGGTCGTGGATTACGGAATTGGCTATGGAGTTGTCTCCTGTCACTTTCGTCGTTAGAAGGTTGTGCATGTTGTTTCCAGATCCATTCTCTGGTTAAGATGTTCATCGTGATCGAAGAGGTCACTTTCAAAATGCCATAACTATATATCACAGCACGAATTAATTCAACATTTGAACGAAAAAGTCATAGCTTGGTGTTTAAGCAGATTACATTGCTCCGCCGTATTGGTCAACCATCCATTAGTTGCTTTGCCGGTTCAGCTGGCTCCTAAATTATTAGAAGCTACTTTTTCTACTGGTTGCCCAACAATACTTACTTAAGCTGATAAATTCATTCCAAAGCTTGTAACTTTAGTTTTGGGATCCGCTGTCAATTGGTCAAGCGTCATATACCTATGTGATTGCAGGCATACTACATCAGCGTAGTTTATTCTTTAACACATCGGGTAAGTTTGCGGCTTCCTAAGCTTTTTCTAAAAGTGGATATAGATGCTCAGCAGACGTTACTGGCGCTGCTCAAAGGAACTCCGCGGGTATACCATTGTTTTTCAGTGCAAAAGTGAGTTCACCCTTTTTGGGAGTTCAGCGTGTTAACTGCCAAATCCTATCGCCTTAAACGGTGCGTTTGGGTCTAGTTTTTTTTTTTTAGGCTTATAAGGTTGTTCAAGTTCTAGTTCAACTCAATTGACTTTTCGTTTTATTAACATACTTCAGATGAAAACATATCTTTTCTTACGTTTCGTTTATTCTATAAACGGTCCCCAATATTCGTGTAAAGCGTTTTCTTTTTTTTCAAGTCTATTTCAATTTCTTGTGTATAAGACGAGACTCTGTGTCTGCACATGTATCCTCTACTAGCACCAAACCTATCTTCGAGGCTCTATTCCTAGATCACAACAGCAAACTGATAAAGGCATGCGACCTTGTAAAATGCGTCTTTAAAGCACAAAACATCGGAGCGTTTCATGTGTTGCTACCCGGTTTACTACCGAAGGTCGGTTTCAAAAAGACTATATGACAAAAAGTCAGCATGTGTTTTTTTTTTTGTGTATTTTATTTGCTTTCTGTTTGTTTTTATAAAAACGTTGCTCTTAGGTTTAATTGTAAAAAAGAATCGGTATTGCATTGCAATTAACAAATTAAAAACAAAAACAAAAATTAACCACGCTGACTATTTCTGTAGTAAGATTGTAGATTCCTAATATGTTTTGAGATATATTTGTACTTAGTTAAAGGAAAGTATACAGTTCAGATAGAAAACAGATCTAGTAGTAGAAATTGAAACTAATATAGTTAAAATATTGTAATGAAAAGTCTATAGCACAAGTAGTTATAGTGTGAAATTAAAGCTTTTTTGTTGTTTTTGTAAACAATTAAATGAAATATGAGTAGTTAAACTATACATACACTGAGATTGAGATAATAGTCGTTTTTTGTTTTGCTTTGTTTGATGTGTTACGAGTGTGAGGATAAACTCTTAAACAACCTTAAAAGTAAAACAATTTAATAAAATTTAAATATTTGTGTTTTCTTTTTATATAAATAAATAAATATTCTCCCCATCTCTCTACCTTTGTCTCTCTCTCTCTATCTGTTGTTTGGAAAGAAAATAAAAACATAAGAAAATACATTAACATGGCGCACACTCTAGAGAAGAGGAATTTAAATAAATTAAATAAATTAAAAAAAAAAAAACTTTTGTATCTTTGTCAGTATAATATTGCATCTGCCTACATAAATTAGTTGGTGTTGTGTTGGTGTTAGTCTTTGCTTACAATATTTTAATTGGTTTTTTGGTATGCAGTATAAGCTAAATTCTGAGCATCCAGTGACCGTCCATAGCTATGCTCATCATATGTCGAACCATGTGAATAGTGTGGATGCGCAACTACTTCATAGTTTTGATTGGAGTTCTTCGAATCCAAGAGTTTCTTCAGCCCAATGATGCCGGACAGGATTAGAGCGATCTTGCCAATGACCAAAGCCTTGAAAGCGATCAGTGCCAAGAAACCGATAGCGAGTGGTAACAAAGCGGCAGCCTTTAACTTGAAAAGCAGCAACAATGGCATCAGATACTTCTTCTTGTCCTTCTTTTTACCACGAGCTGTAAATATGAAAGAAAAAAACCGAAAGAAATGATGAAAAGAAAAATTATTTATATGCCATGATATCAATTAGATGAACAGTACGTGTGTGTGTGTATTTAATGTAGAACACCGTAGTTGGACGATGCAGTGCAAATGCAATTGGGTGCACTTACAGTAAACAAGTTGTGACCCGCTGTGAGGGGGGACTTTCGTTCGGGCAACCAACCGCCTGGTGACCCACATATGAGCTTACAACTGACGTAAACGAAGAAGATGTCGACTCGGTTGAATGGTTAGCTGTGAATGAAGTTTATGCTAACGGAATGAGGACTTCGTTTGCAGGGGGGCACGTATGTACATATGTTCACATCTGCCGAAGATTAGCAGCAGCAGGTGGGGAAGATTTCATTTGGACATTTTGCCATGATACAAGATAATAATTTAAGCGGTTGTCACCGATTAAGTAGCCGCACGTTGTACGATTGGTATTCCTATTTGTGGTTTGAATTCGCCATGAGGGGTGTCTTTAGTTTAAAGCGAGACTAGTTTTCCCTCGTAGTGTAGATGCCACAAAACATTGAGAAAGTTGTCTGAATGAAAAATGAGACTATTTGCTTTGGAATCAAACAGGAACTACAGTTGACTCGAATGGGGTTGTTGAGATTTTCTTCGGAATTGGAAAAGTGTTCCTATTAGAGAGAGAGAAATGGTTTTGTAGATAACCAAAGTGGGTTAGTCTTCGTTTGTTGGTGGTGTGGACACAAACCGGAATAACTGAGAAAGGAGTCAAGAAATCGTTTCATTGCCATGACAGACATTATGAGAAAATTTTTCAATGTCATTGATAATAGCGTGTGTTTAGGGAGCGATATGTGTGCGGAGATAAATTCAAGTGAACTTAGGAAGCAGATTTTATTTATTAAGGATGCTTTCAACTTCTAAGAATTATAACTTAAGTTTAAATTGGATATACGTATGTGCTTTGACTTTGACAGTAGGTTTTGCTTCTTTTCAGTTTCATGGAAGATTTATGGATACCAGATACGAAAAGGTACTTTAAAATGTATAGCGTTTCTCAAGAAATCTTTATTAAATTTGTTGGATCAGAGAGGCTATGGAATAATATACAAATCTACATTCCCAAGGTCCTTAATTTTGTAAAGAAGTATTTCCAAGGTTATTTGTAACCTTAAGTTTGGTTCCTCTTACCATTTTATTAAAAATTTAACGACGAAATTTACGAAAATTTAATGAACGAAGCTTTATAACCATACCATACCACCCTTATTAAAATGAATACATTTAGAGTCTTACAGTAGGCGCTGTATTTTCATTCAATTCAAATGTAGAGTATATAAAAAAGATATCCTTAATATACGGTTTTCGATTTATAAGTTTTCTGCATTATGCTGCGCAAGTGAATAAAACAATTTATTTTAAATATTCGGTGTTGAATTAATTAATTTCCAATTGAGGCAGAGTCGGTTCCACCGGGAATCAAAATCGATTTCAATTAAATTCGTTTAATCTCTTCTTGATGAACAGTTGATAAATTCGAATTCCTTTTACATCAAAAGACCTTTGTAAGAAGGTGGACTCTTCGACTGTATTTCAAATGGACGTACTCGTGATTAGAAAGGCCTAAGCTCCATAACCATATAACCATATCAGAGATCTCCGAAATACAATTATGCAACGTCATTAACTTTCTCAACTCCACAGGATGGATTCAAAAACTACCTACCCCTGTTTGTCAATTCCAACCACCAACTAAGCGACGTTGTGGTATCAAAAAGGCGTACCAGCCCTACTAGTAGTTTTGGTAGAACTTCAACCTATCAACCTATCTAGGTGGTTGAAAATTAACATAATTCACTTTTAATTTTTCTAAGGCGTGTACCTCGAATTGTTTTCTTTTTTTGTGGTAAAAATGCAATGAGTTTTGGTGTAAGACTCTCAGTCGGTAAATGTTGGAACCGCAAAAGCCACATTATTCAATTTTGCAAAGTACAAAAGCCCTTCAGCACAGGCTGCAAAGAATAGGTGGATTTCGTATACATGATATCAGATGCTCTTATGGAGCAGTGATAGAGATTCCATTATATCGTGTTGTGTAGGAGTCCAGATATATATCGAAATAGACCACAATATTGTTGGATCCCTTTTCTCAGCAGTCGAATGCTCTAAATACTGAGCCAATCCAAAGAAGTTGGTTATGAAAGAAATTCGATCAAAACCTAATCATTATTTTCAGTACCTACACAATGAATCATCTGCCCACTGCTTAGGATAAAGCGTCACCTTAAAAGCCTATTATAATGGAGTTCTTAAGGAGTTTACCTATTTGGAAAACCATCGAGACTTTTGTTGGTGAATCTTCTGGAGAGAAATTTCGCTTTACTTAGTAATGCTCCTCCAAGTTCTGTTGTATGACGCTAAGGATAAGGAGGAAAGTACAGCGGGTATTGAGAGTAGAAAGGCAGATGAGAAGATATGCACAACAGCGGGCTTTGTAAGATATGTCCCAAAAAAGCAAAGGATCGGCGATTCCATTACGACGAGCTTACATAGCACATTACCTTACGACAGGACTTCAGTGGGGTCTTCTTTATCTTTATCCTTAAGTTTGAGACATCAGCGACGACCGATTTTTTTTTTTAATAAAAATCAAAGTATTGAGGATGAAGGAAAGGTTATCGTAGAGAAGGTGAAGAAATGTTCTGCGGAGGCTGAAGGATGCAGCTCGAGGGAAAAATGGCACCAACATATCAGAATCCTGCTTTTTCGTTAACTTTTAAAGATCAGCCAGAAGATCGAATTGATAACTCTTTCTAAATGTAGGCTTATAGTTAATCTTATTGAAGAAAACATTACCAGTAAACGAGCGCGTGGAAAAACTCAGACCGGAGCTATTGTTTAAGCGGGATTAGTGTAAATTTGCATCCGGGTTTTATTCTTGCCAACAAAATACAATTAAGAGGTCCCATGTTGTTCTTCACGCAACTCTCCGTATTGTGCGGAATATTTTTTTTTTTTCACAAATGGAAGTGATCTATAGGTGATCATGCCGATTAAGAAGTTTTTCATGGCTTAGTTTTCTACCAAAGCTCTGTTGTTACCTTCCGAGAAGTGGTGCCATAAAAAAAACTGTTCAAACAAACAATGCAGCCAAATACACTAACCTCTTGAAGTGACAGGGATCAGATGTGTGAATGCATACCTATGAGTAAAATCTGCATTTGCATTTATGGCAGTTTATTGTAGACGAAGAGCTCATGAAACTGGGCAAAAAGGAAAACGAAAACTTTCAATGGATGATGAGAATACTCTTGCATGAACCAAAAAGGAATGTGGAGAAATGTTACATACAAAAAAGGTTTACCGATTATCAGAAGATCATGTACCATTGCATGATTTATCGGAGGAACTATGATTTGTCAAGACAAACAGATTTAACCCTTTGTTGCTCGAATTATTATTTTTTTCTTATTTAAAAAAACGACAACTGAATCACAATGACCCCCACTTATGGCAAAATACAAATTTGTTGCACTTTAAACAATTTAACGATGATCTACGAATCGACAGGATTAAATGTGAAACAGTGGTTTTTCCATTAAAACCACTAGGACACAAGAGAAATTTGTTCGTTTCGGTGGTTTCATTGTGAAATTACTAGGCAACAAAGGCTTAATAAGGTTGCAACACTGCTACCTTTAAGTGAACATATGTTCGACGTGGATCACACAAAGTTCGTTACATTTTTTGCTGCTGTTCTCATCTTTACCATAATTTTTTTCCACATTTATATTGTTAACTTATTAATAATGAAATACTGAAACTTTCCACAAATTTAACCAATCCATAGCAACCTAATTTCTTTTAAAGTAACCAACCACTCACTTAAATACTAAAGTCCTCTGCAACAAACTTAATTGTGTGGCATTATTGAGATTTCCAACAACAACGTACAAAATGAGAGGGGAAATTCAAAAAAATAGGATGAAAGGATAGGAATGAAATTTATTAAGTGGAAAATGGAATTTTCTTCAAAAACTTTTGCCACACGATTAATGTGGCTCATGGATTATCTGAGAATTATGTCTGAACTAATTCCCCGTGGCTCTACACTCGACACACAACAGTTCCAGACATAGTGAACGCACTTGATATCCCAACGGGTAGCTAAGTCCTGATGATTTTCTTGTTAATTTTATTTAATCGCCAGCTGAGTTCCTCTCTATTTACTACAATCTGTTGAGTAGTGTTTTGTATCGATTTTTGTTGAATGCTTGGTGCCGTAATTTGAATCATTAAGATAACAATTGACAGGATGTTTTTTAGAAAAATGTAAATAAGTTGTCAGCTTTCGCAGAAAGGCGTTAGGAAAATTTAAATAAAGGGTAGACGGTGTGAATTTATTCAGGTAAATTTATGAGAAAATGTGGGTGGATAAGTTGTCAAAAATTATCAATAATGTGCTTTGTCTTAACAATTAGGTTTCGGACTTAGAATTAATGCTAAACCACTTGATGAACATAGTGTTAATTATTGTAAGAAGATTTAAGTGCGAACAAAATGTTTACTTTAGATGAGATGACAGAATCTTACTATCTAAATACTAAACGAAAGCACCACCAATCGCTTAATTTGTCATGCTGTTAGGAAAACCAGCTGGGTCTTGATAAATTGATCCACAAACATTTAAAACCAATGTGGTTCGAAACCTTAGTTTGCCTTTGTCCCAAAAGGATCTGGATATTAGAAGGACAGTCCCTTGAGCGTGCGTCAACATAAAAGACACTACCTTAAATGGGAACACCAATGGGCTCAGGTTCTTTTGAAATGAGTTTATAGGATATTTAAATCAGAGAATAAAAAGCAAATAATCTTAGTCGCTGTTAAATGTCAGATTTTTCACTTAAAAAGTAATTATATTTGGAATCTTGTTTCCCTAATAAACGAGATGATCCAGCTAATACAGTTGGATATAACTTGAACGCTTTAAAACAACCTTTATGTAAACAGGACTAAAACCACTACCAATGAATTCTGATTTTACTTCATAGATGATATACTTGGTAGATATTGCTCATGTTAAGGGACACCATTTTAAAAGATTTACTCTTGGTTTGATGAAAATTTGAATCCAAGTGGATCTTGAACAGGAATGACTAATCCACGATTTACGAGATAATCAATCCTTCTAACCTTATGCAATTTTAACGAGTTTGTTGATCAGAAGGCTTCACACATTCCACAGCATCAGTAGTGAAGCCCCATTCAATGAACTCCCCTAATTAAAAATCTCTTCGAAGAAACTTTCCATTCTAAAATCTCTCTATTGTTTTGCTGCTGAAAAAATTGAAAATGTTTCCAAAAAAGTTGCTAAAGGCTGAACGAAGTGGAAAAAAGAAACTCAACACTCAAGAATTTAGATTCAGAAGATAGAATGCATTTGGGGGTCTTTAGATTCAATTCAGAATACTTCCACCATAACTAAATTTTTTCTGAATCATAGTAGATTTGAAACGGATAGCTCTGTAAGACTGTCCAGATCTTCAAAGATCCGTATCCCCGGATAAGGAAGGCATTAACTTCAGCACTGACTGATGATTTTGCGATTTGACGGGACCGTGCTTGTCTGTCTACACAGATTATTATGTCCGATGGAGATAGTTCTTGAAAGTTGATAATCTGTGCTGCCCAGTTTATGGCAAAGATCTAAAAGTTCAAATCACAATAGATAAAAGCTTTTGATTTGTCTGCGACAAAGTTTACCTCCCATTCTTGTCTAGATCGATTTGAAGTGGAATGCTTTTTGGAGTTTATAGTCTGTAGGGGCTGATAGGTATAATTGGTTTAAGCGTGCTGGAACCAACTGAAGAAACTTATTTAAAAAAAAGGTATGTCTCTCTATCAAAAGATATTCAAAGTGGCCTAGTAGCAAATTAAAAAAATGTAGTACCCTGGTATAGTCTTCCAACTGCAACACATTACTCTAATATCATTGGAACAGTTTGGGAAGGAAGGAGTACGACTGACATCCTTTCTATGAACATGCAATGTATCGTGTTTTTAATGTCGGAATTAATAGCGTCTGTTGCAAGCTTTTAGCAAAACGCTTAACAGATATCATCGTCATCATCAAACGCGCTCATCAATGACGAATACTGCAGCTTACATATATTATGTCGATTATTTCAACTATACCATCCCATATGACATGCTCAGCTTGATATTCAAGTCATTTTGGTGGCATCTTAATTCGAATGTCAAGGTATCTAATGGTAACATGGTTGGCATAAGTAAGATATTTAATTTTGTTGCAGTTTGCTCCATTTTTTAAAATGCAGAGTAGGTAGATATTTTTCGTGAGAGTGACGGTACATACTTACATATGTGCCTTAGCATTCTCAATGAGCTACAGTAAGTTTTGAAGCATGCACCAGTAGTCCTCAGGCAAAATTAACATAAGGTCACTAGGGAGAAGTATTGATCGGTCATCGAGTACCAATCGAACTGTGATGGATTTTTCTAGAAACACTTTTTCAAAATATACTTAAGTTTGCTAAATATTAATTTGTAGGTCACAAACTAAACTTAAGTCTTCAATAATTGTTGAGGGCACTGAGGAATAAATATTATGTATAAATATCTACTTACATTCTTCCATAGAACGTTGCATATCCTGAATGGATTCCTTTGGAACTTTGAACTGCAATGTGTGTGTACTAAAGAATCGAGCAATACGTTCCACCAACAATGAATCGATTTCACTCTCCCTGGCATCTGGCTCATTAGGTAGGTCAACTTCATTCATAGAACGACCCACAGGAATATCATCAGTTTTGATCAATTGGATACCCTCGGTCAATTTAACATCACCCTCTTCGGTATCGAAGTAATGCAGAGCACGTTCCTATGAAATAGAAAAACAAAAAGGATGCATTGCCTTAAATTAAAAGATTCCTGATACAAGGAGTTTTTTTTTTTTAGGTTTTAAACACACAATCACAATCACAACTTACCTTGATGCACAATATCATTGACTTCTCACCACAGTCTTTAACCATTCTCAAAGCACTGGCCAATAAATTATCACTCTCGGACTTTTGTCCTGCAGCAGATACGACCGCCACAAGGGCCAGTAGACACACAAACTTTTTGTACATTTTTTGTTGTTTTTTTATTTTGTTTTAAATCACCACAAAACAATAATTCACTATAAACACTTTTTAATCGGTTTGTTAATAATCCACACACAACGAGTATCCTTGTTGTGATGCGCTGAACTTAATCCGTTTTTGTGTTCCTGGGTCTCCTGCTGAGCGACGAAGAAACAGCTTGGATGTGTGATGCGGGATTATTGTTGGCAGGCAGAAAGCAACCGGTAGACTGTAGCTAGAAACCAGCGGTGATCGAGTTTTATTCAGTTAGTGTGGCCACAGCAAGTATCGCTTTAGAATTTAAATTAATGTCCAACGACGATGACTACGATCATCGTCATCGTCATCGTCATTGTGGTGTGCTCGAAGAAGTGAAGTCACACACAATCATACACGGTTGGTACGTCGTGTTTTTCCTACTCACGCATGGCTTCCAACATGTCGTTGCTACACACCGAATCTCTACACGAGACCTCGCGGTACATGCAATACAATTTGCCGTTGTACGCATCTTCTCTAGGTCTGGCTGGTTGTAACCCCTTCTTGGTTGTGGCCGCACAACAAATGCATCTCTTTTGGCTATGAAGAGATACTTGCTATGCAGTGCCATGCTTAGAAAGCTCTCCTGCTCTTTTGCGATGTGTTTCTAGATGTCTCTCCGTATGGACGTATCTCCCAGAAGTGGACTCATTCGTCAATGGATTGTGTGTGCACTTGGAGACAGTGATTAAAATGACGAAGATATCGATGAATGTGAGGCGGTGCATATCTGGTTGGAGTCATTGGTGGCTTACCCGTTCTCCAGGGTGCATGCAATCGACGACAATTGCCATCTGGAGAGTATTTGTTTCGCATTTCAACGAAAAATTTCAATAAAAATTGGAGTAAAATAGAAAATAACTAGTTTCGATGAATTTCACTTTATCTGCGTACACACACTTTACAACCGATGCACGTTAGATACATATGCACGCAATCAAGAGTCCATATAGATTCTTATTACCCGACCAGTCCTACCGTCATACATACTCTAATGTACATACCTACTCGTATTTGTTTTGTCGTCATGCATAAATCTACTTCAGAAGAAAGATTATACACATGTAGTAGAAAAAAAAAATGGAAAGGAAGCCATAATGTGAAGAGCGTTTCCGTACGGATTTCTGACAGACGTGCGTACTATAAATCCAAATTCGCTTTCTACGTGAAAACGAAAAAATCATTGAGATTCTCAGATGACGGGGATCGGAATTGTAAAGTATTTTTGTTTTTACTATTTTACTTAACGTTTTGTTTTGCTTTGGATCTAGATAAGGTGTTAAGAATTTGTTTCACTTTCAATCGAGCTAAGCTTAAGATTGCCGGTTTGAGTGGTGAGGTAAGGATTTAATTTTTTTTGTCCGGCAAAGATTCAGGTGATAAAAATGTACTCAGAACTTGATTGGGTACTTTAAGGCGTTTTCTTACCGTTGAGTATTTTGAGAGATGTTAGATATTGATGTATTTCTCACACGGTAAGTAGCCAACCAACTACCTTTCAAATTTCTATCTGTTATTCTCAGCAAAATCTTTGCTCGAAAAGGACCGAGTGATGAATTAGAAATATTTGTACGGCTATTTTAGGTTCACAAAATTATAAGATATCTTAATGTTTATAAAAATATGACAATTGAAAAATGAAAGAAATCAGAAAGGAGAACATAGAACATGGAAAGACCTGCGGACCATCTTCAACGAGCAAATGTTTCTCAAGGAAAATGTTGCCTGAGGACCTTTCAGGTAGTTAGGACCGAACTTCCAAGTTATCGACTAGCTTCAGATATCAGATTTTTTAAATCAAATAAAATCGACACCTCAGAAAGGACCCCAAAAATATAGCGCCCAAATTAGTCAACTTCAGAAAAGATGATCATCATCGCAGATGTCGAAATGTAAGAAAAAACTACGAATGTCGACAAGTGGGGTGCCAACATGTCCGACACAAGTTTGTATAAATGAGATTGTACAAAACTAAGATTAGCTTAAAAGCAACGACGAAATATCCTTTAAGACTCAGTCGCATTAATGTTTTTATGTCATCCCCAGTCAAGACTGATATCACAGGCGATGGCTTAGTTGTCTGGAAACTTTCCCAAAAACTTTAGTATACTCAGTCAAGGTATTGGCTCTGCTACATGCTATATACCATCTACCTAGAACAATATAAGTTGCACTTGATAAAAAGACTGTGATTAGGTGCATGGAACAGTCCGAAAGGAGCACATCACTGGTAAAGGAATGCATCCACAATCCAATGTCGGTTAGAAGATGCGCTGTTAGGTGGGCAACATGACTAAGCAGACGTGTAAAAATGCAGACTATCCATCAAAGCTAAGGAAATAGTTCTAGGCATGGGATAAGGAATTCTAAAATAGGAAGTAACATTGGTCATGGAAAGTTCAGTATTATCTAAAGAAGATGTGTCTTCGTGATACCTGCAGGATCTATTCAGAGGATGACGTTTTAGTGACACATCTACTTTGGGAAAATATAGTACTATCTAGTATGTATCTTATAGACTGCTAATGGATTCCAGCAAGGAGGATAAGTCAAATATTTTTTAAACAAATGCTAGTATTAATATGAGGAATCATAGCCATGGAGGAACTGCGGCGAAACCCGAAACCACCTTGTGATTGTATCGCAAAAAAAATGTCTTCCTTGACTTGAATGTTTCTACGAAAAGACGTTCCAGGAAGGAAAGTAGAAGAATAGAAGAGTAGACTGCTTGTTTACAGAATCACTGTGCGGTCTAAATCGAATAAAACAGAATGAAATGTGCAGGCAAAAGGATTGCAATACATGTTGTCATTCATTTCAGTCTGTTAATATAATCATAAAAATGATAACTACCTACACTAAGGCAATGTTATTGACACATTTCATTTTATTATCAAAGAAATAAATTACATAACACTTTCACTGGAAATTAATTACGATAAAAGTTCACTTTACAAAACGTGTGCGCTAGAAAAATTTCACTCAGGTACAGTAAAGAAATTATAGATAAAATTAGAAAATAAAAGATCACTGTCTTTTTGAAGAGATTTCAATTAAGTACTATATTTATGTGCCGATGCCAAACCATTATAGACATATAAAATTAGATACAACATGATGACCATGTCGCATTCGAATAATTTTTATTCACCGATAACAAGAATAATGCTGTCCCTGAAGCTGCTTTTGATTTTTTTAACATAGATGGGAGATTTAACATAGCCTCAAAAGAAACATAAAACATCATGTCAATTCGGGCTCTCATCGGTATAATTCCAGAGAAAAATAATCATTTTCTATCATTGGTCTTCTTTGATCCCGCAGAAATATTTGGAGTTCCTCACTCTCATTTTTAAGTTGCCAATGTTGGGAAAATCGAAATTAATACTCACTGCAAGGTCTCTGGCCCTCTACTGCGTTATCAGAACTGCGAAGCCGCATTCAGACACAGAGAAGCAGAAGATTGATAATTTAAAAGAAACTGTCTGCCGCCGACACAAATATTCGATAGGTAATTCAATATATGAATCTCTGACGAAACTGACTTGACATTCACATTAAAGAGCTGGCCTTATTCCCTGATGAAAAAAAAAAAATTCATTAATACTGGGGCCGGCGTCATATGACATCTCTCAGGGCTAAGCTGCTCATATAGGACTAACGCGAAAGCACAACGTCACAGCTATTATGCTGTCTGCAAACCTAATCAAGTGTAATAATATATTTGCTCTGAAGTCATCAACATTTCACTACACTTCACTCCAACCTCTAAGGTTTATCAAGTCATATAGATATCATGGACAATGAGAATGCTGATGAACTTGTGAGGAAAAGGTTTGGCTGGAGGCTTAAAGGCTCTTTCTCTAATTAAACTCAGTCGAAGAGATGCACAAGTCTTTTCCGGCATCCTTACGACGAACACTGTCATTAATATTCACGGCTCAGAGTGCTTTACTATTTTTATTTTTTTTTATAATTCACTAGCGCTAAAGGGGTTATGAATACCCTTGTGATGCTATTCACACAGCGCTAGTGTTGGTGTAGCGATTTTGAAACTCAGGTAGAATTAGGTTTCAGTCTTTTTGCTCCGAGGGTGGTGTCCAGAACTGTTGCCATTGCTTATAATTCATAGTATTTCTTTCGAACATCCCGATGCCATTAGTACGATCAACACTTTTAAGCCATTGCCTACCCTACTGCCAGTATTATGCCTATACAGTAGAGTTGACGTCAGCTTTTTTCGCAATTGACCGGCTTTTTTTTGTGACATCGGGATTCGAACCTGGAACCTTCAGCGTGACAAGCGATAATGCAACCACTACACCATGGCCACTATGACATTTAAAGGAGCTGAAAGGATGAAGAAGAAATAGAATTTGTTTGGCATCTGTTTATAGTATCAATCGAAATTGTACCAATTAGCACAGCTCACTTGTGAATTGACCCACACGCTGCCAAGTCCCTGTGTTTATTCTCTATTCCACTTTCTCTGTGACTGTCTGGCACTAGCCAAAACAAGGCATCTTGCCCTTGGAAAGGCCTCTGCAAAGAATTATCAAAGATCTCTGTCATGTAATTTTGCAACATCTTTAACACAGGATAGATTTGTCTACACCCCTTAGTCACACATCCATCCACTTCCAGGTCACGTGAGTTGTGGTTTTAAAAAGGTGCATCAGCACTATTTGTCCTTCCTACTACTACTTTGGCATCTGTTTTGTGAATATCCTGACCTGGTTAATAAAATAATGAAGACCCTCGGGTGTAACTTTTAAACTTTTAAAAAGCTGGAAGACTCTCATAACATTGAGTGGAGGAACCTTCTGAGTCATCGTCGTTCAAACCCAGCAGGTTCTTAGGATAGCAATCAATAGCAGTTATGTCCATAAGGTACCCACATTACTAGCCTAACCTAACCGAAGGGACCTGGTGCACAGTGGATCGTGAAATTTTATCCAAAATACTGAGTATCGGTGAAGCAGTCAACTTTGGAGTGCCGATCTTCGTCTTGGAGCTGTTAAAGTAGCTCTCTAGCTTCTTCTTCCTTGTGGTTAGCCTATTTGTCCAATCACTCTTTGCAAAAAGTTTCCTGTCAAATGCCAAGCTCGTGGGCAACAAGATAGTTTATTACCCTCCGTTGGGCAAAAGAGAATCAGGTCCTATATGTTAAGATGGATGTCACAGTCGCCTAATAAAGTCTTGAAATGAAAATGAACTAGAACTAAATAGATCATTCCCAGATACCTCGTTAATTTGTTTATTATTTATTTTAGCGTTTGCCAGACTCAATCTTACCCCACAGTTCCTTCCAAACTCCGAAAATTCCTTCTCCAAAAAAGGATTCAAATGACAAACTCTACTATTATTTTGATCTGCGATCAAATATAGTGACATACAAATATGTATAGCTTAATCTTTCATTTGCTCTACATAGGATCAACACAAACGTAATTAGTGCATTAACAACGCCAAACGAAGAAGTCATAAATTTAAGCCAGTTGAGCCGGTTATCTCCTTATCCTCCTCCTTCTATAGAAGCAGTAAATGCATGTGAACTTTCTTACTACTGCGACGACGACATGTCTGTCAAGTTTGCCTCCCGCAGATACAACATGACTACGGCTAGAAGGTCTTCCTTGTCGCAGACACTACCCAGCCTACAGATGGAGTACGCCTATAATTGGCGTTGTTAACATGGCTAATGTGACAACAAGTTACCATAATCGTTTACCGTAGGCATATAGTTAGCAATCAAATGCAGTATCTATGTGAACGCATCGTTATTACCGTTAAGCGGGTACTTACTAATTAATTGTCATAGTCGGATTCAATGTATCAGTCTTTTGTGCGTACCATCGCGTTTGTAGAAATTAGAAATTTATCTGTACACTGTGCAGATATTACGCTTTAATGTGAATCGGGGTGCTAATCATTGGGCGATATCAATTTATTTTGCACTTTCCCACATACACCCGGGAGTTCGATTAGAAAATTTCACTCTCACAGTACGCAAGTGAATAGTTTTTTTTTTGCACTCGGTAGGTGCGATATTTTTTCTTCAGCCAACCGTATTCGTATTTGCCAACTTTTTGTTGCCCTCGTCCGTGCTAAAGTTAATGGTGTTCACGTATTTGCGTACGCGATTTTTTATTTATTTTTTTTGTTCACCAGAATTTAATATTGAAATTATTGATGAGTGGTGTTGATCACTTAGCACTTACCAAATCGAGATTTCACTTGTCGTCATAATCGGATAAGAGAGTGACATCGTTGTGCAATTTTCCAATTCTCCCCTGAATTGCAGATAGCCTCGATGTATCTACAAACTCGATCGATGGTGAAGTGAAGTTGATATTGATTTAGAAACTCAATTTGGACAAAAGCTTGAACGCAAACATCAAACGAATGGTTACAACAACTTGTAACTAGAGCCCTTCATGAGTGGAATTGGTAATTTTCTGGGTAGAAAATTTCACTTACCGTTGTCACGAAGTCGACGAGTTACAATGTAGGTACATGGTAGTTTAAATTTAGCTAGCACTTTGTTAACCTTATTCGAAGTGTGTAATTAAATCATAAGGTGTGTGTTCGACGTGTCTTAAATAGTTTCGACTTTTGGTGTCTGAACATGTCAATTAGGCCGCTAAGTTTTGCATACATTTTAAAACAAGTTGACAAGTCGACACTTAAAAGAAAAAAAAAAGAAAGAAATCATTCCAAGGTTCTGTAACTAGCTGTGAAATTCTTTGTTATATTCTCTTGTAGTTACGATTTATTACATTCGTTTTTTAATGATGCGCCTACAGCCAGATTGCCAAGAAAAGGGATCTTCTTAATTGCGCCAACTAGAAAGGCATCAATCTTCTAAATATCTCCTACAAGATCTGATCTGCCTGAAGCTGTTCGTAAACAACCTCATTGGTCCATATCAGTGTGGCTTCAGGTCAAAAGCTCCACCGTCAAATCGATACCCACCTCTTTTTCATCGATTTTAGGACCGGGCATGACAGAAATGAGCTATACAGAACAATATTTAGTTTGTGCAGGATGACGCTGTTCGATCTCACCGAGAATATCAATGTCAGAAAAGGTTTCGGACAAAGCGACGCACTGTGATGCATCATTCTTGAAAGAATTGTACAGAACTAACGCGCTAACCCCAGAAACACAATCTTCCAAAAGTCCATTTAACTGCATGCATACGCCGCTGACGATATTCACATAATAGGGAAAACGTAGCGTGATGTACGTATCGTGTCCGTGAGTATTGTGAAGGGAGCGGCTTAGATCGGCCTAATGGTCAATGAGCGCAAGACTAAGTGTATGATATCAAAAAAAAAAAAAGGATACCCAAAACCGAAATCTCCGCCAGAACGTCACCGTAGATAGATATAACCTTAAGGTTGCGGACTTTGTTTACTTGGGCTCCGCTATTAATTCAGACAACGATACTATGACTGAGATTAAACGAAAAGCCAATCACTGCATTTTTGTAGACTACAATTGTCTACAAGACCTTAATTATACAAGCCCTGCTCCATGACGTAGAAGCATGGGGTTTGTCAAAAATGAATGAGGTTGCTCTTGGATATTTTGAGAGGAATATTCTTCGAGTGATTTTCGAATCCGTCTGCATAGATGGTAAGTGGGGGAGGTGATACAATGAAGAACTGTTCAGGTTGAAGAGTGACGGTCCAGTATAGCGACGAGTTTATTGGAATTCAGTTTCTTTCATGTTATACAGTACGTCCCGAAGCGAAAGCAAAAGTTCTTTACAAATATCTGAAGCGACAGGTGGTAGATAACCAAGGCCTAGCTTTTTGCAACCATTCATTCTGTGTGCTTGAAATTTTTTATACGAATGCAAGCGATATACAATTTTTGTTGCAGACTCTGAACGGTGGATTGGACAGCCTTCATCACATGTACTTTGCGAGTTAGCCATTGACTACCGAGGGGTGGTCCCGTCTTACAACTCTTGGTTGATTTTGTTGGCTCTAACCACCGAGCTAAGGCAACCGCGTAGCTCTTCATTGTCGGCAAAATTTGCTTCTCATTTTAAAGTTTACCCGTTAGATACTCTCAAAAAGGCTTGAGGAGCCTCATTTTAAAAATTTGACAAAAACGATGGCTTACAATACTCGTGTCACGTAGTTATATTTCTCGTGTCACATATATATTTCTCAGTCTTCCGTATACTCTCGGACACAACGCTGATGCGCATTAACCAATTTATTTTTGGCCAACTACTTACAGGCCAACTACTATTTGTCTCTTTCTATCTCTATCTCTCGCTCTCTCTTTCTCTCTCTCTGTCCCTTCCAATACAAACTTCCTTCATAGCTGATTACATCACGTAGCGTTGTCACATCATTTTGGATGAGTTAGTGGGGCTATGTAGCTGGGATTGCTCAGCATTTTATTTATGAACAGTCGCGCGGTATGCTCCTTTTTATTATCCACCCTTGCATGTAAATAATCAAGCAACTGAAGCCATCAAGAACTAAAATCTCAGCCCTATTAAGGAAATTTCCACAACAAATATGCTGCTGAATGCAAAGTTGTCTTCACACACATCACTTTATGTTATGCTCGATGAATTATCTTAAGGCCCATGACAGTGCCCTAGTACCATCCAAGTAGGTTCCTCATATCACTCGCATCCTCATCCGTCACCGCTGGTGCTGCAGGGCAATTAAAGCCAGTTCTCGAAACAATCATGGTGCTACCTGGATTCCACCCAACAAAGACAGAAAGCATTCTTTGATTTGGTCAGCTTTTCCAGGACGAAATTGCACCAAGCTGACATAATGTATTCACTTGTTTGAAATTTCTGCTGAACATAGGTATAGGTTGCAAGACTACAAAAGGACTTCCCAAAGTTCATCCTATTTCTGACGATAAAATTTGATAGTTTTGTGATAAAATTGATGACATCCTATCCCTACTCGTCGTATCTTACATTAGCTAACCATGTTGCATCAAAATGTAGTGCATTGCCTTGTTACAAGCCATACATTATGAGTTGTGTAAATATATACATCACCCTCCTTTTGTTAGTGAAATTTTCTATTTTTTTCTGGCAAAATATTCCCTTTCGATGGTTGTCGAGCGACATCACATCATGAACATGTAAATGAAATTTGTTGCTTTCTTGTTGCCTTGATTTGCATCCAGTAAGATGGATCGTGACCAAACTTACAACTTAGTTTACGACCAAGGGAGTACCATTAAAACTACGGCCACAGGTAAACGTAGTCATCTTGCTAAAAGAAAGCCACACGTGCATATGCATTCCACACACAGAGAACGCTCCAAACTTTGGTTTTGTATTTACACTCGAGTTACTTTTACTTACACTTAACAACATTTTTTGGTATCGGTTACAACTTTGTAAAATAAATTAAAATAAATAGCTATAGTATGCTTAACTTTAAGTATCCTTATTCGATCTGCTTTTTGGGTGCTTTGGGGTCATACCCATTGTAGGCCAAATCGATATCACGCCCCCATCCAGAAGTGTGGCCACCCGAGACGACTACCTCGTGCTGTGACTCCTTGTGGCCACCACCGTTGAGAAGTTTCTTAATACCGATTATTGAGGCAAGGACTAGAGCGAGTTTTGATACAATAAGTGCTTTGCCCGCCAACATGGCTAAGGCACCGTAGGCGATTGGCACAAAGGTACCTCCAAGCAGCAGTGGTATCATGATGTAGGCGCCACTACCCTTTTTATCCTTCTTCTTGCGACTCTCGTCTAGTGACCTTTCGACATTTTGCATGTCTGGAAATTTCACCTGAAAAGTATTGTATAGCAGCGAGGACCAACAAGGAACGAAGGTTAATTTAATACCTGCAGGGTGTGTTCCTGTAGAAACGTTGCCAACTTTTTGAATATCATATTGTTCAGGGTATCCTCCTTGCCTTCTAGAGTGCGAGGTAAATTAGCTTGAATCTCTTTTTCATCCATTAGGGCTGACGGTGGCGTTGCCATCCCTTCCTCCGTATTGATAAACTTTATTCCATCGAATATCCTCACTTCCTTGGAGTGTCTGAAAGTCTTCTCGAGCCCCATTAGGAGTTTAAGTTTCAGGCAAATGGAGAGATTTTCACTAGCACACTGTTGGTATATCCGATACATCATGGCGAAGTCACTCCAGATTGTGGGACTTTCGGCTGAGTTGTCTGCCGCATTCGCTTTTTGCGTGGAATCCAAACTTTGATGTGAAGAGCCTACAGCACTTCGTGCCGTCACCTTTGATGCCAACATACAGGATATCAGAATCGCTGACAGCCACTTGAGCATGATTGTGTGATTTGTTAGTTGCGGTGTATCCTTAAGAAGTAGCTGTGTGAAACTTAAAACGACCGGCGGAAGGCGTGCGACTGACTGATACGGCTAAATGGCGTCCAAACTGTTTTATACTCGCTTATAAATCACAGGGTGAGGCGGTGGTGTGCTGATGCATGGTATACTTCCATCTGTTGCATCTTGGGATGGGAGAAAACCATCTGAGCTACAAAGAGGGGGCACAACCACTGATGCAGAGTAATCACGCCAAAATAGATCCACAGTCAATTTGCAGAATGCAATTAGAGAAAACGCAGCGCAAAGACTAATTAACACTCAGTGCATCCATGAAGCCCATCGTTCTAATCTGTTGCATTTCGATACTCCGTCGCTGTGTGGACAATTTGCGTGACGGAATCGTCTTTAAGCAGGGAAACGAAGGTAGAGTGGAACGACGATAAACACGAGGTTTATAGGAAAATATCGAAGTGGAGCGAAACGGATTCTTGGTGTGCGCTAGATGGCATGTGGGGGAAATGCAAGAAAGAAAAAGTTTCACGATTAGGGGGTGGAAAAACAAAATCAAGAGTTCTACTTTTGTTTTTAAATGCATTATTTTGAAATTGGAGTCTGAATTCTTCTTGTGGTATGAAGAAACAAAGTACCAGGCAGGACCGACGTACATATGTCTGTCAAGGAAGTTCTTAAGAAATCGAAGAATCCTGGTAATTAACATAGGACCATTTCACAAAGTCCCTCCATTGGTGGATACTTTGACCTCCCCCCAATCGATGATTTTAACGTCGACGCAGGGAACTTCAACACCATGGCCTTCATTGATTTTTAGATCTTAAAGAGGACTTCTCAAAACTCCAGGCTAGGTTGTAACAAAACTGACTTATTTTTTAATGGCTTACATCGAGGTTGGTAAATATAGCATTTCATCTAGAGCAGAGCCAGGAGTATTGAAAGGGAATCCCTAGCAGTCGATATAAGTCATTTGCAGATAAGTGCAAATCCATGTCCTACCAAAGCCTTTACTACTCTACTTCATTTGAGACTGGGGTTACGGCTTATTTAAGTGTTGATGTTAAAATGCATTCCAAATTCACCATTGATTAATACGGGATCATCTGCGTTTTGGAGCAAAACACTCTCAAAGAAGGACTAGGTAGTAAGCAATGTTGAGTCTTAAGAAGAGACTCAATCAGCATGAATACAAATCAAAACAGAAGGGAGAGAAGGGCTTCTTCAGAGAACTATAGTGAAAATGCCCCTATTAGAGTTCACCACTTTCCAACAGCAGAGCACTTGGAAGCATTTCGCAATTAGACACAAAAAAAAAAGGATGACGGTATAAAGGCATTGCTGCAAATCTTCTTTTTTAATTTACTCTATGCAACCTAGCTATATTTTATGCATTTATAAGTTGGTTATCTTTCTAACACGTGTTTTTGAACTCTATATCCATTCATGGTGATTTGGCAAAACAGACTGAATAAATGACAGACAATTTGACAGATGTAGCTTCAACAATATGGCCGCTATCAACTTTCAAAGTTCTGAAGTCCCTATCGGAAGACCCTTTACTATCGGAAATAACATACGCATGTGCACTCTGGGATCCTTGAGTCTGTTGGATACATCTAGCTCCACGGTCTGCTATTTTAGGAAACAGAAGTTTGAACATATCTAAAAGGTTTAGCGAATTTAAGATCGACATTTCGAAGGCATAGCCCATTCACCACGTGATCTTTTTAATCGAAATTTCGTAACCGGTCTGCCTAAATAATAAGTCGATTGGAGTTGTTGGCTCTAGGTTAGGTTAGGTTGAAGTGGCTGCCAGCTATTGCCAGCACACTTAGACCAGTGATAGGTCCATTGTGATACCACATGGATCTGAAGAGATCTCCATACATACTCGTTAAACCAATTGGAGCTTTTTATGAAGCGAAGGAGGTTGCTGATATCTGTATTTATCAGATCGCCTAAGTCGTTAAAGTAGAATTCCCCTAAATGGAGTCTTCTTTTACGGGAGAGAGCTGGGCAGTTACAAAGAAGGTGGGGGATCGTTTCCTCCTCCTCTTCGTCCATACAGCTTTTACAGAAATCATTTGAATGGACGCCAAGCCTTGTTGCATGCTTTCCTATTAGACAGTGTCCCGTGATGACACCTATTACGGATCTGATATGCGATCTGTTGAGAGAAATTAAATTCTTAGAGCGTTTCAGATCCAGCCGTGGCCAAATTCGCTTTGTCGCTAGACAGGTTATACCATTTGTCCACCTAGAATTTGTTTTTTCAATAGCATCCAGCTTAAGTTTAAGTTAACATTGTCGGCTCTAAACTATCAAGCATTTTTTAGTAGCACCACCTCTTCGTATTCATGACAAGCTTGCAACAGTAAAATCTGACAAAAAGAAGCATCTTAATCCGTCGTTCAGAGTCGACAATAAAACTGTAGGTCCCTTCCATTCGTTCGAAAAATATAACACGTACAATATGAATGGTTGCAAGAAGCGAGGCCCTGGCTCCCTATGAGCTGTGGCGCCAATCATTCCATCATTTCCATTACATGAGGTCTCTTTTTAAGGACAAAAGCAAGCCTTGACCAGACCCGCGGAAGTACTCCAGACTGTTATCTCGACTCGAGGAAGGCAAAAAGGATTTTTGTTTTAATCCAAGAGATAGATCCATAAGTCAAAGAAACTGCTTAAATGTATTTCAACCGATCAAGCCAGCCGGTTCTATTTGTACTCATGTGCAAAGTACCATAACATTTTATTTCCTTCCACCTTGTATGGATAAAGAATTCCAAAGCTTTCCTATTCAAGCCGCTCTCGTGTTCGTGATTACGAAAGATGAGCGAAAAATAAAATAAAAAGTTAAATGGCTTTTCACATATTAAAGCGTTGCCATGATTCACTAAGTCCCCCTTCCAAGACTGACTACTGACACACTAACCCTCATAAGTGGGTAAAAATCTAAAATAACGAAGAAAACTAAAACGAGGCGCTCAGGTGCCCACAATAATCAGCCTGCGCTAAACAAACAATATCAGCTCCTCAATGGTTACAGCTACTCACCATGCGTACCAACAGATACTTTATGTGTCCAGACTCTAGAACGGAGATCGCTTTTATTGTGTCCGTAAACATTTTCGGGCCGCATGAGTGCACATACTTTCTTGCCTGTGTTTCAATGGGACAGCTCTCACAAAGCACACGTCGCTGAGGACACTCTTCTACGCCCGCAGAAGTCACGACACCAAATCGTCGGTTCGGCACTAATCGGTAAAACTAATCTCGGATTCCGTCGTCGTATTGTCGTGCTTTGCAATCAGCGCAGCATGTACACGTCATGAGATGTCTTACCTGCGCTGTCATTGTCATCTGGCGCATTGGAAAGAAAGTAAAACGATCGACAATGACAAAGCCAAGGGGTGGTACTCCTAAAGAGCCTTTCAAAGAAAAGTGAACCTTTCCGGTTAGTTTGACCACACCGAGTACTTAAGTGGAGGGCTTACGCACAAATAACTGAGGTGACGGCCTTTTATTGATCCGCATTCACTTTCGCTTAACAAGAACCGGGTTTTGTGGCGCCCAAGCTTGAGACCGTCCGTCGCATTGAGCCTCATATAAGAATATGGTTTGCTGTGGTTGTATGCTTATGCAGATGGGTGTGCCTGTGTTTTATTGAGTGTGGCAACGGCGACTCATTGTTCGGCACTTGAATGCGGATTTTAGTGCTAACTCGGGTTGTGGACGTGATGGCTATGGTATGTACCATGTTTTGGGGTTATGTGTGACTGAAATTGTCTGGTAAGCTTATGTGTAATCTTCAGCTATTTGAAAATGTATGAAAATCTATCCACCAACGGATGGGGAATTCGATTTAGTATGGTCTTGTAAGAGTTCGAGGTTTTCAAACATCGACAAGGTCGTCTCGGTGTTCCATGCTTGTACCGTGGTAGAGTAGAGATTAATTAATTTGGGAGAAAGTGTTTCTGATTTTAGCACCAGTCTCATACTAATTGTTTAATTAACTTTGAAAAACTTGTATGGTCTCGTTTTGTTCATAAGGAAGTCTTGGAGTATTACTTTTGTAAGTTTGGATGGCGAGTGTGAATTATTGGTTTCAAATTTAAGGTTACTATAGATGGAATTTTTGATCTGGAAAAAAAAAGTAAATACATGTTGCCTTTCAAGCAAAGCTGGTAGTCAGTTTTATATCGATTGCACTGTAATATGCTTGGTAATTTGCAAACAGTTCAACTACCTACGCTCTGTAATAAGCCCCACGGAATGGAATTAGAAAGACCTTCGTACTAGAAGAGCCGACTCTGGATAGACACAAGAGCTTTTAAAAACGAGTAGAAGTAAAAAAGATTCTTTAGATCTATGTAGAACCTATTGTTCAGATCATGGACTACATTAATTAGGCTGCGGTTCCTTAGCTACCAGGTCTCAGAGAAATGTTTTTTAAAAGTCCACAAATCTCAATGAAATGCACCAAGTAACTGTCAGCGGCTTTCAAGGCTTTAAGTTGGCAGCGGGGGTATTGTCAGACCTCTAATAGAAGTAAGAAAATGACCATAAGGGAAGACGATATCTCGATAAAAGTCTTAGGGAAGAGTCCCTTTACTCTTTAAGAGTTCGTGGAGAATATCTTTTGATAGGTGTGGGATGTAATCTATTTGTACTTCAATGGAGCTATTAGGCCAATTCTTTGGGTGTTCTAGACATTTTTTACCATTTGATTTAAGTAAACATGAATTTACTACACTGTGGTCTAAAATGCTTACAAGTTCCGCGTTGCGCGGTGAAGCACGTACAACATTTTTACTGTTTTTTCATCGTCTTTCTAAGTCGAATAAGAGTGCTTAGGTTACCAGCACACTCATCAATCAGCCCCAAAAATCTGCAACCGGATACGAGCAAAGGAAAGACAGATACGCAGGAAGTGTTCCGCAGTGTTATCGCCCTCTCGACTAGCATCACAGATAGTGGTGTCACTTAAGGCAAAAACGTTGAGATGTTTGGCAAAGGTCTCGTGTTTATTGTCCATCAGCAGAGAAGCAGAAGACCGCAAACTTCTTACAGACGTTCGGAAAGTATCTGTTTAGTCTGCCTACATCCTGGAGAGTAATTGTATTTGCTAGAAACCCAATCAACTATAGAAACGCTAACCAAAGGCAAACCTAACGTAGGGTCAGGTCCGGAGAGGTTCTCCTCTGAACCTCGCCTAGCAAACTCATCGGAGAACTCATTTCTGGTAATCCTGCTGTAACCACAGACAAGGTTTGCTAAATTTAGTCTTCTAACCGAATTTAATGTGGTCCTGAATTCTCGAATTATTATGAATCTACAAAACTAAGGGCATCGAGCAAGGCCTTAAGACTGCCGCCACAACTAGTTCGAAACCTTCAAAATTTGAATTCTGGAATCGAAAATAACACCAAGACGCTACAAAAGAAACACCTCTTTAAAAAATTGATTGCCGAAAAGAGGCGGTTCCAAGAGGTGGCTGAGTCAGCTTAGTATAAGTCCAATCCATTTGGAAGAACCGATATCAAATTCAGCTATGCCTGGACTACTTATAATAAAGTCCGTATCAAGAAAAGCCTTTTAAAGCCGTATTTACAGTTTAAGCTTTGACGAATGCATGCTTATTATACGTGCTTATTAAGCTGAGACGGATTACAATCAATTCTTCAAGCAATCAGATCGGAAAAGCTCAGAATTAACAGCGGAATTAAGCACAATACCAACTTTTGTTGTGTGTCTGGTGGATAAGCATTGACATTTTAAAGCCACCATAGCAAATGAACCTACAATTTGTTAGCTTTTCTGTTTTAAAGTGTATTCTTTTAGGCGCGTGATGAAATCATAGAAAAGTTACTGGGAAATATGCTACGAAACTATTTTTCTATGAAATTTCTGCAGCATCAGCGCGGAAAGTATCTAGATTCTGCCAGTGTCTTCCAGGCGGAATTGCTGGCAATATAATAGGATCATCATCATCAAAATGCAACGCGCCATTGAAACAATAGTCTCCTCATAGAAAGCCAAGTTGTTGCTAAGAGTTTTCATTCGAAATTTGTTTGGTAACGTAAATTTCAAGAGTTTGGAAGATCGCCAAGTAAAAGTGGGTGAAATTTGTAAACTTTACATCGAAATTTAATGGAAGCATGCTATCCTGTACGAAAACTGGTAAAAGAAGTGCAGTATCCGCAAATAGTGTTGGGGTTGTTAGCTGTGGACCAAAAATGCACCGAAATGACATTTCAATTATGATTTTAGCGAGGTTTGGTGACGACCAGCAGATCTTTTTGCATCGACTTTTGTCTGTGACCAAACATTGGAATCGAAGTGGCAGTCAAAACAGTGAACAGCAAGTGGTGATAGTTCGCCGAAAGAAGGGAAGATCATTGTTTTTTTTTTTTGGGATTCCAAGAACAATAACTGGGCCAGTATTACGAAATGGTTAAACCATTTGAAGGAAGAGGTAAACACTGGTAAAAACGGATGCACAAAAAAGTTTCCTTTCAGTAACAAAATGAGCTGTCTTATCCGAATTTGTCTCCTGTTGTCTTTGTTCCCAAACATCAAATTTATGCTTGGTGAGCAGAAATTCTCGTGAATAAGAAAGTAATCACCACCTTGAACATGCGTATTTTGCAGTCACCGATACAAAAAGGTCACGACGTGCTCTGCTGTCTAGACGGCCAGTTCAAGAACACTGTGGGCTTCACAATAAAATTGTATAAAAATCAGGGTGCCGATGAACAAGGCTGGTTGTATTTGACTGACAGCTGTTAAAGGTTAGCTTGACTCAAATGAAATCATATTTATATTTGCTCGCAAGCAATCAAGGCTTAGCTACCATTTATGTAGTGCAATTAATATTTTTCGAACGAATGGACGGGACCTACAGTTTTATTGTCGACTCTGAAAATCGAATTGAAAAGCTTGCTTAAGACAAATTATACTCTCGTCAAGTGGTGCAAGTTGGTCGAGTTCCACTCTTACTTGTGTGCATCACAGATCTTTTTCTGCTGAGTTTCCTTTCCTGTTTAGATTCGGAGAACATTCAATCTGAACATTCAATATGCGTTGTTTTGACTAATGCATCTCATACACATAGTTCGTCGTTGAATCTTCTTTTCTAAAGGCCGTCATTGGAAAGGGTAACGAAAATCGGAGCATTTTTCCATAGAGTCCGTGCTTATATAGAGTTTCCTTGGTTATTTGAAATGGGGGTCACTAGTCAATTGCCTTCTCTGGCCACAGAAACTGTTACTTTTCGTTTAACGCCTGATGAGATGTCGATGATTATTGTTATCAGAAGTAAAATCAGAGAGGTTAGATATCCCATCTTGTTGACAGAAGTTATTACATTGTGGACTCCTTGAACAAAAACTCCTCCTTCCTGCTTGTGCTACAATACTAACGAACGGTAATCACTTATGAAAAAGCTTTTGATTAAATCAAACAATATACGTTGAGCTATACCACTTAACGCATAATAACTTTGAATAAGTCTCAAATAGTAATGGTACCTAATGCAAATGCGGTCAAAATGATTAACAGTTATAGAAAAATTATGTATTCCACATAATACTTTAAAAAAATGATGTTGAACATCTTCCGAGAACTGGTTTAACAAATTTCTCAGCTTATTTTCAGTTTCAATAGCCCAGTTTCTAAAGAACGATCTATCTAAATGGTCTTTTGCATAAAACACACAAAAACCGTATAAAAATAAGGCATTCAGCCTAACAACATGCTAATTATACCCTATTAGATAACAATCCAAATATGAAATAGCTTTGGTGTGTTGGAAAAAATCACTTAACATGTTTTTCTAAATGGATTGGTGCGCTTACGAATCCGTATGCAGGCAGCTAAACGGATCGTTAATCACATGAGAAATTGTATGTGCGTGTGCGTCAGGCTGTTAGAGGCAATACTTATAATTTAATTTGTTTCTGGGACAACAATTATGAGACTTTAAGACTAAACAAAACGTTAGATCGCCTAAACGATGTGTGACGATGACCTTAATTGTATCTAAGTCGCTTAGATACATATTTGTTATTTAATTTCACGCTGCGCTGGTTATCGTGCTCTGTGCACGTGTCGCAGCCAAACAACTCGGTTGTCGTCAAGCTTCCCCGATTGATTGATGATTCGCCCATTAGTTTGGAGTGATTTTCAATTTAATGACATTCGCGTGTGTCGTGTCTGCGAGGAATTCATCACGCGGCTGTCGAGTATACGTATCTTGTTTACTATCGACATGATTATGACGAATGAAATGATGGTCAAGGATCTATGTGCGTGGGCTTTTAGTGTAATTGAAGACTCATTTTATGTGTTGAAATCTTGTTGCATTTTACGGTTATGACTTTCACTTGTTGTGAACTTATTTGCTATCCTTTGCATTTGGGTGATCCAGTGGGAATATGCGGGGTTGTCACAAGTGTTGTTGGAATCTTCTTTATCTGGTGTGAGAATCGACTTGTAACATCTGTTCCATTGTTCATGACTTTGAGAAATCATATCATGTGAGTTTTTTTTTTTTCTTAAAAGAAGAGCAGATGCTGACGATGACGGTGATGATGTTTGAAAGTCAATAAGATACCATGTAGTCGCGTGGAATTTCTTCTGTTAAGGGCAAAACAGAAAGCGTGGGTTTTCGAAAATGTAGTCTAGATTATGTTTACCTCTGAACAGATTACTTTGTTAGTGAAGTGGGCGAGTTTATGTTCCCTGATGTGGAAGGGAATTCTATTTTTAAGTGTCTACCAAGGAGAAGGGCATGAGATTTGGTATTAATTTTCACACACGTTTTATTGTTACTTGAGAAATGCTTCAACTTGTTGATGGAAGCAGGGTCATGACTTTATATTCGATTAAGTGCAATTTTAAATTGAATTTTCTGCCAGAAAATCTGTCCACTATGGAAAATTTGCACACTTTGTTCGTCTTTCCAGGGGCAAAGCCTAGACCCCTCTTACAATTCGATTTAAAAAATTATTTGTGTTTACTCTTGTTCCTAGAATTATTACATCTTACATAGTGCAGGTATATATCCAGAGTTGAGTACCAAGCTTGCTGAGTGAGAGATCTTTGTCTACTTGGCCTATGTTATAAGTAGTAAAATGTTTCTATAGCGCCTTCACTGGCAATCAGTGAGGTATCGTATACATTTCATCGAACTGCTCACATTTGTTGTGACGGTGGTGCCAAGATTTCTAGTGACCGAACTTGAGAGTTGTCGTACTTTTTTTCTATTCTTAATCATGTTTGACTGTTACATTTTCACGAAATGTAAATTTTAGATAGTTGCATCTTTAGTCCAGCTCCCTCACACTTCTTTAGTTCTGCAAACGAATAAATATTCAAACCAAAAAAAAAACAAAAACAAAAAACAAGGAAAAATATACTTTTTTACAAATTCTAGCACTTTTTGTCTGTGTGGACATTTGTTTGCACCAACTTATCACCCAAGTATAGGTAAATAATCGTATGTTATTTATATATATTTTGCTTCAATTATAGATGCATATCCCTGCTGTAGGATATAATTTTCTATCCAACGTACTCTGTGAAAGTTTAAGGCACATTGATTGACATATACAAGTGTGGCTTCCGGCCCAGCAGATCTACGATTGACAAAATCTTCACACTAAGGAATATCCTGGAGAGGCAATCTAACGCAAACCTTCAACGTCTTGAGCTCAGTTATAAAGTACTAGCAGTTCACCCGCTGCTTCGCACGCTTTAAATACATACTTAGGTGTATACTAAGTCGCTAGAAATTATCTGTCCCTATGGAGCTTTCAAAGATAGAAGGAAGCAAAAAAATGTCACCATTTCAATATTGAATTTTTGAAATCGGTTCAGTAGTCTCGTCTCATGTTTCATCCTGCACACCCGTTCCCCGTCGAATTACTCCGAACTGCGAATGCACTGTAAATAAACTACGTAGTATATCCATAGAAGCAAGAAAACGATCAAAGAAAAAAAAACTAAAAACCACCCTTGCGCAACTCGGCAAAACAAAAACAACACACGATCACGAACCGAATGTGCCGATGGCTACGGTTGCGCATACTATAAATTTGCAAACTTTAACACCCTGTATCTTGGCCCGTGGATATAATTTTTAAAAACGGTGAAACACGTGTTTCTTTATTTTTATTGTAGAATTTACCTACAAACAATTTTTGATTCCATACAAACTTGAACACCCTGTATCTCCCCTTTTGGAGCCGAATTTCGAAAAATCCTTTCTTAGTGGGTGTCTACGCCACTAAAGAAAACTACTGTCCAAATTTCATGTTTCTAGCTCTAACGGTTTGGGCTGGGCGTTGATCTGTCAGTCAATCAACTCGAAAACAGCTCTTTTCAAACATGTACCGGAATTTGGCAAAGAGATGGAATTATGAGTACCCTTATAGAACTATTCAGGCGGGGCTAATGTTGGTGAAGTGATCTTGAAACTGAGGTAGTATTAGGTTTCAGTCTTTGCTCAGAGTGGTGTCCAGAATAACTAGGGAATGTTATTGATATTGTTACCATTGCTTACAATTAACAGTATGTCCTTCCAACTTTCTGATGTGGTTATCAGCACCATAAACACTTCAAGCCATATGACAACCCTACTGTTACTGTTATGCCTATGCAGTAGAATTGAAGTCAACTTTTCGCAGTTGATCGACTTTCTTGATATTAGGGGATCAACCTGAAACCTTCAGTGACAAGCAATGGTGCTAATCATTATACAAAGGCGGATGTGGTTAGCTACGATTTATATGTTTTGGACAAAAAACGTCAAGGCACAGCGGCAGCGGCTAAACTGTCACTATTGATGACCACAACTTTGAGGTTTATAAGGATTTTGTTTACTGGACTCCTTAGTTAAATTTGAAAGTAAATCTTGTCAAGCTATGTTTCATTTAATTAAAACGAAAGTTCAGAAGCACAAATGTTTTTAGTACCACTAATAAGCTCTGTATAAGACAGACACTTCACGTAGTGATGTATTGTATAACGAACTATTCGAGCTGTAGGTACTACGATATCGACTTGTCGAAAAGGTTTAAATCCAGCCCCATAAAAAGATTTTTTTGAACGCTTTTTCGATATCCAGATAGCGTTGCATTTATAACTTCCTGTCCTAGAAGTTTGGATGCAAGTCTACCATTAGCAAGATGTGGAATAGAAATTTCAATTTCAAATTCACTACCTATATAAACTACTAGCGGAGAAACATCTTTCCTTAAACTATCTGCCGTAAGACTTTAGTAAAGAAAAGACTGCTAGTTCATCTAATACAATGTTATCATACTCGTTCTCATCAACTCATAGATCATTATAACGCCTCTTCTGTTGACCTTGTCTTTCATTTCCAACGTATTGAAAGACACATGTCGTTTAAAAGTCGTATCCCACGATCCATTTCTCTTCCAGACATCTCTGGAACCCATTCTCATAACCCATTCACCTAATCTCAATGGATGTATTGAAAACTTCTTTGACACATATTTACCTCTTTCCCCATAATGCGCAGTACACAGCATTGTTTCCTTTTTCTTCTATCTGAGCATGTTACTGTTAAGATTATAGTTTTTATTCCCCTTCCTTAGATACATTGTGAAACAAGTGAAACAAAAACAACACACGGGGAAACTTATAAAAAAGCATTTCCACTCACTAGTAGAGCATCATCATCATCATTATTCCAACAATCAATAACATTACTATACAAACAAAAGTGGAACATGAAATGCCCCTCTCAACGATTTCACATTCCAATGTGTCTTCAATAAAAAACAATCAGTTAACTCCCCAATCCTCCTTTCAAGATCTAATAACATTTCGATAACACACCAACCAACAGTGATATGGAAATTGAAAATTGGAAATCTATCTATGAATACGCATTTACACAATAGGACAAGTGGCAAAGATATAAAAAAAAAAAAAAAATAGCAGAAAAGAAAGCACAAAACTAGAAATGAAACTCTCTACTCATTCTCAACACCATAAATAGACAACGGCACTGAGCTACTCATAGTGTCGTGTGTCTGTTAAATCCGCGCAATGCCAAACACACACCTGATTTACTCACCTTGTCTTGGCTTAAGATGAAACCACACGAAAGATATTCAAGACGAAGATATCGTTTCCATCGATAGGGTTGTTGAATGCGTTTGTCACTGTCAATAGCAAGAAGAAATTTCGAGAGAAAAAAAAAAAAAACAACAAACATCATCATCCGACAATAATACAAAAAAAAATTTCTTTTAAACAATTCGGGTCGGTTGTTGTTTGTTGTCGCTTCTGCTGCTGTTACCACTGTTGTTGCTGCTACTGCTGCACAATTTAGTTGTGTCGTCGAAAGTTACTGCATCGCAGAAAGTTATTCTAGAGCACCATACATACAACAACATCCAACAGGTGTATATTGTATAGAAGTGTGACTCTGGGGCTCGTTCCCCTGACACACTTTGTTACTCGTTTTGAGTGTCTCTTTCGGAATAGTGACAGTGAAATTGCTTAATTGTTCTGCTTTTCCGAGTGAACCATATTTTTGCAACACTGTTTACAAGAAACGAATTACAAAATTAAAAGATTTTGTATAATTTTTTTTTTTTATATAAGAATTTTCTTTATTGTTTTTTTTTTATGTTGTTTTTGTTTTTAAGGCAATTGTCGCATTTACAATCTGTTTTGTTCATTATTGTCGTTTTGTTTTTAATTATAATTTATTTTTCTTTTTACTATTTCATTTTTGTACATGAATACATCGTAACTTAAGAGTAAACTTTTTTTTTTAATTTTTTTGTGTTTTTTTTCTTTTAAAACATCTATTGCAATTGGATTTTTTTATGAGATATACAACAAATTAAAAAAAAAAAAATAAATAAATGATAGAGTTATGCGTGTGTGTGTTCAGTCGAAGTTAAAATGAAAAGAAAAGATTCTATAGGGATAGAACAGATTTATAGATACAAGAATAGAGTTAAATGAAAAATTATAAGTTTCGTTACTTTGTTTATATGGCAAGTTATGGCTCTACATAACCAAAACTGTGACTTTTCCGTTGTTTTATTTTTATTTTTTTTAAGATGTAGAATGAAAGTTAAAGATTTAAAAAAAAAATGAGAAGAAATAACATGAGAAATGAAAAATTAAAAGAGAAGATAAATACATATGAAAAGAATTTAAGAAGACACTTTAGTTATGAGAAGATGTGAATAGAAAATAAAAGAAAAAAAAAGAAAAGAGAAAGTTCGATATCGATAAGACTAGAGACTATGAGATAGATCATGAAGTGAAATATAAAAGAAACGATGAAAATGAAGATCGTGTAGTTAGATATACAAAAAAAAAGGATCTTGTGACAGATGTCAAGAGAAATTGTGAAAAGAAAAAATAAGTTAGACTATAGACTACTTAGATGAGAATTTTTGGCAGTTTAGAATAAATGAAGAGACAGTCAAGTTTGCAAAGAGAGATACAGAGAGAGAGAGAGAGAGAGAAAGAAGAAAGGAAAAAAGTATGAAATTAAAGAGTGTGAGTGAAACTATAGTGAGTGAGAGTGTGTTATGAAAACTAGAATAGAGATTAGGGATAGTGTGTTTTTTTTTTCTTTTTAACTACAGACGTACATTGTGGGAGTTAAAAGAGTAACAACATCATGTTACTCACCCCCTAACAAAGGCCTTTTCTGAGTATTCTGCAAAGGTACCGACTTCATCTCTCAATTTATATATATATAAATGTTCATAAATTAAATTATATAAATAAACAAATCATTTCTTAGTTTCCGCTGCACTTGCTGCATCTAATTGAATTAATAATAATAAATTAATTAGTTAATAATAAATAATAAATATTGATTTTTTTTTCTTCGCTTTTTTTCATAAATATAACTTAAGAAACACTGGGGGGGAATATCTACTGAACCATTTTTTTTTTCGTCGATGCCCTTAGAGGAAGTTCATTCATTTTAGCATAAGAAAATTTCTAGAACTCCAATATTGGGCTGGGGAGGGGGCGTTTCCATTTGACTTCGTTTTGGCCGGGGATTGCTGATTGTTTTTGCTTACTGAGTGGCAACTGGTTTCTGTGATTTGTATGCCAAATCTTGGGCATCAAGTGAACGTCCCCAACCACCACCACCATGTCCTGAGCTGCCATAACTGGCGGCACCAGCATCAGCACTGTAGCCACTGCCATAGGCATCATGGCTCACCGAGTGACTGGCCGAATGGTGTGGATGAGCAACCACTTCGTAGGTGACGTGTTTTTCTTGTGACAGCAACTTCTTGAGTCCAATAACAGCGGACAATACCAGAGCGATCTTACCAATAAGCAATGCTTTACCAGCAATCAATGCAATAGCACCCAATAACAATGGCAGGAGGGCAGCAGCCTTTAGTGCGACCAAAGCGAGGATGGGTCCCAAGATCTTGGCAGCCTTCTTCTTCTTACCACGGCTCTCTTCAGGTGCATTGGGGTCGTCATTGCCGAAGAGTGTCTCGGATACATCTTCAAGGGCACGTCCAGTCGAGGAAACAGCATTTACAATATCGGCACCCTTCAGTTCGACTTTGATGGTGTGTGATTGCAGGAAATTTGTGATACGGTTGAGGGCCAGCGATTCGAATGATTCATCGGCAGAGATGGAACGTGGTGCACCACCGGCTGTATCCGCACCGGGTGTCTTGACGACTGTAACACCTTCGGTTAAGGCAAATTGGTCGCGGGCTGAGAGGACTTTGTCAACGAAATTGAACAATTTGTATTTAACACATGACACTGAATCCTTGCGCAGGCAGTCGCTATAGATGCTATCCATGATATCGCTGTCGCCACCGATTGCGTTGCGGGCATGACCCCGGGTTTCTTCGGCTGGTAATGCTGCTGCTACCGCCACAATACACAGAAAACCGTAAACTTTTTTATAAGACATTATGAACGCACTTTTTTTTTTTTTGTTTTTAGTTAGTAATTTGATTTATTTTCGATAGTCCTTTTTTCGATTTTTTTTTTTTTTGGTTTTATTTTTTTTTTCGCGTTTCGATTTACGTACGCTTGTTGGGGCTGCGAAACGATTGTTGCCGAATGGACGAGGAAGGATGATATGATACCATTTCTCGATGGTAGAAGCAATTTATATAGGTAAGCTCTTTTCGGTTTTAGATGCCCCACCAAGAGACCATGAATTTCTTCTTTTACACTACTCTTGAGTTAAAAGCGAACCAAACCAGTGAGTTAAAGCGCGTCTGGTTTCTTTTGTTTTCCTCTTCTTCGGTTTCCTCTTTGGTTTTTGGTTTCTTCTGCAAGCCTCTTTGGGATGTTTTCTTCGCTTAGCATATTATGCTGGTTTTGCATATGTATGAGATCGGACACCGAAAATAACAACGCAACACACATAGAACACATTCAATAGCGAATGGACGAAAGATGGTTTGAAGAAATGAAAAAGAAATGATAACTTGTTTGGTTCGAGAATGGAGTATGGAGCTTGAAGCATCGAACCAGACCACTCTTTCCGCAACACACACGGAAATTTCCTCTTTCTTTTTCTTTTTACTTCTTTCGATTCTTTTGGATGTTGTTGTTGAGCGACGATCATCGCTCAAGTTCAAAACTAACTTTCAATGACGGTTTCAAGTTGTTGTTGGTTCATGGAATGACCGATTATTTAGATTTGTTTTCTTTTCATCTTGTCTCGTTGTTCGTCTTGATTTTCTTCAAATACAGTCGATGTACTTTTTCCCGGTCTCCTGAGGAACTTTTTTTTGTTTTTTTTTTTATATATGGAAGCGAAAAGAAAATGAAATTGTATTCTTTAAAAAAAAGAAGTGTACGATGATGTTGCAAGGAGACATGAACTACTTTAAATGTTACTTTGGCTATGTGTTGATGCTGAAGAAAGCTGCAGGGGATTGCGGAGATTAAATTTCCCTTTTGATTCGATTGGGCGTTAATACAATGTTGTTTTTTTCACTTGTAATGTCTTTTCGTTGCACAAAGGAACAAGTTAATTGTCAAAAGAAGGATATTGTCTGAATGGAAATCGGGTCAGAATTCATTGGACGTTTAGTAGTTTTCGATAATTTTTATTATTTATAGCTTAAAACGGTGAAGATATAGCAACTTCGTGTAGGAATTTATGTTACTTATGAGATTTTACAAGCAGAAGAGTGTTTTTTTTTTTATTAATAGTTCTTCCATTCAGTAGGGTTTAGGCATTTAATCTTCTTAACCGATAGTAGAAAGAAGAAAATGGTAAATTCAAGTATGTTGTGCTTGAGAGCGAGATGCACTTACGAATACAAAAAAAAATAAAAAAAATGAGAAAAAATTATTTCAAGTTCGCTTCCCAACTCTTTCGTTTTTCTAGGTCGACTTATGATACTCATGATTCAACTGGTCAAATGCAATCAATTGTGTTAGTGTACGAGTGTTTGTTTTGACATAAAATAAATAACTTTAAGATTGCTTTTGTTATACTTTCAATAATCATTCTGTTTTCTTTTTTTTAGACCCTGTTTGCTGCTTTTCCATTCGAAATCGTCTACCTTTGACTCCCATGCTAGAGCAGGTGATTTATTCTGGGCTGTTGTTTTGAATTAACGATTGAAGATTGCGTGTGTGTTTAGAAGATGGTCTGACTTACATACATTGCTCAAGGTATTTCTTGATGATTATCTTCACTTTGAAGGCTCCTAAGGGGGAAACTCTTTTACGGCCGATCTATGTGCCAAATTCGAGTATCTAGTAAACTGTATTAAATGGACAGTTGAACTTTTAAGCAAAGTAAGGCAAATAGCTATTCAAAAACATTGATATTGAATATAATATCACTAATGAAAACAAAACTCGTTCATATGCCTTCATGATAGACAATGGTTGCTAGTCTGTTGATGTCAGGCTGGTTGATGCACTGTCATGCAAATTATCAATTGCTGTACTAAAACCATCTCAAACTGAATTCTCATGTACACTTTTCAGCTTCTTTAAATCCTTTGATTTTCTATCCAACCTGAACTACAATAGCATTAAGTCCTTTAGAGTGAATTTAGCTTAATTTTCAGGGATGATTCTAAAATAACAAAACAGTCTACATATCTTTGTTTAATCTGAAAGGCCTTATCTCAGTCTCATTTTCTGTGTTCTAAATCACTCGACGAAAAAAAAAAACATGATAACCGTCTACATGCATCTTGTCAGACAATGACCAGCGATCAAGTCCTTCGGAACAGTTTCTCTAAACTGGATAGTAGCCAATCGTCTTTCACAGAGATAGCGGAGCAGTTCAATATGCACCCTTGTTGAGTGACTGGGTATAGTGATATTACGGGGAACTACATATAAGGCTGACGAACTCGCTTAACAAGGAACAACTATGCCCATTCAGCCAGATAAAGACACCTTGGGAACACGTTAGCTACAAGTAAACCTACATTTCAGTTGGGAGCTTTCGAGAATACGAAAGTTAAATCTGGAATGTTCACCTGAAAGAATGTATATCCTCTCAAGGCACAATGTCTAATAAGTAAGCATGCAACAAGGCTCGGCAAACATTTAAACAATTTTTGTACAAACTCCTTTGAAGCTACCCAGCTTTCTCCCCCCCTAAAAATAATCTTAACTTAGAAAATTTTGACTATAACAGCCTTAGCGATCTGATAAATTAATAACAAAGTCAGAAATCTTCTACACTTCATCAGAAGATCAATTGGGATAGTCCCTTCAAGATCTATATGGCATCTCCATCGACCTATCATTGGTCTATACGTGCTGGCTTCAGCTGGTAGCCACTTCAATCTAACCATAATAACTGAGAACCAGTAAAATGCAAATGCATTTAGGGCTTTCTAGGCTAGATAATGTAAAGTAAGTCAACTGTTATGTTCCACCTCGATTGGAACTTCTACGACAATGTACTTAGCTGCAAAAAAGCAACTAGTAAGGCTTATCGTGGACTAAAGACCCATCAACTAGAAGAAAGAATGCTGGGACACTGGCAATAATGTCAAGGACAATCTGTTTTTGATTTAACTGGCAGTAAACTTTTGAAGTAATCAACAGGCACTCGATCAGAAAAGGGTTCTGGTTATATTTTTCGTTTATTCCACTTCGCGCGTTCCCAATTTAGATCTACTAATATATCTTTCAAGTTTAAGATAAGAATAGGTATTGCCGACTTCGTTCAACCTTGAATTCGGTTCCAAAAGGGTAAGTGGCTGCTTCAATCGGTTCCATCCACAAGAGGGTGGATGTCAACGAATAATATCACATTTTAGCAATAGAAACGTTTTTCCTCTTAACTTTAAAATCAGTATTTGTCTTTTTTCATGACGTTCGCTGGATTGCTTTGGTAACCCATATTTATTCACAAGAACAAGGAAATCTAATTGAATTTCATTCTAGTCCACTAGATCGTAATCAATTGGGTTAAATCTTACCGGAAATTCGTGATTCACTTCGGCTGTAAAATGTTTTTCTTGATCTAAAACCTGATCCTGAAATCAACGTGATTTCTTTAGTAATCCAATAAGAATTTATTGGTGACGAAATGGATCACCCACTTTAATTTCTGTTTTCGCTGTATAAGAATAGATTAGATTTCACTAATGCGTTAGAGGGTTATGAACAGCCGTTGCGGTTTAAAAAAAAAAAAATCCAAATGGTGATGTCTTGAATAATATCTTCTAGATCAGTGATTGTTAGAACGTCAAGGGCCTTCGTTTCTAAAATTGACGGCTAAATTTTATAAAGAAGCAACTTTGCTTCATAGAATCTCGTTTTCTTTTCTACGATTAATAGGAGCTAATAAATATAGTCTTTATTATAAGTAAGATAAGCGTTGCATGTTGCATTTGCAGCCGAACTTAGACCAGCAAATGTCCTTACCACATGGATCTGTGATTTTTTCCAGATAAACTTCCCTCAGCCAGAGCATAAGTTTGAAGAGCTTGGGCAGCCTCAAGCTGGGGTTAGCCAGTTTGTTCAGATTATGGAAGAAGCTGGCTCCTAAATAGGCTCTTCTTCGAACTGAATGACATGGACCCGTACAGGGAAGGTAAAGAAGTACACATTCCAATTTATAGAATTATTTTTTAATAGGAGACTTTTATCAATGTTGATGTGATAGCTGGTCACGATTGTTTTCAACAGTTTTCTCTAAGTATGAAAAACACATGATCAACCATTATCTAAACCTCGCTTAGATAACAAAAGTGTTTCCGGAAGTGTTTGCACGATTTTGGTATTATGTTTTCCTCCCGATGCGAATTAATTTCATTGGAAAGTGACAGCACCCAACTTAACCTACCATTGGTGCACACTTAATGCAAACTACTCAAATTTTAACCTCAACTAATATGTACCTGCTTACCTAAGCTCACGCCTCATGTGATCTGAATAACCCATCCGCCTAATGAAGATGTAAACCACTTTTACTCAGTCAAAATCTCGACTTACATTGAATAACATAAATAATTGTTAAATAATGCATCATCGGCAGAGTTCCGCATTGTCTTTCAATTAGCATTACATGCCACAGCACGCAGGGCATCTTATTGCCCATGATCGACTGCACGAGCTCTGGCATAAAGCCATTTATGTAAACCACAAAGATTGATTGAACACTTAATGAAGCGCTAAACATTTGTGGTGATTTAATTAGTCAAATCTATATTAATCTGCAGTGATAACTTTCTCCAATTATTCATAATTCTTCGTTAGTATTACACAACCCAATAGCGGTGTTCCTTCGAACAGATGAGAAAAGATACTTCTTATGTATTTAGAACGAACCGTAAGACTTCAGTTTCACATAAGAATTTACTCTTAAAGAAATTGCATTTACAGCTACGGATATGGATAGTCTATAACTAACAAGCCGATGAAGAAAGTAAAAAGAAAACTTATGCGAGAGAGAACTCTCTCATCAATTTGGCAAAGTAAAATCAAATAAAAAAAAAAAAATTTATTAACACATACCGCCGTGTGATCGTTTAAACGGTTCACGTACCCCCATTTAATTGGTACGGCCGGCGGCGGGCTTACATATTTTCATATATCTTATGCACTTTCTCAAATGGTATTCTTTAACTGGAATTGGAAAAATTAATTAAAATAAAAAGAAATTTACGCACGAAAAAACAAAAACTGCACAAAAAAAGTAAAAAAAATAAAAAATTAAAACGCATAAGATAAGTTTCGTAGCGGGACTAAAGTCTATCTCGATGTATTAGTTGAAAGAACAAGTTAAAGTGCCAGTTTGTTTGGAATATGCTTACATATACACACACACTTTGACAAGAAACTGAGCCAACAGGTTTAAAGAAAAGTAAAATGTTAAGATACAAGATACTTAATACGGCGTCTTCAACGCCACTAAGACCGCCTCTCAGTTTAATGAAGGATAGCTCGGGATGGTTTTCATTCATAAAAATCCAACGATCCGCCGATAAATCCATCGTAGCCACATCCACTGATGGTTAGTTTTTTATTTTTATTTTTTATTGAATTGATCATTGATATCGTTAAGATCTTATTTTTATTATTATTTTATTTTTTTCTATTTCCTTTTAATTTTATTCCTTAGTTCGTATGTGATATGGTAGACTGGAAATGGCAACGGCATCTGAAAAAGTTATTTCAAAGGAAAGGTGTTGTTTTTTTTTATTTAATTATTTTTGGGTGAAAAGTAAGAGAGATACATATATAAATGTGCGGATGAATTGATGAAAAAAGCGAAAGTTTTTACCTTTTCTTGTGTGTATTTTGCCGATGACAACGAAGATGATGGGAATTTCTTTGTTTTTTTTTTGTATTAAATAAAATTCTTTTGAATAAATAATCTGATGAAATAATTTAATGAATGAGAGTGGTATGAATGGAAATGTTATGAGTTGTGTTTGGTTTGCAAATATTCGGTTTTGTGACTCAAAAGAGAGTTTTGCACATTACAGGTGGGAATATTTTGTGTAAATAAAAAAAGTCAGTTATAAAGGGAAGTATTTATAATCCTCATTATCACGAAACAGAAGTTGTTTCGTATCTTCATCCTAAAAATAGATTTAATTTTGTAATTTCTGTAAAGGAACTACGAGGACCCGTTTGAAATAAAACATATGTTTATACTTGCTGACTTGTGCATTTAAAACAATTTTATTTTATAATTTACATAAATGTTTTAAGAAACTGAAGTGTTCATTGACCTCTTTCACTGAAGAATCTTTTGAGGTCCTTTTGAATACTTACTTACTTCTTTGGTTATTCCAAAGTTACACACAATAAATATGAGGACATCATGTAGTTGAAACTTCTTTTAACAACATGTATGTAGCTTGGAGTGGAAGACATGATATGAATAGCGCTCCCTAAAATTAAGCAGATTTCGACAAATATTCTTCATACAGTTGTTTTTAAAGATAGTTTGAATCTGTACTTTATTCTTATTCATAAGATATGAAACACACCTTCGATAAAGAGCAGAGACGGCAGTAGCGCAGATCCCGTTATGTACGGGTTCAAGTACATTTTTATTCAAAGGCTAAAGAGAGAAGTTGATATAGTCATTCATCAGATCCATAACCTTGTCATATGATATTGTTTTAGAGCCCAACAAAGACTGTTTTGTTGTGACCCTCACAGCAGGATAACTCATAATAAAGTCAGCGGCCCAGTAAACTTATTATAAAGACAAGTAATTGGAAGTAGTTCTATGATTAAATTCGCTTGTTCGTACTATAGGAAAGTCATTTGAGTGCAAGGAGTACCTAAGGTCTTTCTTCCTTAGTTCTGTGGGAACTTTGAGCATTTTTTAATTCTAAAGTAGAGTCGGTAATTGTCATCTTGATACGATGAGAGTCAGTACTTGTAGGGTTTCCCTTACCACAAGGTTCGAAATGTCCTAGTTGGGGTAGCTTACACAGTATATGACAGAGCATACTTAGGCTCTTGAGGGGTTGGAGGACACATGATTGACAAAGGTTCTGAAAGCTGCATTTGCTTATGGTGTTGCTGGTTGTTGTCCAAGTACCAAGTATGTGAAGTTCCAGAACAGTAGAAGCTTGCAATCCGTCATTTATTATGTGAATATTTAGTCAATTTGTGGATGTCAAGATGTTGGAAATGCATTCTGTTTACTATGATAGGCTATAAAACTGACCGTGCTTACAAAGATCACTTAGTTTGATTCAAATAGCTTACAGAGCACACTATTTAAAGCATTCTCTGGTTAGCCTTATGTTAGCCAATGTTAAACTGATGTATGTGGATTATCACGAAGAGCTCTTTAATATTCCCGGAGCTCAAGACTTCTTATCTGGCTTTGCCTCTGATGCCTAATCTGCTTCCAGAAAGATGCTGTATGCCATTGATAAGAGTTTACACAGTTCATCTTCCTTTTCCCATACCCTTTCCGTTGCACTTAATAGATAGCTTGCTGATATTTGATAGATACTTGCTGGGTTACATGCAATCCTTTAAGTAACCCAACATTCTTATTTGGTTTGCCAATGTCGTCAATAGAAACATAAATACGTTTGCGGAGGCAGTGATTCCTTCGCATAAACCTTAATTGGAAGGATTATCTTGAATACGTCGAGGTAGCTCATACAGACATTCGGATCAACTTAGGAGTATGAAACTTAAATTTCATTGATCTGGCTAAAGGATCCTTCATACACTCAATATTTTGGAACTCTGTCCCATTTACCACTCTATTTTTGCGCTACTTTCCATTAAATTTCAATAAGTAACTCTATGGGAAACCAAAACAAGTGCCATCGATAGGGCTTTCTATTACATGACTTTTCAATTCGCTCCACTACGTGATCAACCCAAATATGCGCATTGATTACCATCCGCCTCAAGGCGAAACTCATTCTAAGTACCTCTAGGAAATGGGACCAATAAATAAACCATTCAAATATAAATAAGTGAAATAATTAAACAATAGTAAAAATAATGAAATTAACGATCCATTCGTGCGCCGCCAGTTAAGATGTTTCGCCAACGAAAGTGCAAATCTCCACAGTGCCGCACCGAGTAAAATACTTCTTAATTCCTCAAGTACCTACCACCAAATCAACGAATGACCATCTCGATGCTATGAAGTTGTTCAATTGCCACTTTATCTATTTCCGTTTGGTGGTTTTTTAACATCACAATTAAAATCTTTTCTCCCGTGAATACCCCGCTGGCGTATTGAACCAAAAAAAAGGTTAAGTATACGTCCCAATGACCCGGGTCCATTTTAATAGGATCACACTGTACGCACGAAGTTACAATACACGATAAGCATCAGCCGTCAGCATCTTCAACATATTGACCTTTCCCGTAGCGAAAGTTGTGGCTTTTCCCAGAAGCCACGAGTATCTTAGAACCTGATGTGCTGCAATTTAGCTGCGATTGTTACAAGAGAGTGCTCTTGTGTGCTCTTTTATGTAAAGTTTTGTTTTTTTTTCGACCAGTTTTCGGTTTCGTACCTAATTGGATTTCGACCACTTTATCGCACTCTTCGAGTGTAGTTCGAGTTTGTGTATCTCAAAATAAATCATATTCATCTAAAATTAAAGTGAAATTTTTGTCTTTTTGTGTTATTTCCTGAGTACTGTTGTAAACTTGTTTTTTTTTTGAATTTCTTTTCAATTTTAAGATGAAAGCAAAATTGATATGGTTTTTGTAAATTTATTTTTTTTTTTTTGCGGTAGGTCGAATAACAGCACGTATCCGAGAGTGAATAGCGAAAGAATGATCTTTATTTGCTGAGCGAAAGACTTTCATTCTTTTAATTTCAAATTGGCCGTTGACTTAATTACAAAAGTGAGCAAGACATGAGCAGAAATGTATCTCAGGTGGTTTGGAGTGCCACAAAACAGTGCCTAGCTATTTAAACATTTTTTTTTTCCTCTTTAATAATAATAACAACACATTATGTGTATGGTGTATGGGTGCTGCTGCAGCTCGATATGAAAAGAGAAACTTTCTTTTGTGACTGCTTTATCGCTTCGATCGAGCATTGGCTTTACATCCCTCGGCGGATGGATGCTGTAGAGCCTCTTTCTCGGATTGGTTGCTTAATTGGTGCAAAAGATTTCACTTGGTGCCGCTTTAAAGCTATTAGTTTAGTCGCGCAGGCAGTACACTATTATTATCAAGTCAATTTCTGACAATTATGAATGAACATCGATTCGTCACGATTACTTAATTCGATTATAGACAATATGTGTGTGTGTGTGTATGTGATGGATAGAGCATAACTGCGATTTCCCTCTTCAGAACGATGACGATGATGTGGTGATGGCTACAACCTACTGCTCCCACCTATCATCTGATATAATCGTTGGGATGGAACACACTCTGTGTTGGACTTGATGATTTGCATAATGAAAAGTGACGATCGATCACGACATGATAAGTGTTTCGGTTTTGTGTTTGTTTAGGAAAGAAGAAACAATTCGTTTCTTATTAATTATTTACATTTATCGGTTATTATACAATCGGTTTTCTTAAATTTTGAAAAGAGTCAGTGGATGGTGCCTTTAAAGAAAGTCTTAGGGTGAACGTTGGAAAATTGCGTAATAAAAAAAACTTTAGGACACTTGTAGGCGGTAGAAGTACGAAATGTTGGTTTCAAGTTGTGGTAAGAAAAGATAACCAAGTTGGATGACCGAATATCTTCTAAGTAACTGAGAACTCCGTATTTGAAAAGGGCCTCAAATATCTACATTAGATTTTTAAATTTAAATATTTTGCATATTCCAACCCAAGGCTGATTTATATGTATCCAATGTTTTCAAAAACTAGAAGAAAGATTGTATAAGGTATATGCCACTATATACCAAACACTATCGTATTACGTTTCTTGGGACAATTTAAATTTTTTCTTCGATCTTACTTCCTCAAATTTTCCAAGGACAACCCATGATGGGCTAATCAAATTATCTCCTTCAGATTAAGTATTATCCTTAACTTGATTTTTTCATAAGCTATATGCTGCACAGGGGTGCATAGTATCGACAACTCGTGGAGAACCAATATCTCGCAATCATTCATGTTGTAGAAGTTTTATATTCCCTGCCGTAAGGTGGTACCGCAAAAAAAAAAGATTGTTTGTATTTGCTGAGACTAGGTACTGATACCCTTAGAAGCAACGACGTGGCTTTAGTAGTCACACATTTCTGAAAGATTATTCGGTCCACTTTCACACAGACAAATCAAAAACCAACCAACGACAGTGTAGGTGGAGGTATTTTCTCTGATAGGCTTTATCTCAGCTTCTTTTTCCGTCTTTCAAATCATTGTAGCGTGTTGCAGGCAAAATGGAAATTTCTCAAGATCCGTGCTTTATAGCACCCAACCTCCTAAGGTGTTATTTGTTTTGAGACGCTTCGCAATCCACAATTATACCTGTGATCCCTGTACGACTACAAAAACATTTCGATATTTAGCAGATCGTCTAGAACCAATTCTGAAAAAAATCGAATTTCAAAGTAGGGAAGGGGAAAGAAAATCCAGAAATGTCCTTCAGTCATCAACTAATACGATAGAGATTTGAGGCGCGATCACTGCTGCATATTCTGCAGAAAAAATTTTGATGTAACAAACGCCATGGTCTTGTCTAGAGACCGTCAAGTTAATTTTCAATAAAGTGGATCTTCTGGTTCTCCTCTCGTAATCGAATGATAAATAGCAGAAAAGATACTTAAAGTTTTTTTTAGCAGCAGATTTGAATACTTATTCAACATAATCTATTATTATTTAAAATTAAAATGTTTACAACTTCTGACAGGAAACACGGTAAAAGATTTCTCCGATACCACGGTATTTAGCATGAATCAAGTTCCACTCAGAATTTATGACTTAATGATCGCTGCTCACTCTCGATGAAAGTTTTTTTCGCACTGAGACACGGAAATACACGAAAAAAAAAAAAATAAAAAAAACCTAAAGGCGACAAGTTTCTCCAACCACTTGACAGATGTAAAATCATCAATGAACACAATTTGATTATCTTTGGCACATGTTGTCGACCTGCACACCCACTCAATCGATATTATCGATTCGGCTCAAGCCACCGGCATTACAATGCAAATGAGCTCGATGGCTCATCGGAATTCGAATGGGATGATTCCGCAGCAAGTGACATTCCGTTGCTATTTTGCACACACCGTTCCCCGGTAAAGAATAATAGCTAGTTACCAGTCGAATGATGTTTATTTGAAACCAAATCACAGCACACCATCGGAAGAGAAGATGTAAATCTTGTGACCCACTGACGGGCAACAGAATTCCCTTTCTCTTTCAAGACCAAGAAGAAAGTTTATTTCGACAGCAGCTTTGTTAGCCACCTGCTTGCTGGCAGTATGACGCGTCACTCATCTCGGAAGAACATCTGGTTACGTAAGTCTTAAGATTCTTTTGAGGTAATCCAAAAATGTGTCTTCGCTCGGTGTCATCTTTGTGGAGGCGTTAAAGAATTTGTTGGAAGCTGCGCCACAGATACGGATGATGTATCTTATTTTGGAGAAATCGCTCGGTATGGTTATATAAGCCATTCACTTCCAAAAAAAAATAAAAAATTGTGTAACGACCACAAGCACACGTGTGCTGCACTCATCCACTTTTCAATATCGACATACGAAAGTCTTCATCCGGAAGTTGACCACGGGTCGCATCTCTTAGCCCACATACACGGTTTTATAGCGGCAGCGCAGCAAGTGAGTGTGTGCTATTGTTTTGTTTGATTGCTCGCGTGTTGATGGGATCATCTTAATCGTAATTTATTCGCCTTTGGGTGAAAGTTTGACCGTGGGACTTGGAGCAGCAACCAGCGTGCCTCGAAACAATGGCAATTGAATGCCAATCACGGGTATTCGCATTTCACACATTAGAGCAACGTGCCGGTGCATTCTTTGATTATAAATAATGTGGGTTTCTTTTTTTCTGAAATCAAATTCAAGCATTGGCTGATGAAGCTGCACCTGGGATAGGGGTCACTACTTGTGTGATATGCATCATTGGGATGAAACTATTGACACGCACAACTTTCCAAGTGATTGGCGGAGGGAATAGCATTGAGACGGCGTTGTTTGTAAATTGGCTAATTCAAGCTCCTGGAGCAGAATGTGAATATGTTGACTGGACAAATAGTGTGACAGGCAGAAGCGACCACAACAGCCACAGCAAACAGTGTGGATACATGAACGGATGTGAGATGGGAGTTTGTTGATTTAGTTGAGCAAAGACTGAATGGTTGACAGTTGACCGGGCGCGTCGTTGGAGTTTGAATTGGGAAACTGAAGATTTACGGCTATGGAGCTCCGAAAAAGTGGTCCGAGATGATTAGTGGTTTGTAGTGGTAGGTGTAGATTTGTGTATTTATTTTTAAAGAAGATTGAACATCGGCATGAGAGATTTTGATATTGAAAGCCTACAAAAGTGATATTGAGGAACAGACAACATGAAATGAGATTCTTTGAGTATTTTAGATCCAGCTTTGGCCAAATCCGGTTTTTCTGTAGTGACTCTGTACCATTTGTCTACTATATGTAGAACTAGAACTAGACTCCTGAGCTATCAGGGGTTGACTTTGAGAAAATCTTTGTATTTTTACAGCAAAAGAGAGCAGGATCTCATACCATCCCGATTTAATTTGAGATATTTTTGGTTGTGATTCGCTCAAGATAAGAAGACCCTTTGTGGTGCCGATAGTTTTGCCGTAAATGCCTAGCAAAATAACCAAAAATACCAGCCCACACTGACAGCTTATTTGACAGCTTTCTAGTTCATTTCAACGACGCTCAACGTTAACAATTTCCCAGCAAAGATATATTTATTGCGTTTAAATTTGTTACTCAAGGAAGTACAAGGTAGGTTATCAAGATGACCCCTTTGCCATGGAATTTATGAAATCGAAAGGCGTAACATTGTTCAATGATTGCATGCAACTTAAAGTGAATACATCAGTCAGTGCCAATCGTAAATTGAAATCTTCTGGGGTGAAATGACAATTGAAGTAATTTTGTGTGATCTTTTATGCTTACGATTGCTTTTGAATGTTATGAAATTGCATAAAGAAGTCAGAACAAAGAAAAACACTATTTTAAGTGACTTTTTTTTATTGCAAAGAAAACTCCATGTGAAACCCGAACGGGAGTAACCAAACCAGAGAGTACAGAGAAACCTTTCACTAAGTCGTCATTAACGCCAAACGTCTACTAATAGTGAAACTATTACAATTGCCTTGCCTTGCTGCTCCTTGGTGTGCATATGGTCTTGCTGAAACTCCTATATCGAAATGTGATTTATTGGTTTTATTTACCTCAATACCATTCAGGATGTTTGGACTACTCTAATGATCTCTTGTTAGCATTGGCGATGCTGTACCAGGTGCGCACTTTTATTTTGTTTGTAGTGGATTTCTGTTGGTACTTTTTTAGAAAATCTGCATAAAAATTGTATCTGACTACTTAAATCTCCCAATACATTTGTAAGAATTTGATTCAAGAATACCCAGTATAGGTCCTTTGTGATACCACATGAATCTGGAGAGATAGATTTACCTACTCGTTAAACCAATTGGAGCTTTTGATGAACCAAAGGAGGTTTCTGACATCTGTGTTTACCAGATCGCTTAAATCGTTAAGGAAGAGTTCTTCTAACTGGTAGCTCGAAAAAAATTCGGGGAATAGTATCCTCCTCCTTTTCGTCCATGCAGCCAATAAGCTCATGGGTTGTTAACTTCAAAACTAGAGTAGTTTAAGGATATAAACCAAAAATCACATAAGTATTTGTAATCCTATAACCTTTCAATTCAATGCAGGTGTGAAAAGTCATCTTATTTACAAATTGCGCACTTATGTCACCCTAGCCATCAACAAGTCGATCAAGGCCATGTAACTGACCAATTTCCCAGCACTTTTGGGTACCAAATTCTTCCACGTAGTTAGCGTGTCTACCACTTGTCTCTCATTGTGTGAATATGTCATGCTAATGGTCCTAAAATATGTATCTTTTGACTTTTTTTTTTTATTTACCCACGCACCGTGTAAAGTGGGCGTTGGTGGCCAACCCAAAAATTGTGTTTGTTCGAAAATCACAAGCATTATTCGTTGTAAGAGGTACTGGTGATTACTCATAAAACACTTTGACACGCGATTTGTTGAGAATCAATATTTACAAGTTGGTTTTACATTTGGTTGCAAATCGCCAATTGAATTGGTCACGTTCGATGTTCGCACTCAAAGAGGTTCCAACTCAAATAATATGTGAAGCGATTACTGGGCTCTTGTAATGTTTGTTAATTTTGAATTTATGGTCTTGTATTGCCATCACCACCCAGAAAGTGGTCATTGGCCCAATTTTTTTTTTCTCTTTCAATCAGTCGAATTGCTTGGAGGGTGTGCCGCACTTCAGATCCAGATCTTCAGATTTCTGTATTCGATGGATGATAACCTAAAGCTAGAAATAAGATGTTGATATGAGTTTTATATATAATCATCCGGCAGTTGGTTCATTTTTTTTTCTTCTCTTTTCTTTCAGTATCTGCATCCTCTTGATCGCCATTCGAGACGAAAATAAATGAAAAAAAAAAAATTATCAAGATAAATTTCTTTGGATCTGAGGTGCGTATGTATGTGTAGTGGGAATGTAGGTAGAGAGCAGTGGCAATAGCATCAGTGGCGGTCAAGTTGAACGCTTTCTCCGCATGCCGATAAATTGTGTCGCGATTGGTTAGTGGAAATACCATCTTATTCGTGTAGTGTAATGCAGTTTTTTTTTTTTTTTTATTTATTTTGTTCTCCCCCATCTGTATATAAAAATTTCTTAGAAAAGGAAATTGGATTATTTTTAAAAATATATTTAGAGTGTAGATTATATATGTTAGCTTCGTTTGGGTGTCTAATGCATTTATGAAATTTGTTTTCGTACACATGTCATAATTATTGATAACAATAGTTCATTCAAGAGTATCAAGAGAAGGAAGGGAAGAAATGAAGCTAAATATGATATATATTTCTAGGGCTTAACCCTTTGGTGGATTTTGTTCAATATATTGTACGTCGAACAGGATCATATTTGGTGATCTCTTCTGATAAAGTTTGTACATGTTGCGGGAAAAGTCCTTATTTTTTAGGATTCGACATTTATTTTCCTTTAATAAAAATACTATTATATGGAATGAATTTAAAAATCATTGTTTCATGCCTTTTTTTTCTAATGTTTTCAAAAGACTACAGCTTCTAGGGTGAAGTTGAAGCGGTGTCACGAAAAAGTTAATGAACTGGTTTGACAAAACTTGGACAAGATCAACAATATCACCCTACTCTTAGATGGCAGCTCGCACCATTGCTCCATTAGTAATGCAAGCCCAAAGATGGATGGTTTAAGCCTAATCTTTGGCTCTGCAGCTCTAAAAAAAATTACATCTAGGGCTTATCGGACCTAAAAGTCCAATATGTATTAATAAAATATGTCAAGCTTTCGTTCGTATAAACAGTTTTTCTTGGGAAAATCTAATTAATCTTTACCTGGAAAATACGCAAAGCTCCTCTTAAGTCAAAACCAAGCTTGAAGAGAACAAAGACTTTTTAATAAACTATATACTAGATGCGTTCGCAGATTAAATGTGGCTCCAGTTAAATTTCAAACTTTCGTTCTCATAATTGCGAAAACTGGCTTAGTCCTATGGGAGAAAAATACAAAGGCCATGTTATCTGTAAAGTATCCATAAGACTACAGTCACAATGTAAATAATCATCTTTTTCTCAGAGGTTTCAAAAATGATTTTCAAGCGATTTTTATCTACTCACCCGCGCCGACCAAGTTAATGCTCTTAATGCTGCTTATTCAAGTGTTCATACCGTTACTAGCTATTTCATTCGAACGCCTTATTAAGAAACCACCAAGCTTATCCAATTAAGAATATTCAACCGCCTTTATCGTAAAACTCGGTTTCCTTAACACAATCCGGAACAAAAAATGTTCGCTCTCACTTTTTTCCCAAGTTTTTTATTTCATTTTATTTCTCTTGACTTTTTTATTGTACGGACTTTTTAACCACGTAATCGTCAAAGTATTGTTTTCTTTTTGTTTTTTTTTTTAGTACTCTCTGAGGTCAAGCATCTCGCGAAAGAAGCTCAAAAATAAATAATAAACAAACTACTAAAATCGCACTTAAAAGTGAAATTGCGCTGGCAATACAATTTCATTTTGCGAAGGACCGTGCATCGTCTTCGTTAAATTTTATCACCATCCTCACTTGTGTGACAAGACTTGTGTGTGTGTTTACACGATGTTATTTTGATATATGATCACTTGTCAGCATTAGAGGTATCTGTAGATACTTTGTGAAATTAGTTCGTTTGAACATACAGCTCTTTGAAGAAATAAAAACAGAAAAAAAGTTGTTTACTCCAGAGTTGGATGCCTTTTGGCATGGCCCACACCAAGAGGTGTTAGCCCAGTTTTTCCATTCGCAAATACATAGGCACCATCTGTGCAATAGAAAAACCAGACAGTAACGGATGTGACCATCGGATATAAATAACCGAGCAATAACTTAAACGTGCACTTGGGGATACGGTTTTGTTTTGTTTTCAATTTAATGGTTTTTCTTTTTCTCTCTCCTTTAAAGACTTTCGATTTCGTTTTTAAGTTTGTGGACCTTCAGTTGGAGTTTGCTTTCAATTTTTTATTTTTTTTTTTTGATTTTTACACCACATTCACTGAGAATTCGAAGGCATAACACTGTTTTACGTGACACCATACTAGGCTGCGGAACGACTTTGGTGGTCGGAAATCGAATGTTATTGACAAGAAGAAGGAGAGTATGCCCAAAGAGAAGGAATGAACTTATGTTTATAAATTTGTTGTATTTTTATTTTTAATAAGAAAAGCTAAAGTTAGTTGTTAATGTTCGGTTAATGTTAATCAAGTTTGCAACGAGCAAATGTCTTTACCTTTGCTATGGTGGTAAGAAAAAATTAGATGCCAACATTTGATTACCCATCAAGTAGTTCAGAGAACCATCCTTTAAACAAAAACGGCCCGCAAAAGATAATCAGACAAAGTGCTACGTGGACTAGCTCTCAATAGGCATATGGTTTTTAACAAGGTTTAAAATCTAACATGGAAATTAAACAATCAACAACTTAAGGATCTTCGAACAATAATTATAGTTTCAAAACTAAAAACAACACACACACACAAACCAATCGATCTTAGGTCGAAATGGGGCGTAACTGCTTAATTCATTCGAGATCTTGACGCCGTCATTTTGAATTTATAAATTTTGACATGAAAATCATAATTCGGGACCCCGAAGCTTTCCAGATACTGATTTTGAGTCGAATTGGGCCATAACTGCCAAATTCGTCCACCATCTTGAAGCTGCCATTTTGAATTACTAAATTTTTGGTTCGAGCCTTAGGAGCGCATGTAGAAAGATTGCATACACCGTCTCCTCGCTAATAGACGACAAAAAGTTTTTGAATCACAACTATATTCAACTGGGTTCAAGCCCCGTATCACATAGTCTTTAAGATCATGAAATAAGCCGAGCCTTGCATTGGAGAGAAGTTGTAAATAGCGGCTTTTAGGGAGCACTTCGAGTAGCATCTTAGTATGTATCAGATGGAGGAAATGATTGGGCCAGAAGAAAACCCAAATGCAATCGATGATGACATCTATTGAAGCTGAAAACCTGCAAAGCCCGAACAAATAAAACCTTGCTTGTCTTGTATCAACATCGATGCATATTTCTGCTGAAGGCGCTTTAGAAGGCATAGGTAACTAAATTCAGGATTCCATCTTGATGTTACCGAGTCATGTGCATGCAATCTGCTTGGAGGCATCGAGCGACAAAGCTAAAGAGTGTTCAAATCCTTAAGTTCTATGGTTTTCAACAACTAGCTTAAGATGGGAAATGATGAGAGGTTGCTGCACCTTAGGCATAAATGTTGAGACCCCATTGATGTCGAATTCTACAAAATGACACTCCAAATTTGATAAGTCTTGATGTGTCCTTCTTAATGCTTAATTGACTTACCATTTTCTGTGAATTCCATAAAACCCTCCAAACCACAAGTGAATCGTAAAACCAGAAAACCACCACGACTCTGTAGATCCCTTTTAGTTCATCGAACCGGATGTGGTAACAAATTTTCCCTTCAAACGGTTTGATTAACAAAATGAATGCATAAAACGGAACTGCATTAGTTCCACACCATTACCACATGCCTAGACAGATTCCGTCGTAAAATAGAGATCTAAAAAACTGAAACCTACCGAACTGCACACAAGACAGAAAGAAAACAGATTTTGTCTTCAGCTGGCCATCGCGAGAGTGGTTGCTTAGATTGTTTTTTTTTTTAAATACGCCATCGTCTCCGGTAACAGCATACGGTCAATGAACCCGCACCTTAGCCTCAAGCGGGACTTTAGAGCGCGAAAGTGAAACTAAAGTTACAAGCACCACAGTTGGACGAATTTCTTTCAAGTTTATCACAGAGTCAGCAACCATGGGTGTATCCATAACAGAGGCTTACCATTTGATATACCATAACCCACTACTTGTTCTGATCTAAATTATTGTGCGTTTCCATTACGACATGGTAACTGACACGACACTAGATTCCCTGGGAAGCACACTTCCGTTTGAGGGACTAACCATCGCGTTTAGGTCTCGTCGCAATATCTTTCCCCAGCTCCGGTGGTAATAATATTTCGAAGCGAAAAAAAGAGAAAGAATCACAAATCACGATTGCGTCCAGATTAAATTAAAAAGTGAGAGTTCTTCTGAAAACGTGTTTTTCGGTTGTTTTTTTTTTTGTTGTTGTTGTTGCTCTGAGCTGCTTTTTTTATGTTTTATTGCACGGTTGCCGTTGATTGTCGCTAGTTTGTGTGGCTTTTTCGACAGTTTTGCTGGGAAAGCACTCACTTTCAAAACCATTGGGTGTAGCTGCAGAGTGATGGGCATCTCTGATAGGGGTAACCGCGAATGGAATCAACTCCGGTGGTACAAACTATTTGTTTTCAAATGGATTTTAGTGAAGTGAGTGCTAAACGATGTGGAAATCGACGTGCTTAGTCGATGCTGGTTTAGTTAGTGAATGGTGACATTTAATTGCGCACGTTTCATTTGGTTGCGGAAACCAAAAGGGGTACTCAGTTAAATTCATTGGTTTAGGAACTGGAGGCCACTTTCATTACAGATGAGTTTGTGTACCATAAATGTGTTTTTTTATATCTTTAATGTCTGACAGCAGGACGGTAAACCTTTGCAGTAACTTCAATTTTGCATAAGATGACCCCTCAGTTTGCAGTGAACTTTTGTCTCAACTTATAATCTTCTCTAAGCAAAAGAATCACTGCAAGGATTCTAGAGGTCCCAACTGCTATTCTTGGGACCAACTGCCTTTTTCTTTCCGAACAATTTTGTAACTTTCTTTCCGACATGTTTGATAGACTGAACTAAAATGATGAAGAAAATGGCGTTAACACTTAAGGTGGTAAGCTGTTGATAGTGCAAATCCGAGAAGGTTCCGGAAGCAGCACGCCTCAATGGATTCTTGACAAGGAATCACCCGAAGAGGAAAAGAAAGTGTGCGACGATCGCTCGTTACAAACAAACTGTGTCACTGGAAGGCGCAAGTAATGAAAGCTACACTCTTTGATGGACACAGCAAACAAAACAAAAGGCGTTTAAACAACGATTTAACCCAATGCTATATCCTCTTCTGTTGGCTCGAACACCAGTGAAAGAAGGAAATGTATTTTGTGCACTTCTGCCAGCGCAAGTGTTTGCTTACTCACGTGCATCCAATTAAGTCCACCCTATAGGTGACATTATCACTGAACATCATCTCCGATGGAAACAGGTAAAAAGAAAACACGGAGCTCAAGAAGCGAAAATAGTATAGCTATCAACTTAAAGGTTTACTCTTACCGGAAATGATAACAGCATGAACGTTGCAAAATATAAACACTGCGAAGATCATTTGAGGGATGGAGTGGAGGACTATGAACTAAGGAAGTCAAATGGGGCGTCTGCTTGATTTCAAGGAAACTGCCGCATCTTTCCAACCAGAACCGGGAAATCGAAGTCATAAAAAAAGGAAAAACAAAAAGGACGGTCCTACCCTTGTTCAAAGTGTTGTTACTTTTGTGTTTCCAACTATTTGTTTTAGCCGACCAAAGGCGATTCCTGCACTCATATATCACTGTGTCTTTACAAAAATGGGCATGGAACTGAGACAACCTTACTAAAGCTTTATTCAAACCTCAAAAGACATAAAAGACAGACACCTTCTTGTCCACGTTCCAAGGTTTATCCTAAAATTTTGATTAACGAGTTAGTAGATTCGGTGTTGCGATGATAGTGGCTTCCTATTTACTGATTGTCTGAGCCTTAAGATGAAACCAGGTGTAAGTGACGCCATGAAGAAGGAGTGCGATGACAATGGTTTTATACCGAGTCTACTCAGTCCTTCATGATAGATTTTGTTTGCCTGGCTTTGTTAAAGCTGGCAAGGATGGGTGGTGAAAGTAGGTGAGACTTTCATTTGGATTTTGATTTCCATCGCTGTTTGGCCGCCCAATGTAGTCTCTTTAGATTTTCTGCACAATTTTTCCCTGTTCAGCCGGGTATCAGCGATGGAACTTTTGATGTTTTACTAGCTGTGTCACTGACAGTGTACGATTTTTTTTTAAACTTCTTTACATCATATACGTTGGAGGAATGCCTTTCGTCTAGACTAGAGCATCATTTCAGTTTTGTTGCAGATACTTACGTACAAAAGTTATTTAGGCATGAAATACACCTTGCAGATATCTAAATGTTGGAACATCGTGGTATTAACTATCAATTTGATCTAGGACATATCAAAAGAAAGCCGAGCCTAATTGCAAACAATTCAAAGGAACACGATCATTTGCTTGTCAACATGTATTCCATCCATCAAATTTAAAGAAAGTATCTGTTTATAATTTAACTTACCGATCACGCAATCGTTCAGATAAACAACTGCAAACCGCATCTGCAAATAAATCAGCATAAATCATTCGTACTTCAGAAGTCTGTGGTTGCATGACGCTTGAAAATGAAAGTCTTTCTTCACAGTCCTTATGTAATGTGTAAACATTTAATTTTTTTGTTTGCCGAAACTAAGAGTGAAATTTTAACAATTAGACTGAGTTATTAAATTTAATTAACAACTTTTACTTTTAGCCACATCACGACAATTAAAATTCTCCCCAGCCCAAGAAATTGGAGCTAATTGAAGCGAAGTACCTACTGCTGCGTCATTTTGTCTTTTTTTTTGTACGTTTTTCATGCATCCAGCATCCAACAGGCTTGCCAGATGATGAGGTCTTGCGAATTTTTAACATAATTTTATGAAATTAATTCAGATTTTGTGATGAGCAAAGATAAGTCTTAAAATGCGATCAATTGCTGTCGAATGAACAGAGTATGTCCGTCCAATTCAAAATTCCAAATTTTTTGTTCAGCTTTGGGTTACGGGATATCTGCTTTGTGAACCTCTTAAAATATACATTTGACGAAACAATAGCACTGGATTAGACCGATCCAGGATCTAGTCTTGAGATATCTGACGAAATGTGAAAGAAAGGGCAACATTTTAAATGAGAAAAGAAACGAATGGACGGAGTGGACCAAAGTTTTTGCTGCATTATATAGAAGGGCGTAGGGACTTGCATAAGCAGGGTACAACGACATCGAGTTGACAGCAAAATGGGAACTTAATATGCCCTTTCGGTTCTTACAGGCTGCTACTCAGAAAAAAACGCGATGGGCATCACTAAAGCAGGTGGACGGATGTATCAAACAGATGTGGCCTAAATAGGATAGTAATCGCCCTTACAATCAAATCAGACAGAAAAGACTGCTTACCATTGGCAGGCACCCCAATTGGCTGGCCTTCCGTTTTAATGATTTTTGTGGAAGTTGTATGGATAACGAGAAATAAGAAACGATTCTTAATTTTTTTTTAAAGTGATCAGCTTTCTTAACTCAAAGAAGTTCCGGTCTAGAAGCCAGCTTTTCCCATAATCTTAAGAAGCTGCCTTCATAGTTACTTCCAGTAGATTCTGCGAATAGTTTGTGGAGAAAAAAGAGTTTATCCCTTCAGTGTCACAAAGGATCTACTCTGGTATAATACTGCTTTTGATGGAGTCTCCCACTCCTATCTTACCTAACCTTAGAAAATGCCAGGTTTCCATTAGGATACTCTGTTCATATGTAGCCAACTCAAGGTCGATTTAAAGTTCCCTTAGTAAACTTAAGAAAATTCAGAAAAATTTCAAACGTCATTTATCTGCCGATCGATGTAAGAATGAAAGATTACGAAGAAGTTGACAAGCTTAATAAATTGGAAGCAAAAAATGATCAGTTGAGAAAAAAAAGAAGAAGCTGACAAAGTCCCACTCAGGAGAGGGCGCATGAAACCAAGAAGCAGTGAGATACTTCCCATAAATGATAGGCGAAAAAGATTAAACCCTTACATCAGTCTAAGCAAATACAGCAAAATACATAAATTGGCAGCGGATAATAATGTAAGCTTAGGAAACAGTTTATAGATTTACATATGTAGGTCTAGAGAACAATAGGAAGCTTTTCAATAAAAAAAAAAGCAGCCCTAGTTTAAGAAACTTCGGAGCTCTAGCTTAGGAGTGTCGGCTGGCTGTTGCTTGGTTTAACAAAAGACTCTTTTGGTCCTTATATCCACTGCCAAGGAAGCCACAATAATCGCACATATTTACTCGATTCAAGGTAACCATGCAATTAAATTAACTAGCAATAAAGGAATAATATTTTGTTACACAAATTTACAAGACATTCGACACAATAATAAAAACATGGCAATCCTATTCGCTGCCGTAAATGTAATGTAATAAATTCACCACGACTTGTAAATGGGAAAGTTATTATATCCTCGCAGATTTGCATGACCATCGAGTTTAACCTTAGGAAGAAAGTGAAATTTCTGTTTCATTGGCATTGGCATGGCGACCGACCGACCGGAATTGGCAGCCTTCCTCCCTGCACGTGCTTGGGAAATTTTTTCATTCCCTTCGGAGTCGGTTTATACTATTTGTGCCATGTGGCGGCATCGATTGTTTGTCTGCACCAGAGGTAGCAACGAACGGACCAGTTACAGCAGCAACAGAAGCAGACAAATGGCCACTTTTAGCTTATTAGCTTCCACTCCATCAACGTTAGCGTCGCCTTCGTCGTCGTCGTGCTGCAATATTTATGCTGTGCCAAATAGAGAATTTATGAATTCTAGAGTCGTATCTGACAGGGAACATTTTGCGGTCTTCTAATTATGCCACATAACGAATAGAAATGGTTTGAGACGTTACAACTCACTCTCTATGGAGAAACTATACAGCTTTCCTGTGAATATAAATATACAATGTATATAATGTTGATGGTATGTAAGAAAAAAAGTAAAATGTTTACAAATTGATATGCAAATTCTATTTGTTTCGCTTAGTGGTGGCAGTGGGTCAGGCTTGATTTCTTCTTCTTTTACTGGCATGTGATGAATTTATAAGTTTTTTTTTTTTTTCTTTTTTTCTCGGATGACTATCTACTAAGAATAGTTAAAAAGTCTTAAATTTCCAAATATTTGAAGTTATTTTCATTTTTGTTATAAGCACAGACTCATAAATATACTTAGTTCAGATTGCTTTCTGCTCATAATAGGACACCCAGCAGTGTTGAACTTAATAGTTTCGCAAGATTAAAAAGATGGGTGTTTGATTTATAAGAGAATCTGCGGTCTTTTCATTCTGTTGGGAGACAGCACTTCGACTGGTATGGAAGAAAGTGGTTCAGTAGCTTCAGTGACGAAATGCCTAAGTTACCAGCACTCAGGATACAAGCGAACAAATTATCAGACTATTGCGAACGTAAGCCGCACAGGCAGAGAGATCAACATCCATGTCATGTCATCGTCACTCTCACAACAAGTTTTGCAACAGTTGGTGGTGTCATATATTCCTAGATGCCAGTAAGTAGTTAAAGGTCCAAAATGCTGATCCTACTAACAGGAAGTTTGAAGAAAAGTACTGTGAATTATAAAGCAATGACAACAACACCCAAAAATTCTCCGTATTTATTCTGGACACCACTATCGAAGTCAAGATGGAAACCTAATAACATCAGAAGGGTATTCAGCAAATAAATATCCTTGCTGAGAACGGAGTTTAAATTTTTTAGAAATACTCACCTGAATATTGCGATTTTTGCCTTGTAAACTGGGACCCAAACAGAACTTAACAAGTAAAGTTTTCCAGATTAATTCAGCAGGGTCTGGTAAAGTAGAAAGTCGTAAGATAACACAGGTCTCCACTGGGAAGAAAGACTCATGTTTTCTCAACGAGAAGCTAGGTCGAATGTGTTCACTTTCCGAGAAGATCGCAGCTTTTTTTTACTGTTTTTGAATTCCCTCAAAATCTAGCCAGAACTAGTACTGAATCATTGTAATAGACGGTGGAAACATTGCACAGGATTAAAGGATAATAGTGTCGCGTGTTATCATGAGCATATCAATCATCCGCGCTATTTGTATTAATATTATCTCCATCGGGATCAAAACAACAGGAGAACGTTAAGAGAAATTTTGAACTTATATCCAGCTCGTTAAGCCGATCAATTTCCAGAGCTTTCTTAACTTATTTTGTTACCATAAAGCTCTTATCATTTTCAGGCTTCCCCAGCAATTATATTCCATTTCGGAAGCTTCTCCCAGTGCTACCATGAGTTGTCCTTTTTTTTGTGGCTAGTAGACAAGCAAACATCTTTCAAGCTCATCGACTTCACACGAGGCTAGATTTAAAGTGGTAGGAGTTCAGAACTTTCATCGTTGCCCGCCCACGACAACATGTTTTCTACTAAGGTTATGTCTTTAACGCACCTTGTAGTTAAACTCAGGCCTCTTCTGATATGGAAGGTCTATGACTCTACTGGCAAATCTTTTTGACAATATATTTTTGCCAATGATGTGCCAGTTAGCCTCATTGATGCTTTTAGAACACTTTCTAAAGGACGAAGATGAAAAGTATTCTGTTAAGGCCATAAAACATAAACAAAAGCCTGTAGGTACAAGAAGAAGAAGCGCTTAGTAGATTGCTAAAAAGCAATGGCAGAGTGAAATGGACGAAGAAACAAAACCTTCGTTGATTCTCCGGCAACCCGATCGAAGAAATGAAGCCTGATGCCCTTCCTGATCGAAGGAACATGGAGCTGATGAGGTGATTGCTAAAGAGATTACTCGTTTCCCACGAAGAAAGTTTATTATTAGAAAGTTATAATATAAATACTAAGAGTGCACTAACTTTACTCCTAAACTGCTACATCCAAAGGATTCTACTCACATTTTTCGGATCCAGGAATACAGTCAATTTGTCTAGTTTCAATTTACCACTGCTGTAGGGGTCACACGCAAACAATGTTGTGAATCTGAAATAACAGACAATAAAGAAATTTGTATAAACTTTCAATAAATGAGCACCTCCATCCGCCAACAGGAAAAACGAAAAACCCATTCAACCCGACGTGACCGAGTCGGCAATGTCATTGCTTGGGAAATTGAAGTTCATGGCCCTCTTATTAGCTTGGCTAGTGTCAACACGGTGCAATCACATTGCCAATACCATAATGATAGTCTTCTGGTTGCATGTGCTTTGAAGCGGTTAGCACACTCAAGAAAATCCAACAACATGGTGTGGAAAAACTATGAGCAGCTGCTACAGTAGCAGTGGATTCAACATTGACTACCACGGCAATGTAACGCGAGAGAGTGCACACTCTAAGCCAGCAAGTATCAATGTTATTGGCCATTTAAACTGCCCCAAGTATACCGCATTGGTATTCACACTCTCATTTGCACGACTAATGCGGATTGTTTGGATGTCAGATACCTGACTGGGATGGCTGACAGTTTTTCTGCACGGTACTCGCAAGAAAGTGTTGAAAATTTGAGCTGCAAATGCGCAAAAGACAAGTAGGAGGAGTATGGTGGCAGACGCACACATTTGTACGGGGAAAATTCACCAGATTGGCTGAACTGGGTTAAGCAGTGTACGAGACAAATTTCGCTTTTGGATGGGTAGATACATATGCACGACTATGTATCAAGCCGGCTTGTTGACAAATGATAACCATACGATTTCAAAAGTCAACTCCAGTCATGTTGTGTTCTGCGATCCTGAACGTTCCTAAATGGCTAGCTAAAGACTTGACCATGAAAGTCAATTTTGACTTTCAAAGATCCATTCCGCATCTCTGAAAAACGTTTTTGATCTCATTCTCATATAGGCGCCTTTTTGAGTCGTTTGTCTTGCTCTGGACATTTTCGAATTTTTCAGGACTTTTGGACTTCATATTACGTTGGAACGAAAACATAAAGGCACGAGTCAGGAAGGCATATGTGACTCTTTATATTGATTGCACGGCGGCTTTCGGAATAGAAAGTTCTAGCTTTCTAGCCTGTTGTCTAATGAGCTCCTGCAAAGAAAAATAGTCGGAGGGGGTCCTACTGTGAAACGATTTTAAGATCATACTATGGGTAGACTTTTTTGTCACCATCTAGAATATTGTGAAATTACTCTTTGATAGCGTCTTAAGCACCTTCGTTAAGGACGTGTTCACATGTTAGACTGATGTTTTAAAAACATGGCATTGATAGCAATTATATACGGACTTTCACTTATCTCGGTTCACGCTCGATTCAACATCACTATCCTCTAGGTTCCCGGCCATAGTAACATAGAGGGAAACGAGAGAGCCGATGCGTTAGCCAGATGTGGCTCTACCCTGTTTGTCTCCCTTGAGGAGTCGGTCTGTTCCCCAATGGGACTCATCAGGGGCAAAATTTTATAACATTTCCTCTCTGTTGCCAACTCTAGGTGGAAAAGTGTCATATCTAGACAGACAGACAGACAATAAAAACAGAACGAATGACCTAATCAATAGAAACCGCATCGAGACAGCTAGAATCTCGGCAATTAGCAAGGATCACTGGAGAATCGGTCCACACGCTGCCAAGTTAGCCATCCCGTTCAACCTCCACTGCCGTAGTTGCGACAATTCACAAGAAAAGGAAACGTTATTCCACTTTCTCTGTGACTGCCCGACGCTTGCCAGAGCCAGGCAGCGCACTCTCGGAAAACCCTTTCTCAAGGAACTATCTGAGATTTCTATCATCAAATTCGGCCACATTATCAATTTTCTTAACTCCACAGGATGGATCTGAAAACTACACTCTTAGCTACGCCCATCAACATGCAAGTCACGTGATTTGTCGTATCAAAACGTCGCAACAGGCTTACCAGTTTCAACCACTTCTACCTACCTACCTTCACTTATCTCACTGAAGTCAAGGTCTCTCGAACATCAATGTCGTTTCCTAGTGACATCATTGTGAAGTGCGAATGCTTCTGTCACTTTCGTTAAAATTTCTTTGGTCACCATCCCTCGTTTCAAACCGTTTGCCGCAAGTTAAAAACTCATTCTTAGGTGCGAGTACCTCCAGTGGCTCATTTAGAGTTCATTGACCACCATCACTCCTTTTAAACACCTTTGCCGCAGCTCGAAATCTTCTTGAATGCGAGTACTTCTGTTGGTTCATTAATTCTCCTTAGGTTCCATCTTCTTCATAGACTTAAACTTGGATATGAGGCACCTAATGACACAATTGACTCATCTACCGGATTTATCTGTGAGCTCCGGTCGAGTAGCCCTGCTTCTTATAAGCAAGTGCTGCGACTTCTGAAACGCTTTTCAGCTCTGGTCAGATCAACCAAATGTACCTTGTCTCATTTGATACAAGCGTGCTTAATTTACTCAGCTGTACTCGCACAGGTTTCCAGGCTTTCCTTTACTCCGCGACAATCACTAGAAGGTCATTAGCTTAGTAATCCAGTAATCCACCAACGATGACCTTATACCACTCCACTTCTTCTTTTACTTGTGACCTATACCAAGGCCCTATATACGAGAAGCTTAATAGCATCGAGTTCTTATTTAATGCTTACTAATGAGTCAACCATCAAAAGAACAAACCCGTTATTCTTCCAGACTCTACAGTAAATTAAGTTAAATTCTAAAGTAATCGAGTTCACTAGGTCGATTATCCAATCAATCATGGAACACCGTGAACTGCATCATTTTCTAATCCACCCATCTACAGCCGCCGCCACCACCACCACCACCACAAAAACAGGCACCCGCGTCACAAGTGACATGAAAAGTGCAACTTCTCTTCCGTAAACACAATTCTCAAGATAATAGCGAAAGCGGATAGCTGAATGTCGATGGCATACTTAAAGACCAAGGCCGCCCCACCCCATCGGATGTAGGTAGGTGTATCTCCTGCGTGTGTTGTCAAATTATTGAGTTCCTGAGATGCATTCGCCTCGACAATTGGTCATGCCCCGATGACGCTGCAGCAATTCTCTGGTTGTTGATCGCAGAAGCACGTTCAGTGTAGCGGAGTTAATTCGTTGACTCCTCACTCCTAAAGGTGAAGACTTCATTGTAGCAATGACATTGATGAAGCTATTTCGTTATTCCCAATAGATTCGATACGATGACGTACGGGATGGAGCTATTGACCGCCTTTACATGGTACAAGTGGGCTAGAGGTGACATCGTCAACAATTTGTGGTCCGCACTGGGTGTGACGGTGATGTTGTGCTGCCCGTATGAAGTATAATTAACAATACATCATCAGAAGGGAACTAAAAATAGGCGGAGTTTGCTGTTCATAGCTGTCTGTGGTGAGGTCAAGCAAGGTGCCTTGTTTAATGGCATGAGTTTCACTGATGATGCTCACATGTACACAGTGTGAGCTTAGCATTTGAAACATATGTAGGTACAGTTTTACAGAAGCTATGCTGAAGCAGTTTGCTTACTTTGTTTTAAGAAGAATAAGTTAACAGTTAACAGTTTTATTTTGAGGTTAATCGGTGACGACTGCAGATGACATGGAATATACCAAAGTTTTCTCAAAGTATGATGACTTTTATTTCTCTTCCTAGAAGGATCTGAATAAGGTATTTGAACAGGAAAGTCGGCAACTGCCAGGGGACACTCTTGTTTGTCTTCGAAAAGTGAGCATCCTTGGTTGGAAAGATACATTCTGTCCATTACTGCAAAATGCAAATACAATACGAATAGAAATGACCTAGAAGGATTAACCACTCTTTTCGGTCATTTTTCGGTATGAATGTCGCTTTTTTCTTCGATTGTGCCGACCTACCTTGATAATTGTATCGAGTGGTTTCTTATCTGTTGTCTCGTAAGTGACAATATGCTGTGCTTGCTTTCCTCTCTACAAGCAAGCGCTTTCCAGACTCGGATGTTAAGCTCCTTGCTTTGACCCTCAATCAGTGTAAAGAATTTCTAATAATCTTTGCTGAAACTGACTGGTTATCGTTTCTGAAGCACGCCATGAATCCCGCCCCTTTCCACTGACTTAGCCTTTGAGTTACCAGCCTTTTTCTAAGTCTCAGTGAATGTCTAAGGCTTTGACTTGCGTTCACCACTATTGAGTCCTCGATTAGAGAGATGTCTGCTTTTTCCATTCACTGGCATCAGTTTCTAAGAGCTGCATTTTTCTTGGCAACTTCCCGGTTGCTCTATAACTGCTTATAAGTGGCACTATATGCTCTTTTCAATAGCTAGTCTCCGGTTACTAATTCCGTGACTTTTCAATGGGGAGAGAATGTGTTTTCGACCTTCTTCTCCTAGCCTTGCCTAGCTCGCCAATAGCATTAGATCTCGTTGTTTAGTCCATATCTTCTTCCTTTCTTGAAGTTTAATTTGACAGCCATAGTTGCCTTTTTTCTATATCTCCGTCAGATAGAGCCAGTGAAGATGTAGCTAAAGCCCTACAGAGCCGCAAGATCCCTTGAAAATGTAATAAATCTGTTAGCTCAACATGCGCCTTAAAGCAGACCGAAGAAAAATTATAACAAAAACAATTGCGAGTGCACAGGGGTGTAAGAAATGCACCTACCGCCTTTTGCTATCTCTGCCACAACGTAGGTTCCACAACAAAGGTTCTGTTTGTAGGTACGAAGCATTGGTACTGTGACTCAGAGAAAAGCACTTGCAACTACACACATATTTCAGTGCAAACGTGGAAAGCTTCTGCCCAATTGTAGGCTTCTTTTCAATATCCAAGATCTAAGAGCTTCTAACTAAACCATTAGTGCAAGACCTTTTACAGTGCATATCTTTTGGCTGAATAAAAAAATAAAAAGAAAGCAACGTTAGGTAGATTCAAACTAACTGGTTTGATGCGGTCCAAATGCTTTCTCTATTGTGAACACTGTGTATGCGGCAGCTATCTACTGTCATGGCGCCTTAACGAAAATGGTATCGAAAAAGGTTGTAAACTAGAATGAAACAAAGTGCATATGATGTCTTTAGTTACCAGGGTAAAACACCATGATGTCCACATGGTTGTTGAGCTGTACAGGAGGGTGCTGTTGAAAATTACCTTCAATTCACAGAATGCCAGTTTGGAGTTAAGCTAGCTGAAAGCAACAAACCTCGGTCTTTGTTGTGCTTGGACATAATCGCCATTCTCTAAAGAACGTATTCAGGACATACATAGAGATTGAAGAGACGCTCCGCTCAGTAACTGCCGGGTTCTGATGTTGGGTGGCTATGGTGATGTCATCGGAGAATGAGAACTTTCTTGACACAGTCGGCGGAATATTGTAGATGTTCAGGTTGAATAGAGTTGTCGCAAATAATAATCCTTGCGGTAGCCCATTGTTAAGCTTTTTCATGCCACTCTTAGCCTCGTTGAAGAAAACTTGATTCGGTTGTTATTATTAAGGCTCTGCGACAAACGCATATGGCACTGCGACATAAAAGATCTATTGTGCCTGGAGCCAGTTAGACAAGGAGATCCTCTATCTTCCTTATGAAGTTGAGAATATGTCCAGTCGAGGCGTTACGAAGATCCTTCGGTGTTAGGAATTCCTTGTGGAGAGAGCGCTTCCTGACTCTGCAGACGGCCACGCACTCACATAGTACGTGTTCTGCTGATTTGTCTTCCTCTAAGCAAAGTCATCATTCAGATTCCTGAACTATATTTAGTTTGTGTTAGTGATATCTGAGACTGTAGTGACCGGTGAGGAAGCCTGCAAGTCTTCTGATATCGTCCCTTTTATGATTGAGGATATTTTTTGTGGTTTTGTTCAGGGGTCGGATGGCTCTTTTAGCCTGTCTAAGTCCCTGAATGTTGTTCCAGCATGATAGAAAGTTCCGTTTTTCCCAGCTGTCCAGACTCATTCTGAACGCGGAAGTAGGGATGCTGCAGAAAGGTTCGGCACCTATATACCTTTCTGAAGAAAGGTTAGACACCAAATTGTTGACTAGATGAGCTATCTTTTAAAAGGGTGTAATCTTCAGACTGTAAAGTATACCCTGCCTCCAGATTGTGTCATACGCTGCTGTCAAGTTTATGAACAGATGTTTGATGCATTTTCTCAAATCCTACGCCGTTTGGATCAGTACCTGGTCCATACAGCTCCATCTTTATGGTTGCGTTGTTTCTTTTAAAAATAAGTCGTTCCAATAGTTTGTAGCAGGGACTGAGAAGACCTATAGATTTCAAGTCTGCCAGACAGTTTTCCGGGCCTTAGGAGGTGATGTTATCCAGTCTCTATGAGTTTTGTGAAGAGCGAAGCCAGCCGAATATAAGGTCTAGCATATTTTAGAAATTCCGGGTAGATGTTGTCGAGACCCGCTGCTTTATCCGTTTGCATAGAAGACAAAACAGTAGCTACCTCTTCTAGTGTAACGAGCCTTAAAAAGATTAATGTCCCTGAACATTCTGCCTTCAGAATCTTGAGATCTCACTTGACTTTAAGATTTCGAATAATGGCTGATGAAATACTACGAAAGATTAGAAACCGATGAGCCTAAGCAAAGAAGCCACATTAAACTTAACAGTCTAGTCAAAGGAAAGGACATCATTCGGTTTTTTAAAAAAACAATACCTAAGATGGGCCGACCTTTTCGCTAGGATGAGTAAAGATCGAGCTTAAAAAAAAAAAAAGAAAAGACAAGCAGCAGAAATACTATGGAACGTCCATGAGCAAAGTGGAGTCATAAAATGGAATGCGGCACCAGATAAATTGGTATCTGAAACTAGAGTGAAACTGCACAGGACAGATCTTATTTATTTTTTATAGAGATGAGAAGGAGAAGAATCCATGGTACACTTTCGAGGAATGCCATCTAAATGATAGTAAATAGAGGTTTTTCACCGCAGACTCTAATAGACGTATCACTCTTGCATCTACCTTTCGTTTAAGTGCACTTCTTTCTTAGTTTAAATTAACTTGAGGTTGGAACCTTATGACTTTATTGTGTGGTTAGAGATTAAAAATAATTTTCATATCCTGTTTCTTTTACCCACTCATCGTAAATTAAAACAAACACTTACCATAATAATTAATGATTAACAGAATCTCTCAACATAATCAGAATGGTTGATTATTATTAGCTTATATTGTTACATAAATTACATATTGCCCCCGACAACGCACGTTGGATGGATTAATGATAAAATCTGGAAGCCAATATGGATTAAATTAGCAGGGTATTGCTTTTGTTAATGAGGGAGTATGGTAAGTGTTGAGGCGCTTTACCAGAAATATATATTCCTATCGTATTAGGCAATGGTTATCGATTAGTTATTTCCCATGAATTAAGCGTGTTAAGTTAATTGGCGATGAAATTAGCTAATTATTACTTCCTTATAATAAGTGCTATTAGATGGTAATTCAATCTTATACCAATTCACAGCTGGTGCGTATTCGAAGAATCCGGATTTTATGGAAAGAGTGTTGTTGATATGATTCAGCTCGTAAACATAACTTAGCGTGGAATTTGAATTCACATGTGTTGTCTTCGAATGACGCATAAAGGAATTTTCAGTAAAGAAGGCGTTTATGCCTCCTTAATGATTGTTTCTGGGAGTCTTGAAACCATTTCTCATATCTGGTCATGGGGTCAGTCAAAGAAAGAAAGAAGCCAGAAATCTAAATACGCTAGTTAAACTCCAACAATAAGCATTCAGTATGCGATCGACAGTGACTCTTGAAATAATACATACAAGGTCCTATGCCTTCAAGTATCAATCTTCTGGAAGAAGGTACAAATGCAGACTGATTTTTTTACTTAACACCTGACCTTGACTTTGACTTTAACGTTCAAACTTATTTTCCATCAAAAGAAAGTTAATCAGAAATCATAGGCTCAAATCACCAAGCCCTAATCTAGTGGATCCCAGAATACGATGATAATGAAAACGCCGATAAACTGGCAAGAATAGGGTCAAACAATAGTTGATCACTAAGTTTTGACTTCAATAGAGGTGAAACAACATCGTCTTGACCCAAATAAGCTTGAAACAGTCTTATCATAGCCATCCATAGGTAAGCAGATCTTCTCCATGTTCTACATAGTGATCATTTCAACAATTTACATCTATTCATCTGTCCAATTCTATAGATACGTACTACCGACAATATTCTGTCCTGCCGCCTCTCTAAATGCTTTGCTTAGTTATTTTCCAGAAGGCAGCGATTGTCAATTACCTTATGAATTATCACGAAAAAAAAAATAGCTATCAGTATAGTTTCAGGCATCAGCCTTGCAAAGAAAACTTAATAGCGTTCTCCTTAACAAACTTCTTCCATATGGTGTTTTCAGAATAATTTTTTTTGTAGGTAATTGTTCATCTCAGTTTTAGCTGATATCCTTCGAGAGACATTTCTCTCTCCGACCTTCTTTCTCATCACTCGAAATGCGATCCATTCTTATATAGATGATAACACTCTTGACTTCACTTATTTTTTAAAGTTTTCATGACAAGGACCTCATGTCATTTGGGTCCGAGCTAAACCCTGATATTACTTTAATCATCGATTGGGCTGCCAAAAGCTGAGCTGAATTCAATTCCATAGTCTCTGCAGCGGGATACAAACATTATCAAATATAAAATGAGCGAATGCTTGCCATGCATGTTAGCCAAAGCCTTTGTTGAAACAAGCAAATCACATATACACTAAATGTAGTGATAGTTGCCTCGGTTGTCTTAAACGATTTAATTTAAACCGTTTTTCACTCCCACAGACTTCGCTACGATATATTGAGGGAGAGCACCCATAGCATGCTTAAGTTTACTCGATCGTATTCAGCGGCAAGCGTTCAGATTTATCGAAGATCAGTCAACGTATGAACACATTGTTTCGGCAATACACTGACACAGCATTGTCGAAATGAGCTTGGACATCTAAGAAGATATCATAATCGTTTAGAGCGAATTCGCTGATGAAGGCCGATGTCAAATTGTCAAACCAAAAATTGTTTAATTTCCCATCCAGAGCTGAGCTAAAGTGGAACAGGCAAGCATTTGCCGTATTTTATTATTCCCGGATCTGGATCTGGATCTTCACAGGATAATAAAACAACTTAGATCATTTTGCGCCTTAACTATGGAGGGTTTCAGCCTTTGCTTAACAAAAATTAAAATCAGCTGTCAATTGTCGGTTTTTTAACAGAGGAACAAAAGAGATGTTTGCTACACCTCTATTTTGTTCTAACGAGAGCTTTTGTCGTTAATAATCAGTGCTTCCCAAATTTAGAATAGCAAATGCCATCTACTTGTTAGAATTAAAACTAATTTTTAGATCAGGAAAATTGATCTTGATCAATAGCAGGATCCTGTGTTGTTGTTGTAATGCATACAAATCAATGATCTATATGGATCATCGGCGATAATAAAAAACGGCTATTATATCCAGTGGGTAATATGTCCAAACCAAAAGAGAGCAAAAAGAACTTTTTTCGCAGGATTTATACACATGAACATAGTTTATTGATGAAACCAAGCAGCCTGACTTGGCATCTCATTAAACACACATGTGTAACTGAAGCTGAAAAGATACAAATGAGGAAGAAACCACCCCGCTTTCTAGTGCATTTTCCTTGAGCTGGCTAGAGCAAGGCACGATGCACAGGGGAAGCTCTTCTTTGCTGACATAAATGGCGTCAGACCCAAAACAAGCCGATTGCTCAATCAAGCCCCATTTTTAAAAGTAGGACACGAAAAAAACGATACGCTCCACGACCACCGGATATTCTCTCTCTTCAACTGACACTATTCTGGGTTCACATTGAACTTGATATGTTGTTGCACAGAGCACTTCTCTTTACATGTGTGGAAAATGGTTCTTTTAGTCTGTAAAGTGTTTAAATTAGAGCACTCCACGATTGCACTGAAGACGACAATGTTATAATAGGTCAAGTTAATGGTACACAAGGAAATCGTCTGCAGAAAGTCGAAGTGCTCTTTCAAATTTAAGCTCTGTTTCACCACTCCTGACTCACGTTCATTTGTTTGCAAACTTTCATTTTTACACACCCCTAACCTCATTACCAAAGCGCACTTCAAATCAATGTCAATCACTGCAAAAAAAGAAAAAAATCAATTTCAAACCAACTCTCATAACGAATGACTGTGCCAACGTTTTCTAATCCTCCAAGCCCCCATAACCACAAATCACTCAACAGTAGTAGGTACAAGAAAAAGCGTTAAATTAAAAAATAAAAAAAAAATAAAAAGGCAAAACCCATCTTACTTGGCAGCGTTCGTTGTATGCGACAGACAATACAACAATATTCCGTTTGACAATACACTTTGAAAAAAAAAAAAATGCAATTATCAACTTTAAAAATTTCTCTTTCTGGGCGCGCGAACCTATGCAGCAAAACAAAACAGTGAAACCCCAGGTGAAAGATATAAATAAACAAAAAGAATACTCATACTTTCCATACAGCATAATATTCGAGGTGTCAATAAAAAAAAAATCGACCGTGTCCGATGATATCTGCTGGCGAGATATTGATGAAATTCATCATAAAAATGTGTGTAATTGCCAAAGAGAAAGATACACACTATAAAGGTAAATAAAAAGCGACACTCAATGGGATTCCGATAGAAGCAAATTATGCGTGCTTGTCTCCGTATCTTTGTGCACAATAAAGGTCTCAAAACCTAGATTCAGAGGTTATCCACTGAAGACACAATTTCTCTGGCACTCTTAAAAAAAAAAAACAAACCAACAATCTATAGCTTATTGTGATATTAAAAAAGAATATTTTTTTGTTTGTTTGCTTCGTCGATACACACATATACTTGTACATTCAAAAGTATCTTAAGAGTATGGAAATGGGTTAAAAGGTTCTTGACTTTAACAGACATCAACTGCGTAATCCATTTGCCATTGTCAGATGAGATACGTATGTAGGTATACCTCTCTCAAAGCCAAAGACCAAGACCAAGATCAAGAAAGTCTCAAATAATTACGAATACCGAGACAAGATGAAACTGCCAAGATAACAAGTCATTTGTTATGTTTAGATACTTTCGAATCAAATACAAAAAAAAAGTGTTTTTTCTTTTCAAAATGATCGTCTATAATTTTTTTTTTTTTTTTTATTATTTCGGTTATCCAAAGAGTATATTACAATATGCAACACTTTCGAGAAGCTGAAATGAAGATGAGAAGAAGAAAAGAAGCTGAAAAAAAAGGATAAAAATGATGCGAAGCAAAATGAATTTAAAAGATAGATTGATGCATTGGTTTTATAAGTTGTCTTGTTTGTTTATCGTTTTAATGAGGTTTACATGGCATAGATGGAAAATAGATTTATAGATACAGATAGAGATAGAAAAAAAAAAGATTCATAAAGATACACAAAGTAAGTAAGTAAGAATAAATTCGAAAAAGAAAAAAGAGTCAAAGAAGATAGAAGATAGATACAGATACAGAAAGAGATAGATAGAATGAAAGTAGTATTAGATATCGACTAGTTGCATGCAACCTTTCATAGTTTCACAGAACTACAATCGGTAAATAACCTGAAATATTGATTTTTTGTTTCTTGTTTTTGTCTTTGTTGTTCCCTATTTCAAGAGCACGATTTACGCACTCTCCCTCTCTTTTTATAACATTCTTCATTAAATAATTTTCTACGAAAAAAATAAATTAAATAAATTAATTTAAATAAAAATAAAAATTTAAAACAAAAACAAATAAATCCTTTCCTCCATCTCAATAGGAGAAATTGGATATATCCTATGTTGTCATCGGTTTACCGCCTGGCTTGTTTATAGCCACTGTAAGCAACCGATTGAGCAACTGGAGAGCTATAGGCTCCATGGGAATCCCATCCGGAACCACCGCTGGACCATCCACCGGTACCGCCTGATGACCATCCGTTATTACCGCTTGAGTAACCACCGCTGTTTCCCTTGCCACCACCGCCGAAAAGTCCACCCAGACCTCCGAGGAGACCACCGCCGCTGCTACCACCGCCGCTGCTTCCACCACGTCCCAATCCAGAAATACCAGCGAATACGGCCAAACCGAAAGCAACCACGGAAATGATCAAAGCCTTCTTGGCAATCAACAACAGACCGAACATTGAACCGATGGCCAAAACTGCAACCTTAGCACCGATTCCCAAGATGATTGGGAGGAGTTTCTTCAAAACACGCTTCTTCTTGGTACGTCCCTCAACAACCAAATCCTTGATGTCAGCCTTGATATCATCGGGAATAGCACGAGCAATGCTGCGGGCTGTGTTGGCAAAGTTAAAACTCAACGAACGTTCTTGGAAGAAATTCTTCACACTGTTCACGAAATATGTTCCCAATTCGGAGTTACGAGCTTCAACAGATGGTGCAACTTCAACAGCAATTGAATTGTCCTCAATTGATTTGCCCTGACGACCTTCATTACTCTTCACCAGTGAGACACCACCGAAGATTTCAATTTGTGGATTGTCAAAAATTGATTTGGCACGACGGAAGAGCTAAAAAAAAATAAAGAAAGAAAGAGGTCGAATTAGGTAATATTCTAGAGGCAATCGGATAAAAAGTGGAAGTTGTGATGTGAATGACTTGACTTGAGAGTCAATGAGTTCCAAAATTTGGCAGTTCTAGTGCGGAAAAGGTTTCAAATGCTTCAGTTAATAAAATTTGATACGAAACTCTAAAATGTTGTATGCAAATCAGCTCGTAACTGCTGTGATGTCATTATACCTCATCTTATACCTTTCGAAAGACGGTTATAACGAAGATTATGCTACCAAATTTGTTCCGAAAGTCAAAAACTATCATGATACTGAAATGCAAAGCAAATGTTCTAAAAATTGCTTAAAATCCAAAGCCAAGGTTAAAAACTTTATCAAAAATGAATAAGAGCGTAAAGTTTAAAAAAGTATCTTATGGTTGGAATTTTTCAGAAACTCTTTTTTGAAATCATTTGAACCCTAAAAAGCTCAAAAATCAGAATTTTAAAGCCATAAAATTTAGGTTTTTTCCTAAATTTTTTGTGATCCAAAATGAGTTTCCTGTCGTTGCAAATAATTGGAATTGCGAAAAGGACAACACTTTAAGTCACAGAACTTTGAAATATCCAAAAATATCTTTAGGCCTAAAACGCAGAGTTGTTTGTTTTTAACTTGATTTTATGATAAAATATGTTTAAAGTGAATTCCCCACGAGATACGAAATCGAAGCTTCGTACAGAGCAAGTTGAAGGAAAAAAGTAAGATCCATGACACAAGTTGTCAAAAAAATCACTATAACTTTGTATTTATCAAGTCACAGGAGTCGAAAAAGCCGAACAAATTAGCTCAAAACTGTCTATTGCATAAGTTTGGAACTGCTCTAAATTTTACTCTTATTAAGGAGCAATTGAATGTTAGCACACGTTTTCTAGGATTTCACACAAAATTACAAAGTTTTGCAAATTATTTTTGGAATCACATCTGCCACAAACGATTTGGAACTGTTCAAAATTCTGTTTCTGATTTGAAAATTCACTTCACACAAATATCCTTTGATTGTTCTCAAGTTCACTTTCAGTCACAACTTTGTTTTTTTTTTTGTTCTTTCACTTTTCATGATAAATATCATTTGTAATATTTTTTATTTTTTTAATCCTTAATCCGTACCGTCATTTGTAGACACGAAATTGAATCAGCATCTAAACACTTTGCGAATCCACTTGGGTTTGGTGTATCCTGAACATTTTCGATATCAGCATATATTCCAGTGCTCAACAGCAGGATGCAAGTAGACACAATAAAGAATTTCATATTGAAAGATTTTTGGTAATTTTTTTTTAAATTTAAAATAAAAAATAAAATTTAAATTTAGTTCTCTGTTGAATCAGCACAACGTATTCACTGTGTGTTCATTCGAATGGAACTAGCTGCGGTTTGATAATTTTTCGACAGTGTCAGGCTGTTTTTAAACATTTTCAAAATATATCGAGATGAATAATTATGCAAACACACATAGATACAAAACACAAAAGAAACAAATGAGTATAGTAAAGCAGCGACAAATAATCATCAACGAATACGAAAAAAAAAAAAAATTCAAATTATGAAAACGAAAATCTTTTACCTACGGGTCTGAGCCGTACCTACGATATACCTGTGTTTAGTACTATCTCACCATATGCACACACAGATACAAACACATCTCAAGTCGAGTCATAATTTCTCATATTGTGTAGAATAGCCATCGGTGTAGCTAGTGTAAGCCTTATTTTTTTTTGTATCTCCCACTCCCAGAATTTATGAGTATTAGTGTGAGATATATTTTTGTCTTTTGAATGATATTTGGGCAAGCATTGCTTTCTTCTCTTCGTATACTACCTTCTTCCGAAAAAAAGCACAAATTTAACGAGAAGAAGAAAATCATGTAAAACTCTTTGCTTAATAGTTTTGTTATTTGCTACGCCTCATGGTATTGAGAATTCATTTGTTAAGCGTAACTTCCTTACTGCCCGCCACCCTATTTCACCGGCGACCCCATAAATGGTTAGATGAAGATGGTTATGGAAGAAAATCTGGTCATTTGGCATCTCGTCAAGATGACAACAACGGCGTTAAAGAAGAAGAAGAAGAAAATGAAGACGATGATGATGATGATGTTGGTGTGGCTGTATGTTTTCTTTTTGTTTACCAAGAAGAAAGAGCTAACGAAGAAAGGTGAGAATGTGTGAAAGAGAACTTTGACTTTATGTAAGGTTTTTTTCCGTTCTTGTTGTTGTTGGGCATCTTTGAATATTGGTGTAATCGATGGAAGGTATCGATTGGCAACGTACTAAAACAGTACGAAACGCTGACATAGTGAAGTCAGACATCACAGCATGAAGATGCTTGTCGTTGACAGTCGAAACTAATAAAGAAGTCAACACTGTGGTGTTAATTTTTGAAAGGAGTCGTTGAAGTTGGTGTTCTTACCTAACACCCATCGATCTGTGTCAAAGGAATAAGTGAAGATTTTTTAAATTGTTTTTCATACAAAGGACATACAATAAAACTGGTTTAAAAAATTTAATAATTTGTGTTTGAATATTTTGATACGGTATTTTCAGTTCTCTAAAAATCTGGTCCTTCTACAAATTTTGCAAATAAATAGTTACGAGTCGAGGGCCTTTATACGCAAAGCTATTTGTAACAGTCGGTGTCTTATGTTGAACACTTTTTAACTTCCCCATTAGATTCGTTAATATTAGAAAGCAGGAGACGTTTCGAAAAATACAGGCAACGAAATTTCATTAATAAGTTCATCTTGTCATCCCTTGGTCAATTCTAGTATTATTTCACAATAACTTTTCCTTAATACTTATGTAGTGCTTGCCTTACTAAGATTAAACAGAGCCGAGTACTTTACATAAATTTCATTTTGCCTATTTCAATATTTATGATATGAACTTAAGGTGTAAGTGTTTTCGTAGAGGACGATGTAGCCTTTTGTCCTACATATGTTCTTTATGCCAAGGTTGACCAGGAATTATTGATTTCCTGTACGTGTTCTTTTAGAAAAAAATGTCAACTATTCGTCTTCAGATTTGCGTAAGAATTCTTTACGTAGTTTTTGAGTCATTTAAAATATTACTGGAATGACGAAGAATGGAAACATCTAATTTTTGGTGGATAAGTCATGTTTCTTGTTAGGAGAAAATCCAAAACAAGCGTTTAATCAGATCTGCCAGAAATGTTCCAGTTTTCATGTAAGATCTACCTGTTTACTACGTACATTTACGCAGCTTACGTACATACTCTGCTCTTAGCTTGCTTTTATCAGTTTTGCACCAATTCCAGTACAAGCACACGATTATAATTTGTTTCATCACACCCTATTTCGCTTGATGGGTTGTTCTCAACAAACCTATAATTGTTTAAGTTCCTACTAATCTATGTCCATTGTATCTTGTCAACACATTAACTTCCAAACAAATTTTGGAAAAATTACCCTGAGTGCCAACCTAAAATTTCTCCAATTACTTACTTACTTAAGGTGGCGCTACAGTCCGGGGTGGACCTGGGCCTCAACCAACAAGTGTCTCCAGCCAGCTCGATCTTTAGCTAGCTGCCTCCAGTTTCGCACGCTAAGTTGGTTGAGGTCCCCTTCAACTTGCATGCGCCACCTGAGTCGCGGTCTTCCTCTACTGCGCTGTCTCTCGGGGGCGGATTCGAAGATTTGTCGGACCGGAGCATTGGTGTCCATCCGCTATACATGAACCAGCCACCTCAGTCGTTGGACCTTCACTCCTCTGGCTAAGCCGATGTTGCTGTATAGTCTGTACAGTTCGTCGTTGTATCTCATCCTCCACTCACCGTCTTTGCAGGTGCCTTATTTTTCAACAAACCAAATACATCAAGCTCATAGTAGGGTGCCAAGCATTTTCTATTTCTGTCCCAATGCCATGGCTTGCAAGAGAAGCACTTGTTAAGTTGACTCTTGTAAAGAATCTGAATAACAAACGAGCATCACATCTACGGAGGCTATCGACACGTGAAAATATTTCCATGTAAATTGTTTATCCTTAGCCGACGATCCCGGATTATCTTTTGTTGTTTATAGCTACTGACTTAGATCCTTAAGTCATGCACTTCATACATTTATTTCCTTTTCGTTTTGTGGACCTGCTGATATTTTCATCTGTCGATATGAGTAGTTGTAGTAGTTCGATCATTTGATGTTTTTATTATAGAACGAACTCCAGTCAAATACTGGCTCCAGACCAACCGATTTTTTTGTACTCAGAACAGCGTCACAGTTTAATCAACTTAGTTAAAGCATTCTTAACGATTCGAAAAGTAGTCACTATAGTCAGCTATAACCGCTTCTTTATCTGAGTATTATTTAAAAGCAAAATGTTATGTGTTATCAGTATCCAATGCTTCTGCTAAAAAGACGTTGTTAAGCCAGAAAAATAGCTTTACTAAACTTGACTATTAATAGATTACAGCTTCGGAGAGCTTACCCATCGAAGAAGGTAATACTTTCGAGTAAGAGTAAGAAATCCGCTCAGCAGCTGCTGAACAATCCGAGTCACCTAGAACAAAATCTTTTTTTTACCAATTAATGGCAAAACCCACTCCGTGTGTTTGAGAAACTCCAATACCTACATTCGTTTCGAGATCTCCCCGATGAACAGCTAATCGTGGTTAATTTTCTATGAAAAGTAGTTATAGTGACATTTGGTGTCCCATTCATCTCCTCAGTAAACCATGCCTTCAATCTGCAACATTTTCGGAGGTACTTAGTGGTCTCACTTGATGTACCTTTTATAAGCTCCTCAAAGGTTAACTAGGAGTCCATGAGAACAGTCAGGGAGGGACAGCTTTATCCTTGCATAGTTATTTCAACATTCAAAGGGTTTACAGATAATAACTACTCACGACACGAAGCCCGACGATATTTACTCGGAGTGGACTGTATTGGTAGGTTAGTTTCGCCAGAGGTAACAGATTCATCATCAGCAATCCCAATAATATGGTATATAACCTCATTAACCTTAGTCAATAGTGAGTCAAACTAAGTCAAACTGAGTCAAGCCACTTAAATAAACATACTTGTTATTTCGTGGGCTTGCTTCAGTTTATACGCCTCAACGGCTAAGATCCCTGCGAAAGCATAAATGTGTGACCCAGCAATCAGTCAGACCTTTGACGGGATTAAAAAGTTAGCTTTCACCTTTAGATACAGTCGATGTAAAGATGACATTAGATTAGTAGATGAGGCAGGCACTAGTCCCTTATCACTGCGGCCACAGGTGGGCCTATTGTGATATCCTTTATTTTAGAGCTCCTCCATGAATCCGGAGTGAGTGATAAAACCGGCGATGTCTTTGGGGGGTTGGTGGTGATATATTCCCCCATAAGGTTGTGGTTACCTAGCAAGTCCACGTAATTTAACGCCTACAAGTTCTTGTTTAACTATTTCTTTATCTTTTCCATGACAGACAGTGATTGTTTGCAGAATCACATACATACACACTAAACAATATTGATGATCGCCGCCTCCATTCCGCTGATACAGACTCATTTAAAACTTTTTCCAAATGACATCACAAAAAATTCCAGACACACCATTAATTAGCACTCTTTCGGTGTGAATCCGGTAGGACTACTTTCCATTGTTGTTAGCGCCATTATCACATTCAACAATTCGTTCAGTTATTTCGTGTTGCAATACCTCCAGCTAGTCACCTAAAACAACAATGAATCTGCATACCTCTCGGTAGTGATTGTTGACTCATCTGACGCAATATCGATGCACGAGTGTACATTTCCTCTCGACCCCGGCACCCCCATTTCACTGTCACAAAACGACCCGAGACTGGGAGGTGCGGTCCTCTACTTATCCCACATAACGGTTGAATAAATACTTCAGATATTTCCATTGATAATGACTAATCGAAGCAGGAGAAAACGCATCGCTCCACAAGAAGTCCATAATTACGAAACACACAAAACAAACACGACCATGACAACATAGCACCACACCACGGTCTACAGGTCTCCCCAGTTGAGCCGATAAAAATTTCTTCTTCCTCCTTGTGATAGGGGCGCGGTGTGGCACGATGCCATATGATGCTCTTGATGTGGTGATGACCACGAGATGATAATGCCGCTGATTTCCATTCAGAAATCGTTAAATGTCATTTGCATTTCGCTTTTTATTTTAATTTCTCTTTCTTTTCACCTGCGAAGGTATTCATAGATACAAGATACTACATACACTGACAATGGTTGTAGCTTTTGCCATTTTACGGCGTAATTTTGATGCTATTTAGTGGAAACAATGATACTGACAGTGGAAGACTTACTGACAGTGAATCGGTGATTATGGCACTTAACGATGTTATTGTGTGCGAAGTTGGCCTTTGACTTGCGGTATTTTGAAAAGGACTCGCAGTTTTGATGGTACGTTGACACGTAATGACTAATGGGATAATGTTGTGGTTAGCGATGGACTCTTGGTGTTTGGTAAATGATTTCACTGATATCGTTTGCTTCTGGAATTAATAATTCAATTGCATTGTAACCGGCCATTAGGCATTGAACGATGGAGAATATTACAAGTGATTAAGCATTAGGAAACCGACTTTATTACATTGAATGTTTGTTCGAGATTAAATAATTGACCATGATCCGTGAACGTGATATAAGTAAGCAGCGGATAACTCCAGAGCTTTTATGGAAATAATGATAGTTAGACATGGTATTTACAAAAAGTACCGATGTCTACTTAGTACTTCTTTTGACTGTTGTAATCCCTAAGCTATTTGTGTTCATGATTTATGTAACTTAGAAGGAAATTTGACCACAAATCGGATAAAAAAAAATTACATAACTTTTGTCGGTAAGGGATGTTCTCCAACCAGCATTCATGCAAAACGACGTCTTCGAGGAAAAAAGTGGAATATATGTAGATTCATTAAAGGCAGTCAATCTGATCGCAGGCACTTGCACTTGGTTACGGATTGAATCAAAGTCTGTCGCACATATCGCAAACATTTTCGAGTGGATTTTTCAAGAAAAGCGAAAAGTGCTGTCAGTACGCTTACAATTAGTCTTATACACAAGGTCCCTTACATCGACGTCTACTGGTCCGTTTTTCCTAATCCACTTAGCCCAGATTTCTGGTCTATCGCTGCTGTACATATGTACGACCACAAGTTCATGCTGCATAGGATGCCCGACGCCGCCGGAGTCAATTTTGTGGCATTCCCTTCCTTCTTTATTAGAGTGCGGAGAAAGACATAGTTCTACTTCAAAAGGAGTAGATCCGGAGAGGAACAGGAGCAATTGGTCTGGAAAATATTTTCAAAAGAGTGGTCTTAGGTCTTTATGCAACAAATCGCGCTTGAAAAATGAGTCAGTTGAAAAGCAGAAAAAAAATCAGTTCTGACTCCGTTAAAGGTACGGAAGCAAGATTTACGGTTAGACTTCCTTAAACTTACCGATGAGAGATGAAGCCCACCCTCGTGATGGACCATATGAATGAAAATGTGGCCACAACACAGTTAAGGGAGAACAGAAGGTTAAGCTACTCCCGCTGAATAGATGACACTAAGCACCAGTGGTCAGCATCCAGGCGGGTCGCAACCAACTGGCGGCTTATCTTAAAAGAATGCGACTTAGTACGACCGACATCTTCAGGCTTTGTGGCCAAATAGACGCAGTAGAGGACAACAGGAAAACAATCCAAGATGTATTCTTCTTTAAGGACTCGGGCGAACTGTCAACCATGCCACAGAAGGTCCTTCTTATATTCATATTATATTTACGGTAGTGTAAGGAGGCGTACACATGAATTCATGAAGAAAGTCAGGAGTCAGGAGTTGCCTACGATATCAAAGAAAAAAGTGCAAGTAAATCCGACTCTTCTGAGAAAAGAAGAAGGAATATTAGAAAGTTCTGAACCAAAACCTGCAAAGATGACTATGAAAACCTCGCTGTAAAGTCGCAGTCGGTACTAAGGTTTTGAAAGGACAAAGACAAACTCTTGAACTACGTTGGAGCCCAATATTCTGCCGTCAGAAGAGGTTTCCATCCATTTGACCGACATAAAGTGAGTACAACAGCTGAAATCCAAGTAGTCTGCTGAAACTGAAGCTAATGGACACGTTGTTGCGCTTCGTCAGAGCTGCTGTTAATGATTTGGTAAGGATTGTACTAAGAATCCAACAGTAGAATAACAACGAAGTGGAAAGGAGAAGAGTCAATGACCAAGAATCAGCAAGAATCAAAACAGGCACAAAATGTGACTCGTACATGAGGACAATATCGACTTTAGAGCCCTGGTTCAGAAAATGTTTGTATTCACCCCAGACTAATAACGTAGCAGTTGAAGATTTCACCATAAATGGAGTGCACATTTGGAAAGGAACCTTAACCTTGATGTGTAAAGAGGCATCTATGATAAGCTTGTTGGTAAAGGGCATCCCATACTAAAGTGGAAAGTAGATAAAATTGAAATGACATCCATTATTGAAAGGAATTTGAATTTCTAAAAGCCAGTTGTCATGGTTTTTCTGTACAAAACCTTCGCATGATGAAATAATAATCATCTCCTTGATGAGTTGGGATAACTAAGTACGTATAGTATGTCAAAATCTCTACCTCATTAAATTGCAAGTCACTTAAGTTCAATCATGAGTGATGACCTGCCACTCAATTAGTCGGTTAAAACCACATAAGTCCCTATCGACCGCACAAGCAATTCATAACTCAACTCTCATTCAAAGCAAGTTTCCTTCATTTAATTGACTTATGTACATCTGTACACCAACAGTAAAGAACACACACAGAAACACCAAGTCACAATTAAATTTCCATAAGTTGTCAAAAACGATTCGGACCGCTGCTGACTATATTCATATTTCACCTGAAAGCCAACACCAAGTGGGGGAAAATGTTGGATATTAATATGTATCTCACAAATCGCACCCTAGGGAGTGACAAAACGCCATGACTACTTTATATTCATCCCAAAAGTGTCCTAGACACAATTTCAAAACGTTATACGAAGAATTCAACCTGGCACCGACTAAGGACGGCAAAAGCTTGAACAAAAAAAAAAATCCTCACTACACGACAAAATTTTATGTATCGCGATACCTTAAAGTATCCAATTCAATTCTCGAGGTCTGGAACATAGCCCACCTCAATTCGTTGGTGTTGTGGTACATTTTACACTCAACGGAGCATGTCATTCAATTACATCGAATTTTTTATATTAAATTGTTTCATTTAACAAATTTCTCTGTTGGAACAGGTACGCAGAGGGATGAGTGTGAATGATTATGGTTGCTTTTAGCGAACATCAAAGGACTCTTGTCTCCGTGGAGGGATGGTCTTTGACGTCATAATTTCAACACGCACAGAAACACATCAAATGGATTATTTTACCCGGAAATGAAAAATTGTATACATATGTGATTGGTCACATGTTTAAGGGATGTGGGGTATTGGAAGTTTTGACGTTTGGCATAGGTATACCAAAAATTCCACCAACGATTTTTGTTTTTTACAATCATCTGCAGTAAGTACCTTTTGAGTAGCCAATTAGAAATACAAAGGCCATGCATTAATTATCTTGGATTATTTGTGACATTGATGCAAATGGTACTTAAGGGTAAGCAGATACCATTCTGAAAGGTCACTATTGTCGGAATGAACTGTCAACGAAATAAATTGCTTGAGTGGGTCGCATTTACTTAGGTACTCATTTATGTCGTTCATTAGTATTGTTTTGTTTTGCTACCCAAATGCTTCAAAATCATTGCTACGTGAAAAAAGGAATATTAAGAGGATTGTGACCCTTGATAATACCGGATAGGATTTCAAATCTAGGGCAATTATTTATTAATGAACTGACTAACAGATTAGCTTTATGCCGGATAATCACTCTGAAAAAAGGCTTTACGCAAGGTGGTGTTGGCTTGCTATGCTTTTGCTAAAAAAAAAAAAAAAAATTTGTACTGCAATGCCAATATATTTAAGGATGACTTAGTAATCATAATCAAGGGAAAATATGACATCAAAATAGATGACTTTATGTAACGTACCTTTAAGGTTGTTTCCGACTGGAGCATGTCATGAGCAAAAGACATTCTATAAGACAAAATAATGCTTTCTATTAAAAGAAAAGAACTGAACCGTCACACAGTAAATCTCAAAGACAATCAAGTTATCTAATGAAGTCAAATATCAAGGGAGAAAGCCCAGACAAATGACACTCGAAAAGTATATGAGCCCGCTTTTATTGTGAAACCGATAATTGCACACACGTCATGTTGACAGGCTGCTAACACCGAAACAGATAGCAAAGAACTGTCTAAAGAAGACATTTTTCCGCTCAAGAATGCTAAACACTTTCTATGATTGTCCTTTTCCACAGAAACGTGGGCTAGAGTGAAGTTTGAACTATCGTCCCAAAGCTAAACTCTCAAGCGTAACCAAGCTCTTTGAACGCATCGTTTAAGGCGTAATTTTCTTTTACTGCAAGCCAATTTGTTACGACACAAAAATTTCAACAAACACTAACCCAATGGAATTTGTGTCAAAAACGATGTGCACTGTCTAGGATAGCTATGAAATCGATGGCTTTCTACAAAATCCCTAACCAAATTATTTTGTTCAAACTTAAAGGATCCACCTCATGAATCAAATCAAACCGTTCTCAGTTGAATGGCTGTCCACGGTCCATTTCGAATATTCAATATGAAAAACGTCAACCTCGGAGGTCTCTGAAGGCATTTTGGACCGGAAATCTTCAACTTTTCAATATGTAATGCCAAATTCGTCATTAAGGGGAATTAGGTCTATGATTATTAAGTGAGGACATTCAGGCGCATATCATATCCTATTGACTTCTGTAATCGATAGAATGACTTTAGTAAGTTCTCCATTTGGTGTCAGTAAATTTGTTTAAAGTTGTATCTCACCAAGTGTCATTCTACTGCCCACTTCTGTTAGCACCTATCAATGCCTCTTACACCTCTCAATTTGGTTTGCCTTAATGGAACCCATTTTGAGTGAACCCAAGGGTCCCCTACCTGGTAAGCTCCTTGTGTTGTTAATCAATGCCTCGCAGACACTAAGGACTTAATTTGAATCTAAAGTTACCATATTTCGTTGCTTTCTAGACCTTTATTCCTAGAGAGGTCATGAAGCTTGCAATGTTTCATAAGAGAGCTAGAAAGCGAATTTGCTGAAGCAGATTTCCCGGTTGCTGTGGACGGTGAAGGATAGAAAGGGGCATTAGTTCATGCTCAGACCCTCCAAGGGTGGCTCGCTTCATAACAGCAACAACGCAGATTTCAGATCTTCTTTGATTATACTTTTCTCTCATTGTCGCATAGGTTAGGTTAGGTTATGTTGAAGTGGCTGCCAGCTATTGCCAGCACACTAAAACCAGTGATAGGTCCATTGTGATACCACATGGATCTGAAGAGATTTCCATACCTACTTGTTAAACCAATTGGAGCTTTTTATGAAGCGAAGGAGGTTTCTGATATCTATGTTTATCAGATCGCCTAAGTCGTTAAAGTAGAATTCCCCTAAATGGAGTCTTCTTTTACGGGAGAAAGCTGGACAGTTACAAAGAAGGTGGGGAATAGTTTCCTCCTCCGCTTCTACAGAAATCATTTGAATGGACGCCAAGCCTTGTTGCCTTCTTGCCTATTAGACAGGGTCCAGTGATGACACCTTTTACGGATCTGATATGCGATCTGTTGAAAGAAATTAAATTCTTAGAGCGTTTCAGATCCAGCCGTGGCCAAATTCGCCACCGTCCACCTAGAATTTGTTTTCTCGGTAGCATCCAGCTTGAGCTTAAGTTTACATGTAGCGATCGGTATAACCAGGGTGTCTCTATCTGTGAGCACGGGTACGGTTGTACCATATCTGGCGAGTTCATCAGCCTTGCAGTTCCTTGGAATATCTCCATGCCCCGGCACCCAACAAAGGTGAATGTTAAACTGCTCCGCCATCTCTATGAGAGATGATCGGCAATCTAGAGCTACTAATGAATTTGAAGAGACTGATTCCAGGGACCTGATCGCTGCCTGACTGTCTGAAAATATACGTATATCTGTGGAAGATATCACGTTTTTCTTAAGCCAAGATAAGACTTCTTTGATTGCCAGTATTTCCGTCAAGAACACGCTACAATGATTTGGAAGACGGGAAGAGAGGCTAAGATTAAGCCTATCGGAGAAAACACCACCACCTACACCCTCATTGGTTTTAGATCCGTCGGTGTAAAAATGGATCGAATTGTCCTGAAAAATGACTCATCTCCCAGACTGACCTAGAGGGAATGGTAGCAAGGAAGTTAAGTTCATTGTCGCATAGATATTAAAACATTTGCCCACTGTTTCTTGGAGTGCTTAGTTCTTGGATTGAATACTTTTATTCAAGAAGCTTTTCCCAATCACTGAAATCATACACCCCAGATTCGGTGGACCATTCCTATGCCTTTTTTTATCTCCCCCGCACATCCTCTTGCTTTTCATAAAATCTTAAACTTTTTCTTTCGAAACACTTATCTGAATATTTTCTCTTCTAACTCCTTTGTCATGAAGTGCGGTGTCAAATTACGGTTGGGTTGGTCAGTTCTTTTATGGTTGCTCTAATCGGCCGCCTACACATTAAAAAGCTTTTCACTGCTCACTCGTTATGAACAATTATTTTCGACGACACAACGAGTTCCAAAAGTTCCCAACAATTTGCAATGGTTAGGCAACTACAAGTCCATTACAAAATTCACTCAGAGCCGAGTTGATTTTCAGGAAACAACCATTTTAGCTTAGCTTTATTGCTCATTAAACGCAGTCATGATGACGATAGGCCTTGCTCAATTAATAATTAATGTTAGCCAAATAATGAATAAAAATATAAGTTTTTTGACTTTCCTTTCAAGTTGCTTTGACAGTGACCTAACGCAATGCGTAGAAAGTTTTCTTGTTAAATTGAGGTACAATGGGCTGATACTTTACCTGAGATATTTGAGTTTTTTTTTTTGTTATGTGTAGGATAATGGCTTCCGGAATGAAATTGTACATTCATACGTTAGCTATACCTACTGCATTAAATAAAGCTTATTCAGTATGCGAAACGGTAGGCAAAGCACATCATACATGTTAACATCTACGGTGTTATGCAAGTTCTGATTATGCTATAGCATCTATATAGCAGCAGAGATTCCTTCAATGACAAAGACTTGTTAAAGATCTCACCGATCTCAGTAATGCCTGTGTGGCTGTAGTCAAAAGTTTTTACCTACCTTTACGCTATATTGTGAGGCAGCAACTGTCCTCTGCATCACTTGTATGATGGAATTAAATTGAACAAATCTCGTAATTTCAAAAATTTCAAATGTTTGCTTGCCCAGACATCACAGATCCTATGCTCAGCTGCAGTCTTGGAATCTCTTCTTAACCTTCCTTCCTTGCACACTAGAGTTAACAGTTCAGATACAGTTCTGAACACAAGCACAATGAAGGCAATGAAAATGCCGATGAGCTCTTCAGACAAGGAGCTCAACCAACTATTATAGGTCCACTTCAACTCATGAGAGTACTGAGAGAAGCTCTCAAAATCGAACTCAACTACAGAACTCCAGGAATTTTATTAACCTCTCAAACAATAAAAGAAGTCAAGAAATGCTCGCACTAAGCTAGTGTGATGTTAAGCAGCTTTCGGACTTCCTTACTGGACTCTGCTCCCTCATATGCCACCTGCATGTGAAAACCCTGCGTAGAATATCAGCAAAGTGCAGTGCTCATCTTGTGCGAATGTTCCGCTGGGTATATTTCTGAGGAGATCCCCAGAAATAGTTAACCACACGATCTTGATGTTTTTTCCTGTTAAGCCGGGTTAGCCTATAGAAACTGCGATTACAAGATTTATTTTGCGTTTGATCTCAGCGCTGGTATCGCTGTCTGAGTTGTCAAGCTTACATTTCACAGAGCTCTATAGAGCACGTCTCTGTAAATGCTGTAAATTTTGACTCTATGGGTTTATTCACAGAGAAAAGGATTATCTTGGTCCGTAGATTCTGTAACAGTACAAAGGCAGATCCAGGCTGTCGTTTATGCTAATTCAAAATAAAACCAGTTCTCTAAAGGTCTACAATGACACCTAGACCCACCCATATCCTTTAGTTTCTAAAGGATGCTAGACTTGTGAAGGTGATTTATTTGGAGAACTACTTTATTTAACAACAAAAAATGGGATAAGTAAATTCATCCAGATCCGAATACAATTAACCCCTAATCCATTCATTAGATTATTCGTAGGTCCTTGAATGAGTTATTAACTGCTTCAATATTTCATGGTCACTTTGCATATGAATTTACCCCAAAACCAGTATCAAAACCTACATACATTTCCAATCAAATATGAACACCACTATACGCATTTTAATTTCGTTAAGTAACACAGGCATACACACTCGAAAGTGGGATAATGAAATTCCAACCTTCAAATCAAATGAGGAACAACCGCCCTCATCCGCGCTCTCTATATAAATGGAAATGTATGTACATATCTAGATATTTCCTATTTTATCCGACGCACTCATTTTCACTTTGCTGAATCGTGATAAGACTGTTTGTGAAGTTTAAATTTCATTTCGAATTCCTGAAGCATGGTTTGGCAGTTTCCCGGGAGGTGAAGCAGTGCGTAGGACATTTACATGGCGCACAGGGCGTATGAGTAACATTTTTAACGATTTAGAATTTTAATTTGTGTCTTAATAATTGTTTACAATGAAATACGACTGCAAACAACATGACTGACATGAGCAAATGAGATTTTGGAAGGGGGAGGAAATGTACTCAAAGTGTTCTTTTGCAGATGAAAGATGCTTAACCTTTTTTTTTTTTGTTCAGAAAGGATTTGGTATGCAGCTTGTTATGTGAACTGTTTGATTACTTGAAATTGTTTATGATGAATGTTTAGATAGGTGTTTTAAATTGCTTTGAGAAATTGATAATAGATTCTGTTTGATGTTATCTCATAAATGCTTTACCTTCAAGTTGGTATGCGTTAGAAAAAGGACATCTGGAGGAAACACTTTCGGTTATTAAACTTTATGTGACCAGATAAGAGTAGGAACTTGGTTTTTTGTTTACATTGTATCTTTGGAACACTTCGAACAGCAAACTGCAAATGGGACGACTGAAACGGCATGGAATGCATGCTCTACAAATCACTTCTGTTGTATGGTGCCGCCAGCAGTCGGCAGGAAAGCAGATATTGAGCATTTTCGATAGAAAAATGGAAAGGGGAAAGGATGGAGTATGTGGAGAATGGGACGAAGTCAGAAAAAACCACAAACACTTCGACTCAGTCACATCGAGTGAATGGACAATAATGCTCAAATCAAGAGGATCTTCGAATCACAGCCGCCAGGTTTGACATGACGAGGAAGACCGAACCTTTTTTTAAGAACCAACCTATCGCGGATACCAAAGTGCTTGGTCTGGAGAACTAGAAACAGCATACCCGCGATCGAAGAGGATGGATAAGAAATGCTAAGCAACTAGCGCTTTTGTGGATAATCGATCTACATCATCAGTGACCCTTGGCTAAATGAAAACACTGCCACCGTTCGAGAAAGTATGCATGTTCACAGTTCCTCGGCGTCGCGTTGGTAAGAACTAGGTCTTTCGCAGGCCTCCATTTGGAAACGTCAACAAATTCCTAATTCTGCACCGAATGACAGGTGATTCATCTTCCACGATACAGTCCTCCGCAAGCACGATTCTGAGATTTCTTCTTGCTAAGGATCATAATATTTTTCAGTTGTATTCGAGCTTTACTGAGTATAAAAGATCTTTCAGATCTCATAGCTTTTCTGTTCCCCGTCAGGAAAGTAAGAGCACTTCACACTCAAGTTCTGGTTTCTTAGATTAGGGGGCCTCTGGCTAAGTTCAAAAAGTCAGCAGCAGTAAGGAAATTTGAGCAGTTCTTGGTATCCTGACTGGACACCGCTTGGTAGATTATCATGCAATATAGTTATTTTCTCCACACAATGGCTTTTGTCGAAGCTATAAGCAAGAAGAAGATATATCACGAAATCTATTCAACAACTCTTACGTGACTGTACTGCACTAGTCCTTAAAACAAGCCTTATTCTCTAATCTTTTCTATAAAACTAGAGGTTGTCAAAATTTTAGATTCTTAATGTGACTGTTGATATCTCTGTCAACTAGAGCACTTATTTACTTTACCTTACCTAACGTAGCGTAGCCAAAATGAACTAACAATCAACTAGCAAATGAAATCTTTCCATCTCGTTACTCTGTGGCACTCTTGGGGGGAGCTAAAGGTGACTCTTGGTTTCAATTTCTGTGACTTCCTCTGATTGTCCTCATCAGAGCAAGCTTTCTGCTTTCTCACTCTGGAGAGCAGAATAATTTTGGTGGGTGTTCGATTTATAAACATACTTCGGTCTTAGAAGTATTTTGGACTTGACTGTGATTTTTCCCATTTGCATTGACTCAGTACAAGGGTTGTTGTCGTATTTTGGAACAATCTCCATGTTCCACTGGACTAAGATGGCATATTCTTGGTAGGTATTTGTATAAATTTTGTGTGTATATTTAGGAAATACTATTGTCTCAGCACCGGTTAGATACATCTACTTGTTATAGTCTTTCTGTGACAGGTTTCATAGCAATAAACATATTTATTACAAAGATAAACGGGCTCAAATAAAATTAAAGAGAAATGTCATCAAACATATGCATTTGCTTCGAATGCAACTTCAACACACACATTATCTGAGCATGTTATATTCAGATTAAAGGCTTTTAAATTAATTACAATTTAAATTGAATGCCGCATCAACTGGCACACTAGGCCAATCAATAGAAATCCAAGCGGCAACAAATGTGGATTCTCCAATTGATATACTCAACCAAAAAAAAAAAACGAAAAAACGGTTAGAAAATATTTTCTGTTATTTGGAATTTGGTGCCAGTTTTGATTAAAAAGTTGTCAGAGTTTCACTCCATCATCGTGTGTGATAGCTTACGCTTCCATTGAAGCCTAAGCATTTTTAACTTTCGCTTTTCTTCACTGAATGCTCGAACGCACCTTTATTTGGAGATATTTTACTCTGCTGATACCGATAATGGGATTAATTTGCATAAACCGGAACATTCGGTTTGATTTTTGATGGTTCCTTTGATTTGTAAAAAAAAAATTGAATCTATATCTAGCCGTTGTAGCCGTTGTATCTATGTCTAGCCTATGCATATGGATGAGAGTGACCATACTTCTGGTTGGGAAGCTACCAGTAAAAATGAATTTTTGATTCTCCTACGCAGTCAAGGCGTTATAAAGGTGTTCAAACATAAGGACCAATGACCATTCAAACTTGTCCTAAGGCCGCAGGATTTACAGATGAGCTTAAGTTGTTGTTTGGATTTTTCGTTCATCGATTTACACTATGGTACTTACAATAGCAGTTGGCCATACTAAGGATATTCTTAGAAATTTGAGAGTCAAACGCCAGTATAGTAAATACCCCAATCCTATCGCCTGTCGCGGAAATACCATGGCAATCACAGAGACGTGTAAGACACTCAGACTAAATTCAATCTCTAAATGAAATATCACTATTCTCGTTGACAGTCAAGCAGCTATCAAAGCCATCTTTCTGTTCAAAACTTATCTTAGGTGGATCATTTCGAACGATAGTTTCATGCCCAAAAAGGTATGTGTCAGGATCTTCGCAAAATAGCTTGAGCAGATATCGCAATGAACCAACTAGCATGGACTATAACATTTGGTACTCAACCACAATCGGACGTCAATTTTAGCATCCAGTGTCACAGCAGTATAACTGAAAAGGAAAATGTTGTCTGGCTCTAGCCAGAGCCAAATAGCATCCAATACATGAACCCTTCTTTGACCTATCATGGGGATTGTTTAAAGAATCAACCTTACAAATGGTCCACTACCGAAAAATAAACAGAGTTTTCTTGAAGCGATAACCCAAACAGGCGAACGTTTTCCTACTCGATTCTACCTACATATTAAGACGATAAGGTAGTCAGAAACTTAATCTGAAATTCGCTGAGTTGATTCGGAAGTCGACAGGAGTCCATATTTGCACAATCGATGAGCGTTGCTTTTTGAACGATAAAATCGGTATTCTTTCATCCCATCATGATCGAAAAGTCTACGGTGAAGTTTTTTTTTCCTGAAAGTCAGCTTGGATGTGTTGTAGTCTTTAGTGAATCCTATAAGATTCCCTTATTAGAGAATCCAGGTCCAAAATCCAATACGGTTAAGAGCACCTAATTAGAACCAAATTTTGAAGTGGAATGGAAAGCATGCTGACTTGAGAAGTTGGTCTAACCTCGAAGACTATATTATTGAAATCTTTACCCAGATTTAAGCTTGTTTAAGTTGGTAAAGACCGCACCTTTGCCTAACTACCCAAACCACTTACCCACCCCATTGTCCGTGTAATAAAAAGTTCAATTCAACAAGAAAAACGCAATTTTCTGCTCCACGAGCTCCCCCAATTGACACTCTCAAGCAGTCTTCCACCAATTAAGCTCATTGTATCCAAGAATCGCTATTGAAAAATCACCTCACATCACTGCCAGAGATGCCCGACAAGTGGTGAAAGTTTTCTCTAAGTCTTCTCATTTTCTGTACAATTTGAAACGCTCGCTTGTTGTTGTTTGTCACATTCCGTTAAATCTTTCAGTAAACATCCATCTAGCCACTCAACTAGGCAAAACAGAAAAAAAAAACTAGTAACTCGCCATCGGAAGCAGCACCACACCAACATCAGTCCAAAACAACAAAAGCCGACCGTACAATCAATCTCGTTTCTAAGGCTTACGGACTAATTAGCACCAAGCTGTTTCGAATTGATTACTCTTCCTCTGCTTCTTCTTTGTCGTTTTCTTCTTATTTTCGGTGGTTCGTTAAAATCGAAAGTGTAATTTTCCCAATGTACCGCTAAATGAAAATCAATAAATCCACAAATGTATGCATAGAGAAACGGAAATCGAGGGTTTATTACGATAACAATTTTGTTGAGCGGCGCATCTTCCAACCTACCGCACACTTTCCAATTACTTAATTTCCTCTAGATTCAGACTCAGGTGTTGCATTGTCGTTGTTTTGAAAAAGGGGGCCTTATGTGGGCCCTTAACACCAGAAAACCAGCTTTCAAGTGGGCCGTACAGCGATGCTTGAAGATGCAACAATCGGACATTTCTTACAAGAGTGAAAAGCATCTCTGAAGTAGGATTATGTGTCAGTGATGTTGTAGCAACTCTCGACAAATTCATATGCAAAGGCAGGCGGAGGCGTTCTCCAACCAAGCTCTTTTGTTAGTCTTTTGCAGGTTGGTCGCGAACAGCTTAATTATGGACAGGCAAACGTTCTGAATATCTTAAGTGGGTTGACTTCTTTATGGCAATACTCTTACGTTAGTGTCAAAATATATTGTCATGTTGTCGGTGAGGCCACTACTGGATTTTTCGCTACACAGGTACGGCTCCGAAACGACTGTTTGTTGGCCTAAATACCTCAACGCGAACAGAACTTATATTTATTATGCAAATCATTAACATTTCGTTGAAGAAATTGAAAACAAATTAGTAAAAGAAATAATGATGATGTTGTCCGACATCATCGTCTCTGAATTCTTTTGTGTCGGAAGCTCTTGTGTGAATTGGAAGATGTTCCGCGAGAAATTTTTACTACGATCGTTATGAAATTCTCACTTTCTTCCCAAGGTGAAACAGTCTGACCGTAAATTGATGTCGTCGCCAGGGTTGAGAATGGGTTACACACATTTTTTATTTTATTTTTTATTTGCCATGCGATTATTATTTGTATGAATTTCTAACGGATATGGGGAAGGTGTGAATGAATAAAAAGCTTTTTGGAAAATTCTTGATCCGAAAAATAATTAATTAAAAATTAGGAAGTTGCTAAAATATATTAAGATGAATGAAGGGTCTAACTATGGTGGCGGTGGAATTAAGTGGAAAGTTGCAAATTGTTTGAAATTAATCTTCATAAAAGTTTTTCAAAGAATAAGTATGCTTGGTTGAGCCTATCCTAAGTTAAACCGAAGAAGTGAAAATAAGTTTTAAAAGAATACTCGACTTGGAAAACTCTGACGTGGCGGTGAGAATTAATCATATGATTAGTCTCTCGTTCCTTTCGATGTCGTACATATGGCATATATTCTTCTGTCATATCCAATGTATTATTAGAAATAAGCTTCTGAAAATTTCCGTTCAGAAGATGCTCATCGTATTGGAGACTGTTATCCCGTTTATATTTTTTTGGAAAGCTGTATTGCTGACTTGAAAGCCTTAATGGCTAGACATTGAATAAGATACTTACAGAGATCCTTACTTGCATTACATTGGAATCATTTTTGACCCTAAAGAAGCTGTTAATAACTAGCGTCTCATAAGAGATTCCAGTTTTTGTGCTTGATCTTCTTCTGACTGCCTCTTTCGGCGATTCGTCCCTTAATGCAACCTTTACGCAATTGAGGTATGAAACTTGTGTGAATATAAATAGTCAGTGGGTTGGTGTACATTTCTCTAATTCTATCCTCAAGAGCAGTGGAGATCTAGTAGTTTCAACCGTAGCATGATTTCTAGTGCCACCTTGGTTGGTAATTTTTGACCACAATTAAATCCCCTCTTTGCTTTAAATGATGCTCAACTACAGTACAACTTAACGTCAATCTGTGGAAAACAGCATCAAATATTAAGACACATTGAATCGTCTGCCCAATGCTGTTTAAAGCCCAGTTATGCCCTCATTTCACTGACGCAATATCTGGAAAAGTTTTACAAGAGACACGCTTCGAAATTCCAATTGTAGGCTAAAAGACGAAAAAGTTAAATGGAAACCTTGGTTTCAATTTTATCAAGTTCATCTTGACTCTCTCGGGAATGTTCCATCTGGTGAACATTACTGCTCATTAGAACACTGATTATGCTGCACCATTCCAAGACTTCAGATACAACTAGTCTATGGTTTTGAGTGAAAGATAAGATGAACGGGCAACAGAAAATCGCCCTCAATCTTCCGTTAGGAACCGGGGAAGTTGTCTTGTCTTGACTTATGAAAAACGTGATATTTGCCATAGATATCCACATCTTTGCGGACAGTCAAGCAGCAATCAATTCGTGGATGGTGGTTCCGGCAAGACGATAGATATGTTTCAGTATTCTTAATGTGATAATCTTGAAAGTCTCCGTATATCTGATTATGCCAGTATGGAATATAAGAGTCTTACATCTTGGAACTGGTAGCTCTTATCAGTCACGACAAGTTCTTCCGAGAATACCTCTCATATTCCTAGGTTTTTGGACTGCTTAACCATATATAGCGGAGCGATTGACGAGATTGAGCTTTCATCTTCTTGTAATTACAATAGTTGTCTTTTAAGGAATTATAGAGAGGTCATCGCTTTTGCAGCTGTCATGTTCAGTTTGGATTTTCCTAACCAGGCTCCTACTCCTTGCCTGCAGACAATGATGCTTATTGTAATGGTCATTTGCCCCACTACAGTTTTTGCTGCTGTGATTTTTAACATCACGTTCACGATTAGCTGTTGTGCGATCAACTCTTCTATCCATGACATTTTTCATCATTTGGATGGTCTTCTGTTTGGTCTCCTCTCTTGGTTAGGTGTACGTACATGAGCCAAAAAAGATACAATTAGATCTGTTGTCTGTACTCTGCACCTCTATCCAATCAAACATCACTTGTAAAAATATCCCAAGTCCATCGCAATCAGCTCATCTATATGCCTAGACACATGAAAAAATAACAATCCATAGTTGTTTACGGCTAACTGCTTTCTATGACCACATTTAAGGTTTATATCGGCTTTTCGAATTACAACTTAAATTATTTCTTTCCATAAATTGGGGGAAAAAAAAGTGATCAACATGCGCCATCACTTTACCTGCGGTGTGTTCAATTTTCATTTTTTTTTTTTATCTGAACTACTCCGGTATAAACTGAGCGCATTACTTTCAATTAACTCAATTAAAATATCAATGATCCGTTGAAGATCGCTACATTTTTTCTAAAAATAACTCACAATCACATCAACAAATAATTGATAAGTAGAAAGCGTATCGTCAGGTACCAATTAAGATGACCATTTACTTTGTAGACTTTGAGGGAGTATTTTGGTTCATATTTGTCCAAATGAATTTGTAGATTATTGTCAAATGGTTATATGGTTCCAAAGGAAGGAAGGCCAATTGAACAGAACTATTGAATTGATTTCACACACTTTCCATTCCCAGAACTCTTGATTTTTTTAAACATGAAGTCGGCATTAAAATTAAAATTGAATAGTAAGAGATCGTACCTAACTAGCAATTATTTGAAATTCATTCGAACAAAATGATGATACGAAACGTCTCCAGTCAGCTCGATTTAGAGGTAGTTGCATCCAGTTTTGCATGCGAAGTTGGTTGTGGTCCTTTTCGGATTGTGCGTCACCTGAGTCGCGATACTCCAAAACGCTCTAATTATCCTAGCCATCTTAGCAGTTGTATTTGGACCCTTCTGATGTCGCTGAATAGCCTGAAGAGATACACTTCGTCGTTGTATTTCCCCCTTCAAGCTCGATCTATGTAGGCGGGATCGTAGATTGCTCGAAGGATTTTTGCCGAAGGACTGGAATATTTGAAGTTTTGTAAGGAATCACTTGAGTTGTTTGACAGGCTACTCAGTTGCCATCAAAGCTCAAAGAAACAGTGATTGTCAAGAATTATTCGTATACTGCCTCAAAGTTGTGCATATCTGTTTACGTTAGCGACATTGGGTGTTTGTTTTGCTCGTGTTGGCTGTAAATCCATCTTCCGACACAATACTCACGAACGCGCTACTGACACCAGACTGCGTTCTCTCGATTATGTCAATACTAGCTGTACCCGCGACTTCGTCCGCGTTGGCCTAAAATATCTTGCCGTTAAGCTTGACTCGCGAATACGTTCATGTGACATTGCTCACAGATTTTGAGATGTGAAGAGTTTTTTGTGGAAAGGTGGAAAACATCGAAAGCCTTAGTGTGGGATTTCAACCCGAACTAAAACCACCTTCGCCTCCAACACCTATTCCCCACGGTACTACCCTCTCTCTGTCTCTCTACACGTCCGGGTTTAAAAATGTGTGCAAAAGATCAAATGTGCGCCTAAGAATACCGTACATGGGCGCATGAGTGTGCCAGCGTGTTCGATTGGGAGTGAAAATATATTTAAGCTGTATGTGTTCTTTGTCGATCCTTGTTATATACGTAGGTTGGCATTATCTGCTTGCCATTGCGTTTTGTTGCCTATCTCGGGTTTATCTTCTTTTCCTTTCCAGGCGTCTCAGCTCTACGTACGTGTTTTTGGCGAAAACGCACACTGCGTTCTACTTTATCAATATCTCCCGTTGAGAATAGAACCGTGGTCCCTGGAAGAACACATGCCCCACGTCTTCTACTGTGTCCCCCTACCACTCCCATCAACATTAAGGTCTCATGAGTTGTGGTATCAAAACAGCGCACCCGCGCAAATTGTGTCTTGATAGGACTTTACCAGACAATCACTTCTGCCTACCGACCTCTACTGTGTCTGCGCAGCACGGGTAGATTATTTCGTTGTACGCTACTTCACCTTCTTGTCCACTCTTCTGTAAAGAGCGTAAAATTAACTATCCAAGGGCAGGTCTGTCACAAAATTGCTATTTTATTTCTCTTGCCTCACACTTTATACTTTACTGTAGAACCGTAGTTTCGTCATTTAAAATGCAGCTTTTAGAGAAAACTGTCGTCTTTTAAATTGAAAGAGCAAATTGTTGGATGTTATAGGGATGCGAGGAGTTAGTGCGCTCTCTCCATTTCTCTCCAACTCTCTGATGCACAGGTACTATGGTAAAGTCTTGGAGCATCAAGGTTAAGCATCAGCAGAACCGAAACACCAACCTTTAACACCAGTTTATGAGACGGCACTCCGGATAACTCTAAGAAGGTTAAAAAGTAGTGGTAGTGTCGTTTGCGGACATGATCTGCTTCATATTCTCGAGGCGTTGTCAGATGTACCTACTTGCAGCAAAAACAAATTAATGTTATACCTAGCCTCAATTGTAAAATCGCAGCGAAATCATATCAAGTATGACTTTTTTCTTAGAGCATGTTTCAGATAGGCTGTATTTCATTGTCATCTAGGCATTGATACAAATCTTTACCAGTGATCTATGCTCATCAACCCAACATAGCCACAGCGATCGCATAGCATATTTATCATTACTTTACCTTAGCTGATTAAGTATAGCAGACTTTTGCGTAGGAGGCTGTGGCAATTTGGACAAACACGGCCAGTTTTCTCGCTGATTGCCCAATCTTCAGCAAAAAGAGAATGATGACGCTTGGATAATACTCGCACTTCCTACTACTACGCCAATATTCAGCTAAGATCCTGAACTTAGGGTGTTTCAATAGGTCTTAAACTAAACCAAGCTGAAACTTACCCATCTCACTCATCACACTTTCATTATTTTCATGTCCTTTCGCATTCCTTCTACAGCGGGGAATACTATGAGATCCATTCAAATACCTAACATAGTCATACAACATGATTAATTTGCTTTTTTTACATACCCTACGTCATTTCTTATTGCTGCAGTGGGATACTTTTTTTAGCTACTCAAAAATCTGAATATCTGCCACACCAACACAACAACTACACAACCATAAAAACCCTTTTCCCTGCGAAAAGCGAGCGAGTTCCGATCATTTAGATGCAAAGATACACATACCCACCACAAATAAAAGGAAGCAACAAAAAAAAAAAAGGAAAAAAGGAAAAACCACCCTTGTCTCACACACGATCATGATTTACGATCCCTACGATGTGCCACTGGCTGAGTGCTGCGCAGGTCACTAAATGGATGTTTCATAAGGAAATATGAAGTTAAGTTAAGTAACTTAACTTAGCCTATGCGCTAATCCTAGACAAAAACTATCTACTCACGAAGTTTCATCCAAATCCGTTTAGCCGTTTAGGCGTTACGGAGGAACAAACATCCAAACATCCAAACTTTCACATTTATAATATTAGTGGGATAGGATAGGATACACTATAGAAACCTGTATCTACCTGGTGTAAACAGAAACAACTGAGAATGAGATATAAACGACCTTGTGAAGGATGAGTCAATATGGACCATGAATAAAGATTTACAATTATCGTCATTTTATAGCATTTTCTATCGTTAATCTTTTAGAGTATATTTTCCACTTCCAGTAACAATTCATAAGATACTTTCTTTTACTTCTTTTTTCCAAGTAAGTATTTGACTGACAAGTAATTAACGATCCTTTGTTTCACACGCTGTAAAGTCTTTTCGTTGTTAAGTTTTCATAACGAAATTATATCCTTCGTTCGTAGTAATTTTTGACCAAAAATATCTAGTCCATGTACTTTTAACCTTCATCCTTCTCATCCTACTCTTCATTGCCCTGAAAAGGAAAAACAAACAACGTGTACCAACAAATAACATGACCTCTTCGACATGAATTTATTTCCTTCATGTTCAGGATGAGCCCCATTATGTTTTTTTTTTTTATCATCTATCTTGTGAAGTATTACCGAAGCATGTCTCATCAACGTTCACTCGAACATGCAGTCTTCGGTGGATCTGAACTTCTCTGGCAATTTTGCACTGTTATTTATCTGTAGTGCAACATCTAAAATTTCATCTACCGAATTCCAAGAATTCAGTCCATACAACGGAGAGAGTTGTTAAATGAAAAAAAGCGCGATACCTCACCACCACACTTTCCCCATCACAAATTTCTTTTTTTTTTTCTTCTCATTTTCTGTTTCCAATATCAACTTGCTGCCTCTCCCCTCTTCCACTACTCCTTCAGAGACACGAATATGAATCTGTCCAAGACAAAATTTATTTCCAATGGACCGCCACCCAACTTCCCAACACAATCATTTCGTCTGTCAAAATGGAACAGTGGGTCAGTGACCAGCGACCATGGCAAGGTCCACCATATTCACTGACCAAATATGGTCATCCATTCAACCTGCCAACGGTCCACGGAAATCATTTTTCGTTGTGGATGGAAGCTCTCACTTTCTTGCCGATCGAAACCGAGTGAGACCAGTCCAGCCCAGTGTCTACGTTGTGCCAATTTGTCACGGTTCCATGAATCGATGTCGTTGTAGTGGTGCCACCGACAACATCGGCGGTCGATGTTGACAACAAACCGACAGCATACAACGGTTCCATTTAGCCTGCCATTGCACTCGAGAGGAACTCGTTGTGGAAACCATGTTAACAACCGGCATGGAGCACGTGCCGTTCGAATAACAAGATGTTTTAGTTGAATTATGCTTCTTTCTTTATTTGGCCATTAAATGTTCAGCGTTTCAGCGTCTTTTTTTTTGCGTTAATGGCTTTATTACAGCCTTGTTCCGTTTATGAGTACAACTAGGCCCTGTTCCGCAGGAGACAGCAGACAGCTTGAAGTTTGGTAAATAAATATTTATTGGGGTAACAATAAGGTTAACAATATTTCATATGAATTTATTGCCCAGAAGCTGCTTTCCATCCTCGATATGCCAATGGTAATGGTGGCTGTGGTGGGTGTGCCTGTCTTCGACGTCGATGATGCCCATCGGATACGTATTGAACGTGATGACCGGATTCTTCACCACTTTGATGAAGATTCTTCACTCCTATAATGCCGGTCATGAGGAGTGCTATTGATGCAACGCCAAGTGCTTTCATTGCAAGAGCACCGATGCTGCCAATACCGAGAACGGTTAGTAGTTTGCCGAACATTAACGCTATGGCTACCAGGTAGGTTTTGCTGTCTTTCTTTCGAGCTTCTGGAAGATAAAAAGGATAACAAGTGTGTTAAATTTACATGCATTTATGAAAGTGTATAAGTATAAGTGAGATCATGCAAGTGGTATTCCCCACAGAATGCTCTAATCTTCTTTCTCCTCGTCTCTATAACTTGCTTGTATAAAGTGTCGATACAGATATCTCTTGTGTTTGTAGAGATTATTACTCCTGTGCTGTAGGGATACTTTCGAACTATGGCATTGTAGCAGTGTTGTTCCGGTTATTTGCCATTTCAGAACCGTTCGCCGTAATTAAGATACTCGGCAAAGGACATAAGCAGGTATATGGCAACTAATTCCAAGCTGTTTTGTCATATTGAGCAGGACATGTCAGCAGAACTGTCAGCTCCACAGTTGTACTGTCTAGCGTTCTTGTTGAGGGGTACACGAACATTTTTTACTACCATACGTCTAACAGTGCTAGAATCAAGGAGTTTGATGGCGATCTAGTTGTAAGAAAACACTGGTTGTTAGGTAATAGTATCATGTCTCAGGAGGCTGAAAACGATGTAAGTTGACATCCAGGTTATCTAAAAAAAACTCCGGCGCTGGAACCCTCTTATTTTGTTAGCATGCGGGACAAATAATCTACCTGAGAGCTTCGTTGTAGGTAAATGTTGTATGCGGTTCTTCAGGTTTAAATATATTAAGTGAGAAGTCTGTGTCTCACTCTACCCAACAGGTAGTGACTCTCTGAGTCTTGAATCGAAGTTGAAACCCAGTAGGGGAAAAAACTGTTGAAAGGGTATAGTCTGATTGCTTAAACATTCAACTTCACGAATGCCTGTAGTCCGAATCAATTTTCTTAAAAAAAAGCAGTCCACCATTGCCGTCCTAAAATACCTTCATTTTCTAGCACGTTCAGTTAAAAGCTTTCTATAGTCTAGTTTACTTCATACCACGATCCTACTCGAAAGGTTCAGGATGACGACCTTAGGGACCCGATAAGCTGGGTCCTATTCAATATACTCGCTGTGACTCAGTGTTTAGAGCATTGGATTGCTGTTCAAGTTGGCTGACATTCGAGTTCCTGAAAAATAAAAGCTTTTCGCAGCACCAACGTTGAAAGAGAGACGAAAAGGAACACACAAATTGCGGTCTCTTTCGTTATATCTCTGGAAGTGTACATGACAACATATGTGATTAAAAGAAGAAAGGTTATATTAAAGTTCGTACCACCCATTGCGTGGGATTCGTAAAAGAAATCTCAAGAAGTACGAGACTAAAAGTTCATAGCAACTTATTGCAGGGTTCTATCTGTTCAAGTAAATAAATAAATAAGAGTTTCGATGTTTGCATCCTTTCAGAATCGATACCCTTTTACAAAATTTGGTCTTATACTTTTTGATTTGTTTTCTTGGCGATATACCTCATCCTCATCATACTTTGTGAATTGAAAAAGGATCCGTAATCACGCTAATTGAAATAAATCCATTCTTGCATTCAAAATAACATTTCAGATAACAAATTGTTAGATTGAAACGTTTAATGAATAAACAAACAACAAACATTCAATTTGTAGACCATAATCGAAAGTAGATAGTTACCTACCCACCATGGACAATTAAATACGTTACACGCTGTTTGATTAAAGTGGAAAATTATCGGGTATATTTCACACTTTCATAGCTATTCAAACAAACAATTTCAAATCAATTAATTACACATTCTCACCCTCGCCCATATTATGCACAAATGTAAATCTAATTCACTTGCTTACCAGCAGCAACAATTTGGTTCTGCTCCACATCACCAGCAATGTACTGCAACAATTTGGTTGTATCCAACAGATCTGATAGCTTAATGTTAATTTCATGATGCCGTAGGTAATTGGTCATGCGTCCCATTATAGTATCATCCTCAGAATCGATCACATTATCCGTTTCATTTGCACTAACTGTTGATACAATCTCTAGTCCTGGAAATATAACCACTGGCTTTTCTGACCGACTAAGAGTGTCCATAAGACTACGAATAATTCGCGAACCATAGCACCACAAGTATATCCTTTGTTCACAATCATCCCCCGAGACGAAGGACACATTAGACGAAAGTAAGGTCATCACAAGGATAATCGAAAATCTCACTGAATATTTCATTTTGCTACCGCAATCTTTCAATCTTCAAACTAAGCACACAACTGAATAGTATCTCGAGTACAATGTCAGATTTTATACCAAGATACAATTTACCAATCAAGAAGAACAAACTGTTCTCCATGGTCATGGTGTAGTGAGTCAAGAATTCCCATTGCCAGGAGAGAGAAAACACAACAACGTGAACCACGGAAATGTGAACGCCAGGCAGAAACGCCTTATTTTCCAATTTCTTTGTTGGACTACGTCTGTAGGTATATTTGGTGCGGTGGTAGTGAAGTTTTCATGACAGTCATTACGGTACCTTTTATGTCACACTCTATGTTATTGTTTCATTTCTACACTCGTCTACGATTGTGCCTTTTCTCTAATCGTCAAGGTTGTGCCGAGAGACTATTTTCATTTTCCACAAACTGGCTACCTCTACCCTAATACTAGACCAGAGCCATGTGAAAAGGGGACGAAGAAAATAAATTGGATTTAAACGCTTGATGGAGCATGTAGACGTAAAAAAATAACAAAAGATACAAACAACGATGGTTTCACTTGACAATTCCTGGCTTTTTTTTTTCCGAAACTGATTGGAGAATCATCTGTTACGCACGATAACCTCTGAAGTAACATTGCAGATATAACAACCAGTGAATCCGGCAAGGACACTTACATATGTTGGGAGGAGAATATGGAAAAGGAAACATCTGCATAAATTCTCAGGGTATTGACCCGAAAGTTCCGGAAAGACAAAGAAAACATTTCCCAAACTACAAATAGGAGATATCAGCTTAATTGGGAACGTGTGTTTGCAAATCATTAGGAAGGAAGAATGGTTGGTTGAGTATCTCTTCCTTCGGGGATACGATTCAAACAGGAATGAGATATGAATCAATTTGGAAGAATATATATATAATAAGAATATGATGTAGAAAGTTTGAGGAAATAATCTATTCAGGAATTGTCTGATTGAAATTGTTGTCGTTTAGGATTATGGTTTTCATGGGATTTCCCCACAAAGGAAATTGGAAAGGATCAAGAAACTATACGAGTAGAATAATATTATTGCAAACGTGTCAGTGGCCAGATGGGAGTGCTGATTATCATAGATTCGGACAGAAAGGGATTGTCACCAATTTTCATCTGCACAGCAGCCATAGAAAGGCCGTTGATCCAGATTCGTATTCATATAAATTAGATTCGTATTCTAGGATAATCTTGTACACATGGCATCTAGAAAGCTGGTTTTTTTTTCAATCGCAAGGGTCGGTAGAAATATTCAGAATCAATAGGAAAGTGAGGAAATGAATAAGAAAGTGTTGAAGCGCATTTTAGAACTATATTCCCCACAAAGAGTGTCAGGACATGCATTACATCCAGTGTTCGCTGTTTATGTTGCTTATTAGCACTGCTTCGGTTCTGAGTTCTATGCTCTTTTTAGTGCGTTTAATGAAGGATCAGGAGCCTTTTCTTCTACTTTTCGAAATGAGCTTTTTTTTTGTTCTCCTTATTCATGAATGGCAAACCAATAACCTCCCCAGCTCCCTGAAAAACCAATTCTTCATGTGAAATGAATGTGAAATGACCAGGGTAAGTCTATTATAATGGGCAGCTCTGACTACTCCTGGAAGTTTGTTTTTGTAGTTAAATATTTAAATTATTTCACATGGGTATTGCTGAGATTGTTTAAGAAATATTTATGCACAGAGGCATTCCTGATGGACTAGCATTTCACCCACTTTTGTCTCTTTGTTTCTATAGCTCTTGCAGAAGTTTCTTTTATCAATGGTGACAGTGCTCACCTATGCTTAAGCAAACTTTGTGGCGTTTTATGTTTCAGAACTGGCCTTTGGGTGCTGCAATACATAAATACTATCATCTGTGTTTAGCTCTTCAGTGTATGTGTGTGTAGTTCTTAAAGTGAACCAAAGGAATGTTTTTATGTATTTCTAAACGCAGACCTTTGTATACGTAGTCTTTCCTTGCCCAAGATGTGATAGTCCTGCTTACTGCTGCGATTTGGGAGTTTAAAAAAGAAGTGTCTGTCTAGGTGCGAAAATATTGTCACCGATTCCGTACTTGGTTCGGTTCAAAATCGTGAAATGTGCTATGGCGTACCGATATATCTTTAAGTGGGAAGAAGATTCAAGAATTTCGTGAGAGTCTTTAAGCCTGAGAGTAGTGTTGGCTTCTAGTTGCTTGGCTAGGTAAAGTAAGGTGGTTGCTCCCACTTAAACAGGAGCACAATCAGACTAGAATGAAGGTTCATTGTGATACCAGGTAAGGAATTGGATTACCAGCACCAGGAACCTTCCTTTGTTTTTGTTAAGTAACCTTGCGGCGCAGACCCCTTCGTGTACCACACTCTATGTAAAACCATTTAGACCAACAGACAAAGTTCTTTATTTTGTGAATACAGAACTTAGCTAAGTCGCTGAGGTCTTCATAAAAATACTCTTCTAGGATTTGCCTCCTTAGCATTGATAGGTCAGGTCAGGAGCAAAAAAGGTTGGTTACCATTTCTTCCTCTTCTTTGTCTTTACAGCTTCTGCACAAATCGTCGAAAGGGATACCCAATCTATTGGCTATTCGCTTCAAATCCAGGGTAGGCCAGATCTATAGTATTGATATAAATCCAATCTTTATTAGCCATTCTTCCGACTTCTTCGACTTCGAGTTCTATAAGAGCAGGTAGTTCCCCTCGATTTTCAGAGAGGTTCTGAGGTACTCCCTCCTTTGCCAATGGTATAAGTCATGAGAAGGTTTGGAAGGCCAATGCTTAGGTTAAACTTTTTCTCCGGAGCACTCCACTATGCCAACAGATGTTGTCCTAAAAAGTTTACTTTGGGTTACAAGGAAGTCACTCAACCTTCCACTTCCACTGCAATGTGTCTTATACGCACAAATGTATGTATGCGTGTATCAATTGTCTAGTCCTGGCCCCCTGTTTGAAATGTGGCATAGTGTTATAGCTCTCCTTGACCACAAAAAGAGTAATTTGTGGTCTAGTCTGCCACACAACCGATGACGACCATGTTATGAAAGTAACACTGCTCAACCAATCATTGCTTTCGTTAGTCATGAAAATCCCAACCATCATCATCCTAACACCGGTATAGTTATGTCGGACTGAGAGTGTTAAATGATCGGCATGACATTACTTCAGTTTATCTTGAATGGTGCTAAATACCCATAGGATTGTTGGTTTGTACTGTGTGTTGATTTGCAGTTGCATGAAAAAAGGAACAATAGTTGTAGAGCAGGTAGTTAACTTCTGAAGCATCAGGAGCTCTTCCGTTCATAACCTTTGGCTACACTCATTAAAAGAGATGAGGATTCATTAAGCGTCACTTAAAACCATCGCTCGTGGCCTATATATCTTATTATCCATGACCAGTAAAATCATATTTTCATCTTCTGGTTTCCATTTCGTTCATTTAATATCTAAACCAATTACTCGTCAAAACAGAGTAGGGGCAGCACAAGGCAGGAAAATCGTAAGCTTATTTATTTGACCCTTCCAAATGGAATCCTTTTTTTTTGGTACGAAAGGTCTTTAAAAAATAAATATCCTTTGACTTATTTAATCTTTTGGGATGAATGCTTCCCTTCCACCCTTTTGAATTTCAAATCAATTTGTATCAAAACAAATACCTATTGTTTGATGCAATGAAAACAAAATCACAAGTAGTCTTACCCCTCCCTTTTTTCATTGACAGCTTCAGCTGTCTGCCCGTCTGTCTACCCTCATACTTGACACAAGCATTTCCATCAAAATAGATCCCACGGTTAGGGTATTCAATTCCGCCCGACTGACTTTCATTTGATGTTCGGATCAAGTGCATCTGTTTGGCTGAAATACATTTCCATTTCCAGACACTTTTCGTAGAAAAACAGTCTTACAAGAAACAGCCCCTTCACCATATCACAGATCGGGGGCGGCCAATATCCATCGGCGTCGTACCAATTCCTCTGGTCGTATTGCCTTTAGGCCACAATCAGACCGTAAAATATTAGCTCCATTCCACATCACATCAATTCCGGCACCACAATCTTCTCTGATGGAAATTGCCTGCTCTCGGCAGTCAGTTTGTTGGATTCGCTTTGGTTTCAAGTGCAAGATCAAGTCCATTAAGGCCATGAATCATGAATGGTTGTTTTCCAAGAGTAGGGGGTTATAGTGTAATAAGCCGTGGAGTTATCTGCTCTGCATGGTTGTCGGTCTTTTGCTGTATATCCACTGAGGCGATGACTGCTACTGAAGTGGCATTGAAGCTAACAACCGTTTAATGTTTGGTTTTGTTTTCTACGCCACTTGTTGTTGGCTTGTTACTACTATCACACTTGTTGATATCTTTAAAGAGCCTCCTATGGGTGTTGTAGTTTGGGATGACCATTGTCTTAAGCCAAAAATTAGTGGCAGCAATGTTGATTATGTTATAATTATGAAAAGAAAAGATGATGTTCTGATGAGGGTTTTGTGGGACTTTCTTATGAAATCAATCTCAAGATATTTGTTTAATTCAACTTAATGGCACGCATTGTAGCTGGTAATGTCGTGATTATTCTCTCCGGCTTTCAACTTATTCGAAGTATGGAGCTTCATGGTGGTAATTATATCAGTTTAAGCTGGCCATACTGACGAAGCTAGTGTACATATTATATACATAGGTGCAGAAGTAGATGGACATTGCATTGGAAAAGAACACACCCACACCCACTTGGTTCTTTCTGGTGCTCATCTGCTCCATTGGGCTCCCTACTTTTTCAATCTCATGGAGTTTCCATGTCCAGTTAGAAATTGGGTGATTTAGTAGTTTACTCCTCCATGTTTCCTTTCCATCCAATCGGCAACGTCCATAATCAGTCTCGCCATTCACCTGTCTCTAGTTGCCATCACTTTGGCCAGGAAGGGCTCCTCGTCTCTATACTGCTGCGATCTGTATTTCTCTAGTTTGAGTGCATCGGCCCAGATCTCACAGCCCCGCAGGTGAATGGCATGTGACATTGACATAAGAAGACTTCGCCTGCTTGCAGTTGGCCCACATGCACTTGCCATAAATCTGCTAAGTAACGAAGTAACTTTTTCAGCTTGTTGATGATTTTATCTACTGCCGAAATGTGAATTTGGAGTCAAGGGTAATTCCCAGGTACTTCACTGTATTTTTGCTGGTTGTTACCTCCAAACCTACTGGAATCTCCACAGCCACCGGGATTTGTCTCCCAGCCAGGAGGACTATCTCTGTTTTTTCTGTCGCCAGGCTAAGATTATGGTCTTCCATCCAGGCATACATGCGTTTCATGACTTGGTTTAGCCTTGTCCGTACATCTTCGATTTATCTTGCTGTAATCACCGCGTCGATGTCATCTGTGTACCCCACCAGATATGTTTTTTCGGGCATTTCCATAAGAAGAATGCTATCTTAAGAGGTGGTCCTAGAATCTAGCCTTAATAAACCGTCTAAATCCGGAACTTTTCTGAACTTTTTGAACCATTTGTGTCATCAGTGTCTAGTACGATTAAGCCAGTGTTTTGCTTATGCCGTAAAGCTACGCTTACCACTGCACCACGGCCAACCGTATTCTAGTTTTTGTCTCGCTTACCAGGACCATCAGATTCAATATGTTAACTTAAATTTGGTTTTGTCCTTACAACGTTGACTCATGTTGTATGCATCTTTGATTTAAATAACTCTTAAGGAACAATCCTTAGCACATTTGAAGGTAAGGTACATAACTTCCTTCAATCTTAACAGTGATTGGAGACTTACCTTGAATCCCAACAACCATCAAACATAATTTTATGCTTCAAAGTCAAACTGAGACCAATTCCCAATGACGCACTTACATACTTTCACCTTTTGCTTTGAATTATTAACGGCTCACAAGAAAATTAACTAAAAGGTGGCGTCCCACCATAACCCTCGGTTTCCGTCTACAACCAACAAACTGCGTCAGCATTTCGTAAGCCAAAAATAAAAAAATAAAATCAATTCATTTCATCGCTCTTCCGGTTGCCGTCATAAATCAATCTGCGCCCGCTCTCTGATTATTTGCCAATAAAACAATTAACCAAGAAACCGTTCAGGAAAATCAATCCCCACCGCCAGAGGCGTCACACCGACGACCGTGCCGAAACGAAGGGAAAGTTATTTTGCCGCATAATGTGATGTTTGCGTGTGCACCTGCCTCCGCCCGAGTGTGGGTTTGCCTTGCGTGTTTATCACATTGATCCAGTTGTATCTGCATCCAGCTCTTTGCAAATGTATCTGTGATCCGGCCAGCAAGGCGTGGGTCTAAAATACATATTTCAAACTAATCCATATCTATTAATTTGTGCCTACCTTACCCATACACAAGCATACGCATCTAGAGATATAAACATTTTCAGATAGTTACCGGTATCTTTATACCTCTTTGTATCTATTACAGATTTGGACCATGTTCATAACTTTCTTCTTTGGCAGCTGATGTTAACTGCGTCTCGCGTTGCGGCCGTACCAAAAGCTAGATGCCTTGAACATTGATGCTGCCGCCATCGTTCTTGTTTTCTTCTTCGAAGAGAGTGAAAGTTGATTTTTTCATCTCTTCGTGTGTGCGTGTGTGTATCTTCTTCATTTTCCTTTACTTTGAATATTTAACAGATCTCAGTTGTTTTGTGGATAATTATTGCTGCCACGAATTCTACCTGCTGGGCTTTTTTTTAATTTTATTTGACTTGTCTGGCTTTTTTCGTTGCATGTAATTCTCTTTGAAATCGAAATTCAAAATCTTAATTATGATGTAAATTAATAGGAAGTTGTGTGTTGCCTAAGATCTTCACAGAACCAAGCAAATAACTTTCGCTTTTTTTTTTCCTCTTTGTAATTTTGGTTAAACTTTTTTTTTTGTTTTCTTCAGGAAGATACCATAAATAGATACAAGATAAAGTTAAAGGAGAATCGGTGTCATTCTCAGGAATTGTTTTGTTCAAATTTAAATATTTTCTGTAGTAATTTGTTGTAAGAATGACTGAACTAAAATTTAAAGTAAAAAAAAAAAAATATGCAAGAATTTGTCTGCTACGAAGAAAGTTACTCCCGATAAAAATTAGGAAAAAAAAAAAACAGAAAATCTCTGTTTATGGTCGTAGAAGAAGTTTCACTCATAAATAAATTCGAAAATTAAATAGAAAAAAAATCTATATATAGCAATAACAACATCAGAGACATGTGTATTGGAAAATTTAAAAGTCAATACATACTGTAATGCGCATGAATAGATGATGGCGATCGGTTAGTAGAAAGTTATGCTGTGTTTTAATTATGCTTACTGTTTTAGTTTTCTATGTATATGTTGGGACAAGATGGCTTTAATAGGCATTAATTGTGAGAAGATTTTAAGAAAACGTCCTCTAATTAGAGCGAGAAATACAAATACAAGTCTGAGAACTTAAAATGTGTATGGGAACTAGTTTTGGAAAAACCGTTCCCATTTTAGTCAAGGTTGGTCGCTTACTTTGCTCACTGAAGTCGGAGACTTTAAAGTATGAAAAATTACGTAGAATCCCAATTCGAAAATAAATAAGAAATTTTTGAATTGATGGAACACATCGGATGAAAGCTGGGGCTCAGAGATCCAGAAGTGGCATTACTGCAGGAAAAATTTGATTGAGATTTCGTTTTTTTTTTTTGTCTTGGAGGGATGGGAAACTTTATAATGGTGCTCAGGCGAACGTGAAAGATGCGACAGAACTTCTTACCCAAGGGTCTAAAATGTCTTCTACAAAAATGTCTTTTAACAACTTTCATGTTGTGGATAACGAGGCAAGTTCTTTATTGGAATCATTGTTGTTAAGCCCACCTTAGGGCCTTGCGCCCCATTCTTCGCTTCCTCTCTTGGTCGGTTTGCTAAGAAAAATATCAAATGGGTTGTGGGTTTATTGGCTTGCAAGACATAAATGCTGTTGGAGAAGTTCTCAGCGTACCAATAGTGTTGAAGCCAGTCATACGTTGAATTTTCTCGAAAACTATAATACTCGTACTGATTTGTTTTTCTAAAACTTGCCCCGGAACCATTGTACAGTGTAAAATAATTTTCAGCTGTAGGCCGGCTGTTTAAGATATAAGCCAGAATGAGTTCAACATCTAACGATAGATGGAATACGTTCAGCTCCTGTGATATAACTAGGAAACAATAACCTTAGTTCAATAAACACAGAACCCAAAGAATCCTGCAAATGGATTTAAAAAAACACCATCTTCCTTAGCAGGTATCATTACCGGGCATAACATGCTGAACTACAATGCAAGAACACGGACGACCCATGCAGGGGTTGTGGTGACGGAAAAGTAGAAAAAGACACTGCACAATTTCTCTGCCACTGTCCAGCACTCAACCAAATAAGATTTAAGATGATAGGAAGACACTTCCTCCAGGATTTAGAAGAACTCTCCGACAAATCTGCGTTAAACATACACAGATTTATCAGCGCCTCGATCTGGCTTAGTAGAGCATAGGCTTATGGTTCCTAGTAAAGGGGCTGCAAGCACTAGGATATCATAATGGGTCTACATTGACCTAAGTGTGACGGGGAAACGACTTCCTTATAATGCCATGATCTGCTTTGTAATTTCCTGGTCTCTTTTCCGTAGAGCCAACCTAAACGTTTATTGGCAGCACCGCCTCTTGATAGATAAAAACAATTTATTGAGAAACATTCACAATCGGCCGTTCGAAGTCGGAAATAAGAACTGTAGGTCCCTTCCACTCGTAGTAAGAAAAATGTAATATCCACTAGCGAAAGGAAGTTTTTTGGAAGTCAGCCACCGAAGCTTGTTTGAGACAGTTGTTTCTTTTTTGCTGAGCCACTGCGTGTGATTTGGACTTCTAAGGCAGTGAGATGAGGGTTTTTAGTGTATCATTGCTAGAGTCAGTTCATGAGTCACTTTTTTCTTTGAAGCTGTATGCTCCTTTCACATGAGCCTTGTTAATTTGGTAGCAGCTTTTTTGGATTCTAAAACAAAATTCTATCTAAATAAATAAAAGATGAACACCACCGTTTTGTCTTGATGAAGTAGATACTGTTGCTGTCATCTTGTCTAAGTTTTATAAAAGCCGACAAAAACTTTGCTATTTGCTTAGTAACTAAGGCTTTACAAGGGTACAATAAATATTTTTACCCAGTCTTCATGGAAGCCGCAATTTTTCCAGTTTCAATGGTTTAGTCCTTAGATTGTATAAGTAAAGTAAGTTAGGTTACGTCGAAAGACATAGAATAAGTATTAAGTTTGACTTAAGGCGCCCGTGTAGGGCCAGTAAGTTAGAATAGCATAGTTAAGTTAATTAAGCTAGTTTTAAGCGTTTTTTGTCTAGCATGTAAAAGTTAATGAATTAATAATAATACAAATGCATTTAAAACGAAACGAAACGAATCTATTAGCATTATTTAATGTCAGTTTAGGTCTAAATGACAAACTTTCTGAACAACTTTGAAAAAATATCTTCTACTTCATTGTTCTATCTTGCCTAGGTCGTTCTACATTTTTTAGGTAAAACTAAAAACAAAATCTAACCTTCGACTAGAATTTGACCAAATCATACGACTATTTTTCTTTCGACCTAGAAAGATGCATCACTGCTTGATGCGTTTTGAACTTCGTAAAACGGCTACGTAATGGTCTAGTTATGTATGTAAAACAGACACAGATGATAAGTGATGTGAAACTGGGAAAATTATTTCCAAATGCTTCTTTTAAACAATTAAATATTGAATTTTGATAAACAACGAGCTTTTCTCATCAAAGTCCTAATAGAACAACGGATCTGGTTATTTGAATTCTACATACCTCCACCTATAGCAATACAATAAATTGAATCTGTTACTGTAAAAGTATGAGTATTCCGACTTATTTTACGGTATTTTTATAGCATGTATTCTTGTATGAATACTTGACTGACTTTTATTACCTAAACGGCTACGTTAAGTACCATGATGCACGAAGACTAAGATAATTTCTTTTATCATTGCTGGTGAAGCAAAAGTCATAAAAAGGAGTCTATTTGTCTGCCCACCTAGAAAAAAATGAGAATTTTATTAAAATTTTGTGTAGAAATATGATTTATAGTTAAAGTTAAGATCAAATCGAAAACATAAGAGCTATGAGGTGAATATTAATGCAGTTTGAAGGCCAAGACGTGGTGAATTTTTTTTTTTTTTTAAATCATATCCGCCTAGAAGCCATTGAAACGATGAACGTTTGCGACTTAAATTGTACACGTCCTGAAAGTATGCTACAGTATGATTTATTTCGAAATACATTTTAGACATCAAAATGTGATGAACCATAACAAGATCCATATGAAGCATTTCTAGGAATTTGTGAGTTTATGTAATGTATCTCAAGTACGAAAAGATGCTATTAGTCTTCAACAGTTGTTCGTCTCGGCCTCTGAAGTTAATGTTTTGGGACAGACTTCAAAACCTCAAAACGTGAAAACAACACTCAAGACTTGATTAAACTTGTTGTGTACAGGAAGGAGAAGAAGCTGCGACAATGAAAAGATTTTTTAGCCCTCAAAACCCGAAATTTACATATCAGGATAAATGGCAACCCTAAACTCGATCAACTTCATGGAACCAGATTTTGCTATTTGGATGTGTCACGGGCTGTGCAGTGACATCGACTCAGTTAAATGAGTAAAGGCTAGCTTAAGATCGAGCTAGCTGAATACGCTTGTTTGTTGAGGCCCAGGTCCACCCGAACTGTAGCGCCACCTTAAGTAAGGATGTGTTGTGACGCGAAATAAATGCATCATCTCTTTGAAAACTATAATTTGCATGTCCATTTGAAGCTGTAGTTCAGGAAGTGAATTGTTTTTTTTTTTGCATTGCAGTTAACTATGTTCCATTTAGTCGCAGACTGATCCTTTCTAGACAGTATATTTCAGAACATTTTGCTTACACCAGAATTGATTTAAAGCTTGCCTAAGAGCTACTTAAATCGATAGCTTTTGACTGCCGTGTTATTCGGTGGTCAACGTCCTTAGGTGGAACGACCAACTTGCCAGAAATGTAAATATGCTTCTTCCCACTTGCAGGTTGCTACTCAAAACGAACGCAATCGACATCACCAATCGTAGGTGGACGGATGACTCCACCTGCCTCATTACCAAACAAATCTGGCCTTAGCTGGATCACAAACGCTCTTAATGCCTAATTAGACTGAATAGGCAGCTTATAAGTACCTTAATGAGGGTTATAAAAGGACACTGCACCATTGGCAGGCTAGGCTTATTCTATAATGATTTTTGCAGAAGCTGTATATACGATGTCGAGGAAGAGAGGTCCTCCACTCTCAATATATGTGTCCAGCCCTCCCAGTCTTGAAGAAAAGAGTACTTAGGAGCAAGTTTCTTCCATAGTTTAAACGAACTGGCTTACACCAGCATAAGTAGCCACCAGCGCTTCATAGTAAGCTCCGGCGGGTTCTTCGGAGAGCTTTTCTGGAAGAAATCACAGATTCATGTGGTATCACAAATGACTTTCTTTGGTCTAAGTGTGTCTGCAAATGCCACTCTAACCTTACCTAATCTAGCTAGGCAGGCTTTCAGCTGAACGACGGACGGCACCAAAAAAAGGGATATTGGCTCGAGGTAATTACTTAGTGGGAACGGCATTTTATCATTAACTAATTTTTGGAAAGTCGTGGCTCTCCTTAAGTTAAGAGCACAGATTGAAGAGGAATTTGAAAAGAGACAATAGAGAGATATCGATGCCGATGGACGAGGGATAAGAAAATTCACATTTTTAGGAATGGGACGAACGAAAAAGCTTGAATATTCACCATCTTCAGCAGATTTGTGAATATTGAATTCCCCTGCAACTGTATGACTAAAAAAGTGGAGTGGAGTGGAACGTATTGAACAGCTAAAATAAAATATGTATTCGAAAAAGTAATACAAAAAATCCATAGAAAATGTTCTTGAAAGAGCATGGTGCCATTGCTAGAATCTGGCATTCATGTGTACTTGCCTTTGCCCTTCTGCTATTTTGATATTGCATATGGTGTGCTTGGGTTCCATATTATAACCGCACCACAAACTTCAGGATCTTCATTAAACTGATGCTTACCTGCATTAAGTAGATGCTGACCTGATTTGTGTAAGAAGATGTTCAGCTATCTTAACAAACAAAAGATCTCAGTGAAAATCATTCAGGCATGTATTCTTATAACCCTGTGCTCTATTTTTCTAATGAAGCAACTTCTTGACATTAAATGAAAGCTATTTCCATCAATAGCCATTGTGCTAATGTCTGAACAAAGGAAACAAACACTGATTAAAAGGATTTCTTTTGTTAAAGACCTAAAATAATATTTCCTTCAAATTAATATGCGGTAAACGTGTTCTATTGTCTATCGTTGCTACCTTATTTAGATACTTTGTCTCTCTGGCCATCTAATACATTCTGATTTCAACTTTGTTTTGTTTTTCTACAATATAAAGCAAGACCTGTTGGTTTCTTTGGAAATAAAATTCAATAGCCTACTCGTTCAATGGGGATACGGATGCAAACTTAGAAGGAAACACATCTTTATGTACCAGACTCATTTATTACTTATTGTTCTTCGAGCCTTTTGATTTATTTTTATAGAATGTTCAAGTTTAAAAACTCGATGTGGTCTCCTACTTGATTCATCTGCTGTATCATATTTCAAAATAATGAGGGGAAAGTCATTAAATCCATAGTTCCACGTAACTAAAAGTGGAGACGCCAGCCTAAAAAAGTTAAAAGCCTAGCCGCAGGCAACAGACCAAATCGAAGATAGACCAAACCTTCACACTGCGACAAATCCTGAAAAATACCAACGAGTTCCAAGTCGACAGACACTATATTTAACAAATCCATCCAGCTGCTGGGCTGCAAAGATGATACCGACATCAAAGCCCGTTCCCGTTTCCATTGAAGAACAAGCCAAACGAGTTGGTCGTATGATGAATGAGAATAGAATAAAGTACATGCTGTCGTCCAAAAACTGATCCGTCGAACACCGTCTAGGACAGCGCTTGACAATTGACAGCTACAATTTTGATATATGTAGTTAAGAAGTTCATTTACCTCGGGGCAAATATTAACTTCACAATGGGCACCCTGGTGAAGATTTGACGATGGTTAACCTTAGGCAACCACTGCTACTTCGGTTTTTCCAAACAGCAAGGACCCTCACTTTGATCTTGACAATCTTGCTTAATGCTGAACAATAGGTTAGACAGAGGAGCAGATTTGGATTCTACATCGAATGTTGGTCCTGTCTGCGAGGAGGATGAATGGAGGAGAAGATATAACCGCGAATTTTACAAGCTGTATAAAGATGTGGATGTAGTCCGGAAATTGAAAATCGACCGCACTGGCTCGGCCACATCGAGGGAGTGGACGAGAACGCTCCAGCTTAGAAGGTTTTCGAATCATAGCCAGCTGGAAAGGGAGACTGAACCTCCTATTTAAAGATCACGCAATCGAGGACACTAGAAATCTTGGTCTTGTGAACTGGACGCGTTCCCAGAACCATGAAAGATTGAAAGCGGCATCAGGCTCAAAGTTTTGAAGAGTCGCTGGCTTCATAAGTTAGTGAGTATTGATAGTTCTGCCGTCATTGGTAGCCACAAAGCCGCAAGGGTCCACATCCCACTTTGAGCAGTTAAAGCACAAATCCAGTCATACTTCCTGCAGAGGGCCAATCGCCAATGGAGGGAGTCAACCACCTGTGCCATATAAAGACAGATATGGTCGACCTACGATAAGAGTAGAACTAAAGACCTACTAAACAGAACCCACCCAAATATCGTCAGAATCGCGACAATAATCATGAGGCACTGGCGAATTGGTGTCCCATGGTATCCCATACCCAACCCCCGCTGCTGAAGTTGCGGGATCGAAAATCGAAGGAAACTCTCTTCGATTTCCTCTGCAAATGTCCGGCACTAGCAAGAGCCAGACTACGGGTACTAAACCAACCATTCTTCGACGACCCTAACGAATTCTCGGGTAAAGGGATACGAGATCTAATCCGTTTTCTTACCTCCACAGGCCGAATCTAGAAACATATGCACGCATAACTTGAATATGTAGGTTAGTACCAACATATTTTCATTTTTTATTTGTGGCTGTCAGTCGCCGAGCATGCAATCTCATATTAAGCAATTAAGGAAAAAAAGAAGGAAAACGTCACTGCTAAAGAAAATAAAAAATAAAATTTCTCCACTGATTTATTTAAGCACAAACAAAGTATTTTTGTCTAATTTTAAAATTAATATCTTGCACACTTGAATTAGACATCGGTCAATTTATTTTTGCTAAGCATGCAACTAAACAGTAGTGGAAAACGGTAGGAAAGTGGAGAAAATCACTTTTAAGTGTTGTTATGCAACGCCTATTTAATATCCAATTTGCAAACTATCTTTTTTTTTCTCTCTCGTCGTTGAGATTGAAGATGTCTAATACATCATTATTCACTGAAGACGAACTTATTGATTTCACTGACACATTTGGTTATTCGATATTTCATGTGTGTGGCATCCCATGAATACAAGTCCACCATCAACTGCATGATATAGTAATTATTTCAAATTTAAATTAATGATAACAGAAAATATTGAAATATGAAAACATTAAAGCTAATAAGTGTGATGGTGAATGATTTATTTAATCGTTAATGGAAATTTAGAAAGTAATTTGATATTTTTTTAAAACTAATTCAATTCAATTAATAATGGAAGAGAGTAGCTGGAGATTTCCAGAACTCATTGTTATCTAGAACATGTCCTTTGATAAATTGTCTTTCAACATGACATCGAATTTTTAAATTCTGTTTGAAGTTTTACATTGAAAAGTTTAGACAGTTTGTCTTAAATATTTACATTCACAATTTCGTTGACCATTTGTAAAATTTCAAGCTTAAGGACGATTGGCAATGGAATGGAATTTTCTGGTTGTTTAAAAGAAAAATGATAATTATGGAAACATGAATGAAATGAAATGAAAAAATGAAAATAAAAACAAAGAAGATCTTTCGACACTAGCCGCAAGAGATATGTGGATTTCATGTGTATGTGACTTTAAACGCATTGAGTGCAAAAACATTTTTAACGGTTTGGTCGCTCCAGGCGAAGTCTTTTTTTTTTCATCCGAGCTGAATACTAGGTGTTGCACGAAACTGAGTGACGCGACATGTGCGGAATTATAGGTGTCGCACGAAAATGTGGGGCATAGCATTCGATGTGTTAAACAATATTAAGGCACTTCAAAATGGCGGATCGAAAACCGAGTTTATGATAATAAGATACCTTTAAATTAGTAAACATTTTCAATTTCAAAGAAATCCGGAGGAATTCGAACGTAATTCAAGATGGTGGAATCAAAATGGAGGTCTATTTTTTTTAACAAAAGGAAACTTATGATTATATAAGTATGTATTGTTATGCCGGTAAAAATAGGAATAGAACAGCTGGTACAACAGGAGCACTTCGATCGAGTCCGTCGGAAACTTTCAACGTGCTTTTTAACATACTGCACCTGGACCTGCACATCAAATACATAATTTTGTGCAATCAAACTCAGAGAATCTGGGTTGTGATCCGCGAAGCCACATGGTCACGGCAGTGCTCTCGATCTGCAGACTAGAACTTTGGCCTCGACCACAACTAACTACACTATACCTTAACTCAAATTTAAAAATGACATTCAAGTCAATGTTCCGGACAGGATGGATTCGAAAAATAGCTCATTTCTATCGAAATATCAAGTACCGATCTTTACCGATGGCTCCCAGAGGGTATGTGACGTTGGAATAGGTGTCTTCTCAGCGAAACTAAACTTATCCAACTACTACCGCGATCCAGAATCTTGGAGTGTAGGTATTCCAGGCGGAGGTACTAGTGGTTAGAGAAGCCTGCCACATACTAAGTATCAGCTGAACAAGTTCTATCTATCACATCGAAGAATGCGTTCACATTGACGTATACAACAGAGAGAGTCGACCCAATTAATACATTGTTATCGAACAGCAAATTGAATTATCCCCCACAAAAATGTTCCTTTGAGAGCCGTCAAAGGGCCCGATGTTAAAGAATTTGGCTCCTTTTTGCATGGTGGATACGTCGAATGTAGACCTTCAGTGTGCGTCGAAACAGCGGAGGCACGAATTCTATGGGTTTGACCTTTAATAGAACGGAATGTGTTTGCATGTAATGCGTCTCATACTCTGCATTATTTTTTTATAAAATTCACTAGCAATCCAGGTCTTATGGATACCCTCATGATGCTATTGACACAGCGTTAGTATTGATGAAGTCGTTTTGAAACTCAGATTAGATATTTAGTTTCAGTCTTTGCTCCGAGGGTGGTGTCCAGAATAACTGGGGAGAATTATTGGTATTGTTGCCATTGCTTATAATTCACAGTATTTCTTTCAAACTTTCTGATGTCATTATCTCTATTTAGTACGAGCAACACTTCAAGTCATATGACCACCCTACTACTACGGTCATGCTTATGCAGTTGAGTTGACATCAGATTTGTTCACGGTTGATCAATTTTCTTGACTGAACCTGGAGCTTTCAGCGTTTTAGGTTAGATATTTGGCCGGTCGCTAGTATACACACAAAATCTTAAATTAACTTTCAATACAACAAGCAACACAAGTTCGAAAGGGCTGTTCTGGTGACGATGGAGGGCAGTTGATTTTAGTAAATCTGGTTGTTAAACGGTCGCCAAATATGTCTCACTTACCTAGAGTGTATGGTTCTCTTACCTTGCATGAAACTACAGCTCCGGATTATTTTTAACCGCCAGTCACAGGAAGTTGTTAACCCCTACAAGAAATTGGGTTGGAATGTCTCTCGCTATTTCTAAAAGTTCAACAAACCATGCTCTCGATCTTAAACAACCAACATCCGGATATAGAGAAACCGTCAGTGACACTACTCATTGTCACCACCTACTTGGGATCATTGCTCCACTGCCGCAAGTTCACTGTTACTTTTGTTCACACACATTCCACCCTCCACAAGTCTCACACATCACATCTCTCACCACATACAAACAATATACGCGTATGCTAAGTCCACTCCTGCCATCACTTCCAATTGCATAGGTTCGTGCAAAAACTGTTTTCTTTTTAGCCTGAGCCTCCAACGATACACTCTATGCGCCGAGGTCTAATTACATTGACCAATTTCTAAAAAAAAGTTTTGCTTTCATGATTCCTAAAGTGAATCTCATGTGCTCTCCATATCGTCACCCATTGCACACGGGGTATCGAATTGCAACGCCAATCAAGACTTAAGATACATGGATGGCTGGCTGAGAATGAATGCAGGCTTAGACATACATCCGTCCGCCTCATTGATGCTCGGATTTACTATAAACATTTTGCGTGCAAAAAAAAAAGTTTAAATCTGTGCAGCCAGCCCTCCTGTTGCAGCTTGCAATTAAACGTATCTGTAGCAAGTAGTGGGGGCTTGTGTGCAGCCAGTTGTGGAGACACAATAAAACTACGATACGCTTATAACCAAGTAATTAGTCGATATAATATTCTCTTCTAAGACGAAGGCCTTTTGACACTAACTATCGGGATAAAGGTGCAACCAGACGCCATTTTAGTGATTAATTCCGAATATCCTTGCATACATTTTTTTTTTCGGTTTTCTATCGAAATGACAAACTTTTTGAGGTTCACAGTGATATTGTGTGTAGTGGCAGCATATAGTGAAACGATAGTGGGTGCAGCAATGCACACCGACGACCACACCAGTGACCGTGTAAACTCAGTCCTTGTGGACAAAATGTCATGGAGTTGCGCGAATAATGCGAGTTGTCTGTACTCAGTGGCTAATAGGGTTTTAAATTCGTACAAGCGCGGTGAAGTGGTTAATTTTGGAATTTTTGACATCGAAAAGCTTCCGGATACAAAGCGGTCCTCAAGTGCTGGAAGATCCTCGGGATTTTTGGACTTTCTTAGCGGCAATGCCATTCGAGTGCCCATTGGACCGATGGTTTTTAGTGTTGAACAAGCCTCGGATGATGAGAACTACATTGAGATTGCACTTCTCAAGAAGTCTTCCAATCAGGGTGAGTAGCAAAGAAAATTCAACGATACGGATGTTTAAACCACTTTTTTCGTAAAGGCCGGCGGCAAGGCGGTGGAAGCGGTGGAGGCGGTGGAGATGGTCATGGTCATAAGATAGGACACAAACACGGGCATAAGGATAAAAAGCAGTTTCAAATGTTTGTACCAATGTATTTGGCTGCAACCACATTTGGTTGGACGATGCTGGCTATAAAAACAGTGGGAATGCTTACCCTGAAGGCACTGGCCATCTCCAAGTTGGCATTCATCGTTGCTGGGTTGATCATTATCAAGAAACTCATGGACAATGCTTCAGAAAAGTGGGTTACCTACCCCTCGACTAATCTTTGTACTTTCTAATGAATTCTGTCTACAGATTAATGTATCCCCACTATCCGGAACCGCAACCCTTCGTGATGCCCTACAATATGGAATACGGAATGCATGCGATACAAGCTCCCGAAATGGGAACCGGTGAAATGTATCCACTACATCTTGCAGCCGCCGCTGCAGCAGCTGCAACAGGTCCTCATCCACACCAGGGACTAGAAAACGTAGGATCAGAAAGTAATTTACATCAGGTGGTGGATGTGCATAATGGAACGCAAATTCTAGCTGGCTTAGCGAAACAAATCGGCCAACAACAGAAGATAAAACGAGATGACACTTGGATGGGTAAGTTTTTCAACAGATTTACCCTCGAAAGTAGGACGTATCCTTAACACAAAAAAAAAAACTTTTCCTTGGGTAGCCTTCAAAAGATAAAATCAATTTTGTAGATTTTTGAGAGCACCACAAAAACTCACAAGAAAGGTTAAGTTCTTTGTATCGTAGGCGAAACTTTCTTTTACAGATTATTTGCTGAGGGAAAAATATTAGCAAAGTTTTAAGTAAGCGTGACAGATAAATACATTAAATCAGCTCTTGAAATGGAACCTTACTAATTTATTTGTTACGACTACATCCGTGTTGGAGTTTTCCCCAAATGTTAATAGGGCAATGAATTAAGATATAATGACTTTTCGATAGAAGATTTAACACTCGATTAGTGGCGCACCATTTAACTAAAGTATCCCCTAATCTGATTGTTTAAAGTTTTCAAATTTATTTAACAATGAAAGATGTTTGCTTACCTGTAGGATAGACAAAGACAGATAGAATTCAAAGACAGTTATTGTTGTATGTATTACAGAACTTTGAAGTTGCCATTAGCGATGACTTTCAATGCTCTGATCTACACTTTTTCCAAGTTTTTAAATGTGGTTTTTGAAGCACTACGTCATGACGCAAAAATGCGTCCATTATTTTCGTCCTAGACCATCTTACCGCCATTGCATTGCCACCGTCTGTCTACATTCCATTTTGCCTGACAACCAAGCATAACATTTTTCGAAGTACATATTTCCTTTTCATTTTAAAATCATGTCAAATGTCAAGACAACTTGATTGACATTCTCAAGTACTTCGACTTCGTTAAGTTGTCAATTGATCGCTTGATTTAGCAATGATTTTGTTCCCGGAACAGCCGGTAAAGGGGCTATCAAATCGGCAAACGTTCCATAAGTTGGGCATGATTTTGCTGTCGTGATTTTATATTCTTTGATATATTCCTGTTATGTGTGCGAAATAATCAGCAACTATCATGAAGGATCCCACAACGAGGGACACAATGGATCCATAAAAAACCAAGCTTTACATCAAGCTGCCACCCTTCTTACCTGACCTAACCTAACCTTACCCTTTCATCACCAGCTTAAAAGCTATCAAGGTGTATTGTCCGCTCCTTACATATGTACAAAGATCCTGAAAAAATATAAAAATGTTGTCTTATATCACCAGCTTTAACTCCTTTCTCTTTTAACTCCTGTCGAAGGTCATAAACCGCTGCTGCTCTAGCGCTTTGATATAAATATGGTTGCACTTCCTATCCATATCATGCGGTTCTTGTTGGGACACCATTTTTAATACAAAAGTTGGAATCGACATTTGATTTATAATGAAAAGTTGAAACATTCAGGATCGCTGAGGATTTTCAGCGGTTAAAGAGCACTTTGTATAACTTACTATATTCCGTGTTTAAAATGTATTTTTGCACTCAAAATTGCTTATTCAGTATCAAGATACAAGCTACTGCCTCGTATGTAACTTAATTTTACAATTACATAGTCAATCTCATGGGACCTACACTTTAATTAGTTATTTGCTTTCCACAATTAGACTACTTGCAATGTGAGATATGTATCTTTTATCTTCACTTCATCTTTACTCAAGAATGCTCTACTGCCTTTTCTCATGTTCACACATTCGAGATATTTTCTTTGTAACTTCTTTTTATCTTTCAGATAATTACATCAACTAAGCGCCTATAAAATCTTTTCGATTCCTTAATCGAAAAGTTAATGTAATCCACTTTAATGATCCTTTTAAAACACCCAGTGGAACTTAGAAATACATTATTTTTTCCCATTAAAAATCATATAACTATTGGTAGAACCAAAGAGAAAGCTTCACCGGACAATTCTAAATTCCTTAAAGATTTCAAATTAATAGTGATGTTCTTCCACATTGGATCTTAAACCGCAAACGAAACTGGCGCTGGTGTCTAGCGTGCGAACTTCAAATTAACAGTCCCTCTTGGCTGATAAACTTCTGTTCTTTAGTCAGAGGTAAATACAAGCGAGTTAGTCATCAGAGAATGCACGGAACCTCAGTAGAGAATACAGATTGCCATCAGCATTAGCTATAACCTTAATATACTTTCTCGCCGGACACTGCTCACTCAACTTCCATCTCAACAAGTTCGGCATAGGTCTCACGGACAAGTGCCAACTCTGCTTGGAAGATCAAGTACCAGAGCACATTTTGTGTGAATGTCTTTCCATCGCTCGTAGCAAGCAAAAACACTTTAAAAGGGAGTTCATCTCCTCAGAAGTTTTTAACCACTTATATGCTAGAACAATCCTGAAGTTCCTGAATGAATTCGATCTTTTTATGTATTGTCCAGTTGCTAGACATAAAATTTCTTTTACTTCTTCGTATATTATTTTTCGGAATGTCAATGTAGTGTTGTATTGGGTATTTCTACCTAAGGTAGTATTAAAGACGTCTAGGGGCACTCTTCAACAGACCTATCCAGGAGGTCGTAGAAAAATAATTTAGTTATGGCGCCTTTCTTCTCCTTTGAGGCTAAGTCTATCTCTAATGGCATTCAGTTTTCTTCATTCATTCTATACTTTGAGCCCTAAGAAAGACTCCGCAACACTTTTCTTTTTTAAGATCTTGTGGTCATTTATTGTACACGAAATGCCCTCAAGACCAAGATCTGAGACACATATTCCATCTAATCTGCAATTTGTGGATAAGGGTAGTAGAAGTTAGCTCCTGATTCATGGGTTTCGCTGGTGCCCTTTAAGCACAAAGATTTTTTTTTTGTCATACTTGCACTCAGTTAAGGTTCTTAATTTTGAAATGTAGTTACAAAATTTTTGTCTATAATCTTCCAATGTCCTTTTCTTATTCTTGAGCGAAAGCAATGAAAGTGAGCTAAGAGTTCTATTAGTATTCGTTCCTTGGATGCATTGGTGAGGCGAGATGACAAATCTTGTTAACTTTGATCATGTCTTCTTCCAGTTTCTTTCAGTTAAATGTCTGGCATCAAGCCTAAGTAGGTACTCGAGATATTTATATTGTTGAAAGCCAATCAAAACTCAAATTACATAACTTAAAGTTTAATTTTCTTTTATTTCAGGTGCAGCGAAACCGTTCTTATACAACTACTTACCATCACGACCCACGTATAATGTTAGACAATAACGGACAACCATCAGAATCAACCTAAAGTCATTTAAGTCACACAATGCCAGTGTGAATTAGCACTGTAACAACGTAAACTATTTATTTATTTTATTTTTATTAATTTATTATTTTATTTATTGAATAAATTAAAAACTTGAAGAGATGTAACATTACAATAGTCAATAGGAAATTTAATAAATAATAAAAAAAATAAATTAATAAATAATAATATTGCAATTAAAAATACTTCAACAATTATTTAAAAAAAATATTTCAAGAAACAAACAGGAAGTTTACATTTACACTATAAGTACTTGTATCACAGTGGTATTGGTAGAAAAGATAACAAGATTTTGAAACGTAAAAACACAATAACAAATATGTATAAATAAAAATAAATACTTCAGCCTCAATAAATCTACATTACATCAACGTTAACAAACATAAGCAGACAGGCTTAAAACGAAACTGGTTGGTGCGCTGAGAAGGCCATTTGATGAACATCCAATATCTTGGCGGGCACTTCGGCAAATCCATCAATAAAACCTTCCAAAGCCCGTCCCCATCCTGAGTTGTAAGTGTCATGATGCGGCTCCGCATAGGCTACATGCTTTTTGGCCAATAACTTCTTGAGGGCAATGATGACCGCAAGAAGCAGAGCAATCTTTGACACAATCAGCGCCTTTCCGGTAAGAAGGATCAACCCCTTGATAAATATCGCACCAATGATGCCCACTTTCGTTGCAACCACTGCTATAAGGGCGCCCATATTTTTCATTTTACCCCGACCTTCTGCAAATACTTCCGTTGGACTCACAGAAAGGCCAAAGTTAAGGTTTCCCTTCGGTTCAGTTGTTACCGTGAATTCAGCATTATTCGTTACCTTATAGCGCAATGTTCGACTGCGAATGAACCGCCAAATTTTTCCCGCCACCAAAAGGCCAAGGGTCTCGTCATCCGCGTGCAAGGAACGAGCCAACAACATATTTTCATCCGGATCATCGGGGATATTAACTCCACTGAAAAGAAATTTATTTATTTTCTGAATAAAAAAAAAAGGTCCTTGTGACCTTACCGATTTTCTGTGACCTTGACATTGTCATTTACATCAATCGACGATTTCTTGAATATTCGATTCATAAAGACGATCACTTTCAGCATCATGCACGAGTGGTTGTCCCTTTGACTACATTTTGTGTTAAGTTTTCTCAGAAATCCTTCCTCCAATTGATTACGATTGACTGCGTGGATCTGAAATTGCAGCCGAAGGCAATAAAGCAAACGTTTTGAGATTCCAATAAAAAAAAAATTCAATAAAAAACTGAATTTCGAGGACATGTAGCCGTACTTGTCGAATTACACACACACCAATATGGGTGTGGTTTCATTACGAAGATGTGTACATTCTGTCTTGTTTAGATTGTTCAAGGACTCTTTCGATGCTGGGACATATGGTGCGAAATATATATTTTCAACCATGGAAATGGTTTCGTATTATTTTTGTTATCCTTTCCGAAATTGATTTATTTTGGGGGAAACTTGTACTGCAGATGGTCTCGTAAATTCGCGCAATTCTTGAAGTCAATTAAGGAGATGGGTATATCCTGTTTAAGTGTCGCACAAAATGCGAAATTGTTTTAGAAGTATTTTTTTTTAGAAGATTTATGAGACATAGGCAGCGTTCAAATTCATAAAATTACTTAAAATTAGTATGAAGGCTGTCTTCAGGGACGGCAATAAAAGTACTCTTGGATCTATAGGAACGTCAATAGATGTCCATTGATATACCTATCCAACGGTGGCTTTTAAGCAATTTTATAACTTTTACTAAGAGAAGACACCTGAACCTGTATTTACCAACAATTACGCACTTTCAAATCTAAGCGGTGAACTACTGCATAGTAGGTAGGAGGTAAAAAGGGTGAAAAAAGGCAAGGAGACTTACAGAGCCTATTTTATTTTTTCAACAGAAGCCTTCAAATAGAATGAAAGATGATGGTTGGTGTTTCAATCAGGCCAAATTCGGAATTGAATATGGAGTCAGTGGTTCGAAGTTGGAAGATATGGTGACTGATGAATCCTTTATAATCCACGGATGACAATGGAATGACTTTTTCCATTATTTCGTGTTGTATGCATAAATAAAAGCGACTTTCCTGTTGACCCCCAATGGTCAGTGGATTAGTAAGCTTTTCATCACAGATTGAAATGTCAGAGGTTTGTCGGTGCCTTTCATGGTGATGAAACTGAAGAATTCATTGTTTTGATGGGATTTGAACTTAAAGATCATCATGGCCAACTAGAATATTGGTGCAATTCCGGACTTTATCTACTTGGGCTTTACCACAAACTCTGATAATAACATTACTGTAGCATTCAGTTGTTCAAAAAGGAACAGAAGAGGGCCTTGCATGACCCTTCACATCACATTCATCATTGGCAAAACTTATTACAAAAGATGCTTGGTGAGGAGAACAGCTTCAACAGTCAGCAAATGTAACACGCATCTGGACACACATCTGGACCAGGACATTGAGGATTCAATCGCACAATCTGAAAGTTTTGGTAGTTAGTGTATCGATTATGGAGCTTCAATCGATTCCATCCGAGGATGAGCCAAGTAATTTCTGCGGCAAATACTGCAAGTAAAGGAATGGAAAGATTGCTGAAATTACTCTGAGAAAGGCAGATAGATAGATTCACAAATTTAATCATGATATGGATGCAAAAATGTCACAGGGAATAAAACTTCCTGAAATGTTGTTTAGCGAAATGGTGGATGTCCTCTCACAGACACCTAAGAAGATCTTAACTCCGATAAATCCGGTCTCATCCTAAGAGACACACATGGACTTTATTGAAGGAGAAGAAGTGAAATGTAAAATTAAGACAGCACAGTGATTAAATGCGAGCTAAGATAGCAATGAAGAACCAAAGCCGTCTGTCGATCCTTCAAGAAGGCTTTGTATAAGACGCCCACAATCCCGACTTAGTTCTAAAGTTTTTTTATTTTTTTTTTCACCCCAGAGCACTCAGAAACAAAAACGGGTTTAGGTTACCAGCTAGCAAAGGAAGGACAATCACATAGAAAGTGTTCCGCAGTATCGTCGCCCTCTCCACAAACTTCACAGAAAGTGGTGTCACTCAAACCTACTTAAAACGTTCAGATGTTTGGCAAAGGTCTAGTGCTCCGTTATAACGCCAATAAAATGTCTGCAGTCTTTTCTGTTGAGAGGCAGTAGGAATGCCGCAGACTTCATAAAGACGTCGGGAAGTATCCGTTCAGTCTGCCTCTATCCTAGAGAGTCGTGTTACACACAGTTTCGTTTGCTAGAAAATCAGCAATCGATAGAAGTCCTAACCAAAGATATGGCCAAACCCAACGTTGGTTCAGTTCCAACTTTTCATCCCATTTGAATTGACGCAGAATGTTTCAAGCTTTCCGTTTCCGTTCTAGTATTTCATTTTTATTTTACCAAAATTGAAGGAAGGCAAAGGATCATGGTTTGTTTCGATATAAAGATATCGTGGGTATGTATCATAATTGAGCTGTCCGACCTCATAAAGATGACGAATTCCTGTAAACCAGAATTGTTTTTTCCAAACCGAACTGGAGTTTCTGGACTATATCGCTATCCGGCTTAATTTGAAAATCACAGAATACCACTGGAAAAATCTACGGCAAATTGTTGATTCATAAATTAAAGAAATGAAATGTAATTGCTTTGGTCAGATGTATAAGGTCAAATAAATAAGTAAACCTCTTGAGAATAAGATACTATTTTACAGGAATTCTTGATGCATACGAATGATGTTAATGAATTACTTTTTACAAATTTCTTCTTTCTTTTTCTCTTTCCAGCAAAGGAAAGTTAACGGTAGAAAAAACAACAAATTGAAATACAAGAATAATGGATGAAGAACTTCTGGCAAAGACCTTGTACGAGTAGATTTTGATGTGAAAAATAACGAATTACTTTGGTGGAACGTCTTGAAGGTTAGTTTTTTTTTTTTTTTTATCGCAAGAAGGAGAACGGTGAGCCCTTAAAGTTAAAAAAGTATCTCAGTTAGGCTGATTTCTAGGCCAGCAGCGGTACAAACATTTTGAAATTTGAATGCTTTTCATGGTCAAATGAAATAAAGACTCACTTAGAATTCTCCTCAAGTATTTAAAAATTGTAGACTCTTGTAAGTTATAATTAAAGAGATAGTTGCCACGAAATACTGTAGACATTAAGAGGGCTTCAGACAAAAGCCATTACAAACCCAAAAACTAATTAGGTCGAGAACATTAGCATCTCAACTGACTTGCATTCCATCTTGGAGCCATTCGTATACCAAATGGCGCAATTTTCTAATTATGCTTACATGTTTCCCAGCCCCGAAGAATCAGTATTGAATCATTGGATTAAGAATGTTTATCATTTAGAAACCGCGATAGTCGTTGCTAAATGGTTAGTACATTGCTAAGTGAGGTGATATTGGTTGAAGCTCCACCTCTCGGCGGGAAATGGCAAACCTCCGAGTGTATAAGTGTCATTGATCCACTGTTCGAAGTCGGCAATAAATACTCCAGGTCATGCGGTAAATGTAACATGCATAATTTGAGTGGTGCTACCCCTAAGCTCTCCTCGGGATGTAGCGCAAGCTATTTATACATACGTATTGGTATTTGTAATACAGAGGTTTTCTTTCAACGTAGAGTTGAGCAAACTAAGACGGCCTTTGTTGCTATGCGTAGGAGCAGTGTCATTCAAATGAACGATAAGTTGTTGTATGGTAAAGAAACCAGTAGAGGTTAATCACAGACAACCCGTCACATGCATTTTAGATAAACATTTTATTCGCTTTTTATTTGTCCACCTGATGTTCTTGGTCTAAGATTCCAATTGTTTTGGTGCATTCGACGGCAGGCATCATGTAACTCTGGTCAACTTACTCTTTAGAAAAAGATCGAAGAGCATCCTTTGAAAGTAAACACTGCCCACGTTGAACATTTGTTACATTCATTGTGTCCGTATTAATTTTACTCTTGAATAAAGGTTTCAAGGATAGCTGCTTTAGGTCCTCCAATGTAATCTAATGAAGGTTTACCACCTCAGTTCTCAGTCTTCTGTTAGGTGGACAAAACATTTGCAATACTAATGTCTGACAGCTTACTGTCTCTAGAGCTCGACATGGATACCAATGACATCGTGTTCAGTAAGAATGGCAGAAACAAGTGGTGCATCAGTTTTGCTATGTTTTGCCCAAAGTCTTATCGGAATTCTTATGAAAGGAAAAATATGTGAGTGATCCCCTTTCCATTTGTATGAAAAACATGACAAACAGAACATAAATGGTGCCGTTCCGACTCATTTCTTTCAGGATAAGGATCACCAACACCCGACCATAGACTTAGAAATGATTCTCATACCTGCCCGCCACTTATTTAACGTAAAGGAAACAGTGACAAAAAGGAACAAATACCATGTGAACATGTTAGCTACATGGGTATTAAACGCCTTGCACTAACTCCAACCTGTATATCCAAACAAGGCTCCCCAATAGAGATCAATAGTAAGTATGAAAAGATAGATGAAATTAGTTGTAGGGTACTGCATTTCTTCAGGCTAATACTATTCGATCAAAAAAACTTTTAAACCACAGAATCGTGCTCCAAGCGGAAAATCTAACCACTGTCTAGGCCTACCTTGGTTCACTCTTGATTATAATTCCAAGGCTTGAAATCGACAAGCCTTAGAGGGTAAAGTGGCAGTCAAAACCACCGCATATCAAATCTGATTACATAGTCTCGTAACAAACTTAGGCTACGGGGCTGAAAACACCAAGACCCGCCCTTTCGAGTCTTGTAATAAAGAGGTTTTTCTGATAGCAAAAACTCGAACAAACTGGCTGGGTAAAATCCGGTATTGGATGAACCAAAAATGTGTCACCCAATTCTTACTCCCGAGTTTCACCAACTTTTTTTTTTGTACAAATAGATGGCTACCGTAAGTTTCTGTAAGTTTATTATCAGTTTAGCTTTTCATTCGAAAAAGCACATAAGAAAAGGAGACACAAAACAATTATTTTCCACAACACTTTCCAAGAGCGGCCTTAAGCTAGAACAGCCGAATCCTGATTCGAGTGACGAAGTTGGTACCGATGCAAGGGAGCTTGGAATTGAATGCATGATCTTAGATCGTCAAAAAGAAAATCCATCAAATATGTCCTGATTGCACACACGAAAATTTAAAAACAAAAACATGCACCTTCATAAATCAATTTTTGTAGTCCTTGCTGACAAAAGATTGTCCGTTGCACTTTTATTTTCATTAACAATGTGGCATCACTTTTTTCTATAAAATAAATTATAAAACATTTATTACCGAATTGTCACTGGAATTAATCGAAGGACTCGCTTTTGCCACAAAAATATTTGTTATTACGATTGATATCCAAAATATTGTTATTATCTTCATTTTGTTTTTAGATGGTCCTGCTTTGTTTTCTATTTTTAAGGATCCCCTTAAATCTTCCTTATCACACTGGACACAAAAATTCACTTCACAAATGGGATATCCGCAAATAAATTGCTAACACTTCACTAGGTCGACCTCAATGTTAACGCAGTTACTGATGACATCGTCATGATATAAGAAAACCTAATGCGAACTCTGCGAATTGGTTTCAAGTTTATATTGACTCTTGACAACGGATACCAAGTGATTACATTCCACCCCAACTTTTGCTCTAGAGAAAACCAGACTCACATATCTGCTGTGTGTGATGATAAATCAGACATCGGATGAATTAATTTCATACTCGATTGGATGCAACAGAACACACTGCACGCAAAGAAGAGATCGAAGACTTGAAGCAACGAAAGAGAAGCTATCAATTCTTTGGAGGAGAAAATCTGTATTTGGGCTGAGAGAAAAAAACAGACGTGGATAGGATACACAGCTGTGTGTACATATCCCCAATGCAAGTGTTGGGTTCTCCCCCTCTAAGGAGAACCAGACAGACAAGTCTTACAATCCATCCATCCTTCGATGTCTTTCACACTTGAATCCCATCACGATATCACTTGAGATCCAAACAAGCTGTTGAGTGTTTCACTGGGGGTTTGGAGTAAAGTTTGTCATTGCAACTGAACCTGAACCTGAAATGGAGGCTATGTAGGTTACCAATGTCGATACCGCCGTGCATGGAGGGAAAATTGCAATCTGGTGTCACTTGGATTCAGATGTAAACAAAATATTTTGTGCGCTTTCTAATGGAGGTAAATCCAGTTTGGTTGATACACTTATTCGACATACACCAGGGGGATCGGGCGACTAAGTCGGAGATTTCTCGCATTGGAATGCGTCTGAATTGTTCAATTACACTTACCGCGTTCATGGTTTTGTTTGAATGCATAATGCAAGATGGTGGCTTACCCTAAGTGTGTTTGCAAATTGAATGTTTATCTTGGCAATTAAACTGGATCAAGAATGTGATTTGAATGAATCTGAAACTCCTTATAATGACAGTTGGGAGTTACCGTAGTTCATCATGTGAAAATATATGTCGGAACGCTCTGAACTACATTGCAATGATGTGGGTTAAACTGAAGATTAAGTTTGTATTTTGATCGAAAACACTATGCATGGAGATAGCACCATCTAATCGAAGTAAGTTCAGGCGAATAAGTAGACAATACCAAAGCTGTGATGCTGACATTCTTCTACAAAAATTTCAAGGGTTAAGGTTAGCAACTTGAACCTTTAATCGATTTTGACTTTTAAGGAAAACATGTACCAAATAGTTCACATTGTTTTGGTGTTAATCCTTTAAGATGTGCGTTTCTATCAGCCGTCAGCCGAACAATTTTATGGCTTGAGGGTTCTGATTATCAAAACGGCGCATCCGCGCTACTTGTGTCTTTGGCAGGCTTACCAGTTTCAGCCACTTCTACCTGAGGGTTCTGATAGAAAAGTTATTAGAAGTTTGGAACAGTGTTGGTTCCGAAGCTGATTGTGATAATGATAAATTCTACAAAGCTACGACAAGGGGCTAAACACGCTCTAAAGTAGAATAATACACACACAACTACTTCGCGGGGCATTGTTCTGCAAAAGACAAAATTTGTAACGCCCGCGTGACCAACGGAAATACTTTGACTTAAGTCAGTGTCCACATAAACCATCAAATGATTTATAAATTTCAGGACTGCCCTGTTGTTAATTTAGTCTGGCAGTTCATTGAAGAAATAACTACTTCGAGTCCTTCGTCTTCTGTTGTTGTCTAAAAATATCACTTTCTTCTTTGTTTCTTTAGTTCTGGCTACTACTGCTAGGTAAGTATAAGCTGTGTTCTCCAATGGCACATTGTCAAGTAAGAATATCAGAAACGATTAGTGCATCTTGCATCGGACTCACTTTAACGAAAGAAACAGACAGAAACGTGTAAGCTCTGCTTATACTATCATCATCGATTTTCTTGTTGATTCATACAAGGGTTCGAGAAGGGTTGCGTTCCAACCAATTTCTTGAAAATGGACCCTCTTTTTCGTATGTAAAGCAGGCTTATTGGCTAGCGATATCAATTTTGGAACCATTAGTGTAAAAATCAAACTTCTGGTCGGTTTATCCAGTAATTTTTGTCGCTAATGATCTGATAGCAAAGTTCCAGATTTGATTTGAGCAGACTGGTACTGAAGTAGCAGTCTGGTTCTGAACTAATATCGTATATAAGAGCACGTAGTTTGATGGCTGCTCTATCTGTTTCGATATCAGCTGTAGACCATTTTCCTATAATTCTGTAGCTGTGGGAACTTAAAACAAATGGGAAAATGACCAAAAATTACTAAGACACAGCATATATTTGATCAGGACGTTTTCAGAGGAGAAAGATGATGAATAAAATTTCCTCTTCAACCCGAGTCTCTTCCCATACTTATACTTACTAAGGTAGAGCTATAGTTCGATGTGAAACTAGGTATCAACCAACAAGCATTTCCAGTAAGTCCAGCCCTTAGCTAATTTTCTCACAAGTATACGCCACCCCAAGCGAGGCGTATACGAGGCCTCTAGCAGAACTGTGTGGGATTCTTGCAAGTTGAGGAGCAATGGAGACATGTATAATACTTCCATCCATTTTCTTGCACCTTCATTCGCTCTTTCGTTTGTTTGGGATAACATTATGCCATGGCACCCAACTTACACTTTTTAAATACTCTTTGCTAAGTTTTACCAGCTTCACTTGTCATGGAACCTCCTTCTCAAACACCAAACTCATGAGGGTCAACTGAATTGTCCACATTTTTTCACATTGGATCGGATCTGGAACTGGCGGACCACAACATGGAAGCAGTGCTAATTTATGGAGGACAAAAGTTAGAATACCCTACAGTATAGGATGGTAAGCAAACCACCGAGTCGAGCCAAACAACAAGTAGCTAGGATAGGAATGCTGCTGGACTACATGCTTAACTTCAGAAAACATTTGATGTACGCAGGCCAGAAAGCCTCTTGGGCAGTAGATAGAGGCGCTATCGAGATTTATGCCAAACATTAGAGGACTCAGGCAGGCAATTAGAAATCTTCTATCAATGGTGTACGCGTCCCACATTCGGGCACCAGCGAAAGATTGGAACAAATACATGAGACAGGTGACTTTGACCCCTTTAGAACCGTGTCTGCGGAAGTGAAATTTCAGGCAAAATGCCCATCGACTTGGAATTGGAAGTAAAACTGATCGAAGGATAAGGGGAGAACAAGCTGGAAGGCAGGGAGAACTAGCAACGAGGAGTGAAACACTTTACCCAAAGGAAGATGAACGCATACGCTGAGCCTCAAAGTAGAGGAGTGGACCAGTAGGATATATGGAAAAGTGAGCTTCTGACTGACAGTGTTCCTACCGGGGCATCCATTCTTTTAAGGGTATCTCCAAAAATATAAAGGTAACCCATTCCTCTCTTAGAACGCAAAACATGTCTTAATGGAATGCCGGAGGTATACAGCGGCCAGAAAGATTTTTGAAAGAGAAATTGGTGGATAAGTGACTTCCGAGTATATTTTACCAAAGTGACGTGTAAAAAAAGACCAGGTCAACCAAGGAAACCATGGCATAGAATAGTGGAAGAAATAAATCACAAACTAGAGAGAAAATCATGACATATCACTTGAAATCGTGCAAGAAGATAAGCCTTTCATGCCCTAGGAACCTAGGACGGATACAGATGGAAACAAAATTTAATTTTTTTCTAATTAACTTCTATTTTTAATACATATTTTGTTTTAAATAAATACAATATCATACAAAATACATTAAATAAACACTTAAACATACACAATTGGCGTACAATTCAAATAACAATTACAAACACACATTCTGTTCAAACAATGGCCACACATTGCCTTCTGTACACTCTTAGCTTAGCTCGTACTCTTTATATCCTTATCATTACTCCTATAGTGTGAGTATCCTTGATACGCTAAATCTGGTTGAGATTCACCAAAACTGATTCCATTCGCATTGGTATTCTTACTATAGTACTCAGTGTATGGCTTGGAGAATGTCGGTTCCTGATGATAAAACTGATTTGCACCATCAAAATGATCATGATGATGATAACTCGCAGCACCGATACCCTGTTGGGTATATTCTGGAAAATTATTCTTTTGATTGAAAATGCCACCAAAGCCTCCGGCACCAAATCCGCCAGGTCCTTGTGGGCGGCACAATTTGAAATATGCAAAAAGTCCTGGCAAAATAATTGCAGCTAGCCCGAGGATTTTCTTAAGTCCTACAATTCCCAAGATGAATGGCAAGAAGAGAAGCAATTTCAACTTGAAAATTTTCAACACCAACAATAGGGGAATGATGAGTTTCTTCAGCTTTTTACGGTCTAAACGGTCGGAGGGAGAAAGAGAGAGAGAGAGAGAGAGATAGGAGGAAAATAACTTTGTTAGTAAATATAACCAAATACGTTATTCAAGATGTAAATCTTACTTAGAAGTGGAGCATGTTTATCTTCGATGACATCAATCTCGCTGTCAATATCACCGATGAAACGTGCTTGGTATCTACCACTCTCGGTTATCTCTTCTGGGATCTGTACTTCCAATGCGGTTGATTTGATAAATCTGAAAAGAGGATGGAGAAGATTTCATTTGTCAGTGATTGCACATGGAAGTGGTGTGAGGTGATTTAAAAGAAAAAATCAAAATTAAAAAATATAAAAACAATAGATACCTGAGCTGTCATTTCTTTGACATTTATATACAAGGAGGGTACTCATGTTTCAGATAAGTTTCATTGTTTTTCTTTCAAAAGACGTTTAACGATGGAATGTGATAAATGTCTTTGTTCTGGTGGTTTGGCACAAGTAATTCTCTAAAGGACTTTTTTGAAAAGGCCAACAATTGCATGGCAAGCGCACAGAGATATTTCTCTTTTCTTTGAATCAGTAAAGGGAGGTTACCCTCATCTACGACAAAGAGACCAATTGTTTAATGGAGATAAGAATTTTATGTTGGAAATAAGACACAAAAGGACATTACAAGGAGAAAGAATGGAAGTTTTTCGAATGAGCACACATCTGGTTGCTGTGGCTTAGTGGTAAGTGCGTTGGATGGCTAAGCGAGAGGACACAAGTTCGATCCTCAAAACCACCAAAAGTTTTTTTGTGGCACCACCTTTTTGTGTAAGAGTATAATCTGTCATGAAAAAGCTTCTCAATCCGCCGTTGGGAGTCGGTTATAAAATTGTATGTCTCTTCCATTCATGCGAAACATATAACACACACAACATGAATGGTTACGAGAAGCTAGGCCCTGACTCTCTATGAGCTGTCGTTCAAAATATGTATGTACGTATGGTCACATCTGAAACCCTAAGACTTAGACTTAGAATAGACAAGTAGTCAAATTTCTTTGTTTTCTGAGGCTGAATTTCGACTACTGAAAGATTTGGATTAAGTCCATTCTTGCGACATGGATACCCAATGTACGCAGTCTTATCATCGCGATGATAGGACACTGACTTAGAGAATGCTCTTTTGGGTCGTAGCTTCGAAACGAGATTTGGACGTGGAGTCTTCAGAGATTCACATGCTGGCCATATGTGTTGTTACCTGTGATGAACCCATATGCGATTTCGTTGCCTACAATTCCTTTGGTAGACCAAAAACGTCTGCTTTGAGAATTTTACTTCATATTTCCTCCCTAGCATGGCCTCATAAGCGAATAACAGTGTTCAGACCACTTGCCACGAAATAGTGCCTCAATCGTGCTAGATGTAGGAGAAACTGAATCTGTTCTAGATCTGCATTGCGAATGTCCTAAGCAAATCAATTCACCGAGCAGCTAAACGAAAGAGATGAAGAGGAGGAACTTCCTTGTGCTTTTTTAGATGTTCCTAGCACAATCATAAAATTACCATGCCCCATGAAGCCGTCACCTGATCTAAGGTTAGGATTATTTTCCTCATCGATCAATCAAGGAATAAGCAGAAGTTGGTATGACAGCGATCTTCCAGTTCGGCAACAACTCAAGTTCGTCAAACAATCAACCATTTAGTGGTACCTAACCAGAATTGAACCAATTTTTAAGGCTCATTGGGCTTACGAAGTGTTTCCAAATTTCATCAGAAAAGTCGAGAAACATCATCATCCAGTGACCAATCTGTAAACAATCAGCTCTTTCCACTATAGTCATTGGCTTGAAGTTGACTTGAATCACAGTCATCCAGCCTTTTCAGCTAGGTCAATCCAAAGATGTCGCTCACCAGTTTTCACAATAGACGTTGGCCTAAAGTTGACTTAAATCACAGTCATCTAACCTCTCCAGCAAGGTCAATCGAGTTCCAAAAGTCTGTGCGCCTGAGGTCTTGCTTTATTTCCGAAGAAGGGGAAACTACTTAAGAAGGCTCGTGCGAAAATGCTAATAGGACAGCATATATGGATGTAACTTTCAGTATTATCAAGTCGTGGACACAGAGATACTGGAATGTTCAGAGTCGTTTCAGCTAATTTGGAAGAAGAACTTATTTTAGTTGATCGGACAAAAAAATATATGAACTCATGGTACATCATCACGAGCTACTTTCGATTTCATCTGGTTCCAGTGTAAAACTCAGATTCCTAATTAATTCTTATGCTTCAGCTATAAAATTAAATTAAAAGACGTAAATACAAGTAACTAATCGAATTTTCTTGGAACAAAGAAGGTAGCAACATCCTTCATGTGTATTCATGTACTATACTAATTATCAAAGTCGCCTTGTTTAAAACCTCGTCCTAGAAATGCTTATTTGCGAGATAATGAAGCTTAGCAACCACACAATTAGGGCATACAAGGCCTTAAGTATTCATCAGCAATATTAATTACCACACATTTATCTTACATCCCTATGCATGCTTCTGCCTTAAGCTTCTCTGAACACCTTTCTATATCCTATGTTTATGTAGGTAGGTCTAAGCCATCACTTCTCTCTCGATTAATTAATATTCACAACCTCAATCTCGACCCAACTGGTTGAATTTAAACCACCTTTAGATACCAGTCACCATAATCCGATTAAATTTTAACTGAAATTGCCTTCATATGTTCGTCAACCCACATGACACGTCCTTTCTGGAATATTTCCACACAAGCTTTACCCAAAATTGATGTTACATTCAGGACGAGTTCACCAACACTCTACATGCTCAAGGCTATGATTTGATTTTCCATATTTGGAAGATAAACCAGAAAGCATCCTGCTGTCGAAAATCTCAGACCTCCACCCAGTTGAAGTTCAACTAGATTTCCTAAAGCCAGAAATTTGATGAATTGAATTTCATAACAAAAAAAAATAGGTTATGCTTCGTGCGACTCGTAGGATTATTGAAAGAGGCTTTCCCTGCATTTGATTAAGGTAAACGAAGAGCAAAGCCGAATCAAAGTTGAAGAACAAGTAAATTATGAGCATCTATCAAATGATTTTGCCCTCACAAATGATGATTATACCTTCGACTTGGAGCAACTGAAATGCCCAGCACGGGAGGACTTCTTTGTAATCCTGAAGTGGGATCCTTTAATCAATCACTTGTCTATCGTCAAATTAAATTTCCGGAAGTTTCTTTCTTTGATTCGTTGCTCTTGAATTTTATTTTCCTTTTCTTTTCTTCATTTCCAGTTAGTTGTTGTTTTTCTCGAAGCTTTGATTAATTAAGGAGGTATGTCCAGGCAGTCAAGGAGACAAATATGTTATTAAAGTGTTTGTCGATTTAAATGAGAGTTTATATTTTTCCCAATCGCGATTAAGGACAATTCAACTGAAGCCAAAAACAACATGTTCTAAGGGGACATACCCTTTGGAGCAACGGAGCAGACTACAGCTGCAAAGGGAATGTTCGTTCAACAAACATTTGGGAAACTCAATTTAGCTTTTTTGTACATTACATTTCTAATAGAATAATATTTCCGGATGTTGTTATGTATTCATAAATTAAAATATTTCAATTATGCTTTAACCGGAAGTCGGTGGGAGAAGCCATTCGCTTCTTTGTAGGATCTTAGTCAACCACCCAAATAGGATTGATTTTTTTTAAGGAATGGAATTAAAAAGAAAATAGAAATCGATTTCTGATTATAAGCGGACATAAATAGTCCTTCCCCCAGTTGTAAAAGCAATAATAAGCTTTCGAAGTGAACACTGTAATTTTGAGTAAATTTTTCTTGTCTGTATGACCACATATCACCCTATAGATCGTTTGTTTGGTCTGCCTTAAGCAAAGCTTACAACATTACGAAACTATGCAAAATTCAAAGAACAGCTGGTATCGGAACCAAAGGAGCACTACGGTTGAGTCCGACAGAAGCTCTCAACGTGCTCCTAAACATCCTACCACTGGACAATCACATCAAAAACATAGTTTCGTGTTATTAAACTCAAAGAACCTGGGGTCTGATCCGCGAATCCATATGGTCACAGCATTGCGCTCTATCTGCTGGCTAGGGCTTTGGTCTGGACCATAACCGACTACACAATACCTTCGCTTATATTCTATAACATACAAGTCCATTTTCCGGACAGAAAGTATTGGAAAAATAGCTAACTTCTATCGAAATATCAAGCATCCATCTTTACCGAAGGCTCCAAGATGGAATGCGGCATTGTAGCTGGTGTCCTTTTGGCGGAACTAAACTTGTCCAAATCCAATCAAAGGAACAGCATAGAAAACTGTACCATATCTAAACAGATATGGCTCACCTACAATAAAAGTAGGACGCATGACCTAATCAACAGAACTCGCATCGAGACATCAAGAATTTTATCAAATTAGCACAGGGCACTGGCCAATTGACTCACACGCTGCCAAGTTAGGCATTCCGTTTAACATCCATTGCTGTAGCTGCAACAAAACACAGGAAATGGAAACCCTATTCCCTATTCTATTTCTCTGTTAGTGCCCGACACGGACCAGAACTAAGTAGGCATCTCACACTTGGCGAAGCCATTTTTCAACAAATTATCAGAGATCTCTGACATACAATTTTGTTACATCACTAACTTCCTCAGCTCCAGAGGATGTCCCCTTCCTCAAACGACCCCTTCTAATCACACCCATCAACATCCAGGTCACGTAAGTGGAGGTTGCAAAAAGGCACATCAGCGTTACTTGTATTTCTAGTCTATCTATCTGTTAAAAGGTCTACAAGCATAACACTTCTGGCAATGTTCAAAAATGAAAGGAACAAAAACCTTAAAGAAGAACTCTTATTCTACTTGCAAAATATCTTCAAGTTACAACTTACCGTTCAGCCCTTCGTAAGGCATATTTCACCAATTGATCCCAATCCGTATCTGTCTGCCGTGGTTCTGATGAAAACTCAAATGGATCTTGGTAGAGCGATCTTTGCTGTGACTCTGGTGTTCGTACAACACGAGCAAAATCTGTAAGTCTAAAAAAAAAAAAAAAGAATCTTACACATCCCAAAGGGGTTAAAAATGCATATAACTTACGGATAAGCCACCCTTACGAAAATTTCATCGAAACTATTCAAAGCTTGCGTCTTGAAACACTCCGACAGATCGCCAGTTAAACAATTCTGATTTGTCTTCGCTACATAAGGATCAACATTAGATCCAGTTCCCAGTCCAAATAAGTCCAACAGTCCCTTGCTCTGACGTCCACGTTCTTCTCCAAAAATAGGCGCCCCATTGCTTTGCGGCTGCTGCTGTATAGGTTGTATATTCGAGATCGACTGCTGATCGGGCAATCGCAATCCGTCGCCATCGATAAGATCAAATGAAAGCAGAGTCACCACAACAAATGTCCACATAAACTTATTTCTCAATTCCATTTCTGAAAAAAAAAAAGGAAATGCAAACCACTTCTTAGTAATGTGAGCCGGAAAGGATCTTAGATGAGATCATTACACTGTGGACCATAGAAGCATCATGAGAACAATTACAAACAAAACTCTTATCTGATCAAAGAAAATGTCTCGCTAATTGGTGAATCAATGATCGATTAGGAACTTTCAAGGAGCACTTTAGCATCACAAACAACAAGCTGTAGTACAACGCGAAGCACTCTCGCTATTTTCACTTAGTTAATTGTCGCGCGGTAAACACCTGGCACACTTTCTATAAATTCTATCTATGGTCAATCACGTATCTCTCTCTCTCTGGCAATGGACTGATAAATTTCACTTAACGAGCACATACTCTTAACAGGCACTGCATCCGAAATGGACCAAACACGGTTTTACACTAAATTTAGTTCGTTGTTGTATTTTTTGTTTGTATCTCTCTGCCTTGAGATACACCGTCAATCCCACCATTGATTGTCACACACCGGCAGTTGCTTCCAGCGACAAGCATTTTAAATGGAAAACTCTTTGGTGGATGTTGCAAAAAAAACAAAAAAACACTGTACATGGTGGTGAAACCGGGCATCGGATACCTTTACACAGTGAAAGAGGCACAAAAAAAAAAAAACTTAAAATAAATGTATCTTAATCTCAACTTACAAACCTCTATGCTAGGCTTCGGTGCCATGTCGTCGTCATCTGACCAAAAAAATTGTGCTCTTCACTGTGAGTTGGTTCGACGATGAAGACAAGACTAGAAAAATGGTGCAGAAATCAAAAATCTTTTTTTTGGCCCGTTCAACACAGCACACACACCAGTGCCACACTCCATGGTACCCATCCACAAGTAAACATTTAGTAATGGGCACAGTCTTAACTTGAACTTGGGGAGTGTGCCTTTTTTTTAAAACGATTTTTTTTTGTTTTTGCTTCCGCGTTTGTTTTGTAGGAGTACTGGTTGGGTAGTGTGTGCCTTGAGGCATAAATGCGTTTTGGCACGTAACACGGACGAATTTCAATCATCACAACATTTACATGTGATGGTTCAACTTAAATTGGATGTCAGCCTGGGGGATTGTCTATTGTTCGGTTATCAATCATTCTTGTCAAAGAAGGGAATAGCACCATGTGCCTTACATAAGCTCTCCTGCTGCCTTTTAGATTTGTATGTCTCCAATGTCTGTCTACAACATGATTTTACCTGTCGCTGGAATATTCCCTAACCTATGCGGTGTATTCCCATGACAGTGGAGTCAATTCACTAATAGATTAAGATTGATGTGATGAATAGATTTGGGGTTGCACGAGTATATCGATGGTACCTGTATGGAATGACATTTTTCTCCCCTCGATGAAAACGATAGGTAAAAGAGAGTTTTTGATAATGTTAAGGGAAATCTTGTCACTAGTCAGTCTTGCCATTTGCAGATAGACTCTTGTTTTTTATTATTTATTTTTTTAAGCCAAATACTCGCAAAGCCTGTAATTTAAAATTCAATTTGTTTTTCAATAGGTCGATGGTAAGTTAATTTAACCTTGAGTGGTAGGTGGGCTAGCAGGTGGTTCAATAAATTTCCTTATTCGTAACCTGTGGTGTTGCTATAAGGAAATCCTTTCATGATGAAAAGCAAACCAATTTCCTTCACCGCTGCAATCAGTTGTCGGAAATAAATGTCAAAGAATCGGAATGAATGGAAATTGGTTAATGTCGGTTCTAATCTAAGCAACATTTTCTAACTGAATAAGTTGCGCATTTCACACTTTTGCCATCGATTCCTACTTAAGCAAGTCGAATTCTTGGTCAAACGTAAGATCTTGATTTTCCTAATTTTCTTCTTGTTCTTAAAATCAAACACAAAGCGGATGGTGAGTATGGTGAGTGTGGATTTAGGTAAAGGACATGGTCTTGAATTGATACTTACTTGAACCAAAATTAAGCTGGATTGGAACATTGCAATTTTAAAGTGGGACAAGATATGGAGTAAACTCATCTATAACTAGAATATCACAAGCTAGAGCCTTAAAAGTCTCGTTCGGGATTCAAACTTTAAAATAAAAACTCAAAGCAAACTGCTTCATTTTCTTAGTGCTCGCAGGCATAAGTGGTATTTAAAAAAAAATTTGGAACCTCCAAAGATATATGAGGTCATTGACTGATAGTTTTCTAAGCGCCAACGAGCTAATGAAATACTGTTCGCTTTTCCAACGAAAACTGATGGTAAGCCAAGAACTTTAAGGAATTTCGCACTGCAAGGAGAAAAGTTTGTGTCGGAGTCCTAGTTTTAAATAACGCTTCAACTTGGAAATCCACTCTTTGAGTTATACTATGTAACGTAAGAAAGAAGTATCCAAACTGCTTCATTCGCAGCAATCTAACCGAGATTCATTAGTCACTCGGAAAATGTCATCGCATTTTTATAAAGCACTAGATATTGGCAAGACTGATCTCCATAAGCTCCTTATTCCGGGTGAAGCTGGCGCTAAAATACACAAGCTCATTCGTTTGAGACCGGTGGCTTGCTGGTGCTCGTCTTAAGATATTCATGACGATTACATGAGCGATGAGAACACAAAAGAAAGACTCATCTCTTCTAATTTTATAGTGAAACCTGCCTTCATGAAATTGAATTTGTCCCAGTCTTGTGTGGGACACTCTCCTACTTGTAAAGATAAACGTTAGGTTATCAAATCTAATATTGGTGTTCGAAATCGAAAATCTTCAACAGTATGGCTCAGCTAAAGAATCAATACGTCACTCCTATTCCTTTTTCAACATTCTACATCGCAAAAAAAGCCAATTATCTTAATACTTACTCCTAGAGTCACAATCAAGCTAATTAGACTTTCTATCATCAGCTACTTAGATAGCATTTTCATAATCATTCGTCGCATCATCCCACCCTATAAATTCCTTGAACTCTCACAACAAAAACTGAGAAGTATATATCCTCATCTTTCCTATGCTCCAACTGGTGCTTGTGCAATGGTACCCGATCAGTGTGCTCCACTTATGTATGCCACCATACATTATATCGTCGCCGTCATCATGCAGAGCACATTCTACCAAAACCAATCTCTAACAGTTTTAATGCATCCAACAGATACAACCAGCTTTGGATATGCAATCGTCTTGCAAGACTGCTTTCATACGCGTCCCGTTATGGTTATGGTCAAGTACTTTGTAGCTATACTGCACCCGAGATTCGACCGTAAGTGCATTCCAAAATGAAACGAATCAGAACGCACGGCACATCCAATAGATCGAAGATCTTTCAAGATCATGGCTTCATAGATTGCCACACAATTAGATGGTGGTCTCTAACTGTTCAACGTCGTTGTGCCGGGTAGTCACGTACAAATATATAACTCTCACTTTCTTTCGATCTCTGTTCGATTGGTTCGATTCTGAGAAACTTTCTTCGTACGTTTTCTAGTCATTCACCTCGATTCATAATTTGGTGAGTCTCCACTTCTCCAATTGGGATAAACAACAACAAAGTATTATTATTCAAAGATACCCATAGGTACCGACCATAGCTGGAGTAAGGTGTGACCAATGAACCTGAACCGGCGACGTGTGTTAGACTACGAGAATTTTTTTTTTGATTTTTTTTTTTCGTAGACTCCTCTGAGTGGGCTACTTCCAGGAGAAGTGAAATCTTATGATTCCGTCGGCATCGCCATCGTCATCGCATTGTTGACCGATTTTGGTTGGCCTCGTTACATGCTTTGTGTTTATTATCTTCTGGCAGAACGCAGACACCATTATGAATGGCGTGCTAATTGAATAAGCGAATATTTCTTCACTTTCGATTGTGAGCGTGTAAGCGATTATTTAAGAAAGTTGAAAGTGCTAGTCGATTCTGGTGATGGAAGTGGTGTTGATGAATCAATTGATAGTCGTCTTTAAGACTGTTGATTTCGAATGGCTCTTCAGCAATTGTGTCATCGAAAATGAAACCTTTTTGCACTAATTGCGAACTGAGAAGGATGCTAAAGCATTTTAATGAAGTCCATTGTAAATGGAGAAATTTTGACAGTAAAATGTGTCCTCATGAACTTAATACAATTTCGGGGAACTGGATAGGAATACACAAATTTAGAGACGTGATTGAAGCAGATGCCTAGGGCAAATTTCACCAGTTTATGACAAAGCGTTGGAAGTGTCTCACGTGAGTGTGCCCCTGGTTAAAAAGAGAAGTTGGTAACGAGACGCAGTAAGGGTGTACGATACCAAGACCTTCACCAAACTGTCTTATAAAGATGGTGTGCCATTAAGAGGAATTCGCTTCTTGAACGTTAGCCTAAGCATATAAGCTCGAGGTCTAAATAGATTCAGCGCTTGGTTACTTTAATCGGAACTTCATTGTCGACTTTCTTTGGCCTGGCACCTAAGGCGCTTCTTAGAAAGACGAGATCGATAGAAGGGAGCATTTTTAAATGTTTCTTTGTAGCTACATCTCAGCTCTCTCTTATCAGACCAATATCTCGTTAAAAAAAATTCACTTGGAGACTTTTGACAATCTTGACTGCACTGCAGCTATCTTCCGGACATTAATAGCTTCTTGGCTGTTGCTATAGACGGTTACGATTATTTCGCGTCTATATATTTGGACCAGTAACAGAATCCATTACTGCATGAGAAGATTAAGCCCAAAAGATTGGTCTATAATCAGAAGTAGTTCTCAAATTTAAGATTTAGACATGCGGACATGCACACAGCAGACGCATCAATTGATGGCAGATGCTTATAAGCAACATCATTGGAATGCCAGGAATTAACGAGGAATGGCACACTATCCAGTTTGGTTTTTAAAGTATCGCATTCGAATTGAGTAAGTAAGTGATGAGTGAACTGTAGTAACAAGTGAACACAAGTCATAAGTCTAGTTCATGAAGAAATTTTCTTCCACTATAGTTGAACCTTTTAGTCCACGTATTACTCCAAGAACGTGTGGATTTTACAACCATTATTTGATACCCAAAACAGCTATCAACAATTCTTTCATTATTGGATGGTTTATGGAACAAAAATTCCTATTGAAACCTCGATTCCCAGATCACCTTCCTTCATTTCAGCCCCTAGCATCCACCGTGGATATTCTACACCACTCCACATTATAATGACGATGAAAGCCAGCAAAACATTAACCGAACATGCCTAAAAGTATGCACAAACTTTTTCGCATTCCAATTTGTTATTCCCCACTGTGAACAGTAGAATTTCAATAACAATACCACCACGGAACCAGACCAGCAAATTTACTTGACCAACATCTGCAAACAATTAGTTGTTATTCCACACAGTCACTGTGGTAATGCTATAGATAATCCTTTTTAATTTTCCTTCACAAAGGGTCGAGACCCTTTTCAAAAATAAACTTCTTTCAGCCTTTTGTGTCGATGGCGGTCGTTGTATATTATAACAAAATGAGAAAGGATGTTGATAAAGCCAGTTGCAGTTTTACGGAATCCTTACGCTAATCCTTTTTTAACTTTCAAGACTTGAGAATCCTTTTTGTTAATACCTTCTGGAGAAAGGAAATATATTTTCTTTGTCAGATCTCAGGGGATTCATGTGGACCCTTGTAGTCCGTTTAAAAAGCGGTTTACTTTCTTCTTTTTTTTCTTAATTAAATTTCGTAGGCGCACACGCTGATCTGATAAGCAGATTCAAAAAAAGTCCAAACCTATGATGCAACAATCATTTGTATGGTTTTCAAGTTTGAAGGCCATGAATCGCATAAGCAATGGAATAAGCAAATGATGACTGCAAAGCCCCAGGTCGTTGAAATTTGATAATAAAGTGGTTGCTGCGTTGCTACAACCACTCTTGGGTAAACTTTGTTTTACTTTTCTTGTTTGTTGGTGAAAAGTGAGAGCAGAAGTTAAACGAGATAAGTTATGTCGATCACATCAAATAGCACAAGTAGGACTCCACTATACAAGGGTTTACACTGTAATCTGTAGGAAGCAAAAGTCCTTTAAAAGTTTTAAGGATTTTTTACAGTTTAGATACGAGACCAAGGAAACATGAAAAGCACATCCAAACTTAAATTCCGGAAACATGCATGTCAGAGATTAGGTATGGTAGCAGCTTAGAAAATCTATCCGTGTCCACGCGAACAACTTTAGTTAAAGGGTACCTGACATGAAAGTGAAAGATACTTAAGTTGTCAACTGACAATATTGAGAGATTGCATTGGATACTTGAATAAATATTCTAAACTTGTGCTGTTCTACTTGTTCCTATAAAGTTGAATGACAAAGGGATAGAGCACTCACTGTTTTGACTTGTTTCATCTTCAAAAGCCCTATGCCAAGAGCACACTCATACTGATCTAACTTTCCCTCAATTGTTCTGAACAATAATGGCTTAAAGTTTTTTAAGTGTTTTCGTGAAAGTTCTTAAACACCAGCACAATCTTAGACTTTATTGGGAAACTGGACACAAGGGCTATGATAAAACAACTGAGAAAACATTAAAACCTCCACCATGCAATCTTAGGGAAAGAGTGGTGTTGACACTGAACTATGTAGGATAGGAAACTAACTTTCAATTAAATTGCATCCAACTTGTGTAACTTCGTGGGTTCCCAGACACATGAAGAAATGGGGTTCGTAGAAGGTGAGCCCAATTAGTATTTAATTCCAATTCCTTTTTGGTGGTTTATCCAAAAGCTACTGTATGTTTCATAACTCACAGCTCTCAAAATGAAGCTCAACTACAGGGCTTCGATAATAATCTTAAAAAATAAGTTGGTCAAAGGAAAAGGGAAATGGACTTTGCTACAGTGACGCTAAACTCATAACGAACTTTCTCATTGCTTACTCAATTACGATTTATTTACATACGCTGGGCATACATATGCAAATACCTCAAGAAGGTGCCGCCTTTGTTTAAAAGACCAAGAGACTGTTGTGCATTTTTGGTACGCCATGGCTCGAAATAGACAAAAACTCAGCTCTCAGAAGAAAGGATTCATTTCCTGAGAAACAGTCAAAAATGCATCCGCAACTTTGATCCTATTGTTCATCTTTTACCTCGATCTCTCTCGGGATCACAACATTCTATAGTTGTAGGAGAACTTTGCTTGGAATAAAAGACCTTTTAGCTCGGTATGCTCTTCTTGTCCCACCTTTCAGCTTAGTCTGGAAAGATACCAATTTATGGCGAGCCTGCCACCTTTTGATCTTTGGAAGAGCATTTAGTTAGATCAACCCTCAAGTCTTACTACAGAAATTGTAACAAGCAAAGCTGAGACAAGGCCAAATACGCTTAGGATTATAGCAATAGTCAATATGTTGCTACCCATGATTTTTGTTTTCGATGAATCATCAGTTTGTATCAAGTGTTTAGCAAAGTTTGTGGTCAAGATTAGATACTACTGTCTGTTGAGCAGTTTAACGATTTGGTTCAGCGATAAGGTTTAGACACATGTACATATGTCATGTGACAGCCAGACATATCGCTGTGACTTCGGTTTAAAAATACGCTACAGAATGCAAAATTCTTCCAAAAATACACCGATTCTTTTCGCTGGTTTAGAGCCATCTGAATGGATAAAGACCGACTAATTGTAGGAGTAACTTTCATGCTGCGTAGTACCTTTTCCAAAACTGAGTACCAAACCTTTATGCCATGCGTGAGGATCAATCTCACGAATATAGTGTACAGCAAGTGCGTTTTCGACTGCTAGTCCCCCTTTAGCTTAAAAATTACGTGTAACTAATTGTATGTCATCTCTGGACTCAACTATATTTCCACTTTATACCATCTGGTGAATGTATAACAAAGAGTGAATCAGTTATGTAGCTATTATTAGGACTTGTTTTATGTCATTTAGAAAGCACTAATATCACGTAAGAAGATCGAGAAAGTATTGAATAATAATTAATCGCCCAAAAGATTCAACCTCTTCTAAAAAAACAAATCCATGCAAATCTTGACCTACAAAGATGTGATCTTATGTGAAATTAAAGGAAAGCACATCTATACCATAGGTATCTTAAGATTATTCTTGTTTGGATAGCCTTCTTCTTTGCGATTGAATAAAGCCTTTCGCACAGCTTATAGTGACTCAGACAGCGCAGAGTCATACGTCTTCAGTTCATAACTCTACAATAGCTTAGGTTTAATTTAAGTCCACAATTTGAAGCTCTGTCCCACTACACTGATTTTTGGGCTTAGTACTGCGGTAACAAGTCTATTGTAGGCTTATGACTCAGGCAGGAATTAAGCTGTGGCAGATATTGAACTATCCCTTGAAGACAGAGTTCCGATTAAAACTTGGAATCTCCCAAGTCTTTGATTTAATTTTTTCTACAGCATGACCAGATGATCCAAAATTAACTGATTAGTAGGACGATATGACAAAAAAGCATTATATGGTTCAATTATGACTAGGACGATCAAAGGAGTACTAAAATGCGAACTATTCACAAGAAGAATGCAATAGTATACCAGTAGTCTTGAGAAAAAACTTCAAATTTATTTAAAGCTGAAGGAGATAAGATAACTCCGTCAGATCTTTTGCAACTTCTACCTTCCATTTTTCTTCAAAAAGGACTTTTTTCTGCGTACGTACCGTTTTCACTAAACTCGAAGAATTTTTCAGAGAACACTTTAGAATTGAGGTTCTAAAAAATTTAGCAGAAACTATCATTAACTCCTTAATCCAATTTATACAGCCTTGCTCAATCTCAAGGTGCTCACGATGCCACTAATTTTTCAACACATCGCATCCATTTTTACAGATTTAATCACTTTTTCACAAAAATTTCTTTGATCTTCTTTTGGTTATATTTACCTTAGCTAATTGCGTATATCCTTTTTGTATTTAACACGAAGCTATCTCACAGCGGAATCGTAACACTTCTTCACTTAAATTCAAGTCACAAACTGGATACCCTACCGACGTGTGGCAAACGTTTTATATGAAAATATCTTTTTGTCAAAAGAAAAGAAAAATAATCCAATCCATGCCCTACCCTACCATTGGCAGTGTACGTTCAAACCGAGAGTACCTTGGGAAAACCCCTGAAGCCTTGAGATGAATTCATTGCCTCTTTCCAGCTTAACGCTTAAACTCTCTTACTCTCACACTCGCTCCTCCAAATGTGAGGCTGAATCGAATGTGAATCTGAATCAGTGATTGGAATTACCCACTATTTGGCAATCCTTCGAAGTAACACACACTCTCCGGTTCGACGAAATAAACTTATGCAAGGGAAGACCAACTTTTAGGGTACAGTAGCTGTAACAACACATTGAATCCACTACCACCGCGCACCGGTTTAATAGTACAAAGTCAAAGTTTGTTCAACCACACACTGTTACACCATGGAACCGTGGTGGCCCAAGACACGTTGGATTTATGTTATTCAACGGCTCATCGAGTCACAAGTCCGGTAAGCCGATTGCATAATTTTGTTGGTAATGCCGGTCGATGATGACGCATGGTTTTGTGTGGAGGGTTTCTTGGAGGTTTTTGCACTTTCGCAGAGTGTAAACAGAAAAAAAAAAAAACATGCTGTCGACTGTCGAGCCTTAGACGACACTCACTTTCACTTTCATCCGAGTGGGACTTTAAGGGCGAACACTGGTTGTTCGATGAGGTCTCTGGTTACGATGGATGCTAAAGTGACGACGTATCTGTTTTATTTTCATTGAACCGTTTTATGGTAATTATTGTCGAGAGTTCGTGCTATTGTGGCTCACAATTCGATTACGTGGGGTGGCCATAATGTGACTGTTAGTTGGCAAATTTACGTCTCAGCATCGTATAGTCGCATCCGATTGCTTTAGTTCCAGTGAAGTAGAAGATGATGATGAATTGGTCTATGGTACGTTGCGTCAATGAGGTGTCAACAAATTTGACGTATACTCAAACACATGTGTATAACGATTCAGTTAAGAGTGACGAATTTTTTTTGGGTGGTTGTGGCAAGATACGTGTCAAGGATAGGGGCTCTCCTATTTAATTGATTTGATAAATATTGGAAATGGATTTTTTATTTTTTTCGTGCTGATTGATGGAGATGTTTACACTCAAGTTGGGTGAATGAATGCGGGTTTTTTTTTTTTTTTTGCTAAATATTGCTTAAACGCTACAGTGTGGCAAGTATTCGACGAAGTAATGGCAATTCAATTTGGGTTTTTTATTCGTTGGAAAAAGCAGTTAAGCAGTTAACCTACGTACTTAGTTAGGCATTAATACTGTCCATACGTACATAAAGTGCTTCTGCCTGGGACGCTGCTAATTCTAGGCGAGGAAAGATAAATTTTCTTGGCTAGAGCTTTGTAGTCTAATCGCTAGATTTATCCGAGAAGATTCTAACATTTTTGAGTATAAAAATGTAGAGATTGAGATAAAAAAGTCATTAGTCAAAAAACTTAGAGTTACCCTAAACAACTAACTAAAGTCCAAACCTGATCATTTCTCAAAGCAAGGAAAAACTGTAGTCGCCGTGGCTAAGTGGTTAGTACGTTAAACTGTTTAGCGATAGGACACAGCCTCGAGCCTCAAAACCACAAAAAGTTTTTTCGCGCCAACACCTACTAGAGTATATATAATCTGTTCTCAAAAAGACTCTAAATGAGCGGTTCGAAGTCAGCAATAAAACTGTAGGTCCCTTCCATTCGTGCGAAGAATATGAATGGTTGCAAGAAGCTGGCTTTGACGTTGCCTCATAATTCACAGTATTCCTTTCCAACTTCGTGATGCTATCATCAATACTCAGCAGGATCAATTTTTAAACTCAATAACAACCTTATTGTCAGTGTTTTGCCTATTCAGAGATGAGGAGTTGAACCGGAAACCTTGAGCGTGACTTACCACTATACAGTCGCCACTTATGCTTGGAAAACTCTTCGTTGGTCTACAAGTCTTATTGACTTGGATAAGCTAGACATATAGGAAAAAAAAGAGCGACCTATGCCAATATTCATCTTTCACCCATTAGTCTAGACATATTACTCTGAATTCAATGATCGGGGCTTAAGCTAGTCGGTAATGCTGAGGGGAACGAACATTACTTGTGTTACCCTGATATGGCGGCTCTAATGATTTGGACCATGTTTTCCAGTCCTATTACGACCAAAAGATTTCAGAAGAGAGGTAAAAACGGCTGCTAGAGGAATCATCGGAGAGTTTTTAAAATGAAAAAAAACATTCTGTGTTACTGCAACATTATTGCCCCAGATACTGCGTCATTTATCACACACAAGGTTATCTTATCCTGTACAATCATTAATTGATCCGGCTTTGGTAAGCTGAATCTTTAAATAAACGCCGCAGATGTGGATAAACTCATTGCTGAACTTACCAATGAGGAGTTACTCGTTTTCTGTGGGTTGTTTGGCAATTCGCGCAAATCATCGAAGAAATATTCTCCGAGGGCTGACTTTCTATTTCAACTAAGGCTTGGGCATTCATATAGGAGGCGGAATGTGCCCTTCGGCATCTACGTCGCCACATCTTCCGTATAGGTCCGTTGTACTTAAATGCATTCTCCTTAGGAGGGCAGGTTGTGACCTGTCATAATGCTTATAAGATTACATTAGATTGGTAGGTGAGGTGGGCACTAGTCCCTTATCACTGCGGCCACAGGTGGGCCTATTGTGATATCCTCTATTCTCCATGATTCCGGAGTGAGTGATAAAACCGGCGATGTCTTTGGGTAAACTGGTGGTGATATCCTCCGCCATAAGGTAGTGGTTACCTAGAAAACGATGACGTGTTTTTGTGAGACAGTTACAATGACACAGTATGTGATCTGCTGATTCTTCGTCTTCGTTGCACATTCTACAAGTGTTGTCTTGTACTATTCCCATAGTCATGAGATGTTTTTTAACCCGACAGTGTCCGGTTAGGAAGCCCGTGACTATTCGAATCTGACTTCTCGTTAATCGTAGAAGTTGTTTCGTTCTTTTTTGGGAGGTGCTTGATATAAAGGCTTTAGCTTGTTTGTTACCTTCCATTTCTGACCAGTAATGTTGTGCTTCGTCTTTTAACCATTTTTTTTATACAGTCCTTGGCTGTACTTTTTGGGAGGCCACAGAATGGTTTTGGCAACATAAATGTTGCCAGTTCATCTGCCTTCATATCCGCTATGGCCCGATACCCAAATGAGATGAACTCTGTTTGTGTTAGCCAGTGTTATAAGTAGTTGAAGACAATCCCAAACAAGTTTGGATGTTATTTCACAGGCGTTTATTGCTTGCAAGGCTGCTTTGCTGTCAGAAAGAATATAAATGTTCTTGTTGAATATACCTAGATCTGTTTATATTTTCGCTGATGCATAATTCTATTGCGTGAATCTCTGCCTGGAATACTGAGCTGTTTTTCTTTATGCTTCTATGTAGAGAGGTTTTGGTATATAATTCATAGACTCCAGCTCCAACTCCTTCATCTGTTTTGGATCCATCTGTGTACCATACATGAGAATCGTTCGCAAATGTTGGATTGTTCTGTTCCCAGTTATTACGCTCTGGAAATGTCACCAAGAAGTTTTTGCTGAAGTTGAATTTTTTCAAACATCTGTCAGATAGTGTGATTCCGAGCAGTTCATTTGTTGTCAATGCTTGAGTTATATCTGAATGAATCAGTGCGGAATTGGATTCATCCTCTGAGATGAGCATGTAAGCGTTAACTATTGCTTCTTTCTTGAATAGAAGGTGAAGGGGTGGGAGATTTAGTAGGGTTTCTAACGCTGCGGTTGGAGCTGTTCTCATTGCTCCTGTAGTGCACACACAGGCTAGTCTTTGCAGTTTATTTGCAGTATATTGCAGTTCTTTCCTAGAAGACATTTGCTGGTCCATAGTGCCTATAAGAAGTGATAGGTGACTTCTGCGTCCTTATCTTGAGGCATGTCGTGAGTGCACTTCAAATCCCATCTGCGAGTTTTTTGAAATTTCACGGTTATCCTGGACTTTTGAAGTTTTAGTGGCGACAAGGTTGAGCTATCGGCCATTATAAGATCCATTTCTGAACCCATTCTGGCGAACTCATCCGCCTTCTTATTTCAATGAATGCCCTTAAGTCTAGGGAATCAAATGAGTATAACATTATGGAGTTCGTCGTGACAGCGATTTACGATTTTGGATCTAATTATTGTGGATGCGATGGCTTTGATGGCTTCTTGACGATGTATCTTCTTGGGAATGTCTGCTGTGATAGTTCTCGATTGCTAGAAATTCCACCTGGGACACCCTGCTATGATTTGACGGTTTTATCGACCGATGCATGGTTCTTATGAGAAGATCCTAGAGACATTACCCACATAAATTTTCGACCATATGGTTAGAGTTTATTACCTCTCCTTTTGACCAGCCCTCTGTGGGGAACTTAAGGTTTAAGCTAAATTTAGGGATTGCTCTTAAGTCCAGGAATTGGGTTTACGTTAAGACCACATCGTTTCGCCCAATTATTTGAAGTGGTGAGGGCAGTCTGTAGCTAGTCTGTGATTGTGGGTTTAAATTGCCGATGGTCGGTAAGACTACGTCATCGGTATAGGGACAGACACTTATTTCATTGTTCCATCAAGCATAGGGATAGGACTCCTCCCTGGGGGTTGCCTCGGAAGGCCAGAGCGTTAATTGTTTTGAGCATGCATTTTATCCAGTCGGACAGGATTGGAGTTATTTCTAGTAGGTCTAGTGGTGTTCTTATAGCTTCTGATGTGACTTTGCTTAAAATCCCTCCAATGTCCAAGAAGGCCGCTACAGTAAATTCTTTATAGTGAAGCGTTCTTTCAATCATTGCTATCATCTCATGCATTTTTTTTTTAATAAAGTTATAAAGTTAATAACATTCTCAAAGTTCTTGGCCCTACTATTTAATAAATTAAGTATTTTTGTTGATTTTTCAAATATTTGTAAGATTTACGAATTAATTAGATAGATTTTGTGAAAAATCGTGCCCAAGATACGACCATTCAGATTATGATCAAGTTTTAGGAACGTATGTGACCTCCTTAATTTTCTTCCTACTGCGTTAGTCTCCAATTCAGACTTCTTTCTACTGCAAGTCTCAAGAACTGTCGGTGATCGTTTATGGCAGCATAACCAATTATTGGTACCTTGCCTACACATGTAACACAGTGTTTTGGGAGTTGGTTAAGTTAAAACCACATTATCATATTTTTTTTTCATTCATTTTTCCATTTCCTTACAAGTACACATATGATAGAATCAAATAAATAAATAAATAAATAAAAATAAGTAAAGTAACTTAAATAAACATTATTACATTTAAATTACATTTAGTCACAAAGCTATGTACATTGTGTTGTGGGCTTTTACATTTTCCTTAAAATATTATTTTCATACACATATTTTTTATTCAAGTTCTTAGAATTGAAAATGTAAATCATGGTAATTTTTTCCACTTTGTGTCCTTTGAAGGGGTGATTGATATCGTTTACCGAACAGTCTTTGTGCGATGGTACCACTAAATAAATTTCCTTGCTTCAACTAATTTATTGATGTCATGGAATGTATTTATCATAGCTGGATCTTCCAAATCTTCGAATTCCGTACACATGGAATATATAACTTCACATTGAATACCTTCTTGGCCATCTTTAGCTGCTTTCATGTATTTGAAGAATCGAAGTATTTCTGGATTTTCTGATGTCGGTTTACGTAGCTCATCTAGTTCTCTAAAAATCAAAAACAAAAGTTAAATAAGGAAAATAATCAAATCAAAACAAAAAAAGAGCACAATATTGAGAAATTATACGTCCCGCAACTATTTATCTTGTGCGTGACATATTTTTTGCACGAATGTTAGCAACTTAATAATTTTTTGCCGACTTTAAACGTGAAGTGAAACCGACCAAAGGATTGCTATGACTTCGTAGTTACCAATAAAAAAAAGTTTTAGGAAATGTTTCTTCATTTGTCTGCTGATTTAAATTTACAAAAATGTAATCTTAACAATTTCAAATTCCGGAGAAAGGATGTGGAAAAAATGTATATATTTCCAACTATTCCAAGGACCAGAACTTAACAACTTTTGACGGAGCTTCACAACAACTATACTTGACTAGTTACCAAAGAACTTATTTAGGTAAAGTTCGTAAAATATTCACTTCTAAGTCTTGATAAAATATGCTTATTCAAATACTGAAGCTTCCTTTTTCCCACAATTCGTAATGACGTCCAGTTAAGGGCTTTAAATAAACAAAAGCCCTTTAACAAATCCCAAAAGAATAATTACGACCAATTATCTGTTTGTTAATCTTCACCGAGAAATAAATGTCCTCTCAGGGTATACCAACGTTTAAGATAAATATTTTATGTTACGGTCATTTCCATACACTTCTATTGTGTTTCGGTCTAAGCCTTCTCCTGCATAAGGTTAACTTTCACAATCTTATGACCATCGTAAGGACCTGTAAAATGCCCTTTAATTTCCGCACATTAATATCTCGGGACATAAAGATTTGCATGAAACCAAATTTAATTATGATACCTTTAAGGACGTTATTTTTGCAATTTATACTGAAGTTGTGGACACAGCTGGTCTCCTTTAACATCTTTCACTTTATCTTGTTTAAATTTAATTATACCACTATTTGTCACTTCAGTTATCCTGACTTGTTTATAATGTTCGTCTGTAACCTTGAGACAAAAGAAGATAAAAGACACAATCAATTTGGTTGGGTGAATTGCTTCATGGTATCGTTCCGACTTCTTAGGGAGTTGAGAGTACATTTAGACTTCTTATTTTGTTGGATGAATTACAATCTGACAGGACGTCTCGAAAATTTTGGAAAGCCTAAGCGACCGCTGGTCGCCGTGGCTTAGTGGTTAGTGCGTTGGACTGCTAAGCGAGAGACACAGGTTCGATTCTCAAAAACCACCAAAAGTTTTTTCGCGGCACCATCTCTTCGCAGGAATGACAAACCTGCAAGAGTACAATCTGTCATGATAAGCTTGTCAATTCGCCGTTCGGAGTCGGCATTAAACTGTAGGTCCCTTCCATTCGTGCAAAGAATATAACACGCACAACATGAATGGTTGTGAGAAGCTAGGCCTTGGCTCTCCATGAGCTGCCGTGCCAAACATACATACAAACATACATACATACATACATACATACAAGAGACCACTCCCTGAGTTTTTTTTTCTGAAAGTATGTCTCGAACTCAGTCAAGGATTCTCCACAAGCTCCTGGGTTAATGCAAAATTGACGATTTTAAAAAATTTAAGCAAAAGAAAATTCATAAGAAGAGAGCTTTGCAAAAAGAATTGGTAACGAGAAAGGTATGAGAAGGGACACTAGGGAGTGTACAATAATTTCAGCTTTATGCTACATGTTTCAGAAAATATCATACCATTTTTTTAAGACCAAGCAACTCACTGCCAGTATCCACAATTCGTGATTCTTATCTCAAAATTTCTGCCAAACCAGAGAAATGTTGGCATGAAACCTGAAACTTTGAACGGCATTTCTATCCCAGGACAATCGAAAAGGAAGGTCATGGGATCCACACAATTACATGTTTGAATTATTTTTAACTTTTGGAAACTGACAGCCCTACGAGCATTGAGTGCAACTTTAGCTCCTACTGCTTTCGTCAGTCAAGTGAACAAAGCGTCTGTCTTTAAAACCTTTGTGGCTTGGCTATGCAACTAAGACTTTTAAAAGGGTGTCAAATAACTCCCCTCGATAAATGGAAAAGAGTCTTTAGGACAATGCGCTAGTGATGACAACAGCATTAAGTTGGGAAAATGCTTAGAACATAATCAATAACTTCCCGAAAAGCCTAGTACCTAAAGGTAAAGAGTATCTGCATCATTGGCGGAACACCTTTTAATCGCTCTTTACTTTGCATCATGTAGTTTGCACATCTTCAAAATCTTCTAAGTGGAACTGTGGCGAACAAGATGTGATGAGTTAAGGGCATCCTTGGTATAACCATTCTTTACGAGGCTACAACTTAAAAGAACATGCGAGACTCGACTTAAAAACCAATGTGTTCTCTGCATAGTCGAAGCAGTGAAATGTGATGTTTCAGATATAAGGGGGTATATCAGAATTCCCAGTGTCAATAGTCTCTACTATGATGGCAAAGATCTAGGTTGGAATCTTCTAAGCTTCTAAGTGACCTACTGTGAGAAATTGGGTAGAATCTAACGATTTTAGGAATTATCTGGCCCAGCGAAGACCGTACTTGTAGGCCCCTCTTCTCCTTGCATAAGAAAGATAACCAACACCTAACTGATTCGGACAAATAACTCTTCTCAAGCTTGAACTTGAACTTGGACAACTTACCTACTAAGCTGTGCTGATACAAGGTTACTGTATGGCGCATATTTCGCTGGGTTGGCATACAAAGAACATATAAGCTTCTCCCTGCAGTTCTCATCGGTGGATTTCAGTCCTAATTGCAAGAATACCGAGTCCAAACGGGACAACAATGGACTATAGAATGGGTCGTAGTTCGATAAGAGTAGTGATGATGTTGGAACCTTCTTAAAAGTTTGATAGCCCGGTGTGTCTTGGTTTGCCATCACCTTCTTATTTGAGTCAAACCCAAGGGCATTCATATAGTTGTCCCTTTGATCGGTCATTCCGAATCTGGAAAGTGCATTATTATTGATTGTGGCTGCGTCATACAGTTGCGTGGAGAAGTGATTCGTTGAGGCCGCTGAAAAGAGAGAAAGGTGTGAAAAAATGCTTATAAGTTTTAATGTTGGCACGTACCTGGTTGATTGTATGCATATCCGTCATTCATAAGCATAAATTTGCTATCATCCTCAAAGTTGTCCTTGAAATTCAAATCACTCACAGTCTCTGATGGTCGATTGAAGCCAGCTATCGATGCCGATCCTATAAATGAGATGAAAAGTTAAGCCGTCTGTAATTTGAGTATCGCATCTGTAGGAATGGTAAAGTTGAAAGCATTTTAAAATGTTGTATGGGTTCAAATTGTGCGACCATTGACATTACCCTGTCCCAGACAGAAAGAACACTTCAAAGAAATAATTTAATAGCCATCAATAAAAGTTTTTTTTTTTTTACTTTGGAGAGGTGAAGTCACAAAGTTGTTTCGAAGAATGCTTTGAAATACTTGTCTAAAGAACTTTCTATTTAAAGTGCTTCACAAGAAAGAATGTTGACAGCCAATCTGATAATGTTCTTAATAGCTTTTTACACGAGGGATAATGATAGACGCATCTCATTTTGGCTTTATTCTTGGAATTTTTCGAACAAATCCTTATGAAATTTGAAATAAATACAAAGAAACCAATGATCCCCAGGATGCAGTTACTTACAATGTATTGAGTCTGTCTTTTGAAAGTTGAACACCCTCCTCAAAGACTAAGAGGCCTAGTCTGAACAAATTTAAATTACTTTATGGCGGTATATCGGACAGGCCTTTTTTTTAGGGATTGGATGGTTGTTTATTGTTAGCTACTGCAAATCCAAACGTTGATTTCGTTTGAGTCAGCACAAAAATATGCCAAAATTACAGAACCTATAAAAGCTCAAACAAATAAGCCTAAAAGAGAAGCGACTGCTTTCTTTCGCTTCTACTAAATGTCGTCATAGGACAAGGCCATTAGTAAAACACTTTCGGCGCCGCTGAGATTATGTTTGATGGCTTTTTATCTGAATGGAACTTCCTTACCGAAATTCTCTTGGAAGGACCTTATAGTCTTGTATCAATCTGAGATAACACGATATTAAGAAAAATGGAGCTCTTCGTAAATCTGAAGCAGAATTCTTCCATTGTGACTCAGAATAAGGATCTTCCACTGAGTGGCAGAAAATGAAGCAATTCAGTAAGTCGACTTTACGCTCTATTGTTGACCATGACTGTGTGAAGGTGTTTGAGAGGTCTAACGAGTAGCTGTACCTCTCGGGCCACATTTCTTGAAACACAATATTCCTTTTTACTCCCAAAGCCTTTCAGCCTTCCGCCAGTATTACAATGTTCATTGTCTAGACTTGGGAGAAAATTCCTGAACTGTTTCTGCTGTAAAACACGAGTGGCACTTTAGAAACATCTATCCGCAATTAGTTTTCAGTCTCGTGCCAAGGACAGGTGTTCACAGAGAAAATCTGTCCATCTGCTAGACCATACAGCAGGTGTTCGCAGTAAAGAAGGTATTCACACAGGATTGAGATAAAGGTGGACGAAAACTAGATCAAGTGTGACCCACTTGAGGCTGACACAAAGAGGCTTGATACTTGAGCTCGACATATAAGATGAGGTTCAAAGTTGGAGCGCCAAAATCTTCTCCGTCTATTGTCCTAAAGATGACATGTGTAGGCTCGTCATATATTATTGATATACAAGTTGTTCTTGATAGCTGAAACGAACGCACCCGTAGAATCACGCTGGATGGTTTAACCGACTCTGGATATGGAGTCAAGCATTTGAATTTTGTTTGTAAAAAAAAAACGCCGTTGAAAAGTTTATAAATTGGAATAGACATTTTTGACATTTTGATATCTTAATGAGTCAGGAACCATTTAAAATCCACAACTATGATGGTCCATTTATACGCTCGTAAGGACGCTACTAAAAACTCGCTCGAACATACTGTTGTATGCGAGTGGTGGAAGAAGTGAACGTTGACTATTGTGTGTTCCGGACCAACTGGTTGGGTTCTGTGTGAAAAAACATCAGAGGAAGAGCACAGACTAACCATGGCTACATTCATCATCATCATCTACATTCTACAGCATTGAATACAAAATCCTTCACATCATACAAACATACTATGTACATCATCAGCAATGCATCAGACACAGATACATCATCATCAGAAGTTGCCATGCACCTTCCTTACTGGTGAACCAGGTTAGTTCTATATTATATTTTATAACCCCTGTCCCTGGTCTGGCACCTGAACAAACCCACCCAAGTCTTTAGGTTTTTTTTTTTGCAATGTAGTGTCTTTCCTTCCGAAAGCACTTAACAAAAAATCCTAACTCTCTTTCTTTAAGAAATCCCTTGAAAATCCCACCCAAGTCTTACAGCTTTTTTTGCATTGCAATCAGTGTCTTTCCTTTGAAAGCACTTAGCAAGAACACCCAAGTCTGAAAACCTTTCTATTGACAGTGCTTTCAGTGCCCCTAAAAATTTGTATTCCTTATTTAAAAAAGCGTCTTTCCTTCTGATAGCGCCTTAGCTCTTCATACAAGGCTTTATGCATGAAATATAGAAGCTCATTCCTCATTATATTTCTTCTGAAAATGCAAAATGCAAATGCAATCAATAACTTCAAGACATGTTTCAAACGTTATCTGAACTCGAAAGCAATATAGAGCGACAAATTAAAGAAAATTATCCTTTTAAACTCGCGAAGAGCAAGATAAACAGCACCAGACTTCAAGGACGAACTGTTTCTTGTTTTTTTTTTTCAGAACTAATAATTATTGAAGTGAAAATCTCTTCACGTGACTAATGATTTAAATGCAAAAATAAAGCAAGAAAAATCATCTCACTATACTGAGGTTGCAAAGCTCAAACTGACTTCAAGTACAGATTTTCTTTTTTTTACCAAGAATGTCCTTGAAAACCTACACAGCATCATGTTTTGTATTTAATGCATAAAAGTTTGCAGAAAACGAATGGAAATGAATGCAGAGTAAACGGTCAATGTCAAAAGGGCTTAACTTGGCATGTACCAAGTTCCAGCTTTGTAGAGGTTTCTGGGAAGAATACGATAGAAAATTCACGGTGAAACACTCATTATAAATGTACTGCAATGCACATTGCAAACGCATTAAATGATGTTCTTCTTAACGACCTCATTTGCTTCAATTAAGCATTTTTTAATCTTTCTAAGAAATGTCAAGGATTTCGTGACGACTTCTTTGGAATATGGTGTCATTGAAAAGTCCTCATAAGTTTAACGTTACCATACACTTAAAGAGTAATGGAATATTTGTATTGGAATTGGATGATATAATTTTCAAAGGATATGTCAAGGGTACTTTACCAGCATGCGAAATTTGAACGCGGCTATGTGCGTGTACATTGCATAGCGCACTTGGCTTTTAACACTTTTATACTTGATACAGAGCATATAAAATTTCGAAATCAAGCTTTGTGTGAAAAGAAAGAATCCTCGGATGGGAAGTCCTTCATACGTTTAATTATGCCGCTCTATCTTTAAGGCAGAGGTGGTCAAAACTGAGATTACTGTGATTACCACATGAGCAAACTCATTCATAATGTTGGCATGAGTAAACAAATTGGCAAGGTATTTCGGATGAGCTTGGAGACATGTCTTCTGCTTCAATATTTTAGACAGTTGCAGTGGCAAAAAGCTGACTGTACTCAACTTAATCTTGATTCTCTTGTGGTATTCGGCTAGCCATTCAAATCTTTTTTAAGGTAGACAGCCTTTAGTGGAATCATACTTCAAGGCATTTGTAGGAATTTGTTGAAAGTTTATTGAAGCCTGTTACCTACAGTGACTGCAGAATGGTCTCGTTGATTCGTGGAAAAATTCGAAAGTGATGGTATTTATTGATGGATACATAGCTTGTCCAACCTTGATCTAATCGTCGAACATCCTTCGGACATAATCCGACGTATGTTCCTAAAGAAGTCATTCTAGGTTGGATTTCCGTTTAAAAGCCCGCAGAAATGATCAATTCAGATTTTTAACATGTTTATCAGAATAAGGCCTTCTACCAATCGTGATAGAGACCGAAGCACTGCGACTTAAAAGATCTTTTACCAAGTAAAGTTCTTCTACAACGAAAAAGGTCGAACAACAGAATCGTGGTTGCGGATGAATCTTGGACCACGGCTAGGGAAATGAAACACTTCCGAAATGATTTTGTCTGCTTTGAGTTATAGGTACATGGACATTGGCTGGCACTAAATATGGACAATATATCCTGTCCGGCAACCATAAAAGATGACAATCTGTTTCCTGCATTCTCTGCTATTCGAATGCATATATGTTTATGCACGTCGCCTGCAGTTCCGGCCATATATACCCGTGCCGTATTGCCACGACTATGATTTCACTATGGTGTTCCCTTGTGTGCCTCTGCACACTTCAGGTTGTGTAGTGAAAAAACGAACTTCATTTTTGCTGAAGAATCTATATCGCGTTGCCCATTCTTCTTTCACACCATTTTCCAGGAGAAGATCCGTAGTTACATATAAGAGAGGCTATTGAAAACTATTCCCTACAAAACTTTCGTATGACCAGACAGCAACTGGCAAGATGTCGCTACGTTGGATCTCTCGTCAGTCCTGCAATAGCAAAATCGCCGATTAACACCATAAACTTCAGGCGTTCTTGTTGGACTTTAAATAGCCATACAACAGTAGAAGTTCTGTGCGCAAACTTAATCAGTATTAGAATAGATTAGGAGTGTCCACTCAAATTGAACAACCTAGGCAAGATCAACTTTATTAGGAACAAAACGATGATGGTAATAGGAAAGACAGAACCTTCTTAGGGCCAAAAGAATAAAGCTCTGGAAGACACTTTTAAAACTGAGACAAGAATAGGAAGGAAGGAAGATACTTCGTTGTTTTTCATAAACAAACGTCTGGGTTTGACCTTTCCAATCCTAAGATTTTGCGATCCGTATGACCACTTGCCACTTTCACTGTCTTACCTTGTCCTGCAATTTTTCCCAATGATCCTATGAGGCTCGGCAAGAACAGAGCGAACAATATCGACTTGATAACTTGAATTCCAACGAATATAGGCCAAAGTATTTTCTTCAATCCTAGAAACAAAGAAATCCCACATTAGTGTCTCTTTCATCCTGCACTTATAGCACGTTCTCACCTGAGAAGAAAAACAATCGTCCAGTTTGCACAGCTCTCGGTAAAGGTACACTTACCACAGCAGATCTTGCAAATCTTTTCAGACTTCTCTCCAAGTTACCTTCATCGGAATTGCTTATGTTACTCACAGGTGCTGCTTCCTTTTGTTCATTTATTTCCACAGAAATATCAGGACTTTCGACTTTTTTTCTAGTAAACAATTCACCTAAATACGACACGAGTAGGTTCTCCAGATCCTTTAATTCGGAACGAAGTGCTGTTCCCAGGTAATCGTCTTTCTCTGCACTCTCAACTTCAAGTGGTGCTTCGACTTCTTCTCTCGCTTTAGGACTCTCAGTCGTTGTTACTTCCGCTGGTGTTTCCTCTATTACATCACGTCCTGCCATCCGATGGTGGTTGCTTCGTAAATCACTATCGATGGGTGAAAATATCCTATACTGTCCTGTCTCGGTGAATAAATTCCTCGCTAAGTACTCTGGATCAAAATGTGACATAATAATCGGTTTAAATCCATCGTCGGATCCTGATGAATTTAACGGTGCACTAAATCTTGCACTATGGCTACATACTACTACACTTAAACTGCTAAATACAACTAACACTCCTATCACTGTCCTTAACCATCGTGTATCACAAATTCTAAGTTCCACCATCATCGTTGGTGACTTTCTTCTAATCATCTTGGACATGATTGGATGGTCATTTGATCGGAAGTCCTTGTCACTCCAGCTAGGATACTGAAAGTAAAGTAAGGGTAAGATGTTAGTATCATCATTTAAAATTGAAACGTTTTTATAACATTAAATCGTCCAAGCAATCTTAATAATATTTCCATGACAGCTTTCATTGTACTTCGTCTTATAAATATTTGCTACTGTTGTCCTACCTTTCTCTGTCTTGTCAGGAAAATAAGAAAAGTTTCCTGGAATAGTTTTATTTTCATTTGAAAAGTTCTAAGGAGATTTCTTGAATTTTAAAGTTTCCCCATGCGAATTGGTTGCAATTGTTTCCATTAAAGGAAATCTTCTGTGAAAAAGTTGCAAGAGTAGGAAGTAGATTGAAGGACATTATTCAAAACGTCGACATAGAAAGGAACTTACTGGGGATAATGTTTAATGGAATAAAAGTTTTGAAATCCGAAATAGAGTCTTGCAATCACAGTAGTGTCGTTGGACTATGAGAGTAAATAAATCAAGAGATCTGTCGAAACTTAGCATGATTCCATTTTACGATGATTCACTTCAACTATTTGGATGGACAAGTTTTAATTTTGAGGACAAAGTCTTTTCGGAATTTGTATTATTCTTCTAATAATGGATCGGTTGTTGAGGAAATAGTTAAGAAGTGATTCATTCTTCTTTGGGCTTTAGTGGTTTCCACTTTCTTGATTCCGTTCAGGATTACCAGCTAGCTTTCGTATTTCGTATAGACTCAGCTATTTGGTAGAACTTTAGCTATTTGACTTGAAGGTGCTAGACCTCAACCAACAAGCATCCTCAGTCAGATCAATCTTCAACCAGCTACCTCCTCTTTTCCACGCCAAATTGATTGCTTGCGTGAGTGCCCTAAGTGGTCTTCCTCTAGTGCGCTTTTCCTCTGAGTGAGGAGCTAAAGTGCTGTTGTACATCCACTTTACATTTCCCTGTCTTTGTATTTAGAATCTTCTGACTAGGTCGATATCACTGAACAGCCTACCTCCACTCTTGATCTATGCAGACGAGACCAAAGGTCACCCAAAGGATTTTTCTCTCAAAATAACCGAGGGCAACCTCATCCATCGTCTAATTCCCCGCCCTGGAGCAAGACTGCGATGAATAGAGTCTCTTTACACTTCGGCATGATTGAGAGAGAGCCTTGCGACTCAATTGCCCTATTAAACCAAAGAAACAACGAATGGCCAATGTTTTTCTGCGCTTGATCTCGGCGGTTGGTTTATTATTTGAGTTAATAGCGAAACCTAGATAGACAAAGTTCCTAACTACCCCAAAGTTATATCTGACATCGGTATTGGGCGTTTGTTTTTACCTCGTTGACTGTTTAACCCATCTTTGCTGCTTCTGTCTCAATATTGGCGAAGGCGCTACTGACATCACATTGCGTTTTATAGATAATATCAATTTCGTCAGCGTATACGAATAATTGTACGGAATTTCGACAGATTGTGCCTCTGGTTTTGGCACTTGAATTCAACAGAATTCTTTCAGGAACGGTGTTGAAGAAATCGCATGAGAGTGCGAAGGCAATCATTTCATTTGTGCACACCTTTCGCCTTGAAGATGCTACAATTAGTCAATTCCGAGTGACACTTCTGCTTTTGGCTTCTAAACCCGTCAACCTATTGCTCAATTTTGTGCATAAGGTTTTGAAGAAGCTTGTTTATATCATATCAGGAGTTTGCATAGAGATTGAATCGCAGTCTTTGAGCACGAAGTTTTCCCTTTCCCTATTCGTTTTCTTGCTATTTAAAATATCATGTTCCATCGCCGCGGTCTGGCACTCATTGCTCCTGATGTGTACCTTCTTCGAGTCCTTTCTTAACCAAAGCCAAAAGAACTATGGGTATAGGATAACGTCTTTGGAGTATACCTCGGTCGATATTTACCCACATATGGGTGACATGTTACCTGCACCTGGCAATTTGAACGGTCGGAAGCTATTAATTTCAGAATTCAATCCAAGTTCTGTACAGTTGATTGAAATCAACTTACTTGGTTTGGCGTGGTGCTCTTTCTATTGCTCACTTACAGTCTATCTGGGATATGTATATCTAGTGATAGTATATCCCTCTCTATGCAATCGACCTGCGAAATCTATTCTTATTCTACTCTGAAACACTTCTTTCTCCTATGTAAACATACCTCTGTTCAACCTTCACTCGACCCCTAAGCTCACTCGAAGAATCTCCATAATCTTCAATTTCGATTTGAATTTGAAGGTCATTCAAAACTCTTGTAATTTAAGCAATGAAAATGCAAGTCTTTCTCCAGTCAAGTGCAAACAAGTATGATTCAGGTCTTTAGTGAATTTATAAACTGGAGTCTATAACTACACTGTAACTCTACGATATGATTTATATCTCTATGATTTATTAGTACAAACGTTCACAAACGTAGTGTCCTTTCTCTCTGGGTGGATTCAAGCCTTAACTGCGCGGTGAAAGAGATACACTAGTTTTACGTCAAAATACAGAAAACAACCTTTATTTGGACTATTTCCAAATAAAGTACGTCCAACTAGAAAGCGCTGTCAAGTGATTTAAAATATTTGTTCCAATTCCGGGTTGGAAAATTGCCAGTAGTCGTTGTCACCATCACACACACTCACAAAAGCATTTTTCAGACTGAAATCAAGTAAAATAGTTTTGAAAGGGCGTACATAAATGTAAGGGAAGTTGTTTAAAATAACAATAAAGTACTGCAAGGACCTTCGCGAGGATATTATCCATAGTTGTTTTGTGGTGTGGAATAAAAACCGCTTCTGTTTACAACAGAACAAGCAAAACAAATGGAATTTTCTTTGTCGCTTAAAGCACAGTGAGATTTATACGTATAAACTGAGAGAATTCTTTATGAAAGACTACCTTTTACCCGTGACTGCGTTCGCGTTGAATTTGAAATATGATACCTACGACTACATCCCTTTACTATCATATTTAACGGAAAAACAGTTCCTAAGAAACGTCTTAAAGTAAAATAACTTAACGATTGTATCTCTTTAGGCGTAAGTGGAGCGTCAACATTCGAAGCCTTTTCTATATTCGGCTGGAGTACTTCTTTGTAAACGGCATTTCTGCTTTAATTCTTATGACAGAATGACCACGCTGACTCTCAAGGAGCAACATAAAATTTACCATGGAAAAGCAAGTCCCTCAAGTCCACTATGTCGTTGAAAGTTATTCATTGTCATCGCGAAACAGATCTTGAGAGGGAACTGGAATCTTCTTAACTTAAAAGGGAAGTCAGAGGGCCTTAAGGATAAGATTTATTTTTAAAGCGTTTTTAAAGTAGGCTGGTGCCATTGCAGGGTTTGGACTCACATTCCAAACAATGGTAGGTTAGAAATCTTCCGCTTAGCTATTTTGCTTTAAAGTATTGCACAAATGTGTCTCTAGGTTACATGTACCAAGTTGAGGAGAAGCTTAAAAGCAGGGTGTGCAGTTTTGCCTCCCTTCAGCTGTGTTGCTGGCATGATTGTCTTATCTTCGGTAAGAGCAAGTTGGCATTATTCTTTATAAAAGCTAAGGAAGATGAATGCTTGGTTTGGCCTTCGGTAAAATCCTGATATGACTTTTGAGGTATCTTCCTCTCACTCGAAATTCACATAACCGATAAAGGACCACCATAAATGAGGATCGCTTTGTTTTTTTGGTTTTTTTTTTGAGCTCGAACTCAGTCTTGACCTAGCCTGGCTATTGGAAATCGCAAGTTTAACCACAGGTTGATGTGGTTAGATCTAAGACGCATTCTTCGAATTTTTTGTAACTTTGGATAAGCTAGACTGAATTTAACAGAATATTGCCAACCGAAGTCCTGATATAAGAGGCCACATTTCAATGTACAACATGTCGTCTAATCGGTCGAGGAGTTAAGACCAAGAATGATAATCAATAGTATGTAGAAGTTGTAGTTCACAAATCTGTGTATCTGTTTTTCCTGCAATGCCAGTCTTATTCTAACAACCAGAGCGTGAAGCTAGATTTACATTCTTAGTCCAAGGGTTCACTTTTTCCGCAGATACAGTAAAAAAGACACAGAGAGTTGTCCCATTTTTGTGGTAATGGTCCAAGATGATTAAGGTTAGGTTCATGTAGCTGCTGGTATCTTGCACCTAAACATTTAGACCACTAAGTTTGAGTAAGTGTAGTTTATTTGGTTGCTGAAGCAGTATGAAGAAACTTTATGCCAAAAGACATCAAATGAAGTATCGGTTACCCATAATGTTGCGAACGGAGTTATTCAATCCTTGAAACAATAGGAATCAGTGGAAGCTCAACTTGAAAAGAGTTAAAGAAATATGGTTACCAACGGTGCCAAAGAATGACATCACTTATTCGAAATCATTTTCACTGAAAGCAATGAGAAATATCACAGACGATTGTGCTGGAGAGAATACCTCTCGACAAGATGTGTAAGTAAATCTACGAAAACCGCACTCAATTAGTTGACAAGTATAGTTATAAACACCTGTACTTAAGGGAATGCATGTTGTTGTAATGGGATCGACATTCATTTTTCTAACATATCTCCGGTCTTCCTCGATGGAATATGAAAGTTATGCTTACATCGGATATTGATACTTTGATGCATTTCTGATTGCGATGTGGTAAACTGAACAAGTGACGACTACCTGTTTAATTATGAGTAGCTACAGGCCTTCGGAAGGTTAGAAGAAAGTTGAAAATTGAAATCTGATACCGTTGATTTGATGTGTTATCCCCACCCACACACATAAATCGCTCAAATGCACAAATCAATCATCGACTTCCCTTTCTAGCTACCAGAACGGTTTCCGCCGTTGAATAAGTCATAAGAAAAGTGCTAATCATAAATTAATAAAAAATAAATAAAAAAAAAAACAAACTGAAAGCGAAACTGAAAATAAAAATACACACACGAAGAAATGCAAACAAAAATCCACTTTCACTAAAAACCCCGCACGTGATTCAAATTTCTAGACAAACAACATTTTTCCACTCACAATCCGTGTAGGTGACGTGATGGACCCTCTTCAAATCCTGAAACCTACGCCTTGCATTTGAGAAGTGTTTAGCATTCATGTCCCAATGGTTGCGTTTAAAATTACCATTTGACGTGTATACATACGAATTTACATACAAACTACCACCTTGTGCACTTGAAGGTCGTCTATGTCCGCCCGCTACCAGTCGCAAGACAAACCGATTCGAATCATCCCGTGGCATTGCCACCAAACGCTAGCTCATATCCCACAAGACTTTATGGGTTTGCATATTTACGTGGCTTGTAAAATTTAAAAGTTTTTGCTTTCACTAGAAGTGTACATTTGGTTTGCTTAACGTCGACATTTGATCGTAAACTCGTCATGCAATGACTGGAGTGGCCTTTTCTTTTCGCACGACGCATAGTAGTATCAGTTTTAATCGATTCAGATTGTAGCTTCATTGGCCACTTGTTACAGGATTTCTCCAATGACTCAACAATTTAGAGAAAAAAAGGTGAGAATTTGTGCCGACGATGGTGTAACCGGTCCAAATAAGGGAGATCTTTCGCAATAAGAAATTCAGACTGTCGTTTCCGGTAGTACGACTTTCGCTGAATAAGATAAAGCCATATGCTGATATCTTGAGACCTTCTCGGCGGTTGGTGTTTGTTTGTGCCGAATTAATTAACAATAAATGTTTGACCGCGAATGCGAAATGTGTTTCTGGACAGTTTATGATGTTGTTTGACACAAAAGATTGGATTATGGAGAGAGTAAGTGGTTTTTGGCTTAATTTATGACTCATTAAGGAGATTTGCTATCGCAACTGGTGGATATTGTGGGACATGTTCGATGAGTTAGCTCATTTTGTTTGCACAAAAGGAAGGAAGCCAAAGTCATTAAGAGAAAGTACCCTATAGTTCCTTGAACAAAGAGTGTGACCAATTCATTGCCACTTCTTCTTTCAATATTGTCTGTATTTCGCCATTGTTGAGAGCTAGGGTAGCGCCACTGAGGTAACTCTGGTGTAGGTGAAGAGCACGCCTCGGTTCAACTCGTCAAACGGAGGTGGTTCTCGTCCACTCCACCTTGCAACACCTGCTCTTCGTTTGCACTTTTGGCAGGGAAATTCATCCAAGATATGGTTCGTCCTATTCTTCCATCTGAGCCCTTGTGTAAGTCAAGATGCGTTCGATCGGTCGGTCTTGTCCGTATCGTCAGTTCCAATTAAAAGGGATTGTTCGAGCCGTTTTGATTCTTCCCGAATCCTAACAGTGGGCAGCACTACCTTCTTCGTTGTCGTCTCAGTCGTACTTGTGCGTTTCAATATTGATGCTGTGTTTACATAGTCGGGGCTAGTGAATGGCACGCTGCGGATGGTGTGGTTGGGTTCGTATGCGTTCTGGTTCCTCTTTCGTCCATGGATTTCTGATCCATATTTACATTAAGCTGTTCTGACAATTATTTACTAACGACTACATTCACATTCCAATCCATGTACTCAACCCTTAACACAGCTTTTGGATTGCCAAATCTACTGTCCACATTTAGACCAGGCTCGGCAATATTCCTTAGATCCTCGGAGCAAAGACTGAATCTTTGTATCACTAGTGTCTCAAAATCACTAGAACAACACCAGGGTATTTATAACCCCTTGAGCCGTAGTAAATTATAACAAACAAAAAGATTGAATTTCTTGAGGGGCCGTCAAGAAGTTTTTAGTGGAGTGTAGTAGTCTGATAGGCTTAATACTTTTGCTTTGTTAAGATGAGCTTCAGTTCTACTTTGTTTGCTTTAGATTCAAGAATACGAACCATTAGTCCATAATCAATGATAGAAATAGACAAACCTTTCATTACAGTCTAGATCTGGCTCTAGACACTATGAATAGCAGTAGTGGTAGTATAAGTCCGTAATCCATTTCGGACTTTAAAGTCTAAGTTGAGACATTTAACAGTACGTAGACCAATCTGAGCAAGTGGTTCCAACTCTCCCCAAAGCCTTTTCGAAGTCGATGGAAAGAAGATGTAAAGGGGTAGTGTTTGTGCCATGCGTTGATCTGTTATTATTTCCTCTTCTGGAATTCAAGCTAAGCAATAAAATCACGCACCACAACGAAAATGTAGCAATTGAGTGTTTCGTAATCCTCCTCAGGCAGATTTTCTGTTATTTTTTGCGAATTTCTTCTGGGATCTGACCATAATCCGGTCGATAACTGATTTCGATGAAGTACTTCTGCTAACTTCATCGAAACCAGTCATCTATACCGAACTTGCAAGTTTCTTGTCGACACATGGTCTTCTGATGTGTCCTACTTGGCTCTGTTTTAAGAAGACAGTTCAGTATTCGCACTTTAGTTGGTGAGAACCTTACAATCATTGATCTTTTCAATAGGAAAGATTGCATTTCAATAGTTTCGCGGGGCTAAACCCAGATTTCGTTATCGACTCCGAACGGCAGATCAGGAAGTTTCATTATGGCATATTACACTCTTAAAGGTTTATCATTGCCTGCCATGGTTATATCACGAAACAGCAGTTTAAAGCACATAACACTAAGCTATGGCGACACTTACTTATTTTGATAGTACTATAATCCTCGGTGAGCACAAGCCTCAATAGAAGGTGCTGAGTGCCATTCAGCCTTAGCATTGCACCTATTCTTTTGATTGAAAAATCAACTTACTTACTAACTTAACAGGCCAGCGACCTTTGGAGGGTTTGAGCCTGAACTAATTCCGCTTTCCATCCTTTACGGTCCCGGGCACGCTGCTGCCAGTCTACTAGACCAAGGTTTCTGGCGTCCGCAATTGCCTGATCTTTAAACTGGAGGTTCGGTCTCCCTGTTCTTCGTGAACCAGGTGGCTGGGATTCGAAGATCCTCTTAGCTGGAGCATTCTCATCTATTCGTTCGATGTGGCCGAGCAGTCGACGGATTTTTTCCTTCCGGACAACATCCAAATCTTTGTACAGCTCGTAGAGTTCGCGGATATATCTTCTCCTCCATTCGCCCTCCTCGCAGATAGGACCAACTATTCGACGTAGAATTTTTCTTTCGAAGGATCCCAAGATGTGGGTGTGGGTGATAAATCAACAGTCTTCGAAATCCTAAAACGGCATACACACTCACGGGCAAATCTGACCATTTGCATGCTGACGACAAGTGCGTGTGTGTAAAAGACGAACTGAGATAGGCGCGTTAAACTTGTTTCGCTGGTACGAGAGCGATCTGTCGATGCTTGATTTTTTGATCAAGTTAAAAAAAAAATCCAAAAGTGGGGATAGACTTTCGTACCCTGCTTCAATTTTTTGCGAAGGAAAGTACAAAGCCAAAGAAAACAAAGTGTTACGATGCTTAAAACATTTTTTTCAAATGCCACTATATTCCTAAACTCCATTTTGTATTCTTTCCCAATAAGTGGGTATATACAAATCAATAAAGACTGAACAATTATATGTGCATTTGTTAATTAATAAACTTTCCAAATGTTATTCCAAACACATACCGCCTCTCATCGATATTGCAATCTTGAATTTCATACAAAGTGCAAATTTTCGCTGCACCTTCCTACATGACTTTCCATTAACTTTCACTAAGACATTACCAAAGGCAACATATCCATTCGAATCGAATTCAATAATATTCCCTGCAAACATTTAACAATGAAAGACATAATACATCATTCAGACTTTTAATAGCAGTCCTCGTAGATGTTTACATGAGGATTTCATGTGAGTATCTAAAAACTTCAACCAACAGGGGGATAATATTGGATCTCTTTATAAATCTAAAAGTGGTCTCAAAGAGAATTTTTATCGTATGCACATGTGTACATTATCATCAACAAAGAAGTGTGAACTTAGATATCAAGTCAAAGAATGTAGATATTGTTTGCCTTACTAGTAGGAAAGTTGATAATTGAGGTACACTTACACATTATCAAGTGTCATCTATTAAATGTCGTGTATCAATTCGCACTTACTTATCAGGCCAGCGACCCTTGGATGGTTTGAGCCTGAACTAATGGCACATTCAATACGCCACGGTCTTGGGCAAGCTGCTGCCAATTTACTCGACCAAGATGTCTAGCGTCCGCGATTGCCTGTTCTTAAAACTGGAGGTTTGGTCTCCATTTTTGTCGTGAACCAGATAGCTGGGATTCGAAGAATCTCTTAGCTATACCCTCAAACCCAAACTGGATGCTATTGTGAGAACAAATTCTAGGCGGACAAGTGGTATAACTTGTCTAGCGACAAAGCAAGTCTGGCCCAGGCTGGATCTGAAACGCTCTAAGAATTTAATTTTTCTCAACAAATCGCATATCAGATCCGTAATAGGTTTGATCACGGTGGAGCCAGTGCAGTCGACGGATTTTTGCTTTCCGGACAACAATCACATCTTTATACAGCTCGTAGAGTTTGCGATTACATCTTCTACTCCATTCGCCCTCCTCTCTTTCTCTGTTTAACTTATCGTCCAGCATTCAGCTCCAGAAAGCAAGACTGACAAGCTCAGAGTTTTGTAGAGCATGATTTTGGACCTACAAGTTGGGAGTTTGGATCCTAGCTATTTGAACAAAACGAATTAGCACCAGTTGCTTAAGGTTATCCTTCGCTGACTCTCCACCTGGGTTTCATTTTTGGAGCTTGTTCGTGTCCTAGACGGTGCTCGACGGATGTGTTTTTAATCGACAGCAGTACCAGTAGGTATTATACATTTCTTTAAAAAAAAAAGGGTTACGTGTAATACAGTAGGGCCTTAAGCGCATTTGAAATGCTTGAAAAATTGCTGCCAAGTCCCAATACACCTTTAATTCGAAAAACTTAATGAAAACGATTACTTATGCTGCTCGCAGCTTTTCGTAAAGTTTCTTAGTCGCCTACAATATCAGTTTTAAAAAGCTTTTAATCACTCCACGTCTTAAAATGCTGCCGATGGCACAAATGAGATTCTTCAAAGTCAACGTTAAAAAAAAAAAACTGGTCTATTCAATACCCCTCTATCGTACTTAATCTTTCAAATTCTAATTACCTATTGTTGTCCCAAACGTCTTTACTTATACTTTAGAACCATGTCATAAAGTTGACGCAATTAAACACCCTTTAATGGGTTCTTCTTCACACCATAATAGGTACTTGTACTTATGCCATTGATATGTGGCATATTTTAATGAGGAAAAAAAGTTACCCTAACTTAAGAAAAACTCTAATCTAATATCATAAGAACTTTCATTGGTGCTAAGATACTTTTTATGGAAAAGTCTAGGAGTTAGGTCGTAGCCTAGTTCTCTTTTTTTTCCCATAAAAGTCTGTAATAATGTCAGTTTTTTGCCTTCCATCTATTTTATTTACATTTTTGTGCGTCGCCGCTCACTGTCTACTCTGGAGAACCATGTAAGATTGAAGGCAGAGCACATTTATCTAGGTAGTCATTGGCTTATAGCCAAACATTTTTGCTTTACAATGTGAATGATTCCAAACAATAAAACAAAAAAATAGTCACATTTGTGTCATGAGTCTAATGAAGACACTCTGTGGAATTGGTGGAATGTAAATTTCGTTACCGTTAGCATAATTTACAATCTCTAGATCAAATCAATCGAAAGTATCATCACCAATTAGTTTAAATCGATTGAGACATTTCCACGTAAATGGGAATTCTTGTTCTACGAAAAGCCTACATAGTCTTAACAATTAAGATCATTTCTTGTTTGTAAACGTTTTGTTAAAATAAATTGATATCATAATGAGAACTCAGCCGCAAAAAGTACCGCGAAATAAAAGATACAATTTTGGTCTGAGGTGAGACAATTTTATAAGGTCTTATATGCTTAAGGTTTCTACGAACTCTTTGCAAAAGTGTACCAAGTAAACGGATTAAGGCGAAATTGCCAAATGATGATTTAATAATAAAATGGCACAACGACGAGATGAATTGAAGTAGATTGGCATAAAATGAGACCGAAAGGCGGACTGAGTAAGCGGATTTACAGCTTAGATACTTTTTGTTAAAAGAAAAACCGATTTATTTAATAAATAGGTTGGTGGTTGTTGTTTTTTTTTTTTAAGAAAAAAAATAAAATAAAAAAACAATTTTTAATTAAATACAAGGTGGGCAAAATGAATGTGCATGACGTGGTTCAGATATCCAGTATCCAGGTGGGGTTAAGAAGCGTAAAGTAGACACTCAACACAATGGTGGACCCATCGCGATCTCTCGAGAACTTTCATAAGTTAGTGTAAATCGTTGACACTTTCCTGAAAGCATTTGAACTCCTAGAGGAATCTATAGATTGAGTTAGAAAAAGTAGTTGCTGAAAAAGCTTCTTCAATTGAGGACTATTCCCTGACATTCATATCATATCATATTTGTTTGTGTCACACCCTCTTTGAACAAATATTGCATACATCCTGGCATGCTCCGCCAAAAGGCAATACCTCATACTTATTTCTATTCTTTATTGTGACTTACTTAGCTTAAGAATGTCTTTAGTATTTCCCCATCTACGGCTTTTAATCTGCCTTCACTGCGTTATGGAATATTATCAAATGACTGCCTCGGCTAGCTTGGCAATAGACTATCCTGTCAACCCAATTTTTCAATATATTTTTGATGGTTTCGGCCCCTATTTCACGAATAGCTTGACCAATAAAATTGTTCTTGAGTGCCTGAATTGTCGTTGGATTGTTCTCTAAGCATTTATCTTTAATGACACCCCACAAAAAAAGTCCAACGGCATCAAATCGCGGCTCCGTGGCGGCCAAGCAACATCACCAAAACAACTGATTACACCATTATTGAACTAAGTGTGCAGTAAGTCGATCGTTGAACGGCTGGTGTGGCACGTTGCTCTGGCTATGTTTTTGCTGGAACCATAGCTCGCCCAAGTCCAAATTCTCAATTTCTGGCCATAAAAAATCGATTATTATGCCTCGATAGCGCTCCCGATTGACTGTAATGTTTCTTCCATTGCCCTCTTGGAAGAAAAATGGGCCCATAATACCGGCACTCCAAAAAACTCAGCAAACAGTCACACCGTCAGGATGCATTTCCTTTTTTAAGACTACGTGTGGATTTTCCGAGCCCCAAATACGGCAATTTTGCTTGTTTACATAGCTGCTGTAATGGAAATGTGCCTCATCTGAAAAGATGATTTTTTGAACAAAAGTGTCGTCAATTTCGAGCGGCTTTTAAGCCCAAAAAGAGAAGCGATAACGAAGCGGGTGATCATTTTCCTTCAATTCCTGAGTCAATTGGACTTTGTAAGTGAATAAACCGAGATCTTTATGCTGAATTCTCCACAGGCTAGTGCGACTGATGTTCATTCTTTAGGCGCACATTTTCGGCAACAGCTGCAATATTATCCTTTGAGCGCACAGGACGAACACGTGAATATGATCGGTTATCAATCAGCAAATCAGTTTTACGAACTTTCTTCACAAACTTGAGTACCCCAGCTGCAGTTGGTTCGTTATTTCGACCGAAATTTCCTTTCAAAATTCGGGAACACAGCATCCACTTTGGAAGTAACTTTGCAATATTTTTTAACGTTGTTCAAGCGTAAGTCGATCCATTTCGTACCGCGAAAATATAACACTGAGTTTTTGTCCATTTTTTGAGCCCATGTGATTCAAAAAGAAGCCAACAGATGGCTCACCCTTTAGTTACCTTTACGATACACGAGAGTGGTTTGTTGTCTTTGGCTGGTTGTGGCATTTGTACCTTAATTTGTATGCGAGTTCTTTGGCAAGTTAATTTTTCTCTGCACCGTAGTGTCCAGGTACCTATTGCAGTCTGACGTTTTAATTGTTGTCTTCGATCTGACAACACTCGATTCTAGTGCTTTATGTCGAACTAGAACCTTCGTCAGCAATATTCTGTCTTAGAGACACATTTGGAAAGGTAAGTCTGGCACCACAGAGTACATTTTTGCATTACTCCTGGCTCCACCCCCTACATTTTACCTACCAACCATTGGCATACGAAGAGAGCTTTATAGGCCTTCCATACTATTTCTTGTAAGTTCAGTTCAACTTTCTAAATAGTGTTATTTCGAGATGATTTGATTGATCCGACAAGGACAGCCCTAATTACGGGAGTACCTAACTAAGGAAGTAATCCTGTGCTTGCTGATAAAAATAACTAGTTCCATTTGTAGTTCACTTTTACAGTCCTTTAGCCTTGGCAATGCAACTTTTATGATCTCATGAAGTGTTGAGAATTTGACGTTAAAGAAAGTCTGTTTATGCAGTTTTCTAAGGACAACCATAATCAAAAGCAATGGAGAAATAGCTCCACCCTGAGAAGTCCTTCCGGTAACCGATTTGTGTTAATGGTGCTTGTAACAAGAATCTTACTTCCTGGTTTTGTAGAGTTTACTTTATGACGATTTCAAAGCCGCTTAAGTGAGCTCCTCGCGATTTGCTTTAGTTTTCTCCACAACGTTGTACAAAGCTGTCTGTACCTATTTACATTGTGGATACAAGTGCCACCATTACGACTGATGGATAGGTCTTAAATCTTGTCTCACAGCTGATTTTAAAAGCAACCTGAGGAAATTTGTAGCAACAGAGACTGATTTTGGCTCCCAAAGCTCAGAACTTTTCCTTGAATTTTGTGATTTAGTCGACTTAAACCGGAAATGACATGCCAGGTTGTTGTAAAGAAACTGCAATCATCTGGCATAGTGATGATTAGCATCAGTGGTTACTATTATCGCTTGTCACGCCGGGGGTTCCAGGTTCAAGGTGTCAAGTAAGTCGATCAACTGCTAAAACTGAACTACGACGTCGGATTACTTCAGAAATATAATCCTTACATATTATTCGCATAAAGGTGTTTAAGAGTGCACAGTCACAGGTGAAGTTCCACAAGCTTTTGTCGGACAAATAACACCCATTTCATGTTGTGGTAAAAGTGTTTCAATTAAGAATCCTCATCACGCAACCACAAATTTTACAACCAACTTCATGGACATTATCATGAACCATATATATTTATCTAACGTTTTAAAAAAAAAAAAAGTGAAATTTCCACCACAAACACATAAACATTATGACATTTTAACAACCAACAGAGTATCCGACTTCGTATCGTCCAGCACCAGTACCAGCTTCAGCTTAACATCCATAATTGAGATATTATTTGTATCACTTAACACCATATCTCAACTGTAATGTAAAAGTAATTGAGTTACGCATTTCAAGTGCTACCGTTAAGCTTTCACACGCACATTTCCATCAACCGTCATTATTCACAGTGAATAAGTTATTATGTCCACTTTAAACCCAATCACTGTAACCAGAGCCCTATACCGAGTCCAGAAACAGGCGGTAGAAAAATGACAACAAAAACGCAATTCTGAGCATTTTAATTGTTGGAACTATCTACTACTGTCGACGAGAAGACTTTCACAATATTTCCATGCGTTCGTCTTCGAAGAGATCTTGAACACGTACTTGATGAAACTTGAAAATGTTTGAAATTGAATTTCATTTGATCAAAGTGCATGACATGAATGTCGTCCATAAATGCATCCAGTATCCATACGTGTTTGAATACAAAGTTTGTGCTATAGGAATGCCAATAGCACGCAGGTTTCTACACACGAATATTTCGCGCTTTAAGAGAAAATTAGTTTGAGGTTTACCTACTAGTCTCTAATTTGGTGTTTACTGTTTTGTAAGCGGTAACGACCACAACAATCCATCACCAAAGATTGATGAAAGTGTATTTACAGAGTGAGATGCGCACATCTGTGTGCAGTTTTTGAACATAAAAAGTGAGATTTATTGAAGCCAATCAAATTAAATTCGTTTTAAATAAAATTTCTGAAATCGTATTGTACACACTCACCTTTAGGGTTATTTTATTGAAATATTCCACAAAGGCGAAGATAAACTGCTTGCGGATGAAGTTTTTAAGCTCAACGACTGAAGGCTTCAGTGACTTTCACACTCGTTTCGCGAGAAATTCGCTCGGATATCACAGTACCAAGTGAAAGATACTTTTTTTTTTTTTTTTTCACTGAATCCTTTCACTGATTATTTTTGTATTTTTTTTTGTTTCATCAAAACATGTGATCGAAAAGTGGTTTTCTTTTTATTTCACTCGCACAAAACTGGTTTTGATCACAATTTTAAACAGCACGGTTTTGATGAGTGTTTCCCTCAGATAGCAATAGCACAAACGATAGATGTATCTATAACTCGCGATCGATATTAATTTTGCAAAACAGAGTTGACAATCTATCAGCAAGATCGACTAAAGTATCTAAACATTTCCGTATGACTGTCTAGTGCCAATCGACGAGTGACGAAGACGAAACAGCAACAGCAACAGCAGCAGCGGCACAGTCATTACACTTTAGCGAAAGCGCACATATGCGAGTGGAACGTGAACGTGATCGTCTTACCAAAGCAAACGATGGATGAAGAAAGAAAGAAGAAAAAATAAGAATGAATTTCAAATCAAGAGCAGTTGTACGCGGTATGGGATGCCCGTCTGCGCCGGATTGAAGCTGTTGAATCGGATGTATCTCGAATTCTTTTACTGTGACATTGGATGGAGGTTGCTGGTTCAGTGGGCTTTTTTTTTTGTCCATCTCTTTGAACCATCTTTACCTTTCCAGTGAATCATACTTGTAATCAAAGAGAAAAATATAGAGAGAGCAAGGTAAAAGCAGACAAGTTGTTGAAGCTTATATCGTAAGTTTTGATCGTAAGAAAAAAATCCTCTCTGTGACGTAGAATTTCAGGTGTTGAGTTTAGATTCTCCGCTGGTTTGGTCTAATGACCAATCTAACATGTGTTGCTACTTTGTTATGGTTACGGAATGCATAGCAAGTTTGTTTCTTTTTTTATTTGTAACGATGCAGTTAGGCAATGAGTAATCGGTGTCGTTTAGGGTCAGCATTGTAACAGACAGATCTAAACACTTAACCGACTTAACATCAATCATAGCATCTGGACAATGGAATTTTGAAATATAGTGGCGGAACTTTCAAAAACTTCATAAAACATAATCCAGTAAACGGATCTAAACAAACAATAAAGTATCTTTCTTGTGTGGAAAAAGTTCCACTAGCCGTTACGTCATAGATTAAGATAAAGTTGCATTTTAGAATGACAATAGATTCATGGGATAGTATTCTATTCACACGTGGATAGAACGTTTTTATTATAAAAGGTGTGTGCTCGGTTGTCTTGGCAATTTTCTAATTTACGATTCGAAAAGAAAGTAAAAGTGAAGTATGTATTTAGATTCGATGATCGTGGTTCGGTAGATTAGATAGGTATACACACATTATTTCTCTCTTTCAAGTTGCGGCATGAGTACATTTTAAGTAATTCAAAGTGTGATTGTTGAGTTTGGCAATTGCTTTGTATGTTGCTTTACATTTTTCCGCGTATTTGGGGAGTGTAGTGGCCTGGGAAAAGTTAATAAATATAGAGATTTGTTACTGTGAGTGGTAGTTACTAGATATTGTCATGCGTGCTGTTTTTTTTTTTTTTTTTAATGGGAAGGAACTGAAGGAGGTGGAAACTAATTCTTTTAAACTGACAAACAAATTATGTTTTTGAAGTCGTTCCAGAGCATTAACTGCACTTTTATTTACGAGCTCCATTAGGTTCATTTTTCTTTTTGAAGCTAACAATATACATACTCGTGCGTCTTGATTAGACTGTTGGATGTTTTTAAATCAAAAGGTCCGGTAGCACACCAGACGAAGATTTACACCAATCTTTAATGTGGGTCAACGTAGCTCAATCTGTGAACCAATTTGGGAAGCAATAAATAATCACTTGACTTAAGCTCAATTTACACCTTAATTTTGTAAAAATATGGGCTTAGATAGATAGAAAAATTGATAGAAATCTCGAAGAGGTGTACGGAAACTAACAAAAGTTCATTACAATAAAAGTTTGGTTTGGATTTTTAAACTTTCTGAAGAAGTATTCTCATAGAGCAGCCTTTCTAATGTCAGTTGTGGAAATAATATGTTTGTAGTTATATCAGTGGAAGCTCCTGCAGAAATCATTGCTCTGCACAAGTCTACACACGACGCAGTATCCAGTAATGATGTCTGTAAGTTTTATCGTGTTTTATCTACGCGGTTTAAGCACATTAAGCCTGTAAGGGTCTAGGATTTTTGATGGTACTTTCGAAGCATTGGAATAAACGAAAGCTGTCTATTATTTACCCTCAGTAACAATCCACTTGACCATATTGCTCTTTTCGATAGTTTCCCCAACCTGAATAATGCAAGGAGTCGATTTTGATCCCAAAATGGAGACTGATTGTTAAACTCTCGCATAAGATGTCTGCTTCTGTTATTGGAGCTACCGTGGATGGTTACTTGCCAAGACACTTCTGTCAGACATCCAACTGGAAAACTTCTTCTAAAGATTGGAGACTTAAGAATGCACAGTAAAGGGGGGAATTTAAATTCTCGCTCAAAGAACCTTCCGGTATATGTCCGTGTTCCCCATCCCATGGTACCACAGTTTGTATATTTCTTCTTAGGATGGAGGTCAGTAGTAATTGCTTACTATTCCTTTTCCTTAGTTTACTATCCTTCTCGTTTCGAGTGTCTTAGCTTTATGAGAATATGTTTTGTGCATCTGTCTACTCACCGTATAGACACAGTCCGTCTGCAGGGATCTTCCTTTTGAAGAGACATCCCATTCAGGTGGTAACTACCATTCCTCTACCTGAGGAGAGAGAATGAATCAAGACTCAGAACCTCAGAGGCTGACATCATTTTGAATGACATTTGAATGATCCAAGGCGTGTAGCAGTGCTAACATTTCGCCTTGTAATTTTTTGTCTGCATACTGAGAGGGTAGGCTAGAGCTAGATCCTTTGAAGAGATACCTAATTCCACTCTATCATTTTTATAGATCCATCCGTAAAGTCTTCCTTCATTATTTTTGAGAGTGGTCCATTCCCGATAAAAGTTCTAGTTCTATGGTATCTTTTGGTACCCCTTACGCTTTCCTTATCGTCCATAAACATATCAAAGTACCAAATCTGTTTTTTTTACACGATCCAAAACCTTTGTATGTGCATTAGCCGATGCAAGCGCTGTACCGTGCTTGCTGCTGTTCCCTTTACAACTGCAGGATTCCCTGATTCATTTCCATTGCACATATTGATGTCGTGCCCATGGTTCCAACACATATTAGTCATTGTTCTCTATCCAAAGGCTTTCTGGTTGTTAATTGTGACTCTATCTATTGTGTCGGGAGACAATGGCAACACCGATAACGATAATAACAACACCTTATGTAAACCTATGTAAATAGAAATAGACATGTACATAAGTCAGGCCACATTGTATTGTAACAGAGTTAATAAATAGTGCACGTCACACTGACCGGGACATTCTTGTCAGTCAGCTAACGTGAACAACACATGGTGGCAGCGGTGCTTTTTTTCAAACCGGTTTAATTTCTTTCAACAAGTTGTGTTTTTTTTTCTCTGCGAGTTGAAAAACAAAAATCGTAATTAATTAAATAAAAAAATAAAACATGGTTAACGACGTCGCTCCCGCTGCTCAACAGCAAGCAGGACTGGCACCATCAATTGGACAATTCCAGGTGCAGTGCCCCGAATCCTTTACATTTTCGACACCTTCAGAGTGGCCAAAGTGGAGGAGGCGGTTCGAACGCTTCATGCTAGCATCAGGGTTGAGCGCTAAAACAGAGGAGGAGCAAGTTAACACCCTCATATACATCATGGGATGCCAGGCGGAAGACATTCTTCTCTCCTTTGGATTGAACGATGCTGACACAAAGAAGTTTCAAGTCGTGATGGGAAAGTTTGACAGCTACTTCGTCATCCGGCGCAATGTTATCTACGAGCGCGCCGTTTTCAACTCACGAGAGCAGGAGGAAGGTGAGCCAGTGGACACGTTCATCACATCGCTGTACGCGTTGGCCGAACACTGCAATTTTGGTCAGCTGCATGATGAACTAATCCGCGATCGCATTGTGGTTGGAGTACAAGACCGCAAGCTGTCCGAAAAGCTTCAGATGGACAACGCTCTTACATTGGAGAAGGCCGTTCAGCATGCGAGACAAAGCGAAGCCGTCAAGCGGCAGCTGCGAGACCTTGCCAGAGACACAGAGGACAAAGCAGTGGATTTCGTTGCATTAAAATCTAAGTGGAATACTAACCAAACGCCAAAATCCAGCGGCAGCGACAGCAGAGGCCAAGGATGGCGATGCAGATGGTGTGCAGGTAAGACGAAGCACAAGAAGGAGGACTGTCCAGCCAAAGGCGAAACTTGCAATAACTGCAACAAGCAAGGTCATTACGCACGTGCTTGTCTCGCAACAAAAACAGTTAAGCAAGTCGTTGCCAAGAGGGACAGTCGTTCGTCGAGTTTCCTCGGAGCCGTTTCAACGATACGCAGCTACAACGATGTCGACAATCGCAACAAGCGGTGGACAGCGCAAGTCGCAGTCAACGAAGTCACGATCAACTGGAAGTTGGACCCTGGAGCTGACGTCACCACCATCCCATTTAGAGTTTTCCAACAAAAATTTAAGAAGACTACACTCCATCCATCGGACCAGATTCTCTGCGGGCCAAGCAAAGACAAACTTCGTACCATGGGCATGTTTCGAGGTGAGTTGGTTTATTTGCAGGAGCGGAAAATTGACACAATCTACGTGGTGAAGGGTTTAGCACAGCCTTTATTGGGGTTACCGGCTTGTGAAGATCTAGGGCTGGTGAGACGCATCAACCACGTAGAGAGCCACACGAAAGTGAAGCCAAAGCAGGAGTTTGCGAACCTGTTCAATGGGTTGGGTACAATTCACGAGCCTTACGACATCAAGTTGGAAGATAAAGCCGTACCCTTTGCTACGCACGCACCCAGGCGCGTTCCAATTCCACTTCTCAACAAACTTAAAAAGCAATTGGACGACATGGTGCTTCAAGGAGTCATTGAGCCGGTGGACAATCCCACCGACTGGTGTGCTCCGATGGTTATTACCTCAAAGAAGAATGGAGACATCCGTATTTGTGTGGACCTTACGCGACTCAACAAGTTCGTGAAGAGGGAGCGCCATCCTATGCCGTCGGTCGAGCACACTCTGGGGCAGCTAGCAGGGGCAAAATTCTTCAGTAAGCTGGACGCAAACAGTGGGTTCTGGCAAATAAAACTTACTGAGGAGTCAAAGTTGCTGACCACTTTCATCACACCGTTCGGGAGGTATTGTTACAAGCGGCTCCCATTCGGCATCACCTCTGCTCCGGAACACTACCAGAAGAGAATGTCCAGCGTAGTCCGAGGGTTGGAAGGAGTCGTTTGCCAAATGGACGATATTCTGGTGTGGGGCAGCTCAGCCGAAGAACACGACCGACGACTACGGCTAGTTCTACGACGTCTTCAGGACTCAGGGGTCACACTTAACGAAGCCAAGTGCCAGTTTGGTGTCCAACGCATTAAGTTCCTCGGACACATTCTGGATGGAGAGGGCGTGCATCCCGATGGCGATCGCATTTCTGCTATCCTTAACATGGAGCGACCGAAGAACGTGCACGAGATCCGCATTCTGGTTGGACTAATCAATTATCTTGGTAAGTTCACGCCAAGATTGTCTGATGTTCTACAACCTCTCAACGAATTGCTGAAGAAAGAACAAGCGTTCACATGGGGTCCAACGCAGGAGAATGCGTTCGCCCAGGTCAAGAAAATCCTCACCAGTGCGCCAGTGTTGGCTATATATGACAGCAACAAGGAAACCTTCGTATCAGCGGACAGTTCATCATTTGGAATCGGAGCTGTCATTCGTCAACGTCAACACGACGGTAAGCTTAAACCTATTTCTTATGCTTCCAGGACGCTTACCGACTGTGAGAAACGCTACGCTCAGATTGAGAAGGAAGCCTTGGCCCTCACTTGGGCTTGTGAGCGATTCCAAGACTTCGTTACGGGCATCAGATTCCATCTCGAGACCGATCACAAGCCTCTGGTGCCAATCTTCACTACCAAAAATTTGGATGATCTGACCCCACGGCTGCAGCGGTTTAGAATGAGGATGATGCGCTACGATTTTTCCATATTCTACACCCCAGGTAAGGATCTCATTGCAGCAGACGCACTCAGCCGACAGCCTTTACGCGTAGAGGACAATAACAACGAGCTGGAAGAGCAAACTTACGCACACGTCAACCTAGTGGTCGCTCACATTCCAGCGTCTGACTCGAAGCTGGAGGAGATCTGGTTGGAACAGCAACGCGACCCTACTCTCCGCAAAATCGATCACTACGTGCTGAAAGGTTGGCCAGAAAAGCACAAATTGGACAAACCACTGCAACCTTATTACACCGTCAGAGATGACATCGCCAACGAGAACGGTCTGCTGATGCGGGGCTGCCGTCTCATAATACCAGCATCCATGCGACAGGACGTCCTCGGGAGACTTCATGCTGGTCACCAAGGTATCACAAAGTGTCGAGCCAGAGCACGCGAATCTGTCTGGTGGCCCGGACTTTCAACCGACATCGCCGAGATGGTTAGCAGATGTACCGCATGCATTCAAGAAACAAGAGGAGTTCGCGAACAGCTGATGCCATCGGACTTCCCAACTCGTCCGTGGCAAAGGGTAGCTATGGATCTTTTTAAATGCCAAGGGCGCTGGTACTTGATCATTACTGATTTCTTTTCTAGATTTTTCGAGGTCGCTTTACTCGAAAGATTGACAGCTGCAGCGACAATCAACCACTGCAAGTCGATTTTTGCACGCCACGGAGTACCCGAGCTTGTGAGAAGCGACAACGGGCCCCAATTCGAACCAGTTCACACTTCAGAGTTCTCGAAGTTTGCAAGGGACTATGGATTTCGACACATCACATCCAGTCCCCATTTTCCACAAAGCAACGGGTTCGTTGAGGCTGCGGTAAAAATTGCCAAACTGCAGCTTAAGAAGAATGCCGACCCCTACAAAGCGCTATTGGAGTATCGTGCTAGCCCGTTATCCAACGGCTACAGTCCGGCGGAGCTTTTGATGGGTCGCCGAATCAGGTCGACACTTCCTATGGCTGCACAATGCTACGAGTCAAAAACAGTGGACTACAATGAGTTGAGAAGGAAAGAGGATGATAAGAGAGAAATGCAATCACGAAACTTCAACCGAAGACATCGAGCAGTGCGAAGGGATGAGCTGATTCCTGGAGAATTAGTTTGGGTCCGTGATAAACGAGTGTGGGCAACTGTTCGTGAGAAGACCAACCACCCCCGCTCCTACATTATCGAAGCTCCGACTGGTAAGCTACGTCGTAACAGCTATCATCTTACTCGAGCTCACCGCGCCGAAGAAATTAAAGAGCAAGCAGAGATTGACGAAGAGGTATCATCAGCGATCACACTACCACCACTTTCATCGCCAGAGAAGGCAACATCGCCCCGGAAATCATTTGCTTCAGCATCTCCTATGCCGTCGCCGTCACAATCATCTACATCGTCGTACGCCTCAGCGTCCTCGTCACCGTCACAGTCGCCGACATCAAACTCGCAACCGTCATCAGGTCCCCCGAGGAGCTCCGAGACCCAAGGTTACCGGACTCGATATGGCAGATTGGTGAAACCTGTTGAGCGAGCCGGATACTGAAAAAGGGGGATGTGTCGGGAGACAATGGCAACACCGATAACGATAATAACAACACCTTATGTAAACCTATGTAAATAGAAATAGACATGTACATAAGTCAGGCCACATTGTATTGTAACAGAGTTAATAAATAGTGCACGTCACACTGACCGGGACATTCTTGTCAGTCAGCTAACGTGAACAACACATCTATCACCATACCACTGATGCGTAAAAGATAATGGATTAAGCTAGTATGGTGACCTCGGTGAGATTATCCACCTCTGTCCCCGCATTCTTTTACAGCGATATAGAATCTCTTTTTCTTTCCGGATCTTCTCTTCAATGTTATTGTTCTAATTATGTCCTGTATTCAGGTATACTCCCAGATACTTAACTCTTTCGGACACCCTGATCTCCGCTCCAAAAAATGTCAGAGATCGATAGAACAGCTTCTTCCTCTTTCTCGTGATGGCGAATACATCCGTTTTACGTACATTAATGGAGATGCTTTGTCCTTATTACTCTGTCCAACAGGTTAACCCTTTTCTTTTTCAGATCGAATTTCAAGTTACCGAAGCATATCCCACGCTTATTCAACGTCTAAGATACCTTTGGCACCTAGCTGCACTCTTGCAACGCGTACAGGTCAAGGAAGTGCTGTTTCTGTAGACTAATCAGTTTTCTCAATAGAAAGGATGTAAGGCTAATCGATCGAAATGAAGTTGTTTCCAATGCGTGCAAGATCTCTCTTGGCCCGTAACCCGGAGTTTGTTTTACCCTGCACAATGCTAAAGGCTATAAAAATGCACTTATTTACCGTAAAGCATAACTTTTCTGTTTGATGACATCATAAAACTCATGTAAGCAGTTTGGTTAACAAAATAAAAAAAATTATAAACCAAAGACCTTCATTTAGATAAACGACCTTCTTGAATCGCCGTCAAGCTTTGTTATTACATTGACCATGCGCACTGAATAAAGTTAAACATCAAAGGAAGTTGGCATCTACGATAACTTTTATTTTAAAAGAAATATCCGACCTTTTAGATAATCTCCTGATGAAGCTATAAAATATCCATCTCCGCATACATTATGCAAATAAATCTACGACTTGTGATGCAATTCAATCTTTATGCTCGATCATTAAATGCTCGGAAATGTCATTGTCCCTATCTCCTCAACCGCTATAAAATTTAAAATAAAAATAATTATTACAAGAAACTAACTCCACATGTCATGCGTTTTCCAAGTAAAAGTGAAACTCATCTCTATTCGTATCGTGATCTCAACAAAGTATCTAATTACCCTCATCCACACCCGCCCTATATTTGCATGTCAGTGATATAAAAAGTGAAAACATCTCCAAAAAAAAAAGAAACAACTATAACATGGAGAGTGAAAATTTCGCATAACACCTGTGACGACGACCGGCGCTCACTTATTAATTCACTTAGCAGTCTTGCTCTCTTTTGGGCCTGGTCACCACCAAGATCTCACATCGATGCGTTGACAAATAAAAAGTTACCAATTAGCGTAACGCTGGTAAATACACTTTCACACGCTGTTGACAATGAAAGTTCTTCGACACAGTCTACGGAGGGGTGTACCACAGCTACAGCCTTCTAAGCGCAGCTTGCATTGCGTGTAGAATAGGCCGTGACACACGTACGTAATGCATGAGATACATTGATGGCTGTAAGTTGTTTGCTTAACCCGCAAACGTTTCCAATGCGTACGGCCGGCATTCTGGTCTGACAAATTCCTGTAATCAATCTCGATTCGATCTGTTTCCCAGCAGTAGCTTGGCTTCGATTAATCATCCGTAGATAGCGAGACCGAACTAATAAAAAATATTTTAATTTCCGCTTTGACCAGCGTTAGCCAAAGGTTCGTTAGCACCGGCCTCGTGACCTGGAATTTCCATGACAATTTACTAGTACGTACATAGTGTACACGGTGCACTTGTCTTTACGGCGGATGGCAGTAACGGCAACGAACCTAACATTAGCTGCCCCAAAGTGCCTATTTGACGAGTTGAATATTAATTCATCTTGTGGAGCCCCATTTGGCCGTCACCACTTGACAAAATCATTTAAATCGGTTGGCACGCTATACAACATGCCATTTGTATGGCTTGACACTGTGTGTGAAGAAAGTTTACGAGACCGGCACAGAGGTTCAAAGGAAAAATCAATGAATAGCTTTGAGTTCTTGGAGGAGGATGACTTGGTGGTCGTCATTAGTTTTGTTTTGCATAGAGTCGTGGCAGCAGAGCCATAAAAGATGAAGAACTGGAACGAGAATTTCTCTTTTTTTCTGTTTTGTTGTGTATAGCCGTATGGGCCATGCTTCGATGGATTATTTTTGTCCAACATGCATGTAAGTGATGCGCTCATGACGGTGACGAAGATTGTGACAGTGATAGTGGTGATGAAAATTATGATTAAGTCGTCACCCAGATGTGCAGCGATACAAGAACTCATATAGCTAGCTGGAGTTCTTTTTTGCAAGGGGTGTGTTAAAAGAATTCAATAGCCAACGACATAATGAGTATGAGTTTCACTTGATGTGATACATTGTACAGAAAATACCTAAGAGAAGCTAGTTAATCAAGTTGGATTGAATATGCAGAACTGGTGGTACTCTGTCAATGGCGCTTGATTAATTATTCTGATACTGACCATGGCATGCATATGAACAGAAAACTAATTAAAAGTGAAACTGTTTCAAAAATATCAAAAAACAGACCGGTCTGCGTACCATGAATTTGCCTTAATGCACTCTTGGGTTCTATCCCAAGTTAAATTGCATTTTGGTAAGCTCCAATGCATGTTTGAGATCCATATTCCAAATTCCAATCCAGTTTTGCAAAACTTTGTGGTAGACTGCGAGTACCTTCTCCGTTTTGACTTCAGTTTGGTTTCGAAGTGTTTGTAGGAGGTTACATACTCATGTCTGTACATTGCTTTTTCTATTAAAGCAAACCTCCCTTTCGCCTGTATTTTTTGCTTTTTTGCCAGGATTCAGGGACTGGTTTGGCTGGAGGATAGATAAGCATCGATTTTTTTTTTTGCTTTGAAGGGTATACAACCAGTGCTAACCGCTGAATGGAATTTTTACTCCTACCTCTTTTAAATCTTCATCATCGCCCGCGGCCTCTGGCTGTAAAGGATTACTTTGCAAGAATGGAAATTGTCAGGTTTGCGTTAGTATTTGCCTGGAGGTCTCACGTTTTTGTTTCTCCCTTTAAAAATGAAGTTCGTTTCAACGTTAGTAACTGTGACCACGTTCAATCATTCTCGTGACAACAGCATGTGCTGGGCTATGTTATCCTGTGTTGATGCTTCTAGCAATGTTGTGGTCGTCATGTATCATTGGTGATACGTGATACATATTCTGCGTTTCTATATGTCTCCTCATAGCAGCATCAGTATGGAGATTTATTGTGTTTGAATTTGTTTGAGAACAAAAACACCAGTGCCTCGTTATGAGTATGGTAAGATGGTAATTAAAGTCTTTGTGTTCCCTACATGACATCCACATCATCTCTATGCATTCAGTAATGAGAAGTTTGCATCTTACCCTATTGAAAAAGTCCTGTATCCCGAATGTGGGAGTGTTAAATGTAGTTGACTCTACAATACCGTCGCTGAAACTATTAAGTCGATGAGAATTATTCCTACAAGATTTCGCCGCGTCAAATTATCCTTTGATTCCGCACCACTGCATAGCGTCAATATAACGAGTGTATAAGGCACTTCGAGTTTGCGACAGAAGCACTTTTTTCCCATAGCTTTCTTGCAGTTTGGGGATCCTAATTTAATTGCATTAACATGGCTAACCTTGAAAATAATCATTTTCAACTTAATTTCGTTAGTCGACGGCTGTGTTTCCCAAACTATACTCTGCGAAACACTTGATTCTACACGAAGCTTCCAAATGCTCCGCGAAAATCGAATTGCATATGAAATAGTTGCCATACCTTTTACATACGAACGACGAAGTTGCTCGCGACGATTTTTTTCCTGAAAAGTGCTTCGCGACTTAAAATATTGGGAACCGCATTATGCATGCAAACCAGGTACAAAAGTACATATAGTCCATACGATCTATGAAGAAATGCCTTTAGTCTAGAATTATTTCCAAGTTCGGCGAACTATTTGGATATCCGTAGATATCTACCGACACTGACAGTGATAGTTTCATTGATTTATCTGCTACTTATGAAGGCTGTTTCGGATTTATACTGAACTTATGTACATAGCTACATATGTGCTGATCCTTTCGAAATCAACAATTTCTGTTATCGTTTCCAATCGTTCAATAAGTAAATCCGTAGCAAGATCTTTGGGTTTTTCGTTTTCAAAGTCCTTATTTTCAAGTTCTGCATGAATTCCTTGTTCTTGCAGTTCTTAAAGGTCGTCGTTGAAAAGGCTCTCACCAGAAACTGGAGTTAACAAACTCAATATCTTGCTCATCTATATCTCCTAGTCTTGCTCGTATTGATATCGTGGACACTGTTTCACTACTAATGAACACGATGCACGTGAACAGACATAGATTTAGAGGAAAGGCCGCATTTTTTAAGGCTACCAGCAGATCGCGTTATATCGAATCAGCGTTAATCGAGGTAGCGCTAAACGAGATCTTACTTTACCTGGTAGTTTTATAAATTAAATGTTTAAGGCTCATATGTCCACAGTGTTATCCCTTAGCTCATCAGTCATTGAAGACGTATTCCTCTGAGTTGTCTTTTCCTATATTGGCAAGAGCGGAACACGTGTCAAGGAAGTGTTTGATAGATTACTCCTCTAACTCATCGCTGAGCATGTCTGCATAGGATGCAGTGATTAGCTTTCGACAGAGCATCAATGTGGATCTGATGCTGAGTAAAAGACAAACAAAGGTGCTTTGACACAGTCAAGATACATTCTATTTATACATATCTAGAGAGCCTTTTCTAGCCAGTGTGATCTGGTGTCTTTGAACGAGAACGCTAAACACTACAGTTTCATATTTGAAGATACCTTCGCTGTTCTGCGTTTTCAGCTTCAAGCTCAGAATGTCGTTCAAATCCCGATGTCAAAAAAAAAACCTCGATCAACTCCGAAAAAAGCTGACGACAACTCTACGGCATAGGCATAAAACTAGCAGTAGGGTGGTCATATGGCTTGATTGCACGGTGTTGATTGTACTAAAAGATCGGGATCTTCGAAAGAAATACTGTGAATTATAAGCAATGGCAACAGTACCAATAGTTCTCCCAAGTCATCCTAGACACCACCCTTGAAGCAAATCGACTGAAACCTAATACCACCTGAGTTTCAAAAACACTACACCAACACTAGCGCTGTGTAAAAAGCATCATAATAAGGGTACTCATAAGTCATAATCCCTTTAGCGCTAGTGAATCATAAAAAAAAGTCCAACGATATCAGTCTTCTTTTGGATTGACTTAGAAATGTTTTAACAAATGAAACTTTTCTAACATTTTGGTGGGTTAGGCTACCTAAAGATTCCAATGCAAGCGTACTATCTGATTTTGTACATAGGACTGTTGTCTCTAATGTTGCTGTCAACCGTTTTTTTTTTTAAGTTCTTGGCCACGTAAATTATATTTTTGTAAACATTCCTTTAGCTCTCAAGTTTTTTGTTGCAAAAAGTCCTGCGTATTTGACCATTTAATGGAAGCTATTTTGTTCAGAAAACTCTTTGTGAGCATTTGTAACAAAATTTCACATCACTCAACACAAACTTTTACTTTTAGGATTGGATAAGAGCTCACTGAAAATGAATTGATCCGTTTTTTTCTGTATGTTCAACAAACATCATCAAAAGGAAGTTCAAGGCTTTGTCTATAAGTCTGCCTTTCAGATGATTTTGATATAGATCCTTTCCCAAACTTACTTATCCACCGTGTTAGAGTTAATTCAAAAACATGACCAGACCCGGCCATTACCGGTACCATGTCAACACCGTCATCAATTGTCATCTTCAAGCTAATTTACTACTTTCCGTTTAAGTCGCAATTCAAGGTAACACCGAATGAACTTGAAAAATTCAATTAAAATGCCATAAACGAACTGTTCAAAGGAAATGTGAATGAATCTCCAACCAACAATCAACAATAATTGAATCATCACATTATTTCGGAGTTTCTTACATAAGATTTGCGTCAAACTTAAAATGTATGGTTTCACTTAGACAATTATTTGATGAGCGAATTCATGATTTCCCTGAACTGGCTTGAACGCTGAGCAATCAAATCAGATAAATGCGTCTCGATGTCTGTTTTGAATTCTAAGAGATCAGTTCTTATTTCAAAATTCATGGGAGTGCTTCCATAGAATGTCGCAGCGGATTGTTAAAAATTATCTTGTTCTTACATTGTTTACCTTGTTTTTAGTATTGTTCGTTGTTTGCGTTCAAATTGATCCTTACCATGCGCTTGTATATTGGTATTTGTATGCTGTAAATGAAACTAGTGATGAACCTGAGTTAATTGAACAACGCTTAAGTCCTTTGACACTTAAGACAGTAACTGGTTAGGACTATGTGTCATTACGCTAAATGATATATAAAATAAAAAATATTTTACAAACTACAAAAACTGTGTTGTTAATTGTTTTATTTACCTTATACGTATATGCGTATGCCTATACGAAATTCAGAAGCAAAACAAAAGTAACTACTTAAAAGCTTTCTTGAACCTTGTATTTATCTTTTCTGTTTTGGAGCCGATTTATGGTCTTAACGTTGCGTATAAGCTTTTTCTTGCTTATAACCGAGCACAGAGCCATTTGAAAAGCTTTAGTGCCTTAAAATTGTTGTTTTTTACTCAAGATAACCTTGAGCTTGGTAGATAGTACCCGGGCCGATAAAATTCAATTCATGTCAAATTGATCATGGAATTTACCTGGCTTGTAAGAATCTAGCAACAAGAATATCTTTCACTAGCAACTAATGAACAAATGACTGTATCCGTTGAAAACACCATCACATTCCAAACTCGTCGATCTATGACCCACTTTTTTTGGGTTTCTGGTTCACGATCACTTCTTTCGATTACAAGAGTTCGGCCATCCTTGTTGTCTTGAACCTGAGTTAACCATTGGGCGACCTACATATGTGGACACTCCAGTCAATTGCCTTTGTAACGTACATACATACATAACACGGAGAGATTCATCGAAACAAACCACCTCATTTGATACCTTTTCATCGCTTTTCCACGAAACATCTCAGTCAGAAGTGCCTTCCCGATTTCTCCGCAGTTCTTCCCTGACCGCGATTCCCAAAATATCTTTTCATCTGATAGCCAGTCCCGGACATTCACACAGTATATATGTAGGTTCCTCCTTGTCTTCCAAACACAGCCTACATGTATCACAAGCAATACATGCAATACATGTTTTTTTCCTTAAGGAGAGGCAGAGAATGCATTATGCACCATCCGGCGGTAGTTACACTCACTTTTCCCATTTTATGGAGGTATATCCAAGTTTCCATGTCCGGTTAAAAACTGGGTGATGCAGTAGTTTTTTCCGCCATGCTTCCATTCCATCCATTCAGCAACGTCTCTTATCAGTCTCGCTGTCCACCTTTCAAAACTACATAGTCCTTGCCACTATTGTTTTGTGAGCTCCTTCATCTCTGCCGCTGCCAATTTCACTCCTATTTCATCTAGATGTTCGTAAAAGAATCTTCTCCCGACCGCAACGAAATCTATGGGAGTCACTCCTTCGACTGCGAGGACGGTTGGTTCTAACACCGTTCGGTAAGAGCTTGCAACTCAGAGGGCTCCACTTCTCTGTACTGCTGCCATCTCTTTCCTGTATTTCTCTTGCTTGAGGGCCAGATCTCACAGCCATATAGAAGAATGGCAGGCTTGATTGGCATAAGAAGTCAGTTAGGCCACCAACGTTTGTCATTTGTCTGCTGAGTAATGGGGTAACCTTTGCAGCTCGCTCCGATGAGGACACTATCTGCTACTAAAAGGTGAATTTGGAGTCAAGGATCATTGGCAGACATTTCACTACATTTTTACTGGTAGTTACCTTCGAGCCCATTTTAAACTCTTCTAGAATCTGACTTTTCAACCAAAATTAATTGTGGCCCACTTTGAGAAGGGAATTCAACGCCCTTCCTGAGTTTAAAAGTGTCCACTTCTACTAACCATAAAGCCGAATGAAGTAGAGGAAGGAGACCACTATAGCTACCAGAACCCCCGAGGAAAAACCGGTCTTACGTATGCAACATTAAGGAGAAAGAGTGTCGCGACTACTACCATGATAGCTAAACAGTCCGTTAAGACCTTATGTCGGAACTTCGCTTCCTTTTTAGCAGTGAGTGCCTGTAGAATGTCGCTTGATGATGATGATGATGTTAACTCCTTCGCTTCAATCGTACTACTTCGACGGCTTTACTTGCCACGACTCTACCAATTTCTTCAATAGTGGAATGGTATTTTGGGAAACCTCATTGACTATCTGAGTAGGCTCGTTCTTCACCGATCACCGATCAGAGTTTTGTACGAAGAATGATCCTGTGGGGGGTTTGTTCCATTTAAGTACTAAAGCAAGTTTTTGCCTTCTTCAGTGGTCGGGAAACACTGCATATCTACAAAGATATGCATATGTCGTCTTAATGCTTCTTTTAGAGCAATTTCGGGCATGCCATCAACACCAGGTGCTCCGGCTCTTCTTTTTTGCGAATATGTGAATTGAAGTTGTCTTAAAAGAAGAGTTCAGGTCGGTGATTGTTAGGAAATTGTCCATTTTTAATGGATGTTAACTTTAATTTGACCATGTTATGCGGAAGAATACTTGAATCATGCCTTTTCCAAAACATCAAAGCACGGTGACTATTTTTTGGGAAACTATCTTAGCGTGAAAGTCTGCCTATTGCCAATATTAAGAATAAGCACAACATTTATGTACGTCGGTTCATGTCAATGTCTTGTGAAATTTTAATGCCTTACGACTTTTGAAAGGTATGTACACACATTTCGTTCCAAAATGTTGCTGTTAACAATTCTTTGTACTTAAATTGGTTAAGAATAGACAAATAAATTTAATTAGTAATTAAATTCACAACTCCTCCGATTATCAAATTGCTTGTGATCATTTAAGTTTAAAAGCCTCGTGATGAATCATGTTAATTTTATACGACAACTACGTGATAATTAAGTGTTTCTATAATTAGAAAACACACAGAAGTATTGAACAATAAATAACACAACCAGCAATTATGCAAATTTGTTTATTTTTTGAGGTTAAAACTATAAATAAGCCTCCTTGTGAATATACACTTGTGTTAAAATATTTAGCTCTCTGGAGACGGCATGACGATATGTGTTGACAAGGCCTTGAAGCTTATCAAGTTATGTTTTTCTTAGAATATGTATTTCTTTGAATCCTTGAAGTGCTTGCTAGTGCACAATTTTAACATCGGCAATGTGTATGGCAAAGGACATGATATTAATGTTTGCTGTGTGTGCATCAAATTGCCGGTTGTCGCGATATTAATTTAGGATTTGGTTCTCCCTATAGAGCTTTTCTGTGGGCTAACCACATTTAACAAAATTGAATAGAGATTTTTTACATAACTTACCTGCGGTTGGCCTTTAATGATCTCCGCCATTGTAATCTGCTCAAACCATGTACGTAGGTATACATATCCAAATTACGCCAATTGAATCTCCATGGTGTAATTGAAATTAATAACCTCATTGTGTAAAGCCCACTGAACTAAAATGAGTAATACCAATTTTAATGACTCGTAGATATGTCCAAATCTGTATGTTTGCCAAATAAATTATCTGCTTGATAAACTATAGACTCCGGCCCATATCAAGGTGAATCATGAATATGATTCAATTTCATCAAATTTCTAACCGGTTATGACATAGAAAGACTCTCATTTGAATAAATATCTTATGGAGCTTCAATCATTTTACATTTTCAACTTACATTTCGCACAAGAACTATCAAAATGGATTTTAATTATTTAAGAAACTTTTTCCTTGCAATACTTTCGATAGTGTTTTTTCTAAATTGTTATAACTTAGCAAATATACCAGTGAACACGGGCAAGTGCATGAATCCAGAATTAACCGAGCAACCCTCTATAGTGTCGGACATAGAGAGTGATCCTGAAGAGGATAAAACACCAAGTTACGAGAATACAGGATCGATCGAGAATGATACTTTTCCAATATTGATGCTCTCTCCAAGAACTCTGAAGATACTTGTTGTGGGATAATTTAAAAAAAAAATTTATTTAAATTTCAATTTATGTTTAAAAATAAAGAAAAGACTTATTTAAGTGCTGTGAATATAGAAAATATAGAAAAGGTTTTTTAATTACAAATCCATCAGAAGTTTTAATTGTGTACTTTACTTTAACTGACTTAGACACCATAAAGTCTCACCCTTTCCGCGGGGATTTAAAAACTATCTTTGCTCGATTTGATACCCCATGTTGCCGACGTGCTCTAGCTTATTAGACAACATCTTGATAGTGAGGAGAGAAAACTTGAAGCACTTTCAGGGACCGACTTAACAATCTCCACCTTCAGTCGATTCAACCTCGGAACAGCTGCTTACATTACTCCACTTGAAACGCCGCACTGGAGCACTCAGACACAAAAACAGGTCCATTGTACGATGAGCAGGTACAACCCTTCTGGCTGTTTTCGATTGGTGGTTTTTCGCTTTTTGAGTAAAAGCTTCAATGGTAAGAAGCTTAGGCTACCAGCATTCATCACATCAACCCCAAAAATCTGCCATCTGATACGAGCAAAGGCAGGACACAGGCGTCACAGATAGTGGTATCACTTAAGTCCAACACGTTGAGATATTTGGCAAAGGCATAATGTCCCGTAATAACGCCAATACGAACAAGTCTACAGTTTTTTCTCATGAGAGACAGCAAGAGTGCCGCGGATCCGTATCTGTCATCCTGGAGATGCCCCACCTACAGTTGTGTTTACTAGAAATCCAATAGTCGAAAAAAGCTCAGACCGAAGATACGGGCAAACCACAAATCTCCTTGACTTCTGTACTTCCCCTCAGCTGCTATAAGATCGATAGAGACTACTCTCACGACAACGAGAACGGCTCATTTTGAGTTCTGATAATGTTCGGAAGGAAAGGAACTCGAAAGGAGAGCTCCTCATTGCTGAACCGCTGCTACTTTTTTTTATATTTTTCTAACCAGATATCAAAGCCATTCAACAGGACTACCGTTAGTAGTTTACGCCCCCTTGCCTTTGGCCCTTCCAAGTTTGCTATTAGTCTGCTGAACGCTGTTTTGATATTTGCACCTCTTTCGAACGCAAACTTGATCTGCTATTGATTTGTGGCCACCGTGGCTCAGTGATAAGTTCGTTGAACTGTTTAGGGAGCTGACACAGGTTCGAATCAGCACAAAACAACCACCTCTAAGCATGCAATGACAAATCTCTGAGAGTGCAATTTCTGATTAACCCTCCAAAGGCACTTTCACTGTCACAGTCGATTTGGCGTTGATGCGAAATTTCCAGCTGTTCTTACGTCAGACTAGGTTTCCCAGCTCTGCATGACTAATCAGATCCAGCATACGTTTACCTCCATTTGCTATGAATTAGCTATAACCACAGAGAGGTGAACATGCATTTTGGCGATTTAAGCTTCATTGGACTTATCCTTTCCAGTTACGCTTATTTTAGAAGGAAATGCCAAAGGCTTACTTAGATAACAGAAAGTCCATCGTGCCCAACTTGTTTCAGAACTGTGGGAAGCTTAGTTCTCAAATTGCAATTTAAATCATCTAAAGATGAATGAGCCTCAGGAGTTTGTTAAGCTAAATTCTTTTGTAGGTCTTATTGTTCTAAGAAGAAGTTACTGCCTAGAGTTGCGTTTTTTTTTTAGTGACTAGTGCAGGACAATCACACAGTAGATAACAAATAGATCAGTTGATTTTTCTCCCGGCAGGAGGCGCTATTTGATTGACCTGTCCGCTTTACATAGATACCTTATGACCAATGCTCCGTCAGGATGCCAACAACTGTATGAGATTCCCTGCAACTAAACGTCATTACATTCATGGAGGTCCTTTTATTGGAGTCAGGCCATAAAAGTCTAAGCCTAACCAAGCGGTCTATATTTCGTGACTCACAGTAAACACGAACTCTCGTACCGACATCTAATTTGGATCCGTCAATGTATGTACATATATGTAACGTTAAAACATTTTTGGTACAGACTCTACCCTCATCGCATTCCTCCCTGCAAGGAAATCTGACAGAGAGCTTTTGGTTGCATTCTGAGTAATGTAGTCCGTTTCCGTCTTGAGTATCGATGTACTCCAACGAGTGAGGATTTAGGCTTTTCTTAGTATAAAAACTGCAGAACTTCCTATATACATATCTGTAAATTTTATTAAATTGCCTTTCCATGGTACTACGGTCGGGAGTGGGCCGGAGTCTCAACCAACAAATATATCCTCTCTGGGTAATAGCGTCGATGTCCATTCGTTCTACATGTCTCAACCATCTAACCCGATAGATTAAATTTTTTCTGGCTAGGTCGATGTTGCTTTACTGCTAGTACAGTTCACCGTTAAATATTCTTCTCCATATTCCATTAGTACAGATGGGATGGGATCTTCCATATCTTTTCTGGCCGGTAAAATTATGAAACAGCTTTCTCTGGCACAAGATTTGCAAGGATCTCGTCTCTATACACACTGTTTCACGAGTTTTTTTTTAAATCGATCAATAGGTGATTGGGAATTGGATTTTGAATTTTAGGATATGTCTCACGATCTGCTGAAGTATGAATATTTGGTCAGTTGTCCTGGCGGTTCCTGGTCTCAAGCCACACTGAATGGACAGAAAAGGTTGTTACCGAAAAGTTTTAGACGCTTCCACAAAACGGCAGAAAAGATCTTATACACGGTATTTAGATTACTAATCCCTCTTCAGTTGGCGCAGTTCAGAGTCACCCTGTTGTACTCGTATGAAATCACGGATTCAAATTTTCTGTTTAAATCTTCTCTATTAAATATACCTGTTAACCTATCAAAATAGAACATAAAAACAATAACAATACAATTTTACTATTTTAAATTAATTTAAATTTAAACATTTTTGGGTTCATTATACCAGTCTAAGAAGGAACTAATCAAATCGTAAAACAGGAAACGAAAAATATTCTAAATTCAGTTTTTAATGGTACCTAGCATTTTTTATTTATCAAATAATTATTAAACAGGAAGACAATCATTTTTAAAAAGACCTTGACATCTGCAGTCATTAATTTGTTTAGATTTATTGTATTATCCGAAAGGTTAGGTGACATTTTAAGATTGATTCATAGTTATGTAGATGTATCTTTTGTCATTTAGAATGCTGAGATTTGATGACAGAAACTCATCTAGATTGAAGGCCTTGAAACGCCATATTTATTCATAGAAAAGCTATCCTTTTGAAAGTATATAAGAACAAGGAAGTTCAAATGCGGCAAAACCGGAAAAGAGTTACTATTGTATTCTGGCTTAACACTTTGAGGGAAGATTAAGAAAGGCAATCTAGCTTGGAAATATGAGTCAATGCTGCTTCGCAACCCCGGAAATGTAAAAACAACACTGAGAAATTTTATAAAAAAGCTAAGCCATAGAAAGGTCTTAGATTCTTACGTTTCAAGGCGGCCTTCGTTCTCCTGATGGTCTCTATATAACTATACTCTATATTCGTTGTTGGAGATTGGAGATGTACAACGCCTACCAGCGTCGAAAATTCTGTGGGACTCAAAACTTAGTCCGGTACCAGCATGCGCGCTTGATAGGAAAGAAGACGCTATAGAGAGTGCTTTCGACAATGCGACTTTTGACTTCACGTTCTACTCGACCAGGCGTCACGGGGTAAATAAAATACGCCCAAATCAATTATCTGACTCAGCCAGTGTCAAAGGACGTTACCATCCATATCTCCAATGACGCCAAATATTTGGGAGTCCTAGATAGAAAACTGCGACTCTGGTGCCACGAATATGCCCATCGGACACAATAACACCAGAACTTAGACTGTGATGCAATTTTAAACACGTTTAAATACGACTTTCCTTGAAAATATTTAGGACTGTATTCAAATGGAGTGTAGTTGCCCCAAAAATATTTCCCCTGATCCAACCAAAGGTAAACAATGATATAGGAAACATTCCTCGGTGGCGTCTGCGTCTGCATTAGTGTCGCAGACAATAGTATCACTTAAACGCAGTAAGTTGAGGTGGTTGTTAAAAGCGTAGGGCTCTATTATAATGCTAATAAGCAGTCTGCAGTCCTTTCTGCTTAGAGACCTCAAGAATGTTGAGCGGATTTCGCATGCGTCTCCAGTCCTTTCTGCAAGGAGACATCAAATGTCGAGCGGAAATGTCGCAGGCCTCTGAAAGAATTCGTTGGGATAGACCCTACGTCCAGGAAAGTCACGGTTGTGTTTGCTAAACCTTCAATGAAAGCACTAACACAAGATTTGTGCAAACCTTGGGTTGGTTGATTTCCCGAGTTATTTTCCTCGGTAACAAACTCATCAGAGATCTTATTTTCACTTACCTCCCTGAGTCTTGGGGCGCGAATAAGACTAGATTGCATTGGAAGATGCTGCAGTGGTCAGAAAAATGGAAAGAGATGCTTTGGTTCACATCTTCCTTGAAGAAAACATCTCCACCCACGCCCGATTCTATTTTGGAGCCATCTATGGAGCCTTCGTTGTAGCTTTAAATCATCTTCCGTCGTTGTAGGGTATAGTCGGTACTTTGCGGTAGGAATCCTTAGCCATTAAGAATAGTGGAGTGTCAAGTACGAAGGCTGGAACGGTGACGAAGTTTCTTGAAGCGAATAACTCTGCTGGCTAGCCCTTGTTTGATGGTGAAGGGTCGCTGTTCGGCTGGTTCTGAGTCCTCCACTGCAGGCCGATTTTCGACTCGGCCGAGATAGTTTCGATGGATGGCTTTATCTAAGGCGTTCCACCAGACAATCACGCCATATGTAAGTATAGACCTGATGAATATATAAAGCCGATTGATTATTCGTGATTGGAGACCTCACTTGCTTCCTATTGCTTTTTTGCATCAGTACAGAGCTGTGGTGGCTTTCTTTCGACTCTTTAAAGTGTTAGGTTTCCGACCTAGCTTCCTACCTGGAATGAGACCCAAATATTTCACTTTGTCTGCGAATACAAGGCTGGTACCGCAACATTTAGGAGGGCATTTTCTTGTGAAGGGGACTAATTCAGATTTTGGGAACTGTCTCCAAGGCACATTCTTTAGTCCATTTAGAGAGCTCGAAGGACAGCTATTGCAACAACGTTATACATTTCACCGATCATTGTCTATTTATTATTATTATTATTGGTTAGGCTTAGCAAACGAATATGGCACTGCGACCTAAAAGATCTATTGTGCCTGGAGACAGTTAGACAAGGAGGTCCTCTATCTTCCTGATAAAGTTGAGGATATCCCCAGTTTACGAATGTCGTCGGGTGTTAGGAATTCTTTGAAGAGAAAGCGTTTTCTGACTCTGCAGACAGCCACGCACTCACATAATACGTGTTCCGCTGATTCATCTCCCTCTAAGCAGAGTCTACATTCAGATTCCTGAACTATCTTAAGTTTATGTAAGTGATATCTGAGGCTGCAGTGACCGGTGAGGTGATCCGGCAAGTCTCCTGATATCTTCTCTTTTATGATTGAGAATGTTTTTTGTGGATTGGCTCAGGGGTCGGATGGGCCTTTTAGCCTGTCTGAGTGCCTGAGTGTTGTTCCAGTAGAATAAAAGGTTTTGTTTTTCCCAACTGTCCAGACTCATTCTGAACGCGGAGTTAGGGATGCCGCAGAAGGGTTCGGCACCTATATACCTTTCTGAAGAGCCTTTCCTGGCAAGTCAATCTGCAATTTCGTTGCCTTTAATGCCTCTGTGTCTTGATACCCACCAGAGCTTGACTTTATATCGCTTTGATAGGTCCTGGAGAGTATTGAAGCAGCCTAGAACGGCCTTTGATTAACAGTAATGGGAACTCAGTGCTTTGAGCACTGCTTGTGTGTCGGTGAATATATTGATGGCTACCCCCTTTATACTGGAATCGAGAATGATGGTGGCGCAGGTATCGATGGCATGGAGTTCCGCCTAAAAGACACTGGAACACATTTTAAGTGCCTTTGAGATTTTGCGATTAGAGCCATGGATACCAGCACCAACACCGGAGTCCATCTTTGAGATCATTATCTAAACCTAAGACATAATTTGCTCATATGTGGCCCTAGACTACTTGTCCGTCATGTAGTCTTTAAGGAAGTCTACAGAAGTTCGAAGACCGAACTTAACGATTCGTAGATTCTAATTCAAAATTTAGATTGGTTAGCACATTTAAGCCAAGCTCTATTATGCCAACGCATAATAACCACTTTTTCCATCTCGGATAGGGTATCATGAAACATTTAACAGACAAATTCCAGTTTTGCCGTATATTTTTATCTTATGTCCAACAAGGGACATTGCTACATCATTGGGTTGAGTTAAAATATCTTTCTTAACAGCATGATGAAATCTTCACTGGAATGTGTCAAGACAAGAGAGATGAAAACTCTGTAGCTGTCTGTAGTAACCATTTCATCAGTTCTGAGAAAATTTTGAGGTTCAGTGGCCCCACGCGTAGAATGATTGGACTTAAGACATGATATACGCGGGCGTGATATTAATTCGTATCTTAATTTGGAAATTTCGTCTCTGCTTTGTCCTCAATTCTGCTAATGATAAACTTGATCTGCTGATCTTCCCAAATATGCTAAACGAAATTAAACCAGACAGGAATTCAGACGCCAGTAAAAATGAGGTGATAAACGGTTTTAAATTTAGCCAACCATTTAACGGGATACGAAAAGATATAATTTTTTTTTTTGTGAGAAATGTCAATGAACCCGAGGGGTAATTAAAAGCTATACACCCGTCAAAATGATATGTACTGATATGTAATGATATGTAACGCTTTGAAAATCGTTAGTATGTAAAGCCGTCAAACGCTCAGTAGGGGGTAATAGATGGCTTCTTTATGTGGACCTCTGCACGAACAAATTATTGAGCGTATAATGCATCTAATTGTAGAAGCTATTCAGCTGTAAGTCTGCTTCAAGCTTGATGTTATCCACGAGCTGCTAAAATACTTTCATCGCAGTTTTTGTTTGAGCTACCTACGTGAGATGAGATGGCTTTAAAAGATATAAAAGTCAATGTCATTGTAAGGCTTCCTTAATAGAAAAGCAAATCCGTCGAAATGTTGCCCAAGGATGAACTAGCATGTCTAGAATGTTGCTCAAAGACATTCATGCTTAGAGTTTTGAATTGACTCTTCCGGTGATCGGACATTAGCTCTTTGGCGGAACTCAGAGCTCACTTATAAACTTAAAGATTGAAACGGAAACTTACTACATAAACAAGGATATAAAATGATAATTCGCTTAATGTGCACTATTGAGGATGGATTCGAATGCTTGATGAAATCACTCCAGTGGTTGAAGTCCTTACAAAATGTGAACAAGCTAGATTTTCAGAAATTCTACCACTGAGATAAAAGGTCTATCTTTCTGCTGATTGCCAAATGATTGAGGCAGTGATGTCCCTACTCCTTGTAGTCACAAGACATGAAAGAGTGCGCTCTGAGCAATTAATGCAATTCTAATGTTAGTTCTAACAGAAAAAGATAAGGCGGGGTTGTGTCTTCACTTCTGGCAGTTCGTTAACTAATCCTGGTTTGTATTGGATTCCTCTCTATCGCATTAAACTTAGCGACGATTTGCTCCAAGCTACATATAGAACTGGACATCAATTAAGCTTCTTCAAAGTGAGATTGTTCTCCTTTTGAGAAATGTGAGTCTGATTTGACTGAATCAAGTACTCAAAGGTATCATAATCGAATCCTTCAATGAAGCTTAGTAGTTGAGAGCCGTTTAAGAGTGTCAAGCTCATGGTCAGCGAGCTTTTAAATTCCAAGAAATACGACTTGTTACCAGAAACAGAAACACTCATATGGACGACATATGTCACCATAAAAAGATATTTTTAGCGTAGCGTAGCGTGCATAACTACGTACATATGTTACTGCAGCTTTAACTGAATCGCAAAGGTTAGTTTATGTCAGCTGAAGCCGAGTCTTCCCTGACTTCTTTTTCTTCGCTTTAAAAAAAAAATATTTTCTGGTTGAATTCGCACTGATTTTTGAAGTTTCTTAGGAACTTGCTGCGCATTATTCATATATGAAGGCTAGTTTTGCCCGTCGAAGCTTTCTAAAGCCCATTGGCATATATTTCCGTGAAGTTTCTTGACTTCTGTAGGAAATCTATTTGTTCTATTTCTCAGCAAGAAAAACTTCGACATTGTCAAAAGGACGTAGACCATTAACGATGTATTTCCCCGGAGAGACGATCCTGCTATTGTCAGTTATTGTCTTTTGTTCCTGTTTGTCGCTCCAAAATTAATTGATGAGGATACCTAGTCACAAGTGGTAGATAAAAGCTGCTCTCTTTCACAGCATTGGGGATTTGATGGCAGCTTGACTGAAGATATGGAAAATAGTATTACAGTATGTCACGATGATTTTGACTTGACTTAAGAGATTAAAGAAGCACTTGTATGCGCATTGGTACCTAGAAAACGCCATGCATCAACTCGGTCTATAGTTAATGATCCATCTCTTAAAATTAACCGCAATTCTGGCATAATCCTTGTCAAAATTCTCTGAGTTTTAGCATACAACTGTTGGCCAGTTAGTCCCTAACGATATTAGCAGGAACTCCCATTGACATATGTATTCTAATAAATTTTTCGCAGACTGAAGGAATGTCTTCATTTGTTTAGGTTGGGTTATAGGGGTGGCTGCACTAACGTACAGCCTCACTCGGATCTCAAAGGATCCATTGTGTTTCCCGATGAGTATATACAGTACATTGTGCCCTTCTGATGTCTTCCTTGTATCTAGCCAGGACGTTTTTACTGATCTTCTACTCCGAGTTCAACTCTAGAAGTGGCCTTGCTGCTTTTGTATCGGGGAGCCTTGTGTTTTGCTTTTCATTTTCCTTTTTTTAATGTGATAAGACTCCTTTTGAGATCAAAGATTAGAGCTTTGTTGAACATCACTAGGTCCACCTGCTAGTTCAATCAAGTCGACTTCAATACCGACCATTGCAGAAAATTGGCGATTTAGCAATTTTTCGCCCGTAATGGTGGTACTAAGTAGAGGCATTCATTCCGTCGCAAGATATATCTAAATTTGTAGAACCCTTTGAATCCCCGTAAATTTTTCCAATTATTGACTAAAACACCCACATTTTCAGGATCACATGGTTGGAGAAGAATTTGAATCTTTGTTCTCGGTCTGTACGCGATCTGATTCCTTTCAACGGCCTTAAGCTACGATTTAAGCCCGACTTTTGGAGCAAACGACTTATTATTCGTTGCTTGTGTTGCAATTAGTTTAGAAATCAATTGTTTTCTTATTTTTCAACGTCAATCACTTCAAACAATTCGCAAACGAAACTTTCTAATTCAAGTGTTCACTGTCAAGTTCAGAGTATTGTATCGTCCATACTCGACCTACTTCATGTTCAATTGTTTTTCAATCAAAGGACATACCTATCTACAGTTCATTAGAACTTCGAATACCAAAACTATTCCAAGAATCCACCAATCGGCTCGTATATCATGATTCATGAATATTATCTCAAATAACATCTTGGAGTTTGAAACCTTAACACACTTTCAAGAGAGTATCTCTTATATGTACCAGCACACAGCACTTATACCAATTAAATACAACAACAACCCGTCGCCGCCGCCACATAAAACCACAAAACGAATAACACACAAACATACAAATAACATACAAGCCTAATGGTGGACTTATGTACTACCACCGACCGACCACTAGCGACCATTTCCAGCGCTACATGAAATCTTCGAGATGTCATTAAAAAAAAAATAAAAAAAAATGTTGCTTTAATGTTTTTTTTTTTTTTAATCATTTATAATCAGTATTCAGAGTCTCACAGAGTGGTGTGTATAAAAACACAAGATCCAAAAGAGAATGCTTCATGTATTATGCAATTTTTTGCCTAGGCAAACAAGTATTCTTCTACTTCCCAGCGCGGTTTCTTATATATTTCTGGTTTCTGGTCAAGTCAATGAGAACCGGTTGAAAAACAAAATATTTGACTTTTCTCAGGCACAAAAACAGTTTTAAAGTCGTAGTCAATCGGTACGCTCGATCGAAATGTTGTCCCATAATAATATGAAAAATAAAATTGTGTTCGCTGTTGCGATCGGCTTTTTGGTAGCCGTTGTGCAGAGTCGTCCTTACGCGTCCTGGGAGGATTCGTCGTCGCTGGAGGATTCTTTGGAGGATATTCCTGCAGTTAAGGCAGCAATTAAAGCAGCTGAAGTTCCTGCTGTTGATGCTGTAAAGGACGAAGTTGTGCCAGCAGTTGTAAAAGAGTCGACAATTTTATCTGTTGTCCCAGTAGAAGCAGCCGCTAAGGCTGTTAGTGATGAGGACAGCAAGAGTAATGATGACAATAGTTCAGTTGATTCGTCCGAAGAATCTAAAGTGTCTCCTGCGCCAGCTGCAGTGGTTCCAGAAGCTCCAGCAGTAGCCGCAGTGGAACCAGCTGTGGTTGCCGTTGAAACCGTAGTTGAACCAGTGGTGGCAGTATTAGACGTCGTCATTGAACCATCAGCAGCACCTGCAGTTGAACCAATAGTCGAGCCAGCAGTAGTTGCTGCAGCTGAACCTGAATCGAAACCAGCAGTGGCAGCAGTGGAACCAGCAGCAGTACTACCAGCAGTAGAACCAGCACCAGTACTACCAGCAGTGGAACCTGCAGCAAAATCAGTTGAACCAAATGCTGCAACTCCTGTAGAAGACATAGCTGCAGCAGCATCAGTTCCAGTGCCTGAAGTGGCCATCAATACAAAAGCCAGCGATGCAGAGGAGGCCGTCAGATCAGCACCATCAGATGCTGCTGCTCCAGCTGTCATCATTGTCACACCATCAGCAGAAAATGTCACACCATCTGAAGCATCTGTATCATCTGTCGACTCAAAGGTGGATGTAGTTCAAGAAGATAATGCAAGTGCTGCTCCAGTTTCACCAGTCGCGGAAGTCGCCGCCAAACCAGCTGAATCACCCGCAGCTATTCCAGCTGTTGTAGATGATGCAAGCAAGGCGCCCGAAGCACCAGTCGTTTCAACAGAAGCCAGCAAAAGTGGTGGTGATAACTAGATCTATTAATATTTAAAAATAGTTCAGCAAAATATTTGAATATTGTTTGAAATTATATTGTGAAACTACTATAGTGGATGACATTTAAGTTTGCGAAATTTAATATTTTTTTTTTTTAAACTCATTACGGATGCTATATGATCCGAATTTCATGTTTATAATTTACACTAAAATATTTGACTGGGATCTCGCTAGAGAAAAAAATTTAAAGAAAAAAATTGATTTTATTAAAAGAAAACTAAATAAAAGATATTTAATGCGTTTTTAATGTAAAATTTAATTTAATAATCATTTTGGCTACAAAAATGAAGTCGATTTGGAAATTTATTAACAAAATTGGTTTTGAAAAATGTTTGTTTGCTTATTACGAGCTATCGCTCGAAATGTGTATGTAACGGATTTACAGAACTCAGAACTTAGATTCCTTTAAATTATTTTTCGTGTTTTTGAGTGACATCTTTTACTCGAAGGATCTTTCATTTTGATGAGCATGTCGATTGGTTTATTCAATCAAGTGTTGAAACCTTAGTATCTTCGTGCATACATATCTACCCCAAAGCCTGTGCACTTGGCCATTAAGCTGCATGGCACTTCACTGTTTAGTCTTGATCAAGGGTATACGCCAAGAATATATATCAAGATACGTATACATGGAGCAACTTTAGCAGAACTGTCACCAAGGATATGAGAGATTCGTGGCCAGAAAATACTCTAGGCACCTTCCAATGTTCCGAAAAATTTGCCAAACTTAACACTTGCCGATTGTGCTATCCTTTTGCCTGGGCATATGGAATCAAAATCTAAAATATATTCGTACCTTTATTTGTATGCTCTTTTTGCTGTTAGTATTATTTTGGAAACAAGCCTTAAGCCGTGTTGCCAAATGCAGTCCTGATACACTTTTTGGACACTATGTAGTACATGGAACTGTTCCAGCCTCAAAATATTTACGAAAATCATAAGTATTGACTTAGCCAGTTGGATACCAATCACTTCAACTTTTCACTCATAATAAGTGTCATGCTCCGAATGCTTATCAGTTTACACTTAAGCCTGCTTCCGGACGCCACAGCTCATAGAAAGCCAGAGCCTAGCTTCTCGCAATCATTTATGTTGTGCGTGTTATATCTTTTTCGCACGAATGGAAGCTATGTACAATTTTATTGCCGACTCCAAACGATGGATTGAAAAGCCTTTTCATGAAAGATTATACTCAGGCTTGTCATTCCTGCAAAGAGGTGGTGCCGTCTTAAACCTGTGTTTCCTCGGTTTTACGTCCAATCCTCTTACCAGTAAGGCATGGCGCGCGACCATTACAATCCTTTAACCAATGTGCATCGACGCCTCTTTTTTTTCCTTTGATTTTCTTAATACCCATGCTCTGGCTTGAAGGTAGTCATAAACCCTTCAGCGCACTTACTATAAAAAATAAATGTATCGTCACAATGTGCTCGTAAATAGGTCTCGTAACTCAGTTTTTCAAGTTCAAGTTCGTTGTTGTTTGTAAGTAATTTCGGTATTTATTGCTCATAAAATGTAAGTGTCGAAGCAACGAGATAGGTATCTGAGGTACAAATGGTATGGGTCTCTTTTTCTTTACAGTGTCCATGCTTCTGTTAAGAATATGCTACTCGTATGGTACGTAATTATTTTCTGTTCTACTTACTTTACCTTATCCCTGTCTCAACCTGTGGCTCTTAGGACTTCTATTTCTTATGACGGGCTTTAGTACTTTTCAGTTCCTGCACAAGATCATTTCTTTAAAATCCGACAGTGCCATATAGATCACTTGACTTTGCGTCATATTCCACCAAAACATAAATATTCGTAAGAAACACTGGAACATAGCTTATCAGGTCGTTCACCCAGAGCGGAAAAGTAGTATTTTACCGTTTAGTCTTTTCGTATTGCTATTCTAGATCTCTAACAAAATTGCAAATGAATTAAGATTTTTTTCCAAAAACCGCAGATAACATCCGGTCCTGTTTTCGGCCAAGACCTTCTTAAGAATCAAAAACTATATTCTCTCAATTAAAAGCTTATACGTATATTGACCCTAATTGGTGCGAAAAATATGACACGCACAACATAAATGGTTGTGAGAAGCTAGGCTTTGGTATTCTATGAGCTGTAATGCCAAATATTTGTTTAATATATAAACATTGATATATTCGCCCTTTACTCCATGTATCAAATCATCTTGTGAAGGGAGGATGAGGATCCTTCATTAGATTCCTTGTTTCCAGCGTACAAAAGCAATGTAAGCTTCTTAATCCACATCGTTAGTTGATGGTTAAGAGGATTCTTACGAGTAGTCGACACTACTTAAGTCCTCTTTGACATCCGTGAACAGTAGGTGAAGTAATGCCTGGGAAAGTGTTTGCAATAAATTAGCTTGTACTGGATCAGATGGTCTTCAGGACATACTTTTATACTTTTTAGTTACTTATTTCCCTAAATATGTGGGGTGTACCTGTACTTCAACTAACAAACCTCTTTAGTCAGCCCGATTTTAAGCCTGACTACTTCCAATTCCTCACAACAAGTTTATTGAGAACCCCTTCTACTTGTGATGCCACCTAACGCCTGGTATACCGCCTTGGTCCTAGTCGATGAATCGCACTGCTTACCACGGCCATGTCATTGTGCGCTCCATAAAGTGTGTTTTTGTATCTTGTCCTTATATTTTCCGGAACTGAAAATCACTGGAAGAATTTTTTAGATGATCTCAAAAATATCAATATTTACTTTGATCAGGTGAAGAACAAAAAGTTCGGAAACACCTTCCAGATTCTCGTACACAAAGCTTGGCAAACATTTCCTTCTAACACTTGCCAAAACGTTCGCAGAAGATTCAATGACTTTGTTGGAGCCACTTTTAAAATTCGTCACAAGCCCTTTAAGAAAGACGATGACAACACAGTTAAGAGATTGTACCTGATGGTAGAAAAATGGACTCGTTTTTGTGTCTGAGTGATCCAGCGTAGTGTTCCAGCACTCTGACAGGAAAAAAAAAAACCCTTCTCACCTTCTATTTCCCCTGGGGTTTCTCCCCATTAGAAGTTGTGAAATAGAGTCAGGAAGTTACACAACTTTATCACAATTGTTTGGGAATCTTTATGTGATATTGCCAATCGGAACTCATGCTTTCTGTTCAATTTAAGATGTCTTCTTTTATGTTCAAGTAGCACGGCATACTGAGGCAACTCTTATGGAAAATGTACACTCCCAAGGACCCATCAACGTGATCTGTCTATATCTATCTCTTTTCATATGTGAAGTCTGACGATTTTTCAATAGTTGCCAAACTACCTTCGCAAATGTGCGTCACAAGGTTGGATAAAGGCCATTTTCAGACAGATATCATGTATCGCTCACATGTTGCCTGCTAGCTTGTCTCAGAAGTCCAAGAGAACACACTTATGGCTATTTCTGACAACGGCAGATAAGATGTCTTCTAATAACATTTCGGAGAAAATTGTCTCTCCTGCCAGTCAGGGAAACTTAATGCGGTTTGTTACGTAACTTCGGATAGGAAAACGTCCTCCTATTGAATACTGATTGTGTTTCTTGTCTTTGTAGTAGTAGCCACAAATATGATATTTTTCCTTTTGAATGTTTGTTAGGCTATAACTTTGAAATCTTCAAACATATAATCGAAAAATTTGGTACATACATGGATCTTCTTATAACTCTAAGCATAGACCCTATGTGACATTTTGTGCACTATTCCTTAAGCCGGATTTATCAATGATTAAATGCGTGCTTTACTATTTCAAACATATTTATTCAATGAATCACACAGAAGCTGGTAGTTAGTCTAATTTGTGAATAAAATGAATCAAGTTTGCATGTTCAACGGTTCTAAACTTGCTTAGAAAATAACTTGTCTACCTGAAATGCTTTAAATACACAGCAATACCTTACATGACTCACAGTAAGGCTAAACACATGCCATGGCTTAACTATCTACATATATGCAGCAACTAACCGTCGATAGGTAGATAGTATGCATTGGGATTTAAATACCAGTGGCTGGTGTTAAATTAAGTTTCACCATCTTAAAGGCCACTTCAACTGTATGTTGTAAATACCAATGGAATTCGTTCGGCTTGTAATGAAAATAAAACAATCAACTTGGCACTTTCAGGACTGATACACTTGCAAAGCAACTTGTACCGCTTGTAAATACAATCTCCCTCCATAAAGACGTAAAATGATTTTACCTTGAAAACCACTATTATTCTCTTGTCTTGGTATTTTCAAGTTCCTGGTGTTTGCTGCTGTAAGGCCAGACTTGAATGCGCACTAGCCTCTTGATCTAATTGCAATCGCGGCACAAGTCCCACTCATAAGTCTTTTGCTGAGACCAAACACAGATACAATCGTTGCAACACGAGCTCTATTTGCAATATTAATTGGCCTTAGATTCCATGGAATCTATACTCAACACTGCGTCATAGAAATGTTCTGGAAAACTAAATCAATTGAAGCCCACTCCTTGTCGCTCGTGGCCTGTGGCAACTCATAAATAGTCTATTGGTCTTATGGTGGCACGCCCATGTGGTGGTGGATTTCTTCTCGTTAACATACTAGATTTTCTTTTGTGTTTCGTTTTTGGATGGTTCGTCGACCGGTTAGCGACGGTTTTATTTTTTTTTAACGATCAACCACAACGAACGAGGAGATACATAAGCTGCGGCTATCTTGTGGGGTCAATTCCCTCGGCAGGGTTCTTTTGATCAAGTATGATGATCAAGTGCTTACCGATCATAAATAAGCAAATTTGTGGTTTGTATCTGTTTTCGACAAAAGCCCATTAAGTTGTTTTGTTTGAAGATGAGTTTCTATGGGTTTCATGGAAACACAATTGGCGTTGTGTCGCTGATTTAAAATAGACATGGTCCTTGATCACTTGACCTCATATCAATGGGGTCGTACGTAGACGTCAGAAATACCTCGGGCTAGTAATATGATTCACCTTTTACGTTGAAACAAGTAACGCCAATGGCCAAACAAGATGTTCTTGTATTTTTGTATCTTGTAACGAAACGTCCACAATTTGATCGTGTGGTTACAGTTGATTGGACTTTAAACAAGCAAAGTATCTTAAAGTTTCTCTTCATATGATGCAGGTGAAGGTGAAGATGTTACGATGCAAGAAAACCAGCTTGTGCATGAGATGACCATATGAATTATTGTGGTATGGCATCGAAAACTGGTCTTTTAAAAAGGTGATACATATGTAAAAAGAACTACTAAAGAGATGCATATAGGTTTAATCGAGCATAGTTTAAGAATCAGTGGACTGATGTGACTGACACACAATTCACAAAGAAAAAACCCATATGACAAGACTGTAGCTCGTTTTGACTTTTTAAAATTACACCCTATGGATGGCATTTAGCCTTTTCTTCATTGGAAAGATGAAATAGAAGAGCAACGGCATCTCCACCTTGTTAAATTAGAGCTCGGATTTGGTTATTCACTGAAAAGCTTTTACTGAAGACTACATATATATAATGGTAGTCATTTTGCAATGCCTCAAAGTAAAAGACTAACATTATAGAACGTTCGTTTTTCACCAAACCAAAATGGATCATTGAAAACGACTTCACCAAGTTATGGATATTTGACACGACAGCTCATGGAGAGCCAAGGCCTAGCTTCTCACAATAGAAAGGACCTACAGTTTTAATGCCCACTATGAACGGCGAATTGAGAAGCTCTTCATGACAGATTAATACTCTTGTAGGCTTGTCATGCCTGCGAAGAGCTGGTGGCGCGAAAAAACGTTCGGTGGTTTTTGAGAATCGAACCAGTGTCTCTCGATTAGCAGTCCAACGCACTAAGTCACGACGACCACTTCACCGAGTGTGACTCTTTTTTAAGCAACAATGCATAGAAGGCGAAGGGGAACTAGGTGATAAGTCGTTGCAAAATATGCTAAAATTTTGCTGACTATGGTTGCTTAGACTTTGGCCTGTTATGAAGCATCTAACTTTGGAGAAGATATCTCTGTTGCAGAGAATGGGGGAACATTTTCTAGTACTTCACGGCCCTATTACCCTGACAATATTCTTTTATTCAGTTAAGAAGCGTGGAAATCATTTCGAGACCCTAATGTCACAGTCACTTTTTTGGTCTGAGTTAACAGTTTTGGCTAATTCTGACTACTGCTACTACTCTTCATAAGCCAAAATACTTTTAAGACATTTCCTGTTGGATCTTTGATCGTATTCCATATTTCAATTTGACGTACCTACCTACGTATAAGTGTCTCACCCACTGTCTTTACAAGGCTTTTCGGTAGGAATAATTATTTCCCTGAATCTCTGATTGTTATCGCGATAACAGTCATGCCCTGATAGCAGGTGTTTATTTATCTATTTTATTGTATTCGTTATCAGTCGATTGATTCCACCTTTGGTGCTTTTCAATTATTCTTCGAATTTGTTTTATTTGCTATCAGAAGTTGGAAGCGTATGTTCTAATTTTAGCACCTTTGTGGATTAGACTACCCTCAACAGGATTTGCCTCCTCACTAGTCGATCTCGCTACGCCTTGACGCTACATAAGGAGCTCTGTTTAGCTGATTACGTAGCTGCGTAAATGTTACTAGGGACCTTTAACTTAGCACATATGTATGTATTATACAACTGGCTTTCCAAATAGTCCCTTGTTACCTCTAACAGGCTCACAAGGAATTGAAACCGTCTTAAACTGGAATCAGCACTTGCTCTTCTTTGGATATTCGCTCTGATGCATACGATGTATACGACCCTTAAGCGGGTACTATTCCACAGCCAGATCCAAACTTCACCAGCAACACTGTAGCAATATTTTTCTTAGCTCGAGTTTATGGGAAACCACTTTTGTTAGAAGATGTCACGATCTTCTATTTGGAAGCACATCTCTTGAAGACGTAAAGAGCCTCAGTCAAACTTGACCTGATGACACTCGTATCTAGTACCTTATCCTACTGTTCTATGAGCTCTGTTCAGTTTTTGTGTACTGGAGGCTCTTCTCAACGAAGGCTACCAAACAAGCAATCCGTATGAGAGAATAAATACTACGTACATACCACAGCAGTGTATATTCACGAGACCATGTTTGGTTGAAGATCCCACCCTTCTTGACAAAGTTTTCACTACAAGCATAGTAAAGCCGGGCATCCCTACCTAACCTGCTGTTCCAGATTCTTATGGTACTTTGAAAATTTAGAGTACAGCAGAGTTCTTGCAAACGGGTCTATTTTTTTAAAGGGAATGCTTCATGTAGTCGGACTCCTACCAACTAAATCCTCTCCTTCTTTAGGCGAACTGACTCCGAAACTGCTTTTTGCATTACTTCATTGTGGGGGCACTCCCTAGCCCCTATGGGCCCTAATATTCTACTTTCTCCATGAATTTATGTTCCGTTCTCTTTTGTTTATCTTCAGCACTTAGGCGATGTAGGAGCACACTCGGCTGCAATATTCCTCACTCGAATGCATTACCTTAACGAGTTTGCCTTCTAATCTTCGTTTCTCTGCAAGCCATCTAATGCATTCGAAGAGTATGTTTGCAGCATTGTCTTGAGATGATTCGCCATACTGGCATACTGGGCTCGTTGATTTTGCCATTCTGTTCAGGTAATCGTTGAAGCACCCGTGTCCATCAGGAATCTCCCCGTACCTTCAATCAGTTCGGCAGTCCATCTTTTTTTTCACCTAGCTCTTCACCCTCTGCTCCTGCGCTATTGCCAGCGTTGTATACTGACCTCTTAAGCTGCCCCTGTTGCCGTTTCCGTTCTAACCTCTTTCTTCTTTTCATACATGTATTTTTTCTTTGTCGCTGGGTGATCGATGGGGATTAATCCCGCCACCACGTGAATGGCTGGTTCAGACAATGTCCGGTAGGAGCTTGCCACCCGGAGAGCTCCCATTCGGTGTACCGTTGCCATTTGCTTTCTTGGTTGAGCGCATCAGCCCAGATCTCGCATAAAACCTTTCGAAAACCACCAGCTATTGATGGCTTAAAAAAGGTCTGACTAGCTTTGTCCTATACAATAACAACATAACTCAAAAAAGGTGAAATTGTCAGATAAAGATACAAAAGTGACGATTAGATCATACAGCTTAGCATTGCGCAAGAGCATTGAAATTCATTTGTTTTGTATTCATTTATTGCATTGTTCATAATGTTAAATATTCTGCTCTCATTCAGATACATATTTCGTATATAAAATGAAAATAACAAAATAAGATGCACGTGTACTCATAATCTTACCGAAGGATATCCATCGCGTCATTCAAGACAATTTATAAGCGATTAAATCAGACATACAGATTTAAATACTAAACTTTTATGTAAATCTTCATGAATCGATTGAATTATTAATTCGATTTATTGTGATTCTGATTAAGATTAGATATGCTGAACTTTTATCTATGTGAAGCGCCATACAGACAAGTAAATTAATTAACAACTGAAAGAGATCATTGATTCTTTAATTATGATAATCGCAATTCCTAACAAAACTTTTTCGAATTCTTTAAGGAACTTGTTGTATAAATCAAACGACTAAATGTATGGACATGTTAATAAAACAGGGTGACTGGCGCCGCATCCGCAATAAAGGAATGACACACCATTTAAACAATTCCAGAGCTGCTAAATTTATTAAGAGTTTTGGACAGAGAATCGGCTAGCGTGGCTTTTAAGATGTTGTACTCCCTTTCCCCTTATATACTATACTTCCCTCGTATAAGTCGTCAAGCTCCTTCAGAAGTTATTACAGTTTTCTTGCATTTCTTTAACCGTGGGTGTAAGTGATATTGTTGCGGCCGAGGGGTAGGCACTTAGGAAGGTAGAAACTATGACCTATTCAAAAAGTTGTGTCGCGGCACGCAATGCACCATGCAGCTTGGACACAGAACCTCCGAAGTATTCAAAACATGCACCGGATTTCGGCAAAAAGACACGCTGTCGGGTGATTTCTTTGATCTCGTGCTGAAGCAGTTAGTGCGTGTCCAGCTGGTGAAACACCAGCAGACCATATTGACATCACCACCCATTTCTAGTGTACCATTATTGAAGCTTTTACGACGATCGAAGAACAAGCCACACGAGTTGGTGTTATGATGGATGAAGATAAAACAAAGTACATACTGTCGACTAAAAACCGATCTATCGAATACCATCTAGGACATAACTTGACAATCGACAGGTATATTTTCGGGTAGATAAAGAGTTCATCTACCTCGGGGCAAATATAAACTCTACAAATGGCATCATGGTGAGGATTCGACGAAGGCTACTGCTGCTACTTCGGTTCAATCAGCTAGGGTCCAAACTCCCATCTCGAAGGTCCCATATCATGCTCTTCATTTTGCTTTATGGAGCTGAATGCTGAGCAATTAGTAAGACAGAGGAGCAAATCTTCAGATCTTTCGAAAGAAAAATTCTGCGAAGAGGAACGGATGGAGGAGAAGATATAACCGCGAACTCTATGAGCTGTATAAAGATATGGATGAAGTCCGGAAAGCAAAAATCTGTCGACTGCACTGATTCGGCCACATCAAGCGAATGGACGAGAATGCTCCAACGAATAAGATTTTTGAATCCGAGCCAGCTGGTTCACAATGGAAAGGGAGACTGAGCCTCCTGTTAAAAGATCACGCAATCGAGGAAGCTAGAAATCTTGGTCTTGTTGACTGAAAGCAGCGTACCCAGAACCATAAAAGATGGAAAGCGGCATTAGTTCACGAAGGAAAGGGAGACTGTTTGAAGATCACGTTATCGCGGACGCTAGATAACTTCATCTAGTTAACTGGGAGCAGCGAACCTGGGAACGTAAAGGATGGAACCGGCATTAGTTCAAGACTCAAAACCTGCCTCTGCACCGTAGAGTAGGACTGGGGTATAAAGGGTCACGTTCGTTGCACGAGTGGGGGTTTTGCTATCATAGCCCAAAGAAGCTGCGATTGGCAAGAATTATTCTCTGCTTGATCGACGTGTTGGTGTCGTTTTTTTAATTAATAGCAGAGCCTAAGTGAACAAAGTCCCTTCCTACCTCAAAGTTATATCTGTCTGCGATAACGTTCTGTCCGAGACGTTAATGTAGGGTGTCTTTTCTTGTTGACAAAATATTCTTGGTCTTGCCCTCATTGACTTGATTGACCTATCTTCATTGCTTCCGTCTCAATACTGATATCGCGCTGCAGTCGTCACATTCTGTCAATATCGTCGGCATATGTGATTAATTGGAAGGATTTTTGAAACATACTTTCAAGAACGATGTTAAATAAGTCGCATGACAGCACTCCGCCTTGTCTAAAACCTTTCTTGACATCATTGGCTTTGGTGAGGTCTTAACCGACGAGCAGCATGCATTTTCTATTCTCATCCTGTACAATCGGACGAGTTTGACAGGGATGCCAAAACTAGACATTGCTCTGTATAGCTGATTTGTATAAATGCTTCCTGTCATTCGCGGCCTTAAAATCGATTAAGAGATGTTGGGTATCGATTTGAAGCTTCTGGTTTTTTTCTAAAATCTGCTGCAGTGTGAATATTTTATCGACGGTGGACTATCCACGCTTATAGTCACACTGATATGGACCGATCAAGTTGTTGGCACACAACATGGCAAATGAGAACCTGTAAGCAATGTTAAGTTGGAGCAGTTTAAAGAGTCCCCTTCCTTGAAGATCGGGCAAACAATGCTGAGGTTCCATTCGTCGGGCATACTTTCGTCCGACCATATTTTACAGATAAGTTGGTGCATGCATGTAGATTGGCTGAAACTCTTCTATGAATTGGGGAATTTTTAAGAGAGGAAGAGGAACACAAAATTATAGAAAAACAGAAGGGAGTAAAAGAAAAGGGTGACTGCAGAAGACGCAAAAGACGCGTATCTTCTAGCAGGAAGGAATCTGCCAAATGGCCAATCGAACTGGAGGAAGTGTTATAGTCGAGTGTCTCATTGACGAAAGCTAAGTTCGGGCGATCGCAGTATGTACATAGTTCTGTATGAATGTCCACAAACAATCTACAATCTACATAAAAACCAGGTTTACATCGCTTACATTGAGAAGTCTCTACCCATTTGGAGAGGGTAAGCCGCCATACTTTCTAGTGTATGTCGCCAATGATCACTGGAAGTGATGGCTCCCAATGTCTTTCATCTTGAAAAGGTCTGAATTAAATTTAAGTCAATCTTTTCTTGTTGACTACCATCAACTGAGCTAATGATCAGTAAAATCTGATCGTGAAAAAAGAGCTTTTCGCTTTTGTATTTAAGTTTATTGAGTGATTTTAAATTACCCCTTGATTAAAGCTTTAATTATAGCTTTTCAATCATTGTTTGAGCAGTTATTTATTGAGTGAAAGCTTCATATCTTCAATTCGCTGGTAATCGAAGCTTTTCAATCATCTGCTTCAGCTTATTTATTTGATTTAATACTTTTTCGAAAGTTCTTGTTACTTTTTTTGAAGCTCTGATTCTGGAACCACACTTGATTCTGATAATAAATTCAAACATATGTACCTAGGAGCATACATACATGGATGCTCTTGATCAGTGAAATGGTGACCTTACGCGTGAAATGTTGGAAGATCAGTTTTAGAATCAAACATACAAACATGAGCAGAATTAGACTTCAGACCAACGATCAAGTCTTGGGTTAAACATTATGGAGCCACAATCTAAGATGTTATCTATAAACTGAAGAGAAAGTGGTGTGTCTTAATCTTCAACTTTTCGTAGGTGAACACTTCCCCCATTTCTCCCCACAACTATGTGTCCATCACTCACAATCTCCTTAACAAGAAAACTTACCCTTATCTACCTATTCGTAACGAGATATGTTCAAAATCATAATGATTCCTTGGAAAATGACTTAAATGCCGGCAATAAGCTAACTGAGTCGATTAAATGAGTTAAGTCTCGACAATGAGCTGATGTTCGGAACTCCACGTGTCGTTTCTGCTCTCCCAAACCTTGACTTTGATAATTCCTTCTCCGACCTTGGTAGATTTATCTGAAAACGTTAAAGGCCATCAGGACAATAAAATAATATTATAATTCTCGAAAATATATTCAGCGAGATCGCCCATCCTGTTCCGGTCTGTTTTACGAAGAACTCATTAATTTAAGGATAACATGTGGAGTACTAATTGAAAACAGATTCATATGTGTGTAAATGAATTAGAAGTATTTTTATTTATACTTTAGTTGGAAAAGGGCTAATTGAATACATAACAATGAATTCAGTGGAAATAATTATTTCAGTTTTATTATTAACGAGGTGGACTTCGTATACATATGATACACACATGTAAGGGAAAATGTAATTAATTAAGGGAAATAAAGTAAGAGGAACATGGGTGCGCCATGTGCTGCAGAATACTTTGATATTGATAGCGTAGGTGGACATTTTAAAGCAGCAGAAAAGCATGCGAAAATTTAGCTGTGGGCTCAGAGTAAGTCAGAATAATCCGCACTTGGGAAATTCTGTACCATCACACGTAATTCTTCTCAGAAGTCGGACTAATAATCGTTCAGAAGGAGGAAGGTCTGGCCGCAGTGGAGGATTTCTCCATATGGAATCGACGTTGGGGTGAGAGTTTTCTGCAGTGACGAACCATACAGCTTGCACTCCCATATGATGCTAATGGCACCGACGAAACGGATTCCAATCGTCTGGAACTTTAAGGAAATTTATGTTCGATTCCGTATTTTATCCCCACTTTACCGCTGACACAGGTCTTGAATAGCGATTCGTGCAACCCTCTTGTAACTTCGTTCTTCATCCGTTGTCGTGGTTTGTAGTGGTTGCATCATCTCTAGTTATACTGAAGGTTTCAGGTTCAACTCCTGGTGTCAAAACAAAATCCTACAAAAAAAAAAAACTGTAAAAGGGACATCATTTCTAAGACTGATAAGGCTGACGAGCAGAATGTTGATTGAGGTGCTTTGACGTGGTAAAGATTCCCTGTCTGACCAGTTCGTAGGTCGGATAGTACGACCGTCACAAGCCTCACAAATGTAATGTGTATAAACATGTGTCTCCTCCGAATACTTGCGAATACATGCTTCCTACTCGAAGGCACACAAACTCTAAATACAAACAGTCTCCATACAGATCTCAATCTAAATGAGTAAAGAAAAAAAATCCCGTACCAATTAACTTTGAACGACACCTCACCTGTTTCTAAAGCCTCCTAACAGTTAAATATAAAATAACCTTACAACACCAACAATACCACACCTTTCTGCTTTCTGGGTGTGCTACCCAATGGTCTAGTTTGTTGTTAAAGTTGCAATTGCAACGATAGATTGGCATGTGCCCTTGAAAACTTATCAGCCTAGCCAACGATGTCAATAACTTCAGATTGTTGTTTTCCTATTTACAAATATAGACAAACTCAAATTTAATTGCGTCGATTTAATTGACAGGCGAAGATTTAACAAATAATTTGCACAAACGTTTAACCAGAGGCTACCGAAAGCCACGAAGCTGACTGATGGAATAATCACGATTGCAAATTTAATTGTTATGCTGGGATAGCTTTGACTCTTTGCCATTGACAAAGTGACCCATGTGTATACTTGGTTAACACAGATTCAATAGCACAATAGCTTAAAAGTGCTAATAATAATAAAATTATTTTCTGCCGGCAGATGCGGCGTAGTTCATTGTTTATAACCATTGGCATAGGGTATATCGATTTTGACATGTGTTATGTAGCAAAAATAATCTTTTTAAATTATTCTGAACTGTAGTCATTCTTAAGCAAATTAATGCTGAGTCTTGCATCGCGTACGACTTATCTTACTCAGGAGTCAACAGACTCTCTTCCCTTAAAGAGTTTCTGTTTGAGACGTCGCACTCCTCCATACTTTCCAACCTCGTGAATTTTTAGCTAGACCCAGCATAGTATTCGTAAGAAAGAACTACTGTGAATTATAAGCAATGTCAACAATACCAATAATTCTTCTTAGTTATTCTGGACACCAACATTGGAGCAAAGACTGAAACCTAATACTACCTGAGTCCCAAAATTGATACTCAACTATATAACACCGCCTACACTCCACTAAAACTGAGATTTCATCACAACTTTCAGGCAACAAATCTTGTCTGTGATGTGTGGGAAGTCCGTTTGGTGCCCAGATGATTCCAAAACTGGAACTGGATTGGGATGTGGTGTCTTCTCCGAAGAACTCCTTCTGTGTTCTAGACCATTGTCGTAATGTATGCGAAAACAGTGGCGACTAACGAAGTCCTGTCCTGACTCATTATGACAGACAGCCACTCATCTCTCTCGGATATAGCTGAGCGATTTAACATTCATCCATGCTGGGTGCACGGCATAGATATATTTCAGGAAAGAAGTCACTGGTCATGAATGAATTCTAAATCTAGTGTCATTCCTCCAGATTTTTAGGGTTCCGATTAAAGCATCTTAAAACGGCACACCTGCAATAGATTCACGATATCAGATATACCCTTGTGTGCCAGTGCTTCAAGTCTTTAACAACGTGTTTTGGGTTCCGCTTTTTGAAAAGCTATTTTGTTTGCCTTAGTTTGTGAAGTTCTTCCCTAAACTTATTTCTGTTGGTTTCCTTTTCCTTTCGTAGTTCCTTTCAAAATCTATAAGGCCGCTCCTTTGTGAGGATGGGGTCTCAAAATCGTTCCGCGTCATTTAATCTAAAACTCCTACATGACCTTTCAATCAATTTGTCTTCGTCATACTCAGTCTAGGTATTCCTACCTACGCCACTGATGACTGTGAGGACGTTTTTAACTGCCATGCTGTACATCTACCTCAGATTGTTGGGAAAGTTCCTAAGATTCTTCCTTACATTATCCTGCATAATAGAGGTGCTCGAGTAGCTTTAGTTAGGGTTTTGGTAAGGTTATGCTCCGTTTATAAACACCACTCTCTATCTGTATAATATCGCAGAGGGTAGGTAGAGGTGGCGGTTCACCATGAACCCAAGTAGCACTAGGTGTGCCTTTTTGCTATCGCAGAGGGACTCCTCAAATGTTTAGACTGCCCAATCTTCAGAAGAACCAAGAAAACAGCCAAAGACTCATTTTTGTTTTTTGTTATGCTAGGAAACACCTCACAAGAGGACTCAGAGGCAACGGGGCCATTGTACCAAACTCGCAGAGAAGGAGACCGTTGCCAATTTGACTGGAATTTTCTCATCTTTCTTAGAAAACCGAGTAGGCTAGGCACTTCCATGATGACGAGTCTACAGTATCAGAAGTGGTCTAATATTAGCAAAAGCGGACCACTAGCAAAGGAAATTATCCATAGTGTTGTCATCTTCCCCACAAGCGTCGCAGACTGTATGTAGGGTAAGAAAAGTGTCTTGTTAGTACTGATTTCTTCCAGACCTCCGGGAGCATTAATTTAGTCTACTTGCCTGCTGCAGAGTCATGTCTCACGCAATTGTATTCATAAAAGCCCCAATCGTCTATGGAAGCTATAACCGAAGATGCAGGAAGACCCGAAGCTGGTTCTGGTCTTAAGAAATCTTCCTCTGAGCTATGTATAGCAATCTCATGAAAGAACTCAGTTCCCAAGGTCCCAGTATGACCTCATACCAAGCTAGGAGTCAAATAATTGAATATTACAACTAAACTCAGAGAGTTTTTGCATTCATCCCTCATGGTCATAGGATAAGTCTGCATTTGGAGTACGGGTGTATGTATTTTTGCCTACATTTTTCGGCCTATTGCCATCCGTGAATATGGGACTACATTTCATTCCTGGCTTAAATTCTCGTCAAAGGCAGTCCTCAATGCAAGAAAAGCCAACATTAACACTACGTCACCAAATGGTATGTGGCTTAGGAAGACGTACAGATAAACAAACAACCAATTCTACTTCTCTTTAATTCCGCACAGGATTTAATAGGAATCCCACGACAGGGAACACAATGCATCCATAATGATCCGAATGATGTGGCACTCTACATCGTATTGTCACTCCTATGCAAACCTATGCAACTGACGTATCCTTACAATCTATTCTAATTTTATCCATCTTTTGCAGGAAATCGTCTCTAACCAGGTTGCACATAGAACCCCCTTTTGTGGACAGTGTTTGATTGTGCTCATTTTGATGGTTCCTTACCCGTCCACAGTTTCAACTGTCCTGGTTCATAACATCTCGCTCATCTGCTCTTAGTTTCAATGACTTTTCTGATTTTCACATGAAAGATGATGTCTAGGATATCACAGATGACTGTGCATCTTTGACTTTGCCATCTTCATTTACGCTTGTCAATCGTCTGTGACATTTCTTTCGCACCTTTGGTAACAATATTTCTTTAACTCTTCTTCAAGTTGAGCTTCCACTAATTCCTATTGTTTCAAGGACCGATGTTCGATTGTTTGTTCAACTTACAAGACAAAATTGAACAACAAACCTCTTGAGAACGGTAAGTCACAAAGTTAGCAAAGTTCCCCTTTAAGTTATAAAGCAAATGAACTTCAGTCACGTGATAGCACTTTGTTTCAATCATTGCACTTTACAATTAAATGCAAATAAAGATAAACAATAGTTTACCGGCGTTAACATATCTCAATAGTCACATCGACTAAACACTCATTAGTTGTACCTTCCAATTTGGTCACATGGTTCAAGACCACATCCCATTTGCATACCAACAATAATAAGATTAATTGGACGTGAAAACTAAAACGGGTTTACTCAGAAACGTACGAACACCTTTCCTCGAATCGTCATCCAGTTGAAATGTCAGTATCTATTCTGTATTTGACTTTGGTGCTTTGCCTTTCAAGGAGCGTGCATTAGAAATTGTCATCTCGTAATGTTTCCGGTAAAAGTGTTTGCTTTCGCTTATCTCGTCCTGACATTCACCATTGTGGTGAGTTGTTATCCTGCGAATTCTAATTTATCCAATTTCGTCATCCCCCGACCGGAAGGTGGAGAACTGCTGCTAGCTTCACCATCGGCACCCGTAGAATCTTCATCCGGCAAATGCAAATATCATGATTCCTATGGCGAATGTGTGCAAATAACTTCGGAGTTAGTGGCTGGCCTAACTGGGTGAAATTAATTAAAGAAATTGAAATATTGTGTTGTAAACAAAATGACAATAAAAATTATGTTTGTGAATAATTAAGGGAATGTGTAAAGTATTTCTATTTGAATTGATCGTGTCCTCTGTTGGTGACAATAATTAGTGCGATTGTTTTCAAATTGTTGTTGCATCCAGTGATGGAATCCTTTTTGAGGGCAGTGTTGCGAAACGATACGCTTATGTAACTGCAAAGGAATTCACTGTGTTGAAGCTTTCGAGAGTCGTGCCTAAAGATATGTCGAGATTTAACCTGTTTAGCTAATGCTAATTATTGTTTTGTTGTTCTGTACATTAATAATTCCAGTTCGTGATTTTAAACACTCACAGGCACAACGTTGGAGTTGTACATGTGTATCTACACACTCCCGTATTTGAATAGTAATGAGATAAGTAAACCATTTTACACATCTGGATTCACATTTTAATCAGCCGGTTTCTGATTCTCATTCAGTTGTTGTTTTTTAGTTTGTCACCAAAGAGTTGCCAAAGAAGTAGGTCAGCATGGATGGGAGCTCTCTTCTTTGTCTTAAGAAAAGGTTCGGCAAACGAAAGGGAGATTTTACTTTCGAAGTAAAAAAAAAAGGTTTTACCTTTGTTAAAGTTTTAGTTTTCTGATTGAAAAAAATGTTTTTTTTTTCTTATAACAAAATCGCCTTTGATTTTTGAATTTTTAGTCCTAACTCACTCGTAGGTTACCATTGAAGAATTTTGTTTCATTCATTATCATCATGACTAAGAGAATGCTTTACTCAAGAGAAATTTAAATTTTATTTTAGGTCCTCATGACGCGACTTTCAAACAATTTGAGTGCTGACCATGGTTTTGGTCAAGTGCCTTGGAAAGTGGCATTTATTATTCGCTTAATACAAGAATGGCACAAAAATCTTAAAATTTAAATCCTAATACTAAGCCTAAACTCTAAGGGTAACAAAACGGTAAAACTTAAATCTAATTTATAAACTAAGGGTAACAAATGGTTAGAAAAGTAAAACTTAAATTTTAACTATAAGCTAAGGACAGGGAAGGAACATGTTTGTAAAGAGTGGGATTGTTTAGGAAGGTAAGTTGCGCAGGGAATGTCTCGGAGAGGGTTTACTAAGATGCAGGTCAAAGATATGAGGGAACTTATTTGCGTTATTTGGCATTCTTTTTAGAGTTTCGTGTTGCCCATGCTCTGTGCGGTGATATGGGACGCGAAACAGAGGGACTGATGGTTGACGGTGGGGGTTAATGTTAAGGGAGATCTATTGAAAAAGATGAGGACAATCTATGGTGCCAGTTAATAACTGATATTCAAGTAGGTAGTATATCAGCCACAACACGGTGTGTGTTTAATTACTTAACAATTAGAGTTCTCGTAGGGGGGTGGATTAAAGTGGTCATCTCCGTCCAAACCACGCAAAGCAAAACGTATGAAACGACGCTGAACAGCTTTAATTCTCTGAATTTCTGACTTGGTAGTACGGTGACCAGACCTGACTGGGTGCTGAGTTAGCTCTGCTAATTATGCTGTCAATGTGAGAACGGAAGTTGGTTGTAGTGTAGACCAGCTCATAAGGTACATTGAGGCGGAGGAAGGCGCTTACGAGAGTAAGTGATAAATTGGCATTTTTTTCATATTGAGCTCTAAGAGATTTTTTTTGCACCAAATGAAGAATGTGTTTAGATCAGCCTGAAGCGAAAAGAAATCGGCAATGCATAACATTTGCTCATGGATCTTCATATCGTCTGCATAGATTTCAAGGTAAGAATACGTAATGACAAGCTCTACATCGTTTATGGTCAGTACAGAGATCAGAGGTCCTAAGTGCCTTCCCTGTGGAACTCCTGAGGTTGCCTTGATTGGATTTGGACTTCAAGATCTAAAATGGACTCTATTCTGATGATCTTGCAAAGAAGACTTGGCCCATTTAATAAACAATGGCAGAAAACCCAGAGCTTTAAGTTTAAAGAGAACGATCTGGTGAGATATTTTATCAAATGCTTTACTGAAGCTAGTAGCCATGACTCATTTACCTCCCTCTAAGGCACCCAATGTGTTTGATATAAATTCAGTAAGGTTAGTGGTTGTAGACCTGTCTTTTAGGAATCCATGCGAATTAGGGCAAAATATTGATTTGCAGTGGAAGAAGAGTGAATTATAGACAATGCTCTCAAAGAGCTTAGGTATGCATGAGAATTTAGCAATAGGCCTATAATTGGAAATGCCACTCTTACACCCTTACTTAACGACGGACTTGGCGATTGCATAAGATATAGCCGTCTCCGTGACACTGAGTTCAATATAGGTCCATGGTGATGCCCATTAGGGAAGATGATATCGGCTCGTTGCCTAAACAAAAATTGCAACTTTAGCATATTGAGTATTCTATGTAGAACATCCGGAGTTGAACCTGGAACCGTCAGCGTGACAAGCGATGATGAAATCAATACACCAAGGCCACTTCTTACCACCTCTACAGATAACTCCATTAGTTAGCCGTATTTTATTTAAAGGATAGCGTGATTACTCCTCCAAGGGTAGCAGGTAGGTGGCGCTTTATTGTATTTTTATGTGAATCTGACGGATCATCTTTTGTTGATTTGAGACCGCACAGAAACTCATCAGAATCTTTCCTTATCTTTCCCTAGTGTAGTTCTTATCGAAGCTATATAAGTTTGTTCTGAACAGCTCATCTCTGGGAGCTTCGAGCAGAGAGAGGTTCTATATTAGAAACCAAATTTCGGTCGCCTATTCTGATGCATGCTGTTTTCCTATATTCTTCCTTCTTCTCTACGTAGAAGTCAACTAAATGATTGCTCTAATTGTCGTGTCTACATCTAGGTTAGGGTGGTACTTCCAATTATGTACTTGCATAGAAGTAAAACGATTTGTAAGTGTCTACTTCAACTCCTTATTTTGCTTAACATCGACTTCTATCAGTCCCATATGTGTGTCTCAAATGTGCCAGAAGCTTTCTTCTGAAAATTGGTGTTACAGTGATGTAAGCAAGTTGTTTTAATGCTTGTTGATGCCAAAGGCATCATTTGTTAATAATTTGAAACCTTTTCTGTATTATGCGACGGTACCTCTTTGCATTTGTCTCCAGCTTCTAGATACTACTTGTCACAATCTTGATTTTATAAATATCCTTCACTTTTTAAATACATAGTTCGTCTTGAAATGAGTGACATTACTCTCGCTAAGCTTTGCATCTTTCGTTATAAGATATCACATTAAATATTGCCATCCTCACTTCCATCGTTCATGACAATAGCCATATTGCATCTTATTTAAGAAACCGGCTTCTTAGTACAAATCTTATGTCCTCTTTCACTTTCATCATCCTCATCATCGTCATCATTCGTATTTTATTCTCAGCAGCTCGCATAAAAGTAATAATCCTGCGCTTAAAATGTTAACTTGTCATCAAGTTTTTAAGTATCCACCCAGGCAAACTGCGCTAAAATTCAACTTCATAGTCCTTTTTTATTAAATTTTACTTTATTTCTCTTTTTGTTGGCCCCACCGAGAGTTTACTAACTCTGAGTGGCACACAAGGACATTTTTGAATTGGCAACTTGACGGCACATTGCACTTACTTCCCTGCAATGCCGGATATCCATTTCAGATTGGAAATTGTTTTTTTGTGTACCTCCGTCTCATAGATATAAGAGAAGAAAAGTTCAATAACGACGGGTGTTAAGATAAGAAAAATTGAGTCCTGTGATGGGACAGGCAGATTAAGTGCAATTGTTTTTCAGAAAATTTGCCGAGTAATCTATATGGCAGTGTCCTTTTTGTTATGGCATTTGGATGCTTGGAATTGATTTTTTGAATGTAAGTTATTGATTATCATCATTATCATCAAGTTTCTTAAGCCCCGGGCGGTCCGCAGCTATGTATTTCAGCTGTGGGCACCTTTTACTCTGGTCGCTAAATCATTGGTAATGGATACTTTTAATAAGTGAATCAAATTGATTTTGGAATTCTTACGTACTGGGCTATCATTTCCAGATATCGATGAGAAATGGACGGTAGGATGGTCTGGTATGTTCAATGACCGAGTGAAAGGGTGAAGAAAATATGCCATGGACTTGAGGTGTATAAAGGAGGAATGTTAACCACTTCCATGAAGACCTATACAAGCTTAGCAATATTGATTTTTTCAACCAAAATTAGCATTTCAAGACGGGTTTTGTGGTTGATGTATTCAGCGCCTGTGCATGCCCTAAAGTAGTTACTTGACAAATCCTGCGAAGCTTCAGTTTGAGTTTTCAGTGACCCTCATCCAATAAGGCTTTTCACGAAGTGCTTAAAGTTAATTTTTTTCTACTTGCCTCTGTCCTGCTCGGAGATGGATCTCAATACTCTTTAAGTTGGACCATAAATATTGGAATGTCTTCTGGTGTTAAAAATTTAAACGTAATGCATGTCGGGCTGGGTGTGGGGAAATACAACAGTAAAGACCAAACACTCTTAGATGGACAAATGAGTTAATATTTCCTACATAAAAAACAGTGGTCCAGAGGATAGCTCCGAATTATCTTTACGGAATTAGCTGGATCCCTTAGAACCCCATCTAGGCTATATTAGAAGATTATTCAACAAAGCACACCTAACTCATTAGCATGAACTCAGTGGCTAAACAGGTGAAGCTCCCCAGTAAAATGGATACATAAGAAGTTGTAATTGCAATAGTGTACTTTCCAGAAGATGTCAGCAGCAAACTTGTGGGATCATTCATGCTCTTTTAAAGTGCTTCGAAGGCTATTTCACAAACCTCGTAACCACATACATACTTCTGAAAAGCTTCAAGTTCTTGGCATTGTTAACCAACTTGCGTCTTTATTCAGAACTACTCATACGGGGAGCAAATTGTCGCTAAACCAGTTCGTTCGAGTTTAGTTCTTGCATAACATCAGCACCAATAAATTGCTCTGAAATAGCCACACAACATCGTGCGTCAGGAGCTATCCAGCCGTAAAGTAGTCGATACAACGACGGGCCTTTAGGCATATTCATTTAACATTCCTTTACGCATGAGTTATAATGGTCCACAAACAGCTCTAGTCAGTCCTCAAGTGCAATCTGAAAGGCTACGATTTGAATTCGATCTTACCTAAATGTTTTTTAGTCCCGAACATCTTACAGGTCTCTGTAACATCTCTCGTTATCAGAGGAATGGCTTCCTTGAGAAAGGAAATGCTTCCTTCAATCTAAACCTTTTCCCACTAAAGCCTTAGATGAATGAATGCTACTACTACTTCATTAGGGAGTTCAAAAAAGCTCCTTCGCTCACTTTTCCGAATCCCCATTTTGAGGTCCTTTCCTGTAGAATTGGGTGAAAGTACTCTTTCCACTGGATCAACTTATTCCTCTGGGCCATGGTGATGGTGACATAATTCCATGACACGTGCCTTTCTCTTGCCTTCAGTAGGAAGGGTACTCAGTATTTTTAATTAAATTTAAAAGTTAACTGAATAAGTCAAAAATAAAAAAGGATAAATAGTATAATGTTACAAAGGGAAACCATAAATCCGTCGTAATGAACATTTTTCATCATCAATAATTTTTAATCTGTGGTTATATAATTAAAGGCCTTTTAACAAACATATACTTTCATGTAATTTAATTTAATCAGATTTAAATAACAAATTAACCAAACGCGTGTTAAAAATTCATATAAAAACATACAGTCCAACTGAAATCGATGTCATTTTAATTCAGTCGAAACGTGCAGGACAATCAAACTTACAAATTAGCTACTATACAACATCCTTAGACGGAGCTTAATTAATCATTACCCTGCGAATATTCCACCAGGAAAAGGGGTCTACAGCCAAAGATCGTCATATGGATGTAGACATATGTAGTATGTCCTATTCCTAATTGTGGAGCACTAGTATGTAAGATGGCTCTTAGCAGAAACTGTAACCTAGGGCATTTGCCATTCATCGAATCTTAAAGAGTCTATGTGCTGGACTTGAATAACAAACGGTCACATAGGATATCAAGAAACTTGATTATAACCACATTCGACCACATCCTCCTGAAACTGAACAAAGATTTATAGTCAGGCTTCTTACAAGGTGAGTTCAGATACACTGATCCATTTGACACAATCACAATAAGCTACACTGACGGGTACAACATGGAATGTAGAGTCGAGCGCGGTTTTCTATTCACTGAGCTGGAAGCCTCCCATTCTGGGGCACTAGAATTAGGCTCAGAAGGGGCCCTAACCTACTTGATGCGGACCAGAAAAGCACTGCGACTTGTGGCGAACAAAGCTCTCCTACAACTCTTAAATATTTTAATCCTAAGCAAGATCCAAGTCATGAAGGAACCTTAGGATCGTCCTTGCGGATGAATGGTATACGATTTCTGTGGAGATAAAATCGCATGCTGAAGGAGTGTTTTAGCCTGCTTCGAGATATGACTTTTATTAACTCTTCGAAGGGATACCTACCTACATAATACCCAATCGCAAAATACCAAAACCCACAATCCCAAACTTTTGAAAAATCCCCGAAGACAAATCTCCAAACTGTCCTGCGATTACCGCTCCGCTTTTCTACTCTTTGACTTGCTTGGCGAAAGCGATATAAGGCCTGGAATATAACAAAAACCTGTGCTTCTAAACGATTTTGGACATAAAAGGACCAGAGGAAGTTCGCTAAGAGCTTGATATCAAGCTTGCTTTGTGTGCGATTTTCTCAACTTCTCTTATTGTTTAGTGGGTTAATGCATTTCCTAGATTCTCCTAGTTCTGTGGCCGAGTTCATATTGGAGAACACCGCTCGGTGCTCCCATAAGTTGAGCTCTTGCTTCATATGATTGACTATTTCTGAGGAGCCAGAGGCGAAATGGGTCTCCTCTGCTCACACCTGTTCCACCCGCCACACTCCGCTAGCGTATTTCACGTCAAAGTAATAGTGATACAAAAGTTATGTCGGGCAATAAGTAGCAATCTTCAGTTAGGCAAGCCATTATCAAGGCTGTAAGCTCGGCGAAGTCAATTTTAAAAGCTGGTCCCAGATCATAGTAAGACCCACAGTAGTCAGTATGGGTCATTGGCTCAATGGGGAACTCACGATGACCATCGACCCATATTATAGTGAAAGTCTTACAAACGAAACGACGGTAATAGCCACAGAATTAAGTTTGTGGCCAGGCTGCATATCTCACGAAAAGCTGATTTTTACAATAAGAAAGTGGATAGAGCCTGAATAGCTTTAGACTCAATATAGTTGAACCAAAGTAGCCCTCTAATTATACACTCTATTGCGCGAGATTTCTCTTAAATAGTTGAATTCTCCCACCGCTGTGGCCTAATGGTAAGTACATTGCACTGCAAAGCGAACTGACACAGGTTGGACCCTTAAAACCACGAAACGTTTCTCGCATGAATGGCGGCGATGAGCCAGGACTTGGTTAAATTCTGTCGCCTCATAATATCTTCAGGTAGAATCCCTTTGGTAAGTGTTCTCTTTCTTCAGTTTCAATAGGATTAAATCATACCTGGTACAGCATTTTGTTACTCCCTATCATAGCAAGCAGCGAAACCTAAAGTTCTATAATAGATGGCCATAGTCAGTCACACGAAGGTAGGTTCCGCAGATGGTTACACACTGATCCGATTTTCTCTTAATTCCTCTTAGAATTAAAGTACTCCCAAAGATTCGTTTAAGAGTACACTTCCATCAAAGATTTGTATCTGTTTCCGAATGCAATTAGGGAAATTATTAAAACTTTTCTCAATAGCTTCCAACCAGAATACCAAAATGTACATAAGAACAAAGTTGCCCTAATTCTTGTCCCAATTACGTGACCACATGTCTCTCTGCATGATTCTTGATAAATTAGTTTTCTCTTCAACAAAGCCAAAGGCTAACTATCATATGACCTTAATCATGAAATCAAAGCAGGTCAACTGGATACATGAATCAACATACCACAACCTTATTTGAATATATGTACACCAACGCATATATGAGTATAAACACTTGAAAAGGATTTCTGAGAACTCGATACCAAGCAATATTAAATCCTTGATAAACTTAAGAACGTGTTAGGTACTATAATTAAATTTTGTGAGCAGAGAACAGTTTCTATGTTGAAATTAAAAGTGAATCCAGGTTATGTCCTTGATGGAGGGAATTCAGAGTGTGAAATTGAACTCAACAACATGGGGGCTTCAGTTCAAGGATTTCTTTCTTTTTATTTCGTTCACTCAGAGTCCTTTACTTCATTTAAAATGATTAACAAGGATTTCATTGAATAGCCCATTAGTGGAGAGTTTAAAATGGCAAATTACATTTTCTAAAAGCCATGAATCGAAGGAGGGGGAAAGTATCTAATTACTTTTCTTGAAAGCAGTTGGCCCCGACAATAAATTTACAACCTCTTCATTACAGTGGTGAATGTGATTGTAAGGAAATTGTTAAAAACAAGGATTTGCTACTGACACCTCGGCTTGGAAATCATTTTTTATTCATTTCATTGGATTAAGTGGTAATTAGAAGTTGAAAGGTGGCTCTGATGGATTTAATAGGATGCTTAGGTTTACATTTATGTAGTGCTGTACGCATTTTTATTTAAAATTTGCTTAATGTCAGATAAATAAGTTTTAATAAGTTTTTGAGTGAAATTAGCCTTGCTGTCGTCAGAGCTTTTGTTCGTTTGAAAACAAATGACGACATCAACAGAAATAGACCTTATCCTGTTAAAGGTCGAAAGGTTAAGTTATCATTTATACAAATTAAGCTTGTTTTACTATTTACTTTAACAACAAGAGCCTCTCCTGGCAGCACGATCTTTGTTCTTCACTTTAGCGATGTTCTTCATCGCTCTTTGTAGTCGCCAAGTGGAGACCAGAATAATCAGAAGTGTTGAAACTACTTATCTGCTTTTAATTGCTAGAAATGTAAGGCGTGGTCGGGGGGATGAAGGTCCTGCCAGATCCATGTGATGTCATTTATTCAACGTTGAATCTGAAAGTAAGTTTTTGATGTTGTGGGGTTTGGTTTCCAGTGTTGGCTTATCCTTTCCGAACTTTCAGGATACTGATGTCAGTTGGTATCTGGTTTATGAATTATTGATCACGAGTCCATGTGCAAACAGTATTGAATTGTGGAAACTTTGTGCAGAAGTTGACTTCTAGTGATGTGCGTGGAAAACACACGAACTTGTTTCCTATTTTTACTTAAAATTCGTCTAGAACATTCTTTTAGTCTGGATATTACCCACAGGTTTGTCGAGTCCGTAAATCCAAACTTTTTGGACAACCAGATTCAAAGAATTGAATCTCAGCGATAAACCGAGAAGTCTAAACACTATATAAAAAAATACAGCTTAACCACCATCTTAGCTAAAGGGCAACTCTTGTAAAGGAGCTTAGCCATGAAGTTGAGGGTAAAGATTTGAGAACACAGATACGATAATGATCCACTGTACTTGTTTTTTGAAAAGAATGAACGCCTAGTTTTGACGGATCGAATGTCAATCAGGAAAGAAATTGGATTGAGTTTAATCTCCCAACATCCATGTCCAAAATACGCAGTCCTATCCTCGCGAATACGGGGCCTTAAAACAGGAAGTGTAGGGTCTAGAATGAGTCCCAAAGTGCTCACATGTGTTATGTAAGTACCAAAGTCATGCAGTCCTTTCTTGCTAAGTACTCATATTAGGCCCTTTAATAAGGACAATGACATGTTACATTTTTTCACGCCTTGTACTACGCTATGTTGGGATCTGATTTAAACCGTCGCTGCTGCAAAGGCTGCTATAATTCGTTGCTTAAGTGACATTGGCTTCAGTTCCAGGCATCAGAGTTTTCCATCTTGCACTGCCTGCAATAAACACACAAGGAAAACACAAATTATCGACTTTTAACACAGAATGACGACCTTTATAAAGCACGGAACCTTTAACCGTTCATCACAATAAATTGCTTTAACGTACTTTTAAAACTTTATTCCGAACTCCTCTTTAAATGACTTAAGTTTATATTCGCATACAATCTAACAAAAGAAACATATAATACGATAATCCCTGCCAACAAAGTACCCCGCACGGTATCCTGCTTTACTGATTATCTGGGTATTCGTTGATTAATACGTATGTTACGTATACGCACGGGTGATTTTCTTTGAAATTGTGTGAGCTTCCCTGCATGGAGTAGATATCCATTGAAAATTGACCGCAGCACATCCTACAACATTACTGCAGTATGGGAGGGTTCAGTTCAGTGAAAGCAAGGCAACTATAAAGGAAGATAAATCATTCGCAATATATTTATGCACATAGCTAGAAGGAAATAATCAGAAATTCATTTCACGTAAAGTTCTGCAATGGGAGATACAAATTGGTTTTACATGGGATATACATCGACGCATTCGAGTGGATGTCTTTAATGTTTTTAACCCTTTAACTGAAATATGCCTTAATCTGAAATGAAAGAGCTGATATTCTGCTTTTCTGAGCAGCACTGATGAAACTTTTGGACTTAAATTGAAACAGTAGGACAAACATAGGCCATAAGTAAACTTTTCTGATATTAACATACTTCGCGTCAGATAAGACCCTGAAAGACGGTCTAACCAGAGTAGTTGTGATTTCAGTATTAACCACAGAAAGATAAAGCTTCTTATGCCAACTTAAATCTCTTCGTAGAGAGCTCGGGGTATAAGCAACCCGTGAACACCATCTTATATGGAGTTTAGCTCATCTTTAGTGTGCTTGATTTCTGCTCAACTGTAATACAATACGCTTTCTAAGGACGATTCAATCATCTGCTTGACTAGGTGAGGTGAGTGGCATATTTCGCAAAGGAAATGTCTTCGAGCCGTAAGGTGGGTATGATCAACTGCCATTTCTTTCGCTGTATTTCGACGTCTATCAGTTTCCTTGCTTGGTTGGCCTACAGCTTACGACTGATAGCAGTGGTTACTTTGTAAAATGAGTACCGACTTAACGTTGGGGCGGAATAGTCTTAGCTTGGATTTAGTGCTGAAAACATTACTTGACCAGACTTTTGATATCATTCCGAAGGCAGCGTTTCCTTTATCCTCGAGACCATACTTTTAAACAGTCAACTCTCTAGATTCCCTGAACAGCAGTGTGTAGTTGAGCATTTTAGTTCGGAAGATTTAGGGTCTTAGTTTCTGCTGTACTTCTGTATCTTCAGCCCTTCTTTGCCAACCTCGGTTTCATGATTATGAAGTTGTATAAGCGCACAGATATCTTATGCGTACTTAACATGTTTTGTAATAAGATGTTATTTTACGTAAGATACTTCGGCTTTCCTTCGGTAAAGCTGCATCCTTTTTCATGGCTATTAGGCCTGGCTGTCCCAGTTATATCCTCAGTGATGAGCATATAGGCATTGACCATGACTTCTTTCTTAATGAGGGGATAAAGTGGTGAAATATTTAGAACGACTTCCACTGTTATCTGTGATGAAAGAATTGTCTTAGCTATTAATTTGATTTCTGACGGAGGAACGCCTATAGCTACCTATCTTCCAAGCTTTTTTTTTATTTTATCAGATTTTCCTTCTGCGAAATGTTTGTCTACATAAATACAAAATTTACTTGGAAGCAAAATGTGTGACATTATATTCGTCTCCTATTTGGCTTCTAATTCAATTTCAAGGTTGAGAGGATTTTCGGTCTTGCCGTTTTCTGAGAAGAATTGGATATCCAATTGTCATTTAACCTTCCAAATTACTTAAGTGTTCTCCTGCTGAAAACAGAAATATGTAGTACTTATAGCTTAAATGGTTTAAGTATAATGCATCTTTCCTTAAACCAGCTAAGATATTTTTATTTAATTTCAAAGTAGACAAGCTGGTATTAATTTCTCAATAAAACATCGGCATGATGGATGTCCTCTGGGACTCTGTTAGTACAAACAATTTTTTAATTCGTTGAACATTTTTATTTAGGGACTACCCAAGTAGAAAACAATGTTAGATTAGGGTAAGTTAGTTTGAAGGGACTGCTGACTTTAAAATTACACACTTAGACAAATGATGTGGCATCACAATGGACCTTGGAGAGATTCTCCTTATCTACTGTTAAACTGACTGGAGCTTCCGATCTGTATTTATAAGATCACCAAGATTATTATAGAGGAAGGGGTCTAACTGAAATTTTCTTTTAAGGCAGAGAGCAGAGTACTTACAAAAATATTAATTAGAGAATTGTTTCCTCCTCTTTTTCATTCCTACAGCTTCTGTATAAATTGTTTAAATGTACGCCAAGCCTTGTTGCATGCTTGCCTACTAGACTTTGTCCAGTGATGACCCATATAGAAATTCTTACAGGATTTCAAATCCAGCTTTGGCCAAATCTGTTTGGTCTCGGTATACTCCTTGTTCACTAAAAATGCAATCTCTCGAGAGCATCCGAATTGAATTTAAGCTTGAAGCTTGTAAGCCAGTGTAGTCGGCAGATTTTTGCCTTCCGAACTACATCCACATCTTAATACAGCTCGTAGAGTTCGCAGTCATATCTTCTCCCCCATTCGCCCGCTGTCTTACTTCTCGTCCAGTATTCAGCTCTATAAATCAAAACTGGCTAGATCTTGATTGCTGTTTGAATGTTTACAAAATTAGGTCATCGATGGTGGATATTACGTCTTGCTAAGATAAGACTCCTTAAGCCGCCAATATTTCTGCCAGAAACAGGGAATAAGGATTGAAATGACGGAAAGAGATGCTGAGCCTCTCAGAGAAAACAGCTCCAACTACCCCGTAACTGGTTTTTGATCCGCCAGTGTGAAGGTTAAAAACAGTGTCACCAATAGACCATTTAATTCCACCGCAATCTAAATAAATGAAACACAAGATAAATTTCTTAGAAAAATTAATTTGCTTTATTGTTTTTTTGTTTTCTTATTTGTTTACTTTTATTTTATCATTACAATACTATAGACTATAGCTACTACAAGAAACAGCCATTATTTTTGAGGAAATTGTTTTGTTTGCATTCTTACTCGTACAGATTTAAATTTAATTTCAAACGTAACTCTTTTATTATTTTTTTTAAAAACTAAACATTTCATAAAATTCGTATTTAATAAGAACATTTATAAAAAAATCTTTCTCATTTTGGTCTCTGACGTACAACAAGGTATTTATTTTTTTCTCTTAATACAATAAAAAAACAAAATAAAAATCTTAATAAAGTATGTACACTATTTTTTTTTTAATTTACAATTTTCTATTAAAGTAAAATATTTTGTGCCTATTTTTTTTCGAAACCCATTCTCGCCTCTGCCTTTTTTCATAGTGCATCCACTTTCAAGCCCTGTAGATTAACCCTTAAATAAGAAGAAAGAAAAATCAAATTTGAAGTAACTATATATTTGTGTTTATATATTTTTGTAATCCAATTAGTGCAAAAGTTTTACTACATTTAAATATTTATATACAAATCTAATAATATATATAAATATTATAAGTAGAATGTTTAAACTTATATATTGGAGATACATCAATTAGTGGTTAGCTAGTGCACATATACAAAAAATATATTTAATATACAAAAAAAAACATTAAATTACTGATCAATTACTCGAAGCATTAGTACAGCAAATAGTGATTACACGAATAATGTTACTCAAATAAAAGCCAAACACACTATTTTGGATACTGTCGATACGATTCTGGATTCTGGATACAAGGCCAAGGAAACTTTTAACGTACACACAACCACACGCTTTAAACAACACATAGTCTCTATAGCCCTAGGAAGAGGTTTGAAGTCATATCTTGGAGCACAGGGATTTTCCTAAACAAACGGATACGGATCTAAACTTAGTAAATATAGAACGGTCTAATCTGAATGGAACAACAAAATATGTCATAGGTACTTGACATGAAATTTAATAAGAACTGCTAGGCCTTTTTTTCCGGCAATCATAGCAGGGAGCAAGATCTAAATGGCTGTCTTTTCTAGTTTTCTCTAAGTCGCTGCACAAGCAAAACCTCCTAGGTAACTGTAGGGTCTTTTGAGCTAAAATCTTAGTCATTAAAAGACTAAACAGACTAAACTAAATTCTTCAAGGATAACAAACTTTTTTATTACAATGCACACGTATATTTTTTCAAGACAAATGGCGAAAACTTTGATAGAAAAGCAGAAGGAGGTTTAGAAACACACTTGTTTTGAATGCTTGTGAATGAGGACGAGAGACAGAGTGATAAATCAGTCCACATTCATGCAGCCAAGCGGCTGTCAAGAACTAGATATCGAGATACTTAAATCAAAAGGTTGAGCAAAATATGGGACAAGTCAATCTCAGCTCTGATTCAATATTATAGAATGAGAAACAGAGGAACCAGCTTAGTCAATTAACCATCGCAATCTGGTCTTTCAGAGGTGATCATACATAAGTACCTAACCGAACATCAATAAGTCTCGATGCTGTTTATGGAACTACAGATGTCAATGCGTCTATTTGTTTGAGTCCCAAATATAGATTATAGAGCTACAAAGACCTGCACCACCACCAAGCAAGAAGCGGGAATCATTTTAGGCTATCACTAGGAAATAACGCGTTGGATGGTGATACACGCACACAATGGAAGGTAGTTGGGAGAAACAAATAAGCACTGCAGGTTAAAATAGGAGAAACACCGAAAAGGACTGAGCCGGAAAAAAGAAGAAAGGAGATTGCTACATACAAAGGTGAACATATATGTAGATACAGTCTTAAACTTCAATGGGATAGGAATATCTCATCATTGAAAACAACTTCCTGGCTTTCTTTTTAATAAATAACTCGGGCTCTTTGATTTCAGAGATTTGTAGGAACCAGTTTTCACAGCTACTTATGCTTTCGTTTCACCAGCATCTTATATAGGCAATCAGAATCTTCACACTAAGCCTGTTAATGTGAAATGGATCTTACACCTTTCGTGAAAGTATGCATGAGAGTCCACATCTCTCAATTCCTTTTCGTTCAGAGGATATGGGTCTTTCACAGACATCAACTCACCGAATTTTTGGCAAAGTCCTGAGCTTTTATTTGTTTAAAACTCAGTTTAAACAGGAATATTCAAACGATCAAGGCGCTTATTAGGCCCTGGAGCTATGCGAAATTGGCCCTTATTTAAGCAAGTGTATCATCCTTGACATGCATTTTTGGTTCAATGGCTTTGTGGACTGTAAAAGGAGTATATTTAGTTCAAAAAGTCTTCGAATCTAAGTTTTCCGATTCAAAATGAAAGTTGAAATTTTGCAGATTCAACGAGATCGTCGTCTTTGGACGTGAAACATTTGTGCTAAGAGGATCGAAGAAAATTAACGTTTTTGGTGTCAAAAAATTATCTTCAAAAGAAGGAGTGCCCTAGAATTGAGCATACAAAAAGGAGAGAATAAATTCTTGCAATGGAAATACCAGAACGGAAGCACTGGTTCGCCAATATGTTCGCAGTGTTCAGGAAAACACAATCTTATTGTTGGCCTATCTAGCGGTCTAGCTAAAAACGATCAGGTTAACTCACGAACATTCCCGGAACCTCTTCAAACCTGCAGTATCATATATGTAAAGTCCCTAAGGAAAGTTCCAGGAGACCAGCAGAATGTGTCTCAATGCAATAACAGCCTCTTGGGTATTGCTGTATGCCTAATAACTGGAACAGTTCTATAAGCGTTGATGGAGGTCCGTTCTGGTTAAAAAAAAAAGTACAACGACGTTGTGAGGCTAAGGTGACGTCGAAACTTTGGTCTATGCTTCAAAACTGGCTTAAATCAGTTAACCTAGAGCTGGGTGAACATAAAACGGAACCAGTAATGACAAGCAGAACGAAAATGGAAGGAAATCACTGTAAGAGCCGGCAGAAACGCCATCGTCTTGCATTAAGTTAGTTTTTTTTAGAAACAAGGCTCTCATACAAAGAATACTTGAATAGGGGTAGTATATGGGTAAGCACGAGCGACAATGCAGATTCAATGACTTCTAGTCGTTTAAAAATAAGGTCAAATATAGGAGACTCTAGACAGTGTGAAAGACTACTATTAACAAGAGTAGGATATGGCAGATAGCAAAGCATCTGATACGACAACCTCTTCCAAGTATAGATGACAGAAAAGATGGACGCGGATAGGTGAATTTTTACATGAGCCTAATACTAAAAGGACATCAGTGATTCCATCCCTTTCTGTTACATAATTGCAAAGAATTCAGATCTTGAATAGTTACTCACTTGTAGAGCCACCAGACTTCCTTGGGTTTATAAAAGACATAATCTTCAAATCATAATTTAGAGAGACAGTTGTCTATTCAAAAAGTTTATACCTGATGTATCCTTTCCGTATCCAATAGGGTGTGGCAATTTTTATTTACAAAAAACATAAATTAAACTAAAAAAAACTAAAATCAAGACACAATTTCGAACAAGCAACACATGCATCGAGAGTCGAAAACTCAACAAGACTTATTAACTTTTTTTTTTCAATTTATTATTCAATTTTGTTTAATTGCAAAGTTTTTTTTTTATATAGAATTTGTGAAAGGTAACAATTTTGAACGATTTTAGTGAACGTAGCGCGGAACTTAATTTTAAAGCGATAAAATTCTCACCCTCTAGCGGCCCTGTTTGGAGAGAGGGTTACGGATTTTTTTTTTTTATTTGCTGTGGGCGACACACAGTTCACGCAACGGTAATTCAACTAAAGAAAGAAACTACTTTTTTGTATATGTACTTGACTATCTATAAATAATATGAAATGCGCATACTATATCGTATTAGCGAAGAAGGGAATGTGTCTGGTTTAGTTTTTGTGTGTGCGTGTGTACTTTTGATATTTTTTTTTTTGATTTTTTTGTGGGGTTGTGATGATGTTTTACCGCATCAATGTCGTTACTTCCGTCGACATTGGATTTTCGGTCAAAGCTACCGAATCGGTAACGCGCTGTCCCTCAAGCAATTTAAGATCCCCCTTGGTAATGTTGACGTGTTTTCGTCTCCGACGCGTTTGTCCTGTCGTACCATTAAGAGCAACATTAGTGGGTTCTTTATAACGGCATAATAATTCTTGAAATTCTTTACGGAAATTATCGTTCAGCCATCCATAGAGTAAGGGGTTCGAGCAGGCCGAACTCATTCCGATCATGTGACAGACTGCGTATCCGACAATAATCGCCTGTGTGACAGCCGATCGTCTCATGTCTGCATATAGATTGAAGAAGTTCAATGGCAGCCAGGAAACACCAAATATGACAGCGATACTGATTAGGAGGCAATTAGTGCGTTTCATACGACGACCTCGTTCGACTTTACGTTGTGTTGTTTGTACTGCGACGACTGTTATGCGGTTTTTAAGTTTGTTGTAAATGCCAAAATAGGCACCGGATACTATAAGTATTGGCAGCAGGTATTGAACGCACAAAGAGAATATGGAGTAGTAGAATCGGCCATGATTAACAGGCCAGTCTTCTATGCAGTAAGAGACACCTTTGATTCCAATGGCATGGAGGACGATTGGCATTTCTTCGTTTATTAGTCGTTTGTAGATGAACATCGGTGATGCTAATAGTAAAGCAAGTAACCAAATGCCCATTAGGATGGAAACGGCACCCAGGAACTGAAGGTTGTCGCGTGTCGGATATACAATCACCTAGAAATATAAAAAAAGAATCGTTTTATTAATAAGCCGGTTTTAAACAAGAAAAGAAGGCATTTAAAGGATCAGAATGACAAATAACGAGAACAAGGGTGTACTAGTTGTCGCTATGAAAAGTTGGATGGAAGTGTCAAGTGTTGAATGTTTGATAGGCTTGAGTTAATTAAAAAAGATTCACACACACTCTCACACATGTTATTTTGTTAAAAAAAAAGTTCCATGCCTTATGGAATGTAGCCGATCAGTGAAGTCTGGGGTGATATTGACGGACCATTAAAATATATAGTACAAGAAAGTCCTTAGTACAGGTGCTGGTCTCTTCTCGGATGAATTTAATCTAAGCAGCTCAATACGACTTCCAGATCACAGCAGTGTTTTCCAAGCGGAGGTTCTAGCAGTGACAAAGGCCGCCCAGCTGGCGTCAATGCTGACAATATCACGGGAGGATATTACAATTTACATTGACAGTCAGGCGGCTATAAAAGCAATAACTGCTACGCAGATAGCATCGAAGCTTGTCAAGAGCTGCCGCGAAGAGCTTAAGGTTCTTGGCATGCAGCACATTGTAAAACTCTGCTGGGTCCCTGGTCACGGAATACCAGGTAATGAAGCAGCTGATGAATTGGCCAGAAAGGGCTCAGCCCTAGACCGGGAACAAGCGGATGGCTTGGTCAAACCCCCACTCTGCAACCTTAAGGCCAAAATCGAACAAAGGCCAATAATAGAAGCAAACAACAGATGGAGATCACTCACCACCTGTGAAATATCAAGACGGCTATGGCCAGAGTACCTATAACAAGATGAAAACAAGCAGACTCCTGCAAAAGGACAGGAAATCTCTGTCAATGCTGGTAGGAATGCTAACTGGCCATAACATGCTGAAATACCACATGAAAAAACTGCATCTGAGCGACGATGACATCTGCAGAGGGTGCGGTGATGAAGATGCCCATGAGGACATGGCCCATTTCCTCTGTCACTGCCCAAGCCTCTGTCAATTCAGAAACAGAATCCTGGGAAGATTTTTCTTCGACCATATCGACGAGTTGTCAGATGGATCACCGTCGAAAATACCCAAATTTGTCAGAATGTCCGGATGGCTAGAAAACAGACTGTAACACCACGGTAGGAAACAAAACCATGGGACTCACAATGGGTCCACATGGACCTAAGTGTGATGAGGATGTAACCATTCTCATCAGCCCGCTAACCTAACCTAACGTAAGTCCTTAACTTATACGTAGATACGCAGTCGGTAACACAAGTTACTTTCAAACTCCGCCATCCAGAAGGACAATTTATTCTCTAAGAGCCTTGGAAATAGAGGCATTCAAATGTTCTTCTTTCGTTAGAAGGACAAGAAATGTTTCAAGAGATTTTCCTTGATTTTACCAGAAAATCTCGAAAAACATTACACATCTGAACATCAGTGTGCGACGCACATTCCCCGAAAATGACAGTCTTAAGCTTTTTCCGCTTTAAACTCTAAAGACCACTTTCACGTTCGGAATTTAAAACCATAGGTACTCATATTTACATATAATTTCGTACAAAATTTGTCAGTATAAAAGATGGCTAAGGCTTAAAGTTTTGTTTCCTAATTTGAAAGGCGTGCCAAGAAAGTTGTTGTTATCTATTTTTAATAACATAGTTTTACCCAACTGCAAAATGCGTAATAAAAGCTAAACACAAGCTTTAAAGGTCATTTAGACTTTGAATGTAAATTTAACATTTATTCCTTAAGAAATCCTTACTCTCATTGGCATTCATAGAACGCACAACCATGGTGACTTAGAAAAACAAAATGAAAACATTCCAAATGATGGTTGTGTCCTTGGGCATGCCAAATTACCGCCCAATAAAATCGTCAAGGACATACCCAACGTTAAGCTACTGCAGTGCTTTATTTATCTTTAACATCATCACACTTCTCTGCATAAGGATATGGATACTTTAGGCAATTCCAAAGGTTATAATCATGATGCCTATTACTCGAATAGTATCTACGCATTGGTAACTATTATCTCTTCGATTTACGGGAATTTATATATTTTTTTGTATGTGAAAGTCATTAATGTCTTTCAGTCACGTAAACGTCTTACACGTACATATCTTCCGTTTGTCATTCTCACATATTTTGTTATCGTGGGAGTGATATGTGGAACGGGACAAACGGTGCCAAGGATATTTATCAGAAATACTTTTACTTTGATCAGGCACTTTGTGACTTCGTGCTTGACACTAAGAAGTTAATTTTCAAAACGAATTCAATGCACGCAAAGCATAAGACTGCATTAATTAGCAATTAGGGCTTGGATTTGAAATTAGATTTAGAATCGGGGAGAGCACTTGCTATATAAAGTTTGAAAGAAGGTCTCAACGCATGTATGAAACTCTAATGCGTCTTTGTTAATTCCTTTGGAAATCAGAAGGCAGGCATCTAACAGGCTAGATATCTGGATAGTTTCATCGATAGCTACAGAGAGAGGGAAACAATAAAAGCAGATAAGACGCCCTTCAGGAAGAAGTTAGATTTATCCGTCAAACGTTTTCTTAAACCCTGTTAAGAACATTTGTAGAGAATGCTTAAAGGCGCCTTTACCAACAGTAAAGGAACCAAAAATCATGCAAAGCTGCTTGCTATCCCGTTTTCGAAAGCGACATTCTGCTTGACGGTATAGTCGATCAAAAAGGCGTATGTATTACATATGTCAGCATTTATTTCAATATTCGGAACATGTTGGTAGACAGAACGCATACTTAACTTCTTCTGCCACCTTGGCGAGTTTAGGTTTGACAATTCTGGAAAAGGCAGGATCCCTTGTCAGTACGTTAAAGTTCGCAAATAATACGGCCAAATTTCGCCACGTTGGATGGATCTGCTCGTGTCTGCGTTAGGCTTATCGTCTAGTTGAAGGTAACCGACCCCCTAACTTGTCGACATCATTCTGGTAGCTTTCTTGGTGGCAATACACTAACTCTTCGCGAACTTAGTTTAGTTTTAAGAGGGTATTGCGCAGCTAACAATATCTGATCTCACTCATACTACAGATCAAAACAAAGCATGCGCTTAGAAAAATGTCCTGGATATCTGACACTCAATTCCAAAGCAAAATGGTATTTGTCGGACTTCAGAACTGTCCAAATAGTCCAACTGTCCAAGTAAGTACCACTCGTATAATGGGTAAACACATGTCCCAAAGGATTGAATTCGCAGCAATCCTTTTAGTAATAGATATTGATATCAATTCTACTTTTAACCACCCAAAAACATCTGTCACAAAAGATTGAGACAAAATTTAACACAAGCGCTTTGCAAATGTCAACGATAATGGATCAACTTGCCCCGACCACCATTTCATCGAAATAATTCCATTACCATATTTCCTTTAACTGAGCAAAGACGACCTCCAAATCCACCGGCAAATACCACTTAATTGACGAAAGCTTCTAAACCCATCGTCAGGGGGCACAAGTTAAGCCCTTTTGCCTGGTCCATCAAATAACCCCCGACGCTTATCTGCGAATGCCAATAACAGACATCTATTTGAACACGAATGGATTAGGTTTAGGGAAAATGAAGAATTATTAACACAGCCGTTGACATCAAGGAATTCACTTCATCAATTTTGGAATTTCACAGGATCTACAAGGATTTGTATTCCAAAGGAAAATCACTTTAATCAATTTTCTTGGTACGGGTGGCGTTGCCTTTTCTTATCACTGGTCTCAGTCTAACTCAATCTCTATTTATACAGGCGTCTGGAGGGAATAGAAAAGGTCATGGACAATACTATTTTGATCTATGAACACAATGTTGGGAGGATGTCCCTCTTAATCTTTATTTCAAGGGGTGAGTTGGGGGGAAGAAAACGAATTGGGAAATTCCCACATCTGCATGCACTCGAGTTTATCATGCAAAGTTAACACAATGTTAACCACATGTTTGCGAAACCATATCACTTAAGTCCTTTTTTTTTTTGATAATCCATACCCACAGCTCCGTAATCGATTGATTCTATGGTAGCACTTCAGACTATCATTTCACACAATCCAAGGGGGTGGGGGAGGACTATTAATAAGTGCGCTCTTTAACAATATGTTCCCTCCAACTAAAGTACATACCTGATATCGATCGAAGGCAATCGCTGTTATTGATATCGTCGATACAAATATACTCGTGGCCTGGAGCATAGCAATCATCTTGCACAGAATCGCATATGTTCCAAATGGCCAGTACTTGGACAGAATTTCCATTAAAGTCAACGGCATCGTAACTAGACACAGGAGAAGATCTACAAAAATAGAGAAGGAAAAAAACAAAGAAAATGAAAATAAATAAAATAATAAGGACTCACGGATCATTTACCTGATATAGCTAAATTCAGAATGAACAGGTTCCGGGCAGTACGCATCATTGGCTTTCGCAGGACGGCAATAACCACCAAGGTGTTCCCAACCGCACCGAATATTATCAGGACGCTGTACATAATGATGAGAATATAATACCATGGACCATCGATGCTACGATTTCGTGTAAATCGTTCCAATAGAATCGGATACAGACGGTTCGTAACGTTGCTGGTAGCGTTGAGACGCTGTGTGTCCAAAAAATCCTCACTGTCATCGGAGTCGTTCATTTTTATCTGAAAGTAGGGGTAGAAAGAAACGAAAGATGGGATTATTGCGTGTTCAATTACTTTCGACTGAGCAGCCATAAGAATTAGATAGAAATACTTGTGGGATTCTGGCGCTCAAGTGGGCAATGTTTAGGAATTCGAAAGAGCATGGTTCAACAAAAAGTGATTTTTTTTTCTTTCTCACGTCAACTAGTTAACTGCGAACGAAATAACACAAGGGTGAATGAAGAACCAAGTTTTTTTTATTGCACACTTACTTTGGTACTCAAGAGATTGAACTTGAGCATATGTCAACAGGCTTTTTGGAAAAAGGGACACGTACAATGAGTATAATGAGGTCAAACTAAAATACATAATATTCAGCACGACAGCATATAGAGCGAGCTTTCTTGCAATTTAATGGTCGTCACGGGTTTGAAGATTTGATTAAATTGAACGTCCCGGTACATAAAGTTACGGGTGTACATATGTACTTCTGTATACCACCAGCTGAACAAAGGCTACATCAATTGATGTCATTACTTCTTGTGTAGAGATTATCATATATTTTGAACTTCTAAGGCAGGCAGCAGAATCTCTATACATCTTCGATTCATATCACAAGTAGTCAGCAGTAAGCTATGCGTGTCAGTATGCAAAGCTGGTGGACAAATCAATATCGGCTTAGGTTAGGTGTGGGGCAAGTTTCAAGCACCATACTCTATTGAAACAATCAACTTAGAAAAACTCTAGTCAGTCAAGTTAAATATAGACACGGGAAGAGAAGTAGCTCTCCGCCGCATTTAAGTCTCTATAGATCCATAGTGAAACCCATAAGGAAAAAATCATTTAGATTTGTACGTAATCAATTTTTTCTTGTAGTCTTTCGAGCGCATTTGACAATCTCAGACAGCGTCGTCCCGCACTCCTCTGCAATCAGAGCACAGTAGATAGTCATGATGTCAGAATTGATTTGGGTACGTGCTTCCTATTGAAGATTGAAGTCCATTCCTTTCTCCACCCGTCAGTGATTTATTCACACCTTTAGATTTTTAATCAACTTATATGTTCATCATCCATCGTTTGATGAGAGGTTACCCTTTCTACTTTCTTTTGGACATGCAATGTCTCATATGTTTCTCGATAACCCTTAATTTTGCTATCATAAAGGACGCCTGAGACACTGCGCCAGCCGTACTTTATCCTATGAGAGTCTTTCTACAGTCAATTAGACCGTCGCTTATTCTAGAGGCTACTTTTCTTAAAAAGCTTTTATACCATCCGACATTAAGGCAACATTATCGAGGTAAAGCATCATCCATGGCACGTCACCTTGATCTCTCGTGAACAGAAGAATTTGGTCAGATCGTGAACAGATGCAAGGCTTCCTCGTACTGGGTTTCAGGACACTGGGACGTTCTAGATTACTGCAGAATGGACGAGCTGGCAAATGAGGGAGCAGCACAATTCTGAAAATAGAAGGGAACATCCTGCTTCTCTAGAATTGATAAAATCTCGCCTCGATACCGAAGCCAGAAAAAAGGCTTATAAAGCCGGAAAAATATCTACACTTGTCTTTTGTTGAGACAGATCTGGCACAACCTAGATCTGAAGCGATTCTGTCCATAAATAGGAAATACATAAGAACTATAACAGAAGCGCTCACGGGAGATTGTTTGAGAGACAGTGTTGATTGAGTGTCGCTCCAATGATTTCTTAAGAAGCTGTAGAGACGAGGAAGGGGAAGAAACGGTAGCTCACCCTTTCTACACATGCTCTGCTCTATCTAAGCTGCGGAGGCAACCCCTAGGAGAGGATTTCTATGAAGACCTAGCCAAGCTCGATAATTATAAAATAAGGCTGTTTGTTTGCGGGTCTAAATGGTTTTGCACTTAGTATGGTACAGGAATGATTCTGCGTCGATACAGCTACCCACAGGAACCTTGCATGATCGATTTCCTTCTTGGAAGATACTATTGGTAGCCGTCTGGTACTAGTAATCCGGTACTCTTTACGGTATTACAATAGACCTCAGCTACCAAAAGTAGGTATGTGCCTTGATAAAATAACGAAATCAATCACGCATCAGAAAACTGGTAAGCCAGTACTCTACGTGGTTCCTGCTTAAGTGGGGGCAGCTACCTAACCTGACTTATTGCCCCAGTTTTTTTTTTATGACTGTCCGAAGAGTGCGAATGGCGTCTTTTCTTGATTAGCCGCTAAGAAAACCAAATTGATTTCAGGATACGTTGGTGATACAGTGCGTCAAGGATTTGGTTCCAGAATTTTTAGGTAGGCGACGTACAATAGGGGGTACCTTGCTCCGCTGATGTATGTATGTAGGTTAGTACCGATAAACAACTCAAGCCTTGTCTTTACCTTCTACAGACAATCATTTACACCAGGGGTTACTTCCACTCCCATTAGCTATCATCACGAGTTCCCTGAACAGACTGATTGGCCACTGTAGTGGGAATATAATCGATACAATTTTGCATGTAGTAAGTAGTGCAGCTGCACAGTTTTTGAATACTTAGACTATTTTCTTGAGGTTTTTCAAGAAACCTTTCCGGACGTTCTCTAAGCATGATCACAAGATTATTCACATTTATGACACGAGACAAAAAATAGAAGTAAGCAATGCAAAGACCTCCCTAAAATTATTTATGAATCGTCCTTGTTTATCTGTATATCTAATAGACTCATATCCAGCATGTATTATCATAAGCACCCTCAACATCAAGGAATATTTATGATCTTATAGATTTTCAGCGATAGATAGGTTCTCGTAGTGTGACTAGAACATGATTTATAGAGGCCCATATGCATTTTTCTTAAATACTTCTAATACGATTGGTGTCACGTTATTATGATAATAAACTTTAGATAGCTTTGCTGGACTTTTTACCAATATAAGAGTTGAACCCCATATTATACGCTCTCCAAGTTTATGGAATAGATCCCAAGTTACGTATTCTTGTCATGAAAAGTATAAAAAACCTTCTATCCAATGCTTAATCTTAAGTAGGTTTAATCCTCTGACAACCACAAAAATCATCCTTTCAACAAACGAAAAAAAAAAAAAAAAAAAGTCGTAGAACGAAAGAATGTAAATCCTTCCTTACATTTTCCAAGGACAGCTTAGGGAAATTTCTATCCGTTGCATAAAAATTCCAAATAACTTCTGTTTATCTACTTCCACAAATTTATTTCTGGTGATTCCTTCTTTATAGCAAATCCTTAAATTTGATTATCCTCCGCTCTCGAGGAAGGCGTCAAACATCCTTTTATTCTAAATTGTCATCAAAATCCACTCAAAAATCGATTCCGCAAAAAAGAATGCGGGTAATAAACATAAGAATGAGTTATATGGACCATGACATAAAGTTAAATTGAATAATGAAAAGTTGTAGGTATACCTCCTTAAAAAAGGATCAATCGCAAGCAACAACAAATATTTTTATAGGACCATCTTAATTAGAAAATAGTTTGGAACTTTCTGTTTAAGGGGATTTTTTTTGTGTTGAGTAGTTTGCTTATTATGTGTTGTAAAGTCAGTCTGGCAGAAGTTATTAAAAAGCTGGCGGTCCTAACTGGTTTTAATATGCTGATGTTCAAAGGGAACGTTGAATAGTGTAAAGATGATCTTGAAAGTGGAAGTAGTAACAATAAGTGGTTATGTGTCTTTAAGAGGATAAATTTCGTGGGACTGTTCATGGCATATTGTGGATCTCAATATCACGGTCCCGAAACAATACGTGGTCTCATGAATTGAGGCTCTACCTACTCCATCCTTCCTAGGGATGTGGAATGAGGAGCCTCAAAGAATAGGACTAGGAGAAGACTAGTAGAAACCCAGATAAATCAGCAAACTGCTGATGCGTCATGCCATTTGGCAGAGGTTATCCTACAAATGATTCCTGAAGAGATGTGATCGGAGAAGCATCAGAGGGGTAATTTAAGTTTCCTGCTGTCGAGGAGTTGCTTGAAGTATTCTAACTCTAAGAAGGATTGTCAGAGATTATTGGTACGGACCACGGCGCCTCAATAAAGAGTGCCCTTCAAAATGGGCTAGAAGAGAGAGAGAGAGAGAGAGAGAGACATTCTCAGAGGAGTCTTTTTATGTCACTGCCACCAAGGGGTTGCTTGGATCCTTATATTCAGCACGAGCTAGAAGCTTCAAAATGGGCTAGAAGCTATCGGAGCCTTCCTGTGGATAAAGAAAACCTCAAAAAATCTATGAAAACTGTTTGTTTTTGTAAAACACGACTCCTTAGGGTATGCACCTTCTATTTTCGTTAAATTTTAGACCACGCGCTCCTACGGATATGCAATCAGATTAATATTGACTGTTTTACCTCAGACAAGCAATATGCTAAGCAGAACGGCGCCCTGTTTGAGTTATAAGGCTCTAAGTAACTCCTTGGAAGCAGTGAAGTTAACAAACTCCTCCGAGGTTCTCTCTCCCATATCCTTTGGGGAGCTACGACGCTTCTACCCCATTTTGTATGGCATCCTCAACAGAACAGCTCCATACTAAATGCTGTATGTCTCCAACGAACCTTTTCCGAGTTATAAGGCTTCAAGTAACCCTTCTCGCAAGCGGAAATCGATTAAATGTGCCACAAATGTTCGCATGGTTACAGACCAACGTAATTCTATGGAGATTTTGAATTCCTTTCCACCAGAAAACTAATCCATTAGCACTCTTTCACTCCGATTCCTCGGTATGCATTTGTATGATATCAACTTATCTCCAATAACGGTAGAGTTAACTTCGAAATTGTTTCGCTGCAGTTTTGCTTGTATTTCCTGATGATTCTATGAATCAGTTTCCACTTCAGTCGCTTTTCATCATTCTTTTCAACTGTAGACAGTGCCGGTGGAAGTTATTTTTCACAAGAATAAAGAAATATGTACATTGCTCTATCTCTCGCTTTGAAGAGTTATGTATTTTCCATTTCCGGTTCCCCTTTTGTTTGCCAGATAAACTTTATAGCTTTTGTATAAACATTTTAGATTCCTGGAAGATAAGTACATCGTTTGTGGCTACAAGAGTTACAAAAGTGTTTTGATTTCATCTTGTCGATTTTCTTAAACTTTTCCTAGATGAAACTCTAGACAGGGGTTTGTTTCCTATTGTATTGAGGCCTCGTTAAAAATTTCTTAGAATTTTCAAAAAAACGAATTAAAAACAAACAAACGAGCCAGCACGCGTACTACACTCCGATAAACCCGATACATGCTTTAGGTAATTCAGGTATTTCTAGCAAGTTGGGCAGCTTGAATCACTCAGAAATGAAGAAAGGATATCTTAAAGTCAATGTGGGGACGAATCATTTGAACATACCTATACAATGGAAGCTGAATTTCTTGGAAAAGCTTATTATGATAACAAGGAAGTAACAGTTGGAAGGATATTGAACTGGCTGGCGCTAAGATGCGACAAGACGAAAAATGCCTTGGCACTACTTCATCGAGATCGATGTTGACATTCTGAGGGTACCGATACCGGAAATGACTCAAAAATTATCGAAGTATCACATATGTACTTGTTAACACTTCACCGGAAGTAGTCCTTCAAGTGTCAGTGTTAGGCCCAACCTTGGGGAATATAATGTTTGATGGCATACTCCTGCGAAGTAGCACTGGTAACTCGCAGATTCAAGACAGTGTATGCAAAGAGATTGTTAAAGTGAGTTCGCTTTGAAAGACTGAACAGATATGGACTGTATCAGATTTGAGCCCTGTCTATGAAGAGATACTTATGCAGGTTTAGGCTACCAGTTGCAGCCTACTACTTAATGAGTACCGGTCAAAGAAAACATGCACAACTTCCTACAAGAAAAGTATGTTGGGAAAGACTAGGACTTATGAATAAGTCCTAAGTCCTAAGTCCTTATAACTTTCGAAGTCCATGGGCAGACTCGCTGAATGCCGAAGAAATGTTTCCTGTTCCTCTCTGTTTAATCGATTCTTCCACAAACAGCTCGTTAGTTGCATTCCGCCCCTAGCAACATTTCACTCACAATAGGCGTCATTCTTCGAATGCTCATCAGTTTCCAATGAAACCAACTTTTGAACAAACTGTGGAATAAACGACACATGAAGCTCTGTTTCCTCATCACTACAACCAACAAGCATTCATAACCAATTTGCATCGGTATCTCCTTCGTCTCTACTGTAATTTCAATAACACCCTTGCCCTAGTTTAAAGGCAGTCATAAACCCATAAGCATACTCTAATGACAAAAGAAAAACCATGAAGGGTCTCCAATCAAAGATCGCATTAAGGATGTAAACAGCAGTGATACATACGGCCAGGGGCTATTCGTTTATGAACTACAGAAACATTGAATGTCCTGCTGTATCTGCCAACTATTAATCTCCAAATGAAAATGTATCACATCCATGAGCGCTGTAAGACTTGAAGAGTCTGGGTGCTGGACATTCAAAACATAAGAAGCAAATCAAGAAATTTGGTCCCAATCATGACCAAACTGAGCTGCAGGAAAGATTTCCAAAGCATACTTTCGGTGAGGAAGGATAGAAAGATCGAACTCAGTGATCAATTGGACACAATGACAAATATCTACACTGACTGTGGGGTCTGTACGGGTATCTACTCATATGAAGTATATTCAAATCCATTCGTCTACCCGTTTTAGCAAGCGTATTTTAGAAAGGACATTGTCGGTCAATAATTATTCATGGGACCTTTATATGTACAAAAGAATCCCCAGGCGATCACAATCTCTAAGCTTGTAGAACAGTGTAAGGCTCACTTTTTTAAGTCTCCAGCTCCACATTACCCCTACATCGGTTTCGAGGAATACAATCATTATAGGGAATGGAAGAGCTGACTAGCTAGATAGGGATGGGCCGTCTTTAAATGAACCGATTTATCAGAGCGCTATCTTCGCACGCTTTTTGGAAGATTTATGCTATCTGAAAAGCAATACAAGTGGTTCTGCCATTGTAGAATGCGCCGTAACTACCAGGACTTAAGCTAGGAAACTATTGCACATTTAATCTGCATCTGTTAAGCCCATTCAATGCACGATAGACAAACCATTCATGAATAACCTTAAACAACAGTCCAGTGTTAAAGTTTTCGAAATGGATGATGGATCTAGCGGTCTAGCTCTATTTCTCACTTGAGATTGTGGTATTGAAGCAGCGCTACTTAGATCTATGCTCATAATTACAGGACAGGCTTCCAAATCATTGGTAAAATGTGCTTCTATGAAATGGGAGATGCAAAGAATGACGTCTTCACCTACATAGAGTTGTTACAAGCCACAAGCTGGTCGTAAGCGTTGCTTTTGTTCTCTTCCTAGATCCCATTAAAAGTCCACAAAATGCTATGCTTCCGGTACCGTCCACATAATTCTACCCTCATCATAAGTTGAAAAGCAAGTGCTTTGTTATAATAGTGGAAGCAATGTATCCACAGTTCTAAACTTTTCAAATACTAAGCGGATTAAATATCATAAATACTCATTTTCCCATTCTAGTATTGTTAACGTTTTTGATAAACCCCACCCTCGTATGGAATTTGGAACACAATGGCTTTTCAAATGAGAGGGTAACCATTAACAAGTGAAAGCTCCTTCTAAATCCTTCGCATAGTTACCATTTGTTTGTCAAATTATTTCTATTGCAGAAATAAGCTATGAACATATGCATATCTAGAATAAGAGAATGTATTCTAATGCATAAAATGTTGCAACAAAGCCTTGGAAACCTATTGCACACTTTTGTTTGCTTCAAGCGTATGGGGAACTACCGTATCTCAACTCAAATGTGCTGTCTGAGTGTGGCAATCAAATTTATTTAGAAGATTACAGGCATCAGTACTTTTCAACATTGTACCTGAGAAATTATGATGATTGCCACGAAGATACCTTAAAATAAATCCGTTCCAATGTATTACTGAATCTCTCATACGATTGTGAGAAAGGGAAAAAAAAAATTATTCTTTCAACTCGAAATCAACTGCTAATGGGTGGTCGGGGAAGACCGGTATTTACCAATAACGATGATGGCGGATGCGACCTCTGTCTACCTTCGTAAACAAGTTTAATTACATTTTGCAATATAAATCTGCTTAATTATGCTTTGGTCTCTGTTTCTTCGTGTTATTTTGGAGAAATGACTTTGCTTTTGACAAGCGTAGATTCACTTGCTGTGACTTATTTTTGGGAATTTTTTTCCTAATTACTGAATTACCTTAAAATAATGAATTTGAATTAATAAGACTGATGACATTCGGTGTATGGGGTTGGGTTTAATAAAGCAGATGCGCATAATTCAAGAGATGGCAAGAAAACGTGTGCGCTCATGGAACTCATTATCATTACAAAATAGGTTGACACTGTAGCGACTTGTATGATGTAAGGAAAGCTAACTTGTATTAATGAGAGTTGGAGAGGTTTTTGAATGTTGTATGAACACAAAACTTAAGGGAAATTAAGGAAGTTATTTTGGCAATTTAGTGGACGTAAATATTTATGGACTGTATATCAAAAGAAGGCAAAACAGCTTCCGTCAAGTGATTAGGTGACAATCTACATCAAAGATAGGTGTTGGGTCAGGATATCCTACAGTCTCTGGGTGATTCAAGATTCCGGGGATTTTAAATTATATTAAACACTGCAACCTATACAAGACTAAAGCCTAGCTACTTCACCAACAGTTTTATGACATTTTTACTGGGAGACGATGTCCCTTATTGTGTCTACGTCAATCAGATAGATATCTTGTAAGAACAAAGCCAGCAGAGAAGGTTGTGTACACAGAAGGGAGCAGACTTTATAAGCGAACAATTCAGGCAAATGAAAGTGCTTGTAGTGAATTCAGGTTTAAAGCAACGACGAGGCAAAGATAGCTCATAAAGAGCCAGGACACAGCCTCTCGCAAACATTCATGTTGTGCGTGTAATATTTTTCCCACACATGGAAGGAACCTTCAGTTTAATTGCCGACCCTGAACGGTGGATTAAGAAGCTTTTTCATGACAAATTATACTCTTGCAGATTTTTCATGCCAGCGAATAGGTGATGCTGCGAAAAAATGTGTTGTGGTTTTAAGGCTCGAACCTGTGTCTTCTCGCTAAGCATTCCAATGTACTAACCACTAACCACGGACCTTACAGACGATGTGGCAACTGAGGTGCCGAGGAGGACACATTTCAACTCCTTTGCGAATGCCCAAGCCTTAGCAGAAATAAAAAGACAGCCCTCGAAGAACATTTCTTTAATGATCTGGGCGAATCGCCAAATAAGCCACCAAGAACCATCCTAAAATTCGTTCGGAGCTCAGGTTGGCTCAAAGAGGCCAATTGATAAAAATTTTCCGTGTTATATTTGTTTTAGGTACCCCACACCACACCGGGGAACACAGTGGATCCTTTGAGATCAGATTGAGGCTGTATATAAGTGCACCCACCCCATAAACCTGGCCTCACGTAACCAGTAAGTCACGGTGACCTTCAGTTCTAAAAATATGGCAGATTGTCTTTGTTTGTTGTAGAAACCGGCCACCGACTTTACCTAATCTCACGTTACTTCACTGTTGGACAGAATTATCCAGCAACCCCATCGATTATAGTTTTTCATTCGGCGTTGCTACGACTTTCCGATTTTCTTCACTTATGCTGCCTTTCTTACAGAAATGTCATAAAAGTTAACTCATATACCCTTGACTCCTTTCCAAGTTCTAAAGGATCATGAGATACTCATTATCAAGCCTTGCACAAGCATCTTAAACTCTTTTAAATACAATATCACAAACGAATCTATCAACTTTTGAACGCGATTGGGTTCTTGAAGGGCTCTTCTCTCTTCTCGCCTCTACAGTTCTTTCAGAAGTCGTTAATGGGAATAACCTTTCTCTCAATATCTATAAATAATACACCGCCTTGTTGTTATCTATCTTTACTAGATGTCTGTATCTGTCTACCTAGTAACCTTGATAGCCACACAGATCCAAGCTGAGTTGTCTCCAGTCGCTCTTCAGTTTAAATGTTTGCAGTGCTTGATATCAGGCTTGGAAGGCACTAAACTGATTTGGAAGATATGAATGCACACGGCTAAGAAGATTGAGACACTGGCTATGGCTTTGGTTTTGGATCGATCCTTGTAAATTCAATCTGTTGAGATCATTGAGAATATTATGGGATTTTCCCAGATGATTTGCAACGTAGAATTTACTATTTAAGCGAGCAGGAGGTCAACAATTCTCTTATATCTAGTGGAGAATTCTTTTCGTTGCCAAGTATATCTAAGAGTTGATGGCTAACTTGACCAATAAAAATTACATAAGGCTGCAAAAACAGTCTCGTCTGGTCAGGTTTTTAAAATCTGTGTGCTCCCCTACTTGGAGCCATAAGCCTATGTTCTATTAAGCCAGTCCGAGGCGCGGATAAATCTGTGTATGTCGACCACAGACTTGTCGGACAGTTCTTCTAGATCCTGAACGAAGTGTTTTCCTTGGGTCTTAATTCTTACTTGGCAGAATGCTGGACAATGGCAAAGAAAGTGTGGAGCGTCCTCATCTACTTCTTCGTCATCACATCCCCTACATAGGTCATCCGTGTTCAATCTACTTCTTCTATTAGAGAAGATAGGGATTTTTTGTCCATTTCCAGGATTCTATCAGTTGTCTGTTTATTGAAGAATGGCCATAGTTTCCTAGTTATGACACAGAAACTAAACCCCAACCTCCCAACCTCGTGTTTGTGGTTACAGGGTGGAATTTTAGCGATGGTATCAGCTTGGGTCTAATGAAGATCCTTGCCTTGCCAGATCACCAGCAGTCTCATTTCCAGACACCCATTTGTAACCAGGGACATGTATGTACATATATACAATCTGTATACCAAGCTCTTTTTGGTGGCCAAATATTCCTTTTTGGTTTTGATCCACCATCTCACTCTTGGATTCCCTTCACATTCTTTACAGCCTTGAGCTACGCTCGTTCGGACTTTGTTACTTTAGAAGAAATTCTACTGTTTATTGAAAACAAAAAGAAACTCAAATTCTAAAGCAGTAACTTAAGAAGCTTACCAGTGAAACGGAGTGACTTCGTCATTATAACAAACTGCCGGTCTCAATCAACTCGTTCAACACAATCTTACTTCAAAGGCGAATATTAAAATAATTTCCAAGGCGAATATAAATCATAACAATTTCACTTAAGCCACAACCAACTAATTACCCACAAGCTCCCCAGGCCAGGGCCACCAACATCAATCAGAACTACGCCACTAAAACCCCTAGCCCAGGCCAACCCAACAACTCCATCCAAATCAATTCATCTGACAACACATCAATTGTAAATCATATCTAATGCGAAGCTATTTATCTCTCTGTTCTCCCACACACAAGTATAAAGTATCTCAACGATATGAGCGAAATTCAATTTACTCAGTCTAATCAGAAATCAGATTAAATTGAATTTCGAAAACTGATTTGCCAAAATCAAAAATAATTAATAGCCTTGTCATCATAATAACTCACTTGGTATTAGTTCCGATGCCTCAGACTCCATGCATTCAACGTTGAGGCTTTCCTCGAGCACGATGTGAAACGTTTTTCCAAATCATCAGAGGATTCGCAAGGATACGCTGATGATTGCAGATTACCGAAATGAATTCGAAAGTTTTGTAGTTTTCCAATGCTCAAGGGCTCTGAGAGAGTTTAAGCCGCTTATTTGTCAGCACGGGGGCCATGTGTAATGAATAGGGCAATCCAATGATTTCAACACTCGTGAATGCTCGTACTTACGAGATTAATTCTTTACGAATGTGTATGGCAGAGTGGCAGCTCCTTCTGGCAACGCATGATTTCTCATTTTCATGTGAAAATGGGTAGCAGCCAGAGGATGTCTCTTCCTTTGAAATCTTTTGACATTTGGCGGTTGTGTATACAACAGGAAATTCCATGGCAGGTATCTGTTGAAGTGTATAGTCCTGAAAAACATTCGCATAAAAAAACGTGATCTGCATTTGAATTTCAGGCATCCACGAGAATCTGAATACATGACGATAGGGGGATTGCATGGCATGTGATATAAAATGAAAATTTAGTTCCTTGAGGGTTGCATGATGGAATGTAATAAGTTGCTCAAAGGAAATTAATCATGGTGAAAATGGGATATTAACTGTACTTACATAGACGTATGTTTGGTTTGTTCAGGAGTACGTTAGAAATGTAACAAGTTTTTAAAATTAAAACAGAATCTATGTACTTAATGAGATCACAGAATGGACTTTGACTAAGCTAAGGGATGGGTCACAAGTTGAGGACTTGGCTTTAATAGGAGTATAACAGAACTTATGCTATTTACCACCAAGTACAAAATTCCGACTTTCAAGCTTCCATGTCTTAAGAAATACTTACTCTTTCCACAGGAGCGAGGTACCTTGACAACATCCCTGACCTCAAACACAGCTGGAAACGAAATAAGGAACTCAGGGTAAAAAGAGCTCGTGTGGCTGTCTACGCCAGGAGTAAAACCTTTGGTAAAAGGTGGAGACCCCCACCTAAAAATCGCTCCTTCGATGGCCCGCCTTAAGCAGAGCTTACAACATTGAAAAACTAAGCACAGTTTAAAGAGCTGATATCAGGACCACAGGAGCGCTATTATCGAGTCTGGTAGAAGTTCTCAACGTGCTCCTTAACATCCTACCCCTGGACCTGTACATAAAACACATCGTCTCGTGAAGTGCAATTAGACTAGGTTCTCGTCCGCGAAACTATATGGTCACACCAGTGTTATTGATCTGATGCCTAGCCTTTGGCCTCAACCATTACTAACTACACGATATCTTAACTCAAATTCAAGTTCATTTTCCGGACACGACGGAATAGAAAGATAACTCACTTCTATCGAAATATCAATAATCGCTCTTTACCGAACGGCTCCAAGATGGAATGCGGCATTGGAGCAAGTGTCTCCTCAGGGGAACTAAACGTATCGAAATTCTTAATTCCAGGCGGTGGTACTAGCGATTAGAGAGGCCTGCAAGATTCTCAGTATCAGGTCTACAACCAAATACAACATAGGCACCTTTTTTGATAGCCAGGCTGTCATCAAAGCGTTCCATTCACACACTTCGTCGTCCAAATTAGTAGAAATTAGTACAATACCACTCTCCTCCTGGTTCCCGACCATAGTAACATAAAGGGGAATGAGAGAGCAGACGCGCTAGCCAGATGTGGCTGAACCTTTGATGGAGTTAGTCTGCTCCCCAATTGGACTCATCTTTCAATCGCCAACTCTAGATGTAACAGCCATTGCCAGCTACTATCGATTATGCTGCACTCAGACTTTTTCAGTATTTTCCAAACGGATTTTCTCTCAAGGAGTGGCTTGCAGCATTGATATCTTCGTGGTCAAACCGCACTCAAAGTTTAGAAAAGAATATTGGAACGAGACTAACGACAGACCGACAAAATATCTACAGTAATGCCTCCAACAGCTCTCTTAGGGAAAGATTCAACATAATGCAGTTGCGAGCATTCTATGAATTTTACACATGTCTATCAATGGCCAACCTTAACTAGAACTGAGAAACCCAATTAAGCCTATGGAACTTTGAAGTCAACTTACAACAAGGACTGTATAGACTAATAACTAGTACTCTTTATCAGCTTACGAGTTGCGTAAAGGAAACATTAACAAAAATGGACGAGAGTACATTCTTCGTCGGGCATCTACTCTCCTACCAGTTAAGGAATACACACCATCTGAGACAAGCTTCCTATACAGCTGAAAAAATCTAAGTCCGGGAGGCATATCCAAATTATGGACAAGCCGAGATGCTTCTTGGGAACTTTAATCGGAAAATGTGTAAACCTTGTGTGTGTATCAGTTAAAACAGTCTCTTCTTCGAGACACTATAAGCTCACAAGACACTTGAAGTAACTAGTCCTCTAGGCTTACGACGGCACACAGATTATTCAAACAAATAGAGGAAATCCCCGACCACCTACAAGACTCACGTTGAGGAAATACTTTAATTTAAAGAGGGTACAAAGCCTTGTAGCAAATGCCATTAAGGTTGGTAAAGCAAATTTGGAGTAGGGTTCTCGTCTATTGTTACCAACTTCATAGATTGAAAGTCATTTAGTTTTATTATGTGGCAACAAAAACCTTTTGGTATACAATAATTAAGTTTCACCTTAAACCCATTTAGCTCCATTAGTGGCATTAGTGCGCTTTTCCAAGCAACAATGTGAACATGTCTATTCTTAAAAATCTAGCACTTAACAGCACAATGGAAATATTTTTATGTTTCACGTAGAAATGCGAACTTTTTAGTCCACATTGCATACACCCTCCTGTGAACAAACGAAAATCTACGGGAACCCCAGTAGGGAATAGAATAAACATTTGAGAAAAATTTCAATCTCAATGCTAAGTAGACCATTATGCCTTCCTCAGGGGATACGGAAATTTAACTAAACTAAACCATCAAACGTTTTTTTTTTTTTATAGCTTAATCCCTGTCAACGACTTTAAGTTTGCAAAATAGGTATTAAACTAATGGACCACTAGTGGCACTCTTTCCTGAAGCAAAACAAAAAAAGGTTTAGCTTGACTACCACTGACAAGCAATACCACAGTATGGTTCCAAACCATTACCATTTCTTTTTACACTTTTCATCCCCACCACAGTACCAGTACCTATCTCCTGTACTTTTGAAACGCATTCAAAGATTCGCAACCCGTGTGTATTTCCTTCGACAAACAAGAAAAGGATGCCACAGCAACTGGTTTGGTTGAGTGCTCAACAAAAATTTTATCAGCGATTTTATTGATTTGATAGGTAGGTACCTACGCGTGTAGGATGAAATCATGTGAACATTTTTTAGGGATCGTGTTCAAATGCCAACACCAAATCGGTGTGCTCTACTAGTATTGACATTCTAAGTACCAATAAGTACACTGTGTACTGCAAGAAATTCAAAAAGATTACAACATAACTAGACCTTTCAAAGGTGAGTTTAAGCCTGTAAAGCTAACTTTACAACTTCGAAGTGACCACAGTCATGCTATCAGGCATAAAAACATACGAAAACCGACGAAGGGAACTGGAAACAATCTTGTGAAGCGTGTTTATGAAATCAGTAAGGCGTGAGCGTATGGAATGAGCTCGATCTAGAGCACAAGAATGGATTCTTATTGAAGAAAGATGGGATTTTCTGTAATGGTCCTGCGGAAGACAAAACATATCATGACACCAATTCTAGTGCAAAGTATCTAATGTCCCTTGAGGGCAGTTAGAAATTGTCTTAATTCCTAAGACTGCTATATCTAATCACAATTCGGCGAAGGATTATAGACTCATTGGCCTTCAGATACTTCAAATAGTGGGAAAAAACTGCCCTTTTTTTCAAAGCTTCAAACTCATCGAAAAATTGTGAAATAGGACGCACCACTATCGATAGATGGGCGGTCTTTTTAAAGGCAATAAGTCTTTATTTTTTCGCAAACTACTCAAAAATGAATGAGGGTCCGTACTTGTGTGTTTTAAATGAATACTTTGGTGAAAGCCTGGAATACACCTCGTAAATTTTGGACTCAAAACTGAATTTCTGTATACACAACTAAGACCAGAGAACATCCTTTGTGACACCACATGGATCTGTAATTATTCCAGAACCACCATCAGAACCAGCCGGAGCTTACTATGAAGCACCGCAGGCTGCTTATGCTCTCATCAGCCAGTTCGATAAAATATTGGAAGAAGCCTAAGAAGCCCAAGTAGACTTTCTTCGAACTGATATGGTTGAACACGTACAGAAAAGGTGGGGAATCATTTGTTTCCTCTTCCTCGGTCATACAGCTAATGGCGAACCTGCCAATGGTGCAGTGTTCCATTATGACACCCACTATGGTAGGTACTAATAGACATTCTTGTCTGTCTAATAAAGCTCGCTGGAGACGCTTGTTGGTTGAGGCCCAGGTCCACCCCGGACTGTAACGCCACATTAAGAAAAGCAGTAGAGCGTCTGTTATCCAGCTAAGGCCAGATCTGTTTGGTCTTCCGTCCATTTGCGTTTCCCTCCATATCGATTGCTTTCCTTTTCAGTAGCAACCGGCAAGTGGCGAGAGGGATATATGGATTCCCCTTTTTTTATTTAGAGTTCGTCGGTCATACAGTAGAATGTCCCTATGCCCAGGCATCCAAATAAGGTGCATTTTGAGTTGTTCAGTCATCTCGTTAAGAGATACGCAGCAATTTACATCTGTTTTTAAGTTAAAGGTGACAAATTCCAGAGATTTTATCGCAACCTGGTGATCAGTAAAAATGGTTATATCCCGTGTAGATATCACACTCTACCCCAGCCACGATGGGACCTCCTTGATCGTCATTATCTTGGAAGACGCTGCAATAGGAACTCACTCACAATCACTTCTGTAGAAGTTGCAGGGACGAAGAGGAAACAAAATCCGTATTACACCTTCCGTGCAACTGTCCCGCACAAGCCAGCTGAAGCTGGAAGTTGGAAGACCTTTTAATGCACTTGTCCTGTCCCTTTGTAAAAGGTTTTCAAAGAAACAAATGCAAATTTGTATGGGTACAAATGACCTTGCAGAGATCCAACTGATTGTTAGGATACCAACAAAACCAAATATATTCGAACGACCTTAATAGGGATTTAGTTGGGAGCATGAACTAAAATCATCAGACTGCAGACTATTTGTTTGTTTTCAAGACCTTTGTACAGAGGTCACCAAGACAAAGTACTCGACGAAATAGATGCTGGAAACTTCGTCCTGATGGACACAATAGGAAAAGTGTTTTCTAACCAGAAGATGTAGTAGAAACGAAACTATCAACTTGGTCTCACTGATGGCAATCCCACATGCAGTTCCCGAAGCAGAGTGAAGCTTGTTAAGTGCTATCGCAAAGAGTTTGAATTCCTGAGTTGGTGCCATATTGTAAGATTCTACTGAGCCTCAACTAAAAAATTGTCAAAATTGAAAATGAGCTCCCTATAAACAGACAACAAGCAGACTTAGCTCCACGAGTCGCATTTTGTAAATTTAAGAGAAGGAGAAGAAAATCCCGATGATAGCTTGCAAAACTAGGGAATCTTGGACTTAAGTGGTACTAGTGCTACTGAGGCAGGATATATGTGCAATACATAAATGTGAACTAAATTGAACAAAACTACCTATAGACCTTAGTGGACAATAACCACCCGGTCTGCATTTAGCCATACCCTTTAGGGATACTAGGGAAAATAAGCTCTGCAATCTAGGCAACCCATCGCTCAACCCTTTGAATCAAACAAGAGGCAGGTGACATATAATAAAGGGAAAAATTAAGGCTCAAGTTAACTCTGTATTATTCGATGACAGTCACGCAGTCTTTAAGACTTAAACATGGCCTCTAGGATGCTAGCCAGGAACCTTCTTCTTCATTATAAGAACTTTAAAAAGAAACGAATCCATTTCTTAAAACGTTTCTATATCCAAACTTGTTCCTACAACTGTTTGGTAAACTCCTTTATCTGTTACGTGTAGGTATGTGAATTTTAAAGTAGAAATATTTACACGCATGGACGAGAAGTGATTTTCCCGTTTCCCGCTGTGTTTGCATGAAGGTAGGCATTTTTTTTTTTTCAATCGGTAAAACGACCCGTCATCACCGATAACAAGTGCCATTACTTTGGGTTGAGCTCACAGGGGTATGTATGTACACACCCGTGTATGTACGAGTACATTAAGAGCACTTGTAGCTTGAGTAGATTGCCGTATACATTTTTAGGACTAATGGAGATGTTCAGACTATCTATCCTGTCGACTTTGATGAATGCAATATCGATTTTTTTTTAGAGCAGAATAAGTTCGAGCAAAAAAGTTCAACGATGGCGAGATGTATGCCGTTTAGCAGGAATGGAAACTCAACAATGTTGCATGGGAGGGAATATGTTGAGCAGGGGCGTGGAAACCACTTAGATAGGATTACTTTTTTTGAATAGTTGGCATAGAACTGGCTAGATACCAAGTAGTTGTCTCGTTCTCGCCTTTACTACTTCTTCAGAAGTCATTGAATGCATGCAGACTTCTGTGTTTTCTGTTTATTGGCAGGAAGGACAGTTTCCTTTCTCATATACAGATCCGGCCAAATTTCAACTTCTTTCTCCGCACTCGGTGTGAAGAGCTCAATGCATAAAAATGCTCAAAAAAATCTAATGCAAAGGCAGACGGGCTTAACTTTGAGATAAAGCGGAGGCTTCTGGAAAATTAAAAGGACCAGGCCAGATGGCAGCAAAACGTGGTTATTCATAGCCCCTTAAGGCGCTCATTAGACGCCGATGTAAGGGCATTGAGTACAAGCATAGAAAAATAATACTCTTTACCTGTGGTACAAGGCTATTTACAAACGTACTGACGATAAACTCGGTAAGAATCCATAAAAGGAAAAGGTAAAGTCTTATCCTAGGTAATAGGTAATAGGGTCGACGGGAATGGAGGTCCTTTCACCGTCACACTTAGGTCAATGTAGACCCATTGTGGTACAAGTCTTAACCTAAGATGGTTGCGTACAGGATGAAAATGAGTTAGACCAACCCATCTGCGAAAATGATGGCAACTGGACGAGTTGGTTGGAGGAGTTTTTTTTTTTTTTCTTGAAACCCTACCTCAATCAGATTACAAAGCATGTTGCCTGCACCGGATATGTTCAGGATTAGTTGTCTAAACCGACTACTAGTGTTTGTATGCCGATTCCTCGTAGGCTTAGGTAAAATATTGTTGACTTTTCACCAATAAGTGATTACCGCTCCCATCGAAGTAAATTTCTAGGAATTTCTTCTCAAGACGTCAGTTCGAAGTATCACGTCAAAAACGTCAAATCCATTTGATTGTTTATTAACAAAGCATGAGGCAAAGGCTCCTGGTAAATCTGTAGGTACAGCACACCACAGCTTGGCTTTTTCCAAATGGATGAACCACCAACCACATCGACCCCATGACATTTATTGCTCGCAAACCAATTCAACTAAGTAAATTTGATCTAAGTAAAGAACACCCACCACCGACGACTTTGAGAAAACATCCAAAAAGACAGCTACAACTTTGACATGCTCAAGGACTTTGTCGACCTACGCTGCGTAATAAATTCCTTAAATAACAACAGCGCAGAAATCAATCGCAGAATAACTCTCGCCAATTGCTGTTTTTTTTTTTTTTTTTTCGGGACAAGAAAGCAATTGGGTAGAAAACCCCTTTCTCAAACAATGAAGGTGACATTGTACGTACATACAAATTTAATCATCCCAGTCCAGTAATAAATCACAGAAGCAAGGACTCAACTTAAAGGGGATGAGAACAGTTGTGGTATTTTGTTCGCTTGATGGAGTTTGAAGGAGAAGATTGAACACTGAGTTTGTATGGGCTGATCTGAACTGATCAAAAGGATTCGAGTACACCATATCAGATGGACAGTTAATGTACATATAGTAGATGGACATCAGCGCTCTGGTACTGTCGGTTCTTAAAATTCAAACAAAACGCTCCGATGACGCACGTAAGTAAAAGGGAACCCCAATAAATTTAGTGCACGCAATTGGAGACAGCTGTCTTAAGACCACAGGACAAATGTTGTGTTTCACCCAGAAAAAAAATCATTTGGTGATTGCAAAGCCTTCAAACTGCAATTAGACAACTTTTTCGTATTCAAGGTGAGGAAGGCTTGCGCGGAACGTTATATTTGTACTCCTGCACGATGGTAGAAAACCTCGAACTCTACAAACTGTAACTACAAAAATGGGCTTGGAAACATCACATTCATGGAAAGCAATGCGCCAATCAAAAGAGGTTTCGAATCTCGACCACATTCTTAAAGTTCGAAGGATAATAGACCCCAAAGATTTGGTCTAACTAACTGGACGTAAGGCTTCCGGCTACATAGAATGGTATGCGCTTTAGGTAAAGATTAACTGATTGCCTTAATATCTTTGGTTTTTGATTGTGACTTGTGGTTTTTACTTTTTTCCCCAGGATAACGTGGGTTAGCTTCCCCAAAAAGGTCGAACGCAATCAACCAAAACAGAGAGATTTAAAATTTTAAATGATCTTCTTTGAGTGGGTGGAATGAAAGCAATCAAAAGTTATAAACCGATGACTAATCATTGGGGATTTGACAGTTCCCAAAAGTGAACCTTTGAGATAAAAATAACTACTTAAAGTTGCTGCTGAATAATTTTCTCCAAAATAGAATCAAAAACTCATGCTTATTATTCCAAAAATTCATCCAATTTATTGGAATGAGTTTTGTCAAGGCTGATTGTTATATCTACTAAGTTCTTAACTTCCACCAACTAATGGCATCCAATAAGGAATATAAATCACAAGTCACTCGTTACACCCTCTGGTCTGGTCTTCTTCTAATCGCCAATAAATCTTTCAAAACAAAAAGAAAACAATAACAACAATAGAATAATACCTTTTCCTTCCTTCTATCGAAATGAGTAATTAATTACAACACTCTCGCATTAGGCCCCATTTCTATTCCCATCTGTTTGGATGGAAGAAAACTTTCTTCCTTCAAGGAGGCTGAACTACATATCTCATGTGTCAGCGAAATTACTTCATTTGGTTAATTAAAACATAAAAAGTATTTTATCCTCCCACTCACGTTTGCTAACGTGAGCCTAAAAACGAATGCATTAATCTCTTGATCCTGATGGATTGTGTGGGGAGCGTGAGTGAGAATTTGTGTGTAACAACCTTGAACCTGGTTGTGCTTGTGATGTCCGCAAAAGACGAACAAATATTATTGCATAACACACCATTTAAAGGTTTGCCCTTAAATAATGTCTAATGATGTTTATCTAGTTTGGTCTAATGGATATTAACATTCGGAAAAGGACTTGTAAATATTAGTTATTAATTATCATTCCTTGTTTGCTGATTGTCATTCAATTATTTCGATTGTCCTTTTTCCGGCGTGGATATTTATTTATGGTCAAACATGATGACTACATTTGTTTACATAGGGAACTTTGATGGCTTTAAGGATTTTTCGCTTAACATGTTGATTGGGAATTTAAAAGATAAATTCAAGGTGAATTCCTTTTTCAATTATGGTTGTCACATGAGACAGTAGCCACATTACATGGGAAGCAATACAATATTCCTCACTTAATCATTCTGACATGTCTTGTAAAATGATTACTCCATTAGGGTAACACTTAGGTAGACCTAAAGTAATGATTTATTTGAAATGGTTTAATGGTTAGTTACATGGAGGAGTCTACTTCCGTCTTTACAGTCGTTGTAGAAGTTGCCAGGAATTTACTGTTGACAGATTTACTGACATTGCAGGATAATGTATTAAACTTTGTGCTTGTTATAACAGGTGTCCCATTAGGACCGCAGTGTAAGTGATGATATTTATACTGCGATTAATTTATAAGTAAAATGTTTACTAAATGTCCTTCACGACTTTGCTTGTGATTATTTGATGATATTTTCCCATGCGTTTACCCAAAAATGTCACATAATCTATCAGAGTTTGCTGGCGTTAACCTGAGACCTCACCAAAATTAGTCACGGGTTAAACGATGTTGGCTTTTAGCAAATAACGTGCCTTGGAAATTATTGCTTCAGAAAATCAGTAGATTCTCGCTTAGTATAACAGGTCACGCTGTCCAACTGGAACCACACGTCATCAGTAGCAATACCCATTCACACAAAAATAAACGTTGGACGTGAACACCATAGAGCGATGGGTTTCCTTTGTAAAAGAAACGACCCAATTCTCCTGAAAGATGTTGGATCGTTATTATAATGTTTCGGTGAGCCCTAATCCATACCTTCTCTGAACAGTGGGGAGGATAAATGACGAACCATCTACACCACAAAACAAACGTGTCACAATTATGAACATTAAAACCGAAAAGCAAACAAACGCATCTGAGGTGGATAGTTAGATGCTAGAGAGCACCAATTGTCAACTAAAAACACTGCCTTGCTCAACTCTGAAAAACCAATTGGAAGCACCGTGAAACCGACTTCATATCTTGGAATCCTTTCTGTGACCAGATAGTGATGGCCAATATTATCCTAGTTATTATTTTTTAAGATTTTTGAGAATCATCAGGTGCGAACTTCTCAGTCAGCCTTGGTGAATTCTCGTCCATATTTCAAGCCGAGGTCTTTGTCATAAATCAGTGTGTGAGACTCAATCAGTTACTTACTTACTTACTTAGGTGGCGCTACAGTTCGGGGTGAACCTGAGCCTCAACCAACAAGCTTCTCCAACTAGCCCGGTCCTTAGCTAACCGCCTCCAATTACGCACTCCAAGTTGATTGAGGTCCCCTTCTACTTGTGTGCACCACCTTAGGCGAGGTCATTCTCTACTGCGTTGTCCCTTTGGGTTGGATTCGAAGACTCTTCGGGCCGGAGCGTTAGTGTCAATTCGCTCTACATGTCCTAGCCATCTTAAACGACAAATGCGTAGTTTTTTGACTAGGTCGATGTCGCTGTACAGCTCGTCTAATTCGTCGTTGAACCTCCTCCTCCATAACCCGTCAACGCACACGGAACCGAATATCTTACGAAGAATTTTTCGCTCGAAGCGACCATGCTTCAGCGCCATAGAGCAGGACTGAGATGATGAAGGTCTTGTATAGAGTTTCCTTAGTTCTTCGGGTGAGGGCCTTACTACTCAATTGCCCTCTCAGCTCAAAGAAACAGCGATTCGCAAGAATTATTTTTCGTTTGATTTCTGATGAGATATCATTTCCTCTCACACCATGCCGAAAATCATATTCATCTTCTCAGACAGTCAAGCTGCCCTAAAAGTGCTCGGCTCGCCTATCGATTAAATCCAAACTAGTCCTAGAAACCCGTTACGTAATTTCGGACCTTGCTAGGAACAATATTATCATCCTTCACTGGATTCCTGCACATAATGGATTTGCAGGTAATGAAAAAGCCGATTAAAAATACGGCGCGTCAACAAAACTCATTGGACCCGAACCCTTCCCTGGGGTAAGCAAATCACTCTTCGCAAGACACGCAAAGGGTCTTTCCAAAGAATTCTGGCTCAACACACCAGGTATACTCAAAACTGCTATTCCCTGTACCGTCACGAAATCTAGCTTCATTGTAAACATCGATAGGTGTAACCTAAGAGCACTAATTTGACTTCCCAGCGGTCACAGCTGCTTGAATAAGCACCTACATCGTATGAACTTTACAACAGATTCAAGCTGTAGACTCTGCCTCGAGAGTGAACAGACCTCTCTACACATCTTAACGGAATGCCCAGCCCATGTCTCTTTCAACTCAGAAAGAGCATCCTAGGCGGCGAATATGTCTCTACAAAACAGCCTACTGCCATTCACCCAGAGAAGTTCCTTAATTTCCTGATTGCTTCTGGAGTGGAACAATTCAAATAGGTACACTAGGGAAGGCACAATAAGGTCCGTTAGAAACAATAAAAATAACCATTTTTTAAGGACGGGTTACAGCAGCCTGAGCAAAAGAGTAGTCTGAACTACGACCTCGGGTTAGATTGAAGTGGCCACCATCTAAAGCCGGCACACTTAAACCAGTGGTAGGTCCATTGTGATACCAAATGGATCTTGAAGAGATCTCTTACCCACTCCTTAAACCAATTGGAGCTTCTGATGAATCAAAACGGGTTTCTAACATCAGAGTTTATTAGGTCACTTAAGTCGTTAAAGTAGAATTCTCCTTGGTGGAGCCTTATTTTGTGGGAAAGAGCTCGGTATCTACAAAAAAGGTGGGGAATGGTTTCCTCCTCTTCTCCGGTCATGCAGATTCTGTAGAAATCGTTTGAATATACACCAAGCCAATTGCCGTTCTGATATGCGATCTGTTGAGATATTTTTTAAAACATTTCAAATCCAGCTGCGGCCAAGTCTGTTATGTCGCTCGACACGTTACACCACTTGTCCACCTAGAATTTTTTTTCTCGATAGAACAGCGCAATGTTTCTCTTGATAAGCACAGTTACATCAACGCCTTAGCAACATAAGCCCCAGATCCAGCATAAGGGTGCTCAAGACAAGATCGTCTAAAACATTACCAAAAGCTTACAGGTGGACGCAATTTGAAACAGCACCCGGTTAAGATTCTGTTAAGTTCTGTTTTTATCTCGCAACTCAAAAGAATATTTGTGTCATGTTCTTGAACTCTCAGCAACACTTCCATTTACTACGGCAACATCCTCTACTGACCAGACGGGAAATGTATACGCATATTTCTTCAAAATCTCAGGAATTTGCAGGCGTAAAACCGAACTATTTGTGGATGTAAAGTTTCAATCGCTATGTATGCGATGCGATGTTCAGGAGACTTATACCTCTGTAGGATGAGAGTCTTCACTTTACCACCGAAACAGCATCCCAAGGGACTTCTGAGCAATTCTGCAGGTAGAACAATTATTCAAATAAGCACAAAACCTCACAAGTAAACAGAGATTTTCGACTTCATCTCAGTTCAGAGTTTGTCAGATATCCCTAGAAAACCAACTTTGTATTCCCACAAACCCACTTCTGAAATGGATTAAATTTAACTCCGACTTTGCTTGTTTAACTTAGCAAATGAAATTGCCATTCCGTAGCCGTAGAACATATTTGTGTTCAAAAACTTATTTCAAAACAATGAAGGTGTTTGTAATTTATCAAAATACAAACAAATTCACTGGGAATTTCAAAATTCAAAACTATATTTGACCCACAGGCCACAGATGATGTAAGGATAACCATGTGCAATGCTAACTTATGACAAACAAAGTTTATAACCTACCCTCTGGCAATAAAGTTTTTCATGTTGAAAGTCATCTCTCTGATTGTTACATAAGTACATACATATATTGTAGTTTTTGAATTTTATTTTGAGGCACATTCATAAACTTTCGCTATATATATCCGAGTGTAGAGGGTCCTTGTAGATATAGTTTGTCCTTAAAGTTGGCAACGAAACAATTGTTATTTACTTGTTCTTTGATTTGGAAGTGACCGTAAGTGTCAACATTTTAGTTTTTATAACAAGGATACCGAAGAAAGTTTTGACAAATGACAGCAAACAAATGACAGATGACAGATACCTTATCAACAATTTCTGATGTTTTTATTTACATTTCTTAAACTGTTTCAAAAGTTATTCAAGAAATTCAATTGAGGCTTGATGATGCAAATCAAGGGTTATTTGTCTTTGAAGGGGGCAGCGTGATAGATTTAGACTACAGACAGGGTGATGTCTGTCAAACTTTTAGAAGCAAGGAACTTAAACTTAAATGGATGGATGACTGAAATTTTGTGTCGTTTCGTGTAAGGAGTTCCATTTGATGGTCTGAACATGAAAGGATGAAAGCTGTCATTTCTTTGATGACTAGTATTTTTAGATCGATAAATGGTCAAGTAGTTGTTTGGTTGATTTGCCTGTGGACAGTGGGAAAAGTGTCAGCGGTTCTATCGCTTCTCCTCGCATCATCATAAAGATACTGTCCACTCTCTACTTTCTCTTTTAATTTTTAGCCTTCATCGCTATTTTCGCCATCTACAGCACTTGAAGCAAGTTTTATTTGCATTGTGATTAAGGGAAGCACCGTATTGACAGACTGGCCTCGCCACTTTCCTCATTGAAGCACCCATGCTGGATTAGTAGCTGAGAAAGGTAGTCATAATCTTCACGGTCTTTGTTCTCAGGCCAATCCTCTCGATCCATTTTCTTATAGTCTCTGTCCTTCATCGCACCTGTGAGCGTGATTCGGTAAGTTTCTTTGCTTCTGCTTTCCCTACTTCACTTGGAGACATATTTTTACTCTGCTGGTAAATCGATACAGGTAAGGGCTTACTACCCGAAGGGCTCTTTTTCTCTGCACGTCACTCGTTTCCTCTACGTTCTCCATCTTAGTGACACATCCCAGTGCCATACAGAAAGATGGAGCTATGATAAGGAAGTGAAGACGAAGGTGGACAACCTGACGAAATAAAGGTTCGCCTCTGACTTTCTAGCTCCTGTACTAGAGGGTGGTTAAATTTTAAGGGCCGATGTTGAATGTGAACCACACCTAAACGTCAAGTTTTTTTCTGCATTTCATTTGACATTTCTCAATTTCAGACTAATTCAATTTGAACCATGGAAAGATACACAATCGAGCAACGCGTTAAAGTTATTCAGGCTTATTATGAAAATGGGCGTTCAAATCAAAATGCATATCGTGCACTTCGTGATTTTTTCGGTCAATTTAATCGTCCAAAAATTTGAGCAAACCGGGTCTGTGGGAGATGTGAAAACACCAGTGCATGCTCGTACAGCTCGTACTGCAGAAAATATTGCTGCTGTTCGCGATAGTGTGGCTGAAGTGCCGTCCACCTCAACTCGTCGTCGTGCCCAACAATTGCACCTCTCACGCTCGTCGTTGATGAACATTATGCATAAAGACTTGCATTTACGCGCTTACAAGGTGCAATTGACTCAAGAACTAAAGCCTCTTGACCATTTCAAGCGTCGTCAATTGTGGCAAGAAATGGCAACAGTGGATGATCAATTTTCGAAGAAAATCATCTTCAGTGATGAGGCACATTTTCACCTCAGTGGATTCGTCAATAAGCAGAATTGCTGCATTTGGGCGAATGATAATCCAAGAGTGATTGTCGAAAAACCAATGCACCCACAAAGAGTGACTGTTTGGTGCGGTTTATGGGCTGGCGGCATTTTTCCAAAATGAGGCCGGTCAGGCAGTTACTGTGAATGGTGTTCGCTATCGTGAGATGATAACGAACTTTTTATGGCCCGAATTGGAAGATATGGATGTGGACGATATGTGGTTTCAACAGGACGGTGCCACTTGCCACACAGCTAACGAAACAATGGCTCTTTTGCGGGAGAAATTCAATGGCCGTGTTATCTCACGTTGTGGCGATGTTAATTGGCCGCCACGATCATGCGATTTGACACCGTTGGACTTCTTTCTTTGGGGTTATTTGAAAGAAAAGGTGTACGTCAATAAGCCAGCAACAATTCAAGAGCTAAAGGATGAGATAATTCGGCACATTAACGGCATAGAACCTCAATTATGCCTCAGCGTCATCGAAAATTTGGACCATCGGATAGAGGTGTGCCGCCGAGGTCGCGGCGGCCATTTGGCCGATATTTTGTTCCAGACATAATTGAACCATACCAATATTATCATAATAAAAAAAAAATTACAATAATTTCCTAAATAATTTGTGTTTTATTCAAAATCAACATCGGCCTTTAAAACTTAACCACCCTTTAGATAGAAGAATGGTGAATGACATGATCAATAAGGACATTATCGATAATTCACCAAAATGGCGATTAAAATGCCTTCCGTTTGCACGAAGAGAGAAGTTCTATGTATGACGCGATGAACTCTCAAATGTATAGTAGCATTGTCTGCAGGACACGGAAACTTCATCTGAAGATCTTCTGGCAAATGATACCCGCAGGCTATATTTAGAGGAGACAGCTGCACACATCTAGAGTATGAATGAAGAAAAGACAAAGACACCAGAAATCGTAGTGAATGAAGAACTGCTGAAAAATCTGCAGGACCCGTCTGACTGAGATGCCTCGTGTAAGAGAAACAAAAAGAGGTACCCAATGAGGCGGTCCGTTTTTTTATTTCTCTCCGTGTAATATATGCATAAACATATATATTTGTGATGACTCTTCAAAATTGCCACTTCTAGTCCTTAAAATTGAAAGGCATATTGTTAGCCAATTGCTTACTCGCAATAACTGAATTAATCATCTGCTGCCATAGAAAATTCCGTCATACTTGAGTGGTTACGTCAATTGTCCTTCAAAACAACTTTGCATTTTTTTATTAAATTTTTCTCTAAAAAAAAAAAAAAAAAAATAGCCCCACCTAAGCCTTAATAACGACCTTGAATTACAAACTCTGACTCTGACGAGTCCTTTATCTGTCATCAAATTACTTTGACACAGCTGTGAAGCATATTATAACGACCATGACAACAATAAAAACGAAAATGGAATTAGATTGTCCCACCAAGGACTATGACAGCCAATCAGTTTGCTTTGATAGAATCTAAGGATATAATAAAATCACAGATTCATCCATATCCCGTCGATACCTACTCTTTGTTGATTTGATGCGTCTGGTTGAAATAATATCTCCTGTCGATATGTCTCGGGCCTCGGCTGCAAAATTTAATATTTCACGAGAGAACTTTTTTTTTTAATTTGAAACTCGTGTCCTTGTTTATATTACCCCTCACTGGATGTATGCTGAGTGTATCTGTGTCCCACTTTTAAGGGCTGCGTGTGAGCAACAACGTGGGGAGTTCAAATTAATCAACGACATACAACTCAATGTAACTCGAGTTACTTTCATGGATTCCTATTCCAATTGCTCATGCCCAAGTCCTTCTCTCGATTATTCGTCCTTTGGAGTATTGTTTTTCATCAAAAGTCTTAATAGGTTTATACGTTGATAGGATATGAGATACATGTTAAACGATCCTGCCCTTGGAATACTTAAAGACGCAGTATAAGGAAACCAATGTAAATCGAGGTAAAATTAAGCTCGTGGTCGAAGTCGAGAGGAAAGGGAGCCGTCAACAAATTGGAAAAGTTTCTCGGAACACATGCATAGCATTTTCTTTTCCTTTCCAGAATATGAGATGGAAAAAGTTGTCATCATAGCAACAGTTGGGTCCTTGGAGACAAATAAAGTATGTACAAGGAATTGTCTCAAGACTGACGGGGGAAAAGTTTATTCAGCGGTAAATATATTTAACTGCTGCAAATGGTGAGAAACAATTTGTGGAATCTTTTCGCTGAAAGCCGTAAATTTGATAAGCCCTTTGGAGATGGCAAACTTTTATTCAGGGAACAATTCACTGATGTTACTTTGACTTGTGGTAGTTATGGGGGATGTCGTCCTTCTTTTTTTTTCACCATGGATTCTACTAGTCAGCGGTTTTACTGAACAATTGTTAAGTTCGGTCCCTTTGTGAGAAGAATGGCTTTATGGTTTGGAAAACAAATTCATGAATGTCTTTCAGTGAAGATTAATGATGATGACTGGACCATTTCTGTGCCATCCAATTTCGTATACTGATACAATTCAATAGATGACTTGCCAGGTCGAGAGTGATACAATGCTGACTTTGTTAAGTGATGTTTTGTTTCTGGAGCTTTTACCATAGTTTCAAAACCAATATTTATCAACCAAGTCCTTTCCATCAACATAGAACATCAAAGTGACTAGTTATAATTTCGAAGTAGTAAGGCACTTTATCAATGAAATTCAGAAGTTTTACCAAAAGGTAAAAAATACATGCCAACGACACAAACCCCGAACCGAAGCCTGTAGAGACAAGCAAAGGAACATAGTAGTAGAGAACCTTTCAACCTGGACGGGAGACCAACAATTCCGTCCACCCGACCTGGATGAAGTGAAGATAGCCATATCTTAGCTGAAATCGAACAAAGCTGCTCGAGCAGATGGCCTGACTGCCGAGCTCTTCAAAGCGGCAGGCAAGACCAAGTGTATGCTGTCAACAAGAAAGGACACTCAACACCGACGTCTCAGACAGAACATCTCCCTCGACAGCTATAACTTTGAGGTAGTTAAGGACTTACCTACCTAGGCTTCGCTATCAATTTAGACGATGACACCAGCGCTGAGATCAGACGAAGAATAACCCTTGCCAATCGCTGCTTCTTTGGGCTAAGAAGGCAATTGACTAGCAAAGCCCTCTCTCGAACAACTCTAAGACCTTAATAATCCCAGTCCTGCTCTACGGCGCAGAGGCATGGACTTTATCAAAAGTGGATAAGGGTGCTCTTGGCTGCTTCGAGAGAAAAATTCTTCGGGTGATTTTCGGTCCCGTCGGCATAGACGGTGAGTGGAGGAGGAGATTCAACGACGAACTGTACGGGCTGTACAGCGACATCGACTTAGCCAGAAGAGTGAAGGTCGAACGACTGGAGCGGATGGACACCAATGCTCCGGCCCGAAAAATCTTCGAATCCGCCCCCGAGGGAAAGCGCAGTAGAGGAAGACCGCGACTCAGGTGGCGCACGCAAGTTGAAGGGGACCTCAACCAACTAAGCGTGCGAAACTGGAGGCAGCTAGCTAAAGATCGAGCTGGCTGGAGACGCTTGTTGGTTGAGGCCCAGGTCCACCCCGGACTGTAGCGCCACCTTAAGTTAGTAATAAAGTAGGGCACTTTATCTATCTTGGCTTTTCTATACTTCTGACAACGATATCTGTTACAAATCTAACGAAGGATAACTCTTGCCAATAGCTGCTCTTTAAGGCTGAGAAAGCAACCCTGGCCCGAACAACTAAGGGAACTCCATATTACATCCTTATCACGCCAGTCCTATTCTATAGCACTGAAAACATGTACTCTTTTGAGGGCATTTAAAGATATCCTTTTTCGTTTCAAGGGAAAATCTCTTCGTAAGATATGCGGTCCAGCTTGCATTGATGGGGTTTTTTTAGGAGAAGATTCAACGACAAACTACAGCGACATGGGCCTAGTCAACAAACAGAATATTGGAAGTTTTATATGACTTAAACGTGAAGAGTAAATGTAGCCCACTTCTCTAGCAAGCAGAGTTCTCGAATCCAACCCGGAGGGGTTAAGCAGTTTAGGAAGACCTCGCTTTAGGTGGCATTCACAAATGTGAGTGGATTTAATATTTAATTTGAAATGTCAAATTATTACTCTGACGGCTCCTTTTCCCCTTTTCGCCTTCTCAATTAGGCGTAAGTAATTACCCGTCTAATTGATGATGGTCATTATGTACACAGAAACCATCATACCCATTCAACATCAATTACATTTCAAGACCCAAAATGAAACAATTTCCATGAAAAATGTCTTCAATTTAATCTAGGTCAACTACACAAGGTCGCACATGCTAATTGCCATCCCATGTCACCCACAAAAATGGTCCTAGCACACCAATAATTTTTGAACTTCTCAAACCAAAAGCAATTATATAGACCAACAAACGGAACAACCTTCAAGTAGCTATTAATGACACAATTTCCATCCAAACATCAGAACCGCAAATTAAATAAATGCGTAAGGAATCACCCGATCAATTTGCCATTTACACCCTCTCATCCTAGAATTCAATTACCCAGCCATGTGCCAAGTGTAAAGCATAGCCCAATACCCGAAACGCATTAATAAAACAGCGCGCAGCATTTATTTTCGTTTTGTTGAGGGATTTTCCAAAAATTCCACTTCAAACAGCAGTCGGACGGCTTCGGCAGTAGGTACCGCAATATTCAATCGATCGAAAGAGTAATTTCCATAAACAAACTCGAACCAATACCAATTAAATTGGCGTACAGCTACAGCAATGTGTTGCGAAGCACTTTGCCGAAAATTCAAAAATAACACATTTTTGAGACGAAATTCGTAAAAAGGCGCAAAGTCAGGCCGATAAGACCGGCCCAATTCTAAATAAACATACAGAGGGGCTGCATAAGCATGCGATATAATTCACTACAAACGATAAGAAAGATGAACAAATCTGGGCTGCTCCTAGACCCAGTACTTCCATTAGCAGGATATTAAGATGCCTCCATCATGAGTGCCGGGTTATGGACGGCTTTACTTTTTGTGCTGTATGTCCTGCGTAAATCCGAAATATCTTTTGTTGCTCCCTCCGGGATAAATGGTTGCGTACGGTGTAATTCAATTATGTAGAATGAGAGGCAAAACTCAAGTGAATTTCCATTGAAAGGATTTCCCGAAACGCCTTCGGATTTTGGGATAGTCTTATGGTTTTTCTTTCTTTTTTCCTTTACGCCCGAAGGAGTCCATTAGGCACGCACAAATCAACTTCTTGGTCGACGAAGAGAGTAACCATAACAAGGTGCCGTCTTGTGAATTGTGTTAATTAAGGACGATGTTCGGAAATGTGTTAATTAGCTCCATTGGGAGGGGGCTCGTGTCGAGGTTCATCGGACAGAAAAAAAAAAAGACGAATGTATCCAAATGTTGACAACGTCGAAACGTGCGTTTGTAAGCAGATTACCAAATCGACATAAGAATAGATAGACATTAACAGCTTTGTTATTGCTCCCTAAAGCTGTTTATAGGCACTAAAATGAGCATTTCACAAAAAAGGCGAATTGAAATCTAAGAAGATTAAAACTTAATGGGACCAGCTAGACCGAATGAAAGCGTACAAATTGGATGAACACAGTAGACAGTACAGTATTGAATGAGAGTGGTTATTTGAATTTATAAATGAAATGTGTTTTAATATTTTCCGGGATATCTAAGCTCAATAAACAAATGCCACTGCAAGGACCTCATGGAATTCTGACATTCAATTGGTTTTGAAAGAAAAGAAGAAATGTCCGATTGAATTTATCAAGTTTATTGGCTCAGTGAACTTGGAAGAGATTGTCCACAATCAAAGTGGAAGGATTGAGATAGAAAAAATATCATTATTTCTTTGGAGTCCTAGAAAATGAAAATTTGTACGCATGACAGAGTGAATTAGATTGACGCAGGTAAACGTGTAGGTCGCCGTGGTGTGGTTAGTGCGGGACTGTTAAGTAAGAGGTCACAAGTTCGAACCTTAAAGCCACCAAACTTTTTTTCGCGGCATCGCAGGCATTACAAACCTGCAAGGGTTGTATTTGTATTTTTAGCTGAACGTGTAACGAAACGCTGCGCTGCATCCAAATTCGTGTGAACTTCTGAATTACAGCGATCGATGGCTTTGCACAAGCGAAACATGACTGAATCACTAACATGCCCTGTAACAAATGATTTGAAGTGTGGAATGCCGAGTATGCCCTCTTCAAAAAAATCAATCAGTCTCTCGGCCGTGGCTGAGGCATGAGAGCATTGGTTTGCTGAGCAATTCGACTTAGGTCCCTGATGGACTGCTATAATAGTTTACTCACCAACTTGTACTTGGTATCATTTGTATTTGGTATCATGGTGCTTGCCGACAAAGCTTAGAAATACTTAGCACAGTTTACAACTTAATGCCAAAATCACTCGACTTTGGAAGGATATTTGAGATCAAGATTACAAGCTGTGGTGCTTGATGAATTCTAGCATGGACGTCGACGCCTATGGAATTAGCACAAAGTCTCGAAACCACAAGAAAAATGTGCTCATGACTTTTATGCTGACCCATACGCCATCGAAAAAATTTGATGAAGTCAATCAATGGAGTCCTTGTGCGGTGGCGATGATGTAGTGGGTATTGTGTTCGCTCGTAACCCGACCTGCACAAGTTCGAGTTCGGGTGGGGAACAGCAGTAACAGCCCCCGAAAATTTAAAGGGAAACCAACAAAAACTGAGTTCCTTCCAATCCACTACGCCAAAAAAGGCGTTTCTGTCTGGAAGTAGAATGGACAGAAAACTAGTCTGAGTGCTCTTGAGACTTGAACATTATACAAGACGCCTCAATTCATGTGGTCAAGCGAGTCTTAAAGCCCTAAGTTCCTATAAGATCAACTCAAAATCCATTACGTACTGTTTCAATACCTTTCAGGACTCTTAGCTTGTCGCAACAAAGTCATCTTCTGGTGAGTTTCGGCACACGAAGGCTTTAGGATTATGAAATTGCAAGCCAGAAATGTTTCCTCAGAGTCTTATATGCATAAGCCCGAACTCTCTGCTTGTCCCATTTGAATAACATCCCGGATCTTCGGCAAGCTAAGGAAGTTATCGTATTCAAAAACACTCTCAAAAACAGCGGAGAATACATACATCAAACAACGACAAAGTTTCGTTTCCCACCACCCGCAGATTCTATTTCGAGATTTGTTCTTGACCTCAATGTTGCTCGGGACCGCAACATTTTCCAGTTGTAGTAGTACTTTACTTAACTTTCTAGTCTGCATCCAGGAGGTACCTAAGAACTAATTTGTCAGGATAAATTTCCTCCGGCTCAGTCCGAGACAATAGCAATTCTATGATCACGTTTTGAAAAACATGCAGAAGGGACAAGATTTTGCTGAATCTTCAAACTAGTGTCAAAACAGATTGAGAATACAATACTTTGCTGAATTTAATCACATAGCTGGAAAGACTCAATATACTGAGTTTTGTTTGGGTCCCAGGTCATTGTATGAATTGGAAAGGAGTTTTGGAAAATTGAAAGGAATCCTCAGAATATGAATCCGAATTACTCGATCGACCTCCATCGAAATTTAAGCTTTCCATGACCACATCTGCAAATTGTAAAGAAAATACTAGGGGTGACGACGAAACACCAGATCAATTTGTACGTAGAAACAATTTGTTACAAATCCTTGATGCGGACGTGATTACAGGAAAAATCACAGGAAATTGACATTTTACTGACAGTACGGTGGACCTTCGTATATGAATGTATCCCTTTCATGGGGTCCTAATTGGATTGGAATGGTTCTATTAACACGAATGTGAAATTGTGGTAGCATTTCCAAAATTGTTTGCGAAAACAAATTAAAAGGACTCAACAATTTATTTTCTGCATACATTGGCTTTGGTAAAGTATTTGCATTGGACTTTGGTAAATTTGATATTCTCCCGTGCATTTCGGTTTACAATTCAAATTGATTACCCAATCAATTTGTTATTCCATGATGTTTAGACTCCGACTGTGATAGAAATACTTGTGTCCTTATTGAAAATTGAATGTATGTTCAGTTCATACGTCCATTTGTTCACCATATGCACAGCACACTGTGTCGTTCACATTTAATTAAAAGCTAAAATCTAACGAAAGAATTTCCCAAGCCATTTTGTTATATCCCATTGGGATTATCTACATACAGGGTGGTTTCATTTTGTTGTGTCAAAAAGGGTTTTAAATCGTCAGATTTCTATATCCAAAGATTCATCATGGACAAATACTCAAAGAAAACTTAGGGAAGCTTCCTTATGCATGTCGCCAGTGATGATCGTAAGTCGGGATTCTAGGTTTCAGCAAGCTTTCGAGAATGGGAATACCTCCTGTTATAAGAGTGGAAAGTAGTATTTAGCAAGTCCAAGAAGTATCAAGACGTTGATCCTATGTATCCCCCAAAAAAATTTAAATTTTTACAGACAAGTCAACAAGTCAAAAAGTCTATTCGCTAGAACCAGAGATTTCTCGGTCAAAACTTTCGAACCAAGGCCGTGTTTTGAAACTGGAAGTCCTACCAATTGTTGAGGTAGTCCGAGAATTATCTATGAAACAACCTTAACATAGCAGCCAGGCCGCTGAAAAACCGAAAACACAGTAGTAAAGTCTAAGCTTATGACTCGTTGCCCTGACGAACTCAAAATACTCACTGCAAATCACAACATCCGTCCGTGGACACAATCGTATCCACGGGAACGAAATGGCGGATAAGCTGACAAGCAACCATCTACGTGTCTATAATTCAGTTCGATCCAGCATAGTACTCGACTTCTAACGACAAGCTTTCGAGAGATGGAGATGGAAAATAACAAAATTAGCGATTATCACAGGTCACCACCAACGAGTGGAAGAGTACTTTTAAACACAAATGACCACGGCAGAGGCTGCGGCAATAAAGATGTAGAAGAGAGCATAGCACACAGCGAATGCCCCAGCCTATGCAAAACCAGAATGACTGCCCTTGACTCGTATTTCAATAACCTGGGCGATTTGTGTAGAAAGCCATCAAAAACCATTTGAAAATTCATTACATATTCGGGGAGTCCGAACAACCAACAGAAAACTGCTAACGACCCTTTCATAGAGATCCTTAGAAATCTCAGTGAAGGGTGAATAAGATTGAATCACCCTATTGTAACTGACCCCGTCTTTTTATTTGATGTAGTTTCAAGTACACAATCGCAAAAGACCACCCTGTAGTACATTGATTCATTCATTTTAATTCAATTTAAATAAAATTGAATGCAAAGAAATTCCATTGCTAGTGTGAATTGAGTGCAATGCATTTGAGAAGCACCCTTGAGGGGTGTTTCGATTTGAACACTCTCGTCAGGCGAAATGGTTATAACAAACCCTACTTAAGCACTCAATATTTAATTAATTCGTTCATTTGGTGATGATGCATCTGGGATTGCATAAGATCCTTGTGGTGTTGTGATAGGATAAAGGATACCAAAGGAATTTGTGTTAAGAATTTTTTTAAGACAATAGACTGCTTTAATTGAGGACCTTTCATTCAAGCATCTACTTGGGTCTACTTGGATCTTGGGTCTAACTCAATGTCTTTTTGGTGCTTCGTGGAGGGGCGCGATTACTCTTATAAGCTTTAAGATTGTTGGCTTGTTAGTTTGGCGTAATCACATTAGTAGGATGTCACATGACAGAGCATCATCTTGCCTAAATAATTTTTTGATATCAAAGACCCCACTGAGATTACCACCGATTTTTTATGGAAGCCCGACGTTTCTCCATCGTCATTTTGAAAAAACAGTTTGACAGATATGTCAAAATTTGACAACAGAGCCTTGTCTCTACGAGTCGTTTCCAAGATCAAACATTTATTCAATTTTCTAGGCTAAAGTCGTTCGGATGTGAGCCAAGAAAATTGTTAATAAAACGTTTTAGGTGTTCATAGACTGAAGCTGATAACATTTAGCACACAGGGCGCGTTGTACGCAACTTTGAGGAGACAAATGACACTATAATTGGCACAGATCGAATAATCATATGATTATTGCTTTAGACAGCTCGGTATTTGTCTTAAATAGCTAGTGGTCTTTCTGGAAAAAGCTTCATCCTAGTCGAATGGAAGGAATTGTTGGCTGCCTGACAGCGAAATATGGCCATTGTCGCTATTTACCAGTCTTCAGAAGTCATCTTTCTATATTCTTAGCACCGACAATGACGAGCCTCACTCCTTCGTCTTTGTAGCTCACCTGCAACTCTCGTTTTCTTATTCGACGACCTTTCGATTTTTTATGATCGAGGATAGACCGAATATCGGTGCAGATCCGAAGTTTTTTAAAACTATTGTTTACACGTAGCGTTCATTGCCTAGTTAGTCAGCCGCACAGTTCCCTGGAATGTCCTGGGACTCCATAGATAGAAAATGACGTCGTAGTGTAATTAAAGTTGCTTAAAGACAGGCGGCAGACATTCGCTATCCTAGACTTCATTGTAATAGATACAGGGGACCTGAGGGGACCTGAGACCAGGGGACAATTTTATTGGACAACAGATTACTTAATTTGGAAGGCTGTAGTGTAGCAATAGAACTCTGACATGCCTTAAGTTTGTTTCACTCCATCCTTGGTTGTCTCTTAGCATAAGGGTCTCGTTTTAGTTGTTTCCGGTGCACAGTGAATATCTTTTGACATCAAGTCGAGCAGGTTTAAAGGGTTGTTATTGGAAAAGTTCATAACGCATCCGCCAAGACCTGGTCCTTCATGGGATTTCTCAAACATTTGTTATGCTTGTTTTATTAATCAAAGGGCGGAGTGTTTACATGTTTTCTTTTGGACTTAAATTCACTCCACTAAACACAGAATTCTTACAATTTACTGGAAAGTAGAATTCTCTAAGAAAGTTCCTAGAAATTGCAATGAAATACCTGTTTGCTCGACTGCAGGAGTAAACTGCAGACTGAAATGCAAGGATTTTTTTTAATCAAAAGTAGCAATCGTTCAGCGTTCTCCTTTGAGTGTATGTTCAATTCTATATCATACAATCGTTTCTAGTAAAAAAAAAAAAGCTTCAGTGTACCTTTACCAAACTGTTCATCTGTTACACTTTCAAATAAAAGTGTCCTTTTTGTGTGTGCACAATTGGTATGCACATATGTATTTCAATTGAATTGCTTTCTCCTTTTTTCAATTTGTGCAGCGTTTTCCAAAGGAAATCGATTAAAAGTGATTTGCAGTGCAAGTGTGAAAAGCGTCAGGAAATCGAAAGGATATTGCAATCAAAGCTAAAGGAGTGTAGGGTAGCTAAATTTTTTTCTATTTTTAGAAGGGAAACAGTAGAAAGACAGTTTCTTTTTGTTTAAATTTCGAAAGACTCGCTCAAAACAATACTGGAAAGACGATTCGATATTATCCTTAGATTTGGCTGAGATTATATGATTTCTTGCAATGAAATTAATGTTTATGTTAATTCTAAAGGATGACGTTGGTCAAGAGTCACACACTAAGGTCCTAGTCAAAAGAAATATCCCCCGCCTGCATTCATGTGATAAGCGCTTTGACTTCTTCTAAGCAAATCAGTTTGGAAACAATACTTGACCTTCTTCTACACGACCTATTCATTAGAGGTAATGAGAGACTGCACCTAAACGTCAAAGGATGCAAAACTCCTGCGGACACATATCGATTATGGAGTGCTCTAAACAACTATATATTCCAACCTCGAGTGAAAATACCATTCCAAAGTACGACTTGGGAAAGGCGCACTTCAACTTAATTCTGTCCAGAGAAGAATAGGCTCTGACAATGTTATCAGTACGCAAGAAATGGACTGCATCTACTACTACGAATGTAGAGGTAGGGACTGATTCATACTGTGACATACTGAAGGCCAAATAATCATACAGACTCCCGGATCTTTCTAGCAGATTTTCGGCTAAGATGTATGCCATTGAGCAACGATCAAATCCAAGAAGCCACTTATATTGAATTCAGAAATCCATGAAGAGTGTCAAAGAGCAATCAAGACTTGAGGCTCCAGTCGAGCTTCGCCAAGAACCTCTAAACGAAAAGAGAAAGGAAAGTTTATAATGTTTCAGGAAACCGTGGATCCGACGGCCCCAATCCTACGAAGCCTACACAGTTTAAGACACCGCAGCAATTTTTGAGTGTGATATTTATTTGTCTTAATTGGCTGTTCTTTAAGATGGACACCGCAAGCCATTCGTAGAGAAAACTGTTCTCTCTAGTGAAGACTATGACAAAATCAGTCTTCACCTTTTCAGTAGCACAGTTCCGATCGAATCAAGTTACGGAAAAACTTCTTGAGAAATAGGCACAGCTGGGGATTTATGTTGACCATTTTATCAAACACGCCTTCCAAATCTTTATTGCATTCCAAGTGCAGGGACTTTGGTGGCATTAGGCTCTATGAAAAGGCCACGATATTACTGACAACTTCAGTGGAAACAACCGAAACATGTACCGATGTAATGCGATACTCTAAACTCTAAAGCGATGGATTATTCGACACATGAAGCATGTGAACTACGGCAGCTTAAAGCAGTCTGTCTTTAGAGGTAGCCCATAGTAGCCCCATAAAATAACTTGAGTAGGCCATAGGTTGGCAATTGGTTGTAAATTCCAGATTCCTGACACGAAGACGACTTTGACTGCTGAATGAGTTTCTGTCACAGTCCTACTCTTTTTCAGATTAAAAGTAGATTCGGGGAGAGCTTTAGACAGTTCAGGCACTACGACTGTCCTAACAAACCTTTGGCACCATTTGGCTAGTACTTATTTACTTATATGGCGCGGTCTCCGAGGTCCAACTACCTTTCATCCAAAAAGCGTCTCCACTCAGCCCGATCTTTAACTACATCATTTTCCACGCACCCTCTTTTGCCATCTAAGACAAGTTGTTCCATCGAAGTTAAGCTACTTTCTCAGTGAGATAGGAACGAGGTTACGTGCAATGAATTGTCAAGTGTTGACTTCCTAAAGGGGAGAGGTCACTACCCCTCCAAAAAGCTTACAAAGTTTGTTACCAAACTCATTAATATTTCTCTTGCCATTCCAATTAAGATTCGGAAGTGGTTCCCGGAAAACTTGACTTTTTAATTAAATATTTATTTAGGGAAAGTTGCTAACACTCTTGAGGTTGACCTTCACCCATAAAGCAGCTTTTTGCGATTAATTGATTACATGTTTTGCCAAGGTTGAAGAAACCGGTTATAAATACTTCCCGATTTGACCTATAACCGATACTAAACTCATTTGGCAACGTACAGTGTCGCAAGGTAAATGTCCATGGAAAAAGCCTAATTTCCCGTCCCTTCTAACGCACTTTTCCAGTCATCTCCGGAGTTAAGTCAACATTCTCCCCGAACTCATTGTAAGTCAGTAACCACAATAACCTTTACCTAACACCATACCCATCACCCATCATCTACAGTAAAACCTTTTCCAACAAGTCTAACCTTTAACCTTAACTTTAATGTTACAAAACATCAAAGGACTCGAATTCAACCCTCAACAGTACTCAGTATAGTTGCAAAACTTTCGAAACTCCTTCCGAATCTTAACTTTCAAACCTCATTTCGAAGTTCATCCTTTCATCGATAACGTCAGACACAAAGTTACTTTCGCTGATCCCAAAAGGAAGTTGTCTTTATTATTAGGGGAGTAGTCCCCGAAGGATACATTCTTCCTCATCAGTAATTTAAATGCCAGTAGAGGTGGGTTTTCGTTTTTCGATGTATGTAATGTGTTCTGACTAACTGTATGAACTACTGCGTATGTGATAAGCCTACTAGTCACTCTAGGGTATCACCGTGCTTTAAGGATACTCTTTAAGAGGAAAAATTTAACTATTTCCCATGAGTTCCTAATTCGCTCGCCCTTGTACCATTTTGTACTTTCAAGGCAAATGTAACAAAGCGGAAAGCTGGAAAGGTCATTTGGAATTTGATGAAGTGTGTGTACCTTTTCATGGGTCGTTAATAGTTAAACTTTGCAAGGATATCATCGTGTGCGAATTTATTTTTTATTTTTTTTTAAAACACAAGATGTCCCCCCTGAATGAATTGAATTGATTCAAGTGGGCTGATAAAGGTCGTTTAATAAATTAAAAAAATAAAAAAACACGAATCATTTTAATGGCGTCGATTTACACTTGACAGTTTTATGACACGCAACGAGCAACATAACAAATGATATCAGGTCTATGCATCCCGGTGATGTTCAACGAGCTTGCTGAATCATCATATGTTATCATCATGACACTGATGGCAGTGTAATGCATTTAGTTTAATCTCAGAGGATTTACGAGATTATAGGCGTGTTTTTCAACCCTTTTTTCGTAGACTCTGTGTGTGTGTGTTCGCCTGTGCTGAGATGAAAATTCGTAATAAATTTTGTTGTTAGACGAACTTTGTAAAGAGGACTTAGGTGTTGTTTTTCGTTATCTGCTAGTCAGAATACTATGTCACTTGGAGGCGAAGGGATTAGAACATTAAACGACATGACTGTCGATGTCATTAGAATGTATTTCCGAACTTTAAGGAAGGATGGGACTAGCGATGCATTGTAGGCGGACATGCTTAAAACTTTTGCGTACCGAAAAACTCTTACTTAGTTACATGTTTGGCAAAATGATTTTTTTGTTTGTACATTGTTCTCAAAAAGATTTGAACTCAATGCCTCGTTTCGATTGTAGGGTAAGTTTACTCTGTTCCACCCGCTGTCAAATAGCTACGAAAATGAAATCCCCGAGGGTATTCGACCATCAAATCAAGACTAACAGGTTTGCAATGACCAAAGAGTCCAATTACAAAAAGGGAGGAATTGAGAAATAAAAACGAAGTAGCCTAGTGGTTAAGGCCACTCAAACTGTTTACCCACAAATAGCAAACCAAATGGAAGTTATTACCCTTACACATGAGGTGCTGATCGAAATTTTACTACTTGGATGAAATTATCAGCAAAAAGGGTGTCTACCCTTAAAAGCATATTGACTATTGCCTTCATTACCTACAACATACATCATTTCGGTGGAAATACATAGACGACAACTTTGATTGTGCCATCTGCTTAACAGATTGAAGTTAGAATTAAATAGGCAAGTCTGTCACTTTTGGTATATCCTCCTAAACAACATAAATAATCAAAACGAAAACTTTTTGCAAAATAAAGGAGCTCCAACACAACCTTAAGGGTGAAAGGCGAAGAGGAGTACCTCAGAGCCACACTCAGGTCTCTTCAGACCCATAACAAAGAACATTTTTACCAAGCTCATCACCAGTGCCAGAGGAGGGAACACATTTATCTAGATTTTAGGTGGATTTCGAAGAAATACTACCTATTGCAGAGGTCCTCATGACGCAACTTTCAAAAAATTTGAATGTAACTTTTCAAGACCTCTATAGTAAACACCAAAACCATGGTCCGTTCAAATGTTTATATATATATATATATATCTATATATATATATATATATATATATATATGTATATATATGCAATATAACGAAATCTTGTCACCACGATAGGGGCCGCAGTTCTTAACCGAATTGAACGAAACTTGGTACACATGTTGATATGATGAATAGCACGGACGAGTTCGTAGATGGGCGAGATCGGTCGAGAGGGGGGCGTGTCACGCCTATTCATGCAATACAATGAAATCTTGACCGCACGATAGGGCCGCAGTTCTTAACCGAATTGACTGATATTTTGTACACATGTTGATGTGATGAATAGCTCGGCTGAGTTCGTAGATGGGCGTAATCGGTTGGGAGGGGGGCGTGTCACACCCCTTTACATTTTTCAAATTCCGCATTAATAATTGTTGCATTTTCATTTTTAATAGTATAGAAGTGGTAATAGTAAAATAATATTTTTGGAAAAAAATTCCCGCCATTTTGAATCCGCCATCTTGAAATTCTTTAAAATTGCTCCGATTTCGTTGAAATTGAAAATGTATACTCGTTTATGGGTACTTGTTATAATTTCGCCATTTTGGATTACTTTAATATTACTTCAAAGTTGCATACAAAGGAAATCCACCTATCTCTTGCGGCTGGTGCCGGAAAGTCTTTTTTTTTTTTTAAGAGGAAATTTCCAAATCTCAGGAGCACTCAAACTCGTTTCATTCCATTGTTCAGAAACCCCTTTTTAGTGTGTGGTTTGAGAAACTATGATTTTGTTCGTTTTTCTTTTTATTTTCGGTAGCTGTTGCTGTTCCCCAACCGGCATGACTCGAACCTCCACAGGCCGGGTCACAAGCGAACATATTATCCACTGCGACATCGCTATCACCCTTTATTTAGGTAGAACTGTTGAACCCCTTTCATCAACGTTTCTCTATAATTCCTGATCACTGTCTGTTACTACAGATCGAATGCTTAGCTCATGATTTGTAGCGACTTTGCTTGTGTGGCTCCGGATTGCAATGCTGTTTGATGATAGCAGTATATTCCTGACAGGCAACAGTCTATAAAGCCTGGCTATAAGTAAATATGTATATAAATCTCCATTAGAACATACTGCATAGCTTTAACTCAGCACCAGCTTAGTTCTTGGTAAATTGCAAAGTGGAAGCAGTTCCTAGCATTGCTCATCTCTTAATTGGCAGCAGTGTTTAGCTCTTGCCTGACAGTGGCATGACAATATGATTATAGACATCATTCAACTAATATAAAGTTCCAGAGTACGAGTGTATGGCCCTCTCTAAATAAAACTCTAGCCTAGCTGCGATCCTTTAATTCCTTACAGATAAGCTTGATGAAGTTTGCTATAGACTCGATGTCGCCTAGGTAGTAACAGCACCGATTTTCCCATTAACTGAGGGAAGTTAACGTTTCACATTCATACACTTGAAGACTGGACTAGACTTGATGAAGATTTTCTTCTGGATAATGGATGTATTGTCTTGTATGCGAAGCTGTGTACACAAGGTCATCTGCATATACTCGGCTCACATGCAACTAATACCAAACTTCCTTAACATCAAGATGGATAGGTTTTACCCAAAGCCTATGTGCCTCGTTATTTTTTTGCCCTTCGTTTCATGTTTGACAAAGTATACCGCGAGGACTCCTCCAGAGTCAAGTGGAAATATCTCGGTCCCTCTTATATTCTAATCAACTGGTCATTTTATATAGGCGGAGTTTCTGAGAATATGAGTCAATACTCGTACAGGGTGGGCCAATCTACAAAAAAGCAAAATCAAAATGGAAGCAGTATTCCACTCTAAAAATATCGCTTTATGCGTCTTCTCTGACGTTGAAGATGCCTTCGTTAATGCTAAATATAGCATCCGATCAAAAGGTAGATCGAAGCGATGTGTGAAAGCCGGATAATCACATCTCCCCAGGAAGTTGGGTTGTCCCACCTCTCCTAAGGTCACTCGTTTAGAAGGCAACATGTGCGAACTCCTGCAGAGAGCAAACATTTCTTGCTCATGTGTTGGGAAATGTCTCTCAATTCACCTCAGCAAAGTAGTTGCTGCTTTTGCTTAGGCTTCACACAAGAAGGAACGAACTTTTTATTTAGGTTCTATTCCCCACATCAAAAACAAACTTCCTTGGGCATGTCTGGCAAAACCTTGAATCTGAATCTTAAAGTTACTATGGTTAAGATTCGGAACTCTGATATTTAGGTCAGTACTGGCGATCAGCAGCGGAACCCCAAAGGTACAATTTGGTATAAGAATGCTTAATGCGTCCTGCATGGACCAAACCACAAAATCTCGAAACCAAATGAGCGGTAGCTTTTGTAGTTACCAGCTTAACAAGCCTTCGGTTCCCATGGCATAATGTCCGGGAACAGTTGCTTTGAGCAAATTCATTAAACATGAGCTTATTTGTTAGCTCAATATATTGAAAATAAGTGAATTAAATGCAAAACAGTAAAAATGTTAACTGTTGCGTGATAGAAAAGGTACCAAAGACTTAGCCTTCTCAATCCGTAAGCCTATGTAAATGTGATAAAAATTCCACTGTTCAATTTTGCTAAGATTTACTTCCATCACAATGGATCGAATGAAAGCTATGTATTTACCTATGGCACATGTCCTACCTGTACCCCCTGTTCAATCACATTACACGTGCAACCTTAAATCCGTTTTTAAAGACACTAAACTTCGCCACAAAACCTGTAATCAAAACAACAATGATACTAAGCAAAGTTTTAATAAAATATTTTATTAGTCCTCGTGTCATTACCTTCGTCCTATTGGCGTCTAAGGAAAAATTAATTTTCAATTAAGTTCTCCTAAATAATCAATTGACAGTCGACATCCTTTGAGGGACAAAACAAAAAAGGTTTTATTGGTCACTTTATGGCTACATGGGGCATCCTTTTTCTATATTCTACCACGAAATCAATTTCAGATAGGTATTTGCCAGATGGGTTTGCTGTCCTCTTATTGTCCCGAATTGAATGGGAAATTTGCAGGATATCCTGTGGTATATGGCCACAGACTGTCGTGTGGAAATTACCCAAGGATATTGTTTTTTAATTACATACAATATGAAATCACATAGAAATAATAAAACGCAGTAATCCTTAATTCGTTTAATATGTTCCCTTTGGTGCAAAAAAAAGGGACTCAAATTTTGCAAGCCTACGTTATGGAGTGTGTTGTAAGAGGATGATTTGCGAAACTTTTCTATGTACCTTTTGGGTCTTTAATTCTAATTAACTGGAGATAAGAAGGATAATGAAAGGTTTCTGTTTTCTTTTTTCTTTTTTTTTTTCTTTTTTGCAATGTTTAAGCCATGCCATATATTTTGAGAGATTGTGAATGAAAGAACTTAAGGGAATAATAACATTTAACACTTATATTAGTCGGAGATGTACAACGGATACAAAGGATATAACTTTAGCTTACGCTAAGATATTATTTTATCTTTCTAACTGGCAAGGCGTCTTAATTTATTTCACGGACAAAAGTATTATTGTCCATAAGGATGTTTGGTGCCTTGCAGGGTAGTCATTATTTTGGATAAGGAAAGAAAAAAGTTGACTCATGTCAAAGTAATTGCATCCTTGACCTTTGCAGGATGTACAACCGTCCAACTCGTGTATGAAGAACAAGCAAATTACCATTTTCTTGTACCTATTTTGGGGATTTTTCTTTTTTCCACATAAAACCGAAATGAAAAAAAAAAACAAAAACAAATAACACTCGATGACAGCTTGAAGGATGACTTCTCAGTTGGGTGGCTTCGAAGAAAAAAATGGTTTTCACATCCAAAAATAGGGAAGGAAAAACCAGAGCTCTTCACAATTCTCTTGTGTGAGGGATAACTCGATCCTTACCCAACTGCCTTCAGGTTCATACACTCAGTTGTTTACGTATAAACTTTCTCGAGTAGATGGTGATGAAGAAAAAAATATGAAATCCCACACACTCCCAAAGGTATAACTTCTAAAATAGGCTTTATATTCAAAGTTGGTAGTGGTTAAGGATATTTTTGTGATATATTTTGCTTTATCTGTTGAATTTTCTTTGGCTTATAGTACTTGTATAGACCTTGAGAACAATCCCATAAATCAGAATCTGACGCGGTTAAATCCGGTGCTCTCTACTCTTCCGATTAATACCGTCATGTTATCGAGATACTTTTCCCTGGAAGATTTCTTGTGGAATTGTAGCAAACTTTGAATGATTGATAGTACTAGTTCCTAGAACTGGTAAAAACCCATTCGTCAATTCTGGAGTGGAAATATGTCAGTAGAGCTCCTATTTCGGGATCCGCAAAAATATTTACAGATCTACCGAAATATAACTCTTCCTTGTGAAGGTCGCATATTTTTATTTTGGGTTCTTCCAGTAAAATTTGAAAATCATCGTCAGTCAACTCGGACGTCAAATGAATTTTTTCAGGGAAAGGAAATTAATACTACGTTCTTGATTTCAGCTCTGGGTCATCGTTAAGACTTCGCAAGCTCAACATACAGCATTACAGCAGATCAAAATGGCAGCCATGAATGATTACAATTTGACCTAGGCTGTACCGGAGTAAGAACATCCAATTTTCAGACAGTGTTGATGCAACATCCTGTAACATGTACCGAAATCATCTTCCTAGCATGTGTTTGAATTAATATATCGGTCTTACTTACTTACTTAAGGTAACGCTATCTTCCGGGCCTCAACCAGCAAGGGTCTTCAGCCAGCTCGATCTTTAGCTGGCTGCCTCTAGGTTTTCACCCCAAGTTGATTGAGGTCCAGGCCGGAGCAGTGAGTTTCATCCCTTTACCTGACCCAGCTACTTCAGTCTTTGAACCTTCCTTTTTCTAGCTAAGTCGATGTTGCTGTACAGCCCGTATTTCTGCAGACTCTAAAATGATGACGATGAATCGATCCCCGCTGTCAGGCAGAATGAACCATTCAACCTGGACGATGCAGATCAACAATTCTGTCCATCCAACTTGAACGCTTAATTCCAACAAAGCTGCTGGAGCTGACGACCTAGCTGCCGAGCGGTTCAAAGCGGCAGGCGATAACTTGGTAAGAAGCATGCACCAACTCATTTGTAGAGTATGGTCGAATGAAAGTATAACCGATGAATGGAACCCAGACCGATCCTCAAGAAAGAAGACCCTCTGAACTGCGCCACCTGCAGAGGCATCAGTCTCCTTACAAGATATTTTCTGCCATGTTGAGTGAACCTATTCGATCCATATCAGTATAGCTTTAGGCCAGAAAAGTCCACCATAAACCAGATTTTTACACTACAGCAGATCTTGAAAAGAACTCAGGAGCTTTAAATCGATACCCACCACCGCTTCATCGACTTTAAGGGCGCGTACAACAGCCTTTATAGAGACGAGCTATACAGAGCAATGTCTAGTTTGAGCACCCCTGCTAAACTCGTTCGAATGCCAATGGAGAATGCACACTGCTCTATCAAGGTCGGTAAAGACCTTACCGAGATCTTTGGTGTCAAAAAAAGGATTTAGACAAGGCGATAGGCTGCGATGCGACATATTTAACATCGCTCTTGAAAGAATTGTACAAAGCTCATGCGTCAACACCAAAGGAACAATCTTTTAAAAGTCTTTCTCGCCTACGCCGACGATATTGACGTAAATCGGTCAGCCTTCCATTTTACTCCGATGCTCGGTGTGATGAATGCTGTCGTATGCGGCTTTGAAGTCGATAAAGAGTTGAAACTCGTTGGTCTTTTCCAGGATGCGCTGCAGTGTGAAGATTTGGTCTAACGTAACGTCAATTTTCCATACTGGTATGTGCCGATGAGTGGTGGGGCAAAAGGGCTTTAATCGTTCACATAGAATGAACACTTAATAAGGTCTAGTACATTAAGCAGGGATATGCCTCGGTGGCTCTTTCAAGACATAGGACCGCTTTTCTTGAAGAGCGGGCAGATAAAGTTTTTCAACTTTACAAATTATCTGGTGCATGTTCCTTACCAAAATATCGCCGCCAGCCTTAAGAAACTCTGATGGTAATCCATGCGAAACCATGACCTTTTGGCTTGTCAGCCTTTTAATAGCTATCCCGACTTGGGTTGGGTGGAAGAACTACAACAGAAGTTGCCTTTATGCCAATATTCATCAGTAATCAGAGTTATTCGTATCCGATACTTTCACGTAATAGTTTTCTATTTCTTGCTCATTGTTTCTACATTTACGACGGAGCTAGAAAAGTTCGTAGAATAATTAGCCCTCACACTTGCCTGAAAATGATTTGAAAGAAAGTACCATACCGTGCACGAAATCAGCATTTATTTCTCCTTGTCACCCTCTCTCATTTGACAGCTGTCAACTTCGGATTGCAATCTCACTATGTAAGTTAATTTATTTGTTCATTAAGCACAGGAAATCACGGCGACTTTTATGTCGCCTTCGAAATACTTCTGACAAACCTTAAGTTTGCGGAAATGTTTTCCAACTTTCCTAATGTTTTGATGTTGATTAAGTTTTCCCCTCAAATATTTGACCTTTCCAGTGATTGATTATATATTGCTCTCAAAAAGTTTTCCTCTGATTCATTTGAAACGGAATAAACTATATGAATACTGTCTTCCTGTCTATTGTGATGATTCCAAGTTCAATGAACCAATGTACACATACAAACACTGGTGGCAAGTGGAAAAGGAACATCAATAGATTTTTTCCAACAACCGGAAGATGAAACTTCATTTCCTTTTATCTTTTTTTGTTTTCTCAGTAAAGGAAGTACTTGCAGTCTTTCGATGAATCTATTTCACTTAGCAAAGTTTTTTGATTTTTTTTTTAAATTACGACAAACTTTGTTCATATGTTTCTTTTAAATTTTCTTATAATCACGAAAGCGGAACATAAACAAACATAATTTTACCAGAAACATTATTCCTTTGCATTTTACTTCTTTTTTTTACATAATAAACGCAAAGTTATAACTCATACTATGTTCACACCGTATTCGCATGGTTGTACGAATTCATCAAAAAGGTTTTAAATTCTATTTAAGGACATTATTATTCCTCTTATATCCTCTCTTCGGCTTGGGGTTTTGAGACGTTCTCCCTAAAGCATACATCAACTCCAATAACTTCATAATTGTAAATTATCTTCTACACAACACATGCGGACGTGCAAAAGGAGCAAAACACAAATAGAAAGCAATTTAATGGCATCGAGACAAGTTTGTGGAGTACCCTATTTTAGGTAGAAGTGATTGCTTTGGTTGTCTTGTCGGAAAACTTATTAGTACTTGTCCGCCGTTTTGAAAGACCCATAGGTCACGTGCTTAAGCTTCGAAAGTGGGTGTTGAAGACGATGCCCGAGTTGGGCACATGATTTTTTCTGCTTCATTCTAATAAGGACGACATCCTGATGCTACCCTTCGTTGATCGTAGGTAGAGCCACGGAGGCGACTTTGGTGCAGGTGAAGGGGACAGTGGTACACTTATGGTTGTTCGGCTCAACTTGTCAGCCGGGGGTAGTTCTTGTCAATCCCACCTTGCACCACCTGCTCAGCATACAAAATCTCGTGGCAATTGAGGAAGCTACTAGAAGAAAGAGATATCAGAGGGGCAAAGAAAGAAGGAAATTGTCCAAGGACCTGTGCCAATACCCAGGAGAATAACTGGAAAATTAATCGAAACTAAATTTACACTTAGAGCTTAGAACTCAAACTAGACCTAAGCCATCTTTAAACTGAAATTAAGGTTAGCCAGGTCACCCTTCCCACGTTATCTCCCATGGCCGATAGTGCAGGAGATGGCCCTTCCAATCAGAGCTCTTCTTGTGACGTAGTGAAAAGTTAGTCATCATGTTTTAGTCTGTAATCGTAGACATGTCATGTCCCCTTCACAAAAGGACAAAACGGCAGAACATCACATGGTATAGCCAACATTTTGAGGTTAAAATGGCCAAAAGCGGTTGTTATGAGAGATGCAAGAAAGTGAACTAAGTATGTGAACACGATAGCTTCTCAAGTCAAACTTGTGGTTTATAAATTCTCCAAAGAGCTGACGGGTTATCAAACCCCCAAAAGCCTCAACCAACCAATCACTTCCACTGTCACAATCCTTCACCAGCTGCCTCCGATTACATACTCCAAGTTGTTTGGGATCCCCTTCCGCTTGCGTGAGAAGTCTGAAAAGTTGAAGACTCCGAGCTGAAACAATGGATTCATTCACTCTTGAAGCAAAAAGGTGATGGGGCTCTAAATATCGGGTATGCTTCCATTCGACAGACAAGTGGGTACGTAACTCTTTTCAAGAGTCTGCCTTATATAGTAGTTTACATCTTAAACCTCGATATAACTTCCTCGATTTCAATACAGTCAGAGTGTTGAGGAAGTTTGTTTGATAGTGGTTTCTGTTAAGCTGATTCCAAAGGCGTGTCTGCTCAGATTGGTCTGCCCTCAGTCTCACCATCAATTTTTATTACCCTTTCCTGGAGATTCGAGTTATTTACAAGAATCACTGATTGTATCGGCTTGCTGGAGTAGTTAAAGTGGTATCCAAGGTAAAGACGCATTGCTTTCAGCACAAAGACTGAGGTGCGACTCTCTTTAATCAAGTCTGACTGAGTGTCAAAGTCAAAGTATGACCTGTAAGCTGCCGTCGTTCATAACCAGATGTTGCCTGATTGCATACCAGTGGATGAGTGAGTCGGCCTATATAGACCTAGCATAGAATAAAAATATGCATGTACACATCAAGTAAGGACATCAAAAGCAAGCAAATTCACGAGTAGCATTTATAGCTGAACACACAAATGTACGCAATCATAATTCAATGGTTTTTCTGTGTTCTAAAGCGGGAACCAAAAATTAATACACCCTATGGGAGAGAGTGTAAACATAAAACGTAATTTTGTTGCCAAATTAAATCACAGGAAGTAGGAAAGAAGAAAAAAAAATCCCCCAACCTCCACCCATCTACGCATCCTGCGTGCCTCAAGTCTTTCGCTATGCGTGCAAAAATGAACAACCCAAACCGAACAGAAAACAAAAGTAAACACATGATAAAAATTATGTTATGCTCTTTTCCCGAACGGGAATGGGAGTTGGGGTGCCGGAAGATGCCTCTACCACGGAAAAAGGAGATTTATTTCCTCGGAAGGAGAATGTTGTTTTAGGCATGGTAATAGGAAGGTATGTCGAAATCACTGAAAGGTAAATGTTCGCTTTGGTCTTTCACCTATCCCCTGCGGTCCTTTTTGGTCTCAAACCTATTAAAATGTAGATGGTATATTCGTAAGGAATTGTTTAATTTTATTTTATTTTGTGTGTGTGCTGAAATGTATGTATTTGCTTGGTTGAAGATCCTTAAAGCATATTTCGTTGAATTGGATGTTAATGGAGTAGAATTGTTGCGGAGATTTATTGTACTTATCAAAATGTACCTATGAGACAAAATTTATAAATATAAATTTGTACTTAATGGGAAGTGTACATGTAATGGAAATTTAATACTAACTGTTAACGGTATGATGTTTTACTTGTATATCCTATTCCTTCGGGGACATTAACTTGCCACATGAAGATTCTCTCGAAATCATCTTTATAAAACAGAAAAACCTTGAAAAGTCTTCTGGTGACGCAAACACGTCAAAGATGTTAGATGTGTTGAAGATTATTATCCTTAACACGTGTTGAGACATGCGTTGTCTTTATCACCTCGTTGTAGTACCAACAGTCAGGCATGGAATATGTATACATAACGAGTGGTTTTTTACAACGTTAACAAAGAACCCTTGTAAAAGGTTTTTCAATAAGGACATGACATTTTTGTCTTTTAATAGAACACAAAATAATTGAGACATCAGGCTGAAATTTATTCCGGATATATAGCTGACATGTTAGATTTAAGAATGGAATTCGACCTCGTTCATATGGCAGCAATTATTCTTTAGAGCCAATTTTCCATTACTCCTCCACACATATCGGAAGGAACGTTGACATTTCACGTTCGATATTGTTCCTGAGCTCCTCTTACGTTATTGGCTTGTTGGCATAAACCAACGACTTAACGTTACCCCATAAAAAGTAATCCAATGGCGTTAAATAGCATGAACCAATGGCCACCTAGTCGACCGGACCATTTAACGAGATTACACGATTATTGAACTTCCTCATTAATACGGTGGAAATAATGGTAATCAAAGAAGTCTTATCTTGGCTGAAGAAAAACGTGATATCTTCCACAGAAATACGTATCTTTTCAGACAGTCAAGCAGCGATCAGGTCCCTGGTATCAGTCTCTTCAAATTCGTTTGTAGCTCTAGATTGCCGATCATCTTTTATAGAGATGGCGGAGCAGTTGTGTGCCACGGCATAGAGATATAGGCTGATGAGCTCGCGAGATATGGAACAACCGTACCCGTGCTCACAGAAAGAGACACTCTGGGAATATCGATCGTTACATGTAAACTAAAACTCAAGCTGGATGCTCGAGAGAACAAATTCTAGGGGGTATAATGTGTCTGGCGTCCGAGCAGATTTAGCGACAGCTGGATCCGAAACGCTCTAAGAATTTAATTTCTCTCAACAGATCGCATATCAGATCCGTAATAGGTGTCATCACGGGATATTGTCTAATAGGCTAGCATGCAACAAGGCTTGGCGACCATTCCAACGATTTCTGCAGAAGCTGCATGGACGAAAATGAGGAGGAAACGATTCCCAACCTTCTTTGTAACTGCCCTGCTCTCTCCCGTAAAAGAAGACTCCATTTAGGGGAATTCTACTTTAACGACTTAGGCGATCGGATAAACACAGATATCAGAAACCTCCTTCGCTTCATACAAGCTCCAATTGGTTTAACAAGAAGGTATGGAGATCTCTTCAGATCCATGTGGTATCACAATGGACCTATCACTGGTCTAAGTCTGCTGGCAATAGCTGGCAGCTACTTCAACCTAACCTAACCTATCACTGATGTCAAGTCCATCTTATTCTGGTGACAAATAGTCTTCCAACATGGCACGATATCGTAACCTTGATGATCATTTTCATCGACGAAAAAATACGGTCCAATCACATCTCCGGCATGGAGTCCATACCAAACGGTCACCTTTTGTGGATGCAATGGAGTCTCTTGAAGCATATGGGGGTTTATTGCTGTCCAATAGCAGATATTTTGCTTACTGACAAATCCATTGAGCTAAAAATGAGCTTCATCGCTGAAGAGGATTTTTCGATGAAATTCAGGATTTTCTTCAAACTTTTGCAAATCCCAATCGGAGAAGTTTCGGCACTTCAAGTGATCAAGAGGCGTCTGTTCTTGAGTTAATTTGATCTTGTTAGGGTGTAAGCCATGATCTTTATGCAAAATTCGCCACAATGTGGACTGAGAGATTCCCAATTTCTGTGAACGGCGTGGAATCGACTAATTCGGGTCATTTTGAACAGAAGCTCTTACGGCTGTTATATTTTCGGTACTTTAACCGGTGCGCTGTCTCACTGGCACAGGAGCATTCAATAGTGAATACGTTGACTCGAATTTATCCACTATAGCACGCACAGAATTTCGGAAGTAATTTTTAATAATTTCCAAACGTTGCTTGTTCCTTAACTTCACCATGATGAAAATGAAAACCTTAACGGACGTACGTTTTGACATTGACAGATCATAAAAAAAGTTTAAGGGTGCATTTGTAATAAATCAAAAAGTTGTTATGTCCATATTGAAAAACCCTTTATTAGCCGCGGCATATGCAACACTCGCGACGTAACAAGATGTATGATGAATTTAACTTCAACATTGGGGAAAAAAATACTAGAACACATTAGTAGAAACACTCAAAAATACAGCTTGCATATCAGAAGATTTAGAAACGGACCAGCATATGTATAACAAAAAGTTTTCATACCTCTAAATCTCCAAGGCAACTGATCAACCCACCGGCACGCAAATTGGTGAACGTGACTTCAATAAAAAATGCTGGATGTTGAACCCTTGTTGTGAACCTTAAACAAAGCCATATCTTGGAGCTTTTAGGTCTGAGAAGCATCTAAGGACTACCATGGCAAAGTACTGTCAATAAATTTATTTGTCTGGTTTCTCTAGAAAGTGTTGAAGACAGCTAATCAGTCAGCCATCCTCCAGATAAAACCCTTCAAATGAAATAGTTGGTTTAAGCGTAAGCAAAACTACAAGGTCTAGAACTTTGGAGGTTCAGCATCATCTGTCGCACTCATGGCCATAAAGAAGAAAATCAACTGATCAGCAGCAACTAGTCAGATTCAAATCTTCACTTAACGCCACTCAGCCAAATCCTTTAGAAAAATATTCCAGCCATCAGCTCCGACAATGCCAACAGCTTGCTGCCAGAATTTTCTATTTTCGTTGTGTCATTTCTGAGGTCTACATACCGATGCCCACTTCGTCAAGAAGGCTTTAACATTAAACTCCTCAAGTTGTACTTATCTACCTACATATACACATGTATGAGTGCCCAACAACACAAAAAGTGTTTTAAAAAGAACTTAATTCCCGGAAATTTTTATATAAAAAGCAAAAGTCCCACTTAAGGATCGATCACATAGGGAAGGAAATAATTTTCAATTCTTCAGCGTCATGGCATCAGGATTCCCATTCGAATTCAAACTTAAATTCCTCGGTACTACAAATTTGATGAACCAATCTAGGAGTGGGCATTTTCCTAATATTTATTGCTTCTTATATTCAACTTCAATGTATTTCCTTATATTTTTTGTGTATCCTCGAAGCTTTTTCCCCTACAGGATGTAGATGTTATAAAATTAAATTGTTCCTACGTGCTTTGCATGAAAAACGATTTTCTAAACCATGTTCAAAACGAAAAAAAAGGTATGCAATACAAAAATACCTTCAAGACAGAGTCCTTTCTAGATCCCTTCCAATTACACGCATAATAAATTCCATGCTTCGCCTGCACCCAACAACAAACACCATCAAAAGAACTTCGAGTCCATGACAAGTCCTCAATCATGTCACATTCTCCTTGTTTATGCCTTCTGACTGAATCAATCATTTTTGTTGATCCCGATATTAAGTTTCACCAAAATAATACTTTTAACGCCTCCAGCGGGAATATTTGTCAAAAGAAAATAAATTTTGTTTACACACAAAAAAAAAAGGTTTAGCAACTCAACTAACATGTCGGTAATCCTTATGATTCATGTCCTTCGGGTTCCGGTATCCAATACATACAAGCCTGATAAATTTGAATTTAAATAAAAATCTCTGTCAATGAAAAGTCTTACAAAATATATGAATATTAATCGAACCGCTGCCGTCGCGCCGCCCCCAGTGACACGTGGCTGGCTAATGCAATGCGAAAAGGACATGTTCTTCAGTGCATATTCCTTAATTAGTTTCAAATATTTGAAATTAGTTAATTACTATGCAGAAACTCATTTCATTATGCAGGACTTACCTATGAAAAAGAAAAGTCGATGGCAACCTTTTTATGGATAAAATGTAAAAGCTTATTGACAAGTCAATGGCAAGTGGACCTAGTTGAAGGATCTTTGTTGGGTTCATTAAAATTATAATTACGTAAGCTTCGGCCTTTTGAGAGTTTTATTAACGCACCACGAAGCGCCCTTTTCTATTAAAATCCGATAAGGACTTTTGCTTTCTTTGCTAAGGATATTGAATAGGCGAAAGTACTTATTCTTAAGTTATGACGACTCATTATAGCTAATTAAACCAATTAATATTGATTTGGCATCATGAATGAGGTTATTCCCGCTGATTGCTGATGGCAACTTAGGTCAGTATAGGTTTGTTTATGTCTTCTTGCTCCATGATTAAAAATTCTAATAGGTGATGGATCAATTAAGGACACTTAACCATCTTCAATGATGACTTCCTGATAGCTAACACAGCGGCAGCAGGTGTCTTGTCGGACGATCTCAGCGTAGAGATGAAAACCTCACTATACCAAGCCGAGATGTTGACTGTGAACTATCTGAACTCTCCTCGAAAGTCCGGAGAGACTTACTGGACAACCAAACAGGGATAAGGAGAGCATGAAGCAAAATGGCTTGAACCGGGCTTGGGTTGTGGTTGTGGTCGCGAATTTATCGAATGGATCGAAGGGGTAAACAAATTGGCGAAGCAAGAGGGTAGCTCTGGGATTCTGGGATTCGATAAATAGGTGGGAAAGTGTAGTAAAATGCAGGCAAAACAAAATGGCGACAAAAATTACCATCAAAATGTCTCCAAGATAAAAAGCTAGTATTCCCTAGGAAGTTCATAATGATCATGAGTTATGCAGGATACCCCACCGTAGAAGAATGCTTCTAAGTACAAACGAATTATACAGAGGCTGCGGTAATACAGACGCGGAAGAGAATACAACCCACTTCCTATGCGAATGTCCCAGCCTATATAGAACAAGGAAGACGGCCCTCGGTGAATACCACTTCAACGACCCGGGCGAGCTGTCCATCAAACCACCAAAAGCCATTCTAAAATTCGCGACGAATTCGGGATGGTTCAGGGAGGCCGAACATTCGTAACTGCACTCATCCAGACCCTTCCACTCTTTCTTGTCTTTTCAGAATGGACATTCCACGTCAGAGGAACACAATGGATCCATTAGAGATCCGAATGATGCATCCACTTCTTTAACCTACCTACCTACCTACCTATGCAGGATAAGTGACGGCTACTTTTTATGTAACCCCCGTAGCTGAGAATCCAATTTTCACGTAACAGAAAACGCATATTTAAACCATTTTTGCTCAAGATGTTCATGGGTGAACCTGTGCCATCGTTGTTGCTTCAATCTGTCAATTCTTTCAAAATGCATGCAGTTCCAGTTTAATCCTGCACGAGCTTCTGTCAATGTTACCAAAAAATATCCTTAAAGTACACACTTCCGTTCATATTGCCAAATGAATTTAATTAAATCCCGTTCATTATAATTTATTTCCACCGTGGTTAGGTCGAGACCACCTATGATCATAGAAACAATCGTTTTGGATGCTTGGCGTTATATCGTTGTTTAACAAAACCACAAAGCCTACTTACACAACCACACACCGCAAAACCATCCTTTTTCAGTGGAAAACAACATAAATCACCTTTGAGTGTCCGTTAAAGTTTAATAAAATTACATCAAGTATCGTAGATCCTTTATTCATAGTCACGGTTCGATGCGGGAGCAAAAAAACAAAAAACCAAATCCCATTTAATGTGGCCTTCGTATCCAACGCCAAGGCTTTGAGAGTTTGCATTAATGTGTGCATTTCATCGACTTTAAATTTATATACTTCGAACTCTTGTGTGTGTGTGTGTATGTGACACTTTATCCTTTCATTGTCGAAGCAAACATCGTATCCATGAGACACCACAGTTTGTAGAAATTGACGTCAGGATTTATGAGCATGACAGTATGAGTATATGTACTCATAGTCCTTTTTGTTTTTATTTCTTTTGTCACTTTTTTTTTTTTTTTCGTAGCGCCTCAGGTTATAAAGGATTTGTTCAGGATTTAAATGGCACGAGTATGATAAATTGTTTGGTTTACTATGGCCAATAGATATACATACCTCTGTGTGTGTAGAAAAAGAACACAAATTTGAAAGGATGGGTTCGATGGTTCGTAAAACGTCAACGAATTGTCTTTTCGTGTGTGCACAGCATGACGATCTTGAGCTTATTATAACAGGAAGATATGTAGTTCCTACGGGCAACTTTGAACGAAAAAAAAAGAAAAGAAAAATCAGCACCCAAGGATAAGGGAGAGGAATTGAATGAATAGCATTGTCCTTACACCAGATGCCAATGTCCACAGCTTAGGGGCACAAATTCCTTACAACAAATTTTATGGACAATTTAGTTGGAAATGTGTTGAAGGATCCTTCGAATGAGATAGTTTTCAATTTTTTTTTTGCTTTCATCTACAAATTGGAAGAAAGGACTATGTACTTGGAAAAGAAATGGTTTGGGTACTATATACATATATGTGATTGATATTGATATGCGAGTCGATTTGATGTAGATAGGAATTTGGAATTATACCGATTTGTGAGGGAATGTGAGTGTGTTAATGCGGAAGTTGGACTTCCGGTTTCAAAATTTATGAGTTTTAGACATTTGAGTCCAATCATCAAAGCAACAAAACCCATAACTAGACCCAAAATTTTGCTTAAAAATTTAAGATATTTTCAATACTTTCAAGAAACTATTGACGAAGGGTGGGGCGAAGCATAATCGTACGATGTTTTGTTTCATTCGATAAGAAGAATCGAGAGTCGCAAAAAACCACAATTTGTTAACTTTCAAGCTGAAATAATTTAAACATGAAATGATACTTCATTCCGAACCAAGAGCTATAGAATAAAGTTCATGATTTGGACTCTTCGAAAAGAATGTCGCCTAACCACTAGACTTATGCTGACTCGGCGACCGTTTTCTTTTAATCGGGAATGAGTTTTTAGTCCCAATGATCTTGGGACCGCAATGATAATGCTAAACAGAAGCACCATCCGCCTCACCGCAAGCATTTGTACGCAGGGAGCACACTGAGAGAAGACAATAATTCGGCAGGACTTCGGTGGCTTTCAGTTTGTATTGTCTGTAGTTTACAGAGTCGTGACATCTATGGCTACATTTACAAGAAATTTAACTGTCGATAGAAGGTCTGAACATGGATGCAAGTGAACCTACTTCAGATTAGCTCTTCTGGATCCTGTCGTCTAGCATGTTATTTGTAGATCTCATTCCCCGTGATAACATTGCAAACTGAGATCCTAATAAGAATTGGCAAACTTAGTTCAGCCCTTGCATTTTATTACTAGTTAAAAGGTCTAAGATGGCTGCTGATACAACCGTATATACTCTAGGATAGCATTGGTATGGGTTTATATATGCATAGGTATATGCTCAATAAATACTAAGGTCTGATGAAAGTTCTAGTCACTGCCCGCTCTAAAAACAGAAGTGGAAGAAACAAAGCTCTGGTATAATTGTATTAGAAGACATCCTTACACAGTTTTACTAAAAATTTCCACCATATAAACAGCCTTCTTCTTACTGATCGTCTTGGTGCGGCGAGAAGGCTTAAGACTCAAGGATTCCAAAAGACACAAGTTATTGGAAATTCTGCTCGAAGAAAGATATTTTCGTCCTAGTGTCCCCAACCACTTCCTGATTTCTCGGACGTAGCCGCAGAAGTTCTAAAAACACAAGCTTCCAAAAACTTTTACAACTCTCTCTTTACAAGGTTCGGTATCCTGAGATGAAGCACAAGTGTCGGTGAAGTGATAAAAGTCAAAAGTTGTAAAAAAACAAGAAATGAACCGTCCAATGCCAGCCGATAGAAGTGGGACTAGAAAAACCGAAAACATTATTCAGGGTCCGAAACCGACAAGCTTTGGTTGGCCTCTTACTTAGAATCAGCAGAAAGGGAAAAGAAATAGAGTTGCCATCGCGGGGTCCTAAAAGATTGTGATAGTAAAACATACAAGGCAACACTTCTTCGGCAGCGACGACGAAAAGAAATACGTGAACTAAAGCTCAGCAGTCACTTCGACTTAAAACTACCACCCCTTTTCTTAAGTCAAACTGGAACTTCTACGACTGAAAGTGTGTTCTTTAGACCCAAAGTCCGAATGAAGCAGGTGCTGCAACATCTAAGAGAACCCAGAACAACTAATATGTGCCATAAGACTATTGCAAGTGATAAAGATGGAGACCATCAAGCACTTTCTATGTAACTGCCTTAACCTCTAATTACGTAGTATTAGTCATTTTGGGGGCACACTGTTCGGAGTACTGGCAAAAATTGGGCAAATCCCAATTATGGTCCAAGGCTTTCTGGGCAATAATAATGAACCAACATGTCCCCTTGTAAGCACCCTTAAGGTGTATATTCTCTAAGCTAACAAGTGATAAAAACCGTAAACGGAATTCGATTGACTCAGAGAAGTACAAACAACGAACGGAATCCAAAATATTTATTTATACACTTATTCAAATCAACCTTCAACATTCCAAGGTTGTGACTGCTACGTTTGAGCTCTTGAGAGTGGTAAACAGGAATTTAATTAGATTTCATTACACCCATTGATCCACATCATGTTGCGCATCATAACAAAAGTCAGGATCTCTCTATGCTATCCAGATAAATTTGAACGACACTAGAGGACAGTAGGAGTGTATGCTGCCTAGAGAAATTTCTTGATTAGGAATGAAATCCACTCCATTTCTCTTCTAGATTAACATGTTCAATTAAATCCCTAAGTATTCTTTTCGCCCATGCATTGACCTTGACTTATCTCACTGACCTTTTCGACTTACCATGGTATCAGTAAAGGTTGTTTGCTTAATGTAATAACTCTTTACATAAGTTGTACTCTGATCCTCGTTTTGGCAAGGAGACACCCCTGAGTACTTATTGTGCAATTTTCTTGTCGGCTACAAGTCTCCTTAAGTAAATCCTTTTTACTTTTCTTGGAATTTGTTTGCTACCCAAGAGATGGAATTTGTTTTTTCCCATGCTCTTCCAAGAAGCTATCTGTTATTGCCTCAAGCTACTTTCGAGGTGAGATGGCTTAATTTCCTTCTTTTTTTCTTTTTTTCAGCCACATAAGTAAATATATCATCAAAACACAAATACATCATCAGGACATATTACGAAAGTCTTTCAAATTGAACCGAAAATGTATGTATCTACACCCGATAAAATCTCTATCCCAACATTCGTCAAATCATTTAGATAAATCTCAACAAAGCCAGCAATATATTCCAATTTCTTTACAAAACATTATCCTCGAACAGCTTGTCTCAGGATATTGAGCGGTTCGGCTATAGAGTCGTACCTATCTCTAAATCTCAATAAATTTCATTTTAGTATACGACTTGTTGAGAAATTTCCCTACCATCATCGACTCTTGACTCAAGGACATAAAATTACGCATACACAACACACCTTTGCAATTTGCATAATTTTAGAGAATAGTATTGTGTGGGCGTTCTAGCACCCCCCCCCCGCCGCAAAAAAAAGGGTCACTCCAAGCCATTGAATTATGTGTCGCCATTGATTTCCCTCCGGATGACAAACGGAAATGACAATAAACAAATTTATTTCCCCAGGAAAATGTTTTTATCCTTGAGGAGGATCTCAGCAAAAAAAAATATTCAGTAAATAAAAGCAAACGCAGTTTTGTACATAATACATAAATCAACACGCCCAAACCAACCCACTAAATTGAAATTATTTTGCAAAAGAAAAAAAAAAGGGTTCCAGAGAATCCTCTTTTACGACACAGCGCAAGGACGACAAGAGAGATGTACCTACCTTCATACATTTTCATTTAGATAATGTCCCCCGGTGGGGAAGAAGAAATGACATGGAAATGTGGAGAGATTATTTATTAATTCAATATTCATCGGAAAAGGATGCAAAAAATCCTGAGGGAGGTACATCACATCATCACTGTGTGCAACCAAAAATACCAAAATTGTATTTATCTTAAAATCGCACTCCTGCTGAGGGGTATTTGTGTGCCTGCGTGTTTGACAAACAACAACAATACTTAGTTTCAAGGTAATTAATGTTTCTGTTTAAAGCTTGAGAATGTGAGCATCCTTCCATGGGATCTGTGGAGTTTATCTCAGGATATCAAGACAGAAGCTCGTGTAGGAAATTGAAGAGAAGGTTCATTGGAATTCATGAATCGATGTTGGCCCTTTATTTTCGTTTGTTAATTCTTTATCAAGGATTTTTCTATTAAACTTTGATCCACAGTTCATATGTGTGTCCTTGAATAGGTTTTGTTCGAAGATAACTGTATTGTATTCCCAACTTTATGGTCACATATTGTGATATCTCCTGCCCTTCCTGAAGCTTTACAAAAAAAAATCCCACACAACGAAGGAATTTATAAAAAAAAATTAATGTGGGGCATCAGCACATGTGATGCTTCCACTTTGGGTTGTTGCACTCTGCTGCACGTTCATGTTCACTCTTTGGACATGTCATCATCAGTTCATATCACATCCAGGATCTAGCACATATAACCTATTTATTCTTTTTAATTGATTAAAAGTCCATTGTACGCTGGAGTGTCAGGTTCAGATGGATAAATGTCGATTGGTTTGCTGCCCAGTGAGCCGGAGCCGTAAAAAAGAAAAAAACATACCAAAGGACACTTTGTTGTTGACATTTGGATATCGAATAAGGACTTTAATAGAATTCTGGAACGTTGAGGCTCTCCTTGATGGAAGGACAGAAGGCTCCATAATTCCAGATTCTTTCAATTCGAACAGAAATTAATGACGTACAACATGGACATCTGCTGGAACCAGCTGGAAGAGCTGTCTGACAAATGGCTGCTGCCTACTCTAACAGTAAGAAATATATTTCAGAGAGAAATAAGAAGAAAAATTACCATCTGTGTTACACACAGACTCAGGATGTTACGCAGGAAGAAAGGACAACCTCTGCAGTCAACTAAGTGATGTCTACAACCTAACACCAAATGGGGACATCATCAATCTGATAGGAAATTTCAATGCCAAGGTAGGCAGTGACAACACACAGCTCAAACATGTGATGGGATGAATGTTTTGCGGACTTCTCGTCAGTCGTCTTGCCATTGGAGGCACCTTGTTTAAACACAAGCTGCTGATTTTCGATTGATAGGCAAGGAACATCCCACTGTAGTGACCACTCAGCTGGCGCTTTAGAAGATACCTCTTAGATCCTAGAAATAAGAGTGGAGCCGATACTGCATCCTTCGTTCTTCATCCATCGAAAACAATCAGGCCTCTTTTCGAGGTACAATTTCGACAAGTTTGGAGATCCCGGGACAACCTCAGAAACGATCAGAAGCACAGCTCAACAGCCGGATTAGAATGGTTTACCGGTAAGAAGCAGAAACACCACAGCTCATGGATATCAACAAAGACCTGCAAACGGATCGGAGAGCATATTTCATTCAGAGTTCAAATTGCAGATATCTCAGCAGTAGAGAAGGATGAGCTGTAATCCCGGTACCGCATGAAAAGAAAAGAAGATTTTCTCGGATTAAGACAGCTTTCCATTTGTCTTTCAACAAATGGCTCTAAGACTGAATCAGGAGTGAGTAGAGGTTTTCTTCCGTTTGCCCAATCACTGTAGCGTACTCCAAGCGGGAATGATGGGTGGACAGATGGAATAACCTACCTTTGGCTAAAAAAACAGAAACGGCTGACAGAAAAGGCTGCTAATGAACACTTCAGTAGGGGTCATCAGAAGATACTGCACCATTGGCAGGACTTTAATATGCAGACTAAGCTTCTTCTCAAATGATTTTGCAGAAGCGAGCAGTGAAAAACGATTCTTCAACTTCTCTGTACGTGCTCAGCCCCCTTCACTCGAAGAAGAGCTTTGACAATCTTGATCCACTTGCCGACATAACCATAAGTATTCTACACTGCTTCCGAGCAGACTCTAGCTGATTTTGCGGGTAGTTTTGTGGGAATACCCAGACCACGACAAGCCCAGACGCAGACCCAGATGCAAAGACGAATATCTTAAAGCTTCTCCGACCTTTCGACTGCAAGTTGTGAAATATTAATTAATAATCATCCTAGGTAATGCCACATTTCCAACGAATTGCGACATAACTTTAAGCCCATCTTCTTCAAAAATGTATCCTTAAGCTCGATATCTTAAAAAATCATCAATGAAAGATGTCCTCATCTTGACAATAACGACTTATCTTTCCGTAAGCAAATTCAATTCAACTTAGAAAAACCACAACTTGTTTAGTCAATCTTTTAGCAAACAATATCAGACTCAGCAACACACTCTGTCCCCCTAACAACCTTGAACTAGAAACAAACAAAAATAAAAAATAACACCCGTCCCAAGTGTTTAACAACTTTTATAATTACCTTTTCTTAAATTGCCTTTAGGCGCATATCTTTTTGGCGAAAAACTGATTTTTTAACACCTCCAAATCACAACCCAACCATGTCCTTCAACGCTCTCATTTATATTCAAATTGCCCAACCATGAGCCTAATCATATCCCACAACCCTGCCAGGACGATAATAACATCTTCTCTTAAATAAAATGTAATCCCTATCACATTTTCCCCCAATGAACAGGATAAAGATGAGGAACGTTTTTCTGGAGCTAAGCACTTTTGATTTTAAAATGCGACACAAAAAAGGAAAGACGAAAGCCCATAATCTAAAAGGTCGAATCCATTTCATGCCACACCACTCAAATATCGAGGTAAAACAACGCAAAGGTGTGGACTTTAAATGACTCTCTTTCTCTCTCTCTCTCTCTCTCTCTCTCTCTCTCTCTCTGTACGCCGACCACGTTTTTTCACTTAAAGACAGACAATTTCCCACATAATTGGAAGAAGGACATTCGACACAGTTGAGAAAATATTTCACATTAACTTCCGGAAACCGATTTATGAGATAAGAAGGACATTTGAGAGTTAAGATCTCGGTCGTAAGGGCAATTTGAAAACGACCTTGATAGCATTAATCTTCTATATCAAACGAAATGGAATGGGGAGGCCGAGGTCAATCTCATGGGGGATAAATCATTTCAAAAATTTCATTTCGACAAGAGATGGTTGGTTTTTCTTTCATCTGCTCGGTTGGATTGATTCCCATGACAACTTCTGTTACATTGAAATGAAAATCGTTATAAAACCACTTGAAACAAAAATGTTAAAAGGACACAGAGGATGGGGAAACTATTCAGTGAATAAAATTTCTGGTTGTGTCGTGCCTAATTTCTATATTCAAAATCGACCATCTGAAGGAGTCTTTCATTTGGAAACTTATGGACATTAGTTCTACGTAGTTGAATTGGTTAGGAAAGGATAATTTCAAGTTTCAAAACTTGGTTAAATTCTGAATGGAATCAGCACGTGTAGGTTTATTGAAAGGATTATGGACATTTAGGATTTAGAAATGTTGTCTAATGATGCATAACTTACTTATGAGACTGGAACCTCTCGGGTCACATATTCATTTTTGTTGCTTAAATTTTGACTTACAACGTCGAAAGCATTGGACTGTTCGAATTCACTTCTAAAGAGAACTTTGAGAACTTAATTGTCCGGTAAATAATTCGAAAGGAAAACCAAAGTCAAATTGGACTGTGTCGACCATGGATAATTGTTGAGTCTAAACTTTAAACTGCGTTCCATAGACCTTAAAGGAGCATAGAACTTATGAATAGAATTGAGACAAAAAATGCTCACGATTAACGCATACTCCAGCAGTATTCGTGCTAACAGGTGGCTGGAATCCTAGAGCAAAACCTTCAGCAAGCTTCTAGTAGCTGGTATGAGGTTCATTCACTCTCTCATTGCAAAGGACACCTAGCACGGAGCTAGAGTGCACTATGTTCTACACAAGATTGCCAAATCATAGCCAAAGAACACTATTGGTCGGATTAGTCCTGTACGTCACTCCAATCTGAGACAGGACCATAAGAATCAAAGCATTCAAAGCACACATCATGTCATTGTGCTGAGTGTCTGCGGTTGGAGTTCCCTGTCCATTTTGCACTACATTCAGCGATGCAGTTTATGTCATGATAAGAATTCCTCCGATAGACATTCTTGCAGACGAACAGCAACGTTAGTCCTGCTCGGATCATAGTGAGAAAGCCTGCAAAAACCGGCGTCCAAAAATAATGCGAACCCCGAACAGAATGGGAAGAAGGCTGGAGTACTTCTGAGAAAGGCAAATGGACACACTGGCTTATATCTGGTATCCAGCTATGGATTGATAGACGTCATGAAGAACTTGATTTCTTCCTTACTCCTTACGGAATATGGAAGGTTTGCTGCAGCTTGCATAAATACAAGCACGATGGAGAAATTGTCTTCCCATACTTAAGTAATTCCTTTTTGTAAACAATGAACTTAAGGAACGTCTTAGGATGATGATCCCTGCAAACCACAGGACATTCAGATTACAAGATCTAGCTGAACGAGCTGCTTTAGTACAAAAATGATGTCAGCTTACAGCAGGGGTGGGCACAACTAATCTTTTGGTTTGCGTGCTAATGGGTTCCGGTGAGTGGCGCCTGTGGGTATTTCTTTATGTACAGCAGTTTACAAAAGCACACCTTTAATGAACACCAACAATCTTCACCATCAAAGTTGCATTTGATAAAGTAAAAGTGTCAGCAGAAGATGGAAGTGCTCAACGGTACCATTTTGACAGTAAGCTCTTTGATGGCAGACGGGGTAGGTCATAGCACGGATTTAGACTCACATTGGATTACAAAATTCTTGAACTCGTCTTGCCATAAGAATCTAAGAACCTAGGACTTATAGACGATATCGCTATGAAAGTGATTACCAAATTATGGAAAGAAATGCTGCAAATAGCGGGCTTGAACTTAGTCAGAAGAAAATACTAATCTCCTCACAGACGATGCTGTGAGGAAGAAGAACAATGTCTAGAAGTGTAAGAATCGCACATTCTATTAAGTACGCACTCAAAACAAAAACTTGTCTTCCAATAAAAAAAAACTTATCATACCGACAGAGGGTGTGAAACAATTACTTCCGCAGCCTTTTACATAGTATTCCTGGTGCCTTATCGGGATGTTATTGTTAATGACAAGTTTAAATACAAACACTTAACTCGTCTTATCGAACAAGTCAAATCGATTTCAAAGGGCTTATTGGCTCTGTGCAAACAATTGCCTGCAGACTTCGAAAATGGCAATAAAACACAAGTGTCATTATGTCCGGGGATAAACAAACCCTTTTTTTGGTTTTTTAAGGATAATGACACTTATTGTATTTTCGAAAATTATTTATCCTTCCAATTTAATTGGACACACACCTCATAGCAGTGTTAATAAAACACACAGACGTTCCAGAGTCTGTTCTGTTCAATGGCCAAGGACAAAATTAGCAACGCAAACACCAGGACAAACGATATCTACTGTTTTCTTTGTCTAAAATGTCAAGGATAAAGGGTCGTAATTTATCATCAACATAAGATTCAGATATCTGTCATTACATTCAGGCAAATGACAAAAGTTGTACGCTTTGCTTTTAATGTTACGTGGGAGAATAAGTTTAAATTAAATTTGTTTCTTCTTTGTTGAGTAATTGGAAAAGGACGAAGAGGGGCGGCGAATGGCTTGTCATTATGATGTTCGTTATATTTTTTTTTTGTTTTCTTTTGTCTTTGCTTTGGATCCTGTGAATATTGGGAACATTTATACGTATCTTGAATCGATTTGGTCGGTGATTTATATTATGTCAGACATTGAATAATAAAGTCACCAAAAAAATGTCATAAACAATAATTACTTGAACAACTGTTTGATTCCGATCTACATTTTGAAGAGAATTTTATGTGTGTTTTGACGGCATTTCAGCCTGAGAGCTTTTAAGTGTTAAGGGTTGATTTGAAAGTGAGTTAAACCTTTATGGGTTGCCAACCCGATGACGGTATGTTTTGGGTATTTCTATTTGCATTTTCGGTGGAATGTTTATGTTCCAGCTTGAGACTTTTATTGACACTGTCATAGGAAGTTTCAGCGATTGGGTTAGATTAGAGGGTGCACATGAGCCTCTGAGAATTACCCTTGAGAAGAAAGTCTTAAACAAATATAAAAAGAGAGAAGAAGAAGAATGAAAACTTAGTTTAATGTGAGTTGTTTTATTGTTAAAGAAAAATATTTTCAAATCTGAATGAGGGCAATATTTCAGGATAAACGTGACTGGAATGGCTTCTAACTTTTACAGATTTTAAGCTGGAGCAATGGCATTAATGATAAAGGTATATGTGTGTGTGTGTATGTGTGAGATATAAAGCCACAAAATCAGTAAAACAACGAAACATTAAAGTCAAAGCAACACATGCTTGGGTTCAAGTGGGTTCGTATGGACTAGCATAAATTACGAGCTATGCTTCACGTGTATAGTGCAATGAAAATAAACCTCAGCAAGTCTCGACATTACAGGTGCTTTTAGATTCTCCTCCTTACATGCAAAAGTCAAGAAATTGGCTGCAACTTGACACTTTAAATCGGGTGACTTAGTTGAATGTCTAAAGACTCTCAAAGCAATACCGATTATTTCAAAACCCGGCTTTTTGCATTCCGGATTTTATGCCACCTAGGGTAAACTTTAAAAGCCCTTTCTACTCCATTATCTTTAAATGCATTGCATGGAACAACAGTGGTGTCCAAACACTAATAATACCCAGCTAGTGTGGTCCAGAAATTCTTAATATGAAAGCTGATAAGGTCTTCCTCAATGGACATTGCCAACTCAATAAAAACCATCTTAAAAAGTTGCGCAGAAGTTCAACGAACAAGTGACGATTCTGTGTGAAAGATTAAGAAATCGCTAAGGAATTTTCGGACTAATGTCCTGTCTTTGTCGTTCGAGGCAGATAAGAGAACTCGTATGCACGGTGAGGTTCCTTCATGACCTCAATATTTCTCAGGAGTACATCCTCCAGTTGTAGGAGAATTTTCCTCTGCACAAAATAGGCAGAAGCAATCTTTGAGCCTTATTCTGGTATCCCTAGGAAGACAAGCCGACTTAGTTGTTTGTCCAACACTCGCTAACAGCACAATTATCTAGTGGACTAAAACACTCAGAACAGTCAGAATGCTAGAAATGGTGAAACACCTAGTATGACAGTCTGACTTTGATCCACGCCTACAGCAGCTCTGAATGTAAGCAAGTAATTTGGTGGTATTGTCCTTACAGATCGACTATCATTTGAAACCCGAACTTAGTCTGCACAGACTTATCTTTACTTGCCCAACTGGAAGTTGAAAGAGCATGAGCGTAGCATGTCTCTGAGTCTATAGGTAGATGAAATGCTTCTGGAATTTTGGTTCAAGTAAAATTACTCATACTTTAATGCATTTTTATTAATTAAATTTATTATATCTTAAATGCTAGACAAAAAACGCTTAAAACTAGCTTAATTAACTTAACTATGTTACTCTAACTTACTGGCCCTACACGGGCAACTCATAAACCATTTCTCCAGAACTCATGGCTCTTGGAAAGTTCAGAAATCTCATCAATCGAAATACGATTTTGTTTGGTACACCAATGACTTCAAGTTAGAGAGTAGATGCGAATCTAAAAGTTTGTGCGAGACTACCCAGGCAAGTCTCGTAGTCGGTAAATACTGCTCCATATTCCATGCATATGCCTTAAGCATCATCTAATGTGAGAGCACAACCTTGTTGTCCTATTCCTGTGGCGATATTGGATAGAAAAAAATGGAAGGCTGCAATATCTTTGGCAAATCCCTTCACGGGTAAGTAAGATAGAAAAGCTCAAGGACAAATGATCCTTGATAACAAACTTCCAGGAAAAAAAAGTGTAGGAAAATACTTAAAAACCCATTCAATCCCTCATAGCTAACAAATGCTAAACGGGTAAAACCCAATTGTATAAACTAAGTACGCCATCATATACCATCATAGTAAGACCAATCGCGAAGGCTGGCCTGGAAAAATTGGGCTGAAATAAGCTTGACAAAGTATACAACCTGGTTCTGCCGACTCTTCTGGGCAAAAATGTACACGATATGAAAGTGTTCACAACTTAACCTTGACAAAAACGCAAATGCAAGCAGGACAAGGTGATTATGTCAAATAGTCAAGACTCCGTAAACGCACTGAGCTTTAACAAAATTGAATCGAAAATGATGAGGGAATGCCTAAATAAACTTAGTGATCAAGGAAAGGTCAACAATGTCACACCATATATGAACATTGAGCGTCAGATCACGTTGAAGTAAAGGTCCCGTCCAGAAATGTTGATCAACATAGCTGAAGGCTTCCAAGGCAACAAATATCTTTACTTCAAGACGAAGCACCGATAGAAGCTCAACCCATTCCTATGGTTACGATGAAGATTTTATAAGCGCTTGGCTTCTGTTCTCATTGATTGAATTGATCAACGACAAAAGAGCTCAACAAACCCTTAAATTGAAATAGTAAATCTCGCATTCTCAGCGACTCTATCAAAAGTAATTTTATTGTGGGCCTCCATCTACTTCAGGGTGATAGAAGGCTTAGCTACTAGAAAAGATGTCCATGTCAAGTTCTAATGACTAAGGGTTCCTTAACTAATCAACAACTTGACACACATTTGTTGTAACTGGACGCCTAAGACCTCAAGGGGTTGCTTTCCCTTTTTTTACCGATCATATCCCCAGTATCTCTCAAGGTTTCAAGCTTATACTGACTAATAGTGAACAAAATATCTACATCATTGGTAGACTTTTTTAAAGCTGTTAAGTAGTTACAAAACTAACAAGTTTTTTTTTTTGTATCTGTTATTCAATCTGGATCTGATTTTGAAGTACATACCTGTAAAGAAAGAAAAAAATGTTCGTTAGGCTAGGTTAAACAAGTTTTGAGCATATCAGGAAAGAATAAAGTCAAGTACTTCTCCTAGCTAAAGTACGTAGCTACGCAATTAGTGTTTCTATGCACCACCAATTTGGTTCGGAAGTAGGTATGAAAGCCATCCAAGCGCAAGATGATAGCAATCAATTGAGAAGGCCGTCGGTGTCATTGCGGAAATGCATAAGAACTGCAGAGAATATGTCAAAGGAACAGGCAGGCAATGCTGGTATCCAATGCTGAAACAACTACAAAAGAGAATTCATGAGTGCACCAGCAATGCAGGAGCCTTCCATGTGAAAACTGTAGACATGCAGAAGTTGTCTTTTATGCAACACAAACGCGCTACTTTCGTTCATATCTTTTTCTTTTTCCCTCGTCTGTCTATCTTGTGACTATGCTTTCGAGGACGTTGAGCAATGTGTCAATGAAGAGAGGTGGAAGAAAAACGAACACCAACAAACATAACTAGCAAGTCATGTGCTATTTTCAAAGGATAAATGGAACGCAGTCAACAACTGTGACAAAGAATTTAAACGGTTGAAGCAAGATGAGAGAACAGCAGAGGAAATTGTGCGAATACTTAATACCCTCACCATGAAAAAATTCCAGACGGCGACGGCGGTACTGAGATAAAGGAATCGTGGTAGAATGTGGAATTTCACCCCAGAAAACCCATAAACATGTTAACCATGTAAATGCAAAGTAGACAAGCTGCGATTAATTTTGCAATAAAACGCCCACAAAACCCTCTCTGATGCTATGGGTGCATACAATCTACTCTTTTGATGAAATTGTCATGACGTTTGCATAGAGATGCGCCATAATCTCGACAATTAAACATTAAATCTCGGTCTTGTGTCTGGAAATTGTTCACACAAAGTTCCAGAAAAAGTTGTCGCATGACTTAAGATAACACGATCTTGTTGGTGATGTCAGCTGGTTGACGCTGGTTGGAAATGATTGCCGCAACAAATTAATTGCTTCACATGTCATCAAGGTCCACACCGATCAGTTGAGTACCACTCGAGGGTTCGAGGGTGGCTTTGTTCCAGTTAAAGATGTTTTTTGTTCTTCTTAGTCCTCCAGAATCCAACGGATGATCTGTCTGCTCCTAGAATGGGCTGTTGGGTTAGGTTTTTCGTCGAATGAATAGTATGCAAATGAACTAGTACCTAGGTCTTTTATAAGAATTTACTCCAGGAAGCGGCTGGAAATGTTTTATCATTCCGTAAGCACGCGTTAAAGAGGTTAATGACTGGTTCGAAGGCATTCGGGAAACTAGAGGATATAGGAAGGAGATACCAAGGCAGATTAGTTTTAAATGCTAGCGGGTTGTAGTGATGAGGAAACGGAGGGCTACATACATATGTAGATCTTCCATATTCGTGTTGCACATTTTTCAAATGAAGCATATATTAAACAGTACGCCCGAAAGGAGGCTTTCGAGTAAACTGATGAGCATTCGCAGCATGAGTGGGGAAACATTTCTTCAGTGTTTAAGCGAATCGAATGACTTCACAATGTCTCTGTCGCCTACAAGTCTTTACCCGCATTTTCGGATTATATTTAGACCATGCACAACAGTTTTTGGTGCACCAGACCAGATGTGAGCATTTTATTGGGGCTTTGGGCCAACGCTTTGTAGAATTAGACCAGATCAGAAGGGGTGAAGTACTTTTTGCATCGTTTGAGGACAAAGAAGGTTTGTCAATGATATACATAATGAGGATGGATAGTCTTAAGGCTTCAACAATGCCCAAATGACAAAAGCTAGCACTGAGATTTGGACGTATTAAACTCCATTCTATTAATTCTAAACTATTTTGTTGTGCTGTCGAGGTTGGAATTGAAGACGTTTAATATACGTTGTCGTTCATGGAAGTATGTCCGAAGAGCAGTGCCGTGAGTTAGGGAACGAGTTTGGTACTGAGTTGCAGACAGGAGACCCCTTATAAAAAAAGAGATAGACAGTCGAAGACAGAACAGAGCTTTGGGGAACACCTGCAGGTATATGGTCAATTTCAAACTTGAAGCCATCCATAACTACCTGAATTGAACAGCTCAAAAGGTTGTTTCTTATCCATTGAAACATATCGATGCTCATATTTTTAACAAAAGAGTTTGATGCCAAACTCTGTCAAATGACCTTGGATATAAGTGCGATGGGTCAATTGTAAGGAAGAGAAGAAGATTCGCCTTTAAAAGGATCAGGCTGGTCAAATACAGACTTCCATTTACTCTAGAAGAGACGAGGTTGCGTTAGGTTAGATAGATAGGTGTTTCGCGGGACTCATTTAGGCTCAGAGGCTATTGCGATGCTTAAAGAATTTCTTGCGAGAAGAATTCTACCCATAGAACCATTTAGAAGGAATTTGGCTTATATCACTGTTATCATTGCAATAATAGTGACGAAGAAGTCTTCTTCTGCTCTAAGATAGAAGTAAGTTGTAGTTTCCCTCTCCTGCTCATCGCTACAGCTTCTACAGAAATCATTTAAGGGAGCCCCTTATCGCCTAGCGTATTATTGACATTTTTTAGAGTAGTTCCAGATTTGACACGTTCATCGGCTTTGCAATTAAGGTGGGAAGAGACCAGAGTTATAGAACAAATGGAAAAACTCACGCATATGAGTTTCGGGTTCAATATCCACAGCACCAGCGGTTTCGTGAATGTTGAGAGCTCTTAGCAACTGTAAGAGTACGAAGGTGTATTTATTCATGACTAGTAGTTATTGCAACAAGGGTAGATAACAAATTTTATAGTTTGAGGGCAGTCAGTCCTAGAATACAAATTGTTAATATGTAAATCAATCAACAGTATGTGCCACTGTTTCCAAGGGATTCATGAACAAGAAACTATATCACTACTTTAGTTTCCCCGGAACTATTCGCACATAATTAGTGTGATTAGTTCTCAGAATTAAGTTTTTGAAAGGCTGCCTGAAGTCATAATTAACATTCACTTGAAGCATTTGGAAAATAAGCTTCTCTTCACCGGAAACACTATTTCAATTTCAATTACGAATTTCAATTCCGCTTCATCATTAATTACGTTTCCAATTTGCAATTTGATTAGCGAATTATGTGCAAAGTGCAATGAGTTCTCAAAATAAACAAAATTGAACTAGTAAATGCGGTGAATCAATAATGAATTGTGTCGAGTGAATTTCTTTGAACTTAAGTGAATCTATTTCTTTAAGAACAAAGCAAATACACAAACCTGAAATGTATAAAAACATACTTGGACGTGGACCATGTTGATGGGTGGATTGTGCAATAACTTCTGTGAAGACGGATCCAATAAACCACTTAAGTTCAAAGGAAAAAACGCTAATGGTTCAATGAATTTTCTACGGAATGATGGAATAAATCATATTCTGTCAGTCCAACGTGAAGTCCGAAGGAAAGCTATTTCATATTTCATTACACTTACATGACGGCAAGGGGTACAGCTAAGTGTCTTAAGTTTTATTGACAAATCAGTTAAGAAGGGCGCCATGACAAACGCTCTATAAAAAAGGTGATATCGAAAAAAATTCATCGGATATGTCAGGCTTTAACATTTTTCGGAGCTCAGATCTACAAGGAAGCTTTCAAACTGCTTGAAAATTTCCGGTGAAATGACGGCGGCGAAAGAACTCTTGATAAGATTATTGACTCCGATCCCTTTGGTCCAAATAGTGACAACAAAAGACATGTTCCTCCAGATTGGTGGTTGTTCGTTAGGGTAACTGTCCGTTAGTGTAAAAGAAAACACTAGTTTTAAGAGACTAGTAGCAAAATATCATTACAGACAGTTACAGCCTTGAAGCAGTTAAGGGATTCAACTAGAAGAGAAGCGCCAGACCTTTGGAGTTATGTCTGAAGAAGACGAATGAGGAACAAGACATTACCGTGAATTGTATGAGCTATACCAGGATCCTCAGGAAACGGTGACCACATTGGCTTGTTACATTGCTGTGACTCTCAGCCAGTGGGCTCAAGACGCTAAGACAGGAAACTTGGCGCAAAGGCGTTGGATCGAGATCAATGGAAAGTGAGAGATGCTTTTTAAGAGGGCTTCCAACAGCACGTTGACTGGTACCAGATCGAGATTAGAAAAAGAAGCTTAGAAAGGACTGACGCAGTTATCGAGAAGTTAAAAAAAAGCGCTTCACAGGCTCCTTCGCCATGATACTGTGTGAACGTCTTAAATCAGTTTGCACCACACTAGAACAATTTTTCGAAGTACCCCCTCAAACATGTTAACATGTTAACTGTGTAGGATTGTCATCATCACGGTAAGCATTATCTTAAACAAATCCATCCAGCTGCTTTATTATACATCTACATCATTGGGCGTTTACAGCAAGCTATGGTAGAGAATGGCGTCAGTAAAGAAAAGGCGAAGGAATTCGGTTGATGCATCTCCATCACAAAATGTCATTGCTGACACTTAGAAGCCATAAGCTGGAGTGGACTTGAAGCTCTACAAACAAGCATCATCAGCTCGTTCGTCAACTAACTAGCTCCAGGTTCGCATGCTAAGGTTGTTAAAAAGGGACTACCTGACTAGGTCGACATCGCTGAACAGCCCATTCAGTTCATTGTTGTATCACTTCTTCCAATCACAGTCTCTGCATATGGGACCATAAAACCATCAAGAGCAAACTATTCAAGAGCGGAACTGGTAATATCAGGGTCTTGTATCCTCTTTAGTTGTTATCAAGAGGTGTTACAGCACTGGTGTAATTGTCTGAGTTAAAAGCAGAGCCTAGGTAGACAAATTCCCCAACTCCCTCAAAGTTATTTCAGTCCTAGAGAAAGGTTCTGTCTGAGACGTTGGTGTTGGATGAAACCGCAGGACAACCATGTCGACTTGTCTAACTTCCTTTTTGGCATCGAAGGTCTCAGTGATGGAGTTGCAATGGAGATTGCGCTATTGTCACAAACAGATGAGTTTGTTAAGGACGCCAAAACTCATTGCTCATCTCTTTACATGCTTTCATTCACTGCCTTAAATTCGATAAAAAGCTATTGGATATCGATTGTAAATTTCTGAGTTTTCTCCAAGATCTACCGTGCTGTTAATATTTTTGGACTTTCCTAGCCTAAAACCACACACAGGAGTTTGAGTGCCCCGCAGTAAAAATACACTGAATTAATGATACCAAGGTAGAGACCTGACAAAGACTTACCCTAGGAGATGACTAAGTAAAACATCTTCACATCATCGAACTTCTTCGTTCGTCCTTTCGTGTCAGGCCGTGATGGAAAGATGTCACCATTCTAAAAATCAATTCTTTAAATTTTCCTTATTTTACAGACACATACAGTATATGTGCACACCCACCCATACCAGCTAGCGAATGAAAAATGGTCCCCGATCGCTAATACTGTCATCTCAAATTACGATGCTCGAACCCGAATGATGTCAGAGGTAAAGCTAAACATATATTTTTCAGTGCCATATTGCTCGTTAACTCGTGTTAGGAAAACATCCATATTTTTCCATCATAAATGTACTTAATGGAAGATACACTTTCATAAATGGAAAAAAAAAAATCACGAAAGCTTCATTTCCAGCATAAATAATTCAATTTTATACGATTTATGTATTCAAATTGGAAAAACATTGAATGTGGTGAGGTAATAGAAAATCTCTTGAAGTATGAGTTCATAAAATTCAAAAAAGATTCATAACGAGTGTCCCATTAGGAGGGCACAATTTAAATTTGAGAACTTTTTGGTCTAAAAAAACATGAATTGGGTATCGTTGAGAACAATTTAAATATTTCAAGCTCCCTGCAGCTAATTTTCACAAAAGACTTGCAATTTCATGTTTCTAAAATTAAGTTGACTCTAAAACGTAACCCAAGTCAGCGGAACATTCTAAGTGCTTCAACTTCATTCTTAAAAAAAAAAACAATAAAAGGACTTCAATTTTGGGAAAAAAATCTGTTTTAATTGGAAAGATAAGATTAGGCTAGGTTAGATTTAGGAGGAAGTGTACAAATATGCTTGCATGGGAGGCTTTTGATCCATTTTGTACACCTTTTGTTTTTCGGTGCCATTACTAACTCAATCATTCATTGGTTGATGTTTTCACAAACCAATTTCCATTCTTGACGATGTTCGTTGTTGAAAATTACACAAGGTCCTCTAGTTCTCCAAAGAAATCTGTTCCCTTAATGACACAGGCGAGGTATTTGGATATTTGGGCATTCACAAAACAAGAATTTGATGGTTTCTATATCATTAGTTTCTCGACAGCTCCTGTAGTTATCTTGTGTAATGGCCATTGCCATAAGTAGAAGTAACTGTCAACTAAGACCCGTAAAAAGCCCATTGTAGCACTATTTGAGGGATCTCCTTACCTACTCGTTTAACCAATTGGAGCTTTTGATGGAGCAAAGGAGGTTTCTGACATTTGTCACCTAAGTTGTTGTAGCAAAATTCTCTAAGTGGAGTTTTCTTTTGCGGGTTAGACCTGGGAAGCTAGTGGGAAGATGAAGAATGGTTTCCTCTCTTTCTTATCCTTGCAGTTTCTGCAAAAAATTTCTGAATGAACGTCAAGCCTTGTTGCATGCTTGCCTTTTAGACAGTGTCCTCTGATGACACCTATTACAGTTCTGATATGCGATCTGTTGAGAGAAATGTTGGCGAACTCTGTTTTGACGCTGGACACCTTATATCACTTGTCCGCCTAGAACTTTTTCTCTCGATAGAATCTGGTATACCCAAGGTGCCTTTTGCCGGAAGCATGGGCATAGTTCTTCCATATCTGAGGAATTTGTCCGCCTAAGAGTTCCCTGGAACACCTCTATGCCAGCCGCCATTGCACCTATCGCACTATATTCTGTCAGTGTTTATACCTATGAGGATTCAAGTGTTTCTGGCACCAAAGTCAGTTTTCCTACCACTTTTCTTCCACTGAATGCGCCTTCCAAACCCAACCCCTTACCCCTTCCTCTGATCTAAAAATAGAGACTTCTTTCAAGGCTTTAAAAGTCCGAAAGGAATAAGCCATTTAAACCGGTTTCCATTGCCTTTTTGTGCTTCTATCCGCTGGCACTAAAGGATACTTTAATCCCCATTCTTAGCCCTATAAGCCATGGCAAATTTTCAACCGCAAGGCACAGCATGCTTCGTCCAAAAGAAACACCCTTCAATCAAGCACAAAAATTCGCCAAGGGAGTTCCACCACGTATCATTCATTGGACTCAAACTCAGAAAAATACCCATAAAACATGCTTTCAGACACCTTATTTTAGCCTAATGCCCTTCCTGAAGCCACCCCTTCAACTCGTCCTCTGCTCAACATGAAACAACCTTCAAGACCGTACGTACCCTGCGCAGCCCATAATGCACGTCCCTTTGAAAATTCGAAAGAACCGAACCACCCAAACCGGCTTTTGAGACTCTTCCGTGGTACAATCCCCCACCACTAGAGGGTGCTTTAATCCCCACAAGCCACGTCAAATTTTAACTCGAAAACACAGTCATCGTGACCAACACTCATTACGGAACCAGGTTAAATTGTAGGGGTGGCTGCACCTTTGTGCAGCCTCACTGGGATCTCAAAGGACCCATTGTGTTCTACGGGACCGATTTTTTGATGACATAAATATAGTTCCAACAGGAAGGCTCCCCACGAAGTAAGTAACAACTGATTTGTTGCGACAACAATTTACAGATGGATGTTATCTCGCAGAAAGCCGATATTAATTCGGCAACAATCTCATGCGGATTCACACATAGCGACTTCTTTTTATGGTGTTTTGCCAAATCTCACAATTCCCGTGAGATTATGCCACATCTCTGTTGAAATGTTATAAGAAAAGAAAAAGTTCATCGAAACCAGGGTCGTGCAGGACATTTCCTTGAAAATTAATCACAACTTGTTTCTTTTGCAAATACAAAAACAAATTTCATCGTTCACTCAAAAAATTATGAGTTTTACTTAAAATGTATATCATGCGCTCCTAATGGAACCACTCTTCATACCTATATCCATGCTTGTACAAATTTGAATATTTACAGCAAAGTCCAACATCATTTCTTTAACTCAATTTTGTAGGTCCAATCAAAGTGCCTTAAAGTTATGATAACTTTGTTCATCTGCTCCAGGCACTTTCTTGTTGAAAGTTACGAAAGAAATTAAAAAGTTTTAAAAATACGAATTCATTATTAATTTAAGTTTTCCTGTGTTAACTTGTACCACAAGCCTCTCGCTAATCCTAGTCGGAATTATGAAAATTTTTCATTTCAATTTAATTCATGACTCTTGTGCGTAATACGAATACCACTACAACGATTTTTAGATTGTTTGTCAATTTGTGTGCACAAAAATGTTATAAAAATGAAAACCAAATGACGTAGGTCATCCATTAAAGTATATAGGTGGTACCCAACCAATGTCAGCCTTATTTCATCGATTTCATTTGAATTTTATTCGTTCTTAATACAGTGTCCCATCATCATTAACCGAAATACTCGAGCCCATTAAAATGCATTTTAAATATTCATCAACGATAGTAGATACTAACTTCAGAAAGAGATTCAATTTTCTAGGAATACCCAGAGCACAGGAAACACACACCGAATCCATTATTCAAATGAAGACATATTTTAATGGCGCGTCATTAATGCCTTAATTTTGAGCCGTAGTCGTACGCGTCTTTTGCTCATTATGCGTGCCGAAATCTCAGTTCAATTTGTGTACAATTTTTCCCGGCTCAATGGCGGACCTTGAACGGAATATAAATGTACGGTAATCACTTATTTTTTTATCTCGTTTATCCATTAATCGACATGGAATGAGGTGACGGTTGGATAAAGTATCCACGTTTCATTACCACACCGTCAAACCGTAACCTTGGGGGGAGAATTTTATGTAGATTGAGTGAAAATTGAAGATTTGAAGAAAGATAGTAAAGGTTACAAGGATAAGGAAGTTTGTAGGTGAATGTTTTTTTTTTTTTATGGAAAAATGTATCTCTTCCTCTAATGACATGAACTGGGTTTTTTAAAGTTCTTTGCGGTGCAAAATTACTTTCTAGTGATAACGTAAAGGAGTGAGGAGTACAGGGAGAGTAAATGAAGCTTTTTGCCTACAAATGGTTACAAAGGGATCTATCTGTACTGACAATTATTTATACAGATTTGGTCAAAGGACAACAATGACAATGTATATTTTGCCGAAGTAATAAAACACATTGCCTTTTTTTAAGTCGGGAAAACTTTATAAAAAAACCCGACTGTCTTTATTCTGCAACTCTAATACGTCTGCACTCTTTGGGTTTTTTTTTCTAACTAAAAAATACTGATCGCGTATTAAGGGAGTGAGGCTCCCACATATACGCATTTTACTGAACGATCCGATACAGACATTTTCCATTACTTTTTTTTACGTAAGAAAAAGGCAGGCGAACTGGTCTGGACTTCATAGGAAGAGAACAAACTTATGCATTAGTAGACATTCTTGTCTAGAAATATACAAGGAATCGGTAGCCAAAAACAGTACTGGCGATATGAGAAAGTCAAGTGTAGAGCCCTGAATAGCTTTAACTGTCCGTTATGCTTCTTCGATACTAAGCAACGTGGATCTGCTTTCGCTAATAAGATAGCAGACACTATCCTTCTTGGTACGAGGTTCCTTATTCCTAACTTCTAAACGAAAGGCATCAGACCGAAATTCCTTTATGACCAAGAATTGAGTCGTAAATTCAACATTCTTATACATTAAATCATTCGTATAAAATATAAGGTATTCTGGCTCGTCACCAATTGCAACTAAGGCACACCTACAATGACATTCTAGCTGTCAAGTCCTTAGACAAGGTTTATCTGCTTGCTGCGGTACTTTGTAGGCGACTTAACGCTTCCATATTGTGTTCTGTCTCCATGGAACACATCCACTTTTGCACTCGTACAGTTGTAGGAGTACTTAAAAGTTTTAACACTTTCAAATCCGGTTGTTTAGATGGTAAAGAGGTATTCTTCGACACTGGCAATACTACTGCGTAAGCTTTTTGAACTGTCATATCTACTTCCCTAGTCTCTTCCCGACCCAAGTAGATGGGGACGAACCTTCATACACAACCCATATTTGACTGAAAAGTAAAACGAATCTGTAAAAAGCTTTAATGGAAGTAAAATTGTTGCGCTTGATATTTCGAAGCCATTTGACCAAGTTTAGCTCAAGCCTCTTGTCGAAAATGCATACATATAGCATCGATGTATCTCAAGTTCAATTCGAATTGTTTTGGATGCACAATGCTGGCATTCTCCAAAGCTGTGTTTCGTCTCCGACTATCTATCTCATTTTTATAAGTGATTTCTTAACTAGTGACTCTGCTATACGGAAGTGAAAAAGCAACAAATGTCAAACTTTCCCAATTCCAACTTCGACCAAACCCAAATCTTGTTTGCCACCTTTATGAAACTCCATGACAGGTACCTTCATCATCAAAATCGAAAGACTGTTCATCCTCCGTATGTGTGTCATTGACAACTTTTGTTGGAAAAATCACGTTTTTGAAACCATCGAAAACGCTGTAAAATGTCTAGGTTTCCAAACGATGTAAATCTGGCTTCATTCACCCAAAGCTCAAGTACCCTGCTCACATCTGGTCTGATCCACCAAGAGCTGTCTTGCACATCTAAGAAAGAATCCAAAATCGCGTGTTAAGAGTTATAGATGACAGAGACCTGGTAAAGTCCATTGACTCGCTCGAACACTCAACGAAATATTTTCCTGTCTATGTTCCATTGAAGGGGACTCATGTTCCTACGCCACAATACGGCTCATGCTTCGAATGTTCATCGGTTTACTCCTTAGCGTACTTTCAGATGAAATATAAAAATGATTTCCTAGGTCGTACAACACGAATGACACGAATGTGGAATGATCTACACAAGACACAAGCCTTCGTGGAAATGAGATCCTTGAAAGCATATCCGAAACACTTATGCCATTCTTCAGGCAATTATCAAACATTAAAGGCTTCAAGATTCTGCTTTCTAACTAAGTAAGAGGATATCAAAAGCATGGTAGGGCACTGTTGATTTATCAAGCTGCAGGTAGCATAACTAAAAGACCTGCCACCCCATTCTAATACTCAGATACGTATTCAAGAGCACTTACTTCATCAGCTTATCCCCGAATTCAGTAGCGACGACTAAAATGTCCCAGAAAAGGATCAGTTTTTTCTCTCTGTCGGGGAACACCATGCTGGAGCACTCAGACGCAAAATGTATCAGTTTACTGAAACAAGACAAGAAACAACGATTAAGCTCAACTATAACTCGATGTCAAGGTTTCTATTGATATTGCCATAAACAGCAATGGGCTAGCAGACAATTTTCAACACGCTGGCACTCTGAGAATCAATTATTCGAACGCCTAAATATCGGACCAAGGGTACATGGCTATACTGCCTTACCAGGCAACCCAATCGGATAAATTAACCAGTTCTTTAAGCCAATGTATGCGGCGAATAATACCTAGCCCACTGTAACTGTAACCATGACTTAAAATGCTCGTATGGATTCCAATACCTCATTATAATGCTTACGACTGTAAAGAAGAGGAAACCGTTTTGCATTCCATCTGCTTTCAGCCGACTCTCTTTACAAAAATGCACCACGTCATGGAATCTTTCCTTCCTGTGTCGTATGATGAAGTTGCAAATATTGGGCCACAAAAGATAAGAAGATTTATTTCTCACCCACCCAATCTGACACCAGCATGGGGGTATTTTTTGTATCCCCAGCGTCCTTCTATTACAGAGAGCATCAACCTTACCACAAAATTAGGTCGTTCACAAATGAATAAGTCGTGGGTTCTTAGCAACCAGGAAGTATCTATTGTGCTCATGCACGTGTCCACTTAAATCAAAATGAGTCCCGTCATGGTTGATGATATATTTCGAAAAAAAGAAATGCAGGATCATCGCCAATCAACTGTAACATCTTATTAACCAACGTTTGACACCGAAAATGATCACTGTGCTGTGTGTGGATTTTTAATTTTAGCTTAAGCCTTAGCTATTCTTAGAGTTTGAACGCAGATGAATATGATTTAATAATTTGAAACGTTTTTGAATAATAAATTCTCCACTTATGACACTTACTTCAATTTTACACTACGATTAACACAGGCGTACAGTTGATGTTAGTTTGTACATATTTCCCTAAGGATATGTCGATGGCAGTAGTTGCATGCGAGATGCAAGAAGTTACACATTCACTGCAACTCAATCTTTCTCTCTACCTATATATTTGCACATCCTTACACTATATCACTATATCTGCGAACATACATCATCAGGGTTTCCATGTATGTGGCACTTAAAATCATCGATAAGAGTTAAACGAGTTCTAAAGGATGCATTACGTAAGGAATTATGTACGTGTAGATGCGTGTGGGATAATCTTGATTTCTCCAAGGATAACTAGTAAATTTCCGTAATGAAGTTGTTAGATTTGATGTGCTTCTATCTCATGCGATGATAAAGTTGTGTAACGAGTTTGATTTGGAATTTTTAAAGGCAGTTCCACAAGTTGCCGGGGGAACTAGTAATGAGAAAACTTTTTATCGTTGAATTATTACCGTTCAGACAGTTGTGCACATGGCATATGTACATACACCTATCATACTTAAATAACTCCTAATCCATAAAGGATTTCGTTTTACAATATACCAGCCTTCCATTCCAGTCATTTCAAGCAGATTGGTTAGTCTTAATGCCCTAACTTGCCCTAACACCCTTGAAAAAGACCTAAAACTGTGATGAAGTGATTTTTTTACTTCAAGGACCACAGTACATATGTATTTGACTTACTTTTCTACTTATCGTGAAACTATCAACGTCAACAAGATCTTTAGAGCTCCTAACTTGTCCTTCTGGTCAAAAGCATGCAAAATGGGTTAGCAAACTTTAAATCCAACGAGTTTCGTTGAGGGCGTCATTTGTGAAGTTGACGTTCACCTACTCCGAGATAGACGATGTCCTATCTTTGTGTGACAAACTCGTCGTACTGCATGGCGCGGTGATTAAAGCAAGAGACATCGACAATGCACAGAAAAGTCGTGCGAGTGGATGACCATGGCCTTAGCCAGCCGGCTGAAAAGATAGAGATAATCCTATTGACTAGGAGACAGATCCCGGTGGCTGTGGTGTTTCAAGGTAACAACCAACTGTGAAGTTCCTGAGAATTACTCTTGACTCCAAACTCAAATTTTAGCAGCAGATAAAGTCCTCATCGGATCGAGCTGCAAAGGTCACTATATTACTCAGCAGACTCATGGTAAACATAGTCAGCCCAACTGGAAGCAAGCGAAGACTTCTTATGTGAGATCGTGGCCGATGCACTCAAGTATGAGAAATTCGAGTACAGAGACCTGGAGCCCTCCGAGTAGCAATCTCTTACCGTACGGTGCCGAAACCAGCCATCCTCTTAGTCGCGGAAGTGATTCCCATCGATCTCCTAGTGGGCGAGAGCAGATTCGGCTACGAACAAAAAGTGAAAATAGGAGTGGAATTGGCGGTGGTAAAGGCGAAAGAGCTCACCGAGCAACAGTGAAAAGTGCGATGGAGTTCTGAAACTAGAGGAAGGTGGACGGCGAGACCGATAAAGAATATTGCATGACAAAGTTAACTACTACATCACCCAGTTTCTAACCGGATTTTCATAAGACGGGAAAAATAGGGAGCCCGGCTAGCCGATACGACGACTCTCCGGTAGATGACGCAAAATACATTTTATTTCACAGATCGGTAGCAGAAAGACCAGGCTGGAATCGGAGACAGGCAACATCACAATGATGATCTGGAGCGACGACAGGTAGAACCTTTGTCAAGTCAGCGCTGCAAATGAAAAATAAAGAGGAAAACGAAAGCACACCCTCATAAGAACATGGAAAAAAACAAATCCGACCCCAATTGGATATAAGGACGGGATCCTGAAGTACTGCAAGCAGCGGTCCCAGAGGATTTTTCGAAGATACCCTTAACAGGTCATATTCAGAACAGAATATGTGACTAAAATTGTTGTCTACGGTAAAACAGATACTACACAGCAAATTGATGAGTCTGAAGTCCAATAGAAAAGAAGGATGAGATCCATCGACAAGACTTGGACGACGAATCTAAAGGAAAGCATATTAGGTGTCATTGGTTAGTCATTTCAGCCTGAATCAAAGCGTTGTATTGTAGACAATAATAATAATTCGGGCCAACACCTTTCTTTTCGCAACCATTGCCGCTATGCGCATTATTTTTCACACAAATAGAAAGGGCTTACAAAAATGTTGGAATAACAAAGGATCTAGCTAACAATCTATCTGCCTAACTTGTCAAAGTAATGAACAATAATATGTCAAGGAGCGCACACCAACGCGACTCTTAACATGATGGAAGCTTTCAAAACTCCCTGCATTCTTGCTTAGGTTATCGTCCTGAAATCTTCCATTGACTTACCATTGACAGGTTTATTCATCGGACATTGTGCTTTCAAGTACAATCATTTTAAAAAGCTCTGCAAAAGTCCGACAGGTTACAGAAGTTTTGCAAATGTTGACAAAAATCGGCTTTTAAAGTGTCGTCCTGTTTCCTAAGGGTATAATCAGAAAGTGGTCGTTTGGCTTAGGCTCTTCCCCGAACTGAATCTGATACGGGTGCAAAATTATCCAAGTAGAAGTCGGCGAAAGGTTCAGTCCCTTCGAACGCCACGGTATGGAGAGATTTCTTTTCTAATACACTCTTTCACGTATACATTGGCCGTGTTTTCGTTTAACCGAGCCTTACGATGACACATGGGCGATGATTGATCCACGACAGAACCAGTTGTTTGTAATTGTTGAACAATACGCTGAATAGTGGCTTCAATTGGCCGATCAACATGATCACTTTACCAGCAATTTCACTTTAAACACGGCATGTGGTTTTTGTGTACCTTTTCGAAGATCTATCGCCCCTATTTGAACACTCTTACCTTAGATGTGACAGCAGAACAAGTTACAGAGCCAATAAAGAGCTAATAAGTGCTCACAGCTGAAGCTAACAGCTACTAAATTGCTGAAATGGTTTTTGGTTTTCTCCAGATAGACATGAGCGCAATCGATGGAAGGAACTTTTTCGAAGGAACACGAATGTCTGATCAAGTTGTAACCAAGGGCTATGTACAGAAGTAAGGAAACATAAAGCCGACTACAACTTTGCCAATAATTTTCACTCAACACTACATAAACAAAGAGGACTACACTCTAATATTAATCTCCACAGAGTATACAGGAAGCTTGATCGGCATTGTGCGCGAGAAGTTCTCCCTAAAGACTTTGAGGTTAAAATTAAGGACCCTAAAGGCTAAATCCATTGGTACCGTATTGACAGTAGTAAATGGAGAAATTCAAATGACTTGTACATTCTGTTCAATACTCCTTTACTGCGTGCTTACTCCCCCACACAATCGGAAATTTCTATTAAATAACTTTAAGTGCAGAGAGAAAGACTCATGTATGTACAAACATTGAGCAGCCGCAGACATACGCCATGAAAACGAAAACTCTTGACCTTAATAGGAACTTACATATCATTAGTTCCGGTTGTTCCGGTACAACTTCCAATCTATGCTTCAGTCGCACTCACTTTTTTGGAAGTTATCACCACTCACACTAGAAGTCTGTAGGCGTTTGTAAATCGATTTCTAAAACTGTATAGCCTAACCACATCTCTAGCAAACAGCAAACAGACCAAATACCAATAGACATAACCATTCATTGACAGAAGTGACAGTGGATTGGTCACACTCTGACGCACAACAATTGAAAAGGGATCTCGGTCATTAAGCAAGAGCTAAGGGCAATAAAAATATATCGCCAGAAACCACACTCAATGGTGCGCAAACATTACGGAAGCCCTTAGACCAACAAGGGGAAACAGGACTTAAGTAAATAAGTACTTAATTTCCGGCACCTCCTTAAAATAAACGCCCCACAGTGCTCTCGCCACAAAATGTCTTTATTTTGCGACGAAAATATTTTCAAAATTTTAATTGATCCCTCTCCACCTGACAAAAACACAAACATACACGAATTTTCTAAATAAATTCAAAATTTAATGAAAAAAAAGAAGGTTAACGCCCCACCTCAACAACCTCAATCTTCTGTCCCTCTTGGCACCTTTATTAACCGTCCGCAATGTCAGCCATGACCCCACTTTCAAAGCACCACTTTCTGCAAAACATATGTCGCTACCCAACGATACAAACAAATCCCATAATACCGCAACATCCTGCCGGTATATTAACTCAGATGGCATACTTCCAAAATCCCATGCAAAAGATATTGCAAAGCCTCCCACTCGCTATCAGCATTAAATTAAATGAAAGGACTTGAAACTTTTCCTGTTGTGCCTCGATGTTTGCCTCGTTTTGTCAATTAAGCAAACTGCACGCAAGGCAATAGCTTTTGCCATGTACACAAGCCCCAAGGCATAAAAAGGTTCTCGAAGCTCATAACGAATCGATGCGAGAGAATCTTGCACTCGTTATTTAGATTTCATTTATAATCTGTGTTCGTGTTTGTGTTTGTGTTTTACTCATTTAATCAAACAGGAGGTGGTCCTTTTTTTTGGTTCTATTTTCTACCATAGTCGTGACGAGTTCAAATGAATTAAAGGGAACGAATGACGTCTTCCAAATCGAGTGTCCATTTTGATTAATACGTTATTTCCTGGATTAAAGAGATTTACAAGAAATAAAAACCCAAACGAAATGAATGTCCTTCAACAAGTCGTGTCACTTGATATCTTTCTTACACCATTATAGGATATCCATCATGATGGCCCACTTTAACTAGCGACAAGGCTTTATTCTCAGCAGAAACAAAATAAAGGGACCCCTGAGTGATTTCATCTTCTATATATATCACCTCACTTTTAAGTATTTCTTTCAATTGAAGCAAGAAGTCCTTGAAGTTCCTTTTTTTTCTCTCTCTCTCTCTGTCTCTCTTCTCCCCACACAATGACAAAGTGTCAAGGAGATAAAAATAGCCCAGTTAGAGGCAATCCAGGTGGCAGTGGTTTTTACAATTGAATTAGATCCTGTTAATGGAAAGGTTACACGTTTTTTTTTTTTTTTTTTGTTCATTCATAATGAATGAATTTTGGAATTCATCTCCTGCTACTGGAAAGTGTCCCAATCATGATTGTGACACGGTAATTTTATGGGTTCTGTCTTCGTTTGTAAGGTATTCCTGGAATTGTGTTGAATTCATTTGAATACATTGTTACGAGGTGTAGGAAGGGATGAATACTTAAAGACTTTAATAGCTAATGAACCGTAACGTTCCAGATGGTAATGAATTTTGATTAATGATTTTTTATTTGAGGTAACCTTGCGGCTATGGTTGATAAAAATGCATCATCACCTCCACAAGATTCGCATTTTTAAGACCTTAAGATTGTAATAAATCAGACGAGGTATGGGTCTTCAGACATAAGACTGCCCTGAACGAAAAATTACGGTAAGGTAGGCACTGACAGGCGTCAACCCGGAGATGCCAAGTCATATTTCTGTGCTACACATCAATTATGCGTATTTAATCTCCAAGTGGTAGCCATTGTAGAACTACAAACGTGAGTGCTGACAGGAGGAGCACTATAAACACGACGACGAACTCCCTGGATGAAACCAACAGCGGTGTCAAAATTTTCAAAACAGAAATAGCACCGTACATGGATTCCTTCGACATAATGCGGAGTTCAGAGTGAAAAGGATTTTTAAGATTTAGTCAGAGTCCTGGTTGCTGATGAGCACTTCATAGGCCAACAACCAACCGCCAATCCCTAAATGGATTTCTAACCCTCGTCCCATGGTTTCTCATGGATTATGCCGGGTTGTGTCGAGGTGACTTCCTTATCACGTAACAAAAATCATATGTAGTTATCAGAAAGATCCCCCTTCACACTCCTAGTGCAACTCAGATGCTTGTATCTGTTTTGGCTCGGTTCAAGTCAGATACTACAAAAGGGCTGCTCATGTAAGGAAGCTGATAAGTGGTGGCCTTGCTGTAATCCCCATCAGAGCCACGTTTTATTGCACCAGCCTTCACTTTACTATCAAGGAGAAATTCCAAGAGTTTCTGGATAGACCCTGATACGCAGCCTGTCCATAGTTAAACGTCAAAATTGAAAAGGACAAAATGATCGGCGGATTAGTACAGCTACAGCTACAGATATCGGCTTCAGACAATTCCGGCTAATAGATAAATGAAACAGTGATAGGTAGGAGTAGGTTCACAACCTGGCTATCTTCAGATGGTCAAACCGCCAACCAAATCGACCTTCTTCACACATTCACAGCAGCAAATGTCAACTCTGACCATTACCTTGTCACAGCTAAATTCAGAGTTTGTCTATTCAATGAGATGAAGCTGCGAAAAGCACAGAAAAAAAGACTTAACATTGGACGCCTTAGTATTGAGGAACTCTCTGTCCCACACTTGTTTTCCATTTATGTCAAAACACAGTGTAGCCAGTTTTCTTACATAATCTAGGATTTAACCGAATCCGCCGTGGGATTCCAGCTACCGCCAAAAAGATGTTGTTGTATAAAGGAGGTAACAGAAGATGCAGATCTTGAGGCACTTCAACGCAAAACAACAGCAGCAAGGGATTAGTATTGCAACCGAAGACGAGAGGAGAAAAAGAGAGCATTCGCAATCTCCCAGCTCAAGGAAGAGTGGCGCAACAGAAGCAATAACCGGCAGCTTTTTAGGAAAACTAAGCAAATGGCAGCTCGTTTCAAGGGTAAAATACAAACTCTTTGATATGGTGGAGAGCTCTTGAACAAAAAGGACTACAGCTCAGATATGGGTTTTCAAAAGTGTGCTTTGTGATTGGAATATCAGCTTCACATGTCCCATCTATGAGGAAGGTGATCCACTGTCTTACGCCAACTAAATATCTCGATGTATATCCCTGCTTAACCCTTTCGATACTGTGGGGAAATTTCAGTCCCACTCAATGTTTGAGGTGTACTGAATTCTAAATTATACTTAGTAAAACGTCCCAAAATGTCCCATTTCGTAGTCATGAGGCTTAAATAACGGTTTTTTCTGTCAAACGTGATCGCGCGTGTGATACAATAAATAACTCCCCTGGAACATAAAATGACTAGAAATTCTTAGAAAAGTTCACAATACGAAAGCCGTATTGAAAGGGTTAATGTCGAATGTAGGATTCTACCTATCCAACGTATTGTGAGAATGTTTGAAGTCCTTCTGCAGCACTCTAATCAGCACGTTCTAGTGTGACTTCCCACCCGGGAGATCGACGACAGACCAAATCTTCACCTTCTTGGAAAGACCAACGAACCTCAAGCCGCATTTGGTAGTATTTATCATCTGATGAGCTGAATTTTCAGCCCTGACTGTAGGTCTCTAGAGCAAATAGATATTGCTGGATATTCAACCGTCTCTCTACGACTAGAGAGAGGTGAAACAGAACAAGATATCGCCACACAAATCGGTCAAGCTCGTCCGGAAAAAAAGTCCGAAGCTCGGAAAAAAACACCAAGCTACGACTGTTCTGGTCCAATCTTGTGTCCACTGGGTGCACCACTTGGAAAGTGACCGCCACTATCACTAAGAAGATGTAAGTGTTTGTGAATCGAAATATTTTAAAGATTTTCTAGCCGAATATTTACCAGAGAACGGGTCAGGAACCTCCATTGGATGACATAAGTTGTCATGCACTTCGGAAAGACAAGGGATCCATAACAAAGTACGTGGATACAATGAATTCGTAAACCAATTGCTGGTTGCATTCCTCTCTTTTATAATTTCACGAGCAATACGCATCATAATTCGAAAGCTCATCAGTTCACCCTCAAGCCGTCTTTCGAACATACTGTCACATACAGAAATTATTTCTTTAGTCGTTCAACAAGAATGTTGAACAATCTACGTAGCTCTGTGTTTCCTCATCAGTACAACCCGCAAGCATTTAAAATCAACGTGCCTCTGTATCTCCTTCGTCTTTCCACTAATTTCCCTAATGCCCTTGCTCTGGTTTAAGGGTAGTCACAAACCATTTAGTGCGCGTTAATTATAAAAACAAAAAACCAGAGTGGTATGTAGAAGACGTGGCCTTCCGAGAAGAACCTACATGGCCCAGAACAGTTGAAGAGGAATCAAGGCAACTCGGGAAGATTTGGACAGCCCACTGTCAGTATCTGCACGAGATGGAGCATAGACGTAATAGAAGGCCTAGGTCCCACAAGGGGACACAAGATATAAGTAAGTATACAGCCACATCAACATATCCAGAAAAATTCGAATCTATCTACTTGGATAGTAAAGACAAGTAGAGCAAATGGCCATCAACGTTTTCAAATGAAACACAAAGGGACAGCGCAGTTAATGGAAACCTTAACTTCGATGGCGCGCATAAGTGGAGAGAGTCCCCAACGAACTGGAGGCAGGTCAACTTTTTAATTGAAACCCAGGTCTACATCGGACTGTAATGCTTTTTTAATTAACGTTTGCTTGGTTATAACTTAAGAGTAAACTGAATATTAAAACACACGCAAGGATATCAATATAAGGTCACAAAGTTAAGCCATAAATCCATCATTTCAACCATTTTTAACTGGAAACATCATTAATCATTAAATATTAATTTTTAATTTTTTTTTCCCGGCAGATTTTCAGTTATAAGCCTCATTACCGGAGGCATAAAGCCAAATATAATTTTTTTAATCAGAAGATTAAAGAGATTGAAGGGTTACGGAAAATCAACATAAAAACATACAGAGACGACAGAATCCAATTGCAACCGATACCATGGAATTTTATTTCCATTAATCTGGTGTTCAAATGTTCGGAGTAAATGCCTTGCAATGGGAAAAAATTCCAGTTACTGGGGTCAATACCGAACTCCTGAATAATGGATATCCATAAATTAGAACGGAATACTCAAGCACTATGATTCGTATACGAGGACTTCTCGAAAAATGTGCACTGCAGTCGTGCTGGGTAAGGATGACGTTTCTGCAATGTAAATGGTGCACAAAACATTTTTTTTTAAATAAACTGCACCTTAAGTGAGCGACGACATTTGTTTTTTTTATTGCAAAGTAAACTAGCTGTGGCTAATTTTTGAGTAAAAAGTCCACCAAATCTCCTCCATGACTTTAACTTCCTTTGATGACAAGAGAAGAAGTCGGAGTGCAGCACAGGACCGGAAGAAAGAAGGAAAGTCTTGCAGATCATCCGTATGATGTTTGTCCTAAGGATTGATTTCGAACACAGGACATGCCCAAAAATGGCTTAACCAAGTCATAATATGCATCCAATCTTGGATGCAAAACAATGGATTCCGCCTTAGCAAACAAAATAGATGGAGATAGTCTTGTTAACTTGGAGACAGATCACCGTTATGATTGGGGTTCAGGTAAAGCTGAAGTCAATAATCACTAAAGATGCTGCAGAGTACTTGGAAGTGAGATAAGACAGAAAGCAGACGAGCAAGTCTGTGTCTGGAAGGACTGCAAAGATCAATTCAACATTGAGCAGACTAATGAAAAAAGTCGGCAAAAACTTCTTATGACAGCCACATCCTATCCTTTCCTATCCTTGTGTACGGATCAAAAAAAATACAAAAATCAAATGGCAGCGGTACAGCAAAAAAGATCTCTATGGGTGGCGAGCTCCTACTAAACAGTGTCAGAGCCGACCCTTCTCATGGTCTAGGGAGTAATCCTCATCGATCTCCTAGCGACAAAGAGAAAATACATGTATGAGAGAAAAGTTGGAATGGAGACGACAACAGAGGAAGCCAAGATCAAAGCTGGCAAAAACATTGGAGCAGAGAAACTGGGGGAAGATGGACTGCGAGACTGATAGGAGATACGGAGTGGAGGTGCGACCGTACCAGTCACGGGTGCTTCAATGATTATGGACACAGAATGGGAAAAACAGCAAGCCCAGGATGTCACTATGGCGATTCGACCCAAGAGAATGCGAAACACACATTCTTCGAATGCGCCAGATGGCTTGCAGAGTGACGAAGACTAGAAACGGAAGTAGGTGGTATTACATGGGACAATATCATTATGGTAGTGCCCTGGAGTGAGAAAAATTGGAACCGAGTATACACCTACCCCGAGGAATAGCTTAAGGTAGAGCGATGAGAACAGGACATAAATCCATCAAGGCTGTAGAAGATTAGAGTTCTTAAGGTGGCGCTACAGTCCGGGATGGACCTGGGCCTCAACCAACAAGCGTCTCCCGCCAGCTCGATCTTTAGCTAGCCGCCTCCAGTTTCGCACGCTAAGTTGGCTGAGGTCCTCTTCAACTTGCGTGCGCCACCTGAGTCGCGGTCTTCCTCTAAGATTAGAGTCCATAGCGAGGAAAAGTGGCACCGCACAGAAGTAATGCAAAAGCATTTCCAGAGTTGGTTCGCCTGAAGATGGAGAAGAATTAGTTGGTAAAAATCCGACTCATAGGGGGAACTTGGTCAGCCCTGATGGTGCATGAAGCATTCCCTCTTAAAAAAAGAAGTATTTATTTGAAGACCATCTTGGAATTGCTTTCTGCGTTTCACCAAATTTGTGGAGACTAGAAGTCTTAAGAGATCTTTTGCTCTGAACAAGGTTTCCTACAACCAAAAAACATTGTGATCCTATCCAAAGTCGAGGTCATGGAGGAACCATGTGTACATTCGCATACGATATGCTTCTCAATTTTTTGATCTTTCAGATGAGTAGAACTTATGCTCGGCTTGCTGAGATGGTAGATGAGTGAGCAGTTCCAGACACTCATAAGTTTCAACTGAGTTCACTAGCGTATACGCGGATAATGGTTTTTGATTGTTAAGACCGAGTTATTGTCTATAACAAAAGAATCAATAGAAAGTCCTGTCTCCTTTTATTTGACAAACAACACATTAACTGTCACTTTTACTGAATCTCTTTCATGGATGACAAAACATGACAGAACCCATTATTAACTTGTTCTTAACACACTTTGTTGGATTGATTAAAAACTCACATACCGCACCTACATTTACACATACATATCAAATTTCACCAAGGACAACATTTCATCATCAATTGGTACAAAGCTACCCTTATATCCTTGATTTCAAATTTCACAATGTACGTTTGTATAAATTAGAAAACAAAAGGATGCTATTTGATATGGCTTACGATAATGACACGCTTTTCAACAACGTGATGATAAATTACAAACAAGGACATTCTTTTGCAATTATCTTTTCCCCAATGTATCTATAATTACAGACTCAGTGCGTAGTTCGATTTTGTCTCAATCAAGGTTGTAGCTCTTAACTACAACACGTGGGAAGTAATCTGTGCTTCCTGTTTTATACTATCTCACAGAAGGGTATAAAGGCATATTGATTTTAATATATATAGTTTGTGACAAGTGAAAGTCTAGGAACCATTGATGGAAATTATGCTAATTTTATTGTTTCTTTCTTTTCAACTCTCAACTTGTGTCAATCCATATGTATATTAATAGTTCTGGAGTAGGTATTCAAATTTGACGAGGAAGGACAACATCCTTGGAACCGAAAATTCAAAATGAATTTTACAAAGTGCAAAGTTCACCCAAGATTTTCATCATACTCCACTCCTCCACTCTAGGGTATACATGTGAGCATAGATACACCAGCAGTGCTAAAATCGAAATTAGTAAAGATGTGTCGCACTGAGCTTGAAATTTAATTTCAAAGCACAACGTCTGACTCATATAGATCCTGGGACTTGTGAGAGGCATCGAGCCTCCAGCCCTCTAAACGATACATTCACTGATTTCGCTCAACCTGTGCATAAGAGAAATTAAATCAAAGAGTGCACTACGACTGCATACATTCAATTTCTGGAAGAAGAGGCAAATACGCTGCGCTTGTATCGCTAACTTCAACCTTAACTTTCAAGCACTTTTTCAATCAGGAGAAAGTTGGGATGAAGAAAGATTTACCTTCACCAATGACTTAAAAACTAATAAAGGGGTTGGGTTCCGGAATCAACTTAGAAGAAATTTCCAAACCACGGCAGTATGTTCGTAGGGAAAGTTTTAGCGGTAGCCGAGGCCTGAAGAGAACCATCCTCATTAACAACTCTGAGTATATATATCTTCATTGATGGTCAAGCCCCTATTAAAGCCATCTTATCCACAATACTTAGTTCAAAGCGGGTAAAGAGTTGGGATGAACTTAAAATTTTAATCATAGGTTCTCACTCAGTTGGAGTCATAAAGGCATCGATGGCAATGAAAAGGCCGATTACCTGGTAAGAATAGGCTCAAAACTGAACTGGCTGACCTCTAAAGAGGTACTTAAATAGAATATATACTTGGACTTCTGGAAACCTTCCGATGAGAGATGGAGTATTCTCCCTTCATGGTGCATGTTAACAAAAATTTGGCCCAAATAAAACAAAGAGAATACAAAAGCACTACTCACGCTCAACAGATCGTACTTAGTCTTAGTGAACTAGCATCTTTATAACCTATTGGCGGCCCAGGCAAAACAAATTCGGCTACGTTCTTCCGATCTTTGCAGGGAATCCGGCGATAAAGATGCGAAAGATAAAACGACCCACTTTCACTACGTAAGTACCCAAGCCTCAGCAGAACTGGCACAAACTTCTTCGGGGACCCGAGCGAACTATTAACCATGACTAATGACTTCCGCACAGGTACACACGTAAATCCTACAGCGAAGAACAGAATAGATCCATGAAGATCGAACTAAATTCGCGACGGACAACACGCTGCCAGCACCTTTAACCTGGAGTTTAAAAAAGAAGCAAAACCAGGGTTGAAGCTTCCTCATCTCAATGGACACTGTTCTAAGAGTTCTAACTTTAGCTGCCAGCCACTTTAACCTAGAGTCGAAACTTAACTTCACAATGTACAACCATCTCTGATGGAGTATGGATTTCTAGAAGCTGATTAAGAAACTATGGAGTTTTCTCGATACGGAAGTTTATTATGGCCTGCCGTGAACAAACGTTTAGTTGTTTTGCTTGGGTTTGAAGCTAGGCTATCCTTAGCTTCCCACTTAGCTGAGCACTCACTTTTCATAATCTCCTTATTCCGATTTCAGAAAATACTAGATCGCAACCATTTAACCAAGAACAGCCCATTGTGGGGTCACGTCACCTTCATTCAAGCTTATGGTCGTAGAGGCTAGAGGCTAGACAGAAAAAAAAATGTTAAAGTCATGCTTTTAGTTTTAGAAAAGTTCCTCGCTGTGATAAATAAAACCATGGAACCTACCCTGAAGTAAGGATGGTAAAGCTTTAAGTTGAAGACTCTGTGTGAACTAAACTAATGCTTTTCACTTCAGCCAGTCAATCATTCTCACTATCCACGAGTGCTAAATGTCATTCTTGATGCAAAGCTAAGCTGAAAACTAAACACGAAACAGCAGATCAAAAAAATGCGTGTGGTCTTCCATGACTTAAGCAGAAAATTTAGAATCCAGCCAACGATAACTCTACGAATGTACACAGCCGCTGTATATCCGATTCCCACTTATGGATCACTCACTTGATCCTCTGAATAATAGTTGAAATCTTAAAATTTTTAGAAGAGTGCAAAGGGTTGACAAGCCCAATGGCTACACTGCCAACTGTTATTAGAATTACCCCGACGAAAGTTCAAATCCTGCTGTTTAACAATCTTAGAGTTTGAACCCAGGGGGTAACCAATCACGATTATTCATAAACTAAAAATACTATAAGACCGTAGGTACAGATGACGTTGGAGCTTAGCAAGGCTGCCTGGTAGGACATATGCACAGAATCATCTGTTAGACATGGTAAAACAAAAACATAATAAAGACCTTAGTAACTTTGACCAAATCCATAATACTTCAGAGTCATTAGTCGCCTAAAAAATCCTGTTTAATTCGAATAGTCTTGAGTATACAGAACCCGCATCGAGGCAGGGGCCAATTGTCTCACACGCTGCCGAGTTAACACTCATTGCTGTAGCTACAACAAAATGCAGGGAAAGGAAACCCTATTCCATTTTCTCTACGACTGCCCGGCACAAGCCAGAACCAGGCATCCCACACAAAGCCATTTTCAAGGAATTATCGAAGGTCAGGGATACAATTTTGCAACATCATTAACTTTCTCAACTCGAAAGGATCGATTTGAAAATTACCCATCAACATCCGGGTCACGTGGGTCGTGGTATTAAAAAAGCACACTGGCGCTCGTTATGTTTCTTGTAGGTCTTACCAAACAGCCACTTCTACCATTAAACGTAAAAGAACACTCGCCAATCGCTGTTATTTTAGCATAAATAAATGAATGTATATTAAAACCATAGTAAGAAGGACTAAGGAGATACCATGTATGAGCACATACATGTATAAAGTCCTTATCATGGTGTAAAAGTGTAGGCTTTTCCAAAATCCGATGAAAGTTCTTAGTTCGATTTACGGTCTCATAAAAAATAAGATTTAACGAAAAACTACTAAAAGAACACCGATGCTCCAGCCCGAATGACTACGTTACAAAAGACCGTATTCGATAGCATACACAAGTTGAATGTAATCTCAGTATACGCAACTCGAGAAAGCTAATTAAGGACTTGATTAACCCCGAACTGTAGTGCCATAAAAAATAAGTAAGGAAATACAATATTCCACCGACGAAATGTAAAACTCTTCTGTTACATCCCTGAATTTTCCCCTCGCAGTGTTAAATCCATTTAAATCTCATAACATGGTTTGTTAAAAAAAAAAACAAAAATCTGTATCTCTGACCTTCCCTCTACAGAAAAAAAAAAAAAAAACAAAAACTCATGCATTGTAAATTTTACGACTTTCAAAAAAGTCAAGCACACATTTTACTGCTTAATAATTATTTTATTGTCTCCATAAAAATGTTAATTACTTCATTTAAATCTCACTCATCGGAACAAATTTGTATTTTAACTTAACGAGGTTTTTATTTTAAGCCACAATTTCATTCCAACGATGTTATTAAAAATAACCCATCACAACTTGTCAAAATATTTATTTTATGATCCCACTCGAACCGCATCACTTTGATATACATTTATTGATCCAACAAATTTGTTGCACGCTCTCTTTTCTCATGTAGTAAAATAAAAAACAAAAAATAATAAAATCAATCAAATTTCCATCTAGGTAAACAAATTCATTAAAAAAAATCAAATACCTACTCGTACATATTTTAAGAAAATACCAAAATAAAATTTTAAAATTCCCCCTAACAAATAAAAAGAATTTCAAAAATTAGATTAATAGATATGAAATTATCTAAATATGTCTTACCATATTGTCGTACTGCTGGGTGCCTGCCAAAAGCATTTTAATAAAATTCATTAATCCAACAAAAATTGATACTCAAAAGCCGGCCACTATTGCGTATACGCAACTTTTTTCTTCTCACACTCCCTCACACACCTTTTTTTTTTTTTTTGCAATTTCACTTCGAAGCAAACGAACTCATTTTTAGATTTGTTTCAATCAAACACCATGAATTGGATTGAATTTTCACACCACAAATGAACATTTCCATCAAGGTAACGCCTAATAGACCCCCCACATGGCCGGACCAGATCAAATCGATTATTATCGTGGTGATGGACGGGGTGTGTTGGTGTAAGGGACGGTTGGGCAATTTTTATTCACACTTTGGAAATTTATTGCTCCGCTTTTCATACACCTTTCTGCCGTCACTCAAACACCGACTAGAAACACCATTTTCCACGATCGTAAATTACAGCAATCAAAGAACCGGGCAATAGGTCTTTTTCGTTCTAATCTTCCAGTGAGTGCAACTCATAAGAAACGGAAAAAAAAAATTCCAAATTTACACCGAATAGATAAAATCAGTACGTTTCATGTTTGTTGATCCCAGGCGCGGTTTATTTCGAACCTTTTAACTCGTCATTTCACAGATTGTAAAAATTCTTTTCAGGGATTAGTACTGCCCGAACGCGGATGTTGAGATAATAATCTATTGGATTTACCGCCGTCAATTAAATCCGTTCAAACAAGTGTACCGAATGGAACCGTATTCGCGTGCGAATTTTTTTTTTTTAAGAAATAGAATAGAAACGGTTTTGTATTCTCTACCGTCGTTGTCGTCGTGTCCCGTCTATCGAGGCTGAGAGTACGAAACTGTCTGCTTTTACTGTCGTTAGATACTTTTTGTTTTATACGAAGGCAGGATTCGCATGAGAGTATTGAGCTTCCTTATCAGTAAAAGCTCATTCAACCTGATTCAAAATGATTGAACGGTGTTGAAAAGATTGAAAGGATCATTGCGCAAACTCATGGAATTTCATTCATGAGAAAATGTTTTTTTTTTTGTGTTCGAGATACTCGACTTCAGTCTGTTAGTTATGTTCACCGTACGAGGAAGGAATTTATTGTTTTCTTTGACACCGCTTTCGATATCCTTACGTGTAGAATGCGTTGTAAGTACCTACTTCTTAGGAATTTATTTTTTCAAATTCAAAAGCTAATGACGAATAAATGGTACATATCTTGAAAAATTATTTAATTAGCTTTGTACTGTGTTAGATATTCTTCTGGTAGATCCTGCCACCAGCAAACGATATGACTTATGAAGGGGGGTAGGTATTGCTAACAAAAAGAATAAAGTCGACGATACGGTATTCCGTGATGAGTAATGAACATAAATTTGGAATTTATGATTATGGATGCCGAACGAATTGATGGGGAATAATTTTGTTTTTTTTTTTTTTCTTTTCACGCCTTTGTTTTACCGTTTCGAGATGAAAATTCACAAGTGCGAAATGATCTAATTTCATATGTGTGTGCATTGTGTGAGTTATTTTTTTGACGATAAATTGAGTAAGGACTTTGTTTGTTTTTTTGAGAATATTCTTGTTTTAAGGACTTAAATTAAGGAAGGCACTCAATGATGAAATGAGTCGGAGAGGGGGGAGTATTTGTGTGGAAAACTTTATAGGTCTAGACCCATGGAGAGGTTTGTTTACCTTTTTCTGAAGGTGTAATAAAATTAGCACTTTATGGTTCATTGAATGAGTTTTCAAGAGGGTTGGGCTTTTAATTCGGGGTTCCGGATAAAAGGTAAAGGTGATGGACGCTGAAAATTGTTTGGTATTTTTGATTAAAATGGATGAAGTTTTGTATTATTTTAATGACTTAAGTTTGTAGAACCGAGTGACAATTGAAGGGAGATGGAAATGTAACATTTTAAAGGATAAACTGATGATTTTATTGGTTCATTGTGATAGCATTGTGTGTTCTAGCTACTTCTGAACCCATTTAAATTTGCTTACCCAACAGTTAAGAGTGTTTATGCTCTCAGTGTTTAAACAGTTTAAATCGTTGATAAAGTTGCTCCCCTAAGTTAGCGTAAGCGAAATCGAAACATGCAGAGAAAGTGTACAATGGATTAGTACTCTTCTTCAAATTTGCAACTCATGCTGATATCATTGCTGAGCATCTAGCAGCCTAGAATGCAGTGCAACTGATGTTACTTAGTTTCAAGGACTTTTCTCTTCCTAACCGACTTCACGCTTATTATCTCTTATAGTCAAGAATAAGTCGAATAAGAGTTGTTGTACTGTTGCCGTCTCTTTTTTAGAATTCGATAGAGCATCGGTGTGAAGCAAGTGGTGAATAAAGAACATAGACACCTCGATACAGTCAACGTACGTTATCTCCAACCATTCTGCAGCTAATTTTTCAGTCTGGACACCGAACATAGTTTTGAATCCCGTATGCTTCCAATCATCAGTGTTTCCTGAAGCTCAAGCCTATGAGGACTTTCTATACTAAGAAACAAGACCCGAACTTTAATAAACGCTTAATGGCATAAAACCCTACTGCTTTAAAATAGCAACACTTGCATTGCAACAGCTCAAGTAAGCAAGCTGGAATATTTCTCATACTTTCATACATTTCCCCTCGTACTTATATGCAATCTAAGGCTAAGTGTTTCTTTAACATGTGTTCGCTCGGTGGATGGTACAGAAGTATCTGTGAGCCTAAGCTCTAATGTTTATTCTGATGAATTCGATGTCTTCTTACAGCCCGTCGTTGTATCTGTCATAAGGCTGATGAAAATCCTTGGATAGCCGAGTACCAAAATCATAATGTGTATCAGCGAAGCTCTCAGAACTACATATATGTTTACCACATAGCGCAGCCATATGCATCAAAGACAACTCCCAGTAGGTTTTCTGAACACTTTACCATTCTTAATGATTTAGAAGAAGACACCACAAATATCCTACCATGACTCTTATTCGACAAAAACCTCGACTAAAGTGGAAGAATGATGTCGGGTTACAACAAGGGTCTTTATACAGATCGTGAGTGGGTAAGAGAGTCTTCCTCCGCCTTTTTAATCACTGCAGCGTTTTCCAAGCGGAATTATGGCAATCAATCTGAGCTATCACCTAGACACACTTTGGAAATATGATGTCCCTGGTATTAATCCAGAAGTCTAAAGTTGCAGAGTGGTTCGATAAGATTTTTGCCAACCTTATCGAACGTGAGAACAGTTTCCATAAGTAGACTGGTCATGACAGCTTGTCTGATAAACAAGTTTGAAATCGATTGAAATATGTCGAGTGCTGAAATGCACTTGTCACATGTTAATGGCTTAAAGCCGAGCTATCAATCAGATAATCAGATAAGAGCTTAGGTACTCGCGTAGAACATCAAACAGAATGTAGTCCTGCCTCTTACACATCTTGCTTAAATGCTCGAGTTTTCTGGATCAAACCAGGGGTTTCGTTGTGATTGCCGTGTGAAACCCAATTAACTTTTCTTTATACAAACATTTTTTTAAGTGTGTACCTTCACCCAAAGTGGATGATATCCTTTCCAACATGCATAGTTCCAATACTTGAAAGACTGTGTTACAGAATTTCTGTAAGAGTTTCCCTTATTTTCCAACGTCACTCCAAAGTCATGACGACTGCCTTTACGATACACAAATGTTGTTTCACAGCTACTCCCTGGAATTGTGGTGGGTTTCTCCCAGTTCATCTGCAAGTTCATTCCCCTGTATTCGGCGCTATTCAGACACTCAACATAATCTGACACTGTTCTCCTTACATAGTGCATTAAGCGTTGTGCAGCAGTTCTTGATTTAATCCACTTGACTCTCGGTGCAATATTCGCGACCTGGACATCGATATCTCTTCCAAAAACAGATTCCAACTCTAGCAATTCCACAGCTAAAACAAAGCACCAGTCCAGTTTATTGGTTATGCTCGCATTTCAACTACACCTTAAATAATTGAAAACCGTATGAAGTAGATTTCGTTGGAATCCTCTCAAGTTGTTAAGGACATGCTACAGCAACGTCATCCCCATAACTTTTGCAGCTCTCAGTTTCCAAGAAAAGTAAAAACTCATTTACAAATAAATTTAAAAAAAAAGTGGAAAGCAAACACCCTTGCTAATAAATCTACCATCCAGCTGAGTGTCGATAATCCTGCTTGTGAGAGTCCCTCAAATACTGATGAATTTTTGATGAATCCCCATATTACCAATCCACGAAACAGGACCATCATAAATCAATAAAAATACGCGCTGAGTTTTGTTTTCAAGGTCGTAGAAATTTGGAACCTTCTGGTATGCTTCCGCAACAGCTTGATTTGAGTTATAACAAACGCATTACTCTTACAGATTCCAGTCTCATTCTATTTCTACATTTAAGCATTTCGTATTCAAACACCTGTCGGACTTAATTAAATTCCATTTCCAAAGATACACAAAATACATAAATACTCGTACCATACACTTGATGTACAATAGAAGGAAAACATCCCCCACGTGTCGGTCTATTTTCTACGCAAACAATTGAATTGGTTGATGGGAATTACTAACAGCCTACCTAAAGTTAATAGTTCCCGTTCACATCCATTAATTGGTTGGATATTTGCTTCCTTATTTCCTGAAGCAGTGTCTTTGACAAAACCACTACCCAATTGAATTTCATTACCTCAAGCAAAAGTGTACCTAAAAACAAAGATTAAAGAGCGAACCTTAATTTCACACCAGACATAACGATTCCTCTTGAGGATTACCTTCTAAATGGAATTTGTCTTCAATATTAACTTCAGGCTCATAATTCTATTAGCAAAAGGATATGTGACTTGTGAGGGCTCCACCTTAAGAGAATCCATTTAGGATTCTCCCTCACAGCATTGGGATCCGATACGTGAGCTGAAAATCCGAATAAAACACGTGTAGGTACATTGAACCAGGATATGTGAACAAGAATGTGCGTTCCTTTCTTTGTCATAATTTCCACTTTAATCCCTAATATCATTTCTATCCATGAGTGTGAAGTCCCACTACGTGAATTTCTCCGGAACAATCAAGTAAATTTATTGATACAGCCCTAATGGCAATGGGAAGGACTCTCCAGTGATATGTACTTAAGCACTTATTGTTGTCATGTTGATTTAATAATTTATTGAGCGGACGATAGTCGTTAAATTGGGCATGCAACAAGTGTCCTTGGTTGGGGTAACCACCAGACCACTGGGGCACTTATTTTTAAAGTCACACACGCACATCACATGTTCATTGTCAAGTAAACGCCTTGACGATGGACTCAACTTTTGTAAAATTAACGCTGAGAGACCAGGCAGAGGGTGACACTCACAATCAACGGAAACAGGAAGTATAAAACATGCACGTGTAACGAATTGCTAATGAAGAGTGAAGCTTCCAACTTGTTAGTGAATGTATTTTTAAATATTTTGATGTGAAAATAGAAAATACCAGCAAGTTGGCTGTCGTAAGACGAGATGGACCTTTTTTTTTTGGAAATAACCTCGCCTCGCAAAAGCTTATGTTAATTAAGTAAAGAAGTTTTTTTTTGCGTACGTGTTTTGTGCCAAAACGGGGGGTAATGGTTGAAATTCCGGTTCAGTGTCTGTTCTTGGAACTACAAATCCAATGATTGTTACAACTTTCAGTATGAAACGTGTTGCATTAGAGAGGATTTCAGATTTTAGGATAATTCAAGAGTGGGCGACGAGTAGCTTAAAGATAAGTCGTGCTTAGAATTAACGTCAAAATAAATGACCCAGGTATATCCGGACATTTGTATGAATGGCTAACGTAAAATTGCTTGTTCGTGTTGATGTGGCTTACTTACCTTAAGGACAAAATTTCGAGGTTGGTTTAGGTTAAAGAAACGTTTGCCACAGCAAGGACATCTTATTTTGTGCAGTTATGCCACAGGCAAATCCCTCTAAATCGTATTGATTTAGGTGTCCCGTGGGAATTCTAATAAGACGGAGTCTGGTAGTCGCATTAGTTATCGAGCGACTCACAGGTTGTCCCTACAACTACAGCAGCACAAACCGTAGGATGAATGGTCGATGGGAGACTAGCAGCGATGGAGGTAGACTAAAGCTAACTTTGTCTGGGGTGTGCCAACAAGGTCCATCAGCCATTTTCAATCGTATACTCTAAGTTGGTTGTGGATTCCTAGTGCGGAGGTAGCACGCTATCGAAATAAGGTCAACCTTCTCTGTGTAGTTCCTCCGAAATGAGTTCAAAGACTCTTTGGTCCAGAACACTGGTGTTGATCCTGGAACCGTCGATTGTACGAACAACTGTTCTCAAAAAAAATCTAATAATGCTTTCATTCGACTTCAATACTTCTCCAAACTGCATGTCACATTGTTTGAAACCCCTGGTGATGTTGACGATTCCGGTGGTGTTCTCCCTGACATTGATGGAGCAGCTTGCATTGTCCACAGCATGATATATTTATGTAGTCATAAAAAGGCTTTCAACCTATAAACAGGTGGAAGATATCAATTGGTTCTTCTTAGGCCTTCTCTAGGATCAAGACTTTAGAGTTATGTGGATATCTGGTCGATTGTCGTTTTTCAAAGCCATGCGATGTTCAATAGACTTATGTGTGCCTCGGTATTTGGTGCAAATGGTTCTACTAGTAGCCGAACAGCTTCTATTTATTCAGCTACTTCTATTGAAGAAAATATTCGTGAAGCTTTTCGACAAGCGCTTAACCGCTCATTTATGATTAACAATGGTTACAATGTTTTTTAAGCCGAGATCACAGGCATCACTTTGGCAGCAAAACGAACCAGGGGTAGTGGTATATCCAAAAAAATCATCCACCTGAAAATTACCAGCTAGCTTAAGGTTGGTAAAATCCTGCAAGAGATACCTTCGTTAGAAAGATATCAATAGACAATAAGGTGAGCCTTGTTCGTACTGAATAACATGCAACATAAGACCTCATGAACTTGCAAAACTAGGTCTTTTACTCACCTTTCTCAATTCAGTAGTACTCACAGACGTCTCAAATACCACTGGTCCTTAAACAAAGGAAAGTTATGACACATTGTGACATTTGTCCTGTCCCTTCTGACAAGAATTCTTGTGTTAAACTTCCTTTCTAGAGCGTCAAGTCGCTCTATTGCAACATAATGGGTGAGTGCCCTTGACCATAAACTTGCTTCCCTCAGTCTGAATACGATCTTCTCAGCTCTATTGCTAATGAATCATAGACTCTCAATTCAGACAGCCCTTCTGAATTGTCTCCAAAGTACTTAGAATCTCGAAGGAATGTCTATAAGAACCCATTTTCTGCTACAAAAAGGTTCGAAAGAACATATTCATAAGTACCACTGACAGAATTCTTCCCAAGAAACTACAAAGCAGGTATCTTTTACAATCACTTTGATAAAAGCAGCAGAAATGGCAAAGAAATATTCTTCTTGAGTTGAAAGGTGCACGCTCGTTCTCAGACAAGGAAAACAACCACCCAACCATGCACTTAACGAGTTCAACACAAAATATTAATTAAAAATGCAAACTCAAGCTGGAATTCTCCCAAATGAAAGCCTCCACAAACGATTTAATCAAAAACATTATTTTCATAGACCTCTTGCATGGAAAACAAGTTTAACCTTTCCACCATCATTTCATCGGTAGCTTTTGTGTTTTAATATTAAAAATCTTTAAAGTCATCCTTCGTGAATCCTTAACCATAACCGCTTTGTTAACAAACCAAAATGACCTTAGAATCACAGTGATGCCATGGAACCGCTATTTAATTTCAAATTCCCAGACAAATAATGTTTTGAAATTAGAGCCCAAAATTGTTTTAATGATTCCTTAACTTAATTTTCCATGTTTTAATGTTGAATTTGTTGAATCTTTGGGGTGAGCTAAGATGGAAAAAAACAGTGAAGACGGTGTGTTCCATAAACAAATATTTTGCTTTAACCTGCTGAGGTAAGTATTTAGATTAAATAAGTGTAGGAGGTCTGTCCAAAGGTATCAAGCTACAATCAGCTTCAGAGTTTTTCTCAATAAATGTTTGGTAGGACGAACTCTTTAAAAATGAGTTTGTCTATACGATCGCTTATGACTCTGGATTAAGTGAACTAATATCGATAGGATTTTCTTATTGTGTTTATCTATTAGAGGTTGAGTTTCCTGCCAGTGGTACTTCAGTGAATCAAACTGTAAGCACAAGAAAAGCTCAACGTAGATACTAAACTGTAAGAGGTACACCTAGTAGAATAATTTATGGTTGATAGAGCAACCATCCGGGATCGGTGGACTAAGTCCGCAATGAACAAGCCTACTCTCTAACTACTTACAAAATGGTCAAAGCAGACTCGTTCCCATCGACACTTTCGCCAACGAGTTGCAAAGGCAAACAGCAAACCGGCAAAGGGCCATTGTTACCAGAAGGGTTTAAGCAGAAGTAAGGGTAACATCTGCAGCATTATGGTAAGCCAGGTTGCAAAAAGCAGATGGATCCGTAAACTGATCTTCACCATTGAGGCCTGGACAAAGAGAGAATGCGAGGAGTAGAACTACCACCTTACGCAGTTCCTGTTCGGGCACGGATTTGAAAACGATAGCTCGCCCTTCTGCTCACAATCTTTAAATGAAAAGGAAGACGCGGAACTCGTAATAGCCGTGTATTTTTGAGAGCTGTATACCCAGCCCAGTAAAATTTTACACACAAAGCGAGGATAGAACTACATAATTTGACCACCAGAGCGCAAAAAATCTCATAAATTAGCTCTTAGCCGATCGTATTTGTTGCTTTTCCTCGGTTTTGACATTTACAAATGACGAAAAAGAAATCGAGCCGCAAACCAATTGGTTTGTGCGGCTGCTACTGAGTATGAATCGTTTTTTTGACTGAAGTGAGTACAGTTCTCAAAAAAACACGGCTAATATTTCACTGCTCTTCACAGAAGGAAGAGCTAACCTGCCAAGCCCGCAGCTTCTAATAGGCGATATGATAAAGTCAGAGGGCGACTGATTGTAGATCTGTTCCTTCATAACGAACATACAGAACAAACTAAGGGTCAAAAGATTATGAAGAATCGAAGCCAGCACACTTAGACCAATGATAGGTCCATTGTTATACAACATGGATCTGGAGGGGTCTCCTTACCTACTCGTTGAACCAATTAGAGCTTCTGATGAAGCGAAGAAGGTTTCTAAGATCTGTATTTATCAGACCGTCTAAGTCGTTAAAGTAGAATTCTCCTAAATGGAGCCTTTTTTTGCAGGAGAGAGCTGGACAGCTACGAAGAAGGTGGGGAATAGTTTCTTCGTCCTCTTTGTCCATACAGTTTCTACAAAAATCGTTAGAATGTACGGCAAGTCTTGTTACATGCTTGCCTGCTAGAGAGTGTCCCGTGATGACACCTACAATTCACTTACGCTCAAGGGGTTATGAAAACGCTTATGAAGCTTTTCACACCGCGCTAGTGTTGGTGTAGTGATTTCGAAACTTAGGTAGTATTTGGTTTCAATCTGTGCTTCAAGGGAGGGATCCATAATGACTGGTACGAATATTATTGGTATTGTTGCTATTGCTGATCATTTAAGGTATTTCTTTCGAACTTCCTGATGTCATTATCAATCAATACTTCAAGCCAATTAGATTAGCCTACTGCCAGTGTTATGTCTGTGCAGTAGAGTTGACGTCAGTTTTTTCACAGTTGATCGACTCAACGCGAGTTGAACCTTGAACCTTCAGTGTCACAACATAGCTAAGTAAATTGCTAACCAGCCCCGCGAAGTAATACATAATGGCAGTCCCACGGGGAAGTTACTTAGTAGAAGAGTGCAGAGGTGTGGTTGAGTACATAGGCGAGTGGCGCCGGAGAACCATTTATAAACCAACTAATCGTGTATGCCAGCTCGTATGGACTACTGATATCTATGAAGGTTCCATATCCATTTGCGTCTATGCGAAATCAACACGTGATTTCCGTGACGACATTTTCCAGATTCTCTACCGTCGTCGGCGCCATAGAAGTTTCACTTCAAAATATTAAGATCAACCACATACTGAATTTTAAAGTAACGTAAATAAACACATAATAGTTGTGCACATATGTATACACAATAGATACAGTTCAATAGTTCGATAAACATTATCTTTTTTATGAAAAGAAAAAATCGTTGAGTCATTTAAAATTAAATTTACGTATAATTCTGACAGTTCACAAAAAAAAAAAAAAAAGTCAATTACTTATTTTGTTTTCCGTCTTCTTTCTTTGTTTACCTCACTTTTATTACCTACTGTACACGAACAAAGTACAGTTGACGATTATATCTCAAAACGTGTTGCTGTGGCAACATCAATTCATATGAGTGTGCATTTATATAAGAGCGAACGCTAGCTACTAACTCCAGAACAATAGGCAACGCGCAACTCGAAGTTGGCAACAACCCAAATGCTATTGATTGCTTGTATACTTATCGCACATAGATACACATTTACATTTTGATACATGTACAGTGTCGCACACTTGCACATAAACGTGATATCGTCATTCATATTGCTTTTGCGTTTGACTTTAGCAAAAGGGGTTGCTCTTGCTTTACTCGTTTTGTTCACAGACACAGAGTCGTACCGGCACAGAGCAATATTCAGTATCTCTTTGAAAGAGCAACATTACGGATCGTTGTTTCTGCGAGTGACTATTTATTTTCAAAACAAACAATAATGTCCACAGATGATTCATTTTTTACAATAAAATTTGTAGAAATGGTTGAGAAATATCCATGCCTTTATGATAGTGCACATCCAGACCATAGGAAAAGAGATATAACTGAAAAAGTATGGAAGGAAATAAGTTCTAAAATGAAAGATTCAGGTAAGTACATAAACAAGATACATACAAAGTGCGTAATGCAATCTCTTACCTATGTATACGTAGTCTCTTAATTCATGGGCAGTGAGCTCATGTTGTTAATGTTTGTCAGACGTTTCTTTTGATTTGAAGTATGTTTTTCCTTTGTGATCTGCGGCAACAAAACATTTACCCTCTGTTATTCTATTTACTTTGTAAGGCATACATACATAATGTACATATGTATGTATATACATGCAGCAGATGTGTTGTCTGTATGTCACAAAGTGATTCGAATTTTTGAGAGCAATATTCGAAATTTCATTTACATATATTTTTTTCTAGTCCATTTGTTGTGTTTTATTTTTTATGGAAATGATTTAAGTTGCGTTGACCTATATACTCATGTGTATGTACAGACATCTCACGTTGCTGACTGCGTATTTAAAAAAATAATAAAAATTCCGAGTTAATGACTCCAACAGACCGGTTTCTGATGACACATCATATGTTCTGATGCCATATCAATGTTCGGATGAAATTTTCGAATCTACAATTTCTTTTTGTATTATCTGTTCGCTTGTCCAGTAATGAAGAAAAGATATTTCATTGCCGGGCAAGGGAAATCATTATCGTGGCGAATATGAGCGTCTATTATTCAGAGTGACAAAGTGTATCTCATTTGTTTGTATGGGGGGCAGTATTTTTCTTTTCGAAAAGGGACAGCATTCATTCATTTATTTTTGCAACAGAAAATTGAGTTTGAGTTCAGGAAATACGGAAATACCTGTTATACATATTCATGTATGCGAGGTATATGTATATAGATACAACGTTTGCTAAAATAGATATATGCGAGAAATATTTTCTGAATAAATTATTACGAACAAAGGCGATATTGACTACACCGCCGTTGAGGTTGTAGAAAGAGTAAAAGTTATTTTAACAAACCGCAGATATAATTCAACAGTAGATAAAGTAGAATGTTCATTGCTTATATAATTAAAATTTTTAAAAGTGAAATGCATACATTTTTGGGTGAGCGATGATATTAAGTTTTCAATGCAAAGCAGACAGGTTGCGATAAATTTTCAAATAAAATGCTCTTCACTACCCCAGCACAGCTGTGTTCTTTTGATGAAATGTTCGATAAAGTTTGCTAGCCACAGTTAGTTAGTTTGAATTGTTCCTCTGAGAAAAAGTATACTTAGACCAAACGACCCTGGTTTAGTGGTTAGCATCATAGTTAGTCACGCCAAAGATTCCAGGTTCAATTTCTGATGTCAAAAAAGTCGATTAACTGCGGACAAAAAAAAGTGGATGTCAACTCTACTGCATAGCCATCGAATTCATTAGTAGCTCTAGACTGCCGATCATCTCTTATAGAGATGGCGGAGCAGTTCAATATTCACTTTTGTTGGGTGCCGGGGCATAGAGATATTCCGGGGAACTGCAAGGCTAATGAACTCGCCAGTTATGGAACAACCGTACCCGTGCTCACAGAAAGAGACACCCTGGGTATACCGACCGATACATGTAAACTCAAGCTCAAGCTGGATGCTATTGAGGAAACAAATTCTAGGTGGACAAATGGTATGACGTGTCTAGCGACAAAGCGGACTTTGCCACGGCTGGATCTGAAACGCTCTAAGAATTTTTTTCTCTCAAAAGATCACATATCAGTTCCATAATAGGTGTCATCAAGGGACACTGTCTAATAGGCAAACATGCAACAAGACTTGGCGTCCATTCAAACGATATTCCCCACCTTCTTTTTAACTCCCCAGCTCTATCCCGTAAAAGAAGACTCCATTTAGGAGAATTCTACCTTAACGACATAGGCGATCTGATAAACACAGATATCAGAAGCCTCCTTCGCTTCATAAAAAGCTCCAAGTGGTTGAACAAGTAGGTGTGGAGATCTCTTCAGATCCATGTGGTATCACAATGGACCTATCACAGGTCTAAGTGTGCTGGCAATAGCTGGCAGCCACTTCAACCTAACCTAACCTAACCTAACCATACTGCATAGCCATAACCCTGGCAATAGGGTGGTCATATGGTTGAAAGTACTGAATAGTGATGTCCCTAAACAGAAAGTTGCAAAGAAATAATAAACAATACCGATAATTCTCCCTAGTTATTCTAGACACCACCCGTTCAGCAAAGACTAAAACCCAATACTATTTTGGTTTCAAAATCACAACATCACCACCTGCGCTGTTTGAATAGAATCATAAGATCTTTTCTCTTCTGCGTACCTGCAGTTCCTGCAGGAATTATTTCTTACAATATCTACCCAAGGTTGGTAGGTAGAGGTGGCGGTTCGACATGAACCCAAGTAGCACTAGAATGTGCCTTTTTGTTACCAAAACTCGTGCGACCTGTGCTTAGATCCAGCCTGTGGAGTTAAGAAAACAGATTAGATCTGGTATTCCTGTACCCGAGATGTTGTTAAAGTGCACGCAGTCTGGCTCTTGTTAGTGCCGGACATTTGCAGAGGCAATGGGAGAGAATTTCCTTCTTATTTTCGTTCCCACAACTGCGGCAGTGGGGGTTGTATGGGACGCCTAGTTTGGCCACATGGTCTCCAATTGGCCAATGCCCCATTATTATCGCCGTGATTCTGGTGATATCTGGGCGGGTTCTGTTTAGTATTTTTTTTTTTTGTTCTATTCTTATCGCAGGTCGGCCAAATTTTTTTGATATGGCGCAGTTGGAGATTGGCCTTCTGCGTGGATTTGTCCTTTAACCGCTCCTAGCGGGATGTGGACCCTTGCCGCGAATGAGCCGTCTAGAGCTGATCCCTGCCTGGCCAGTTCATCTGCATGCTCGTTTCCTATTATGTCACTGTACCCTGGAACCCAGAGCAATGCGACAACGAAGCAACCACCAACCGGACAAGCTCATTCCGGCATTCTTGTACCATTTTGGAGGATATGGTAGCCGAGTCAATAGCTTTAATAGCGGCTTGGCTATCTATGAAAATAGCAATGTTTTGTTTGTGCGTTGCATCACGTCAAAGTTGCATGCAAGCCTCTCGGATTGTCAGCAGTTCCGCCTCGAAAACGCTGACAAAAATCGCTGATAATGATATTTTCAGTGATTACGAGTACACACCGGTCACCATAACGCAGTTCATTTTTGATCCGTCAGTGTAGATGACCGTGTCGAAGTTCTTTTCTACTTCGCCTTCTCCACTGAGCTCTTGTAGCAAATCCTACGTTGAAGTTTTCCTTGAAGTTTAGTTTGGGTGTGATGTAGTCGGTTGGAAACATGACCATGCCGTTTGGTAATGTGTCCAGAGTCTACCTAAACTCTGAGCTATGGTGCAGCACCTTGTTAGGACGTAAGTCAATTTGGAGAGCTGCTCTCTTATAAGTCGAGATTTAATGCCTCGAATCGAAGATAGGGCAGATGAGCCTAGCATTATGGCAACAGAGTGTAACGTTGTCCTGGTAAGTGATCTCGATAAGAGAAATGCGGCAGTCCTTCGCTGCTGACACGAGATTTGATCGCCGCTTAGTTGTCGGTGGAAAAAGGAAAAGCATTCTTTATTAATCCAGGCGTATCGTGGTGGAGGTCAAGTGAAACTCAGCCTGCTTGATGGCGTGTTGGCAGCATTGCATTACTATTCGGCAGTCGGTGCTGGCAAATCTCTCCTAAATTTTCCCTAATGCCCATGCTCTTGTTTTTGTGAGATTTTGTGATACATGTGCGTTGTATATTCTCACAGCAATTCTTCTTGATTGTGGTGTTAGCGGCATCTGTATTCGTTTCTTGGCTGCAAGAAAAAAGTGAATCTAATCAATGTTAGCAGCTTAGAAGGTTTGGATATCCAGAATAGTGATGCTTGTTATGACGTTACGCGCAAAAAAGACTATTAGCCTGAGTCGTCTAACATGAGTTTAACGGCATATCTGGGATACTGCTTACCTATGTCTTGTGTCGACGAACCCGTGGGAGCAATCTTTTTCGGCATCGACCTTGTTCTCTGCGGGACCATGAGCGCATATCAGGCTAAAGTTGACGAATCGAGTCTTGGTGCAAACTATCATAGGACGTTCTGAAGCTTAAGACTTTCTGCCTATTACTGCTGCGTATGACAAATTCGCAATGGCATAGTCCGCAACCTGAAGAGCCAGACCCCTTTACTCGAATGTGCACACATAAACAGACAATCTTCCACTTCTGAAACGCAGAATGTAGGTTTTAAGGACTATTAGACAGTTTTACATGTTTCTTTTTCTATTTCAGTTGCTCACTGCAAAGAAAAATGGAAAAATCTACGCACAGCATTTGCCCGAAGCATAAAGCAACCACCACCAGGAAGCAGTGGTCCTAAAAAAGCAAGAGACTACTATTTGAAGGATGTTATGCAATTTGTTTTACCTTATATGAAGACAAAATCTCAAAACGACAGTTTGCCACAAGCTGATGATGATGATTTAGAAGTTTTGGAAGAAACCAATGACATTACCAACAGTACCATCTGGAATGACAATGATGTAAGTCAACGAAACGTCTCCCCGCAAAGAAAGCGTAGAAAAAAGCGAAGCCATCCATTAGACATTCCTGTACCAAATCCATATATTCCTAGCTTTGCTGAATATCACGAAACAGAACAATCAGATACATCTGCTAAGAAGCAAAGGACTTCTACAAATACAACCAACGAAGTTGATCAAGGTTTCATTGAATACACAAAGCCACAGCAGACTTCAATGCGACAAGACAGCAGTAATCCGGATCGTGGATTTTTGGAAAGCCTTCTCCCCGACATTGCAAAAATGAGTGATTATCAGAAGCGACAGTTCAAGAGACGAACGCTTGATGTAATCGATTCGATTTTATGTGATGGACCGCCTCAAAGTCCGGCCAGGAGTACTGTATCGTCTGCACCTCGGTTTGTAGTCATAGACTCACAAGAGGAAGATAATAAGAATCTAATTGATATTCAACCGAACTTTATTCGGAAATTTTCTTCTCCTTAAGTGTATAGTTTTTGTGTTAAGCCTTTTCTATAAATAAATAAAATCAGTTACCTAAAAGCGATCGATGACTTCATTTTTTGTGAGCTGACGAGGTTAGGTCTTGTCTAGAAAAGGAAGAACCAGCTCAAAGCAGTCTCGGAATTTAAGGATTGAAATAGCATCCACAAATTAATTGCCAAATGACTGGGTGACAGTAGGTAACGCCAGGTCGCAGTACACATCTCACGCAGCACCAAAGCGTCAAAAATTGCATTTAGACTTGAAAGTGAATCTATGGCGATGGCCTTCCACAAATGCGCGTACGGATACTGACGAAATCATATCTATCTCAGACTTCAATAGCGGATTCAATATTGAAATGCGAAGTAGTGAGAAATGGGATGATGTCTGGTCTACTTCGATGAAGAGCTAGGGTTCTACACAGACAAATCTAAAATTGAAACAGGAGCTGGCACCTTCTATGATGCCCGATATCCCGGGGTATGAATCGATCTTTCAGAAATGAAATCGTGCAGCCAGGCGAGCCAAAGTCACTGGTGTTCTACAGATTGCAGGAAGAATCAAAACATACATATGTTGTCTGTCAAGCAACTATCAAGGCCCTGCAATCGGCATCACTAAAATCTAAGCTTACAAAGCTGTGTAAAGAAAACCTGAACTCGATATCTTATTTGAATGAGGTGACTCGTTGCTAGGTATCAGGATTCAAATATATATCGGGAAACGCGAAAGCGGATGAACTTGGTGGAAAAGGGTCGAAACTAAATGGTTTTGAAATTAAGATGTGGAAGCCACTTGGATCCAAATCTCGTAAAATACGTATATCCTTAGCCGAATATAGGACTAAATCTAACCTTGAAAAGAACTAGTTTTTATTCACCACAGTACCACAACACACAACTGAACTGTTCAGCTGCAGTAGAATTGGGAGTCTGAGGACCAGAACTTTCTTCTTTCCCAGGTCCACCCCTAACATTAGCGCCATCATAGGCTAGGTAAAGTTAGAGTGGCAGGCTGCATTCGACAGCCACATTTAAACCAGAGTAAAAGCTACCCGCAGAACCAGCTGGAGCTTAGATTAGGTTGGATGGCTGTCCCCGCTTAGCAAGGACACACGTAGGCTACCAGCCGGAGCTTACTCTATGAAGCGTTTAGACTATGGAAGAAGCTGGCTCCTAAATAGGCCCTTCTTCAAGCTATGAGGGCTGAAAACGTACAGAGAAGGTAAGGGAATCATCTCTTTGTCCTCCTTGTCCGAACAGCTTCTACAAAAATCATTATGGACGAGGCGTAGTCTATTCACGCACACCTGACATTGATGCAGCGTTCCTTTTTAACACCCATTATGGTACCAATAAACAGCCTTTTCTATCAGATTAGGTCAGATTATCGAGCTAAGGGCAGATCTGTGACAGGACTTTACTGCGGTTGGTGATGTCGATTACATTTCTTTTGGGTAACAATTTGCGAGTGACGAGATGCATATTTATTTTTCCGGTAGAATCGAAAGATATGTACTCTGTCTAGCAAATTCGTCGGCCATGCAGTAACGTAAACTCTTGGGAGTACAAAGAGAAGTTTTGCAAATGCAACTTAACAATAGGACTTCGACAAGCATCATCGACAATGCATCAACCCCTCAAACAATAAGCGAAGTCAAGAAATTCTTAAACCAAGCAAGAGTGATTCTTAGTTTCACTGAAGACCGCTCACACAACTACAATATCAACCGGCTAGACATACATAAGTCCCCCAGTCATGTGCCGATTTTGTTTTTTCAACCAAAAAGCTGCCAAACATACTATCTGCGAGTGTCCCACCAAAGCTCTTTTCCAGCCATCGTCAACCATACATCCACCAGCACGATCCTGAGTTTCATCCATGATCTTCCTCGGAATCAGAACATTCCTCATTTGTAGGAGAACCTTGCTGGGTACAAAAGATCTCTCATTTCGCAGTGTTTTTCAAGTCTTCGTCAGGATATGTCCCCCCTACAGAACCTTCTTCTAGTATTCCATTGTAGGCACCTTCCTCCGACTTAGTTCGAGAAGATAGGAAAACATTAAATTTTGATACCAAGTCATCATTCAAACATCTCTGTCTTCAACGGAAATAATTGATTGATGGCTTACTCTAAACGAGGGCGCTATGCATGTTTTGGGTACCTTATCCAATTAATTTGCACGTGCCTCGCATGTAATCCCACCCGCATCCTTGCTAATTAAATTTAAATTTCGTCACATAAATAACTACGCGCTTTTAAATTGCACCCTTCAACGAACTAATCACCACTTTGTCAATGTCGACTACTAACTACTTATCTTCTCAGTTTAGTTTAGTTTTTTTTTTTATATAATCACTAAATAAATATTTGATTAATATTGTACGAACCATATGTGATAACAAGTTTTACTTAAACAAAATAAAAATATAAAAACAAAATTAATGCGCACATAACGAAACTGCTCATATGGCATTTTTATTTATGAAAATCTTTTCTTTTTTTTTTTAAGAAAAAATTAAATAAATACAAAATGGCGACAAATTCAATTGACTATACTACACAGCTCGCGCTCTATATGCACTATAAGCTTTACTTGTACTCCAATCATTGGCATATGCTCCATGATCATGCGAAGAATAGTATCCTCCGCCACTGTGTACACCTGGAATGCTACCACTGCCCACAAATGCTGAGTATTCTAACAAATTCAAGGATAAACATTTGTTTTTTTTTAGTTTCTCAAAGGACATTGGATTACTTACCACTAGGATCCGAATCATAGACATGTGAATGAGACTGAACTAAATGCGGATGAATTTTACACAAAGTCTTGTACTTTAGATAATGAATTAGCCATCCACCACCACCGAGAAGAAGGACATTCAGACCAATGATACCTAACAGCAGAGGAACTACAGTCATCTTTAGGTGTGCGATTTTCATCAAAATAATGAGTGGCAATATTATGAGCCATTTCCGTTTCTTCTTATCGCCTCGGGCACGTGGCTCTTAAAAAAAAAACAAGATGCTTCTCTAATATCCGATTATACTAGGTGTCCTTACCAACTGTAGAGGTGTCGTCACTGGTTATCCTTGTACCACTCTCACCAGATATTCCGATTTGTATTCCATGATTCCTGGCAAATAATTCTGCTGTACGCTTTAGGAATTTTATTATCCTCGTTATCTCGTTATCTTCTGTAAAAGATTTTCAACAACTTTACTGAATACAAATATTTGATAAGTGAAAATATTTTTTGTTTAACGGTGTTTTGTGAATTGCGTCACACTTTGTTTTAACAGACCTATCACTGTTTTTGATGGAAAACTTTTAGCTATTTTTCTATGGAAAGAGTTTTGAAAAATTGACGAACATTTCCTCACCTTACCTAGTTCGTAGAATCGTGTGATTAAGTGAAATGAGATAGGGTTGCCCCAGACATTTTCGACAAGTAGATGGCCGCCTGTGCTATCATTTGCCTCAGGGGCTCAGCGCAGTGGTATAGGCACCGAACCGGCCAACCGTATATTCTTGACACAGACGGTTCCAAATCTAGGAGTAGGGTAAGAGGGAAACTTAATTTTAGCTTCTCCTTCTGTCTTTAAGATCATTGTAGCATATTTCAGGCGGAAAAAGTCGCGATCATGGAAGTTCTGTCCGAGCCTTAATGGTATTACAATGGACCCCTTTTGGTCTAAGTGTGTCTGTCAGCACAATGGTTCTAAGAGACCTGAGTGTGGCACAGAGGAACTCCTCTTCGCCGGCCTACATACCTACCTTAGTGTGTCTGTACTCTAGTGCAGACAGCCACGCTAACCTAACCTAACCTTTAGACAACTAACAGTTATATCTCCAGCCCTGTTCGGTTAAGGCTTCTACCGATAGTTTGGTTTCTAACAAACACAAGTGTAAGTGGCATGACTGTCCAGAATGTAGGCAGACTGAACGGAGACGTTCCCAACATCTATACTAAGTCCGCGGCATTCTTGCTGTCTCTCAGCAGAAAAGACTGCTTCAGCGTTGTGTTCCAACCCCTCTTCTACATTTAAAAATCCAGTCAGCAGAATTGAATGTGAACTTGACGGGAAAAAATAGACTACGACAAATCGACTTTAGTTCCGTCAAAGGCTGCCTGTCTGTCTGTCTCCGTATGCTGGTTGACTGTCTGTTGAATACAACGAATAGGTCTGACGTCTGCATACATTCAGACATAAGCGGACGATACTACTCTTTTGCCCGTCAGATAGTGCCTTACAGCTGTCTGTTGTTAGACGCGATCAGCAACAGATACGCTAGAAATGGACTTTCAGTTAATCCTCTCTTTGCTAAATAGAAGTGACTTAGCCAGTGCTAAAAGGTATCCCAATCAAGGTCTCCAAGACAGCTAAGTATTTAGGAGTAATGCTGTGGACGAATTGAAGACTCCCATAGTGTTATTCATTGGCAATACTTTGAATCTTTGGATCTACACGGCAATAATGAGACCCTTCCTATCATATACGCGTCGGTTATTTAGTAAAATAAGTCTTCGCGTCAATACGTTACTGCCACTTTCGCCAAACTCCAAAAACGGTCTGTGTAGGCTGCGTAAAAAATGTCTCTGTACACCTAACTCTGCTGTAGACACTTTGAATGTGCTATTCTTGCTATCCCTTAGCAGAAAGTACGTATTACAGACAACTTACTGGCGTTCTGACGGTCCATTATACGTTCGCCAAACATATTTTCAATGTGTCAGTGCTATGTCAGTGTGGCACCACTATCTGCGATGACGATGGTATTCTCTACAAGTGCTGTCTAATAGACTAGTCCTCCGTACATCAGGGTGGACCTCATTATTGCTGCATAGATCCACTAAAGACCCTACTAAAGATCCAATAAAGAGCAATCGAAGCCTTCTTTAGACGGTCCAGTTTAATATACCTTTACCTGATTTTTTATCAAGAATTACCCCCACGCCGTGACATTTAGCTTTTAGTAATTTCTAGTACTTTGTACTTTGAACAAAACTAGCTCCGTGTTTGCAGCGTTAACTGAAAGATCAACCTTATCCATTCACGTAACTAGTTTATTGAGAACCGATTCAAATCTGTAATTACTAACTTACTTACTTATCAGGCCAGCGACCCTTGGAGGGTCTGAGCCTGAACTAATGCCACTTTCCACCCTTCACGATGCATGGCACGCTCCAGTTTACTAGACTAAGGTTTCTGGCGTCCGCGATTGCCTGATATTTAAATTGGAGGTTCGGTCTTCCTTTTCTTCGTGAATCAGGTGGCTGGGGTTCAAAGATCCTCTTAGCTGGAGCATTCTCGTTCATTTGTTCGATGTGGCCGAGCTATTGCAGTCAACTGATTTTTGCCTTCCGGACTACATCCACATTTTTGTACAGCTCGTAGAGTTCACGGTTATATCTTCTCCTCCATTCGCCTTCCTAGCAGACAGGACCAAATATTCGATGTAGAATTTTTCTTTCGAAGGATCACAAAGTCTGCTCCGCTGTCTTACTTATCGTCCAGCATTCAGGTCCATAAAGCAGGGGTCGAATTACGGCATCAGTAATCGAGTAACTCGTCACATAAAAACGAGCATTATAACGTCGGAATGATCGTTTATACGTGACGAGTTACTCGATCACTGATGCCGTAATTCGACCCCAGGACTGGCAAAATCAGGGTTTTGTAGAGCATGATTTTGGACCTGCGAGTTAGGAGTTTGGACCACAGTTGTTTGGACCACAGTTGTTTGGACAAACCGAAGTAGCAGCGATTGCCTAAGGTTATTCTTCGTCGAATCTCTACTAGGGTGTCATTTGTGGAGTTTATATTTCCCCTAGGGTAGATAAACTCCCTCACTACCTCAAAATTATAGCTGTCAATTGCTAAGTTTTGACCTAGACGGTATTCGATGGATCAGTTTTTGGTAGACAGCATGTACTTTGTTTTATCCTCCTTAATCGTGAGATCAACTCGTTTCGTTTGTTCTTCTATTTCTGTAAAAGTCTCAATAATGGCACTCTGGGAACGGGCGATGATGTCGATATATTCTGCGTACGCCAGCAGCTGGTTGAATTTGTTAAATATACCTAGTGCCTTCTGTATTTACGCTGGCCTTTCGCACTATTACTGTAATTAGACTTTCTTTAATTTTCCAAAGAGTCTACGTAAAAAAAAAAACAAACTCGTACAGTTAAATGACTAGAGATAGATAATGAGGTGATAGCACGATGATCTTACCCTAAGTGGCACCCACGAGAGAAAGGAGACGTAAATATTTAATTAATTCTATATCCGACGCGATATCCCGTAGACGACTAAGGCCGCTGAGAAACGGCGATCCAAGGGCAAATAAAACATTAGCGCCATCTAGTGTCAACAAAATTGTCAATTGACAGGTTATGAGGACATAAATGCGACACGAGCTAAGAAATAGATACAACGATCTATTCAGAGTGAAGGAGCAGGCTTAGTCAAGTGTAGGTAATGGTATTCATCACGTTTATAGGCAAATCTATAAATCAATTTTCAATTTAGGTTTACCTACATTCCATTTGTGTTAAAACATTCTTTAGTCGGCAGTAAATTGTACACTATATATTCTTCTCTAAAAAAAAAAATAATTCCTCACGCATCCAAACGTAATTGATGTCTACCCTTAGATCAGAGATATGCATACGTACAGATTTCTTCTTAAAAAATGCTTAATTTTCTTGTAAATATAGGAAAATTGTTAATAAGTCTTGCATTCTTTTTATACAAGTCTATCTCCGAAGAGTTATTTTTAATGCTTTTTAATTCTCCCAAATTAAATTCTTGACGCTCTGTTATTTTATGCGTGAACTCAAATAGAATTTTCATTTGCAATTTACCAGAGACTATGACGGAAGATGAATCTGTATAACACCTGTGTGCTGGCCAAAATGGTACTGTTGGTCATAAAAAATAAAACAAAACTACCGGCAAAGCCCAATGAAAAATCCAAGAATCGATTTAGAGGGAGGGATAGATAAAGAAAATAAAAAAAATTAAATATTTACATTTGCTAATTGTGCTGGCAATTTTCACTTTCCTCTAGGAATAACAACCGGAAGCCATCGTCGACTGAGACTTGCGTATCATCCTATCCATTGCGTATGTTTGTATTTTTTTTTTTAGTGTGAAAGTCTTAGATAATGAGGGTCTAACTGATGTAATTAGTTGCATGCTTAATCAATGGAAATATTGGAAAAGTGTTTTATTAGCTGAGAATGTATTTATTTTTAGAGCGGGCACTTAGTCTTTTCTTTATATTTTCTCAGGTAAATTAATTAAGCAGTAGACAACTAGAATGTAGTGGTTAGTGAAATGAAATATTATTGAGAATATTATAGAAAATTGAACGAAGGAAAGGAGAAGAATATTTAATTACTTTCCAACTGCAGTTTGTGTATCTATTGCAATAATTACTCGAAGCCATGTGTTAGTGATTTAAATTTGTTTGCTTATTCAACTACTGTATACAATAATTGTTTTTATGATCTTTTTATGATTTTGCCACTAGCCTCATTGCAACCAGTTGATTTGCCTCAGCTTGCTAGAAGTAGGTGATACGCCCCGTGGGGTTTAAATGAATTTCTAAAAATGCAATTTAGGATTTATTGATAAAAATAGGGTGGACTTCCTTTTTAGAGACTGGACTTATTTAATTTTTAGAATTTTAAGTGACAGCCATTTGACATGAAAGACCAATATACGATTCAACAACGAGTACTTATTGTTCACATATTTTACTAAGGACAACATTAAAAATGATGGACGCCGCGCCGTGGTTGAGTGCTTAGTGTGTTCGCTTGTGACCCGTGTGTTCGAGCCCAGTTGGGGAACAACATCGAAGTTTCTCCAACCCTACACCAAGAAGTGACTTCTGCTCGAAGTAAAATGGACCGAAATCTTGTCTGAATTCCTTAGGATTTGAGAATTTTCTTTGGGGGTGGCCGTGGTGTAGTGGTTACATCATCGCTTGTCACGCTGAAGGTTCAAGGTTCAAATCCCGATGTCGAAAAAAAAAGTCGATCAACTGCGGAAAAAGCCGACGTCAACTCTACTGCATAGGCATAACACTGGCAGTAGGGTGGTCATATGGTTTGAAAGTGTTGATCATACTTATGACATCGGGGGATGTTCGAAAGACATACTGTGAATTTTAAGCAATGGCAACAGTACCAAGAATTCTCCCCAGTCATTCTGGACACCACCCTCGGAGCAAAAAGACTGACACCTAATACCATCTGAGTTTCAAAATCACTACACCAACACTAGCGCTGTGCGAATAGCATCATAAGGGTATTCATAACCCCTTTAGCACTTGTGAATTATAAAAAAAAAAAATTAAAAATTCCATCAGAAATGATATGAAGAAATCAGCACTTCAGCCTTCATGACCAAATCGTTCCCTTTTAAGAGAAGTTTTCAAGTCGAGATTCTCAAGCACTCAACCTGGAAAACTGGCCATCCCTTGCTAAATATTAAAGGACTAGTGTGGTATACTGATGATTCAAATATGGACTCTGGTTTCTTTGAACCAATCTGTAAAGTCTCGAACGAACTTGGAACGTCTCCTTGTGTCTTCTAGGTCAAATGGATCTCGATACTAGCATTAAGGCGCAGCTAGCAATGTACTCACCGATATGCCAGCGGCGCTTGAAACTCTTAGTTTCCACTATCTTAACTCAAAAGCCGTTAAAGGCTACTTCAATGCTATCCACGACTTATCAAAGCGAAATAAAGTCAAACTCTGGTGAATACCAGGACACAGAGGCATTGAAGAGGTTTTCATTACCTCGCTGACCAACTAGCCAGCAAAGGCTCCTCATTGGCACCACTTTTGGTCAGTAGCCCTTAAGCCACATTGAAATAGGTGAATCAGGTTGCTCAATTGCTGACAAAGGACTTAAGGTGGTCACACAATAAAGTGGAAAAGATTTGTAAGTGATGTTGAGGAAGGCTCCTCAACGCCTTTATAGTTGGCACAGTTTAGATGGTCTCCTTTTTCGAGTTTCGTAACTACTCTCGCGATTCCTTTTCGATAACTGCTTCATAGTTCTTGTGTACACAGTCATTTGACATATTGCAGTTGGACAGCCTTCTGCAGGAGGCGGTAGTGCATATTCCGTATGACCGCTCCAAACTGTATGTTAACTCTGTTCGCCATTGAATTATGGAGGGTTGAACCTAGCTTGTTTATTGATCTGAAACTCAAAGGACCAACTTTTAAACCTTTAATTTAAACAAAACGAAAAACAGCTGTCGTGGTCATTGCCTGCCGAGAGATGACGACAATCAAGAATTTCTTTTTTTGTTGACAAAAACCGTCATAAGCTACCAAGCTCTCTTCGATTTCAGTGTCATTATCAACAAACAAAATAGCAGGTAACGACCTACTCCAATAGTACTACAAGTAGCCATAATTGACGGACAGGATCCAGATGGAAGGATACTCTAAAAAATTTGCTATTAAAAAACAAGAACCTTTAGGCCATGATAATGAGCACCGAAGAATGCATAATGAAACAAAGGGATCGGCTGCGGTAACAGGGAATTACTCTAGTTTCTCACGAACCCTATAGCCTGATTCGACGTACTGTGAAGTGTGGACTTTGCCTTTATTCCCCCCTATTTTATGGCTGCTCGTCGCAAACAACATTCATTTAAAATTCGAAAAGAAAATCATAAAAGGAAAGGTAAAAATCTAGTTGCTGGAGACAGCTCTAGGTAATCCTTGAGTCTCTCATTTCATTGTGAACTTCGAAAGGAGCAACCTCAAAGCACGAATTGGATTTCTTAGCGGACACCGCCGCCTGAACAAACATCAACATCGCATGAATCTTACAACAGATTCAACTGTAGACTCTGCCTTGAAAGTGAAAAAACCTCTCCACACAACCTTACGGAATGTCCAGCCCTCTTTAAACTTGGAACGAGGATTCTCGGTGGCGAAGTTGTCCCTACGGAGCAGCTTGCTGCTATCCACCCAGAGAAGTTCCTTAACTTCCTGACATCTTCTCGAGTGAAACAATTCATTTAGGAAACATAAGGGAAGACACAATAGGATTCGTTCGAAACCGCTGTGAATCACCCTCCTGAACATAATAATACTAATAAACCTTGAGTCGAAAAGACAGGCACTTTAAAAAGAGAGTTCTATTGAGGTTTCTTCTTATACTGTTTTTGGCGAGCAGCTCCATTTCACATACCTCTGTCTGTAAGAAACAAGTAGACTAGCCAAAAGGGACCTCTAACTTGAAGTTCAGATTATTACTGGGAATTAATATTTTAAAGTCGACAAATGGAATTCCAAAACTATGACAACGACAGTGACTACCTACCATCGTCCTTGAAAATCACAAGCCACCAAATCACAAACTGCACAAAACCAAGTCAATTTACCATTCGGAAATGTTCGGTTATATTCTTCACTAGCTCATTTCGTCAACAATAACAACAAAAAATTAATGTACACGTACCAAAGTACAAATCCTTGCACAATAAAACGAATTAATTTCATCAACCCACCCCACTGCGGTACCATCTGTCACCGCCAACATTGTATACATTGTAATCGCTTATCATGTCCCAAGCTCATAAACCAAATACACTAAAGTCACAATCAAATATAACACCAAGCTACCATCGATTACGGAAGACACATGCCGCTAATAGTCTGCCCCAAAAATAATCCCTCGTCGGGGGAAAATAAAAATCCGGAACACACGAAAATAAACACGGCGAAGCAGCGCGAGATGGCACCGTGTCGCTTGTGGGCGGACAAGTCAATTATTTTGGAAAAATTTATTAAAAGCGTTCAGCACTTTATAAATCACAACAAGGACACTTTTTGATGGTGCATGGATGGGGGTGGCATGACGTCACGGAGAATAATGACAAACCTTGTAAGCTCCTGGAATCCATGAAAGATGGCAAATCACTTGGTTCCACCAGATGGACCAGCCTAATCCGTCGTGTGTCCATCATGGTTCGGCTATTCTCGTTTGGGAAATAACCCAAACTATTGGTGGCCAATTTCCATAGAATTCTCGCCATTTTGTATTTTATACATGACCCCAGCTTATGCGTTGCGAAGCACTCCTTTTGATTTCGACTTAGGAACTCATCACCCAACACTGTACTCGAATTTTGTGAGGAAACCGATAATCCACCGACTAGCACCGACCACAGGATAACACGATTCATGGCAACCAAAGACGATAACAACGCGTTTCGGATGATGGACAATGGCCAAATGGATCATGGACTAATAGGAGATTTCCTCTTATAAATGGATGCTGACCGAAACTGGGTCATATCTGTGTGGCTGCAACGATTAAAAAAATCACAGTAGATACGATGGTTACAGCCACCACCACGGTTTTGTCGGAAAGAGGAAACAACCACAAGAAAGAAATGCAATGCAATCATAGGTGGTAGCTCCAATATCAATCGGAGGCCTGGAAACCAACCCAAGACTTTCACGTTCGTTAGACTCTTGCACACACGCGTGTGTGTCTGCAGAGGTCGCATAAAAGTGCTAGTAATGAGCGACTGGATCATTTTAATTTCTGGAAAATCAAGGTCCATGGCACAGTTGAAATGCAGTTTCTTTATGGATTTTCGATGAGTGGTACCATTGTTTGAGTTCGCATCTGTTGATTAGGTGTGGAGTATGTGATGTCGAAGTAATTGGGTGATGTTGCTTGCACGCTCGCTCTATGAAAAGATTAGCATATCTACAATGTATAATCGCGCTAAATTTATCGCATTGGGGTGTTTGAAATCATTTGCTTGTGTATCTTGATGACCTTGACAGAGAAGAAGAAAGGAGTTCAACGAGAACTACATTGTGAAGCTTGTATATGAGGGTGACCTACAGTTTTATTGCCGACTCCGAACAGCGGATTGATGGTTTTGAGCCTGCGTCCTCTCGCTTAGCAGTCCAACGCACAAATCACTAATCCACGGCAATCAATTGCTCAAAAAAATGCATCTTCGACCTTTTTATAACTCTCAGGTGTATGATTGGATACCTTTTTGACTTAATCGTTGTTGGGATGTATCCACATCTTGGAAGAGTTTATAAATTTGACAGATACATGTACATATTTACTCATGGAACGCGTGATGAAAAATTATTTATTTATTGACGCAGAAACCTAGTATTATGTGCTCGACTTTTACCATTCATAGGCAATCCAGCAAGCTATTGGACCCCCTAGAGGCCTACACCTTAGACCATTGGCATTCAAGAGTATGTAGAACACTCTTTTCGTAAGTCAATCGTCCTGTAGATCGTTGGCGGTCTTTGAAATATTCAGAATCGAAGTTGATCCCTTGAAAAGATCGGCCATCCGATCTGTGCGTCTTTTTTTATTTATTATTACGCTTAATACAAGCTAAACAAACTGGGACTTTGACGTAGATTCTAGATTACCTCAAGCCAGCGCTTATTAACTTTCATTCAATAACTCGGATGTAAAGTCCCGTAATATTAAGGGTCGGACATTCCAAAAGAAAACTATGAAATTCCAATGCAAATGCGAATAGGTGTTGCTTCGTAGAAAATAAGTTGCCGATGATTGTCATTATTTCCATTCAATCGAGAAAGTGGAGCATGTGCCGATTAGCCATAGCCATAGACCTACAGGCGCCGTTCAGATCCTTTGATAAGTTATCACCAACAAGCTTGACTTTCCCCTAAAGAGATGAAGGAAAGACACGTACGCAAACATCCTTTTGCATTTATGTTGCTTCCACACAAGTCATTATGATCAGTATGTCTATTCCGATATATTGTACATGTGTGTGTATGTAGGTTCAATAACTGTAAGTCCATATGACCTTGTTCAACCTCCCATCACGTGGATCAGATAAATAAATGAACAACTTTGTCTCTCGACGTTGGCTTCACAACTTCCAAGTGAAGTAGGTCCGTACTGAGTACTTAGTTAAAAAGAGAAGCTTTCCCGATAGAAACACCGCGGTCTTTTTTGACAAATTTTGCTTCTATAGGGATGGCTGGACTTATGTACAGTCTCACTCGGATTTCAATGGATCGCTGGGGTTCCCCGTAGGATACCCAAAGTAGATGGAACAGGCTTTTTTTTTATCAGTTGGCCTCCCTGAACCAACCCGAGTTCCGAAGGAATTGTAAGATGGGTCTCGGTGGCTTGCTTGACAGTTCGCCCAGATCAGTAAAGAATCGTTCTCCGAGGGTTGTCTTCCTGTTTCTTTTAAGGCTTGGGCATTCGCATCGGAGGTGGAAAGTGTCCTCCTCAGTGTCTGCATCGCCATATCCTTTGCATAGTTCCGTTGTGCTCAAACGCATTCTCTTTAGGTGGCCACCTATAAGAAGTGATAGGTGACTTCTGATGAGTGCGATGATTTCCTTAATATTTCTCTTATTTAGTTCTGTCCAGAGTATTCTTGAGGTGCGGCATGTTGTGAGTGAAATCCATCTTTCGTTCGTGAGTTTTATGGATTTCTTTATGAGCTGGACATTTCAAGTTCTAATGGGGGCAGGATTGAGTCATCGGCCATTATCAGATCCATCTCAGGGCCTGTTCTTGCGTGCTCGTCCGCCTTTTCATTCCCATGGTTGCCCCAGTCAGTTAGATCCACTGCTATCTAAGAATTGTGAACTCCTTTGGTGTTAACCGAGGCATATAGAGCACCCTAAACCAGCTTAGTAGGTGATTCCTATGTCTTGTAGCAAATATACGGGCATATCCCTACGCACGAGCGTCTCAAGCCGTATTGCACCAAACTACAAGTGTACCAACCAGTATAGCTTCTCGACCGGCAAGTTGAAGAAAGTCCTAGAAAAAAAGTAAGGTCTGCAACCCATCACCATTTTATCGACTTTAACGTCGTCCGATACCACATTCCACATTCATCCCGATAAAACTTCCTCGGAACTATTCTACAAAGTGATGGGTCTTCAAATTTCTTCAATCTTGTTTTGTTGTTGATAGTAAGATTGGTGTCAACTAGAAAGCTAGGAAAGCTACTGGGAAAGATAGACAATATCGATACCATCGCGCGATCTCAGCGTGCTGTAGTAGAGGCATATGCGGCAATTGAAGGTAATGCGAGACAATTTGATCCTAAAATCGAGGAAGACAAGACCGAATATATGTGTGCTGTCGACAAACAAAGATGTTTCTGCTCATCGCTCAGGACGAAGCGTCACCATCGGCACCTATAACTTGCCACGAATGACAACTCATTTAAGATTCAGCGAACAATTTATCTTAGGAAACCGCTGCTATTTGGGTTTATAAAAACCGCTGAGGTCAATGCTCCTCACACGTAGAATAAAGGTGATGCTGTATATAACACTGTTCCTCCCAGTTCGGCTATATGACTCCGAGCATTGATTGGGGTTGGGTTTGGTTTTTGGTGGGAAAGAGATTTCATTTATTAGGCTTAATACAAGCTAAACAAACTAAGAACTAACTTAAATATGAACTTAAAAACTAGGTGGTGGAGGAGATCGAATTTAAGGGAAGGCGTTGAGCGGTTGAAGTCGAAGATGGTAGGGACAGAGATTATCTTTCGGAGCATATGGGAGATTGGTTCTTTCGAGCCATAAGAGGTGTGGTGGGTCGATAAATAAAAGAAACGAGGAGTTCGTAGATTGCGAGGGTAAGTGTTGAAGAAAATAGAGTTGTGAAGGGAAGCGCTTTCAACGTGACCTGAGAGCAGTCGATGAATAAAGAGAATGTCGTCTGCATGTCCGCGTTCCTCAAGGATATTTAAGTTAATGAGGTTGAGACGGTTTTGATAGGGAGGTAAGATAAGAGGATCGTACCAGGGCAGACCTCGAAGAGCGAATCGAAGAAAAACGGCGCTGAATACTCTCGATTCTCAAAACATGAACACGATGATGAGGTGGCGGACGAATGTAATGTAGAGGGACCTGGTCACGTATGGGTTGGTGAATTCTTTGGACCACCGTTTTACAAAACCAAATAAAGAGTTGGCTTTAAAGATTATGTCGTCCATGTGTGACCGGAAATTAAGTTCCCTGTCACACAAAATGCCGAGGTCGAGAAGAGATCGAACAGGGGAAACAGGTTGATTGTGCAAGAGGTAGAGCCGGGGAGGGGATTGGTGACGCTAATGTGAAAAGGTGATGGATTAGCAATTGGGTATGTTAAGTTCGAAGCAATTTTTGAGAAACTGTCGAGGTCTTGTTGAAGAAGAATGGAGTCCTTGGGTGAGAAAATGATTTTAAAAAATTTAGTATCGTCGGCGTAAAGGGAGACAGACGAATGTTTGATGATCCTATCAAGGTCGTTAATGGTTAGTGTAAAAAGAAGGGGACCAAGATGGCTGCCTTGTGGAACACCAGAGGTTTCTAAAAAGAGAGCAGAGTGGGTGGACCTGAAGCGAACACTGTAAAAATGGTTTTCCAGGCAAGAAGATATCCATTTCAACAGTATGGGCCCGAAGCCGACGGCAGACAGTTTTAAAAGTATTAATTGATGGGAGATTTTATCAAAAGCCTTACCTACTTAAATCGGTAGCAATAACTTCGACTTCGTTACCATTTTCAATTGCAGAGAGGGCAAAGGATATAAATTCGACTAGGTTTGTGGTAGTTGACCTACCTTTCAGGAAACCATGCTGTCTAAGATTTGCACTGGAAGCTTAGAGCTTCATACAAGAGGCTTTCAAAGAGTTTGGGTATATGGGAGAGTTTGGCAATGGTGATAAGCAAAGAAATAGAGCAGCTACTATGTTCCTTCGAAAGGAAAAATCTTGTAGTATCGCATGGAACGCCTCTTTAAGGGTAAGGAGTCCGTTAAATAGAACCTTTTTGTGACTTAGATTTGAAAGTTCTCTCCAGGACTTACATTTTTCAGGGCATCGTAACGCTTTGCCTACGTGTCAACTACTGCCAGTCGGATAGGTCTTAAGTGTGACAGAAGTTTCCATTTGGAAAATCATATTTCAGTAGTCCTGGTTGAGTGGAATTATTCTCTAGTTTTTTTGAATCCTCTCTGTGTGTGTTTTCACACATTTCCTTATGCCGAAACTCGATAGCATCGTTTGCAGTATCAGCACAAGTAACTTTCATCCTCCCAAAGTGGTATACAACAGTTGTACAACATAAGAAAGCATTAGGTCTCACTACCGCAAATCCAGTGCATCTTTAACAAGTGTTAGATAGATCATGCATCCTTCAAATCCTTCTTTGTAGCGAATCTTACAACTGGTCAAAGAGAAACTAATCATAAAACATCGAAAGTCATGTTCCATGGTTTCGATTCATTTTGTGTGTACATTCTCAAATAGTAGTTCGAACATCCTTTCATGTGTCCAGTACGACAAGGTATCTGTTTCCTTTTATGGAATAAACACTCTATCAATCAACAAGAGTACAAAGGCACTTTTTTATTTTTTTACAGAAATAAATCAATTAATGTGCTAATCGTAGATCTGCCGCAAGATTTGCCGCATATTAATGCGAACAAGTTGATAAATTGTGAGTGAGACCCCCGAGGCTAATTTTAGCCTGACTTCTGCGGGACTTTTTTCCGCTTTGTGGCAAAGACGATGGAAAGAGCGACATTATTCGCACGCACATCTTCCATAAGTCCCCCTCGGTTGGGTACAAGTGACCCAGTAAATCCCAACACAATCGATAACACAATTAAGGCATTTCGATAATGACGACGATGCTGATGATGATGATGATGATGGTTAGGATAATTATGATGAATGAGATGATTGGCCATTGGTTGCAGTGAGGCGCGTGTACGTTGCTTCCATGCGCTTTCGTTGATTTCAATTTTCCCAGAGAGATCGATAAAACACTCTTTCCTTTGGACAGGTTTCCACCACCAGAGAATAGAAGAAACGATATCGAAAAGGAATCAACAATCGAAAGGAGAGCATACATGGGGGGAAAAGCTATAGAAATTCTTTCTGATCCATGCGGATGGTGTCGTCGTGTGTCGTGAGTGGACCATCAAGTGTCAATTGAATAATAAAATGACACAGGCACACCTTCAATCAGGGTGTAGCCAAACAATGTGACCGTGTATGCTCCAGTAACACCTTTTATGACCATAGACCACCTATAGTGTGCTTTCTATGCTCATTATAGGTTTTAATGATTCATCGAGCACGTTGTTCAGTCGAGTCCATCATAGTCGCTGGTTTCCAGAAGACAAACAGGGAGTATGACGCATAATTAGAGTTCGACTTGTTTCGTTTGTTTAGAAAGAGGTGGCGCTGGCGAAGCCTTACTGACGCAAACCTAACTTCAAGGATCTGCGATGCGAAATTTTTAGGAAACAGCGTGTAGGACAACGTTCTTTGTTTACGGACTTGGACTTCCACCTCCTAGTTTTATCGAATGTACATAGCTTTACAGAACTGTCAATGCTGTCGCCTTAGCCTTCTAGAAAGCTTAAAACAAGCTGCGGTCGCCTTATGTTCTCTAGAATCTAGATCACAATCAGATATCCAACTGAAATAGATTGGAGTAGATTTTTTGACTGAAAACAACCTTCGATAGCACTACTTCGACACTAGATCTAGGACGAATTTTATACAGAATACAGATGAGGTCGAGGTAAGAGCGATTTCTGCCATAGAAGAAAAGTCGTAGCTTGTTAGTCGCTATGGCGTAGAGCTACGGGCTCTTGGCAGACAGCACAATGTGAGAAGACTCGAATTGAATACGGATGACCTATGCAAGGGATACGGTGACGAAGAAGTAGATGAGGACACTCCAAATTTTATCTGCCACTGTCCAGCACTGTGTTAAATAAGATTTAAGATCCTAGGAAGGCACTTCTTTTAGGGCTGGCTTGATAGAGTATAGGCTTATGGTTCCTAGTAAGGGGGCTGCAACTCCTAGGGTATCACAATGGGTTTACATTCACCTAAATGTGACGGGGAAATGACTTCTTGTGTGAAAGCAAGCAGATTTTGTCAGCGTAGACCAGATGTTTCAATTCAGATGTCATTGTCCATTGTTTATCTCGACTGTCCTCCATCAAAGCTGCATGGACAGCATCACTGATAACCACCAGACATAGCAGCGATGACTATATACGTTTTTCTCCAGCACAAGGCCAACCAAATTAAATCTCGATTCGCGGTATCGAAATCCATCTCAAAGTCCATAAAAAGTGACGACCCATTCTCGACGTGGAAGCCAGCCTATTCATTTTCGAAAAATTAATACAATTGGTCTCTGATCCCATGCAGAGAACATATTCCCTTTTTTGGTAACTCCATGATGAAGACCTTGTTCCACTCTTCTATGAATCGTTCAGTTTCCCATGCACTCCTCTGCTCATGGAAGCGCTCAACAAGGATGACTTCAAAGCCTTAAGGGCTCTGGTCGATGTTGCAATCTCTATGTATGTTGCTGGGAGGTCCGATCCGAATTCGCGAATTTATTTCGCCGGTAGACTCATTCAAGTTTAAGACCACGTTACTGTCATCTATGTAAGTTAACACTATTGAGAAATACTCTCTTCATCTCCCTTCACCCGATATAAGAAGTGAATCTGACCCCTTTACCAGGTATTGTTTGGAACGGCCACCTGTAATTTTATAGACGGTTCTACAGGCAAATCTGGTTGTGGATTCGCATAGCACGCTGTACTTTCATTCTTTTTATGTGGTACTGGGCTTTGAGTTAAAGCCTTTCTACTACTGAGGCTGTTGCAATCCGAACTTAAGGTACAACACGCTCTTACATATGTCGCAAGGTGCCTATCGAATTTCATGGATTCTCTGTCCTTTAACGACTTAATTTCTGCTCCCAAGCTCCAGTAGTCACCTACATTTGTCAAGTATAGATGCATCCATCACAATGAGGCGCACTGCTTATAGCACGAACATCTATCGGAAGGTGCTTCTTCTAGACGGCTTAATGTTAGTCTTTCCATTAAGACCGCCGAATTGACAACATCACCTTAAACGTTCGTAAGCTGTGAATTGACAGAAAAAGTAAACACTTCACCGCAGAAGCTGCTCAAAAATAGAGGAACAGAACCTTCAGCTCATAGTGCGGCGCCCCAAAGGATAGAAGCTGTTCCTTGGTTTCTCACTGCAACCCTTTGGTTCGGATTATCGTTGAATCTTTCCTCTAATCGCAAACAATTGTTTCATTTACGCCTACGTCTGCGCCTCCAACTTGGATTGGATCTTTCAGGTTTCGAATAGACATCTAGACTCTAGAGAATTCCAGAAAAAATCCTGTTCTTGTCAAGCGATGTTTTACTTGAAAAGCTACCTCCGCTGTCACTCGCAAGCTGCAGACCCTCGTAAACAGGTGTCTTCGTGTCATATTGATGATTTTTTTTGGCCAAATCGGAACTCTACCGAAGGACATACGAGAACGGGCCAGGAACCGGATATACCTTACGATGGACACTAAGGCAATTCCGTTGCGAAAAAGGCCATCCAATGGAATCCACTCACCCAGTCAGGCGGAAGAGCGGGTCACTGAAATCTCTCTTTGTTTGTGATTTCGAAGAAGACTTTCAAAACTGGGATGATGAGAATTCTGTACAAGGTCTCCTTATTGCTCCTCCGTAAACCGTGGAGGTTTCACAATCATTCGTCATATCATACCCTTCTTCCAGCCTTTTTTGAAATTTTTAAGAAACTTTTTCTTTCAAAATGTCGTTTAAAACTGTCCTCATTGCTTTATTTAAACTGTCATATTCGACTGTGGTGCATGAATACAATAATATATTACAGTTTTCAGCTGCAGCGTAGATTTTTAGTACATATCACAACCACTCACATTCTGCCATCTACACTTTCATACCATTAAAATCTATTTATAAGCTTGGCAAACTGTCATCACCACAATTTTTCTCCTTTTGACAGCTTTGACGAAAAATACTTATTTTTGAGTGCAAAGGGGAATTGCTGCAAAAGTCACATCAAATAAAAAGAAAAAAGAAAAAAGGAAATCGACAAAAGCCAGAGTTTTAACAAAGAATTTCCGCTGTATTCGGTATGAGAAATGTGAATTAACTGATAAATAATAGAAATTCAATAATTTATTAAAACACTCCTCCCGTATACAGGATATACCGCTGCAAGATGTCACAAACAGGGACTCCAGCGACCACAGCACTTCAATCAACAAATTGTACAAAGGTCTTCATCCAACGCGATTACAGCGAAGGAACATCTGTGAAATTCCACACGAGACTTCCCAGCGAATTGGAGGGTCTTGTAAGTACATAAACATGGTTTATTCCTTAAAAATAGAACCGAATGTGGGTGGAAGCAATATTCTTATTGGGAAATGGGACTATTTGTGAAAATTAGTATTTTTAGAGGTAACCAAACAAATGGGGTCACGGGCGCACTAGAATGGGAAAATATATCAATGTTTCTAGTCATCAATCACTGTGCAAAAGTTCTCGTGGAGCGTTTAATATTTTCAAAGTGTATTTTTCGTCTTTCCTGAGTCATTTGTCACACAAAAGTGACATCAGTTATGAGCTACATTAGATTAGCAGCGTTCGTTCGCCAGTCTGTAGGGGAGAAGTGATGAGAAAACCGGGAAACCTTTAAGTTATGCATCGTCTGAGTTTTAGAACGTACGAAACAATGTTCTTTCCATGGAAAATTAAAAAAAAATAACCTAGCGCTGCTCAGATTATACTCGTCTCGTTAAGACCGACAATTTTGGGCGGTTTTTGAGTTGAAGGTGACTGATTCCAGGGATTTGATCGTAGCTTGACAGCATCACACGCTGACAAGTTAAGCATTCTCTTTAACACTAATTGTGAAGCTAACACTACGCTGAGAAAGGAAATCCTATTCCACCGTCTCTGAATGACCGGCACAAGCCAGAATTAGGCATCATAAGCTTGGAAAAAGCCTTTTTTAAGAAATTATAAGAGATCTCACAAACAATTTTACAACATCATTAACTTTATGAACTCCACAGGATGTATTTGAGAACTACCCCTCCATTTCACGTGAGTTTTTGTGTCAAAAAGGCGAATTGCGCTACTTGTGTTTGTGTAAAGACTTACCAGACAGCCACTTCTACCTGACTATCAGTAAAATAAGTGATATCTCCCGTGTAGATAAAACATTGCACCTCAGTCACGATAGGGTTTCTTTGATTGTCGGTGGTTTGCATCCTCCATCCATTTCAGATTCTTTCTAAGAGCCGTATGGATCCTTCTCGTTGTAGCTTGATATCATCCAATCAAGTCTGTAGGGGATTGAGTTCTTTCTCCAAAGAAACGTTAGATATCGGTTATTATCGAGTAGTTCATCGTCAATATCAAATCGAAGAACGTCTTCCAGCTTGAGATTCAGTGGAATGCGTTTATTAAAACACGAAAAACTGAGACAAGTGTCAACATATACTAGAGATTGTGGAGGATTCTTAGTTCTTGGAGTTCTACTCAAAACGGTAGAAACAGTTGATAACATTTCAAAAAATAATTCTTATTTTCTAGATTGAACGTCAGATCTTCGAGTCGACAATAAATAGGCTTAATGAGTTTTTCGCTGAAGCTGAAAAGGGCACCTGTAGCACATACTGTGAAGGCTGTATCGGATGTATTACCGCCTACTTAGTATATATGTGCTCCGAAACGCACTACGAAAAGGTAAAATTGAATGTTTACATTGGAAATCTTCTTTAACTCTATAATCTTGTCTTTTGTTCTCCATAGACCCTGCGTAAAATATCAAAATTCATCGCCTCACAAAATGAACGCATTTACAATCCCAAAGGTTTACAGGTTATCGATCCGACATACCGAGGATTACGTGTCATAGAAATTTCCATACTGGATCGTCCGGGACGAACGTGACTTCCGCTTTCCCACTCCACAGAGGAATTCTTCATGTAACGTTTGGCCGAACTGATGTTGTTTTTGTTTTTTTTTTTTTTCTATTTTTATTTAGAGTAAAAGAGATCATGATTCTTAGATTGCCGATTTTAGATTATAAGGCAAACGTACATTTTTGACCACAGATCAGTTTTGTAGTTAGAAGTCTTAGTCTTCAATTTTGTTAAATCATCCACGAAACGTTCTTTAGCTTTTGAACGGCATACCATTTATTGTAACACAAAAAAAAAAAAGAGAAACATTTTTTTAAGTGTTTTATAATTGCTTCCATTCGACATTGTTTGCCTCTCTGCAACAACGATTCATGCACTCACAAACTCACTCATCATTCCGCTAGAGATTTTTCAATCGGTTTATATCTAAAAGCAACTTTCTTTCCTGTTTTGAGAATTACTTTGTTTTTTTTTTAGAAGAAAACCAAACACACAATCTGAGGAGTTGGGAAACCAAAAACAAAACAAAACAAAAAATAATAATCATTGTAAACAAATTGCGATTAAGTGTTTATATATCACAAACTTGTGTGTATCTAATTAATGGAATTACTATTAATAACGGATGTTAAACTAACATAAATTAACATAGCTGTGTGTACAAGTGGAAACAAACACACACACACACAATTCCAAAACTAAATAAGCAAAACCAATACTTACCATTCACATCCCCAATAGAAAGTCCTATACAACTTTTTTCAAACTTGATTTATGCTATTTGCATGCAGTAAAATAATTTTTTTTTTTTCGAAATATTGCTCAGAATACACGTATATGTAGGACCATCCCGAGGAAATGTGTTTTTTTTTTTTTTATTGTTTTTCATTTAGTTCTAAAGTTATTCAAGTACTAATTGTAATGTTGTTATAACCATGAAACGTAATTATAATATACCTATTGTAATAAATAAAATATAATGTTCATATATGTGAATTTGAATTGACATTGATATTTATAAAATATAAATTAAATTAATAAATGAAAACTTGGATTTATGTATTGTATGAAACCATTTGGCTAAACGATTGCTGTCGACAAACAAACAAAACATCAACAATCTTTCGGACAAAACATCGCTATCGATAGCTATAACTTTGAAGGACTGAGGGAGTTTATTTACTTAGTAGTGACTCGATCAGACGTAAATTCGAAGAAACAATCTCGGATCGCCTCCTGAGGGCACTAAACCCTTGTGGCTAGATGGTGCATGAACGTAGGACTTAACATCAACCCGAAGAAAAGCACCAAAATTGCTTTCACCAAGAGAAGAAAACTGGAAAAAGTAAGGAAACAAACACTCTTCGATGAATCAATAGAATCCTTAAAGGAAGTCAAATACCTAGGGGTAACTCTAGTCTCAAAACTCGCATGGGAAGCCCATTTCAACTAGGTCATAGGCAAAGTCAGGGCCTCACTATGGACCAGCAAATGTCTTCTAGAAAAGAATTGGAGCCTCAACCCCAAAATGACGGTATGACTGTACACAGCCATTGTCAGACCTATCCTCACCTATGCTTCACCGGTCTGATGGGAAAAAACCAAGCAAAAGTCCGCACAGACCAAGCTTAACAAACTACAAAGACTAGCCTGTGTGTGTTCAACAGGAGCGATGAGAACTGCTCCAACCGCAGCGTTAGAAACATTCTCATCAAGAAAGAAGCAATAGTGAACGCCTATATGCTCATCACATAAGATGAATCTAATTCCAGACTCATTCATGCAGACATTACCCAAGTAATGAGTTACTCGGCATAACAATATCGGACAGAGATGTCTACCTAGATTTAACTACATTTACACTATTGACAGCAAAGCTGCCGTCCAAGCAATCAACACTTGCGAAATTAACTCTTAACTTGTTTGGGACTGCCTTCAATTACTCATAGCATTGGCTAACACAAACAGAATTCACCTCATTTGGGTACCGGGCCATAGCGGAAATAAAGGTAATGAAAAGGCAGATGAATTAGCCAGAAAAAAAAAAGGTGCTGCATCAACCTTCATGATGCCAAGATCATTCTGCGGACTCCCGACAAGCTCAGCTAAAGGCTGTATAATCAATTGGTTAAAAAAAAGACAAAGCACAACATTACTGGGCAGAAACGGAAGGTAACAGACAAGCTAAAGCTTTTATACCAACCTCTACCAAAAAAGAACGAAACAACTTCTACAAATAACAAGAAGTCAGATACGAATTCTCACAGGCTTTCTAATCGGACACTGCCGGGTTAAAAAACATCTCATGACTATGGGAATAGCATAAGATAACACGTGTAGGATGTGCAACGAGGACGAAGAATCAGCAGCACACATACTATGTCACTGTAACTGCCTCATCATCGTTTTCTGGTGGCGAAAGATATAATCACTAGCTCACCCAATGACATCGCCGGTGTCATCGCGCACTCCCGGCATCATGAAGGAGTTCTAATGAAGAGGATATCACAATAGGTCCACTTGCGGTCGCAGTGATAAGGGACTAAGGACTAACTCAATTCCTAATCTAATCTAATCTAGTAGTGATCCGATGAGAACTGACCCTAGCAAGCCGCTACAACAATACTTGGCAAAACAACAGTTTTCATAGCTCGCCTTCCAAAGAAGGCTCACAGAGTCTTCAACTCCCAGCCCTCAAACCGCACCAAGCAGTTGCGGATTTCAAAGCGCTTGATCTAGTTAAGTAGTAATAATGTGTCCGACATCTTCCCAGGCAGAGACTCCTCAAGGAGTCCGCTAAAGTAAGTGATAGTGATTTGGCATTTATTCGTTGTAAAAATTAACCATACATTTGCTAACCCATTTTATCTTCTCTCTTCCCCAGATGGACCACAGTCATCAATACTGCAAACGATGAACAACATCATCCACATTTATCTAATTACAAATGCAGTCGTCAATGTGCCACTCCAAAAGGTACTGTCAAATCTATGGTGCAAGAGATTGCAATTCGGTGTAAACTTTGCATAAATAAGAACTCAACGTACTTCAATTGATATTTTTATACTTATTGCGCTCTTTTCTTAGGGTGACAATGGTGGTATGTTGACGATTTATGTGAGCTGTCAGCTGTCTTCAAATCAAGATCTCTCCATACTTCTCTCTTACTTCGAACTTCTTTCGCAATTTTCAAACTAACAACAGTGATCACTACAGCAAAAGCACGTCGAAGAACAACAATTTTCCGACGTCAACTCAGCTGCAGATGCCATCTATTATGTTGATTGAAAATGATAATGATGTCAACTAGGCCCCAGATAGAGCAATTAAGCAGATACTAGTGGTTACATCGCATTAATTAAACACCAACGCATGTTGCTAATCATTTGAACTACTGTGACAACCTAACACAACGTAACGTATGATTCAGCAGGTGATTCATGCATTCCAATTACGATTCCAGCGCTTAAGACACTGTTTGAACTTAAAGCAGACAACAAACTTTCTATAGATAGAAGCAGAAGAAAGACGCAGCACTCGAAGCCTTCAAACGCCAGATTTTAAGCCACACGACACTTCCTCAATTCACAGAAAGTGTAACTAGTGGTTCTAAAACCTTGCCCTGATCTATACGATCCAACGAACCGCTTGTATTATCCAACTGCATTATGCCTGAAACAGATGTGCAGCAAAATGCGTGCAGCAAAATAAGAGAACATGGCTTTATGTGGAAGAGAACACATGTGCTCGCTGCACGGCCATGCATCAACGCAAGTTGTCTCTATTTCTAATTTTAATGCAAATCTACAGTAGTAGAACAGCAAAATAGTACAATTTAGTACAATTTTTGTGTTTTGACGTTTCATGTAAGGGACATTTTACAATTTGAATTGGACTAAGGAAGAAATACGAAAGAAAATGCTCAAATTTCAAATAAGTTTTGAAAACTAATAATAAAACAATTATTTTGTTTTATTTATCACGTCTTTCCATATCCATTGCAAAAAATTTGTTTTCGGAATTCAATTGTCACATCTGATGATGACAGCAAACTATTCAAGGAAATGTCAACAATTTACTGCACGTCTGTTTCACATGCGTTGCTGCATGCATTGCTGCATGCATCTTTGCTGCACATCTGTTTCAGGCATTAGACTACAACGATTTAAAAAAAAAACTCTGTCAAATCACCCACAGGTGCTCAATCCACCTATCACTTCGACTCAAGAAATTCTTCCAAATCGAAGATCTCTACACTTTCTTCATCCCCCCTTGCTCGTTGAGCTCTAAATTTAAGAAAAAACCGCGGTAGGTATACCATGACTGAGAAATAAAATATTGACGAACATTTGAAACTACTCTCTTTTCATTAATTCTTGTCATTATTTTGTTTTGACATGTCAGTACTTAACGGAACATGTTAGAAAATTTTGAAGGACTCTATTTTGTAGAGAAACCTTGAAATCACACGACTCCATACAAATTTATTCTCGCCCTGCAACGTTTGCCACCTTTAAAACGGTTACAAAAAATTATGACACCAACAATTTGGAGTTATTTTTCCTAATTTTTGCCATGTTTTGACATGTCAGCGCCTAATGGCACTTGTTACAAATTTCTTGAGAATGCCATCTTGTAGAGCAACCTCGAAAGCACATGACTCCACGCAAATTTTTCCCCTCCCACCAACCGATACCCGCTGCAGAGAAGCTACAAAAAAAATTAAATCCAAAAAACTAGCCAGGATACCTACTAAAATTTCTGGGCGACTGGTACTTCAGAAAAATTTTTGTATGAAAACTCGAAAATTTGCCGGAAGAATTGCGTCATGGTTGGGTGTGTGGATGGACTTTTTTAGGATTCGATATCTTGGCTTCTAGAGCCTGTAGAGATCTGAAATAAGCGTCAAATAAAGGAGCGGAGCACCTAGTTTTAGGAAAAAATAATATAACAGGTATAAATATGTAAGTATGTATTTTTATTTGCCCAAATCGATGGCGTTTGGTATTTGATTAGTAAGACTAATGCTAGATGGTTTGGAGAAGCTATGTGATACAAGTGTTGGCTACGTAGCAGAAGTAGGGTTAATAGGGCAAGGAAGTCCTTCCACTTTCAAACTTAGACCAATGTAGCTCCATAGTGGAAGTGCTGGCTGTGCTGTTAGTATGAGGTACGCTGCTCGTGCTAGTGGCCATGGAATGGAAAAGGGGTCAGGTATCTACTAATAAGTCGTCTACAGGGACGGATTTAAATTGAACATTGGCGTAGGTGAAGGAATTTTTTCCGAACCCACTGTTCACCTTCCAAGCTACAGCAGTTTTTTCCAAGCGGAGGCCTTAGCAGTAACAACAGCCGCCGGTGAGACTGCGATGAAGGCAATACCGCGCAATGATATTACCTTTTTCATTAACAGCCAGGCTATAGAAATAAAATCGAAGCTTGGGAAGTGCTGTAGAGAAGATCTCAGGGTTTTTTGAACACAGCAAAAGTTTTTGCTCTGCTGGTTTACTGGGCATGAGGGCATACCAGGAAACGAGAATGCTGACGAATTGGCTAAATGGTGTTCGGCATTAAGGTCGGAACGAGCCGACTCCTCGGTAAATATCTCGCCTTTCTCACTGAAGCTCGAAGCCGGCAGGAAAGCTCTATGAGAGGCAAAGAACAGATGGTTCTTACTAGATACTTTTGTCATCACAAGGAAGTTATGGCTTATGTTTGATAAAGCTAGGACCGATAGACTTATAGAAAAGGATAAAAAATAATCCCTCCCCACCCTTATAGGTGTGATTATGGGACCATAATACTCTGCGGTACCACGGTGCTTCAGCAGAATACCTGTAGGATACAACCCAATTTCTCTGTTGCTGCGCCGGTCTTTACTGCCTAAGACACAAATTCCTCGGACCACACGTCTTCTTCCGAGATCTCGAGGAACTATCTCACAAACCGGTGAACGACTTGAACAACTTTATCAAATTCACAGGGTGTTTTGTATCATACGCTGTAAGTTTGTTATTTATTTACCTTTTAATGTAAGTTGGGTTTAAAGGTAAGTACATATATCACAATGGGTCTTAGAAATCTAAATGAGGAGTAGCGGAACTCCTATTCGCCGGCCCACGTATCTTACCTAACCTATTTCAGTGATGATGCTTGATCATGCTAGGCAGTACTCAATGGTCACTGTAAATAAATTAGGAGGAAAACTTAAGCAGGTAGATAGGTAGGTAGAAGTGGTTGAAACTGCCAGAGACACAAGTAGCGCAGATGCGCCTTTATGTTACCACAACTCACGTGCCCTGGCGTAGCTAGGGTGTAGTTTTCAGATCCATCCTGTGGAGTTAGGAAAATTGATAATGTTGCAGAACTTTATGTTAACAATTTCAGATAGTTCCTTGAAAAATGGTTTTGCGAGAGTGCACTGGTCTGACTCTGGCAAGTGCCGGGCAGTCACAGAGAAAGTGAAATAAGGTGTCCTTTTTCATGTGAATTCTCGCAACTACGGAAGTGGGGGTTAAATGGGATGCCTATCGTGGCAGCGTGTGGACCAATTGACCAGTGGCCCGTGCTAATTGCTGTGATTCTTCCTGTCTCGATGCGGTTCCTATTGACTAGGTCATTCGTTCTATTTTTGTTGTAGGTGGGCCAAATCTGGTTGGAATGGCACAGGTTGCAAGACAAAAAAAAAGAAAACTTAAGCAGCATCTTAGAAAAGTTCAATGAAATATGCAAATATTGATGTGTACCTAATACTTGTTGAAATGTTATCAGTCCAAGTTGTCACTGGATTCATCACAATTCACAGAAGAAAAACTGTCTCTATTGCGTTCGAGAATTATCCTTTATACCAACTGCTGCTTTGAACTTCATTTAAATTACCAAAAGAAATGTTCTTAGCCTCTTTACTGGAAGTGCTGCAAACTACCTTTCAGCATTTGTAACTGACTTGTTGTATTTGTTGCTTAGATAGAAAGCAAGACTCTTCTAATTTTAATCAAAATAAAACCCAATTAAGGGAGAAATGTCCATTGATAAAATTTTATTCGAAATAAATTGACATGCACATTGATTTCTATTTGCTGTTTTTTTTTTTTAATCTTTCTATCAACATTTAATATTTTGTTTTGTTTTTGTTTTTTTTTGTTAAATTGTATATCTATTGTGTTAATAACATCATCAATATGTTTTAACAGAAAGAATAGTCATTATAATCACAAACATATTTTATTTATTTAAATTTAATTTTGTTGTTCTACATTTTTGGAATCATAAAAAATAGGAGACAAATTCCCAGTTTATAGAAGAAGCCTACTAATAAATTGCACTAGAGTTTAATATTAATTATAGTTAACCACTTGTTTGTTTTTTCAATAGTTTAAAGTGAGTAAGTGTTATTTAATTATTGCTATATACTTTTATTTTTTGAAATATATCTCTCACAGAATTGCGTATATAAAGATTGATTGTATGAATATAATAATTCATTATAATTATTTTGTGACACACCTTAAATTTCATTGTGAAGAGTCAAATTTAACTTTTTTTATTTGATCTAATATTAAAGTTTATACTTTGTTAAGATTAACAGTATTTTAGCGGTAAATTATTTATTTATTTATTTTTTAAGTAAAAGTTTTAAATACACTTAGTAACTATATAAAAGGAATATAGCTTATAGCAAAGTTTTTATTTAATTTATGACTTAGATGAAGTTCTTCATAGTGTAAGTAGGTATTGCTAGATAGTTTTACACTTAAGTTAGCTTAATGTTAATTTATAGTTTTCTTTGTGTATGTTTTTTTCATTTTGTATTTTTTATGGGAAAATCTGTACTATTTGAGTTAGTGTACAGATATCCTACTCGACCTTAAATAGATCACATTTTTTGACATTCACTTACAGAATAACATAAATTAACTACAATAATAATGAGTTATATTTTCTATTTTATTTATTTTTGTTTATATTACTACGTTACTGTGTTTTTTTTTTTTTTGTATTTATTTTATTTAGAAACACTTATGTAGTTTTTAAGAAATTGCTTTTGATTTTAGTTGTGTCATTTTGATTTGTTTTATTTATTTTTGTAGCTTTAATTTGATTTACATAAGACATGGTTTAAGATGAAGTTTTTGAAATGTTTAGACAAGGATTTCTAGATAAAAACAGTAGGAAGCTTGACCATGTCAAAGCGTTTACATAGGTCGTTTGTTAAGAACGTGATTTACACTGATGATCTGTAAGCCATAGATCGTAACATCTTGACTATTGCAACGATGCTAATCTAATCTGTCCCATCCTTATCCTTAAAGATCGAAAAGGCTAATTCGACAAAAATGAAACGTTGCAACATGACACTGCATCGTAGGCAGTCATGCCAAGCGTTTGTGCATTACATGCAACGATTTCTGCAGTGTACGCTTTCCCTGCACGTGTCTCACTTTTGCAAACATCAGCCGAACATCCCTTCGAGGATCTAAATGATCTTTTAGGCCAGTAAGGCCGATTGAAACTGTTATATTAGGAAATCTTAATAGTTTCATGTGAAGATTGGGGTCAATAGTCCAAATATATCTCTTTTCTAGAGGAACACTTTGTGGTTGCCGTAGCTAAGTGCGTTAAACCAAACGTTTTTTCGCTGCATCACTTCTTCGTAGGCATGGCAAATCTGCTAGAGTATAATCTGTCATGAAAAAGCTTCTCAGTCCGCCGTTCGGAGTCGGAAATAAAACTGTAGGTCCCTTCTATTCGTACGAAAAATGGTTGAATGGTTGTGAGAGAGCTAGGTCTTGGGCCTCTATGAGCTGTCGCGTCAAATATTTGTATTTGTAGAGGAACACTTTGAACTAACTAACATTAACTTGATGGATACAACTTTGAACTTACAGAAGGCCAGATCGTGGTAAATCTAACCTAAACTTGAAACACACTCATGGTTATCCAAAAAGGATCAGCATACGAAACCACTTTTACTTCGAAAAACGAATTTGATTGATGCACTGATGTTCTCTAGTAAAATGAATCTTCAAATCCTTTTAAGCCAAGCGAGCTGACAAAACTTCGGGAACTACCACAATCCTTTGCTATTATGTCTGCCTGCCAGACAGCAAAACAGTCATTCAAGTACTAATTTCCAGCGAAATCAGCTCTAAAATTGTGTGGAAGTACATAGACAGACAAAGCAAGTTCACCGCGAGGACCAAAACCCTTATACGGAATGGGTAAGGACATAATCTAAAACAAAGTTTAAAAAGAAATGACGAAATGGAAAGAACTGGAAAGAACTCCCAAGGAAAGGCACTTCCTCTGCAAAAGTTTTCAAACTTTGAGATCAAATAGGCAACGTGCTTCGCTTAAGGCCACATGCTTATAAGATTTTCCTTGGCAACGATAAACACATTAAGCTGGGTGGATGCGTCCATTTTAAGTGGCGAGTTTGCATTTTCGAGCCTACTTTTATATGTGATATGGAACATGATCTCCTGGATGTATAACTGAAGATTATATTTTCATTCGGCTTTAGGCGATAGTCAATCAGTTTAAATTAATTTCTGTTGGAGCTCAGTTCTTATATCCTTTCCACGACTGAGTTCGAAATAAACTCTTAACTAGGGTAACTCGCGTCTAAACACTTTGAACTTCATCGATAAGTGAGGCTCCAAAGAGCCAGAAAATATTTGTCCGTACTGTACAACGACGTACTTTAAGTTTATTTTATTCCGTGATTCGTTCAGGTATCTAAAAACAAACATTTTATGGAATGTCCTTGTGCATTCGATGACAAGGTACATCCTATTGTCTGCTTCTCTACAGAATATGGTCCTCAAACGATTAGTACAGTGATGATCGATGTATTGAAGTGCTTCTAGCCATGTTTTCTTGACGTCTTTCTGAATATAAGCCTACTTTCGCTAAGTGCTACTTTCCAAAGTAGCTTCACTTAAAGACTGAGTCTATTTATACTTTTATACATAGGAATGGACGTGAATCTAGATAGTATTTCTTAGATTTGAATCTAAAAGCCGTGGTAGCAGTTGTGCCTTTGGTTCGGATCTTTACTGTCTGATTGAGTTGCTAAAAGATAGTTTTTTGTCAAAATGGTTATAAATTTAGCAACTCAGAGCTTCTGTCAGCCCTCAAACTTTGTTTTCAACAAATCCGACTTATTACCCGTATAAAACTAAAAGCAAACAAAAAAGGATAAGTACTCTACTTCATTTCAAACCACATCGGTGCATTTATTAACTTTGATTTGTGCTACCAGAAGTTTGTATCTCTTTTTTTCAACACACACTCGCGAATGTCAACAGGTACACTGAACTAAAAAATACACTCAGAATATTCTGATGAAGGACGGAAACGCAACTGCGGGATACAAGTTAAATAACAAAAGGTCAGCTACCAATCAAAACAATCACTAACCTTTAAGGACGATAGTAAAATTAAAGAGAATCATCATCTGTACCTGTTGCCGGAGAGAACTTACGTCTTCCAACAGCCAACACATCCTTCTCTCACTTCATCTCAAACAGAACCAATTAAAATTTGAAAAAGCCCTCCTCAGAGCATCCCACCATCAGTTTGGCGTTCCCGAGGAGGGGTTTTTCAAATTCTAATTGGATGGCTTTCGTCACAAAAGCGCACACAACTTTGAACGTTTCTTTGACTTATCCGGTATTTGAGACGACGACTGGGGACTGGTGGGACTCTTATCCAGGTCCGATGTATCTTGTGGTGACACTTTCGACTCTTTTGTCGTCTCCAATGGATGGGTATCTAGCAATGGCTTAAGTGGTGTTTTTGGTTTAACACCATCCATGCTGTTGTACAGTGTCTTACTTAACTTTGAACGAACCACCTTTCCCAGGGCCCCAGTCTTTTTCATGCTACTAAACCGGGATCCACGGTGTTCAGGTGTTGACGTATCATTTGACTCACCTCCGCTGGCATGTTGACAGTTTAGCGTGGTAACCGTAAATTCAATATCCTTTATTTCCTCTTCCTTGAAAGCTATCAAATAGAAAAGAAAGTGTGGGATAAGGTGAAGGAGTGGTGGAATGAAAAACTTTTCAATTTGTCTTCGCTGTCAGGTTAGTGCGTTAGACAAAAAAAAAAAACTAAAAACTTGCACCTGACAGCGTGATTAAAAAAGTTTATTTCTTCCATTTATTTACCTGCAAATTCCTCTACCGGCTTATCGATGGTATCATGGTCTATCCATGTTAATCCCATTTCGACTTTTTCCGCCAGATCCTGCCAATTGCGTCGATTCTCTAGTGTCCCCTCGTATAGCGGCGTTATCCATGGAAAAGTGTCACACAACACCCGATACAATGGGAGACAAATGACATCGATAAAGCCGACTTGCATTTTTGGTAGCTCGTCCTTGCGTTCCCTTGGGGGTAATTTAAACGAAGATACAGTGATGGTCAGAAATAAATTATTGTTGAATGTTAAATACAGGCCGGACAAAAAGTCACGATTTTCTTGTACAACTTTATCATTTATTTTAACAACTATACGATGGTTTTTGTTTTTTTTTTTGTTGGAATTTACGTGATAAAAGATGAAAGATGAACAGTTTCGTGATAAACATAAATTATAACAAAGTTTCGTGACTGTCAGAGTTTTAATTAAAGTTCGTCGACTTGAATTCATAATTAGACAATATCCTTGTTTTCTTAAAAGTAGACTGTGAGAATACATTTTGAAGAGATGGATTGAATAAGGATAAAAAAAAATCTATAAACTGACAGCTATAGATGTTGGGGAAGATTAAAGGACATTAGTTTTGATGTAACCAATTAAATCAGAGTCCTTGCTAAGATCAAAAAACGACCTTCAAAATTCATCACAAAATTGTACTTTGATAGGGGATGGGTAAAATAAGAGTGGCCGATGGATTTCGGTTATGAAATTAAAAAAAAAATACAGCTGTCCTTTATCAATAATAGTACAAACCGAAACATAATGAGCCACGACACCATACAAACGTATATAATGGCAAAGCACTATAAAAAATGACTGTCTTCTGTGCCATCATTAGCCACAAACGCCAATGATCAGTTGATCTTATGTCGCATCATTATCAAGGAAGTACACTGGACCCACTAGACACGCAACTGAAATATGTGATAGAACGAGCATTTAGACAAACTTTTGAGCGCAAAACAGAGCTGGGGAGGAGTGTTGAACCAAAAAATTGGAGGAAAATAAAACCTTGCGCCGAAACAATTAGGCGTATGCAATCTCCCAGTTCAAGGAAAACAAAGAGTTCCGCATAAGAAGCAATATACGGAAGTTTTATAAGAAAGCCAGGGGGAACTTGCCTCTGATTTCAATCCCAGAATGCAGGTTCTTTGAAATAGTGAAATACTTGCAGAAAATAGTACCTTAATGTCCTTGAAGAGCATTTCCAGCTGCTGCTTAATGGAAAAAAAAAGACAGTGATATGACAGAAAGAAACCCAAGTTCAGTTGATGAAGAAGTCCTCCCTCTCAACTGGAAACTTAACATAGAACACAGAATAAAGAAAGGATGCGCCGCTTTCTACGCCTGTAGTTAGACCTTTGGCAAAAGGTGGGGACTCAAACCTAAGATGGTCCTATGGATGTACACTGCCGTAGTTCGTCCAATCCTTACTTATGGTTCGCTCGTGTGGTGGCCCGCCTTAAGCAAAGCTAACAACATCACAAAACTTAGTAGAGTCCAACGAACAGCTGGTATTGGGACCACAGGAGCGATTCGTTCAAGCCTGTCAGAAGCTCTTAACGTACTCCTCCATAACCTGCACCTGGACTTGCACATCAAATACATAGTTTCGTGTAGTGCTATCAGACTCAGAGAATCTGGGCTTTGGTCCCCAAAACTCCATTGCCATGGGAGGGCTCTAGACCTGCTGTCTAGGGATTTAGCCTCGACCATAACTGACTACACGACTCCCACACTCAAATTCAATAACAATATTCAACTTGTGCCATATCCAGACAGATTTGGTCCACAGAATGAATGGCCTAATCAATAGAAACCGCATCGAGACAGCTTGAGTCTCGGCAATTAGCACGGGCCACTGGTCAATTGGCCTACACGCTGTCAAGTTAGGCATCCCATTCAACCTCCACTGCCGTAGTTGCGACAATTCACAAGAAAAGGAAACATTATTCCACTTTGTCTGTGACTGCCCGGCACTTACCAGAGCTAGGCAGCGCACTCTCGGAAAACCCTTTTTCAAGGAACTGTCTGAGATTTCCCACATAAAATTCTGCAACATCATCAACTTTCTTAACTCCACAGGATGGATATGAAAACTACACTCTCAGCTACGCCCATCAACATCCAGGTCAGATCCAGAGACTTGTGTCTCTGTCAGGCTTACCAGTTTCAGCCACTCCTACCTACCTATCCAACCCTCCCTCTAAGTTTGGAAAAGGTTGACGGGGCTTATTAATACCAAGGTAATGAAATGGCGGATGAATTAGCGAGGAAGTGCTCGGAACACGGAACAAGACCTATCAATGGTCGATCACGCAATTCTACTCCCCCTAGCTCTCGTCAAAGCCAGCATTGCAATAGACTTCCAAAGACAAGCTGATGAGAGTGCTCTCCATCTCCAGACTGCTCACTCTCCAGAGTGCCGCATCTCCAGGAAACTCTGGACAAATATCAACAAGATAAAAACGAGGCACATTCTTGCGCTAAACATATCAAATTTAGCTCTCTTCACAGGGATCATCACAGGCCACAACCTAATGACGACTTAGAAGAATGCGTTTAAGTACAGACGAGTTATGCAGAGGCTGCGGTAATACAGACGCAGAAATGAACACAGCCCACATCCTTGCGAATGTCCCAGTTTATACAAAATAAGGAAGATGGTCCTCGGTGAACACTATTTCAACATCCTGGGCGATCTGTTTAAGAAACCACCAAAAGCTATTCTAAAATTTACTACGAATTCAGGATGGTTCGGCGAGGCCCAACGATCGTAACTACACTCACCCAGACCTTTCCCTTCTTTTTGTCTTTTCAGAATGGACATTCCACATCAGAGGAACACAATAGATCCGTTAGAGATCCAAGTGAAGGCTGCATCACGCGATGCAACCACCATCTACCTATTAATACTGCTTGAATGCCATCGGAACTATTTGAATGTGGACGCGATGTTTTCATAGGAGCATGCATTAAGTCATTAACCAAGTATGGATGGACGAAAGTATGCTCGAAGACTGAAGAATCAGCTCTGTATGTCCCATCTATAGAAAAGGCGATTTTATGTTTCGCAACAACTTTAGAGGCATATCCTTGCTCGATGTCGCATATAGGATACTTTGTGAACGTCTTAAGCCGTTTGGCACTAATCGACGCAACAGAATAGCTTCCGGCACACAAATTCGACTAAAGATCATATTTTCACAGAAAGTCCTGGAAAAGATCAAAGAATTTTAGGCCAAAGCCCACCAGCAATTTATCGACTATAAAGCCGCATTTATTCATTCGATGGAGGTCTACAAGACGATCGAGGAATAACCTTAAGAAACCGCTGCTATTTCGATTTAGGAAAATGGCTATGGTCAAACCTCCTAGCACAAATGGCAAAGATGCTCTATATAGCACATACCCTGTCGGTTCTGATGTATGTCGTTCATTGGACATTCGGTCCTATTTGCGAATCGAGCGAAAGGAGGAGGAGATGCAACCGCGAACTCTATGAGCTCTGGCTTAATGTGGATGAAGTTCAAAAAGCTGAATCACATCGACACGATGGACAATCATACTCCAGCCAAGTCAGTTTCAAGACAACCAGGAAGACCGAACTTCTCATTCTCATGCTAGGATGCTTGGCCTGAAAAAGTAATAACAACAGAGCAGGCGGAAGGGTTATGGTATCTCAGACACAATTGTAGAGCTACTTAAGTAATTTAAAACGTATTTTTACTCACTGTTGGTGACAAGGCTCACTGATTCCATGTCTTATTATGAACTTCCCTTTTTTGGGAAGGGGAACTCGAGAAATGTGTATGGTAATTGCAGCTGCCACACAATAGGAATGATATGCGAGTACTGTACAACAGAACTATTGAAATGAGTATTCGTCCTTAACTCCGTATTTTCATCGATGCATTTCCTGACTTGACGTGGCCTGGTGCTGCTTTTTCTGTGCCTCGCAACAACTTAATGTGTCCTGTTTAGAATTTCTTCCAGATGACTTCGTTTGAAGCGAAGAAAGTTCCTGCATTTAAGACGGGTGCTCCACTTAAAAGGCGTTATAATTTCCCACATACAAAGTCGGAGTTAGAAAGCTGAAGAAGGTGTTTTCTAGTCACCATCTATCGGCCCGTACTACAACCTTAGCAGCTTATAATGGCGCGGGTTGGATCTGGGCGTCTCAAGACTGCTTGATCGTCAGTTTACTTCCTCCAGTTTCGCGCATCAACTTGGTTGAGATCCCGTTCTACCACCATGCGAACAAGATTGAAATCCATTATTTCTTACCGCATTACATAGTCTGTGACTCATGGTTAAACCGGCAACAAGTTTTTCCTAACCAACTTCAACACCAAAGTTTAGACAACCAAGCTCCTTAGGCCTCAAACTTGAACAAAATGAAAAATCTACACAAAATTGAATGCCTACACATACACACTCCAACTCATGCCTTTGAGGATTCAAATTGAAAATTGGGTTTCGATTCCTTTGAAAGGTCGATGTCGACGATATGTATTACGAGGATGAGATCAAGTTAAGTTGATGTTCCAATCAATGTTCCAATCATGTTCTACACAATTAAGACTACCCATGACTTTTTGGCATTGGCTATAAAGAAAACATTCTTACCTGTCCATCATTGCTACCGGCTGAGTATTCAACTGTAGTTTCTCCAAATCTCCCTGATCGAAGAATTCATCTGCAACCAGTTTAGCAACTCGATGTTGGACTTCCCAGGGCTTAGCAATGGCACTAACATCACAGGCTGTCATCATCATTCCACAGAGTACTGCAAAGGGCCAGCAAACATAAACCGATGTGAGAAAATGGAAGAAACTGGACAAAAAGGACGAAATTAATTAACTCCCCGAACGAATGTTACTGAAAAGTCTCTGCGGGCACGACATTTACAAAACAGGATACATCGTTGCTGGTCCTCCATAACTATGATACATATCACCACCACCACCACCGTTACCGTCACCAACGATGCAAATGATTGAGCAATAACTTCATCGTTCTTCGTTTGTTAGTATGGACTTCGGTCCCATAAAAGGACCTTCTGATGGATTTCATAAAAAAAAAAAAACAAGTCCGTTCCTTTCGATACCGTCATCGCGCCATCACCATCAAGTACGTGTCATAAATCATTGTTGCAATAGGTCCATTAAAGTGGCAGGATACGATGTAATGAAAATTACATATTCCCCATGTCCTTATGCGCGAAATGTTTATCTATATTTGTGCGGAAGTGTTAGAAGATACTTACGTTCCTTCTTCTCCTCACTCTGCCAATCGAACTCTCCGTTCTCGACCAACTCCAGGAAACTGTTTCGCTTCTTAAAGTACATGGCCAAGTCCGTGGACAGAATCGCATTTTCGACTGTTTTCATTACGGACCGATAGTCGTCGGGTGAGAGTGCCTGCAAAGACAAAAGGACGAAACATAAAATCTGATTATACACACAGCTCAGGCGTTGCTATTGCTACCCCTTCTCAAGTCACTTAATGTGGTGTTGACGGTTGTGGCATTTCAGTCAACACGCTCTTATTTCAAAGTGGGAGTGGGGGTGTAATCCTTTTTTTTCGAAAACAAGAATGAACATCAACACACAGACCAGAGAGAGAGATTGTTTAAATACAGGACAAGAGCAGGTACCGGTAACATCTGTGTGTTTCGGTACTTATTCGTACGAGCGGTGGTGATACAAAACTTAGTGGTTCCTTTTATTGTGGCTTTTCGTGTGCGAGTACCGTTGGGTATTGTGAGTTAAAAACTTTTGTAATTATCTTCCGTGGTTGGACTCTGTGTCCGGACGGTGATTAAAACCATGAATATTTGGAGAAATTAACTGCCTGTCAGTCTTAACTAAAAGTTTCACAAGAAGAAGCTTCGCACGTTAATGAGTAAGGATTTTCAAATTTTATTATAACACCCAGCGAGAGAGAGAGAGAGAGAGAGCGGGAAACTGTGTTATATGGAACGAATAACTGCTGGCAACTGGCTAAGTGATCAGGGAAAATGTTTATGAAGTTTCTATTAAGGAAGCCATTCGTAAGTATTTATTCGTGGAATTTGTTTATTTGCTTTGGTCTGTCCCTTTGGACAAGATTGCTCTACCACGAGAGCTGATATACATTGTGTAGATTTAGGACGGCCTTTGGTTTGTCGTCCTTGGAGAAAACTGAATTTTTCTTTAGGAATATTTGTTCTTTTCCCTCCACTGTCGGACACATAAAACTGAACATCTGGACACTGACTAGTGTCAAAACGGAGGCTAGAGAGTAAGTCGGTGTAGGACATCTCTTCCATTTGATCAAGTCAGGGGGATTAGACTGCTTCCTGGTTAGCAGGGTCTTCGTATGAACAGAATGTTAGGCCTGTGGTTAAGACGGGAACATTCCATCATCTCCGGGGCCAGATTTTCCAATACAAACTGATGGGTCTTTGGCCCATTCATTGTTTAAGCACTTTACCTTGTTAAACGTCTATGAAGATCGTCGAACATCCAGTTTCCTGTAGTTGTCTTCTTCTTTTTAGAAGATTAGAGAAAAATCGACTTAAAGGTCGACAAGTCGATGTCGCTTTCAACAAAAAAGAGTCTTGTCACCTTAAGGCTCCCCAGGATCATCCATATTTCTTTGTTGAAAGTCCAAATCCATTGAGTTTCCTTGTTAAGACTGTTCAGTCTAAGATTACCTCTTTGAACAAGTGTTTGGTATTCCCAAGATTAGATAGAAATGGCAAACTAAGACCAATGATGAATGATGGGTCCATTCGGTAAAATTCGTCGTCATATCTTCATCTTCATACTTTTTCCATACAAAGGGGACTTTCAAAATGAAAAAGGGCTCTTCAATGTTTTTGAGACACAAATAGGGACTGGGATAGTATTTTTATAACTTAATTTCCTTCTTATCCCACAGAGATAGGGTTTAGCAAGAGATATTCTTCAATTGTTTTCTGTGGTACATGTCAATCCTTTGAATTGTAACATCCAATCCTTTTTTGGCAGCTGTTGTTCCCCTTTTGTCGCTTCTGACGCAATATGCACAAGTGAAACCCGCTGTGCTTTTTCCAATAATGTCAATGTTGTCAACGTGTGTGAACAGTTCTATAGATTTTTGAAAGATTGGGTCCTTGGTGTTGGCCTATGGATTTCCTTTCAAGTACGATTTTGGAAGTCAAATAACATCATCTCACCCTTTTTGTTGACATCAAAGGTTTCGATGAGATTATTACAGATTTTTTATGGAACTTTAGAATCGACTGGATTTCTTGCGAGTTCTCTAGGATATACCGTGATTCGATCGATAGTGGACTTGCCTTTCAATATGTTAAAGTAGCCATCTTAACTGTTTACTCTCTTGTTAACTATCTCCTAAAATGTTCAAAAAGTGGTCTCTAGTCAAAGTATTATTCCTCTAGAGTTTGTCCTTTAGAGGTGCTTGAGGGAGTTAGTAGACTTATATACAAAACACCTGTAGACGGGTTTGTATTGTTGAAAGCACATATTTGTGGGTCCACTCTTTGAAAGAGGTTCCTTATCTTTATCTACTCAGTGGACAGGATAAAGAGTCGAACTGTATTGGTAAATGGCTAGGAATGAATCTCCTAAATGTATAAAAGATTCCACACGGTTGAAGCATCTTCAAATTTGAAATATCGGACATAGATGGAGCTTCTAGGTATATAATTGTAAGGAATCTTGATTTATCTGAGATAGACCCAAAGGCTTGTGAAGGAATGAATACCACCTTGAGTTTCAGGCTATGAAATATGTTGCAGCTTATGAACATAAATGTGTTACATGGTGGACTGACTTAATTTAAGTATCAGTCCTTTGATAGTTCGATTCGTAAGACGGTGGTGGACTGACTTAACTTGAGTATCTATCCTTTGATAGTTCGATTCGTAAGAAATTAACTTCAGCTTGTGGCATAATCTTTCTATCGAAGATGCGACGCTGTACTCACAAAATCATTGACCTAAAGAACATCATTTGAAAGTCGAAATTTCAGAGCCTGTTGCTTTGCCTTCTTCGGGACATAACAAAAGCGTATTGGTGTCTCTAGAGGTCTTCCCTTGCTTTTGAAAGCCAAGGCATGTTTGGAATTATTCGGAGCTAATGTCTTTAAACAGTTTTTTTTTGGAAACCTTGATCCTTCCATCATCTTATAGCACTTAAGATGATAGGTGCTGTCAAACGTAACTTATGGTACTCGTTGTCGACGTCTTTTGGAAGACCGTGACTTTCACCACTCATTCAATCTCTTTAGTTATTGTAGCGTCTTTCAGATCGAAGGCAGAGCTGTAAGTCAAGCTGAAGCATGGCTGGAGGATTACCCCAGCAGTATCAAGGAGAGATATACATCAAAAACTAGGCTACGATCCGATCCTTTGTATCAAGCAAATAAAAGGATAAGGCAGTTAAGAGCTGCCGCGTGTTACACTCTGTCACATGCCATTGCGATAATCTGGACTAACTTCCTTACTTAGGTGGTGCTACAGTTCGGGGTGAAGCTGTGCCCCAACCAATAAGCCAAAACATAAGTCTTAACGAGTAGTATCATCAGAATCGATACAGTAAGTTGGATAGGATATGCTTCAGTAGTTGTTACTGGACAGGAACGCCCCTCTATTTTGGTGTCGGGCACTATACACGTTGTCATAGTATCATTGAAAAAAATCCGCAGGAAGCTCATTGAAACCGGCGGCTTTTGATGTTTAACTATTTTAAAAGCTGCGCAGATCTTCTTTATACTGACTGGTAGCCCTATAAGTCTGCGGACTGGATTTTTGGATTCTCTTCTTGTGTTACGACTCCCCCTGTACGGAGCTTATTTAACAGCTGTGGGGGATGTTATTTAAAAATTTCGAATGACTAGAATTCTTCCACGACATCTAACAGCCTGCTTACCAGATTTGATTTTCAAAGTGTTGAATCTTATGAAGACTGTTCTACCTCTTTATTCACGGAGTCTTTGTGCGGTCTTTGCTTTCTAAGCAGCGTGTTTGTGATGTTGAATCCGGTGGTACTCTGATTCAACACCCAGCTCTCTGGTCATTGGCGACAGCGAACAACGATGGGATACTTAAAAGTGCTTCGCACAGTCATCTTCTGTGGTCTCAAACTGAAGTGGATTATCTTCTTTGATATAGGAAGGGACTTTGCCTTCCTTAGTTCTTCTATCACTTCTAATGACAACATCTTACAAAAAAATCAAGCAAAGAAAACCCCTTGTCAATCGCTGCTTCTTTGGGCTGAGAAGGCTTGAATTGAGTTAGGCTCCATCCCGAACAACTACGGAGGCTTACGCCAGGACTCTATTGAAGGTGCGACAAGATATCATTAGTCGTTTTGAACGAAAAATTCTACGTAAGATATTTGATCCAGTTTGCGTGGACGAACTTTGGAGAAGGAGATTCAACGAGGAAGTATACAAGCTCTACAGAGAATTTGATTTTGTAAAAAAAAAACTGTATATAGGACGCTTGAGATGGTTGGGACATGTAGAATAATTAGACACCAATGTTTCATTTTTGAATTTAACCCGGAGTCACATTGTAGTTGGGAAAGATCTTACAGAAGGGGACCTCAACCAACTAGAGTACGGTTAGCTAAAAACCGAACTTACTGGAGAGGATTGTTTGTTGAAGTCGCACAGTAGCGTTGTCCCTATTAGTAAACATCTTCTTCTGTGTTGGACGTAGATTCTTTATATATAAAAGTCAAGTTCTGATTCAGTCTACAAAAAAGAAACAGTCAGAGACAGCATTGTCCCCTCAAAAGGCCTTGCGGCTTAAAGCGACCAACTCTTGACCACTTCGGATTGTTTGATATGTTGAATCCTTTGTGACAATTACAACTAAATAACGAATGCCAAAAGTCGTTCCTGTTAATCCTATCTATACTTGTGTATGTTTTCATGACTTTTCTATATTTCATTGGAATTTGTAGTTCACCAATGGTAGGTGGTTTCCTCTAATACAATGAAGCTGCTCCAGGCTTCTCGAAAATTAAATTGAAATAGAATTCTAAGAAAAGTTATAGAAAGGACTTCCTACAAGATACACACTTAGTTTACCTACTTGCATACCATCTTGCAAAATACAATTCTATATTTGCAATTGGAGTGCGGTTTTCTGAGAAATATTTCCTCCTTTCTCAGGAAGTTTTCCTTCGGGTGCCCACTGTTAAATATTCAGTTAGGTCAACTACACCGGAATACATTTCTTCGGTGTGACTTTGGTTAAATTAACCAAGACTCGACTGCACTAACAGGACTGCAATGAGCAAAGTTTAAAATATCCCTGGTATTTAATTAATTTTTCACTTAAAGAAGGTAAACACTCTGTAAGGACACATTTAACCTCATTCGCCTGACGTCAAAAGTGAGAGAGCTCTATATGTAGGTGTCTGTAGATGTGTTTCAAACTGTAGTTTTGTGGTGATTAAAATTTACAAATGAAAGATTGCAGAAAGGAGGTATTACATTTTGAAAATTATATTCAGGATACGTAGTGTGTATCGAGTGAATGGAGTGGCCACAGGGGTATCCTTTTGTGGGCTTTTTCAAACCATTTTGTGTACAATACTTGCATTCAACTCACCTGGAAGATGTTATTTCCCTCGGAATTCAATATCATTACACATTGATCGAAGTGATGGTGCTCCATGGTGCTGGTGGTATACAATATCGCCAGGGGACTCTCAGTTTTCGTTTGGAATGCATTATTCGTTCCACGATGATCCAAATCGTGACACAAGCATGCCACCAACAGACCTAATATCTCTAAATCAGTCATAAACCGTTCCATCTTGCCGGTCTTCAACATGGCGAACATTGTTTGCGACACATTCAGAGCATGTCGCCAATTGTGATACTTCACGGGACGGTAGTTCTTCCGAACGCTGAGCACCCAGCGGCAAAGGACCTTCAAACAAAAAACACACAAAACAAATGAAATTTCTGCAAGCAAACAACAAAGTTTTAGATAGACTCACGTCATAGGGAACCTGAAACTGTTGGACTAAATTACACTGAAGGAACATTCGAAGTACCGCTTTGCAGGTGTCTTGATCCTCGAGATCAAAATCTATACAAAAATGGAAATTGAGATACGGTCATAGCCAGGCACAGAAATCGAATACTCACCGATAAATTTAAAACTATACAAGTTGTATACATCTGCCGAGGCCACAGTGTCCTGAACCAATTTGTTTGTCTGATCCTGACCAGCGGTCGCATGATACGAGAGGCATTCCAAAGCGACTTTCTGTTTTGCCATCAATTTGCATGCGTTCTCGTACATTTGTGTGTTGTGTATCCCGAGGCCGCAAAAAATGGCAAACGCCTCGAAAATTGAGACATCCGAGTCGGTGAATGGCAATCCATTTCCCTGGAATAATACAAAGGATAAAACAAAATGTTACCGTTAGATGATACAGCGAGGGGAGGGGGGAAACAATTTTCCGACTCTGTTTCGATGGAATTCTAAATGTCGGTGGCGTCCAATCCAATTGAATTGTTCTCCACTAATGTCAATTGTGATATGCTCATACAAATAGGATACGAATGGGTGTATCCTGCTGTCAGCTGCACAGGATATTGGAGACACAAGGGGAAGCCATCCAATAAAATGGAATTGAAATTTTGATGAGAAATGCAAAGACCTGTTTTTGTTTGGGTTAGCCATGAATGAGAATGTGCAAAATGATGACGACGAGGACGACTAGGACGACGACAACATCGAATAAATAAGTGGACAACACGGGACGGCGGCGATCCAAGCACGTTATCCTAGACAAGGAGCTCAACGTGTTTGGTTTCGAAATATTATTGCACGAGACAAAATGCCATGTGAGAGATGAAATAAAAAGGATTTCGGTGTTCTGTGCATGTGCTGCAACAATAAGAGGGTCATCTTTGTAGAGTCAATGCTGAAGAAGATTGCAGACATGTATTTTCTTGTGTTAGAGTGTTTGTTCAGTGTTCAATGAAAGAATATAAATAGGTCCATCTTGAGTATGCAACGTGCTTGAATAGAAGAAGGAATTATATCAGTTCTGGAACAGGAAGGAAACATGATTGTGGGAAAGGAACTTTTATGTATGCGGTTGCACTGTGTTTACTATTCGATTTTTAAAGCTTTCGATTGTAATTTCTCCTTAAAGAGGATCAGGTTTTGTTTTTATTTGTGAGAACGTTTGACTTGTTAATCCTTACACATGTATATTTTATTTGGATGCGATGTTTTTTAGGTTTGGCAAAGTGGAGTTCCCGGACTTGGTATGGCGCGTGCACCAACTCATCTAAAAAATATGGTCAAACGAAAGTGTGCCCAATGGAACCTCTGCACAACTATTAAGAAAGGAGGCCCTCTAAACTACGCCAGCTTTAGGGGCATAAGTCTCCTCAACATCAATTATCTGCTTTGTTGTGTGAGCTTCTAAATCCTTTCGTGATTGGCCGATATCAGTGAGGAAAGGCCACTACCGATCAAAAATTCTAGGACTAGGGCAGATCCTGGAGAAAACCACCTTTATCGAGAAGAACTATACAGAGCAGTGAACGCCGCTCAATCAAGGTCGGTAAAGACATCAACAAGAGTTTCAATGTCAAAAAATTACTCGCGTAGGTCGCCGCATACAGTACAGCGTTCATTAGGATTGAGACTGAAGCGGCGAAGATGGGTTTAGCGGTCAACGAGGGCAAAATAAAGTACACGCTGTCAACAAAGGACACCCAACACCGACATCTCGGACAGAACGTCACCCTAAACAGATATAACTTTTCGCTTGTTAGGGACTTTGCCTATCTAAGATCCGGCTTTAACTTAGTCAATTCAGCTATCGACACCAGGGCTGTAAAGTAGTTAATTGAGTAGTAAATACCTCGGTAGGTAGAGGTGGCGGTTCAACATGAACCCAAGTAGCACTAGGTGTGTCTATTTGTAAGTAAAGACCTCTCTTCAATAACCAAAGACAAGACTCTTATCATCGTAGTCCAGAGGCATGGACTTTATCAACAGAGAAAAGTTCCTTGGCTATTCTACGATTCCGTCTGAAAAGATGGAGAGTGGAGGAGGAGATATAAAATGGATGGAGTAAGCACTGAACTGAAGTTCATTAAAGTCTGACGACAAAACAGGGGTTATTCTCGGAATTTCGCTTCCGCTGATCCACTAGCCTGATGGTTTCTTAGACTTTTGATGTTAAAGTATTAAATTATCAACTAAGGGCGGAAGGATGTAACCATCTCTGACGTCCTGTTAAAAATAAGGCAATCCTTGGTGTTGTAGCAACTGTAAAAGCATGTGACTGTAAAATGTCGCTTACAAAATCCTATAAAGCGTCGAATTTTGCATTAAAATCGACAATTATTGACGCTAAGACCAACTAACTTTAAGTTGAAATGTAAGATGATCGACTTATACCGCAAACTGAACACACCTCCTCGAAGCTATTACAAAGATGTAATACTTTAGTAGGTTTGGCATCTACAAGGCAAACAAAACAAACTTCTGGGTTAAACGCAGACGAGGTGATTACTAAAATTAAAAAAAGGAGGCAAAGAACCTTGGTCTTTGCTTCAACAGAGACACAATCTATCAACAAACAAAGAAGTAGCAGTCCGCCGCCTAGGATAAAACGTCACTACCCGCAGTTATAAGTTCGAAACTGTCAAGCAACAATAAACTCTACAAACACGCTCTTGTAAAAATCTCACGAAGACGGACCCCTACAAAACTTCTGCTGCTACCTTTGTTTAGCACGAGAACTTAAATTGTATTTTGTTGCATGTCCTTCCCATAGTTAGTTTCTATAGGAAGTTTGTCTTAATTGCTGTTGTCAACTCATTTTCTTAGTGTCCTTTCGATTGAATAATTTATCACCCGCCACTTGTTGGTCTCACACATTCCATTTGCTCTGTCATTACACACGAAATGTTGGATGCGTCCCAACTCCTAATTGAAACTGTTGCAGAAGTTGCAGGATGCTTCAACGTGTAGAAAACAATTATTTAGTAACTCCTCGCTGTGCCAATATACATGAGTATGTAGGTATCAGTGAAGTAAAATATTTGTCAAGATGAATACAATTCCAATTAAGTTATTTATTCATTTAATTGGAATACCTGTTGGTCTGGTGTCCTGGAAGCACGGTACAACTTTGTTGCCTTCAACAAGTAGCTATTCGCAATGGAAGATAGGATATCCGAGCTAAAGGTATTTAATTAATTTTTCACTCAGAAATAATAAGCAAACACTTTTTTGGGACACTTAACCACAATCACTTTCTTCAAGGAGTGTAGAGATTCATGCGGAATTCTGTTCAAAGGATTATTCGATTGACGGGTTTCATACTATGGATGGATATTTATAAAGGATTTATCACGGTTTTGTTAGAAAAACGCTTGTATGTTAACTAACCTCTGTTATATATGAAGTTTGAACAGGTTTTTGTTAGCCACCTCTCAAAAGTCTGAAACGACTCTTTGTTATTCATAAAGCTTTTGAATAGAGTTTGCAGAAAAATTGCGGTTTTTAGAAAGGATTTCCCCAATAGATTAAACCAGCGTTCAAGTTTGAGATTCTTGAATGACTTAAATAAGTGTTATTGGATGAACCGTCTTCATAATCCTTTCTAACTAGGGTATTCCTTGCACTGGATTATTTTCTTTGAAAAATTCTAATATAAGTAAAATTCGTGTAAAATGTCTCGAGTACGAGTGCGCTGCAGGAGTTTCTTTCAGAATAAATGAGAGTAAACTAATTTGCCTTAAATCCTTCACGGATTCCTGGATTTGTGGGTGGAATCCAATGCCAGACACAACAGGGGTAAACTTTGATAGATGCCTCGACGTAGTGGTACTGAAGAAAATAATATTGCGGACGAACTGGTCTATTTCTTGGCTACGACTGCTTTAACTGTCAGCATGAACTACGCCAAGATTAATCAAGTCTCATCCCCACCACAGAGAACACTTTAAATTGTATAAGAATGCTACAAGTAAGCTGATGGGATTCCTTTTAGGTTGATGTTGCTTGAGATATCATCATCATCGACTAGAAAAGGAGAAAACTACATTCTCTGTGAATCTTGAGCTCTTTTTTGTTCAGATGGTGTATTGTAAAGAAGCTTTCTTCCCAAAGGACTTCAAAAACACCTTTACAAACAATGTTCACAAGATTTGATTGTGTCTTTGAATAAAAATGAAACAATACATCTTTTAGTTGTAGTTTAAGTCATTAAGCAGAGTCGTAGTCTTAAAAAAACAAGCTCCAAAGATTTTTCAGTGGTTTCTGTCTAGGTTAGGTTAGGTTAGATAGGAGTGGCATGCTGCGGATGCAGCCTTACTTAGACAAGATAAGGTCCTTTGTGTTACCACCAGGATCGCTACTTCACCCGAAATACTACCCGCAGAACCAGTCGGGGCTTGCTATGAAGCGCTGGGGGCTACCTATATTGATGTCAGCCAATTCACTTTGATTGTGAAAGAAGCTGGCTCCTAAGTATGCTCTTCTTCGAGCTGGGAGGGCCGGACATGTACAGAGAAGGTGGAGAATCGTCTCCTCGTCCTCATTGTCCATGCAGTTTCTGCAGAAGTCGTTGTAAAGGAGGCCCAGCCTAAAGGCAAGCTTGCCGATGGTGCAGTGTCCCATTATGACACCTACTAAGGTGCTTATTAGCAATCTTTTCCATCTAAAGAGACAGTGAGAGCGTTTGAGATCCAGCTTTGGTCAAATCTGCTTGGTTATGAGGCAGGTACTACCTGCTATCCATCTCTGATTGGGGATGTTGATCGCGTTTCTATTAAGTAGCAATTTGCTGATGGCCAGAGGCATGCTTAAATTCCTCTTTTCCGGAAGAATTGGAAGAGTTGTGCCCTCTTTTGGGAGTTCATCAACCATGCAGTTGCCTGGATTGCTCAGCCATCTCGTTCAGGGACAAGCGACAATTTAGGGCTGTTTTTGAGTTGAAGGCGACAGATTCCAGGGATTTTATCGCGGCCTGACTATCAGTAAAAATTGTGATATCCCGAGAAGATAGTTCATTATACCTCAGCTACGATAGGGCTTCCTTGATTGCCATAATCTCGGCTGGGAAGACAGCCTCGTTTCGAATGGTGGAGTGTTCAACCCGCAGGTTGGACCAATGGTGAAGTTCTTTGATAAGTATGGCTGGCTGCCACTTGTTAACTGTAAATATCTAGAGAAAGCAGATGGAACAGTGTGTCTAGAGCCGCCGTGGGGGTGGTTCTGAGTGGTTTTTTTTTTTTTTTATGTAATTCACTAGCGCTAAAGGGGTTATGCATACCCTTATGATGCTCCGCTGATACCTATACAGGCCGATCTTTGCACTTTACAAAGATGGTTACGTATGGTGGTTTTGTCTAAAGCTTTCTACCAGATAATTACGCCGTATGCCAGAATTGGTCTGATGGCATACTTAAAGCCAGCGAGTTATATGTGGTTGTAGGCCCCACCTACTTCCTATTGCTTTTTTGCAGCAAACCACAGCTGTGGCGACTTTCTTTACCCGCTCGAGGATGTTAGGCTTTCAGTTCAGCTTTTTGTCGAGACCCAAATATTTGGCTTTGTCTGAAAGTACAAGACTTCTACCGCACAGTTTAGGAGGGTCGAACGGGGGAATTTTGCAATTCCTAGTGAAGAGGACTTGCTCTGTTTTATGGGGGTTGACTCCTAGACCATTTAGATAACATTTTGCAGGAGGTCTCTGAGCGTATTGAGGTGTTTACCTGAGACTGCTAAAGCAACGTCGTCCGCATAGGCAATTACACTGCAACCTTCCTCTTCCAGTATTAATAGTAGCCCATTGACCACCAGGTTTCAAAGAAGAGGAGAGAGCAAGTCCAAGTCCAAGTTCTATTTGCAATCGGCAACGGATGGTGCAAATGTTGCAGATCCATTGCAAACTTAGTTGGGGTTCTAATTTAAATGAAAGTAGCTATTGGGGTGGAAGATAAGATCCAAAAGGACGGTGCTTAATGCTTATGAAAACGTGTGTACTTTGTAGGTAGGATATCCCGACATGTAACAGATGTTTAAAATTACCCTAGCCATTTTTTGAAGATTGAAAAAGTTTTCAACACAGTGGGAGGGCGTTTGTTTTTTTTTTTTTTTGCCAACTAAAAACACAAGGGTACATAAAAAGAAGCGTTGAATTGCATTTTTTACTAGTGAACTCCTTTTTTTTAAATTCGAAAAAAGGCTAGTAAATATCAAAAGTCCCAGAGCTCTACAATGTCCCGGATAAACGTTTGTGTTTTTATAAAATTTCAATTGAAATATTTTATCAATTGGATAATGGGTTTTATTTTTATTTTAATCCGATGAATGGTTTTCTTTTTACTTAAAATGTGCGAATATAATATGAGTTGTTATTTTAATGGATAAGCCATTTATTTCTATAAATTAACAGAAAAAAGTATTTCGAAGGAATTTCATTTAAATAAAATATTTTGATGCGAATGAAATTTATTTTGAATACATTTTCGAATAATTTGTGTTTCAAAATAAATGTTTCAAGGACAGAAAATTAACTAGCAATGGTGTGGGTAAAAGCAAACATTTATAACGTCGAGAGGTTAAATCTGTCACCAAATTAAAATTTTTTCGCGGTGGTAGACGCACTGAATACTTTTGAGACCATTTACTCTTCATTATAAAGCTTTTAGCTTGTAGTCGTTCAAGCACTGATGCGAGTGTTAACAATTCACAGAAGAGGATGGACGTCCAAAGCAAGTGAATTATAATCTCGACTCTAACCAAGAACAACTTTAACAGAGCGACATGATAGACAGTTAAAACTGAGAGTTAGGGAATGTGTATCCAGGCATCAGTGTAGAAATAAAGCGAAGAATTACTCTTTCCAAGGATTGTTTCTTTAGTCTTAAATGCCCTCTTACGGACAGGGAATGCGACTTTGTATAAGACCTTGATCGTCCCAGTCCTGCATAGACTTTATGTAAAGTGAATGAGACAGCGGATGGGAGCAACGACGAAGCGAAAATCCCGGAACAGAATATTGTCTAGGCTACTCTGACATATTCGCAGCTCAGTCCGATAGGATTTCGAGGACTAAGTCAGGACCAACTGCAGCGCTCAAAAGTGGGTTACTAGTGTAACCATTTGCAAAATTGGGGGTCGTGCTGCCGGATTAATTGCCTGGCCACATAAAAAAGTACATGTTGCGTATCAACCAAATGCGGATAAGGATGGCACACCAGCTTTGGCTAAGGAACAGACCCAGGTTAATTCCGAACTGTAGCGCCACCTAGGTAAGAAAGTAAATCTTTGGCAAGTTTTAGTGGACAGGATACACATTTCGTGAAAGATTTAGCAAGGAAGCCATTCCTCGCCAATTGATCAGCTGAGTTTAAATGACCTGGGATCCATGCCAGGGCAATGTGGAGCTAGCGACTAAATTCTGTTTTACCACAGTTGTACCAGCTAAGAGGTTATGATCGTCATATTTACAGCTCTGATGGCGATTTGGATGTCCGTGAAGCTCACTAGATTTATTCTATAGGTTTGCTGAGTACTCATCTCTTGAAGTCTTGGTCCTATTTTACTTAGAAGCAGACTTGTTAAGTTTTCAAAGGAGCTCAACTATCTGGACGTTAGTCTAGGTAAAGATCTCTGCCAGAATCCTCACATGAACCACATACCAGCGGTCCAGGACTCAATGACGGGACAGGTTTCCTTCGGCAGAAGGTTTGAAGTTACGATTACAGATCGATCCGTCTGAGCAAAAAGGGGCCTATCGATGCACCTCAAAAACTTGTATATGGTCTAGAAAGTGATAAAGTGTTTGAATCAAACTGTGGAAAATCTGTGGGCACCTATACTGAGCGTCTTCCAGAAGAAGATGAATGCCATATCTAAGCTGTACTTAGGGCTCCAGCATCTTTCCACATGAACTCCAACCTTGTCGCAAGCTGCTTTGATGCCCTCCAATCGGGACGTGAGGATAGCGGAGATAAACTTGCTCAGGCACACTCTGTGATGTTATTCATTTATTCAAAAACCCTTCTGGTGATACTACTTGAGATTTGATTTCAAAGGCAAATAAAACGTTTTTACTCTTCCTAAAAATAAGTTACTGCTCTCAGATCGAACAAGGACAAACTTTGTTGACAGGGATATCCCTTGGCTGCGGAAACACGACTATCGTAAGTAGATAAAGGTATCAATTGCATAAGCAAAGTGGGGAAAGATTAAATCGCATAGCGTAGGTGCACTATGCCAAAGCCCAGCTCCCTGTAACACCAGGATATTGATGCTCCGTATGCAATTACTTTTGCAAAGGATCCTCTCTATTTCATAGCGAAAGTGGAATGGTTTTTTCTTTTAAGTGCTTTTCATGGAATCCCGCCTGTCATGCTGTTGTCGTTTCATGCTTCATCTTGAGTAAAACTTTGATCCCCTTTCGAAATGATGTTTCTTAAAAACTTTAACACCACCTAAACAAGTTATTACCCACATATAAAATCACCTCTTACATCCGCTTCAATTGACCAAACATTGTTATGCTCTTCACCGCCAACACCTATCTCTAACACTTGAAACTTTTAGCCACCGGCTACAAAAAGTTGAAAAACAAACTCCACTCCACTCCCCTTTCCACTTCCCACGGTCTTTATGGCCGCCTCCACTCCGAAACACATTTGATGAATTAAATTTTCTGATCCGCAAACAAATGAACCAGAACTTGGTGCGGTGCGGCTACATCAACTTTTCTACTTCGTTTACAAGTTGCCAGCGCGCAATTCCACTTTGGCCGTGGCAAGCAAGGATACGGAAAGTTATTTTCGAAAAATAAAACTTTTATTTTTGTATTTTTCTCACAATTTCCTCAAATCTCCAAGGAGACAGGATACAGGATACAGGAATACTAGGCAGTTTCACGGTACTTCAAGGGGCACCATGACCACCACCATCGTCCAACGCAATTGGAAATTGTTTAAGGCCGATTGAGTTTGATTTTAATAAGACCATTGGGGTAAACAAGAAAACCAACCAGAAAGGCCATCGGGGAATCAACGAACCGTTGGGAAATGGCTCCAGTCAATGGGAAGATATCAACTCCTTGACCACCACATAACGTGACACCGGACAGGGTTCAAAGTTTCCAGTGATTAACATCCCTGCCACAGACAGTGAAGGAAAAAGGATAACTTTACAGTAAATTACATTATATCCTGTCCACAGTGTTCGGTATGAAGAAGGAGCGTGCCAGCCGGTGACCGATGAGAGGTTGAACTTTTTCTGGTTTTCATCCCCAAAACGAACTCAAGTTGGACATTCTTTCCTGATTACGTACAACCCTTGTACTGGTCATGGATATTGGAAATAAAGTCCAACAAACTTTGAATTGTACTTCAGTGACAGATGCTGACACAAAAACCTTATCCAAGGACATGTATGTACATACATATGTATGTATGCAGCATAACTGTTTCAGTGTCATAGTTACAATGTAGTTCGTTGTGGTACAGAAAATCTAAAAGGAGGGGAAAACTTTACTTATTTGTCATATTTGTGTTCCTTCCCCGTTTGGGGATGAATTAAAGTTCCAGAGTTTGGGGACTTTGTTGTGCAAGTCCTGTTCCGTGCGGATATGAGTAAATTTCCATTAAATGATGGAATTGTTTGTCTCAGTTTGGGTTTGTTTCCTTGTGCAATGTTTACGAACACGAGCAGCAAGTGTTGTGTTGTTTTTCAGTGCGACTAACAAGTCGACTTGGTGTTTTTGACTTTTTCCGATGATGGATTGTGTTTGTGAAAAGATTCGAGGGAATAATGGATGGGTTCCATCTGCCATATGGTGTGGCATTTAATTAACTGTATTCTAAGTGAACAAATTTAACCCCCATTAGGTGAGATTGCAACGGCAAAACTCGTAGATGGGAATCTACCAGGAAACACTCATGATAATAAAGTTTGACAACCAATGATTCCAGGGCACTGTTTCAGTTGGGGTAGTTATACACTCCTGGTTGACGTTTTGAAAACAAGAGGTGCACAAGCAGTTAGAAACGAGCGCCGATATGGTGACCCTTTCGGAGTGAAAGAAAAATTCCAGTTTCAACATAAAACCGCAACCTCCATACCGATTCGGTATTTGTGACTCAATCAGCTATCGCGGACTGAGGGGATTATAGCCGAGGATGCTCTCAGATGGTTTGCATCAGGAAGAGGAGGATTAAATGTTAAACCAGTGAAGGATGCTGACAGAAATTCAGCAGATAAGAAAGATCCGAGTGGAAGCTTTGTCACAAGGCTTGGAACCAAGAAAGTTGCCAGTGAAGCTGTGGCAGCTCCTTGTGATCTATTTAAGGTTAAAGAATGAGATGTTGGTATCCAAGAGAGGAGAACCTCTAAGGATACGGTTAGCCTTATACCGGAGCAGAGTCAGCATTGTGAGAGGTAATGACTAAATGTCGTGCGACTTCGTGAAGAGTGTCGTCGCCGGTCTACTACTCTAGGAGGGAACTAAACTGAGAGTAACCTCTTTTAAAGAAGTAACCTCTAGATCGAGGATCAAAGCGTTTCGGACTCGGAGTGGATCGAAAAAAGTTCTTCTCAGTGGCTAGAATTCAACCTTTCCTATGCAAGATTGGAAGGTTGTCAAGAAGGTGGAACCGAAGGGTAAATTCTTCTAATGGATGCGACTAATTTACTAAAACTTCAAAAACAGGTTTCGGACAGATTTCGCAAGCGTTGTGGTGATCTCCATGCAATAAAACTTGGCATTCTCTTCCAAGTTTTGATGATGGAAACAAGATGGAATCCCTTTATAACTTCGTCTGGAGATGTCCAGTAGAAGCGAGAAGCGAGAGTTTCCCTCAATTCCAATGGTAGGATCTTAAGATCGACAACCACAACTTCTACTGCTACTTCTGCCTACATCCTATGAATCAGGAGCTGATCAGAGTGTTGTCTTCACTTATGTTTTTAGAACACAGAACGCAGCCATAGGTTAGGTTAGGTAGGAGTGGCAGGCTGCAGGGGCAACCTCACTTAGACCAGGTAAGGTCCTTTGTGTTACCACCAGGATCTGTACTTCCCCAGAAATATTACCCGCCGAACCAGCCGGAGCTTACTATGAAGCGCTGGAGGCTCCCTATGTTGATGTCAGCCAGTTCACTTAGATTGTGAAAGAAGCTGGTTCCTAAGTATGCTCTTCTTCTAGCTGAGAGGACCGGACATGTACAAAGAAGATCGAGAATCATCTTCTCCCCCTCCTCGACCATGCAGCTTCTGCAAAAGTCATTGTAAAGTAGGCCCAGCCTATAGGCGTGCTTGCCGATGGTACAGTGTCCCATTATGACACCTATTAAGGTGCTTATTAGCAGTCTTTTCCATCTGATGCGACAGTGAGAATGTTTGAGATCCAGCTTTGGCTAAATCTGCTTGGTGATGGAGACAGGTACTACCTACTGTCCATCTGTGATTGGCGATGTGTTTCTATTAAGAAGCAATTTGCAGGTAGCGAAAGGTATGCTTAAATTCCCCTTTTCCGGAAGAGTTGATAGAGTACGCAGCATAAATCGCGCATAAATCGTCGTTTGGAAGACAGATGTGCGAGTATGGATGCCTTTCAGTTCAATGTTATCGTTTTCTACAAAGGCCCGAGTACCTGAACTCTGGCTTCGTTTTGGAGCCGTCTGCACAAATTAAGCACCAAAATTTGCATAGGGAAAGTCGACAGTTGTCTTATTTCCGGAAATATTCCATCAGACAGGCATGTGTTGTACAAAAAGCCAACAGAAATGCAATGTACTGTCCCTGCAGCACTCTAGACTCAACAAGTCTACGGCAAAGAAGCATTCTGTCCAGAATTGTACTGGTACTGGTCAACTCAATCAATTTCCTCTTTCCAGTGAAGTAAACCCCTTAAATTTGAAGAGAAAATATCGAAAGCCCCTTTAAAGAACAATCCTCTTTCAAGGAAGAATCAACATAACACCATCCACATATGTTCCTTCTTAGATGTTGAACTGTTGAGTGCTAAGCAGAGAGTCAATCTGCATGCAGCCCCTTTACGCATGTTTTTCTTCCGCAGTTCACAGTCTCATACTCAGTATTAGTGCACGAGTATATGTTCATGTTCATCAGCTCTCTTACTGATATACTCCTTTGAAAATCTTTCACACAGGTTGTGTCTTAGCAATCGCAACAATTGGAATTCAAAACACACAAATACTTGCTTCGAATTTTACTACCTAAGGATTATGGATTTGTAGTAGATTTGTTCTTATAGCAGGAAGTGCACATAAAAGATACTTTTATGTCTGACGCGTGTTTACGAACAGAAAGATATTTATATTTTTATGTTTTAGCAGTTCGTTTCGATTTACCCCATATAAATACACAATACACTTCGTCCTGGTGGTTAAATGAAGGTTATAACCTTGGATTATAAACTAGCTAATACTCGTAATACGTGTGCAACAGGCAAGTTTGATTCCTTGTTTGAAAGCTGGTTTTGATGTAGGAAAATCTGCACGTGCCTTGAGTGATACCATGAGATAAAATGTGATAAGTGGAAGGACGAGGAACTTTTAATCAGTTGACACAAGAAGTTATCGGAAAGTGGAAGAACTTCACTAAGCCGATGGAAGGTGAAATCAACGATCTTATTACAATTCCTTTGAGATTATAAAGAGAGGCGTGTACATTTTTTGAAATACCTATACCGTGTAGGGGTTAATGATTTTGATAATCCTTTGGCGGTGACGTTAAGTGTTCATAACATAACCTTAGCTTGTAGCGCAATAAGCAAACTCGTACTCAAGTGTTTACTTTAATTCCCCGTGGTTGTAGAAATTCTTATAGACTTAAGGCTAAATTTAATTTCGGAAATAGGAGCCTTATGACAGCTTCTCCAGAACAGAATTCAGAACTCAGATCCATGAAGCGACAATAGGATTTTCTGACAAATGAACCCTTGATGGGTTGTTAGTAGTTCTGGTACCCCCAAAGACGTTCACTTACACCCTCTAAAGGTTGGTGGTTCCGCATCAAGTACTTTCCCTTACCTTACAAAAAAAAACCACTAGTTGCGAGCGTAGATACAAGCACGAATCTTAAAAGACTCGGAGACGTTAATGCGAAAATTGATAAAGAAAATACCTTTGTCATCATAAAAGCATGCGTCTAAGAACTACCGACCTCTGCAGGGGCTGTGACCAGGCGGCTGCCCAGGCTTCAGCAGAACTGCACACTTCCTCAGCGAACTATCAACGATGACACTGAAGGCCTTTCTAAAATTTACACTGAAATTGAAATGGTTTAGGGAAGATGAGCAATCAGTCAGTCATTCTCTTCCTTCATATCAAACTTCCAACCAGTGATTCCAACGGTGAATCAAATCGGCTAAGTGCTAGTTGACGGAAGGCAAATATCCTCTATCAAAGGTTCAAACATTTAGAAGGGGAAGGCATTAACCTGGACTATTTCTTAGTGACAATTCCACGTATTCAGAGCTCCACTGTCCAAGAGGAAATCAAACTTTGAGACTTCCTTAAAAACGTCTAAGTATTCCTGGAAAAGCTACAACACCCGTGAGTTAAAGGCCCTTTAAAATATTTCTGACACTCAATGTCAACGATCGGTGGTGCCCTTGAGAGAGGTAGCTGAGTCAACTTTGGGTTAACTTTCTCGTTCTCTCACTTACATTGATACGTCAGAGCGTGTTTTCCGACCCGGAAAATCAGAGAAAATACCAACGGATTTCAAGTCGTTACCCACATTCTTTTCATGGGCTCTAAAGCTGCGGAGGGCAGAATTAGAATAGTCTTTAACCCAACAAACCGATAGACGCCGGTAGACTGTACAACTTGGGAACACTTTCCAAAACTATTCCAAACGTGCGGCAAATTTAGTTACGGAGATGTGGTATTTTGCAACTTTTTGAACCTCAAATGGTACCCAGCAGAAGTCCGTCTACCTGGCGGAGATCCGACGAAGACAGACTTTGGAAAACCGATGTGACTTTGGTTTGTTGAAATAGCTGAGTTAAAAACTCGTAACGCCCTGACAGCTTTGCTTGAAGGTCTAAAGTTTATGTGCCGACTTTCTTCAGAAATTCTAGCTTAGATATTCTAGTCAGGCTTTCTTTCAAAAGGCAAAGGAAGAACGGATTCACCAATAAACTCGATACAACCACAACTATCTACTCTGATGGGTTTTAAATGAACTGTCAGACCGATAAAAGAAAACTGGAGATCTTCACAGACTACCAAGCGGCGGTAAAAGCTTTAAGTACGACGATCACAACCTATAAGCTGGTATAGCAGTGTAAGACTGAAACCGATCGACTACACACACTATCTATGGGTTCTAGGTCCCAGTTCATAGGAACGTTGAAGGCAATGAAAGAGCCGATAAACTAGCGAGGAATGAGTCATTAGTAAATCTTTTGCATCATCGGCACACTTCCTATGAAAGGCGAACCATACACTGTCCCATATCTCGAAATATTGGATCTACAATCTGCTCAGGACAACAGAGTTAATAAAAAGGATGCGTACAGATATAGCCAGACTTACAGCGGTCAGTATAAGTCATTGGCCGGCATGCATGGTGATTGGTGATCCTTTCCAATACCCACTGTAGTAAGTATCTGCCTGGAAAATCTCTAACATTTCATCAAAACGGCGGTTTACCTCTTATAGGGTCGGTGCTCATTGGATCACCCCAACCAACCTACTTCGTGGACCAAATGTCGAGTCTAACCGGATTCCATTCTATGAACTCACACGTTCAAAATTAGCTTGGGTTATGGGATACACAGCCGTCAAATGAAATCAAAAGGCGGACAACCTGGCAAAGCAGAGGTCAGGCTCTGAGTTTCTAAGTCCTGAACCTAGTCAAAGGAATATTTAAGAACATGATCGATAAGTGGGCAACCAACGGACTGTCAGATGGGAATGTGTGGCCAAATACAAACAAACCAAAATGGTAATTCAAACTTCTGCCGATTGCACCAAGAGACAAGTTCTAAGCATGACGCAAGGAACTTTCAAATGGGAAATAGCGTTGTTCACAGGCCATGGAAACTTCAAATACCATCTGAAAAAGATGGGTCTTCTGGAACATAATACTTGCGGACTGTGTCTAGAGTACGAGGAGGAAGCTGCACATATACTGTGAGTGTTCTACACTGACCAGAAGAAATTATTGGATTCGAACCTAGAGCCATATATCCTTACAGCGGTCAGAGAAATTCGGAGGAAACCTCTAATTGAGACGACTCATGGGAGTCAGACGAAAAGGGACCCAATGATGTGGTCTGTTTCGACATTTCCATCTATCACATGTTGTAGTATAGGTTACAAGTCTCGCACCAGTATCTCCACGTCGTCGTCCACGATAACATTGACTGGAAAGGATTGTGTTTAAGACCAAAATTCACAGTTGTGGTAAGAAGACAACGCTGTGAGGGGTTCTTTTATTGAGGTATCGCCGCCATTAAACAAATGCGACATAAAGGATCTGAAAAAAACGAAGAATGATTATGCCCCACGTAAAGCATGAACTCAAAAGCACATGCATATCAACCACAATTCATCAGAGTGACCACTGAATATTTGAACGTCCCTCTCCATTTCAATAATAATCACTCATAGCAGGCACTTCTAGGATAACGATCATATCTTAATTAGGAAATTACGTAAAACGTGACCAATTCAGAGGACCTGTTAAGTGATTACCAATTTCCTCACAGGTGTCCTCCATCATTGAAACAGCAACTATTCCCCCAAACAAATACATGCACCTATATGTCAGCACTTACCTTATTTATAAGCTGCGCTACACCAATAACAATTTTCTGTGCATTCACGATTGGCATACACAGGATAGCCTTGGTGCAATCGATTTCTCCTTCGCTGTGGATTTGATTGTGCTCCCGTACCCATTCCCGAACGTCCGATATGTTCACAGTTTGACTACTGGTCGCCACATACTGAGCGATCTGTGCCAGTGTTGAGTTACTTAAATCGTTCACCGATGGTCGGGAGATGTTGGCCGATTGATTCTCTGCCCCTAGCTCGAAGAGCACCGTAAAACGGGTGCGTGACTTTTGCTGAAATTGAAAAAAAAAATGAGAAAATTAAAGGACATTACTTAAATAGGCGCACATAAATGGCCTCCGGCAATTACACGACATCAAATAACAAAAATAAAAAAACAATTAAGTAGGTCCTTAATTGCAGGAGCAACAATTTGTCGCAGTGAACACACAACAAAGGAAGGCATTTTCACACATGAGATGTGACAACAAGGCTAGAAAGGGGGTCTGTGTTGGTATTTGTTTTCGTGCGTCACACACAAACGCGATGTGTTATCCTTCACTCTCGTGCGAGTGCAGTCCTGTGCACATGCTGTTAAAAAATTTGAAAATGGCATTTGCGTCTCGTTTAAGAGCCCCCGTCGCCTTAAGTGTGAGCGAACACTGGTAAAGTTTTTCATAGCAAAGGCGTTCATTCGTGCTGTTTCCAGGAGATCCGAAGTTAGGGGGGCGAACAGCAGCTAATTCGTGGAATTGAAATTCTATGATAAGAGACTTCAAGACTCTTGGAGTTTCGTAGGCTATCGTGTCTGGCTTATTTTTGAAGTGAAACTCCTTACGGAATAGGTTGGGCATTTTTATGGAAGGCAAAGGAGTTTCACTTTTAAGGCACCGACTGTGTTACAGGTACAATTCTATTAATTTGTTTACAACGTAACACTATGGGCCCACGTTAGTCTATGCCCATTTATGGGTCAACTACATCGGAATCCTTTCACTTAGGTGACTGGGTAACTCAGAGCCTTAGAACATCAGCTTAGAGCGTTTTGAAGGCAAACCAATCGGAAAACTAAACGTAGACAAATCTTCAACCACTTCAAAGTGCACATCTTTATAGGCATCCAGCGATGTATCACGCAGACTAGGGGGACATGTTGGTTAAGGTCTTGACCTATACTGGTCAGTAGTTCGTATTTTATGTGTGTTCGGGAGAGTTATTTACAGCCCTTGGAACTGCAGTTTCTCTACAGAATTCTATTGTGTTTTCTAGACGAGTTATTTCACTCTAGAAGATGTCAGGAAGTTAAGGAGCTTCTCTGGGTAGAAGACAGCAAGTTTCGCTGCCAAGAATTTTCTTTCTGAAAAGAAAGGTCTTTTCACTCTCAAGACAAAGTCTACTCTTTATGACGGAACGGGAAAAGCAGCTTTCGGCACACCTGTCCTGGTGTCTCGAGCCAGGCTTCTTACAAAGACCTTTTGCATGTCTTGCGACAACTGATTCGCTTACCCCACAGAAGGGTTGGGGACTCGGGCCCAATGAATGTTGTTGACGCGCCATCTTTTGCCAGTGAGTCGACTTTTTATTGCTCGCAAATCCTCTATAGACAGTGAAGGATGACCGTGTTAGCTAGGTCCTATAACATTGCGGGTTTCTGGGATAAGCTTGGATTTGTTGCGAATTGAGCGCTTTTTGGGCAGCTCGACTGTCTGAGAAGATAAATATAGTTTTCCCCAACGTGTGAGAGGCTCGATTAAGTCGTACACATTAATTGATAGCAAAGACATCGGCTTGGAATACATACGAGTATTTACCAAGGCTGACTGAGACGAGCGCACATGTTGATTCTGCAAAAATTTCGGAACCTGTTCCTGTTTGCATGTGGGATCACTCCGTATACCAGACGAGGTCAGAAGGTGATGGTTGGGGTGTATCGTTCTATTGAGAAGTTTTTGTTGAAGCTGTATTGGGGTAGCATGCCGTCTGGGAACATGCTGAAGCTTAAATCGTGCTTCAGTGCTTTAAGTGAGGATAGGTTACCTCCTCTACAGGTGCCTAGTTTGACTTCCATTCATATTAAGCGTCGTAGACCCATTTAAACATTTAGAGCAGCAATTGGAATTGTGTGAAGGCATCCTGTCATACAGGTTTCGGCGAGACATTGGGCGTGTTGTCGTAAGTTCATTAGTTTTGTCCACCAGACCACGCTTGCGTATGAGATCATCGTTTTTGAGAATGCAACGGGTTGTACTCCCAGATCTTCCCACAGATTCGGCGATAGGTCCCTAATGATAGCGTGACTCTACTAATAATTCTGTCAATCTGTGGACTCCAGGACATTTTACTGTCGAAAATGATGCTTATGACGGTTTGAATAAAAAACAAAAATAAATATAAATCTGTTTTCGAAAGGACGCGAAAGAACTTCTTAAGTTAGCTCTTTGCCCTCCACCTACTTCTAGTTAACACACACACACAACTTCTTACTTGTTCTTCTAGAATTTCTTCAACGTTGACGTTATTGCTGAATCTTCTTTGTGTTGACAAAATTTGATTCGGTTTTTCCAGGATCTTCTCCAAGTGACTCTGAAAAGGAAGAAATGGAAAAATTATGAAGCAACTCTTTAATCAATTTTACATGCTATAATCTATGAAGCTGTTTGTTCAACAAAACCACCACTTAAAGCCTCTGTTACCCTACGTATGGAAATATTTTGCACATGTGTATACACGCCCCTCATTATACGAAATATGGTTGCAAATTACCTTGAGCGTTGTTATCCTTTCACTAAATTCCCATTTTGAATCTTTAAGTAGTTAAATGCAAGCAGTGTTGTAAGCTTCACTACACCCTGACTGCAGTTCGCTCTATTGTGCTAACATATGAGTGAGTGCACCTCGAGGGGATTTAGAGGAACTTCATTCGAAAATGAACACACACACAGTTCAAGTGAACGATTTGAAATACAAAGTTTGCCCGAATCGATGGGTTTAACAATGGTCGGGCTGGAGCTGGCCGGAAGGTGAATAATTTTAGAGAAAAAAAAAAAAGATTCTTCGGATTTCAATGTTTTGTTCAGTTCGAGCGGAAAAGGTTCCGAACTCACATAGATATGTTTCTGTATCCATCGCTTATACCGGAAAGAGATACACCAAAGTGTGGTAGGAGTTTTCGACATGGAAATTCTTCTTTTTTTATCGCGTCTATGAAGCGGTCATGTTACCGATAACCATTTTGTTTCCATTCGAAAGGTTTTAGTTCGAATTGAAATTATAGTTCGAGGAAGGCAGAAGGGAATACCAGGAAAGGACTTCAACACATGAGATCTGAGAATGTAGTTTTAAACTGGGAAGGGAACGGAATTTGATATTTTTTTACGATTTAAGGATTTTCCAAAATCCTTTCAAAATAAATCTTAACATCTTGGGGTGGCTAATACAACGCCTTATTTGATGAAGAGTCCAGACAAGCACCTACAAAAAAGCAAGAAGCTGATTTTCATAGAAGGAATGCGAAGCCGCTTTGTACTTATCAAAGCGTTACAAAGCGTATTAGTCATAAAGGATGAAGACCTACTTCACATAAACTTAACGATGAATAATCAGTTTCCTTCCTAAGATATAGAACTTGAAATCTGACAACCTAACGAGAAATCAAGGGACTCGCTAAAACATGGGATTCTCCAAAGTTTACAAGTTCTGAAGTGCATAACGGGTGCCGGTGCCACCCATTATTTGGACCCGAAAACAACTTCTTGTGTTCAAAAACATCTTCATGGACGCAGCTCTTAAGATCCCTTAATTTTGTACTGTAGGTTATGACTTCGGACCATCCTTATCTCCTCGAAAGGCTGGACTCTTTTTCTGTTGCTAGGATATATAGAAAAGTAACGTGCAGACTGCTTAACGAGCTCCAATGGTGGGGCGTAGGTTGATACTCGGGACAGATGTCAAATTTGCCTTCCCCTTACACTGAGAGACATTTTCTAGAGCGAAGTGTATTGGATGTTTAAACGTTCCGAGGTCCAAACATTGAGTCGAGACTTGTTGCAGCAAAGGTGCAATCGCAACTAACAGTAAAAGGCTTTACTCATCGAGTTTCCCTAGAGCTCTAGAAAAGACCCCCAGCAGGAACTGCTACCACAAAACACCAGTGCTAGCAAGCCATCAGGAATGCCACGACTGAGGTGCTAGGTTGCACTCTTCCACTTGCGAGAAACCACTGGTTTGATGGTGAATGAGCACAGGCAAATGCGGACAAAATGACTGCGTATAAAGCTTCGCTAAAAAAAAGGACAAGAGTCGCTCACCAGCTCTACGGGCAAAGAAAAGGAGACGAGAAGTACGTCCCCAGGCAAAAAGTTTTCTTTATCTTCAAGAAAATTGGGGTTTTCAACGATACTTCCCACCAGTAGTGGCATGTAAAATCTTAACTAACTGCCACCTTAGGTATGATACAAGGGATCTTTACTTAACATTTCTACATCTGCACACCACAAGTGAAATCAAAGTCAAAGGATCTACTTATGGAATCAATCTCAGAAGCAAAGCATAGAGGAAGATCACTAGATGTATGTTTGATACATCCGCACTGATCCTTTTGGTTGTCCCGGTCAGCATGTTTATTGTAAGCAAAGGTATAAGCCTTTCGAAAGGCGTATGTGCTTTTATTGACTGAACGCGAACCGGACTAAGCTCGACTGTCGTAGTCTTTATGATAGTAAAAGCGTGTAAAGAACTCTCATCCTCTTTCTCAGTGCTTGGTATAAGCTCTAGCAGTATCTGTATAGACAAGGTACAGTAGGCAAATAACATATCTAACCTCGGGCATCCAGTGACAGGTACTGAACTGAATCTCAGGAAAATTTCAGAACCCTGAAGACAACGATAAACTTCTATAGGCCCGTGCCAAAAACATGCTCAACACAAATGATTACGAGACTCTTGGCCATGTCCCTCTTTGGATTTCTGATTTGGGGAACTTTATGTTCCCAATTGTCCTTGATAAATCCATGACAGAATCCTAAGTCTGTTTTTACACTTTCAACTCTCATGATCGTGATATCAAAATCGGCGCAACTTAAGCCTCTACCTGAACACCACCCCAAGGCCTAAATTATAAATGAAGGAAACCAGTTAAAATGGTGCAGCGTTTAGTACCACTTTCCTGCCTTCAAACTTGAAATTCAATTCAACACTCCCCCAAGGGTCTTCCGCCCAACGTTCAATGGTGCTCTGATTCCATCACCAAGAACTCAATTAGTGTTCAATTGGTTGTTTTAAAATTTATACCCTCGTACATTCGTTTCGTTATTCTAACCCAATTCTGCCGCCAGAAATTTTATTCATATTTCATCCGGTCGCCCATAAACTTTTGGATAAGTTTTGAATTAGTTAAAACAGTCTTACGACCCCAATCGATCCCCCCAGCACACCCACATTCAGAAACAAATAGAATAGCTATGGGTGGACAGTTTCCTACCCAACTTTTTCCAAACGCATTTTACATTGACAGGCAAAAGTCCTTACAATACGACGCGACATACCTACCCCATCAAGGGATTTTTTTTTTGTAAAAGAAAAAAAACGCGATTACGTGACGTCGTAATGTTTTGAACCACCTACTTCGGTACATGTTTCCTGCGTCCTGATTTAGTTTTATTTCCTGTTTTTTACGTTCCATTTTCGTTTTGCCTCTACCGGCCTTCTTTGGCTTTTATGGCGTGCCGAGTCCCTTCACTAAATACTTTTATACTCCAAGCCGTGTGCATTGTTTAGAAAGTCTTGGGGAATTTGATTTACAGAGGATTGTTATGTAATTGGTATTTTTATGAAGGATTTCGGAATGTCAATTGGTTGTTTGGCTTTCGTTTCGAATGGGAGCCGGGGGGGAGCACAGTCTTATAGGCTGTTGGTGTCGGAAATGCTGTTCGTAATGTAATTCAGCGGTTTTGTTGTGCAAACCTTTATGACAACGACAACGCATTCATTTGCATTCTAAATGACACGCAAATTAATATGAATTGGTAAACATAAGGGAACTCTTGAATATTTTGTTCTCTGTTTGACTTAGCTTGAAGAGCTCTCTAAACGATTTTGTGTTATTAACGTGATAAGGGTTGTCATGTGTAGATTTTTGTTGAAAGGATTCATTTAGAAAAAGTTGGTACCCATTCGATATTTTATACGATAACTTTGAGACGTAGAAGGAATCTTTTGCAGTCTTCTCAGCAGTTTAATCCAACTGGTTTGTCCATAACTTGAGAACTCATGAGAGAAGGATCATAAATCGTGTCAATCTTAGTTTTTCCATTGCTAACCTCAAAAACTATTAAATTTGTACTTCTAAAGCCAAAGCTTTTAGAATGGCTGATGTGACATTCGTGTTATTGTGTGTGGCGATGTTTCGTATCGTCTTTCTTAATCCCTTCCACTCGTCATGGGACAAAGAACGACCATGATAGATATGCACTCCCCAACTTATGCTTAAATATTGGCGTTCGTTTGTGACACAATTCGCCCGGAAAATTCTCAAAATGATTTAAGCCATCTGTTGACGAACAACTGAAGCTCATGATTGATAGTCTAATTTACCTTCCAAGAAGCAAGCACACCCTTGTTTTATGACGGCATCGAGAAGTCAGTCCGTTGAGGAAGGCGATTTATTTTGGGACGCTTTTGACTCCAGCAACGCTGCAGAATTTGAAGGACTGTTTGTTAAGCTTCAGCTTCATTTTGCTTACTTCGGCTTTCAGACTTTGGAATATTTGGCATAGACCCAGTGGTTCTTAGTGCCTGCTTGATAGTTGTTTAAGTCTGTGGACTTGGAGACTTATTTTTCGGTCGTATATTCGAAGATAAGATAGATGACGTCATTACGAACGAACGAAAGTGGCAATAGATTGGACACAGCAAAAGGACACCTATCCGACAATGTAATGAAATCTTTTAACCGCAGGCATGGACAGTCATAGCGGAGTCCTGGCAGTTGGAGAGAAGCTAGGAGGAGCTGAAATACTTTACCATGATGACGTACAGGCATGAATGAAACTATGAAGCGTACCAAAGAACAAAGAAGACGTAGTTTGGTGATTGTATCAAAAGGGCAAGATTCAAATAAGTTTGCCTCCCAACTATTTTTTAAGTCCTTAAGTATTGCCAAGCGACTGCCGGATCACTGTAGTGTATTTCAGGCGGAAATTACGGCAGTCCGCGAAGTTGCGGCTTGGCTTTAGATTTACGCGGTAGATGGTAGCGCTATATATAGATAGTCAAACAGCGATTAAAGCCTTGGAATCACCGACAGAACGATCCAAGTTGATAAAACAATGCCGTTGGTTTCTGAACGAGATCGCTGACAAATGCGACATTTATTTGTGCTGGGTTCCAGGACACAGGCACATTCTGGGCAACTGCAGAGCGAACGAACTAGCAAAGGAAGGCGCGAGTTGGATCCTCTCTGAAAATGGAGGGGAACCGCTTGTCTCTCTTGAATCGATAAAGTCTCACCTTGATAGTGAAGCTAAAAGAATAGTTAATAGCAGGTGAAATAATATCAATACTTGTCTCCTGTCGAAACAGATCTGGCCTAACCTGGATCTGAAGAGAACAGGAATACTTCTGCCCGTGAACAGGAAACTTATAAGAATTATTGTAGGAACCCTTACGGGGCATTGTCTGATTGACAGGAATGCTATCAGAATGGGTGTACCTACGATTTCTGTAGAACGAGACGAGACGAGGAAGAAGAAGAAACTACTACACACCTTTTTTGGACATGCCCTGCCTTATCAAGGTAAAGGAGGAAAATACTAGGAGAGTACTTCTTCAATGACCTCAACGACCTACCCAGACTCGACATCATTAGAATTAAGAGTTTTGAGCATGGGTTTAATTGGTTCTGCACTTAATGCGGCACAGGATAGGGTCCACACCGATACGGTTACCCAGAACTTATACTTATTTTCTCCTATAGGAAATTCCACATGTGAAGTTTCTGAGGCTGATTTCCGGTTTCTACTCGCGGTATCACAATGGGCCTTCATTCTGGCCTAAGTGGGTCCCTGCTTATTGGGGACAGCCGCCCAATTTAACGTAACCTAACTTTTAAGTAAACGATCATCTTTAAGTCTTTAGTGTATAAAAGTCCCTTTAGCTAGGGGGCCTAGGGGGCAAATTTTCAAAGAAGATTTTTTCGTTCGAAAGTTCCAAGTATTTGTTCAAATTTTCTGCCTAACACTCGGTGTCACATTAAGCAAAACTGACAGGATTAGGGTCTGGTAGAGCGTACAGTAGAACGTAAAGTTTTGATCCCATTTGTTTCGCCAAACCGAAGTAGCAACGAATTCCAAGGTTAAGTATTCGTCAAATCTTCAAAAGGGTGTGAGGTTCGTGGAGTTGATGGCGACTTACAGGTAGATAAACTCATAAATTATCTGGAAGTTATAGCTATTCACAGGGAAATTTTTTCCTAGGCGGTTAGATCGATTACGCTTTGTTTGTTAATGGCAATAATGCACTTACATAGTTTTGCCCTCGTTCAAATCTAGAGCAACTCGTCTTGCTTGTTCATCAATTGCCAGGAAAGCCTGGAACACAAGTAGCTGAGAGCGACCTATGCGTACCCCAACAATTAGGTGAATTTGCCAATGATAGTGCCTTCTATGCTTATACAACCCCTATGCACTATCTAATCCACGAAGAGGTTGGTAAAAGTACATGATATCGCGTCTCCTTATCAAGATCCGATACATGTTTGGGAAAATTCGAGCAGCTGCTTATAAATTATACTCTGCATTGTGTGTCCTCCAATGTTACACGACACAGCTAAATAAGTTTTGATGGATTCCCAAATTCTGTCATCGTCCTGTAGAGCTTCAGACAATGAGTGCTTGCTGTCATAAGCGGCTTTGAAGGTCGTTAGTCAAGACTTGAAATTCGTTAGTCTTTTTTTAAAATTCGATTAAGTGTGAAGGTTTAGTCTATTGTCGATCTGCAAGACCGAAAGTCACTGGTACATGTCGAACGGGGGTTCTAAAAAGTCTTCAGACTTTCACCCAGTTCGTTGCACAGGATCTTGTATGCGACATTTGACAAGGGTTTGCTTCAATAGTTGCTGCAAGACATAGGATACCCTTTCTTTTTCTTTTTTTCTTTTTTGGAGAGAGAGTGATATTTCATTATTCGGGTCTACTTTCGTCCTTCTACCAACACCTCACGTCCGTACTTGGAAAGTTCTGCTGGTAATGTTTCCTGCTTTGTTGGTCTTCAGCTTTCTGATGGCTGCGAAGTGGGAATTAAGATTATATCTTCGAAGATTAGAGGTGACATCTCTTTTTGCCTTATCACCCTCTCAACATCATGTGTATCTGTGAAGCTACTTTGTAGGAAGAGGTTCTCAAGCTTGTCCTTACTATGAGTCTTAAATGAATCCTTCATTTTCCAGATTTTCTGCTTTTGTCTATAGAATTCCTAGCTTGTACTGTCTAAGTCCTAAGCTGTAGAATCCTTCGTCTTCCGGTTGTCTTGAGATCTTAGTTGATGATTGCAGACTTATCAACAGTCTACTCTGCATCCCACCATGTCAGATCATACGTTTTAGGTCACAGAGCGGTACATGGTACTTATATCTGAAATGGAGCTATCGAAGTTTCTGTTGGCCATAACTCACATGGCGGCAGCATTTTTGAACCAGAGAAACTGAACGCCCCTGACTCACTGACTGAACTCGGACTCACACCAATGTCAGATTCCTTCCGAACCACTTAAATTCACACAATTAAACCAAAACAAAACATTTCAATGGAATTCCTAATTAACAGGACAACTTAATGGATGTGCAATTTGTAAGAGACTCCCGGCGTCTTCTGCTTGGTCCTTCTCCTGCCTTCACTCCTTTTATTTCGTTAATCCGTTCAAAGAACCGAAAAAGGAAAGCAAATAAGATTAATTTTCTTTAAACCAACTGCAGTGGAGCCCTATCCTCGTTCCAGTCTTAATCAAGCTCAGCGGATTATATTAATATTAAGGTACACCATCTTATTCTTTAAAAAAAAAAAACTCATTAAGCTCAAGGTCACGTCTTTCAGCGGATGAACTTATAAATGCAAATGAATCCTTCCACGGTTATTTCCGCTGTGTTCCACGTCAGCATTTGAATGTTTTATTTTTCAGATTAATTTTGAGTAAACGAAACACCGGAAGGACTAAGGACAATAGACTCTTACACCCCCACCGTTGAGGTGCAAAGTTTGAAATGCAAACACCAACGAAACTATTTGTGACAGTAATATGGAAATTTATTCAGCGTCGTGTCCTTTCTCGGTAACCATTTTGCATTCCATTTATGAGTCAAAAGGACTTCTTACTCAGATGGAATATCCTGGGTTAAGGGAAATTCTCTATGCAAATTCGCAAAAGCAAACCCCGTGAAGAGATCATGAATGGATATGTATATATAGTTCCATATATTCCTTGAAGAGTTCCCTTGTGCCAAGGAACCGACAAAAATAAAAAAAGGAACGCAATTGACTTAAGTATTTCGCAATTTTAAGCGAAATTATCCCGATTAATTCCATTTGACACTATTAATTGACGCGTGGGATTATAGCGTGACGATTGGAGAGTCGATAAATTAACCCTTCCGCACGCACACAATTCATTTTTCCAGCGAATTTAATCCATTTTCCAATTGAATTTCAATTAAATGGAAAAGAAAAGCCCAAAAAGATTCAATTAATTTGTCGTGCATGGGGATGTGATGACTGGACGTGGGTGTAGGTGGGGTTTCATGAGTCATTTTTTTTTGCGTTGTCATCCATGTGGGAGCAATTAATCAATTAAGGATTTTAACTTATCTGTGATACAGTCAAGTGGGCATATAGATGTCGTTAAACAATAAGGTGGCACTGGAGCCATTTAACGTTTTACCTGGAAGGGGAATGTTAGAGGTGTGTCGGTCATAACTAGCGAGGCAAAATGCAGCTGTGATTCACCATAAAGTCTCCTTTATTAATTTTGACTCATTCACTTATTTATCAGGTCAGCGACCCTTGGAGGGTCGGACTCATAGCCTGGACTAAAGCTGCCTTCCATCTTTCACAGTGCTGGTCATTTTGCTTCCAATTAACGATTGATTGATCTTTAAACCGGAGATTCGTATCGCTTTCCTTCGTCAATCAGGCGCCTGGGATTTGTGAACCCCCTTAGATTAGATAGAATTATATGATGGGACTCAGCCCCTTATTACTGCGACCCTTAGTGGGTCTATCCTCTTCTTAAGAGCTCCTCCATGAGGCCGGAGTGAGGGATGAATCTGGCGATGTCTTTGGCTGAGCTGGTGGTTATATCTTCCGTTACATAGAAAACGATGGCGTATTCTTATGACGCAATTACAGTGACACAGAACATGTTCTGCTGATTCTTCGTCTTCGTTACTGGAGCGCTCTCGTCTATTCGCTTGATATGGCCAAGCCAGTTCAGTCGACGGATTTTTGCTTTGCGAACTACATCCACATCCTTATGCGGCTAGTAGAGTCCTTCTTTTCCATTCACCCTCCTCGCAGATAGGACAAAATATTCGAGGTCGAATTTTTCTTTCAAAGGATCCCAAGATCTGCTTCGCTGTCTGTCTAACTTATTGTCCATCTCCATAAACCAAGGCAAGCAAGATCAAAGTTTAAGGTTTGTTTTGATTAGGAGTTTGAACAAACCGGATTGCCTAAGGACATCCTAAGTCGAATATGTAGCACTGCCGCCCCCAATTCAAGCACTTGCTACGCTCGCTCCAAATGACACAAAGCACTGTACCGCCTGGTGCAGCAACACGTGCTGATTTAATCTAAAGAACTAAGAGACTTTAGACCCAGTCTCTAGGGCCTAAGGCTTCTTCATAAACTTGATCTAATTCTTCAGGTCTAGGAATGCGATTAAGGAAATCAACTGCTGCTAGAAAATTGGCTTTAAGTGTCATGTCACTAGACAAACATGGCCTCAGCTAGATCAGAATGGCCTCTAGCCCAGTTGTTCTCATTCAAAAGATTGCATAACCTTCTCTGTGAAAAGGAAGCTTCAATTGTTAGATTTTCTTTTTGAAAACTTTGGCGGGTTCACGATTGAGAACCTCAAGAACCTCTTAAGCCATATTAAAAGCTTCAATCGTTTCCAAGGCAGGACTGGGGAATCCGAAGGTTTTGGGGTACCATCATGACCCTTGTGTGGATAACATGTGCCAATCACTCGTAGATATCCAACTTAGAATAGAAAAGATCTAACAATGTCGCTGTGCTTTGGTTCCTTCTCAACGAAGACAACAGGCCCGCAGAGTTCAATTTTTGGCTTTTACCAGGGATAAGGATAGGTCTCTTCTGGTATTTGCCTGAGAAGAAAGAAATTCTATAAACAGTTATACGGTCGAATTCGACTTCCAACTCTTCGATTGGCTTATGCCCAGGGCAGTCCTGGCTGCAACCTTTGGTATAAAAGGGTGTAGGGAATGTTAGAAGGTTGCGATAGCCTTGGGTCTGGTTTTCAGTGCTTTGTATCACAAATAACAGTCCTAATAGCTTTGTTATGGTGTTGGAATTAGTATTGCCGGCGGATAGCCTCTAGACTAGATTGCGGAATGTAGACTATATAGGCCTCAGCCAGATGCGGTCGCTGCATAAGTAGAAAACAATCATAGGTAACTCTCCTTGTTAAAAAGGAAAATAAAATCAAGTCGCGTACTTGTACACATCAAACAGTAGACTAAGGTTTACATCGTTTACAAAACTTCCTTATGTAGATCTCTTCCCTTAAATATTTCCCCAAATTAACAAGTCTAGACAATTTCCATTTAACTTACCGCTTCACAACAATCCAAGTCGACCAAAAATACCGAACACCTTTCACACTTGAGCAATTCCCTCGCTTCAGTCATTATTTTCGTGACCAGACATTCCAAATTATTCTGTTCCTCGAAAATACTTCGTGCCAAATTCAATAGAATCTGATTCCTTCGATATTCCTGCACGGACATCTCAAACAGTTGCGCATTTTGAATACCAATACCACAGAAAGTCAAATACCGACGAAATATCTCAATGTCATGCTCGTCGAACTCCAGTGAGCCTGTAAAAGTATGCAAAAGTATTTATTATCCTTGCGTTCCACTTACAATACCTAACTGTCAGAAACTATTCCAACAACTCACCGTTTGTTTTGTTGATGATCTGTGCCACGCCAATTATGTCACCCTCATAGTTACAAATTGGCATCGACAGTATCGTATTCGTTTTGTAGCCGGTTTTCAGGTCGATTTCACAATTGAAACGCGAGTCCTTGTAGGCTTCCTTGATGTTAATCATTTCCTTTGTTTGGGCAACTGTACCGGCGATGCCAACACCAAATGGGATTATGATTTCCTCGGATCTCGCCTTGGTGACAGCCTCCCGTAGGGCTGTAAAAAAAAAAAGAGAGAAAAAACCGTTAAAAACACGTTATAAAAAGCTCTGAAATAATTTGAATTGGAAATTTGTTTTTTTTTTTTTCGAGTTGGATTTGTCGCGCTAGCTTTCACGTTTCTCACATCTAATTGAGTTTTTTTGAATCCTTGTATCCTTGGTTGAAACGATAACAAAAGTTAATGTTGTATAAAATTGCTGAAGTGCGAAGGGGAGGGAAATTAAATTCATTCCGGTGCTGGAATTGCTCATTATGTGGACGTTGTTGGAGGATGTGATGAGGGATTTGCTGGGTGCAGATGTGGGTCAGACTTTCTATTATCTGGGTTCAGTTGATAATTTTATTCATTGCAATTTGGGTTATTCAAATACTATGTAAAGAATGTTGAAAGTGGATAATGGAATGATCCCTGGAACCGTGAGAAAAAAACATTTTGCTGTAAAGCTGTTACAAGACCTTTTAATCGACGCGTCGCAATGATTTCATCGAAAACTGTTTCGTTCGAGACGACTGAAAAAAGATTCACTCAACAGAGTCAACCAAAAATACATTCAGTCTCATAAGAACGGCCTAGAAGACCTTGTCTGCTGTTTTGTGTGAACGCTTACAAACATTTGTCAACGAACTTCATGAGTGCGGTTTAAGGCCAGGTAAGTCTACAATCTAGTTAAGGTCGCCTATGACAGAATTTATACAGAGCCATGTCTAGGTTAAGCATCCCTGCCAAGTCATACTAGAAGCGCAAGTAGCGTCACGTGACTTGAATGTCGAGGGGTGTGATTAAGAGGAGAAGTTTTCAAATCCTTCCTGTGGAGTTGAGATAGTTAATGATGTTGCAAAGTTTTATGTCAGAGATGTTTGATAAGTCTTTGAAAAAGGCTTTAACAAGTGTGAGATGCCTGGCCGGGCAATCAAGAGGAAGTGGAATAGGGTTTCCTTTTCTTGCGTATGAATAAATGTGTTAAAGGGAATGCCTACCTTGACAGCGTGTGAGCTACTTGGACAGTGGCATGTGCTAATTGCTTTAATTCTTGCTGACTTGATGCGAATTCTTTTGATAAGGTCATTCGTCCTATATGTTTGTCTGAATATAGCACAGTTTTCTAGGCTATTCCCAGAGTTGGCAATTGAAACAAAGTGCTGGCGAATTCCTTCCTTGATGAGTCCAATTGGGGAACAGACTAACTCAGCTCTGAAGAATGCTGGCTGCTTCATCAAGGTCCAAAACGAAATGGCTAAGACCATTGATTTGAAAAGGAGTTCATAGAAGATGATGCGCTGTCACAAGACATGAAACTTGAACAGAGAGTGCCAAACTCACAAGCCAACATCAGCCACACAAAAGACTGTGCTACTAGTTACGCAAACACAGAATGGATTTGAAAAACTACACTCTTGGGCACACCCATCAACATCCTGGTCACGTAAGTTGTGGTATCAAAATTGTGCACCCACGCTACTTGTGATTCCTTACCAGACAACCACTTCTACCTATCTACCTACCTAGTTACGCATACGCTGACAACATTGACATTATTGACTGAATTGAGCAAGCTGTCACCGATGCATTTTGAAACAGAATCGGCCAGAGTGGGATTTCCTATCAAAACAAGACGGGACAACCAACATTTACAAATCAGACAGCACGTCATAGCATACAACTATAACTTGGTGGTATTAAGGGACTTTGTCTACTTTGGCTCTGCAATCACTTCTGACAACGATATCGCATGAGAATTTGAATGAAAACGAATGTATGCCAATTGCTGTCTGTTTGTGCTGAGAAGGCAACTGAGTAGCAAGTCCATATTCCGAAAAACTTAAGACACTCTTATCATCTCAGTCCTGCTGCATGACGCTAAAACATGGACTATACCGAAACCACTTAAAACATCCTTTTGAAGAGGAACTATATGAGCTGTACATTGACGTCGAGCTTGGTAAAAATACACCAACATTCCGGCGCACAGTGTCTTTGAAGGAAATACATAAGCTGATCTCGAGTCAGGCTTATTTTGACTTAGACAGTGATCTTAGTACCACCGGTAGGCTTTGCCGAAAGTCGCAAGTCATTAGAACAGTCACTGCGATTATGAAGCTTATGCTTATTTATGTATGTGAATCCTGGAACGATCGGTCTAACGCTGCAATAGCCACTTCTTTCGACATGGTGATCTCATCTCAAAAACGATTAGAAGCTTCTCGGTCCCGCTTTGTTTGGAGTAGCATCTCGAGTGAGAATTTGAAAGTAGAGTGCGCCATTCCACCTTGAGAATGAATTGCAACGATGCCGGAAGGTGCGAGAAAAGGTTGATTCTACCGGTACCACCAGGAGTCTAACAAACATGCTTTTCCAAAGCTACATATCTCACGCGGTCTACTTTTTTCAAAACATTTAATCTGTCGAATAGATGCCAAATTTGTTGTATCTCCAACTAGTTGAGGTTCCAGAAGATCGAAGTCCTTTATTGTCAGACAGTTGAAAGCAGTAGATGTGCTACAGTATTGAATAAATGAATGAATTCTGTTGGGGTTAGGTGCACAGTTTTCAATTTTGGCCTTGTCACCAACAAGTCTTAACGAGTGTTTTTGGATGAGTTCTATAGAATGTGCGGAATAGTTTTTGATGCACCAGACCAGATGTCTACGTTGTACTCGAGATTTGGATAAATAAACGCTTTAAACATTCAAGCCAGAGCAGAAGGAGTAAACTATTCTTTGCATTGTTTTATGAAACCTAGACATTTTGCTGAGTTTTTAGCAACCTTCCAACGAAGTTTGTCGATAACACCATGGAAAGTCTTTCGGTTTCACTGATGCAAGTACCGCCCATGGATAATAGTTCGAGGTTTGGGCCAGAAGACTGCAAAGGATTTTTGGAAGCATTAAATTCCACTCGTATTTGTTTAACATTAGAATCAGGCACTTTGGCGTGATTTACAGAACGAGGAGATCAGCTATTGTGTCAAGCTCGACCCCAACCAGCCTACTCTTATTGCATCATGCTTAGGGAAGCATAGATCAACCACTGATCCTTCTTGGAACAAATTTTGTGTCCGAGAAAATAAATGTATTTAGGCCACTCCAGACGAATTAAGATTTAAAACGACAAGAGAACGGTTGATAGAGACGGTTGACAATAAATTTTCAGTGGAGGTTTTGACTCGTACAGCTGGAGCTGACAGACTCCATTTTCTGTTTTAAATTCTCACACTAGCAGCGCTCCAGAATCCTAGCTTTTAACGAGGATGCGAAGTGAATATATGAGACACAGAGTCCGTAATAGAATTAACAGGGTTCGAAACTAGACTAGTTGTGGAGATGCATAGGTGATAGAAGCGACTGTGAGTTAAGTTCAGCAAATCAGTCTTGACTACATGAATGATTGTCCTAAAACTGTTGATAGAAATAATCCTGCAAATCCTTCATAAAAAGAATCTGATGATTGGGTAGTTAACTCTTAAGCTATGTGTGGTGTACTCACTAAGAATCGTCAGTGATTTTTTGTATTTACTTCCGAAAGACAGAAGGAAGACTCCTAATGTCGGAGACTGAGCCTGTTAAAAGGAGCCGCTACAGAAGAATGGCGGGTTAATGGATATGATTCAGGAATGGCTTTAGAGCTATCTCTAAAAGAACCTCTAATCGATTCTTTGGAAGCCTATACTCGCGACGCTATATCAGCTAAATTTTCAGCGACCAAAAGCCAAAGGATATTCTACCGCCGAATGACTCTATTCAGGGAGTTCTGGGCTTCTGGGCTGTCTTTCTGATTCCCATACTTGCCGTCTCCCTAGACAATGGCGAGCAGGCATCACTGCAGCCGTAACAAACGAAAACAGAACTACAACCGTCATAACAATGTGGTTTACCCCAAGCTCTTGTACTTATACCCTTCACACTTCATAAAGCCACCCCAACCACGGCGCCCATCAATCGAATTTATATTTCATTGTACCTACATACAACTGTTGAATTAAATTAATCGTCATGTTAAACTTTCTATGGCTTGCCTTAGAACACTGAGTAACGTAGGACTGCTATGACTACTGCTGGGTGGGGGGACCACGACCAATCGGTTGAGCGTTGCCGGGATATAACACATTATGGGTTGAAGCTTCAGTGGCTTGAATGAATATAATTAAATTAAAATGTGTTCTCAAAAGTACGCGAATAAACTCAAAGTTTTGTAATTAATTATTCGAGTACTACAGCCCTACAAATGTATAGGACTCGTGAAGGGGACTCCTTGCAAGTGATAGCGGATGTGTAATTAAAGTAATTTACCTAAATCAGGAGCAGAGAAGCACTCTTGTACTCTCGTATTGAATTTTCTAGAGAGCCTTCTACTTGTCATTTGAGGTCGGTGGACCGCAAAATCATTAATGATCTCCAAGCGTATAAGGAATGCTTGTGTGCGTCTATATGCGACAGGCATTAAGGATCATTTAATATGCGGACCGTATGTGTACGTGTGGTTTTCTTAATTCGATTTTCAAGACTTTAAGTTGAGAGAAAATCATTTTTACTTGGGACACTGTTTGTGTGTAGGTTAAGGGGTGGGGGTTCAAGATAAGTGTTGAATTGATATGGTGATGGCAAAGCAATGAAAGTGGGTTTTTCAGCTATTGAACGATGACAAGGTCGAATATTTAATTAAGATTCCATATGGTGCTGTCATGTGTGGTTTTGTGTTGACAATCTGAAGACTTTTGTCATCGTGGAAATGGTTGCCTAAAGAATAACCTAGTATTCGTAGCCCTTAACACCTTAAATAAGCATGATAAATGAATGTTGGGATTATGTCAAAAGAGTTGCACATGCTAGTAGATACAGAGTAATGCAAACCGTAAGCTCTCTCTTATTTTTTTCAAAGAACTTTCCTCTGACCTCTGACAAGTATTTCATTAAAAAACTCTCAAACGTTTCTAAAACTTACAATTTTGGCGTCTTAGATGTTTTTTTAAAGCTTCTTTACAGCTGCGCCAAGCTCTTCTTAAACGGGAAGGGGTGCTTCGTTTTCGTTGACTGGATTTGGACTTGTGTTCTCTTCTTGCCCCATATGCTACTTGAAAACGTTTACAATTTGTTGCGTCTTGGTGACTAAGTACCCTTCGCTGTTTCGAAGAGCCTGCATTTCGGGTTTGAAGCTAGCTGTCAGCTTCTTGGCTTAGTTGAAGAAATTCCGAATGTTGGTGCGCTCGCGAGACTCTTCGACTTCCTTAAGCTGGGAGACAGCTTCCCTTTTTCTTTTGGTCGATTCCCTTGTTTTAAGCTGAAGCCCTCGTTTGTGTGCATTTTCTGCCATCGTCTTCCGCTGAATGTACTAACCATCGATTCCCGGGTCTTTTCGGTAGCGTTTGGATGCTTACAGCCTTAATAATGGTCCGATAGGTCCACTCCCTATTGGCATTGGTGGTTGGTGGGTCTACCATTAAGCTTCTTATTTAGGTGCAGTCTGTTGACTCTGGCTACTAAGGCGTTCAAGCATTAAATTTCTGCACGATTTGCAGCTCCTTCTCATTGGACAGTCGAGCTCTGAACTTGGCTGCAAGAAGACAATGGTAAACTTTGACGTTGGCTGCTCTGAGTGTGTGCACGTGAATGTTAGATGCGGCCCTTGCATTGATTAGCTCCCTTGGTTTATTTTGTTGACAATTTGGTTAAAGCCAGATTACTCTGTGTATTCTTAGGCGAGGAAAGCCCAGTCTTTGATACCAGCCGCTGCAATGTCGGCTAGTCGGAAGCCGTTATCTATGTCGTATCGTGGAGGCTGTGCTTTTCAACTAACCAGCTGACGTTGTTCTATTCTTAAGACGAGAATCGTTCTGCGAAATAGCTGAATACATCATTTCAGAAGTCTTAAGGAAGGGAGGGAAACTAAACGGGCTAAACTCTTTAGGGAACTCCCCAAACGAAGGCAAAGGAAGGCATTTTTTGTAAAGTACAGTCGTACGAGATCTAAAACTTACATCAACCTAAATAGAAACTCGATCCGAACATTTACAGGGTAGAACCACACGGGACACTGTTAACTCTGGGAATACCTCAGGAACTTATATCAGAACATAGAGGGGAATGAGAGAGAGAGTGGTTCTACCCTTGATGCCTCTTGGACTCATTATCCAAGGGTAAGACAATCCAACACTTCCCCTTCATTGCCAACTCTAGGTGGAAAAGTCTAGAAACTTTTGCCTTATCCAGACAGATATGGCCCGTCTACAATAAAAACAGGACGAATGACTTAATCCTTAGAACCTAAACCGAGACAGCAAGAATAACAGCAATTAGCACGAGCCTCTGGCCAATTGGCCCACACGCTGCCAAGTTAGGCATTCCGTTCAACCCCCACTGCGGTAGTTGCGACAACTCACATGAAAAGGAAACGCTACTCCACTTTCTCTGTGACTGCCCGGCATCATACACTTGGCAAGCCCTTCTTTAAAGTATTATCAGAGATTTCTGAAATAAATTTCAGCAACATTATTAATTTTTTGAACTCCACGGGATAGATTTGAAAAACAACGCCTAATGACACCCAGGTCACGTTAGTCGTGCTATCAAAACGGCGCAACAGCCACTTCTACCTACCTACCTTAAACGCGTTTTTGCCACCATTAAGTTGTGGCTAGTGATAATCAAATACGCAAAAATGGGTTTTTTTTTTTCTCAGCCTTGGCAGGACAGAAAAGGTGCACAGAAGGTGGGTTACTGTTTCTTTCTCTTCCTCATCTCTACACCTGCAAGCAATGCTCCGTAAGGGCTCCTATTATTATTCTTATGCATTTCCTATTAATGGACAGAAGACTTTCGGTTTTTTTTTTTAGATCGAGGTTAGGCCAGATTTACCTCGACGAAGAACAATGTTATTCCACGTTGCCATTCTTTTGGCTTCAATATCAAGGCAAATTTTTATTAATTTTAGCAAACCAGACGGTTCCTCCCTATTTTCAAAAGGGCCCAGCTCGGCCGCTCTTCCCGGAATGTCCCTGTGTCCTGGAAGGTTAGGTAGAATCAAGCCGCGGCCAAATCTGCTTTGTCGCTAGACACGTTGTAACGCTTGTCGACCTAGAATTGGTTCTTTCAATGGCATCTAGTTTAAATTTAAATTTACATGTAGCGATGGGTATACTCAGAGTGCCTTTATCTGGGAAGCATGGGTATAGTTGTTCCATCACTGGCGAGTTCGTCTGCCTTACTGTTCCCTGGAATACGTGTATGATGGTCCTGGAAGCTAACGTCAAATCTGTCGGCGACTTACTGACTTACTTAAGGTGGCGCTACCGTCCGGGGTGGACCTGGGCCTCAATCAAAAAGCGTCTTCAGCCAGCTCGATCTTTAGCTAGCTGCCTCCAGTTTCGCAAGCTAAGTTGGTTGAGGCCCCCTTCATTTTGCGTGTGCTCGCTGTCTTCCTCTACTGCGCTGTCCCTCGGGGCGGATTCGAAGATTTTTCGGCCCGGAGCATTGGTGTCCATCGGCTTTACATGACCCAGCCAGCTCAGTCGTTGGACCTTCACTCTTCTGGCTAAGTCAATGTCACTATCTCCTCCACCACGCACCGTCTATGCAGACGGAACCGAAAATCACCCGAAGAATTTTCCTCTCGAAGCAGCCAAGAGCACCCTCATCCATTTTTGATAAAGTCCATGCCTCTACGCCGTAGAGCAGGACTGGGATTATTAAGGTCTTATATAGGGTCAGTTTTGTTGTTCGAGAGAAGGCTTTGCTAGTTAATTGCCTTTTTAGCCCAAAGAAGCACCGATTGGCAAGAGTTATTCTTCGTCTGATCTTAGCGCTGGTGTCGTTGTCTGAATTGACAGCGGCGCTGAGGTAGACAAAGTCCTAAACTACCTCAAAGTTATATATGTCGAGGAAGACGTTCTGTCCGAGACGTCGGTGTTGAGTGTCCTTTCTTGTTGACAGCATATACTTGGTCTTGCCGTTAAACCCATTTTTGCGCTTCCGTCTCAATACTCGCGAAAGCACCACTGACATCACGCTACTTTCTTCCGATTATGTCAATATCATCGGCGTTTGCAAGTAATTGGACGGACTTTTGAAAGATTGGGCCTCTTGTGTTGGCGCGTGAGTTTTGCACTATTCTTTCAAGAATGATATTAAAAAGGACGCATGACAGCGCATCGCCTTGTCTATATCATTTTTTGACATCAAAGGTCTCGGTGAGTTCTTTACCGACCTTGATGGAGCAGCGTGCATTCTCCATCGTCATTCTGCACAAACGGACGAGTTTGGCAGGGATGCCAAAACTCGACATAGCTCTGTATAGCTCGTCTCTATAGATGCTGTCATACGCGGCCTTAAAATCGACGAATAGATGATGTGTATCGATTTGGAGCCCCTCGGTTTTTTTCCAAGATATGCCGTAGTGTGAATATTTGGTCGATGGTGGACTTTCCTGGCCTAAAGCCACACAAATCTATAACATTCAACAAGTGAACGAAGTAAATTCGCAAGCCGTGGCAAAAAACAATAGCGAACTTAAGTAATCCATTAATATGCCTAATGCCCTTAACGCCTCATCTTCTCAGTCCTCATCCATTCAAATAATAATCGCTGCTTCCGTCCATCCAGTCAAAATTCTATTTGATTTTTACAACCTTTTATGTTTTATACTCCCAGGATAACATTTCCAACCCATTTCCGCACAATAATATAAAACGCAAACCACTACTACTCGAATCGAAAAAAAAAGAAAATATTTTATGTTCTATTAATTTTTAAAATTCCCTTTCATCCTCCAAGGCAGCTAGGTATAATTAAAAGATGATTAAAAGTAAATTTCTTTCTACCTCTTCTCTGCGTCCTTTTCCTTGCAATTTATTTTATAATCTCATTTTTGTGGACATTACCCCACTGTGCAGTGCGCCCGACAACACCATTAGGATCCTTTTTATCTGTGTACCCACCCAGACTTTGTCTGTACCAACAGTAAACAAAATAAAAATAAAAAAAATTAAGTTAACAAAATTCCTTTTTTTTTCGTCCATTATATCCGCTCGTCCTAAAAAAAATCCATTCGCACAAATACCAAGGCAATTAAAAAAGATTTTTTATATAGGAAAAAAAAGAAAAAAACTCTAACGACTACGACTACAATGGCGACACGGAAGTCAAAGTGGGTGTGCACAGCTGAAAGGCGTCGTTAAAGTTCACTTATCTGATTTTACAAATCAAAATGGACACTCAAATTATGTATAGAAATAGTTGTACTTATACATACAAACATTTTGTTTATTAACTACACGCGTTAAATAAAAACTTTCATAATAACTGCGCCATTAAAATTGTTATTTCTTGTTGTTGAAGCGGAAAATTACCTACAAGGGGAAAGTTTTAGGGAAATTACTTTAGTTTTTCTTAAACAACAGCAATCTGAGACCATCAAAAATATTTAAGAGATCCTATTTGGTCAATAGGGCCACCAACTATCCGGGAAGTTGCAGTAATTAACGTCGGCCATAGCCATGAATTTAAGCGACCGACAATACGGATTTTATAGCGAGTATGCGTTCAACTAAAAACTCCAAATATGACACCCTAGTGGAGATTCGACGAAGGATAACCTTAGGCAACGGCTGCTACTTCGGTTTGTCCAAACAACTAGGGTCCAAACTCCGAACTCGAAGGTCCAAAATCATGCTCTACAAAACCCAGCTCTTGCCAGTCCTGCTTCATGGAGCTGAATGCTGGACGTTAAGTAAGACAGCGGAGCAGATCTTGGGATCCTTCGAAAGAAAAATTCTACGTCGAATATTTGGTCCAGTCTGCGAGGAAGGCGAATTGAGAAGAAGATATAACCGCGAACTCTGCGAGCTGTACAAAGATGTGGATGTAGTCCGGAAGTCAAAAATCCGTCGACTACAATGGTTCGGCCATATCGAGTGAATGGATGAGAGTGCTCCAGCTAAAAGGATCTTTGAATCCCAGCCACCTGGTTCTCGAAGAAAAGGAAGACCGAAAGAAAGACGCCAGAAACCTCGGTCTAGTAAAGTGGAAGCAGCGTGCCCGGGACCGTGAAAGATGGAGAGCGGCATTAGTTCACGAAGGAAACCTCCTGTTTACAGATCACGCAATCGAGGACGCTAGAAATCTTTGTCTTATTAACTGGAAGCAGCGTACCCATATCCATGAATGGTGGAAAGCGGCATTAGTTCAGGGTCAGACCCTCCAAGGGTCGCTCGCCGGATAAGTAAGTAAGTAAGTAAGTAAGTATGCGTTCAACTAAATAAATGCCTTAGTTATGTTACCCAGTTACGAAAATCAGCCACCAAAATAGAAAGCAATTGCTACTTGTCCAAAGCCTTCGATCGAGGGTCACACTTACTTAAGGTAGCGCTACAGACTGAGGTGGACCTGGGCCTAAACCAACAAACATCTCCAGCCAGCTCGTGGGTCACGCCGATCGTTATATATTAGGCAAGCTAACATGCTATAGACTTACACAAACAAATCTGCAGTAGGATGCGACATTTTCTTCACGTGAGATCACAGATGGTCTGTAGATTAAATCTTTATGAGGGGCCTGTGGAATAGATCAATACAAGTCTGAGTGTTCCTTTTCGACAAAATCAAGAGCAAACGAAAAACGATGGCCTTCAACTTTATACAGTAGTTCAACTCCTTGACCACTGATCCAATACAACTTACTAACCCCCTGAGTGGTCCCCCTTAGTGGTCTTAGGGTGTCTAACACGATTTATTTATTTTTTTTTGTATAATTCACCAGCGCTAAAGAGGTAATGAATACCCTTATGATGCTATTCACACAGCCCTAGTTTTGGTATAGAGATTTTGAACCTCAGATGGTATTAGGTCTCAGTGTTTTTTGCTTCGAGGGTCCAGAATGACTGGGGAGCATTATTGCTACGATTGCCATTCCTTATAATTCACAGCATTTCTTTCGAACATCCCGATATCATAAGTAAGATCAACACTTTGAAGCCATATGACCATCATACTGCCAGTGTTATGCCTAATGCTGTAGAGTTGGACGTCAGCTTTTTTCGCAGTTCATCGACTTTAATGGACGACGATGTATTTTAGCTGTCGCCAGCTGTTCAATGCCAGGTTGTTCGAGATCATTCGCATTTTCTTTTACCTCGACTTGTAGTCATCGACCAAAACCATTATTTTTTTTTTTGTCATGACAGACTTTGCTCATCTTCATATGAGATACTGAAACTCAAACTGCTCTGTATGGGTCTGGTTTTGAAGAAAAACCAACAAACCTTCATGTAGCGGTCCCTTTAGACGTGAACCTAGTAAGGAGCAAGTTAAAGCCAATGACTTAGGTACTCAAAACCTCTAGCAACACTGAAAAGCATTACAAACAAGAGCCATAGTGTAAAGGGTTGGACTGTGAAGTCAACAGTAATAATCACTGCAGATGTCTTAAGAAGTAGCGTTCGTTATCTCAATTTATTCAAATGACATAAACGGGTTTGAACCCTACGATCTCTGACCCTTTTCTCAAAAATTTCAATTAAATGCGTTGTTATGAGCTAGAGTTCTAACAAAAGCTTAAGTTTACTCAATCATGTTCAGCGGACAAGTTTTGGATTGCTCAGTGGTCAGTCAAATGCAAACTTAAGACAAATAAGATGTAAAAGGTAACTAAAGATTCCTGAGACTCCCAGGCAGAAACCCCTTTTTGGTGCAGTGGAAGAAACTCAGATTTTGTTCGTTACTCTTTTTTTTTATTTTCGATGGCTGTTGCTGTTCCCCGACCGGGCTCGAACATGCACAGGACGGGTCACAAGCGAACACGCTACCCACCACAACATCGCCACCGCGATCTTTAGCCTACACAGATGATCCAGCACTTAACAAACTCAGCATATGAGCAGTAGAATACAGTTTTTGTTTGTGTGGTACTAACATAAGGATACGGATGTGACAGAAGATCCTGAGATCAATGTGGATACGAGGATACTGGACCTGAACCTCTTGATGCAAAAAGGAATCCATGATACCCTTGCTTTCATCAATAAAAAAGGAAGATTCTGCCGATCACACCCATATTATTTTCATCTTTCCGTACATCCTTTCCCACATACATCCCGAGCCCGACCTATTCCAATGGAAAAGTATCCTGCTTACCCTCACAAGCCATACTATGGTTGCAGCTATGAAAAAAGACAATCTTGGCTTAGCGTAACAGAGGCTCTAGGACCGAGCTCAGCAGTTGTATGAGAAACTATGCTCGGGAAACCAGCCTTAAAATGTGTTGTAAGCTATAAAGAAAGCTGCAAGTAAAAGATCGTGCATGGTAGCTCGGTGGTTAGTTCGTAAGACAGCAAACAACGAAAAGCTTATTTTGCAGCAATGAGAAACCTCCGAGAGAATAATTTGTAATGAAATGCTGCTCAATCCACAGTTCGGAGTCGGCTGTCATGAAAGTAAATAGACTTCTAAAGCGAATATTCAACGTCAATCAATACCTTGAAGGGGGGGATAAGAAACCAATCAACTTATGCGGCAGCAGTGATACGGCAGTGTTTTTCTTCATTTTCTGTGTTAGTTCCAAAGCTTAAGCAAATGCCGTCAAACTATCCCTTGAAACTTTTCCTCGGAAATCTATAGCAAATAAGCAAGAGTTGGGTCAGTCGTTTTCAAGACAGAATATGATAGGATTGTTGTAAACGCTGGAGTACCACAGGGATCCACACATTCACCACTTAAACAGAATTTTAGTTTTTTCGATGAAAGAAAATGGTTACGGATGAACCTACAATGGGTTAACGGCAGCATCTCACAAATGAAGTGAGTTACGGGAATCGGACTATCCGAATCTATAAAGTATACGTCTCTGCCATTAAAGAAATGCGGTGGCACAGGTCGGGCAGTATTTACTACAAGGGGCAAAAGTTGTGCTCACTTGATTGCCGATTTGCCGTCGAAAGCAAACTCTGACTAGGAATCTTGAGCTTTAGAAACGCTGCTGCTGATGAAACCGCCCAACTATGATAAAGTTATAACATCCATTCTGAAACAAATCTCGTGGAGCTGTTGGACTATCTGCCGAACTTATCGAAGCAGTTGTACTTACTATCCGCTACTCACGAGTTGAGTGTAAATAGGAGGTTGGATACCACAATTTCTGATACGGATGAAGAGGGTACTATTCCGAAACTAATTGCACTAATTGCAGCTGGTGTCATCTGCATAACTCTAGTTATCCACGCCAAGATCCATCCAAGTGGCAGAGATTATCAAAAATATGAATTTGACCAAGGAAGTAACAACTGTTCCCAGTGATACCCAGACAACCACTAAGGCTTGGGAGTGAGCAATAATGAAGTTTGAGATTTACAAAGGCCAACACGATGACTCTACGCTGGATACCAGAGCGCAATGATCTCTCTTGAAGAAACTACACCTTGCCATTGTCGTTCCCATTAAGAAAGTCCCGCTTAGTCACATGAAGAGGGAAAGACAATGAAACTATTAGCAGAGCGAATATGCGGGGACCTTTGGACAGCAAAAGATGATCTATCTCTTTTGTAAGACATAAGACAGGGGACTTAATCATTGACGGAGAGACTCGGTCTTGCTCACAATGACTACTTCAGAACTTACATGAAAGATGAAGAAGTTTAATCCGTTTGCCACCTGCTCTGTGTCCCGCTTAAGCCCGCATTAGTTTTCAGAATCTTTGAAGATCTAGGTATGTATGTATGTATGTATATTTGGCACGGCAGCTCATGGAGAGCCAAGGCCTAGCTTCTCACAACCATTCATGTTGTGCGTGTTATATTCTTCGCACGAATGGAAGGGACCTACAGTTTAGTGCCGACTCCGAACGGCGAATTGAGAAGCTTTTCATGACAGATTGTACTCTTGCAGGTTTGTCATGCCTGCGAAGAGGTGGTGCCGCGAAAAAACGTTTGGTGGTTTTTGAGAATCGAACCTGTGTCTCTCGCTTAGCAGTCCAACGCACTAACCACTAAGCCACGGCGACCACAATCCAAGATCTAGGTGACCTTAGTAAAATTGAGTTGAGAAGCCTTCTGAGGTTCATATCCAAATCTAAATGGCTCTCAGTCAAGGCTATTTCTTCTCTTCTTCGATGCCCAGAGATAAGTAATTATGAGCGAAATAGGCCCAGCCTGAGGGCTAAGTCTATCTACCTATGCCTATAAGGACAAGCTGAAATGATTTAGACAATGTTCAAAGCTTTATGACATTGGTAAAAGGGCCTAAATTACCGAGATAAAAAAAGGTATCGCAAAAGCATGATGATTTAAATACATTAATAGCTTGGGCTACCTTTTATCAGACCTATAAGAGCCAAGAGAAAGAGGAAATAGTGTTTTGTATCAGAAAAGACTTGATATTGGAACTCATCCTTCCTTCCAAAGACCTTCTGAAAACAATCCGACCGAGAAGTATAGGTCTTTGCAAAATGCGTTGCACAACATCTTAGCATGCATGGTTTTCGTCGAAATCAATGATGGGGATCTCAAATAACATCATCCTTCCCAATAAGGAGGTCCTAAATTAAAACACTTAACCCCTGCAAATAATTCATAGCCAACGTTCATATCCACAAATGGCAGCAATCAAGAGTTTTCGAGTCCAAAATGAACGAACAATGAGAAAATATCAAACATCCTTTCCAACTAAAAATAAAAGAAAATAGAATCCCGAAACCAGAATATTGATTGCAAAAACACATGCAACCACTCCAAAAGTCCAAATGCAATTTCCATTCACACAAAAACTCACCTGTAGTCTGCGTCACATCGAAGAGTTTCGCAATCAGGTACCGATTGTTCGGCCCGCCTTTGGCCAAAAACAGTGATCCCCTATCAGCGTGGGTGAGTAAACCAACATTGACCAGAATTTTATGGCAAAGGATGTCAATATCCAATTCGTTGGCCACATCACGAATTAATTCCATAAACAGTTCACCTTCATCGAGATCCATTAGATGCCGTCGGCTATCGATGACAGATCCAGCTGATGAAGATGAGCGACATTTCTGCAAAAAAAAAAAGGAAACAATCAAATTTCGGTTCGAAAAGATGGACAAATGCTGAATAGGTCCTCCACATCCACTGAAGGATGTGTGTAATAAAAAAAAATTGATAAACATCGATAGAAAGTAGTTTTATGAGCGTCCACCACCCCCGTTCGGCCCACGCGTGTAGATGAATCTACCCCCAGAGTCCATTTAACTTTCATCGTTGCCATCACTATTTTCCGATGGAATGGAATTTTTATACACGAAACGATAACCAATTTTCATTTTTCATATTCAATTCGACGATCAAAATATCCACACATGAGAGATTATTTATTTATTTAATTTGATGTTCGAGATACGAAGAGACAGGAATTGAAAAATTGTTGTTGATTGCCTTGAGTGGATGGCAACGGTAAGGATATCCCAACTTGGGAGTCATAGTTATATGTTGTAGTAGTTATTTTCTGTGAAGTGCTTGTCGTCTTGGCAAGAGATGAGTTATTATTCGTCTATCGGGTGGTTTGAGGGGTAATAAAGGAAAGAAATTCCTTATCTAGCACTTTTCTGAATATTTATCTATAAAAAAAACCAGGACCAGTTGACTGAATACTTGGAGGAGCTTTAAACAGTGAGAAAACTGAAGCAATAAGACAAGCACTCGACCAACTCTCTCCGACTGGGTGGAGGGCATACTCAAAATGAGACACATTAGCTTAAAACTGGGAGGCTGCTAAGTACATGCCTAAACCTCAAGGTGGACACCATAAGTCGGGGTCCTGTCACATCTACTGTAGATTTTAGTTGATAATGAAATTTTAATGAAAGAAAGGCGTCGCCTACGCGGACGATGTCATCAAATTGGCAACTGGCAACATCCTGACCACCGTCATCGAACTACTACAGTCGGTCTTAAACACCCTAAACACCTCAACGGCAACCCCCAAAAACGGAGAACATTCTTTTCACAAATTATAGAACGTTACCAACGTTTGGGCCCTTAAGACTCGATGGAATTCCTCTCCAGGTCTCAGAAAAGGCGAGATACCGCGGGTGCATTCTCAACCGTTAACTGACTTGGAAAGATACAACTTCAGAAAGAATAAAGAAAGCGTCAATTGCTTGCAGTAAAATCTTCGGTAAAAAAAAGGGTCCTTAACCCGCAATTATCCACTGGAAATACGCAGCCATTGTCAAACCCATACTGACTTCTAGCTGCCTAGTCTGGTGGCTAGCAGAAAAAAACCAACAAAAAAAATGTAAAGGCATTTACCAAGATCCATTAAATCCACTCCAACTGTAACCCTTGAAACTATACATGCCCTGATTCCAAAAGACCTTTCCCTAAAGGAAACAGCAGCAAAACGTGCAACTTGCAACTTGTAGAAAGTGGGCGATATGCGCCATTGAATGATCGCAAGTTGGGCAAAACTACAATCTAACACGGACTATCTCACACAATCTCCTGACTTTAGCCTCAGCATAAGAACAATCATTCCCTCAAAAGATGTATAGGTGCAGACAAAATTTCGATCTTCTCAGAGAAATCAAACACCAAAGGAGGAGTGGGCTTCGGGATATACTCACTAAAACTAACGGTAGGACGTTTCAAGCAACAGTGGACTTCAAGAATTCACCAGCACCAGACCATTGCTTAGTTTCGGAGTCGTCCGTAAAAGCACGACAAAATTACTTTCCAATTTCAGATTCTGGTCGAAGCCAATCCGCATTACAGTGATCATAACATACTCTTCGTACAAGATCAACAAAAGCTCAACACAATGAGGTACATCTCGAGGAAGACGATACTGCCATCTCTGTGAAGGGTAATTTCCTCTCTTGGACAAACAACTGTGGCAACACCAAGAACACTGAAGTTCTATTCATTATCACACCTCAAGAACTATAAGTTCCTTAGGAAGCCTCCTTCCTATTAAGTAGACCTTTAGTCGTACAGAAAAGCCGTAGCTTACTGCGCTTTACATCTAAAAATCATGCCTTTACGAGTATATCGTGGTGCGTAGACCGATCTTCAGTCGTGGCATGAAATCGTTAATGTGTTTGACAGAGCACAAAGAGTGATTTGCCTTCAAAACACTACACTAGTTGACAATAGAAATGTATAGTATGCAGGAAGCTACGAAGGCGGTCCTAAGGCTGATAGACACTCACACCAGATAAAAGTACATGAAGACAGTTTGACCGACTTAAAAATGAATCTATTCGATCAATACGAAGGACTCTCAAGCAGAGGAGTGAGTCGGTGTTGTTGTTTTTTCGAAAGGCCTTCACGCTCACCAATCCTTTGGTACCATCTTTGAAATCGAGTTCATGGTTAACGTCAGTCTTGTTTGGCTGTACTTCGCACTGGTAATCGGCATTTTCACCGGTCATAGCCTACTTACAGCGCATCTAAAAAGAATAAGACTAAGTACAACTGTGGAACTTGCTGTACGATTGCCCAGCCCTCAGCAGAACTAAAAAAATTACCCTAATAAAAAAGGCTTCCTGAGAAAAAGCGAGGACATGAGAGGCCGGCAGCAACATGGATTAGAATGATCAGGAGGGACATGCAATACAACAATTCAGCACAGAATCTCCTAGCGCCTAGGAATAAGGAGTGCAGATCACAACACCCAAGGTGTCAATGATGATCCGACATAGATAAATATTGAAGAGCTCCGGCATTTCTGTGTGAGATGATTGACAATCTAGAGCTACTATTGAGTTAAGAGGAAATGATTTCAAGGATTTGATTGCTGCTTGACTGCCCAAAAAGACTTCTATAAGACTTCTTTAATCGTCAACATTTCCGCTTGAAACACGCTTAAATGATTCAGAAGACAGAAAGAAAGGCTGAGATTTAAACTATTAAGGAAAACACCTCCACCTCATCCGCCGATCGGTCTTAAAGTGGATTCACCTATCTTCTAGAAATACATCTTTTGCCAGAATGGCCTGGACCTGTAAGAAATGGTGGCTTGTTAAACTTTAGCTTGGATATGGTGTAGTCTATATTTTCTGGCCAAATTATCTACTGGACTGGCTGAACTAACTGCCGTTTGCCTGCCAAAGACGTCATATGAAGCAGAATGTCCGGCGCTGCAGAGGATGTCGTAAGAAGTATAATTAATTATCCTCATCACACTTAGGTCCATGTGGACCTATTGTGATACCCATGTTGTGTTTCCTATCGCGGTAATAGTTACCTGGTGTCAACCATTCGGTAGCCCTTGTAAATTTTAGGAGCTCTAAGGGTGATCCATCAGGTAGTTCGTCGGTGTGCTCGAAAAAGAATTTGCCTAGTGTTTTATTTCTTAGAATCTATTCCATGAATCTTTTTATCGCGGCATCCCCTGCATATGTAAGTATGTATGTCGTCATTGTGCAGATAGAGTTTCTTCATATGATATTTTAGCATGTTGTGGCCTGTAAGCACTCCTATCAGCATTGACAGAGATTGCTCGTCTTGACTTTATTTTAGGCAGTCTGCCGTATATAAGTATCGATCTTATGACCGAGATGTAGAGCCAGTGAGTTATACACCCCATTTATTCTCAATAGCTTTTCAGCAAAAGAAGAGTGCTAAACTTTTCTAATCATCGCAGAGCATCTCACTCAACAGGTCACAACCGACTAGCGGCCCACCGAAAGAGAATGGGTTTGAGCACAACGGAATTATGCAGAAGATGTAGCCATGCAGACGCTGAGGAGGACACTTTCCACCTCCTATGCGAATTCCCAAGCTTTAGCAGAAACAGAAACACAACCCTTGGAGAACATTTCTTTAGTGATCTGGGCGAACTGTCAAGCAACCCACCGACAACCATCCTACAATCCCTTGGAACTCGGGTCGGTTCAGGGAGACCAACTGATAAAAATAATAATCTGTTCCATCTATTTTAGGAATCCCACACTACATGGGGGAACCCAATGGATTCATTGAAATCCGAGTGAGGCTATACATAAGTGCAGCCACCCCAACAACCTATCCTAACTTTCCTAAATCTTTCCTGAATGTTGAGTTTCCAGCTTAATTTCGCATCCAAAATAAGACCCAAGTGGAGAAAGTTAAACTTTAACCTAAAAAAAAAAAAGAACAGTAATGTGATAAGCAATCAAGTGTTGTTGGAAATTACTTCGGACATTGATTGATATCCTTTGTTGGTTAACGCACAACAAATGTCACCTTCGATGGAATAAAATTCCAACACTTCGTACTAACTTCATGTGAAAGTGAAATAAATTTCTAAAACTCTTTCCAAACACACACCAACCAACAGGCATACTAATCAAGCACATACCTCCAAAATATTTCTTCCAAAATACCTGCTACATTACCAGTGGTAGAAGAAAAGCCTCCAAGAAAAGAAAAAAAAAATGAAAACATCGGCCTTGACAATTAAGGCAGTAATGGGCCACCAATTAATTGGAACGACCAATATAAACTCTGTTATGTGTCATTTTTGGCGATGATTTTGTGTGATTTGACTTTTAAATATGGCATCAGGAATGCTAATTAAATTTACACATCCACACGTTATTACATGATAATTGAAATAAACCAAAGTCCTCTCGCTCCACCACCCCTTGGCAGCTGACTTTTAACCTCAATCAATTCATAACCAACAAAATCTTTTTCTCCCATTAAACACAGACACACAAAATCTGTTGAATCAATTTCTTTTTTCTCTTATTCAACTTCAATTAGATGTAAGCCAAACGAATTAGTATATCCAATCACGATGTTAAATAATTAATTTGAATATTAATAAATGAAACTAATAACAGCATAAGAGCGGACAATTTAATTTTAACAAACATGTAGTTAGCGGAAGTTCATAAAACCAAATTATTTCGACACTTAAGCCACCATATAGCCACCCCGTGTTAGACTAAACTCAAACTCACATCGCTTGTACGAGTATAAAAATAAAAAAATAACAAAAGTTTTCTTCTGCTGCGTGTTCCAACCGGGAGCGGGAGCTATAATGAACGATTAAAAAAGCCTTCCAACGAATTGTACGATTTATCACTGGCTACTAAAAGTAATAAAAACATTAACACTTTATGGGACGCGCACTTTTGCAATATAAATGACGACGACGATGGGGACGGACGGGGCTCCGAGTGGGACTTTGTCAATAAGCCACAAATGTTGACCGTATTCAGCTTCGGAGCTTTGTACGGAGGGTGGTTATTATTATTATTATTATTTTTTTTTTTGAATTTAAACTTTGCTTTGCTGGGTTTATCGCTAGAAATGTTCTAACTGCTTCGGTGTATCGATGAGTACTGTTCAATTAATTTCGTCTCAACCTAGGGTTCTTAAAAAAAAAAAAACTACAAAACCATTGAGGTGAATATTGTACTAACATTCGCAACAGGGTGGTTAAACAATTTGCGAAAATTAGAAGAATTTTTTAAAAAAAAATTGGAAAATGGTTAGAAGGACGATTTCTTTTGAAAGAAAATAATAGCGAAGGCGAGCTATATCATAGCCCTCTCAAGAGTCACTGCGGTGATATCGCGATGAGTGGAGAAAGAATATCGAGGGTCATCTTACAAGAGGTGTCATTTTCAATCAATAGAAAAACGCAAACATTTTTATGAAAAGTGGTGATATTTTTATCTCAAGTACAGACTGTGAGGTTAATAATGGAATACAATATCTGTCAAATGTGTGCCTACAAATAGTCATTCTTTTAATGAAATTTTTCATCACGTTTTCGGATAATTTCGGCTGAATTTCAGCTCTGATATTTTGTATTAGTGCATGAATCGTTGGGGAGCATTGGCGTAGAATTTATCTTTAACCTAGCCTCACAGGCAGGATTTCAGGTCCTTCGAAACAGTGAGGGTAATCTTGTCACCGACCTACAGAGAATTGTGAATTGCTGCTTAATGGGCATGATCAGAAGAGAGTGATAGAGTATGAAGAAAACTCAACTTTAGTCGATGAAGTAGCTCTCAAACCCAGCCTAGAGGAAATCGGCACAGCCATTAAAGAACAACAAGGCCGCGGGCTCGGACTGATTACCGTCAGAGCTCTTCAAAGCTAGTTGCGATGTTTTGGTAGGGAGTATGCACCAGATCATCTGCAAAGTATGGAAGGACGAAAGTATGCCCGACGACTGGACTATCAGCTCTAACTGCCCCATCTTCAAGAAAGGCGGTCTTGTGTCTTGTAAGAACTACCGAGGCATATCCCTGCTTAATGTAGCCTACAAGATCTTGTCCAGTGTACTATGTGAACAACTTAAGCCGTTTTGTACTACACTTATTGGCACCTATCAGTGTGGCTTCCGACCCGACAGATCGACGATAGACCAAATCTTCGCGCTGCGGCAAATCCTGGAAAAGACCAACGAGTTCCAAGTCGATACTCACCAGCATTCATCGCACTGAACTATATAACACGATAGCTGAGTTCTGGATCCCGAGAAAACTGATACGGTTGTGTCTCGCTACGATTGAGTAATCGCAATGTTCCGTGCCTCCTTCGAATTGTTCCAAACATGGACCGGATTTCGGCAAGGAGACGCGCTGTCGTGTGACTTCTTTAATCTTGTGCTGGAGCATATAGTGTGAAAGGACGGCGTAAAAACAGAAGCCACTGTATTTAACAAATCCATCCAGCTGCTGGGATAAGCAGACGATGTCGACATTATCGCCCGTTCCCAGCGTGCTATTATTGAGGCTTTTACGGCAATAGAAGAACAAGCCAAACAAGTTGGTCTCACGATTAACGAGGATAAAACAAAGTCTACCAAAAACCGATCCGTCGAACACGTCTGGGTCAAAACCTAACAATTGACAACTTTAATTTTGAGTTAATGAAGGAGTGTATCTACCTCGGGGCAAATATAGACTCTACAAATGACACCCTAGTGGAGACGAAAGATAACCTTAGGCAACGGCTGCTACTTCGGTTTGTTCAAACAACTAGGATCCAAACTCCTAACTCGGAGGTCCAAAATCATGCTCTACAAAACCCTGATCTTGCCAGTCCTGCTTTATGGAGCTGAATGCTGGACGATAAGTAAGATAGTGGAGCGGATCTTGGGATTCTTCGAAAGAAAACTTCTACGTCGAATATTTGGTCCAGTCTACGAGGAGGACGAATGGAGAAGAAGATATAACCGCGAACTCCACGAGCTGTACAAAGATGTGGAAGTAGTCCGGAAAGAAGAAATCCGTCGACTGCACTGGCTCGGCCACACCGAGCAAATGGACGAGAATGCTCCAGCTAAGAGGATCTTTGAATCCCAGCCACTTGGTTCACGAAGAAAAGGAAGACCGAACCTCCGGTTTAAAGATCAGGCAATCGCGGACGCCAGAAACCTTGGTCAAGTAAAGTGGAAGCAACGTGCCCGGGACCGTGAAGGATGGAAAGTGGCATTAGTTCAGGTTCAGGGCTGGCCTGATAAGTAAGTAAGTATAGCCTCACAGGGAAAAGTCTTATGGTGTTAAGTCGCACTATCTCGGCGGCTAATTTAAGTCTCTATTTCGAGAAATCGTACGTTCAGGAAACTTGTCACACAATAGAGCAATTGTTTCACCAACTGTGGGTCATGTGGCACCGTCCTGCTGAAAATAAACGTCGTCCACGTCTATAGCATCAATTTCAGGTAAAAAAAAGTTCGGTAACGCAATCCATTCACTGAAACGGTCATTTTTGAAAAATTATGGCCCAATAACACCGCCAGTCCAAAATCCGTATCAAGCTGTGGATAAAGAGGTGGTTCCACTATTTCTCTTGAGTTTTCGGAACCCCAGATACGACAATTTTGTTTGTTTTACGTTCCCAGACAACTGGAAATTAGCCACATCACTCAGAATAATTTTGTGTAAATCATGATCTTATTAATTAATTTCAAGCAGCCAATCAGCGAAAGGGCGGCGTCTGTTGGCATCAATTCTTGTATCAACTGGACCTTATTAGCATGTAGGCCAAGATCTTGAAGCAAAATGCGGTGCAAATTGGTTGCGGAAAGGCCCAATTCAAGTTTTTAGTCACACTCTCAGCTTCGGCGGCGATATTTTACACGTCACTAATCTGTCCGAGACGTTCAAATTAATCAATTTAATTCACTATAGCTGTGCGAGAGGACGTTAAAGCAGTACAAACTTTACGAAACGTTTCCGCGATATTTTCATCGTTTTTGTGGTGAATTTTCACCATTTCAAGTGGTGGTGAAACTCAGTTGGGTTGTGTCCAGAATAACTGGGGAGAATTCTTGGTTTTGTTGCCGTTGCTTATAGTTCACAGTATTTCTTTCGAATGATGTAATAACCACTGCTGAATACGATCAATACTTCAAGCCTTATGACCACCTTACTGTCCGTGTTATGCATAGGCAGTGGAGTTGGCGTCACCTTTTTTTGCAGTTGATCGACTTTTTTTTGACAGCGGGAGTTGAACCAGGAAACTTTAGCGTGACAAGCGATGATGGAACTACTACATCAAGGCCACCCAAAGCATTGTTGGGGTGTTGGAACACCATCCTGGAGCACTAAGACAATAATCTGATATCAGATATCTCTATTACAGTATTGTTGGCCTCCTCCGAGTCTGACACTAGGTCTGTCTCCAGAAGTTTCTTCTTCATGGGGAAGGAGGCTATAAGGATCCACCATCTCTGGGTCTGACGACGTTCCCAAAAAGAGTTGGTGGACGAAGACTGTTTTGAAGCTGCTTACATCTCGTTTTTTAACAATGGAGGGTCATCTGTTACTAGAGATAAAGGTTCAGGAAGAGTGGGAGAGGGGTTGATGGCATTAGACGAATCTTTTGTTTGTATGATAGATCTTTCTAATCTGACAACCCCATCGTATGCCGCCAGATGCACGCCAGCGATTCGATGCAAGTGTATCTACGCTCTGCTGGAATTTTTTCCAGACAGAAAAAAACATTGCGGCGTTCCCTTTAGGATAGGGTTGATGAAAGGACAAATCGCTCGAGGCAGTACGATGCAATTTGCATTGGGATTAGCCGTTTAAAATTCCTATTAACTAAAAAAGGCGGAGATGTGAAGACTAGAGGAGGACACTTTATTTCAAGTCTAAAAGGAGGACATGTTCTCCTTAAGGATGGCATATGATTACCCTACCCTCAGACAAGTATTAGAATGGAAACATATTAGAAATGATGACACAGTTTCTCGTTTAAAGAATATTTGGCTATTCTTCCGGGTTTGTCATTTGGGAAAGCTGCGCTAATGAGCAAGTGAGCTGCGCAACTTTTCCAACTGACAAGTGATTTGAAACGGACTCTACATAAGTATATATGCAAGCTGTCTCCTCGCCCTTTACCCATAGCCCGTATCTGTTATCTTTTAGAAGACCAAGTTTCCATTTCGTTTGGACAACACTATCACCCGTTCGAGAGTTCCTCGCCGTTAAGCTAGGAAGTTCTCAATTGGTGCGTTCGGCCATTTTACCATGTTTTTCCACGTTCCCGAATATCCATTTGTGGCCGTTTATCGTTCAAGTCCCTCAGCATGCTTCATATACGTATAAGTATATTCACTTCGAACTTTATCTGGGTGGTGAGTGCCTGATGACAAGTGGAATACCGCCCTGCTGATCATGGAGACTTTCGATACGATGATGAAGCTAAAGTATAGATCAAACCACACAGGCCACAACCTACTGGCGGCCCACCTTAGAAGAATGCGTTTAAGTACAGACGACGTTATGCAGGGGCTGCAGTGATACAGACGCGGAAGAGAACACAGCCCACTTCCTTTGTGAATGTCCTTGTCTATACAGAACAAGAAAGGCGGCTCTCGGTGAACACTATTTCAACGACATGGGCGACCTGTCTAACAGGCCACCGAAAGCCATTCTTAAATTCACTACGAATTCGGGATGGTTCAGGGAGGCCGAACAATCGTTACTGCACTCACCCAGGCCTTTCCTCTCTTTTTTGTCTTTTCAGAATGGAAGGCGACGCTACAGTCCGAAATGAACCTGGGCCGCGACCAACAAGCGTCTCCAGCCAGTTCGATCTTTAGCTAGCTGGCTCCAGTTTCGCACGCTAAGTTGGACGAGGTTCCCTTTCACTTGCTTGCGCCATCTCAGTTGCGGTCTTCCTCTACTGCACTGTCCCACGGGGCCGAAGTCGAAGATTTTTCGGCCTGGAACATTGGTATTCATCCGCTCTTCGTTAGACCATCACTCTTTGGGCTAAGTCGATGGCGCTGTACAGTCCATACAGTTCGTCGTTGTATCTGTAAGTAATGACGTTTTTTTTTCGTGCGAACGTATTGTTTCCTCGTTTTACAGTCAACAAACGTGGGTAATAGAACTTAAGTCCAAACACACACAAGAACCAACATTCCATCCATTTTGTTAAGCCTCTTATTTACAATTGATCTATCATTTGACCCAGTGATACTCAGTTCATGACTTAACCTTTAAAGGTTCCGAAAAACATAAACAGGAACCATTCAATTTTATATTTATAAATTTAATATTCAAAACACTCAAGTTCCCCTGTTAAGATAATTCACAAACTGAACATGACATAAACATGAGCCTATTAATGCAACATAACCAATTACCGAAAAAAAAAGGTTCAACCGATAGAAGGTTACATAAGACATGTGTACGTACGTGCCTGCACGTTCGAAAAATGGGCTTGAATGAAAAATGCTAGGGCCGTGATAATGGAATGCCTAATTTAAAATTCATCAGTCAAAATTTCCTACCTTAACCTAGAGTCTGTTAACACCGTAGTTGTATGTTGAGTCATTGGGCGGAACTGTTTAGACGTAATAAAGTTGTCAAACTTAAAATGTTTCAATCGAATTAGTCTTGAGCTTCCCTAGATTCCGATTCAATGAAGTTTTTTGTCGTTGAATAGCTCGACGGATGGAGAAATTCCTTGGATCCATTCTGGGCTGCAAGCTTTCCCTGGTAACAAAATATACAATGGACTATGACAATGTAAGGAAGCTTGTCTATCAGTATTTCGGTTCCGCCACGGCTGGGAAAAGAAGATCGTAGGAACGAATTGACACTTTTTATGATTTATCTACCCGTGAGCTTGTGTATCAACGAAGCAGATTAGGTGGAAGAGGTGGCTGTATCGCGTGATGCAGCATTCACTCGGATCTCTACGGATCCATTGTGTTCCTCTGACGTGGAATGTCTGAAAAGACAAAAAGAAGGGAAAGGTCTGGGTGAGTGAAAAGCAGACTAAGAGAGTTCATTTTGTGCAAGCAGAACGCATACTTCGGAGGGTACCTTCCCTAATCTATTTGTCGAACCACTTGAAGCTTCGAATGAAGCGTAGGAGACAATTGACATTTATATCTACCAAGTTGCAGAGGGTGTTTGAAGAAGGAGTAGGAGAGAGCAGAACTAGTGCATGGGAGGTAAAAGATATCTCCTTGAGGAAATTGTTTGAGAATAGCCCTAGCATTGTTGCGTGCTACTCTAGGTTGAGTTCAGTACGTGGGCAAAGGCGAAACCCTCTGGACCGCACTCATTTTTTTAGACTCTCTTCTCCACCTCTTTCGTTGTACGACCTTTCGTGCCATTTGTCTTCCTAGAATCGAAGTTCTGTCCCTAAGGCCTCCTGCTTCCTTTGCTGTGACTTCAAAAGGGTCGAAACAACAAGGGCTTCTCTGGTTGCATATTGTTTCCTCGATGAAGGAGCACTAGTCGTCGTCGCTTTAATTCTATCAAGAAGATTCCCTCCTTCAGGCACGAGTTATACTAGTCAATAGGGATATCTGGGCGAGCATAATTGCAGTCTTGAGATATTTCAGGGTCCCGGAGTCTTTTTGTCTCCACATTAGCTATTTCTTGAGCTACTTCGTTCACATGTAGAGACGAATGGCTAGTATGCTCACACCCAGCGATTTTGGATGGCTCCTTTGAGCTCCTTGAGTGCATCCTTGAAACTCCCTCTTATGAGAAGTATTTTAAAAAAGAACGGGATAGAGAGGTGATTTATATTGCGTTAGACAGAGGAAGAAACTCTTCAACTAAATTTTGAATATGAGATTCTGGTTGTTTGTCGAGTTGTTGTGCGTTGCTTTAAGTTTCATTCGGCGTTTGAATGGATAGTGATAGCGTTGAACTCAGGTCCTCAGTTTATAGCTAGAGAAGATGGGAGGGAATGCCAGAAAATCGACTCACTTGGCCTCGAAGATATAACCATTTACTTCTCGGGCACCCGATATTGCCATACAGCACATGTGCAACCATATTGTGGTTTGGGGCAACAAGGCGCAGAAAACGGCGTGATATACAGATAGGACGCTGTACAAGGCTTATTACTTTGGAATAGTTTAACCAACAAGCTTTTTTACTTTGTAACTCGGCAGCGTGGATGCAAATGAGACTAATACGGTTGAACCTGTCCTTGACAATGATTTTCATCGCTTGATTTTAAGGCCTAAGTATGCTTCTGACAGCAAAACTGCTTCTAAATAGTCTTGTCCACTGTGACCGTTCCCAAAGCAAACATTGTAGGCCTCTGTTCTTCAAATGACCATCGTCCATCACACCTGAAGACCTACACAGAGAGCCCTCAAATTGCCATAACTTTCAACTGCAATCCATAGACATCAGTTTTCATGTTCCAACTTATCATCGCTGTAAATCTCCCACTGCTTCCAACTTTTTCCAAAAATCGATGTACTGTCTCTAACCAAACAAATTTCAGTTCCATTTAGTTTACAACACTCTTCCATCCAGCTATACCTTCCAACTGTCAATCATTTGAATCATCACTCCCTAGGGGACAAAGTTAGCTAAAAATAAGTCATGAGCTCAGTTCCACATCAAGTTGCACTACCTAGCTTACCTGTACATTTTGGTCTAGCGACATCTTTCCCGATAATGTCGGTCAATTAATAAAGAAATATCTAATCTTCGTCTCCATCTCAATTAAATGTTGTTGTCGTGCTCAAAGTGAAACCCCCTCAAGGGAATTTCTCCAATAGCTGCTAGCCCACTTTGGCTATTCACTCAAAACGATGACGACCGGCCTAATTCATTTTCACCTCCACCACCACCGGTTGGGAGTAGATAAATTCACTTCAACTTGGTGGGTGAGTGAGAACACTTAGCCAAGGGCTGCTTGATGGAGTCGACAAAAACACAAGTAACTGGGTCGACCTCGTCATTCGCGCGCCTATACTTAAAATTGCCCCGACTAATGAACACACCCACCGACCAAAATCGTACCTCACCACGAAATCGTGTCAATTTACGGCTAAAGTACACCCCCGTTTGTTCTTTTCGCTAGCATCCGCCTCGGGCCAAGCCATCATTGAATGTTAATGTTAGCGGGACAGGTTTCATTTGATTTTGGCACGCAACAGCCTGCCGTTGTGTTGCCTCCCCCCTTCCCACATGATTGATGTTTGTCGTGGCTAAAAGCCCTATTAACGGACAAAAACACTGAGTACACCTCTGGAGTGCAGTCTCCCTGTGCTCACACTAAGTAATTAGGAACCGGCACATGGCCCGCCATTCAGTGTTTATTTATTTACACCTGCGTACACTTGATCTACAAGGGGGCGGGGTGGGGGTGTATTGATTAAATTAATCGAGAGCATCACCGAAGTAAGTGTAAGAGATATGTCCAGAACACAGACATCCATGAATACCGTAGCGATGTGTTCCAGCTAATTTAATTGCAACCGATTCGCTTGTATGACACCATTCCATCCAAGTCAGCATCCCAGGGACAGGGCCAAAGGGTTAGTGCGGGCTAAACATACCCAACTTCGGCGAAATTAATTTACTAAAAGGAATTAATCGTTTGGGAGAAATTTCAATTTTCTGCTGGCTTTGCTGAGCCGGCCTATCGCATGGGAAATGGCTGTCGGTCTTATTATTTTTGGACCCGCCTTGCAAATGAATAATTCAGCTGTGTGAGCAGTATTCTCTTGGATACCGTGTGGCGTTCGGATGCTAATTAAACGATAAAGGTGCTTCGGTGGGTGAGTGTATCTTCTTAAATGGCCACCCCCGGCACACAGGGCCATGTTTTTTGATGAATGCGTGAACTAAGGCACAGTGTGCCCTAGGCCCTAGGGGAGGGAATTCGACGAGCTCATACGTGGTCGTAGTTGTGACACTAAGTCGTAGTTGTATTGGTAATTTATGACTCGTAATTAGACGGGAGAATTAATTAGGTCTTCTCGTGGAGGCGGTGTGTGTGTGTGTGTGCGTTGTCACACTAGGGGAGTGCGGAGCGCTATTTATCTGCGAAGATTTGGACAGTTATTTGTCTTTATGGAGCAATATTGTCAGATAATGTCGATATTTATGTTAATTGCAGCTAAGTGCTGAGGGATTTCCGAACAAATTGCGATGGTATTGCGCGTGGTTTATGCGATTGTAGGACATGGAAATGTGGTACTTGAATAGGGTGTGTCATGATAGCGTGTGTGGTGGTATTAAGGAATGTTCGCTCTACATGAAAATTGAATAGGCAACGTGTGAAATATTAAAGTGGGTGGCAAGTGGGAGGGAAAACATTTCGTCGAAGGAACTTCAAGACAGCTTTGCTTTTCCAAGTAACGACAAGTGTACGGATTAGAAGTGAGGATAAGGATAAGTGGGGGTTATTATCATAAAGTTGACAAGCAAGGACAAAGATTTGTTAAGCATCTCTAATGAACTCTAGAGCTCTTCCTAGACCGCCAATCACACCACGGAAATGTGCTGTACAGATTGCAAATAGAGTTTCAGCAATGCTCGCTTAACAGTCAAGGCTACACAAATCGCCATAAAAGCTGTAGAGACCAGAAGCTTTGTTGCAGTAGCAACATTGGGCATCAGTAATGTCTTTCACTCATTAAGAGATATATTCATCCAGAACCACTTATAAGATTGCCGCCATATCTGACAAAAATAGTTGCTGACTACTTTCAGGACAGATTACAGCTCTAGGACTGCGACAATGACAAACAGGAGGAGCCCCACAGGTATTCTTAGGCTACATAACAAATAAGAAACCACGAAGACCATCTGAGATACGAACCGCACGGTCGAACGTAGGAAAACTTATTTAAAGCTCTCCGATGTTGCACGGAGCACCAATTTGGATACTATTGGTGTAATATCAATCGTAAGAATGTCATCAGTGTTACGAAATGACAGGCTGGCTCGAGCTAAACAAGGAGACATGCTTTTAAGCGCGGGTCCCCCTCGGACATTATATTTCATCACAGAAGGCTTCTGAGGTTTCACTAGACAACGAAACCAAACACCAAATCGACCACCTGGTAGACAACCAGAAAGCAAACAGTAGAGGCCGCCAACTACACCAACCCAACGAACCTCTACGACATCTTACGCCAACTAATAGGAAAAAAAAAATAATTCAACAATCTCGCCTCATAAAGATCAAGTGTCTACAAACCTATTCTTTCAATCTTAACGGAGACCAGAAGAGCACTAAACGAGAAAACAATTGGAATGTGGTGATTCCGAGCAAGATCGGGGACATCTAGCAATCTCAAGATCATACTCTCTTTGCAAAGTATTTTATGCTTCAAACTGTTGCATTGCATTCACACGAAATATGCTCTGCGGTCTTTTAGTCTTCCAATCAAACTCGGTATAGTTCCGAGGGACTTATATCCCAGCTTGTTGAGTTAGCAATTTCCAGTGAGGAAGTCCTTAAGAAGCTTCTACTCATGCTTGCTTAGTGTGAGAAGCACTTTCTAACTTGGCGAAGTCCTGTTGTTTGGTTCCATTTTCAGAGCTTCTTTTGGCTGACCTAAGGTGGAACCAACTAAAGCAGAGAGGCATGTATCTGATGAAGTCGACGAACTTGTGTTAAGGATATCTTAAGGGTAGTAGCCATACTGGCAAGCTGGGCTCCCTACTTTCCATAAATTTTCATTAAATTATCATCCCTCTTCCCTCTCTACTCTATCATTCTTCCCAGCGTTGTCCTTTCCTTTTCCCCTTTTTGGATCACCTAAGAGCATCACCCCGGATTTCCGAGCCATACAAATGGCTTCTGTGCGAAACTGTCATGAGAAATGTTTACCCATTCAAGTCTGTTCAACGGTGTATTGATCTTTGCAACCCTTTCAGAAGCGAATTTGTTACCAAGGGCCTTGGCAATGGTCACAAGTGACTGCACGACACTCAAACTGAACTTGAATCTCACGAGTAGGTTTGAAAAGGGAATTGACAAGATAATAAGGAAGTTGATGACTTTAAAATGGCCTGTGGAACACGGGCAGAAACCTACCGCTTTCTAAGCTCATCTAGAGTCTTCCAAGTGAAAGTATTGGCAATGAGAGTGGCTTGTAAGACACTTAGATTCACTTCAATCTCCAAACGAAATTCATAGCTGCAACCAAAGCTCTTGATTCTCGCTTCCAATCCTCCAAGCTGATAGAGCAGTGTAAACAATAACTCACCCGTGTAAGTTGTCGGTTAAGGGCTACTTTTCTCCGGATTCTCCGACATAGCAACTAAGAGAAGAATGAATGACCTGATGAGCGGACTAGACTTGGTTCAACTCTTCATGAATCATTCCCAAAGGAAGTTCAAGGTATTTTTTTGCACCTCTTCTCAAAGGACAACTCTAAGTGGACAAGTCTGAGTTATTGTCACAAAAAGATATGGCCGGCCCATAGCAAAGCCAGAACATAGGGTCTCCTAAACAGAACTCGTGTAGATATAATCAAAGTTGAAGCCATTAGTACGGGCCATTAGTACAAATGCAGCCAAATTGGGAATTCCTTCTAAGACCCACTGTCGCTATTGTAGGAGTTAAAATGAGAAGGAAATCCTTTTTCCCTTGTTCTGTGGCTGTCTTATATTAAGCAACCCCCACCTCCTTTTTTAATTCCAGAACACTTCTCGACACCGAAGTCATATGAGTTTTAGTCTTTCAAAACGGGGCACAGGGCATATCCTTGTAAATTTATTGAACTCTGATATTCCAATCCACAGCACTCATTGCACTAGTAAACAGGACTCCAAGCGACAGATTAAAGGCACTATAAACCTCTTAGAAGTTGCATTCCCTTTCAGTCTATTCGATCACATTAGGTGACTGAATATTTGATCCTTTTTAGATTGTTTATACATAGGGGATTGAAAATTCAGTGATGTATGCACACGCAGATGTATTCCTTGTGAAACTATCAAATTCCATTATTGTGTCATCCAGGAGAACTACACACACACACGTAACTCAATATTAACTTACGTAACGCGGTTGCAAATAGATCTGTACAATTTTCATAATCCACGCCAGAAACGTGGAACAACTTGTCTGCAATCATTCATTGAGACGTGAGATTTTATAGACAGAACTTTTCATACCAGTGTTTAGCATACTTCCTCCTCCGGCAAAAGGATTAATTATAAAATTTTGTAAATCAACAGGACTATGACAGCATGTTATGCTTTTGGAAAATTCACGATGAGCAATCTCTTCCGCTCAATAAGCCGACAAACGAATGTTTAATCATCCTGTGCATAGCATAGACATTTTCATCTCTCTCAATTATTTGATCCTTGTGAGCAGATGTACCAACCATCATACTTAATCCAGTTATAGTTACATAAACATACACGCAAATGTTTTGCATCCTTTGTGTCTCCTGCAGTTGGTTTGTTATTCCAAAATTACCCGTCTATGCGCAGCGGAAAATTCAGAGGGATCTGCATACGACATTAATCTCTATGATTGGGCTGACTGTCACAACTGTGGCTGTGTGTGTGTCGGAGGAAATACAGAGCGATTCGAATTATGCTCACTCACACACGTGCATGCAAAAGCTGGGGATGAAGCGTGATGATGATGATGTTCTGGCAGTGAGTTGGAATTTGACGATAATTTCGTGTGTTTTTGTTCGCGAACACAATAACATCCTTAAACCCCTTTGGAGCTTGGCCAACAGGAACAAATCCAAAATGAAATTTGCTACCGTGGCACAATAAAACCAAATATCGAGTGTAGAGTGTGTATTTCTGTGTGAGAGTTGTCAGTGTTGCAAAAGCTGTGTCAATTCGTACCGCACAATGAATGACACGGTGGCTTTCATAATCAAATTACTTTGGTGACATGGCAACAGGGGTATTGAATGGAAATTGAAAATTCACTGAATCCTTGCATGACTTTTGAATGTTAACAATTAGCGCATGTTTCAAGCAGGTCATATGGGGGTTATGAAAATAGGAAGGATATCGTTAGGAAAACAGAGAAGATGAAAAAAAGGCAGGAGCTCCTTTAAGCTTGACAGAAAACAAGGACTTTTCTCACGGTCAAAGCCGGAAAGGCTAATCACGCTTCTCTTAAAGACTGCGGACCGATTTGTCTGTCGATATATTCAACAAAACTTTAGGAAGCAAAAGACGTGCATACCTACATTTATATACATATGTATGTGTTTGGGAGATGTCCTAAGAGATGGTGTATTCCCAGACCAATAGAAAGTCTTAAGCCTTGAGCACCCTTGATTTTACCGAAATACTAGAGCGTATTATCTAGACCTAGAGCAAGGCGATTGAACACTGAAAGGCAGTCTAAGACAAATGTTGGAAATGTGGATCTTAAAAGTACTAACTGCCCTCGATAGTTTTCACTCGACTGTTTGAAAACATATCCTAGAGAGGTTTCGAAGCATGAAAGTGTGTAACAATCTACTTCAAGGACTTTTTCGCTGAACATCAAACCTGAAGGGTAAGGCAAAGTTTATGCTGTGTGCGAATACCGAATGCATCACCTAGGTCTCAGCTTGAATGTTAAGTTAGATAATTATAGATTCGAGATAATGAAGGAATTTGTTTACCTAGGCTCAACTTGGGCGACCTGTCCAAGAAGCCACCAAAAACCATTGTAAAATTCATAACAAAATTGGGATGGTTCAAGGAGGCCAATCGATCACCAATAAAGTAACACAGACCTTGCTTCTTTGCCTTCTCTTTCAGACTGGACATTTCAGGTAAGAGGAACACAATGGATCCGTAGAAGCCAAGGGATGTCTGTATCATACGAGATGAAATCCCCTCTTCCAACTTGCTAATGAAAACCAATGCATCAGCCCGAAAAATCTTCGATTCCATTCCTGAGGAACTAAACAGAAAAGGAGGACCTCATCACCAAACACAAAATGGAAACAGTGTTGACCATCAGCAGACACACAAGAGAAATTGCCACACCTAGAGTCGGTAGGTACAGGTTATCAGGACTTAGCCAATAAAGCCGCCTCTATCTACAATAAATACTCACAGTCAGTCAGGCGGCATTAAGTTCCCAAAGTATTGCTTCAAGACTTAGCTTTTCAAAACGGGGCGCTGTCAAAGACTGCTTCAGATGTCCTTCATACTATGACATACAGACAAAAAATAGATGCAACCTAAACCCTCTGCATTCTCAAAGCAATTTTTGCCCTTCAAACAGCAACCCATGTGGCTTTGTGAGGCATACCCCAGTCGATCCAATGCCGTTCGAAGAAAGAGGAAAATAAAGAGAAGTCTTCCGTCTGTTAAACGAAGACCTCCATAAAACTTGACATCAGCTCTTGAAACCTTTATACACTTGTTGGCAATAATTGTTTTTGGTACGTAGATCGCCATGAACTCTGTCCTAAGGCTTGCGAAGTCTCTATAAAGAAGAGAAAAACAGGAGGGAAAGGCAAAAATTCGCATGCTCCATGATGGTCTCAAGAAATCCACTAAGGGAGAGAAAGAGACCTCAAGCAACTTGGAGTGTTAATCTGGAGATGCCAGGATTACACGGTGACAGTTGCAGTGACTCTATAAGAACCTTACCCACGTTCAATCGGTCATGAACGCTTATTTTATGTACAAACATTATTAACTTATCTGCATGATAGCTGATAAATCAAAGGGCCTGCTCTGGCTACTACAAAGACAAGGCTGCAGTAACAGGGAAGTGGTAACTTCTTCATCCTTAACGCTCTAATCGATCTGAACAACGTAAGCAAAGTTATAATGCATAAACAGATTCATAAGGAATTCGAAATAATTTCAGCCGTAAATGGTGATTACAATCTTCTCCCGGTGGTATCACTGTGGACCACATCAAGTACAGTTTGAAATTTACCAACTAAGGATGTAGGCAATAAAGACTTGGTCTTGGTCCAACTTTCAAACGCTTGAATTGAAGATGCGTCGAAATAAGAACTGGAACCATTCTCAAACGAAGCCTTTCCTTATATTAACGAGAACAGGACATAAAAATAGAAAAAGTCGACTGAAGTCCTTATGCGATGCTGACCCTCTGAGTCTTGTTTAGGAGCATTATTTTCTGCTAGTACTAACAAACTCTTACCATATGCTGAATGTAAAGGATGTCTGGACGGGTGGACAGATGGCAACCAGAGAATTGGTGGTGATTTAAGCCTGGAAAACTCTCCAGTGACTTAATGATAAAACAAGTCGATATAGAAGTGACTTAAGAAGTTCTAAAACCATCGATACGAATATAACAAGTCCAACACATACCTCCTTTCATAACTGCAAATCTCGTCATAAAGCCAATTGAATCAACACGTTTCTAGCTCTACTCTGTGCAATCAATCGCTGCTAATGACACACCTTCTCTGGTTAGATCTGTTCTGTAATCAATCAATGGTATCCTCGAAGACATTCTACCTGGCTTCAGGCCTCTAACAACGTCTATTTCTGTCATTTAACTAATGAGTCTACTTGTAAATTTCTTTATAAATAATCTTCGACAATAAATAACCCCGAAACGACAATATTCATTCCAAATATAAACGCGCATTCATAATTCAAAACTTTTCGACGTCGTGTCACAAGTCTTCATGTTTTTAATTTGTTTCCAACAATCCTTTCAAATCCAGAAGGTGGTGCGATGCACCCATACCATATCCTTAGGCTGTCAAAAGTGGCAATCAATTCTTGTACGAACTTTTCGTGGATTCTCTTGTGTTTAAAAGCACACGTGTCCTGTTACTCTGACTTTAATATTTTGCCTGTCAAAAACTCATTCTATAAGGGCATGCGACAGTCCTGAACCTTCTGAGTCGATTGTGGAAAATTTCATTTCAAATCTTTTCCATTGTGAAACATGTAAATGATTGTTAAGTTTATTAATTTTTAATTGTATGGTAACTTTTTTAATTAACAAGAAGGATCAAACGTCAAAGTGTGATAATGTGTTTCAAAGACAGATGGAGTTTTAACCAGACAGGGTGTAGGTACACAAGTTAATAGAATTTGTATTAATCTTTGGTAACAAACGATGTGTATCTTTGGCCATTAATCTTGTTGACACAAATGCCTCAAACGGAAATCTGTTTAAACAGCTTTTCTCGACTAGATGTGAGCCCGAGCGAAGCATTTTGTAAAAGAGTATAGAATCCTTGTTTACGTCTATGTAAATCTAGTAAGATGACATGACTAGACAAGACTAGAACAAACAAGACTAGAAATTCGGACGCAATAGCAATGTCATGTGGATGCAACCTATCTTCGCTAGGCTTCTTGAAGTGGTCGTGAAGAAGCCTAGGCAAGACTAGAAATTCGGACGGAATAGCAATGTCCTGCGGATGCTAACTCTCCTCGGTAGACTTCTTGAAGTGGCTTTGAAGTTGAGCAAAGCTTTCTTAAGTGTACCCGACTGAGGCACAATGAACTAAAAACGACTGCATCCCTTATAAATATAAGATGGTTTGCAATCAGAGGTATAACGGCCAATTTCAAATGGATTCTGGAACCAAAAGGCACTCAAACACAATGAACTGATATTCGTGGGACCATTGTTAGAAAAATTGAAATTCAGCAGGACATTAGGTACTGTCACAGAAATCGTGGACCGATTGGAACTGCATTTCCATCGTATTGATTCATAAGTGGGACCGACCACTGGCCAAAAGAGCATACCTTCTAAACTTGTGCACAAAGAGATTACATCAAGAAGGCAGATTAAGAAACAAGCCAAGTCAAACGAAGTCTGAACAGCAAATCGGTAAATTGACAGTCATAAGTAGGTCCGGTAACCTCCCTAAACTACCAGTTATAGTAAGATTCGGCGGCGTTAGCTTAACTAAACAAAAAGAGAAACCTTACCATTTCAAGTTGGTTGAGGCCTCTTTCTCATTTCACTTACGGACTCTACTGACAGGTAAAGGCGCTTCCTTAATCAGGACATTCAATAGGAAAAAGTTAGGAAAATTACGTTAAAAAATAAGTCGCTACCAGGGATAAGAGGATTCAAAGACTCTTTCGTCTCTAAATAGTAAACACCTCCAGTGTAGGTGGGTTCTTGTAACGTGTTTGTAGAAGAGATAGCTACTAGTACAATTTGAAACTACGCGTCAACAATGAGTTAACTAAGATTGTCAAGATGATTGCATATTGTCGAAAGGACACTAAAAAGGCTCATTTAATACAGAGCTATGCATTTACTTAAGTCGCCCAAGGACCGGTGGACGAATGGGATTTTCTGTTGGGCGGTATTTACATAACACCAATGGCTTCTTCCAGTCATTCAATAGCTGACTGACTAAGAGTAGTAACTCCGAGGTTAAGAACCTAAAAAAAGGATATAATTGAAAGCATTCCTGGGAAATTATATCCCCAGTGGTCTTGACAGCAGACACTGAAAACTAAACATCTGCAAAGAAAAAGTTAGGCGTGCAATCAATAACGTAAACAACATTATTCAGTGGTAGAGAGAATCCAGGTCCAAGTGTCCGAAAGAAGGATCGACACTTCCAAGGAATATAATGACATTATCTAGCAAACTCCTTGACAAGGCAAATCGAAACGAAAGGTGAAAAGGATGTAGCAGGCATCGTTACGCAACCGGGTTTACCATTCCTTCTAGAAAGTCAAAGAAACTTTGCTTTATAAAGCCTTGACAACTGAAGTAGATGTCGTGAATAGGTTAGATCCTTTTCTATGACGATTCTTCATCATGGCATATGTAGACTTTTTTGGTGATCTCCACACTGTTCTTCAGGAATGTCTGCTTCGTATGTCGCATGAATTATTTCTAAATTTTGAGAAGCTTTCGTTGCATACAACAATGATTTTCGAAGGACACACTTTCATGCTAGTTTTTATCATGCTATGGTTTGAAGGAACTCATTTTCCGACTCTTTGGCTTTCTTTTCATGAGTAAAGTTTGTTTTATACACTCTTCCTTCAAAACAGGAAGGACAAAAGCCTAGCTCTTCTCAACTCTGCCTCCAACTAAATATAACTTGATAGACTTTGACATCAAATATGCCAAACAGTTCGCAAGGAGATATACAAAAGCAGTTTAGCCTGACAATGTCTATCTGGCGACTTCTACCAGCTTCTCCGATGTATAACAGAGTCTTCCCTTTTAACCAAGTTTAGAAGGTACGCTCTTCGGCTCCACTCGATTCGTAACTTTTGTGGCAAACATCACTGGCGGAGTTTGAATTTTTATAAAATTGGTTTCTCGAGTTCGCTGAAGCAGAGCCCCACTTGGGCAAAGAGAGGTTCTATTCGAATATGGTCAGTATACCTCTGGTTGCAAAACATCCAATAGGCATAGTCTTGTGAAACAACCTATAACAAAATCCCTTGTAGAAGCTCTAGGAACCTAGAGAAGATCGTTACTCTTCGACTCAATCAGCAGAACACGTACTATGTGAGGGCGTGGCTGTCTGCAAGGTCAGGAAGCGCTTTCTCCATAAGGAATTCCTAACACCTATCCGTCTGTCGCAGAACCTTGGTAATAATAATAATAATGTACTCTTCGACTTACTTTTAGGTTCGGTTCCAATCACACTTAGAATTGCATCCTTGAAGGTTGTAACGACAAGAAAAGAGATCGGTATCAGAGGTTGAGATATGACCCTCAGGAGGTTAGATTTTCAGCTCAGGGTTACTGTGGTCCTCTATCTCGTCAAAGAGGTAAGCAGATATTTGATTGACTAAAGCGAGACATTCACAGAGCTTATGATAAATTTAACTTCCTTAGCATCCCTGCAGCTTGTAAATATCAGCCTTTCGAAGTATCTCTACTCTACATGAAGACCTATGTTACCCAGTTAGAATACGAGACCCAAACATTCTTGGGACTGTTCATTAGTTGGCCAATGTATTCAAGCTATTTGAGAAGTGTCCAAATAGATGCAAAACTTGCTTGAAAGCTTTGGATAGACGCTTTCATTGTCAGCGATTACTTTTAATTCTAATGCCCAGCAGTGTGTTCCATTTGCACACTTTCACCAGCCTTCAACTGACTATTACCGACTCTTAAGCCTATCAATGGACTTATTTATAGCCTTTATTTCGTCTTCGAGCATTTTAAGAACCCGATTAATGGTTGTGACTTCGACTAGTCCCAAGAAGCCATAGATTTGTAGAATCTCGCATAAGATTTGAGCTCCTTTGTCAAATTCCGAATTCATTTGGAGCCATTGGAGTAGATCGCATAAAATTGGAGCCTCCTTGTCAAACTCCGAATTAATTTGGAGCCATCGGAGTAGATCGCTTACTGTTGACTGACTGTTGCTTACGCCATTTATGTGGGTTTATTCGGCACTGTCCACCCAGATGTAGTAGAAGCTCGGAATAGAAATCTTAAGTGTCGAGACTTAGCATGATCTCTAATACTACTGCAGAAGTACCCTAATTCATTTCGTCCTTTGAATTTTAATCCCATGGAAGCTTTTCTTCTGTTATAACCTCAAAAAGCCAGTGTTCACTCCGTCTGATACCGAAAGTAAAATAAAAGAAGTTGTCTCCATACCGACTGACGACGACGACGCTTACGTTCACCTCAAGACCACCCATTCTTTCAACAGATAATCATCCGATCTTCCCGCCTTAATGTGTCCTTACAACCTATAAATATGGCTATAACGACTACCACAATAAAAAAAGGAGAAAGATTATCCCTTAATGAGCCCATCTTGTCTATTAGTCACCCACGTGCATAGACGATAAAACGCTTTATGTCCTTTCCCACTCGACGATACCCGTAATGTTTATGCTGCTTTAAAATTCCAATTCAATAATGGGCGAAGGATCCATTACCAATCTTCCCCACCTATCCGCCCTCGAATGGTTGTTAGTTTGATGTAAAACTACATCAACAAAACACGCACTTCGGTGCGTACGCATAGGAATGAAAAAATGGAACCTCAACACGCAATCCCATTAAATTTATGCGTTCCAATACATATCGCCCCCGCCCCACCCCTCATTCCACCACCGCACCGGCTCAATGATATGCCACGGTGGAATTATTATAGAAAAACACAACCTGTTTATCACTCTGTCTGTATACGTGTGTGTTATGAATTTCAAACCGAACAGAGACTCCCAAAAGGATCCAAAAATTCAAATGAACCTTGGGACTAGTGCCGGCTTGGGAACTACCGATAACATTCAGGATTCACCTCGCACGCACTAGCACTAGCACGAATAGACGCACTTTGTGAAAGGGATCCTTGAAATCCAATATTCCTTCACATAATCGATACATAAATTAAAGAATATCGATAAAGAGGTGGTGAAAGCTCACAATCGCACACAAGGATATCGGCACAAAAGCTAAGTCGGCGAATATCCTTTCGCTGTTTGCCGGGGAAAACTTCCCATCTTTTGTTCTCACGAAATTTATGCATCACTTAGCACGAAACAAATCGAAGTGCGATTGTTGTGGGTCCCACAGGATAGCGCGTTCAATTTAAAGAATAAACTCAGGATGTGACCATGAACACATGAACACAATGCGACATTAAGTGAATTGCGTGCAAACATACACAAACATACAGTACATGGCGACGACGAAGGACACTGGGGGAATAAATTTTAAGTTGACTTTGGGATTGGGATTTTCCAATAAAAGGATAACAGCAGAGGAATGAATCGAGGATATTTATTCATTGATTCCGATGTTTGAACATGAGTGGAGGCAGCCGGCCGGGATATGGAATAGAACGAACTTGTCGGTCACAGGATAGGTGGGTAGGCAGGGTATGCAGCAGCACAAAAGGGACCCAACGCCATTACTTAGTGATTCTTTTCAATTGAATCCTTTGAAAGTCTTAATTTAACTGTATCCTTTCAATCTTTAACTTCATTTTTTTTTTTTTTTGCTTATTCTGGCATGTTCAGCCATTTTTCTTTGGGCAAATAAAAGGACCCAACCTTTGTGTGTGTAGTCAGTCACTGATGGGATTGTCGAGATTGATTGTATAATGTAATTTGTGTGCCGTTGATTCTGATTTTACTTCTTTTCCTGGAAGGATTCATTGGAGATGTGTCCCAACTTATGGTATCGGCTTTCAAATTGGTTATCAAGGATATATACATACGTTATTTGTTGCCGGGATGACGGTATGAGTGTATGCTGATCCGGCGAGAGTGGTGAAAGTTTTGAATTACCAATGATGTGTGGTCGAATAGATTCATCATTTGTTTGAGATGGACAAGGGATGAGGGTCTTGGTTGATTTGGAAAGTGAACTCGATACAGGGATAACGAACTATTCATCAAGTGTGTTGGTTTCGATGATGCTGACGAAAGTAGGTTACGTGGACCGTCGTTCCTGTTTTCGGCAGTCGTTCTGTCTAAGACCGATTTTAATGACTGTTTTTGAAAAAAATAATACTTCTCTCGTTCACCAAAAGTTAATTGAACCTTTTTAGATCTAGCTGTTGTCATAGTTTCCCAGCAGTAGTCAATATTCTTCACCTCTCACCACCATACTTCGGGAGTTTAAATGAAAGGTGGTCACTCGACGATCTTAAAAGACTTCGATATCGATCCCGCTCTTGAGTTTGGTTCTTGGTGGGTACAAATACAAATCGATTGTGACACATTAGGTAGGACATTTCGTCCTTGTCGCACTCGCCGAGTCTTCTTTCACTCGGATTACTCCAGGCAACTCTGTTTAATCCCAAAAGCGAATATGTGGTCCTGTGGTTGAGTCAGCCAAGGGGTGTGGAGTTTTAGGTGGACGTAATTCGAAAAGCTACATTGGTAACAAATAAGGAACCTGACAAAAGTGTCTTCAATCCGGGCCCACAGGTTCGGGGTGACAAGAAGGAGCAAACTTCGATTTAAACGACCAAACTTTATACAGTGGGTGTACACAATGGGTCTACATTTACCTTAGTGTAATGGGAAAGGACTTCCTTCCACGTCAACCCTCCTACCTACCTACAGTGGGTGTTAAGATGGTTGGTGTAGCGATTTTGCAGCAATGTGCACCAAGTTGTCATGAAAGGCGATCGAGATTGACTTGGGGAACTGTTGAGCCTCTAACAAATTGAGTAAGAGCTCCAGTATGGTATTACAGTGCCAAAAAGGCTTCTAGCTTGGGTCAACCAATCGTGAAGAGTTTGAATCAGAATCTCATCGAACTGGAGGCAGGCAGCTTAGAATAGAATTGACGGAAGAGGACTTGTTGGTTGTGGCCCAGGTCCACAAGGTCCAGGTCCATAGAAGTGAAGAAAAGCACACAAGAAGTGGTCCTTTAAAAAAGATTTGATTAACGACAATTCCTTTTTGTTACTCGTCCGAAGAGTTCCCAGCTTCTGAAGGTCTCTTTATGAGTGGAAGTTGGGTTGTTGAACACCAAAGGACCTGGTAGTATCCACGACAGGCAACATAATACCGACCAGGACGGAACGTATAAGAAGCATAACATATGCACATTCACTAAAGCAACGCAAGAAGCTGTTTCGAGATTAGCTCGCCTGAAGATCGAGGAGGTTAAGTCCGGCACACCGAGGGAACTTAGTTAACCCAGACGGTAGATGAAATATTCCCTCTTTAAAAAAAGGGACACTCATGGGCGGATTTCTAGTTAAATCGTTACAAAACCCCCATTTCTTCCCTTGCCACCTAGCTTGTCGTTGCATTAAGCTTGCTGCTAAAAAAAGATTGAGCCCAGCATGTCAGTTTGGGGACTCGACTCAGCACAACGCCAAACACACATTCTTCGAAAGTCACCAGATGGCTTGCAGAGAGACGAAAAATAGAAACGGAATTAGGCGGATTCGGACTGGACAACATCGTTACAGTACGAGTGAGGAAAACTGGAACAGAGTTGTGCTCCCACATCAAGGAAGTGCTGGAGGTAAAGAAACAGCACATAAATCCATCAAGGACATAGAAGAGGAGGGTCCATTGAGGCTAGGAACAATGGCACCACTCAAAAGCAATGCAAGAAGCAGTTTCGAGGTTAGCTCGCCTGAAGATGGAGGGGGTTAAGTCGGCAAGAGTCCGGCACACCGAGGGAACTTAGTTAACCCTGACGGTAGATGAAACATTCATGGATAGATTTCTAGCTAAATAGTTACAAAGCCCCTCCTCTTCCCTACCCACCTAGCTTGCCTTGAACCAAGCTTGCCCCTTAAAACTTTCTTTTCAGGTTTAGGGACTCAAACTCTTCATCGCAGTCACCGCTTTAACGAACGTCTGTAATGTCGTTTTCATTTTTCCTTTCTTGTCGACTTCTTCGCCATTGAATGTCAATATAAGCTTCACATTGGGAGCCCTACACACACTTTACATTAGTAAAGATAAAACTATCTTTGACAACTCGAATAGACCCCTTTCGGCAGCTACTTAAGAGATGCAGTCTCAAATGTGAATATAACTCTGATATCTGCCCGGAGCTCGATTATCCTGACAAGGCGTATGAAGAAGCAAACATTAGAGGCGCTCAAAGACTTTCTTCTACGAACATAGAACGATACAGCTTCACTTCTGTCTATTTCCCAAAGTCTTAGTGAGAGTAAGACTATTGTCAACTGTAGGGCTCCACAAGTTGCCCAGCGTCTTATCTAAAAATAAGAAAAGTCCTGCCTTCTCGTCTGACAGAATCGTAGTCTCACATCTTCTTAACTCAGTCCTGGAAGGTCATCTTCTTTTTCAATGGAAGAGGATACAAGGAACTTATTTACTGTTGTTAACTTCGAAAGGGAGCTCAATTTATTGCTTCTAGAATTCAGTCCGCCATATTTACAAGTCACAACTCAGTCGGCCAACCAAAGTCAAAAGGCTTTCATCATTCAGTAAGTGGTTCTACCAAACTTGAAGAGTACCCAAGTGAATGGTGGACGGATATAAGCGAATGAAAAATTTCCTTATTTCATCCTGCCATGTGCACATGGCACACTGATACACACAACATACACATAAATTGGAATAGGTCAGGACGAGGGAAAAATAATAAAACTATGAAGAAAGAAATAACCATCCTTCTCAGGATATATGGTCAAAGGATAAAGTCCTTGGGCTACTATACTGGATAACGGGGATGTAATATACATATTTTCTTTTATTTAGAGTACGACGAACGTGAATGGTGATAGTAATGCTGTTGGTTGTTGCTACAGGATGAGGAGAGCCTCCATACGAGTCGAGCTTTTGACAAGGACGAACATGTTTTATTGGGAATTTAATTACGAGTGTAATACAGTTATTTGAGTGGTTTTTGGTGCCACGGAAAATGTGAAAATTATGGAAAAGTGGTACAATATGTTGGCAAAGTACCTACTTGTGTGTAGAAAGATGACATCAATCGGACGTGCTTAACATGACAAGAAAACTAATTTAAGATTCCATCAATCCTTGACTGTCAAATGCTTGGCCAAAAGCTATCCCCTTCGTCTCGAGAAAAGAAAAATTCTTCAACAGAAATTCGACGATGTGGAGTGGACTATGGAGAGTCTTTGAATGAATGTAAAGGAGAGCTTCGTTGTAAGTTGAAAAGGACCAACTTTTGTGTGCGGAACTGAAGGCAGTCAGCAGGCCCAGGTCCACCCTATTCTGTAGTGATCGTGAGAAGATCGATCCTGACTTCCTCAGTACACAGAGAATCAATAGCCCGCCACTACAGAAGACATGGACGAAAGTGAAACTCCAACTTTCTATAATCCTGACACAGTATTCTTAACTGTTGACTCAAGACAGAAGATTTCGATACTTTGTTGGCTTGTGGTTGTCATTGCTACTTCCACAAGCAATGAATCGATTGCATATCGCGACAGTAGCAGTACACAGGTTTATATCAACCTTTAGGTCAAAAAGAAGTTGACCAATCTGAAGACAGCCTTACCTTATCCATGGCTTCTGACTGTAGGAACTACAACAAGAAACACCCAATGTGTGGATGCCATCTTGAAAGCATGGAGCATTAAACTGTCAGGGTTCTGCTTTTGCTCAATAAGGTTGTAAAATTGGGGCACAGATCGAAAGACGGACTGGAAAAAGCGCAATGCAGGAGCTACAGTAGTTAAATTAAGTAGCGTTTTGCCATAAACTCTTAAAACAGCGTTCCCAATCGCTATAAGAGTTGAAAATATTTCTCGTGGTGGAGTTCACCCTTGATCCAAAATCAGAAAGTATTTCAACAGACTACGCTAGTACAAGACCAGGAAACCTACAAGATCTGCCTGAGCTATACATGCAAGACTGCAGCAACAGGGCAGGGGTGTTGTTATCCCTTGTAGCAGAGGTGGCACGCTTGCAGTATGCACGGCGACAGCTCGTCGGAGGGGGGGTCTTTCTGCTACTTATCCTGCTACAAAATAATTATCGTGCCGGATATCTCTGGGATACCAAATATACATACAAAGATCTGTCCGCGCCACTAAGTGACGGAGCGTCTTAAACCTGTCTAGGGTTGGGTTAGGAGACCGAAGCTCACAAGTAAAAGGGACGGACAATTAGGGAAAGGGGAAACAAGGGGAAGGAAAGGTCAGATGTTGTTGATCGAGCAGCTACGTGCTGCATCCTCGGCTGTATCCGCTCCTAGTGTTGATATGAATCAACGCTCCTATGGCTACCTTGCGCCGGTATGAATGTTTGGGGTAGCCCCTTATCGAATATGTTACGCGCTTCTATTGCATTTTTTTCACCTGTCACACCTTAGATTGCCAACGAAGAAATTCAGGAATTCATGTCTTTACCGATAATGACGACAATAAAACGGGTTGATTAATTTCTCTGTACATTTTATTAGTATATAATTTTCAAAACATTTCAATATTACTAGTTAGAACCGAACAATAAGACAAAAGAAAATGGAACTTCGCTCACACATGATGTAAGAGGTTCCTCGATAAACTCAGGTAAAGGCAGGTAATATTATTTGAAATTCAAAAGAACGCAAGAAAGTTAAGCTAGGTAATTAAGTATATATGAATGTTATATATAAAATCAAAAGTTAGTAAGTATGTTTAGCTATATATAAGGTAAGTATTCAATAAAACGAAGAAAAAAAAAATGCTTAACTAGGTATGAACCCTTAAGTATATATGAATGTATGAATTTAACTTTTATAATTCAATGAAATTATAAAAAAAGAGTGTAGAAATGCCAAAAGAAATATTTATAAAAACTTACAAGAAAGCTGTATGAAATGATTTTATTAAAAGGTATGATTGTATGATTGTATGTATGTATGTTTGTCTTATGGCATTACCTGTGGTTTGATTTTATTAGCTAAAAATTATTTCGGAAAATTAACTTAATCTAAATTAGTATTAATAAACACGCATGTATTACTTAAGAAGGTTAGTAGCACTTAGGTTCGATATTAGTTCCTTTTTTTTTTGGTTGTCTGTTCTAAGTCCATGTCCTGGGGGTATACGGTTTGGGGTTTGATCCGAGCATGTGGTCGGGGACGAACGGTTCTTCTATTGGTGAGGTTTTAATTTCCTGGTACAAGCGGAGATTCGCTCTTTAAGTTGGGATGATGGCTGGATTTTTCTGGCCGATGTTCCACGCTTCCAGGCCAGGTGCTATCGCTACCTTTACAGGCGCTTTTCTCCCAGTTTGGAAGAGGTTCGGCGTGCTCGCTTTCCTTTACCGTTTGGCAGATGTTAAGTGTACTTGCCTTCAGACCGGTATACAGATACTGATTAGCAGGTGCAATCGCTTTGTCACCAGGTTGGGTAAGATGGATTTCCCTGGGGTTTTTCTTCTTCTTTTGCTTTTCGTTTTTCTTAGTTTTCCTTTTTCCCGTGAGCGCTTCGCAAATAGATGGAATTGTGGCAGCGGGGCGGGTGGTGGTTGTTCGGTACACTTCTTGTATTTTTTTTTTTTTCACATGAACACTTTTGTATAAGTGAATCTTATTTATTTTTAAAATGAATTCAATAAGTTTTCCGTTTAATTCTACCGAAAATTAAACCACTTTGGCTAAACTCGCGGATTTAAAGAACAAAAGCGCTCACACTCCACTCACTGCCACTAGGAAGGTACAAAAGAAAAAAAAAAAGCGAGTGCGATAGCACATGGCTTTTTATAGCAGAGACATGCTATGTACATCCTCTGTTAAGTTGGATGTACTTGTACAGTGTCCGGTGTACAGTGTACAGCGGCTTCTTGTGGGGTGGGTGCCATATGTTTATTAACATAGACAACTTGTCAGTTTTATTTGAATTTGGTTTAATAAAAAATAAATAAAAATAAAAAACGGAAAAGAAAAATTTAAGCATAATCACCGAGACAAATTTACTAGTGGAACGCTACAAGACATCATTATGAATACAGGTTATGAATACATATAGGTTTATGGAGACTCACTTCTAGAGCTATACAAGCCCACTTGTAACGTTTGCCCCTCTAACTTAAAAAACCGAACCTCCTATAGCAGACATTCTTAGAAGCGAGGAAGTCAGAATGAACGCTAAGCAGTTTCGCTCCATTTAAATACCCAGGATTGGATGGTACCTCATCTTCGCAGCTTCTGAATCCTAATGGAATTATATTATTTAACCATCTTTAGAGATGAATCCATGATAGATAGCAGAGCATGAATAAATGGCTGCTCTGATGATCTTGGCATTTTCGATTTGTAATACCAAGCAAAGTTGTAGAGATAGATGTAAAGAGGTAGAAATATCTTTATTGAACTGGATAATTAAGCAGGTATCATGCCCATGTGAAAACACGTCATAGGTAATGGAATATGTCCTTAAGGTGTAAAACGATCGAAATGGCTGCATCAAAAGAGAAGTTCTAAAAATGACACGAGAAGCTCCAATCGATAGGAAGAAGATTGGTCTTCTAGAAGATGACACACATATAGGAACAAGGAAACAGCGGTTCATAAACTATACAAGTATCCAAGACTGGTAGAATAAAAGTTAGATTTCAAATTGAGAGGATAAGCCACCTCTGAGTAGAAAAGATTGCAAACACCTTAATGACGTTCTTACGGACCACTACGCTTTTGCAAAGCAGCTTGATGTGTTAGAATTAAGCGGCTCCACGATCTTCGATGCCGAAGGGAAGATGATCCTATTGCGATACACTTCCGACGTGATCTCCCTGCCTCTGCTCGACTCAGGTAGCAGGTATTCGGTGCTGATGTGGTGAGAGCTAACGATAGCTCTGAAGGGCTGACTCGTCTCCACTTACCCATATTTAAATGGAGTTCTCTACCTGGTAGTACATTACAGCAGTGTCTTAGTTTGGGTGCTTCATTAGGATGTGCCCACTCTGACAAAAAAAAAAAATAGGCTACCGTTTACGGACTAAGATTAGTTTCTGAAATGTTCGAACGCTTATTGAGACGTTCTCTCTAAAAGATTCTTTGACAAGAGCGGGTGTTCATTTCTCTCTCTCTACGCTGAAAAACTATCCGGCAGTCCAAAGGAATCCAGCCCACAATTGCTTCTTACACCTTCGGCACGCAGAGCCCTCATTTGCTGGAAGTAATCATTTTACTGAAGCGTCACAATTGTTTAGTGTTACACCGCAAGGAAGTTCTAGAATCAGTTAAGGACCTGAATCCAAACATATGCAACGACAAAGATAAGCTTAGACATGTTCTAGAGAAACATGGCCTCAATGAACGTCTTGAAGATTTGTGGAACACCAATCACCTAGTGATGCAAAGCTCTCAAAGATAAGAATATACCCCGCCACGGAGTCAACTTGATGTCAACTATCTGAGCAATCAATCAGATGTCCATCCAGTCTAATAAGGTTATCCCAGTGACAAATATGACGAATAAGAAGAAATTCCTGTAAGCCCTGGGATCGACGAAGATGGATAACTCCGGCTTAGTACTTCAGAAAAACTCCCACCGACTTTAAGCAGCCTCTTTAAATATGTCACTCCTTTATGCACCCATGTAAGCGTTGCAAACAACATTATGTCTTGTAGACTAATCACCGGCTCGGCAAGGATGAAAGACAAAACTCCACAATTAAGATATCAAGTGGACCCTCCGACTCCAGTCAGGATAAACCATTCAAAAAAAAAAGGAGCAAATCTCTACAATTATCCTTCATCACTCGCAAACTTTATACACAAACACAAGCAAATAAATATATCTTTCACTCTGCAGTTGGCACTTTATTTAAATTACATGCAAAATATTTCTAGTCAAGAGAAAATGCTAAGAAAAAGGATAATCCAACTAAAAGGACACTCGAAACGGGAGATTCCTTCCAAAGCAACTATATTATCCACAACAAAAATAAAACCTAAAAGCAAAAAAAAAAAAAAATCCTTTTCCTTCCTGGCATAAAAACCCCTTCACAAGTAATTTCACTGTTTAGCAAATATCCTTAATAGCACTCAGCTGCAATTCATTTTCATGTCCTTTTCGTTGTTGAACCCTGTTTAAAGTTTCCGTCTGTGTCCAAGACCAGGGACATAGCATTGCATTTGGTATCCAAACAAATTCGACGAATTAAAGTTAATGAAAGGAAATCTCCTTTTTCTCTCTGTGAATTAAAAAGGATCTTTGCTTGATTTTATTTTGTTTATTTTGAGTTGAAAAAAAAACGTCAAAGGATAACACAAAAATCGATACAATATACGAGTACGAGTACGTGTGTGGCGTGCATAAATTGAACATTTGTAATCTACTACGAGGAGTATCCCTCTTTCGTTGTGTCTGGGGATGTGGAGATCCTTAACCGCATGGCGACTATAAATCGTAAACTTTTTTTTTGTTCCTTTGCAATGCACCAGGAGTTAGCTGGAGGACACAATTTTTGCTTGTTCGACGAAGAGGAATCCCTATAAATATATGTAGATGGAGACAAAGCGGGATGTATGTATGTATTTTTTTATTTTTTTTATAAAATTTCAATACGATGTCCTTTTTTTGTGCGATAAATTTGATTTTCTCCTCATATAACCTCTTGTAGCTATGAAAGTATCCATTGTACTCGTTCTCGTATATCCAATATCCATGACATTACTTTCACGTAAATTAAAATCGATTCGGGAATATCCTGTGGCATGATATCCTTTTTTTCTTTAATTTGTTTGCACATAATTGGTATAAACTGGCCAAAGGAATTATGAATTCCTGTTGTGTACCATGCGGGATGCAGTGATTTTTAAATTTCAATTTTTTGTCCACATCAAAAGGATATTTTTTCGTTCGAACAATGCCAGAAGAAAAATTGAAAAGGACATCTACCCACAGCTGTGTAGTTTATGTACGATCTATTTTATTATTGAATTTAAATCAAAATTAAAACGGGATGAGGAGAGTTAACAACAATATTGTTAAAGTAATTTTGAATGTTTATGTGTTTACTTTGACATGTGAGTAAACAAGGTAAACACACACACAATAGCACAGCAAGTGTAGCAAAGCACTTAATTTAATGCTTCTTGAGTTATTTATGAGGCACTTTTGCTGGTCAACATATAAATTTTGTGCTTCAAATAGAAAAAGAATGAAAGAAAAAAAAAATATAACAAATCGCCGCAGGATTTATGGTTACGTAACTGAATTATTGATGTATCTGTGTGTGTGTGTGTGTGGGAGCTTAACAGGTTATTTATGCTGGGATTTTAAAATATACTGAATGGCTGGTTGTGTTTTAGATTCGTTCCATGAAATATTCCACACGCAAACAAAAAATGTGGGTTATTGTCTATTCTTTCGAAGAAGTCGTTTAAGGAGTGGCCAGTCTATGGGAAGTTTGTAAGATGCTTGTTTTTCTGTCCATAAATAATCTATTTAAGCTTTTAAGGCTCAAAACTGACAGCAGAAGTGCTGCAATACCCAGATCTTTGTATGGCGTCAATTATATTTGCAGGACATGGTTTACGTATCAAAAGATTCTCTTTTCATCCGGGCAGGTTGATATTTTTTCTGTGATTTGCCAAAATAGAAATAATTCCCAGAAAAAACCGCAAGCCGCCATTAAAGCCTTCCCATTCACAATACTAAAATCGAAACTCGTACAGAGGTGACAAACTTCAAGTGACGCAAAGAGCAATGGAGAGATAGAATATTCCAACGCCTGAGGTGACTGGGTTAAGAAGAACGGATCGGTCCGAAATATCTTCGAAGAGCGCAGTAGAGAAAGCCCGCCACTCAGCTAGCGCACGCAAGTGGAACTAGACCTCAACCAATTTAGCGTGCGCAGCTGGAGGCAGCTAGCAAAATATCGAGCTGGCTGGAGACGCTTGTTGGTTGAAGCCCAGGTCCATCGCGGTCTGTGGCGCCACCTTAAGTTAAGATAGAATACCAAACGTAACAATTAGCGAGAGAACAAGAGTACCCGACATAACAAAACGTATAACAACATCCAATTGGAGATGGGCTGGGCACGTTGCCCGTATAACAGATAATAGGTGGACCAAACGTATATTAGAATGGAGACCAAGAGAAGACAGTAGAAACAGAGGAAGACCACCCCCCGATGGAGCGATGATATCAGGAGAATAGCAGAAAATTGGATGAACTTAGCCCAAGATCGAACCCAATCGAAACATTTAGAGGAGGCTAATGTCCAACACTGGAAACAGATGGCTAATTGTTGATAATGATGATGATGACAGAGGTGTCCTCAGCTCGAAGCTAGGTCCCGGAGCATAGAGGCATCTATGGCAATGAAAAGGCTGATGAACTGGAAAGAAAAGGACCCAAACTGAACCAAACAATAGTCAGTTATCGGTTTTGATTCCTATAGGAGTTCTTAAACAAGACTTGTGGTTAGACTTCTGAAAACTTGCCGAGGAGTGGTAGAGCGCACTCCCATCATGCCGCATATTAAAGTAAAATTGTGGAAATACTAACGCTGAATAGATCGTACTCACCACTAGTAATCAGCATCATCACAGTCCAGGACCTACTGGCAGCCCATCCTTTAAAAAAAATGCGACTAAGTACCATCAACCACTGCAAAGGCTATGGCGACATAGAAAGACACGTAGGTCTTCCTCTGCACCTTCCTAAGCCTCAGCAGAATTCGGAAAACAACCCTAGGAGCTAACTTCTTTAGCGACCCAGATGAACTGTCAATCAAGCCTCGGAAGGCCATTCATACTGGATTCGGGATATTTTAGAGAGGCGACCAACCCCTTTTTTATGTGGAAACCACAACGAGGAACACAATGGATCCATGAAGATCCGAGTGAGGCGATGCCTTATATCTTCTATACGAAGACTCTCATAGCCAAAGCATTGTGGTCAATTTGTTTCATGTATCCTAGTCAGACAACATCCACATCTCTAATGAAACTAAATTCACTCGAAAAGCGTTTGTTTGAGTATCCTGTGTATCCTAATTATTGGCGTCTAGACTTCGATAGAAGAAGATTTGAACAGAGTGAGCAATACTGTGGCAATCATAATGACGAAGCAAAGCAGGAACCCTAAAATGCAAACGAGAGGAGCTGTGCTTTAGATAAAATACTTGAATTCAGTCCTTAGGGAAAAATGAACAGAAAATGGAACCAATCGAACTGTTTCCGTTTTCCACCTTCGAACCGAGAAAAACCGACTCACAACTCATACCCCCCTTCACTTCATTGTGAAATAACTGTTGCAACAGGATACCGAGGGAAGGTTATGATAAATGTTTCCATGAAACACCGGTCCATCATTCCCAATTTATTGCACTAACGTAAACTAATCCTTTATTTCTTGAAAGCTAAACCAATGTCAACGAACCAACCTGTCAGACATCCTGCAACACAACCTCTTAAATGTGTATTTACTTTCATCCACAAGTGTGAAAAGGATCAATTCTACGAAATTCCAGACCTAATCCTTGCATGTCCGACATTTCAGGACCCACTTGTGGGACAAATAAAAAGTTTAAACATCATTGATGCGCATAGAGTGATTAAATTTGAAAAAGAAAAAAAAACAATTTTACTACCAGGGACCTTTGAGATCATTCATGAAACGAGTCCTTATTAACACATGTGACTAGGATCCTTATGTTGGAATGTTATAAAAGAGTTATCTGTGCGTATGTGCATCCAACATAGTCCCATCACACATCTAGCCAAATGTCAAAAGCACTTCTATTGTGTTTATTTCCATTTATATCCTTTTCGTCCATGCATCAGCAAATTTTTGTCTTTAACTTTGATGACAACCACAGCTCCTTGTCAAGGAAATTACCAAACGGAGAGATGGGCAACGTAGGCCAGTTTTTTAAGTGCAGATTTATGTCTAAGGAACCAGCGAAGGACTCTCGAAGTTTTCGAGTAATTTGAGATTTTATGAAACCTTAAGTGAGTTTATACAGTTGTAAATTCTTTAGTGGACTGCAGTTAAGGGTATGTGGTGGCGTTTTACGATCGATGATGTTTTTCCGACGGGATTTGGGGGTGAAAATATAATTTTTTCAACGAATTTAATGTGATTTCTTGGTTTTAGTGAAATATCCTGAAAGTTAAGTTCCTATAACCAGTCTTATCAGACTTCGAAATCAATGTCAATAGGGATGTTTGATGTGATTAAGGTTTATTACTTCGAAGTTTACGGTTTATTTCATTGTACTTGGTTGTGCAGGGATGTCACATTTTCTCTGTCTTACACCCAATAAGGAAGAATGTCATCCCTTTTTTAATTGCGGCATGTTAGGCAGGGTTCGAGTGATAAGTGCTTCATTTGGGGTAGCTTATGTTACACAGAAGTACAACACAAATAACAACTGTGAGGTTCTTCCTCCTCTGGAGCATAGTTTTTGATGAACCTTTCCTAATAGTAGTACAAGTTGGGTGCAGTTCCATGAAATATTTAGCCGAGGTGTGTTTCTCTCTAGTATCCTCAGACAATGGCCTATATTTTGCATTATGCACCAAGCCAAAGCAATGCTAGCATCATTCCAAACTCGAGCTAAAAAAGGTCCACCAAGACTAAAAGATAGCTTTAGGGGCTAGTAGATAAGGTGAAGATTAGTGCAATAGATCGAACTCGCTGCGGCAGAGGGACAAGAAAGAGACTTCTGTTAAGACAATGCTGGTCATAGCTTTATTTTGCTCCTCATCCTAGGAGAACAAGCTAAGAAATCTGCACGTGAAGTCTAAGATCCTTTAACGGAGGGCCTAGCATCGACTGCTGTAAAAAAGTGCGATGGGATGGGGATGGGCAAAAGGAGATTGAAAAACAACGACATCTCCTACGGCGTTTGCTACCGGCAACAGAAGCACCGGATTGGTCATTGGATGCAGACTTTGGCAAGAAGTGTTGAATGCTAGGCATGTGAATGAGCACCGCATCCTAGTCCGTGTCAAGACTAAATTCGCTTGATATGGACGCATGTCCTTACAGAAGAGAAAGATGATGGCAACAAAAATATCTTCTACGAGCTCTTGGACAAGACATACGGGGAGTGTCCTAGCTATGCTAGCAAGAAAGGGCATCTTTCGTTGTGCTTTCGGCTTATAGGCAGTCTTGAGATGCAGGATTTTCAAGATTGATCACATTGAAATCAATACAAGGCACTCCTCCAGTATAATTAATGTTCACTCGGACCACTTCCTGTAGCCAAGATAAAATGCGCCGCTGTACTGTGAAAGCGCCTTAAGCCTTTTATCAATAACCTGATTAGTTCATATGAGTGTGACTTTAGGAGACGACAGCAACACTGAGATCAAACGTGATTCTTTGGGCTAAGAAGGCAATTGAGCAGCAAAGCGCTCTTTTCGAACGACAAGACTCTGATTCTCCCAGTCCAGGCTTATGAGGCGGAGGTATGAACTTTGTCAAGGGTCGATGAGGTATCTCTTGGATGGTAAGTGGAGGAAACTGAAATAGGCTTTAGGCTGAATAGGCTTTTCAGCAACATTGACTTGGACCTAGACGGCTGGGGCGTGTAGAGCAGTTGTATGATAGTACTCCCGCCAGGAAAATGTTGGAAGGGACGGTGGAGTGGAAGAAAATCAGTACCCAGATGGCCAACGCAGGTGCAAAGGGACCTCAACCAACTTGGCTTATGAAACTGGTGGCAACTGGTTGGGGTATAGGTCCACCCCGGACTGTAACGCCATTAGATAAAAAGAAGAACGCAGTTACATCGATCTGGCTAACGAGGTTAGAATTAATGGCGTGGAGTCACATCGAACCTCTAACATCTTTAGGAGAACATAATCCGTATTCAAACTCAGTGAAGCCAACAGAACACACAAGGACAAGTATGTTACAAGCTGCTATTATCTTCCTTTCACCAAAGAAGTCTCACTTCCTTGAGAAGAAACTGTCAGAGCTGCGACAAGCTCTCCTACATCTAGGAGTAAATGGCGAACCCCCTCAATTCATCCTAGAGAGCCCTCGCATTTGTTGATGCGAGTGAGTGAAAGGGAACAATTTTGATATGCGAAACTGTGGCCAGTGAGCTAGACAGAGCTCATTCGAAACGCTTGTTTGAAGTTCAAGTCCATTTGGACGTTAACAATTCCTGCTGTGCAGCAAGTGCTCTTTACATGGTTTCTAGGAAACATCGCTACTCATCTTCATGATTCGCACTTCTTGTAAGTCAGCTGCTCTTATCGGATTTTATAGAATAAGTGGCCTTCACCCTACACAGGGAAAAGATTTCAATGGAAATCGTCTCGCTGCACCGATAGAGCTTTCTAAGTAAAAGGATTTCCTTTGAAATTGCACTTCTGTGAATGTATCTTAAGATATCGAGTGGATCTCTTCGAAGTAGTTACAGGGAACTTCACTTTGGATAATAAGTTTGGGAGCTATCTTCAAAGTAACAAGTCAATATTTAGCAATATAGTTCCAGATGTACACGGAAGTGTTTTTATTTTTCGCTTCTTTTCTTTGTTTACAATTGGGGGTGGCTCTGACTGGGGATGGTTTTGTATGATAAGCTGATACGGAAGGGAATCATTGTTTAGGGTGCGGCTATACGCATTTTTCACAGAATAGACAATGTTGTTTCATTCCGGTGAGTAGGTGTTTCCTTTTTTGAAATGTCAGCATACCCGACGAGGATATGTTGTGACAGAACCAGCAACACAGATTACCTCGACAAAGAAGTAGGAGGATGTGGTTAGAGAACATCTACTGTTTTAACACTGAATTAAACCGAGAGATTGAAAAATTGAGGATTCTGAAGCTTTAATTCCCAGAAAAGAAGGGCTTCACCAGAAACTTTATAAAATCCAACGTTAAGATAGCTAATACTAAAGAGAAATGAGGGAAATTCGAGCAACAGCTGCATGGAATAGAACGTTGGAACACTGCTTCTTCTTAGACCTTTTCAAAGGATAGCGATGGAACCAAGAATGGCACTGTCTTGGGCAAGGCAAACAGCAAATCATTCTAAGCAAGATAACCACTCATTTTAGATTACCATAAGGGATCGTCACTGATCGAGAAACTGCACGACAAAGACGACCAGCACCAACTTTGGCTTACTTATTTTCCAAGGACAGTTTCAGGTAACAAGCTATTAGTAAAGCTGGAAGAACAGATGCGGGTGGCTGTTGGAAGTTGATAAAGTGGAACGATAAAGAGATGAGGTATTGGCGTACATAGAAAAAGATTCAAGGTGACTAGAAGCCTCGAGTTAATCGAGAATGACCTCCACAGCCAAGTTCCGGGAGTCACGGGAACTAGAAACACTAAGCTTAGCATGTACATTGTTATGCATCTTCGCTGTATCACAAATTCGTCACCTTATCATTTAAGGATCCTTAACACTATACCGATCCTTTCAAACCTGGCTATTAGTACTGCAGACTTTGTATCCCGCGGGTCGACCTTAAGAGCCCTTTTAAGTCAATCATTCCACAACTGAATTTCTAGAACTATCACCGAAAATTCCCAGTCAGGGTGGTACACTGATGAATCAAAAAAAAGGAAAATGGAGCCGGAGCTTCCTAAACAGCCTCAATCACCTAGCTGTTCTGTGATCCAAAGGCATTGATGGGATCGAAATTGCTGACGAGCTCGCCGGACAAGGATCGCACTCTGCATTTATAGCACATTAAAACCACATAAAACCCTTCGATCTAGAACTCAACATAAAGACTTTGACAAGCTTAAATGTTCATCATCACCCGTGACTTCATTCTAACGACCTTCCTTACTGGACCCTACTACTTACCATCTCAACAGCCTAAGAGAGAAGAGCAAGAAACTGTGCAGCACATCTTGTGCGAATGTCCCTCATTAGCTCGAAGCAGCTTAAAAGATTTATTTCCTCAGCAATAGTCAACCATTCATCCCTTAGGTGTAGATCAGTCTAGAAGTATCCACGGTAAAAATGGCCCTAATCCGCTGGATGTACATGGCCATCATTGGGTCTACTATAACATATAAGTGCCTGGTCTAGTGGGCAACTGCAGCAAAATACAAAAATCCATCGACACAACCAGGAGAACTCCGCCAGAAGTCCTCGAAGTCATAATTTCACGCCCCCAACGCCCTCAAGGATTCAACTTCTAGAAAAATGGCCCAGTAAGTCACACTTAGTCTCGCTGGATGGACGAAGATACAAACAAAAAGCAGTGAAGCTTAGATCTTCCTAAAAGAGTTCTCTGATGTGTCTACTTTTTACCAAGCTCAGCTGCAGGACTTTATATCTACAAACGCACTGGAGTTCAATCAGTAGGAACTATCTGAAGTTTCAAACAAGCTTCATCTAGTTACACAGTGCTTAACCTTTAAACGCTGCCATTCTTCATCTCTAAGCTTGGAAACTTTAAATGTAAACTTTGTATTCAAAGACAACAACTCACCTGAACAGGAGAAGCCTGCATCCATTGTTGAAATAGATCCGATGTAACCGATGCTCTTTTCGGTGGTCGCCGACTCTCGATAAAGTCTTGCAGTCTTAACAATGCCTCTGGTGGTGCCCTCTCTGTTAACCATTTCTCGAAAGCTTCTGGTTTCTCTTCAAATAATTTCGCTACCTCATCGACATCCTGTGACGTAACTGGCCTATTTCCATTCACTGGACTATTTATACCACTCCCAGTGCTATCGACTGAAGAGCCTATAAATAGCGGTGACAAGTGTACTCGTGTCGGCGAATTGGCCATCCCTGACGCACTACCCATTCTCTGGTGATGTGCTTGATGTCGCTGACTCGTTACTGATTCCTCCACTTTACGGCCGTCCACACATGCCGCATTATCGTCGTCCCTACTTCTAATACTATTGCTTTGTGATGATGCCGCCGAGGATAAGGGCGATACTGATGATGGATCTTTAATTGTCGGAACTAAAGTCACTGTGTCCGTATCTGGTGAACTATGATGTTTCGCAGTTCCATTATGTATCCCATTGGAGGACTGCCTACGGCCTTCGTCTGCAAGTGGTGTGTTATCCAATTTGCTGTGATTCAAATCGATTTCATGATTTATTCGTCGCACGCTTCCATCATCATCATCATCGTTGGTGATGGTGGTGGTGATTGGGGAAATGTTCCTTATCCTTGTCGTTGTCGACGTCGTTGTTGTTGTTGATGTTGTTGCTGTTGCTGTTGCTACTGCTGTCGACACAGAAGGGTTCTCTGTCATTTTGATTTGCCCACATCATCTAACAACATTCGACGCTGGAGTATTCATTCGTTTTGATGGTCGGTCTGTCTGCCTGTCTAACTGACTTTGCCTGGTAGCAACGACAAAGGTCCTTTGAGCGTGTAATTGAAAACCGACTTTCTTTTTAACGTCGCAGTATCAAATATTTATTAATCCTTTGTAGTTCCATCAAAGGGACCTCCTGGTGAGCTCTCTTGACATATATGATGATAGTTTACCTAGTAAATGGAAGACAGAAGGAAGTTTAATTAGAATCAAAGGACATTGGATATCAATTTCAAATCAATTTCAAAGAAATCAAGGAATCAATCGATTTATTATGCAAATAAAAAAAAATAAAAAATTCTATTGACAATGTGGTAACTATTGGTTAGGAGGCAAAGCAAAGACCGCAAGGCAGGGTACTTTAATAACCTACATGAGTGGCTCACTCTAAAATTGCACTTAATGCCTTGCCAAGTGGGCTAAAGTCAAACAAGAAAAAAAAATAAAAAAAACAGAAGTATCCCTTGTCCAGAAACAAGGGTGAGTTGTCAAGAAAGCAATGGGAACTAGGGTAATAGCTTAATGACAACCTTTGACTTTGGTATCCTGGCAGATGTCAGTTTCTGAAATGAAGGAGTCCTTCGTGACTCTGCTTGATATATCGGAGCCAAGCCCATTCTACTCGACAAAGGCTTCATATAGGCTTATGAAGGCTATATTCAGAGCAGAATTAGGAAAGACCGCCTTCTGAAGATGATGAAATGACTTTAAGATGGAGTCAGCACCTAGAGAAAAAATAGACGATTTCTTCAATCAGTTTAGAGCCGCTCACAAATAAACATCGAGATTTGGCATTGCATCATGCGAGTCCTTAGACTTTCAATGATGGACTACTGCATGGATCGAGTATTTCCCTTCCGTTCTTTAATCGATATCAGTCAATTGTTGCCTACGGGAATCTTAAGATATCTCCAGAGGGGATTAGCCTACAAATGGACTTGAGTTTAGGCTTCGGTGTGTGATCTTAAATGACGGAAGTTATTTTAAAATGCGTCTATAACTTGCTCCAGACATTTCTAAAGAAGTTGCTGCGTGGGTGCCACCTAATTCGGATTTCTACGACTTCTTTTACATGTTTTTCGATCCTTAAAGTCCTTGGTTAACAATAACCTTTCAAACAACATTGTTTACCTCATCCGAAGACTCAGTTGCTTTCTAAGTCCATGGAAACAGCAATAAGCAAGAATTATCTTAGCTCTGATGTCTACGCTGCCTAGTGCCTTGCTTAAGCCTTTTTTGCGTATCAAAGATCGTGGTGTAGTCATCTCTGACCTCGACAATAATCATCATCCTGCATGATTAGGTTAGATAAGAGTGATGACTTCATAGGATGCAGCCACACTAAGACTGATCCGAGTTCATTGTGATATCACATGAAACTGACCCTGCAGAACCAGCCGGAGCTTACTGCGAAGTGTTGGCTCCTAGGTAAGTTCTTCTTCAAGGGGAGAAGGTTGGGCACGTAAAGAGAAGGTGGAGAATCGTTTAGCCCATTTGCGGGGCTGGCAATGGAGCAGTGTCCCATGGTGACACCAATTTAGTTGCTAAGAAGCAGCCTTTTCTATTTGACTATACAATTGGAGCGTTTGGTAACCAGCTTTGGTCAAATCTGTGTAGTAAACCGATAAACTCAGTGCATGGCAAAGGACACAATTAAGCCGGACCAAGGCGATCCTAGCTGACGAGATACTAAAAAGTGAAAGTGTCAAGAAGATGCCGACTAACAGTTGAAGGGCGACCCAGTGCAGCAACGCCGAACCAAAGCAGGTGCGGAGAAAAGAGAAGTCGGCTTTTTAATCAAGAGGAGTAGGTTATATGACATGGGGGAGCTTCATCGTGGCATTGCACACTCAGCGATCCAAAAGGCAAACTCAGCATTGCTTTGGTAAACGAACAAGGAGACCTTGTGATAGCCTGACCATGGTCCAGTGAGGGAACATCAAAAATAAATTTCAGAACGCTCTCGTTGAAGGAAAAGACTTCCTGGGGGAATAGTGAGCTTCAATTAGATGGCACTGGTTGGGATGTAAACAGTAAAGTGGTGGTTTATGGAAACATAGCGCCTGTAGAATTCCTAAGGCATTCCATCACGGAAGTAAGAAAGATATGGTAATGAGCCACATTGAAAGATGTCACATTTGCAGAACTGCCCAAGTTGAGTTGTCGTTTAGCTTAAGCCTTCTGAGGTGTACCATCTAGTTTTGATCTGACTGACTGTCTCCAGAGCGTCAATGGCTGCATGTAAGCAGTGATGACATTTCCGACTGGATAATGGCGATGCTTTGAACATGCAAGCATTGCTATCTAGATTCATAGAGTTCCGCAGCAAAATCAGACTTCTGTCCCAAAGTTAATTTTGACACTATGACGAGCACAACAGAAGGTGAATTACCCTTCACTAAAGACTCGCCGCATAAATCAGTTGGACCCCACCCACCAACATAAGCAAGACCAAAGGATTCAATCCACCTTGTCTGAGCTAAAATGTAGTTTAAGCAACACTCCTGCTACAATAAGTTGTAATGGTATCAACTGGTAATGGTATCAACCCGTTGGTCCAGCTTTCTGCACATTCTCTGACTGTAAGCTATATCCCTCGATTCATACTGCGTACTCCAGACTTCCGCTGAGGAGAGGAATCTGGGTGCTTGATGCAAAAACGACAAGATGCACGACTTTACATTGAAGCCATCCAAATAATATTTTTAGTATAAGCAAATACACAAACCATTGATTTTGGTAATTCCAATAGATGGCGTGTCGTTTCAAAGACAAAACATTAATTAAAATCGATTTCCCCACCAAATGAATCCTTTTTCATCGAACATTGTTACCCAAACCAATCAAATTAGTCACCCGATAAAGTTCCTAAAGTTGTTCCTCACGGCTTTAGTTAAGTCCCACTTTCAAAAGTTTTTTTCTCTCTTCCTTTCCGCTTAGTGACTATCGTAAAATCCTTTTCGGGATTAGAAACGTGCCAACTAACAAAGTTGAAAACGACTTGACGCACACTTTAGCCCGAGCACTCGAATGGTATTCGTTTGCACGATGAAATTTCCCACGAGATGAGTGCATAAGACACTTAAATGCGCTCAATTAACCTTTCCAAGGCGAAACTATAGCAGAGCAGCTTGTTCGTCCTATAAACTTGCATTTTCCACTAAAATTTACCAGAAGTAGGTACTCAATGTCCCGCTGTCATAAACGAGTTTCTGTAAGTCGTTTAGAGTTCTCACAAACAACCGGAAAGAAGATTGCAACCATGTTGTCTCTAAGAAATCAATTAAATTCATTGCAACTGCAGTAAGGAACCAAAGGATGTAGCCATGGTCAATTGATAATTTGTTAAGTTTGCTCCTTTTAATTTTATTTCATGTCCTGCACCTTGCACAGTATCCTGCTGCTGTTCTAACTAATTTTCAATGTGTTTACAACTTCCGGAACGTAAATTCATCCTGCTGTTAGCTAAGTTCGAAACACTCTTGTTTTTTTCGATCCGACCAAGCACACCCAGGGACATACCAACTATTGATACTTCAGCAGCAACGAGCAATACAACTCTTAAGTCTACAGAAAGTGTGGTCGGCTCTTGTGTGGGTGTGAGTGTTTGTAACACGTAGCCATTGTGATTGTAACCACCTGCAACAACGGGGAGCTAATCGATAAATTTTTATTAGGCATGCCTAACAAGGGAACGTTCGTATACACTACATGCACAGGAGGTGGCTTCGTCCTTAATGACTTCGGTGTTGCCATAAAAAAAATATTTATTTCGTCATAAACTCAATGAGGTGTTGAAGCTGCATCAAATATTTTTTTTCCATGTTTAGGGCCTTCTTAGGTTCATGTCCTTACGTCTACAGGCTGTTGTGTAGGAGTCACACATTGTGTGTATTCCATTAATCACTAATCCTGGGTGAGACTAGTTGAATAAATCAGAAGACAATGATACCACCCGGCTACTATCGATAATGGTGTTCTAATTGATGTTAAGGTATCGCTCTAGGGGGGCTTGGGAAGACTGTGTACGAAAGGAGGATAAAGCACACAGCAATTTGGAGATTTTATGTACTTTCTGCACGACTGATTATTGAGTGATACACATACAAGGGTACATCTGGGAGCAAAAGAAGTCAAGCGGACCCACCTCACCTACAAAATCTCAACAGACGAGGTCTATCCATCATCATATGGGGAACTAGATGGTAGAGTAGGGATGTCTGTATGAGATGAATGTTCATCAGTGAAATTTGGAATACGATTATAGGTTGGGACGCCTTACCCTTAGCACATTTAAGAATTTTAATGGCTTCACCACTACCACTCTGAAACGTCTGCCCACAATAACTACTTAGGGGGACTAGAATACTTCCCACATGATGACTCTACACTCATCCCATGATCCTTACTTACATAGACCAGTGATTGGCAGAAGAACGCCCGGATGGGTCAAAATTCGAATGACGATTTGTAGGAAAGTCTTAACCACTACCACGCCTTCCAGTAGAGATTTGGAGCTACATACGAAAAGATAAAAAACGTGTCCTGAAACACTTTGTAAAAGGAAAAAGTGCTTTAATAGAACTGGGTAGTGGTAGGCTAAAAAAAAACCTACAAGACCTTTGTAAGGGCGACACAAAGCACCTACGCTATGAACTAAATTGAATCTCACAGGTCTTGTAGGTTTTAGCCTTAGCTGTGGTTCTATTTAAGCACTTTTTGCTTTTACGAAATATTTCAGGACAAGTACATATGTCACGATGTTCTAGAACTTAAGGTTTTATGAATACCAATTGAGTTAACGACTTTGAATAGGTTTAAGTCAGAGTCCGAAGAGCGAAGGTGCATCATTGAATCCTCTACTGGGCGCTGACTTCCTGCATTGAACAGCTATCCCTGGGCAGGTTTCCTCTTTGTGATGCAATGAACGTCCGAAACTCTTATGTGACTCAATAAGAGAGGTTCAGATGGTATCCACCCAATGAGGACTTTAAGTATGGGTCAAAAGAGAGACTTCAGTTGTTAAATTTTATAAACCGCGCTGAGCAACAAGTCATCGCCAAAAAAAAGGTTAAAGACTGCACAATGTAAGCGGGCCAGACGAGTAATGAACAAGAACAACCAAAGATGAATACAGAACCAGAAAAAGAGAGGCATGTGTATAAAGAAGGGAAAATTCAGCTCAAGGAAATCGGATCGCAACAACATCCATACTTTTATAAGAAAAACCTAGGCGTCTGGCTGTCAGTGGGTTTAAGGTGCAAAATGGTAGAATAAGAGAGCATGAGAGCACGTTAAACAGCCGACAAAGGAGCGCAGAATGAAGAACAAGTATCCATTCCCAGTTTCCCAGTCCGTGAAAATGTAGAGGTAACAGAGAATTGTAGATTTTAATGGAAGCACTCCACAAGAAGGATCATCCTATAGCTTCCAAGAAATACCACGATAGTTTCTTGACAAATGTTCTACAATATCTTGACAAAATTTTGGAAAATAACAAACCATTTAAGTTCGAAATCATGGACTTTGGAAGCTCTAGAAGACGATATTTTATTTCAGGATTCCCAGAAGCTTCTTGCGTTATAGCGAAAAGCATTGCGATGGACCGGAACCTCACAATCATTCTCAATATTCACAAGATTTTAGCAAGCAGATGCCATTTCACTTTTTCGATCTCGTCTGGATGAGGCTTAGGCTTAATGTTAGCATAATGGCGTCTGGCACTAGCTGCTTAGCAACTGAGACAATATACAAATAGATCCAATCGACTTTGATGATCGAGCACAAACTTTGATGTGCTGAGTGACCACAAAACAACTTTCCTTACGACGCAATGCTGTTGAGGAAGACGAGAGCTACCACGGCTTAGGGGAAACACATACACGTCAAGACCATAAAACCAAAACAGTCACACAGGATAGGAACAAGAAAACTCCGTAGTGGAAATGTAGTCAACTCTGGAAAGAATAGCATTCAGAGGCGGCACAAATTGAATTTACTCTAAATAGGTCAAAGAAAGACCGCCACTGTGTGTAACACCAAGCTCCGTTTTCAATTCTGACAATGACACCAGCTCAGACATCAGGCAAATAATTATTCTTACCAATCGTAGTTTTTTTCGAGCAGAGGCGGTATTTGAGAAGTAAAATCAGATCAGGAGGGATTTAGGAGACTTTATGTAAGATCCTTGTCTGAACAGTCAATTGGGAGTGGAGAAAAAGATTTAATAACGTACTATAGCTTTTCTTAATCTTTTGTCCCCTTGGTCCATAAGAGACCTGAAAGATCCGTTGCCCTGTTTTGTAAATTCCAGCCACCCTCCTTATCAAGGTGAGTACGTCCTTATGAGAGATTTTCTGTCTCTCTCAGGGCAGAAGACTTCTTTGTAAATAATACACCGTCTGTTCCAAATGAAGCAGTTTCCTCCTCTTCTGAACAGTCATGATATTGATAGTTGGCCAGTGATCCCACTGAAAGGTTTGTTGCGTTAAAATAACGCACGAAAAGCTTCGGTCCGCTCCATCTCTCTGCTTCTCTATCCCATCACTTTTTCGCCACTCTCTCTTTCCTCTTTTGTCTGTTGTTCTCTTCGTATCCCGGGGACCAAGGCCAGACGGACGGTCTGGAAACTCCGAATCGGACGGACTGTCCGCACCCTTTGCGTCCCACGAAGATGATCGCAAGCTTGGATGCAGTGAACCCACCCTAAAGTTTGTTTAATGACCAAGATACCTTATTAACTCCTTAATTTCTCAAAAGCCCTTCCATTATACTCAAATTCCAAACACCGGTAACGTAGCAGTGGCAATTAATGCACAGGTTGGATATTCCCTCCTGACTCCGCCTAGTTTCGTCCGCCCACGACACTATCCAACAAGTTCTGGTTCAGAAATAGTTGAAACCGACGTTATCATGGCAAGCCCGGTAGCAATCTCGTTTCTCTAACGCATCTAAGCAGCTTTTAACCTGGAAAAGACTAGGACACGTTTTCTGTGTTGTGGCCTTGAGGTTGAGTCTATAGAGGCCAGCACCAGTGTCAGAGTCAATTTTCGAACCATCAATGTACCAATGCTTCTAGGATCCTATCATAGACCACCATTGGACCGGCGGTTACATGCTGTCGATCAAAAATCAATCCGTCGAACACTGTCTTGGACAGGAATTGACAATTAAGGAGTTCATCTACCTAGGGGCAAATATAAACTTCACAAATGGCATTCTGGTGGAGATTCGATGAAGAACAACCTGAGACAAGGACTGCTACTTCAGTTTGTCCAAACAGTTAGGACTCGAAGGTCCAAAATAATGCTCCAGAAAGTTCTGATCTTGCCAGTCTTGGTTTACGGAGCTGAATGCTGGACGTGTATACTTATCGACGACAGCGACGTACTGGACGACAGCGTAGCAGATCTTGGAATCCTTTGAAAGAAATATTCTCCGTCGAATATTGGGTTCTGTCTGCGAAGAGGGCGAATGGAGGAGAAGATGTAACCGCGAACTCTACGAGCTGTACGAAGATGTGGATTTAGTGCAGAAAGTAAAAATTCATCTACTGCACTGACTCGGCCACATCGAGCGAATGGACGAGAACGCTCCACTTGATTTACCAAGAAAAGAAAGATCGAACGCCCAGTTTAAAGATCAGGCAATCGCGGACGTTAAGGTAGGTAGGTAGAGGTGGCGGTTCAGCATGAACCCAAGTAGCACTAGGTGTGCCTTTTTGTTACCACGACTCGTTTGACCTGGTTGATGATGTGTGTTGCTATGTGTGCGACTGTCGGTGCCTAGATCCAGCCTGTGGAGTTGAGAAAGAGGATTAGATCCCTTATTCCTTTACCAAAGATGTCATTTAAGTCGTCGAAGAATGATTGGTTTAGTGCACGCAGTCTGGCTTTTACCAGCGCCGGACATTTGCAGGAGAAATGGGAGAGAGTTTCCTTCTCATTTTCGTTCCCGCAACTGCGGCAGTGGTGATTGTAAGGGATACCTCGTTTGGCCGCATGGACTCCAATTGGCCAATCGCGAACGTTAAAAACCTTGGTTTAGTTAACTGGTGCCCAGAACTGTGAAGGGAAGAAAGCGCCATCAGTTCAAAGTTCGACGAAAGTAAGTAGGAATTTCTATCAGCAGGGGACTGTTCGATCATTTCTTCGAGGAAGATGCAGACCACTGGAATTAAGAATTCAAAAACTCTCCGATTAATAGCTGTCCAGAAGGACACCTGACTTGAAAGAAAGCACGAAATATCAAAGGATGATGAAGAGCAAACAATTTAATCGCCTTTTTGCACGCAACTTTATAAAGAAATTACTCATACGCCACCAGGACCTAGAGGAAATATATTAGATCTTAATCACCGTACCACATCCCCACTGAATTACGTTTCTTTTGTTACCTTCTCTAAGCCTATCCAATTCAATAAGGTGTATCTCCCCGTCTCCAGTCACTAAATGCGAACAATTTATTTTCGCCCCGTTACAAGCAATTAATCCCGACACACAAATTCATTGTACTTTCTCCAAAAATTAATGGAATTACTAAGCACAAATTCAATTTATCTCCTAATTAAGTGAATATCCGTGTGTGCACGCACACACTGTCGATTAATGTCGACAAAAAATCTTTGTGCACAATGCCCCATCCGCATCCGCACCCCTCCACAAGGCTGACCTCTGTCAGCGTGTCAAGTATAAGTATCGTACATAATTCCTCCATCGAATTTCTGTTGTTACCGAGTTTTTTTCTATCCCAACTATCATCGAATCCCGATTCACTTTCTGGCTTAAGGATATGAACACACAATCGAACACATATTGACAACCATTAGGAGGACCAATGAGGATAAAATCAATAAACGTCTCTCTGTTGGGTAATTTGAAGTTTAGGACTTAAGGGATCTCTTCAGGAGGCGCATGGAAGAATATAGTATACACTGCATCGCATCAGTGTCATTACTACGATTATCTGAGGATTACTAATGTTTTAAGGACAAATACTCTGTGACGTAACAGCAATTGCTAACACAAAGTATTTTTTATTCAAAAAAAAAATGTTAAGGAACATCCTTTTAAGGAATTTCCCCGGGAGGAAGAACCACGAAGGCGCACAGCAAAAAAAAAAACAGAAAAAGGCTCAGAAACTTGAAGAACAACTTTCGTAGATTGCTTGACTTTACTTTGAAAGAAAAATTGGGTGATTCACTGACGCGCGTCTGGATCTGGAGACAACCAGAGAGCGTGTGGTGGTAATTTTGAGTTCGTCCTTTTTTTTCTTTTTTTTTGTTTTACGTGCCATGAATATGCAAGTAAATCATGAAGATTTAGGATTCCCATAATGCCTAGCAAATTGGATTGTCTATGTTTGAGTTTATTGGGAATGAATTGATCGTTGATTGAAGTCAAAGTCGTAGTCGAAGTTGTAAGTTGGTTTGAGCTTGAGTCTTCTAGAAATTCCATCTTTTCCCCAATGGAATGTTGTCCTTATTCATTGAACAAGGACAAAGATACCCAGTTGTAGACGTTTTGTTTGGGTAAAATTGACGTCTTAACTTTTATTTGCATTGTTCGTCTACACGTAGCTCAGAGATTCAAATAGAAAAAATGCACGTAACGTGTTTATAATAAGGGCGATGATTTTTCAAAGCAAACAACACATACAAGGTCCCGGTTTGAGTGGAAATTTGTTCTACTCAGGACAACATGAGCATTTTATAAAATCCTGACGAAGAAATTGCCTCCTATAAAAAATTAGACAGTTAAAAGTGTTGAAAGGAATGAAGGCAAAATTGACCTATAGAAACCAATAGTGACCCTCCAATTCCCCAGGGATACAGTAAGAACCTTCGAAGGTCGACAAATTTCTTAGCTTTGAGTGAAGCACACAGCAATGCTTCTCTCACATTTTTTTTTCGGAAACCACGAATCCTTTTTTACATGAAGTTCGATGCTAGTAGTAGTAGTAGTAGTAGTAGTAGCGATTTATTCATTTCAAACTTAAAAGCTAATTAACAAAAAATGAGTTCATATAAAAAAGAAAGGAAATGGAATAACAGTGTTCATTCTTTAACTTAACTAGTTAGTGTTGAATGACACATCAAGGATTTTTAATAAATTCACATCTGATGTGGGGTAATCTATCAGTTTTTACTTAGTTATAATATATAATAAGAAAAAAAAGAAGAGAAAAAACAATTCAGGAAATTCAAGAGGACAAAAAATATAAAAGTAACATTTCGTAGATAATATACACTGTTGGAGCCTACTATAACATTTATAATTAAAACATTTATTGTGCTGGCGATTAAAACAAGAATTTAGATAAATGATTCAATGCAGTCATAATGAATAGTGAATAACCAATCTTTAACTTTTTTAATGAAAGAAGAAAAGCTAAGACTTTCTCTGATATCGAAGGGCAATTTATTAAATAATTTTGGAGCTGTATATGTATAGAAAAGTGCAAAATGCGCTCGGTGTGCAATTGGAACATTAACTATTCTCATATTATTTATACGTAGATTGTACATTTGAGAATTCCTACTTGGAATATTACCGCTTTTTTTAAAAAATTCTCTTAGTACTTTAAATACATATAAATGTCTCATTGGTAGAATTAGCAACTCCTTAAATAAATGCTAACTTTAAGCAAACCGATTTTTATTACAAATAATCCTAATTAAATGCTTCTGAGCTATTAATAATGGTCCAAAGGTGTTAAAATACGAACCACCCCAGCTTGTGATGCCGTATTGCAACTTGGAGTGCGCAAGGCCATAGTAAATAGTAGTTAAGACTTTTTTTGAGCAAAACGGCTATATAAGGTACATTTTACGTGTGACTAACATCATATATGATTTTAGCGTTTGAATATGGTCTTTCCAATTTAAATTGTTATCAATAATAACGCCTAAGTATTTGAATTGCTGTACCGTTTCAATTTTGAAGCAATTTCCGGAACACTGCATGTTAGATATAAAATTGCTGTTGCCACATTTATGAACAGGTAATGAAAATTGCTTACAGTCGTGGGAGTGAAAACAGAGATTATAATCATAAAGACTATTTCCAGATATCTTAAAAGACATCAGTTTAGTTTTCTCACTAATAATTAATTTATGTGAGGTAAACCACGATCTTAAGATTTCAAGATCTTCCTCAATTTTTGTGATACATTCAAATACAGTTTGGAATTCATACGTAAGAGCTATATCGTCTGCAAATACGGTTGAAGTACCATTTAGTTTAAGCTTGAACAGAGAGTTAATGTAAATCAAAAAGAACAATGGGCCAAGTACAGAACCCTGTGGTACACCATTTTTTAAAGGTCTTGGCTCACTAAATATTCCATTTACCTTAACTCTTTGTTTTCTATCCTTTAGATACGATTGAAACCATTTAAAAATGTTACCCCGAAAACCAGCATTATATAGTTTACTAAGCAAAAACTTATGGTCCACCATGTCAAATGCCTTTGTCATGTCAATAAATAGACCCATGGTTGATTTACCGCTGTTTAAACTACCGTAAAGTTGACTACAAACCCTCAAAATGGCATCCTCTATAGACAGTCCAGCTCTAAATCCAACTTGATTATTGCAGAAAAAATTAAACTTATCTAAAAACGACACAATGCGAACTTTAAGTAACTTTTCAAAGATCTTTGAAAAGGTGGAGAGAAGAGATATAGGCCTATAATTCGAAACCATTTTTCTGTTTCCTTTTTTAAAAAGTGGTATGACCTCCGCACTCTTAAGATGTTGAGGAAAACAACCCATTTCAACACTAAGGTTAAAAACGAAACTCAACACATCCACAACATAGAAGGCGATATGTTTCAGTAAAACACTAGAAACACCATCACTTGTACAAGAGTTTTTATTTTGTAGACGAAGAATGACATTGTAAATTTCTCTCGAGGTTATCGCATCGAAAACGAAGCTATTAGATTGAATATCTTCGGGAGAAGAAACTGTGCAATCGCAATTTGTGCAGGGCTCGATAGCTGGTTTTAACTTTTCAGAAACTTCAGTGAAATACTCGTTAAATTTATTTGAAATGATGCATAAATCAGATTCAATGGCTCCATCTACTTCAATATTAACAATTTCAATACGATTCCTAACACTCCCTAAAATGCCATCAACCACTCTCCATTCTTCGCGTATATTCCCACCAGCTCTTGCAAACAATTCAGCGTAGTAGTTATTACGTGTATTTTCTATATTTTTGTGAATGGATTTACACATAGTGCCATAGAGTTTCTTTAGTTTTAAATTATGAGGATGTTTTTTACATTTCATACTTAACTTGTTTTTATTTCTTATCTCGTTAAGGAGATGCTTTTAGCTCACCACGACCAGTGTGGCCTTTCGGATTCCATTGTAAGACTTGATGCGAGGAAGTGCTAGTATTTTGTAGAATAAACCTTCTCAAGGCGTAATAAGACCCTTAAGATGGGAAATTTTGGCAAGTATTTGTGAATTAAGACCTAAGAATTGTTTCAACAATATTTTCAGTGAAGATTTGGTAAGGCTAGATGACTTTCCTCCGCAAAGGGTGTAAAAATAAACTCAGATTGCTTACTTTCGCAACTCATCAATTCTGGTCACAGTATCTGTTTTCTTGTTGAGAATGAGGAGGAGCTGGTACCTTGGAGAGGTTTGATTCCTCGTCAAAGTTCCTCTCACGTTTCAACTCCAATGAAGACCTTGAGAGTTATTCTAGACTATGGTCCTGTTCTCAGTCTCCGTTTTACTAAACTCTTCCTTAAGGGTGTGATTTCCTATTCTGCAATGAAGGGTTCAACTACCCCTAGTCTGGGCAGGCTGTCTGCTGCTTCATTACCCTCAATTCTGACGTGCCCGGATCTCCAGTAACTGTGTTGCTCCTGTCCGGTTCTTTGAGTCTATAAAGTCAAGACTGAATAATTGCTGTGATAGCAGCCGGATACTATTGCTATGTCCCAGTTTCTAAATAAGGAGGAGCAGTTGCTTAGAATGCACCTATCCTGGAGCTACTAAGCTCTGTAGGGGCTCTCTACCTATACTGCAGAAGATCTGAAAAGCACTTCGACTTAAAAGATTTTTTATGCTAGAGTATGTTGTCATCCCGAGCAAGGCCATGATCAAACCCCAATAAAGCTTCGACTGCTTCTAAGACGAAACACATGTTCAACAGACTTTTGGTCTTCCAAACAAAATCGACACATGTCCGTCGGACAGCCCTCCTTGCTGAGAAAATAGTTGAATAGGCAACGTTCATTGTGGAAAGTCCGTAAAACACATCAAGTTTACTAAGCGTCAAAGTCCTCTTGTTGTGTTCCATTTTGAGAACCTCTTTTGATGCTCCAAATGAGTTTAGCTCCATTTTTATGTGGCTGGGATATGGAGCTATAAACGTTGCTAGAGGACTTACTCGGCAATTTCGTTGCCCTTTTTGCCCTGGAACCCAATAGATCGTGTTGGTATTGAGGCAGCTTAAGGCAAGCTTGGACCCAAATTAGTATCAAAAGGCTTGGCTGTCAAAAGGAATAAGAATCAGTTTCTTACAGAGGTTTTGACTCACAGCCTAGTGTCATTGTAGAGTTTGGGCGGGCGTAGGTTTCACAACAACATCACTGGAGCATGAGCTCTCAAAACAGGCTTATGGATTGGAAAACTCGGTGATTTGAGAAGGTTAAAATATTCCACTGCATAAGGTACGGTGTCACCGGTACTTACCATCGAGTCTACTGCCCCTTCGCTCTGCTTTGGGTCAAATAGTATGCTCACATAAGCATCGCGCAGCTGTTTTATGGATGTGGGTAATGTCAAGATACATTTAAACAATAAAATATGCCACTGTTGTCACATCAGCATAGTTCTAAACGGATGGGAAGTTTACCATTCGGCTCTGGAAGGAAATCCTTTCCCCGTCACACTTAGGTCAATGTAGATCCATTGTGATGCCCAAGGGGTTGCAGCCCCTTTACTAGGAACCATAAGCCTAAGTTCTATCAAGCCAGCCCGCAGCACTGATGAATCGGTGTATGTCAAGCACAGATTTGCTGGACAGTTCTTCTAGATCCTGCAAAAGGTGCCTTCCTAGGGTCTTAAATCTTGTGTTGCAGAGTGCCAAACAGTGGCAGAGAAAATGTAGAATGTCCTCATCTACTTCCTCGCCACCGCATCCCCTGCATAGGTCATCTGTGTGTAATGAAAAGTGTTATATCATCTTGTGGTAGTGCCTTCTTTCCAACCTGTTGGACAGCCATTATCACTGCCAGGACCTCCGCTTGGAACACACTACTGTTGTCTGGGAGTCCGACCGATCCAGATAGTCCGAGAGTCTCGGAAAAGAATCCAGCGCCCACGTCTATGTCCATTTTGGATCTATTTGTATAGACGGAGGTTATTGTGTCGTTATTCAGTATCTGATTAGCCTGCCAGTCATCTCTGCTGGGAAGGCAGACTGAGAAAGGTCTATCGAAGTCCAAGTAAGGCAACATGTAGTCTGTGCACACAGTGCTCCCCGCAGAATCTGTGCGTTCCCAGTTTCCAGTTTGGCTTATGCGGAGCGCGCTTTTTGTGCTGCTTCCTGCACAAGTAAATCAAACGGGTGTAGGTTGAGTATTGTCTCAAGTCCCGCTGTGGGGGTGGTTCTTAATGCTCTTGTGGTACTGATGCAGGCTATCCTCTGAATCTTTGTTAATAGTTTAAGGTTAGTGGTTTTGCACACTGCCTGCCACCACACCAGGTTATCGTAGGTTAGTATACGCCTTACTACTGCCCTATGAAGCCCCATGATGGTTTTAGGGCTGGGGCCCCAAGTACTAAAACCTAACCAAAGAAAAAGTCTATAAATTAAAATCAAAACCATGTAAATCGGATCAGTATTTCTAAAGCTATAAGTGCACAAACGTACAATCAGAGAGATGTTGAGTTTTCTAATATGTAAAAATGAAGAGCGCGAGGAACTTTGCTTTGAATCGAGAAGCCTTATGGCCGCCTGAAGTAATCACACCACTGAAAGGACATCCACCTCCACCTACGCCTGTGTGGTAAATATTATTCATAATCTAAATAAACCAAACAAAGGACTTTTCCTGTTCTTTTATACTCTCACTCCCAGCATACCTTTGTTCATTTCAAAACAAATCTTCAAAACAGAATTCAAAAAAAAAAAAAAAAACTTTTCAACTTTCACCAACAAACAAACGAAACAAGTAAATTGCTTCTTTGACTGGCGTTCGTCCTTATTGTTGCAATATTCGTTCGCTAACTTTGAACACAACACGTTCCGTCATCGAATTCAATTGGTGGCTCCTTAGTCCTTACGCGTTCCATGAAACATTTTCACTTGAATTTGTTTCTTATTTATTTTTTCAATTTGCTTAATCGAAAGCTTTTCAGATCTATAAATAAATAAATACGCTTGCCACCCGTTGTCGACACCATCCCATGAGTTACTTCAAACGTTAGAATGACTTCTTTTTTTTTCATCGGTTATTGACAGCCAGCGCATCGAGTCCTTTTTTTGTCTTGTTCTGTCGTAAAATTCATCACATCGGTCCCTGATTCAATTTAAAAATCATTCTCATCCTCATCCCTCTTGTTGTGTGTGTTTGTGTGTGTTGAGTTGTAAATCAAATATTAAATTGAACAAAACAACAACAACAACAATTGACAGGATATAACATTCAAAAATTGATACATCGAAGCAAAATGCGTAAATCCTGGGTAATCAATCAAAAAAAAAATTGATACTTTGACCTGAAATTAATTTATCACACGAAAGAAAGTCCTTTTGTTGAAGAAGGATGCGACTAAGGGGTTTAGAAGTCCCCTTTTACTTTGTTTGCTTACAAGTCGCAATTTTCATGAAATATCTACCACCCCCTTATCCTGGATGATGACGGAGTACTTGTGCCTAATCGGGGAAGGATAAGCTAATACGTTGGATATGTTTATAGCTGTCGGTGTTGACTCTTCGATCACAAAGAGGATACATTTCGGTGGGTTGAGGGTGGAATCATTAATGTCCTTGACAGGACGGGGACTCTGTCTATTAATAACGTTATAAGCGTTTCAGTGTTGCCCGCCAGCAATCAATTTGGTGTGTATCTAAGGCCAGTGTAGCTCTCATCAAGGTGAAATATGAGAACTTCTTCGTCTTTCTTCTTTGTCGTCTCACTTTGTCAAGTCATAAAGCTGCTAAACGCTACGCACATTATGCGTCGTCGTTGTCGTCTTCGGATGGAGTAGAAGTTGGGTATCCTGTGAAAGTTCATGTCACCTTACCATGTACGACATAGATCAACGAACTAAATGGAAATTCTGTTCTGGGAAATAAATTTCCTTTTATTTATTTATTTCATTCCATTTCTACTTCCATTCCATTTTGGGAGCAGCCACCATAGCTACCGCCACAGCCATTGCTGCCAGAGGCTATTGGGGGAAGACCGCTTAAGCGTGGAGGTGGTGTATGTTAATTTTGCGTTCGAGAACTGTGATCCAAATTGTATCTCAAATTGTGTGTCCAAATATTCATTAATTTATAATGAACTTGGGAATCATTTCATGTTTCCGTGAGTTATGGTGGTGGCGCACAGGAAATGATGGCGACGACGACGGCGAAGACTGAGGTGCGTGTTTTCCGTAAATTAATCGTTTTCGGTTGTTGGTACGGCTTAGGGGTGGAGGCTACTATTTTTATTTAATTTTTTTGTTGGGTGAGTTTGTGGATCTAATCGGATCGAATCGAGGGATGTAAATGGAAAAGTCTACAAATGAATATGTGTAAGAGTCAGATGTAGTAATTATACATTTTTTTTTATTATTATAGGCCCCGCAGTATGTACTTAAATATGTAATTTAAGTTGGAGGTTCTTGGGTGAAGGATGTATTTTTAAACATTTTTTTCATAAGTTTTTCGGTCACAAGAAACTGGCTAAACCAGGCATTCCGCAGGGTGACGGAGTTATCTCGCCTCTTCTATGGCTCCTGGTGATTAACAATATCCTTACGGAGTTCGATAACATTGGAATCAAGACAGTCGCATATGCGGATGACGTGGTTATTGACAGGGTTCCCGTCAGTGATTAGTGAAATCACAGAAAGGGGTCTAACTAAGCTAAGCGTTTGGGCAACAAGTTGTGGATTTGGTGTTAAGTTACATAAGGTACGAAGGCAGATGAAAAGGAGTTACCTCTGCTCCACATTTTGCGTAAATCTGAGTAAAACTGAACACCGAATTTCAAGCTTCCACGTCTTAACAATCAAACACTTACTTTATCCTCCAGGGTAAGGTACCTTGGCGTCATCATTGACCCCAAGTTCAGTTGGAAACTAAATATAGAACACAGGGTAAAGAAAGCGGAACCTCGCCTAAGGTGACATGCATAAGTAGAAGGGGACCTCAACCAACTTGAAGTACGTAATTGAAACCGGCTAGCAAAGAATCAGGCTAACTGGAGAGGCTTGTTGGTTGAACCCCAGTTTCACCCCGAACTGTAGCGCCACCTAAGTAAGTAAATAAAGGGAAAGGAAGCATGTGTCGTCCTCTACGCCTTCAGCAAAATCTTCGATAAAAGGTTGGGACTTTAACCTAGAATGGTCCTCTAGATGTATACTGCCGTAGTTCGTTCCATCCTCACCTATGGATCTCTTGTTTGGTGGCCCGCCTTAAGCAAAGCTTACGACATTACGAAACTAAGCAGAGTCCAAAGAATAGCTGGTGTCGACACTACAGGAGCGATACAAGTAATTCCGACAGAAGCTCTCAACGTCCTGCCCCTGGACTTGCACATCAAAAATATCATTTCAGGTAGTGCAATGAGACTCATCAGGTTTCTAGTCCACGAAATCATATGGTCACAGCAGTGCTCTTGATCTGCTCGTAACATTCAAGTCCATTTCCTGGACAAGACGGAATGGAAAAACAACTCACTTTTATCGAAGATACAAGCATCGATCTTTACCGACGGTTTCAAGATGGAAAGTGGCATTAGAGCAGGTGTCTTCTTAGTGGAACAAAACGTATCCAAATCCTGCCGCCTTCGGTACACTCTTCGAGTGTATTCCATGCGGGAATACTAGCGATAAGAGAGGCCTGCAAGATATTTAGTATCAGCTCCACAACCAAAATGATAATGGCGCTCCATCCACACACTGCGTCCTCTAAGTAAGTAGAACAGTGTAAGGAAAATATTATCCAGACAAGCGTCCGTTAAAATATAACTCTCCTCTGGGTTCCTGATCATAGTAACAAAGAGGGAAATAGAACGCAGACGCGCTAACCAGATGTGGGTCAATCTTTGATGGTTCACTCGCAGAGTTAGTCTGCTCCCCGATTGGACTCGTCAAGGGACAAATTCTCCAGCACTTTCTCTAAATTGCCCGCTCTAGGTGAACAGCCTAGAAAACTGTGCCATTTTTAGAGAGATAAGACCCACGTACAATCAAAATGGGAAGAACGACCTTATCAATAGAACTCGCCCCGCCCGCACGCTGCCAAGTTAAGCATACTCTTTAAGACTCATTGCCGTACCTGCAATAATACACGGGAAAAGGACGCCCTATTCCAATTTTTCTGTGACTGCCCGGCACTTTCAATGAATTATCAGAGTTCTCTGCTGGAGACGCTTGTTAGTTGAGGCCCAGGTCCACCCCGGACTGTAGCGCCACCTTAAGTAACAGTGTTCTCTGCTTACCTCCGTTTTCTTAACCCCTAGGCTCTATAAAGGCATCGATTGTCTAACGTCCTCAACAACACACATCACCAACTAGATCACACGAGTCGTGCCAACAAAAAGGCACATCTTGTGCTACTTTAGTTCACGTTTATCCGCCACCTCTACCAACCTACTCCATGGGTGTTGATGGGTGTCATCAATATACACGTCACGTGGGTTGTGATATAAAAAAGACGCACCAGCGCGACTTGAGTTTCTGGCAGGGACAGACAGATCAGGCAGCAACTTCTAACCTATCAACGTACCAGCCTACGCACGTTAAAGTTCGTAGCAATCAACTAGGCCGCACTACGATTTAACCCACTAAGTCTTACCTAAAAAGGCATTCTTCCAGTAAGTCTGTAGCTAATGGTTATCCTTACTGAAACGCGTAACAACTAGGCACAAGACACAGAAAGTCTATTGAGATCGAAAGTAGTTTACGATAAGCCTTGTCCATAACTATTCAAAGACGAATAGATAGGGCTCAACATCATCTAACGTTTCCAATTTAACCCATGTATACCTACTCCCTGTATAGTTTTTTTTAACGACCCCTCTCCATGTGCATCCACTGTACTCTAGTCCAAACAATCAATTCGTTTCAATCAAAGACTTTCCAAATCTGTTAAGTAATTCCCCTCAGCAGTGCAATCAACATGAAACAAAATACCTCCAATCACTGGTCGGCACGGAGGAGCCCTCTGAGTTCTCATTCACATCATCTGGCACGGCGAAAACCCCCCCACTACACCGTGTATCCCGTGTAAGAGATCACGTAACTTCATTTCGATAAATCTAAGAAAATTCCACTTCACGAAATTAAGTTCCTCGTTCCCGCTTGGAATTCACCACCAGCAAAAGGAAGCATCATTGTCTTGGTAGTCTCCCCTAACCTTGAGCGTCGAACAGCTGCTTTGCAATGCAGCTGCCGGTTGAACTTTCCATCAAGCCTTAATGGGAATCCCATTAACCGGTGCACTGCTGTGGATGTGGCAGAGGTTGAAGCGGGTCGGTTGCCTGAACAGATTGTGCAATAATGTGGCGGTATTTAGCGTCTTGAATGGTCTCTAATTGGATGCTGAAGACATGTGCGTGCTTAGGTCCCTAATCTATTCATCACCACCACCATGCACCTCTCGTTTCGTATAATTAACATGAAATTTAAATTTCATGTCTCGGCGGTCGTCGAAGCCAATTAAGTGTTTTTGGAGAGGCCGCACACGAGCCTTTGTGGTCGTCTGTGGTTTCGTCAAGGTAAATATTTGACACTTGTGTCAAATACATTCTTTGAGTGTCATTGTGAGCTCACTTGAGTTGCGATAAAAGCTGTCGTTCTTGTTCATGTATTATGTGAACACACACACAAATTCGATTGACATTTGGAGTTATGGACAGTGGGCGGGAGGCGGTTTGAGGTGTGATGGATGGCCATTGATTGGCGCTTTCGTCGGGCCTATTCTAAGGTAAAGGTTGATTGGCACTTGACATTCAAAAGAAATACAGGTGTGAGAGATTCCTTGGAGATTCCTTAAAGTTTCACTTGCCACATCGTAGCACGTAAGTCGTCCAAAGTTCAGGTGATTGTTCACTGTCGATGATAAGTATCAAGTTTATGCCTTGAGTTGGTAAACTCTTCAGAGTAGCATCGAGAGCCAAACAAAAGGGAAATGTCTACACCTGAGAAAGCACTTTGTATTGAATGGTAATATAGTTTTGTGTCCCTTATCCTATTAAAGGGCATGGTGATGTTTTCTTTTAAATCTTGAAGAAGCAGCGAGAGTTCTCTATCCTCTATCCTCTAGACGTGACGCGGTAAAGGAGGCAAAGGCTTAATTTTTGAATAACGAGTAGAAGTCCTTTCGACCTTAAAATGTTAGTTTCATTGTCCCCGTCTTGGACTAGTTTTGGAACCCCTTCTGTGTTGTTCCTTACAGTTTCGATCATTTTTACGTTGACCGAATTTCAGTTGTCTACATCCCTTTCGCGTTTTTGCCTGATGTCCATTTAGGAACTACTGAAAGTGCCATGAGAGGGTCGTAGCTTACTCCATCTTTTTCAGAACTGGATTCGCTTTAATTCCCTACGTTCTCTTCCAATCACGAGTATGCAGCACTTTTTGTTACATATGTCACTTCCGTCGCCCTTTACAACTTATCAGACGTCTTGCCTGAGGAAAGTCCTCCTTGGATCCTGTTCTCAATATCGTGGGGCCGTCGATAACGTTTCAGCAAAGTTCAGCGTGTCGAGGACTGTGAATCAAACACTGAAAGACAGAAATTCAGCTTTTGACCACGAAAAGATCTATTCTCGAGGACTTTAGGTCGAACGATAAATGTTGCGATGATTTGGTCGAAAGGTCTTGAAAAGAAGAAGTCCCACCATTCTTGTTTGGATCTGTATGATCGACAACCTTCCATCTAGACGTCTATGAAGACCTAAGACTAAGGAGTGTCAATGGCAATCAGATTAACATTGACATTGGAGCTGAGAATTAAGTCTTCTGCGAGCAATGATTACAGGAACCATTCATGATAGCAAGAACACTTTGGCCAATGTTCAGTCGAAGAATCGTATTAAGGAACCTAACTGCGATTATGGCAGTGAAACTCACGCGCAGCGACATGGGGTATCTCACGATGACTTTTATAGGACTTGCAGGGAAGAAGAAGCAAATGAATCCGTTCGGAACCTCCTTTGCGAGTGTCCTGTCCTGGCTTATAGAATAATGAATACTCATGGGAGTAACTATTTCGACTGGCTGGAAGACCAACGTAATATAGACTTGCGGGACCTTATACGATTCTACGACTATAGTTGCTGTGGCTGTCACGTTTATAAAGAAACACACTTACACCAGACTGTTGACCCATTAAGACACCAAGCTTTTATCGCAACTCAAGTGAGCTCACAATGACACTCAAAGAATGTATTTGACACAAGTGCCAAATATTTACCTTGACGAAACCACAGACGACCACAAAGGCTCGTGTACGGCCTCTCCAAGAACACTTAATTGGTTTCGACGACCGCAGAGACATGAAATTTAAATTTCATGTTAATTACACGAAACGAGAGGTGCATGACGGTGGTGGCGCTTGATGAATAGATTTGGGACCTAAGCACGCACATGTCTTCAGCATCCAATTAGAGACCATTCAAGACGCTAAATACCGCCACATTATTGCACAATCTGTTCAGGCAACCGACCCCCTTCAACCTCTGCCACATCCACAACAGTACATAGGTTAATGGATTTCTGTTCTTTCTCAAGAAAGATACTGCAGGTAGCCGTATTGGTGGAGACCCGTTTATACCCACAGACAATTTTGTAAATAGCACGCTTGTATAGGTCGCTGAGGTATTCATTGCAGTACACCCCTAGTGTTTGCCTTCTCAGCCTTAATAGAGCAGGGCAGTTGCACAGAAGGTGGGTTACTGTTCTTCTTAGTCGTCTCTACAGCTTCTGTAGAAATCGTTGGAGCCCTGTGATGGCTCTTACTAAAGTTATTCTAGAATTCCTGTTCCTTCAAATCCAGATTAGGCCAGATTTGCTTCGACGAAAGGCAAGTGTTGGTATTATCCCACCTGCTATTTGCCATCCTTCTGGCTTCTGTATCGAGGCGGACCTTACTGGAACTTTTGATGCCGCTACCCAACTAAAAGGTTGTTTGCTGGCGCCAATATTCATAAAGGCTGAAGCTTATGTCCAGTCTAGCACGATTCCATTGAGGAAACAGCGAGTGTTGGTAGAAAAAAGTATAAGTTCTATCATTTGTGATGCATTGTGTCCTTTTGAGAGACGACGACTTTTGTAGAATAACAGAGCAAGGGTTTGAAGAAGACTTAAATGGATAACACATTCCAACAAACTGTCCATGTTGCTTCTCGACAAATCATAAGCATTAATGTTGTCATCTTGTTCCAAGAAATTCTTTTCCATTCCATTCCCCATCCATTCCTTGGATTCTATCATTTCCTCTGTCTTGACAGTTGCGAGCAAATCTTCTTCAAAGAAGTTCCTCCACCTTGTTACTGTTCTTCTTAAAGAACCCAAACTACACAACTGTCTCTTCCAACGACTATTAGGACAAAAATCTACAAAATTCCACGGAAATCCATTAGATCCCAATTTACTCGTACTTACGAGCGCACTTGTCAAGAGCAAATCCCGTCTTCTCTGGCGTATGAGTAATTTTCCAAAAATATTCCACCGCCCGGCACGTACTCGAACATGCATGCACTCGTTTCGAGTGAAAGAACACTCTACGATGCAAATGACATCTCGTCCGAACAAATTAAATTCACCCACTTTCGGGGCACGAAATGCAAAGGCCATCGAGAGCAATTTACGGCCGCAGAATCGTGCCTCCTTGCCGGTCGTCAAGAGTCGCTCGCAAATAAATCAACACGAGCTGTCGGTCCACACTGTCAGGGTCAGTGCAGTGGAATGCGTAACGACATGAATTTTCAAGGGGAAAAAAGCTGGAGCACCCCTCATCCAGTGATGGTGGTGGAAGGAACGGAGTCAGTGTGTGGGAGAGTGTGGTGAAATAAAATTTGACATTGTCGCCTTGGATCGGGAGCTAAGCAAACACAATGCGGGCGAAGGTGAATGGCCTGCTTATGGAGCTCGTGCAGAATATGGAACGAGATAGACGTCATGTCAGCCTCATTGGCTACGGGGGTGTTTTAAATTTTTTTTATTTTTTTTATTTAATCTGCTGAGGGCAAATATTTGCTGTAAGCGCGCACCTGCATGAGGACTTTTTTTTGGGGAAAACGCGTTTGTTTTGCTTTATAAAGGTGGCATCACATGTTACCGTGTATCGTCGACAAAGACATTAGATACTAAACGTGGAAAATATCCATACATCATGTGAAGGGGGGGTGGGTTTTAATGGAAATCTCCTTCGGGGCTGACATGACAAAGTGATTAGCATACACTACAACCTACACAGATGATCCTAAGTGCAAATACTGATATGACGGTGATTTTATTTTTTTTTCGGTGGATTGGTGGTGATTTTTCAATTCGTGCTTGTAGTCGATGATGTGTGACACTTAGCAGGCTCATGGGAGATAACATCGAAGGGGGGGTTGTCTCTGGTTGACTGAAGATTTTAAGTACAGTTGGCCTTCATTTCGAATTTTCAAAAAATGTATTGTGTTACTCTGCTTCCATTTGTAACTTGTCAAGGTTAGGTGAGATTGCTTGAGCAACTGTTGTACCCTGTGACCCTTATAAGAATCAACACTTCGTAATTTCATAGTCCCCTGGGAATACATTTCTTTGAAGAATGTTTTAATTGATTAACAAGACTCTGATATTCGGTTTCCAAGATAAGCTCCATAAAGATCAAAAGGAGATTGATACAGACTTAGACGGATTGTCTTGGGCGCTGACTTGAAATTTTTTTTACCTTTAACTCCACGCCATTGAGACCTGAGTTAGTAGTTACCCAATCCCATGGACATAATCACGGATAGCAATGCAAGATTCGAGATTTGTTGGTAGCTGCTCTTTTAGCCAAGTAGTAGCTAATAGGCGACTATTGACGCCTATTCTTACCTTCTTCTGATCCTTGGTTGCCTAATACCATGATTTGATATTTCATTAAATCCCGTAGTGGGTGGTTGGAACAGAAAGAGAAAGAGTATTCCGACCGTAGGACTTTTATGAATCCAAGATGGAATCAATGGGCGGCGTCTACTGTTTCAACAAGACCGAACTATGTAATGCTCAAGCCCTTTAGGATTTTCGCGACTAGGTCGGTCTCAATCAGGGACAGCAATTATAATCCAAAAAGTGGGGATTAATGGTAGAAGTCTTCTTGTCATTAACCAAAAATCTGGCCCTCTATTCGCCACATTTTAAACTCCGAGTGCAATTTAGAAGCTTGAAAGTAAAACTAGGCTCGCACTGTAAAGGGCAGACATTACGGCAATCCCTGGAACCATCGAGATACCGAATTCCACTTGTTAGACGCTAAAGACGCTATCAAGAAGGAATCGAATTTCCCTTTTGAAGGGTATCCTGTCCATTTTTTTCAATTTCAATAGCGAACTCAACAACTAAAACTACTTTGGCGAATTGATAGGAAAGCTCATACAAAGAAGGTTCCTCATCGTAGAATCCACACAGTCACCTGACTTTCTCCACATGTTCGTAACATCAACCAAATCGAAAACTAATCGATGCTAGGCACACATCCCGGTCCTTCAATCTCACTGAACACTGTAGACAGACAACGACACCAGCACTGAGATCAAACGAAAAATAACTCTTGCCAATCGCTGCTTCCTTGGCAATTGACTAACAAAGCCTTCTTTCAACTGACAAAAGTGACCTTAATAATCCCTGTCCTGCTCTATGGAGCAGAGGCATAGACTTTATCAAAAATGGATGATTTTTTGGGTGATTTTCTATCCCGTGTACATAGACGGTGAGTGGAAGAGGAGATACAATAACGAAATGTACAGCGACATCGACTTAGCCAGAAGAATGAAGGTCCAACGACTGAGGTAGCTTGGGCATGTAGAACGGATGAAGACCAGGGGTCGAATTACGGCATCAGTGATCGAGTAACTCGTCAAGTAAAAACGAGCATTATTACGTCGGAATGATCGTTTATACGTAATAATGCTCATTTTTACGTGACGAGTTACTCGATCACTGATGCCGTAATTCGACGCCAGTTTTCCGGACCAAAAAAATCTTCGAGGCCACCCTCGAGGGACAGCGCAGTAGAGGAAGACCGCAAATAAGGTGGCTCACACAAGTGAAAGGGGACCTAAACCAACTTATTGTGTGAAACTGAAGGTAGCTAGCTTAAGATCAAACTGGCTGAAAACGCTTGTTGGTTGAGGCCCAAGTCCACCTCGGACCGTAGCGCCACCTTAAGTAAGTCCCTTGCTTAGATCTGTAAAGATTCCAGTCTTCTTTTCAAATTTGTCTAAAGTGACCTGTTTAGAAGCTTTCTGGACTTATGTCTTTATGTTTTCAACTCAGCGCTCCCCCACGGAACTAGCGATCTGCAACTTCGAAGAATCCAGGTCTTGAACAACTTCCATTCCATGACTAACAATCGCGACAACAATAGACGACAAATGTCACAATTTGAAGGCCGCCAACCTTACACAAAAAAAATGAAAAATTGGAGTGGAATTTAAATTGCGCGCTCCTAACGGAACACCCTTTAGAATCACATGAAAGTGGCTGTTACTTTCTTTATAAAAGACACTTCCAAAGAAAATCACTTTCAATGTCCTTGAATGGAGAAGACATGACTTTACTTAGTTCATTCCTCTTTTGTCTGAAAACTGCAAAACCATTAAAAACCATCTAGAACAGATTCAAGTGCCCTTGGCTTCTTTCGTTTTAAAAGACAAAAGTTCCTTGTGCCTACGACCCATTTTCATCTTCACATGTTCATTAGCAATTTTCGATATCCTTCAACTGGTGTGATGCTGACACATATTTGTCCTTTTGTCCTTTTGTTCGCGTAATTCGTAAGAATACTTATACAAAAGTGGCAAACGCCCGATAAGACTTCTTCTTACAGTCAAGTTCAGAACCAAACACTTGTACCACCCCTCCAAATTGATTAGCAAATAGAATTAATGTAGTTCCACTTCGAATAGCATTAAACTATGTTTAGGAAAGCCCTGATGCATCATCTGGTTATGATGATCCCTTTGTGACAAGACAGTCAATAATAGACACATACAGTTGCAATCAGCATTTATGCAACTTCAACTTGTCGACAGGGACCGTTCTAATACAATTATCGTATCGGTAATCCAATTTAAGCCCACACACGATTAATGAAGATTATTGCGAATGTTGAAGTCCACTTGTGATTAGATAACGACCGTACAATGTCGATGCTGTCCGAGTAACCGCAACGTATTGATTTTATAGCCCAACACCAGCACCAGCACTATTAAGACAGCCCCCACCACCCACTTAATTACATAAGACTCGAAGATTGAATGACTTCCAAATCAAACATAATAAGTTTTGGTAAATATTTATGATTGCACAGTACTCAGTATGAATTGTCAGCCCCAGGGGGAGTTCAGAGGCATTTGTTGAGAGCGACACAGGACGAAGACCATCAGAAGGACACATTGTCCCACTTGGTGGTGGTTTGTTACCCTAATAGCAGAAGGGGACGGGCGGCCGAACGACGAATTAGGAAGTACAACTTAAGCTTTTGTGTTTTATTTACTTTTTTGCTTTTTTATGGACGCAACGGTACTACATAGATCTACAAGTTTGATAAAAAGAAAAATCATAATAATAAAAGGATTTTGAAAATTTGATTATGGACATTTAAGGATAATGACTTCCCACTGAAATTACTCGAAACTGATGATTGACGGTTTAAGGATAATGACACAAGTTGAATGGTTGGTTTGGAGGTGTATACTCGGCGGGGTATACAAAGAGCTAAGCAAATCTTTTGTTAGATGAAGGGAGGGGTGGCCCATGGACCCATAAACTTCTCATTGTTTGTTCTTGAAAGAGATATCGAACTTGAGATTAAATTCGATTTAAGACGGTGACGGGGTCTGGTCATTTATCACAGCGGCCATTGTCATTAAAGTCAATCGGAGGAGGTATTTAAAAGTGCTAGCAGCAATGTTTTCATATTCATAGGGGTGCTTCAGTTTGTGGGGAAATTGGGTTTCCACCAACAAGCCCCTTCTTCTCTAGTTCGGCCGATCCTTAGCTTACTTTACTGCCTAAAAGAAACGCGATCGACATCGCCAATCACAGATGGACAGAGATTATACCTGCCTCAGCACCAAGCAGATTTGGCTGAAGCTGGACCTCAAATGCTCTCACTCCCTCATCAGATAGAAAAGACTGTATCATAATTGGACACTGCACCATCGGCAAACACGCCAATAGGCTGGGTCTCCTCTACAATTACTTTTGTAGACGCTGCATGGACGAGGAAGAAAGGGAGACAATTCTTCACCTTTTTTGTACATTTCTGGCCCCTTAACTCATAGAAAAACATAGTTAGGAGCCAGTTTCTTTCACAACCCAAACGAACTGGCTGACATAAACATTGGCAGCCTCCAACTTCATCTTTATAGCAAGCTCCGGCTGGTTCTGCGGATAGTATTTCTGTTTGAAGTACAGATCTATGCAGGACTTTATCTGGTCTAAGTGAGGTTGCAACTTACAGCCTGCCACTCCGATCTAACCTAACCTAGCTAACTGCCTCCAGTTACGCACTCCAAGTTGGTCGACGTCCCCTTTTACTTGTGATAAAAGGCGAGCTCTTCCTCTACCGCATGGTGTCCCTTATTTCTTGAACCATTACGAAATTTATTTTCTGTCTCGAGGCGCTGTATAGCTCATGTGGTTTGTCGTTGAATCTCCCCCTCCAAACAAACCCGTCAACACAACCGGGACGGAAAATCATACAAGGAATTTTACGATCAAAAACGTCTTCCATTGCCTTCCACTGTTGTTCGGGACAGGACCTCACTAGTCAACTGCCTTCTCAGCTCAAAGAAATAGCGATTGACAAGAGTTATTTTGGTCATTGTCAGAGCCAATCTAGGAAAGTCTCTTACTGTGAGACAAGAAAATACACTGAAAGTGGCTCGGGGTTTGGAAGCACCATACAAGCCATAGAGGGAGTGTGCAACATAGTGTGTAAATCAGTCGAGGAATAAAGATGACAAGAAAGGAGAACGCAGTACTGTACCATCGTAGCCAGTTAACTGAAGTTGCATAGAAAGAGCGTTAAGCAACCTGAAGATTACGAATTAACTACTGAGAAAAATAGCCAGACGAAGTGCGACTTAAGTTGTCCCTTAAGCTGAGCATCCACGATTACTCATGAATGGCATTCCCGGCATTAGCGGGTGTAATAAATGCCGAAGGCCGCATTTACGCGTGAAGGAATTCAAACAGACGTGAAGGGCTCTCGGCATTGTCCATGAGTCAGATGAACTCACCGCACAGAATGCTGCTGCGCCCAATTACAGGACGAAGCTTTACAGGCTATGCAAGCAGAATGGCAACAGAAGTGGAAAAATACAACCAAAGGAAGGTGAATACATACACTGATCTACAATGTCGAGGAGTCGATAAGCAAAAGACACGGTGAGGTAACCTATTGCCCGACACAATTTCTGGCATGGCATGGATGCTTCTTCTGCAAATACAAGCACGTGGAAGACCCACACTGGCCAGACTGTGAAGGAAAAACCTAGAACACAAAACATGTTCTGATGGAATGCCAAAGATATACAATGACCAGAAACTTCATGCAGATTGATTGATAGATTAGTGGCCAAGGGAGACAAGCATGATGGAGCAATAGCTTCTAAAAGAGCAATCAGCGAGAAATTTAGAAATCTTCGAACCTTGGCACCTGACCAAACAAAGTGAAGGAACATCAAACCTACTTCTGTGAAGGAATGCCTAGTAGCAGTACGCAAAAGCATGGAGCAAGGCATAACTCGTAGCACGGACTACAAGTGAGAGTATTGCTACTCCTTCCTGAGTACCCAGGCCAAACAGCATCTCAGTTCAAGCTAAGGAAAGTATTTTCAAAATCAGTGATTAGCAGATGTGTTTTGTGATAGTAAAGCTTGAAGATCATTCCTTTTATCCACTTCCTCCGGAATCGTTCATTTTTCAAATTAAGTCCAGTCTCCATTTATATATAGTTCCACTAAGGTAAACATAGAAGTTTCTATCCAAAGCTACGGTCTTGGAAAGGATCAATCCAAGGGACATCCATCCATTTACCGAATCGCGAATTATTTACGATTTATACGTGTCAATTAGTTGGTACGCCAAACCGAGTAAATTCAGAAATAAACGAGAAAGTTGGTCTGGCAACGCCGCCGTTACAAAATCAGCGGAATTCTTGATTCGTTAAAACCTCAAATGAACAAGTCTTTCCAGTTCCATAAACTAAGTTGCAACCAATTTACACACACTTGTTGAAGTAATTCAGAATTTTACAAAGTCTTGTGGGAACTTACACCCACCCGCCAGCGCTGAAATATTCAGAAACCTACCCTCGCCGCCGCCGGAACTTGTACAAATCTATATGAAGCTCCATCATTAGATGAAAACCGAAATAACTATCCAAACTTGAGAATGTTAAAACTACAACTTTTCAGGATTTAAACAAATCCACGACGAGAAATAGCATCGCAACGTTTCTCAACAAAAAAATAAATGCACACCCGACTTTAGCTGTCACAACCATGCCATTAGGGAAGCCTAATATATTCCTTGAAACACACACAGTTATAAGTACATCCGCCCATGAAGAGAGGAATTTTTTTTTCCTCATAACACGCGACAAAGTAAACTTCCCGAGATAGGAAAACTTTTCATCGTCCTCTGCATTAGCCATTCCGAAGGACTAAACGAAAACGCAAAAGAAGTGACAATAAGAGAAAATTGTGGTGCACATAAAATACCGTCAGATTTGTGCGGACAAGTTTTGTCAGAAAGTTTAGGTTTTCATTAGACTGAAAGAGAAAAAAGGGCTGTAAAGGGGTTGAAAAAAGGTGAGACTGTGGGCCACCGAAAGGGATGGTAGATAATATAGTCTTCCGGCAAATTTCAGATTTAATTTGAAAAGTTTTTTTTCTCTCTCTCTCTCTCTCTCTCTTTAGTTTTTCCTTTTATTTTCTCCATTCATAGGGTGGGTTATGGTAGCTAGAACCGAGTTGAATGTTCCGAAAATGTAATCATTTCTTGGGTTGTTTATTGCGATTAATTCCATTTTGGGGCAAAGGATATTATTTTGTGGTTTTATCTATGGCAAGGACCTAATTGAGAATGACATTTAAAGCGATCTGGTTAATTCCTTGGTAACAAGTTAAACCGTTGAGGGGGTATTGCTTCTGTTCTAAAAGTTGAATGGTTCAAGGTGAGTTTAACCTTTTTGGTGATATAAATTGAATGAAAAGGACTATGGTTTAGATTGGTGGTAACATTAAGCAGAAGGATCATTGTCCTCTAACCTTAGGGCAGGTGAAGTGGTTTAATAATGTTGAACATGCCTCATTATCAATACGCAACACTTGACATTCCAGTTGTCAACTTCTTGTTGCGCATTTAGCTACCTCTGCTTTCACTTTTACTTTTGAATTGCAAATATTCCTTAGGGTTGATCCACTTTCACACTTCTTTTGCTGGAGGAGTATTGAAAGAGCTTAACACTCACAATGCCGCTGGTCTAGATGACATTTGGCGAGAAGGTCTTCCTTGGTCCAAAAAAATGGATTTGTCCAGTGTCAGAAGCTCTCTCTGAATCGGTAGAGTATCCGGGTTGTCTTACAGATGATACTGTCAATGGATACTACTTTCAGAGAAGAATTGGCTGAAAGCTGAGCACAACCAGAATTGAATCAAACAATACACCGGGGAATCCATAACCATTCACATGATCTGGAGTTTGACTGATCTGGCCACTTACAAGGAGATCATCTGCTCTGCCATATAGTGTGAAGCCCTTCGTCAACAACCTAATTGGCCCCTTTCAGTGCGGTTTTAGGCCATGGAAGTAAACAATCGCGGGGGTGAAAACGCATCGTCACTTCAAGCCAGTGGCTCCTAGCTAAACTCATGTGGCCCACTAATCGTGTCACCAGAGCTTTCTTTTCAAAGACCGCCGACGGAAAACCGATTAGAAAACAGATTCTCCTGAGCTTTCTTCTTAGGAAGTTGGAGACTAAGCAAAGAAGGACCCAAGTCACATCAAGCATCGACATAAAACTGTCTTCTGATGGAAGAAAAACAAGTCTTGGATAGAAGCACCTTTTTAAATGTTGACGACCCTAGCAAAAGCATGAAGGACAACGATTTATCGATCTGCACGTAGTGAATATTCGTAGCCTGAACAGACCTAACGAACTAACAGAGATCTTCGAAAGCTACAAAGCGGATACAACCGCTACTCAGGACATTGGGATAGACCAAGTGTCTATCTTGCAACATCTATTAGGGTGACTGCTACCACGAGTAGAGACTTCGGTTGTTTAGATGCAGTTCCGCTGTCAGAGATAGGTATACTTAGACAAAAAGACTTGGGCTTCCACATAAGTGATGATGATGTGCATCGGGGCTCGATTTCGAAACACCTTCACAGAGAAGAAGGATGATGTCACCAATGATTGTGTCTACGAGCTCTCCTCGAGAAAACCTATGAGCAATATTCCAGACATGATGTTAGGATTGTCCAAGATCGGAAAGAAGGACATCTTTGACAGAACCATCCGAAGAAATAGCCCACAAGACACGACCTCCGGAAACAAATCCAGGCTCATCTTTGCCGCGGGGCAAACTGTAAGGCAACTTGGAAGTCACCTGATCAAACTACCACCAACTAAATTGGTCACCTCCCGTGTATTGGATGTTCGAGTTGCAAAGAGTGCCTTGGATCATTACCATGTTGCAGCAAACATACAGTTGCACATATCCAACAATGTCGAGAAGTTTAACGTTGAAGGGCTGCAATTGCAAGATCGAGTTTCCCTGGAGCTCTCGAGATGTCCCACAGCAGCAACAATATGGACAGAAGATCAATGACAGCATTGCCAGCAAGGCATGCTTCGTTTCACTCGTCCACTTGCAAGAAATGGTCAAACGTAGACAAAATGGCTGCCTATGAAGCGGCACTACAATAAAAAAAAAAGAAGAGACGAAAAGCACGTAGGTAGCTACTCAGACAAAAGAAAAAGGAGCAGGAGGAACGTGAAATCGAGTTTACCACAAGAAACAGATCTGGAATTTCGATAAAGGGACGAAAAGGGCAACCCAAGGCTTCGCTACTCAAACTGGAGCCAGCAAAGAACTTTTTCCGTTAAACAGCGAAGGAAGTCAAAACCCCTCTATCATACAGTCTGATAGTCTCAACCTGTAGAACAGCCAATCACTACAATCAACGGAACGAAGTTCAGGCAGCTATTGCCACGCTTAAATCATTCAAGGCTGCACGACATGACTTGGTAGGGGATTTGAGCCTAACCACCATCTGCGCATTCCATACGAAAGGAGACTGCCTACACCAATCAGAGAGACATGGCGTAATGGTGTAATGCTGTGGTGCTGTGGTGCCTGCAACCAAACGTCGAGGAACTGGTGGGGGATTCCTCTCTACGAGGTATGATTCTAACTCGAAGAGGAAAAGGGAAAGCCTGCGCAAACAGCTGACAAGTGGTTTGAAACGGACTTTACCAGTGCGGTTTTAGGCCTGATTCGACGATTGACCAAATCTTTATTTTATGCCAAATCCTAGAGAAGATCCAAGGGCTTCAATACTCTCCTTCTACTTATCGATTTCAAGGCTACACATCATAGTATCTAGAGAAGGCTAAAACGCATTGAGCAACTTCGAAAATGCAGACCTTATAAGCAACAACACTGTATCCGGCTTCGATCGCGACTAGGCTAGGATGATTCTTAGGAAGCCTCTTCTTCGCTTTTGAGCATACTGCCGTGGTCCGAGTCCGTGTAGATTAAATGCCTTTTCGTCAGCTTAGCTTTCTTATGATGAGCGAAGACCGCTGTTGTGAGTCTTTTAAAGTTTCTGACTTGTCTGTAGCTGACCACTAGACTGGCTACAAGAACAAGATGTCGATTGGAGCTGACAACCTATGCCACACAATGTGGGCAGGACCTAAACACGACCATCACTGTGTTTTATACGAAAAACAAAACTTGTGTTTACAACTAACTATCTTGTCAACACTATCCTGGAACTAATTGTCGTTGTCCTAGGTCCTCAACCATAATGTATGGAATTCCATTCAAAACTCCACTTCACTAAAGCTACTCTCGCATTTCAATTCCGAACCCGTAATGACAACAATAGAAATACCATTTCCCATCCCCATAGGTTGTCCGTTAACCGTGACAAGACACAATCAACATGACGACAAAAACGACAGCATAGCTTAGCACACACTGGTTCTGAACCAATCCATTATCCTTGTAGAAAATTCCGTAAAGGAACATCACATGCCATCGAATGTCAATTGTCCCACAACACAGCCGCACACAACAAAGCAAAGTAGGACGACGACATCATCTCACATAATAAGGTTTTGTTTTGTTAACTTCCATCATCACCACCATCAGTGTCGCCTCCTCCTTTGTGCCTACTTAACCGAACCAACACTACAACAAGAGAACGACGACACGGTGTGTTGACGACATCGACGATGTCACAACCTTCCGGCAGGCATCCCAACAACGTTCCAGACAGTTAAGGTGCTACATAAAGCTGTCTTGTGTCCCACACACTCCTATACGAAACTAATACTGAAATGACAGCCAAAGGGAGGTATAAAACTGTAGAGGAATCACCAGAGATTGTCTATGAATTTCAATTATGATCATTGCTCCATGGAAGCGTAAAATTGTTGGCGAGAACCTAATAAACATTTTGCTGGTCTTATCCGTACTCCTGTGTGTCCGGCTCGGACTATGTTCTAGTGTTTGATGGCGTATTTTATTTTTGACATCCTGTGGCGGCTTTAAATTGTGAAAATGGAAAAAAAAAAATCGATTGGCAGTGGTCCTCTTCACACACAATACATGATTGTCGATTGTCTGGCACAAGGACTCTCATCGAGACAAGGGAACATATCGTGTAAACGTGCTTTAATTGCACACTTAATTATTCAGAAGCAACAGTATACCATAACTGTGTACTAAATAATCCCCAAAGATAGATATTCGAATGTGAGGTGTCGAAGGGATGCCGGCTACAATGCAAAGGATTATCATTTTCTTCTCTCATCCACTTAGCACGACATTAAGTGGAATATGAATGTAACGTGAGTGCGTGCTATTGATGTCAATTGTTCCTCTTTACAGTTATGTTCGCAATTCATTTTGAATGTACAAACGAGTACAACTACATATGTATGTATACATGGTGTTCGAGTTCCGTTCGAAACGAAGGACACGTGCTTTCAAACAACAATTCATATTACATTAGTAGGTAAAGAGTGTCTTGATTCTTTTTGTGGGACAAAGATGACATCATTGCGAGGGGCGTGCAACAGCAACATACCCCTTTGGATCTTTTGTAGTGAAATTCACAGTCAATCTCATTAAAAGAGATTTAAAAGGGGAACCAACCAACTTGCTTGAGGGTCTAGTTTGACTTTCAAACGCCATAGACGTTGAGAGGGGTAGGAGATGTAACCTATACCGAGATTTGTGCTTTGTGTTGTCTTTGGTAAAGACGTGCCGAATTTCAACCCTCGATGACTCTATGGAGTTATTCAGCAGAACAGCAGACATGGGATCCAAGTCAAATCTGACTGATGACTGACAGGCCCATCAGTTTTGTGCAAATGCCAAGAGGATTGGCCAAAAACCAAGTCAAGTTTGTCCATTGAAAGGGCTTCCTACACTCCAGTATGCGAGGGTGCTTTCAATGACATCAATTTAGAAGCAACTATCGATGCTTTTACAAGATAGAGCGCTCACTACATTGTTCAAATGCAAGATTACAGAAAGCCACCACAGCTCTGTACTGCTGCTAAGAAGCAATAGGAACCACGAATTATCCGATAGCCTTAGATAAACCAATTCATCGAAACCATCTTGGTCGAGTACAAATATCAGCTAGTGTGTGTATCATTGGAGCCCTCAGAACCAACCCAACAGCAGGTCTGGATATAGTGTTCCATCTCATATCCTTAGACATCTACAGCAAATCAAGTAGCAGCCATGGCAGCCATTCGCAACAGTTCGCCTTCGTGCTGGACACCCAACTATTCTCAACGATCTACAATAGAATTCCCACCGCAAATTACCGACTACATAATATATCCTTTCAAAATTTCCCCTGCACTTGACTGGAAGGGTGACTTTGAGCTACAATGAAGGGGGTCCATCTGCTTCTACACAGATGGCTCCAAAACAGAATCGAAAATGGGTGGATGTGAACGTACGCATCTTCCTTCGTTTGCCTGACCACTGCAGCGTCTTCCAAACCAAGGAGGCCCCATCGTGGCTGACGTATAATGCGCTATCTTCACGGGATATCACCGCGATTAAATCCCTGGACTCTGTCACTTTCAACTCAAAAACTACTCCAAATTACCACTTGCCTCTTAACGAGATGACTGAACCATTAAGAATGCACCTTATTTGGATGACGAAACATAGAGACATTCCAAGCAACTGCATGGTTGACGAACTCGCCAGACAGAGTACATCTATTTCGATGAAGCCCTTTTGCAGGTTGCTACTCAAAATGAACACAATCAACATCACCAACGGATGACTCCACCTGCCCCATCACCTGCCTCTTACTGTCTAATCAGATAGAAAAGGCTGCTTACTAGTCCACAACACCATTCGCAGGCACGCCCATAGGCCAGGCCTCCTCTATAATAATTTTTGCAGAACCTGTATGGACGAGGTGGAAGAAGAGACGATTCTCCACCTTCTCTGTACGTGTGCAGCCCTCTCCTCTCAGCTCACAGAAAAGCCTCCTTTTTTTTCTATAATTCACTGGCGCTAATGGGGTTATGAATACCCTTATGAAGCTATTCACACAGCGCTAGTGTTGGTGTAGTGATTTTGGAACTCAGGCGAAGCTTAAGAGCTAGCTTCTTCCATAGTCTTAATGAACAGGCACAAGCATAAGTAGCCTCCAGTGCATGGTGTCTGCCACTCTAACCTAGCCTTACCTACGATTACAGAAGCAGATTAGGGCATCTATCAGAAGATTCGTAAACAAGATCACACCGCAAAGCTGGGTAGGAAGCTAAGCTAGAAACCAAACGTCAAAAAAACAGTGAAGAGGCTACAATGGAACAAGAAAGCCATTCGAAAAAATGACAAATGCAACCTTCTACCGAGACAAACTAGGAAAAGTTCAAAAGTCAGCTTGTATGGGAATATGCGAAGCAATCATCCTGCTTTACCGGTTCGTTCTCCATATTTTCGACAAACGAATAGCAGCTAGTGCAGCCATTAGACTAAAAGTCATCACTTAACGGTCTGATACCCAAACTGGTCACTCCACGATTTTAGACAGGCAAGTCAGACATCACAGATAACATCCTATACCTGCTTAACTTCGATAGCTAATTTCACCAGAAATGTGGAATCTAGATGCACACCTTACTGCATACAAGCTACTACGTGGTGGACTACCAAGAAGATTTGGCATTTGTTTGATGTGGTAAACATGGCCTTTTGGTTCGAAAGTCATGAAAAAGCTTCTGCGTTAGAAGTTGGCAATAAAACTGTATTGCCCTTCCATTTGTGTAAAAAATGTAACACGCACAAAATGACTAGTTGCGAGAAGCTACCCCGGACTATCGCGTCAAATATTTGTTTTTGAATGTGAACCGCTCTAAAAGCTTGATCTTGCTTAGTAATCGACACATTAGCGGAACAATAAGTGTCATCCCTGGACACACAAAAAGTCTAGGCCTCTTTTCAAAAAAAGTCTGTTTGAGCAAAGTATATTCCACCTCCAATCCACATGTCCTGCCTTATTCCACAAAGAGAAGCTCCATTTGGGAACATCCATTTTCAACATCATTTGCGATCTGGCACATATGTACAAATATCCATTGTTCCCATGTGGTCCATTCTGGTTGCCACTTCAACATGTAACCTTGAATCTGAAAAACATTCCAAACAGAGTCAACACTAAAAATTCTGGTGTTGGAGGGAGAAAAGCAGAAAAAGTCTAAGAAGCCGTTTACCAAATGTTCTAAGACTATGCGCATGATAGACGCTGTTTGCGTATGTTCGATGCTTTTGTTCAACGTTGTCGTTGTCGAAACGTTTCGCTTTCTAGGTTAGACAAGGTTTTTGTGGAATTTTCAGCAATCGTCCTTTTCAGAAGAAGTAAGCTTAAGATGGAGTTACCTACAAAGAGCACTCTTAATGCGTTAATGCCGTACGAAGAAGGTCTGAGATTGCAAAATGCCTAGACACCGTTCGAATTAAAGCATCGAGAGCCTCCATGCCATGACAAAAGACTCTGACGCTGAACATAGTGACAAGGTGTATAACATGCTAGGTATTGTCCACCTCTACTCATGGAGATCATAGGCAACCTCAAAAAAAGTGTTGGACTGACACGGCTTTTTGTTATATCGGGTGTACATTTCTGTGTGCCACAATGGATCACACAAAAGCAATTAAAGGGTGACTTTCAATAGAGATGTACGTGGCGATGACTTGTTAAAGTAGTTCATTTGAAAAAAGCAGCAGATCTGACTTAGAGGGCATTTGTAGCACGTTGGGGCACTCTACAGTGCATATACTACAATAGAGCCTCAAGTTTCATTGGACCACGACAGGAGCTTGACTACTTTCTTCTTGATCCGCTTCAAGATAGATTGAATGGAAACACGTGACTTTCCGATACCTACACGAGGTTATACACCAAAAGTGCCGGAGAAACATCGAGCAGCAAATACGTCTAATCCCTTCTCGCGATGAAATGTTTAACAGCAGTCTCGAGTGGACAAAAAGACTAGAAATGGTTTTGAGGGGTAAGAATCCCACACTTCTACTCAATACAAGCCCATGCAGCGTCTATGTAAGATTAACATGAAAAAAAAGTCCCACATTGCACAAGAAAGGATAAAAAATGTCTCAGACTTAACTTCACGTGCCATAATGAGACATATACCACCACACAACCAACGTGCTTGGGTTGATCCTAACCAAAAACAATAGGTTCTTATACACGTGCATCCTTTGATCATCCAAGCATATCACCTATTGTACTCCTGTCCTGGACAGGCAAACCAACAACGTTTCTTTGACTTCCTACGCAGTTCAAAACTTCGGAGAAAACAGATAACAAAAGTTCAAAACGTACCTTAACTGTCACTCCAGCTTTCTATTGAAAATCAGTTCGAAAAAAAAAACTTTTGTTTTGAACATCAATGAAGGACTCCTACGCCAAAGCAACAATTTATTCCAAAAAAAAACACAAACCATTTACCCATAAAACTCTTCTTCCAAATGCAAGGACGAACAAACTCCCTAACCTCCACACTGTGCCATGTCTTCATCAGCATTCCTTTCGCATTATCCTTCGAATGTTATCTGGCCTAAATACCAATTGAAATCTTTCTGCTCTCTGCTGCTTCGCCGCCATCCTGCTACTTATTCGATTCAATCGGCTTCACTTAAGACTGTCTCCCTTCTGCTGTTGGGTTACATACGCTTCTACAACTACCCCAGCCATTAGGGCAGGTGGATGAGTGTGTGACATCCTGGATGTTGTAGCAACTGCCGCCGCCGCCCGTCTCTCTTACTGTCGTCGTCGCCGCTGCCATTAGTCTCGAATTAATTTTGCAATTTTCTTTCTTTTTCTCTCCTTGTTTGTGTGCTTGTGTGCGTGTGTCCTTAAACCCAAGCGTAGGTGAAGGGATTCTTGAAGGAGAACTTCCATAAATGGAGAAGACACCTACGCCCTGCGAGTGGGTGTGGGCCGGTTCACTGATGCGTCGGGAAGTTGAGATTGTTCTCCCTCCAAGGATACGATGACACTTTGTCAATAATGATTTTTTTCTTTTTTTCTTTGTTTCTGTGTTCGTCTCGTCCTCGTCCTCGCAGCTTGGTGGCATATCACCAGCCACTCACTTGGAGTAAATATTAACGAATGGATAAACAAATCGATTCGGGGTAATTCCATTAAGAAGATGCCTTTCATTTAGGCGACACGTTCCCACGATGCGTCTTGGAATGTCGAATGATTTAAGGCCGTCAGTTGATCGATGGTATCCTTTTTTGTTTTTTACCGCAAGGAGATGAAGACATGAAAATGACGATATTGTGCGGTTCGATTGTTCCTCTTTCCTGCTTCGGTGTTACCAGGATGGATTAATATTTTTATTTGCATTGTAGAGACTATGTATGTGCTTTAAGCCGTGTGGGTGGTAACCCAGGAGATACAACCACGAGCATATCCTTGAAGTAAGCTGTGTGAGTTGAATAGAAATGATGAATATCGATAAATAAACCATGACACAGGAGGAAATGACTTTTCACTTAAGATAACATGGTGATAGAGCAGTTTTCTTGGAATTTACTTCGCATCTTGGGTCGAGGGAGGGCGTGGGGAAGCCATGGGGTATGAGCGATGATGAGCAAATTGTTAAATTAACGATTCCTTTGGTGGTGATGAAAGACGAACGACTAAACCTCAATTTGGTGAAAGTGCCTAAGTTGCCATGAGACATTTGTCATTTAAGGAACTTAAGGCAGGATATCTTGGATTACATTTGCGAAGATTCGTCGATAAGATTTGAGGAAGCAAACGCACAGATGTCGAAACGGTCGGAGTTACCCCTAAACTCTATAGAAACTCTGAGATTGAGTGGGATGGGAGGTCTTCCTCCTTTGCCTTCAGAATGGTTTCGCGAAAGACTCCCAGGATCACTTTGAAGCTGGGCACTCGTTTCGGACTTCAAACCTACCTATGGCAGGTTGCTGATAAGATAAATAATTGCTGATCCTCCTCGACGGGTTGCCGCCTTACTAAGGAGGGAAGTCTAGTAGTCTGATCGGCAGTTCAAACCTAACCCACTTTAAGTTAAGGTGTCCTACCCAAAGTCGGTTAGCTTCCTTCTCAAGACGGTTTAAGGGCAAATTCAACGAAGCCAAGGCTGAACAGCTACTCTGAGGGCTGTACACGGCTTTCATAACTTCACTGGAAGAGGTGGTAGTTTTCTCTAAGGCTGACACCTTCCCACCCTCCATCGAGTCTAAATCAGCTCAATGAAAGCAACTTTGTGGAACTGCTCGGAGGTGCTTTGATTGGTTAGTCGCCCCTGGGCACTGTTCCGAGCAGATCAGACTTACAGCCTTAAATTCCTGGGATTCCCTTAAAGAAAAGACTCAATAGGGCTCCTTACACTATCACAAAGGCTGGACGTAGCTTCTACATCATAAAAAAAACTCTCCACCAAAAGCGAAGCCACCTCTTTCCTTCAAGGATGCCGTGGAAAGGCTTTCTAGTCTCAAACTTCCTGGAAATCCTTCTTACTAACAACCATCGATATTAGGCCATGGGATGGTGCCTTAATAAAAGCGGTCGGAGAGGCTGAATTTCCTTAAGATCGAATTCTGACATCTCCCTGCTAAGTTATGAAAGGATTCTCACTGTAGTGACCGCCCACAACGAAGGTCAATTCGTCTCTGAATGTAGGATCACGAGGAAACAGAAGAGGAATCATAATCATAACTCTTTCAATCGCTCAAAAAAGAAACTCTGGCAACAGGAGTTCCTCCGAAAAGTCCTCAACCCTTAACAGTTTCACAACCGTTGACATCAGTTAAACCAAAAATTAGCTAGGGATTAACCTACCTCGAAGTAACCACCAACTTACCCTTGTAGAAATTCGACGAAGACTTACCCGTTTGGTAAAATAAATGGGTCAACACTTCTAACAAAACATTGGTCCTGCCAGTTCGGCTATAGGGTACCGAGTGCTAGACCATAAGCAGAAAAGCAAAGCAGATATTGAACACTTTAAATAGAAAAGTTCTTCATCGAATATTTGGTCCAAGGAGGGCCAACGGAGGACAAGATTCATCGAAGAACTCTATGAACTGTATCAAGATGCGAATGTGGACAACTACGCTAACTCGTTTACATCCAATAGGATCTTCGAATCACAAGATGACGATCAAGACCGAACCCCTGTTTCAAGAACCATTCTATCGCGGATGCTTGAACGTTTCGTCTGGAGAACTAGAAACAACATGTCTAGGATAGAAGAGTATGGAAGACTGAAATGCTGCAGCAGAGATCCTCCACGGTTTGAGAACCTGTTAAGTAAAAGAAGGGGTTAGGTAGGTTAGGTTAGGTTGTAGCTCAGGGCAAAGAAGTCCTTTCCCCGCCACACACTGTACACAATGAGCAATGTAGATCCATTGTGGTACCCTTGGGGTTGCAACTCCAACTCCAACTGCGCTCCCTGCAGCGAATTTTCAGAAAAGACTTGCAACCCCACTCGCCATGGTCAATATAGGGTTCCTACTGTTGATAGCTGGGTTCGTTGTTTCTTAGAATATATAATTCATCCTTCAATAGTTATCATAAATGTAAAAACTTCTTTTGGTCACCCTGTACCAACTGTAAATAGTATTCTCTTGTTTGCGACTAGACTGCCATTTGTGGAATTTAGGAGGAAACAAGTTAGGTTAAGATAGGTTATAGGGGTGGCTACACTTAAGTACAGCCTCACTTGGAACTCAAAGGATCCATCGCGTTCCCCGGTGTGGGTTGGGGTACCAAAAATAAATCGAACACGGATTGTTCACGGATTGGCCTCCCTGAACCAACCCGTTCTGAAGAAATTGTAGGATGGTTCTCGGTGGCTTGTTGCTTATTTGGTGGCTCTTCCGGGTTGTCTTTCTGTTTCTACTAAGGCTTGGGCATTCACATAGGAGGTGGAATGTGTGCTCCTCGGCTTTTACATTGCTACATCCACTGCACTGTTGTACTCTCACACATTCTCTTTAGGTGGGCCAGCGATAGGTGAAGGTGACTTATGTTGAGTGCGATGATTTCCTTTGTTTTTCTTTACTTTAGTTCTGTCCAGAGCACTTGAGATACGGCATGTGGTTAGTGAAATCTATCTCTCGTTGGCGAGTTTTTTGGAGTTTGTAGGATGAGTCATCAGCCATTGTCAGATCCATCGCAGAGCTCATCCGCCTTTTCATTCCAATGGATGCCCTTATATCCCGGGACCCAAATGAGTGTGACGTTATTATTAGCGCTGAGTACCTTGAGCTCGTCGTGGCAGCGTTTAACAGTTTTGGATCTGATGGCTTTGATGGCTGCTTGACTATCTATGTAGATGTCGCTGTAACTTCTTGGGAGTGTCTGTTGTGATAGTTCTCACGACGTGTTCCGCCTAGTACACGCTACTGTGGTTTGGAAGCCTTATCAAACTTGCGATGTTTGGTTCTGGTGCGTAGATCCCAGAGCCTACCCCCACATCCACTTTGGACCCATTCGTGAAAATGGATGGGTTAATGACCTCTCCTTCTGTCCATCTGTTTTTGGAGGGAAATTTGGTGTTACATAGTCAGTTCTGGTTTCAATGTCCCCTTACTTGGTGATTGCTTGGTGACCTATCAGACCCTTTATCCAAAGGTTGAATTGTTGTAGGCGAAGCGCACTTTATGCGGACACTTCCTTTGTGACTTCCTTTGTCAAAAGATTGCCAGGTATTAGCCCCAGCATGATCTCAAAGGCTGCAGTTGGTGTTGTTCTGATTGCACTTGTGGTTCCTACGCAAGTCAGTCACTGAAGATGCTTTCTCATGTCATGCATGCAGTTTAAATAAAAAACACAGCTTTACAGGGCGTTCCTAAAACACATCTTAATATTTTTATAAAACATAATTTAAACTGCAATGAAAAAGTTCGTAACTTGGAAAAAGTTTTCTCGTTAAAATAACTTTTGACATGTCTGAGAGAGTCTTTTTTTTCTAATAAAAGTTATTCAGTTCCTTAGCAATACATATACATATGTATTAAGAGAGCATCATTTATATTTAATGGGAAAAGACTTTTTGTATAATAAAATCATAAAACTTTTCAAGTGTCAGTACGGAAAAGGGTTTAATGTCGTTGCTAGTGTAGCAGGACCATAAAAATCTTCGAAGAAAAAAAAAAACAATGTGTATGTATTGTAAAAGGAAACAATGTCCAAGGCAAAGAAAGGATAAGCCTATCGTTCTAAGATTTATTACAAAGGATTAAATTTAATGAGATGTATCGTTGAAATATTCTTAGTTCATCTAGACAGGAGAAAGGTTGTTTTTAATCTGCAAGTTAACACTTCCAGATGTCCTTGTTTGTCCTGGGGGAAAACGACCGTGGACTACTTGGGGTTACATTTTGTTCTAAAGGGTGACAACATTTTTGCTGAGAACACTGACCTCTAGTGTCATCAACTTTTCCACATACATGCTGGGAAAAAGTGAAATGTCCCGTCTTTTCTGCTGAGTGACAGAGCAAGAATAACGCTAATGGATGAGAGGAACCTTTTAGTTCGCCTCATTCCTGGAAAGTCAAGTACATAAGAGACCCATTCGTCAATGGGAACCCTTGCCGAGAATGTAGAAATTCCTAAAAATGTTTCCGGTCCTGGGAAGTATTCTGCTGAGCCCTGTCCAGCAATCTCACCGGAGATTTCATTTCTCGTGATCCAAGTATGACCCGGGACACAGCCAAGAGTCAAAGAATTTAATCCTCCGACCGCATTCAGTCTGGCTTACTCTACCGACATATGTAGGTACTCCGACCCTTCCACCTAGTCCTTACAAAATAGGCCATGTTCGTATAAGTGTCAACTTGGAAGACGGTTTCGTGTTCCCTTAATGAATAGTGAAGCCTGGCGTCGCTCGTCTTCTACGAAAAATGTCAGCCATCCGCGAAGACGTGACTTGAGTTCATTTCAAATCACTAGGTCAGCTGATTGCGTAGGTTTTCTCTTTTCCTCTCTACGAAAGATATGCTGTCTGATGAAATGACCCCAGAACGTAGGTTGCGGTGCAATGTTAAAGTCGACTTTCGTAAAATTCAGGACTGGCTTCAGCCAGAATCTATAGTTGAGGAACAGTCACATATTTGAGTGAAAACCCTTCCATCAAACAACCGACATATACATATGCGAAGAAAGGTCTAACCATCGCCATATAAATCCAAACCACCTTTTGTGATGAGGAGCCCCACGACTTTGCCAAACCACCCGTACACTCAATGTGTTTCGACCAAAGAAGTTTCCTATCCAGGAGCATATTTGACTTCATTGTCAGACGGTTCATGGACATAGTTCAAGAATGAATGAGTTGACGCTATCGCCTTCCAAACTTTCCAGGGTCTTCCAGGCTTCCAGCTTCAGGCATTTCAGATATCTGCTGGTTAGTGGATAACCAAGCTGCTATCAAAACTATTGATTCAGCTTTCATCACATTTGCCAAACTTCTAGAACAATGCCGAACCGAACTTGAGTAACTGAGTGGTCAGTTCTGGATCACTCTTCTGTGAGTCCCAGGTCAGAGAAACATATCTGGAAGCTCACGTGTTGACGAATTGATCAGGCAGGACTCAGCTCTTAACAGCTTACTTGCGGAAAGTCACTTCCTATCGCTGACCAACCTTAAGAGGAGTATCGTTGGCCAATTGGAGACCAGACAGTGAAGCTTGGTATCCCCTACAACACACACCGTGCGTCGCAGCTGTGGCAGTGAAAACGAAGAAACTCTCGTTCACTTCCTTTGCATATGCCCGGCTCTAGCTAGAGCTAGACAAATTTAAGCAAATCATTCCTCGACAACCTTGAAGAGATCTCGAGTGAGAAACTTCCGCTTTTCCTTAACTCTGCCAGATGGATCTGATCCCACTTTCTCTCACCAACACACACACAAACAACAGGTCACATCAGATGTGCAATCGAAACGACACCTCAACGCTATATGGACATCTTTATGAGCATCCACCTCTGCCTACTTAGTTACCTACGTTCCAGGGCATGGCGACAGTAAAGGGAAAAAAATTGTTGGCCAGACAGCCAAAGAGGTTCTTTGAAGACTTGCATGACAACGAAATATTTCTGCGGAATTCCAATAGCAGCATCCCACTTGTACTTATCCTACTGGGATAACACCCAGGAGTTCAAGAAGGCTAAGGGAGCACACCAGGTCTTCACTTAATTCAAGGATGGAACTACGGACCATGACTGTCTGGCTCTGTTTTTAACCACGTGGCAGCTCCTTTGTAAGGACGACGTATTTGGGAAGGTTGTTCATAACCCTAAGCATTGCGGTTTCTCTTCAGAATCATATTGTGTTGATTCCTGATATTTCCTAGATGAGTTGGGACAGAACACAACTCAACCCAATTCCATTAGAATGTGTAGTAAGGTCTCTTCACTTTCAAGACAGAGTCTACATTTTGAATCGGTCAGGAGGAGCGGTGTCTGCTTAGGATTCCAATTAGGACTCTAAGGTTGTTCCTATCGATGTACAAAATAAAATTAGATTTGACTATCATTGTCCTGGTGTCTTAAGCCAGGCTTCTCTGGATTCTTCAAAGACCCTTTGCTTGTCTTGCGAAGAGTAATTCGCTTAACCCTCAGAATGGTTTGGGTCCAATGAATGTGTTTAAAACGCCATCAGTGAATCGGCTTTTTTATTGGCCGTAAATCCACTATGGACAGAAATCCAGTGAAGGATGACCGTGTTGTACCCAACTAGGTCCGGGATCACACTGTTGGATTCTTGAACTAGCTTGAAGTTGATGATGGTTAGTCAAGCGGTTTTATGACAGTTCACTGTTTAAGAAGATAAAAATGGTTTTCCCCCAAGGTGTGGGAGGCTTGGTTCAGTCGTACACACTGGAGGCATTCTGAAGATCGAGTCATGTTCCAGTGTTTCAAGCAGGTATAGGTGACCTTCTCTTCAAGACTTTGAGTCAAAATTGCTCGAGTAAAAGAGTCAATGAATGTCTAGTTTAGTTTCCATTCGTATGAAGTTTTGAAACAGTGGTCAATCCAAGATGACATTGAGGGCAGCGAAGGCATCCTATCATGCAGGTTTCGGCTAGGCGTTTGTTTTTGTGCACCAGACCAGGCTTTCGTATGAAATCATCGGTCTAACGAACAGTGTTTAGCTAAAGAGTATCATCTTGGGTTGTACTCCCCAGTTTTTCCGGCAGATCCAGGCGTCAGGTTCATAGTGATATGGTAGCTCTGCTGATTCCTTCGATCTATGGGTTCCAGGACAGTCCAGAATGATTTCCAGATATTTGGCTTCTCGAGAGAATGGGATAGTTTCGCCGAATAGTGAAGGGCGAATTAGAAGATTGAGCTTTCTTTTCCTTGAAAAAGGAACAATAGCTGTCTTTTTAGAATTCACCGAGAGGCCTTCAATAATGCTTATTGTTTTACTTTCGAAACAGTGATTTCTAATATTTCTCTGACAACATAGCCTTCATAGCCTCTATACCTTCGGATTTCAAATCTCCCACATGGAATATTCTCAACTTCATCATGATGGTCGAACATCTCTTAGCAAAGTCAGTTCCTTTTGAAAAGAAAAAGAGGAGCTTCGGTATCTTCTGGCAAAATCCAATCCAGTACCCACCCTGAAAAGGATAACCTTATTGAAGCAGTACTTAACCAGCATTTGATCCAAGGGACCCTCTCTTACGAAATCAGATCTTTCATGTGTGACACCCAGATGAAGAGGAAACCTTCTTACTTCCTGTCTACACTGTTTGACGGCACTGCCCCGCGAATGGCTCACACTAAACTCTCTCACCCTTGTATGCCCTATTTGCGGCTTCCACCTACGTACACAAATGGCGTATATCCCCATCATAGAGTAGACGACGGAATATAAAACTATAACTGTGTCAAATGGGTTTCTTCCTTTTTCATGGGAAAAATAAAAAATAAAAAATAAAATTGTTTCCTTAAACAGTGTGTTCCACCATGTGTCCGTGTCCGTGTCCCTGTTCGTGTCCTTCAAGTTTATCTGACGCTAAACGACGACGGGTGGTTCTTGTATTTTGTTTGCTGGTTGAGTTTTAGCTTTTCGTTGTCGTCGTCGTTGTTGTTGTTGTTGTTGTTGTCGTTGTTGTCATTGTCGTCTTAGTTCGTCGTCCGACCCTCCTGGTATAACTGGGGTGCCATTTTATTATTTTTTTCCCTACATTTTCCGGTATCAGGATACTAAACTAATTTGCTGTGGTGTGTTGGTTTTATTGTGTTGGAGTCTATTTTTAGAATGTGTATGGTGATTCGAGTCCTTTATTATTTTTTTTTTTCATTGCTGGATGATGGCAATATTTGTATACACACTTATGCAAGGATCATCGTAGGTGAAGGCACATTTTTCTGTTTTTTTTAAGGATTTTCGGCGAAAAGGAAATTTTGTTTTTTTTTTTGCAACTACGGCGAATGAATTACATAATCCTCCGGATGATGATGATGATTAATTCAGAAGGTGATATAATAGAGGCGTAGGATAAGAGGCATGAAATATTGAAATTTGATTGCGGTGTCGGACCCTTTTTTGACTCGAGACTCGAGAGAAACTTAAAATTCCACACACATTCCTAGGAGAATGGGTATTAACGTGTTTATTGCAAATGTATGGCAAATTTTCTTTAGGGATAAAGTGTATGTAGTTAGGTGACATCTTCTTCTTCATTTTTTTTTCATCTTGGGATCCCTTTTGTCCTAGATGGGATTTTAATCTCAATATTGGGATTGGTTACTGAAAATCGATTTAGGTTAAGTGGTTCGGAAACTCTTTGAAAAAAAAAGGATGTTGGAGCCATTTGAAATAGTAACGTCCAATGGGCCAACGTAATTGTGATCAAAAACGATGGTGGACTTATGAACAAAGTCATGACCCCAATTCAAGTGCTGGAGTCTTTTTTTTTTTGGGTGACACTATCTAGAGGGTGTTCCATTTATTGTGTTTGGAAACAGGTTACGTCCACTTCACCGTATTCTGACATCCTTGAGCATTTAAATTCACTTTTCTTGAATAAAAGCTTTTTGGTGCCACAGTCCTGGATAGAAATGATTCTCAACCAATTATCCTCTCCAGTCTGTTTTATTCTTTGCGCGCTAGTTGTTATGGTTTCAAGTGGTACCTACCACTTAGGAGAGCAAATATTGCTGGCCTCGTCTATTCTAGGAACCATTGAGATTTGTTATGCTATTCTTCCAGAGTATAACCCTTGACTCTTTCTTTCCCTCGTCTCTGCAGGTTCGAAATCGTTGCCTACTATGCCCCAACCTCTGGTCGTATCTGCTTAAGTGTACAAATACAGATACAAACGAACAGATTTATTGTCGACTCCAAACGGCGGATTGAGAGGCCTTTTCATGGCAAATTATATTCTTGCAGGTTTGTCATGCCTGCGAAGAGGCGTCGCCGCTAGCCTGCAGGCAACGACGCAGTGTATTTCAGGTTCTGCGCTATCTGGAAAAAATATCCAGCAGAACGGAAAGGCAAAACAACACCCTGGCCTTAGCTAAGATCACGATAGAACTGGCTGTCCAAACTCCAAGTCTAAACAATAAAAATCGCAAGAAAATTTCCCAAAGTTGTCCTAAGTTGACTACCACCCAAGGACACTTTAGTGAAGTACTGAAGGAGGAGCAATCTAGACAGCAGTATAGCACCCAAACAGTGGAAGAAGGTAGTGGCTTAACTTGTCACTGACTTCCTCCAAATCATGGCCGAAAATTGGGGGCCTCCCCCGACCTAGCGCAACAATGAGGCATAGGGTGATCTGATTTTGTCAATCAGAAGACTGGCTGAAGTATGGTCAGGCGCACAACTTGAGGTCGTTTCGAGGGACCAGATCCCAAGTCGACCAAGAACGCGTTTCTAGATCTCAGTTGAACTCTCAGATTTCTCAGGATCCTCAAACTCAGTAATCCCTTACTTCCGACTCGTAACTGAAGGGCACAAAATTGGAAGGGGGTTCCAGATGTGCTTGCATCATCATTAACAAAGAATTTCTGGCACCTCTGGCAGCATCGGACGGGGTTATCAGCTACGACTTTGGAGCTATAACCCTTAAAGTATATAAAAAAGATGAGGGAGATCTACAAGCAAATGATCCGAACACTGTGGGACCTAATTCGGCTTCCACTCTCCCTGAACTTATATCTCTAGTAACAGATGGCTCTTCGTTGTCAATTACTGAGATGATAGCGCCAAATACACTTCGAAAACTGACACAGGCCAAGGTACACTTCAGAAGCTTCGACCAGCAATGGTTTAGGACTTGAAACTAAAATGGATCGTGATTGTGCTGGATCATGTAGATCACTGAAGAAGCAAGGAAGTGTACAATAGATTCTGTCTCTTCCTTATCCCCTATAGCTTCTGCAAAAATCGTTGCATAAAATATCCAAACGCAGAGAATGTCTACCTTGTTGTAATAGTCCGGCGTTGTAAGACCTTCCTGCTCTATGGCGCAGAGGCATGGACTTTATCATTAATTGATAAGGTTGCTCTTGGCTGCTTTGAGAGGAAAATTCTTCGGATAATTTTCGGTCCCGTCTGCATAGAGGATGAGTGGCGAAGGAAATACAACGACATCGACTTAGCCGGAAGAGTGAAGGTCCAACGACTGAGATCATGAAAATAGGGTGGGCACCAATGCTCCGGTCCGAAAAATCATCGAATCCACCCCCAAGGGACAGCGCAGTTGAGGAAGACCGCGACTCAGGTGGCGTACGCAAGTGGAAGGGAACCTCAACCAATTTAGCGTGCGAAACAAGAGGCTGGAGAAGATTGTTGGTCCAGATCCACCCTAGACTGTAACGCTTTCTTTAATTAGCTTATGTTGAAGTGGCTGCCAGCTGTCGCCAGCACACTTAGACCAATGAGAGGTCAATTGTGAATCTGAAGAGATCACCTTACCTACTCGTTAAGCCAGTTGGAGCTTCTGATTGAAGCAAAGGAGGAGGACATCTGTATTAATACGATCCCCTAAGTCGTTAAAGTAGAATTCTCCTCTATTGAGCCCTCTTTTGCTCGTGAAAGCTGGGCAGCTACAAAGAAGGTAGGGAATAGTTTCCGCCTCTTCTTCCACAAAAATTGTTTGAAAGTACGCATGCTTGCCTATTAGACAGTGTCCCGTGATGACACCTAGAAGTAAGTTACCAATATTAATTCACATATTTGCTAAATGTCATTTTCAACAGTAAATATTTGAATTAAAAATGTCCACCCCTCTCACAATTGAGGGTATGTTCACCAAATCATTTTCATAAAACATTTTCAGAATCAATTTATCAATACGCACATCTACATGTGTAACATCATATATTAATTGATTACAGAACTGTCACGGTCAAGTGCTTAATGGAAGCAACAATTAGTATTGTTGTTTAAATTAATAAGTTCACTGAATGCTTTACAACTTCAAGTGATGACACACTATTGGAGACATAAAAACAAAAAATTGAACTATAAACCTTGATAAATGGATGCTAACGACATACGAGTGTGTTGTCATTGAATGTCATTATGACTTTTGATAACTAAAATTGAATTCTTTTAGGGTGCAAGCACATTATTAGAAAGTTCATCTCGGTTTTTCTGTACGTTATGACAGACATTGTGTTCACAATGTTATATAATGCGGTTCTTTAAGACCACATTTCACCTGACGACCCAGTTTCTTTTTCGGTCTATTTCAGCGACATCACGATGAGCCTAACTTTTATCCAAGCCATCTAACCTGACTTAACCTAGTAGACGAACTTCTCGGTGGACTGAAACGTTATGGTACAAATCGTATGCCGATGGCATGGCAGTAGTTTCTAAAGGCACGTTTGCAAAAGACAAGAGAATAGTGCCAACAGCGTACTAAGGACATGTTTCCAACCAACATCATTGTTACACCGGTTTCCAGAGGAACATTTTCGGCGCACTTAACCACCATTTGACTGGCATGAATCAATGTAGGTGAAGTACTTCAGAAGCTTAGCAGGCAAAACCTAGAAACGATGGAAGGATACTATGACGGCGAGACTAATAAATTGAACACGACAAAGGCAAGAAAAGATCCTAGAAAGAACCAAAGAAGTCCATACCACTCTCCAGGCCCCCACATCTTAATCGATTCTAAAGCCCCTTATGACAGCATTTAAAGAGACAAGGTTTACAGAGCCATGCCTACTTTTGGCTTCTCACCCTGACAAACTTGTTCATCTATCCAGGGGAATACGCGCTGGTCTAACAGGTCAATAACGACCAGATAACACGCTGTCATGTTTCTAAAGTCTGTGCAACAACCTGTGTTCGCCGACGATATTGACATCATTGGCAGAACGCAAGCAGATGTCACCGAAGTGTCAAAATGTGTTTTGTGGTGAACGGACCAAAATCAAGTATTTTCTCTCAACAAGAAGGAACACTCAACATCGACGAATTGGATAGAAAGTCGTATAACTTCGAGGTAGTAAGGGACCTTGTCTACCTTGGTTATGCTACTACTTCCGACAACGACATTAAAATCGATGTTTGTTTAGACTGAGAAGGCAACTATTTAGGAGGCTCTCAGTAAAATAATATTGATCCCCGTCCTACTTTATGAAGCCGAAACATGGAGTCTATCGAAGGCAGATGAAGTCTTCGGTCTCTTGGACGGACGGAATAAGATTCAACGATGAACTTTACAATGACAATGGACATTTGAGACAACTGGGACATGTAGATGCGAATGGTCACCAATGCAACTCTTAGCCCAGCAAAGTTCCTGAATCTAACCCGAACAGACAACGCAGTAGAGAAAAACAAGGAGGAGACCTCAACCAACTTGGAGTACACAACTGGAGACAGTGATAAGGTGAGGACCGGGCTACATATGGAACTGGAGAGATTTGTTGTCTAAGTGCACGACAAACGGCATAAGCCAGGACCTACTCAAAAGATTTTTAAGACTTTCACATTCCAAACAGGATAATCAACCTCATCCCCTAAGCGACACCACTGTGCACATGGTATCAAAAGAATTGAATAAAGGTAACCAAGTAGGTTACGGCTTCTTATTTGTTCCAATACTTACGATTCAAATTAAAGGACATCAACAGACATGTCCTCCCACTGTTGCATGTTTACTGGACAAGACACGTTCTTGTCTAATTAACTCAAACTCCTTTGCACGCTTAAAAAAGAAACAACACTTAACCGCTTTGATGATTGGTAATCGAGTATCCTTGGAAGGATTTTTTTTTTTTTTTATTTATTTTGAAAGCACTTCACTTCGGTCACGTTATTCACACAGCAATCATCTTTTGCATAACATCATCGACTATACGCGGATAAATAAAACATTCCGAGCAGGAAAGCAGGAAACCCACCGCCAAGGACTTCAATTCAATTGCCAGACGAGAGAGATAGAGAGTACAAAACACTGAGAGTATCGAGTATTGAGAGAGTGAGAGAGAGTATGAGCGCTTTTAAAACGCACACACACAAGTACAAGAGATTACACAGGCTAGGCTAATAAATGTTACATCTCGTTGGGGGATGACGCTGTCTATGGATACATTGAGTGTGGGTGGGGGAAGGACGAAAGCGGTTCAATGCGAATTTTTTCCTTTTTCAGCTGGGGAATAAGTTTTACTATTAAACGCACAGAACTATGTACGTCTATTTGGGGGTGGAAAACAGAGAGATATCTGTGGTAATGTTGACCGTGCGTGTATTAGAACTTCACCCCCTACGCATTGGAATTGTATAACCAGTGGGGGATTACCGATTTGATGGCGATTTTTTCTTGTCTACACTCACTCTTTCTGCTGCACTGTGCACGTTGTTTATAGGCAACGGATACCAATAAACATGTTCACTACGCGAGACACACTCCAACGAGAGATACGGACAAAAACAAACAGAAAATCAAGTGAAAAACAACCAAAAAAAATCTCGCGAAATGGGCAAATAAAGTTGATAAACGAGACTCCGCAAGCGGTTAGTGTAGACGTCAGACGACGCGTCGTGCTGATTGTGAGATAATGAATGAAAACAACAACAACGTAGGGGCACGATTACAAAACCGTCTTGGATGCGAATAACAAGTTTTTTTGTTTTTTTTTGATAATAATTTTTGCTTTGGCACACACACAGTTTATTTTTTGGTTAACCCTTGTGGGTCTACTCCTGGAATTGGTGTGATTATGCAAAGTGTCAACAGCGAACCGGTATGGAGCTGCTCTATTTAGAGACGTGTTCACCGGATTCGACGAGATCAGCTTTCAGACTGAGCGGAGAGGAAAATTTTTAAAGGTTTTTCAGAAAATTCGGCTCCGAGTTGTGCTATGGACGGTGGGATAAGCTTTTTCGGTTAAAGTGGCGTTGGAAGCACATTTTTATACACAAACACACACACACACATAGAGGGTATTTTCCATTTTAGTTGGGGGTGGTGTCTGACAGAGTGGTTGAGAGAATTCCAAAGAGAGAGAGAACTGCGTAGTGAGAAAAAACGGGGACATCGCCATGCTGTGCGGCAGGTCATATTTTTTGTTGTTGTGACAAGTCCACCCACTGTTTGTTTACGATTGTATTGTTAGTGGGGTAAGGTCACACTTGAGGTAGCCTAGATAAAATTGTCTGACGATTGAGTGGTGAGTTTTAGTAAAAGGTACTGTTAAAGAGAAATCGAGCTTTTGTACCGCCGCGCCTCCCGGGTGAAATGACCGAGTGAAGAAGCGAGGGTAGAAAGAGTTGATGTCGTGTTTTAGGGTAGCGTGTACCCTATTTTAAATAGGATTGGAGAAGCGTATGATTTGTAATTGTTTCGAAAGGGGTAACAGGTCGTATTGGCAATGGAGCGATAGATACTTAGGTTCATGTACTTAACAATCTAACAAACCATGAAAGAGAACGAATGGCAGTTTTCGATGCTTTTTGGTTTCGGACACTTTGCTGCCGGTTCGTCTGGTCAAGCATCCTGACATCTGTGATAGCTTAGTACATGTAACGGAGAAGTTCAGTCTTCTAGGTCGTCTCGAACCCTATGGCTATGATTCTAAGCTTCACTTCCCTTGCTCCATGTATCACATCGGCTGTAGTCGAAGGAATTTAGCTCATAAAATTCGCGGTTACATCGTCCACTGGTCACCATGTTTTTTTTTAAGGAAATTTCCAAATCTCTGGAGCACTCAGGCTTTTTCAAGTAGTGGTTGGAGAAACTTAAATGTTATTCGTTTCTCTTTTCATTTTCGGTAGCAGTTGCCCTGATCGGGCTAGAATGTGCACACCTCGGGTCACAAGCGAACACACTACACCATGGCCACCCTTCACTGGAGCTAGGAGTATCGGTGTTTTATAGAACATCATCTTTGTCCTTCATGCTAGGAGCTTTTATGTTGAAGCTAGTCTTTAGAAACACAGACTACACGACACACAAGCTAAATTTTAATAGAAACTTCCAAGTTACCATCCCTTTGATGTCATTTTAGGAGGAAGATGTATTTTCTAGAAAATAAATCGATTCACGTCTACACCAACGGACCAAAAACTAACGATAGGGTTGGTGGAGGTGTAGGCTTGATTTCAGCACCTCTTTCCATCTTTCAAATCATTGTACCGTGTCCCAGGAGGAAATAATGGCGATTAAAGAAGTCTTATCCGCATCTTTTCGGACAGACAAGCAGCAATCAAGTCTTTTGAATCGTAATAGCTCTAGATTCCCGATCGTCACTTATAAGGATGGCGGAACAGTTTAATATTCAACTTTGTTGGTTGCCAAGGAATAGGGAGATCAGTGTGGAACAACTGTTCTCATTCGACGAAAAAAAAGGTTCCTTGGGTAAACTGATGCTATCGAAAGAACAAATGGTGCAATGTTTGGCAACAAAACAGATTTGGCCAAGCTTTTCTGAAAAATAGTTGTCATCACAAGACACTGTCTAATAAGCAAGCATACAATAAGGCTTGGCGTAGACTGAAATGATTTCTGTAGAAGCTGTATGAACGAAAAAGAGGGGGAAACAACTCTCCACCTGTTTTGTACCTGGCAAGCTCTCTCACGCAAAAGGAAACTTCATTAAGGAGCCTTCCACCATAACTTCCCAAGCGATCTGATACACATATTAATGCCAGAAACCTCAAACGCTTCATCAGAAGCTCGAATTAGTTGAACAAGTAGCTAAGAAGAATCTCTCCAAGATCCATGACGTATCACAATGGACAGCCACTTTATCCTAATCTAACCCAGCCCTTACATCAGACAAAGAACGTAACCATCGCTTTCTCTGTTAGCAATCTAATTTTTGGAAAAGATCGGCGATCTAGACCCGGCCGCAGAAGGCCACCTAGCAGACAGTACACGACAACAGCACTGGAAACGATACTTTCACTCATATCGCTCGATCTGTACACGAAATAAACAGCAGCAATACAATCCTTCACCTTCGTGCATCCGACTTCTGAAAGAAGGAGCGAATGGGTCCCAAGTACCATCCAATGTAGGGTGTATATGTTGTATCTCGACGTGTCGCTGGTACCAGATGTGACTGCGATGCTTTGCTGCTTTACGGAGTCATCAGAAGTTGATTGGTCAGAGGATAGGTCTGTAATTCACAGCATTATGGATCAGAAATGGGAGATCTCCTCCAGTTTTTCCCCCTCTGTTCCATCACGTTGCTGGACTATGTCGATCCCTGAGCTTAGCAGTGTTGGCCTAGATGAACGTTTTGTTTCTTTGATGACAGATACTAGAATGTTATTGCGGTCCATATCGTGTCATAGTGTCGATAGTGTCATACCCGCAATTGCTCAAGATTGAAACCAAATTACACAGGCAAATGCTGTTAAACTCAACCAACTCGTGTGTATGTACGATATATCCGTCCTATTCCTATGGGGACGGCTTATTAGTTTCTCAGCTAAACCGCTTTTAAATGGCTTTTAAGAAATTTCGCTTAGTTATACTTTGGTAGAATGTTATCAAGTCTTTATCAGAGTCGTTTATTTGCATGAAAGGATCTTCTCTTCAGGACCCAGTCAAGTGTTTCTCCGGCGAAATTAACCTTTCCCTTATTTCTACGCGCTAAAAGACTGAAATTCAATTTCATTAGTTAATTAAAAAAATATACTCCAGCAACTAGTATGCATGTCTATATCTGAGACATTGCACACAATTTATACGGTTTGTTGCACACAGTTTCACGAAAAGGATTTCGTGGAAAATTCCCTATAGGGATGTTTCATTTAATTTTTTTCTCAGAAGACCTCATAAGACCTTAGCTTAATTGAAAGCTTACAAGTTTACTATCGTGTTGATGCAACAAAACTTTTTAATGCAGGCAATGGCAAGTTTTCTTTGAGTTTAAAAAAAAATTAAAGTACCACCATCAGTGGTTTTAGAACCTTTGGAATTATAGTCTTTTCATGGCGATATTCCTTTTTGGGTTTTGTAAGGATGTTCCTTGGGAATGATAATTTCCAAATGAGCCGGGTAGTATGGATGCAAATTAATTTAAGTTTGAGTTACTGAACTTTCTCTTTGCACGAGGGGATAGTGCTCTTGTTGTTGGATGTCCTTAAGGAAAAAGATGGAAAGTTTTCAAATTATTTTGGAATATAATCTGCGCTCAATTCCTGGTTTCCCTAATGTCTAAAGGACAACCCGCATCGGTACCAAAGATTCCACAAAACAAACACAGCTTCACTGACGAAATAGCTAAATAATATTCCTTTGAACTACAAGAACTGTAAAGGGAATCTAGACAATGACCATCAGTTCCCTTAGCTCACAACTTCCTGTTTCAGTATTTGATGAAAGATTCTGCACTGCACAATACAATAAATCGACTTGTCATGAGTAAAAACTATAAGATAGACCTAAACACAGGAACAACCCTTGCTTTTAAGTGTTCCTGGAAGATTGAGGCGGCTTGGTTTTGGCTATCTCAAGGCGCGTTTTCTGGCACTAGACCTATAAAATAAAGAACAGAGTGGAATGCCAACCGAAGGTATGTGATCAAGCTAAATGGGCATGCTCTCCTATCGGTCTATGTTAAGTCAACCACATATTTTGCAATTAACGCCTAATGTTCTGCATAACCTGTCAACGACCTTACAAAAGCTGTGGGAGGGAGTCGGTTTGACCTTCACGATTCCTTTAGTCTTCCCAGTCATTGTAGTGTCCTTCAAGCCGAAGTCACAGCTATATGTCAGGCCGTCGTATAGCTAAGAATTAAGCCAATGTCAAGCACAGATATTGTGACTTACGTACATATGCACATTTATTAACAGACAGGCTGGTATCAAGCCACCTTATGGTGTACTCTCTCTTCTCGGAGATTTACAAAGAACAAGGTGAACAAAGAGGAAACCACAATTCCGTGTTAGTAACTCACGACCGTTTCTTTTATTGCTTGTCAAATTCAAATTCAAACAAAAAGAAAATCTAAATAATAACGCTCTATGACTACTTGCTAGGAGGTTCGTTTGATTATTGGGAAATCTTACAGATTTGCCCGGACTCCGGTTTTATATATGAATAGGTACATGATCTAGAAGCTGAGCTCGATCGGGAAACACAGCGGAACACATTTCGCACTCGAAGTAGTGCTGTTTACGAACTGGAGGCATTGGTGGAGGTAATGGTGCTGGAGACGACTTTTTGACTGGTGAACTAGTAACGGACTGAATTACTGGTGGTTTATTCTCAATTACTCGTTTCTCTGTCCGTGGTTTTGATTTCGGTGCTGGCAGGTCTGTCTCATAGCCGAGGTATTTTCGGTTGACCACCGGACGTCTGGGTCTGGTCGATCTCCGGACAAAGTCGAAATTTTGCTGATTCGGTGAATAAGGTTCGGTTTTGATCTCATCGTCTGTTCGTTCACTAACTGTTCGGCGTCGCGGAGACTTTGACTTATCCGGAGATCGTAGAATCTCCTCTAGATCGTTGACTATAGCGGGATTGTACTTCTCAAGCTCCCTGCGAGCAGATGTCGCCTCCAGAAGCAGCTGGGCATCAAACAACTCACTGCGAGTGCACGCCACTTCTTGTTTTATGTGAACGGGACTAGATTGAATCTGATTTGGCAGGTATTTGTCTGGTGAAATTATTTCGTTATCATTGAGATGAGCCGTGCGCTTTGAGCGCTGAGCAAATATATCCAAATCTGCAGGCTCGGTGCGTGTGACTAATGTCTTTGACTTTCGCTTGCCGTTTTCGATGGGCACACGCGCTTTCTCGGTATGAATCATCTTTGGGCGATTGGTTGTCTTCGACACAGTCGCATTCTTTCGGCGTGGAGTCTTTGGCGTTTTGGGAACAACCACGGGTGGTGGAGGAGGTGGAGCTTCTGAAGTGGTGTTGGTTCCATATGATGATGGATTACTCACAACCAGAGTGTCAATGCTCTGTAGAGTATTTTCCAGATTGGAGAGCAGCGATTTGTACGTATCATCACTAGTGGAGTTGATGTGCCAATTGTTAGAGAGTTTCTCCGAGCTGCATGTAGAGTTGTAGCGTTTTTTCAAACTACCATTGCCGCTAGGTGATTCTAATGAAACAGCAGCTGACGACGAATGCTGTGATGCTGCAGTTGCTGTATCATTGTGTTTGTTCGTATTGCTGGGTCCAGACGTGGGAATGCCGAGAAGATCGTCAACATTGTCCATATCAAAGTCGGAGATATCGATGTCGCTGCTGTTGGTTTTGTTCTCTGTGCGAAGGCGATCGATCTCGTGCGGTTTCAGCTTTCGTCTACGTTTGTACTTCCGTGGACCAGTCTAAAAGAAGGAACAGAGAGGAGTTAGTCCAACAAGGAAACAATCTTTGTTTGCAACGTACCACAGGCTGTCGTTGCATAGCAGTATTGATGTCACTGTGGTGAATAAGATGCTGAATCAGCTCCAAAGAAGATGGTAGCTCACTACAGCACACTGAACAGTAATACGTTCCACGTTTAGTATCTAAACCAGAGTGATGCGACCGAATGTGTTCCCTGAGCACAACTCTTTGGTTAAAGGCACGTGGGCACACCGAGCAAGCGTACGGTTTTTCACCTAACAAGGGAAATTGACGAGTCAAAAGAATAGATTTAGAAGAAACAACCTTACCCGTGTGAATGCGTTCATGTTTTCTAAGAGTTCCACCGTCGGCAAAAGCTTTCCAACAGTAACGGCACCCATACGGCCTTTCTCCTGTATGAATGCGCACATGAATCTGTTGCGAACTCCTCGATCCAAAGGTTTTTCCACACTCGTTGCAAGGGAAGAGTTTCCCAGACGCATTGACACTATGCGAATGCCTGTGATTCGAAAGAGACCTTCCATCGGGAAACTCCTCATTGCACACATTGCAGACCACCGATTTATCTCGGTGTGACGACATGTGTCGCTTTAAGCGTGCTTTGTTGTGAAAGTTCTTACCGCACTTTGAACACGAGTGACATTTTTCTCTTGAATGGTCCCAAGCATGTTTCATAAGGGCCTTACGGTCACGGCATTCTTTGCCGCAGAGGATACACGAATTGGAAGTCATTTCGGTGGAGTGCAGGTTAGTCAAATGGCGTTTGATGGTGGTTTCCTCAAAAAAGGATTCTCCACAGAGAACGCATCTGCAAAAGATAAATTTTCAGTTAGTGGAATCAAAGGATAAGTTCGTGGACCCTACTTAAAAGGAGGATATCTCGCGTGAATTTCTGCATGCGCCAGTAAATCTAAGGCCTCGGCAAAGGTTTCTCCACAAGTATTGCAACAGTGCTGATCGTTGTCGTACACTTCCTTCTTAATGTGTGATTTGGTGTGACGACGTAACAGGTCCTGTCGATGGAAGGACATGCCACACTGATGGCAGTAGAATTCGCCGTATTTGTACTCTGATTCAGAATCACTTTCGTTATCGACATCCGGTTCATATTCCGAATTGCTCGCTTCGAATTGATGCGACTTCTGATGCTCTTGGAGGGTGTTTGGGTCCCAAAACATCTCGTTGCACGTTCCGCATTCAAATGCCGAATCATTACGATGCGTCTGAATAAAGGAAATCAACTTTACTATCATCCCACAGTTGTAGAATGCTTTGTCTTACCTTCACATGGGACAACATTGCCTTCTCCCTGGCAAATGACAAGCCACATTGTTGACAAACAAAAGGTTTATGCTCGTCAATGATGGGAAACCGTTTAGTTTCCACTTCCGTAACGACTTCTTCTTCATACTGATGGTGCTGCTGGTCGTGATTATCTTCTTGTTGTTGTTCCTGGCGTTGCCGCAGACTCTCATCAATTGTGTAGTTCTCCTCTTTAGGCACATTTGGTGAACGCTTGCCACGCGATTTCTTGGTTGATTTCACTTCAGCAGACCAGTCCTGATCGTAGTAGTGATCATTCTGTGGCGAATGTCTCTGAGGCTGGAAGTCTGTCAAAAATACGGATTCATTACAATTTTCGAACAGAATGTCTTCCCAACCTACAATCGTTATCCTCGTATTCCGTCGCCTCGGCATGGGCTTTCAAATGATTAATAAGGTCAGCTCGACGAAAAAACCGCGATCCACACAATTTACAAACATGCGGGCGATCGTTTTGATGCGCAACCATGTGGTTCATTAGACTCGCTTTCTTGCGGAATCTTCGACTGCAAAAATCACAAGGATAAGGCCGCAAGGCAGTATACTCATCTTGGACAGTTGGCAAAGACACTTCGATATCTTGAGCAGGCATATGTGACAGTGAACCACAAATCTGATCTGCGGGTATCTCAACTCTGGAACGGAGGAAAACTATAATTTCATACTTTCTTCATCCAACAATTCCGCAGCAATTACCTCTCTTCCCCTTGGTGTTGCACCCAATCATCGGTGATCACCTCCTCGGTTACCATTTGGGTTTCAGCATAATCATCATGAAAATTCACAATACCACTCTCATCGTTTCCGTCTGCAACATCACTGCTGCCATCCATGATCTCCATCTGACCATCCCGGGCCATAAAAATTAGATTTTCCGCAGCTATTTGATCAAGATTGGTTGGCACTTCGTGCACTAGGTAGTCGGTATGATTACCACTATCTCCTTCGGAGTCGCCGATAATTATACCTTGATTGTCTTCGCCAGCATCGCCACGTTCGATTTGTGGAACCCATGATGGGATTTCGTACGTTTGAGTGTCCATTGGATGGGGGCCGACTTGTCCAATGATTAGTTACTCGATTCTGAAGGAGAAGAAAACCAAATTAATTGCGAATATTGATGAGATGAAAGAATACAGGACGGGCCCTAAGTGTGTACAAAGGGAATGTCGTCCTGCGACAAGGGCAAATGAAATTAAGATGTCGGCTAGCCACACGATATCAATCAAAATTTCTCAGGGAAGAGATGCCAATAACAACGGCGTGGAGGGTAGAAGCGTTCTTGATTCCAACGCTAATGAGTTTTGGTGGGTCGAGCTGTCAGCGATGCGTTCGCGAGTACTTTCTGCTGAAGTGGCTGAAATGGGTTTAACGGAAGAACGGTGAAGTGACGTTCAATATCGAATTATTCGATAGAACCTGACAGTGCACATCTTCGAGGTAGTAAGGCACTTTGTCTACCTTGACTTAGATGGAGGCAGCGAAGGCGGAAACAGATATCCTTCGTCGTTTTGATCGAACAATTCTTAACACATTCGGTCCTCTTTGCGTTGACGGACTGTGGAGAAGGAAATTCCAGCAACGAACTGTGCAAGCTGTACAGCAACATTGAATCAGTCAAAAACAACTCTGCTTATTGCAATGAAAAACAAAAAATAGGTGGTGCGCATAAATAGAAGGGAACCTCAGCGAACTTAAAATGCGGAACTGAAGGCAGTTAGCTAATTGGAAAGGTAGCGAACAGACCACATCCTGCGAAATCATCGCAAAACAGCCGAAGAGGATCTTTTTCGCACGAATGGAGTGACCTACAGTTTTTAATGTCAACTCAGCACAAAGAATTGAGAAGCTTTTGCTTGACAAATTCTACTCTCGGTGGTTTGTCATTGCCTGTCACTGAAAATATTCTCGCAGCGAATCTTGAAGTGGAAGACCACCCTCGTCATCGGATCGTCTCTCATCTCAAACGCAGATATGCTCTTCACTGTGGAACCAGAACTGTATTCCTTTGGATAATTGTTCTGTGGAATTACGTCAGCTAAAATGGTAAATATTGCAATGCAACTATGAAGACCAAGTCTAGCTTTCATTTCTGAATGGAAATTAGACCCGCAATGACGTTTAAAACTGCTGAAGGGTTGGATGACTCGAAATACTCTACGTTCAGCTTGACGAGATGGACCAGCAGCAACAATCTAGGATCAACGAAAATACAATGCTGCGGTGCCACGCACATGGTGTAATGTTAAACAAAAAAAGAACAAAATTGAAATGGGACCCCCTCAAAGAAAACAAAAAAAGCAAATCTACACCCCTGACATCAAGTGACAGCTCCGCTAACACCAGTCATCCCTTTCACACTTTTGACACTTCCACAATTGGATCGCAAAGAGATGGAAAATGAAAAAAAAAAAAAAAAATTCACAAATTCTTCGCAGAAATGAAATTTTCTCACACGAAAAACAAGGTTATGGCCAAATGAGGTTAAGGATGTTTATTATTCAAACGAATCCCACCCTCCGCGGATCATAACAAACCAATTTTAATCGAAATTCTCACTTAAACTCGCACCGCAATTGTAAAATTCACGAGCAATATTGACTGCCAGGGCCCAACACGCGATTACATCACAGGTTTTGAGGGAAAAAATCGCCATTTTGGGATTGTGAAAATTTTCCTTTGGCGCTGGAACAAATTTAAAAAAAAATTGTTTTTTTGTTTCGTTTGTGGTTATTCCGGATTGAGGTTATGAACAAATTAGGTTAACGTATTTATTTACGATTTTTATTTACTCACGGTACAACATTACAGCGATGGAAATTAGAAGGAATTAACTGATATTGCACCGTTTCTGAGGGTATATTCGCAGACGAAATCGTATGACACGTTTTCCTTTGCTTGACCATTTCTCGATTGAAAATTTATTTGGTGGAGTGGAATAAGTTTGACGTTTCATGTTATTTGCCTGTTGTATAACAGTTGGAAGTGGCATATTTGATGTAATTTGTCGTATTTTTGGATGTTTCAAGTGGACTGTTCTGATTGAATGCATTTTATTGAAATTTAATTGAATTTTTACACCTTAGATGTTTGTTTTCAGGTAAATTTGGTTTTTTGTGGTTATGTTTAGTGTAAAATAAGAATTTTCGTTTATAACAGATAGCCGGAGATGAGATTTGCTCGGAACCTTTGAGGGATTTTTTAGTTTCATGCATAGATGGCATGTGTAGCGATTTGATACGCGTTCAGGTTTTACTTTTGAAAATTGGCAATTGGAGGACAACTTTTGTTAACAAATTAAATGGGATTCTTGTTTGAAAATTGAATTCCAATTCACATGCTACAGTTGAGCAATCATCTGCAATTAGGATAATCCTTCATTTAACGAATGTTGAAGGTGAAAATAAATTGTTTGGGTCAATATTTTGTGTTGACATTCTGATTGGGAAGGAAATTGTAACGTCCTCTTAAAACAGACAATTCTGGACACTTAAAGTACAAGACAATTCGTTTCATAATTAACTGTGGTTCCAAAGTAAAGGTGCAGTATACGAGTGGAATAAATTCTAGGCTGAGATTGCTATTCCGATGTGGTTTAAATGTCCAGGCAAGATAAGCTTCAAACACTCCGAAAGAGGTAACATTTTAAGAGGTTGCGCTAGTCGGACCAAAGTTGTTAAGATGCCTGTCTTGTAAATTGGGCCGACAAAAAGTCCTGTCGCATCGATGTCAAATTTATAAGTCGAAAGACCTTTGCTGGTGCTGGGGGGCAGGAGTAATTAGAGTACTCTAGCAAGCTCGAAGGGTAAATTTTTGTCCCCAAGTGTAAACGGTCCGTAAGTATCATGAATGTCATCAAGTGATTATCATCACAAGGTCTTGTGTGGAGTCCAGATATGAGCTGCAAGTAAGTAAGTCTCCTTGTCCATTCTCCAGGAACTCTCAGAGAGTGCCTTGCACACGTTATTCCGTAATCTAAGGCGATTCCGGACGTTTTGCTAAAATGACCCTCGTGATCTATGCCTCTGCACGGTAGGGAAAGAGTCAGGATTACCGAAAGCTTTCCCAGAATTCTTATCGGGGATGAGTCATTTCTGGGTAAGGGGGCTTATCTATTTTTACGGGTAGATCCATGACAGATGGTAGAGTGGAAGCCCGGATATAACAGGGTTCAGAGTCTGAGTCAGTTTTGCTATCACATTCTCCCGCTGCTCTGGAATAGGGAACGAATTATCATCAATACACGATCTCGCTCCAGTTCCAGTTCTTCACTTTGATACCAAAAGACTGATTAACTACGCTAAGGATCTCAAACAAATTATATGACCAATGCCAATCGATAGTGTGTTCATATATTTAAAACTTTCAATAAAAACATGTGTGAACATATTAGGGGCGTACCATACTGCAGTCGTAGACTCTCGCATAAGACTCCGTGTACATTAGCTTGCATACAGCTGCATTGTTATCGAAAGACATCTCCGAAACCTTAAACTCTGGATTGACAGCAACCTTCATGATGTAGTCGCCAACGTCCATTTCAGTGATATCAACCCATTGGCAGTCAATGTTGTAACGATAAATATCCGAACAGTTCACAGAGATTCCTGCAAAGACCCCCGATTATTTTATCATTTCTTACATGAATTGCCATTCCCTACCTTGATCTCCAAAGTTGGCGCATGCGTATTTCGGCTCTGCGCCTGGCAGACATTGATTATCCTCCAAACAGAAGGAAGCCTTATGGCCTTGAGCCACTTTGTTCCCGTGTAAATCAAAGATGTCAAAGACAGCGAACACTTCCATGCTGTGATAGTGCCTGCAAGAAAAATACGTGTTAGATTACGCTCTTCTGATGGGACGAGTTAAACTTACATGTGACACATATGCCACTCCCATAGGTGCTTTGGAATCGATGGTCTGAAGTCCGTGTTCCCCGCATTCAGCACACTCGCCGTAAACTTCAGCAGCCTCCGCGTGATCAAGTGCCAATCGGGGTTGTCTTTCTGGATTTCATACGCCTCAGCAGCTACACAATTCTCTTCCATGGCACATTGTAGGAAGAACATTGGACGATCTTCCAAATGGGCAGTCTGTTCCAGTTCTAGATAATTAAACACCAAGTCAGGAGCCAAGGTGGTGCAAGTAACAGCTGCTACATGATTCCAAGACCCATGGCAGTGATTGTATCCCTTCAAATGGTCATGATGTAGACATTGCGCCAAAGACGTCTCATTACCATAACACTCGGTTCCACTTAGGATTGTTTTCGAAACATTCGCGCCTCCAAAGAAGTCCGTTTGGAAGGCTCCACCAGCAAAGCCCAGATTTAATTGCCTACAAACAACATTCGCTTCCAACAGGGACCACCCATCGGAACAGATGGTGCCCCAATCTCCTCCATTTATTCGAATCTCTATCCTTCCTTCGTTCTTCTCTCGTCCACCCCGCAGCCTTACATCCATTCTATGCGCGTAATGAATTCTCTGCTTTGGAATTCTCTCCTTAGGTGCCTGTTTGATGGCCGCAAACTTAGCTGAAATGGGTGCCTTGCATACAACACCAGCTGCTTCGGAGGTTTCGCAATCACTTACACCCCATTCGTCGAAACGACAGTCGGTCAGCTCTTTCTCGTGACCCTCACAGATAACATTGTCCATCCAGAATCGTCCTGCAGAAGAGGAAGCAAAAGGAAAGATAAACATATCGAGTGTTAGCACTTTAAGAAGAGTATACTCACTCCTTGACGGTCCATACGCTCCGCTGTGGGTGAACTTTTTGACGCCGGGAAATCCTAATTGTCGACAAACAACTTCAGCCTCAGTGTTATCCCATTCGTCGTCACACACCGAGCCCCATTTGTTATTGTGAAGGATTTCAATATTACCTGCACAAATAGAAGTCAATTCAAGAATAAGGAATGGTTTTTGAAAGGAGGGTTTGGATTTAGTCCGCCGTGAATGCTACGTCTTTTGGATTGCAGCCTTTTTGAGATAACTGCAAACTTTTCAAGATAATGAAACTGACTATTCACGAAAGAAGGGGCTATGAACAGATTAAGGCCACCGATTGGATTGGATTCTAAAGCATAGGGTCGACCTTCCTTGGAATTTGGAACCGGAAGGTCGAACACCTGAGCTGTAGTTCTAAGCACTTCATAGGCCCTTCATTGTAACAACTTCTACTTGGTTTTTGTCCTCGTTTACCCCAACAGATTAACTGACTTCACTTGATCTTCAATTGCTTTAGAAGTTTCTACAACGTCGCGTTGGGCTTCTATTTGTGTCGTTACAGTTTGGCAGTGACTGGAAAGATTTGTATAACCGTCGTCGGTCCTGAGCAATGGAAAGCATGTCCTGCGTAACAAATCGCATAAGGTCCGTCTTGTCGAAGTGATCAGAAGGGGAAAGGGCTTGCAGCAATAACAGACTTCTTCTTCATTGTCAACGGGTACCTTTCATAAGTTTTCAATTCGGAGCCCAGGTCTATTCGGACCCGGGCTCCACATTTCTGAAGCAAACATGGAACAACCTCGAATAGTTCAACTGAAACCGATAGGGTCATGTCCAGGTTAAAATTGCTCGTCGGGATGACCGCCCGTCAGCACAAAAAAAGCGCCATCAGTGGATCTAGTGTCGCATCATCAATGGATCTAGTGTGGCACCATCAGTCAATCTAATGTCGCCCCATTACTGGATCTAGTGTTACGTTACAAGTTGCATCACCGAAACAATCCATGGTATGAGTATGAGTGCTAACGGAGACTGGGAAAGCACTGCAACCTGAAAGATATTTTGTGCTAAGCAGAGCTGTTTAAATATGGACGTAATGTTCTGGTAAAAAGCAGGTTCGGAAAGCTTGTCTGACCACTGGATGACTAGACGAGAGCTCGATATGCTCCACGTTTTTTAATAATTATCGAAACATATCCCTGTTCAGCGATGGTTATAAGATCCTCTCCAATGCAGTTTTAAGAGTTCTTTCTAAAAACAGACTAAACTTTCACACTTTTAAGTCGAGACACACAACCTCTTCATCGACTTCAAAGCTGCAGAAGATAGGAGAATCCAGTCAAAACTGGGATCAAGAAAGGTACTGTGTAAACACCTTCTCGGAGCTAGTCCAATCATGTACAGGACTTCAACGAGGAGATAAAATATCAGTTGGTAGGAAACCACAGACAATTTAGAACCCAAAAGACGAAAGTGATCCTTTGTGAAGAATTGACACTACCAGTCGTGTTCTAGTTGCCGAGTGTTGAACGATGACTTAGAGCAGATCCTGAGTGCTTTGGAGCGAAGAGTGTATAGCCGCGAACTGTGAGCTGGGTCAAGATGCGAATGAACTTCGAAAGGTAGGTAGAGGTGGCGGTTCGTCAAAATAACCCAAGTAGCACTAAGTGTGCCTTTTTGTTACCGCGACTCGTGTTACCTGGTTGATGATGGTGTGTGTGGACAGTTGGTGTCTAGATCCATCCTGAGGAATTAAGAAAGAGGATTAGATAGCTTATCCTTTTACCCGAGATGTCCTTAAGGTCGTCGAAAAATGGTTGGCAGAGCAGCGTGACCCTGAAACGTTCACCTAAGCGGGCAAGCTCGTTCCGGCACTCCTGAACTAGTTAGTACGGACAACAACGCTCCAACTAAGAGAATTTTCGAATCTCAACCGTCAGCTTTGGGATAAGCAGAAACACCTAACGTTCGTTATAAATATCAAACAATCGCGGATGCTTGGTCTAGTCTAAAGAGATGTACTCACGATTGAATGATGCATTCACGAGGCTTCAACAAAAGTTGATCTTACCCCACTATATCCAAGTAAAAGACAGTACTTCCGCTTTATCCATATGTTCATCTACAAAACACTTCACTAATATGGATGTACAATATCTTGATCTGTTTTCGGATACCGATGACATATGTATGACACCACCTACACCACATTATTCATTGCAACCTAGTCACGTAGACTCAACCAAATCAGTGTTGCATGACCAACCGATAATTATCTTACACTTAAACAGATTTCAATTTGTCATACTCACCCTCGTATTCATTTGGTCCACCTATTAAACGAATAGCACCCTCCTCCTTCTTCAGTGTCTTGATGTATTTCTGTACCAGGCGATTGCGTTCACTTCGTGCATCCTCCAATGTTCGATGCACAGTGGCAGTACAGAACCCACCCCAAGAGCACAACACCACCAATATATTCAAGATTATCCCACAGATTCGCATCCTTATTCGCACTTTTCAAACCGAAATATCAAATTATTCTTCCACTAGCGCAACTAGAACTAGAGATCACAGCATACTTTCCAACCGGTCGAACCGCAACTGTCCCCGGTACTGATCGGTACCGTCCGCTTTAAGCCAAACAAAAATTGAATGAATTCGAATTCGAAATTGGAGCGCTCTACTCTGGGCTAGAAGTTCCAATTTCTAGCATCATCTCCTGACGTCACTGTTATCGGAGAATGATGACACTCGATTATGATTCCCACAAATGTAAGATAGACCAGTCGTCAGTTCTTCCGATGGAGGAGGGTGGTTCCGGTGAAATTCCTCACCATATGGCAATGATTTCGTTCGATAGTTTATTAGTGATTTGCCATCATCACACAAGGGTGATCTTCGGCTAGGGTCAAGCCAGATGTGACAGGGAAAGGGAGACAGGAATGTGCTCTAGATTCTTAACGCCCGCGAATATGGAAACGATTTGACCGACAGATTTATATCATTGTTATGTGACATTGATCGCGAGATACTTAGAGACTTAAGGGTGGGTAAGCGGAGTTATGGCCGGATGGCGACAATCACTTGTTAAATTTACAATTGCGTTCAAGCGTGAAGTTCGTTAGATATTGTTCAATGATCGATTGGTAGGAGAATTATGAAACGCTTGATTGGAACACAATGATGGGCTAGGATCGATTTACATACAAAGCTTGTCAATCAATGACATCTGCTAACCTAGGGAAGTTCAATGCAAACGTGTAATAATGCTATGTAATGGAGAAGCCTACAATGTAGTGTCTATTTAGTCTGATGGATGTCTTACTCTTATGTTCGGACCTAGTTTCAGTCGGTCGCAAGAGGCCTTCAGTTCTGTAAAACTCAAAGAATTGTACAACGAACAAGTTGTCAAGTCAAGACAAGACTTTAATGCTTTTCAACGATCATCACTTAATCGACTTGGCATATGTTGAGGCCATAAAAGATGTTTTTTCGAAATAAAACGAATAACAAACATCACCCAGACAAACGACCCCGACCCAGATGGGCCTGGTAGAATCATTAAGAAAAAAAAAAAAACAAACATAGAATGTCCCACATTGTCTTTAGTTCCCATCGCGAGAAAAAGGGGTGCGGCTTCATTGGAATTTTGTTGCTGAAGGTCAAGGTTATGGTTTGAGAAGATCAAGATCAAGTAGACGGAATAGGTCAAAGGAAATGCTGGAAATATCATTAAAAAGGATGAAGCCGTTGCAAAAGTATTTAAAATCTGACCATTTGGAAGTGACATTATAGGTTCAGTGCGTCCGCGGACAATACTTTGACCAGTGATAAATCTCTTCTAGACGCACCTACCTACCTACCAGACACAGTGCAGTCAAACATTCAATTCGACAGATATCTTCGATGGCTTCGTCATTGAAGTAGGGGTACGACTATTCTAGTTCCTTCGAACCTGACCTTCTTAGCTGGAACGTTGTTTTCTCTTCGCTCGATGTGTTCAAGCCAACGTGATTAAGCCTTATGGACTCCATCCACATCTTGATACATCGTAGAGCTCGTGATTGTGTCTCCTTTTCCATTCGAATTCCTAGGGATCTGCTCTCTTTTCCTGATCATGGTTCAACACTCGGCAGCTGAAAACAGGATAAGCAACATCATAGCTTCATTGAAGATCAGTTTCATCGTTCGATTAAGGAATTGTCATGCCAAACAGAAATGACAGCGATTTCCTAGTCAATCTCCGTCGGACAGTATAATAAAACGGAACTCTAGAAACAGATCTGAATTTAATGCTTTCAAAACTCAATACTGTCTTGTATCACTTCAGCTAAACACACTTCACTTCAGCGGAACCATTACCCATGAATGTTACCTGCACCGCCAAATCCGAAAAAAACTTTCCATCCTCGGTATGTGTGTTGACGACGACTTTCATTGGAACGATCACATATTCAAATCCTAGCAAAACATACTTTACCCCTTCTGATCTGGCTTCAATCTACGAGGCATTCATTCGCCCAAAACTCGGGTAGAACTCTCTCATCTGGTCTGCTGGGCCAAAAACTGTATCGCATATTTGAGATCTCTTTTCTTCAACACTTTACCCTACAATACGAATATATACGGACTTTAATACCAATGTGGAAAATCTTATTTATAGACCCAGTTGTGGATGCGTCTACAATTGATTGCTCCACTAACGATTTTGAAAGCATCAGTGAGTTAGAAGTGAAAAATCCCCCACCTTCTCATGCTGTCGCCATGGAAAAGTGAATACATAATAACCCTTTGTTGGATACCTTTACATACATGCGAAATACCTGCGCTAAACGTAAATTTCAATTCTATTTACTAAGACCTTAAAAGTGTCCTTACACAATGCATCCTGGGTGATAATTTAACAGCGGAATATCTACTGCCACAACTTATATCGACTGTTTACATCCGCTCAGATTCTCACAACATTATAAAAATTGCCTCAAGAAGTTCTACAAAGTTACACACAGGAACTTTATGACATTCTAGAACTTATCATGCCAGCTAGCCATTACTTAACCATGACGTTGGACAGCATAAATTCATTTCAATTCTTTCCAAAGAAAGCTTGCGAAACCAGCAAATTTACTTCCGGTATCCTGCAGCTAGCTCCGTAAACATGCCTCATTTTAGACAAGACGCGTTTGCAAACGAGGAAATTGAAGTAGAACGGAGTACGAGGAGACCAGAGTTTGGCAAGATTGGTGGCTTGTTGGAGCTTTCACTTTTATTAGCCATTGCCAAGAGTAAATCTATGCTTGACAAAGAATCCTAGAAGCAAGCTAAAGCAATGGAAGGACAAAATTATACCAATATGTTTTCTTAAACGCATAAAAATATAATTTTTTTTACTCATTACATGTTTGATGTTATAAACTAAAAAATAAGAATTATTTTGGATCGTGCCAAAACTCGCGAACTTTGCTATTAACAACTCTCATTAAGGTCTGAACATCATCCTCGGTGAAGGTTTTGGCCACTTGTCTCAATTTTTTTTCGAAAAATGTATTCCGTTGCATATAGTACACCCTTTGGTTACACTTAGCTTCCATTAGAGCCCAGAATCTTTCAATGGGTCGAAGTTCTGGGCAATTAGGAAGATTAGCATCTTTTGGCACAACGTTTATATTATTTTGAATGAAAAACTCAGGCATCATTTTCGCAAAATCCGGCTAAAACAGAACTGATTTCTGATGTTCTCTAATAAACGTTAGCAGACGCTTTTGTAAACATTCCTTGATTTAGATATCTGCATTAATTGTGCCATGAGTGATTAATTCCTCACTCTTTTTTGCCATAGGAGCAGACAGCCTGGCAAATGAGGAATTTTTTGGGGAATTTCAAAGCTCGACGGGTCCTAAATTTTGCATCGAACCCACCAACAAAATTTGCCTGGAATTTGAGCAAAGCCGGCAACGCAGTAAGTTTCGTCGTTAATTACACAGCAATCGTATTTAGCTCGCTGGATGGTACTTGCTGATGTGGAAAGTTTTTTCGCTGCGCCTCGAACAGAAAAGTTTGGGGTCGAAAGGTCCAAGTTTTCGACCCGGACCAGTTTTTCTCTGGACTGAAAGAGTTTCCTTGTAATTTTGTATAACCGAATATGCCGTTGAAATAACTACTTTTAATATCTTTGCGATTTTATAGAATGGTACTGAACACGTAATGGAATATGGTACTTTTGTTTTTATTTAATTCTCGCCAAAATATTGCTTTTATTAGGGAAAACGTTTCCAAATTTCAAGCGTTACACATCTTAGTTTGCCCCTACTGGTATGTGACCAAAAACAAGAGTTTCATTTTTTGTTACGCTCAGATTTCTTCACAAAACGAAAATAAGAGGTTTTCTTCATGAGCATCAGGAGCTTCGCGTCGCAGGGTCTTAAGGTTGCTTTTCCTGCGAGGTTTTCTTCTCTCTAGAATCTAGATGATTATAACTCTCATTAGCTTCTATCTACAGTCTCAGAATCTTTTCCAACTCCCTAGCCCAGTGTTTTTCAAAGTGTGGATCGCGACCCCCCAGGGGGTCGCCAACGAAATGTTAGGGGGTCGCGAGCTTATAAAAAAATAACAAATCAGAATCAGCAACATTCAACATTCAAGTATCATTGCGATGACTCTTGATAATTAAAAACTTGAAGGTTTTTACATATGGATCGATACAAACTCGCACAACGTGTTGAAATAGTAAAAGTTCACTACAAAAACGTTCTCGGACGGGTTAGTAGTGTAAAGACTCCAACTCCAGTTCGTCCGGCTAGGTCAGCTGAAAATATCGCCGCGAAAGCTGGAATTTGACTGCAAACCCATGCGTGTCCATTTCGAGACGATCACAGAAATTCAACCAGCTTAGAGTGCCCGTGTAGGGCCAGTAAGTTAGTATAACATAGTTAAGTTAGTTAAGCTAGTTTTAAGCGTTTTTTTCCTAGCATATAAGAGTAAATGAATTTAAGTAATAAAAATGCATTTAAAACAGCAAAACAACAGAAATTCAACCTATCTGCAACCACTTTGTATCACATTTTTTGGCCTACGTGCTTTTAAGGTGCAGTTGACACAGGAATTGAAACCAGCAGACCACGCATAACGCTGTTCGTTGATTGGGTACTGGAAATGAATGAACAAGATCTGGGGTCGAATTACGGCATCAGTGATCGAGTAACTCGTCACGTAAAAATGAGCATTATTACGTATAAATGATCATTCCGACGTAATAATCCCCTATTTTACGTGACGAGTTACTCGATCACTGATGCCGTAATTCGACCCCTGATTTTTTACACAAAATTATTCTGAGTGATGAGGCTCATTTCCATTTGTCTGGGTGCGTAAATACTCGTAAACAAAACAATCGCATCTGGGGCTCCGAAAACCCAAAAGAGATGTAGTGGAACAACATCTCCAACCAAAAGTTTGAGTTTGGTGCAGTTTTTGGCGTCATTGGGCCATATTTTATCGAAAATAATGCTGATGGCGACCGTCTCAGTGAATGGATGTTGACTACTTTTTTTTTCCCGAAAATGTATGCTATAGAAACAATGGCTCTATTGCGTGACAAATTTCCTGAACGTGTGATTTATCGAAATGAAGACTTCAATTGGCCGCCGAGATAGTGCGATTTAACACCGTTTAGCTTCTTTCTTTGAGGCTATGTTAAAGATAAAGTCTACGTCAGTGCTCTACCAACGATTCATGCACTGAAAGAAAATATCGGAAATATTATTCGCTAAATACCGCCGCAATTATGCGAAAAAGTGGTGAAAAATTTCATCTAAAGAATGACTATTTGTAGGCAAACTTGAGGCGGATATTTGACAGATATCGTATTTCATTATTTACCTCAGAGCTTGTACTTTAGACTTAAATGAAATTATCACCACTTTTCTTAAAAATTTTGCATTTTTCTATTGATTTAAAATGACACTTCTTGTTGGATGACCCTATACATATATCCAAGTTTATTCTTTTTAATTTTCAAAGGGGGTCGTGTAATTTTTCTATGTGCTTAGGGGGGTCGCTATTCTAAAAAGATTGAAAATCACTGCCCTAGCCTATTAAAAAAAAAAAAATTCACAGTTTTTAGGATCAATATTTTTGTTGTTGTTTATTTTTAAAATGTTTTTTTTATTTTTTATGTTTTACATATTTTCATAAGTTTTTCTTGTTTTCACATAATCAAATTTATTTCTGCATGACCTTCTACGTTACAAAATTAATAATTTTTTTCCAATACGTTGCTTTTATTTTTTGTTTTATTTAAACTTTTTTGTTTTTGTTTTTTATACTGTAATGCATTTTACTTACAATGACTAAGGTATGTATATTTGTATCCGTTAATTTATTCATTCTAACACTACACATAATGAAACAAAGAGTTTCATTTTGGTAAATAAAAACTAACATTTACTTTAAATATTGCACCACTAAATGTTATCTATGTCATACCTACCATTTATGGTAAAAGTATTGTTTGTAATAGGTAATTTATCTTTTTAATTTTTTTACTTTTCTTTCCGTTTTTTTGTGTTTGTAAAATTAGTTTTCCAAAATGTTTCCCTAATAGTACCTAAATGTATCAAAATGTTTAGTTTTTATTATAATTTTTGTTCATAAATCTTTACAAACCTAATATGTATTATGTTTTAAGCATTTTTGCTTTATATTTTGTTATAAGATGCAAATTTTACTATTCACCGTGGGAATAGTTTGTTTTTTCTTCTTTTAAACAAATGTGTTTTTTTTATAGAGAAAATTAATTATTTATTTTTTATGAAAAATATTTCAAGTATTTTTGTATATTTTTCTTGTGCATTGGATAAGTTTTGCATTAAAAAAAAAATAGTAACATAGTAGGTACCTACTTACGTACACTTGAAGTAAAGCTTCTGCAAGCCGTTGGTTAAAATCGCTTTACTTTTTCATTTCAACTTTGGAAAGTTACTCCGAAAACAGCTTTAGAACACGACAACCTACGATACTCGCAGCGTTGCAACATTTCCCATCTGGTGGACAAAAACTAACGAAACAACCACAGTTACGAAAAAAGAACTTGTCCAGCGCCTAGCCGAAACCTGTATGTCAGGATGCCTTCGCACAACCCCAATTACTGCACTCAATGTCATCTTCGGTTTACCACCACTACGAAATTTCATTCGAATAGAATCTTAATTAGGCATCCATCGACTTTTACATTCAAGCAACCTTAACCCGAAGTCCTATGGAGGAGGACACTTATCCCTGCTTGAAACATTGGAGCAAGACACGATCTTCAGCATGCTTCCAGACGACATGCTACCCGAATACTGCTTCAACAAAAATTTCTCAATAGTTATCCCTCCTAGGGAGGACTGGGAGAACCACAAACCCTAAATAGCACCTTCCGACCTCGACTGGTATACGGACGAATCCAAAATGGAAACAGGAACTTGTTCCGGAATTTTCGGAGAATCAACAGGTGCGAACTTCTCAGTCAGTCTTGGTGAATTCGCATCCATATTCCAAGCCGAGGTCTTTGTCATTAAACAGCGTGTGAGATTTAATCAGACCTCTCACATTATGGGGAAAATCATATTCATTTTCTCAGACAGTCAAGCTGCGCTAAAAGCACTCGACTCGCCTGTTATTAAATCCAGACTAGTCCTCGAAACCCGCAAAGTAATTTCGGATCTTGCTGTGCGTCAACAAAATTCTTTGGACCCGAACTCTTCTGTGGGGTAGGTAAATCACTCTTCGAGAGACACGTAAAAGGTCCTTGCATGCAAGAATCTAGGGAAGCCTGGCTCAATACACTAGGACAAGCATGTTCAAAAGTGCTATTTCCGGTACAGTCACAAAGAAAATCAAACTTCATTGTGAACCTCGATAGGAACAACCTTAGAGCACTAATTGGACTTCTCAGCGGTCATTGCCGCCTGAACAAGCAGCTACATACATCGCATGAACCTTACAACAGATTCAAGCTGTAGACACTGCCTTGAGAGTGAGGAGAGCTCTATTCACATCCTAACGGAATGCCCAGCTCTCTTTCAAATCAGAAAAAGAATACTAGGCGACGAGTTCGTCTCTACAGAACAGCTTGCTGCCATCCACCCAGAAAAGTTCATTAACTTCCAAATATCTTCTGGAGTGAAACAATTCATCTAGGCACACTAGGGAAGGCCCTATAGGATTCGCTAGAAACCGCCAATGGCTGATCAGCTCTCCCGAAACAATAATAATTATAATAATAACAGTTCCTATTCGCCTTCCTATTTTCAGCACAGTGTTCATGTAGCATGGTTCATGATACGGCGACTTTTTGTTTGATACCGGGTCATGGACTATGAAAATGCTGATGAACTTCCTATGAAGTCTCTTTGTACTTATTCCATTTAAGACTTATATACACTGGAAAAATGTTCAAACGTGCCTAGCAGCGAGAACACTTAGGGCAGTCGTCGAAAAAAAGAAGCTTCTTAAGATGCACAAGTGTCATCACGCATTTAACAGCTGTTGAGTCGAAGAAAAAATAGAAAACTGTTGCTTTACAAGTGTCCTACACTCACTAATAGAAGAATGAGAACTCTTGGCAATTCTTCGAAAAGCTGGAAGACATACTTCATATTGAGCTGTGTGTCCTTCTGACCAGCCAGCAGTGTGAATCGCTCGATGCCCATTTATCTAACCCAACCTATCCCTGGGTGTTCCTAAGTTTGGGCCTAAGACTAAAGGAGGTCCTTCGTGATGCCACTAGATCAGTTTCAATCTTCTTACTAATAAAGTGAGGGATGCTACTAACCTCAGTATCCGCCAGATTGTCAATTAAACGAGCTTCCGATTGGAAGAATCTTCTTTGGACAAGACAGGACGATCTGCGATCATTTCAGCAAAAGCAAAAAGAATTGAAGTGTTTTCGACCCGGGTTAGGCCAGATTTGTCTAAAGACATCCGCGGTATGCCTTGCCAAATGCATTCAGCGTGAGCTACCTTGTCGGCAGCATTCAGAGGGTGAATATTCAATTGCTCTGCGTTCTTCGTGAGAGACGAGTAGCAGTGTGGACAGATGGAACATTCTGCTCTAGCCAGAACAGGACTTCCTTAATCGTTATTACTTTCACGTTCCACCAGCAATACTACAGTGATCTGAGATGCAAAACGATGCTCGAATTAAGCTCTTCGGAAAAAAAAACCTCCACCAAATCTATTTCCAGTTTTGGGACTCTCTGTGTAGTCAAATCTAAGTTTCGTTGGGGTGCAGTCTGTGTTTTCGTAAGTGTGGCGAAAATGTACGTACTAAAGTCGCTAGAACTCTTCAGAAGGCGCTAAATTTTACATATAGACAAATTCATTGATAACAGGAGTGCCTAAGTACATCATAAGTTGCATATCTGCTCTTGTCGACTGGATTTTAGTCTAGTTTCTTTCCTAGATAGAAGTAATACACGCTGGAAAAATCCGACCACTCCCCATTAAAAAAAAGCCCCATCTTTAATTAGACTCATATCCTTACTGGACATTATGCAATTGCTTTTACACGGAGTGTTTCTGGCTATCTCACAACAAAGACGAGACGAAGTGAGACAAAATCTCACACATAATAAATGTCCTAAAATACAAGACCCTTGAGTGTTCTTTGTGGTTTATTACGTAGATCAAAGCTTACATGATAGATCGTCACTTACAGAGTTATTTTTCAATCTTCCGTATCTGGTCCTATTAAAGCTACCTCAGGAGTCCCTCAAGGTGTTCATTTTGAGCCAATGAGCTCTATCTTGAGAATTAATGATGCTGATTGTATCATCAAGGCTCTTTCCTATCGATCTACGCTGGCGACATGAAAATCTGCAGGCAGGCAGGCCAAAAAAATGTCCGACGAGCTCAATATGAACAAATGCCAAGCTATCGCATACTCTCGCAAGCGTCTCCCACCACCTCCCAGATCCTACTTCATCTGCAACGAACTCTTCACATCATTACGTGATTTAGGTGTTATCTGTGATAAGAAACTCGAATTTCATTCACAGCCCTTAGATTCGACTAGAACGATCGAATGCTGACTATCGCGGGTAACAGAAAGCTGGCAACAGCTGGATGGAGAAGAGGATTGAAGGTAGTGGTATCTTAGGGTGGGACTCTTCAAGGGTCGGAAGCCAGTTAAGAAATGAGGTTGTACAAAAGTATCTACTGAAACACAGTTCCTACTGTATGCACTTCAGTTTAGATTTTGGAAACTTAATTACTTAAAGTGATTCAAGTCTTTGCAGCTCTGCTCATTTAGCTCTTACCCTAGATCCTTTCTTTTTGTTGATTTTCAGAATTCGTTTGCTGTTGAAATTAGTATCGAAAAGTACACTACTTGCCCAACTTATCAATTTCGAGTTCATTAAATTCTAGTGGACGAGGCTTTCAACTTTATCCAACCAACACGTTGGAAATCGTTGCTTACGGCGTTGTGTAACAAGTGTACGAGTTCGCGTTACTTTCTAGACATGGTTTTGCATTGAGCAACGATTTCAGGATAATGTGCTGCACATGTACCAACATTTTTGGTTGGTGTGTGTTGTACTTGTTTTGAGTGCGAACAAATTTTCGTACTGGCTCTCATTGAAGCACGGTGTAGATCAATTTACTGCTGTTGCTGTGTGGTGCATGGCTCTCTGTCTCTCCTTGTTGTCATTCATTGTGCATTTCATTTTAGGGATGAAAGCCAAAAAATGACAACTGCGATGGCGATTGGATTTTATTGCGGCAACAGATGAGTGGGAAAAGCAAGTCAACTGTCTGCCTTGAGCATTCAACTTGCTCATTGCTTTATTTTCGATGCTCCGCCTGGTTAAAGAGGAAGTATCGTTCAACTCACTGCTGTGTGGTGCATGGCTTGTGCTGTATTTAAGGGATGAAAGCCAAAAAAATGCACAATCGAGAGAGCAATGGATTTTATATCGGCATCAGATGAGTGGGAAAAGCAGTTGGATTGTCTGCCTTGCCTTGACCATTCTACTTGGTTCTCATTGCTCAATTTTCGATGCTACGCCTGGTTTAAGAGGAAGTGTCGATCAACTCACTGCTGTGTGGTTTATACATGGTTTGTGCTGTATTTCAGGGACGATAGCCAAAAATGCACAGCCGAGAGAGCGATGGATTAGATTTCAGCAACAATGAGTAGGAAAATCAATTGGACTGACAGTTTGCTGAGAATATTCAACTCATTGCTCAACCCGCAGGGTCGGATATTTCGTTTACAGTACTAGGGCATCAACGCGTGTATATCTTTTGCCCAAACCACACAAGTTGTTCAACTAGGTGTACGAAGGCGTTCAACAATTGAATGTATTAATCTACTAGGTGTACGTGGCTCGCAACATAGTTAACACGAACATTTTAAATATCTAGTCGAACTGCATTGGTTAAAGAGAGCAACGTGAGTTTGTGCACTGGTGTACGGGGCTCTGAAATTTGTTGAGTTGAATTAAAAATTTACCGCACTTGGTTGAATCAGTTACACACGTAGTGTACGTCCGCTCTATATAAAATCAAAATCACTTTATCCAATAATAACTGAAAAATTAAAAAATAAAAATAAAAACACAAAACTCTTCAATAGATTGTCCATTTACTAAGGTTTCAACTTCATTCACTTTATCGTCGACGTTCCATACAAATTCTTCAGAAAATCATTTACGAGTGGTAGGTACCTACAAAACTAAATCTAATTTCATTTCTTTGCTAAATAATTAACAAATTATATCATATAAACCTCCCGAATGAATAAGTAAAAATAAATTATACAAAAAAAAAAAAACTAAAAAAAAGTGTGAAACACATCCATCATGTATAAAATTATTCTTAAAAAATACGTATAAAAAAAAGAAGAAAATTATGTTTATAGTCATCAACTTAAAAAGAAGGAAAAGAAAACTTTAATTACAAAATAAAAATAAAAAAAATAAGTAAACAATTAAATTTCTCCGTCAACAAATAGAAAACAAATAAATTGCTAAATCTTATAAAATATAATATAATTCACTAAATAAATGTTTTTCTCTTGTTTGTTTTCTTCTATTTCTTTAGTTTATGTGTATAATAATGTCCTTTTGTACAGAGTTATATATATAAAAAAAGAAAATAAGTTGCGCGTTCTTTGAATTTAATTATGATTTTAGTTTATGCGTGTGGGGTTTTGTTTATGGTTGTTACAATATTTATTTTTTTTTTCCAATTTTTATTTAATTAACGATATAATGAATGCATTTTTGTTACTTAAATCTCGACACATAGAAAGTTTTTAACTTTTTTGTTTCTTAGTATATAATTTCGGTTTTGTTTTTTAGTTTTATACATACTTTGGATAAATATATATGTATATACGGTTGTGGAACACATTTTTGTTTGCACGGTTTCTTTTTTTTTTTTTTTTGTTAAATGTTAAATTAATCCTTCGCTTCGTCCTTGCAGAAAAAGTCTTTTATTTCTTCATCTTGTTGAGTTTATTTTGTTTTGCTATGTATTTGTGTGCGTGTTAGTAGATAAATACTACATGGAAGTTAATTTGGTTGAATTCTATCAGCTTTCAACAGTCGCCGAGGATACACTGTGACTAGTTGTAAGTAAATGTTCAGGAATGGGTATGGGCTGAGTTCTAGCTGGTTGCTTCTTCTGTAAATAAACATTCAAAATCAGTTAGTTGATTAGAAAAAAAAAGGATTTCCTATCAAGCGCGATAGATCTTTAAAAGGAAATACAATAAATGGTGTATGAGATAAGGCTTGATGCCAAACCACGGCTTTGTTTAGGCGATATGCATACGCGAAGGACATTTTTCGACGATTTTTTCACACACGTTAGTGGGTTGACTTGGGAGGTATTCTCCTCTCGTCACACTTAGATCGATTTGTGAAGCCCAAGTGGAATCCCTAACTCGTCTTTCGCAACAAAAACAAAACAATCTATGTATATCCAAAAGGTTTTGAAATCGCCCTAAGGTTAGATTAGGTTGACGTGGCTGCCAGCTTAAGTCAGCACACTTAGACCAGTGATAGGTCCATTGCGATACCACATGGATCTGAAGAGATGTCCATACCTGCTCGTTAAACCAATTGGAGCTTTTTATGAAGCGAAGGTTTCTGATAAATCGCCCTAAGGTTCTAATAAGTTTGCATAAGTATTTAACATGGTTGTTGGAAAGTTCATTTATGTCTCTGAAGAAATGTTTGGAGCTGGATCCCATCCTTTTGTTGGATTCTTTCGATTCTAGTTTTGTGATATAGCAGTAAGAGTGTAGTGGTAATTGTAGAGGAGCTCAACGCACTCCATCTGATGTTGGCGGCTCTAGGAGGGCTGTTGTAAAATCTGTAGTTGCTTCATGTTTATTGCAACATATTCATTTATGTAGCCTACAAGATCCTGTCCAGTGTACTGTGTGAACGAATAAAGCCGTTTTGCACCACACTCATCAGCATCTACCAGTGTGGCTTCCGGCTCGGCAAATCGACGATAGACCAAATCTTCACACTGCGGCAAATCCTGGAAAAGACCAACGAGTTCCAAATCGATACTCACCATCTTTTCATTGACTTCAAAGCCGCATACGACAGCATTCATGGCACCGACCTATATACCGCGATGGCCGAATTCCGGATCCCGAGATAACTGATCCGGATCGTGCAGTTTGGGAACAGAACCTCCGAATTATTCCAAACATGCACCGGATTTCGGCAAGGAGACGCGCTGTCGTGTGATTTCTTTAATCTTGTGCTGGAGCAGATAGTGCGAAAGGCCGGCGTAAACACAGAAGGCACTATATTTAACAAATCCATCCAGACGATATCGACATCGCCCATTCCCAGCGTGCCATTATTGAGGCTTTGCTGTTGCAATACAAGAACAAGCCCAACGAGTTGGTCTCACGATTAACGAGGATAAAACAAAGTACATGCTATCTACCAAAAACCGATACGTTGAACACCATCTAGGTCAAAACCTAACAATTGACAGCTATAATTTTGAGGTAGTGAAGGAGTTTATCTACCTCGGGGCAAACATAAAACCCACAAATGACACCCTAGTGGAGATTCGACGAAGGATAACCTTAGGCAACCGCTGCTACTTCGGTTTGTTCGAACAACTAGGGTCCAAACTATTAACTCGAAGGTCCAAAATCATGCTCTACAAAACTCTGATCTTGTAAGACAGCGGAGTAGATCGTGGGATCCTTTGAAAGAAAAATTTTACGTCGAGTGTTTGGTGCTGTCTGCGAGGAGGGCGAATGGAGGAGAAGATATAACCGCAAACTCTACGAGCTGTAATCCGTCGACGGCACTGGCTCGGCCACATCGAGCGAATGGACGAGAATGCTCCAGCTAAGAGGATCTTTGAATCCCAGCCACCTGGTTCACGAAGAAGAGGAAGACCGAACCTCCGGTTTAAAGATCAGGCAATCGCGGACGCCAGAAACTTTGGTCTAGTAAACTGGAAGCAGCGTGGTCGGGACTGTGAAGGATGGAAAGCGGCATTAGTTCAGGCTCAGACCCTCTACGGGTCGCTGGCCTGATAAGTAACTAAGTAAGTAAGTAAGCAAGTAAGTATTTATTCAAGATTTAAGTGTATCCTGTTGGACCTGGCAATTAGTCAATCAATCGCAACTTCTTGGGGTCAGTTGATGTCATCACGGGCCAAAAGCCATAAGGAATCATTGCGTACCTTTCGTCGTTGATTTCCTGTTTTTCGAAGTTGGGATCAGCTTCTACATGGTCGAGGACCCAATTAGCGAGTCATCGGCGGGCGCAGCAAATACTTCTTTTTGGTAGTGATTTGCGAAAGACCCAAACCTTGCTTACGCCGTGGAATAAATAGATTCGTATTCTCATCCACACTTTCAGCAATAGCGGGCGATGATTCCGTTTGATCAAGCGTTACGATGACGCACAGGCGGTGGTTGATCCACTACAGAAAAGGGTGTTTGGAATGTTCAACAGCACACAGGATAGTGGCTTCAGTTGAACGATTATGTTGATTGAAAGTTTGTCGAATTGAAAGCGAATTTTAGTGATGAAATCGAAAAATGTCTACTTGTTCTATGCTAATGAGGTCTATCAAGAAATGTTTATAAACTTATGATGGGAACAAACATTCAAAGACCTATATCGCCACCAATTGGAAAACCCTTTATTTCAATTAACTACAAACCTTTCTTCTAAAGGGAAAACATCCAGCCTTTTCAATAACTGGCGTGGCATTTATAAGTAAATCGGGTGTGGGGCATTCATCCGCTCCGAATACATTTAGCTCGCGGAAACAATCGGTTTCAATCATTTCAGTTTGCCATGATATCGATACGGAGCCAGTATTGAACTTCGTGTAAAAATTTGAATCAGATTCGTCTATATTGACACCTTTCACGGTGGAGAATTGTTCAATGTCAAGGACATCTTTGGCATACACTGCGTGAGGCTGTAAATAGAAGAGAAGTACAAAATTAAAATGAGTTTTGTAGGCTATTTTTTAAGTGTTTACTTACATCGGGCACAAATGGCGGTTCTACCATTCCAGCTTCGAGACGTTTCCAATTTATACAATTAAAGAATGGATGTAGTTTGACTTCACGAGCACCATGGCGACCATTCCGGCAGCCAAGTCGTAATTTGATGGATTTTGCGAGAAGCTGTTGGCACAGAGATTTGGCTTCATCGTTGAATTTTATGGAATATTTTTCCGGATCCTCCTGTAAATGGAAAGTGAAAAATTAAGTGGAACGAAAGGACTTCTGTAAGGAGTTTTCGGTTTTTTTTCCAAGCGGGTCACATTGAGATTATAAATAATAATAAAATTGAACAATCATCTATGCGGAGGCAATAAAGCAGCCTCCAGGATCGAGATGACAAAGAAGACCGAACTTCCGGTTCAAAGACCAAGAGATTGTAGATGCCAGACACTGCTTATAACGTGGAAGTAGAAGCAGACTTGCTTTTAGGCAGCAGGCCCCTGGTGACCGCATTGAAAGTGGGAAATCTTTTGCTCATTTCTGTAACATTATTCGTTTTGTCTTAGGTGATACCAAGTTAAAGTTCAAGGCAGACACACGGCTGGATCTGAAACGCTCTAAGAATTTAATTTCTCTCAACAGATCGCATATCAGATCCGTAATAGGTTTCATCACGGGACACTGTCTAATAGGCAAGCATGCAACAAGGCTTGGCGTCCATTCCAACGATTTATGTAGGAGCTGCATGGACGAAGAGGTGGAGGAAACTATTCCCCACCTACTTTGCAATTGCCCAGTTCTCTCCCGTAAAACAAGGCTCCATTTAGGGGAATTCTACCTTAACGACATAGGTGATCTGATAAACACAGATATCAGAAGCCTCCTTCGCTTCATAAAAAGCTCCAATTTGTTAAACAAGTAGGTATGCAGATCCCTTCAGATCCATGTGGTATCACAATGGACCTATCGCTGGTCTAAGTGTGCTGGCAATAGCTGGCAGCCACTTCAACCTAACCTAACCTAACCATCAAAGGCCAATGCTAGGTGGGACAGCTTACATAACTAAGCCCTATCAAGGGAGATGTCGCCCTCCTACAATCGGGCAGTAGAACTCCAAAACAGGACTCGCGCAGATATCATCAGGCCTGTGGAGATCTGTACATGCCACTTTCCAGTACAGAACCATGCGACAAAACTCGGTGTCACTTCGTCTATATTACACTGCTGAAGTTGTAATGATGGGGACGAGCAGGAAACCCTATTTCACTTCCGGTGCGGATCTCCGGCACTAGCTTCGCACTCTTTTTCGACAGCCCTGTTTATGGAATTCCACTGGTTGGAGCTGAGAATTATGTCTGAACGACATTGGCAGTAGCCAGAAAGTTAAACGATAGATCTAAACGAAGAGTAAGAAGGTAGAGTCAATACCTATTGACTGCCGATTCAACTATGTATGATACTTCATTTATTATTTAAAAAAGAAAAAAATTGTCATCCTTACCTTAACTCGACGGTCGACCTCCTCCCTTTTAACTTTTTCCTTTCGCATTCGAAACGGTGCCTGTCCCTCAATCATTTCGTACAGCAAACATCCAAAGCTAAACCAATCCGGCGAGAATGAGTATTTATCATTATCGATGACTTCGGGCGCCATATATCCTTTTTAAAAGAACAAATCAAACAATGACCAATTGTCGAATGAGAACCCCTCAAGTAAATATCATTTTTCAACAATTTTTCCAATCAACGTCAACAAAAGTAAAAAAAAAAAAAAACCACTTCCATCCCATTCAGTGTCCTAAATCAATTCAATTTAATTTGGAATAATAATTGAAAGGAGAAATTGAAGAAAAACGGAGAAACGGATCGATCAAAAACACTTACCAACAGTTCCGACACGTCCTCGAACCATTTCTCCCTCGGGTATTTCCACAGCTAAACCCAAATCGGATATCCTCACATGACCATGGTCGTCCAGGAGAATATTCTCTGGTTTACAATCTCTGTAGACAATACCCTGTTGATGGAGGTGTTCCAGCCCACAAACCACTTCGGCTGCATAGAATCTAGCACGTTGTAATTCGAATCCTGGATCACCACCCATATTATAGATGTGAAACTTTAAATCACCACCTGGAAGAGAGAGTGTGAGAGAAATGTGATTAAAGTACATTCATAGAGACCAACACATGTGTAATGGAGATGCATTGTAATACACATCTGGATGTAAGTATATTTCTATGGGCTCACCATCTTCTACCACTCCAACCTGAATCCTGGCAGCTTCATTTGTGTATTCATTCAAACGAAAAGGATATCAATAAATAAACATTAAAATGTGAAGAGCAACGCAGATGAAGCTTATTCACATTTCATCGTTTGAATTTATGTGAATGTTTGTGCATGTGGTATTCATATCCTCTTGGCAAGAATATCCTCTTCATGAAAGCACCCATTCAGGATTTGAATCAATTAAGAGCGCAATGTGAGAGCAAAATTATGTAATTCTGAACAATGCCACATATACCTACTTAATATCCATACAGTGAATGTCTATTGTAAGATTCAAACGGGAATTGATTTTCCGCAAAGGGTGGATTATAGGATACAGTTCTAGGATATGAAGTTGATATACATAGTGAGTCGTATGTCGGACAAAGAAGATTCAATTTGGGAGATTGTAAGTTGTTTAGAACGACAATTTTTGACAGGAGGGAGACGAAATTGTGTTGGAAGACGTGAGAAAGCATTTAAGATGAAGATGAGAGAGAAAGAAAGAGAGAGACAATAATTGCTGTCAATCAACAGCAGGACATAGTTGTTTGGCCAGGCTTATGTCAAACATGCTGTAGGGCCCTTATTAGACTACGCTTATCCTAGAGTCTTCCAAACCCTTCCAGCGATTTCTACAGGATTGCTATTTACATTGACAGTCAGGCTGCAAGGAGAACTGGAACAATACAAACTATATACAGTCAAGGACTGCCGCGTCGCTACGCTAATCCTAGAGTCTTCCAAACCCTTCCAGCGATTTATATTGACAGTCAGGCTGCAAGGAGATTTAGAACAATAAGATCTATATACAGCGTGTCTCTAGACGAAATTGTGAAACAGCATACTCTGTTGGGACCCAGAACTGTGCGGCTGACGAACTAGTCGGACAAGGCTCTGTAGGTAAAGACTGTAAGAATCTTGACGATGTCAAAACGTTTATGTCTTCTGGTAAACATCTGATTCACACCGATGCTCTGTCGAAAGCCAATCATATGCAGATGGCAGCGCCTTGACTATTGCAAAGATTTAAGGCTTATTTGGTCTATCCTCTATCCTCGTTAATTCGGCTTAAAAAGAGACTAGTTCTCCTAACAAAAGATATAAGAAAGCATAGCATCCTAGGCAGACATGCTTAGCATTTGCATTATATGTAGGAGCCCCAGAGACTAGGAAGAGGAAGAATCCATCACTTCCTCTGTATGGATCTCGCTCTTGTCGATAAAGGTGCAGAGTCTGGGGTGCTTTGGTATCACAAGGACAATGAGTACCACACTAATCAACGCAATGGAGAAATTAAAAGTCATTCACGACCTGGTTCCTTTAGAACCCTTTAGACAGTATGCTGCAGCCAAAAGTACACTGCGAATCGATCGGGCATTCATACCAAACAACGCCTTACCTTGACATCACAAGACTCCTTTCCAACCAACTTTCGAGCTTGGAGAATGGGGAAGTACAAGGGTGACCCGGACGCAAGCATTTTCTTCGACACGTTGGGCCTTTTTGATCCAATTTAAGCAGAGGTCCTGAAGGTATTCACGAGACTATGATGAATGATACCCTGTGGTGCCATACGAAGAAGCCTCTGTAGAGACAGACTGCAATGACTAGGAAGTACATGAGAATACACCACACTTTCTCTGTCATTTCCTAACCTCTCTCTACCAAGTTAAATTCGGATTCCTTGTTCAAAGCTTCAGAGTGGTTTGATACAAATGGCAATAGGTTCTAACCAGAGCTGGACATCTACAAAAATACCACTCTAAACCACTCCTAGTGGAATGAGCATTGATTCTACAAGGTATTCATTAAGGATGGAGCTTGGCTCTTTCGTTGCCTTCAATGTTCCTATGATCTGGCATGTGGAGCTGGACACCGACCAGCTTAGAGGTTGTAATAGCTGAGCTTAAAGATTTGATGGCCTCCTGGCTGTTGGTAAAGATTGCTGGGTTATTTAAAGGGTCCGATGAACACTTGAGGGGCAATCGCATGCCTCCCGAATCGCTTAAGTACGAGTATATCAATGTGCCTGGATCACGCGAAAGGATTTGAATATATCAACGAGTAGTTTGTTGGAGTAAATACCCACTTCGACATCACTGTCGTCAGTTTATGGGTAGATCCTCAATTCCTCCCTGGTAGGTACAGCTTCCTGATTCTTTAATTCTAACTGCCCCTATGGATCATAAAGCTGGCAGTACAAGGTACTAGTATTTCCCGGTGTATTTTCTCCCGACGACGTTAAGGATTCTATAAATGATGCCCTTTCTAGATTTCATTCTGAGTTGCTACAACCGTGTAACGAAGCTTCAAAATGGCGCGTTGTTAAGGCTGTTTTGTCACCCAATCCAGACTGCCTTTACTTTCCAACCCAAGAAGACCAAAGGGGAATATCCCAGGACAGGACAGGCAAACTAATAGATGCCTTCGTAAAAAGTTTTCCTTGATGAATTTTTCTAAAATTGTCCAAGTCTTGTTTGTAGTCTATACCTCCTCATAGCTTGCCAGAAATTCCAATAGAATTTCCTACGAGTATAATAGTGAATAAGCCCATCGGAAGTGATGGTATGAGGTGTCCACTTAAAGGCTTAATTGGTTTACCCGTTTCAATTTGTTCTTCCCTTTTCCGTTTTCAAAGAGAAAAATACTCACTTAAAGGGTTTTTTTTATATATTTTTTTTTTGTAAAGTAATCCCCATTATGGGTATACCCTTCAAGGTAGTTTAAAATAGGGGAAAGGGGCTTTATTTTCTTGCTAATCCTTTGTTGCTTTTAGAAGTTAACTGAAGCGAGTAAGCAAAGGATATCCCCATTAACCATTGCAATCCAGATTTACTGGGAATTATCATTAGAAAAGGTACAAATAGAAACATAACTGTACCTAAAAAAGAGGTTTAAAGTTTCCAAACGACAGAAGGTAGTGAATTAAGTTGGGTGAAATGTTGGTGACAGCATACCTGGGTAAACAAAATGGCGAACGAATGGTAGACATTCGATTCATGCTGAGACACTTGAATTGTTTTCTATGGAAGTATAATAGTGGAGTAAGTTCAGAGTAAAATTGTTGGCCTTGGGCTCCACTTCTTCTTAAAAAGGTTCGAACATACCAATAGCTTTAGTGTAGACATTTTTTAAGTGAGGGCTCTGAATGAATCTTTGGTCTAAAATTGATTTGTTTTGAGAATGGGGTATGTGTAGCATTCAGCGATAGAGTTGATCGTTTTTTTAAGGTGTACGATAGGCTCTTCACAATGATACTATCGGATTCAAAAGACAGTAAGCCACAGAAGCCTTCTAATCTCTACAAAATGGTAGCTCCTTATCAAGACCACACGTGGTTCAAGAGTGAATGGAGTATCTGTATCCGTAGCTATAGTCTTTCTGCGCTTGAGGTCTTGCCTCAGCCTTTTATAAATCCAAAATATTTTGAGAATGACGGATTAGCCCTAACGTGGTAGAACTTGCCTGGGTTCCAGGATTTAATAGAATCCTTTTACTTCTCCAGATCTGAATCTGTATACACTGGTTTTGTCTACATCTTCGGTTATGACCGGTTGGGTTCCTAAAAACACAACTGAAGGTGGCATGAATCTTCACGGTGTCTTGTCCACTTCACTTTTGCTTAACACCTCAACATGCTAACAAGAGTGTTTACAATTGCTATCCGCCGTTTCGAAAAAAACGGGCTTCCATAAGGACACTCTAAGTGCAGAAAACACCTTAAGGAGGTCAGATACAAAATCTCCAAAGAAGTGGATAAAACTGTGGACAACCTTTAAGAAACTGTGAGTCACTGAATCATTTCAAACTGAGGTACTTCAAAGGCTCATGGAGTAGAAGATTAGATCACGACTTTTGAGGGCTACACAGCAACATAAATTTGGTAAAAATGATAAGTATTCAGCGTTAACGTGGAGAGGCTATGTAGAGTAATCCTTTGTTGAATAGATGCTTGAGGATGCTTTAGGGGGACAACGCAGAAAATGGATTCAGGCAACTTGGCGAAAGAAACTGGAGACAGCAAGCTAAGCATCAAGCTAGCAATAGGGTTATACTAATTGAGGTCTCACTTCACCTCAGACTTTAGCGCCATCAAAAGCAAAAGTAAGTACCTAAGTCAGAAGTGGAATACATTTGTTGATTAACTGGTAAGAAGTGGGACAGCTTTGCCATAAAGAGACGACGGTATGGACATCAAACCATCCTCTCGTACGTCTTAAATTGTGATCAGTGAATGATCAGGGACAAAACAACCAAGAATGAGGACTGACTGACACCACATAAGTAGGACACAGGGTATCCAAGCTATGTGGCCAGGGCTTGATCGTTTAGAGGTTCTTAATCTGGACAGTACCTTTGAAGGACTTGTATACGCAAGTGCAAAGGAACCTCAATACATTTCTTGTGCACAACTGAGCTACGAAAAATGGAAGAAGTATTCATTTGGCTGCTCCGACTGTCTTTTCCAGCCTTTCAACACTTTTAATACCTTCGTAGAGGTGGGGAATTCTATTTCTCCTACGGAACTCTTTCTCTGACCTAGGCAGGTTACGTATAAATTTTGAAAAGTGGCATAGTGGCGGATGAAACTTTATTCCACAATGACACACCTTCTATTCTCGACGCAAACTTGTTTTAAAAATTTATCCCTACAAGCTATGACAAGCTAAGAGTCAAAATTATTTCATCAAAAGAAAATATCCTTACCATTCATAATCGTTAGAACCAAACATAGAGCATCCTTTGTTTCGTACGCATACGCCAGGTTGACTACGAAACGAGAATTGATCTTTTGTAAAATTTGCTTCTCTATCAGTACCATGGATTCGCCTTTCCGTTTTTTAATTCGTTTCTTTTCCAACTTTTTGCACGCATACATTTTGCCTGTAGCACGTACCTAAAACGAAAAAAAATAAAAAAAAATTACATAAACATACATGCAAAGGTATACACTTCCTTTTATTTATTTTTAATTACCTGACATGCACAGACTTCACCGAATCCTCCTTTGCCTAGGACACGATACATTCGAAATGTTTTATAGGTAACAGGCTGTGCCTCTAACCACTTCCATTGTAAGTATCTAAAAAAGGATGATAAGTTATATGTTTATTGTGTATTCAAAGTCATAAAGGCAAGAAGTGCTTGTCAACTCTACAAGCAGAAAAGAACTAGAGGAACACCGACTTCCCAGGAAAACATAGAAGCACAAGAAGTAGGAATGATGTTCAAAAGTTTATATTAAAGGAATCACATGCTCTCATCAAGAAAGGATTTTTTTTATCTTCGACGATCTGGACAGAACATCACGTCAAGTCTTGATGATCGTTATTTCTGTTGTTAGGATGGCAACCTTTCCTGAACAAATAGTGATCTTGCGTAAGATCCTACAGTTTGAAGGACAGACGAATGGACTTTGTGAAAAGAAAACGAGGATTTTAGGAGGCGAAAAAGCATCGCGTCACTTCTCATGGATAAACGGAAAGGTGCAGCGTTGGGGTGACTGATCCTGTCACCTAGAGACTAAGTAAAAAGCGCCTACGAAGCATCGCTTACAGATCCTATTCACGCCGTGCGTCAGTGTCGCTTGCCCGCTACGAAAGATAAACTGTCTAGTAATAACTACAAGACGTACCTCGGATATGCACGTACTTTGAACGAATAGTCTGCAGCTAACCAATTGGCAGAGATTATCGAAGAGAAAACTGTACTTGGAAATTTCAAAAGAAAAGTTCTACGTTCAATTTATGGTCCTACCTGACGCTGACGGTTAATGGAGAAGAAGATATATAGCTAGGTCATATAAAAGCGAATGAACACCAATGCTTCGAAGAATCTTTGATTCCATTCCTGAGGAATGAGCTCATCTCCGGGAACGGACGCAAGTGAAGATAATTAATCGTGTTGGCCTGTTGGTTGACGCCCTAGTTCACTGCGAACAAAAGCGTCACCATAAGTAAGTAAGTGGATACGTTTTTTTTTTTTTAAATAAACCCTTCTCCTCTGACCGACACTTTGATCCTAAAAATCTATTGAATCAAGGGTGCAATCAGCCTAGTGTAGACAGTTTCTAATCTCCGCTGGCAAATGAAAGATACACTTTCTTAACCAACATAGAGCTGGAGAATCTCCAGCCTTTTCTAGATCAAACCTTGTATAGATTAAGAATTTCTTTGTAGGAGTATGGCTTAATTGATCTTTTGGATTGCCTTAGACTAGGATCATTTTCTCTGGCGAGGTTAGTACTTCCAATTGTTAATAAGCGCTGCTGCAGCTGCCCTATTGACGCCACAAAAAGGTTCCGAGGACAAGAGAACGCGAGAGTTGAGCCATAACCAGTTCATTCACAGATTCGTTGCCTACGATTCTTTGGTGATCAGGCACCTAATTAAGTCTGACCATGTTGCATCTAGCAAGTGACGTGGCTCGGGCACATCGAGCAAATAAATGGACAATATTCTGGGAAAGAATATCTTTGCCTCCAAGTCTGCTGCCTCAAGATCCCAACGGAGACCAAACCTCGGTTTTTAAGACCAGATGATGGACACCAGAAGACTTGGCGCAATTAACTCGAGAAAGCTTATGTATGATCGAGATCAAAGGAAAAGAGACTCAATATGGGTCAAGAGTCTCATAGAGATAAAGTCAAGAAAGTAATGGACATTAACGCTCTGACACGGGCGATACAGTACTTTAGGTGGACTACCTAAGTGGACAAAAGGACAAAAAGTACGAACGACGACACTAATGCAGTCGCTTGTCAAAAGAAGAACAACTTTTGACAACCGCTGTTTCATTGAGATAAGAAGGCTTTAAGATCAACCTAACAAAAATTGTATAAGATCCTGTCCTGCTCCCTCTTACGTCGCAAAAGCCTAGACAGTCTTCAAATTCCATACAGAGGCACTACGCAGTAAAAGAAGACCTTACCTTCGGTAGTGCGTGCAAGTAGAAAGGGACCTCAACCAACTGGATAAGGATTGAGCTGAATGGAAAGATTTGACGGTTGATGGATGTGCAATTTTAAACGACTTTACACTAGCTTGGGTAAGAGGACACGCAGGTATGAAAGGAATCGAAAGCCGAAACTTCTGAGTCCTGAAGCATTAGCTGGCAAATCAAAATAACGATCAGAACTTACCGGCTGCAAGAAGGCATAGTCCACAGGACATGGAAACTTCAGGTACCATTAGAAGAAGATGGGTCTTCTAGAAAATTATGCCTACAAACTGTGTCTAAAAGTCGAGGAGACAGCTGCGCATATGCTTCGCATTTGTGCCACTAGAAACATACAATTGGCTGCCAATGGATTCGAATCCAGAGGATTTGCCAAATATGCCGCCATCAGAGAGGAACTGCGGAGGGCACCTCTGACTGAAACAACTCGTGGTGGAGTGACGAAATGAGACCTAATGAGGTGGACTGTTTGCATACCTCTCTAAAAGAGTGCTCTGATTCATTTATAAATTTCAGCTTATCACAGTCTAATCCAATTTCGTAGAATCCTTCCCTAAAAACAAGTGTGAAATATGAATCCTAATTCAGATTCACGCGAAACCAATTAAATCGTTAATAAATGCTCCACAAATATACCATGGAATCTACCTTACACGTCAATATCCTATAAATCCTATTCCCTAAAATAGCTTACTCTTCCCAGCAACAGTTCTCATTTTAATAACATTTTCATCTCAGAGCACACCTCCCATTGCTCATTTTTTGATGCTAAACGATTTATCCAACGATAGGAGTCACGTAAACAAGTTGTTTTTCTTTTTAGGGTTCACCTTCCAAAAAAAGAAAAAAAAATGTTTACGAAGGCACATTCACTTTTTGCATACGCACTTCGACTTAATTATTCTGATCGTCGCGTGACAGATTGTCAATATTAATTACTTCTCCAAAAAAAAGAAACAAGAAGCCTTGTAAATAAGGCTCCCCTTCGTCCGACAAGGCAATCAATAATAATAAATTTAAGAGACAAGCAAGACAATAATCACATTTGACATACGCGGAAGCGGGGCCAGATGTCAAGCGGCGGAATCTCCCTCCCCCCCCCCATCATAGTTAATTTGACACATGACAGGAATACATCTTACTCACCGATGAAAATACATGGAAGTCTCGAATTCCCGGAATGGCTCTCCAGCTAAAAATGATTTCACAGCATTGACACACGGCTCGAATAGCTCCTTGCTGCCACCTTGAAAGGAATCAGATGTTAAGGACATATTTTATGCGTGGAAAGACATATGTACTTACATGTACTCGTAATCTTATCCCGTACTCTGGCAATAAGATCATCGTTGAGGACATCAAGGACATGATCATCGTTGCCATAGCGGAAGCCACCTTTGGTGTTCGACATCATAATCGAGGAGTTATTGTGACTATCACGATTCTTCTCCTTGTGACATTCCCAGTATGAAATAGTTTTTCCGGTATCACCTCCTCCTCCTCCTCCACCATCACTGCCACCACCACCACCACCCCCTCCACCACCGCCTCCGCCGCCACCACCACCACCCCCACTGTCATCGGTGGCAACACCATTGTGTTCCTCTCCATTGTGATTACACGTGTCGGATGCATCAATGTGGTGCTTTTGGCTTTTACGATGATTACTGTCAGTCTCTGTTTGGTTGGTTGGTTCACCTTGGGATGTGGGCGATGATGTTGTTGTGGTTGTTCCATCGATTGTATCTGTGGAACTCACATCGATCACTAGAAACCGTCGACCGATCTCTTTGGCAATTGCAATACGATGTTCATCGTATTCGACTTCGTATCTAGAAATAATATGATTTCTTCACTCAATCATCACTAATGAACTAGGAAGCGCGTTGCGAAGGGTTATGCATTTTTTTTGGTTAGCATGACGCTAATGACTCACCTTTGCACCTGGTCGAGGAACGAAATGTATCTATAGTAAATGGGACGTTTATTCTCACAAAATTGCCGAAAGAGTATTCGTCCGATGGGCTGTTGATCTATGACGTAACCATAACTTATATCTAAAAAAGGACATTTGTGTGTTAAAAGAATCACGTGACTTGGTACCAAGTACAGTTGCTTACCTAATTTGTCTTTGAGGTGTATACATTGCGATATGTGCGGAAATTGTAAAATTTTGCGCCATTTTTTACTTTTCCCTTTGTTGCTATCAGATCCGCCTAAAAAAGTAAAAGAAAAACGAAATTGAGCGTTAGTAAAGCTATAAAGGATCTTTATAATTTATTTAGGATTAAAGCTTCCCGAGGAACCACCTAGTTCATCCCGCCAATTAATAAGTTAGGATAATCAGTCTTATCTCAATTTTAAGGATCGTTAAGTAAACGTATAAAGGACACCGATTTAGGATTTTTCGTACCTTGAACAAACCTGGCACTACACAAAAACAGAGACCTTCTTTGGAAACTCCCAACGAAGACAACTTTAATGACTCTCTGCTGGGAACTAGGACACGCAGATACCTACATATATCGGAAAACGAGAAAGCGGATGAACCTGCTAAGAAAAGCTCGGAAGTAGATACCGTTTGTACGTTTGAAAAAATGCCAATTAGCACTCTATACAGAGAACTAGATACAGAAACTACAATTAGGGCTAATTCGCTGACAGATGACTATGATCAGCCTTTTATAAGAAAAATTCCAACAATCGCATGAAACTAAGTCGGAAGGACTTATGAATCATTTCTGATGTCCTTACAGGGCACATAGGAATAGGGGTTTACTATCCGACTAAGGCTATTCTACAACGACTACTGTAGAAGCTTCGAGGCCCGCCCTAGCCACCCAAAGATTGTATAGCTTCTTTGATGGGTTAGGCAGACGAATTCACCAGATATGGAACAACTATACCCGTGCTTCCAGGAAAAGGGTCTTGGGGTACACCTATCGCTACATTTAAACTCAAATTCAAACTGGATGCTATGATGAGAATAAATTCTAGGTGGACAAGTGGTAGATTTGGCCACAGCTGGATCCGAAACGCTCAAGGAATTCAATTTCTCTCAACAACTCGCGTATCAGATCCGTCATAGGTGTCATCACGGGACACTGTCTAATAGGCAAACATGCAACAAGCCTCGGCGTACATTCAAACGATTTTTGTAGAAGCTGCATGGACGAAGAGGAGAAGGAAACTATTCACCACTGTCTTTGTAGCTGCCCACCTCTCTCCCGCAAAAGAAGACTCAATTAAGGAAAATTCTACTTTGACGATTGATGCGATCAAAAACCTCCTTCGTATCATCGGAAGCTTCAATTGGTTCAACGAGTAGGTAAGGAGATCTTTTCTTATTCATGTGGTATCACAATGAATCAATCATTGGTCTAAGTGTGCTGGCAATAGCTGGCAGCCACTTCCACTTAACCTTAACTAACCTTCGATGGGTTGGATCACTGATTACAGGAAACTCCTGAGATTCCTATTACTTTCTATGCAGTTCCTAATTTAGTTAAAGACGTCAGTGAGCTAGAGGCCCAAGTAAGCCTCAAGATACGCAGAAAACCAACCGCTATCGTGAATAGCGGTGATGACTATTCGGATGCGGATTTTCTGCCAGAGACAGAGCTTCTGACATGTGGAAGACCAATTGACGGTTCGTCAATATCAAAACGAATTTTAGCTGCGCGCATGCACGTACACATGAGAGATACCCAAGACTGTGCCTTGAAAAGATATATGAGATATGACGTTAAAACTGTTCTAAGACACTTCGACTTAAAGACGTCAAAAGACTTTTAAGTAAGACTTCTGCAAATTTTGCAGCGGGATATGTTGTACATGCAGCCATTGAAATTTTTGATTTGATGTCACATGTGCCCGGGTAAACTAAATGGAAGAAAGCCGACAGAGAAAGTAGGACGAGCAATACTGGCATGAAGAAATGAGGACATGCTAAAACAGGAAAGGAATCCGGAATTTCTATCGAAGACTTAACACAGCAAACCTGCAAACATTACGAGCCGTACGAGTTGCAAGGAGTTAAGGTGGCTAGGTTATGTAGACACCAGATTTCAGAGAGTGGATGAACCCCAATTCTCAAAATCAAAGAAATTCTGAATCTACCACAGAGGAACGCAAGGAGAGCGGATTTAATCTTCGACACATACCAGACGCTAATGAAGAGGGACCCCAATCAACTTGAAGCAATTGGAGACAGAAATCAAACCCAGGTCTTGGACTGGTGCGCCAGCGTAAATTAAGTAAGTTGAGCTTTTGAGTTTACTTACTTACTTAAGGTGGCGCTACATTACGTGGTGGACCTGGGCCTCAACCAACAAGCGTTTCCAGTCAGCTTGATCTTTAGCTAACTGCCTCCAGTTTCGCACGCTAAGTTGGTTGAGGTCCCCTTCAACTTGCATGCGACACCTGAGTTGCGGTCTTCCTCTACTGCGCTGTCCCTCGAGGGCGGAGCTTTTGAGTTTACTCAGAGTTTAACGGTTGGAAAAAGGGAAAGCCTTGCGGAACCATCGCACATGCCACCATTCTTAATATAGTAGGTGCCTACTGAGTTTTTAGGAACCTTAGCTTTACATTTGGGAAGGGACAGTAACCAGTGTGACCAAGTCCCTGATTTTATGCAAAAAGTTGTTTAAATTAAACCCTGACAACAAGGATATGCTTGAGCTGGACAAAGACGAATGTTTTTAACCTGACTACTGTACTAATACCTAGTACATCATTTTTAGACTTAGGAACCTACATATGTCAATAATGGCTTGGACTTGCAGCAACATCTTCACCTAAGCTTAAGTCTAGTTCGACTCCGCGGCACCATCTCTCGGTAGGTAACGAAAAACTTTCGTTCGGAGTCGATAATAAAACCTGTAGGCCACTTCCGCTTGTGCGAAAATTCAACACAAACAATAAGAAGGGCTGCGAAAAGCTGGGACTTGGACCCTTTACGGGCTGCAATGGAACTTTAAGTTGTCTTGTGGATTGGGTCCTTTTCCATGGCTAACTTTCTGATTGAAGAGCCTCAGACTCGTCTTGTAGATTGCCTAGGTTTAATTCAGACTCGTTGATCGTTAGCTACTTATGCAGTTTCTTTTAATGCCAAAGTGGTTCTGTTGAGTAAAGCTCCTATATTCAGTATCCTTGAGAGCAGAAGATTTCAAGCCGACGACGCATTATCTTCGAGAGCCTAACTAAGTCCAAATTAATTGCCCACAACTAGGGTGCTCATAAAATATGTTTCTCTCTGACAGAGACAAACCTCACTTGTCAAGTCGTTGCTTCATTGATATTTCAAGGAAAACATATTAATTCACCAAGTCAACTCACCTCTGCTCGGTCTTTAATGAAATTCCTAAAACAACTTCTAAAGACTCCACCAAAAACCACGAAACCGTGTCCATCGTTCGCACTAAAAACTGTGAAAAGTTTCGTAATTTGTTCACAGTTTTTGTACGAGTAGTTTGGAATTTGTATTCCAACGGAATTTCTAAATAAACTGCTAGTGCAATAAATCTCGAACGTCACATCAGATAAAAAGCCGATAGCAGAGAGTGCTGGCCAGCTTGGCTTAGCCCCGAGCGCAATGGGAGATGAATTCCCATCTACGCATCTAAGTATATTGCTTGGCGTTGAAGGTGCTTGAAGCTGGATTGGAGCGGCGCAAAACAGACCACATCTATGGCAACTTGTCATTTTCATTTTAAACTGCGATATCTATTTGAGGTTGACACGTGACTGGAATTCGCAAATAGACAGCCCCGGCCATTTGTTCATTGACTTCTCGCGCGCGCAGCGCACCAATGGTGCAAGAAGCAACGATTTGTGCATCCGCCGGCGGCGTCATTGGACATAACTTTGCAGTACTTGAGAGCAAATCTACAACTTTGTTGACCGGACTTCGCCGGTACTAAACGGGAACAGGAGGGACAACATAAAATAAATTACAAACATGTCAGATCCAAGTGAAACTTTCGCATAGATACATTCGACGTCCACGGAAATCCACTGCGATTCGTTGGGGTTCGAGGTTCGGGTGTGTGTCAAAATAATGATAAATGTACATATGGTTGCGCATGGTGTACTAGCACACATTTCAGTGCATCTATACGATACCGCTCCATGCAAGACTAACGACGGATAGTGATGTTGATGATGATAAGCGAGCCAGTGGCACCACCAGTGACTAACAGCAACATTAGTCGCATTGCGATACATCATGAGCATCTGGGTTTACTCGTTCGCATCTTTAGCAGCAACCAACAGTAACAAATGGATCCACTGGCATAGATAGAGGAAGATTGAGGAGTGTTGGCGGTGCTGGCTGGTCGAATGTCTCCGGAAGCATCGTTCCGAGTGGATAGAATAATATAGTATTGTGATGGATGAGCAGATGAATGAACGCTTGGATGGATGGATGGATGCAGAGTTGAATGCCGGAATGAGGCAGCGAAAAACCGGATGACATTTTCACTTGTGGTGATTATATCATGCGCCGAAGTATGTAGGTCCTGTCACACAACGTTTTGCAATGTTTATTTAAATGTGGTTTTAGATGAATTGCTAATCGTTGTCAGTTACAAATATTTGCCTAGTTGACCAGTCAAAGCTTGCCCGAAGCACTATCAATTTTCACCAGAAACTTGTAGTAAAAATAAAGAGATAGATCGGTGAACACTGAGGAGCATCTTTAACTAGCAGTAAAGACAAGCCTTGAGCTATTTGCTGATGGTTACAACTAATGCTTTGATGAAGGCCGTTTCCGAGGAAGCAGCTGATAAACCACCGTCTTACCGTCCAGATTGTTCACTCGAAACCATCGACAACATTCTGAACCAGATTATATGCAATCGGTTAGAAGCAACAAGCAGAGTGGTCATACGGCTAGAAATGTTAATCGTATTGAGAAGTGGTAATGACATCAAGAATTTAGAAAAAAAAAAAAAAAAAAAACTGCGAATTATAAGCAATGACGAAATTATCTTTATTTATTCTGGACACCACCATCCGAGCATAGACTGAAACCTTATATTACCTGAGTTTCAAAATCACTACACTAATACTAGCGCTGTGTCTATCATAAGGGCATTCATAACCGATTGAGCGCCAGTGGATAATAAAAAAAAAAAAATGGAGCTCCAATGCCTTACAAGAGTCAGTACTAGATGCTCTATAAGCAACAACGCTCAGAGACGGTAGTCACAACAGCTATTACGTAGTCAGGGATAACGATCGATAAATTGTGTGTATAAAGACTGTCAGCATAAACGCTGCCTTATCGAGGATAATGTGAAGCATTAGGAAATGAAATCAATGTAAAAGACTACAAGTACGTAAAGATTGTCCAATCAATCGGGTTGTATGAGCCACCGATTTTGAGGGCTTATGCGCAAAAGAATAACTTTATACACTGACTAAGTGGAACCAGGGGAACATCCAAGGAAGCCAAGTTCCTTGAGTGACAGCAAAAGAAAGTAAGTTCGTTTGAGTGATTAAATTGTGACCTTACAGCTGACTGTTTTTAGCTCGATTATAGAACAATAGAGACTTCCGAGTCAAAATTGGTTAGTTTCCAGCTTCGGACGAAGTCGAGCAGGCATAATGAAGGAACTCCATCGAAGGTACAATGATCCAAGAAGTTTAAACAAATCAAAATGCTGGAAGCAATTATGATCAAATACCTAGTAGCGGTTCCAATTTCCTACAAATCTCGCATAGAAGATGAAGCAAGGACTTCTTTCCGGTCAAGCTAACTCTTAACCACAATCGAAGGACTCTAGAAAAATTTAGAGATTGGCTTTGATAAAACTCCAGGCCCTCTACACATGGTAGGAACTTGAGAAAGGGAAAACATTCTAGGGTAAGGGGAATTCGATGAAATGTGACAACTGTAGATGTAGGTATTTTAGTTCGGTTTCGGTTGGTAGCGCCGGACATTTGCAGAGGAAATGCCAGAGTTTCCTTCTCATTTTCGTTCCCGCAACTGCAGCAATGGAACCGGAATAATCTTGAAACAAATTAAAGAAACCCTAGAGTCTACTCTTAAATAGTAAACAATCAAGTTTGAGCTCTGAAAGGTACTGCAGCGACTACCTTTGTGAACCATCATATGTGAAGCAATTTGTAGGCAATTTTTTCGACTTTAATGGCTTCAATTTGAAGCTTTCAACTTGAACTGCTCATCGCTCATCATTGTTGGTAATTTTTATATATATTGTGACATTCCTTTGTATTCTTAAATGGAATTTCTTCACTCAGATATGGGAAATGACAGCACGAACATGTTTCATCACTCTGAAGTCATAGTCTATAGATGAAGTCCGTGAAAATAGATAATCTCCTATAGATGGAGACAGTTTCTTGAAAACGGAAGAGAATAGGGAGTTTTGAAAAATCTGACGGCTTTTGCTCCACTAAAAGGAGTTACCACCAGCACCAGTTCTAGCGAGTAAATCAGACATCTTGTTTCCAATAGCTTTTGTCGGGTGGGATTCAACCAAAACGACCAGACAGACGACGGCACGATAAACTGTCATGAAAAAGCTTCACAATCCGCCATTCGGACTCGGCAATAAAACTGTAGGTCTCTTCCATTTGTGCAAAAAATAAAACTCACACAACATGAATGGTTGCGAAAAGCTAAGTCCTCGTTCTCTATGAGATGTCGCGCCAAATATTTGTATTTGTATTTTGTTCCAAGAGTACCATGATTGTTTCAAGTACAAATTTTCCAGTGACATCTTGGAAATCTGTATAGACTAAGACTAGATTCCATTCTAAGGTGGATCTGTTTGGTTGGATAGATTTTGGCCAAAAGTTACTCATTCTCTTACTTTCGAACTGCAGTGACTGCGTTAGTGTTTGTCAAACTACTACATGATATGCTGTTAGATGGTCTTACAACTTGGGCCTTAGGCCTAAAAAGCCTGGTTTACAGGCCAAAATAGCGTTCTAGGCCTAAGACCCGAGTTTTATTAGCAAATTCGACGGCCTATTCCCTGGTCTAGTCGCCCCCTTGTAGTCAGCGATATTCTTACCTGGCTCTCGCACAGAATAATGCGTCTAATGTCTAATGACAGCAAAGTATGACACACCTTTCCAAGCTCTGCGGTTTAATTAAGCCTCCTTGTACAGCTTTCTCTTGTTAAAAAACTCTAATAATGTAGTCAGTACAACAGTACAGGTATAGATCAAGAAGCTGGATGCCATGGTAACTTGCTACCCGAAATTTTTTGAAAACAGAAGTCTTCGTACGAAATAGATGTCTTCATACAAGGAGGAGCTAGGAATTTGCTCAAAAAAGGCAAAACAAATTTCATATCAAAATAAGCAGTCTTCCCACTCAAGCCGAATCTAGGCAAATCAAAGAGTGAAAAAGTTAAAGTCAAGTTTTTGTCAAAGAGCTGAAGTGCCAACAACAACTTGTGAAACTTCAAACTCTAGTCCTCGCAAACATTACCAACAAACATTTTCCCAGGACCCAGGAGTTCTTAAATTTCTTCAGCGGAAAAAACACTTAGTCAACCCTATAAACGAAATCTTTAATCTTTTCTTCTTCAAGAATCTCATTAATTATAAAAATAATAAGTACGGGCACAAGTATGCAGCCCTGTGGGATGCCGTATATGAAAAGTTTCCAACAAAGTAATTGAGATAAAAATGTAATTACAGCGAGACTCCTTGGTAAAACATTCCAAAATTGTTATTTATTTTCCTCGTGCCAACCGTTTTTTTTTTATCCCACCACTTGGCAGAATCCTTTTAAAAATCTCTCATACGCACACAACAATCTCGGAATTCCCCCAAAACTTAATCATGTCAAGTACAAAATCTAATTTCACGTCGCATATTTTTGAACTCAACTTAAAATGCACAGCACGTGTCTCTCTAGAACTAAAAGGTAAACTTGAAACTTTTATTCCATTCCACCCAATTCACCTGCGTTCCTCACAAGGACTCATCATTTTGCTCAAGAAATCAGCAAAAAAAAAAAAAAATTAATTAAAAACTTTCCGTTTGAAGCGACACCACACTTTATTTGTCGACGAAGGAGATATTTCGTGACACTTCATCCGGAACTGTCAAAATGACATCACTCACGATGACAATGACAAAAGTGATAACTCTTCACCACAAAACGAAAAGGTTACAAACTAATAAGGGACGACATACTTGTAACACACACAAGATCCACCTTTATCACAACTGAAGTCCCCAATCCACGTGTCCTTTGACAAAGAAGTTTGTTTCATCGACAAGTTACGACATTAAGAGCACTCTTCCGTGAAATCGAAATAAAAGTTTTATTTGCGTTTTACCGAAGGACTTGGGGTGTGTAATCCATCCTTGAGGTATGTACATAGATCCTGCTTCGGTGGAAGCACTTCAAGCCTGCGTCTCAGGGCTGATGAATTAAGTGTCACATTGGTAACTACAGAGTGGTACTCCCCAACTATCTCTGAAGAGTCGTGTCTCTAACGAGCAAACTTAATGAGCTGTACTCTGGCAAAAAGGGGAAAAATAACTTCTTCCTGATTAATCGATGGGATAATGAACGACCGATAGATGAATGGGCGTGGGTGCTCCGTCGTCGGTGGGTAATTAGCAAAAGGAACTCCTCGAGCACAGTCCTAAACTTTTACGAGTCATTACGGAGCACGTTGAACTTTGGTGACTCAATTAAAAACTGTCAAAGTGCCAATTGATCGAGAACCAATCCGCAGGGACCGAGACGTAAAGTTGACTTCACCCCCGGCGACGATTTGGGTGGAGTCCTTTGGAATTTTTATACCGTTCTCCGCGTGTGGCAATTGAGAAATTCGTCGGCGTGGAATAAAACTGACAGCAGAGAAGGATAGTTGGTGGAACTCTTTTTTTTTGCGTCCTTGCTTCCTGCAAAAAATTGTGCTGCTGAAGTTTTGTTATATTGTATTCGTTTGACTGCGTCGGTATACGAGTCCTGTTAACTTTAAAAGCATACGACCAGAGTTACGTTAAAAGGACGCCAAAGAATTTCCAAAGGAATGAATCAGTTTTATCGACAGGATGTAAGGAGAGGAGAACAAAAAAAGTGAAATAAATGAAATCACTTTGAGAGTAATCCTTTATCCTTATCTGCAGTTTCTTCCTTTTTATGTTGGTTTCGAGGGTGGCGACATTGATGGTGATGGTTGGGTTAAGGAAGAATAATTTAACTTCTTGTTGGCAGACAGATTCCTGTCAATTTAATCAAGGAAATGGCCAAGTTAGTGGCCAGGACATTTGCCAAAAGCGGACATAAGAATTCCCGGTTACTGTGGCTTTACAAGAAAGAAAGTATATATAAAGTAAAAGGACAGTTGGGTTATAACAAACAGGAAATTAGTGAGCGAAAAAGTTATTCATTTGGAAATATTCTTTCTCTGAGGGAGAAAGCCAACAGGGAATTTTATTTGGAATGGAAATTCACTTGTGTGAGTGATAAATCATGTAATAAGGACGAAGACTACTAAGGTTAATCATTGTGAATAAACTTTAGGTTTTTTTGATAAAGAAAACGGTAGAATAAGCAAGCGTCTGTGTTTGACATGGACATCACAAGGCCAAATTATTATGGGGAGTTACTTATCAATGCCTTAAGAAGTCGATTTGATTAAAGGGGAGGTCCTTACGTTCTCTTTCACCATTTTCTCTGAAATCTTTAAAAGATGATTAAAGGAGGATTTGTCTAGTGTAAGTTCTTCTGGTTTTCACAACTTTGACAGCGTAAGTTTGTGTTAAAGAATACCTAGGTTTGATCCTTGGTCTGTGCTCCAGACTTAAAGCCAGTTCAATGCCGTCAGCTGTTTAGGTCTACTAAGTACAGGAATATCTGAATCTTGTTTCGATCTCGAGGTTCTTTAAAGTCCTGGAGCTGACGAACTGCGTTTTGGCAATGAAGCCGACCTGACTCTCCCAGTCATCAGTGCTCTCTAGATAGCTTGTTCCATTGCCTCCAAGCACGACTAAATACTAGTCAAAGTCGGTGGAAAGTTAACAAAAGATAGATGCATGCCATGCCCTGCCCATTCGTTGTTGGTTTCATAACTTAGGTTCAACTTTGTGAAAAAATTGAAAAAAGACTCCAATGCGCATTTCATTAGAAAAAAAAGTCCAAAAGGACATCGCATCCTAAAATATTAATCAGTTCCACTTAACTCCACCTAAAGCTGTCTAAAAACGCAGGAAAATAACCACAAAAAAATCGATTGACCACAGACAGACATCAATCAAAAATACCAAAGCACACATCCATTCGAATTAATAGATAAATTCGAGCACGCAATAGCCCACCCAACTGTCTGTCGGACAGGTCTGCATGTCTCGCATATAATGTGATCAATTAAATGTCCAAATCCAATCCCCGGCCCGTCCCACATCCAACGTTTTCGATATAAAACACCCTCCTCTCGTCGTCATCTCGTGCATGCGAAATTCCAATTTAATAATTCCATCTGTCGGACGGGGAGAGTCATTTAATCGAATTGTTGGGTGTTATGGATTGAAAAGTACGTCTCCACCACCAGTGGCAGAGCTCCCCCCACCTCCAGGCTGCATTTGATCCAAATTTATTGAATCAATTCATTAGCTGAACGGACTTGTCCAGTGCAACACAATCCTAATGATCAATCAAATTCGTTCACAAAATCAATTAAAATTAAGTAAAAATGTGTGTGCAAGTATAGGGTGCCTTCAAACAATTTGTGACGCACAGACATTTAATCAGGCGCATGTCACGTCTCAAGATCACCGTTTGAAATGGATGAACCTTTTTAAGACTGCCGACACGTATTTAATTGTTTATATCGAGTATTTAACGCAATAAATCGGATACTTTTTGTCCAAATTTATCGATCGACAATTTAGCGGGCTATTTATGGTAAACCAAACTGTGGGCACGTTTAAAAGCTATGCCGCGAATAATAATTACCCGGATACCGTCAGAGGCTACACTTGCTACACTTGTGCAAAAATGATGGTGGATGTATGGACAAATCCATGGGAAAATGAATATTTTTACGAATTTTTTTGGGAGTTCCAAGCACTAGAATAGGAGACTTAGTCAAAAAAGATCGCTTAGGGCGTTGGTGCTCAGATCAGAAACAAAAAACGTAGTTCTTCCAACTTCTTATCTAGTAAACGTAGTTCATCCATCTAGCATCGAAAGGACTTAGATCAGTAAACAGACTCAAAGACAGTGTACAATCTCAGCTTTCTCTTGGTGTCCGGTCATTGGTCGTTCGTTTAATACCAAGGCATCTGCCAAAGATACCAAAGATAAAGAGGCTTTCTCTTATCACGAGGGATAAGCATGGAAGACGAACACGAAAAATTGCCATTTGGAACAACATTGGCCATAATAGGCAACCTTGTGGTACTCCACCGTAGAATTTAAAGATTTCAGACACGATTTCATTGAGCAAGACATGGCATACGTATCGAAGATACCACTTGGCGACTCAGCGTCTTCCTGAAGTCCCTCATGTACCATCCACTACCTATGAACTTATTTGGACCACCAAAAGCATACTTAACCAGAGTTCGATGTCTTCGAAATAGTTCTTTAGACAACGTTGCCTTCCTGCTTCAGCTTCAGATGTAGATCTTCTCTTTTAATTTTGGTTAATGCGTAGCAGGCCCTGCAGTCACGTAGGTATTTTGTCACATTCTTATTGTGCCTCTAAACAGTACTAGATCTCACTCTTGATCCATATTATTGCAGATGCAGGTGCCCACTGCAGGCGGTAATCGAGCTTCAGGCAGAGGCAGCCATCCGAAGTCCTCTGCAGTCAGTTCTAATGCCGCATTGTGGCAACACTTAAGGGACAGTCTTACACAAGAAGCAGAGGTAATCAGCGGAACTTTGCACCAAGCGTGGAAGAGCATTTGTAACGATCCGAAAAACGCGCTTGTTTCTGGAACAGAAAGTATTTTCGGGAGATTGACAAAAAGCCTTAGCAAGTCCGTTGCCTAAACAAACTTAGATAAGATTGAAGAATAGCAGAATTTTAAAGCTTGCATTGTAGATATCTATGCAAAAGGGAAGAAGCATAGTTGAAAGTTCAGCGTTCAGCGTTCACTACAAGAGAACTGAACAAGCCGAAGAACTTACAAGTAGATGCGAAAGCAGAAGAGCCATCCAAGAGCTGGTAGTTGGGTATTGGTTGCATCAACCTTCGGTGAAAAGTTTATTTTTTTCAATCAGAATAAGCTTAGAACATAGATGGAGATTTGCCTTAAAGTCAGGATGATAGACTTGAAACTCAACTTTGAGGAAGCGCCATCGTAAGTACCGGTTAGAATAAGGTCGTTGCCAAAATCAAAGCAACTGCATTGTTTCACGGCATTGCTACTGATCTCGACGAAGAGTCACCATCAACATCGACAGACCTATTGTTGATGAAGCCCGTCTCATTGAGAACCAAAACCAAAGTTTGTGAAGACAATTGCAGATGACAGGACTCTCCAAACTGCTAAGCGAGCGGACATAAGTTCAAGCCTCGGCAAAAGTTTTTTTTAGCTAGGTTAGGTTGGACTGGCAGACTGCAAGTTGCAACCTCACTTAGACCAGATAAGGTCCTTTGTGTTACCACATAGATCTATACTTCAACCAGAAATACTACCTGCAGAACCAGCCGGAGCGTGCTACGAAGCACTGGAGGCTGCCTATGCTGATGTCAGCCAGTTCGCTTTAGTTGTAAAAGAAGCTGGCTCCTAATTCATTATGCTCTTTTTCGGATTGTCTCTTCCTCCTCCTCGTCCATGCAACTTCTGCAAAAATCATTGTCGAGGAGGCCCAGCCTATTGGCTTGCTTACCGGTGGTGCAGTGTCTCGTTGCAATGTCTGTAGTGATGGCAAACACTTTCTGTGAACATAATTGTCTTGTTCTCTCTGCTCGAACAAGATGGCGGTTCTTGGATGTTGATGTGGTGAGTGCTTACATCTCAAGTTACCTGTTAGTATGATAAACCATTTTTGAAGTCTAAGTGCTCCAGTATGGTGATTTTCGAAGTATTCTCGACAAAATTTCAAGTTACGAAGGAGTGAATTGATACATGATCTGACGTTAGAAGCACTGTAGTCCGACAAGATCTGTTTTTTGATCGGAAGTAATGAAAAATTCGACTGATACCTAACCAACCTCCTGAATCCTCAAGGAAAACTAAACTCAAGTTTTAAAGACCAATGTAGCCTTATGTCTTGTTCAAAATGATCCAAGTCCACCCTGTGTGGCCGATTTAGAAAATTTAATTAACTTTCGTAAAGCACATGCATTCCAACATTTAATTGACTAACCTAGAGGGTTTTAAATTCTCCTGCAGTACAACGACATATACAGCTTAATCTGTTGTGTTCTGATGAAAAAAAAAAAAAAACGCCAATCAACGGATTTTAAATTAAAATACGTATACGCCTCGATTAGTCAGTTGATTCCATAGAAACAACATCGCACTGCAACAGCATCGGCAGTATCTATAAACAAAGCTGGCATTACTTTTGTATTTTTAAATCAAAAAATAAAAAAAATAAAAAGCCACCTAACTTTTTTTTTTGTAAATTCAGTCCACCCTTTGATAGACCGTGTCGGCTCACACCCATCAAAGTTTAATTGGAAACCAATTTCAATTGAAAACAGTGGAGCGTTTGTTTTTATTGTCAGTGTAAATGGCTTCATTTACCTACCGCAAAGCCGTAGCTCAGCGGTAATATAACATTAACTATCGCCACAGCAATTAATAATTTTTAATGTTTATTCGTTATTTTTATTATTTGTTATTATTCGCCATTTGTGGTGTTTGTCACATAATCGAACAGAAAACAAATAACGACACGAAATGGAAATTGAGGTTATATTTGGGGGAGTGGACGACGACGATACTGGCGGAGCCAAGTCAGCGGGAATGGCAATGACTTAATGTCGGCGCTGGTAGTGGTCCATAGATTTGGGTTGTTATCGGACTTTTGACGGGCGATAATGTTATTGTTTTGGAGTGTCACATGACCTTTAATGATGGGGCATGTAAGTAGGCTAATGGATGCTGGTGTATAGCATCAAAAAGATGATGATGTTATCGAAATCGATTTGACTTTTGTATGCCGGATATGGGGAGCAGAGAAATTGGGTTAACGGTGATAGATAAGTTTACTAATTAGCGGGGATAAGATAAGTATAACAAAGGAGGAGAACAACCATTGAGTTTACAGGGATATTGGGACATTTTGGTCGCCAAAAATGCTGCGAAATAACTAGGTTTCCGTAAACGATGCAAAAACAATACTTTACCACTTCTGATTTGACTTCAATCTATCGCCCAAAGCTCGAGAACAACGCTCACATCTAGTCTGGAACCAAACATAGTCCTAGACAGACTTCCAAAATGCGTGTTGATGACAGGGAAATTGCGATGTCAACCGACTTGCTTGAACACCGAAGAAATGTTGCCTGTCTGTCCCTTGTTTTATCGATTCTTTCGTTGTCTCTCCGGGAAAAAGGGTTGGTGTCCATGTGCAGTTTTTTGACTTAGTCGATGTCGCTGTACAGTTCGTATAGTTTGCATTGAATTTTCTCTTCTAAAGCCCGCCAACCCAATCAGGACCGAATATGTTACAATGAAATCTCGCTCCAAGCGACCAAGAGTAGATCATCCGCCTTCGATAGAGTCCAGGCTTCAGCGCCTTTTCTACGCATGATTAAGGTATTTTACAGAGTCTCCTTAGTTCTTTGGGATAGAGCTTCATAACTCAACTGCCTTCTCAGCCCGAAGCAAAAGTAAGAGTTATTCGGGTAAGATGTCGCTAATTAGCGAAATTAGGAGTTGCATACCGCCATGCTTCGTATCATGCTTTGAATGCTCATCAGTTTATCCAAAAGCCTACTTTCAAACGTTGCATTCCATAAAGGGATTCTTTCCTAAACCGTACCACGCGAATGTGGAATGATTTACATAGCTCTGAGCTTCCTTAGCACTACAACCCACAACATTTTAAAGCAACGTGTATCGGTATCCCCTTCGTCTTTAGTTTTAGCTGCGGAAGTTGGATTTCACAAAGTGACTGTGAAAAGGTCGGTAAACAGTCAACTACAGCTAGGGACAACCGACTGATAGAAGAGGAAGAGAAGACGAAGGAATATGGCATGTGAGACTCGAAGCATCCACATCAGTGGTAAAAAGCGGAGATCGCTTGAGATGACTCTCTTATAATGTATATGAGAAGTAAAAAAAAGTCGATAAGGTCAAATCCTACTCATCTTCATCTTCATAGGTACATGAAGTCCAAAGTAAGACAATCGCAACAGATTTCCAGAAGCCCAATATGTATGTGTCCTGAGATCTCTCAAACGACTCAGCGTCGACAGAATCAAGTGCCGAAGACCATCAGAAATGCGTTTTACAACAAAACTCTTGCTCTGATGAAATGTGCACCGGGTAAACCACTAAGCGCCGCTGCAAAGAATGATGAGAACTGCTTGCGAAGCCTACGAGCAAAAAGGATACGAGTAACACCAAGTTCGCGGAAAAAAAAGAACATGCAGTTGAATCGGTTCTTACAACGCCAGACTCGAACTGAAGCCTGCAAAGGCGATTAAGCGAATCGGTGTTGAGAACATGAAAGGAACATTTCTGTAGACTTTTAAACGGCTACGATGACAGGTCACAAACATAACTTTGAAAAAGCTGGTGGTGATACCAGACTAGCTGCTGAACTCTTTAAATCATACCATGGTCGATATCTATGCCCGATGATTAGGGCCTCAGCACCGTACACCCAATCCACAAAATAAAGAACAGAGGCTCTCCTGTAGCAATTAAGAAGGAACCAGTTTCCCAAACATTGCATATAAGATTCAATCTGAGTTTAGCAGTGAATCTGTCTAGAAAGAAGGGCACTCAACATCAAGGTCTTGGACAGAATGTAACTCTAAAACACTGTGTCTATCTAGGCTCCGCAGTGCATATCTTTAAATGACTTTAGTACAGAGATCAATGGAAGAATTGCTCATGCCAAACGCTGTTTCTTCAGTCCAAGAAGGTTAACGAAGCCCTTTCAAAAATAATGAAGGAAATCTTCAAAATCCCAGTAGAGAATCGTGGACATTTTCAAAAGCAGATGAGAACAGACTTTAGGGTTATACAGCGCCATCGACCTTAACATCGACGTGGCTCATGTAGAATGCATAGATACCAGCATCCTCGTCCAAAAATGTTTCGATCAATCCCGAAGTCACAACACAGTAAAGGAAGAGCACACCTCAGCTGGCGGAAACTGTTCGAAAGAAATCTCAACTTCAAATTTGGAGGAGTGCTAGTTGGAGAGGTCTGAGGAAGTGGAACTCGTGCAAGTTTTACTTATGGCTGGAGGAGTCTGTTGGTTATTGTGGCTCAGGTCTATTCCGGACCTTGTGTAAGTTTTGCTTATAAACACAAGAGCATAGGTTAGTTTGAACATATGCGGAGACCGTATTCCAAACGGACCCCGCACAAGCACACCAGACCAAATCACCGTTTCTACCTATCTACCCTACCCCAGCTACGAACTGAGCTTGCGAGAGGTATTTGTATTGTTGGTTGTGGAGTGTGAGACTTCTCTTTTCTTAGGCTACGGTTGGGTCCGTTGTAATTCGCCTTGACTCTTGGACTCTTGGAAAAGGTTTTGTGAAGATGGCTAGTTTGGTGATGGGGCAGTTATGGAGTGATTATTGCTGCTGTTTGAGGTCGAGAAAATCTTCCTGTTATTTTTCGCAAACTCCAGGATGTTGCCGATCACTTTGCTTTCTAGTTGCTTAAGAGCTGGTATCGATATAGATCCCAGTCGACCATTATAACAAAGAGGCGAGTGAGGGAGCCGACGCGCCAGCCAGATGTGGTTGAACACTTAATGTCTCTCTTGCGGAGACAGTCTGCTCCTCGTTAGGACACTTTCTCTCTATTGCCAACTCTAGGTGGAAAAGTCTAATAACCTGTGCCATATCCAGACAGTTATAGCCCCCCCTACGATAAAAACAGGACGAATTACTTAATCAACAGAACCCGTATCGTGACAGCAAGAATCACAGCAATCAGCACGAGCCATTGGCCAATTGGTCCACACGCTGCCAAGTTACGCATTCCTTTCAACCCTCCCTGCCATAGTTACGACAACTCACACGAAAAGAAAAGTCATTTCCACTTTCTCTGTGACTTCCCGGCACTAGCAAGAGCCAGGCAACGCACACTTGGCAAACCCTTTTTTAAGGACCTATCCCAGATTTCGGACATAAAATTCTGCGACATTATTAACTTTCTGAACTCCACAAGATGGATTTGTAAACTACGCTCTTTGTCACACCCATCAATATCTAGGTCACGTGAGTTGTGTGTGTTTCTGGTAGGACCTTACTACATAACCACTTCCACCTACCTTCCTAGGTCCCAGTACTCTTTGGCGTAGTCTTGCAGTGGCAAGAGGTATTAAGAACCATGTTCCATTCAGACAGTTAATACAAAAGGAACACTGCGATGGTTACGTGCCACCTAACCGTAGCTCAAGGCATGTGATTACAAATGTCCTTAAAGTTATGTTGTCTGATTGCCAATAACAATAGGTAAACAAAAATCAGAAAAAGCTCAGATAAGTGACTGCGGTTATCCCATCTCTCCCACTTTTTCCGTGATCTTCTCCATTGACATCGCCATATAAAACCGATTTGTCATGCCAATCTCACTTTCTTCAAAGAAGCACATCAATCCAAGACTTTCTTTTTCTCTTTATTACATCCAATACCTCTCGAGAAAGGACTCTCCTTGGAAATCCTCTTATTTATTTTCAAGTAACAACCCTCAAGCCAATTGGAATACAACAAATTTACCATGCAAACAATGAAAACAAATAAAAAATGGATAAACAAAGAAAATAAAATAAAAATATCATCTACATCCTTGCAACTCTTGTAGATATTTTCAGTTTCAAGCGGAAAAATTACGACAAAAAGTTAACTTCCCCACGCGAGGCGCGCACTCAAAAACACTCGTTCAACATATTACTCTTGATGCTTTCCGTCCTGTGTACGTCTAGGATAAAACTTAACCTCTGTTCTTTTCTTATACAAATCGTATTCCTTGAGAACTTGTGAAGTTTTAAAAAACTTTTTTCCTTTTACAGAGAAAAATAAAATAACAAATCATAAAATGTTTTGTCCTGACTTGTGTGTGTGTAGGTATTCTAAAAAGGATATTCATAAATATTCATTATTTACGACTTAAAATGTGGCTTCGAGTCCTGAAAGTGAATTAGAATGAATGCTCTGGTACACAACCACTCCGTCTGTGTTTGTTTGAAAGTCCTTGATTCGATTGTAAGACGTATAAAAACTCCTTTTCCCACACCAACTTACCTGCAAAGAGAGAGAAAAAAAAGGAAACAAGTTAATAAAATTTGTCATTTTTCATAAAAAAAAAAAGACAGGAACTGAAGTAAATTTAATTTCCTAATAGCTTCGTCCTGGTATGCCATTGAATGTCTCACGTTCAAATGAAATGCTTATCCCTGAGAATCCCTTGATTGATATGCGCAGTAGCTTTTCATTTTCATTCGGTATCCTTCAATTCGGCAGGACTAACACAAAAGGCATGCGAATAATATTTGCCCAAAGGATGAATAGAAAACAAATAGAAGAACACGTAAGGAAAAGTCCTTTTTTTTTTGTTTGTTGTTGTCGGAAAATGCTTTTGAACTTTTGGGCGTTTAAAATTTATGAGGATTACTTCTAGAGTGACATCTGAAAAGATATCCTTTTGATTTATATTTTGTTGTTTTCGTAACCTTGAGACTATATAATGTGTATTCAAAATATTCATCGTCTGGTGTAGGTGGTAAAATATGAGACATATTTGCAACGACGAAGGATAACACTGAGCCGACAGGACAGATGGGATGAACATATTATGTTATAATCTTAAAATTGAATATATTTTGGAACCCTTTTTTCCTTCTATAGCCTGTAGTCATAGGGTATATCGGTGTTGGAACGAAATGAGGAACTATGAGAATGAAAGGATGATGGATAGGTAAAATTAGATTTATCATGCGAACTGACAACGCCATCTAGGCGACTTTTGAATACATCTCAAGACTTTATTGCTTGCCAACAGCACAAAGTAAGCCATATATGACATCCTTGTTCGTGATTTCTGTATGCAATCGAGCTGTGCGACGGGGATGACGTTAGACGAAACTTCCAAAGGAAGGCAGCCAGACATCGATAAAGGCTTTGAGTTCATTTTATTCCAAGCTTATCTAGAGTTGCATAAATACACTTAAGCAGCTAGCTTTTCGTAAAATATCCACGATCTATCTGATTTCCGGACACCACGGCACTGAGATGAAATTGCCGATGAGTTCGTCAGACAAGGATCTCAATCGGCGTTTCTTCTGTCGAGCTCCGTTCACCTAGTAATTTTCTCAAAATGGAACTCAACAACAGGACCACGATGAGCTTAAAATTGCATCAACCAAGCATGATGCTAACCCGCTTACTTCCTTACAGGACACTGCTTCCTTAACTACCATCTCAACAAGCTGGACCTAAGTCCCTCTGACATGTTGCGTGGAAGATTAAGAGACTCCTGAGCACGTTGGAGCAGTTTTCCAATTAAGCACGATCTGGAGGTTCCTTCATGACTTCGATCTTGTTCTGAATCACAACGTTTTCAAGTTGTAGGAGAACTATAAGTCGCCTTCCTGTTCTCCGACAGGACAGATAGGAGGACCCTCCGAGTCTTATTTTGAAAGAAACAAAAGATAATGCCTTGAGGCTCAGTCAGAGAAGATTGCAATTTAATTATTAGTTCAGGATACGTTTCAACTTTATCAGCTAATTCGAGGCATAGCCCAGTGGTCTCTTCTGACTTGTAGACCACCTAAGGTGAAATTCAATTTATCAGACACTTTGTATTCCTTCTAAAAGTGGCATAGACCTGGCTAAGAGCTAGCTATTCTAGCTATTCTAGCTGTCTTATGTGAACAAGTTAAGGCAAGTTAAAGAGCACCTAACGACAGTTTCCTTTAGAAGCATGTACAGGCATTTAATTCTAAAAACGAACACGAAGCTGAGGACAACTTCAAAATAATCGACGATTGAAAAGGCACCTTTCAAGCACTCTGAACAAAGTCAAGCTTTGGTGTAAACTGACCTGGGAGGGATAGGTAGATTGTCAGGTGTTTAGACTAGAGTCAGATCTATTGCACGCATTCAGGACTTAACTGTTTTATACTTAGAACTAGCCCGCCCTTATAAGGAGGCAGTGGAGGTTATTGAGAAAAGTACTCTTCAACTTTAGAGCTCTTGGAAACGATAGTAGGTAAGCGACCCAGATTTGCAAACGTTTCGAGCTCATGGCATTAGATACAGCCGTGCTAAAGCCCAACCTTTTGCAAGACAATGCTGTGAAATTTCCACACCAATTTTGCTGATAGATTTTAGCATTAGGAGGAGTTTTGACGCTGCAAAAGGACTGTCTTTCCGATGAAAACCTTAAAACTGACCAATGTCTGGCAAGTTCATTAGTCTAGATCAACTTTTGATGTGTAAAAGACCATCTTCAGGACAAATATTCCAAACCAAGGGTTTTTTTGATCGTCGCAATCTTCACCTAAACAAATTGCTTTAGGGCCGCGGCTTCTAATAGCCACGTTACCTTCACAAAAAAGGAATGGTTTGCGTGGTTTAGACTTCCTAAACTGAAGGCTTTGGGTCGAATTGTTATTCTGCCTGTCATCTATCAAAGAAGGAATATCTGAAGGATGGAACTCCGGCTGAACCGAAACTATTGATCGGCCATGAGTGCTTCTGTGCACACTTTGGCAGATTTAAGCTTGAGAGGAAGCATTGAGCTTACATTTGGGGAGCAGTTAACACCGAAAAACATAACCACACATTATAATAACGTCACAGGAAAAACCGCAGTCAGTTCTGTGTCAACGGCTGCTCTGAGAAAGCTTTGATGTCTGGAGAGGCTCAAAAATAGTTAAAGAGGCAGATAAATTGCCACTACCTTCCCGCAAAGTAATACTCAATAGTGATTCCGCAGGAACTAAGGACAGTACTCCGAACCTTGCCTAGCAAGCTCATCGAAGAACTTGTCCGGTCCTAAACCCACGTAAGCTTTGTCCGTATTTTCAGTTAAGGCTTCTATCGATGGTTGGGATTTTAGCAAACACAACTGTAGGTGGCATGACTCTCCAGGATGCAGGCAGACTAAACAGACGTCTGTAAGAAATTTGCGGCATTTTTGCTGTCACTTAGCAGAAAAGACAGCAGACAACTTATTGGCGTTATAAGGGTCGCGGCTGCAGCGATTAAATCGCGTTGGTTTGGAGGTACCTTTACGGGACATTACGCTTTTGCGAAACATCACAACGTGTTAGGCTTAAGCGGCACTACTATCTGTAACGCTTGTGGAGAGGGCGACGACGCTGCGGAACATTTCCTGTGTGATTGTTCTGCCTTTCTTCGGATTAGGTGGCAGATTTTTGGGGCTCATATGATGACTGCTGGTGATTTAAGCTCCTTCTCACTGCAGCTCTTACTCGACTTTCTTAAAAAGACGATGGAAAACAATAAAAGGGTTGTACCTGCTGGTAGTAAAATTGATCCGTTTTTGTGTCGTAGTACTCCACAGCGTGGTGGGTGTTCCAACACCCCAACAGAAAAAAAGGACAGTACACTAAGGAGGTGGTATAAGAACGTTAAACCTTTATGACGACAGAGAGATTTAAACAACCCTAACTAAGAATAGCTTTAGCAGCAAGTTGTCGGTGAAGAAGTTGAATATAACGCAAGATGGGAGATGAAGAGACTATCCTTCGAATTCATTATAAAAGTCGTCCTCGTTTTCTGTCCCCACTTCTTAGAAGAAAGCTTTTCTCTTCCTTCTCTCGGTGGAAAAAGGCTGCACGCTTATAGTGAAGGCAGGCAGTACCAACTAATTCTAAGGTTCAGTTTGGTGGACTATTTTAAATTACGGTATCATATGCTTCCATCGAAAATAGACTACAACTTTTCTGTATGTCTTTTTGCCATCCTTGCAATTATTTCCTCAAGGATACTAATATACCAGCAAATGGAGGGCAAAGCTGAAACTTCCACTGACAAAATAAATAAGAGGAAAACAAAACGTCCTTTAGGACTAAATTTAAGACTTTTTGAAGACTTACAAAACAATTTACGCTTTATTGGCTAAATTGGCTTCAAAATATGTTGAAATTGGAGCCTTAAAGGGATGAGATAATGAAATGGAAGGATGACAGCAAAACGAATTTAAAATGTCTATTGTCAAGATGTCACGTTGTGACTTAAATTGGAAGGCTAGACCGTCTACATTTCTCTATAAGTCAAGCATTGTTTAAAGAAAAAATTTAGCAGTGTCCTGTCTCCAACCCCAAGAACAACCATAATCCCTTAACTCAACTAAGCGAACTAATTAATCACTCAAAGTCCCTAACGGATAGAAATGAATAAATAGCTAAATAACTTTTAAACAAAATAAATTCATTAAAACTGACAAACTTTCAGAGGAGCAACACTGTTCCGGACGTGACATCCACGCAAAATGGATTATTCAAGAGTCACAAGCGAACGCCGAGGAGTAAGTATATCTTCTGACTTCACCTCCCGATTATTATGTCACAGAAGCTCCAGCTATCCGAGTAGCAAATTTCATAAGCTGCACATAATTGATTGAGTTTCATAAGCGCAGTTGCTTATAAGACCATTTTGCCATAATGAATGAGCAAATAATGGTTGGTTAAGTTCTTAGATGTTAGGACGGATGGATGGAGATGACTAATGGACAAGGGGACCGCAGATAAATAACATTTTTTGATTGAGAAAAAGATAAATGTCTGCAAATTATTCAGTGAAAAGTTGTCAATCAACAAGTGCACTTGGAAGCTATAGACATAGAGTGGGGGATGGTTCCTTCGCCAAATCGACCTAAATTCAAACATTACACGACAAGTGATCAACGTCTACGTCCCTCATGAAATAAATTTAGAACCGAAGGTTCTATTTTTGAAAAATTGTGGTTCTTGGAATGCGTTTTGAAATTGTATACGTTTTTGAGTGATCAAGTGCGTGGCTCTATAATCTAATTGAAGGTTGATTGATGGTGCGAGATCGGGATCAACATCATCCATCGATGAATAAACAAAGTGAATACTAATGCATTGAAATTTTATGAAGGACATTCCGTAGATTGGACAGAGTGAAATGAGTGGAAGTTAGCAAAGCCTTCATACAACCTAGAAGTTGGCAGTCGTAGGAGATTCGAGATGCAAAATGGAGTTCCACAAGTCTGCTTTATCTCACCTATTTTTTTTTTACTTATATCTGTTTTTGTTTGATAGCAGTGCCGTCAGAAGAACGAAACCATCTTTCAACGATGAATAGTGGGAGTCCAGCACTAGATATTCCGTCACAGAACCGCGCTCTATATGGTTCCGGTGTCCGGTGGAATGAAAAAGTTTTTTCTCGAGACTTTCAAGACGAGACATTTAAGGAAGCAAAGTACACTAACGAGACTTGATCTTGACTTGATCTATGCGGACCACTCCTGGCGACGGAGGCACGGGCTTAACACCGTTTAGAAGGAAGTAATGAAAGCAAATGTGTGTCGACTCAGATTAAACGTTGTCTGGCACCAAGGACTTTTAGCATAGAGTATTTTTTAGTTATATGTTTTAACGACGTCCTCTTTGCATGATGCTTTGAGTCGATACGAGCTGCGTCGTCACGTTTGAAAAGAAATATGAAGTGAGATTCGCCGAGAACGTTAAGGCTCTAGCAATGCATACAGGTTCAAACTAGCTTGGGTTCCAGGATCTCTTCTTTTTCTGAAGAAATTTAAAGGAAACATTAAGAGTAGCAGAAATTCCTGTTTGTCAGGTTGTGGGGCAAAACCGACCAAATTTTGTTCATCGATCAGGTATCAGCTTCGAAAATGATCGAACAATTTTCGTTCTCATCATGACCAATCATGATATGATAATTGCATCGTAAGGCTGAAGAAAAATTAAACTGAATGCCCTGTTTACTTTCGATCAATTAATTGTAATCCCATCGTGTACCTTCTAAAGGGGTCAAATGCTTCTGGAATAACCACAAATATAAGCTAAGATAAATCCGATGGCAAGGTAAACCGGTGTCAAAAATCCCATTTAAACCGTTCACTGTCCCATAGAGAAGAACCTCCACGTACTTAGTCTCTAGCCTGACCCTGCTTGTAAAGTAAATCGAAAGAGACCTATCAGTATACTCTTAAGGAAAGTCCACTCTCTTCACAAAAAAAAGTGAACTCATGCCTCCCACTAACCAGAAAAAAAAAAAAAAAAAACAGATAGACTGTCTGGAATGAGAAAGTTTGTCTAGGAACACTAAGGGATGGCGACATACTTAGCTAACCAACATCCGACCTTCTAAGATTTAAAATCTTCTGATAAGAGAACACTCCTAAGCTCGACTTATAAGTCAATTTAGTGGATACAAAATGTCTAAACCGCTTCAAGTTCAGTGGCTTTCCAATCACTTCTAATCGAGTGGTTTGTGCATTTGCTAATCTGCATGATATAGATTGCAGCGGCTTTGGAATGGAATAGTTAGAGAACTAAGACTTCAAACACAATGCATTTGAACTACGGCTCTACACGATGCTCCTCGAAATCAGAGCTTACAGGTATAACCTATATCCAGGGGAACTACTCGACGCAGTTGAACGCGCCTAGAAAACTTTGCATCTTGACACAGACACATTTTATACATGTTAGGTCCATTGTGATACCATCCCATCTATTGACAATCCAGAACTACCCCGGGGGGATTAATTGAATCAGAAAGAACTTCCCATAAAGCGGAGGATGTCTGAAGATTTAAGACGTCAAACCTGCCAGTGGTCTGGCATCCAGCATGGGTGAATTGATCTGTCATTTCCATGAGAGACAAACGACGATTTAGAGTGACCCTTGAAGTAAATACATACACAAGTACGTTTCTGGAGACATAATTTTGATCTAGAGGAACGTCTTCAAGAAGGGCCTTAAAACAGAAGCGATGAAATTGTTTAGGGAAATCATTGTGGAATACCAAGTTCATGTTGTCAGCAAACAAAGCATAGTCTGTCCACCGCCTAAGACAAAATGTCACGGTTAAGAACTGTATGTAACTTTGCCTTCCTCGGAGTCGGAGTATACATTAACTGTACGAATGACACCCAAGTGGAGATTCGACGAAGACTGCGGTTTTGGCGAAACCAATAGCTTCAAGACTCCTTACCTGGAAGAAGGTATGCAGGCTTTAAAAATAAAAACACTGATCCTGCCTGTAGTAGAGATATAAAGCACTTTTCAGAGAAAAATTCTTCGTCAAATATTACGAGGCGACAAGGAAGACCGAACTTTGGGTTTACCAAGCGGAATTGGAACTGGAAGGCTGAAGTGTCTCAGGCAGAGATCCTCCAAGGATAGAGAGCCTGATAAGTAAGTAAGCTTTGTTGCGGATCTATGCCGTAAAAGGTAGAGGTGGGACAATTTGAGAGATTGGGGAAGTTGAAAGAAACGCATTGGCGTGGGGACTTGGGTGGAATAAAAGGAATCAGTGCCATAGAGGATTGAGGTGTAAGGGGTTTGTGTCGAACAAGTGAGGAGCGAGGGCTAACATTGGGGAAGATGTTTGTTTTGAAGCTCCAGTTGAGGTCGGGTTTAGAGCAGTCCTTAACTTCAACATGTTTTTTGTTACTTTGGGAAAGGTGTTGGAGACGGATTTCGGATTTTTTTTTTTTTTTTGATAAGGCTTATAATTAGAGCTTCGCTTCTTTTAAGAGCTACGACTATGATTAAAAGGTTGATTCTCTTGTTTCTCAGACCATTTGACGATGCTCAACTGGCCAGGTTTGGTGGTCTTACCAGGGGAAGTCGGAAACAGCCACGAATACTTTGAGGGAATTGTGATTTTGAAGCTGCTGGGCTTGTTGGCTGGAGACTCTTGTTGGTTGAGGCCCAGGTCCACCCCGGACTGTAGCGCCACTTTAAGTAAGTAAGGCTTGTTGGAGTCAGCAGGGAAGGTCATCTGGCACTAACTTATAGAGATGGCTGATTTAGCTGAAAGAAGTAACGCACCCAAGAATCATCAGCATGATGAGGAGCACATTCGATTGAGAAAGTGGTCTGGTTTCCATTATTGAGCTTTTCAAGCCTTTTCTTCCATTCGGAGGGGGTCCATGAAGTTCCGAACAACAAAATAAGTAAAACTTTCAAAGTTTTATGGTTAATTAAGACCATTCAACGCTGTCAGTTGGTTGGGTTTAAATGGTTTTTTATAACAAAAATAATCAAATAATTCGAATCCTTTATCAACTTCTAAAAAAAGGATAAACCCACTCCTTTCTGTAGTCTTTTCATTGAGAATTATACACACTGATTGTGTTTAATTGCCTCTTGAACGAACATTGCCAAAGCGCGCTATCCTTTTGTAATTAATTTATGTTCACACCGACAGCTAAGACTGTAAGAAAGTAAATAACAATTTATAGGTGTGGTCGTGTTGTCGTTTCTTAGTCAGTTTATCTCCAATTACATTAGACTTTCAAGTGGAGAACACGGAAAGGACGTGTTAAATGTCTACCCACATGCAATTCCATTCCATTTCATTACTTTCGTAAATAATGTTCCGATTCATCGATATAAAAGGATATTAACCGGAAGAGGGATATATGTACATGGATATACTGTGTACGTGATGCAATCAAGTAGCGCATTACAGCAGTAAAGTACAATTTATTGAAGTACCATCACCAGTGAGTATGAGTGGGAGCTGGTAATAATCCAATAAATGGATTATTATTCCATTTGTACGAGTACGAGAAGTGGTTTTACGAAATTCATTTCGGGAAGAGTCCTTTAAGATCTTATAGAACACGAGACGATTGGGATTCAGTGCATTGATTTTAAGAATTTGGAAGGGTACTTATGTTTATAGCTCTTGTTTGTCTTCATTTGAAGTCTTAGATGTCGGCGATTTCAGTTCATGTTACGGTCAAGAGAAGAAGATGTTAAGTGTGGTTTGCTCGAAGACTACTTTAACAGATGTCTTGACAATGGACAATGTTCTGAAGTGTAAACAATAGAAGGGTGTATTAGACGATTAGACCTCGACTTAGGTGGCGTATGCAAGTGGAAGTGGACTTCAATCAACTTAGTGTACGAAACTGGAGGCAACTAGCTCAAGATCGAGCTGGCTAAAGACGCTTGTTGGTTGATGCTCAGGTCCATCCCGGATTGTAGCGTCACTTTAAGTAAGTTAGACGATTATACCAGTCTTTCACGATACATTAGACATTTCCTTCTCTAATTGTGTCAAACCATGCTACACTTGCTGCCGATAGACATATATGGAATGCAAATCACTCACAGGGACATCAATGATGTAAAGAAAATGTAGGGTATACCAAAATCGAATTGCTTCACCGAGACTAACTAAGTCTACTGACATGTTGCCAACTGAAAATGACTTCAACATGAACTACAACAAACACACAATAGTGGATAGAAGCGCCTAGAGTTAGCTAGAAGTCTTTTACAATGACGCCATATCGATCTTTACAGATGGCTCCAAACTAAACAGGTGAGTCGGTGCCGCGTCTTTTCAAAAGACCTCGACTTCTCTTTAAGTGTCCAAAGTCCCTCCTCATGGCTGTAGATTAACCCACAAATGTTGAATGCCAACCTGCCGTCAGATCCCTTGTACATAGCAGAATAAAATCTAGAGCAGTGCACTGCTCTGTTGGGTCCAAGTTTATTACAACATTCCCGGGAACTGTGCAGCTGACGTACTAGTGGCTAGTTCAAGGCTCTCTGAATTCAAATACAAAAAATCTTGATCATGTCAATACGTCTATGTCTTCTGGTTCAATTGATAGTCTATCAAAGGCTTATCGGGGTTATGTGGCCTATCCTCGACCTTAAGAGATCGAAATCATTAACTTGGCTGAGAAGAGACACATTTACCAACGCTGAGTACTTCATCCTGGGCAGACATGCTCAGTATTTGTACGTAGTCTAGCGATTTCTGCAGGATTTGCAGAGACAAGGAAGAGAAGGAACCCATTTTATACTTCGTTTGCAGGTGTCCCCCCTTTGTATGAAAGTTTCCTTATGGAAATACCTTTTCAACGATCTTAATGATGTGAACACTACCAATTGGATGAGCACCCACAATGGTATCCCTATTGACCTTTTGAGCCTTAGTGTACCTATTTTCTAGAAAACCACTCGAAACTAACCAACTAGACTTTGGTTCTTGAGTCAACCTTAGTCGCTACGAATACCTCATCAAGTTGAGCCCTCTTGTAAAAGATAAGAAATTAAGAGGTTAAAAGTGGCAGATTAAGAATTGACTGTAGATGGACATCTTCAGACGAGAGGAGAAGAAAATCGTGCGTAGGAAGAAGAATACACACTCTTCCAGACGTATCGCACAACAGGGACAACAGTCTGGCAGTTCTATAATTAGGCCAAGCAAATGACAGCTGGCTTCAAGGCCGGAACATATGCTCTTTGAAATAGTAAAGGGAACCCGGTCACCGATGCATAAGGAATTGTAGACGTAGATGTATTTAAGCAGCACTTCCAGTAGTTGCTGAGTGGGCATAACATTAAGAGTGTTAGGGCATGAAGGGCGCCTTTAAAGCTGAAGAACAACAAGGCTTCCGATTAAAAAGGCTTACCAATAGAGCTCTTTAAAAAGGAGGTGACGCTTTGGTAGGGCGCTTGCCATCAAACCATCAACCAAGTATGTCGCATATAAGATCCTATCAAACGTACTATGGGAACGTCTGAATCGCTTCTGCAGCACAATTACCCGGAGCGTACTAGTGTGGCTTCCAGCCCAATAGATCGACGATAGACAAATCCTGGAAAAAACCAATGAATCAATGAATTCCAAGTCGAGACTCATCACCTTTTCATCGATTTCAAAGCCTCTTTTGAGAGTATTCATCCTCTTGAGCTTTACAAGGCGATGACTGCCGCGTGACGATATAGAAGAAATGCCGTGTAACGTGTAAATCGAAGTCAGTTCTTCGAAGCTGTAACTGATAATGGGGCCTGTGTTAACACAAAAGGCATTATCTTCAACAAATCTGTCCAGCTATTGTAATACAAGCAGTGAGCAGTGGATGTAGTCCAGAAAATCCAGACTACACTGGCTCGCCCATATCGAGCGAATGTTCAATAATGCTGCAACCAAGAGGATCTCCGAATCCTGAACAGTGTCCAGGTTCTCGAGGAGGAGATGGGAAAGACTGAACCTGCGTTATATGGACCAAGCTATCGGCTGGAAATTTTTAAAAAATGTGCCCGGGATTGAAGAAGATAGAAAGTCGCAGTGTCTCAGGCTGTGACCGGTATTGATACTGAAGAAAGCTAAATTCACATCAGACGGACGACTACATATCGCCCGAGTTTGGATTGTGAATTACAATGTAAAGCTTTCCAAAGATGGGCCTTGATGAAAAACTTGATGATTTGAGAAACCATTCCTATTTTCAAGCTCAAGACAGATCGGTACTCCAATCTGGTTATCATGGCGAATTTCCCATGTTCATCTCATACTAGCTCGTCATCCTCGATTTGGTTTTTCCATCACCAAAAATTCCACATCTCTCGCGCACAAGTGTCAAAATCTTCCGCATTGCAAAGTACAGCTTAAGACACTTATCCTTGAACCCTTTTTGGATAATTACACTTTACCAAACCTTAATCCCAATCCCCAGGCAGTGCTCCTTTGCCGTCTGACTTTTGTCGTCATGCCACATAAATCTCGTATCATCGTCTCCGCTGTTTATCCCCGTCATGAGATCCTGCTGGCTTTATTGATTTTCCATTTTCAATTCTTCATACTTGTATACTTCCCCCACACACATACATATATGTACAAGTACTGTTGTTCGCATTATTAAATTTTCATTTCCCCACCACCACCACGTAAAAGACTGAAAGAACCATGTCGCTCTGTCGAAGATAAATTAGCGAACTCTGCATTTGATTGCGTGCGCGGCCATTTTTATTCATTTTTATTAGATCGTATAAAATCTAATAAAAATCTTGTTAATAATAATATTAATTATGAGGCAATTTATCACACGCCATTCACTCTTGTTTCGGTACGTACGAGTAGTCTTGCAAAGCCTCAATTGTTAAATGTGATTAGAGAGTGAATAGCAGTGAGATTGGAAGGATGACAACAACGAAGACGACGACGACAGCGACGAGGATAAGTTCAAGAAGAAACAATATTCTCAGTTCAGGATGTGACAAAGGACGACTACGGAAATAAGATTAAATTCATTAATTGAGCGCGTCTCTCCTTTTGAAGCTAAGGCAGCTGAGGCTGAGAGACACACAACCACAGAAAGACCTTTGGGGAAATTTATCAAAATGGAATTTCAATTTTTCTAATGATGGAGTCCTCCCTCATATTTATTGATGTATCCATGGAGATGTGTATAACTACAGACCACTAGCACTGGGTTCTGAATTTAATGGTTTCCATTAATTAAGCGCGGTCGTTGTGCTGCTGCTGTTCCTGCTATTGCTGCCTCTGATGTTGTTCGGCATTTGTTTTTACGGAACCAGGGAAGATCATTCGTACAACAACAACTTAATGACTTTATTACTCTGATTCGGTGGATTTTATTTATTTTTTATTAGGCTACGCTCTAACTATTTTTAATGGACTTTGGGTGAGCTATGGCAATGAAGATGGACAGACAATAGTAAATGAACTTTTTCGCCGGAAGTTCCACTAGAGTGGAAGATAATTTAAGTCGTTGGAAACTTTTTTGTTCAAAATGAATAAAAGACTCATAACAGTGACTATACAACACACAGACCTTAAGTTTAAAACAATTCAGCGGGAGATATGGGTCACTGCGAGTTGGATAAAACTAGAAAATGACTCGGCGAATGTCAAATCATCTCCTGACTTCAGCCTAAGCATCAAAGCAATCATCCACTCAAGAGATGATGACGTTCCAAGCAGAAGTCACAGCAGTCGCCACTGACTTCTAGGAAAGTCACTGACCTTTACATAGATAGTCAAGCTGCTTTTAATCCTATTTCAACCACAGTAGTGAAGTCAAGATTGTAAAACGTTGCCGCGACGAGCTCAAAACACTCACACAGAACGTAACATTGGGAACGAAATGGCGGATGAGCAAGTTGAAAAGGGATCCAAACTGGACTGGACTGGAAATAAGAATCGTTTTGACTCTGGACAACTTGGTTTCTCAATTTCTAGCAGACTCCTGTGGTATTAGTGCCCTGCTCTACGAATAAGGACTTCAGCTTCGGCAGAACCTCTGGCATTTGTGCCCTGCTTAGCTATCCAAATACGAGCTCGTAAGCTTCGATAATACATATATTACACGAGAGATGGAGCGCACTTGCATCGTGTCGTATTTCCAGAGAACTCAAGACTCAGATGGCATTAAACGCTCTTTATAGGGATTTTCACAGGCCACAACCCACCTTAGAAGAATGTGTCTAAGCACTGATGACTGATGACTTATGCAGAAGCAGTGGCAATATAAATTCCGAAGGGAGCACAGCCAATGCAGACCCAAAAAGACGGCACGTGGTGAATGTAATTTCAACAACCTTGGGCGATCTATCTATGAAGGCACCAAAAACCATTCTAAAATTCATTACGAATTCGGGATTGGTTCAGGGAGACCGAACGACCACCAAATTTCTACTACAAACCCTTCTTCGTTGTGTTTCTCTTTCAGACTAAAGGCTCACACCTAAAACAGACATGAACTGAGTTTTAAAATCACTTGGAGTTGACCCTCAATCTTCCTATATTGGTTAAGTGACTTGTCTCAAGCCCCTGTGGTAGGAATCATTAAGCGGAATTCCTAGCTCAGCCATTTGTTTCGAAGTGCAACAGAATACCTTGAAAGTGTGGTGTAGCAGACGCCATGTCTATCCCGCATGGTCTATAATGCATTGGTTACGCAGACAAATATATCGTTACGAGAGTTTACGCCATTTTTACCGCCTTATCGTCTTCTTTTGACATTTGAAGTAACATAAATACTCAGTAAGGTTGGCCAGTTTATCATGGAAAGATACACAGTCCACGAAAATTGGCGTCTCGTTTTGTTACGCTGGAATTAACTGGCTCTGGGCTCGGTCACCGCATGTCTGAGCATCGTCGAATGGCCCAGTTAAATGAAAATATTGCTGTCGCTTGCGATACACAAGAGTTTGTGCTTTCAAAGACCTCCACTGGAAATCGGAACTCTACCCATATAAGATCCAATTAACAACAGAAGCACAAGACAAATGACCATTTGTTCCGCCGTATCCCGAAAACATTTGAATGCATCATTCGACCTAACTTCTACGGGCATGATGCACCAACTTTGGCTCCTAAGTGACCTTGGGTTAGTATAAGAACTAAGTCAAAAATTCTCGGAAACAAACCCCCAGATGGGATCCGAAAAGATATGTAGTACAACCCCAAAACATCATCTACCCAACTCCTATGTCCTTTGTCTCACGTCCCCTGAGCTGGATCAAAGCTTCACATTACCGCTGCCGAGTAGCAACTTGTTTGAGCGAATTGACTAAAAAGGACCAAATACCAGACGACCTTCAGATATAACATGGAACTCTATGCAGATGAACCATTACCTCTCTTGCTCATCCGATCTACAAATATGAACTATTCAGCAACGAACAACAACACAACATATTAGAAGCAGAAAAGCCACCTAAGCTCGTGGCCAATGAGGACCTTTTCCAGTACCTCGAATAAGAAAGCAACATCCTCCAGGGAGGAAAGAAGAATACTGAAGGAAGATGACTATCTGTCATGATCAAGCATGGAAAATGACATCACTGCCATAGCTAAAGTTCAAAGATGAACAAGGATCAAAGCAACCTCCAGTTCCACGCTACTTTTACAAAAGAAGTCCATAGGGAGGAAGTCCAGAACCTAAAGATTCTCGCCCGTCCTTCATATAAAAGACTATAAAGTCTCATTTAACTTACAAAGATCACATAAAAAGCGCCAGGATCTTACTATAGACCAGCAAAGGACTAAAAGGTAAAAACTGGAAACGTATAAAGTCAAATCAAAAATAGTTTAGGACTCACTGTGCTAGCCAACGCAGAGTCCACTTCATTTCGTTGCCTGGTTATATTGGTCACGATGTCAAGACCATTGTGTGACTTAAAAATCTTCATCAACGCCCAGTTACCTACTAATCGAGTCGCAATCTCGCCTGACTAACATGAGACTTACATACATCCAAGGCCTAACGAAACAACGATCCAGTTCTCATAAAACCCATTCGACAGTGGATGCCGATAAAGGAATGATGTTCCACAAGGTTCGGTACTAAGACCTCTTGTGGAATATTATAAACGATGAGTTTTTGAAGATAAGATCTGCAATGAAGCTATAAGAGCAATCAAAAGACTGGTTAACATCTTTTAAACTATAGACTTGACTGGATGCTTAGATTCGGTAGCCTGTAGTCTCAATACCGCATTCAGATAGCTGTCAAAAGTGATCGATATGAGGGTCTCATACAAAGAAGATTACAATGGGAATAGACAACTGATACCATGTCGGTCATTGGAAGGAGATATCTTCAGTTAAATAGCAGCCAAGGAAGCCAATGTCCATCTAAAAAGGTAAAATCTCTCGTTGAAAGGACAATTACAAAACAAAAAACTGGCGCGACAGCTCATAGAGAGCCAGGGCCTAACTCCTCACAACCATTCATGTTGTACGTGTTACATTTCTCACACGAATGGAAGGGAACTACAGTTTTATTGTCGACTCTGAACAGCGGTTGGTGAAAAAACCTTTGGTGGGTTTTGAGGGAAGTATGCTTAGGAGACGCTATTAAGGCAGCCATCATGGCAATTCTAGTCTAAAATGCAGAAACTCGAAGAAATATATTAAAATGTCCTTGTTTCCGCTGACTCAGCACTCTCGTTCTTCGTGTTATGTCAGCAATTCGAACGATTTGATGAGTCAACATTCCAAAACTAACAAAATCAAGATATATCTTCAAAGTGGTTAGCAATTTCTTGAAACACTCACCAAAGCTAAGGATTTTCTCCGAAAAAAAAGGAAATAGATTGCTCATCATGATACTAAATTGGGAAAGGAAACTTTTTTTTTTAAAGAATTTTCAAACGAAACTTCTCCACACAATTCTTTACGAAATGCATTTCCCATTACCCTGTTGGTGCTCTTCTCAGCTGTGTCAAGATTTTTAACAAAAAAATAAAACTTGAAAAACATTTTCCATTCCAAGGATAAACATCCCCTTGGCTCTGCACAAAGTGTTTTGTTATTTTTCCATTTGAAAACTTGTCGTCTTCTAATTCTCTCCATCGAATCCTTTTCTCTCTCTATCTCTCGAATATATTTCCCTTGATTGTCTTAAGTTTCGTCTTCAGTTTTATGTCCTTTTGAATTTCTTGAAAAATAACAATCGAATCCCTAGAGACAAGCGACATATACAAATGTGGTACTTGTTTGTGTAGAGTTAAAGTTCAGGAAACTCTATTCGCATCCACTTTATCCATTTTAATGCGCTCGACATAGAATTATGAGTGTGGCACACCATCTACACATGAACAGAACAGAGTACTAAAGGGCAATAGATCGCAGATGTGCAAAAGTTGATAACAACCAAAAGGATGCACACTCATGTGTGTAAGTGTTTTTTTTCTAACTTAAATGACTTCGAGCTGTTGTTTGTGGTGTTTCAGTTGAGGGCAAACCAACTGGAATAAGGATGTGTCGTTTTATTATCCAAATTGTCAAGGATAAACGTAAACGATTGCTGATTATGTATCCTTTTAGTGTTAAGAACATCAGTATTAGATATTTTTCTTAACAATCATCATTACCATCCACTTGAGGCATCTGCTGTGTTGAGTATTTATTTAATTAATCAAAAAAGGATGTTGTTTCCCAGCCGCTCTGTGGGTCGATGGGTGAAGCTCTCAACTGTCTCTTATACACAACGACGACGGTGATTTCATGGGAACCAATAAATTATTTCATTACACGCTAATTAGATAAAAACAGGTTGTCGAACGAGGGAATATGCCACGCCCAGTAGCAAGGAGGGATCCTTATTTTCACTTTGCAAAAGTAATTCATTCCGATGGTCTATCTCTGGGACATGGTGTGTGTGTGTGTTTTTTTTTCACACAGAAACAGGATAATGCAATCACGAAATGGCACTCTACTGTGAGCCAAATTTTCTGGTCATAAAACATTGGGGCGGGCCACAACCAAAACTTACCCGACACCGAACACAGCTGGAACAGAGTGAACCAGACCGAAGCAGGACGCTATAAATCTAAAATAATTTAATATTCACACTTCGATGGAGAAACATGCAAACACGCTGAGTTCGGTTGGAAAGGATACGGACGAAGACCGACCGCACGCCAAGGAACTTTATTTTGGATTGATTAAAGACTTTGTGGGCGAGGGGCAACAAATTGATGCGATAAAGGGGGGCTAAGGTACAGTGGAGCTTGAAAGTTGACGGTGATGTTCATAAAACGTTAGACAATATTTTCTCAAATTTCTTTGACGTAAAAAAAAACACAAACAGGTCCTGTATTATCGATTTTGGAAAAAACTCGTCCTTTTCCCTAACCCTAACCTATCTGTTTCAAATTATCTCGAAAAATACTTCACCGCTTGGGGGAATTCTATTGCAGTTAGCTTATGTTTTCATGTATCATCACTGCTAGGATCCCTCTTTCAGTACTACCGGCTGTGAAGGATTGTCAACATCAACGTGGAACTAGAAAGACCACAAGAAGCAAAAGAAACGGCTATCTGCACCTTTTTGGATGTAGAAGGAGCCTTAAACAATACTTCACTTGAAGTCGCCACTAACGAAGGATGAATGAACTGCACAAACTCGGGGTACAACTGTGAGGGCATCCTTAAAAAAAAAAAAAAAAAAAAAAGAGGTCGAGTCAGTCTTAATACGTACCCCAGTAGTAGACGAAATATTCAAGTTGAGACAGAAGCTGATAACATTGAGAGTAGTCGGAGGTAAATTAAAGGCAGTACGCTGCGGCAAGTAGGTCTTTAAAAGCTAAGGAGTTGGGCCTATATGTGATATTAACCATCAAAGCAATCAGACCACTGTAATACAATTCTTCAGAAGACAACTTTTGGCGCAGCAAAGACGAAACTGACCAATGAGCTATGATTTTGAACAGAAAAGGGAGTTCCAGTGCTTACGAATCACCTTAGACACCAAATTAGAGAAATTCCACTCGAGCGCAAGAGGCTTAACCTGAAAATCTAAACATATTACCCTTAACGGGATGCATACAGTGATTGTGAAACCGATTATCAGCCTACGAACTGGCTTGGATTTGAGTGCTTAAGACAAAGAAAAGACTTACGAAAGTGGAAGAAGCAATGATGCCGTGTTCAGAGTTACACCTCTAGACCTTAAAGTTTAAGAGGCTTGCTGTTAAGAGATATATTTCATAGGAATCGCGAAACAGGAAACATGGAAAACGAGATGCATCGGCTTAGGGCACTGGAACCTATAGATAGATCAGTACCAGCTGAAGGAACTTTTAACTCAGACCACTTGGAACTTATAAGCAAAATCTCCAGCGTCTTTCAGGCAAAAATTCAAACGACCAGATGGTGTGACCAACTCAATGTCTAAATCACATCAAAATATTCCTTAATCACTTCTAAACGGTTGTGGAAGAGACTGTAGGTAAGGTTAGGTTGAAGTGGCTGCCAGCTATTGCCAGCACACTTAGACCAGTGATAGGTCCATTGTGAGGGACTGTAGATAAGACTCAAAAATCTAGGCAAGTTCAGCAATGTTACCTTGTACCGGGTGTCAAGCGAGAAGATCGGTAGGGTGTTACAAAAAGGAGCGATTAATCCAGAACTCTTGTACAGGATAAACAGACATATCATCCGAGAAGAGTTCAGCTCTCAACAAGAAAGACAAACCATAGTACTTCTTTGTAACTTTAACTCAAAAAGGTTTAGAAAAGTAAAATCATGCTACAAACCTGGACAATGATCATATTCTAAGGAACTAAGGGGCACTGACTCGAGGTAGCATTAATTGTCTAGTGATCCAGCTATCTGGATTCGCTCTAGGTCCGTAAATTGGAAAGTTCTGGTGATAGAATAGATTTTTTTTTGTTTTTTGACCATTGTGTGCCTTAAATCTCCACAAAGGTGGGTCTTACCGAGACCTTATCTCAAAAAGCTTTGAAAGGCGCTTCTCGAAAGAGTGGTGTGTAACTTAATACGCAACACCAGTGGCAGTCTTCCAAAAACGTGCCTGACAATATTGAATTGCACCGAAGATAATTAGACGATAACGTCGGTGGTTCGAAAGCATTTTTGACACAGGACGAGACCGAAGCTTAGTAGGTACTAATCAACAAGAAGGAACAGCCAACGTCCAGGAATCGGATATCACAAAACACTGCCACACGTTTGACGAAGTAAAGGTCTCCACCTACCTAGCCCGTTTATTTAGTGAAAAACTAAGTTCTTGTCAATAAATTTGGCCACCCTGGCTTAGTGGATTGTAAAATGGATTGGACAAAAGCGTTTTGGGCACAAACATCAGACTGTCACTGGTGGCTATACACCTTATCCGGGTAAGAATCTGATAAGAAGCTTCAGAAAAGTCAGCGTAAAATTTTTTCGAAGTGGAAACATGATTAGTGTTAAAAGATTTTTGCCGAATAAGTTCTGTTCATTGCCTTGTTTACCTCTCTTGAGACATAACCACACACTTTCCCTTATTTCAATCTACAAGCATTCAAATTGGAACTTCTCCTAAAGAGCTACATCCAGACATTACAAGGGTAGAAAAATAACGCATAAAGGACATGCGTCATAAAGATATCAAAGGCATCAGATCTAGCAGACCATCCAGATCGGTTTGAGGTCCGATAGTGAAGGTCCATGAGCAGCCGAAGCTAGTAGTTCTATGTATATAGTTTCTAGAAAGCGGAAATGATAATTCTTGATAACAAACCTTAACGCTGCAAGAAAACTAGTTGTGCTCCGAAAGCACTTAACGAGTTTAGATTAAAAGAGTTCGCTGTCAAGAATACCTCCTTAACTTGTTGCTTCATTTGAGCGTTGGAAATGTTTAAGTTCTGGTAGAGTCAATTCAGTTAGTTCGCCTTTCCAGTGAAGAGGACAATCGAAAGGGAATAAGGTCATTATCTTCCGCTTGCTTACATCCATCTAGGCACAGGATCACGAAGAGATTGAAACAGAAGACTTCAAATCTGGGTCCTCTTGAGATGCTCACATCAACCATTAGGTTCCGATCGCCAAAAGTAGACCGCAGAAATATCTTCCGTAGATTTAACAGAAAGTTTTCCATAAGTTTTCGTGCCCAAAAAATGTTCTTTCTCATCAAGGCAGCTTTTGTAGGTTATAAAAGTCAAGTGGAGTTTTACAAGGTTGTGAATCGTGACCCCTCTGTTTCGACCGGTAGCTTCTTTTGCTGTAGATTCCAATGGAATCGTACTTCCCTTAATACAATTATGTAAGACAGCCCTGGAATAATTTATTTAATTCACCAAAAAGTACAGTATGGGCAGTCCACCTTCTCCAAAAGTCGTCTGTTAACTTTTGACATCGATAGTTTCGTTTCGTAATGGTTCCTTGCTTTTGTTTCCGTGTGAGTTTTTCTTTTATTTGCTTCAGCTGCACGCACTTTTGCGGCACCGGACACTTTGAATCGTATTGAGAGGGCAAAAGCATGACAGGACCTTTGTGTGTTAGGCTGGAATTTGGATACAAAAGCAAAATCGCATGACATAACAACGTTTGATTCGTTGTATGGCTTTAAACGGTCGTCTCTACAATCCGGATAATTATTTACAGGAGTGTAGCAGCTGTTTCTGTCGATTGAACATACACACACTGATCCCTGAAGGATTCCAAGAGTGATTTAATGCTGACATTTGCAAATTGTAAAGGATGTATGTAGAAATCCTTGAGATGAGATCACACAACCCGAATGGCAATACCCATTGGAGTTGACAAGTCAACAAGGTTCGGAAGTTTGTGTAAGTCCTTGTATTCTGTGTGTGCACGGAACAAGGACACTCATATCTTAAGGAATCAATGTTGTTTCCTTTTTTTTTTTTTTTACTGGTTGGGCTGAGTGGAGTTGAAAGGTAAGGTGGTGGGGAATTTCATTACAGAAAACAAGATGCTCAAGTGTACATATATATGAGTGTATGAGTGTGATGTTAAAATTTAATAGGACGAATCACTTCGAAAGCTGATGTCATTTCAGAGAAGGATATGCTGAAGAAGAGTGAGAATTTTAGAACACTATTTGTTTTGTTGACAGATTTAGTGGATTCCATTGAGTTAATTAAGTACTTTGAATGTTTATGGATGTAGAGACACACAAATGAAGTCAGGATCCTTGCTTCTCTACCAACTTATATCACGCGTAGATTCTAATAAGAGTTAATCCATACTTACAGCGCAAAGGCAGGAGTGAAAGTCCCTCATCAATGAATAGGACATTGAACTTTACACAGATCCCGAAAAGGATATAAAAACATATTACGCGCTTCTAGGACCTCAGGATCTTCAAAAACAAAGTCTTAATTTGCAGTTAAGTCATGCGAAAGGGACGCATTGACGTGGAGATAGAGCAGAATTCAGAAGCAGATTGGCCCTGTCTAAGGAGCTGACAGGTGGAGTTTCGTCGTCAATGAACGGGATTAAAATTTGACACGTCAAACAGTTTGAAACAGCATCATTGGAGTCGTTTTTACAAAAAAAAAAAAAAAACCAAAGGGGACTCCACATTTCGTCCACTTTTCATGACACCCCATCAGACAAGAAAAGGATACAGCGACACATATGTACCCGCAAGATCACAATCCTCCTCCTATAGCAAAACACTGTTACGACAAATTGCATGCAACACATAAAAAATTAATCCAAACTCCATTTATTGTCCCGCTTCGCACAATCTAGGTCATATCCTCATTCTTTTCTTTTATAGTCCTTCCTAAGCGCTTTAAAAAAAAAAAAAAAAACTTTTACTAGACCTTAACATCCCTTATGTATTAATTTGCCTAAAGAGACACTTCCTCCAGCGTTTATGATGTGCAACAAACAAACACAAACTTGTAACAGTTTAACGTGTTTTTTTCTTAGGCATTTGTGTGGACTTGATGTGTATCCCCTGTAACGCCTCGCCTCGCATTCATATAGACATAGGAAGAGGATGACGAAAATAAAATGAAATCCTTAAGAGATTTTTGATGGCACATAAATCGTTCAAGATGTTTGCTTATGTACACCAAACCTCACAAAGGATATACTGTTGTGCCATAAGGCATTTATTAGCCATCAATGATTCACACATATACACAGAGTGATAATCATAAAACGTTCTACACATGGACTATACTCGTAATTTCGCATGAAAGAAGGACGACAAACCAATGAAAAACCAAATGAAAGAGAGAGAGAGAGAGAAAGGAAGGACGAAAGCACATTTTATTATCGCTTTCTAATGGAACCATTACCTAAGAATTTTTACTGAAATAACATTTACTTTAGTCAAGAGAGCCTTGTGAGTATAGAAATTTCGTAGAAATGGTTTCTTTACGGATACACACATACACATCTCAGAGATACATAACCGGAAAAAGGGACAGACAGCGACAGAGAGTGAGAGAGAAATGTGTGAGATATTTTAAAGTTAAGATAATCGATAAAGTTCAAACGTTAAGCTGAAGGATGTTCCTTATTTACGGACACGAGTCATACGAATCGTAACTCTGCCAATGGAATATGACCATACATCCTGTTCCAGGTAATTGTTAAGGAGCGGAAAACTAATCATAATTGGATATTTTTCTACTCATCCTTGCTGAAGTGTTTTCCAGGAAAAACTCGTCTAATAAGAAGGCATGAGTAGAAAACATAAACAAAGGACTTTTCCTGTACAAAAATTAAGCTCCCTCTTCGGCTAATTATTTATTTTTAGAAATCGTCCTTGTTGGAGGGATTAGGGACCAAGCAATTTACCTATATCACTTGTGTTTCGTGTTTGGACTACGAAACTAATATTCAAAGTCAATGGGCAAGCACTCCTTCGTCCTTATAGGATGACTAGGGTGAATCTTGGAATGAACTCGAAAGCAGTATGAGAATGTCTAAGCAAAATTTTACATTCCTGATATGTCCCCACGACCCCTTCCGTAAGGTGTGACAACAATGATAAAAAATAAAAGACTTAGGTCAAGCTTTAAGCTCTGGAAAGATGGAATGCTTGCGTTAGAACTGATTTTCGAGTATTTATAGCGTTCAATAAGAAACAGACAAAGAACTTAGCTTAAGAGCTTGAGCTTACTTACGAACAAGTTGAAGAAGAAGAAGCAACTTAATCTCTATAGGCTTGCTCTATACACTTTGGTTTCCAAGCGAAAATGTTTTAAAATGAAAATAGCCTCGACAAGCTTCAAAAAGGTGCACGAATACTTCTTTTTTTTTTTAAGAGTTTGAAGATCTTTTTATCAAGACTTGCTTCTCAGCAGTGCAGAAGTGTGCCATAAGACTGGGATTCAGAAACACATATGTACTTATGCATCAAAAAGGATATAATACATGTACTACATATGTGAACGTCAAGGAATAAGCCCACAATCGAAGGGCGGCTTCTTCAGCAATTGAAGGAAGATCAAGTTCCTTAAGAGAAATGTTTAGGTTTCTCAGTTCCTTTGAAGGTTCTCTAGAGATCTAGGATTCTTACGAACTTCGAATGCCAAACCTTGTCTAATAGACTTTGTAGCGGCAAGACCCCTTCCAAATGAATAAACTGTCAAACGGATGGATCATGAACATGTTGTGACCGAGGCCAGACATGCCTCCAGTATCTAACATCGATGCAAGCCAATGGGTCACAGCTTTAACATCGACTAAGTTCATTCGCAGGAGACTGTCAAAACTTTTGACGACAAAGTTTCTCCTATGCTCTCGACAAGCCCACCATCAAGTGCACATGACATGTGGCAACATTCCCATCAACGTTGACTTCCTTAAAGTCTAGAACCGTTCAATTCAAGTGTTATAAAGAGCTTGTAGGTCTTGGGAAAAGAAGAATTGGCACCATTGATAAAAGACGAGCAGCTCGGGCAATGCTCAATGTCCTCAAACGAGAGTGGGTTTACGAAGACAAATACAAAGGCGGCTGAGGCTGCAAAAGGGACAATTGTAACAATCGATGAAGTTAGTAGAAGTTAACTAGATCAACAGAGCTTAGGCGGAGCTAAGCAGAATTGCAGATTAGCACTTAAGATGATTCGGTGAAAAACTGCGAAAAACGGTCTAGCAGGGGGTCTCAATTCCATGGTGATTTTTGACGATCCAGCGTTTTTATCTACTTTTTAGGAGGAGCTATGCCATATCCTGTGTCTAGAGAGCTGTCGAAACTGACCAAAATTGCTGGACCACTTTTCGTCTCTATTTCCAAAAAACCTTTGATTTTTCTGAGACTCGGACCTATGCAGCAGTTTCCTAAGTCGCTCTGGCGTAAAATTTATAAGGAAATAGATAAGATTCATGAGAAGAACCTCATGGATAAACTTTTGATTACCTAAAATCTTGTCTGCGCAAAGTCCTGTCCAAACCATCAACGTTGCTGTCCACTCAAAGGAGTAACGATAGCTGGGCTGCCTCTCATAAGAAGATGCTGAATGTTCTGAAGCACCAATGGATGCGGTAATAAGGACGTTTGCCTCCTCTAAAGTACCGCGACATCTTAAGCTAGGCTACACACTGAAGCTTTGGCATGAGGTGCATTTCGTTTTCATTCAATGAATGACCACACACCGATCAGTCTATTGTACTTCCACTCTAGAAGTTATCGAGGGTGCCTTTTAAAAGGTACATAGGTGCAGTTCTTATGCAAGACATAGAACAACGAAAGAAAGGGCAGCTAAGGAACGCCTAAAGTCTTCGTTCTGTCGTTTCTTATATGGGTATTGGACTAGTAGGGCAGCTAAAACTACAGCTTGTAAAAAGGTCTTCAACACTATGCCATACTTCATAAGTTATAATGACGCTACAGTCCGAGGTGGACCTGGGCCTCAATCTAGCCAACTCGATCGTTAGCTAGCTGGCTCCGGTTAAGGTCCCTTTTCACTTTCGCGCACCACCTGAGTTGCGGTCTTCTTGACTTAACCTCCATAGTAGGAGCGCTGACCCTGACACCATGCTATGCTTCTATTTATACTCGGTCCACTTTCAGAATGCTAAGATTGAACAACTGGGTAAACCGACAAGCTATAGAAGAGTGAATGGATTCTATAATACCGATTCTAGAATATATGTCGGTACTGAAGCCAGAGAGAAGCACTATATAGACGGAATAGTGTTTAAAGCTTTGATCGTCAAAACAAGATTGGTGAAGCCCAGCAGGCAGTTAGGTGACATTTTGCTGGGGACAGGGACAGGGTAGAAGCTACATTCCTCCGATGCCCTTACCAATAAGCAAAGAAGTCAAGGATCCTGTCTACCAATGCTCCTCTTAAAACTCCAATAATGACACTAAGCCATGCACAGTGGCACACACTTCATCAAAAGTGGATAACAATGCCCTTTGTTGTTTTGAGAGAATGATTCGTCAAGTGATTTACGGCACCGCCACCGTCTACATTGACTGTGAGTGGAGGAAGAGATTCTAGGACCAACTTAACAACATCGTCTTAGTCAAATACGAACTCAAACTTCCTCCATTCACAGACCTGAAATCAAAGGAAAGTGTCCTGATTCTTATCCACGCCAACGACAAATCACTTGCTCCAGATGTCACAAAGGACTCCCAACGGCGTTACATAATTCTTCCGCCACTGACAAGTTGTCAAGCGAACAAATTTCAAACCAGCCACCCAATTTGATTTATCACTTTTGCTCGTATTTCAACGCGTAATATTTTTTTTTTGTGCGGCGAAAGCCAGCTGCCGCCCACACGCAAACCGCCAAATGGACCCATTTTAAATCGCGCACACTTGGCTGGGCGTTCGCTTCTTTATGTCCGCGAAATAAAAATGATTCATTAGCGGCAAAATGTATCTGAAACTCGACTGTTTCATGTCGCGATGCAGTTAAAAAACCATAAATGGAATGACGGATAAATTAACTCAAAAGTGCACACTGGCCTAGTTGATCACCACCAAAGCGTTCCGGACGCAGGATTACCCCAGAGTCATCATAGCTCGAATGAAAATCCAGCGTGTGCAAGTGATTTCCGAACGAATAATATCCAAAAGTATCTCAACAATTGAAGAACATTTTATTGTTGATGGAGTGGGGGCGGCTAATAATTGGAGAACCAATTAAGCCTCAACCCAAGTGTTCGATAAATTTACTCAACACTCACACAAACAAAAGAAAAACAAAACAAAAAATTTTTTTTTTAATTATTTTGACAGCGGTACGAGGGATAGAACAGAGGAAACTCTTGGCACTGATTGCTATCCACTGGACGTAGTATTTCCATATTTTCTTGGGACACTACCACCAGCTTCAGTTAGTGGTCTTTACCATTTTTGCACTGAGGGGCCAACAACAACAACAACAAACAATCGAGAGAAAAAACAAACAAAACTCATTTAACAGACGTGTTTAATTGATTTCGACACTCGAACCCACCGCATAAGGGTAAACATCTGTTTGCTTACGTTCTTCGTGTTTTTTTTTTTTTTTTCTCAAGGTGGCTGCCATTTTGTTTGACAAAAAAAAAATACTCAACTGACTGTTATGTTGTTGTCAACTTTATTAGGTTTCCATTCTCTAGCCTCGAAGAGTGGGGACTTGGGGTTCATTTAGTGACAAAAGAATGCTGAATATTGCTTTCAAAAGTTACCAAGTTGGCTAATGGAAGTTCATTTATGTGGAACTGGAGGTTTTGTACCGACGCATGCACAAGTTGAAATGTATCTTAAATTGAAAAGAAAAAAAATTCTGGAACACAGGAATAAGGGGGGACCAGTAAAAGAGACGAACTAGTGCTGGAAACAACTAAATTGACGTCACATGTGCGTCATTTTCTCTAAAAGCTAAAATGTAAACATTAAAAGTTCAAAGTCGAGCGGTGAGAATAGCAAGAGATTGAAGACAGAATTTGATTGATGAAGCTTCTTCCACTTAGCCATAGATAGACTGTTGTGTCATATTGAAGGAGGAGAAGAGGAATATCTTTGAGCATACACAGCGAAAATCCGTGTAAGAGTAAGAGTACCCCTAGCTAGAAAGTTGAAAGGATGGAATTTAATTTTGCGATCACAACCAGATCTAGAGATTCTGTAGACCAGCCAAGCAACTGCCAACTAGCTTCAAGCGTAATACGCAGACTCTTTGAAAAATTGAAGAAAGTCTAGTTCCAGATATGTATTTGCCCTCAATAAACTATTTAAGTATACAGATAACGTCAGTCTTTCAGTTTACGTTGCAAAGACCGAACTAGTCTTGTTCATGAAGTAATGGCTAAAGACTAAATGACACGGAATTTCAGTTCGCAGAACATGTCCGATACTTGGGGGTCATTTTTGACTAAAAATTCAACTGAAGGCTTAACATACTGCACCGTGCCAAGAAGGCTTCTGTTGCTCTTGATTCCTGTCGAAATGGGCTCTTCAGCCTAAAATAGTACGTTGGATCTATACGATAACGGAGCACTAATCTGTTGGACAGCACTGGTGGAGGACTGGTGGAAGCATTCCGCAGTATCGTCGTCGCAGATAGAGGGGTCACTTAAGCCCAGACACACTGAAGAGAGATTTTGGCGAACGTATAGTGGACCGTAAGTTGTCTGAAATACGTACTTTCAGCAAGGATAGCAAGAATAGTACATTCGAAGTGTCTACAGCAGAGTTAGGCGTACCGGGGGAAAGCTGTAGTAGCGTTTTACACGAAGGCTTTTTCCACCAAACAACCGACACGTATAGGATAGGGTCTTATCATTGCCTGTGGAGGTTACGGTTTAACATGAACCCAAGTAGAACTAGATGTGCCTTTTTGTATTGTCTGTAGATCCAAAGATTCAAAGTCTTGTCGAAAAAAAAGCGCCCTGGGAGCCTTCAATTCGACGCATGGATTACTCCTAAATACTTAGCTTTCTTAGAGAGCTCGATAGGGACATATTTTAGCCGGGCTTAGTCAGCTCTATTTAGTAAGGAGAGGATTAACTGAAAGTCCATTTCTAGCTTATCAGTTGTCGATCGCGTCCAAGAACAGACAATTGCTAGCCAAGAATTGTAAGGACACAATAGGTCGTGTTCAACAGACAGTCAACCAGCATACGGTGACAGACAGACAGGCAGAACTTAACATGCTATCAAAAGTTGATTTGTCGTGGTCTACTTTCTGCTGAAAGTAGCTGTTGGAACACAAGGCTTGTAGCAGTCTTTTCCACTGAGAAACAACAAGAATGCCGCGGACTCTTTATAGACGCCGAGCAGTATTCGTTCAGTCTGCCTGCATTCTGAAGTCATGCCACCTATAGTTGTGTTTGCTAGAAACCCAAGCATCGAAAGAAGCCCTAACCTAAGATACGGGCAAACCTAACGTGGGTTCAGGGCCAAAAAAGTTCTCCTCTGAACCTAACCTAGGAAACTCATTGGATAACATATTTCTGGTCATTGCGCTGTGTTCAGGCATTCAGGCAAGGCTTAGCAAATTCAGTCTTCAAACTGAATTCAATCTAGTCCTACGTGGACAAGATGACAAAAAGGTCTCGGCGGGAAAATAGTCATCTATTTTGATTTTGTTAAAGATTTGGTAGGTACATATGGTATACATACCGCAGCAAAGCCGCATATATTTTATCTGGTACGACGTCATCAAAATTACTTAGTTACGCAGGATGTAGTCGATGCCTTCAGAGAACTTCTACCTACTCTAGATGCCAAAAAGTGTCATATGCAATCGAGAAAAGTTGCCGGGAACCACATTGAGTCACAGTTGGTCACTGTCGCTGTCACAATACCTCGATGAGTTATGACCATGATCAGCATTTTCCGACGACAATGTGCCTACAAATAAAGACCCGTCATACAACAGCCTGAATCCATTCAGAAATATCAAACATTGTTTGTCCTTCAGCCGATCTTTAGGCAGAGCTTTCGACGTGTTCCAACAAATCGTATCGTGAATAGGGTCTAGGCATTACAAAAATAACTTCCAATGAATAAAAGTGGTTTGGGGAAGTCTCTCAAAGTAAATTCTGATCTAGATTTGGACTCCGCAAGGTTCCATCAATTCGTAAATCTTGTCTTTTTCCAAGTTGAGTTGATGACATTTCCTTACTCTGACAGAGCATCGCAGCTTCTTTGGGTTAAGAAGGCATTTGACTAGCAAAGCCCTCTTGCGAACAACAAAAGTAAGTATAAGACTTTCATAATTCCAGTCTTGCTCTATGGCGCAGAAGCATGGACTTTATGCAAAATGGATGAGGTTGCTCTTGGCTACTTTGGGAGGACAATTTCTCGGGTGATTTTCGGTCCCGTCTGCATAGACGATGAGTGGAGTAGGAGATACAACAACGAACTGTACAGGCGGTGCAGCGACATCGACTTTCCCAGAAGAGTGAAAGTCCAACGACTGAAGTGGCTGGGTCATGTAGAGCGGATGGATACCAATTTTCCGGTCTGAAAAATCTTCGAATCCACCCCCGAGAGTAAGCGCAGTAGAGGCAGACCGCAAGTGGAAGGGGACCTCAAACAACTGGACGTGCGAAACTAGAGGCAGCGACTAAAGATCGAACTGGCTGGAGACGTTTGTTGGTTGAGGCCCAGGTCCACCCTGGACTGTAGCGTCCCCTTAAGTAAGTTAAGGCAGAGCATCGTATGAACAATTTGGGACTGAACATAACTTAAGTCTTACAGCCATGGTCTTCGAATCAGGTTTGGACCTCTATTGGTGGTAGAAGTGGCAGTGACCCAACATGTTACCCCACATTTCCAAAGGCATTTCACAATGAATAACGCAAAAGAGGGTCGCCTACAGCACCCTAGATATGATCTGAATTGGTCGGATGTCGCGTCATGTACACTTAGATGTGTCAAATTTGTGTCGTGTCCAGAGACATACCCTTTCTCAAATTCTCCAAGTCCTGGCAACAAACAAATTATTATGAAGCTTACTCATCATAGCTGTAAGCAATTAAAGAAGACCCACAAAATCATACTCACACATCTCGTAACCATAGAATATCTGTTGGACAAACAACGTATCCAACGCTCTGTTGGTTTTTATCATGACACTAATTTCGTGATAAATACAATCATTAAGTCAATTAAACGGAGTTTTCATGTGACAGCTAGATGGATGGTCGACACAACTGTGTATGTACGCAGTTAGCCTGGTACGGACGGGAGTTTAGATGTGGCCACCAATGGACACAATCCGTGTAAGTTCCCACGTAAGTTGTGGTCTAGAAAATGTGATTTCGCAAAACCTCTTAAGTGGGTGAGGTGAACGGAGGGATAATAGATGCAGTTGTTAGCTAAACGTTCCTATTAATCGATATTTTAGTGGTATACCACTGGAAGTAATGTGTGTGAAAATTCACACCGTATGACAGTTGATTATAATTGCGTGGGATTATTGCAACGACTTGGTCGGTTGTAAGCAAACGGTCAACGGTCGTGTGAAAATTGACAGGTAAACGTTAAAGAAAATTTCGATTTCAAATCGATATAATGCGTCATGGCGAAAACTGAAACGATAATTAGTAACGATAGCGATGATGGTTAGTGAGTTAGCACTGACTAATCGCAACGTGATGACGGGCAGATGGTGATTGTGATTCTAAAAATGTACAAAAGACTTGTATGCAGTATAAATCAAGTCGTAAGACGAAACAGCAGGAACAAGTTGTGACAAGGAATCAGAGAACGATTATGAATCGATAACCGTTGACGAAGTAGCCGCAGGAATTTACTCGAAAAAACGGAGGTAGACCCCGCTACGAGCTGTACAAAGATGTGGATGTAGTCCGGAAGGCAAAAATCCGTCGACTGTAATGGCCCGGCCACATCAAGCGAATGGACGAGAATGCTCCAGCTAAGAGGATCTTCGAATCCCAGCCACCTGGTTCACGAAGAAGAGGAAGACCGAACCTCCGGTTTAAAGATCAAGCAATCGCGGACGCCAGAAACCTTGGTCTAGTAAACTGGAAGCAGCGTGCCTGGGACCGTGAAGGATGGAAAACGGCATTAGTTCAGGTTCAGACCCTCCTAGGGTCACTGGCTTGATAAGTAAGTAAGTAAGACCCCGATCTACAGAAGTCTGTGAATAAAACCCTATCAAGTTGCAGTTTAGATCAACCTGATCTGATCCACATAGATGAATCCGTATGTCGCGATCACTTGCACACAGTTTCACAACTTCATGATCGATCGAATGTGTGATCCTGTCTTCAAGAGGAGGTTTGGATCAACTGTCGCCATCAAAGCACTGAAAAATAATGATTTTATCGTAACCGGAACTCCGTAAAAGTCTTAGTGTAGCAAGGAAAGTAAACCGTGATCAGGCACATTAGAGAGACTGATTTGAATTGAAATAAAATTTGAGAGTGACTTGGATAAAGGCAAATGTAGGCACAGGAGATACAACCTAGACAGCTAAGAAGTAACATCTTCAACGAATGTAGATTTGATTGGAATGGAAATTCCTTTAAGGGGAAGAGCTTCGTAGAGATGCAGATCTGTCTCTTTCCTTACAAGTTCAGCAGGTTCTTGTTGTTGTTTAAGTATAACATGGAGAATTTTACCAGCTAATCTAGCTTTTGCCGACTCTGGAACCTCAACGACCGATTGTCAACGCAATGACTTTTCCGACTATGCTCCATTTGGCTTCTTCGCAGCCTGGACAATGACTTTGATTGGAGCTTGAAATGAACTCTTGTAGGGGACGATTTTTAAAAAAGGATTTATTCCTCGGATAACTGATAAGGTTTCATCTCCTGTACCTTTATGGTGAAGCCATCACTTAAGAGAGCTAGTCTCTCTTTACGTTTGACTGACCAATCACTTTCTGTCAAAAATTTCAATGGATAACGTCATGCTTAACAGCTAATTCGTGGGTAGAATATGGATTTCTACCGGTTTTCTCGAGACTTTCAAATTTCGAACTGCTTTCTCCTCGGGAGAAGCCGAAAAGAACATATTTTACGTATACCAGGAGAGCTGAAGAGAACTGTGACTTTGAAGGTCTTCTACAGACGTGATCATAGGACCGCTTCTCTCGTCATTAGTACGGTCCTCGTTGCCTTGTATCGTCTCTATAGAAGCCAAACTTTTTGTTTTACATTAAACTCCTAACGAGGTAAACGAACTTTATTCGAGCCTCGAGTTTGGAACAATACTTGTTTCCGTCGTTGGGGAATCAGTTCCTAAGCCAACTCTCGTCAGTACATCCAAAGAATTAGAAGCTGATTCCATTCGATTTTCACTGCTAACAAGCATCCTGGGCATAATCTTGACAGCAGTCTTCCTGCCATAAGAGGGCTTTAACTTTTAAGACATTTTTAAGTGACTTGACTTGCATCACGTGGGTGGGGTTAACGGAGCTCTCACGCTCTCGGTGGTTTAATTCACAACTAGAACGATCATTTTGATAGGTAAGGAGTCCCTTGCTTAGAGTTTTCCAGTGCCTTTACGCAACGATACATATGTAAACTTGACGAGAGTGCAGGAGACTTCAACAGCTTGTTTGCAAACGTGTGATGAACTCTACGTTCTATCTGTTGCAGTACAAGATTAAAGAAATTACACAGCAGCCCGGAGGCGTTAGGCCTTTCTGATGAATTCCTTTGTAAGTCTCTGAAGAATCTTTTCTCCCTCCCTGGTCAGCAATGCCACTATCTTCAATGCTATCATGCTTCAGTACCCATCGGAGGATGACTGTATTTTGACAAACAAAGTCTTGACGGAAATTGGAAGGATCCTCATTCAGACCCATTTTATGACTGATTTTCGTTAAATCGACTCGCCTTTCGATGGCTTAGAGTAAAGCTTGGATTTCGAGACTGAAGTTGTGCACGCCGATGTCGATATCAAGTCAAAAATCCATTTTTACTCATCCGTACACCACACGAAACCATACGGGTACAGCAGCTGTGCACAAGTAGTCACAGTAACAAAACCTTCTGTCAAAGCAGAGCAGTTTCGGCATTAAATCGAAAAACTTGTTGAGCACCCTTTAGTTCAGATGAAAACGAAAAGCAAGGCCCTGTAACTTTTGTCACTTTTTGACAAAACGATTCAATGGAGTCCAATAAAAGCCTTTTGGTGGGCATAGCCCCTGCGATACCAAGGCAAACGAATATTTGAAGCTTGGTGACGGCTGCATTACCCATAACCTTTGTCCACCAAACTACAAACACTTGCGCTTAGATATGTCTAAATGTCGTTATTTAGGAATCAAACCCTAGGCATGTGCACTTCACATTGGACGCCTTATAAATATTGCTTTCCAGTTCAGTTTTAATGTCTAAGACTGCTCCAGGTATCCAATCTGAACTGGGAGCCGGGTAGCTATAGGGTTACGACTAAGGTACTCCAAGTTCAGTTTCTTGCTTGTTGTGTGAGACCTTCTCTAAGACACTTGACAGATATTTATTGAAGGGAACTCTGCGTGAGTTCGCACGCATCCCTAGCTCTCCAGCCTAGTGAGTGACCACAAGAGAGATGATGAACAAGGTTATGTGGTCGATAAGCCAAAGATGCATGTGGTTCTTCGACTTAAGATCATCACTGCGATCCTGCGTACTATCGAAGGCACTGCCAATGTCAAGGAAAGAAGACAAGGCGATCTCTTTAGGACGAAAAGCTGCTTCTATTTGTGAAACCAAACTGTCAAAGGTCGGCAGTTCCTCCAAGCAAATTGAAGAACACGGGAGCAGAGAGGAGGATGTATAAGAGAGTGTAGTCAATTCTGATCTCATCTTAAAGGTCAAGTGTAACGAGTGCTCCTTTCTCCGTTTGAATGGTCTTTATGAAATGCTTCATAACATTGTTAAGCAAAAGGTTCCAGGAAAAGGTGGGTTAAGACGCACTGTCATCCACTTAATCGAGCTATTTTTATCCAAGCATATCATACATCGAGTGCTACTCGAAATAAAATGAATGTCTTATATTACTTCAAACGTTGTATACAGTTTTAGGACACGACATTTAAATGAAAGGACTTTGACCCGGGTTAAGTGTAAATCCACCAAAAAGGTGATTATGAGAAGCAAAAACTGCCAAGACTTTCTACACACTCATTCCACCATCTGCTCCGCTCCCAGTCTTCCTCTCAACTACCTCTGATCGATGACATCCTTTGTTCCCGTGAATATAATGAACTAGTACCCCGTCATCATGGCTCATGTTCACTCGTTCAAAATTCAATATTCTGTTAGGATTTTGTTTAAAATCTCTGACAACTAGACGAGTTGCAATGAATTGAAAATCCACCACCCAACGATGAGGCTTTAGGAGGAAGCAAGACTAGGAGTGACAGGCTGACATCCAACACGACTCACTAATGGTTTTTGCGGTCGAAATATTCAATGAATTTTAAAATGAAACGGTGTCGGCAACTACGGATCTGCATGCAGATGTGCATAGTCCTTGTATGCACATTCATCGTCACCATGGACAGCAACTGTCTGGCACAGGTTTCCCCCATTCTATTGCTTGCCGGGTTTGATGTCTGCTGCGGCCGACTTGCATTCATGATGTTTGTCATTCACGACGTTTCTGTCGTTCCTTCTTTTTTTTTGCAATGCTCGATGGAACAAGGGTCCTGGCTGGCTCCACCTGCTTCTGCTTTGTCATTGAGTTGAAAAAACGCTCAAACACTTTTAAACGCGGCCACGATTATGGTTGAAATTTAATTGTAGACAAGAACGTTGTCACCTGCTCTAAGCCGCAATGGTTTCTCTTTGAAAGAGGAAAATGTTACGTATACGCCACCACGAACCAATGAAAGTGTGAGGATATATGCGTATCGCAGACAAGTTCGTTTGTTAAATTTTCCACAACAAAAAAAAGAGGTTTGAGGTCTCTTAACATTCCATGAACTCGATGTCCTAAGCAGGTTAACAATGGAAGGCGGCTTGATGATATACATATGCCAGATATCACTCTCAACAAAAATTGAAGCGTAAGACGCAAGTGATGTGCCTTCAATTCGATTTGTTGCCCTCTTCCTGTGAAGTGCATACATGATTTGTTTGGGTTTTCAAGTGTTTTTTCTACATGCCTGTGTGGCCTTTTATCCCTGGAAAGTGTGTGAGATATTCAAGTTGATGGGTAGTCTGATGTGTGATGAAGGTTTACATGATTACAATCCTTTAGGAAATGTGTACTGCGAGATAAAGGATTTTGGGTTAAAGGAAGAAACCAATTCGTAAAAAGGATACTGGGTGTCAATTTAAAGAAGAAGAACACTTACATTTCGAAATGAAAGACGAAGGTAGGTGTCTAAGTATGTGGCATGTAAAGTCAACAATCAGACAAGTAGGCGTGTCTGTATTTGAAAAGTTGCTTAACACTTTCCCTGTCGATGGAGCCACTTGGTTTCATTGGCAGCTCCTGTTGTGAAAAATACGGTACGGATGATGGCATGTTGTACTCATCTAGAAGGCGCAGTACAGTTCCGTTGAATTTGCGTTCTTTAAATGTCTGAAAAGTGAATGGAGAAGGGATATTTACCACGTCCTTTTGCCAATAGCAGGTGTGTCTAACTTTAGATTTGAAGTTGATAACGACCCAAAAACTCCAGATCCATTGACAACGAATAAATGGATCCAATTGTTAGAAGAAGGGACTTGATATAAAAGAAGCCCTGTGACATAAGGTAAAAGCAAACTAGATTCGAAGAAAAGAGAAGAAAAAGAATACCAACTGAAGGTGATCAAATGGATCAAAATCCTTTTACTGACACTACTCCGTCAGGCGGCACGCAAATAGAACTGAACATAGTCTCAATCCATAGATATAGGAACAACAGAGACACGAAGATAAATAACTACCTCCTTCGTATACTAAGAAGTCCTTGAAATATTCTTAAGCACATTTATTAAGGAAGACGAATGTTTTTTCGTCGTTCAAAGGAGTTTTGTATATGATTGCGTTCGAAAAGGACCGTATACGTACTTAACGTATTGGGAAACGTAGTCGCAGTTCGGGTCCCCAAACAACATGAAAGAAATGAACAAATGACACAACTAATCAAATCAGAAGCTGTTCTGAGAATTTGTCGAAGTTTTGGAGACCTGGCCGCCGTTGATGGGATTCACAAAGTTGCTTTCAAGGCAACACTTCAACAGCGTCTGCACGTTTCTGCAAATATGCACAAGACATACATTAAGATTAGTCCTACTGAAGGACATACAGATCTGTACGTATATGGGGCATCGGGACAGAAATACTGGACGCTGTGAGCGAGAGGTAGTAGGCCTTGGAAGTCACCATCGAACTATAGACAGAGCATGATGGAAGCGCGGGGCAGTAAGGCAGTATCTCATCATCATCTCCTTTGACGTAAAAACACCCTGAATGCTGGACACTGGAAACGGAACGAGGCAGTAAAACGTCGCATTCCCCAAGTCTCCGTACTAGGTCCGTCACTATGGAACATAATGTACGGTGACATACTAAAACTGAGGATTCCGAGATCATCAAAAATAATTGGCTTTACAGGTGACATAGGTATCGTGGTGGAAGCCAAATTCCTCGAAAAGTTGAAGCAAGAAAATACTAATAACTGTCATACGAGTGTTGGGAGTTGATTACAGTCTACGGGTCCCAAATATTGGAAGATTTCAGGAAGAAGGATGAGGCCTATCGAATCAATACACTTAAAAAAAAGGAATGGATTTTGAACATCTTGCCACACAGCGTTTGCCACGGCTGTCATCGAACCAATCGACCTGCTTGCAACAGAAACACAAGAGAAAAACTTCGTCAAGCGACGCCCATCAATGGCAGCAAAGATGGAACCACTCTGACGAGGAATGACAAACACAAGAAGCTATTCCTAGCAGGAGACATGGAAAGACAAACTTTTACATGATGCAATTCCTCACAGGGTCTTCGGTGCTTTAGGGCCAATTTCCACAGGTTTAGGTATGGTGGCAACCTGCATTGCGCAAATGCATAGGAATTTTTGAAAGCGCGCAACAAGTCCTATTTCACTGCGTGCGGTATGGAGAAAAACGACATCTGTTGGAGCAGAACCTGGAGAGGGATTTCTGTTCTATTTTGGTGTGGCAGCCCCGTAAAGGGACCTACCATTCGAACGAGGAACTTCTTTATGAGAAATTGTTGCCTGTCGTTGCCGATAGGTGGTGCCACGAAAAAACATTTGATGTATTGTTGAGCGAGGGTGACTATTTGATGAAGCCATTTGTTTTGACAAAATCAAGAAAAGGACACGAGCAAAGGAAGTAAACTATGATCTCAACTTCTCTTTCGCCTCTAAGATGACAATTCTACGATGGCGTTTCTTAGTTTAGAAATGTCTTAGCATGTCAATGTAAAGGTCTTAGTTTGACTACAGTACTTTGGCAGTGTGTAGGGTCCTTGATGACTGAGAGTTTGTGCTTTAATGTGAGAATTTTTGTCCCAAGGGTTTAGTTTAGCAACATTTTCCTTCTAGGGAACACAAAAGGAATCTAGCCTAAGTCTCAAGTTGATGGACTTGTTTGAAAAGCTTTGCAGGTATTATACTTGGAATCTAGTACTTATTCTTGAATATAACTCATTATGTCCTTTGTTTACGAGAAAAAAAGGAGAAGTAAGAGTGGAAACGGCGACTACAGATGCCCAGAAGTGACTCTCCAAAACACGACGTAAATCACACAAAAGCAAGCTTAAATCGGATATAGGGCACATCATTCCAGAAAATGTTGGGAGAATGAAGACCTCGAGTAACGACAGATGGAATTAAATAAGCTTCTTCATCGAGTCAGTATGAAAAACAAAAAAAGATGGGAGAAGGCCAAAACAAGAGAAGCTGAAAAATGGATACGGACAACTGATTGGTCGTAAGAAAGACGTAGCTCTGAAGTAATGATAAAAGCGATTCAGGGAGGGGCTTCCGAAGAGACCAAAGGGTGAGGAGGAGTTAAGTTAGTAGGAGTCTGAAACACCACGGGGGTGGAAAGACCCTCTGACGGTTTCTCCTTATGACAAAAAAAAACTCTTCAACATTTTCTGTAAAAAAAAAAAGCATTCAATTAGGAGCGATACCACCCGACTCTGGGGACAAAGTTTTCAAGGCCAATGTACCTAAACGGTCGGAAGTGTGATTCTTTTTCTACATCCGTCGAGGTATTGTTAGGGTTCATAAGGACTTTTGACATTTTTCGTGTTTAAGAAACGATTTTACGCCAGTTTGGATGGTTCCGTAATGTTTGTGATCTTTTCACAGAAATTGCTATATTGGGCTCTACTGACCTTTCTAGTCACGAGTTACAGGCTTGCGAGTGCGAGGGGGGGGGGGCTAACGATATCGTCTTCTGACAAAACGGGACGGTCTAGTAAAATCTGTGTTTAGGGTTAGGTGGAGGTCAGCTTTGGTTATTCCACTTGCGTGTTGAACAAAATGATGGAAAAGTAGTAGTAGTAGTAGTGATGCAAGCGTTATAGACAATCAGCACTGTGAGCCTGGAGGACATGTTGTGCTGTAGTTGTCATCAGATATGAGCCAACATGTCTTTGAAATGTTTTCCGATATTCTATTGACAATTTTAGATTCACCTTGAAAACCATGACAAATCACAGTCACCGCCAAGTATTTAGCATTCTTCACATCCGTGCGATTCAATTATACACATTTCGCAAATATCACGAAGATATTAGTGAAAAATTATGAAGCATTTGACATAAAATAAACCCTCACGCAGTTTGCGATACAAAAAAAAACCAAAAAACAACAGAAAAAGGTGTTAATTCTTACAATTCACTATTTCGAGTCGCATTACGCAACGGTATACCATGACAAAGCTTTACTTACACAAATATTTGATAAATTTGTCATCTCCTTACCTGAAAAGAACAAAAAAAATACAAAAATTAATTATCTTCGATTGAGAAAGCCTACGCATGCAGTGCTTCATTAAATGAAACCCTACAGCAGCAGGAGCTACATTGTATCTAATAAACTTCCTATGGTATCTACAAATGGAAAAAATACATTAACTAAATCCTAATCGATGTCAACTTCAATTAATAGATGACATGTAAGACAACAAATCTTGTAATGGGTACACTTTGATCGGGCGCGCCATTTAAAAAAAAAAAACGCGTGTCTCCATCATAAGTAGCTGACTGATACATGAAATCACTCATTACACATGCGGTTCACAGTCATTTTCAGATGGATTTAGCTTGTGTAGGTTGGAATACATTATCCCAACTTGCTTGAAATGATAAATCTATCTTAGACGCTACTGTTCCCCTTTTGCATATAAGCTGACAGGTAAGACAATCATTTTCCCCGCGCGCGCATTCCCTAAGGAAATTTCATCATGAAATTGGTTACGTAATGGTTTCTGTCTACTACGTGTCATACGGCAGAATCCCCTTATGCTCTGGAGCACTCATGAGATTCAATTTGATATATTACCGAGGTTGGGGAAGGGGGGAGTGGTAGTGACTTTCCTCGTTCCACTTGGAATTTATGACATCTTCTATCGAAATGCCATTTTTTGTGTATCTCACCATTTCTTTTGGCTTCTATGCCAAGGTCACGAATACCAGGAAATCGAGATCAATTTCCCAGGGAGAGGGTGGAAAAAAAAATATTCAAATTCAAACTGTCAACTGGGTCAAAACCATACCCATTCCATTCCAGAACGTGGGCTAAAAAAAAACGTCAATCAACGTACGTGAGTGGCCTATTTTCAATTTATTTTCAACACACAACCGCTTGTCTTGAGAGCTCCAAAGCGCCTTAGGAGCAAACCTTTCATCGCTCAGTTGACACATTGTCAGTAGCACTGTCGAAGCTCACATGACCTCCACAAGACCGGCCTTTTGACTGTTCTCAATCCCGCCATCTCCTTTTGTCTCGTTTCGGAGCTTTATTTTCTATTTTTCCATGAAGAAATCGTCAAGAGTCTCTGGGGAACGGGACAGGATATGGAAGAGACATTGCTTGACAATAAAAAATTCCAGCTAAATGATGGGCGGGATGAGAATGGTGGTGGGCTTGTCTTGACATTGACAATGAAAACTCCTTTGGGGCGACACCATAGTAGGTAGAGCTTTACCAGCTCTTTTACGACTTCTCCGGTTTTTTTGTTGGATGTGCCCACACGTTTGCTATTTATGGGCGAAAAATTTCATTTTCTTCAAGAGAATCAATTTTAACTTGTGACTCCTGGTCGTAGGGTATACGGGTATGGATATGGTAATGGTATGGGAATCAGGCTACATATGTACGTCTTCCTTCTCTGTGTTTGATCTTTTGGATTTTGTTGTGTGTTTATCTTTTAAATTAAGCTGTCACGTTGAAATACAACGACGACGACGAGTAAAAGTCTTCTCGAAGGCAGTGAGACTATCTTAATTTAAGATCGAGCATCCCCTTGGATGATGATAGGATTTCATGTGGGAGGTCTTTATTGGAAAAGTCTTTAAGACGGGTGAAAAAAAAAGACGAGGCAGAGAGAATTTATATGAACATCGTTTCTTGTGAAAGTCGTACAGAAGAATGCAGGTGGAACGAGTTAAGAGTGAGTAAGATTGATGCTCATGTGTGCCTTTAAATTGATAAGTGCATCCTTCCACTCCGTTTGCCTTCTCTTGAATGGAAAATCCGGTTAACTGGCGACCTTCGAATCCACTTGACTTCTCAGTTTATAGCAGATCTTTCCCACTGCTCTTGGAAAGTAATGCTTCTATTAAGTCTTCCACACTTAAGCCGAACAACGTGCAAGGCCACATGAATCAGGGAAGAAATAACTACCTGTTGGCCTTCAAGAACGGTCCAAGTAACGACAGAAACGGTAGCAGTTGTATGTTTTAATAGCGTATTCCTTCAACCACTTCTTCTACCTGCCTGCCTACTAGAATTGTTGGAAACATGTCTAAATGTGTGAATTTTCAAACCTCTTCCTTTCATGTACAGTCATTCGGAGTTTCCTCGGTTAAGACTGAGAAGTATTTTTCCATTAGCAGCTCTATCCACAATAAAATATGCACCTTCAACCGCACCAACTACAGAGATTTCAGCGTCGTTTTGCGGCGCATACAAGTGCAGTGTGAATGACTGTTGGCAACAACCTCATTTAGGCCAGGACCGTCCACAATTCAATTAATTTTTACACTGCAGCGGATCCTGGAGAGTTCCCAATCGATTTCAAGGCCGCCTTTGACAGCATTTATAGACCCGAGATATAGGGAGTCATGTCAAGTCACTGCTCTATCGAGGTCGAGAATGACCTCATCAAGATATTTGATGTCAAAAAAGATTTTAGACAAGTTGGCGCGAGGTCACGTGACTTCATCCAACGACGAAGGCACAAACTCCAAAAGTATGGGGACAACTTGCTAATCAAAAACTAAGGAGACTCCAGAGGTTTTACCTTTATCATCCCGGTCCTACCCTGTAGTGCTGAAGCACGGATTCTACCGAAGGCGAGTGAAGATGTCCTTGATCGTTTCGAGAGAAAAATTGTTCGCAAAACATTCGGTCCCGGTCCAGCTCATCGTGGAACTACATATACAAACCGTGCAACGACATCAACTTCATCAAAAACCTGCGCATTGGAGGCTTGTTAAACACAAGTCTTCGAATCTAACCACGACATCGCAGTTGAGGAAGATCTCGCCCTAGGTGTCGCGCACAATATTAGAAAGGGACCCCAACCAATTAAAATTGCGCAACTGAAGGTAGCAAACTAAGGACCGGGCCAACTTAAAAAGATTCTTCGTTGAGGCCCATGTTTATCCCGAACCTAAAAACGTCCATGATCTACCAAAACTCTTAGAATATGTAGCGACACCGGCGCGCATTGGACAGAAGCTTCACAATCTTGTTTGCACAATCTAGAGCAGCATTTATCCGCTTTGCTTTTGACAGCCTTTATCCTGAGCTTTCTTAACTCTGTAATTCAAACGACGGGCCCAGAAGATGCTCAAAGTCTTGATGGGATGCATATGAAGTTCCCGGTTACATTGTTAGTTTCATCTCCACTTCTCAACTTCGATGCCGATACTGAGGGTTACATTTAGGTCGGCTTCAAGAAGATAACAGTTTTTCTTTCTAAAAAGCTTGCGACTATTAGGTCCTACTTCGGGATGATAAGAGAGGCAGAGCCATAGGAAGAGTAAGGGCATTCGGCTCTGTGAATATCTTACAGGAATCTAGTCTCGCATGAACATTTCATGTCAAATTGATACGGCAGGGCACATCTAATCCTGTACCGTGTGTCAACTCGTCCTTTTGACCATCTTTACCTTTGATTTCGTTATCAAAGCCTAGTTCTAATTTTTTTTTTTACTTCTTCCCACTCAACCTCCATCCATCTCCAATTCCACCCTCATATGCGTTTCACAATTGACAAGAGGCTCTCGACGAAGCAACCAAGCATATAATCTTGCCTCTGCCTCCAGCTCAAGAGTCTCTTTTACTAGTTAAGCGAATCGAGTGTCTCTTGAATTTCGAATTAATTAAGTTAATGCGCCGTTGTAAGTCCTATTCGACGTGTAAAACGCGGCAAGCCACAACATCTTCCGGTCGTGGATGACTGACTAAGGATGGCTGCAATTGATTACTAAGTGGGGTAACCAACCCGGGCGGATGGATTAAATTCAATAAAACAGGCAAAGAGAAGTGAATAACGACTTGACGTCTTCGAGTTTAGAGCGTTAATCGGTTGAATGCGTTTAATTCATCACAAAAGATCCCTTCTTCTCGTCTCCCATTAGGGTTATTGGATGATGATGGTGAGTAGGAAATAAAATCTCCTTAACAACTCACACGTGGGGCATCATCTGGGGAAAACTTAGTTAATAACCACAGATGTGTGAAACTTGAGCAATATTTCCGGATTTTATGAGTCTTGCATCGAATTTGATTGGATCAGCGGATCAATAAAGCAAACATTCCCAGGGAATGATATTTTTTTTTTTTAGATCTGAATCTGTTTTTAGTAATAACAGGAGTTTATGACCAATAAGATTTGTCCTGGAAGGATACTGGCAGTGCTTTGAAGGTGAAAACGACTGGTATGCTCGTAAACTACACAACACACACGTTCATAAACAGATAGTGATGGAAGGATCTTAATAATTTACTAGTCTGACTGTCTCTCTCAAACGAGGAGAGTTATGTCAAGATGAAGGACAATAAAACGACGACGGTGGTGGTAATAACAAAAAGATAAACATGAGACTGAGGATGGATTCTTTGCAAGCTTTGACATTCAACGGAACTCAAATTCCACTAGACTGGAGTTTCTTTCGAGACACGATCTACACGTAGATTCTCAAAGATTCTCATTGTTGAGCATTCAGTGGTCTTTGATTGGTCCGACCATAGTCTGTCCCACCCAAGTTGCAGCCTTCTGACAGAACACTGTAAAAAGTTAAGCTAGACCACTTCTCTGAAGAGGAAGAACCTTTGTTAAACTGACAGCACTGATTGGTTCTAGTCCCAGACTCTATGAGCGCTCTTTCGCTTTTGCCTCTGCGATCTCGTTGCCTACAAGTAAAGTAACGCAAGTAAGATAAACTCGGTCCCGTACCGTTTTGTTTATACTCACATTCTAAACCTAGCTTTGAGTGATTCGTGGGAGTCTCAAGTATCCTCAGTGCAGTCTAACTGTCCCGGCAAATGCCGATTCTTTAACCACTCTCTCTTCGTTTGAAGTATTTGGTTTCATTATCCAAATATTAACCAGCTCCCGTGCTGCTTGCAGTGCTAGAAGAGTCTGTGTAGACGACATGAGCCAAATGCTTTAGGTCATATGGTGTTCCCCATTTGACACTCTGAGGACTCTTACTTCATAGGACTCTTACTTCCATAGGAATTATGATTCATAAACTGAGGACATCCTACGAAATAGCGCTTTGAAAGTCAAGTCCTTTGTACCAGACTCTGTCGAATCATCGCTGTCATAACCTCCTTGTGAATAGTTAAGTCCAGTGGAAGTGATGACGAATCGAGTAAAACATCGTCAGGTATAAGAAAGTTTAACCCGAACGAAGGATTGTGAAGAGAGTCTTTAGTACAGTCACTGCGGGTCCCGCTTGTGTTTAAAGCGCGATAATATCAGACCTGAAGCACTTCATGTATAAAGAAATCGGTGATATCTTGTCTTTTACCTAGGAAACAGGAGCATTCTCCCGAGCAGACAATACATATCCCAATCCAAACCCATTCGTACAGTCTCAGGGGGAAAACTGAAGAAAGGAACACAAAGAAGCCCGACTGATGTCGTCTAACTAAAGAGCATGCATACCATGCCAATCTCTATCTGGGAGTGTAGCCTCAGATCACAAAAGTTCATCTTTGAAAAACTTACAGTAAGTCCTAAGAGAGACTCAGTTGAGACTGGGCTTAATCTTCTTTTAATATGCTTAGCAAGCTCGTATGCATTGTACTCTCCCTGGCGTAAGGCCTGCCAATGGTCACCCAACGATCGAAAGAACATCTTGTGCGTTCGACAATCATGGGCTGAATTAAAAATACGGATCTATCCTCAGCTCTTTGTAGATGGATCGTTCGTTGTTAAAAGCTTGCCTTGAAGCAATCATACAAGCTGACGACGATGTAGAAATATTCGTCAGTGGTGAAATCATTACCTCAGAAGTGATGTCTACTCTTTCCGAGGTACAGAGATGGCACACTGTCCACAGACCGTACTAATGATATCGGGATGTTCGAAAGAAATACTGTGAATTATAACCAATGATGGCAGTACCAATAATTCTCCCCAATCATTCTGGACACCACCCTCGGAGCAAAGAAGGCTGAACCCTGCTTATAGGGTGCAGATTCAAATGAAGGCTGCGCTATGTCACCTTTTCAACTTGCAAGTGGAAGTTTTCTATTCTTAAAGGAGACACTTTACAAGCCATATTCCGAGTGATCTTTTAAACGACAAAAATAATCTCAAAATGCAGGTCCACCAGAAGGAAATCTTTCTGCTTTCCAATGACACATGTCATTTGGTCATTCCCTCAACGTTCCTCAAAACGTTCACAACGTGCCGTTTGTATAAATAAAAAAAAAAATAAAAAAAAATAACAAAACATGTAAAGTCATTAGTTGCTGCCTTGAGAACACTTAGCACTTCGCTGACATGAGTTTTATAGACTCCATCAACCCTATAGGTAGTTAGTTACCAAGATTGATTGGTCTAATTAAATTATTTTCAAATTAAATGGTACAGTAATTTTTTTATACCTCTGCCTCAGTGCCTGTTCGACAATTAGCACTTATTAATGTGTAACAGGTTTGGCACGAGATTTGTTGGTTTGGTTAATTGGTTCGGGTCTTTGGATTAGGCACGCTTGTATTTGAAAATGTTTTCACTGCACATGTTATCATCAGGTTCAGTAAAAGGCCCGTATCTCGATATCTCTCAACAAATCCTATGCCGACAGCATTTAGTGGCGAAGACCAGTGTCAGCATGCCATCAGAAACGCTTCGATAAATGCACTAGGCTTCACCCGACGAAGAATGCCGGCAAGGACGAGGACGACTCGCGATCTCTACGAGCAAAAAAGACGGGCTTCTCCAAAAGAAGAAGAAAAAGCATGAGAAGTATGCAATCGAAGATGCTACTCCAGGAACAATGTACTAAAATATGTCCGAAAGGTAAAAAGTACGTATCGAGGGAAACTTCGAGGGTACAGAAGCTTTTGGAGATGGAGAAGAAAACCTTGTTGTAGATTTACCTTCAGTGCTGAGAATATAGTAAAACTTACTTCTGCAGGCTGTATAATGAAGACGAGGACTATCATCCCGCTCCTAGACAATGATAGACAAAACTTCTCTAACTCTGATCAAAACTAAGCTAACATTCAACAGGACAACTGGATTTAAGGGCGACATTGGAGCAGGTGTTCCAGACTCTTCGTTTGTATTCCAGGCGGAGGTACCAGCAAGCCTAAGCTCCATAGCCACGAACAACACACATTGACAACCAGGCTGCCATCAAAGAGCTCCATTCTCACACTTTGTCCTCTAAATTAGAAGAACAGTGTAAGGAAATTACTACGCAGATAAACGCTCGGTTTAATATCTCTCCCAGAGTATGAGAGCAGACGCGCTAGCCACATGTAGCTCAACTTTTGATGGTTCACTTGCGAAGTTATTCTGTTCCGCGATAGGACTCATCAAGGGGGGAATTCGCTGGGACTTTCTTTCAATTGCCAACTCTAGGTGGAACAGCCTAGAATACTGTGTCATATCCAGGCAGATATGGGCCACCTTTAATAAAAAAAAAAAAAGGACGAGCGACGTAGGTAACAGGATTCGCACCGAGGCAGCAAGACTTGTGGTATCAAAAAGGCACATCAGTGCTACTTGTGTTTCTGGCATGACTTACATCTACCTTCCTACTGGACCTGATGGATTATAGGCCGAGCTACTCAAAGCGGCTGGAGGTGACTTGGTAAAAAGCGTACACAAGAAGGGAGGGGGTCTCCCTACAGATGTATCAGTGTCCTTAAATTTGCTTGGAAGGGCTTATCTGTCATATTGTATGAACTTCTTGTTACTTTTAGTCAACAACCTGATCTTCGAACTCATCCCTAAGGAACAACGCAGTAGAGGAAGACCACGACTCAAGTGGCGCACGCAATTGGAAGATGACTTCAACTAACTTAGCGTGCGAAACTGGAGGTAGCTGGATGAAGATCGAACTGGCTGGAGGCGCTTTTTGGTTGAGACCAGGTCCACGCCGAAATGTGGTGCCCCTTTAAGGAAGTAAGAAACCTGATTGGCCCCTATCAGCGCGGTTTTAGGCCAGAAAAGTCCACAATCGATTAAATTTTTACACTTCGACAGATTCTGGAGAAAAGATCCCAAACAGTTCAAGTCGATCCACACCATCTCTTTATCGAGTTTAAGACCGCGTTTGACAGAATTTGTGTAGACGAGCTTTACAGAGCCTTGTCAACTTTTGGCATCCGTGACAAACTTAACTATTGCTGCTTACTCCTTAACTTTCACCGAAAAGTTTGCTGTTAAGAAAAGGTTTTAGGCAAACTGACGCTGGGTTGTGTGAGTTTTTTAACATTGGTCTTGAACGAAGGGACATCGGAGGCATAATCTTTTAAGAGTATGTGCAACTACTTGGGAATGTTGACGATACTTCAAGCGGTGAATAGAGGGAAAACCCACGTATTTCTTTTCAACAAGAAGGGACACCTAATATCGACAAATCAATCAGAACGCCACAGTGTCCAGCTATAGCTTCGAGTTAGTAAGGGACTATGTATGTCTACCTTGCTTGTGGTATCACTTTTGATAACGAAATTTGATCGTAATTGCTGTTTCTTTGGATAGTAAGGCTCTTCTACCAACATTTAGGGCCACCAAGTCCTAGAAGTCTGAAGGCCTTCTATCGAAGGCGAATGAAGATATCCTAGGCCGAGTGAAAAATTCTTCTCATTGAATATTCGGTTCGGTTTGCACTGATAGACTTTGAAGAAGGAGATTCAAAGAAGGACTTTACAAGCTGTACATCGATCTAGTCGAAAACTTGTGCCATAGCTGTGAGCCAGTATACTGCCACGGAGTCAACGTTGGTGCAGGTGAGAAGTCGGATGGTTGTGGTTCTTGTCAACTCCACCTTGCAACACCTTACTAGTTAGTAGAAGAAGAAGAGTTCCCGAATAACCACCTCAAACCACGGACAGACTTCAAAAGATAGGAAAAAAGAGAAGAGAATAAACAAGACTTCAAATCAATGGACCAGTGTCCATACAGAGGAGGAAGAATGAAATCAGAACACTTAAGCTATCTAACAATCCTAATCTAAACCTAAGCTAACCTCAATCTTAAACTGGAGCCCCTAACTAAGCCTATTTTACTTTAAACTAAACTTAAATCCCCACTGTCGCTCCTCCAAACCAGTTCGCCTCGTTTCAGAAACACGCGAGATACGGATGGCGTCAGCATGGCCAGCCCTTCTCAACCTTTGCTATCACCATTGGCCTTGATCACTGGGATATAGCCCCTTAGCCGATGTCCAGCCAAGATATGAAGGAGTTCGAATCTAGTCAGGAGAAACAACACAGTGAAGGAAGACCTCATCTTCCTCCCTCTGATCTTTATTCTAACGATCAATGACGTCGAACGAATTATCCTCAACTCTTCTCTGTCAATTTATGCCGATGGCATGCAAATTTTCCGGTGTATATCATCTCAGGAAGATGCTTCTCCACTTCAAGATGATTTAAACAGGTTCTTTATCTGGGTTCAGAAAAATTTCCTTCAACTTAATGTGACCAAATGTCAAGCCATTACATATTCTCGCAGACGACTCCCAGCAACCCCTCGTACTTACTTCCTTAACGATGAGGCAGTCCCTACCGTATCCTCTTTGTGCGATCTTGGCGTCATTTGCGATAAAGAACTCAGCTTTCGTTCTCACATTGACTACATCATTAACAGAGCTAACTCCACTCTTGGGTTTGAAAAACGGTGGTCTAAAGAGTTCTCAAATCCATACGTCACCATATCCCTTTACATAACATACGTTAGACCCATCCTCGAATATGCTTGTCAAGTATGGGCGCCCTACTATAGTAATCATATTAAGAGAATCGAAGCTATCCAGCGCAGATATGTTCGTTTTGCTTTGCGTGGCCTTCCTCGGGTTGATCCTTATAACCTGCCTCCCTATTTAGACCGTCTTCAACTGATTGACCTACAGTCCCTTGAAAAACGTCGAGAAGTTGCCGATGTGCTCTTTATCCAACAACTTCTAGCTGGCAATATCGATTCTCCCCAACTTTTACAAATGATATCTCTCAACACCAATCCACGTAATCTAAGATCTGTTCCATTATTCCACCTTAACTCTCACCGTACCAATTATGGGGATAACGAGCCAATATGTAGAATGCTCCGCAATGTTAACAGCATGCATTTCGCATTTGATTTTAACCAAAGCCGTTTATCTCTTCGGAATGCTCTGTTGCGTCTTCCATCCCACACTTTCTGAAACTTCTCCCCTGTTCCTGTTAAATTTTAAGCCTTGTGTTAAGTTTAGTTTTTAAGTCTACTTTTAAGTTGTTCTTGCTTGTATTAAGCTTAATAAATGCCCCGTTGGGGGCGCCAAAATCAAAATCTTAAGGAGTGCGTTACTGGAAGCAATGTGCCAAGGATTGTACTTTCTATTTCATTGCGGATGGGTAGGTCCACTTTCTAGGATTTAAAAAAAAAAATCAACGAACCTATGGACTACGTTGATTAAGCCTTTTTGAACTTACGCTTGAAAACTCACAATAGCCTTCCCAAAACCACTGTTGTGGTATGGCGATGATGGTGAATCGTCCAGTGATCACACAATTTATTTTGTTGCGATCTGTTGCATAGGCCTTTCTACAGCGCGGAGCAGACATATTTGCCCGCCTGACCTCGCGGTATTGTATGATTTCAGAATTTAGAGTGAACAGAATAGGAGCTTAGAAGCCATATTTGCGTTGGTTGTTAGTGCCAGAATGAACGTTCATTCAAATTATGGAGCATAAGAAACCTCAACTTGGATCCCAAACTGCTATCTCACAGCTCCCCCTACACCAATAGAAAGACAAAAACCAACAAGCACACACATTGTACCAACAAAACCAAGTCTTATCTCACCACAGATAAACATTATTAAACCTCTAGATACTCGTCGTTAGTAGGTTTATTGAATGGATAGCTTATCTCTTATCTACAGATTCTCCCGCTCCATTTTTTAATAACTTTCACTTATCAAGCGTTATTTTCGTTTACTCTGTCTACACCACCGTAGAGTAGATAAAATTCCAGGAGAATCAAAACAATCTAAAGATTCTTAGATAAGGCGCTCATTTCGAATTGGCCAAATCCACTAGCATTTGCATTTGAATTTTTCAAAAGTTGTTTGCTCTCTGCTACCGAAGGAAGGATCTACGAGTACCTATGCAAGAGGGCACTTATGTTCTCGGTATCGTGTTTTTCTAGATCTTGATTGCCCCAATAACCTTGTTAGTCCTTTTATATTGTGTTGTTTGTCGCTCGGAACAATGGAAGGTAAGATGGTACTTATGTGCCTATCGCCGACATTAAGAATCAAATGACAGATATAGATACCTATCATCCAATAACAAATCTTCTAAAGAAAACGACCAACAGAGGGAGAGAGGGTGCAAGGATACACGTTCAAATTTCCATTCTAAGAGCAAATTGAAATTGGATTTGAAATTGAGCACCCCGAGGTAGAGAATAGGTTTCCTTGAGTGGAAAACTGGGGTTTTATACACCAGAAGACGTCCTCATTCGTATAAAATTGGAGTTTTGCACCCGCCTCTCCGACACAGTTGAAGGCTAGATTTGGCTGTGTTCCATTTCAAAAGAATTTTTATGATTATTTCGTTCAATTGAAGGACAAACATACAAACAGGTTGATTTCACTCGAATAAATGCTGTTTCATTTGTATAATTTAATATTTTAGTGCGTTTTAACTTTTACTTAGTGCTTAATGCGTGGAACGCTTTTGAGTTTGGTGTACATGCGTATGACACATTGAAATGCGATTGAGACGAGTTAGAAGGTGACTTACTATGGGTATGACGATGTGCTGGACTGACGTGTGCTATAAAAATTAAATTTTATTTACAATTAGCGTCAGTACTTACAGTCAGCTATGTGGTACATGGAGGCACCTCAAGTGTGTAAAGAAAACAAGTTGCAAGATCTGAACAACACCTGAGGCACTTGGCTTAATGTGTCAACAAATAGTCGACATGTGAGAACTGAATTAGTTGATCTTGTCTTTAGGATCAAGAGTTGAGTGGAAAAGGAAACCTATAAAGAGGGTGAGTTCTTAGAAACAGCTCATCCCGCTGTACATTGCGGAAATTTGAATTGCAACCTTACTTTCGCTACATTACGGCAGTCTAAGAAGCTGCGGCTTTCGATTAACGCGGTAGATGGTAGCGCTATTGTACTTTATATAGTGAGGCAGCGATAAAAACCTTGGAATCACCGACAGAACGAGCCAAGTATGCAAAGCAATGCCACAGGTCTCTGAATGAGATCGCTGACAGATGCGACATCTTCCTGTGCTGGGTTCAAGGAGACAAGGGCTTTCTGGGCAACCGCAGAGCGGACGAACTAGCAAAGGAAGCAGCTCGAATCCTTTCCGATAATGGAGGGGAACCGCTTGCCTCTCTAGAAACGAAAAGATCTTACCTTGGTACTAAAGAATAGCTTATAACAGGTGGAATTACATAAATACTTGTCCAAAAGGCAGGCATGCCACTAGAATAGGTGTCCCCTCTGTAGAAGCTGCAGCGATGAAGAGGAGGAAGTATCGGTTACGCACCTTCTTTGAATCTGTCCTGCCCTTTCAAGGCTGAGGAGGAAAAATCTAGGAGAGTACTTCTTTGAGGACCTCAACGACCTAGCTTGCCTCGATATCTTTAAAATTAAGAGTTGCGTATGTGGGTCTAACTGGTTCTGCACGTAGTGTGACACAGGAAGGGTTTACACCAAAGGGGTTACCCAGAGCTTTTATTCCTTTTCTTCAAGGAAATTCTCCATTTGAGGTTTCTGATGCTGGTTATCCGGTCCTCTATGTGGTATTACAATGGGCCTTCGTACTGGCTCTAGTGTGTAGCTGCTTAGCGAGGACAACCACCCAACCTCACCTAATCTACGCTATAGTTCGGGGTGAACTAGGGCCTCTACCAAAAATAGTCTCCAGTTAGCAAGATCCTTAACCAAGTTGTTTGAAGACACTTGCGCATGCCATCAGAGATGAGGTTATCCTCTTTGTCTAAGTTCTTTAGGGTTGGAATCGAAAATTCTTTGGGTTGGTGCATTCGTTCATCAGCTCATCTTCAACTCATCTCTCCGTCAACACACTTGGGACTTAGGATTTCTCTTGAACATTCTATGTGCACTTTCATCCTATTTTGTCAATGTTTATGCTTCTGGACCATACAACAGGACGGAAATGATCAGTGTCTTGGTCCTTCTCGATAGGGCCTTGCTTCGTTACAGCGAGTACTTATTCCTCAACGTTGAATCTCCGTGCTGATGTCGTTGGCATGGTTGATAGCAAGGCCTAGGTAGATGAATTCCTTTACTTCCTCGAAGGTATAGTTATCTCTCGTATCGTTGTGAGCGCGACGTCGGTATTGTGTTTCAAGGCTCGTAAACAGGGCTAGCGGCCTTTGATTCTTGGTCCGTTGTACTCCCAAGCAGATTTTGCACCAAAACCTCTTGTGGGCTTGAATCTCCCGGTGGTGTTTCTTCCGAGCTTGACGTTCTTCGTCGTTATCCTACATAAGCCTACAATCATATGCAGTCTTGAAATCAATAAAGATGTGCTGAGTATGGATCTGGAACTCTTAGATCTTCTCCATTAAGTGAAGATTTGCTTTGTCGTCGTTCATCCAAGCCTTTAACTGCACTGGTAGTTCCTCAACAAGTATGGTTTCACGCGCTCCAGTGCAGCATTACACCAGATGGTGAAGTTTCAATCATAGAGCATGCTTTCGTCAGACCATGTCTTACATATGAGTTAGTGCATGTACAGATCAGCTTCTGAGTCATAGGTTGAACGATTTAAATCTATCTATGGCTGCTTCAACTCCATCCTGGTCTGGTGTTTGTTGTGATGGGTTCATAAAGGGTTCAAGTTACCACGACATTCTGCTGCTAAATCATACGTTATCAACTCGACCAAAAAGAGACGAACCATTAAGAAGAGCATAGTCCGAGAATAACGTCACCTCCCCATACTTAGAGAAAGAACGCCCTATCACTAATGAATGGTTGGATCAAAAGAACAAGGTCAAACCCAACCTTGCTATGAAGCGTTGGAGGTCATTTATACTTATGTCAGCCAGTTTGCCAAGATTGTCGAAGAAACTGGCTCGTTCTTCGAGCAGAGAAGGTGGAGAATCAGTTCCCCTTCCTCCTCGTTCATACAGCTTTGGCTAAAATCAGTCAAGTGCTAGCCTATTAGCGTGCCTGCCAATTGTGTAATGTCCCATGATGACACCCAATTTGGTACTAATAAGCACTCTTTTCTGTCTGATTAAACGGAGCGTTTGTGATCTAGCTCAGGCCAAATCAGTTTTGTAATGAGATAGGTGGTTCCATCCATCCAGCTTTTCGGTAGAATCGATAGAATTGTGCTATGCCGGGGAAGTTCATTTGCCATACCACCCAAATAAGGTGAATTTTGAATTGTTAAGCCGTCTCGTTAAGACATCAGCGTCAATCAAGAGCTGTTTTTGAATGAAAGGTGGCGGATTCCAGAGTTTTAACTGCGGGTTGACTGTCGGTTTGACAATGATATCCTGCGTAGATATCGCATTGAACTTTAGCCACGACGTAGTCATAATCTCGGCTTGGAAAACGCTACAGTGGTTTGGGTAAATGGAAGAGAAGACATCCTTACTTCCACCCGGTTCTATCTTGGACCGATTTGTGTTAAGACAAATGGATCCCTGTCGTCAAGTCTGGAGGGGAGTGGTTACCTGTAGTCAAGTTTTGAAGTAATTTATTTATTATCGAATTGAAGTCGTTGTGGGGTAAATTCTAGACAACTGATATAAAGATTTAATGCATATTGTCACGTGAATTCTTACTTGTCCTACAGAACGGTGTTCTTCATTCACGTCACGTTGGCTGCGCAGGCTGCCATATAAATGGAGATAGCAAGTGAAAGTGGCCGTTGAAGTGAAGTTGTGAGAGCTCAGCTGATGGATATGCAGGCCGATCTTTGAAATCGACTAAGAAAGTTGAGATGGATGGCTTTATCCACAACCATTAACCAAACGACCATGCCATACGTCAGTATTGGCTTAATGACGGATACATACATAGAGCTAGTAAATGATTCGTGGCTGTACAGAGCTGTGATTGCTTCTATACTCGCTCTAGAATGTTAAGTTTCCAATTGAGCTTCTTGTCTAAATTGAGACTCTAAAACTTGGTGAGTATAAGACTTTTACTTAAAAATTTTATATTTCGTTGTGAAGAAGACTAATTCAGTCTATATTTTGGGATTAGCCCCCAGACCACCATTTTCAGTCCATTTTGGAGCGTTCGTGACAAGACAACTACAGCAACATCATCTGCGAAAGCAAATTCTTCCCCTTCCAGAACTAGGTAAGGCAAATTCCAAAAAAAAAAGGGAAGAGAGAGCTGATTCGTATAGTTTTCTCAAACAAAAATTTGCATTCAATAAATTCTCACCCCGTCGTACCCCACATCCCATACCCGGGACACAATGTATACAACACTTGTTTGTTTTTAATCTCCACCCATCGTATCACATTCAAATTTCACTTTAGTACCCTTTTTAACGACTGACAACACCACCAGGATGTTGTAAACACAAAATCAAACAAAATTAGCCTTCGAAGCCCATAAACCAAACCAAACCAACGCCGCCGCCGCCGCCGTTCACCGTCAATTTCATCCATCAAATCTAATTATAATTTTCAATTAAAAAATTAAAAAACAAAAATTTTCGAATTTTATTCTGACGTCTGTCGCGTATGCGTCCATCTGGTTGATCCAATTCTGACGCAAAAAAAAATTTTTTTTTTCTTTTTTATAACCGAACAATGAAAACAGACCAAAAGAATGTTGGGTCGTTGGTTGGTTTTAATTGTTTTAACAAATGTTTTACGCACTTTTTTATGCGCTCCCAGACATCTGGGCCTATAAAGAGTGTCATTGCTATGGAAATTAAAGAAGAGAACAACTTTTCGCAGTAAAAGTTCGAAAAATTTACAATTAACCAGACTTTGAGGTACTTTTTGACATTTATATTTTCGACAATGTTGGAGAAACCAGAAGGGGGAGACGATAAAATGTCAAACTGAAGGGAGGTCCCAGCTCAATAATCATCAAGAACATGTTTATCAGCAAGGTTCAGCAGGATGCCTTCTGATCACGATTTACCAGAGAGAAGACTGTTCAGGGCTTCAATGGAAGGAATGGAAGCACGATTAAGTGATGATGGTTCACTGATAAACTATGGGGCCAATGGGGGAATCTTCGCAGAAGCTCTTAAAACATCTAAATCGTATCAACTTACTAACTTTTTAAGCGTTTTCCAGGCGGAGTTGCTGGGGCTCACACTTAAACTAAAGATAGCTTGACTCAGTGAAAATCAAGTCACTATCAAGGCCACGCAATGGCTTGCAGAGAAACGAATACTAGAAACGGAGGCAGGCGGAATCACACTGGATAATATCGTCATGGATATGCGCAAGACTGAGTATGCTTCTACATCTAGGAAGTGCTTACGGAAATCCGTCGAGGCCATAGAAGATGAGAGCCCATACAGGCTAGGAAAAATGGTACCACCCTGAAGTAATGCAAGAAGCAGTTCCGGTGTTGATTCGTCTGAAGAAGAAGAGGGTTTAGTCGATAGGAGTCCGACATACTGGGGGAAATTGATCGCCCGTATTGGTGCATTCCCTCTCTGCTTCAAAATGTCCGTGTCCACAGAGACATCGAAATAGACCACGTCTGTTAAGGTCCTTTTCGACTCCCTTTCCTCGGTGGTATTTTGAAAAAAACTTTAAGTTTTTCAGGTACTCATACCTAAGCCATCTTCCTTAGCAGTCCAATGTTCTATCCAATGAGTCACGGCGACCATCATTTCTACTGTCAAGCCCATAGATTCGACCACCTAATCCTCCAAGCTGTTAGTGGAGTTCAAGAAGGAGCTCACTCGGTTAGGCTCTAGGAAGACTATCTGCACAAGTCACTGATGCGAAAAAAAGAAAATAGGAAGAAAACACGTTGGCTTCAGTTGAGGTTAAGAGTTGCCCCAGAGTGTACGACAAGCCTCCTGGAGGCAGGAGTTCCTTCGTATGAATGACGCTGAAAAAGTCACAACGAAAGGTTGCAAAGCAAAGGTGTATTGCTCATAGAGGTTGGTCCTTTCAATAAATCGATGAAGATTCGTCTCCGTAGGCTTTTCCCTAGAGGTATGACAACGAAGATGGTTTTGGAAATCTGGCGGATGGGGATTTTTCGAGTTTTAGTACCTATTCTAGCTTGCGAGATGAATACTACGCGAAGGCCTTTTGATACCTACGCCAACACCAATCTTGACTCTGGAATAAGGGGGGCAATCATCTACATATTCACCGACAGTTTAGTAGTCCTTAAAGCACTGAGTTCAACTCAAGCCGTTTTTGGCTGCTTGAATGTCCTTCAAAGCATATCCAAGCGAAAAAAGTTAAACTATGGTGGGTACCAGGACATAGAGGCATTGAAGGCAAACAAATCGCTGACCAACTAGCTAGGAAAGGTTCCTTTGATAGGTGCTGCGTTTAGAAATTGTCTAGATAGCTGAGAAAAATGGAACTACTTGTCCTACTGAGACAATATTCAGAAACTCAGACAAACTAAAAGGGTCATCTGAAAAGGGAACGACAGAAAACATTCTTAATCACAAAAGGGACGATAGCAGAAGATGTCCTAGCTTTCTCTCTCCGGACACTGCAACCTCGGATATCACTTACATAAACTAAATGTCGACTTCTGTCTTGAGAAAGACGATTCAGCGGAACACGTACTGTGTGAATGAATAGCTCTCTGCTGCATCAGGAAGAGCTTTTTTCTCAAAGAAATCCTGACACCTGAAGACATTAGAAACGCCTTTACTGGAGATCAACTAAACTTTATGAGAAATGTCGAGAACCTCCTAGTTTAACAGGCTCCCGGCAGAATAGATCTTAAAGGTCGTAGTGCTTCTCCAAAGGCGTCTTCAACTTTGGAGGACGTGGTTCATCATTATACAGCTTCTAAAATTCGTCACTCTGGCAATTAAACTGCTGATTAACTACCTTTAGGAAACACAGGGTCTTTCAGGTCTACGAAGCACAACAAATCTATACACTGATGTTTATTTCCCCCTTGGGTACAAATTCAAATCATGACGTAGCTATTTATTATGATTTCGCTTAGATATAATGTATGTAGCCGTCCCCCTCTGTTTGAATTAAACACATCCACCCCAAAATCCCTTTCCGAAATCACTCGCTCTCCAAATGTATTCATCCAACGAAAAAAAAAAAACAATCTCAATCTATAACTACATTCGTATACAAAACAACAAACAATGTAATGCAACAATCTCCGCTATAAAGTCGAATTTATCTACAACCACCCCCTGTTGTCAGTATCCGGCGTACATATGCCATTAGCATCATAGTTGCTCATTTCCACATTTGAAATGATTTCAGAATATAAAATGAATTTTTTGTTTTATTAACTCGAATAAAATGTTCATTTAACTGAATTCTATTTACAAGGGAAGACAGGACGATGATACGCACCAGGAGATGGCTTAAGAGTCCCTGACAGAGGAAGATGAAAACAGGACAGGCAAATGTATTGCAATTGTCATTTGCGTAACGCTCCCTAATATGAACAGAAAAACAAAAAAAAAATTGTATCTTTGAACGATACAGACACATGTAGACATAAAAATGTATCTAACTGCAGCTAATAACGTTTTATTGTCTTTTTTTTTTTACCGCAAATAAGATTTTGTGAGGGAATCAAATTTACACCGTTACTGTCAGTCGAGAGGTCGGGGAATACACTGAAAGAAAACGAAGGTTATTCGATGAAGCGTTCCAAAATGAGCGGTAAGATGGTCCTAAAATTTAACTCACGAGTTTCTTACATGAATGCTGATTGGTTGGAGGACGTTATTTCAATATTACGTGAGTAACTAAGGGAAGACATTCTGAAAGGTAATTTGGAAATGGAATTGGTGATCGGGAGGAAGCCTACCAAATGTTAAAAGTGTCACTACTACTCAACGCCATAATTTTCATAGGTAACGTAGATCCCTTTAACTCAGCCAAGCTTAAGGGCTTCAGAAGTCGGAAAATTTATCGGACGGCATCAAAAGCATTGCATAGGTTAGGCTAGGGTGAATATCTGCACCTACTTACATGCGAACATACTTAAACCAGAAGAAGTCCATTGTGACACCACAGAATCTATCACTACTCCAGGAACTACTCAGAAGGTCGCTGAGTTCATAGAAGAGCTACTAAATGGAGCAATTGGAGAGCATTTGGAGAGGGCTGGACAGGTGCTTAGGAAGTGGAGGAAAGTTTCTTACTTCTCCTCGTTCCTGTGTTGACCGATCAGACAGTACTGATTTGCAAAGACTCTAGCTGGTATCACCCATTGGATCAATTCTGATGCAACCTAGACCAGGATCTGCATGTCTTACCTCTCTCTCATCTGAGGTTGGTTTACATTTTCAGAACTTGTTTGCACGGAGCAAAAAGTTAACCTAGGTCCTACTTAGGGTTGTTACGTGTCTTACGAGCCTGGTAACCAGCAAAGATGAATGTTGACTTTTGTATGCCATCTCTATGAACTACGAGGGAGTTCCTAGGACTTAATTGGCGCTTAGCTGTTACTTCTTTACTCTGGGGTGGACCTGGGCCTCAACCAACAAACGTCTTCAGCCAGCTCGATTTGTTTAGCTGTTACATTTCATGATAGTCGGAACAAGGCTTCCTTAGCCGCGATTATTTCTGCTTGAAATTATCGATACCGTGGAAATCTCAGCGCTTACAATGAGACACTACCTGGAGTGAGATCTCTCTCACCTCTCGTCTGGTTTTTGGTAGTCAACAGCCTTTTTTAATCTCGGATAATTCAAGGTAGGTATAGAAGCTGTTGGCTATCATGAATAATTAGCAATTATTGCTAGAGCAACATTTTAAAGCACCGTTTGGGAATAAGCAATGAACCCTATACGAAGTGCAGAGATGATGTAAGTATTTGTGAAGGCTTCTCTCTTCCTTTTTCAAAAAGAAGAAAGTTCAATCTTCTCATTGGGCAAAAACTACCAAGTCCTCTCTAGAGACCAAATACCTGGAAATCATACTGAACAGCAAGTTGTCCTGGAATCTACAGATTAACAGAATTCTTAGCAGAGCCACCATACCATTATGGAACTGTGGCCAAATCTGGAGTGTACAATCCAAGAAGAAACTCTGGTTGTGTACATTGATTGACAGAACAATGATATCATCCGCAAGCGTGGTCTTGATGGACAAAAACGAATGAAACTACCACAATTAAAAAAAAAATTAGAACACGTCCAACGCCTAGCCGAAACGTGCATGATAAGACGCCTTCGCTGCCCTCAATGTCATCTTGGGTTAACCACTGTTACAAACTATGCATCTATAGACCCTTTCACTCAAGCAATTTCCCCTCAGAGTCCTACAGAGGACGTACTTGAAACATTGGAGCAAGACAAGATCTTTAGCATGCTCCCAGATGACATGTTACCTAAATACTGATTCAACAAAAAAACTTCTCAAAAGTTATCCCGTTGAGGGAGAACTTGAAGAACCACAAATCCCAACCATCAACTTCTGACCTCATCTAGTATACGGACGGATCCAAAATGGAAACAGGATAGTGATTTTCCGGACTTTTTAGACAATCAAAATGGGGAAACTTCTGTCAACCTTGGTGAATACTTGTCGATATTCCAAGCCGAGATCTGTCCCATTGTCAAGCCAATTCAAGCCTTGCACACCTTGGGGAAAACTTTATTTATCTTCTCAGTCAAGCTGCCTTAAAAGTATTTGAGCCGCCTGTAATCAAATCGAGGCTAGCCCTAGAAACCCGCAATGTAATCTCGGAACAACACATAGTGGATTTGCGGGCAATGAAAATGGCGCATCAAGAACATTCATTGGACCCGAACCCTTCTGTGGGTTAAGCAATTTTTCTTTAGCAAGGCATGCAACAGGTCTTTACATGCAAGAGAAGCTCAACACACCAGGACAAGCATGCTCAAAGCTGCTTATCCCGACACCGTCACAAGGAAAATCTAGTTTCAATGTGAATCTCGGTAGGAACAACAACCTCAGCAGGCACTGCTGCCTGAACAAACATCTACATCGCATGCACTTTGCAACAGATTCAAGTAGATTCCGTCTTGAGAGCGAAGAAATCTCTCTATATATCCTTACGGAATGCCCAGCCATCATTTAACTCAAAAAAGGAATTCTTGGTGACGAAGTTGCCCCAATTGAGCTGATTGTTATCCAGCCAGAGAATTTTCTTAACTTCCTGACATCTTCTGAAATCAAACAAATCATCTAGAAAACATTATGGAAACCGTATTGCCAAGGCCTGTGAAAAACCCTCCCGAACACGCACACAACATAACATAGGGAGGTGGAAGTAGCCCGTCGTCTGTCTGTTTAAAAATCCTCGATAACGACATTGAACCACATTGAAAAAATGCGGTTGAAGATTGAGGTCGACGGCTCTTTAAGAGTCCGTCACCAGACGATGGAACCATACACCAATATGGACCTTATGACAGATACGTAAAGAGTGTGTTAAGAATTGCACACTCCAGGCACGTGCTTCCTTGTCCAAAAGTTGAAAATTTAGTATGATGGATAGAAAATCTTTTTGAATAAGGATGTCTTAATACTTAAGGAGTAGCTTTAAACAAAGAATACTTTTCCGGCACGATGAAGAACTTGGAAACTAGTTGGAACAAAGGTACAGCCTTCAATGGAGACTACAAGTATGTTTTAAAACGGCCCTCATATGATCAAAGTTGGTAAAACAATGCGATAAGTTTCTAAACAAGATAACACACAAATGCGATGTAGTCTTACAAATGCTGTATCTAGAAAAAGAAGATATGAAGCCGTTAAAGCTACAAACTTACTCGTAAAAATGTGATGTTAACAAACGTACCTGGAAATAGAAAAAGAAAAATAAACATCGTTAGTTTGTTTTAAGAAAAAGTTAAGTAAAATTAAAAAAAAAATATAAAGCACCTACTGTCTAAGCTCGAAGGCTAGGTTAGGGTTATGGAGCTAAGCTGTCACTAAACAATGAACGTTTTGGGTTCCATCACAATTTTATACGCAGATTTTAAGTGTGACGCACACCTTAAGGATCAATTTTTGACATAAACCATGTGAACAAGACACAGAATTCAAAGCACCTCTTGGGCAGTCTGTAATCACAACATTCATAAGGTAGATCCAATAACAGGTCTTCAAAGGACCTGCAGTATGAAGGAGTTTAATCCACAATTTAAGGAGGGGACGAAAGCAGCTAGAGTTAGATCCCTAGAGCTTGTGATGCATCAAAGCCTAGAAAAACTATCAAAACTTGTCTGAAGCCAGTCTCCTAGGGGAATGACCAAATTGCAAAATTGCGATGAAGGTGCCACCAAGTGAGAAGGTTATACCCACGCTCCTGGAGTTTCACAAATCTTTTCAATTAGTTATGAAAAGTCTGAAGAAGCTCGAAACACAATCGCGTACAACCACAGCTTTGCTGCGAAGCACAGTCGTAGACCTATTTTCATAAACCCATTGAAGGGAGACGATGAAAGGGTGTAAGCAAGCGTTGAAATAGTGCCAAGCTACTTTAAGAACAGAGTAGGTACTTGTGTATGAGTCTGACGAGGGAGAAAAGCTATATAAAACATCGCAGGCGGGGTTCCACAAGGCTCAGTTTTAGGTCCCCTTTTGTGGAATATAATGCATGACGGTATAGGCTTTGTGAACGGCATAACAACAGTAATTGTAGCTAAACTACTGGAAGAAGCGATACAATGGCTAGGACATGGAAAGGGCAGCAACGCTCGGACCCACAGAGTTCTCGAATTTTACTCCGAGGGACGAAGTAGTAGAAGAAGACATTGCCTGAGATGGCATGCAATAGAAGAAGGGGACCTTAACCAAGTTGGAGTTGACAACTGGAGGTAGTAACCTTAGGTCCGGAAAATTTAGAGAGATAGGTCTGGTATAAGTAATAATATTAGGAAGCGTAGAATGGACGTCGAACACCGTATAGGTCAAAATCTAACAATTGACAACTAATTTTGAGGTAGCGAAGGAGTTTATCTACCTCGGGGCAAGCATAAACCCCACAAATGACACCCTAGTGGAGATTCGACGAAGGATAACCTTAAGCAACCGCTGTTGCTTCTCCTAACTTGAAGGTCCAAAAGCATGCCTTACAAAACCCTGATCGTGCCAGACTTGCTTTATGGAGCTGAATGCTGGACGCTAAGTAAAACAGCGGAGCAGATCTTGGGTTCCTTCGAAAGAAAAATTCTACGTCGAATATTTGATCCTGTCTGCGAGGAGGGCGAATGGAGGCGAACTCTACGAGCTGTACAAAGATGTGGATGTAGTGCGGAAGGCAAAAATCCGTCGACTGCACCGGCTTGGCAACATCGAGCGAATGGACGAGAATGCTCCAGACAAGAGGATCTTTGAATCCCCTGGTTCACGAAGAAAAGGAAGACCGAACCTCCGGTTTAAAGATCAGGCAATCTCGGACGCTAGAAACCTTGTTCTAGTAAACTGGAAGCAGCGTGCCCGGGACCGTGAAGTATGGAAAATGGCATTAGTTCAGGCTCAGATCCTCCAAGGGTCGCTGGCCTGACAAGTAAGTAAGTAAGAATGGACAACTAGAAGCAAGTTCTTCGAATCGAGGACAACAAAAAGTTTACTTCGTCTGTAGTGCATCAAATTAGACTTCCAAATTGCAGGTTTGGAACTCAGCTAAATCAAACCATTTACTAAGGGATGCAGTGGCCTTGGCTCTGTGTTTAGGCCTGTTTTAAGAACCGCTTGCAACCAACAATCTATGCCCAAAGACCTATCTTGAATAGAATTGGGTATCAGAACAAAAATAAAGACTTGCAGAGGAGAGCATACCCCCTTCGATTAAAAGGTTTGAAACTCAACTACTTTCTTAAACAACAATGCCGGGGTGTCATATGAGTCATTTTAGGCAAATTTGAACCACTTTCACCCTCAATCATCTTCAGCCTTCTCACACACTTCGCACTACCACTGGTTGAATCTTATTTCTTCCCTTAACCTGCCTATGAATATCTCATTAAAAAAAATAAAGAAACCCCTCCACTCTTCTCGCAATAATTAGCTGTTAAAGGTCTCCAATGGAAATTTAACTGACAGCCACATCGTTACCCGAATCCACTTCAACTAATACATCCCTAAGGAACAACTATAGAATTGTAACGCGGCAGTACCGCAATACAAAATTCCTTTCAAACAAAAAAAAAAATTTAATAGAACATGGCGAAAGTAATAATAAAAGGACTCTCGTTCCAATTTACATTTAAATTAGCATTAACTTCCCTTTAACTGTTCACAAGACAGCAACAGTAACAACACCAGCACACGACACACACCAGCAAAAAGAAAAAAAGAGGAACAAAAATCTTATAAGTATCTTGGGGTGTTATTTGCTCAAAGCAAAGCGACAAGGGGAATGATGAAAAATATCGAAGGACCCATCCAACAAACTACCTGTCAGAAATACCTTAAGCATTATTTACCCACTTCAGGAGGAGATTCCCCTTTGACTACAGCGACAGCAAATGTAAATTAGTTCCAGAAACTGAACTGAGAAGAGCATTTAATTTTAAAGGTTTTTTTTTTTTTTTTGGAAATGAAATTCTAAGCATGTGCCCTATCCTGCCTTGTGTCTTCTTCTGTTTGATCCTTTTGAAATATTTTCTCATTTAATTTTTTAGAAAAAATGAAAAATGTCTTCCTTAAGTCAAGGTAAAGTATGTACGAGTACTATGTGAAGATATTAAGGCACATGACATGGTTTCAAGGTAAACAGTGGATTGGATACATGAAGCGAAAACGTCTGGAAAATGGTCGTGTGATGAATACGTTGTAAGAACTTACATAGACTGGCGGCGGTACTAAAGAACAGGGTGCTTCATGAAAGTCACTGTTTCAAAGTTAACCAACAATTTTCCGTGTTTCATTTTCGTATTTTTGAACCTAACAATGGCCATGAACCCTAACGACTTGAGTTGAAACATTTATGAGGATATTTCTGTCTTATGAGGAGCTACTCTTCCAAAAACTCGATGGCAGGCAAGATTGCCTTAGGTTAGGTTAGCTAAGTGGTCTGATGAATGACATGGACCTTTGTGATACCTGCGGTGTGTTTTCCAACCATCCGAACGTCCTTGCAAATTTGAGAAGATCTGAATGTGATACACTAGACGGCTCGTCGAAGAGGGTTCTATTTATTATTTGAGAGAGGTTTTGGCAATCACAGAGAAAATGGGCCATGTCCTCATCCCAGTCGTGTTCTATGGAGCCGAGGAACGGACTTTATCAAAAGTGAATGAGGTTGCTCTTAGCTCTTTAAATAGAAAGATTGTCAGTCCCGTCTGTGGAGATAGTGAGTGGAAGAGGTGACGAACGGGCTGTACAGTGACATCGACTTAGTCAGAAGAGTGAAGGCCCAACGACCGAGGTGGCTGGGTCATGTAGAGCAGATGGACGGCGCAGTAGAGGAAGACCGCGACTTAGGTGGCACACATAAGTAGAAGCGGATCAACTGAACCAACTTAGCGTGCGAAACTGGATGCAGCTAACGAAAAAGATCAAACTGCCTGGAGCCGCTTATTGGGCGAGGCCTAGGTACACCCCAGACTGTAATGCCTTTGCAAGTATGCAATCGTGGATGTCAACGTGATAAGTCTAGCGACGTGAAAACAACGTACTCAGGAACAAAGAGGATGACAAGCTGGGAAACAACCTAGACGTTGCGTGCCTTCAATAGATACTTCGTCTAGTATACGTCCAGCTTAGGCCAAGAATCGAGAGACTGATTTCCAGTGAAAGGTACAATAATGAGCTTGGTTGGGTTGACATTTGTATCCCTTGAGACCCTTCGTTGTGGCTAAAGTCCTTTATTAGATGATGTCACATAAAGCACCCTCAACCGAGCTCTTTCTTGAGCCTTGACCACGAGTAGTTATTTTTATAGTCTTCCAGCACATGCCACAGAGGTAGCAACAATAAACTTAACAACAACGTTAAACATCAAATCCTTTAGGGTAAGGAACTAAGGATGAGTACCGAAGGTACAGCATTGTTCGTAATAGTGAAAATTAAAGCTGCCAATGTTTTAAGAAACAGGACCAGGTGGTGTCCTATCTCCTGTCTTTGGGGAAAATTACTGCAGGCTCTTTCCTTTACAAACTTCAGGATGGCAAGACACAAATTCATGGACTTCTTGGAAATATCCTTACGAATGCTCTTAGCCTCTCATAAAATACCTTTAAAAGCCATTTGAATAGGGTACAAGGTTTGGAATGTTTGAGGATGGATTGTATAATAAGCAGAACATCAACATTTGGGCTGAAAGTGATTCCGAGTGAATCCTGCCACCTTGCTTCGTTGTAAAGAAAACAGAGACAGTAACACCACTTCGTTTGCCATGAAATGCCTAATGGCAATTGCAGTGGAACTGTCTATAGACTCTGGTAGATCCTCATATAAATTGAGATCATGGTACCACGGAATTCCTATGAACGGTGAACCAGTTCCCAGAAGAAAGGTACGTTGTGATGGATGGCAGAAGGACAGTAATCTGGGATGGAATACGGGAAGACACTCAACATTTAAAATTCAAGGGAATTTCTGAACTCAAAGTAGTTTGAGCGTTAGATTGATGAGTGTTGAAGGACATTCAAGAAATAGGACCCAAGGGAACACTTGAAAGAATGGATGAATGTTTAAAAAAGTGAAGCTAATTAGTAGATAAATTGTATTTAAGTTCTATCCAGAGGGAAGTCCTAAGCATGCAGAAAGGGACAATACCATAGATAGTTATCCTTGGAACAAATACGTACATATCTCCTCAAGAAGATAAAATAAAACATTTCATTGGCGAACTGGCGCTGTCCTTATATTGTATCATGGTCTTGGATACAAACGATTTCAAAGCCATGAAAAAAAAAGCGAGCCATAGGGGTGAGCTATACAAAGAGGGTTCATGGTCTTCCTGGACTTTTTGCTTTACAAGGAACAGGTGGAAGTTACCATGTCGATTTAGATGTAATATTCATCCCTAATCGCGACAACTTGTCCCTTGCAGAAACACCATTTGAGATAAGCTTTGTTTGGTAGTCGGTTGTATGTACCAACCTAGGCTTTTACATGCCAGCTACGTACGCGTCTAAATGCATACGATGAATTGGTCCTGAAATGTCTATAAATGACTTCAATCAAAATGTGTATTCAAGCGCCTTGTAGATGAAAACTGCGTTTGAGAAAGCTTCATCAAGCCACGTTTCCACAGACAGGTTTTTTATATAAAGACGCCTAGTCCATTAATTCAAAAAACAACGACAAGTTGTTACAAACTTTTCGTGGCTCTATTTTACAGGTTGAGCTGTCTAAAGAAGCTGCAGTGCACGACATAAATGTAAAGGAGAGCTAGTTTTAGTACAGCGGAAGTATTTGCTAACCTAGAGACAAACTTTCATACGTACATCTGTTTTGGTAGCCAAACAAAAATCAATGGCTGTTCAACTGCAGCCGCCTGCCATCTCGAGGACCGTGGAGCTGACTATCGCCATCAGTGACTCAGGAAATGCAAGAATACCCAGAAATTAAAAAGTTGTCAGCGATTAAATCAAAAATTTTCTGACGAAGTTTCTGGTACGTGACGTTGTGGCTTGAGTTGAGCTCAGTCAAAAATGTTCGTAGGTGTACCAAACAGGACTAAAATAATGTTGAAAGTGCAAGGACATAACTTAAGAACAAACCTAGGTGGATATCATCACGGAATGTACTCCTTTAACGAGCTTGTGAAGACAAAAGTTTCAAAAACTGGAACTTAAGTGAGAAGGACGAATCAGTCGTTCACTTTATTTATTAATCACTATCGGCGTTTCAGCCAAATTAGTTTGGGGATCTGATGAGCTTTAATAATTATATGAATGGAGAAGGGTATTAAGAAAGTCTGTTGGTCCCTCAAATGCTTGTTCTGGAAATTAGTTTAACCGCTTGATTTTTGGACTTTGCCATTGGTTAAGGGGGCCAGAGTGACTATATCCTTGAGAGAGATGTTTTTTAAAGTCCTTGAGGTAGAGAACGTCTTCGTAAAGCCAGAACACGGCTTCTTTAATCACCACTAATTATTTCGGCTTAAACACGCTTAAATTAAGCTTTTTATAGAAAGTACCTCCTCCCACCCCCGTTTCGGTTTTGGAACCGTCTGTGTAAATATGAGCCGAACTATAGGTAGTCCTCAGTAGCAGCCTAATTCCTCTACTCACGGGCGGGAATTGTTGCCCGGAAGCTGGGATCAAGTCTCAGTTTAAGTGGGGTGAATTCGTGGTTATCGGGTACAGAATTGAGTTTACCAATAATAGAAGAGTGGCCAGAACGGAACCTATATATACGATGGATTTCCGCATCGATTCATCCACCCATACCATCTTTTCTTTAAAATAAGAAAATCCATTAAGCGAGGTTCCTGCTGCTGGTATTCTGGTACTCTACCTAACCTGGGTCTGGAGCGACAGTCAGGCTGTGCTTAAGACCTTGCTCAATCCTCTTTAAATATTAAAAATATTTTGAGAATGTAGGACTAGGTTGAATTCGGTTAGAAGACTTGCTTAGTCTTGTCTGGATCTCAGGCGGAAAGCTAGACAGGGTTCAGATGAGTACTCCTCCGGCCCTGAACCTACGTTTGATTTGCCCGTATCTTCGGTCAGGGCTTCTAGCGATGGTTGGGTTTCCAGCAAACACAACTGTAGGTGGCATGACTCTCCAGAATGCAGGCAAACCAAACACCTACTTCTTGTTGTCTGAAGACAACTTATTGGCGGGGACACTGCGCCTTTGCCAAACATCTCAACGTGTTAGAGTGACACCACTGATGCTTGTGGAGAGGCCGATAGCATTGTGATTGTCTTGCCTTTGCTCGTATCATGTGAAAGATTTTTAGGACTGATGTGACCTTAGCTTCATATAACTGAAGCTCTTTCTCGACTTTCTTGGAAAAACGATGAAAACATAGTAAAAGGGTTGTACCTGCTATTAGTGCAATAGACTTGTTTTTGTGTCCAAGAACTTATATTCCAACACCCCGACATTACACTTTTTTAGGTGTAAACAGCGTAAATTGAACTCTCTGGTCAAATCAAGAGGAGGACCCCCTAGTGCCATTAGCAGCGGGAGGGTCTGTATTTCCGAGTGAAAACAACCATCATTCTAAACAATCTTTTCTCTACCCGTGTACACCGCTTTTGATCTTTTGCGAAACCAGTTCATTGAACGAATCTGTTTGACGTATTCTCTATATCAACCTCTGACGTCAAAGACTCCAATTAGTTTTGAAGTCCTAAATCGTTGGACATAAAACCATACCTACCACCTCGTAAAACATAAATTCACTTGATTATGCAAACGATTTAATGAGATATCTCTGTCAATAATGACTCCCCATACGAGATTTATGTTTGCAAACATTTGTCAAACGACATACATATACATTCGTCGGGGTGTGTTCACAAATAACTCTAGGAAATGTCATAAAAAAAAAACCGGTCATTGACCACAAAACACATTTCGCGATTTATTACATATGTTCGACGATATCTATCGCCATCCGGATGGCCCCGTTTGACAACTTTGCTCTCTATTCATTGACAAATTCTCTTCTACGAAAAAAAAACTGTTTTAGTGAATAATAATTAACACCGGGCGCACACAGAAAGAAAATAAAAATCTTGACGTAGTCGCGGTTAGAATCTGGTTTAGAGATGCCTCTCCGTTTAATCCGCCACCAATATACATTAAAACAAAATCCAAAATTAGAACAAACTAATTAAGCAACAAAAAAAGATTGAAAAACGTTGGCTAAAACACGATTTCATCTAACCAAATATCTCTCTTCTCTCTCTTGACGCAAGGTATGACAACACTTAAAACCAGTCTCTGCCTCTCCCGCCCTCCGTTTCAAGCTCAAGTATACGTAAACGAAGACCTTTCTCAAATACACTGTATTAATTAGAATATTCTTCCTCAATGTGCACCTTGAAAAGGCCAACACCACCAAAACGCTCTGGGGAGATTGTGGGGTTGTATATGCAACCCTATGAGCGCTATTTGTGTGCTTATCAAGCGAGGAGCTATAGAGAAAAAAAAAATAAAACAAAAAAAGTAAATAATTCATTAAAAGACGATAAAAAAGTGTTTAATGTGTGTTTGCCTTTTTATTGTTTTTCTTTACGTTGCCCGCGCGTTAGTTAATGACGTCAAATGTGTACGTGTGTGTTTTTTATTTATTTATTCGCTACCGTCATCCATTCGAAAAGGCCAGAGGAGTACACTTATAGTGTGTTATGCAGGGAATTTCAAAGATTCGATAGAGAAGCCCAGCTTTAGGACTTCACAAGATGCCCACAAAATGCAGACGACATTTGCTGTGAAAGCTCTTAGTTCAACCATAGAACACCCCTAAAACCGAGCTGGTTCTGTTTACCAACTATCCCAACTCCTAACGAACCTCGGAAAATACACTAAAAATGCATATAAGACCGTAAACTGACTTGTAGCCTAGACCTACCTATTAAAACTCGATCAAACCTTAACTTACTTACTTACTCCGTATCACTACAGAAGACCTGTGTAGAGGCTGCGGAGACGAGGAAGTCCATGAGGATACAACTCACTTCCTCCGCCACTGCCCCGGCCTGTACCATCTGAGACACAAATTCCTCGGGCGACATTTCTTCCGGGATCTCGAGGAACTATCTGATAAACCGGTGAACGATCTGAACGGCTTCATCAAATCCACAGGATGGTTTGTACCACTAACACAGTAAGTAGTTACTATTACACTTTTTATGTGGGTAACGTTTTAGGGTAAGATTTCCCTTTATGGGTAGCACAATGGGTCGTAGAGACCTGAGTGTGGCGCAGAGGAACTCTTCTTCGCCGGCCCACATACCTAACCCAACCTAACTTACTTATTTACTTAATGTGATGCCACAGTCCTGAAAGGATCTGGGCCTTAACCAGCAAGCGTCTCCAACCAGCTTGATCTTTTGCCAGCTGCCTCCAGTTTCGCACGCTAAGTTGGTTGAGGTCCTCTTTTACTTGATTGCGCGACTTCCTTTACTGCGCCATCTTCGAGGATGGATTTGAAGATTTTTCGAACCGGAGAATTGGTATCCATCAGCTCTTAAGATGCTCACAAAAATCTCGCGTCTAGCATAAATCGACATCAAACCACTCTGACAGCACAGAAGGGATACTCCATACCGTTTGACTTATAATGGCAGCAACGCCTTCGTAGACGAATTTAAATAGATTAACTTAACGCCATACCCTGACTTTATCGTAAACTTCCGGGTATTCTTTCTATCAAGTAAGCCGGGTCACAAATCCTACAATTCCCCAAGAGCTTTGTATACCTTAGCTACACTCTGCTATAACTTCTATACCTTGTAAACCTTGTATACCCTGTTTCAGCTCTGTTATAACTTCGAGGTAGTAAGGGACTTGGCTCTATCACTTCTGAAGACATTTCATCAATTTTATTGCCGACTCCAAGCGAGGAATTGAAAAGCTTTTTTAAGCTTTATCAATCCTTGCTTGGTTTGATTGTTTTGTTGAGGCTTGAACCTGTGTCCTCTCGCTTAGCAGTCCAAAACACTGTCCAAGTGGCTGCCAGCCAAAACCAGCACACTTAAACCTGTGAAAGATTCATTGCGATACTACAAGTTAGTAAGGCCCCAACCGTCCAAAACTGCTTCGTGGACGTCTGAAATGGCTAGAACATGTAGACCAAAACTCTGGCCCGCAGAGTATTTGAATTTGACTCGAAGGTATAATACAGTAGAAGAAGACTTCGAATTAGGTGGCACGGACATGTAGAAGTCGACTTCAATCAACTTGGAGAGCGCAAATTGGGCTCAGATAGCCAAAGACTTGAAAGGTTTTTTGGTTGAGGTCTACGAAATGAGGGTGCCCAGTTACCCGGTCTTCAAAAGGTCCAAACTAGCGATGGGCGAGATTTCACAAGAGCTTCCTGCAGAGAAATATTGAAATTTACATCGATTGTCATAATCATGCACTTCTCATATACAGTGCTTTTGAGCTCAAAGTCCTTTTATCAAATCTGAACGTCTCGTTCTATTGAGACCCGGTATATACGTAGAAGTTTCGATGGACGACCGGACCCAGAAGGCATATTTGAGCATGATAAAGCTTCACGATCCGCCGTTTGGAGTTCGTTCCTTTCATTCGTGCGAACAACTCAGGAATAACGAAGTCTATCACGAAGGACTTGACTGTCGACATGGAGATGGACTGTCAACAGAACCCAAATAGCACTAGGATGTGCCTTTTTGTCACCACTACTCGTGTGACTTGGTTCATCATGTGTGTTGTTGAGGGTGTGAGACAGTCGGTGCCAAGATCCAGCCTGTGGAGTTTAGAAAATGGATTGGAAGAATGGTTGGTTTTGGTTTATTGCACGCAGTCTGATTCTAGATAGTGTCGGACATTTGCAAAGGAAATGGGAGAGAGTTTTCTTTTCATTTTTATTTCCGCAGCTGCGACAGTGAGAGTTCTATGGAATACCTAGTTTGGCTGCACGGCCTCCATTTGGTCAATGCCCCGTGGTTTTCTCCATTATTATTGCTGATTGCGACTCAACTCCGCTATGCTTCCGTCGCAACCTCGTCATTTCAAGACAGTATTCCTCCATTTCCTCATAGTTGGTGCACATACTGTGGCTTCTATCGCTAGCCAACTGCCGGAGGTCTCTAAACGAGATCGGTAAGCAGCACAACGTCACATTGCGCTGAGTTACAGGTCATTACAACTTTCTGGAATGGGAACCTTGCGACTGACAAAGCTCTCTAGATACAAACAGTAGGAATCTTAGCCATCTATGCCTATATTCTTTGTTAAACACTTGATCCATATGGATTCTGTCGAAAGTGGACCTGTCTTTAATTCTAGGAAATCACAAGCGTTAATTCGACTAAAAAGTGGCAACCCCTTCAAACTGATTACAGTCATTACAGAGCACTACATCCTAGGCAGGCATGGTCAGCGTTTGGACATTTAATGCAACAAGAGCTGCAGAGACGAGGATTCTATTGAACACTTCTTGTGTACGAGTACTTCTCCCACCCTAAACGATATCAATAAACTGAATACTGTCAGTAAGGTTAGGTAAGATGATACTTAGACCAGAGTATAGGTCCATTGTGATGCCACGTAGAGTACCGAATTATCGGCATCGGGAACCTATCATGTTCCAAGGAAGAAGCTATGGATAACTGCACGTTGCCTACTTTTGATCTTAAAGTACCTGCATCCCTCCAAACTTTGTGACTATTTCTACGTGTCACGTATTTCCAAGTCTGCCGGTACATACTTCCTTATTCGCAGATAAGACCAGTTTATGAGTTTATATGAGCGTTCTGTCAAAGCATATTCCTTCTCTTGCTCGGTCTTATGTCCTAAGTCGTCGGTTATTTTGCGTCCCACTATCGGCCAGTTTTCCGCGAAGCTGCTTCGATTTCATATTCTCGGGTGTGGCTTGTGGATTATTTTTAGAAAAGAATGTCTCAAGGTCCAAGAAGCCAACTAATCAGGAAGAACTACAACCATACCTTTCAATCTAAACAATCCTAGTTAAAGCTACAAGCTCGCTTCTCCTCGTCATGAATATCCCATCTATTGCTGTTAGAAAGGTGAGTTTTTCAAATCCACTTTCCAACATCTTACTCCCAATAGTTACCATGTCATCCACTGAAACCACCTGAATGGCATCAACAACGACACTAATTTCATTTCAACAGTCGAGTTACGTGCTAAATTACCTAGACATTACCCTGTGATCCCTGGGCTTCATTCTAATTTATTAAAGCACTCCATTCCATAAAATTAGAGCTTTATTTACTTGTGTCACAAGTCAGGGAGAGTAAATTAAAAGCAACGTTGCCAAGATATGCCACCCTTGCGCATGTGACATATAAGCACTCGAAATCCCTATCTCTCTCTCTCTCAAGTGACGCGTCACTAAATCTATTTTTTTCGTTTTTCGCCCGTTTTATTACCATCATTCAAAGTTATGACTTAATTTGACAAATGCTACGCGTCTGTTTGTCTTCTTAAATGTCAGGCAAGCTATGAACTTGTACCTTCATGTGGACTTGGAATGAGATATGTATTCGTGGGTAGGTATAGTGACGGCATAAATACGACAACGTTCCCCTTACCCAGTTCTTTTTCTATTTATTTTAATTTTTTTTTTAAATATTTATACAGTTTCGTATGTCAGATGGGTTGTGTCGTCGTCTTGTCAATAATATTTCGTCAATAGAAATACGTAATTTTAAAACCCTTCCACCCGACATTGGGTCCGTGGTCACGAATCCACCTTGTCGAACAGCGGGCAGCACCCATAACGGTGCGCCAATGAATATTTACTTTGGAAAATAAATCAGTAAATATCAAATAGAGGCCGGTAAACAGTAACAATTTTGGGGCGATTCATTGTAGTCATTGTTGTCGTCAGTCGTCGTCACAACGAGGGGGATTATGTGTATTGTATGTGATGACTTTACGGCATGTTGGCGTACTGTAAGGTGCGGTATGTGTTGATGTTCACGTTTCGTTATTATTCCGAATGTATACAAAGTGTAAATAATGCCGTAAAGCGTTTGTAAACATTTTTGGAATTATGTGACAAAACGACGCACGTTTAACAAAAAAAAAAAAGTATTGGAGACGAAAAACACACACAACCAACTGAGTGGGGGGTAAAAATATGAATATCTCAATTAAAGTGTGACTCCATCGGAAGGGAAGAGGTGGAAAAGCAGCACAGTACAGTGGAAATGGGTCGAGTGGTTAGGGGGAGAAAGAATCCGTATGTACAAACCGAAGGCAAGAATAGGTTGTCACACGCTGCAGAACTAGGTTAGGTTAGGTTAGATTAGATTAAAGGGGTAGCGACGTGATGTAAGGTGCCGCTTCACTCGGGTCTTAGTGGATTCCATTTTTGTTTTTTGTTTGCTTGCCTCCCTAAATTACCCCGAATCCAATATGAATCTTAGAATGGCCTTCGGTGGCTTGCTTTACAGTTTGCCCGGGTAGCTAAAGAAGTTTGCGCCGAAGGTTTGCTTTCCTGGTGCGTCGTATCCTTGTCCTCATCTACATATGTATATCGTTGTAGCCGCCGAGGGATTCGTCATTCTTAGTCGCATTCTCTTTAGATGGACCGTCAATAGCTTGTGGCCTATAAGGTAGAAGCTAAGCACTAGTTCAGCGTGAGTTTTTCTTTTGTTCTCCCTGCTCCCTGCTGAGCCAATCTCCAATCGATAAGTTCCCAAAAATGTTAGTTTGAAGTGGTCTTCTGAGAAGATGTACAATTAGACCAAAAATAGGTCCATTGTGATACTAGAGTTGGAACCCAGTCTACTCCTGTAACCATTTGGATTTCCTAACGTAGCACTTCAGATCGTAGCATGTTTAGATCGATAAAGAAGTATTTGCCGTAGTTTTCCTGATGTTTGCAAGGGCGGAACACGTGCGGAGAAAGTGTACGATAGATACTTCTTCTTCCACGTCAATACCAAAACGCTGAGCATACCTAACCCGTTAGGACGTTAGTTAATTTCGAGAGGCGGTCTTTTTGAAGTCGAATTAACGATCTCTTAGGATCGAGGGTGAGCCAGCATTCTTAGACATGGTCAAGCTTATAACTGTCTGTACCTTGAGAGTCTTGTCTGACTAATTTATCAGCTACATAGTTCCCTGGACTGTGACTGTGACGTGGATGTATGTTTCAGTACATCTGCAGGGTTCAAAACTGAGTGGTCGACTGTCTTTTGGTTCACTTTTGACTTTTTCATTGTTAACGATTCCTCTATGCCCCGGGACTAAGGATTTCAAGCTCATAGCGACATTTCTTCACTAGTTTTGATTACAGTATGTTTCCCTTGAAGAAGGACTTCCACTTGGAACAAACTGCCCTCGATTGGAAGTTCTATTGATCGGCAGGTTCTTCTGAATAACTTCCGAAGTCTACTCCTTCATCCATGCAATTGTCGCATTCAATGATCCTTTCTTCGTCTCAACTTTCTTTTGATAGGAAGACAGCTTGAATGATTAGGTCTAAGTCAAGGTTGTCAGCCCTGGTTGTGGCCCTTTTCCCTGAATTTGGATCAGGGCTTCAAAACATAGACAGTTGTGAAGACAGTATTCACTCAAAGACTTTGTGGAAAAAAGTCTGGATTGGTACAAGGAATATCACATTGGCAGGAAACCTGGAAAGCTCTGCACACAGCCATCTGTCGTTGCTTCTACTCACCCTTTGGTCTTGGTTATCAAATTTTTAATTAAAAAAAAAAAAAAAAAACAGAAGTCCCTGGTTTGGATGCTCCAACTTCTTCAGGAGCCGCCTTCCTTGAAGCTAATTTTTTCTTTTCTCCGACTTAAACTGCCCCCTTCTCATGACATTACGACATTTTCATTAGCCACACCGCGAATTAGTCGCTCACACATTTGAAGGTCCATTGCAATTGACCAAATCGACGTTTCAGCGTCCTGGTGAAAACGTTTTCTTACTGTTCGAACGTGTTATACCGCCAAAAGCATCCAACTCGACGCGGACCTTGTGAACGATATGTATAACAGCTCACCATGGTCTGCACAAATGGCGAAATCTAAGACTTCTTGCCCTTGTTTGTATGGTTGTGATCCTTGACAGGCTCTTGAAGATACACCGAGCATGCTGAGATTAGCCAGAGACTATAGAGAGCGCCTTTGGATACGCATATGATCAGTAGATCTAGCAGAGATGACTTTTGGCTAACAAAACCTCTACGGTGGCAGAAAAGGAAAAAAAATCTTTGCATTGCATAAGTCCAAAGATGCCGAGGAGCTTCGCCATTGCCACTAGATCGGGAAGTTTTATAAGAAAGCCAAAACTGTACATGTGGAGTTGAATACTTGGAGCTGCATAGGTTCGCCTAACTTTTGTATCAAACAAGGCACCATCAGAAGTCTTCTTCTTGAGGAGAACATGCGGCGGAATATTTTTTCAGCGGATACCTTATATTGTCCTTTGAGCATGCATGCGGGTGTTGGAAAAGAGATGGTGGCGGTATAGAGCGGTGCCATTGGATCCTTATGTGAAAAACTAGTTTCACGGGCGTGATGTCGGTGAAAGTTGGAAGACGGTTGTACATTGATAAGAAGAGAGGCTAAGTGTGGTTCCTCTTAGTTTCGAGGTAAGAAAGATCCTATTAACACACCTATTAAACAGGACTACCTAAGTCTTAGTCGGGTAAACATTAACTTTGGGTCCACATGACCAATCGGCGTCTGCCAACACTAACACTTGGATAAAAGGGCTCCATGGCAATAAAGCATATATCTAGGTTTCTTTTTTTTAAATTGTTTATGTGGTTACTAGACCTTTTACAACAACTAAAAACCCTTTAATCATCAACTCTTTGATTTTCCAATTAAGCTGCTCGCTTATTGCGCAACATTTGGTTTAAAATTCCGTTGACAAGAGGGTTTTTGTAAATCAATTTCGAGTGTAAGTCTGTGCGATTGAAAAACGGAACAAGAGCGGTTTTGCTGGTTCGGTTTAATCGGATTAAGGAAAAGTTATTACACGGGATTATTGATTTATGTTCAGTCATGTAAAAGTATTAATTTGTATTTGTAACAGTACGTTGGATTTTTATCGAGTAGAGGTTTTCAATTTAATTAAAAAAACAAATTGCTTGTCAGGACTATTTTGTGATAGCACTTTGCATGCGATTGGTTTTGAGGTTAACGATATTAAATAAAACGATGCCAATGAAATCATAGGTTTACCACAAGACTTCCCGAGATTTCAAATTTGCGTTATAAAGGGATGCTTTTCGGATACTGAAGACAGGACAGATAGGATTAGAAGCGAAAAATTAAACGGCGGCGTGCCGCTTTTACTTCAGTTGCCACGTGCTTTTGGCTTTTCTACAACAAGAATGGGTGTCCCATTAGGAATGCAAAATATAACTTTCTTGTCGGAAGATGACTCGATCCCTAAGGGACCGCTTGACTACATACTATGGCCCAAATCAGATAATTTAGTTTGTTTACGAATCCATCTACTTGGAAGGGTGGTACCTTCCCTCAATTCTTCAGAACCCAACTGACAAACACTCAGCGCTCAGGATGAGCTGCTCGCGTTCTGCGTCAATTAAATTGTGTTAAGCATGGTGCTTTAGTCCTTTTGTGAGATTCCGCTGGAAGGATCGTCTCCATTGACCAGATGGAAGGAAATTCGCTTAGAATACGTATAATTTCAAACATGTAACGCCAGATGTCACAGTTTGAGGGCCACCTACCTTACAAAAAATAATTGACACCGTTTAGTTCCAGTTTAAGTAACAGTTTACACGTACCGAAGGGGCAGCCTTGATTATTTTTCTTCAGTAAAATCGAGGAATTCGATAGCCCCGTACTTCCTTAGAATGTCCCTATATTTCCGCCTTCTAGCACACGTGAAGTGGTTAACCCTATCGTTGGACATGAGTTGGTACATGACTTGGTACGTCAACTGATTTTTTAAGTTGATCAGATGTATGTTTGCCTGATGAATGGAATCTCAGGACCGTTTGTGTGACCAACAAGGAAGAAGACCCCCTCAACTGGGCAACCAACAGAGACATCAGTCTCCCCAGCACCATACACAAGATCTTCTCTGGTTATTGTGCAAAAGCTCACAACCTAATTGATCCCTTTCAGAGGAGTTCTAGGCCATGAAAATTCAGAACCAACCAAATTGAACACTTCGGCAGATCCAGGAAGGAATTTAAATCAATTTTACTGCCTGTCTGTCTAGCTAAGCCTAGTCATGTCTAGTTTGAACTCCTGCCAAAATCATCTGTCTGTGATGATCGCGGATTCACCACGATTGGTAACGACTTCACCGCGACCTTTGAAGTCAGAAAAGCTTTGTGACTTCTTTAACACCGTTTGTGAACGGAGTTACACCACAGGCACAGTTCTTCAAAAGTCTGTGCAACAACTACGAAAGTTAACAACATGTTCAGAGCTATGGCTGATGCGTTCCCAAGTATTGAAGAAGAAACTGCCAAAAGAGTTTATCAAAACAAAGTATTTTGTGGCAACACGAAGGAGCGCCCAACATCAACGAATCGGACAGAAGGTCCTGGTGTCCGTGGACAGTCATCACTTCGAGGTAGTGAGGAACTTTGTCTCAGTTGGTTCTGCTATCATTTCTGCCAATGAGGTCTCATCAGAATCCCTGTTTCTTTCGACTTAGAAGGCAATTGAACAGTAAGGCCTTATAACGAACAACTAAGGAGACTCTGCGATCCAAATCATCCCAGTCCTACTCTACTGCAATTAAGCCTGGTCTCGATCGTAGCCGGATAACCATATCCCTCGTCGCTTCGAACGAACAATTCTTCATGAAATATTCGCTTTCATTTGCGTTGGAAGGCTTTGGAGGTGAAGGTTCAACAAGAACCTATATAAGCTGTACACCGATATTGACCTACGAGTCTACGACACAAACTTAGTGGAACAACGCAGTAAAGGAGGACTTCGCCTCAGGTGGTGCATAAGAGTAAAAGTCGATCTCAACCTGGAGTGCGCAACTCCACACAGTTCGTTAAGGAAAAGGCAAACTGAGGAGTCTTGTTGTTTGAGATCGAGGTTGACCCAGAATTGGCAAGTCACTGTAGTAAATTGGCAAACCATTTGGTTACTAAACAAACCTTTCGTTCTCCTATGAGCACCAATGGTGCATATAAAAGCTGTCCATGTTGCTACAATCCGGGGACTAACTGAGCCTCAACCAACAACTGAACCCAAATTATCGGATCTTATAACCTGAAATTCGAAATTTGATCTTCGAATATGCCTAAGGCTGTGTGCTCCTTTTTTTTTTTTTTAATCAGCGCGCGCTAAAGGGGTTATGAATACCCTTAACTGAGAGCACGGGCATTAGGGAAAATTAGAGGAAAGACAAAGGAGGTACCGATGCACGTTGGCTTTAAATGCTTGAGAGTTATAGTGATGAGGAAACACAGAACTATGTAGATCATTCCACATTCGTGTGGTACGGCTAAAGAAAGAATCTCTATATTTGACAGAACGTCCGAAAGTAGGCTTAAGGGTAAACTGATGTGCATTCGAAGCATGACGAGTATTGCGAGTGATATTTTGCAGGGGCGGAATGCAGCTGGCTATTTCGCTAGAGCACTTTTTGTGAAAGAATCGATAAAACAGTGAGAGACAGGAAACATTTCTTCGGTGTTCAAGCGAGTCTATTGACTTCGCAATGTTTCTGTCACCTATTAGTTTTATCGCGCGTTTTTGAATTCGATCTAGAATGTGCAAGACGGTTTTTGGCGCACCAGACCAGATGTGAGCGTTGTACTCAAGCTTAGGGCGAATAAATGCCTTGTAAATTGAACCCAGATCAGAAGGGGTAAAGTATTTTTTGCATCGTTTGAGGAAACCTAAACATTTCGCAGCGTTCTTGGCGACATCGAATATATGGTAATTCCAACGAAGATCGTTGTTAACACACATACCGAGGATGGAAAGTTTTTCGGTTTCGGCGATGCAGGTACCATTCATGGATAATGGTTCGAGATTTGGGTTTCGCTTGAGAGACAGTAGGCAGCATTGAGTTTTGGAAGCATTAAATTCCACTCTTTTTGTAGAACCCCATTTTAATATGCTGTCAAGGTCGGAATTTAATGAGTTTAACATACGTTGCCGTTCCACTACTACATCCGAAGAGCAGGGACGTGAGCTAGGGAACGAATATGAAAAACTGAGAGTACTGTCATCGGCGAAGGAATGAATTGGATTAGAAGTTGCAGGCAAGAGATCATTTATAAAAATGAGAAAGAGAGTCGGAGACAAAACAGAGCCTTGGGGGACACCAGCATTTATATGGTGGATTGCAGACTTGAAACCGTCCAAAACAACTTGAATTGAACGGCCCGAAAGGTAGTTTCTAATCCATTGAAGAAGAGATACATCGATCCCATATGCACGCATTTTCGACAAAAGAGCTTGGTGCCAAACTCTGTCAAATGCTTTTGAAATATCAAGCGCAACAATCTTACTTTCACCGAGGTGATGTAAAGATTCGTTCCACTTCTCGGTGAGATAAGCCATCAAATCACCAGTGGACCTGTTGCTACGGAAACCGTACTGCCGGTCATTGAGGAGTTTCCGTGAGTCGAGAAATTTCATAAGCTGACGGTTTATCAGCGTTTCCATGACCTTGGAAAGAAGGGACGTAAGTGCAATGGGTCGGTAATTGGAGGGAGAAGAAGATTCGCCTTTTTTGGGCACAGGCTGGACAAATGCAGTTTTCCATCTACTCGGACAGATGGAAAAGCTTACGCAGTGATTTTGCCAGGGTAGAAGAACACCTCTTCAGAACTATGGGCGGAATACCATCTGGACCAGCGGATTTGTGTATGTTGAGACCTCTTAGTACTCCTGCAACTGTACGAGTGCGAAAGTGGACTTGTCCCATGGAGAACTGGACGCTCTCGAGTACAGGTGGAGACAACGCACAATCTGGGAGCGTTGAGCTAGCTGCAAAGTGTGCAGCAAGCAGATTGGCCTTGTCCAGGGAGCTGACAGCTGGAATGTCATTGTAAATGAGCGTTGGAATTGCAGACGAGGCAGAATTCCTTGACTACATGCAACTTTTTTTACATTTTCTTGGACATATTTCAATTCTTCCGATGCTTGCCAACAGCGAGGTCAATTATAAATGTCAAATGAAAGGGAAACAACTATCACTGAAAGGACTCCTTTTTCCGGGACACAAACCGTCGAGAATGATCGTTGAAAACTGGCAAGGAAATCCCATACAATTCTGTGACTTCAGTTTTGAGTCGCATGGTAGTCTCTGCGATCAGACTAGAAACGTATAGTAGATGGGACCATCCAAAATGGAGGAAAAGAAGGAGTTAATATCTGCAATCAGTTCTATTTAGGAGCAAGAATCCTAAGTAACAATGAGACTTCTCAAATCAAATCAACATTCTAATCAACTCGCATCGCAATTAAATCAAATCATAGAAACTTTTAGCAACACACACACACATTCCACTCCCAGTCCCCGAGTGTACTCGTATGACGTATGCAGCCCCTAATTTCATATACAACCACTTCTTGCATGTTAATCCCACTCGAAGCTAATTTATGCAAACATTCGTGTTCTCATTTTGCCCGTGGCTACAACGACTGCGGCGACGACTACAATGACAAATGTACAAATGAATGCGCACCATCAATCACTTTTTCGCAAACACACAGTTACAAATCGCAAATCCACGTTTGTATACATACACTGGAGTCGGCTCCAGCTAGCAGGCCACAGGAGTCCTATTAATATATTTTAATTTATTCCGTTAGCCGCCAGTAAGTACTCAAAATGTTACGTGTACGTCACAGTGTTTGTACACAATTCCCTGCGAGGGAACAGCGAGGCAGCTAGAGAACGGATTACATTTTGCATGTTTGCTCATTCATCCATAAAAACATGATTAAGCGTTTCAAAGCGGAAAAAAGATGAAGAGAAAACCCAGGAGCTAAGCTAGCCGATATTTGATAAATAAATTAGGGGGCGGCAGAGGGTGAGAATCGTCGTCGCCATCAAAGTAAAAACGGGGCCAGGCTGGACCACCCATTTCCTGAATCCATCTAATGGGTCAACCAACAACCCATTTGGAGCATCATTTATCATCACGAGCTGTCAGTCTAGAGGGTCGACCCTAGCTCTGTCGTTCGAAGGGGTGAATCTCATTTGGCAGTGTGTATACATATGTCTCAAGGTTACCATGACGATGACGCCAATGTAAATTAATGCAATCCAACGGTGAATTGAATTTTTGACTCAAGGTTTTCCAGTCGCATGACGATGGCGGTGGTTTTGGGGCGGGCGGGTACGATGATATTTAAATTAGTCCGTTGATTCGGAACGCCACCGGAACTGATTGCTTCGAAGGGTAGGATGGATAACAGCTCGTCGATGAATTCGCTGAATTTGTAATTGGAGAGGGCTGAGACAGTATGATGAAGGGATACAGAGCATATAGCTTACTCCTTACTCGTTTCAACGGGTATCCAGTATCCTGCTTCCGGATGTGGAAGAGGAAAAGCGATATTTGCTAAGGTTATCCGGTGAAACAAAGCTGATGATGTAGGGTTGTCTACGTAGCTTTGTATGCATAGGTTGCCTTGATTGCTCTCATTTTACGTTTAAGTGTTTGTTTTGCTGAGCTGACGAAGACCTACTAGCTGAGACACTTTAGTTGTCTTCTAAGGAAGCATGGTTGACGCTCATAAAGCAGTTTTTGAGATATCACACACGCAAAAAGGAGATAAATGGTGCAAAAGGGAGTAATGGACCAAATACAATCGTCGGATGGAAGGTGTCTATGACCCCTGAAGACCTTTTAAAAACGTGGCAGATCATCAGCTACAAATAGACCGACAAATTTTTAGCACAACAGCTCATAGAGAGCCAGGGACTAGCTTCTGTCAACCATTCATGTTGTGGGTGTTATATTTTAAGCATGAATGAAAGGTATCTACAGTTTTCTTGCCGACTCCGAATGGCGGATTAGGAAGCTTGCAGATTTGTCATGGGCAATACGCAGTGCAGTTAACCTCCAACGCTCGACAGGAATCCAGCCAAGCAGACCGACCGGTCACATGGCTATCCTTTCCGACTTCCCCGAGCTTAAAATGATCAACACAGTATTGGACTGTATACCCAAGTTACTCTGTTTTGGCAGGGTCCCGAACTGTAACTCCTGGGATACCGGAGACCCGCTGCTGAACATAAATGGACTAGTGTGGTATACTGATGGTTCAAAGATGGACTCCGGTGTTGGTGCCGGTATCTATGGCCCTAATCATAAAGTTTCAAAGGCACTTGGAATGTGTCCTACCGTCTTTCAGGCGGAATTACATGCCATCGATACCTGCGCCACTATTATTCTAGACTCCGGCATAAAGGGAGTAGCCATCAATATTTTCACCGATAGTCAAGCAGCGCTCAAAGCACTGAGTTCCCACTACTGTAACTCAAAGGCCGTTCTAGGCTGCTTCAATACTCTCCAGGACCTCTCAAAGCGGAATAAAGTCAAACTTTGGTGGGCACCACGACACAGAGGCATTGAAGGCAATGAAATCGCAGATCAACTTGCTAGGAAAGGCTCTTCAGAAAGGTACACAGGTGCCGAACCCTTCTGTGGCATCCCTAGTTCCGCGTTCAGAATGAGTCTGGACAGCTGGGAAAAACGTAACTTCTTATCCGACTGCAACAACATTCAGGGACTTAGACAGGCTAAAAGTGCCATCCTACCCCTGAACAAAACTACAAAAAATATTCTCAATCATAAAAGGGAAGATATCAGAAGACTTGCCGGCTTTCTCACCGGTCACTGCAGCCTCAGATATCACTTACATAAACTAAACATAGTTCAGGAATCTGAACATCTTTGACAAGGTCAACGCTTAACAGGACACAAAATCATGGTTGTCAGCTATGGAGCGATGGGATTTTCGGCATCCTTATCAATCAGTTTGACAAGAGCTAAGTCCCAATGAACTATTCGATCCTATGTCTGTAAGATGTTGACAGATCTTTTGAAACGTCTAGATGTAAGAACAAAAAGGTCACATCGAATGTGATGCAACTAATGAGCAAGCACTGACGTTGCCACATAGAATTGTAGGAAGAAATGCTATGAAAAAGACTAGAACCATTCATCACGTTAAATGCCAGCGAACCTCTAGAAGACAGGCAAAGGAGGTTCCGATGTTCATTGGTTATGAATGCTTGAAGTTTGTAATAAGGAGGAACAAAGTATGGACAGCTTTTTACGTTTCTGTTGTACGTGTGATTCAAAGCGGTCCCCAATGAGGCTGTTTACTGGTTTTACTAATTTTCTAGCGTTTAGCAGTGAAGTGCTTTGTAGTGCCCCATCAATGGGAAGCTATGATATCCAATGAAACTTTACAACTAATTTCATACATCTCGACGAGGCCTATGGTACTTTTTTATAAAAGAAGATAGTTTGGGACTGTTTCGGTCAAATGAACTTGAAGGTGTGGGACTTGGAAGGTGACTGCCATCGTATTGCTTGTATTTTAGTCAAACCGTGGTACAAAAGGGCGACGACTGTATAAGGAGGTAATCTATGCAATGGAACTGACTAATCCCAAATGGAAAGAGGGCGGGTAGTCCAAGAGCAACTTGGCACAAGACTTTGGGTAGTTTGCAGGAAATTGGCATGGGACACATGAGCTGAGTATGCAAAAGCAGCTCAATTCAAGTGTAGCAATATCCATAATAAACAGTAAGAGTCGCCTTTATACCAATAATTAGGAGAGAACAACCAAGTACCCAAAAACTTTATAGTCTGCGCTGCAAAAGTCTATTGATAGAACGAATAGCGCGCTTGACAGAAAAGGGTCGACATTGAAGATGCTTTTGGCACTGTAACGCATAGATCTCTTGAAGTTGGATCAAAAGAATGGTAACTAACAGAACTCTGGTCATGAATGAGCTGCATGCGAGGCGCAGGGAGAGTCTTTGTCTTCACTTTTGAGTTAAAACACTCTTAACAGCCTTAACGTATACTTTCAATCTTACGGGAATGACGTTACCTTGTATTTTATACGCTCTTATGCGCAGAAGATCCTGAAAATGATGGGCAAATGGTTCCATGGATCTGCAGAAGCTTGTCACCATCGTCTTTGTTAACGAAATCAACTTTCGCGGAGCTTAAACTAAACTGTTAAGAACGTTCTTGTCTTGGTTGGACCAGAGCTTCGACTAGAATTCCTGCTTCATAGATTGATGTTCCTCCTGAAAAGGCTTCTGGTGCAACAGAGAGTTTAACATGCTCTTCAACGCTTTCGAAGAAAAATCAATCGAGAATGTAGTACTGTTGTCAGGAAGGAGGGAACCTTCGTCTGTCATCTAAGCCAAGATACACACGATCTTCTGATGCCTTAAAGCTTTATTGAACGGATTAAAAGAATGTCGTTTTGCGTTTGCAACAATAATCAAGCTATGCTTAGCCTTTGCTCAACCCTTTAACCACTTCAAAGGTAGTCAAAGAATGCAATCCCCAACTCCGTCAGAAGTCAAAGTCAATAAGTTTCGGTACCAGTTCACAATGGAACATTGAAAGATTTTGCTCTCTAGTGGAGCATTTCTCTGCACTTGAACCTGGGTCAGGTTCTCGATTAGGCTTCCAGAATTGTGTTTCTCGTAAAAACAGTGACAGAACGCATGGTTTTTCAGAAGACAGCTACCCGTCGTCTAAAAGAAGTTTTCTTAAGCCGGCTATAAGTGGCATCACCACCTACGAGGATGACGACAACACTATAAACCATTTTCTGTGCGACTGTCCAAGTTACACAGGCAACAGACTGTATATCTTGGCTCTCTTCGACGAAATTACTCATCATTCTACAAAAAGTGACCCCAAATTGTGATGAGATATATCCGTTTAATGGCATTCAAATGCGGTGAGACAATTTCTGGAATCGGATTCAATGTTGAGCTAGTGATGCTCATACTGCGCGACTGAGTGGGTTCGAAGAAATAAAAGCTGCAAAATTCCAAAGCAACAATTATCCACACACACTGACTTGAATACTGAGACGCCTGCAAAGATCTAGTCGACAATTTCGTGAAACAATCAAGCACTCGAAGTAGTCAATGTTTGTTGAACCTCTAAACCTGTCCACGTTCAGACAGGTTCTGTCTACAGATCTCGGATTCATTGTAAACAAAAACAAAAAAATAATTTTTTTATTTTTTTTTAATTTAAATTCCAAGTTCCAAGCGATAATTTAGGTTGTTTGTCTTTTTGGGTGCTAATTTGCATTGCGAAGGATAAGTACACACGTTTAGATAAAACTTCCCCCATTAGACGGATACAAGTTACCATATCGCTGTGCATACATCGTGAGTCAACATCCATTCGGTAGCCTTATCTGATCGCTTGACGTTCACCGGCTACGGTATGGCACCAGGTACTGCAGAATACCTGTCACACCACTATCGCAGTCTCATGATCTTTTTATCTCGTTAGGCGTGCACAGGTATTCAAAAATATTTTGCTCTGTATCGCTCTCATATTCAAAGTATCTCATCCGCAGTCACATCCAGACATTTGGTGGGATGGTTACAGTTTAGTAGCGTAGCAAAGTGAATAAAATTTTCTTACAATATGGTGTTACAATTCCTTGGATTCCTCCTCTTCCTCATCTCGATGGTTCTACTGAGTCATGGCCAAAACGTCACCGAACCAGAGCTATTGGTTCCGAATTACGATAACGTTGAGCACAAAGTGAAGGCGTTCGATATTCGACAGCCGCTTGTCCTTCACTGCAACATAACCAAGGAGGGGGACTACGACCTTGTATGGGAGAAACACGGTAAGAAAGTCTCGAATGTAGATGGCCTAGAGGGACGTTACGTAATCATAGAACCGGAAAATAAATTCATCATCGAAAGGACAGAGGAATCGGATGCCGGTCACTACAGTTGTCGAGTGAATACCACCAAAAAGGAGTTCAGAGTTGTGGCCAATGTTGCTGTGCGTACGCCTGCAAATGTCGGTGTCTCTGAGGAGGAGAACCTTTCCATTTCGTGTACTGTGGTGGGAACCAGGCCCAAGTTGTATTGGCAGATAGGAAACCTAACAATCTACAACTCAACTGAGAAGTATATTCTCAAGGAAAACGAAGATGGCGTCGATAACGGGATACTGATTCTGAAAAATATTAGTTTGACAGATCGAGGGGAGTACAAATGTTTAGCCGCGAATGCTGCCACGGATTTGAACATCACCGCTGTGGCTAGTGATGTAACCTATGTTCGTGTGAAGGATAGTATGGCCTCGCTGTGGCCAGCTTTGGGCATTTGCATTGAACTTGTGATCCTGTGCATCACAACAATAATCTGTGGAAGATTAAGCAAGAAAGAGGACTTGGATGAAGGTGATGACTAGGAGTTAACAAGAGCTGGGATGAAGTGTTATTTAAAATTTAATAAAGTTATATAGAGTTTTTAAACCAATGTGTTGTGTACAATTTGTAATTTTCCCTAACAGGCATCTATTTGACGGTTGATTTGGATGTAAGAGGGTTTATATTTTAAGTTAAGTCATGTTTATGATCGTGTAAGAGTTCGGAGCATTTACATTTAGGAGTTCTCAGCGAGTAACGAAACAAACGTACAGTAAGTACAAAAGATTGGAAAGAGTTTTTCAAATACTCTGCATGTGTGATGAATAAGTCGCTCAAGACGCATCGCCAATCGATGTTATAACACGTTTGCCTCAAGTTTTGACTGTCCTTGCAGTTCGTAGCAAGAGGAAGGTTTCACGAAGAAGTGGAACTGTCATTCCACGTGCCATGTCAAGTGTCAAACAAATCCCGAGCTGATAAGACTATTTTTGCTTCTGTAGGTCAGAACATTAGACTTGTTGACGCATGGTTTACCACAGGATGGAAGGTAGTTACCATCCATCGATGTGTGCAGTGTCGTAATTGGACGGATAGACTTCGACGGAGATGTGGAGATGGAGCTATGGCTGTAGTTGAATTATACACAGCGAAGGGTCAGCAGCAAAGTGAAGTCTTAAAGGGTGCATATGCTTGAATCTAATGACTTGAACTTTCAAATATATCTTTTCGGGAGCGAGCAAAGGGAACGACTAATCAAAATGCTACTGTTTGTCAGCTAGTCACCTAGAAATACGGTCTCAAATCCTTATTCTGTCGAAAGCTAAAACTATGCCAGCGTCAGTAATATGGTAATGCGATAGATACCCTTCACCCAAAGTGTACCTCATTTGTTCTCTAAAAAATATCTTACCGGAACATATACTTGTTGCTGCCAACAGTACTATTGCAGCTAACACAACTATAGCCATCCGATAGGGTTGCTTGAAGTGTCAAATACGTCTGATACACGCCGCTTTAGCTCATGTTTAATTTCAATTTAGCTCGAATCATCCCACCAACTCGCGTATTTCTTTCCAAAGCCAGAGCTCGGTTATCCGAGAACATGTCGAATTGCCTTTGCAAGCATAACAATTCGAGTGAGAACTGCGTAGCGCTAGAAGACACGTGGTTTAATGTCCTCAGTCTCACGCCAGTTCATAGGTAGTTAAGAACTTCTGGAACGCTGATTTATGGTTTAACTGGTTCAAGTATTGGGATAACCAATGAAAGCTTAGCTTTTGAGTTGCTGTGAGGTTGGCATTGGGAGAAGCATTAATGGAAATATACCATAGGTAGATGGGACACTGTTAGTATCTATAGGGAATGACACAATATCAAAAGATCACGAGGCATGATTGAGTGGCAGCACAGACACATCATCCAAAAAGATATAAACGGCAATACACGGCCAATATCTACACACTTGGACATGATGATGGATGGAGGAGAACCCAGAAGTAGTTCCACTATGAAAGATTGACAAGCGATCACGAATAGAATTAGGACAGCCCACAAGTCTTGAATAAATTTTTCATATGATTTCGTCGCAGGAGATGCATATGGGATTCGATAGCACCAAATGGCAATAAAATGGTGTCCCTTGGGGCCAGATAGGACAGCATAGGGGTGGTGATAGAGTTTAAAGACAATTATTTTCTCGCTTGAGGACTCTAAGGTCAGAATAAGTATAAAGCGGGCAAACATGGCAACGACTGAGGTTGGTTGGGTCATGTTAAGCAGATGGACATCTATGATCCGGCTCGGGAAATCTTCAAATCCACCCCCGAGGGATAGCGCAGTAGAGGAAGACCGCGACTGATGTGACACAATTAAATTAGCGTGCGAAACTGGAGGCTGCTAGCTAAAGTTCGAGCTAGCTGGAGACGCTTATTGATTAAGGCCCAGGTCCTGCTTAGTAAGTAAGTAAGGACCATCATGTCACAACTTCCGAACTGATCCCCCGCTATTGACTCCATTTTATCAAGAGGAATCCTCAGATGGGTCCAGAAGAGATGAAGAATTTGATCCAACCTTCTCATCCTAGGCCTACCAGGCTACATGGCTTACCTGATAGCATGGCATTCATAGCACATTTTGGATGCTGGTTTTGGGGCATGCGCACTCCGTTCGGAGAAGTAGCTTCTCAACATTGAGTTTATCGCGTATTCTGGTGTTTCTCGGGCGAATAATCCGCGAAAAGTAGATGATCGTCAAGTCGCCCAGTACGAGACATACTCCTCCGCGACGTTGCCCTGGAACATCCAGTCCATAAACATACATACACGATGGAAAGAGGTGACAAAACGCCCCTCTGGCGAAGTCCAAAGTGAACGCCGTGATGGAATTTAGTGAAACTTAAACCTTGTCCACGAGGCAAGCTTTCAAAGCATAGCCTAACTTGATCTCAATGGAGTAGCGTTTAATTCCCTCCTTTGTTCTAAAGTTGTGAATCCTTCTGCCGACAACAATATCAAGTCAATCACAATGCAAATAGGTCAACGCACAACAAATGACTTATTGCGCCTTTCTTATGGCACGTCTGTCTATGAATAGCGCGCTGTGGCACAATTACAATTATTGATGTCAACACTTTTTTCTCATCATCATGCACCTCGCTGCCGGCCGGCTGCCTTCACAGCCTCAGCTCCAACTGCATCCCACTTAAGAGGTTATAATTAAACTTTTTGATCTTCTTATCGCTCCCGATTTACGTCTTCCAACCAATTAGACTTTTTTTTTTAGAACGTCCTCATCCTCACACGTACAGTCATCCACCTTAAGGCCACTGCCACAATGTGTTATCGTTGCCGTCGACAGTGGTAAGCATAAATGTAGTGTCTCGCCCTGGTAGACGGTTCCTTCTTCCAGTCAGATAACCACACACACAAGAACGACGACCGCACGGAAAGGAAACATTTATTACAATTGAACATGATCTCATTTTCTCAGCGCGCGTTAATCTTCATAAATCATACGTAATCATGTGTGTGAGCGTTTGTGTGAGTTATTATCTCTAACCGGCACCCAATGGCATGCACGGATGCACCTCCTTCTTCTGGATTTTTGCAAGCGCGGAATTCCTAGAATCTCACATCGGGAGGGAACAGAACTCTAGCAGAGATTTACAGCGTGCAGCATTCTAAGATATTTCTACTGCTTCTGGCGCTTTAAGATCGTTCGGAAGATTGCTGGTGGTGGTGGTGGCCCTCCCTGATTCTCTGTTGAAGTTGAAGTAATCTGCACTAGCAGCAGCAGCAGCAGAATCGCCATCAAATGCATTCCAATTCCAGGTTTAATTTTGAACGCATTTGCATAATATTTTACACACACACATACATGTACTCGAATGGGATACGTATTTTCTTTCAGGGTGTGCAGGAGTGGTAGTCGTTGATTCTAGGACAAGAAGCACTTTTGACGTTCATTAAGCAAAGCATCTATGCGACGGAGAACTACAATGTTTCCCCCCCTTTGGCGAGGGAATTATTCAAATTTTGAACACAGATGTGGATGGACTTCTTTAGCAAGGATAACACGAAAGGGGTTTGCTGATGTTAAACTGGTAGCAAGGGTGAGCAAGTGATTGCCTTGAGATTAACATGATCCGATGAAATAACTTTGCTTTGACTGCACACGGAGTTTAATCGTACGTTGTCCCTTGGACGCCTCAAAAGTTCCAAGACTTACTCCCAACTGGTTACTTCTGTAGTTTCTGTCACACATTGAGCATCCACCACGAGTGCTCGCAATCGTATTTACAGTTTTTCGTTGCGCTTCAGCTTTTGCAAACTCATCTTCAAAGATCTGAATTCCTAATCAGCTTTCGGTTTATTTTAGAGCGACAGACACTGAAGTAGATTGGCCAATCCAAAACCACTTTCTCTGTCGTATTGCGATGCCTACCTAGTTCTCAGCTGTTTGCTTGAGTTCCGAGTCGATCATAAAATCCTCAAAGTGGTACGACACTTTGTAGATGAATGACAGCTGTTTACCAGTGGCGGCCTCCAAATACTGCAACCCACACAGTGCAGTGACTCGTATGTCTTAACTCAAATCAAGTTCGAGCAACAGAGCTCCAAAAACTGAAAATTTTTGGATTCGCCGCGTTAATTCTCGGCACGCTTTGACTTCTTAGCTTTTGGGTCATTCCATGCTAAAGCAAGCACATTCACATGTACATCGTGAGCCTTCTATTACCAAGTCTGCTTAAATGACGTTGGTGATAGGTAAGATTAGGTTGAAATAGCTGCCAGCAAAAGCCAGCGATCTTAAACCAGTGAAAGGTCCATTGTAATACCACGACGTTGGTGATAATCACAAGAAAAAAACAAATAGTGACGACAATATGCAACCTTGTGGAACTCTATTTTAAGTATAACGTCCTCTAAATGCAATGATCAAAACGTGGTTTTCCGACCTTGCCTAAGACTATCTTATAACCCAGTCCCCATAGGTGGCGATGGTGTAGGGGGTAGTGTGTTCGCTTGTGACCCGACCTGTGCAGGTTCGAGTCCGGTCGAGGAATAGCAACAGTCACCAAAAATAAAGAGAAAAACGAACAAAATCTGAGTTTCTCAAACCTACCATGGACCGAGATGAGTTTGAGTGCTCCTGGGATTTGGAAATTTTCTTAAAAAAAAAAAAAAACCCCAGTCCCCAGGAATCGCTGTTAACGTCTGACCTGATACGACTGGATCTATTGTTCTACCCACTTGAAGGCCAATGAAATCATCCGAAGCTTTTGATGAAGCCGCGGATGTTGTTAAATCTAAAAAAAAAAAAAGGGATACCATGTGGAGCAGTCTTCTTTTGGAAAGGTGAGTCTCTGCAGCTCCTGCTAAATCTTTAGAAAAAAGGCGTAGCCATTTAGTATGTGAACCTTTGGGAAAGTGTCTCGTGAGAACATTGATTACGGAGCTGATTTGCGGTGGTCTAAGCATTACCGGTCCAAAGGAGGGTTTTTGAACTAGTTAAGGCCAGATTTACCTTTACATGTCGTGCCATTCTCTCATCTGTTGTTGGTTAAGCTGATAGGATATAGCTTTAGAGAGTCTTCACATGTAGTTGTTCCTTCGGCAATGTACCTACTGCTCGTCGGCCTTAAAATTTCCGGGAATGTTTCTGGTCGAACACCCATAGGTGAACATTGCATCACTCAGCCACCTCCGTCAGATATGGACAGCAGCTTAGAAGTAGTAGAGTATGATTGCCGATTGTCTATCTATTAGTCAATTGACCCAAGACAGGGCTTTCTTAATCGTCACTTTTTCCACGTGAAATAACCTACAGTAATCTGGAAGACGGAAGAAGATGCTCAAATTGAGCTTCTTTGTAGGAAACAGCCCACCCCACCACAGTTTTCTACGGAAGAAATGTCTTATGCATTCTCTGGCAATTGCATAGGGGTTCTGTATCGATTTCAAAACAAATACTTAAGCTAAGACCGTATCTACTGTCATCGATAGCGCGCAAGCATACGTGTCAAAGAGCATGTGTGAGTCGTGTTCGCAGAAGATGTTATCAACGTTTTGACGAGTTACAATCTCTAAAGCGGTCAAGTTTAGTCCTGTGGTTACAGTAATAGTAGACATGATCGTAAAATACCTTTACGAGTACGCCATAGCTACGATCCCGAATCCACCTTTAGGAATGTCAACTAGAACGTTGCGTCAACTTGCTGACATGCGAAGATCATGGTTCCGTCAACTTCATCAAGTCTGTTATCAACCGGCTAAGTGAGATGAGGCTCTAGGAAAACAGTACCTACTAACCCCCGCAGACAAGAATCTCAGTTCAAATTGAGGCTAGTGATCCAAGACAGGACTTGACACCAACTACACTCGACAAACAACTTGTTCCACCGACAAACACAGTCCGCTTTAAATTACCTTGAAATCCATCTCCATGTGTCATCACTAGACACCATATTCCGCTGTCCAATTTCACATCGCTTAACCAAAAGCAAATCATCGTCCTCATCAATTTACTTGAATTTATTACCCGTTTCTAGCATCAGGAAACGGTCCACTATTCTTAATCCCGTTCCTTTCCAACACACTCTCAAAAACTAAGTCCAAACTTAACGATGAAAGCCGTTGCTCTCTCGAAAAAACCAACTGTTTACAGTTCATTCGGTAGACTTCAATAAATTTCACGTGTGTAGAAATAGCACCATCCAGCCATTGGAGCAACGTTCCACCGATCCTGTCTTTTTCGAGACGAAACTACCTACCGACTAGCGGAATTATAGTTCCTCAACGTTCGCCATCGTACATGTCGGATTATTTGCTTTCCTCATTCCGTTGTGTGAAGTTTAATTGCTCACGAGGAGGGACCGACCTGCGTGAGCCACTCTAGCAGAGCACCCTGCAAGCGGTCATCGCTTGCCTCGTTCTCACGTCATATGTTGCCTTTCGCACAGACACACACGCACCAGGAAACCCACTCGATAATTGGTGTGCCAAATGCTGAATTTACTTAACCTACCTAGCCGCAAGGCAAAGAGCGGAACGAATATGCGTCATCATGGCTCGCGTGCACCTATAGTCGCTTCGGGTCTGCTGCGATGATAACTTATGTCACCCGGTAGTCAGACACACGGTTACAGTAAGGTGGATCCCAAGTATCGGACGAGTCTGGTGTGTGTTTGGTGTTGGCCGTATCTACGTCGTCGGTTTTATTTGTTTGGATTGGGAATTGTGTTTATTTATGTTGATTGCTTCGGAGGTGGACGTGGACAGAGCTAACGCTGAAGTCCAACAGTGCACGCGACCATTTTGTAGAAGGCGAGTGGGTGATGTGTCTTACTCTCTCTCTCTTTGCCATCTTCTTCAACCTGGTTATTGACTCAACTGCAGTTGAAATGTTTCATCCGACGTCTTCATCTGTTCGGTATACAAAGTCATGGCCATAGTCAGCGTGTGACGACCTTAAAGACAAACACACACGGACAACAAGAACTTCTATCAATTCCAAGAGATTTAACCACATAAAGTGTGTGTTTATGATTAAATTTAATCTCTGTCCATTAGTGGGCTTAAAAACAAGGGTCTTGTGTAGTATAGATACACCGAAAGATATGGGAAGACCACAACTTTGTCCATAACCATTTTGGTGCCGGCTGATGATGGCTGGCGTGTGTTTATGTGGATCGTAACATTTTATTTTATTTTTGTTTTTTTTTAATGAAAATAAATTCACTTTAATCAAAAATGAAATTGAATTGTTTTTTCAACTTGTAAAGTGTGTGTGTGTGTGTGTGTGAAGTCAGCGACCGTTTAGGGAGGAACTTTTCTTATTTTTGGGTCGATGTGCGGTAGTGTAATTGAGCTTAATTCGAGTAACCAGGCGTTGTCAAGGCGGTGAATGTAACTTTGAAAATTCCCTAAATTGGTTTTGATTACAATTTTTAAAAGGTTACGGTACGAATTGTTTCGAGAGTAGGACGTGGTTAAATTTGGGGCTCAAGTGGTTTGAAAGAAGAGTTTGAACCCAGTCTGGTGATATTGTCTGATGGTTTGGCAGGATCAAAGTCGAATAGAGACCGGCTACATCCCACTGCTACTGTGGAAGTCATACTTTCGTAAGGAATTTTGTTTCAGTCTGCGAGATCTCTAGTTTCACTGAGTCTTCTGTTCATTCATTACTTCGATGTGTACCTCAAGACATTATTAGACAGAGGAATAAACCCGATCCTGGAAATGATGGAAACTGTCAAAATTACAGTGGATGCCTCAATGCCTCGCAGAAGAAAGAATGGAGGCAACTCGTTTATTGCTGGACAAACGATATTAACGGATCCTGAAGACGGTGCCTACAACTCAAACGTAAAGCTGCTAGAGGAAGAAGAGACAGAGAGAGAGCTCAAAAGAACAATCAACATGAGCAAGGGACAAAAATGGAAGCTTCTAGGCCAAAAAGCCACCCTTACCTAACCTAATCTTAATTTTGTTTTATCTTACTTGATGGTCAAGTTGCAACAGTCACGTCTAAAAATTTGGATTACGCCGACACTTGAGACGGTCCTATCGAAAGTTTATTCTTTTTTCGAAGATTATTGTGTCACATTCAGTTTGATTCTTGATCGGCCTCTCTTAGATGGTATAAAACCTCGTTGGGGCATAAGGGGAATAAGGACTTGACCTCAAATTCTGTTGGTCGATTTTTTTTATAATTTTGACAATGGCCACATGGATTAAATATTTTTGAAAATCCCCAGTCACGTTTAACTAGACTCGCCCTTTGAAATCTAATTCAAACCTACTTATGTAGTCAAACTGACTGCAAGGCACTGACTCCTTCTATCTTCATTCCAATTTCTCACACCATAATTCACGGATATTTTCACAATTCCAAGACACAATCTACCGAAGAAAATTGTTGTGAATGTCTTAAAATTAAGTGTCAGGGCTTAGTTCCCTTTCTTAGAGCAGCTTTCAGGTATTTTCTTACCAAATCCATGGCATTCCACTGAATTCCGATTTATATCCCCTTAAACCTCCCTTAGTTCTCTGAATTCTAAATCCTTGTAAACAAAAGAAAAGAAATGTCTCTAAACTACTTCCTTCTCCTCCTCCATCATTTCCGATTGTGTGTTTCTCTCAACACAACTCCTCCTTTTCAGTTGCAATAGTAATAGCAACCCCTTAGAGGCATTCAACCGAGAAACTACAATGAAAACAACAGGTTCACGTACTATTGTCACAACAAAAAAAATAAAAAGATACAATTTCCATTAGATCGATCTCCCTTTCGGGGTGAACATTCTGCACTGTCCATCGTGTCTGTGTAGAATTTTGCTTCGTCTTCCTTTGGTTTTATTGTCCATTTCCGAAACGCACTGCAGACGAAGAAATGTTCACACACACACATATGTACACAATTGTTTAGTACGTAACGTATCATCAACATTGTATTGTAATACGTATGTGGATTTACACATGATAACAAACGGCGACGAGTATAATATAAAATCCAGTTAAATGCAAATGCAAACAGTAATTACTCTTAATAAAGCTTATATTGTCGCTTAGTGGTTGTGCGTATAGTTTTGTTCCTACACACACATAGAAACTCTATAGCTAACGATGGAACGACCTCCACCTCAACCCCGTCAATGGGTGGTTTTTTAGATTTTATTGCGTATGCATGTTACTCTAACTCATACGGTTGCATACACTGACCTATAAATTGTATGCGCGAGTTTCACTTTTTTTTATGTGAGAGTATGTTGAACTGTAACAGACAACAACGGTGTCGTATGCAAATTAATGGCGTGGAAAATTGCAGTGTGTGTGATTTATTGATTAAATAATACACGGTTTGTTTTAAGCACCTCCGACCGCATAAACCATTGGATAATTAAACAGACAATTGTTTTAGGAAGGCTTTGTGCCATTTGGCCCGGATTTATGGTTTATATTGATCAATAAGTAAATAGAAGAGGTGTCAGAAGTGTGAACAATCTACGGAGGGGTATAAGAAGTGGAATCTGAAAACTGCTGAGCGGGATGGTCCTTCCTCTTTGCTAATTGCACTTCACTAAACTGATTAAGGATAATGTGTCAGCAGTTGTCTAGGTTTTGAGTGTTAGAAGTCGGGGCATTTGGTTGAAGTGGCTGCCAGCACACGTATAAAGGGTTTTTCAGTAAGGACATAACAATTTTGTATTTTAATATAAGCGCACCCTAAATTTTTGTTTATGATGAATGTCAAAACGTCAGTCAAGGTTTACGTTTTTATCATGATGAAGTTTACGAACGAGCAACGTTTGGAAATTATTTAAAATTAGTACCGAAATTTTAAGTCCGTGGTCGCAACTTAAAGATCACTTACTCCAATTTTTGGCCTTAATAATCGTCCCATCAGACAGGCTGTGCGTGCTATAGTGGATAAATTCGAGTCAACATATTCACAATTGAATGTTTATGTGCCTATGAGACAACGCACTGATCGAAAACAGTGCACCGAAAATATCGCAGCCGTAAGTGCTTCAGTTCAAAATGAGCCGAATCAGTCGATTTCACGCCTTTTTCAGGAATTGAGAATCTCTCAGTCCACATTGTGGCAAATTTTGCGTAAAGATCTTGGTCTACACCCTTACAAGATCAAATTAACTCAAGAACTGAAGCCTCTTGATCATTTGAAACGCCGAAACTTCTCCGATTGGGCTCTGCAAAAGTTTGAAGAAAACCCTGAATTACATCAAAAAATCATCTTCAGCGATGAAGCTCTTCTTTGTCAAGCAAAATATGCATTTTTGAACAGCAATAAACCCACTTGTGCTTCAAGAGACTCCATTGCATCCACAAAAAGTGTGGTGTGAATTTAATGCCGTCGATGAAAATGATCGCCATTTTTGGCTAAAATTGGATGCAATTAACATCAGTGATATGTGGTTCCAACAAGATGGTGCCTCATGCCACACAGCTGGTCAAACAATTGATATATTGAAGGGGAAGTTCGGTAATCGTGTAATCTCGAGAAATGGCCCGGTCGAATGGCCACCTCGCTGATGTGATTTTACGCCCTTTGGATTTCTTTTTATGGGGTCACGTTAAATCGTTGGTTTATGCCAAGAAGCCACCAAGAATTTGTTCTCTCGACAGCATCCAGCTTGACTTTAAGTTTACATGTAGCGATCGATATACCCAAAGTGTCTTTATCTGGAAACATGGGTATAGTTGTTCCGTATCTGGCGTTTCTGTCAGCCTTACATTTTCCTGGAATGTCTCTTTGCCCCGGCACCAAACAAAGGTGAATATTTAACTGCTCCGCCATCTCTGTGAGAGACTTTCAATAATCTAGGCAATCCAAGGACCTGATTGCTGCTTGACTGTCTTTGGCAGATATCACGTGTTTCTTTAGCCAAGATAAGACTTCTTTAATCGTCAATATTTCCATCTGAAAGACGAAACAATGATTTGAAAGACCGAAAGAGAGACTGAGATTAAGCCTCCACTTACATCGTCATTGGTTTCTGATTCGTTCGGTGTAAAAGTGGATCGATTTACCTTCTAGAAGGTACATACATCTTCCTCCCAGAATGACCTAGAGGAAAATTTTTATTAAAATGTAGCTTGGGTGTGGTGTGATGTAGGGGGAATATACAATTTTTCAGAATGGAGGCATGGCCCAAATCTTTGGTGGACCACTGTGAAGTTGATTTAAGGCAAACGGCTACATTTGTGTGCCAAAAACGTCGAGAGTTGCCAGATGAAACAGAATATCCTATGCTGCGAAGAGAGTGGGCTACGACCTCCACTTGGAAAACACTCATATAGTTTGGAAGACGGACTGACTTGGATATGCCTATAGGTTCGAAGAAGATTCTTGCATCTACGTCGGTGTTGCTTTTTCATTATTCAATACTCGGGAAGGTATCATATTTCTGAAGTATCGATCGAATTTGGCCTCCAACTGTACAACACTCTCTTACAGCAAACCAATGAAGTTGCAAGTTGAAGATTTTAGACTACAACGTCATGTCGATGGTCAGACGCACGACGATGACCAGATAACCAGAGTTTGAATGAAATTTAGAGTTAAAAATTTCAACATTCACACCAAAGTTTCAAACAAAAATTAGCGTTCGAATTTGGCAAGACACGTCCACTTGTAACAAGAAGCTTTCCAACGAACTCATCAGTCATTTTGATAGACGAGTAGATAGAAGGAAGTCTTGTTTGAAACCTTTATAATAGTCACGAAAAGCCGCCCAATTTTGAACCCACATTTACCGTCATCTATTTGATAAAGTGGGGTACACGACAGTGTCTTCACATTCTAATTCAAGCAAAAAGGGTTGTTCTCTAATATTTTTCCCTTACAATGTCTTAAAGTCTTCAAAAAAAAAAAGGTAGGAAAGTGGCTCCTGCTCATTTCCGGCTATGCAATATTTCAGAGTACAATAGATGTACTCTATTGCAGCTCTGGAGTAAGCTGTCATATGCATTCTTAAATTTGAGGTTGTATACTGCCAACCTTACTTTATTGGTTGTGAAAAGTGTTTTTTGAGGGGGTTCCATCGATGGAAAGTGGTTGAATCCATTGGAATCTTCAGAATCTAATCAAGCTTCTCCATATAATAAATGCCGCACTCAGATTAAAACACGTGCCGAGCCAATGGAAAGTTGCGGAAGTTATAATGGTTTTAAAACCAGGAAAACCGCCAAATGAGATAAAATCGTACAGACCAATCGCGCTTCTTCCAATCATATCCAAAATTTTCGAGAGGCTACTACTAAGGCGCCTTCAACCGGTTGTAGAAGGAAACAGTCTTATCCCTGACCACCAGTTTGGGTTCAGGAGTAAGCATTCGAAGATTGACCAGGTGCATAGAATTACTGACGTAATCGAGAAAGCACTAGAAGAAAAAAAGATATGCTCAAGCGTATTTCTTGACGTCTCGCAAGCCTTTGATAAGGTGTGGCACGATGGCCTTAAATGCAAACTACGACAAGTTCTCCCTGTATGCCTATACGATATTCTAAAATCGTATCTCGGGAATAGACTCTTCCGTGTTAGACATGGAAACGAATACTCGGAGCTTAAAGAAATTTCGGCCAAATACCTGGGAATGACACTAGACGCAAAGCTGAAGTGGATTTCACACGTGAAAATGAAACGCAAAGAACTCGAAATCAAATATAGAGAAATGTACTGGTTACTCGGAAAACATTCCCAGCTCAGTACCGAGAACAAACTGCTTCTATACAAGCTAGAGCTAAATCCGGTATGGACCTACGGTATACAACTTTGGGGTTGTACCAAGAAAACGAATGCGAATATCATACAAACATTCCAAAATAAAGTGCTTAGAGAAATTGTCCAAGCACCGTGGTATTCCAGAAACGACGATATCCACAGAGATCTCGGAATTCCTGCAATCGAAGCGGAAATTAGAAGCTTCGGGCGAAAACATAGAAACCGACTAATGGGACATGTTAACAATACAGTCCTAGCAATTTTGGATGATAGCAATTTATTTCGCCGACTACAAAGAACAAAACCTTGCGACTTGGCGAGATAAGGACTAACCGCGATTAAATTGCGGAACATGCAGGATCTTTCATTGGAAAGTAACCTGCCAAACGTTTTATTTCGTGATAAAAAAAATTGCTTGATAAGTTTTAACTTAGTTGCAATATCGAACGAACTTAAATCGAAGGGAGGTGTTTTTAGTCAGTAGGAATCTGACACTACTATGAGACACTATCCTCATAGTGTCTATGTAAGATTTTCACCTACCCTCGGGGAAAAAAAAAAAAAAAAAAAAATCTTCAGAATAATGGACTTGCATCTGGTCTCCACAGATTAAGAGAAACTCGTTGCTCTTGCCGGGCTTCATGTAACAAATTGCCATCAAAGTTTTCAGCCTTGTTAATCCTTTTTTCAGCCTCGTCAGGGTCGGTTATGACTTTACTGAGAACTACCAAGACTAAAATAAGGTTCGGGCAAGGCCCCAATGCATTAAAATCGTTGCAAAACTCATAAGCGACCATTGAAGGGTATGATACCGGCTACATTTACGATGGGCATGGGAGTAAATTAGGATCCTTTCAGTTGCAAAGTTAAAATAAAGGAGCACCATTAAAGGATATCATGGACCTCATGACCGTATTAAAGTTTCAAGTGAGAAGCAAAAGGCGACTGGCCACACACAACGAAAGAACAAACACAGTAAGCTACCATCTACCATTAACAGTTCCTTTCATTATGCCCGTAAGCTCTTAAGCCACCTGACAGATGACACCACTTATCTCATTCCCATCAGACCTAATGAGGAATCACCTAAACCATAGCAGACAATTCTCATTAAAAAGAAGGGCACACCTACACCATTACCATGTTGGAGCAATCATCCACAAAACAGATGGAGGTAACCTTTAGGGGTTCCATGAAAGAAATTCCCTTCTACTGCCCATAATATGAAACACTCTCTATGCCATCATCATCATCATCGGCACTATCTACTTAACTCCAAGCTAGCAATTTCCATTTTTTAACCAAATTGCCTTTGAAAATAGTGTTCAGGGGGACAAAGTCTGCCCACCAAATCATCACCAAACCCAAATGACTCCAACGATAAGCTCCTCCAATACAAACCGAAAAAAATGATGAAAATTGCACCCAAAGTTGTTTGGTTTTATGCTCATGTTTTCGTTCTTGCAAACCGTCTAGAGATACGAGATACTTTTCCCATTCTTCAATGTATTGTGTGCTATCAGTTTGAATGGCTACGAGGTCGACCAAATGGGTCATCTTGGAAAGATTCCTTTTTTTTTTTCTTTTTTTTTTTAGTGTCTCGTGTTGTGCAAGTGCATTCGTTAGTTGAATTGATTTTATGGAATTCTTCTCGTTTGGAGACACACTCTCAAAGGATGACAAGCATTCCATCACAGCAATACAACTTAATTGGAACCTCTTTTGTCATCAATCCACTGGACTTCGTTAGAATGGTTTGCATTTTTGGGAATGTCCTTGTATGGAGAAAGGAATGCCAAATGAATGAATAGGTTTTCAATTTCAAAGGCATTTGTCGTTGGTCTTCCTGCTTAATTTCTGTGTCCATCCGTTGGATGATTTTTCCGATTCCTTTTTTCCTGCTCGTGTCCTACAAGAATCTTTGACAAGATTTTAATTTCCGATGAATTCTTAGAATTCATAGAAGCTCTGAGCTATTTACAGAAAAAATACCAATAGATTGACAAAGGACACGTTTTTCTTCTTTTTTTCGGAGCTGGATGTTGTAGGCAGAAGCGGGTAATGAATAGTTTTTTGCAATCAAAAATTCGTATAGAGTTCCGTCCTATCAGTTCCAAAGGAGGAAATTAATTTTTTTTTTCTTGCAGTCGGAAGTTTGTTAAAACGTGGAAGAAAAGATATCGAGTGTGGTTCTACCAAAGCTACTCAATCTGGAAGCGATTGAAGCAACAAAAAGTGCCGATTCTAATTGAAAAAATGTTAAATAGTTTTTTGAAGAAAAGACCAACCGTTGTTCTTCAAGCTTGAGGTACGCAATAGATAAATTGAGTCTTTAGCCAGAAACGAACTAGATTGAAGATCTAGTATCGAAATGGAAAGCACGTATAATGCCGACAGAGTCCCGGTCACATCTTGACCTGGAAGCAGAAACAATTAGCATGAGCTCAGTGCGGAAGAGCGTGGGTGACCACTAGAAAGCTATGTGGCTATTTGCAAACATCGACAGATAAGGTACGGATTAGGGGCCCCACTTGACAAGTGTACATGAATAGTTTGCAAGCATTAAAAAAATGCGACCAGCAAAAAAGTGGCACAGAACATTAGACAAAGATTTGAGGTCTTTGGGAAGGAGCTCGAGAGAAAAGTTATCCTCCCGTCCAATGGAAAATTGTTTTTTTTAGAAATTGTGATCAACTGAGAAAACTGATCAGCGGTCCAATGATCTACACAACAACCTCTACATATTGGTGATCTTGACAAAAAGTGCTGAATCATCGTCTAGTGATCTTCTGGAGCCAATTTGTCAAAAGTCTAATACAAGGTACACATATCAAGCTTGAGTAGGAGGGTATAGATTGGATCACGATCAACAGATCCAGACACTTCGTTTTATAAAAGACCCGGTCACGATCAAATAACAACAGAATATGAATTTTACTGTCGATTGTCAATCTGTGTTGGATGCATTTGGAAAGTTGTAACAGCTCTAGACAAGTAAGCAGTGATTACGCCGCTATGATCACTAGCTATGAAATGTCTGCAGAAAATCAACAAAGCAAGTCGAATTTGACACTGATTTGAGTAAAACGCTTCATAGGGATCGAAGGGAAGTAAAAAGCGGACGACCCTTGTAAGACAAGCAGCAGCCCAGGAATTTCTAGGTCCTGAGCTAGGTCACAAGCCACCTACCTATTTTCCTACAGAAATGTGGTTCAAGCCTGTAACAAAACATCTTAAGAAGATAGGTCTCCTTGAGTCGTACAGCCTATGCTTGAAGTTTGAATTGACAACGACATATATATAATGCCAATGTCCGACGCAAGCCAGCAACAGAAGGGATAGATAGATGCAAAACCTAAGGAATTTACCAAATATTCTTCAAACAAATGCTCAGCTTTGACTCAAAGAAACAAAGTCAACGAGGATTCTTAGAGAAATTTAGAGGGTATCTCGGACTAAGATGAATTGTGAAAGAGGGACGAAAATGATTGCATGGAAATCTCTCTAAACCAATTCTTATTTCTAACCGAATATCGGTCGAAAGCAACACTGGTCATTCTTCTTCTTAACGTCATTTGTTCCCTGTTTCTCAGACCACGAAAAATTGTCCAAAGAGGCCAAACAATTAGATCGTAATTTTCGTCGAATTTATGGTAAAAAGAACCGTCTGGACGGTACCTGCTTAAACCCAAATACGATAGGTAAGTCTTTACGAAGTAAACTGGACCAAGGATATCAATTTTTGTTGAATCTTTGGTGGATTTTGTAGATAAACTGAAATATCAAAAAAAAAAAATAATAATAATAATAATGGCTGCCAATGGTTGTCAAAAATCACCATTAAAAGGAAATGTCAACCTGCAAAAACTAAGAGGGGGAAGAGGAGGACCTGAAATGGTTCCCCTGCCACTGTCCAGCCACGTCAATTACCAGAGTTAACGCACCTAGACAGCACAGTGATCGGTGAAATCGTAGAGTTTGCCAAAAATACTGAAATCGTAGAGTTTGCCAAAAATACTGAAAGATTTTCCAGACTTCACATAGAAGCAATAGGCACTTCATAGCCTCTTCCCTCAATCATCCCCCCACGAAACCCTCTTTAACAGTCGTTTGAGAGGAATTACATCGGTTCCAACCGAGGCTTTAGTAAAGAGCTACATATCTTACCCTCCACAATGAAACAACCAAAAGGAAACGTCATGTGATTTTTTAAACCTACAATAGTTATGGAAAGCTCTCACGTCGAAACTACAGGACAAAACCTCTCTGTAGACAGCTATATACTCGTAGACCATAATTGTAATTATTTGTCAAATTCTATTTATGATTACTAGACCATGGATCATAAGCGTATTCCTTGGGAAATATTGAGTTATGACAAACGACAAACAATTTATAAAGATAACCAAAATGATACAAGTCCCAGGACGTCCTTGAATCATGTCTTCAATCATAAAAACGAATGGCCCAGGATAAACGAAATTCATTCAGTTAATTGAAAAACATAAATAGAACTAAAAATTTACATAAAATCGCACTTGAACAACGGAATCACTTTCAGTTCCTCGCAGGAACGTGAATTTATTTGAATGTATCTACTATTAGTTGTGAACGAGAACATTATTGTATCTCAATGGCAAGCAACTTATGTAAATTCGACAAGTTTGAATGGTTTAAAATGTTTTAACATGTAAAGGGAAGACCTTTTAAAAATCTTAACTTGACGCACTGAAAGGACTCGAATAAGATTTAGATTTTCATTTCACAAACTAAGGCCACTCAGGGGGCTAAATTTGGTAAAGCGTTTATGATGGCAAAGTTACCACTTCGGCCCTCGGTGAAAACTATTTCAACAACATAGGCGCCCTGTCTCAGAAGTCACCAAAGGCTATTCTAAAATTCACTACGAATTCAGGATGGTTCAGGGAGGCCGAACGATCGTAGTTACACTCATCCAGACCTATCTCTTCTTTTTGTCTTTTTAGACTGAACATTCCACGTTAAAGGGACACAATGGATCTACACGGATCAACCTCTTCAACCAACCTAACACGAGTAGATCAAATGGATATCAAAGTCAACTTCCGAAGTTCTTGAGAATCGAGATCAAACAAAGAAGATAATAGGGCCAAGGATGACGCTGATCCTCTTGAGATTAAAGATGTGACTGTGTCTCGTACGATGCAACCTTCACTCTGATCTCCAAGGATCCATTGTGTTCCATTAACGTGGTATGTTCAGTTTGAGAGAGAACACAAACAAGAAAGGTCTGTTTTAGTTTGTTACCTCTGCTCCTGCTAAAACTGTTGATCTCCACGTTGCGCTTGGCCTTCCAACCCGCTGTGCTCCCTGAGGATTCTATTCGAAGGACTTCTTTGCGATGTTATCATTTGGCTTCCTCAGTGTGTGACGAATCCAGCGTCATTTTCGCTGCCACATCTCAACATCCAACCGCTTTTGACTTATTTTTCATCACAATTCCTGGTTGGATATAACTGTAGGCCAACGAATCTTTAGGATTTCGCGTTGGATTCGAAGTGTCTCAAAAATTTGACTGGATTTCCAAACTGAAGACAAAGTACCAAAGGCAGCGCGAGCTCTACTTATTCTGGTTATAACGTCTAGTTCCGTTCCGCTATCAGATGATACGAAAATTCCTAGGTAGTTAAAAAGTTCGACCTCCTTAATCGGAATCTGCTTCAGAATAATACGCTGATGTGTGGAGCGACCTGTGGGCATTATGTTTGTCTTTTTGCCGTTGATCCTTGGACCAACCGACCCTCGTCTAGCCCCCTGATGGTGCTTGCCAAGAAATAGATATCGAAATAGTTCAAGTGACAGTCTTTCAAGTACATCGTCTATCGCCAGTAAAGAGGATTGGCGACAGAATATCCCCTTGTCTCTCTCCCTGTTGCACGTCTGTGCTTTAACGCATTCTTCTAAGGTTAGCCGCCAGTGATTGTGGACTATGATAGTCCCTATGAAGAGCGCTAAATTTGATCTGTTTTCCGCAAGAATATGCCCTGTTTTAATGTTTCTAATGTTTTTCCGGAGTTCTCTGGAGATGCAGCATAACGAGAGTGCACTCTATCTCTGGTCAGCTTGTTTTTGAAAGTCGTGCTATGCTAGATTTGACGATTGCTAGGCGGGGCAGTACAGATTGGTCCACCAATGATAGATCCTTTTCTGAGCCCTTCTTAGCTAACACATCCGCCATTTCGTTCCCGTGGATTCCATTGTGTCCCACGGTGAGGGTTTTGATTATATTTATGCTTAGGCTGAAGTCAGGAGATGGTGTTAGATAGTCCGAATCACCTTTCCAGAAGTTGGATTGTTCTGAACGCAGGCCACTTTTCGCGACTGTTTCCTTTAGGTAGAGATCTACTTGAATCAAGGCGAGTATAGTTTTGAGGGCTGAAGTTGGAGTGCTTCTAATGACGCAAGTGGTACCTATGTATGCTTGTCGTTGGATCTTGGTAGGTGCCTTGAGGTTTATGAGTATTTCTGTGTTTCTGTGGCCATCAGACAAGGCCACAAGGTCAGAATAGGTCTGACAACGGCTGTTTGTATACACCCACATGTGTGAGATGTGCAACTACCAAATGTAATGCCCATGTCGCAGGTTCATCAATTCTATTTCATTCAATAAGAGTAGAGACGGACATGATACATATATCAAAACAAGGATAACAATGAGCTTATCAAATTACCATTAGTGACAAACCACAATTTAATCAAATTGGAAACCAACGACAACAACAACAATAAACAACAAAGTATATATGTATTGCACTTACCTTCTCTTGCTTTTAAGTAGACCGTATTGGCCACAATGTTCTCTAATTCCATTAGTTCCAGGTTGGCGGTTTTATATTAAATCCCTTTGACTCCACGAAAATATTATTGAATCCTTGATGGAATTGGTAGCACAACGATGTGCTCTTGCTTCGTTCCTTTCTTCGTTTCTTCTTCGGTTGACTGTACCGCAGGATTAGAATGTCGTCTCTTGCGCTCTTGTATATTGCAAAACCAATTTAATAACAATGAACAGTGCCTTTTCGGTTGCACCCGCAACAATGACTGCAACAATAGCAACAATGGCAATGGCAGCTTTTGCAATTCACCACCAAATTGTTGCAAAATGACGATACTACTACGACTATTACTACTTCTACTACCGACGGTCGGTAAGGGGCGGCAGCACGTTTGTAATGGATACGTCGTTATTGTACACGTACAACAACAGCAAATCAACAAATTAATTAAAAATATTTCATTTTTGATATTACCCACGAGATTTGCAACGTTGAAATTTTCCATCAACAAACAGCACAATGGGGGTGCTAATTAGATTCCTTTCCCCCCCACCCACTGGTGCGCTCGCGATATGAACTACGATTTGGTGGTGTACACACCGTCTGTATGCGTCTAGAGGCACTGGATTTTCACTTTTTCCCGGCGATCAACGATTGCATTTGGCGGTGGGAAATTGCAATATTTTCTTTGTTGGCGCTTTTATTTCAAAAATAAAAAATAAATAAATGCAAAACTATAATTATATATCTTTAGAGGATTTCATTAAGTGAAATTCAAATGAATAACCGAACACGATCGACATAGGGATGGATACACGGCGTGTGTTAGACGACTTTGGGGGGTAATTTTGTTCACTTTCGACACTCGTGATGGCAAGGATCGTGCTTTTGTATAAAATCTGAAACGAGAAAAAGAGATGAATGTTAGGATTTTGTAGTGCAATTAGAGTGTAAAAAGTGGGAAAAGTTAGCATTTACAGGGTGTTCCTATGGGATGTGACATTTCAAATGTTAATCAGGCGAGCGAAATGGAATTTAACATGACATTTCGGACTACTTTGTGAAAGTTTCAACAGTTTTTTTCAGAAATGCTGTTGGAAATGTTCGAAAGAAATACTGTGAATTATAAGCAATGGCAACAGAACCCATAATTCTTCCCAGTCATTCTGGACACCACCCTCGGAGCAAAAAGACTGAAACCTAATACCACCTGAGTTTCCAAATCACTACACCAACACTAGCGCTGTGTGAATAGCATCATAAGCGTATTCATAACCCCTTTAGTGCTAGTGAATTGACTTAGGTATACTTATACGTAACAAGATTAAAATCTGGGTCGGTCCCCATGAAAATTTGATTGACGACACCTCCTCCACCAGCTCTGAACTATACCATGGAAGAGTAGCTAAATAACAGAGGAATAGCAATGATGACAACAATGGACATTGAAGATACAAACAAAAGGCCTAGCTTCTCACAGCCATTTATGTTATTCGTATTTTATTATTCGCACGAATGGAAGGGACTTACAGTTTTATTGCCGACTCCGAACGGCGGATTGAGAAGTATTTTCATGACAGATTATACTCTTGCAGGTTTATCATCCCTGCGAAGAGGTGGTGCCGCGAAAAAACGAGTGGTGGTTTTGAGAATTGAATCTGTGTCCTCTCGCTTAGCAGTCCAACGCACTAACCACTAAGTCACAGCGACCACGGACTTTGAAGATGCCTTTGGCAAAATGTGCATTCACGAGGATACGCTTTGCACAGGTTATCCCAAACCAGCCACTGTCTACCAACTCATTCTCTCACGTCCACGAGATGAAGACCACGTGCATAGTACCGAAACTGGAGATTGGATTTCAATCCCTTTGAAAGGTTGTGGGGGGCAGCTAACGAAAGAAGAGGGAAAGAATGCTTTCACTAAGGCACTCTTCTTCGGATCCGGATGATACGGGAAAAATTTTCTACATAAAATCAACAGCTTCGTCCACAGTTTCAGTTGAACCATAAAACCGAACTAAAACTTGCAAAAACCAATAAGGGAACATAGTAGTAGCATCGCAGTCAGTGCTTAAGATATGGAAGGACCATTTCTCCAGGCTATATAACGGCGAAAATGATCCAAGTCCATTCAATTTTGATAATGAGAGCCAATAATTTCGTCCACCAATTCTGGACGAACCACGAACCAAAGATGGCTAAATCTAAACTCAAGTTCAATAAGGTCTGATGGCTTAACGGCCGAACTATTTAAAACAGCGAGGGATGACAGTAGGAAGCATGCAGCAAGTCATCGACGAATGGATCCTGAACATTGCTTGCCAAATCTTTAGGAAAGAAGAAGTTCAAAAATTCGGCGACTATCGAGGTATAATTCATCGCCGACAACATCCCTCCTGCTGTAAAGTGTGAGCGCCTAAAGCTAACAACCTGGATTAATTCACATCAGTGTGGCTATAGGCTAGGAAAATCCTTCCAAATATTCAGACTGCGGCAGATCTAGAACAAACCTAGAAATTTCAAATCGATACGCTTTACCGACGTCTCAGACAGAACAACACAGAACGACTTTATCTACCTAGGCTCTGCTACCGACCAGAATAACTCTAGATCTAATCATCCCAATTCCTCAGCAGAAAAAACTGCAGACAGACACATAATTGACTTGAATGTTAGCATTGACGTTAGAACTGTTGAAAGTGTTAAGTAAAGAATAATTTCATAACCTGTCTTTTCTAAAAACAGATCTGGCCTAACCTGGATCTAAAGCGAACAGGAAGACTTCTGTAAGACTTCTGTAGTAGAAGCCTTCACAGTGAATTGTTTGACAGGCAAACATGCCACTAGACTAGACGTCCCTTTCAATGATTTCTGAAGAAGCTGTAGAAACGAGAAAGAGGAAGAAAGCCCTGCTCTTTCAAGGCTTAGAAGGCAAACTCTAGGAGAATTTTCCTACTGAGACCTAAGCAATCTAGCCAAGTTCACAAAATTCACAGAACGAAAAGCTTTTTCTGTGGTTCTAAATGGTCTGCACATAGTGTGGTTCAGGAAAGGGTCTGCACCGTGCAGTTACCCATAGCTTCTTCTGAAACAAGGAAATGCATCAAGCTAAGCTTCCGATGCCGTTTATCCGGTACACTACGTGGTATCACAATGGACCTACACTCTGGTCTAAGTGCGTAGGAGCAGACACCTAATCTAAGAAGAGAGTCGATTAACTAAGTTCCTGCTAACAGCATCGTTGAGGAACACAAAAATGTCAAAAGCCATCCACGGCCAGGTTTTGGAACGCAGACTCGAAGAATCTTCCCTGATGACGATGCAGATCAGATAGATAGTGCGCTCGTAGATAAGCTTCGACTTTGCTTCTGAACACGAAAAACATTGCACTAGTGACTACTTGTGCTAGATAATCTCTGGATCTACCAAAGCGATTACCAGCATTTTACTCCCCCTAAATCCTGTGAAGTGTAATAATCCAGTTTCATATTGCCCATTCAAACTTTTTAAAGCTTTAATTCTAAACTCGTGTGACTATAAAAAAATCAACATATTCCCCGAGTGTAAGATGCACATCTGTAGGGATTCTCAACAAAAAAAAAAAAAAAACATTCGTCCACACTTCGCCCTTACAAAAGAAAACTCAATTTTCCCCAACGATCCATCAAATACAATTTTCCCAATTTTCGTTTCCACATTAAACCATTACGACCCCAAAAAGAACTGCAAAAATGGATTTTACGATACGCGCGTAGCTATGAACCCAAAAGACATGAAATTTCGTCATCGGATGGACCTCCATTAAATGTTTAATTCCCCAAATACAAACGCAATTCATCTCTCTTCGCACGAGGAGCAACAAGACCATCAGCACCCCGCATTGGACCATGCGTTGTAAAGTAAACTTTTTTTTTAAAGAAAAAAATAGAAAAAAATTATTTAAAAAAAAATGTTAAAAGCAATTTTCAACAGCCAAACACTTAGAATACATATTTGCTTTGCGATATTTATTTCTTTTTTATCAAATTAAAGACGAACCATATGTGCAGAGGATTTGAGTTGGAGTTGGCGGGGCGGGTGGTTGATTTTTCAAATAAAACGCGTTTATGATACGGACGACGTACCCATAGCACTGCACAAGTGAGTGTATGTGTGTAATTAAAGTGCCACTGGAAATAAATCTTACGGAAAAAAAAATATAAAAAAAAAAAGTACACACACGCACGCTTAATTGAATCCATTACAGTGCACACACAACTATCTAAAGTGGACAAGGAGGGAGTATGAGTATCTCTATCGCCTGTGGGGAGATTTCTTTTTCCCTTTAAATGAACACAACAGATATCGATCCATAGTTGTGGACAAGCTTGTAAATTGTTGTGAGTCCTTCCATCAATTGTTTATGTTTGGCAACACAGTATGACCAAAGGGCGCGCACTATGATGAGCAATGAACGACGAAAGACTGACGACATGTGTATCCCTTGGTGATTGCACACACACACACCACACACATGTTTTCGTTTTGCCAAAGGAGTTTATTTATTTTCTATTACTTCAACGATGTCTATTTCTGGTTTTTGTGTATTGGTTTTGGTTAATTTATGTTGCACAAGTGACAATGGATAGGTTTTTCCGGTTCAGATACAGAAATAGATTTGTTGGGTTGGTATGGTCCTTGGAGAAAGTGAAATAAGCCTTCAGCGTCAAGCATTGGCCAAAAACGTGTCGAACTTAGTCGAGGATAAACAGGAAATTGTGTTAATTCAATGGAACAAGTGTGTTGTCACAAAAGTTATTTCGAAACCGTCCTGGGAGTGAGTACCCACAAAATCTGTTCGGTAGTTCGAACCAAGACGACCACCTTATCTCGAAGCACTCCTCCATTATTTACGAACTTAAGGTTCCTCCTCGGGCACCCCCTCTGGGCTCCAAAGCAAGTTTTCCTTTTTTTTATTCGTGATTAACACTTCCATACCTAAAGCTGTTATCCCCGATGCAAAGAAAATTTCCTTTCCTTTTGAATCTCGATAGGGGCAACCTTAGAGTTCTAATTGGAATCTTTAGCGGACATTGCCGCCTGAACAAACATCTACACCGCATGAACCTTGCAAAAGCTGTAGACTCTGTCTTGAGAGTGAAGGGATTCAGGACGAAAATCCTTGGCAGCGAAGTTGTCCCAATACAACAGCTTGCTGCCATCCACCAGAGAGAAATTCCTTAGCTTTCTGACATCTTCTAAAGTGAAACAACTCATCTTAGGAAGCATAAGAGAAGCCACAATAGGATTCTGAAGCGAAACCGCAGTGCCAAGGGTTGTGAACAACCCTCCCGAACATACACAACATAGCACTATCAGTCTGTCTTTATAGGGTCTAAGAAGCTTACAGATTTCCTCCCTAAGAATGTGCATAATATTCTACAATAGCAAGCCTTACTCCTCTATGTCCTAAATGTTTTAAGAAAGACCAGCCATTTTCATCTTCCATTTCCCAAACTTCTGGGACTTCAACGTGAGAGAGTTTCGTCGATGGATTCAAACTGATCCGCATCTGTGATACTGAGTTTTTTTTTTTTGACAATCCAGAGGTAGCTAGCTAAAGATCAAGCTGGCAGGAGACGCTTGTCGGTTGAGGCCCAGGTCCACCCTGGACTGTAGCGCCAGCTTAAGTTAAGAGACACAGTTCAACCAGTTTAAATGGCCTGAAAGCCATATATCAGAGCCTCTAGAAGGACTAGAGCTGTTCGCAAGCTCTACCTGCAGAAGAAGGGAGACGAACACAGGCTTTTCAGAAGGAACGAAGGAAGCATGAAAGGCGCGCAATCGAGGGAAAGATGCTGCTGTAGCAATAAGGTTAGAAAGTTAAACTAAAGCGTAAAAAGAAACTGTTGTCAAGGCTACAAAGATCGAAAGCCTGCTAGGATGATCAAAGGAACATCGTAGTAGAATCGCAGTCGATGCTGATTTTTGCACACTGTGCAACGATGACGACGAATCGAATCCTGCTGTCAGGTAGAATGAGCCATTCAAACTGGACGACACAGACCGACAATTCTAAGTTATCTAAGGTTAAGTCCAACAAAGCTGCTGGAGCTGACGGCGTACCTGCTGTTCAAAGAAGCATGCACCAACTCATCTGTACATTCGTCTCGTCGGATAAAAGCATGCCCGATGAATGGAGTCTCAGCATTGTTTGCCCGATCCTCAAGAAAAAAGACCCTCTGAACTGCCCCAACTACAGAGGTATCAGTCTTCTTACGTGTACATTTCTACGTAGAAGAAGACCGTCGCTTTTACAACAAAACTCGATCACTCTACTGTCATTGCTACTGTGCATCACAAGTTCAAATGCCCACCGATTGGTTTGTCTTTAATATTTTTAGACGATATAAAGCTTTCAAATCGTGACGATATTCTCTCGGTGCTGTCACAGCTCAGTAAGTCTCCACCTTGTACCACCAACTGGCATTTTAATTTCATTCCAAACGCTTTCCATACAACAAATGTGCACAAACCCCGTCTACGTGCCGACATTTTATACTCTTTCCTGTGACATAATTTCCATCAGAAAATTAATTTTCTTGAAATACACTCTGAAGAGCTTAATAGCTCCAACCCGCCACCCGCACAATTACTGTTGAAACGTTTGCATAAATAAAGAGCTTAATTCTATTTACCAAAAAAATCGCATTTTCATTTTAAACAAAACGGGATGCCATCCCTTTCATAAAGACATTACGGTTAAGGACGACACGCTGAGTACATCCGTTGATTTATTCCCACTCTCATCAATCCAATAACCGATTCATGGTATCCATGAAGGTGATTGTAAGCTTTTTACGATGCCATTAAGCAGAGCACACGCAGATAAGCGCATTTAATGTAGGCAAATCCTTCGCACCTATGTCCCGCCCGACAATCCCTCACTCATCCATGTTACAACGCGTACATTAATGTGATTTCCAAGACAAAAAATTTCATTTAAAATCGATTGCGCGCCTGTAATGCCTCTGAATACACATGGCTCCAGCCATGACGTTGGAACCTACCAAAACCCAACCAAGGATGTAATGAAGAAAGTATAAAACCCTCGAAACCGGCGCCAACGAAAGTCCATGAAGCCTGACGTTATAGAGATTCACTCGCATAAACTGAACCATTATTGGTTTCACCTAAAACCACTTTCAGTACTCAGTCAGAACGTTCGAATCGAAAAGATTTTTTATCGTATACCAGGTGGTGGCTGGTGGCGTATACGTAATATTTTCTTCGGCATATCTTCCACAACACGATTGCAAAATAATAAAATCAAATTATTCATGTATTCAAACGGTGGATACACATTATATATACATATATACACAGGGCACAGGGCTTTTGCTTATATATTTTTCACAAAAAAAAAAGGAGAGGTCCTTGATTCCTTTTGACTGTGTGCCACCCTCCGGCGTTAACCACTGTAACCACCTGTCTTGCCTGCTTTTAGTTCGCCCTGTGAAGGTTTATTATTATTTTTTATTTCTGGTTTTTTTTTTTTTTTTTTTAGTCGGTCTTGCCACTTCTGGTACGTGTTCCACGTGTTACGCATTTTACTTTATAAGAAGGATAGAGGGATCAGAGCGAGAGAGAGTGTGGAAAGAAAACACTATATAAAGGGATGATGGCTTGTGTCGAGTGGTTTGAGGGTTGGTGTACCAAACAAAAGTGCCAACCCCTCCCATTCCCCACCCACAATCAAATTTAACAAAGTGAGAAAATGATGAAGCAAATTATGAGAACCTTTTATCACCGTTTGCGAAGAGTGCACAAAGAGGAATGGGCACATAAAACGGAGAAATATTGATTGAAAACGCGTTGATCGTTGTCATCGTTGTTGTTTTTATTTTATACTCAACGCCTTTGGTGTCCTTAGCAAGATTGATTGTTGAATGTGGGTAAAGGTGAAAGGAGGTGATGCGTTGACAAGAGCTACATGTTGAGAAATAGCGCCGATGAAGTGACAAACACAACGTGTATCGCATTGAACACATCTAAGCAACGATACTTCAGTTGTGTGCAGTGAAGAAGTGCTCAAAACTTAGTTGTCCCGTGTATTAGGGAAATGGGCGTTAATTCGCTGTTCACCAAATACTGACTTTCAAGCTTCCACTTCTTAATAACCAAACACCCTCCAAACGACATCCTTGATCCCAAGCTCAACTGGAAATTAGACACAGAACACAGGGTAAACTTAGCATGTGTCGCTCCCTACGCCGGTAGCTGAATCTTTGGTAAAAGATGGGGACTCCGATCTAAGATTATCTTCTGGATGCACACCGCCATATATCGCTTATTTGGTGGGCTATCTTAACATTACAAAACTTAGCAGTTCCTACTTAGCGGAGAAGCCACAGATGCAATCAGCACAACACCGACTACAGCTCTCGAGATCATGGAAGGAACCTACAGTTTAATGCCGACTCCGAACGGCGAGTTGACAAGCTTTTAATGACAGATTGTACTTTTGCAGGTTTGTCATGCCTGCGAAGAGGTGGTGCCGCGTAAAAACTTATGGTGGTTTTTGAGAATCGAACCTGTGTCTCCCGCATAGCAGTCCAACGCACTGACCACTTAGCCACGGCGACCACCTGGGGCTAATACCTGTCGATATTTTCACCAATGAATTGGCCGCGAGCAATGCGCTTCGCCTAAAACAATCCAACCTTTGGAAAAAGGGTGTGATAGGTCACCAAGGCATCACCAAGTAGGCACACTGACTATTTATCACTAATCCCTGATTTCACTCTAAACCTCGAACTCAAAATTCTCTCCAGAGAAAGCTGGACAGAATGAACAGTCATTAACCCCAACCGTATATCCATCTTCACAGATGGGTTCCAGATGGGAGTTCTAACAATCGCCGAGGCCTCGCGACAACTATCGCAACTAACACTCCCAAGAAGTAACATCGACATCAAGCAGCCATCAAAGCCATCACATCCACGATGAGCAAAAAGCACTCAGCGCCAATTATAACACTCATTTGGGTACCGGTACATAAGGGCGTCCATAGGAATGAAAAGGCGCTCGCAAGAATGGGTTCTGAGATGGATTTGGCAGTAGCTGACACCCCAATCCTGCCCCCATTAGAACTTAAAACACGAACAAGAGATGAATTTCACTCACAACATTCCCGCACCTCAAGGACGTACTGGACAGAATAGGGAACATAGGGCAAGGAAAAGCAAAAGAAAGCACCTATCACTTCTTATAGGCCTTATGACAAGTCACACCCTTCTGGCGGCCCACCTAAAGAGATTGCGTTTCAATATAACAAACCTATGCAGAGTGTGTGGTGGCATAGACACCGAGGACACATTCCACCTCGTATGTGAATGCCCAAGCCTTAGCAGAAATAAAAAGACAGCTCTCGGAGAATACTTCTTTTTATCTGGGCGAAGTGTCGAACTAGCCACCGAGAACCATCCTACAATGCCTTCGGAACTCGGGTTGGTTCAGTGAGGCCAATTGATAATGGGCACACAATGGATCCTTCGAGATCCGAGTGAGGCTATACATAAGAGCAGCCCATCTATAACTGAACCTAGCGGAGTCCAATGAACAGCTGATATCAGAACCACAGGAGCGCTAAATCAGCGTCCGACAGAAGCTCTCAACGTGCTCTGTAACATCCTGTCCCTGGACCACCTTCACATCAAATACATCGTTCCGTGTAGTGCAATGAGACTCAGTTAATCTGGGTTTTATTCTGCGAAATCATATGGTCACAGCAGTGCTCTTGATCTGCTACCTAGGACTTTGGCTTTGACCATTACTTACTTACTACACGATACTTAAACTCAAATTCAATAATATTACACGAGTCCACGTTCCGAATAGGACGGAATGTAACGGTTTCACAACGATACCAAGTATCGATCTTTACCAACGGTTCGAAGATGAAATGCGACTTCCGAGCGGGTGTCTTCTTAGCTCAACTCGTACCGCCTTCCAGATTCTATGAGTGTATTCAAGGTGGAGGTACTAGCGGGCCTAAACTCCACAAGCAACATATGAATCTTAAGTGACAGCCAGGCTGCCATCAAAGGGCTCCATTCACACACTTCGTCTTCTAAATTAGTAGAACAGTGTATGAAAATTGTTAGCCAGGTAAGCGCTGAGTTTAATATCACTCTCCTCTGGGTTCCCGGTCATAGTAGCATAGAGTGGAATATGCTGGCGTAAGTCTGCTCCCCGATTGGACTCATCAAGGGCATTTCTTTCGATTGCCAGATCTAGGTGGAAGAGCATAGCAAACTGTGGCCCACTTACAATGAAAATTGGACGAACGATAGAATCCGCACCGACACAGCAAAAATTTAAGCAATTAGCAGAGGCCACTGGCCATTTGGCTTACAGGCAGCCAAGTTAGGAGTTCCCTTGGACACTCATTGCCCTAGCATATCCCCAAGGAAACCCAATTCTACTGCCTGGCAGTTCCGCTTGCCATCCATACGCTTCGCAAGGTTGTCAAGACTTAAACTTGGAATGAAGTCTTGATTAAATTTCAAATTCAATCGAAGAAGATGGTCACCGTAGCCTCCAGGGTTTCATCGAATTCTTGAACTGAGTGTGAAAATAAATAAATTTAAAGGTAAGCCAATGTACTTAACAATTCATTTCCACCTAATCCAACCCAACATTAGCCTAATTCACACGTATTTACCTACCGCCTCCTGGAAATACATCTTAAATTATCCCGGTAAAGATCCCCTAAAATGTCACTCAAATGTCAAAGTTCAAAAATCAAAGGAATTGGAATTACCTAACAAAATTCCAATGAAAATTCCGCTCGTTTCTCGTATCAATTACTCTCCCAATCATATCCCACAACAACGGAGTCTCTCCTGTTCCCAATTAAAATTAACTCCCTCCCCTGGCGTCACCTGAACCGACCGAAAGACAAATTAATCCATACCCTCCATTGGCTTCGATTTATCTTCGATAAATTGATAAACAAACAAATAATCGATGACTATGACTAAGCGTCCATTAAACGTCGCGCAGATATATTCATTACATGCAGCGGAAGTCATCGTTTGCTAGTCACAGACTTGAGACCGCCATTTGTGCACTCTTGCACTCAAAGTAGTGAGTCATGCCCTGTAATTTGCTGTAAATTTATTATTATTCCTTTCTTCAACAGAGAATCCTGCCGCAAGTCCCTGTTACACTCTAATTCCCTGTTAAGTGCTCGAAAGAACACACAAACCTTTAGCCATACAGGAATACAGTAATTTATGTAAATTAAACGGTAATCGGTTGTACTCCAGTCTAAGAGTGACTTATTACCACAAATGAATGTCATGGACACTCGCAATTATGTATTACAAGGGGTGAGATACTTTGTTGCTAGACATTAGAACAGAACAGACGACGGTTCTTGTTCTAAATATTCGCATGTGGTAGGGAAAAATGACATCCGTTCCAGGTGGTCAATGAACCTATCCCAAACAGCTGAATGCTAGGCAACCCCGCACGCAATATTTCATCACGCGATTATATTAGTCAGTAGACCATGATGGTGTAGGACTGGTTGTGTCTTTGTTTTTTTTTGATAGAAGCCACACTCGGAGTGGTCTTGTCGCTTTAGGGTAATAATAGTTTAAGTGGAATCAAAGTGGCTTAGCGTCACCACCGCCGACCGTTGACAAAGCGTGACGCTTAGGAAAAAGTCACCACAAAAAGTGTCAACATAATAAATGACATGAATCCGGTTGCCTGTTGCTTGCCTTTTTCCGGTTGGATGAGGAAATTGAGAGCTTGATGGGAGGCCTGGGGGTCTGCAATTAAGGCAAACGATAGATGAAGGAAGCAGAGGACATTTATCGAAGGTTCAGAAGAGGTTCTAGCAACGATTTTGGGGAAGGACCACCTTAAATGAAACGATTAGACCACCTATTCAATTAGCTAATGGTCGAAACTAATGGGGCTTGAACAAAAGGTCCTACGTAGCCGAAATACTGTGAGGCCATTTCCAAGACTCATCAGTAGAAATGCATCTGATTCGCCATAGTGAGGAGAAGTGATAGCGATCTGGAATAGATTTGAAGATACGAAAGTACCCTGGCTGGCATATCGAACGCGACCTCAAAAACCGCTTTCAAAGCTCGAACAGGCATGTGTACAACTTACTCCTGAGTGGGGGAAGTGTTTCCGGGCCAAAGGCAGACACAAAAATAGCTGCTAGGGACCTGGATGATACAACATCTCACCTAGTCGGTTTCCTAGAGGGTCTCGTCGATAACAGGCAGACAACAATATCCAGTAAGAATGCGGAACAACTGTCAGAACACCCTGAGAGTGATGACACACCAAACAGTGATGAAGAGAATGAGCTAAGCTGAACGTTCAACTTAACAAACTGAGTTCTGGAAGCGCTTCGAGATATTAATCTCCCATACTACGTCGCCAAGGCAAAGTAGTGATGGACAACGTCTGATAAACGACTTGTAAGTGAAAAGAGTACATAATTACCGAAGGGGTAACATAGGGTTATGTTATGAGCCAGGGTTTGGCGACAGAAGCAATTTCAGTACAAATAAGGAACACTTAAGAACCACCATCGACGGAGAAGTTAATTGGTCAACAAGAGCCGAACATTTAACGCGCCTCTATTGACTATTCAAAGAACGGGCATCCAACGTGGATCCAGAACCCCCCAGGAAGTCTGAAATTAAAAGTCTCATGTTCTGCCAAAGCCCTGCGAGCATGACCTTGTTTTCCTCACTTGCAAGTATATATGACTCCGCTATAGCCTGATTGTGACGGCCAACCTTAGTCAAGAGCAACTAGCATGTTTCGCGTCCTTGATCAAAGTAGGTCCATCTCTCTGTCTCTGTGGCACCAATTGAAACAGATTCTAGAACTTTTTCAAATCAATCCCATCTTATACTGCTTGTCCAGAGTGTGCTTACTAAAATGCTTCTCCATTTTTTTAGACTGTTCAGCTAGACCTTTCGTCTCCGTGCTTGTCACAGTACTTCTCACCAACACTTAAGATGCCTTTGTTGCATGCCATGGCTCACGTGACAAATCGAATAATGGTTGACACCTTTTGACGCAAAAGAAGATCACTGATGGAAACCAAGAACAACAAGAAAGCTGAGTCAAATTTTGCAACCAACCTACATAAGTCTCTGATTCAGTCTGGAACCGTAGAAAAGTGACGACACTCATCAGTGGCCAATCTTTAAACCTGAACTCAGAATTCTACCATCTAGAATGATGCACAACAATGTGTTGAATCCCTAAGATAAGGCGCCTACAACAATGATCAAATGTGTCTTCGGACTTCACAGATAATTTCACGCCCAATGAATGGGGTAAATGTACGTATCTTGGTCGCCACGTTAGACCTTACATTGCCTTAAATATTTAAAGCCACAATGACAAGCGTTTCGAGAACCCAAGAACACTTTTCAGAAACAGTTTATGAAGAGCGGGTCTTGTGGGTCGGAGGCGCAGCATGACAAAAAAGGTACTGCGGACATTCAAAGGATATTTACGACTTTTCCAGGTCCACCACGATTTTGAAGTTAACTTGGAGTCAAAAAAAAGAGGCCCGTGTATGTACATAGGTCTAGCTTGGGTTAGGTAAGATTGTAAGAATGGCTGCACGTTATGTACAGCTTCACTCGGACCTCAAAGGATTCATTGTGTTCCCCGGTGTGGGATAAGTGAAATAATGGAACAAGGACTATTATTACTACCCTTTGGCCTCCATGAACCAACTCGAGTTTCGCCGAAACTCTAGGATGGGTTTCAATGGCTTGTTTGACAATTCGCCCAGATCTCCGAGGGCTGACTCTCTACTTCTGTTAAGGCTTGGGAACAGATGGAATGGGTCTAAATCGCCACATCCTTTTCACAGGATTGTTGTACTCAAACGCATTCTCTTTATGTGGACCACAAGAAAGTTGTTAGCTGTCATAATGCCTTAAAAAGGTGACAGGTGACTTCTGTTGCTTTATTTAGTTCTGTCCAGTACGTCCTTCAGATGCAGGCATGTCTTGAGTGCACTCCATCTCTCATTCACAAGTTTTTTGGAGTTTCACGGTGATGCTGGACTTTTGAAGTGGTGGTAGGATTGAGTCATCGGTGATTATCGATGAGTGTATCGTTGTGGTTAGCACTAAGGGACTTGAGCTCGTCGTGACAGCTTTTACAAATGAAGGGCGGGTGGATGTATGTATCGATGTACATATCTTCTTGGGATTTTCTTGCTGCGATTATTCTCCCGATTGCTAGAACTTTCACCTGGTGCTGGAAGTCTTATGGACTTGGTTATGGGCTTTGGTTCTGGTGCATAGATCCCAGAGCCTATACCCACATCCATTGTTCACCCATCCGTAAAAATGGGTATATGGGTGGGGTTTATTACCTCTCCCTCTGTCCAACTCCAGCTCTATCTGGAGGGAAATATCAATCGACTAAGCTTAAGAACTTGTTTTTACCTGAAGTTCATTTGACCACTAAGCTTAACAAAGTAAAAGGAAATCAAAACAGAACTCCATACGTATGAGTGCGAAAGTTAAGGTAAAACCGAAGGATGCTTGTTAGTCTTAGGGAGATGGTCGCTTTGGATCAATGGTTAGAGTGTTGGACTTCTAAACAAGCTGACTTATGTAGGTTCGAGTGACAGAAAAAACAATAACTTTCCATTAGTACTATCGTGGTCAGAGAGACAGAGACGGACCCAACAAAGTGGTGTCTTTCGATATTCCTCGGGACACAGTCATTGGAAGATGGATCGACAGTAACATTCTTCGTTTTATAGGGTTTTAGTTCCTAAAACAACCGACAAAAGACTGATGACAGATGGGGCAAAAAAAATGATGACAAGATGACAGATGTCAGATGACAGATACGAGATCACAGACAACATATGACCGACAATAAATAACAAATGACAGATATCAGACTTTGTCGGTGTATTCTCTTCCGCAAGTCATTGCAATGCGAAGTATATTAGATAGACTTGGTTGTAATGGAAAACTCTTATTTAAACCAAAGAATGCTGAAAATTTAAAATCAAATCACTAAAGCATAACACCCTGGTAGGTAGTTCTCCCCTTAAACAACGCATTCTACATTCCACCCATTCCTCCGGCAAATGTAAAACAAAACTCAAAACGAAACCCGTGCCATTCAGTTTATTAACTTATCATCCGGTTCCGACAACAAACAGCAATTCGATTAGTCTCCCCTACCCTGCTGATGGTAGGTAAAGAATTTTCCCTCATCTCGAAGGACAAATCTCTATTGAATCACTCGATGACCCTTTTCTTTCATTCCCCCTTCATCATTATTCCAATTCGAAATCCACTCAGTGTGGGATAAATTCCAAAGCGATAAGACAATACACAAGATGCAAATCTTTTTGCCTTTCGGGATCTTTTGTCTCGGATTTCTTATTTTATAAACAAGAGACCAAATGCTTCGTACTTCAATAAATCAAAAACATCAAAGGCACACACACACACATAGCATACATATATCTATGAGCTATGACGACAAAGATGACTCCAATGACTGCGATGACCTAAATCCACAAAATGAGTGGTTCTCCCCAATGGAGAGACTACAAAACAAAAAAAATTCGAAAAGATACGTCCAAAATAAAAAAAAAAAAGATACATTTTCCGACTTCAGTTTGAAGCTATCTCTGCCCCCCTTAGTTCTTTCTTTCGATTGATTCTGATTACGAAAGCTTAATTCTATTTTGCCTTATGTTCGTGTAAACGAAGACGAAGATGAAGACGGCTGTTCGTCTAAAGATACAAAAAAAGAATCCACAAACTGTGATGCAACAACCGAATCATCAAAGTTCACTTGTATCCGGACAAGAGAGAACCAGAGAACTCACAAAAAGTGACGCGTACTACGCACATAAAGCAAAAACTTTAGACGGGTCCGTCAATCAGTCAAACTTTGTATTTTCAGATATAGATGGAGGGGGCGGTGTGGTGGTAGGGAGTTAGAGGGTAATGTTGATAGGAAGCAGCATAGATACAGACACTTGGTTGCGTACCGCTGCTGACGTTGTTTGATTCGATTCGAATGAAAATTGATTTTCGATTTTTTTTCCCCTGTTTCGTTGTGTGCTTTTATTTTGATTGGAGTCTTGTCGATTTTTTTTTTTGGATATCTATTCGTCGTTTGTTCTTTTTTTTTTCTGTTTTGATGGATGTGGGATTTAATTAATCGTTGACAAGCTAAACTACATGTACACTAGCCCGGTATCGACCGACCCTCTCTATTTTTTTTGTTTCGTATCGCTATCGATGTTTGCACAGCGAATGAGGTTAATTCGAAACAGATGTGCAGACGAAGCTGCACGAAACGATAAAAATTCTTAGTTTTGATGGAAAAATAATTACCAACGGTATTATGAGCACTCAATGGTACGTATAATCCTTTAGAATTACCTCGCAAAATCCAATGATTGTATATGAAGAGATGGTTATCAATGGATACAATGGAAAAGTGAATTTGAATCGATTTGCATGGCATGGAGGGTATTGTAAATATTAAAACGTGCATTAAGGACGCGTAAGTATGTCGAATATTTTGCATGGAATTTTGAAGGGCATACGAGTAGGTGTGTGAAGGGAAAACAAGAGAAAATAAAGGAGTTGTTGTTGTTGCAGCTGGGGAATTTGTAGTCAATAAATCTAATTACCAAGGCAGCCGTTCCTCCTAGTTTTGATTTTTATAGGTTGAAACCTCAACTTAGTCAGGAGTACCAGTTCCATGGGAATCCGAAAAGATCTACAGACCAATTCGAGCTTTTGATGAAGCGAGGGAGGTTCCTGACATCTGTGTTTATAAGATCGCTTAGGTCATTAAAGTGGAATTCCTCTAAGCGGAGCCTTCTTTTGCGGGTAAGAGCTAGATAGCTACAAAGAAGGTGGAGAATAGTTTGTTCCTTCTCTTCGTCCATGCAGCTTCTACAAAAAATATTTAAGAAAAAGCTTGCCTTGCATAAGTATATCAGAGAAAACACCTCAACTTGCACCGTCATTGATTCGTCGCTGTTAAAGTGAATCGAAATATCTTCCAGAAATGCCCCCATCTCCCAAAACGATCAGGAGCGTATGGTGACAGGGAGGTTTTTATCAAAATGTAACTTGAGTGTGGTGTAATCTGTGTTTCCTGGGGAGATACCAAATTTGTTAAGAAAAGAGGCGCGGACTACTTTGAAATTGGTTTGACGCGAACGGCTGAACTAGCTGCCATTTGTCTGAAACAGAATGTCCAGTGAATTGGAAGGTGTCGTCCGAAGTTCCTTTGGAAAAATACTCAAATTTTTTACAGGCTTAGGAAGGAACACACTTAGTTCAAAATGTAAATCCATTGAGATACCACGCAGAGTACCGGATTACTAGCACCAAGCATCTGACATGATGGCTTTCGTTTATTTTTTCAGGAAAATACTATCGGTAGCCGCATCGGCACAGACCTCTTCCTATTCCGCACTGTGTACAGAACCATAAAGCCGCACAGACAAAGATTCTTATTTTTTTAAATATAGAGCTCGGAGAGATCACTGAGGTCTTCATTGAAGACTCCCTGAGGAGTTTCTTTCTCAGCCTTGATGTGGCAGGGTGTGGGCATAGAAGGTGGATTATTGGTTTTTCCCCGTCCTCTTCCTCGTTTCTTCGGCTCCTGCAGACATTATTGAAGGCACACCCATTCTAGTGGCGTGCATATCTATCAAGCATGGTATCAGTCGATATCCTGTTAAGTAGGGCAAAGCCTACCGACTGACGTCGACTACATGAAGTTTCAGTTCAATTTGTCAAGACCAAGTCCTTCATCCGCCTTTCGGATTTGGCAAAGTTAGGCCTCTTTCAGTCGTGGGAAATAAAAACAATACACAACTAGAATGATCCAGAAAAGTAAGGCCTTGACCTTCTCAGACTGCAACATAGTGAAGAACAATGTAAAAAGGGCTTTTGAGGACGAGACTTGCCATATGCAATGGATGAAGAAAAAGATGATCGGCTTAAAGGAATGAAGAATCACATTACGGCAGTGGGTATCCTCATACTCGTAGAACAGGACGTAAGCTATATGTATTCGCTTTACTTCAACGTTGGTTCTCAGTGATATTCTGAAGTACAAACGACCGTTTCGACATCCTGGCCCTCCAAGTTGGGAGTTGCCCCGTTGAGGCCATGTAAAAAATGTCATATTACGTACCGACAAGTCTCGGATAAGAATGGCACTACTGTTGACGACCCTAGCTTAGACTGCAGCGCCACCTAAGTAACTAAGTAAGTTTCGACATCTTCGTTGAAACTAGGCAAAGTAGCTGAAGCCCACAAAAATTGTATCCACTGCCAATGACGACATACAAAATGTGTGTATCTACTTTTTACTTAGGGAAACGCAAACAATGGTTGAACCACTGAGTCGGCCACATGAGAATTTTGCAGACAGACAACCTTGTCCATTGATATTCAGTACATTGCCTTCACTCCGCCAGTTGAATGAGAAACTGGCAATTTTTCCGGGGAATCTACAATGACGAGATTCTCCAACGCACCTGAGCCTCACGTCAGTCTCTGACTTCCCGACTACAGCAGTATATTTCAAGCGGGAAATTCAGCAATTTGAAAGGCAGCGCAGAAACATATGCAGTGGAGCAGCCCTATAAACGCCAATAATAAGTTTCAAGGCTTCCAGCTTGTCCAAAACAGCCACTTAACCTCACCTACTTCGATAATATCAAAGCGCTTCAAACATCAATCATAGGGGGAAGGACGATCATCGGTGTAGACCGAGAGCTTCACTGACCAAAAGAGAACGCAAATCGTTGAGGTAATGTTGAGTAATGTCCGTTCCAGGCAAGTATCGTATGGAGTCGGCTGCCGATGTTTTTTTTCTTTTCCTGACTCTAAGGAGCTCATTAAAATACAAAGCGAAAAGTATAGGCCCTACGATGAATCCATGTGGTACTTCAGTTAAAAACTTGAGAAAAACCTGTTGTAACACCGCAGGTTGGGTATCCTACCAGGAACGACTGGAGCAGAGGAAACGGATCAGTAGAGACGTCTGAATCGAGCTAGCTGGAGACACTTGTTGGTTGAGGCCCAGGTCCACCCTGGACTGAAGTGCCACCTTAAGGAAATAAGGACGTCTGCATGAGGCGAAATTCTGGAAATTTAATGCCAACTGTCACTAGAGGAGGGTAAGGCAAGACAGACATAAACTATCTAGCTTTGTGGTCCAGCAGGTTCACAAGGCAAAACATCGTCACTTGTGAAGCTTAAAAAAAAAAAGGCCGTAAGTGTCTCTGCTGGTCATTAGAAGATCTAAGACATTATTACTAGATCCACAGCCAGTAGCTGGCAAGAGTTGGAGATATCATTACAAGGTCCACAGCCGACAGAAGTTCGTCATGCCATAAGCGTCAGCACTAACCCCTTTTGAAAGGTCATTGATTCCGCAGCAGGGAGCCATCTACAATAATTTGTCCTTCTGTCAGCCATGGACAGTTCTTGTTCACTCTTATACACCACCAGATGCCTAAACGAATAGATGGGTCCAATTTTAATATTAAATGCCTGCTGTCCCTATGAATGTCCGCCCCCATCATCCCAATCAAATACCCACGCGTTCGCACAACCTCCAGGAAAGGTTTCTAATTAATAATCTGCAAACGTAGTACTTTTCCAAAAAAAAAATTTTTTTAATTTCAAAACAGCTAACGTTGTTCATTTCTAAATTCTAGACCATCTCCCTCTGGTTCCCTGTCCCGGTTCCAAATTTGAATCGCAAATCTCAGACTCGACAATTCCATTAGAAATTCCATTAATCTACTTGTTACGCCATTAAAATGTCCATGCCGAAGCGTTTAAGAATTTATATCCCTTAAATGAATGCGCGCTAAGTAGGGGATGAGCGTGCTTAAGTTTTGGGGGTCATAAAGTGGGCAGTCATTTGCCCGGCACTGGCCATCCTATCCCAAGATGAATATTCCCATCGAACCAATAAATTCCATCGTTCCCCCTCAATCGAACACATTTTCGCAATTATAATTACAAGAGGTACTAATTTATTTATGGAGTTTCCTTGTCCCTCCGTCATGGTTGTCAGTGGCTTGGATTTTAAGCCCAAAATTCACTCCTATTGACAGCTTTTATCGTAGAATCAGTGTCAATCAGAGAGTGAGGGTGGACAGGACCACCAAGATATGATTAACCTTCGTCGCAATTAATAAAGAATTGTAACTTATAAGGGATGTACATCCCTATCTCATACATACTCTGTACACTCACAACTACTAGTCCATTAATTTTAATTTAACTTGGCGAGTGGTGGCGAAGGGGGGGAAATAAATAAATTAGAGTGCTGCATCTCACACTAATCGGTTTTAATTAGTGTCTCGACAATAGATGTTTCTTGTGGTCTCTGGTCATACCGAAAGCTAGAGTTGGTGGGGCCACACACACAGCAAAAGAAGAAACATCTCAACGCCTTTGTGATAATTATTATTAGGATTCCCCATTTGGAACTAGATAGACAGACCTCCAATCCGAGAGGCTTAATGCTTTGTAGCCACATTTTAATTAACAAGCAATTTGCATTCCAATGATGGATGGAATTTTGATGATGAAATTTATTACTCCGTGTGTTTAATGGGCGGCGTAGGTAGGTATACACGGGCCGGCCCATCTGTGTATGGATTTATGTGATTACTTGCGGTGTGCTTTGATTTTTTTTTTCTGTTTTGGCGAGCGGCCTTAGGCGTAGGGCGACGACGACGATGGAGGTTTGTTAGTTCTGAGTTTTTGCTAGAAGTTTGCGAAACTTTTTTTTTTTTGTTTGTTTTATTAATTTGTATGTACATATTGACATTGTTTTACCTGGGAAGCCTTGAGGACTTGTCTGGAGATATGGTGGTTGTTTACAGTAGTCAATTGATTTTTTTGTTTAAGAATGAGATTTATCCAAGACAAGGCCACGATATTTAAGTTAACGTTGCAAAGCGTGTATCCTTGTGGCATCTTTTCTGAGCATCAAGGGTGGATAGAGATAACAGTAGAAGAAGGTCACTAAGAAAGAGTCAACTTTCGACAGCACAGACAGCAACTGTAGCTGAATTTCCCTCCCATGATGAAAATATACTTAAATGGGGATACACTGGGACCAGAAGCCAGAAGCAGAGGTTGTTTTAGTGGAATTAAGTCTCACACTTAGGCATCCGACTAGTTTCCTCTTTAAGGAAAAACCTTCAACTCAATCCTTGTCACTTTTATCATGCGATTTCAGGCTGAAACGTGTCCGTCCTTTTCCTACTAACGATACTTATAGTTTAACAGAAAGACAAACATAGAACAACGGATAAAAAAACGCTTTGCCTGCAACAGAAGTTTGGGGCTGCATCCGAAAATGACTCTTTGGTTTTGCATACCCATAATAAGACCGATCGACCTTGCCTGTGAAATACAGAGAACAACTGACATGGGCAGCTTAGGCGCACTGATGTTGTGTCCTATGTACGGTCTAACACCTCTTCTGTACCTTTAACTCTAACATGTCAAAACAATGACACCGTCTACGTTGCAATTTGACTTAGAAAATCTGGGTGCGGGACTAGTAAGTCGTAGAGATGGTTTCACTTCCTACAGACTATCTCACCACCAGGTTGTGGTACTTACTCCATCCAAAGTGGAATGAAGGAATGAAGGAATCATGAAAAACCAGGACACAGATGCCTCGAAAAGGGACCGCGAACAAAGTTCGGAAATCTCTGCAAGTGGAACTTTTATTAATCCGCCTGGGTTGGCGTGTACTCTGCAGCTACCCAACAGCCAAACGCAACATTGCTACATCCACTGACAGTAAGGCTACGCGCACAGTGAAGCGATAAAACGGTGCGATGCGGCGTGAAGCACAGTGAAGGGATGCAGCGAGTCGATGCGAGACGCAGTGCGCATCACAGGGCGCATGTGAATACATGTAAGCAGTTCTATCGCAAGCAAATGCTTCTCACATCGCATCACTGTGCGCGAACACTAAGACCTTCGACAACCACACCCTCTGAACTGAAGGAATAATGGCGGGATGAGCTTACATCCCTGAACAGTTGCTTCTCGATTATCTGAGATCAAGTTTGAGGTGGATAGAGACATAGATGGGAACGATGAAGCCCATGAACGAGCCAGGCGAAGACCGACCTTTTTCAGTTCACTTACAGAAATGGTCTAGTGGTGGTGTATATTCACTTGGATCTTGTGTCTGTCAAAAGCTAAGCAAAAGTGGAGCAGGCTAGACAGTTGAGTTAAGATATGGCCCACGTATAGCCAAAAATGAACAATCGACCTCTTCCGTAAAATCTGGACAGTCATTGCAAGAATTTTCGTATACTTCTATGGGCCATTAAGCAGTAGGACCATGCAACCCTAACCTAATAATTTCATTTATAGATGTCCTGGCCTGGCTAGAACAAAGATAGGCAAAAACTCTTGTCAGCAACCCTAATGAATTCATAGGGGGGAAAAAATTGCTGGCTTACTTAACATCCACAGCCATCCCTACCCCATCCGACTACATACCGGAGAGAATTGCAGGAATTTTGAGTTTGGACAAGAAACGAGCAAAGACAAAGAAACTAAAGAAAGGCCCAAGTCACGAAAGACCAGTAACGAAGGTTAAAACCCCCTAAGGAAGATACATAACAAGGACAGGAAACATAGAACATCTAGCAGGAGCGTGACTGTGATGGAGAGTCTTTCCACCTCATCTTCAGGAGATAGGTGCGGAAGGATTGACTCGGGATACATTAAACTGTCTAAAGTTCGTGTCTGGATCTGCTCCAGATCCCAAGTTTCCTAGAACAAACAACTAAACTGAACGATATGGTCTAATCCAAAATAAGTCTCATTACCACTTAAAGGATGCAAGATGAATATTTATAATTTGCTATAGCTCCACCACCACACCATCTCCTAACTTCAGCCTAAGCATCAAAAGGGTCATCCACTCAAGATATAAAGGCCGTCCAGCCGAATCAAATTTAAATTTTCACTGATGGGTGAAAAATCGAATGAATGGGCTCCAAGATCTATTCTTTTGAACCATGTTAGTGTGTTCGAAACGAAAGTCCTAGAAATCGTAGAGGCGGCCCGAGAATTCTTCAACACTTTATCTTCTACGAAAGTCATTGACATTTACATGAATAGTCAAGCTGCTTTTACAGCAGCTATTTCATCCACAGTAGTCAAGTCGAAGCCTGTGAAAACTTTCCAACTTTCAGAACACTTACCGCGAATCATAAGGAAACATTCTTGTGGATCCCGGGTTGGAATGGTACCCAGGGGACACAAATGGCGAATGAACTACCCAGAAAGGGATCAGAATATGACGTTTCAATGGTCGATTTCTCAGTATTGCCCACATAGAACTACTCGTAGACTTGCAAAGTAAAATGACGCAAGCTAAGGAGAGATGGAACCCAGGGAACTCGGGACAAATAACAACAAAATAGGCGGCTCACCTTAGAAGAGTATACAGCAAATGTCCCAACCTATGCAGAAACATAAAGAAGGCCCCTGGCAAGTCCTTCTTAATAACCTGGGCGATCTATCTAAGAAGCCACCAAAAACTGTTCCAAAATTTAGACCAAACAACCACCTAACAACTAACAAAGAGCCTTCATCTGTGGCTTTTTCTTTCAGGCTGGACATTCTACGCTGGGAGAACACAATGGACCCCTGAAGACTCGAATGAAGGCTGCATGATATAGAATGAAATCATCCGTTTAACCATGCTACTTCTTCAGAGAACTACCATCTTCCGAAGCCATCCTAGAGCCAGCACCAGTATAACTTAGCTTTTGTGTTTAAGTCAGACTCTAGGATCCTAGTATTTCGAGCCTCATTTCCTCTAAGGACTATCTAATAGTCTTTTGGCTTGAAAAATAAACTTTCTAAGTAATAAATGAGGAATACGTGACCACCAGGACATCATTTTACAGTCTCTGTCAAATAAAGAACACAATCTGTTAGCTTTCCTACACACGAACAGTCTATTCAACATCGTAAGACCTCATTATCAGCTTATTGCATAAGCAACATGTCTGCTACAATGTACTCTAAGTCCATCCCTATTTCAGTTCATCGCATGCCTTAGCAATGCAAATGTTTGCCAATACCCAAGCCCCTGTCAGACAAGAATTTTTGCAGTCAATGTGGGTGTGGATGCAACGAGGACAATGCTACGAGAAATGTAAAAAGGATAAAGCAAACAACATTATTATCAGCTAAGGCAGCCCCACAAGCAAACAACTTGACTTTGGCAAGAGTACAAATCTTCCAATCGGGAGCAGTCTACCGCATTTCGAATTTTCCGCTGCATAAAACGTAATGCATGGGATACAAGGATACACTTTAAGGACAACGAATATATAATGTGGTTGCATTTTTATCGTCTGACAGGGAATACTTATGTGAGTGGAACTCCATTGTTGGTTAACAATAAATAAACGAAATTTGTCTGAAGGAATGCAAACGGTCAAAGGCAGTGTGTCTGTGTTTGTGTGTATGTGAAGGGAAAGAGTAATTGGATCATACATCCCTTGAAATTTAAGAAGAGTTATGCTACTTTAAATCTACGAACACAGTCTGGCTTAACTCACTAGAGCAAGTCTGCCCTGAGCAAACGCAGACGAGAGTAGGTAGTAGAAGAGTTGACAGGACAAAAAAGTGCTCCTCCAGCACACTTAGATCAAACGTAAAGCGATCCAAACCAACCAAAGTAAAGCGATGTAGACCTTATAAGCATGCTCAAGACACTTTGGAAAGATATGAAACTCAAGGATCATTCAAACAGTCGCATGTGCATGCTGTTCCTTAGCTTTGGCACTGCGGTTTATACTACGAAACCTTGGGTGTTCCTGTTGAAGATTTATAAAGCCAAACCGGTGGACTACAATCGCCCGGATAGAAATAGAAATCTCCAAAGTCCGGCAGCTCAATATCAAGTGTCCTCCAGGTCATCGAAAAGTTTTATCGCCATAGCTCAGTGGTTAGGACATTGAACTTCTAAGCAAAGCTAGCTCAAATTCGAGTACCAGAAAAATAAAAGTTTTTAACGTCATCAGGGTGGAAAGACGAAAAAGGACTTTGTTTCGATATCTCTCTGGAAACGAACGTAACACAACAGCTCGTCGTAGAATTGATCTACTCCCGTTTTTCTATTCTTCTTCGTCCCTGCAGATTCTACAAAAGTCGTTGTGAGGTACTCCGAGCTGTTTCGCGTGAAAACCGATGACACCGTGCCGAGTTAGGAAGCCAGAAATGACCCGTGCATCTCTGCCAAAGAAGGTATGTTTCCAGATTAGTCGACCCTGTACTAGCTCTATTAAGGATTTTATCATCAGTGATAGAATATGTACGAACGAAAAGATGAAGGAAGGATCTACTTCCCGACCCTTTCTTCGTATTGCCTGTTGATGTCCCACTTAGCTTGCTTGCTATACTTTCTGTTGGCAACCAAACAGTCTTGATAGCTACATACGTGATAGTTATGATCCTGTTTGACAAACACTTCAATCACTCTTACTCCTTTATAAACGGTCTAGCCCTAGAAGTTTGCAGACATTTCAAACCCCAGTATCAACGTCCGTAAGGTCAACTCTTCATTGTTGATGTCAATCGGATTTGTCCAGTCACTTCTGTCAGGAATTCTTGAATCAGGTGTTAGTCCCGCCAACAAATGACAGGATGGATGAGTTGCCTTGAAGTGCCCTTAATCATAAGCCCGTTTCCTTGAATTTGAGGCCGACCTTTGCAATTCTGTTCCTAGAGTGGAGGTCCAAAGAGAAAAGATTCAACATGGTCTCCAGTGGTGCAGTGGATGTCGATCTTCGAGATCCAGTAATCCCAATGTGGTCTGCCCCTTGGATTTTGATCAGAGAAGAAAGGTGATACTTCTTTTCAAGGGCCATCCATCATTTTGCCACGACTGGCTTCCCTAAGGGTTTTCTTGATACTGTATGTCTTGAGCAAGCCCCTCAATCTACTCATAGAAGCCGAAATTGACTTTTCTTTGGGTGCTTACTTTTTTGAAGGCCTCCTCTTACTTAGTTACTTAAGGTGGCACTACAGTCCGGGGTGGACCTGGGCCTCAACCAACAAGCGTTTTCAGACAGTTCAATCTTTAGGTTGTTGCCTTCAGTTTCATACGATAAGTTGGTTGAGGTCCCCTTTTACTTGCGTGCGCCACCTAAGTCGTGGTCTTTTTCCACTGCGCACTCTCAAAGCAGCCAAGAGCAATCTCATCCATTTTCGATAAAATCCATACCCCTGCGTCATATTTTTGTTGTCCAAAAGAGGACTTTGCTAGTCAATTGCCTTCTTAGCCCGAAGAAGCGGCAATTGGCAAGAGTTCTTCATTTGATCTCAGCGCTGGTGTCGTTGTCTGAATTTTTAGCAGAGTCTAGGTAGACAAAGTCCTTAACTACCTCAAAGATATATCTGTCGAGGGAGACGGTTTGTCCGAGACGTCGGTGTTAAGTGTCCTTTCTTGTTGATAGTATATACTTGGTCTTGCCCTGAAGGCCTCCTCTACTCATGTTTACTTACCAATCGTACATATATTGTGTAAGGATGTACAAAAAGGACGATCGATTATACGATTTGCGGTCTTCTTCATGTGAATAGCAGCAAAGGTAAGTTGAGCTGAAGAGGTCATTGACCAGAGGTTCCATCACTTACCAAGCATTGTCTACAAGGGTCTGTCGAAAGATTAAGTCTATAGAAACGTTTCTTTAGAAGGAAGTCGCTACTTATAAGAGCCATGATGATTCGAAGGGTGTTCTCCTCCCCATTCATTAGGAGTTTAGGTTATGGATCTTTCAGGACTGCATCATCTTGAAAGTAATTCCCAAACACATACATTTTGATCGCCATTGCAAAGTAGATACCTCAGAAGGCATTCCATGGAAGACTAGGCGTTTCAACATAGAACGCATCCAATGATGTATCAGAAATGAAAAATGAAGTTGAACCTGGAATTGATGGGTATAGTCTAAAATCACCAGGCTTAGACAAAAGAGCTTTGGACCAAAGAGTACAATCGACGAAACCTTCCTACATACCCAGGTAAAGTAAGACGTTCGTAATTCCTATCGTTTTGGATGCAATATTTTCTAAGGTCACTGGAGAGATGAGACTTTCATTCTTCCTTTGTTGGCACCGAACCTTACTGCGACTTTGAGTTAAGTAAAGCTAAACTTATAGACGAAGAATGCCGTTCCTCATGGCAACGAGGACTGCAATGACATAGGCTTAGCTAAGTAGGTATGTTGTTTGGTGTGTTCAATCCCTAGTGCCCATAATTCTTAAACCTGAGGGGAACTTAAAAAAGAGAATAAAAGGATCGTTAAACTAAAACGACTGAGATAACGATAAGAAGCCTGGGGAGCCCGCTTAAGTTTTCAATTAGTAAGATACCCTAGCTCACTAAAGAAACAGGAGTTGGTAACCTCTTGTTGGCTAGATGGAGAATGGATTCAACTTCCACCTCGTCTCTACTGAGTCTGCAGTAGTCATTGCGTTGGAAGCTCGACTGAAGTCAAACGAAGCCAGCTCGTTACAGGATCGACAGGAGTTATCTTACAGTCCTGATACAGTCATCTTCAATTTTCCTGAATCTCACTCATCACTTAGCCATTGAAGCCTGCACAAAAGATCAGCACAAAGAAAGTCTAAACATCTTCTTATGAGCTTCCTTCAGATTGTTTGCCAACATTTCTTAAGACTCCCATCTGTTTCACGACGTATTTACGAACGTCTGCATTAAAAATTCCTACACTGCCTTCTTTCCATTAGATTATCGAGAGATTCGGCAAAATAATCCGAAAGGAAGTTGTCTACACAGCAACATCCATGTGGGCGCTTGTTTAAGATTCAACACACACCTACTACCGCACGTGTATTTACAAAAGAGACACGTTTCTCTGTTCAACATCATTTGGCCATCGGTCTTATTTCTTCAACAGACCCCCAAAAAAAAAACACCCTCTCTTGTGCCACCTGGCAATCTCATCCATCATCGAAGATAATTCATCGATCCGTTACCTTAAGCGCATTACCAACACAATTGAGTGGTACACCGTTACACAAACTCATTCACTTACAATAAGCACTAGTACGCAATAAAATCTGAATGCACGAAGGACAGGACATATACAATATCCTTCGGCATCACAACAAAACAAACAAAAAATCATTCATCGATAGAATGCACAAAACTTTTGCCAAAATCGGCAACGGTAGAACGCACACAATGACTAAAAGGAAATTCCTTCATCGTTGTACTTTTGTCAGGACCTAATTTATATTCCATTCAAGTTCTTGTCTCTGTAACTCGATTTTAGAGAGGAAGCGTGATACAAAGGGAGACAGAGCGATAAAAAAAAAGAGAAAGACATCCTCCTTATATAACTGCCAAAATCGTTTCAACGTGTAATCCTTTCTCTTCTTGTCCCGTCTCCCCTGTGCTTGAGGAGAAAATACATTAAGTCGTATCCTTTCGTTAGTTTGTTCCGTTTTTCGCTCCGAAAAAGCATCACCATCGAAGAAATCTTTCGAATTTCTCTACTTACACTGAAAGGATACAATAATTTCGCTTATAGATGTGGGTGGGCTGCAATAAAAGATTAGGGTCCCTGTCGTCTTCCCCATGGAACCTAAACTGTGATCCAACACCATACCACCTAGGGCAGAAATGTGCGGGACAACTTTTGACTTAATAGGGTTATTGGTTCGGTTTCTGGTTCGCTCTTTCGTTTATTGTATCTCGCTAGCTTAGTCCTGTTGACGTTTATATCCTTGAAATCGTCTCAATGGAATTTCCAGAAGTATTGCGCTGTTGGAAATTTGAAAATAGTTAAGATACGACTAAACGATGCGAACGGTATCAGATGTCCCTTTTGTTAGAAAGTTAAGAGGGTGATTTTGACGGGACACGATAGATCGAATCGAGGGTGGGGAGGATTGTGCAAATTGGTAGGTTGCATTACTAGACGAATTTTTGAGGTCATGGGGGTCAATTGTAAGCGTGATATAAGGGAGTAAGGTGAACGTGGTAATCAGGTAAGCATTAGCGTAACTACTGATGCCAATCTCTACGGGAACAAAGTTTGTCTGGAGTTCATCAGAAGTCGACATCTTTTGACGTTAGTCAATATGCATACAAGTCGATCTACAATAGGCACTGTGAACTATTTGGTCCTACAATGCAAGCCAGCTTATTGTTCTTAAAAGATCGCTCTATGTGCCAAAGCCAACCTTGAATGACGAAGAATCACATCCAACTCTAGTGGAGTTTCTATCACAGTATGTGTGGCAAAAAGCTACCGACAAGGTGGTACTCACTCATTTGTGGTGGTCCCTCGCTATAGACGATGTAGCAACGTAGGCTTGTGATGAATGCAACTGGTTTCCAACCGTCCTAGACCGACAGTCCGCGAAGCTATTATTAGACTCACTCAGTTCAGGTGGAACATTGAGCCTTGAAAGCACTTGGATTAGCTGGCATTCCTCTACGTTTTTTTCGACCTACAGATGCTCAGCACGGTTTCCGACTTCGTGTAACCTACTTCCTATCAATCGTTTCTTAACCGGAGATGAGATTTCTGCGTGAAGAGTCTGTGTCTGAGAAAATTAAGCCTTTCATTTTCCTCTATTCCGGGCACGCAGTTTTCAGTTCTTCAGACCAGCCGCTCCTGCATACATCGTAACTCGGTCCTTAAAACTAAGGTTGCATCTTCCTCGTCTTTCTGAACCAGAACGCTGTGATTCGAAGACTCTCTTGACTGAAAAATAATTGTCCATTTGTTCGATGTAACCGAGAAAGTGTAATCTAGACGACCTATCTGTTCCAGCTTGGGATTCAAAAAATCACATGGTAGTGCATCACCTTCACAGTTCACATTGCCCCGCGTGTTTTCCAGCACAAAACGGCATAGCTTGATCAGTTTAATCGGAATCCCGACTTCGGTCATCACTCTGTAGAGCTCAAGAAGATGAATGCTATCATATGCGGCTTTGGAGTCGATAAAAAGTTGGTGAGGATTGACTTGCAATTCGTAAGTCTTTTCCAAGATTTGCTTTAGTGAAGATTTGGTGTATCGTCGATGTGCCGGGCCAGAAGTCACACTAGTACATGCCAAGGTTGGATAGGATCTTATACGCGACATTAAGCAGGAATGTGCTTCGACACTCCTAACTCGAAGGGCCAAAATCATGCTCCACCAAACCCTGATCTTGCCAGTCCTGCTTTATGGAGCTGAATGCTGGACGATAAGTGCGACAGCGAAGCAGATCTTGGGATCCTTCGAAAGAAAAATTCTACGCCGAATATTTGGTCCTGTCTGCGAAGAGGGCAAATGGAGGAGAAACCTTGGTTAAGTAAACTGGAAGCAGTGTGCCCGGTACCGCGAAGTATGGAAAGCGGCATTAGTATGTATGCTTCGACATAGGACCCCCTTTCTTGTAAAATTGACATATGAAGCTAATATTCCAATCATGAATCACTACCCATGGTTCAAGTGGCAGGCTATGCATGACAGCTATACTTAGACCAGAGAAGGTCTACATGGATCTGTAATTCCTCCAGAAAAATTACCCGCAGAACCAGCCAGAGCTTACTATAGAACGCTGGAGGCTGCTTATGCTGGTACCAGCCAGTTCGTTTAGACTATGAAAAAAGCTGGCTGGAACCTAGGAAGACTCTTCTACGAACTAAGAGGGCTTGACACGTACAGAGAAGGTAAAAAATCATCTCTTCCTCCTCCTCATCCATACAGCCTTGCCAATTGGCGTAACTGCCAATGGTGCAGTGTCCCGTTATGACACCCAGTAGGTCAGCTTAGGCTAGATTATTTTGGTGATAAGGCAGTTGGAGCCTTTCGTCCACCTGCGTTTCTTTTGAGTAACAACCTGCAAGTGGCAAGAATTGAAGGAGACGTACCCTGTCTGGTGAGTTCGTCAGCCTGGAATTTCCCTATGCCCCGGCACTCAAATAAGGTGAATTTTGTTGGGCAGTTTAGAGCTGTATAGGCACCACCAGTACTTGGTTGGTTATTTGGTGCATGCATCCTTCCAAAACATCACCTCCATGTTTGAAAAGCTCTGTTAGCTGCTTTTTGATAGCTGCGCCAACCTCTTTCATACTGAGAGAGGGAATTACTTCTTCTTTACAACCCTATAACTCTAAAAAGGAAATTTGCAAGGAGATTGTCTAAATAGATTGCATTGCTTAATACAGCCACCTGAACCTAACCCAAGTCCTTATGTTTGTGTGTATATGCAACCGTTCGCCAGAATCAAAGCAGATTTGTATAAGAATTTACCACCTTCTCCTACTTTTCATACGATTCCAGTTCCAGGAAGGATATTGGCCTAACGCCAATCATCCCTAACGACATCCAATTTGTCTACGATTAGCGAGAAAAGGGTTTCCTGTGATAGGGTCAATAATGACTGTAGTTTTTAATTAACTCAAAACAGATCATTCCCACGTAAATTGACAAATTTCTTTCAAAAAAACTCAAAGCTACCCACTCTCGACCCTTGGTTTAGGTCTATAACTCACCTGAAAAGAAAGAGAAAACGAAAATCTTATAAAATCGAAAACACAGATGTAGTGATCTAAAATTAATTTAAGGACAATAAAGATGTGAAAATATACAATACTCGTATGCAAGTGTACCTTAAAAGCATGTGAATGACTTAAGGAACGTGTTAACGAAAGCCTACACACTTAAGTGTTATTCCATATCGCTTGAGAGGTTTCCTTTTTCCCACCCGAAAACAAAAATAAAAAGAATGCCATCCAACATTTTCACCTCCTACATGGTTTTTTTTTTGCTCCTTCTGTCCTTTGGGGCCAGGATAAGAATTGCGCCATTACAGTATTCAGTCCTTTCTGTGTTTTCTGTGTTTCCTTCTCTCGCTCGGTATTTCTTCTCAAAAGTAATTGTTTTCTGAATCCTCTTAAGGGCGTGACATTTGTGTAGGTATAGCAAGAAAAAAAATATAGAATTTCAAGGAAGATGACAAGAGTCCTTTAAAGAGAATTGCCAACAGAAGGACTCTGTTTCTGTTCACGTACTCTGTGATTATTTATTCATTTTTCTTTTTTCTAGATTTATTTGAATCCTCCATTGTGTGCAGTTTATTCTAGTTAGGACACACAATGCCATGGCAGGACTAAGACAATAAAACACTAGTTGAACTAACTTTATGCGCACGATGTTGAACAATGCAAGTGGCACTAGCAGCAGTGTTACATCATTTAAATCAAATTCACAGTTTATGCAGTTTTAAATGTCTCCTGCATTGTTTACAGTAATACATACCTAGATACATATCTCGGGGTTAAGTTTTTGAAATCTATTCACGTCCGCGAGGCATCTACTAACCATGTGCTGAGTGTAAGAATGTAAAGTTTGGTTATGGCGCTTGGGGGAGATTTCAAAATATTTTATCCGACATTCTCTAGTTTTTATCTTCACTTTCGAAACATTTTTGAGTTTATGTCGTTCAAATACACACACGAACAGTCGTGATAGCATCATAAACAGTTGAATGGATTTCAGCATGTGGGTGTGTAGGAGATCCTTTTATACATGACATCATTCAACTGAGATGTGTTGTATAAAATGAAGCTGTCAGGAGGCAATTCTGGAACATCACGAGGAGATAAACTTTTTTGAATTTCCTTTTTGAATGACCGGGTCTTATACGTATGTTTACACCAAGCCTACCTACCTACAGGGTGTGATGAAAACTTTTGAACAACATTTTGTTTCTTAAGGCAAAAGTCCTTCCAGATTTGCAATAGAATGAGATCACTAATGATAACCATTAATATTTTATTATTTTGTATCCATTTGTCCTGATAGAGGATAGCCGAACTGATTGTCGTGCCTTTTATTTTGGTGCTGATTAGGGAATTGCCATGGCAAGATTTCTAGATCTTAATCACCATTGTGTGTTACATGAAAGACTTCAAAACAACTCCTCCGATTTGCTTCATCCTCCTAGAAGCTATGTTAGTAAAAGTAAAAAACGCACGAACAAGGAACAGTTTCCGGAGGACAAAGTTCAAGGGGCCTCTCCAGTTAGCCCAATGCTTAGCCTCCAGTTGCCACCTTCCAGTTGGTTCAGGGCCCTTTTTGTCCCTTTCGGAGTAGCATTGGTGTCCCTTGGTTCTATGTGCGGTGCTCATATCAAACGTCCAATACGTTGTTTTTTGATAAGCCGCTGAAATCTTGTCCATACAAACAAGACTGTCTTACGAGACCAAGGATATCTTCATTCGCCTCCAAAAGATTCCATACTTTAGCGCCATAATGTGGGCCATACTACTCAGTTGCCCTCTCAGCCTAGAGATAACGTGTCGTTGTCGAAAATAATAGCAGAGCCATGTTACCCAAGGCCCTTACTATCTCGAAGTTATCGCTGTCCACTATGGTTTTTTGTCCGATTTTTTGATGTTGAATGTCCCTTCTTCCTATCAGCAAGTTCCTAAGACCTTTTTGGTCGCTTCTGCCGAAATAATTGCGAATACTACAGGCAAAGTGAGGTGACAGTGAATTGAAAGATCGTGCTTCCGGTTTTGGCTTGTGATCTTTGCAAAATTCGTTCAAGTATTTTCGAAAGGTCTTGATAGGCTTTCTCCATCGCCATCCGACACAGACGAACGAGTTTGGCAGGGATTCTAAAATAAGACATGGCTCTAGCCGGCTTTGAAATTGACAAAAGGATAATGTGTTTCGATTTGGACTTCTTGGGTATTCTCCAGGATCAAAGTGTGAAAATTTGGTCAATTTTTGACTTTCCTTTCCTAGAATCGCACTGATAAGATCTTGTATGCGATGCCAAGGAGGCTATAGCCTCTATAGTTGGCACAGTTGAGGAGGTCTCCTTTTTAAAGGATTGCACATACTCCTCCGAGCAAATCCTGCAAATAAATTGATGTATGCTCTCTACCAAGTCTAACTGCTTTCAATAGATCAGCCAGTGCACATTGCTTGCCCTCACTCATTGTCTTGATTAAATGGCTTGTTCTGCCTGACAGCGGGATTTTGGTATTCTGGGTAAGAAGAAATGATGATATTTCACTTCCGGTGCACGTTTCAAAATGTCAACTCAGATAGCTTTAGCTTCATACCTTCAAATCCAACAACAAACTGGATGTCCTAGACGATCGAATCAAAAACCAAACCCACCAAAATCTAGTTAGCTGTCCTAGATACACATTTTTATGCCCTTTTAATGGAATCCCGAGGTCTATGATCGCCTTATGGAGCTCCGAGAGAGAAGGACACAATCATATGCAGCTTTGAAGTCGACGAAATCATAAAATTGTATGATCTACTCCAAGACTTGTCTTAATGGGGAAATGGCAACACTTATACGTGCCGATTAGCATGATGCAAGTCGTATGCAGACATTTACACAGTACACCGTACTAGTACTCCAAACCTGGTCAATAATTTGGTACAAGCTCACTACCAAAATATCATCTTCATGTTTGGATAGCTTCGCTGGTAAACCATCGAATCCGATTTGTTGTTCTTTAGCTTCTTGTAAGCTTTGCTGACTTTGGGTATCCCACACCAAGCCGGGGAACACAATGGATCCATTGAGATCAGAGTGAGTCTGTACATTAACGCAGCCACCCCTACAACCTAACCTTACCTAACCTAAACTTCGCTGAGGAAAGGGATGACTTCTTCCCCTGTGTGCCAGTCTCGCTACCTAATGCCAACCAAGAAGCTGTTGGAAGCATCTACCACTCCATGCACATCAGTGACTACTTGGACTTCGTCAAGCCATCGGCCATTTGTCCGGATTTTTTACAAAATTTCTAAATCGATTGTGAGAATCTCTGGCATTCTTGAGCTTTAAGACCGCTTTAGCCCTCTATTTACAACTTTCCTTCCAATCCTTTGGCTCCAAATATCACGAATTTTTTCATCGTTGCCTCTGGTACCTAATTGATGATGGGAGAGAGTAGCACCACTGGCCATCGGAGCTTATAATAGTTTAGTTCCCTGTAGTCTTTGACTGTTCAAACGATTAGACATTCAACATTCTTTTTGCATTACAGAGTTGAGCTTTGAAAAGGACCTTAACCAGGAAATTATCAGAATTGAACTTCTTCCTCCTTAATGTCAACACATCTATCAATAACCACGTGCTCGATTCGTGGATCGATCATCTGGAGCAACTCAGGTTCACTTATGAGGATGTCTTGTGGTAAAAGCCAATACGATGTGAATTTCCTATCGATTTTGACATGAAAGTTTCGTAGGATGCATCCATCTTTTAACTCGGATCACGCCGTCCTTAAGTGGCCGTATAGTCCCAAGCTTAGCCATGAAATTCACAGTAAATTCCATTTGGAAAAACTTCTTTTACTGTTTGTCAAGGTAGATTCCTTATGCAATGATCAAGGACATAGCTAAAAGGTACAATCAGTAGTCAATCTATGATACATGATTGAAATTTCAGCCTCGGAATAGCCAGTCAGCGAGAATTCTCAACCCCCTCCGGCTGTATCAAGTGTGTATAACCTCCAACATCAACTAACGACGAGTAATTCAGAAGTTAATTAACCACACCGTTCGTCTCGTATAGCAGTGCATCCATTAATTTATAATTCAATTGAACATTGCATTCGTTGAATAAATAATTGACTGCACAGTGAACTCTACAGGAAACGCCATCAAAACGGATTCAATGATGTTTTTCACCTCAAAAATTGTTAAACACCATCCCGCTGGACTCAACTCATTAAAATAAACAATTTCCCCCGAAAGTCGTTACACTCCAGCTGCTACATACGAATACACCCACCGTCCCCAAAGGCAAGAGGGAAAATATTTAATCAGAACTTTACACAAGCAAAAAAGAATGCAAAATGTACAATTGCAATTGCAATTCCGGTCCCTGCATGGCGGATACCGTCTGTATCCTGCTTTGTGAATGGAAAAGGAGTTCGATTCAGATTGGTTGTCTGCTTTGCTTCTCCTCGTGACCACTGTTTTGTATCTTTTATGAGTTTGGAGTGCTGTCATCCACTATGTGTACTTTTGATCATCAGAAGGCTTCAGCTTGTTGTGTGTAGGTGTTGCTACCAAAAAAAAAAATATTCAAAACCTCCTATAAGCATGCTGCTAATGTCCAAGATGACAAACATACTATGACGCAACGACATACATTACGAGGAAGGTTAACCACAATTCCATAGTAGACTTGAACTTCACAAAGCTGGCGGCGGGCGGGTCTTATTGGTGCCACTGGAACACATGGTGGAGGTGGAGACATGATTATCGTTCCGTACTTGTGTGGTTATGTTTAGATTTTCCTTTTCGATTGTTGAAACGTGGAAAGTGAAGTAAAACATTATTTTCAGAAATTGGGGACAGTTCCAGTGATTTGAACTTGAATTCCATGCAATTTGACTTAATTCACAGGATTATGGCTGAGGATTATCCAATCATATTTGCTGACAAGGATTCACTTGTGGTTTTCTGTTTAAATTTGACATTAATCGAACGATTGTGGACAAGTTCTGTGTATAAACCGTCCTTGATTATAGGGAATGTCGACTAGACTGTATTAGGGAATAGATTAGTTTTTGAGGGACCTTTTTTGGCATAAACACAGAAGGCACTGTGTTTAACAAATCCATCCAGCTGCTGGGGTACGTAGACGATATTGACATCATCGCCCGTTCCCTGTGTGCAATTATTGAGGCTTTTACGGAGAAAGAAGAACAAACCAAACGAATTGGTCCCATACTCCCATTGAATGAGAATAAAACCAATTGCATGCTGTCGACCAGGAATGGATCCATTGAACACCGTCTAGGATAAAACTTAACAATTGACAGCTATAACTCGGGGCACATTATGAACCCCACAAATGACCCTAGTGAAGATTCGACAAGGGATAACCTTAGGCAACCGCTGCTTCTTTGGTTTGTCCAAACAGCTAGGGTCCAAACTTCTAACTCGAAGGTCCAAAATCATGTTCTACAAAACCCTGATCTTGCCAGTCTTACTTTATGAAGCTGAATGCTGGACGATAAATAAGACAGCGGAGCAGATCTTGGGATCCTTCGAAAGAAAAATTCTATATCGAGATCTTGTCTGAGAGAAGGACGAATGACGCTGCATAAAGATGTGGATGTAGTCCGGAAAGCAAAAATCCGTCGACTGCACTGGCTCGGCCACATCAAGCGAATGGAGGAGAATGCTCCAGCTAAGAGAATCTTTGAATTCCAGCCCAGCCGCCTGTTTTACGAAGAAAAGGAAGACCGAACCTCCAGTTTAAAAACTAGGCAATCGCTTACGCCAAAAACCTTAGTCTAGTAAACTGGAAGCAATGTGCCCGGAACCGAAAGTATGAATAGCATTAGTCCAGGCTCAAACCATTCAAGGGTCGCTGGCCTGATAAGTTAGTAAGAGTAGATGTCAACATTTCCATGGCAACCGTTGATGTACATCATTATGTCCGATGCCAATCGTTGTGGCTTCATCTACGTACCTTTCGTTAAGTACCTGGGAATTATCCTTAACTTCAAAGCCACATTTTCATAGCAGATCAAGTCCTCATCGGAACGATGGCAAACATGTAGCTCAGCTACAAGCAGTCGAAGACTTTTTATGTCAATCAAGCATGCCATTCTCCTGTATGGCTCTGAGATCTGGGAGGATGCACTAAAGCAAGAGAAATAAAGGAAACAGATGGCAGCAGTACAGAGACGTGGAGCCCTCCGAGGGGCAAGGTCTTACTACACGGTGTCGAAACTAGCCGTCCTTGTAATAGCGGAAGTGATTCCAATCGATCTTCTGGCGGCCAAGAGAAAATTCGTCTACGAACATAGATGTGAAATAGGAGTGGAAACGGCGGCGGCAGAGGTGAAGAAGCTCAGCAAGCAACAATGGCAAGGGCGATAGAGTTCTAAAACTAGAGAAAGGTGGACGGCGAGACTGATTAGAAACGTTGCTAAATGGACGGAAGAGAAAATTCAATATTTACCTACAAAAGACAGGAAAAGTAGGGAGCGATGACAACTCTCTAGCAGATGACGCAATGGGAATGATGATCTTGAGCAACGACAGATGAAACCAAAAAGAAACTTTTATCGAGTCAATGTTGCAAAGGAAAAAGAGAAAGGAAGACGAAAACACACCCTCATAGGAACATGGAAAACAAATTAAATCGGAACCCTCTTGGGTAGAAGGAAGACCTCATTTTTTTTGGAATGAGAAGCTCTAAAAACAACCCTTTGGAACCCTACCAGTAGTGCCCAGAAAAACACGAGTAAATGAAGCCAAGGCATGTTTAAAGAGGTCATCGGTAGCCGAACTTACACTTTTTGATGTTGTCTCAAACCACCGGGTCTTCCAATTCATAGACTTATTGCTACAAAATCAGCACCCGACCAAACCGCAATGACACCAAGCTCCAAGTAGAGTGAAAACTTATATAACCGTGGCCATAATATTTACCGCTTGGACTCGAGGAATGTCAATATTCATACCACGTGTAGGTACCCTTGGACAGACATTAAGTTGGGCTGCAGTTGATGGAAGACAGCTTTTCACCGGACAAATTTCCCCGATTTCTGGCATCTTACAGTGTGCTTCAGTTGTTCCTCTGACATAATATATCCACTTGGAGTAATCCCACGATGATACTCATCGCATCGTCTTTCACTGTTCAGAAGGCTCTATACACTCTAAGTCTAAATCTAAACGGTGCGCAGATGTGTCCGTCCTCGCGTACGACTGCTTTCAAAAAGTATTTGCTTACATTGCTCTTAACATGAGAAACCTTCTGCTAGATCTTGACCTTGTAAAAGCAATTCTTAATGTTCCCTCGACGTTATCCTACTGTTAAGGATCATCCCTTGGTATACAAAAGACTCGATCTAGTCTGTAAAACCAATTGGATTTCGGATTTAAAGACGCCGTTGTACAATTCGTTCGATGAAATGGGCACAGACCCTTGCGGAACACAATCGGAACACGTATGACAGCACTCTTCCCTATAAGAAGTTCATAGCTGGCCTGGTGTCATTATTGATCTAAGGAACTCCATCTCTTGCCTTCAGTTGGTCGATGTGAAGGCTTTTAAATCGTTTGAGTCATCATCTCCTTTTGATCGCTTCTTTTATAGTTTCAGGCTCCCTTCCTACGGCGTTAACGGTTAAGTAAGCTTTTCGAAACCCATATTTCGGGTGCAATAGTCCGCCTGATTATCCAATCTTCTCTGCCCAACGTTTGCCTTTTCCACTTAGCAGAACAATCTATTACCAAGGCAACAAGCGTTGGATGGTTCCGCTTCAATCATTGAGTCCGCGCTGTTATATGGCAGCACTCACGAAATATTTTAAAAATTGTCTGGCCCAACCGTAACTTGAACGAACACTTTGACCAGAGAACGGATGAGGAACCTATACGCAGTCGGAAAGACGACAAATCCATTCAAAAGAATGGGACTCATTGGAATCCGCTTCACTCAGGTAGAAGATCGAGAAGTACATGACACAAAACAGTTGAGGAGGAATCGTGGCACCTGGGGAAGAATGGGAGGAAGCTAAAGCCCATCGCTAGTAATCCTATGAGATGGCGCGAAGACTTAGTAGAGACCTTGGGCACAGAAAAGGATACAGGGCATTAGTACATAAGTCTTTGGTCGAATATAACTACAACTACATGCATCTAGTATATCCTAGATCCTAAAAGCCCGTCTCCCAATTAATCGATGCGTTCAATTTGGTACTTGACCTTCGTCCTTCCACGTGGAAATGGTACTTATGTGAACCTTTTGTGTCTGACAAACCCATATCATCCGCTCTTGTGGTTTATCCTGTCCGTCGACCTTTTACAGGATAACCACGACTCTTTCCACTACAGATTCCATCAATCATACATAAATACATTTCGGCTTCTCTTATGCACAAGTACCTTCCCCCGTCATAAATAGGAAGAAGAAAGGACTCGATCAACATATTTCAACAAATCAACGGATCCCAGTCATAAATTTCCATTATGACCTTATCCCTACGAATGACAGCCAATCCAAACGCATTAGCAATGTTACATAAGCCAGCTTGGTAGAAATCTCATTCATTCGACTAAACCAATGCCCCACACACGTCGTCCTTTTCAATCATCTTCAAGGCTTTTACCCTTTTCACAAATACCTGGACCACCACCGAATACAGACTAGAAGAGGCCACAAACGAATAAAAATACGAAAAAAAGAGACCATAAAATGTTATTAAGAAGGTCTCACCACACCGGCAGTCCTGACCATACCCAAACCTTCATTGATATTCAGGCTATGTTCTCCTTACTGCCTACATGCATATAGATATGCTCGTGGGCCAATAAGACCTACGTAAGTGTTCTGCTGTCCATTCAAATGTGAGTTTCTACTGCCTATGGTCGACCCTCTTAAAATCTGCTATCGGCCCTCATCCACATCTACATTGGCAAACACATTAAAACGAGTCCTTTCGAGAGATGTCGAGAGATGTGGTCGAAGGATAAAAATCCCATATCTTTGGGGAATGTTTTTGCGTTCTCTCCTCCATGGTGGGTGTAATGGTCGCCACCCCCTCCTAGTTTTGATAGATGAAATAGCTGAGCGCAACACATACACGGAATACTAGGAAAAAACACTCAAATATTCTATGTATGGCTATCTTGTCGAGCCTCTGAGCGGCAATAAGTGAATAAGTAGATGGTCCATCTGTTCCTAATTTAAGCATCTTTAATTCTGTACTACCATCACTTGGAAGGCTATGTGTCACTCCCGTTGGGAGTGAAGGATTGGAGCAAGGATTTCCTAGCAAAAGACGTTCTTAAATATTTATTTGTAATTAAAAAAAAAAAAAAATGTATTCAAACCGCATTCGCTTTAACTCTTTACCCAGCAGGATCTGACTGTTGACGGACTGATTCATCGTCCTTTGAAACATTTTTTGTGCTGACTTGCACACTGTGAGGGTTACTTAGTCAAAAGGGGGGGTGCTACATCCCTCGGCGAATTATTTATGCCTGTCACTAATTGGTCTTTTATTAGAAAACCGCTGCCTGGCGGGGAAACATCCCTGAAAGGGTTACTCAAGGCTTTAGGGTTCACCACAAAGCAGGGAAGAGAGTTAAATAGAAAAGTTTTAAATTTTCTTTTTGTATCCTTTGAGGGATGTTTTAGTCAGCCATTTTGGATGTGTTTGTGTATGCTCTCTGTTGGAATAGCAAAATGGAAAGGATTTGTGTAATAATAAAGGAAGTGGAGTGAATGCATTGCAAGGAATTGTGTGTAGACACTCGAAAGAGTCACGTGGTGGAGGGTAGAATGAATTGCAATGGTTTCTCTCTTTTTTTATGTATTTCAAGAGCTAGATGGATTTTTACGAAAAAGTCTGAAAGATTAATGAATTTATTATGAATTGAAGGGATGGCAGAGGGCATTCACTTTTGAAATCAACCCTCGACAACGATGAGAGCTACACTGCTGTTGGGGATGATGATGATGATGACGATGGAATACGTTTTCAATGGCGCGCAATGTATTTTGTATACGAGGACGTATTGCATTTTCTGGCGCTTACCCACTCGACATCGATACAAGGACTCGTAGACTGGCCCCCCCAAACCACGATTTGAATGGTTTAATTAATGGAAGTGAGTTTTTACCGCGCTCTTGTTTTTTTGTAGCGATGTCTGGGAAGCAAACATATGCTATATGCTGGTAAATGCTACATAACTATTCAGACACGTGCATAAGGACTGATTGTGAAATCCGTTTTGTGGAAAATGCAGACAACACCCGAACGAAGAGATGTTGAAATAATTGCTAAGGTTAACGACTTTACTTAGCTTGTCCTAGGCGTATACTTAACATTTCTAGTCATAACGCCATCTCTCTGGACTTGTTTCTAACGTCCAAATTTTGTAAATACACCACCTCCAGGATGCTCAGATCACAGTGCTAAAATAACAAAATAACGATAAGAGAAAACCAATTGAGACGTCTTTAATAGGTTCTTCAGGAGTTCTAACTGGGCGCTTTCCTTTCTCAATAAAGTGGCGCCGCTGCCAAGATAACTGATACCATCCTCCTTGGTATGACCTCCTTTATTTCTAACCGAATGAAGAGCAGCAAGTCGAAGGAAACATCACGGTTTCACTTTCAGGACGAAAGAGGTAAGTTTTCGGCTCAGACAACCCATAAATGACTCCAATGTCCATGTTCCAAATTGAGGCAAAAATACAACGCTATCCCACGGGTAAGAAAAATAAAAGATTCTGCTTCGTTATCGATTCCAACAGGCATCAGCTCCTTAGACAAGACCAATCTAATTGTCGTACACTTTGCAGCCAGCTGAATGTTTTCAGATTGTACTCTGTCTCCAACAGATCCACTTATGAGCTCGCAAAATTGGAGAACCTGCACCTGCCTTGTCACCAAACAAATCTGACCTAAGCTGGACATACTGCCCAATCAGACAGTGCAACTATTTATGTTGTGCGTGATATATTTTTGGCACGATAAGTAGAAGGGACCTACAGTTTTATTGCCGACTTTGAACGGCGGATTGAGAAGCTTTTTCATGTAACATTATACTCTTGGAAATTTGTCATCGTCTGCTAAGAGGTGGTGCTACGAAAAACTGTTGGCAGTCCAGCTGTCTATTCTCTCTTTAAATCGAAATCCAAAACCGTCACCTATGAATGGTACTTGCATCGTCGAAGTCGAACAATTTCCCATCTTCGGTATGTGTGTTAACGACGACTTTTGTTGGGACGACCACATTTTTACGAAGATGACGCTGTAAATGGTACAACATTGACTTCTTTTGCGCTTAACTCACCTGTTTCGCTCTTGATATCACCTTTCATCACCCAAATGTCAGATGGGAGCATATATTCAAACAAAATTAAAAATCTAAACAGAGGCCTTGAGGCTAGACCTCTGATAAACGATACCAACAACTGATTTCCTTAACTACAGGGTCAATAACAACATAACGAAGCTTATGTATTTTGAAGCAAGATTCTTCGATCTCTCCTTTCCGGAAGCGCATAGGTAATTCAGCAAAGGCGTGGGATCAAAAGAATAGAGATACGTTTCGCTGGGCGAGTGGTGGACTTGCTCAGGGGAATAATCAACCCGTGTGAGGAGAGCAAACCTCTTCATCGAGCTCTTAATCTATATTATTCATCAATGGCAGACGTCAAGCAACATTAAACAAGAGTCTGTCCGAGTCGGAAGGACCTTCCATGATCAAGTAGACGCCCTGTCACTGCTGCTAAAAAAAAGACCGAGATCCCAAGAAGACATCTTCTCCAAATCCCCAAATAAGGGCTATGAATACCGACGCTCAGACCCTTTAAAGAGAAAACGAAGGATCACCTCGTCTTTCGTATCTGCGACTGGAGAAACGACAAAAGTAAGTCAGGGGGAAGAACTGGATAAGTCTCAAGGCGAGGCTGTCATCAGATGTCTTGGAGCATTGTCCTAATAACCCAACTCTGGCTGGGTACCACATCCACCGTGTAAAGCTGCTTAAATGTAGAACAGCTCTTGTGATTTTTTGTTACGATTCCAGAATTAAACACCCTCTGGACTAATTGCCCATCTCTACATTCCTCACTTGAGGGACATCAATGTCTGATCGTTCTTGGATAAACCCCGGGAAAGAGCAATGAAGCGAATATAATGCCCCTAACGCGCGTACAAAATCTCGATCTTCCAACGGAAGAATAAAAAACGCCGTAGAATCAAAAGAGGCAAGTAGGCTTGTCTCCTATCTCCTTAATTATAGGAATCAGTCCAGCTGCTAAGCCAAAAGGAATACAAAATCTACTACAGCATAGAAAACTAGTCCACAAAATCCACAAGAAGAATTAGGGGCTTGTGTCGGGTATGATATCCTCGCTAGGTTGTCTTGGCCTACATACTGACTCATCCCAATCCCAGTCAGCCGTAGTGATAAGAAAGCCAAATTGGTTGAACAGTCCATTGAGTCAGTCGGCAGTAAGACCACCATTGAACCCCCAGTTGAGCTGACAAATGGCAAGCAAGTCTCTGAGTCAGAAGACCGCAAAATCAAAGTTAAGGACCATCTAAACTAGTCAGCACCGGTAAAAATCGCATAGCAAAGTTAAGGACCGGGAACAATCCTTTTTTCCATGCCAATGGCTTAGGTAAACCAAGGTCTTGTATTCGCCCTTATTCAACTGTGTCTACAATCTACAAAAGACCGTGAAAAATAGGTGGAAACGGACATTTATCGGTAAGGCAGGCAAATTGAAGTCCCTTCCAAAGATTTCAATGAAAGCTGCAGGAACGAATAGAAAGACCGCCCCATTCGATGTAAAACTTTCAACCGCCACTGTATAGCTGGAAAAATTCAACTCCAATCGACTGTTTCTGTTACACAAGAAAGCCAAACTAAATGTAAAGCAATAATGTGACAAAAGTGCCACTAGGTGCTCACTCTTGTTTACAAATTAATAGCCTATTGACTAATGCACGAGCCTCATACGTAGTCCATCGTACAGCTCTATTCCCAGACTCTCATTAGGTATTCCATAGCCACATACTGAAACGACGACGACGACCAAGCGGAGAACGCACTTAATTAATTGTTCCACAAAAATTGATTAATGCCGAGCCTCTGTGCACGAGTATACGAATGTTTGACGCGAGTTCATTGTTAATTAAACAAAGTTCCGAAGTGGAACTACCAAATGCCAGCAGGTGAGCCCAATGAATTATTACAACAACAACAACAACAACAAAATAAGTTGCTAATTTCAATTTAGATTGAGTCTTGATGTCTTGTACATAATTTGGGTTGATTGGTGTCGATTACGTGACATGATGTTGGTTTTTGTTAGTCCGAATGTTGAAATAGTGTCTTCTAACCTAGAATTCAATCATCCAGAGCAGACATTTTTGCGTTTGTTTTGCGAATCTGAAGGCAACTACTGGGAGGATTCTCTGGGGAATTTATGTTTCAAAACAATTATCGGATTGTTACTGAATGTTATTGAACGTGACTTTGGGGTTTGAGGGCATCCTGTTCGACTTATAGGCGAGATGTACATCTGTTCACTTGAATTACTTGTCTGGGAGTCCTCTTCGACCTTTCTGTCAGTTAGGTAATCGAATTTGTGCTCTCGAATAGTCGCCTCTACTTTCATTTTCTTCTTTCCGCCGGAATACCCTATTGAACAAGTACGAGTGGGAGAGACATGATCACATGGACGTACTGTCAAATAGAAGGATTCTTTCCTAAGACGTGCAACGTGAATGTGTTTCCTCATTACCACAACCCGCAAACTGCTTCAAAAAGAAGGCTATGATGCTTCAGCGACACGAAGGGATGAAACGAAAAAAAAATCGTCGGTCTTTTGATGGAATTGAGGACCTACGATCCTAGTGCCCTGGGAGCAGAAGAAAAAGTCATAAGTCGTGTGGAACATCAGAATATGAAGCTTAGCACGAAGAACACAAATGCCTGAGACGAGCACTTCGTAACAAAATCCGATAAAACAATAAAAAGACCTTTGGGTGCCAAGAAACGGCCAGATAGCCTTGGGTCCTTGAGTAATAATGACGAAAATTAAGGATCATGAGTCAGCCCAATGTTTCCATAACACACGCTGCGAGAGCGACAACTCAAGCGTCAAATATCAAGGATGCGAGAAGTCACAGATGAGGAACGATAGGCGATAAGAAATGTCCAGGACCAGACGGAGTATACATTTTTGCAAAAAAGGGAGATCCTTCATTTAAAATGGAAGATTCTGAGACTTGTCCTGGTTCCAAAAGTAGGAATGCCACCCCCCTTCTTGGATACTTAAACGCACTGAATTGGAAACCATCTTTCGAACCAACAATATGGATTCTTCCTTTTATAGAACAGGTTGGCGCAGCTATTAAAATGCAGAAGGCCGTCGGTTACCAGCAGAGCTTTTCGAATACAGAGGTGGACGAAAGTATGCACGATGACTGGAATATCAGCTCTATATGAACCATCTACAACGAACGCGATCCTAGGTCCCTGCTATCCAACGTATCATGGGAACATCTAAAGCTTGACTGCAACACACCGGTACACTGGCCAGCAGATCAACGATAGACCACTACACACCAAGGCAAATCCTGGAAAAGACCAACTAATTCTAAGTCGAGACTCACCACAATTTCATTGACTTCAAAGTTGCATATGATAGCATTCATCATCTGGAGATCTACAGGGCGATGTCTGAAGTGTAGATCTTGACAAAACCGATCGAACTATAGCGCGTTACATTGGAGGAAACACGGTGCAATGCGCAGTTTGGAACTCTATCAAACATCCACTGGATTTCGACAAGAAGACGTGACTCCTTCAATTTTGTGATAGAAGTTGCGCCCAGTGTGCTATCATAAAGGCTTTCATGGCAATCGATGAATAGCCGGAACGAGTTAGCCTTAAAGTGAACGAGGGCGAAACAAAGTACAAACATTTTGTCAACAAACAAGCAATCGTCTGTCCACCAATGACACCCTAGTGGTGATTCGACGAAGACTCACCCTGGGAAACCGTTGCTACTTCGGTTTGACATTCTCCTTATTTGAAAGACAAGACAAGTATGCTCTATCGGATCCTAGTCCTGCCAATCTTGGCTATACATGGCACAAAGTACTGACAAAAAGCAGGAAACATTTTGAATATTTGATTGTTTGTGCGAGGAGGGCTCCGGCCCTCTTTAAGTCGAAGTCCACAAGTTTCAAATGAAGCAGCGTTCCTGCGATCGCCGAGACTGGCAAGCTACCCTGTCTTAGACGGAATGGACAACAGTGCTCCAGTCAAGACGATCTTCGAGCCTCAGCAGTCAGGTTCGAGATGAAAAGTAAGACCCGGAACGCAAATTCAAATGAAGCAGCGTTACTGCGATCTTCGAGACTGGCAAGCTATCCTGTCTCAGACGGAATGGACAACAATGTTCAAAATGAAAACCCAGAATGCTGTTTCGAATGAAGCAGGAGGATCCACGAGGATCTTCCAGTCTCAGCAGCTAGGTTCGAGACGAAAAGTAACCAACCGATGGTAGAGATTGCCTCAGCGCTTGGTCTCGATAGGTCGACTCTCGATAATTCGAAACTCAAGAGACCTTAAAAAAATTTCGTATTAACGAGGCTGCCCAGTCTCAGACGGTGACTTTACCCAATGCCCGCCTTAACTTCTAAAGTAGGTACTCTTAAGTATAACGTGCAAAGTGAAGTGGACGCCAACAAAAAGTAATCAAGGCACAGACAAACCATTAAAACAATCACATTAGATCCCTGCAACTCTACCTTCGATTTGTCCAAGCCTTGTTAATAGCTCCTAATAACACTTAAAAGTGGATTCCCCATAAAACAAAAACATTCATGGCCATGCCTAGGCCATGGAGATACGTTCTCGCAAAAACCCGATATTATTTATTGGAGACGACCATTTACATTATTAAACGTATCTTCAATCTTCACCATCAATACCAACAGGACAAGCAAACAAACAAACAAAAAACCAACTGTCCTCTTGCATTAATTTCAGAATTTATCACTCACAGGACAGACCGATTGGATACCTAAAGCCACACAAATGGTTTCGTTTAATCCTCATTCCCATTCCGAGACCACAAGTGAAATTTATAAATGTTCTCTTTGACAGCGGTACCGTACCGCTGTCTTTGGAAAATCCAAAAGAAATCTAAAAATGTGAAATTATACTTTTCTTTGCAATAAGGAGAAACGATACCATCTCCAAGACCCCAAAGCTAGTAATCATCATGGCATTCGAATAGACACACACAGACAAGGGCGAGGACGAGACCAGGATAAATGTGTTATCTCGCAAAAAAAAAAAATTCCGCCGACCAAAGGAGTCGTCTCACAATAAAAAGTGAACAAAACGATTGAAATTACACTCAAAGAAAAAAAAAACGAGTGTCTGACAGAAGGACTAAGGACTAAGGACCTTAGTCATCATAAGCAGTCAACATTTACATTTTTTTTTTTCTCTCTTTCAATTGCTCCAACCACCATCTCTCTTTCCTTCAGAGAGTTACAAATCGAATTTCGTTTCATCCTGTAGCCAGTGGGCATAAGGATAAAAAAGGACACAATCAGACGAATAGGATTCAAATATCATTCAGTTATGTGATTGAAGTGAATTTTCGTCGACTGGTTTGCCCTTGAATTTACATTATTTATCACCATCCAGTCCAGGCAGAGGGAATGTCCTGTCAAATGACTGCCACACATAGATCCTAGATAAATGATTGAAAAGCCAGAAGAAAAAAAGGGTAAGGTTGGCACTTTAGCTGGAATTCAATGAAGAATTCCGGGAACAATTTCAAGAATCCTGCCACCAGCTGACAGTCATTAAAAGGTTATCGATGTCTCGTCATAGCCTCCTTCTCCAGTGTCTGTATTTATTTACTGAGCATCGATGTTTATGTAAATTGAACACACGCCATTATCGGGCATGGCAGGGTGAGTCAACCGGAAATTTGTAAAGAAAATGCATGATGAGATGATAGAAACAGAATTTCCATGTCCTTTTGTTTTGATAGGGATAAGGAGTGGCCATCAGGTAAAAATCCATACGAAGGGACGATCGTTAATATTTTAATTTGTTTGCTTGTCTAGGTTTTTCGTTTCGAAATGTTGTCGGACTGCCGAGAGGTCGTAAAACCTTGTGACAGATGGTAAGTTGGTGGGACGAATGAAGAACGATTACATCATGAAATGTCAATTAGGACTTGTACTTCAATTCGTATTCCACAATGGTGCTTATACGAGTATGTCCTGCTTTCGTCTATAACACGTCTTTTGACATGATATGTGCTGTGTCCTTTCATCTTTGAATTCATACCTGTGGCTACAAGCAAAAACAGCATAAGTCACACACACCTTGTGACCACAGTTTAAAGCTTTCAAAAAGAAAGTCAACCCCTTCGACTAATTCATGTGAATCTAGTGAATCGTCGAAGGGAACACCACGAGAAGTTTCGGGAGAAAATAGAACGTCCATTCAGAGCAGTAGTTATGCTTCAAGGTTAGGTTAGGTTAGGTTGAAGTGGCTGCCAGCTGTTGCCAGCACAACTTATATCAGTGCCAGATCCATTGTGATACCACATGAATCTCAAGAGATCTCCTTTCCTACTCGTTGAACCAACTAGGTCTTCTGATGAAGCGAAGTCGGTTTCTGTGTTTATCAGATCACCTAGGTCGTCAAAGTGGAGCCTTCTTTTGCGGGAGAGAGCTGGGCAGCTACAGAGAAGGTGAGGGATGGTTTCTTCCTCCTCTTCGCCCATGAAGCTTCTACAAGAGTTCATTTGAATGTACACCAAGGGAAGTAGCATGCTTCCCGATTAGACAGTGTCTCGTGACGAAACCTGTTACGGTTCTGATATGCGATCTGTTAAGAGAAATTAAATTCTTAGAACTGACCAGTTAGTAAGCTTATTCAAAGCGCTTTGCAGGAGTGTTGCTTCAAAATTCGACACAAAGTGAAGCCAGTTTGCAAGAGCGCATGAGGATTGTCTGAACCTAAGGTAACATGTGACAGGGAAATACAAACGAAAAGCTATGAAAGAAGGATGAGCGACGAACTCAAAATTGATACCTAAGTGAACCAAACGGAAATGGTTTAGCAAATTTAAATCTCCTCTTACTCAATCTTCTGTTTTAGGATCCCAGGTTGTCACTTACCTAGAAGAAGACAGGAAAAAACAATTATTTAGCTATAAATAGATTTGGTGAATTTAAAAAGGTTTATCGGTATTAGCTTCTGTGGGCGAAGAGGTGTTTGTGACTACAAACCTCTAAGCCCTCTAAAATCTACTGAAATTGACTTCAACTTGAGCTACAGACATACTGATAGAGGCGCCTGGAAGCAACGCGAAGTCTTTTTTAGAAAGTATGTCTCCATCATTTTGCTGATAGCTCTACGATGCCACCATCTTTTTGGATGACTGAAGCTATAAGTCAAGTCGTCGCATAACTTGCCCAGTACCAAGCACAGATTAAGATCGACAGCCATACTGCAACCGAATCCCTTGGTATCTCAAAACCTCAAACAATCATTCTGCACTCAGTCACCGCTTATACCAAAAGTAGACGGCTAAAGGAACCTGTCTCACAAAGTCATTGTGTATTGGCACTGTAAAGCAGAGAGAGTACCATAAAAATAAGACCCCGACGATGGAGTTCTACAAGGGTCGGCGTTAGATCCACACTTGTGAAATATAACGGCATTTTGAAGACTACCCTGCCAATCGCAGAAATCGCAAACTTTCTAGATGACCTGTCAAACACTAGCTTAACTTTGTTCCATCAAGGCCTCGCAGACCACTAAACCGAAGCAAAGTTAACTGGGAAGAGGCAATCACTTTTAGAATTGGAAGTTGCACCAGCGATGAGACTTCCATGCAAAGAACACAAACCAGATCTCATGTGACAAAGCCAGGTCGTACAAGGAATCGGAGCTAAAATCTGATTTAAAAGTCTAAACTTGACGCTTGTATGCAATGGACGAGCTCAACGTATGGGCTTAGTGCACCACACCAGTGGAAGTCAGATAGACAAATGAGGAAGTCACGATTCCAGTAAAGGTGGACAAAATGCAAAAAAAAAGGAACAAAGTTGGATTGAGAGAGATCATTGATGGAACCTCTCATCAAAAGACGGTGAACCTGTCTACTGACCTGACAACAGACAACATGGATGAACCTCCTACATGGACATCTTCTTACAAGACATTGGTGATCTGACTGACAATATCGATTCGGACTCAATGACTCTCTATTGCATCAAAGTTGCTGAGGAAATGCAGGACCTTCCTGAGATTCTCAAACAAGCACGGAATACTACGAGGTAAAATTGGTTCTTTTTCAACTCCAGATGATATCCTATCGTCGAGGATCGTCCTATTACCTCAAGGCGGAAGATATAACCACCAGTTCACCCAAAGACATCGCCGGCTTCATCGCTCACTCCGGCCTCGTGAAGGAGCTCTTAAGAAGAGTTATAAGGGTCTAAGTCCCACCTCATTATTCTATCAATCCATCTATCTTCAAGGATAAAACGCTAACGGAAGCCAAGGCAAGGAACACCAGGAAATTTTAGGGAATTAAGGAAAGTTTAAGTGAAATCCTCATCATTCCAGTCTTGCCAAGTCGATTCTTAAGGAAAAAAAAAAAAAAAACAACTGTCCTTCCAGTGTCCTGAAGCATTTAACGCAGTAAACAAATGGTTAACATAAGGTGGAAAGGGATCTCAATCAAGTTGTTTTATGAAGCTAGCTGGATGGGTTTGTAAGGCCCCAGTCTACCCCCAAACTATAGACCCACCTAATCATTTGACACGCCACCTTAACACGTGGACAAGTCTTGTGTTAATCCATGTCCTCGTCCATCTTTTCACGTAAAACCTGAAACACATATTCAAACGCACCTCGTTGGTTCTAGAAATTGTCAATAAGACCGGATTAGGCCACGAATTAACAACCTAAATTATCGTCCAATGGAATCTGTCAACATTGTCTTCCTAATTCCCAAGAAAAAAAAACAAAAAAAACCATTACATAGTCCCGTTGATGTTTCCTTTCCCTCCCGTGAATGGCATTAACAAAACTCTATCCAACAACAGTAATAAATAAATCCAAATCCCTCAATGGTAATGCTCAAGGACATTCCCAGAACATAATGAATAACCCCCACCATTCCGGACAAATCAGAACAAAGGACATATAACGTAATTCTAATCTCCTTTCCAATCGATAAACGGAGTTTATTTCATTAAGGATCGATTAACTTCATGGATATTATGTGACTTAATAGGCATTCTCTCCATGAAATCTAATATCCTTGTTCTCTTTCTCTCTTTCTCTCGTGGTGTGTATTCATCTCCTCTCTTTGAGGGTCCTTTTTAATTAAATTTTTATATCCCAATGGAGGATGACTCCTTTTAAAACACACCCGCACGCATAACCGCCACCGCCATCACCGAGAGTGTGTGCTTTGTAATAAGGAGAGAGACGCCTTAATTTTATGACAAACACAGCAGTCCTGGCAGTTTTAAGGACGAACAATTTATTTCAAGTCCTGCTCACGGGTACCTGTAATGTGTATCATTCTTCCAGCAGGAAGCCAAAGGCAACAAACAACGAATTGATTATGTGTTGGCGAATCCTGACATCGGATTCCGTGAAATATTACGGTTTTAATCGAAAAATCCTTCATTGAGTCACACAGTCCAGGACGGGTGTAGTTCCCCTCCACTAAACTGTCTCTTGCGGATGGTTTACGTTGTACGTACACGTCTAGGCCGCAACGCTTAATGCAAAATATATGCGAGGTTTTATGGTTGCGACGTTATAGCGAATACGCGAGCCATAAAAGTTCCATCGTGCTTGGCTCTTAGGCCAACACACTATATGTGTGTGTGTATGTGTGTACCATGAGGCGGGACCACCCGGAAGGTAGTGTGTCGGTTCGTTAGTGATTTTGCTGCAATGGTTATGTGTGTTACGGAGTCTGATGAAGTGTATCCGTCTTCCGATGGGATAAAGCTGATGTGTGTGTATACTCGCCCCCGTGGGGGAATTAGCAGATCGTGATGAGGTTCTGTGTATGCAGGTCCACAGCTCAGGTGTTTTCAGTTTATAGTTAATATGAAACAATAAGCGGGGTTTTTATGATTATTTGGGGTTTGGTTGACTTGCTAATGGCTTCGGTGTTTGTGGTGCTGTAGCGATGTCATTATTAGCATAAATAGGCGATGGTTGCTTGTTCGTCGTAAATGAATCACTGGAAGCCACGAGAAAGACGACACATTGATGTGCTAATAGTTTTTAATGCCAAGTGTAAAGATGGCGTTCATTATTCGAGGAAATGGGGGATGATTTATGGTTGGAACGTGCTTTGCGCAACGAATGTAAATCATGTTAGTTACAGTAGCTATGTTGAAATATATACAAGAACAAATCTGAAACAGAGGGGGAGGAGGACCGAACCGTTTCGTCATGGACGATAGCTACAAGATCTTTGAAATATTTTACTAATCAGCGGGCGAACCAATGAGTTAACTGCAGAACTAAACAGTGCCCGAGCTCAGGAGAGGAACTGCGAACTGAGAATCCTACAAATCAGGTTTAAAAGAATTGAGGGGGCTTCCAAGTCCACTAGACTCTGAGAAATCGATCCACGAGTCTAGCATTTGCCAGGAGTTTCCATACCAGAATCGCTGCTATAGACGGATGTCACCAGGATAAAAGAGCTAATCTTCTTCACCGATGAATCAAAAACAGAGATCGGTCCAGAAGCGATCGTCTTCTGTGAGGCTTCATTGTATTCCAAGCTGAGGTTGCTGCAATTATTCAAGCGGCAGAGCGGTATGTTAGACCTGTGACAACACTGGATCTATCACTATTCTACCTTCTTTCAGGACAATTGAACCAATCGAAGCTTCTGATAAAGCGAAGGATACTTCTGACGTCAATTTCCGCCACATCGTCAAAGAAAGAAGCTCTAAGGTGGAGCAGTCTGTTTTTCAACAAAGCTGGACCAGTACAAAGAAAGTGGATGATTGTTTTTTCCTCTTACTTGTCCATGCAGCTCTTGCAGTACCCCATGGAGCTACCGATGAAGGAGCTGATTTGCGATCTAATTAGAATTATCAGACTATTGGAGTGTTTTCGCTAGCTTAGGGCAGCTTTGTTTGAATACTTGGCATGTCGTGCCAAGCCCCCATCTGTTGTTGGCTTTGCTGATAGCAATCCAGCTTGAGAATGTACCTAAGTGTTGCTTCTTAGGCCTGTTCTGACGAGATTGTCATCCTTGCAGTTTCCTGGAATGTCCCTGTGGTCAGGCACTTAACAAAGACCTAAGAGGAAACGACTGTTTACAGGGACAGCCAACTTGCTGTTAAGACTGGAATCAGCAATAACTAGTCCAGGGTACAATGACATCTTAGGAATAAGATTACGGAGGAACTTCGAGGGAATGGGCGGAAGTACATCTATTCAGTCAGCCATGTTAGTAATGGGTTCTGATTGAACTGAATTGTCAGAAGTCTTTGGACCTTAATCGACAAAAGAAGATAATGTCTCCTTAAACGAAGGAAAGCACGACCCATCTATTCCACTTTGTCATTGGCATCCATGTGGAGAGACTTTGGTGTCGCTTACAACAACTACTGCAAAAGCTGTAGGGACGAAGAACAAGTTGAACTTGCCCGTCACACGGTTTGTGTATGTCCCGATCTAGCTAAAATTAGATTTCAGACTCTTGGTTGTTGTTTCTTTCAGTCGAGAAGGCTCCTTAGCTTCATATATACAAATCTGAGTAGATCTTGATCCAAAAGGATAGGTAAAGACGCAACGTTTTCTATGATTCCCCTAAATTGTACCCTGTGTCCATAGTTCCACAGGTGGCATGGTCAAAAGCATCACTAATGTACAAATACGGCAAAAGTTCCTTGTGAAGGTCATGAAGGAGATTTGTCAGATCTACCATCTGCTAACAAACTGATGGGTCTACAACTTGTTGCCAAGGAGCATACAATTGACTTTCCTTCCCGCTTTAGGTAGTCTGGTTCTTAGCTAATTGCTTCCAGATGTCCAATGTACATCCAGGCCAGTGCAAGTTGATTTTGGACACTTTCTGTATGCGCGCGCCACCTTAGGCGAGACCTTCCTCTACTACAAGTTGGATTCGAAGACAGCTCATATAGTTCGTTGTCGAATCCTCTCCTATAAAGCCCGTCGACGCAAACGGGACCGAATATTTTACGAAGAATGTCTCGCTGGAAGATATTTTAAGCATTCACTTTCGAGGCGGGCCATCATCTTATACGAAGTCTCTTTAGTTGTTAGAGCTAGGACCTGAGGCAACAGCAAAAACAGCGATTGGATGATTGTCGTTGGAGTGGAGTGGACGAGTGATAGCAGAGCCAGGTAGACCAAGCCTCTTACTACCTTGAGATGTTCACTTTATCATTCTATCCGTTCCGGTGTTCCCATAGTGTCGCAGTTGTTGGGTGCCCCTTCATGCTTACAGCAAGTACTTAGTTTTGGCCCCTTTCACCACTAAACCCAATTTGGCCGCAATACTTGCAAACGCGCCGGTGACAACTCGCTTAGTTCTGGCAATGACATTGAATATCGTCGGAAAGATTGTGCCTCTAGTATTGTCTTGTGAGTTTCTCACAATCCTTTCAAGTATGATTGGTGAGAAGTCTTTATACCGACCTTGATCGTGTAGCAAGAGTTCTTTAGCATGCTTTCGTTCGACCATAGTTTGCAGATGAGTTGGTGCATGCTCCTTATTGAGTTATCTCTCGCTGCTTTAAATAAGTCGACAGCTAAGCCGGGATTTACAGTGACATCATCTTAGGTTGAAGAGTGAAGGTCCAACGACTGAGGTGGCTGAGTCATGTAGAGCGAATGGACTTGCTCCGGTTCGAAAAATCTTGGAATCCGCCCCCAAGGGACAGTACTATTGTGGAAGACCGCGACTTAGATGGTGCATGCAAGTGGAAGGGGACATCAACCAATTTAGCGTGCGAAACTTGAGGCAGCTAGCTAAAGACCGAACTGGCTGGAGACGCTGGTTGATTCAGGCCCAGGTCCATCCCGGACTGTAGCGCCACCTTAGGTTAAACTATTTAAAGCCGTCATCAGCAGCAACTTTATTGGAGTTAAGTTTAAATACAACTACTTTTACATCGTCCAAGTCGAGTGGACGAAACTGTTGGCTCCCATCGTTCATATTAAATATCGCCGTCTTCTTCCCGCAATGGCCATGAGTTTTCCTTTCGTCAGTCTCGCACAGAAGAGATATTCAAGAAAAATCATACGCCCTGTGCCCCACGAGGGGAAAGAGTCACCTTTTCGTTTTTCTCTGCACTGCCTTGAGCTAGTATCTCCAACTGAGTGAAGGACAGGCGAAATCCAAGATTCTTTGGCATCACAATGGACCTACTTATGTACACATAGTCTAACCAGGCTTATGTCAGAGTTGTGTAAAGATATCTCTGATCAATTAGTAAGTGTGGTACCGAGTAAAGGACTCAATAGCCAACTTTCTTCACAATTAGACTGGACAGGCCTGAGAAGCTTCGACTGAGGTAGGAATCATTATCACGTTTACAACGCAATATCATTGTAAACCTGATCACCAATGTCATGGGAATCAATATATTTCCGCGCTTTGTCAAAGGAATACAAAGGAGTTTGGACAAGGTGTCTTAATTTAAGCTCCACTGGGGTCATGGCACAATGAAATCTTCTTCTCATAAATTCATCTTTCTAACGATTATTTGCACGTGTCGATATACCACAAATAACATTCTCCCACCACGAGCAGCCACCCTTATTGTCAATTTGCTGATTTAGTACTTCAAAAAAAGTTTTTTTTAGTCAAATAATAATTCCTCAAGTCCAGTTAACAGATCAAAAGTTCGACAAGTTCTCTCTATTCTACCGGGACCTTTCCATTACCATAACCTACCATTCCCAAAGTAAATTATTCTTTGAAGAACGACTTCACCACTAGATTAATCTAGAAACGAACGCAAAAAAAAAAAAGTTCAAACCAAATCTCCAGGACGAGAAAAAATCCCTCAAACTGTAGCATAAAAAAAATTATCAAGGTATTGCGCCGCAACCAAAAAAAAAAACTTTTGCTCGTCTTCGTCTTGGTCTTTGTAATCAAAGTAACTTCCCAACTTGACATCTCCCTTAACACCAATACAGTCATACCCGTCCACCTTCTAGAATAAAAAAAACTTTGTTGTAATTAATTCCTCCCCCTGAAAAAAAAAATAAATAAATAATTGAGTTCCCTCCCGCTTCCAACACAACAAAGAGGGAGAAATGTCTTTAAGGACGACACGGCAAAAGTTATTTTCTCTCATTCCCAGTGGCACACACCGAGAGCCTACGAATTTAATTAACCCTTAGGATGCAGGAATTTCTTTTCTCTTGTATTAAAGTTCTATAGGCGTTATTTGCTTTTTAAAAGCCTCAGTCTTAAGGTCGATACACCAACACGAACACAAGAGGACAAAACCCCACTCCCATGGATGACAATTCTCCGCCGGCAAATATAGAGTTCAAGTGAGTAAGGGATGATCATTAAAACTTGGAAAAAGTTCACAAGTTTTATCCTAAGGTTATCTACTCTTCACCTTCAATTCAAGACATAACATCGTGTCTCACCTACAAGGACACACCACCTACATCGTAAAAAAAAAAACATAAAATGCTTGTTACGCCAGTTCATTGGCATCCATCTTGGCTTAAATTATTCCATCGACACCGTAGGCTTAGTTGGCCCGTACTACTGGATCCTCTAAGTCTAAAGAAGTTCTGCTCCAATTAAGATGGCAACAACACTAACACTGACAAGAAAATTACATTAAATTGTAGCATCTCTAACGAGGATGGTTGATGGCAACAAAACAGTGAAGAAGGACGAGAAAGAAAAACTCTTTTCCTAGGCAGATTGCATAGAAAGGAGAGTTGAACTGAGAAAATACTCGAATAGTCCTCATTTCATGCATATTTTCCAGCACCTTATAGCTGACGAATGATGGGAAGAGGCAAAGGCATGAGTGGATATGTTTTTATAACTCCTGATGACTCTGCACAACGGTGTATATGAACACTGGTGGGGCTATAATGTTGGTTACTAGGCACACGATAAAGTTTTATTTATTTCGTCATTACCAAGTCCTTGAGTTTTATTTAACAAAAAAAAAAAGTTTAACATCCCTGGTGAAAAGTTTAATGTTGACAATGACAGGTGAAGCGAATGTCATACGAATTCAACTCTCATTCGGAAGATTAGAAACTTTTGAGATCGGTTGGAGGTTAGTTCCTAATCCTGATTCTAGTTCTATCAGAGAACTGGTGAGGAAGCACGGGTATGAAGATGGCGATGGTGTTGTGGGTAGTGGGTAGGTTTGAGACCAATCGGGGAACAAAAATCAACAGCCAAGGGGGTTTCTGCTTGGAATACAATGGACCCAAGACGAGTCTGAGTGATCTGGGATTCGAAAATTTGTGAAATGATGTGCAAAACCTGACGATGATGTATCCAAAGATATTTGACGACATAATTGTAGTTCGCTTCTAACAAGCGTGAGCCTCTGCACTGAAATTGTCGAAGTAGGTTGGATCAGGTCTACATAGACCAAAAAGAGACTATTGTGCCCATTGACGGGTTAAAGGGTCAATCTAACCCAAAAGCCAGTTAAGCTGGGCATCCAAGGTCACTCATGAATGCCGGTAGATGGGGCTGCTTGTCAAAGTGCGCATTCATTGCGCGAGGAATTCAAACATTTTTAAAAACACCATCACATCGAGAATGGCATTCATTGTGGATGCCTAGCTTTAAGAAACTCTTTGTTGTACTTCTCAAACTGTGATGTCCTCAAACTAGTCGGTACCATGCTGACAAACCTCTAGTTGAATTATTTTCTTTCCAAATTGCCCTCCCTTACTAGGGTTTCCACTGAAAATAATGGCCCAATGCTCAAAAGCCTTTAGAAATCCCGAGAATATCACGCTGAATACAGCATGAAACTCTTGCTCACTGAAATACAAAGATTTGAACTTAAGGAACGCCGTTTCCACCTAAGACAGGGGCATTGAGCGAAAAACAAGAATATCACGGACTTCAAAGAGAAAGCCAAGCTGAACCAAGTTCAATATTCCGTTTAATAGCTTGAGTCTTGAGAGATCCTAATTGCAATAAGTCTTCAGGTCCCAATGGAACTCCTTCCCTTGTCTTGAAGATTTGTTTTTCTATTTTGGCCAAACCTCTAGATCAGCTCTTTTGGGATAAGTGGGGACTCGCATACGTTCGACCCTTTCCCCAAAAAAGACGTTAGATTAGGTGGATGTCCCATCTTAAGCAGAAGCCCACTTCAACAAGAATGTAGGTCCATTCTACTACCACGTATATTACCGAATTACCAGCACCAGGAACCTTACTTGATGGGTTGCCTTGTTTTATCTAGGAATATACTATGGCATGTGTAGGTGAAGACCCTTTCCGGTTTCACACTATGTTCAGAACCATTTAAACCCACAGACAATGCTGTTTGGCTAGGTCGCTGAGTTCTTCATAGAAAAACTCTCCTGGGGTTTGCCTTATCAGCCTTGATAGAGCAGGGAAGGTGCAAAAATGTGAGAAACTTTTTCTTTCTCTTTCTCGTTCCTACAGCTTCTACAGAAATCCTTGGAAAGGACACCCATTCTAGTGGCGTGCCTGCCTGTCAAGCAGTGCCCTGAGACGGCTCCTTCTATAGTTTTTCTGTTCTCTTCAGATCCAGGTTAGGCCAGATCTGTCTCGACGAAAGATAAGTATTGACAAACAGTAAAACTTGTCCTCAATAACCGACCTAAAGCTTTAACGTGAGAGCTGTCTAAGTTCATAGAGAGCATAGTGACCGACCGTCTTAGGAATTTCCTCGAAAGAAACCATTTTTTAAGCGTCAATATTCCACAGGGGACCTAGTGGTTCTACTGCCAGAAAAATGAAACCAAAATTGTCGCCCTAGATATGTACCTCAAAAGCTTTTAACAGAGTTGGGCATAGCGCCCTCAAGCATATGGTGTTGGCAACGTCTTCTTAAAGTGGATTGCAAGGTTAGGAAGGCTGGATGAGATGCATGTTCATCTCCCTTCTTCTCATCTTACCCTGGAACTGGCGTCCCACAAGGTTCAATCCTCCCTTCGACTGTGACCTTCTCTGTCTAACTCGCAATCAAATCCATACCTTCATGGATGATGGCATAGCACATAGTTTACAACAGTAAGTGACCCCAAGCTGTTGAGTCCCAGCGACAGCTTGACTCCAATCGCAATCATCAATTGGAGTGCAAAAAAACGAGTTTCAACGGTGCTGCCTTCTGTCGCTGAAGCGGGAACAGCATGCATGTCTCGCCCTTCCTTTTAAACCAGCAAATCACACAGATTCTGCTAAGGGTGGTGCTAAACTTCCACAGAGGGGTTCATAAGAAAGCAAGATCTTTGAAAAAAAGCTTAAGAGAGCTGAATGAAATTAAACAGTAGACGGTTGTGTCATTGGACTAATGATTTAACCTTTTAACTCGTGTTGTCAAATGAATGTACAAAAGCTCAGTCATAACGTTGTTCCTTTTACAGTTCCTCATCCTAGCGAGCATACACCCCCTAAACTGTCTGCCAACAGAGTTGAGATTTTAGTTGTTACTTCGTTAGCCTCTCTGTCGTCACATCACTCAGGAAGAAGTTACGAAAGCACTTTTATAACTCACAACCTGAAAATCTAAATCCCCATTTACGAAGGCTGTTAGACCTCTACAAACACCATAAAGCAGCCTCACTCCAACCAAACTCACCACCGAAAAGACCCAGCTTCTGCACAATGAAGTAGGGTACATCATAATTCCGTTCATAATGAATGTTAGTGGGTTTTTTCCTATTTTAGTTCCCGTGGGGCCACCACGGCTTAAACCTGCTTAGCTGTGCATGAGTTTTGTAAATTTTTCATTTTTCACTTTTAATACCATTTTCCACTTGGACTAGCACTGCTTATGTGTGGGCTTTGTCGGAGTCGGTGTGTTCCTAATCCTTGCAAATATTTTACATTTTATTTCGTTCATTTCTCTCTTCCTCTCTCTCTCTGTCTCTGGCATTTGTCTGTCGTCCATTTTCATTAAAATGTGAGATATATGCTTATGTTTTGGAAAAAATATTACTGTTGCCATCCTCTTGGAGTTGTTATGACCTAATCTGGATTTCTAGAGGTGGACAGTTCCAGTTTATCGTTTAAAGGAAAACATTTAATGGTTTAGAAATAAAGTAGAAAAGTTATGCAATTAAGGGTTTCCACACAATTGAATGAGGAGTTATGGTCGTTTTACGGTTTTTATTGAACTTCCGATTGAACAGTTTAGACTTTTAAGAGTCACCAAGGTTTTTTTTTATATAAACTTGGGTATCCCCTCCTTATCACAAACATGTATGAGTTATTGACATGAGATCCAATGAAGCATTCCTTTTGCCAAACATTTTCTTTATTTGCTGTGGAGCTCCGATCCTTTATATCCTTTTGCTTTTGCTTAACGTGGTACATTTTGTCTCTGTCAAAGAGGACTTATCAACTAACTAAAACAAGACAGTTCTTGAGCTTTGGCATAGTGACGCTAAGGTTAGATAGAAGAATAAACAGGACAAGGAAGTCCTTTCACAGTCACCCATTGTGATGGCCTAGGGGTTGCAGCCACCTTACTATGGAACCATAAAGCTATGTGCTGTCAAACCAGCCCGAGGCGCTGATAAATCTGTGTGTCGAACACAGATTTGTTGGAAAGTTCTTTTAGATCCTGAAAAAGGTGTCTTCTTAGGCACTTCAATCTTATTTGGCAGAGTACTGGACAGTGGCTAAGAGAATGTGGAGTGTCCTCGTCTACTTTTTCGTCACCACATCCCGTGCATATGTCATCCGCGTTCAACACCAGTCTTCTTGCATGTTATGCCTGGTGATGGTATCTATTAGAGAAGATACGGATTCTTTATCCATTTGCAGGATTCTCTGTTCGTTGTAGAATGGCCACAGTTTCCTACGAGCTGAGCGCATTCCATTTATCATGGTCCGATTTCAGTGATGGTATCGGATAGATCGGAGTCTAATGAAGATCCTTTCCTTGTCAGCTGCTCAACAGCTGTCTCGATTCCAGGCACCCTTTTGCGGATACGGACCCAGCAGAGTCTTACATTTTTTCGGCCTGCCAAGAAACCGCAGCTCTCCGCGCCTGGCTGTCAATGAAAAAGGTAATATCATCGTGCTGTGATGCCTTCATTGCAATATATTGAGAAGCTTTTGTCACTGCCAGAACCTCCGCTTGGAAGATACTACTGGATTCTAAGAGTCTGATCGATCCGGACAGTCCGAGTGTCCCGAGAGTCCGTGTAGACGCAAGTTGTTGTCATTATTTAGTATCTGATTAGCCTGCCATTTATCTTTGCTGGATAAACAGGTTGAGAATGGTCTATCGAGGTCAGAGCAAGGCGTCATGTAGTCCGTGCCCACAGACTTCCACTTTCCAGTTTGGCTTATGCGAAAGGCACTTTTTGCTGCAGATTCTTCCACGAGGAAATCGAGGGGGAGTAGATTCATTCTCATTGCTGCTGATGCAGGCTATCCTTTGAATCTTGGTTATTAAATCAAGGTCACATACATTTATATTCGATTCGGATTTTCCTGTATGCAAGCTCCCTTGATGTTAAGAAAAGACACCACGGTGTATTCTCAGCATTCTAAAGATTCTTCGGTGGTGCGTACAAGTTAACAAAGTTCATGGACTTTACTGTCCTTCTCCTCGACATCTCTGCAACTTCTACAGGAGTCATTACTCTCCGTGTCTTCAATTTGTACACCCCTTTATCAATCATAACCAAGATAAAGTACAAAGCCCTTCTCAAATTGGTAATTTTGAAATATTCCCGAGTGGGTTCTCCGTTCAGAGAACCTATCAAAGTCCCAAATATTTAAATTTTGTCAAAGGATAAATTCAACGCGTAATTCGTGTAGGTGTTCTTGACAAATACCCTCATCCATTCATTAACTGTAAAACTTTTTGATTTGTTTAACTTTTTACGACATTTTTTCCCAGATTTCTGTTCAACTTTCGTTCAAGCATCTGTATAATTAGTTTCAAAACTGTGTGTGGGTCGAAACTTTACGATTTTACAATTTATTATCAGCTGTCAAAATATTTTGTTTTATCTACTTAAAAAGAAGAGAAAAACTGTAGTGACAGTAGAATGGGAATACTGGTGACGTTTTCTGTCACTTTACACTTAAATATAAATAGGTGACAACCAGTGGTGCCAGACCAGGCATTTTTTTAAACATTTACGAGGGTCCCTGGTGTCGAGACACATGCCATTAAGAGAGTGTTAACGAATAGCCATGTTGACTACTTGCTTATTCACTTATCAGAGCAGCAACCCTTAGAAAGTAGGGTCTGAGCCTGAACAAGTGCCGCTTTCCACCTTTCATGGTCCTGGGTAGGCAATTTTTTTTCTATCCACGCTCGAGCACTCAAACCCAAAAACAGGTCCATTGTACTACCAGCAGGTACAACCCCCCTTTTACTGTGTTTTCGAGAAAGTCGAGTAAGAACTTCAGTGACAAGGAGCTTAAGTTACCGTCACATCACATCATCACATCAGCCCCGAAAATCTGCCACCTGATACGAGCAAGGCAGGACAATGACATAGGAAGTGTTCCGCAGTGTCGTCGCCCTCTACACAAGCGTCACAGACAGTGATGTCACTTAACCCTAACGCGTTGAGATGTTTGGCGAAGGTGTGGTGTCCCGTAATAACCCCAATAAGTTGTCTGCAGTCTTTTTTGCTGAGAGACACCTAGAATGCCGCAGACTTCTTACAGACGTCGGGAAGTATATGTTTGGTCTGCCTGCATCCTGGAGACCCATACCACTAACAGTTGTGTTTGCTAGAAACCGAACCATCGATAGAAACCCCTTACCGAAATAACGGGTAACCTAAACGTGGATCCAGGGCCGGTGAAGTTTTCGTCGTAACTTTGCCTGGCAAACTCATCGGAGAACTCAATGCCGATGACTCTCACTCAGAGACCAGAAAAAGTTAAGCAAATTCAATCTTCCAACCGATTTCAAACTAGACCTGCCTTCTCAAACTATTTTGGATCTAATAAAAGGATTGACCAACACCTTAAGCACAGCCTGACTGTAGCTACAGACGCAGATACTCCGTCCCCTCCAATTGCTTTTCGCAATAAAGTTCGCAGACAGACCTAGGGGAAAGTGGAGTCTAACATTGCCGCTTTGCAGATGGTCTTGGAGCCATCTGTAAAAATTCGTCTAAATTCCTTACCCGGGCCAGAACATGGCGAAAACCAAGCCTGTGCACAGGGAAAGTCGACCGAAAATTACACAAAAGTTTTACTTTCAGAACCATTGCATCAGATGGCATATCCTCGCACAGGGTCCTCAAAACTTCCGTGCGTGTTATATCAGATACCACTTCTTAAAAGGAAGAAGGCTCCGATTGTTTCGCCCGTCATGTGAACATCAAAGGGTAGTAAGCATTGCATCTAGAGAAGAGCTTCACAACAACTTCAGTTTTAAGACGATTTCGAGTCAATCACATCAAGGGCCATCTGCGCCTAAGGTAGATGGGTGTCCCGCGGCACTAACTTAGGCCCAAAGGCTATTGTAATGTGTCTACGCCTTAGAGCAAACAGTTCGCAGGGAAGGACCAACAGGTAGTACGGCAACGTCATCCGCTGTTATAGACCTGATCGCAGGTGCTAGAACTACTGAGACTGTTAAGCAAAGAGCCTATCAGTATGCACCACAGGATGTAGTATCACACTTGACAAGTGTCCATTATTGTCCTTCGTTAGCTTCAAACTGAAGATCTTCTAGTCGAATCGCATCTCGAACGATCAGCTCCACACGTAAACGGATCAGAAACGAATAAACACCACAATACGACAAAGCAAGTAGGAAGTGGTTCAGTGAATCGAACACACCTTATGATGGGAAGATAATTTCGTTGCGAAGTCTGCCATATAATGGAATCTACTCTCTCAGTGAGGCAGGAGAATAGGTCGCCGAAAGCAAACATTCTACAGACTAGCTGAGGAAGAATCGCGTGACACTTTATTGCAAACGTGGGACACGCTGGATACCTCCGTCGTATGTAATGATGTGACCAACACACCTCCTAAGGACACAAACAAATTTCTCAAATAAATGTCGAGCGGTGACCAAAGCTTTCTTGGAGTAGCTGTGGCACTAATACTCGCTAAAACTCTTTTGACAGCTCCTCTCATTGCTGAAGGGATGGAGTGTGAACTCCTTATATAGACATCTATTCAATTGAAGACAGAACAAATGATGCTTATGGGTCTGTCATCCTCTGCAGTGTTGTAACAAAGCTGGTAACCTTGGAAGTAAAACCGACCTTTAGTTTCCACAAACCTCACTGTGTAGACTTCTTACAACAAGACAAGTACTTGTAGGATTGAAAGACTACAACAACGTATAAATCAGCTCCATTGAAACCGCCTCCAACGCAGCCCCTCATTAGCCACCATCAAATAGTTTTAATGTATCCACTTCACAATAAAACGTTTGACAGCCTTATTTGAACGCGTTATGACGTTATTATGCGCTCCTCCAGGAGTCAACAACGCATTACTTATCAAAACGATAAAAATCGTGGCAATTTCAATGACCTCCTCATCCAAACACGAACTTAAATCTTTTACTGACCACTGACCGCCTCCGCGCACGACATATCATTGCACACACACACACACACATAAGAACGAGAAATGCCTTCGAAAAGAATGTAAGCCGCAACGAAACTTGCAAATCAACTCGGTCGGTCGGTCAACAAAACTGACAACAACAACGACAGGAACCAACAACAACAAAACTTTATTGCCCTTCGATTTTTTTTTTTTGACCAAAAGACCAGAATATCATGTGGGTCAACGTCACAAGTGATATGTTTGGGCGGTGGTCTCCTCTCATTCACCTGGGTGTGCGCCAATATCCTAAAGATTTCCGTAACCTCATGCGACGCATGCCTTTGGATTTGCATCCGTATTTGGATCGAACACGTCGGACAGATAGAGAGTACGCCTCCACCAGTAGCACTATTCCCAATTCCGTGTGTTTGGCCACAGTCACGATAACATGTTCTAGTTGGATAAGCGCTGTGTGGGCTCTTCGGGGCTCTAGCTCTAAAATTAAACAGCAAACGAACCCAGTAGACAGCAGCGCCACCGGTGACACACACATGCAATCTCAATACATTTGGGTGGTTGAATTGATTTGGACCGGCATGCAGATATGTAGATAGGGACATCTGCGGTGAACTAAATTTTTTTTAGGTGCAACGAGATGCCAGGATGCTACTGATGTTGACGGCCCGATGATGAGCCCAAAAGAACGTTAAACTGGGTTGGGCACCGCACACCCACATACTCGCAGCACACGGGGAGCATCAAGAAAAAAGATACAAATGTCGAGATTGGAATTCCTTGATTCAGTCGGATGCCGACGTTGTAATTAATGGCGGAATGTCAACTGATAAAGACCGAACATTTGTTAAGGGAACTGTTGGGACTATTGTGTGCGTGTGTGTATGCGTGAGTTCCTGAGAATTGAAGGCGTGTTGAGTGATGCGATGTAAAATTCTTGGAATTGATACGAAGATTAGACGAAGATGTGCGTTTGGGGGGAAATAGCTTGTTCAATGGATTACCCTCAAGTCAGCGAATATGCAAAGAATCGCTGATTACGTATTCACATTGGAATGGCAGAGATTGAAGGCAGTTATGAGCTCATCTGGGATGGAGGCGAGAATGAAGATAGCAATTGCATGTCAATGGCAGATCGTCGGCAAAGTGTTCTGTTCCTCTGGATTCAGTAGTGGATGAGGACTTGCAGCAATCCTGCAATGTAGTGGATCCAAAACCAAGCTTTATAGCCTTGTCCAGCCTAACCTAACTTTGAACTTGGAACAACTATTGATGAGACTGGAAGACGGAAGGATTTCTAGATTTTTTCAAACCATCCTACACGGGTTCCTGTAGCATCTCAACTGGTGATTGGGTTCCAATTCATTTGAAAGGTTGTTGATGGCGAATAACGAGAAAGGCGGAAAGAACGCCCCCTTGAATCTAACTGTCGCTGTGAAGAATTCCCAACGACAGCGTCTACTGGGCGAACTACTTACTCAATGAACACTTAAGGTTACGTTAGGCTGGATATACAGACTACAACCACACTAAGACCACATAAGGCCCTTTGTGTTACCGCAGCTTACTATGAAGCGATGAAGGCTGCCAGTTCGTTTACGCTGTGAAAGAAGCTGGCTCCTAAGTATGCTTCTTCGAGCTGAGAAGACCGGACATGTGCAGAGAAGGTGGAGAATTGGCGCTTCCTCCTCCTCTTCGTCTATGCAGCTTCTACCAAATATCGTTATGGAGGAAATACAGCCTATTGATGTAGTGTCCCGTTATGACACCTACTGTGGTACTTATGAGCAGTCTTTTCTGTCTGATGGGACAGTGGGAACTTTGGCCAAATCTACTTGTTACCTTCTGTCCACCTACGATTGGCGATGTGATAGTGAACACCTTACACAAATTATTCTCACGCATTTAGAGCTCAGGTCGGTATATGGATCAGTTTATATGGTTCCTCGTCCAGGTTGGGATGAGAATGATCTTACTGTTGACAACCCTAGCAAACGAAAAAAGGACAATAACAACCTTCGTAGTATGTTCGAAGCACAAAGGCCACAAAGAATAAGTAGTCTAGGGGCTACTGTTATCCGGACTTAACCGGAACGGGATGAGATGGGATGGTGCGGGCAAAAAGGGGATGAAAAACAGTGACATTTATCCGAGCATTGTAGCAATAGTCAAGATATTGTCATTTATGATTTGCCTTCGGAAGAGTATCGGTGTAAATCTGGTCAAGATTCCTACTGAGAGCCTTGCACAGTTCTCTGGAGTGTCTATGTGAGCTGGAACTCAATAGAGTGTGACGTTGTGCTGGTTAGCGATCGGCTTCGGCTTCGGTTTGAAAGAGACTACACTGACGACTAAAGGAGTGGTTAATGTCAAGGGCTTACCAAAAGACACCGACGCCGATTCATTCGGTGGTTTTAGCGTCGCCCGTCAAGATAGAGATAGACTCATCAAAGAGGACTTTGCGCTGACTGGAGACGCTTCTGTGCGGCATTTGTGTATTTGTGGCCCACGTTGAGGTTGTTTTCCGTGGACAGCATATCAATTGATTTAGGAAGGCTGCAGTGAAACAATAGAATAGAAGCTTATCCCATTGATAAGTATCTCCCAGCCTTCGTTCCGCTTAAGTGGCTTGCTGCATGCCATAAGTGTCTGTTTTGGTAAATTTTATCACAACAAAGGCCGCCCCTGCTCTTCCCTTCCCGTCCCGGTTGTCCTTTTGTTCATCCAAAATTCCGGGAGAGTAGAGGGCAGCCATGGCCCCATCAATCATCGAGCCACACCCCCGGCATACTGAAGAAACAACCATGAGCAGGTCTGCTTAGAAAAAAAGGACGGACGGTCTTGTAAAGCAAGAAGAGACGAATGGTCTTTAGAAAAAAAAAAGCCCAGACACAGAGCAACACAGAGCGACGGATGATCCTTCTCAAGCCAAGCAGACGGCAGTCTGCAAAGAAGTGGACGACGCTCGGAATCTGACCAGGTGGACGGTCTGGTAATAGAACAGCAACACGACACCATTAATGGCCGAGAGCCCAGCCAACAAATTTATTAGATTTGTCGAATAGCACACTATAGTGAAGTCCCTAACTCCCAAATCTGCGTAAAAATCCACCGGAGTGAGGTAGTTCCATGAGGGAGCTGCCTTAGGTGGTGCAGAAGTTTGAAGATGATGCTACCACCAAATCCCCTTAACGAATCGCGGTTAAATGGTAAGAGAATGCGCAGACTCCGCTAGCAAAAATCGATCGCTTGTTCGCAAAAGGAAGAAGAAAGCGGCGAAAGGGGCTGAACTCGGCCATTGCTAGAATTGCCGGTATGACTCAGTCAGGGGTTCAGAAAAAAAAACGGTGACACCCTTCAGCGAAAAAGCGGAACGCTGTACATTGAGTCGTAAGTGAGGCCCATTGTGACTGAATGAGTAGGATGCTAAGGATGTATGGGTGAGAATTAAACAAGTGAGCAAGCGATCGGTTGTTGCTTGAGTAAGAGTAGTAAGATCAGCTGGTGGTGCTAAGTAGCGCAAAGCAGGTGAACCCACCCCAGCTGAGTGGTAAGCGCAGACAGCACCCAACCAGCTGCGAGAGGCACTGAACGAGTTAGAACCCATAAGTGACATTCGTCATTCGCAGGAAGAGTGCAACATGTCGATTGGCATTAATTGCTCCAAAAGTCCTCATTCCCAGCGCACCTATGATGCTGAAACAATCGTTGGACTTTCTCGATAACTTTTATACTGCCAAAGTAAAGATCGGTCTTGTGACGTCATTACCCTAACCTAAAACTGTCAAAATACATTTTTCTAATTGTCGTTAGTTTCGAAGTTTTCCTTTAATTTATTCATTTTATAATCTCAATACGAATTAATTTATTCCCCCTCCCCCCCCCCCCTTGGGTTAAGTGAAGTGGAAAACTAAACACAACTAGGGTATGGGGTACGATGAATCAAAGAAGCGAGTAAACAGGTACATAGAACTTGAAGAAAAGTTTGCAAGTTAGTGAAATAGGTCACCCGTCTCACCAGAGACGTTAAATACAATTTGTTGAGCCAAAAGAAGGAGGGAGAACAAGTTAGAGACTGATATAGCTGTCAGTTGGTGTATGACACAAGATACAGAATTCGATTGCGAATTTTATCCATGGAAAACATGTTTTAGATGTGCACTAGCGTCGAACTTATCAAATGTTCACAAACTATAGGGTCTTCCGGTTTTCAACTGCCAACATTCAACTGTCATTGCGTTGACTTTTTATAAGTTACACACTCGCACAACGTGTTGAAATCTGTAAAATTCACTACAAAAACGGGGAAAATATGACGGAAACGCTTCGTTAAGTTCGTACTGCTTTTGGTCATCATCAAGTGCCTTCTCGCACAGCTATTGTGCATTTAATCGATAAATTTAGACGCCTCCGACAGGTTAGTGATGTGAAGACTCCAAGGACATTGGGCAAGGTCAGCTGAAAATACGGCCGCCGTAGCTGAGATGGTGACTGAATGAAACCCCCTTTCGAAATAACCACAGGAGTTGGAGCTATCCGCAACCAATTTGCATAAAGATCTTGGCCTACATGCTTATAAGGTCCATTTGACATAAGAATTGAAGCCAGCAGACCACGCTCAACGCCGTACTTTCACTAATCGGATGCTGGAAATGAATAAACAAGTGATGAGAGTACGTCTGGGTACATAAACAAAACAAAACTGTCACATCTGGGGCTCCGAAAACCCAAGAGAATAGTCGAACAACCTCTCCATCCACAACGAGTGACAGTTTGGTGCGATTTTTTGGGCTAGCGGTGTCATTGGCCGTTTCAGTGAATGGATTGCGTTACCGGGCGATGTTGACTGACTTTTTTTTTGCCTAAAATTGTTGGTATCGACGTGGACAACGTTTATTTTCAGCAGGACGGCGCTGCATGCCACACAGCTGTTGAAACAATGACTCTATACTTCCTTCAGCTGCTGAGAATTCCTCAAGCTTCTGTCGGCGAGTGGCATAATATTCGCACAGCAAGTAACGAACAGTTTCAATTTCTTTCTCGTCCCGCATGAGTACCATTGGCACAGTTATGAGTCATGGTGACTAAGGTTAATGAGTTCTTCTTGTTGCATCCTGGCCCCATAAAGTTCTAGCCGTTACGCATGTGTCTAGCTAAACCCAACTAGCTTATTGGAACCCCTTCTCATATCCAAATGTCCTTGTATCCAACATTGGTTCTCTTCCAACCCTCAATCTTGCTATCTTTGAGTTCAGACCCTTTATGTCTGCTAGGCTTTAGACAATAATTGTCCTTCGGACGATGTCGTTCTCACGAAAACGTATTAAATCCTGGATATTGGGGATGATTTTGGCTTGGAAGACAGTGCAATCGTCGTTTATTCTAAAGGAACGTATAGTTATCGTCGATCATACATACGCCTTGCTGTGGGATCAGCTTAGGTTAAGGTGGATGCCTAAGGAAAACTGGTCAAACGTCAACTCATGGTCAATTATCTGACTCATTGTCGTTTACATAATATTTTTCGAACACGTTTGTTAACATTGTTAACACTGACACCTGTCATATCACTCGTTTGACATTCAACAAGTTTTCTTACAATCCAGCTTGTTGTGGTCAGATGAAGCAATTTTGTAACGAAATGTGATGAAGACAAGTTTTCGATATAAAACTGCATGAAGTTAGCCTATCCCACCTTTCGAAGTTGAAGCAATCAACAGTTCAACGCCCGCCACCATCCAAAAACAATGGTGTGCTGTAAGAAATGTGTCACATCTGTGCTGAATGGATTGTTCGTCGAACATAGGGATGACTTTTTTTCTGTTGGGGTGTTGGAACACCACGCTGGAGCACTCAGACACAAAAACAGGTCCATTGTACTACCAGCACGCACAACCCCCCTTTTACTGTGTTTTCATCGGCTTTCTAAGAAAGTCCAGTAAGGGCTTCAGTGACGAGGAGCCTAGGTTACCAGCACCCAACACATCAGCCCCGAAAATTTACCACCTGATACGAGCAAAGACAGGACTGTTCCACAGTGTTGTCGCCCTCTCCACAAACGGTATCACTTGCCGACTCTTCATAGATTTATTTGGGTTTCCTTCAAAGGAGAGGTATCTTTTGGGAGGATTGTCTTTACCGAATCGCCAAAATGGCAGAAGAGTGAGAAAAACAAAGTGCAGAACAGTTGAGGAGGAGTAACAGCACTGAGGACGTATCCCAAGCACGATTTGACAGTCCTACTACATCTTATATCCATCGACTTACAGACTAATAGACATGCAGACCAATAGAATATGATTGCTAGTCTTAGCAAAAGATCGCCTTAAGCACGCAGAAACGTTTTCTTCGATAAAAATCAGCAGCCAGAGTCAAAATTATACTCCTAGACCAGACGAGAGTAACGTTCTCCACTCGCTGTCAACACGGAGTCACGGAAGAGCCGAATCAGACACCTCGACACCAGCAGGAATGCAAAAAGATTCAATCGAGCTACACATATCCACAATCGACCAAGCCGTCTGGTTCAAGCAATATTTGACCAAAGAATTGCTAACAGGATCAAACGAGCCCGCGGAATGGCTATTTTGGCAGAAGAATGGAGTTGAAGTCCGATAGATCTGACGACAAGAAAGGCGTCAAATCTTGTGGTTGCTAGACAGAATTCCCTTCAACATTTAGCCTAACATTAGTCAATAAAGCTGTAAATTTCAGGCTCTGACACATCTACAACGAGCAATTGCTTAAAGCGCCCCTCCAGCTCGTTACGAAAAACGATTTGGATGTCATGGAGTTCCAAGAAGGTGCAACTGAAACAATTTGTCCACTGACATCTTGGATTATCACGCCAAATCATAAAGAACACTGATGCTTCGAACCTGTAGAGTGAACCATAAAATCTCTAAATTACTACAGGCGATGTCCACCATCAACTGAAACTCCACCCACATAGTCGTACTGAAGACGTTAGGTTCCCACCATGATCTGATCAACTTGTCAACGTCAACTGGCACCCAATCGAGTGTCTCAAACAATTTCAACGCGAGTCCTCACAACATACGCCCATCAAAAGACTTATTTGCTTACAGATGTTCAAGTTTCCATAATGCCATCGTAAAGCAAATGAAGCGCGAGCTGCTTTCAAATTTCCTGTGGTTTTACGACCCCAGGGAGCTTCTATTTTTTCTGCAAAGCAAAAACCAAAAAAAAAAACGAAATAATCAAAGGAAAAGTCTTCATGCCAACGGGACAACATCAATAGAAAGTTACAGAGCCTATCTCTACCCAAGTGGAATTGTTCCCAAAAGATTCGAAACGATAAATATTTTATAAGTTTCTCTTCCGTCAACAATCTGAGAGGCTGGTCGGGCTCTGTAAAATTCCCACGTACACCATTCACTGAAGGAATAGCTATCGTGACGTGACCCTTTCAACTCAATTTCCAAGTCGCAACACAAACAAACAAAAAAAAGTCAGAGTTCCTAGAAATAGAAGGCACGCCAAAAGGACACCAGAGACTATACGATTCAAACATCCTACACACGTAAATTTATCGACAAAACTGGAACACATGTGGTCAAGACAAAGATGAATATGAAATCGAATAGCATGAGTTGGTACTTACTTTTTTTTTTGATCAGCTCTCTCATGCGTGTCTATGCACTTATCTAGTGAGATGCTAAAGTCCACTTCCGGGATAGTTTTCCAAACAAAACTTTCAGTAGTTTGATCGAAGGAAACTTTGTTCACAGTGTGTGGTGGCTGGCGCACTCAGTTCATCAATCAAAGGACGACAGAAAAACGAACACGACAACGACGAGGACAACGACAACAACGACGACGATAGTGCGAAGGTAGAAGGTTCCACCTTGCGACGCGGGACCGGCGTGTGACGACAGTTAATGGTGGGTGGTTGCTGTCACTATGCACAGTGGTTGTAATGGATCCTTTTACACGCCTGTTGTGTAGACCCACACGTTGCCGACAACGATAGGAACGATGAGACTATAGAAAGGATGCAATAATTAATCTATAGAACTGAAGTTAATTGTATTAAGAGACGCAAGGACGTACTGCCAGTGCCGGGTGATTATTACACTTTCCAACACTCAAACTGGGGGAGAGTGAACTTTTTGTTTCTTCCGTTTTGCACACACGTAGAGCAAGAGCCAAGAGGAAATTTTTATGAATTTTGGGACCACTAAATGCTCAGCACTCACTTTTGCACTGTACACACGCACAGGGTGTGGTGGTGGAATTGGTAGAACTTTAGAACTTTATTTTTTCTCAATTTTTCGTCCGTTTTTCCGGATGCAAAACGAATAAATTTTTTTCAATTTGCTCACCGAAATTGTGATTTGGAGCACCATAGAACGACCACATAAACGACAAGCGGCGATGCGATGAAAAACTGCGCCCGTGTACACAAAAGATGAAACCGACCGAAAAAATAAAGAATTCTCTGCGAAAAGCGCACGAAGATAGCCACGAAAAATCGGTTGGAGAAACTGCGGAACAATTTTGTAGATCCTCTGGCCGTGGATAACAGAATCGATTGGCGATTGGAATTTGGAAATTTTTATGTGGAAATCCTTATTCCAAATTGTTTGATAAAACCACTGGACCGCAAAAAATGGAACGTGTACTCGCAGCAATGCCGTCGTCAGCTAGCGAAAACCGAAATGAAAATTTTTCAGACTCAATGGATGGAACCTTACTTTTTCGGGGGGAATAGTGTAGCACTTCTTCTTGTCGGGCTCAGGGTTCTATCAGATGGCTGAATTTGGTTTTTTTTTTGTGACCACTACAGGCGTGTTTTTGACGGCTAAGAGCTGAATTGTATGCATGCGGTTAGAAAAATTGGTGAGATTGTGTGGGTGTGTGGAGAAATGTCAAAATGTTCAGCGGTAGGTGATGCCAAACTGCAGGGATGTGTGGTGGAAGAGGTATATTTGAAAGAAATTTAAAGAATGCTATGTTTTTAATAAAAGTTGTCAATTGTTTATAAAAAGTGGTCTCAAGTGTTTTTTGAAGAATCCTCTCATTTTATCTCATGAAAGGTCTGTTTGAGTTGTTACGCCCAGCCTTTCCAAGCTGTTTGATGGTGAGAAAGTCTTTCAGTCATTTTCGTCTTTATTTTCCAACTCTTGACTTATTCCATTTTATTGAAACTGATGTACAATTTGATATCTATGCCTCAGGAACGTTTAGGCTGACATCAATTTTCTCTGAAGATTCACACAAGCTCCTTACTGATTCAAATGATAGTTGACTTAAGGACTATGTCTTATATTCTTTGAACATCAAGTTAAAACTCAAGAGAAGACTTAAAAACTTTAATGTCGACTGGATTCCAGCCTCAAACATCTTTCAAAACTTTAGGTTCTTACCTTCTACATTCTTGATAACTTTACTTCTGAGACCCTCTACTCCACAGCGATGTTGTACAAAAAAAAATGCACTTCTCCTTATGGTCTCAATGCCATTTCTGTTTTTATTGATATTTCCAAAGTGTACACCACCCATTACTGTCACTGCGCCACCTGACATCCTTATGTCAGAATAATCGACTACGCGCTTTCGTAAATTCGTGAAAAATGTCAAATTTTCTCACGGGTTCTTCGGTGTTTTTCCCACGAAAATGCTTAAAAACTCTTACAATTCGTCTAAGAAATGCATCACCCACATCCACAAAGTACTTTCACACTCCGGGTGGCCAATGTCCTGACGTAGAAGTTAAATTCTCAAATGGGTAAGTTCCCTCCTTTCACGATAACCAAATTTCGATTTTTTATTCCAATTGGATCATCTGCAGGCGCTATTTAAACCTGTCTTCAGGAAAGTATGCTCGTTTTGCTAATGGCACTGGCGTCTGCACAATGGGGGATACCTCAGTGATGGTTACAGCTGTAGCGAAGGCGAAACAAACTCCTGGTGCATCGTTCATGCCATTGGTTGTAGATTACCGGCTGAAAAGTGCCGCATCAGGACGAATTCCAATGAATTTCATGCGCCGGGAATTGGGTCCATCAGAGAAGGAAATTCTGAGTGCACGATTGATTGACAGATCTGTTAGGACCCTGTTTCCCGCAGAATTCAAGACTGAAACGCAGTTGGTTTGCAATATGCTTGCCATGGATGCGGTTTATTCGCCGGATATACTTGCGATAAATGCCGCATCGATGGCTTTGAGTTTGAGTGACATACCCTGGAATGGTCCTGTGGGTGCTGTAAGGTAAATATAGTTCGGATGAGTGACTGGCGGAGCGACTAATCCAGGTGTTTCTAGATTAGGCTTATGCGATGGAGAAATCATTGTGAATCCAACGAGAAGAGAACTACAGTCCTCTCAGTTGGATTTAGTTGTAACCGCGACGAAGCAGAACTTGGTTGTGATGCTGGAGGGAAAGGGAAACGTGGTTCTAATGCAAGACTTACTGAAAGCAATAAAACAAGGCACAAGGGAGGCACAGTTCATAATCACTGAAATCGAAAAGTTGCAGAGAACACTGGGTCGGGTGAAGCGTTCAGTGGAACCTGCTGCCAAAGTGGAACAGGACTTGGTTGAAGCTGTGAACAGTTTGTCGGAGATGCGATTGCGAGAGATTTTTCGTGATGCGAAGCACGACAAGCTATCCCGGGACAATGCAGTGAATGAGGTGCGGAGCGATGTTGTTGACAGAGTTTGGTCAAGCTATCCGGACGTTGAACCGTCGGTTATCTCCGAATTGTTCAACAAGACGTGTAAATCGATTTTCCGCGAGTTGATCTTTGAGGAGAATCAACGTTGTGACGGGCGGAACTACGACGATTTGAGGAATATCAGTTGTCAGGTGAGACCTCAACTTGGAAATCTTAGAATTCTCTTTAAATGTTCATCCATAGGTGGATCTGTACAAACCACTGCATGGTTCCGCTCTGTTTCAACGCGGCCAGACTCAAGTTTTCTGCACAGTTTCCTTGGATTCCCATGAAAGTGCTTTGAAGCTGGATACTGTATCCGCTCTAGAAACGTAAGGTCTGAAAGCATTCACTGGTAGGAATAAGTAACCATTTTTTCTATTGCAGCGGGGTCAAAGCAAAGAATTTCATGCTTCACTACGAATTCCCTCCGTATGCCACCGGTGAAGTTGGACGCATCGGCCCGGTTGGTCGACGAGAATTGGGTCACGGTGCCTTGGCCGAACGTGGTCTCCTACCAACTCTGCCAAATGACTTCCCATTCACAGTCCGATTGACATCAGAAGTTCTCGAATCCAATGGCTCCAGCTCGATGGCAACAGTCTGTGGTGGATCCCTAGCCCTCATGGATGCCGGAGTTCCTTTGATGGCTCCAGCAGCCGGTGTCGCCATTGGACTCGTCACGAAATACGAAAACGATGACACCAAACACCTGCAAGACTACAGAATCCTCACAGACATTCTTGGCATCGAGGACTACATGGGCGACATGGACATGAAAGTAGCCGGAACTCGTCGAGGATTCACTGCTATTCAAGCCGATTTGAAAGTTCCTGGAATTCCCCTCAAAGTTGTCATGGAATCTCTACAAAAAGCTTCCGATGCTAAAGCGAAAATTCTAGACATCATGAGCGAAACTATTCGAGAACATAGGTTTTAATTTTTTACCATTAACCTGCTCTTTGTATACGAGTTTCCCTTTTTGTAGAAAGCACCGTAAAGACTGCTGGCCAGTGACGGAAAAACTTACAATCGAACCACAACAGAGAATCCGCCTGGTAGGACCCAGCGGCATCAACATAAAACGCGTCTACCTCGAAACTGGCACACAGATCACCGCAGAAGATGAAACAACGTTCTCATTGTTTTCCCCCTCACAAGAGGCTATGGACGAAGCGAAAGAGTTGATCGCGGCTCTCTTGGTGAAGGAGCGAATCCCGGATCTTGAATTTGGTGGCATCTACTCTGCGAAAATCACTGAATTGCGAGACACCGGAGTTATGGTGATACTGTATCCAACCATGCCACCGGCATTATTGCATAATTCGCAACTCGATCAGAGGAAGGTAAGACCCTGAAGCAAATGAAATCTAAACGAATAGTACAACTGTTGTTCCCTAGGTGGCGCATCCATCAGCGTTAAATCTAGAAGTTGGTCAAGAGATTCAAGTCAAGTATTTCGGACGGGATCCTGTGTCAGGATTTATGCGATTATCAAGGAAAGTTCTGCAAGGACCAGCGACCGCAGTGGTTAGAAGTTTTAATAAAGCTGCAGTGGAGGAATAGTTGACTTTGTTTAGTTTTAGGTCATGTTAAGATATTTTTTAGCTAAATAAATAAAACTTCCAAAAAAACTTGCATTGCATTTCCATCTTAAGAACATACCCTCCGCACAATCTACTACAATTTTCCTTATCACTTTGACACTCGCCGTCACCTGTCATCTAAAATTCTGGTAACCAACCATCGGCAAAATTGACAGCTTCCAACATACACCGCTCTGTTTAGTAGCTCCGCATAAAAATCAACAAAACAATAAATTTCCGCAAACATTTCCTAAAAAGAAATCCACAATACAACAGTTAATTAGTGTATTCTTCCTTATTGGTAACTAATTGGAACTGGATTTGTTTTAATTATGCAAACAATTGTGTGCGCTCTGTAGCGTAGCCTTCGCAATGGCAACCAAAACTACGACGAAGGAATCATTTCGCGATCGTCAGAACGGTGAACTTGAAGTGATTAAGGTAAGTGCGTGGAACAGTGGGGGCTATCCGCCATGAAATTACCGCGCCGTATTGCTTCATTAATGCGCGCGCTTTTGTTACAAATTTTGGGTTCTGATGAAATTTTACGTTTGATTTACCTTTACAGAGTATATTCGGGAATGATGTCGAAGATTTGCGAGATAAAAATGGTGGCGGATGGAAACCCTTGGATATTCGTATTATCTTGACCCCGTTGCGTGACTCCTCTGGCAATGGGGAGGCTTATGTTAAAACGAAATTACACATTATCTGTCCAGCGAAGTATCCTAAACTGTAAGTAGAGTGTAAAAGACAGTGGATTGGATATCCTTTAGGTGTTTTGCAGGATATTTGGTTAAATTGCTTGTGGTTACTGTTTTATAACTGAAGGCATTAATGTGTTCCTACCGTTAGCAATTAAAAGTCAATACCGCAATGAATTCAAAAGTGGCCGCTTCTTCGTTTTGTCTTTGACCACTGTTGTCCACACTAAAGAACTGCAGTAATCGAATTTTTGAATAAAAATGCATAAAACGGATGTCTCTACGAATCGACAGTACAAATGAATTGAAAACGCGATAAATTGAGGAGAGATAGTATCTGTGATCGCAAAGCAAGCAAAGACTTTAACAACTGACCTGCAACTTACAAGCCATCGAAGATTGTCAAGCACATCGAATGTTCTCCAAAAGATGAGGCTTAGATTAGATTAAATTTGCTGGCGGGAGGTATTCGGCGCAGTTCAGGTGGTACGGAAACAAAGAAATATATTGTATCATCTGTTGATCGGCAGATCTTCACATGAAGCGAAGAGTTAGGTTAGGAGTTTTTGCACAAACATTGGAAGCTCCTAAAGAGGCGTTATAATTGAGTCATTGTTTGGACAAATTTTAAATAATTTTTTACTCATATCTTGGCTGGTAGATCCCAAGGCATTTCAATGAAACGTGTTGGATTTCGCTAGAGGACGTTGAGGGATCATCTGATTTCCAAGAAGAAGAACAGATGGACAGTGTTTTAGAAGGACAGCAAGTAGTTTTAAACGAAAGTTTGTCTCTTTCACTGTCCACTAGTCGTTTGCTTAGCAATTGTTAACTCGGATTAGATTCGAGGACTCTGTCGGCCGGAGCGTCGGTGTTCATTCATTGCATCACTGGCAATGGAATATGTTCATAAAAGAATGTGACTTATCACTACGACACACAGGCATCGAACGAACAGGCGAACAATTTGGCGAAAAAGGGGTCGGTCTCTGAGTTGCTCTAGGAAGAGGAATGATGAAGAACATGATCAATAAGAAAGATCCAAGCGAGCATCTGAGAAGGAAGAGCTTCGTAAAATGCAGACAAATCAAATTGGCGATTGAGATGTGCAGTGCATAACGCAAGGAACTCTCAAATTGGTAGTTGTCCATCGGACACGCAACTTCAAGTACCATCTGAAGAAGATGATACCTGCAGGTTGTTTCTAGAGGAAAAAACAAAAAAAATTTGACGCGTCTGATCGAGTTCTTAGACTCTACGGCACTTACTTCGTAAGCTATGGTAAAGTCCTTTCCCAGCATATAAATCATAAACGTTCTCGCTGTAGTACACACTTGTTTAAAGTGTATAATCTCTACAATCAATGATATCAATAATAAAAGGATATATGGCCCTTGCCTCGTTTATGATTAACCACTCGAAGCCCTTCCAACATTTTTCATATCTTTTATTCTAATTATATACCCAACTCATGTTTGATGACACATATTTTGTTTCCTACCTACTGCCGTTTCGGCACAATTAAGATAATTTTGATAGGAAACGGAACGTTATCAGTAGCGGAACATCACATTTTTATCACTCTCTGTCCATTGTTACACAATCAGTTCGAAAGAACAGTAATAAATGTTAAAAGTTGTTTGAACAAAGCAGATTATTGATGCTTATCTTTGGAAATTTGAAAGAATAGTGAACTATCGTCGACGCTTTGTTCCCACTCATGAACTTTGGATTTGCCAAAACTTATTCCATAACTACGTCATTGTCCCAAGATATGATAATTCACCTGAAGGCTGTTATTTAGTACAAATATTCCTTCTCCGCACGGTACTTTGCTCTTATCATGAGAAGCAGATGTTGAGTAGAGTTAATGGCACCGCCTACCAGCTAAACTGTACAGCTTTCATCGACTTGAGCTATACAAAACGATAGTCGATCTTGGGAGCGCACAAAAATGTATACAGATCTGCCGCATGTCTTGAAAACTTGCGGTGCACGGCGCAACTAGGATGTAAACTGCTTTGACTTATTCCAAACTTGCATCGCATTTCAGCAAGCTGATGCGTTGTCCTGCGATTTCTTCAATCCCGAGTCTGGAAGCATATACTGGTCCTGGTTAAGTTTGGTATGGAACACCCGTTTATCCATTAATTTATCTTGCTCTGGCTCATCATCGGTGGAAATCGATTGCCCAGTCTCATGCTGGGACAGTCGCTTCGCACCATCCCTTCCATACCTCCTTCGTCACAATTATTAACCTTAAATTTTGTTCTTCCCCACCAGGGCACCAAAATTGTCGCTGGAAGAAACCAAAGGTATCTCAGATAGTCTCATCGATGAGCTGCTCAAAGCACTACAACAGCAATCAATGGAATTGCGTGGCGAAGTTATGATCTTCGAGTTGGCACAAACAGTGCAGGCGTTCCTTCTTAAACACAATAAACCACCGCGTGGAAGTTTCTACGATGAAATGATTCAAGAGAAGCAGAAGCGAGAACAAGAGGAACTAAATCAGAAAATGCAAAAGGAAACTCTTGAGCGACAGAATCGATTGGATGAAGTCGAGCGTCGAAAAGAGATTTACAAGAGTGAGGCACGTCGACGAGGTGAACCGCGACGCAGTATGAGTGAATCAAATCGTAATCCATCGTCTTCAGAGAGTTCTGAGAATTCCTCGCCATATTTTCGTGGTCAAGTGTATCCAAACAAATGCATGGATCATCGTAGCTGTGACACACTTTACTTTCAACGAGTTGGAAGGCAGATAAAACGTGGCTGTTGCCTGGGACACTCACAGAGGGGTTGCATTTCTTACACCGGTATCGATGTGGACAATGGCCAATTGTTGTATATCACCGAGTGGAACATAAAGTATGCTCAACTCGAGCAGCGCTGTGCGGGCAGTTGTTTCTGGAATGTGGAAGCAAAGTGCGGTGGCCACAAAATTGATGAGATTTGTCTTGCTATAGAGAAGCAAGTTGCACATCTGTCACAGCTCAGCCACAAGAATCTCATCCCATACGAGTGTGTTCTATGCATGAAGCGCAAGGAAGTGCTGCAAGTGTTTCTGGTACAGGATTTTGTTCTCGGTACCAGTGTCTTCAGCATCTCGTCGTCGCTAGGATGGTGTATTGATGGTGCGAGAATGGTTACAAGGGGTGTTCTCGATGCTTTGGTATATCTGCATAATAAGGGCGTTTCGCATAATCATTTGTTTGATTCCACGGTGTTTATGGATAACATGGGGACCATCAGGTGTACCGACTTTTCACTAGTTCCTAACTTGTTGGACCTGATCGGAGGACAGAAATCATCAAAAGGAGATTTGCCAGCATTGGGAGCAATGGTGGAATCACTAATGCCGACGTTAACATTCGAAATGAGAGATTTCATTGACAAGTAAGGTTGATAAGAACGAATAATGGTTATATTGCTCCTAAATGTGTGTCTTTTGTTATAGGTGCAACTCTGATCGAACACTTTCAGCTTCTGAACTCCTGGAACATCCCTTCCTTAGATCTGCATTGTATCACGATGATAAAGAAAACCACCACCCAGCAGGAACGATAAATCATACGCAAAAAGTACTTAAACAAGCAAACTGTCCTGAAGCAAACAACAAACGTGACACTCTGGCGGTACCGGCATTTAATGCAGAAAGGTCACTAGTACCTTACTTTACCATACCCACTCTGACTGTAAGTCATTCAAGACTGAAAGTTGAGTTCGAAGAGTTAAAGTATTTGGGAAAGGGCGCATTTGGTGATGTTTTAAAGGTGGGTCAAGTCAAGTTTGTGTGGTCAATTGATTGGGCTGTTGATACTAATGAATAACTTTTTAGGTTCGAAATATTCTCGATAATCGTGAGTACGCTATCAAACGTATTCCCCTTCCGGCCAGTAGTCGTCAGTTGTATAAGAAGATGACCAGAGAGGTTGAACTTTTGTCGCGATTAAATCATGAAAATGTTGTGCGTTACTTTAACAGTTGGATTGAGAGTGCCACCGATGCGGACATGGAGGAAATGGTAAGTACTTGATATGAGTGTTTGATGTTAAATTCGATTGAATGTTCCTCTCCTTACCTTATGATGGCGATAGACCAAATTTTCGCTACAAACATGCTGAAGAACTTGTCCGCTTCTTGATTAAAATGCTCCTGGAAGTCTTGTATGGGGGTCGAAGTATTTCCCTTTCTCTATATGAGTTCCTGCTCTCGCGGCTAAGAAATCTTTTCCATAGCTATGTGTTGTGTCAAGTTTGGTTCTCCTGCTGTTAACTATAGAGATTACCACTACCATCGTTCAGTAGTATCATCTTTCACATCCAACACAGCACGCTGGGGTTAAAGCATCAAGTTTTCCGGATAAAAGTCCAAGTGGATTCTTTAAATACGATGTCCTTGCTTCAAAGGAGCGTACCTAGAGAATGCTCAGTGAAGGTTCTGCTCCTGGCATGGATAATCTTCACATTGTTAACGTAAGCATGTAATAACGTAGGTGAAAACTTAGACCAATGAAAGGTTAGTGGAATGGGAAGTTGTTCATTGCCTTAGAACCAAGAGAAACCTCTTACTTAGTACCCATGAGTTGCCTTAGGTCTTTAAAATAACAAAACTCTCTAATCCCACTCTGCAGTCGTGTTAGTTCTATTTCATTGATGTGCTTCTGTCGCACCAGCTTGTTTGCTTGCAGTCATGCCTGATTCGGAGCTAATTTGTCTTCCAAAAATTCTAATTACTTTCCTAATATTGCAGGACAAACTGGTCTCCGGTGACTGGTCAGTAAGTCATGAGAGTGCTAAGCCCATAACACCATCTATTGCTGAAACCGAGGACAGTTCCTCGAGCATTTGGAAGGGTTTCATGTGAGTTGAAAAGTTTGTTTCTTTATTTCCAGCTGAAAATCGATTTTATGAAACCTCCTCTTCAGGCCCACTATTGATGATTCCGACAGTGATGGCATTGAGTTTGTACACTCCAACGGTGAGGTAGCTGTCTATGAAGAGGAATCTGCTGATGAAACTATTGAAAAAGCTGCATCACCACGTCCCATAGCTCAGGTTATGTACATTCAAATGGAGTTCTGTGAGAAGTGCACACTGCGGTGAGTTGAGAAACAGTGATCTGTGTGGACACATGTTCTTTTTAAGGAAAGAATCTTTTTTTTCTGTTGTGTTCTCTCGAAAAGAACTGCCATTGATGACAACCTGTATGAGGATACGGATAGGCTATGGCGTCTATTTCGTGAGATTGCAGAGGGTTTGTCTCACATTCATCAGCAGGGCATTATCCATCGTGATTTGAAGCCAGTAAACATCTTTCTTGACTCACATGATCAGATCAAAATCGGCGACTTTGGTCTGGCGACGACAAGTTTTTTGGCATTGCAAGCACAAGGTGAGTAGAAAACTACCATCAAGGCAATTGGATTGGTGGGAGTACAAGGGTTTTGATTTTTCAGAATATGTGCATCACTCACATGTGGCGACCACCGAAGAAGGGACCGGCACGGGTAAGGTGGGAACAACGTTGTATGTTGCTCCAGAACTCACGGGAAATGCTTCGAAATCCACCTACAGCCAAAAAGTTGATATGTACACACTGGGTGTCATTTTGTTCGAGATGAGTCAGCCAGCATTTGAGACTGGGATGGAGCGGGCTAAGACTATAATATCGTTACGTACTCCGGCGATAATCATCCCTCAAAGTATGCTTAAAGATCAAAAGTATGAGAAGACTGTACAGGTAAGCAAATAGGCCATTGTTCCGCACAACATGTTGAGGCAATATTGTGTTTTCATTGTAGATAATCCGCTGGTTGTTGAGCCACGACCCATCTCAACGACCGACAGCGGAAGAGCTCTTGGCGTCCGATTTGGTGCCACCTGCACAGCTCGAGGCAAATGAATTACAAGAAATGCTCCGACATGCCCTTGCCAACCCTCAGAGTAAGGCTTACAAGCATTTAGTTGCCAGATGTCTGCAGCAGGAGAGCGATGATGTTCTCGAACACACCTATCATCTGGGTTTGGTGTCTCTAAATCCTGCCATTGAGTTCGTTAAGGTAGGTATTAGGTTTTTGTTCGTTTTTTTTTTTTTTTTTTTAACTGACTTGGTTCCTCTTTAGTCGAAGGTTATTAATTTGTTTCGGAAACATGGTGCCATCGAAGTGGACACACCACTTCTTTCGCCGTTCTCCAAGCATAGCAATGTTTGGTTAAACCCGGTAAAACTTATGACTCATTCTGGTGGAGTTGTAGTGCTGCCCAGCGATCTGCGTGGTCCTTTCGCTCGCCACATTGCCATGAGTGGAGTGAACATGATTCGGCGATACTCAGTGGATCGTGTTTACCGCGAAAAGAAGGTTTTCAATTTTCATCCTAAACAGAACTACGAGTGCGCCTTTGATATCATTACACCGATGCCCGGCAACCATTTAATTGACGCGGAAATTCTGTCTGTCGCCTATGAGATTACTAATGAGATTCCCCGTCTGCGGGAGAAAAACATTTGCATTCGCATGAATCACACAAGTCTGCTGCGATCCATACTTATTTACTGCAACGTGCCAAAGACGATGTATGCTAATCTGTTTGGCAACATTCTCGATTACATTGAAGGACGTTTGTCAAAGTTCCACTTCCACTCAGCAGTAACTGCCATCATGGAAACGTCGAAGTCAAGCGCCAGCACACTGATTGATCTCTTGTTGGCGGACTTTATCGTCGGCGGTCCAAGGAACAATGCAGACGAGTCAGCTTTGAGATCCTTAGTTCGTGGCAAGGGTGAGGCCTCGTCACTGGCTAAAGGTGCCCTCCGAGAACTCGAAGCCATTGTAATGCTTGCCAAGAGTCTAGGTGTCAACGTTAGTAAAATAGCTTCTGTAAATCACTGTTCTTCCAAAGTCTTCCATTTTAGTGTCCCATTCATGTGTGTGCCGGTCTTCCGATCAGCTTTGAGCGTGCCAGTTCCGGTGGAATAGTTTGGCAGATGATTGCCGATCTAAAACCCAATAGAACATCCCGACCATCGGTCCTGGCGGTGGGTGAGCGCTATGACACAATGCTAGTGGAGTTCCAAAAGCAGGCTCAAAGCTTTAATGTGAATATTCCCAATCGTGGTATCAGTGGCGCTGGACTCTCCTTCTCGTTGGACAAGCTGGTAGCTGCAGTCGGTTCCGAATGCAACGAAGAATGTCGGGCTATTGATGTTGGCGTTTGTGTAACCGGATCTCGACCACCTCTAAAAGATGTCACGTATATTATGCGTGTCCTATGGTCAGCTGGTATTCGTAGCGGCATCGTGGAAGCCACCGGAGCCGATGAAGCCCAGGATCTTGCCAAAGAACTCGGTGCAGTTCATGTGATTCTGGTGGCAGAAAATGGGTCACTGCGCGTCCGCTCATGGGAACGTGAACGTTTCCAAGAGCGACATGTGATTATGATTGAATTGGTCGATTACATCCAAAAGCTTCTTCGAAACGATAATAATTCGTTGGACTACGCGACGCAAAGCTTCTCCGGACTCAGTTTGTCCTCCTCAAACACCAGTATTAAGAACAGTGGCACTCTGCTGAGCCATTTGCCGAAAGTGCAAGTTGTATTCATGACCCATGACAAGATGACAGCTAATTTTCGACGACGTTATGAGAATCATGTAAGACCCTATTTGCACGGGCCTCATTGCAATCTCTTAATTTGATCTCTCTCCCCAGGTAACACAACAAATGACAACGACTCTCTTACAGTTCGGCAAAAACGAAAATTTCACCGTCCTAGTAGTGGAACTACCACCAACAACCATAAACGCTGTTGTCGGTGCTATTAATCCACGAGAAGTCACCAAGAAAGAGACTGAACTTGAATTGACCAATGTGATAGAAAGGTTTGTCACCCTAACTTCCACAAATAGAGTGGCGCCCAACTAATATTCATTTCTTTTGCAGATTTCCTAAACACAGACGCTATATATCAACAATTTTCGAAGAAATCGTCGACATATTATCCGAAAAGAATAACACCCCCATTGTGGCCTTGTACAGCATTACGGATTCATATTATCGTGTGATCATTTGATTTAATCAAAATCGCCGCAAGCAGAATCAATCCATCGTTCGAATTTATCATTTCAAATGTTGTATTTCGTTTTTTATAATTTTGTAATCTCTTCTTCTCATCAATGTAATTGTCGGATGTGTTTTTGTATGCGCGAAAAAGCCCCAAAGCCCCTGTTAAAAAAAAAAAAAAACTTAAAGTTTACAACTTCAAAGGAAGGTACAAACATAAGAATCTTCTATCAAAAACAATGTTTGGCATTTTTTGCATTATTTTTGTTTAGACACCTTAATTACAAGAACAATTGTAAATACAAATAAGTTATAGAATTGAAGATTGTTTTTTTTTATTTTTTTGATTTACTGCTGCTTCCAACTTTGTATCGACCAGGAGGCAACGGTATGTAGGGCTCCAAGTAGAAAAACCGGATAGAGCTAGCTTGGAAAATGAATTAACTTGCAAATTCTGCAAAGAGGCGAATGAAACTCTGAACGGGCACTAAGCTGTCTCGTATAGATGAAAGACATTAACCCTTTGCTAACATATTTAATGTTCTCAAGTTCAAAAGAAAACCAAAGAATAAGTGCGCACCAGACTTTGCCTGTTCGCCAATACTAGAAGAAAGATGGATTTAAGTTATTCATTTGGCATCCTATTGCCAAGATGGAAATTACAGCTGCAGTGAACTAAACAAAAACTAAATCACTGGTTAAAATAGAACAATTTATCAAGCCTCAAAAATTAAATTCCATGACGTTCTTTAGACTATGCTTTCGCTGTTTCCACCGTCGCGTCGTTCTTCCCTTCTAAAGGTTTTGGTGGAGGAGCTCCAGCTTTGACGACGTTTTGCACCGTCGCGTCGTTCTTCCCTTCTAAAGGTTTTAGTGGAGGAGCTCCAGCTTTGACGACGTTTTGCACAAAGCTAAGGGCTTGTTTTGATGCATTATACGTAAGATCTATTGCTCCCTCCTGGAATAGGTTTAAGAATTTCATTTATTAGTTTATCCATGGATCCATCTTCAGTATTCAGATCTTACCAAGTGTTTGCTAAATAAATCGAATAAATCCTGTGACTGTCCAGGGGTCAGGACGAGCACGATAACCGCAACCACAAGGGAATACTTGGGGAAGATCATTATTATACGCTTTGCTTTGAGTTAGTTTACTAAGTTGCAGTATGGAACTATCTGAATTGACTGATGATTGAGTGCAATTTCAATCCGCTATTTATACATCGCATCGATTGATAAGGGGATAAGCGAGATACTTTTTATAGGCGGCGGCTTACATCGTTCCGCTTTGTTCTTCTTTGTGGTGCACGATTCACTAAACTATATTTATGGGCACGTAGAGCAATAAAAAAATATTTAAGTCACTAACCTATTCCAATTCGTTGTATAAGGTGGGGGAACCCTATTTTACACTTTCATTTTGTTTTGAATTGGAGGTTTGAAGATTCAGAGAAACTCGGGATTATTGGAGAACCATCAATTTTAGTAGTCAGCTTCCCCAAAGCATTCGAATTCGTCTTCTAAAAAGTGTTTCCCCGGATACTTCTTAAAAACGACCGATAAAACATCTCGAAAACTTTAAAGTAAATGCTTTCCTGACCACGGGAATATTTTCTAAATTATCCTGACTTAGGCTTCAGGTGTTTGAAAGGTAGGTAGCCATCCTTCCAATTGTATGTTTTATAGAATAGTGCACTGACAGCAACGAGCAAGGGGTCGTAGATGATGGAAGACCGCAGTGTCTTAGCCAAAGACTCTTTTAAAGTTGAGAAGAAAGAGACGCGACATAAGAACAAAGTTAGTACTTTCTACGACAAACATAGAAGCCAACCAGCACTTTTTGAAATGAAGAGAGCTCTTCATCCACATGTTGTTTAGAATCAATGTCAAAAGGATTCAGTGCAGCTTCTGGTATAAGTTTTGTGAGAGTTTCTACAAAACTACGCAATCCGAAAACCTAACAATGGACAATGCCTTGAGTCCAAAGAGAAATCTTTGAATTTTGCTTATCAGAGCCTGAATTCTCAGACTGTACGCCTGTTCCTTAACGACGTCCTGTGCAATTGCGTTCAGCTTTGAGGAGAAGCTGAAGTGGTTCGAGAACATTTCTAACATTTCTGCTTTTAAATCACCAGGATCCGAAACAACTATAGAAAGTGCTCGTTATAATAATACGCCCTCTATAGGACATTCTGTTTAGTGCGTGAAACTATTCCTCAATAGAGTATTAACAAGATCCCTCCAAAACTATAAGTCGTCAACGTTTGTTTCTCTCTAAACTAGTAAGCGAGTCCTTGATCTCTATATTGAAGGCTCTTAACATCTACCTAACTATGCAAGACTCAATGCATCTAAAAACAAAGGCAAAATGTATTAAGACTGTTCTTCTAGTTAAGACCACTGTTCTAAGCAAATTATTGATCGCGGTTCATTCGTGTATGAGAGCTGTAGGCTCCACTTTTATTCTTAGTCCACACATGAGGATCCATTGTGGTTCTTTTTACGTCCCAACCTTGGCGAGTTTCAGTTGTGCTTGGGTCACCAGTAGATTGTGGCCTGTTGAGATGCGTGTTACTAGTGCTAAATACTGTCTGCCCAAGCATTGATTTTGTTTCCCTTTGATTGGGCTGTTGTCACATTTTCTTCCAGGAGTCCACGCTAAACATCTTTGGGAGTTAAAATGTATCAATGTACCATCGACGCCTCTATGTCCCAGGATTCAACAAGACAAAATTATGAGTTTTGAAATTGGGAATTCACCTAATGAATGATACGGCTTTGATCGCGGCTTCTAGATCTTGTGAAGACTTGGCTATGACCGAGACATTCGCTTGGAATGCAATTTTTGTTTTTAGGGGCAATATTGGTTTCGATCGAGTAGATCTCGAACTTCGATATGGAACTATCTGAGTTGATTGATGATTGAGTGCATCTTGCATTCACTATTTATACATCGCATCGATTGATAAGGGAAGGGGATCCCAATAAGAACCGATGATGTATTTTTTAGCGGGTGATTTAAATCGAGTGAACTTTTTGCTATAAAAACCAAGCTGCCAAGCACTTCTGCTAGGAATTCTTGTCTTCAATTTGAAATTGAAGTCAATTTAGGGGACAATATAGTCCGCACCGCTAGGGATGGTAATGCTGTTGTAGAGGATCTCCCCGTGGCCCGTATTATCACTGGCCAACTGGGAGGATTCCCTCAGCCTTAAAGCTGCTCTAGCTGCCATTTGCTTCTCATAGATATCAATTGGAAGTAAATGGAGCATTGTCTACAGCGCAGCGGAAGGTGTTGTTCTTAGGGCACCTGTTATACAGATGCATGATTGTCTCTGGATCCTCGTAAGAAGGTCCAGGTTACTCTTGTTGTCCAATACTGTCCACCAGACTAGTACACCGTACATTAGGATGGATCTCACTATAGCTGTATAAATCTAATATACTTTTTTTGGCTGAAGACCCCACTTCGGGCCTAGAGCCTTAGGACAAGAATACAGCGCAACCGAAGCTTTCCTGGTACGCTCCAAGATATTAAGCTTCCAGCTCAGTTTGCTGTCAAGAATGATCCCCAAGTATCTGGCATGCCCTGCGAACTTAAGTTCAATGCCTTTAAGCCTTCTTGTAAACAGGACCAGTTCGGTCTTTGCAGCGTTGACTGAGAGACCGACCTTATCCGTCCATAAAACTAATTTGTTGAGAGCAACTTTCATCAGATCACTAATTACATTAGGAAACTTCCCTGATATAGCTATCGCAATGTCATCGGCGTAGGCTATAACGCTGTAACCCTCTACTTTTAGGATATTAAGCAGCTCGTTCACTACTATGAGCCATAGAAGTGGTGATAATACTCCACCCTGCGGAGTACCCCTGCAGACAGACCTTCTTTTTTGACAGCACCCCAGCTCAGCATGGATAAACCGGCTTTTGAGCATGTGCTCAATCCAATAGCAAAGATAACCATCAACTTTCAGGTCCAGAAGTGCAGCAGTAATAGCTTCCGTGTTGACATTATTGAAATCTCCCTCTATGTCAAGAAAGGAGACCAACGTGAAATCCTTGTTCTCAAAAGATCTCTCGATGGTTCCTACCAGTGAATGTAGAGCAGTTTCTACCGATTTCCCCTTGCAGTATGCATGCTGGGAGTTGGATATGAGATAATAGTCCAGATTAGAACGCATATGAATGTCAATCAGCCTTTCTAGTGTCTTCAACAGAAAGGAGGAAAAGCTAATCGGACGAAAGTCCTTAGGAGATGTGTGTGATGTCTTACCGGATTTCGGTATAAAGACTACCTTGACCCTCCTCCAGCAACTGGGGGTGTAGCCAAGAAGCCAGACAGCTCCTAAAGATTGAGTGAAGCCAGGGGCTCAGAATATCGAAGCCCTCCTGCAGCTCTATTGGATAGATTCCGTCGAGTCCAGGTGATTTGAATGGATGGAAACTGTGCACCGCCCATCTAAACTTACGAATAGTGACAGTATCCACCGGCACCACCCTTCCTATACTCCTATGGCCTTCTGCAGACTGAGCTGCTTCAGCCGTGCCACCAGAGAAGTGGGTATCCAGGAGAAGTTCCAACGTCTCCTCACTGGACATGGTCCAGGTTTTTTAATGAAACTAAGCATTGGTGCGGACCTCGAAAGGATTCTTCGAGAATCGCTCGTTTTTTCTATATTCTCACAGAAGAGGTGCCATGCATGCCTCCGAGCTTTCTCTATTTCCGACTTATATAGTCTGAGACTATTTTTGTATAGAGCCCAATCGCTCGGATCCCTAGTACGCTTTGCTTTGTTAAAGAGCTTCCTGCTGCTGCGACGGAGCTCAGCCAGTGTCGAGTTCCACCACGGAGGTTTCCCTCCGTTCCTATGTCTACTAACCGGGCAGGCTCTCCGTCGTGCCTTGTTCATGGCATCTGTTAGTGCACCCGGCATCCGGTCGATGTCAGCTGGCGAGTGGGCCTGGACCAAGATCCCAATCTGTTTTCCTGATATTCCTAAAGACAGACTGAGGAGGAGTTGCGATGTCAATACCGAATTGTATGTAGCAATGATCCGAGAACGACGCATCGCTAGATACCTTCCACTTTTTGATTTTGAGTTAAGCAGAGTTAGTGGCTAGATTGAGATCTATGACCTCTTGCCTATTGTTAGTAATAAAGGTGGGATCTAATCCCGTATTGCAAATAACTAGGTTAGTTTCCAAAAAGAGACTCACCCCGATTATTTATGTCGCTGCTGCCCCAAATGGTATGATGTGCGTTTACGTCACCACCTATGACCAGGAGCCTGTTTTCCTTTCCGGCTGTATTGATCGCTCTGCGTATATTTTCGGAAGGTCGAGGCCCCATATCATCATAGGGCATATACACAGAGGCGATCCAGATTGGTTCTCCATCTCCCCGTTCTAACCTCGCGCATGCAAAGTCTGGACAACTGAAATTAGAGAAAAGTAACATTTTAAGGCTATTCTTGGCTAGAATGCAAGCCCTCGGTTTACCTACCACCTCAATATATAGGATGTTGTAACCTTTTGCCCCTGACCCCCTATGTGATTGCTGCTGTTGGTCCATGGTTCCTGAATTAGGGCAATATCTTCTCCACCATCTTGCAGGCGGAGTAGCAAATTAGCCGAGGCAACTTTAGAATGATTAAGATTAATCTGTACCAGTGGGAGCATTAGTGCTAACCGGTACAGATGCCTCTATGACTGTGGTATCACAGTCTTCTGAATCAGATGACTGATCTCCACTCTCTTGCCTCATCGGAAGCATGGCCGGAGAGATTACCGACTTCTCAGTCAGAACCGACGTCGAAGTCTCCTCCTTGTCAATTACCCGAAGATGTAAAAACTCCATTCCATAAAAGATCCGGAAGTCCCTCTTGCTGAGGAGCTCGATTGATTCCGGGTTGAGAAGTAGAGATAATAATCGCCCAGTTTCATTTGGCTCCCCCGCCTTGATGACCCTCCAATTTTGCGTAGGAAGGTCCGGATTCTGGATCTTTATGAGCTGCAGAATATCCTTCGGGTCAGTGGGCCCTGGAGGTACCCACGTCCTAGCTCTAGGCCGAACGGGGAGCTCGGACTTGACCATGGCCTTTAAGTTGGCACAAGGCCAAATTGCTCCAACTTGGGAGATGGCCGTTTGGATGAAATTGGCCGAGTTTTGATCACTGCAGATCACAAGATTTGCGCCGGTTTGATGCCGACCACCATCCTCAAAGGTCGGTGGCGGTAGCGTTGGATTTGCCAAGCAGTGTGAGAGGATGCCCGATGACACCTTCGCTTTGACCAGTCTCCACCTCTCCGTACTGATCCCGCCGTCCTCAACACCCTGATCAATGATCCCAAAGATCAGATGTTCCTTCGCCACCTCGTTGAAGGGTTTGGAAACCGAAATGGAATTCCTGGCCCTTTTCGGAGCTTTTGAAGGATCATCCTGTGATCTAGGCCTTTTAGAGGCAGGATCAATCCCGAGAGCTGAGCTGGTGGATGGTCCTCCCGTTACGAGCTGACCTTTCTGCTCCTGGCTTACAAACGACCTTTTTTTTTGTAAGGAAGGTGGAAAGCATCGAAAGCCAAAGTGTAGGACTTTAACCCAAACTAAAACCACCTCTGCGTCTAACCCATGCTCCCCCATGGTACCGCCATCCTGGCATTTCATCCTGGGGGGGGGGTTTCAGCCGTAGCTGCCTCCTGTCGACAGATTTGTATGAGTCTGTACGTCTGGAGATGTTTGTGCATTGCACGAAAGGTCTTTTTAAGTCTATAAGGTCTATAAGTCTGCGTGTTGCTGTGTGCGCATATATGTTCGTATATCTGTCTGTCTGTGCGTCTCTGTAAGCCTGTGCGTTACTGAAGGGATGCGCATTTCTGCAGGTATGTGTCTGCTCGTGTTCTCTGCGCTGTTTCTTGCATTTTCCTCGCTCTCTCTTCTTTGTCGCTCAAGTCGTCTCAACTCTTGGCATGTATCCTTGGCGTAGGAACTCACTGCGCTCCACTTATTTTCCGAGTCTAGCATGTGTTGCACAATGTTCTCAGGAGTTGGTGTTTCCTCGAATACAATTTGCAGTGCTTCTCTTTGTGACTGGAATCTTGGGCAGTGAAAGAATACATGCTCCACGTCCTCGAGAGTATCACTGCAAGATGGACAAGTGGGGGAGTTGTCATTTTTAAACCGGTGTAGATAAGACCGGAAGCAACCATGTCCTGTTAGCAGTTGTGTAATGTAGAAATTTACTTCGCCGTGTCTGCGGGTTATCCAGGTCTCGATGTCCGGAATAAGTCGGTATGTCCATCGGCCCTTAGACGAAAGATTCCAACGTTGCTGCCACTCCCTCACGCTTGCGGTCCTTTCTGTTGTGTCCGTATCACTGGATAAAAGCCGCCGCTCCTGTTGGTTCAGGTTTAGGAACTTTCTCTGTAGTTCTTCTGCCAGTATATCAATCGGTAGCATTCCTGCCACGACACAAGCTGCCTGATCCGAGGTCGTGCGGAAAGCGCTGCTCACTCTTAATGCACACAGCCGATTTACTGCTATGATTTTGCGTTTCTATGCTTTCACCTTCATAGCTCCGGCCCAAACTGGTGATCCATAGAGTACTACTGATGAGACTACTTAAGCTAAGAGAAGTCTCCGGCTATATCTTGGTCCTCCTATATTTGGCATAATCCTTGCCATAGAGGCACCCACACGCGAGGATTTACTACTTACATACTCCAGGTGTTCTTTAAATGTAAGTCTTGCGTCAATCATAACGCCAAGGTATTTAATAGCCGCTTTGGATACTATCTCATGTCTCCCTACTGTGAGCGTGATGGTTTCTCTTCGTTTTCTACTTGTGATCAGTACAGCTTCTGTTTTGTGTTCAGCTAGCGTAAGGCCGACAGACGATAACCACCGTTGGACAATTGCAATGGTTTCATTGCCAATTTGGACCACTTCTTCCAGTAATTTTGCTGTCACAACTATGGCAATGTCATCCGCAAATCCAACAACTTTGGCCCCATCTGGTATTTCGAGGCGAAGAATGCCATCGTACATGACGTTCCATAGTGTCGGTCCGAGGACCGAGCCTTGCGGTACTCCTCCTTTGACTGCGTAGTTCTTCACACCATCATCTGCGTCATATAGCAACACTATGCCGAAAATAGTTTTTCACAATTTCCCTAATGTAAGTTGGTGCTCTCATATTTTGCAGCGCTTACAAACGACCTGCCTGCTGCAGTCTGGCCTCTGGGTTTGTCTCCGGCGGGCCATATTTTATCAGAAGACAACCCTCTTTTGACCACTGGCCAGCCTCTTTCGAGTGGATCTTTACCGGCTGCCGCCGAGTGCCCTCCCGTAACAGGTTGGCTACTCTTTGACTCCAGTAAGTCTTTGGCCCATTTTGCAGGCTGCTTTTCCGTCTCATCCCAGTTCGCCTCCCCTTTCTTCAGGAGACGATCCAGGGCAAATTTGGCAGTCCTGCGCTGCTTATAAAGTTAAGCAGTAGGAGTGTACTTTTTCCTGTACGCCCTACCACGCCCTGCTCTGGCAGGGCACAATACCACACCAGTGACAACAGTGGACGCATCCATCACTGGTTAGAATAGAACAATTTATTAAGCCTCAAAAAATAAATTCCACGACGTGGAATTCATGAATCCATGCTTTCGCTGTTTCCATCGTCGTTCTTCCTTTCTTAACTTTTTGGTTTAGGAGTTGCAGCTTTGGCGACGTCTTGCGCAAAGCTAAGGGCTTGTTTTGATGCACTATGCGTAAGATCCATAGCTCCTCCCTGGAATAGGTTTAAGAATTTCATTTATTAGTTTATCCATGGATCAATCTTCAGTATTCAGATCTTACCAAGTGTTTGCTTAATGTACCGAATAAATCCTGTGACTGTCCAGGGGACAGGACTAGCACGATAACCGCAACCACAAGGAAATACTTGGCGAAGATCATTATTATACGCTTTGCTTTGAGTTAGTTTACTAAGTTGCAGTATGGAACTATCTGAATTGACTGATGATTGAGTGCAATTTGCATCCGCTATTTATACATCGCATCGATTGATAAGGGGATAAGCGAGATACTTTTTATAGGCGGCGGCTTACATCGTTCCGCTTTGTTCTTCTTTGTGGTGCACGATTCACTAAACTATATTTATGGGCACGTAGAGCAATAAAAAAATATTTAAGTCACTAACCTATTCCAATTCGTTGTATAAGGTGGGGGAACCCTATTTTACACTTTCATTTTGTTTTGAATTGGAGGTTTGAAGATTCAGAGAAACTCGGAATTATTGGAGAACCATCAATTTTAGTAGTCAGCTTCCCCAAAGCATTCGAATTCGTCTTCTAAAAAGTGTTTCCCCGGATACTTCTTAAAAACGACCGATAAAACATCTCGAAAACTTTAAAGTAAATGCTTTCCTGACCACGGGAATATTTTCTAAATTATCCTGACTTAGGCTTCAGGTGTTTGAAAGGTAGGTAGCCATCCTTCCAATTGTATGTTTTATAGAATAGTGCACTGACAGCAACGAGCAAGGGGTCGTAGATGATGGAAGACCGCAGTGTCTTAGCCAAAGACTCTTTTAAAGTTGAGAAGAAAGAGACGCGACATAAGAACAAAGTTAGTACTTTCTACGACAAACATAGAAGCCAACCAGCACTTTTTGAAATGAAGAGAGCTCTTCATCCACATGTTGTTTAGAATCAATGTCAAAAGGATTCAGTGCAGCTTCTGGTATAAGTTTTGTGAGAGTTTCTACAAAACTACGCAATCCCAAAACCTAACAATGGACAATGCCTTGAGTCCAAAGAGAAATCTTTGAATTTTGCTTATCAGAGCCTGAATTCTCAGACTGTACGCCTGTTCCTTAACGACGTCCTGTGCAATTGCGTTCAGCTTTGAGGAGAAGCTGAAGTGGTTCGAGAACATTTCTAACATTTCTGCTTTTAAATCACCAGGATCCGAAACAACTATAGAAAGTGCTCGTTATAATAATACGCCCTCTATAGGACATTCTGTTTAGTGCGTGAAACTATTCCTCAATAGAGTATTAACAAGATCCCTCCAAAACTATAAGTCGTCAACGTTTGTTTCTCTCTAAACTAGTAAGCGAGTCCTTGATCTCTATATTGAAGGCTCTTAACATCTACCTAACTATGCAAGACTCAATGCATCTAAAAACAAAGGCAAAATGTATTAAGACTGTTCTTCTAGTTAAGACCACTGTTCTAAGCAAATTATTGATCGCGGTTCATTCGTGTATGAGAGCTGTAGGCTCCACTTTTATTCTTAGTCCACACATGAGGATCCATTGTGGTTCTTTTTACGTCCCAACCTTGGCGAGTTTCAGTTGTGCTTGGGTCACCAGTAGATTGTGGCCTGTTGAGATGCGTGTTACTAGTGCTAAATACTGTCTGCCCAAGCATTGATTTTGTTTCCCTTTGATTGGGCTGTTGTCACATTTTCTTCCAGGAGTCCACGCTAAACATCTTTGGGAGTTAAAATGTATCAATGTACCATCGACGCCTCTATGTCCCAGGATTCAACAAGACAAAATTATGAGTTTTGAAATTGGGAATTCACCTAATGAATGATACGGCTTTGATCGCGGCTTCTAGATCTTGTGAAGACTTGGCTATGACCGAGACATTCGCTTGGAATGCAATTTTTGTTTTTAGGGGCAATATTGGTTTCGATCGAGTAGATCTCGAACTTCGATATGGAACTATCTGAGTTGATTGATGATTGAGTGCATCTTGCATTCACTATTTATACATCGCATCGATTGATAAGGGAAGGGGATCCCAATAAGAACCGATGATGTATTTTTTAGCGGGTGATTTAAATCGAGTGAACTTTTTGCTATAAAAACCAAGCTGCCAAGCACTTCTGCTAGGAATTCTTGTCTTCAATTTGAAATTGAAGTCAATTTAGGGGACAATATAGTCCGCACCGCTAGGGATGGTAATGCTGTTGTAGAGGATCTCCCCGTGGCCCGTATTATCACTGGCCAACTGGGAGGATTCCCTCAGCCTTAAAGCTGCTCTAGCTGCCATTTGCTTCTCATAGATATCAATTGGAAGTAAATGGAGCATTGTCTACAGCGCAGCGGAAGGTGTTGTTCTTAGGGCACCTGTTATACAGATGCATGATTGTCTCTGGATCCTCGTAAGAAGGTCCAGGTTACTCTTGTTGTCCAATACTGTCCACCAGACTAGTACACCGTACATTAGGATGGATCTCACTATAGCTGTATAAATCTAATATACTTTTTTTGGCTGAAGACCCCACTTCGGGCCTAGAGCCTTAGGACAAGAATACAGCGCAACCGAAGCTTTCCTGGTACGCTCCAAGATATTAAGCTTCCAGCTCAGTTTGCTGTCAAGAATGATCCCCAAGTATCTGGCATGCCCTGCGAACTTAAGTTCAATGCCTTTAAGCCTTCTTGTAAACAGGACCAGTTCGGTCTTTGCAGCGTTGACTGAGAGACCGACCTTATCCGTCCATAAAACTAATTTGTTGAGAGCAACTTTCATCAGATCACTAATTACATTAGGAAACTTCCCTGATATAGCTATCGCAATGTCATCGGCGTAGGCTATAACGCTGTAACCCTCTACTTTTAGGATATTAAGCAGCTCGTTCACTACTATGAGCCATAGAAGTGGTGATAATACTCCACCCTGCGGAGTACCCCTGCAGACAGACCTTCTTTTTTGACAGCACCCCAGCTCAGCATGGATAAACCGGCTTTTGAGCATGTGCTCAATCCAATAGCAAAGATAACCATCAACTTTCAGGTCCAGAAGTGCAGCAGTAATAGCTTCCGTGTTGACATTATTGAAATCTCCCTCTATGTCAAGAAAGGAGACCAACGTGAAATCCTTGTTCTCAAAAGATCTCTCGATGGTTCCTACCAGTGAATGTAGAGCAGTTTCTACCGATTTCCCCTTGCAGTATGCATGCTGGGAGTTGGATATGAGATAATAGTCCAGATTAGAACGCATATGAATGTCAATCAGCCTTTCTAGTGTCTTCAACAGAAAGGAGGAAAAGCTAATCGGACGAAAGTCCTTAGGAGATGTGTGTGATGTCTTACCGGATTTCGGTATAAAGACTACCTTGACCCTCCTCCAGCAACTGGGGGTGTAGCCAAGAAGCCAGACAGCTCCTAAAGATTGAGTGAAGCCAGGGGCTCAGAATATCGAAGCCCTCCTGCAGCTCTATTGGATAGATTCCGTCGAGTCCAGGTGATTTGAATGGATGGAAACTGTGCACCGCCCATCTAAACTTACGAATAGTGACAGTATCCACCGGCACCACCCTTCCTATACTCCTATGGCCTTCTGCAGACTGAGCTGCTTCAGCCGTGCCACCAGAGAAGTGGGTATCCAGGAGAAGTTCCAACGTCTCCTCACTGGACATGGTCCAGGTTTTTTAATGAAACTAAGCATTGGTGCGGACCTCGAAAGGATTCTTCGAGAATCGCTCGTTTTTTCTATATTCTCACAGAAGAGGTGCCATGCATGCCTCCGAGCTTTCTCTATTTCCGACTTATATAGTCTGAGACTATTTTTGTATAGAGCCCAATCGCTCGGATCCCTAGTACGCTTTGCTTTGTTAAAGAGCTTCCTGCTGCTGCGACGGAGCTCAGCCAGTGTCGAGTTCCACCACGGAGGTTTCCCTCCGTTCCTATGTCTACTAACCGGGCAGGCTCTCCGTCGTGCCTTGTTCATGGCATCTGTAAGTGCACCCGGCATCCGGTCGATGTCAGCTGGCGAGTGGGCCTGGACCAAGATCCCAATCTGTTTTCCTGATATTCCTAAAGACAGACTGAGGAGGAGTTGCGATGTCAATACCGAATTGTATGTAGCAATGATCCGAGAACGACGCATCGCTAGATACCTTCCACTTTTTGATTTTGAGTTAAGCAGAGTTAGTGGCTAGATTGAGATCTATGACCTCTTGCCTATTGTTAGTAATAAAGGTGGGATCTAATCCCGTATTGCAAATAACTAGGTTAGTTTCCAAAAAGAGACTCACCCCGATTATTTATGTCGCTGCTGCCCCAAATGGTATGATGTGCGTTTACGTCACCACCTATGACCAGGAGCCTGTTTTCCTTTCCGGCTGTATTGATCGCTCTGCGTATATTTTCGGAAGGTCGAGGCCCCATATCATCATAGGGCATATACACAGAGGCGATCCAGATTGGTTCTCCATCTCCCCGTTCTAACCTCGCGCATGCAAAGTCTGGACAACTGAAATTAGAGAAAAGTTACATTTTAAGGCTATTCTTGGCTAGAATGCAAGCCCTCGGTTTACCTACCACCTCAATATATAGGATGTTGTAACCTTTTGCCCCTGACCCCCTATGTGATTGCTGCTGTTGGTCCATGGTTCCTGAATTAGGGCAATATCTTCTCCACCATCTTGCAGGCGGAGTAGCAAATTAGCCGAGGCAACTTTAGAATGATTAAGATTAATCTGTACCAGTGGGAGCATTAGTGCTAACCGGTACAGATGCCTCTATGACTGTGGTATCACAGTCTTCTGAATCAGATGACTGATCTCCACTCTCTTGCCTCATCGGAAGCATGGCCGGAGAGATTACCGACTTCTCAGTCAGAACCGACGTCGAAGTCTCCTCCTTGTCAATTACCCGAAGATGTAAAAACTCCATTCCATAAAAGATCCGGAAGTCCCTCTTGCTGAGGAGCTCGATTGATTCCGGGTTGAGAAGTAGAGATAATAATCGCCCAGTTTCATTTGGCTCCCCCGCCTTGATGACCCTCCAATTTTGCGTAGGAAGGTCCGGATTCTGGATCTTTATGAGCTGCAGAATATCCTTCGGGTCAGTGGGCCCTGGAGGTACCCACGTCCTAGCTCTAGGCCGAACGGGGAGCTCGGACTTGACCATGGCTTTTAAGTTGGCACAAGGCCAAATTGCTCCAACTTGGGAGATGGCCGTTTGGATGAAATTGGCCGAGTTTTGATCACTGCAGATCACAAGATTTGCGCCGGTTTGATGCCGACCACCATCCTCAAAGGTCGGTGGCGGTAGCGTTGGATTTGCCAAGCAGTGTGAGAGGATGCCCGATGACACCTTCGCTTTGACCAGTCTCCACCTCTCCGTACTGATCCCGCCGTCCTCAACACCCTGATCAATGATCCCAAAGATCAGATGTTCCTTCGCCACCTCGTTGAAGGGTTTGGAAACCGAAATGGAATTCCTGGCCCTTTTCGGAGCTTTTGAAGGATCATCCTGTGATCTAGGCCTTTTAGAGGCAGGATCAATCCCGAGAGCTGAGCTGGTGGATGGTCCTCCCGTTACGAGCTGACCTTTCTGCTCCTGGCTTACAAACGACCTTTTTTTTTGTAAGGAAGGTGGAAAGCATCGAAAGCCAAAGTGTAGGACTTTAACCCAAACTAAAACCACCTCTGCGTCTAACCCATGCTCCCCCATGGTACCGCCATCCTGGCATTTCATCCTGGGGGGGGGGGGGTTTCAGCCGTAGCTGCCTCCTGTCGACAGATTTGTATGAGTCTGTACGTCTGGAGATGTTTGTGCATTGCACGAAAGGTCTTTTTAAGTCTATAAGGTCTATAAGTCTGCGTGTTGCTGTGTGCGCATATATGTTCGTATATCTGTCTGTCTGTGCGTCTCTGTAAGCCTGTGCGTTACTGAAGGGATGCGCATTTCTGCAGGTATGTGTCTGCTCGTGTTCTCTGCGCTGTTTCTTGCATTTTCCTCGCTCTCTCTTCTTTGTCGCTCAAGTCGTCTCAACTCTTGGCATGTATCCTTGGCGTAGGAACTCACTGCGCTCCACTTATTTTCCGAGTCTAGCATGTGTTGCACAATGTTCTCAGGAGTTGGTGTTTCCTCGAATACAATTTGCAGTGCTTCTCTTTGTGACTGGAATCTTGGGCAGTGAAAGAATACATGCTCCACGTCCTCGAGAGTATCACTGCAAGATGGACAAGTGGGGGAGTTGTCATTTTTAAACCGGTGTAGATAAGACCGGAAGCAACCATGTCCTGTTAGCAGTTGTGTAATGTAGAAATTTACTTCGCCGTGTCTGCGGGTTATCCAGGTCTCGATGTCCGGAATAAGTCGGTATGTCCATCGGCCCTTAGACGAAAGATTCCAACGTTGCTGCCACTCCCCCACGCTTGCGGTCCTTTCTGTTGTGTCCGTATCACTGGATAAAAGCCGCCGCTCCTGTTGGTTCAGGTTTAGGAACTTTCTCTGTAGTTCTTCTGCCAGTATATCAATCGGTAGCATTCCTGCCACGACACAAGCTGCCTGATCCGAGGTCGTGCGGAAAGCGCTGCTCACTCTTAATGCACACAGCCGATTTACTGCTATGATTTTGCGTTTCTATGCTTTCACCTTCATAGCTCCGGCCCAAACTGGTGATCCATAGAGTACTACTGATGAGACTACTTAAGCTAAGAGAAGTCTCCGGCTATATCTTGGTCCTCCTATATTTGGCATAATCCTTGCCATAGAGGCACCCACACGCGAGGATTTACTACTTACATACTCCAGGTGTTCTTTAAATGTAAGTCTTGCGTCAATCATAACGCCAAGGTATTTAATAGCCGCTTTGGATACTATCTCATGTCTCCCTACTGTGAGCGTGATGGTTTCTCTTCGTTTTCTACTTGTGATCAGTACAGCTTCTGTTTTGTGTTCAGCTAGCGTAAGGCCGACAGACGATAACCACCGTTGGACAATTGCAATGGTTTCATTGCCAATTTGGACCACTTCTTCCAGTAATTTTGCTGTCACAACTATGGCAATGTCATCCGCAAATCCAACAACTTTGGCCCCATCTGGTATTTCGAGGCGAAGAATGCCATCGTACATGACGTTCCATAGTGTCGGTCCGAGGACCGAGCCTTGCGGTACTCCTCCTTTGACTGCGTAGTTCTTCACACCATCATCTGCGTCATATAGCAACACTATGCCGAAAATAGTTTTTCACAATTTCCCTAATGTAAGTTGGTGCTCTCATATTTTGCAGCGCTTACAAACGACCTGCCTGCTGCAGTCTGGCCTCTGGGTTTGTCTCCGGCGGGCCATATTTTATCAGAAGACAACCCTCTTTTGACCACTGGCCAGCCTCTTTCGAGTGGATCTTTACCGGCTGCCGCCGAGTGCCCTCCCGTAACAGGTTGGCTACTCTTTGACTCCAGTAAGTCTTTGGCCCATTTTGCAGGCTGCTTTTCCGTCTCATCCCAGTTCGCCTCCCCTTTCTTCAGGAGACGATCCAGGGCAAATTTGGCAGTCCTGCGCTGCTTATAAAGTTAAGCAGTAGGAGTGTACTTTTTCCTGTACGCCCTACCACGCCCTGCTCTGGCAGGGCACAATACCACACCAGTGACAACAGTGGACGCATCCATCACTGGTTAGAATAGAACAATTTATTAAGCCTCAAAAAATAAATTCCACGACGTGGAATTCATGAATCCATGCTTTCGCTGTTTCCATCGTCGTTCTTCCTTTCTTAACTTTTTGGTTTAGGAGTTGCAGCTTTGGCGACGTCTTGCGCAAAGCTAAGGGCTTGTTTTGATGCACTATGCGTAAGATCCATAGCTCCTCCCTGGAATAGGTTTAAGAATTTCATTTATTAGTTTATCCATGGATCAATCTTCAGTATTCAGATCTTACCAAGTGTTTGCTTAATGTACCGAATAAATCCTGTGACTGTCCAGGGGACAGGACTAGCACGATAACCGCAACCACAAGGAAATACTTGGCGAAGATCATTATTATACGCTTTGCTTTGAGTTAGTTTACTAAGTTGCAGTATGGAACTATCTGAATTGACTGATGATTGAGTGCAATTTGCATCCGCTATTTATACATCGCATCGATTGATAAGGGGATAAGCGAGATACTTTTTATAGGCGGCGGCTTACATCGTTCCGCTTTGTTCTTCTTTGTGGTGCACGATTCACTAAACTATATTTATGGGCACGTAGAGCAATAAAAAAATATTTAAGTCACTAACCTATTCCAATTCGTTGTATAAGGTGGGGGAACCCTATTTTACACTTTCATTTTGTTTTGAATTGGAGGTTTGAAGATTCAGAGAAACTCGGAATTATTGGAGAACCATCAATTTTAGTAGTCAGCTTCCCCAAAGCATTCGAATTCGTCTTCTAAAAAGTGTTTCCCCGGATACTTCTTAAAAACGACCGATAAAACATCTCGAAAACTTTAAAGTAAATGCTTTCCTGACCACGGGAATATTTTCTAAATTATCCTGACTTAGGCTTCAGGTGTTTGAAAGGTAGGTAGCCATCCTTCCAATTGTATGTTTTATAGAATAGTGCACTGACAGCAACGAGCAAGGGGTCGTAGATGATGGAAGACCGCAGTGTCTTAGCCAAAGACTCTTTTAAAGTTGAGAAGAAAGAGACGCGACATAAGAACAAAGTTAGTACTTTCTACGACAAACATAGAAGCCAACCAGCACTTTTTGAAATGAAGAGAGCTCTTGATCCACATGTTGTTTAGAATCAATGTCAAAAGGATTCAGCGCAGCTTCTAGAGTAAGATTTGTGAGAGTTTCTACAAAACTACGCAATCCGAAAACCTAACAATGGACAATGCCTTGAGTCCGAAGAGAAATCTTTGAATTTTGCTTATTAAAACCTGAATTCTCAAACTGTACGCCTGTTCCTTAACGACGTCCTGTGCAAGTGCGTTCAGCTTTGAAGAGAAGCTAAAGTGGTTCGACAACATTTCTAAAGCTTTTAAATCACCAAGATCCGAAACAGCTGTAGAAAATGCTCGTTATAATAATACGCCCTCTATAGGACATTCTAAGAAGCTGTTTAGTGCGTGAAACTATACCTCAAACCAAGTTAACAAGATCACACTCGCATTCGTCAACGTTTGTTTCTCTCTAACCCAGTAAGCGAGTCCTTGATCTCTGTATTGAGGGCTCTTATGATCTACCTAACTATGCAAGACTCAATGCATCTAAAAACAAAGGCAAAATGTATCAAGACTATTCTTCGTGCTAAGACTTAAGCTCACTGTTCTAAGCAAATCATTGATCGCGTTTAATTCGTGTATGAGAGCTGTAGGCTCCACTTTTATTCTTAGTCCACACATGAGGATCCATTGTGGTTCTTTTTACGTCCCAACCTTGGCGAGTTTCAGTTGTGCTTGGGTCACCAGTAGAATGTGGCCTGTTGAGATGCGTGTTACTAGTGCTAAATACTGTCTGCCCAAGCATTGATTTTGTTTCCCTTTGATTGGGCTGTTGTCACATTTTCTTCCAGGAGTCCACACTAAACATCTTTGGGAGTCAAAATGTATCAATGTACCATCGACGCCTCTATGTCCCAGGATTCAACAGGTGAAAAAATTATGAGTTTTGAAATTGGGAATTCACCTAATGAATGATACGGCTTTGATCGCGGCTTCTAGATCTTGTGAAGACTTGGCTATGACCGAGACATTCGCTTGGAATGCAATTTTTGTTTTTAGGGACAATATTGGTTTCGATCGAGTAGATCTCGAAGCCTTCCTCTAAACTGGATGTGCTACCTAGTGTCTGGATTGATGAACCTTTCTTCAGTCCGGCTTGAAAATAATACTTGGAAGTTTAGCTCAAAGTCGGGGTACGGCCCACAGTGGCTCATTTTGACTTTTTTAGTTGCAAAAATCATAACTCTTAAACGAATAAAGATATCTTGACAATTCCCAAGGCTAGGTTATTAGTGAATTTTGAGACTTATGCTTTACAGGATATTTCACAATCTTCTGCTGAAATAAGACTTTCTCACCACAAGGAATAAACATAATATTTTACTTTAAAATATTCTAAATTCCATAATAAAACTAATAACAGGGTGTCCAAAAACCAATCCGAGCAAAACAGTGTTGAATTAAAGTAAACGAACTCATTTTTACATGTTTTCTTCAGGTGTAACCAGAAGAGCATTTTTACTTCCCACCTTTATAAGGGATGTATTGTAATCACTCAAAAAAAAAAGTTCGAGATTTTAACACAGCTTCACATTACGATACCCTAGAAATCATTTCCAACCATTTTCGAAGTAATGTCTGTGTGTGCGTGTGTGTGTGTGTGTGACAATTTTTTTCTCCTTCGATATCTGGAGAACGAAACAACGTACGATCTTGCGGTTTTTTTTTGTTTTATTTGTCTCAATGAAACTTAGAGCTGATTAGATTTTGAGCAAAATCGGTCCAGCAGATGCTGAGATATTTGAAGAAATGCTTTAAAAAAAGGTGTGTTGGCCAACAAGCACGTTGTGGTGTTATTGGAAATAATTTTCGCATTTACATAACGCAATACCAGGTGGGAAGTATAGGACTGGCCCCCCAGTCAAATTTTTTTATTTTGCGGGACATCTGAGTTCGTAATGAAATATTTTAGTGATTCATTTCAAGTCAAACAGTGGAGAAAAAAGTAAACGGAGCAAAAATTTAAATAAAAAAAAGACCTTCCGGCACTATTCGTAAGAGATTGGTGGATGCAATTTTTTAATAATATTAAAGTAATCCAAAATGGCGGATCCAAAACCGGATTTATTGAAATTACTTTCAAACGAATATACATTTTCAATATTAAAGAAATCGGGGCAATTTTAAAGAATTTCAAGATGGCGGATTCCAAATTTTTTAGCAAAAAGATTGATTAGATGATTATTGCCATTGTCATACTAGTAAAAATAGAAACACAAACATTTTCTATGCGCAATTTGAGAAACCAATTACGCCCATCTTCGAACTAAGCCGAGATATTCACCATATACACCAGCGTACAAAGTTAATTACTCATTACAAGAAAAATGACAATTTGTTGTATTGTACTTCTTCAATGAAAGAGAGAAGAAAAAAAATTAAATTTGGCTGACCTCTTCAAATCAAATCTCTCAAGCACAAAGGGATGCAAGTTCCCGCACCTGAGTTTTTCTCTATATACAGTGTGACCTCAATAAAAGCAACCCTCGATACGTGCAACTCCTCGATAAAAGCAACATCTTAAATCTTGCCATTGTTGACTCAGTAATTGCAACTCCTCAAAAAAAGGTGACTCGATAAAAGCAACTATTGTTTCATGAACTCTTATTTCGTCCGCTATTTGTATATTTTTCTTCTTGTTTATTTTTGCTATGTCTGGGCAGTTATTTTACAACTATTTGTTGTACTTTTTATACAAATGTTTGTTTCATGATGTGTGCGTTTTGTATAGCAGGCGTGCAGTTTTTCGTGCATTTTCCTCTGTAGTCGTTAGTGTCGTTAGTCGCATTACTGTGTACTGTGTATTAGCTATCCCCTATTGACTGTTCCGAGGACATAAACGATTGGATTGCAGCAATCCGGCAGCGGAAAAAATCGAAAATGACGACGAAAATGCAGTTGAAGAATCAAAAATCCACTGCAAGTTAAAGCAGGGGCTGCAATTCAAACACTAAACAATTGCCTTCAATGGGCTGAAAAAAATTATGCTTCACTTAGTTATATTTTAGCTCTGCAAAACTTACGAGAGTCAGCTGTGGAAAAGAATTCTGCATCCAAAAAGACACAATCAGAAATTTTTAAATTTTTTAAAAACAATTAAAATTTGAATTTTTTTATTTTAAATATGAATTAAATTATCAGTTTTGATGTTTACCAGTGCAAGCCACGTTTTATGTTACTATTCTGAGGTGTTGGACTGTTTGCCTCATTTTTGACACCTACAAGTTTTTGACTCGATTATTGCAACAAACTCAATAGAAGCAACTGCCCAAATTTCTATTAGTTGCTTTTATTGAGGTCGCACTGTATATTTACAAATACACAGGAATTCATTCTCTGTTGATTTTAGGGCGGACTTTTGCGGACCTTTTTTTTCTTAATCCACCAAAATCGAAAACGTGTGCCGTAAATAGTGTTTAAAAAAACATTAAATTAAATAGTTTTAAAAAAATTTAAAAAAAAACTAACTTCATTTTTGATTTAACAAATGAACAGATATATCACGCAAAATGAAACAGAAATCATATTTTTAAATTCTATGCCTAGTTTTTGCACTCAAACCAAAACAAAAAATTTTAAGTGATCTCAAAAAATTACTCAATTTTAACTGGCTCTACAAGCAAAACTATTGGTTCAAATGAAATATTTTTTTCGATTATTAGGGTTCCAAACATTTGTTAATAGTCCAGTGAATTGAAAAATTTTGCATTATAAAACCACACGAAAATTGAATTTTGCAACGAAATTTGCCGAAATGAGCCACTGTGCGCCGGTAATCCATTTTAAATTCCATTGCTAGCCATGTTTTTAGGAATCGACTAGGCACTAGGAGATGAAATGCTGTTATAACTGCAATAAAAAGGCCGAAACAGATCTCTCAATGGATCAGTAATGTTTTCTTCTCTTTCGAAATCCTCCATCCCACGGCAGAAGTATCAAAATTCTCTTGTCTATATGATTAGTCTTGTGCTCAAACAAGACATTGATGCAGTGTTGTCCTTTATTGTAACAGAAACTTGAATACCAGGTATAGGTATACTATAATTTTATTATTTATTAAACATTTTAATAAGATCAAATAAATAGATTCCAATTCATTTTTAAAACTACGTCGTCCTCACTTGCGCTCTTCATTTTCTATCCTCGCTGTGCAGTAGCTGCAACATTAGCGGCTGCTTGCGCTAAACCAATGGCTTGGAATGATGCATCACGGGTACGTTGCACAGCTCCCTCCTGAAAAGGGTTTTAATTTATAAGTTTATCCATGAATCCATCTTCAGTATTCAGATCTTACCACTTTTTTGCCGATTTTCTTGAAGAAACCCGCCTCCGAATGTCCAGAGAACAGGGCGAGCACGATAGTCGCAACCACGAGGAAATACTTGGTGAAGTTCATTGTTAAGAGAAGAGGTTAACTTTGAGTTGCAATATGGAACTATCTGAGTTGATTGATGATTGAGTGCAACTTGCATTCGCTATTTATACATTGAATCGATTGATAAGGGAAGGGGATCCCAATAAGAACCAATGAGGTATTATTTAGCGGGTGATTTACATCGATTTGCCATAAAAACCAAGCAGTCCCTTCCTTATTCTAAAATAATCAAACCAGCTGCACTCGTATAATTCTTCACGTGCATTCTAATTATTAATCATTTTCTGTTATTTACTGCGTTTCTGAACTAAATTTGGTTTACCTAGCCCAGTCCCCTGCCTAAATATTTTATTTTTTAAAGCGATGCCCTTCTTTGTTTCGTCGCAAGCAAATTCATCTTTTCACAGAGGGTAGTCTGTCTATTCAACATATGTATTGTCAACTCCTAGCATTTAAGGAATGACCATCAAGCTTAAGTTCGACTAGATAAGGAATAAGTGTGATGCAAGAATCGAATTAAAAGCTGCTTCTTCGAAAATTCCTAGCTGCTGTCGAAGAAGAAAGTAGACCTAGGATTTATAGAGTGTGGTTACACCAACATTCCGACCGGGAGAATGCTTAGATCTGCTCCAGGAGAACAAGGCGTCAGAGAAAAACTTTACCTAAGTTCGTATGCGCAGTTGGAAAGGTAACTTAACTAGCTGAAGGCAGTCAAAGTGAAGTAAAATAAGTAAGGCAATTGGATCAGAAAGAAAGTTCTAACAAACTTCTCAAGAGACAAAACAGTGTAAGACCAGTTCGCTTTCCTGAGAATAGTCTAATTTAAGTTGAAGCCGATCAAAGTTGATTCATTCTAAACTAAGAACACAACGCTCTTCGCAAATACACAACAATTCGAGTGTCCAGTAAAATGTGGGGCCTCGGCAAGGTTCAAATAAGGGTCGAACTTGTATACCGAAATGTCAAAAATCGGTCAAAGCATCGTAGACCTCAACAGTCAAATTATTCACAACATGCAGCTTAACCTTAAGTCTGTTAAGGCGATTTGGAGCTACATAATTTTCAAAGACGCCGTCGGGTAAGCGGTAGCTCCCACTGACTGTAGAATTGCAGTTGGCGTACGTATTGTGTTAGCAGGCTAGAAGCACTGCAAAAACGAAGCTTGATTTTATGACTCTGGAGGCCTGATTTAACAGTGAATAGACAACATAATATCAGACGTCTTGAGGGTAATGAAAATTGGCTTAACTCTTTTATTAGGTGTCATTTGATGCTTAATAAAGGGTGTATGCTCCAAACTACCAAGACTTCTAATATTCTCAAACTTCCCTGTTGGTCGTCATGTTTGAAAACCATATCAGCACTATTTGATAATGTTGGTCCTTGCATGATAACTTGTTAAGGTTGGATAGTATTGAATTCAGCATTATAGTCTTAGAATTTAAGGGCTAGGGTTTTATGAATGCGACTATCTTATTGACTGCTAAGGTTGAAGAATAATTTTGTAGCACAAGAGAAGAAATTTCGTCAGGACTCTACATTTTGAGGAAATTGAGGAACCTTTGTCGGTGGGAACAGACAGATTGAGATTGTTTCAAGCAGAACTTGGCGTTACAGATTATTTACAGAAGTAATGGGTCAGCTTTTTCTTAATGTTGGTCTCAGGAAGCTATAAGCCTTTAAAACTTGGTAAGCTGCCTTTTTAAGCCGTTTTAATTAAACTTCCACTGTAGCCCACGTTAAAAAATGCATGTTTATTTAATGATAAAGCAATAAGTTCTATGTTCTCCCTTGTGAAGATGGCTAAGTAAACTGAGCCCTTCTTTAGCTTAAATTCCCCGTGTTTATAAAAGTGTGTCACACATCTGTTAATTGCTCTTCGTGACCGTATTTATTTATTCAACTGTCCACTGACAACACGAAACGTGTAAACCAAACAAAGAGAATAAAGCTAGCTTAGCAATAACGCATAGATTCATAAGCCATAAAGAATAACATTTCCGCGGTAATACGTACACTCGATGTATGTAAATCACCCGCCAAAAAAGTATCTCATCGGTTCGTATTGGAGTCCCCTTATCAATCGATGCGATGTATAAATAGCGAATGCAAGATGCACTCAATCATCAATCAACTCAGATAGTTCCATATTGCAACTCAAAGTAATCCTCTTCTCTCAACAATGAACTTCACCAAGTATTTCCTCGTGGTTGCGACTATCGTGCTCGCCCTGTTCTCTGGACATTCGGAGGCGGGTTTCTTCAAGAAAATCGGCAAAAAAGTGGTAAGATCTGAATACTGAAGATGGATTCATGGATAAACTAATAAATTAAAACCCTTTTCAGGAGGGAGCTGTGCAACGTACCCGTGATGCATCATTCCAAGCCATTGGTTTAGCGCAAGCAGCCGCTAATGTTGCAGCTACTGCACAGCGAGGATAGAAAATGAAGAGCGCAAGTGAGGACGACGTAGTTTTAAAAATGAATTGGAATCTATTTATTTGATCTTATTTAAATGTTTAATAAATAAAAAAATTATAGTATACCTATACCTGGTATTCAAGTTTCTGTTACAATGAAGGACAACACTGCATCAATGCCTTGTTTGAGCACAAGACTTTATTTCAAACAAAAACTTAAAGCTAAAATATAAATTAAATTGCAAATTTACAAGAATTAAAAAGAATTACACATTTAAGAATACTGTTTTCACTCTCTCGCATCTGAGGTTCTCTGGTAATAAATTAAACAGACGAGGCGCAGTTACAAAGAAAAATCGTGAAAAGTGTGTTTTGTAGATTTTTGGTACATTTACAAAATTTCTAGTGTTGACGCGTAATTTGTAATTTTCATGAAGTCTAACCGGATAGAACCCGGAATTTTCAAAAAATATTTTCAGGACTTTGTAACAATACAAATGCCTTAAAGGAAGAATTTCAAGATTTTTGAACAATTCAAAACTTGAAGTTCGACGATTTACTTTACACATAATTCTGATTGCGTGTTTTTGCTTCGTTAATAAAGCTTTTATATTATTAAAATATGTACCACCCCAGCAATTTATTCCATACTGCAGCTTGGATTTCAATAAACCATCAGTCTATATATAGACTGAGATGGTAGAGTTGCCTCACAACTCTATTTAGATACTGTTTCAAATACAAAGTATGATCCTTCCAGCTGAGCTTATGATCCAATATAATACCTAAATATCTAAAATTGTCAACGCGATCAATTTTGAAGCAAGCATCACTACAACTTTCATTATTATTAAATGAAATATAATCATTGCGGCCTTCTACTAAACAAAATCGTAAGCACTTTGGTGAATGATAATATAATGGAAATTCATCGCATATATTACCCTTGATATTAAAGAGCATAAATTTCGTTTTATTACCAATTAACAGCTTATGTTGCTTGAACCATCTTCTCAAAATGTCTAAATCATTATTAACATCCGAAGATAACTCTTATTAGAGTACGAAAGCGCAGTATCGTCAGCAAAAGCTGTGAAAGGCTGCTATGAAGGGTTGAATAAATATCGAATTGACATATATTAAAAAGAGAATTGGCCTCAGAACAGATCCTTGCGGAACACCTACATTAACAAAACTCTGCGAACTAAAACAGTTTTTGATTTTTACCATTTGCTTTCGATTTTTCATATACGAAGTAAACCACTCATGGATAAAGCCTCTGAAACCCGCATCATAAAGTTTATTTAACAGCAAAGTGTGGTCCACCACATCAAAAGCTTTAGTCTCATCATATAGACAAGAGAATTTTGATACTTCTGCCGTGGGATGGAGGATTTCCAACGGGAAAACTTTACTGATCCAATGAGAGATCTGTTTTGGCCTTTTTATTGCAGTTATGACAGCATATGGAGCATTTCATTTCCTAGTGCCTAGTCGATTCTTAAAAACATGGCTAGCAATGGAATTTAAAACGGATTACCGCCGTACCCCGACTTTGAGCTAAGCTTCCAAGTATTCTTCTCGTTCAAAGAAAGCTGGACTGAAGAAAAGTTCATCAATCCAGACACTAGGTAGTATATCCAGTTAAGAGGTAGGCTTCGAGATCTACTCGATCGAAACCAATATTGTCCCTAAAAACTTAAATTGCATTCCAAGCGAATGTCTTAGGTTAGGTGAGGTTGAAGTGGCTGCCAGCTAATTGCCAGTACACTTAGACCAGTGATAGGTCCATTGTGATACCACATGAATCTGAAGAGATCTCCATACCTACTCGTTAAACTAATTGGAGCTTTTTATGAAGCGAAGGAGGCTTCTGATATCCATGTTTATCAGATCGCCTATGTCGGTAAGGTAGAATTCCCCTAAATGAGTCTTCTTTTACGGGAGGGAGCTGGGCAGTTACAAAGAAGGTGGGGAATAGTTTCCTCCTCCTCTTCGTACATGCAGCTTCTACAGAAATCGTTTGAATGCATGCTTGCCTATTAGACAGTGTCCCGTGATGACACCTATTATGGAACTGATATGCGATCTGTTGAGGGAAATCAACTTCAAATCCGCTTTGTCGCTAGACACGTTATAAGATTTGTCCACCTAGAATTTGTTTTCTCGATAGCATCCAGCTTCAGCTTGAGTTTGCATGTAGCGATCGGTGGCTCTTTGTGTGAGCATGGGTACGGTTGTTCCATATCTGGCGAGTTCATCAGCCTTGCAGTTCCCTGGAATATCTTTATGTTCCGGCACCCAACAAAGGTTAATATTGAACTGCTCCGCCATGTCTATAAGAGATGATCGGCAGTCTAGAGCTACTAATGAATTTGAAGAGAATGATTCCAGGGATTTGATCGCTGCTTGACTGTCTGAAAAGCTACGTTTATCTGTGGAAGATATCACGTTTTTCTTAAGCCAAGATAAGACTTCTTTGATCGCCAGTATTTCCGCCTGGAACACGCTACAATGATTTGGAAGACGGAAAGAGAGGCTGAGATTAAGCCTATATCGGAGAAAACACCACCACCTACACCGTCATTGGTTTAGATCCGTCGGTGTAAAAGCGAATGCCTTAGTCATATCCAAGTCTTCACAAGGTCTAGAAGCCGCGATCAAAGCCGTTTCATTCATTATGTCCCGTTGTATTCTGGAACATAGAGGCGTCGATGGTACATTGATACATTTTGACTTCCAAAGATGTCAACCGTAGGCTCCCGGAAGAAAATGTGACAACAGCCCAATAAGAGGGAAACAAAATCAATGCTTGGGCAGACAGTATTTAACACTAGTAACACGCATCTCAACAGGCCACAATCTACTGGTGACCCAAGCACAACTGAAACTCGCCAAGGTTGGGACGTACAAAGAACCACAATGGATCCTCATGTGTAGACTAAGAATAAAAGTGGAGCCTACAGCTCTCCAACACGAATGAACCGCGATCAATAATTAGCTTAGAACAGTGGTCTTAACTAGAAGAACAGTCTTAATACATTTTGCCTTTGTTTTTAGATGCATTGAGTCTTGCATAGTCAGGTAGATCATAAGAGCCCTCAATACAGAGATCAAGGACTCGCTTACTGGGTTAGAGAGAAACAAACGTTGACGAATGCGAGTGTTGGAGGGATCTTGTTAAACTGGTTTGAGGTATAGTTTCACGCACTAAACAGTTTCTTAGAATGTCCTTAAGAGGGCGTATTATTATTACGAGCACTTTCTATAGTCATTTCGGATCCTGGTGATTTAAAAGCTTTAGAAATGTTGTCGAACCACTTTAGCTTCTCCTCAAAGCTGAACGCACTTGCACAGGACGTCGTTAAGGAACAGGCGTACAGTCTGAGAATTCAGGCTCTGATAAGCAAAATTCAAAGATTTCTCTTCGGACTCTACTCAGAATGCATTTGTGTTCTTCAAGGCATTGTCCATTGTTAGGTTTTCGGATTGCGTAGTTTTGTAGAAACTCTCACAAATCTTACTCTAGAAGCTGCGCTGAATCCTTTTGACATTGATTCTAAACAACATGTGGATCAAGAGCTCTCTTCATTTCAAAAAGTGCTGGTTGGCTTCTATGTTTGTCGTAGGAAGTACTAACTTTGTTCTTATGTCGCGTCTCTTTCTTCTCAACTTTAAAAGAGTCTTTGGCTAAGACACTGCGGTCTTCCATCATCTACGACCCCTTGCTCGTTGCTGTCAGTGCACTATTCTATAAAACATACAATTGGAAGGAAGGCTACCTACCTTTCAAACACCTGAAGCCTAAGTCATTATAATTTAGAAAATATTCCCGTGGTCCAGGAAAGCATTTACTTTAAAGTCTTCGAGACGTTTTATCGGTCGTTTTTAAGAAGTATCCGGGGGAAACACTTTTTAGAAGACGAAGTCGAATGCTTTGAGGAAGCTGACTACTTAAATCGATGATTCTCCAATAATCCCTCTCTGAATCTTCAAACCTCCAATTCAAAACAAAATGTAAACCTGGGATCCCCCATTTTTTACTACGTATCGCGCCTAATGAATGAATGTAGGCAAATCCCATAGGTTAGTGACTTACACATTTTTTTATTGCTCTACGTGCCCATAAAGCTGCTGGTTTAATTGTCCACTGCTAGGCAGAATAAATATAGTATGTTTAATGAAACGTGAACCACATAGAAAAACATTTCCGCGACAAAAGCTATGTATGTCCAATGTAAATCACCCGCCAAAAAAGTATCTCGTCGGTTCGCATTGGAATCCCCTTATCAATCGATTCGATGTATAAATAGCGAATGCAAGATGCACTCAATCATCAATCAACTCAGATAGTTCCATACTGCAACTCAGTAGACCAACTCAAAGCAAACCTCAGAACAATGAACTTCACCAAGTATTTCCTCGTGGTTGCAACTATTGTGCTCGTCCTGTTCTCTGGACATTCGGAGGCGGGTTTCTTAAAGAAAATCGGCAAAAAAGTGGTAAGATCTGAATATTGAAGATGGATACATAGATGAACTAATAAACTAAAATTGTAACCCTATTGCAGGAGGGAGCAGTGCAACGTACTCGAGATGCATCATTCCAAGCCATTGGTTTAGCGCAAGCAGCCGCCAATGTTGCCGCTACTGCACAGCGAGGATAGAAAAGGAAGACCACCGGTGGAAACAGCGAAATCATAGTTTTAAGAATCTTCTGGAATTTATTTATTGAGTCTCATTAAACATTTTTATTTAAATCAAGATATTTTCATTTTCAATGGTTGAATCTAGGCTCTAAGCTAGTAGAAAACTTTTATACTGGATTCCTTTTTTTTTAGACACGATAAGTCTTACGACTACAATGTACCTACAGCTAGTGCTTGCATTTCGTTTGTTGGTTCAATCTAGGAGCAATTGCTTTTTTTATACAGTTTTCCTGTCTAAAATGATTTCAAGCCTCGGAAAATAATGATCGGAGTTTTTGTTTTCTTTGTAAAGAGTTCCAACTTCGTTTTGAACTGATTGACAGCTGCTGTTGCCGCGAAGAGCTTAAGGTTCTTTGGACGCAGCACAATATACTCGTACAACTCTGCTGGGTCCCTGGTCACAGCGGGATACTAGGCAATTAAACAGCTGACGAATTGGCCAAAAAGTGTTCAACCCTAGACCCAGAGCAAGCGGATTGTTCGATCTAACCTCCTCTTGCAAACTTAGGGCCTAAATTGAACAAAAAACTTGAATGGAAGCAATTAACAGGTGGAAATCATTAATCAACTCTGAAGTATTAAGGAGACTGTGGCCAGAATACAACAAAACGAGGACCAGCAAACTTCTACAAAAATACAGGAAATCATTGATAATGTTGATAGGAGTACTAACTGGCCTGAACGTTGAAAACATATGCCAGGGATGTGGTGATGAGGAGGCTCATAAGGACACGGCCATTTCCTCTGTCAACTGAGAGTTTCGAGCGCATCGATGAACTATCTGATAGTTTGATTTTTGGTGGAGACGAAAGCCTCCATTTATTCGGCTTTATACAAGCAAAACAATCTTAAACTAACTTAAAATTAGACTTAAACTTAAAACTAAGATTAATTGGGACGGTGAAGGAGATCGGATTTAAGGCAAGGAGTGCTGCGGTTGAAGTCAAAAAAGATAAGATTCGAGTTAATTTTTCGTAGCATACGGGCGATGATCTGTTCATTCGAGTCTTAGGATGTGTGTGTGGTGGGTTGGTAGATAGAAGAGACCATGGGTTCGTAGATTACGAGGGTAGGTGTTGAAGAAACCAGAGTTGTGAAGTGACGCACATTCAATGTGACCTAAAAGTAGTCGATGAATGAAGAGCATGTTGGCTGCATCTCTGCGTTCCTCAAGGGTGTTTAAGTTAATGAGGTTGCGGCGGTTTTGATAGGGAGGGAGAATAGAAGGGTCGTTTCAGTGCAGACCACGAAGATCAAATCGAAGAGAACGGCACTAGATACTATTGATTCTCAAAACATGAACACGATGATGCGGGGACCACACTTGACTGGCATACTCGAGCAGGGGGCGAAAAAAGGTAATGTAGAGAGGCCTGGTTACGTATGGGTTGGTGAATTCTTTGGACCACCGTTTAAAAAGCCTAATACGGAATTGGCCTTAAGGATTATCTCATCCACAGGTAAACGGAAATTGAGCTCCCTATCACACAAAATGCCAAAGTCGCGAAAAGATTGAACGGAAGAGACAAGTTGATTGTGCAGAAAGTAGAGTCGAGGAGGAGATCTGAACGATCACCAACAGACCTACTCAAATTTGTCAAATTATCCTGATGGTTGGCACCAAGAGACTAATACCACGAGAGCAAACATACAATGGGTCTATATGGACCTAAGTGTGATGAGGATATAACAATCATCAGCTCACAAACCTAACCTAACCAATCCTTGCCAACTTGTTTAAATGAGTTAAACTTTTTTCGCAAAATGCTTGAGATCAGAAGGACTGTCAGGATATCAGAAAAGCCCTTCCAAATCTGTAATACTTACTTCCTTAAGGTGGCGCTACAGTCCGGGGTGGACCTCGGCCTCAACCAACAAGCGTCTCCAGCCAGTTCGATCTTTAGCTTGCTGCCCCCAGTTTCGCACGCTAAGTTGGTTGCGGTCCCCTCCAACTTGCGTGCGCCACCTGAGTCGCGGTCTTCCTCTACTGCGCTGTCCCTCGGGGGCGGATTCCAAGATTTTTTGGGCCGGAGCATTGGTGTCCGTCCGCTCTACATGACCCAGCCACCTCAGTCGTTGGACCTTCACTCTTCTGGCTAAGTCGATGTCGCTGTACAGACCGTACAGTTCGTCGTTGTATCTCCTCCTCCACTCACCGTCTATGCAGACGAGACCGAAAATCACCCGAAGAATTTTCCTCTCGAAGCAGTCAAGAGCACCCTCATTCACTTTTGATAAAGTCAATGCCTCTGCGCCGTAGAGCAGGACTGGGATTTTTTATAGGGTCACTTTTGTTGTTCGAGAGAGGGCTTTGCTAGTCAATTGCCTTCTTAGCCCAAAGAAGCAGCGATTGGCAAGGGTTATTCTTCGTCTGATCTCAGCCCTGGTGTCATTGTATGAATTGATAGCGGATCCTAGGTAGACAAAGTCCTTAACTACCTCAAAATTATATCTGTCGAGGGAGACGTTCTGTCCGAGACGTCGGTGTTGAGTGTCCTTTCTTGTTGACATTTACCGTTAAAATCATCTTTGCGGCTTCCGTCTCAATACTCGCGAAAGCGCCCCTGACATCACGCTGCTTTCCTTCGATTATGTCAATATCATCGGCGTATGCGCGAGTAATTGGACGGACTTTTGAAAGATTGTGCCTTTTGTTTAATAGTTAAACAAAATTTAAGCGATAAATTCAGTTTCCATTTATTGTTATTCTTTTGTTTTTTTTTTTTTGGCATAAATCATAAATAATAACAACTATACATGTTTTTTTTGAATATCAACATTAATAAACAAATTCTTTTTAATACGGTACACATATAGTTCGTACATATAATACAATATTTTCAATACATTTAATATTTTCTTTACATTTAATACAATATTTGTATGTACTAACATAATTATTGTCAACGAATTCCCATTAAATGTTTTATAAATTCTTTTGTTTTTATTACTTTGTTTATAGTTTATTAATACATCCATAATAAATAATTTCTTCTATACCTTTTACGATTCTATAAATTTTTTTATTTATTTTGTATCTCATGCTATAAAATTGTTTTGTTTGGTAATATTAATCAAATAAAACAGTTTTTTTTTTTAAGGAAAAGAAAAGCATGAAAAGGGTTCTTGAAAGTTAGATTTAAAGGATTGACGGGTAAAGTTTTAAACTTCACTATTGATATGGTACGTTATTAGACTTTAAAAATTGTAATACATATTTAGTTTGGTTAAAGTTGTTCCTTCTTCTTAGATTGTATGAATGGTATTAATATACAATGTTTTTGAAGTTTTATTTTTTTTCATTTCTTTTAAAATTTCGTACAAATTCTAAGTGGCAGTAAGTTCTTTTTAAAGTTGTTAATATTATGGTACAGTTTTATGAGAGGAAAATAGGGGTACAAGCAAGCATTGTAATTTTTAAAGAAGAAAATAAAAAGTTTTAAAAATAATTCTTTGTTATTTTTAACAATTTTTTATACACAAACGTGTTCAACTTTATCTGTACTAATTCAAAATGTACAAAAATAGATTAAAAAAAAAAAACCAGCAATACAGTTCTGAAATAGAGAAGGAGTTCATAAAGGGTGTCCCTTTTCCATTTAAATTGCGTTCCGATTTTTGTAGGAGCTATCTCGACGACAGGTGACGTGTAAAGCTTATATGCCACTCGAGGCAAATTTCTAAAGTTCCGCCCTAAAATATTCCGAAAATTGGCACCGTAATATCGCAACTTGGGCAAAACTAAAACTCCTGACATCAGCCTAAGCATCAAAACAGTCATCCCCTCAAAAGATGACTGGGCTAGTGGAAAAGCAACACTCAACACTCACCGCATATCACAACGAATCAGAGTGTTATGGTGGAGACACAACGAGAACAAAATAGCGAATGAGCTAGCTAGGAAGGGATCAAAACAGGATCCATCATTGGTTGATCACTCAGTATTGCCCTCTCTCCCCTACTCTCGTTAAATTCAACATAGAACTTGACTTTCGAAGACAAGTTGATAAGGGAACCAGAAACTGGGCAATCTGTCGAAGAAGCCATCAGAAACCATTCTAAAATTCATAACGAATCCGGGATGGTTGAGGGAGCCTGAGCGACAACATTGTGTTCTTTGTCATATTCTTCAGGCGCTAGGTAGCTAGCCCGTGAAAGCTGAAGCAGACGGCATGGGTTAAATGCGGACACTTAATCGAGTCATGAGGCGCATGCAATTCTGAATGCAAAACCATAGACTGAGCTTAGTAGAAAAGACAGTGGTAGCTCTGCGGACTAGGGGGCGTATTCCTACTGTCTTGGAGATGTCGGAAGGTCTGGTGACGATAATCACCAAAGATGCTTTAAAATACTTTGGAGTGAGACTGGATACAATGCTAACTTATTGGCAACTGATCAAGGGCGTGTCTGAAAAGGCTGCAAAGTGCACTTCAGAATGAGGTCCCACGGTAAGCAGGCGCAAACTACTCAAGACGGTTACGCACTCTATCCTTTTGTATAAGTGCGTAATCTGGGTTCATGCGATCCTCAGTGAAAAGTGTAGAAAGCCGCTCGCAGCGATATAGCGAAGAGAATTTATGCGGGTGGCGAGGTCCTATCGAACCGTTTCAGAATCAGTCATTCTTGTGATCGTGGGAGTATCACAAATTGACCCACATAAATACGAGAGAAAAGCAGAAGTTGGAAAGAAAACGGCAACAGCAACAGCCAATGCGATCACGATGCGTAGCTATTATATTTATTATTATTATTAAGGCTCTGCGACTAACGCATATGGCACTGCGACCTGAAAGATCTATTGTGCCTAGAGCGAGTTAGACAAGGAGATCCTCTATCTTCCTAATGAAGTTGAGAATATCTCCAGTCGAAGGGTTAAGAAGATCCTCCGGTGTTAGGAATTCCTTATGGAGAAAGCGCTTCCTGACTCTGCAGACGGCCACGCACTCACATAGTACGTATTCTGCTGATTGTGCTACGATGCGCAGCTGGCAAGAACGCTAGAGCGAAGAAACTAGGGGTAGATGGACCCGGAGTCGATCGGGAACATCACGATTTGGCCGGGACGAAGGAACGGGAAGATTTTTACCTGACACAAGTCTTTGCCGGTCACGGATGTGTCCAACAAAGCTCTACACAAAATAGGAAAAACATCGAGCTCAGCATGTCATAATGGCAATACGACTCAGGACAACGCTAAACATACATTCTTCGAATGCGCAAGATGGCTTGCAGGGAGACAAAGAATAGAAACGGATGTAGGCGAATGCACACCGGACAATATCGTTACGGTAATGCGCACTAGTGAGGAAAACTGGTACAGGATATGCTCCAACATCGAGGAAATGCTGAAGGTAAAGATAAGAGAACAGCACAGAAATTCGTAGAGAGTTGCGCCCACAGAGGCTAGGAAAAGAGGCAACACCCTGAAGCAATGCAAGAATCAGTTCCGTGGTTGGTTTGCCTAAAGATGGAGAGTGGTTAGACGATACAAGTCCGACACACCGATTACAGGGGAAGATTTGACGACTACAGTGCTCCCCTTAAGAGCTTTTCTGATTATTTGGGCACTTAAGATGGGAAGGAACCTATCCGTACCCATTTGTATTGCTGAACATATTTGAAGCCTGAAATATTTGGTTAGCAATACGGGCTATGCAGCTAAGCGGGGGAGTACTTATCCGGATATTACTGTAGGTACATTGTAATGAATGGGCAAGGTAGCTTCAGCGAAAATAGTTACTAAACCAGACCTCAGGTCTTGGGATATGCCAAGCCTCCAAAGAGAAAGTTATGTGGGGTATGCATTTTTTTTTTTATAAAAATTATTAATTTTGCACTTAAAGAGATGGATTTTTTATATAAAAAAAAAGAAAACCTTTCGATAAAATTAATATTTATTACAAAAATAAAATAAAATTATAATGAATTATTTTACGTGTAGGAAATGTTGGTATACAATCTTTTCATCTATAAAATGAATATTAACTTAAAATATATAAAACACATTTATAAATAACATGTTTTGAAGTATAATTTAAACTTAAATTGTATATATTTTAGTAAATGCTTGGCATTGAGTTAACAATAATTAATTTCTTTCCTATGGATTTCTTTTTTACTAAAAAAAAAAAATAAAAACAAAAATAAAATAAACAAGAAATAGTTTAAGAAAAAATAAAAAATAAAAGCAATAAAATTTGTTTTTGTACAGATAAAAATGGAACGTTTGACGAAGTATTTCTTTTTTTAGTTTTTGCATGTGAAAATTATTTTAACTTTTGTTTAACAATAAAATGTAAATTAAATATTTTAATATGAGTTTTTTGTTTTTTTATTATTTGTTTACACCTGAGCTGGTTTGGTTTTTCCCAGAACCATGAGCATCTTTTGCAGGAAAATGGTCATGCTTACTGAAATAGATAAAAAGAAAGAGTGAAACTTTTAAGAGAATTGTTTAAAAGATATAATTAGTTTTCTTCTAAAACATAATAAATTAAAAGTACGCGTGCGTTTGTTTTCTTATTGTTTTTAAGTGCTATTTACAATTTTATTGTGTAGTTAATGGAATAAACATCTTTTGTGTTGCTTTGTTTATACAGTTTATGCTGTATTGATTGCTTTAACGTATGGCGTAGTGTTTTTTTTTTTTATTAGCCTGGGTGCTGAATTATTTCAAAAAAAGAGTTCAAATCTTAGGTGGACAAATGGTACAAGGTGTGTAGCAACAAAAAAGGTTTGGCCAAAGCTGGATCTGAAGCGCTCTTAGAATTTAATTTTTTCCAACAGATTGCATATTAGCACTAAAATAGGTGTCATCAAGGCCTGCCATACACCCAAAAGAGGAAACTTTTCTCCACCGTCCTTGTACCAACCTGCCTAGGTTACTCCCGTTGAAGAAAACATCACTTAGGAGCCTTCTCCTATAACCACCTAGGCGAGTCGACAAGCACATATGTTAGCAACCTCCTACGCTTCATCAGAAGCTTCAATTGGTTCAATGGGTAGGAATCTTTTTAAGATCCGTTTGCTATCATTGATCTTAGTATGCTGGCACTTCAACATAAACTTACCTATTTATGCTATAGAACTGATTTTGGAGATGCAGCACAGGTTTTGATTGGCTTCTGAAATAGCTCTTCCCGATAGCATTTAACAAGTTATAATTTGCAACTTGTCGCAAGAAGCTTCTTAATCCGTTGTTCGGAGTCCTTGATAAGACTCTACGCTCCTTTTATTCATGTGAATAGCATGAAACGCAGATAGAAAGAGAATTTACCCTGAGGGCACATCAATTGAAAGCAGCTCTCTTTCTGTGACAGTAGTGAAGAATAGCAGGTCAATCCAAGCCTTCTCCAATCGAAATTTGCTTGTTTCCAAAAACTTAAGACACTTCTTCGTAGCCTGATTCAATCAGAATCAAGGAAAGGAAGACGACGACGAACACCCTTTTCCATCAGATGCATGTGATCACTACATACCTATGCGCTCTTTTATCGAAACCACCTTGCCTCATCTAATCAGTAAAGGCTGCAGAGCCAGTGGACTAAGTAAGACTGAAGTGAATATCTGAACTTGAGATAATCGTAAAGGCCAAAGAGCGAAGTAAATAACATAGAGAAGGAAGTGTTTGAGGTCCCAATGTTCTAGCACGACGATGCCTTATTGTATTGTACCGAATCTTCTTTCAGCAACCAAACTTGGACAGTTTTACGAGGAAGATTTGGTGGCTTCAGTCAGGAACTACAAAATAAATAGAGTCCCTCTATGACTTACTGTTGCTTCCACCACTGAAGGCAATAGCAAACCTCATGATTCCAGAAAACTAGACCTTGTGTTCTGTAGCGATGTAAATGCAAAGCGTATAGTTTGACCACATCATCAACATTGCTGGTTCTTAGCCAGCTTTTTTTACGGCTTGATATATGTAAGAGACTTAACTTGTACTGCCGGAGGTGGTTGTCTAGCACCCCGATTCCTAGAATTCCAAATTGAATGAGAGATTTGACAATTTTGTCAAACCCCCGTCTAAGCTTTGAGCAAAACAAGGAGCGGTTCAAGTCCATGAGCTACATGAGCTCAAAGAAACTTTTGAGACTACGACAATCTGATGGCACCTTTGCTGAGGCAAGGCCCTCTGCTGGAGCCTTATTTTTAAAGAGGAAATGCTTTATGCACCTTCAAAAGTGAATAAGCTTCCCCGGTGTGTCAGACTCTTACTGACTAAACACTCTTCCTCTTCAGGCGAACCAAATCTGACACTGCATCTTGCATTACTTCAGGGTCGTGCCACTTTTCCTAGCCTCCGGTTTGGACTACTAAGACTGTGAGTGAGCTCAGTCAAATAACTCGAGGAAGCAGGAATATTGCACCGGTAGCGGTTATGGATGAGGCCGTCAAATATGCAGGCTTCCAATCGCCTGGGATAAAAACAAACAGCCAGCCAAACTATTTTTTAGCTTGGTTTTAGCGTACCTATGTATGTCCCTAACGAAAAGGCAAGGTGACCTTCATATCATAAATTAGTAGGGAATCCCTTGACTTACATGCTGGCATGACGCTCCAAAAACCTTGTTGGTAAAATTAAGAGCACACTTGACAGAAAAATGTACGAGTTGGGAATTTTCATCGATTTCGAGGGTGCCTTTGACAATGCGGCGTTCGAAACCGTTTATGAGTCGCCGTCGCCGTGGCTTAGTGGTTAGTGCGTTGGACCGCTGAGTGGGAGGACAAAGGTTCGAGCTTTAATCAAAATAATACAAAACTTTCTTGAATTCAGTCGATAGGCTAAACTCCCTAAGGCCAATGCAACACGAGCTTCCAAATAGATGCGTGCCCACACCGACTTCCATTTGGCTGCGGGCGCTCGTGTGAACAGCTCCATTGCTTTTCTGTATACCCGTGTGGCACTGGCCTAAATCTTGTTTAGACTGCTCTACTCTACTCTAAAGAAGGTGCTTAACAACGTTGAAGGGAAATTTCTTAGGATCCGAATCTTTGTTCGGTATGCCTGCATCTCCGATCTGAACTTCTATCGACGACTGAGTTTCCCCATGAACATGATTCTGCCGAATGTAGTTAAACTAAACAAATGCCTCCCGACATGCCACAAGATGTCTATGGAAGTTTTGTTATTTCGTAATAGGAAAGATTGTGGACTATTAATAGTCTTCTAAGGCTTCTTAGGTCCTCCAGGTTGCGGGTTTTGCCATCGGGGAAACTGCCTGACCACGTGAAAAACTTCGTGTGTCGACCACAAGCCTCGAACAAGACACTACTGTTGATGACCCTAGCTATCGAAATAAGATTGCTAGGAGATGGAGAGCGAATGGACACCTACGCTCCGGCCTGAAGAGTCTTCGAATCAAACCCGGAGCGACAATGCAGTAGAGGAAGATCTCGCCGAATGAAGTGCGCACAAGTAGAAAGGAACCTCAACCAACTTGGAGTGCGTAACGTTGAGGCCCATGTTCACCCCGAACTGTAGAGCCACCTAAGAAAGTAAGTAAGGCCGACAACGTGCTGAACAGAGGTTGACAACTTAGCGAGTCGAAGATCATTGCAACCATTCTTGCTGTGATTGTTATATTCTTCACACATTGGTTTATAGACATCAGTAATTATTGCCTCGACGGTTTTAGAAGCTTCGCGGGAGTCTTTTTTGTTAGAAATTTGACCCTAATTCCAAAGGCCCTTAATCCCTTGCCGCTAACTGAAAAGCCTAAATAAAGATTCCAATTTAATGCCCGAAAGTTTTCTATTACCAGTCGAAGGTTTTTTATCTCCACGAAATTACAAAACTTTTGTGTTTTCTATGTAAGATCAACATTCTATATACAAAAAATATCATAAATACTAAATTAAAATTAAAATTAAAAAAAAAAAATTAAAAATTCATAAAAACACTATAAGAAACCAAAAGGTACGTCTAAGTTGTGCAAATCATTTCCATTGTAAAGTAACAAAAGTGCATTAATTGTTAAATCATGCGAAACAATAGTCTTAAATTAAAGTTTAAAAATTTAAAATTAAAAAAAATAAATAAAAATAAAATAAATAAAAACCTTGGAAGCAGTTTTTGGTCGAACAACCATCATCATTTTTTGCAGTACTTGTGTGAATCCACCTAGAAGAACACATTTGAAAACAACCATCGTGAGTATAAGGCACACACACGTGAAACAAAAAAAAAAAAGGACAAAGGACAGGACAGTGTTCAAGGAATTAAATAAACTTTTACTCACCCATACTCCTCTGGAACCATATTGGTTTATTTTTCCACGCAATAAACACCAAATACACTGGTACACTCGAAAGGATCATCAGTATACCATAGCCGGTTTCCACAGGACTTGCATACATGGGCACAATGGTGACGAACAAAGTGGCAAGCAAGTAAATTACTGGGAACACCAAGGGAACACGAATTGGACGTGGTAGATTGGGTTGAGCCCACCTCAACCATGGCAGACAAAGGACGGACACACCGATACTCAACTGAAAAGAGTTTTTTTTTTAAATGATTTCCTTCGAGATCCAACTCTCGAGACTTACCCAAGTGGCAAATCCGACATAATTAATTAACGCAAAGATGTTGGAACTCGTAAGGTACAGCATTGAGAGCAGAGCCATCACCAGCACAGCTGGGGTGGGAGTGAATCGTTGTATTTGTATCATGGTTAGAATCTCTGGCATTTGTCCCTCACAGGCTCCGGCATAGAAGAGACGCGATGACGTTAAGAGGATTCCATTGACAGCACCGAATGTTGATAGCGCCACGAATACTGTTTTTGAATAGAAAAACCAATTAAAGTGGACAAGGACTAATTGTCGTAGATTACTTACCAGGAATAGTCCATGCAAACTGTCCAAATATCCTGTCAGCATAAGTGACAGCCACAGCTTCGGAGCCAAGTACTTCTTCAGGCGATAAAGTTGTATAGAATGCAACATTGGCCAGAACATAGACCACGGTTACTAGAGTGCAGGAGATTGCAATAGCTTTTGGTAGATTCTTAACTGGATCCTTGAGTTCTTCAATAATAAAGTTTAGGTAGTTCCTGTGGGAGGAAGAAAGGATTAATGTCAAGAATTCCCTTGTGTTTTCATTAAAAAGGATTACAAAGCAATTGGCTTACCATCCATTGTAGGCGAACAATCCAGAATAGAAGGACAACGCCAGCGATGTCACTTGAGTATTTGTATTATCAAATGTGAAATATTCCGTTTTGCCTGTGTGGGTGAACTAGGTCAATAACTTCCTGATTCTGTGGAATTAATTAGATTGCTTTCAATTTACTTACCCAAACTTAATTGATAGACACCAGTGGCAATGACAATAAATAGAGCTAATAACTTGGCATAAGTGAAGATGTCCTGAACCCATGTGGCCCATTTGACATCCCAACAATTGACAAATGTTAGAACCACTGAAAGAGAGACAAAAAAATCAAAATTAGTTGCGGACATTATACTCGAAAGGAAAGGAACAAAAGGTTAAATAAATTGAAGACACAGAAGGCTTTACCGACGATAAAAGGTGTGTCATGTTCTATTCTAGTCAATCAGATTACAAGAATCTGGACTCCAGGACTCGTTACCAAATAGCATGGTCATGTTTCCAACCGACGACATCACACCCAACCTAAACTTCACGAACAAATTCCCCACCAGAGCTCAGTGGAAGAAAGGCGAAGCAATAAAGGACTTCGACACGATCATCTACACCGACGGATCAAAGATAAACTGCGGTGTGTGGGAGCCGGTGTCTACACGGAATCACTGAAAATATCAAGACCATTCTGCTTGCTGGATTTTGCCAGCATCTTCCAGGCGGAACTACTAGCAATGCAGGAGGCTTCCACGCAACTTGGGCTTGACACAACGCACAAGCAAAACATTGCAAAACGGCAAAACGGCTACCATACCCTCTAAACTGGTGCAGGAGTGCCGGAACGAGCTTGCCCGAGGAAACGCTTCAGGGTTACACTGCTCTGGGTTCTAAGGCACAGTGACATAAAAGGAAACAAGCGTGCAGATGAACTGGCCAGCCAGGGCTCAGTTCCACACGACTCACACGCGGCAAGGGTCCACATCCCGCTAGGAGCGGTTAAAGGATAATTTCACTCACACTTCTTGCAGAAGCCCAACCACCAATGGAGGAGGTTAAGCAGCTCCGCCATATCAAGGAAGATATGGCCGATCTACGATTAGATTAGAACAAAAGAGCTCCTAAGCAGAACCCGCCCAGATATCGCCAGAATAACGGCGATAACCATGGACTATTGGCCAATAGAAGACGATGCTGCCAAACTAGGTATTCCATACAACCCCTTCTGCCGCAGTTGCGGAAAGAAAAATGAAAAGGAAGCTTTTTATCATTTCCTTTGCAAATGTCCGGGACTACTAGGAGCTTAACCAACCATTCTTCGACAACCTCAACGACATCTCGGGTAAACGGATACGAGATCTAATCCGTCTTCTAAACTCCACAGGCTGGATCTAAGCACTCCTGACTGTCTTGCCCATCTTCAACAAGTTTGGCACATCCTCGTTCTAATTTGGGTTCCGTATCTCTTCAAAAACCTCATGGATCTGGAACTTGGGTCGGAAGATATCTAAAATCCACTGTGTGTAAGGCTGGCTTAATCTTACCTACTTACTTACTAAGGCGGATTTCGGAAGTGATAGCAGAATCAAGGTAGAAAAAGTCCCTTACTACCTCGAAGTTATAGCTGTCTGTTGTTCGAACGTTCTGTTCGATTCGTCGATAGTTGGTGTCTTTTTTTGTTGACAACAAATACTTAGTTTTGCCTTTGTAAGTAGTTTTGGCCGCTTCTGTCGGGGTCAAGTCGTTGAATCCTGCTGATTATATCAACATCGTCAGCATCAGAGAGTAGTTGCACAGACTTTTGAAAGATTGTGCTTCTTGTGTTGGCTTAAGGGTTCCGAACAATTCGTGTTGAAGAAGTCACGTGACAACGCGACATAAAAAGTCGTTACCCAGCAGCAAACATTCTCCAACATCATCCTCCACAAATTGACGAATTTGGCAGCGGATGCCAAAAGTAGACATGGCTTCGAATAGCTCGTTCTTATAAAGGCGCCCTTAAAATTGATAAAGAGATGATGTGTATCGGTTAAGACTTCTTGGGTTTTCTCCAGGAACTGTCCGACTTTTCTAGTCTGAAACCCCACTAATAGGGGCGAATCAGGTTATTGATGAGGGATTTTTAAGCTTCCAACAAAGCAACCTTACATTTGAAACTTCATGACCAAATTAGTCTTGGTTTTCTGGAACAATGCCAATGCATTTCTATTCATTATACTTCCAATAATGTGTGATACGTGCGGTTGTTAATAGATGCCATTCTCTTTGGTTTTTACGGCTAACTAACAAGGTACTCATTAAAAGTTATAACAAACGTTTTTTGTTTTTTGTTTTGTTGTTTTATTCCTTGTAATGACGAAAGATTTAATGTTTACAAGCACAACCATCGGTACTTTCAATTCGGCTCAAGGAAACCGAAAGAACTCCGGAAATGCAATTACACATCTTATACTTACAGTAGCCGTTTACATTAGTCATTTGTTAAATATTTAAGTGCTTCACACATAATTTACTTATATAGCGTGACTTGGTTAAGCGAATGGAGGTCATTTGGGTAATTATTGAAAATATATCAGCAATCAGTAAATCGTTACCCTTTGTCCAATCATTTTTCCACGACAACACGACGACTGTCTCAAGAAAATCAAATTGAATGATGAAACTTTTCCCGATTTTACACAATCCTCGAATCTTTGGAATTGCATCAGTAATTCATCACACTCTTACTACTCTCTAGCGGAGGGGGATGGGACGGGTAAGGCCGTAGACCGCAGACGTTTCACATTGCTTTGTTTTTTTTTAAATTGCCACAAATCAATGATGAAAATAAAATCAGGCTAGAGGCCGGAGCAACAATGCTGCCATAGAACAACAGTCTCATCTGGTAAATAAGACCTTTGAGGTCCGGTAAGCATCACCCGGAGTCACAATTGTTGAGAGGCTGGGCAAATTGAATTTAATGAACGAGTGTTTTGGCGACTCTGACTGCGACATTGTTGATCATGATTTTCCGTTTTTTTTTTCGATTGTTAATTGAATTTAAACAAAAAAAAAACTTTGTTATTCGATGATTGGATAGTGACCATGTTTATGTAGTCTTTGGGTCAGGGATTTCGGATTTCTAATCCTAACTGAGAATGCATTGGCAAAATGTCAATGAAATGCAACACTGACTGATTGATGAATGTGTTGACAACTTAACTGTAACTGAAAAAAAAGGGAATGCAGGGAGGGTGTTCATTAGTTTTGACATTTACTGACATTTTAATGATGCAAAAGTATGTTGGAGTTATTATAGTGTAAGGCACCGACACCAGGAAGACCATGGCCGTAGTCTAGCGGCGGAGAAGATGGAGCTAGTCTTTTTGACTTGGAGACGATTATCTAATTCCAAGTAAGCACAGACTAATGGAGGTGGGCAAACAAACGAAGACTCCACAGGTCAATTATGCATGGCATTCTATTGTGTAGCTGCGAGATCTAGGCTGATGCACTTAGGGAAGGAAAAATCAGGAAGCAAACGCCGCCATTGTACAGTCGTGGAGCAAGCTTCTACCGAACCAGCCATCCTCGTAGTCGGGTTAGTGATCCCCATTGATTTTTTAGTAGCAGGGAGGAATGTGCATCCACAAAAAGAAGTGCAAATGACGAACGCAGAGGAAAGGGACTTCACCAAGCAGCAGTGTTCAGATCAGAATCATGAAGAAAATGGACTGTAAAGCTAACCAGGAACATTGCTGAATGTATAGAGAGGGAACAGGGTGAGATTGACTACTACGTCACCCAGGTTCGAACCGGACATGGATATATTTACAGGTACCTTCTTCAAATGGGGAAAAGGAGGGCTCTAAGCTTGCCAGAACGGCAATTCTCCAGAAGATGATGCAAACTACGTATTCTTCCAGATGAGTAGCCGAAAGAAGCAGGCTACAATCGAAGATTGGAGAAGACATTACTTTAGAACATGTTGTGAGAATGATGTTGAAGTAAGTTTACGACCTCGTTCACTTGTTGAAAATATCGTTTATAAAGGAGATATTCGATGGAGGTAGTGTCAAACAGCACCCAGTCGGGAGTTTAGACGGTTCTCCAACTATATTTGATAAGTTCAGGAGATGAAGTCATTAGCCAATTCCAAAAGTGACACCGCAGAAGAAGAAAACCATTAACTGGGCAGTGGACCGAGACGAGTTTGAGTGCTCCTGGGATTTGGAAATTTCTTTTTAAAAAAAAAACTGGACAGCGAGATGATCTCAAACTCCAATAAGAGTTCCGACGGAACAAATTCCCGAAAAGACCCGGATATCCGAGTCGCACAGCAATCAGAGCCCTGAAGAGAAATAAAGCGGTATTAGGAATCGATGACATCCATTCTGACGTTTTTCATCAGCTTTACATCGGCAGAGCTGCTCCTTCCTCTTAAATTGAGTGTTCATCAAGCTACTTAAGAACGAAAATCTGATGAAAGGTCAAAACTGGCGTGGAATTTGAGTTCTTTCAGAAGTGGGCAGGATAGAATCAGACAGATAACACTCAGATTTATCTCTTAAAATCGAACAAGCTTGGCTCATGGTCTTCCCACGTCGACTATATTAACACCTTGCGTGGAGTAAAAATCTCTGTTGCCATCTGTTTCTTCGACTTCGTCAGTGTAAATCGGGATTTAATTTGGTTGGGCGTGCGCAGGATAGGTATTCCAATGCTAAGCGTCTGACAGGATTGCATGCGTTCATCACTGCTGGTCCTGGTGCTTATCAGTGGTGTTCTCTATGCAACTTTGACAGAGAAAACTGAGGGATACAATGGACAGTGATATCTTATATCAAACATCTGAACAACGCTGACAATATACGCCTGTTTTCACATAAGATTACGGACCTATACCTAAATCAAATGGCTCGCGACTTAGAGACCAAGTCTGGGCTGTACATAAAAGCGTCAAAACTAAAGACCTCCAAGCCTTTAAAATTCGAACACTCAACTAAATTTGACGGTAAGAGGTTGAGAACCTTCAGTTCTTCGGTTCTTGCTTTATTTAGAAAGGGAAAGGTCTTCGCCGACGGAAACACCGAACTGGATGTGGAACGCTAGTACTTATAGGGTTTGATCCCAGTCCGTCTACTCCTGAAACCATTTAGATTTCCTGCGGTAGCAGTTAAGATCGCCCGATGCTGGCGGAGTTTAGATTATTAAGATCATTGAAGAAATATCCACCCAAAGTGGTTTTCCTTATTTTAGCAAGGCCGGGACACCTGCAAGGGAAGTATACAGTTCATTCTTCCTCTTCCTCGTCTCTTCAGCTCTTGCCGAAATCGTTTAATACAATATCCAAACGCTAAGCATGTCTGCCCAGGATGCAGTGTCCTGTGAGGCCATTAGTTAGTTTCGAAAACTGGCCTTTTTTAAGTCAAATTAATGTGATCGAGGATCAAGGGCGGGTCAGATTAGAGTAGAATTGTTGCAATAGTCAAGATGTTGCCATCTATGATTTACTTTTGACAGGGCACCGGTATAAATTAGGTGCTTTGACATGGTCGAGCTCCCTACTGTCTGAACCTTGAGAGCTTTGTCTGGCTAAATCGTTAGCCGCACAGTTCCATGGAATGTTGCTGCGACCAGGGACCCAACACAGAATGACAAGTCCACATAAGAACTGACCAAGAACTAACAGACAACACAATGCAGTGAAGGAAAGGTCGTGGATCGGATGTACTTTACGCGGCGAAAACAATTCCGTTGAGAAGTATGCTATGCAATGGCATCCACTCACCCAGCTTAGGCAAAACCTTATGCAATTGTGGCGTAGAACAGTTGGAGGGGAATTGAATCAGCTTGTGGGAGCTGAAACGTGCTGCATAACTCAGCACAAGATGGCGCAAAGGCTTCTTTTTGACGCCCTATGATGTCCGTAGGATTAAACAAAAAAAAAACAACCTGGTCTCACGGACTGTAATTTGTGAATTGAAGTTCAATAGTCCTTTTTACGAACGAAATCATGATTCCGAGTTAAATACCTTCTGTAGTCGTCGTGGCACAGGTTCGATCCTAAAAACTTCTTCCCAGGCATGACAAACTTGCAATGGTTACATCTGTTACGATAAAGCTTCTCAAACCGCCGTTCGCAGTCGCCAATAAAAATGTCCATTCTTGCGAAATATATAACACACACAACTTTAACGGTTACTAGAAGCTAGGTCCTGGCTCTCTATGACTTGTAGCGTCAAATATATGGAAAAGGTAACTGCTACTGTCTATGGGGCTAGGGTTCATTTAAAAGTTTTAAAGGCTTGTGTTTTATCTTGTCGCTTCTAGGCCTCAATTCCTTATTCGTGGATGGCTATCTCTAGTTCGTCTAAAGGACTTTCAGTTCAAAACAGTTGATTGCCATTCACAAACCTTTCACAATGACTTGGACAAATACACACTAGAAGTTACAAAATTTAGAAAGGAATCATAATTATACTTACATATACAACAGACAGCTAACAGTCGTGCTGAATCCTCTGGTGGCTGGCACTCTGGGAAAAATGGCTTCAAAACGTATACACTGAATGTAAGAGCGACAATTGCCTGTGAGCATGGACGCACTATCATACATTCAATCCACAGTCTTATAAAGGCCATAAATGGGCCAAAAGTTTCCATAATGTATGCATAATCCGCACCGGATTTCTTAATCATTGTTCCCAACTCAGCATAGCAGTAGGCACCAACCTGTTGAAGAAAAAAAAAAATTGTTAAACTCGATAAGAATCAATTATTTCATAGCACGTGGAGAGAAAAAAAAAACGTGCAGACTACGCCCCCTGAGATCGTGCAGCTGGTCTGGATCTGGTTAACATGGCTACATTATCAGTTCCGATTTGACTCCTTATAAGCGGAGAATAAATAATTCAGTGGAAACAGGTGTTCCCGCCAGAAGGTTGGCAAGGAATAAATTTGATTACTCAAGTAGGGAAAGACTGAAGGAATGGATTATAAATCACTTGATTTAGACCACCAGTGAAGGTGGTCGGTCATACTTTTCAAAAGAAGCCTCCTACTAGCACTAGTTCCAATTGGTTGGGAAAGCCCCATGATTAGCTAGAGAGTATTCAAGCAAATGGTTGAGATAGGTAGGAAGGTTGAAGTGGTTGTCTGGTAGGGTCCTACTAGGAACGCAAGTAACGTGGATGCGCCGTTTTGGTACCACAACTCATGTCAACTGGATGTCGATGCGTAGTTTTCACCTCGCCGTGGTGTAGGGGTCTAGTAAACGTCAAAGACTCTCGGCAACACTCCCCAGATAAAATATGAAGCCAGGATATAGTCTCTTATGGGGTTTGGGGTTGGGGCTGGGGTTTCCTTTTCGTGTGTGTTGTCGCAACTACGGCAGTGGGGGTTAAACAGGATGCCTAACCTGGCAGCGTGTCAACCAATTGACCAGTGGTCCGTGCTAATTGCTGCAATTCTTGCTGTCTCGGTGCGGTTCTGTTAATTAAGCCATTGGTACTATTTGTATTGTAGGAGGGGCATATCTGTCTGGATATGGCATAGGTTTCTAGATTGTTCCACCTAGAGTGTTGGAGAATTCTATCCTTGATGAGTCCCATTGGGTAGCAGACTGATTCCGCAAGAGAGGCATCAAAGGTTGAACCACATCTGGCTAGTGCGTCGGCTTTCTCATTGCCCTCTATGTTATTGTGGCCGGGAACGCAGGGGAGAGGGCTATCAAAGCGAGTGCTTGCCTAGGTTATAATTTTCTTACACTGTTCTACTAATTTAGAGGACGAAGTAAGTGAGTGGAATGCTCTGATGGCAGCCTAGCTGTCAACAAAGATTCTTATGTTGTTTTTAGTAATGGATCTGAGGCTGGCTATCTCTCTATCTGGGCTCTTTAAAAGACTCGAAGACTCTGGAAAGCGATACGATTTGCACACGTTCAGTTCCGCATAAGAAACAAATGCTTCAACGCCGTATTCCATCTTAGAGCCGTCGGTGAAGGTCGATACTTGGTATCTCGATAGGGGTAGGTTATTTGTTTATTCCGACCTTTCCGAGGATCGAACTTGAATAGTATTATATTATAGAATTTGAGTCTAGTCTAGTCTAGTCGAGGCCAAATCTCTAGGCAACAGATCAAGAGCAGAGCTTAAATATGATCATAGGGTTCGCGGACCAAAACCTAGATTCTCTGAGTCTGATAGCACTACACGAAACGATGTATTTGATGTGTAATAGGATATGGAGGAGCACGTTAAGAGTGTGGTCCCAATACTAGCTGTTATTTGGACTCTGCTTAGTTTTGTGATGTTTTAGGGCTTGCTTAAGGCAGACCACCAAACGAGCGATGCATAAGTAAGAATGGGACGAACTACGACAGTGTACATCCAGAGGACCATCTTAGGCTGAAGTCCCCACCTTTTACCGAAGGTCTTGCTGCATGTTGAGCTTGTGGTCAAGGATGACGCCAAGTTACCTTGCGCTGGAGGATAGAGTAGGTTGGGTTAGGTTAGGTAATAGGGTTGACGGGAAAGGAAATCCTATCTCCGTCACACTTAGGTCAATGTAGACCCATTGTGGTACCCTATGGATTCAACCCCCCTTACTTAAAACCATAAGCCTATGTTCTTTCGCGCCAGTCCGAGACGCGGATAAATCTGTGTATGTCAACCACAGACTTGTCGGACAGTTCTTCTAGATCTTAAAAGAAGTGTCTTCTTGGGGTTTTGAATCTTATTTGGCAGATTGCTGGACAGTGGCGAAAAAAGTGTGGAGTGTCCTCATCTACTACTTTGTCGCCACATTCCCTGCATAGGTTATCCGTGTTCAATCCCAGTCTTCTTAGAGAATATAAGGATTTTTTGTCCATTTGCAGGATTCTATCAGCGTTTGGTTGTTAAGACGTGGAAGTTTGAAAGTCGGTATTTTGTACCTAGCATCAGTCCAGTTTAACTCAGATCAATACCGAGTTGTGATAACCAGCCCTTCGAATTGAATAAAGGATTAAGAATCATAGAACCACTTCTACTACCACTTGACTAATTGAAATAAATTTAATCACTTTCCAAAGTCAATTCCGATAAGTATCCTCACTAATGTGTCTACAAGCAGTTTACACAAATTGACATGTTATCACCTCTTTAAAGTGTTTTATTATATCAGACATCGATTAATCACTCGTTTATAAGCGCACCCACACGCTCCACAGTGGGTGTGCGCCAATTCAAGTAATTGATAAAATTTTCATCAAGCGAGAAACAATAAAAAAAAAAAAAAATTGAATGCGGTCTCTGAACACAGTCGAACAATCTGTTTGGTTTCCGACAGGAACTTCATCCGACGACGGGGGATTATATGATAAACGAGTATGTGTACATATTATCATTGTCACGTCCCGTCCATGTGAACTCATACTTTGGACGTGAGTCTCATATTGACGACGAAAGACTCGGTATTTTCATCATACTTTGACTTTAAATTGGAATCTATGCAACAATTCTGTTCATTCATAAAATGTTGGTTACCCTGTGGAGTAGGGTGTGTTCAATTTATTGAGTGACTTTTAACACAAAGAAAGAAATGGGGTTGGGAATTTCCAGCTTCCTATTCGAAAAATTAGTGCGTTACATCGGTGAAATCAATCTTGACAAGGAAAGCTTGTTGAGAAAGCTGCTTTCATTCTGTCACAAGTTAAGGCGGACACACATGACTGTATTAATGGCTTCGAATATTATCCCCCCGAAACCCTGTGGCCATAGTTAGGCTCTTGACCTGCTGCCTAAGCATCTAGCCTCGACCATCAGTGAGTACACGACTCCTTAACTCAAATAATATCCAAGTTCACTTTCCGGAAAGGTCGGAATGGAACTATAATCGAAATACCAAGTATCAATCTTCACCGACGGCTCCAAGATGGAATGCGGTGTTGGAGCAGATGTCTTCTCAGTGGAAATGAACGTATCCAACTCGTACCGCCTTCCAGATAAAGAAATAATCAGTCTCAGATCCATTACCAAAAACAACATACGAATCAAAGCGCTCCACCCACTTACTTCGTCCTCTAAAGTAGTGGACCAGTGCAAAGAAATTATTACGCAGGCAAACGCTCGGTTTAACATCACTCTCCTCTGGGTTCCCGGCCATGGTAACGTAGAGGGGAATGAGAAAGCCGACGCGCTCGCCAGATGTCAACCTTTGATGTCTCTTTTGTGGGGTCAATCTGCTCCCCGATGGGACACATCAAGTGCAACATTTTCCAACACTTTCTCTCTATTGCCAACTCTAGGTGGGACAGTCTAGAACCCTGTGCCATATCCAGACATGACGAATGACTTAAGCAACAGAACTCGCACCGAGACAGCAACAATTGCAGCAATTAGCCCGGACCACTGGTCAATTGACTCACACGCTGCCAAGTTTGGCATCCCATTCAACTCCCACTGCCGTAGTTGCGACAACACACATGAAAAGGAAACACTATTCCACTTTCTCGGTGACTGCCCGGCACCAGCTTAATAAACCCTTTTTTAAGGAATTATCAGAGATTTCTGACACAAAATTCTGCAACCTTCTGAACTCCGAAGGATGGATTTGAAAACAACGCTCTTCGTCACACCCATCAACATCCAGGTCACGTGAGTTGTGGTATCAAAACATGTGTCTCTGGCAGGTTCACCAGTTTCAACCTACCTATCGCCCCTTCTTCCATAGTGAAGTGGAATTGAATCTTTTACCTCCAAATACAACGTATAGGGTATTCTAAAAAACCACGTCAGACTTCCTTGCTCGTTTTCCCCCCCATTTCCACCAAGGAATGGCATTCAATTAAGTCGAAGTAGAAGAGAAGAGACTCTGGAATCCACAATGAATTTCTATTGATTTCATCCGAAACAGGAATTTCTTGAGACTCCTTCTAAGGAATAGTTTATCGGACAAGCATACTTCTCCCAGAACACCTCTCAATCAACTAAAGTCTGACGTCTTATGCCGCCACCAGGAATGGAGCAATCACTTGTGGCAGAGGTTATTGGTTTCTCTACTACTCACAAGGAATTCATTAAATCCAATGGATGGGTTCAACATTTTAAGTAGGTGAACGATTCTGATGACAACGGGCTACTTGTGGTGTTGGTGGGGCACTATATCATAAGACTGTTCAAGTCTTTTCGAATCCATTTTACCAATGCCGATGGTGTACACATTGTACACGCATCGGTTGTTGGCATTTAATTAGAATTTCTTTCGAGTGGTTATGGGGAATTTCTCTCGGGGGAATTCTATCTGTTGATTCAGAGCGGCAAGAAAAAGATACACACGTACACGTGACGCATTTTGTTGTTCGTTCGAAAGTTGGAAACAAGTTCCTGATTGACGAGGCGGACTAAAAAACAAAAAAAAAACCGTCTGTTGATTAAGGATGTTGGGATTTTACATGTAAGTCTGGTTGATTGAATCCGATTACTATGATTTTAATTTAACTGTTTCTTGGAAGCTTCCGGGGGATTTATTCAACAAGACAGACTTATATTTTTTTTTTATTTAACGACTTGTTTGTTGTTACTAAGAAAGTGCATGCGGTCTGATACGAATTCGATTAATGCGAACATCGGGCTTGGCGTATAAAATCTTTTTCCAGATTAGATCTTCTCTTGATGATGAGGCGGTCACACTCAGCAGATTCAAAGTCTGGTCCACTATACTACCAGTGCGAATGAGTTTTTTTTTTTTCAACTTTCAAAGATCGCTTCTCAGTGGTGATGAGCTTATATTGTCACCACTCACCACATCAGTATAGGAGACCGCTAATTGATTCGGGTAAAGGCAGGACAATCACAAATGAATTGTTCCGGATTGTCACAGATAGTGGTATCGCATAAATCTAGCATGTTTGAAGCACTTGGCGGAAGTATAGTGGTCGGTAGGAACTCTGAAATAAATCTCCCGAAGTTGTCTGTAGTCCTTTCTGCTATCCCAAGTGCATTCGTTTTGTTTTTTATTATCCCGGAGAGCCATGCCACCTTAGATTTTGTTCATTAGAAACCCTACCATCAGTGAAAACCTTAACCGAGGACACTTGAAAACACATCGTGAATTCACGTCATCAGAAATCCTCTCTACCTCTACCTCTGAACAAAATACAGTGTGTCAAGCCTTCAGGCCGAATTCATGAAGGTTTTGGGTTCCAGAACTATTTTGGAGATATTTAAAGGATTGGACTAGGCTTTAAGTGCTACCAGACTGTCGCTACAGACACATATGTATACTTCCATTCGTCTTTTTATTACAGTCCTCCTTGCAAGAGCACTGAAATCTAATGTTGCATTCTACGAATACTCCAGCGCAAGACTCTTTCTCACTATTGGGACCCCTTCTCCGTCCATGAGATAAGGCAAAGTCATAAAAACTTATTTTTAAACCAAAGATAGCTCTAAGTGTACACCCAATCAAGATATATACAGACTTTCGTTGGTATCGAGTACGACCTTTTGCTGAAAATATCATTGCAGTGATTCTAAAACTCTTGAACTCGACGTGTTTTCTTTCAAGGATTTCTCCTTGGGGAGCTAGATAGTGATGAGGAAGACTGACTAAATTGCATCAAGCAAGTTTACAGTCTACTCTCCCAAACCGGAAATTCAGGAATTTGACCCACAAAAGACTGAAATACTTGGGCAAGTTCCAAATGTCAGATAAGGATATACCAACTATATATATATTTGGCTAGCAAACCCTAACGAATGGATTTATGCAATAAGAACTAAGACGACGATTAGCGCTGCATGTGGAAGTAACGTTTCATAAATTAAGCTTGAAGGTCCAGGACGCTTAAAAATCGAGCCGAACTGTGTGACATTGTGAGGCCATCAGAGTCACCAAAGCAACACGAGAGCTTCATACACCGAATTAGGCAATCTGACTGACATATCGACACCAGCCAGGCAGATTTCAAGGAGCCGGGTTCCAATGACAAGTCATGGTCCACCAGAAGAACTCAAAGAGCTGAAGCGACAATCCAAGGATCTGACTCAAACGGAGCTTACACCTGTGGAGTTATACCTCTCCAATATACCAGGGGCACAACCAGTGAAAAAAGTGAAGTTATAACGTGAGGGGAATTCTGACGAGGGGACAAACCTCTCCAAGATACTAGTAGGGGTCACAATAGACCATGAGGTCACAGTTCAATACCCGTATACAGTAATCAATAATCATCCTTTTGGGCAATTGGTAGCGGACTTCAATGACCTTGCTCCATGGATATTACTGACTGAAAAGAAGAAGTTGTTTGAGTTCTAGACGCTCTTATCTTTTGTTTGTTGTGCAACCTCTCCCAACTTGCCTTAACTTTCCTTAATTTATCTTCATCCATAAACAATTGGGGGTCAGAAAAAAGGAACTGGTCCACTGATAAAGCAATCACATTTCTACACCATCTCCGAATTTATTTCATAACTCATACTTACCATTGAAAAGAGACCGGAAGACACCCACACGATCAGTGCTAAATTTACACTTCCTGTGTGCATAAGGACACCAGTCGGTGACACAAAGATTCCCGATCCGATAATTGAACCAACGATCACAGTAACTCCGTTGAGTAGACTCATTTTAGCCTTTAATGTGACCTCTCCACCTCCATCACTTGGAGGTTTCTCATCGCCTCCATTAGCAGCGGAACTCTTTCGTGAAGAAGATTTGTTATTAAGCGATTCCGTTTCCATTTTGTGTGTGTGTGGGTATTGTATACTGTGGATACGATATTCCTTTTGTAGGTCAGAGTTCAGCCTTCAAATCTGAAACAAATAAGTGTAAACAATAAATAAAATGTTTATTTAGTTTTTTTTTCTAATTTAATTTGTATACAATTGCATTGTAAAGGTTAGTGAGTTTATTTTTAGTGTCAAATTGACTGATCCGCAATCACGTGGCGAAATATTTAGATTTCTCTCGATTTTGCGAGTTAAAATTGTTTGTACAGACCATGATGATTCAACTTTTAAAAACAAAAAAATGTTCAAATATTTAGATAACCCCACAGCCGTTGGGGGAGATAACTAACAAGACTACTACTGATGAATTTTTTAATGTTACTCCTAAACCCCATGACGGTCTACACCTTATCACTCATCTTAATGCACGGACAAGTCTCATAACTGAGGTTGTTTTTTTTTTTTATTTCTGATGCGGGTTTTTGAACCATGAACATGGCATTGACGTATATATTACGAAATGCGAGCATCTATACACTTGAATAAATCTTATCACTCAACGTTTTGATGCATTTCCGAACACTGAAAGCGACCTCAATTTGTTTTTTTTTTTTAAGATTATTCTAACGAATGTTTGGTTTAATCTCGTTTGTTTACATTGACGAGATGCAGATTAAAAAAAGGGAGAATCGCCAAAAGAAGAGGTTGAATGGCATTTTGTTTTCGGTTTTTTTTTTTGGAAATTTTTGAAAACAAAATTACTTCCAATTATTTCCGAGTCAGATTGAGACCTGATGACGTAGAGGTCATGCTTGGAAGACACAATCTTTTGTATACAACTCACAATTAAACACTTCCGACTGAAATCGAGTTATACATATGCGTGCTGCAGCGCCAAGTGGAAGACCGAACACGAATGTAAGTGAAAGTGGAATACAACCAACTTGGCGTGTGAAACTAGAGGCAGCTGACTGAAGACTCTTGTTGGTTGAGGCCCATGTCCTTCTTCTTTTTTTTTATATAATTCACTAGTGCTAAAGGGGTTATGAATACCCTCATAATGCTATTCACACAGCGCTAGTGTTGGTGTAGTGATTTTTTGAAACTCAGATGATATTAGGTTCCAATCTTTTTGCTTCGAGGTTGGTGTCCAGAATGACTGGGGAGAATTATTGGTAATGTTGCCATTGCTTATAATTCACAGTATTTCTTTCGAACATCCCGATGTCATTTAATACGATCAACACTTTCAAGTCATATGACCACCCTACTGCCAGTGTTATGCCTATGTACTCCATAGGTTGACGTCAGCTTCTTTCGCAGTTGATCGGCTTTTTTTTATTTTTTGATATCGGGATTCGAACCTGGAACCTTCAGCGTGACAAGCGATGATGCAAACACTATACCATGGTCACCTCGGACTGTAGCGCCACCTTAAGTTAGTGTTCCAGCGCCATTTGATACATTTTTCCACGCGTCGTCTCACTTAGAGGTGTCCATCAGATTTTTCTGCAATTCTTCCTTGACCGCGATTTCTCGTACCAAAACTAGGATTTGTTTGAAAGATGGTTGGCTAGTCCTTTGAGATTTTTCTGCTGGCCAGTGCTGAATGGCCACATAGTAGTTTTCTAGTCTCATTGTCTCATCATTTAAGAGTTCCTCGTGCCATACATCGAACTTCCCTCTTGGCGAAGTTGACTGATGTTTAAGTCGGCAGTTTGGTTTGTTATTTTCCACTCTTTTCCCATCTTCTTCCGTGTTTATTCGTAGCGCACTTATCGATGGTTTCCTTCACTACTTCTGGGCAACAAATGGTTTAGGATCCTGAAATCCAAAGGCTGACCTCTGTTTCGGAAGGTTGTCCGCCTTTTGTTTCCTTCGATACTTCCCTTGAACCCAAGCTAGTGTCCAGTGTCCAATGTCCAGCCATTGTCCTTTTGAATACATTCCATTGCCAGTGATGCATTGACCTCGTGCTGCACGTGGCTCTAAAAAATAGTTCTATCTCGCATTCGAACCCCAACCAAGTGGTCTCACGCAACGTTTTGGCATGTTATACTGAGGTTTTTGCCCTCAGAGGCCCAGACTGTTATGGCAGGTTAGATGTGGAATCTTCTATCAACTGCTGCCACTCTACCATCTATTGTGGATCCATTTGTAAAGATGCTTAAGTCTCCTTATCTTCTATCCTGAAGCGATATGTCCCGTATAAAAATTCTGTGATATTTTTTGGTAGCCCTGACTCTTAGTAGTAGTAGTAGCTCAGCAACTAAGTAGGCCACTCTTTGATCCCACTTACTTATGAAGAGGCTGTAGTTCGAGGTACTTCTAGGCCTCGAGCACGGCCGGCGAGCAGCAACAGCCACCGAAAATAGAAAGAGAACAATATCTGAGTTCCTTCGACCACTACATCAAAATGGGGTTTCTGCCTGGAAGAACAATGAACTGAAACGAGTCTGAGTGCTCCTGGGATTTGGAAATTTCCTTAAAAAAAAAAAACAAAAACGCTTCAACCAACAAGCCTATCAAGCCTGCAGAATCGTTATAGTTGCCTTAAGATTCACACATTGAAGTCCTTTTGAACTCTTGCGTCAATTCTTCTACTTTCAGAGTGGATTAGAAGACGCTTCAGGCAGGAGCGCTGGTTTTAATCCCTTACTATGACACCTAACACAGAAGTTTCAATGATATTGGTTCACGCTTATCCTTTGACTTCTGTCTTATGAATAGGCGGCCTGAAGCAATGGCATCAGTACTTTGACTATCATGTTAATTTAGAGTCGACTTTCCTAATTTTTAGAAAAAGTTTGGAAAGAAAGGGTCCTGCTGACAGTGGCTTTACATTCTGCTTAATTTTTATTGGGTAAGTATCCATCTAATCTCAAAATGAATGTGAACTATGTTGAAGACCTACAAGAAGCAGTGTTGGACCGGGCAGTTAATCTGGGGTTCTAGCCTTGCTCGAACTTACAACCATTCCCAAAAAAGTTGTATTTCAAAGGTTTCACGGAATCTTATTTGGAAAGATCTCAAGTGAACTCGCTTGAACAAGGCCATAATGAGGATTGGTTTTCGAGCGTAAATCTGCGTTAGGTTTGCCACTGTTTCCTTTTGGCTCTGCTGGATTCAAATTAATGCATCCGGACATCCTTAAAAATATTGACTACTGAGAAAATGTATCTGTTTTTCAGCTGAAAAGACTAAAGAAACAGCTTGCTGTCAATGAGGCTTGGATAAACTTGAAATGCTGCTATGAAGAAGCTAAGATAAATGTACACTAAAACCCGGTTAAGTGCTTCGCGCTTAAGTACCCAAACCGCTTGAGTACCCGAAAATATTAAATTCATGTACTTTCTATGCATTAAGCGGGTTCGGATAGCTACCTTATCCGCTAAAGCGCCCAAAGCAGATGAAAATACTCACGAGGCAGTTATCCGAACTTTACTGTATAATTTTCTAGACTTCTTTGCAGAATTTGGCGGAACTCTGTTAGCTCATTTTTACTTAAACTGATACAAGAACATGACGGTCGAAGTGCCCGAGAAGTTTCCAAGCTGGTTTCGGTTTTGAAAGTTAATTTCATTCGATAAGCCTTCCTACATATGTATTTCTCCCGGATGAAGTGAACTTCATCGCACAGAAGAGTTTTCTAATAGCTTCCATTCCAACGAGGTTTGGCACCCAGTGAAGGGTGACATTGTTTATGATGCGTAGGTTGCTTAATTTGATGAGGCATCTCGTGTGAGTTAAGCACCTTTATGGCAGCTTGCTTGAGATAAGTCTGGTCAAGGTTTAGTTGAACCATCCACAGCTCTATTCTTTCTTATGACTCAGTCTTGTGATAAATTTTTTGACGAAGTATGACCATTGCGTCACTAGATGCTACTTCGAAACAAAACTCAAAAGCCCTACAATCGTCATTTGGCTATCCCGATAATGATATAAAGAGGTTTTTGTTTGCAAAATTGCCCTTGTCATGCATGTACAAGCCAAACGTTATCCAGGTTTCTTTATTCTGCTGAATTGATTCAGACCACTGCTCTATGTAATATGCTGGGTCTTTTCTCCGTGACTTTCCGCTGGTCTTCCGTTCCAGTACCTTTTTCTAAAAGCTGAGACTTTTGACCTCTTTCTTCTCGTCGATTTTTACTCCTGCCTGATTGGGCTCATGTGATATAGGAGGGATGCAATTCCTTCGTTACTAAACACAATGTCGCTTGCAAAGTCAAGTTAGTAACATCGAGGACTTTATCAACTAGACACAAGTCTAATCTGTTCTAATGGAGGCTAGGTTATGTAAAGTTAGGTAGATAGGTGTCCCGCGGGATTCACTTAGACTCAAAGCCTGTTAAGATGCCTAAAGAATTCCTTATGCGAGTAGACTGCAGGACCATTAAGAATTATTCATAAAAGATATGAGTTTATGTAAGGGGACTTGGCCTAGGCCCCTATTATCGTTGAAATGATTGTGACCTTGGAGTCTTCTTCTGCTTTGAGATAGCCCTGGACAGTGGTAGAGGAAGTGAAGAGTTTCTGCAAATATTATAAAAGAGAGCCCTTAGTGTCCTACCATGTGTTCTTATTAGGCAGTAGCCTGTACCAGTGATGGTGCGAATTTGTGTTCTATTGAGGGTAATAATGTCCCTTGGCTTTTGGTCGTCTATTTCAGGCCTCTTGGATTAAGGCCTCTTGTGATGTCTTAATGCCCACTTTTCTCACTCTTCTTTTCTTTTCCTATAAAGGTCTTCTTAGCCTTCAATCGGTTCTAGTAGCCTCTATAAGTAGATTGTTAGCAGGTGCACAGGCGCAGCGTCTCCGTAGCTCTGCGAATATCTGTAAAAACAGACCGAAACCTAAAATGTCTCTTCAGAAAGGTACATAAGTGCCGAACCCTTCTGCGGCATCCCTACTTTCACATTCAGACACCTGGGAAAAACGAAACTTCTTAGCCTACTGGAACCACACTCAGGGACTCAGACAGGCTAAAAGGGCCATCCGACTCCTGAACAAAACCACAAAAAATATTCTCAATCATAAAAGGGACGATTTTAGAAGACTTGCCGGCTTCCTCAACGGTCACTGCAGCCTTAGATAGTTCAGGAATCTGAAGGCAGACTCTGCTTAGAGGAAGACGAATCAGTCGAGCACGTATTATGTGAGTGCGTGGCTGTCTGCAGAGTCAGGAAACGCTTTCTCCACAGGGAATTTCTAACACCGGAGGACATTCGTAATGTCTCGACTGGAGATTATTTCAACTTCATTAGGAAGATAGAGGATCCCCTTTTCTAACTAGCTCCAGGCACAATAGATCTTTCAGGTCGCAGTGCCACATGCGTCTGTCGCAGAGCCCAACCAATAATAATAAAATGCGCTGTTGTCAACAGAAGTTTGAATGCGACTGCTTGTGGGTTTTGAAAATGTATCTAAGGCTGTTTCAAATTAGCTGTGACATCAACCATTCTATACGGCGCCCCAAAATTTATAACTTTCTAGTCACCACTGGCCCTGGTTTTTTTTTGGCAACTTATCTCTCTAAAATGTAGGTGAGTTTTGCTACCTTTATGACGACTGTAAGCCTTAAATGTATTTTTGGATATTATGTGTGCAGTATGACGTTGATTGTGCTTATCGGTCTTATTTTTCCGAAGGAAAAAATCCAAAAATTTGTTTTGAAAGTGCATTTAGATAAAGCGGACCATTGTTTACATTATTTACTCGTACGAGATACGCCCGCTTTTTGCATTAATTGTGTCTCATTGTTATGCTTTATCGACACGCACAAACAATTCTTCCAATTCTGTTGTACCGTTTATCTAGTACACAGTACGGTTACATCGGCAGACTATTGTTACTGATATCTATTACCGAATAAGTCAATTAGGAAACAACATCGTATCGATGATGATTATGTTTCTGATGAAAGATAATGAAGAAATTATCATCAATTGTTGACGCTGTAGTTTGACCTATAAATACGCATGCGTCACTGTTTGATACAAGACTGGCAGTCACTTTCATTGTATGGGTCTATCTGTCGTGCATAGATATTTTTAAAACATTTCCACTGTTCAATGCTTTTTTTCAAAATCTGAAGCAACAGATACAACAGATTCGACTTTGAGAACGTTTTTGCGGATACCAAGCTGAGCTCAAAAGAGACACATACAAAGGACCTTTCTTGGGTCCAGTCTACAATGAGTCCGAGTGTAAGAGCAGGTATTTTCACTGATAAGCTACGACTAAGCAGCTTAATAAGACTCCTCATCACAGCAGCGGAGGTTCTAGCAGTGACAGGAGCTGCTAATTGTGATTTACTTTGACAGCTAGGCGACTAAAGGGATATTACGAAGAGCTGAAGGTTCTCGGCACACAGCATTCTTGTGAGCTCATCTGCCTTTTCATTTCCATGGATGAACTTATGTTTCAGGACCCAAATGAGAGTGAGTGCCTTGATCTCATCGTGGCAGCGTTTCACGGTTCTGGATCTGATTGTTGTGGATGTGATGGCTTCGATGGCTGCTCGATGTACCTTCTTGGGAGCGTCTGTTGTAATAGTTCTCACGAGGCTTTGGTGATCGCTAGAACTTCCTGCTGGAACACTCTGCTGTGGTTTTGGAGTCTTATCGACCATGCGATGTTTGGTTCTGATGCATAGATCCCGGAGCATACATCCGCATCCTTTTGTAAGCCAACCGTGAAAATCGGTATGTGGTTGCCGTTCATCTCCTCTCCTTCTGTCCAGCTCTCTCTGGAAGGAATTCTTAATTCGAGGTTTAGGCTTAATTCAGGGATTGGTGTTAAATAGTTGGTTTTGGCTCCAATGTTCACCCACTTGGTGATTACTTGGTGACCTATCAGACCCCTTTACCAAAGGTTCAATTGTTGTTGGCCAAGCGCACTTTGTGTGAACACTTCCTTTGGAAAAAATATCGTACAGGTATTATTCCTTGCATCAGTCGGTGTTATCCTGATTGCACTCGTGGCTCTCACGTAAGCCAGTCGCTGAATCTTCGTCAGGATGTTTAAATTTGTGGTTTTTACTAGATGTGAGTATGGACCTTACCATGGCTGAGTACATCCAGTGGATAGTGGCACGTTTGGACCCCCTTCTTTTGCCGAAGTTTCTGTTGCATGCGTAGAATGCAATTGAAGCTTAAAGATTGAGCCTTGGACAGGGAGCAAGCGGGCCTTAATCATACAAAAATGCTTTATGGAAGCACACAACAGGTGGACCACAATAATCATCTGTGAACTATCAAAGAAGCTTTGGCCTAAATGTGGCAAAGCAAGAACCAATAGGCTTTGGCAAAATGATAGGAAATGCGTGTTGATGTTGGTGGAGCTACTTCCGAGCTAAAACTAGGTTAGGTTAGGTTAGATGGCTGTAACCGCTAAGTGGGAACACCCTTTGCCCAGAACGAAAGCCTATTGTGATACCACATGGAGGAACCAGATAACCAACATCAGAAACCTCTCATGAAGAATTTCCTTGGAAGAAGAAGGAAAAAAAGCTCTGAGTAACCATGTTAACCGTTTTCTGTATCACACTAAGGGCAGAACCAGTTAGACTCACATTTTAAAGATGTCAAGGCTGGCTATGTCGTTGAGGTTAGCGAAGAAGTATTTTAATATGGTTGTCTTCCTTAGCCTTGAAAAGATAGGGCAGGTGCTTAGAGAGTGTGTTACCGATTCTTCCTCCTGTCCATCTCTGCAACTTCTATAGGAATCGTTGGAAGGGACACCCGTTCTAGTGGCGTGACTGGCTATTAGGCAATGCTCTGTAGGAGCTCCTACTATATTTCATATATATTTTCTATTCATGGACAAAAGTCTTTCCTTTCTTCTCGAATCCAGGTCAGGCAAGGCACCACACTAAGAAACTATGGAAATCTAAATGTATATAGAGGATGTGGTGTTGAAGACGCATCCCATTTTCTCTGTCATCCCTGTCATCCAGCCCAAAGCTATGCTCAGTCAAAATAGGACTCTGGGCGAATTTTTCTTGGATCTCGTCGAAGAACTGTCTGATGGCCTCCTATCATATTCAGGGGCGACTGTGTGGTTGGCACCAAGAGACTAAACAAGGAGAACACGGGTGTCCCAATGGATTCACATAGCATAGACATATGCTCTTCATCAACCCACAGACCTCACAAAGGTTTTTCTTAGATGCTGATCTCTGGTGCGACACTGAATCAACTGATCATTAGTGTCTTAGTTACTTGGAGGTGATAGTGCGTAGTTTCCTTTTGGTCATGCTTCGTACATGCGTCATCTTAAAAGTTAACATGCGTCGAGCAACGTCAGAAAAAATAATATTTGTTGAATGCATACGTAGGTATAAGACAACTATAATTATAGGTACAGACCATCACAAACAATGTGACAGCTAATCGATTGAAGTTTTGGGACAACACAAAAAAGGTGTTATAACTCGTCTCACAGACACACCCACCATTCATTTGACCGGAAACTGGTTTGGAACTTAAGACTTAACACTTTTTTGGAGCTTAATTTAGTTTTGAATCACCTGTTTGTTTAAATATTTTGAATTCATTAGCACAACCGGTTTTGTTCATTTTTTTCGGTAGTAAAATTGAATTAATTGGTTTTTTTTTTTTGATTGCAAAGTCTATAAAATGAATCCTAAACAGGTTAACCGCATGATACCACCCTCTGTATATTGAGATACGTGTATTGCTGGGGCCAAAAATAGCACTAGGACAATGGATGTGGACAAGCACGTGTCTAGTAAAATAATTCTCTTATAATACGACGTCGTTTTGCTCATTAAGTTACACGATGTCACATTAAGCCGACGAAGGTTTGTGTTAATTATGACCGCAGACATTAAAACTAGACCTGTGCTAGCCCGTTAAGCATCATAATTTTCGAAACACGACTTTGATTGAACCATAAAATAAAAACCAACAGAGTTCTTCTGCTTTGTGGTTTGAGAGAGCTTGTGGCTACCCATGACATGGCATGGGCTTGTAAAAGAACAACCAAACAACTTGTAGGGTTTTTATAATCAGACCGTGCAAAAGGGGTTGTACGTACCTTTTAACTCCACAAGTTGTCGGGAAATTAAACGATGGACCAAGGAGATACCGATGCACTGATGTATTAACTTAAGTTGGCGCTATAGTTCCGGGTGGACCTGGCGGTTTTTTTTTTTCTTTTATAATTCACTAGCGCTAAAGGGGTTATCAATAACCTTATGATACTATTCACACAACGCTAGTGTAGGTGCAGCGATTTTGAAACTCAGGTGGTATTAGGTTTCAGTTCTTTTGCTTCGAGGGTGTTGTCCAGAATAACTGGGGAGAATTATTGGTTCTGTTGCCATTGCTTATTATTCACAGTATTTTGTTCGATCAATAATGGTCTCCAGCCAGCTCGGTCTTTAGCTGCCTGACTCCAGTTTTGTACGCTTAGTTGGTTGAGGTCTCCTTCCACCTGAGTCGCGGTCTAGTTCTACTTCCTGCCACCAAGGTCTAGAATCCAAAATCATGATCCCTTGCTATGTCATGAAGGAAACTTATCCGAAGTGCTCTGACCTAAAACATCATGGAATTCACCGCAGGGGTCCGACTATTCGGTATGCCAAACCCAAGCTTTCAAGATTTCAAACGAGGTTTACTGGTTGAAGGCTAGCAGTAGCCTCATAAAATCACACTCCCTCACAGCGATGGTGGGCAATTAATTGAAGCACGCATGCAAATTCGGTCGGCGCGGCGTCTTTGGCTCTTGACCTTGACGAAATTTGAATTGGCTTCCATAACACTTTACTACCGAGTCGAGTACCACCTAGTAACCATTGCGTGAATAATTTAATTGCTCAAAAAAAAAAAAAACAAAAAGCCCGGCATGTGACTGCCCACTGGCCTATTTAATCACTTCCATCCGACGAAAGAAGACGTCCGTATAAATGACGTCGACAGCTGTTATCAAATTAAAATTTACAAGCTCTTACCCAGTGCTGCCACCCTAGTTAGCTAGTGAACTTTACAAACTTGTTTGTGCCACAAAGTCATCCAAGTGACGATTTATTTTGTTTTTTTTTTTTTTGAATCAAATTTAATCAATTCAATTGGTTTAACTGAACTCTGATGGACTTTTAATGCTTCTGCTCCTCTTCAAACAATTAATTGAACTTTTTTTTTCGGCGTATTGCCGGAAATGTATACCAGTGACCTTGATAAGGAAATCAATTGAAGTCACATACAAGCTGGTACAACGTCAAATGTCTTTGATAAACGGAAAAATATTTGTATTTTCGTTTTTTAATTGTTGACATAGGTGGCTTCCAAAAGGGGGCACGTGTGCATGACATTCGTAAACACGTTAACGACCCCACCAACGCCAAGCCTTCAATTGGACAACAAATGGTCAGACTGGTGGGATGTTAATTGTATGCTTGCTTGAATGGACCCAAGCTGGTGATATCAATTTCGCCGATACACACGTGCTATCTTCAGTTGGGGGGGCGAATTCTCAAAGCGACTGAAGCCACGTTTTGATTTCCAAAAGACGGTTGTATCTGAGGATTTTAGATCGTTTAGTAAGTCAAAATTCTGTTGTGGAATAAGAACCTACGATAGTCAAGGCATGATGTTTCACTTAATTTTGGAGCGAGCGACTTGAAAACCTTTCAGGACCGACCGATGCGAATGACCCACTCAAAACCTAATTGATCCCAGGGTCATAGCACCGAGTGAGTTTGTTGAAACAAGGTCGCAACCTGGCCTAGCATTTATAAATAAATTGTGATCATAGTCAAGGATTTAGAGAAGGCGACGGGCCTGGGAATGAGTTGTGCAGAACTCAGACATCACCAACAGAGTCGAAGTCTTTCACAAATTCTGGTTTCAATCTTTGAACCTTCAGGGTAAAGCAAAGTACATGTTGTCAACAAAAAAAGACACCCAACACCAGCATCTGGAACAGAACGTCACCCTAGATTGGTTCAACTTTGAGGTAATTAGGCACTTTGTCTCCGTAGGCGCTAACTTACAGTAACTCTAACCAATCTGTAGACTGGGAAGCATGTAGAACATGAATGCCTTCCCTAGAACAACTGAAATGATTAAATAAAGGATCCTGATCATCCCAGTCCTGCTCTTTGTCCCGAAGTCTTGCTCTATGCAGACATTGATTGGGAAAAAATCTTTCGGGCCATCTACTGTCCCTACGTCAAACTAGTCGGAGGATTCTGAGGGGATGATTAAGATAGCTTAGGATGCACACTAGTACTCTGGCTTGAAGGGACACCGCAGTCGAGTTTATCCATCTCAGCACGGGCCTCCGCACGTAACAGAGATAACACATCCCAGGTGGCGATATCCAGTGATTATGCTCCGCTTGTGCCCAGGCCAAGTTCTATGCCTGTGGACCGCAGAAAATGAAGACGATGAATAAAGTGGGGCGCGTAAGGGGAAAGAGACTGGAGACAGCTTAGTGAAGATCAAACTGGCTGGAGAGGCATTTTGGTAAAGGTCCAGATCCACCTCGCACTATAGCGCCATCATAAGTTTAATAAATAGAACAGTAGTGATTGCAAGGACGATAAGTAGGCTAATAGGAACCTTTCCCTATGGGCAGCCTTTAATCGACAACTCGCCCAAAAGTGAAAGTTGTTCAGAGACTATTTTCTCTGGGATTCTAAAGCATCCTTCACGTCTAAAAAGGTGTGCGAACAAGTGTCTTTAGAGACTTACCCAACCTTGGACACTACACAGTGAAGAGTCTTTCTCATTGTAACCTGAGGGCAATGCAGTCTTTGATTTGTCTTATTTATCCAGAAGACTTCTCCAGGAACTTGTCAAGGCGTTCACTACTTTAAAGAAGCCTCTTGTGATGTGTTTTAAAGTAGATGTGCCTCTTTCATCATCCGCTTCTTTGAAATGAAGCAGTTCAACTTTGCTGATATTCCCCGTCATGAGGGCTTGACTCCACTGTCACCAAATCTAAGCTTGTCCCAGAAAACCCGCAATCCTTTACTAGATCCCTGGCCGTAGCGGATTTACGAGCAAAAAAAAGCCGACTTAATGGCAAAAGATTGCGCGTCAACAACATTCATTGGACTCGAAGCAAATCACTTTAAGGCAAGAATTCAGAGAAGCCTAGCTGAACAATTCAGGATAAGCATCCTCAAAGCTGCTATTCCCAATACTGTCACGCAGGAATCTCAATAGGAACAACCTCAGAGTCCTAATTGGAGTCCTCAGTGGATACGCATGAACCTTGCAACAGAGACTGAAGAGACCTTCCTACACATCTTAATGCTATACTCAGCCCTTTTCCAACTCAGGAAGATAATCCTTTGCGGCGGAGTTGTCCTAATGGAACAGCTTGCTGTCATCCACCCAGAGTAGTTCCTTAACTTCTTGACATCTTGTGGATTGAAACATCTCATCCAGAAAACATAAGGAAAAGCTCAATAGGATTCTGATGAGATACGGCAGTGTCAAGGGCTATGAATAACACTTCCGAAGCCATAAGGTCAGTGAATCCCAAGGAATAGGGCTGCTTATGCCACTTTCTGTCGGCGATTCTAAAAGGATAGTCCTTTGGTTTCACACTTCCTAATGAAAGCTGCACATACGTAGTCTAGTGCAAAGTTAGCAAAATCGTAATGCGGGGGGCACCTGTTATAAAAGTCAGACAAATCACTTGGCCTATCCCATTTCTGCTTTAAGACTCCATACGCCTTATTTGCCAATCACAACAGACCTTTAAGTCTACCATACTACCAGAAGTTAGATAAAAACTATAGTCTTTTGCCAATGAATCTGTTTACATCTGTGCCCAAGACATGCCCCATTAGGTGGGTTGTTGTGAAGACTCCGGTTTATATCTTTGCGATCTGAGTAGAATCTTGTTTTCATAATGACGACGTACAGTGGTGTATAATTATTTACAATTGACTTGAAGTAATGTGTACCGATATTATCGGTCATTGATCTGGACGGAGTGTGTCTAGAAGAACCACGACAGAGAATAAGTCAATAGTCAGATAAGTTCATAAAGCCTTCAAAGTAATATAGGGCTCGGTTAGGTAGGTTGTACAAAAGTACCTACTGAAACGCAGCGGTGTTGGTTGGAGCACCTCAAATGGATTCGGAATCGTATAATTAGTTGAAATTGGATGTGATGAATATGCCATTTGAGACAATGGTTCCGGATACGTTTTCACCACATTCTCAGCCGGATAAGGAATCTTGACGAATGTGTGGTTTAGGTGTTAGAGTCTTTGTGGAAAGGGACAACGTTTTCCCTGGGTCTGTCTTCTAAGCGCGGATTTTTGCAATACTTATGACTGCGAGCTATATTGTGAAAAACAAGTGGAAGGGACGGAGTTTCTGTGTCTGTAGCGACCGACAGTCAGGCTGCGCTTGAGGCTTTGCTCAATCCTCTTATCAGATCCACAATAGTTCGAGAATGCGGGTTTAGTTTGAATTCAGTTGGAAGACATTCCCGGAAATGAGCTCTCCGATGAGCTTGCTAGGCAAGATTCATGGGAGAACTTTTTCGGCCCTGAACCCACGTTTGATTTACCGGTTAGGACTTCTATCGATGTTCGGATTTCTAGCAAACACAACTGTAGGTGGCATGACTCTCCAGGATGCAGGCAGACTAAACAGATACTTCCCGATGTCTTTAAGAAGCCCGCGGCATTCTTGCTGTCTCTCAGCAGAAAAAACTGCAGACAACTTATTGGCGTTATTACGAGACACTTCTCCTTTGCCAAGCATCTCAACGTGTTAGGTTAAAGTGACACCACTGTCTATGGCGCTTGTGGAGAGGCCGACGACAGTGCGGAACACTTCCTACGTGATTGTCCTGTTTTTGGTCGTAACAGTTGGCAAATGTGATGAGGGCTGGTAACCAAAGCTCCTTATCACTCAAACTTCTACTCGACTTTCTTAGAAAGACAAAGAAATAACAGTAAAAGAAAGGTTGTACCTACTGGTAGTACAATGGACCTGTTTTTGTGTCGGAGTGCGCCGGAACGCACAGAGGAAGCTCAGGGTGGCATCATGTTCTCATATGCAGTTGAAGGAGTTATTACAAGTTCCCATTACACAGACCAAAGGATGTGCTCAAATGCTGGCAGAGCATCACATGTGCCCCAACCTAGAGTGGCTGTTGTGAATCTAAGCCATTTGCTTCATTACGCTTGACGTTTTCGACAGTTTGGTCTTTTTGATGCGCATGCGCCCAATCAGCCTGTTTGGCAGCAACTGCTTTTAAAAACTGCAGAAGATTTGCTATTTGAGTCACTGTCAAGAAAGCATCACTCGCTAAGCTCGCTAGGCTTCAATTAATTGCAATTTGATTGATGTAATTTATCCATAAAAATGGAAATACTGAAATTAGCTTATTGTAGGTTCTAGGGTCTTAGATAAGCCTTAGAGGGTGCTACTTGTTAGTTATGAGATAAAACTTAATGGTGACATGTAATTAGTTGTTATATTTATTAGTATGAATAAAATTAAAACAACATATGATGTATGTGACGCAACAATTGACTAGCCTCTGACTGTTTAAGTAGTTCTCCAACCCAGCCTAGAGTAAGTCGGCGCAGCTATTGAAAAGTTGAAGAAAAGGGGCGGATTCCTGTGCGAGCTTTTCAACACTGGTGGCAATATCTTGTAAGAACTGGAGGCATATCTCTGTTTAGTGCAGTGTGCTGTGTGAACGATTAAAGCCACTGTGGCTTCTGGCCCGGCAAATCGACGATAGACCAAATCTTCACACTGCGGCAAATCCTGGAAAAGACCAACGAGTTTCAAGTCAATACTCACCATCTCTTCAACGACTTCAAAGCCGCATACGACAACATTCATCGCATCGAACTATATAACGCGATGTGTCACTTCACGTTAGAGAATTCGCAATGCATCATGCAGCTTAGAAACAGAACCTCCAAATTATTATTCCAAGCACAGAAGGCACGATATTTAACAAATCCATCCATCTGCTGGGATACGCAAACGATATCGTCACCATCGCCCGTTCCCGGCATGTCGTTATTGAGGCTTTTACGGCAGTAGAAGAACAAGCCAAACAACAAGTTGGTTTTTTGATGAATGAGGATGAAACTCCACAAATGAGTCCTTCGACGAAGGATAACCATTGGCAACAGCTGCTTTGATCCAAGCTCCTAACTCGAAGGTAAAATTTCTTGCTGAAACTGAGTGCTGGACGATAAGTAAGGGATCTTCCTTCGAAAGATAAATTTACTTCGAAAGTGTGTCTGCAAAAAGGGGAAATGGAGAAGAAGGTATAACCGCGAGCTCTGTGAGCTGTATAAAGATGAGGATGTAGTCCGGAAAGCAAAAATTCCGTCGACTTCACTGGCTCGGCCACATCGAGGGAATGGACGAGAATGCCCCTGTCAAGAGGATCCCAGCCATCTGGTTCACGAAGAAAAGGAAGAGCGAATCTCCAGTTTAAAGATCAAGCAATCATGGGCGCTCGAAACATTGGTCTAGTAAACTGGAAGCAACTAGGCAGGTCTTTTCCCTTTGGAACTCGAGTAGAACTGTACAGATCGATCAGACCCCTCGATCGCAGCAGCGTTTTTCAAGCACAATTAGCCCCAAAGGCAGCATTGACAATCAGACGACTATCAAATCGATATTTGCTGCACAAATTACATCAAAGCTTGTGAAATACTGTCGCCAAAAGCTGAGAGTACAGGTCAGTTAGCACATCATCGAATCAAAGCCATACATTAAGTGTTGCTGGACCATAGACTCGGACAGTAGCGGCACTATGGAGGCTAATGCCAAACATTGAAGGACCAAGGCAGCCAGTTAGAAAATGTTAAACGCAAGTGAGCAAGCCAGTACTCTCAATATGGCCCCAATATGGGTATCAGCGATGTGGCATGAGTCCTACACTAGGAGGACGGACTCGACGCATAGAATTGCATCCTGAAGGGTATGCTGCACCTTTAGAATAATATCAGCGATGAGTGCAATTTCAGGCCGTTTGCCTATCGATCTAGAAGAAGACTGCCGATAGAAGAACACTATAGAAGCAGAATGACAACATAGGTGGGGCGATGGACATATAAATTGATTCCCAACGTTGATGAATGGATTAGCAGAATGCAAGAGGTAAACTATTATCTAACATAATTCCTGTAGGGGCATGAATTCTGCCAGCACCGCGAAGGGAAAGCTCATAACGCAGAGCATGTAGTGATGGAATGCTGATATTGCAAAAGTCCAAGAAACATTTTGGGAAGCCTGATTGCATTCGTACCTGGAAACCCGTTGTTACAGTGTTCATGTTCCACAAGGCAGCCTTCTAGGCCTCCTTCCTTTCATATTAACTATTTACAATCCCAATAGGATCATCAAACACCAAATTCATAAAAACCATTTCCTCATCCCAAGACTCCATCCTCCTTGGAACTTAATATCGCCAAATGCCAAACCATCACCTTTTCACATAAGCGGCACCAATTTCCTCCCCGACTCTACTTTCTTCACAAATAACCTATCTCCTCTGTTCAATCTTTTCGCGATCCCGACATCTTGTTTGATAGGGAGCTCAATTTCCGTTTACATATGCATGGTCCAAAGAATTCACCAACCCCAACGTGACCAGGTCTTTCTCTCTACATTCGCTCGCTCATGGAGTACACAAGTCCCCGTATCACCGAGAATTCAAAGCATTCATCGCCGTTTTCTTCGATTTGCTCTTCGAGGTCTGCCCCGGAACGACCCTTTTATTCTACCTCCCTATCAAAATCGTTTCTACCTCATCAACTTAAACACCCTTGAGGAAAGCAGAAATGCAGCCGACATTCTCTTCATTCATGGACTCCTTTCAAGTCACGTTGAATGTGCGTCACTTTTGTAACTCTATTTTCCTCAACACTATAACCGTCGTAACAAAAATGCACATCTAGTGATACTTCGGTTCATGCTGAACCGCCACCTCTACCAAAACCGTCGTAGTCAATGAACCCCTCGTCTCTTCTATCTACCAACTCACCACATCTCCTATGACTCGAACGATCCGATCTCCCGTAAACTACGAAAGATTACCTCAAACCTTACTGTTTTTGACTTCAACCGCACCACTCCTTGCCTTAAATCCGATCTCCTTTACCACTCCAACTAATCTAAGTTTTAAGTTCAAGTTGGGGCTTTCGTCTTCACCAAAATTGCAATAAATTAGACGAAGTACCACTGATAAACTGTAACCAGGAGTCAACTTGAGTGCCAATGGTCAGCACTGATTACTACTGTTGAAACATTGTTAGCTGGATCGAGCAATTGTACCGGATTGTACCACCAGAGCAGCATAGATGTGTAACGTATCATTACTGTGTCCACAATCATTTGACGACTGAAGTGTAATGTACAAACCGGGACATTGATTAAGAACAATTTTAATTCCTAAATTCATGTAATTTACTTCAATAAAGACGCAATCATCTGCACAAACTACCGCCTTAATTCCGTTTGATAATTTGCAGCTTTGCAACCAAGTAAATTGCTCTTCCACTGTGTGTACTTACATTTTTTTTTTTTAACGGCAGCTGTATGGACTCAACAACTATTCACAGAATTCCAAAGAAATTTATTCAATTCACAAAAAATCATCAAAAAAAAAAAAAACGAAAAAATCCCGAAAACAAAAGATCGCACACAAGTATAGGTAAATCACACGATAAAACTAGTCAACTTGGCTTCTTTCTTAATTTGTTGTTGTTGTTGTTGTATTCTTTCGTTTTTCTTCTCTTTTTGTTGTTAGATTTGGATATAACTGAATGATTTTTTTAGTTCTTTCGCTTGGCCGATCATTTATGACACACAATAGACACGAAGAAGGTACACACAAAGGTGAGCGCACTTAACAGCAAAAAAACGAAAAAAAAAAACTTTCAAACAAGTTTTCTTACACGAGATTTATCGCGCCGCCAAAAAGGGTTCATTGAACAATAAAACCGGCCTCCTCTCAACCCTTAGCTAGATGTTGAAAAAAGCACACAATTTTTTATTTTTTTTTTTTTTGTGCAAAAGGAATCCAAATCCGACCAGCAGCGGTTAAAAGTTGTCAGATACCGCGCGCAAAAATAAATTATACTTCGTGTGTACCACGAACTAAGAGAGCTACACACCACCACGATGAGGTGCTGTTCTGGAGAGACTGAATCCGCCGGCTGGGAATTGCCTGACAAGAACCCAAACTGTATGTGAACCTTCTATCTCTAGCCAGCCAGTGTAAATTACCTAACATAACCACTATCTGATTGTTGTAGCTGGCAGCAGTTCGGAAGAACAGTGTGTGACAGCAAACATGTATTGCATTGGAACAGTTCGAACTGTGAAGCTTGGACGAGGGACACTGCTGGACACTACTGAACACTGAACACTGAAATCATACCCTACTCATACGCATACGCATTGTTTCACACGGAAGTGTGTTTTTTTGCCATTGCGGGTGCTTTTTTGAGGAAACACGTGGTGGCCACAACCACCCACAGTCTATCTGGTTGTGAATCATGTTCGATGTTGGCTCTGTTAGATAACAGAGTATGTCAATTCGATTAGAGGGTGTGTGCTGTCTGTTGCAACAGATGGTCGTTACGAGACGCGATACTGATAAAGTTTAGTGATTAGGTTTCAAGATTCAACACAAGGATACTTTATACTGTACGTGGGAGGACTCCTGTTCCAAAGGATACACCATTTTTTGTATTCATTCGATGGAAGTTAACATGTATCCAAAGCTGTGTGTCATGACTCACACGTGTTACATAAAATTCACTTTCATTTTTGTTTTGCCAGAGGAAATACCATGAAATGGGGGAACTTACATATATCCGTTTTGTGTGTTGGTGGACGTATTTCGCAGACCAATTGGCGTCGCAATGTTAATTTGTTGACCCCCCACGGTGGGGTTTGAATTGATTTAAATAGATATTTGCAATTTGTTTTAGTAATACAGTTTAAGTGGATAATTTTTAGTGCCAACAAACACAACAAAAGAGTTGTATGTGTATTTTGGGATTAGGGCGTTAGATGGGGTAGTTTTCAAATGTTTTTCTTGTGGATAACCAATCGATTGCATTGAGACTAGGCTAGAGAGGATCAGCTGGCGAGGGTTGTTTATTGACAATTGACAGGGATTTGACGAAATGCCATAAAGGAGAAAAGGTGAAAAGGATACTAGATGTGGGAAATGCATTCTACAAGTGAAGTCCACAAACAGGAGACACTTACAAAAATGACAGTGCCGAGATATAAATACAGTCAAAATCGGTTATAACGACTAAAATCATAGATCCCTTGAAGGTCGTTATAACCGATTTTGACTGAATAATAAACACATTGATGGACTACTTCAAGAGGATCAGTGTACTTCTCTACGACACCAACGATGGGGAAGAGCCAAAAAAGTCGGAGCCCATGGGTCGGCCCATTCTTGTGGAATGTAGTGAACAACGCCAATCCCCAACGATGACAAAATCCTAAGCTTTGCAGACGACTTAGGGATTTAAAAAGAAACAAAATTCTAATATGGAGTTAAGCACACCTACAGGGAATAGTCAAACAGTAGCTAGAACATGTAGGCCTAGACCTTGCCGGACATAAGACGGAAGCAATGTTGATTATCGGTAGGAGAACAAGGAAAAAAGTCACTACGCCATTAGGTAAGGTACGCCATTGCTTCGCAACCGTTGAGGACGATGATAGATACAAGGCTTCCGTATAAAGAACAAGAGTGACTTCTACTCTGTCAAGAATGATGTTAAATATAGGATGACCAAGGCAGAGGAGAAGACTACTGCTAGTAACAATGATGTTGTGTGCCACACCAATGTGGACCACCCCGTTGGTAAAAGTACATGTCACAAAGATAAAGCCTTTTTCTTGACCGAATCTGATGATACCAGTCTTGTCATTGCATGATACCTTTGGTAGATATCCTCGCAGTCGAAATGATAGCATTCTGTCCCAGGCGAGCGCTGAAACGAAGAAAGAGAGCAAAGTTTTGCCCGGTGGCAGCAAAGAAAGGAACCTGTCAGCAAAGAGACGATGGACGTATCCACTCATAAGGAACGTGCATTTTTACTTGATCCAAATGCTGACTTGACATGAGTGCTTCCATACCTATCCGCTTCTAGGGGCCAATCACATAATAATCTTGTGCTTTATGCTCAGGAGACTGATACCTCTACAAGTGGCACTTAGAAGGTCGCCTTTCTCGTGGATTGCAGCGAAATTACTGCAAACTATTCTGGTACGCAGTCAAGCGCAAAAGAGATAGGTCGCCCGACCGAAGAACTGCTATAAAATTAGCATTTGCCGGGCAGAGCACCCTAGATATGTATGTAGTTCATCGTGTTATAGAAAAGTCTCACATGACAAAATTAATTCCCACCGAGGAAAAATGTTGCAGATTCATCCCGAGAAAGTAGTTTGAGGCACTTTAAGGAACCGCTAGATAGGGGTAAGTCGTAAGAATCAATAACGTAGAGCAGAAGTTGGCACTGGCAACCCCTGAACCATTCATTCAAGTTCTTCATGTGGCTATTATCGACACCGACATTGGCCAAGAGGACATTACCAAGGAATCGTGGCAGCATATCGTAAAGAGTGAACCGGCTAATGTGTATCATAAAGTCAACCTAACTCTTAAGCTAGCTGGTATGGGATATTGGATGAATGCATCATCAAGGTAGATTTCATGAATGTACCCATTGGACGTCAAGCCATCACGTGCTTAATTACATTTTGTAAGCTTAAATCTGTATATCTAATGGACAAGGCTCTCTAAAGAAGACCTAATCTTACCTCAGTTGTCCTAAAAAAAAAAGGACGTTTGCAAGAGGGAAACGCTAGGATGCATTGGTGCAAGTAGTGCAAATCACATCAACACGGCGGGACTTAAGAATACCCTTAACCTGCTTCCATGAAACCCTTTATATAGGAAAGTTGGAAGTAAAAGTTGATGGAGCACACTCACATTTAAGGCAATGCAACACGTCAAAAAGCTTGTAAGGTATTTGCCGAGAAAAGATTCTTAGAACACATCACAAAGTCAGGCCCTTTTGGATGGCCAAGAGCACACTAGGAACCTTTGTATATGGCAAGAGCTACGGGATGTGGAAGAACATGAAGAAATCCCTTTATCTGCCACCTAAGTCAAAGTTTCCTAGGGGTGACCTTGAATAACATCTGAAGATTCATCAAAGTTTAAGGACAGTTTCAGGCTTAAATATGTTTTTAGATTCACCTTCCAGGGGACCACAGGTCTAAATTCAACTTGATAAGTGTGGAGTAGTGGTCACATCTTTCTCTCGTCCAACATGAACCTTATAAAAATAAAAACGGCTTCAAGTTAAACGACTTTATCGAAGACTTTGTAGCAGCTTAGTATCTCTATCAGTTGATCAGTTGCATGCGGTCTGTTCAAGGCATGGACATACCTTTCGTTTTACCATGAAACTTAAGGAATAAGTCCTCTCTGATTGCTCTGCAGTTAATACGGCAGGAGCTATGGAGAACCTTTTATGGGTAAGGGTACATCAAAGTAGAGCTCTTCTTAAATTCCTTGTATCTTAGCGGATATTAGGGATACACCCTATCCATAGAATCATTTTTTTTTTTCTCATAATATTTCTAGGAACCACCTTTGAACAGATGTGCATCTAACCATATAACACCCTGTAGACGGGAAGGGAAACTGACTTTCAATTTTCATAGATCTTCAGATGATTCTTGGTGGTACTACACTACTTGGTCCATGTATCTTAAAGAGGGAAAAAAGTCTTCATAGCTAGTAGACCATATAAGTTCAATGACAGCTGGTAAATTCACCTTCCAGCTTATCCATGATGTGGAGTTGACTACACGATTTAAACATCTCTCCAAGTGCTGTGGTAAAAATAAGTCACATTCCAGATCATTGGTTATTTCTTAACCTTTTTTCACACCCAAGGTCTCGAGCCCCCTTCATGATTCTACAAATCTCTTATTCATTCAATCTTTTCTGCAAGTTTCATAGTTATGAATCCACATATGTATGTTGAAACTCAATCCAAGTCAGTAATCGGACACTCAAAGCAAAAGCATAATCTATTCACTTAAGGGTGTTTAAATCAATTGAGATACTTAAGACTTGCTGGTCGTATACTATGGCTTCTTCTTCACACTAAGTTGGGGTGGTCTTGATTTTTTATCCAAGGGGACTAACTATAACTACACACAACGAAAATTTGTATCTTTTTTTTGTTTTTTCCCTTGAAAATAAATTTGTTTGATACAAACATGAGCACGGACAGTGGATGCTAGTTCCGTTGATGAAAACTTTTTCTACCTAATGACGGTATTTTATTTTTTTTTTATTTTTTTGCCATGCAAATTGAATGTAGGCAGCGTCAATTGTTGACACAAAAAAAAAAAAAAAAAACGAAAGTGAAATAGTCTCGCAAGCTAACATCATCCCAAGTCCGCCCGATAGATCCACAAGTTGTGGTATTATATGAAAGCGCGTGCAACTAATTTTCAAATAAAAAAGTCCGAGATACATACAAGATACAGTATATCCCCAACAGATAGGTCATAATGTCGTTAATTGAATGTATCCTCCTTTGATTACTGTTTTGAGTGAAATTGCCAACAATGAAATCACAGTCATGATCAGAACAGAATACCAGATACTTGTATGTATAGATACTTTCATTTTTGGACTTTATCACATTGGCGTCGAGGGCACTTTAGACAACCACACCGAGCTGACAACAACAAAAATTTAGACAAATTTATTCAGAGAAAAGGTTAATTCTTTTGTGTACTCATGTCGGAGATTCGGTCTGAAAAACAATTCTAATCCGAAACAGAACTTGTTTACAATTACAATGCGCGAGGATAGTGAACTCATTTTGAAGCCTCTGGGTAGATTGTACTTTTTGTTTTCTTGGCCGGTTTGGATAGGTAAATGACTTTGATTGATGCTGTGGTGGAGCAGCGATAAAAAATTTCACAAATCTGAAATCGAAATTCATTAGATGAGTTAAGATACTTTTTTTTTTCTCAAAAAAAGTGGTGATGCAAATCTTTGAAGTTTTAGTTCAACAAATTAACATACACTTGACGAGTTTTTGATAAGCTGTAGACCTTGGAAATGTTTAGGTGAAACAAGTCGAATTATTTAGAACTTAAATGTATCTGAATGGGTGGTGACGTTTATTCATTCCTGGGTGACTGTATCGGTGTATACGATGCAACCTTGATTCGGATCTCTTAAGATCCATTGAGTTCATCTGCCCTAGAAAGTTCCAAGGGTTTGTTAATTGTGTGGTAGTTGTTTGGCCTCCTTGAGCCATGATCGAATAGAATAGTTTTTGGTGGCTTGTTAGACAGATCGATCAAACGCCGAGCGCCATCCTTCTGAAGTGGACTGTGCACGTTTCTGCATCTATATTGCCGCAGCTTAGCGATAAAGGAAACAAGGAGGAAACTAACATTATCGTATAGATTCTGCGCATTAAGGACAATAAACGGTTTCCGTACTATTTCGGACCAAGCAGCTTTCGTTATAGCCGGAATGATTCCCATCAACATTCTCGCAGATAAGATGCAGATGCAGATCAGCAAGAGACTTCTGACATAAGAACAATCAAGAAAGAAGAAAGGGCAGCTTCAATAGCTACGTGGTAATCACGATGGGACAACTCTACAATAAGCAGATGGATCTATAAGTTGATCCCGGTCATCGAAATGTGGACAAACCGAGCACACGGCAGCTGTTCCTCTCTGGTTACGGCGGCTATCGGAAATATTTGGACCAATTTGGACACGATACCTCCGCCTACTGCCAGAATGTCCAGATAAAAAAGAAGACACGAAGCACGTAGTATTCCATTGCAGTCGCTTCGCAAAATGGAGGAATAATCTGCCGAATCCACAGCTCCTCATAAACCATATGGTGCGGTTGGAGGAGAATTGGATGGAGCTGATAACGAATGTGCAAAAAGAGCTTCGAAGAATCGCAAGGATAGCAGAAGCGGAAACACAAGAAGTTAAGCAAATTCCTAACTGGCTCTGCGAAGTTATACCCAACGCCTCTGATTTCGGCATCATGGAGGAGCTCTAAAGAAGGCGATATCACCAAAGGCCTACTTGTGGCTACAGTGATGAGGGACTAAGGCTTGTAAAGAGTATAAAACGAAGCCCACTCCTTCTTCGGTTTTGGACTCGTCTGTGAAAATTAAAGCTATATTCAGGTTGATGGTTGGAGTCAAGAGATGGTATGAGTTAGCCCGTGCTTGTTTCTAGTTTTGTTCAACTAAGCTTGCCTCAAGCCGATGGCTCTTCATAATAAAATCATTATCTACTGGGTTTCCGGGCATGAGAACATTGAGAACACTGAAACTTTCATAGAGTTCACTGGACAAAGAACTTTCTTTCTGTAGTTTATGAGTTCAAGCTCAACTCATGGAAGCACTGAGCGAAAAGCTCAAAACGGAACTGAATTACATTACTAAACAGTTCATTAGCCTATGACTTCCTCACTGGCTTACTCTCATCTCAACAAGCTTGAAAACTGGTAAACTGGTGGACGGAAGAGATCGCGACACTCAGAAGAAGATACCTTCCCCTTAGACGCAGTGACGCAAAAACACGCGGAAATCTCACAAGACGCATTAGCAGGAAGCTGCAAAATCTGAACTCAAGAGGAGCTCCGGCAAGATGTTAACAGTGACTCATGCGGACTAGGCAAAAAGGTGGTCATGCGCAAGTTAGGGGTTCAGGCAGCCGGGTCTGTACTGAAAAAATGGAAAACATAGTCGATACACTCTTTTCGATTCATCCTGTAAGACCCATGGATATTTTCCCTGTCCAATGCAGGATATCCCAATGTTCAGCGAAGAACAGCAGCTCCTAGTGGGAGAAAATTTACAGAACAGGAAATCCTCTGGGCTTGATGGTATACCAGCGGAAGTGTTGAAAGTGATTGCTCGACCTTCCCCTGAGCTATTGTCGAATATGTACATCAGCTGCCTTAAGGACGGGATTTTCTTTAATAGCTGGAAGACATAACGCTTAGTACTGACCAATAAAAGAAAAGGAAATCCAGACCTTCGTGTATGCTGGACACGGCCGCTAAACTGCAAAAGAAGATGCTGAAGCTGCGACTGACAGGAACAGACCAGAGATTAGGTGGCCTATTCGAGAGACAGCAAGGATTCAGAAAAGGCCATTTGACAATAGGCGCAATTGATAAAGTAGAAAAAGGCGCTCCAAGAGGTCTAATAGGGAAATGGCCGCTCAAAGAAAATCATCTTGTTGGCAGCCCTTGATGTAAGGAATGACTTTAATTCAGCCAAGTGGAGAGATATGGTTAACGCGCTCGAGAACACATTCAGGATACCGCAGTATGTCCTGCGGATGGTAAAGAATTACCTCAAAGACCATGAGCATTAACACGACACCGAGGATCGATCTGATTGAAGATGTGCACACAGTCGTGTACAGTGAAGACTGCCAAATGAGGAACAAAATGCTTTCACCTGACCTATCCCAAGTTTTGATTTTTGTTCAGTTGTTGCTAATAACCTGGCATGTGATCTGTATACACCAGCCTTTATGTGACTTAATGTAGTCGGAAATGCAGTACAGCTTTTACTTTCAAGTAAAAATCTACACTTCCACTGTGCATATGACCTCTCTTGTCTTTTACTTGTCAAGTTTAATTACCAACCTTTCTGGTGTGAAAAGACTTAACATTTTAATTAAGTCTGAAGCTTATGCATGTCATAAGTGTTACACAGCTTACATGACTTAATCCCTGCACCACATTTCGCCATTTAATTCCAAAGATTGTTACACTTTCGAATCTCAAATTCAGAATCAGTAACCCTCACCTCACACTGGTGTCGGGTCTATTTGACAAGTGTACTTGCTTACATTACAGATATCAATTGGCATAATGTTCTCTAACTGCCTCATCGACAATTTGTTCACGACAATATAGCGCCACAACTCAAGCCCACACACAGTAGCTCTGCCAATGTGGTTATGTGACAAAAAAAAAAAAAAATAAGTGCACATACCACGTTCCTAATGTTATTCTCCTCAAATTGAAAACAAATTGAATTCAATCGCACCCACCGATGTGATATTCCCATGCACAGTCACTTGTCAATTTTGTCAACAAGTAGTGGACGACCTTTATAGCGAACACAAAGAAGAACAGAACAGTAGTAAGCCACTAACATGGACCTAAGACTAAGAGACGCTCATCAATGGTGTGAACAAGTAGAAGAGTGTCAAATTGCTTCACTGCAGCCTTCCTAAATCAACTGATAGTCCTTCAAAATGTGTCTGCCTCGATATTTACAGACATTCCCCGCTCCTTCAGTCTGCCTAATCATGTCGAACCTTCACTCAATCACACAAAAACAAAAGAGAATAAGAAAAGGAACGGGAGCGGAGTAATTGAACATTCACTTAGGCTGGATCCCAGGTCACAGAGATACACCGGGAAACTGCAAGGCTCACCAGATAAAGCACCACCTTCACAATTGAACCGGAAAGGCAAATGTTAGGTATGCCTCTAGCAATCGGCTAGCCAACCGCAGATAGAAGACTTTTAAGTGTCAAGTCTCCAGACAGATCTGGCTTAATCTGAATCAAAAAAACGCTCGTAGATAAGCATCACCACCGGTCTGGCTAAAAGGCAAGAGCACTTTTCAAATGATTTTTGCAGGAGCAACAGAGACGAGGGGGAAGAATAAATCTATTCTTACTTACTGCTGGAGCCATCTATTGACAAACAGCGAGAACTTACTTACGCACCTAATACATTTTATCTGTACCAGTCTTGCCCTGTCTTAGGGTAGATTGCTCCATCTGGAAGCTTGTTTAATCGAGGATCTACGGGATATTGACGTCAGTATTCTTCTCGGCTTTAATAGAAGCTACTGGCTCAATTGCCCCACAAGTAGGTAGAATAAAGGAGATCCAATGGACCTGTATTAGTCTAACTGTGTCTTAAGTTCAGACAACCACCCTTACTTAACCAAGCGCCTTTTTTCATTGGGTTCTGGTGACGTTTACCGATTTATTGTCAACTTTTCTTTACAGGATCATCCTTCCAAGGAAGACCTGAGGGGTTGTCGGTGCGGCATGTGCCCCAGAACGAAAAGAATATTCCAAAGTTTGGTCCTCCCAACATGATTCAGATTTGCAATACAAAAACAGGTACAGAAACCTGAAGCTAGCAATCCGAAGAAGCAAGAACATGCAAACGTTAATCCTTGGGATAGCGCAAAACTCAAGGGTACCCTCATTCTCATCGAAATCACCAACAGAATGCATAGAACCACCCCAAGAACAGGAGATTCCACCTGTCCCGCAAGGCAAGGCAGCACCCCATATCTGGGGAGTTCCACAGGGCTCGGTACTAAGACCTTTTTATTGGAACGTTCTGTATGCTGGGGTTCTTGGAATCACAAATGAGGTAAAAAGCATAGTCTTTGCCGATGCAATTGTGACGGCAGCGAAAACTTCGGAAGAAATAAGGCCATTTCTAATGAATGTACCCAAAGTGCAAGGTGGTGGCTGGCTTCAGTTGAGTTAGTGCTCACAGAATAAAAAACAAAAGCCGTATTAGGGAAGGCGAGCAAAATATAAGTTATCAGAGAAAGAACACCTAGAAAGATGGTACGACAAAGCAGCTGCTCGGGTAAATGCGGTGTCATCCAGAATAATGCTGAATATCGGTGGACCCAGACAGACAAAGGAGACCACTTCTGTCAAGGGCGGTGCAATCCACGCGACACCAGTTTGGGCCAAAGCAATGACATCTAAGTTTTAAGAACGCTAGCCCTGAAGCAGAAAATACAGGAAGAAGAGCATACAAGCAAAGTAATACTTAATGGCCGTCCCGCGGGAAGAATGGTTAAAGTATATAGGATGTGGTTTAATACATTCTTTCAATGACCCGCTAAACTTTCATCAGGGTCGCCGTGGTAGGATGCTCAGTGAACTCGCCATCCTTCTCCATCTTCCACCACTGATTCCATTTCATCAAGAGGAATCCCCAGACGGGTGTTGCAGAGATGTAGTATTTTATCCAAATATCACATCCAAGGCTTATCTGGAAGTCGCTTGCCTAATGGAATAACACATCTTGGAACCCAGCTTGGGGCATTACGTGACGATACTATAAGAGCTTACATCGTTCCGTTTGGATTCTATTGTTTATCCCTCGATCCTTGTGAGCCTTCAAGTCGCTAACTGGGTTTCTTTTGATTCAAAATATTCATTTTCATAAATGGCGTCGGAACTCATCTGTTGGCTGGTGATGTCAGTTCCTGTTTAGTGCCAAACTTTTTCTAGACGCTGCCAGTGAAACCGAAGAAACACTCTCATATCCGGTCGGAGACAAGGCATGCTTCTTATTTATTATGAAGGCTTAAGGACTTAGAGAGGTGTAGGTGTAGTCTTAGAGAGGTGAAGGAAGAGCATGCTTGCCTAGTGTAACAAGTGATAGAAGAACTATAAAGACTAAGACCATTTCTTTTTGATAGTGAACATGAAAGCTCATCTCAGAGATGATTCCCTCAACCAAGGGAAGTATAAAGGACTCTGTTGTAATTTTTTTTTTAAATGCCATACATAACCCCATAAATTCATGGTTACAAAGAGTATTCTTTCATCTTGACCAGACTCAAGGTGAAAGCTGACGATTGATGTTGGTTCTATCTCGATTCTAGACGAATATCAATCACTAACTTTCACCTTGAGCCTGGTCAACGACTTTGGGAACTGAATACACATATATTATCGTATCTCTAAACGATTTCTCTTTATTCTAACGGTTGCCACAAAAGAAGGAATCATAAATCTTTCCATTAGTCATTAGTTCAAATTAATTTACACCCGAGAGCCCACACTAAGGGTCCACGTCATCTAACAAAGTCGTTCCAGAATTTATTCATTTTATGCTTATACTCGTATGCTCAACGGTAAAGGAATTAACTAGATTATATCATCTTGACTGGGGATTTTTTTTGTTCTTTAATCAAATCTTGTGATACAATTCCCATTGAATTGAGCTATATACTTGGACTTGTACTATCCCGGAGATTATTTCAATTGAAGTCTAGATGACGACAAACATGCGAATGTACTTGTATCTTTTTGTGTTTCTCTAACAAAAAAAAACTAGTTTCTGTCGCGTACTTTCACAAAAGACCACCGGATGATGTAGTCTTGTGCGTTTTTTTGTTCTTTAGTGGGACAAATTCAATTTATGAACTCCATTAAAGAATCAGAGCTCCAAGAGATTCTAATTCAATGTACGATGAGATCTTAGAGGGGCTAAGCATAACAAAGAAAACAAATATGTTTTTGCTTCGATTGTTGTCTTCTTTTCAAATGAAACAGGTTTATGAGGGAAACACAAAGACTCATGGAACAAGATATCATCAGCATATCCTTACTTTTCAGATTTGACAGACTTCGAAAATATATACTGACAGACTTCCCACGGTAGAGTTATGTGTCCCATTGTCCGAAACATGTAAATTTGGTATACCGATCGCTACATGTAATCTTAAAGCTGGATGCTATCGAGGGTGTTATCAGATTTGGCTGTCCCTGGATCTGAAACGCTCTAAAGATTTAATTTCTCTCAACAGATGGCATATCAGAACCGGAATGGGGACACTGTCTAATAGGCAATGATTTTTGTAGAAGCAGCATGAGTGAACCGGAGCAGGAAGGTATTATTCACCTTCTCTATAGCTGCCCAGCTCTATTCCGCAAAAGAAGGCTCCACCTAGGAGAACTCTACTTTAACGACATAGGCGATCTGATCAACACAGATTACAGAAACCTCCTTCCCTTCATCAGAAGCTTCAATTGGTTCAGCGAGTAGGTAAGGACATCTCTCCAGATCCACGTGGTATCACAATGGACCTATCACTGGTCTAAGTGTGCTGACAACCACATCAACCTAGCCGAACTTTGCCCGAAACTAACTTTTGGTGATATTCTAGTATCGATAATGGGGAGTCAAGTTGGACGCAAAGCTCACATTTCGGAGACAGATCAAGTCTGCTGCAAAGATCAATACAAACTTGAGAGGATCAAAGGCAAGTTGGCGAAAACTTCTTATGACAATCACACAGTCTATCCTTCTGTATCCTTCTGCGCTCAACCAAGAAAAAAATGAAGATATCTCTCCGGGTGGCGAGGTCCTACCGAATAGTGTCGGAACTAGCCGTTCTCTTGGTCTTGGTCCCTCCTAGCGAAAATGCATAAACGAGAGAAAAGAAGACATTGGAAGGGAAACGGCAACACCGGAAGCTCAAGAGATCACCAGACAAGGCTGGCAAAAACACTGGAGCACAGAAACCAGGGGAAGATGGACCGCAAGGCTGATCGGAAACATCGCGGATTGGAAAGGTCGGAGATACGGGGAGATGAATTTCCTCATTCAATTCCTTACCAGACATGGGTGCTTCTGCACAAAATGGGAAGAACAGCGAGCCCAGCATGTTCGTATGACGACTCGACTCAAGACAACTTTGAACACACATTCTCCGAATGCATCAGATGGCTTACACAGAGAAGAAGATTAGAAATGGAGGTGGGCGGAATCACCTCGAACAATATCGTTCCGATTATGCGTCGAGTGAGGAAAATTGGAATCAAGTGTGCTCCTACATCGAGGAAGTGCTGAAGATAGAGAAAAGTGAATAAGACCCAAATCCGTCAAGATTTGAGCCCATAAAGCTAAGAAAAGCAGCACCAGTAATGCAAGCAGCAGTTCCGACGTTGGTTCCCCTGAAGATGGAGAGGGTTTCTTTGGTACGAGTCCGATAAGCCAGAGGAACTTGGTCAGCATTTTTCAAATACATAAAACTACTAGCAAGCAATCCTCACAGTCAGTGCTGAGTTCAGGAATGATTAGTCACCTAAACGGAACGCTATATACAGACATCAAGGCTCTTGCTTCAACAACCACTTCCTTCAGCTAATCAACTCTCGTTCATCTTATTTAATAAGAAGGTCGACGAACTACGCAGAGATGAGGGTCAATTTTTGAGAACTCTTCTGAGGAAAGAGTGTTATTCTACTTGAAGCTATCAAGACTATTTTCACCCTGAGACACCCTGGAAAGAAAAATGTATTCATCCGTCCGTTTGACGAAAAGCAGGTGAAACCACTGGGAGTACTCGGGTTGGAACCCGAGCAACATAATGTTGCTTATGCAACGAAGATTCAAGATTTTCATACTTCCTGAAGTTCATTCCACCATTAGGGGCATTTGCCTTCTTTTTTTCTCACTATGGACTATATGTGGCCAACATACAACCTAAAAAGCTGCCCAGCCCGTGACAATAGTCATGGAATTGTGGGAATCCATGTAGCCGGACTGGACATACCTTTCAACATACGCTGCCGTCTCTGCAAAGATATCAGGGAGGCAGAAACCACTGATCTACCTTTGATCTTGGCTTGAGCTACAAATTGGACAAATGTTTCTTCAACAAGGGTCATCGACATAAGATTAGGTTACTCTACAATTCTCTATTCCCAACAACCTCCGGGAAAAACATGTGCACAAGTCCGAAGCACAAGAGAGTTTCAATATCCTGAATAATCTCCAGCGACAGGAGGGACGACAGTCGTCAAACAAAATCTTCTTAGAAATCTGTGAGCAGATCGAGAACTTTAAAGAACTTTAAGTTCCTATATCACAGGGATAGGAAGCAGCGAGCGCGAGGCACTATAGTGCGTTAAGAAGTGAAAATGTCAAGGAACACGTAGAACATTTTACAAAATTATCAAAGAGCTAATGGTGGTCAAAACTCCAATCAAAATCCAGTGAAAGTAAGGTAAGATTGATGAATTTTGCGAGGGAGAGACGTATTCCTCCACGTTATACACTCAGTTCAATACAGCCTAATGGGGAAAGAAGATATCCCTATCCCTTGCTCGTGAAGCTTTACTTGCCTTATGAAGAGCGGTATCTGTTGCTGCGGGACAAACCATCGTGAGGATTTAATAAAGCTACAGATATTGTTTACCAATTTAGATGATAGTTCTTCGATATCCTGGAAGGATTGCCTTCTAAGGAATCAATCCTTTAGGGGTAAGATAGTAGGGGTAGAACTTCAGAGACTTCAAATAGGCGGACTGTTTTCTCAAGTACTATATTATCAAACTAAAATTCAGAATCCACTGCTGGGTTCGAAGGGTACATACGTACATTTAAGAAGACACAAGCGTTCACAGGTTTCCCCTAAACAAACATCTGGCAATCAACCAATACTCTCATCTCCATGCGGTGTAACCCGGGTGCGTAGCCTAGTAGCTCAAGCGGAGATTGAGTATAGCGAGTCGACAACGAAACAGAAGAGGAAAAGTGTTCTCAGTAGCGTATTCTAATTTGGATCCAGACGGCAGCAGACAAATTTTCTAGATGGTGGCGTCTACAGTTCCAGTTTCATTTAGGTCGACATATTTCTTGCATCGACATATATCCGGACTCAGGCTTATAAGGACCAATTTATTTGACTTCTCGTCCTAGGAGTGCATGTCTTTCAGGATTCAGAAAGCTATACCGTCGAAGTAATGTTTGAAGCCCAGGTTTACTCAGAAGCTATCGTCATCGTCTTGTCCTATGAATGACACAACAAGATGTCTTGGATTTCGGTCTTCTGACTTCGTCTCTCTAGAATTCTCTAGAAGTGTGTTCGCTTGTGACATGACCTGTGCAGGTTCAAGCTCGATCAAGGAACAGCTTCAGTCACCGAAAATAACAAAAGAAATGAAAAAAGTCTGAGTTACTCCAACCACTACACCGAAAAGGGGTTTCTGCCTTCCGTAAACACGACCTTGCAATAGCTTGCATATCCTTCGAAGATTGGTGTGTGTTTTGACATTAGGTCGACCGGAAATCTCTGTCTTAAATCTGAATTGGTAGCCATTTGTTTACCGACAATATCGATTGCAAAAAGCATGCTCGCATAAGAGGTTTCGCAAGTACTGAGACATGAGACTTTCCAAAAACCACATCTTTTCCGCCCTAAATCATCGAATTATGTGCAGGAAACCGTAAACTAATTCATCATATTCTTTGAAAACGTCGCACAGGCCAACAAGGAATGAATAAAAAAGCCTACGTATACGAAAAGAGAGATGTGCGTACCTACGTATAAATAAATACCACAACCATCAACATTTCTTTTTTTTTTGATAACTTGCCAAAGTACCACAGGCAACAACCGTCGGAAAGGATAAAAGCAAAAAAAGGAAAACATCCTTCAAAATGTTTTCAATAAAATGTGTCGCTTCCAAGACGTCATTCCATTGCCGGGACCTACTTCCCTCCCCCCCCCCTTAAACACTTTATCCCCTTTTGAAGGAATTTAAGAACAAATTAAAAAAGTCCTTTGATACAGAAGCACATGCTCCTTTTTTTTTATCACAGACAGGCTAGAGATAGATATACAAAGATGTACAGATACATAATGTACCCATTCACCCTATCTTTTGGAAAAATGTTCGCGCTACTTGAACGGATTCCAATGCGTAGTACATTTTCCCTTATATTTTCATCCTATGGCTTGAGTCTACAGACATAATGGCATCTTTTGAAAGCTCCCACAAACAAAACGGCGGCCATGTCCTTTTAGCCGCAAGCCCAATGACCTTTGCACTTCTTTTTTTTTAATGATTTTTCACATCTATTTCCCATGGAATTGTGTTTTTTTTTTATAAAAATGTCTTACCTAAGGTAAACCTCAAGGATTACAAAGTATTTAAGGATATTTTCACGCACTAAGACACTTTATGAGGGACACAACGAGATGAGATTTTATTTTTAGAAAAATAATTGCACAAATGAAATACACTTCACAAAATTGGATTGAAATCTTTAGAAAAGCGGGACCGCAGTTAGAAGACGTTTTACGCGTTCATCGCGAACGGAATGAACTGCGATGATAAGGATTTCATTTGTAATGAGCGCAACTTCGCATACATATACCGACAATTGGTATTGTTCCAGCTTCCGTCTAAACCACCCACTTTAAGGCAAACACACACATCAACTTACACTCTGCACTGCACAACTTACCGCGCCGGCCGTCCTTTTCGTTGTCCTTTACGTCAGAGAACCGAAAAATCACCTTCAAAAATTATTCAGGAAGCACATCCTTCGTTGGTTGAAGCGAGTTGAATCCTTTTTTGCAGAATGGATATGCTTTCTCTGTTGTACGCCTATGGAGGGATGCAAAGCATCAACTGTGACGTCACATGCTCCAGCGCAGATGCTGTTCTCTTTTTCGTGTCCTTTTTGTTGCTCTGTGCTCTACGCGTCATCGTGTATACCAACATGATGATGATGAAGCGAACAGTGGAGAGCAAAATTCAAGAAACACAGGATTCTGATGCTGATTACTGGTCCGCGAGTAAGTATGTATCCAGGAAGGTATGTGTGTGTAATTTTGATAATTCAACGACAGAACGGATCATAAACAGAAAAGAAAAGGGGGACTGTCGACATCCGGCTTATGGGCCTTGAAGTTGGCATTGCATCATTGACGGCCCTTTTTAGGAAAGATGTTGTATCATTGGATAATGGTGCGGTTTTTTTTTTTTTTTACCAGTTTTGGGCTCTACGTTTTTGTGTAGACAACAGTATGAATGGGGAGGAACAAGGAGGATGAAGATAATTTCCAGCGAAAGGGGGTAATGACTTTGATGTCGAACATTAGTGTGGTTGTGGCGGGAGCATTACAAATTTGTGTTCAAAAGGAACGTAGTGTGGTCAGCAAAGTATGTTTGTTGTGAACTTGAATTGAGTTGATTTAGTTGTTGTTAAGCTTCATAAGCGATGAGGCAAGCAACGGAAGAGTAGAACAAATATAATTAGATGTGCGATGTATTGGAACAGAGCAAAACTGAGATCAATGGTGGGACTTCTTACAAGGCACATAGATCTCAAGGGGAGTGCTTGGAACACACCATCTGTCACTGTTCAATCAGTGAATACCCCAACGAGTGCTGGGATCAATGTTGATACCGCCGGATCTAAAGCAACTAGACACCGAAGTGATCGGTGACGTCCTGGAGTTTGCCAAAAGCACAGGAAGATTTTACCGACCTTACACAGCAAGCAATAGTCATTCCTTAATTGATCTCCCATCACCAAAATTGCCCACACCCCCTTACTTACACAAACTTGTCCCAAATGTAGTCTGTGAGGAAGTACAATGGGCCTAACCGTGGCCTAAGTAAAGAGCTATCTAACCCTCCACTCCACAACCAATCAATCAAGTGGAAGAGGAGATTTTCTTTAATTAGAATTCGTCAAGGAAAAGACTTCAAGAACCGTCTTAATTCGAGCTCTAAGACAACCGGTTGAAAGCTCATTGTTACGGGAGAGTCTTCAAGTCAACAGAATCCTCCATAGAAAACGAGAAGCAAAGGAGATGATCGGAGGAATCTGTATACCTTTGTCTCTTATGACGCCTTGGGTGATAGATGCGAACTGTCTATAGAAAGTGTTGAATATACTTGACCAGCCTTACCACAGGTTACAAAGCAGCAAAAGTTGTTTATTGGAGGCAGCCTTACATGATCTCTTGCAAAGACAATTAAAAACTACGATAAACCAAGGCCAGTACTTCTAGGTACACCTATCGTGCGTTATCTAGTTCAAGCTAGAGCTATACTGCAGATGAAGTGTGCGAGGTTTCATTCTCGTCTACGTCCTGGAAGTGGATGATGAAGGGAAGCCCAATTTCTGTACAGAACTCACTTCATCTGTCTATATTCGTACACGTCCTGTTTATTAATTTAGTTGTCCTTGGCTGCTTGTAGATTGGCCTGTTCAACCTATGGTTGGCCTCTGATAGCAGTGGAATAAGCACCAATTTTACGAGGAACTAATGCAGGCAGTTAGTCAGCTCTTTGATTGCTTTCGATGTTCCTATAACCTGGAACTCATGTCAGAGCAAGTGGAGATGGCGATGTAGACAAGCGAAACGTTGTGATCGACAAGCTTTAAGCTTCGATGATCCCTCTATCTGTAGAGACCACCAGGCTTATTTCATTGCAACGATGAATTGGTAGTACCTCGGCCTGGAAGACCTACCCTTACTGAGTCTGTTGATAACCAAATAAAGTTCATGGCTATTTTGAACCCGTCCTTGTAGACAGATGTAGTTGTTCATCAGTGAGTCCAGATCTTTCATTCCCCGTATGTTTGAAGACCCCTCCTCTAGATTGCTTAAGTCTCACTGCGCTTAAGGATATGATTGATTTAATTCAGAGATCGACAGTTGTCAGATGCGGCATTTCAATGGAACATGATCGTATAGCCCTTGTTGTAACAACACTGGTCGTTTTTGCAGTTAGCCTAGTCTAGGCTATAGTGTTTGTTAAGGGTCGTCCATCATGCTAACGTTTCGTGTAGAAGAATAAAACATCCGACTGTGAACTATTTTTAAATCGACATAGAAGCCAATGCCAGTGCCAGTGCTATCAGTGGATCTACCTTTGAGATATGCATGTTGGGCTTTGGGTAACATTAATCCTTCAAGGATGTATCTTAAGTGAACATTTCGGATCCACTAAAATGTCTTTTGGGCAAAGGAGCACAAGTTAGGGGTGTGGACCACGTCGCAGCTTCGCTTAGATGACTCAAATTCGTATGAAGTTCAGGTGGACACGGGTTTTGAAAATCACCTCCAGCCAGAGGATTACTGAGCTTTCTGGAGTTTGACTCGTAATATGCTGTCGGAGTACAGAAGTGGAAGAGAACACACCTCACTTTCTATGCAAACGTTCCAGCTAACACAGAACAGGAAAGACAGCCCTTGGTGAATACTTTTTCAACCACCTGAGCGACCTGTCTAAGAAGCCACCAAAAACTATTCAAAATTTCATTACGAGTTCCGGATGTTTCAGGGAGGCCGAACGACCGTCATCATACTCACTCAGACCCTTCTTTTCTTTTTGTCTTTTCCGACTGGACATTCAACGTAAGAGGAATACAATGAATCCATATAGATCCGAGTGAAGGCTGAAGCACCTAACAGACTACCTTTCAACCTAATATGCTGTCGACGACGACATATCCGCTGGAGGCGCTTCAGTAACTGTATCTGTACATGGCAGTCAGAAAAGTGTCTTTTCAATACGGGTTCTGAAGATTCTCCAGTCTCTCCCAGTTCAATGCGATCTTTTGACTAAAGGACGTTGAATGTCATTGTCGCTCCAAAGCCGATGGCTTCCTTCTTTATTTTCAGACAGGCTCCCAGAATTTGTTTCCTTTAGCGAACGTTAAAAGTCTGCCTTGCTTCGATCTTTGGTCCACCATGGAGGACAGGTTTTGAAATATTTGATTGAACTCAGCATGAGCCCTCTGTGGTTCTTCAAAAAGTCTTTACCTTAGTTTCGAGATGAAGATACCTATATTTATGTTGTGAGACAGTTCGGAGATGTGTATATCTAGAGTTCTCTTGGATCTTTGATGGCTACCAGTGTGTCAAGACTCAGTCTCTGTCTCATCTCATCTCTCAATTGATTTATTGAACTTAAAGCTTTATCTTCACCACAGACACTTGCCCAGAGACAGTTCAATTTAGTCCTGACACTAATGGCATCACTTTATAATTTGATAGAGTTAATCAATTCAAAACAACCCCAGTGTGGTCCAATTTCGCACCCCACAGTGATTTATTGCACCTCTAAACCACAACTGAGATTGCTGCCAATGAACTGCACTGCCTGCAGCCTGCCACTTGCCATGTTGTCTGTCGAAGCGAGGCGCAAGCCAGCAATTAACTGATCCCCACACCCAGTATCAGATTGCCACAGCTGTCAGCAGCATAAAAGTCAGTTAGAACCAGTAGCTTCCAGCAGCTGCTCCATCAGCAATCTATGGGATCAATTAAGCCATTCGCCGATAGGTAAACAAGTAAACAAACGATCGTCTCGTGAGATAGAGATTGATGGATCGTTAGTGGTTGCGAACAAATTATCTGCACTCCCCGGTGCGCTGGAATTTTATGAGTGCTGTTGCGTTCTCGTCTTGAGTCATTAATTCGGATCGGCTAAGGCATTCTCGACGCTGTTAACAGCAAATTTACGCATAGTTCAGGCAAATGGTAGCGGTAGCGTGTAGTATGTGTGTCATGTAGTCGCTACATCATTACTTGGAAATCTTGGATCCAAATTAGTGACTTAATGGTCTCTCCCATTCGTTTATTCATCACTTGGGGCGGGGATGACCAGCACCATGACTGATGGTTGGTTTGGTTCCATTTCCGACTGATAGTAGGTGAATATTACGTCGTAAATGAGCGTTTGTAGAACGTTTGTGGGGGTTGGAGGGGAGAATGAAATACCACAAATGCCAACACCCCGCACAATAAGGGTGAAGGAATTCTATTAGAGGAGAGTTGGGAATTCAGACCGACTATTACGGAAAAGAGATATGCATTCAATTTTATTACAGCACCGGCACCGGCACCGGCGTATGTAATGATTGACTTATACAACCGCTGACTTTTGATGTGAGGCAATCGATACGATTGATGATTGATTAACTTACATTTGTACTCGCGGAAAGGTGTTTCAGAAGACCCTGGGGTTAAAGATGACATTACGGGCCAAAAAAATTTAAGAAACTTAACCATTCAGCTAAATTCCTTTTCTTGGTTTGTGCTGAAGGTAAGGCTTTACTATACTGTTTCTCCGTATTCGATCTGAAGACTCTTCTTAGCGTTTTAGTGCTGAAACGGCTTTGCTTCTTAAGTAGGAGGCACTGCGACCTAATAGATGCTTTGTGCGTCGGCAGCTGGGAATCTTTTATTGAATCGAAACTGGGTCCGTACCCAGTAACAGAGTGGAATTTCCACCCACTAAGCTCACTCAGGAGCTAGACCTTCTGCTGGAGAACCTTACCTCTGCCTTCAATAGAGCGATGTCTTCTTCTTGTCCTCTGGTTCGTCCCAGGGGCAAGAAAAAGCCACATTGGTGGTCTGCAGATTTAAGTCTGCTCAGAAATAACTGTAGGAAACTGTTCAACAGTGCCAAAAGCACGAGAGGTGCGCCTGATTGGGACTTGTACAAAGACTCCATAAATACATATAAAAAAGAACTGAGGAAAGCCAAACGTAAATCTTGGAGACTCTTTTGTGGCAAATAGAAGAATCTTCCGAAGCGTCAGGCCGAGAAAAATTCTCTCTACTAATCCAATAATGCCCAGCTATCTTAAGAAGACAGATGGGTCATGGACAACCTCCAGCGAAGATTCGCTAAATCATCTACTTGATACACACTTCCCTGGTAGCTCCCAAGTTAGTAGTAGTACAGTCTCCAGCAGACCAACTACACAAATTAGTAACTCACGTAGTCTTAGTCATAGTTTGGTCACGCAGGACAAGCTTCTTTGGGCGCTATATAGCTTCAAACCATACAAATCTGCCGGACCAGATGGTATAATACCTGCCGAACTTCAAAAGACCTCAGATATCATCTTGTCTATGCTTGAGATTATTCTGAAAAGCTGTCTAGATCTGGTCTACGTTCCGCAAGTATGGAGAGAAGTGAAAGTGGTTTTCATACCCAAGGGTGGTAAATGTTCTCACGTAAATCCAAAAGACCTTAGACCCATTAGCCTATCTTCATTCCTTCTAAAAACTCTAGAACGACTGATTGATATCCATTTACGTGGCAGTATTAATACTAAACTGCTGTCATCGTCTCAACATGCTTACTGCAAGGGTAAATCAGTGGAAACGGCGTTACACGCGCTTGTAAGTAAAATTGAGTATTCCCTGCATCATAGGGAGTATACTATGGTAGCATTCCTAGACATAGAAGGAGCTTTCAACAACGTCAACGCATCAGCGATTGCGGATGCACTATCAGATTTGAAAGTAGATAGTTCACTTGGCGCATTGATTAATTTCCTGCTCTCTAGCAGGGTTATTAACTCAGAGCTGGGTGGAATATCTGCCAGACGATCTGTTAGTAGAGGTACCCCACAAGGCGGCGTTCTATCCCCTCTCCTCTGGAATTTGGTGATAAATGAAATACTGATATACTTAGAAGCAGAGGGTTTCACGGTGATCGCTTATGCGGATGACGTGGCTTTATCAGTCTCAGGAAAGCATCTCAACACCCTAAAAGAACTCCTCCAAAGAGCTTTAAACAAGCTAGCTAGATGGGCAACTCGGTGTGGTTTGGGTGTAAACCCCCACAAAACCGAATTGGTTCTCTTCTCTAGGAAATATAAAATTCCAATCATCGACCCTCCTTCCCTTAACGGTATAAGCTTAACTTTCTCTAACGAAGCAAAATATCTGGGTCTTATTTCGGATAAGAAATTAAGCTGGAAACCTAACATCCAAGAAAGGTTAAGGAAAGCCTCAATAGCACTTTTCTCTTGCAAAAAAGCCATTGGGAATAAATGGGGTTTACAACCTCGTTTTACTCACTGGCTCTACATCACGGTCATAAGACCGATACTCATGTACGGGGTGGCTGTCTGGTGGACCGCCTTGGATAAGGCTGTGAACCGAGACCAACTAAGCAAGGTCCAGCGATCAGCATGCTTGTGTATAAGCGGGGTTCTTCGTACGACACCCTCCGCAGCACTGGACATTTTGTTTCATCTAACACCCCTTGACATCCTCGGCAGACAAATGGCTGCTAACTCGGCTGTTCGCCTCAAATCAATTTCACAGTGGTCTGACAAAAAAGATTTTGGCCACGCCTCCATTTTGAACAAATTCAAAATCTTCCCTGGAAACATAGACTACACCACACCCAAGCTAAATTTCAATAAAAACTTCCTTGTTACCATTCCCTCCAGGTCACTCTGGGAGAATGAATCATTTCTCCAGGACAATTCGATCCATTTTTACACCGATGGATCTAAAACTAATGAGGGTGTAGGTGGTGGTGTTTTCTCTGATAGGCTTAATCTCAGCCTCTCTTTCCGTCTTCCAAATCATTGTGAGATCAAAGAAGTCTTATCTTGGCTGAAGAAAAACGTTATATCTTCCACAGATATACGTATCTTTTCAGACAGTCAGGCAGCAATCAGGTCTCTGGAATCAGTCTCCTCAAATTCACTAGTAGCTCTAGATTGCCGATCATCGCTTATAGAGATGGCGGAGCAGTTCAATATTCACCTTTGTTGGGTGCCGGGGCATAGAGATATTCCAGGGAACTGCAAGGCTGACGAACTCGCCAGATATAGAACAACTATACCCGTGCTCTCAGCAAGAGACACCCTGGGTATACCGATCGCTACATGTAAACTCAAGCTCAAGCTGGATGCTATTGAGAAAACGAATTCTAGGTGGACAAATGGTATAACCTGTCTAGCGACTAAACGGATTTGGTCACGGCTGGATCTGAAACGCTCTAGAACTTGATTTCTCTCAAAAGATCGCATATCAGATCAGAAATGACTTCTGTAGGAGCTGCATGGACAAAGAGGAGAAGGAAACTATTCCCCACCTTCTTTGTAACTGTCCAGCTCTCTCCCGCACAAGAAGACTCCATTTGGGGGAATTCTACTTTAACGACTTAGGTGATCTGATAAACACGGATATCAGAGACCTCCTTCGCTTCATAAAAAGCTCCAATTGGTTTAACGAGTAGGTTTGGAGATCTCTTCAGATCCATGTGGTATCACAATGGACCTATCACTGGTCTAAGTGTGCTGGCGATAGCTAGCAGTCACTTCAACCTAACCTAACCTAAGCTCACCTCCGCTTCTTTGCCCTTTTCTGTTTCGTAGTTTGCGATTGGGTCATACATCGTCCGATATTTTTGAGGGTTAGTATTTCCCCAACGTTTACCTCTCAGTTTCAAATCGTGGGCAATGGAAGAACACATGTTCCACATCCTCCTGAGTTTCAATACGGAGAGTTGTCGTGCTTAAATCTGTATAGATACGCACGGAAATATCCATGTCCAATTCCAACGCTCATTTACAATGACATTCCAGCTGTCAGCTCCTCAGACAACGTCAATCTGCTTGCTGCACACTTTGCAGCTGGCTCAACGTTCCCAGATTGTGCGTTGTCTCCACCTGTACTCGAGAGCATCCAATTCTCCATGGGACAAGCCCACTTTAGCATTCGTACAGTTGCAGGAGTACTTAGAGGTCTCAACATACACAAATCCGCTGGTCCAGATGGTATTCCACCCATAGTTCGGGAGAGGTGTTCTTCCACCCTGGCAATACCACTGCGTAAGCTTTTCCATCTGTCCAACTCCTCGGGTCTCTTTCCGAGTGAATAGAAAACTGTGTTTGTCCAGCCCGTGCCCAAAAGGCGAAAGGCACTTACGTCCCTTCTTTCCAAGGTCATGGAAACGCTGATAAATCGTCAGCTTATGGAATTTCTCGACTCACGGAAACTCCTCAATGACCGGCAGTACGGTTTCCGTAGCAACAGGTCCACTGGTGATTTGATGGCTTATCTCACCGAGAAGTGGAATGAATCTCTATATCACCCTGGTGAAAGGAAGATTGTTGCGCTTGATATTTCAAAAGCATTTGACAGAGTCTGGCACAAAGCTCTTTTGTCGAAAATTCGTGCATATGGCATCGATGTATCTCTTCTTCAATGGATTAGAAACTGCCTTTGCTTTCGGGCCGGTCAATTAAATTTGTTTTGGACGGTTTCAAGTCAGCAATCTACCATATAGATGCTGGTGTCCCCCAATACGGAGATTCTTTCGTTAGCCGTATCACACGAATGTGGAATGATCTACATAGCTCTACGCACAAGCGTTTAAAACCAATGTGCATCGGTACCTCTTTCGTGTCTCCTCTAATTTCCCTAATGCCCGTGCTCTAGTTTAAGGGTAGACATAATCCCTTAAGGGATCGTCATACTTGCGGCTTGTCTATATCTCAACTAGCGGGATAAGACGATAGGTCCATCGGCCTTTGCACGACACGTTCCATAGCTGCTGCCATTTCGCCACGTTGTTTACTCTCTCTGATGAGTTTACTTCGCTGACGTAGAAGATCTATCCAAGGAATGTCACCTCAGGAATCAAGATTTGGTATGAAAAAAAGCCTCCTAATGTATGTATAGGTAGTATGCGTTGTGGTTCTGCTGTTTCCTCTTCCTCTAAGCAGAGTCGACATTCGGCTTCCATTTCGGCAATATCCATTTCATGTAAAGGATATCTCTAGCTGCAGTGTCCAGAAAGGAAGCTAGCAAGTCTTCTGATATCGTCCCTATTGTATTTGAGGACATTTATTCCTTTTATTCAATTAACTTACAGGTACGAGAATTTTTTCTGTGAACAGATGGCGCTAGGTAGGTTGGACAAGAACCACCCCTGTCTGACGAGCTTAGCCCAGCTTCAATAAGCGTTCCACCGCCTTTCTCACCGGCAATGAAGCCACTTCCGGGCCCTATCCTGGCTCATAACAATGTAAGGACAAATGAGCGGTTTTGCTTGTCTGATTCCTTGAATCCCAAGAGATAATCCTAAACTTGTCAAGGATGTGGAACCTTTTCTAGCTAGTTGGTCAGTGATTTCATTCCCTGCAAGGTCTCCTTGTCGTGATACTGACCAGAGTTTGGCTTAATTTCGTTAAGATAAGTCTTGAAGAACAGCTTTTGATGGCTTTTAAGTTAAATGGGAACATACTGCTTTAAGTGCTGCTTGACTATCGGTGAGTATAAAGAAATTGGCGCAGGCATTGATAGCATGCAGCTCTGCCTGGAAGATCCTGAGAGCCTTCTTAGTCTACGAGTTGGTAGCTCTATAGTTCTGTACCATTTCTGTGAAACCGAAGCTTACAAGGCTGTTTTTTACTTTTGATTAAGGTAATTCCTCTGCTGCTTATGGTAGAACAGGGATGCTCAGAGTCTTTTAAGTGACTCTTCGGATAGTGATAGATTTTACCATCAATGTTCCAGAGGAGTAGCACACGGAGCCCAAAAAAAAAAGACAGACATTTGCAGATGCAATTGCAGCAGTTTCTTGAAGCTACAGATCTGCCTTAAGTCTCAGGGGGACTACAGATGTGCATCTATATGGATCTAGTGTATTCAAAGGCAAGAAGTTGCTGAGACTAAATGAGAAACTGTGGAAAAAAAAGTTTTTAAAGGTAATAAGCTTCCAGATGATTTTATATTCATAAGTCTGCAAGAGCATCTTCCACGAAATTAATACGTATAGTCCTCAGTCTTTTGTTGGCTAGGTTAGGACATTCACAAGGCAGATGTCATCCACTATTACGATGGCTTGGTAATCAGTTAACAGCTGTTAATGTCTTGTTTACATAAATACAACTTGCAGAGTTTAATCCGTCTACTGAAAGCATTCAAAAATGTTCATGAAGCCAGGACTGCACAAAATGTAAACAAGAAGGCACACGCAACATCGAAAAATCAGACAGAATGTCAGAGGTCAGTATATACAGCTTCAACTTCAAGGTAGTAATGGACTTTATCTACTCTAACCTCTTCTATTAAAGTTGACAAAGACATCTCTTGCCAATCATATGAATCATAGATAAACGTAGGCCAGTCAGAAATAATCATCCGGGATTAGCTACTTTTCATAAATAAAAATGTAGCGTGACTATGATGTTCCTCTGACATGTCTAATCCTCTAAACTATGGCTTTTACCTTCGAATAAAAATAGAAGATAGGACTTTATACCATAAATAGATTTTGAATTGACTTGTTTGATCCCTCACGTGAACAGACTGTTGATAGCACTTTCAACTTGGGTGACGTCTGTCTTACTATCATTTAAAGACGGAATCGTGAGTGGTTCCATGAGTTTTGGTGGCATTTATCAAATTTGGAATGCAGGCTTCAGACAGATTGTCCACTACAGATCCGTCATATACGGATATATGCCATCCTAATGGCTGTGGACTATATAGCATAAAACATGTGGAAGGGGGTGAATATCTACATCTGTAGCAACAGTCAATCTCTTCATCGATTTTAAGGTCGCGTATGGCAGCATTTATAGGAACGAGCTAAACAGAGAAATGTCTAGTTTTGGCATGTCTGCCAAACTTGTCCGATTATGCAGGATGACAATAGAGAATGCACGCTGCATTCCATCAGCGTCTTTAAAGAAGTTACTGAGACCTTTGATGTCAAAAAAGGATACAAACAAGGCGACTCGCTGTCCTGCTTTATGGCGGAAAGGCATGGACTTTGTCAAAAGTGGATAAGGTTGCTCTTGGCTGCATAGACGGTGAGTGAAGGAGGAGATACAATGACGAACTGTACGGGCTGTACAGCGACATCGACTTAGACAGAAGAGTGAAGGTTCAACGACTGAGGTGGCTGAGTCATGTAGTACGGATGGACACCAATGCTCCGGCCCGGAAAATCTTCGAGTCTTTCCCCGAAGGACGGCGGTGTAGATGAAGAACGCGATTCAAATGGTGCACGCAAGCGGAAGGGGACCTAGCTGGCTGAAGACGCTTATTGGTTGAGGCCCGGGTCCACCCCGGTCTGTAGCACCACCTTGAGTGTCAATTACAGTCAAGCCTTGCTCAATCCTTTAACCACTTCCAAAATAGTTCGAAAACGCAAAACCTTTCTGAATTCTCTTGAACGGCTGAATGTACTAAATCGTGTCTGAGGCACAAAATACAACGGATGGGTTAGGCAGGGTGCAGAGAAAGATTTCTAAGAACTTGAGCTCATGTTGGCTTTGGAGTGTCTCCGCTTAGGACTTTGGGTTTCTACTAAAAATAACCGACTCTGCAGTAAGGGTTATCTTAGGCTCGGAGCTCTCTGTTCAAAGTTTCAATAATTCCAATATCTACACTCAGGCATGTGCGGATGACGTTGCTTTGCTTTCCGTCGGTCCCTTTCTGTAAACTGTCTGCTTCACGGTGTACTAGTTCTAGGAATGGACTTTAACTTAACTCTCTTAAAAGTTGTTCTCTTCTTGCCTTGTGGTCGGCGAGAAGGCTTCAAGTTGGACGATTGACACTTGTTTTTATATGAAACTTTTAGCATTTCTATAGGAACAACTAGGTAAACTGGTAAGTTCCTATTGAAGAGGAACTGTCCTTCTACATCTACACTGCTCCTTCCAAAGTTGATATCGATACAGGAACAGGTGTCTTCTCTGATTGATTGGAGCAACCAAATTCGGTATTCCAGCGTTGAAAAGTAGTATGGTTTGGTCATATATTTCGATTATGGCTTCATATGCTTTGTTTCAAATGGCCATACAACTAACACTGCAACAAGTCCACCCTGGACAACCTTCAAGCAATACTTTCTTTTAAATAAGTTCAATTCAATGCATATCCCTATCCTTTTAAATAAATCCAACGCCAATGTATCCCCTATCCCTATCCTTCATTAAATTGTCTACCCTTCCGTCAACCAGAGTTTGACATTTCTCGACGCAGTCTTAAATGGATTCAAGGAACATTGTTCTCCTTAATCCAGTTGATCCGACATACAAGGAAATATCCCGTACCGGATTCGATTCATTTAACTGTACAACGATGTGTTGAATTGAAATAAAGTGCTAAGGAGACTTAACCTAATACCATGCAAAGTTTTGTCTTGTGTATATGGCATGGCAGATGGTTTACTTGAACGGTTGTTGCTTTCGATTCGGAATCCCACTGAGATTTCCTTCGTCCTAAAATGAATTTATGCAACAAAACCGTTTTTTTATTTGGCTTTCATAAATAATGACGTGACCTATGGACACCTCCACATTCTTTTAGTGAATCCAATAGCTTAAGCCACACCTCGGGCTTAGAGTGGACACTGCAAGAAGTCAAAATTGAAAATATGAAGACGTTGTGAGACATAATTCAAAAGTGTCCATAGGGCTTGGCATATCCAATAAAGGATTGGCCATAATGCGAAGAACTTCGCACGCATGTCAGATAAGTTTGAATAAATTCAGTTTAAGGACTCACAATTGATTTCGGGAATGCAAAGCGAATAAATAAGATTTTGTCTCGAATAATTCGGTGGGAGAGAGTATTTTTAAATACCGGAATTCTGACATAACTTACACTTATGTTATGTTCATTCTTGTAAGTCTTAGAGCGTCCACAATCGGTATGGGCCTTCGAGCATCGTCGTCAATTCATTTGTCTGCATTGGAACTGTCTCCCTTTCGAAAAATGCGACAAAGCCACTGCCACTTTGAGTACTGAATGGTGATGGCTATCTGTTTCCGATGAGCTCTTTGATACTGGTTCCTGGTTCTTCCTACCTACCGTTCGATAACCCAGCTCTCCAAACGATAACAATTCGTTATTGGTGATCAGTTTGTGTGCCCCACTAATGCTCATAACTAACGTCAGTCTTACCAATTCATCCTATTTATGCACTATTCTGCAGAGTTTGCCTTTACTGTGACTCATAAGTCATGACCACGGAGGAACGTATCTTGTTAACTGTTTCAATTGCCTATAAAAATCTTGAGGGGAACCTTATTCTTTTGGTAAACTGAAGACTGATGCTTCCAAAGCGCTTCTTAACAGAAGAATGTTCCTGCGGCTTCATTTGGTTTAAAGCATGTTCACCATTTATCCTCCTTTTTGACTCAGTTTTCCTCGCTGCGAAACAAGATCCAAACGTGCTTATCAAGACCGCGATTGGGAACTGTATCTGTCTTCGTTAGGTTAGATGAGGTAGACGCCACCCCATTGGTTTAAAAGCCGTCTGTGAATCTGTTTGTTAGCGGATTTCTTGAAGCTGTGCCAGTTATCCCGTGTGGGAATTGTTTCTTTGAAAACCTTTTTGAAAGAGTTTTACGGAAGGGTTCGATCAATCTGTTCATGGAATCTGTATAAGATACGGAAGTGGCCGTGGAAGAGCTACTGCATTTGCCGCAACTTGTTTAGCTAGGGCTGTGAGGTTTAAGATAGTATCCAGCGCGGAAGATGGGGTTGATCTCAGAGCCCCAGTTATACATAGACAAGCCATTCTTTGTATCTTTTGCTTTTAGGACCTTCGTATTGCACTCTTGATGTATATTTATCTAAGAGACACTGTCAAAAGCAGTTGTATATTAGCAGATGGAAAGACGCCAGCCTCTCTACAGTAATCCTTAGAGTACGAGTATTTATTTCACCGAAAATCTTAGCTCGGCTGTATTTTAAGTACCGACTTATGCAAGTCACATATCTATACGGTTAAGCAAGGCTTTCATTACGAGTTAGGATGCAATGGAGAGGAGCATTTAAGCTTCGTAATTGCGATACTTAGTAAAATCCCCTTTCTTAGATTTTTAGACCTTGGAACCAGTCTTCTGGTAGCCATTCCTTCTCCCAGATCTGCGAGGATGAACGTTTTTGTGGTTTGTACAGGCTTTCCACAATGTTATTTCCAACCCCTTCATTGCTTTCGAGATTCAATTTGTTAGTGGGTCCTTGAGAGTTCGGCTGCAGCGGCCAACAGCGACAGATGACAGAGCGGATTCGGGTTGGCTATAGTTTTTTTTCAGGATAACTCGCACAAAATGATTCTCCACAACAGTCAAAAGGTTGGTCAGCCTTTTCCCAATTGGTCACGACTCTTTGTCTTTCCTCCAAGCTTCGCGAGGTGCTGTATAAGACCTTCGTTCATTTTATCTTCAACTGTTCCCTTTTTCCTTTTTGATAGGCGGCTCTTACTTTATTGCTAAGGCAGCGGAAGTTTTCCTCCCAGTTCCAGTCAAATTATTTATCTCACAACCCATGGTACGTAGTCAATTCCGCAACCACCACAGAATGACTGTGTCTTAGATAACATAGAATTCTAAGACACAACCCAATCAACTTGTTGTCCTTCCTTTTGTACACACTGGCGCTGCATTCGTTAGAAAATTTATTTTGTTTTTCAACTCCCAGATGGCACACTCTTCATTACGAAGTCGTGTGAGCTCGTTTTTTAAAATTTCAAACAAACTTCTCTACAAAACAACAGTTTAGGTTGTACCACACACCACCCTCTCCCTGGGAATTGTATCTTAGAATGTGTAATTAATCCGTCAAGTGCTAACATTTCTCACTGTTTGCACATTAACAATGAAAATAATGAATTAAGTAATCTTCAGAATGAATGGTGTATCAAATGTCATTAGCTGCTGCCAGTGGATAGGAAATGTATCCATCGGTCGCATGCGGATGAAAATGACCTTAGTGGAATGGTTATACGGTGCGGGTGTACTTTATTATAAAATGCGAGGCGAATGTAGATGGAAAGTCGAAGTGGCTATGTATAGTGGAATTGTAGACATTTAACTGAAATTGGTCTGATTAGGTCTTGAACTATAGTGGGACATAAGATTCAACGATTTTCGGAACGCGCTTAAGCTCTTTCTAACTCTTCTCCAAAATGCTCGTTTCTCCAACTCTCAACGCCGGCATGGTTCCCTAGATGGTCTCACTTTTCTGTTAGACTGGGATAGACAATGTCATTGTACATGGCCTATATCTGGACTTGACCCCTGGCATTTTCTTCGTCGAATTGTGATGCCTTTAAGAGGTCTGAATCGGCGAGAATTCCTGTGAAGACATCGTCTCTATGATGGCCGCCATAGAAAAACATTGCTCTTTCAGATTGTATTCAGCATACAGAACATAGCTCATGCTTTTACTACTCTAGTGCCTACAGAATTGTCAGTCCCACGTTTCGCTTCAAAGTACCTTTGTCGCAAGCCAATTTTGACCTCAAATCCTCTAATCTAATGTGTTTATTTTCAAGCAAAATACGGCGCGATAACAGAATTCATTGGACCCGAACCCTTCTATGGGGTAAGTAAATCACTCTCCGCAAGACACGCAAAAGGTTTTTGCATGCAAGAATCTAGAGAAGTCTGGCTCAACACACCAGGGCAAGTATGTTCAAAGCTGCTATTGCCTGTACCGTTACAAAGAAAATCGAATTCCATTGTGAACCTCGATAGGAGCAACCTTAGAGCACTAATTAGATTCCTCAGCGGACACTGCCGTCTGAACAAACACCTACATCGCATGAAACTTCTATTGCCGAAGCCTACTTGTGTGCCATCCTCAACTTCAGGAAGAACACAAATACTTCTAACGTTTCAACACTCCATCAGGTCAGCAACTTTCGAATAATTCTGTCATGAGCGGATGTTTTTAGATGCAAAGAGGTAGCCAGTGCTTTGGTTAGCTGACCGCAGAAGACTTTAGCTTTAACAGTCTTAGGGTTGTTCCTTCTTAAAACACTCAAGAGACTAATGCATACATTGAAGATTCTACAGCTCGTTGCAGGAAATAAAGAAGCTCGTCTTCATCACAGAAAACTTCCTCTCACGACCTTTCTGGATATGAAAGTCTTCAAGACTGAAGGGCTATCAATTGGTTACATTAAATACTAGGATGCAGCTTATTAAGGAGACTAGGAACTAGAAATACCCAAGGTGAAGTCGTATATCCACTAAAGAGGCTTTTTTTTACGAACAGCTCGATGCTTAATGAATTTTCAATAGGCTGTCAACCCCGACTTGGGTTCGATTCCGATACGCTTCCCGACAGATAAGATTGACAAAGGATAAGATTGGTTCTCAAACCATCAATTGGACTGGATCTGGAATCTGTTCTGCCGAGTCAGACCTGAAAGTACCCCTAAGACTGCCGAAAACATGTAGTGTACCCCAGGTAGACGTTATAGCCGTATGTATCTAGGCCGGCGGAATTGCTGGAGTTAAAATCGGCGCTCAAAGTGCTGGAATAAAATCAGAAATAGTCAGTCAGAAATAGTCAGAAATAGCTACGCAATGCTTAAGGAAGGCAAACTATTTTGGGTGCCTGAACACTGCGGTTTAGTGGACAATGAACTTCCAGATGAACCACAAAATAACGTAGGAGTCGTCAAACCAATTTCACGTGTCAGTCATCCTAGACAAAATAACAAAGATAGCTGACTAGAGATGGCATAGCATGGAAGGTCATAGGGTATCTAAGGCCCTTTGAACGGCGTTCGATCACCGAAAGAATAAGGAAATTCTTAAACTAAACAGAGAATAGCTGAGACTAACAATTGGACGATTGGACGGGCACAGTTTTCTGAGGAACCATGCGATGGACTCGCTATGGCACCTAGTGTTTAATGTTAGCCAAGCTTCATAGCTTCATATTAAACCTAACCTAACCCTACCTGAATGACTGGTTTTTTTCGAATTTGTAGTCATGACGTGCCTCAGTTCTGTGTTTTTGACTTCTCTGAACAGATCCGTGTAAGCTCTTCACAGTTTGTTTCTTCCTAGGCTAATGAAATTGTTTTATACGAGCTGATATATCCACAGTGGCCGTGCCCGTCAAATTAAGTTTATTGGTGCTTAAATCCTTAGTCCACTATTGACGTCATACTGGCAATCTATTGTAAAGCATCTTGGCGGTAAGCTGATGCTGATATTTGTTTGAATCCCTGCATCCCTCAATTTGGTGTTCAGATTCGGCAATAGACACTTTAGATTCCCTCCATTCGTTACGAAGAAAAGCTTGACTTTGACTTTCTGTAGATTGTCACGTCTAGGGAAAGGAAGGAGTTTAAATGTAAGATGTAACCCTTAACGAACTTCTGCTAGTCATAGATGGTTCAGAGTACATTCCAATGGCTCTTCCTTAGATCTCTCGAATATCATCACCAATTTGGAGCTAAGACAAGACAAAATATTGGGGAATTATGTTACTGGCTTGTCGGTGAACATGCCTTGGGTGTGGCCCTGGGCAGATATGCCGTAGGCTCACTCTTGAAAGGAATTCCAATTCAAAAGGTCAGAAAAAGTCAAGCTTACCTATTTCAGGATCTCTGGTGCTCTTAGAACTTCTTCTACAGCCTGTGCTACATGTTCTCTTAATCGATAGCGTCGTTGAAGAGAGCGCCCCCAACATATAAACATCTACCAAATGTCCCTGATCTTCTATCCACCGATATAGATTTGATTTTGAACTCCAAAACACACTGACACTGAGTTTAAGTCAAACCCAGTTTCACTTCTTTGCAAAGTACTTCCGCGAAGTAAGTCTCCCGTTCAACCCTTCACATATGCAAAGATGAGCAGCAAATATAATTAATGTGATGACAAGAGTCGACCCCAAGCACATTGGTCGGTATTTCATGGCCGTGTCAAGCCTTGGTGATACAAGTAATTAAAACTAAAAGAATTAACAACGATCTCCATCAATTGGCTGAGCCATAGTCTACGATGAGCAGACAACATTACACGCATCTACTTGGAGCACAAAGTCAACCTCATGGCAGCGGATACATCTGGATCGGATACGCGCATCACTGTAGCAAGACATATCTGTTCAACAAGAATCGCATTACGATATCCCCTCCGGTGGGGTCGCGCTAAGTGTACATAACACCCCACATCAGGGTCTCTCTCCTACACGAAGCGCCTCGTATTCGGGAAGCTGTAGCTTCTCAGATGGATTACGCGGTCCACGATCCGGTTGAGTGGTATTTTCATTTTGTATGTGTATATGCGAGAGCGCTCGGTCTTCAAAGTCACACTCTCTGGCGCAAAACACTTTACGGCGTAGTTCAGCCGGAGCGGTTCCATAGAAATGTCGCGTCGCCGCTACTACTGGGTTCTCATCGCGCTGGTGTTGTTATTAATTGTAGTGAATGTTTTGGGCTTTTTATGATTCAACTTCGGTGGTAATTAATTTTCTTGTGTGCCCTCCCATTCGTGCGAACCATGTGCTGGTGTATCCGTGTCTATTGGACCGTCTTGCAGAATTTGTTCGTTCGTTTCGTGAACAATATCACCAATGCCTACTACAGTGGCTTTTGTTGTCACAAACGACGAAAGCCAATCGAGACGAAAGACAACGATGATCTATCACCAAATTTCGATGATTATATCATCGTTAGTGAGTATCTATCTATCTATCAATCTATCTGTACAGTGATTTGTTGTGTATCTTAACGTTTGGAAACACGATGGAATGTAGTGATCTTGCCGGCGAAAGAGACTTTGTTTGTAAACAAATTCGGTGTTTGGCTTTAGTTTTTGCGTGCTTAATTCATTTTGGCATCGAATATAAATTCCATGGATTTGTTGTGTCTAAAATTAGCCATGCACGAGCACATGGTTTCAGCTGTTTTTAGTGAAATTTCTCAGATATTTCGATCCAAGTGGATAAATATAAGTGAAATTTGTAAATAAATTCAACGAATTTCTTATAAAATTTCGCATATTAAACACCCAGTGATGGATATTTTAAAAAATTTAAGAGAAAGTGTTTTTAAATTCGTTAAAACAAAAATCAAATAAAAAAAATTCGTTTGTATAAACATTTATCATTATAAAAATTGAATGTTAAAACATTTTTGAAATACATTTTATGACTTCATAAAAACTGTATTGAAAAATGTTGCTTTGGCATCTTTTCCATGCTGAAAGCGTTTAATGAGCGTTTTTCAGTCAATAAAAGCATCCTTTACATCTTGTAAAGGGTTTTTCAATAAGGATATAACAATTTTGTACTTAAATGAAACACAGGATAATTGAGATATCGGGTTGAAATTTATTCCAATTGGTATTACACATGTTAAATTTAAGAATGGAATTTGATCTCGTTCATATGACCACCGCGAGTACGTTTGCAGCCATCGATTCTTTGGAGACAATTTTCCACCACTTTTCCGCACATATCGGGTAGAATGTTGGCAATTTTGAGTTCGATATTGTTCCTGAGTCCGTTTTACGTTGTTGGCTTGTTGGCATAAACCATGGACTTAACGTAACCCCATAAAAAGAAATCCTGCGGTCCTGCGAAGTGACCATTCGACCGCACCATTTCTCAAGATTACACGATTACCAAACTTTTCCTACAATAGATCAATTGTTTGACCAGCTTTGTGCCATGTGGCACCATATTGTTGGAACTACATATCACTAATGTCAAGTCCATCCAATTATGGCCAAAAATAGTCTTCCAACATGGCATGATAGCGAACTCCATTGACCGTAACACGGCGATCATTCTCATGGGCAACAGAATACGGAATAAAATCTACACCACACGGTCACTTTTTGTGGATGCAATTGAGTCTCTTGAAGCACATGAGGGTTTGTTGCTGTCAAATAAGGCATTAAGCCAGAAATTAGCTTCATCTCTGAAGATGATTTTTCGATGAAATTCAGGATTTCATTCAAACTTTTGCAGAGCCCAATCGGAGAAGTTTCAGCACTTCAAATGATCAAGAGGCTTCAATTCTTGAGATAATTTGATCTTGTAAGGGTGTAGGCCAAGATTTTTATTTGCAAAATTCGCCAAAATGTGGAATGAGAGATTCCCAATTCGTGTGAACGGCGTAGAATCGACTGATTTAGCTCATTTTCGGTTCTTTGACCGGTGTGTTGTCTTACTGACACAGGAACATTCAATAGTGAATATGTTGACTCGAATTCATCCACGCACAGCCTGTCTGGTGGGACGATTATTACGATCGAAAATTGGAGTAAGCGTTAGAAAGTTGAAATTTGAACAGTAGTTTTTCCTAAGGAACAATTTCTAGAAATTTAGCTCTAAAAGGGAAGATACAGGGTGTGCAAGTTTGTATGAAAAAAACAAGTATAAACCATAGTATGTATCTAATGCGTGCGAAGCTACGCGAGGACTGCTAGTTTTTAATAATTTCCAAGCTTTGCTTGTTCGTGAACTTCACTGTAATAAAAATGTAAACCTTGACTAACGTTTTGACATTGACAGATTGAAAACCCGTTTACAAATAAATAACATTGAACTGTTTGTTTATTTCAATTTATTTAACAATTTTTAAACTTAACACAATATTTATGAGTTTTCTTCATTTCGCTTTTGTCTTCTTCTTCATTTTCCCTTTATGAGGGGATAACTCTCCTTGTCGTCAATCGCCAGATTCATCTATCCTGGATCGTGTTTGCCTCTAGGTTGTCCCTCCTCAGGCCGTTTCCCACGGTTCTCAGTTATGATGTCATTGACCGTCCTAGGATATACTCAATGCTTTATTAACAGCGTGATCTGTTCTCCTTCGGGATACTTGTCCGTACAATCGAAGTCTGTTTTCATCAACTTTTCGGATATGTTTTCAATGAATGCCATCTCTATTTTTACTAGATGGACCGAGACCGACAAATCTGGGCTTAAAATAAACCTACAAAAAACAGAGCTAACTATCTTTAATGAGACAAAATTCCTTGGCGTCAGTTTTGATAAAAAGATATTCTGGAAGCCCGCTATTACAGACCGAGTTAAAAAAGCTTTGTCGGCCATTTACACCTGAAAGAGAACTTTTGGTCGTAAATACGCCCAAAGTTAGTCACTGGCTCTGCACATCCTTTTTTTTTCTCTCGGGGAAGTGGAACACCACGCTTAAGCACTCAGACACAAAAACAGGTCTATTGTACTACAAGCAGGTATGATACAACCCTTTTACTGTGTTTTCTTCGTCTTTCTAAGAAAGTCGAGTAAGAGCTAAGTTAGTTTAGTTTTCTTTTTCGTTTTGGCTATCAACGGTTCGTTCTACCCGAAAGGGTATGATCCTGGTCCTTGTCGCAAGAATTTTTTGTTTTCATATTATCAGCACCGACTTTGACTCTACTATAAGATTCCCTTCTTCATTTCTACAAGTTTCTGTACGGGATTTGCCTTGACATCTCCTCTTCACCTTTTGGTAAGACTTCCGTACATTGCTAGTGGATAAGCATCTTCCAATATTTTTGATCGAGCTTCTCGTGCTCTTTCCTCTTCAAGAGGAAGCCTGACTTCCAGAAGAAGCTGATGTTCCGAAGCCGTCTCTTTTGTGTACAGAACTCGCAAGTGGCCCTCGTCGTTCTTCTTCTTGTTTTGCTGGTGGTTTTGTGGTGGTGGTCGGATGAAACTCAGCATGTTGTTCACTTTGCCACTGGTCATCGACACTGGTGGTATATGATGTTATACTGGTGGTATAGGAGTTGTTGAGAAATTTCGAGATACGCCTTCGGAAAATTTCCCTTCGGGTTCTTCTCACAGTAATTCTTCTTTGCTCCAGCTTTTGGGACATCTCCATTTTTACCTTAGCTGCAAAGGAATCCGAGTCGATGTTGGTGGCTCGGAAGTTAGGACTCTCGTGTTACCGTGGGTAACATATTCATAAATCTAAGGGGTGATGTTATCGCTGGTCAATTTCGGATCTTCACCTCAAAATGGGGAATAGCGACCTTCCAGGGTTGGATGGTGCCCACATTCATAATAAGATTATAGACTCAGATGAGGCTGTATACTTCCTTGAATAGGGTACTCTTCATCCCGCTTTAAGATTTCAGCTCTTCTTCGTCGTAAGCGACTTTGATAGCGTAGTCACTTTTAAGGACGACGATTGTCTCATTTCTGTCAAAGTGAAACACCAGACTACATCGAGGTTGCGACATAAGTGCCGCCTAGACCTGAACATTTTTTAGTTTCCTTTGTTGTCCCTAGGTACCCTTGTTTCCCTGATTGCAACCCTTAACGTGGGGATTTCGAGGACCTTTCAGAATTTGGAAAGTGTCCTATGTATGATAGTTTCGTCAGCACATAATCACACCTATAAGGGTGGAGAGGGATTTTCTATCCTTTTGTATAAGTCTTGTGGTCCCAGCCTTATCAAATACAAGCCATAACTTCGTTGTGATGACACAAGTGTCGTGTGAGAACCATCTGTTGTTTGCCTCTCTTTAAGCTTTGTTCACTGCTTCAAGCTTCAATGAGCAAGGCGCGATATTCAACGCGGGGTCGGCTTGTTTTAAATTTTAATGCCGAATCCTTTGTAGCCAATTCGTCAACATTCTCGTTCCCTGATACGCTCTCATGCCCAGGAGCCCAACAGAGCGTAACCTTGTACTGTGTTCCAAATATCATCTACTACATCTAAGGAAGCTTTTGTCCTTTTTTCCTTACAGGTGACTTAGATTTAGAGAACTATGTGATACCTACAAAAAAAATTGAAACCGAAACTTATTACCGCACAGTGGATCGTAGAAGAGCTGAAGAAATACTCACTTCCCGTGAAGATGGCGCCTGTTTAGTTCGTCCCTATAAAGAACAAGTAAGTCAAACAGTTTTTTTTTTCTCTTATTTATTTATTTTTTAATAAAATTTCTTAATCCTTTCAGGATATCTCCATTAAATATGTAGTCAGCGTGTATGCGCAACAAAATTTCTTCCATTTGTACGTTCGGAAAATACTCGGTACCGAAATGTTTGGTATTGGTCAGGAGAAACCCTTTGAAAAACTTTTCAATGCACCAAGTGATATTATCGATTATTATAGACTAAATCAACTTTTATGTACAAATAAAAAATTTAGCATAAGCCTTCAATTAGTACCGATATCGTAGGGAAACATTTTACAATTTTCTATTATTTCTTTACATAATAGCGTTTGTATTTTATAAAATTTTATAATTATTATGTACAAATTTGTTATATAAAATTATTGTTAATGATTTTGGAAAACTTAAAAGAAAAAAATACAAAAAAAAGAAAATGTGAAAAACTACTAAGTATCTACGACAGCTTTGAATACACATTGATTGTTTTGCATCAAGGCTGGCCAGAAAAATGCCTTGATAAGATCCGAACGACGATCTGAATGTTGATGGCGATCGTGCTTTTCTGGACGAAGGAAACCTGAAAAGAAAAGAAGTTTTAAGAAAAAAGCACTAACAGATTAGGTTAGCTGTGACGATGGTGAAGTTCGTCATCAGTGGTTGACAAGATTTAGCTTCTTCAGGACGATTTCTCATCCGTTCCGCCATAGTTACAAAAAAAAGTGTTTATAAATTACCCCAACCCCTTTCTACTCTTGTCCGACTATCATTTGCGCGCGGAGTCTTTTCCCAAGTTGTAAAAAGATTCATTTATCATCCCCAGCTTTAAGAAAGGCTGTTAGAGTGACATTTCCAACTACTTATAGACCCCTCATGTACACCTAAGCTCTTTGAAACCATTCTGTATGGCTCTCGGTGCTTCCACTGCAAATAAATGTTCTCCACCATGCAGCATGGATTCCTAAAAGGCAGATCTACAACCACTAACCTCACTGAATTTATTTCAAACACACTGGGTGCCTTGGAGGGCGGTAAAGAATCAGATATCGTGGCTACTGACTTCAGTTAAGAGTTTGATAAAATCTTTCACCAGATCGTGCTCTTAAAACTTAAAGCTTTGGGGTTTCCTCCGTTCTTGGTTTAATAGGCCAAGTCTTATCTGGAAGACCGCCATTAAAGAGTTCTTTTTCGATTTTGTATTTGAAATCCATCAAGGCGACCCCAAGAGTTCCGAAGGGTAGCCACTTAGGACCCTAGATCTTCGTACTGTAGAACTTGGGATTGCGAAGTGGAGGTTTAGCCCTACAGCCTGCTCGGTCGAGGGCTGAACCCTTTTCTAGCTAATTCATCAGCTGTTTCATTCCACTGGGGCTAGGAACCCAGCAGAGATTCATATTGTGCTGCTTGTCAAGAACCTCAAACTCTTTGTGGCAACACTTTATAAGTTTCGATGTTATTTGCGAATTCTTAGCATTGACACTTAATAGGGGGCTCCTCGGAGGAAAGACCCGTTCCTATGCCTATGCCTGTCCATTTTTGAACCATCGGTGTAGATGGACTCGAACCTCTTAGACACTTCGTTATTTTCTCTGTTTGGAGGGGTCTCTCAAAGTCTCTCGAAGTGACATTAGCTCCAAGATGGTTACTTAGTAGCTTGGCATGTCCGTATGGATTCGGTCTCCCAGTGCTCTGATTGACTTATTCTGAGAGCACTCTTCGCAGCAGCCTCCTGCATTTAGAGATGTAGCGGCAAAAGTTCAAGAATTGCTTCCATGCCCGCTGTTGGTGTTGTTTTCGTCGCAATGATTGTGATTCCATCTTCGAACCAACCTGCACTCTTAGTTAATTGTTTTAAGTCCATCAGCTGAACATGCCCAAGTTCGTCTAGTTCTCCAAGGAGTCTACTTCGACGAAGGTATTGTTGTATTATGGTCTCTATCTTGACAGATCCCGTAATAGCCTGATAAATTTCCAAAATTTTGGCTGTAGGCTACGAGATTTGGCAAGTCTATGCCAATTGGGATATTTATTGATGTGGGAGAACTCTTTCCGAACTTGGTACTGATCCTTTCATTACATTCAGTTTTGCTTCCCTTTTCACGTCATAAATTGTTAGGAGCCCGTGATCTCTCACAGTATGTTATGACAGCTAATGGGGTAGTTTTTCCAGCTGTAGGACTTAACGATCAGTGGTGACTCTTTGAGCAGTACGACCTAGAGAGATCTTTTGTATTATCCCTTGAACCTCAAGATCCAGCTCCAGATTACATTGGGAAAGTACAATCTCCAACGAAATATTTGAGTATGTCTCCGTGCTTGATTTTCAAAGACTTATCGACTCTAGGTCTGTGAATCCTTTACCTAATTCTAAGAAGGATCTGCAGTAATGGTACATAGGTGGCGCTGGAGTATATAGTGACAGAAAAATCGATGCAAACAAAACCTCCAGTGGAATTAAGTTAATAAAACCGGTAGACACCTATACAGTGAACACCGAGATTAGGTTCTGGAAGGACTGATTCTTTTACGGACAAAGACTACGGTCTTTGGTGCCATGCATAAGTTCTTTGCTGCTTAGGTAGCTTCAGCCTAACTCAGGCTTTAAACGGCAAAAATTAAGAGTTTTTGTCCCTGCCTGGCTGTCAAGAGCAGTTTTTTTCCCTAGATTACACAGAGTTGTGCCTTAAAGACAAGCGTGGAGAAGCTAAAAAAGTTCAAAGTTGGACCCATAGACGCCCACATCGAATCTGTTTTTCTTTTTCGATCCATCGTTGCACCATGCTGACTGGAAATTATTAGAGCGGTAGTCTAAATGTTCCTAAAAAATTAGGTTCAGTGGACTTGGGTAGTAGCGTGGGATTCATAGAAGCTCAATGCTCTGAAGTTGCATGAAAGATGAAGTTTGATGGCGCAAGCTGAAGCAAACCGCCTAACGTTCTTGTTGAAGGGAAGACTGCTCAGGACACAAATTTATAAGTGGTTGGCGTGGCTAAGTGGGTAGTGCGTTGGACTACTAAGCCAAATGACACCGGTTCGAGCCTTCTGTCAGCACATGAATCCTTGTGCCTTGTTGCAACGCTATCACTGGGCAGCAATCCCTAATAGACGAACGAAATGAGCGAAGAAAACAGGAAAATGCCAGGAAAGAGATTGACAATATCCCCGCTTTATATCCGAAAAGATTTTATGGACATAGGTACCTGCGGTAGGAAAGAATGCTTCCAAATAGAGCTTTCTTTTGAGCCAGAGGGCAGGCCGCATGTAAAGAAGGTGGAGAAAACACTGTTCCTCTTCTGAAATAGTTTAAGACGATACCCAGCCTTGTTGCGTGCTTGGCTATAAGACTGTGTCCCGTGATAGCACCCATTGTTGTATTGATGCTAAATCAAGCTTTAAAAGCATTTCAGATCCAGTTGGGACCAAATCTACTTGGCGGTCTGGCACGCAGTACTTTTCTAAGGTTCGTCTGTCTGTCCAGCTGAGTTTGAAGCTTGTATGCAACAAGGGGCATACCTAGATTCCGCACTCCGATTAAGTCGGCATTGTAGTCAACTTTTCAAGTTTATAAGACTGATTCTAGAAATTTAAGGGCTGCTTGGCTGTTCGAAAAAGTGCGGGTATTATATTTCTCTTTAGCCAAGACAAGGCTTCTTAAATCGCCATTGTTTCCACCTGGAAGACGCTGCAGAAGTTAAGGAGGTGGAGCCTAAACAGTGAAATTCCCAGTCTTTTGGTTGTCTTAAGATATTGGTTATGTAAAACCGCTGTCTACTAAGTTTTGCAGTCCACCAAGTTGGCTACTTCTTCTAAATTTGTCTGCTAATTGAATAAACCTTTGCCGTTCACCTGATTTGACTGTTTAGGCCTTTGCTACCGGTAGTGACCAGCTTCTTGAACCTTTTCAAACATCGTTGGCATCATCATAACTTACCCAAATTGAAATCGCTGTCCAGGTAATACGGGCACTTCTGATTGACCATCTTCCAAGCCAGCCGCACACAATCGCTGATGAATTTGGTTAGTGGCAAACATGTCTCCAAACATGGATATTCATGAAGCGTTGACAGCACCTGTCCAAGTGGGATAAAACATTGATTTTCAAAATTTTCCATTGATTTACACCGAACTCACCTGATTCGATACTTGTCGTTCGATCTCACCCATTGGGAACGTATCCGCCGTATCGTGAAGATGCGCACGCACAGATCGGTCCAGAGCCAGAGAAAACTCGTTTACACCATCCACCGGGCAGTTTAGAGTTCTTCTCACTTCGATCACTTTACGTTCACGCATTCCATGGCATGCTCGGAACGAAAGCTGTCAAAATGAAAATAAAAAGAATTTCATTTTACCGACCACGAAAAGAAAGTCCCAAAGCGTGTAGGTTCAGTTCATCTGGGGTCTCGTCTGTTCATTAGGTAAGACGATGTTATCTATCATCGATAATGGCCACCTTGCCCATAATCCATCCGCATTAGCATATGATTTTAATTTTATCGCGCAGGAAGCAGAGCGGATTTTCAGCTTTTTCCCAGATTTTTGTGGGTATAATTGGTGTGGTTCCCACAATGGAGGTTTCGGATTACAAACTTCCTCTTTGGAGTGGTGTTCGTAAACAGATTAGTTGCCATTGGAAGTGGTGTTTCTCCTTCTGAATCGTGTAATGTAATTGTAGCCTGGAGGTTGAGTGAATTAGATGTTTCCACAGCCAAGAAGGAGGAACGAATTGAAATTGAAAGTAAATTCTTCGACGAAGAAAAGGATCACTTTCTCATCCGGCCTACGGATGGACGGATAGTTATAATTTCTCTTTCGTAAATTAACGTGACTTGTAAGTGGTTTGGTGGAGCCTAAGGCTAGAAAAAGCTGATTCAACAGGAGACCATGAAAATGAACGTCAACAGTTTCTAGCCAGTTCGATAAAAAGGAAGAAAGGCTGTCAAAGAAGATTCACTTGTCCCATGTTTCGATAATGGAAAGTGTAGATCATGAGCATACGCGTGAGTAGTTGAACGTGGACAACATTGGATCATAAAATATCTTTGGAAGCTCTGTCAAGATAGTAGGTAACAAGGCGAAGTGGAATGAGTGATCTACGCTGATGGCTTAAAAATGGAACGCCTTTCAGAATTATTGAGCACTTCTCATAGACTACCAACTAAGTGCATCTTGCCGGCAGTTCAAGCCCTCCTACACAGTGCCCAAAATATGTCTTTGTAGAACGTCAAGCCGCTGTCACAGCTATTGATTCTGATATTGTAGCCCTCCAAACTTGTGAAAGAATATGGGAATGTGCTCGAATGCTTAGCCCAAGAAAGTCCCAAACTAGATATGGGGAGCCAACATTTTAGAAATAAACGTAACGAAAAATGAAACACCTTCTTATTTCAACTGCTCCCAAGTGGAAAGGGATAGAGAAATGATTTATATAACGTTAGACGGATGAAGAAACTCCGTAACTTAAGCTTAGTGAATCATCGATTTAAACAAGCTGGCAACGTCGCGAGATATGGCTTGTTTTTCAATCGTCTCGCGTTGTTTTAAGTGTTATTGCGTTTGAACGACTTATGATAGCTCAGTTTATAGCTAAAAAGCTAGACTATCGAACTTGTGTTACGTTTTATGTCAAATGTAAATTTTAATTGCGTTACAAGGTCCACAAAATACAATGCAAAATATTACAGAGACCGACGAGCTTAACTCGAGGAGAAAACGGAGGCTTCTCGAAAATCAAAGAGAGAAATCAAGATACAGGCCGAGCGGAAATGTGATCAGGAGGCCAGGGAGAAACTAGCAGGGAATGTTGCAAAATTGACTAAGGGGGTCTCGGAGCAAAAACCATCTACGAATCAGGCACCCGTCATCGCCATGCAATACGAACCTATGGACGTATGGACAGCAGCGATCGACCAGATATCTAGGAGGAGCAATCTGATGATGATGAAACTTATTTTAAGCGTACTAACGACACATTCCGCGCCCTATTAACCAACAACTCATTCGGACATCTCTGCGATATGTTTGACAGCCTCTGGTTTAATCTCTACTGGGGCCTTATCATCGTTTCGCAAGAAGCCGTGTTCTCGTCGCTCTTTTGTTAGAATGGGGAGTTTATAGCTTCAAGATCAGATACAAAGATACAATTTTAACGTAGGTACACTCGCAATGATGAGTGTAGCACTATCACACACAACTTAAGTGGCTCTGTGGAAGATCATGAGTAATCCCAGTCCCAGACCTGCTCTACTGATCAGATGCATCAACACTATATCTTTGACTTTTTTCAGGAGAGAAAGAATAATCTCCGGTCGTAATCGTTAGGTGTCCTATGACGAACTGTTTAGAGAGGTCGACTCAGTAAAAATGGTTAGAATACAATGATGAAGTTGGGGCGACATGGGGAGCTACTTCCAACGAATTAGCAAATTGCGGGTCTCATGTGCTCTACAAAAGTTCAACTCTAGCAACAGCAAGTGCGCAAGACCATTGAATCACTAGCAGTAACTTATGATTTACGATTCACTCAATTGTTGGTTTGATCCTACATGCTCACGGGCTGTAAAAATAGGACAAAAGCTACTCGGCAGCTTAACAGAAGAGAAGGGACAAGAAACATCTACCCATGAAAAAGTAAAAAGAGCGCACCACGAGACCTTAGAAATGGAGAGATCCTGCCGCAGAAAAGGAGTCTAAAGCGTTAACTCTGGGAGAAAGAGGGTAACTGTAGACATCCCTACTTAAACAGAAGCCTCCAAAGATTAAAACGAAAAAGACGGGAACACCATAGTAGTGAAAATATAGAAAGACCATTTCCGAAGACTGCGATGAAAGTCTAAATTCAGTTGTCAAGCAGTCTGACTGTCTCAATCTGAATGACGATCTTCTTTTCAAAGATCCTTAGTAGAGCGGGTTCAACCAAAATCATTGAGTTAGACGGAGTGGCAACTGAACTGTTCGAGGCTATAGGAGGTGACTTGGTAGGCAGAATTGCTTTATAAAATCTTCACCCTCTCCGTACTAGTATGCTTATAGTGCAGAAGCATGGACTTAACTAAAGTCGAATGAAGGTGCGGTTGGTATATTTTAGGGAAAAGTGCTTCGTAAAACTGACGGTCCTATCTGCGTGGACAGCATATAGAGGGGAAGATTCAATCAATGTACGAACTATACACTGTTCAGCGACATAGATGATGGATCATGAGTAAAGGGGTACCTGCAATTGAAGGGAGACAGCTGCTTGAAGGCCATTCTTGGTTGAGGCTGTAGTACTCCTAAAAGCCTACGATTGGCACGGGGAAACTATATGGTTCGGAGCATTTTAAAAAACGAATACCAGGAGGGACCATGTACTAGAACTTTTCCTAAGTCTTGTCAAGTTGTCCATTTAAGCTTTGTAATTTAATTAAAGGTCACCATACCTCTTTCCTAAGTGTACGGATACACCCATCTCTTCGAGAAAGTATTCAGTTTATCTATTAGTCACTAATTTATCTTATGTTTCGCTTTCTGTGTCAACCTAAGTTGTTTAGACAGCTAACACCATTTAACAGAGAGACCTCCATGCAAAAACAATCGCCATCTCTATGTATCAAGGTGTGATGACTGTTTGTGCTGTACTTACCACAATAATCGAAAAGAGAAGTTTCGCTTTCAGACTATGCACGTGCTTAAGCTGCGGCAAACTGTCTAACACCTCCAGAGTGTCTGTCCTATTTTCCTCATACAGATACCGATACCGTGATACAATTTCACTGTAAATGTAAACAGAAAAAATAAAAAACAATAGAAATGTAAAAAGTATCTTTCTTCATCTCATTTTGAAGAAATGCCCGTTCAAATTGGCATCTCTAGCTATAAGTGCTGCAAAGTGAAACAAGACGAGGTGCCAATTCATGTCAATTGTTCCATTCGAATGGAAAGCATCCAATCATAACCTCACCACAAGTAGGCGGCAACAACACTTACCTCATCTCATCGGCTGCAGAATCATCGGAATGATAACCATCACTGAAATTACTACCCGCACTCGGACTGGGCGGTGCACTTTCTGGTCCCATAAGGCTAAGTACAGCTTCGCATCCACGAGTGAAATTCATCAGTAGCCCTGCGGCAGGTCGTTTCTCTACGTTCGACTGGGCGTCAAGTCGTTTTATCTGTCCGACACACTGTAACACTTCCTTGTCGTTTTGTACCCTTTGGCTGAGATTCTCCACTAAGCTGGCCAATTGCTTGAGGGCAGGCTTATCGAGTATCGTGAGAAGAGTCTTATTATCGATTAATCTCTGTTGTATGTCACCATAGTTGATGGCCAACAAACGTTGATGGGATGAGTGGGCCGGATGTTGATTGACGGTAACCATACTTAGTTCGTCGAGCTTGTGAATGGCTGCTTTGTAGGTGTCTATGTGGCGTTGTAATTCAGTCTTAAGAGCGATGTGTAGAGATATCAATTGGCCGGTATGGTCTGCTGTCAGACCGTGTATTCCTAGACCTTGGACAGCCATGTCAAAGGACTTTCGTCGTTCGCGAATATTTTGGCGAACAGATGGCTCGTATTGACCGATGGCATGAAGGAGTTTCGAACATCGCTGACGGAGTCCTGATTCGTGGGGATTGGAGAACAGTCGCACTAGCTGCCAAATGACGGAGTCTACTGGTACATCGGGCTTTGGCGATGGGTTTAGGGTGAGTAATCTGCAAAGAGAATACATTTTGAAATTATGTTTTTGGGGAAGAGGGCGTGAGAGTAAATAAGGCTTAAAGGAGATTGATCACTTATTTATTGAGGCGATCAAAGAGTAGAAGATGAGCTCAGTAGGATACATTGTCGGGAAAGACCAAGCAAAAGGCTTTAAAAAGGAAGACGAGCACAGTAACAAACCGTGAAGTAAAAATCTGAAAAAATGAGAGCAAGGGCGTATCCGCCAAAGAGAATACTCTCAGTCTGACCAGGAACTCTGCTGGGTCAGCTAGGAATACCCATGGAAAGCGGAACAACTCCCTGCTCATTCGAGGATGCCACAGAAAAAATAGCCTTCGTATAAGCTTCAGTTTGCAAGCATTCACTTTAGTCCATGAATGCTATTGGAGCGCACTCATGAAACAACCAAAGAAGCTAGGAAAGGTGCGGAAATAATGACATTACTGAGGGACTTCATCCGGAGGGCAGGTAAAATTTTTGTATTCCTCAGATTCCTCAGCTAGAGAAAGGAAGACTTGGAAGAATTGTCCAATACTATCGTTTGCAATAGACTAACAATCGCTGGAAGCAATCGAGGTCTTCGTGTTCAAAAATGAACTGAAATCACCAAAAAACAGACCGACAACCAAGAAAGAACTTTGTGGACTGTATCCAGATGGAAAAGGGCAACAAAATTAAGTCTTAAGATTCCACCGGAGCCTAAAATACAATGGAAAAGACTTCGATAGATAGATAGGGACTCTTTAAAATCGACAACATTTCAAAAACGATGTCCAAAAAAAGGTCACGGTGCAGCCTCGTTGGACGAAAAAGTCCCGGAGACTGCCTAAACCAAGCTCTCCTTGCTCATCTAGTATTTTTGACAGCAATAAGAAGAAGAGGATTCCCCTTATTTTGATTTTCCTAAAACTTTTTAAACGGTACCTTACCTTGAAAAAAATGATTCCAAAAGGTATGCGCTGTGTGGTAATGCTTCTAGTAATAAATCTATCGGAAGCTCAGATATTACTGAGCGTAGTACAGATGGACCCAAACGACCAACAACTCCAGCTGCTTCACGATATTGTCGTCCCTCGGATAGTAGCATTAGACGTCGAAGAACTTGCCTTGGGCTGGTTAAAAATTCTCTGCCATCGCGTGATGGACCTCGTATTCGCTCTCTACTGTCTGCCATTTTAAAGTTTTCAATACTAAGTATGCCTTGATGTGGGCCTTAGGTTTTAGACCATTTCAACGATTACCAATGGCGTCCTGTAATGAAAAAGTTAAATTTAATTTATTTACACAGTTTATTGTAGCAAGATTCGTAGCAAGATATCCTCTAGACTAGCCATGACTAAAAATTGAATCCCTTATTCGAAAACTATCAGGTTGTCCAGCTGAAGGGGTTTTCTACTTCGTAAGAGTTCCCCACGCATAATAACGCGCTGGAGTTATACTTGAGAGTCATACATACTCGGTCAGAGCAGCTTCCCTAAGAAATCTGAAGATGAGATCTGGGTCTGTAGGTAGTTTGCATATTTTTATCTGACTTTTGGAACATGCCCAAATATTTCATTCAAGATTCCTTGATGTGTTCTGGAGTCTAACTTGTCTCATCATAGAGTCTACAAAAGTCTTCTTCCACTATCCCTAGTTTCCTCAGGTGTCCTTTGAGTCTACAGAGTCCTAATCTGTTAAGATACGTTGGTTGTTCTTGTTTAGGTTGATGCATGCTTTGAACCTTTTCCGGTTGTAGTTTCCTAGGAGTTTCCCAACTTGCCTCAGACTTTAAAGGTTCTTCCAGACTCTGGTCTTAGAGAGCTGTAAGGCTGACGATATTGCATAAAAAGGGAACCTTGACGTGAACATTGCTGCCTCTGAATGGACACTATCGTGGGGTGCAATCTATAAAACCAACTATAACCAGACTTCACTTCATTTGTTCCCAGTGTCGCTCAAAAGGTTGCACAACACGAACTAACACTTACGTCACCAGCTTCTCCTTCAAAGTTCATTATCACCTCCTTCAATCCAATTTATTGGTCCCAAACATGAACTCATTTGATTAAACCTTTAGGCCCTCCATACACCAAGTCATAGTTCCTGTAAACGGTTCACATACTTTCACCTTTTGTATCTTTTGCACACTTGCAAAAAGTAATTAATCATTTGTGCAAAAAAAAAAAGGTGTGAAACTTGAAGCCATCTTAAGACGGAAGAATTAGTGACTCCATTGTAAGCTTCATGCGCTTTAAAGTGTGGGAGATCACACACATTCAGGTTGAGGAAGTACATATTTTGTTATGCCAAGGGTTAGCATATGTAGACGTCTTCACGGTAATTGTGAGATTTCACACTTTATTGTCCACAAGTAGCAGTTCAGCCCCCTTGTTCTGGTGTCATAATTTGTTTCAAGGCACGAATCTTATGTCGGGGAATTTAAAACGAAAGGAAAGTTTCACTTGGGTAGATAGGTGTCAGGTTTTTATGTGAGAAAATCGCATAATGGTGCATTTTTATTGACTCCATGGCCAGCAGATTACACTGATGGATTGGGACTAATTATGTTGCACAGATGGAGGTTTCCAATCTAAAGTTGTCGGTAATAAATTAACTTGAAGGTGCACCAGCATTGGTTTAATTTTTTTTTTTTAGTTTTCTCAAACTTATTCGACACTAGGTGTGAGAGGTTTATTTTTTTATCTTTTGTCTTGTACGTCTAGGTTATCATTCGAACTATGGGACTAGGTTGGAATAAATGAACTTTTTGTATGGTTCAATAAATCTTTTAGATTTTCGTAAGTTACCATTCTAAGGAGAAGGGTGGATAGCAGAAATGAATGCACAATGTCAAAAAATAACAGAACGAAGGGAGCTTTGCAATGGCATTGCTTTACAATGCTGCTGAAACATAGCTTGCATAAAGGCAGTCAATCTGGCTCTCAGATACTTGCGATGCGGTGATGAAGGTTATGTAGAGGGTGAACCAAATTCTGTCGCGGACATTTCAGACTCATCCGAACGGGTTGTTGACGAAAAGCGACTGGTCAAAACGTTTGTAATAAGCCTTTTGCTCAACGTCCCTTACATTGGGGGTTTGCTGCACCACGTTGCTCTGAACAGCTCTGCCACAATATCTGGTCGTATTGCACGGCAATATTGAGTGCCCGAGAAGCAGATAGTTTCAGCTCCGACGCGACTGGAGTACATTTTGGAGCATTGCCCGTTCGGTCAATATCTTGGCTAATATTTTATTGCTTCCCAGAAGCCTGCGCTGTCTACATACTAAGAGCCTCTGCTTTCTCCTTAATGAAGTAAGGTCTTTCTCGTTGTATTTTTTTGACAATTTTTCAGATTTTTATGTCAACGATCTACCTTGAAGCCCTGTAGCGCAATTCAAATTTACATTTATCATAAAACGTAATGCCGGTTCGATAGCGCAACTTTCTAGCTTTAAACGGAGATACTGAGCTCAACGCTATCGCAGCCCATTCAAATTCTATAACACTTTACACAACGCTCGACGACTCGACCACCAATCAAATCTTGTATGTTTTTTACGACGTTGCCAGCTCCTTCAGAATTGACTGATCAAAATGATTCACTTCGCTTTAGATATTGAGTATCTTCCTCTGTCTAACGCTATATAAATCATGTCTCTATTCTGTTCCATTTGCGAGCAGTTGAGGTAAAAGGTGTTTCACTTTTTCGTGACATTCGCAAAAAAGCATGTAGTTCTACTCAAAAAGCACACAGTCTTTCAGGAAAGCAACTAAATTAGGCGGTTTTATAAGAAAGTCATACACCTAGCCGCTCGCTATAAGCCCGATCTGCAGGCTCTTCAAAATAAAGAAGTAAGCCTAGTCATTGCTATTTTACGAAATGTCTTGTAACCCTAACCGAAGCATATTCCTGCTGAATATCTTTTTTAAGATAATATTCAGCGTACTGTGTAAATACCTTCTTATACCGTTTAGCACGTTACACACTTATTAGCACGTTAGCCAGTCGGTAGCCTCGGTCCTGCCAATCTTAAATATCCTCAAATTTTTTAAGTCGAGGCACCCATTCTTTTCATCAAATTCAAAATTGCAGATGGTAGCATTCATTGCTTGAAGGTCTTAAAAATGTGAACGGTGATTTCCAGTTTAATTGCAATAGGGTGCAGATGACATCGCTCCCAAGCTTAGAGGGATTTAGCAACTGATACCTAATTATCTGGAGAGAGACAAATGTGTTCCTTCTGAAACAGATGAAGAAGGATTTTACGCAAATGAAGTGAAGGTTAACCATCCTTTTAATTGAAATCTATGCAAAGGATTGTGTTATAGAGATCACAGCGCTAAAAATATACTTACCAATGCTTATAGAACTAAGGAAGCAGTGCTACATCACCTTGTTCATGTTGCCAAATTGCAAGAGGCAAGTTTATGGATGTCACAGGACTGTTTGAGCGGTGGAGAACAAAGACTCTCCATTAATGCAAACAAAACAGATTTATTCATTTCACAAGGAACAAAGTATGCCTGGACACCGAACTTAATTGGAACTATCACATTAAAGAGTAAATCTTAGAAGCGAAAAACGTCAGGGCTACCAAAAGGTACCACAGAATTTACTGCTTTGAGTCGAAGACAATCTCTGTAAAAACGAAAATTGTAACCTTCGATAACAACTTCTTAATACTTCTTAAAGCAGCATTGCTAAGTGATAGGTGGAGATAGAAAAGAATTTCCATTAGTTCGGTCGAAGGTGGAACTGATTTGGGTGTCTTTTGGTAGAGCTGGGTGTCTAAGATCTGGAAGGGTATTGCAATCGTCTCCTAAAAGAATTGGTAGTCGGAGACTGTTTCAAGGCGCTTCCATCTCGGTTATTGGCAAGGTAGGCTCACACGTTACTAGAGATATAAGTTCGGGAAGAATGGGAATGGGGTTGATGGCATTAGTCGAACTAGGTCTCACAGTTTTCAGATCTTTTGCGTGTAGATCTTCCTCACCTTTTTATAGTTCTGAAGCGGTAGCTAATAACTCCGTCGGATACCGCCAGAGAATTTTTGTTAATGATTATGCAAGCACATCTGAAATTTGTTTCGGCTCTTTTGAACCTCCAGTTAAAAGTTTTGAGTTTAAGGACGTTGAGAATCTTTTCGAAATCTGAGGGTTTAACTGGGATCCAATAACGCGTTCCCGGTCAACTTAGGATGTCTGGTTGAGCAGATTCTTCTTCCACTGTTTAGGTGGTATGCTGCCGTCTAGATCGCTCTTACATATAACAGCTAACATAATCCTTCAGTACTCCACTGAAAGGTCTGCGGGTGGTATGGTAGGTAGGTAGCTGAAACTGGTAAGTCTGTCAGAGACACAAGTAGCGCGGATGCGCCGTTTTGATACCACAACTCACGTGACCTGGGTGTTGATGGGCGTAGCTAAGAGTGTGGTTCTCAGATCCATCCTGTGGATTTAAGAAAATTGATAATTTTGCAAAATTTGATGTTAGAAATCCCAGATAGTTCCTTAAAAAAGGCTCTTCCGAGAGCGCGCTGCCTGGTTCTGGCAAGTGCCGGGCAGTCACAGAGAAAATGGAATAGCGTTTGCTTTTCTTGTGAATTGTCGCAACTACGGCAGTGGGGGTTGGACGGGATGCCTAACTTGGCAGCGTATGGACCGATTGGCCAGTGGCCCGTGCTCATTGCCGAGATTCTAGCTGTCTCAGTGCGGCTTCTATTGATTAAGTCATTCGTTCTGTTTTTATCGTAGGTGGGCCAAATCTGTCTAGATATGGCACAAGTTGTAAGACTTTTCCACCTAGAGTTGGCAATAGAGAGAAAGTGTTGGAAAACTTTGCCCTTGATGAGTCCCATTGGGGAGCAGACTGACTCCTATGTTGTTAAAGGTAGTAGGATTGAGGCTAAGTATCTTGCAGGCTCCTCTAATCGCTAGTACCTCTGCTTGAAAGACACTCGGGTGGTATGGTAGTCACCTTTGATCTTTTGGGCCAACAGTGGGGAGTTTTCTTGTGATCTTCATCTTTTAGACTTGAAGTCCGACTCTAAGGTGTCGGTTTTCCTTTCCGTTCTGTGTTCTGCTGGAATTTTGTCCAGATAGTCAAAAAGGAAGACATGTCCTAGCCTAAGTTCTAAAGATGTCGTGATGAAAAGAGGTCTGTTGATGGTTTGATGTTGTAATATTGAACATCCTGGTTTTATTCAACAAATTGTTGACCAACTTGCTAGTTGATTTCCAAATCCATGTCGAATGGTAAGTAGATTACCCACACACAAATTGTATTGTCTTCATGCACAGGTATGTCATAACACGATTGATGTCCATAACTTGAAGTATAAATCATATCGTAAAAGTGCAGCGTAATCATCATCAAGTTACCTCACCTATGTTGACATGCATTACAATCTGAATGCAAACAAAAAGAGTTCATCTGAAGTGCATATACGTACAAATTGTGGACCGCACTAGGAATGTGATGAGACAAACATGAGACTGTTTACTTAAACTACGACAATTAGAAAGTGTAAACAATCGTTACACAATCAAGTAACGAGATATCGGTTTGAAATTTAAATCAATAAGACAACCGACGATGTTTCATAACCTCTAAGCAAGCAATTGTGAAGATTTCCCTTACCTGAGACATCATAAGAAGGAAAAAAGTGCCCATTTCCGTTTCATAATAAGCACCCAACCAAACAAATAGAGGAAACCACAACAAATTTCATAAGAATAACCAAAAAAAAGGTTCTTGTACCCATTAAATGGTAATTGTAATAATTTTACTACCATTTGCAGGAACAACCGCAAAGTAGTTAAACAAAACGATAAGAACCGGGTACGGTTAAGGGGCCAACGATAAACACAAGAGAAGGGTAACAAAAGTTCATTAACCCTCTCCTCACAATGTCATTATGAGTTTTGGTGTGTGTGTAAGATACAATTAGACTTACAGTCCATACAGATGCGAACCTAAAGTGAGACTTCCCGTTAAAATCCCTTCGTTACATGACCGCCTAATTAATTTTAGAGCATTCCCCTCGTCAGGTATGTTCGTAATGACATTCGTTCTGACGCAGCACACGAACTGTCATGTCAATAATTTCGTTACAAATCACATACAATCCGTGGAATGCTACTCGGTCTCGGGTAATTAGTGATGGGCTTCGGCTGGTTCCCCCCGCCTCATTTAGAATTGGTTGTAGAGAATTTGAAATGTATCTCTGTATCTGGATTTTAGAAAGCCAACTCATTAATGTCATTAGGGTGTTGTTGCACATGCGCAAATGGAATGCAGTTATGCGGTTGCCTTGTTGCCTCAACTGAGCCAGCCAGTAGTTCGTGTTAAATCGTAAACAATGAACGAGTCTCGTAAGAACTTGACTATCTAATTAGTGAGTCCGTAAAAGAAAGCATAATTTTACCAAATGATGAGAACTTTTGAGTTAGAAGTTCGAATTGTTTTTTTGACCATTCTAGTTTGGGATACAGACAGAGAGACAAAGAATGAGGTTGCCCTGGTAACAGTATCTAAGTGGATGCTTATTTAGTTTTTACGGTCGGATACCTGCATCACAAGTGCTTCGTTGTTTTATGACAAAAATTATATATTTTTGAAGTTAATGGATGCGGCGCCATAATAGTTATTGTTGTTGTAACCCCAATTGCATGATGACCGAATGGTTTGGAGAATTCTCACATTTTTGGGGCTTTTTTGTGGCTATTTGGTGGATTTTTTTGGGAAATCATTTGAACATGGAACATAACCTATATGAATGATCTAGACCGCGTACAGCAATCCAATAAAGTAGTTTCAAAGAACCTTGTTTAAGAAAAGTGCACTGACTATCCCGAGCTTGAAAAATTAGAAACCTTTACTAGAGACTGACACTGTAAGTAGTGAATGGAATCTTAGTCAAAGGCTGACTAAGACAAGTTTTCTTGAAATTCTAACGATTTATAGCGTTCCTCGTCAAGTTTTCAAAAGACTACATCAAAACCGAGGAAAAATTGTCTAGCTAAGGCATTAGATCAAGGAACTTCCAGCCAAACATGCATACATCTTTCGAACGGAGACTGTAACTGTGTCTCTGGCGACAGCCACAATCCTTTGACCACATCTAGCAAAGTTCGTGAACACAGTTACACTCTGAACTCGGTCGCAAAATTATATTCTTTGACTTTTGGCTGGGTCCCAGTTCGTATTGCTAGACAAGGCTCAAAAGAATACGGTTTCCATTGACGATTGGATCCCTTTCGAACACAATTGTTGTGGCACGACTCTCCACGATGAAGAAGCATCATTTTTAACTTTACTCAGTAGAAAAGACTGTAGGCAACATATTGGTATCCCAATGGGACACTTTACTTTTGCCCAACATCCCAATGTGCTAGGCTTAAGTGACACTATAGTCTGCGATACTAAAGGATGATTATGACACTTTGGAGCATTTTTTGCGATTGTCCTACCTTTGCGCGTATTCTGATGTGATGAGTGCTCTAACTATAAGCTCCTCATCATGCTTCTACTCGGCTTTCTACAAAAGACGAGAAACTTCAGTCTTGCTTCCTGGCATTGTAACAGACCAGCTGCAGCTAAGTTTTCTAATGAGGCGTTTTCTATCCCAAAAAAACGAACATCTACTAACAATAGAGAACCCTAGATGCAACGTTGTGACTTGTGAAGCTGAAAAAGCCATTTGTTTTGGAATTTTCTCAGAATAGACTAGTCAAAAGGACCAATACCTAAAGTCTCAGCTTTAACTCAATCAAAGCGGAACCAAAACAAAGTTCCTTGTATCAATCTTCCCAAACTCTAGAGTTTCAATGTCGATACCGAATTGGAATTCATGCGAGATGAACGAAAAAGGCTGCTGAATGGACAAGGAAGTCTCTTTAATGAAAAATGCCTTGAATTGGTCGTCTGACAACCATTTAACTTCAAGCACTAGAGTAATTTTAACCGTATGCTAGACGCCTTTAAAGAGAAGCTATAGCATACAAATAATGGAAAATTTCATTAACGTCCTTATCACTAAAAGGTCCAAAACTAAGACCTTTTATGTGTCCCAGCACAAACTAATTACCGACAGACTTACGAACAGAGGCAGCCACAAACTCAGAACAAAGGCTCAGAACCTCTAAGCACTGTAGACGTATCATCTTCTCGTCAAACGTCCCTGTCCTTTTTCCAACTAAAATACGCTCCAACCAAGGCTATACGCACTCAAGAACGAAGTCGGTAACGAGGTCTTTTCGAAAGACCTAGACCACTCTTTCTAACTTTCAAATCCCTGCAGTGTCTAGAGCACTCTTAGTCTGCTTGCATCCTGAAGGGTCATGCCACATACAGTTGTGTTTGCTAAAAACCCAACTATCGATGAAAGCTTTAACCGAAGATACGGGCAAAACTAACGTTGGGGTGGGTTGAGAGCCGGAGAAATTCCCCTCTGAACTTTGTCTGGCAAACTCATCAGAGAACTCATTTCCAGAAATCCCGCTGTGTCCAGGGACCCAGACAAGGCTTAGCAAATTCAGTCTTTCAACCGAATTCGAACTAAACTTGCGTTCTCGATTGAGCAAGGCTTTAAGGGCTGCCTGACTGTCGTTACAGACACAGATACACCGTCCGCTCCACTTGTTTTTACCAATATACCTCGCAGCCATAAGTATTGCAAAAATCTCCGCTTGAAAGACAGACTATTCCTAGGGGAAACTGCAGTCTAACGTTGACGCTTCTCATAAAGACTCTTGCACCTGGGCTGCTACATGGTTGAGAAGTCAAAATCGAAGGGGAAGTCCTGATAAACGACATCAAAATGTCCAAGGAATTGACGAGATATCTGGATAGCAAAACATCACTCTCAGCTAGGTACTCGTGAGCGCAACTAGTGAGCTTGACTAGTCTCATCCAGTGCTGTTAACATACGTGAAATCAACTTGAGCGCTGCCACGTCGAAAGCAAATTGTTCTAAAAAATTGGCGACAGGAACTTCCTCATATCTATCGAGTAGCATCACAATATACCTATCCTTGTATAGAGTGGATTCAAGTAGTCAGCCTACCAAGTCAGTTGCAGCTGCAACAATTCTTTGGTATATTATGCCAATTTAACTTAAGGTCGACAAACAGTATCTCTACACATTAAGGTTCTCGAACGATTCCTAACAAGCAAATTATAACAGACTAAGAGGAAAGCTTCTCGCTACAAGGTCTATTTATCAAAACATTTTTGGGTAAACGTGGGCAAAGTTGCATCACAATCTCTTCGAAGTTATAGTGAACATCTGGACCTACGCACGCAAAGCTTACAACGAATTTTTAAATAGAAGTCATAGCAAAAGTTGCTTAGAAGTAGGCGGCAGCAGAAGATTTCTTCTGATTAATTCAATGGAGGCGATAGCAATAGCAATGTAGTGGGTTACAAACATACCAACATTCGTTCATATTTGAAGCTCTGGTAGACGATGCCACACTGTACCCCTGGCACCGCTCTCTTCCCTAGTAGGATTAATGAGTTTGAATTTTGTGGCCAACGTCTTGGGTATGCCATTGATGGACAGAAGCTTGAAGGCTATAGACTCCATCAAGGAATACTTTTCTTATCTGCTAGATCGAACAATTGTCAGAAAGCCTCTTGTCCATACGATGTGGACAAAGGTTTACAAGAAATTTTGCAGCATCGCATAGTGCAGTGATGAGTGGTACTATGGGACAGAGACTTAAAACAAGCCCACGTCTAGCGTCAGTAACAGTAAAGTATACGTAGAATGGCTGGTAGCATCACCCAAATCCTTGAGAAATTTTAAGGGAGATGTGGAGCGACCGTTGGTATAGGATCTAACAGTGATGTTCTGAATCTAGTTAAGTGAGCCATAGACTGAGCTAAGAATGAACAGATGACCCAACAATTGACTAGCCACACACGACCTAGGCAGTCAAAATTTACCCAAGGAAGGGCTAGTTTAAACAAACCAACAGATATGTATTGGTGTGTATGGTGCTGTGTTGAAAGCATTGGAACATCTCCAACTCAATAGACTTAGCATTTAAGGACTGAGAAGCAACGTTAATGAGATGGTATAACGTGTCTAAAGGCAGAACAGATTTAGCCGCGGCTGGATCTGAAACGCTCTAAGAATTAAATTTCTCTCAACAGATCGAATATTAGAACCGTAATAGGTGTCATCACGTGACACTGTCTAATAGACAAGTATGCAACAACGTTTGGAGTATATTCTAACGATTTAATTAGAAGCTACATGAAGGAAGAGGAAGATTATAGACTTTCGTATCCGAAATTCCATCCTTAAAGAGCACCACTTAATAGTTCGCATATTAAAACTAGAGATCTCCAAGTACTTTGGTGGCTGATCTATCTAGAGACTGATGGGACCACAAGCCATTTTCCTACATCAAAGAGTCGCCACTTTACTCTATGATAAGTATCTAGTCTCTCAAACCTATCACTGAATGATCCTCAAATCTCAGTCGTTTTAGGCGAAAGACTCACTTAGAATCCAGACCTAAAAAAATCACCAACTCCGAAGCAATCACAGCTTTATAGGCATGTTCGAGAATATTTGCGAAGAAGTGGGTTGTGAGGCCAAAAATTATACTCTGTAGTGTAGACCTATCTCAGGAGAAAATGCTTTTCAAAATAATTCAAAGGCTTCCCAGCAATGACATCGCAGGTGCTATGAGCATTTGCCCAACTGCAGCTTTGAGAGCATTCTAAAACCTTCCTCCCAACACAAAAGTTAAGAGGTCAACGCCTTAAAACTATACTTTTGGCGCATCTTTAAACGGAGAGACTTACATTTAGATTCAGATAAACGGAGAGACTTGGTTAGCCATTTAAACACCCTAAAACTTATACTGATTCTCCTAAACCCGCTAATGTGTGTTTCAGACTTTATACGGGTCAAGTTCACGAAGCCTGTTCAAGTCAATCATTCTTGAACGGATCAAAAACCCGAAATCCGAGTTGGTCAGTGTACTTACAGCACAAATTTTAAGCAAGCCGGATCTCTTGGCTGCTTCATATACATTTTTGAGGCAGAGGTATATGGAATTAAGTTTTTAGCCCATCCAAGGAGTCCCTTAGACGAAACCTTGACAAGAAATAGATTGTCAGCAGAGTTCACACCGCTTTTTGATTCAAGCAGCTCCGCTGGTCAAGGGTATTGAAGACAACGAGATTGCTGATAAGCTCGCCAGAGAAGGATTCCAATTAAAAATAGGTCCAATTTTCTTCTGTATCTTTTATATGGAAATGGAACTTGAGGCTTAACACATGGGAGCATTAGTAGAAGCTCTCAAAATGAAACCCAGTCAAGCAGTTCTTGCACTAAGCTAGTGTGATGTACAACTTCTTCCTTCCTGGACCTTGCCTATTAAACTGCCATCTCAACGAGTTGGTCATAGCATCCTCAGACATGTGGCGATTTGGTTGGAAGATCAAAAGACAGCTGTCATAGCAAGATGCAGACAAGAATTCTTTGTCAGGGGATCAACTTCTCAACCAAAGTCAAGCATTATCGTAGGGTTTCTCGCTAGCCTCCATGGATAACACTGCTTGTCACAAAAGATCTTTAAGGGTGCAGTGTTTTTCTGTACCTGTCCAATTCCCAGGTACGTATCTACCAATTCCTCATTTCTAGTGAAACTCCACTGGGTAGTTCCAAACTTGTGTCCCAATCAATCTTTAGTCACTGTAACTGCTGTCAAAGAAGACAGTCTTTCAAAATGCCTGTCATAACCGATGCTATTCATTCAAAAAATATTCAAAAACATGCTCATGGATATGCATTTTATATTCCCATTCAATCGCACGAAACAATACAATATCTTTGGAAAGTAAATCTCTTATTTAAATCGGATTTCGTTTATAAATTGAATTTCAAAAGTTGATGGTGGTGGCAGAGGGCCACTCCATATTTTATGAAGCAACTTTGTAACTCTGGCCATATCAAGAATTTTTAATTTATTTGACGTAAATAGGTTAACTTGACACTAAATCAAAGAACCGCTGCTCAAGTGAAAATCCCTTATTGTATCCCCGTCTGGAATGGGAATTTCTAACGTTCCATCTATTATTATTCATGCCTCTGCAGCAACACTGACCCAATGACTGATTAAACTTTAAACAAATTGCCTTAATCTTTGATTTTATTATTCAATTAACATAACATTCCATTTGGAATCAAGAACCTCATAACAGTTATCTTTCTTTGGCCAAGAACAATCAGAATCCCACAAAATCAGTATCCGTCAAGAACTAGGCTAATCTTATTCAGAATTTCTACAGCAAGTTGACTTACGTGAAGTTAAGGCTTGTCTACGAATGTTATTTAATCGAAGTTATAATCCACAACGATAGGTCAATGCGGTTCACGAATGATACTCAACAACGGCACAGAAATTTAAGAATTCTTAATGAATAGCTTCAGGTATCCGGGTATCCGGACGACGACACACGAAAGCACACTCAAAATAGGTTAATCACTTTTGCACCAAAGACAACTTCTAGTAATCAATTCCACTTCATAGTAAATCCCTTCTTTGGGATTACACCGAGCTAAGCATCTATCTATTCAAGCATCTGATGCACTAAGAGTTTTCACTGACAATCCCGCACAACCGACCGATGAGGATAAAATCCAAACGTAGACTGAATGTCATGACCAAAGCCGATACCCCAACGAGCCTCACAGAGATACTGTTGTACTTGGTGAATCTTTCACATTTCTTTTGCAGGTTAACTGTGAGAGGGGTGAGGCAAACAGGGTCTGTCTGCGTTTTATCTGGCGCGGTTTTTTTTGTTTTAAGTCACGTCACCTGTGTTGGCTGGCAGCAGGTAAACAGAATGTTTGCTTCTTTTTCTCTTTCATCTCTCTTACAGGGCGACGTTGTCGGTCGTCGGTCGTCGGTCGTCGGTTGTCGGTTGTCGTTGGCTTGTGCATTCGAGATACTCTTTTGAGATTTCAATGAAACCGAAGTTGCAAGTGTTTTTTTCTAAAGGAAGAGCATTTCCTCAGGCTAAGGGGGGTGTGGGTTGTCTTCTGAGAAATGAGATGGGAACTTATTTGGTGATGACTTGGTCGAATAAGGGCTTTGAACAAGGCTCTTAGCGTATTAAAGTTGCTCAAACTATTCACAAGCGCCTACGACTAGTCCGTATAAGCATCCTAACAAGTTGACAATTAGAAACGTCAAGAGGATACTAACTAGCCTCATAGATCTGGCCTAATTCATTGTAAGTAGAGGCAGGATATACATAAGTACCTACCGAAACAATTTCAACGGCTCAGCTCATAAGACAGGCTACGCAAGACGGAAACAAGAAGAAATAAATTTCGAGCACCTATGCTCGATAGGAGGGCGAATGGAGGAGAAGATATAACCACGAACTCTACGAGCTATACAAAGATGTGGATGTAGTCAGGAAGTCAAAAATCCGTCGACTGCAATGGCTCGTCTACATCGAATGGACGAGAATACTCCAGCTAAGAGGATCTTCGAATTCACGAAGAAGAGGAAGATCAGGCAATAGCGGACGCCAGAAGCCTTGGTCTAGTAAATTGGAAGCAGCTCGCCCGGGACCGTTAAGGATGGAAAGCGGCATTAGTTCAGGCTCAGACCCTCCAAGGGTCACTGGCCTGGTGGGGAAGTCGAGGTATGGACCACATCTCATCTTTACCCTAAACTTGACAATTGATTTCGAATATTTTGTTTTGACCTGACTACTTCTGCTCAAGTCAGTCATTCTTTTTACTTTCTCAAGGCTTTTCTTTGTCCTCTTCATTCTTGTGTGTAGAGACGCTCCTTAAAGATAAAAGGCTTTTCAAGGACTCCATACCTGTCGCATAGTGTAGTTAAAAGTCTGATGGCAACGAAAGCCTAGAGAAATTATAAAGTAGCCTTTAAATTGAGGGACAATCACAATGCATGTACAATTGTAAACCTTTGAAGAACATATTATGAAACGGTGTTCAAACGGTTCAAGAACAGCTGATGGAACTGCAGAAGAAGGATGTGGGTCAAGAGTAAATAGTCAAAACCAATTGGAAAGTCCTTCAGTTTCAGCAAAAAACGACGCTGTTAAAATATGTGTGTATTCTCGACTGGAACTGACGCATTGCTATTATGTACGTCAGACGGACAGTTCAGTGCACTGATTAGAGCTGGAATCCGTTCCAAATTTTCAAATTATCAATAAATTTAGCCTCGGCTAACAAAAGAAAGGACATTATAGACTTTCATAGGTATATTCTGTTGTTTGTCCTCTGTACTCCAGACTTATGAGAAGCGTCTGCCTAAACTCACTTTCCAGACCAGATCGTTTGCGTGAGGAAGCTACTATGATACATATATAGTTTCAGCACTTAATGGCTTTTGTCAACTACCTGAATGATCCAGGAAAGTCCACCACGTGAAGTTCGTTCGTCATGTTTAGGTAGTTAGGGGCTTTATCTACCTAAACTGCCTTGAAACAATGACATCAGTGCTGCTATTCGCTGCTATTCCTTTAGCCTTAAAAAAAAGAAGCATCAAAGCCTTCTCTCGAACAACTAAAAAGACGCTTCAAAATACCCTGAGAGGTTTGAGTCCCTCTTGCATAGACGGTATGAACAGTAGAGCTACAACGATCTAGTCAAATAGTCTAAATACAACGACTAAGATGGCTGGGACATGAAGATTAGGTAGACTCCTGCGCTCTTTCCCTGATAATCTTTGAATCTACCTCACAGGGACGACGCAGGCCTGTTTGGCTTTGGTCTGGCCTTTAGAAGCTGTGGAGTATACTAACCTTCTTAACTTTTTACGCTTTCGAAAATTAGTTCTGTTTTCTTGTTCGCCTTGGATAAATTCGAAGACTCTCTAGACTATGCAGTCTCGGATCCTTTTTCCAACAGATTGTCAAGTTGTTGCATTGACTGTTGGGAAAAGTTGCGAGCTAAAGCGCTTGGCTGCAGTCCAAATCGCTTAAGCCGTGACTTTGAATTTTTCAATCTAAATAATCATTCGAAACTTAACAACGTTTTCCAATCACTTCGTCAATGGGACTCTTTAGACTTTTATTGGTAAGACGATGTGATTTTTTGGTTGGGACCGACCGTACTTAGCGTACTTTTAAACATCATATCACTTGACGTCCATATCAAATTCGTCGTTTCATGTAGGTACTGCAAAAAGACTCAAAGAATCTAGATTCAGCTCCACGAGACCATATGGTCATAGTCATGTTCTTGTTCTAGTGCTGGCCACGACCATAACTGAACTTAAATTCAAACTTATTTTCCAACTAAGACGGAATTAAATAACAACTCACGACTATCGAGGTACCAAGTATTGATCTTTACTGACGAAGGCTCTAAGATGGAATGCAGCGTTGGATTAGGTGTCTTGTCAGTGGAACTGAACGTATCCTAGCTGGAACCAGGTATCCCACACTTGGGAAAGCTTTCCGACATAAAATTCTAAAACTAAAAATATTCAGCGCCACAGCTCATCGCAAGCCAAGGCCTAGCTCCTCACAACCACGAATGGAAGGGACCTACAGTTTTATTGCCGACTCAGAAAGGCGGATTGAAAAGCTTTTTCATGACAGATTCTCCCCTAAGTCGCACACATCAACAGCCAAGTCACGTGAGTTGTGTTATCAAAAAGGTGCACCAGAGCTAATTGTGTTCCTGGGAAGACTAACCAGGTACCTTACCTACCTAACGCATTCGTGGTAAGTGTTGCTGCCAGCTAGACCATAAGACAATTGACAACCTTGACTGTATCGAGGGGTCTTATTCAATGCACGACACGGGGAAAGAAGTCTTAACTTCGAAATGTTTGCACATTCAAATCTCATTACATTCACTATGTCTCATCACCTCAACTTATTTCGAATGCAAATGTTTCAAGCTACCGCCCTACAACAGTGTGACTGAACCCGAAAGATGTTGGAAATCCCATGTCAAATGTCATTAACGATTATATCACACCCAGTCTTGATGGCCTGCTTCGTGTGAACTTTCCAAAGATTTCAGATTCACCCGGTTCACCTCTCTGCATCTCACTGCATATTTTGTAATACTTTTGCCACAAACGGTAGCAATTACATCTTCTTCACTCAAGGCCAGCAAGGCAAGCCATTTTCATCACTTCATTCAATATTTGCAATACCTTTCGTAGGTTTAGTTGTGCGAGCTGTATATAATTATTTCATTATGCATAACTTGTTTTAATTGCGAGATAAGCTATAGACCGTTGGCATAGAAATTTTAAATGTATAAATGTGCTCAATCAGTCTTGTTAGATCGAGTCTTCGGGGCAAATGACATAAATATTATGCACATCTCTACGTCGATTGTAATAAGTCAAATGCGTCATTACTTAAGCTATGGTTGACACTTTGTCAAATTTAGGTTTGAAGTTGAATAACGCTAGCATTATGTTAAAGCGTGTAAAAGTTCCTTTGTGACTGGAGAACGGGGTGAAAAATACTCAAGAATCCTAAAAGCAAAGTTAGGTTAGGCGAGTGGGCTGATGAGTATAGTTAAGTATCCTCATCGCACTAAGGTTCATATGGACCCATTGTGATGCACAAGGTTTGTTTCCTGTCGTGGTATTAGTTATTTGTTGCCAACTTCCCCGAAAGCCCTTGCAAATTTGAGGAGGTCTAGGTGTTCGTCGATGTGCTGGAAGAAGAATGACAGAAAAAATGAGCCGTGTCCTCATGAACCTCCTCATCGACGCATACCCTGCATATGTCATCGTCGTTCAGATGTAATGCCTTCGTATCCTAGCAAGTTGTGGCCAGTAATCACTCCTATCAGCATTTACAGCAATTTCCTGTTCTTTTGTAGATGTTTGCTGGTCCTTAGCTTAGGTTAAGTTAGGTTAAGTGGCTGCCCCCGCTAAATAGGGATACACTTAGGTCTAGACAAGGCCCATTGTGATCCCACGTAGAGAAATCGGATATCCAGAGACCTCACCCTAATTTCCTATGAGGAAGAGGGAGTAAAAAGCTCTGGGTAACCCTAGCGGTGAGAGCCCTATCCTCCTATGCCACACTAAGTGCGGAACCAATTAGACCCACATACAAAACTCTTGATTTTAAAGTTATCAAGCCTGGATAGGTCGTTAAGGTCATCGAAGAAGTACGCTTCTAGATTTTCTCGTCCTTGCTTTGTCGTATTCTGGCCATGACCTTCTTGATACTTCACACATGGTTATTGAGTTCCACTTGTTCTTTGCTTCCATTCAGGATTTTTGTGCAATTTTGGCCCTAGGGTTGCAGAATGGAGGTTAAGCCATACCGTCAGCTTGATAAACTCTTTCTAGTTAATTCATCTGCTGATTCTCTGCCTGGTTTCCCATTGTGACCAAGGACTCAGCAAAGTTTTACATTGTGTTGTGTGTCAAGAACCTAAAGCTCTTCGCGATAACCAAGCTTCGATGTTATCTGTGTAGCAGTTATTCGTCTGCCTGTCAATATAAATAGAGCTATCCTCCCGTCGGGGGCTTTTTTCACTGCTAGAACCTGAAAAAAATGCTGTGATCTGGGAGTCTTATGAAGCTGTTTAGTCATAGATCCTCAAAGAAAAGACCTGCTCCTCTGCCTATGCCTGTCAATTTTTGAACAATAGGTGGAGATGGACTGGAACCACATAGATAGGTCGTTATGCTGCCACTGTTCTCTGTGTGGAAAGGCCCACGAGAAGGATCTCTCGAAGTTCGAGTATGGGACAGTGTAGTTTAAGTTGATATAAGCGCCAAGATTGGTGCTTAGTATCTTAGTAAGAATTCGGTCTCAGTTTCAGTGCTTTGACTGGCTGATTCTGAGAGCACAATACATGTTTCACGCAGAATTATTGAACTTCTTCATGTCTGATAACCTGGGAACCTGGATGGTATTGTTAGGTGAAAACAAGTGTCCTAAGTTCCAAGTGTCTGCTGATGGAAGCAACGAACTGGATATGGGCACCAGAAACATGAAGTCTGAAGCTGCCTTCAGAAAGCTATTTCAAATCTGGAAAATTAATATTTTCAGCACACCAAAACCAAGTTAAGACCCACTTAAATGTTGAGTCTTCTTCTCACTTCTTTACTCGTGAGCTGCAAGCCTTCATAAACAAGTATTCATACGAAATCTACGGAACATTTTCTTGCCGAAACACATCTCGATTAGACATCACAATATGGCGAAGGAAATGCCAGTGGATTCGAATAGAGCTGTAATCTAGCTCTTCAAAAGGAACAGATTTCGAGACTGTACCTTTAGACCTCGTGTCGTGTATTATGTCATCGTCTATAAAATTGTCTGTATCGTCCTACTTGGCCAGTGGCAGACTGACACTAACCATAAATATCGAACCAAAGAACAAGAGAAAGCGTGACAACTCCACTGACACTCTTTCAAAAACTATTTCAGTTAAATTTGCCTTCAATTTCGTAACAAAAAACTTCCACTGTCCAAGTAACCGTACAGTGAAATCCCTTTTTTTCCTACGGGAACCGTTTTTTTGCCACAAAATTTCCAATTATCTCATACCTACCTCATTAGATTGTTACTTTATTACATGTGTCCCGGTGAACGTAACTTATCTGCCAATAAGTACACTCCTAGCCTATCGGCAAATTGTCAATAAATTCCATTCAACCATTACTAACACAATTTGCAGCCACTTCATTAGAAATCTCTGTTATATTCCACTTCCGCCTATCATGGGGGGTATCCATCCAACTGTCAGTTCGGTCCGCTCAACTGTGAAGACACCACTAAAATGTTACATGTTCGTGTCAAATATGCATTTTAATGATCACCCTAGCCATTGTGCAGAAAAAAAACAACTGAGTACTCATTTGCATGCCAGAAGCTATAGCCCGTCGACACGGTAGCGATAGCGGTAGGCAATCCAGAAGTGTTCAATGTGTTACCATTTAGTTGGGATACAAGGCGTGAAGCATGAAAATCACTCAACTCTGTGGTAGTTGGTGGTGATGGTGGTATCCTCTCTATTGTGATGGATAACATGGAATTATCCATCACAAGAGTGTAAGCTGCTGATGTAGACCACAATCATTGGCCATTATTTGAGTCAAACATTGTTGCATGCCAATTAGGGAGTTGGTTCATGAATTTTATGAACGCAAACACGAGTTCCTAATTAGCCGCTGACCGATGAAATGAAATGCAAATTGTGTGTGGGAATTGAATTTTGAAGGTGCCAACTGGAGGGTGCGTAAGTGGCCTTCAAAATTTGGTAAGAATTCAAAAATTTCTCAAGAAGAACCAAGTCATGCGCCCACAATTGAACGAAATTATAGGCTGCGCGTTGGAAATGAATGGAAAACAACATTTCAACACCTAACTTTGGCAACAATAAGCGAGTAATAGACAATTATAAGCTAAAGGTGGCAACAATTGGGATATAAAAGATCAACGGCCACTTAATGAAAGGTATGGGGGGGGGGGTTTTTTCTTTTTCTTTTGCTTTACAGGTTATGGCTTCATCTGTACACTTAAGACCTTTTCATAGATTCAGTCAAGATTTTGTTTAAACTTTGCAGTCGAATACTTACTTTTACTTCACTGGCTCCCAATCCATTTAGGGGCTCTGCTGGAGAGACTGCAGCCTTTCATTCAGTTTTCAGTTCCAGTTTTCCAGAGCAAGCCCTCTGGCATTCGCGATAGCTTGGTCTTTAAAAGGTAGATTTGGTCTATCTCGTTGTGTTGAACCTGAGGGTTGTGATTCGAAGATCCTTCTAGCTGAAGCATTATTGTCTATTCGCTCGATTTGACTGAGCCAATGTAGTCGAACTGCTTTGGCTTCTTGGACTACACCCACATCTCCTCCGAAAAGCGCTTTATATCTGTTCTGCTTTCCTGCTTCTACTCCAGCACTCACCAGCATATAGTAGAACTGGCAGGATCAGTGTGTTGTAGACCATGCATTTTGTCTTCCGGGGTAGAAGTTTTGAACTTATTTGTATCGCCAAACCGAAGTAACAGCGGCTTCCAGGACAGTGGTCATGAGCCAGGATCAGGCCCCAGAGGCATCTTAGGTGTATTCGGAGGGGGACGGCGGCACGCTCGCGGCTGCACTGCTAAGCTCGTCAGACGGGCGTAATTCTTGTCTCCTCACACTCATACACCAGCTGCTTCAATACTTTTGTTTGAGAAGGTCCCTAATAGCCAACTCAGACTTCGGATGGACGTAAAAAAAAAACAGGACAGAAGAGAGAAGGGACACGTGTCCCTACAGAGGAGAGAGGACAGGAGGCGGAAACTTACCTTTACCTTACTTACCCAATCTAAACCTAAGCTAACCTAAAACCTTAAACTAAAATCCTTGCGTAAGCCTTTTATTCTTACAACTAACCTAAACTATCCCTCACTTCATCCTCCACTTCCTATGTCGCTCCTTCATAAGCGTTCGTCTCATTCCCGGAGACACGCCAGATGGCGTCAGCATAGCGAGTCTTCCCAACCGTTGCTTTCTTCGCCTTTTCATTGGGAACAGCCCGCTAGCGTGCTTCTAGCTAAAAGATGTCCTGTCTCGTAGAGTCGTCGTCGATCATAAGGTCATGTCATTGCCCCATCAGTGGGTATCGTCCTGTCACGTAATCGTCGCGTTCAATCACCGGGAGGACGACCTTGCCCGCCATCATGATTCCAACCATGAGATACCATCTGAGCCATCAAACACTAAGTTGTTATAATCGGTTCGAGGCTTTAGAGTATTCAAGCTACAAAGCTTCAAAAGCGAGAGATACGTTTATCCGTTTTATGCCATCGAAGGACAGAGGCATAGCCAAAGACTGCTTCTAGCTCGACTAACGTCTCTAACGTCTGTAATCCACTAATGACGACCCATCTGACCAGAAGCTATCTACTTTTTACAATGTCCTCGTCTACGTCGTAGAAAGTAGACACACCTTTAGAACCGACCGCTTAAAGACCAATGGATCTATGAGCATTGGCATGAAGAAGGACCAGGTTTGTTTCCGCTTTCAGCTTTATGAATTCAAACGTGACTACTCGCCCAACTGACACCTTTGAGGACATTACCAAAGTTTTCATAATTTAACAGCAGTACTAGGTAGGTAGGTTGAAGAAGTTGAGAGGACTGTTCTTATGATGTAGTCTTCACTCAGGCTTTTACGGATCCATTGTGTTCCAAATCAATCCTAACGTGGAATGTCCAGTCTGAAAGAAAAGACAAAGAAGAAAGGTCTGTGTAAGATTGTTGGTGATCGATTGGCCTCTCTGAACCATCCCGAACTCGTCATGAATTTTAGAATGATTCTTAGTGGCTTCATAGACAGGTCTCCAGGGCGCATTTGCATAGAAAGTAAGCTATGCCTGTGCATGCTAATCGCAGGAATTTGGTATTTCTCAGCCGCTGACCACGAGGCATTAGCTAGGATGGGCCCGACAATGGCAAGTTTACGAGCCCATTTTTACCGAAACATGAACTGCACACTTTTAGGCCGATTGACGCTTTCTTTATTGTAGGAACCTCGCCCTTTCTAAGGCTTGGAGAGGAGTTCTATCGAGTTTTATGGGCCCAAACGTTGGTTTCGTTCTTGAGGCTTAGTCCACTACTTTTAGCTCAGTTCTTAAAGGTGTTCAGGGTCGATTGTACAGTGATGAAGAGCTGTACTAAGGAGAAGGCAGTAAAGTTGTCTTCGAAGCCTCTCCAACTCTTTAACCTTCAAAATCCTTTTAAACAGATTTCAATCGAATTGAATCTGAACTTCTAGTTAAGGGCTGTATCAAGCCGTCAGACTATAAGGAGAAAGTTGATATTTTTTTAATGTGGCATGTCTCGCAATCCTTTCTTTGGCCTGCCCTATATTGAGAACCTTGGAACTTTAAGACTCTTACATTGGACAATTTCCAAGTTTAACAATGGGTGCGACCAGGATCCACTAAGTGACAAAGAATAACCTCAAGTAGACTTGTGAAAATGTCGCACATAGTATAAGGTCTTCACACTCACATAAGGGTGTTAGGTAACCGAAACTCCCATGTTCATTCATAAAACCACGTGTATGTCTTATCTTACGCAGATTAATGCGCGATTTCTTACAACATCCGACAGACTTTCAGTCTACAGAAATGCAAAACAGCCTACTACTCCCAGGTAATCAAGTTCAATTTGTGGCGGAACCTTCCGAAATAAAATGATTTGCATAACTCTGCACAGTCTTGAGTCCGGATGGGCTTCTGAAGTGATTTCATTACAACTACCATGCTTGCTGTCAGGCACTTAATGGATGTACTTGGATGTGGTTTCACACAAATGCCGGACGGACGGATGGGCATGCAAGTCAAGAAACTCTTCCTCACTTAAGTACAGATTACTTGTACCTTTAAGTAAGTGTAAGTATGTGGTATGAGGTTAACTTTTCCTTCCTCTCCAGTTTTTTTGTGGCAAAGTAGCAATGGAAACCCTATAATTATGGTGCTTGGTTTTATTTTCCGTTCAACAATTATATAATGAAATCAATCACTTATGCATGAGCTGAACACACTCATTCAGGTTCTGTTCGTTAAGACATTCCACAGAACATCAAACTTTGGTTCACGATTACTTTGATTACTTTATTCTTTTTTTGTTTTAGTGAAAAATATATTTTTGGAATTTTACCGTGTCTTTTGGGTCAGCGTTAATCGCCTCAGGATAGATGATTCTGAAGAAACAACAACAAGCAACACAATCATTAGCATAAAAGAAGAAGAATGTTGTAAAAGCAGTTAGATACTTCAAGAGTTGAGTATTTGTTTTAATCGGTCAGGAAACGAGGTTCATTTATCTCTATTCGCCGGTTTTGGGTAATAAGAACGATTTATGAAGAAGGTATTTATGACGGCTTGTGTAGGAAACAATAAAGTTAGAACTTTTTAAGTCTCTCTAATGGGAACCTCTCGGTTATTATAATTTTTAAGTATTTTCTAAAAGAATTTCTGTAAGGCCATTAGCTTGATGCGAATTGGGTGAAAGTAAGACATTATTTATGTTCTAACATTGCCTCTGTGCAGAAAGTTGAAGAGCGTCTTGGCATAAATTTGGATGCACACTTTTTGGATACAATTTTCTGACACATGGGGGGGGAATCAAACTTCTACAAAACTATGAAATTTGTAGAAATGAACTTGGATTCTGGAGATCTCAACCACGATATCCTTTGCCTGTGAAAGTCATGCAAGTTGCTAACATGGTTAAGATTAGTAAGCCAACGACGTAGTCTTACCTGTCACCATCAAGTGGATGCACACAGCCATACAGACATATGGATGAATAGTTTGGTGGTCAGCCGCTACGAAAACGTGTGAAGGACACACAAGTAAAGTTAAAGCAACACCAAAGCCCTCGAGATTCTGCTACGGCTAATTCCTGTCGACAAAGGAAGTAGTTGCGAAAGCCGTCCTCTGTCTCTAACAAGGGCATAGTAAGTCACCAAGCAATCACCAGATCGGCGAACTTTAAAACCAAAAGTGACTTTTCAACGCTAACCCCTGAATTCAGCCCGGAAACTTTCCTGGACAGTAGAAGAGGGGCATATTCGTCAAAAATTGATGTGAGTGTAGGCTCTGGGATCTATGGATTTAAGCCGGATACTGCTCAGTTGGTAAGTCTTTTGAATCATGGCGAAAGTTGTAGCAATCACCGAGACTTTCCGAGAATTATCACAGTGGACGTTTACAAGAAGATACTGAAAAAGCTGCCATGACGGGCTCAAGCTCCTAAGCACAAACCATAATATAAAACCCATTTGACGTCCAAAACACATGGGAATGAGAAGATGAAAGAGCACGCTAGATTGGAATTCGAAATTAATCAGCTAATGACTCAATGCACTTACGACGTGCCGCACTTTAAGGCTGCTGTGGACCGAATTTAAAGGGAAATCTTAGCACTCAACAGAAGTCACCTACCACTTCTTATAGGCTTTATAACAAGTCACAACTTGCTGGCAGCTGTCCTAAAAATAATTTGTTTGCGTACAACGGTGTGGCGCCCTAGACGCCGTGGAGGACACATTTCACCTCCTGTGTGAATTAGAACCCCAAGGATAGCAGGACTTTAACAGAATTAGTGTACCATCATGTCATTGTTTTCGAGACAAGATCCACACGTAGGATCCTCAATGATTTTAATTTTGGTCATATAGCGCCCCCATGTATCGTGTCCCGTGATTAGCAAGACCATAATTCTGTAGTCCTCCCCTTACAAGTTGTGAATTACTCTTATCAGGCTCTTTCACAAACCATTGATTCTGCAAGAAGGTAAGCTAGACCGATGGATGAATTACAGACGCGTACAACATTCAGGTCACGTGAATCGTGATTTACACAACACTGTTACTATACCAATTGGATTCCTGACATCGAACCACCATCTCTACCAGTCTTTCCTTTATAAATGGAGATCATATGACAGTCGACAAACTACCTAACTAGATTCTTTCGGTGAAACCAGAATGAAAAAATGACCACCAATCACTAAACGACTGGATTCCATCCAAGTCAGCGCCGAAGTATGCAATCCACAAAGGGAAACTAGAAGACGGTAATTCCTTATTCCATGTGAAGCCAGAATCTTGAATATTTTCGGGGTTAAATCGGACAAAAGCCAAAGCAATTTTATATGCTCCCACCCCTGATCAGTTTAAGTGAATTTTACTTTGACTGAAGCTGAAGACTGGAAGCACCATGAGAATGATAAAGGATGCACATGTCTACATGCGCACTACCAACCTATCGTTCTGCGTAGCATAAGCTATAAATCCCTATAAAGATTACTGTGCAACCAAGTAAGATTTAGAACAGGACAAAGCTGCGAGACTAAAATTTAGAAATCCTTTCAAGATGAACCTTCGATGTTATACAAACGTGTGGAAGCCATCATCTCTTTACAACCGGGTATTAGAATTGACTCGTTCCGAGAAATATCTGTCAAAGAGTCATATAAAGTGGAAGGTGGCAATTGTGCTGAACACAGGGGCTGCCTTAGCTGAATGCGCAAATCCTGATACCATAAGAGTACGAGAGCCACGGTTATTTCAGTCGACCCCTGTCAGCATTCCGATATTCCGAAACCACATCCACGACCCCGTTGCCTTATCCGAAAAGGGTCCAGGAAAAGAAGGCTCCCATTGGCGTGAGAGTGTACCTATAACTTACATGCAGACGTGCCCTGAGCTTCGTGTGATGCAGATGTTGCATCCAGTAAAGGTTGCAATGTCAGTAGGCAACATTGTCAAATCTGTGCTAACGAACTGGATTTTTAAAATATGTGGGCCGACTCAACTCTGAAGGCTTCGCAATTCAAGTAACCAATGAAGTTCAGTACTAAGGAGTGACAACTCACGTACATATGTCTTTTGCAGGAACATGGAGCTTAATACAAACGACAAGTTCGTTATTATGTAGCACATGCGCCGGGTGCTCGTCGTACTCCAAAAAAAATGGTTTGCCTCGGCTGTATAGAAGCTTTCCCTGACTCCGTTCTAGATGTGGGTCCTCAAATAATTCCACAACAATTAATTATTGACAAACTTGATTGCAGTTAAAGACTCTATTACCAATCAACTTCCCGCTGACTTGACAGACAAAAAAAAGTCAATAAATTCCATCTTCGTTTGTAAACAACGGTCCATCTTCAAACATCGAAAACCGATTAACTAATAAAAATGTTGCAGATTATATTTTTCCTTGGAAAAGAAAACAAACCTCCAACCTGAACGTTTCTAAATTTCACAATTTATTTGCAATCAGATGGAGAGAAAGATGCCAAACAACATCAAGGCGTGTATGCGCAGACAGACCTAGCCTCAGTCCGAAACAAACAACAACGCACTTGTAATTAACAATTTGATTTACTAAACGCATAAAACTGTCGTCTGTCTTTCGTTTATTTAGTTCACTTGTTTACATTTCATCATCCATCCATCGTCGTGCGCCTCCTCCCAGGGCGACAGGTTCCTCCAACTTCAAACTGTCATCTGGGGACACACACAAAGTTTCTCTTTCTAAGAAAAAATTTCAAATTCCATTGCGGCAGTGCATCCCCCCTGGGGTGTTTCGCGTATCAATGCGTACACGCAGCTCGAAATTCCATACCAAATGTGATGCTCCATAGCTGCCGCTCTATAACCGCTTCGGCCAGGATAAAACGACACGCATAAAACAAGGCCACGCACTTCGCTTTCATTTGCGTTCGTTTGGATGGATGCCCGAATGTGGAATGTCCACTCTTGCAAAATGGGTAAAAGTGAAAAGAAGCAAGTTTTTGGAGGATAGACGCGGGTCCAGAAGGCACAGTGACAGCTTGACCAAGTGACCTATTTACCTAAACGTGCGTGACCTTCAATGGAAAGGAACAAAATCTCATTTATTCTGGAATGAGACGTCAAAATGAATAATAAATGAACAAAGAGGAGATGCAGCTTATGCATCTCTGCCACTCGCCGACTTCCATCAACCTGATTCCAGAATGGCAGATGGGATCGCGGTATTTCTATTTTTCGTTTCAATTACGACTTCCGAAATCCATTAAAGTATCTAACATCACGATATAGGTGCATTGGCATTCCATCGCTGGAATGGTGGAAAAAGAAGCAGAAGAATAGACTTTCCGGATTCAAATGAAGGGGAAATCATTCCGACGCACGTTCAGGGTAGCACTAGCACGGCGCACGACTAATGCGGCAGCCATTAGCAATAAACACATTACGCCGGATGAAGATTGCATAGATTTCGTGTGAAAGTCACACAAATTGATGGGTTAGCTTCGATCAGCTCTCAATAATTAATCGAACGAATGCGATTTTTTTTTTCTCTTTGCAATCCCCTCTTGAGTTGTTGGATAGTTGTCGTCGAATTTTTGACAAAAGTTGTGCCAGAGCATAGACCAACCAGCGTTTTCGCAGCTAAGTTGCTGTTGAACCATTTGGATGGATCCGCTTTAATCCACAGAAAACGAGCCTTTTCTTTCAAACTTTCTTCGTCACTAGCTGCGGAAACAGCCACAAATCTTCTGGCAGTCAGTGTTAAAAGAACCACTTCGACAGCAGCCTCTGAAACGATGTTCTCTCACTCTCACCGCTAAACGTATGCGCAGAATAAATTGCGTCTCACGTCATCAAGAATTCCCCTTCTGGAAGAAAGATCAAACAGGTCGTAGTGCTTTCGCTAGATCGATGAAAATGGATACTAGAGGAGATTATCTAACTCCATAGCCTGGCTTTGACATAAACTTCGAGGTTACAGGGTATTAAGAGGAAATAAGGCCGAGTAAAGAGCCTTCAAACCAGACAATACGTTTGTTTCCACAAAAATGAAGAAAATCCGAGTGTACAGACTGGACTAGGTTTCCTTCCAAAAAGGATCCACACTGCAACCTAGTTTTCGCCAAGAAGTCGAACCGCCAATCAAGTCGTCCACGTGCTTACTGACGCACGGCATAAATCAAACACTTTCGTTGTACAGGAAGGCAAACGTTGACTATGACTATTTCTTGGTTCTGGGGCTTTTCGATGGCTTTGCATTGAGTTTTCAAGCAAGCCTCGAGTAGCCAAAGACTGCTGAATCCGACTGGGCGAGATACTCTCCAATATGCCATCATCAGTCACCAAAGGCACCTATAATTTCAAAGGGGATAGCCGTAACCAGACTCGTTTACCAAAGACTGAAGGGGCAACAAAATAATGAAGAAGTAGAAGGGCCTACACAATTTTTCGGCTCGAGGATATCAAAAAGTCTCGCTGTAGGAACACCATCTACATGTTTTGTAAGAAAACCAAGCAAACGGTTACTGGATTCAATCCTGAAACGCTGGAAATAGTGAAGAATACCTAGTCACAAGTCTCATTTTTGGACTAGAGCTCCCGCGGAAGTTATGAGAGCAACCTTATGGTTTCACTTCTTGCATTTCGATATCCTCTGAAACTTTTGACACTAAACACTCTTGAGGTCCATACGGTCCCAGATACTCCATCAGCAAATACACCTTTGCTAAACATGACTGGAAAAATTCTAGAGATGATTTTTAAGACTAGACTTTCTGCAGCTGTACAGAGGGCATGTGACTTATTCCAAAAATAACACGGGAGACTTCTTTATAAAATACGCAATTATAAAGGTGATTAGGACCTTTCGGAGGGCTTATTCAAGTTACAGCTCAAGCTGTGAGGAATGATGTTAACAAGTGCGACATTCTAAATGCCCTAGAAAAACCTTCAGGGTACCACAGTATCTTTTGTGAATGGTGAAAGCCTGCCTCAGAGATAGAGAACTGATTGACGACACCACAGAGGGACCTCGTAGAAAGGAACTCACATCAGAATCAACTCATTGCTCAATCTTGGGACCGGACTTATGGGATTTTATTTATTGTGGGAGTTTTCATAAGCCGATGTCCGAAGAGACCTATTCTATGTAGACAAAGAGAAAGTTTAACCAGATGATGCCATTCAAACGCGCTTGGAAGGAAGACAAGAGCCTAAGCCTGGCGGCAAAAAAGATAAACATAGTAGTCATTTTGACTAGGAGACGAAGTCCCACGATTGTGGTACTCGAAGTACGCTCGAAGTGCCTACCGAAAAACATAGGAACCTATATGGTCTTCGTGGTGGCAGGAGTAACCCATATCGATCTGCACACACCAGAGAAAAAAAAGTCTTCAAGAGGAAAGCTCGAAGACTCCTGCCAACGCTGGCAGGAACGTTGAAAAACAGAGACATTGCAAAACCCCTAACAGGGTTCGGGTGATGGAGAGCCCAGTCGGTCAATATTGTGATTCCCCTCACGAAGACGCAAATCACACTTTCTTTGAGTGGTGTAGATGGAAAGAAGAGTTACGAGGGCTGGAAATGGAGAAAGAAGTCATGACGTCGGGCAACATCTTGACAGCAATGGTTACTAATGATGAGCGGTGGGAATACTCAAGGATAAGATGAAAAAGCAGCTCCATCTACAGTCGAGAAGAAGCCAAAAAGCAGGAAGGAACCTCAATGGCACTACCCTGAAAGAATGCGAGAAGTGGTTTCAGGATGCCTGAAGAGAAGGAGAGTCTGCTCGGTGGGAGCGAGAATCACTTTCCTGATGGTGCATGATGCATTCTCTATTCCCAGGTATGGATTGTAGCATTAGGAGGAAGATTTTGAGGTGAAACACAGTTTCCAATGGAATCATCTATTCCAGCTTCAATCGCAAGCAGGACTTAGAACCCACTTAAGTTAGTTAGGATTGAAGATCAGCGTTTGGAACCTCAGTGTTTGCAAAGAAAGCTGTTGTACTTCCGACTTGTACTACTGAAACTTTTTTATCCTTTGGTCAGACTAGTCTATTAATCGTTGACGAACAATGAGCTCCAGTAAAGGATGCAGTTAGGATCTAATAAGTGGTATAAAGACCGATCAAGAACTGAAAAAGGAACTGGAGTGGAGCAGAAGTATTTGAACTTAAAACAAAGCACTCCAAGTCCATGGGCAAGTACACCAGCGTCTTTCAAGCTAAAAATCGTGCTTTAAAAAGATGCGTTCAAATCTATCTTGACAGGAGCTATTAAAGCACTTGCGGCCCAAGTCTAGACCTGTGTGTGAATGCCTACGTAGACTCAATGATCTAGGCAGAAACAACTGAGTTACCCTCTACTGGATATCCAGGCACTTCAGAATTGAGGGCAAGAAAGGAGCAGACTCCCGCCCCGCTCCTAGTCTGGGGATGACATCTTAAAGGAAGAGTTCAGGAAAACGTAGAAAGATAACAGGACTGGAGCCTGGAATAACCTCCGAGGTCTGAGGCAAGCTGGAAAATTCCTAGGGAACAACATACAGAAAAGATTCAAAGCATGCATCAACCAAAACAGGAACAACCTACGCATCCTTGCAGGATTTCTTACATGGCACTGGTAGGGTAGGAAGATAGAGGCGGCGGTTCAGCATAAACCCAAGTAGCACTAGATGTGTGTTATTATGGATGTGGGACAGTCGGTGCCTAGACCCAGTCTGTGGAGTTTAGAAAGCGGATTAGACCTCTTATCCCTTTGTCCGAGATGTCATTAAGGTCGTCAAAGAATGGTAACACGGCACTGAAGACTCAAAGCATACCTGAGGAGAAGAGGGATCATGGGAGAAGACCTCACCAGATTCTGTAATTAAACCAGTGAGGCTCTAGAGCACATCTTGGGAAGTTATAACGTGAGGGGCATTCTGACAAGGGAACAAACCCATCCAAGGTATCAGCAGGAGTCACAATGGACAATGCTCTCATACCATAAAAGGGGTCCAATGACATGGTCTCTTCATATTGACCATCGTCTAATCCGCAACTCATCATTTCTGACCCCCTTTTGACAAGCCTTGTCTCCAAAAGAAACCTATAAATGATTGATTTTCAGCTTAGAACCGTCCAAAACTGTCGACTACAGAGTCAAATAATGGAGCAGTCTCTAGAAAGCTTGATCTAGTGTCAAGTGAATGCAAAAAATAAACACATTCAAAAACTCGATCGTAAATGTCACTCTTCTGTGTATACGTCTACCATAATACACTTTGTCATAAATCTCAGAACAGCCTCTCTCCAGAAATCGTTTGTCCACGATTCAATCCAAGGAAGTCGTGCGTTTTCCCCTTCACCTCCAGCAGACATCCACAAACGTGGTCTAGTTCAGTGACTTTGAATTCATAGCCGACCCTCCAACCCATAGACAACAGAACTTGATCTTGCACCTGATCCATTCGCATATACACATCAAGCGTCGTCATCGGCGTCATCTCTTCCCTCTTGCGGTGTCTCTTCTGTTTTGTCTCTGTGAGATGTTTGTGAAAGTTGTCAAGAGAGTCGCTTGGACTTCATCGTGGTTTTCACTTGCCATTGCCGTCGCTCCATTGATTTGTACTAACTTCTTGGCCAGTTCTTTGCAGTGTACAATCTCTCACTCTGCATCAAAGGCGACTTGATTTTCACAGCGCGCTGCTCCTTCTGACGGCTCTAATTTCTCGTTTTTTAATAACTTTTACTAATCGACACGGCTGCGAACAGCTCGAAAGTCTGCGAACGTGTTCGCAATTAGAAGATGGGAATGCGCCACAAGTATTTAGGCGAACAGCATTTACTTTCATTGAAGTGAGGCGGCTTTTTAATTGGCAGAGGTACACAAATAAGCAACATTTCTCCACTGCCTACGCAACATAATTGGAGTAGCAGCTTCCAATCAAGATATTCCCAAGCACAGCGCTTGTGTTGACGCACAAGTAGTTGAATCTTATTGTAGGCATTGTGCTGTTCCCAAACAACGCAGCGGCACACTATTCATTATGGAGGTGCTTCCGACTCCAACCAATTGATACAACAGTGAAAAGTGGGTGGCCCACTCCCTTGGGCGTCTTCACATATCACAACAACTGACCGAACAGCTTGTTTGTTGTGATGGCTGAGAATGCTTGGTGTGTCCAGATTCCGGTGTCTGCGGGTCGCGAAGACTTTGGAACTCTTCACCGAAATTCAATTTCCGGGGCTCAGCTCAGTACACAAATGTGTTTGATAAGCGTTTAATTACTCGTTTTTCAACAACACATTCAGGGGGGTGGACAAGATGGAAGAGGAAGAGAAGTTCTCAAACTCTGAACAAGATGAAAGTCGTTTTGTGGACAAGTGGAGGCACTTGAATTTGGAGCTGAACAGCCGGTAAGCTAGAATTTATTTTTTTTTTTTTAGAAAGTAAAATGTACGCTCCTAAATCGATCGTTACCAGGAACGACGACGGGGGAGTTGGACAGTTGGCAACCACACAGTAGGGGGCAACTTTCTGTGGCTGGAGCAACGAAAGTATAAACAAGATGTAATAATGGGGTGTTGGAAGCACGTTTCATTGCGATTTAGGGTGATGGTCTTGAAGATCAGATTCATATCTGACGATAAGCAAATGTTTACTGACGGTTGTTTGGCTTTATGATTGCGGACGTGATTATCGTAAATCACGATGCAGATGGGGATGATGGTGGGTTATGGTTGGTGAACAACATAAATCGACTTTCGTTTTCACTAAAGAGCATTCCAATTGATGTTGGAGGTGAAAGAGTGCCTTACCATGAAAGTTCAAGACTCCATCGGGAATAACACCTTTACAAGAAGGATTTGAGATTTGCAACTCTCATAATACAGGAGCTAGCTCGAGGCACTGATAAAACTGTGTCTTATATCTTCTCGGGGTTTAAGATCTTATTTGGCAGAGTGCTGGACAGTGGGGAGAACAGGATTCTTTTGGTTCTCTGATTGTTATAGAGTGGTCACAGTTTCTTTGTTGTAAAACAGGAATTCAGTGCTTTCCATCTGTCATTTGCAACCGTTTGAAGGTGGCATCAGCTTGATAAGTGTCTTAAGATGATATTTTGCTCCCCAGCTCATTAACTATTACGCAACAGAGTCAAACATTATGCCAAGGACCTGTAGCTTAATGCGACAAGCTTCAATAAAGTTTCTGTGACATGAATCGCTCTTTCTACCGCCTGACTATTAAGTAGTAGGTAGTCCTTTCTGATTAATAAGGACACTCCGTTCAGCACCTACGCCTTTGGATCCATCTGCATGGATTGGTATCGATATGCCATTGATTTGTCTGAATAGTTTGATACAATGTTGTCCATGCACGTGTGTAGGATCTGTCCATTCCCTCCCTGTCAGGCTGGATTTCTAGTTTTCAGTTTCCATTTTTGCTAATACGAAAGGAATCTTGCACGACTAGATCTAAGGGCTCGAGTCCGACAGAAGCTTTCAACGTGCCTGCCCCTGGACCTGCACATCAAATACATCGTTTCGTGTAGTGCAATTAGATTCAGAGAATCTGGGTTTTTGTCCGCGAAACCATGTGGCTACAGCAGTAGTCTTGATCTGTTGCTCAAAGTTTTGGCCTCGACCATAACTCACTACACGATACCTAATCTCAAATTCAACAACAACATTCACGTCCTTTTCCCGGACTGCACGGAACGGAGAAATAACTCACTTCTATTGAAATATCAAGCATCGATCGTTACCGACGGTTCCAAGATGAAATGCGCCATTGGAGCAGATGTCTCTGCTTAACAGAACTAAACTTATCCAAATCCTATCGCCTTCTAGCAGTATTGGAGATAAGAGAGGCATGGAAGGCACTAAGTATCAGCTCCACAACCGTAAACAATATATTGACGTGAGTTACGGTATCAAAAACGCACATCAGCGCTACTTGTGTTTCTGGCAGGATTTACCTACCAGACCGCCGTTTCTATCTAGCTACCTACCTAGACCTAGAGACAGTTGATTGTTTGTTTTAAGCCCCGGAGAGGGGATGGTACTCATTGCCCCAGTTATGCCTTCCACCATTGAATTCCGATAGCATTACAGTTGGGGTGAACTTGGAACTCAACTACCAAGTCTCTGGAGCCAGTCCAGTGCTTTCAAGTTTCACGTACCTATTTGGTTGACACACTTGTGTGCCGGCGGAGTCGCGATCTTCCGCTACTGCGATCGGCAAAGGCTCGACAGTTTCTTGAGAATCCAGTCTTCTGAGGTTAAACCTTCTCATAATAATGGCGTCAAATGGCCCCATGGAGCCAATGGATAATAATGCACCAGCCAATAGAATCTTCGCAACACACCACTCAGGTTCGAGGCGATGAAGAAGGCCTCCGTTTTCAGGAATAAGCTACCGCGGATACTGGAGCGCTTGGTCCGAAGGACAGTGCACCTGAAATCGAAGAGAATGGAAGGCTGAAATGCGTCATGCAGGAATTGTCCACGGGTTTGAGAGCTGGTTAAGTAAGAATGTAACTTTGCCCGACTTTGCAGTGGGCATGGGCATGCTCCTCTATAGAACCATGGTGGCATACAAGGCTTTTGAGGATTTACGTCACGGCCCTACTGGTACAGGCACATCACTTCCGAAGTCTTCCTCTGACTGGTAGTCTGCTGTGTTAAAGTTTTTTCGTGCTTGGATGGCAGTTCGAATATTAAACGTACAAATCCAAAAATCGTTCTTATTTCATCTCCTAGGGTCGTCATCAGTTAAACCATTCGTATTCGAGGTTTATATCGGACCTCACGGACGGTTCGCACCCGACAATGAATCGAAAACACAAATTTGTATTTTTAATCCACGATAAGGTTATTTTAAAGAATTTATTGAACCAAAACTGTAGATCTACCTATAGATGAACTGTTTCTCTTTTCAATTTTAAAAATAAAACTTAAGATATATTTATTTGACAGCACACTGCTGTACAACACTATAACAAGCGTGATTATTTTGTTTATTACATTTCAAGCGCAACGAAATTCTTTTTACTCCTGAACCGTAAAAGTAAGTTGCTTACTGCGAGTGCTTTCGAATTTATTTGGCGTCTTTATGTCCATTAGTGCTAGAATTCCAACAAACAAAAGTCCAATCAGAAGGGCACTTACAAATAAACCGGACCAAATGGGGACGGTGGTAAAACCGACACAGTCATAGGCATCACTAAAACGATTTGCACCCTTCAGATAGGGTTGAACCTTGCAAGAAGAAAAACAGAAACAGACTTTGAATTCTATGACTTACTAGTGAAGTGGTGTAGTCTTACCTGGTAATCACTTAAAGTGAGGTTATCCTGTTCGTTGCGGAATATTAGTGATCGCGATGAACACCTGTAAGAGAAACCCTTTGGAGCAACTGGTGCCTCTCCAATTAAGGGTAGACTATTGCGATACTCCTTGTATTCAACTTCAACGGCATTTATGGACCAATAACTGAACGGGGAAAGAGTGAAGTTAAAACGCAATCGGAGCTGAAAAGTAAGGAAAAAAATGTTTAGGGAATTGTCCAAGTCTTACTGATGTGTAAGCCTACCCGGGTATTGTTCACTTTGAACGCAATGTTTAGACGACTAAATTCCACACGTTCATCGAAGGTGACCTCTTTACCGTGCTCCACCAACACAAATGACTGTTGCTGACCATTGATTTCCATATTTAATAATGGCGCAGTTGTTGTGTACAGAATGGCCTTTCCTGGAAACATAAGAACATAGAAAAAGCTTTTAAGGGTTGTCTTTGCAAATATGAAACCAATCTTAGTCAACAGAGGTTTCAACTGGATGTTTAGACTACTATGGAAGAATTAATTTTGGGAGTTGAACGGGGTTGATCTGGGACTTAAACAACAAGCGTTCTCAGTCACTTCGGTCTTCAGCGAGCTGCGTCCAGTTTCATGCCCCAAGTTGGTTGAAGTCCCTTTCCATTTCCACGTTCGCGTGCCACCTGAGTCCGGAGTGGATTCGAAGACTTTTTAGTTCCTAGCGCTGATGTGCATCTGCCTTACATGTCCCAGCCATCTTAGTCATTGTATTTGGACTCTTTTGACTAGGTCGATGTCGCTGAATAGCCTATAGATTCTGTCGTTGTATCACTGAGACCGTAGATCACCTGAAGGATTTTTCTCTCAAAACAACGTAGAGCAACCTTATCCATTCTTAACAACGCCCATGCCTACGCGCTAATGAGCAGGATTCGGATATTGAGGGCCTTGAACAGAGTCACTTTGGTTGTCCAAGAGAGTGCTTTTCTACTCAATTGCCTTCTTAGGAACCCTAGAGCTCCACCTCAACATTCGCCGAAACCCCAGCAAACCGCAGCCTTCTTTGACCAAAAAGTGCTAATGATAGTGCTCGACAGCTTTAAAAAAAAAAAGAAGCACCTAGAAGAAGCCTCTCCAGACTGAAGGAATGGAGATGTGCCAAAGCAGGAAAGAAGTCTGTAACTTCTACGAAAGGATAAAGAGGCAAGGAAATGAATGGAACACAATAAAAAACATGCATTCGGTGTTTTACATACACGGAGAGGCCGAGATCATTTGCTAAGATGGAAGCTGAAATGTTGCTACCAATGGTCTTTTAGTGACCATTATTTCGAACTCGTTGACAGTCAGTTGAGAATCGAACCTCTGCCAGCTCGCTTAGCACTTAGCACAGTCAAATGGTCTAACCACTAAGCCGAACACTGAAAACAAGTTCTTCTAAAAACGATAAGACTCTGAATTGAGCTTCGCTAAAGGTACGATAGAATGGCTAGACTATCTTGAAAGTGATTTCTCGACTGAGAATGAAGGAATACAATTGGACCAAACCAAAGTCGACATTAAGGAAGCTGTCCTAGGTATGGTGAAGCTTTGCAATTAGTTTAAACAAATAAGTGTTCCGTTCCAATGATGAATCTTTGTGCAGCATTTGAAAGCTATCACCAAAAAGCTATCAACATTCAGGAACTAGTATCCTAACTCAGGGTTGTGGAAAAGCATTTCAGCTTAGAAAAACAGGGCATAGGAAGCGTCACGACAACAAGGAAAATAACCTACGAACTGCATGAGATGGCACCTATTTGTAGTAGAAGTCCGTACAGAGTTAAGTCGAAATCCATATCTCACCGAGTGTTGCTTGGTTATCAAGTGACAATTGCATGATGGATAGCTAAATCCCAAATGACTAGCTTCTACGCAAGACCTCCCTACATCTTTGATCAGGACTTCAATCTATAGATTGTTTATCAATTGGCTGTGCGACTGACCCAAGACCCAAGAGGCACTGCGACCTACAAGATATATAGTGCCGGGAGCTTGATAGACTAGGAAGTCCTCGATCTTTCTAATAAAATTTAGGATGTATTCAGTTGAAGCGTTTCTAATGTCCACCTAATGCAACAGAGAGCTACACACTCACACAGTACGTGTTCCGCTGATTTGTCTTCTCCTAGTCAAAGTCGCCATTCAGTTTGCTGAACAATATTTAGTTTATGTAACTGTAATCTGAGGCTGCAGTACCTGAAGAGGCAGTTGACATGCCTTCTCATGTCATCCCTTTGTGGTTTTTTTTTAGGGGTCGAATGACCCTTTTGGCCTGTCTGCGTCCCTGAATGTTGTAAGACGAGGAGTTCCTTTTTTTCCCCAGCTCTCTTGACTAGTTCTCTCCTCCCAGGCAGACAAACCTGCAAGAGTATAATTTGTAATGAAAAGGCTTCTCAACCCTCTATTCGGAGTCGGAAATAAAACTTTAGGTCCCTTTCGTTTGTACGAAGAATATAACACGCACAGCATGAATGGTTGTGAAGAAGCAAGGCCTTGGCTCCCTATAAGCTGTTTGTCTTGGCTTGTTCTAAACTCGGAATTAGGGATTCCGCAGAACGGCTCCTTTTAGAAGAACCTTTCTTAGCTTGTTGGTCAGCGATTTCGGTGCCTACAATGTATCTGTGTCCTGGTACCCACCACAGTTTGAGTTTGTTTCGTTTTGATACGTCTTGGAGAGCATTGAAGCAGCCAGATACTGGTTTTGAGTTGCAGTATTAAGAACTGAGTGCTTTAAACGCTGCTTGACTGTGGGTAAATATGTTGATGGTTGCCTCTCTTAGACCAGAGTTGCGATTTATGTGGACGCAGGTATCAATGGCGTGCAGTTCGGCCTGCAAGTGCCTTTGTGACTTAGTTATTACGGCCACAATTATCTATCAGTATACCACAATAGTCCTTCAATATTCAGCAACGGAACGCCAATTTCCCAGGAAGTTAGATTCGGGATCTTGATCTAGAACTTTCTGCCAAAGCAAAGCATTTCGGGCATACGGTCGTATACCGTCATGCTGATCATTTCAAGCTCGGGAAATTCAGAGAGAATAGCCAGATGACCTGTTAGTCTGGGTTTCTAAAGAACGTTAGACGTCAACTGCACTACGTATTGAAAAATGTTTGGCAAAGATGTGTAATGGAGTGCGTCAAAGTCAAGTCGATTTATCTAGCAAAGCTTCAAACCAGAACTGCCCAAAAGCAATTGTTTGGCTCTGAATACATGAATGCAAACACACGAGTCTGAGTGATTCTTCACGAAAGAAATAAATGCATTTTAAAGGGAAATGTGCAGCTACCCACCCTTGTTTTCATTGAATGATGTAATAGCTGGAAACATGCGTAGAATACATTTTTCATGAATTTGTGACGTTGCATCATGGATGACGAATTTCGAAGGCGATACTTTTGTCGCCTCAAGAGATTGGAGAAAGCTCATATAAGCTCCAATGCATGGTTTATACACTTGCATACGTAGCAGTTACGTATGGCCTTTCTAGAGAACCACTAAATACGTTAAGATACAATTTTGACTATCCTTCCGGTAGCTAATTCCTTAGAAAAGATGTTGGTATGCAAAAAAAGTACAATAGTCACTAGTTCTTCTTGACAAATGTCCCGAAAACTTGGAACCTTTACAGCCCACTTATACGAGTACATATGAAATTATTATTGGTTACGTCCATCACAATAGATGACCCCAAAACCATCTCCACATCAATTAGACCACCATATGTGGTGATTCCAAGATGAGTACCCACGCTACACTCTTCTGGCACTTCATGTTTTCTTCGAACTACTATATATAGATACAGAGGCTGTATTTAAGGGGGGGGGGGGGAAACAAAGCTATTATGCAAGCGACAAACAAACAATTCCCCGGCACTGACCACGTGTGTGGGTGTATAAAAATAACTCATCTTACCTGGAGCATGATAAATGAAATTAGTCTCTGTGGGCTCATCGGTTGGTGTCGAACTAGTTGTTGTTGGTTCTTCATTTATTTCTCTCTTGTACATGTAATGAACTTCTTCCTCGCGATAGGCCAACATACCCAGTACCTCACCTTCGCCATAGATAGTCACAGAGTCCTTGAACAAGGCTGTTATTTCAGTATCTTGTTGGGATGTTGGTCCAACTAAATTTATTACCTATGAATAAAAAAAAAAAAGACGACATCATCAAAGTCCTTCAAACTGTCCTCTGTACCCACTTCAACATTAGTGTTGTAATTGAAAGGCTCCACAGCCAGTGTATGTTGTGGCAAGTAACTCCAAGCATTTCCATTAATCAACTGACGAAATTTTGGATAATTTTCTGCATCCAAACGATTGGTACCGTTTCGAATGAAAACCACGACTGCTTTGGCATCGGTGAAAAGTGTCGAAAGACTTTGTTCGTCTGCCTCGGTCAAAGCTGGGAATTTCATATTTTTAAGTTTTTCATGACCCCACATCAAGTAAGGTCCACTCAAGGTGGCACTTGAAAATCCCAAAACTCCCAGAAACACTATCAAATTTATCCACTCCATTTGTGCACTGAATACGAAGGAATAATGAGGAAAAAAAACTGGATACGAATGTTAGGAGATCGATATTTTTACGACTTTTAGGACATGCGCATTATGGACTGGGGGGTGATATGACATTTCTGTCATTGCTTGGAGGATTTTTGTGTGTTTTTGTTTACACAATTTTATGTGTTAGATTTTGGGGGGGGGGGGAAGATGACATTTGTGTGGTAACCACTTGTTGCTGCCCACTTGGCGTTGAAATATGTTCGAGAATTCGATTAAATATTTTCTTAAAGTTTATTTATGAAACAGAATGTATAAAAAAAACTTAATACATAACACAAATGATTGATACAACAAGATAAAACAAAATTAAAGTCTTTGGTCTCAGGTTAATACCACCGCTTCCTCTAAACCATTTTTTCTCTGAAAATATAAAATTAGTTTTTTAAAAATTCTTAAAAATTTTTTGGGAAATATACTTTTCTTCTCATTTGGATCTCGTACACCACACGTTCGGTATGAGAGAGTTGCCTTGCGCTTTTGATTTACATATCCTGGAACGTATAAGCTTGGAGCATCCAGACGACCAGCTGCTATTAGACGAGACATATCCTAAGAAATCAAGTTTTGTTTAGAATGAATTTTAGTTGTAATTTGTTGCTTAGTTACCAATTCTAAACGATGTGCTATTGGTCCTTTGAAGTGAATAATCATTTGAATACAAGAGCCACCATGTAGTTCTTTAGTTTTTCTAGCATCGACATCTAACATCCATTCGGGTATTCCCATCACATCACGGAGTTCTTCAAGAAATTGAGCTCTAAAATGGATTTGAATAGTTTTTACCCATAGACAGCAACCATTGATGATAAATCTTAGAAATATGAAGTATGGACTTAGCAAATGCATAAACCACTAGTTTTTCTATCGATAGATGTCGTTGTTAAACATCGATATTCATAATACCTCTGATTACAACGTTCTTGAATATGTTCGATGAGTTCAAACACGAACGCCATACCATGGTCTGGAGAATAGTAGTACATTTTTGGATGTACTCCCGGTCTTCTGAGTCACATTCTCAAGTACCCAAGATTAAATCAGTTAGCCTGATCCAACTGCCTCCACTTGTACACTCTAAGTTAGTTGAAAACCCCTTTTACTTTGCTGTTTTGGTCAAGATCTGAGTTTTAGAGAAGAATTTGATGAAGGGAAAGTTAGGCTCAGAGTAGTTGCCTTGTTCTTCATTAAAATGCTTAACGTGTATCAAGGAAAAAGTCTATAATTTCCTGTTGCAGAGTCTTCAAACGGTGTTCAAAAAACAATTTTAAAACCGTACTCGGCGACTTGTCAACGTCAAAAGTGAAAAGAGAACATCTCTAACAGGTTAGTCGGAAAGCACAGCCGCTACCACTCGACATCATACAATGGATTCTGATTAATCGACTGATACCAGCTGATCAAAAAGATCCACACAGTAATCTGCCCTCTCTCCATATGGTTGCTTACATCCCTGACATACAAAAAAAATTGCATTGGGGTAAACGTCGACTTGGTTATAGTCCTTTTCATAGATCGACTATCAAACGAAAAGAAGTTACAGCCAATCTTTCAAAGTGAGATTGTACCTTGAGCAGCCAGGGAAGGATTTCGAGATAAAAGATAAGAAGCAAAGAACTTATGCGACCCTCACTTGACCGCTGACTTCAATTACAGATCTCAGGCTTTTTGAAATAGCGAAGAAAACCTAGTCACCGACTTGCAAGGAATTGAAAATGTTTTTAAGCTCAATTCTAGTCGATTGACAAGTATCCCCTCCGAATTTGGTTGGGGATGGCTTAGCTCTCTAGAACCTAAAGAACAATAAAGCCACTGGTATGTATATTTGGCACAAAAGCTCATAGGGAGCCAAGACCTAGCTTCTCACAACCAGTCATGTTGTGCGTGATATATTCTTCGCACGAATTGAAGCGACCTACAGTTTTAATGCCGACTCCGAACGGCGAATTGAGAAGCTTTTCATGACAGACTTTACTCTTGCAGGTATATCATGCCTGCGAAGAGGTAGTGCTGCGTCTCTCGCTTAGTAGTCCAACGCACTAACCACTAAGCCACGGCGACCACTAGTAGTTGGTAGTTGGGGCAATGTTTTGGTTGAGAGGATGCACCAAATCATCCGTCAAGTATAGGCTTACAACAGAATTCTCGTCGAGCCTGAATGGTCTGAGCTTACAATAAACATCAAAATGGACTTGTAAGCTGTACGCTTTCTCTAATGATGCTTTCCAATTGCATCTTCCAAGTCTGAACTGCGTCAATAGCAAGCCTAGGAACTAACTCAGTCAGTTGTAGGCCTTTATACCTTTAGTCAGATCTTTTGGCAAGGTCTATGCGCTTGGCAAACCAACTGCTCTCACGGATCCTCCTTCAATAAACCAAATGAGATGTGAAATTAGAAAGACAAAGACAAAAGAATAGTCAATCTAAGTCGGGAGGACAAGCCTAAACACGTCTGGGTGTAAAACCAAGTTGGGAGGACCTTCTAGGACTAAACTATCCAGTCGCAACCAAAACAGTCAACCTCAATCAGAAAGACGCTCTTCAACTGTTATTAAGACAAGACTGAGATCGTAAGAGAACGCCTCCAAAACCTCAACAAAGGCTTAGAATACCAACGCGACACTCAAACACTTCAATGAGCTAGTGAAGGATCATCTGGTTTACCTTTAGTGTAAAGAATTGGAGAATCTTCAAACAAAGCTGTCATGGGATATCTCACCTCACGATATAACCTTAATATCCTAACCATTACGCAACCAATCTTCTCGGACACTATTGGTGGTTCTTTAACCGCACGAAGCTACTTAAATGCCAATAAAGACTGTATTCATTTTCTAAATTTGTTTTTAAAGAACAGCACGTCTTGCTATTTCCCAATACAATCGTCAGGGATCAGGATTTCCTCCGGGACGACAGATCTTAGTTTTTAAACAAGGGAACCATCTGCCAACTAATCATAAACTTTTCAACCAATGTTGATCTATTTCTTCGATCTTCTCAATCCATTTTGAAGGATCTGCAATTAAGGTCTGCGGAAAAAGGACTAAATCTGGTCGCAAGCTCTGTGACCAAAGCAGGATAAGAATGTTGACTTCGTCAAAAGACAAAGCTGTTCGACGGATGAGATATCTGCCTGCAAATAGCAAGAAGCAAACCCAGTCAAATCTATAGTCACTGTCAGCTCCAAAGATCTGGAGGCAACACTTCGCAACTTTGAGTTAAAACGAAGAGATTTTAGGACTTGATAAAGTATTTGGGTTTAACCATTCTAGCCCTAGTGATCATCTACTAAACAAGTTTAGTGTGCTTGACTGGATCCAGTCAAGAGAGCATCATTGAAAAATCCAGGTCTGCACACACTTTTCTCCACCTCATCATTAGAAAGACGTTTTTCCTTCACGTTCTACAAGGACAAATAAGTTTCTAAGGAATTGTACTCACACAACAAATCTAGGAGGCTTCTGCAGGTTCACATATTTGACAATGTTATGGTCCGGTTCAATGTTGGCACAAGCGTATCTCTCATTCGATTTCTCTGGACTGAAAATAACAATTGATCTTCCAATGGCTCCGACTGGTTGTTCCAAAGGAAAGTTTGGATCCGTAAATACCACTCGCTTGTCACCAAGGCCTAGTACAATTAAAATTGATTAAAATGTCTTTCGAAACTTCACTTGTGAATCCTTGTACTTATAAGTCCCAATCTAGCGGAAACATCTCCAACATAGCATCTGAGAGGGTTATCCGGTCCACATTCTTGTTCATACAACTCGGTCTGTAAAAAAAAAACGTCTGTTTCATGGAACTTGTCTGTTTTCAACTCTATTCTATTAACATTTAAAGGATCAGCTAGTTGAGTATAGAATGGATTCCATACATATCCTCCAGCGACACAACGAGTCGCGGTTGGTTTGACTGCAGCATCCACACCGATGGGATTTACAAATATCTGCCACTTGTGGTTATGAGTCTTGAAAAGAAAAATTCATGACAAACCGCCGTAAAGGTGTTTGAAAGCTGTAGGTACTTACCACATTCCGGTCATTCTTTCCCGGATGACGCAACTTAACCTCAATCACCGTATCCGACTGACTTCCATCCGAATGAATCAATTGACTCATTTTCACATAACCAAATGCATATCCAGTGGGATGATGAAATGAAGCTATTGCTCGAAGTTCTCTTGCCTCTTGAGGGCTATAGCCACGCTCTAAAGTACTGCAAGCCCATCTTGCATTTTTGTGTTTTTTATGAACCACCACTGATCGTCCCAATATACTGTTGTATCCGAACAATGGAAGGTTGGTATCATTGTAGGCATCTTCGAACTGTGTCAGTCCATCCAGGGTTCCGAACTTGCCACTCAAATCACCCATTTCGTATTGATCAGTTGAGCCAAGCTTCGGTGGTGGTGAGAGCTTTGGATTAATGCCAAATGGATTCCAGTGGTCATACAACGAGGTACCTTCACAGGGGAACGCCAAATTTGCTTCCACGGGGGCCTGAAACAAAACTGTGAGTAAGATGATAGAGGAATGACAGCGCCTTACCATATGAATATGATATCCACTGTTTTCCACCAAGCCCTTGAATTCCACTTCAACATTGCTCATGTCATACTCGGATTGTTGAACAATTTCAAGCTTTCCTTTGAGAGTAAGCTCTGATCCGTTGGGATACCATTCCTTCGCTACTGCCTTTCGCCTAAAGTGACCAATGATTCTGAAAGATTGACAAAATTAGGCTTCTGACTGTCAAGATGCGTTCCGCCACAACTTACACTGAACATCCCAACCGTTCTCCTCTGGCCTTTGGTCCATTGTCGTCGTAAATAACCAACGACTTCCCTATAATATTGTACTGTCCCGACAGCGGCAAGTTCGAGTCCGTAAATATTTTCCGACTAATCTTCGTGGATTGGGACTTCCTTCCGGCAATCGCTAGGTTTCCCAGTCGAACATCCATAGCTCCTACTCTACACATTGGCATCAGATGTGACTTACAGAAGTCATCAGCCGGCCTTTGGCCCCAATCGACCTTGTAAGGATTGAATACATCCCCGGCACTGATACACCGATTTTGCCAGTCATAGAAATCCTTTCCCGGAGCACTACTGTGTATAGCCCAACGATGACCAAATGTATTATTCTGCGTCGATCCGTCGGCATGGATCAAATACTCAAAGATCACAGTGGTGTCTTGCCATGGCTCTTCAGCTGGCTGACGGAAGAGCACCCTTCCCACGATCGGATATCGAAAGAGGACTTGTGCTGTAAAGATAGGCTTCTGGTAAACGCCATTTTTCAGATACTGAATGATCGTCGAACAGCCCCAGGGGTCCTCTTTGATATTCTCCAGATTTGCTCGATCATAGGTGTAGATCACCATACCGCGGTGGACAATGCTATTGATTCCTTGAAGTGGCAGGAAAGTGTCCCAGTAAATTCCACTCAACTCAGAGCTAGCTCCAGGCAACAGATAGTTATGATAGTAATCCTTGTTCCTACTTTGCAATTTTCCACTTAGATCACCAATGGCGTACTGTTCTTGAGTTCCAAATCCTGGTGGAGGAACCGACTTAAGGTCCAACTCATGCGGATTGAATATTTCATCAGTAGTCAGACAATAATCAAGCTCCCCACGCCTGACGGGATCCGGAGGAAGCCTATGGATACGAAAGCCCGATACATCCTCGGCGAATTTCTTGCTTACACGATCAGTATCCCGTCCCGCTGAGGTCAGAGTGAAGTTCAAAAACGTCGGATCGAACTTAGAGCGTGCGCTGAATGAGACTTCACCTTTGATACCACCAGAGTTGAAGAAGGTTCTGAAAGAGAAACACAATTACAATGGAAACTTACAGGTGCCTCCATCTCCAGACTTACTTGTACAACAACGGCTTGACATGCCGAATCTTCGTACAAGCTAAGAAGTTATTCGAATGCAAATGGTCAAACAGCACTAAGTACAGAGTCCTGTGTGGAATTGCCAAATCGGATGGTAGCAGCACCAACTTGTTGTCCTTGAAGATAGTCCGCTGGTTCTGTTTCAAGGCGTTCTTGGCAACTTTGATTTTACCCAGTCGACTGTCCAGGTCTCCAATACCCTTTCCCTCGCCAAAACCCTGTGGATCGAAGACCAACTGCAAAAAGTTGCAGTTATCCTCGGTCCTGTGGTGATCGTTTGCCAAAATATCCGTCACATAGACCTTCCAATAGTGCTTGGTGGCAGGATCATCATTGTTTGGCACCGGTTGCGATTGAATGTGATACAAGTCTGAGTAGATCAGTGTGTCACTGCTTCCTGTATCACCCGAGGCCAACCATCGAAAGTACACTGAACCGGATATCGGAGTTCCAAACCTGGCTTCAGCCATATGCTCTACTGTTGCGTCGACCGTAGTTATGCTGCCACATACCCGAGTATTGCCATTGGCGCCTGTCAGCACCAAAGATTTGCCCCAGATGCCCTTTTCACCTAAAAGTGGAATAATTGGTTCCAGTCAATCTGAAGGCTTTGCGGGTTGTATCCAAACCTGTCAACATCAAGTCTTTGGTCCAAATGCTCGACTCATTGCCCGGAAGTGTCAAAAAACCCAAATCATCGTCGAAACTTATCAACTGCTTGCCCAAGTTGCCCAAATCACATCGTGCACTCGAATCCGTTTCGGTGTAGTCGACAGGAAACTCATGTATACCCCAACTCCAGGCTTGATCAGGAAACTGCAAAGTCGTCTCAAGCTTGGCTTTGATCTCCACGGTGGAGTTCGAAACCTGCTGGAAAGTTATCTCCCCGTGCAAGCCATTTTGCGAGACATACGCAATCAAATTAACACCAACAACTGTAGGTACAAACGAAGAAGTAAATATTATTTATCTGACTCATTGCTAGAGCGGTTCTTAGAACTTCTACATACCTGTTTGGTAAGATAGTATCGCAGTGGCCAAAACAAAATTCAGAACGTTAAGCAACATGATACGTTGGCATGCGTACGCTGTATGAATTTTAATTTCACTTTTCTCGTGTCTCTTTTGGTTTTCTTTTTTTCCTTCGGCTTTACGTCTTGCCGTTGCAGTGGACTATCGGTTTTACACTTATTTTCTTTTGTTATTCAGGTTTACTTTCACATTTTCTCTTGTTTAAGACCTCGTTTCGTACGAGTGAGTCAGTAGTAGTTGAGATCTTTAAAGCAACTGAAACAGGGCCAGCGGAATACAACTTGATAGACCTTGGTTCGATGTGAGATACTTTTTGAGATACTTCTGTGGCTTAGAGTGTGGTCTCACTCAAGTGTGAGTGAGTTTAGAAACATGTTTTGAGTCTGTGGTACAGGGTGTTCTAAAAAAAAAATTAATAAGCCGAACGCTTTGAAGTTTTGCAGCAGAGAAGAAGAAGAAGTTTACTTAAGGTATATCTACCCAAACAGGAGCTTGCAAGCAAAGAAACGAGAACATCATAGTAGAGTAGGGTAGTTGGTGTTCGAAATCTTGAAATGCCTCAAGTCAAACAAACTTGCCAAATCAGACCAACTACAGAACTAAGTTACTCAAGGCTTCAGGTGATTACTTGATAGAGAGCAGGGAGCGCCAGCTTATTTAGAAGATATGCTTGGTAGAAAGTAAGTCCAATGATTCTATAGCACCATCTGCCCGAACGATATGAAAGGAGATCGTTCCTCCTGTACCTACTTCCGAGGCAAATAAGTCTACTGAACATCGCCTATGAAATGTGCAGTGTGTGCCTATCAGTGCAGTTTTAGGCCTGGAAAGCTGATTATTGACTAAATTTTCACTTTACGACCGACTGATCCAGGAGAAAACTGTCGAACACCTACCGCAAGTCCGTATATGACAGCGTAGATAGGGATAAACAATATAGTGTCTTGTTCAAATTCTTTTTCCTAGCTTAACTCATAAGGTTAAGGATAGAGAACGTTCGTTGTTCTTTCAAGATCGGAAAGGACACCATTGCAAGCTTAAACACTATCAAAGACTTCAGGCAAATTGCCTCTCTGACACACATCAATACAAGAAATTGGGAAGTTATTGATGCCTTCGCTAGCATCCAGGCAGAGCGGCTAAAATGGAACTTAACGTCACGATGGATAGTTTTTACTGTAAATTTCGCTGATGTCATTAGCGCAGACAAGAACCAGTGGTATCTTTAAAAAAAAGACGATTCAATCACGGACACTACACAGGGGCTCCATAGCGATATCGACCTAAATACGCATCCACCGCCTGACAAGGTTGGCCATGTAGAGACCCACTGGTCCAGACCAAAAAGTCTTCCAATTCACCCCTAATCCAAGGCTTATCTTCGTTGGCATGTGCAATAGAAAGTCCCCTTCCAGTTGAAAAGGGATCGTGCATGTTGGTTTAGGCCCTCATATACATAAACTAAGGCGATTGCTACACACGACAGCAGAAGCAGCGCTTATTTGGCTTCGGATCTGTCATTGGGAGTAAACGTGAGTAAGAAGTCTCGAATTTCAGTCATGTGAACGAGCGCCTTATCAGAATTCGTATCGAGCTCAATTTTTTTTCAAGCAAGCCGGATATGCGCGCATGCCTCCACAAAAGAAAAAGATGAGGACACTAAAGATAGTTTCTACTACCTCATGAATCAGATTTACCTAGCAGTGCCCTAGCTATGACCTAAAACTTGTCTCTAAAGAGAGGGTTGTACTGTCGGAAAGTATAGCCTTCACAATAATAGCTCCTATAACGGATTCAGCCCAAACGACTTCGCGCCGAAGCGGAACATTGTCGAAAGAAGCACGCGGTTTCTGCATCTTGATTCTCTCAAAGGAACATGGAGGTCTTCTGACCAATCCCAATCAAACCAGTGTGACTTCGGCCCAGGAAAGTCCAAAGTGACCAAATGTTGACACTCCGGTAGATCTTGGTGAAAACCTAAAAACTTCAAATCGATAACCATCACATTTTTATTGATTTTAAGTCCACGAATGGCAGCGTTTATAGAGACGAGATATAACCCTTATTACTCGATTGCCTTCTCAGCCAAAAGAAACTGATGAGTTGTCAACGTCCTTCACAACCTTGAAGTTGCAGCTATCCACTGTGACGTTCTGTCAGCTTTGTCGATGTTGGGAACTTCTTGTTCGCTAAACCTATTTTGGATGTTTCTGTCTCAATACTTGCGAACGTACCATACCGGTGACAGCTGGCTGTGTCCTGTAGGTCTCAGTGATGGAGCAGTGAACATTCTCTATTGCCATCCTGAACAGATGGACGAGTTTGACATTGCTTTGCAAGACTCGTCTTTATAAATGCTGCCATAGGCGACCTAATAATCGATAAAGAGATTTTGGGTATCGATTTGAACTTCTTGGATCTGCCGAAGTGTGAAAGAAAGATTGAATTCTGACCTAGAGGCACAGTGATAGGCGCCTTCTAGGTTGTTGACTAAATGTATAAGGCGATGACATAATATGGGAGATAAGATCTTGTGCGTGGATGGGGCAAACGATTCTGAGGTTCCATTCATAAGGCCTATACTCTTCTGAACAAATCTTAGAAACTACTTTTGGTGTGTTCTCTACCCACTCATTTGCAGCATAGGCAGTAAACCATCAGTTCCAGCAACATTGTTAGATTTCAGCTGGGATGTTGCTATCCTTCCTTCGTTTTGGTCAGGTTGACGAAGGTTGTACCTATCGTCGTTTGTGGGTCTTCACCGCAGTACAGCCTGTAGAAGCAGATGTTCGATATTTCCAGCACCGACTGTAGGTTTTTATACGAAATTTGTTGCCTTGACATGGCTTTCTTCCGTACACTATTCCTGTTACAAAACATATGCCAACGTTCCTAAAAAAAAATTGGAAAATATTGTTGGTAGCATTGTATTGGAAACGTGACTACAGTCACATCAACAAGACATAAATAAAAATCCGAACTTTTAAATAAACACTGCATTGGCTTTTACGAACTTGGCAAGTCGCCCAATAAGTCCATTTTTTAGTTCAACAAAAAAATCTTTTTTTAATGGTTTGCATTCCTTCTCACGCATCTTAAGTATCAAGGCCTTTTGGGGTCTTTTTGTGCCTTAGTTTTGCCCAATTTATTGGTATTTGCATTCGTCCCTTGTGAAGATTGTCTTTAAAATGTGAATTAATGGTATAAATTTGAGTTGGAGATTCTGTCGGGGTCTCATGTAAAAGTGCTATCTTCCTGAACTCAGCCGAACTATTCTGGAGATTCTAGGTTCTAAGGGGCTTCTACTTACCTGACAGAGACTAGAAAAACACTTCGTCTTAAGAAATCATTTGTACCAAATAAAGTTTCCCTTTAAGATTCGAAATCATACAAGGAACTTGCAGATGACTGTAACTGATGACTATGGCTATTGAGATTAACTCTCTGCTTAAGTGACCGAGCATTGGCACAAACTCTGCTAAGTAGTCCCATATTTTCGATGAACCTATGCCCAACTTGTTGAAATGGTTTTAAGCAGTTTCCCATAAAAAAGTCGGTTAGCATCATCGACTGTTCTGCACCACATTTGCTTACGGATGTCCTCTGTCAGATTAAGCAGACAAATTCATTTCATGGCCTATTTTCCGATTATAACGCTGTGAATTCACGGCCACATCCTTAGCCATTTCTATAGATGTCTGACCTGTTCTCAGATATTGTTGATTCTTTGAGATACGGTTCAACTAGATTTCAGCTTACCTACTTGTAACAGTCTTTCACGAATTTTCAAAAGTCGCTGTTTGCTCCATGGATGCTTTCCATTCGTGCATAGGATCTTTATCCACTTCATGATAGAGTTAAGAAGTTTGCCTTTAGGCCTTGTCCTGTACATTTGCTCCAATGGTACCTTTCAAATATCATATCTCTACTTTCTTCAGTTCCAATGAACATCATGATACGTTCCTGATTGTGATGTGGAGATATTTATCTCTCCTTCCAGTGTCCTGTTTATTGGGTCATTCTCTCTTAATGACGCGTGCTTAGTCTTCACTGATGAGCTGATCGTCTTATTTTAAATAGGAGACCAGCTGGAAACCAACGAATAGGGAAGGTCTATACTCTACATTTCGTTTCTCAGGTTGATTCTATTATATGGGGGACGGCCCTCGGAAAATTCATTCACCGAAATAAAATGGGAAAAATCCAAACATCAGCCTCCCTGAGGGTAAGTGGAGAATTCAGGACCACATCCTCTCTTACGGGCCCCTCACTCGATATATTTGACAAGCAAATGACAGCCAGTGCAGTCATGGGACTAAAAACCTCACTATGGTCTAGTACTCGAACTGGCCCACTCTACTATTTCAAACAGTCATACCTTTTCCGAAAGAAGACTACACCTTACCGCTGATGGTTTTGGGATGACCCTATCACCTTGAAGAAAGAGCCTTAATCCTTCTACACAGATAGCTCTGAGACGAGGTGGGTTGGGTATTTACTTCGACAAAATAAATCTAAGCCTCTCCTTGGCTAAGTATTTCAGGCGAAAATAATGATTACCACTACAACCTGATCTATCCTATACAAAATTGGTTTGGGGCTAACTTAATCTCATACACTTTGCTCAAGGTAACATGGTAAGTGTCGCTTGAATTCAAATATACGAGGGTCTTGAAGGTAACAACCGTATAGGCTCTGCAGCATGAAGAGGCTCTTGTCGCCCAATCACTGGTTTTGGGAGTTTAACCAATTGCACGTGGAACCTCGAGCGGTTCTTAAGCTTATCATAACTCTGGATTAACAAAAGGGATAGCATTAAATACCTTACCCTGGTCACTGTTGTACAAATATTAATGGAGGATTGCACGAAGCCCATTAATTGGGAAATCGTGTAGAAAATGTAAGTTGATTTCATGCACATTAGTCGTTACTTGTTTTAGTAAAATCTTGTAACTCATTGACCACTAAAAAACGACAAAATAAATACACCAGCCCTTTCGCCCCATTTTTTTCTTTTTAATTTTCTGTCACCTTAACACTCAATCTCCAAAGTTTTAGAGGATCTTCGAATCACAACCCCCAGGTTCGATACGACAAAGAGGACCGAGCCTCCGTTTTAAAGACCAAGCTATCGCGCATGCCAGAGCGATTGGTCTGGAGAAGAGGGCCCCTACACTGTCCCCTATTTTGTATGGATTTTATGAATTGCGTTTCAAATTGTCCATACAAAATGTCCGCTTTCGAACGATCCGAAATTTAGAATCGCAATACAGAGTAGGGGCCCTGAACCCGGGATCAAAGGCTGCAATATCTCGGGGAGAGACTGAGGAGCCTGTAAAAAAATAAGTAAGGAAGCAATATAGCAACGGAGTAATAACGTAATGCAATCCTTAAAAATGAGTCACCTTAAACCTTAAACACCAGGAACTCAAAATCTCTAAATAAAATTCCCTACAGCTAGAATATTTTCTAAATAGGTGCGTCGCCCACTTTGCTTGCTACCACAAAGTTTCGAGACTCTAAATATGTGACATTCAAAAATGTCGCACGCTTCCCTTCATCGGTATTAAATGCTTTTTTCCATGTTGTAGGCTTTGACATTTTGAGTTTCGGGACGATTTCTTAGGATTTTGTTGAGTTTGTCTTAGAAGTTCTAGTTCCAGTTGAAGATTCCAGTATCGTAGGCAACTCGGCTGCAACAATAAAACAGTCACAGTCTTCTAAGCAGAAGTCTTTGCCATTTTAAAAGCATTAGTAGTTCTAAAGCAGAAAAAGAGAAATCTATTCGGACAGTTAAGCAGCGCTTAAATCCAGATCAGAATGCAAAGAAAAAACCTCATCTCAACTCATTACCGGGACAAGTAAGTGTCACGGGGGAACAAGAAGGCCGACAAGTTGGCACGAAAAGGTCTGCAGATAGTAGAGCGAACCATTGATGGCTCACAAACACAGCTTTTTGTGACAACTGCAAGAAAAAAACATTCACCCCTATCATTCAATCCGACGGATCTGAGATTCACTTCACTTATTCGATCCGCGTTCACCTTGAGGCTGATCATTCAATCCGCCGGATGCACTGTTTTACCGACTACGATTTTTCTTTTTCAAAACCGACTGTTCTGTCATAGTTGACGGCGATTAGAAACAGCTGCTGATAAAAACAAAATAAAATAAAATTTAAAGACAGTCGATAGCATTGCTCTGTTTTTGAAAACGAAGAAATATCTTCAAATAGGCGAACATCTCGTGCATATTCACGGGCATTCAGTGACGATATTATGGAGCTATCAGACGCCAAGTTAAAAGTTAAAGTTAAAAGATTTCGTTGTAGTTTATAATTTCTATGAAATCAATTTGAATTTCAGTTTCATAAACAATTTTTGTTTGAATAAGGCAGCCTTTAATTATGTGTTGGAAGTGTTTATTAAGGACAATAAAAGCATATTCAATTGAATACACCTAAATAATTAATTTGTCCTAGAAAGAACATACATTTTCAGATAAATTTTCCACCCAAAATGCAACACAACATGAATTTCCTGCGGATTTGAAATGTCAAACTTTGTATGGAGAGATTCGATCCGTTCGTTTTGAATGATCACGTGAAAAGTGATTCACATTACCGATAAGTGGACGATTCCCTTCGTACGGATTGAATGATACCGAATAAGAAATTTCGGTGGATCGTTCCCCCCGGCGGATTGAATGATAGGGGTGATTGATCACTTAATTTTCCACGCGCAGCCTGTCGAGAATTCGACTGACGATGTGGATGCGACTGAGTTTTATGTGGATACCGGACCTGAAATGATATCACCCAATTAATCACTAATCTCATGGCTTTCACCAGGAAAACAGAAAGAGTCTTTTGATCATATATATACCATACTACCTTTTACCGGCAGATTTGCCCACCTAAATATAATTTGCGAAATTACACTTTAATAACCAAAAGTAGCCTATACTGTGACCCGAGGTAAAGCCACTCGGTGTGCAAAATTTGAAGTTGATTGGTTCCGTAGTTTTTGTTTTACAGAGGAACAAACAAACAAACGGACAACGTTTCACTTTTATAATATTAGTAGGACTAGTGTCTCCTTTTTCATTGTATCCACTGTTTTTACAAAACATATTCAAAGCCTAACATAGTCCTACAGTTTTATCGGGAAAAGAAAAGAAGGCAACGGCTCCGACTGAAATCTAAGTCCAGAGCAAGATTGAGTAGAAGGAAATGGGAAGAGAGGATGTCCTTTTAAGAGAAACGAAATGGGCGGTTGTTGAACGTGTTGGAAATAAGGAAGAGGAATGGAAAAGATTCATTGAATTCATAAATGCTTTCAAGAAAAACTTCTTTAACTGCGTTTTGAGTACAATTTTAAGGCTGAAATTTAGACCCTGGACGATTTTAACCGAAGCCCCTGTGTTCCACACATAATTTTTTTTTAAGTTTCCAGAATCCATTTATGTTTGATTTCATGTTTGACGATGAGATGGATGAATATAGTGTTATTAACCAACTAAATTGTTAAGAACTCATGATTTCAAAAGCCACATATAGAATATTTTTGTTTTAAGTTAATTTTAGTGTGTTACACATTGTTAGTGAGCATTATTTTGCTGTTTCCCTACACTAACTACTTTAATTCTTATACAAATACAAATACATAAATATTTTATTTTAAATAAACAAAAATTTTGAAATAAGAAACGAAATTTCTGACGACTTTTTTCGCAACAAAGGTGTTTTATTTTTGTCATTTTATGTTGATTGTTGGTAAATATATATTTTTTCTTCTCTCTTTATAAGTCATCAATGTTAAAATCTTTGTTTTTTTTTCTGCAAAAATTTCCATATAAATATATTTTAATTTAATAATTAGCAATATTTCTCAAATTTAACATCAAATAACTCATTACAAGTTTCAAGAGCAAAAAAATGAAAATAAGCATATCCTCGCCAAACTCGCCAAAAAAAAAGCATTCTTATCTCTGTTGTTGTTTTTTTCTTTGTAAATCATTAACCAATTTTCTGTTTAGTAAAAAATAAATGTTAATAAAGAATAAATTATATATAGAATAATATAATAATAATAATAATAATTTCTTTTCTTCTTGAAGATTTCGTGCGTTTAAATCTACTAAAGTGTGTTTAATTGTGTGTGTGTGTGTTATATTTTGCCGTTTTGATCGTTAATTTTTATTTTTTTTAATAGATTATTAGAAAATCAATCAACACACACAATCGATCTTCTGTTAATAATAATATAAATTGAGTATTTTTTTTTCTGCTGGGTAATACTAACCATGCTAGATATTTTAATATATATGTATGTATATAGTATTTTTGCATCCTAAAAACTAATAAGAATAAATTATAATATCTATGATTAAATAAATATTCAGTGTTGGATATTTTTTTAATCTTTTTTCTATCGTCGCTTTGAATAGATTTGTTATAATATAAACTGTAAAATAGTTATATTAAAGCATGAGAATTTTACAAATCATGCCAAGATGTTTTCATTGATTTGGTTTTTTCTTTTTTTTTATGGAAACTTTTAACCCTTTTTTTTTTGTTTTTGTTTTGTTATATATGCTTTATGCGATTGTTAGTAATATATATGTATATATATGTTTGCACACAATTAGTTTGAATAGATATTTATATAAGATATGTGTGTGAATATCATATAGTATGCGATTAAATATATAAGTAGAATATAGATAATATAAATAGTATTATAGATGCTTTCTCATTGATCAATTGTATACTTTTTGTTTTTTTTTTTTTGCATCGACAAAGTAAATGATAATTATAATTAAGTAGAGGATGAGTTTTCTTTATATATATACGAGTATTTATATATATAGGTCTTGAATAAAGATGTGGTATTGTAAAATAAACTTTTATCTAACCAAGCGACAATGCATTCAATTAAATAAAATTTAAGATGTTCAATTTGGTGACTTGGCTTGCTAGATATATAATTATTTAATTGTTGCATTATCGCTAGTTATTTATGCATAAATAATTATTATACATATTTTTTTTTACGTTTTTTTTTTTTGTTTTAATTTGCTTGCTTTCACACAAAAAATAAAATTAATTTCACACTCAAAAATAAGTCAAATTCATGATCGTATTAGTTATGTTAATGAATTTTGTGATATATTTTTTGATGGATATACATCTTCTCATTATTTTATATATTTTGGTCTACACTTGCGATTTGTAAAAAAAAAAAATTCCCTTTTGTTGGTGTTAGTAAAATCTCCATGAAAATTTGTTAAGATATAGAGATACTCTCTGCTGTTGTTGTGAGATAATGACGAGTGATAGATGTTTCGCGTGTTTTTTTTTTAAGCATTTCTAGTCATTAGATGTAAGATATAGAGACCGCGCGTCGTTATGAGAGATTTGATATATAAATAAGAAAATTTGATTTTGGTGTTTTTTTTTCTGTTTTGTTTTACTTGTTTTTTTTTTTAAATTAAATTAAAATATATTATATGTAAACTTTTATCGTATTTTTTTTTTTTTCTTCATTTATATTCAATAATTTCCGACCGCAATTGGCCGAAAAAGGTGGTGGTAACAATATTGCTTTAATTTTGGTATTACTTTTGTGAAAAATAATAAAAATTATTTAATTTTTTTAAATATTGATGTTCATATTTACTTTTGCAAAAGAAAGAAATGAAAGTTTTGGTTTTGTTTTTTTTTTTTTTTAAATTAAACTAAAACAAAAAAATAAATAAAAAGATAAATCAAAAGATTTATGCAGCCTCCTCGCCTTCTTCTTCTTCTTCCTTGCCGGTAAGCATGGCAATGAGGGCAGCTGTATCGATTTGGTTCTTATCGTCAACAACCATTTGGTCGTAGGCATCGTCGACTTCCTTCATGGTGAATTTATCGCCGAAATTCATGAGCATATCACGGAATTTGTCACCATCGATGAGACCATCATTGTCGAATGTTTTGAAGGCTGCAATAACAACTTCATCCTCATCGTTGGCACCTGATTGGGCCATACGGTTGGCGAACAACGACAATAATTGGGTGAAGTTAATTGGGCCAGTTGCTTCGGATAACATGGAATCCAATTCTTTGTCGTTGGCAATTTTGCCAACAGAATCGAATGCAGCACGCAAATCGTTCTTACCGATAATACCGTCCTTATCGGCATCCATTAGTTGGAAAGCCTAAATTAAAGAGAAAAAAATATGAAATTAGTTTTAGTTGGACTTGGAAATGTGGATGGAAATTTTTTGTGTGCAAAAATAGAAATAGATTTACTTACTTCTTTGAACTCAGCGATTTGTTTTTGTGAAAACACTGAGAACACGCTTGATCCAGCGCGCTTCGATTTCCTTGATCCACGGGATCCACCTGACGCCCTCTTTGAGCCAGTGGTCGAAGCTGGTGCTGGTGTTGCAGCTGGTGCAGGAGTTGCTGCCTCAGATGCGGCCTCAGATGCGGTCTCTGATGCGCCACCTTCTTCTTTTGTCTTCTTCTTCTTAACCTTCTTCTTCTCATCGGCCTATTAAATAAATTTAAAAAAAAAAGTTAATAAATACTTAAGTGATTTCTTTTGAAATAGGAAAGTTGCATTTATAATTTTTGTTTTTTTCTACAAATTTGCTCTTGCTTTTTGTTAAATTATTTTGTATCTTTTGAAACCGTATATATTGTCTTTAGTTCGTGGTTTTGTCTTGATCTTCTCAATCATATTTGAATTTTTTTTTATTATTATATGTCCTTCATGGAAAATTATTTATTTTATATTTTGAACATGACCAAGAAGGATTTCTAAAAAATCCGTTTTACTACTTAACCTTTTTCTTTTTCAAAGTATTAAAATTTAATCAACTATTAAGCTGCTTTACCTTCAAACTTTAAACTACTTAAGTCATATCTTTCGACTTGTTTGGGTGGAGTTAGAGAATTTATTTAATTACTACATTACAATTATCATTAAATAAAATTTAAATAAGTCTACTAGATCATTCCCTTTTAAATTTATTTGAAAACCATAATTTAAGTGAACAACTTTAAGAAGTTTGGTAAAAATGTTTAGTAAAGTAAACCTCTTTTAATTTATTGTTCAACTAAATGTAGAACAAAAAGAAATATATGAAAAATGTTTCATAAAAAAAGTTTTACATTTATTCGTGCTACTTTTGAATTTTCAACACTTCCAAAAGCCTTGAGAGCACAAAATAATATTTTCTATAATCACTCGGATTGTTTTTTATTGTACAATTGTGTAACATAAGTTTGAATAAAAATATTTCGATAATTTTATAAGTGGAACTTGAATTTTTAAAAATCTCGAGTCGAAAAATTATTTAAAATTACCCACTCAGTAGTAAAAAAGTTAAATTAAATATCACATTTCAATTGTATTATTTCATTTGAACACAAAAAACTAACAATTTACTTATCGTGTTTTCTATTTTAAGAAACATTTTCGAAATTATCTATCTTACGTCATGCGGGTGTTTTGGATCATGTTACACATTCGCATTTAAACACACACCCGTTCGCAAGATTCTATATGCGGATGTACAAGGTTTAATTCTATTTTTCGCTTGGAGGAATTATTATTATTTTTTTTTTAAATATATATTCCATTCCACTTGAAATATATATTTTCCACATAATATCCATTATTATTTATCCATAATCCTTGTGCTATAGGTTTGTTGGAGTTATATAATCCATAATCCATTGTGCACATTTTTCATATATATTTTTTTTTGTATATTTAACACTTTTCACTTAATTTTTTTTATATAGTGATTACTAATTGAGCAAATTTGTAAAAAAAAAATGTAATGTGTAACTTTCACTGTTCACTTTTTAATTTAATTCTTTTTGTTGTTTTTAATTTAATTTCATTAAATTTTTTTAGTTTATTCTCATATCCTTACCATCTTGCTAAACTTTAGTTGTCTGGTTGGATCGAGTGGTCAGAGCACACTGACTGTTCTGATCGATTTTATCGTGAGGACGACGTACTTTATGTTGAATCTTTTTCGTTCTAAGATTTTCCAAATTTCCCACACATATACAAATGGATATGTATAGGAATGAATTAAAAGAATAAATACGATATGAGTTTTCCTAGATAGAAAGCTAATATTGTGTGTTGTAGTGAAGATGTAGCTGTTGAGGTATATATGATGATTCCTTATTTAGTAGCTTTGAGTAGTGTGTGCCTTTCTATTCATTGGATAGAGTCTAAATTTAAATTTAAAAAAATAATATTCTTGTGGGTCTTACACAAGAATGTTGGGATTTGTTTTTTCTTTTTTTTTTTCTTGTGTATTATTGTATTTATTCTTTTTTTTATTTTGGTGCGTATTAAAAGTGAGTCACACGTATACACCTCTGAGGTGGTATGCATACGTCTAAGGAAAACAATTATTGGCACGGTATAGATTTAGTTCGGGCCACGGATGGGCGTGTAGGTTACTCTAGCTGAATATAAATTTAGGATTGATATGTGCAAAATTTTTTATTTAAATAAACCTTGTTCTATACATATAGGCTACATGGTGACGTACAGAGAGTAGAATTTTGAGCTTAGTGTCATCATCCCACTATCCAAAATGTATATCTTTTCTTAAACACAACAGGCAACTGTTATAAGTATTCTGTAGTTTTCCATTTGACCAACCCTAAGACTGAAGAGTGGGTTTAAATCCCTTTGGACATTTTTTGGTATCGGTTGCCCATCATTCAGGTCCAGTTGACACCAAGGGCTTTCTGGCTGTTACTGCAACCTGAAAGATTTTTTGAGCCCATGGCTTACTTATTAGCTTAAAAGACATTCCACCTTGGAACTGGAACTTCTAAAGCCCTTGGGGTAGAGATTTTTGATTACGATCATGATATGGACCAATGATTACTGAAAATATGCTCCACTTCTGTAGACAGCCGACATACTGTCTCTCAAGACATGTGTAATTTTGTATGATAGTAGCTCAAGCTACATAGGCCTGAGAGGAACCCGACTAGCTTTTTGATACACTCATTATTGAATTTGAATTCGAAAAGTAGCAGTGCGGTTTGATTGATCTTGGTATGGTTAAGAAGTGACCAGGAGAAGATAGAAGAAATTGAGGTAGACCACCCAAGCGATGAGAGAATTGGATGAAGATCAAAGTCAATGGAAACATTAAGAGGAGGCTTATGACCCACAGTGGACACAGATGGCTGATTGATGATGATAATGATGATAGTTGAAGAGACAAGACCACAGAAAGGCTACGGGATTGACAGAGGTAGCCTACCCAATCCTGGCTTGTTCGTCCGCGTTGTCATTCTCCTCAATACCCCTATGTCGAAGTAGCCACTCAGATTGGCACTGTTATGTCTGACTGGAGATCGTAGCAGCTGCTGACTGCCCCTATCAAAGTAGATCTCAATGGCCGAGGATTTCAGGCTGCCATACACTGGGACACATTAACAGTGATATCAAGACTTTGGAATTAGTTCCATAGACTCCACAACAAGCTCCAGAATCAATTTTCGAACCTTCAATATACCCGACCAGGCTTCTATTGGTCGGCATCGGTTGTATGTACCTCTAGTAGTCAATTTCCCGACTAAAATCTCCTCTATGCTCAAAAAAGTTGAATAGATGAAGCGTGATGGTTGAAATCCTGGTATCCATGACCCACGGTCGACATCATTACAGAACCCAAAGAATTCTATTCTATTCTTCAGCCTTTTGGAGGCTGAATCAAGAAAAAAGGAAATGCTTAAGGTATCCAATGGAATCCCCTTATATCTGCAGATAGACGCAGAGTGCCTAATCCAAGAAAAATTTACAAGAGTTCGATCGAAAAGGAGACTAGGATGTTATGCAGAGACAAGAACACCAGAAACCTAACCAAATGAAGCCTTGGCAAGATGCATAAATATCCTAAAGCTAACAAGAGATCTAAGATTTAATTAAATAAGGATGGTTCTAATAATAAAAGTCTGGCGTAGCAGCCAATAAACACCCGATATCTAGCTTCTTGCAATCATTGCCAGAGCGGCAGGTTGCGAAGCTTCTGACGAAGGAAGTTTGTCATAATCTGTTGGAAGACAAAAGTCAGCTACATTGTTGGTCATTTCTTTCTCGCATGGCAGCCTAAAGAATTAAAAAAAAAAAAAACGTTTTATTTATCAAGTGAGGATTAGTACGACATTATTACACCTCCGTTTGTTTAGAAAAAGCCTACACTTACAAAAGAGTATTATGTACACTTTGCTTCACATTTAGTCGTGCATACCCTTAATGGCTGCGTACGTCAACGCTTCAGAAATATATAATGAGTTAAGCTGAAATTTGAGCTTTCTATTTCCCTACGCATTTTTTTTAAGGGTTGCGTATCTCAAAGGGTAAAGCCAGAAGCCTTATATGATCACTCGTGTGTTTAACTACTCATCTCTCTGTCAGCAGGTCAAACTTTAGGGGTTGCATTCGAAATTGATATCCTGCTAAGGATTTCACGGCTGACTTATCAAAGCAAAACTTGTTCTATTGCACAAGGGTGTTAAGCCTACTTATGTTCAATTTTTGTAACATTCGACATACACATGTAAAAGTACACACGAGTAATGAATAGAAGTAAAATTTCGTTGAATTTTGGGACCAAAAGAGCAAAGTTTTATGTTTCTCAAGTCCCCTAGCCCAAGGGTTTACAAATGTAATCTTTGTAGTTCTGGAGTCAATATATTTCATTTGAAACTCAACTTGTACATGTTAGGTATTCATAGCAAATGAAGGGGACACAAGCATAAAGGCTGGGGCTATGTTTTCAGTCCAGCTGGTGTTGCTTCTAACTTTGTCGTCATTTCTTGTTTTATTGGTCAACTCTCAAATGGATAGATCAACTGTGAGCTTCTGAATCCGGGATGAACATGTGCCTAAGGCAACAACTTTTTGCATATAGCACGATCCCTTTGGCAGTTGCTGTTCCTTGCATACATCGAGTTGGTCGAGATCGATTTAATTATTTCATTCATTTCCGCAAAGGAGACCCTCTCAAATGCACCAACTATAGAGGCATAAGTCTTTTTGACATCGCCTAAAAGATCCTATACAATACAGCAGATTGTCTGAACTCCTGATGCCGTTCGTCATCAACCTGATTGGTCTATATTAGTGTGGCTTTTGGCCAGAAAAGTCCACCGTCGGCAGATTTTGAAAAAAAAATCAGGAGCTCCAAATTTCTTCAAATGCCGCGCATGACAGCATCTATAGAGATGCGCTATACAGAGCGATGTTTTGGTATCCCTGCCAAACTCGTTCGCTTGTACATCAAGGTCAGTAAAAAACCTCACCTAGACCTTTAATGTTAAAAAAGGATTCAGACAAGGTGACTTCTTTAACGTTGTTCTTGAAAGAATAATGCAAAACTCACGCACCAACACCAGAGGCACAATTTTTCAAAAGTCCGTCTTATTACTCGCATACGCCGACGATAATCGGAAGAATGCAGCGTGATGTCAGGCAGCGCTAACGTGAGTGTTCAGACGGAAGTGGCGAAGATGGATTTAACGATCAATGAGGGCAAGACTAAGTATATGCTGTCAACAAGAAAGGACACCCAACACCGACGTATCGGACAGACCGTCACCCTCGACAGATATAACTTCGATGGTAGTTAAGGACTTTACCTACCTAGGCTCCGCTATCAATCAAGACAACAACACCAGTGCTGAGATCAAACGAAGAATAACTCGTTCCAATCGCTGCTTCTTTGGGCTAAGAAGGAAAGACCTCTCTCGAACAACAAAAGTATGATGCAAAGGCATGGACTTTATCAAAAATGAATGAGGTTGCTCATGGCTGCTTTGAGAGGAAAATTCTGCATTGACGGTGAGTGGAGATACAACGACGTAGTGTACAGAAGAGTGAGGGCAGATGGACACCAATTCTCTGGTCCGGAAAATCCTCAAATCCTCCCCCGAGGGACAGCGCAGTGAAGAAAGACCGCGAACGGGACCTCAACCAACTTATTATATGAAACCGGAGGCAACTATCTAAAAACTTAACTGGCTGGAGACGCTTTTGGTTTAGGCCTAGGTCCACCTCAGACTGTAGCGTCACCTTCAGTAAGTAAGTATTTCCGAATGCCGCGAAAAATTAAGGTCTATGAGTTTACCTATCTACTCACAGCCTTATAACTTGAAGAGATAGAACCTTGTCGATTATATGTCATCAAGCTTGAAGGTGCTTTGATGTATGCTTTGTGGACAGGTAGTTAGAGAACTAGGTAGGCAGCTAGGTTGGTGCATCGCGTGATGCAGCCTTCACTCAGATCTCTAGCGGATCCATTGTGTTCCTCTGACGTGGAATGTCCATTCTGAAAAGACAAAAAAGAAGGAAAAGGTCTGGGTGAGTGCAGTTACGATTGCTCGGCCTCCCTGAACCATCCCGAATTCATAGTGAATTTTAGAATGGCTTTTGGTGACTTGTTAGACAGATCGCCCAGGTCGTTGAAATAGTGTTCACCGAATGCGGTCTTCCTTGTTCTGTAGAGACTGGGACATTCGCAAAGGAAGTGGGTTGTGTTCTCTTCCGCGTCTGTGGTACCGCAGCCTCCGCATAACTCGTCTGTACTTAAACACATTTTTCTAAGGTGGGCCGCCATTAAGTTGTGGCCTGTGATGATCCCTGTGAAGAGGGCTAAGTTTGATCTATTTAGCACAAGAATGGTTCTCGTTTTTATCTTGTTTATATTTGTCCAAAGTTTCCTGGAGATGCGGCACGATGAGAGTGCGCCCCATCTCGCATCAGCTTGTCTTTGGAAGTCTAGTGCAATGCTAGATTTGACGAGAGCTAGGAGGGGTAGAACTAAGTGGTCGACCATTGACAGGTCCCATTCTGAGCCCTTCCTGGCTAATTCATCCGCCATTTCATTCCCGTCGATACCTTTGTGTCCCGGGATCCATTAGAGTGTTACGTTGTGATTTGCTGTGAGTGTTTTAAGCTCTATTCTATTTATGGAATTAATTGTAGCATCAACAGTCAGGATAGGGAATCTAGTACAAGCTTCTTCAAGATATTCTGAAATCAGGCCAATCATTTTGTTAACGTTCAACCAAGGTCTTAGAAAGGAGATGATGCGTCCTAGTGGTTTAACGAAGGATCCAGGATATTTCCCTTCACGATCTTATTTTTTTAGATCTACTACACCTACTCTCGAGAATTCTGACTGCCGATGAAAGCCCTTACTAGGTTAGGTTAGGTTAGGTAGGAGGGTTGACGGGGAAGGAAGTCCTTTCCCCGTCACACTTAGGTCAATGTAGACCTATTGTGATGCCCTAGGGGTTGCAGCCCCCTTACTAGGAACCATAAGCCTAAGTTCTATCAAGCCAGCCCGCAGCGTTGATAAATCTGTGTATATCAAGCACCGACTTGCTGGACAGTTCTTCGATATCCTGGAAAAAATGTCTTCCTATGATTTTAAATCTAGTATGTTAGAGTGCCGGGCAATGACAGAGGAAGTGTGGAGTATCCTCATCTACTTCCTCGTCACCGCATCCCCTGCAAAGGTCGTCTGTGTTCAATCCCAGTCTTCTTGCATGGAAGTTTAGCATGTTGTGCTCGGTGATTATACCTATTAAGGAAGATAGGGACTTTTTATTCATTTGCAGGATTCTATCGGTTTTCTGTCTATCGTAGAATGGCCATAGTTTCCTGGTTATGACACAGGAGCTGAGCGCATGCCATCTATCGTTGGCAGTTCTTGTAATTTTGCTCCCAATTTCTTGTTTTAGGATACAAGGTGGGATTTTGGAGGTGGTATCTGCCTGATCGGGGTCTAATGAGGATCCTTTCCTTGCCAGCTCATCAGCTGTCTCGTTCCCAGGCACCCCTTTGTGGCCGGGGACCCAACAGAGTCTTACTTTGTGCTGCCTGCCAAGAACCCGTAGCTCTTCGCGACAGCGACTAACAAGCTTCGATTTTATCTCTATGGCAGAAATCGCTCTTATTGCCGCCTGGCTGTCGATGAAAAAGGTAATATCATCTCGTGGTAGTGCCTTAATTGCAACCTGTTGGGCAGCCGTTGTCACTGCCAGGACCTCCGCTTGGAAGACACTACTGTGGTCTGGGAGTCTGATCGAACCAGGCAGTCCGAGAGTCTCGGAAAAGAATCCAGCGCCGACGCCTATGTCCATTTTGGATCCATCCGTATAGACGGAGGTTGTTGTGTCGTTGTTCAATAATTGATTACCCTGCCATTCATTTCTGCTGGGGAGGCAGGTTGAGAAGGGTCTATCGAAGTCTAGGTAAGGCAACATGTAATCTGTGCACACAGTGCTGCCCACAAATTTGCGCAGGGTCTGTGTGTGCCCTGTCTGACTGGGCTCCCAGTTGCCAGTTTGGCTTATGCGAAGGGCGCTTTTTGCTGCTGCATCCTGTTCAAGTAAGTCCAGCGGGAGTAGGTTGAGTATTGTCTCAAGTCCCGCTGTAGGGGTGGTTCTTAATGCTCCACTGATGCTGATGCAGGCTACACCCTTACTAAGAACAGAGACAGATCTAGCGGTAGTTATAGACATGAGAAATCTTCCTCTGATCATCCTCTGACCGACATAAGTCTGTTCATATGTTCTAAGAAAAATAAGAAGTTGTGGGTGAATCGAGGTCACCGGAGATGAGCTAGAAGAAACTGAAATTTTTTTTTTGTAGAAATCCGCATATGATGGCGCATAGTCGTCGTCGAGTAGATAAGTACGTGCAGACTAGTGGAGAAAATTAATCAGATAGCCCCTGGCGTTACAGGTCACCTTATATTATATAACGTACTCAAGTCACTGGAATGGTCAAAAAAGATCCACATAAGGCCAAAATTTAGTCATTTCTTCATAACAAAAGTAGAAGGTGTCGAATCTTATATTAATTAACACGAATAGCGATACATTCCCAAAGGTGTGACATAAAATTAATCGACTAATTACATGAATATTTTGAGTAAAACATCCACAAAATTTACATAATTCCAATATGTGTATACTCGTAGGTATTCATAGATTCTTTAAGAGCGTCTGGCAATTTGGATGAATGCCAACGTTTTTTTTTTTTTTTGGTTTTTCGATTTTCCTTTTCACTTCTAAATTTAATTGAAATTTTTTATTTTGATTCAATAGTGTCCGTGTCCACGGTCTATAGACTCATCCAATGAGAAATGCAATTTCGATTCATTCTCCTACAAGTTCATTAGACACAATCCAAGGAAGGGGGGCTTTGAATGTGGAACCGAAACGATGAAAAGTAAAAAAAAAAAAAAGGAAATGCTCACGTCAATTGACCCGAATTTTCCCGAGTTTTTATGCAAAACCGCCATTTTACTCGTTTGCTTTGAATAATCATTTTGTTTTCCTTGAAAAGATTTTCTCTGAGTCCTCTTTCATGCCATCGGCATAAGACCCCTGCAATACAATATCACAACTTTTGGGAGAATTTAAAAATAGTTTGTTCTTTTCATTTTGAAAATATTTCCACACAGTCCCGCCCCGGTCCACCGGTAGGTCACAGAATTCAAGATTTTCCATTTCTAATTTAGAACAAACAAAAAACGAGTGCTTATACCAACGCAAGGCAGCAAGTCCAAGTATATGTGAATGAATGGGCATTCGCTTCTTGGCACATTTCACCTGCCATAGATCTTGTATCGGTATGGCTTCTGTTTTTTTTTTTTTTTGAGGAACTTGACTGAAAGCCGATCGGTATATGCAATTATGGGCATTTAAGAGCGCCTTGTCGAACCCGGATTTCAAGACTTGGTGCATGAAGTAAAACAATTTACTACGTTGTGCGTGAACAGGCAAATATTTGAATCTGTGCCAGATAGAAATGTATCCTGTTTCTAGGTGTCACCTCTGGGTGATAGAATGACAAATATTTATGCCACAAATCGCGTTGTAAAGTTTATCTACATTCCAGGGATAGATCACAAGAATATACATAAGCTTCGCACTATGAAAGTGTCGCTCTATACATGTGCGTGCATTTTAATGCAATTCTCACCTTCCTGTAGCTTAGGTTTCAAGAAAGGGTTTGGTGTACAAAAATGTTGTATATCCCCGCGTAGCAAATATCTTGTTGCTTCGTTACCACTTTTTATTTTTCCATGGTAGGGCACAACCGATCAACCTTGAGGGCCAGATCCTTACCTTGTTGTTCCAGAATCGAGCATCGGATTTATTGTTATTATTATTTTCGTAAGGGCTGTTCAGAACCCTTGGCACTGCGGTTTCAATCGAATCATGTTTTGCCTTCCCTTATGTTTTCCTTGATGAGTTATATTACTCCAGAAGATGTCAAGAAATTAAGGAACTTCTCTGGATAGATATCAGCAAGCTGTTCCGTAGAGACAACTTCGCCCCTGAGGATTCTCTTCTAAGTTGAAAGACAACTGGACTTTGTAGAGAGGTCTCTTCGCTCTCAAGGCAGAGTCTATCTACAGCTTGAATCTGTTGCAAGGTTCATGCGATGGAGGTGCTTGTTCAGACAGCAGTGACGACTGATAAATACAATTAGTGCTCGAAGGTTACTCCTATCGAGGTTCACAATGAAACTAGATCTTCTTTGTGACGGCACAGGGAATAGTAGTTTTGAGCATGCTTGTCCTGGTGTGTTGAGCCAGGCTTTTCTGGATTCTTGCATGCAAAGACCATTTGCATTCGGATAAACCGATCCTTATTGAGATGAAAGCGATGATGATGAGTTCACCCTGTTCTCAGTCCTGCTCTATGGCGCGGAGGCATGGACTTTGTCAAGAATATATCAGGTTGTCTTCGGTTGGTTTTTTTTTAAATCGAATCTCCAGATGTGGTTCTGATCGATTTTCGACATTTATGAGCTGGGATACTGTGTATGTCTGCTTCCCGATTTTTCCAATCCTCCGAGTCGATCAGATGGATAGCTGCTACTTAACTTTGACACTGGAAAATCCAATCGCAATCCTGAGAAACTCACTATTTGCTGGCGTGAAGAAGTGTGAATACATTCGTTTGATGTAGTTTTATCCTGGAGCAACCAACTTAATGTGATGGATACCAAAGCGAAAGGCCTCTCAAGGTGTAGCTTGATCGGAGTTGGCAGCACCAACTCTATGGACCTATTTCCATTCTTTGTAAGCTGGAATTGTATGCAGAAAAACCAGGCATTTTCTAGCAAGATTCGGGGGTACCATGACAGTTTTGAGCACTAGTTTTGATTTGACTATAGCTAATCAAAGCACTTTAAGGGCAGATGACGACAGTTGTGATAAGTGCCAACATTTTTGTCTAGGAGAGAACGTACTTATCGAGTGACTTGCGAGGGCTGACTCGTTGGATATTTTAGACTGAGTCCGTTTTCTATCTTGGAACAACTAGTTCACTAAATATCACTATGGAGGAGGGGGGTCTTGAATTCCTCAGCCATCTCTAAAGGGAATGACTTCTACGCAATTTCACTGAAAGCAATATTTACGAAGCATGATGTCTAGAGGTATGCTAAACTCGTTGTCCAAACATATTTCCCTGATTTTTGCATTGATGTCGAGCATGCTCTTAACATATTCTGGATAGACTCCACTAGCTAGGTCAGAAAATGTATCTTAATAGCGGCCTCAGCTTCTTCATTATCTCACAGCAGATCAACATAGGAAAATGTGGCCTTGATGTGGATCAGATCACAGCCAGCCGATCACTTCGCAGTTTATTGCCATAAGATGGACTGCAATAATATTCGCTTCTTACTGCGAGGACAAATTTCAACTCCTGGAGAATGATAGATTGCGTCAATTGCAAGAGTGGTGTTGGTAAAAGGCCAACGAATCAATCATTGGACTAAAGTTAGCTGTCAAGGTCAAAGATTTTTATCCATTTATTTGAATTTGTCAGGTATGCCATAATAACATCCCCTCCCTGTTATATTAACTAACACTTGTACACTTGTCATAATGATTGCTAATTATTCGAAATATATATGTAACGATTTTTTATACATTGAAAGCCCAACTCTCCACCGCACTACAAAGTGGAATGAGTATTTTTCTTAAAAATAAAAAAACCAAACTTATAACAAAACATATCCTCTTGTGTTTGCGAACTTTTTACATCTCTTGCTGGCTACCGTTGCCTGTATCTTCATCACTTTAGGTATTCTTCTTCAATTCTTCTTCAGGCGATGTCCGAAAATAGAACTTCCAACACGAACGATAGTACTGCCCATTTCAATCTGAAAACAACAAAAAAAAACACAACTTGAGTATAAAATATAAATTCGGCATCTTCTTTGTTTAGATGAGAGCTGACGCGCTACAAAACTATAAAAAGAATTTAACGGCTAGAGTTTCGTTCAATCATTGTGTTACGTACCGCTCTATCGAAATCATCAGACATTCCCATGGAGACTTCAACCGCAAACGGGCTGAGACTAAATTCATCGCAAATTTTTCGATGACATTCCATCAAAGTTATGAAATCTGGATTGGGTCCAATCGAATAGTCATGACCAAATTGCCCAATTGTCATCAGACCGTCAACTTGGAGATTTTTGAGATTTTCACGAATGTGTTTGTACAGTGGAAGTGCTTCTGATGGTTGTACCCCGTTTTTCTCTGAAAAGAAAATGTTTAAGAATTTTCCGCGGAATGTTGGAGTGAGTTTGGCTAAAGGAACGATTCTTTGAGAGAGGTCTAGTCAAAGAAGATCTCGCGCGTTTTAACTTAAAGTATTCCTTTGAGACTTACTTAGATGGTGCTACATCTGGGGTGGAACTGGTCTTCAACGAACAAACCAATTAAAACTAGTGTCGCGTAACAGTAGTTTGTTGAGGTCCGTTTCCACTTGTGTGCGCTACTTACTCGGCATGAATATTCTTCCTTAAAGCACTAGGCCAGTTTCTCTTAGTTATATGAGAATGAGAGGCGGGTCTGTGCCGCACAATATTCCAGTGTCGCTAGGCCCATTGCAGAATCCACAAACACCGTCCTTTGCTACACCTAGTTTACTCTTGACGTTCTCTGTCTTATTCATTAACGCACAAAAGAATCGACTTGCTTGGCTGTCTGACAATATCGCCACATCGCAATTAGATACTGTATCTTCTGTTCAGATTAATTTGGACGCACCTATTTATGGCACATGTCTAGCCCTACAAGATGCTGGTGTACTTGCCCACGCTTTCGGAGTGCATTGTCTTGGCCCATATACTCCTGTGAAAGTTCCCTCCTCAGTCCTTGATCTGTCTGTTTACCACTTGATTCCTGCAGTTCTCTTCTATACATTTTTTTGCAGACGAGTTAGCCAGGTACTTACTAAATGTCATTGACAGGTGTCTGTATGGTGTCTAAAAGTCTTATATGAGGAGAATCCTCATCGTCTTAACCCCTGCGCCATAGAGCAAAACTAGTTATTTTTCGTACGATATTCGGTCCCGTTTGCGTTGACGGACTTTGGAGGAGAAGATTCAACGACGAACTATATGAGCTGCACAGCACCTCAGGTCAGGCGGCATTAAAGTTGATTTCTTTTGAAGGGAGTAAGGAGCGACTGTTAACAGCAAGAGTAAACAAGAACAAACAAATGAAATGTAACCCAGCTTACATGTCGACTTTGGTTCTAGTAAGACAGCGCAACGTGTGACGAATTGATCTCGTTGAAGGTTTTATCGCAAAACAATGGCTTTTAGTTTTTGAGATCATGTTAGTACTATTTGTTTGTTAAACAATATGAAACATGAAATTTAGGACGATTGAAAACCTGCACAAATACTCGAAACTCTTCTTTAGAACTGACTGAGCATATGCAAGTGCTGCAAGCCCTGGATTCCGTCAATGAAATTTGTTCTGTAAGTTATGTTAGCACCACTCTACTCCCAGAAGAAAGAGACTGCCTTAACTGGATAGAATTCCCTACCACTGTTTGCTATTTCTGTGATACATATTCTGTTTGCTAAACTACGAAAACGAAGTTAACTTGGTAAGACACCATTGACTTGAAGTGTAAAGCCAATTGTAAGTAGAATTTATACGTTTGGGAATGCTTAAACTTGTGGAAACTTGTAAAAAAATGTTATAGATCTAACCTCTGCACATGTCGAAGCACCTCATGTCATCCGCATGTTCCCATGTTATTCTCTTTTACCTCAAAATCTCAAAGTAACTGGAAATATTTCCTCTTCTTACCATCTTCTCCACTGGTGTTCACTTGGACCAACACTCTCAATGGTTTTTTGTTTTCCTTCTCGATTCGCTCCCAAGCAGAATTCAACGATTCGGCGAGCTTCTGACTGTGCACAGTCTCAATCATATACAAGTTGGGAGTATTCAAAACCTAAAAAAGAGTTTCCTTTATAAGCATACAAAAGATTATGTACACATATCTTCACCTTATTGATTTTATTAGTTTGCAAGTGTCCAATAAAGTGCCATCCAATGTTGGGACACTGAGACAATAACACGGGATCTGCACTTTTCTCCACCAATTCTTGAACGTAATTCTCACCGAAATGCCTCTGACCAGCTGAATATGCATCGATAATCATCTCAATGGGCTTTGTCTTGCTTACAGCGACTAAAAGCGGTTTAGGTGCATTCACGTCCTAAGAATTTTCAAAATCAAATTTCTTATCAGTAAAAATTTGTAACGAGAAAACTCATCGATGATGAAGCGTAATTTTACTGTACCTGTGGTCTGTTGGCATATGCTTCTTCCATTTTTCTCAAGACTAGCTTGATACCAGCTTTTACATCTACGTCGTTCATGGTTTTTTTTATCATTTAATTGAAAAATTCGAAAAAAAAATTAAATTCCACCTGAATAGATACAGGAAAGAGAAACAAATTTTCTAAATGTCAAATGAAATGTCAAATCAGTTGAGGGCTGTGTTCGTTTGGTGAACACGATATTTTCTTCCATGGGTTAGTTCGTTTTTTGCAACAGAAATTAAAATAATAAAATTATTGCTCTTAATACCTTATTAATGACTAAAACAAACTTATAGAGAATTTTCTTCTTCTTAATTAATTTAGCAAGCTATAAACAAATATAATATACTTTCGTTGTATTTTTTTATGTCCTTTTTATCAGGAGAACGAAGAGTGGAGTAAATGACACCTCAACAAATATTCTTTTAAGACGTTATTTTTTTCTTGAATCTAGGCTGTTCATGTTCTTGTCTACTCACTTACATTCGCAGGCATGACAAACCTGTCATAAAAAACTTCTCGATTCGCCGGAGTCGATCCTTTCCATTCGTGCGAAGAATATTACACGAACAACAGGAATGGTTGAGAGAAGCTAGGCCTTGGCTCTTTATGAGCTACCGTGCCAAGCGTACATACATACTCACTTAAAAACGTACATACGTATGCATTTTACTTGATGGGATACAGACCGCTGAAAAGTCTCTGCATAAGATACCACAGCCGCCCATCTTCAGTTCGTCGTAGGACAAAATAAATAAAACCAAATATCCTCGGGCTTATACTGATAAAACCTAACACTTCCAGTTCAGTGGATACTGTGATAAAAGCAGACGAACCAGACTGTATCGTACCCTGTGGAATTCCTAAAGTCACCACAAACAGGCTCTAAAGTTCGGAATTTCGGTCCTACTGTTGCGCAACTTTAACGAGTGGCCCCTATGCAACGGGGCAAGACCATTCTGACGAACTCCTTCAAAGATTAGCAGACGTTCATACCACGTATTTCTGTCATCACCACGATCAGGGCCAGACTCTGAAAGTGGCCTGCGTAAACCTGAAGTCGCCCTGATTCTCACACCTATACTTACTTACGTGGCATACGTGCGGTTGCTCGTTTCGAGCGTCTGGAGCCGCGGGCAAAAGCTGGTGTAAGCAAATGTATGTTTTACATCAATGTATATTTTTCGCTACAAATTTTGTTGACCGACACATGAATTATGAACTTATTGAGCTCAAAAAGCTTAATTATTGTGGAACGATTCTTTTCCATTGTGATACTGTATCCGTTGGATCCACTACATAAGGATAGTTTCCATTTTCAAAACTGTTGTTGTTCGCTCCATTATCATAGTAGAAAAAGACATGTTTAGAAGCTGATGGTGTTAACATATTTTCTTCGTGCTTATTAAAAAACAAAAATAAAAATCGTAATAATTATTTAAGTACAAGGAAATATAGAAATGTTAACATACCAATGCAAACAAAGCCAAGGTTACGGAATAAGTCATAAATAGGAGAATATAAAATTTCAACAATTGAATAAAGACATATGCAAGAAGTTGAAGCCATAAATTGATTAGATAGAATAACATTGAAAATTTGAAAAAAATTATTTTATAGAGAAATTTTAAAATTTTGAATTTTTCATTTCGAACAAAAACAAATGACGGAAATGAATTAATTAAGAGTGACGGCTTTTAAAAACAAAAAAAATAAAAATTAAGTCAGTGCGGTATTGCCAGCATCATACTTTCCACACAGTGCCTCCTGGATTAACGAACGTTACTTGTCAACCAAATAGTGTTGGAAACAAGAGTCAAGGAGGAAAGGACTTATCTTAAAAATCTGCACGCGCAGGTAACGAACTAGTAGAGACCCTTGATCGCTTCAAAGCAGATATAACGGGTCTTTAAGAAGTGCATTGAGAAGGGTCGGCTATCCGAATACAATAAAATTATGCCTGCTACGACGAGCAGACAGGGTCAGTTTGGATGGGGCTTTACAGTCAGAGAAGTACACTTAAGCAGAAAGCTTCCCCATGCTGCATATATAAGAATTCAAAGAAGCCTAGGGTCGAATTACGGCATCAGTGATCGAGTAACTCGTCACGTAAAATAGGGGATGATTACGTCGGAATGATCGTTTATTCGTAATAATGCTCATTTTTACGTGACGAGTTACTCGATCATTGATGCCGTAATTCGACCCCTGGCTTAACACATCAGGATAAGGACACCAAAAACTGCTATTTCCGACACCGTCGCGTCGCAAAGAAAATCCCAGTTTCATTGTGATTCCCGATAGGAACAACCTTGAAGCATTAATTAGATTCCATACCGGACACTGACGCAAGAACAAACACCTACATCGTATGAACATTCCGGCAGATTCAAGCTGTAGACTTTGTATTGAGAGTGAAGAGACTCCACTACACATCCTAGCCCAGCCTTGCACTTTTCACTTACTTTCAACATAGAAAAAGAAGTTGTCCCTACAGAGCAGCTTGCTGCCATCCACCCAGAGAAGATCCTTAACTTCCTGACATCATAAGGGAAGGCACAATAGAATTCGATTGAAATCGTAGTGCCAAGGGCGGTGAACAGCCCTCCCGAACATAATAACATAGCATAGCATGATGCATGTATTCATCTAGAACTATGTCTGGGTGGTAAGCGCTTGGCAACAAGTGGAACAAAGACTGAGAATAGCCAGTCAATCTCGCTCATTTCAAAATACTTTCTGAATCACGTAGCAAGTGGCTCGCAAACATTGCAGGCACGTTGGGATAGATGATTAATGAATAGCGCGCGGAATATGTGTGCTTTTAATAAGCCTATTTACTCAGCACTTTTACTGAAACGAAAACGATAGTCTCTAACAGCGAACCACTAAATCGACCAATTAGGCTTAGCATTGCACAATTGACAAGATTGTCTAGGGAACATAAACTGGACATACTCAAGCTGGCGCCTTGGATCGAGTTTTGCTTGGACTATACGAAACATAAGACATCACTCATATGGTGATTAGAGCTGTGTTCCGATCAAGCAGAAAAGGCTTAGGCAGAGCAGTTCGAAAAAGATGTCAACTCCTATAGGATCATCTAAGCAGTTCCAGTGGCTCGTTCGCCTGAAATCAGAGTAGCAGCGTCTATGTGACCATTCATCTTTAAGACCGAGAAGTACTTCAAACCTTAAGACTGCAACTATTTTTAAGATAAATTCATCAGTGCTGAAGCAGTTTTCGAATCCATCTAGATTGCAGGAATCGACTTTGGTAGAAGTCGAATCAACAATGAACTCACGTTCACGTTCACGTTAATTTAAGCAACACCAAACATATTCTGTTTACAGGAAGCGGATCTCCTCCCAATCACTTATCACCGCTTCACCCGCTTTTCATAGATTTTGAAAAGACCTTCATCTCCTCCCTAAACAACGTTTAAGACAGTTTGAATTTTAGAATGGCCTTAGTCCATGGTTGACAGGTCACACGGATCGCTTAAGAAGTAGATATGCGTCTTGGGCAGTCGCAGAGGAAATGTATTGTGCCCTCTTCCGCTAGGAAACACTTCCGTGATAAGGAAACACTTAGATCATTCCACATTCATGTTGTACGATTAAAGAAAGAATCTCTACCGAAAGTAGCAAGCATTGATGGAAAGAGTGTTTGAAAGTTAAGGTCGAAGTTAGGGTATGGCGTTATAATGTGACCTATTTGGCCCTTCTTCCAGGACTTGGATGCTTGCATTCGTCGATCTCCCATTGGTGCAATTTGTTTAGTGTAAAGGTCGAGCGGTATGAAAGAAAGTATCATTTAGTGGACTGCTGTCCCAGGGTGGTTGTTATGGCGTTGTGCTGATGCATGTATCTTAGGGTCAATAGCTTTCTTCGCGATTGGCCACCAGACCTCATGCCCATAAGTTAAAATTGGTCTAATCATGGCCGAATTCCAGTGGCCCTTATTTGTAGAACGCGACAATAGTCTTCTTTACCCTTTTTAGATTGTTTCCAGTCAAACTCAGTTTGCGGTTTAATATACATCCAAGGTACATGGAATTTTCTGTAATTTGAAGCTGTATTCCTAGCTGTCGAGTGAAATTCAATAATCATAAATCGACCATACACACTGACGAAGTTAGCCATGAAAACTTATTAAATCGAAGAAAAAAAAAAAAAATTAAAATTCAAAATTTTTCACAACTTAACTTAGGGCTTCTCTTTCTTATGAAAAATTTCAATGTTCGCATTACTAGGATTCATACTTAGTCAATGGATTCGATTGGCATTCAAAGCCATCTTCTTTGTCACATGGAGAATGTTCAAACTATCAGTTGTCCTTTTCCTGACGAGTGAACTCTTTTCGGGAATCGCATATCTGGTAAGTATTCATTTATTTGATTGCGTATATATCATATTTTGTTGTTGATATCAGTACGATAAATCATTGTCCCCAACAAAAACTTTAGTTCACCTCATTTCTAAATGTCTGCAAAGAGGGAGGGGAAAAACCTTTACACAAGAGCCATACCCTTATATCATTGAAATCCCCACGGAAAGTTCATCGACATCCATTGCCGGAAGTTTTGAAGGAAGTAATGGGCAAGTGAAAGACACCTCATTTGAACAAGATAGCATTTCAGAAGAAAGTGAGTTATCTGCGGAGGACGAAGAAATATGGTAAGTAGTCTTAGTAGGGGTAAAGGACCGTCCTCATTTATCATAATCTTTCCAACAGATGCACATATTGACGAAAACCGAAACTATTTAGAGCTGCTGGACGAAAAACCATGGCTCTTAAATTTTAAATTCTAATTTCTAAATTTTGTGCAATAAACTGAAGTGTCTAAAGTGAAAAATTGCGAAATCATTTTCAAAAATTTTAGGACGGATGTGAACTCGAATGCCATCTATTTCAATTTTACATTGTTAAGCCCGGCTGGGACACTCTGACTCAAAGACAAGGACTGATCCGTTGAGTTTGTTTGCATCCCGGGGAGTCATGGCACATTTGATTGGGGTTCACAAGGTGCCTAACGATCAATGGAAGTCCTAACCGAGGACATCTGGAAAACTAAATGTAAGCTCATGTGTCGCGAAATACTCTTCTGAACATTGTCTAGCAAGCCTTCCGACTACATTCAGGGAAATTTTGCATTATTGTCCATAAAAGGCACAGCTCCAATGGACCTGGAGGTTTGGCGAAAACAGAAGGGTGTTGTCATTGCTGAGTAGATTCAAAAGAATTTTCTTGATGACACAGCTTCGTCATGTCAAAAACACCTTTACGTTGTCAGAAGACTGACAGATCTCTGACAGCTTTTAACTCGCATTGAGTTCTATCGAGGATGCAATCTTTTACCTTTCTTTTATCATCATATTTATGGTCTAGAAGTTACCGCACAGTCTTGGTGACGTACTGAGGGACTTGAAGATCAATCATCTATGTTTCGCGGACTCTCAAACCGAGCCTACATAGCCCACTCGAAAGACTTGTAGCTATATATGCTGGAATTAAAGTAAACGCGAATAAATCAAAGGCCAATGCACTCTGCATGTCAGTGGAGTCCAATTTAAACAGATGGGTAAGATGGCAACATCTTGACTGAACCTAAGAGATCAAAAGCCTTGATTCAACTGAAAAAAGACTAAAACGTACTAATGTACTAACAAGGCACTAGATATGCTCAGTGTTTGGGCATTATATACAACGATGTCTGCAGGAGCTGCAAATATGGGGAAAAGGAAGAATCAGGACAAATATACCCTTAGGCGAATACTTCTTCAACGATTTAGATGATATGAACACTGCCAAAACAGTCAATCTAAAAGGTTTCAAGAGTAGGCTGGGATAAGCACTCCAGCACTCACAGTGGTATCAGAATTGACCTACTCTGGATCTAATTGTATCTCTTTTTTGGAGAACTAACGCTTGTAATAAGGCCCGTACTCACTGTCCTTAACATCGGCGTCTATTGCACCGTATTGCCCCGAAAAACTCAGTCCAGATATCTTGTCAGTCGTTGCTGAACATAAATCTATAAGCTCGAGCCACATTTCGATGTCGAGTTGCGAGGAAATAGATGATTGCTGGTCTGCCATCGTGTATCGGGCCCTCTGGTGATCTTCTCGCGTTTTCTCGATTTCTGATTTCCCAGAAGCCTCGGCTTTGTGTCAAAGCCCAGCTCGTCGTCAAATCATCCCTTTATCCCCTTTCATTTGCGAGCAGTTGTGATAAAAGACCTAGTTTGGAGAAAGACGTAGTTCCACCAATCCCACGTTGGTGTTTTAGTTGTCAATCCTTAAGGATGGCTTTCACAATCACTTGGTGCTCCGTCAAGCATGTATGAGTTCTTCTTGAAAAATGATTCTTGCTTTTGCTACAACTAGGATAAAATTTTGACAAGTAGTGTTGACAGTAGTGAGAAAGTCTGAGCAATCGAAAAGTACCTAAAAACTTGAATCGGGGATTGATCGCTTACGGATAAAGGGCAAGAAGTCTCAACTTTCAGACATCTCTTCGAAAGATCTAGATCTAGCCTGCCATTTTGGTCTAGGGACAAAAGCATCCGCATACCAAGCGGGAATTTTGACACTGCTTCATGAATTATATCACTTGTGTGAATCTCAGGTTCGAGGTAGAAATATGCCAATGGAACGGGCTCAAAAAGTCAAGGACTTGATAGTGACTAGGAATAGAGGTTTGCAGAAAATAAAAAGGGAGTTTCTGAGTCTTGAATCATTTGCTGGCCTAGGAATAAGAAAAGTGAAGGACGTTATCGATAAGTTGGCGACGAATAAACATCTGAGGTGGGTATGTGTGGCAAAATGCAGACCAATCAGAATGACAAGAACGTCGAAACGTTCACAGCCCTTGGCACTGCGGTTTCTAGCGGGTTCTATTGTGCCTTCCCTAGTGTTCTCAGATGAATTGTTTTACCCCAGAGGATGTCAGGAAGTTAAGGAACTTCTCTGGGTGGATGGCAGCAAGTTGTTCCGTAGGGATGACTTCGTTGCCGAGAATTCTCTCTCTAAGTTGGAAGAGACCTGGACATTTCGTTAAGATGTGTAGAGAGATCTCTTAACTCTCAAGGTAGAGTCTACAGCTTGAATCTGTTACAAGGTTCATGCGATGTAGGTGTTTGTTCAGACGGCAATGTCCGCTGAGGAATCCAATTAGTACTCTAAGGTTGCTCCTATTGAGGTTCACAATGAAATTCGATTTTCTTTTTGACGGTATAGGGAATATCAGCTTTGAACATGCTTGGATTTTGGATTCTGTTACCGCGCCGCCTTTTGCCAGTGAGTCGGCTTTTTCATTGCCCCCAAATCTACTATGTGCAGGAATCCAGTGAAGGATGACCATGTTGTTCCCAGCATGGTCCGCGATTACATTGCGGGCTTCTAGAACTAGTTTGGATTTGATGACATGCGAATCGAGAGCTTTTAGGACGGCTTGATTGTCTGAGCAGATAAATACGATTTTCCCCATGATGTGAGAGGACTGATTGAGTATCACACATTGATCGATGGCAATGTACATTCGGCTTAGAATATGAACGAGAATATGGACCAAGGCTGACTGAGAAGTTCGCATATGATGATTCTCCAAAGATTCCGGAACCAGTACCTGTTTCTATTTTGGATCCACTATAAGACTTTGGATCGAATTTGCTTGAATGAAACTGTCGGTGGATGCCTAGTTTGGCTTCGATTTGAATAAAATTTTGTTGTGGTGGTAAACCCAAGACGACATTGAGTGCAACAGTTGGAGTTGTGCGAAGGCATTCTGACATGCAGGTTTCGGCTAAGCGTTGGAGACGTTCTAATTTCGCAACTTTAGTAGTTTCGTTAGTTTTTGTCCACTAGACTACGCTTGCGTTTGAGATCATCGGTCTGACGGTCAGTTTATAAAGCCAGAGTATCATCTTGGGTTGTACTCCCCAGTTGTTCCCGCAGTTTCGGCGACAGGTCCATAGTGATATAGAAGCTTTGCTGGTTACTCTTTCAATCTGTGGATTCCAGGACATTTTGCTGTCCACGATGATTCAAAGATATTTGGCTTCTTGCGAAAATGGGATAGTTTCGCCAAATAGTGAAGGGCGAGTGAGAAAATTGAGCTTTCTTCTTCTTGAAACAGGAACAATTACTGTCTATTACAGAGAGGACTTCGCTTATACACCATCTCTGTACTTCGGACAGTGCGTACTGTAGCACCTCCAAAATGGTGCTTTCAAATTTTCCCCAGAAAACCCAAAGGTTTAGCCAAACATTTTTCAAGTGCTGACTCAAAAATACTTGGGAGTCACTGCCCTAGGTATCTGCGGGATGTCGAATTCACCTAAAATTTCACATAAACTGTCATTCTATTATTCGACACTTCCGTCAGTTGTTCTTAAATAAATAAATTGTTTTTTTTTTTTTGGTTTTCTTTTCAAAATTTCAATGATCTCAGATATATTTAATTCAGTTTTTCGATTTATTAAATTCATTTGTCGTTGGTATTTCAATATTATAATACTTATTGTTTTTATTCACATTATTAACATTTTTATACAAATATTGGTAAGCTATCATGTTGTTGAAATAATAAATTTTGTTTTAAGAATTTTTTATTTTTTTTATTCAATCAGTTTCAAGGGGATTATACGCGCATTATTGATCTTGCATTATCTATTCTTACGTATCCTACAACTGAGGAAACGACAAGCGACGGAAGTGATAATGCTAATATCGACGACACAATTGTAACTTAGTACATATATATAAAAAAATCAAAAAATAAATAAAGAAGATAACTCTTCGTTTGGCATTTGACTTCATTTATATCCGTGTGGTTAAAGAGAAGAAGGATATAACAGGAGATACAATCACTTTCGAATGGATAATGGATAATTACTGTCAATATGTTCGCACACAACACCATAACTACATCAGTTAACGTAGCGTTATCTAAGATTGAGTTCAACAGAGTTGCAGGTGCTTACTGACAGATGACTTACTGAGGAGCCCACACTTGTAGAACATGCTCGGGCGGAAGTTTGTCTGGGAGCTCCACCACTGTCCACTTCATCAAGTTCGATCATAGCTTAACTAAAACTTTTACTGTCTAAGAAGGGTTGTGCCAGGAGAAATGTCCAAAACAGTTAACAAACGAATTCAACTTCTTCGTTACAAAGGTTCAGATCATTGGAGGAGGAGGTGGAGTTTTGCTTTGAACAGAACCAGTACTGTAGACTTAAATATCTTGATATGGTACCAATTACGGAGACCCAACTGCTGGCAGCGTTGCCACTGTTCTTATATACATGCTGTTCCTACACATTTACAGCTTATAGGACACGCGATTTGCGATATCACTTAGGTTGTTGAAGAAGCTAGCCCCCAAGTGTGCTCTTCTTCGAGCTGAAAGGGCCGGGCATGTACAAAGAAGATGGAGAATTGTCTCCTCTCCTCATCCATGCAGCTTCTGCAAAAGTCATAATAGAGGAGGCAGAGGAGGAGATGGTCCAGTGTCCGGTAATGACACCCACTAAGGTACTTATTATCAGTCTATTTCGTCTGATGAGACAATAGGAACGTTTGAGATCCAGCTTCGGCCAAATCTGCCTAAGTGACGAAACAGGTGCTGCCACTTGTCCATCTACGATTGGCGATATTGATCGCGTTTCTATTGAGTAACAATTTGCAGGTGGCGAGAGGCATACTTAAATTCCCCTTATCCGGGAGAATCGGTAGTGTTGTGTCCTCTCTGGCGAGTTCATCCGCCATACAGTTGCCTGGAATGTCTCTGTGCCCCGGCACAGTTGCTGCGTCGCTAGATATTTGGAAGCGCATCCTTGCAACAGCCAGGTAGTGAATCCAATATCTCTGAATTGCCAAGGGATCAACTTAAGTTAGTCGTCTGTTGACTGCTACATTGCTTTGTGGATGTTGAAATATGGGAACCTTGTAGGTACTACAAACTACCATGTTTCGTCCAGCTACAAAGTCAACCTGCCTGAGTCAGTTAGCCTGCAAGAAGAATCTTTACATTGTTGCTCAAGTATTACACATATGTTTTTCCCAGTAGCTCATAAAAACAGTTTTTGGTGCCTTCGTCTATCTCCTCTATAGAAGGAACTTACTTGACGAGCTTCCAACTCGTGAAGAGTCACTGCAGTCTTCCATCCTCTGCAATTCCTAGTATGCTATTTTCAGTTCTCTAGATCAAGCGCTCTGGCATCCGCGATAGCTTGGTCCTTAAAACGAAAGTTGGACCTTGTGGGTGCGATTGAAGGATCCAGTGTAGTCGATGTTTTGGATTTTTCAACTTCATATACATCTTGATTCAGCTCAAAGTATCTCCTCTTTCTGTCGCCCTTCTCGCACATGGAACCAATTATTCTTTTTTCAACTTATCGTCGGACTAAAGGCTAGAGACTCGGATAAAGCAGAACTCGCAGGATCAGTGTTTTTTAGAGCTTAAAACCCATTTGTTTCGCCAAAGCGAGCAGCACCAACAGCGGGTGAGTCTTCGTCGAATCGCTACTAGGGTGTCAGTCATTCGTGGTGGTCATGTTTATTCCAAGGTAGGTAAACTCCTCAATTACGTTGAACAATGGCGTTTTGTCTTAGACGATGGACAGATGCCTCTTTTTTGTTGACTTCATGTTTAATTTAAAGGCTTACTCGATTCGCCTGTTCTTCGATTGTAATAGAAGCCTGACGACACGCTGGGAGCGACCGATGATATCGATGTCGTCTGCATATTCCAGCTAGCAACTGGACAGATTTGCTGAAGGCAGTGCTTTCCGTGGTAACACCTTACCCGTGCACATTGCAGCTCATCTCCTTATTAAAATTCGGTGCATCTTGGAAAAAGTTTTGAAGAACTGTTCCCGAATTGCACATTGCATCACGTGTTTTCCAGCATCACACTATACACAGTTGGATCAAATTTGCCGCCAAACCCCCTTTGAAGTCAGTAAAAAGGTTGTGAGTCTTGACTTGACTCCAGGATTTGTCTTGTGAAGATTTACACCCCTATTGCGAGTGTCAATACCGCTAATCGAAATTTCTTAATACGTATCGTTTATCGTTTATTTTTTAACACTCGCAATAGGGGCATTAGTCTAAACTCGATCTGCCGGGCTGAGACCACACTGGTACGTGCCGAGTAAATATGTCGCAGAACAACTTAATACGTTTACAGAGAACATTGGATAGAAATGACCAATGAAACCAAATCCTAAATTTATATTTACACAACCTCTGGCAATGCTGTCGCAACAAAACTCAAAACTACGTGTAGTGTCACATTTGAAGTTTTAATATCACTTCCGTCAGTTATTTTTAAATTTCCATTCAAATCACGGACAAAAATTCTAAATTTGTTTCCTTTTTTTTTTAAATTCTAAATTTCTAAATGCTGTATAGAGTATTTCGAAAATGTATTCAATTTCCATTGGATTTTCTACTATTCCTTACTTGGGAATTAATTAAAATTTCTATATTTGCCTTATTGATTTACGGAATAGCTCGATTAATTTTTTATGTGGTAAAATATTTATTTCGTTTAAAAGTTTTGTAGATTTTGATTTATTTGTATTTTATAAACAACAGAATGAGGGAGATAGAGATGCCCAATACAATTATACAATAAGAATTCAAATCCCAGAGGGCCTTATCCAAGTATCACCGGATAGCTCTAATGCGGCTGCAGAAGGAGATGACTAATTTACAAACTTATACATACAGTTTAAATTATTTCTGAAATATTTTCGGTTCAACTAAAAATGTACAGAAACTGAAGTGAGTTATATTTGTTCTGTATTTCAATTCGTTTTTGAAGGTTTAAGATCTTGGAGACGACTAACCCTAATCTTATTGACGACTGTCGTAGTATTGTCTACGGATGATCGAACAGGAAGGACACGCTTTCAATACGTTAAACAGTCTTGCGATAGAAAACTGATTTGAAACTTGCATTGCGATGTGAACTTTTTTTTTATAATTAGCTAAAGCTTGTATGACTACCCTTAAATTGGAGCTCGGTAAACTGGTGTGTATTCAAGGCATGACGCATATCAAATCTCAAATGGGCGCAATGTAACTAGCTACTGGATAGTGAGGGAAATCTAAATGAGTTTCAACCAGAAGAGAAGAAGCGAAGTCAAGTCAACCAAGAGCCAAGCAAGCAGTTTCTCTGACTTTGTATTGTGGTGGTTAGCAGCACTAAGTGGTTTTGTATCTTTTAAGCCATACCGAAACATGTATATAAATAGATAGGTGTCTCATTGTCTACATGCATCGATGTGTCTTCTAGTCTGTCAGATAGACTCTACCTAAATACACCACAACATTATTTAGACTCTAGAGCTATAAAAGATGATATCTAAATTGAAAGAACCAAAGAAAGACTCTACCTCCGAACTATTCCGAACGTGCACTCGATTTCAGCAATCTAGTGGAGCAGTGCCAGTAGGGCTTTTTTTTTATTGTACTAAATTGTTGTCATAGCTAGAATCCGGTTCCGGCACGTTAACATTTACAAGGGGACACGGTTGAAATAATCAAACAACCGTCAACCAGATTGATCACATTGCGATCGACGGAAGGCATTCCTTCACTATTACGGATGTCCGAACGTTCAGAGGGGCGAACATTAACCCAAACTAGCACTTTGTTGTAGCCTGAGGATATTCTGAACACCGCAAAGACAAGGAAATATTGTGAGGAAGTTTGATGTCAGAGTCTCTTCCAATCGAGTGCCCCTTAATCTCTCGAGAGCCTAGGCTGCCAATACTGAAGGCCAGTGGCAGCACCACCTCTGATGTGCTCTGTTTCTACCGACCACCACAACAAAGCCCATGATTTGACAAAGAATGCCAACAAGGGATACAGAACGATGCTTTTAAGAAGGACCAGAGCTTCTCGGGAGCTCTACAAAAAGAAGGGAAATGAAAAGCGAGCTATCGAGGAAATAGCGATATGCTACTGCAAGAATGAGATTTGGAAGTTTTACCAAACGGTGTCAAGGCTACAAAACCCGAACCGAAGACACCAACAATCCCGTCCATTTGACTTAAGTCCAGGATATCGTCGGATGATAAAATGCCCGCCCATTTTAGAGGCATACATCTTTTCAATATCGTTTACAAGATTCTTTCTGCTCTACTATGGGAGCGTCCAAAGCCCATTGTCAACCAACTGATTGATCCGTATCAGTGTGGCTTTCGTCTACTGGTAATGTTTGACGAAAATCGATGAGGAGCTCATTCGGTTCCAATTTTTCTCATACGTGCGCATTACCGTGAGGATATTGTCCGATGTGATTCCACCTACATCCATTTCTAGTTTTTGTCTCTCTGCAAGCCATCTGGTCATTCGAAGAATGTGAGTTTGGCGTTGCCTTGAGTCGAGTCGCCATACTGACATGCTCGCTGTTTTTCCCATCCTGTGTAGATAAATAATTTTCAGCTCCCACTAACTCCGCCTCGTCCACCAATCAGTCTTGCAGTCCATCTTCCCGTGATTTCTCTGCTCCATCGTTTTTGTCAGTGATCCCTTTGGCTCCCGCTATTGCCATTTCCTTTCTAACCTCTGCTTTTCTCTTGCATATGTACTTTCATTCCGTCGCTAGGAGATCGATGGGAATAACTCCCTCGACCACGAGAATGTCTAGTTTTGACACCTCTATGCTGTATCATTACCATTTTCTTGATGAAGCGCATCAGCCTGTATCTCACAGCTATACAAAAGGATAGAATGCCTGACTGTTACAAGAAATTTTCACTGACTTGCCTTTGGTCCTCCCAAGTTTGTCTTTAATCAGCTCAATGCTGTATTGCTCTTCGCCACCCTTTCGGACACAGACTTGATCTGACAAATGATGTGAGCTTTGTGTCTAACTTCACTGCATCTTTAGGAGTTATTGACTCAGGCGTACATGTTACATCAAAAATAGTGAGGAACTACCTCCTAGTCAGCAGAATTATCTCCATCTTCTCTGTTGCCAGGCTAAGTCAATGATCTTGCATCCAGTATTAGATACGTCTAAAGAATTGGTTATGCCGTCTTTGGGTGACTGTGATGTCTGGTGCGGTGATCACTGCCGTGATGTCATCCGCGTTTATTTTCGGTCATCTCTATTCAGGAAAATTCCACAAGTCGGGTTTCAGGATAGAGGGTTGTGCAGCAGCAGCACCGGGTGACAGCTCGTTGTTCGAGGGTGCTCTCTAACTGGGTATGTGAGGAAAAGTGTGTTCTTCATTTTTACAGCGCTTAGCGTTGGTCCTGCTGCTTTCCGGTTCCCTTGATAAACGATTATAGCTAGACGTTGCTAGATCAGTAGGTCAATAAGTCAACCTAACACCTACATTAAAAATCAGCTTCCCATCTCTCGTACATATGACCGGTCAAAAACCAGATGAAGTCAACGACTCAGTGATAGCAATTAACTCGTAACCAATAGCTCTTGCGTGTCATAACTACCTGTAAGCATCTCAATCATTTCCATTGCACATCTCGACCACCCCTGAATTGAAAATCCGTCATCTAATCAACCAAAATCAGCACAATCATCATCATCATCAACTCCCAATGAGGTCGATTACTTTCTAAAAAAAACAACAAAAAAAAAAACATATGTCAGATCATCAACAAGTTGTCGATCCAGCATGTGGCTCTGGTATTATTTTTTTTTATTTTTTATTACCTCAGAGTCCAACAACTATGTATGTACTTCCTAAAATTTAATTGATAAGTTGAAATACTTTTTTTTGAATTTATTTTCAAAGCCAAAATGTGAATGAACTTCTACGTCAGTTTGCACCATCAAATGTCAAAATCTATTACGTAACACAGTTTTTATGATTATCGAATGAAATTTGCTGTAAAATCATGTTGAGGTTTTTTTTTCATCAAAAAACTCATTCAATATTTATTTAATGGTCCACATGCAATAACTCCAACCGAGAAGAGGTGCCGCAAGTCTTACCTTGTTGTAATCTTCCAAATGCGAGACCCCCAAATAAAAAAAAGCTCAATTACACGAAACATTTTTTGTTTTGTGTTTAAACTGTGTTGGAGATACTTCACAATTTTAAGTAAACATCGTTATATAACAACCACTTGTCGCGATTGTTTGAAAATGTTCGAAAAAAAAAAACACAAAAAAAGACTACGTGATGACTTTACACTGAAAAGAGACCGAAAAAAAGGGCGCAAATGACCATAAATTTACATCTTCATTCCGATGAGTGACGAAATAATATTTTCGTCACCGATTTTGTAAAAAAAAAAATTATTTTGATCATGGGTTTGTCAATGCCCTGTTTTATTAGACATTTATCCAAGCGTGGGTTTGTAACTTTTGGTCAAATTTGAAAAGCAGACGCCATATTTGTCAGAAAGCGGAAGAAAATGATGTCGTGCCCCTGAACAGATAGATTTCCACTTGTCATCTAGAATGTATTGCAAAATTATTTTAAGAAACCAAATATATTTAATTCCGCACGTGACAGATGTTTGCCAAATTTGTTGTTTTATGCCACACACATGTTGACATTGTGGAGCAGGAAATTTGACATTTATTTTGGCATACGATTTTATGATCTTTTGGAGGTTTTTTTAATTAATTTACTGGTATCTGGTGATTTTTGTTTGTTTGACATTTTGTGTATTGTGAAGCATAATTTCTCGAAATGTTCCGCATTGTTAGAGTATTCAAGTTTGCCACCGGTTTATTCAAATTTAACTTGTAGAAATGTCACTTTTCATGTTCACAAATGCAATGTTGACCACGATGACAGATTCCCCTAAATAATCTCTTGTGTATCCTACCGTTTGAGGTATACAGACCGGCCAACAGACACCCCAAATAAGTTTCAATTTTGGTGGTCATGGTGTAGTGGTTGCATCATCGCTTGTCACGCTGAAGGTTCCAGGTTCGAATCCCGATGTCACAGAAAAAAAAAGTCGGTCAATTGCGGAAAAAGCTGACGTCAACTCTACTGTATAGGCATAACACTGGCAGTAGGGTAGGCAATGGCTTGAAAGTGTTGATCGTACTAATGACACTGGGATATTCGAAAGAAATACTGCGAATTATAAGCAATGGCAATAATTCTCCTCAGTCATTCTGGAAAACCACCCTCGGAGCAAAAAGACTGAAACCTAATACCACCTGAGTTTCAGAAATCACTACACCAACACAAGCGCTGTGTTAATAGCATCATAAGGGTATTCATAACCCCTTTAGCGCTAGTGAATTATAAAAAATAAAAATAAAAATAAAAAAATTTCTCGGATTAGGGACGGTTAAGCAGGAGCAAACTTGGATCCAAATGAAAGTCCATTGAGATACCACGCTCCCAGAATCTTGCATAATTTCTTTATTTTCAAGAAAAAAAAATTATGGGTAGCCGAATCGGTGCAGAACGCTTCACATACCACACTTTGTGCAGAACCATTTAGATCCACCGACAAAGCTTTTAGTTTTGTAAATATCGAGCTTGAATACTCTCCTTAAAATATTCTCCCAGGGTTCGCCTCCTTACCCTTGATAGAGCAGGGCAGGTGTAAAAATGATAAGGACCATTTCTTCCTCTTCCTCGTCTCTATAGCTTCTGCAGAAATCTTTGAAAGGAACACCCAATCTAATGACATGCCTGCCTATCAAACAATCCCATGTGAGGGCTCTTACTATAGTTTTTATATATCTGTTTCATGCTCATGTCCTATTTCTCACCGTGGGTGTTCTTAGGGCCTCTACGCATCGTTCCTGGAAATATTTTGTTGCCCTGCTTAACTTCGTCCTACCTACATGCATTGCTGCTGTGACTTCTCTTCGACTGTCCTTCGCCATATATGAATGCCTCGATGGACCTTCTCTTCTTCCATCCTGGTTTAGCGGATTCCATTGCACAGTTTGGCAATTAATGAAAGCGTCCCCTCTTCGAAAAGTGTATTCGGCATGGGAGCCACCTCTGCCTTTGTGACGTCTAATGGGATCATGACACGTTCTCTCACGGAAAAATCAAAAAAATTCAGAAGATGTTTCGTGGATCTATTCAAGAACATTTGCTGTTTTCTTGTAATAGTTACTGACATTTCCTAGATGCTGCACCCATAAAGTAGCACAGATTCAATAGTGGTTTGGAACAGCTATAGCTGGGTCTTCAAGCTAATAGCATTGCTTCTCTATATCCAAACGCAGATTTAGCCTTTTTTTCGAGGGTTGCTATATCTTCTCCAGTTCCGTCTCCAGTCGAAACGATACACTGGAGATATTGGAAACACTTTACCCTCTCTACTGGTTGTGAGGTAAAGGGATACCTATATCTTTGCTTCACGTGACTTTGGAAATCAACTTCCTCTGACAGCCTTCCTCTATGGCTTCATAATAGCTATAAGCTTATCTGCAATGACCCTGTTGCACAAGGAAAGTTAAATATCGGTTACCTAAAAGTCATACTCAGTGTGGATGTCTAGCTTCGCAGCCTATAAAGATCCAAGGCCTCGATTCTTGCAAACATTCATGTTGTGCATGGACCTGAAGTGTTTATTGTTGACAAATGGCAGACTGAGAAGGTCCTAATCAGAAACTTTAATCTCTGTGAGTCGATCCCTGCCGTAAAAAAAGGCCTAATGAGAGTTTTTAGTTTAGCCTTTGTCGGCTTATTTAGTAATCCAAAATACTTAGTATTAAACCACGGCATCCATGACTGTCAACTTGGCCAGCAGATTCGGACAAGATTACCCTCTTATCTGTTTTAGAGAAGAGACCTCAGGAGGTGTTTCCACTCGCCATGGAATAGAAAAGCTTACAAGAGGAAGCAGCGACAAACAAACAAAATTTCGAAGGATATGTGGGATTTGGGGAAAGACATACATGCATATACTTCAGGAAACTTACTCCAAGAACTCCGAAGAATACAGATAGTAAAGAGCAGGGAAACCATGATCAAGGGAAGTGGTTTCTAATGCGTAAGAATCCCACAATATTGCTCATTAAGGTCTGTGTAGCATCTTCTGAAAACTTTCCTGCGTCGTTATTACAGCCATTGCTTTGGTTAGCAGTTAGCACATCCTTTGGAGTTTTCGACTTACTTACGTCAGCGTCAAAGTTAATATTTTTAGTGTTTTGTGTTATTTAACTCACAATTTGTTTCGTTTGGTTGCTGGTTGGATGCCCCGATTCAACTTTCTACATTGCCACCACCAACACCACGTCATAAGTTGAGTATGCATCACTTCAACAGTTTTTTTTTTTTTAACTATCATGTTGTCCTTAAAACAAGAAGGTCCTACAAATACATTTCTAAATTGAACTATGGACTAGGCAGCCTATGAGCCCACTTTATACCTGAAAGCATCCATCACTTCAAAATCGTCACTAAGAAAACAAATCAAGTCTCCACAACTTCCCCTAATTCCATCCATTGAATTTCTACTATCTGTCCATACCAACTAAGGTATATAACAGTTTCACATGCTTAACGACCTCAGACAGTATTTTAAACACCACATGCTCTTGACGCAGACTTAAACTAAACCAGTTCAACGTCGAGCTCCAAAGTATTAATTATTACAAATGATTCGGCTAATTTCTCCATCACGCTGACCTATCTCAAAACTGGTTTTCTGTAAATTTCCTAACACTGCATTCAAAAAACCAAATCCAATTAAAAAGACGACAAAAGAAAGCCATACACAGCCCAGCACGAAGCTATACAATTTATGCAAGTTCACTCATCATCGCCTTATATTTCGTTGTTGACAAGTCAAGAAATTATTGTTTATGGTTTAACGCATTTTGAAAGAGGGGTCCTCTAATATTCTTATTTTATGGCCAATTACACACAATTTCCATGTTTACAAAATGGATTAAGCCAATACCTCGCAAGGTCGCCCAAAACTGGTTGGCACTGTCCAAAAATGCATTCTAATAACTTTAATTGCGGAAGGCATCACAACCAAATTACAAATCAGTGCCACTGCTGTTAGGGTGTGACTCATGTTCATGTTTCGCAAGCAGTATGACCAGAGTATGGTGTTCCATTAGCAAGGTTAAACATTTTTTTTTTAAGGGAGTATTTTGGTTATTTTTGAGTCAATAACTTATAAACGGAACTACTTTTGGTTTAGTAGCTCCATATCTATCGACTTTTATCTCCAATTTGAACTTTAATTAAGGTTACCTTAACCTTCTACTGCCTAATGTGTATCGGAAGGCTTTTGATTTAAACCAGAAAGACTTGGTTACAGTAGATGTTTTCAATTTGCCTTGGAAAAAAGCGGCAGCCAAAGAATTTTCAAGATGGAATCAACCGTAGGTAGTGCCTAGAATTCCATTCAAGTTGAACTAACTTAGTGAACACTTTTAATTACTCCGATATTTTTGGAAGTTAGGGCGGTAAAGATCGGTTTATCCCTCTTTTTTTGATCGAGATTTGATGACCAGGAACCGATGATCTAGAGTCGCGGTTGCGCAATAGGACAACTACCAATACATACGTGGAAAAAATAAGTTGCAAAGAGGAAGGAGCCCCATGCCTTCAATATGTATTGCTTTCAATTGGCAACACAGCCCGGAATATGATTTGGAAGTCTACTTCTGGAATACTCGCACATTGTAAAACTCGTGGCGAAAAACTGCCCTCGCCCCATGCATTGTCTAGCTGCGATCCTCGTTCAGGGAAAATTTCTTCAAAATGAGCTTGATAAGCACCCCCTGGACGGAGTCTACGTTCATAGTGTGTTGACAAAATAGTACCCGGCTACTTAATTGCTAAAATCGGTAATGGAAACACCTTTAGAAAGGACAGCCTTTACGATAACCGACGTTGTTGTTGTAGCTCATAATACGGTGATGAATAGAATAGAAGGATCCTACAGCAACCTCAATCCGTCTACCATTCTGCTATCATTCCATCCAGGTCACTCTGGGAGAATGAGTCATTTCTCCAGGACACTTCGATCCACTTTTACACCGACGGATCTAAAACCAATGAGGGTGTAGGTGGTGGTGTTTTCTCCGATAAGCTTAATCTCAGCCTCTCTTTCCGTCTTCCAAATCATTGTAGCGTGTTCCAGGCGGAAATACTGGCGACCAAAGAAGTCTTATCTTGGCTTAGGAAAAACGTGATATCTTCCACAGATATACGTATCTTTTCAGACAGTCAAGCAGCGATCAGGTCCCTGGAATCAGACTCTTCAAATTCGTTAGTAGCTCTAGACTGCCGACCTATGCTGGATGCCGGGGCATAGAGATATTCCAGGGAACTGCAAGGCTGATGACCTCGCTAGATATGGAACAACCGTACCCGTGCTTACAGAAAGATACACCCTGGGCATACCGATCGCAACATGTAAACTTTAACTCAAGCTGGATGCTATCGAGAAAACAAATTCTAGGAGGACAAATGGTATAACCTGTCTAGCGCCAAAGCGGATTTGGCCACGGCTGGATCTGAAACGCTATAAGAATTTAAATTCTATCAACAGATCGCATATCAGATCCATAAAAGGTGTCATCACGGGACACTGTCTAATAGGCAAGCATGCAACAAGGCTTGGCGTCCATTCAAACGATGTCTGTAGAAGCTGCATGGACGAAGAGAAGGAGGAAACTATTCCCGACCATCTTTGCAACTGCCCAGCTCTCTCCTGTAAAAGAAGACTCCATTCAGGAGAACTCTTCTTTAACGACTTAGGCGATCTGATAAACACAGATATCAGAAGCCTCCTTCGCTTCATAAAAAGCTCCAATTGGTTTAACGAGTAGGCATGGAGATCTCTTCAGATCCATGTGGTATCACAATGGACCTATCACTGGTCTAAGTGTGCTGGCAATAGCTGGCAGCTACTTCAACATACCTAACCTAACGTAACCTAGCCTCACTCCGTAGGATACAATGGACCAATTTTTGTGGTTGAGTGCTCCACCGACAGAAAAACAAAGCGCCTCTCTCCAGATGGTCGAACCATCAACCAAATCAATCACGTGCTACTGATGCCCAGTATGCATCAAACGTTCTGGAAGGATTTTCATGAGAGTAGATGTCGATTTGGACCCTTTTCAGGACTCGACTGTTGAAAGAAAATAAGCTGCGACAAGGATATCTCACGATAGGAACCACGTCTGCTTTCGAAAGCGTTGTCATATATGTAGGCTTTGTTTTCCGGGTAATCCAAAATGCCACAAAATCAAAGGGACACTAGAAGGAAGTTTAATGTCGAACGGCTGTAACTGACGAACGTTTACTTATTTCTCGAGAAGTCTAGCGCATTATAATGAAAAGCCTCACTCGGATCTCAATGAATCCATTGTGTTCCCGGCGTGTGAGTGACATCCGTTTTTTTTTTACTCAGTTCTGTCCAGAGCATCCTTGATGTGAGGCATGGACCGCATTTGCGAGTTTCGGAAACTTTATGATGATACTGAACTTTTGAAGTTCTAATGGTGGCGGCAATTTTGTGCTCCATCTCAGATCCCAACCTAGCGAGCTCATCCGTTTCTAATTTCCATGGAAGTCCTTATGTTCTGAGATTCAAATCAGTGTAATGTTATGGTTTGCACTAAAGGACTTGAACTCGTTATGACAGCGTTTCAGAAAGCTGTCACGTAACATTAAGTTGGACAAAAATGCCAAGGAATGCCGGTTCTATAAGAGCCTAGTAGATGATGTCAAAAGCGATCCATTGAAAGCAAGTGCAGCCAAAGACCAACAATAACACTTTTGAGAAAATGAATTTGGTCACACTATTTGCTAGCTAATCCCAAACCACAATAGACACACCAAAAAGTTTTCAAAAACTAAATCTCATTCATTTCCGGAACAAGTTCGTATCATTATCATTAGTTGCGCGATCTATGTAGTTAACGCTGTTAACCTTGAATGACAGCTTTGACTCTATTCTTTTCCGCTAAGAAAAATGTATTAGTTCCCATAAAAAGAGAATTTCCTAACTTCCTTAAGTGGACCAACTAAAGCCTTGAATTTCTCTATGCAATTCATAAACAACTTTAATGACCACTAACTCACTGTACACTCTATGCAAGTTGTTATGGCATTTTTTCATGTCATGCCATAAATTTAAATGCATCCATTCGGTGGAATATTAAAGAAGTTAATTACTTTTACGAGTAGGTATCTATCGTAGGAGTTTTGAAACAGCATCCTACAGCGGCACTTATGCGGCTTTCAGTGGTTTATGAATATGATGATGGGCTCCGAGATCAAACAATTTGTAAGCTTACGAAATCGGTGAATTTACAGCATTGCGACCCTCGCTCTCAGCCTCCTACTCATTAGACATGGAGTCTTCATCATAAAATTGATTGAATTCCATCTAGCACACAGGTTAGATTTTATGAAGCCGAGCCCTAGACCTGTTCAGTGGACTTGTGCACGTGGTATGTGGATGAAATAGTGATAAAATGGGAGGGAGTGTAGTACAAGACACATAACAAGATATGACTCAAGCGGGGAATTACTTTGATTTGACTTCTGTGTTGAGTTCTTGTTTATGCACATGTCCTTCGGATGGAGGATGAGTGCATGCATAGTAATTGGAAATAGCGTGGAGCGTCTACTTTCTTTTCTTTTTTCTTTGTAAGGTGTATGACTGTTCTAAGATGATAAAGAAGATGCGTACAAAGGAAACGTTGAAGATTGAGAAGATGGTCTACGTGACTCTTGTCACAATCTGGGAATTTTCTGGGAATTTAGATGGTGAAGAGGACACGATCTAGGCATATAGTTTGTTAGTCTTTTTATTCCATGTAACTTACAAGAAAAGTTTCCAGAAACATGTTTAGCGTCACGTAGGCCATAACAACGCCAATCAATTAAGTGATCAGAATGCCATTCATATGTGTAAGAATACGGAAGGGGTTGCTGCACCTTGGAATGAATAGTATGTGTGCACCTTTGTAAGGGAATCACTACAATTAGATACGAATGAAGTTAGTGCATTTGAAGATTGGTTATTGGCTCCGAGGATAATTTATGGTGCCTACTACCTCGTTATAATTATATGACGATGAAGTCCTAATTCTGGAAGGGAAACGTTGACTTTTGAACCTAGAACATTGACAAGTGGAATCATTACGTTTTTTCCAAAATAATTGCCTACATGAGGACACTTTTATTATAATCCTCCAGAATACGGACCCTTATTGCAAAATCTAGGCAGCTAGGTTCTGCTCTTTTTATTGATCAGTTTTGAGCAAAATCAGCATAAATTCATAGACATACAGACTGACCAAAGAAGCCAATGCTACAGATGTACCTTTTCCCTATATTTCAAGAAGACTTAGATGAAGACTATCGAAAAGGACTGCTATTGAAGACTTATGTAATTGCAAATGTTCCCTAATAACACAAAATGGGCCTCATTATTATTATTGCTACGTCCTCCAAGCCTGTTGATTACCTCGCAGGTTCTCTTAGAAATCGGAGAAAGTTCGACATTGACATGAAAACTTCCACGAGTCTTACAGCATCATTAAGGTTTCTGTTCATAAACACACCTACATATGCTGCCTTACCCAAAGTGAGCAATAAACTGATTGTGAACGTTTGCGACTCTAACGCTGTTCCTGGACCGAATTTTTCAGAGGTACGAGTATACCCGACTCCCGACAGATCTGTCAAGAAAATTATAAATGCTTTGAATGTTTGAATGTTGTTTTTGTTTTGTTTGGAAGACTGAATGTTCTAATTCTAGTCTAGAGCCCTGGACACAGCGGCGTTACGAGATTTTCGATAGGAAGAGCAGCACTTGTTTGGCTCTAAGCCTACGTTGGGTTTGCCCGCCATTTCGGTTACGGTTTCCATCGATGGTTGGGTTTTTAGCAAACACAACTCTAGGTGGTATGTCTCTCTAGGATACTAAACCCATATTTTCCAATATCTGTAGTCCTCGGGATTCTTGTTGTCTCTCAGCAGAAAAGACTGTAGAAGTAAGTGTAGACAACTTCTTGACGGCTTTGCCAAATATCTCAACGTGTTAGGTTTAAGTGACACTACTATTTGTGATGCTTGTAAGAAAGGCGACAATACTGCTGAACACTTCCTATGTGATTGTCCTATCTTTGCTGGTATCAAGTGGCAAATTTTTGGGGCTGATGTGATGAGTGCTGGTAGCCAAAGCTCCTTATCTTTCTTGGAAAGAAAAAGAAAACAGTAAAGTGCTGGTGGTACACTGGGTCTGTTTTTGTGTCTGATTGCTCCGTCCGGTGTGGTAATGACGTTTTAATGACAAGCTGGACTCCCAAAAGGTGCGTTTCCATCAGGGCGTTGGATAATGAACGAGTTCAACTTTGGATCTTCTGGTGCCTGGTAGATACATAGGTAGAGGTGGCGGTTCAACCTGAACCCAAGTAGCACTAGATGTGCCTTTTTGTTTCCACGACTCGTGCGACCTGGTTGGTGATGTGTGTTGTCAAGAATATGAGATAGTCGGTGCCTAGACCCAGCCTGTGGAGTAAAGTGGATTAGATCTCGTATCCCTTTAACCGTGATGTCGTTCAAAAACCGCGGCAGTGGGGGTTGTATGGAATACTTAAATTGGCCGCATGGTCTCTAATTGGCCAATGCCCCGGTTACCCAACTCGTTGTCTTTCCATTTGGGAGCTGCTGGAGCGCAGGGACATTTTTGGTGAGTGGTCCAAATTCCTGTGGGCATTTCTGGAGCTTTCAAGAGCGTAGATTCAGGTCCCCCTTTGGAGAATGAACCCTAGGCCATGAGCATGATCTACTCGTATCTTCTAAGTCTTCTTCTACAGTGAGACAGCCCTGGACAGTGGCAGGAGAGGTGAGTTGTGGATTCTTCCTCCTGCTCATCTCTACAGCGTCCCGACGTGCTGTCCTAGTAGGCAGTAGCCTGTGATGACACTGATATTCGTGCGAATTTGTATTTTGTTGAGGGTGATGATCTACCTTATGGTCGTCAATTTCCGTCCATATAAGTCTGGTGGAGAGACACGTATGGCCACTTTTCCACCTGGAGTTAGTTTCTCTAATTATATTTTGTTTGATGATGAGTTTATCCAAACCTTTAGTATGAGTAGGAGAGTTCGTTGGCTTTGAAATTACCAGGGATGTCACTACAGGAATCGGGGAGGCGGAACGCCTGGTTTATGTTAAATTTAAATTCGTGGATTCCGCAGCCAATACCATCATTGGCCTTAGAGCCGTCTGTATAAATGTCAATCTGTTTCGTGTTGAAATTGTGACTTTGAAGTTCCTCTTGAATAAGTTGGCAGGGAGGGTCCGATCAAGTTTGTTAGGTAGGTCATGGAATCTCTGTACGATACGGGAGTGGCCATAGGGTAGGTGGGTCTAGAACAAAAGAGCTTTCAGGCAGGCACTGCATTTGGCGCGCCTTGTTTTGCTATCCTAACAAATTTGACATTCGAATAGTTTCTATCTAATGAAAACCTACGTTACCTTATGTGTATGTCATGCCATGTGGTAACCCTGAAATGCTGAAAGAAAGGATTACTGATATCAAGAGTAAAGAAGGGAGTCAAATTAGGTGCAGGAACTCGTTATAGAATTGGATCAAGATTAAACATTGCAACGGAGTGAAGTAAAGAAGGCTCGTGGAGCACCAATGTTTCTTTAAGAAATATATCCACAGTTGGAATAATTGTTGTAATGCGACGTATACCTACTTCTGTGTTTCGTCGATATTGAGACCCTTTTTGAATGGTGACTTCAAGAACCATCCCGACTTATAATTTTTAGCGTTTGTCTTTTTGAAGTCATATGCCAGCAATCTGAAAGTGCATATGGCTTCGGATCGACCTACTTATTTTTCCTAACAAACTCTTTAAGAAGTTCCACAGCTCTATAAGAAATAAAACAAAGAGTAAACATTTTTTTAATTTTTTATTGTTTTTTAGATGAATGTATTTTCCATTTCTTTGTAAAATAACCAATCAATACAAAAAAAAGTCCTTAAAACTAAACTAAAAAGTTGAACGATGTATGTATACCACCACTCAGAATGAGCCTATTAGTCTAAAATGTCGAACAGCGTTTGAGCTTTTTAAAGAATGTTTTGGTTTTACATTTAGAAAAAAAATATTAAAAATGATACACCATTTCATATTAAATGTGCATGTGATTTAAAAATAATAATTTTAGTTTCATAATATATATTATTTAGTGCACATTAGCATATAAATATCCCTCTATATATTTAGAATATCCCCAAAACAATAATGTTTCGATTTAACCTAACCTTATTAATTTCTATGGTATTTTTGTATCTTTAACTCCCCTTCTTAAAATCTACAATAAATCCTAATACACCTCAGCTAATCGTTTTTAAAGTTTTTATTCTCATCATAGCATGTCCCGCCTTCGGTTGGATCGGGAATTTCTTCAATGTGTGCATGTCCATGGGAGAAATGTGTTCCATCGCCATACTTTTCGATTGTTCGCTTCACCAGATCCTTGGAGGGCTGTTTTAGGTCCCACGCCCAACCGATCTTTGAGAACATGTCCAAATAGAAGGCGGTTAAATTGACAGAGTACTTTCCCAATTCAGCTGCTTTGTAATCCCATGGGAAGACGTGATGATAGTTATGCCAGCCTTCACCCATTGCGCAGATCGATACAAAGAGATTCTCGCTGGGGTTAATACGTCTATAAAAAAAAAAAGAAAAGAGGAAAGGACAAGACCCTTTTAGTCCCACTGTCCTTGTATTCGTTTTAAGATTAAAAACTTACTTGTCATAAGGTCTAGTTCCCCACATGTGAGCGGCACTATTTACGGACCAAGTGAAATTCAAACTGAATACATAGCGGAAGATGCATTGTGTCAGGAAGGCACAGTACCACTTTTCATTCCAGCAATACACCGGGATTAGTGTTGGAATCAGGAAGCATAACAAAAGTTTCAGTAAAATGAAATGTTTCTGATGGAACTGCACAACAGGATCATTGAGTACATCAGTCATGTCCAATTGGCGACCTTTTTTCAACACTTCCGGATGCTTAAGCATCATCAGCCAACCAACGTGAGCGAAGAAAAATCCACGATTAGAGTTGTGCGGATCAGCATCGGTTTCGGAAAACTTATGATGGACTCGATGGTCTCGAACCCAGTCATAGATGGTGTTCTGGAAATAAAAATAAGACAAACTGTTAGAAAAAAAATAGGAAAATCCTAAGATACATTTTTTTTTGGGTGGTGTTTATCGAATTGATGATGAGTTCATAGCCAAAAATTAACCACCCAACAAATAACTAATTAGAATGTTCTTAGACCCGTTTTGCTGAATTCCTGTTAATTATTGACACAAACACCGGCAGTGTTTCTATAAAATTAAACCATGGTACGTGCAACTAGACGAGTAGGAAGTTTTGCAAAGAATTTCGCACATGGTTTAGGTGGACAATGCTAAACAAAGTGTTCTTGAAATCTTTTAGCACGAGTAGCAAGACAGGAGAATCTGTTACTTCTTTTCAACTTATTCACATAAATTATGAACACATCTTCTTCTTTTTTTTTCTGGCGGCAAGATGTCTGAATCTAGTACGCAAAGACTCCTAAACAAAAGCATACAAGCCTTGCATACAAGATAGACAAGTTGCTTCCAAAGTCAATTCTTTTCATATCCCGAACTACTTAATCATGTTCACTTTCTGGCGTAACCTTACATAATCCACCAACGTCTACCCTTATTACGTTTCACGACATATGAACCACTTTTGCCCATCACACTGAGGCACTTAACACTTTTACTTCAAACCTAACGATATCCAAGGAGCCTTGCTTAAAAGCTCGTTGGTTCTGGTTTTGTTGTAGGTATGCCAAGTGGTCTTAAAAATTACGAAGCTGAAGCTGATACCTGAAGTTGACCATCGGTACGAACTGCAAGAATACATTTCTTATAAAAACTTCCATGTCCATTAGGATGGTGCTTCTTTCCTCGAGTGAATTATTAAGGACTTATCCGTGCTTGGACAGCTTCTTTCAATTATTGTCAATGTTAACTTAGAACTCACAGTAGAGTGATCGAAAACATGCCCCCTAACCGGATAAGATCGATGCGAAACTGTTGTATATACACACTTAGAAGCTTTTGTGGCTCAAGGTAACGATATTCAGGTCTATTTGCTTGACAAGCTTCTAAGGTTACCTCGAAAGCTTTAACAAAGTAGAAGTCGGGGGCGAGGCATAGAAAGCTACAAATGTTTTCTTGACTCATTCTCCTATAATTATGTTGTTTCCAACTTGGCATTACATACTTACATCCATATCGAGGTTGGTGTGAAAAAATCGAGCTCTGGGTGTCTGAAAGCGGCCTTGTTAGCCATTTTCGATTATGTTGGCGTGTTTTCGATTATGAAACGTCAATGACGACACTTAGCGAATGACATAGAAACGTTTTCGAACTCTTTGTACTAAGTAAGACCAAGCATCCAGCAAAATGTGTAACCGTGCTATTGTGCTATTTTTTTACGGCAGTCTTTACCTAGTGAAGCAGCACAGGCTTCGATCCTAGGACCCGACCTCTGGAACATTTCCTATGATTGCATCCTTCGCATGGAGATGCCCGAAGGCACCTTCTTGGTAGAGTATGTAGATGATATCGCCGTGGTGATTACGGCAAAAAAATGCAACCATTTCATGAGACGGGTACACCTTTGGATGAAAGAACATGGTCTACGTCTGGCTACAGAGAAGACGGAGATAGTCCTTCTGACTAGGAAGAGGATCCCAACTGTCGTATACTTTCAAGTCGGGACTAAGGTGATAACCAGCATGGAAGCAGTAAAGTAGCTCACTTTCTGACAACAGATTGTCTGAATGTGAACGAGCTGCGAAGGTCACAACGTCGCTGAGCAGATTAATGGCAAACGTAGGTGGTCCTACAGTCAGCAAACGAAGGCTTCTAATGACAATATTTCACGCCATTCTCCTGTATGGGTATCAGATATAGGCCGATGCACTGCGACAAGAGAAATACAGGATGCAAATGGTGGTTCATACAGAACGGTCTTGGAACCAGCCATCCTCGTAGTCGTGGCAGAGAGAAAATACGTCTTCGACAAAAAGACGGAAATTGGAGTAGAGGCGGCAATAGAAGAAGCAAAAGAGCTCACCAACCAGTAGTGGACAGAGAGATGAAGCTCAGAAAGCAGAAGGCGATGGATCACGAGGTTGAATCCAAACGTTGCTAAATGAAAGAAACGGAAGGCCTATGAGGTAAACTACTAGGTCACTCAGTTTCTAACCGGATATGGGTGCTCCACGATATGGGTAATCCAGTTTGCCAGTACGGCAACTCTCAAGCGGACGACACCAATCACAAGTTCTTCGCCTGCAGCAGATGCGAAGTCAGAAGAAGTGCACGGGAATCAGTGATTGTCATTATAACCTCGGACAATTTAGCCCCAAATATGAAGGAAGCCTAATTTTTTTGAGACGTTGGCGAAAATGTTTAAGGTATCGGTTTCCAAGTTGCACTATTAAGCTTGAAGTGTTAATGAAACGAAAGTCGATAGTTGCAAGAAGTCGTATGAAGCTCTGGAGCCATGACACTGTGGAATCGATGTCATTGAATTTCCCGACAAGAAGTGGGGTGATTTTGCCATTACATGATACGATGGTGTGGACATAAAACGACCTCCTTCCATCTCAGATGCCAGAAATTTGAACTACACAACCAAAAAGACAAGCAAAAGATAATAAGACATACATAGGTCCTTAGGTCTATAGTAGGTCCTTAGATTCTGTGGGGAGATCAAACGCTTTCAAGAATGTGTTCATGGTTTAGTGTTTTAGTGTTCAGGTCGCCTTATATTTTCGTAACCTATTTAATCGAATGTAGCCTAAAGTCATGAGTAGCAACTTGCTGATGACATATGAAATCCATTGCCATTTCCTTAACAAAATGATGTAAGCATCCTAATTAGCTTATACACATAAATAACTCAACATTTAACTTTCAAACTCATAACTCACCTGTCCCGAAAGTGAAAAGCACGCCATCAAAATAACCCTTAATGGAACATTGGCCTTATACGATCTATGCGTCCATAGACGATGCACACCACCAGTAACACCGAATCCGGCTAGCCCACCAGTAAAGAAAGCTACAAAGAAAACAAAAAAAATTTATATATATAAATTAAAAATAAAATTAAGAAACTCAACCAAAGTAGGAAAACAAAAATTTAATTAAATTAAATTCGTATTACATAATTAATAAAGGACAGCTAAAGAGAGAGAGAGAGAGAGCAGATTGTAACCCTCAATTAACAGCGAGCAGTAAAGATGTCGTCATATAAGCAATTTTTAACGCTAATTGCGTTTCTTCAGTTAGTAAAATTCGTTTTCTATTAATTATAATTTTTTTTCTTTACATTTTTCACTTATATATACGTACCTACTAGTAGTATAATCGAAAGTTAAAGAAAGAAAAAAAAAAAAAACTCAACCATTGTTGCCCAAGACTCCTCTACTCTAAGCAGGGCTTTCAAATTATGTCACACACACGACTGATGTGTCACATTTTGGAGAGATTTTCTCTCATCTGTTTATCTTCAACCTAATTTGACCAAAAAGTTTCATTGTCATGTGACGAAAGCGTTTAAGTCTTAAATTGTAGATTTACGGAATGTGGTGACCAGGAGGTTCCCACTACCAATGGAAACGATCATAAACCTTTCAAACAAAATTTGAGTTATGTTTTCCTTTTGTGGAAATTTTGTTTTTTTTATTTAATTTTGTAAATTCCAAAAAATTAAACATGACATTCTAATTTGTGTAAATTAAAATATTTTTAGGTATAATGTGGACATTTTGGTAAAGCAAAAATTGGTTTTATAATATAAATGTCATAATTTGAAATTATCTTAACCGTTAATATAGATTTGCGGTGAGTTTATAGTCAGCGATTGGAAAATCATACACAAGTTGGTATTTTTTAAATAATTAAAAAATAAAGTCTCCCCTTCCTTATATTAACTGGTAAAGTTATCACAATATAAATTGGATTTCCAAATAAACTATTTGTTAGATGGAACCAAAATAGAGTCTTTTATAAAGCTATTATGTTGTTTGACAACAATTGAATGAGTGTAGTTTGTACAAAAAATTAACACTTTCTGTTGTTGTTGTTAATATATTTATTTTTTAGGAAGTGTGAATTAATTGGTTAATGGTTATTTTACAGAAGAGTTACGTTTTAATTCGATCATCAGGGAAAGGATGATGACTGAGTGGTATAACAGTTTTGATTTCTAAAACCTTGTGATAATTCACAAGTTTTATTTTTTTAACGTGGTTAGGTGGTAAACTGACGTCAATAAAAGGTTCTCGTTTTACATGACGTATTTCACGTACATAGCCATGAGATTGCAAAATGAAGAGAAGCTTTCTTGAGCTGTAAACCAGTTTAATCCTTCGCGGAAGTATTTTTTGTGGTTTTCAGAACTTATTTGCTAAAGTTTGAGAAAATATACACAAAATTACGAAAGAGATCCAAGGTTTCAAGGCGTTCCATTAAAAAATATCTTCACAGTTAGCTAACGTTTATACATGCCACTCTAGGATTCTGGATAGCAATATTACTATTCCTGGTAAAACAGACTATATCGTTCCTTAAATTGATTTCAATATCAAATATAAGACAACAATTCCTAGCAGAAGTGTTTTCGAATCTGAGAAGGTCTGAAATGAATCTGCGAGAGAGATATGTAAATATATCTGTGGTCACAAAGAAGAACAACATAAGTCGTATTGTGTTGTGTGCGACTTATGCTGTTTTTCCTTGTTGCCACAGATATATAGATGGATCTAAAACAGCGTATGATACGGGGGCAGGAGTCTTCTCCAGTGCAACTGATGTAAAGATCACCAGACGACTGCTGGATTAGGGTAGTGTATTTCACTCGGAAAGTATGGCTTGAGGGTAGCGCTATTGCGCTGTATTTAGATAGTGAGGCAGCGATAAAAGTCTTAGAATCACCGACAATACGATCGAAGTTGGTAAAGCAATGTCTCCAAACGAGATAGATAACTGACAGATGTGACGTTTCCCTATGCTGGGTGCCAGGAAAGAGGTGACGTTTCGAAAAACTGCAGAGCACACAAGCTGACAAAGGAGGGAGCAGGTCAGAACCTTTCTGAAAATAGAGGGGAACTGCCTGTTTCTCTAGAACTGAAAAAAAATCTCGCTTCGATACCGAAGCTAGAAGAATGGCTAGTTAAATGTGAAAATAATTATTTAAATAAAAATAAATTTTTAATGTGCAACGTTTTTAAGACGGACTAAAAAGTAAAAAATTATTTTTCCTAGCCGCATACAAATTCAGATTCCTAACTCCATACAGATAGTCCTGAAAATTGGTTTTTGTGAATTTTTGTAATAGCATTGAAAATAATTGTAAGATTCAAAACGAAAAACGTGGCGCGCACTTAACTCGCTAACAATTTTATTGCACTGCAAATGACGTGAACTGTTGTGTCTTTTCTTATTTTTATCTTGCGCCACGTTTTTCGTTTTAAATCTTACAATTGTTTCTAGCTCATCGGGAACTTAGGTAAAAATCAGTTGCAAGATTTTTACCGAATAGACAGACACCAAAGCGAACTAATAATAACGTTTTAATAAAATACCAACACTTGCCTTTTGACGAGATGGATTTAGCCTAACTTGGATCTGAAGCGAACAGAGAGTTCTGTCCATAAATCGGAAATATATAAGAATCAACACAAGGCAATGTTTGATAGGCAGATACCGCACTAGATTTGGTGTCCGTTTCAAAGATTTCTGCAGAAGCTCTAGAAACGATAAAGAGGACATAGTGTGGTTATATACGGAAAGAAATCCTGGTGCTGGTAATCCGGAACTCTACGTGGTATCACAGTGGACCTTCATTCTAGTCTACGCGCGGTCAGCTATCTAACCTTGCCTAATACAACCCTGCGTAAATATGTTCCTCAGTGACAGTATAAACCCGCTCATCCCGTGCGGGAATATTTGAAATATAAAAAAAAGAAAAGTGGCCAGTTCAGGGCTTATAACACTGTGTTGAGGCTTTGCGGCGAATGACTGCTGTCGAATATGTCGAAGGGCAATGAATGAAACATTAAATCTATAGCTGCATAGGGAGTGGTTCCTTGTGCTGGATCTCTAGATGTGGATCTTTGCACTTTCCAAAAGATTAAGGCGTTTGCGTCTATAAAACGATCATGGATACGTACAACCAGATTGTAGTATGAGATAACATACACCAGTCCCTACCGACCGCTCTTTTAAAGGAGTTAAGAGCTACACTAGCTTTTTGAGCGTGTTATAGTAAGTTTGCTCTCCAGTATAGTTTCCTATTCCAAATAAGACCCGAGTCAGTGAATGTGAAACTGGTGCCATTTATGGTGGAAGGGCCTATAAGAGGGACTTTATATTTATTTACTTCCAAATTACAACATATGGCCCATTTGACGAGCCAAAGAAGAGTGTGTTGAAGGAGGTCTCTTAGATATATACCCTAACATACCCAAACAAATCAAAACATTTATTGATCGCTATGGTGGAGGAGGCGTTCTATCTACAGTATACCGAACAACTACGGCCTTTACGGAATAAGATTGCAAGAAACAATTTTGGCCGGTTTGTTTTGTCGAAACATCAGACATTTTGGCTTCCGGTGGACAACACTTACTTATGTACGACGTGTGAAAACAGTTGATAAGGCACGATTGCGCTTTGTCGACTTATAAGTGACTTGTCGCTTAAATATGGACTTTTCCTTATTACACCTTGTACTCTCACACAATTCTATTGTTTTCTGGATCGTGACTCATTATTTTATTACGTCCGTCACCGTTATGGTCGGTTACGCTGAATTTAAATTGAAATAGTTCACTAGTTCACCATTTATTTGTCATTAAATTTAGAAAAACTAAAAATGGAACTCTATAACAACTTTGTTACGAAACAAACACAAAGGAAATCCATTGAAGGCAATTCCAATTAAGCTAAGCATCTAGAGGTAATCTTGAAGACTGCTCGAACGTTGTCATTCCTCTAGTAATGTTGAAATGCTTTTTTAACAAGTCACTAGATTACTCAGATTAGTCTGTGAAAAAAAGAGCATTCAATTACTTGGTATTAGTGTCTTCGTCGGGGGTGATAACATTAGGCATCACTTCTCTTTAGGCTAACATATATCTCTCTTTGAGTAGGCACCTAGGGCTGTGTAGCGACGATCAAACTATAAATTCCTAATCACTTTCAAAATACAAAATCGAACTGCTCGCTTCGGCCAGTTCTGCTTTAGCAACTAGCATCATTCTTCTTCTTTTTGTTTTTTTTGAGAGTCCAAATTAAGAGCATCCGGGGCCAATCCTGTAAAACGAGATGTCTGAATTCGTGAGAAGTTTCGCCGAAGTCAGCATACTGGACCTACACAATGTTAGATAGGCCCATAAATGGCAGTGAAGTGAAACAATCTATGGGCACAGAAAGAGCCAGGTTTGTCGAAAGGTACCATAGAACAGGGTTAAATGAGTGAACCATCTTTAGGGACGGATCTGTGATACGTAGTAGAACAGGAGCAAATATATTTTCTAGATTTAACCTGCCATCTCGGTAGAGGGTTAGAAACCAAAACGAGATGTTAAGACTACTAGACGCGCTGGACTACTCGCATAAGGATCAGTTGCAAGGTAAAATATTAGATATCCAAGCACTGATTAGGCGCATGAAGTCAACACATCACTGGACAATAAAATGTGTGCAATTCAAAGTGAGTTGACACTGGCTTGGCTTAGAGGACAGTTGAAAATGAAGGGGTCCATCTCTAAATTTTTGGATTCTGAACCATTTGCTTTCCTGGGTAGAGGAAAGATGAGGGTAATAAGAAATAAACTAAGTATTGGTTGGGTCTCATGTCTCATGTCTCATGGCATTACGGGAAAATGAGGTCTTGGATAAACTGGTGAAAAAAAAAGTTCAGAAGTGGATTTGTCAGGATCTAAGTTTAGTCTGACCGACATCGAAGCGCAGAACGAGGTTCCGGACCTATGTATAGAAGCGACTTACTAGATATTTGGGCTGAGTTGTTCGGGGCAAAACGATGCCCTTGATCACGATGAAAAAGTTGTAGAGTACGAGGGTTGTTACAAGAATACTGTCGACACAGTATACCCGTAATTTGTCATAAGAATCTTCTTAAGCTATTCAACCTTCAGTCTATCTGTGACAGAGATAGTGTTGAAGGAGTGAAGGGATGCGTTAAAGCATAACACACTCCTCCGCAACCTAACACACTGACTGAAAATGGTTTCAGCTGCAACTTCCGTGCTGACGCTGCCGAAAAGAGAAGCAAAATATACGTATAAGGATATTTGGTGTCGTAGACTTTTTTGTAGAAAGATTTGAATGTATTCCACAACGTGGTCCTATGTTCATTGGAAGAAGGTAGGCTTATCTACAGTGAAAAAATTACCCAAATGGGTTGAGTAGCTTTCGAGATTATCTTAACCAAACAAACAGGGTTTTTTTTTCTTTTTAGATTTGCAATGAGAGATGGCTTTCGGGAATTGGGAACTACAAACTGGTTAACCAAAGCCGATAACTACAAGAAGTTATTTGTAAATACATATGAAAAACTTTTGGTACAGGAACTATCTATGAATTACCAAATATTTGTTAGACACTCAAATGGAGGTTAAATTCATAAGCCGTAGGCAAGCACATGTGTAGTTCATACATTAGATACTTACTCGCGTGACTAAACCTATAGTTGAAAGCAAGCATTTCACTCTCTCGAATCCTGACAGCAAAAGACGAAGAATGTGTATGTGTACCTATTCCAAACAAAACATTTTAAATCTCTTGAAGTGTTATCGGCCCCATCGGGACAAGTTCGAAGTCCAATTTACATCTAAACAGTAAAATATCTTCAATCGTTGTCCAAAAAACCGACTACAAGACAGACCACCATCGAATTTTTGCTGGTGAAGCTGGTGATTCTGCGATACAAGTTCATGAGCAGACAAATCGACAAGCAGTTTTTGTTTTTGTTTCTTTTTTGAAATCAGGTTTATTGTAAGCATGGTAGGAAGATTTCCATGATTTCCTAATAACTGTTGATGTAGGTAGTGCAATATACTCGTACAAGCAATGCTTTGAAGATGAGATAATGACGTAGTGTTACAAGTGGATACAAGATTTATAGATATGCAAAACTGGTTTTTGTGATTGATGTAATCGAAACATCTAGCACTGAAGTCATCGAATCTTGATTCATCAAAACTTTTGGATACGAGTATATGTACATTTTTATAGAAAATTAAAATAAATTCCGGTGAATATAGATTTAATTTTGTTTGAAAGTTTTTCTTTTAATTTGTTAGTAGCAATCCACACCTGATTGAGTGTGGATTGAAACATCTTTGGTGGATTGGTGGCAAACGCCCAGCTTTTATGACATAACGTGTCCAACAATGGTTTAGGATTTACCAATTTTGAAGTAGCCTACAAGATGATAAGTATCATAGAACCAGGTGTTCGTAGAATCGGATTAACACAATGAACAAGGCCCAAAAGTGGAGATCTCGTTGTCAACAATTCACAAAGGTTTGTAAAAATATTTAGACAAAGAAGAGTGGCAACAGCGTAAATGAAGAGAAGCTAAGTTCAGCCTAGGAAGAAGTAATCCCCATATGCGTTGCAGAGCAAATCAGATGAAATACTTGCAAGCCTTCAAATTCATAAGTAGGTATTGCTGTGCACACAAATTGGAGCAAAAACAAAAGAAGGTTCCGGAACTGAATATCTTTTAAAATTTTGTGGTAATGTCGTCCTAATACTAGTAAAGTCAACAGCGAGTGTATGTAACTGGTTGACTGCAGTCATAACTTTCTACCCTTTTTGTGCTAAATATTGTAACACAGTAAGTCGTATGAGTGTCTTTAAATGCACCAGTGTGTCTTCCGCCGAAAGGATGAATTTTAAGATGAAAATCACAATATATTCATCGACTTTAAAGCTCCATATGGTAGCATTCTTAGGCTATAAGAGATTATACCTGTATTGGGAGTAACTCTAGGAAATGAGAAATACAAATCCTCTGCGTGACTTTGTTCCATTCAGTAACAGTGTAGCTTTGTTCAAAGCGCTAGAAGCAACACTCATACAATTTAGATTGATGAGGTTCTGTGGCAGTTGCTAAACAGAATTAGCCAGGCAAGTGTCACCAAATGATCTAACTTCTGTTCCAGATGAGATTGCTCCACGTGCCACTTGAGGTAGGAAAGGACTACATTGGCATTTTGCCAGCACAAAAACAAATGATATATGATGCAATATACCAAGAAGACGCTCTTTAAGACACTCATTACCTCCGGCCTGCTGCATGGTGCAGAAGGATACACTTTGTCAAGACCCGATGAAGGTGCACTTGGAATTTTCAAACGCAAAGTTATAACATCGATTTATAGTCCTAAGATGCCTACGTTGTCAGTTTATGAAGGAGAAGATTCATTACCAATGCTCCAGCCAGAAGAATCTTGAATTCCATCCTTGAGGGACTACGCAGAAAAGAGAACGACCTCATATCTCCGCCCTCATTCATAAGTAGAAGGCGATCTGAACCAACTCGGCTAAAAGAACAAAACAAGTTTTAGTACACTAGTAGGAACTCTATCAGGGCACTGTATCAGCAGACTTGAAACTTTCGCAAACGACCTTTGCCATAGCTGTGACAGTATTGAGGAGGAGGAATAGATCTTGGACCTCCTATGCGACTATGAGATCGATCTCATTTAAATCACGCGAAGGCGTCGCAGTTATCCGGCACCGATCCATTAAAGATAAGAAGTTCTATTTCATCCACATACTAGTTCCAGCACTCGCGATTCTAAGAAACAAGTTTGGAAATATTTAAGGTTTCTAATTTACTAGGAATCACAATGGGTCCAACAGAGATCTAAGCCCTAGTGATTCAAAGGAAATCCATTCTAGACAAAGTCTGTGCCTGTGAGGATAGGTATAAAAAGTCCCTGACTACCTCAAAGTTATGTCTGAAAGGGTGAGGTTTATGTCCCAAGACGTCGGCGGTAGTTGTGTTTTTTTCGTTTAGAGTCCGAACTTTATCTTGCCCTCAGTGACCGTTGAATCCATAATCGCCGTTTCCGTCTCAATATTCACAAACGGACTACTGATATCACGGTGCGTTGTCCCAATTAGTTCAGTATTCCCGATGTATGTGAATTATTGCATGCATTTTTGAAAAATTCTACCTCTCCTGTTGGCCTTTGAATTCTGCCAAACGATGTTAAAGAAATTACATGACAAAGGTCTCGGTGAGGTCTTAACCGACCTTAACCCGCGTTCTCCGTTGTCAGCCTGCGCAATTGGATGAATTTGGCAGGGATGACTGGACTTTTAAATGTGTGAACTCTACTAGCTGTACCAAGACAAGAATGTGGTTCGAAACGAAACGACCAGTAAAGTCTTCAAATGTCGGCCGGTGGTTTGAAACTAAGCTGATGTTGATCTAATGAACTGAAAATAGATTGCCAAATTTTCATTAAAACATGCAGCACAGCTTTGACAACCAACCTTTTGGGCAATACGGCAGGTTCACACTCATTATTGTCTTAGAGATTTAGAAATGCAACTTTATCCACTTAAATGGTAGCCAAAGATACGCTCCCATCACATGGAATTGCATTTTCAAAAAAAAGTCATGACCTGCCAAACGATCACATAGCTTGTTGGCTACCCCATTTCCAACACGTAACACTTAATTACATTGCATACTGTTGATTGATTGTCGAGACCTCTTATTATTAACATAATTGAGTCACAACTACATACGTCCAACAGAATGCCTCAACAAGTTTTGTAATCAAATAAAATTATTATAGATTTCCAGATGCGACAATAAAAAAAATGAAATCTTGTTAATGCCTCAGATAGGGTGCTATAAGCTCCTCTTGCCACTTTTGCATATTATTCCATGTGTCTCTGTATATTATTGTTTAAATTTAAAACTTGCCACCATGCTAAAAGTTTGTTAACCTCTCCGGATATTCCAACATGATTGGTGACTGTCCGCAGGTCTCGTGTCTGCTGAAAAACTAAAAAACCCTTTTTTTCATTCGAATTTTTAAAGCAAGAATAATTCCAATTTGAATATTTAAATCTGTCTCACATGACTAAAAAAAAAAAAGCAAAAGAGGCTTATCAAGTTAACTGTTATTGAAAAGAATTTTATTAAATCCCCTACAGCTTTTCTTATTTTCTATAGTTATACCGTCTTAGCAATGGAATAGGTTAACTGACCAATTCCGCTTCCGAAAACCATCACATTGTAGACGATTACATATGAAGACTATCCATCCAATAACCTGTTAAACTACGAGTATTTTGTTTTGATTTAAATAAAACTAAATTTATGGACCATAGACGATCCGTTTTGTCACATAACGAAATCGAAACACAATGATGTTGCAAGTTTATTCGTTTTTTGTGACTTTTCTGCAAGTCATTGGTCAATAGATCGGTTTTTTGAATGGACCTAATTTAGACCAGATGTAGCTTGTATTACACCTACAGACTAATTGGCTCATACATCAATTGATGTCTGTTAACCGTTGTTTGATTTTACAGAGATATCGATTTTGTAAATAAACAAGTTGATAGTGTGCTTACATCATTATGCTTGATTTGTTGACAGCACTAATGTGTTGCAATCATACACTTGCATCAATTTAAGAGGAACCATGAATCATCATGTCTCCGAAGTTTTTTTTTTTTTTTTGTTTTTTGCTACTGATTTATCACGATGGGTTGGAAGCACTTTCCCCGATTCTCTGGGATACTGCCGACTTTAAATTTTGTCGATACCGCCCATGTTCCTTAAGTTAAAAAGGGATCGCCTAACTCTTACGTAAAGTTTTCATTGCCAAATTAAGTGTAAAAAGCATGTTCATCTGATGTTTGGAAAGTACTTGCTTACTTCAGGGGGTGCTACAGTCCGGGTTTGACCTGGGCCTCAACCAACAAGCGTCTCCAGGCAGCTCGATTTTTAGCTAGCTGCCTCCAGTTTCGCACTTCAAGTTGACTGAGGTCCCCTTCCAATTGCGTTCACCACCCGAATCGCGGTCTTCCTCTACTGCACTGTCCCTCGGGGACGGATTCGGATTTTTAAAAAAATATTTCTACGAATTATAAGCGAGTTCTAAAAATTTGACATCGATACTGCAACTTTATACACGACCACATTGTGCCTTCCATCGAAAGTGTTCCTTGGGCTCACGTTGAGCTGGGGTAACTATCTTTAAAAGTAGTTTATTGACAGGCATTCAACTCGTCCTATGGTATTTGGCAGACGCTGTAAGTTTAGGGTAATTGCAACATTTTTCATTCTTAACGAAGGGAACCACAAATGTCTTCAAATTAACAGTGTGCCGCGCCTGTATCTGAACTAGGACAAACGAGCTTATAACTATGGGATTGAGGAGCCCATGGAGCTGACTAAAGTTGTATAAAACGCGAAAATTCTTTGAATGCCATGTAGAGGTGCTTAGTAGGCAACTGTGCCTTAAACATACAGTAATATGCACTATAACCACAAATGTCAGGCTTCAAAGCAGTAAGCGGGCATTTAAAAATAAATCAGAAAAACTTTCAATCCGGGAAACACTATAGAACAACTCTACTACCTTAGGTATAAATTTAGTAATACATCTTGAGCTTAATGAACTTTTCCGTTAGACTAAGTTTTTATAGTACAGAGGAACTAAAAGGGTTTAGTTCTAGAGTTTAACTTTTTAAAAACGCGTTCGGAACAAGAACTTTTTATGATACAAATACTTATCTACATGTTCTCTATCTACAAGAGAGGCAATTTTATATTTTGGACTATCGAATGTGCACGTCTGCAGCACACTAATAGCGACGTACCAAAGTAGCGTCCGATCCGGCAGATCGACCATAGACCAAAACGTAACACTAAAGCAAATCCTGGAAAAGGACAACGATTTTTAAGTTAATACTCACTACCTTTTCATCGACTTTAAAGCCGCATATGATAGCATTCATCGCCTTGGTCTCTACAGGACTATGGCTGAATTCAAGGTCTGACTGACGCTTGAAAACACTCGGTGCAATGTGAAATTTGGAAACAGCTTTTCTTAACTTTTTCAAACAACAAGACACGCTCTCATGTGATTTCTTCAGCATCGTGCTGGAGATCCTCTATCTTCCTAATAAAATTGAGGATATCTCCAGTCGAGGCATCACGAATGTCCTCCGGTGTTATGAATTCTTTGTGGGGACAGCGTTTCCTGACCCTGCAGACAGTCACGCACTCACATAGTACGTGTTCCGCTGATTCATCTTCCTCTAAGCAGAGTCTGCATTTAGATTCCTGAATTATCTTTAGTTTATGTAAGTGATATCTGAGGCTACAGTGACCAGTGAGGAAGCCGGCGAGTCTTCTGATATCGTCCCTTTTATGGTTAAGAATATTTTTAGTGGTTTTGTTCAGGGGTCGGATGACTCTTTTAGCCTGTCTGAATCCCTGAGTGTTGTTCCAATAGGATATGAAGTTTCGTTTTTCCCATCTGTCCAGACTCATTCTGAACTCGGAAGTAGGGATGCCACAGAAGGGTTCGGCACCTACGTACCTTTCTGAAGAGCCTATCCTGGTAAGTTGATCTACAATTTCATTGCCTTCAATTCCTCTGTGTCCTGGTACCTACCAGAGCTTGACTTTGTTTCGCTTTGAGAGGTCTTGGAGAGTTTTGAAGCAGCCCAGAACGGCTTTTGAGTTGAAGTAATGAGAACTAAGTGCTTTGAGTGCTGCTTGGCTATCGGTGAATATATTGATGGCTACCCTCTCTATACCGGAGTCTAGAATAATAGTGGCACAGGTATTGATGGCATGTAATTCTGCCTTTGAGACTTTGTGGTTGGGGCCATAGATACCGGCACCAATACCAGAGTCCATCTTTGAACCATCAGTATACCACACAAGTCCTTTTATGTTCAGCAAGCGCGTTAAGTAAGTAAGTAAGCAGTGAGGGTACCATCTTTCATCAGCTACTGACAAACCACTGAAGGTATGTCTACTTCCTCATTTGAATCTTTTCAATTTGCAGCTCGGAATTCGCGAAAGGTAAGTTACTGTCTGTCAAAGTTTTGTTGGTTTACCTGTCGAATTTAAAGCGTCTTGTAAATCGCAACTAGGTTAAGTATTTCTTGAGCAAGCTAAGACATCGAATACGAAAGCTTATCATAAACTTTAATACTAAGAACAAAATGCAAGTTGTAAACAATTTGGAGGTTAATATACTTTGCGCTCACACTGTTAAACAATAAAAGTTTAATTGGTCGTATAATATACCGATATCCTTGCTTTGATCGTATAAAACCGAGGTTCTTTGAAATTACTACGGAAACGATGGAAAAGAGAATGCATCTTAGCTTTGCCCCCTTGATTGTACTAATTTCAATAATCCTTCGGTTTAGTTTTACCACCAGTTAATGTCAATGACACTGTTTCCGTTTCAAGTATGCACCTAGTCATTCTCAAGCCATTAAAATACACGCTTATTAATTGTTGATTCATCATGATTGTTTTTTTCAAAACTCATATCCAGTTTAAAATGAAAAAAGCTCAATTCCTGGATTTAAAAATTGTATCTTTGATCGGTACTTAAAAATAACGAAGGCCTACAATTTCCGAGCTAACATGTCAATTTGTGGATATTTCCCCAAATTTTACCCCAAACCAGTTCAATAAAATACTGGAGGCTACTTTTTGTGTCATAAAAATCGATTACTGTAATCAATGTATAATAAATTTTTCCCGTAAGACATTTTTTTACAACCAACTGATGTCTGTTTAAACACTTAAATCTGTAACATGGCTTAATTTTTTTGGTGAATTATACCTTCAAGCTGAAGAAGGTGTATAGTGGATTTGGTCATTCAAAAAATATCCATAAATATCTTTCATTTACGTAATTTCAATGGTTGGTCAGAGACCAGATGTGCCTTTTTAGGGAATCCCGATACACGAAACCAAATGCAACTGCCATTCAATGTCACCATCGGATTTCACTTTTTTTTTCGTATCTCAATCTTTTATGTGGTTTTTGTGTCGTGCATCGTGCATCGGTTATAGATTGAGAAATGTACGTTTCCACAAAAAAAAAAAAAAAAAATGCCGATGATGTCATAGGAAGCAACTTCAAAAGATGGACAAAGATGCAGGGCAGATTCATTAACATGTAAGTACTTGTAAGAAATTAAGTATTGGACAAGACTAATTGTTATTGCCACCATGTATGTCAAATAAGGTAGGTGCATGAGCACCTTTTTTTTTTTTACTTGTTCCACTGTTTTGTGAAGTTCAAGAAATTCAAGGGAACTAGCGCGGTCTTGTTCAAGTTGTTTTTTTTTTTTAATAAATTATCATGTAATTTCGTGAGGAACTGTCAGTAATTTATGGAATTACTCAGACAAAGATTGTGTGGTATTTACATTTTGCACATGCATATTACATGAGGATGCACTGGGGTTGTTGGACGAATCCGCAGAGAACCAAATCAAATTTTGAAATAAAATTCAAATGAAAGCATTCAACTGTCCAAGGATATTGTATAATGTCAATGTCGTGGTGTTAGTTTGTCTACTGAATGCAGATAACAGCGACAACGATATTAAATTAATTAGCTTGTTTTAAAGTTCACTGATCATGGTCGAATGGAAATGATAGCAAACATGGGAATTGAACGCACATGTTCTATTTGGACTGACACATGGAGCATAGATTATGTATTTGAGCATATTGGAAAGGAGTGACATATGAAAACTGTGAATTGTAGGGAAACATGTTATGTACGTTTCTTTAGAAATATCGGAACAGAACAGAACAGAATTTAATCTTTCTTTCCCCTGTGGCGCTACTAAAAATGTCTCTCAACTAACCTGCTTAGCAGTCCAATAAGCCAAGGCGAATATTGCCAAAGTATATAAAAATGCATACGATTGTGATACAGTAAGACCCAGATAACTGCTTCGTGAACCTTTTCATCTGTTTTGGGCGCTTAAGCGGATGAGAAAGCTATCCGAACCCGCTTAATGCATAGAAAATACATTAACCAAATATTTTCGAGCACTTTAGCGCGAAGCACTTAACCGGGTTCTACAAATGTCTGTTTAGTGGACAACTTTTAGGCTCTATGACAACAGTCTAGCTAAAGCCCCTTTTCCAAGGACCTATGTAAACATTCTTAAAAAGAAAAGTGCTAAGCGGATGTCTAATTGATCTGAGAGAGAAGCTCATTAGATCAGAAAAGTCTGCCTACTTGGAATAAAAATTGTCATTGTAGACATTTTGACTTAGGTCATCTGAATGCAGTGATCTAACCAAAACCGATCTCACTCTGTAGAGTCTGTTTCAAATCACTTGCTCACTTGCATAGCTTTCCCAACTGACAGGTGATTTGAAATGGACTCTATCTGCCGATTCCTTTTGCAAAGAGGATAACACCATTGCTGAGCTCCATTAGTTCTTCATCCACCAAATGGAAAGTCTCTTTGATTCGGTTGAAAACTGGGCACTTTTCGAGTCAAGTCTTGCAAATGCCCATGCTTCTTAGACTTGGAGTGGCTTTCAGCATTTAAATGCCAATACACCTAAACTACTAACGCAGTGTTGTGATTCACCCTAAATAACGTAGGATCTTCTGACGATATCCCCGACTTGTGGCCAGCTTCAAACAAAGCTTATGAGGTTTCTGACTTATAATGTCGTTGAATCGAATCAAGTTTTCTTTTAAGCGAGGATGCCTCTACATAAGTAAAGAGACCTAGTCTTGTTGAATGCTTGCCTATGAGGCAGGGTTGCGAAAGATCACTTAAACATTTGAAATCCAGTTCGGGTCAAATCCATCGCTTAACCTGACACCTAGTGTCATCTCAAGTTTGTTCCGCTGATTGAAGTGATAGGGTTGCGTGTTGACAAACTGCTTCTAATCAGGTGCTGGTAACCTTTATATGAGAACCCTGATGCTGACCATAAAGCTTTTCAGGAATATGGACCAGTGTCAAGTATGGAGAGTGACGTACTCTATTTAATTTTCGACAGCCTCCTCTACAATTTTAAAGGCAAAATTGTTAAGAATTCACTTTGTTACTGCGTTTAACACTGTGCTAACGAAAGCATATACTTTAACCAAGTTGCAAAGACTGACACTTGCTCTTGTTCTTAACTCACTGCTGACCCATTCCGAAATGAAAAACTGTAACCTACTACCAAAGTCCAACCTGAGACACATATCCGAATCCCATGTCCAGCGTAGAGTTCACCAACTAATACTCAACTTTGGAATGGATGCAACTTTTTATAGCAGTCATGCGAACTTTTGGCGTTTGATAACCCTGGTTACATACGATTTTAAGGAAAATTGTAAAACATTGAACGATTAATTTTAAATTCCATAAAAAGTAAACAAAGTGGTGGATGGAACATTTACACAATGACTCACATTGATGGGTGTGACGATAATTTCAGTTTATTACACTTGAAGGTGGATATTGCATTTTGTGTTTACTTAACTCATGAGTAACACTTAAGTAAACTTTTCACGTACTTGTGTCAGAAGAAAGTAACTTGAGCTTACATAAAGTAGGTTATAACCAAGAGATCCTCTTTTAATTATACCTTTTACATGTGTTTTTATGTGTGTTATTCAAAAAGATTAACTTCGTAAGAGTAAGGCTCGTAAAAACCGACAGAAAATTTTACATTTATGACAAAAATAACAGTAGCACTGATTTCGAAGGAAAGCCTACGGAACTTATGCCTCAAAATGTAGAAGATGCAGACCGCACAACCCAACCATCAAGCCTGTTTTCAACATTTAACTCCCAAAGCCGCTCCTCGTGTACTGAAAGTCTTGAAATTATTCTTGAGTCGAAGTTGGTTTTTCTAAAACTTTGTCTATAATGTGGCAACTGTCACACTGGAGAACGCTTTAAAACATTCTGTGGATCAGTGGTTAGTGCGTTGGACTGCTGAGAAAACTGATACAGGTTCAAATCTCAACAGTTTTTGGCAGCACTGTCTCTCATTGAATTGAATAGATTTTACATAAAGTCCCCTTAAAAATGATTGAAAGTGGACGAGACGGTGTGATCTTCTCCGAAGAAGGAGCTGAAGGCAGCAATTTAAGCAAGGCATCTATCACAAAGGCCGTATGTGTCAGGATCAATTTTAATAGGGTTATCAAAGGTAGAACCATCAGCATCTTCTCAGTTAGTCAGGCAGCACTTAAGGCTTCAAACTCTTACTCGTATAGAGTTAAAAGTGTTTGGTACTTCGACGCCCTTGAAATCCCTTGCCAGACCAAACAGAATCAAACTGTGAACATATCTACAGACTGCTTAGACAAAGGGGTGTTTAAGCAAAAGAGAATGTGAATGAGTCAGGATTGGGTTGGCTGATTAATGGAAGTCCGAGGCTCAGGCAATCTAAAAATGATAATCAAGCCGTATCCCTGCTATAGGGAACACTTTAAAATGAATGAAGCGGGTATCAAAAGGCTTATGGGCCAGATTACTGTTGCTTGAAATAAAATGATATTTCGGTCGGTCTATGTTAAAGGGTTGGTAGCACAGTTGTTTGTTATTTATCTATTGTAAGCCCCCTTAAACCACCTAGACTCCAATATGAATTTAAGAATGACCTTTGTTTAACAATTTAGGTAGATGGCTGAAGGAGCTTGCGCCGGGGGTATTTCTATGATTCATTGAAGCTTTTGTTGTGTGTTATGTCTTCTTCTGCGTGTTCCGTCTCTCATCCGTAGGTTTCCAGAAGTCTTGTTTCAGTACTTATATATGGATCGGTCAGAACTTAATTGTTTGGTTCATTATTGACTCTACTCTTGCCAGTCGAATAACCTCCTCACTGCCATGGATGCTTTTATGCCCTGAGACTTGTTCTTTGAGTACAGGACTTTAATCTCATCGCGACACCTCCTTACTAGTGTTTATTTTAGTACTGTGGAGTGGATGGTAAGGCTTTGATCGCAGCTTGGCTATCGATATACCTATACATGTACCTGTCAATGCTTCTCAAAGTTGTTAATGAAGATAGTTCTCTTGAACTCTCTCTCTCTTAGGGTACTTTTTGCTACCATTAAGGTGAAAGTACGTTTTCTAGGGCTGCCGTCAGGGTTAAACCTGTCTAGCAAGACAGTGTGCTGACTTTGTTAAAAAAATTAAGAAAATGGAGTATATTTTCTGACATACTGCCTATCAGACCGCGCATTCTTCACAAAGATGTTTACTGTCTCAAAGACATCATAAATAGCTCTCACTTTTACAAGGACCGATATCTTTAAAGCTGACCTCTGAGGACAGCGGATCTCACAGGTCGCAGTCTCAGTAAATTTGCATGCAAGTGCTATTACTTAGCAAGCATTTATCTAATTAAAGTTATATTTACCTTATTTGCTTCATGCTGTTTAGAAAGCGATTTACGTCGAAATTGGTCTGTTCGAAAACGAGTTGTTTTACGAATAAATGTTTATTCTGTACGAAAACTTTTCCATACGTCTAATAACTTAAAATAATTTTGTTTGTGGTTAGCAAATTGATTGTATTTAGTTCCAATTACACAACAATCAATCACATTATAAGTCATTACTTGTGGTTAGTACAACAATTATAAAAAATTAAGAAATTATATACAAAGTTAAACTATTGGTTAAGTTTTGAAACACGAAGTTTATACATAAAATCAGAGAACCGTCACTTCTTCTATGGAGCTAGTATTAGCGGTCAGAACAGACATCTATGGTTTGGTTGAGTGAGATGAACATTTTGAAATCCATAATCGACAAGACTATACCAAAAAATGGAATCAGGTCACAGAGATGTATGCTTCCGTTTACTGGAAGTGCACATTTATAACACAAGTGTGAAAGAACAGACAGCCCGAGTGTTGTAACGACACAAAGCTGAGCAGCACATTACATTGTGATTTAATTGTTTATCTCTGCTTAGAGCTGGTGCTGAGCTGTAAGTACTTTAAAAGGTTATAATTTGCTGTGAACATTATTTTTGATGGTCTGTGTGCGCAGAAATTTTTATATTTTCAAATACGGAAGTGATGTTTCGATAGGATGCATCCACCATATCATCAACCAAGTATGGGTGGACGAAAGTATGCCTGATGACTGGAATATAAGCCTCATCTACAGGAAAGTTTTGCACCCAACCATCAAGGCATATCTCTACCAAATGCCGCATAAAAGAATCTTTCCAACGTAAAGCGTGAACATCTGAAGCCCTTTTGCAGGACGCGAATGGGCACGTACCAGCGTGACTCCCAGCCTGGCAGATCGGCAATTGGCCACATTTTCACACTAGAGGAAATCCAGAAAAAGACCAAAGAATTTCCAGATGTCGGGTTTTTTTATTAACACCATGGACTTTATGCACTTTCGTCTCAATACTTACTTCCTGCTAAATTCTTCCGATTACATCAATACCTTCAGTTGATGAAAGTAAGTGCACGGACTTTTAAACATTATTCCTGTGTGAGTTTTATACAAGTATATCTAACTCCTTGTTAGGCATTGAAGGAATCGATGAGGTTTTTACCAATCTCGATGGAGCAGAGCGCATTTTCCATCGTCATCCTGCACAGACGGACGGGTTTGACAAATACAAACTGAACATGGCTCTGTATTATATTAGCCGTGTTTTTTTGATAGCTGTATACCCAGCCCAGTAAGATTTTACACACAAAGCAATAACAACACACCAAGTGTGGATAAATTTCCCAGTAGCAGCAAGTGAGGATAGAACTACATAAGTTGACCACCAGAGCGCGAAAAATCTCATAAATTAGCCTTTAGCCGATCGTATTTGTTGCTGTTACTCGGTTTTGACATTTAAGAACTGTCAAACGAAGAAAAAGAAATCGAGCCGCAAACCAATTGGTTGGTGCGGCTGCTACTGTGGATGAAGTGAGTATAGATCATTTTTTTGAATGAAGTGAGTATAATTATCAAAAAAACACGGCTATTTATAAATACTTTCATACGCGACCTTAAATTCGATAAAGAGATGGTGGTTATAGATTTGGAATACAGTTAAACCCGGATATGTACTCCCTTGCTTAGGTGCGTTACCCGCATAGCTAACCAAAACGTGCAGGGTTCAAAAATCTTCAGCAATGTTAGCGAGAACGGATAGGTAACTTCTCTGCTTAAGTGCCCAAATTGGTCATAAAAACTCTCAAGGCAGCTATCCGGGTCGCACTGTACCTGGATTTTCTCCAAGTATACTTCCCTGGCTTAGAGCCACATTGATATGAACCAATCAGATTGTCCTTACTCGTTCACCCAATACAATCGATAAGATCTTGTAAATGATGTTGAGGACAGTTATCACCGCAGTTAAGAGGGTCTCCTTTCTTGAGGATCGGGCAACAATACAGAAGTTCTCTTTTAAGGGCCTGCTTGACGGCTGAGAGGAAGAGCAGCTTTATCGAACTTAAGTTTTAACACAGTCGTAGCTATATTTACTTTATCCAAGTCGGATGAATGGAGTTGTTGAGTCCCATAGCCCATATTGAATGGTTCATTCTGTCCGTTACACGTTTAACTTGCAGAAATGGTTCTTGCAAATGGTTCAGAACTGACTGCGACTTAAGCACTTTGTAACCTTTTTCGTTTTTGCAGGCTTCGATTCGGGTTTTGGAAGGTTATAGTGACTTGTTAAAAAATGTTTAAGGTTCCTAGCTAAGCTTAATTTATTAATTTGTTTACGTTTAACTAAATTATTTTAAAAATTTCTAATAAGACATTCAAAAGCAGAGGCATTCCATTTTCTTTGGAATTAATTTCGTAAAATCATTATTGTCCTTAAAGTGTCTACAAAATGCTAGATTGACCTTTACGAATCGTCTCGCTGTATAGAAGACTTTTTAAGTGTTTTTTTTTTAAGTGCTATACAAAATGGCATACAGAGATTTTGTAAATTTACTTGTGTTAAATATAATAAATTGTAAAACACTTACCAAAAATCGTAGTCCATAGATTGAGATCTCTCATGTCGTAGATTATAAATCCATAGACGAATGCCAAATGTAAGAGGGAAATCTGTATGATCTTATCCCACTTGAGGGGCGCCTTAAATTGAATACCCAAGAATGAGTCACCCTTGAAGTTTCTTGTATATTCATCTAGATCGATGTTTGGCGATGGATCAAAATAGTTTTTCTTTGGCTGTTTGTCATCCTTTGGTAGATCTCTTTCCACTTCTTGCACTTCACTTTTACTCAATAGCACTGTTTGATTACTCGCATTCTCACAACCACCGTTTAATAGAGTCGCACTTCCATTGGCCACAAATCCATTTGCGTTACCATTGCTGGTGCAAGGACCGCCATTTGATAATTTTTTACTACTACACACTCCATTACTACCACTACTACTACTACCATTGCACAGTGGTATTTTGCCATTGGTATCCTTTTCGTTGGGCACTGCACATCCGTTCGCTGTTACCACTGTCGTATTGACGCGATCCGAGGTGGACAAGTGACCCATTTTGTTTTTTTTTTTTTTTTAATTCGTATGCGGGCTTCCGATTTCTCTTTTGTCGGTGTGTGCTGACTAAGAGGATTTTTTAAAGAAAAAAAAAATATATATGTATTGGTAAGTGCGATAAGAAAACAAACAACAAAAAAAAGTGAAAAGATTCGGAAAAAGGTTTTATTTTTTTTTTTTGGGATAAGCAAGGCGGCGCAAGTAATTACTCCACTTCCCGAACTTTTACTTTCGTTCGACTCTATGATAATATGACCAGACTGCGTGCTGCTGCGAGAAGACTCCCGTGTCGGCCGACCGACAAAATAGACCTAGACAAGTATCTATCGCCAAGAGACTACTAGACCACTATACAATTCAGACGTGTCTAACGCTCGGTCGGTCACTAACGATTCAAGATGCTGAGCCACAGTCAGCATCTGTGAAGTTCACAAAAAAAAAAAAAATTAAAAAATCCAAAGGTATCCGCGTCGCGGTTTTGTGTATCTGCAGCTGTTTGTGGCCGTAACTATTGCGAGATCCAATGCTGGGGACTGGGGTTCTCTCTTTCCACTCGTGTTTCTTTGTCAGTTAATTTAATTTGGGGATTTCGATTTTTTTTTGTTTTTTTTTTTTCTTTCAAATTTTTAGAGTCGCGCGGTTGGGAGATGCGATACGATGCGAAAGAGATGCTTTCACTTTACATAACCTGGATGGTGGTGTTGTGGGCCCACTCCAAGGTACGATAATTACGAGTTTTTGTTCGTTGTAAGTCGAAATTTTGTTGGGGGGCTTTATTTTTTTTTTTTGGTGTTTATTTGAAAATTTTGTGCGCTGTTCAAATAGGCAGCAATTAGATAACCAACGTTAATGAAAATTCACACGCGCTCTATTGGAACGGAGGGCTGGAAACGTGTGGTTTCTTAATAATTTTTATTTTTTTTTAAATAATTTTCTTAGGGCAACTCCGAGATTACCTACTATGGAGGTCGCAAAGAATGCACTGGCAGCTATGAAAGTAATCTAAGAAGGGATGGTAGCATGACACCAATTTTATAGGATCCCTTCCACTGGACTGTTAATGCACGTGATGATGCGCGGTTTTTTTTTTGTATTGTCCGCAACTATTTTGCTCACGCTAATGTCGGAGATAAAGAAGATGTGAGACTGGCGTATACGCATTTTGATCGAATTGCAGATCGACGAGCGCTACGTGATGAGTGTATTGTATCTAGTAAGTTGATTAAGTTGGTGTGCGGCAACGGATGGAGAGGGAATAAAAGATTGAAGTTCATTTGTGAGTTGGGACTAATGGAACTGTTATTCATTTGGAGTTCTATGATTCATTTGTTGTTGATGTATATCTATATGTTTTGACGCAGACCGAAGAAGAAGAGTAAAAGCCAGAAAACTTGGTTTTTTTTGAAAAAAAAAAATTATTTTCAAGGTTTGGACAGATCATTTTGATTCTAGAAACATTGTAGAGATTAGCTGCATCATAAGCTGGTATCTAGTTCGTCGTATATTTCCAGTTTTAACACAAAGAAATATGCACAATTCATTCAAAGGTAGGTACATCCGCAATAGAGATTTATAAAGCAAAACATTATAAGAAGCTAGTGTTGGCTAAGCTTTAAGACGGTCAAGTAAGATCAACACCCACAAGACGTAAGCAAGTTTATGAATATTTATCAAGTCCTAAATTAGATGACCTGGGTAAAGATTTGGCGGGCATCTAGACATTACGTGAAATATGATTTTTGGGACAACGTTTCGAGTTCGCATGTGGAAACTACTTTTATAAGCCCTTATATGTAGATACATACAAATATGTATAAGCTAAATTGTAATAGGGCAACAGGACTCAAATGATAGCAAGGAGAAGTCAACTCTAAATTAATAATGTTCAATGGAAAATTCGGAAGGGTACTCTATCTCAGGCAGCGGTTCTAGCGGCAATACGGATCACGCGACAAACAGTCAGACAGGGACGAAATCAACTAACCGATTGCTCTGATATTCCATCTGCTGCGAGGAACGAGAACGATTACGAACCCGACGACACCATCTGCGACGTGCCACTCTTGGGCCCCGACGATTCAGTTCCAGGGCCGATACTGAAGCGTACGACGACGACTAAGAAGGTAGTGCCGCCCACTGTCAGGATTCGAAAAGAATCGGAGCGGCATAATCAATCCCATCCAATTGGACGCGAGGAGTACCTATACGAACAAGACCAGCTGACTGAAAGCACATCGACGTACGAAAGGGCCCAGATGAAAGAACGGGACGAATTTTATCGACGACGGACTACCCTGCCTTAAGGCAAACATAGGACAAGACGATGAACGAACTTTCCAGTACGTGACGAGTAGGGTCGTGACCGGATGGTCTTTAAGGGACTATCTTCTGCAAAATCGGCCATGGGAGATAGCGCATGTTGTGTCGCAAGACACAAAGGGTGGGTTAGCCGTCCTTTGCCAACAACATCTGGCATGTCTCGGGTTCTTGACGAACCTTATCCAGGAGAGATACGGGAAAAGATGGTGCGTTTAGAATTGAGTAAGGATAGTCGTAAGATAGTAAGGTCTAGTAAAGGTTTAGCTTTAAGTGTTAGTATAGTTAAGGATAAGTTTAAGTTAGTTTGGGTAGGTCGCGAGATTCTTCTCCTATCTTTCTCTGGGGTATTGACATAGGTCCTTGGACAAAGATCCTTTCTTCTCTTCTTTTCTTCTCTGTCGTCTGATGTCTATTTAGGGTATTAGGGAACCTCTTCTTCTTCACGAGATTTTGTGTGCTGAGCAGGTGGTACAAGGTAGGGCTGACAAGAACCACTCCCATCTGACGAGCTGTGCCGAGCAACGACAAGCGTGCCGCCGCGCCGTCTTCCTCACCTGTACCGAAGTTGCCTTCGAGGCGCTACCCTGGCTCATAACAATATTTTTCAAAAGATATGTATGTTCCCACTGTCCAAAAATAGGCTAATTGAAGGCTAATAGAATTTTTTTGTAAAGCTTTATCGCATCATACAAACAAATATGTATAAACATGTACATTTTAGTTAAATCTTCAACTATGTATAGGTACGCTAAAATGGGGAAGTTGTGATCGATCCAAGTAAGGGGATTTACCCGAGAAAAACTACTCATTCTCTAAATTCTATCCCCTAACATGGTTATCGATTGTCTACAAGAAGCTTTAGATTAAAATCTAGTTTGAAGTCTATATCCTGAAAAGGCTTTTGATTTAGGCTCTTTAATCAAGAAGGATTAAGGTCGTTCCACCTTACAGGAAGTTGCCAGTTACGAACGACTGCATCCAGAGACAGTTCATAATGAGGGGTCATATGGCTTCTACTATAGGTTTTCGTTTTTAATGAGAACTTCGGACGAGTACTTCAGATGGCGCTAAACAAGAGCTTGAATATTGAATAAAGAGCGATGCCAAGAGCATCTCTAGATATGGAACAACAATACCCATTCATCCAGAAGAAAAAACGATCGCTACGTGAAGACTTGTAGACGAATGGACGAGAATGCTCCAGCTAAGAGGATCTTTGAATCCCAGCCACCTGGTTCACGAAGAAGAGGAAGACCGAACCTCCGGTTTAAAGATCAGGCAACTGCGGACGCCAGAAACCTTTGTCTAGTAAACTGGAAGCAACGTGTCCGGGACCGTAAAGGATGGAAAGCGGCATTAGTTCAGGCTCAGACCCTCCAAGGGTCGCTGGCCTGATAAATAAGTAAGTAAGTACGTGTACACTTAAATTTAAGCTGAAAGCTATCAGAAGAGCAAACTTAGATAGACAAATGATACAATGCGTCTAGGGACAAAACAGATTTGTTCCGTAGTTGGACATTATCTAATAGGCAAGCATGCAGCAAGGCTTGGTGTACATTCAAACGATTCTTGTAAAAGCTGTTTGCAACTGCTCAGCTCTCTCCCGCAAAAGAAGAATTCACTACTGTGACTTCTTCTTAGACGATCTGATAAAGCTCCAGTTGGTGTTCAAGTAGGCAAGGAGAATCTTTCCAAGATCCAAATGGTATCACAACGGATCTGTCATTGATCTAAATGTGCTGGCTTTGGTGGCAGCCACTTCAACCTAAACGAACGCAACCCATGGTAAAACCAGGCTTGAGTTTCACTACCTTGCAACGATGAGGAAGCACCATGACAAAAGAAACAAGATCACCGCCTAAGCAAGCCAAAGAAAATCTACAAGTTGATGAGATAGAAGAACCACTCAGCAAGGAGCTGATAGGTGATCATGTCTTACGTCAAGACCCGGTACAGTTTTTGAATGTTTCATATGAAAGTCAGCTCAGAAGATGGACGGAACCTTTTAAGACCAACATAAACCGAACTGTATGCAGATTCACATTGTTTTTCTATTAAAATGTAATCATTGGCACGCTCAAGGCAAAGCGGTCTTGAAAGCAGAAGCAAACGCGATCGGATGGAAGGCAAATTCCGTCAAAAACCAAAAATGTAAGCTCTAGTTACTTAATTGTGATAGCCGCTACAATCCAAGGTGAATCTATGCCTCTGAGCCTCAATCATAACCTCAATTTCACGAGTAATTATTGCTGAATTTGTCTTAGTCGACAATGGAGCCAAATTGGATACTTCCAGTGGAATCGGGAAGCAGAAATTGCGCCCTAAAGTGACCACCAATGTCATTTCAGAAATATATTTCCGGTGTTTTTATCCAACCCGCGCTTCGAACGTTAAGTGAAAGTCACAGTGGATTGGGAAGGCTCTGCGAAAAGGCTAATGGAACTTAGTGAACCATGATAGATGAGGAGTGGGTCGCCATTGATAAACTCGACTCATGACGGTTGTTAAGGAGATTTACAATATTCGGTGCTAGCGCCATCACCAACAATCACCTTGAGTTCAATAAGAAGAGAAAGAATCCAAGGAGGTGGCGATGGTGTAGTGGGTAGTGGGTAGTGTGCTCGCTTGTGACCAGACCTGTAAAGGTACGATTCCGGTCGGGGAAGAGCAACAGCCATCGAAAGTAAATAGAGGAACGAAGGCGAATCTGCGTGCTCCTGGGATTTGAAAATTTCCTCAAGTGTAGGGTAAAAGCCCTAGAGTTGCTGAAAAGCATTTGCAAAGCTTTCCTAGCATTGTTAAGATATTCTGCCCCAACTGAAACCTGTCAAGAACCAAGCACGATTGTCAAATTGATATGAACGACATTTATATCAAACGGAACTTCGAGGTTTACTTTGCCGAACTTATCATCTAAAAGTTGATATCCTTAACGCATGCCCTTATACAAAAACTGTTTATAAATCTACAAGACTTGAAATGTCTTGTTTTCATCGCTTCATCTAGGATTTGTTTAGATGACCCTTATGAGCAACCGCGTGAATGGACCTCCTCCCAAACCAAACCTTTGAGTTATGCCCCAGAGAACCTACATACACAACTTTGCAATTACTAGCACCAAACTGGACCGTAAATATTCTACTGTCCAAAGCAAACAAATTAAGCTTATAATTGAATTACTCAATAGCCGTGACTGATGACAACATGTGCCTGTCCATTACCCATCACGACATTCATAACAAATCCTATTTGTGCTAAAAACCACAAATAGAGGCGCATAATTATGGCACGATCTCGTCTAGAAAAGCACTTAATTTTTGTAGAAAAATCAGTGATTCCATTGCGGCCAAATCGGTTATACAAGTATCTGGAATTACCGCCACCAATTGTAAGTCACTGCGCGATAATTACTACCCGCTGTCGTCAGCTGATTTTAATTTAACAAAGCCCTCGACTTAAATATTTATTTCCCAGTGGAACCCCCTTATTTTTGGCGTCGCCTGCCCAATGAAAACGCGACTTGATGTGTGCCCAGCAAGCTTAAAGTAAATATTTTACCATTGCGCCATAAGTTTTCTTGATTTTCGAATTAAGCGACTGTTGGGGGGGGGGGCGTAACTCGGGCAAACATAAACTTCGAAAGCTATTATCTTAAGATGACAGATAAGATGTGCCGCCCTAACCATCGGTTTGTGATGAATTTACACATTAACCTCAATTATGGATGATTTTTTGAGGCAAGTTGGCTTTTTCATTGTTTAACAACGCAAAGCTTTCCTGCTGTAACTGGGCCTTGGAGATAATGGAGTACCCTATTTGGCGAATAATACTGAGGTAAATATGGCGTTCTGTTTTTTTTTTTTTTGTTGTTGTTGGAGGAAACAAAGTGTGAGGAAATGTGAACGATGGCGTTACGAGTACGCAAGTGCATGCATAAAATGATGTTATTTAGTTGATGGCACTGCTGGAGAGTAATTACTTTGGTTAAGTGAAAGTGGGAAGGCGTAGACATAGGGAAGATGATGTTTTTTTCGTAGAGATTTGCAAGGGAAGACATTATTTTTGCTGAGTACCTATGGAGTTATGTGTTTACTAATGCTTTTGCAAAAAAGTATGGTCTCAGTTCCGCGTGGATAGTTTTATTGGTTTGTTGCGTCACTAAACGTTTGCGCGCACTTTCTCAAGTTAGACTTAAGATTTGCATACAAAGTGGATTATGTGCTTTTATTTCGGTTGGGAACGATCTGGGAGGGACGATGTGTTAAACAGACCACGATTTGACTCTACAGAAAGTTGAGATGGAACAACAGAAGATCAATGGACCGACAGATTGAGCCAATCTTTGCACTCAAATAGATTCAGAATAAGACCAAACCATACTTGGACAAATTTGTCTATGGTGATGCCACTTCGCAGCAGGGAATGCCCATTCTTTTTCCTGAACCATCTACTCCCCTTGGTCATCAGAGGATCTCAAATCTTAGGTCGTCAATCTTTAAAACAAAGGAAGGACATATGGAGGTCTTTGCTTGAAATGCCTAATCTCTTCGCATGTGTCGCTAAGACATTGATGATGTCTGTGATTTTAAAGCCATTACCCCTTAGGTGACTCACTGGTATCTTAGACCTATTAGAGCCTAAACTTAGTCATGGTAGTCTAAAGTGTTGCAATAGTCGAGATACGTGCAAATTAATACCTGACAAATGACATTGTGACATTGAGATTGCCTATAGGCTGGTTGTTTGTACCCAATGAGCCTTGTCTAGTTAGCTCGTCATAGCCACATAGTTTTCCGGGATGTTGAAGTGACAATGAACCTACTCAACATTAACATATTTACACGTTCTAAAATCTGTTACCCATACTGACAGCCGGGATGCCTGCGACTTCAACCCTTAGGGACTACTCAGAAGAGGAGGACATCGCCTCTGATGTCATGTTCAAGTCAAAAGCGACTTCAAACACCACGGCCAGCGTACGCAACTGGTGGCAGCTGGTTCACCCCAACTTTAATACCTTCCGAATGACCATGACTTTAGACCTTAGATCACTACAGCGATCCTTCAGTCAGATCAGTTGAAAATCAAAGAAGCATCTGCCAATAGCTGCAACATACATTTTGACAGAAACGATTCCGAATCAAGGCTAGAAAATCCCATTCCACCCTTATAGGTGTGATTACGGGATGTAATACTCTACGGTACTGCATGAAGAAGCTTCGTATCACGGAAAAAGATCTGTGGCAAGGAAGTTCATGATGATACAACCCACTTCCTCTCGCACTATGCTCGCAGATTCCTCGGACGTCACTTATTCCGGGATCTCGAGGAACTATCCGACATACCGATGAACGACCTGAACAACTTTATTAAACCCACAAGATGGTTTGTACCAAAACTTGACAGTTCTATACTCCTTAAGCGGGAAGCAAATGCACACTCACTTTTTGCAAAAAGAAAAACAATTTTCGCACGTCTGGACACTGTCAACGGATCACTCACAATGCTTACAACGGGACATACATACATATGTATACCATAAAGTTCTGAAAACATATCAAGCAATTGGAGAACAACAACGGTTGGCAAAAACAAAACATACAATGCTGCATATGAGCAAACTAAGTATAAGGGTTAAAAGGGTAAGACTCGCAGACAGCACGTTGATAAACATAGTTTCCTATGAATCATCCTCATGAAAGGGTTAGTTCATTATCACAATTGCTAATGAATATTCAATTTCAATAGCAATTAGGTTATCAATTAAAGGGTCAGTTGTGGTGGTACCTCTTAAAAATATACAGTGTGGAAAGGCCGGGCTTTTGGGGAGTTCGATATGTAAAAGTTGACAAAACATAATGGGTTTCATTTTAAAACTAGGAAGCGTCTGTTTAATTCGTTTTTCTTTTATTAGCATTCAAATGTTCAATGACAATGAAATTGAACTTTAATTAGTACTGAGGTGCGACGTGAAGGACTCTGTAAAGTAAAAATGGAATGTAAAGACCTGTGAATACGTCAAATACAAAGTCTACGAATGATTCTTTTACTCATTGATACGTATTGATGAGTTATAAAGGATTATAACGATAAACTTGCCTGTGCAGCTTCATCGATTTGATTAGAAAAGTTTCAATTCTTAGGCTGAAATGTCTGGAGCAAGTTAGGCATTGGATACCAACGCTTAGATCCAAAGAATCTTCGAATTCATGTTTAAAGTAAAGAAAGACATTGGCTGAGGTTGCGCTCATGCTTGGAAAGGACCTCAAGCAACTTGGTGTAGTGAAGTTACATAGAAAGGTTGAAACGGCGACTGTATCTCATATAATGCAGGCTTAACAAGGATATCTACGGATCTATTGTGTTCGCCTAACGTGAAATGTCCAGTCTGAAAGAGAAAATAAAGAAGAATGGTCTATGTTAGTTTGATGATGATCGTTCGACCTTCTTGAACCATCCCGAATCCGTAAGAAATTTTAGAATGGTTTTTACTGCCTTCTTAGACAAGTTGTTGAAATAGTATTAACCAAGGGCCATCTTTCTTGTGCCAGTATCGCCGCCGCCCTGTGCCTAGATCGTCTGTGTTTAAACGAATTCTTTAAAGGGCCGCCAGTAGGTTGTGGCCTGTGACGAGCCCTATGAAAAACGTTAAGTTTGATCTGTTTAGCCCAAGAATGTGTCCTGTTCTTATTTTGTTCATATTTAATCAGAGTTTTCTGGCGATGTGGCAGGATGAAGGTGCGCTCCATCTCAAGTGCTATGCTAGATCGACCAGTGATAGGTAGAGTAGATCCCGGAGCCCACACCTTCTTCGGTTTTCGACGTTTTGTAAAAATCGAAATTTTGTTCACCTTGATGGCCTTTCCTTTGGCCGAGCCACCTCTTAAGAGGATGATAGTTCCTATTTTTAGGCTAAAGTCAGAAGATGGTGTGGAAAAGTCAGTGTTAGTTTCAAGTTTAGTCCAACCTATGCTTTTTTATGACTTATAACCGGCCTCAGAACTCAACATTGGCTATGGATAGAATTATAACTCCTGACGAAGGAAGAAAATAACAATGGAAGCAGCTCTCCGAAACCGCGGCTCCAAAGAAAATGAGCATTCGTGTCAGCCATCGAAATAACTGTGCCAGACTTTTTGGACTCAGAGGAACTATGATCGATTGCAGTATACAACAGCTGTAAAACGAGGAACGATACGTTTTTACATTATTTAAGCTGGCAATGACATCCATATGTAGGGCTAACAGATGGTTTGTTAGTACAAGTAGTCAAATTCGATGGCAGAATATCGTACAAACTGGGCCAAGGAACAATGTCAAACGATGAGCTCGTTGCTCCAGTAGGGGCCAACTGGGATTGCCAACTGTTCGTGTCAACTGCGAGAATGACAAAGACGGTCTACAGCACTTCTTCTGCCACAGGCCGGAGTGAAATTCTAGAATTCAAAGGAAAATATTTCGAGACTACGCTACGTAATAGCCACTTTCATTCCATATCCTTTTTTTTATAGTAAGAGTGCGCTTAAGAGGTTATGACTACCCTTAGAGTTGAGCACGGGAATTAGGGAAAAATACCTCTACAAACTAATGCACCAGCAGAGTGATGCCCAGATGAGCAACGCTAACTCAACCTCTTATACCAACCAACGGAATAAATTGTGGAGTTAAGATGCTGCTTGAAACTTCTGGCTTCTTGCAAATGTAGGACCTCAGAAACGGCGCACTTAACAACTTAACAGACTGAGGTTACATTGGTCAGTTCTCGATTTTGATGAAAACTATAAGAAGTTCTTAGGGAGATACTGAAGCAGACAACTTTGCCGAGTCCTTTTTCGATTATTTGCTTGTTTCAGGTATTTGAATCCAAGCTTCCCCAAATCATTGAGTCACGGCGACCACTTGTTAAAGTGTCTTAAAAGTCTGCAAACGTTTCTTTTTATAAATATTTGTTCACAAACTACAATTGCATCTTCCTCATTATCGTTTGAATAACAATTACCATCGAGTCACTGATCCCATTCTAAACAACCGCATAGTTAGCACCTTGTTAGCTGCGGATTGACCACATTATAAACAGAGTAAACTAGGCATTAGTAGTACAGTCATAATCAAACTTTATGTGTCAATGTTTGACGAGTCTCTGTTGACTTAATCAATTTAACCGTCGGCCAGTTGTTATCCATTTAAAAGCGATTACCACCCTCAGCCCATTTATCTTCATCAGATTTCAATTAAATTTTCAAGCGACCAAGGAAACCTGACTTGCATCGTGAGCTCTCTTACAATGCAGCAACGTTGCACTTTAAGTCACCCATTGTCGGTTTTATGTATGTATGTACATACATCAGCAGAAAACACAAATCATTTTTGTTGACTAACTACAAGCTCAAACTTGAAAATTTTTTTTCGCTGAATTGCGGATACTTTCCGGTTGTTCTTGAGATACGTGTGACCCCAGAGAGTGCGCTACCAAACAATGTGACATTCCAAATTAACATTATGCATATGTCGGGTGTAATAAGAGACCCAAGGTGATACTTCAAAAAAAAGCTCTTGAAAATCTTAGTCTCAGCCGGCATACATATGTATGTAGTTCCTTCTAAATGAAGCCCTCTGTGCACAGTTCACAAAAACGTCAAACATTTGTAAAACAACAAAAACGGTTCGCCTTCATTTACGTCTCATTCAGTCGAAGCCTATTTGTGGCAACAAACCGTAAACAATTATGCTTGAGGCGGCAAAAATTTACCACGTAAGTAACTTTTGCTTTTAGCACATTGTTTACAAAGTTATTAAGCCTCAAGGTCCAGGCATGTGGACTCATCGGACGCGATCAATTGTTTGGACGCTTTTATCACCCTGTCCCGGCGGGGTAAGCACACAAACGGAGCGGTCTCCTCAACAAATTAATCACACTTAAGAGAATAGGCTGTGTGTGTCTACTGAATCCCACAAGGAGTTCTAAAGCAATAGTAAACACCACAGGTTACCATGTTCTATGTGAAATTTTAAATCTACGAGTATCTCATTGCGTATGGTTTGTTGTAGATATTTTCTTGGTTAGAGATTTCTTAATTGTCTAAGCCTATGTGCTGGCCCATTCATCGATCAGTGAACCTCGAAATTTGATTTGAGACTTGTGTAGTCGATTAGGGTCTTGGGCATCAATTAGTAAATACAAGTGAAGGTTGGGAAAAACCTTGTGGGACGTGCGTGTTTTGAGTACTTTTGGAAATGATGTAAATGTACTTGTCAAGGTTAAGATGTAGGAAAGATTGGTACAGCTAAGGGACTTCAAATATAATAAAGTGTGATTGCATATGAACAGGTAAACCATTTGAATGTGGTAATACTTAAATTTTTTTTAAATGGAAATGAAGCAAGATAGAAGGAGCATATTAAAGTTTTAAATCTGATTCGAAAACAAAGCTTCTGGCAATTTGAAGTAATAGAGACTTTGACCTACAAAGCAACAATAAATAGTTGGCTCAGTGTTTAGAATATTGCTGAGCCAGCTGACTTAAGTTCTTGTCACAGAAAAGCTTAAGTGTTCGTAGCTTCATGGTGGAAAGATAGATGGAAAGGGACCCAACAGTGATGTTCTATTTCGACACCTCTAAGGAAAACTAAAAAACAGATCCTTCGCATTCATTTGTAGAGAGAGCAACGGCATTGTCGTAGATTGCAGATCGCTTTTATTCTGAAAAACAGTTCCACACGTTGCGACTTTCAAGTAATTGTCAACAGACTTGTCTCCCAATGTCTTAGTCTTTAATGAGCCCAAACAGAGCTAATTTTGTTTTTTTTTTTAAGAACAAAGTTCCAAGCATGGGGGACTGATGGACTCAAAGGATTCGGCCTAGATCTTTTGAAAATTGAAACCACCTTGGGACTCAGGTTAGGAAGGAAGCTAATGTGGAGGAAAAAATGTTTCCGAGAGTAGCTTTTAGAACTTGATCATATAGAAAAGCTTTAGGTTCAATGTAAGGTGACAGAGCGATTGTCAGATAGATAGATTCCTTTGGAGAGTGAACCCCGTACACAACTGTTTGTCTTAGCAACAATGGATCGACTTTTACTTACAGCTTTTCCCCATTGACATCGTTAGGAAACAACTAGCCACCAAATCGCCGCTATAGTTTGGAAATTCCAGCCAACAGAAAGAAAGAATCGACTGGACGTGCCAGGACACCAGCAGACAAATCTAAGCCCGAGCTGCTCTTCGGCTGGAATCTGGAAAACTTAAATCATTTTCACACTTTTTCAACCGAAACAAACAAAATTGCTCGATTTGGGGCACAGAGAATACTTGAGTGATCCATGAGAGACCATTGCATCCTCGATGAGCCAATGTCGAAGATTGTGCTGGAAATGCAGTATCATTTCCTTTCAATTCTCAGCAAGACAAGCTAGATTTTGTATCCCTAACTGTTCGGTATTGACCTTGAAGACTTGTGGTTGTAGGAATACGTTGCCACTTGACGTAAAACGATTCCTCAGCTATGCTGGCTCTTATGAGCTTTTCGATTTAAATCTCAGACTTATGAGATTCCTGATTAGGTCCGAGCTTCAATAAGTTGTTGGTGAGATTATGCTGCATCTCTGTGCAAACATCATTGAAAATTTCATCAACAAAAGTTGAGCCACCAAGGACGCCCCCATGCTTCAATCCATCAAACACTTATCAAGCACTTAAAGGAACCTTTACAACCGATCACCATAATGAAAGATCAAAATTGTTGACCCTAAAGTAGCCTTAAACAGGTGTCTATCTATTTGAATAAACTAAGGCTATCGACTTCGAGGACACGTTAAGTGTACGCGTAAAGTTAAACAGAACTTAGACGTTGAACTTCATTTCACAATTGCAATTGTTAATAAATTCACTTGTATACGTACAATTGTACATACAAAATATGTGTATATGCATCAACATAAACTTTTATTTTTTCCATCAATTAACACTAGTCAAACAACTTGATACAAAGCGCACGATTTTATTCGCGTATCCGGAATTGAGTAATTTTAAACTTTTTATAAATATTTGGTTCAGGGGAAAAATTTAAATTAAAAAACCGAATTAAAACATTTTTTTATGTAATGAAGTGAGAAGTAGTCGAAGTATATACATATGTTGGTTTAAAAATGTATGCAAGGATTAGGCACTGGTCCCTTTTTATGAGATCTGACAGAACTGTTATCAATTGCTACTTCTTGCACTTCATTGCATGATGGAGCTTCCTCAACTCTACCCATGTAGCCTAAACTATCATAAAAGATGATTAATCTTCTAAAGTTGTTTCATTTTCGATCGATTAGGCCGACATCTAGTTGTCATTTAGCTTTTGAATTTCGAAATGAATGGTTATTTCTCCAACAACAAGAAGGACATTCAGATTGTGCTCGGCCTCATAGATTTTCGACAAAGTGGTATTAAGGACTAGAAGCATATTTTAGAACAGAAAAAGAGTCATGAAGGATCTTGAACCCATACTCGTGCTTGTGTTCTCTATAAACATTGGAGCAAACATGAAACGGTTGATGACAAAAGTTGATAGAAAAATTGAGGGAGAAAGAAGCTTCTGGTGGAAGAAAGAACACTCAATGTTACCTTGAAACTTGCAACATGCAATATTTCTTTTCGCGGAACAAATGAGAGGATGCAATGTACCAAAAAAGGACTTTTTTTATAAACTAATGAACTGCTGTCAGAGGATGACCCTGTGTTGTAAGATTTGTTAAGGCTTCCACATGGTACAATAAAGTATCTAAGTCCACAAATTAAAAATGAACTAATCAACACAAGTTAAAGATCAAACCATTCGTAACGCTTCGAAATGCCTCGATTTTTGCACTCATTTTGAACACAAGTCAAGATGTATCTAAGTAAACTTTATAGATACCCGTGAATAAAGAGAACGACGAAAGGGGAACCCTGTTGAATTGCAAATTCGTTTCCTTTAGAGAGATTAAAGATCAGTCAGCATAACGTTTAACTTAAGGTGGCGCTTCAGTCCGGGGTGGACCTGGGCCTCAACCAACAAGCGTCTCCAGCCAGCTCGCGAACAACGTTTAGCTGAAGCAATAACAAATTCGCTGGAAGAAAAGGGTTAAGATCTGAGAAAATATCGTGGGTAAGGATACGATGGGGCATCCGTAATGATTGGAGAATACCACGGTGTGCAACAACGCATAAAAGAAAGAGTCCCATATGCTTACTTTGTGCCGCGCATAACCTAAACCTTGAAAGACGCTTCTGAAGGAAACCGAGACATTTTTTTGGGCACAGCATTGTTCGCTTGAAAGGATTTGAATCTATGTGTCAGATTACGTCTTCAAAAGTGACATTAAGAACATTAAATCCAACTCGCTGAGCTGGCAGATTGGATGCAGTAATCGCCCTTAAACATAGGTTTTGTGATGAAGGAAAATGTAAGACCATAGATTTGTTATCTGGGGATGAGTTACTGGAGTATGCCCTGCTAAAAGTCACCGAGATGCGGGAAATTTGGAGAACTAGTGTCTGACTGAAGCCGCAGAGATTTGTGGAATACCTCACAGATTTCATCAGGGTAGGATTAGGAAGGAGATGATAAGAAAGCTGATCTTGACACTTACAAAGTAATTCAATCTGAATTTCTTGTCAACGCCAGTAAGAAGTCCACGACAAAGCGGTGGATTTTGTTAGAAGATTTCCGGAGGATGGGTCTCCAACATTTCCATCTCAGATATGTTCAGTGAAGACTTCATTTAAAAACTAACTCACTTTCCCCTACTTATCCGGATGTGTGTACAGCTTGTAATATGTATTTGAGTGTACCTGTGACCGTAGCAAAGGCCAAATGATCATTCTCAAAGCTGAAGTTAATCAAGAATTACTTACGTAGCACAAAGGGACAGAAAAGCTTTGCTTTCAATTGGAAATAACAGAGCCCTACAAATTAACTTTGATAAGGTAATCAATGAGTTTGCTTCTAAAATGTTTAGGAAATTGTTTTAAATTGTTTATTTATTTTTTTTTCACTTTTAGGCCAATGCCACACGAGCTCCTTTACCCACACTCCCATTCGGCCGCGCGGCATGAATTTACAGAAAAGCAATAGAGATGTTCACACGAGCGCCTGCGACCAAAAGGGAGTCGGTGTGGTCACGCGACCAATTTTATCAAGCGACTTCCGCCCAGGACGCGCGAACTGAGAGATACTGTTTTATATCAGCATGAGCACACGAGCGTCCCTTAAAATTTAAAACACAATATATTGTAAAAATAAAAACATTATTCTGAGCTGTATCCATATTGAAAAATTAAACTTAACTGACAACCATGCTTAGCATACAATTCTATCTACCAGCTAGTGTGGCAGCAACGAAGTTTTCAAATGGGCGCGCGTCTATTTGGAAGCTTGTATGGCATTGGCCAATGACTTCCATTATTAATTCCATTATCACTTTGAATTTTTACCCAGACATTTTTCATGGTAATTATGGATTTGTACGCGCATGTATATATTTGAATATTATTTGGTAGAATTTGATTTTACAATGTAACCTCGAATAAGGTTAGTGTTAAAAGTCAAGATGTTAAAAGACTAGATAGCATCTCTATACTCACTCACTCAACACCGACGTCTCGGACAGAACGTCTCCCTCGACAGATATAACTTTGAGGTAGTTAAGGACTTTGTCTACCTAGGATCCGCTATCAATTCAGACAATGACACCAGCGCTGAGATCAGTCGAAGAATAACCCTTGCCAATCGCTGCTTCTTTGGGCTAAGAAGGCAATTGCCTAGCAAAGCCCTCTCTCGAACAACAAAAGTGACCCTATATAAGACCTTAATAATCCCAGTCCTCCTCTACGGCGCAGAGGCATGGACTTTATCAAAAGTGGATGAGGGTGCTCTTGGCTGTTTCGAGAGGAAAATTCTTCGGGTGATTTTCGGTCCCGTCTGCATAGACGGTGAGTGGAGGAGGAGATACAACGACGAACTGTACGGGCTGTACAGCGACATCGACTTAGCCAGATGAGTGAAGGTCCAACGACTGAGGTGGCTGGGTCATGTAGAGCGGATGGACACCAATGCTCCGGCCCGAAAAATCTTCGAATCCGCCCCCGAGGGACAGCGCAGTAGAGGAAGACCGCGACTCAGGTGGCGCGCGCAAGTTGAAGGGGACCTCAACCAACTTAGCGTGCGAAACTGGAGGCAGCTAGCTAAAGATCGAGCTGGCTGGAGACGCTTGTTGGTTGAGGCCCAGGTCCACCCCGGACTGTAGCGCCGCCTTAAGTAAGCATCTCTATACAAATTTAAAATTTCCAGCACTATAAGAGTTTCCAACGTTAAAGAGGCTTACAAAACGAAAGTGGAGCGATAAAGGACCCCTCGATCACTTACTGCCTCGGGGCCCCAGAGCTTCTAGCTACAGCCCTGCCACATGGACCACATTCCTTAATAATAATCCGAGATACAAATCTTATTTTAACATTAAAGAAAGATCTCACAAGTCGAAAAGTCAAAGTACCTTAGTCCAATCATTTTATCATTTTTCCTGTTAAAAAAGCTTGAAAGACTGATTGATCCCACTTTAGCAACACCAATAAGTAGACTTCAGTATGAAGTACAGAAAAATCGACAAAGGGACTCCCAAGCTCACTAGTTCACAAACGATAACAGTTGGAGCCCAGTTGGAACAATGTCAAGATTGGCTGAAAGCCCACGTTAACTTTCGCTTTGATATACAGCATGTCATGCTTCCGGTCTACCCAATCCATGTAGAAAGTAAAGACTGCTTAATTTTTTTCTTCAAAACTACATAGCTATTGGCTACAGCCTACAACTGAAGTCATTCTGCACCCGTATTGATTCGAGTCGAAGGTCCTTTCAGAGGTTTTTTACAGGAATTCCGCGCTCGTCGATGGAAAAGAGAAGGTGAGTAGCAGAAATTCAAGAACGGTTGTTAAGTAAAGCAAAGAAGGGAAATGATGTGCGAATTGCACTGTTATGGATGGAAAGATTGGAATGACTGGATGACTAAACCTAGTTGATCAGCTGATTTAGAAGAGTTAGAAGAAAAGCCGTGGTCGCCGTGGCTTAGTGGTTAGTGCGTTGGACTGCTAAGCGAGAGACACAGGTTCGATTCTCAAAAAAACACAAAACGTTTTTTCGCGGCACCACCTCTTCGCAGGCATGACAAACCTGCAAGAGTACAATCTGTCATGAAAAGCTTCTCAATTCGCCGTTCGGAGTCGGCACTAAACTGTAGGTCCCTTCCATTCGTGCGAAGAATATAACACGCACAACATGAATGGTTGTGAGAAGCTAGGCCTTGGCTCTCCATGAGCTGCCGTGCCAAATATACATACATACATACAGAAGAAAAGCGATACTTGAAATTGTACGCAAAAGAATACTTCTAGGCAAAGATCAGCTATTCGAGGGCAGGACATGCAGACCGAAATTGGGTGGAAGGGTAAGAAAGAGCAAGAATGCGATACCAAACCAAAAGATAAGCTCTGCAATACACGAACGTACAAAAAAAAAATATGTATGTGGTGTGGCAGCCCGTTTAGGGCCAAGGCTTAGCTTACCGCAACCATTCATGTTGTATGTGTTATAGTTTTCATGCAAAACAAAGGAACTTACAGTTTCATTGCCGACTCTTAAAAACGAATTGAGACGCCTTTTCATGACAAATTATAATCTTGGAGGTTTGTCATTGCCTGCCGAAAAACATGAACCTGTTCCAGGTCGCTGAGTAGTCTAATGCACTAATCACTAAGCCACATCGACTACGAAATTACAGAGAAATAAAAAGGACACGCAGTGTTTTCAGGACGATCCTTTTAAAGTATTTTAAAAAACAAAATTTCTCGAAGGTCTCTCAATCTCGATAAAGACCTAAGATCGAGCTTAATTAAAAAAAAATTACAAGAAAAAAATATCCACATAGTCAAACCTACATTATGTAGCTTCGTAGCTGATTAAAGCAACAAAAGCACAAGTCTTCACAGCCTAAGAGTCATCTGCTAACCAAAAATATCCAAAATGGAATTCAACTGAAGTGTACTCTAAACTGGAGTAAAGCTCTTCAAACCTATCGCCAAACTAGTGTATAAAAAACAAAAGGTTGCTTGATGTATTTTTAAAAAAAAGGTCCAAAATTCCCACGTTTTTCCGAAGCTTTTCAGTCATAATTTATATAATTTCACAATTGTTACCCTTTCGTTGAAGTCCAGAGGTTTAAAATCCGATCACTTATTTCAAAAACTTGTTCTCTTTCCACTCAATAAATAGTCCTTTTCAAAAGTCCTTTTAAAAACCGAAAATAATATTTATTCCAAATAAATCACTCAGATAGAAAACCACGTTAAGTTGTGTTGTTTTTTTATTTTAAATGTTTTTCGTCGAATTACCGCTTTAGGTCGACACCTTTAGGTGGGCCAAGTCGTGTTGACACGTTTGACTTTAGGTCGCAACTGAAAAACATTTCCAACATTGTGCATGACAATAACCACAAAACCAAATGGATTTTCTACGATTCAGCAGATTTTTCTTTTTGTTTTTTGCCACCGCGTTTGCTGTGAATGTCATTAGAAACGACAGAAAAGTAAATAAGATACAAATACATGACAGATTTTGAAATCTAATCAAATTTGTGAACTCGAAACTGTTGCATTTCTTTGGTGAAACAAAAAAGAGCCAAAAACACATGACTATGACGACGACGCCCGGTTGGCTGGCGTTGAAGGCAATCACTATGACCGAAATTCTTGGATTTTTTGAGGTCAAATTATGACAGACGAGATGAGTACCCTCGATATAATAATTACGGGTATATTTACATTTTCATTGGATTTTTACACTTTGAGGTGTCGAAAGTAACAGGAAGGCGGCATTCCGTTCTGTTCAGTGGATTTGTACTACTTAACGAGTTATCGAATGCAATGGTCAGATGGCTGGATGGTCAATGGTTTTAAAATTAAATGTGGATTATCGATGCTTCAGTAACTTGTGGATTATGCAAACAATTCAAGGAAGTTAGTTTTGTTTGAATAAAATGATCCAAACTCCTTTCCGGTGTGGCTCATCCTCAAAATAAAGATCAATAATTTACGTAGGCGGACGACTCACGAAAGTGAAGCGTCTGCTATTATCTTTAACAGTGGGTGGTCGCTTCACGAAACAGAGTCGGCCTGCAAACTGCAAAATTGACTTAAACTTGATACGCGAATGCATTATCTTTAACAGTGGGTGGTCGCTTCGATCGAAACTGAGTCGGCCTGCAAATTGCGAAACTTGATACGCGAATGCATCCGTCATTATCAACTTCTTCAGATATGACTAGCAAGTAAGCAAGTGTAAGTAATTGATGAACTTCTGCGTCCTAATTTTCCTCTCTTCTGCTTTTTGGGTGGTTATTTCCAATCACTTTGGCCTACCTATATTTCGTACTTAGATAGTACTGTAGTCCAGCTTGAAGCCAGAGCTTAATCCAATAAGTGATGATCCGTTGCCAGGGTCAGGCTACGGAGGGATCTTTGGTCTAGGTGACAAGGACGGTGGCACGCTTGCGGTTGCACGATCAAGCTCATCGTACGGAAGTGGTTCTTGTCTCCCCTAACTCAAACACTTTTGTCTAGAAAGAGATCCCTCAAGCCCTTCAAATACCACAGACGGACTTCAAAAAGAATGAAAAGATAAGGAAAGACACCAACTCGATGGACTTGTGGCTAGCTAGCTCAGTCGGCAGAGTATAGGACTCTTAATCTCAAGATCGTGGGTTCGTTATTCAGCTTCTGGATGCTATTGGTCGTTCGTTGTTCTTCGCATCTATTTAGAACAACGCACTCCCTACACCAGACATTGAAGTGTTGCATTGTATGTAAAAATGCTTGGTAAAGTCCGGATTTGTCAGTATCAGCGCTGTCAATAAGGTCATGTTGAACTGATGGAAAGTTCTAAGCCCCTCATCGGTCATCGTAAAGGTTTATCGTTTTTTCAGACCTGAGGGCTGTTATAGATGCAAAATCAGGTAAAAATAGGTCCTATACCAGCCCGTCATAACAAGACATCGCAGGAGTTGCTTGGGAGATGTCCATTATTAATCCCGCTTGCCTCACACAATTCGCCACTCCTTCCAGCAATTGGACACGGAACTTGAAATCTAGAAAACAAACTAATAAGTCATCGAGATAGAAAAAGACATGTTCAACCCAAGGGATATCTTTTTTCCCCTCTTTGGGTATCATAATGGGTAAAGATCCGTGGTGGACAAAGAAATATTAGGCTGCTAAGATACAATTGCTAAACTCCATGTTTTCAGTTCGTAACCACCTGATTCAATGTGCCACTTCTCCAGAAGGCACGGAGTTGATAAAACCGTCGTCAGATGGATCTATTTCATGCTATCTAGAAGATTCCCTAACTAGGTTGAAAGAGTAATTATTGAGGTTGAGAGAGGCTGCCCCTAGAATAAAGTTATTTCGCCTTTACTCTGGTTCTTCTATTTTCAATTCACTGCTTGTGTTCGTCTATGCTCTAATATAGGGAAAACCTTTGGGTAGTTTGCAGGTACAAGCTATCCGTCAATCCGAATAGAATTTTTCACACCTAAGAGCAAAGGTGGTGGCCTAGTATTACTAACGTTGAGAGGAGTAATCATGGAACTTATCACTGATGTTAAATATCTAGAAGTGATCCTAGAAAGCAAACCAATTTGAAAAACACAAGTTGAACTGGGCTCTCACAACTTACTGACAGTGAGGAGGAGCTTTTTGTAGGCCATGGCGTCTGGGCTCTGCTGGTTGTACAAAGCAGTCATTAAAGCAATCCTCACATATGCACATCCGCGTTTAGTACGATGGACAGTGACGAAGACTAAGTGTAGCACGAAAGAGCTGACTTTTATCATAGTATAAATCTTCTGAACAATGCTCCCTGTCCATGATGCCTATCGATAATATGAACCCTTTCGTTCGGAAGGATATATAAAGTGAGATTCCCTGAGAGGATAAAATTGGAAACACTCAATAGCTTTCTTAAAGATTTGACTAATGTTTTCTTCACGGCTCTAGCACTACAAGTGCTACAGGGTTTGGTTCGTAATTGGATGAAGAAACCAAATACTTCAGCATTTTGGGCAGATTGGCATTTTTCCATACTTGAAATAGAAAGTTGGGATGAGAAAGCATGGTAGAAGGGTCGACATATGGAGTGAGGGTCAAGTTACATTAGGGTGTTTCAGACCACCAAGAATCATTTAAAAATTATTCTACAATCAATAGATCACGATTTTCTAATGTAACCATGTTTTGGTTTTGCTTAGTTTTCGGCTCACGTTTGAAGATCTCAGACACAAACCAAAGACCCAGAAACTACCAAGAAAGTTTACTGTGCTTTTCTGCTTTCCGCGGAACAAGTACAATGGACCATTATCTTGTCTAAGGGCTTGGAATAAGCTTATTAAACTGCCAAAGATGAGGCATTTTGGCGTTAAAATCTCTATTCTACTTACATATGTACATCATAACTCTGGCTTTGCTTTTTCCAGGCGGATGTCGCTATACAGCTATACAGCTCGTGGTTAAATCATCTCCTTCTCTTCTTGTCTTCTTCTATATTTTTCTGGACAAGTTGTTTCACTCTAGAAAATATCAGAAAGTTTAGTAACTTCTCTGAGTGTAAAGCAGGAAGCTGTTTCATTGGGACAACTTCCCACCAAGAATTCTCATTCAGAGTTGAAAAAGGACTGGAGATTCCATTAGGATGTGTAGAGAGAAGTCTCATCGCTCTCAGGATAGAGTCTACAGCTTGAATCTGTTGCAAAGTTCATGCAATTTAGATGTTTGTGCAGTTGGCAGTGTCCGCTCAGGAATCCAATTAGGCCTCTAAGGTTGTTCCTATTCAAATTCACAATGAAACTTGATTTTCTTTGTGGCGGTTGCCAGTATAACAGTTTTGAGTATGCTTGTCCAGGTGTGTTAAGTCAGGCTTCTCTGGATTCTAGCATAACAAGACAAGCTTCTTCAGTTATCTCGGTCCTTAGCTATCTGTCTCCAGTTGTGCACTCCAATTTCGAAAACGTAGTTTTTTGACTATGGGTCAATGCCACTGTACACTACAGCTCACACAGTTTGTCGTTGAATCTTCTCCTCTGAAGTCCATCAACGCAAACGGGACAGAATGTCCCTTGAAACGGACAAGGACTGAATGCATGGTTTAGCATCATAGAATAAGATCCCAGCTGTTCGGAATACACCTCCTCAGCCCATATCTAACTAAAAGTCGCTCGAAATGGTTAGCAACATCATGCTAGACTTTAAAGATTTAGTGATCATACACACCCACTTCCCTCCCATGTCCTTAAAAACAACAATTTCCAATAAAATCAACAATCTTTTCGATTTTATTTTCAAAAAAATGTCTTAGTACTGAGTCCACTAACACTCGAGCCTAAAGTTTACAACTTTATTCAACTACAGGAATTTACTCTTGTCCAGGTAATGATCCTTTGGTAGTTTTTCTTGTTCAACCGCAGCGGCCTCTTTTATACATTCCACAATGGATTTACCATTTTCAACGGCTGTTGTGAGACCCTTCCTAACAGCTCCTGTGGTAATTGTTTGTAGTTCCGTTGCTATTTCCAATGCAGCAAATACTCTTATAAATGCGGTTGTGCAGTCCTTTCCTATAAAATGAAAAGAAAAGGGTTAAGTCTCTTGGAATGGCAACACCACTAAGACCGTATTCCTTACCATAATCACCAAACTCTCCAGTCTGATAGTCACAAGGCAAAAGGTAATGATAGTATGGCCAATAACTCTTTGTAATCAGGAAAATCATATTCGAATCTGATGGTTTGAAGTTCTTGTTTAATCCCCAAACAAAGTGCGCCGAATTAATCAACCAGCACACGTTGAGAACGATCAGGTAGCGCAGGGAGAAAGTGACAAAAATCGCAGCTGGAATTGTGTCACCCCAGTACTCTAGAGGTGCATTGATGGGGAGCACGACATGCAACACAAAGTAGAGAACCCAATAGAATCTGTTCAAAGGAGGTGTGCATAAGTGTGTGTGTGTAAAATTGTATCAATTTTCTGAAACTAACCTCTTCTGGAACATCACAACTTTATCCTCTTCCAAGTCGGACATGTCAATCTGTGCTAATAGCTTTTCTTGTTCTGGTGTCAGGCTTTCAATTTGGGCTCGGACTTGAGCTGAGAAGAAATCCGCTGTACTGTAGAATGGATCATCATTTGTTCGGAATTTTTCATGATGCAAACGATGGACACGAACCCAATTGTAGATAGGACCCTGAAAGAAAAAAGTGGTTGTAGTATTTGATAATAATTGGTGGTGATCACAGATGAATGTGTAAACTTAACCAAAGTTGACCGTTGGGTTTACACAGTGCTAATTGTGGTTTGTGTATGGGGTGAATCAGTTGGAGGAAAATTTAAAAGTCGTGTTTTCTAAGAAGTTTTTGGGACCGAATGTACTTTAACTGTTGAGACTAGTAGTCGGCAGGGCCTCTTTCTTATGCGCAGTCCCGATTAAGAGGACCGAAGCCTTTTAGCTAGTACAAAGGTCAGCAAATTATAAATTTATTTTCAGGTTATTCAAAGGAAGTGCTTTGAGATGACAATGTGTTTTCGTTAAAGCTCAACGAATCCAGTATGGGGCATGCGCATGCGTAATAATCTTCTAAATCCTTAAATTGTAGGGTTTACGCTTTTAACTAGAGTAACAACGAATGGGAGATTGGGCTTCTTTCCGTCTATAACCACTTAAACATATTCAGAGCTCAAACCTGATTGATAACTCTAATTGACTGATCACCTGGACCTCCAAGACTAAGTGTGCATTCAAAGACAGTGGTATCCTAGTACATGAACTCCCAAGATGCATTACTAGCATTGGCTCAAAGGCCGATAACTAAAGCATCAACTTTCTGAACTAACCGATAAGCTCTTTCAATTCCATCCCGATGACCGAATCATAAAGAACCTTAGATTCCTCCGAAAACGCTGGGCAAAAATCCCAGGCAATCTAAAAGAAATCTTTTTAACAGGTATTCAGGGAAGAAAAGTATACCTGTGAAGGAGCACATTTGGCAAATGATCTCTGTAATCAGTTCACATTCCTGTCAAAGCCTACGATAAGACCTGTCGTGTAAGTTAGGCAAATTAGACCAAGAGATCTGTTGTGGACTTACTTGAAAAAATGAGTTCTAAAGAAGATTCGGAACGCTACTGGTCAGAGGTTCAAAAATGGGACAAAGGGAGCCTAATCTTATTCATGATGATGCTTCTGTGCCAGCATAACTTCTACTCGCGTAATACTTTGAAAGACGTTAAAACCAAGCCTTAAGGATATCACGGTTGTCAAGGAACCTCTTAAACTTGCTTCCAATAGGCATTGTCATACAGGATATTGGGGCTTAAAGTGTCCAGAGAATCAGCCAGAGGAAGATGTAGAAGCCGAACTGGAAAGGTAATATGCTTTTTTAGAACGCCGCCTTACCTAGAGTTTACAAAGACTATTTTCAACCTTTATGAATGGAAGGATGGGTCCAAGGTGGAAACTGATTTAGGCGCAAGTAGTCTAAGCCTTCCAGATAGCATTTGACAAACAACGAAGGCAAGAATAGAGCGCAAGACTATAGCAAAAGCTTAAGAAATAAGCAAAGCATAAAGCAATCGCGGGACAAAGCTGGTTAGGAGGGAGAAAGCACTACGGTGCCGTAGTTAAATTAAACTCAGCCAGCTGAAGTTGCATATGTAGTTAAAGCGGTAAGCAACCTGCTGATTTCGAATTATCTACTGAAAATAATAACATTGAAGACTACGACGCAGAAAATGTCTTGGGGCTGCGGGAGGCCTGCTGATGCTGTACCACTGAGGAAGTGAGCACGTTGTAGTCCCGTGGGTTGCTTGTAAGCAGGCAACGAGGTCGAAAGTTGAGTCATGCCTCTATTTGGTAGAGGACTGTGCTCAGTTCTTCAACGGTCGCTTTTACAAGTGGACATCATCGATATGTTGACCATAATGCAGTGGAACTGTCCGAATACTGCAGTGAGATGAATAAAGATGTCAAGCTATGGCGTTAAATTTCCGGACCGCAAGATAGAAGAAGGCAAATTGTATGGCACCTTACTATACAGATCGGTGAGCATGCCATCAAGTCGAGTCTTCACATCAACTACTTGGGAATCTTGTTGGACCATGGGCTCAACCTTAATTCACAGACGAGAAAGCTTCTCGGGCATTAGCGACATTGCCCACATTAATGTCAAAATTAGTTTAGCAAATTCGATCTTTATGTATGCGTCTCCTATATGGGCACCAGTGGTGGTCGAACTCAGCGTCATAGGACATGGAAACTTCGGTTACTATCTGGAGGAGATGAGTCTTCCAGAAGGTGATACCTGCACGCTGTGTGTAGAGCATGAGGAGACAGCTGTACATATGGTATGTGAGTGTCCAGCACTGGCTTGTAGATTCAAACCTTTCAAACAAATGCTACCGTTGACACAACGACGCAGAAGAACTACGGAAAAGACATCTCTGACTGAGACTACTCGTGGAACAAAGACGAAAATGGACTTAATGAGGTAGTCTGTTCCGATGCTTTTGGCCCATGAACTAAGCTACGAGGGCTTTGTTTCAAGGAAAAGGGCGTTGCTACTGTCACTCACATGCTTCTATCGTTGGTAAATAGATGATTTGATCTCCCTTTAACCAGGCAGTAACTCAAAGTACAACATATGTCAAGGAATAGTTGCTGCCTTACGATGAGAAGAAAGTTCTTATGTTAAATACCCCAGTCAACCTCTCAAACCATACGGATCGTCGCCTTAAACAAGCTTAAACAAGCATGAGCTAGAAAGATCTTGTGTTTTAATCATTTGATTCCCTATTACTCTTACCTGTCCAGCCAAAGTCTGACAAATCATGAGGAAAATTTTCAGCGTCGTATTCGCTTGATATGTCCTGTGTGTCCATAGTCTATGTGCTCCAGCTGTGGCACCAAGAATTCCCAATAAACTTAAGAAGAGAGCTGAAATCAAAGCAACCCATCAATACCATCACTATTAGCCTTAAGTTTTTAACACAACTTACTGAAAAAGATCGTTAACAACGATGTATTTGTGAAAAGGACGAAAATACCATAAAGGCCAAGTATATTAAGGTGAATGTAAAATAGTACTGAAGGCCAACTGGCTTCTCGTTTCACTCTTCCCGAATCTGAATTTGACGACTGTTCAGCTTCCGGTTCTACATTCAAAGACTTCTTATCCACATCCGTAGCAGCCATTGTAATAGTTTTCTACTTTTTCGTCAAGTAAAACAGACCCAAAGTACACCTAAGAAACAAAATAAAATGTAAAATAAAAAAAAATCCTTTAACTGATCGACGTTAATAAATTTACTAAATGCTAATGTATACCGAGTTTAATGTTCGTTTTACCTTCCAAAAGGCAACGCACATGAGTATACATATACATATGTAGATTGAATTTAAAATAAATCCAATGTGGGTTGTACAGTAAACAATTTGGGTCGTCGGTTAAGGTTAATTTAGTGAAATTGAATTTATTTGAATCAAATTAAAAAACAAATATGGGAAACCGGATGCAGGTTAAAGTTCAGCTGGTAAGTGTGCATTTTTTTTTTTTTTTTTTGCAGATTTACGTACATAAATGCGACAATCTAAGGTCATATTTTTGAAACTGGGAAATCAGTTTGGCATGATACCTAGATAGATGATAAGACAGACGAACAGGCTTTCTTATAGAAGCCACGGCTACCAGAAACGGCTTAGTACAGAAGAGAGCCAAACAGACGATGACAACGCATTATAGGCAAAATTATAAGTACAACGTAGAAAGCTTACAAAAGTATAATGGACTACTACATGCGAGTTGAGACAGGTTTGAGCCCCACGGCATCATCTTTCGGCAGGCAAACGACAAACCTCCAAGAGGATAATTTGTCATGAAAAAGTTGTTCAATCCGCCGTTCGAAGTCGGCTAGGAGGTCCCCTCCATTCGTGCCAAAAATATAACTAGGCCTTGGCCCTCGACTAGCTGTCGTGCCAAATATTTATATTGAGCTCAAAAGTCAAACACTTTTTATTCGGACCCATATAACAGACATGTAGGCTGCCTAGTTAAGCATGGCCAGTGATTCATCCATATATACCTCCATCAGAAGATTGAGGGCAATTATGTGTTAACTTATCATTTCACAAAAATACAGGTCAAGAGCCCTCACTCGTTTCCCTTTCTTGAAGACTTTCGTATCAAATGCACTAAGGATAACTTTGAGGTAACTTAGACTGGACAACGAAAACCATAAGAGGATGCCAGCGAAAAAGAAAAAAAGTCTGAAGACAGGATTTATCAATCGTCAAATGATTGCATTTATACACTTGGAGCGCCGACTGAAAAAATTTCACCTGAAAAAGGCAGAATTCTTCGGAAGCTTGGTAAACCACCAGAAGCTGATCCTGAAACAGTTTAGAAAAGTCAGAAATTCGGAGCCATTGTCGCTGTTGAAGGGCTCCATTATTCGGTAAAAATAAGTGCGAACAACATCAACAGGCTGGATAAAGTTTCGGCTGAAAAAACACGAGACACGATAACTCCCACAATATTATGCGCGTCAGCTAATAAAGCCTTCAAGTTAAATGCAAACAACAACAGCAGGCTGGCACGTGTCGAGATGAATGCCTAAAAATGCGTGGGAACTTATTAAGCCTGAAAGGCCTAGAAAAGGCCAATGTACCTTTGATAAGACTTATCAAATTGACATCGCGGTTCAGCGGGTGGACATATACATTTAGTCATAGTCGAACCCTGCCTGTTTAAAAGCCTAATGCCTTGACTAGATGTTGGATTTGAACCTCTTTGGAAAGTTATGGAGACAGATAACCATAAAGGGGAAAAAAGTGTTTCCACTTAGGAACTCCTCCTTAAATCTTGATGGAAATGGCAGAATTCAATGGTAGCGTCTTTAGTAAAACTTAATATGAGCTACTTCGACACATCTGAAGCCTCTAGACTGGTTCTTTATCTGGCTGCAATCGCAGGGTCTTATAAACCGTTGCTCTATTACAAAAATTGACAAGATGATGTCTTGAAACGACGCGCATTTAAAAAGATAATTACGAAACTTATAAGCCAACATTAGAGGCACTCACGACTAGTCTTAAAAGTCGAAGCTAATCGCTGATTCCTTGCGCTATGACGGCAATTGTGTAATAAAGCAACGAACAAACAGTGAAGGCATTATGAATGGAAATGTTATAACGACCAAAAGAATAGTTGAATTCGAACCAAAAAAATACCACGTAGTAAAGTAAGACTTCACTTCAACCATTTTGATGTGCGAAACTGGAGTCAAATTATTCCAAAAAGTTGGGAAATACTTGTTGATTGACCACCAAGTACTACACACTGGACTGTAACGCCATGAAATTAAGAAATTTGTATGGTTTGCAGTGTTCCCAAAATGAACAGTAAATTTTATTATCTGATTCGTTAAATACATAAAAATATGATTTAGTTGCAAAATCATATCGAAACCTGCTCAACTCTTGGACAAGACACGAACTTTTGCAGAAATACCAACCCCCTCAAGTCAATGATGTGTTTGACAGACAACAGCTCAAAGTAATGGTCTGTATTGCACACAGATCATGAAAAGTTCACATGTTTGACTGGAAAATTGTGGTTTCCCAATTAGTACCCCTCTCTATCTCTCTGTCTTTCCGGTCGATGAAGCACACGAAAACTAACCAATTGTCTTGACACTTTTATGACATTTTTAACTTGTTTTTGTCATTGAAGCATATTGCCAAAAATTCTACGCCACTATTTGGTTCCTCAAGACCACAAACTAAAGCAATCCAACGCAACAATAGCTCTTACATTGCTTGCACAACTTACAAACTAAATCTTAATTACTTAATCCCATTCTATTCGTTTACCTCAAGCTTGCACAATTCTTCGAAATAAAAAAAAAAAAAAACTTAAAAAAAAAATTCGTATCACAGCACTTTTTCACTGACGTTGCCTTCAGCAGACCAAGTTTCGGGTGATAATGCGATCGCGTGGACTTCCCGACTAACAATGAACTGCAAGTAAACTTCAATCGAAGTGTCAGTTAACACGCCAACTGAGCTAGGTAATTACTTTCATTCACTTGGACTTGGTCAGAGTATTGTTCACTCTTCGACGGGAACACAGAATTACCTTTCCATGGAGACGGACACTCAAATGCTTCTACAGCGAAATGTAAAATTAAAATGTTTGTGCTCGCCAAATGGCCACTAGGGAGGGGCATGGGGGGTCAATTAAATGTCGTTGAATTATTTTAATGTAAAGTGTTGTCACTGACCGTTTGGTTTCTAATTAATTTACTTGAAATTTAAACTTATACGGGTCTGTATTATATAGGGTGGATGAAATGAAAAGGAACTTTTTTTTTGCAACAAAATTGGGATCATACAACCGAATTTTTTTTTTAATTTTCCGAAACACGAGCTTGGACATGCTGCCCACCAAAAGCCGATCCGTCCAACAGCGTCTAGGATAGAACTTGTCAATCGACAGCTATAATTTTGAGGTAGTGAAGGAGTTTATATCTCTGGGCAAATATAAACTCCACAAAAGACCCCCTGGTGGACATCCGACGAAGGATAACCTTAGGCAACCGCTGCTACTTCTCCCAACTTGAAGGTCTAAAATCACGTTCTAAAAAACCCTAATCTTGCAAGTCTTGCTTTATGAAGCTGAGTGCTTGGTCAGAAGTAAGACAGCGGAGCAGAATTTGGGATCCTTCGAAAGAAAAATTCTATAAGTCCTGTCTGCGAGGAGGACGAATGTAGAAGAAGATATAACAGGGAACTCTACGAGCTGTATAGGTATAAAAATGTGAATGGAATCCCGCTCGACCACAAAGAGCGCATGGGCGAGAATGCTCCAGCTAAACAGGGGTTTCGAATCCCAGCCACTTGATTCACCAAGAAAAGAAAGACCGAACCTACGGTCTTAAAATCAGGCAATTGTGGACGCTTAAAGCCTTGGTCTAGTAAATTGGAAGCTGCGTTCCCGAGACCGTGAAAGATGGAAAGCGGCATAAGTTCAGGTTCAGACCCTCCAAGTTAAAGATGAATTATAATCTCGGCCGAAAAATTGCCTTCAACTGCAATACAATCAGGCATGGTACGGGGCAGGAGTCTTCTCCAGTGCACCTGACGATAAGATCGCCAGACGACTACCGGTCACTGAAGTGTATTTCAAGCGGAAATTAAGGCAGGAGGGTAGCGCTGTTTTACTTCTGAGGTTAGATCGTCCTCGTCTTCTCGGATCTGGGAACTGTGCTATGAAGATCTTGTTGTCTATTCGCAAGATGTGGCCAAGTCGATGTGTTTTGCCTTTTTGGACAACATCCGCATCTTGATACCAGTCATTTAGTTCGCGGTTGTATCTTCTCGTCCATTCGCCCTCCTCGCATATATGACCAAATATTCTGTGAAGAATCTGGACATGATACTCATCCAGCAATTACTTGGGGTAGACTAGATACTGTTTAAACTTCCATTTATAAATCAAAGTTATGGCAGTTGCACAGTTGATACTTAAGTTATCCACGGATTCCAGCTTGGAAAATACCACGATTAGTCGCTTTCAATCATCGCTTCATCGCTTTGTCTGTATAAACGTTTCCAATGACATCCCAGAGAAAGACACTAGCCTAGCTCCCAAACTCTTCGACATAATCAAACTTAACATATATACTTACGCGTGTATTATTTCCACTTACAAGTTCTACCATATTGCGTGTCATCGCATACAGTGTGCTTCAGATCTCTTCAACTCTTACCCTATGTACATGCAACTCAGCTACGGTAAATGGATTCCATTGCATCGGCATGGAACTGCAAAAAAGTAATTCGAAATGTATGATGACCTACCACTGGTAGAGGTATATTTCATTGAAGATGCGTTCCAAGTCCGGTTTCAATGCTTGTTGTTTGCACTACGAATGTTTGCGTTGCTTCACTTTATCTTGGAAAACATTTCCAATAGATGTGTCTTCAGTTGGCACAAATACTTGCTATTCGAAACTTTTTTGTTTACTCGCTCTTCTTTCTGACTTAAACAGCTAATTAACCTCAAAGATAATTATTAGTTGGACTTGGATAGTGGTTGTCTTCGGCTCTCTTCCCACATTTGTTCTTATTTGAAGGAGATCGATGATGATGCGTGAGATTAAGTATACATCGCCAGCATAGCTTGAATATTTTAGGTAAGATACAGAAGTCTATCGACTCCACTTCTTCTGATAGCCTTCCTCCCTTCAGTTTGGCATTAAGATCTCGCAAACTCTCTCCTTTACAAGTAGCGTCACTTGAAAAGGTTCTAAAGTTGTTCAGTTTTTTGAGTACTTGGTGCGTATTCAAAACTTTGACTCATGGTTTACGAATATACCAGCGTTTTTGATTCTTTTTAAGAGCTCGCATATCCAACGAGAAGAAGCGAAAAGAAATGGAAATTCAACGTTGAATGCCTCAGCATGCCTGGAGTAGCTAGAATCTACAACGATCACCTGAAGAGTTTTTCCCGATGCACTGAAGAAAGAAGAGGGCAACATTTCTAGCATTTGCATATTGGGATTCAAGTAGGACAAGAAGAGGACCCAAGCTTAAATCCAGTTAACGAAAATACAGTACCCGCTCCCACTTTAAAAAAAAGTTAGGCTAGCTGTTTAATGTTTGGATATAATGTGCAAGTATAAAATCATCAACCAAGTTTGGGTGCATAAAAGTTTTCCCGATGCATCGCGTCTGGAGTATCAGCTCTGTACGCCACCTTTTCAAAACTTTTGACCCTATTTCTCGATGAACAAAATTGACGCTCAAGAGAACGCTGGTCTTGCCAATCCAAAATGGGAATGAAAAGGCCAAATAGAATGAAAAGCCTTTCACATCTTTTAAAGAAAAGAAGGTATCTAGCACCACCTTTAACAGCATCTAGAGCTTACTGGTTCCAACGAAAGTCTGGGCTAACATGCAGACTCAGTTTTTGACACCAAAGTTGATGATTGTATTAACATTAGACAATCATTGTCCCTGGGACCCAACGCCTTGGGGCGCTTCTTCTTAAAGAATAAACAAAGTCGAAAGTGCTATTATCCGCAAAGGACTGAGTTGGATTACGAGTGTGAGAGAGAACACCGTTGATAAATATTAGAAAAATGATTGGAGAGAGAACTAAGCCCTGAGGGTAACCAGAATTTGTTGAGCTCTTCTCTTGAAGTACATTCATGCACTTAATAACTCAGAAAACTTGCAATCTATCTTGAAAATACATTACCAATATCATTTGATTGGAGTTCGACTATTCAGGGTTCGCCATGCTTCCACTTTTTAGACAAGAAAACCTTTAGATCTTCTATGAAAAGTTCTTACAACTAAACCTACTGACAGTCATTTAGAAGATGATTTCTTTCGCCATATGTATCTCATAAGGTCGGATTGATAATGATCTTTATGAGCTTGATGGGTAAGCTTGTATGGGTGAATGGCTGCACCTTTACAGTATGTACAGTCTCACTCGGATTTCAAACCATCCATGGTGTTGCCCGGTGTGAGAAACCAGAAATCATGGAACAAAAAGTATTTTTATTATTGATTTGCCTCCCTGAACCAACCCTTATTTCGAAGGAATTTTGGGAAGGTTTTCGGTGGTTTGCTTGACAATTTGCCCAGATCATTGAAGAAGTGTTCTCCGAGGGCTGACTTTCTATTTCTGCCAAGGCTTCGCATCGATGTCTACGTCGCCACATTCTCTGCATGGGTCTGTTGAACTCAAATGGATTCTCTGCAGGTTGTGACCTGTCATAATGCCTTAAAGAAGTGATAGATGACTTCTGTTGTGTGTGATGATTTCTTTGGTTTTTCTTTTATTAAATTCCGTCCAAAGGGCCCTTGAAGTGCGGTAAGTTGTCAGTTCACTCCATCTATTATTCGCGAAGTTCTTGGAACTTCACGGATTGGATCATCGGTCATTATCAGATCCATCTCAAAACCCATTCTGGCGAGCTCATTCGCCTTCTCATTCCGATGGAGGCTCTTATGTCTTGGGATCCAAATGACTGTAACGTTAAGGTTAGAATTAAGGAAGCGTTTTAGGATCTAGTTATTGTGGATGTGATGGCTTTGATGGCTGCTTGACTACCTATGTAGATGTCGATGTATCTTCTTGGGAGTGCCTGCTGTGATAATTCTCGCGAGGCATAGGCGATTGCTAGAACTTCCGCCTAGAACACGCTGCTGTGGATTTGGATGTCTTATCGACCGTGCGATGCTGGGTTCTGATGCGTAGATCCTAGAGCCTACACCCACATCCATTTTTGGCATATCCGTAAAAATGGATGTATGGTTGGGGTTTGTGACTTCTTCTTCCGTCCAGCTATGTAGGTAGGTTGGTAGAGGTGGCGATTCAATATGAACCTAAGTAGCACTAGATGTACCTTTCTGTTACCACGACTGGTGTTACCTGGTTGATGATGTGTGTGAGGCAGTCGGTGCCTAGATCCAGACTGTGGAGTTAAGAAAGTGGATTATATCCCTTATCCCTTTACTCGAGATGTCATTAAGGTCCTCGAAGAATGGTTGGTTAAGTGCAGGCAGTCTGGCTTTTGCTAGCGCCGGACATTTGCAAAGGAAATGGGAGAAAGTTTTTTTCTCATTTTCGTTCCCGCAACAATGCCCCATGACTATCGCTGTGATTCTGGCGATACCTGGGCGGGTTCTATTTATTTGGTCTTTTGTTCAGCTCTTATCGTAGGTCAATGTTTTGTTTGTGCGTTGTGTCACGCCCGAGTTGAGTGCAAGCCCCTCGGATTGCCAATAGTTCCGCCTGGAAAACACTGACAAAATTCGGCAAACGGTATGATATTGCTATTTCTAGTGATTCCGAGTAGACACCGGCCCCCACACCACAGTCCATCTTTGGTCTGTCGGTGCAGATGACCGTTTCGAAGTTCTTCACTACTTCGTCTTTCTTCCACTGAGCTATGGTAGGAAAGCCTACGTGGAAGTTTTTTTTTTTAAGTTTAGTTTGGGTGTGATGTGATAGGTTGGAAACGTGACCATGCCATTAGGTATCGAATCCAGAATGTTGCTGTGACCGTAAGACCTTGCAGCATCGCTACATAGTGCGATATCTTATGTGTGTAGATCGAGAGGAAATAGATGCAGGAGAACAGTTAGGGTATCCATGGGGGCCGACCTCAATGCACCCGTAGTGTCTTTATTGGCTGTTCTTTGGAGCCAACTATGTATCTCTGGAATGAAATTTTGCCGTCAATATTCGCTCAGCAAGCACTTACAGTTCAGCCATGGGTCGGTAATAAGAAGGGAATTCCGTTTCTGAGAAATCAGTGAACATGTCCAAGATACCTAACCAGAAAGATGCCCATTTATAGAATAAGATAACTTGGCCAGAAAAGAAGAACACCGAAGATAGGCGTGAGATTAAATTGATTCCGTCGGCATTCTGAAAAGCAATAAGCTATTTAATTTGGCTCATGTCTCATAAGGGTGTGCATTTTAAGGTCGTTCATGTCTTATTTGTCAATCCTGAGGTTGGAATGTTAAAAAGTACTGTTTATGATTTTTCTTCTAAGAACTTCGCAAAAGCTGGCTTCCCTGTACACATAGAACGGTTTCTGCGTAATAGAATTTGAACTTGTACGTTACAAAATCATTCAGACAATATTTTTGAAATGTTATTTACACTGAATTTTCTAGCATTGCGCATTTAATTCATTTAATTCTTATTGAGGTACTTATGTATGTATTTGCATACGTAATTTGAACGTGTTTGAATATTAAATTGTTTTTTTTTTTACTTTTTTATTCACTGACATAAATTAAGAAAGTCTGAAGAGTCTTTTAAGTTTGATGACACTGACTTTCTCGTCAGAGAAAAAATAAATGGTTGACAATAGGTGTTTTTTTTGGTATCCCATATGGGATTGGCGAAAAAAACGACATCTGGGACTAATAATGTCATCACAAAAAAATTGGCAGCACTGCGTATGGATTGACATTTCAACTCAACAGCTGTGAGATAGACAACCAAAACAAAAGCTAAATAACATCTAAGCAGTCCCAATTCCTCAGGTCTTGACCACTTTTTACGTATGCTAACAATAAATATAGATTTATCGAATTATTTTGCATATTGCATTTCTGCTTTTACGGACTTTCTGTTTTGTTCAGCCATTTTTTCATAACAAAGAATCGCTCGACTGACATCAACGCACGTCAGTTGTCACGTTTCCATAGAAACTCGAGTCTGGTAGCACCGTTTTTATCTGGGATAAAGTTAAGCCCAGAAAATTTTGTGGTCTTAGCTAATGCTATGTGGGATAAGTTGTTGTGGCATTTAACACGCAAATTCCTTGTCCTCGATGTCGTTTTTTTCGCCAATCCCATACATGATACCAAAAAAACACACCTAATGTCAACTACTACATAGTAGTTTCTAATTGTAAATAGTTTTTGATTAAAATTTACGAAATTAAAACATAAACGTGTCCTCAGTGTACTTATATACATTTTCCTTAAGACAACGCAGTTCAAAAAACTCTTACAACAGCAAGTGTATGAAGGCATTGTTGGCTTTTCGCTGTAGTTCATCCCTTTGACATTCAACGATATTCTATAGACTACAACGCAAGAGATAAATCACATTGACTTTCCCCGAATCTCGAAAAACTTTCTTATGACACTACAGTCTGAGGTGAACCAGGTCGCCAACTACTTACTCAGCTCCCTCCAGTTTCTCACACTAAGTTGTTTGAGGTCCCTTTTAACATGTGCCCAATAAATAAAAGGATTGCATACCTCTAGTACATAACGATCTGCTCTGATAGAAGACAAAAACATGTAAGTCACTGAACTCCAATGCTTCTAAGCCAATGTCCCAGAACAGATCCTAGGTATAGTTCGTCATAGTCAATGTTGAAATCAAAAAACTCCATTTGAAGCGGGATGACGTTGTCGTATCGTGAACTTTTGACAGGTCTATGCTTATCGTCTTACTATTTCGTAGACATTCTAAGAAAAGTCCAAAAACATGTTTGTTCATTTGAATGTTTTTCTTCGCCTCGGGTTCATCTGAAAGTCTTTGGCAACCAATAAGCATAACTATCCAAGAGACCGACCCCTCCGAAAATCTTCAGGACGTCATTCCAACAGAATTGGTAAAGAGAATTGACTGCCTAAAATGCTTCGTTTTGGTTGAAATGGAATTCGAAAGTTGCCATAGAGTCTGTAGAATTTGTCTCCTAGAATGCCACTAGTCTCTTATTGAAAAAATCAACATTCATCCAAGCACAGACATAAGGAAAATTGGGCTGATAACTTTGAACCACAATCTTAGTTCCAATTTCATAAAATGTTCCTATTTTTTGTATTGCTTTGCTGGCGTGTGTTAATTGCTAAAGTTACCCTCAATCTACAGCTTATTCCGAAAGTAAGCCAGATGGACGGTCGCAGAAATGATTCCTCAGAACCTACAACAAGCATTTCAGGTTCTGCCTCACTACAGTTAACAGCAATTTTAAGCTTATCGCCTTGTTTCAAAACGGTGCCCTAAACAGATACATCGAAAGGATGTAAAAGTTGACAGTCGGCGGTTGGATTTAGCGGCCTAAAACCACACCGATCAGTCCAATCAGGTTATGAACAAATCATCCTAGGCGTGCATAGATTGCCGCAGACATAAAACCTTGTTGGTTAAATAGGCCACAAAAAAAATAATTAAAACTAGGCAAGGCTACAAATATAATCCTGTTAGTAAGAAGCTGCGCTGACGAAGACATGGATGGAAACTCCGTTCGAAGAGATAAAAAATACATCATTCTTGAAGAGGTGAAACCCAACATAGCTAAAAGAGATGTCTAGAGAAAAGTTCCAGACTAAAGATAAACAAAATCACGTCTGTCTTGACGTGACAAGCGTCTGGAAATCTTTAAGCAGGTTTGGTCTGGCTACCTAAAAGTTGAGTTGATTTGAAGACAACACAGCTGAGTTTCGATGCATAATAGCGTCATAAAACGCTCTCACTCTATCTGCTCTGCACTTTATAGACGAAACCTTGTATATCTTGAGTGTCATTCTTTGAGGATCCATATCATGGTTTCAAACTACGATACATTTACGATTTAGGTATATTATATTATTATTATATTATTTGACCTAAAAGATCTATTGTGCCTAGAGCCAGTTAGACAAGGAGATCCTCTATCTTCCTAATGAAGTTGAGAATATCTCCAGTCGAGGCATTACGAAGATCCTCCGGTGTTAGGAATTCCTTATGAAGAAAGCGCTTCCTGACTCTGCAGACAGCCACGAACTCACATAGTACGTATTCTGCTGATTCGTCTCCTCTAAGCCTATAGTGACCGGTGAGGAAGCCGGTAAGTCTTCTGATATCGTCCCTTTTATGGTTAAGAATATTTTTAGTGGTTTTGATCAGGGGTCGGATGGCTCTTTTAGCCTGTCTGAGTCCCTGAGTGTTGTTCCAGTAGGATATGAAGTTTCGTTTTTCCCATCTTTCCAGACTCATTCTGAACTCGGAAGTAGGGATGCCACAGAAGGGTTCGGCACCTACGTACCTTTCTGAAGAGCCTATCCTGGTAAGTTGATCTACAATTTCATTGCCTTCAATTCCTCTGTGTCCTGGTACCTACCAGAGCTTGACTTTGTTTCGCTTTGAGAGGTCTTGGAGAGTTTTGAAGCAGCCCAGAACGGCTTTTGAGTTGAAGTAATGAGAACTAAGTGCTTTGAGTGCTGCTTGGCTATCGGTGAATATATTGATGGCTACCCTCTCTATGCCGGAGTCTAGAATAATAGTGGCACAGGTATTGATGGCATGTAATTCTGCCTTTGAGACTTTGTGGTTGGGTCCATAGATACCAGCACCAACACCGGAGTCCATCTTTAAACCATCAGTATACCACACTAATCCATGGATTTGAAGTAATAAAAGCATTATTATTGGCCACACACAACGCTGCTTTATCAATCTAACCAGGAAAGGACAGTCTTCTGAAAAGGTCTAAAGCTTGTACAAGTTATTTCAGAAAAAACTTTAAACTGAAAGTAAATCTCAGATTTCAGAATCTGCTAAATCTGCCATGGTTGATGGCTATGATTGCAAAAAATCCCTTGAGATGTGAAAGCCTTGGTAAAAAGGAAGATAAGACGATGCTCAAAACATATCTAACTGTTCCAGAGTCTCTTTGACATTATTGTGGTCATTTCGTGGTCACTTGGAAAGCATTCCAGTTGCGCTATTATCAACCTAAAATGCAGGTTTAATAAAATGAAATGCGCTTCCACCCATGAGAAGTCTAGCGACATTGAAAGAAAGCTTGGATTCTGAATTAATACTTTACAAGGCATAAGTCAAGCTCTAAACGTTACCAAGGCATGAGGATACAGAAGAAATACAAATTGTTGATGCTTATTAATGGACATATGTACATTGAACTTGAACCCTTGTGTGGAATCTAAGGGGCTCAAACAGGCTTTTGTGAATTGACCTCAGATGACTGGTCAATTTCATCTTCAGTTTTTGTCGCCTCAGTTAACAGAGATATAAAATGTACCTTATTCAGAATTGAGTGTAGGTAGGTAGGTAGGTAGAAGTGGTTGAAACTGGTAATCCTGCCAGAGACACAAGTTTGGATACCACAACTCACGTGACGTGGATATTGAGAGGGTAGTTTTCAGATTCATCATAATGTTACAGAATTCTATGTCAGAAATCTCTTATAGTTCCTTAAAAACCTGTTTTCCGAGTAAGAGCTGGGTATGGCAGTCACAGAGAAAGTGGAATAACGTTTCCTTTTCATGTGAATTGTCGCAACTACGGCCGTGGGGGTTGAATGGAATGCCTAACTTGGCGGCGTGTGAACCAATTGGCCAATGACCTGTGCTGATTGCTGTGATTCTTGCTATCTCGGTGCGGGTTCGATTGATTAAGTTATTCGTCCTGTTTTCATCATAGGCGGACCATATATGTCTGGATATGGCGGCACAGGTTTCATAACTTTTCCACCTAGAGTTGGCAATAGAAAGTGTTGGAAATGTTGTCCCATCGGGAAGCAGATTGATTGAGTGTAGTTGTAGAGGAATATGGCAAAAAATAATACTATTCGACACAACGACAGATCATCCCAGTAGCCTGTCGCTCCTGAGCGAAGCCTAACGCTAAGTTGCAAGTTCTGTAAATGTGTGACCGACTTCATAAAAATCCTTTTCATGGTTATTTAACATTTTATTAAGAAAATATTTAAATATTTCTCGCAATAACTTATAAAATATAGGTTCTAGTTATATTGTACCATTCCTAGTCTTCACTGGGTAAAGCTATAAAAGCACTTAACAAACATGCCATTTTGGTTAAACAAAAAACGTACTTTGAAGCATTCAAATAAATAATTTTTGTAATCTTTAATTTTTATTTTGTAGACTGTCTTCGTTACTAGTCCTTCATTTTCGCCAACTCTGCGGCATCCTCGCCCGGCAGATCTCTATCACCGTAGCCCCAAACTTGATCCTTATGAGCAAATTCATCACTGAGGAAATGTGAGCCATCTCCACACTTGGCAGCACGTCGAGCTACCATATCCGGGGATACAGATTTACCTAAAAAAAAAATTTCAAAATTAGATTCCTTAGAGAGATGCCATTGATTTAAGTATACTTACGTCCAGTAACCCAACCTAGTTTGGCGCATAAATCTATGACACCAGTCGTAATGTTTAGAGTGTAAGTACCCAGTTCACTGGTCTTATAATCCCAAGGAAATACATGATGATAGTTATGCCATCCCTCACCCATAGCAAGGAATGATACAATTGGACTCTCCACTGGACTTATGTTCCTACAAAGAGAAGTCGGTTAGAGATCGTGGGCAGGGTGGTTTTGAAACTTACTTATCATACGGCTTTCGGCCCCACATATGGGCAACACTATTTACAAAGAAGGCAATATTCAATGTGGAACAGAATCTCATATTGAAATTAATCCAGAACGACATCCAGAGATCCTCGTTCCAGTAGTAGTATGGCACCAGTACTGGCAGTGCAATGGCAAAGATAGCAAACAATGGAATGTACCACTTCCTTTGGAACATCACCACACGATCATTCTCCAGATCGGACATATCGATGACCTTACGTTTCTCCTCCACCTTGGGATGTGGTGTCAGGAATAGCCAACCGACATGCGCAAAGAAAAATCCTCGCTTGGCATTGTGTGGATCGGCTTCTGTTTCTGAAAACTTGTGATGTATCCTATGATCCAGCGCCCATGTGTATGCATCACGCTAGGGAAGGTAAATCAATAAGTTTTACGTTCAACCGACATAAGCACAAGTTACGAGTACATACCTGTCCAGCTATAGTGAATAAAAACAGCAATATCAATCGCAGTGGCATAGCAGCTGTATAGGACTTATGTGACCAGAGACGATGGGCCCCAGCTGTGATTCCCACACCAGAACCCCAAATTGTAAGCACGACTGTAAGTAAAGTGAAAAGTTTATGAATTCATTAAAGATAGAGCAGCGGCAGCAGCAGCAACTGCAACAAATTGTTCCCAATAAAACAATTAATTTAGATCAATGTCCAGAGTTGAGGGTTCATGGACCCAATTGGTGGAGCGCGATACCAAGCAGCGTTTCTAAAACTAAATTACCGACTCGATGTGTCACACGTGGGACAATTTGCCACTGTAACTCAATGGATGGGGCGGTATGCAAATATTGATTTATTATTTTTTTTTCTTTTTAAATAATTTCCTGTTGGACTTTGAAGTGTGATTGTGGTTATGTCATCAAGCAACGATAGTTTTTATTGTTAGTGACATTCGCGATGTGTTGTGTATTAAAAATGCTATGCATTATGGAACATTATGTAGGTCGGGTGACGCATTGCGACTTGAAGGTTGGCATACTTCTGTTGGAATGAGGAAAAATAGACGATCCAATGTTTGATTTAAACGTAACGAAATAAGAGAAGTTCCCCATCTAAAGCTGTTAAGATCAATGAAACTGTAGGACTGAGACACTAGAGAGCTTCCTGGATAAGCTAATTGGAGATGTTAGAATCGGAAGCTCTGTCAAAGGATAACAACATGTTAGAAGTGGCCTTAGGGGTAGTAATTGTAACCCATAACAGTGGCTTAGAGTTTCGTGAATCGACCTCACCTCAGTTGTTTAATCAAAAGGATAGCTTGGAAGGCTCAAGCTAACTGCGACTTCTAAACCATAAGTTGTGCAGTTAAAACCAATTGAAACTGCGGAGGAAACATTGAAGCTGAGAAAATAGGATGAAAACCACCATCGCTTGAATCCTTGTGTCTTATTTTCAGGGGTTTAGAGCCTATTACCAAGGCATCGATGAAATTGTGTAACTATGGAATGAATGTAATCGCTCGAGGAGGTTCAGCCTCAATGCTCTCCAGAAAGACGGCGAGAAAAATGACGAGAAAATATCCTAACCTCGTAATTTATGGAATCATATTATAAAGTCGTGGGCCAAGAGAGAGCATGAAAACCTTTCAACCACAAGCTCTCACCGTTCTTGCTAAATCCCTAATATTTCCAAGATAGCAAGTGATCCCAATGGTTGATGAAGTGTTGAACTGTAGAACTCCAATCGATCGCTTTGGATACAGTAGTACGTGGTGATATGCCTGTAGGAACACGGACATTATGCTCACTGTAGCTCTAAAGACAAATATGAAAAAATAAAGATGGTTGCTACCCCACAAGTGAAACGAAAAGTAGGGTTTGTCGGCTTAACATACGAAGCGAAAAGCTCTGAAGGCGTATCATGAACCACAGGCTGGAGGCAGCCATCGAGGTTTTGACTCAGCATAAAAGGTAATAGAGGGTAGAAGATGGAAAAGATGGGCTAAACAGCGCTATCAAACTGAAAACACAGCTCTCCGTTTCACTAGGGTACATGATCATAAAATCAAAATAGTGACTTCAGATAACAGTTCGAAAGTGTACCATTTCCATATGGCTTAGAGTTGATCCCTTTGCTATCATTTAACAAAACGTTCTCCAACTGCACATACCGGATGAAGCCAATGTAATAATATTTGCCAATGATATCACCATTTAGTTGTAAAACTTCAATTTGTCGTGTTAAGCGATAGAAGCTGCCATTGGTTGGAATCTCAGCTAAAATGGCAAAAAAGCTTTTTCGCAATACAAACTTTTTGGCAGATAAACCACCCAACGTATAATTTTTCACGAAAAGCTTTTCAATCTGCTCTTTGAAGTCGGCAATAAAAAATGTAAGTCACTTTCATTCATGCGAACAATTTACCGCGCACAACACCATTGGTTGCTACAAGCTGGGCCTTAGCTTTCTATGCGCTGCCGACCCACATATAAGGACTAACACATCTGTCCATCTGCTTGCTTCAAGCATAGTCGGTAGGGGGCATTTTCCTCATTATCAAGTGCTACTTCTCTTTGTGGAGCCATTTTGGCTTACCTATGTTTCTCCAGATTCGAAAGACTTTTCAAGTCTTCATACATCCAAGCCAGCGTGAGTTTTGTCTGAAGTATACAGTCGTTGATGTACTGATCTCCGCCTCCGAACCTATGAGATGGTGTATACTCCTTAACAAATGATGGCTGCTGGATGAAAAAACCACCTTTCTGCCGTCCTCGAAGTTGAGTGGTTCATTCTGCAGGTTACAGAGATGCTTTTCTTAAATCTGACAGCCCACTATGACTTGACTTCGATTCCACTTAGACTTGAGAATTTCCAAAAAGCGCTCCTTTGGGCATTTATTTAACTTCCGACCAAACTGAGATTTTTTCACTTCACCTCTGGATGTGTCTTCGAGAGCTCACGGATGATTTTGCTTTGGGTTTGGCCCAGATTTCGTAAATGTGGTCGAAAAAAGCTCTTAATGATTTTTTTGGCTGTTCGACTAACGCAGCTCTTTGACTTCATATACTTTCAAAGTCTTTGTTGGAGTTCCTGGCTGCAACGAAGCAGTGCTTTACTTTCGTAAGTTGAATTTGGTTCTATACGCGGTTTTATTTTCTGGAATCAATGCAAGAAGTAGGTACTTTTCTTGAAACGTAAAATGTTCTCCAAGTCTAGGCACCGCGAAAACCTCTGGATGCAAGTATCGTTTTCAAATTTCAAAGCGTCTAGCAAGCATCCACTTTCACGGCGTCTATTTATATTCCAAAACTTAATCATTTTATACCCTTTCCTCCCACTCTTTATGTTTTCCAGCTCTATTATCACTTTCCATTAATTTATTACAAAGTGCCTATCCAATAACGTTCATCCAATAACCAACAATCTTTTGATGGTTAATCTACTTCCTGCTTTTGGCATACATTTTGAACAAATTTGTACTTTCCCCAACTGCGACACTTTGTCAACAAATAAAAATGGTAGACACCTGCTTTACCTTACTTAATAAAAAAATACAATTAAGATTTTGTTTTTTTTTTGTTACATAACATTTCCTTATCATTAGATAATGAGAACGTTTCAATGAACTTCTATTGTAGATAACCTACTTCTGATAGTTTTTCTTGACTCATTGCGATAAAATATAAAAATAGATGACTAAGGTATTTTCTTTTTTTAGAATATCCAACAACGGTAATTGGTGACACATGCAATAAGATGACTATTGATATCTTAAGACAATCAGCTGACAGACAATAACACAAGCTCTCGTGTCCAGACATATAAACAATGCCTAGTCTATGTGATGACAAATTTGTCAGACATGTCGTTGTCTTATCTGTACAGCTTAAAAGGACACGTGAACAAAAGTTAATAAAAAGTTACTAAAGATAAACATTTGACACAAGATATGTACAATGCCAACTTGTTTTGGCATCTGAAGATAGCCGTGTTTTTTTGATAACTATACTCACTTCAGTCAAAAAAACGATCTATACTCACTTCATCCACAGTAGCAGCCGCACCAACTAATTGGTTTGCGGCTCGATTTCATTTTCTTCGTTTGACAGTTTGCAAATGTCAAAACCGAGGAAAAGCAACAAATACGATCGGCTTAAGGCTAATTTATGAGATTTTTCGTGCTCTGGTGGTCAACTTATGTAGTTCTATCCGCACTTGCTGCTACTGGGAAATTTATCCCCACTTGGTGTGTTGTTGTTGCTTTGTGTGTAAAATCTTACTGGGCTGGGTATACAGCTATCAAAAAAACACGGCTGATGTCAGATCAGAAGGAGTTTCTGAATTCTTTAAACATTTCTGGATGCATTTTGACATTTGTTGATTGTTTTGGTTTAAACAATTAAGTCAATAACGATGGACAACTTCATGGTTCTACTGACAATCCGCACACAAATCAGGAGATTTATTGAGGACCGGCTAGAGCTTTTTAAGGCGAAGACGTCAATATTCTTAATGTCACCGATGTAATCAAAAGAAAGACAATCTAGATAGCGCAGTACGTAGAATAGTATTCTCTGATCTTGGGTGCAAAAACCTTTACCCTAGTAGAAGTCCATTGTTATGCGACACCACAGGATGTATTACTAATCCAGAAACTTCTAGCTAGAGCTATTTGTAAGACAGAGAATATTTACGACGTTAATATTTATAAGGCTGTCGAGTTCAATGAAGAGAAGGGACTCCAGAGAGAGTAGCCTGTAACTTTTGTAAAAAATCATCGTATTCATTATTTAAGAATCGAAAGTATTTAGGGCTGGAATGACCCTTTTATTCTGATTTCCTTTCAAAACCGCCTCAATCTCACTTGAGAATACCCTTGAGCACCGCAAATATGTATCCGACATGATGATTGATTCTCTTCATCGTTGAATGTGCATCCCTTCACAACTCTATTTTCTAAAATACTAACTGTCGTAATCTACGAATCTCTCTTCTCTTCTATCTACCGACTCACGACACTTCTTATTAAGTAGTCGGTTACTTATGTAAAAAGTAATTTGAGAAGATGTCTAGCCTTTTGGCATGTTCGCCGATCCGGCAGAGTTCTTATAAGGACATCAATGATGGTATTAATTTACTATCGCTTTAAAATGACAAGCCCATTGGATACATTCTTAGCTACCCTAGACCAGATCTATATATCTAGAGACATATTAAGGCACGTCGAGCCTTCCACATATCTGCGATTGGTTTTTCTAATTGCGTCCAGTTAAGGTATACCCGAAGTCCCGTCATTCCGGCAGGATACCTAGGTAGAACCGTGTCTGGCGAGTTCGTCAGCCCTGCAATTTCCTTGAATGTCTCTGTCGCTTGATGGCCAGCATACATGCGGTATGAATTTATCTGCTTCTCGATGAGACATGAGTGATAACATAGAGCGACGTTTGAAGTGAGTTAATACGATTTCAGTTACCGTTTGCCTGTCTATGAAAATGCTTATTTCTATGACAAAGTTTCCTTAAGAATACAAGTATATACAAATATTTGGCGCGACCGCTCATAGAAGGCAAGAGAGCCTAACTTCTCGCAACCATTCATGTTGTACGTGTTATATTTTCGCGAGAATGTAAATGAACTTCAGCTTTATGCCGACTCCGAATGACAGTTTGAGAAGCTTTTTCGTGATAGGTTATACTCTGATACACTTTTAGTTAGGCTCGAACCTGTGTCCTCTCACTCAGTAGTTCAACGCATTAAGCACTAAAGTCGCCGTGTTGTGGCCCTCATCTTCTCCAACAGGTCTCTCTTAATATTAACCCCCACCGTTTTCTATCAGTCCCTCTGTTTCGTCTCCCCTATCACCGCACGGAGTATGATTCACACGAACCCCTAACAAGAATGCTAAACAACGTTAATAAGTTCCCTCATATTTTTGGCTTACATTTTAATAAACCCTCTCTCAGACATTTCTTGCACAATTTACCTTCCTTACCAATCATACTCTCTACCACATCTTCCCTTCCTGTCCATAGCTCGTAGTTAAATTTAAGTTCCACACTTTTGACCATCTGTAACCCTTAACATATAGTCTAGACTTAAGTTTTAACCATTTGTTTTGTATTATAGTTCGTAGTTTATAGATAAGTTTTAAGTTTTACCATGTTACCCTTAGAATTAAGCCTTAGAATAAGGATTTAGATTTTAAGATTTTTGTGCCATGCTTGTATTAAGCGAATAATAAATAAATAAAATACAGCGACAACAAAGCTCCCTTAACCGCAAAAATGTTGGTCTAAATATGTTAAGTAACCATTTTTATGTTAAGTAATCATTTTATTTAAACTTGAAGATAAGAGTAGAGCTACTAATAAGGAAGACGTTATGGCCTTCGAGTCAGAGCATAACTCACATTAACACCGAGTGTTTCTATTGTATACTCACACCGATCAGTAACTTATCTAATATTTTTCATACGATATTCTATACAATAAATTCTAAGCTTACCCTTATCATAAATTGAGCGCTATAATATAAGTACTGTTGCGTAACTCTATAAAAAAATAAACAATTACAATCTCAAAAATTGTTAATATTCCATGAGATTCCATGACTTCATTCAATTCACACTCTCACCGGCATAGATGCGCGTAAAATTGAATCCAATATAGTTATCTAACTTTTTACTATTGCTTTATAAAAAAAAAATTTTATAAAATATCTTTTTGCCAATCATTCTGACGCTATCGCAACGCTTATCAATCTAAAGCCATTCGAATAAAAAGTTTCATGAATCACTTATCAACACAGAGGAAATGGCAATACCCAGGAACACCCCCGCACTGAGTTGAGAAGTGGGACTACGTACTCATAGAAATAAAATTCGCAATAGTGGGCGAAATTTTCTTATCTTGGACTCATTCTTCAGCGATTTGACGGCGAATCCAACTAATTTTAACACACATTTTGAGATGCATAGCTATCATTCCTGACTTTACATTTTCTTGCACAATCTGACATCTTTTTTGTTGCCGAAGGGTCTGACTTAAGTGTTATATCAACTAGTTTCTCGAACTATAACAATTAAAGAACGAAAAGACTGGCGATACAAGAAGTCCAATTGAGACGGTCTTTAGAAGCTTCTTTAGAAGTTTTCACCACATCCTTGGTATGAGCTTCCTTATTTCCAACCGACTAAAGAGCACCAAACCAAAGGAAAATGTGTGGTTTGACCTCAGCTGCAAGATGTAAGTTTTTGGACTTATAAAGCCAGTCCTTTTCAAGAAAACCGATTAAAGTTTGGACAAGCTGGAAATGAATTCATATTCGACATATCTAATTCCTCTGTGACGAAAAATGTACGCAAAAAGTTCAACATTCTCCCAAGGGAAGTGAACATTTTTGGTCATTTGTGAAAAGCATACAAAATTCTGCCTCATCATCGATTTCAACGCTTATTAACAATGGCATTCCAGCTTTCAGCTCCTCACACAAGACCAATCTGCTTGCTCAACTCTCCTTATATCCTGTCTCGCTTATCCAGATAAAATCCCACCCGTAGTTCTGAAGAAGTTGTCTTCCACGCTGGACAATATCAAATCACGCAGCATCCGTTCTGGCAATACTGCTTGAACCGTAACTAAGACGACAGAAGCAGTTTGATGACGAAAACAGACGGCCTACAGAAAGAAGACAAAACATTGCGGAGTGGCTACAACTTTAGAGTACCTTTAAGAAACCGACTTGACCCAGATATCCCACCATAGGAAGAAAGACTCAATGCCGCTATTGTCCACGATGCACTGCATAGACAACGCCGGGAATTTTTTTTTCGAATCCACACGTTCCTCCAATGAAATTGAAAAGCTGACGAGAAAACTTTGCGAGCCACCTAAGCCCCTAAGAAAATAGTTGGTGAAATGTTTAAAAGCCAAGAGGCATGGAATGCAACCGTCATAATGAAGAAACAACCGGCCTTAGAACGAGAGAGGAAACAGTCAAGCAAACAGTCATGCAAATGACAGATAAGTCAAAAAACCCTTCTATGATGAAATGCTTTGACGGAGGTACCCCAGGGACCAGGGAATACAGAGGAGGTGACTTTATGGCCTTATTTCCGTCTTTAGAATGTTCTCACCTCCCATGAAGAGGAAGAAACAGCAAGTACTTGTTGTCAAATCGAAAGGATACCTGACATCGATGATTCTTACAAAATGTCACAGTAAGACTGACAATGATAAGTCTTGCCAAGGCAATTGAGTAGTAAGGCCCTACCCCAAAAAACTAAGGAAACTCTTCATAAAACATTTATTCTCTTAGTCCTACTTTATGGCGGTGAAACATGGACTTTATCGCAGCCGGATGAAGATAACCTTGGTCGTTTCAAGCGAAGAAATTCCTTTTGCATATTAACGCCACCAATCTCCTCCCCGACTCTATCTTTTGCAAAATCAATCTCTTCGCGACCTCGCCATTTTGAGTGATAGGGAGCTCAATTTCTGTTCAGATATGAATGGGGCAATCCTAAAGGCCAACTGTGTAATACGGTAGTCCAAAGAATTCACGAATCCGTACTTGACCAGATCCCTCTACATTACCTTCGTTCGACCCCTCCTAGAGTACGCCAGTCAAGTATGGTGCCCGTGTTTCTATTTTAAGAATCGAAAGCATCTAACACTGGAACGATCCTCTTATTCTGACTTCCTATCAAAACCGCCTCAACCTCATTTACTTGAATATTCTTGAGGAACGCAGAGGTGCAGCTGACATTCTCTTCGTTTCTCGACTCAGATCACGTTAAATGTGCGTGCCTTCTCAACTCTATTTTCTTCAACACTTACCCTCGTAATCTACGAATCCCTTGCCTCTTCTACCTACCGACCCACCACATATCCGGTTCTATTTGCAAGCTATATGAGCTACACAGCAGTATCAACCTTGTCGGAAAAAGACCTATAGTCTTCGAATCTAACACGGAGGAAACAAGTCTTCGCTGTAAGTGGCTCGCACATGGGAACCTCAACCGACTAATGGCAGTAAGCTTAGAACGCAACCCAAATTGGCAAGTCAGGGAGCTTAAGATACTCTTTAGATCCCATAGTTTGGTCGCGGCTTGTGAGTCTTCACCTTAAGGACTATCGGTCATTTCTGAAGTGCTTCCGATTTAATGTAAGCTTTTAAGGGTATGATGATGAATATACTTAAGTTGGTCGACTGGTTAATTGTTTGGACTCTTCAACAGGTTGGGAAAAAAATACAAATATTTGGCGTGGCAGCTCATAGAAAGCCAAGACCTGGCTTCTCACCACCACGAATGGAAGGGACCTACAGTTTTATTTCCGACTCCGAAAGGTTGATTGAGAAGCTTTTTCATAACCGATTAATACTCTTGCATGTTTGTCATGCCTACGAAAAATGTTTGGCTGTTTTGAGAAATCGAACCTATGTCCTCTCGCTTCAGGTTCGATCTTCAGCAGGTTGTGTGAGGTTGGAAACCCAGTAATATAGTCAAACAGCTGCATCATATCTTGGCAAACAATCACCAATCTCTGAGAGTTTAATTTTAGAATTCAGCAGTAAAAAAGTCACAAAACGAATCCCTTATCTAAGAAATTATTTTGGTATACTCCGGCCAGAGCCAATTTAGCCCACAGTCCCAGACCCACAAAAATATATCAGGCGCCGTCAAACCATGACATGTTTTATTGTTCCTGGAAAGTATGAATACTTTTTCGTTTTATCAGAATGTTGACACGTTTTGAAGGCGTAAATCATACCGACCTGTAGAAAAAAAAAAAAAAAAAACAAACAAAATAAAACCGATTAGGACTTTCTTTTTTTTCTCCACCAGTCTACAGTAAAATGCATGAATGAACGAAAATTTTGAAAACATTAGATATCGTCAACATTATCGTGACGGAAACCAGGTGTGCAAAGTTTCTTATCGCTTTTTCATACGACACGCTCGTTCGTACTGGACATTCTAAAGGTCTTACAGTCTAATCAATAAGATTTATAAAGATATTAGATAATAATTTTACTGACTAATGATGAATTCCATCCAAGTGTTCGAGGGTGAAAACAATCTTATCTTTCACGCACTGTTAGATGGCTTAGCACGTAGGTGTAGATACGTGAATATTGACAGGCACAATTTGTTTTTATTTGCGACGGACTTACACACATTTCAGCAAGACAAAGTATTTTCAATTTGTTTAATAAACTTTCGGAAACTTTTTTGTCTTAACAAACTTACAACTTACTAGTGTAACAAGGGCTCAACAGAAGCTCTAATAACAACAAAAGTATGGAGATTGACAGGAAATACAGAAATGGTGGCATATCAAAGCACTTGAAGCCCATGTCATTCAGTCTAGACTTGTATGGGAATGTCTACATTGGCAGAGTTACCCAGAAGTTAACGCAAAAGCAGACAGCTTAGCCAGACTAGTAGCAGCTGAACCCTTCATTGGCTTTCATCCATCCTGCAGAAGAGGGGATCATGCCTTAAAGTAGAAGTTCAAAAAAAGAGAATAGGACCAGAATCTGGAATAATCTCCAAGAACTGAGGCAAGCTAGGACCTTCTAAGGACCTACAAGTATGCATCAGTATGAGATAGTGGAAAAAGACATCTGCAGATTCTGCGATGTGAGCAGTAAGCCTCCAGAACACACCCTGGAGTAATGTGGAGCATTGACCCACAAAAGAATGAAATATATGGGCAAGTTTCAAATAATTCAGACGAGGATATACCAACTATAGGGCCACTTCTCATCCTCAGATTCCTTAAGAATACTGCCCTAGAGTGGAATACTCTGGCCGAGGCTACGTAAGAGTGTTTGACTCTCAATTCGAGTCTTAATTAGCGTATGTATTATAAACGCTCTTCGATCTATCTGCAGGAACCTTAGAGAGATGCTTTGGATTTTCTGTGGTGGTCCAGTTGCCGGTGCTCCATTTACGAAGACACTTTATTAAGTTCTCCAATGTGGTCTTATTTTTTTCAGGTTTTTGTTTCGGGATCTTTAGGCTCTAAGTTGAAGAATCGACCCACAACCTGTCAAATTAGTTGTATAAAGCATGTTAAACTAATGGCTACTGACAGATGCAGTAGGAGCCTTGAGATGTAGCGTAATATAATGGTTCCATATCATACGGTCTGCTTGTTTCCGATGCCTATGTGATATCTTTTGAAGCACCTAAACTCGTCAACAAGTGCTTTGACATTGTGGTTCCTTTGACAAGACAATTGACATTCGAGAATTCTACAAAGCATTCTACGGTATTGTTACGGGCTTTATGAACTCCTAGCATATGGTTTTAGGAAGCGTTGTTGTCGACATTTATCTTGCCATTGAAAGTTCTTTAACACGAACTGCCTTAGACTTTTCGTACTCTTGTCTGGAATCGAACAGTCTATAAATAGCATGCCACAGTAGAGCAAGACAGTCTGCTTGGCCAGCAAATTGTACTTTCCTATGTCGAGCCATCGTAGGTGAGATAATTTAAGTGGCGCAAACTGAACTTACTAAGGCTCAAGGTCCATTGAGATGCCTATAGAATTCCTTTTGGGGGAAAATCTCACCCGTAGAACCATTGAGAATTGTTTATGAAGAAGAGAAGTTTACGGATGGGGATTTTTTCGAAAAAGGGCAGAAGTTAACACTTATTATAGGAACTACAGATGTCGTTCACTCCGATTGCTTTCCATCGCAGTTGCTGTTTAGATTTTGCAATGACACTTTAAATTCGAATGCTTTATATATATTTATGTTTGCTCAAGATATTATCTCAAGCACTTATAAACATCTTATAGCGTTTAGTCAGTTACTAATTGACCTTAGAACACAATTGTTACGACCAATGACACAATTGTCGGGACAGTAGGTTCTAATTCGATTTATTGAATTTGTTTAACAAATTTAAACTTTACAAAGTAATAGGTGCCAAGTGAGGCGGTCTAACTTGTCCAAATAGATAACATCGACAACTCTTAAAGTTCGTCACAATTTATGGGTTTCAATTTACATACCTATAAAGCAATCGACTATTAATTTTTTTAGTTTATATCGCGAAACCTCGTGAACTTTATCAGCTATAGATATTTACAACTTGAAAACAATTAACTAAATAAGAATATTCCTATCCAATACGGGTTAGGTAATGTTAGACGAACGGCTGAACAAACTAAATAAAATCTCACCGTGATTTGTAATTGCTTCCTAGTATTCTAAAACTATTTACCGATGCGTCTTTTGCATACCACAGCTCATGTGTGGGTGTGACTAAGAGAGGTAGGTTCCAAATCCATCCTGTGGAGTTGACAAAGTTAATGATGTTGCAAAATTGTGTGTCAGAGATCTCTGATAACTCCTTGAAAAAAGCTTTGCCAAGTGTGAGATGCCTTGTTCCGGCTGGTGCCGGGCAGTCGCAGAAAAAGTGGTTTAGGGTTTCCTTTTCCTGTGTATGCATTACTTGGCAGCGGTTGAGCCAATTGGCCTGTTCTCTGCGCTAATGTCTCCGTGCGACTTCTGTTCATTAGGTCGTTCGTCCTATTTTTATCGTAGGTGGGCCATATCTATCTGGATATCGCACAGTTTTCAAAACTGTTCCACCTAGAGTTTGCAATTGAAAGCAAATGCTGGAGAATTCTTCCCTTGATAGGTTCAATCGAGGAACAGACTAACTCTGCGAGTGAATCATCAAAGGTTGAGTCACATCTGATCGCTCATTCCCCTTAATGTTACTATGGCCGGGAACTTAGAGAAGAGTGATATTAAACCAAGCTCTTGCTTGGGTTATAATTTCCTTGCACTGTTCCACTGATTTAAAGGACAAAGTGTGTAAATCGAGAGCTTTGATAGCTGGCCTGGCTATCAATAAAGATTCCTATGTTGTTATTGGTTGTGGAGCTGATATTTAGTATCTTGCAAGCCTCTCTTATCGCTGGTTCCTCCGCCTGGAATACACTCAAAGAGTCTGGAAGATGGTAAAATTTGAATACGTTTAGTTCCGCTAAGAAAACCCCTGCTCCAAGGCCGCATTCCATCTTGGAGCCGTGAAATGAGTTACTTTTCCATTTCGTCTTGTCAGGAAAATTAACTTAAATTCAAGATTAGGTATAGTGTTGTCAGTATCGTGTTAAGCTCCTCCAGTCCAGCTCGCAAATGGATTCAATACCGAAGCTACTCAGCAGTTCCTATGAATGAATGGTATCTACGTCATCAAAGCCAAAGAACCGAAGCATGCCTCTGTTTTATTTTTCTTTCTTCATTTAGTCTCTCAGATCTTTCTTATCATGACACGAATCATTGAATGCAAAGAGCAATCTTCATCTCATAAATGTAGTCATTTGTACCGACAGTCCAAGAACGATCTAGACTTTAGACTTCAGTCCCGTCAAATCAAAAATTGTCAGTCAATGCCACGAATCACTTAACTCAATTGAACATCAATCGATCTAACTCAGTTAAATTCATGGATATCGTGGAGTCAATGAGAACGAAAGAGTTGATGAGCAAGCCAGACATGACCGAATGTCCAGAACTCAAAGTTCAATATTCACGGCCGAAAAGACTTCTAGGGTAAGCCTAAAGGTACTGAGAAACAGGCCGTGTAATCGTAGCTTTACTGAGGCCCCAGATAAGGGGCTAAGGGGCTATCTCCTGCAAACTCGGCCATGGGAGATAGCGCAGGTTGTGTCTCATTGGGTGGACTGGCCAACCTTTGCCAACAACATCTGGCATGTCTCGGGTAGATTAGTTCTTATCGAGATTCTTTTCCTGTCTTTCTCTCGGGTATTGGCATAGGTCCTTGGACAAATTATCCTTTCTTCCCTTTCTTTCTTCTCTGTCAATTTAGGGTATTAAGGAACTTCTTTTTCTACTAAAGCTAGCATAGAAGGGACAGGACTTTGTGTACTGAGCAGGTGATGCAAGGTGGGGTTGACAAGAACCAGCCCCGTCCGACGAGCTGTGCCGAGCAACGACAAGCGTGCCGCCGTCTTCCTCACCTACACCAAAGTTGGCTCCGTGGCTGTACCCTGGCTCACAACAATGGCGACATTGATTTGGAGGACACGATTTTTTGAGTGAACTTTGCTTGCAGTAGAAGGTGGTCAATCACTCTCTCGATGTCTAGGAAAACTGTCAACAATTTGGAAAGGCTTCTACTGTATCATGAAAAAGTTGGATTTAACGATTGGTAGTCCTTTGATGTCAAATTAGGCCGAGAAGACTTGTTTTGAACTCGTACTCCATGGCGCAGTTCATATAAGCCTATCTTTGTATGTATGCACATATACATGTATCTACAAATTTTCATCAACTGCCAATCCCAGTGAATTCATTACCTCTTAATTGGATCCATGAATCTATGTATCAAACATTTCACGTAATTGAATTTCATGTCACTTAACGTCACATGCCCATCAAATATGGCACTAGCAACGGTCTCTTGTACCCGTATTCGATTTTAAGTTACGAGTTCATTTCGAACAGCAGAACATATTTGAATTTTTTTCATTTTTTCATTTTTCTACTTCTAAATTGATGACACAACGTACAAATTAAACGTGCACAATATTCGTGCCACGGTTATATGTATATGCGAAGCTTCTAAATAATTAAAGAATAAGTTAAAATAAAAATAAAAAATTAAATTAGAAATAAATTGTCTAGTAGTGGCTGGCGCATGTGGAACGAATGATATCACTTTGTGTGCCATTGGTTCTGGTGTTTAAATATTTTTATTTGCACTTTGCACGGTTGAATTTATGGAGAAAATCTTGAGATACAAAACTAATCTTTTCAAATTTTATGCAAAAATGTTCACAAGAGTACTATTTCACAAATAAATTCGTACTTTTCTAATCTAAGGCACACTTCTTTAATTAAATCAGGTATATGATCAGATTATTGCATGAGTACTAGAGTTTTCAGGCTACTGTGACACCAACTGCACTCGCAAAGAGAAGGCAAGTGCATAAGTCGTAAGTATTGCAATTTAACGCTCTTTTATTAATTTTTTCTTTAACAGATCGCTCTGGCATATGCAGATGACATTTCCGTACTGTTTGCTGGTCCTTCCCTGCACAGATGGACGGTTGGTGCATTTGGAATGGGCTTTCAGTTAACCCTCTTAAAACTGAAGTTGTTGTCTTCACTTTAGCGAGGAAGTTAGCTAGACTGACTCTACCAGTGCTCAAAGGCGTCAGAATCCCACTCGCCAAAGCGATGCGAAATATTTAGGAGTAATATTGGTAGAAACACGTCGAGTCAAAAGCGGCTCGTGCATTATCAGCATTCCACCAGTGTAAGGGCTCTTTTGGGAAGACATGGGGCTTATCACCGACAAAAATTCCATAGCTCTATAAAGCAATTGTACAACCTTCTTTAACATATGCGTCGGTTGTTTGATGGGATTCGCTTTCACGTGAAAAAATGACTGCTTTTTCATTAAACTCCAAAGAACGGCTTGTCTCGACTGTTCTAAGGACCTTTGAATCAAATCTTATGGGTATGCCGTCTGTTGCGGAGAACTTCATGTGTCGGTAACTACTGAAATCCTGAACTGTCGGTAACGTTGTAATAGTTATAAGAAAACCTGAACTGTACACACGAGTGTGAAGTTAGCTCCTCGAAACGTCAAAATAAGTCAGCCGCGTTTCCGGCATTTTCATTTCATCATTCATTTCCGTTGACTCCGAGGAGGTAGACCGAAGCACAAGTGTATATACAAGTGATGACCAAGGTGCTGGAGTCTTCTTGGAAAACGGACTGCACTTTCCTCTACTTATGGTTGCGAATTATATTGTAAAAAACAAGTGGAAGCGACGGAGTATCTGCGTCTGTAGCGATAGTCAGACTGTGCTTTTCTTACTAGAAGGCAGGACTAGTTTGAATTCGATTGGAAGCCTTGCCTGAGCCCCTGGACGCAATGGAATTACTGCTAATGAGAGGAGAACTTCTCTGACCCTGAACGCACGATATGTTTCTAGTTTTGGAAGTGATGAGTGCTGGTAACCTAAGCTACTTATCACTGAAACTCTTACTCGATTTCATTGTACCTGCTAGTACTCAAGGGCTTTAGCGTGGTGTTCCAAAACCCCGACAAGATCAAAAAAACCTTTTTCCCTTCCCACCATGATGATGAAACCTAGCATCAGAGTACGATATCTTGATGCCTTTGAACCGCCGCTCATGACTAATCTGATTCCTTTTAAGGGTCTTTCCTTAAGAGCTTTAGGAAGTCTCTCAAATTTTCTCTTGTCGTCAGTTATGCGATCGAAATCACTCATTAAACGAAGATCAGAAGAGAATCTTGCAAACTTCATCGACGATCTTTTTTTCCGAAAATCATCAAACGCAAGAAGACTGTGTCTATAAAGTGAAAGATTTTTCTCACCAGCGCAGCTGCTTCTCCTCTATAAAGTTCAAGTTAAGCCGGGGCTTGAGTATTCTTCTTACATTTGGAGCTCAGCTTCAAACGAGCAATTCACTTCCCGCACTAACATCCTATCTCCATCCAGACTTTGATTCATCGAATGCAGCTAGCTGACTTATTCCAACACCATCATGACAGATGCTGGGAAAAAATGAGTTCACTGGTCCATAGGAATTGGACCATTTGGTGGTTCCACTGAGCAAGCACCTAGCCGCCTTACAACCCCCCGAACTGGCTGACATTAAGAAAGGCAGCCTCCACCGCTTCATAGCAAGCTTCGGTTATGTGGGTAGTATTTCTGGTGGAAATACAGATCGATGTGGTAACACAAAGGGCCTTATCTGGTCTAAGTGAGATTGCAGCTTTTAGTCTGCCACTCCAACCTAACTTTACCTAAAACTACGCGAATATATGTCAGTGTAGGCTTTTTGGAACAACTGCCCCAACATTATAGGTTCAAGACTTCTGAATGAAGTTTTTTTTGTAAAAAAAAGAAGACAGAGGTCAAAATACTATCGAAGAATAAAGTTCTAATCGAATCTTGGGTATATAGGACAGGAGACTCTTGCACAAATGGTCCAGAATTGTTCCTAAATAAACCAATCCCAATCCAAAAGCAAAATTTAATCAAAAGCAATGAACTTACCCCACAAAAATGTGTAAAACTTTGCAAAGAACAGCAGGTACAATCCATATAAAGCTCCCGCATGTAGAAACACCTGCGCTGTTAGATCGGGCCATCTAATCTGTGGCTTAAACTCCCCACTAGCCTCTTGTGCCTTTACAATTGTATTGGCTGCTTTGGTTGCACACTCTTTATAAACTGAATGCATTTCGTCTTCGCTTAAATCTAAATCGCTTTTGTTGTTGTTGTTGTTATTCTCTAACACTTTGGTTGGTTTCATAGTATTTGTTGTGATGCCCGATAGTGATGCATGTTTCCTGTGTCTTATATCACAATTATTGGTACTGGTACAGGTTATCGTTGAACTTTGGTCCAAATTGTTACATGAGGCTCTTCTACAACTTGTCGAGGTAGTATCTGAAGGCGATGAAAGGCACATCTTGTCTTTGAGGTTATTTCCAGTATTTAAACTTTTAGGACGGGTCAATACTTGAGTAAGGAGTATAGTTTCTACGGATGATGTTGGTGGCATAGCATTTCTTTTATCTAAAAAAAAATTAAAAGAAAAATTTAATAGATAAATTGATATGAACTCGTCTCTTTTTAGATATTGTGTGCATTCTATTTTTAGTTTAACTACGTTGAGTAGATAGATACACATGTGGTTTTCATTTTAGGGTGCGCGTACAGAGAATGAGATAAGATTAGAATTGATAATAAAACATCAAAGATAAATTACATATTAACACAGCCATGTGGTAAGTGAGTGTAATCATTGTTTGGGTGTTAATGTCGCTGTAATGGACTTCCTAACAAGTGAAGGTGGGTTTACACTTCATTTGCATGGACTACCTGTTGGAATTTGTGCCACTTTTCATGAAACTTTCTTCTTCCAACGAAAAGTTCATTGAATTTAAAAATTGATTAAGTGCCAAGAAATGAGTAGAGACATCAAATCTCACCGCACAATGTTTCTGTATCCATCAAACTGCAATACACATTTTTTTTTAACATTAATTGGCAGACAAATAGATACTTTTAATGCAAACCTCAAAACGTAAATGATGGTATCCATTCCAACAGTTTGTGGTCTTTAAGTCGAGCTATATAAATTCGAATTGTTTATAACAGGTGTCCCATTGGGAGTTCACAATGTAGTGTTTTGATAAAGTGGATGTTTTGTTGAGTGAGGAACAATATTTTTATTGCATTGCAGGGCAGACAAGCTGCGATTCATTTATAAACAAACATTGAGCACTAATCAGAGCTGTGCACCACAATTTGTTGTCGAAAATGCATGCATGTGGCATCGATGTATCTCTTTCTCCAGGGAACTACCTTTCGAGTTGCTTTAGACGGTTTTAAGTCTGCAATCTGACCATATTTCTCATTTCTATGAATGATCTCTAGTCTACAACTTGTGATCCAATCCATTCCTTCGCTGATGATAGTACAATCAGTATCTCATATTTGTTTCCCCACAGAAGTCCCTTTTCTGGTGGTGGCGATGGTGTGACCCGACCTGTGCAGATTCAAGCTCGGTCGAGAAAATGAACACAATCTGAGTTTCTCAAACCTCTATACCAAAACGGGCATTCTGTCTGCGAGTACGAGTACAATGGACCGAAACGAGTTTGAGAACTCCTGGGATCTGGAAATTTCCTTTGAAAGAAAATCCCTTCTCTTCGGACGTAGAAGAGGGAACGGCAGCGTATGCTAAACTCATTAAATTCTATCCTCAAGGGTTCTACAAATAGAGTGGAATTAGATGCTTCCAAAATGCTGCCTTCTTTCAATTAAATGAAACTCGAACCATTTATGCATAGGTACTTGCATCGTCTTATGTTAATGACAACTTTCGTTGGAACGATCACATCTAGTTGTCCTCAAACGATGCAAATACTTTCCCCATCTGATTTGTCTTCAATGGTTAAGGCGTTCATTCCCATAAGGGTGGCGTAAAACGTCTACATCTATCCTACACATTGTAGATGGAATTCAAAAGACTCTTAGGTGACAGGGATATAGCGAAATGCGAAAAACAATCGGTATCTTCTCCGACTCTCCTTTTATTTCCCAAATCCCGTGCTCTCAAATATCTTCCTTTGATGCAATTTTTGATGACTTTTTCCCGGATATTCGCAATAACTTTACCAACCACCCTTGAGCTTGGGAATCGTTAGTGGTTCATTCGCATTCGGTGTCTTCACAGTGCACTAAAGGAACTCACGCCGAACGACTTCAACCATTCTACAACAACTACTGTAGAAGCTGCAGTAGCTCACAGAAGATTGATCACTTTTTTCTATGGGCTGAAGGACTTTCATGTCGCTGATTTCTAAATGGCTTCCAAATACAGTCACTTTACAGGTTGCGATGGGTAAACTTGTATGAATAAAATGGATTTGCCAGAGTAAGCCTTAGAACACAAAAAACAAACATGCTCGTCGGGGATGCGCCGGTCTCTCAGAGATCAATCGAGGATTCTTTGTCCCCCAAACCATTTGTTTTTCCACGAAATTTTCCATCCCGTTGAATCAGCAAATTATCTTTGAAGACGACCTTCTTTGTAAAATTGTCATTCCCCAGAAGCCAACTGTCGAAGTGTTGGTGATTAGAATGATTTGATGGATTGAGTTCCTTCGTCAACTGAATCCTGTAAGCATGGAGATACAGCTCCTTCGTGATAATTCGCCGCATAAACCTTATTCCAATGTTTAGTTGTCGTGAATGATGCTGGTGTTTCTAAAGCTCTCAACGACACCAACCTAGACCAAGAAGTGTCATATTTCAACGCTCAGCAACCTTTCCAACAAAAATATCGTTCGCTCCTAATGGCCTGTGACACCCCTCAGTTATTTGTCTAACGTGCCAACGGTTGACTGGTTCTGCCTTCAGAAAGAGTGAACCCAATAATTTCTAGAATTTTATCAGGTTCCCATATCTAGTTAGGGTAGGTACAAGCTAATGTATCTAAAACCTTAATTCATTTATCGGTTAATGCATATCTTTAGTAATAATCAACATAAATTAGTGACAGTAAATGTCCAACAGAATAGCAATTAAATAATAAATTCATGACTACTACTGACAAATTGATGCTCGCAAAATTGGTTTTTCCAAAATAAATGACCCGTAGCACGCAAATTTCCAATTTTTCCAACGAAATTTTAACATAAGTGAGGAGAGAGAGGGTGTTGTGATTCAAGGTGTTTTTCTGTTAGTTGATTTAGTTTATACAAGTTAAATACAAAAAACTATATACATATATATGCACGTGTACTATTCAAGATTTAATACGTATAAACTTGAGGAATTACACACGTGAATATTTCATCATGCGAGGATACGTTTACACGATGCCTGGCTCTGGCTCCCTATAGGCTACTGTTCAAGAACTAGCTTCGATTTTATAGCAAATCGTTTTGAAGACGGCCTGACTGCCACAAAAAATGAAAATAGTTTTGCCTTATGTGTTTGAGTACAAGGTTAGTCTCCCACATTGGAAGCTCATTGCCTTCCTCGATATTCAGGCAGCATTCAATAACGTCAGTGTTGATGCTATCCTCAGTTGCATCAGCTAGCTGGCCGCAGTACGAGTCTCCGCAGGGTTGGTTTCACTTTAAGAACTATGGATAAGATGAGACACCTCAGGGCGAAGAACTTTCACCACTCATATGGCTCCAAATTGTCGATGAGATTAATACAAGAACTTACAAGTGATGGTCTACGCTAATGATGTTGTCATACTTGTATCAGGTAAATCTCTTGCGTTACTAAAGGAAAGATTCAACTGCGCGCTATTATAAGTGAATAACTGGGTCAACTTAAGGAGTCTAGATTTCAACCCGTCAGAAGCAGAGATCGTGCTACTTACTAGAAAATAATACAATTCCTCCACTTTATAGGGTTGAGCTAAAGCTGCCTAGAAGGACGAAACATCTGCACATAATCTCGGATTCCAAACAAGGTTGCAAAAAGAATGCTGACGATCGCATCAAAAAAGTAGGTGTTGCTATCTATTCGTGCAAGCGAGCCTTAAGGGAAACTTGAGGTTTTAAGCCGTATTTACCCAGAACATAATCTGTGTTCAGCTGGCAGGCCCATTCTAAATACGAATCGATTACTTGGTAGAAGGCACTTTAAATAAGATACTAACTCAAGAGTCTGACCAAGTTTTAAATACCACCGGATCTTCACCACATGAGTTGATCAGCAAAAACTGGACCTAGGCTTATAGTCCACATACTTGCCTGCGCGTTAGTCATTGACAGGAAGCTCAATAGTAGAATTCCTGAAAGAATTAAATGGTCGACCACGATAATTACGAGCACAGGAGAGAAAGCGTTCTATACCAACCATGGGTCCAAAACGGACCCATTGGAATAGACATCAAATCTGGAAATCCACTGTTTATTTAGGATCCTCAATCACTGCAGGGCAAGGCCACAATCATTATCTAGGCTTAAGAGTTTATTAAAACAAAAATGTGACGCGAAGGGCTTTGGGCCGGCTTTTGAGTCTGCAAGTGAAGAGTTATTAAGACTTGCAAAGAATATCTAAACGAAGCAGCAGTAGCCAATGTGGTTACACTATGCTGAGTACCAAGGCAACGAAATAGGACGTTTACTTGAACTTAATCTCTCCAATGCCCTTTCTTTTGTACGAATCGCAATCAATTTTACAAACAGAATAATTGACAGCATAGACAACTGGACGCAATTGCCGGAACCCATTGGCTCTTAGGATCTACAAAAACAAACCCCGGTCCTGATAAAACTTTGTCAGATAAAAGCACTAACCAGCCCAAGGCTGCCAACGAGATATTAAGCCATTGGAACTCATGTGAAGAGACTCGGTATTCTTCACAATAACCACTTCTGATGTACCAACGATGAGGAAGCTGCTGATGTCTTACCCTAACCAAGAAAAGACTGCGGATTTTTGAAAGTTGTTCCTTCGAGGAAACCTTTCAAGATTCATGTGCTCATTTAGTTGGCTCTAGTTAAGCGATATTTTGCTTATCTTTTCAGACTCCCACAGGCTAAAGAACTGTGAGCAGATACTGATTAGCTCCCGCAGATTGACTCGCATACAATTCAGCATCAGATCTTGTCTTCAGTTTCGACCGTATCTGTAGTTGAGAAGGGAGTGTTCCTAAAGTCGGAATAATTCCACTTGAAGCAAGATAACCTATCAAACTTTGGGCAGCAGCAATGGTGTTCAAACGAACCACACTGTGTTTGCTTACTAGAACATCCATTTGAAGACAGCGAATCAATGAAACATAAGATCTGGTATTTGGACAACATAATTGAATCCAATTGGGCTCGAGATGACAAACATCCCTATGGCAGCCTTCTGAAACTGAAGCACTTTGTCGAAGTTCTTCATTTGAATGGAATTTCCCCTATGACATTGGCATTGCCTCCGGTGCTACTTGATAGAATGTTTTCAAAATTTACCACGCATAGCAACTTCTCTATCCATGACATGAAACTATAACTCCCATTTGACCAAAGATACACAAAATCATCTAATCGGTTGTAGTAGATACAAAACAAATCGGATTCAGTTTGACAGATTGAATCCTAATAAACGAGCTTTTTTTTCTCTTCTGTTCTCTCCCATGGACGCCGCCGCCACCAAGTCACTCAAGCTTTCATTATTCTCATTCTTTCGGTTAAGTGTTTGTTTGTATGTATACCTTTAGATATATAGATATTCTTCGTTTGGTAAATGGCAAACCCAAACATTGTTTTGGATCTATGAGGTCATTTTGTAGTTTTCTCGTGGGATGAGTGGAGGAAGAAGCACTCCCTCATCGGAACACACACACAAATACATCGTAAAATTATTACGACGTCTGATACAGTTAAACTGCGAAGTGACATACATATCCAAAATATAAGAGGTGACGTAACTACACAATTAGGTTGAAAAGCCTTGGATAAGTATCTGAGAATAGAATCTACATCTGAGAATACTCATACACCTTTTGTGACCATACAGAGTGATAGGTAAGGTATGCATCTATTCATGGTTGTGGTCTTTTTCAAGGTTCGTCAAGATCACTCAATTCCACTTCACATCTATAGTTATCACATTCTGTTTTGATTCTCAATACTTGTTTATATTGTTAAACACTCTTTTTTTTGCACGATCTCCGACGGAGTTGTTGGCCTAATGAATAATTTATTGAGCGGGGTATTTTTTTTTTTTTTTTTTTTTTCGTATTCTATACACGAGAAGAAAACCCGTTTCTGGAAGACATACTTTAGATTTGTATGTGAACCAATGACTTGCTGACATGATTATATCCCAAGTTTTTGCCGGTTTATCTAGGAAGAATACCCACGCTTTTGGATTACGAAATAGATTTGTTTTTATTTAGTTTTTATTATTTAAGTTTTGCATTTCGTACAAGTGGATATGAATAATCTTAAATAGCAACACCCAGGTGAGAGGAATTTTACTTAATGACACAGAAGACATCAAATACAGGGTGGATTGGAGTATTGTCTTCCGGAACAGGAAATTGATTTCATTGTTGACGACATTTTTTGGATACTCCAAGGGCTTAGAACAAATATTTTATTCTAAAGGTCAGTTTATGTATGAAAAGTTGGACAGACTTTAAATATTTTTTAACTAAAAAGCGGTCTTTCGTCTTTTTCTGTTAGAGAGCAGCACTTAGACCAACGTTGATTCATTATACAATCCACTAAGCCAATCAACCATCAAGGAATAATGCTAAAGAGGAAGACCTCAACTCATGTGACGCTTGTAAGTAGAAAACGACCTCAACCACTTGGTCATCAGTCAGCTACGTGCAATTCTATTATGACTACCCCGTCTTTTGCAAAAAGGCAAGTTATTGCCTGAATAGTATAGTGCCGAGCTTTCACCAGTCACAATATCGATACCAAGAATCTGCAGCCTATTGCCAACATCGGATAGGTAGTTCTCCACAGTGATAGCGGTGGTAGTGCAATCTATGTCATTAAGTGGTCGAAAGTCTTTCATCCTCAAAACAGTGAATCCGAGACCTTACTCCTTTCCATTCTTGCACAAATGTAGAGACTCCCATGATCGCAGGCACTTTACAGACTAAAACTCTTGATATGTCAAGAAGTTGATATAAGGCATTCGCTAGAAGTTCAGTCTGTAAGCACTTTCTAGACAATGTGACCTAAATGCAAACTGAGTCAGTGAAAGTATTGCTATTGATTACCAATAGTATATACACAAGCAGTATATGCGTCAAACTTTCAGTCCAAATAAGTAGTCCTTTTTGCAAAACGCAGAAAGTTCATCCCATACAACAACCACATTACCCTTAACCTAGATGAGATGGCAGTTTACTTGCATTTGCATAAAGTCAGAGCAAGGTTTTCATTGAAGAAGTTCTCCTAAGAGTCAGATGCAAGGTGATGACAGATGGTAAGTCTGAGATCTTTAGTAACTTCCGCTTATCCTCTTTGGTTTCACTTACCTTTCTGTCAGTGTAAGTGCAGTGGCTAAGAGTAGGTATATATGGATTTAGATCCCCTTCGCAGCTCATGAGAGGCAGGTATCTGCAGCTCAGAGAAAAATTTCATCAAAAATAATCGTCTGCTGTCTTTGAAAAAGCTCCAAATCTCGTCAAGCGCTTCACCAGATAGCTTTTCTACATCCTGGGGGCGGCTTACATAGTAAGTAGCAAATTTATATTTCATAGGTCTAATATAAGGAAACTTTAGGAGAGTGGCAAGACGAGGTGTCAATGCATACTAGTTTTGAATGCTTCTGGATCTTTTTGTGGGATAAGAACAGAGGCAAGTAACATTGCAATGGTGTCTAGACTAGCTTCCTCGACAAGCTGAGTCTCTGTTTGGAAGATCAAGAAATAGCAAAAACTTCTGTAGAAGTTTTATTTTCCAGACGTATTCAACCTCAACCACTCGTTCGCAAGCGAGATCCTGCGTTTCATCCATGACCTCGATCTTTCTTAGGATCTCCAATTTTTTCCAGTTGTAGAAACATAGACACAAAAGACTTTTCACAAGGTCATTTAGCACGCACAATAGCTTGATTGTGTATGAGTACATGCATGCATCGCAAACGGGACCGTTTAGAGACAGAACTGATGATTGATGCCGAACTGTGTCAAATGCCTTTAAACAAGGTGATGGGAAGATTGGTTTTACTTTTCATTCAAATCACCGGTCGATGTCTTGCTTTAGAAACATTTTGTGGATAGTTTTCGTAATTCAAGATATTTAATAAGCTGGCATTTATGAAAGCCTTGATCTCGGGAAGAAGGCGCGTTAGTGCAATGAGTCGATGGTTTCAGGCAGAAAAAAGTTTCGACAACCTGAATAGGATTGGCACTGATGAAAAAAGTTTCGGCACTTGTATTGGTGAGCGATTTTATGTGGTATTAGGTTCCAGTCTTTGCTCTAAGGGTGGTGTCCAGAATAACTGAGGAGAATTATTGGCCATTGCTTATAATTCGCAGTATTTCTATCAAACTTCCTCATGTCATTATCGCTACTCAGTACGGCAAACACCCTACTGCCAGTGTTACCTCAATGCAGTCGAGTTGACATCAGCTTCTTGTTTTTCGCTGTTGATCCTAGAAATTTCAGCGCGACAAGCATTGATGACTGACTTGTCATATGAACTAAAAGATTTGTGTTTATTTAGATACGCCCTTAAAAGTATTCAAAGTAGTTCTTGTTGCTATGAGGGTAGAGTTGCGTAGAAGATTTGTCTTATTTAAAGGGTTGCGAATGAAATGCAGTGCTTATCAATAACAAAAAGTCAAAATAAATGTTTACAACTGACAGACACCAGTGAACCAGCGTCTGTCTACTGTTTAAAGACCACCTGGTCCCTGGGTTACGCTCGAACTTTGATAAAACAACACACAAGCATACAAATAAAGTTAAGTCTCTCAAATCAAATTCTCTCATGCTCTATATTTTCGATGGGGCAAAGTCAAATGATATTCATAACCTCATTAATAAAAATATATAAAAAAAAAAACCGACAGTCAATTAACCTTCCAACCCACCCTGTTCATCGTATCTACGACAAGTTAATTTTGTTGTTCAATGGTGTTAACGCCCTCGATTATGTCATAGTATTCATAAATAAATAAAAAATCCATTCCCATCGCAAAGATTCTTTTTTTTTTTTTTTGCATCAACTATATAGTGCGGCAAGGCGAGCACTCCGATAGCAATCCAATCTTTTTCAAGCATCCGTCCACGTTCGGATATTCCTTCACACGAATTCTCATGGCATGCGGCATGCCGTCGAGAATGGCAAAGTATTTTTAGTTAAATTTGTTATTTGTCGGCAAAGTTGTGTAACATTATATGAAACACAGTCTAAATGGAGATTTAGTCATTAATTTTGTTTTTGAGAACGCGAGACAGAAACGAACTATTGATGCTCGATGACAGTGGAGTTTTTGATTTGTAGTTTTGATGTAAGAAGTTATCTTGACAAATTTTATCCAGCAATGACGAGAAGTTTGTCAGCGGTGTGTCAGATGTGCGACAGATTATGGAATTTTATTTGTTTTAATTTATCTACAAACCTGAATGGGAACCAGATTTATTTTATTTTTTAGATGATTTAAGTTTAAGATTCATTTCCTCATATTAATCCGTAAAAGATTGGACTTCAAATAAAATTTGCTTCAAGTGATTACACTATTGAACATATCCAAGCCTTTAAAATGACTTTCTATCTCTCACATACAAGATGCTGTTGACACAGTTTTAGGCTTCAAGTCGGAGAAATGCAACACAGCTAAAAACAAAATCTTAATCATTCTGACGTCTGCTTTTAATATATCCAGTAAAGAGATAGACATGCTAATTACATCAACACACAAGTTAGATAGTGTGCTAATCCATCTCCGGATGGTAACCCCACCACGATTGATTTTGGGCGTGGAAGTCTCGGCTGGAAATCGGTTTTAAATGCATTTGGTAAATAATAGGTGACAGTTGATGAGTAGAGTGGCTTTTGACACAAGTTTGCCTACCAGTGTTGCCATAATTCGGGACTTTGCTTGCAATTCCCTATGAGTAATTTTCAATGCTTTTCGATTGCGTTTACTTTGAACCAGAAGTTCTGTATTCGTTTAAGAATTCGTGTCTTTCGATAGAAGTGACCGAGCCAATTGTCTTATTGAAACTATCTAGCTTACCATTCCGACAGATTTTTCCATCGTTTTTATGCAGCAGTTCTGTAAAACATGTAAACCATTGACATTCAACAGGTCGGTGTGGAACAGTAAGAGAGCGTATGTTTCCGTGTTTAAAAAAAAGGAACGTAACGAAAAATGAAACACTTGTTAAAGACATTAGAGAGAGCACATTGATGGGTTAAGCCACTTAAGCCTAGTCGGAAAACGCCAACTACAAGAAATGGAGCAAAAGAGATGGCTGCATTGTGTAAAGGGGATGCACGCCAAGTACTCCGGCCCGGAGACTCTTCAAATCCACCCCGGATGGCGCATGTACACCTCAACCGAGTTGGATGGCGAACCATCAGATAGTTTGTCAATGTGATCGAAGAAGAATTTACCCAGAGTTATATTTCTTATTTGACACAGTCTTGGGCAATGACAGAGAAAATGAGCTGTGCCCTGTGCCCCTGTGCATATGTCGTCATCGGTCAAATGTAATTTCCGGCAAGCATCCCTACCAGCATTAATACCCTTTTTGTAGAAAGTTGTGACCTTGCTTTGCCATACTCTAGCCACATTCTTTTTGATACCTCCCAAGTGGTTAATGATTTTTTACTGCCATAAGATTGGAGAATGGAGGTTTAACCATACCGCCTGCTTGCTTCTTTAGCTAATTCATCAGCTATTTTATTACGTGAAACCACAGCAGAGGTTTTATATTGTGTTGTGTTCCAAGAGCCCTAAGCACTTTGCGACAACACTTCAGAAGCTTCAATGTTATATGTATATTACCAGCTCTTGCTTTTATAACAGCTTGGCTGTCAACGTTAATCGTGATATTCTCCCGTGATAGCATTGAAATTCGGCGGCTTTGTCACTACTAGAACCTCCGCCTGGTCCTATTGAACCGCTTAGAGAAAAAAAACCCACTTCTATACCTATGTCCATTTTTAAGCCCATTTTTGTTCTCCCATTGTTCTCTATTTGAAAAAACCCATGAGAAGGGTCTCTCAAAGTCCGGTCTCCAGTGTTGAATCACTGATTCTTAGAGCACTTTTCGCTGTGGCTTGTAGTATGTAGAAGTCTAGAAGCAGAAAGATAAGAATTACTTCCATCTCCGTTGTTGGTGTTGTTCTTATCGCACTGTTTGGTATGTATTTGTCTTTAAGTCATATCTCTGAGGTTAGTGGTTTTGTTGGCCAGTCCTCCATATGTGACTAAGAGTTAAGTCAACTTGGCTATTTTCTTTTAATGACTCTGCAAGTGTCAAATGCCATAAGGTTTCAATGCTAGAGCGAAAAATTAAAGCCATTTTAAACATCGGCAAAGGAGAAGTCTATCTTTGAAGCACCCTGTATAAAAAAAAATCGTGTAGTCTAGCAAGAGTGTACATAGAACATTGTGGTAATAATAAGTACAAACACAACTGACTAACAGCTAACAAAAAATAGAAAATAAAAAATTGTTTGCACGAGCAACAAATAAACTCAATTTTATGTTGAACCTCACACTGTAAGTGCTTAGTTTCTCAATAAATATTTAAATTTAACAAACAAAATCGGTTTCCCTTATTGAGTACATGCTAACACTGGAAGGGTACACTTAAAATTCTGTGATAGTTAATACGAACAATGAAAAGTGTATTTGATTCTGACAGAATCTAGTTCAGATTTATATTTGTTCATTTTTGTATCTACGGTACAGTTTATGTTTGACTAAACTGTTTATACGTTGAAAACAATGTCCCTTAGTATTTGCCCACCTGTGTTAACGGATCTGAACTGAGATAAGATTTCAAGAATTGAAGTCAAGTCACTAATCTCCAGATTGGAGTACATGGTTACACGGTGAAATATGTATTTTACAACAAAATGAAACAAATATTGACATTTAAACTTCAAGGGAAATTCACTTTATGTAAGTACGTTTTACTATATGACAACAAAGATAAAATTAAGATTAAATCGATGCCGCCATTAAATAATAAAAATGTTTACAGAATATTTTAACAATACACATGTACATATGTATGTACACATAGATTTGTAGTGTAATCAGACTTACATAAACTTGCCGAGTCATTTTTAATTGAACTATTAAATGCAAATTGCAAATTAATAAAGGCAGATGTAAGGTACAGCTGGAGAGCTTGTAAAGTAGAAAACGATGGAAGTATTACATAAGACAATTATTCAAATAAGATTTCTTGGGTTTTTATTGACGTCATGCTGTAGACACTTTGTATTGACTCTTCTGTCTTCTAGATAATTGTAACTCTGTCGTGACCTGAATTGGAATACATATTTACTTTTTCAGCGACAGCCAAGCGCTGCCATAAAATCCCAGGAATTCATCTCTATCCACTCTCAAACCACCCTAGAATAACCCTGAGCATTTCAATACTCATCTACTGTGGGTTCCAGGGAACAGACATCAATTTCAGGATTCTACTGGGGAAATCTTAGCAACGCGTTTCCTATTAGACACCCTCACGAAATAGAGTCTGCCACGAATGAAGCAATCAAACCAGCGGTATGGAACTAGCTTATCACAAAACGGAAGCAGCCTTAATCACCAGCAATTGATCCATGAAGATCCGATCCGAATGAGGCGGTGCTTTACATCACACCGTCACCTCTTTTAACCTGATCACCAGCAACAGGAAAGCATCGAGCATTAGATCCAAAAAAGCAATTGAATACCTTGGAGTTAGGCTCTACAACAAGCTGCATTTCAAAACGCATGAAAACGCTCTCCCGGATGCAGCCAAACATCGGTAGTCTTATATACACTCGAAGGCTCCTGTTATCTAGAGTTCTCAACTCTGTCCTCATATACATTGCTCCGGTTCGGGCAGGAGCATTATCGACGAAGGTAATAAGACGGATGCTCTCCTCAACGTACAGGCTCTGCGTGTTAAGGACGATTAGTATATTTCACATGGAATGGTGCCTATGGACCTGCAATAAGAAAATCCTACGCCAATAAGAAGCGAAGCGTGGCCATGTGGCAACCCACGTAGGACAACTTCACAAAAGAAAGTTGAAAGCACAGGCTTATTCCGACCTGGGTACACGGCGACAACAACTTCCACTTTCACCATCTATCTGGCCGCGGCAACTATCGTAAATAACTCCACAGATTTGAACACGAAGGCTTACGACTGTGGTCAGACTACGCAGTTCTTAGCTGCAGTCGCTTCGAAAAACAGAGAGACGAACTTGTCAACCATATGCTACGATCAGAGAAAAGTCTGCTTGAAACAAAGCCGCCAGTTTAGGAAACACAGCATAACTGGCTAACGAACCAGCCGTAACACCTAAGGTGGCGCGCTCAATGAAGCGACAAAGCGATGCGATGCGAGAAGCGTTGGATTGCGACAAAAATGTGCTTCTCGCATCGACTCACTATATCGCTGTACTATGCGCACATACATATATTTAAGAATGCATGTGAACAGTTTTATCGCAAGCCAACGCTTCTCACATCACATCGGTTTGTCGCATTTCTTTGCGCCGTGCCTTATAGTCGTCCCGTGGGACGAAATGTAGAAACGTACAGAGGTAGAGATGCTGCGAATCATGTATGCCGGTAGCATGGACTATACTGGTGTCAATGAAGACACCACATTCGTTGACGCCATCCAACAGCATTCATCGAGCAAAATAATCTTAAACTCACCGCCAAAGATGGCAACCTTGTTTCAGCACTCTTCCCCATTGAGGAATTAGTAGTCAAGGACGTATTTAGTCTAATGAAACACCCTATGCCTACGGACTTCATAGTTAAATCAAGAATTGTTGAACGCAGATTCTACTCAATCATTACATCATCATGTGAGCTACTAAATGGATTCCCCTCGCTACACAAAACCTACATACATCCATTACAAGGTCTCTCTACATCAAAACAAGCTTCTAGAAGCTCACGTAGACCTCAAACTTCAATCGGGTCCAGTCTATTCCTCCATCTAACTGCGTAGATTGCACAGACGGTTTCATTGTACGCTCCAAAGTTAAAAAAAAAAAACTAGAAACGAATTGTTCAGTTTGCCGACAATAATAAATGAATTTTCGTTATAACCAAACAATTTGAGAACGCCGCGCCGGCCAGGGAATCACGCGTGTTCACCTGGTCTACAGATGTACACAGAGGTAGTCATACAACTTCGGTTTGATTTATTCATTTAACCATTCACTGTACGATATATATACAATGTTGTTTGGGAACATGTCACGCTGATGACCTAGTCACCGGATAGTGGCATAAAACTTTATTGATATTTCACTAGCATCATCACACGATTTAAACGAGAGCTATGACATAATATTCTTAAACACATACATATACATATACATACATTCTTAACATGTGAACAAATCATTGTGGAACTTATTAATATCCAAGCATGAGTCAATGAATAAAGCTTTATGTTCTTATTATTGCAATGGAACAGCTGCTTTCGGTTAAAATGGAATTGGGACTCTAATAAGAAAGTCGTATGGCGTATGAGGAATAAAATTAATAACGAACGCGGTGAAGACTATTGAACGGAAGAATACGTTTTCTTTTTTGCCCGCAATCAAGTTGGCAACGTTGGCAATGATCAATTGAACATTTTAATTGAATGCCGAGGTGTATATAATTCCAGACTTTTCGCACTACCCATTTGTGTCCAGCAGTCACGGTCATGACTTATAACATGCATGTCTGTGGCTTAATATCTAAATTTACTCTGCCATCTGTCCCCATAAATGTGCTTTCCCATTCGTGGAACTCGCTATGAGATTTCATTGAAGATGCTTTGCTGCTAGAAAGCGCTCACTTAAATTTTTGTAAGGTCCACCACTCGCCCCAATAAGGAATGGCTATCAGCGATTTAACTGGGTGTTGTAGGTGCAGAAAATCCTCAAGAAAACTTTTTAAGCTTAAGCTCTTACAAAACAGCAGGAAGAACCACGTGACGATTAAATCAATATTAGAGGGTGGGCATGGTGTAGTGGTTGCATCATCGCTTGTCACGCTGAGGTTCGAATCCCGATATCAAAAAAAATAAAAAGTCGATCAACTGCGAAAAAAGCTGACGTTAACTCTACTGCATAGGCATAACACTGGCAGTAGGGTGATCATATGGCTTGAAAGTGTTGACCATACTAATGATATCGGGATGTTCGAAAGAAATACTGCGAATTATAAGCAATGGCAACAGTACCAATAAAATTCTCCCCAGTCATTCTGGACACCACCCTCGGAGCAAAAAGACTGAAATCTGATTCTACCTGAGTTTCAAAATCACTACACCAACACTAGCGCTGTGCGAATAACATCACAAGGGTATTCATAACCCCTTTAGCGCTAGTGAATTATATAAAATAAAAAATAATAAAAAATTTCGGCCTCATTGTGAACGAAACAAGCAAGTGGCTCGTGTCCTTGTACATGTTCTTCGTAGACTATAAAACAGTCCAATAAAAAGAATTCCAGGTGCCAAGTTCAATACTTTGCCTCCGATGTACTTTGTTCTGAACGTGCTCGAGGACTTTCTTGAAGCGTCATTAGATTTGAAAAACCGAGACATTCCATTGAATATCATGAAAAATCTCACAGATCACCACAACGTGGATTTATGTGGCTGAACAAAAAAATACGTAAAAGGATCAAGTATACCAAGTGATATCCAGAGTAACTTCAAAGTTAACCGTACTGATAACTTTTGTAGCTTCACCTACCTTGACAGTATCAGTTCTACAGACGGAGGTACTAGCGAGAATATGCTAAACTGAAAAACTTCTTTGTGCAGCTCAAAGAGATCTGGAGCTCATCTTAAATGATTAAACTGTCCTTTCAACTCCAACATTTTGTTAGCAGAGGCATGAGGCTTACCTGTATTGAAATTTCTGTGGGCAAACCAATGCAGACCTTCACAAAAGATGCCAGTAGAGACTGGCATTGCTTGCCAGGAAGATAAAAACCAATTGGAAGAGAAGAGTAGTTGAAGGAGTAGTTTACATTGTTCCCTACATTAGGAAACTAAAACCTCTTTGCTACTAAGAGCTAGTTGGGATACAGAATTGTCTTTCGGCTCAGTTCGATGCAAATTCCGGAGTACCTCAGGGCAGTCATTTTGGACCACTATTCATTTCTTTAAAAGGATTTTTAAGACATCTGTTCTGTGATTTTCTTTATTAAGCTTCTGTTAGATAACTTATATAACCCTTTAGGAGTTTCAAGAGGATTTGACTTCCTCTAAAGAATCTGCTGTGGCGTCCTTACGTTCATTTTTTAATTTAAAAACCAATAAGCCTTTTTCTTATGGCGTTGTTCTAACTTTGGCATATGGTTCTAGATATGACACTTGTTTCCTCTTAGATTCCTCATCCTAAATCCCTTAACAGCTCCTAGTTGAATTTAGAAATTTTGTGGTCTGTTATGGACTGAAGCCGACCCGGCCACTTTATCAGGCTGTCTTTGGCTTTGATTACCTACAATGAAATTTAAATATGCCGGCAGGTATCTAGTATTGATTTGAGCGAATGATCACCATATTTACATTCATAAAGGCTTCGAATCTACACCAGAGGATCACACCTAATGAGTAAGATCTCGCCTAAGTAGATGAACTCAAGTAGAATAGAAACACACACAAGCTAAATTGGTGTGCGAAATGGGAGGCAGTTGGCTAGTGATTGGTCTGACGGAAAAGGCTTTGTAAGTAAAGATGCACATTCATCTCAGTTTATAGCACCAGCTAGATAAGTAATGATTATGAAATGAATGGAAGTTTGTAGCAAATACAACTGTAGATGGCATGACTCTCCAGGATACAGGCAGACTAAACAGATACTTCCCAATGTCTGTAAGAAGTCCGCTGCATTCTTGCTGTCTCTCAGCAGAAAAGACTGCAGCCAATTTATTACACTTCGCCTTTGCCAAACATCTCAACGTGTTAAGCTTTACTAAGACCACTATCTATGACACTTGTGGAGAGGGCGACGACACTGCAAAACGCATCCCATGTGATTGTCCCGTCTTTGCTCGTATCAGGAGGCAGATTTTTGGATCTGATGTGATGAGTGCTGGTAGCCTAAGCTCCATATCACTGAACTTTTACTCCACTTTCTCAAAAAGTCGATGAAAATACAGTAAAAGATCCGGTAGTACAATGGACCTGTTTTTGTGTCTGAGTGCTCCAGCGTAATGCTTGCTGCCTAGGTTTGCTTTTTCTCTCTCACAACATAAACATCTAAAACATCGTCGCTCTGTAGGTTTGCCACCGCATTTACTTATTCCAAACACCTAATGCCATTAAATAACTTAAGTCACACTAGTATGGCTATTCCCTAGCCCACCCTAGCTATTAATTCCAACAAAAGCATTGAACAAGCAATTACAAACCATTAAACTTGCTTTGTTCATATTCATGTCGCATGAAGCGTTCCTGTCAAATAAGCAAACTCGATCTGATAAAAATACACATTCGTATACTTCCACAGCAATTTAAAATTCTCACTAGCGGTAAATCGGAAAAACTTGCACAATTTTTTAATTAAAATGTACCTCAAAACCTAATGAGAACCCATAAACATTCACTAGAAATGCCCGCCCAATTAAATTGACAGCAATAAACATTGGCAATCATAACATTCCCAAAGCCACTTTGAATTTTTCATTTGAAAAATCAAAATTCAAAAAACAAACTTCTTTTCAAACTTAAGATAAACAATCTTCACTTGCCATGCTGATGACGACCGGCCGTCATTGTAGAACCAAACCGAAATGCCAATGTTGCCAATGTCCATTTTTACAAATTCACAGTGATTTCTCCAGTGGCAATCAAAAAAAAAGAAAAAAACACAAGTATCTAGTATGTACACAGACTTCTGAAATTTGAGAATTGGATCTATGCCAAGTGGATGTGTGGCCTCTAATTCAATTGGCCTCACACCGGGTTATCTGTGCACACGACAACCAATCCATATACATACCGGTCGACAACAGTGTTCATACAACATCACCGAAAAAAAATGAAATATAACGGTCCCAAAAAAATTCATAATAAATTCATTACCGCCCCCACACCGGTGTGTTGTAGCTCTTTTGTTGTTCGACAATACTCTCGGGGATGGTAATCAAAAATGGTCTACAAAGTACAACACATGTTATGGTCAGCCCTCGCAATAGGCCTTGAGTCATTTAAGTGTTGCTATTATCCAAAATCATCAAACTATATGTTGTTAGTTACATATGTAGGGCAGGTGTGGAAGGTACACTGTCCCAAAAAAGGACTTACAATTATTGTTCGTCCGTAATGGTGATACTACAGGATTCTTGGACACAATTCACTGAAATTTAAATTTCTTTCAAGGCACTTGGTATTTTTTTTTTTTTTTTTTAATTTTTTCAGCACTTATCCAAAAATATTTTAGAAAATTCTATTTTCTATTTCAAAAAAAAAAAATTAAGAACTTCACAGATAAATTATTTTTTTTTTGTGGAAAAAACAACATAAATTCCGAACCGCGCGGACAGTCCAATCTAACACAACTATTCCAAACGACTGAGTTCGAAGCTTTACGCCGCTGTGCAATTATTTGGAGTCGTCAGATACTTCACTATTTTAACAGGTCGGATCGTCATCGCCCATCGGGCTCCAATAGATGCCAGAAAAGCTCAATGAGTAGGAAAACAAACATTGAAATGGTTCTCTTCTGTGAGTGTGACTGTATTTGTTTCAGGAAAAAGTATTTTCACACGACGACGCTTGGTCGATGCTTTCAGACCGCCTGCCGTAGTTATTTCGCGCGTTCAAATTTCCCGTGTATTGGTGCCACAAAAAAAAAATGGATAACAGGCATGGTCTGCCGGTATAGTCAAAGTATTTAACTGACATTGGGTGGACTTTATGTGTGGAATGTGTCGCGTTCTGTTTACATTTTGATAAGCATTCACTTGTTCGTTGTACTTTCAGTTTTAACCGATATAAATGTATTTATCGCAGATGAGAGCGAACTTCTTTAAGTTTATCGTTTAGATACTCTTTAATGGTATTGTTAGCTTTGTCATGTTCTAGTTTGTACGGCGATTTTTTAGTGTTTGCATGTGTGTGTGTGTTTAGTTTTGCACATTTAATAGGGGGGTTACTGTATGTACTGGATTTCCCATGAGCTATTCCATACGGAGAGAGTAGATACCTACGTGACTTTTTAAGCGTGATGACGAAATGTTGGGATAATTTGCATAATGTGATGAAAAGTTTTAAAACATTGGAAATGGCCTTCACTACTAAGATGTTAGAAATGTTTTCTAGAGAAGAGAATAAATCGTTCAACGAATTGAAATTCTTTTCAGTACCAACCATAAGACGTCTTTGTAAGCAATTATTTCAAGGATAAGGTATACGTATACGTACGTAAAATGTTGCAATACTTGTAAGAATTCATGACACCACCTCCTGTGTCCTAAGTTAAGTTAGGTAGGAGTGGCAGGTTGCAGGTTGTAACCTCAATTAAACCAGATATGGTCCTTTTTTGTTACCACATGGATGTGTACTTCAACCAGAAATACTACCCGCAGAACCAGCCAGAGCTTGCTATGAAGCGCTGGAGGCTGCCTATACAGATGTCAGCCAGTTCGCTTAGATTGTGAAATCTAATGGATTGTAATGTCCTTATGGTAATCGATTTTGCAGCGGAGCAAAAACATAGCAGAGGGAACGTCACCCTCATCTTGAAATTAACACCAGAACATGGGAGTCATATAATTAAACGACTGCTATCCAAACTATTGTTTACATTGTCATCGACGCTAGTTACTTCCCCAGTGGAATACAGGGGTGAATACTGACTCAAACCATTACATTGTTGTAGTCAAGGTCGTATCCGACAACTACAATATCGTAAGAGATCGCCAAAGGCTTTTCTAATCGAGGGTCCTATAGCCTCTAAAGAGGAAGAATACCCCAAAGAAATAGAGTCACAAGAGAATCTAGAAGCCGGCAAGGAAGAAGAAAAAGGAACACAGTTGGTGCTAAGGATATGGAAGAAATACTTCTGCCGGCTTTATAACAGCAATGATGAGTTATACTCCTCAGGCAGGAAAGTTAGGTTGCTCAAGCTAATTGTTAAGTTTCTGGGCTGTTTAAAGGGATGGGAGATGATATAGTAAAGAACAACTCATCTACAAAACCAAAGCAAGGTTAGACTAAAGTTTGCCTCATTAAAGATTGCTCGTCCAATTCGTAAGAAAGCAGACCCACTGAACCATGGCGATTGCAGAGGAATTTTTCTTCGACTGACGCATGAGACACTGCATCCTGTCGCGAGCCTCCACTCGAGGCGTTTCTTATATCCTCAGGGGGGGCCGGATAAGATTAAGGAAGCAGTGAGTCACGTACTTACACAGTACGTATACATACTTCGCAGATTCGTCTTGCTTTGGACAAAGCCGACATTCAGCTTCCTATATCAGAGACTGCAGCAACCGGAAAGGAAAATGGCAAGCCTTCTGATATCATCCTTTTTGTGATTAATGATGTTTTAAGTGGTTTAGTTCAGGGATGACCTTTTTGGCCTTTCTCAGTTCCCGAATGGTTGGGTACCTATGTACCGTTCAAAGGAACTTTTTCTGACTAGTTGGTCAGCGAATTCATTGCCTGCAATGCCTCTGTGTTCTGGTACTCACTTGAGTTAAATTTTATTTCGCATTGATAGGTCATGGAGAGCATTGATGTAACCAGGAACGGCTTTTGAGTTGCAGTAATGAGAACTCAGTGCTTCAAGCGCTGCTTGACAATCGATGAATATATTGATGGTTGCTTCCTTTATACCAGTGTCAAGGTTGATGTTGACAAAGGTAGGCAGATCGACCTAAAAGAGACAAGAACACATTCCAAGTGCTTTTGACACTTTGAAGATATTGATCTAATCGGGAGAGCGCAGCACGATGTTAGTAGCACGTTCGTTAGTATTAATTTGGCAGCGGCAAAGGTATGGGGTATAATACGACGTCTCAGACAGATTGTCACCTTAGCTAAGGACTTTGTCTACCAAGGTTCCACTATTAGTGAGAAAATGACAACACTGCTGGGACCAAATACAGAATAACTTTTGCCAATCGTTGTTTCCTCATGCTACGAGAGCAATCGAAAAGCAAATCCCTCAAACAACTCTTACGAGACCCAGATCACCCCAGTTTTTCTAAGCACATAGTCATGGACTTTCTCAAGAGTGAATGAGGTTGCCGTTGGTTGCTGTAAGAGAAAAAATTTCTCGGATGATCTTCGGTACTCTCTGACGAGACGGTGAGGAGGACATATACAAGGACGACCTGTATGTTTCGTTCAGCGACATCGACAGCGTTTGTTGTAAGCAAGTGGCACTCGTCGGCATCGAGCCATCTTAGCTTACTCAACCCCTCAAGATGTTCACCATGCAACGTGTGAACTCTCACTTAATGTGGAGGAATCTACCTTGAGTTGAAGAGGGTTTAAACATTCCAGAGTCATATCGTTGTCCATAGTCTCTAACCAAAGGTTGTCAGTAAATTTTCAGTCCATTTTCGAAGCATTTCTTGGAATAATTGAAATTTTGAGACTCGCCGGGGCCCAGACTAATCTTTTTTTTTTTGTGACAAATTTTCGAAGACATTCCCCTCAAGGTGTTAACCTGTCCCTTTCACATTATTCAACGAACTAGATACTGTTTCTACGATGATCGATGTCGCTCTGATGACGTGTGGTTCTTGTTTGCCTTTATTGTCATTTTATTTACGTTTCCAAATTTGCCCATTACCAAGTGAAAATTTTCCATTGAAACATAAACATCCTCATAATATCCTGTTTTCGTGTAATTAGTTATCCCTTAGCGGTTTTTCCCTTGCCAAGTGCCAATATCATATGTGTAAACACTTCACTATCGTTTAAAAAAAAAAACATCCCTCATTGGCTACCATAAAGCGAATTCTCACGTGAGTTGTCACGCAACTAATGATGATGAAAGTTATTCTTTTGAAAAATATATGATTCCGTGACTAGTCATCACGAAAGGACCTACATTCTTGTGTGTATGGCGGAAAGGTCAGTCAACCTAACTACCCAATGGTGCTGGAGTGACAAGCAACATAAAAAATTCAAATCCACCAATGAAAAGTTCATCGAAGTCCGTTCAGAAAGGAAATTGAAATTGAAAAGGACATTATGTCCTTGGAAAACAACAAATACAAGTCGATTAGTTAGCCATGGGTGCGGATTCAATGAAATTTGTTTGTCCTGTCTTCGGCGACACCTTGCTGCAGGGGATAGTTTGGAAAGTTTTTTTTTACTTTTTTTTTTTTAATTAGCTTAATTATATTGTCCTGCACACAACAAAAAGTTGACCCACTTAAAGGATAACAGTATATTATTGATTAATTAATTTTATTTAATCGCTAGACAATTTGCTATTGAAGGATGCAGCTTAGTATCGCATATTTGTTATCATTTAGTGTCAACCACTTTAGCTAATTTACAAGCGAATGAATCAGCGAGATTGCTTCACTAAATTTGTTTTAATACTTTCGATAAGTTATAACTAATAAACTAAACTAAAATAATGATGAGTAATTAAAAGTGAGTCGGTGTAAGGTGTTAGTCATACCATTTGCGACTTCCTGTGACATTCCTTGTCCTCGAACTCTATGTTTGCATGTCATAAGTAGTTATCAGCTTTAGATGTGAACAGTGAACACACTTAAGAAAGCTTCCAATTGGAAAGCTACTCCCAAGAAAGTCCCTATTCCAATACAAGCAATTATGTCATGTTTAGAATGGAAGTCAATTCATTAGAGGATTATGTCATTCTCCTTGAGAACTAGTTCGCCACCCCTTGGTTGACACTGTTCAAACGATGCAGTGGTCGATTTAATAGATACATACATTTACATTTACATTTACAGATCAAGGGTGAAGGGCATGCCCTATTAGCCTGGCATTTGTAATATTTGAGAAAACAATGTGTAGCTGAGAAATGAGTCAAGCAAATGGCAACTGCTGGTCGCCGTGTTTAATTTATTGGTTATGTCCTGTCTCTGTCTTTGAATTCTATTCTTTATCCACAGTAGTGTAAACTCATTTAGTAGGGAAGCAGAGCGTAAAAAAAAAAAATGAAACATTTATTTTTTATCACATATTCGTAGGCGTAAACACGACATATTGCGCGTCCTAATTGTGTGAACTCATGTATGTTTTTCAATTTAGTGGAAGAGATTAAGAACCAGACGTGATTGTCAATATTAACCACGTGATACCTCCTCTGCTTCACTAGCGACCATCTTGAACCTCACAAATCTACAATTCCCGCGCAGAATAACTGACAGATCTTCAAGAAATCCGTCATTAAACAGATTCACACATTCATATATAGAATCCCTGGAATCTGACGCCTTCAACTCAGAAACCCTTAATTGCCGCTTGTCTCTTAACAAGATGGCTGAGCAATTCAAAATTCACCTGACATGGGTGCCGGGACATAGGCACATTCTAGGCTATTGTATGGCTGACGAATTCATCAGCGAAGTCACAACTCTACCAATTCTACCAGAAAAGGGGAAATTAAGCATGCCTCTCGCTACCTGCAAATTGTAACTTAAAAGAAACGCGATCGAGATCGTCAATCACAGGTGGACAGAAGGTAATACCTGTCTCATCACCAAGCAAATTTGGCCGAAGCTAGATCTCAAACGCTCTCACTGTCTAATCAGACAGAAAAGATTGCTCATAAGTGCCATTGTAGGTGTCATGACGGGACACTGCACTATCGACAAGCACGTCAATAGGCTGAGCCTCCTTTACAACGACTTTTCCAGAAGATGCATGGACAATAATGAGGAGGAGACAATTGTCCACTTTCCTTGTACCTGTCTCCGCCCTCTCAGATCGAAGAAGAAGAGCATACTTAGGAGCCAGCTTCTTTCACAACCTAAGCGAACTGACTGATATCTGCATAGGCAGCCTTCAGCGCTTAATAGCAAGCTCCAGCTGGTTCTGTGAGTATTTCTGGTTGAAGTACAGATCCATGTTGGTGTGGTAAAGGACATTATCTGGTCTAAGTGAGGTTGCAACTTGCAGCCTGCCACTCCAACCTAACCTAATCTATGTAGACGGCCGGTCATAAAATCAATGATGATGTGGACAGTGGTTTCCACTTATCCCAACTCAACATAAACCAGGCGATCTGCCTCCTTGAACACTGGAAGCTTTAAGCTTTAAAGTGGAGCATTTATCAGTCTTCCAAGCAGAAGTCTTTGCCACTTTAAAGAAAGTCGGAGTTCTGTTGAAGCATCACAAGCAAGAAATTAGAAATCTGTTCGGACAGTGAAGCAATACTTGAAGCCACTACAAATGCAACATCCAAATCACCCAACGAGGCTCCGTCTTATCCTGTTACCAAATCAAGAAAATTTTGGGAACGAGAAAGCCGATGCACTGACATAGCGATTTGTGAATACTGCGAAGAAGAGGAAGAGGACATCGAACACTTTTCAAGAATGAGACAGAGGATTCGGAGGTCTATGTGGAGATCAGAGCTGAAGCACGATATCATACGAAGAAAGATTCTCCCAAGGGTTGAGTAGAGCGTTTTTTGAGTTGAAGGTGACAGATTCCAGGGATTTCATCGCGACCTGGCTATCAGTCAAAAGTGTGACATGCCTTAGACACAATAAGGCCTCCTTGATTGCTATTGCTTTGGTTTGGAAGACGCTACAATGTTTAGGCACACAGAAGGGGATGCTTCCGTTCAAATCCTTGGATAGGTCCTCTCCACGCATTCCCAATTCTGTGTTAGAGTCATCCGTTTAGAAGCAGGTGAATCGCCTTCGTTGTAGCTTGAAATCATTCTTCCAGTCGAGTCTGGAGGGGAAAGAGTCGCTGTAGGGTATAGTCGGTATTTTGAGATAGGAATTCTAACTCATAGTGGAGTGTCCAGCACGATGCGAATGGCTGCCACTTGTTTACTGAAGATATTAACGGGTATCAGATAGAACAGTACGGGCCTCTGACAGCACGGGCTCCAGGCAGCGATAAAAGCAATTTCTGCCATAGAAATAAAATCGAAGCTTGTGAAGTGCTGAAAAGAGCTCAGGGGTCTTGGAACACAGCACAAGTTTATGCTCTGCTGGCTCCGTGGACATGACGACATACCAGGAAACGACGAATTAGCAAGAAGAGGTTCGGCATTAAGCCCGGAACAAGCCGACCTCTTGGTGAACATCCCGCCTCATTGAAGCTCGAAGCAGGGAATAAAGTTCTGTAAGCGGCAAACAACAAATGGTCCTCTCTAAACACTTCTGTCATCACAAGGAAGTTATGGCCCATATTTGACAAAACTAGGACCGACAGAATTATACAAAAAGATAGAAAATCCCTTTTCACCCTTATGTAGATGTGATTACGGGACATAACACTCTGCGGTACCATATGAAGAAGCTCCGTGTTAGGAAAGAAAACCTGTGTAAAGGCTGCACTCCCTCTGTCACTGTCCTGGCCTTTACCACCTAAGACATGAGTTCCTCGGACTCCCATTTGCATTTTTACAGCAATATAGAGCTGTGGTGAGTTTCTTTACACGCTCTAGAATGTTGGGTTTGTAACTGAGCTTCCAATCTAGAATGAAACCCAAATGTTCCGCTTTTTGATTGATTATATGTATGTAGGTACACCTGCCTCGTTTTTTACAACACACCTTCATATTAAGCTGCCAACATATGATAGCAATGGGCTTATCACTTTGATCCAAATCATTAATCATTCAATCAGTCAATCAAAAAATTACAAGTCATTTCAAGTAGGTGATTGAAAATTAAACTTCAAAAGAACAACTTTTGAGGAACATTTTCTAAGTATCGGAACGTTCAGTACTCGTGTATGTGTGAACAACAAAAAGTTATCAAAGTAATTATTCTTTGAATTATAGACGAGGAGATATAATGTGCATGTGTATGGTAGCTGTTACTCATCAAAAACTTTTGAAGGTTTAATGATTATAGTTTCTGTCAATCCAACCCTAATCTGTAAGGTACAAAGTTTGTTAATGCTTCGTAGTTAACTATTCGACTGAACTGACTTGTGTATGCATACTTTAACCGCAAACAATCGGTTTTTCTAAGAAACACGTGTGGGAAAAGATTACACTTTGGATCGCGATAATAAATAAAAAGTCCCAAGTTGGATATTATTCCAGAGTATTTAAAACATTAGTCCATACATACATACATATGTAGATGCATATGCAGGCTTCTTACTCGCAATCTTACATTTCTCCCCTAAGAAAAATTAGAAAAAACAAATGCAGTATGAACATGAACAACAAACGTATGTCTATACTCAGAAAATTTATCTTGAGATAGGTTAGGCAGCTGTCCCCGCTCCTGAAGCGCCACACCCAGTTCAAAATGTAAATCTATTGTGATATCACGTACCTGTCTACAAAAGCTGCTTTGAGTAGGGAATTTTCTATTGGAGCTGGGAGACATAACGATTTGTACTCACCAGCAAAAGAAAGGGAGATCCCGACTCCCCATCAGCGTACAGACCTTGGTGTATGCTGGACACGGCCGAAAAATTCCCAGAGAAGATGCATGAGACGCGACTGACATAAGCGGTCCAGAGACCAGGTGGCCTGTCCGAAAAATAGCACGGATTCAGAAACGGCGAGGCCACAACAAGCGCAATCGAGGAAGTAGTAAAGGGAGTTCAAGAGGCTCTACAGGGTAGTTAAAGCCAGGTAAAGAGATATGGTAAACGAACTCGAGAACACATTTGAGATACCGCGATATCGCCTGCAAATATTGAAGGAATATCGAGGATGGACCCCACGAAAGGGGATCACTGCAGGAGTAGCACAGGGCTCAAACCTAGGACCAGACCTTTGAAATATTTCTTATGATGGTATTCTTCGTATGAAGATTCCTGAACATACCCAGCAAGAGACTTCGAGGATGCACAGGGAAGGCTAAATCAAGTTTTGAGACGCATTTACGCCTGGATGAAAGACCACGGCCTTAGGCTGTCGGCAGAGAAGACAAATATAGTCCTTCTAACTAGGAAACAGATTCTGGTGGCTGAAGAGTTTCAAGTAGGTTCGGAGCAAAAATAAAGTGAATTATCTGGGAATTACCCTTGACTCCAAACCCTACATTTTAGCAGCAGATAAAGTTTTCATCGCTGCAAAGTTTACTACATTTCTCTGTAGACTCATGGCAAACGTAGGTGGCCCAACTGGGAGCAGACGAAGACTTCTTATATCAATCACGCATGTCATTCTCCTGTATGGCTGTGAGCTCTGAGGCGATGCACTCAAGCAAGAGAAATACAGGAAACAGATGGCACCAGAACAGCGACGTGGAGCCTTTCGAGTAGTAAGCTCTTACCAGATTCTGCCGAGAGGAGATTTGTATACGAAGATAAAGCTGAAGTAGGAGTGAAATTGGCGACAGCAGAGGTGCAGCAAGAGTAACAAGGACGATGGAGTTTTGAAACTAAAGGAAGGTGGATGGCGAGGCTGATTAAAGACGTTGCAAGGACACATGGAACTAAACAGGCTTCTTTATCGAGCTAGTGCTACAAAGAAAAAAATGAGAGGAAGACGAAAACGTACTCTCATAAGAACATGAAAAAGAAAAATCAAATCGGAACCCTCTTGGTTACAAGATAGACCCGTCCCTCGCCCTAGAATCATGCACACTGCAGTCCCGCGAAGGAGGATTGCCGAAGATACCATGTTAGAGGGGGAGTTTAGTCAATATAAGTCTGACACATCAGGTGAGCCTAGCAACCGTACCTCCTTCTTGATCCACAATGTACACAACCACTTCGAAACGAAAACGGCGATCCTGGCTAGATCGCTCAGGTCTTCCTAGAAACACTCCCGACAAGATAGGTGCTCAAAAGGTGGGTCACTGTTTCCTCCTCCCAATTGTCTCTACAGCTTCTACCTATCAAGTAATGTCCCATGAGGACTCTCTCCACTTATAAAGCTTAGCGAATCCCTTTTCCACTTACTGTTCGCCATTCTCTGGCTTTATCGATTCTCAAGGAGCAGACCGTTGCTCCCTATTTTCAGAGAAATTCTGACACGCATCTTCCTTTCCCAGTTCGTCTACTCTCCAGTTGCTCGCAACATCCTTCGTCATGGAACCTAGGAAGTACAGAGAAAAGTAGCGATCTTGTTCAGTGTCAAAGACGAAGCAGGACCAGATAACAGGACGCGATAGAGATTAAAGAGCTCGTTTAACAAACAATCAATAAGCACAGCTAACAACCCAAACTTGTGGTAATAGAGCGATGTAGCTCATCCCTAATCTCACACTCACGCATGACCTCATGAGAAATTAGTCACTTGTCGATTTTCCCAAGGAGTTCTTCTTCTTCCATGCGCCCGTAGGGATTTCCCCGATAATCAACTGCTTGTGATACAAAACCAGTTCTACCCTACACTCCAACCACGATCACTTTTGATTGATTTATAATCCACCCTTGCCTACCTCCCCTCGAAAAATAATTATACAACAGATATTGACTGTGAATAATGATAAATCGTCGCATTCATGAAGAACGTTCCCAGGGCCTGACTCACCTGTCGTGGAACTCGAGACTGTAATCAGACTGCATTAGTAAGCCAAAGCCACTACACACTGTCCTCTTACCCTACGCCGGCCGGTCGGTTGATGATAAGATAAGCATACCTCAGGGAAAACAAAAGGAAAAGTGGTAGACTCCACTTCAATCTCTGCTCGGGTTGATTGTAATCATCTGATAAGGGGAGCGTACCAATTCCAATGTTTGGTTAGTAAGAGTTCCAACAGTGCCCACCTGCGTCTATGACACATATGCAGGTGTTCGGTGTTTGTCTAGCCGTATTCAAAGAAAAATTGAGGTTATGTAGTGAATTTTTCATAAACTTTCCACCCCGTCGGGGTAGGAAAAAGAAAAAAATGGATCAATAGTGAGAAGGTGTAACCGAAGGTCATCATTCAAGACGTGACACCATAACGTCTGAATTGTTCCCCCAAAACTTGTCCCCACACACAGCACAGCAAACCAAGAGTCGACTGCGGCAAAAGCCCAACGATGACACTTCGCCGCTCAATAAAAGGGACAGGGGAGGTAAGCTGAAATTATTTCGAATAAAAGTGGGAGTCGGGTCGATTTGTTGTGTGCGACGCGACGGCCTATTCATCTATAAAAGTAGTAATTCCCTAGGAACATGATGATTATTAGGGCGAACTATTGGGTGGTCGATGTCGGGGGGAGATTTGTAAGACATCGACGCAGACTGGAACGGGGAGGAGGAATGTAAATTTTGAGACTATTATGTGGCGACTATTTGTCGCCATTGGCTCATTACGTGCCATTGTAGGGGGAATTGTGCGTTTGGGCTACGACGACGACGAGTCCACTGACATAACTAAAGCACTACGAGGTAGTAATGTGCGTGTAGTCAACAGTTGGGTGGCTATGGCTAATGGTTTTTTTTTTTTCCTTTCAAAAGGAAACCTTCAACTTTGCGGTCTTTTGGTATTAATTCATAAAAATTGGATTTTTGATTGCACTTACATATTCGAGAGCGGAACGGTGTGTCTAGTTGCGTGCGACTGTGGTTAAGCACTTAATTTGTTCACAGCCTCTACGCAACAGATTGTCAACTAAACATGAAAGTGTAGCACGCATTTTTATTTTTAAACCATTCGTCTGTGCAAATCAAATCTAATATTAGTGTGTTGGTTGGAGCAGGACATCAACCTCATAGGCCATCTAGACGCGATCAATTTAGAATCTTCTCAAAGAAACTTGAAGTTCAAATGAAAGAGGCTGTCAGCTGCTCTGTTCCAATTGTCGAATCAATTAAATGGCTTGCAAGTCAGTTCTCAAAATCCAAAACCACCGGAGATATGGCGTGGTGGCATACCATGTAGGATTTGAAATCACTGCCAGGCTTTCGCCTCTTTAATGGGCGAACATTATCTTAGTATGGCTTTGATTCGAAGAGAATGTTTTGGTCCAACAAGATGGTACCTAAAGTGAAAAAATCCCCTCAAGATCCTTCATCGTATAGAATTATAATGGACCGCATCATAAGCGACAGACTGGAGTCTACAATCGAGGAGTCAGGAGGCAGTGCAGTTAATAGTTGACGTAATCGATGAAGTCGTCCGAATAGCAGCCATCGAAGAAGCACATCACACTGAACTTCAACACCGCCAATTGGAGACTACTTTCGTAATAGAACACTAATGACAGACGAGGCAGTACAGCGTTATAGACCGCTTTCCACAAGGCTTTGTACTAGATCCTGGGATTGAGGATCCCGAGGTCATCAAAAATAATTGGCTTCGCAGATGATATCTGTAGATATTGTGGTAGTAACAAACACCTGGAGCAGTAAGAACACGACTGCAACGAAGCTATCAAGCTTGTTCAAGATTGGCTTTCATCAATGGGCCTACAACTTGAAGAGCAAAAGACCGGAGTACTACTCAGCAGCGGCAGGAAAGTCATGGAGTCTTTAGCAGTAACCATGGCGATGCATCAGTGATCACGATATCGAAAATGAAGTCAAAAAAGGGTCAGAAATATGGAGGAAGACGGAGACGGCATATCGAGTTAACACGTTAAGAGTAGCGCCTTTCGGACAACATCCTACGAAGCAGCGTGCGTGATAACAGGCATAGTACCAATTGCCCTTCTTACAAAAGAGTCGACAAAATCAATGGCAACGCCCAGCGATACTCAACTATCACCAAGGATAGCAAGCCTGCAGGAAAGGCAGCAGAGGCGGGACCACTCTAATAAAAGACAGATGGACACACTGAGTTATCCCCAATATCGACAAGTAGATCAACTAGCGCAGCTTCTAGTAAGCCATGAATGCACAGAAGAAAATGCTCTACGGTGGTATCATGAAGGAAATTGACCCGAAGCATCAAAGGTGATTTTAGGATCATTAAACCCGAGGATACATCCATTTTCACAGGTCAGTGCTCCGGAAAAAATGCTGCAATTGCTTGCCCGATCAATAGAGTTTCTAAACTAAAGCAGTGGGTTCCGAGCTGAGGTTTACCAACAGCCGAGGCCTCAAGAGAAGAAGCATTGACATGTCTATATATCGATAGTCAAGCCGTCTCATTCACAATACCAACATCAAAACTAGTAAAGAGGCGCCGCTTAAAATCCTTCATTCAAAGGACGAAGTCATGCTCTGTTGGGTTCCGAGCCATAAAGACGTTGATGGCAATAAAAAGGCCGATGAACTGGCAAAATGAGGGTTAAAACTGAACCAAGCAATGGTGGATCACTTAGTTCTGACCTTTATAGAGGTAAGGGTCTGAAGACTGGCCGATGAGAGATCATTTCGTATATCAAAGAAGATGTGGCCACAAAGAAAAACAAAAGAAATATACTAACACTGAACAGATCGTACTAAGCCCTAAATATCAGCGTCTTTACAGGTCAAAACCTACTGACGGTCCATCTACCAGCCTTTGCAGGTGCTGCAGCGATATAGAAGTGGAAGGGAACACAAGGCACTTCCTCTACGACTATCCAAGTCTCAGCGGAACCAGGTAAACAATCGTAAGGGTATATTTCTTAAGCAATCTAGGCGAACTGCCAAACATGCCGCCGAAAGGCATTCTAAAATTCATACTGAAGTTATTGTGGTTTAGGGAGGCGATTAATAGACCAATTAATTCCCTTTACCTCCACACAGGCTCATAAGCATTAAGTCCTAATTGTCTATGCATAACGTATTCGCCTCGAGGTGAGAATAGCTTCTCCGATTTCATATCACACCAACTTGTGCAGATTGGTAGTATTTTCCATGAATTGAATCCACATTTGGACCCCAATGCATAACTAAATGATTCATCCCTAGCTCGGGTTAAAAATGAAACGCTGATCATTATCATCGCATACCTTCTAGGCTGCAAAATCTTTTATTTCTGGTTCTAGGCTCTAAATAAAGTTCAATTTACGATCCCCCCCCTTCTTTGTCTTTGTCATTATTTAACAAACTGCGGTCCTGTCGAGCAAAGCCTCGAAAAACCCTTAAATTGTTCAAATGTGCTACTAGTCTCACTTCAAATCAGTTCACACAGTGGTTTGTGCATGTGATAGTCAAAGTTTTACACCATTGAATTTCATTTCATGCTCATCCATTGTAATTTGGTCTGGTATAGCAAATACCCAAACCGATTGAAAATTCCCTCGTGTTTATTTGTGTTGTCAATAGATGGCAGCACAGCTGATAGAGAGAAACGTTTTGAATTCACAGATGGCAGACAGTAAGTTATTGAATTTAATAAGTTTCGTATTAAGAACACAAATTAAATTTAAAACTTGGTTGCACTCCTTAATCAATCGAAAAACGTTCAACCCTCAAACCATGGTACAGTCTACAATGAACTTTAAGTCTTAGCCAACATAATTCTTCTTCTCAGGTCCTTTATCCTCGAGTGGGGTATAGGGCAGCAACAAATCTCTTCCAGTTTTCCTGATCTGCGGCTAGATATTTCAACTCCAACCACCTTTTTGATTTGGGACACTGTTTCTGCCAAGACTGTTGATTTCCACGTACTGATTTCGAAGGACTACTTCTCGATGTTGTCATTTGACTTTCTCAGTGTATGGGCAATCCATTTGCTTCAGGTTGATGCGTTAGAAACTTTGACTGTAGTTCCAAACAAGAGACAGAGTACCTACTGAAGGCACTACTGCTGTGAACGTCCAGATTGGTTCCATCATCAGATAGTAAAACTACTTGACGTTTTCTATGGACGTCTGCTTCAAAAAGTTGGACTGATGCATGGAGTGATCAATGTGCACTTCTTTAATCTTTTTGACGTTAATTCTTAGACTAGCCTTCACTATTCAGCCGTTTAATGGTATATCGCTATGACTTAGCCTATCAAACGATCTCCATTGCGACACCATGTCCCTCATTATTACCCACAGTAGCGGTCAGTACATCGTCAATCACCAGTAAAAAGGGAATGTGTGACATTATATCTCCTTGTCGCACTCCCTCTCCTAATAAGACACCTTCAGGACCATTCGCGGTCCCAATCAAAATCTTTCTCGAAATCGACAAACATGAGGTAGAGCTAATTGCTCGAGAATGATGTGCAGGGTGTTAACGTGGTCGACAGACCACCAAGCTATCAAGTCCATCTGCTAATGATAGACAGGAGTGGTGGCCACATAGACAGAAACCTGGCTTGTGCCGTATATCTACGCAGGAAGTATTTTCCCCCGGTTGTAGTAGCGCCACATCCATACCTTGTATGGAAAAATGTTTCTCTTCACAGTACTGACAGTACCCATTGGAAAGTGAACTTCTTCTGGATGGGAACTTGAAGGACTGACTTTCGATTCGGTAGTCGATGGAATTTTGACATAATCAGTGCTTTGAACCGTGTCGGTGAGGGTTGTTGTGTCGAGCACTTTCGTTACACCATTTCGGCGCCTTCTATGACGAAGGAAACTATCGCCGGCACTAAGATAACTACGTTGAGCTTCTATAGAATTTTGTTTCCGCTGATTCCAGTTCTCCAGATCAACCGCTCCGGCATCCGCGAAAACTTGGTCCTTCAAACGGAAGTTCCCCATAGTTCGAGCATTCACTCGTTCGATATAGCTGAGCCAGTGCAGTCGACATTGATACTGCTTACAGAGTTCGCGGTTATTTCTTCTCCTCCATTCGCCCTCCTCTCATCGGGAACAAATATTCAACGAAGAATTTTTCTCTCGAAAGTGTCCAGCACTCAGTTACATATATATGAGTGTAGCAGAACTGGCAGGATCAGTGTTTCTTTTACCAATTTCTTTCGCCAAACCGAAGTAGCAACAGTTTCTTAGGGTAAGTCTTCTTCGAATATCCACTGTATCATGACATTCCGATTAAGGAGTTTACCTACACCTTTCCCTTTGAAGTTACTGTTGTCAACAGTGACGTTCTGTCCATGGCTTTGCGGTTGCGTAATCCTGCAGCTGGACAGATTTATTGAAGATAGTGCCTTCCGTGTTAATACCTGCTCTACGCACTACCTATTCTAGCACAAGATTGAAGAAATCACCATGATAACGCATCTCCTTGCCTAAATCCATTGCATGCACATAACACCGCGTCTTTTCCAACGTTACGCATCACAGTTTTGTCCAGCTCAATCCATAAGTAATAGACGGGATATAAAACCACGCTGCTATGTTCCTTCATTGACAAGTCAACTCATTATCGAGGACTAATTCTACTTCCAGGGAGGATGTATGCATCCTTATGATGCCCGCTTTTGTGGACCGTACCCACTAAGTGCATTCAAACTTAACACTGCTAAATTGCCTATTGAAAATAAAATGGCTGAAGCAAACATGTAAACATACTTCCTGAAGCTTGGTGGCATGCGCAAGGATCATTCCGGGAACCGTGCCACAGAGATTCTCACATGAACGCATCAGTATACACACATCCGTTCCAATAGTTACTTCTCTTCAAAACCTAACATTTTTCCACATCCTGTTTTCAGACACTTTTTTCCCACCAGGATACGGGGTACACCAACCCCAACAGACGGATTAATACTCCAGACGAGACGAAACAAAAACATCCGTCGAAACAAAAAAACTAATCCACAATCATTCTCTCGTCTCGCCTATGGAACACAATCCGCAACGTTTCTAATTGATTGCGACTGAATGCACAATTACTATTTACCACCAACAAGCAGGAGACATTCGGAGGCAGAAACACACACAAAAAATGAGCCTCTCTCAGCCATTGATGCTTCCCAACCAATACCGAAAAAATCATAATTATTATCCCGACTATCATAATGGCCTGTGATTAACAAAAACAAACATCTAACCAAGCAAACAGGCAAACAAGGACTATTTAGCACGGAAATTGTTAGTTAGACGTTTCCACTCGACGTCGACCGACGTCGCGTCCCGAACTCATTCAACTCAATCCTGACTCTTCAGAATCCAGGAAATAAAAAAAACATCCACCACCCAGATCACACAAAAGAAAAACATCAACAGCTACCCGGTCATCCCCCTGCGCTGTCACTCCAGTCAGCATCACTGGGAAATCACTGTCATATCGGAAGAAGACTGGCTTGGAGCCAACTCCTGGGTATGCAACAACACGCCGCAATACAATCAATATTTTCCCAGTTAAAGCTGTATGTGGTGGTGCCGTGGTGGTAGTAGCATCCTCCCGACGTTGTTACAACAGAATCTCCACCCCACCCGACGTCTAGGTGCTTGTTCGCCTCCAATCTGATAAGCACGGAACCTCTGTGTGTCGCCCCGCCTGGTAAATCCCAGAACGGAAGTTTCAGACATTTTATGGGAAAAATATACTTTCGCTTACCCTAGCTCTTCCGGCGTCAGACACACACACACACACACACACACACACACACACAGACGCCCAAATAAGCGTCAGCAGAGTTTCCCAGGTTGTGATCCATAAAGTATCCGGTCTATGCCACAGCCGTCTGGCACGTTCTCGTCGTAGTACGGTACGGTGTACTATGATAGTACTACGACGACGACGCCGAGTGGTGCTTGAATGAAAGTAAAACCGGGTGGCCGGGGGATGAGGAGGCAGTCCACTTGCATTGTACACAGTTCCGGTACTACGATGCACTTGCAACAGGGAATTTCAAAAGAGCCTGCCAACTGGTGAGGGTGGCTCGAAACTTGAGAGATACGACTAAGTACGTTTTCATTAGTGCAGTTTGGAGTTTTGTGCCCCCTGCCAGGGAAAGTTGGAATGTGATAAAATGCACAACTTTATGACCTCACAGTGGACAGGAAGACGATTCGTTAATAAAGTTATGTCTTGTGTTGGCAGTTGTGTTCCGGGTTCCGCTGGGGTGATTCCGAATATTTCACTTGGGGAAATGAAAAGGAAATTCTGATGCGACTCGAGGGATATTATTTTCTTAGCATGAGTCACAGAGGGTGGTTCAAATTTCTGCTCGTCGACCATGCATTTGCTAAAGTTCTGAACTTGGGTCAGAATGGATGATTAGATTTCATCAGCAATAGAGCTTGCATAACCTGCTACCCTGCTGCTCTCAGAGACCTAAAAAGACTCATCGTGATGCCTTCACAATCGTTCCACTTCAAAACCAAACTGAATCCATAATGAATCTTAGCAGATCTGTTCGTAATAGCCCCGACAGACTGCCCAGAATTGTTTTTGGAGCTTCTGCTTAAGTCGTAATACGGCAACCTGCCGGTAGTACCCTGTTGATACCCGTGTTACCGATTTCGGTCTGCTGAAAGTCAAGAAGTCCTCGTTCTGTTCAGAATAAGCCATAGAGTTTGAGATGAAGCACTGACACTTGTGATTGGCCTGCTTGTAAATACCTGAGTTCCGAAGCCCCTTAGACATCTCTAAAGGGGCTGAACATTTGGTTCTAAACCCTACCTTGCCAGTTTATTGACTCTTCCATCACATGCCACTCCTAGGTGTTCAGAAATCCAACATGAGTTCAATGAAGACTTGAATCATTGCTTAGGTGGCTACATGGACTTCTGACGAAGGTCTCTGGTAAAGATTACAGCCTGGAATATGCCTAGCACTAGCAGTACGTCAGATGACCATTCAAAACGGAGGGGGTGTTGTTAAAGTCGTATTTTGAAATGTTACGGTTCCAGTTAAACTCTATGGCGCTGAGTCATGGGCTGTAATTACTTACTTAACGCACTCTCGACAAGTGGAAGGTCTCTGCCTAAGCCACAGCCTTCCATTAACTTTGAAGACATTTGGCGATTGCACCCTACCAAAACATCACCTCCATATTCGAAAAACTGTACTGGTAACCCAGCAGAGCCGGTGGCCTTGTTGTTCTTCAGTTTTTTTAATAGCTGCGCCAACTTCTTCTATAATGTGAGGGAGGGAGGATTACTTCTTCGTTGAATGGAGTAGAGCACTCGTCTATCACTCACTCAGTAGCTACTGGAGGTGCTGCTTAAACACATCTAAAATTCCCTGAGCATCAATGAGTCGGCTTCACTATTTCGAAAAGACTCCCTTCCGACCTTGAAGATAGCGGCCAGTTACTTGGCCTTCGTATAGATCTGCCAGATGTTGTTCCTGTCGCGCAACTCTTCAATTTCCCTAAGCTGAGAGGCATATGAAATGCCTTCTTCTTCCTATACAGGATTTTCTTCTCCTCCCTTCTTCTATCCCAATATTCTTCCCGCGTTGTTCTTGTTTTGCACTCTATTGCCTCAAGATAAGCAGCTTCTGTCACCTCTTTTCAGTATGGACTCTAACTATGGTGAATGAAGACATCCTTGGTCGTTTCTAGCGAATTGGAAGGTGTCAAGAATACAAGCTGTAAAGCGATATCGACCTATGAAGTGAAACAACTGCGTATTGAGCGTTGGAGTTGAACTAGGATATGCAGATCCAATGGACACAAATGCTCCGGCTCACAGAGTCTTCGAATCTAAGTCAAAGGGATAACGCAGCAGAGAATGCCTTCATCTTAGGTGGTGCGTGAGAAGGGACCCCAACCAAAGTGGAGTTGCACATTCTAAGCTTAGAACCATTTGCATCACAATGGGCGCTGAGCCTAAGTGGGTCCTACAGGACACCTATGTATCTACCTAATCCTAGAACTAGGCTTAGTAAAAAGGCTTATTGGTTAAGGTCCAGGTTCACCACAAACTTTAGTAAGTGAGTAAGTCACTCGAAGCTGGAACTACTAGTTACTTTATGCGTTCCATAATTGACGCGTGTCCTGTAAGAGTTTGGCATCCACTGATGTGAATGATTGTTGGAATTCAAGAGATTTTTGTGGGCATCATGCATTTCCCCTCTATCAAGATCGGATCAGACATGATACCACGAAACCTCATTTACTTCCACAATTCAGTAGCGAAATGTCATATCCTTTATTTAGTGTTTCGCTCTAGATTTTAGTATTCTGTCTGTTATATGTTCTTTTAGCAGAACAATCCTGATCCAAGGACCAAAAGTAGAGTTTTTCTTTATGCATTTCTCGATGAGAGACTACAAATGTTTACGTTTCACGATGTTCAACTACTCTACGATTGCCTTCACCTTAAAATTCTTCGTCCTTTCTCTTCCTCATCATCGTCGTGCTCATAAATCAAATCCTTCGCAGTCCTTTTAAATTCCATTCACATCCTGGAAAATGTACTCACAGTCTTATTGAACCAATTGTACATTCAATTTTTTACTTTTAAGGACGATTCATTGGAAATAGAAATTTGAAAATCAGAAGTTTAAATATTGCAGCAAGGACACAAGCAGTTATACTCAAAATCAATACTCAAAATTGTGACAAATATTATTCTTTAAGTTTAACTAACAGGCGGTACTCCTACATACTCTCGGAAAGGGTATATAAACTTTGTACGCTTCCTTTCATCTTCCTTCATCGTATGAGTGAAAAACTTTTGAATAATGATGATGACAGCAGTTAGGGAGAGGGTTGGAGTCATATCCATGCACGAGCATTGTGCACTTTTCATTTCGATGATTTCTTTCCTTTTTTTTATTTATTGTTGCTGGTGGCTACTGTTGTTATAAAATCTTGGCACTGTACTGCATATTTTTTAGACGACCAGACACTCTCATAGATAAGCACACGTGCACATTGAAGTAGTTTAGTGATTTATTATCCTAGTACTGCTGCTTGTCAAGGCAGCAAGCAGTGTATGGTGAGCGAAAGTTCATTGCAAACACGAGGCAGGAGATTTTGGCTTGGTGATTGTTTGAATTGGAAAAAGATTGAGTTGTAAACGGTCCAATTGCAGCAGTGATTTATGCCGAGATTCTACACTGGGACTGACCAATTTTTGTGGAAAACACATTTTGGAACAAGATACGATATAAGTGTATGTTGTCAACCATGATAAGCCATATCAATGGCAAGGGAATGCCACTTTCAGGAGATCACATCTTTAGTGGTTCGGTTGATTGTGATTGGTGGTGTGATTTGATTTCGTCAGCTTGGGCTTGAGAGTGCATGTGAAAATTCATTGACGCCACCAGGAATTTTGACTCAAAGTCCTAAGGAGGAGGTCACTTTTCTCTGCTTGACACGACAAAGCCTTTAGCATGTTTCAGATGATATACCTTAATACTGATTCAGCAAACATTGGGGAAGGACTGAAAAAATACGGAAACCTATACCACTATCTTTCGACCTCGTGTGGTATACTCACGGAACCAACATGGAAGCGGGATCTAGTAAATCTGTAATTTTTGGAGAATTACCATGAACAGACTTCTCACTCAGCCTTGATCTTTGCCATCAATCAGTGTGCGAGACTTTACCAAGCGTCCCACATCTTGGAGAAAACGCGCTTGCCTTAGAAACCTACAGGGTTATCTCTGACCTATCTAGGAATACTCTGGATTCCTGCTCATAGAGGATTTACAGAGTATGAAAAGCCGAGTCATTGGTAGAAGGTGGTGGATCAACACCATTCATTGAACCCGAACCTTTGCTGTGGAGTAAGCAAACTACTCTTCGTAACCATGCAAAAAACCTTTACCTGCAGAAATGGAGAGAAGCCTCGTTTCACACATCATGGCAAGCATACTCAAAGCTGCTATTCCTAATACCGTGGCGAAGGAAATCTATTTTCAGCTTGCTGCCATCCACCCAGAGAAATTCCTTTACTTTCTGACACCCGTTCGAGTGAAAAAAACTTATCTAGAACTCTCATGGGAAGGCATAGATTTCTAAAGTGTAAACAACCCATTCCACCACACTAAGACCCTGGTCATGTCAGTCCTGGCTTGTAGTCGAAAGAAATAGACGAGTTGAAATGTTGCGAGATGATTATCTGAAAAGTCCTCTCCTACTTTACTCCGGTGGGATGGGACCGATTATTAGAAAGATCTCAGTTTAGGTGAAGCAGACAAATCAGAACAGACTTAACGTGTGCGAATCTAGATACGCTAGCTGGAGAAGCCTCCTAGCTTAGGTACATTTCCACCTCGGTACATGTGTGAATTAATCACAGTCTCAGCTAGTCAGCAATCACTGATTACACAATGCCATTGCTGGACTTCGTAAGACCATTTTCAAGCCTTAATTCGAATGGCGTGGAATGGAAGAGAGAAGAGGGTCCAGTTGCAATTGATTGCCTTTTACACTGATGAATGATTCAATAGGCCTCGTCTATACAAGTCCATCAGATTTTTGGATCAAAATAGGGTCTTCCAAGCGGATGTTCTAGCAGTGACAATAGCCGCCCATAAGACTGCGGTGAGGGCAATGTCACATCGACAGCCAGGCAACGATAAAAACTATGTTTGCTACAATTGTTAAATCGAAGCTTGTTCGGTACTGTTGAGAAGATGCTAGGGTTTTTGGAGCACAGAATGTGGAGGTGTCGGCAAATAGAAGATGAGAAATCTGCCTTGTACACTTAGACATGAAGGAGGTAATAAAGCTGTAATGAAGCCAAATAGCAGATAAAGTTCGCTTAGGAATTATGGCTCCTTTTCAGCAAAAAAAAAAAAAAAAAGAGCCCACAGACTGATGAAAAAAGACGGACAGGAGTGTTTAAATGGCACAATTCTCTACGGTACCACTTAAAAAAACTATGGATAACTAAGGAAGACCTCCTTGGATGTTGTGGGGATGAGAAAGTATCCATTGTCCAGGTCTCTACCACCATTTCTTGAGAGACGCTTCCTCCAGGAAATCTCAAACACCTACAGATACTTAATTTCCTTACGATGATTTTTAAACCATGTGACCACTCTAGATTTCGCTTTGCGAGCGTACTCCTATCACCATCACAATGTGAACAGACCTGAGTGTGCAGTTCACCGACCATTCGCCAAATCCATCTACCTAACTTCATAAACTGCTGATTTACACTGAGCTAGGTAGGTCAACTTTATTGCTCTTACTGTCTATTGAACTTACGCATGAACAAGGTGCAAAACTCTCGAAAAAAAAAACTCCACGCCAAGTCGTGTCATTATTTCCTCAAACTGAGTCCTTCTTAGTCAACAAAAATGTTGACGACTTTCACTCTTTTTATTATTTTTCCTCTCTCATCCCGTGCGATGCAACTCAATTTACCCGTTTGTTATCCTTTGTCTAGACGGATAAAGGCCATGTCAATATAATAACCACCAAACGACACGCTACTCTCGCAAAAACAGCACCTATCCATCCACCTATCGCCGAACTAAAGTAGTAAACTTTCACACCAAAATGAGAACGAGTGTAATGCAATTTTGCCAGGATATGTGTACACTTTGCACGCGACATGAAAGGAAACCCATCCGACAAATGCCTCGTTTTTTTTTTGTCTTTTTCTTGGTTGCAAATTGAATTTTCGGGTTAATAAAGGATTTCCTTTGGGATGTGTAGTAAAATTGGCTTACTTCATCACCTTTGTCCCCCCCTCCCCTCTCCCTGTATTTCAGGGTCATATTTAAGGACCTCTTGTTTTACTACCTCAGTCCCATGCTAATTGAACTGTTACTATAATTTTTCATATCACTTAAGTCCGGTCACATGTTGTATTCATCATCATCGTAAACGTGGTAGTAAAACTCTGCTGAAGGACAACACTGACCCGGTCGCTTACACAGTTAGACAGGACATAAAATATTCGACAAGTCTTGCGGGGGAAGGGTGATGAAAAAAGAAACAAAATGCTTGACCCTTGCGTAAAAATGTTTAGTTTATGGCATGGCATGGTCTCTTAAAGTTATCTCGACTACACATAATGCATATGTTCCTTTGTTATCAAAGGATCAACAACAATACACTATCAAAGGAGCCGAGGGTGAGGAGCTGTCATAAAAGCCACATGTTGCTACTCATTCTGTGTATCTGTGAACTGAATGTGTATGCAAATTGAGAAAATAAAATTGATGAAGCAAAAGGATACCACCTAGAACTCAACATGCTGATGATGTCTTAATAAAAAACATTTTCTCAGATTATCCTGATGTCGTGCCAGGATGAAGCAGGGGAGATGCTGACAGAGTAACGGAGGCAGAAAAGTGCTGACATTTCTCACTCAGATATTTGCTTCTTGTTTTTTTTTTTTTTTTCTTCGCGAAAAGTATTGGGAGTGGGTGAAGACACTTCTTGGAATCTGCCATCGACAGCAAATGTGAAATCACTTTTGCACTTGTGCACTGACACCCCCGCCTCCTGGTTCAGTGTTAAACTGCTGAAATGTGCCAATTTGACGCAATCAAGCGACTCTACTCAAGTGTCATCAAAAGTCATACATACATATGTGACTGTTAGAAGTTATTAAGGAAAAGATTTCACCATCAAGAAAGGCATCATCACTATTTTAAGTGAAGGGGAGAGTCTTCGTTTTTTTTTGCAAGCATTGTCACAGAGTACACAGACTCTGATATGCATGGTCTTCTCCCCTCAAAAAGTAAGTGAAAGCAGCTTGCGTTCCCGAAATGTTGCTTCAATCTATCTAGTTATCGGGGTATACTGGAAAATAACGAACGAAAGGGCAGTCCCAGGAAGCGGTACACATAAATTTAAAAAGGAGTGTTTCTATGGCAAATATCCTCTATGAAGGCTATGAGGGTAGAATGCCTAGATCAACTCGCCATCCTTCTTGATTCTACGCCAGCAACTTCATTTCACCAGGCGGGTCCAGGAAAGATTTTATCCAACTATCTCATCTTAGGCTTACCAGGAAGTAGCTTCATGGCACGTCTAGCAGGTCAGTTTGGGCGCATATACATAAAGATCATTCTATTAGGAGAAGTTGCTGCTCAACAATGAAATTCTCGTGTGACTTATTCCAGTAGCACTAGGAAGGAATTATGATTGCAGGTGAGAATTGGCACAATTACCAGGCTTAAAACTGAGAACTTAGTTCGGGTTTCCTTATAACAGGCAGACCAGGCTCTCTCAAAATTTATTCAGTCCAATCTCACAAGATAACTCTGCATTGGGCCTTCCATCACTGTTGACTTTGGCGCAGTCCTTGTTTGTGTGCCTCTTCTATTACCTTTTTCCGTAGCATGCTAAGCGCTTGGGCCACAAGTTGTGGACTAGGCGTTAATCCGAAGAAAACTGAACTGATGCTATTTACCACCAAGTACAAAATACCGACTTTCAAGCTTCCACGTCTCAACAACAAAACACTTACTCTACCTCCCAGTGCAAGGTATCTTGGCGTCATTCTTGACCCCAAGTTCAACCTGAAACTCAACATAGAACACAGAATAAAAAAGGCATGCGTCGCTTTCTACGCCTGTAGTAAGACCTTTGGCAAAAGGTGGGGACTCAAACCTAAGATGGTCCTCTGGATGTACACTGCCGTAGTTCGTCCAATCCTTACTTGTGGTTCGCTCGTGTGGTGGCCCGTCTTAAGCAAAGCTTACTAGAGTAGAGTCCAACGAACAGCTGGTATTGGGACCACAGGAGCGATCCGTTCGAGCCCGTCAGAAGCTCTTAACGTGCTCCTCCATATCCTGCCCCTGGAGTTGCACATCAAATACATCGTTTCGTGTAGTGCCATCAGACTCAGGGAATCTGGGCCTTGATCCCCAAAACCCTATAGCCATAGTAAAGCTCTTGACCTGCTGCCTAGGGATTTGGCGTCGACCATAACTGACTACACGACTCCCGCTCTCAAATTCAATAACAATATTCAGGTTCGCCTTCCAGACAGGTCGGAATGGAACAATAACCTACCCCTACCAAACTACCAAGTATCGATCTTCGCCGACGGCTCCAAGATGGAGTTTGGCGTTGGAGCAGGTGTCTTCTCAGCGGAATTGAACGTATCCAAATCGTGCCGCCTCCCAGACTCTTTGAGTGTCTTCCAGGCGGAGGTACTAGCGATTAGAGAAGCCTGCAAGATACTTAGCCTCAGTCCTACATACATATGTACATAGGAATGTTTATTGACAGCCAGGCTGCCATCAAAGCGCTTCCCTCACTTTCTTCGTCCTCCGAATTAGTTGAACAATGTAAGGAACTATAACGCAGGCAAACGCTCGGTTCAACATCACTCTCCTCTGGGTTCCCGGCCATAGTAACATAGAGGGAAACGAGAGAGCCGCCGCGTTAGCCAGATGCGGTTCTACCCTGGATATCTTCCTTTCGAAGTCAGTCTGCTCCCCAATGGGACTCATCAAGGGCAACATTTTCCAACGCTTTCTCTCTATTGCCAACTCTAGGTGGAGAAGTCTACGAACCTGTACCACATCAAGACAGATATGGCCCACCTACAATAAAAATAGAATCCACATCGAGACAGCTAGAATCTCGGCAATAAGCACGGGCCACTGGCCAATCGGTCCACATGCTGCCAAGTTAGGCATCCCGTTCAACCCCCACTGCCGTAATTGCGACAATTCACAAGAAAAGGAAACGTTATTCCACTTTCTCTGCGACTGCCCGGCACTTGCCAGAGCCAGGAAGCGCACTCTCCGAAAACCCTTCTTCATGGAACTATCTGAGATTTCTAACATCAAATTCTGAAAACTTCACTCTTAGCTACGTCCATCAACATCCAGGTCACGTGAGTTGTGGTTTCAAAACGGCGCATCCGCGCTACTTGTGTCTCTTACCAGTTTCAACCACTTCTACCTATGCATGCATACATCATCATACTCTGCCTCTGATACGTCCTTTAAGATTGTGCGACACCGAATCTTCTGGTCATATTGACATAACGACTAGAAAGCGGAATGTCTCTCTAACTAACATCCTCTCCTTCATTCTAACAATCATGTCCAACCCAAAAAATTTCCTTGGGCTAAAAATTACTACACTCCCACTCATCGTCCGGCTGTCCTTCTTAAGTCCTATTTTTACCACCACCATCATACAGTGAACACAATAATAATTTGTGTAACATGTGGGGCGCAATGAATTCTCGCAAATGAACGAACCCGAAATGACCATTCAATTTTACGACCCTAGTTGCGGTGGCTTCACCACCATATACTTGTCACTTAAAAACACATCTTGTTGCCAATTTTGTGGAAATAAGGCCCTCGAGCGTTTTTCTACGCAAGTTGAATACGAACGACCAATATTGAAGGAGAAGAAGGATGTTCGCATTGTTGGCGATGAGCAAAAAAGGATTAAAGGAAAAATTAAACGAAAATATTTTCGAAACTACGCATAGAATATTTATATTGAGGGCTTGTGTGACCGGAGACAGTTTGCGGTGGAAAAGTTGGACCAAAGTTCGTTTAGTTTCAGCCGCGGGCAGTTCCTTTAGGCGGAATAAAAGGACCAACTGAGACCTCTAAAATTGTTGTGAACTTTTAACAGGATTAAGGAGTCAGGAAAGGATGTTGAAGAAGATATTGAGATTTAAAGTTATGAATTTAAGGGAATTTAAGTTTCTTTGATATACTCAAGCCATTTGTATACTTCTATGTGGAGAACTAAGAATTTTAAGCATCACCAATGCCCAGGAGAATAGATTAGAATGTGGTATGCTGTTGATGTCCTATACTTCTTTTGTAAAAGATGCCAATTAAAATGTTCATCTTGCACGCTGCTTACTCAAGTTCTCGAGGAGTACTGACGGGTATAAAATTGTATCCGCTAGTTTCCAGCATGAACCCAAGAAAAGGTTGATTCGTCCTGACGATTGTCGATTAAAGCCACTGGAAGATTGTGGAAATTTAGTTGGAAAAAATGTCGTCAAAATCCTGTATCCAATCCTGAATTTCTATAAAAGTTGACTCTTCATTATTTTGAAGTAAATCTACCAAGCGACCAAGCCAAGTTCGGTATTAACAAAATAAAGAGCTTTGTCTGTGAACCGAAATGGTTCTGCAATATACAATAGGACGGGGTCTACACAGATACGGTTATACTCACAGCTTCTTCCTTAAAAACAAGGAAATCCATCATGCAAGGTTCCTGGTACTAGTAATCCGGTACTCTACGTGGTATCACAATGAACCTACACTCTGGTCTAAGTGTGCATCTGCTGAAACAAGAGCAGCTACCCAACCTAACCTTTATTCAGTTGAACAAATTAATATATTGTGTCCAAGGATTAAGTCCCGACAAAGCGTAGAGTGGAAGTCTTGAAAGTGATGACGACATTAATTATGTATTCAAAGCCTCCAAGATCCATAGAAGATTAGGCTGGGCTCGTGCTGATGTCTTTACCTTTCGGCCCGATGTGATACTACAAGTTCTCTTGTTATTCTATGGGTCGAGTTGAATCAACTGACGTAACGCAGCAAGCTTCTGACATCAATTTACGATAGACGAAGAAAAAATGCTTTAAAGTTCAGTCTTCTTCTGTGTACATGTAAAAAAGAATTATAGGACAATAGGATGGCTCCACAATCATTAATGGCTTAGGTGCTGGAGTATTTGTGGAAAAAGGCAGCGTCAGACTGCACTTTCCCCTAGGTAGATTTTTGCAATACTTATGGCTGCGAACTATATTGTGAAAAACCAGTGAAGGGGACGGAGTATCTGCGTCTGTGGCGGCTGAAGCCTCTTACTAAATCCAAAATAGATCGAGAATGCAGGTCTAGTTTGAATTTGGTTGGAAGACTGAATTTGCTAAGACTTGTCTGGATTCCTGGACACAGCTGGATTACCGGAAATGAGTTAAACGATGAGCTTGCCAGGCAAGTTTCAGAGAAGAACTTCTCCGGCCCTGAACCCACGTTAGGTTTCCCTGTATCTTCGGTCAGGGCTTCTATCGATAGTTGAATGTCTAGCAAGCAGAACTGTAAGTGGCATGACTCTCCAGAATGCAGGCAGACCCATCCTGCCGTGTGTAGGAAGTCCGCGGTATTCGTGCTGTGTTTCAGCAGAAAAGACTACAGACAACTTATTCACGTTATTACGGGACACTCCGCCTTTGCCAAATGTCTCAACTTGTCAGGCTTAAGTGAGACCACTCTCTATGACATTTGTGAAGAGCGACCACAGAGCGGAGGACTTCAAATGCTATTGTCCCGCCTTGGCTCATATCAGGAAGTGATGAGTGCTAGTCACTTTAGCTTCGTATCACTGAAGCTCTTACTCACCTTTCCTAGAAAGACGACGAAAACACAGTAAAAGGGGGGCTATACCTGCTAGTAGTACAATGGACCTCTTTTTGCGTTCCAACACCCCAACAAAAAAAAAGGACAACTTCTTCTTTCTTCACATTCCACAGTTCCATGTAGTACGTACGCTCATAGGGTAGTATGCAGTGAAGTCATCATTTTCTGTGGCTCGCGCCCGATCTATGGTTAGCTTCTTTGATAGCAAAATAGTAGCTTACATCCTATAAAGGCGGCTTAAAAGCCCAAGATGGCTTAAATTTATGAAGGTTGATGCCTCTGGATTTGATTGTAACATCACTGAAGTCAAATGAATACTTATTACTTTAAGGCCATAGCTTCGTTCTATGTACGTTCGATCATGGATACAAAACACATTAATTAAGTCCACAAGTCGATTCAAACCCCTCAAAGCTTATATAGGTATCTAAAGAGGAAAAGTCGATTTCTTGAACCTATTTTGAATCAAAGGCAAACTTCTATGGAGTAGTAGTGTGGAACTCTTACACAGAGATCATCAAATGAGCTGGTAAACCCTTGTTTCTTTGGAGATAGAAGAGAATAGAACTTTCAAGACACCCAAGCTTCAGCGGTGTCCAGCCATTTCAGATTCTCAAAGAAGTGGGACGAACGATGTATAATCCTTGCTGAGAGATGTATAGAAGTGCCCATTTCTTGCCTTCGCATTACAAAATTTAGATCAAGAAGCTAACAGTCTTATTCCATGGACATGGTGTAGTGGTTGCATCATCGCTTATCATGCTAAAGGTTCCAGGTTCGAATCAACTACGAAAAAACTGACGTCAACTCTTCTGTATAGGCATAACACTGGCTTAAAAGTTTTGATTGTACTAATACCATCGGGATATTCGAAAAAAATACTGTGAATTATAAGCAATGGCAACATTACCAATAATTCTCCCCAGTCATTCTTGACATCACCCTTGGAGCAAAAAGACTGATTCCGAATACCACCTCAGTTTCCAAATCACTACACCAATACTAGCGCTGTGTGAATAGCATCATAAGGTTACTTATAATCCCTTCAGCGCTAGTGAATTATAGAAAAAAAAAGTGAATCATCAGCTGAACTTCGAATATCCTTGCAAAGATGCATTTTCAAAGTTAAATAAACTTTTCAGGCGACTAAAAGACTTTAGAAAATAGTCCTACAGTCTTAATCTCAACAAACAACTACCTGCTCAAGTTTTGCACATCAAATTGTTTTAGCGCGTCTCACCTAATTTAAGGTTGGTTTGAAGACTAGTGTCCATTCGTTCGGTACGTCCGTGCTAAAGGATGAACTCAGACTGCAACTCAACGTCAAAAGACAACTTAAGTTTGGTTTATACCAGTCTAAAGCGAAAAATGCAAGTTTAAGGACTCATTTTCAATCTGATCAACAGTTCACAAACAAACAGTGATGTGCTTATGCCCACCAAATATTTCAATTCTCCCTTAGCGCTCCCACATGTGTTGAAACTTTCCTGAGGGAACACTAAAGAAACAAAATTACAAACCACGAGCGGGCGCACGTCAAATCAATTTATTTACCCACAAAACGCAATAAAAGTGTGCTCTCCCTACTACCACCACCACCACCAGTTTAATGCAAAATGGGACATAATTAATCAGTCAAAGAGAAAGTTAATCCTTTTACGAAATATGTAATCATTATTACACATACAACCCACAAGACATACGCCTCGTGCGATAGAGCAAACAGTTAAAATGAAAAACCTCCTCTCCCAAGTCAAAAATTATTGCATTGTCAGGATGAAAGCTAAGAAAAAAACCCTAGTGTGTAACATTTTATCCACATGTGTGCTCGCGAGCGTTACACCGGGTAATCACATATGCAGATTACTTTCACGCAACCCACCCTCAAAGGATCAGAACCCTTTCACAAACGAATGTTTTTCCTCTTCGGTGGTTTCACACAATAAACCCCCAACAGGAAAAGAAAAAAAAAAAAAGGAAAAAGTCCTTTCTTCTCACAAGGATATCAAGAAAAACACTACAGTTCCCACATCCTTTCAGGTGAAACCAATAAATTCGGCTTTTTAATGATACCGGTTAGACACCTTAAGTAGAACCTTAATAATTGTCATCCCCATCCACCAGATCCTTTGAAAAAGACGCGTTAATTAATCAAAAGTCTCATTTCGCTACCACATCATGTCCTTTGGAGCTCGTTTTAACGTATCGAATTAACGGGAATTTTTTGAACAAAGCCAAAACAAAAACTCTACACAATTCCAAGTTCACATGTTCGACTTCTTGCCAAGGGCGGTTAAATGTGGATTTCTTAAGGAAAACCCCTCGATAAAAGGATACGCCACACATATGAACTAAATAAATACCCGTGGCGAATTCCCAGAAGGAATCGAAAATTACTAGCGAAGCACTGTGTGGCTGCTCGCGAGGGTATTAATTATTTTTCGGTTTTAATTAGATTGGGATCGAGGTGAATTTTTGACGATTCGGTTCAATGCGAACGCACTGGCAAATGGGAAGCGTCTTACGTCAGAGTCGTGTGTGGAAGAAAGTAAATACGGTTTCAAAGGAATCGACAGGATGTGTGTGCGTAATTATGTTCTTAGAAATAATTTGCAAAGAAAAATTAATGATATAGGGAGTTGGTGGGTAAGTGGGAGGAGTACAACAATTACACGGTAGTCTAGTAAGCGATGTGGCACATAATTAAAGTTTTAACGAATGATTTACTGTTTGAAACTGAATGAGGATGGGGATTATAGATTGTAGTTACGACACACGGATTACAATACGACAAAGAATTTACCTTACTCTAACGAACTTCGCGACCAGAGAACGGGTCAAGAACCAAATAGGCACAACCATTCGACTATGGAAGTGACAGTACAATAGCTCGAAACGTTTCCACAGTAATGCAGTAGAACCCGTAACCCAATATGGTCGCCCGAATAAAGCACAACAGTAGAGAAAAAGTCATCAAATCTTGAAAACAACTAAGAAATGGCATGTAGACTTGGTGAATGCATTAGGCCTCATGGGGAGCGGAAAAGTATCATCACTCCTATGCAGTACCTCCTGAATAAATCGAAAATTGAACTAACGCCGAGCATTCGACCTAGGTATGTAGCCTTATTACCTTGTCATCTGAGTTATCTTCTTAGGAAGTGGAGGGCTAAGTAAAGAGTGCTCAAGAATAATGGGTCGAAGAATCAACAAACTATATTTATTTTTTTATTTATTTATTTATTTATTCATCTACAAGCATTATTATATAGCTAACAGACGTTACAAATTTGTTTTTTAGAATATAAATATATACAATAGTTTGGATTTAAAATTATCTCTAGATAAAGATACATCTATGTGGCTATAAACACTGTTGAAAGCTAGTATGACTCATTTTGACCGTAATTCGTTCTATGACTTTGCCGAAAGAGAAGATGCCTTATTCTTAAGGATCTAGATGGAGCATATATGGGTACCATCGAGAGCAGAGTAGGGCATCTTATATGGTAGCATAGTAAGTCTCTCACAAACATTACATCATGAATCTGTCGTCGGGATTTCAGTGATTTAATTCCAAGGAGTTGACATCTTGCTTTGTAATTTGGAGAAGGGACCCAATGCATTTTATAAAAAATATATTTTGTAAAGCGCCTCTGAACCTTTTCAAGTCGATCGGAATAGGTAGAATATGCAGAATTCCAAATGACATCCGCATATTCAAGAAAAGATCGAACTAACCCAGTGAAAAGTGACAATAAGGCAAATGGATCGCTAAAGTCCTTTCCGTTTCGCATTATAAATCCAACGACTGAATTAGCTTTTGCTACCATATATTCAATATGGGCTTTAAAAGAAAATGAAGGGTCCAGCAGAACACCTAAGTCTTTGATTTTATGTACTCTGGTCAAGCGAGTTGAATTAATTGAGTAATAAAACTCGATAGAAGACGAACTTCTGGTGAAAGAAATCGCATTGCACTTATTTATGTTAAGTGTTAAGCCATTGGCGCTGCACCATTCAGTTAAACGGTTTAGATCGGATTGGATTAAATAACAATCTTCTACGCATTTAATAGCTGAAAAAAGTTTTAAGTTATCCGCATACAATAAACATTGACTATTTTTGACTACAGAAACAATATCATTAATAAAAATAATGAAAAGTAATGGGCCTAAGTGACTCCCTTGCGGTACGCCGGAAGTACACTTAATCGTTTTTGAAAGCGAAGCTCCAATTTTTACTCTTTGAGTGCGACCAATGAGAAAAGATGAAATCCAGCGAAGAATTTCAGAATGAAACCCAAAACATTCTAGTTTCTCGAGAAGAATTGAATGTTGAACTGAGTCAAAGGCTTTACTAAAGTCTGTATATATGGCGTCGACCTGACTTTTTTTCTCCAACTCATTAATTGCATACGAAGAAAAAGAAGCCAAGTTCGTAACAGTGGAGCGACCAGATACGAACCCATGCTGAGCTTCAGATAAACATTCCTTCGTCAAAAACTCAAGTCTATTTTTCACGATACTTTTTAAAAAGTTTGGGAATCGCTGAGAGTTTACAAATACCTCGATAATTCTCAACATTATTTTTTGAACCAGACTTATGGATAGGCACAAGAAATGACACTTTCCATACATCTAAGAAATTTCCCTCGGATAGAGAACGGTTGAAGATGTTTTTGTAAAGCATGGAATTTGGAATTCCAACTGATTTTCGTTTAGAATTAATAAATTGCCAGAACGATTTACTATTCTGTTTAATATTGCATTCAATAGACATGATGTAACCTTTGTGAAGAAATTTACTAAGCCATATGAAATCTTTGCGCAATTTGCTAAAGATCTCATAATGGTTTTGTGTGTTAAATTCCTGAACATCTTATAAGCTTTATTTTTTAAATTCTTTAAATGAATTAATTGTTTATTATACCAAGGAGGCTTGGATAAAACCCTGGTCTTGGAGATTGGAACAAATCTAGCAAAGCCATCGCATAGTATTTCAATAAAGCGTTTGTATATGCAATCTAAATTCAAGATAAATATTTCATTAAACCAATCGATGTTATTTAAAAAATGATTAAGTTCAAAAAAATTGGTTTTCAAGAAGTTAAAACGATATTTATCGTGTATAACATTGGGATTTAAATAAGTATACATTTCAATTTCCATTAGTATTTCTTTATGGTTTATAGACTCATTTAATAAAGAAAATGGAACTAGAGTAACAGTAGCTTTAAGTTCATCACAACAAACAAAAATTAAATCTAATATCTTTAAAAAAGAATTTTGGATTGAATTAATTTGACTTAAATTAAACGAGTGAATAAAATCTATAAAATAATACTCATGAGCGTGTTTAATATTATTAGCAATAAGCATTTTATCAAATTCAGACCAAATCCAATTAATACCAGTTAGATTAAAGTCACCTAATACACAAAGCTTATCTGCAGTAGAACATAAGTTATTAACAAATTCAATATTATTCATGTGCTTTTCATAACAATCGAGTTTACTATTGGGGGGGACATAACTAACAACAAAATACATACGATCCTTGTTAAGAGCGTTTATGCTGATAGAGAATCCAACTTGTTCCACATCTGAGACTGGTAGGTTTGGTTTTTTTCCGCCAAGGGTAGTGCGGACTGCAATGATGATTCCACCTCCACGATCAGCAGCTACTTTGCATCGGTCAGATCGAAAAACATCATAAAGACGCTCATCAAATATTTCTTGATCTGATATTTTAGGATACAGCCAAGTTTCAACTATGATGATGACATCGTAGTGCAGATGACAAGAATTGTTAAACAAGCTGGCAACTTTTGTTCTGATACCACTGGCATTGTGGAAATAAATCTGCAGAGTATCTTTACACGACGGCAAAACGGTTTCTACCTGTCTCAGTCCGCCGCCGTTCCCGATACGTTTTTTGACTTCTCGGACTCATTTTTGGCTTTGAAAACAAAAGGTCTTATCTTGACACCATTTGGCCAGAAAGAGTCTACATAAACCTTTTTTGAGAATTCGACAGGAACTCCAATTTTAAAGTTGACAAATTTAAACTTATACTCAGATTCGACAAGCTTAGTTAATTTGAAGCATAAGATTAGTAATAGATCAATCCCAAGGGAATTTGAAATAAAATCACGAATTTCCTCGGTTGTAGTTGAAAACAAAAAACATCCAATATGATACCATTTATAGTTCCTCGCAATTTTGAGGTCAGTACGACGAGAATTTGTTCCAACGATGACTTTTCTCTGCTTAGCAGATTGATAATCAATTTGGACCTCGTTACCCGTTGGTTGAGATAGGTTATAAACTATACTAGAAGTACTTGCGGCATTAACATTGAATACTTTATTAACAGCACCACCGACATCCAGATCAACGCACCGCGCTGAGTTGTTATCATTTCTTATTCGGGCAGTGATATGAGAAACAGCTGACTCCGTTTTGTCGATGTTATTACCAAAGGTAGCAGCGTTTTGCGAGGCAATCACACTCAGAGAGTTAACAGTAGTGTCATCTACACAATGTGAGAGCAAAGAATTCTCAGCATAAGCAACATCAACAACAGAAGCAGCAACAGCAACCAATGACTCAGCACCATCACGAAGAATAACGTTGTCTTTGTTAATTATGACGTCAGAGGAATTCCCCTTTACATAATTCCTCATATCATATGACTTGGGTGTCAGTATAGAGCCTCGAATGAAAGGACTAATCAAACGGTTGGGGACTCCAGCAATCTTATTAAGGATAATGATTAAAAACTTGTGACATGTTCGCACTCTGAACAGACTACGCTTACAAACCAGCTAAGACCCCACTAGAGGGTCGAACCGCTTTTCAAGAAGTGCTTTGGAATGGGCCGAGTGGCCAAAAGACAACAAAATGCGACTTCTTCTGTAGTGGCTACTACCTTGAGCACAGTCAGCGGCTGTTTAGATGTGGCTTCATTGTGCAAAAAGTCCTTAAATTTCGCCAGGTAAGTGCGTTCAGTTGCATTACATCAGCCAGACCCCCAAAGAAGAGAAGAATGACTATGCAACCAGAGATTGTTTCTACTAGCTATTCGCGAAGACCTATGAGTCAGAGATATGACGTTAAGATCGTCCTTGGAGATTTCAACGGCAAGATCGAAAAGGCGGACATTTTTGGTGGGACTATCGAAAGGTATATCCTATCCTAGGATTGACAGAAGATACTCCATGATACTTGAGTCTGACCATTACCTAGTTGCAGCAAAGGTACAGATGAGAATATCAAGCTGTGCCCAGAACCACCACTGTACGGAGGTTCAATGTTAAGAGGCTGCAATCACAACCAAACACAAGGCCCTTCGCCGATTTGATGTCCCTGGAGATCTCAGGCAGACATCCTGCAGCAACAGCAAGCTCAGAAGAGAGGTGCCATCGATCTATAAGGAGTACGTGAAGCGGAGCTGCAAAAAAGGACGAGAGCCGCTCGTCAACTTCACGAGCAGAGAAGAATGGAACAAGAAAGAAAAATGGGCAAAAAATCGAGAAGGTTCATTACAATGGACAACTGTAACTTTGAGGTAGAGAAGGAGTTCGTCTGCAATTGATTCCTCCAGTGAAATAACCGTAGAGATCCAACGTTGGCACTCGTCAATTTTTGTTACGTAGAAGTATAGACTTTCTTTCGCAGCTTTGGTTGGTTAAGGTTCCCTTCGACTTGCGAGGGTCGCCTTAGTCGCGGTCTTCCTCAACTGCCCCGTCCATCGGAGGTAGATTCGTATATTTTCCGTGGTGAATCCGCTCTACATGACCTAGTCACCTCAGTAGATGGAGTGCTATGGATGGCTAAGTCGATGTCGCTATACAACTCCTACAGTTCGTCATCATATCTCCTCCTCTACTCACTGTCTATGCAGGCAGCACCGAAAATCATCCGAAAACAGTCAAGTGTTTACAGATATCCTTAAACTGACCACAAGTGGCAACAAGGACTGAAAAAGTTGTTGACTGTGCAAACTAGTTGGTTTTCTACCAGCTCAAAGCCAGATTATAGCAGAAGTAGTCTCCGAAATGTCAAGTCATTAGCAGTAACCTCTAGCAGTTGCTCATACAACATCAGCGATCCACTTGATTTAGCTTAAACTGTCATCGTCAAAGGATAAAAGTCCTTACGCCCTAAACCATTCATTCGTTCAGCATTTTAATATTCTTCTCATTGCCAAAAGAAGAAAGCTCACTAATTGACAGTTCTCCAAATGTATTACTGCCTTAAGGCACATTAACTCCATTTCAGCTGGTTCTCCTTGATTTGGGTAATTTGTACGTGACTTTTTGTGTTTCAGTCTAGATCCAGGTCAATAGAATTTATCCCAAATAATCACGATAATGGGAGTGGTAGTTGCCGCATCCTGAATGCTGATTGGTGACCTCTTAGCGCGTAGAAATTATCAAATTACTTCCATTTAAGTGGAAAGAAAAAAGTGATGCTTCGCGAGATGATTCTTAACATCACCCTTAGCCTAAGGACAAACTTATTCACCCTCTTCGACACTTCATCACGTGTCAGTCGCGTCAATTTACTGCTCATTAATTTTTTTTCCATTTCCTCATCCTTTTGCAAAAGTCATACAATTAATAATATTTTAATAAATAATTTCACACTCTCCTTCGCCGAGATGAAGTGAAGTGGGCGATCATCCCTTGGAATGCCTTTATTTTTTAACAATTAACGAGAAAAATTGTTAAAAATTGGTCAATTAACTGCGTCAGTAGGTGAAATCACCCCTTTACCTTAATTTGCCTGTTTATTATCCTTTCGTTTTCCCGTTGATTAATTTACATAATTAGTATCAGATTCTTTTTTTCTTGTGGGAGTCGTTATAAATGAGTGAACCTTGTGCAACAGAAGGCTTTCTGTTTTCCTAAATGGCCTAATTACTCATATTTATTGGAAGATTTAACCCTTTTTTTTGGAGTCGGGGATGTCCAGCTGGGATAGTGAAAATTAATTAGAAGAAAAGAAATTCAACCAAAAAGTGTCAACGAAATGTGCTGTTTTTGGACGAAAAAAAAAATGTTTTGAGATACCATCCCTTATCAGAAGAACCATTTATAGAATAGTGCTTTCCAATTTGGATGGAATTTCAGTATTAAGATTTGGAAAAAAAACCCCACGGCTGATTTTGAAGAACGCTTATCTCTTCGGGGAAATTCAGAAGCTTGAGTGGACCATGGATCTATCAAAATCGTCAGCATATGAACCAATTTATAAAAATTCATGACTTCTACGTCATCAGTGACCACCACAAAGGCTTCTACAACAATCGAAGAGCAGGCGAAACGAATTGGCTTTAAGGTAAATGAGGACAAAACCAAGCGCATGCTGTCAACAAAAAAAGGGCATTTGCCCATCTAAATGTCACTATTGAGGTTGGAGTTAATCTACCTCTGAGTCAACATTAACTCTACGATTGACATCCTAGTATAGATTCGACTAACACTTACCCTAGGACCCTAGGAAACCGCTACTACTTCGATTGCATGCTGTGCAAAACGCTGGCTCTTCAAGCCCAGCTTCGTGTTGCTGATCGCTGGTCAATAAGCAGGAAAGCAGAGCCGACTTAAGCCCTTTCGAGAGAAGAATTCTTCATCGAACATTTGGTCACCTATGCGACGCAGGCGAATGGAAAAGAAGATACAACTGGGAACTCAATGAGCTGTATTAAGATCGAGCAATTGGACAAGAATGCTCTAGCCAGGAAGATCTTCAAATCACAGTCGCCAGATTCAAGTCGCAGAGAAAGACTGAACCGCCGTTTTAATGACCAAGCTATCGCAGATGCTAGAGCGTTTGGTCTGGAAAACTGGAAACAGCGTGCAGACGATTGAAGATTGGGTAGGCAACTTGGCGATGCCCAGTGATGTAACTATTTCTACACATAAATTATGTTTATTTTACCTCCAGGTGGTAACCATCCGGTACTGGTCGATGTCCATCCGGACTCGACTTGCCAATCTTACAAGTGCTGACCAGCGGACAAAAATAGCAGCACTATAAACGGGACAGCGGATGAATTCACTAGATGGAATCAACGGTGAAGTAAAATCCCAGAACAAAAATAAGACTTTATCCAGGCTACTCTGACATATTTGGAGCTCGGACCGGCAAGGATTTCCGGGAATTAGTCGGGGTTTTGGTAAAGGGACGGTGGCGGATGAATCCCTAATGGATCAACGGCCACGCTCACACCCCCGAAGTGGGTTACTGACACTGGTGTTTCCAAAATGGAACTGGTCCTCCAGGTTGGAGGATGTGCCATCGGGGTTACTGCCCGACCACGTAAAAGAGTAACTAAATTGCGTAACTGAAGACGGTAAGCTAAGGACCGCGCTAACTAGAGAACCTTGATCGTTGAGGCCCAGGTTCACCCCGAACTGTAGCGCCACCTAAGTAAGTAAGAAGTCTGTAATGTCTCAGGGACACTTCATGGGTCTGAAGCCCCTTAAGTAGGTTAGTATTGTTGTTTTGGTTAACTAAGGGTCTATGTACCAATCAACTACTTGCGATTACTTCTCGAGCGGTTAACATCGCAGCTCACTTAAGAGGACTGAATGGAGTTGTCAAGCAACCACAACGAACCTAGCACATGAAATGGTCTTCGAATTTCCACAAGGAATATTAAAACCCTTAACAAATCACGCACAGAAGATGAAATAGCGAACGCTCTATGCATGGTGTCATGAAAAAGGTATCACCGCCGTATAAAAAGCGCCCGTCATTAAAAACAGACTTAGACAAGTCTTGTTAGTTATGACAACTCGTCTATCGTCCGGATTGATTTTAAGGTACAGCTCTCGAGAGCAGAACATCTTTAATTACTTGTTCTATCCCAACTTTAAAAAGGCAGCGAATCAAAACTTCCTAGTTAGTCCATGGCCATCTCATCTTATTGTCTAAAAGTGGACGTGAAGGTCTCCTTATAAATTATCGTCAACCAACAACCCCTCAATCTCTTATCGCACCAAAACAAGCCGATGAGCCATCAAGGACGCCGCCTCTTATATACAGATCACAGATGGTCCATTCCCAATACAATATCTACCGACCACATAACCAGAATCATTTTCGAGCATTTTATAACTCTCTAAAAGTATAAGCCGGGGAAGCCGCATAACTGAAGAACGCTATCCTATTCTGCAGTTGCAGCCTCTAATTACGTTTGACATCATAGGTCGTCCACAATCACAGAGTACAGACTTGCAGGAATTTCCGTAGTGTAGTGCTTTCATAGAGCAACTTTGGACATGAATCTCAACTTCTTCTTCCATACCGTCGATAATGGCTTACAGGTTAGGAAGAACGCATTCTTTCTTCTTTTGGCCTACCTTCTATGACTTTGCCAAGTCATTCTCTACACCAATAAAGAGGATATCACAATAGGCCCATTTGTGGCCGCAGTGATAAGGGACCAAGGCCCACCTCAACTTGAATCTAATCTAGTCTATATTTTCCTTTGATGTTGATACAGCAGCACTGTCTGAACAGATGAAGGCAACCGATCAGTAATAGGAGCCAGAGAATTCGGTCTTGACGGTACCTTCGGTCAATGACCGCCTAGTCGTTGGCGTTGATTAACCACGTATTGGTTGATACGATACACAAGATGACGCAACTGATCACTGATCTGCGAAAGGTTTTGACTTTCTGAGGGACGACAATAATTGGACCTGATGGTGAAAGAAGAACATCAACAAAAGGCTGAATGTCTCCGCTTTCGTCTCAGTGAAGATACACTGTTAGATTTACTTGACTTGGGTGTTTTGCCTTACAATTTTTTAAAAGGTGATGCCATGAGGCTTGGCATAAAAATACGTGCTGTGTCTACAAACTTGGGTTGACATTGCTGATTCTCAGGCAAGTTGTCAGGAGACTTGCTTTGTTTTACCCAAACAAATATTTTTAAGAAAAATTCAGCAGACTGAGACATTGAAACTTGTTTTCATAAAATATCTGTTGACTGCACATCGAGATATATCCTCTCCATGAATATTTGTTGCTCCTAAAGAACCCCTAAACTTCGTATGAAGAGTTAAACCCTTATTCCGTTTAAAGACTGCAGAACACTGCACTCCATTTACATATGTTACATCAACTTAATTGAATCTCTCATCCCGTCAACAACCCTCGAGTAAATATTTGCCAAAGTAATAACATCAACTTCACTCAGCGTAATATCGCAAAAAAAGGACACCCTACCCAAATAAAAAAAAAAAAACCAAACCACATCAAACTTTTGAACCCCACATCAATGTCAATTTCTATTCACTGGCATTATGGAAATGGCCAATGTAATCCAATTCGTCCATTTCTCGACCATCAGCGACCTTTGCAGACCCTCACCATTCTATGGAACTTAAGATTCCCTTTGAATATAGTGACTTGTCCTCTTTTTTTTTTTGTTTGGAAACGACCTTCAAATGGTCTGATTGACAGTTGTTAGATTTTCGTCAGTTTATGTGATGAAATTATGTCCGAGTGCTATTTTGTTTTCCTTAATCGGAAACTGAACCCTCTAGACTTGAAAGGCAAGCCCAAGGAATGTGCACCACATTATCACTTATTTTGTCCCGTTCAAACAAGTGGTAGTAGTATGTATCCCTTTTCGATACTTGAGGTGATAAAATTTTACAACGCAGCCAGTGTTGTTGTTTGAAATTGATATTGGCTTCTCCCGTTCATTATGAATGAGGAGGCAGAAGGACTGGGTGAAAGGGTACATTTCCGAATTGACGGCTAATGGGATTTGGTCAAGTACCCATTTAGGGTAATCTAGCAACTGTGTCCGTGTTGGTGATTTCGAATTTCATTTAATGTATCCATTGCGAGCATTTGTACACAATTTCAAATCGATTTTGAATGTGTTCCTTTCTTGTACGTTCGACAGAGATGCGTAGGACGAGTAATCTGTAAATTCATAGCGGGTTATTGGCCATTAAATGGTCACATTGAACTCTTTCGTTTTGTAAAATGGTCTAGAGAGAGAAAGTTTTCCAGATTTAAAGTGTCCTCGTATGGGTTTTTTCCTTCTTCTGTAGATTATTGGAAGAGGGTTTCTTGTGAACGTTTTAAGTAGTCCAAATGATGCGGGGTGATACTCGTCTGGGCAGTACCAGGAATTAGTTGGTTGCTCGCTCAAGATATGACGTCTGTTGATAGGAGTAGATCCACCTCGAAATGTCCGCATTCCTTAAGTAAGTGTCTCGTAAGTCTAAAATGATGTGACTCTCGAGCATGTTCCTAAGAATATCTTTCAAAAACTCCCTGCCTCCACCACTAAGTGCAGAAGACAGTGCTATAAGTAAGCCATGAGCTATATAAAGCTAGATTAGCTGGTGGATGTGAGCTCTACAAGCACAAGAAAAGCATAGGAAGCATGCAAGTTGTAATAATAGCGAAGTTTGATCGATTATTCACTAGATTTACCAGACATTTTGACTCTTGACAGACTCATTTGACAGAAATGACTCTTTTTCAAAACTTAGGGCTCATTCAAATACAACGCTTTGGTTGGAGTCCTAGGTTGAAGTGGCTGCCAGCTATAGCCAGCACACTTATGCCCAAATTCACAGTGCGAGTTTAAACTCAGTTTATGGTTCAAACTAAAGTTCAACCAAATGTTTGGTTTCACAGTGTTCGTTTAAACTCTCAACTGAGTTTTATGTTCGGTTTAAGTTAAACGACTCGATTCTACCGTTGAACGTTCGTTTAAGTTAAAAATGTGCTTTTGACTGCTATTGTTGTGAAATGTCAAATTATGTTTTTTTTTCTAAAAAATTAATAAATAGTGTGTAAAATAGTGATTCTGATGATAGAAGTGATGAAGAATATTATAATATCCTGGTTAACGTAAGCCGACAAAGGGAATTTCGCTGCAGGACAAATCACTTTTATTTTTGGGATGATATGGACTTCTTTAAAAGATTTCGCATGTTCAAACAATCAGCGTATACTGTTTTGGATGAAATACGTCCAAAAATTGAAAATCCAACTAACTGGTAACTCAGAAAATAAAACATATGTACATGTTATTTGATTTATATGAAAATAAAATGTTTTACTTCAAGGAACAATTCAATATCAGCCGAAATCAAGTTTTTATTGACTTTGCTTTTCGATAGCATCCCATGCTGCATTTGTCTCCGTCCAATGAATCCTATCAGTTTTTTTATTTTCAATTGTGTCTTTGAATTTGACCACTAAATTCATTAAATTTTCCTTTTCGCTATCGGAAAAATGAGTACTTCTTTTCTTTTGATTAATATTATTATAATAATATTGTTTCCTCCATTGTCTCTCTTTTGTCTATTCTAAGTGACTTTTACTCCAAAGCAAACACCATAATAGGGAAAATTTAAAATTATTTTCAGTTTGACATTTAATTCAAATACTGTGACTCAAATACATCAGTGTAATTCACAATAGTGTGATAAACTTCGTTTAGACAAACTGAGTTTAAAAATACAGTGTGAAACCGAACGATTTAAACTCAAAGTTTAAACTCAGTAGTTAGTTTAGTAAAACTCAAGTTTAAACTCACACTGTGAAACTGGGCATTAGACCAGTGATAGGTCCATTGAGACCTAACGATTGAACAAAAAATCCGTAGCTTTACATAGCAAGTGCAGACAGTCTAATGCTAACATTTTAGACTAGCATTTTCTGACATAACGCCTCAGATAAGGGCTGATCTAACGTTGACGACTTTTGGCTACAGAAGAATTAACCAGCCGGAGAGTACTGATCACCAATGCTTATACTATACGATTCTAAACTGAGAAATCATCCTATAGAGAGTTAATTTGGCTTGCCTTACGCAGGAGTGGTGTCCCTAAAAAGAAAAAGAAAAGTTGTTAGAAGAAATTAAGATCCACAAGGCTGCAATCCTTTGGTCAATCAAATTTTTAATGGTGATTACCGTAGCTTTGTCGATGGAAAACGAAGGTATTCGATGGACTCTTACATTTTATCTGGCACATCTCACATACTTATGGACCTTTACCAAATGACAGCTGATGTGGAGTGGAACTTCAACAAAAATTATCTACCTACCTGGACTCAAATAGGCATTGCTGAACAATGGATAGAGACAGCAAGGGTTATTGAACCAGATATCGCCAACTAAATCCCCAAAAGCAAAGACTATGTTTGCAATGCTATCCAAAATATGGCGAAGCAACGCAGCCTAAAACCAAGGCAAGACTATTCCGTTTCAACTTCATCGCTGCTATCATGAGAGAGCTCGTGAACCTGTGCCTTTAAAATATCCTAAAGATTTTCTGGCCTAATCGTATTTCTAACGAGGAGCTTCGTGATAGAATGGGACAGATATCGATGACAAAAATGTCTGTGGATTGGACACATATTTCGAAAAGTGTTTGTGGAAAAGAGTTCGAGAGAGATAAAATATATCGCCAGAAGCCGAGACTGTATAAAAATGTGGATGTAGTCCAGAAGGCAAAAATCCGTCGACTGCACTGGCTTTGCCACATCGAGTCAATGAATGAGAATGCTCCAACTAAGAGAATCTTTGAATCCCAGCCACCTGGTTCACGGTCTAAAAATCAGTTAATCGCAGACGCCAGAAACCCTGGTCTAGTAAACTGGAAGCAGGGTGCCCGGGACCGTGAAGTATGCATTAGTTTAGGCTTAGACCCTCGAAGGGTCGCTGGCCTTATAAATAAGTAAGAAGCCGAGACCACAAAGAGAAACAGGACATAATGTGATTTTATGCTTACGACGTATTGCGACAGTTTATCAGTTAAGAAGAAATAACCGCAGCCATTCTGCTTTCCTGATGAAAGTGAGTACCTATGTCCTTGAAAAAGGCATTTTATTTGTGAATACTACGCCGTCTGGTCCAAATGATGGCCGGGCACTCACTTTTTTCTACTCGCCAATTTCATTCTCTTCTAAACAAAGTCAATATATTGTCTTACTAGAGAGGTTTGAAGGACGGTATCTCAAGCGGCAGTGTTCCAAGCCAACAAGCTTCCTAAAACCCTCATTATTAAATTTAAAGAGTTCCCTATAGATCAGTACCGATGGATTCATATTATGGATTGTTGAAGCATTAGAAGATTCTATCAGTGGGCTTTGTGCTGTTTATGATTCCATGGTTATGGTAGTTTCCCAGTTGAGATCCAAGGAGGACTTCGGGTCTGAGGAAATATAGCTTGATCCAATCGTCCAAGATCTCATTTCATTCGATACTCCTATGTCCAGGCAACCACCATAGTTTGACTTTGTTGTGTCTGGCAAGGGATTGTTGGGCATTAAAGCAGCATTTGACGATCTTAGACTCTACATTACTTTATATTGACCTTTGTTGAGATCCAAACCCATAAAGATTGAGCTTAACTACAAAAAAAATGCGCTCAATGTTAAGCGGATGTTTTCAAGTCCAAAATACTTTCTCGGGTGTTCCTAGGTCTTGAGCTATAGGAATATTTGTATGTTGTCCGAAAAGCAATCAAGAGTTAGATCATCTTCGATTCCTTTCCCTCAAATTCAATATGGTGGGATTGGATACAACAAATAAAAGGTCAAGACATATTTCGAACGGCAATCCGTAAAACGCTAAGGCCTTAATTCTTGTAACTCTCGTCCCTCTTATATGTTTCCCACAAATGGAGGTCTTGTGCAATTGTGTCTGCCAAGTCTAAACGGCTTCTTGAAAAATTTCTTATGACTTGGACTTATATGCACTTTGGAAAGTTTGAACTATAACCCTTCTAAGTTAACTATAGAAACTGTGATTGGTATCATACCTAGAAAGCTATTAACAACGATTAACGTGAGAAAGGATCAAGGAACTCTACCTTGAGTCATAAATATGATCCACTTACAGACATCAGTCATCTAAACAACTACCTTGGACTTTGGACCACTAACAGCAGAAAATAGGTACTTAACAGTCCAAAAATCAGAAAAACTAGGATGAGCCAAGGAGTGAACCTAAATTAATTCTGTAAGTGACTCTAAAACATAAAACGCCTTTCATAAGACTCTCACGAATATTTTGTATCACCGATCTTTTAACCCAGAAACCGCTTTAAACTCACATCCAAGGAACCCATTAGCCTAATGAGCCCATTAAAATTCCACCCAAGAAACTTAGAAGACCATTGAAACTATGGGAATATTATAGCAATTTTCTTCAAGGAACTCCATTAACTTTTCCTCGAACACACCCGTATCCACACTGAGCCAACACTTTATTGCTCAACGTTGGCAGTGATTTCGAAAGTACCGCAGTCATCGCCACCGTAACGAGATTGGATTACAATTTCACAGGCGATTTATCATTCTAATACGCGATTTATGAACAATTTAAAGCGAAATCAGGCGCCATTAAAATTATTTATTATTAAATACACGCCCAGGAGGACTCCGTCAGAGTAAGGGGTGGCGGGCGACGATGTTGTTTAGCGAACACAACCCGGTTTTGGGAAAGTGTGTCGCCGGCAGTGTCAGTGGGTGGTTGGATTTGCATGGTAGTGAAATGTTTAAACATTATTTTTGCAAATTTGAAATTTTTTTTTTTGTTTTTCGCGAGTGAAGTGGTTTCAAGTGTCACACTCATAAATATGTAAATTGGAGTGGGACTCCACAAGTGCTTAACCGCCATCGAGGGTTCATAATTTCTTTTTTAAAAAGTTTGCCTGCGTTTAATTTATTTGACAACCAGCAGTCGAGTGAGTGCGGGATTTTGTTTGAGAATTTGCTTTGGAAATGGGGTCTCCCTGCGAAATGGAAAGCAAGGATGCATGCATGAATATTATGTGGTAGATGGAAGGAAGAGAACTAAGTTGAATTTAAGAGCTAAGTTGACCTCGTTATGATTTTTCGAAAGATACCATCTATACCATTGTGAACCAACAAAAGATGAGATGAGCACCAAAAGCTGTGTGGCTGTGCGGGACCTAGATCCTGAGATACATGATCCTTTTTCCAAAATGAGAAGGTAAGCCACCTACGATTACAGAAAAAATAAAATTACGCGAGCTAGATGATTGTTAAGACACAAGTACTACAGGTGCGCCCTTCACACCTCATGTGGTAGAGCAGAACATTAGCGTGCATTCAAAGTCATTGTAGTCTAGCCACTGTATTTGGGAGCTATCCCGCCTAACATATAGAATACTGCTCTAGTGAAAAGCTTTTGAAACCAAATCTCACCTCAACGTTACTAACACGGTTCAAGAAACACCAAAGATGCACAGAGAAGGCTAGACCAAGTAATGAGATACGTGCACGCCGGGATGGAGGCAGAGAAAACAGAGATAGTCCTACTGACTAGGAATCGGATCCCGATGGGAATGGAGTCTCAAGTAGACTCGGAAGTAATACTTTCTTTCTTAAGGTGGCGCTACAGTCCGGGGTGGACCTGGGCTTCAACGAACAAGCGTCTCCAGCCAGCCTCCAGTTTCACACGCCAAGTTGGTTGTGGTCCGCTTCCACTTGCGAGCGCCGCCTGATTTGTGGTTTTCCTCTACTGTGCATTTCCTCAGGGGTGGATTCGATGACTTTCCGGACCGCAGCATTGGTATCCATCATAGTCCAGCCACCTCAGTCATTGAACCTTCACTCTTCATACGACAAGTCTTACGTCTTAGGTCAATATCGCTGTACAGCCCTTACAGTTCGCCATTGTAGCTCCTCATTCACTCACCATCTTTGCAGACGGGGACGAAAAACAGCTCAAAACAAGTGGCTAAGTAGTTAGTGCGTTGGACTGCTAAACGAGAGGACACAGGTTCGATCTTTAAAATCACCAAACGCATTTTCGCGGCACCACCTCTTCGCAAGCATGGCAAACCTGCAAGTGTATAATCTGTCATGAAAATGCTTCTGAATCCGTCGTTCGGAGTCGGCAATAAAACTCAGAGATAGCATGCCTTGTCTTGAGGTTTATTGTTTCTAAGTGTGTCAGCAAGCAGGACCTCGCTCTGAAACGCGATATAGCATTAAACATTACAGGGATGCATCTTTTCTGTTCACGACGTGTGCCCCTTATTTAACCTCCTCTTAACGTAACTTGATGACTGATGCACCGACTATGTATGTATATTTACTACTACTCCTATCTAAACTGTAGCAACCTTACAATTGCAATATTTAGGTCACTATGCCTGAGTAGACTTTGCCCATTTCTACAAATAGTTCAACATAATGGACCTCAATTGTTGTTTTCTTTCACTGCGAGCTTTCTTTTTTTTAGAACTACTGTGGCGCCATCGTCATTACTTCAACCCATTACTCCTGCTCCATCCTTCGGCGGTCCCTCCAAATGTATACCACTACTGAGGGGAGCTAAACACATTTAAAATCGAATTTATCAAATAGTTTACGATAGGTTTAGATCTCTTCGCCCGCATCCTGATTGCGATTTTATTGATTTGATTCGTTTTCGGATACTTCGCCCGCCCAGTGGGACACTTTAATATCCGCGACCATAGTACTAAAATTCGTTTATAGGTTGAGATGTTAAATTGCCCGAGCAGAGGGTAAAAGAAGGAAAACCAACTTTATGTCCTTGGCAATGCAATTGCTATACGAGTATATCTCAATACATTCCTAGTCGGTGGGTGTAATAAAGCGCGAGAGTGTAATTTGCCAAAAAGGGTTGTAAACCAGTTGTATGATGTTGCTTGGTAATAACTGCCAAAACCACTGTAGCAGGGTTAGATTTTAAGTAATATACATACATACTTTCATTTTACGGATTTGCATAATGGATGGTGACCGATTTGAAGAAGGATCAAACAGTTGCATGCACTAAGCGATGTATTTGTTGTAAAAATGATTAAAGAGCACAGGGAGACCAGCTTGACGTTGTTAAAACGATAATCATGTATAAAAGATGACAGTTACTGTCCAGCAACTAACTTTCTGCATCATGACAAACGCTCACGATAGAGATTAAGGTTGGAGCTACAAAAGAATACTATTGTGCGCTCCTTGACATAATAAAAATAGTGGGGAGGAAGTCGGGTTCTAATCCACTTTCTTAACTCCACAGGCTGGATGTAGGCACCAACTGTCTCCCATCCTCAACAAGACAGATCACCAACCAAGTCACACGAGTCGTGGTAACAAAAAAGCAGTGCTACTTGGGTTAATGTTGAACCACCACCTCTACCTACTTACCTCCCTAGGGAAGTAATAAGACGCTTAATTGGAACTTTCCGATTTTAACTTCAGTGTTGAAAGAAGGGTAGACGCTGGCTTATCGACTTTGAGAAGGAACGGGATGTCATTACAGTAGTTTAATATTTGTCAAGTGATCTGGTTATCACAGGATCAACAGATGAAGTTGCTAACGATAGTAAATATGCCTTCAGTGTCCTAGAAGTCTAAACATTCTAAAGAGTCAACATTCACCAGGATCACTACTTTTTGCTAAAGAATTGCACTCTCCTGAAACCGAGCTGGAAGGCACCTAGTCTGGGATACCAGAATTAGCCCTTTAAGCCTGTCTAAGTCCCTGAATGTTGTTTCAATAGGATAAGAGGTTCCGTTTTTTCCAGCTGTCCAGACTCGTACTGAACGCGGAAGTAGGGATACCGCAGAAGGGTTCAGCACCTATGTATCTTTCTGAAGAACCTCTTCTAGCAAGTTGGTCTGCAATTCCATTACTTCAATGCCTCTGTGTCCTGGTTCCCACCAGAGATTGACTTTGTTCCGCTTTGAGAGCTCGTCGAGAGCATTGAAGCAGCCTGGCCTTTGAGTTACAGTAATGGGAACTCAGTGCTTTGAGCGCTGCTTGACTATCGGTGAATATACTGATGGTTACCGCCTTTATACCGGAGTCGAGAATAATGTTGGCACAGATATCAATGGCACGTTGTTCTGCCTGAAAGACACTAGGGCGCATTCCAAGTACCTCTGAGACTTTGTGATTGATTTTGCTGTATTGTGGCCCCATTTTCTTTCATATGCGGCATGATGGGAGTGTGTTCCATCTCTCATCGGCAAGTTCCCAGAAGTCTAAGTGTATATTGTGTTTCTATACATATATGAGGGTTAGAACTGAGGTATCGAACATTATTGGGTTCAGTTTTGACCATATTTTTGTCAGTTCATCTGGCTTTTCATAACCATCAATGCCTCTATGACTTCGGATGTTTTATGACACTTTCTTATTCCAACTTTCTCTTGATGAAAAGAGTGTTCAAAAGTTTAAGTCATAGTCAGACTTTTGTGTTATGTATGCAATTTTCGTTTCCAGCTTCGCCTATCTAACCATACGATCTTGGCTTATTCGGCCCTTATTCTAGGAGTTGAATTCTTGCAGTCTTTTCTATCGCAAAGAGGTCGAGCAGAATGAATGCGGCTATCTTTTCGAGGGCTTCGGTAGGAGTCGTTCTTGTTATTTGTGTGAGTGTCTTTAGGTTTGCGGCTTAAAAGCATGGCTGACCACCAGACGACACATCCATATGTTAGTAGAGCGGACAGTCCATAGAGTCTAGATTGCCTTCTCTTCATCCCTTTTCCCTCTGACTCTTCTTGTTTTGAACTGAGAAGGGAAGTTGTTCATCGAAGAACAGCCACTGAAGGTGTTCCTTTGGTAATAAAGTTTCGTACCTTTTTTTAAAGCCGTTGACAATGTCTTTTGAAGAATGAATGCAAGGCTATCTTATGATTTGATGCAGATAGATCCCGAATGAGTCACTGACAAAACTGTCATTTTATAGCATACAGACAGTGAATAGTCACAAATCCAAATTTAATGACCAATTTGACAGTTTTCTTCCAGAATATGGTATGCCTTTGTACATTGAAGAAAAAAATAGTTAAAATGACATCTCTAGATACTAATTTATATTCCACTCGTGTCCTTAAAAAAAAATACGTCACGCATCTCTTGGCACACACCCAAAATAAAAGTCGTTACAGGGATTATTTTACGTGCGTAGCCAGTGTGACTTTTATAGTTCGTCGTTAAGTTGACAGATTTTGCGGCGCTGATTTGCATCTGGAATCCATTGAGGTAAACAATAAATCGCCATTGGAACTTCAAAAAATCATAAAATTGACACCAAAAAGTGCGAAAAAATGTAAATAATTTTACCTTCACCCTCCTGTGGTGAGGACTTTGTGTATCGTGTCCCTATGACCGATATCTTAGCGAAAATTTATGACTTGTTTATAATAATCCGATGTGTGATGTATCTTCTTCATGTATCTCCAGGATAATGGAGACAATTTAAATTTTCCCTTACATTATCCCCCGTGTGAGATGGTATCTTGAAATTGATATACGAACTGGAGTTCAACTGTTTTAAATGAGCCTTGAGCGACAAAGTCACATATGGATACATAAGTCTAAAAAATTGCAAAAGAAGATCCTTAATTTGATTTATTAGTTCAACGTGCAGGCAGTCGAATACAAGCCCTCCTTCTCGATTGATTCACAAAATATTTTAAATTGACAGGACAAAGGATATGCGAAAAAAAAGAAGAAAGGAATCTGTACCAAACAGTGGTTACTGGTGTCAATGATTTGAGATACTTATGGGTTCATTGGGAATCAAGCTTGTGCTACAACCCCCCCGGCTGATGCTTCAATTACGCTTTAAAGTAGGGTGCTTGTTAGATGGTGTGTAATTTCGCAAAGAAAGTCCTTGTTCGCACGTCCGTGTGTCTTGTTAGAGCGGAACGAATTGCAAAAAAATGCAAATCGACACACGCGACGAAGACTTTGCAATTGATGGAAACGTCACCGTTCGGTGTGCAAGGCAAGTATACCTTTGCCTATTGCGATTGTTTGCAAAACAATTTACTGTCAGCTGACAAGGACATTCTGAATGTGTTTTGCTCGGGATGGGAGATGATGTGGTTTGAGGGTGAACGTGTTCTATTGTTCCCGTGCGAACGAGACATGAGAAATTGTTCAGTTTATTTGGATCATTTAAGATTGGTTATCCTTTGTGATTTTCAATTAAATTAATTTCAATGAAAAATTACCCTGAGTGCGCCATGGCCCAGTGAGAGTGGATTCAAGATTGAATCATGTTTTGATGGTGGTGTCATCATTGATTGATTTCGATGATTTGTCAGAGAGATGGTAAGGAAGGAAGGGAGGGTTGTAAGCAAACTGTGGGTCATATGCTTTGTGGAGTTTCTTGCAAGAGAGTTTTGACAATGTTTCCTAATGGATTTCATCTTTTATAATTTGCAACGGCTATAATGTTGCCCGAATTCAGAATCTATTTCAAACATTTTGGATGGATCATTATGAAAGAAGTAGCAGGGATCATTTTGAGTTAACAGTTCAACCCGTGGTGCTATTATGAATGCCATACATGTATGTCTGTGAGTGCTGCAGCCTTAAACAAGAGCAGCAAGGAAAGGGCTTTAAACTAGAAAGGAGGAATAAATGGACTTACCTTCTTTAAATGTAAGGAAGTTGTTGAGTTTGACACAAGATAACGCATGGTCCTGTCAAAGATCTCGATCAGATTATTGCCGGTTTCAAGGGACAAAAATATGCTCTCTAAGACTTGCAAATCGGTGAAAGGATGGTATGTACATACATGGGAACAATATGGTCATTCTTCACTGGATTCCTGCACATAGTGGATTTGCGGGTAACGAAAGGGCAGACCAACTGGCCAAAGACGGTGCGGCAACAAAACTCTTTGGACACGAAGAGTCTCACTCTTCGCGAGACATGCAAAAAGTCTTTGCATGCAAGAATCTAGAGAAGTCTGGCTCAATACATCAGGACAAGCATGTTCAAAACTGCTATTCCCAAAGAAAATCAAAATTCATTGTGAATCTCGATAGGAACAACCTTAGAGCACTTGTCGGACTTTTCAGCGCTCACTGCCGCCTGAACAAGCACCTACATCGCATGAATCTCACAACAGATTCAAGCTGTAGACTCTGCCTGGAGAGTGAGGAGACCTCTCTTCACATCCTAACGGAATGCCCAGCTCTTTTTCAACTCAGAAAAAGAATACTAGGCAGCAAATTTGTCTCTACTGAACAGCTAGCTGCCATCCATCCAGTGAAGTTCATTAACTTCCTGACATCTTCTGGAGTGAAATAACTCATCTAGAAACATTAGGGAAGGCACAATAGGATTCATTAGAAACCGCAGTGCCAAGGGGTGTTTAGCTCTCCCGAACAACAACAATACAATACAACAATACAATACATATGTAGATTTAGAACTACGACTTTTGATGACGTGCCCTTGTTCCTCTCCGAGGAATGTCATTTTGACCATTTGGTAAAACTTTCGAACGTCACTCATGCTATTATGCCTCTCTACTGATTCGATTGCACACTTCTCTTAGTCCTTCTTATTTTTTCACAGAAGACGGTGTTCGTCCTATTTGGACTTAAACCTGGAGCTGCCTCAATATTTTGAAGCAGCTTCTGCGTTCCCGGGTACAGAGGCATTGAGGGTAGGTTGCCCAGACGAGTTGGCCAGATAAAAAGAAATCTCTTACATTATTCTCGACTCCGGCATAAAGGGGTTTACCATCTATATATTCACCGATAGTCAAGCAGCGCTTAAAGTAATGAGTTCTCATAACAGTAACTCAAAGGCCATTTCAGGCTGCTCTCAAAGACCTCTCAAAGCGGAACAAAGTCAAGCTCTGGTGGGTACCAGGACGCAGAAGCATTGAAGTATTGAAATTGCAGACCAACTTGCTAGAAAAGGTTCTTCAGAAAGATACGTGGGTGCTGAACCCTGCTTCGGCATCTCTACTTCTGCGTTCGGACGAGTCTGGACAGCTGAGAAAATCGGAACTTTTTATCCATCTGTAACAACATTCAGGAGTTTAGACAGGCTTAAAGGGCCATCTGACCAAAAGGGACGATATCCGAAGGCTTCCCGGCTTCCTTACTGGTCACTGCAGCCTCAGATATCACTTACATAAACTAAATATAGTTCAGGAATCTGAATGCTTATTCTGCTTAGAGGAAGACGAATCAACGGAACACGTACTATGCGAGTGCGTGGCTGTCTGCAGAGTCAGGAAACGCTTTTTCCGCAAAGAATTCCTAACATTGGAGGACATTCGTATTGCCTCGACTGGAGATATCCTCGACTTCATTAAGAAGATAGAGGATCTCCTCGTCTAACTGGCTTCAGGCACAATAGATCTTTTAAGTCGCAGAGCCTAAACAATAACAATGATAATAATAATGGAACTAGTGATCAGCATCCTGAAAGTGCGAATTGTCAATTGTTTCACCGAAAGGTTTGGGAAGGTGAGCCATAGATAAATAACTTTCTTCACTCCCACTCAGGTACACATAGGAACAAAGAAGAGCCGAATGGAACTGCAGCTTTTATCACGCTGCGAGCACTTTAACATAACGCCTTGTTGGATGTTTGGAACAATCCACCAATCAAATCCTTCAATGACCCGAAATACTTCCTCAAAGCAAGTTAGTTTGAAGCAGTCTTCCTGAAAAGAGGCACATTACTTAGAATTAAGGCCGAAACTTCGATTTTAAAAACGCTTAAGTGACTCTCTGGTCTCGACATGGAGAAGCATTTTTTTGGACGGACTCACCCAATTCTATAATTTTAGCCCTTCTGGCCTTGCAAACTTCTTCTTTTGCCACATTAACTGCTGCCTTACTTACTAAGGGGAAGTGCTGTTAGCATAGCTGAAGAGGATCTCTCCCTGTTAAGGCCGAGATTTTAACAATTCACTGAGCTGACCTAAGTCCGTCTCTTCGTACTTAAACAGAATCCTGTTAGTGTGTATTGTGCTTGCCACCATGGCTCACCTCTTTATAGGACTACTGAGCAGTTGTGGACGAACCGGTTATACCTTTTATATCTCTTGAAGGATTTTTGAGTCCTCATTGCATTTTTTCATAATCTGAGGATCTGGCTTAGAGCTGATTTTTCAAGCAAAGCACGACATCTTCTAACAACATTCCAATGCAGGGCAAGAAAACAATGCATGCACGTGTTATGTAATACAATTCTAGGCGAACCTTGTGAAGCCATAGTCACCATTGTCAATGGGACTTATGCTTCATATACTCGTACATACATAAGTAGTTTCTAAGCGACAACTACTGTACCCATACAATAGATGGGCTTAACTGTAGCAACTTTAAAGTAAATTCGAAATACACTACGAGTTGTTTCACGACTTGTCCGTAAAATAAAAAAATAAATAAAAAAAAGTTCCTGCCAATCAACCCCATCAAACCTGACATCCTTTAGCTGCCATACGTTCAAATTTCAATCCTATCCTGACATTTGATTACCCAGTTGTTCGAGTACGATTACTCCTGCCAGCCATTAGCAGGTAATTCCAACTGTCAGGCCGAGCATAACAAAAAAAAAAAATAGCCGACACTCTACACCACCTTCACCAGGTTACCACCACCCAATTTGCAGCTTCCTTTTGATTCTATCGACGAAAAATAAAATAAAAAAAACTCCAATCATATCGAATTACATTCCTTTTTTTAATTTTCCCTAGTTCGCCCCCGTCCTTGTCGTGCATCAAATGAATAAGGACCACCGCTTGATCGGATACGATTTGGGTGCGCGTACTCTATTGTATGCCGCGCTCTGGCTGGTAATTTTGAAATCGATTCGTTTCCAATATCCATTACCCCGTCGAGGGACACACAACAAAACCGAACAAAACTCATTATTTACCTAATACAGCAAATGTCCTGGCGCATAGCATGTGCCACCACCGATGATGATGATGATGCCAGGAATCCAGCCAATATGGTTTAAATTTTCGGGAGTTTTCCACTTCGTCGAGGCGTCCGACAAGTCCTTTGTTTGACTACCACCAGTACAGTGGAGAAACGCATCTCTCTATCGTGATTATTGTTATTATTATCCGTATCGACAAGGATATAATAGGAAATGTACACAACGCAAGTGAATGAGTGAATTCCCTCGAGAGGATGTGTTCTTTGTTTTGTATGGAATATCCTGTATCCTGTTTGGCGTTTTACTTTTTTGATTGTTTGAGATTCTAAAGTAAACTTGGTGGAAGTTCAAGTCAGGCAAGGACTCTGGGTTAGAGCTAAAGTCAATTTTGATTATTTGGATGTGTACAACCGACATCTTGTAATCCAGCTGTGGGTGATGTGAATTGACAAGTTCCACTCAGATGTACAAACAAGCCAATTGAGTGATTGGTAAACAGCAAATTTATGGATTAGCCTGTGTCAGGTGAAGGGAATCAATAGCAAGACAGCAATGTGATTAGGAAGGCATGTGTTACTTAGATCTTTTGTTGGTGAAGCTATTGGTGAAAGGATACTGCGAGGCTATGCCGCTATTTCGTTTGGTGAGCTTAGTATTTTTCTTTTCAATCTATGTACAACGGGCTTCATGAAATCTTGATGCGACTTCTACATGATGTCCACAAACCATTAACTACTTTACATTGGATGAAGCTATAGAATCGGCTGGACGCATTCCTTTGGAGACTTACTTACGTTCCATATGAGAATCTGCGAAAGCATTGCCTACAGCAGCCAAGGTATTAAGAACAAATGCCATCTAAGACCGATCGACTTGTGAAGATCGTATTCATACCAGTGATATCTACTGTGATAATTTGGACTCTCGTCAGCCCACAGAGGCTTAAGTAGAGTATACGAATTAGGTATCTCTACGAGTCTGAGACGACGCCGAGATGCAAACGCAGGCGTTCAGTGTCGACAAATATCCACAAATACGCTCTTATGTACTTAAGTATCCTAGTCTCCTAGATTAAGAGTTGTGGTCTTAATGACAATCCTACAAAGAAGCAGTCAACGTTTCAAGTGAAATGACAATTTCCTCCATCATCTCTATCAAGCTTAACCGAGTTGCTTTTTTTGATACAGCAGGGACGTTTCCACAACAATGCTGTAAGCTTTACAAGGCTTGCTGCCAAAAGACGTTTAGAACAATCAGCTTGGTTAAAACTTGGCGTAAAGACTTATAGACTTATAGAGTTAAAAGCTTGTAGCCTTCCGAAATCCACAGATCTTTTACCCACTTAAATAAATGGACGTGGAACTTGGCTACAAGCATAAGATATCGGGTTGAAATATGACTGCCTTATTCATCGTGGGTAATTTTCAAATTACAAAGGAATTCAGGAAGCTGTCACTGAGACAGAAGCGGCCAAAATGGGACTAGCGATCAACGAGGCCAAAGCTACGTATTTGCTGTCAACAAGAAGGCACACTCAACATCGACGAATCAGACAGAATGTCACTTTAGATAGCTAAAACTTCTAGGTAGTAAGGGACTTTTTTTACCTTGGCTCTGCTATCAATTCTGAAAACGACATCCCATCAGAAATCAAGTAATAAGGCCTCTTACCGAGGAACTAAGGAAACTCTGTACAAGTCCTGCTCTACGGCGCTGAAGCATGGACTCTTTCAAAGACGGATGAAGACACCCTCGATCGCTCTTATTGAATAATTCTTCGTAAGTTATTCGGTCCCGTGTGCGTTGACGGGCTCTGGAGGAGGAGGTTCAACGACGAATTATACGAGCTGTACAGCGGCATCAACCTAGTCAAAAAAAACTACGCAATGGTCGTTTAAGATAGCTAGGACATATAGAGCGAATGGACACCAACGCTCCGGCCCAAAGAGTCTTCGAATCCAACCCGGAGGGACAACGCAGTAGAGGAAGACCTCGCCTAAGGTGGCGCGCACAAGTAGAAGGGGACCTCAACCAACTTGGCGTGTGTAACTCCAGGCGATAAGCTAAGGACCGGGCTAACTGGAGAAGCTTGTTGATTGAGCCCATGGTTCACCACGAACTTTAGCGCCACATAAGTAAGCAAGTAAGAGGAATTCAGTGCCGGCTGCTATCCAACTGACCTAGAAATAAAGTCTTCAAGGGTCTAGTTCGAATCTCTTTAAACATCTAACAGAGAGCAAATACTTCGAGGGGTAGGAGCGAGCTGACACTTCTTTTATGCAACAGTCGAAGTGGTCTCTTTGGTCTAAGCATACCAAAGTCAATCTTCGAACTAATGAATCAAACATTAAGGTCCTCAGGCTCAGGCTCAGACTCAGGCATTACAGAGGAAAATAGGAGCTTCATATTGCAAGCTTCAAAAGAGTTGACGTTGAGGTAAATCAAGACAAAACCAAAGTAAATGTTGTCGACGAACAAAGAAGTATCTGTCCACTGCCTAGGACCTCGGAGTAAACATCAATTCCACGAGTGACACCCTAGGGGAATGGGTTTCAAACTCTTAACCCCGACGGCGAAATGTATGCTCTACAAAACACTGATCCTGCTAGTTCTGCCATGTGGTGCCGAGTGCTGGAATATCTTCGAACCCCAACCCCTTATCGAGACGATAAGGAAGATCGAACCCCCGTTTTAAGAACCAGGCTATTGTAGATGCTAGAGTTCTTGGTCTGGAGAACTGGAAACAGCGTATCCGAGATCGAACAGATGAAGTGCTGCAACATCTGAAGCAGAGACCCTGCACGGATCGAGAGCCCATTAATTACGTACATCAGTAGCCTCTCGTGGCAGGAGAGGCTTTCAGAATATTTATGATGAGTAATGGTTGCCGTTTGAACAGATTTACGCTAGTAGTACTTTTAAGTTTCGATTTAAATTTTAAAAACACTACACAGCTAGATCTATTCACTCCCTAAAAGTTTCCACGGGCTTGTTACACACGCCAACTGAGGCTTTTTCCCAAAATCAAATCAATATTCGATATACGCAAGTTAACCTCGATTTTCCATTTAATTCAATTTTTCCAGCGTGTCAGGAAAACATAGCCTCTAGTCATAACAAGCGGCAGCAAGCGTTTACCTACAACGAATGTAACAGTTTCCATCCTGTTCAATTTGAACAGCTCCCCGCTGTGAATGTTATCCTAGTTCCGCTCAGGGGGGCACTCCGTGCATACGAGTACATTGCTCTCAAAAATCATGACATACTTTCAAGTGCAATCATCCTCATCATCAATGTAGCCTTGTAGCAATATTGAAATCATCCCCGCCACGCTAACCATGTTTTCCAATCGAATCGCGTGAAGTTATTATCGATTCGTGAAGGATTTGTGTTCATCCTGCACCCAGTTTGAGGTGGTACAGTCTCTTCATGACTGATTCCATTCGAAATTTGTCACAAGCAAAGCTACAAAGCCCCGATAGCATTATTATTCAAATTAATTTTCATAATCCTGCTCCTGTACCACTTGGTTTTTGCTGTGGGCATATATCCACTCCATTGCTCAGTCATTCGCAGGAGTCGGGCGAAACATTTTAAATTTTAATCAGGATGGGGGCGTCAATGATTCGTCGAATATTGTTTGAAATTAAGACGACGGAATAACGCTGATGGTAATGAAAGGGGATGAGGAAAGGCGGAAAAGAAGAGGGAAATCAAGACAACCTGTCAATTTCCCATGAGGCATCACAAAGTTGCCTGTCTATGGTATTTACATCCCCATGAGAGGGGTGTGGTACGCCAATTCGTTACTTTCCAATCAATTCCACATCCTTAATACTGAATGATTACACAGGCAGACAGTGTGGTAGGTATATTGTGTCTTTTTTTTCGCGCCGCGCACAAGGATTATGTTGAGTCCTTAAGCCGCCAATGTCTTACAGACAATTACGACTTTAGACAGTTTTTCTTAGCGCGGATGTCTTTTTTTTTCAAGCTCATTGGAGATGAGGAGATTTTTTTTAAGGAAGAAAAGGTGGGGGTATGTGATGCCAACTGACATTATTAAGCCGTGTGATTGTTATGTTGTCACGTTTGGGGAGGATGAAAGCGAAAGGTAGATGATTCACGGAACCACAGAAACTGAAATGGTTTCACAATGAGCTAGTAGCAAGCTCTAGCTAAATAAGGGGAAACAACCCGACCTGAAGAAGATAGTCACGAACAACTTCAGCAACAACGTTAAGTATTACAGAGTCGGTAGGGGTCGGTTCTTGGACCTCCTCTATGCCACAAATACTGAAGGTGATCGGCTTTGCTAACGATATCTTCGTGGTTACCGTGGCCAAACACATCCACGATATAGAGTCCACCAAGCACTCAAAAGGCTGAAAAATCGGCTTGAGTCTGCCGACCTAGAACTAGCTGACCACTAGACCGACCCTGTACCAATAACCAGCCAAAAGACTGCGTGGACCAAACCATCAAGTCAAGGATGCACTTCAAAATGCATGTCGAGAGCTCCATTAAAAAGGCGTCAAATGCAAGCAACCCTTTCCCAAATGCTGCCAAATATATGTAGGTGGGCCTGAATACGTCAAATGGATCTATCTATCTAGCTCTCTAGAGTGGTTAGTTCGATTCTTCTAAAAATACACTGCTTCGGTCTGGGCGGGGCATTTATGACGAAAGAAACAAGAAGGAAGCTCTCGCCAGCACTCTGAGCAATCAGAACAATAAGCAGTTTTCGAACAATTAAGGGCGAACAATTCCAGGGTTATAGCCGGAAGGAGACATTCCAGTCAGAAACCGTAGCTACCAAGAGGACCAAAGCTAAAGAAAGCATTGTGGCAAGCCAGGTAGGATAACTCAGCAAAAGGCAGATGGACCCACAAATTGATTCCCACTATCGAGGCCTGGAAAAAGAGAGTCCGCAGGGACTGCAACTACAACCTTACGCAGTTCCTGTCCGGGCACGGTGGCTAGCAAAAATATCTCTACAGATTTGGACAGATGGAGAGCAAGACGCGGAACACGCAATGTTCCATCCATAACAGGCGCTCCGCAGTGGGTAGGATGAACCTGCCAAACCCACAGCTTTTAATAAGCCATATGAAGAGGTCAGAAGATGACTAGTTGGAGATTAGTTCCTTCATAGCGAGCGTACAGAACTATGTAGTAAGATTCGAAAGAAGAGCCAAAGTGGCATACGTACGTAGATGACACAGCATAAGTTGCTACCCAGCTCCGCGAAGTAATACCTAACAGCAGTTCCGCGTGGAGAGTGGTAGAAAAGTACAGAGATGTAATTTAATTCGTAGGCATTTGGCACCGGAGAAACCCGCGAATTGTAGTGAAGATTGCACATCCATTGGCGTCGATAAAAAAAACCTACAATGAGCCACAGTTTGGAGCAAGAGGTGGGTCCCTCTCTTTCGAAGATGATGCTGAAAATGGAGTGAATGGCATTTGTTGCCGAATTATGAAAAACAATTGATGTGTTGATGTAAAACCGCCTCAAGATCGAAATCTTACTTGTGAGTATGCAACTAGAGTTATGGAAGACGTTTGGCGGACTGCAAGACTCGCAGACTGCCAACATTGCAGTGAAATAACAACAATATCACTTGCAGTTTGATATAGTAATAGGCGCGTTGGTAAGCGTTATACTCCACCTGTAATATAGAAGTCTAGGCAATCGGAGCCCACCCTGTATAAACAAATACAAATAAAAAATACGAACTGCATTTAGTTACATCAATGAGATTTGGTTTATTTATATTATATCAATTAGGATCTTCTTACTAAGCTTTAACAATTTAAATAATATTTTATTCAGTCTTCATTACTCTCGCCACTATTTACATCAGCCTGCTGAAGGATGCGCGCTATAACACCTAGGTTATCTGTAAGTTGATTCACTTTTGCAGCGTTTTCATTTACAGCTTGCAGAAGGCGACCCTATAAAAAAAATTGATCACTAACTTTTTTGAAAAATAATTAAATAAAACTCACAGTTCCATCATTTAAGTCGTCCAACCAATCGGCCTTAGCAAGGCTTGCACTTGAAACCAACAGAAGAGCGGCGACAATGGCGAATAATTTGGTGTTCATTCTGAGTTATCTGTGAGATGTTGTTTGTTGTGAAACTGGAAGTTATTGACTGATGAATGGAAGTTCGTTGGATCGATCTTAAATACCTGAGAGTTCTGATAATTTTCTTGGATGTTCCAGAGAATGGGGACTTTTCATATTTGGTTTTTCGTTTCGAGGGGATTCCTTTACTTTTGTTAACGAGGTACTTGGTGTTGTGTATCATTCCGTTTATGAAGCAAGATTAGGAAAGTACAGTATTTCAGAGTCTGCCGCCGGCCAGTTTTTCTGTAAGTCCCGTGTTAGTCAAAGCTGAACAGCTCATAAAATGTTTAGGCAGGTGTCGTAGGCCCACTAGCTCTACGACAGTAGCTAAGACATTTCTCTACACCTACCACCTAAGAAGGCTGGCAGTGTGTATTAATTGTAGAGGAGAGACGTCTCCATTGTGCATTACACCTCATATAGTCTCGTCTCAGTGAATCTGTCCCTGAGACTTTGGGGTTTTGATAGCTTTAATTCTTCTAGGACATGTGATAAGTGAATAATTTAAAATAGGGTAAGGAAGCGGTCCTTCTGTTGGCATTTGGGTTGAAAATTACTTCAACTCATCTCTAGCTCAAAGGAGGTAGTTAAGTGGCTTTAAAAAGTGTCTTGTGCTATCTGCAATATAACAGACATGGTCTAGAGGGGTTATTGGAATCAAGATGTATGGAGAAACAGTTAAGCTCTATGAAAGTTCTACCTTGATCGATGGATCAGCAGTGGATGGGTATAGCAGTGACTTTTTTTGCCAGCTTCTTGGACAATTTAGCTATTCTTCGGCATATGCTAGGATGATTGATCTAGCTTCTAACGCATGGACTCGGAGATAAGGAAAATCTTATGTGTCTCAAGAAAAGAATCGTCATGGGTTGGGAGCTCGATAAATTTAACTGTTACTTAAGATGCCAACGCCTTTTCTAGGATTGCAGGATTGTCGTCAACTAGATTGGGTATTCCTTCCAACAATGAAACAGCTGCACCTGCCCTGTCCTATCAACGCTAAGGAGGTTAAGCCAAGGGGAAAATTTCTATGAAGACCTCAGCAACTTATAGCGATAATAAAGAGCTTCATCTGTGAGTCTAGGTGGCTCTGTATATAATGTGATACAGAAAAAGGTCTGCACCGATACTACTAGTCACAGCTTCTCGCTCATGCGAGGTTCCTGGTGCAAGGTAGGTAGTTTAAAGTGGTGGCTGCATCTCGTGATGCCTTCATTCGGATATCGATTGTATTCCTCTTATGTGGAATGTCCAGTCTGAAAAGACAAAAAAAAAGAAGGTTCCTGTTGCTGGTAATCCGGTACTCAACGGAGTACTCCAATGGACCTACATTTTGGTCTAAGTGTGCTCCTACTTAAGTAGGAGTAGCCACCTGACCTATCCTAACCTAACCCATTTTCGTCAATTTGGAATAAACTTCTCCATCTATTTCGTTGTCATTAGAAGGGATACTTTTTTTACCCCTTGGCATAAATTCAATCATCTACTGATAAATTACAGAAAACACTGTTTGGGAAGCACGAAGCTAACAAAATTCCAAAAGCCCCTGTATTAACTGTTCAATTCCGATAAATTGATTTTACGTTAAATTAACAAACTTCGTCGGAAGTCATTGCATTAAAATCATTCTCCAAGGCTTCCCCCAAAATCCAGTCCCAAAGTTGGTGAAGTATTTTCTTGGAATTCTTAGAAAATTTACCAAACAAATATCGTTAACTTTCACTAGTAACGAATCAAACGTTAAATATCATCCATTTAGCACGTTAGTGCCACCCAACTCATTTGCAATCAATGAGCATTCAATGAATTAAAAAACTTAAACTTCACCTCATAATTATTCATCTCTTTCTTGAGGTCTATCAACAAAGTCATTGTCCTAGAATATAGTAAAAACCACAAAACCGCAAAACCACCAAACCATCAATAAAGACTCCAACAGAGACTAAGAACGTGCGGGTCGTTAAATTAGCGGATGATTCACAGTTTGCTTGGGTTTTGCTGTATCTAGATACTGTCCAGACGAGCCCCCAGAGCGTCAGTTTATTATAATTGACTTTTCACTCGAGTGTTGACTGACTGGCGATGGCGGGAGCAATAATTTTTGAATGGGAATCACGTAGGTTTCTATAAATTGTTTCGTGTTGGATCTTTTGCCAAGATAACGTTTTAGGCGAGGGAAAAACCTGAATTCGAATGGATTATACCAACAAAGGAACGAACATATTGTGGTTTTGGATGAGTTGTTATGAGAATTCCTAATTTATGTTGATGGTTAAGCTCACTTGACACCGAAAGAACTAACAGATGAATGAAAATAAGCCTAGTGTACATATTTGTAAAATTTTATTTGAACTTGTAATGGATTTCTAAAGGTTCATGACGTCTGAAGGTTTAAAATCTTGAATTGCCTATTCCCTCCTGAGAGAGAGCTTTTCCAATACCGTTTCCAATGAAAGAGACGTGTGAGAAGAAGACTTTTGAGAGCTTAGATGATAGCCCATGGGACCTCTTTTTTTTACCAAAGGATCTGCGTAAAGAGTACTTAAATTGCATGTCCAGATGTAAGTATCAACTATTGAGTCAAGAGAGCAGTTACAGAAAAATTAACCACCCTAAGCAAGAAAGAATGCGGCAGAACAGCTGATAAAAAACCGCGACTTTTGGGATTGAGTTGGAATTTGGAAAGCCTTTGGCACTCAGAAATCAACACTTAAGACGACTTTACTTACTTAACAAGCTCCCGATCTGTAGAAGTGATTTACTCGAGATATTGCATCCTTCCACCCTCCTCGATCTCGAACCTAAGGACTATGTTTTAAAGATCATCTTGGTTGGTAGATGTTTTTGACTCTTTGGGTAACATGCAAGTCTTCTTCTCAAATATTCGACGAAGAAAGTGCTTAAAAACGGCTCTTTTGTCCTGCTTATTGCGTCCAACACTCGGCAGCACACAGTAGAACATTCATTTCGTCTTCCAGGAATTTTGTTTCTCCGAACCGAAGTACCAGTAGTTTCCTAGGATAAGTCTTCTTCGTCCACTCTACTAGGGTGTCATTCGTGAAGTTGATACGCACACCGAGGTAGGTAAACGTCTTGACTTCTTCGAAGTTACTGTTGTCACTCATCAGTGACGTTTTGTCCTAGGCAACGGGTAGATGCTCTTCACAACGTGTACTTGGTTTTGTCCTCATTTACTTCAAGGCCAAGCCTGTTCTTTGGTTGCTGTAGAGCCTCTTTGACGAAACGCTGTAAGCGAACAAGAATGTCGACGTCGTATGTCAATCAGCTGGACAACATTTTTTAAAGGTACATAGTGCCTTACGTGTTAACACCTGCCCTTCGCAGTATCTGTTCCAGCACATGTCTTTGCCGAAATCCGGTGCATGTTTAACAAAGTTCAAAAGAGCTGCTTCCGAATTGCACATTGCATCGTGTTTCCATCGTAACGCGACCCAGCTGGATCGGTTTTGCCGGGATTCCGAATGAAGCCATCGCCTTGTAAAGCTCAAGACGATGAATGATATCATATGCGGCTTTGAAGTCACTAAAAAGTTGATGAGTCCTCTTATCTGAAACTCGTTGGAGGATTTCGTTTAGTGCGAAGATTCAGTCTATCGTTAACCTGCGTTAGTGTGCTGCAGAGAGGAATCAGAGGATTCATACGCTACATTTAGCAGGGATATGCCTCTACAGTTGTTGTGAGACATAGGAACTCCTTTTTTTGTAGAATACTAGATCATAAACAAAATAAAAGTTGGCATCCCATTTTAAGTCTTCGTTTCAACGGCGAAAACTGGGAACTTACCACATGATTGGTTTAGCTACATCGCTAAGGAACATCGAAGGAAGGAACAACTTCCCACCCTATCTCTTCCTTAATAGGTTTTCTGTAAACATTCCATACCTTCAAATTCCAAAACTATTTTCGCTATTCGCATGTCAAATGATAAATCAATTATTGTCGTCCATCTTTGAGCAAAACGCAACAAGGATATATGACAGGGAGTACAAATCCAATTTTCCAATATCAAATGACGATGTCACATTAAACTCGTTCGGACATAAATCACCAAAAATTCCACATTCATCTCCTTGTTACGACGAGTGGAACAATTCAATTTTCACACACACAAAAGCGATGGAAAAAAATATTTTTTTCCCACTCCCAGGACATTTGCAATTTTTTTTATTATTTATTACAAAAAGGATGACAAAAAAAAAACTAATAAAGGTATCCGAGGACGAGGGTCTTCTACGTGACCCCGCAGTCAAAATCAATTTCTTCGTTTAGTCTGTTTTGTGTTTTTTTTTTTTTTATAAGAAAATCCTTGCACATAATCGAGTGAATTCACGCACATTCCAATCGAATTCAAAAGCAACCAACCGTTCGAAGGATGGTTATGAATTCGTTTTATTTCTTCTGATTTGTGCTTCCTTTTATTATATTCACCGAGACTATGGAGTATGTAATGAAATATTGGAATCCAACCAGGTCCTAGTCAATAGATAAGAACCAAGGGGTGGAGGATAAATGGCGCGCTTACCAGGATCAACCCTTGGTTTAGCTGAAACGAAAATTTTCCACCAAACAATGAGTGTGAAAAATGGAACATTGTCGTGTGGAATAAGGATGCGCGATGAGAGATGACAAAGTGCTGGGATTTGCTTTGTAAGTCCTTGTTTGATGGATTTTAATAGCGCTGGCATATGAGATGGGTGTTTTCCCAATATTTTTTGTTGACTGCCTAAGGAAGGAAAATTTAAAAGAAAAAAGTTCTGAAAAGATTATGGTGTGCCAAGTAGGGATATATTGAATGCCAATCCTTTTTTTTAAATGAAAATTTACTGTCTTGTACATTGCAGTGAGGGTGCTTATTGTCTAGAGCCAAACGAAATACATAGTTGGCAAGGATTTCAACACAATTCACTACTCCTTCGAGTTCTACTAAGTTAACCAAAGAAGAGGACAGAATAGAGTTCCAGAAAGACCTTAATAAGCGGAAGACTTTTCAATTGCATTCAAGGATGGCAAAGTGGAAAAGTTTAGAAACCTTTGCCATATCAAGTCAGATATGGTTCGCCTGCAATAAAATCAGGACGAATGACTTAATCAATAGAACCCGCACCGAGACAGCAAGTATCACAACAATTAGCACTGGCCAATTGGTCCACACGCTGCCAAGTAAGGCATTCCGTTCAACCCCCACTGCTGTAGTTCCGACAATTCACATGAAAAGGAAACGCTATTCCACTTTCGCCGATTCGGAGAACCCTTCAGAAATTTCTGACCAAAAACTCTGCAAAATTATTAATTTTTTGAGCTCCACAGTATGGATCTGAACATCTAGGTCATGTGAGTTGTGGTATCAAAACGGCTCATCCGCGCTACTTGTGTCCCTGGCAGGTTCACCAGTTTTAACCACTTCTATCTACCTACCTACTCAAGAATGGCACACAGACTAGGTTTGGTTTGGTTATTAGTAATCGATCCGTGCACCGTACCTGTTCTTCGAGAACGGTCAGGAACTTTGTTGACAATGAATTGATTTGCGAATTAGGACGACGAAAGGATTTTACAACGTTATAACTCTCTATCACTCTCAGGAAGAGGATCTCTTTATTTCTAGCTTCTTTCTGACGCTATCTTACCATAATCTTTAAAGAACTTATCATGACTCTTGCAGAAATAATGCTTCACAGTGTCATGGTCTCTAACAACGTCATATAGTCCTTTCACCTAAATGAAAACAAAAATTCCGCAAACTTTCTAAGGACGCCGTTAAGCATTCATTAAGTTCACACTTACGTTCAAGAAGAACGTTACTGTCGATTGACGGTTCAACTGAGAATCCAAGCAGGCTTAAAGCTAGTGGAGGTTCTAAGGAATCTTCCTATGAATCATGACTAAGAAGTTTATCCTTTCATTTCTAATGATCTCATTGGGCCTTAAAAACCAATCCATAGGGCTTGTATCAGGGAGCATATTCACACGAAAATTAGGGTGGAAATGGCACAATGTCGTTTTTAACACAAGAGTCCGGGGTCGACTTGAGCCGTAACCATCAAGCGTCTGTAGTCAGTTCGATTTGCTTACAGATCTCGGTATCGCAAGACAAATTGATTGAGGTGCCCTTCTATATCCGTAATTTGGCGAAGACTCTCTTGTCAGAGCGCTGGTTTGCATCCGCTTTTCAAGGCTCAGCCATATTAGGTCTTGTATCTGTATTCTTCTGACTAGGTGGATGTGGCCTATTTAGTTCGTCGTTGTGTTTCCTCTTCCACTCACCGTCCATGCAAACGGGACCGTAGATCACCCGAAAATGTTGCTCCCAAAGCAATAGAAATCAACCTCATCCTATGTTGACAAAATTCATGCCTACATGCTATGGAGCAGAACAGGGGTGATAAGGGTCGAATAAAGGGTCACTTTAGTTGTTCGAAAAAGAGGGGTTTGTTATTCAATCTTCTCGCCACCAACAGTTTCTACATCTAAAGTTCATTATATTGATGAACCAACTAGACGGTATAATATAGTCGAGTAGACGAAAATATCCAATTTCTTCTTTCAAGGACGCTTTGAATCCTACAAATATTGTTTGACATGATTTTCCGTGATTATAAGTATGTTTTCTATCGGATAGAAGGTGTCCGAAAGAGCAAGTTTGGGTACAAGCATCTCGACGAGTCTTTCCAAGATTTTCTGTAAAAGAAAAATTAGACGAATACGTCTTAAGTTGTCCCCAATAATGGAACGTCTCTTCAGAGAGCGAGAAAACTGCACTGAAAGGTTCTGGCATCGAGCAAGCTTAGTGCGGAAACTGGACAGAGTTGTGCCTATTATAACGAACGAGTCAAACAACTGGAAGGATCTCTCGTTCTTTTCAAGTATGTTAATGCCTTGGAGCATGAACACAATTCGTCGAACAGGTCTTGGTTTCACTGAATCTTTTCTGACTTTGAAAATCGTTTTGAAGAGCGTTAACCAAGATTTTATCTAGCATTCAGGACAGGACATGCCTATATTGTATGTCTTATTGAAAGTTCACAACATCTAGTTATAAGGATCTAATTTACCCTCTGTTGGATTGCTGTAATCTGATAGCTGGTAGCTTTAAACTCTATAAAGCTGCTCTGACGTTCATACAACCTTAAAGTGAAGGACATTGTTAAAAAAATCTTCAGGACAACCTCTTACTGTCATAACCAGTTTGCTTTTGTCCATCTCCATCTAACGAATACCAACTCGTAATTTGAAAAAAAAAAAATCAAGTAGGAACCTTTTCACTTCATTGCTTCGTGTTTGCCAGCAACAAAGACAAACATTTGCCAATCCTGTGTGTCCTCTCAAAGGATATTTACCGATAGTAACTTATTTTCCTTTTATCCCATGCTCAAGATCAAAGATTTTTTCTATTTTTTTTCTTTCTTTATTGTATGACTACGTCCTGTTTTGTTATTTTGCATGTGACACATGTCCTTGTTATTTAAATTTATCGATGCATATTGACGTCTGACGATAGATGATGTCAAAACATTGTGCGACCTTTCACCCTACGGGTTAGTTTAGGTCTTAAAGTGAACATCATACTCATATGACGAACGTATGTGTATTTTGAAAGGAGGGTGGCTAATTTGCAAATAATGTGACATGCATAGTCAAATTACACTTAAGATCCCTTTCTCATGTATTGAATGTGAAAGGACTCACCTTTGAATAGAGATTTCTTTTTGTATTCCGGTTTTTTTTTCCTTTTTCAGCCGCGCGGCAGTGGTGGTTTGTGCTTTGTTTGTCCTTTACTGGTTTTAAATTTAATTTCGAAAGGAGTAGATACTCGTATGTGGCTTGATATCCTGCTACGGGACATGAAAACATGAAAGAAAAAAAAAAATTTTAAGTTTTAAGGGGTTGGTTGGTTGGTTGATTTTTTTTGCATTTACCTAAAATTTGCAATTTTCAATTCCACTGAACTGTAAACTTGATCAGAGACGTAATTTGGTTATATACTTGCTTTGTAAGATAAATCCTAAATAAGGAGATGTGCATTGAATAGGAATACTAGGATCATATAAGGAAAAGACATTACATTTGGAATGAATTGGTTATTCTTTGAAAGGATTGGAGAAATTTTAAATTGGGTGAACTTGGTAGAGCTATGGGGATAGGATACAGGACACAAGCAAAGGTAGGTATGTCATTCCGTTCACATGTATCGATTTCTAGTATCTCTTTTATTTATTCCAGAAGAGCAAAGAGACTCTTCTTTGCTCTCTGGTAGAGAGCCAGTTTCAACCGATGTGAAACACTATTTTACAGTTGAAAGTAGGTAGATACTGATGTAGCTGACTCAAGCCTCTGGCGAATATTTTAGAGTTCAGATTGTTATCGTTAAGGACTGTTCTGTTCATAATACCCTTTGAAATAGAAAATCGTTGCAGTCAGATTGAAGCTACCAACAACTCTGACAACAACGTGATCAGTCTCAAAGACCAAGAGGACAATGTAAAGTTACAAAAATTAACAGATTTTTGATCAACAGACCAACTAAGGACTAGCAAGAAGAAGACTTCCAAAACAATAAAGCATCTAAGCATTCATCGTAGCAGTTGATCCATCCATACTTTCAGTTAACAGCATTACAAAACTTCAATAGAAGGACAGCCCTACTCGGAAGTCGTAAACACACTTACCCAACTACAAAGTTTCAAAAACGAAGCTGGTTCGTTTCAGGAGTAAAACCGTCACTTAAACTCCCGATACTGAGCAGCTTATAACTACAAAATCTTGCAAAAGAATTTATCTGGGCACTAGGTCTTAAATCAACTTGAAGAGACACGTTTTTAGAAAAGACAAAGAGGGTAGAAAAGCGAATAGAATCGTGGAAAAAAAATGGGTACTAAAACCAGCCTTAATCCACTAGATGACATAATGTGCTCACCTATGGGTGATAAATCTGGAAGTCAGTTGTACAAGAAGTCATATATATGGAACTCACATGTCTCCAGCATGAGGTATGCTTCGAAATAAACAGCATTATAAGAACCACTTCCTCGAAAGCCCCTCGAAACGTTGCTCTAACTTGACTTATACACGAAATATATAAATGTTGGGGAACAACTCCTCCCAGTACTATCGTTAGTTGGGAGAAAACGGAAATGAATACCCTGATCCTGACTATGCTGGGCCGACGGAAGGCTTTTCAAGCCAGGTAAACAATTTATTTGCACACACGACTCAAAAGTGAATGAGGGTTTAATCTTCAGAATCCTCTCAGACGAACTCACACAGCAGTGTTTGGGTCCTTGGATACAACTCTTTCCACGACGATGCCACGAAAACTTTCTTAGTTTGTTCTGGAACCCAAATTTAAATCAGTTTACTCAGTCAATTTAACGCTCTAATCCCTGTCAAAGTTATTGGAAGCCAAAGTTTGAATAAAAACCAAGAACCAACGCTTCTCCACAGTGTTAAAATCGAGAATGAGAATAGCAAAGAGGTTCTCAGCTCAGAGCAAAAGTGTTCCGAGACCTAGACGCACCAGAAAGGCTGACGAACTAGATACTACAACAGGAACAAAGTCGGAACTCTCTTGTTATGGGGATAGAGGGTGTAAACAGAGGCTGTCCGCAAGGTGATGTTCTGTCTCCACTGCTTTGGTGAATGCTGATACGCTTTCTGGATAACACACTCATCAGTTCTAATTCTAACATCTTTGCTCAAGCATATGAGCATAATGTTGCCATTCCGTCTTTCGAATCATTCCCAGTGAAGAGTCCTCTAGAGCGACTTCACAAGTCGCTTGTTTGGTGAAATAAGCCTTCGCACCAAACTCTTAAGAACGACCTACCTTGACTGCTTGGAGTTGAAAGTCCATTTAGGTCACAAGTCCCCCTTACGCAACCGCTTATCCTACGATTTCTGTCTTGAATGTGACCCTTCATGCAATAATACCAGAATTATGGATACCATGCAAATTTAAAGTGGAGTTTGATCCTGAAAAAGAATATAGTCGTATTTTTACAGACGATTCCAAAACTGGACAACGGTCTCGACGCTGGTGTTTTTACGTACGCGGCTCCTGTAAAAGGAACACACCACATTTGTTGATTCCGCCAGGCTTCCGCTTCACTTTGTTACATTTAAGGGAAAAGAAATTCGAAAGCCTTTCCGTAAATATAAGCCAGCAAAGGCTTCCTAAAGCCCACCCCCAAGTCTATTGACCAAGAGTCCAATCTTATTTAAAATTCCAACACTTATTGACATATGGCCACTTAAACTTTACAACATCACCTGTCACTCACTCATCTGTCATTACTCGCCTGTCAAACCGTAACCGATGTCCATTTTTCATTTACGATTTTCCGCTCAGTCACTCTGACCATCTCATCTGTATGACATCTTCCCAAAATAAAGTTCAGCTTCCAGCTTCTACTCAAATTAGTAGAATGACTGGCGATTAGTTGGACCAGTTCCATGCCCAGCACCAACACTCATGAATGTTAACAAGTTGCCATTTATTCCGGTCCACCGCTCACCAACTGCGCCCGCAAATGTTGCGTATTTGACGTTACGTCACAGATGGTCAACTTGGACCGTTTATGATCTCGTATCATTGTCGAATATTTTAATCCTTTTATTTCAACTCGATGACTTTCAATAAAATTGATTAAAAAAATGCCATCCCTTCGACACGGTCAAAAAAGGACTAAGTACAACCACCCCTTTCTGCTGTAGTACTGTGTCAAGCAGTGGTCAGTCCCTCAGTGCTTCTGACTGGCGCCCGCGTGTGTGCACTGAATTTTGATGCAAAAAGGAAAAATCCGCGTAGGGATGAAAAACGTGAACTTGGACAGGCCCTCCTTGTCCATGTAAACAAGGCCTCATGTTGGAATGCTTTTTTTTCCTTGTGCTGCATCCTTTTACTTGTTTCTTTGTTGCCGCTTCGATTAAATTGAAATTTATTACAAGAGTTTATAAAAAAATGAACATGGGAACGTAAATTTCCAACGTTTCGATTTCCGGGCACAATTACGCGTACATCTACAGTACAACAACTCCCCTCTTGCCCAGCGTTGATTACATTCAGGAGAAATAGTCCTCGTGTGTGCCTTTGACTGACTGCGGTCGATGAGGCGTCGTTATGTCTGACCCACGGTCGAGGGGTATGAGAAATGGTTTGGTAATTGGAAAACCATTGTCCAGAGAGATTGCAAGACAAAAAAAAAACAAAACACAAATACCCCAGGATACTCGTACATCGAACGAAATTGAAAGTGCCCTTGTAGCATGCTGCGCACACACGGAAAGGATAAAAGTGATGGCACCGGAAAAACGTTTATCATTTTTATCCGGACGTTGCGGATCATTGCGGATATTCTCGTCTATGTTTGTTGGAATATGTGTACACGGCGGCATTTTGGGTGATGTGTCCTTTTTATCCTTTTATTTTCGGTGTTTTACGTACGATTTTTCTCATTCAAATTTTGAAATTGCTTTCTGGATGAGTAAACATTTGGCAATTTCGATTGTTTTTCAATTTTTGTTCCCCACCCTATTTTGGAAGTAAAGCCGGTAGTTGTGTCCTGCAACGAGTGTGATAAGTAAACCTTTTGTGGTGTTGTCCGTGTTTTAATTAACTTTTTATAATTGACTGGCGTTTGAGGACTTTGCCTGCGAAATGAAATCCGTTCAATTATGTTGTGTTTGGAAAATGCATGGGGTTTCGTTAAAATAATTATTGAAAACAAATTTGGGGGAACTTGCTAATTTTGGAAATAAGGACGAGGATGTGTGAGATAACCAAAAGTAAATATCAATTGGCGGAGCAAAAATCATTGCAACACGTTAAAACGTTCACGTTTTGTGAACGATTGTCCCAGGATCATTAATACGATTTTCCCTGATTCTCGAACCTGGAGGCGGGGATTCTTTCCTGGAGCTTTGTTGTCCGTTCGCTTAAGGCGTCCACGTACAAATTGGCTTTTTGGACCACATTCACATCTTGATTTAGAGCTCGTAGAGATCGCGGTTGTATCTTCTATATGGAGGGGGTGACACTACAGAAATGACCAAACATGTTGCTTTCGAAGGAACCCAGTATCGGCTCAACTTTTCTACTTATTGTCCAGCATTTGGTACCAAATCTAGCAGAACTATTGCTCTAAAAAAGAATTTTAAACTCACTTGTTCTGTTAGACAGAAGGAGCAACAATTTCATAGGGTCTCTTCGGATCTTCACCATTGTAGAATTGTACCTATTTTGAGACGGGTAAACCCTTAATTTTGAGTTAACAATATTTTTTAGTTGTGGTCCTTCTAAGAGCTCAATTGACAAACGAAATGAAGCTGCATCATACTTTGAAAAGTAGCCAACTACTACAGAAAGTAATGATAATGACATCGGGATGTTTGAAAGAAATAGTGGGAACTATAAGCAAAGGAAACAATATCAATCACTTTCCCCAGACCTTCTGGACACCACCCTTGGAGAAAAAGACTGAAATCAAATATCACTACATCAACACTAGCACTGTGTGAACAACATCATTAGGCTCTCTTCACTCTACACGGTTACGACCGCACGGTAAAGAATCGAAAGGCGACATTATTTAAGTGAAGTGAGGAAGGGCATCCTTTTCTAGGTCCCTGGACACAGTGGGATTACCGGAAATGAGTTCTATGATGAGCTTGTCAAGCCAGGTTCAGAGGAGACAGACAGGACAGACAGAGGAGGACATTAGTGTATCTTAGGTTACGACCTCTATGGATGTTTGGGTTTATAGCAAACACAACTGTAAGTGACATGACACATGATCCCTCCCGACATCTGTAAAAAGTTCGCGGCATTCTTGCTCTCTCTCATCAGAAAAGACTGCTGACAAATTATTGGCGTTATTAAGGGACACTACGTCTTTGCCACACATCTCAACGTGTTTGATTAAAGCCACACCACTATCTGTGACACTTGTGGAGAGGAAGACGACAAAAAAGCGCAAAGCGCTTCCTATGTGATTGTCCTGCCTTTGCTCGTATCAGGTGGCAGATTTTTGGGGCTAATGTGATGAGTGCTGGCAACCTTAGCTCCTTTTCACCGAAGCTCTTACTCGACTTTCTTAGAAAGACGAAGAAAACACAAAAAAAGGGTTGTACCCGCTATTGGTACAATGGGCCTGTATTTGTGTTTCAGTGCTCCAGCGTGGTGTTCCAACACCCCGATAGAAAAAAAAAGGAAAAAAAGAAGATCACGGGCCCTTTCACATTACACGGTCGATTTGTTGCCGCACGGTCAAAATCCTGTAGTGTGAAAAGAGCCTTAGGCTTGAGCTAGCATAGAATAGTGAATTATTTTAGGGAACATTTCCAGCTGTTGCTTAGAATGGAAATACGTCTTTAAAGCAAATACATCTTTTTTCCGGAGTAAATCTTGACATTACGCAACAACATCGACCACGTTGATGCGTTTTTGGAGTTATCTTCCAATTACCACGGTAATTTCCTTTTTTTTTTATGAAAACCCTCATATCTAATCGAGATAATTGAAATTGTTTTCCTTTTAAAAATAAACTGCACCATGACTTCAATTTTAACACTTCAACATCAATTAAGAGAATTCTTAATCTAAAGAGGTGTTCAAGTGCCTTATGAACTTGGAATCACTTAAGAATCTATAGGGTAAATGCTCACGCTTTGTTGCAGTTGAAATAAAGGTATCAATGGGTTTCAACTCAATCTTTTTCACGGAAAACGCGTACTTCAACTAGAATATGAATGAAAAACGAATGATAAAAATATGTACTTGGAATGCAAACGGACTTTTGCAAAAACTCGATGAATTGGAAATATTCATGCGTGAAAAAGATATTGACATTTGCTTGATTACTGAAACCCACGTGAAAAATGGATCGCATTTAAAAATCAAAGGCTATAATGATTTCCACGCTTGTCACCCCTCGGGGAAAGCGAGAGGCGGATCATCTTTGTATATTAAAGACTGCATCGAACAATTCGAAGACCTGAAGATAGAGCTTGAAACCTTGCAACTGTGCACAATTAGAGTTAAAAACAATCAGCGTACTCTTAAAATCGCATCTATCTACTGTCCTCCGCGTTACACGCTAGAAAAAAGTGATTTTACTAATGTGTTTAAATCGCTGAAACCTAATTTCATTATTGGCGGTGATTTTAATGCGAAACATACGTTCTGGGGTTCTAGATACATCTCGCAAAAAGGAAGAATACTCTATGGGGCAGGTATGGAGTTCAGCTGTGATTTCCACTCGACGGGCAAACCGACTTACTGGCCAGCTGATCCTTCGAAAATACCTGACCTGATCGACTTTTTCGTTGTGAAAGGAATATCTACAAATCACATAAAAGTTGAAGAGAGCTTTGATCTGTCGTCTGATCATTCCCCAGTTATTTTGACATTGAGCGAAAAACTAGCCTATAACCTAGAGCCAGCGAGACTTACTGGTAGAACAACAAACTGGGAAGGCTTTAAGAACGAAACTGAAGAGAATACTGTACTGAGCGTTCCACTCACGACACCCTATGAACTTGAGGTGGAAGTTGACCGCTTCGTTGAGATCATACAGCTTGCATCCTGGAATAATACGCCCAACCCAAGGAAAACGCCGGACAAATTCGGTTTACGATATCCTCCGGAAATAATTGATTTGGTCAGAGAAAAGAGGAAAGCGCGTAAAAAATGGCAACAGAGTCGTGCCCCGCAACACAAAGCACATTTGAATCGATTGTCCAATTTGTTGAAGAAGACAATTGGGGATTTTAAGAACCGTGCGATAGGCTCTTACCTTGAAAGTCTTACAGCGAAAAAAGATTCCAATTACTCACTTTGGAAAGCTGTAAAAGGCACCAAAAGGCCCAAAATCCCCTCGCCGCCTTTAAAAATAAATCAAAATGAATGGGCAAGGGAAGATAAAGAAAAAGCGAACGTTTTTGCCACTCATCTGGAAGAAACCTTCAAACCGCACGATGGTCAAGTGGTTTACGACGACATTAACAGGCCGGAATTACGGTCTGACGATTTAATACTCAGAAGTGCAACGCTAACAGAACTTAAACAGGAGATCGTGAATTTAAAACCTAAGAAAGCTCCTGGTTATGATTTAATCACCGGAGAAATTCTCAAAGCTTTACCTAGGAAAGCACTAATCAAGCTTCTCCATATAATGAATGCCGCACTCAGATTAAAACACGTGCCGAGCCAATGGAAAGTTGCGGAAGTTATAATGGTTTTAAAACCAGGAAAACCGCCAAATGAGGTAAAATCGTACAGACCAATCTCGCTTCTTCCAATCATATCCAAAATTTTCGAGAGGCTATTACTAAGGCGCCTTCAACCGGTTATAGAAGGAAACAGTCTTATCCCTGACCACCAGTTTGGGTTCAGGAGTAAGCATTCGACGATTGACCAGGTGCATAGAATTACTGACGTAATCGAGAAAGCACTAGAAGAAAAAAAGATATGCTCAAGCGTATTTCTTGACGTCTCGCAAGCCTTTGATAAGGTGTGGCACGATGGCCTTAAATGCAAACTACGACAAGTTCTCCCTGTATGCCTATACGATATTCTAAAATCGTACCTCGGGAATAGACTCTTCCGTGTTAGACATGGAAACGAATACTCGGAGCTTAAAGAAATTTCGGCCGGCGTACCGCAAGGAAGCGTTCTTGGGCCGCTTCTCTATCTGTTATATACTCGTGATATACCGAAAGAAGATGGCACTACCCTTGCTACGTTTGCCGATGACACCGCTATCCTTGCAGTAGGTAAAACAGTCGAAGAAACGACTGCAAAACTGCAAAGCGCACTGAATAAAGTTAACGAATGGACGAGGGACTGGCGGATTGCCCTCAACGAAACTAAATCTGTCCACGTGAACTTCACATATAAAAAAACGAATGACTTGCCAATTTTTCTAAACTTGGCCCAAATACCCTTTGCTAACGAAGCCAAATATCTGGGAATGACACTAGACGCAAAACTGAAGTGGAATTCCCACGTGAAAATGAAACGCAAAGAACTCGAAATCAAATATAGAGAAATGTACTGGTTACTCGGAAAACATTCCCAGCTCAGTACCGAGAACAAACTGCTTCTATACAAGCAAGTGCTAAAGCCGGTATGGACCTACGGTATACAACTCTGGGGTTGTACCAAGAAAACGAATGCGAATATCATACAAACATTCCAAAATAAAGTGCTTAGAGAAATTGCCCAAGCACCGTGGTATTCCAGAAACGACGATATCCACAGAGATCTCGGAATTCCTGCAATCGAAGCGGAAACTAGAAGCTTCGCGCGAAAACATAGAAACCGAATAATGGGACATGTTAACAATACAGTCCTAGCTGTTTTGGATGATAGCAATTTATTTCGCCGACTACAAAGAACAAAACCTTGCGACTTGGCGAGATAAGGACTAACCGCGATTAAATTGCGGAACATGCAGGATCTTTCATTGGAAAGTAACCTGCCAAACGTTTTATTTCGTGATAAAAAAATTGCTTGATAAGTTTTAACTTAGTTGCAATATCGAACGAATTTAAATCGAAGGGAGGTGTTTTTAGTCAGTAGGAATCTGACACTACTATGAGACACTATCCTCATAGTGTCTATGTAAGATTTTCACCTACCCTCGGGGAAAAAAAAAAATCTTTTTCTAACTCGATAAGGTTACGAGATGAAAACGAAAGACAATTTGTTTGAAAGCAAAGGTATATCGAAACAAGCCAGTAGCATTTATGGGCAGTTTCAAGGAGCACTGCGAAGATATCTCCCATTAGGGAGTAAGACAATATTCAAACTACTCTTTGCAAGGATACACGATCTTGGTTTACCCATGTTTCTTAAATAGAAGGGAGTATAATCTGGAGCCCTGAGTCCACGACTTTGATCTGCCTTCCATGGTTCTTGAATCAGGACTATGTCGTCTCCTTTGTTGGCTAATCGGAGACGCAAGCTGGCAGATGTCGTTTTGGAGTGATAATGGTTAATCTGAGCTGAGAGCAGCGGAACATACAACTATGTACAGATATTGTTGATGTCCTCTGAGTCTGACATTAAGTCTGACTCCAGAAGTTCTTCTTCAAGGAGAAGGAGCTTATAACGGTCCACCATCTCTGAGTCTGACGGCTAAAGATCGTCCCTTAAACGAGTTGGTAGATGGAAGCTAGTGTTATCTCGGTTATTGACAACGTAAGGTCATGTGTTACTAGAGATGCAGGATCAGAGAGAGTCTGAATGGGGCTGGTGGCCTATGCCAAACTAGGTCCCGCAGTTTTTGGATCTTTTGCCTAAATGATAGATCTTCCTCATCTATTTTATATGCCTTGAAGGTTATAGCTCCGAAGTCATACCCGATAGCCCCTTCGGATCCCGCCAGAAGTGCCAGAGATTCTTTGTTAATGATGATGCAAGCGCATCTGAAACCTCCTTTAGACTCTTTCAGCTTTTCGATTTACCAGTTATGAGTTTGAAGCAAGGGATTACGGAGTTAGAAGATCCCGAGAATTTTCGAATCTGAGAGTTCAACCGGGATCAGGTATTTGGTGCAAGTCAGTAACTGAGATTTGGTCATCACCTTTACCTCATGTTCAGTTGTTATCCTGCCGTTTAGATCGCTCTGATCTATAACGGCTGTAATGATATGATTCTTCAGTACTTTACCAGAAAATCTTTGAATTGTAGTCGCCTTAGTGGTGACCTTTAGTATTTTTATTTGCCTTTCCGTTCTGTCGGAATTTGTTTTTCAGATAGTGCAGAACTTTTAACGCTGCCTGTAGGCTAGGGTTGATAGACGGATGGAGCACAAGCCCGAAACAGTACGATACAATTCGTGTTAGGGTATTTGCCGTAAGGCACGGAATTTGCATCTTCAGATTCAATTTCTATTCTAGGTGAACATATCCTCCTTTAGGTTATGGTAGCCTCACATCAGCTACATATGTATCTGACAATTCTGATTTGAAAATACCTACATAGTATTAGTGTATTTCACGTTAACAAATTCACCTTATGTAGCATTTTCAAGTGCATACAAGGTGGCAATGCTTATTTTCCACACAAAAAAAGGGAAGCCCCTTGCGTTATCAAACAACAAGATAAAGAGAACCTACCAAAATCATTGAATCAATTTAATATAAAAACACCTCCAATGCAATCAATAATATGCAGTAGATACTTTCTTGTGTGAACAGTCCGACATCATTATTTCATATCAAAATGAAATTCTTCAAGTATTTCGCCCTCATTGCAATCCTTATTCTTTGTCTGACAGCATCGAGTGAAGCTGGATTTGGTAAAAAATTCAAAAAGGCTATTGTAAGTGTTAAAACATAAAAAATTTTGGAATTAAAAAAATTAATTAGAATTTTTGAAATTTCAGAAAAAAGTTGGACATAAAGTTGAACACCTGGGACAAAATGTTGCCAACGCTGTCCATAAGACCGGAGATACAGCAGTAGATGCAGCTAAAATTGCTGCTGCTGGTAGTGCAGTTGCCAGTGTAGTTGGTTAGATAAAATTGAATTAGAATTATAAAATTCTTAAATTAAAATAAAATAGAATGTGTTTTTAGAAACAATTGATTTATTTAGCAACATTTGATAAACAGTGACATTTGCTACAAGAAGGGCACAATTTAGCAAAATATAGTGACAAAGATCAACTAGAGTCGAAGACTACTACTTTCGACCCGGAGTTTTGAAGGGGTACTGTGGAGCAATTCGAAGAAGCATACGATGCCAATTTATACTTAATAACCTACTTAATAGGCTCCCGACTCATGTAGGTTCTACAAAGCAGCCAAACACACTTCGGAAGAGGATTCGTCTCTCCAGAAACAGTCAACGATTCATTTGCAAACACGATTCAGAGGTTCATATCATACATGACCTCGATCTTGTTCGGCTTCACTACTTTTTCCAGTTTCAGGAGAACTTTGCTTGACACAAAAAAAAAGTCACACTCCTTTCTGGTCTCTTTCTGCTTCAATCCGAGAAGACAGAAAGTCTATTATTGGGGTCAGCATTGGCCCATTTAGTCCGTCCGCCACCATCTTTTTCCAATATTTAACCAACCAAAGCACAAGAATCAATAAGCAAAGACCAGAAGACAGTGACTGTGGTGAAGACTGTTCCCACCCCAGGTTCGGTTTTTAAAGTACGACCCCTAGAGCAAGGATAAGTTAAGAACAGTGTTTTTCAGAGTACTTCTGATGGTTTTGGAGTGAAGTCAATACAAAGTGAAGCTCTACTTTTATAGTTAGCCAGCGAACAAGCCTTTGTCCCGTTCTGTTATTTCAACTGCACAGTTATCTCAAATATTTTCAGACCCACCCTTTGAAACGCAGCAAGTGTTTTGTTGCCTTTCAGATTTTTCCAATCCTTAGCCCCCTTTTTATTTTTAAGATAATTTCCCAATCTCAGAGCACTCCGACTCAATGTCTATCCATTGTATTCCAAGCGTGATTGGTGGGTGTAGTGGTTGAAGAAACTCAGATCTTGTTTTTTCTTTTCTTATTTTTGGTGGCTGTTGCTGTTCCCCGATCGAGCTCGAACCTTCACAGATCGGGTCACAAGCGAACACACTACCCACTATACCATCGTCACCAGGTTTGCTTCTTTGTATTGGTGGCCAACGTGCGGCTGTGTCAGAAGCTTCAATAAGATCAACTGGTTAAGTAATGGACTGCTACTAATGGACTACTACTTAAGTACGAGTACATCTCATACTAGCTTATTCAGGAGGAATCATGGTTTAAAGTGCGAAGAGTCGAAATATGTTGAACCGAGGATTTACCCAAAAAAAAACCTGGAGTGGAACGAATAAGGTTGATCAAACCGTAAGGGAAATTAAAAGGGGAGCCCTTAAAAGTGACGGAAACGCCTGGTTGACAAGAGTAGCCAACTTCACTTGGAAAGGTTCAAGACAACTAACTTAACATATAAATAAGTACCAGTCAGCGTACATCGGTACCATCAACGGTGTCGGTAACTGGTTAATTGTTACCATGGCTACCAGACTAATTCAAACCCTTTTCGCTTCGATGTTTCTTAATTTAGCTTTGTGTCTGGAATCTAGCCAGAAATCCTTTCAACCGATATCCTACGTTTTCTCCCTCAAACCGCAGTTAAATAACGTAAAATAAAAGTCCAATTAATTTTATTTCTTTTGTACAAAAGAAAACCTACGAGAAAAATTAGAGCAACAAAAGACAAAAAATGTTCACAATTAAGAACTCTCCGGGCTGTTTGCGCCAGAAATGCATTTCCATATTCAATCCAGGAACCAACAACCGAAATCGCTCTTCCGGTTCTGCACTCAAGAGCTACAAATTAAGTCCGACAATAGGGAATGTCATTGGCACAAACGGCCAGACGGATGGACATAAGAGGACAGCCACCACTCCAGCTTCAACTTGAAAAGAAAACTTGCCCTCGTTCAAGGACTTACGTAATCCTGCTTTCTTCTTTCCTATTTTTTTCGTTAATTTCCTTTGGTTTTTTTTTTTCTTTTTTTCTTTTCTTTCCCTGTGCCTCTATTGTTTCGGGACCATGACAAATCTTTCAGCAAATCCTACAGGAGATGACTTTCGAATTAATTTCCCACACCTCACTAATCAAAGGACTCACAGACCCACTCCTAGTCTATTGTATTTTACCCAGCATCTCGGCCAAAGGTGTTGTGTGATGGATTCGGACTCATCTGTCCCGGTGGTGGTTGTTGCGTTGATTACAGTGATGGTGCGACGGCTATCACTTCTTTTTCTATACTCTCCTCGTCCTGAGATTGTGTTCACACTGGGAAGTGTCAGTGAACGTACAAAACAAAACGACTGGCACCACTTATCTAATGAAATTTGTTCGCACACGTTTGTGTAGCTTTATCAGGACATCGCATCCTGGTGGTGATGAGTGGAAAAATTATGCCAAGTGCGCCAGCAGTGGTGACAGTGAGCCTTGAGCCGACCCCATTATGTTTCTGAGACGAAGAACTAATTTCCCGGTAATGAGGGTTGGTTCCGGTTCGTTTGGGCGCACACACTGATTGGTACCAGGAATCAGATGTTCACACATCACTGAAAATTAATTTGGGCTTCTCTGAAATTTGACATATGTCAGAACGGTGAATGCTTTGTCTTCAATGCCATTGCGGCTGGTGTCGACGACTGAGCAGGATGATTAAGTCGCCTTGAGGTAATGAGACGTTTAAGGGTTGTCAGTTAGTTTGTGTGGCATTATATGTGGCGAAATCTAATTATAATTATTGTGCTTTTGATTGCCAGTGCAACAGCACTTAATAAAGTATGGAAAGGGTGAGATTTATGTCAGATCGAGAGCTGACAAATGGAGTAAAAAACTTAAGAAACTATTGATTGGGTTGGATTTTTGGGCAATTTAAGACGCTCTGTGGCTGCTACTAAAGAGCGAATGAAAGGACTCCTTTCAGAGAAGTCCTTCTCGATGATTACCCAGACCAAGAGACAAAATAGCAGCACTAGAAAGACGACAGCGGACGAACTTCCTAGATGGAATCAAGGGTGGCGTAAAAACTTCCAAAATGGAACCAAATTGGCCACGTGGTAATAAGTGCGAAGCACCCATATAGCAAACGTCAACTCTGACCATTATCTCGTCGCAGCTAAATTCAGAGCTCGGCTGTCCAACGAGAAGAAGCTGCGAACGGCCCAGAAAAATATATTTGACGTTGGACGCATAGGCACACCTGAGGTAACCGGAGACTGAAAAGAGAAACTGAATGAGAGGCTGTCCGCTGTTCACTCGTCATCCTTGGACCCAGTATCGCAACATCACCAAGGAGGTAGTCGAATCCACCTTGAGATACCAGATACAACCACCGCCGAAAGATGCTCGCAGTTACTATGATTATGTTTGTAAATACCGGAAAATGGGGATCGAATGCACATCTTATGACGCTGCAGTGCAAAACAAGAGCAGCACGGGAAGTGTATCGACCCAGAAGAGAAGAGGAAAAAATCCTGCGTACGAAGAAGAAGAGGGCACACGCAGTCTCCTAGCTCACGGAAATCAATATGTCACGCGACAGGAACAACATCTGTCAGTTCTATAGGAAAGTCAAGCAACAAACAGTTGGCTTCAATGCCGAAACGTGAGTTTTCCGAAATAGTGAAGGGAATCCAGCCACAGGGGATTGTAGATGTGATAAAGCTAAACTTCCAGCAGTTGCTGAATGGAAATTATATTGAGGAGAGAGTGATTGAAGAGCGTCCACGTCTTGTCAACGAGGAAGTAATCCCCCACCATTAGCTATCAATAAGCTGGAGAACAATAAATCCTCAGGCTCTGATGGCTTTGCAGCAGAGCTTTTCAAATATGGAGGTGATGTTTTAGCAACGTGCATGCACCAAATCATCAACCAAGTAAAAGTAGACGAAAGTACCCCCGATGACTTCAATATCAGCTCCGTATGCCCCATCTTCCAGAAAGGCTTACACCAACTATCGAGACCTATCCCTGTTAAAATCCTATACAACGTACTGCCTAAACATCTAAAGTACTTCTGCAGCACACTAATCGAAACGTACCAGCGTAGCTTCCGTCCCGCCCGGCAAATAATCTTTAGACTGAGGGAAATCCTGGAAAAGACCAACGAAAGATGTTCTCAAGTTAAAGGTTGTAGAAGCTACATGATACCGTCCTGACCAAAAATGTATAGTGGTTGTGTTTGGTGATGACCTACACACTCTTGATGAAGCAGCGAGATTAGTACATTTTTTGTGAGACTGCGATGACCCACTTTCTGTGCCATTAAGATGACACAGGCAACTGGGGAACTCGAGAACTGGGGTCGAATTACGGAATGGTCGAATGATTCTCGTTTTTACGTGACGAATTATTCGATCACTGATGCCGTGATTCGACCCCTGTTTTCTTGCGAAAAACCGCTTGAATAAGATTGTCGGCCTGGAAAGCGTTTTTTGAAATTCAGAATGCAAAGATTTTTTCTAACCTTTAGTCCACACACCAATTTTTGGCTTTAAAATGTCCCTTTGCCACATACTTTGTCACATTTCTGTGTCGAGCATTTAATAGAATCATAAGCATCATAGCGTCATTGTAGAGAAGCATCCGTCTTCTCTATATCTGTCTTAAAAACGAATGACTTCTTCAAGTCTTATCAGTTTAGTAGGACTTGCTCCATTAACTATAAAAAATAACGTCTTATGCAATCCTTTCAAGGAAAATCATTTCCACACATTTTCTGCGTCGTCGATGCCAAAAGCACCTAGTGCCATACTAAACGCACCCCTTTTACGCAAAAAAATCTGTCGTCGACGTAAAACGGATAAGTATCCTGTCGAACTATTAATCATGTTCGCAGCAGTGTTCTCGTTAAAAATTAATATTCGCAGATTAAAATCTTTTGCGAATGCAAAATGTAAAAAAAAAATTCACATTCAAAATCAAAAGTGTGAGGGTTTATTTTGGAAGGATATATTGTATCCGACTCCCACCCTCCAAAAGGTGATGATGTCACATGCAAGGCACTGCTTCCTATCACAGCGCACCCCGGGATATCACATGCTGTCGACTCCCTCCCACCCCAAATGATGCGTAAACACATCGAATGGGAAAATGAAATAGATTTTTCCACATGCGGTGTTGAGTTGAATAAGATTTTTCCATCAGTATTCGGTTGGGAGGATGTGTTTTTCCTCATTTTTTGCGCGATTTTTTTTTTTTTCATTTTCTTTAGGAAGTCGTTTCGCCGGCAATCATTACTCAAACGACGCGGCGCGTCCTTGTTCCCAAAGGAATTTTTCGTGAATGTGTCCTGCGAGCGGGTTACCGTGTACAGCATGTGTCAACTCCCAGCGCACTCAGGCTTTGGGGGGTTGTTAAGCGCGGGTAATGATTCCGACACTACTTTGCGCTTCGAATATGCATACGAACCCAGTAGTCTTCGGTGCTTATTATTGTATTTATTTCCCATATCAACGTTTTGAATGTTTTTCCATTTATTTTCGATGGAAAGGAGGAAAAGAAATCAAAATTTATCGAAAAGGATAAATCGTTTGCGAAATTCACTCAACCGTGTTGTTGTTATGGAATCCCTTTGCATCGACAAGAAGGGTTGCCCGATTGTGAGAGGCTGTTTAACATTTTGGTAAATCAGAACAGAACCGATGATGAGGATATAATGTGTGTCTCGGGGGGGTTGCAGAAGTTGTTTGTACAGATTTGCACTTCTCAAATCCTGTGGGAGAGCTGATGTTTACCAAATGACAAAGTGTGTGTTGAAATTAACTTAAAATTACATGGGTGTAGTTTTGGAACAGGTAAAGGAAGTTGTCTAAGGTGGGACTGACTTAAAGACATGAGTAATGTAGTTATACAAATATTAAGCAATTTGTCCGTTGAATGCAGTCTCAGTTTAAGAACAACTGGATATTCTGATTAAATCAACGAAGAACTGTGGAGTGTCAAAGATAAGGGAAGAAAGAAGGAACGATTTCAAAAAAAAAAATAAACTGCTTTCCGAAGAAGCATCGTAGCACAAGTGATATACTTCGGTTCGCACATCAATAAGCTGCGGAAGATACCTCATTGCAAATGATATAATTAGAAGCAAGACCAATTCTTCCTGAATACGAGTCCTGCATACGAGTCTACGAAGTCATGTGGCACCAGATTGGTCCTGCATCTACACACTAACTGAAATGATCACTGGGCACTGCAATGCAGAGTTAGTAAGCAGTTCGTAAGGTAACAAGCAACTCCATTGCCACTACGTTGATCAGAAAGAACGATGACTACATTCACTGAGGTCTAGGTTCTTCACTAGCAAATTTCTCTGAAAATATTCATATCATGGCCACCATAATTCAAATCATGGATCATGCTGAGTGTTGAACCGCGCTTATTCGAATTTTTTAAACCTCTTTTGAGAGTAGTCCTTTCCCAATGAATATATCTGTGGTCACAAGGAAAAAGATCCATAAGTCGTATTGTGTTGTATGTGACTTATGCTGTTTTTCCTTGCGGCCACAGATATCAATCCTTTACCAACTTTCTCCATTTGCTTTAACCTCAACTTACTTAATTCTCCTTCAACTTGCATAAGTTATCGAAGATTAAGTTTGCCCTTTCTGCATACTCCCTCTGAGATGGATTCGAAGATTCTTCAGGTCGGAGAATTGTTTTTCATTCGCTCTAAAAGACTAGGCAGCTAAACGCTGTAAGCGTTTAATTCTGCGTTTCACAAGGTCGATACCAAGCTCATATAATTCGTATCTTTTCCTCTTTGTACCATCAATTCATCCTCAAAGATGACCGATGAAATGTTAATTGTTCAAGGAATCTCAACTCAGTTCATATGAAGACGAAATGGTAAATATAAGTTCCATCTTCAACCTATGCCCTGTTTAAGACGACAAAAGAGTTAAAGGAACTTAACAGAAGGAATCATTCCTTGAAATCAGTTTGTCATGGCCTACACCTGCCGGTGAAAACATTGTTTCCATGAAACAACCATAAACGAACTACGACAGAAATTCCAAATCGAACACAAGAGGACGACCCTCAGAGTTTTGAGGAGATCCTGCCAGAAATGTAAAAATGCAGTTGCAAGTCCTGATGATAGTTCAGCTCCCATCTTCAAGACTGGCTTCTGATTTCTCATCGACTATTTTGGTCCGATGAATGTCATTATGCTGCAAAGGAGTCTTAAAAAATAAGGAGTTCACATGGAACAATGACACTCATTGTTAGCCCGGTGATGCTTTTTAGCCATAAATTGAGAAAGTCCCTACAGGGAGATTCCATCTATTAGGTAAGACAAAATGAGCCCAGGCACAGGCTCTTTATGAGACGTCATCTGATAGAAGGTAATCCTATACCCGGTCTGTGTTTTTCATTGCAGAACTCTTCTTTTAAAGATGTTCGCCACAAGTTGACCATGTCATCATCATTAATCTAAAGGATTCTATGGCGTGTCCAAAATTAACCGAGTTAAGGACATTTTCAATATCTGGTGCCATGGTTGCATCATATCCAGAATCCTCATACTCTTCATCTCTTTTCTTGAATCGCTTCTGCTCTGATTCTAGACGATGGTTGCCCTAGAGTAGAGGAACTAGACGTTGCTTTTTCATTGGTTACACAATCTTTTAAAGCTTTAAGGCCTGTATTTGGTGTTCCATCTAGCTCGGAATCCTGCTGTCATTTTGGGATCTCTGTTGGTGTGGCTTGATTTCTGTGAGGGATTTATTTTTCAGGTCAACATTCTCCTCATTCCACTAGTGCTTCAAACTCAAATATGTTATTCGTACCTTTGTGTGGTTTCAAAGGTTTCGGATCGTTAGCCTGTAAATAACAATCTTTTTTTCCTTAAAGTAGCTAAGCTACCCAACTACTCGTAAATAAGTCATCGCAAATGGATAAACGTTCATCATGTGCAAAAGTCAAACCACAACGTCAAGTCAATTTCCCACACACCCATCAATCCACGAATCCCTTCATACAACTATCATCGCATCACACCCTCCCACTTAAGCACACTTTACATCCTTGTGAAATGTTTATCCCACATCAAGAGACAGAGCAGGAGCAGAAGGAAGTGAAAAATTCAAAATGACATTGTATCACATCATTTTTCATGGTCGATGTGTCACTTACATTCGTGTGTTGTTAGCTTATACGCGTGTGAGCGTCTCTGCATCCTTTTTTTTTTGACGAAGGATGAGAAATTTGCATTCAACTGGATAAACATATGGAGATCTGAATGAACTTATCCTTCGACTTCCCCCTACCGGTAACACATGCTTTCGAGAGAAATCATTTATATCACGAGAAAAATGATAAAAAATGCAAAAATATCGCGACACCTCTCTGTATACACTCTGTCATGTCACTCTGGGGGTTGTCTTCACGTGCGTCTTTATCCATACAGTTTACATCCCTCGAGGGAGATGACGAACTGTCACCAGACCGTGTAGGATAAAGGACAATTTTAAAATTAATGATTTTTATGTCATTTTTTCTAAAGTAGCACTTTAGTGTGTGACTAAAGGTGTCTGGCCGTGGTTAGGAGAAGGAAGATTGCTACTTAACTTCATGATTGCATACAGAGTGATGCAAGAAGTTAGCTACACATGATGTCACTGTGATTAATGATGTTTATCACTTTTTTTTCCAATTTAATCGTAAAGTACTTTTGAATTTTGCAGATCCTAATCGTTTAACCTAAGAGTGTTACCTTCTAAGTTGTTAAGTTAAGGAGTTCACTTACGCCGAGGTCAACACAATGTCCTCGTTTTAGAGATCGAAAGGACACTTATCAGAAAAACTATTGCAATTTAGTTAATTAGTCAATGATTTCCCCCGTTTAGAAGCATGAGCATGCAGTAAATTCGTTAGTAAAAAGTAAACCCGCCATCATCAACTGAATGTATACAGCCTTTGTCGGACGCAGGAAAGGTCACAAATCCAATGACTAGCATGCTGAACCATCTCTGGTACCATTATAACCACTCCAACTGCAATTCTTGAAACTGCACTTGCACTGATTCCCATAGAAATTTATATATCCCAAGGACGCAGCCGTGAAAAGTGCTCTGCGTTTGAAACAATCCAACTTCTGGAAAGCAGACAATATAGACGAGCGTAGTATTTGTAAGTTGGGCAAACTAAGAAGCAGAGACGGACTATCTCACATCACTTCCTGACTTCAGCTCAGACATCAAAAAATGCATCCTCTCAAGATAAAGAAAGCTGTTGACTTTTTCAAACTCCTGTCCAGCAATGTTTAGCTGGGCGTTTGAGTTTGAAAAGCTTTAGACCTTTTTCACCAGTTCTCTGCAAGTCTCGCTTTCCAATTTGTGTGTCAATTGATGTAGGTGCCTAACCCTGATAGCATCAGCGTTGTCAAGATGTTTCGAGTTAGATGTCATTATCCATCAGATGAAGCGAAGGCCTATACTAGACTCATTGCCTTTTCTTGATCCGCAAGGTGTCAGTATAATAAACGCAAGAAGAACCTGAATTCAACTTCGAGAGAGGAATCTAAATATTCTTTGATCCTGTTCAAAATAATCAGATTTCTCTTCTAAGATTGCTTGTTGATCATTCCACTTCTGGAAAGGATTCAGTTTCAAATAAGCTGATACAACAGCTCTATCGATTTATATGGCGATGCCTGGAGGAGCTCAGCAGGGATGCCATTTATTTATATCGGTTTCTTTTTCTTCAGTGCTCTGATCGCTGTTGAAATCTGTTTGTTCCTAGGAGGTCCGGTGTGTATCCAGGAATTTTTCCATCAAAAGACTCATTCGAGTTTGAGACCATCACACTTCTTTCATCTTTGCTAAATGCTCTCTTCATATTTTGAGTGAATCTTCATCCAAATTAAGAGAACTAAGTCCACCTGTTATCTCCTTGGTAATGCAGTAACCAGTCCTACTGTCATACCTTTTTGCTTCATCGTTGGCTTGTGTGGCTGAAGGGTTGATGTGGCTACATTTACTCCGTTTAGCCCAACGCTGTACTTCCTTCTTTCTGAGCTTCAAGTTCGGACTTCTCTACTGCTGAGGTGACTGTAAACTAAACTGTAAGTAAAAATCGCTCTTCGATCCGTACCACGGTTACAAGAACATTCACAGCGTTCCAGTGTTCAATATTTCGGTCCATGGGGGAAGATGGTATCTAAATTGTTGCACACTGGGATCCTGAAGCCTGTCGGAATTGTACATGGATGCTTTAAGCATTTTGGAGCAGGAGCTCTTAACGGACGCAGTACGAAAACATAGAAGAGCTACCATAAGATAATGACCGTCAAAAAGGCACCTTTTAAAATGTCGGCTGATAACAAATGATACCCAATTGATCTTATGGCAAGCCCTCCAATTAAGCACCCTGCAGATCATCACAATACTGTAAACTGTAGACCCCTTGCGATATCCATGGTCTGTTTTCTATATTTAAAGTACTAACCGCATCCGGTGCTGTTAAATTTCGGGAACCGACACTCTCAGCATGGCAAGATCGTTGGCAATTTTTAAGTAGGGGCATTCTTCCAAATTTTAAATAAAATCAATCAAGTTGCTTCCAAGAACCTTAACCACGGAAATCCCTTGTTTGTAGCTTATAGAATTGTCTTCAAATACCGTTTCCCATTCTTCATTCATTCATCTTTCTATGGGAATCCCAATTAAGATTTAAATTTCGGCATCTTAATACCTGTGCGCATCAAAAAGAAATCCCCAAACGCCACTTGGAAGTCAATTAACCGAGATGCTACAAGCATCTCATTTAAGATTTTCTTCTAATTCTTCGAAAATTCTTCTTCATAAAACCAGTTTAACAATGAACTTCTCCAGAATGATTGCCTTCTTCGCTGTAGTTTTGGCTGTTTTCACTGGACAAACAGAAGCTGGATGGTTGCAAATATTCGGAAAGCGACTGGTAAGTAACTTGCGGCGTTAGACTTTTGTTCAAAAAACTTATTTTAAATTTTATTTTAGGAACGAACTGGTCAAAACATTCGTGATGCTACCATCCAAACAATAGCGATTGCCCCAGAAGCTGCAATCATTCAGGGGGTTAGTTTATTTAGTTGTCCCGCTTTAAATATCACTGACAGTCACCTAGATAAATTATTTATTTAACATTTACTACATTCTCAAGATACATACTCACTTTATCCAACTGATAGCACAATGTGTGTTGCAACATAATGTACCCCTTTCCAGTTGCTTACTCGTAAAGTGCAATTTATACCAACTGAATCGAACTGTGTACTGACAGTGAAAATGTAATCGCACTCCAAAGGATGCACAATTCCATTACAAAAAAAAAAACATCCTCGCAGACGAAAAGAAATCCCGGTCATTAATTTCATTAAATGGAAGCCATCATCGCACTCATTTATTCCTTCATTAACTTAATTTCCCAAAATGCACAGTCCGATTTCATGGGATATCCTTCCGATGCTACATCAAGGATATACTCCCAAAGTGGATGGATTTTTTTTTTCTTTTTTTTTCTCGCTCATTAGTCAGGAGGCGAGGTATTACACTCGTTCATCACTCCGTCGACGGCTCGATGGGGGAATTGAACTCTATATCGATGGACGATCGCAATTGATTAATGTAATCAAGTCCCGATTTGATGCTTAATCAGCTAAAGAATTCACATACGGCACTCTGTCCTGTTTGAGTGTGCACATATCAAAGGCTGACAGCAGGGGATGCTGGTCAAGTTGACTTCTATTCTGGGTCTCCCTCCTTTCTGTGAACTAACTTTGTCGTTTCATTAATTTAAGAAGATTTCTGTGGAAGGCCGAGAAGCACCCGCCCATGGGGAATACCAGCGGCGGGTAGTTGCCATCGGTAACATGATGGGCGGTCGATGAATTCATGTAAATCGTAAATTTCGTAATCCGCTTGACCAACCCATTTGGCCTTGGTCAGAAAGCCATAACTACCAAGTCCTTTGCCTACTCTCATTACTAATCCCTGTACTGTTGGTTTAATTTAGTGAAGTCCTGTTGAGTGGTTTACAGTGTCTTAATACGTTACCAAGTGGATTGAGGGGATGCTTTGAAGAATGAGTGTGTGCGATGTATGAGCGAGTGGGCGAAGAATGACCAAGTGAATCCCTTGCTTAACTTTTAATTTAGTTATGACTCTGGATTAGGAAGAGACCTTTTAAGACTTCTGAGGTAAGGATTTATACTTTTAGGGCAAATTAACTCAGCTCGAGGAGACATAATTCAATCAAATTACGTAATCCCATCCTTTTGACAGGTTGGAGAGCTGCTTTACTGAGAGGATTTCCAGGAAATCTTGCGAAATTTGACACATTTCCTTGGTAATTATTTAGAAGGACATGCCGAATGACTTTCATCGGATGTGGCTATAGAAGCTGCAGGTTTCTTCTATGATTTGTAATTCAATGAAAGGAGGCTTAATGAATTTAAAAAAAAACAACTTAAACAAGTTCAAGAATAATGAAAGTCATAGACTTCTAAAGACAAACAATTTTAGAAGTTAGGAGCAAGCCAGTGTCTTTGAAAGCTATAAACCTTTCGTGTCCAAAATACAGACTTAGAAGTTGTGCATTCTTTCTGTGAAATAAGCAAACCAAGGAGAAATCCCACACCCCCGTAGTTGAAATAAGGAATTAGGACCTTTTGTAAAAACTGCAGACGACTCTTCAACAAAGCCAAGAAGTCTCGTGACACTCATGACTGGAATTCGTACGAAGAGGGCCGAAAGGTATTCCCAGCATCCGTACACTGGTCTCTGCAACCGTCCGTAGGAAGGGCCTAAACCGACTTGGTTTAAAATCAACCTAACTCATATCTCCTATATGTAGCGGATCTAAAAATAAACCCTATGTAGTATATGTAGCGAAACAAAACCTGAACCCTATGTTCTAAATGCCACGTAGTTCTTAGCAGTACCCGTGTACTGTACTCACCTACCGTCCGTAGGGAGAACTTCCTCGCCTACCGTCCGTAGGGAGGGCCTAAGCCGACTGAGTTTAAACTCAACCGAACACATATCTCCTATATGTAGCGGATCTAAAAATAAACCCTATGACCTTTATGTAGCGCAGCTAAACCTAAACCCTATGTTCTAAATGCAACGTAAAACTTATCAGTACCCGTGTACTGGCCTCAATTACCGTCCGTAGGGAGAATTCCCACCCTCCCTCATAGTACCCGTGTACTGTACTCACCTACCGTCCGTAGGGAGAACTTCCTCGCCTACCGTCCGTAGGGAGGGCCTAAACCGACTGAGTTTAAACTCAACCTAACACATATCTCCTATATGTAGCGGATCTAAACCTAAACCCTATGTCCTATAAGCAGCGCAACTAAATCTAGACCCTATGTTCTAAATGCAACGTAATTCTTAGTAGTACCCGTGTACTGTGCTCACCTACCGTCCGTAGGGAGAACTTCCTCGCCTACCGTCCGTAGGGAGCACTTCCTCGCCTACCGTCCGTAGGGAGGGCCTAAACCGACTGAGTTTAAACTCAACCTTACACATATCTCCTATATGTAGCGGATCTAAAAATAAACCCTATGTCCTATATGAAGCGCAACAAAACCTGAACCCTATGTTCTAAATGCTACGTAATTCTTAGCAGTACCCGTATACTGTACTCACCTGCCGTCCGTAGGGAGAACTTCCTCGCCTACCGTCCGTAGGGAGGGCCTAAACCGACTGAGTTTAAACTCAACCTAACACATATCTCCTATATGTAGCGGATCTAAAAATAAACCCTATGTCCTATATGTAGCGCAACAAAACCTGAACCCTATGTTCTAAATGCTACGTAATTCTTAGCAGTACCCGTGTACTGTACTCACCTACCGTCCGTAGGGAGAACTTCCTCGCCTACCGTCCGTAAGGAGGGCCTAAACCGACTGAGTTTAAACTCAACCTAACACATATCTCCTATATGTAGCGGATCTAAACCTAAACCCTATGTCCTATAAGCAGCGCAACTAAATCTAGACAATATGTTCTAAATGCAACGTAATTCTTAGTAGTAGTAGGATCTAAAAATAAACCCTATGACATATATGTAGCGCAGCTAAACCAAAACCCTATGTTCTAAATGCAACGTAAAACTTATCAGTACCCGTGTACTGGTCTCACCTACCGTCCGTAGGGAGAATTCCCACCCTCCCTCCCAGTACCCGTATACTGTACTCACCTACCGTCCGTAGGGAGGGCCTAAACCGACTGAGTTTAAACTCAACCCTACACATATCTCCTATATGTAGCGGATCTAAAAATAAACCCTATGTCCTATATGAAGCGCAACAAAACCTGAACCCTATGTTCTAAATGCTACGTAATTCTTAGCAGTACCCGTGTACTGTACTCACCTGCCGTCCGTAGGGAGAACTTCCTCGCCTACCGTCCGTAGGGAGGGCCTAAACCGACTGAGTTTAAACTCAACCTAACACATATCTCCTATATGTAGCGGATCTAAAAATAAACCCTATGTCCTATATGTAGCGCAACTAAACCTGAACCCTATGTTCTAAATGCTACGTAATTCTTAGCAGTACCCGTGTACTGTACTCACCTACCGTCCGTAGGGAGAACTTCCTCGCCTACCGTCCGTAGGGAGGGCCTAAACCGACTGAGTTTAAACTCAACCTAACACATATCTCCGATATATAGCGGATCTAAACCTAAACCCTATGTCCTATATGTAGCGCAGCTAAACCTTAACCCTATGTTCTAAATGCAACGTAAATCTTAGCAGTACACGTGTACTCACCTACCGTCCGTAGGGAGGGCCTAAACCGACTGAGTTTAAACTCAACCTAACACATATCTCCTATATGTAGCGGATCTAAAAATAAACCCTATGACCTATATGTAGCGCAGCTAAACCTAAACCCTATGTTCTAAATGCAACAAAATACTTATAAGTACCCGTGTACTGGTCTCACCTACCGTCCGCAGGGAGAAATTCCTTGCCTACCGTCCGTAGGGAGGGCCCAAACCGACTGAGTTTAAACTCAACCTAACACATATCTCCTATATGTAGCGGATCTAAAAATAAACCCTATGACCTATATGTAGCGCAGCTAAACCTAAACCCTTTGTTCTAAATGCAACGTCAAACTTATCAGTACCCGTGTACTGGTCTCACCTACCGTCCGTAGGGAGAATTCCCACCCTCCCTCCCAGTACCCGTATACTGTACTCACCTACCGTCCGTAGGGAGAACTTCCTCGCCTACAGTCCGTAGGGAGGGCCTAAACCGACTGAGTTTAAACTCAACCTAACACATATCTCCTATATGTAGCGGATCTAAGCCTAAACCCTATGTCCTATAAGCAGCGCAACTAAACCTAAACCCTATGTTCTAAATGCTACGTAAATCTTAGCAGTACCCGTGTACTGTACTCACCTACCGTCCGTAGGGAGAACTTCCTCGCCTACCGTCCGTAGGGAAGGCCTAAGCCGACTGAGTTTAAACTCAACCTAACACATATCTGCTATATGTAGCGGATCTAAACCTAAACCCTATGTAATATAAGCAGCGCAACTAAACCTATACCCTATGTTCTAAATGCAACGTAATTCTTAGTAGTACCCGTGTACTGTGCTCACCTACCGTCCGTAGGGAGAACTTCCTCGCCTACCGTCCGTAGGGAGGGCCTAAACCGACTGAGTTTAAACTCAACCTTACACATATCTCCTATATGTAGCGGATCTAAAAATAAACCCTATGTCCTATATGAAGCGCAACAAAACCTGAACCCTATGTTCTAAATGCTACGTAATTCTTAGCAGTACCCGTGTACTGTACTCACCTGCCGTCCGTAGGGAGAACTTCCTCGCCTACCGTCCGTAGGGAGGGCCTAAACCGACTGAGTTTAAACTCAACCTAACACATATCTCCTATATGTAGCGGATCTAAAAATAAACCCTATGTCCTATATGTAGCGCAACAAATCCTGAACCCTATGTTCTAAATGCTACGTAAATCTTAGCAGTACACGTGTACTCACCTACCGTCCGTAGGGAGGGCCTAAACCGACTGAGTTTAAACTCAACCTAACACATATCTCCTATATGTAGCGGATCTAAAAATAAACCCTATGACCTATATGTAGCGCAGCTAAACCTAAACCCTATGTTCTAAATGCAACAAAATACTTATAAGTACCCGTGTACTGGTCTCACCTACCGTCCGCAGGGAGAAATTCCTTGCCTACCGTCCGTAGGGAGGGCCCAAACCGACTGAGTTTAAACTCAACCTAACACATATCTCCTATATGTAGCGGATCTAAAAATAAACCCTATGACCTATATGTAGCGCAGCTAAACCTAAACCCTATGTTCTAAATGCAACGTCAAACTTATCAGTACCCGTGTACTGGTCTCACCTACCGTCCGTAGGGAGAATTCCCACCCTCCCTCCCAGTACCCGTATACTGTACTCACCTACCGTCCGTAGGGAGAACTTCCTCGCCTACAGTCCGTAGGGAGGGCCTAAACCGACTGAGTTTAAACTCAACCTAACACATATCTCCTATATGTAGCGGATCTAAGCCTAAACCCTATGTCCTATAAGCAGCGCAACTAAACCTAAACCCTATGTTCTAAATGCTACGTAAATCTTAGCAGTACCCGTGTACTGTACTCACCTACCGTCCGTAGGGAGAACTTCCTCGCCTACCGTCCGTAGGGAAGGCCTAAGCCGACTGAGTTTAAACTCAACCTAACACATATCTGCTATATGTAGCGGATCTAAACCTAAACCCTATGTAATATAAGCAGCGCAACTAAACCTATACCCTATGTTCTAAATGCAACGTAATTCTTAGTAGTACCCGTGTACTGTGCTCACCTACCGTCCGTAGGGAGAACTTCCTCGCCTACCGTCCGTAGGGAGGGCCTAAACCGACTGAGTTTAAACTCAACCTTACACATATCTCCTATATGTAGCGGATCTAAAAATAAACCCTATGTCCTATATGAAGCGCAACAAAACCTGAACCCTATGTTCTAAATGCTACGTAATTCTTAGCAGTACCCGTGTACTGTACTCACCTGCCGTCCGTAGGGAGAACTTCCTCGCCTACCGTCCGTAGGGAGGGCCCAAAACGACTGAGTTTAAACTCAACCTAACACATATCTCCTATATGTAGCGGATCTAAGCCTAAACCCTATGTCCTATAAGCAGCGCAACTAAACCTGAACCCTATGTTCTAAATGCTACGTAATTCTTAGCAGTACCCGTGTACTGTACTCACCTACCGTCCGTAGGGAGAACTTCCTCGCCTACCGTCCGTAGGGAGGGCCTAAACCGACTGAGTTTAAGCTCAACCTAACACATATCTCCTATATGTAGCGGATCTAAGCCTAAACCCTATGTCCTATAAGCAGCGCAACTAAACCTATACCCTATGTTCTAAATGCAAGGTAATTCTTAGCAGTACCCGTGTACTGTGCTCACCTACCGTCCTCGCCTACCGTCCGTAGGGAGGGCCTAAACCGACTGAGTTTAAACTCAATCTAACACATATCTCCTATATATAGCGGATCTAAACCTAAACCCTATGTCCTATATGTAGCGCAGCTAAACCTTAACCCTATGTTCTAAATGCAACGTAAAACTTAGCAGTACCCGTGTACTGTACTCACCTACCGTTCGTAGGGAGAACTTCCTCGCCTACCGTCCGTAGGGAGGGCCTAAACCGACTGAGTTTAAACTCAACCTAACACATATCTCCTATATATAGCGGATCTAAACCTAAACCCTATGTCCTATATGTAGCGCAGCTAAACCTTAACCCCATGTTCTAAATGCAACGTAAAACTTAGCAGTACCCGTGTACTGTACTCACCTACCGTTCGTAGGGAGAACTTCCTCGCCTACAGTCCGTAGGGAGGGCCCAAACCGACTGAGTTTAAACTCAACCTAACACATATCTCCTATATGTAGCGGATCTAAGCCTAAACCCTGTGTCCTATAAGCAGCGCAACTAAACCTGAACCCTATGTTCTAAATGCTACGTAATTCTTAGCAGTACCCATGTACTGTACTCACCTACCGTCCGTAGGGAGAACTTCCTCGCCTACCGTCCGTAGGGAGGGCCCAAATCGACTGAGTTTAAACTCAACCTTACACATATCTCCTATATGTAGCGGATCTAAAAATAAACCCTATGTAGTATATGTAGCGCAACAAAACCTGAACCCTATGTTCTAAATGCTACGTAATTCTTAGCAGTACCCGTGTACTGTACTCACCTACCGTCCGTAGGGAGAACTTCCTCGCCTACCGTCCGTAGGGAGGGCCCAAATCGACTGAGTTTAAACTCAACCTAACATATATCTCCCATATGTAGCGGATCTAAGCCTAAGCCCTATGTCCTATATGTAGCGCAGCTAAACCTTAACCCTATATTCTAAATGCAACGTAAAACTTATCAGTACCCGTGTACTGGTCTCACCTACAGTCCGTAGGGAGAATTCCCACCCTCCCTCCCAGTACCCGTGTACTGTACTCACCTACCGTCCGTAGGGAGAACATCCTCGCCTACCGTCCGTAGGGAGGGCCTAAACCGACTGAGTTTAAACTCAACCTAACACATATCTCCTATATGTAGCGGATCTAAAAATAAACCCTATGTCCTATATGTAGCGCAACTAAACCTGAACCCTATGTTCTAAATGCTACGTAATTCTTAGCAGTACCCGTGTACTGTACTCACCTACCGTCCGTAGGGAGAACTTCCTCGCCTACCGTCCGTAGGGAGGGCCCAAATCGACTGAGTTTAAACTCAACCTAACACATATCTCCCATATGTAGCGGATCTAAGCCTAAGCCCTATGTCCTATATGTAGCGCAGCTAAACCTTAACCCTATATTCTAAATGCAACGTAAAACTTATCAGTACCCGTGTACTGGTCTCACCTACAGTCCGTAGGGAGAATTCCCACCCTCCCTCCCAGTACCCGTGTACTGTACTCACCTACCGTCCGTAGGGAGAACTTCCTCGCCTACCGTCCGTAGGGAGGGCCTAAACCGACTGAGTTTAAACTCAACCTAACACATATCTCCTATATGTAGCGGATCTAAAAATAAACCCTATGTCCTATATGTAGCGCAACTAAACCTGAACCCTATGTTCTAAATGCTACGTAATTCTTAGCAGTACCCGTGTACTGTACTCACCTACCGTCCGTAGGGAGAACTTCCTCGCCTACCGTCCGTAGGGAGGGCCTAAACCGACTGAGTTTAAACTCAACCTAACACATATCTCCTATATGTAGCGGATCTAAAAATAAACCCTATGTCCTATATGTAGCGCAACTAAACCTGAACCCTATGTTCTAAATGCTACGTAATTCTTAGCAGTACCCGTGTACTGTACTCGCCTACCGTCCGTAGGGAGGGCCTAAACCGACTGAGTTTAAACTCAACCTAACACATATCTCCTATATATAGCGGATCTAAAATTAAACCCTATGTCCTATATGTAGCGCAGCTAAACCTTAACCCTATGTTCTAAATGCAACGTAAAACTTAGCAGTACCCGTGTACTGTACTCACCTACCGTTCGTAGGGAGAACTTCCTCGCCTACCGTCCGTAGGGAGGGCCTAAACCGACTGAGTTTAAACTCAACCTAACACATATCTCCTATATGTAGCGCATCTAAAAATAAACCCTATGTCCTATATGTAGCGCAACTAAACCTGAACCCTATGTTCTAAATGCTACGTAATTCTTAGCAGTACCCGTGTACTGTACTCACCTACCGTCCGTAGGGAGAACTTCCTCGCCTACCGTCCGTAGGGAGGGCCTAAACCGACTGAGTTTAAACTCAACCTAACACATATCTCCTATATGTAGCGGATCTAAACCTAAACACTATGTCCTATAAGCAGCGCAACTAAACCTATACCCTATATTCTAAATGCAACGTAAAACTTATCAGTACCCGTGTACTGGTCTCACCTACAGTCCGTAGGGAGAATTCCCACCCTCCCTCCCAGTACCCGTGTACTGTACTCACCTACCGTCCGTAGGGAGAACTTCCTCGCCTACCGTCCGTAGGGAGGGCCTAAACCGACTGAGTTTAAACTCAACCTAACACATATCTCCTATATGTAGCGGATCTAAAAATAAACCCTATGTCCTATATGTAGCGCAACTAAACCTGAACCCTATGTTCTAAATGCTACGTAATTCTTAGCAGTACCCGTGTACTGTACTCACCTACCGTCCGTAGGGAGAACTTCCTCGCCTACCGTCCGTAGGGAGGGCCTAAACCGACTGAGTTTAAACTCAACCTAACACATATCTCCTATATATAGCGGATCTAAACCTAAACCCTATGTCCTATATGTAGCGCAGCTAAACCTTAACCCTATGTTCTAAATGCAACGTAAAACTTAGCAGTACCCGTGTACTGTACTCACCTACCGTTCGTAGGGAGAACATCCTCGCCTACCGTCCGTAGGGAGGGCCTAAACCGACTGAGTTTAAGCTCAACCTAACACATATCTCCTATATGTAGCGGATCTAAGCCTAAACCCTATGTCCTACATGTAGCGCAACTAAACCTTAACCCTATGTTCTAAATGCAACGTAATTTTTAGCAGTACCCGTGTACTGTACTCACCTACCGTCCGTAGGGAGAACTTCCTCGCCTACAGTCCGTAGGGAGGGCCCAAACCGACTGAGTTTAAACTCAACCTAACACATATCTCCTATATGTAGCGGATCTAAACCTAAGCCCTATGTCCTATATGTAGCGCAACTAAACCTTAACCCTATGTTCTAAATGCAACGTAAAACTTATCAGTACCCGTGTACTGGTCTCACCTACAGTCCGTAGGGAGAATTCCCACCCTCCCTCCCAGTACCCGTGTACTGTACTCACCTACCGTCCGTAGGGAGAACTTCCTCGCCTACCGTCCGTAGGGAGGGCCTAAACCGACTGAGTTTAAACTCAACCTAACACATATCTCCTATATGTAGCGGATCTAAAAATAAACCCTATGTCCTATATGTAGCGCAACTAAACCTGAACCCTATGTTCTAAATGCTACGTAATTCTTAGCAGTACCCGTGTACTGTACTCACCTACCGTCCGTAGGGAGAACTTCCTCGCCTACCGTCCGTAGGGAGGGCCTAAACCGACTGAGTTTAAACTCAACCTAACACATATCTCCTATATGTAGCGCATCTAAAAATAAACCCTATGTCCTATATGTAGCGCAACTAAACCTGAACCCTATGTTCTAAATGCTACGTAGTTCTTAGCAGTACCCGTGTACTGTACTCACCTACCGTCCGTAGGGAGAACTTCCTCGCCTACCGTCCGTAGGGAGGGCCTAAACCGACTGAGTTTAAACTCAACCTAACACATATCTCCTATATGTAGCGGATCTAAACCTAAACACTATGTCCTATAAGCAGCGCAACTAAACCTATACCCTATATTCTAAATGCAACGTAAAACTTATCAGTACCCGTGTACTGGTCTCACCTACAGTCCGTAGGGAGAATTCCCACCCTCCCTCCCAGTACCCGTGTACTGTACTCACCTACCGTCCGTAGGGAGAACTTCCTCGCCTACCGTCCGTAGGGAGGGCCTAAACCGACTGAGTTTAAACTCAACCTAACACATATCTCCTATATGTAGCGGATCTAAAAATAAACCCTATGTCCTATATGTAGCGCAACTAAACCTGAACCCTATGTTCTAAATGCTACGTAATTCTTAGCAGTACCCGTGTACTGTACTCACCTACCGTCCGTAGGGAGAACTTCCTCGCCTACCGTCCGTAGGGAGGGCCTAAACCGACTGAGTTTAAGCTCAACCTAACACATATCTCCTATATGTAGCGGATCTAAACCTAAACACTATGTCCTATAAGCAGCGCAACTAAACCTATACCCTATATTCTAAATGCAACGTAAAACTTATCAGTACCCGTGTACTGGTCTCACCTACAGTCCGTAGGGAGAATTCCCACCCTCCCTCCCAGTACCCGTGTACTGTACTCACCTACCGTCCGTAGGGAGAACTTCCTCGCCTACCGTCCGTAGGGAGGGCCTAAACCGACTGAGTTTAAACTCAACCTAACACATATCTCCTATATGTAGCGGATCTAAACCTAAACACTATGTCCTATAAGCAGCGCAACTAAACCTATACCCTATATTCTAAATGCAACGTAAAACTTATCAGTACCCGTGTACTGGTCTCACCTACAGTCCGTAGGGAGAATTCCCACCCTCCCTCCCAGTACCCGTGTACTGTACTCACCTACCGTCCGTAGGGAGAACTTCCTCGCCTACCGTCCGTAGGGAGGGCCTAAACCGACTGAGTTTAAACTCAACCTAACACATATCTCCTATATGTAGCGGATCTAAAAATAAACCCTATGTCCTATATGTAGCGCAACTAAACCTGAACCCTATGTTCTAAATGCTACGTAATTCTTAGCAGTACCCGTGTACTGTACTCACCTACCGTCCGTAGGGAGAACTTCCTCGCCTACCGTCCGTAGGGAGGGCCTAAACCGACTGAGTTTAAACTCAACCTAACACATATCTCCGATATATAGCGGATCTAAACCTAAACCCTATGTCCTATATGTAGCGCAGCTAAACCTTAACCCTATGTTCTAAATGCAACGTAAAACTTAGCAGTACCCGTGTACTGTACTCACCTACCGTTCGTAGGGAGAACTTCCTCTCCTACCGTCCGTAGGTAGGGCCTAAACCGACTGAGTTTAAGCTCAACCTAACACATATCTCCTATATGTAGCGGATCTAAGCCTAAACCCTATGTCCTATATGTAGCGCAGCTAAACCTTAACCCTATGTTCTAAATGCAACGTAAAACTTAGCAGTACCCGTGTACTGTACTCACCTACCATTCGTAGGGAGAACTTCCTCTCCTACCGTCCGTAGGGAGGGCCTAAACCGACTGAGTTTAAGCTCAACCTAACACATATCTCCTATATGTAGCGGATCTAAGCCTAAACCCTATGTCCTATATGTAGCGCAACTAAACCTTAACCCTATGTTCTAAATGCAACGTAATTTTTAGCAGTACCCGTGTACTGTACTCACCTACCGTCCGTAGGGAGAACTTCCTCGCCTACAGTCCGTAGGGAGGGCCCAAACCGACTGAGTTTAAACTCAACCTAACACATATCTCCTATATGTAGCGGATCTAAACCTAAGCCCTATGTCCTATATGTAGCGCAACTAAACCTTAACCCTATGTTCTAAATGCAACGTAAAACTTATCAGTACCCGTGTACTGGTCTCACCTACCGTCCGTAGGGAGAATTCCCACCCTCCCTCCCAGTACCCGTGTACTGTACTCACCTACCGTCCGTAGGGAGAACTTCCTCGCCTACCGTCCGTAGGGAGGGCCCAAATCGACTGAGTTTAAACTCAACCTAACACATATCTCCTATATGTAGCGGATCTAAACCTAAACACTATGTCCTATAAGCAGCGCAACTAAACCTATACCCTATATTCTAAATGCAACGTAAAACTTATCAGTACCCGTGTACTGGTCTCACCTACAGTCCGTAGGGAGAATTCCCACCCTCCCTCCCAGTACCCGTGTACTGTACTCACCTACCGTCCGTAGGGAGAACTTCCTCGCCTACCGTCCGTAGGGAGGGCCTAAACCGACTGAGTTTAAACTCAACCTAACACATATCTCCTATATGTAGCGGATCTAAACCTAAACACTATGTCCTATAAGCAGCGCAACTAAACCTATACCCTATATTCTAAATGCAACGTAAAACTTATCAGTACCCGTGTACTGGTCTCACCTACAGTCCGTAGGGAGAATTCCCACCCTCCCTCCCAGTACCCGTGTACTGTACTCACCTACCGTCCGTAGGGAGAACTTCCTCGCCTACCGTCCGTAGGGAGGGCCTAAACCGACTGAGTTTAAACTCAACCTAACACATATCTCCTATATGTAGCGGATCTAAAAATAAACCCTATGTCCTATATGTAGCGCAACTAAACCTGAACCCTATGTTCTAAATGCTACGTAATTCTTAGCAGTACCCGTGTACTGTACTCACCTACCGTCCGTAGGGAGAACTTCCTCGCCTACCGTCCGTAGGGAGGGCCTAAACCGACTGAGTTTAAGCTCAACCTAACACATATCTCCTATATGTAGCGGATCTAAACCTAAACACTATGTCCTATAAGCAGCGCAACTAAACCTATACCCTATATTCTAAATGCAACGTAAAACTTATCAGTACCCGTGTACTGGTCTCACCTACAGTCCGTAGGGAGAATTCCCACCCTCCCTCCCAGTACCCGTGTACTGTACTCACCTACCGTCCGTAGGGAGAACTTCCTCGCCTACCGTCCGTAGGGAGGGCCTAAACCGACTGAGTTTAAACTCAACCTAACACATATCTCCTATATGTAGCGGATCTAAAAATAAACCCTATGTCCTATATGTAGCGCAACTAAACCTGAACCCTATGTTCTAAATGCTACGTAATTCTTAGCAGTACCCGTGTACTGTACTCACCTACCGTCCGTAGGGAGAACTTCCTCGCCTACCGTCCGTAGGGAGGGCCCAAATCGACTAACACATATCTCCCATATGTAGCGGATCTAAGCCTAAGCCCTATGTCCTATATGTAGCGCAGCTAAACCTTAACCCTATATTCTAAATGCAACGTAAAACTTATCAGTACCCGTGTACTGGTCTCACCTACAGTCCGTAGGGAGAATTCCCACCCTCCCTCCCAGTACCCGTGTACTGTACTCACCTACCGTCCGTAGGGAGAACATCCTCGCCTACCGTCCGTAGGGAGGGCCTAAACCGACTGAGTTTAAACTCAACCTAACACATATCTCCTATATGTAGCGGATCTAAAAATAAACCCTATGTCCTATATGTAGCGCAACTAAACCTGAACCCTATGTTCTAAATGCTACGTAATTCTTAGCAGTACCCGTGCACTGTACTCACCTACCGTCCGTAGGGAGAACTACCTCGCCTACCGTCCGTAGGGAGGGCCTAAACCGACTGAGTTTAAGCTCAACCTAACACATATCTCCTATATGTAGCGGATCTAAACCTAAGCCCTATGTCCTATATGTAGCGCAACTAAACCTTAACCCTATGTTCTAAATGCAACGTAAAACTTATCAGTACCCGTGTACTGGTCTCACCTACCGTCCGTAGGGAGAATTCCCACCCTCCCTCCCAGTACCCGTGTACTGTACTCACCTACCGTCCGTAGGGAGAACTTCCTCGCCTACCGTCCGTAGGGAGGGCCTAAACCGACTGAGTTTAAACTCAACCTAACACATATCTCCTATATGTAGCGGATCTAAAAATAAACCCTATGTCCTATATGTAGCGCAACTAAACCTTAACCCTATGTTCTAAATGCAACGTAATTTTTAGCAGTACCCGTGTACTGTACTCACCTACCGTCCGTAGGGAGAACTTCCTCGCCTACAGTCCGTAGGGAGGGCCCAAACCGACTGAGTTTAAACTCAACCTAACACATATCTCCTATATGTAGCGGATCTAAACCTAAGCCCTATGTCCTATATGTAGCGCAACTAAACCTTAACCCTATGTTCTAAATGCAACGTAAAACTTATCAGTACCCGTGTACTGGTCTCACCTACCGTCCGTAGGGAGAATTCCCACCCTCCCTCCCAGTACCCGTGTACTGTACTCACCTACCGTCCGTAGGGAGAACTTCCTCGCCTACCGTCCGTAGGGAGGGCCTAAACCGACTGAGTTTAAACTCAACCTAACACATATCTCCTATATATAGCGGATCTAAACCTAAACCCTATGTCCTATATGTAGCGCAGCTAAACCTTAACCCTATGTTCTAAATGCAACGTAAAACTTAGCAGTACCCGTGTACTGTACTCACCTACCGTCCGTAGGGAGAACTTCCTCGCCTACCGTCCGTAGGGAGGGCCTAAACCGACTGAGTTTAAGCTCAACCTAACACATATCTCCTATATGTAGCGGATCTAAACCTAAACACTATGTCCTATAAGCAGCGCAACTAAACCTATACCCTATGTTCTAAATGCAGCGTAATTCTTAGCAGTACCCGTGTACTGTGCTCAAGTACCGTGCTCACCGAACTTCCTCGCCTACCGTCCGTAGGGAGGGCCTAAACCGACTGAGTTTAAACTCAACCTAACACATATCTCCTATATATAGCGGATCTAAACCTAAACCCTATGTCCTATAAGCAGCGCAACTAAACCTATACCCTATGTTCTAAATGCAACGTAATTCTTAGCAGTACCCGTGTACTGTACTCACCTACCGTCCGTAGGGAGAACTTCCTCGCCTACAGTCCGTAGGGAGGGCCTAAACCGACTGAGTTTAAACTCAACCTAACACATATCTCCTATATGTAGCGGATCTAAGCCTTAACCCTATGTCCTATAAGCAGCGCAACTAAACCTATACCCTATGTTATAAATGCAACGTAATTCTTAGCAGTACCCGTGTACTGTACTCACCTACCGTCCGTAGGGAGAACCTTCTCGCCTACCGTCCGTAGGGAGGGCCCAAACCGACTGAGTTTAAACTCAACCTAACACATATCTCCTATATGTAGCGGATCTAAGCCTAAACCCTATGTCCTATAAGCAGCGCAACTAAACCTATACCCTATGTTCTAAATGCAACGTAATTCTTAGCAGTACCCGTGTACTGTACTCACCTACCGTCCGTAGGGAGAACTTCCTCGCCTACCGTCCGTAGGGAGGGCCCAAACCGACTGAGTTTAAACTCAACCTAACACATATCTCCTATATGTAGCGGATCTAAGCCTAAACCCTATGTCCTATAAGCAGCGCAACTAAACCTATACCCTATGTTCTAAATGCAACTTAATTTTTAGCAGTACCCGTGTACTGTACTCACCTACCGTCCGTAGGGAGAACTTCCTCGCCTACCGTCCGTAGGGCGGGCCTAAACCGACTGAGTTTAAGCTCAACCTAACACATATCTCCTATATGTAGCGGATCTAAGCCTAAACCCTATGTCCTATAAGCAGCGCAACTAAACCTATACCCTATGTTCTAAATGCAACGTAATTCTTAGCAGTACCCGTGTACTGTACTCACCTACCGTCCGTAGCGAGAACTTCCTCGTCTACAGTCCGCAGGGAGGGCTTAAACCGACTGAGTTTAAACTCAACCTAACACATATCTCCTATATGTAGCGGATCTAAGCCTAAGCCCTATGTCCTATAAGCAGCGCAACTAAACCTATACCCTATGTTCTAAATGCAACTTAATTTTTAGCAGTACCCGTGTACTGTACTCACCTACCGTCCGTAGGGAGAACTTCCTCGCCTACCGTCCGTAGGGAGGGCCTAAACCGACTGAGTTTAAACTCAACCTAACACATATCTCCTATATGTAGCGGATCTAAACCTAAACACTATGTCCTATAAGCAGCGCAACTAAACCTATACCCTATATTCTAAATGCAACGTAAAACTTATCAGTACCCGTGTACTGGTCTCACCTACAGTCCGTAGGGAGAATTCCCACCCTCCCTCCCAGTACCCGTGTACTGTACTCACCTACCGTCCGTAGGGAGAACTTCCTCGCCTACCGTCCGTAGGGAGGGCCTAAACCGACTGAGTTTAAACTCAACCTAACACATATCTCCTATATGTAGCGGATCTAAAAATAAACCCTATGTCCTATATGTAGCGCAACTAAACCTGAACCCTATGTTCTAAATGCTACGTAATTCTAAGCAGTACCCGTGTACTGTACTCACCTACCGTCCGTAGGGAGAACTTCCTCGCCTACCGTCCGTAGGGAGGGCCTAAACCGACTGAGTTTAAACTCAACCTAACACATATCTCCTATATGTAGCGGATCTAAACCTAAACCCTATGTCCTATATGTAGCGCAGCTAAACCTTAACCCTATGTTCTAAATGCAACGTAAGACTTATCAGTACCCGTGTACTGGTCTCACCTACCGTCCGTAGGGAGAATTCCCACCCTCCCTTCCAGTACCCGTGTACTGTACTCACCTACCGTCCGTAGGGAGAACTTCCTCGCCTACCGTCCGTAAGGAGGGCCTAAACCGACTGAGTTTAAACTCAACCTAACACATATCTCCTATATATAGCGGATCTAAACCTAAACCCTATGACCTATATGTAGCGCAGCTAAACCTTAACCCTATGTTCTAAATGCAACGTAAAACTTAGCAGTACCCGTGAACTGTACTCACCTACCGTCCGTAGGGAGAACTTCCTCGCCTACCGTCCGTAGGGAGGGCCTAAACCGACTGAGTTTAAGCTCAACCTAACACATATCTCCTATATGTAGTGGATCTAAACTTAAACACTATGTCCTATAAGCAGCGCAACTGAACCTATACCCTATGTTCTAAATGCAACGTAATTCTTAGCAGTACCCGTGTACTGTACTCACCTACCGTCCGTAGGGAGAACTTCCTCGCCTACCGTCCGTAGGGAGGGCCTAAACCGACTGAGTTTAAACTCAACCTAACACATATGTATCTCCTATATGTAGCGGATCTAAACCTAAACCCTATGTCCTATATGTAGCGCAGCTAAACCTTAACCCTATGTTCTAAATGCAACGTAAGACTTATCAGTACCCGTGTACTGGTCTCACCTACCGTCCGTAGGGAGAATTCCCACCCTCCCTTCCAGTACCCGTGTACTGTACTCACCTACCGTCCGTAGGGAGAACTTCCTCGCCTACCGTCCGTAAGGAGGGCCTAAACCGACTGAGTTTAAACTCAACCTAACACATATCTCCTATATATAGCGGATCTAAACCTAAACCCTATGACCTATATGTAGCGCAGCTAAACCTTAACCCTATGTTCTAAATGCAACGTAAAACTTAGCCGTACCCGTGAACTGTACTCACCTACCGTCCGTAGGGAGAACTTCCTCGCCTACCGTCCGTAGGGAGGGCCTAAACCGACTGAGTTTAAACTCAACCTAACACATATCTCCTATATGTAGCGGATCTAAGCCTAAACCCTATGTCCAATAAGCAGCGCAACTAAACCTAAACCCTATGTTCTAAATGCAATATAATTCTTAGCAGTACCCGTGTACTGTACTCACCTACCGTCCGTAGGGAGAACTTCCTCGCCTACCGTCCGTAGGGAGGGCCTAAACCGACTGAGTTTAAACTCAACCTTACACATATCTCCTATATGTAGCGGATCTAAAAATAAACCCTATGTAGTATATGTAGCGCAACAAAACCTGAACCCTATGTTCTAAATGCCACGTAATTCTTAGCAGTGCCCGTGCACTGTACTCACCTACCGTCCGTAGGGAGAACTTCCTCGCCTACCGTCCGTAGGGAGGGCCTAAACCGACTGAGTTTAAGCTCAACCTAACACATATCTCCTATATGTAGCGGATCTAAACCTAAACCCTATGTCCTATATGTAGCGCATCTTAGCCTAAAACCTAACGCAATTCTAAACAGTTCGTATTGAGGGCCTAACCCGAATAAGCTTTGTAAAGTAGAAACTTAAGCGTCGTGTCCGCGATTTAGAAAACGACGGAGAACTAGAGAGAGCTTTGAATAAGTCGAATGCGTTACACAACTCCACGCGAAGAGTTTTGAAAACCGAGAGCTCTCACAGGAAAAGGGAATAGGAATGGGAATAAGGGGTAGCTGAAATGAAATATTTGAGACAAAAGGTCCTAGAGACTTGGGTAGACTTATCAAGGGAAAGAGACTTGGGTGTTTTTGCTAAGTGCTTTCATAAGGAAAGACACGCAATGCATTGCAAAAAAATAGAGACTTGGGTGGGCTTATCAAGGACTTTCTTAAGGAAAGAGATTCGGGTGCTGTTGTCAAGTGCTTTCGGAAGGAAAGGCACTGATTGCAATGCTTACAGGCTTGGGTGGGCTTGTAATATGAATGTCAAATGCAATATAGTAAATAATAAGTGTTAGCAATATAGTAAATGTAATAAATGTTAGCAATATAGTAAATGTAATAAGAAGCAATATAGTAAAAATCAATACAATAAATGTAATGATTACCACAGAACTCACCAGGTATCTGTGAAGCAGGAAACAGGAACGAAGTGCCATGGAGAGCTTGTACTGGTGACGATGTGTCGCTGTGGAATAATGCACTGAAACCACTATAGAAAAGAAGGCTTAAGGCCTGATTCTATTACTTGCAAAGAAGGCTGAGGGCCTTGGATAGAGTCTTGCAAACAAATTAAAAGTATTGATTCTACTGTAAGAAGAGCATAAAGCCTTGTATGAAGAGCTAAGACGCCTTCAGAAGGAAAGACGCTTATTCAAATTAAGAAAAAAATTAAAAAACACTGAAAGCACTGATTATAAAAGGGTTTACAGACTTGGGTGCCCATGCTAAGTGCTTTCGGAAGGAAAGACACTGATTGCAATGCAAAAAAAAAAAACTACCAGACTTGGGTGGGATTTTCAAGGGCTTTCTTAAGGAAAGAGAGTTGGGGTTTCTTGTTAAGTGCTTTCGGAAGGAAAGACACTGCATTGCAAAAAAAAAAAACCTAAAGACTTGGGTGGGTTTGTTCAGGGGCAAAACCAGGGACAGGGGCAATAAAAAAAAATATAGGACTAACCTGGTTCACCAGTAAGCAAGGTGCATGGCAACTTCTGATGATGATGTTTCTGATGTGTTGCTGATGATGTGCATATCTTATGATGAGTCTGATGTATTGCTGATGATGTGCATATCTTATGATGAGTCTGATGTATTGCTGATGATGTATATTCTTATGTATGTCTGATGTATTCGTTGGTGTATCCGATGCTTTAGATGATGATGGTGTCAAGGTTGGTCTGTGTTTTTCCTCTGATGCTCCTTCACACAGAAACCAACCTGTTGGTCGGATGATCAGTAACATTGCACAACCACTCCTCCACAACTCGCATATAATAGTCCAAGCGAGTGTGGGTACGCGAGTGTGTAGTAGCGTACACGTGCCCATTTAATTGTCCAAGGGCTACACACTGATTTGACGGACTACACTCACGGTTGCCGATTGCATTGTCGCGTCGCCGATTGCAATATCGCGTTTTGGCGCTGCAGCGACTACGTAAACGACGCGATATTCTTGTTCTTGATTCGTCGTAGGCCTTGCTGGAAATTCTGAAGCTGAGAACTCTCATTTGGAAAGGGATAAGAATGGGAATTAAGGGACAGCTAAAGGCTAAAGGCTAAAAGCTTATTGTATTGTATTAAATTAAATTGAATTATTTAAGTTTTTTATATGAAATAAGGAATTAGAAAAATAGAATAAAAAATTTCAGACAAAAGGGCCTAGAGACTTGAGTGGACTTATTAAGGGAAAAAGATTTGGGTATTTTTGCTAAGAAGGAAAGACACTGCAATGCTTACAGACTTGGGTGAGCATATGTCAAAGGCAATATAGTAAATATAATATATATATGATTGTATTGTATTAAATTAAATTGTATTATTTAAGTTTTTTATATGAACAAATAAAATAAAATATTTGAGACAAAAGGGCCTAGAGACTTGGGTGGACTTATCAAGGGAAAGAGAGTTGGGTGTTTTTGCTAAGTGCTTTCGGAAGGAAAGACACTGATTGCTTGCAATGCTTACAGACTTGGGTGGGTATATGTCATGGGCAAAATAGTAAATATAATATCAATTATGATGAATAAAATATATAGCAATATAATAAAAGCAATAGCAATATAGTAAATATAGAAAGCAATATAATAAATGAAATGATAAAAATGATTACCACAGAACTCACCAGGTTTCTGTGAAGCAGGAAGCAGGAAGGAAGTGCCATGGAGAGCTTGCACTGGTGATGATGTATCGCTGTGGAATAAAGCACTGAAACCACTATAGAAAAGAAGGCTTAAGGCCTTCAATTGAATTCAACACCTTGATTCTAAGAAAGAAGGCTTAAGGCCTTGGATTAAATTATATTAATTGTAAAGAAGGCTGAAGGCCTTGGATAGATAAGCTTAAGGTTTGCAAAGAAATAAAAAGTATTGATTTTATTTTGGAAACACTTGTTTGATGGTAAAAAGGTTTGCAGACTTGGGTATTCTTGCTAAGTGCTTTCAAAAGGAAAGACACTGATTGCAATGCAAAAAAAAAAAGACTTGGGTGGACTTATTAAGGGAAAGAGAGTTGGGGTTTCTTGTTAAGTGCTTTCGGAGGGAAAGACACTGCATTGCAAAAAAAAACCTAGAGACTTGGGTGGGTTTGTTCAGGGACAGGGGCAATATAATATAATAAAGGACTAACCTGGTTCACCAGTAAGCAAGGTGCATGGCAACTTCTGATGATGATGTACATAATATGTATGTATGATGTGTAGGATGTTGTATTCGATGCTGTAGAATGTAGATGATGATGATGAATGTAGTCAGGGTTGGTCTGTGTTCTTCCTCTGATGTCCCTTTACACAGAGCCCAACCAATTGGTCTGATGTTCAGGAACACACAATACACAACGTTCACTGCCTCCATCAACGACAGAATAGATAGAATGTCCAAACGAGTGTGAGTACGCGAATGTGTAGTAGCGTGCGTACGAGCGTATAAATGGACCATCATAGGTGTGGATAAGTCTATGCTAAGGCGTACATATATGCGTTGTACGAAAAAAAAAAACAAAAAAATCAAATTCTCTCGCACTACTACTCTCCCGCTCTCTCTTATTCTCCCGCTCTCTCCTACTCTCCCGTTCTCTTTTACTCTCCCGCTCTCTCTTAGTCTCGGGTCTCATACTCTCCCGACCTCTCTCTGAGAGAACCGCTCTCAACATAAATTTCACCCAAGGCCTGCGATGTGAACACCACGACGGCTAGCACAAGACTGAAGCTCGGCTAGCCTCGCCCCACCTTTTATATAAAACTAAGAACAACAACAAATGTTTTCTTTGTTAAAAATCACCTTTTGTTATTTTTCTCAATTTTTGTTGTTTTTCGTTAATTTTTACGTTTTTTACTGTCAATTTTCGTTTTTTCTTTTACTTTTCACCCTTTTTTCTTCTTTCCCATCCATCCTCGTTTATTCCTATTCTATTTTCAATGCTTCCTGGCTCGTTAAGACATCAAAAATGTCAATTCTTCCAATTAATAAACTTCTCAAACGGCGTTTTGTTTACAAAGAAAATTCAAATTTCTTACTCCATCTCCAAAGTCGGTTAAACTATCCCTCAGCGAGATTCTATAGGTGTCCTCATTTCAGCTATCAAGAACAACTTGTATAACAATAACATGTGACGAACCTGTACATGTAATCTTTAGGACAATAAACGGAGAAGATTTTGGCTCTCGAATTTTTAACCCCAGCTGATTTGAGTCTCAAGTGGATCACAATGGATCACACTTGTGCTAGTTTTCGTCCACCTTTATCTCAAGCCTGTGAAACATTTTTCATCGCGAACCAGGGGTTCTGTGACATCTGCGTGGCCCAGCAGATGCACAGATTTTCTCTGTGAACACCTGTCCTGGGCACGATTGAAAACTAATTCCGTATACTGGACTTACCTACCGTCTTACTGGAGAATTTCCACCCTCCCTCCTAGTATCCATATACTAGACTCACCTACCGTCCGAAGGGAGAACTTCCTCGTCTACCATCCGTACGGAGGGCCTTAAGCGAATGCACTCACAGGTCTCGATATTGAAGTCTCGATTTGCGCTCTAATAGGCCAGTTGCTTACAAACAGGACTATCAACTCTAAGCTGGGCGATGCAACAGTACGGAGACCTGTGAGTAGAAGCGTACCTCAAGGGGGGGTGCTCCCTCCACTTCTTTCGAACCTGGTTGAAAATGAGCTACTCTTAATACTGGAAGAAGAAGGTTACAATGTAATTAATTGTCTATATGGACGATGTTGCTATAGCTGTTTCAGGTAAACACCTCAACGCGCTCAGAGACCTCTTGTAGAATGCTCTCTCTAAGCTATCTTAATGGACTAAAGAATGTGAAGTAGGTAGTTTGGTACCTGCGATCTTACTACACGGCTCCTATCAGCTGAGTTGAACGCGTTCTTGACGTCGAGTGTTCCGACCGAACAATACTCTTTGGTCTCTTGAAGCCAACTTTCTCAGCTTGTATTGCGTGGATGGTGATTTGCTTCTTTCGTAATCCGAACTGTCGATTAGAGAGCCCCCAGTCCCTTTTCTTTTATTGCTATTTTCTTGTCCGTATAATTTCCTCAATCGCTTTTCCCAACATATTTAGCATGGACATCGGTTGTTCAGATAGTTTGTCGTCCATTGGTATGAGGACTAATCGCTGCCGTTTCCACTGCGATTCAGCAGAAAAATCCACCAATCACGAAGTAGCAAGTAGGTATTCAGTTCCAACACAAAGCCTCAACTTTCTAAGTCCGGTGCTTCAAAGATCCTCAATCACTCTACGCTTACAATGAAACAAACTGCAGCTTGTTCCTGCTTGAGGTTCTTAATACTTTTATGGCAGTCCGCATCATATATTTCAATTTCAATACCGATGAGTTCGAAAGGCTGATATTTGGCTGTACTTAATTTCCGCTATACAATTTAAGATCAAGCTGGTCAGCAAAGATTGTCCAAAAAGTGAGTCTAGCAACTAGCTGTACTCCCACTAAAGAGTATCAAATTGCCTCCAGAGACAGGGCTGCAGGGCAGGTTTCAGTGACAAGGGATTGGCAAACATCCTGATCGGAGTACTCACAAGAACAGTACTGCCAATCTCCCTAAATATCAAGGTACCACTTTGGCAGTGACTTGTCATACTCATAAATCGGAGTACACTTAACCACGTTGCTCTATACCATTATACCTGGATTGGTTGGAATTTACCATAAAGTTGTCACCCTGAATCCATCCAGTCATGTATGCCCTTTAATAGACGTATCAACTTCGCCAAGGAGAGGAAGGAGGCTCTTTCCTCTCTGAATAACTTCAAGTGTTATCCGTATAAAAAAATACAACCTCAAGGAACGTGGCTATCAATTAGCTGGTTCAACTATGGAAATTCGTCCAAGTTCCTATAAAAATGGCGGCTATAATCAGCTCACAATCTGTTTTATCTATCACATACCGCCACCATTCTATTGTTTGGTTTTACGCTATTCGTCGAACCCCAGTTGAAGTTTAAGAAAATGACTGCGTACCTACAATATTCAGCTTTCAATTATGAAGCGAAGTAAACAACGTCAACGATTCTCTGCTCCCCCCAATCATCTCCATTAATCCAAGAAGTCATTACTAATTTATTAAGTACTCAGCGTATAATCTCCCCAAGAGATAAACAGACACTCCTCGAACTCAAACGATGGGTTCCACTCCTCCACAATTGTTCGTGGTAATATCTTTTTATCCTGTACTCGGGAATCCCCACGGGGACACTCTTCAAATACACTGGGGCGAGTGTATTCCATCGATACGCGTCCCCAAAACAATTGTCACACAAGCGTATAAAAGTGATAGATGTCCGTTGCCGCTCATCCAACGACCAATAAACTGGTTCAGGATAATGGAAAAATTCTCTAGATACGAAATTAAAATCTCACCCAGTGCTCGTGTTACCTGGCCAAGTGGAAAATTTTATTGAAATTATTTCCTTTATTACAATTAGCTCCCGCTGGTGGCGATAGCACACCGCTGCTCATTCAAATTGTAACCATAACACCGGCGAGCTTATTGCTTTCGGATAAAATTTTAACTTCACGCAAAGGTGCGATGAGTCCTTTTGTTCGCTATCGCAGACCACCCCGTAGCGTAGCTGTTTTATAATTATCAATTCCGTTCGACGAACCGTGAAAAATCTGTGAATGACAATCGCATCGCGATGCTGTCAGACTTGAATAGCTTTCGAGTAAGTAGCTAACGCCAAAGGAAATCTGTTGCTAAGGAACATCCTCTCTCTGCCTCTGAATTTGTTTGGTATAGTGTGTAAATGATTTGTTTGTGAAATGGTAATTTTGAAATTGATCCTTGTGAAATGTCCCTAATGCATTACGTGCGCCTTTTTATGGAAGGGTGGTTTATTGCATACCCAAATCGTACTCATAACGATACAAGCCATTTAATCCTGAAAATAATACCATTCCTATGCTAACTAATGTGGTAGTTGCATCAATAAATAACCACCCTCTCCTGACGATTATCCTTTTTCGATATCTACCTCGGAGCCAAGGGAGGTGAATGACAATAAAAGTCCATCAAGAGTCGCCAGGATAATGTCATGAATTTCTAAAGTTTCCAAAATATGTATTTTTGACATTCATCAAATGGTTTTGGAGAAAGAATGAGGGGTGAATGGCTATCGCTTCAGTGAGTTTTAGCTTAACGGACCGAATTTCCGGTTTGGTTTTTCCTGTCGAATAGCTACAAAGGAAGACGTTCTCTTTGCCGCCCTCTCTCTTTCACTCTCTGTGTATGTCGCCTTTTTTCTGTGTCACTAATCACAGGCGATATCCTGAGGAAAGTATTCTCAATGGTCTTGCCTTCGAAATCAGATGGGACATCAAGGCATCAAGGATCCAAAAGGCGAAATTGGTTTAGATTGCTGTGGCAAAGGAAATGAATAGTCATAAAAATCGTTTCCATTCGCCATTAGTTAACATATTTTCTAAGAAGGATTCACCAGGATTTCTATGCGAAAAGGAAGTAATTATTTATGAAATATTAGTGAGGTCCTTGAGCAGTCTTAAGATTGTCGAAATGTTTAATGGAGTGGTTTGTTAATGGTAACACAGCAGAAGTGAGTTGAGTTTCAAACACAAGCGCTTGTCCATGGTCACATAGGATTGTGGTGTCATTCAAGTAAACGTTTGCTACTTTGCAAATGTCTTAGGAAAGATGCAGTTTATTGAATAATAATAAAATCGCCTTTCAAAACCTCGTGCAAAAATGCTCCATTATCGACCTGAATGAGCCCTAGAAAGTCGCTCTTCTGACATGGTTTCTCTTTGTCTAAGTCTTGTAAATTGAGCTGGTTGGTGATTTATCTGTTTAATTTGTTGAAAATGACTGCATGGTGTCTTAAGCTCGGAATAACTTGATTTTCAAACTTGGAAACAAAGAGGGAACGTGTAAAATATGAATCCTTCGTAGGATATCAGATCATATAAACTCATGCTTTCGAAAACCTTTTTGAACCTTTTAAAAGGCAACTGTGTTTCAGCTGTGCATACTTGACCACAAGATATCACATGCCCAATGAATCAATTAAATCATTCAACTGCACATTTTTGACAAACAAAAGTAGCAATTGGTAGCACAGTTAGTCCCCAAAGGTTGGGGAAATATCCCCTAATACATCCTTCAAGACGTTCTGGCCTTATTTTTCAACTCTTTGACCTAGATATGCCTAGTAAGATCTCCGACTTTGAACCTTAAGTGTTTTACTGTGGTTGGTAGGTGTAGATTCATAGTCTACAGAGCATTGGGTTCTGACGTTCAGTTTTTTTTATTCTAAAGAAGTCATGCGGTTTGCCAATGATTTACAAATTGGCGTCTCTGGAATAAACCAATCTTCAGGCGTCGTCGCTTCATCCTATTGAAATATGAGTCAACATTAGTTTGTGGAATAAAGGGCGTTTGTCCTAATGGATAGTCAAGCGGAACTTAGAGCACTAGGTTTGTGCTTGATAAACTCGAAATACATATGTATGTACGTCCAGCGCTGCAAAATTGCTCATCATATAGCTAGAAAGAGACGGACTGTACAGCGACATAGCCAGCAGACTGAAGGTTCAACGACTGAGGTAGCTGGGCCATGTAATACTCCAACCCGAAAAATGTTCAAATCCATCTCTAGAGGACTGCGATTTAGGGGGCGCACGCAAGTGAACCAACTTAGTGTGCGAAACTGGAAGCAGCTGGCTTAAGGTGGAGCTGGCTAAAGACACATGTTGGTTGAGGTCCATGTCCACCCCGGACTGTAGTGCCACCTTAAGGAAGCAAGCAAAACGAGAAAGAAATTTTCGAAAAAGTACAAAGAACTCGAATCTTTCTGCAGAAACAACGGATGCATCTTGGTGAAATGTTGAAATAGTTTTCTATTTTCTTTCCATGAGTCAGACTAGAGCACCAAGACTTTTTCCAGAATTTTTTCCCTCAAGCTCTGAGTAGTAGGTGAAATACAAGAGCCTGACTGCTCTTGCAACTGTCCCTATATTCTCTTTACGATTCTCCAACATTTTTCATTGCAAATTAGCATAACGATCGTCTTATTCTTGGTAAGCTAATATCTACTTAAAGGCTATTGATGGGAATAATCAACATAAACGTTGGACACAATAAAGTCTCACGTACACATATGCTGTCCGCCTTAACTTACCAGCTCACCAAACAAGATGAATAATTTAAAGAAGTTAATTGTTAAACTGGTTTTGTATTTTTTCGATTAATGCTGAGTGTGCCAGAAGGTAAGGAAGGTGTTGAATTATTGCGAATTTGCTGTACATACATATGTATATATGTTAAGATGCTCTGATTTCGAAAATTTACTTTAAAAATTATTTTGGGGATTTTCGCCAGTAGCCATAGATGACAAATAAATTGTACCAGAATACTTCAGGTGGAAAAATCCCAAAATAAACGAGTGATTTAAATTAATGAATAGCTCAATTATTTACCATTCCTATTCAATCCTAATTAACATGAAAGTAAGTATGTAGAATGTATGTACAAGATTGTCGACACCCAATAAACAATTTTGTCATACTATCGTTTCACTTTTAGGTGCAACCTAACCTAAGGTAAGGTCTTCTATTACTGCCCTGTCACTTAAGGGTGGAACAAGCCTGAATTCTAACATTGTCGAAAGGGTATTGGAGGTTACATATTCACTGCCTAAGGTAGTGTGCATGAGATGAGTGAAACACTGTGTAAGAATGTTCACGAGGCTTCATGACTTTCGAGGTATAGTTTGCAGATGAGGTTCTGGTCCACGATATGGCTTTTAAATTGACTTTGCTTGAATAGATAAGGACTCAGCCCTTGGGTTAAGAAAAATTCGTATTTGTGGGGCAGAAGTCAGTAGAAAACCAGCGAGTTTTTCACCAAAGAGTTTCAGTTCTATAAGATCGAATCTTGAGTAGGTACTTCCGTCTTTCTGCTCTGTGTTTTTCTGTCATCTCTTAAGGGACTGTTCTTTCATTAAAATAGATATACTGGTTTTAATCGCTTTCCACTTTTATGAGATGGCAGAGCAGTTCAATGTTCACCTTTTTTCTGAGGCCGGTGCATATAGAAACTCCAATGAACTATAAGGTAGACGAAATCGCCAGATATAGAACAACTTTAGCCTGGTTTCTGGATATACCGACCGCTACACAGGTATAAACTTAAATTCAAGCTGGGTGATATCGAGAGAATAAATTCTAGGTGGTCAAGTGGTATAACGTGATAAAACAGATTTGGACTTAATCTAAAACGCGAATCTAAAAGGAATTTAATTTCTCTGAACAGATCGCATATCAGAACCGTAATGGGACATTTTCTAAAAGGTAAGCATGCAACAAGGCTTGGAGTACATTCAAGAGTTTTTATCGACTCTGCATGGACTTAGAGGAAAAGGAAACCGTTCCTCACCTTCCTTGTAGCTGCCCAGCTCTCTCTCTCGCAAAAGAAGACTTCACTTAGGAGAATTCTACTTTAACGACTTAAACGATTTGATAAACACAGATGTCGTTTGTTAAACGAGCAGGCAAGATCTCTTCAGATCCATATGGTATTGGTATACTACTGGTCTAAGTGTGCTGAATTTAGCTTTTCGCCACTTCAACCTTACCCTCCACTTGAGTATTTGTGTTGTTCCCAAATATGTCCTCTACAGTAGTTTCAATAAGTTTCAATAAGAAGGAAGCCACATCCTTCCACATCGCGGACATTTATTTGACATCTTCAATCATGTCAGAAAATATTAGTTGGTACCATTATGCTCTACCATAATGCAAGTGTTCCTGTAAAGGATTCATAGCCCGCTAGGACTTAGATAAAATAATTTTGTTTCCGCTGGACGTCGCGACATGAGGAAGGTATTCATTTCATACGAACTTCTATGTTCATATGCCGCTTTGAAATGACCCCATCGTTCCTTCCGTTCATTAATGCACCGCTCCAGTGAAGAAGTTGATATGTTATCTTCTAAATCCCTTTTATTCTCTGGACTCCTCTTTTGCTGTCTTGGAATGCCTAATGGCATCTGCGACACACGCTGCATAACAAGAAATCATCATTTCAGTAGGCTGCTACTTACTCGTAACGCATTCATGGCTCTTGCTCAAATATATAGCGCATATCAGCCTTTTTCTATTACTTTAAACGCCAATATTTGGTACGGCTCTGGTAAGCGCTATGGTCGCTTAGTTTGGATGCGACTTGTAACTTTTACCTCCTTATTTTGTTAAGCTACCAGAGCTATGCTGATGTCGTTTTTGAACCCAGTGATCTGTCATCTGCAGAATGTATAGTGTGAGTAAGCCATTATTTTCGAAAGAAGTGAACCCCATCGTTATCGCATAGCCATAGATGAACTTTGTTTTCGAACTACATAATTCGATAAGGAACACTGCATATCTCCATTTTCATTCTACAGTATGGCACAGTAGCTGCAACAACACACAGAAAAAGGAAACTCAACTCTACTTTCTCTGTGACTGCCCGGCACATGGCCCGGCACTATCCACAACCAGGCATCTCACAATTGGCAAAGCCTTTTTCAATGAATTATCAGATATCTCTGATATACAATTTTGCAACATCATTGACATTCTCAACTCCGGAGGATGGATTTGAAAACTATCCCTCTTAGTCACACCCATCAATATTCATGTCACGTGAGTGATAGTATCTTGTGTTTCTGATAAGAGTACTAGACAGCCACTTCTACCTACCTATCTACTTTAACTCGCTTTAACCTTTGAATAGTGACTCCCACAGCTGTATCAACAAATTCTGCGATTCTTTTCATTGACGACCACGCCTATATTGGTGCTTCGTTAGTCTTTTTAAGCCCTTTGCAGTAAAGTTTTTTTTGTACTCGGACTAGTTGCACCCTACAAGTTTAAAATTCATAAAAGTTCCCTTTGTTTCTGCACGTGACTAACCAATTTTATCGCATATTCAAAAAAGAACAAAATTTATCGAATCACACAAGAACTTAACGATTATTATTTCAAAGAACACATTAATCATACGGAAATCCCTCTTGTATACGTCATTCAATAATTTTCAAGTACCATTCTTTGGTTCATCTCCTCGCGGGAACCCCACGTCCAATTGAAGCTTCCGATAACCTATGTGTGCATCTTTGCCTCTGTTCGATTAGCATCGAAATAAATCCCCGAAGCGGTTGATTCCAAGTGAGTCCGAGTATATAAACAGAGAAAACATTGTTTCTGCTATCAATCACATTCGTTGCGTTCAAGCATTTGTATCTTCTAGTTCAACCGAACCAAGTTTTATAGAAAACAAAACCGTGACAATGAACTTTGCCAAAGTATTCATTTTCTTCGCCGTTGTCTTGGCTGTATTCGCTGGACAAACACAAGCTGGATGGTTGAAAGATTTTGGAAAGCGATTGGTAAGCATAATCAAATTTAATCGAAGAAAGATACTTATTTCGATTCAATTTCAGGAGCGTACTGGTCAGAATGTTCGTGATGCAACTATTCAAACGATAGCAATTGCACAACAAGCAGCAAATGTTGCAGCAACAGTAAAGGGTTGAACTATTGTATACGAGAACTATGACTTTATTTATTTATTTATGTATAAGCTTTCAAATAAAATAATAATTAAATGTTTTATACAAATTTAAACTGATTTGCTGTGTTTAAGCTGTAGAGCATCGAGTCTCCTTGGATACTTGCAGTTTAAGGTGACAGAAATCTGCCACTTCAAAGATTTTCACTGAATCTTAGCATATCTTCCTAATGCGCTGTGCCAAGGCTTAACGTTTAAGAAGCAGGCACTCCCCGGCCACTAAAAGGTGCCTGGAAAAGAGAAAGCTAATGAGCTGGCAAGGAAAGGACCTGCATTAGACCCCGATCAAAACGATACCACCGCTAAAATCCCACCCTGCAACCTCAAACAGGAAATTGGGAGCAAAATTAAAAGGACTGCTAACGATAGATGGAATGCGCCCAGCTTCTGCGATATAACCAAGAAACTATGGCCATTCTACAATAAACAGTGAACCAAAAGAATCCTGCAAATGGCTAAAAAAAATCCTTATCTTCCCTAATAGGTATTACCACCAGGCATAACTTGCTGAACTTCCATGCAAGAAGACTGGGATTGAACACGGATGACCTATGCAGGGGATGAGGTAACGAAGAAGTAGATGAGGACACTCCACATTTTCTCTGCCACTGTCCAGCACTCTGCAGATCATAGGAAGATATCTTTTTAAGAATCAATAAGAGCTGTCCGACACAAGTCTGTGTTTGACATGCACAGACTCATCAGCGCTTCGGGTTGGCTTAATAGAGCTTAGGCTTATGGTTCCTAATAAGGGGGCAGCAACCCATAGGGCATCACAATGGGTCTATATTTACCTAAGTGTGATATTTACCTACACCAAAAAAGGGTTTCTACCTGTCATGTCCTCTTGGATGCAAGACAATGCAAGAACTAAGCCTAGCAGCAGAGAATACGGAGACAGAGTACGCATTGTCGTAGCGATATTGTGTTGTTTGCCATTAGACTGCTCAACTCCATCTTTAGTGCCAATTGTCTCCAGGCATACCTGCACCTCAAAGATAGTAGGAATCTGTCTCCTAGTCAGCAGAACAATCCGTCCGTTTTCTCTTTTGCTAGGCATACTCCCTGGTCGTGGAACTAGGATTGGAAGCGTGTTTCGTGCGGTGATCACTGCCACGATATTATTTGCGTAACCAACCATATATGTATGTATTTCAAGTCATCTCCATTCTGAGGATTCCATTGTAGGAAATATTCCACAAGTCAGGTGCTAAGATTAAGCCCTGCGCGTTAATTTTTTTTTTACGAGCTCCTTCTGTGCCATCATAGATTAGCTCAGTTAACCTTTCATCATTCGTAGGAACACCAAAGTTGTTTTCTAAGGCCTTTGGTACGAGTACATCATTCCACCTTGTAGAATCATAAACGATTCTAACGTCTAGAGTGAGGCTGACGATTTTTCTTGAATGGTTGCTACTGCGCTGGGCCTTTAACACCTCCTTAACTAGTCCTATTGTTGAGTGTCCTTTTCGTAATAAAAAAGAAAGCACTCTATCGTTTGAATCAGTTTGATTTGAAAAGCATTAACAGATTGACTTCGATAATTTCACCAAACTCAAGCTCAGTAGATACCAAGTAGTTTACGTCAACTTACTTTTTCCTACTTGACATCTACATAGATCCCTTTGAGTAGAATACAAAAACCAATCGCTTCCAATTCCCAGACAGCAAATATCATTAAATCTTTTAATACACAACAAAAAATATTCCCAAAAGCACCATCTACCATCTACCACTACAACCGTCTGTAATCATAAACAAGTCTTCCCTTTAACCATGAGAACGAAATAATTTCCCGTTAATAAATTGCATTACTGCCGTGCAATTTCACTCCACTAAACACATCCGCGAGTACGTAAACATCCATTAAATGTCATCGCGAAACATTGCAAAAAGGACACGTTTTTTCCATCATTCAGCGAAGAAGGGTGTTACACCCAGCACCACGCATTAACTGTCGCTTCTCTGGGGTATGTTGTTGCATCATAAATGTATCAATAAACAACCAAGGTGCGGTGTACATATCCGATGTCAACATATCCTTTTACATTTTTTATTCTTGCGTACAATCATGTTTTTCACAAGGAGGAGGAACATCATAACAATAAAAAAAAATAAAAAAAAACTGCACAAGCATTCTTAGAATGAAATTCCTTTGCAATTTGTTGGACAAAAAAAAAAAAACATCCTGCAGAGGGTTCACTGTTTCTTTATATTTATTTTCATTTATTTTTCCTTTTTATTATGGAAAAGTTCATCTTATTACATCCCTCCTTTTATTTGGCAAAGAGAAAATGAATCGAAATGTTAAAATAACTCGCACAAGGACATGTACACAGCCATCATCAGATGGATTCAATTTCAATCAAATGACAGTCATAAAGGAGTAATTGAGTGATTGGAAGAACATCAGTGATCGATGAAATTATACTCGAGCGCACCATATGCGAAAGGACGCAGGACGTAAAATGTTGGTGTTGCTTGGGGACTTTCATGTGGAATGAAAGGTATATCAATTAGTTAATGAAGACGTAGAGATGGAATTGAGTGGAAATATAAGCAACATCAGAAGCCTTCTTTATCAGTCTTGACTGCAGTATAGGTGTAGTGATCTTAAAATGATGTAAGAGAGCACAGATGCAGCTAAGCGAGGTGTTGAACTGTAAGAGATAATCAACTGAACGTTTGTAACTCTTTCTAAAATACATTCAGTAGGAATCTGAAATCGAAAGTGGCGTCTAGCCTAGATCCTAACACCTTTTTTTGAAGACGTGCTTCTTGCTATCTTGTTGATTAGTACCGAAGGTGAAAGATGCTTATAAACACTTTGACAGTGCTGATGACGCTTGCTTTCTCGGTTCATAGACGGTCTCTAAACATCAACCGTGACAGAAAAGGAGACGATTGTAGCTAATGACGAAGTCTGAAAAATCTTTCTTCGATCGATACTAAAACCCATCCTCTGCATCATCATCAAAGCAAAATCTGTACTTGCAGTGTGGTCCCAGATCAGGCTAAGCATTGGAAACCACCAAACTTCGATTTTTCGCATAAACGTTGACTCCTTATTGTACTACAGGTCCAGCATTTCATCGTAAGTTGTACGAAAGTTTGATGTTCCGCCAAAACGGGGGCCATACCAGGTTTTAAAATGCAAAAGCGCTAGGCAGACCTACAAACTTCGTCTTTCTACTTCGGATGTATGCCACAGAAGTTTCACTCAACCCTAAAGACTGCTGGAAGTAAAACGAGTCCTCTTCTGAGTGAAGAACAAGATTGTGAACTTTTAAAAACCTCCTTCTAGTCCCGAAAAGTTTTAAATCGCTTAACGAGAAGGCCAAAGCTTAAAGAGTTCTTGGTCCGTAAAAGAGCATACGGGCAAAGAAAAACACTTGGACTTAGACTTCATTAAACAACTCATAAGGTGAGAACAGTTTGAAGATAACTGAAAAATTCTTAAAGTGAATATTTGGACCACGAACCACAGTACATAGCCAACACTTCAACTCTTCATCCTTCTTCTAAGAGAAGATTGATCCGATCGTCATCATCACCGATCACCGTCAATCGAAGTCTTGCAAGGTTTCCGTCAGACAACCAAACAACCATTCAATTATTGAACTTATAAGTCGGCAAGCTCAACATTTCAGTCAAGCGAAACGGTGAGCAGTGGCAGATTTTGAAAAAGCTTATAAGAGGTCAGGAAGCCTCCAAATCACTCTCCAGGCCATTTTATACACGCTCAAATATCGGCAGTGCATCATGACTGCGTATAAGGAGCTCAAAGCAGCCGCCCTAAGAAACTAAATTCTACGTAGCGACCACGGATCTCCACTTGCCCGCATCAACTGGAAACTATACATGTCCATACATGTGTCCGAAGAAACTCCCAACATCAGCACGAACCTGTTGAGCTCTACAGGAATTAGAGAAGTCCTTTGAACGGAAAACATCCCAAACAAAATCCTTAAGACAACAAAATAACTCTCTTCGTATTGCCCACTCTGCATGCTAATTACAGTTGGTAGCATTTTGGAGCATCTCATCGATAACAGATTCTAAGCAGCAGAAAAATAAACGACAGTACGCTCAAAAGAACAATCTCGACCTGAAGGTGGCGTCTTTGGAACAAACACCAAAGGACCAGTATCAGTGGGAATGTGTTTCAGTGTATTGCAGTCTCAAATCCACACCATTAAAATCTTCGCTTTAATTTTGGGAAAGGATGCTAAAATACTACATCACACTAGCGTTCCACTCGGTGGAATTTAAGTCAGTCCAGTGATGCCACGATATCATTCACTCACTTTCTAGATGGTTACACTCTCTTCACATTGTGGGGTGTCATGGTCACCAAAGAATTGTAAGCAACGAATCTGTTTCAGCTTCCGCATTCTCGAAACCCGGCGTCTATTGGGCAACCACCACAGCGCTGACTAATGATTAGGAACACCAACTTTGTCAAGGTCATTGCGAAAAAGTTCCATGATTCATCAAGCCATAATCTTCAAAGAAAATCTTGACCTTTACAGTGAAGGCATAAGAAAGCTAGTGGGCTATTGTTACGTGAGATATCTTCTTAACAAGACAGATCTGTGTTCGGAAACAGAGGGCAGGAAGCTTCCGAACATATTCCCTTTGAATGTGCAGCTCTATGCTGGTGAAGAAGGCCTAGTTTTCAGAATATACTGCTTTCGGGACGTCCTCACCTTCATAACGGAGGCAGCAAGTCTAAAACTGTGGGAAATTTTAAAGAAGAACGAAACTGAAACACTGTTTATGGACTCCGCCACGCCTTTTAAAGATCTACAGCTTCAGGAAAATCTCTAAAATCATTATTACCACGTGACAAACTTGAAAAGTTGAAGAACTCAAGGATCTCATGGCCCATCCTTAGAGTACTGACGTCCACACTACTAGTACAACTTCCAATGGATAATCGGTTCAATTTCACAGATCATTCCTTATTCTCTGTGCTTCGTTCCAAAAAGAACTTTCCAACTTCTAAGTCATATTTGCCTTTACAGCATTTGCAATCGATTCGATTAGTACTTCACCCCTTCTGTCGAAAACATGTCTATTTGCTGAAGGCGTTTTGAAAAGGTTTATGCAACCAATTACTTGGAAACCACTTTGAAAAAAAATAAAATTATACACAAACTCATTTTTTGTCATCTTAAATAAAAAGTATCCCGCTGGACCTGTCAAATCCATTAGAGAGTTACCCACCCTCTCGCGACAGCAAACACAATCAGTCCTGCATTTGTCAAAATTTCCTGTTTCCTGTGTGAAATCTAAAGCTCGTTGACAGATTGAAGTGGTCAAAATAAAATGTATGTATCGAGGCTTAAAAAATGTCCTTAATTGATAATTGACATCGAGTGGGTGAAGTAAAGTGCAAATAGGAACAAAATTTTGCTCAATACGTCATCAAATTGGGGTAACTATATCGAATGAATCCTCAAAAGGACTATTTGTAGTGTGCAACTGTACACACAACCATTTATTGTATTGTTACGACTTCTTCTGATCCAATTGTCCGATTGTGTGCGAAAAAGAAATTCGAGCAAAGGTTTCGCATTGTTAATCGTAAATTGGACATGGTTGGTGGTCAACGGAAATCTCTTTCACAACAATTTACTTTCAATGGAAGAGGGCTTGACAGACGTTACCGGACAACCGAATATATGTAATTGACAATCCTGGCGAAATTCAATTGTAATCATGTTCTTTGTTAATTTGATTTTGAGTTAACTTTTAATACACGACGCATGGGGATGATTTAAATGGGTCAACAGGAAGTTGAATGGGAATCCTTTCAAAGTTGATAATTGTAAACGTAACAGTAGTACTTATGCACATACAAATGTATGTGTGTCAGTTTGAAAAGAAAATAATTACCTTCTTGGCTTGTCTCCAAAAAATAGAATCCTTTCCTTACAAAGCACCAGGACCTGTCAAAATAATTTCGATAATACTGTAAAGTTTCATAATATATGTTGCTCTGTGGTTTGTGCAAATTTTTAGAACTTTCCTTTTCGTTTACGTGGAAGGAAATCAAGGTCGTCTTTATCCACAAGGCGGGTAAGTCCAGTCACAGGAGTCCGAAAGATTTTAGTCTCACGTCATTTCTCCTGAAAACTCTAAAAAGATTTGTTCCAAATTAAAGCCAAGGGACATCAGCCCAACACGCTTATGTTAAGGGCTGATCGGTGGAAACTATGACTCTAACACTCCGGTTTAAGGCTTGTGGCTGATCAAAAAATTTGCTCTTGATTATCAATCAACATCTCGCACCAGCTCGTCAATTAGTCCTCTTTCACTTCGTCGTAAACTCTTCGGATGGTTCTGCGTCCCCTTACGCCTTTTTCATCTGCAACTGGCCGGTCGAACGTAAACCAGTCGCTGCCTAAGCCTATCAACTTTAAAATCAATATTTTAACATTTGTTTTCTTCAGCATGTCTTACATGCCACGCAACGCGTCACGCCACGTAGACACAAAGAATTGGGATCCATTGCTGGTTCCTCTACTTACTCATTCATTATAAAAGCAGTTGTTTAAGCAGCTCAGAGCTTTGGCCGGGTTTTTCAAACGCCTCTAAATTTATTTCCAATCCTTGGAGGCTTTGGGAAGTAAAGGTCGAATCACTAAAGACCGTCCAAGAAAACCGATTGCGCGTTTCTATATGTCAGTCGCAACAGGAAGTATAAACTATCCGCTGTGTTCCAGTACCGTTCACAAGCTATATGCTTGCCAAGCGTTTTTACGACTTGAACCAACGAACCGTAGGGGCAAATCGTTCCATCAACTGTCTGGGATTGGACCATGTCGTTTCAAGGAAGCACAACACCTTGCTAGAATTGGACAAACCATCAGGCTGTATTCCAGAAGAGAAGGTCTTCACACAGGATGGTTAGAGAAAGGCTATGTCCTCCTTAGTACAGTTTTCGTGAATCACAAGAACAACGAAGGTGCAGTTTTGCAATGCAGAGCACTATTGCATTCCGGGTCTCGGCTTACTTTCATTCGGCATTCACTCCTTTGCTTAATGTTGGACGGATTAGCCTGGGAAGGGACCTGTCACTAATGCTAAATACACGTTTTTGGTAGATAGTAGCGCGAAGAGCTGGAAGCATTCTTCAATTCTGAAACAAAATATGAAAAGGTTTTGGAAGTAAGAAGAAGCTCAAGAGACGCAATCACACATCTAAGGAAAAAATAATTGGAAATCATTTCGCTTAAAACTCTAAAAAGACTTCGAAGGCCTGATTCATAGTTAGACTCCCATTTAAAGGTCTAGGATAGGTAGACTAGGATAATCAAGGCGTAAAGCCTGGCAGCGATACTTGATTTTGGAGAGAAATTTCGCGAGACATGAAGACATCAGGCATCGTCGCTTGTCACACTAAACGTTCCAGTTTCAACTCCTGATGTCAAAAAATTTTATCAACTGCGAACAAAATCTGCTGTCATACTCTACCTCATAGACATAGGACTGGCAGTACAGATGGTCATATGGCTTGAAGAGTACTGAAAAGTACCTAAAACCACCTAAGTTTCAAAATCACTACACCAAATCACTACACCAAGCAGTCTTCAAACACTGTGCCGTTGAGGATACAAATATCTGATCGTCACTATGACTGCAAAGTACATTTCACTGGCCTAGTATTTGCTCTCTTGTCCTCTTGAAGCTAATTTATTTTGACGGAGTTTATGGCCCGGCCCCAGTTTTTTGCATAGTTTTGATAAGTTAGCTATGCTCATGCATTCCAAGACACGAGTAAAATGGGACACAAATTGGTTAGAACTTCGGATCAAATTGTGGCATTGGTTGACATCAACACTAGTTTCTAAGTGCATTTTTGAAACTCGTTCGTTCATTGAAGGTATGACCTGACCCCGGACTTGAAATGAGTTATCTAACTTTCAAATAGCACAAATGTCTTTGAAACAAATATCACTTTCTTCTCCATCACGCTTTGATGGTGATGCTTGTCATAAAATCAAATCTCCTATCCCCGTTGAGCACATTGCCAACATCCCCTCGTTAAAAAACCATAACAACGATACAAAGTCAATTGATTATGGACGATTTCAGTAATTTTTATTTTTCGATTAAAAACCCATCACATCCAAGGGTGGCAACAGTTACAGTACCATCCATACCATCAACAAGGGTGTCCTTGTAATAATAATTTATTATTTTTTCATGTTCATTCGTTCGCCTCTCATCTTGTCGTTGGACGGCGCGGCGTGGCATGGCGTGGCGTGGCGTGGCAGCACACATTATGATTATGATTACGAAAAATTTGAATTGATAGACATTTGAGAGCACAGAGGGGGTACCCAAAATGTAAACTTTGAGTCCTTTTTCAAGTCCTTTGTCCTATGGATCACTTCCTCAGCCAAATGAATACAAAATAAAAGATGATTTCTCTTTCGTAAAGGAAACAACAGACGAAAAAAGAATTTGCATAATAAAAATATTAAACTTTCAAATGAAACACACCGCACACCGCTACTCGTTGTATCCTGCCAGGCACACACACACAAATTATTAATTTTCCATTTTCATCTCCTCATCGTTGTGCGTATTCATTGTATGCGTGTTTTTATTATTGTTGGCTTAACGTATTCGTAATTTGGAATGGGGACGTAGGAATAGAAACATTTCTTCATCAACATCTTTAGTCCTTTTGAAAGGATATCCGGTTGAATTAGACGTAGAATATGCAATGTGGAACAACTTGCAAAAGGGAGACGAAGGAAATTCGCGAAATTTATAATTTCTTCCAGCTCCTTAGCCTGGGCTGGTGGAAATAAATCTTTTGTGACATAATTAAAACTTACGAACAAGGACGATTCTTATTTTTTTATTTTTATTTTTCATTTTCCACTCTACTGGTATGGAAATCCTTAAAGTATCATTAGCGATTCCTAATCGACTTAGGTGAATGTATAATGAAGTGGAAATGCGTTTAAGAGTAGAGATGCCCTTGCAGGAGCAGGATTTTGAACAAGGATAACTTGTTTATGTACAAATGATATGTTTTCGTATTAATTTTTTCTTTTATGTACTTCTACCGTCTTATTCGTTTTAATCCTGATTCCTTAGAAGGAATTACTTTACAATTCAATTCATACTGGTGGTAAGTTGAAGATGATATGCCGCATCTAGGAACATCTGTTTTGTGCGATTGGTGATGAAATGTTTCTGCGTTCGAAGCGCAGATAGTGTTCTTCGACTTTGGAGTTTAAAAAATGTATTGGGCCTGTGTTGCAAGCTAAAAAATTGAACCATTTCTAAGAACCCAAACGCGTTCTTCAGAAACAAATTTTCAAAACTAATAACTAATAACTCAGTGAGTCTTTTCATATTCCTTTAACTTTCGTCGGTTCTTATAGAAATTTTCACAGCATTTACAGATTTCGTTTACTATAAGCTTAGGAGACTTCAATGAGCAACTGAGTGAGATACTCTCCGATATGCAGGTCACAGAAGATGGACATCTTATAGTTCTGTAGTGTAAAACATGGAGCACAGGAGGGGTATCGAGCTGGAAGAAAAGAGCAAAAGTCCTGCATACGGAGAAGAAGAGGGCATACGTAGTCTCACAGCTCAAGGAAATCGAAGAGTCACACGACAGAAACAACATCCGGCAGTCATTTATGAAGACCAAGAAACGGGCAGCTAGTTTTAAGGTCGAAGCACAGGCTCTTCGAAAAAGTGTAGGGAATCTAGCCAATGGTAGATGTATTAAAGTTCCAGAGCAATAGACGAGCGCCCTCCTCCAGTCAACAAGGAAGTAATCCCACCCTCTTAGTAAAGAAGAGGTTAGGTGTCACGATTTAATCTGAAAAATTGTGGATGAAAAAATGCCCGATGACTGAAATATTAGTTCCATATGCTCCATCTACTAGATTGGCTATCCTTTTTCTTGTACCAACTATTGATCCATATCTCTGGTTAATGTTGCATATAAGATCCTATTCCATGTACTGTGTGAACGTCTGAAGCCATAACCTGCAGGTATCAGTGTAGCTTCCGACCCGGTAGATCGACTTTAAAAATCGTTAGAGTTTTGAATAATTTTACGACAAAGATGAGGCATAAGAAGGATGTTTTTCAAGTGTCGAAAGGTGCTTCTAAGCTAACATCGACAGGAAGTATTTAAAGCGTTATAACATTGTTATAACTTATAAGCAACTAACTGAACACAACTTTGTAAAGGAAAGCAATAAAAAGAATAGCCAGCACGTTAGCACGTAAGCGAAATAAGAGTTTTTACTTTTCTTTAGTGGGCTTCCAACCCATTAAGGAACGGGAAATGAGTTCTCCGATGAGTTTGCCAGGCAAGGTTCAGAGGAGAACTTCTTCGGCCTTGAACCCAAGTTGGGCTTACCCGTATGTTCGGTTAGGGCTTCTATCGATGGTTGGGTTTCCAGCAAACACAACTCTACAAGATGCAGGCAAACTAGACAGATACTTCCCGACGTCTATAAGAAGTCCGCGGCATTCTTGTGTCATTCAGTAGAACATAGTACAGACAACTTATCGGCGTAAGTCCGGGACACTTTGCCTTTGCCAAACATCTCAACGTGTTAAATTTAAACGACACCACTATCTGTGATGCTTTTGGAGAGGGCAACGACATTGTTCAACACTTCCTATGTGATTGTCCGCCTTAACTCGTATCAGACAGCAGGTTTTTGGGTCTGATAGGATGAGTGCTAGTAACCTAAGCTCCTTATCACTGAAGCCCTTACTCGACTTTCCTAGAAAGACGAAAAAATAAAATAAAAGGGTTGTACCTGCTGCTCTAGTACAATGTTTTTGTGTCTGAGTGCTCCAGTGTGGTGTTCCAACATCCCGATAGAAACAAAAAACACATTAATGTTATCTGCCTCAGATATGCATAGAGGTTCCCGAACTTCCTAACTGGAGCGTTGTTGTCCATAAGCTCAATGAGTCGGAACCAACGTAGCTCTTCCATCACATTTATTCACTGCCACACTCATCGTCTTGTCAAAGGGCCCACCAAAGTGGACTCGATAACCTCTTAAGGAAGTTTTGCGACACTGGCGCCACTGATCGTTGACGTTAATTAGGTACCTATCGAGAGCATTCTGAAAAGTTGTTAGCACAAGCGTCCTCTGTACTCTCTGTCTACTCTTAGCATTTTCTTTTCCAATCATTTTAATGTCCGAGCTGATGTTTAACTTCTTAGGGATGAGATGGTTCAATATACACACATATTCAGGTCGCAGTTCTAATTACATTACTCACACTATCCAAACAAGTGGTCTTTTGGTGCATTTCCATTAATCTTTCCAACAAGACGAGTGCTTTTAACATTTTCGAAGTTTAAAACTGTTTACCTAATGTTAGAGTACATCCAGAGCATACATATCCCATGAAATTAGATCGTCTCTCTAACATCCTAAACCTTATGAACCCATTTCCTGTCAAAAAAATATCGTTCCACTACAATACAATTTATGATCTTTAATATTTAGTCGGCAACAAACATCACAGATGTGCAACAATGACACACAACATTCCGTGTCATTACACCATCCACTCCACTCACAAAATGCTACAATTTATGGATATTAATAACGCGTATAGTCCCGTCAAAAAAAAGAAGAGCACTCCAACGCATAAAATCATACAATTACTGCTAGTCCAGTGCTAATATAAAAAAAATCCTCATCATCATCACCAGCTCATATAAACGTCTCATAAATATCATCGAAAACACTTCAAAATCTAATAACACCCGAAGAGAAGCTCCAGAGCCGCATGCTGCCGCTCATGACATGACAGTGACCATCAACAGCTACCCAGCACACATTCTGCCACGTCACCGAAGGATGATTGCAAATATAATCAAGCGTTGCGAAATGTGATAGTTATCCATGCTAAGACGACGATGACTATGACAGAGCAACTGTGTACAACAGTTTCATTCTGTCATTCATAATTTCTCGAAGGAGGGAGATCCCATTGCCATTGCCATTGCCATCACAATCCAATATTCATCCCCAGAGTTGCTTATTAATTGCCAACGCACAGTGCAAGGACGATGTGTACAACACCATCAAAGAAATGTCAAACAATCAACAGTCTCTCTGGAGTGAGGCTGCACTGTTAGTCCGATTTCCGTTGTTTCAGGAGATAGACTTTCTAAACTCAAGACAAAGAACAGTCCTCCCCCCCCCAATGTTTGGAAATGAAAATCTCTGTAAATCAATTGCATTGTTCTACGGAATAGAAGCGAATTTCCGTTCATTTGCGGCTAAACAATGACAAAGGCAGAAGCAGTCTTACCCTGTCGATGAGATAAAGCAGCCGGAAACCACACTCATTCCCCATTCCCGTACACCAACCGACAAGCGACAAGGAAATGAGCCACTGACAGGCTGCTGCTTAGAGAAGACAGTTCGATGTCGTCCTGTGGAAATTCCATTTTCCATGCAATTGCTAATCAAATGGCTGGCGTATCCCAACAAAATCGAGTGAATCTTGGCAAGGACTTGTCGAACAGATGCATTTAATAAGAGCCCAACCGAACTCTCGGGTTATTGTTTTCACGAAACAAAAGGGTGGCGGCAGAGTTGATTAGATTACGATGTCTAATCTGACTCACATTTCCTCTTACATGATTCGGAAACTGGATCCTTTTAAATTGAAAACCCATGGGTATCTTCAGTGATGGGCATGTGTTAACCCTTCCATCGCAGACTGTAAAGAAATGATCTGAAAACTTTCAGTTTGGCCGGTCTAAACTATGACGATGGGCCAACTTTTGGTCTTTTCCAGAAGACCACTCCAAACTAGCCAAGCTACAATCACCAAAATGAGACTCATACTCGCCTCAAAGGACAAATATATGTCCTTGTCGAAATTTGGAAAGGACGGAGTCTCTGGTTACACCGTCTACACAATGCCTTCGTTTGCTGGCTATGGGTCCACCTACATTTGCTCGTTCACATGCGGACCGTATCTGTTGCCAGAAAGTGAGCTTCATTTTAATAGCTAGTTACTTGAAAGTCGACGATAGTCGGGATCCTCTTCCTACTCAGAAGTACTACCTCCGTCTTTTCTATGGCCAAACGTAGACCATCATCCAGAGAAGTACCCTTCTGATGACCTGGTTGAATTTTCTGTGCCCACCAACGGTGGTGTCTCTTGCCGTTATCACCGTGGCGATATTATCTGCATACCCTACCAGGAAAGTGTCTTCGGGAGTCTCGATGCGAAGGATGTCATCATGGGAAATGTTCCAGAGGTCGGGTTTCAGGATCGAGCCCTGTGCTTCTCCAACAATGACTTATTTTCTTCGCGTGCCTGTTGTAGCGTTGTATAGCAGTTCTCGGTCTTTGAGATGGTCCTTCATTATCCGCAGGAGATACTCGGGAATATCAAAAATGTTTTCGAGCGCGTTCAGCATGTCTCCCCATCCGGCTAAGTTGAAGGCGTTTTGCACATCCAGCATTGCTAGCAGTACTATCAGTTTTGAATGGTGATTATTTGGGCGGTCCTTACCATTTCCTCAATCGTGGAATGCCCCTTTCTGAAACCGAGCTGTCTTCGAGAGAAATCCCCTGCACTCTATACCGCTGCCGTGGGCCTTGGTTTCAGCACTTTTTTCAAGAGTTCCCTGCGGTGTTCAGCATACAAGAAAGTCTATATGCAGATGGAAAATCCGGGTCTCCTTTCCCTTTACTTATCAGTACCAAACGTTGCTTCTTCTAGCTCCTGGAGAAGACCTCTTTTTGCAAACAGCTGTTGTACATGTTCAGCAGCAGCTGAGGTCGTTTTTGGGCAATCGCTTTGAGCACTTTCGCCGGTATTTCGCCAGGCCCGAGGGCTTTTCGGTTCTGCAGGGTTATTGCCCAGAGGATCAATTCTTCTTCGCTGAACATCGGTATTTCCTGTCATTGGGCCGTAATGGTGTCAGTTGGGTCTGATGGAATGAGTTGCGAAGAGCTGAGGATTAGGCTAGCCTTCCGTGCCCCCTACTTTTGCATTACTACCTTCAGGACTCATCCATGAACTGTACACACTTGATGGTAAAGATTAAGTGCTCATGCATACATATATAAAGTTGTTCAAAACCTTCCCACCCATGGCATGGCAATAACATTTAATATCTTTTCGTTAGCTCCTTGCAAAAGGAAATCAATTTCACTTGCTTCTTCTAATTTTGAGTATTAGAAATGGTTTCTTTCGAAAACGTGCGGATAATTCCGATGATTATCATACACACTGCCATCATCGTCACCATCTCAAAGGATCTACTTATTTGTCTTTTGCTCAAAATCAGTTCCGCCCCATTTTTACTCCTCCCACGTAAAGGAAAATTATTTCCAATCGAGATGATATGAATTTTCATCTCAAACTCGCATGGATTACACAGATGCCACCATGGAATTGGCACACGACACACTAAAGGGACTCTGTGTGCTAATTTTTTGAATATTAAAAATAAATATTGAACAATATGCAAATTTTGTAATTTTGTACACGTCCTTAGTGTGTTAGTTGCCACACATATTACAAAACAGCAGTTGCCGCACATTATCAAGACGAGTTAAGTACTTGACACGTGTTGTATGTACAAAACAAGAAAATAATGAAAATAAAATAAAACGCAATCATACGTGCATACAGACGTGTGGGGTGGACTACTTTCCGTCGTCACTGTAATTAGATATTGTTAATAAATAAATATGAGAGGGTGAGACACCAAGGGATGAATTTAAGGGACAGCAGAAATAGGTACAATTGTGATTTTGGTATACAAACAAAATTAGAGAGATATTGCAAGGACGAAGTGTGCGACCTACTTAGCCCTTAGTACGAGTATTAGTGGCTAGATTTTGAATACCAAGCAATGTGATATGTACTAAAGTCCAGCATAAGTTAAAGCTGACGAGAGGTGGAGCGCACTCTCATCATGCCGCATCTCTAGGAAACTCTGGACAAACATCAACAAATAAAAACGGGACACATTCTTGCGCTAAACAGATAGAACTAAACAGTCTTCATAAGGATTATCACAGGCCACAACCTACTGGCGGTCCACCTTAAAAGAATGCATTTAAGCACAGACGAGTTATACAGAGTCTGTGGGAATACAGACGTGGAAGAGAACACAACTGGTTTTCTATGCGTAGGCCCCAGCCTACACAGAACAAAAAAGACGGGCCTCGGGGAATACTATTTCAACGACCTGAGCGACCTGTCAAAGAAGCCACCAAAACCAAACTAACTGCCGGAGCAGTTTACGATCATTAAATTTAAAAAGGTGTGAGGCCTTGAGTACGTACAATTTAGCAAAAACTGCCTAACCCTGGTTTTGTACGCAAGCAACTATCTAACGAGCGCTAACGTTGATGATTCGAAATCAGTAAGTATTGACTTCGGCGCACTTTTTCTCTTAGGCTACCCTTCAGATCTTTCAATCAAGAATGTTACTATAAAAGCAAAAGACCGATATGGTCGTGACGCTTTGAAGGCATTCACAAACTTTTTTTTTTTTTTTTTTTGAGCTGACACGGGCTATGACAAAAATCACCGGGCCTCTACAAATGGTTCTCCTACGACCAAGATCCTTTTTAAACCAGCTCCGTGTGTTGGAATCATAGCATAACACTGGGATGACGCTCGAGTCCTCCTATAATACAAAACAGACTAAAATACTATTTTTCATCGCATTAGTACATATGAGAGAGGGGTAAGCGACCATCAATCAGTCTGATCAGGTTTGAGGCCTCTTTAAAAATATTTGCAAATATTTAACTACTGCAAATCGTCGCTATATTCAACAACCCTTATACAAATGTCACAACAATACTCCTCTGTAAAGGTTTAGCCAAAGTCACATACTCACTTTGATCGAAAAATTTCAAATGGAAATGTCATGTCAATACGTCAATCGCGAAATGTGTATCTGCAAGAAGTGTTTGTTAAGTGGTTGCACTTTTTTTTTTCTTATCGTCTCACAAGCTCACGAGTATATCGAAGCTATATTGGATTAATAGCATGTGTTGCTATTCCAATCTAATGGATGCGATATGTATGCTTCAATGAAAGTCAAATACTTTGCAAAATGCGTGTGAATCTGAACAGATGACAAGAGTGAAGTTCGATTTGCACACACACATATTCGGATGTACAAACTCAAAAAAACTTCAAATACGATTACTAGATACACGTCCATACATCATGGGTACCTTGTGAAAGTACAATTTTGGGGATTCTTTGCAAAATCAAATGGATGGATGGCTGGAAATTCCATCGTCATCAAAGAAAACTCAGTCGAATAGAGACTCCAAAACGGAAGTGAATCATAATGTACTAGCACTATGTGATTCATTTCCCTTTTTTGTGATTAGAATACCCAGCTGCAATTAAAATACGCTTAAGTCGAGGTTTTTTTTTTTCAATGAATGGCTGAGCAAGCTAACATAACACTTGTATTTTTATCGATTTGCGTTAAATTAATTTAAAGATAAAACTTGAAAAAATTTAGAAAAAGTTCAACTTATATACATATGTCAAGACCACGAGGCCTTAGTAATCCGGAAGTGGCAGAGAACACCTTTCACTTATTTTATCAATTGTTTTTTCGGCTGACGCACAGGCCAAGTTCTACGCTTGTGGACAGAGATCCTTCCATGCTACTGCGATCTAGTCACTGAAACAAATAACCAATTTTTCTTTCACTTTTGTTCTAATATGTACCTACATATGTGTATTCAATGAGAGTTCCACCCGCTGGCGTATCTCATGAGCTCACAAGAAAGAAGTTATCCACATACATCACTAAACGAATGGAACATAAATGGGATTTAGACCACTCACGACGTTTGGGGATAGAATTCACTCCGAGCGCCCTTACGCTCGTTGTTGTCGTTCCATAACGCTCGTATTCATCAATTATGGCCACAACACAGAAAGGGAAGAGATCGTACCTAGCACTAGAGATCTCACACACCACAAAAAAAGTGACTAGATACGACCGATCTCTGTAGAGGCTTTAGTGACATTGACGCACTTCCTCTGCGACTACCTAAGTACTTATTGAGCGACCCGGGCGAACCGTCAGCCATGTTACCAAAAGTCATTCTAAAATGCATGCTGGATTCGGGATGGTTTAGGGAGGCGACCAATAAATAACAACTAATCCCTGTGCACTTCCATATAGGTATACACATGTAGGATCCCAGAACAGGAGACACAATGGATCCCTGAAGATCCGAGTGAGGTAACGCCTTACATAACGCCGCCACCGCTCTAACTTAACCCCAAACCTATTGTATCAATACACCAATCTTAGCACATGTCACTCAGGTCTTTTGGGAATTCTTACTTCAGAGGAAATCTTAGGCTTAAAGACTTACATGTCAGCTTTATAATCTTCTTCCGAGTCAGGACATAAAAACAGCATCATTTCAATGTTCAGGAGCTAATACTTACTAGCACCGACCAACTTTGACTTCCGTCCCTTGAACCTGTGTCAGTTTGCTTCGCCAGTCTAACCCACTAACTACTAATCCAGATACGCCGACTTGCATAAGCAAACATATGCGTTGTCATGGCACGTCCTTTTTTTGTCCTGAGGGTTTCTTGCTATGATTTAGAAGACGCCTTTTTTCCAGTCTGCCAGTGTGATAAGTGAACTCTACTTCCTTCTCCGAGTTGTTACGTAAGCACTTAAATTCATTCACATATACTTGCGATGATCTTAGTTTTCAGCTGTTCAAATGGACAAGGACTGACTCCTTCTGTTGCTTCTGACACCCCTCAACAACAAGGTGATTTTGTAAGTGTTCCAGTAAAGATTTTCGACATGCCTCCATTCTGTTTGATTTCAAAATGTCCCAGAAAACACCTCACCTAAGCTAAATTTTAGCAAAAACTTCCTTGTAACCGGGTCATTCTGGGGGAAGATGTATTCCTAGAAGAAAAGCGGATCCATTTCTTCACCGGTACGGAACAAAAACTAATGAAGGGATAGGTGGAGGTGTTTTCTCTGCGAGGTTCAATCTTAACCTCTCTTTCTGTCTGTCTTTCAATCATTGAAATTAGTATCCTGTTTCTGATGGAAATAATGTCAATTAAGGAAGTTTTATCTTGGCTTAAAAATACCGTGATGTCCATCATAGATATCCGTATCTTTTCTAGCTAGATGTAAACTTAATTTTAAGGTGGATGAACAAATAGTGCACTGTGCACATGTCTAGCGAAATAAACTAATTTGACCAAAGCTGGATCCGAAACGCTCTTAATGTGTGTCCGGGGTGTAGTGATTGCATCATCGCTTGTCACGCTGAAGATTCCAGGTTCAACACCCGATGTCAAAAAAAATGTCCATCAACTGCGAAGAAAGAAAACTGACGACAACTCCATTGCATAGGCATATAGCACTGGCAGTAGGGCACTACGACTTGAAATGATTATCGTACTGAGTAGTGATAATGACATCGGGATGTTCGAAAGAAATACTGTGAATTATAAGCAATGGCAACAGTACCAATAATTCTCCCCAGTCATTCTGAACACCACCGTCGGAGCAAAAAGACTGAAACCTAATACCACCTGAGTTTCAAAAATCACTACACCAACACTAGCGCTGTGTGAATAGCATTATAAGGGTATTCATAACCACTTTAGCATTAGTGAATTATAAAAAAAAAAAAAAGAGGTGGTCCCCTATTCCGGCTCCCCCATCACCGTACTGACTATGGTACGAACGAACCCCTTACAAGAATGCTCCGTAAAGTAAATAGATTTCCCAATATATTTGACCTAAACTCTACGAAACTAACTCTGAAACATGCACTTCATAACTAACCTCAACCCTGAACCCTTTCTTCTCTTTAGACGTAGCAACAATAAATTGTTAAATTTAGTTTAAGCTCTTTTTAACTAGATTTAAGGTTTAGTTTGTTTAAGTTTTTTACCCTTAGTTTATAGTTTAGCATTTAGTTTCACTATTTGTATGTGTCATGCTTGCATTAAGCTCAATAAATTATATTTTTTCCTCTCGAGCAAAAAACATTTGTGACAGTTTTTCCGATTAAATTGTTATTTCTCAAGATTCGGGACTTTTACCAATTGAATGACTGTCTTCCGCTCAACATATCATCTTGATGAACTTTTCGTATTTTACCATTTGATACAGAAATCACTTGTACATAAGTCATCATACCACAACAAGAATCCACCGTTTTTAAATTACATACGTCATGGGATTCCCATTTGCTCTTTTTGATATCTTAAGAATAGATTGCAGCTTCCGCCTTATTTTTCTACTAAATCACAAAGGAATCCCCAAAAACCAAATTCACGATCCACAATGTGTAGTATATAAACAAGCTAATCCAGCATCTTTTATCAATCACAAACATAGCCTTCAAGCATCAAGTCTTCTAGCTAGATACAAAGAACTTTCATAAAACCAGTTTCACAATGAACTTCTCAAAGGTATTCATTTTCGTTGCTTTGGTGTTGGCAGTGTTCGCTGGACAAACTGAAGCTGGGAAATTGAAAAAATTCGGAAAGCGTCTGGTAAGAGATAAGCTTAATATTTTGTTTTAATTTAAATACTAATTAATTGTTTTTTTTATATTTAGGAACGTACTGTTCAAAATATTCGTGATGCTACTATTAAAACAATAGCTATTGCTCAACAAGCGGCAAATGTTGCTGCAACATTGAAAGGATGAATCTAGTGGTTTCCTGCGTTATGTATGGAAAATTCTCTGACTGACTTTTACAATTATGTTTAAGAAATTTTTATAAGTTATTTAAACAATAAATAAGAAATTTTGTTGCAACAAATGTTGTTTTAAGTATATTGCACCATCTTCGTGCTCACAAAAGACACCGAAAGTTGGCACAATGAGACTGCAGACAGGTCCTTTCAACAGTATAAAGGACCATGTACTACAAAGAGTACAGGTAGGTAGGAAGGTAAAAGTGGTTGAATCTGGTGAAAGCTGCCAGGGATATAAGTAGCGCTGGTGCGCCGTTTTGATACCACAACTCACGTGACCTGGATGTCGATGGGCGTAGCTCAGAGTGTGATTTTCAAATCCATCCTGCGGAGTTAAGAAAATTAATGATGTTGCAGAATTTGATGCTAGAAATCTCAGATAGTTTCTTGAAAATGGGTTTTCCGAGTGTGCGCTGCCTAGCTCTGGCTGGTGCTGAGCAGTCACAGAGGAAGTGAAATATGGTTTCAATTTCGTGTGAATTGCCGCAACAACGGCAGTGGGAGTTGAACGGGATGCCTAACTTGGCAGCGTGTGGACCAATTGACAAGGATTACAGAGTCGTTGCGTTCCTGATTGTCACAGTCCTTGACTCTGCACCGTAGAGTAGGACTGGGATAACCAAGGTCTTGTTAAAAGTTCGAGAGAGGCCTTTGTTATTTAATTTCCTTCTTAGACCAGAGAAGCAGCGATTAGCAAGAGTTATTCTTCTATCTCAGTGCTGGTGTCGTTATCTTAATTAATAGTGGAACCTAGGCAGACAGAGTTTAACTACCTCAATGTTAAATCAATCTACGGTGACGCTCTGTCCGAGACGTCTGTGAAGAGTGTCCTGTTCCTGTTAAGGCTAATGACCTCTCCTTCTGTCTCTGGAGGGAATTTTGAGTTCAAGGTTTGGGCTGAATTCCGAGATCGGTGTAAGTAGTCGGTTTTGGCTTCAATATTCACCCACTTGGTGATTGCTTGGTGATCTATCAGGCCTTTTTTCCAAAGATCTACAGGTATTAACCCAAGCATCATCTCGAGAGCTACAGTTGGTGTTGTTCTGACTGCACTTGTAGTTCCTACGCAAGCCAGTCGCCGAATCTTTGTCAGGATATTCGCGTAACACCGTGTCGCCTTATCTAAATCCTTTTTCTACATCAAAGGTCTTGGTGAGGTCCACCACCAACACCAACGTACCACAGCTACGAAAGCAAAAACCAAAAGGAAGAAATATTTAATGAAAAATAATGCTTTTTCCAAAATAAATGACAAATGATCCCTTGCTTTCCTCCATCGTGGATAACACGAAATAGGATTAAACCACGAAACAATTGATGTTTATCAGGCATAAAACTGACAATTTCTAACTACGTATCCGCCAGGACTTCTGTTTTAACCATTAAAACCCGACCGCTATCGAATGAGAATTAATGAAATTAATCCACTTTTCCACACTTCGCTTGCTCCGAACTCAGCAATGACTTATGACTCATCAAGTTACACCACCATCCCCCGGGGGAACTCAAACCGAATTGGATTCATCGTTACAAATTACTCTTCAATGCAAATTATTATAAATGACAGTGCATGCGGCACTCTCGAACCTCATAATTATTCCAGCTTCAGCGGAGATGCAAATAAACCTTTCAATTTGGATAAAATATATTTGCGAGTACTCTTGAAATCGAATAGACACGGCTTCTCTTTTCTGTGTCTACTCCTTGACGGAGCACCGACGCATGCACAAATTCCGTCATATCCTTGTTTATCCTGATGAAACGAAGCAAAGTTAAGTGCATGAGTACGATTTTACTATGCATATACGCACTGGAAGAGGGATGCTGTAGTGTATACACAGGTATAAATCAACTGAATTGTGTCCTTCACTCTCTGTGTGTGTGTACAGAAAGGACGAAATTATGGATATTAAAAAATATGAGTAATGAATTTGACGGAAAGGAGAACAAAAAAAATGGAAATGTCAAGGATATTCGGTACACAACTTGAAATAGGATTGCAACAGAGTAATTGGATGCGTTCAAGTGAAGATGAATTTTATTTTCAACTTATGGGGGTTCCAGTCAAACAAAAACAAAATGTTTTCGAAAGGACATACGGGTTTAAGGATGTTATGTCCGGCATTGGTTTTATCCATCGCAATGAGTACTTGAAACAGCAATTAGTGAAATTGATGTATTTAACATTTTGCTCTAGCATCAGTCGCAAAGTGAGCTTAGTACGTCCTGCTTCATCTACTATCATTATTTGTGGTTTGATAGTCATTTTCGACCCTATGTAAGCTCTTGGATGTACATACATGTGACATATGTAAACCTAGGACTAAATATACACAACACTGCATGCGTTGGTTTGATTCGTAGTCTTATTTGAATCTATTGCTGCTTTGATTTGATTGCCAACTATGTAGTGCAGACTACCCCGGGGCACCGATGTCCCCCTCAATATCGGGTGCAGGATTTTGGAAGAGCTTTAACCGAAATGCTGTTTGATTGACCCTACGCTATCCTATAAAAACTCAAAGCTATGATAATAGTAAGTGTGGTGTTTTGTCAGAGGACTTTGATATCAAAAGCGGAGTACAACAGGGTTGTATACTTCGACCACTGTTGCTAGTTATGATTTTCAATTAAGGACACCCTTGCACCACGTCAGTTGCCTGCTTTTACACAAAATAATAGACTTATTACAAGGAAATCAAAAGTCTTAAACTTTATAACCTCCATCGCTCAACTAAACAACTTTCCATGCCTAGAAAGCTGTTTATTCAGCACATAAACTAAGCTGAGATTGTTCCGCTTTAACGTCGATTCAATAGTTCTTTATGGGTGTAATATTTGCATCGTGACCACCACTGTCATGTCACTTGTAAGCAGCAAACCTTCATAAATAGACGACTGCAATGTTTGCGGTCAATGGATGAATTGATGCCGGTTTCTTCTCGGAAGAACAGAACTCCAACCTCGTTTCTAACTTACCAAATCGCAACACCACCATTTTTAGACGAAATCGTAATTTTCTTCAAGCCGCCGCTTAACTGACCGTTATCACTGCATCGTGTTCTTGCCATCGTTAAGTTCCCGATATCCAGAAATACAACATGACAAGGAATCTTAGCAGAGGCATGACGATCTAGATAAACTTGAACCTAGTCCGGTCTAAACAGCATATGTTTACCAAACATGAACGCACTCATTTTGTTTACTGAGAGGCCTAATCTACATCGACGATGTAGACAGAGCAGATATAACCAGTTCCAAGCCTAGAACGATCAAAAGGACTGCTCAAGTGCTGAAAAGTTATTTTTCCCGTATTCTTGTGAACTACGCATTTGGTAGAGACTAAGCAACAGAGGCTAGTAACTGACTCGAAACTGATGCTTCCTGATGCTGAGCATGAGCAGGGCACGTCTACATGTCGTGGACGTCATCTTTATAGCTTCTCCTGAACTTAATGCTCAGTTCAAACAAAACATGTTGATGCACTCGAACCTCTTTCCTGTATCCTTTCGCTTAGCAGTCCAACTCGCTAACCAAAAAGCTGTGACGACCACCGGCGACATTATCAATGGAAATTAGGTGCAGCATTATTTTCTAAATTTAACCAAGTATTTATGGGCCCAGGGTAATATCGCCTCCAACTGGCACACCCAATTTTGTATCATCCAAACTTTTAAGATACCAGGAGCAGCCAACACTGAATGCGGTCTGAGGCTCTATTCATAATCTCACATTACCTGTCATCTATAATTCCAAAACAACGTAGCGTATGTGTGTTGCTTTGACAAATTGCAAGATCTGCAAATGGATGCAAGTGATGCCATTTTTTAGAAATGCTGACACCTAGCTTCGTCGTTCAGGGTTTTCATTGTAAAAGGTAGCTCATTCGGATCTTGATGCATGATGTAAGTCATCTGAGACATTTCCATAAAATATCTTTATCCGACCTTTAAGCACTTCCGTCATTGTATGTCTAAACTGTTCGGTAGTGTTGACTTAATTCTAAACTGTAGCTAACCTCTTGGCTGATTTTTATCTGTGAATTGTCACATGTCAAAATTGTTCAATGACTATGTAGGGAAACCCATCCACCAGAAGCTTAACTTTTTAAGTTACACTTGTCCAAGTTGAGCCTTCACATTGCCCCAAGTCTCAATGCGTCCAGTTTACATCAGATGAATTCTTTTTCAAATCCATTGTAAGCTAAATATCCTAAAGAACAGAATCAGATAGACATAGGGCTTGTAGGGGCTAGTAATGGAAGCCTTACGTGGGCACATATTTTCCTTCGTGTGAAAGATTATTTAAGCTGGATGTCATAAGCTAACCAGCTGCAGATGGAAAAAATGTAAACCACAAGTCATGTGGACACTATATATCATGTACATTTGCATTAATATCGCATAAGCAGCTTGGTAGTCCTTGAAAAATATCCAAAGCTCAGAGAAATGAGGAGTACGGCCACAAAACGGCTTCTCAGCAATGTTTAGCACTATCCAAACAAATTTTTTCTTAAACAGCGTCTATTGTATCAACTCTCAGAAAGGCTTCATAAAAAGTTTCAAATTGTATTGCGATTATGACGGCGGAAGCCTTTGATCGCGTGATACCACAAAAAACCTACTCCTGGTTCATTTATAATTAAGTCAGCATCTCGATCTCCACCTCCGAAACTAAGATTGATTCATGAGGCTCTTAAAGATCACTTTAAGTACTTACGACACGTTTCATGAAAATCATCGTTCAATAAAAAAAACTTTACTACTTCACTTCATATGTACTTTGTATTTTCAACGAATTTTCAAATCAATATCCTTTTACTTCCCGACAACTGCCCCTATTGCTGCACCGGCACCAACTATTGCTGCAGCGTCTTTGGCGACTCCTGCTCCATCGTGAATGACATGTCCAACTTTCTTGGCGGCTTTACTCTAAAATCAAAAAAAAAATGCAAAAAATAATCCTTTATTCTGTTTTCCAAAAACACATGCTACTCACTATAGCCTTTCCGATTTTCTTGAAAACATTAGCTTCGGTCGATCCCATAAGACACACCAGAAGCATGGTGAAAACGAAAATGTATTTGAAGTTCATTTTGATTTTTGTCTGTCGATACCTTGGACTTACTCAAATGCCTACAAAAGATACTAGGATAGTGCAACCTTCTTCTTGAATCGTGTTTATATACTCCGATGAATTCGTGGACAGAGGCTTTTATCTTAATTAATGATAAGCACAATTGTTGCAGAATTTCAAGTATAGAAACACTTAGAGGTTAGTTAACTAAATTAAAATTCTAGATACTTGAATTCATTCTGAATGGTGTCTGGGATAGTTTGTTTAGATATGGCGGAGTATATTCTCAACGAGCGGCACTAAGACCCTTCACCGTAAAACTGATGAGTGTTGATCTTTTATCGTTCAAGACTTAAGCACGTGCCAGTTTAGAACGTGCGATTTTTATTTGCATGCAAACTTAAGGACGTCCTCGAGAACGTTCCACTTCTAGTATAAAAGTAGTTAAATGAGATCTACAAAGTGAGCATAGAAATGTACCCACACATATGTACATATGTAGATATTAATATGCGACCTTTGATCTCTTTGAATGTTCCAGGATAATTTGTTAACTTTGAAAACCTTTAGAGAGCTACTGACATTGTGGCTTATCTCAAAAACAATGCGACAAGTTTAAAACCATTTCTTCAAAGAACTCACAGGAACCCGCTCCCAGAACTTACGAAAGAAAAGTGTCAATTCACTCGAAATAAAGACTGCTCGAGCAGATAAGAAATCCTTCTCGGATTATAATCCATGTGGGCAGCCAAGCAGCAACCGAAGCGCTTCAAAGCGCCAAGACCATAAAGAAATATGAGAAAAGCACAAAGTTAACAAGCTCGAATTAAGCTCGAATACTAGTCACGCATCAACTAATGTGCCGATTTGACAAGTAAAAAGGTACAAACCATATAGAGAGAGAACGGATCAGTGCGGTATAGCTCCCTAGAGGCGATATCTCTTAGCTTATGGCCATGATTGAGTAAAGGAGGAACCAAAAGCCTGTTGGCAATTGGGAAAATAAAAATACGCATCTTAACAGGTGTACAGGTGGACAGAACATTGCGCCAACTAGACTATTGCAGGTTGCAGGGACTGTCAAGATTTGGAACAGATAGAGACCTCCAAACACTAGCTATGAAACTGTCCAATCCTCCAAACCCGTCTTTTTCACCATTTTATTTGGAAAACTGAAAAAACTTGGGCAAGTTCCGTTAAATGGCTTGATACACTTTATTAACATCGCAGGTTGGTTTTAGGATGGACCTACCGACTAGAAGTGGTATTAGGAGTGGTACCATTACATTCGGGAGAATCACTTAGAATCAACAAGCCGACGTTTAAGTACCCTTAGTCGCAATAAAGAGAAAAATGAGAACATGTCAACTTCCTAGCCACAACCTAGATGTCAGGATGCCTTTGCACAACTCCAACTGCTATCTAACATGTCATCTTGTGTTTACCACAATTACAAATCTTTTTACGAATGGAAGCGAAACTTAACCCAAGCAACTTTGACCAATAACAATGTGGACAACGTTACTTATTCTTGCTCAAAGCATTAGAGAACAACATAGCTTTCAGCATGTTTCCAGCAGCTTTCCGACCTCATTTGGTGCACGGACTCATTTGTATTCCAAGCTTAAGCCTTTGGCATCAATTAGTGTGTGAGACGCAACCAAGCTTACCACATTTTAAGGAAAACAGACAGTCAAAGCTGTCCTAAAAACGTCGAATTCGCCTGTCATCAAATTCGACCTGATCCTAGAAAGCAACAAGATGATCGCTGATCTCGTTAGGCACAACAAGGTCATTCTTTACTGGATTCCTGATCATAGCGGATTTGCGGAAAATGAAAAGCAAATCACTATGCATACGACAAACAAATGGCTTTTCCCTACAATAATCCAGAAAATACTGGCTCAACACATCAGGATATGCATGCTTAAAGCTGCTGTCCCCTATACCGTCGCAAAGGAAGTCTAAATCGGGATACTGCCATCTGGACAATCACCTACATCGTTGGGACCTTTTAACAATTCAAGCTATTATAGACTCTGCCTTGTTAGTGAAGACATCTCTCCTCAGAACCTAATGCAATGTCCAGCCCTCTTTCAACTCAGAAAGAGAATTCTTGGTGATTCATATAACCATAGCCATAAGCACTTTCACGGTACGGGTCTCTCAAACCCTTAGCTTACATTGGCGCAGTCCATGTCCTTATCCAAAGAAAAGAGAACCTAATGTTTTCATTGCACAAAACTATAACGTTGTTGAAAGTTACCTTGGAGACATCATAACCTCATCGAAAGAAGGTTACTGCAACGTACACTCACAGACCACATGTCTATCTTACATTTATGCAACTTCAAACAATCTGCGTTTCCAAAGGCTGACTAGCTGAAGCGATTGCACCACCAACACCGAATGGTGGCACTAATGCTTTATTCAGGAAACTATTTGAAGCTTGGCAACATTGCGTCCAAATTGTAACAAGAGAAGACAACTAGCATTATCCTCTGCACCTCACCGTCACAGAGACAAACTTCCAAAGACGATCAAAATATAAAATATCATCTCGTAGCTGAAAGAACAACAATCGAACACAGAAGACATCCTGCAAGAGCCTTAAAAAACGTTTGGTCCTTGTTTTAGCAATAGAGAAATCGGAAAACTTCGTAAGGAAAACACTTCTGCTCGGGATACTAACGACGTAAGTCACTGAAATCCTCGAACTGCCGCTCTAAGTTCAAATATCTTGGGGTTAGGGAAAATACTAGGCATAATCCAAGGCAGCTTCTCCGAATGGGACGCACTATTCATATGAAGTTTCGGGGCCAAATAGCGGACGAAATGCAAGATGAAACTAAGTCACCGGAGATAGTCTTTTGAGGGAATTGCAGTAGATATTCTTGGGTCGTTTTTACGTATGATTCGTTATGGAATAAGTGCATCCCCAAATGATCGACTCAACCTTGAACTCCTTGACGTTTTTGTTGCAGAATAATGCTAAACTTATTCCTTCTCCTTCAGATGTCAGCTAAATTGTACGTGGCAAGAAAAACGATCAACTCAAACGACACATCACGTTGTGTAAAACGAGTGTAACCTTCGCCTTCGTTTCTATATTCGCTATAAAGGATTAGGTACTAGGAATATAAACGAATTAGCAACAGTCTTTGGTGCAAAATTGTTAATTTGCCTGAAACATAATAGAACACAGCATCCTTGCATGCTCCATTATACTACTTTTTCTAAAACACACACCAGTGCACACAATAGGTAATATTGTCTTTAAAAAAAATTTCAGTATTTCGTCCTTTTGCCTCTGATGCGAACAATAATTGAAGGATTAAGAAAAGGGATGAAATATTTGGTGAATGAAATATTTAGAGCAGAAAGGATAAGAGTAGGTATTACCAATCCCTCACCAAACAATTTTCAATAAGATAACTTGTCCATCGTCGTCCTTAATTGAAAACATTCAAATTAAGGAAATTCTCATTGTTTTCCTAAATTGCATTTTATTCCCCAAATACAGTGTGTATCCTTGTTAGACTTTAAACAACTTCAATACAATATCTCAGCACGCAATTCAAATAGTCATTATCGTAATCGTTTATCGTCCTTTGAGCACTTTGACTGCCTTAAGGACTCACTACCCAACAACCACAACTATCCACAAAATAAAAAAATATTAGATGCCTCCATACGAGTAAAGATCGACCCTTCGTATGCAAAACATTCCAATTATAATAATTATGACGTCGAGAGGGTAAATTAATCACATATCCTGCCGTGGGAGAATTCTTCACAAGGGGAGAGGTCGTATAAAACTACTCTCCATGTTTGTATATTACAGGCATAGAACACAAACACATCCCTAAAAATGAAAACAGTTTCAATAACTGTTGCCCACCACACGCTGTTGCAGAAGGTAGCAACAGCCTTCTGGCAGTTGTGGCGGGTATCCTTTTGGGAATTACCCACGAAATAGTTACAAAAATGCCCAGCGGATGGTACAGTTACCTACTAAAGTCCTTTGATGGCATAAGTCATTCGCCAAATGGGAATGGGTGGTTGTAATTTTGGAAAATACTCCGCGTGTCCTTTTGTACAGGATTTTTTTTTTTTTTTTTTTTGCATAAAAGGACGACTTTTGTTCGTTCGCGTTTATGTTGATATGTAAACGAATCTATATCATAGCACACCATCTAAGATTGGTACAGTCCTGCTGCTCTGGCATAGGATCAAATAAGGATTTATTGTTCGTTCGTTCGTTTTTATCAGGAAGATAAAAGCCGAAAGTAGTCGAAAGGATAAAGCCGAGAAAGTAGTCAATTTCAATATCCCATTCGCGTTTGTTCATTCATCTGCATATGAATAGAAGCAAAAGGAATCAAAGGAGTTGTGCGCTGAATAAGAAGAAAAGTAAGATGAAGAAATTAAAATTAAGAGGAAACGGACAAAAGGGGAGATGGCATACAATAGGAATTCCTTTGCATATAATCCTTACCTATGCACAGCGGTGGAGTGAGGTATGAGTTCTTGTATCCTGCTCAATTGAGTGGAATGGAAATTTGTAGAAAATTAAAAATTTACATTAAGCCATGGGTAGTCAAATGGAACAGAGGTGAGTCCTGAAAGACAACAACTAGGGAAGCAAAGAAGTACTTTAACTGCGTCGCTTTAAGAAGTGTGCTTGTCGTGGCAGGGAATAGTAAGAAATTTGATACCTTAAAGTGGTTTATACGATAGATGTTGTTGAACCAGCAAAAGGACATAATAAGGTAGAGTTGCAACTTGGATGATGGTAGTTCTTTCAACAGGAGGATTCAATTTGAGATTTCTTAACCAAATGGCACATGAACTAGCCACATGATGCCAAAACCACTCTACGAAAGAGTTTACCACTTATACCAAGCATACCAAGGAACAAAAATGCTGACGAATTAGCAAGAAGAGGTTCGGCATTAAGTCTGGAACTAGCCGACCCCTCGGTGCACATCCCGGCTCGCTTATTGAACCTCGAAGCAGGGAATAAAGCTCTAAGAGAGGCAAACAACAGATGGTCCTCTCTAGACACTTGTGTCATCACAAGGAAGTTATGGCCATATTTGACAGAGCTAGGACCGACAGATTTACATATACGGAAAAATATAGAAAATCTCCTTCCACCCTTTTAGGTGTGATTACGGGCATAACACTCTGTAGGATAGATCCGCAAACTCTACGAGCTGTTCCAAGATGTGAATGAAGTTTGAAAGGCTAAAACACGCCGACAACATTGGCTCGCACAGATCGAGCGATTGGACAACAATGCTTCAAGAGAATCTTCCAAAGCCTGTTACAATCTGCATGTATGCAGGAGTCTAGAAGAAACTTTAAAGTCTGGCTCCGCAGAGCTGCAGTCTACGCTTCCATTGTATCTATGGCTTTGGAACCACCGTAAATAAGTAGAACATTATAATTTCGTATTGGATTCCCCTGCCAATCCTCCCTTCCATTGTACGTTGTTTCGAAGGGCTTACAAGACTGTTGGATAGAAATTAAGAAAAAGGCAATTCGACATTGTTGTTCTTAAACACGCCTAAGCTAGTGAGTCTTAGGCATAGTTCTCCACTTGGTATTTTATTTATACATTAAGCGGCACACTAGCTCTCCTGTGGAAGTTGTACTTAGACCTCCCGGAACAGTGACACTGGCCTTTCTATGCACCGCAGCTAATTTCCCCACATAGTCTTCTTTTAAGTTGCTTTTCACCACACCCGTGCCATGTAGGGCTAACATGTGAGTATGGGTCTGACCATATAGTGCATCATTGAGGGATACACGTTGATCGCTTACGCCGATAACGTGGTTTAAGCAGTCCCAGGAATATACCCTTACACCTTAAAATAACTTTACATCTCGTTCATAAGGCCGATATTCATATACGAGGGGCTTACTGGTAAACCGCCTTTGATAGAGCTATAAACTGAGATTATCCATGCAAGGTCCTACAATCAGCTTGTTTGTGCATAAGCGAAGCACTTCAGACGAATCCTCCACAAGTGGTATAACGTGTCTAGCAACGAAACAGATTTTGGAGCGGATGGATCTGAAATGGTCTAAGAATTTAATTTGTCTCAACAGATCGCATATCAGAACCGTAGTAGGTGTCATCTCGAGAAACTGCGTAATAGGCAAGCATGCAACAAGGCTTAGCGTACATTCAACTGAATGGGGAAGAAACAAACCATTGCCCAACTTCTTTGTAGCTGCCCAGCTCTCTATCGGCAAATGAAGGCTCCTTCTTCAACGGCCAATACGATCTGATGAACATTATTAAACTGCTTAAACGAGTAGATAAGAACTCTCCAGATTCATGTGGTATCACAAAAGACCTATCACTGGTCAAAGTCGACTAGCTTTAGCTGGCAGCCACTTCAACCTAGCCTAACTTAACCTAACCTAGTGCATCATTGCTTGCTTTAGCCAACACATTTTCCCAACCGACCTATTGCTGATGAAAAAAGCTTTGTATCTAAGCTTTCTTACCTTCTTAAGTAGGTTGCAGAGGAGTGTCTTATGTTGGTTGGTTTAACGTTAAGTCCGCAACCTTTAGTCGAATTATTGACGGTTGATCAAGCAACTTCCATTATCTCACATAACGTATTGAGAAACTTACTCTGATTATCTCCGCTGCTTTAAAATCCCCTGTTTTGAAGGACTTATTGGAATTCAGGATCATAACTCTGCCTACCAAATTGAACTTGAGTTGATCCTCGTCCGAAATCATCAGACAAACAATAGCCAACGACACCACTTACCAAACGTCGAAATCCCATTCGAAAACAACAACCTTCGCCTCATCCAACCTCATTCTATAATTAGCAGTAGTTCTTCTGTTTGTTTTCCCTGCTCGTCCTGGCGAATTAAACTGTTTGCCTATCAATTTAAATATTCCGGCGAAATCAAACAGAATTACAATTCGAAAAATAAATTCGTAAAAACTTAAAAATTCAATTAAAAAGTGTTTGCAATCGCATTCGAGTTGAGCCCCCAAGAGCGTATTAATTCACACATTTACTAGACATTTCCAGGGATGAAAGTAGCTACTGTTCAAAAAAAAAACTCTCATCAGAAAATATGTATGTATGTATGTAGGTAACAAAAAAAATTCTCCTTTTTTTCCTTCAAAACAAGTAAACATCCTGCGGCGGATATTTGCTAATTATCCTCTTGTTGTGTTATTTTCAAAACAAGTCGCGTTTAGGGGTTGAATGCGGTTGATAATGAGAATTATCTGGTTTTCAAATGACAAAAAGAAAAAAATTAGCTGTAACGCGATCCCGCGGGATTCCTTGTTTTTCTTTTTCTTTTTTTTTTCTTCGCGAGGGAATTTCTCAACAAAAAAAAAAAACGTTGTTTTGTAATAAGAGTCAACATTGTGTTCCTTTTGTTATGGTAATTCCAACGCGAGCAGCTGCTATCATCAGATGACAATTTTTCCAAGATTTAGTCGCATTTCTTAATACTGTCCACATTAGAAACTAATCCAAAGGGGGTGTCCATTTGGGCGTTAATCTCTTTTTCCCCCAATCCTTAGCCACATCTTACTATACAAGGACAACGACGTTGATAATGATGATGTAACTTACTCTAATGTGCTCTTGAGGTGAACTTAACGCAAAAAATAAAAATAAAAGCATTCGAGTGTCATGTGTGAGTTTGTTAAGAGGCTTTCGAGAGTCCTTAGCCACAATGTGGAGTTCGGAAAATTGTCACATCCCTTCCATTCTTTCAACTTGAAACTCAAGTGGAGTTTTCATACACGCTCACATGTATCTCATGTGTTAGATGTGCGTTCATTTGCGCGCTGTGTTAAATGCGTACAAGTGCCGACTAAGGAGCACACATCTAATGAACCCTTCAAGTGCACAACACGAACACGATATACATATGCGATGCAAGGAAAGGAAAATCCTCTTCGTCGACATACTTTTCCAATCGAAAACAATTTGCGTCTTGGCCTGCTGCAGATGAAAATTCGATTTCGGTTTTCCCTTCGCGTCGCATTTACGGGTGTTTTTCATTAGAATACCATGGTCCTTGAGCCAGAGGGCAAAAACGTGTTGAAAAGGGGTTCAATTCGATGTGAGGATATTGCGTTTGTTTTCAAATTGTTTTACACTGCGTCGAAATGACTATTTGCCTTCAATTGTCGATGGATTTGACTAAGCGATGCGTATGTAGTGCGGGGATAGAGTGTCCTTATCCCTCGATTACATTTTTCGTAGTCATTTACTGAAGAAATGAGCAGGACTGCTGAATGTAGCTACTTTCAAGATGCACTTAAAAATAGGTTTTCCATTGGTTGAGACCTAGGTCCATCTTAGACTGTAGCGCTATCTTAAGTAAAGTATGTGAGGGATTTGTAGAGCCAAAAACGATCATTAAGTTGATTTAACTTGGCTATCTAACTTTATAAGGTTCAAAACAATTCATTGAAGGACATTCAAAACCCATTACCCACAAGCGAAAAGACGATCACAGGACTGCAATAGTCAAATGTCAGTTTACCCCTCGATGACAATTGATACTGATGCTGGGATTGAAGTACAACACATCAAATTCTTTCAGCGCTTTCCCAAGCAGGGGTAGTAGTTAATGTGCCAACGAGCAGAATCGCCGGACCTCGTAGTTTGGATCGTAGTCAAACTATGACACTCCAGCGAAGGAAAACTATGCATTCATCATCATTCCGTCTAGGAAGACGTCCACTTGTTTAGAAATCAGGCAAAGTCCACAGTTGAACACATTGATGAAGAGATCCTTCTCCAAGTAGCGCAATCTTGTATGTCTATGATCTTTCATTCCTTGTCAAAAGGTGCTCCTGACTTACACCGACCGCATTGTTTTCGACTTTTGGCCTTGCTGTCACTTTTTTCACGGATTAAATGATTCGATCGAAACACACTCTCTTCTTCTGATCAACAACCACACTACCCAGTCTGGTTTTCACTCACACCCATCCGGGGCCCACTCTGGCCGCATTGTCATAGATTTTCGGACTTTCCATCAAGTTCTGGGCCAAAAAGCCAAATGACTTTAAAAGTGGACTTCCATTCTCTAATCTATCTGCAATCTGGGCACATACGCGAAATCATGTGAAACCCACGTCAGTCGGTGTGGTGTGGTCGCAAAGAAGATTGGAAATAAAATCCACTCGAGTTTTAATCGATGTGAGGCTTTTGACAGCCCGGGTGGGATGCTTAAAATAGCTTGGAAATTACTTATTTTATTCACACCCACCCTGTTCCCACTTGGAACACATGGATTCCTGGTGCCAGTATCCCAGTTTCTCGACGAAATGTTTGAACACCAAGTTGTTCTCATTCGCATTTAGACCCACCATTGCTATGCGCGGATGAGAGCAAAGGATGATTTAACCCCACTTCTCAAAAACTGAGTTAATAGCATTAAGGAGCGAAATACTGTCCACCACTAAGCTTCTGTGTAACTATTCTCCAACTCATTGAAACGATCGAAGATGTTCGTATAACTCCAAGCTCTTCATAGGATCCGTAACCTCCAGCGGAATGGGAGAAGAGAAAATTTATGGAAAAGGGACAAAATAAAAAGACTCAAAGTCATTGGAGATGTCCTAAAATTAAGGCAGGAACGGTTCTTCTAGGAAGATCCAGAATCCACATCAGCTTAAGAATATATAACCTTCGTATACTTACAAGCTTTCTCACTGAACACAGTAAGCTCCATTGACACATCACGTCTAGAAAGCAACGCAAACCGGTTTTGTAAAGTCGAAGATGCTCTAGATCAACTCCTTTGAAACTATACAGTATTAACTAGTCGGCCTGGTTCTTAGCAAGGTCCTTGTCAAGGTAGACAAACACCCTTACTACCTCGAAGTTATAACTGTCGATTGTGATGTTCTATCCGATTCGTCGATGTTGAGTGTTGACTTACCTCCGATGCGATGGTTTTAGGACAAAGCAAGTTAAACAAGGTATAATGCAGTGGAATTGACTAACTCAGTTCGTGTAGGGGGCTTTCGCCCTAACAAACTTCATGCGGAGTGATTGAGGAACAAGCAGGTTCTTTGAAAATGAACTCTGAACCAAATGACTGCTGTAGAAATGATAATTTAGTTCTTTATTCAAGGATCTTCTATTCTCCATAAGTCGCGTTACCTCATCTCGTCTGAAACCAGTCACAATCCTCTTCCTTCATGTTTTCACGACTAATAGCATTATAATTCACTTTCCAGGATCTCCTCTCGGGAGAGTTAGACAAAAAGTCATATTGCATCGCTCTAATTACATTACAACCCAATCCGTGTAACAATCAGCTCTAATAGTCTCGTTGCATAGTTTGAAAAAGGTTTTATCCTGCCGCCATATTAAATTACAACCACAAGACCACGAGCAAATACAACAAAAAAAAAGGAAAAACCGTAGCCTAACAACGGCATTCATGCAGAAAATCACGGTCATTATAACTTCATTGCAGCTTCAATTTATTTCTACAACTCCGTTATCCTGTAACCTTGCATAAGGATATCAAGTCCAGTCGCTTTCGGACGAACGTACGTTAGTCACAAAAAAAAAGGAAAATCCTTCCGTTTCCCCTAGGAATATAATCTTTTTTTTTTTTTTGGTTATGTGTACATTAAGGGATAACATTACATCAAGGATGACCGATTCGCATGAATAGATGAAGAGGAAATGCAGAATCCTGATTTTTTTCGTTGGCGGTGGGTTAAATAAAGAGATTTTAATTTTTTGATTATCCTTATGGTTGAAGATAACGATGATGATGACGATGCCTACGAGTTAATCGATGAGCAATCGAATATCAAGTAGAACGACGAATCCTTTGGTCAGTAAGGATATGGATGGGTTTGGTTTTTTTTTTCTTTTTTTACGAAACCACTGAATGGGAATTGTATGAAGTTGGAGTAAATTAAATAACATTTATCCTTGAGTGACGACGTTTGGCATACGTCGTGCATAACATGTCCTTTTTTTTAGGTTTCTACGTATTGAATGGATAATCGATTGATTGGACAAGTTAACCATGCGAATGAATGAATCAGAGAGAGGCATTGATTTGACGGATCGGAAGTATGAATGTGATGTGCATAATTGATTAGGAAGGACGATTTCCTTTATACGGTATTGGATCCATTGTACGTGCAGAATATCGAGTGGATATCTGTCGTTCGTCAATCAATGTGTTTAATTAAATATTTTCAACGACTGGAAGGATTTGTTGGAGGGAAAATCTGATAGAAAACGAAACAAGAGATGCCATGAGTTGAAGTTGACTTTCAAAGTTAATAACCTCACATTTCAAGGACTTCTATGTTGCTAAGTTATAGCTAAATTTGTGGCTAAGTACAGCAAAGTCAATGAAAGAGATATTTGAGTGCTTTTTCAACTTAATCTTCCGATGTGCCCTGAGTCACAAGTTTTCCATTGTCTCAGTGAAAATGTATCCAATTTAAACGGGTCACCAAAGCATTTCCTGAAATTGTATGCATCACCAATGCAATCGACATTGTGAATGGATAATCAATCTCGTCCAACATACTTTGTGGATCAAAACCGCAAATTAGTCTAAACAATGCAAAGGATCCTATAAGGCATTGAGCTACGTTCCTGTCGTCATTCATGATCTTGACGCCGTCACTCGTAAAATTAGCACTTATGCACATCAGTGCAACAGCTTTGCTTCTAAACAAACTAGTCTGACATTTACAGACGACATGATATCTCAAACAAATATGATCCAAACATTTTACTTCGAACAGGTGTAGGTGCATTTAAAATGTAGAACTTTACAGTTCCGCAACCCAATGACACGGAGTAATTCGCATTTGAGACGCGTCTTAAAATGCAATAACAATAGTCAACAAGTTGCCATAATGTATTAAGATTTCAATTTTCCTTGTCCTTTGTTACACCTTCCCATAACCATAAGACACTTGCTTTAACTTCCTTATCTCACATCGCTTATCTTAAAGACACAACACCTCCCTTATTAAGATTCATCTACGTGTGTAATCGGCACTTTCCTCCGAAAACAAACGTTCATTAGCATAACCTACTTAACGCGTTAAACCAAATTTTATGTGTGGATACCAATCAAGTGCAACTCCAATCAATCGGCCATTTGCCCCCAAACGAAGCCTCAAATTACATAACACCCAACGACGCAACGCATTGCATTCAGATTACCAAATCAAAGCAAACACTTTATCGCTATCACCGGCACTAGCCAAAGCCACCATTTCGACACAAACTGACAGCCTGTCTTTAACTCGAACTCGATCAATATTGACAGAGCGGACCCTGGGCATATTCAAAACGGAAACCACGACTCTAAGTCAAGTTCACAACGAAATTTTCACTTTCACTCCCGTGTGTGTGCACTCAATTCCCTTTCTAGGCCAACAACCGAAGTGACACCTTACATTTCGGTGCTCTTGGACACAACCGGTTGCATCACCCCTCGCAGTGAAAGCACAACCGACCACGCTTCACCAGTGGAGCAATCGATTGCGATGACGTGACTGCAAACAAAGTAAAACAACTGTTTTGTTCGTGACAAACTTTATGAACACAAATATTTTGTTTTCCACTCGCGAATAAGATACAATATGAGATACAAATACAAACAGTCTAGGATCTACGCACGAAGCAAAGAAATGCCACCAGCTCCAGCTAACTTTTGATTATTTGTTCAATCCAATCGATGTACTTTGACACATTTGTGTACACAGCCGGATGGCCCGCCATACCGCACTGTGTGAAGCCATAGCTAACTACACCATACGCCACCCAACGGGAATGCTTGCGATTGAAATACATGAGCGGGCCGCCACTGTCACCGGCACAAGTATCTTTAGCGAACTCTCCACCGGCGCAGATCTGTCTGGGACCAACTTCGACACCAAATGCTTTCAGAAGCTTGGAGCAGTTTGCATTGGGAACTAATGGCACACGAAGTTTCAACTTAATAGGGCTCTGGATGTTGGGATAGTACTTGTTAACTGAAAATAGATACAATTTACATTTACTTCAGATATTTGTTGCGGCATAAAACAACTTACACAAGTCAGTTTGACCCCAACCGGAGACTGAGAACATCTGACCGGGCTTAAATGGATTCTCCTCGAGATCACTGGCGACAGGTAAGCAAATCGGCATGATGAAGTGAGTGAATGGTACGGATTTTTTCAATCGAATTATGGCGATGTCATCGAATTTATTCACCGTAAACTCATCATAGTCTGGATGGACAAAGATACGCTGTATGGTCATATCTAAAGCAGCGTCATTGCAATTGAGATAGTTTTGTTCTTCGATGCAGTCTGGTTCAGTCTTAACGTTGAATTCGCCCAAGCGAACGTGTTTTCTACAAGAAAAAATAAAAAAAAAACCAAAAAGTTAAGTCAAGTTGTAGATGGGAAGGCTAACTTAAATAGATAGTCTCGGGAGGATTTCATCCGAAAATCTGTTCTAAAAAATGCAGACGTCTGCCAAAAGATAGAAACAGCCGCAAGAATTAGGAAAGTTATCAAACTTCGGAGGAAAAGCTTTAAATATCAGACTTTGACTGCAGTCCCTCTGTAAAAGAATTAGAAGAAAAAGATGTGCCCTGAAATCCAGACCGTTTACATTCGTTTTGTTCTCGTCAGTCAACCATCTGTCCATTTGTTCCTAAATGAAAAAAGCTGATCGGCTCTGGTGGATCTTATAGGCTGCAATAGGAAAAACTTTTAGAAAGACTAGCATTACACGTCTTCCAGTCTGAAGATCTACAGTTTTAACAAATTACGCTTACTCAATAAAATGTTGGTAATGGGCCAAACACAATGCTCAAAAGATTCGGAATAGCACTGTCGGCTATAGACACACCAGACGCATTCAATAGCCTTTAAGTAGATACGTAGATGGCACTACAGTCCTAGACGGACCTGTAACTCAATCACCAAGTCTTCCCAGCCAACTATAAGCTTCACCAGTTTTCTTTTCAAGGTTCCATTACAAAGCGCACACTAAGTTGATTGGTTGGCACTATTGATGGATTCGAATCCTTTCAAGTCGCTGTATGGGCTATACATTGAATTTTCTTCTCCAAACTCGATCAATCTGGAGAAGACCAAAATTACTAGGAGCATTTTTAGCTGAAAATAACCATTTTTATCGTGCTTCTACGCCTTACAGCAGAACTGCTGTGATTAAGGTCCAGTACAAGGTCCCCATTGTTGTTCGAGTAAGGGCTTTACTATTCAATTCCCCGCTTTCTGAGCCGAGTTGAGTGTTTCTTCACATGAGCTCTAAGCTGGTGTCATTTAACGAATTTATTACAGAGCCTAGGTACACAAAGCCTTTGACTACCTCAATGTTGTAATTATCATCGTGGGTTTCTGTCCGAGTCGTCGGTAGTAGGCGTTCTTTGGTTCTAATAGCATATTTTCCCCGCTTTTTTTTTCAATACTCGCAAAAACACCATTCTTGTGGTCCTCGTGACTTAGTGTTTAGTGCGCTGGACCGCTGAGCGAGAGGACACAAGTTCGAGGCACCAGCTCTTCGCAGGCATGACAAACCCGCAAAACTATAATCCATCATGAAAAAGCTTCTCAATCCGCCGTTGGGAGTCGACAATAAAACTGTAAGCTTTCCTTCAATTCATGGGAAAAATATAACACGTACATCATGAATGGTTGCGAGAAGCTAAGACCTGGCTCTCTATAAGCTATCGCCCCAAATATGAATGTGTATGTGTTTTGTATTCTTGTCTCAAGAATGATGCCAAAGAAATCACATGACAACGCGTCGTTTTGTCTTAAACCTTTCTTAACATCAAGTCAAGTGCCGGTGAAGTCACTATCGACCTAAATAGAGTAATTAGCCTTGTACAGACAGAACGCAGCCATAAAATCGACGAATAGGTGTTGAGTACTGATTTGAAGTTTCTAGGTATTCTCTAGGATCTGGTTAGTGATGTACTTTCTTTGAACAACGTACATAGATACCAACCAATCCTTACTAACTTACTTAAGGTGGCGCTACAGTCCGGGGTGGACCTGGGCCTCAACCAACAAGCGTCTCCAGCCATCTCGATCTTTAGGTAGCTGCCTCCAGTTTCCCCAGCTAAGTTGATTGAGGTCCCCTTCAAATTGCATGCGCCACCTTAGTCGTGGTCTTCCTCTATTACGCTCTCCCTCGGGGGCGGATTCGAAGATTTTTCGGACCGGAGCATTGGTGTCCATCCACTCTACATGACCCAGCCACCTCAGTCATTGGACCTTCACTCTTCTGGCTACGAACCAATCCGGTTGTTGGGTTTATCAACTTAAGACAAATACGACTCCGCAGTCTATATCAGCCTTCTCAGCAGTCCAACGAATTTAGCGACCACCAAGACAAAAAGGTTAAAGTGGTCACGAGACGGAAACCTCAAAAGTTGACGCAGAGTATTTAGGATCGCCTTTCTTCAGAATCGGGATTAAAAAATTCTGTAGATAGTCCATCAGCCTTGAGTTGGACTTCAATTTGAGTATTGCTACGGATACGGACGCATATGTATGTACATATGTTGTCTGTCATCGCCTAGATTGAATTGCTCTTGTAATCAACGTAATGCCGAAATGTAGGCTCGGAGGCGTTTTGTTTTTTTTATAATTATTTTTAATAATTCACTTAAGGGGTTATGAATACCCTTATGATGCTATTAACACAGCGCTAGTGTTGGTGTAGTGATTTCTGAAACTGAAAGAACGAAAGCTTATTACCAGTGGGAAAAAAAAATAGAAGTGTTCCGAGGCCCAATTAGTGCTATTAATCGCTGATTTGTTACCAACTGTGTTGTTCCACGACACATCGACAATACCGTAGTCTACATCGTGTAGTTTACGCCACTCAACACTGGTTACCAGAATCCTCGTGAGCTAATGGGTTAAAATAATTTATTTGGATGCGACGCAGTTGAAAGTGCAACTCATTTGCTCACACTTATCTTCTCGAAAGGAGACTAACATTGAAGGATCAAATAGAAAAAGCAGGCTTGTGATGGAGAGGAGGATTTATACAATTTTCCAACCTAGCAAAGTACGCTTTTTTATTTAAACTTACATCATGCCTTTATAATAAACATCGATAGCGTGATTACTGTCGCTTAGTTGTACAGTTAAGCACTAAACACGTTAACCAGTTACAAAAGCTATTCTAAACAAAATTTGTTTATTCTACTAACCTTAATTAGGTATCGTGGAAAGACTTAATAAAAATGATTTAATTATTAGAAAACGAAATATTAATTTATGAACAAAAATACGTAGGCAAGGGCACTTAAAGACAAAGGTCCCAAGAACACACCTGAACATGCGCGAAAATAAAAAATTAAAAGGTTTCAACTTCGGCATAGGTAACAGCTCAAGCAGAAAAAAAAACACATTAGGCTTCCTTTTTCATTGTCGGACCATTACCCACTGATACTCGCTGATATACTCCAATTTTCTTTAAGCGAACTTGCCCCATGGACTGAATATCCACTTGCTTACTTACTTAGGTGGCGCCGCAGTTCGTGGTGAACTTGGGCCTCAACCACCAAGCTTCCCCAGTTAGTCCGGACCGAAGATCAATTTGGCAAAAAGAGCATTCGACCTTTTAAAAAAAATAGAATCAAAAGCATATCACCTTCTCAAAGACTCTATTCTGAGCTTAAGGAATGACGCAAGCTATTTGGGTTGCAGGTTAAACAGAAAGCTAAATTGGAAGGAAAATATGGCTCAGTAGGCTAGGAGATCCATAGTTGCTCTATACTTGTGGTAAAGGCCTGTAAGCCTCAGATATATGGCTAGTCCACTTTTTGGCAGTTGCGGCAGTTTGACCAGCACTAAAAGGAAAGAAAAAGCCTCGACACTACGAGTGCATTATAAGCTGAATGAACGAGCAGCATATAGGCTGTGTGCACTACACACCCAGGCTTTGACAAAGTCCATGGATTCACCCTAAGATAGTTCTGCGAGGAAACTCATTCGGGTAATGTTCGGTGAAGAAGGTGATACATACAACCACATTCTAAACGGGCTATTCAGCGACATCACCTCGTACAGTGGAAAGGGGCCTCAACTAACTTGAGTCTTCTTGATTGATGCACCGTTCTGTCCCAAAGACAAGCTAACAAATCCAGGACCGGTTTCCCATACCGTACCATTATAGTATCTTCCAACCCAAAACCACATAAAAAAAGGGCATCACAAGCTATGATTTTGCAAAGAATACGTAAAGTAGAAGACTATACATAACATATTTTGTAATCGCTGCAATGGTAAAGCAAAAAACCTACGTTGGTCTAAGCATGGTCCATGCATGGTTCATACTATAGTTCGCTTGCAAAAACAGCCGAATTTTTCGAAATAATTTCAAACGTGTTAGATTTTTCCAAAGAGGCGTCAAAAATCGCACGCATTACGAAAGGAAATGACCTTCCTACTCCTCAATCTACTTCACTTCCGTCAAAGCGCCACTCACATCCCTTCTGCAATCCGAATCAATTAATATCCGTGCACCACCTCATAATCACGAAAAATGTATTTTATCTATTGAAACACGTTCCAAGATCGCCACCGGAGTTGCATCACAACAAAACACTGCAGCGCACCATCCAAGGTCAGCAGATGTGAAACGATAACACATTTCGATTAGCTCACATAATCAAATCAAACAAAACCCGTTTGTATAGGTTAATTATATAACTTTCACTTACAATCCATTTTTCTCTCGTACTCGGACTCCCTTGACACAATGGGCAGCTGTCAAGATGTGACGATCGTCAATTAACGCCCCACTGCATCCGTAATCATCTGTGTAAAACAGATTCAATATATAATTCCACAATTTAAACAAATTCCACTTGTAATTACTAACTTGTGTTGTAGACAAGCAACGCCAACCAAGGATACTCATCAAGCTCAGCGATTTCTCCGCCATAAATCCTGTTTGTCACCTGCTTACCACACTCGTTAAATAAATTATATTTCCCCGAATTCTCAACTTTCTGAATGCGTCTCTTCAGCTTTTTGGTTTTATTGCGCGACCTACTGAAGTTTGCAACTTTACGATTCACATCTTTTGTCACCTCAACCGCCGGATGTGCATAAGCTCGGCCATTCAAAGGACAACACACCGCTTGCGCCGACCCACTTTCACTTTCACATTGCACTTTTTCCAGGAAGTACAATAATTCCGGTTGTGTGACTTCAGCGGAACTCGTTTCGATGTACACTTTCAAAAACGCTTCACACTGCGCCACCTCAAGGCACTGGCCGCGCACACTCTCGTTGGGTATATCACAGGATGTAGCTGCCGAATTGACATTTTCTTTCGCCACGATACTGGCCACGTCCGCTAGCGTCAAACCACCGATCGCAACTAAAGCTACCCACTGTAGGGTCAGTTGAGCTTTGGTCATTGGGTTTTTTTTTTTTTTTTTTTTTAAACAATATCAAGTCGAATATTCGAAAACTCTAGCTTGGCTAAGAGTAGAAATCGCGTGCGCGCTCCGTACCAACGATATCACAACTTCAGTTCGAAACCGACCGTTGAACACAGACTTTCTTACTAGCGATCGTGCATGGTGTCGAAGTCTAGCGCGCCTCTGCGATTGGATCGGTCGCAAAGCTTTGCTCAATTCCTAATGTTTGCATTTACATTCAAGGCGAACGCGTTATGTCAGAGCTTTTGGGGAGACGACGACGACTGGTTGCATGAAGTTTTGCAATAAAATAAACGATCGACGGAGACCTTCTTGTGACGAGATCGCCAAAACTGGTAAATTAGGTAACCACTACCACACTGCTGTCCAAGCTGACAGTGAACTACAAATTTGTTGACTGTTTGTTGTGGTTTCACTTTCGTTTCGAATGGATTGGCGATTGTAGTGTGCTTTTAGGCGGTGATCGTATCACAAGTGATCGTGAAAGAGTTATTAAAGCTACGTAGGTACGTCAACCAGCAAGAGGTGTTGTTTTACATCAATAGAAAAACGCTACATTTTTATGAAAATTGGTGATATTTTTAGTTTAATTTTAAGTACAGACTTTGACATTAGTAAAATATGCCAAATGTCCCTCTAGGCTCTGCCTACAAATAGTCATTCCTTTGATGACATTTTTCATTACGTTTTCGCATAATTGCGGCTGTATTTCGCCGAGTAAGAGCTCTAATATTTTCTTTTAGTGCACGAATCGTTGGTGGATCATTGGCGAAAGCTTTACCTTTAACACAGCCCTATAGAAAAAGGCCGAATGGTGTTAAATCGCACCAATTGAAGTCCCTATTTCGAGAAATCACACGCCCAGGAAATTTGCCATGCATCTACTGAAACAGCAGCTGTGCGACATGAAGCGCCGTACTACTGAAAATAAACGCCATCCACGTTCATAGCATCAATTTCAGGAAAAAAAAAATGTCAACATCGTTCGGTAACGCAACCTATTCACTGAAACGGTCGCACCAGCATCGTTTATGAAAAAATGTGGCCCAATGACACCGCCAGCCTAAAAACCACATCAAACTGTCATTTGTTGTGGATGGAGAGGTTGTTCCACTATTTATCTTGGGTTTTCGGAACCATATGCTACAGTTTTGTTTCTTTACGTTCCCAAACATATGGAAATGAGCCTCATCACTCAGCATAACTTTGTGCAAAAAAAAAAGTCATGTCATTTCCAGCACCCAATCAGCGAATTCTTATGTCAACTGGACCTTATAACCATGTAGGCCAAGATCTTTATGCAAAATGTGGTGCAAAGTTATTGCGAATATGCCCAATTCCTGTGATCGTCTCGAAATGGACACACCTGGGTTTTTTGTCACTTTCTCAACTACGGTGGCGATATTTTAAGTTGACCTTGCTGAACGAACAGGACTTGGAGTCTTCACATCACTAACCTGTCCGAGACGTTTAAATTTATCGATTAAATTAACTAAAGCTGGGAGAGAAGGCGCTTGATGGTCACCGAAGGCAGTACGAACTTTACGAAACGTGTCCGTGATATTTTCACCGTTTTTTGTAGTCAATTTTTACTATTTCAACACGATGTGCGAGTATATATCGATCCGTATTTAATAACCTTCAAAAGTCATTGCAATGATAGTTAAATGTTGACTCAATTCTCAGTTACGAGTCACAAGTACGCGTGGAGCAAAAACTACAACATCATGAAACTGAAAAAGCTCCAAAGAACAGCCAGTTTAGGCACATTGAAGTCGCCCCCAACGGATGCCCTTACTGTGCTCCTGCATCTTCTACCTCTCGACTTACACACAAAAATACCGCACTATGCAGCGCAGTCAGACTCAAAGACTGCGCGGCACGACGGTCACAGCAACATCCTGGGCACGTTACCAAACGGCGACATGGTCACGTTTTCAACCGACTACATCACACCCAAACTAAACTTCAGGAAAAACTTCCAACTTTTCCCACCAGAGTTCAGTGGAAGAAAGACGAAGTAATAAAGGACTTCAACAAGATCATCTACACGGACGGATCAAAGATGAACTGTGGAGTGGGTGCCGGTGACTACTCGAAATCACTGGATTTCGCCAACTTTTTCGAGGCGAAACTACTGGCAATCGGAGAGGCTTGAACGCAACTCGGGCGTGACGCAACGCATAAACAAAATATTGCTATCTTTATAGACAGCCAAGCCGGTATCAAAGCTATTGCCTCAGCTATCATATTCTTCAAACTGGTGCAGGAGTGCCGGAACCAGGTTGCCCGCTTGGGTGAACACTACAGGGCCACACTGCTCTGGTTTTCAGGGCACAGCGACATAAATGTAAACGAGGGTGCAGATGAACAGGCCAGGCAGAGCTCAGCTCTACACGGCTCACTCGCGGCAAGGATCCACATCCCATTAGGAGCAGTTAAAGGATAAATCCACTCATACTTCCTACAGAATGTCAACCTCCAATGGAGTTAATCAACTGCGGCATATCAAGGAAGATATGGCTGACCTACGATAAAACTTAAACAAACGATTTTCTAAACAGAACCCGCCCAGATATCGCCCAAATCACGGCGATAATCACGAAGCATTGGCCGATTGAAGACCAGGCGACCAAACTAGGTATACCATACAACTACCACTGCCACAGTTGCGGGAACGAAAATGAGAAGGAAACTTTCTCCGTTTTCCTCTGCAAATGTCCAGCACTAGCAAGAACGAAACCCCGCACACTAAACCAACCTCTCTTCGACGACCTTAATGACATCTCGGATAAAGGAATACGAGATCTTATCCACTTTCTTAACTCCACAGGATCTTAGCACCGACTATATAACATCCTCAACAACATACATCACCAACCAGGTCACACGAGTCGTTGTAACAAAAAGGCACATCTAGTGCTCCTTGGGTTCATGTTGAACTGCCACTTCTACCCACCTACCTTCCTGAATTGTTGACAGTTCAACAATGGCCCGAAATTTAAAAAGACAGCTCTTGTTGGATGACCCTATATTACTGTTTATGGTCGGTATTAACAATTTGCACAAGAACTAACTGTAAATACCCACTCTTGCTGAACGATTTCGACACTGTTACAGTCTTCTAGGCGAAGTTGTTAAAAATTCAAGAAGTCTGATGGACACTCAAGTAGTATCAAAGCCATTGACTTGGCTTCCGAACGCTCCAAACTGACCTGTTAAGGTCGCTTTGCTGTGGATCTTAGGCAACCCAAAGGAATTTAGTTCATGACCACCAAGCATCTTAGACAAAGCTTTGTAAAAGTATAAAGATCCCTCGCATTAAAATTACAAGTAATGCATCTTATAATAATTTTTATTTTTGAATTTATAAATATTTACTATACAATCTTATACTTACAACTGCATCAGCTTAACCTAAAGCTGTCATTTCGTTTGTTTAATTATAAATAGTATGGCTTTTTAAATAAATCAATGAATCACACACTCAATCAAGAAAATAACAGTCATGTCATGTTTCACGCTCGTACACGTTCCTTTATCCACGAATCAAAACTAGCAACCCGTGTATGAACTGCGGGCCAACCGTCAAAGCCGCATTTTACACCAAATGAAACGACACCCTCCAGAACCCATACACCATTACGGAAACTCATCAACGGTCCTCCAGAATCACCATCACAGCTGTCCTCGGCATAGATACCGCCGGCGCATATCTGAGAATCAATGACATCGATCTTACGCGATAGGAACTTTTGACGGCACTGACCCTGATCAAAAAATGGAACTTGAAGTTTTTGCTTGACGGCACTTTTGGGAGCTGCAATAGAAAGAGAGAATGTTGAGGTCTATGGTCTTAAGGAAAACTCTGAAGACATGCTTACTTTGAAGTGTCCTTCCCCAGCCAGCTACAGTGAGTTGAGTCCCGCTGCGAGGTTTCTCAGCGGGCAATGTTGATGGCAAACAAATTGGTCGAATTGAGTCGGAATAGAGAATATTTCGGTCCATCCTGACAAGTGCGATGTCATTGTGACGATGCATCTGATTATCGTTGTAGGATTCATGTGGCATAACTTCATCAACACCAACGCGTACAACTGAATTTGCACACACTCCATCCTGACAATCGACAGATCTTGTAGTATCATACTCACCGAGGACCACACCCACTCTGAAAGGCAAAAAAAGATGGAATAGATAAAGCCTATTGAGGTCTTAGAATATAAATAGCTTTGATACAAGTAGATATGACGTAGTAAACAACGAATGGCTTCAAGACATTCGGACTGATGATCGAGTGGGAAATTCATTGCAAGGTCTACCACAGCTTACTTTAAACCAACAATTGTGTCTACAGTGCTTCATAGAATTAAAACCTCACATACAGATACAGGAAACTCAAAAGGCTATTCAACTGTAAGTTGCATAAATCCCAAAGCTGCAGCTTTTACAGTGCACATCGTGGAGTTTGCCAAGACGTTTCGCGTGAGTGTCTACCCAAAGAATTCTTGCGTTTTGGCATTTATTCAGATAGATCCTGTTCATCCTTGGCTAGAACTAGAATAGAGCGAAGGGAATTCATCAGCTAAGAATTAGTGAAACGATCGGTAAAGCATTCCTTACATCGGATCATACGCTTGCCTTGGTAGCGGCGGTAGTCTCAGCTGAAAAGGATTTGATGAGATCTTTCTGGTCTGCAAATGTACCCGGTCGAAGCAAGAGTTGGCATCTGTAGGAACTATTACTAGGTGGAGGTAACAAACGTTTACTATTTAATAAACACTTAAGGCGGCGTGGCAAAAGTAAAGACCTTAACCTAATCTCAACCTTAAAATGGGAAAAAACCTAGCTTTTCTTAAAATGAAGGTTCAAGTTTTGGTGACCTGTGGGCCACTTTTGGTAAGCAGAACTGGCAAACGTAATATTAGGGTGCTCAAATGTATCCAAAAGGCCCCAGACGATTGCTACAAATCAGAAAGAATATAGCCGGAGGGCGAATGGAAGAGAAGATATAACCGCGAACTCTATGAGCTGCATAAAGATGTGGATGTAGTCCGAAAAGTAGAAATCCGACGACTGCATTAATTCGTCGGCCACATCGACCGAATGAACGAGAATGCTCCAGCTTACGGAGTCTTCGAAGCCAAGCCACCTGAAAGGAAAGATCTGGCAACCGCGGACGCTTCAAATCTTAGTCAAGTAAACTGGAAGCAGCTTGCCCGGGACCGTAAAGAATGTAAAGCGGCATGAGTTCAGGCTCAGACCCTAAAAGAGTCGCTGACCTCATAAAAGTAAGTGAATAATCTTCCAAAAAACGTGTAATGTAACAATGTCAAAGAACTTGCAAAATATTTCTGTCCTCAGCTGTGTAAAACACTTGCCAACAGAAAATCTGTCCTTGCCCCTGCTTTTCATAATTTTAGAGAAGGCCTTAAACAAAAGCAATCACTTTCGCTTGCTAATTGCATAAACTCTCAACTCCATCATCAATCAATAATTGAACCTGACACCAGTGACTCAATTCAATCAAATTCAAGCGATGCGGAACAATGATCAAGGTCATTAGACGTGAGTTATGACTAGACGGTGACCTGATTTCTATAAGCAAACACGTGTTTGGGAAATTTAAACGATTAATGGCGATGGATCTTTGCAAATTGAGTACGATCCGATAGACAGACAGGTAGGTCACAACTACATGCGGCGCTAATTCAAAGTTGCGGCAGCGTTCAAGACAAGGAATTTAAATGCAAATAAGCCACTGGTCAGTTGAGCATGAACTTAGCTTGTTGCAAGAGCATTGCGAATGAATGAATGTTTTATATATCGAAGGCAAATTTGTGGAAGCGAAAACCCGTTTATAAATCGTTGGAGATCCATACAATCACGTGGACCAAATGGCTTTGCTCCCCGGTGTTTCCAAACTAAAGATACTCAGCTTGGCTTTCGAAGAAGATAAAATGCTGTTATACTTGGGCAACTAACAATAAGTAACTCAACCCTGAAGGCATTGTTTGGCATACGTACGGCGTAAGCATCGATGTGAATCGGTCTTATCAGAAATAACAACTTATCACCTCACCCTGTCCAGCGCTATTTCACAGCAGAAGACGATAATAGTGACTTAAGCCCAACTCCCTTTCTCAAACTTCTATCCTTCATAAATAATTCTTAAAGGCATTCATAGGCATCACAATGGACTCTGAGCTAGAGTCCGCCACGGCTAAAGCAGTCGTCATAATCAAAAAATTGACTAGAGTCTACCGTCCTAGAACTAGCTGACCACAAGACCGAGGCTGTCCTAATAACCAGCAGAAAGACTGTGAAATATACCAATTGCTGGGCAAAAAATCAAACCATCAAGTCGAAGGAGGCATGAGACAGCAGACCAAACTTTAAAACGCATGTCGAGTACTCTAGCAAAATAGAGTCACAGATGCAAACAGCCCTTCCCCGGATGCAGCCAAATATATGTGGACCTGGATACACCAAAAGGATTCTGCTATCCAGAGTGATCAGTTCAATCCTTTTATACACTGCTCCCGTCTGAGCGGGGGCATTTATAACAACAAAAACAAAAGGGAAGCTCTTGTCAGCATACAGGCTCTGCACAATCAGAACAATAAGCGAATTTCAGACGAAGCCTGTTAGCCTCTTACCAATGACATACAAAGGGTCTACCTTAGAGGAATCGCGAACGGAAAGCTGAAGAAAGGGCAACATCTGTAGCATTGTGGCAGACACCGGTTGGGATAACCTGGCAAAAAAGAGATTGATCCACAAATTGATTCCCATTATCGATTCTAGATAAACAAAGCACGTGGGGATTGACATTACCACCTCACGTAGTTTTTGTCTGGGCACGGTGGCTATAGAAAATATCTCCACACGGCCCTTCTGCCTGAATGAAGAGGAAGGCAATTCAATGTTCCACTACAGGCTCTTCGTAGAGGGAAGAATGAACCAACCAAGCCTCCAGCTTCTAAAAAACAATATGATGAAGTCAGAGGACGACTGGTTAGAGATCTGTTCCTTCATAACGAGCACACAGAACGAACTTCAGATAATCGAAAGTCTAAGAAGAGCCGAAGCGGCAAACGCAAATGACATTGCATAAGTTGCTAACCAGCCTCGCGTAATACTTAACGGCAGTCCCGCTCGGAGGATGGTAAAAGGTATGGAGATGGTGCAGAGGTATGGAGGAGTTGATACCTATGAAGATTCCACATCCATAAAAACAAAAAAACATGCAAGTCCGGAACCATCCAGTTGCTTGGTCATTTGTGCTACGTCAATTCAACTTGTTTTTGTTGACACAATAAGACCTCTCACCATTTCAGTACAAAGTACAAAGATCGTAACAGGGGAACCCTGTTTGAGCTAATATTACATCCAAAGCTAAAGAAAGTCATCTCTTACCTGGCATCCATCCGGTTTGAAGAATTTCATAAAAACTTCAGTATATATCATTCTAAGAATTAATTTAACGAATTCAATTCAATTACCGAGAATAATCCAGTTTCGAATATTAAATAACTAACAATCGACTAAATTAAATTAATTTTTTAGAATTGTGTTTTTGATCGAGATCCCGCTACGAGTTTTTTTAACTTGATTTGTGAATACCCCCAGAAGACCAGAAATACACTTTATACGATCTAAACTGAATACAAGTTCTCAAAATCTTTTTTTGCGAAATTATTCATAAACATCCTCACAACACAATATACTACACAAATTGCTTGAGAAAGTGTCAACAAAAAAATGCTTAATACACCCCAATTAAACACGTTCTTAGCATAAAAAAAAGGAAATTATTTCTTATCGAGGATCTCTTTTCGAAAAAAAAAAAAGATCCGCATCTCATTCAGTAAAACCAAACTGGTTTCACAGTCCATTTGCAAAAATATAACATCTGTCTCACTAAAAATAAAAAAATACAATTAAATTTTCGGCATTACCTCAACATTTTTTATCTGTGCAATCTTTTTAATCAACCAAACACCTTGACATTCAATGATCGAAGCAAGGTAAGACACACTTAAGTTTCACTTGCTCACACCAATCAGACCGTAATAAAAGGTTAAGTCATTCAATTTCAAATTTTTAGTTTGAAATAAAATATTAGTACATACCCCCTTCTTGCGGAACAAGTTTTCATTAAACACTCACTTCTCTTATCTCATTTGAATAAATAAAAATAAAAAAAAATTAAATAAAATATTTTTTTTGCGATTCACCATTATCATCGATTTCAAAAGAAAAAGATAAATTACCACCCAATATCGTTGCGATTAATTTATGCAATTTTATTTGTTAAATATTTAAATTTTATTTAAGTCTCACGGCCGAAATTTTAAATTATTTCTTACAGTCGCCCTTCTTAGCATTTAAATTTAAGAAAAACCTTAACCTTCAACGTTAAATTGTGTCGTTAAAATTCTGATTCAAAAAGAACGGTAGGTAGGTAATTTTCTTTGGTTTTTTTTTACCAAATTTTTTTATGATGCCAAATTTATTCTAATTCTTTAACTAAAAATAAAAACATTGTTAAATATTTAAGAATCGTCATAGGAATCCGCTGGAAGATGTCACAGTATGGTACTTTAATTTCATCATGAATAAAAATTCAAAACAAAACGATTGGAATGATAGAGATACTTAAAATTAAAAAAAAAAAAACAATTTCAAACAAGACACGTTATGGAAAAAATAAAGACTTTGTTTGGCCAAAAAGAAGGGGGTGTTGACGACGTGACATCCCAACAATTGAAGGCGTGACTAAGGGTGGTGGTAGAACAAAAGAGGTAAAGTTTGACTATTAAAACTGCTCGTTTATTCGAAAAGGACAACTTTCCAGTTCAAGTTCCAGTTTCTCAACTATTCGCACATGCCACCGACAACACAGTGACATCATTGTTCTTTCGATACATGTTGACAAATGGAAGTGCCAAAAAATAAAAACATGTTTAGTGGTGAAAGCGAATTATGCTTCCAACAAGAATTCATTCTCATAGCAACTAAGATAGATCGTCGCAGTATATATATATCGGTCTACCAAATCACAGTCGTTAGCGAAGGTTTTAAAACATTTAAACATCTTCCAAAAAGTGTCGTCTTTTTCAACAACAAAATTACTGTGGGAGGTTGCGAATAGTGAATAAAATGAACGACTGCCATTTTGGTTTGGTGTGTTTTCTGTCAGTCAATGATTAACTGGGTTGCGCTTCATTATTTAGAGATTTTAACAAAAAGGTCATCATCGAACTCATCGAACAAGCGGAATAGCCACTTCGTTGCTATTGCAAACCCGAAACTGATTCACGAACAACCTTCACATTCTTGAACAATGACAATTTGATGGACTATACAGACTGAAAGTGTCGTCAGACCATTATTTATCCACAGACGTAAGAAAAGAAGCTGTTTCTAACAGCGGACACATTTTTAGTCACTTCTGTAATTGAAAGTGGTTTGAATAAAATGTCGCATCCTGATAGTTCATTGAAAAGCGAAGAAAAACAATGATGAGCATTCGAGATGTTATTCCTGAAAACAGTGTTGAAAGTTGGGAATAGTATGCAATGCACTTGGTGCATTCACCTTGTCGCAGCAGTAAGCAATTAGAGAGACCATATCTTAGGTGCGATGCACAATTGGAAACGAGCGCAATCAATTTGATTGACAAAGATAAAAGTGACTTCAGGGCTTGGGAATGGACTAAATGCACTAACTTTACAAAACCGCCGAGCACCCGCTAAATAACACTAGATAGAATTCAAAATCGCACGTTAATACTTATTGGCTATAGGGACATTGCGAAGAAATGTTTCTTGTCTGCTTTTTCAATTCTATTACAAAAAATGCTCCAACGAAATAGCAAGTTACGTTCCGCCCACCTTCAAGATTTCACCCGCAATACTCTCACCATGCTTCGAATGCACATCAGAGTATCATTCTACTACTTCCGAACGTATTGTCAAATATAAGAGTTCTTTCTTAAGACGTAAAACACGTATGTGGAATGGTGTAGATAGGTTTTGATAGCTGTTTCGTCATCACTACAACCCGCAAGCGTTTAAAACCAATGTGAATCGGTACCTCCTTTAAATTTGCAAAATGCTCGTTATCTAATTAAAGAATAGTGACAAACTTCTTTAACGCAACCCGACCACACTAATGTTAACGAATAGAAATCCTCCCAAGGCAGAAGTCATCTGCTTAGGTCCACAGAAAGCTACGCCATAATAATGGATTTTCAGCTTGTTAAGTGTTTAGAGTTCTCGGGATGCTACAAAATGCAGTGGACTATGAGTTCCTATCTAAAAACGCTCAGAAATCGATGAACAACAGTTGATCTGTGGCTAGTGTATGGTAAAACTGAAGCCAACAAACTTCCTTACAAGAAGAAACAATAACTGATGATGACCTTAGTATGGTCTATGGGGATAAAAAAGTGCACAAAGTTCCGTCAATAAATAAGAAGACACATGTTCTAGGACATAAGAAAAAAGACAAATACCGCACTTTTAGATATATGCACATGTGTTAGAGGACCTACGTAGAAACTGACAGATTGTGTAGGACTTGCAATCTAGTTCCCTACTCAGACGCACTTTCATACCAACCCATGGAGTAGCGTGTTACGTCTGGAAAAAGAAATCCACTTGCCTGACGAAGCCTTAGTTAAAAGGCAAAGTTGCACTTCATACTGATAAGACTAAGTTGCTGATGAGTATCTACCTCTGAATAAGGCAAATTCTAAACTAATAGAAGGTTTTGAAATCTATAGATAGAATTCCAAGTACCTTTGGGCCTAAGAACTTGCAGTGAAATTTATTTAAAGATAGACTTAACCAAGATATGTACTCCCGCCATCAACCTTTGGCTTGAAGATGCAAATTAAATTCACAGCTTAATCCCTACATAAACGGTAATTTTTAGACCTAAAAAAGGATCATCTGATCCAAATTATTTTTTTAAGACGCCCACCAGTTGCCGCAAGAGGACTATATTCCTTCAGTTGCTTAGTGAAAGAGAATCTTCAATCCAATTTCCCATTTCAAAGAAGCCTTGATGACAAATTGCTGCTTATTAATCATCAACCGTTGCTTAAAGATCCATTCACTTACTTCGCTGACTTGCAAAAAAAAAGGCGGATATATTATCTAGACTAGTTCTGGAAAAATTTTGTGCTGTTCTTCGTACTAACTTAGAGCTAGTCAGAGTAAAAAAGATTGCATTTCAGCTCACATAGTTAAAAATAGGCCCTGAGGCGTTCTGTTACGAAAGTAAAAGTCACTAAAATGAAGACTTCATTCATTCAAAAGGCTTCGAGTCGGAAAAAATGCTAAAAAAAAACTACTCCAAACGTCGAAAGAACGCATACGTTACACCAAATTGTTAAGCTAGTAAAACAGATTGGCCTGGATCAATGGTTGCGTTCGTGCTTAGTTTCCCGATCTCCTGGTCAACATTATGTCCACTGAGAATTTTTTTTTGACTAAGTACCATTTACCATGAGGAGGTCATCCAAACAAAAACCGGTACAGGTTTGCAATATTAATTCACAGACATTTTTTCAAAGCGTAGCTTGATCCGGGTTCAGCGGTTCAACATTAGAATTGCAAATGTTAATTCCACTAGAGTTCCTTACAAAAATGTAAAGGCAATCCTAACAGATGTCACTACAGAAATCAAATCTTTAATGCCCTCACACTTAAGAAGTTTACTTTCTTATACTCACAGTGGTCCAACTTGTCTCTCGATAGCACCAGTCACACAATGAGCGGCAGTTATAATGTATCTTTGGTTGATTAACGATCCACCACAATTTGTAGAACGTCCTCCACTTCCTGAAAAGATTGACACAAGTCACTTTGGTCACTTAATTAAAGAAAAAAAAAATATTCAAGCATATCCACAGGCAAAGCCAATATATGTCAATCGACCTAACCACCGATCCATACTCACTTCTTCCATACTCCAACAGAACTAGCCATGGAAACTCAAAGAGATTTGTATCATCTCCTCCGTAGATCTTATTTTGTATTGTAACTCCACCACACGCTGGAGGTCCTGGTATCTCACCCCTCTGTGAGGAACCTCTTTTCGGTTCCGAGTATGTCGGAAAGAGCACAGTCCCGCCGGATCGTCCTCCTGATTGTTGGCGTCTAAAAAAGCCCGTATCGGAGGTACAGCAAACATGTGGCGTTCGCCCCACACCACCACGACACTGTGAATCCAAAATAAATTTCCTATCGAGATCCTGAAGTGGTTTGCGAGCCGCCACCGCCAGCAGTGGTTGGCAATCATATATCGAGACGCACAAACCGGACCTCTGATTGGGATTCGAACATCGAGCTGAAATTGAAAGTGGAATTGCAAAAGAGTTCAACAACTTGGCGCTGTTGACACAACCACTTACACTGAGCACTTGCGAAACCAGATACGCAACAAAGCACCAAAAGCACAACGAAATAATCAAGCCCCTCTCCGAGATACATTTTATTTTTTTATTTAAGGACACAGAAAGTAGAAGTAAACGAAAAATGAAAATTTAACCTTTTACCGGTCTTGCACTAAACACCGATCCGCTCTAGACCCAATCACTTCATCAACTGAACTTAAACTTGATTAGCATCTTACACTTGAACGACTTGTGGTTCGCGCTTTTGTTGTCAATGTTGGTCTATAGGTCAGTCCCGCATCCAGTTTTTTTTTTTTTTTTTTTTCTGTGTGAAGCGTCAGCACACGGCGCGAGAGCAGGTTCTCCGAAAATAACAACTTTTTAATTATTCCCCCGCCATGCAAACGACAGTGGTTTTGAATTAAATTCCTCAGCGTTGGGTCTATGCCTCACCGGAACCGCACTTCTAACTACAAGATGTGACCATGTGACAAAAATTAAAAAATTCTTATGTTAAATGGCTATTAGTGCGTATCTGTGAGATTCATTCTAACCAAAGGGAATCCCCTGTATCCGAGTTGGAAGGCACGGTTAAACCATTTAACCGCAACGTAGAGCCAGATCCATAAGATTATTCAGTGACTCAGATTACATTAGATACAACATTAGGAAATTTGTTTACTCTTTCTCTATCTCTCTAGCTCTCTCTGAGTGCTTTAGACGAAAGTTCTTCAACCAAAGATCATTGTTTGCTTAAGGGGTTTTCAAAAATTGTCACACCAAAGGTCAACTTTGGGTTTGTGGTTAATTGCGATTGATGGATAGATTCATGTCGGAGATGTTCAACAACAACAACAACAAAAGTTCTTTTAAACAGAGGTTTTTCCTGGGGTTTTATAGCATGCAGAGATGTGCTTCCTGGAGTTCAATTTCGGTTCTTAGCATGTGTTAAAAGATTAAATTTCAAATCAATTAGAATAATTAAACAAAATTAATGTTTTAATTTAACACTAACGACTTGCCATTATTTATATAGAACTCTTCTGGGCCCAAGTATTGCGTCACTGTGACATGTTCGATCAGTTGAAATCAAATATAAAAGTGAAAGGGACTTGCTGCAGTCCAAGCGGGACAGACAATGAGTCGCAGAATATGGTGTCCTTTTTGACTTACTACAAGATGAACTCGATGGAACAGCCAATCGGAACCTTTTTAGATATAAAGCTAGCTTTCGACAAAACCTCGTACGAAGCCTGGGAAAGAGGTAAACAACACAACAAACACATTGTGGAACACAACAAGAAACTGCCCACAAGTAGAGACTCTATCATCCTTAATGCGAAGCTTTGTATAGTAGACGATCTCCTCGAGAAAGTAACTAGCCACGGCATATGCCTACAGTTTTGGTTTTTTACATTTTTTTTGTTCTTTATTTTTTTTTTAAAGGAAATTTCCAAATCCTTAGGAGCACTCAGACTCGTTATCGGTGCATTGTACTCCTAGACAGAAACCCCTTTTTGATGCAGTGGTTGGAGAAAATTAGATTTTGTTCGTTTCTCTTCTTTATTTTCGGTGGCTGTTGCTGTTCCCCGTCCGGGCTCGAACATGCACTGGCCAGGTCACAAGCGAACACGCTTTTTTTACATTAGCCTGATTTCTCGGACGGACAACAGTGTCTCTTATTAAAGCATAACACCAATCCAACCTACACCACTTTGGTGCTCTCTACTTGGAAAAGACTTCTACCGAACATGAGAACCATAAGGTTGACAGAAGTCAAGGTTAACCCAAACAAGGCAATCAAATACCAAAGACAAACACTAGATAATAAGATTCTTTAAATCAGGTATGTAACAGAGGCGACCTCGAAAGCCATCCGAGCCTTGATGGTGTGCAAACGACAGCCCACCTAAACACTTTTTGAGAGCATTCCGCCTTTTTCGATCACTCGACACTTTGACATAAAAGAAGGCTTGCAAGGGAGCGGTAGTAGCTGGACTGATTTGTCACCATAAAATGTGTTCTACCTTCTACACAGACAGATTCCAGATAGATACAGAATTGCAGACAGCATTTACTATCAAGATACTTACTTACTTATCAGGCCAGCAACCCTTGGAAGGGTCTGAGCCTGAACTAATGCCGCTTTCCATCCTTCACGGTCCCGGGCACGCAGCTTTCAGTTTATTAGACCAAGGTTTCTGGCGTCGACGATTGCCTAAACTTTAAACTGGAGGTTCGGTCTTCTCAATTCTATCAAGATATTAGAGTGGAATCATCCAATGTACAGCACACACAGCACAGAAGAACAGCATAAGAGGCAAGCGCTTATAAGTAATTCCAATAGTCAAGCAGCTATCAATGCCTATCCAACTGGCGAAAGGGTCTCTATACAATTGTGGAAAAGGCTTTCTTCAAATTGAATTGTCTGGCACTATACAACTCTATGCTCAAAAATGTAAAAAAAAACTCCTTTCTAAGGTTGCAATTGAGCCTTCCGTGCTTGACATAAAAACTACAGCCCTGGACTTAGCTCATGTTGACAGTCAGATGTGTTCGCATCCTCACCAAACTAGATCAGAACCAAGCTTAAAACTTCAACTAAGACTTGAGAACCGTGGAACATTTCGTCAAGAGGTTTACTCTTTTAACCAAAGATCTTAAGACAGAAAGTCTCAGAAACTTGGGCCTATGTCAAGTGTGTCTAAAAGAGAAGGCATCAGTAGCTCACTTTATTGATGAATTTCCAGCTTTCACACAAATCGGAATCTAGTCATTACTTAAGGATGAGGATCTGATGGACCATTTTACCATGAAACATATTAGAAAGAGGGTCATTGCATACCATTAAATGGTTCGCAGACAGTTCAAGACTGACGCAGCCAGTTAAAAACTAAATACACTAGATCAATGGATAGGTTCTGTAGCTTCTTCCAACCTGATCCTGTCGGTATGTGTATTCTGCTTAGTTTTGGCATGAACTATCAGAAGCAAGACATTGCGATAACATCACCCAGTCAGGCTTCCATAAGCTTAGCTCACATGTAATCAACTGTAGAGAATAGTTTGAAAGTGGTCAACTAAGTCATCCTAACCCCGATTCTAAGCTACATTGAAGAAGAAATGCTGCAAAATAGAAACAAACTTCATCCAAGACGACCTACATAAGGAGGAGACAGTCGAAAACCGAAAGACACAAATTGAAAATATCTTGGGCTTGTGTAAAAACTGGCTAAGGATGGTCATAGGCTCAACTGTGAAACTGTGCTTCGGAAAAAGGTCACCTGCACGTTTTGTGAAAGAAGCTGAAGAAACGCCGGACCACCTTCTAAGAGGCTGCCAGTGGGCTCATCAGATAGATAAGAGAAATCTATTGACTCTCCTGATGAGCTTGCCAGCTTGCCGTCTGTATTGGCATTTACTGGTCTTTGGCCATTTAGTGCTAGAGCGAACAAAAAAACTTTGGACTTCAAGTCGAAGCGATCAACAAACCCTGTACCTAACTGAAAGAAAGGCTTAAGTGTCTGCAGAGATACATGTAGGAAACTTGTCATGTGTCAATGTGTAGACAAAATTCAAAATGGACCGAGTATTGTCTCTAAATACTTTTCGTTAAAAAGATGCATAAACAGGTCGTCAACTTTTGCAACAGTTTTCGATTCAATCACGCCTTCTGTGTCTCTCAGTAAGAAAAAATGAATTGTATTCTTGTGAAACCAAACAATTAAAGACTTCTAAAGCAGCACATTGTTTTAGGTAATTACCCAAACCGATGAAATTAACTTTCACAAAAGTATCAGACAAGTGTTGACTAATGCCAACCACCACAAATGTTAGTTTGGTACTTTTTTTTTATTGCAATCAAGTCCACACCCATAGATGTTGAACAGTAATTTGACTGTGAGCGTGTAGGTACATCACGTAGTTTTATTGTCGTTTAAAAACATAAAACACATCTATATACTTCGAGAACAGTAAAGCATAAGGAGCTCTGTTTAGTTCAACCTAAGAAATTAAAAAAAAAAAAGATTTGAATAGTTTTTTTTCCACATCAAGTATGAATGTCAGAAGGTTGGTTTCAAGCTGTAACCTGATGAGCTTAGCTACATACACACAGCGCTGCACTTATATTGAATATTAGTATCCTATCCACAGTCTTATCGATCGCAAGAAGCCTTAAAAGTTAAAGAGAGTGATTAATCAACTAAACTTTGAGCAACTTTTAATACCGACCTTTAAGTTAAGGTCTAGAATTTTAAATACGCAACGGACTCGTTAAAGCTTAAGTTATTAATGCGTTGGATTGCTGTGCATACTGATTCAGGTTCGAGTCCCAGTACAGCAGCCATTTTCCTTACCATCACCATCACTCGACAGAAAATGGCAAACCTTCTTAAATCCTCCTTTCGGATTCAGTTATAAGGTATTTTGGATTCGTACGAAAGTTATGGTACGCACAACCTTCAAAGCTATCTAAGAGCCACCATGTCGAATACTTTGCATCGAATGTAGACCAAATCTAATAGATTCACAAACTTAAAGGACATACTTCCGGGTTTAAATTAAAGTGATGTAGAGTAATTTGAAATTAATATGAAAATGAAAAACTCGGATTGGGCTGCGCCAACGAACTTTTAAGGAAACAGTAATCTCGCACTATCTACTAAAATCCTAAATTCACGTGGCCTAGACCAGAAGCAGAACAAATGAGCTCTTAAGCCAAACTCATCAAGACACTGCTATCATTGTTGTAAAAAGTACATTGATGCTGAAGGTTAGTGTTTAGAACACTGGACTTTTGAGAAAGCTACGTTAAGTTTAAGTTTAAGTCTGAGTATAAAAAGAAAACTCCCACTCACTTTGCCTCGTGTGTACCTAAAGTTAGAATACGACTGCATGCACTAAGCAGACCCTTCTTCGACCCTTACTGTAACGTATTATAACTATTATTATAATTAGTTGGGCTCTGCGACTGAGGCATATGGCACTGCGACCTGAAAGATCTATTGTGGCTGGAGCCGGTTAGACAAGGAGATGCTCTATCTTCCTAATGAGGATATCTCCAGTCAAGGCATTACGAATATCCTCCGGTGTTAGGACATTTTTTTTTTTTTTTATAATTCACCAGCACAAAAGGGGTTCTCTGCAGACAGCCACACACTCACATAATACGTGTTCCACTGATTCATCTTCCTCTAAGCAGTATCAGCTTTTAGATTCCTGAACTATATTCTGATATTGTCCCTTTTGTGGTTGAGAATGTTTAAAGGGTCGGATGGCCCTTTTAGCCTTTCTAAGTTCGTAAATGCTGTTCCGTTTTTCCCAGCTGTCCAGACTCGTTCTGAACACGGAGGAAGGGTTCAGCACCAATGTACATTTCTGAAGAGCTTTTTCTGGCTCTGATCTGGTTCTGGATCTGATGATCTGCAATTTGGTTCTAAGATTCGTCCTTCATTTGACCCCTTTGGGCACCACTTATACCCAGCTGTCATAATCTGCATCATTAGTACTGCACTAAGCACCCGGTTTTCACGCCTTCCCCTCAAATCAAGTTTAACTTACAAAACTTGTCTACCTTTTTTGACACTTCTTCCCTTGGATAACGTTGTTTAAAACATTTACACGTCGCAACTATCATTCATCAAAAGTTGTACGATAACTACCTACAATAATGCGACCATGTAAGGAGGTGGTGTTTAAGAATAGGCCGCGCCACTCCATCGATTCCTATCGAAACACGTCTGATCAACCAGAAATAATAGAAAATGAAGAACCTGAGATTGTCCTAAGAAGCTTCTTAATCAACCATTCTCAGTGGTCTCTCCAATGCATGTGAAAAATATATCAAAATGGATGCGAAGAGCTAGGCCTTGGCACTCTACGGACTGACGCAAATTTTGTAATTTTTTTTGGAAAAGCACAAATCCTCTATCTCAGCTTGACTATCTGACATTGCCACGAAGATGACCAGCTCACTTCATTCAATTGCAGGAACTCAATGCCTTATTCCTATCCGGTCATATTCATAACTTGATCTTGGTGCAGTATCTTTCGTTCCTTGGCTTTGAATCCAGCTAGATACAGTATAGATTTGGGGGAAGGATTCTCGCACTTTGTATGCAATGCCTTTTATGGCCTCTTCCACGGTTATTTCTTGTCGTGCCGAGTCAGGTTGTACTCACCCAAGCCATTGGCACATATACGTCATGTATCCATCAATTACAGTAGAGATTTGAACCATGTGTCATACACAATTCATTGAAAGAATAATTATAAATGTTAACATCCTATCATACAACAATTTAACCATCGTTTACCGATTTTCACTGTTAACTGCTTCACAGCGAGGGCTTACTCTCTGACTAATCACGGTTAGTTGGCACCAGTCAACCACTTCCTTTTGAATCTAGACCGGAAAAATTATCGAACTCTATCTAAATAGTCACTATTTTCTGAGAAGATAACTGCACCGTTCGAATCTTTCATTTGAATCATCGTGTACACATATGTACGTAGGTAGATTTATCTTGATAGCAAATATGTATTCAGTAAAACTTTTGTCGCTATTTCTTTCTTGAGTTTCGAATCCAAGACTTTTTAAGCTTCTCAAAGTAAGTGTCGAACCAAAGAGCAATTAATTTTTGAAACTGAGGCTTTAGAACGTCTTCGTGAACAACAAACGGCCTACAATCCAACCTAAATCTCAATCAAACTACGGAGAGTCAATGCTTAGGACCACCTAAGTACATAAGAAAGTCCCAAACTGGAATTTAGTCACCCTTGTGTCTTTAAGTGCATATGACAATATTTTAATGAGCACTCACCTAACCACGAATGTAAACTTTCCATTCTTTTTAATTCACATCACCACTGGGGATGCACTATAAGATGCGTGTGCTTTGGAAAGCCCTTAATTTCAATTACCCCGGAAAGTTTTAGCAACTATTTTTCCATTAAGAAATATTCATTATCCCGTTCCACGAAATGTTTCACATTATGTCAAGTTTTTGAAACAATAATTCCATCTGATATCGAAATTGTGTTAAGCGACAATTGAGAGCATAAGCTCGATAAGGGGGCACGACTTAATCTACAAACAAAATAGTTTCTGACCTTGTAAACTTTCAATTAACAAATTTGCTACACCAAGTATCAGTCTGCTGACAAGTCACTTTTGAACAAATCTTTGACAAACCAGATCTTATGACTCAGAATTGAACTTTTGTGGTTTGAATTGATTAAAAGATTTCAGTTCCATTCCATGGAACGGAAATACCAGATAAGATATCAGGGTTCATTGTACCAATTATTGTTATATCAATGAAAAACCTATGACTTGGTAAAACTAACCTTCAAATTGGCAATGAAAATTATTTTTAACATTGACCTTCATTTAAGACAATACACTTGTACGTACGTATATATTTTACCAAAGAGCTATTTAAGTTGCATGGTTAGCTGTGTAGATGATGTCTTGTCCGATAATTAACTTTTTAAAAAGTAGGGCCTCGCACTCGTAGTCTTGAAGGCTTCGGAAAATATTTGTTTCGTAAATGTAGGTTATCCATAATCCATAATCATTCACCATCATTTAAGAAAAAGAGTGGAGCAGCTCTTAGGCTTATAAACGATGTTTAGATACCCGATATCGGAGAAGTATCCATACAATACGAGACGTGCTACAATTGATTCTTAAAATCAAGCGTTATGATGAAATTGCTCATCATCGGCCAAGAAAATGGCAACAGTAACCAATAATTCTCCACAGTTATTCTGGACACCACCCTCGGAGCAAAAAGACTGAAACCTAATACCACCTGAGTTTCAAAATCACTACCCCAACACTAGTGCTATGTGAATAGCATCATAAAGGTATTCATAACCCCTTTAGCGGTAGTGAATTATAAAAAAAGGCCTATACCAACGATCTATTGGAAGAAGTGCTTTCGGGAAACACAAAACTTAACCGCAGCAACTATATAAAACGGTGAAAAAAGATCTGTTAATCTCAGTCCAGTATAGCTTGCTATTTGATCTTCACCGTCAGCTCCAAGATGGAGTGTGGCATTGGAGCAAGTGTCTTCTCAGCGGAACTGAACGTATCCAAATCGTTCCGCCTTCCAGGCTCTTCGAGTGTTTTCCAGACGAAGGTACTAGCGATTAGATAGGCCTGCAAGATACTTAGCCTCTGCTCCACTACCACATTGGAATCTTTATTGATAGCCAGACTGTAGTCAAAGCGCTCCACTCACTTACTTCGTCCTATAAATAAGTAGAACAGTGTAAGAAAACTCTGCTCTGAGTTCCCGATCATAGTAACCTAGAGGAGAATGAGAGAACCGATGCACTAGACAGGTGTGGTTCTACCCTCACTGCCTCTCTTGCGGAGTTAGTCTGTTCCCCGACGGGCCGCATCAAGGGTACGATTTTTCAACATTTCCTCTCCATTGCCAACTCTAGGTGGAAAAGTCTAGAAACCTGTATCATATCCTACAATAAAAACAGAACGAATGACTTAATCCACAGACCCCGTACCGAGACAGCAAGAATCACAGCAATTAGCACGAGCCACTGGCCAAATTAGGCATTCCATTCAACCGTAGTTGCAACAATTCACAAGAAAGGAAACCATATTTTACTTTCTCTATGATTGCCTGGCACGCACACTCGGAAGACCCTATTTTAAGGAACTATCAGAGATTTCTGAGATAAAATTCTGAATCATTATTAATTTTCTGAACCCCACAAGATGGATCTGAAAACTACGCTCTAAGACACGTCTATCAACATCAAGGTCATGTGAGTTGTGATATCAAAACGACACATCCACTTCTTCCTATCTACCAGAGCTTTCTGCTCTATTGGGTTCCCGGACACAAGGGCATTGAAGCAAAGAAATCGTCAATAAGCTCGCCCGTCATTTATATGCCCATTACCCTTCTGTGGTTTAGCCAGTAGCCACTCAAACTTCTCCTCTTCCTCAACTCATGGTAGCACCAAGAAGAGCTCTCAAATTGGATTCCAATAACAACAAGCTCAAAAGATCAAAAACCCCTTGAATAATGAGATAAATCTAGCAATCTTCACACTAAACACAGTGTGCTAAGCTTCCAATGATCTTTCTCCCTGGATACTACAATCTCAACAAGCTGACAAAAGTAAGTGATTTGGAGATGTGCCGACTCCATTTGGAAAACCAGCAGACCGCTAAGCATATTTGATGCAAATGTAACATCATAGCTCGAAGGAGACAAAACACTTTACAACCACTCATTGCAAGAACGATCCTAAGGTTCCTCCCTGATCTTAATATTACTCAGGATCGCAACATAGTCCAGTTGCAGAGAGAACTTCTCTTGGCACAAATGCTCTTTTGGATTGCAGTGCTCTTCTGGTCTTCGTCAGGATAAGTGAGTACCAAGTTCAAATCGTCAAAACAGGAAGACCCTTTAACAATAGAGGCATAAGTCTTCTCGACATCGCTTACAAGATCCTATCTGCTGTATTTTGTGAGCGGCTAAAGCTTTTTGTCAGCAACGTGATTGGCCAATATCAGTATGATTAAGGCAAGGCAAGTCGACCACCGCTTGTTATCGAGACGAGCTATATAGATCAATATCTAGCTTTAGGATCCCTCCCAAACTCGTCCGTCTTTGCAGAATAACGATGGAAAACCAGGACCTTCAATGTAAAAAAAAAGGGTTTAGGCATGCGACGCGCAGTAATGTGATTTCTTCAACATCGGTCTTGAAAAACTTGTGCAGAATTCAACCGCCAACTCCAGAGGCACCATCTTTCAAAAGTCCGTGTAATTACTCGTTTACACTGACAAGCTTGATATCAGTACCGCGCTCGTAAATTTTTAGACGAAAGTTGCGAAAATGTTTTAAGCGGTCAACAAAGGCAAAACGAAGTGCATGCTGTCAACAAAAAAAGGAGATACAAACAGCACTGACGTAACAAACATAACGTCACCCTTGACACTCATAAATTTAAGCTAGTTAAGGACTTTGTCTACCAGGATGACGTTATTAGCTCAGGCAATGACACTAGCGCTGATATCAAATGAAGAATAGCTCTTGCCAATCGCTGTTTCTTGAGTAGCAGAAAACCAGTAGCGTCCTCAACAGAACAATGCCATTAAGAAAACTTTTAATAAAAGACCCACGAGACAGCAGTCGTTCTAATAAAAAACAAAATCCTTCCAGATGATCATGGTGATTCCACTTTTCAATTGCATGTTCAACAAACATTGTTGTGCAATTATTTTCTTGAAACAAAGGAGAGCACATGTCCTTTTTTTTTCTTTTCTGCTTTTGGTGATATGTATAACGACCAAGTGTATGAGCTGTTCAATGACATCGACCTAGTCACGAGAGTCCAAATACAACGACTAAGATGGCTGAGATATGTAGAGTGAACACTGGCAACTTCGCAACTTCGCGGTAAAGAAGGACCTTAATAAGTTTTGAAATTAAAGCTTTGGGTATCGGGTTGCAAAAGTCTAAATTTATCCTCTCCCAACACATATGTGATAGAATAGTTGATTAAATAATCCCACTATCAGCATTTGGACTGACAACTAACACACTAATGCACCTTATACATAATTTATGACCCGCATCGTGTATCAGTTGAACATGAACAAAAACCCTTTCTTTGAACGTTGAATTTTGTAACCAAAGTCCATTTGAAACTCTCATCCATTAGTGGGACACTAAAACCATACCTACCAACTCTCGCATAGCAACAACTCCTACTCCTGCTTAAAACCCAAACCAACATTGGCTTCATGGTCCGAAAGAAGGACTGGAAAAAAATTGCAAACGTTTTTTTTTTTTAATAATTAAAACCCTCCCGCCCCTGCATCCTCATCGATTCAACGTAAAAGCACCACAAATTTGAAATTCGATACTTTTTTTTGCTATCAGTGCCACATCCCACAGACGTCCTGCGTAGCCCAGCATCCAACCAAAGAGTTGAAGAAAATCCTTTTAATTTCCTTTTCGACAATAAATTTGATGTCTTAACAAGACGAATGCCCATGAGGGTGATAGGTATGTAGATCCAAGGATCAATTTCGCCCCCTTTTCTGCAGAGCACAACCAGTGCGGCGGCAACATGGAAAGGATAAAGCGAAAGGGTTAAAGAAAACCAACAGGGTTTGGTTGTCTTAACCCTTTCTCGTTTGAAAATCGCCTCCTGTAGTTGCCAGGATAACATCAGTGGCAATGCAGTTTATAGTACTAAAGCATTTTCCATCCAACTGTGCGATATGTCCTGCGGGGATGTTACGTTTTTCCGTTTCTGTCACTCGATTGCTTTCATTTTTTTTTATTGGGTGTTGGGTGTGACATCATCGTTTGGTGGTCGCACAGTTTCAAGTCTAAAGTCATAGTGCGTGATTTTTAATTAGTTCGCAACGCATTTTCCACAACGGAACTGTGGGAGGGACTGAAGCGTGATTTATTTTTATTTGCATGTGGTCATGGAATTCGGGGAAAACTTCGCGGAGCGAATAATTAAGATAAGCGACGCAATTGCATGCTCCCGCTTAAGTTAAACGTAAAAGGGGTGAGTTTTTGTATACAATTAGGGGCTTGATTTGACTTATCCTTGGCGAACGTCGTTGTCGTGTGCTGCAGTGTGCTGGGTTTGAGGTGTTAAACGTGTAACCGTGCTGTATCGTTCTTATCGAAGACAGTTAAATGAGATGATTAGAGGACGTTTTCCGTTAGTCAAGACATTTAATTGAGGTTTACGTGGCCTACAGAGGACATTAAATTTTGGGCTGATGGCTTTAAAATTATATGATTTGTGACGTGCTGGCTGGCAATGCCACTGACAGCTGTCAGGACACTTATCTTTTGCAATTAAATGGGATTTTGTAAGTGGAACGATGTGCGAATGAGAGCAGAGTAGATAAAGGACAAGCAATTAAATGAGGACAGGTAAGGAAAGGGCTATGCTCACAAATTTAAGATTATTCTGACACTTAAATCTTGTGTCTTGGCTTGTTACTTATAGAAGCCATTTTTCACATCGCAAATTTGAAACAAAAAATTTGGAAGAATGTTTGATCTTGAAAAGAACACACATATGTATATTTCGTTAGTTTCCGATTTCACCCAACCCTACCGCACCTATAGTTACCTGTTGCCTACGAATTAGATCAAAATTGAATCATGTCCTGTCAGACAATTTTTCGATTGGTTGACTCTGTTTGCTTCATCTAAAACTCTGACTGAGATTGAGAATGATTCCTAGCCTGTTTTAGTGGTTCTTATTGCCATAATTGTATATTTTTTATAACCTCAATGTACGAAACGGCATTTAAGTCTTGAAAATTAATAGTCAACGATAGGTTGAACGGGCCTGTTATTCATTTTAGAATCTGATTGGGCAAAATAAGGAAGGCAAATAAAGCCTCTAACAAAGTATTTTAGCTCGGGTAGTTGTGCGGATTTTTTTCTGCTATTCCTTGATCTTTTAGACACTGACTTAAGTCAGTTAAAAGAAAGTTGTTTTGTTTTGTGCGGCAAATTGATGAATTTGTTGGCCTGACGCAGCCGATGAGTTGAGTTTAATCTAACCTGCCTTGTGGTGGATATACCACAAAAAGTTTAGAAAAAGTTTAAAACCATAAGGACCGGTACTTGAACTCTTAATGTAAAGGGTCTTTAAATAGGGACTTCCGAACTTTGACAGTTGATAGCGGCCATATTGTTGAAGCTACATCTGTCAAATTGGCTGTCATTTATTCAGTCTGTTTTGCCAAATCACCGTGGACGTTAATAGCGTTCAACAGCACGTGCAAATAATAAAATTGTTTTATCAAAATGGGTGTTCTCTTCGGGCAACGTTCCGCGCGCTTCGCCCATTTTACCCTCGCCATAATCGTCTTTCCAAGAGGACTATTCGCAGGAGCTGAAGGTAAACGACCATAGACAACGACGTGTGTTCGCTGAATGGGCCCTGGAGCAGTTGGAAACTGACCCTAATTTTCATCGAAAAATCAACTCCAGCGATGAGGCCTATTTCTGGATGAATGGGTACGTCAACGAACAAAATTGTCGAATTTGGGACGATATCAGTCCACATGAGATCCAAGAGCGTCCAATGCATCCCGAAAAAGTCACTGTTTGGTGTGGATTTTGGGCTGGCGGCTTCATCGGTCGATATTTCTTTGAGAACGACGTTGGCCAGGCCTAAAGGTGATGATGATTACCAACTTGTTTTGACCTGAATTGGATGATATGGACACCAACGACATGTGGTTTCAACAGGACGGCGCTACGTGCCACATTGGAAATTCTGCACGAGCGATTCGAGGGCATGGTCATCACACGTGGAGGTGATGTGAACTGGCCACCGAGATCGTACGATTTGATCCCGTTAGACTTTTTCTTGTGGGGTTTTCTGAAGTCGCAGGTCTATGCGAATAAGCCACAAACCACAGCAGCCTTCAATGCCAACATAACCCATGCCATCGGTTAAATTCAGCCTGATTTATGCGCCAGAGTCGCGGCTGACATTTGATGTTATATTCCATACATAATGGCATCGATAGGCCTTTCAAACGGATACATGAGATTCGATGATACCTCATACACACTTTGTTTTATTCAAATTTAAATATAGGAAGCGCTTAATGAAACACCCTTTACAACTTCAAATACTACCTGACAATGCAAAAATCACAGATTTTTCAGAAGACTGGTCATTGGTACTAGCTATACGGAGAAAGATGAGTTTATACTTGAATCAGAGACTGTAAAGGCAATGATGCTGGCATAAGTAAAGTGCAGGCCATCTGTTGGTTTCTTTTTGAATCAAATTTATGTAATGTTTAAGGACAATATCTCCTCCTGCTAACCGAATGTGTTACATTTTAGGTAGCAATCTTTTCCTGGGAAAAACTGATCCCAATTGGTTATTCCAGCTGTTTCAATTTAATGCCTACCATTACCTAAATGGTTAGTTTTACAAACCGCAACGTGCTTATTAAATTTCAGCGAAATATTCACCAAAAATCCCTAAAATCGAAACAGATTCAACTTTGTAAAGCGAATCCACAAAAACCTGAAAAAAACCCAAGAAATTCCCCAAAAATTCCACACGATACAATTTATACAAACGTCTTGTTTTTGTTAATATCGATCGCTATTTTAGGAACAATTTTATTTTATGGAAATTAATCGCATAATTTTTTTTATAAATAACTAAATTCTTAAAGAAAAATGTTTTCACTATTACTCATACGTCATACCTAATCAAAGGTGATGCACTAGTTGTAAATAAATTACCGCACATTCACTTGTGAAAATTACTCAGATCCTCATTCCAGTTGAAATGCATTTTATTTGGTGCATTGCATATAAGGATATCCTGTTCAAACAAAACACCCCAAGGGGCTGTCATGTAAAAATTTAATTGAAACTTCAAGCGGAAAATATTTATTCAGATCAAATGCTGGTCTGAATGATTCATCATCAACAGTTTATGTGTATAAATTTGCTTAAAAAAATAAAAAACTAAAAAGAAAGCTCCCTTGACAGCGGTGGGATTCGAACCCACGCCCTTTCGGACTGGTGCCTAAAACCAGCGCCTTAGACCGCTCGGCCACGCTGCCTGTGTCAGACAATAATTCTATTCAAACTTTTCCACAATGCTTAGCAAGCAAATTCTAATAAATTTCAATAAATAGACGTCTGACTCATTCCTTTAATCATTTCAAATTAATTCACACGTATGTATGAGTAAACACCCGCGCACCCTCCTGATGTGTGGAAATGTATGTGAAAGAGTTAACTTTTTTGATTGTCGGGTGGTTCCATCGTTGCAGCGAGGGAAAAGCTTAACAATTTAAAAGCTTTGAGTATGCAAATAGGCGAGATGAGTGATTCCATACGTGTTCGTGTTGCCTATTGTTAGGAGGCAGTAAGGGGTTAATTGCTTTTACAATAATTGTATCCGACAAACTTTCAACAGACAATACTCCACAAATGATACGTTGGAGGAGATTCGACGAAGGATAACCTTAGGCAACCGCTACTACTTCGGCTTGTCCAAACAGCTTATATGCAAATTTCTAACTCGAAAGTCCAAAATCATCCTCGAAAAACTCTAACCATGCCAGTCTTGCTTTATGGAGCTGAATGCTGAACGATAAGTAGAATAGCCGAGCCGATCTTGGAGAGAATTCTACGTCGAATATTTGGTCTTGTCTCCGAGGAGGGCGAATGGAGGAGAAGATATAACCGCGAACTCTACGAGCTATATAAAGATGTGGATGTAGTCCGAAAAACAAAAATCCGCCCACTACACTGGCTCGGCCTCCTCGAGCAAATTGCCACTTGATTCGCGAAGAAAAGGAAGACCGAACCTCCGGTTTAAAGATCAAGCAAATGCGGGCTCTAGAAACCGTGATCTATTAAACTGGAAGCAGCGTGCCCGGGACCGTGAAGAATGGAAAGCGGCATTTGTTCAGGCTCAGACCCTCCAAGGGTCGCTGGCTTGGTAAGTAAGTAAGTAATACGTAAGTTAGTTAACACGGGCTTCGAAGTTAAAGGTGAATTATAATCTTGGCCAAAAGATTGCCTTCAACTGCAATACAATCAGGTACGGTGCGGGGTAGGAGTCTTCTCTTGTGCACCTTACGTAAAGATTACCAGACAACTACCAGATCACTGTAGTGTATTTCAGGCGGAAACTACGACAGTCCGAAAGGCTGCGGCTTGCCTTTCAAGTAACGTGGTTAAGGGTAGCGCTATTGTACTATATATGGATAGTCAGGCAGCGATAAAAGCGTTGGAATCAAAGACAATACGAACCAAGTGGGTAAATCAATGGCGCAGGTCTCTAAACGAGATCGCTATCAGATATGACGTTTCCCTATGCTAGGTTCTAGGACACAGGCACATTCCGAGCAACTGCAGAGCGGAGAACTGGCAAAGGAAGGAACAGACTACAACTTCTTTCAAAATAGCCTAGCCTAGTTCGATATTTACAAAAAAAAGAGCTTTGTTTAAGGGTCTCTAAATGGTTCTCCATATAGTGTGGTACAGGAAGGGGTCTGCATCGATACGGCTACCCACAGCTTCTTCCTTGAAAACAATGAAATCCATCATGCCATGTTCCTGGTCCTGGTAATCCCATACTCTACTTGATATCACAATGGACCTATATTCTGGTCTAAGTGTGCTTCTGCTTAAGCGGGAGCAGCCACCTTACCTAATCTAACAATTATTTACCACCAGCAACCTTAATCAGTTTCAGGTCTTGCAGGGAGGACATACACTCTACACCAAAATGTAGATCCATTGTGACATCACAGCTTCCTACTGTTTGTACCTCAAGCTCTCTTGTTGGATACAAGAGATCCGATCGCAGCTTGACTGTCGATGAACTAGGTTGATCTTCAATCAAACTGCGGTCTGACTGATAGCCATGACTTCGACTTGTAAGACGCTACAATGATTAAGGAGACTGTAGGAGTGGTGATCTTCCGAAAAGATACCAATAGCGTCTCTTGAGATTTCAAGACTCTTTGCTATCTGTAAAAATGGTTACAACGTAGGCTGCTTTAATCGCCAATATATATCCTCACCGTAAATACCGTGCAATAGTTAGACAAGTGAGGCTAAAATTAAGCTAAGCCCAAAAAACACCCCTTTCTAACCTATATTTGGTCTTGACGCCATCCGTGTAGTAGGATATAGTCCACTTCTCCGAGTTAATGAAGATATTCTTTAAGTTCCCATCCACTTGCTTCGAAACGCATATCAAAGTCATGAAAAGCTGATGACTTAGGCAAGTGAAAAGGCATCACACGGGCTCTGAGAATAAGTGAGTCCCATGGGACGCCTATCTACCTAACCTAGGCAAGTGGATTATGCTCTACCCTATTCTACCAGTTTAAACATCTTAGATTGCGAAGACTCTTTTCAAAGTATATACGGTGAATTCTTATCGCCCGACATGCCTCCTGCGTTCTTAATAACTTAATCTTAAGCACGTTTGCGTCGGATTCATTTGAGTAAAATCCTGCACTAACCCCACATTTGACTTAGAATTCGTCAGGGAAGATTGTTTCATCAAGTTTATCTGTTAGCTCATCAAGTCTTACTAAACTCATGGATGCAATAGACTTGTTAATGCCTTCATGAGACATGATTCCAGAGCCCCTGTTGCACTTATGCGTGATGATACTCTTAGTCTGCTTAGTTTCTTTATGCAGCAGTTTTTCCTTAGAGCTGCCCACCATAATAGATCCTGTTAGCATAAGACGTACCACTGCAGTGTATCTATATTCGATGAGCTATCTTTGACTGGAGGCCCTATTTCGTGCCAAATATTTTCTGCTTTATCCCGTTTTCAGTCACATGAATAGCAAGATACTTCGATCTTTGTAGTTCAGCGTTTTTGTTCCTGAGACTGGAACCTGTGTCCATTCACTAAGCAGTCCAACGCACTAACCACGCCAAGGCGACCAATTTCCAGTATCTAGAATTTGACAGATGCAATAATGTTTTTGAAAACGATTTGAACGTCACGTTGCTGATGTGATTGACGCTTATGCCCCAGAAATTCGATTCCACTTTCGTTGGCAATTAACTCAAATTAAAGGATTTACTTTCCTTGACTAAGGTTTACATAAGGTCATGCGTATTTTCAATCTAAAATTGCTGACACACTTTACTGTGTTGTCTAGTTTATTTTCTGTTTTCTGCAAATAAATCAAAATTATTCATGCGTTACGTCTTGCCAAGCCATCCTTTACATTTAATTTGTATAAACTCCAAAGGATTACAACAAGTATGCAGAAAAGTTGGTTTCATTTTTTTGCTTAAATTGCAGGATTCAAGGATATTCAAATGATGCGGTCGCCAAACATGAAAAGTTTTCTTCTGCTGAATCGTATATTAGAAATTCCATCAACTTGTTTCAAGAGGAGGTAGAAGGGTTGGTTGATACATATTATGTTCCTATCAAAGCTGTACTTGCACATAAATTATAAAAGTGAATATGATGGGGTTTTGAACTTTTTCTAAAATGAAATCAAAATTTAATGATTCAGCAAATTTCGTTACATGAATTACTAACCAACGAACCACGACGAAACAAAATTAATATAAGTGGACTCCATAATAACATTTGTTTGAGCTTGAAGTTAGGTCTTGTAACTGCTAGTCCCAGTACCATCACTATCTAATTTTGCCATGATAGGAGCAACCTAAGGGCACTAATAGGATTTCGCCGCCTGAACAAGCACCGACATGGCATGAACCTTGCAACAGATTCAAGCTGTAGACTCTGTCTTGAGGGTGAAGAAACTTCAATATACATTCAGCCCCTTACAACTAAGAAAGAGAATCCTCAGCGGCAAAATTGTACGAAACAGCTTGGTGCTATCCACTCAGGGAAGTTCCTTAACTTCCTGGCATCTGCTGGAGGGAAGCATTTTATCTAGGAAACATAAGGGAAGACACAATAGGATTTATTAGAAGCCGCAGAGCCAAGGGCTGTGAACAACCCTCCCGAACATAATAAAGGTCTTGTACTCAATAGTAGCTCTAGATTGCCGATCGACTCCCACCTTTGTTAGCTGCCGGGATAAAAGAACATTCCAGGGAACTGTAAGACTGACGGACTCTCCGGAACAACTATACCTACCAGCGAAAGGTACCTTAGCTTTCCCGATATCTACATGTCAATCCAAATTTAAGCTGGACACTATCGAAAGAATGAATCTTAGGTGCCCAAACGGTACGTCAAAGCAGATTTGGCCAAAGCTATTACATCTGAAACGCTCTAAGAATAGATGTGACCACTGGACACTGTCTAATGGGCAAGCATGCAATAAGACTTGATGTATACTCAAGTGATTATTATAATCGAGAGTGTGGACGAGGAAGAGGAGGAAACTATACCGGCTTAGCTCTCACCTGCAAAGGAGCCTTTAACTACAATGAACTAGGTGATTTGATAAACACAGATGTCAGAAACCTACTGTGATTCTTCAGAACTTCGAAGCTCCAATTGGCTCAACGAGTAGGTAAGGAAAATTTCCCCAAGATCCAAGTGGTATCACCATTAATTAGCATTGGTCTAAGTGAGCTTGCTTTAACTGGGAACCACAGTTTTTGAGTCGACTTTTGGGTTGGCGATGTCTCTACAAATTAGGTACATGCATACATATGTGTATCGGTAGAATTTTAGGTTCAAAAGAAACAACTCATTCTATAAGTAAGCTATTTAGAGCTTACCTCTGCCTGACCGTTCGCCAGCAAGATGATTTCCGACAATTTCACTGTGAACTGAAATCCACAGAAGACGGACCATAAACCAATCGGACCACGGACCATAAATCAATCATCAAAAATAGAAGTTTGGAGAAAAGGGTGGCTGAATCAAATACAGCTTAGCTACTCACGCAGATAGCAATGCTATGTTCTAGTTTTGGATGATTTTGAAGAACCCTGCAAGCACTCCTGATTCCCAGAACCTGGCATGGAATACACTATCGAAATAGGTACAGCAAGTGAAAGTATTTCGATAAGTTCAGGTTTTTCAATAGAACTCCCGCACTGATCCCGCTGTCCTTCTTAGTGGTGTTACTAGTTGTGTCGTAGTTTGCCTCCTACCTAGTCTGCTAAGAATGCATTAATTCCCTTTGTAGCAGGTTCAGGATGTTGCTGTGAACGTAACCGTGAATTCATTGTGGTAACCTTTTGTGGTTTCGGTAAACCTTTAAAAGAAGCGAAACTGGCTCATGGTTCGCAGCCTCCCAGAACCACCTGAAATCGAAAATAAATTTCAAGGTCCTTCTAAGTGGCTTTGTTGAGAATTCACCCAAGTCTGTGAAAAAATTTTCACCCAAGGCCGTCTTCCTATTCCTGCTCAGACTTTAACGTTGGCAAAGTAAGTGAGAAACATCGCCTCTTATAAGTCTCTTGTACGTAAGCACATAATTTTCAGATTGGCTGACTCTATCTCTGACCGACTGTATCACATCATCAACTAGGTCACACGAGTCGTGGTAACAAAAAGACACACTTTAGTACTATTTGGATTCATGTTGAACCGCCACCTTTACCTACCTACCTACCATCTCTGAGGATGTTGCAGCTTTGGATCCAATAGTCTTTGGTGATGATAGAATACTGTAAGGTCTGTTTACCTGGTGCTCTCTTTAGGCTACAACTGCGTACTCCTGATGCTCCTAAACGTCTGAGGTTCTTCCTCTAGTGAGTCCGAAATTTCACCTTTAATGGCTTGACAGTTCTGATTCTAGCTTAAAACCTCCAAATTTTTTTAGATCTCAGATACATTAACCTTTTGAAGCTCCAGTTACAAGTAAATAGCCCTTGCTAGCCTTATTAAACTTCAGAGCAGGTTGAGTTGACCTCACTTTTTATGAAAACTGATCCATTCAATCTTGGCTTCGCATTCTTCACTACGCTAGCCATTCGGTCAAGGAATTTGAAGCTTCATTTTTGAGCTCAAACTCAAAAGGCCGTTTCAAACAGGTGTACCTACGAAAAGATTTCATGAATAGTCTTGTCTTGCAAGATACAAGCGTAACTTTGAAACAAACAAGCCTTATCCTAAAAAAACGAATTAGAAGTATGCTAGACCAACATTTTCTCATCTTTGTTACCCAAGGAGATTGGATATACTTCGTCCCACCCACCCCCACGATTCGATATCTTGTAACATTTTAACACTTTCGGTTCATTGCAACCTGAAATAGATTTCACCGCTCGCAATAATAGATAAAGAATCCTTAATTACTTACAAAATTGCAGACGCGAGGAGAACATTAACAAATTCCAAACCAAAATCTGCTCTACCGCTGCCATAGTCGTAAAGCATCGCAAGAAAGATTCCCGGCACAAGGACAAAACCAACGCTAAGGAATTTTCATAAATCACAGCAAGGAATTTTATGCTTTTCTTCGTAACGTGTCTTACGGAATGGTTTCTGGTGGAATATACACCTTTAGAAAACAAGTTTTCTTACAAATTACCCTTGCCCAGGTTCAGGATCACCAAAGTGGTTTGAGTTGTGTGTACTCATGTTGCCATGAAATCCATACAGTGTGGGCGGTAAGTGAGTTACACCGATAGTGGTGCTCAAACTTCAGAGTTTCGCTTTCGCAATTTAATTGTGTTCCTTTTGGTTGTTCTCTGTTTCACTGTCCTCTGCCCTCGCAGTTAATGAATTCAACCCTAATTGCTCCTTTGGTGTTGAGCAAGGAGATTTTATTGCAACAACAGCCAGTCGTGTTTGGGGTCGAAGGCCAAGTTCATTGGTAAACTTTCGTCGGAGCACCACCATCACCATCACCACCGATCGACCGGTGTGGTGCTAAGTGTTTGAGAAAGAGTTCCTCCTCCAGGACGAAAGGGACCGAAACAAAAGAGTTGCACACTGTGTACGACTTTGGATGATGGTGCTATTTATCGTGTACTTTGATGTCCTTTTTGCAGTTAATTGCTAATTTTTCCGATTTCTTGTTGCTCTCGCTCGGGGGGGCTTATTTACGAGTGAAGTGGTGGTGAGTTGTGGAACGGGTTTAAATTAGTTGCCAGGATCTAGCTATTTATGGGAAATAATTCCATCTGACAGGCCATTCATAATGCTCCTTGGCTACACGGTGAATTGTGTGCGATTTCTTCGAGCATGTGATTCGATTTTCGAGAATTTTAAAACACGAGACCATGGTTTTCGAGTGAATGACTTGTTTCGTGGAATTTAAACTCACATTGGGGGAGGGGCACGGAGTGGTTGAAATACATTTACGATGGCAGTTCTTGTAATGTGAAATTAAGAAGAAATGTAAAAATGGATGACATGGTTTCGGAAAACACGGAGCTAGCGCGATAGGAGTATTCTTAAACTTCATGAGAGAGAATAGCTCTTGAATTGCCCGCTGAAAAGGTCTAGGCGTCAGCAACTGGTCCATAGAATAAATATTACCACGGGAACTTGTAAATATACATAGAAAAGGCAGCTGTCCTCCATGGGCAGGAGAATGCTGCCGAACGGTTCAACAAAGTACAGGAAGGGCAGCAGATAGCCAGAAGTAGCATTGTATATAGTTCGATTGCCAGAACACCAGAGCTAACATTATCGTCCAATTGGCTGATTCTAAGAGCACAGAAGATTGATACGTAAAGAGGTCTAGAGATTGAATGGGAGGAAATTCTATCAGGTCCGCTTTTGGCAAGTTAGCTACTCTTGTAATATCAGGATAATGCGGTTGCAAAGGAACTTTAAGAGAGAAGCCGAAGGAGGTTCCTTAGCACTTTGATTTTGAATAATTGTGGATTGCTATGAGGGGAAAGATTGAGTCTGATAGAGCATTACCTTTACCTGTGCTAATGCGTAACCTGCTTCTCACAAAGTAGAAGCTGTGAAGTTCGTGTTCCATTTATAGAACCACTTTACGTAGGTAGGTAGGTAGAAGTGGTTGAATCTGGCGAACCTGCCAGAGACACAAGTAGCGCAGATGCACCGTTTTGATACCACAACTCACGTGACCCGGATGCTAGTGGGCGTAGCTAGGAGTGTAGTTTTCAAATCCATCCTGTGGAGTTAAGAAAATAAATAATGTTGCAGAATTTGATGTTAGAAATCTCAAATAGTTCCTTGAAGAAGGGTTTTCCGAGTGTGCGCTGCCTAGCTCTGGCTAATGCTGGGCAGTTACAGAGAAAGTGGAATAACATTTCCTTTTCTTGTGAATTGTCGCAACTACGGCAATGAAGGTTGAACGGGATGCCTAACTTGGCAACGTGTAGACCAATTGGCCAGTGGCCCGTGCTAATTGCTGTGATTCTTGCTGTCTCGATGCGGTTCCTATTTATAAGGTCATTCGCTCTGCTTTTATTATAGGTGGGCCATATCTGTCTGGATATGACACAGGTTACTAGAGTGTGTTGGAAAATTGTACCCTTGATGAATCCCATAGGGGAGCAGACTGACTCCGCAAGGGAGACATCAAGGGTAGGACCACATCTGGGTAACGCGTCGGCTCTCTCATTCCCCTCTATGTTACTATGGCCGGGAACCCAGAGGAGAGTGATGTTGAACCGAACGTTTGCCTGCGTTAAAGTTTCCTTACACTGTTCAACTAGTTTAGAGGACGAAGTAAGTGAGTGGAGCGCTTTGATGGCAGCCTGGTTGTCAATAAAGATTCCTATGTTGTTTGAGGTAGTAGGGCCGAGGCTAAGTATCTTTCAGGCTTCTCTGTTCACTAGTATCTCCGCCTGGAAGACGCTCGAAGAGTCTGGGAAGCGATACGATTTGGATACGTTGAGTTCCGCTGAGAAGGCACCTGCTCCAACGCCACACTCCATCTTGGAGCCGTCGGTGAAGATCGATACTTGATAGTTTGATTGAGGTAGATTTTTGTTCCATTCCGACCTTTCGGGAAAGTGAACTTGAATCTTATTATTGAATTTGAGTGTGGGAGTCGTGTAATCAGTTATGGTCGAGGCCAGATCCCTAGGCAGCAGGTCAAGAGCCTTACAATGGCCATAGGGTCTGGGGGACTAAAATCCAGATTCTCTGAGTCTGATAGCACTGCACGAGACGATGTATTTGATGTGCAAGTCCAGGGGCTGGATATGGAGGAGCATGTTAAGAGCTTCTGACGGGCTCGAACGAATCGCTCCTTTGGTTCCAATACCAGCTGTTCGTTGGACTCTACTAAGTTTTGTGATGTTGTAAGCTTAACTTAAGGCGGGCCATCACACGAGTGAACCATAGGTGAGGATTGGATGAACTACGGCAGTGTGCATCCAGAGAACTATCTTCAGTTTAAGTCCCCACCTTAAGCCCAAGCGCTTAGCTTAGTCAGAGCCCTCTCTGTGATTTCACCACTTAACGTAGATCATATTTAATATTTTAAGCAATTTTAATTCAACCAACTTATGACGGCCCTAAAGTCCAGGGTGACCTCCAGCCTTAACCAAAAAGCGACTCCAGCCAGCTCGAGTCCATTCATTCATCCATCTATGCAGACGGGACGGTAGATCAACCGAACGATTTTTCTCTGAAAACAACCTTTGCCCTCTTCATTCATTCTTGACAATGTCCATGCCTCCTTGTAATAGGACAGTACTGGGATGTCACTTAAGTTATTCGAGCTTCAAGGCTTAGTCAGCATATGGAAGTAATTGCACAGACTTTTGAAAGACTGTGCCTCTAGTATTGCCGTTTGCGCTCAGCATAATATGTAATGCGTCGACTTGTCTAAATCCTTTTTTGATATATTGAAGGTCTTGTTGAGGTTTTTTTTACCGACTTTGATGGAGCAGCGTGTATTCTCTATCGTTATCCTGCACAAACGAACGAGTTTGGCAGGGATGCCATTTTGAGAACCACAGAAAAGTTGAGGTCTAAAAAACTCATCAGTAATCTCGATGCGGGGAACCCAATAACACATAAAATCACAATTCTAGGAAAGCTTTGAGTTAAACCGATATCATTCCTGAAGTTGTATAGCTGCCAACCAAATCAACGCAGAATAACACTCGCCAGTGACTGTTACTTTGGCTTAAGGAGACACTTGACAATTATGCAGTAAGTCTCTACCGTGAAGAACCGAGGAGACTCTAAATAAGGCCTCATAAGTCCCGTTCTGCTGGCACTTGAAATCTTCGAGACAGGAATCTTGCGATCGATTTTTGGTCCAATCGACGATATCGTTGACGATATATAGAAAAGAAGATTCAACGACGAATTGTACTAGCTGCAGAGTGACATCAACGAGGTGATGCTAGGTGATGTAGAGCCGATGCTCCAACCCGAAAAATGTTCAACTACACAGAAGAGGACGATCTCATCTTTGAAAATTGTGCACGTCTAAGAGGGTGACTTCAATCCACTAAGCGTATGCAACAGGAAGCAACGTGCTGTCTAGAAAGGTCCTGATTCACTCCGAACGACTGCACCACCTTAGTAAGCAAGACCGTGGTATATTCATCTCTATCTACTATCCTATGTCCTTGCACCAACACAAAAGTGCATTCTGCGGATCTACGTCCGATTCGTATGTAAATATTTTCACATTTGACACTTTGTAATGTTGCTGGATGAAGTTTTCATGTTGTACTGCATAGCGTTCCATGATTAAATGACAATCATTCCCAGACACAATCATAAAATCAAAAATAGCCTCAATTGGTCGTCAAAAAGGGGATTAAAAGTTGGAATTCCACTTAAAATTTCGATTGATTTGACAGCTACTTGTCTAAGACTAAACATAATTTACCATCCAACTACAAAATTAATTATAAAATTGAATATAGATATACTTGTACTCTGACCTGAGTTGCCACTCCATCCACAACTGACGGACATAAGTAATAAATGTATCCCTTCCGTTTAAGACTCAAGCTATTTAAATTCACATAAATTATCTCTGAAATAAGCATTTAGTACGGACTCCTCCAGTCAAATTGACATTCCCTCGATATATTCGTATGTAGAAAGGATGTACGAAAAAAAAAAATAATAATAATTGCAATGAAAATTTAAAAAAAATTCACTGCTCATGTTGTGAAATTCAACGATAACCATTAAATGTAATTCCCATTCCATTGACAGGTTGCAACGCCTCTCCAACATTCACATGTTCTGAGGTCACTTTTGCCAAAAAAAAAAAAATTAACGAAAAAAAATTGCCTTCCCTTGGCCTCCGGTTCCTTTTTTGTTTAGCGTTTCTTTTTTTTAGCAAATTTTTACTGCCTTTTGTTGCAACCCGTTTTACCTTTTGTATTTTACTCTCTTTGGCAATTGCATCCAACAGCACAACACACTGGCCACTGCACAGCAGATGTAGCGGAAATAAAATGCCAAAATGATATAAAACTCACATAAAGCAGGTAACATAACGACTGGCTACGTGGAGGAGAAACGGGGACACAAATTAACTGAACCTTGGCAAAAATGCAAAACTCGACAGGGAAACAGATACAATTGACGAAATTTCGGAAATGAGTTTCGGTTTTTGGCGTTTTTTTTTTTTGGGGATTTTCGCATGAAAATTGTCGTGACTCTTCAGTTCTCGGGACTCGGTTCGGGTCTAATGAAAGAGCGGTACCGGCAGATGTCACCGCTGTTGTATTAACTACTTAACTGTTACTTGATGGCGACTCTAATGAGTGGCAGCCTTCAGCTGATCATGACACTGTCATAAAAGTCTTTTGCTTGTCGATTCGCTGTCCTAGTTGACAATGGTAATAAAAATTCAATTAAATTGCCTGACAGGCTACCAGCGAACAACAGCCGTGAGGAGGTTGTCGCAGGTGTGAGCTTGGTTGGCTCATTACTGGTGGTCAAAGTCAATGAGGTTAGGAACAGCAGTCTCTCTGTCTATGATGATGATGATCCTTTAGTTGTTCGTTTTACGTTTATTGAACGTTAAATTGACCGCAAGAATCGTTTCTCGTTCTCAAGCTGGTAGATTCTTTCCAACCGCAAATTTCCATTTGTCGGAAGTGGTTTATTGGCAAATTGTTGTATGGTCACTTGACTGATGGCTTAAGAAAGTCACGACGCTTTTAAAATTGAATGAAGGTAGAGAAGTTTTATGGCACGTGTACTTCTTTCACAAAATGACTTCCACTAAAGCAGACAAGCTACGGAAACAGGTGCACTTTGAAGAGAGTCCAACAAGGAATTCATCAAAATGCTGCTTTAGGAGACAAAGATCACTTGTGTACATAAGTAAGTTTGTTGCAAATCTGTCCTGAAAGGACCAAATAAATATCTCAACCCTCAAAATCTGTAGATAAAGGAGTTGGCAGAGTTGATCTTGGCGATGTAGTCAGTCGTTTCATTTCTCATATGAACTTTGGGCACTGGAAAGCACTGCAGAAGGACCCAATTTTCTGTCTTTCTAAAGGGTCTTCCAATAGGGACTTCCGAATTTTGACAGTTGATAGCGGCCATATTGTTGAAGCTACATCAGTCAAATTGACTGTCATTTATTAAGTCTGTTTTGCCAAATCACCATGGATGGATATAGCGTTCAATAACTCCTGCAAATAATAAAATTGTTTTATCAAAATGGGTGTTCGGTTCGGGCAACGTTCCGCGCGCTTCGCCCATTTTACGGTCACCATAATCATCCTTCGGAGAGGACTATTCGCAGTGTGGTTGATAAATTTGAGTCCACTGGTTCAGTAAACGATCCACCAATACCCGTACGTCGACGAAATGCAAGATCTGCCGAAAACATCGCCGCTCGGCCTTTCGCAGACCACAACTTGGCGAATTTTGCATCCTGACTTGGGCCTGCAACCATACAAAATTCAACTAACCCAGGAGCTGAAGGTAAAATACCATAGACAACGACGTGTGTTCGCTGAATGGGCCCTGGAGCAGTTGGAAACTGACACTAATTTTCATCGAAAAATCATCTTCAGCGATGAGGCCTATTTCTGGATGAATGGGTACGTCAACATACAAAATTGTCGAATTTAGGACGATACCAAGCCACATGAGATTCAACAGCGTCCAATGCATCCCGAAAAAGTCACTGTTTGGTGTGGATTTTGGGCTGGCGGCGTCATCGGTCGATATTTCTTTGAGAACGAAGTTGGCCAGGCCTATAGATTGATGATCACCAACTTCTTTTGACCTGAATTGGATGATATGGACACCAACGGCATGCGGTTTCAACAGGACGTCGCTAAGTGTCACACAGCTCACGCCACATTGGATATTCTGCACAAGCGATTCGAGGTGGAGGTGATGTAAACTGGCCACCGAGATCGTGCGATTTGAACCCGTTAGACTTTTTCTTGTGGGGTTTTCTGAAGTCGCAGGTCTATGCGAACAAGCCACAAACCACAGCGGCCCTCAAAGCTAACATAACATAACATGAAAGCCCCTTTACTTAACCTACACTCACATTCAATAATAACATTCAAGCTTCTAGAAAGACCCAAAGACCCAGTCTCTATTTTAAATTCGTAGCACCTTCAATATTTTTCAAACTTTTATTGAAACCCTAAATTTGAACTTGGGATACAATTCTAAGCCTACAACTGTGTTAGGTCTTGTTGAATGCAATCACTCACTTTTTTTTTGTCGGTCGAGGTAGGCTCCAAGAAGACCAACATACAGTCTCTTTGCAGTTCCAAGAATATGTAGCAGCATTTTGAATACCTTCTTTGCCAGAGTCAAGCAGGAGTCCTTACTATTTACATACACAGGTATTTCCTGTCAAAAAAAAAAAAAAAAACCTCTTCTCAATTCGTGCAACTAAACATATTATATCAACCCGCCATATCCTTCTTGAATCGCAATTACACGGTATTACTACGACCACTTTGTGTGTAAAAAAAAAAAAATCCTTTCATCCACCAGCTGTGAAAGTACCGCGTCACATTTCTCTATTCTCTATTGCAAGCCCTAATAAAATCTACCGGAAGAAAGGAATAATTCAATTCCTGATACGTAGAAAGTTCACGCTGGAAGTCTTCCACCATCCGTAATACCTTGTCATGATCCTGTTAAGAAATTAAAAAAAAATGAATAGAAACTGGCAGAAAGTTGGCAGGGAGTCCTTTTCTTTCCTTTGTTGCTATCCAGTTCTTTTTTTTTATGAGATTTCTAATGCGAAGAAAATAAAGTCATAGGTGAATAAAGCGACGCTGTGGGGTGATGAACTTCAGGTACAAAAATCAGATAATAATTCGAGTTTTATTAGTTTTCCAAAGCCCCCTAACCCGACATTTGTGTTCGTCGTCGTTGCGAATTTCCAAACAACGTAAAATCCTCAAACTTTTTATTACGTACTTACAAAACATTCACTTACATTCAGGATTCCCTAAATACCTTTGTCCTGTTTTAAGAAAGCGGAAGGACAAAGGAGCGAGAATTGATGGTTTTATGACATCTTATTGTGTGGAAGGCGAGAACGAGAGAGTGAGAGAAGGTCCTTCTTTTTTTAAGTTTATTGCGCTACGAATGTGTGATGTGTTTTGTGTCATGGGGTGAAGGTTTTTTTTACGAGCTTTGGCACTTTTAGAAATTAGAAAAGGAAACAGGACATTTCAGTGTTCCGGACCGCTTTGCTCTTGTTAAAGAGGTGATTGCGCATCGGATAGTTAAATTTCAGCGGCAGATGGATGGATGCATGGCATAGGGATGTTTCACACCTGGTGCTGGTATTGTTGGTAGAGTTGTGCTTAGGGGAGAACCTTACTCAATGTGGGCAAGTGTTTGTAAGAAAGTTGATTTGTTGAATAAGATTGACCTTCATGGAAGGAAACTTGAATTTTTATTTATTATAGTCGAACAGGCACTGCTTGTATCATTGAAATGATGTTCCATCATGAGCCCTGAATGGACTGGAGGAATAGTATAGCCAAACAATCGAAATCAATTGGAAAGTTCTCTAGAATTTTCTAGTAGGATGTCCAAACGTAACTTTAACAGGAACTATTACCAGCAAAACATTACGCCTAGACCTTACGATCTATTGTGCCACCCGCTAACTTCGAAAAGTTACGTACTTACTTCTTAAGAGTTATCCTAGAATTGTCTTCTTTTCAGAATTATTTTCGAGAGTTGTTTGCTCTGAATAGGCCTTAGTAAGAATGATCCACATTAGCGCACCTCCTTTAGACCAATTTCTCCGAGGAATCCAATGTATTTGGTACTTACTCGCATGTTTTCTTCTCTTTTGAATCAGCGCTCCACACGATTCCAAAACATGTTCTGGAATCTTTGCAGAATTCGCAATCTGGCCCTCATCAGTTAAGCCTAGTTATCTTAAGTCTTCCTTGAATTCACAGTGCTCCGCTAGGAAACCCGTCAAGATGCCTAGGTTGTTTTCTTTTTTTAGACTAATGCATGATCTGAATCTCTTCCGGATAAGGACCACTAAACTTTTTTTTAGCCTGACTCAGTTCTTGAAGGGTTTTTCAAGTTCTTCGTCGGATTTTTTACTTCTCCACTATCCCGAAGTATTTTTTCAATTTATGGTCCCCTATCCCACAGATTGATTCCGGCCACTTGTCTACATAGAGAGTCCGCCTTTTCCTTGCCAACAAAGGCAAAATCGACACTGTCACTGTCGCCAAGCTGGACTAACTTGGAATAAAATCTCATAGACTAGCGAAGAAAGTGAAGGTAACAACCCAATTTGTAGGGTTAGAATCTGTAGAATAGCAAATCATTTTATAAAGAAATGAGGAAATTAATAGAGGAAAGCAAAGCGTGGGAAAGGCACTCATTTGCATTATAAAAGGACTAAAGCTTGCATTAGTTTCTCGCTCAAAAAACAAAACCATTTTGAGTTTGAACGGCATTTTAGATGGAGAAAGTTCAGGACTTGCCAGAAAGAAGTCCCCAGTCCATCCTGTAGCACTCCCTGTGGGTGAACGTCAAGTCTCAACTTCCTCCCTATGTAAGAGGCTAAAAAAGCTATTCTGGGAACTCTAAGAATTTTTCAACGTCAACTTACTCACAACACGGGCTGCATGAATTCAACTTCATATGATGTAGATGATGGTGAGTACAACTACTTACTTGTAAAAGCATAAAACAGATGCGCTGCTAAAAAGCCGTATGTCATAGCTGGAACCTACAGCTGAAATGCATTCACTAGGTTTACACTGCAGTCTTGAGACTGATCCTTACTTACAGTGGTTTGAAGGCCAGATTTAGAAAATAAAACCAGCATGCAAGTAACTGAAGAAAGCCCAATAAGTGGTAGTAAACCTCTTGCCATTAAGCGCTAAGAACTTGTCCAATAGCTGCGCTTCAAACAATGCCAAATGCTGAATGGTTTGAGGAGTAGCACTTACAGGGGTATTACAATGGACCTACCTTTGGACAGATCTAGCAAATACAACGAAAAAAGCAACTACAGGTCGTTGGACTTGTTTACATAAGGGAATTGCTGAATAGAGATGCATAGATTCAAGCATAATAACTCTGCTTACTGAGAGTTTTACAAAAAGACTCAGAAAGACGTGAAACGTGTGTTCTTTCACTGTCGACACTTCGAAAGTCAAAAAGAGAAATGTACCTCGAAGTGAGCCGAATGAAATACCAAAGCCTGTCTATACAGTGAGATATGTGACACAATTAATTGCAATTGCGCTCAGTATGCACATATGCTATGACGTTCACCGATTGCGAAAAGCGCAACGAATACTGATTAGCTTCGCAAGAAGTAATACCCAGAAGATAATACCGACTTAAATGTGGGCATTTGGGTAACATTAAGAAGGTGATTCTACAAATACTTGGCGCCACAGCTTGCAACCCTTCAGGTTACATATTTTGCACGAATGGGAGGAAACCTGGAGTTTTATTTATTGCCGGCTCTAAATGGCGGATTGAGAAACATTTTTGGTGACAGATTATACTCTTAGAGGTTTGTCATACCCTGCTAAAAGCTGGTCCCGCAAAAAAACCTTTGGTTCTTTTGCTCAGGCTCGGACCTGTATCCACTTGTTTAGCAATTCAACGACCAAAGTGGTTTTAGTTAGTAAAAGCCCAACACTGTTGAGAACAAATTCGAAAGGGTCTTTGGAAAATTCTCAAAACATTGGTAATGTCTTTTGTTTATCAATTTATAAGCCTTAGCTTTATGAATTCGTTTCCAAAGTTGTCAATATTGTCTTCCCCTAGCTTTCTGTAGATCAAGTAAAAATATATGTAGGTCACCTAATAAAAACCAAAATGCCGAAGGCTTCGGTGGTAGCTTTTCATTTTATTTTTTTCTTATTTGAAACCATTTTCAATGGTAATTCGAGAACACCAAACAAGGTCAGCAACGTAATTCAATCCCTTCAAGGATTTTTTTTCCCTTAAATTTGATTCCTTCTTTACTAATAAAACACATGATTATGATCATCATTAGGGAATCATGTTACCGTTGCTAAAAGTGAAAGAAAAAAAGGTTTTTTGAATAAAAATAAAAAAAAAACACGAAAAGGAAGTAGGTCAACCCTTTTATTTTATTCCGGAAGAAGGAAGCAATAGTTATGCACTCTCAATAGTCCTTTTCAAATACCCAAGGTGTGGTTGAATATACATAACATATACTGATGATTTGGTAACATAAATTCTATAATTAAGACCAATTAAAATGTCTCTCATGTATATTTGTACATTAATTAGCAACAAATTGCTTTCGAATAAATCATTTGCATGTGTGTATTGTGTTCAGTAGACGCCTACAATTAAATATTTTCTTTCTTCTTCTCTTAAATGTTTCGAAAACATTTCGTGATGATGGGCCATTTATTATGGCACAAGGAGTGGCTATCCATTGAATCCATTGTATTTTGAATTGAAAGTTGGAACATAAAAAAAAAATAACAATTCGTACCCCAATTGCATCAACGAATGGAAAATCCGTAATTTTATTTCTTTAATTTATTCCTCAACAGGCTTCATTGAAATCATAAAAGATCCCCCCCGCAATTTCAAAGTGGAAACTTGATCTATTTAGATCTCAATGAGATAGAGCACAGCACGGTTGGATTTACAGTCCTAACTCTGACAGAATAAAACACTTAAAGATACTTAAAGTTGGAACGATTGCTTATAATCACGAAACGAATGTAAAAATCTACAAATAATAAAATTATCGTGATAAACTATATATTCGAATGATAAATTTGATTTACAGAACTGCAAAGTCCTTGTATGGAAATTCCTTTTATAAATAAAAAAACAACCTAAAAGGGAATAATTCGACAACAAATAAAAGTATTTTTTCTAAGTGCAAGTGGAACCGGTTTTAACAAACAAAAAATAAATAAAATCTGGACACTTGATTGCTGCATTCTATTGTATAGGAATATAAACTCCTTAAGTCCTGCCTGGTTGTGTTGTTTTCATTTTATTATCCAGGTTCTTCTTTTCAAACCACAAATTCAGGTTTTTTTTAGATTCTTATTGTTTTGTTTTGTTCATTGAAAGACCAAGTGGAAGTGTGCAAAAATTCTAGTATTACGCAAAAGGTTCTTTATAGGTCACAAGTACATATACATACAAACACACATATTAACAATACAAGGCTTAGGGAGGTAGAGATTATTTTATTCTCTTTGATATTGAAAAATTGATGCACACATGTGTACGCATAAATTTATGCGCATTAGTTGATCGAAATATAAAGATTTTCACTTTACAGTTTTAAAAGGACGATGATGAGAAATGTACATGAAGGTTCTGGTTTAGAACTTACGGTCATTCAGACATGACATAGTTTTTTTATCGGAACACATGGCGGTCTTCATCCATTTGGATTCCGGGCGTGCTGCTTTCGGTTCTCCAGACCAAACTTTCTGGCATCCGCGGATGTCCCGTTCCTGGGAGCTTGGATACAATTACAAAGCTCCTCTCGGTTGTAACTTTGTTGTCCATTTGGCCGTGCCAATGTTGTCAACGTGTCACAAAATTCGTGGTTAAATGTTCTTCTCCATTCACCCTCCTCGCATACGGGACTAAATATACGACAAAAAAATGTTCCCTCGAAAGATTTCAATGCTTTTTTACTTATTGTCCAGATCTCGACGCCATATAAGAAGACTGGTAAGGCCAAAGTTCTGTAGAGCATCAATTTTGTACCCCAAGTTAGAAGTGCTTGTTTTGTTGTTTTAACAAGGAGAAGCAGCAGCGGTTTCCTACGGTAATTCTTCTCTAAATCTCCATGAGTACTTTGATTTATAGTTGTCAACAATTTTATCCTCATTCACTTCAATACAAAGTCGTTGTGTTGCCGTGAAAGCCTCTATGACGAGGGGCTGGGAGCGTCCAAAGAATTTGTCTGAATATCCTACCAGTTGGAAGGATTTGTGAAATCAGTGTTTTCCTTGTTTACACCTGCAACAGATAGAAAAAGAAACATGACGACGTATCTCTTTGTCGAAATCTGGTGCATAATTGAAAAAGTTCACATTGCCTTTAGCAATAACTCGGATTTTGAAAGCTAGGGAAGTTACAGTTGATGCTGAGGTAAGAAATCAATTTCGTACCGCAATTATCGGCACGTAAAGTGTAACTTTTAGCATGGAAGGCAGACTGGAGACCAAGTTTTTACACTTAGGCATTTTCTGAAAAGAGCTAATCCATTGTAGATTCAGAGCCATCTATGCACTGAGTTATCATCTACAATTTTACAAAGCGCTGACTGAATCATGGATCCACAAAGAACTGATCAAGATTCGGTTGAGATTTAATTGAAATGGCTGCCAGCTTAATCCAGGACACTTAGACTAATAATAGATCAATTTTAATACCATGTAGATCTTGGAGAGATTCTTCTTACCTGGTTGCTAAACCAATTGGAGCTTTCGAAAATATCAGTTCACTATGCCGTATGTACAAAAAATATTTATGTTATGTTATGGCATGTGTAAATGGATGCACCCTGGCATACGTCATTGACTTACTAAGTCTAGCAATTTGGTGAACAGGAAATGAGAAGAAGAAAAGATGAATGTATGAACCTCAGAAACTCTTCAACTTAACTTGTTAAGCTCGTCACAAAAAGAATGCTTCTTCTTTCCTGCTTCTGCATTATAGACAACACTGAGTCTTAGTATGGTTAGATGATCAGTGCCTATATCTTTTTACGTCCACATGTATGTCCTTTTTCACCTTATAGGTAACGGGCCTCTTCTTTGCCTATTAGCAACTTTGAGCCATTTCTGTCGCTATTAGTCAGCTCCCTTCAGCTAGTCTGTCTTGATTACTTCAATTTTTTGAGCAGAGGTCCTTGCAGTACAGCTGTGTACCAAAGACTGCATCACATCACCATTTCATCTAAGAATCTACCCGCTGCCTGAGTGTTCTAAACAAGCTAGCTAGTTAAAATAAAATCATTATCTTCAGAGTTCCCAAGGTTTGCTTCCATAAGGTCATCGCTTGCAACGAGGTCCTTAACAAACTTGCACGTTAACTTTCTAGCTAGAGCTCAACGCCTGGGAACTCCAAGAAAATCTATTCAGGACGAGAACCAGTACTTGAGCAGAGTTCACTCAAAAGCAGTGAAGAGCTTTTTACATTGAATAAGCGTTATGCTTAATTCTTAAGAGTCTTCTTCGCTTGCACTTCAATTGTCGTTGGAAAAACTCCACCAGACACGGGATAAATTTGCCAATTCTATGATTGTCATAGTTCGCAACAAATTTAACCACTGTGGCAGAGGGTTCACTTCTCCAAATACGATCTAGCTGCAAGACCGAATCTAAGGTTTCTTCACTATCTTGATCGTAATTCCTGGCACACACCAACGGTAAGCACTACCACCAGCAATAAGTGAGATATTCTAGTGGTTAACGCAGAAACCTTAAACCTGTTTCTTCATTTCTCGATCCCTCTCAAAGGCAAAGATGTGAAAAGATCGATGGAAATGTCATCAAGCTTAGACGTCCGATTTCAGCGCTTTGATTGCGCTAAATGGTTCAAAATCTAGCAGAAATACCATCTTTAACTGATTCTGATCTTGAAAACAACGTGAAACCACTCAAAAACTCTTTAAGTTTTTACTAGACCTTGCAATTGAAGTCTTGAAGTCTTATCTACGTCCCCTAAATTTTCTTTATCGAGCTTTTTAGTTGACACTTTATGAAAACAAAGTTGATCTGTCAATTGAGGGTCCATTCAATTTTTATTTTCATTATGCCAGTATACCTATCAAGCTAATTCCTTCCTTTTCATTGTGACTTCCTTTTTGTTTTATTCTCCTTTCAAACTTCATTCTGTCTTTCTTTTATTGTGTTCGTAATACTCGTTTTTCATGTTTTTAAATGCATGGTTGATTTTTTTTTTCGTTTTTGTTGGTCTCTTGCATGCGCAATTTTTTGCTCCTTAGACCTTGACCATTAACATAGAAAAAAGGAGATTGCATAAACATGCTTCACACAACCGGTTGTCGTTGTCGGTCTTTTTTTTTCGCACCCCTTTCGTTGATGAAACGCGTTGCACGCGGATGTGTACGGGGCGGGGAAGTAGCAATTTGAAGACGCGACAAGAATGAAATCGAATTGCAATACATGTACGTATACAAGTTTAAGCTGCACCACAGAGAGCCAGACATGAGTAACGCGGCAAGACGGGACAAGAGATTGTTAAACAGGATTACTACACAAGTTGTTTGGAATAAAGTCCTTAAGCAGCAGCCAACCACTTATTTAGAAATGCAGTTTCGTTCGAAAATGCAAGTGGATTTTTTTTTTTTCGTATTGCAACTCTATATCTTCATTTTTTTTTTTAACGGGTAGGTAGACGACTTGAATGCGAAGAGATTTTATTTGCAAGTTGTGTGCCCTGCGAATGATGTGAGATGGTTTAAGAACTTTGTTGCTACTCTAACACTTTTCGTTGATAGCTAGCTTTACAAAAATCGCTCAAAGGACAATAATTCGATTAGCCTTTCAGACCATTTGGGTAGCAATCTGTAAAGAACAATCCTTGGAATCGCTAGAAATGGAACAACGTACATAGAGAGATAATGAGGAAAAAGAGAGGATCATGCAGTAGTAGACTTCATCAAAAGGTTCCACTTGGTTGGGGAATAAGAAATTCCAAGATGTTGTTTCATAATGGACCAACACTCTAGAACTTAAGCTGAGGCAGCAAGTATATACCTACGTGTGTAACATATACATATGTACATATGTATTTCATTAAAGCTTTTGGTTAAAATACTCATGTACTTATGTGTCCTTGCCCTTTTATTGTAAAAGAAATCCTTCTTGCACCGTCAGGGGTGACCAATTTCCCCCAGTGAGTTGGACTCGTACCAACTAAACCCTCTTCATCTTCAGGCGAGCCAACCAAAGAACTGCCTCTTACATAACTTAAAGTTGCTGCCACTTTTCCTAGCCTCTATGGACTCTTCTCGTAGTCCTAAGTTTCGCATTGGTCACCTTAACGGTGAGGTGACCTTTGCAACCCTTTCAAACGCGTACTTAATCTGCTGCCAAGTGCCAATAGGTGAGCTTTCTGTCTAGCTTCACTCCCAAGTATTTTTCAGCGTCTTTTGTGATTATCGTCTCCAGGCCCACCCGCATCTCTAGCATAGTAGAAATAAGCCTCCTAGTCAGCAGAGCTTACTAACTTACTTAAGTGGCGCAACAGTTCGGGGTGAACCTGGGCCTCAACCAACAAGCTTCTCCGGTTAGCCCGGTCCTTAGCTAACCGCCTCCAGTTACTCACCCCAAGTTGGTCGAGGTCCCCTACTACTTGTGCGCACCAGTTCTTCCTCTACTGCGTTGTCCCTCCGTGTTGGATTCGAAGACTCTTCGGGCCTGAACATTGGTGTCCATTCGCAATGTCCTAGCCATCTTAAACGACTAAAGCGCAGTTTTTCGACTTTTGGTCGATGTCACTGTACAGTTCGTATAATTCGTTGTTGCGCTGCCTCCCCCAAAGCCCGTCAAAGCACACGGGACCAAATATCTAACGAAGAATTTCTCGCTCGAAGCGAATGAGGGTATCTTCATCCACCTTTGAAAAAGTACATGCTTCAGCGCCGTAGAGCAGGACTGGGATGGTTAAGGTTTTGTACAGAGTTTCCTTTCCTGGTAAGGGAAAGGGCCTTACTACTCAATTGCTCTCTCAGCACAAAGAGTGATTAGCAAGAGTTATTTTTTGCTTGATATCAAATGAGAAGTCGTCTTCAAAAGGGATGGCAGACCCAAGGTAGAAAACCTTAGCAGAGCTATCTTTGTATTTTCTGTTGCTAAGCTCAGTCCATGATTTAGGCGCCTTTAGGCATCCTCAAACTTTCTTGCTCTAAAAACACAATAAGTACCAGTCGTTCACCGTTTTTGGAGCACGTTTCACCTGATCCATTTGTAAGCATGAGCGTAAGCTAAAAACTTAGATTCTTTCTACGATATTTTGGGAACAGTCCCATTGAAACAGACAGAGAAGTTAAAGTGTCACTGGATCTTATTCAAGAGTGGGTTGCTGTGATCAAGTAAGAAACACCAAAGTCCGCCAGCTGCTTCTCCGAACAGAACGATCTATACTCCGATACTTTCTTTACATAATGCGCATGCCCCAAATCGGCTTCCGAGATCTGCCATTAATGCCATGCCGTCACAATTCCGCTGAAAACTCCTTTCGTTTGTATATGTTCGTCGTCTCAGCACAGCAGGTTACGAAACACCATTCCACTAAATCATCTCTGACCACCCACTGTATAGTGCATTCGAAATTGCCTTCGTGAAAATTTATTCCACCCCTTTTAACTTCATAAATTGCAAAACTAATTTCCGAAATTTCATTTAACCCCAAAAAAAATAAAGAATTGAGAAACAACAGAAAAAAAAATTGAATTCCGTTTGAAAATCCAATCAACATCCCTTTGCTGTGCGTTACGAGTAAGTTGCTGACTCAGTTTCCTTGGTTCCAAATTGATTTCTTCTTTTTTTTCCGCGGGAATTATCCTTAATTTATTTATTTTTTTCTTGTCGAATGCATGGCGACACAAAAAAAGGATACAAAGGCCTAAGGTAATTAAAAGAGAATTTTTTTTTTTTAGATTCGTTTCCTATTCATGCCGAGAGTTCTAAGGCTAAATTGCTTTCTAATACAAATCGTGTGCAGGACACAGGAACATTGTTTGGAAGGCTGGCTCGTGTCAGTTTTGTATTCTCTTTTGTGTTGCAAGTCCTTCAAAAAAAAATTGAATTTGTAAATTTTTTTTTTCTGCTCTGCACACCCACTTTTTTTTTTGATTTGTCCCCTGTGGGCACTTGATCAAAATACGCAAACACACGCATATATACAAATTTAGGCGGCAAAAGGATGAAAGAAGAAATTTGCATGTGGAAAGGAGTAAGAAAAAAAAAGAAAAGAAAAATTGGGTAAAGGCAATTAAACAATAAAAATAGCTGACGTCACTAAAGGGTTGAGGCGATTGAGCAGAAAAAAAATCGAAAAAAATTACCGAAAAAGGGTAGAAAAATAGAAACGGTTTCAAAGGATTTTTGTGCTTGTTGTCTAATTTATTTGGAAACGCATATACGGCTTTTTTGGGGGTTTCCTGAAGGATATATCATTTTTAATAGTTTCTCCGGGTGAATTTTAATTGCTAATTTAATTTTGTATTGTGTTTTCGTGTGAGGGGGTGTGGTGGAACAGATGAAATGAATTAGCAGTTTCTTACAAGCTGGTGGTTTCCTTTTATGAATCTAAATTATGACCAATGAGGAAGGAGTAAGGGCATGTTTGGTTTGATATGAAGTCTGCTGAATCGTTTTGATTTGTGAAGCACCTGCTTGTAAATGTTGTCAAACTCGAATTTACCCACCTAATTAAAAAAAAAAAAATTATATTCGTACCCTGTGACGAGCTTGTAACGAGAAATAAGTTGGATAGTTAAGTTTGTTGTTCCAGGATTCCTTTACAAAAGTGATATGCAGACAGTCAATGCTCAAAAGTTTAACATTTATCGAAAAGGAGATACAGAGTTTGAGTCTGCTCTCTTTCCACTTCGACTTCTGATTTGATATGAATGAGTTTTCGAAATACCAGAGGTTGTTCCTGTTGATTTTTAGGCTACGAAGATAATACTCCGAGGTAGGTAAACTCAATAACCACTGACAGATGCATAAACATACATTTATATATTTGGTTTTGTCTTCATTTACTTCAAGACGAACTCGTTTCATCTGTGCTTTGATTGTCATAAGGGCCTCTTTGATCGCACCCTGGGATTTCCCGATGTTGTCAATGTCATCAGCATACCCTAGCTCTCAAAAAAGTACCTTCCGTGTTAACAAGTGTCCTGCGCACTATGTATTAAAGCACGAGATTGAGGGAATGAGAAGAGCTATCGTTAAATTCGACGCATCTGGATCAGTTTTCTTGGGATCCTGAATACCGCCATACCGGCCTGTAGATCTCGAGACGATGAACAGTATCATATGTGACTTTGAAAACTATGGAAAGGCAGTGAATTTCAACTTGAAATTCGTTAGGATTTTCCAGAATTTGCTAGGATTTTCCAGAATTTGCCTTAGAGTGAAGATTTGAAAGCCACACTGGTACGAACCGGCATAGAAAGCTGATAATCCTCTTCCTCTGGGATCGTATGGTCCACTCATACTTAGTTGATGATATAGTGCGTGCACTCTACGAAAACATCTGCTCCGTATTTAAAAAGCTCTCCTAGTCAGCCCTCAAAGCCGACCGCCTTGTTGTTCTTCAGCTTTTTGATAGGGCGCTCTTCTTTCCCTATCACTCTCTTAACATAACGTCTATTTAGCAACTACTGGCATGTTGTTCCAGTCACGCGGCACTTTAATTTCGCATGCTTCTTCTTCCGTCGTGGAATTTCCTTCTCCTTTCTTCTTCTGGCTCGATACTATTCCCGCGTGGCTCTTGTTTCACGCTGCAGCTCCATAAGAAGATCATTTTCGAACACAAACGTGATGGCTGGTATCCCAAGATGAATTCAGTTAACTCTTTGGTGATGTTGTGATACTAATTCCACTATGTTGGCGTCAGTGGAAGACAAGGGCACAACAGAGAATTTCTTTATAGTCTCTGACTGCTCCCGGTGTGTTAAGGCGTCCAAAGTCAAGTCTCTTTCTTGTCAATTCGCAATTTGTTCCCCTTGGACCGTTGAGCTCGGAATTTAACTGCGACGAGATAATGGTCAAAGTCGACACTTATTACTCTGAATACGTACACATTCAGAAGTTTGAAAGGTGCTTCGCATCTATTAGCACGTAGTCGATTGGGTTGGTGGTTTGACCATCTGGAGATAGTCAGGTTGCTATGTGGATTTGATGTTTTAAGAACCTAATGCAACTTATCACCGTATTACTACCTACTGCAAAGTATATTAGTTTGAATTCGTTGTCTCTTATCGAATCCTGGAGGATGAACATAATCCACTGCAGATGTTTTCCTTCCCCTATACCCAAAAACAAACTCCGTCTATTAATTCGATGTCAGTAACGATGTGAACGCTGATATTGGCCCATAAAGGGCTCGGCTCTTTTCGGCCTAACCTCTAAATAGGCCAAAGTAGCCAAGATAAGGCATATCTGCGTTGTGGAAGTTTTGAAGCCACCGTTGATGCCATCTAACGAGTTCGTCAACTGTCAGAAGGACTCCGCCTGTGTGTATTCCATTTTTCCCGGTTTATGAGGAATAGATACAACTAATATACATGTAGATCGGTCCTTTTATTGTAATTGACCTTCTTAAGGAAGATTATTATCTAAGCATTCAGCAATGTAAAAAATAAGCACTTCGCTGAAACCAGTACAGTCGACTGTAGAAGTTTGAAATACACACCCCCTGCATGGAATTCAATGCGATCCACATTGAAATTAATTGCGTTTTTCTTAAAAAACAACACATCCAAGGTCACAACCGAAAAATCGAATTATTTTTGTTTTGTCTGTCCACCCACTCCACATGTTCGATGGCAATCTGCTTATTTATTTAGCGATTTAATTTTCTTTTGAGATATCTTTCGAAGAGCATAACTCATTCGATGGGAATTGCTTGCTTTAAATGACAAAGTAAATTAATAAAAATAAAAAAAAGTGTCCCCCGGAGAGCTACAGATGGCTCCGTTCGAGTTCTAGAAATCATCCCGATATTTCCCTATGCGAAGACTCGCATTTGTTCTAATGATGCGGTACGTTAAATTAACTCTTCAGAATTAGTTCTGCGAAATGATAGGAAAAAAAAATAAAAAAATAAAGAAAAAATTGGGGATGTAGTTAATGGGAACTCGCATAGGGAGGCACGTTCATAAATCTTTGAAATTCCCAAATGTTTATTTATTCATGATGGTTCTGGTAATTAAGATCGGTTTTTTCTAGAAATTGAGTTACCCACGAGACAATAATTGGAATCATGCTTAGAAGGAAATAAAAACATGAACTCTATTGAAATGCACTAACCACACATTTTATGAAGTGTAACTAGAATAGGTGTCATCACGGGACACTGTCTAATAGGCAAGCATGCAACAAGGCTTGGCTTCCATTCAAACGATTTCTGTAGAAGCTATATGGACGAAGAGGAGTTGGAAACTATTCCCAACCTTCTTTGTAACTGTCCAGCTCTCTGCCGTAGAAGAAGACTGCATTTAGGGGAATTCTTCTTTAACGACTTAGGCGATCTGATAAACACGGATATCAGAAACCTCCTTCGCTTCATAAAAAGCTCAAATTGGTTTAACGAGTAGGCATAGAAATCTCTTCAGATCCATGCGGTATCACAATGAACCTATCACTGGTCTAAGAGTGCTGGCCACTTCAACCTTACCTAACCTAACTAGAATTTTAAATTACTCAACGGTCTGCAAAGGCGTTATTCCTTAGTTTCACAACTCATACATTCATACAATAGCTTTGTTTTAAACTTAGCCCTAGTCTGTTTGTACAGTTTTGATCAAATGTCGACCCATTAGTAAGAGATCAAAACCTGATCACGTTTGTATGTAGCCCCATCGGAGCTACTGGAAACGAATTCTCCAAGAGGCTCGCTAGGCAAGGTTCAGAGGAGAATTTCTTCGGCCCTGAACCCACCTTAAGTTTACCCGGTAGGGCCTCTATCGAAGGTTTGGTTTCCAGCAACACAACTGTAGGTGGCATGACTCTCCGGGATTAAACAGATACTTCCCGACATCTGTAAGAAGTCCGCCGCATTCGTACTGGCTCTCAACAGAAAATACTGCTTATTGGCATTATTGCGGGACACTACGTCTTTGCCAAACATCTCATAGGGTTAGATTTAAGTGACACCACTATCTATGGCGCTTGTGAAGAGGGAGACGACACTGAGGAACACTTTCTATGGGATTATCCTGCCTCTGCTCGTATCAGGTGGTAGATATTTAGGGCTGGTATGACTGCAGCTCTTCCTCGACTTTCTTCGAAAGACGATGAAACAACAATAAAAGGGTACAATTGATTGTACAATGGACCTGTTTTTGTGTCTGAGTGTTCCAACACCCCGACAAAAAAAAAATCTCCACCTGCTGACCGGATCAAGAAAATTTCTCTTACTCACTTTATGACACATGGAGAGCCATTATCTGAGACAAAGCACTCTTTTATTCTTCACTCTCCTGGGCGCGCAGTCATAGTTTATGCGATCAACTGATCTTCATAACGAAGGTTCGGTCTCCCTTGTGCTTAAATACCCAACCTTAAAGTCGATCAAAAGATAATGTAGACTTGTTTCGTACCCTAGCGATTTCTTTTCCTTGTGCCCTTCTGAAACTCATGTCTTCAAGATCGAGGTCATATATAGGAACCTCAGTACCGTGCTTGCAGACTACTTCTGAGAAAATGAATCCGTCCAAAGTGTTTTCGCCGGCTGTTTCCTGATCTTTCAAGCAGAATCGGCACACATGTCTGTGTGAATATGTCCGTGTTGAGATAGTAATTTAGTAAGCAATGTTCGGTGAGGAAGCCCCTTAACAACTTAGCATCACACTTGTTTAGTGCAAACGAAGTCCAGTAGTTGAGTTCCACTTTGAGAGATTCTCTTTGTACTTTTATGAGTTGAGCTTCAACTCTAGGCTGCTACTGTTCGATTTCCTGAAGACCTATCCTGCAGAGCGTTATATGTTTGATGGGGTTCTAAAGCTTGGATTCCCTAAAGAAGCAAAAACCATAGGCTCTATCGATGATATAGCAATTGTGATGGCAGCGAAACATCATATCCAATGATTGAGGCGGTGGCTGGTATCAGTTGGGCTAGAGCTCACAAAAAGAAATACAGAAACAGCACTAGTGAGCAAGATCTGATGTACACTAGGCTCCTTTACAAAAGAACACCTTGAAAGGTCGAACGACAAAGCTGCTACTACTGTCAAGAGTGGTGGAATCCATCATAATGTATGTGGCACCAATTTGACCCAAAGCAATGACAGTCGTTCGCCGTTCGACCATTTCATATCGGACCTTGTCAGGTGATGCTTTATGTGTCATCGTGTGAATGCTACCAACAGACACCTATGGTTACAAACTACACAAGACACTTAAACCACTGACTTACCAAAAACTTGAAAACGGATACCAAATGCTTGTTTGTCCAATGAAAAATCCTGAGACAACCAAAACATCACTTAAGCCCTACATTAGTCTTTAGCAATCCGCTTGAAAGACTATGCATACCTAGATGAAGTCATAGTTCATTATGGTTTTCAATGAACAACCTTCTTCTGTCAACCGAACGTCCTTAAGCTTTGATTTGGAAAACTTAACGAACGAAATCTTGGATCAGTGGACAAGAAGCCTGAAAGCGGATTAAATGGCGCACCATTATCATCAAGAAAAACATGTATAATGATCCAAGTGGTGCCTAGCCCAATTCTTTAACAAACACACCATTAACAATCAAAACGAAGCTCATTCAGCTAATGAAACGCCTTCTGAGTACCGTTTTCATGCCACCAATTCATTTTTCTTTTCTTTTTAACACATCAAATTACCAGGATCAGCTCATTGGAACCTCGCTCACATAATAACTCTTCAGCTCAACTATGCCAACCAACACCACTCCCTATCCGAGAGCCAACAAAGGGAAACCATTGTTCCACTTAATGAAACCACCAGACCGAAAGGCACAACCTTAGACGCATCGGCAGTGCTAAGAGCCATCACACGAGTGAACCATAGGTTAGCAACGTGATTCCATGCCCAACAATACGAGTATGTGAGAGGAGAGCACTTTTAATTTCCATTAATGGAAACTGCGCTAAAGCAAAACTAATAAAACAGATTAATTAAATGGCTAAAACGAGAGTAAGGAGAATGAGAGAAGGAACAAGAAAGTAAAAGACAACGAAGAGGGGTGAGATGCAAACATGGAACGAAAGCAGCGCATTGAATCTCCGATTCGGATGAGCAGTCTTTCCCGACAAACCTCCTGCCTTATTTTCTGAGTTTTCGTTTCGCCATCGTTTTAAAGGTATTCGTGGTGCTATTGCATGTGTGAGAGGCACTATACTAGATCCTGATCTCTGGCCCTAGCATTGAAGCAGGCTGAAGAGGAGACTAAGTGAGGATCTTAATGGTCATGCATGCCTGGCATGAATTTTGCCATGGGCACTGTTCTGTTCATGTGAAAACTGAAAACCCTTTTGGAGCTCTTGCTCTGCGTGTATGAGTAGACCTTGGCTTCTTTTCAGTCACGGTCACGGATTTATTTTTTCAGTCTCTCTTTTTGCGTTGATTTTTATCTTCTCTTTTGTTTTCGAGCTTATTTTTTTGGAATTGCAAACAGGGTAGAGTAAAAGCAAAAAGGAAGTTGTGGGTTTTACTGTGTGCTTTTCTTGTTCCTTTTGCGTGGCCTTTCTGTTTTTCTGGCCTGTTTGTCGTTTTTTTTTATTTTATTTTCGCTGTCATTAATAAAATAATTGACATTTCGAAAGAGATGCAGTACGTGCTAGGAATTCGAATAAGCCATTGAAAAGGAACTGAGACATACCTGGAAGTTTATGGATTTTGTTTGAAGACAATCCTGATCTACGACTTAATGCTATTAGTAGAGGTACAGGCTTGGCATAAGCCTAGCTATAAGTCTTTCTTTTTCAAAACAAGCCTATCAACGATCATTTTGTAACCATCGTAACGCTCTAAATTTTTCATCAAAGCTTGACTTGTACAAAATTGAAGCTCAAAGGCTCTTTTCACGTTGAATACACAGTCATGACCTAAAATCACTTCTGGGGTTGATCCAAGACGTCCTAGACATCCTTTGCCAAATTTTGAGTCCAGACAGTTACCCTTCTGGACATGGAACATCATCACGAACACTCAAACCCAGCTGGAGTGGGTCTTTTGTTACAGACATGCAGACATGATCGTTGCTTTATCCGGATTCTACTGTATTTTGATCTTTCTTCAATGCGATACCTTAAGCCTATCCCTGGAAGGAATATATCGGGCTAATACTGGGCTGAAAGCCATACCATTCAAGCAATCGCTTGCACTGAAACAAGAAAGCGAGGTTAGGGAGGCACTATGGAGAAATCTAGAGCGAATCTCCGATAGAGATGATCCATGGAAAAAAGAAGACCCGGCAGGGTTGGACAATCTTTGAAGTTCTGCCAGAAACACTAGTAGCGCTGATGCGCCGTTTTGATACCACAACTCATGTGACCTGGATCTCGATGGGTGTGACTGAAAATTCCTTAAAAAAGGCTTTGTCAAGTGTGAGATGTCTGGTTCTGCCTGCTGCCGGAAAGTCACAGAGAAAATGGAAAAGGGTTATGGCATAGGCTGTTCCACCCACAGTTGGCTATTGAAAGAAAGTGCTTTAGAACTGTTCCCTTGATAAGTCCAATCGGGGAGCAGACCAACTGAGAGAACCATGAGCCACATCTGGCTAGCATGTCTGCTCTCTTATTCCCCTCGACCGGCCCTTAGCGGGAAACCCAGAGAAAATTGATATTAAACCGAGAGCTTACCTGGGTAATAACTTCCTAGGTTAGGTTAGGTTGTAGGGGTGGTTGCATTTATGTACAACCTCGCTTGGATCTCAATGGATCCATTGTGTTCCCCGATGTGGTGTGGTAATAACTTCCTTACACTGTTCTACTAATTTCGAGGAAGAACGGTGTGAGCGAAGCCCTTTGATGGCAGCCTGGCTGTCGATAAAGATTCCTACGTAATTTTAGGTTGCGGAGCTGTTACCAAGTATTTTGCAAGCTTCTCTAATCGCTATGTACCCTTCAGAAGAACCTTTCCTAACTAGTTTGTCAGCGATTTCGTTGTCTTCAATGCCACTTTGTTTCTTTTTGATAGGTCTTGGAGAACTTTAAAGCTGACAGAATCGGATTTTGAGGTACGGTAGTAAAAACTCAGTGCTTTCAGCGCTGATTGACTGTCGGTGAATATGTTGATGGTTGCCCCACTTGTACCGGAGTCAAGATTGATATTGCCGCAACTGTCAATGGTATGCAGTACGACCTGAAATACACTAGGATACGTTCCTTTGAGACTTTGAGATTAGAGTCATTAAGGTCATTACTAGTCGCCGTGGCTTAATGGTAAGAACGTTGGACTGCTAAGCGAGAGAACACAGGTTCGATTCTTTAAATATTCAGCTGTTGATCACCAATTTCCCAGGAAGAGCGATTCGGAATCTCGATCTTGAACTTTCGGCTAAAGTCAGATACCGTGCTGATGATTTCAAACTCGGGAAAGTCAGAGAGAATAGCGGGCTGAATTCTTATATGTTCACTTGTAATAGAATAAAACTATAAGATACAGCCCTAGTTCCATTCCGAGCTCCTGTATCATACTCCTCGAATCAGATACGTTGATGACGTCTTTTTTTTTTACAAAATTCGGTCTCATAAATTAGTTTTGTAAATTTTCCATTTGAAAGTTTCGAAAATAAATGTGAAACCCTTTATCTTTCGTTTTTGGAAATTATTATATCACCACATGATGTTCCCAAACAAGTCCCAAGTTCCCATAACGACAGAAAACGAAAGAAGAGCCTGTTTATAAATTGCATTATCCATCATCATCATCGTCCAACTCTGAAACCATCCATCGGTATCCGTGGTAGTCAGCATAATAGGAGGCATGCAATGTTGCATGCTATCAGGCACTACACATCCACATGCCATGTGAAATCATGTACGAGTGTGTGTTCTTCGCGAATGCACGTAATCATTCCCGCGATGAAAAGAGAATTTCAAGGCCAAACTTCTTGATATTTATTTATAGCTTGCAAGTCGTGCTAGGAGTGCAAATATTGTCCCATTATAGGGACTTGGGAACTCACACACTCGTATACACAAAAAAAACTCGACAAACAGAATGATGTGCATTGAAATGCAATTGTACAGAGCGGTTGGTTAGGAGCAAGAAGTGCGAATGGAAACGAAGTACAGTCACTCTTTAAAATATTCGTACTAGAAAGTTAAATTCGTTAATGAACGAAATAGAAATGTGCATCTTAGGAAATCGTTCAAGTCATCGAGATAGTGAGTGACTAGTCCTCCTAATGGAATGGACACATGTCGAAGAAAAGGAGACTTTTCACTCAACAAAGTAACGAATATTTGGAGCGACAGCTCATAGAGAGCCAGGGCCTAGCTTCCTCCAAGCTTCTCCCAACCATTCATGTTTTGCGTGTTATATTTTTCGCAGGAATGGAATGGACCTACAGTTTTATTGCCGACTCCGAACGGCGGATTGAAAAGTTTTTTCATGACGGATTGCAGGTTTGCCATGCTTGCGAAGCGGTAGCGCCGTGAAACAATGTTTGGTTGTTTTGAGGCTCGAACCTGTGTCCTCTCGCTAAGCACTACTAAGCCACGGCGACTACGCGACTACGTAGGTAGAGGTGGGGATTCACCATGAATCCAAGTAGCACTAGGTGTGCCTTTTTGTTACCACGACTCATGTGATCTGATTCATGATGTGTGTTGATGTGTGTGAAACAATCGGTGCCTAGATCCAGCCTGTGGAGTTAAGAAAGAGGATAAGATCCCTTATCCCTTTACCCGAGATGTCATTAAGGTCGTCGAAGAATGTTTGGCCGCACGGACTCCAATTGACTAATGCCCCGTGACTTGCGCCGTGATTCTGGCGATGTCTGAGCGAGTTCTGTTAATTTCGTCTTTTTTTCTGCTCTTATCGTAGGACGGCCATATCTTCCTTGTAGAGTAGAGCCAACACCTTCCGATTGTAATATGTATTGTGTTAATTAAGCGATGAAAATAATATAACAACTCCGAACCCTTTGTGGAAGTCTCAGAAAGCGGAATGTGCAAAATTGTGAACAAAATCGATGATGCCATCCGATATACATACATATTTCGAAGATATTCACTCTCCTCAAGCCAAACCAACCCGCAGTTGTCCAACAAACTGAACGAGATACTGTAGCCTTCCATTTTCTTCGATACTACGCCCGATATTTCATTTCTTCTGTTTCAAGCGCTCTGGCATCCGTGATAGCTTGATCCTTTCGCTCCTAATCATCGTCTCGAACTTTGAGACTGTAATTCGAAGATCCACTGGATCGATATGGCCGAGCCAGTGTACTTGACGTGTTTTGGCTTTTTTGACTACATTCCACATCTTGATACAGTTCATATAGTTTGCGGTTACATCTTCTGCTTCATTCGCCCTCCTCGCATACGAGACCGAATTTTTCTCCCGAAACTGCGCAATATCTGCCCTGCTTTCATGTTTATCGTCCAACACTCGGCATCAGGAGCAGTGCATCTCGTCTTCCGAATTAGGAATTTTGAACCCATATGTTCCGCCAAATCGAAGTAACAGCGGTTTCCAAAGATAAGTCTTCGTCGAAAACACTCTAGACTCTTTACTATTGCGGCTGTAATTTCCCTTTCTTTAAGCGAACTGCGTTTTGTGCAGCAGAAAGAGTGAACCGTGCTTCGTACAGCTTAGGGAGTAGGCTCCAACAGAAGTATAATTCCAATATCATCAACGAATATTACATGTCATTCGTGGAGTTGAGGTAATTTCCTTAATCATTTCAATGTTACTGTTGTCAACAGTGAGGTTTTGTCCTCATTTGCTTTAAGGTCAACTCATTTCACCTATTCCTTGACAGCCGTTAAAGCCTCTGTGATCGCACGTAGGAAGTGACTGATGAATCAATATCATCTTGTCCCAGCACCTAAATAGACAAGCTTCTAAAACTAATTCTATACATGAAGATCGGCGTCGATATGTTGTGCCTAGTGTTACAAAGTGCAACAAAAAAAGCAAGCTTAGCAACGGTCTTCCTTTGGGGTTTGTGCTTATCCCTGTTGCGTGCAACTTGTATACGTGTGACCTACTACCTATGTACCTATATCGATGGCATGACTTTTGACTCTCTCGCTGGTATGTATATCCTACTGAAAGGTAGGAAGGCTTAACAGCCTAACACTGACAAATTCGATTCTTAACTGAATACCACCCTGAGGTTATTATCACAAATCATCACTAGATGGCTCTTATAAACAGGAGAAGATCCAATAATAAACTTCGCCTCATTCAGATAAGAAGTCTGACATCTATGAACCTCAACTTTAAGACCGAGATTCTGAACGGAATTTCGGGATCCACTTGCGAGTAGAATGAATCGATAAAAGGACCTTGGAGTTAGTTTTACTCTGTGGTAGCATGTAGTGTGCCTTGTTAGTGGTTATTGATCAAGCTTTTAAGAAGGCTGCTGAGTTCACTATAACTGTGGTCACAAGGAAAAACAACATAAGTCGACTAGTGCTGTGTGTGACTTATGCTGTTTTTCCTTTTGGTCACAGATATTATGATGTTAAAAAGTAAAATGACAGCCTTTCCCCAGTTGGCTCGCTGTCTAGCGAATCTTCGACAGCAAACTACATGTTTTATGACTCGAAAGAGTATTGCTAAGCTGATTGATAACTTTAAGCACCCACTGTTGCCAACACCCGATCGCCATGAACATCCTCACTCTCTCTCTCTCTCTGTCTAGATACAAGTGAATGATAAACTTGGTTTTTGCCAATTTATTTTGCTCTTTTTTTTTTGCCTTGCATGTTTGCCCTGTTCAGCCTTATTGCAGTCGTCAGTCAAGTAACCCCACCTTCCTGGCCTCTAACCCATTCAAACTCCCATCTATCCAGAAACGTTTTCGACTCCTCTGTACAGACATAGACACAAACCATTAAATGCATTTGAAAGAGCGAAGACTGCCGGTTGGACTTTGGTCCCACCGCACGCTGGCTTGCGATGCAATTTTCAATGCCTCTCTGGTCGACTGGTTTCCATGTGCAGCCAACAGAGGGATAAAAGAAATCCTCATGCGGCCCACACGTTTATGGGCGAGATGCATTTGCCGGGACTAGCAATATGGCTGGATGGTCATGTAACCGCATTTTAATAGTTATTGCATGATGGTTATGCCCTTAGCCTTTATACTCCTAGCATACATATAGACATGAGCTTCTTTCGCCAAGTGGAGCTGGAGAGTGAAACGGATGCCCGACTGACAATGTTCCAGAATGGCGGACATTCACAAAAGTAGGTAAAATGTGTTTTATGTGCGAGTCTGGTTTAGGTTTGTTTTTTTTTTTTTTTTTTTTGAGCGCTGCTCCTTGGCCTTTGTGTGTCGCCCTTTTGTTGTTCATCTTGCTGGTCGGTGTGGCGAGGCTGTTGGGTGTTGCCCAGCAGTCGGTGTCGACAACAACAATGGGCGACTCTACAATGAACATGCTTGGAACAACACTCTTGATGCATGACTTGACATTGGGAGACATCGAGGAGTGCACCAAAATGTGTTCACTTCTGTTACTGGATGGTGTAGGTTTGTTTGCACACGCAATGCAGTTGATGTACTGCTGCTAAGTACTGTTTACTGGTGATGGTGTTGAGTTGAAAAGGATTTCTCGTTTGTCAATGACTAGAATGCGTGTTTGTTACAAATTTCTGCATTGTTTCACTGTGAATAGGCGACGCGGCGGTCGGAGAAGAAGAGCCATTATGACACTTGCTGATTGCTTCTGGCATTGTATGACATTAGCATCAGTTTTGAGTTTGAAACAAGCCGAGGACTTCTTTTCATTTTGGGAGCACAATGGAAGTTGAATCCCGTCAAAAGCAATCAAGGGGATGTTGAATAGATTGGGGTTAAATAAATAAATGAATTTTAAAGCTTTCTTAAGGCTGTTATGCACGAGCCTCATGATTTATGAATAAAGTCAAGAAAGGGGGACAGTTCTGGTATGACAGGTCGGTAAAGAGTCCATGAGAGTCCAATACACGAACCAATGAAGAAAATGTACAAATCTACACTAGTGTATAGTAAATATTGGAACCGACTTAAAAGTTTTCCACAAGTCACTTAAGCTTCGCCATAGAGAGGACCGCTTAAACTATATATGTACGCTATAGAACTAAATATTTCTAGAATATTACAGATACTCAAGCAGCGTTTGAGACACTAGCCAGGAGAGAGTTGGATCAAGAGCTGTTTCCATAAACCAGAGACTAGTATTCTCACTACTAGTTTCCTCACGGGACATAGCATGATGGGCGTAATGACGGATAGACTGTGCATCAATTCACCTGACTCGCTTGAACACCAAAGAAATGTTTCCTGCTGCCCACTGTTTTATCACTTCTTTCAGAAGCACTGCTCTAGCGAAATAGAAATCCGCCCCTTCAATATTTCATGGTTCGCACATCTGTTAACCTTTAAGCCTCTACTTTCGGTTATACTTCCCATACTCCAAGAGGACTGGTCCGAACAGCATGCCAGTTTTTTACCGACAAAGCTCACCTCCTACTTTCTGCCGTTTCTCCTCGAAGGAAGAATGCTTTGAAGCGTGTTCGGCTTGTTTGACTTGCATGCTCCAACACTGCATTCCTCTGTCACTCCAAATGGTGTTGCTTCTTCATGATGATTGCTACTGCGTCCCAACTCTTCTTCTGTATCCATCATCTCCCTAATTGTGTTGTCTAGCGTTAAGTCCTTGGTCAGTTTCACCTTCAGTGCCGTTCTTTCTCGTCGTGCGTCTGACAACGATAACTATGGAGAACGCTCGCTGCTCCATTAGCTCACTAATGACTTGATTGACCGACATCTTTGATGTAAAACGTTGTCGCGACGAGCTTAAAACTCTCACCGCACCATATCCCGGGACACAACAGTCGGAAACAAAATGCCGGATGAGTACCTTTCATTGGTCAATACCTCGTCGAATCCAGCTCTCTTCAAATGTAGAAAAGCACCTGATTTTCAAAGCCAATCCGACGAGAGATGGAGTGCACTCTCATCCTATCACATCTCCAGAAACTGTGGACAAACATTTACAAAATGAAAACGGGAATCATTTTGCTCTAAACAGATCAAACTTAACGCTCTTTATAGGGATTATTACAGGCTACAACCTACTTCCGGACCACCTTAGAAAAATATGTCACCACAAATCATTTATACAGAGGCTGCGGCGATTCAGACATAGAAAATAGCACAGCTCACTTCCTATGCAATTGCCTCAGCCTATACGGAATAAGAAAGACTGCCCTTGGTAAATACTATTTCAACAACCTGGACGACTCGTTTAAGAAGCCTGAAGTTTGATTCAGGGAGACCGAACGATCACCAACAAACTAGGTTAAGTTAGGTTGGTGTAGCAGGCTGCAGATTGCAACCTCACTTAGACCAGATAAAGTCCTTTGTGTTACCACATGGATCTGTACTTCAACTAGAAATACTACCCGCAGCTGAAGCTTACTATGAAGCGCTGGAGGCTGCCTATGCTGATGTCAGCCAGTTCGCTTAGATTGTGAAAGAAGCTGGCTCCTAAGTATGCTCTTCCACGAGCTGAAAGGGCCGGACATGAACAAAGAAAGTGGAGCATTGCCTCCTCCTTGTCCATGCAGCTTCTGCAAAAGTCATTATAGGGGAGAACCAACATATTTGCGCGGCGCAGTGTCTCGGTATGACACCTGCTAAGGACCAGTCTTTTTCTGTCTGATGTGACAGTGAGAGCGTTTAAGATCCAGCTTTGCCCAAATCTCAAACCAACAAACTAACACAGACCTTTCTTCTTTTTCTTCTCTTTCAAACTGGATGTTGAAGAAACACAATGAATTCGTAGATATCCGAGTGAAGGCTACATCATACGAGATGAAGTCACCTCTTCAACCTACCTACCTTCAATCCCACCACATGTCGTCGCTATGTTCATCACTGTTCATCTAGTGTTCACCGAGGAAGACGGCCCTTCCTTGTTCTGAATAGACTGGGACATTCGCAAAGGAAGTGGGCTGTGTTCTCTTCCACGTCTGTATTCCCGCAGCCTCTGCATAACTCGTCTGTACTTAAACGCATTCTTCTACGGTGGGCCACCATTAGGTTGTGGCCTGTGATGATCCCTGTGTTTGGTGTTTGATGAGCTAAGTTTGGTACTCTAAGACGAAGAAGATTGTCGACCATTAGGTTCCACAGTAGCTGACCTTGAATTGAAAATGGCTTGCAAAAACCAGGTCTACATTTTGTAAGGTTATGATGACGATTTTACGATTATATAAGCTCCTTCTGTTATCGGTAACATTCGTAGACCTTCAAAAAGTTATCAAACTAGTCAATGCTAAAATTATAAACAAAATGGAACTTGTCTCACACTTCCAACTCGATCTTTGATGTGATTTACTTCCAAGGAAATTCTCCGGGTTTTTTTTTTTCTTTGATTTACGATGGGAACAACACTCAACGTCGTCGTCGCCACTCCAAGGAAAACACACAATGATCGCCTTAACATAGACAAAACTCATATGTTCGTCCCCCGAATTTCCATCTTCCACAATTAATACTTCACAGAATCAAATAAATTAATTGCGACATAAATCTTCTAATAAATCCAGAAGAAGAAAATAAGGCAAAGATCCCCATAACCGACCCCATGCCGGTCGTGTACATTTGAATATAAATCACTCATTCCCCAAACGCACCGAATAGATTCGCACAAATTAACAAATTTTAGAGGCCCAAGCGGGGAGCACTCCTCTCGTATCTATCCATCGCGCAGAATAAGCAATAAAAGAACAAAGCGTTCCGCCTTTTCAACGCTGACCCTTGTGTAGAAAGACTCCCATTAATTTGCATGGGAACCTCCATTATGATTGAGGAAATCTGGAAGCCTGACATTTTGGTAGCAACTAATAATAGTCGTGCGCATATCAGTAATCTGACTGTCCAAGGTTGAATTCGACAGACCAACCAATTGGACAGACGCACGTCACACATGGTTGTATGCTTTCTGCCTAAGCAAAACCAAAGCACGGCTCATGGCAAGCAATTCCTAGAAGAGGAGGCTTCCGAAACGGTTCATGTCTTTTGAAACCTGTCAATCAGAGGGAGCTCTCTGATGAGCTCTCAATTGACTTCTATTATTATTTCCACTTTCCCCATCTCAGTCCGGGGCCGAAGTTCAGCGAATTATAGAAGCAAACAAATGGTCCATGTTTCCAGTGTTCTTCAACACTAATGAATCAGTTGCTTCTATTTCTAGGAATGTCAAGACTTTCATGTACCAACCCGAACAGACGGACTGTGTTTTCGGTTCGAATTAATTGGACGCAATAAATTTTACATCGGTCCAAGTATAATATTTACACTCCATTTGGATTACAACATCACCAGCCGATAGGGATTGGGATGGGACCATTACAGTTGGTATACAGTTCCATCTGTGCTGGTCGCGGAGCTCATTATGAAAGGATTCAGCCGTATACACATCGACGACGAGGAAGTTGTGCAAAGACAAAGCGAAAACATTGGAATTCTCTGAGGAATTTTGATTTATGAACGCAGTCCCGAAATAGTTTGTATTTCTGGGGAACGCGTTGTTTCCTATGCTGCCATAGTTCGAAGCCGGAAGAGTTAAGTATATTGAGTGGTTTCCTTACATTGTTTTTGTTGTTGTACATAATTTGCTGGAACTGAGGTTTCCTGTTTCTTTTAATTCAAATCGGGGTCAAGCAGACTATGTTTGGATTTCGGTTTGAGATTGGTTGTGATAGGTTTGGAATTGGGATGGTTTTGGTTTGCATCAAATGGAAAGATAACATTCCTCAAGAGAAACTTGTCATGGGACAAAAAATGTAAAGAATACGCCCCAAGTTGCGTCATTGAAAAATGTTATCATAGGACTGATTCAAAGGAGATGCCTTCTATTGTCGACATATGTACATATGTACATATGCACGTGCAGTTGATGTCCGTAAGATAAGACTTTTCCAGATGGCATTTCTAGTCTTAGATGTCAGTTCTTCAAGACTTAGCTGAACAAATTTATAAAACAAGGAAAGGGTAGAATTACAGTCTCAGATGGCTCTTATGGAACGACAACCTCAGTGTTGTGCGTCAAAGTCATTCAATCAGATTGAGAATAACATGCCTATTTAGCTGCAGGCATGTCGTAATGGCATAGCAATAGGAGCTCTGACGTTTATTTAATCCAAAGATTAATATTGATTAACAGAGGCTTCCAGAAATGCATATCAAAAGTAACGTTGGTTCTCAAAATATTACGGAATAGAATGCTCTTGTAAGCAGAGCTATTCCAAAACGATTTCAGATAATCCAACTGACTAAGAGACAGATCCCGGTGGCTGTAGAGTTTCAAAAAGCCTCAGAGGTGAAGTACAAACCTCTGATTCCAAACTCACATTTTGACAGCAGATAAAGTCCGAGACTACTTAGCAGGTAGCCCAACTGCAAACAGAAAAAGACTTCTTATGTCAATCACGTATGCCGTTCCCTTGTATGGCTATGAGATATGGGCCGATGCGCTGAAGCAGGAGAAATAGAGGAAACAGATAGCAGCAGGACAGAGATGTAAAGCCATCCGAGTAGCAAGCTTTTACCGTACGGTGTCGGAACCAGCCGCCTTCGTAGTCGCGGAAGTGACTCCCATCGATCTCCTACTGGCGACGCGACCGGGAGGAGATTCTTTTATGAAGTGAGGTCGGCGACAGGCGTACGACCTCATCAAGCAACAGTGGCAAGGATGATGAAGTTCTGAAACGAGAAGAAGGTGAACGTCGAGACTGATTGGTGACGTTACTGAATGGACGGAACGAAAGCATCGCAAAGTAAAGTGCTACATCACCCAGTTCCTAACCGGTCATTGAAACTTCAACGCGTTCCTCCATTAGATGGAAAAAGTAGGGAGCCCAGCTTACAGATGCGGAGACTCTCTGGTAGATGACGCAAACCACACTTTTTGACCTCTTGCAGATGGGCAGGAGAAAGAACCAGCCTGGAATTAGAGACAGGCAACGTCACTCCCGAAAATGTCGTGGGAATGATGAAGCACCAAATAGGCTTCTTTATCGAGCTGCAAATGAAAAAGAGATTGGAAGACGAAAACATGCCCCCAAATCGATATAAGGAAGCCCCTCCCTGAAGTAATTGAAATAGCGGTCCCAGGAGACGAGGTATATTGTGATTTCGTCAATTTTTAGGTTTAGCAGAAAGTGTATAGGGGGACCTCAACCAACTTGGAATGCGTAACTGGAGGCGGTTAGCTAAGAACCGGATTAACTGAAGAAGCTTGGTGGTTGAGGCCCAGGTTCATCCCGAACTGTAGCGCCACTTAAGTAGGTAAGAAAGTGCATAGGATAGGCCGAGCAATCTGTCAAAATGAAAAGTCCCGCAAGCGATGTCGACATCAACGCGCACAACCATTATAGCAGCTACCACCGCAATCGAAAATAAATGATCTTGAAGATGTGCCACCTCTCTAGCATGATCAGGATCCAGTGGGCAGAATGCATTGGAACAACTTGACCTCTTAGTTCGACTGGTAAAGCAATCTCTAATGTAGGTGCTGTTTTAACTGCACTCAGGCTTAAGGGAACGTGGCTGTGGCCAGCGGCATCCTACTTTTAAAAAATCACGATGCAATCAACCAGACTAATCACACTGCTATCACTTCTATGGATGAGGTAACAGGGGACGAAGTATTTTATGATTGCATTCTCCAAGCGGTTAATCTAATTAAGGACGGCAACTAGCCGGAAGACTTTAACTATCTATGTGGACAGCCACGTGAATTTTAGAACTTTGAAGTCGCCAACAGGCCAGGTCAGTTAAACTCTACAAGCAACAACTAAACGAGATACAAAAAAAGATACTGACACCCTATGCTAGGCAATGAAAGAGCTGACGTGCTTGCAAGAAAGGAAGTACAATTGGACCTTACTCACGCCCTCTCCTTTGTAGACATCCCATTCAGCAGTATCCATCACAAAATCGACCTTGCAGCTATAGAAACAGCTAATGCACGCAAAGGGAAGAACTTTCTGACCAGTCCTTGATAAGAAAAGATTCCTTTCTCTGGTAAAGCTTAGATGAAAAGACTTACGAGCCGTCGCGGACATTTTTACTGGTCATGAGGAAGTCTTATACGAGAATCTATTCAACTTGGCAGTAACTTCTTCGACGATTCTGGAGGCCTTCGTAATGCTGAGCTGAGGAATCTTCTAAATGATTCTAACGCAGCAGTATTCTCTTCGAATTCCCAGACTCTTCGTTTATAGGCACAATGACGTGAGCAATGGCATTTGTCACAGGGCACCCAAACCTAACCTAACCTTCATGCTGTTGGCAGAAAAAGAAGCATTTGTCCATCGCTTAAGACAAAACTAACTGACAAAGCAGATAATTTTCCCAAGAAGACTCGCTGCTTCCAAAAGTCACAAAAGCTTATGTCTCTAAACGAGACTTTATGGGTACTAATTGCCAACTTTTCAAAACCAACAAATTCACAAACAAACACACGTCATCTTAACTGTGACTCAATCTTCAAACTGGATCCAGATTTTCGAAGATCGCCTCATGACTTTTTTGGTTTTTTTTCCTTTTTGGAGGCACACATGAAAGCATCAAACCGCCATTAGGCAAAAAACTTTAGCATGCAATAAATTTGACTTGTCAGGGTCCTTTCCAAATGCAAAACTTAAACTTTTAAGTAATTAAAACCTTTTGGAAATTTCCGTTTGTTTACAACTTTATCTCCGAAATTCGACACGTCCCGTCGGGCATATGCCCAATTCTAAATGTGTGCTCGCGCAATAAAAGTTCAAGTTTATGCTTCTTGAAGCCAGCATTCATGAGAAAAATTATCTGCAATTCGTAACGTTTATGACTTTGCCACTGCAATGAGCTCGATACGGAGGAGTGAGTGCAATTGGTTGAACGCCCTTTCCAAACCGTCAAATCCAAAAGATTTTTTTTTTTTTTTTCTTGAGAATGGATCCCAAAACCACACATACTTACACATGAAGACATTCATTGAATGAGTTAAGGAACCATTTTTCAATCTTCTGGTGTCGTGTTTAATTGCGAAATTAAGAAGCAAAAAAAAAAAAAAGAAGAAAACCCCCAAGGAACTGCAGCAGACTGTTGCATGTTTAATGGTTCTTTGGCGTCGTTGCATCGCGGAATAATAAGAAGTAGTGGTTTGTTCTTCAGGATGTGTCGTTAGGAGACACAGAAAGTGCCCCCCAAAAAAACCAAAAATATTTGGCAGAATTGTGACGCTGATGGTGGTTTTGAGGTTTTTCTTGTTCCATAAAAGTTGGCTGGGAATATGGTGTTTCTGTCAGAGGATCACTTGAATTTTGAATCGTCTTTATTTTTTTCAATCAGACCATGACAGAGGATGTAGGGTGACACACATAGTTGTTGCGGTTCAACGATGAGAATCGTTTTAAGGAATCACACAGCGAAACTAAATGCTGTTTGCAATGCTAACGAGGTCGCATGTACAAAAAGTGTTGGAAAATTTTGATTCTTTAATGAGCTTTACGAGTGCGATAAGTAGTGGTCAGAGAGTTAAGTTGATTTCTGGAGAAGAACTGTTCAAAAGGCTCATTCTTTGCAAAGCAAAATGGATGTGCAAAGATTTGATAAATCTTTTAGAATCAAAAGCTTAATGAAAGACTGATTCTAAATTCGACATCCCACGCTTGAACTTTTCTACCCTGACATGTCAATTCTACAGATGGTTTCTTAAAATGTAACTTAACGAAACGTGACAAAAAACAAAAAATTTACTTTTGAAATTTCTACATATAAGTACTCTCTTGCCCCAAAAATCAGGGCTCCTCCGCTCTATATAGCTAAAGTGATCCAATTTTACCCTTAAAGTTTGAGAATCCAAGTTGGAAAATCACATATCACATCAAACTAGCTCTAACTTTTCAGTCAGCCTTTGAAAATCTTTGTCTATGTTCCACGCCTTTCTGGATGCCGTTTTGTATGGTCTTAACCCTTAGCAGATTTGCTCGTAAGGAAAAACCTGACTCCCTGGTAAAATACGAGCCTTTATCGACCACGAACAACTTTGTATTGTCACTTAGGACAAGGCATGAATAAGAAATATAATTGATGGTATCAACCAAACCTTTAGGAGTCAGAGGATATGCTCATTCTGGCTCTAAAGCAGATCTGTGCCACCATCGCCCTACCTAGAGTGGTCTGCAAGGCTAAAAAATCGCTCTGTTGCAAGGTTGTTACACAAGACCCTTTTTTAGACATTTAAGAAGCTTTCAATACTACGAGCACTGAAGCAATTTTAAATATCCTACAGAGGACCCAACTTAGTAAAGGACTTTGTAGTTGGATTGATCTTCTGCTCAAACCACACATTATCAAGTCGATCCTCCTGGTAAAACTTTTTTCTATGGGCTGGGGCACATTCATATGACTATCCTTAGACTCCTATCGTTTCCGGGTGGGTTCCAAATTCGTTGTCTCTTTTCACGACCTCCGTAGGTAGTCTGATGAGTCTTAGAATATCTGTTTAACCAAGGACCTAACCAGGAATATTGTCTAAAAACGTCTATATATTTGTATAACAAATGAAGCCTGGCTTTACTCACAAGGGTAGTCCCCTCTAAGCATCTTGGCCTTAAAAAAATACTCTCAAAGCTTACCTCAACTGATGTTTGTATTGAAACTCTTCTAGACGATCATTGAGGGTTCAGGCATGACAAACTATACGTTCTGGCTATCAGCAGGGAATAAGAACAAACAATCGGATTCACAGAAACCTGGATGTACCAAAACTCCGAGGAGCAAACTTTGTTACAAGTTTTTGGACAGGATGGAGTATTTTCGCATGTGGCGATAGCCAGACTGCCCTGATCAATTCTCGATCTAGTCCAAGAATGCAGGATTGAAGTTTCACTTAAGTAAGAAGACTGAATTTGCTAAGATCTTTGCAGATCCCAATATAGGTAGAACGGGGACCAGGAATAAGACCGCTTGACCATGAAAGATGAAGCTACAGTAAAACGAATGAACCAATTGATAGAACAATGGGTTTGTTTTTGCATCTGAGCTCTTCAACGTAACCCGCAGCAGTTGAATATACATAGACTGAATATTCGTACTAAACAGAGCAAACATTGAGCTCATTGAAGAGAATGGGCTGATACATACCCCTGAACTCTAACACCTCCACCAAGATCCAGCTAAAGTCTTAAAAATACTCAAACTTGGCACTGAATCGGCTACATTCAACTTTCGAATTTTAGTCTTCAAATCAAAGTGCAACTTCATTTCGGAGATCAGGCGATAAGAGTGAAAGACAAAGACAATGACTTTCAATGGACCGAGAGCTCTTTAAATAAATGTCAACCATCGTATTACCCGAGGACAATAAAAGTGTTTTCCACTTACACCCTGAACCCGCTATAACATTTCCTTCCTTTTAAATCCACGCATCATTGTCTGCCTACCCTTACCTCAATTTCAACCTTCAGCTCCTATAAGTCTATTGATATGACATCACTTAAATATGCAAATGAGAGGCTGAAATTAAATTTGATTTAATATCCTCGTCGAAATACCTCACGGTCTCCCAACAATCCAACCCACCTCCCCTTCTCCAGACACGACAAGCTACAAGTCGTCTGCCTTTTTGAAGTCTGTTGCCATCTGAATTGCATTGAAATTAATTTACGCACGCCTCACCCAAAGTGCTTCTGGAAAATTAATTAAAGAAATAAAAAAATTATTTAATCCCGTTTGAAGGAAAAGATTAACACAGCTGGTCTGTCTGGCATCGTCTAGTTGACTCAACAGTCTGGTTAGCAACTGTAATTGCATCGAATCTGTTGTTCACCAATTTGCAGCGCAAACATAAGAGCAGTTCCTTCCTTGTCTCGTGCAACACCGCCTGCCACTGTATGCTAAATTTGTCATTCGGGAATGTGCACCTTAATTTGTATCTGATGGATTGAATTTCATTAAGCAACACATACATAGATCATGGGCAACAGTTCAGAGAAGTCAAATGTGCACCGAATCTCCCGCCACAGATATTTCGTAACACATCTCGGTACACTGTGTGATCCTAGTGTTCACTTCCAACCCGCATAACTCACATATCCACACACCTAGTAAGCGCTGCTGCATCCATGAAAACCTATCCGCATGGAAAGTATCTTATTGACTTCACCCTATAACGTGGCACGGTTTGTTTGTCCATTTGACCGGTTGCAACATCATTGATTCAACAAATATGACGGTGCAACGTGGCAGAGATACATTGCTGTCATGATAGTCGCATTCACTGCCACAGTGTCCTAACAAAACTTAACCGGGTGGTGGAAGATCGACCGAACGCACGAATGAGCGGATACAAAACGTGATGATGAATAAGTATGCAAATGTGACTTGAAGTGTTTAACATGCCGTGGAAAATGTCCTCCACCGCCGCTGGTACACTGCCACCATCACTGCACACGCATTTCACATAGATACGTCGATGCATATTCAGATACATTAGTATCATAGTTCTAAGTTACGCCATCTCAAGCCCATTATACGGGTGCCATTGGAAGTGTCTAGAAAGTGTGTATGGGGTTCTTAAACTCCTTCATGGTCACAGTGCACTTGGTGTTGCTAGCTGGTGTTCCTCTGCGCGCCAAGTCATAAAGAATGCAGAATTGCATGCAAGTCAGTGACGACTACGACGACGACGACGACGCCGCCGACGAAGACGGGGACGATGGCGATGACGACGACGATGATGATGATGATGAATTCGTGAGGAAGAAACGTGGATATTTTTAGAGGTGGGTAAACACATACACCATTAGAGATCTCGTTAGAGGTAGACATGGAAAAAGTTCAAAGAAAATCGAAAGCGAGAGCAAGGACGGAACACAGAAGCAGATGAAGAAGAAGTCGAATTGGCGGACTTGGAATGGATGAGAAGAGTGGTGGTTAAGATGTCTTTCATTTTCGGGCGACCGGAAGCTAATTGCATTACAGTGAATGGCGGGCGGATATTTTGCTGAAAGACTAGTGGCAGGGTGAAGACGTTGTCTAAAATTGGATTACGGTAGGATTTTAGAAATGACAATCCTTTGGGATCACTGCCAAAATGACATTTTAAGTGAGTGCCACAAGTCCTAGTCGTTGACATCCTTTGATATTTGCGGTATGTTAATTAGCGTCGAAATGCGAAGATATGGAGATGACTTCTCACAGTGAGGTGAACCATGTGGGGATAAAGCAGATGAAGGACTTGATTGGATGAAACGACAGACAAATGGTTTCACGTTATGGGTGTTTTATTACCATAAAAAGAGATTGACAGCAGGAGAGTTGGGGGATGAAGTAATCTTGTTAAACCTTCGTTACAAGGAGCTATTATAAGGAATTTAGGTACACAGTTCCATAGAGCTATAAACATATGTATGTAAATGGGTTTAGGAGTGGATTTTAGTTTTCCCCCAGCTCAAGAGGTCCTATATCCGAAACAACATACGAAGTTTCTACAAGAAAGTGAGACTGACTTTAAACCCGGAAAGCAGGCTCTACGCAACAGATAAAGAAGTCTAATCACTGATATCTGCAAGAGCGAGAAGGATCCAGCATCCACTAAGTCACTACTCCGTTCTACAAAAAAAATGAGTTTGGACACTAAGAAAGCATAGAAGTGAAGAAGATTGCCGACTACCATATTTAGGGGCCTACTAGACATTTCTGCATTGAAAAACAAGAGTTCCTCAGCGGGATCCATACAGAGGTGTTACAAAACAGACGTTCGAAGGCTACCTGGCACGAATGAATGTTTACAGAGGCGATCAAGAGAACCTAACCTTATCTTGGAACTGAAGGTAGATCATGAAACAGGAGTCAGAGCCAAGATTCCACTATTAGATAGGATGAACTAAGTTAGAAGAATAGCTTATAGCATGTTGGATAATATCAACACTTGTCTTCTGTCAAAACAGATCTGGCCCAGCCTGGATCTTAGGAGAACGGGAAGACTTCTGTCCGTGAATAGGAAATAAGAAATAAAGTAGGAGCCCTTACGCGGCATTGTTTAATTGGCAGACATGCCAGCAGAATGGGCGTACCTTCTAACGACTTCTGTAGAAGCTGCAGAGACGAGGAGGAAACGACTACGCATCTTCTCTGTACATGCCCTGCTCTATCAAGGCTTAGGAGAGTACTTCTTCAATGACCTAGCCAGGCTCGACATCTTAAAAATCAAGAGTTGGTTGGTTCTGCACTTAGTGTGGCACAATATAGGGTTTACACCGGTACGGTTGCCCAAACTTATACTTCTTCTTCTCTTACAGTCTCTGCCCAAGACCAGAGAGGGCACAATTCTACCAATTCTACAGGAAAAAAGAGATTTAAGCATGCCTCTTAAAAGAAACGCGATCGACATCGCCAGAAGGTAGACACCTGTCTCATCACCAAGCAGACTTGGCCAAGACTGGATCACAAAAGTTCTCACTGTCTCATAAGACAGTAAAAACTGCTCATAAGTACCACAATAGGTGTCTAACCGGGACACTGCACCATCGACCAACATACCTATAGGCTGCATTGCTTTTGCATTGCTGCATGGACGAGGAAGAGGAGGAGACAAATCTTCACCTTCCTTGTACATGTTCGGCACTTTCAGGTCGAAGAAGAGCATACTTGGGAGCCAGCTTCTTTCCCAACCTAAACGAAGTGGCTGACATCAGAATAGGCAGCCTCCAGCGCTTCATAGCAAGCTCCGGTTGGTTCTGCGGGTATTATTTCTAGTTGAAGTGCAGATCCATGTGGTAACACAAAGGACCTTATCTGGGTCTAATTGAGATCGCAACTTTCTGCCTGCCACTCCAAGCTAACCTAACCTCCCTAACCAGTGCAGCCTTCCATCCTCTTCGATCCCGAGTGCTCTGGTATCAGTTCTCCTAACCAAACCTTCCGGCATCTGCGCTCGCTTGGTCTTTGTCTTCGCTGGCAAGCCATGAGTCGATCCCGAGTGCTCTGGTATCAGTTTTCCTAATCAAACCTTCCGGCATCTGCACTCGCATGGTCTTTACCTGCCTAAGACAGTGCAGCCTTCCATCCTCTTCGATCCCGGATGGTCTTTGTCTTTGGTGGCAAGCCATGAGTCGATACCGGGTGCTTTGGTTTCAGTTATCCTAACCAAACCTTCCGCCATCTGCGCTCGCTTGGTCTTTGTCTTCGCTAGCAAGCCATGAGTGATATCTTAATAGATCTACTCTTGATCTAAGTCATCTGAGGAGCCGGCAGCTTTGTTTCCTAATAGCTGCGCCTAGTCTCTACAGTTCCTTGGCTTTCATGTAGAAATTTCGGGTGTTGTTGCTCTCTCAAGAATCTTCAACTTGCTTGTGCTAGATCGATACTCTTCTTGCGCTGCAGCACTTGTTTGGGGGCATTTTCCGTCACCTTTTTACGTTGAATGCATTTGATAGCCCGGAGTGGTTTCGACTTACACAGCATCAAGACACTTAGCAGTGAGACAGTGCATGTAGCATGTGATCCAGGATCATAATACATTTTGCAACATAGTATGAAAGCCAATTTTTGAACAGGCTAGTTCCTTTCACCCTAAACCGTCAATCAAACACCCCATAAAAACAAAACACAAACTCCAAACATCAACAATCATAATCATAAATCATATGTTTAATCCGCGCCTTTTTAAGTGAACTCCTTTGCACACACGATTTGTTCAAAAGTATCTCGTGCTTTATGGTCAACAACAACAAGTGGGGTGTCAGGCCACCATTCATGTCAATTAAAAAGAAAGAAACTACACTAGAGTGTAAATCAAATACGAGTATAAAAATTCCAGCACGATCCACACGATTCTATAAACAAAGTCATCGCCTATTGAAACGCAGTTGTAGAACTGAGCTAGCTTGCCCCTACTACAATCAGCTGCACAATGTATAAATAAGTTCGAGTTCCACTTCCAGCATAACAGCGTAAACCATGAATTATTGGATATTATTGTGTTTTCGGTTTGAAAATATTTATGTTTGTGCCCTCGATTCGATAAATGGCGATAAAACGAAAGCCAAAGTCCTTCAAAAACCGACTGAAACGCAATTTCTCGATTTTTTTTTTTTAACGATCATCACCGAACTGCTTGAGTGATAATGTTAATGAGTTTCTTTGCGTTGTGTTGCGTTCTAAATAAATAAAAAGCAAAATGGAACCACAGACAAATTCAAAACGCAAATGTGTTCCAATAGACTGTTTTCTAAAACAAAGCAAGTCACTGTTTGACCAGCATAATTTTGACAAAACCAAAAGTCATATTTTGGAAGGTTATCCGTTGGCACCTGCATTGGAGGCATGTAGCCCCTATACTTGAGGGTTGGCATATCCTTAAGTGGTTGGGAAGAGTCATTTACAAAATGCAGCACTAAATTTTGAACTAATACATCGCAAGTATCTTTAATGCAGGTAATTAGGGTGGAATTAATATTTAAGTGTAAGAGGTGGATAAAGAAAGGTTTTGGGGATATGGTTGACGAAGCATGTCAACACGACAACGCTAAATGGTGGCAAATACTTTTGTGAAGAAATTTTCAGTCATGATTTACATATAGAAAACGCAGTTGACGTCATCAGAGAAAGAGAAGCAGTTCACACCAACTACGCCGCTATGAAAAACTAAGATACGTGAACTAGACGTTTATGTAAGCAAGACTTAACTAAAATAGTGAATTAAAATTCACAAAGAAAAACCTGACTTCGCACTTATCCGCCTAAAAAGTCAAGCATTAGGTATCACTGTCCTTCTATTCTATTGATACCTGCGCCAACATCATTCTCGATTCCGACATCAGGGGAGTAACCATCAATATATTCACTGATAGTCAAGCAGCGCTTAAAGCACTGGGTTCCCATAACTGCAACTCAAATGCCGTTTTAGGCTGCTTCAATGCGCTCCAGAACCTCCCAAAGCGGAATAAAGTCAAGCTCTGGTGGGTACTAGGGCTCAGAGGCATTAAAGGCAATGAAAAAGCAGACCAACTTGCCAGGAAAGGCTTTTCAGAAAGGTATATAGGTGCCGAATCCCTACTTCCGCGTTCAAAATGAGTTTGGACAGCTGGGAAAAACGGAACCTCCTATCCTACTGGAACAACATTCAGGGACTTAGACAAGCTAAAAGAGCCATCCGACCCCTGAACAAAACCATTGAAAATATTCTCAATCACAAAAGGGACGATATTAGAAGGCTTGTCGGCTTCCTCACCGGTCACTGCAGCCTCAGAAATTACTTACATAAACTAAATATAGTTCAGGAATCTGAACGCCGACTTAGGTTAGAGGAAGACGAATCAGCGGAACACTTACTATGCGAGCGCGTAACTGTTTGCAGAGTCAGGAAACGTTTTCTCCACAAAGAATTCCTAACACCTCGGGACCTTTGTAATGCCTCGACTGGAGATATTCTCAACTTCATTAGGAAGATAGAGGATCTCCTTGTCTAACTGGCTCCAGGCACAATAGATCTTCCAGGTCGCAGTGCCATATACGTCAGTCGCAGAGCCTTGATAATAAAAAAAAATATCATTGTCCTTCAGTGCTATTTTACGCTCGAGCACACGATAGGGGTGGCCATGTAGTAGTGGTTGCATCATCGCTTGTCACACTGAAGGTTCCAAATTCAACTCCCGATGTCAACAAAAAAAAAAAAACAAGTCGATCAATTGCGAAAAAGCCGCCGTCAACTCTACTGCATAAGCATAACACTGGCAGCAGGCTTGAAAGTTTGAATCGTACTAAGTAGTGATAATGACAATGGCAACAAATACCAATAGTTCTCCCCAGTCATTCCCCACACCACCCTCGTAACAAAAGAATGAAATCTAATACCACCTGAGTTTCAAAATCACTGCACCAACACTAGCGCTGTGTGAATAGCATCATAAGGTTATTCATAACCCCTTTAGCGCTAGTGAATTATAAAAAAAAAGGTTCTGAACTGCAAAGCCCAACCGCCACAGCAACTTTCTGCATTCACTATCAGGTTAGTTGGTCAAGTCTCCACCCGCAATCCCAAACTGAAATCCGAAACAAAATTTGCTTATGGGTGTTTTCCCACTAGGATGAAGTGGTATCTAAAGGATTACAAGCCCACTTTTGACGTGAAATCATCTATACAAGAGCCTTCTAGCGAAAAGGCATCAATTTTCGGATACTTCCAGTACAACAAGAAGGTTAAAATTTGATGTACAGATAGGTTTTACTTCCCTAATAAAGGAAGAAATAAGAAATCTACAATTTTTTACAAAGGGCCATCCAACAAGAGGTGTCATTTTAAATTTCGGGCCATTGTTGAACTGTCAACTTTCAACTATCAATGACATAACTTTTGATAATTAAAACTTAGAAGGTTATTGAATATGGATCTATATATACTCACACAACGTGCTGAAATAGTGAAAATTCACTACAAAAATGGTAAAAATATCATATAAACATTTCGAAAAGTTCGTACTGCTTTAGCTTTTGGACATCATGAAGCACCTTCTCGCACAGCTACAGTGAATTTTATCGATAAATTTTGCCGGCGTAGCTGAGAGAGTGACTGAAAACCCAGTTGTGTCCATTTCGAGACGATCACAGGAATTGGATCTATCCGCAACGACTTTGCACAGCATTTTGCATAAAGATCTTGGCCTACATGCTTATAAGGTCCAGTTGACACAAGAATTGAAGCCAGCAGACAACGCACAACGTCGTATTTTCGCTGACTGGATGCTAGATCATGATTTTTTTTACACAAAACTATTCTTAGTGATGAGGCTCATTTCCATTTGTCTGGGTACATAAACAAACAAAACTGTCGCATCTGAGTGACAGTTTGGTGAGGTTTTTGGGCTAACCGTTTCATTGGGCCATATTTGTTCGAAAATTATGCTGGTGGGACTGTTTCAGTGAATGAATTACGTTACCGAACAATGTTGATAAACTTTTTTTTTGCCAAAAAAATGTATGCTACGGACGTGGACGACGTTTATTTTCAGTAGTACGGCGCCACATGTCAAACAGCTGGTGAAACAGACGTGTGATTTCTCGAAATAGAGACTTCAATTGGCCACCAAGATCGTGTGATTAAACACCATTAGACTTTTTCCTGTTGAGACTATGTTAAAGATAAAGCCTACGCCAAAGCTCCACCAACGATTCATCCACTAAAAGAAAATATCAGAGCTGTTATTCGCGAAATACAGCCGCAAATATGCAAAAACGTGATGAAAAATTGCATCAAAGGAATGACTATTTATAGGCAAAGCCGAGGCGATCATTTGGCGCATATTGTACTCTATTACTAACTACAGACTTTATATTTTAGAACCTTTGGATGAACGTATATTTGATAATCTTTTTATCTGTAATTTTAGTCTTAAAGCCTTACGGGCTTGTCTTTGAAACACATAAGATTGCATAACCAAATCCTGTCAAATCATAAATCATTCCAAATCCGAAGTATATCGTAATCAAAAGCAATACACAACGTAACGTACAGGGAGCACGTTCAGTCTTCTTTAAGACGTTTTTATCGACTCCAAGGAGCGCCATATTCTCTCCCACTTCACCACTTCTGCAGACTTTTTTTTCCAGATAGACAGTGTTGTTATGTTCTCAAAACAATTGAGCTACCCGATTGTGCCAGCTCTGCATGGTGAGCTAAAAGCAGTGTCACTGACAAGACTGCAACTAAAGCTTGATATAACGTCTAATTAAAGCATTTCTATCTTCGCAAACTGTCAAGTCAGTATCAAAGCCTTTGAATCAGCTAACAACTCTGATACCAAAGTGCCAGAATACTCTTCATTCCTTAGGCGAACTTAGTAACTGAAAGAGTCCATACCCCATTGGAAGCTATAAAAATAACTTTCAGACTTTGTTTTGAGGGATTACTTCAGCTGCATCATATCAAGAGCATGCTCTAACTCATCTTTGAAATATAGTTGGATGAAAGCATCCCCGACGAATGGAAACCCAGTTTTGTTTGCTCGATACTCAAAAAAGGAGACCGTCTAAACTGCATCAACTATATAGGCATACTCGTAAGTTTTCTCAACATCGTGTCATCCGATGGTCCATCCTCTAGTTCAGGATCTACATCAATCGAGTACAAAGGACTAATTTTCTATAGTCGTCTTCTTTACACTCATTCCCTTGTTTTACATAAGCTCTACGACGCAATTGCTTTTGATTAGGAAACAAGCACTATAGAACATTACTTGCTTTTAGCTGACAATTAAAATCAACTAAAAGGCACCAAAATGTCATTCTTTATGGAAAAACAATGGAATACAAAGGGTATTAGGACACTGGAGTTGGGAAAAGAAGTACTACCCCACCAGGATGTAATACCAACATTTCAGAAATTTTGAAAATAAAGATAAAAATTCCATAGCCCATTTACCGCCAACAATATATCAAACTACTTCAATAGAAAAGACAAAAATAAACGCATTCCCTAAGCCAGTAACATCTTTATCAAACCCTTATCCATCAACCACCCTCTCCGGCGATACGATATTAGAATTACCCCTCTCACAATATCGTTGAATATTTGCAAGCACACTACCACCACTGGCAACATCAATAATCTAATGAAACCAAAAGCGAATGTCACCAACAACCCCAAGCTCTCGAGTCACCTTCCAACCCCCCGACTTTGAACCTGGCAATACCAATGCCATGAACAGTACACCACCCCATGGTCACGATCAAAGTCACACACAGCGAAGCAAAGAGCGACAGAGAGGGAGAAGGAGTCTTTTTTGTATGCTACTGGGCGAAACCTTGAACATAGTCCTACAGGAAATCCTATATACTAAGCCCATGCTGATGGGGTGGTGGAGGGGGTATTGACCAAACGATGGAAATGGGAAACATGTTTCCTCCCCATTTCGCAATGCGTAGAACTTCGTTTCTTACTCTACGACTGTGGGTGTATAGTAGAGTTGCCAAACATCCAACACATACATCGTCAACTTTATGTTGCCATTTATGCTGCCCTCCTGCCAAACTCATTCCGCGCTCCTTCAATGCACCTACGAGTAAAACACATTTCTGCGCAGAACCTGGATGAGTGGCACTGGAGTTGTTTTTTTTTCTGTATTGCTATGCTTCCCCCACGTTCGAGTTGGAGTTTATGGCTTATGCGTTGCAGATAGGTATACCTACAGCTATAGCAATGAGGAAAATTGAAGTTCACCACCCACACCCATAAAACTCCACGCTAACAACCCCAGGACGGTTTGCTCACTTCACCTCCTCGGCCCTATGATCGGGAACATTTTCTGCACATGGCAGCGGCCACAGTGGCAGAGCTCAGTTGTTGGAGTTTTGTTTTATCTGTTTCCCTGCTCTTGGCTGAAACACCACCTTGCCCTTGCACTTGGCCCTTATGGGTGTACGAAGATAGAGAGAACGCCATGTGCTGCGCGTGTTAGCCAAGTGAAGGCAGGACACGAGCGGAGCCATCAACGAGGAACAGGAATGGCATTAAAACATTTTATGTTGCGCTGTATCTATGCAAAGGGAGTTGGTTGTGCATATACAGAGAGATGCATACAAATAGATACGTAGATACATAGATGGATGTGTGTTAATGTGGCCGTGAATTTGCGTGGTATGAGCCCGCCGAGAGCGCAGGAGAGAAGTTTAAGGTCGCTGTGGTGATGAGTTGAAGTTTTTTTTTTTTTTTCCTCTCTCTTTGCTGTTGGTGTGTTGTAGCTGTAGCTGAAGCTGCCTTCCTGGAATGGTTAGAGGGGGTAGTTTTATGTTGCGCATTATGTTGGCATGTACCTATAGATAGATATGCACATCTATAGATGACCGATTATAATTCAGGGACTAAGTGGGATGAGTAAAGTGCTAGTGGGATGATGTTGAGGTTGTTCAGAGACTGCATTACATACATATATCTTTGGAAATTGTTATAGATACATTTGTCCATAATGGAACATCCTTTCAGTTCCGTTTTTTTTTTCTCATTTCTTTTTACAGGATATGAAGTTGCGGGGAGTTTATATCTCTTGTGCACTTATGTAGGTTTTTTGTATTTGGACAACTTTCCATTTTCATCTGGCACTAGGTAGATTTAATTTGATATACATACACATGCATATAAGTACATACATACAAACATATGTACATATTCATAGGTATTTGCTTTTTTTTTTGGAAAATGCCTTCCTGGTAATCATTGCGTCGTATGAAAAGTGCCACGCCCAAAACTCCAATATGCAATTTAATTAATTTGAAGGGATTTTCGGTGTAGGGAAAGTAATTTATATTTAATGCGATCAAATTTGCATTTAGACAAGTGTGTGCTTGTACTTGTAACATGTTGTGTTGTCCTTTGCTAAACGGGGTGATTTTTGATTTAAAAGTATGTTTTGGTTATAATTTGACAATGGAAGTAGACCAATAGTTTAAAGCTGTTCAAAAATGTTTGCATCTATCATTGGGATACTCAGACTTTTTAAGACGAAGGTTCAGCGACAGGGCTTAGGGAGACATAGATTATTTTAACTTAAAGAAATCTCCTTGTTTAAGGAATGAAGAAGCTAAGCTTATTCGTTTTTCAGGATTAACATTGATAAAATGGTAAGAACACAGTTGAACATATGCAAATAAGACTTCATACAGCCTCGACGACTTGAGAAGAAGATCATAATAGCGACTTTGAAATATTTACAGACTTTTTTTACTTAGATGTTTGAGCTTGAAGTGCCTAATACACGCAGAAACCAATACAGAGTCAAGCGAAGAATATTTGTTTGCTTAGGCTAAGAATACCTACCAGGGAACGAGAATGCTGATGAATTGGCTAGAAAGGGTTCGGCATTAAGTCTGGAACAAACCGACCCTACGCTGAATAGCCTGCCTTGTTTTTTGAAGTTTGAAGCAAGGAACAAAGCTCTAAGAGAGGCAAACAACAGATGGTCCTCACTAGAGATTTGAGGCATCACAAGGAAGTTATGGCCTGTTTCTGATAAAGCTAGGACTGCCAGACTTATACTAAAGGAATCGAAAATCCCTCTCCACCCTTATAGGTGTGATTACGGGTCATAACACTACCACATGAGCAAGCTCGGTATTACGGAAGAAGACCTACATACCTATGTAGAGGTTGCGGAGACGAGGAAGTTCATAAGGGTACTTCCTCTGTGACTGCCCGACACTTCTTCCGGGATCTCGAGGAACTATCTGGCAAACCGGTGAACGACTTGAACAACTTTTAATCCACAGAATGGTTTGTATCACAGACACAGTAAGTAGTTACCAGTACACTTTCAATGTGGGTAGCGTTTAAGGTACGATTTTTCCCCTTATGGGTATCACAATGGATCTTAGGGACCTGAGTGTGGCGCAGAGGAACTCCTTTTCTTCGGCCCACGTACCTAACCTAACCTAGGCTAAGAATGCAACTGCGGTGCAAAGTCCTATTCTGAATAACTAAGGTGGCTCTGAATGAGACCCTGAAATATTCTTTAGTGCAGCACTATACAGCGACATAGACCTTATGAGAAGAGTTAGAATAAAGGTCCAACCATAATTGAATTAAGTCTCCATCCTCTGCTGTACGTAATGATACCAATATGTACTCAGAATTTGTATATTGCACCCTTAATGACTTCTCGCTCAGTTCCGTCAAGGTTTCATTAACTTTTGGTTCCGTGAGTAAAGAGCGATTTCATTTGCATATTCCGTACGGAAAGTTGACAGATGAGGACAATTGAACTGATACAGGAAAAAGGATTTGACTTACAGTCGCGTAACTATGGGTACTGGACAATTTTAACGCTGAATCTTCGTTTTATTATGACGCTAGCTATCGCACATTTAAGGCAATTATGGTTTGGCCTTAAAATACGTCAAATTGAAACAAATAGACCCGATAGACGGCAAAGCCACGATTGGAAAAATCTTCGAAAAATTTAAAGACTCACCAGCTATAGAATCAATCTCTACTTTTGTTTTTTTGTGAAAGTTAAGCCGAGAACCGTATCCCAATTTGCTTAGACTAACTTTGTCATATTCATCTGGACCTCAGTACACAGCTTATAAGCTGACACACAGGTCAATGTCGGGCCACATTTTTGCCGAGTATATAGGAATCTCTACAAACAATAGGTACCTACTTTATCAACCCTTCCAATTGCAAAGTTTGAAGAAGCTTAGTAAAGGTGACTCCTTCCGAAAAATTGTTCACTTTCTGTAAACTTTGGCCACATAAAAGTTAAAAAAAATAAACATCTGCACCGTTTCGTACAAAATGCGCAACCCTTAACCAATTTTCACAATAGGTTTCTAGAGAACTCCTCTCAGTTAACCTGCTCGTATTACGCTGTATCTTTGATCGAAGATGCCTGCAGTTTCTAGAGACTAGTCCATTGAGTTGTTTGGTTCATCTGTTGTTGGAGCAAAATCGTAATTTTATTCGACTGAACAGGTCTACAGATCTCTAAGGCACTCCATAGTTTACAGCACGACTATCGAAAGACCAACAACCAATCACAACATAAATTAATTATGATGAAATTAAATGTTTTATCCATCCGCAAAGTTCCTACAGTAGTAGTAGGAGGTCATCTAAGTCTCAGACTTGATCGAATGCTTTTGGGACATCCAAGGCAATGTCTCTTGAGATCAACATCTCACACTCTTCAACTACAATCTTTTGAAGCTCCAAATCAAAGACGAACCACTGATTAGATTAGCTTCGCTACAAGCATTCATGACGCCGAATGTCAAAAACGATTAGCATTCAGCCAACCCGAGTTGTAGTTCCTAGCCTCATACGCATTTTTTGGAACACCTGTTCATAAAACGATAAAATCTCTGAGCAAAGACGCATTTAAATCAATATTTTTTGAATCAGGCCTGAACTCTTCCATGGCTTGGGTTTAAACCGAACTCTTCGGAATTCAAAGGTCTCCTATCAGGATTCTTTATGAGCTCTCTTTGTCATGACAAAAACTTCTATAACGGAAAGAGGAAATGCGAAGCTCTTTACAAACTTTTGTCGTTGAATCATCTTTTAAAAGTAAGGAAAGAGTTCCTGCCTGGCACATAACTCGTTGAAGGATCAATCATTTCGTTTTGGTCTTGAAATTAACCACACTTGTATGACGTAGGCAAAAGTTATCCATAGGACTCGATTTTATTCAAGATCTTCCTTCCGCCGTTTTAGTGTGATCTAGAGAAAGCACCCAATCTTCTTGACTCACCCTATCTGGAAGACTTTTTAAGGCGATTTCTACAAGCTTAATAGATAGAAATAGATTTCACATGTAGCGGGCTTGCATGGAAAGTTAATTTTAAGAGATTCACGTGTGTAACTACCTCTCAATCAATATCTATAACGTAGCTATCATTTTTGTATCTCTATCCATCTCCCTCACTTCCATAATTCACTTTGAAAATATCGATTCGGCAATCTTGCTTATTGGCTTACTACCTAGCCTAGTAAAGAATCTCTGTCTGAGACAAGGATATCTTCCTTCTATCTAGGCTTATAGTTCTGTAGACGAAGCTTCATGGCACTTGTAATCTCTAATTCTTTCAATCGAACACGCTTTTACATTGTATTCTGGTTGTTTCCACAAAAAGTGGAAGCAGTCGCTCTCTGCGTGAATACCTGCCACAGATCCTTCACCGATTTTAAAGCCGACCAGGTTTGGATTTTGTCCAGACTCAGTTATGTGAGTTGGATCTGTGAAACAGATGAGGTATTGTTGCGACAGACTGCCGGTTCACAAGGCAGAATTGGAAGATAGAACGATAAGCTCCGTTAAGGAATCCAAAACGTTGCTTAATTTAATCAGAATTCTGAATCTTGTTTGGGGACACCACATCACAATCGAATACGAACTATGAAATCTATGACGTAATTGCTGGACAACGTTCAGAGGATGATTTCTTTAGATCTTAAAGTGATTAAGGTCTCGCTGCGCCTTTATCAAAACTTCCACCGGCAGGTAAGTTTCTTGTTAACACAGCCTCATATGGCTTATCCCTCCAGAATGCAGACAAGCTAAACATATGATTCCCGCCGTCTCTTGGAAATATGCGAAATTTGTAATTCTTCTTAGCAGAAAAGGCTGCCAATCAACTATCTCCTAGGGTTCCAAGGGGCTACTTATCCGATGAGCCAATGTACTAAGCATATTCGCAATGCCACAACTTGATTTTGACACTTGTAATAAGTTGGTAGGGAGAGCTCGTAAAATTGTGCGAAGAATGACGTCAAGGTATACATAGGTACAAGCTCGAAAATGCAAAATTGAAACAAGTCGAATATTTTGACATTTGAAGGCGAAAGATAAAAATTCCAGAAGAAGGACAATTAGGTGTCAGGAAATTTTGTAAAACAAGAACCCAGCTGGACATGTAGCTTTAATCCCTTAACGAAGCCAGTGATAGTGAAGTGATCCATCAGATAGAAGCTGAACGATCTGTTAAGACAAAAATAACCATATCCAGCCCCCTGTTCAGAACTGAGAGCAACATAGCCGCAAACCAACGTAAATTTAGACTGCGTTCTACACAAAGCATGGCTAATTAGTTTAATTCCCGGTTCATAGAAAAAAAATAGGCAAAGGTGGCTACCATACTGATTCAGCTGCCATTAGTCATCCAATTATGCAAATGGCCAAACATATGCGTCACTTTCTTATTTTAAAGTTCAAACTAGATGCACGTGTCCAATGCTATATGTGCATAACAAAACATGACATCATAGTGCAAAAAGATGCCAAAAATATACCCTTCCTGCCAAAAATCATCCAACCATCCAACCATCTATCCTACCCTTTACATGTTAAACAACAAATGTTACTATGGCGACTCAAAAATTCGCTATACCCCATCATAAAAAAATCGCCCAAATGTCCTGACGTCCTGGACCATTTTAATTCGTTTTGGTGTGAGTCAAATATTTTATATATTACATGACTTATTTACTTCTTTTTTGTTCATTCTATTTACCTAACGCGTACGACGATGGTCAACTGAAGTGTCCTTATGAAGGGCAACATCGAAGAACCAGACCTTAACGTTATATCCTTGAAACACCCCATCCACAGAGCAATATATGGATCAGTGAAATTTTTTTCAAATGTCCTGAAGGGATAAAAGTATTTCTGCTTTCTATAAGTGTACATATATATTTCTATGTGTCCTTTAAATAGATTCTTCTACCTGCCCCCTTACTGGTACTTCCTGTGCCCTTGTGTTAGTTTCACTATGGTGACTAGGTATCTTCATTTTTTTTTTTTTTTTTGATGTAGCCCTGTGTCCTTCCTTCCTCCCGATTTTGCGATTTATGTAAACCGCCACCTTGTCATGATGTGCCCTCGCTGCAGTGCAAACGAAAGTAAAGCCAGCAATGACGTAAGCTATAATTTTCCCTTTTATTTCACAATAGAAATCCTGCAAACGAAGGCAAGGAATAAGAGGGGAATATTAATACAAAAATACATTTCCCGCTTTATCTACCCGGTCCTGAAGGAAAAACTAAGGGTTGCATACGGTACACTGTAGGCGGAGTCAGTGAAAGAAATTGTGCGTAGAAGCTGAAATCCTTGGCAAGGATACACATACAATTTACCATCTAAAAGCGAGATAGCAGATCGTATGTGAAGAGGAAAACAACAACTTTGCAGCAAAAGAAAGTGCGCGTTTTCCTTTTTGTGTTGTTATCCTTGTTACACCAACGAATGTTAGGCCTTACTTTCGTCGCTTTTCTTGAGGCGAATTTTCCTCTTTAGCTTCGTTATGTACATATACACGTATTTTGAGAGAAACAATTTTTTTTGTGCGTGCGCTAAATACATATGCCATCCGCTGACAGAAAATATTTTCGTCCTTTGTAGCCCACCAATGGGATGTTCCACTTTCGCGACTCGAATATCGTTCGAATGTAGGCCATTTTGATTCGCCTGTTATGTGTCACTGTGTGTGTGTGTTTGTGTAGGATTTTGGTTCACCCACAATTTTCCCGAATTTAGGAACACACTCTGCTCTGCCAGGACTCTGTGATGACAGTGAGTTGGGTGAATGCGGTATAACACGCAAAACCTCCCCACCCCATCGAAACTACCGAATCAGGCTTTTGCGTTTCAGACAGCAGCTCATACCCTCGATGTCCTTGTTGGACGATATACCTATATAAATTCGCATCCCCCTAGTGATCCAAAAAATGAACAAAAGCATCCTCATCGTAGTATGCCATAGGACGAACAAAAAAAAAATTACAACTCCTGTTTTGGGCGTAGTATGCCACATAGCTCGAGTATTGAGTTATTCTATTTGAGTTAACACCCGACTGACTTGGTTTTTGGGCGCGCAAAGTCATCCTCCTTGCGGTGGTGGTTTGAGGGCTAATGGAATTGTCTTCTTAAAGCGCTGTGCGGGCTGTTTTCTTCGAAGAAACCAGAAGTTTGACTTTGAAACCAGAAAGATAAGCTCCTTAGGGGTTGCTTTGTTGTGTGTACTCTAGCTGTCTTTCTCGTCGTCTTCGTCTTCGTCTTTATCTTTTTTGTTTTTGTTTACACTTCTAAGGTTTGAGGTTTTAGCGCGTGTGTTGAAGAAAAATATATATTGGAATGGTAAGCGACTTTTGTGGGTTGCTTTAGGCGTTAAATGAGGACGAGTGATGGATACGAAATGAAATGTTTCGATTTTGTAATTTTAATTAGAAAAAGACCTCCTGTCGAGGAGCATTTGATTAAATTAGAGAGAAAGTTTGCCGGCGACTTTGCCTATTAAGTTGAATATTTTATAAGAGTCTGCCACCAAGTTTTAAAACTTAAATTTATATTAAGACCTGAAGGGGGGAAATTGGTTATGAATCGGCCCTTTGAGAAACTTTGACTCTTAATGAAAGCAAATTATTATTCAAGCCCAGAACTTTGCAACTTGATGGATGCATTCAGACCCTTTGTATGAATCAAGGAGCTTAACTTTGTGTCTTTGTTGAAGAGGACGTAGATTTTGCTTCTGGGTAGGCTTCAGCGTTGCTATCGCTGTCTCAAAAAAATACCGTCTTGAACGACTTCTTCTCTTTCCTTCTAAATGGATCTCAGGAAGTCTGGAAGTAAGGTTAGGTAAGGATGTATTGGGAAACATTTAGCTCAAAGTAAAGTCCATTGTGATACCACTAAGATAAACCAGGAAAGGACTCGCTGTGAAGCCTATGAAGCCATGTTGTACCTTGTGAGGGGCTGGTTAGGGTGAATCATTCAATCGAACTCCAAACCATTGTGTTGGTAGAAGGGATCGAACCCTCGCTGAAAACTTAGAAGACTATATTAGGCTTATCGGCGTTCCTTCTAACTAACTCCAAATATACCAGCAGACCTTCTGAAAGTGAAAACTTTGTAAAAAACCGCCAAACATCTCGTATCTCACGTGGCAGACGACCTAAGATTGCAACCTAACTAAGCTTAAATTGGACAAGTAAAAAAGTTCCTATTGATTGCTGTTATTAATGCGAAACGATCTCTCTAAAATCAGCAGCCTTTGTAAGATGAGGTCTCAATGCTCTTAAGTAGGTATTTCGTTACAAAAGAAGCGAGCATACGACCCAATCCTCACTTCCTGCTACGAACGGTGAAACAGCTTTCTCTGGTAAAAATTTCGAACCTCATTCCTAGAAATTTACCTTTTTTTTTTTGATCCTTGATCGTGACTCTTTCTCAAACAAGGCCGACCTAAGCTCTGTAAATCTTTTGAAATTGTACACAACAGAGGTTAAAGTTTTTTCTATTTTACAGAGCTCTGCTGCTCCTGTAGACCTGCTCTTAATTTTGAAGACAAACCGATACAGCCCGGGATGGACCTGTACCTCAACCAACGAGCGTCTCCAGCCAGCTTTACGCTTTACTAAGATCACACTGCGTTCACAGACTTTTGAAGGATTGTGCCTCTGATGTCGGCGTTTGAGTTCTGTGCAAGAACAAAATCCTTTATATCGACTCTGATGGAGCCAAAACTAAAGATTGCTCCTCTCTATAAATGCTATGCTATGTAGTATGCAAATTTCGTCAATGATGGTCTTTTCTGGACGAAAACCAGACTGAAGTGGACCAATTCAGGTTGTTGACGAAGAGCTTTAGTCACTCACGCAGACAAGATCTTGTAGGCGATGTTGAGGGAACTGATGCCTCTATAGTTGGAGCAGTTTAAATTATCGCCTTTCTTGAATATCGGACAAACAACGCTGAGGTTCTATTAATCGGGCATGCTCTTGTCCGACCATATTTAACAGATGAATTGGTGCATGTTTCTCTTCAAGTTATCTCCCGCTGCTGTTAATAGCTCAGCTTGTTAGCCCTGCCTAAAGTTTGAGCACAATCTTCAACCAAAATAAGAACCTTTCTATCAAAGCTTGTAGTGTGTATTTTAAAAAAGTTGAGTTCGAATAAATGTACAAGGCGTACGTAAACCCAATCAGTTTCTCATCCCAAAGGATGAGCTTTCCACGATGGTCTTCAATTACTTCTTTATACATAAAGGAAATGCCTTGCCCTGCTTTCCGTTGGTGAGTCCGCCAGCATTTGCTCAACAGATGCCAAGTGTAGTCGACTGTTCCATGAATTGTATCCAGTATTATCCAACGGACTAGCCTTCTTGTCAGTGGGAAAAGCTACACAGAAAGAGCTTTGAATATTCTTAACTCACTTGTTCACTTACACAACCTTCCAACTAGAAACGGACTCTACACACTAGTTTCCAAAGCTTGGACAATACTTACGTAGCTGACAACTTAATGAGTCAACTTAAGAAGGCACTGCATTTGATAACCACTTGACCTGCTCTAAATTTTTAAGCATGCCAAGTTGGTTAAGGTTCATTTCTTCTTAGGCTCGCTACCTGACGTTCTTTCCGAGACGACCGACTCCAACTCTTAGAACGCAACATGTCCTCCGGATATAATAGCTTCTATACGACAAAGCCTGGTATGATTGTTTAGTGCATCCGCAGTTAGATAGATAGTTGATGAGGTGGAACTTAGTCCCTCATCACTGCGGCCACTTGTAGGCCTTTTGTAATGCCCTCTTCTTTAGAGCTCCTCCATGAGGCCGAAGTGATGAATCCGACGATTTCTTTGGGTGAGCTGGTGGTTGTACCTTCTGCCTTAAGGTAATAGTTATCTAGAAAACGAAGACGTTGTCTTATGAGTTGAGCTCCACACTTGAGTCTGTTTATTCGGTGTTTCCATAAAAAAAAAGTCTCCCCTGACCTGTTCCTTGCCTTCCCTGAAATCTTGTAGAAACTATTGTAGGGTTGCCATAGATTTTTGTGGGAGATGTTAAAGATCTTCCTGGAATCTTTCTAGGAGAAACGTCAGACGTTATTTCATCGGGAAGGAAAGCTTCTTTTTTTTTCTTTCACAAGACAATAGACACAAGTCCTTATGTTGAAGGTTAAGTGTGTACGAGTTTACATAAATGATAAAACGGGACAACAAATGGTCTTTTTGAACATGCTGTAAATGCGACATTTGAAACTTCTGACAGTATTTGGACACTCCACCTAAAACTGTACTTCCTCTTGTCAAACAATAGAACCCCTAAATAAAATCCTTTCCCTTGTCATTGTCATTTTCGTTATTTCACAAATATATACATATACAGGGATGGTATGTTTTAAAATTACATGACAAAGTACCAAACCAATGTGCCTACAAATCCCATCGTAAAAAAATAACGACTCTCATTGGTGATTCCTACACAAAAAACCATATCTCTACGTCCAAATGACATAATTGACAACAATCTGCACGACACACAGGGAGCGGGAACGAACTTTTCCCAAATGACAAAGGGCACATTCGTTATGCGGGAACAATGGCAAAGGAGAACGCGCACATCCCAAGCCCTCATTTAATTGGCCTTGAGGCACATCGTAAGACCAAAAGACGAACAAAATGATTAAAAACAACATCGGCACGAGAAAATAACATAAAATCCACCACCAACTAACAGAAACAAAATGGCGAACAGTTTTCTGATTATTTTCATTTTTTTTCTTTTTGATTTTAAGTCACGCTGATGGACTTCTCTATCTTGGTACTGTTATCTATTTTGGTCCGATTGTGGTCCGTGTTTGTTCCTCGTTATTGTGCGCCTTTTTTTTTGCCGATTTATATTTTTTTTCTGGATTTGGCACATCCAGTGATGGAGATTCCCTTCCCTGCTTAGTTTCGGTTCCCTTTGTAAGCAGCAAAGCAACCCATTTCACAGTGAAGTGGAAGCGGTCTTATTTATTTATTTTATTTTTTTTATGTTCTTTTATGCTTAGAACACCACACGCGCTTTCGCTCTTGGCCGTTATATGGATGTTGATATAGGCATATATAGGGTCCATATGGATGACAATATCCCATATGGAGTGCCTATACATGGATGCAACTTGTGTACCATCTCTGCTGTAAAACATGTGCTACAGGGTGTTGCTGCAGGGAATAGAATGATGGTGATTTACTGCGAAAGTGGTCGACTTTAAGGCTTATATATGTAGAGGTACATACAGATGTATCCTTCATTCGCCGTCCTGAGACAAAAGATCGAAACTCATCCCGATCACTCGGAGCCATGTAACAAATCTGCCGGGATCAGCAGTCTGTAAAACACGACTTTTATCATTTAAACCTATGGATGGGTAAAGAAAGTGCCAGAGTTACTTAACGCTATATCTGGGGGCTCTGCGACGGACGCATATAGCACTGCGATGTAATAGATAAACGAGGGGATTCTCGATCTTTATAATGAAGTTGAATTTCTTGTAGAGAATGCGCTTCCTGACTCTACAGACAGCCACGCATTCACATAGTACGTGTTCCGCTGGTTCGTCTTCCTCTAGATTAGCATCTAGATCCTGGATCTAGTCTGCCATTTTAGTCTACTGACATAAGTCTCAATTTATCACACAGAGATATTGGCACTCCTATAATCGTTGAACCACTTGCGTGTCGGTCAAGTTCTAGGCAGAAATATCTCAATCGCATTGGACAACCAAACAGCAATCAGGTGCATAGAGCCTACCAAGGTCAATACGGCACTAGCAATAGAATGTACTCAAAAACTCAAGGAAAGTACAATTCAAAAAGACTCGATATTGCCTTGGATTATAAATAAGTTCTAAGCATGACGCGAGGAACTCTCAAATGAATAGAAGCTTTATCCTTAGGACACAAAAACATTAGAGACGATCTGAAGAAGATAAACAGTAGGCTGTGTCCAGAAGACAGCTGCTAGCATAGGAATTGATACTGTCGGCAGCCAATGAATTAAAACCCAAAGGATTAGCCACGCATCTTTCCAATCATGGACAAATTTGCAGAGAAATCCGATGGGGAACGACTCAGAAAACTGGTTGAAGGTGGTAAGTTTCGGTATATCTCTCTGTAGGTATAGCAAATGTATACTAAATGAGGTTCAGTCTTCGTCAGATTAACACTATGATTCCATTTGTATTTCGAAGTGATAGCTCTATACAGTAATGATGCTATCTGCCTACAAACTGCTCGTAGAAATTTCTATAGCTCAGCTGTTCAAGACCATTTTCCACCAAATCAGTTTAACGAAACCCAGAAGTTGGACAGAATTGGCAAGAACAGACCTTTCAGGGTTAATATCCACTCTATGTTATACATTCTTCAGCGGAGCATGGGGAAAAGCATTTCAAAGAACTGCGTTTACCAACAGTACGAAGACTTTTCTAGATTCAGGTCTCCGTATTAAAGCTTTTGCTGATTCAACAACTCAGAGCGGGACCTTTGAGACAATTTAAGTAATAAAGCCCAACAAAACATTGTTCTCAGCATACACCTCACGTTAAATTTCATTCAAGTTCTAAGGCACCCTGTAAAAACTCTTGTCATTATCTATTTTTTTTGCTCTCATTTCCCAAATAAAAAAATAAAAAAAACTTCTTTTGAACAAACCAAGGGGCCATACCCAAGCATACAATTATTCGCGTAGGCTGTATAAATTCATGGCCATAGTGTATTCCATCATCGGAGTTCGAAATCCCTCCCTCTCCAACCCTAACCCTGAAGCACATCCATCTATACATCCCGTAAACCAGGTCGTAATTCCTCTGGCTTACCCTCTTGTACCACTTCCATCAGAACCAACCATCTCTCCTAAAGCCGGGATAGAGGAGGAATTTTCTTTTTTCTAATTTTTGCTACAGCGCAGCTTTTGATTTATGTCACTGTCAGTGGTCCGCAAAAGCGGGCTGTGGTGGAGTACCAAGTGAGGATTTAATCGCCACACGTGTGCATTGGTGTGCGTACTGGATAGGGATCTTCTCCTGTCAAATGTAAAACTTCAACCCGCTCAGGCAGCACCATTCCGCTGCTTCGCTCACTTTCGCCCTTTTGCCCATTATGTTTCGCAATCAAATCGATCGGGCTTGTATGCGTGTGTATGCTTTTAATTTTCATTTCTTTTATGCTTCGTGTTATTTGTTGAGTTTTTTTTTTTTGTTTCTCTCCTTCTTTAGGTCTTGCAGTTCTTTTTTTGCTTTTTTTATGCCAAACTCTTTAGAAATAAAGGGTGCGATTCGTGTTGTTGCAGGGCTCTGGCAATGAAATAGCTTCGGCCCGCACGGCTCATTCTTCTCTTGGCTCTATGGTCCTACTTCATCCATTGCCAATGGCACATAGACATCGATATACCTAGCTATAGCCATCAACAGAGTGCTGGATTTATTTAATACTTAATGCTTTTTAGTATGTGTTTGTATATCGCTATTGTACTCGGCTAACAGTACACTGGTGGATGATTAACAAATGTCCACTGTTGAATTTAGGAATTTGGAGAAGTTCTTTGATTTGAAGAATTTAAAGAATCACGAATTCCTGTCCCTAAAAGCATAGATCCTACAGACTGTCTCTGAATTCGTCAAGCGCCCTTCGTGAAAACTCAGATGCCGACTTTTCTAAGACGCCTACACCGCGTATAATCAAAACTTCCATTTAAATTTGGTGTCATTACCCTGAAGCCATCTTTCTACAATCAGTAGTACAATCCTTAAGACCATTTTGTATTTCCCATTTGAACCTCTCGAGGATTTTTTACTTCAAATCTCCTTTCAAATACGACGAATGGCCATATATTGTTATTCTTACGGTCCTTCATCCCAGATTCTGTTTTTCATTGCCACCATCTGAATGGTCCAGTGATAGCATCGCCAAGAATGGTGCTCATAGCTTTATTCATTTAAAAGAAGAACTTGTGGTATTTATGTGATCTTGTGTTCTTTAATGACTGTGGAGGGATTTCTCTACTCAATGTCGATCACAAGCTCCTACGTAGGAGCTCCTCCGTATGAGCTACACAAGTGATGTTTCGAGTCAAAAGACCAACGAATTTCAGGAAGTTATTCAGAAAACCCTCGGTGTATTGTGCAACTTAGAAACACCTTCAAAAAGATACACTACCATGTGATTTCTTCAATCTTGTGGAAGGCACTGTCTTCAGCGGACAAGTGGACAACATAGTGAGTTGTAGGAGAAGCGTATGTAGCAATTGAAGAAAAATTTAAAAAAAATCGAAGTCAACGATGACAAAAGCAGTTTACCTTGCTTCGAAGTAAAGGTAAACTCCAGAAATGAAACCCTAGTGGGAGATATGAAGTATTGTCTGTGGTAGGTTGTCTCTTTCCGTTTATCGAAGCTTCCAACGCCCTGTTTGCACGTAGATTTAAAGACCAATTCTGCTGACACCAAATCAAAGACCAATACAACCACCAACACTTGACATTAAAATTCACCTCAAAACCGTACTACCACCCATCAAGCAAAAATGGCCAACAACCACAATGGCCTACAAAATCCATAAATTCCGTGAAAAAACAAAATTCCTCCGAAGTACAATTGACCATTTTGTCAACACATTCTACCACCACCAGTGTTGCCAGATATTTTCAGTTGTTTTTGCTTTTTGTTCCTCTTGCTGAAACTGTTTTTGATGCACATGCATTTTGTTTTTGTTCAGGACAAAAAGAACTGAATAAAATGGCATATGCTTCGTGGGTCTAGTTAGTTAGTGGTGCTATGAAGAGATACACTTACACCAAAAGTAGGTCCATAATGATACTTCTGTGAGTGCTAGGTTTTGACCCCAGGTTACTCCATAAACCATTTCGATATCATAACGTGATAGTTTGAATCGGCCTTGCTGTCGGTTTTCAGATCATTAAGATGGTTATAATGAAGTATTCGCCTAAGATGGGTTTCCTGATATTTGCAAGGAAGGGACTCGTGCAGAGGAAATGCACAATAGATTCTTCTTATTCCCTGTTTCTGCAGCTCTTGCGAAAATTGTGGCATACAATACCCAAATGCTGAGATGTGTGCCTAGAATCCAGTGCCCTGTTTCTTACAGTTAGTTTCGAGAGCTGGTCTCTTTTTAGTCGTATTAACGCTTTCAATCTCTTAAGATCGAGGACAAGCTAGATAGGCCTAGCATTGTTACAACAGTTAATAGTCAGGCTTTCGACAGAGCATTGGGTAAATCAGGTGTTTAACAAATGATATAGGTTCTTTGGACATGGTAGCACTGTCTGTAGCTAGAGAACCTTGTCGATCTAATTCGGCCACCACACAGTTTCCTGGAATATCGCTGTGACCTGAGACATTATACTGGTTAGCGATCTTGTTGACAAACACGCGGCAGTTTTTTGCTGTCCTCGATTTTGTTGTGTTAGATTCGTGGGCCAACTTAAGCTCTGTTACTCATATGATAGGACATTTACACTAAATTTGTTGCTAAGTAACAAATTTGTTGTATTTAAACTGTGAACATTTAAATTTTTCTCACGTCAAGTAAGTTTTTCCCCTGCGATCAGAATATCAACAAAATGGCGAAAAAACCACTGGTGTGGCAACGCTGCTTTTCACGGAAGTGTTCAACCTTCTACACATTAGGCGTTTTTCCTAAACCTCTCTCTCCCTCTCTTCTTGAGAGTGTGTGAATCGGAACTGTCAAAATTATGTAGAGTTTGTGCGCGAGTAAATTAAATCGTTTTGCAGTGGGGATCGGGAAAAAGTTCGGTTAAATCGATTTATTCATATTTTCCGATAAAATTTTGTGATTTTCCATGAGTTTAATTGTTTCAGATCACTTTGGGATATGTTTTGTGGTGTTTGATTCGGTAAATCAGTGTTTTTTTTCGAAATTTAAAAAATTGCCGTGGGCTTGCGAAAGTGTTCTCTTTTTTTTGTTCGTTCGTTCGTTCGTTCGATTCGTGCAGCCGTTAGGATTCGTTTCAACATTTGAAAATTTAAATTTGGTGAGTCCGTCCTATTATAATGTTTATATCAACTTTATTGGATTTTTAAGGATGTGATTGATTTCTATTTCGAGTAAATTTCAAGTGTATTTTTGAATTTTATTACGCCATTCTAGTGGTACATCATTGGAAAGAGCCTTTGCTATGAGAATAGGCACCGATTGTTCTTTTGACAATCATTTAATTCTCTTGTTGGATGTGTGGGCTAGTAAATCTCAGATCTTTTTTCACAACTTAAGAAGAGGTTTCTGTGTTTTTCTCTCTGCGAAATCTTACATCTTGGACAGGATCAATGTAACTACGTACTTGTTACGTTTTTGTTTAAGTATTTTTCATGCGTTTGTTACGCGTCCATCTTCGAACGCAAACTCAAGGCACAATATATAGATTGCAGAAAAAGGCATCACAATGCATTTTACAAATTCAAAGCTTGCAGACAGAAAACGACCTCTGTTGACAAGCTGGTGAAGTCTTTTAAATTTTCCCTATGAAATAGGTTCGGAAAGTCGAGCATTATACGTTCGATTGTATAAACAAGAGCAAAACATGGGTATGTCCCGATTTGATCCAATCTAGATGAGGTACCATTGCATCTTACTGTGGAAGTGTAAGCTCTCCTCGGTTGTTCGAACTGAGGTGGTCTGCTTAAATTTCTGAATATGTATTGTCTGTCGGAATCAGTCCAAGTTTTAGAGTGTGTGTACGAAGTAGGATTTCCACATTTCGTTAGATGTTCTGGAATTCTGGGAGATGACTCTGTTTCTTCTCTGGTGTGGAGACTCTTCTCTACTCGTGCCCTGTAAGTGTGACAAAGTTTGAATTGGGCCGTTGATGGTCTTAACATTTTGTGAGGTAAGTCCTACACGTGAGATATTTCGGAGTGAAGTTATGTTTAAGGAAGACACCATCAAATGCTACCACTTATTATCTTTTGGCCTCTCAGTGATTAAAATAGAAGCAAAGGATCTCAAAAAAGACCTAGTGGTGTTGAAATGCGAATGCCATGTCGTCGGCAGATTGGAAGTATAAGAAGGTTGTGGCTGATGGGTCGCAAAGCAGTGACCATTACTGAGTTTTCTTGCTTTAAATGTCTTCTTTTTAAATGGAAACCATTTTCGATGAGGTTTGCTTAGACCAGGACTTTGTAATGTAACTGTGAACTTTTGGAAAACTATTTGCGAATTGGGGATCATACAAATTAGTTCAAGGAGCTATAAGCCCAATAATATAAGAGTAATTGAAGAATGGGTTGGCTTGAGGAGAGCTATGACCATTGATTTTTTGATGAAGCTCCCTTAGCTTCGACAATATTTCGAAATAAACGCAGGAAGCTGCTTTCTTACTTTCAGGAATCAATGTCGCGATAAATAACAAACGACAACTGTGAAGCTGTGCGAAAGACTCACTATAGGAAACCGGTGCTTCTTCAACTAGACAAAACTGACGTCAAACCTTTTAAATGGAAAACTTAAGGTCATACTCTACCAAAAACTGATGATGCATGATGTTTTATTTGAAGGTGTATATTAAACTATAAGCATGGAAGCACAGAAGATACTGAACACTCCTGAGCTTAAAATACTTACAAGTAAAACCCGGATAACTGCCTCGTGAATATTTTCATCTTTTTTGGGCGCTTTAGGTAGCTATCCGAACTGGTTTAATGCATAAAAAATGCATGAACCTAATACTTTCGGGTACTTAAGCGTGAAGCACTTAAGGTGAACGAGTTGCTTGAACAGAACTTAAGGAGCCGCAGAATCTTAAATCTGGCGTTCAAAATGACAAAAAGGCTTCTTTTCAAATGATTGAATTACCAATAACACAGGCTCATGGGATTAAGATTCCAATTATAATGTCAAGTGCATTGGTTTTGAGTGTTTGCGGATGGAGTAAAAACCGAATGTGACAAAACGTTCCACATTCGTTTTGCACGACTCAGAAAGGAACTTCTGTATTTCACAGTATGACAGATGGTGAGGCTGAAAGTTTGCGGTGTCTTAGGCACAGATTCTTCTTAGGTCATCAACAAATCAGGTTTCGAACAAATTTCTAGCAGGAAAACTTTTTCCATTTCTTGGTTGTGGATCATATTGGTGTCGCTGACTGTGGTTATGTTTCAAGAGCACAATATGCCCCTGATGCCCTTCGTGCATCCCATCCAAGGCCTTCTTCCAATTCTGGACTTGAGCATTTTTTTTTTATTAATCCTTCGTTTTGTGATTTTTATTTTTTTTTTCTTCTGTTCTCTTTATATTGTTTTTCATGTTTTATAACCAAAAGCCGAGTTGGAGTTGGTGTGTTGTTTTGAGTCGGTGTGGTATAGCAACAGCAGGAGTAGCACTCTAGGTCTTCGGTGAGGAATGCGATACGGAATGCTGTTTGATATTTACCCTATACACATACATATACAAATTGTTACTATGCGTATAGTCATATATGTATATACAGCCTGCTTAGTGTGATTAAGTCAGCACGTTTCAGGGAATGTTGTAGAAAAGGCCCAGCAAAAAGCTGGGAAAAAAAAATGTATAAATAAAATTCAGGGAACGGGAAACCCTTGCGAAAGGAAGTGTAAACCTCTCGGCCTATGTAATTATGTGGTGAGAGTATAGGTATAGTATAAGCCGCTCTATACACATGCATGGTACAAATTGATAGGACATTACGTAACTCGATGTTGGGATTGGGAGACATATGTACAATAGTACATACATTTTAAGCGCGTGTTTATCGATTTTTTATTTATTTTTTCCTAATACATATAGGGATTTGCAAAGAGGACATTTTTATTTATTCCTTTTTTTTTGTCTCTGCCTTCCACAAGTGGAGTAGTTTAAGAAGACAAGAAACCTGAAACAGATCCGAGATCAAAAGAGAACAACTTGAGAAATGAGAAACAAAAAAAAAAAAGTTTAAAAATTTGTTCGGGAACTAGGGCTTCTTGGAATTTTTTTTTTTTAATTTTTCATAGAATCTTTTTTTATTTGTTGTTTTACTTTTTTATTCAATCTTGATGTCCTTTGTTTTGTTTTTTTATTGAAGAAGAAGATGATTATAGTTTGCTGTTTTTTTTTTTTGTATTGCTTTGTTTTGTTCTACTTATCCTGATATGTTACGTAAGGAGAGATGATGAGATCAATTTAAGGAGTTTTTTCTTTCTTTTCTAAATCTGACAACCTAGATTGGCAGCTGTATTTCGGTTTTTGTGTTGTTTTTTCTTTGGAGTTTCTAATTTATTTTAAAATTTATTGCGCAATTTAGAGAGAAGAAAAACAAAACACTAAAGTGCCGGCGTAGTTTCATTTAGTTGACCTACATACCTACATATGAATGTAGATAGACACAGCTTGTGTTTTAAACCGGAAATGTTAGGTTTTTCGAAATTTGGGACGCAATTGATGCAATAGGGCTGTAGCTGTTTGGGTTGAGGTTAGGTTAGGTTGAAGTGGCTGCCAGCTATAGCCAGGACACTTAGACCAGTGTGGTGGCACATGAAGCTGAAGAGATCTCCGTACCTCCTCGTTAAAGCAATTGGAGCTTTTTATGAAGCGTAGGTGGTTTCTGATATCCGTGTTTATCAGATCGCCTAATTCGTTAAAGTAGAATTCCCCTAAATGCAGTCTTCTTCTACGGGAGAAAGCTGGACAGTTACAAAGAAGGCGGGGAATAGTTTCCTCCTCCTCTTCGTCCATGTAGCTTCTACAGAAATCGTTTGAATGGACGCCAAGCCTTGTTGCATGCTTGCCTATTAGACAGTGTCCCGTGATGACACCTATTACGGATCTGATATGCGATCTGTTGAAATTAGATTCTTAGAGCCTTTCAGATTCAGCCGTGGCCAAATCCTTTGTCGCTAGACAGGTTATACTATTTGTCCACCTAGAATTTGTTTTCTCAATAGCATCCAGCTTTAGTTTAAGTTTACATGTAGCGATCGTAATACCTACCTAGGTGTCTCTTTCTGTGAGCACGGGTACGGTTGTTCCATATTTGGCGAGTTCATCAGCCTTGCAGTTCACTGGAATATCTCTATGCCCCGGCACCCAACAAAGGTGAATATGTGGGGATGACAATGCCGTCGTGTGCACTGTCTCACCAACTTAATAAATTATTAACGCGTGATCTGTTTGTAGGTACAACATTTATTTATTTACGAATTGGCGAATTGTTTGGAGTAGAGGACAGGCCAAGAAGTGGTCGTCCACGCGTTGTCCGTACAAGCGCGGTAGTAAAAGCTGTAAGAGATCGAATTCGAAGAAATCCCCTTAGGAAATAGAAAATTATGTCCAAGGGATTGGATATATCAACCAGATCTACGTCTAGGCTGATTCAGGACAATGGCCAGAAGTTTTCAATAAGCAAAATGACAAAATTTATGCCGCGTCGTCTAAGAAAGCGAAGAAAGTTGTTCCAAAAGTTCAACGTGGCCATCATCCCGCTTCCGTAATGGTTTGATGGGGAGTGTCTCATCAAGGTGTCACATCCTTCCATTTCTGCGAAAAAGGTGTGCAAACTGGTGCAAAAGTCTACCAGCAAGATGTGCTAGAGGGTGTTGTGAAGGATTTGACCAATAGCCTTTTCAATGGAAAGAGATGGATCTTCCAGCAAGTGCACAAAGCCAAAACCACGCAGGAGTGGCTCAGTGTCAATATTCCTGGCTTCATAGCAGCAGAAGATTGACCGTTGGGGAGTCCAGATTTGAATCCACTGGATTACAGTTTGTGGTCAGAATTGAAGAGCATGACCTGCAAGACTCCTCACCGAAATTTGGAAAGCCTCGAAACATCATTGACTCGAGCAGCATCAAAAATGTCATTAGAAACCATGCGTGCCGGTATAGCCCAACGGCCACAACGTTTAAAAGCTTATGTTAAAGCAAACGGCAGTCATTTCGAGCGAATCAAATTTTTTTTAAGTAATCAGTATTGTGACCTAATAAATGAGACAATATTGGATACAAAATCTTTATTTGTTTTCTTTTTATAGCGTTTTACATTTGTAACAGAATTTATGGCAGGACTAGGTATACTAGTAGTAGGTAGAAGCTGCCTGCGCTGCCGTCGAACCCAACGTCTCTAATGATGCCATAAACGGTTTTGGCATCATTAGGAATTTTCATATCCTGGCTGTATGTTTTCCATTGTTCGGCTGATTTGTGTTTATTGTAGGCACCGGATGTGTTAATTATCCTACGGGAAAACCACTTGCAGCCGCCACAAATATTGAACTGCTACGCCATCTCTATGAGATATGATCGGCAATCTAGAGCTACTAATGAATTTGAAGAGACTGATTCCAGCGACCTGTGGAAAATATCACGTTTTTCTTCAGCCAAGATAAGACATGGAACATGCTACAATGATTTGGAAGACGGAAAGTGAGGCTGAGATCAAGCTTATCGGAGAAAACATCACCACCTACACCGTCATTGGTTTTAGATCCGTCGGTGTGTTTGGGTTTAAGTTAAACCCTCGATTTTGAAACATACCGAACTATAACTCACCTCTGGCCACTGTCCAGCGCTATCTCACAGCAGAAGAAGATTTCTATCTCACTATCACTTCAATGATAACAGTGATCTAAGCCAAAACCCCCAAGCGTAAACTTCTCTCCGTCTGTAACAACTCTAAATGGTTTTATAGATAGAATTCAAGTCAAGTCTTGAGCCTAAGTAAGTCTTCGAAGGGACATAAGTTAAACATATAAAAGTTCCAACACAAGTTGAAAGTTACAAGACGAAAACACCGCCTTGGATAGGTGACTTTGACGTAAAACTACGTCTTTCTTCGCACTGGGTAGCGAGGGCTATATTTGAGGAAATGTCTTTCCGGATGTAATTCCTGTCGAGGATTGAACACATCTGCGTAAACTTCCGCTTTAAAGTTGCTCAAAGGACGTCACGCTTTTTTTGAATCGTCAACCTAAATATGTATCCTATGAGCTCTAAAGGGGCTTATTTCATCTTCATTTTATAGCGGTATTTCTTAAAACTAACGTCACAGGGCACGGAATTGTGCTTCCTAAGCTCAATGTGGTTGCTCTTACAAACAGGGAAGGGAGAAGGCTTCAAGAGCTACAGTTGGGCAAACTCGAATAGTAATGCCAGTGCACGTGAGTCTTTTGAGTGTATGTAGAGCGTTTCTAACATACTAATGTCGAAAATAGATTACAAAACATTAATGAGTTCAGTCTGACGCTTAACTCTGGTTACTAAACAGCTTTCTCTGTCGCTGATCAGTGGATTGGAGACCTATAATATAAGGTCCATGGACTGTGTCAAACGATAAATATACCAAAATGGCTGCTTCTATTCATTATCATTTAGTTCGCGTTTACGGCAAACAGGGTTTAGCTACCTACTTATGACAATAACGCATTGTACCCTTTTGTATGTGTGCGAGATCTGTGCTGATGCAGACAAATAGCGGTACAGCAAAGGTACAGTTATCGAACCGTCTCAAAACCAGCCGTTTTCGTAGTCGTGGAACCTCTTATATAAGAGAGGATAGTAGAAGTTGAAAAGAAAACAGAAACAGCAGAAGCCAAGGAGATCATGATGCGGCGCTGGCTTAAACCCTGGACCAGAGAAACCAGAGGAAGCATCGCGGATAGGAACCTCACACAATTCCTTACAGGCCATGGATGCGTCAGCGAGTATCTACACAAACTGGAAAAATTAGCGAGCGAGTGATGGCTTACAGAGAGTCGAAGAATAGAAACGGTGGTAATGACCACGAGTGGGAGAAACTTGAACAGAGTGTGCTCCTACATCGAGAAAGAGCTGAAGGTAAATAGAAGAAGAGGACAGCACATATATAAATCCGTCACAAGACCATAGAAGAGTAGAACCCCTAGAGGCTAGGAAAACTGGTACCGCCCTAAAGTAATGCTAGAATCAGATTAGGGGTTGGTTCGCCTGAAAATGGAGTGGATTTAGTCGTTAAGAGTCCAACACACCGGGAGAACTTGGTCACTCCTGATGGTGTATGAAGCATTCCTTCTTCGAAAAAATGTCGTCTTCCTTCTTCGAAAAATGTTGTCTTTACTATCGAAAACAAAGACGACTGCTTCGTTTCGATATAGAAAATATCACAGACGGTCTTGAAATGAAAAAAAAACCAAACTCTTGTGTTAAAATTTAGTTTTCTATAATATTTCTCTATCCGGAACCGGCTAAAACCAACGACTAATAGCTTAAAATTCCGAATTAGCCTTTGCTACCACATTTCAGATTGCCAAATGTAAAATAAATAGTGCAAAGGCACCTATGTATGTGTGGATAAAACTACAAAATTATTCTTTCAAAATACATACGTAATCTGTTTTTAAATAAATAAATTAAAACCGTACAAAACCACGATCATATTTTGTTTAAGGTCAAGTCGCAATATCTCTTAGGGTCTATCCGTCTCTAATGAATTTGTCAACAGTATCTACAGGAAAACAATGTTTAATGAACCAAAACCAAATCTGACTTCATGCTTCATTATCTTAAATATCGTAAAGTTATTCACAGTGCACAGTGCTTACTAGCCTTTTTACTTATGTAGATGGGCGTTTTTGAAGCTCACGCCTAGTCAGTTTTCATACCTGTTTGTCAAGGTAAACAAAATATGAAAAGTTTGTTTGATTGTATAGTTTTAAACAATTGAGAACGCTATTGATTGGTGCATTCACCTTTAAATTTGTTTGTCCGATTGTTTTAGGAAAACATTTCAAAATGTTTTATTTTTTCTTGTCACCATTTGCACAAGGCTTTTTAAAGTTTATTCAAGCAGGAGAAAATATGCTTGGCGATCTTTTCTAAGAGGCGCCACCTATCCCTCTTTTATCCACGAGGTCGAGAGCGTAAATTATATAAGACTTTTCCATCCTTCTCTTCGATCCCGGTTACGCCGATTTCAGTTTTCCAGGCCACAACCGCTTTAGCATACGCGATAGTTTGTTCTTTAAAACGGAGCTTCGGTCTTTCTTGTCGTCTCAAACCTGAGGGATGTGATTCATAGATTCTCTTGGCTGGAGCATTTTTGTCCATTAACTCGATATGCCAGAGCCAGTGTAGTCGTCGTGTTTTGTCTTTTTGGACTGTATCCACATCTTGATACAGTTCATAAAATTCGCGGCTGTATCTGCACTCGTCGTCCTTGCATACGGGACCAAACATTCGACGAAGAATTGTTCCCTCGAAAGCGTTCAATATCTGCTTTGCGGTCCTACTTTTCGTCCAGCACTCGGCATCATATTACAGAACTTGCAGGAGCAGTGCAGTGGAATTGATGTTTACTTCGAGGAAGGTAAACAGCAAAACTACTTCGAAATGACTGTTGTCAACAGTGACGTTCTGTCCTAGGCCTAGGTGGTGTTAATTGTCGATTTTTAAGGTCTAAAATCGTTCTGATAGTTTCCCACCAGATAGTTCAGGAAAATGGAGAAAAAAAAAAACAGGACCAAAGCTTGGAATAGCATCTTAGATTTGAAGCAAGCTAAGAAACTCCTGGGGAACTACCCACAACCAGAAAAGATCCAAAGCATGCATCAACCGAATAAGGAACAACCTACGTATCCTAACAGAGTTCCTTGAAGGAAGTTCCTTGCTTAAAGGAAGATGAATCAGCAGAACACGTACTATGCGAGTGCGTGGCTGTCTGCAGAGTCAGGAAGCGCTTTCTCGATAAGGAATTCCTAACACTGGAGGATCTTCGTTACGTCTCGACTGGAGATATTCTCAACTTCATTAGGAAGATAGAGGTTCTCCTTGTCTAACTGGCTCCAGGCACAATAGATCTTTTAGGTCGCAGTGCCATATTCGTCAGTCGCAGAGCCTTAATAATAATAATAATAATATAATAACAGGGTTCCTAACGGGGCACACTAGACTCAAAGGACACCTGAGGAAACTAGGGATAGTGGAAGAAGACCTCTGCATATCCTGAAATGAGACCAGTGAGATTCCAGAACACATCCTGAAGTCTTGGGCATTGATTCACAAAAGAATTAACTATTTGAGCAAGTTCCAAATGTCAGCTTCTCACCCTCCGATTCCTTAAGGAAACTGGCCCGGGGAAAATGCTCTAGAATGGAATATTTTGGCTGAGGCTAAGTAAGAGGAACTCTGAGAAGGAAACCAACCTCTCCAAGGTACCAGCTAGGAGCACGATACACCTTGAGGTCCTAATATAATAATCAATAGGAACAACATCTCCTGTCCTAAAACTTACTTATGGTACAATCGCTCCTTTAAGTCGCACTTCCATCGTCCATGGAAGTTACCAAAATCCTTAAAAAAATAAGATCGTGACGTCTCTTCATTCTATAATTCAAAACCCTTCTGAGCTCTGACACCGATGATAGCTCCATTTTTACGAGTTGGTAAAGCAATCTTGGGGTATAAGCTTGGTTCTTGGAAACTGGATCAACGGTTGATAAGGAGAATAAGGAATAAATTACGACACAAGCAATAATAAATAAAACAATAGTCAACATCAAGTTATCATTGTAAAATCTCAAGTAAAATTCAACATAATTTCCAGAGGTACACCCGTACCAAATATCGTAAGTTACGATACACTCTACATCTCATCATATCTGTGTATCTCCACTTCCCCTCTAATTTTATTTTAAAAAAAAACACACACACACTTACACATACGATTCACATGCCATCATCCCATCTCTGAGTCAATGCCAAACGCAAAACCGAAAGTGAAAATCGTACATAAGATATACAACACTTCTGCAAAAAACGGTGCACAAACGAACATCATCACAAAAAAAAAGAAAAAAAAAAGAGGCAACACAGCAACAAGAAAAGCAAGAGGAGAAACGAGAAATTGACTAAAGAAAAAACAAAATAAACAGCAACCGGCATTTTTTGTTGTCATTTTGCCGGCAATAAGAAGAAGAAGAAGCAAAGACAATAAACAAAAAAAAAGAAGCAGAAACCACTGGGAGTGAGTGTGAGAGAGTATAGAATTTTTGCGGCGAATTCATACTTTGCAGACTGTAGTAAACTTCTCCCCTAGTTTCTCTCTTTCGGTTTTCTGTTAAAAATGGTAAAGTAGAAAAATAAATAAAAGAGTTAGTCCATAGCACTCTCTCCTGTTGTGCAGCTTTCATTTACACGCACGAGTTTGCAGAAGCATTGCAGTATCAGTGGCAGCTTTCGTTTTCTATCAGATTTCAGGGACATGGCTATGGCTACGAGAACGAGATACGATTTCTCATCTCACGTGTTATTAAATATTACAACTGCAAGAAAAACCAGATGCATCTGCTTATGTATGCAGTTGGAGATAGGAGTGGAAGAGAAATTGCTTTGCAATTCCAATGCAGGATGCAATTTTTTTTTTTAAATGGATTATGGATGCAAGAAGAGTGAGATATATATTTGATTTGAATGCAGCACAAGGAAATGGAGGGGAAAATTAAGTGCAGTAACTCACTGGGTAAATGTCCAACAATCTTGTGGGAAGGTGTAGTCGAATCAGGCAAACCTTTGATTGTAAGCTTAAATAGTCGATACAAATTAAAAAATATTGTGTTACATACATATGTACCTACGTTACAATTTACTTACATTGCAACTGTGTAAATGGCTGCACAACTAATGATAGTAAGCATGTGGAGTCTAAAAGTTTTGACTAAACGACTAACCTAATTGCTGAAGTCTGTCCACTGTGACTTAGACTTCCGACCAGTGACCAGTTTCCGACATCTTCTATTAGTTCATAAACACAGAAACAGTTCACTTAAAAGTTTTCTAAAACTTAGATATTGTGACATCATTAAAGGGTTTCCAACCCCTACACTTACCTCTCGCATAGAAAATTAAAAAAGGACAGCTGCAATTTTGCGGCAGTTAACGACTTTTTTAACCTAAATTGCTCTTTTAACTGTAAAAATTGCACCAGGCATGCAGAAATCAAGCGAAGAATAATTTGTATCGAAAGGAAAGAAGCAAAGACATCTATCTCTAAGGAGACTATATAAAATCAATTTCAAAACCATCCTGCTCTATTGCACCGATGCATAGACGTCGTCGAAAACAGATAAAAAGAAAGAAAAATTCTTCACATGCAAATCAAATGAAAATTCAGGTTCCGGTCTCGAAGATTCAAATCAATTTCGAAGGGACAACGTAGAAAAAGAAGGCTTCACCTATACATATATGTATGTACATACATCAGATGATGCTGCTAGTAGAAAGGGACATTAACCTAGATACATATGTATGTAGGTACTTGGTATGCAAAACTTGGCTTCCTAAAAACCGAACTGGATAAGAAGTCTTGTAAAATAAATATGTCCACTTCGGTTTGTAGCACTATCAAACCTAAGTAAGCTCTGGTAATAACATTTTTTTGCGAACTGTTAAAGTGCTTTTGCTCTGGTAACACCTCTTCGCACCTTTAACAGAAAATGTACTCTCTTCTGTTCGCCATCTGCACAACCAATTCCATTTCTGTTATTTCACTGAAAACTTGTGGGAGTCCAAAAAAAAAAGCCAAAACCAACAACAACTCCCCTACTTTGCAGAATTCGCACGACGAGTGGAAACCAAAAAAGAAACAAAAACAAACCGTCCAAACCACAACCAGCAACACACACACCGACATCTTCCAACGCAACAATTCCATCCATGCGTGAGCCCTGAGCGAAAGAGCGAAAGAGCAAAATCATTTCATTTTCAATTTCAAGTTTATCCCGTAAACGCAGCACACTACTGCAATTTCACCCTAAAAAGTTCGCCACCATGCCAAAGTGTGCGTGTGCCACTGTTCAAGGGTTTTCCTTCTGCAACGGGAAATTTCAAGAACACGCATTCTCTCACTGCAGGGATGATGAGGATGGTTGCATTGGATTTCGTTCACCATCTCCCTCCAACTCACATAATTCGCCGCAAACAAGTTCGCCCTGCAGCTCCCCGTCTCCCTCCTACACTCTGCTGGTGGTTTGCTTTCTGGTGCTTACTACTACGCCAACAAACGGGCGCACAAACTACGACAGACAGTCGCCGCCACCGCCAAATCGTGTTGTGTATCGCGTATCGTAGATTCTTGTATGTTGGTTGGTGTTGTGTGCGCCTCCATTGATTATCGCTGGTCGAGTGAAATTTCAGTTTCATTTTCGCTTTCCGATAGATCAGTTCGTTCCAGAAACACACTAAACACGAGAAAAAAATTTCCCGAGACAGCAAAAAAAAAAACAACCAAAAAAGTTTCATCGGCGAAATTTAAAAAAAAAAAAAAAATTTACAAACCCAGCACACTTGAGAGGAAACTTTTCTTTTTTTGATTTTTTCCTTCGAAATTTTGTGAGTTCTTTCTTTCTTTCAAATTTTCTTTCGTCCACCCTCGCTGTGAGTGCAAAGTGTTAACCGACAAAAATGTCTAATCAAAGTTTTGCTACTATGACAGTCTAACGGTATATCTTCCTCTCATTCAAAAAATAATTTTGAACACAAAAAAAAAAACAACTTAAATTACAAACACAAAAACCCGAAAAAGAAATCGAAAAACAATTTTTCTATTTTATACGTACCCCTCACCCGAAATCTTTTTTGTATCGTAAATTAGAAAAAATACTAGTATGTAGAGTAAAACATAAAAATAAAAATGTATATACACACACAATTAAACGCGTAGTGACCGATATATATCGTGAACAACAATACCTCAGGAAATATTTTATACAACAAAAAAAAAAAATTTTTTTAAATTTTTTATACGACAAAAAAAAAACTGACAGTTTGGTGGAATATGTCCTACGATGACAGATGACAAGTGACAGACGATAGCTTCCGTTTCAATTTGTCATCCTAAAAAAAAAAAAAAAGTTGAAAACTTCATCGTGAATTACCATCATTGAGTGAGAAAAATTCGAACGTGAAATTAAAAAAAAGTGCGCGGATCTCGCTTTGTTTTGGTTGGAATTTTAGTTTTTCTTTTTTGTTTTTGATTTTTTCTTGCGAAAAACGGTGCGAAAAAAACTACGAAAATAGCTACCTTAACGGCATATCATCCGCTGCTCCTTATGGCGCCGCGAAGGAACAACCTAAGCAATCATCACACGACGGTGACACCATCATCTACAACAGTTGATGTGCACAATCTCCTCGGTTTGACGACAGTAGTAGGCGCAGCAGTTGACGAACAAGAACAACAGCTTCAGCATCTTCATCACCATCATCACCACCAACAGCAACAGCAGCAGCAGCAATTCCAGCAGCAGGACAGCAACAATCACTTGGTAGAGACGATTAACAATAAGAATAACATTTCCACTTCATTGTCTGTAACATCGGGATCAGCATCTTCGTCGTCATCGTCGTCGTCGTCCTCTTCGTCATCATTATCATCGACGACATCGTCTTCATCATCGTTGATGATGTCTCCGACCAGAGAGACCACCTACATCCGATGCTGTGTCCCGACCGGAGATTGCTTTAAAATGACCTCGTCCAGTCCGGACTATGGTCTAATATCGATGGAAAATCTAAGCGATTGCATTCGAGTGATCTGCAACAATGAGAACTGTTCGGTGGGTCAGTATATGCATCGTGAGTGCTTTGAATCCTGGGAGCAATCGGTTTTGATTACATTGAAAACGATTGGCAGGGCACGATCCTGGTCAGATCGTCAGCGTTTGCAAAATCTTTGGACAAAGAAGGGCTACGATTTGGTATACAAGGCATGCGGATGCAAATGTGGACGTGGACACATTCGAAAGGATCTCGATTGGGCACCGCCACCACCGGTAAAGGCTGCTCACAATGGGGTATTCCTCAATACCCGTGGCACTGAGGAGGAGTCCACTAAGAAGAAAAAGAAACGCAATCGTAACAATCAGAAACCCACACTGGCTTTGAGTACCATCAATCCGGGAACATATCATCCCAATAGCCAGCAGGTCAGTAACCATCATCAGGCAAATGGGAATGTGGGTGTAATTGGAAATCCAATTGTCAACGGTACTGGAGGAAATTCAAACGGCAATGCAAATCCCAATGGTACATCGTCAATGGATTTACGAACTCGTACCGGTAGTTTGTCCTCGAGCAGTGGCACCACATCGCCACCAGTATCCGCATCGAGTGAGTTGAGCATTTCACCAGTGCATCACAATAATAATGGAAATGGTAATGTCACTACCAACAATAACAGTATCACCAGCAATAACAATAATATATTGATAACGAATGGAAATTTAGCACCGGGAAGCAAATTGAAGCAATTGACACCGTTGGAGCAGCAGCAGCTGGTGCAACAGCAAAAGAACAAGGAAGTCGAGATTTATTCGGAGCGTGTTCGGTAAGTGGAATCAGAAAAATAATTCTTATTGGGAAGGAAGGGATGTTAGTAATCGTTTTTGTGTCGAATTTTCTGTTCGGAGTGGAACTGGTTGGTGGAATAGGAAAAATGTGTGTTAGAATTTTTGCCATCAAGTGAAAGGGAGAGTGTTGTAGTAAATCATACAAGTCCAACGTGGTTTTTCGAATTTGTTGGCGTAATGTGCAGGAAATCGCTAATTAAGTTGGTAGAGTTGGCAATGGATTTATAGCCTTTTCCAAGTGGTTTCTGATTTGAAATCCGAGGCTATAGGTCGGTGCTCTAATTAGCAGGTAGGACAATTTCTTATCCTGTACAGAAGTGATTTATTTGGTGATGGAAGTGTATGCATACTATGTGACGTAGGTGTGATGAATAAAGAAAAAAAAAGTTTGTAAAGGGAATGTAGCTTCTAATTCCTTTAATAAAAGCTAGTATCACATGAAAGTTATATTTAACGGTCAATATACAAATTGGTATTTTATTTTACTGTAAAATAGCTGCCAAAGTGTCTCCAGATATTTGAAGTTAATGCTGCGTTCGATGTCCACTAGTACTATACTAAAATTTTGGCTAGTTTTATGGATCCATCAGCTCTATCGATGTACCTATGGTCCTCATCCCTTATTAGAAAAATGACATCCAGTGACTACCTACATTTACTGAAAGCCAGGGGCAGTTTGAAGATAAAGCTGGTGTTGAACTTCGTTATCGTATAAATGCCAATTTTTGTAAAACCTCCTGGTTATGCAGAACTTCTTAAAGGTTCTCTCTGAAGTTATAAGCGTCTTCAGCCAGCTCGATCTTTAGGAAACTGCCTCCAGTTTCGCATGTCAAGTTGATTTAGGTGCCTTTCCATTTTCGCAACCCACTTGCGCCCTCTACTGCGTCGTGACTTCGTGGTCGACTTGTGGAAAAAAAAAAAATCTAAAATCTATCACCCTTTTGGTAGGTTAGACAGCATTGACATTTCACGTGTTTTGTCACAAAATCTGTTCACGTCAAAAATTTAGAAAAGCCGACAGTTCGAGGATTTAGAAAAACGTTTCAAAGTCAACGAATAACTTGCTAGTAGTTTTAAGCTAAAGTCTTGTTTGAGAGGATCCCGACCTGTAAAGTGTCTTTGTAGCTTTCCACACCTTTGACCTCGTTCTAACAATTCTAGCACTAGTTCTCCGGACAAATGAGATATCGAAAAAGATTCAAATGCGTCTTTCCGACACCAACAAATTCTGGTTTTTCTGATGCTCGAATCTAAGCCACATCTTATTTTCGTTGTACCCTTGCTTCTTCCGAACTATCGCTGTTGGCATTCTGATGGAGCATTCCTTTTTTTGGTATTCATGCAGAGCGACTGGGCAATTGTTCTCCTTAACAAACGCCTGACGCTCATTTGTTTAGCTGGGTGTCCCAACAAGCGGTTTAAAAAAATTAGATTCCCAAAGTTTTTAAACAAATTGGGCTAAGTCGTTGCCATTTTCTGCCAACATGGGTACTCATTCATCTAACCCAACTAGAGCACATTAGGGAAATTAGAGAAGGAGATTGGGAAACACAGTTATGTGGATCATTCCAAATACGTGTCGTATACTTTAGGAAAGAATCCCTATATTCGACAGTACGTCCGAAAGTAGATTTAAGAGGGTAAGCTAATAAGCATTCGAAGCGAGTGAAATGTTTTGAAGAGACACTATTAGTAAAAGAATATTTCGCTACTTTCGAAAGAAGGTTGTCGTTAACACACACACTGAAGATGGAAAATTGGAAAGTCCTTCAGCTTCGGCAATGGAAGTTCTATTCAAAGATAATGGCTTTAAGCTGCAAATATGCGATACAATCGTTGTACCAACTCGCGGTTTTATAGTGTGTTAGCAAGCTTGCGACGGTTGTGCCGATATCGCACGGTCGAACGCTTTATATGGAAAACTTGCGGACTAGTATGAGGTATGTGTGCTTAATACAACAGTTGTACCGATATTGTACCAAACTACCTCGGTACAATGATTATATCGTGTATTTCCAGCTTTAGGTTTTAGTTTCGCATAAATGACATTGAAGACATCATTCAATTCCACTTGATTCTTAGAGCCCCATTTTCCCATGTTGTCGAGGTGGGAATCTTATGAGTTCACCATCATTTAGGAAGAGATTATTTGCATCAATCGACGTACATGTTAGGTATGCAAGTTGATATTGAAAATTTGACATCAACTGATCTACTTCCTACATGGGTGGTTTTGTTTTGAATGTATGCAAATTTATTTTTTGTTCATTCTATGCTTTCAAATGTGAATTATAGTGAATTTTCTGATGTTCCGTTTCCCTACTCTGTTATTTGCTTCTAACATAACATAGAAAATCCTACTATGCTTCATATTCTCTTCATTCTTATCTGTTTGTGTGTTAGCAAAACAGTGTGTATACGATTGCAAACGTGAGCTCTGTTTCTTTAATAATTGCATCATCCTCTGAGTCAACTACACCACTGTCGTCGTCGTGTCAGTATCGCAATTTATTCATTCTTATCACAAGTCAAGTTTAAAACAATTTGTTTCTTCAAGAAAAATTCAAAAGGAAATTCTTCAAAACATCAAAACACAAGTAAGCGTAGTCCCAGATGGCGGCAAAAAATCACAAAAATGGTTTCTTATAAAATTAAGCATTCATATTTAGCTAATGCCAAATGCTAATCTGTTTATCTATAAAGAATTCTTTTTTTTTTTTTTTTCTTCTTCAAAAGTTGTCTAAATCCAGATTTTTGATTATCATATAGAATTTAATTTTATTAAATTATCAACAAAAAACAGAAACTGCATAATAATAAACCATCTGTTTGTGGGATAATGCTTATCGCTAAATTACGTACTATTTTTTTTTTTTCGGGCAATTAAATTCCGAAAATAGGTAAGTTCAAAACAAAACATCGCGAATTATTATCAACACTCGAATTAAATTAAAAATTTATTATTATTTTTAGTATTTATTTTCATTTTTTTCTTCTTTTCTGTTGTTGTTGCCTTTTCTTTATTTTCTTTTCCCCTATCTCGGCAGTAAAATATTTTTTTTATCTTTTTATCTTTGTCCATTCATATTTTCCAAGTAAATATGAATTAAATCATCCCACAGACCCACATATATCCACTTTAAAATGTCGGGACAGACGGCAGAATACAACAAATTTTGTGTGTTCGTCTAAGCAAGTTCCAAGAACATAATTTCATTTTTATGTTCCACTTCTGCAAATAAATAAAAAAAAAATGTTAAAAAGGTCAAGGTTTACGTCTTGCACATGTGTCTGCTAAAGATTTTGTTGTCTACCCATGTTTATATAGCCTCCACCTGTTTTTAGAGAGGCGGACAACACAGAAATCCCGACCTAACTTCCACTTCCTTTATTTATTTTTTTCCTGTTTAAGGGGCAAAGTAAGCCTAAATGTGTCTCTTATTTTGTAAGCTTTCATTTTATTTTGGTTTTTGTATTTTTTCAAGGTCAAATTTGTGTACACAATTAGTGACGTATCTTTCCTGTCTGTTTGTTGTTTGTAGGCTTTCGGTTAGGTATTTTAGTATTTCCCCATTGAGTGTCTACCTACCGCCCCACACACAATAGAGACAAGAGAGAAAACAGTATCTATAGGCCGGTAGACTGTGTTTGAGAGAGGAAAAGCTTTTTTTTTATCGATAAAAGTACGAATGCACACACCCCAAAAGAAAGAACCGAATTTGGTGATAAAAACTAATTCTGACTCCTTTAAATGTCATTTTATTAGATTTTTTTTTATTTATTTATCTAACACGCTTAGTACATCAAGTTGTTGTTACTTTTTTTTTGGCCAATGTCAAGGTTAACAAAGACCCACACCCCAGTCTCGATTAGACGGGGGGGCTTTCTCTAAAGTGAATGATTTGTTATATCGCTTGGCTCGGCACGATTAGAAGATATTTTTAGATTTTAATAATTTTTTTTGCTTTGTTTTAATTACGTATACTAACTGAGTGGGTGTGTGGGTTACCTATTGGTGTCTGCAGGGGAAAAATTGTGCGTGCAGATATTTTCTCTGCGCTGAGAACCTTTTCCTTTCACAATTTCGAGTCGATTGGGATGGAAAATTACACAACAAGGAAGCATGTTTTTTTTTTTTGTTTTGTTTTGAATGAAGTGCTCTGCGTACTCTGAGCGAAGGGAAATAAAAATGAGAGAGAAAGAATGGGCAGGGTGGTGTTAAGGGCTGTTTAAGTAGGGTGGGTTATGGTAGAATAATCGATATTTCAGAGGTGGATGACTCATGATTTGAGAAAAAAAAGAAATGCGAATCAAATGCAGTGAGATTGAGAAATGTGAGTTGTCTTCCTACGACGTGTAGGTGGAAAAGTTGATTAGGAAAGTGATGACTAGTATCAAGTCTGATATCTTTACAGATGACATGACGTGTTTATGACAACTTTACAACGTAAGTATATGAAGATGTCCTTTTATGGAACAATTCAATTCCATTCATCGAGTTGTCAAGTGGTGTGACTTTATCTTGAATGCCCTTCAACATGGGACATCTTTTAATATGATATCCCACTCGACCTAGTTTTCATAAAGAATAGTTAGACTTAGTCTTTCATAAAAAAAAGGACGAAATGCATGAAAAGGAAATTAAATGCGTGATTGAAATTCGTTTAGTAGTTTAGTTTTTAGGTTAACTTCAAACCAACTGCAGGCATCTGCGACAATCCTTTTGGAAACCATACAGATTAAGAAGGGTTTCGGTAGTTACATTTCCTACTGACTCCATCATCTCTAAACTGAATTTCAGAAATGCAAAAATATTTGGCGCGACAATGCATCGAGATCCAAGGCCTAGCTACATTTTAAGTGCCGACTCTGAACGGCGGAATTTCAGAAAAAGCCAATGAACAATGTTGCTTAATAGTCAATACTAGTAATAAAGGGTCTTCCAATAGGGACTTCCGAACTTTGACAGTTTTTTTTGACTTTGACAGATTTGTTGAAGTTAAATCTGTCAAATTGGCTGTCATTTATTCAATCTGTTTTGCCAAATCACCATGGACGGATATAGCGTTCAACAACACGTGCAAATAATAAAATTGATTTATCAAAATGGGTGTTCTGTTCCGGGAACGTTCCCCGTGCGTCGCCTATTTTACAGTCGCCATAATCGTCCTTCCGAGAGGACTATTCGCAGTGTGGTGGATAAATTTGAGTCCACTGGTTCAGTAAACGATCAACCAATCGTCATCGGTCCATATTTCTTTGAGAACGACGTTGGCACCGTCAACGGCGAGCGCTATAGGTTGATGATTACCAACTTCTTTTGGCCTGAATTGGATGATATTGACACCAACGACATGTGGTTCCAACAGGACGGCGCTACGTGCCACACAGCTCACGCCACATTAGATATTCTGCACGAGCGATTGGAGGTGGAGGTGATGTAAACTGGCCACCGAAATCGTGCGATTTGACCCCGTTAGACTTTCTTGTGGGGTTTTTTAAAGTCGCATATCTATGCGAATAAGCCACAAACCACAGCGGCCCTCAAAGCCAACATAACCAATACCATCGGTCAAATTCAGCCTGATTTATGCGCCAGAGTCATGGAATATTGGGCTTTCGGATGCGCGCCACCTAGAGACGCCGCGGCGGACATTTGAACGATGTTATATTTCATACAAAATGGCATCGATAGGCCTTTCAAACAAATGAAAAATGCCGATGATATCTCACACACACTTGATTTTATTTAAATTTAAAGATAGGAAGCGCTTAATGAAAGACCCTTTACAAGTCCATTTTCGATATACGAGGCAGATGTCATTGGTTGTAGTTAAAATGTTTTCCGCGTTTCATTGCACTACGTAGCAAATTGCAATGAACAAAAAGTCGTGGCAGCAGTATACAACCTTGTGGGACATCGCTTCAACTGATCTGATAGCCTCCAGCATGTGGGATTTAGAGACATCATAACACAAGGTGTTATGTGCATTCAATGACATTCAGCAAGATGAATGCAAACACGTTTCTAACATTTTCTTGCATTTGTCTGGTAGCAAGATGCTAGATGGACACGAGAAGGATAGATGAACACGAAAAGACTAGACGGAATCAAGAAGGCTTAACGGACATTGTAGACGGATAGATAGCCAAAAATAAAATGTTTTAATGATAGTCAAACCGTTGTCAAAGCAATAAACTTATCTTGGTTAATACTCGACTCGAAAAGCCCTCACTTGCCGCCCGGGGAGGCGTGCCCGAACGGTTGGGAACCACTGCCTGGAGGCTTTCAACATGCGCTGTCACTGAGTTCATCGAAAGGGTAAATTCCCAAAAAGGACAGCAAAAGGAAGAAGTTGTGGCCGGTAGAGAAATAATTTCAGGCTTAGTCGGCTTTCGTGCACCATAACGACGACATTTACAGCTGTCTTTTGACATTATCTGATGCTGATGGTATCGAAATAACGGTGTAGTAAGGAAAATGTTCAGATTACCTCTCTGCTCCAGAATCTAAAGCTTAAGCGACGAATAAGAATCTTCTGATGGAGGCATCCGTCGATCAAACCACAGCAATTTAATTGAATCTGACAAGCTTAGCAACCAATAGCTATTAGTCTTGGTCTCATTTCAAGTCGTCCATGTTCAGGAGGAATAAATCCCTAGTCAAATGTTGAGTTCCACAACTACGAGGTGACAGGAGGCTATCACTCGCAACTCTAAACAGTTGATGTCACAGTAGCATACGTAGAACCAATTGGTGCTCTATTCACCATCATCGAATTATTGTCATCAATAAGGATGTCCAATTTCCGTTTGCTAAGCTTCCCCAATCTTAACCATTTTCCCACTCATTTGCCTTTAGCCGACCCACACTCTGTTGCCCCAAATCGAATTTCTATGCCAAATACGCTCAAGTCTATAAAAGGAGTTTAGAAAATTACTCCTGAAAGTAGGTTCATCCACACCACGCAACAAATCCTATCCGAAGCCTACTCTCTAAACTCAAGTCGTAACCTACGCGGATTTCTCTTCCATGCCCTGCCAAACCGAAAGTGTAGGCGCGCGTTGCATTTGGATTTAATAAATAATAACAATTTAAAATGTAAATCTTTTTTGCCTTTGAAACAACGGTGTGCTCGCATTAAGGAAATGCAATAACGTCACCTTCCTTAAACTCATAGAGGTAAGACCAAGACAAAAAAAAGAAAAAAGAAGAGATTATCTGGATTTCACCCCTCTTTCCTCTTTGTTTCTCTTAACTCACTCACGTTCGTTCGGTGACTAAAGAAAGGGAGAAATCAAAACTCGCAAAATTTATCGAAGTAATTTACGTACAAATAAAAGAAATAAAGAAAATTTTGCAAAAAGGAAATGCGAAGGCGGTCATTTTATCGTGTAGTTATCATTTAGTTCAGATCAAACAGATGAAGATCATCATCATCATGATCCACACGATCATTGTCTCGTTGTTGTGGTGGTTTTCGACGTTTTTTCTTTTTTGTTTCGTTTCCATTCTTTGAGAAAAAAGAAAAAGTAAAAAAGCCATTGCATTGCATTTTCATTATCAAAAACTCCCACATGCTCTTTTGAATTTTCTGTACTCTCTGGAGTGCTGCTTGTGAAACACAAAGGGTGGAAGAAGGTGTATGATGTAAAGGAAGAAGAAAGCATAAAAAACGAAACCAATTATGGTGTTCATAAAGGACGGGGAAAGAGTATATGTACATATTTTTTTTTTTATTTATACATAACCATATGCAAATTATGTATTTTATTTGCTCACTGGAATTTGCAACTTGCCTCTGCTCCGCTTCATCGTGTACCACATATGGAGAGACTTGAGAGTTGAAAAATTACATTTTCGTTCATTGTGTGTTTGGGATGTTGTTGGTCATATGTTTGCATGCCTTTTTGTCAGAAGAAACAGTTCATAACTTCTATGTACAGTACCACCAAAAAGGAAGGCTTGGTGTTTTGAAAAATCACCGTCTTTGGAGGAATTTTTAAAGGGTTTACCTCCAACAAGCCGCCGTATGACCTGAAGGTTGGAAATATACATACTCAATTCGAGTTGTTAAGTTAAAGTCAGATATTGTAAATGCACGAAGACTGTCATTAAGGTCGATCAATCCTTGAACTTACATAAAACAAGTTGTAGGTGCGACAATGCCTGTGTTACATTTAAAAAAGAACAGAGTGCGCACGTCAGAAGTGTAATCGTTTCGCTTTTTCGTGTTGGTCCTGCAAATTGACACCAAAAAACAGGCCTGAAAAGGTTGTCCTTCGTTTACTTCCATCTGTACCGATTTTGCGCCCATAAGTATACTACAAAAAATAACATTATCAGAGATCTGGCATTGAAGCAAGCTTTTTTTTCTTTTGAATCTATCACTGATACATCATAGGGTAGGGAACGGTTCCATCTTCAGTGCCACATACAAATGAGAAGTGATCTGTCGGCTACCAATCGAACTGCCTGGAGAGACTTGTTGGATAAGGAGTTTAGAACCATCCTTTCGCCCTTCACAATCGAATTTCCACACTGTCACCGTCAAGTTTTTTGTAGTGCGGTAGGCTTCACAATTCGCTGTTCCCTACAACATTTGAGTAGTCGCCTGGACCTCGTCTTTACTCTCTTAGTTTCTGGTCCTGTCTATGCGACGAAGTTTTATTAAAACATGTACTGCTGTGTCCTTAACTATGTATATCCGATGACCTATGTAAGAGTAATTTTGTACGAATCTGTGTCAACAAGCTCTAGGACAGCCTCTCGAGAGTCTTTAAGAAAAACTCCTAAGACAGATGTTTGGCATTGTAGATTCACTGTCCCAAATGGTCCACTAGTAACAGGTGAAGCCTATTGCATTGTTTGGCACTAACCACACAGTCTACGGAGACGGTACACAGAGTCTATTCATCGAATGCCTTGGATTGGATCACATTCGATATGAGTAGCTGCTTTTACAACAATTACCAGAGCGGCCTTGTTTTACGATCGCTTTAAATGTTCCTTAAAAGCATTGATTGTGTTGATCAGACCATACAAATATTTATTGGACGACGATAAAGTACAAAGGCTACCTTGATTTCGATTATCTTCCCGCTGCTTTGGTTCCATCTAATGACAAACCCCACTTGGCTATTTCCAGTAATTTCGCGGTAACCATTATCGCGATACCGGCTTTGTTTTTAGCAAAGCGAGCCCACGAAATAGGGCTTAATACGAATCCTTGTGGAAACTCAGAATCTTTAAACGTTTCATGTCGTTCGAAGATCTCTCTTTGAGACATCCAGCCAGGGGAACACGAAATCTCTCTTCAGAGTATTTAGAAAGTCTCGGCTGTCTTATCGAAAGTAGGTAGGAAGACCTGTATACATTCACAAATCAAGTTTACAATGCGCTTGAGAGTCTTTTTAAATATATCTCCTACAGGCTAACAAATAGCTTTATGTTTGGCTTATGCTTGTCCATAGGTCTATAAATCTTAATTAAGTCGAGTACTGGTGATCATTCAGATTGAGGTAAGTGATCTTCTTGGCCAACATCAGTATTTGTCGTAAAATTAATCTTCCTAAATTTCCAACAAGGTTATAGAGACATAGACTACTCTTTTGATGCAAAACGATGAACCTTGGTTTTCGAATAGGATGTGGTAAGACGAAACCACAGTTCTAGTACGAACAAAGCTTTGTGGTAGCCACAGTCGTTTGACGTTTCAAACCGAGGTTAAGTCTAGTATTTTCCGTGTCATTTCAGATGTAAAGGCTGGGATCCTACCAAGGTCAAGAATGATTTTTCTCTCGGGCCTTTAGGGTAGTTCTTCCAAAGAACTGGTAAGATCATTGATCATTAGAGTGTAGCAACTCGGCATTTTGGCAACCTCGACAATTGCTGATTACGTATATACGTAATACGTAATACGTGATTGCTTGTTTCACACATCGTTGCAGTAGAATTCTTTGATCGTGCTTCATTACACATTATTCGTGTAATGGTGTTTAAGACTGTTTTTGATTTCATTAGCACCGAAAGCACCATGTCTTTAATTCAAGCTCCAGTCACTCTGAAATTCATATCACAGTGTCATATTCACACAATACGCCATCTAAGTCAACTTAAGCCAACCCAAAAGCTACCCTTATATTATCATCCAAGTCCAGTCTCTTTTCTGTCATCCGAACTGAATCCAATGCAGGACCACCGGTACACCACAGCCTCCTACCTACTCTCTCCACACTCTGTTATACAAATGTTGAATAGAAAGGAAAAGAGCGGCCCTTGACTTTTATCTCCCACAAACCACTCAATGCACACAAACTGGAAATTATTCAAAAAAAAAATTCACAATTCAATGCTCGATTATTTAATCTGTCGGCCTGTCCTCTACCACTATGCGAATCCGAATTCGAATTTGAATCCCAACCAATATATAACTTTTGGCTTGGATGCCAAACAAATACAGACCAAGTGCAAGCGGCAGTATGCACTTTCGAGTGCATCCAGCGGTAGACCCCCCCCAAAAAAAAAACGGAGCAGGCCTCCCTTATTCCGTATATAACGCCGCTTTATGTACTATGTACATGTATGTGCACAGCACTTATAAAGGAAGAATCAAAAGGCAATGCAAGTGAAGAGGACGAGGACATTTTGTGTATGTACCGATGGGCAAATGTGTGCAAAGCAAAGCCATAATCTTTGCAATCTCACAATGTGCAGCGCAATGAAATATGCAATTTTCTGCAGTGACCGTATTCGAGGCCTTTTGTCATTGAGTGACTGAGCGGGGGTGGCGGGTGACGACGACGACACTACTCTACCTAAAAGAGGCAACCGCCGCCGGCAGACACATAAGGCACAGTAGAGAAACGCACAGTTATAGCCGAGTATATAGTTTAATGTCTGCAATTTCAATAGTCAAGTTCAGTAAAGGGAAGTGTGGGAGGGAGACTGGCTTGCCCGTCCCTATCGCCGCCGCTCGCCTCATCTCTTTGCGGGCTTTTAATGGATTGCAGAATGAAGGATAGAAGAGAATTCTCATAATGGTTCCTCCATGGTTTCACATAGCAAAGCAGAGGAAGGAGGAAATGACTGGGTGTGTGTTTTTTTTTGCTCTACGTGACATTGATTACATAAAACCCCAAGGGATGAGGCACAGGAGAAGGCTATAGTTGAACGGGAGGCTGCAGAGAGAAAACGAATGCAAAAAAGGAGTGAAATGAACACACTGAAACACTGTAGGCGGCTTATGGGATAGGATAAGAAGGTATGGCAACCAGCAACAGCACAGCAAATCCAGGGAATTATAAGATTCAATGTTATTGTGTTAATGTTTGTGGAACGTCTGACGTTGAGGATGGAGTATAGCCGACTTTAGTTTTTTCCTTGGCGAAGCCTGTTTTATGTTGAACACAACAGCGGTGAGAGTCAGACTGGTTTCAATTCTTTTTTCTATTTTTTTTTGGTGGGTTTTCTAGGCTAACGATAGACGTAGATGAATAAAGAACCACCAGAGGTGGATGATGATTAAAATGGATTATTCACGAGCAGCGAAAGGGATTGAAGAATTGGATGAAAGGAACTGGATTTGAGTACAGAAATAGTAAATGAAACTGGATCTTGATGTTGTCCTAGAATTTTAGCACAAGTCTAGCTTGTTTGCCAAAGTTTTGACTTAATTGAGTTTTCAATTCTTTGTCTTATATCTCAGAAGATCCCGAATTGACAAGATCGCTAGTACATTTTTTTTTGTAAGCTTTCATGCTTTAGTCTCGGTTATATTAAGCCTCGATTCTTTTTGGGTCATAGAAAGAACGTTGGTCATCACTATAAGGAATGAGACTGGTGACAGTATGCAACCCTGTGGTACTCCGTTTCAAACTACTGAGTCTTACGATACATTAGTGCTTTCACGAGACGTAACAGTCGGCCTAAACCTCTATGTAGGAATTTGAAGTCTTCATTAGAGCATTGTTCGTTACTCAGCTCTTAGCTCGTATAGTAGTTGGACCTAGTACCTAGAACGGATCGTCTTCCTTGGGGCGTTGTTGTCCAATTATTCCATGTGCCCAATACAATCAGTCGTCAGGTGTTCGTTGGAACAAATGTGGTTGCATCTCCTGGAAGGATCTGCCTTCAAATGGATCTGGCGCAAACCCTGCCTAGAAAGTGTCGTTATTGAAATTGGAACTGAGATTTGTGGTAAGAATATGTAGGGTTCCTCCGTTTGTTAACAGCTGCAGTAAAGCATGTTGTACAGTGCATGAAGCATCCAAGCAAGCTTGGAGAAATTTTATAGTAGACGTGAATCTGGGTTGTTATTGGTTAGCCTTTGTTTTTGTTGTCATGAATGATGTACATTTTGATGCGTACTTTTTCGTGGACTACCTACTGCTGGGATGAAGATATCATTAGAGACACGTCAAAGAAGAGCTTAGAAACTGATTTGAAGACTCGTAGGTGGGTCTTTGGTGAGACGTGTCTTAAAGATGATAAAAGAGGCGATATTCGAGTGTCTGTGTCGACCGCAACTGAACTTACTAGGTCTTAGCAATACAAATCTATCAGGACGGTCTTAACCAGGGAATACAGCCGGTTAGCCTGTAGAGGTAGATGTTGGTAACTAATTGGTTCATCACAAGTGATAACTTAAGACACAGCTAACATCTCAACTAATGAAGACAAGTTTCAATTTGTAACATCATTTCCAGCGATTGCAATAAAGTCACATAAGACCAAGTGGTTCTGTCCTTACGCCTTTAGACTCGTTTCCACTTTTAATTAAAAGTTCACCTGGAAAAATGTCTCGACAAAAAAAGAAGTCACTCCCTAAAAATTGGCAGATGCCACCGACTAACCACACCGTGTCGTCCCACATTATGCCAATTAAAAGTAACTTTCCATTTCGCCCACAGCTTTCCGAGATCCACATCGATAATCTACCCTGTCGCCAGTTAATGGCAGACAAAGCGAAAACTTAATTAATCCTTTCACATTTACGTGTTGCATAACACCGTATGCCCTTCCTCTTTAACTCCAATTGTCCATTCGACAGTGAAGCATGTACGACCCAAACCTCATATATCTCATCTGCTATATGTACACAAACACTTATATCTTCCAGAGACCGTCACAAGGAGTATACTGACCTAAATTTTTTCTGATTAACAATAAAAAAGAGACTTAAGATATGAAGGAGAAGACGAAAGAAAGAAACATCTCTTGTTGATGTTCAAAGGTCTAAAAATAAATGTTCTCCTTGTTGTCATCTTCTGATGAAACAGAAACAGGAAAAAGTAGTGAATAAATAAATAAATAAGTAGCAACAACGAAATAAAGAATGACAATCTTAATTCAGCCAATGAAATTTATTATTTTTAATTGAATTAAACGAGCATCAGTGTGGTGCAATAGGGTAACCATCATCATCTCTGGTGGGGGTTAAGGACGAAAGAATGAAGATTTAAAAAAAAAAAAAAAAACATTTGCCGCTTGGATGATGTCAGAGCAGAGAAAAAGGCTTCAAAAAAGAAATGAAAACTGCAACATACGACGAGTATGCAATGAACATTAATATCTTTTGCAAATTTTATATTTATTTTTGAATAAATATTTAAAGAGCCATTCCCAAACCGTCATTAATTAACACAAGCGTCGCAAGTTGCATCTTCTTTTTTTTTTGTACACTCTTAAAAAATAATTAAGAGTCAACATCTTCTTTTTTATGTTTGAACAGATGAGTGGAATTAAAAAAAAAGAAGCTATGGTTACTCAAAGAATGTGTTTTAATTGATCTTACCAATAGCCGTGTTTTATTATTCCCGGATCTGGATCTGGATCTTCACAGGGTAATAAAACAACTTAGATCATTTTGCGCCTTAACTGTGGAAGGTTTCAGCCTTTGCTTAACAAAAATTGAAGTCAGCTGTCAATTGTCAGTATTTTAACAGAGGAACAAAAGAGATGGTTGCTACACCTCTCTTTTGTTCTAACGAGAGCTTTTGTCGTTAATAAAACAGTGCTTCCCAAATTAAGGATAGCAAATGCCATCTACTTGTTAGAACTAAAACTAATTTTTAGATCAGGAAAATTGATCTTGATCAATAGCAGGATCATGTGTTGTTGTTGTAATGCATACAAATCATGGATCATCGGCGATAATAAAATACGGCTAATATGTATAGGATTCTGTCTGTTCGTTTTTAGTTGGCTTAAAAATGGCTAATCCGATTTTTGTGAAAGTTGTTTTGTTTAAAGGGTAACAACACTCTTAAGACATCTGCACTTAATTTCATTTCGATCGGTTAAGTTGGAGTTGATCAGAAGTAGCAATAAAACGATGCTTAATTATTATTTTTTCATTAAACCATAATATTTTCAATTCGTCGGTAATGCAGATCTTAACTTTGAAGTTGTATGTCATCTTTGTGTTTTGAAAATTAAAAAAAAAGTCATTGAAAAGGTGTCATTGCAACAGCTACTCACCTTGTCTAAAGTCTTTTGTTACAGTCAAGAGTGTCCTGAAGTCAACCATCTCTCCAAACTTAGTAACGTCATAATAGGGCACTGCATCTAGACATGCTTAGGGATTGAGCACTGTTTGCAACGATTTCTACAGAAACTGCAGAGATGGGGAAAAAGAAGAATCTATCGATCACTTCCTTTGCACATGTATCGTCCTTGCTAACATCAGAAAAACTACCTAAGGATAATACCTTTGCTACGATTAAAGTGATCTGAGCCGATCTAAATCGGTTTCAGGAGAAGATTGGGAGCACTTACCTTTAGAGGACCACTTCGACCTAACTATCGTCAGGTCAAAAAAACCACGCGAAGGTGTTGGCATGCTATTGACCCCTTTAAGAGTTTATCTGCCACCATCTTGAAATAAACTTCGTCGAAGTTAGTCACGAAGTTAGTCATGCTTTAGGATGACTGCCTGACTTCCAAATCAAGGGCCTAAGCTTCTCGAGACTATGTGCACGAATGGGGGGGACTGAGCTACGATAACTTCCTCTTTAATTTTGGCAAAAGAAAAAATAAAAAGGATGCTGCTTTCCAACGACACGCTTCAAAGTGATTGGAACGTAATCTCTAATCGACGAAAATGGAAGTTTTAGACACAGGTTTAGGTGTTGATGCTGCTCGGATCTACTGAAACACCTCTAGCACTAGCTCTTAAGCGATGAGGCATACCCTGGGAAGGATTTAGGTTCCTGTTTGTTGCGAGTTTCATGCAATTCTAAAAAGTGTTCGTTTTGACTCACCTTTGGTCAGTTCATCTTAGGGAGTTCATGGCTATAGATGAGCTCAGTCCTTCTTCACAAATTAAATCGTCGTAAGACTTTATCTATAAGTCAAAGACTAGTTCTATAGGGATGTTTTTCTTTTTATGCAAATCCCTTTCGACTCAAGTGTACTGCTTCCTCTCGAAGAGGGTTTGAAACGATCTGTTGTTTGCCACTCTACCTATTCATCATCATGTATTGTGGCGAAAAGGGCCCTTAGACACAGAGAATCCTATCGATAATTGTTGATTTTGCAAGCCGTAAACAATTAGATCTTTCAGCCTCTTACAATGTATTTAGTTATCACATCTAGAGAAGAAGAAATCTGAACAGCGCTACTTGTACTAATGAGAGGCTTGTTTTCGTAGATACATCAAGGAAGACTGTCCATTCTATCTTCTAGCTTATTTCACGCTGATTTCTTTGTCACCAGGGATCAATCCAAGGAATGTTCATTGGTCAGCTCTTCTAACCTAGCTATGGGTAAAGGGCTTATAAGCAATAGCCAACAAGCCAGTCTAACGTGGACTTCCACTGTGAATTGGACTACATTTCGCAATCTACGGTCTGTCTTGAACAATTAGCGAACGAAAGCATTTATCAGACCGAACATTCGACTGACTGAGGATAACATTATTGACAATATGACTGGAAGGTTGTAGTTGCTACACAACTTCTCTTGCACTTCAGAGATGACGGCTTTGTCATATGGAAGTGCGGTTATTTCAAGAAAATCAGTATGCACCTGCTCACATTGCAACGCCCGTGTTTTTGTTGAGGAGTGTACATTTGTCAGATTTTGCCCCTCCAATCTGATTCATCAAACAAAAGTTTTTTTTTTTTGGAAATAAAATTGAAGTGCGAAAAAAGGACTAAAGCGATGAGAGTATGCATGCTGCTTCCTTTTATTTTTACTGACGTTGATGACGATGCTGATGGCTTTTTTTTTAATGATGATGCGCCACTGATGGAAGTGACTTTTTACAAAAAAATATGCATGTACCCACATCGACACACAAGCATCTCATAATGATGACAGATTAAATATTTGCCATTCAGTGTGCATTCAAACAGATAGACAGTCAGACAGACAGACAGATACTTCATCAAACATCAAGTGCTTGCAGTAGTAGTTGCTGGTGTCCTTTTTTTTTCGAAAAAAAGTTCGGGGTCATAATAATAACGCAAATGTTTAAACAGAATGACATACAGAAAGGGTTTCGTTTTTGTTTTGGCAGACGGGAAAAGATTCGAAAACATTTAAGAAGGGGGAGATGCATGGACTAACCAACTGCAAACACTGCAAGTTAAATTTTATGGAATTTTTTGGTTACGAAGATGGTAAACGTCGCTTTGAAAGTCAACAATAGAAGGCAAACGTTATGGAAAGGAATAACTTGTAAAGAAAGATCTTATTCGTATGGAAGAATAGCCTTTTGACAAGGATGCTTTGAGATAGTGACATACTATCAAACGAGACAAAGGAACTCGTAAATGACGGCAAGTGTTTACTTGTTCTCTGAGGAGCTGTCGAAAAAGATTGTCTTAAAGAGTTGTTTTTCAATGCTCTTTCACAAGTCATCGTTAAGATTTCTCCAGAGTTCTTACTTGACCTTCTTTTTTGGTATCCATCAGGGGCAATCTGTAGGTTCCCTATCATTTTTGTGTAACTTTTTCTGAAACAACTCCTCCAGGTTCGGGGTTGTGCCGTCGTCGCGGTAATTGTCTGGCTATGTAAAAAAGTACATGTTGCGTCTCGACCACAAGCCTCGGATAAGGATGATATAACTGTTGACGATCCTAACTTACAAATTAAGGACAACAATTATACGAACTATAAATCGGCGTCGACCTGTTTAAAATAAACTGTGCATTGGTCGCTGTTAGATGGTTAAGGCATGTAGAGCAAATGGCCACCAACGCGCTCCGTTTCGGAAAGTCTTCGAATCTAACCCAGAGGGACAACGCAGTAGATTAGCGATGGGAACTATCGAATGAATTCGACTATCGATAGTTAGTAATTGAATGATTTCAACTATCGAATAGTTTTATTCATTCATTCATTCAGGCAGCCTGCAACATTTTTGAGGGGAGAGGGGGGATATTTATAACCCCTTTTGCGCTAGTGAATTAAAAAAAAAGAAAAAAAAAATTCCGCTTCTACATCACCCATCATTTGAGGTAGGAGCTTCAATGTTTTTTTAAAAGAGGTTTTCCGTGAGGCCTAGTCCTCTATACATGTCCATATACGAAAATATTAAATCCTGCAGGGGAACCACTAATGAAATACGTAATACTTACTTAAATAATTAACATTGAACAAAACAAATACAGTGAAAGCTCGTTAATTCGGAATGGTTGGGGGGAAGGTCAGACCGAATAAACGAATTTTCCGAATTAATGAGAGATTTTTTTATGCACTAAAACGCGTTCCTATTGATGACAAAATGCAAGAACTTAAAACGAAAAATTATTTTATTAACACAAAAAATTGCAAATAAGAACAAAAGATATAAAATAATAATAATAATTTATTATAATTCATTTTTGTAACTAAAAAAATTGTTTAACTGACATTTTCACCTGAATTATAATTATTTTTTATTAATGCAGAAATATGTATCAACTTTGTGCTTAAGGATTACGATTTACATTTATCGCCAACTTAAACTGTACTGGTGTTTTCCTAAACAACATCTAAATGTGGATTACCGGGATTCCCCCAATATAATTTTTTTTATGGTATTTCCCCACTTCAAAACGTGAGTTGCCGAGACTCCCCCAATAGACATTTTGATGATTTATTCCGACTTCTACATATTTGAGATCTATTTGCTACCCATACGTGTTCAATCATTGCGTTATTTAATTTTTGCTAATTTAATTTAATTTTTGCATAAGTAAATTGAAAACCGACTCTCATTTATTCGGAAAAATCTCTTTTATTCGGAAAAAAATTTTTTCCCGAATAAACGAGTTTTCCGAATTAAGGAATTCCGAATTAAAGGGCTTTTACTGTACCTTTCACCTGGTTTGAAAAACAAAATAACCGCTCACGAAAAACTCTAATCGAAAAAACTGAAATTTATCTTTCCTAAAAAGGAAAATATGCGCGAAATAACTTTGATCAATACAGCTGAAGCTCATTCACTCCAATGTAAAAACATTCAAATAGTCCGATAATTCAAAGTCCAAAGGAGCGAACAAATCATTCATTCAAATGTAAAAACAATCGAACATTTTTTCCACCGATAGTCCAAAGTCCAAATGAGTGAAAAATGTCAATGCAAGGCAACAACAAATTTTGGCAGAGCAGAATAGGCTTCGATAGTTCATATGAACGAATTATTCGTTCATTCGAATTGGCTTCGATAGTTCTTATGAACGAATAATTCGAATTATTCGTTCATATGAACTATCAAATGAAAATATCAAAGTCAAATTTTTTGAATGAACGATTAATCGAATTCATTGAAATAGGCTTTGACTTTCATATTTCATTCGATAGTTCAATGAACGAATATTTCAATGAATGATTTTTGAATAACTATCGAATGAACGAATTTTCTGCTATTATCGAATAACTAGATAGTTTTTATTCGATATTTCTCAACACTACAGTAGATGCGTTGTGGCGTCCACAATTAGAAGGGGATCTTAACCAACTTGAAGTACGTAACTGGGAACGGGTAGTTAAGGACTGGGTTAGCTGTGGAGAGGCCTGGTGGTTGAGGCACAGGGTAACCCCGAACCTAAGTAAGTAAGTAAATCTGGGATTGAATCGTGTTAAACAATGTTGGCGACTATTACTATGTATTTACGTCATCCGTCAAGCTTCACAAGAAGGCGGTTTGGAGTAAATGCTTTATTTTGCGCCTCCAAGCCTTTCTCGGCCGAATTAAGTTACTTAATTACGTCTATGAGAGAAAATTCCTACACTATCTGCACATTTTGAGGAATTGCCCACAGTCGGTCCCGGAGGACTTCCAATTTATTGCGTTTCTTCTTTGTCACTTCGGTAACTGAAGATGTCTAATCCTATTCTAAACATTAATTTATACGTCTTTTGTGGGAGAAGTTTTGAAGTTATTAAGCCCTTTGCAGTATTTAGGGTACCGCAGGTGACCACGTTAGGATCCGTTTTTATTTTAGTGAAATTTTGTCGTATTTACACATGACTGTCAACATTAATAAAGCATGCTTTTGTTTTCCTTAACACATTCAAAACGAAAGGAACTAAGTAAAAAATATACTAAATGTTTTTATGTCCTAAACAAGGTAAAATACATTTCAAATAACTTAATCCCATTCCACATACGCATACATACACACGAGTACTTTGTGCTTTGTTAGAATTGCATTTCAACTCTAGACATTGCAAACCGATAACCAGTGTATCCACTGCATATACTTATACATCTACGTAGATGTTCATAGAAGTAGATTACACCATATCCAAGGACTAAAAAGTTAGATAAGCAAAATCAAACCAGGAACGTCGACAAAAACAATAAAAGTGATTCAACGAAGAGAACAGAGAGGATGAGAACGGATGCTGAACTGTTGGGTGGTAATGGTAATGGTAGACGACAAAAATAAACCATTAACTACAAGTTTCCGTATGATTGGGTGGAGTAAAATAGGGTGGTATGCTATACAGAATCCATCCGATAAGAACAATCTGGTTTTTGTGTGCATGTGTGTGTGTGTGTGTAGGGGACATAGGAGAATTTTCACTGTTTTAGTAAAATCAACAGAGAGAGAGAGAATGTGTTTTCACTTCTTCTAAGCTAAACCACAGTATGTTGTCTCCCTATCGTCTGGGCTTTTGTCTATTAATACCATCACAAGGGATACTGATGAATGGCAACCGATATTATTGTTACACATACTCATGCATGCATTTTTGCTCATATGGACCAGGCGACGTCATTAGTGGCATAATCATGATGGTGATGGTGGTGTCGGTCATTAATCCGTGTGACGATGAAACTTATCCTCCAATGGCATTGTACAGGATGATGGCGTGGGAGTTAAATATTTATTGATCAGCAGATTTATTGCTAAACTTTGCTAGGATGATACGAAAGGAAGTGGTTTGTTTTATAAAATTATGTTTAGATAAATATAGGGCAATGGAAAGATGAACGGGCAAGTTGAATTCTTCTTGAAATCTGAATGATTTCTTCTAGGTCTCACAAAAAAGCCTTTCATTTCGAGCTTTTAGGGAACTTTGTCAAGTCTTTCTATTACTAAAAACGACTAAGTACCTAACTGACGTCATCTTAACAAAATTTACACACCAGTACATCCTTCCGTTCTTTCCTTAAAAGATTCTAAACATTTCGATAGAATATGGATGGTTAGGTTGGGTTAGGCTGTGATACCACGTAGAGTACCAGAAACAGGCACCAGGAACCTTGTATGATGAACTTCCTTGTCAGGGAAGAAGCTATGGGTAACCTTACGGTGCAAGACCGCTTCGTGTACCACACTATGTGCAGAACCAATTAGACCCATAGGCAAAGCTCTTTATTTTGTAAACACATATCGAGTTTGGCTAAATCGCTTAGGTCTTTGTAGAAATATTCTGCAAAAGTTTGCCTTCTTAGCCTTGGAAGAGAAGGAAAGGTGCAAAGAAGGTGAGTGACCGCTTCTTCCAGTGTTCATAAGCACTATGTCGTCTGATAGTGAAAAAGTCTTAAGCTGGACTCTACTTTTTCTATTCGTTTCTGAGCAGCGCCATTGATTTAAAATTATCGACAATGATCAAAGGTTTTAGGGCAGGGGCATATGTATTCTTCTAAGCTGCCTACTTGTTTTTCGAACTCCTTTATTCAAGGTCGTTTTGATCTCAAACCTCAACAGATGGAGTGATCTTTTTGTGTGGGCGCAACTTTCTTGAGATGCAAAAGTGTTTGCTTTCGCTATCGCTTTCATAAGTAGAACATGTAGTTTGGAGATACTGGGGCAGTTATCTAGACTTTAAAACTCAGACCGAAAGGCCCAAATCTTTAGGGAATGCTTCAAGACAAGAGCCTGCGTGTAGATACTTCAAGACAGCAAAGCGTGTATGAATATTGCTGAATTAAGGGGTCGTCTGGTACTAACTCTTTCTTCAGAACACGATACAGTCAAAATCGGTTGTAACGACCAAATTCTTAGCTCCAGACTGAGCTCCATTATAATTATAAAAAAATCAGTTATAACGACGTATCGTATTCATCGGTCGCTTGAAGGTCGTTATAACCGATTTTTACTGTATTTACAGGGGGTCGCTGGCTATCATTCTTGTTTATTGATTCCAGTTTACGAGACCGCGATTGTTGTCCTCGGGGTTCTTCAATGATATTTAGAGATCAACAGAGTCACTTCGTCTAGTTTTGTTTCTTTCTCTTATCACTTACGACGTTTCTTTTACCTAAGTACTCTTTCCACGGTACCAATTTTGGACCACATCCTTCTGCTCAAAGAATTTGATTACAAAAAGACTCCAAAGAGACCTTACTCAATCGAGGGGATGTTAAGCACCACGATAACCATTATCACATTTCTACCCAATTCATTTTTTTCCCTCAAAATCGTCCTGGAAATTTATGCTCAGCTAACAACCTTTTACCAGTCTTTTGTTCATCTAGACTTCAATCTATTATAAGAAATTTCACAACCCAAGTCCTTAAACTTCCGACAAAAATCACAAACTCTAATTAATAGTCAAAGAATCTTGCAATTTTCACTCCCTGTGCGCAATAAAGAGGCCACCATCCAACTAGTTTCTAACAAGTACCTCTGTGCAGCTTGAACCTCAACGGGGGAAAAAAGTCATAAAGTAAATATTTAACCCGCGCAAGTAAAGCAATCTGCGGGCACTAAAATTCCGCTAAAATGCTCCCCTTGGATCAGTGGAATAATTCATTCAACCATCCATCTATTCATCTCTACAGAAACCACCTTTGGCCCAAAATGCTCATAAAGTGTAGCCACACACATACACCATCCGCCAAAACATAATCATAACGAGGTGACTACTCAAAGAAGTCTTCTTAGCGCTTTCGCGTTCAGGAGTGCCAGTGTCAGTGGCAATGTTTTTTGGAAAAAGTTTTTCGCCCCGTAAAATATCCTTTGCTCCCAAAACAGCGCTTAACTGGCATTTAAATTTACCATAATTTATAGATGATGTGCGGGCTCTCAAAAGGCAATAAACCCCGCTCATAACAAAAAGCACCGAAGAATGTAGACAAGAAGGAAGGTTGTGGCTTCTTGAAGAGAAAAGAGAGAAAGAAAGAGAGTATTCCTCTTGTAAACCTTGAAAACAACAGAAAGGCGAATCCTGTAACCGCAACAAAAGCATGCAGAAAATCAAGAAGAAGAAGAAAAAGAAGAAGCCCTATACACATCAGTTGGAACGCAAATCTTGGTGTAAAGAAACTTACAGAACGAGGGGAACCCTTCTTTTCATCCCTTCAAAACGAAGTGTGGGAGTCCTGTATTTTTTAAGTATACAATTCCATACTTATAATAACCTGTCAGGACAAGAACCGCATTAGTCTCGGTTTTTTTTCTTTTCCCGTCAATAGACAGATGGAACTTTCCATCGTTTCCCTAAACCCAACGATTCTGACACAATGCCTCGATGTAACTACGGGTGTGCTCCCCTCGTTAAGGGTCGACAGAATAATATTTTAAATCTTGTTAAATTGATCAATAAAACAAAAGTTGAAATTTTTCAATTAAAAAACTTTTTATGCACTCAGCAGCAAGTACGATAGTTAGGCAGACTGTTGTTGTCGAGTCTTGCCTGTGTGTAGTAGTGCTTCGCCCGCCCTTATATTCCAGAACATCATGTTTACTTAATGCACTTTGTTTGGATGTTTTCGCTGTCGTTCTGTTTCTTTGGGAATCTTGTTTTTTTTTTTTTTTTGTTAGTTTTGTCTTGAAATGGAGTCGGATTGGGTTGGGTTACTTGAGCCCGCTGCTCCTACTGCACATTATCATCACAAATTATGCACATAACTAAAGTTTCTTAATGAAAGTAAGAAAAGTTCTTTAGGGAAACCGACCTTAACGTACGAGACAGAGTCGATGAAATGAGAAAGTAAAAAAAAAACCCCCAAAATACTTGAAAAAGAAGTACAAGTGAGGTTAGGGAAATAAGAAAATGGTTAAATTTTGTAAATAAGATACATTTTTGAAGTTCGCACTGAAAAGATACAGGTTGTAGTATGTAATAAGCCTGGCAAAAGTTTGTTTGGCGGAACCGACCACATCTTGAACGAAGGGAGGGAAGGAACTTTTGTGCAGCAAAATGTTCTCAAAAGTTGATGATGATGGTGGTTGGTTTGGTTGAAGTGGAAAGTGGTTACATGTTGTAGTTATTTTGGAGAAGAAATATATCAGAACTTGAGTTGAGGATTTTTGTTACAACATGACAGCTTAAATTGTGGCAAAAGATTGATGTGCACGATGGTATGCCACAAGGTGGATGTTACGGTCTGGGATTTGTTAATTTGTTGAGACTTTAAAAGTAGGTACAAGTGTAGGTATATCGTTGCATTTCAATATTTATAAATTTTAAATGATAATTATTAGGACGTTCCCTCAAGAACTGTTTGGGTTGTCTTAAACTTACGTCTTTCTTTAAGTTCGAGTACTGACGACTTTAGATAACTTCAGGCACATGCTTGTCAAGTGTCTTGTCAAAGGCATACTTTGTTGTATAGTGTTCGTGGACTTGAGACTTCCCATTCTAGTCTAGTTCTTCGATTTCTCAAGTTATGCAAAGCTATAATATTCCACAGGAGACACAACATTCCGCTTAATGTTTCACAATCTTGTTGAGTCTTTGGTCATAACCGTGAACCGACTTCTTAGAGTTAGACCGTAAAAAGTCTGGACAAGAATTCCTTTATTCAGGGTAAATGAAGTTCTAGTTCGGCTATAAATTCTTACTTTCACACGTTACATAAATATGTCGAATGTCAAATTTTCTTGGACAGGCTTCGGGAGGCCCAAAGTGGTCACTATAACATAAAGACACTCGACAGACTGCAAAGAACAGAAGGGGCTATGTGATCGTGTCACACAGTCGACCTGAATGTGATTCTGTATCTTCAATTCATTGACTTACTTACGGTTGCGTTACAGTCCGGGGTGGACGTGGGCCTCAACCAAAAAGCGTCTCCAGCTAGTTCGATCTCTAGCTAGATGCCTCTAGTTTCGCACACTAAGTTGGTTGAGGTCCCCTTCAACTTGTATGCGCCACCTGAGTTGCGGTCTTCCTCTACTGCGCTGTCACTCGAAGGTGGATTTGAAGATTTTTCGGACCGGATCAATGGATTCCATCCGCTCTACATGGCACCCAGGCACTTTTGTCATTTGACCTTCACTCTTCTGGCTAAGTCGATATCACTGTAGAGTCCGTTTCGTTGTCCTTATTTCGTTTGCTGAGCTTGTCAACAGTAGATCCGACCGTATTCGAGGCTTGTTGTTTCGTAACTGTAGATTTTTTTCCATGGCCGGGCAGTTACCCCCGGCGTTGACGTTTCGTTTAAATCTGTAAGTACAGTAAGATTCAAAGAATTGGATCGCTGGAAAAAAATCCCGATCAGGCTTTACATCAAAGCGAAACAGATGAATTCGATACAATCATCTACACTGGCGGGTTCAAAATGGATTCTGGTGTCGATTCAGAAATTATCTGATATAGCATATTCCAGGCGAAAATACCAACCATTTGGGTTTAAGACGCTATCAAAGTTGTAAACTGGTAAAACAGTGCTGAGCAGAACCCATTTGCCGCAGTCACAGTGATGAGTATGGGACACTGGTCTTTTGGAATCTATTGGATCATAAAAACTTCTAGGCCTATCGGTCGTCAACTTTTCGTTTAAAATAGCGGTCTACTACATCTAAGTAAGGAGGATGCAGAACCATCACTATAACCAACCAATCAATGGAAAGTGGACTTTCTAGAAGGTATCTGGCCTTCTCAACTAGCAAGCCATCTCTCCATCTTTGTCGGACAAAACACAACAGTCGATTGGGGTCCCATTTGACTTGTTCATTCCATTTGGTATAACTTGTTCGAATGTGCGTTGTTTAGACAAGATTTTGGTTTCAATAGCTTTGACTTTCGATTTAGATGGAGCAAGGTGCTATCTCTACCCTTACGTCATACGGGTGGACGAGGTTAATAGGGAAATCAAACTAAACTTGTCTAGTCTTAATAGATTTCATTCAAAATTCAGTGCAATAAATATTTCGGCAGCGGTGGACTTTTTGTCTTAAGTCCACGATGGTAGACAGAACGCCACATTAAAAAAAGGACAGAGTTGCTGTAGTTCTTTGTGATCACCCATAATTTCATCCGATCATTTGATATGCAAGGCCGTTTGCTCTGGTATGCTTGTTAGACTTCAGCTTGAGTAATGCCCTGACCGTTGTTTCTACTTTGATCGAGCGGAAGAAACCTTTCTTTCCGGTCCTCATTTCCAAATCAGCAGACAGCTATTCAGATTTGTTTTTAGAGCAGCTTTGTTTCTCGGTTCCACTATTTATTCTAAGACTGGAAAAAAAAAAGATTTGCTCTTCTTTAGAACAAGTTGGGCCTGTTTACAAGTCGTTGAAGGTTGTTAAGATCATATTCGCTAGATTTGCCGGGCATAGCAGTTCACGCAAGCCTAAACATGACTTGATAGAAAGATCGACTTCAAGTTATCGTAGAGCCTGAGTAGTTTTCAAAACGGTTATCGAGTCCTTACTTCTAAAATGCTTGATCTACTGAATATTGAGAAGATCACGTTCCTTTGCGGAAAAAAGCACTACTTTTTGGAGCCAACATTTATCACATCTACAAACGATAAATACCTTTTGTTGATGCTGTTTAAATTTATTAAATTGAAACCCCAAACTTAGAGCTAGATCTAACCAATTCTAAGCAGGATGCAACAGCACCATCTTCCTGTCTTTGAATTACCTAAAATCGGCACCAAATTTGCACATGATTCGTACCTCCTGTACACGTTACTTCCATTACATCTAATTATTTCGCAATTGACGGTATGTGCTTCCCAACCACAATTAAGACACCTCTTTAGCAGGTTCCCCCATTCAAACATGCTTTGCATGTTCCCAACCAATTTCCACCGCTTGGCAAATTGAACACAGTGAATTGTCCAATTCTAAATTTTTGCCAACACCTTCGAACGCGACCCAAAGACCACCATGTTTCTCAGTGCAAAATCAGTGGACACGCAGCCAGTATGCAATTACACAGAATCACCCAAAGGATTCCCTGTCAATTGCATGTCAACACACTAATGCTCGAGGAGCATCTTCTGTTGGATGGATGTGTTACTGTGTACCCTTCTGTTCATTGTACAATATCACGCGGAGTGTGCAACCAAGCCCGCATTTTAATCGGTGCTATCGGGTGCAAAACGAAAAAAATAATCCCAAACCCACAGGATAATGTTCAAGGATCCTCCTCCTGTTTTCCCCCGAGTTTGGTGTCATTAGGTTTTATGATTATGAGCTGGTTTAGTTCGACGATGTTGTGGGCATGGTCTCCGTCGTCATCTCGGATGATAATAACAATTTTCTTAGCATATTTTTTCTCTGAAGATTTTTTTTGATTGTTATTACACGATTTTTTTTTTGTTCTTTCCCTCGCGCGTTCGAAGGTGGTACGTCACCCCAAGTGGTTGGTGCGCTGGAGTCCTCCAGGCTGTTGTCGGAGGTGCCAGTTGAGTACACTCAAAATGTGGTACTTCCAATTCAATTACAATGAATTCTTTTTTTTTCGGTTGGTGGTCGCGCAAGACTTGATCTTGATGGGTTGGGTTTGCTGCGTTGGACTGTGTCAGGACGTTGGGTGTTGGATTATTGTCGGAGGATTTGTTTCTCTGTGCTGTTATGGGTCATTGGAGTTAATCCCTGTTGTTTGTTTAGCAATACTGTTTTTTTTTGCTCATGTAATGCTAATTTATTAATTTGGATTTGTTTTTTTATTTTCGTTTCAGGTGAGTGAACTAATTGATGGTACTTGTCGTGTGGCCTTTTTGTTTTAAGGGCATTTCGCGGTAAGATTAAATTAATTAAAAAAGAAATAAAGGTTAAGACGGACCTCTGGTGGACGTTTGACGAGAATGATTTGGTTTGGGTAGCTTTTTTTTTTTTTAAAGAGTTTTATTAACTCGTCTTGGATTTAATGGATCATTAAGGGAAAAGGGCAGTTATCCCATTTTGAGGTACCTGTCAGTTTCTGGTTCTTTGTCATCGCTTCTGATCCCAAGCAAGTATCTCCTTGCACCTGCGTGCGAATCTTGTATTTGATACTTATAACTCGAGGATGCTCTCAAGACGGAGTAAAGCCCCTCTGCTTAATTCACTGAGTGTTGATAGCCTTCTCCAATCCCATAAGAAGCCAAACATTGTGTCAGTTGTTGCAACCAGTGTTACTGATAATTTTAAAAGGTCAAGAACCTGCCGTTGGAATTACGGGAAAACTGCGTTTTCAGACCAAAAATGGCTCATTTACGCTGCAATGTGAACTAATGAAATTACTACTGTCAGAAAGAAAAAAACGTGCCCAACGATAAGTAGTTATCCCGTTAAGGGAAGGATTAAGAAGAACATAAATCTCGCCCTAAATTGTTTGAAGTAGGTACTAATGGATAAGTGGCACTACAGTTCGGGATGCATCAGGGCATGAACCAACGATTTTCTTCAGTCAGTTCGATCTCTGACACCAATTTCGCATTCTGAGTTGGTTAAGGTCTGTTTGTAACTATACGCTCCACTTGAGGTGTAGTTTTTTTTTCAGCTCCGTTGTGCCCTCTATACGGGCTAGGACAATGATTTAAGGCCTTGTCTTCTGCATTAACTAATGTGTGACAATCAATTTCAACTCGAAGGCGTTCGGGCAGTTAAACTCGCTCTAAAGACCGTCTGAACTTATCAAGAATATTTTTATCAAACTTCACTTCAATTCAAGCAATATTTGTTGCAAAAGATTGTCCTATAGCTCCTTTCGTTACCCGTAGACCATTAAGTGGGGTCAGTACAAACTGCAAACATCAAACACAAATCCGATGAAGCGTAGAGTAAAAAGAAAAATGGAAAGATGTCACAATAGGCTCCTCAGTTTTAAACTTGTAAACATGATCTTGCTAGAGCCCGTCATACATTTTTTCAACTCCTGCTCTTGCAACGGCTTGGTGTAATCTCATAAGGTTTCTAGCTATAAATGTTAATTCTGTTCAGCTCTTCTACTGCTGATCTTTGCCATAATTTGCTTGGTGGTCCTATTCCCCTTAATTTTGTAAGTCATGCGGTGTTTGTTTCAAACAAAATGCTGCTTATCCCAATCGACAACTTAAACAGAAGCGGTCCTCATACACATACCTGAGGTATTCCATTTCCATTCTTACAATAAATCGTTACTAACCTTTTTCATTCTTTGAACAAAGAGAATCTTTGAAGCATCTCATTGAATTGCATTATATTCTCCCTCGGCCCCGTCTCCGGAGGGTATACTCAAACACCAATCTAAATGTCAGATGATGCTGCAACTCAATCAATTTAAATGCGATTGTCTGTCTGCACGGTGACATATTGCTTTTCCAGCGGTTTTCTATGGAAAGGGAAAGTGCTCTCCCTCGTCATCGTCTCCTTATATCGGTGCGATTATTAAATTCTTTTAACTTTGCTTTAGTATGGCTTGGCTAAGGTTGTAGACGGCAACATCTCACATGCAATCAATCCGTACTTCCATGTCGATATCTGCATCCCGAAAAATTCAATTACGTTCGTTCTAAGTACATATCATTTGACACTGAAAAGGCATGTTCTTATGTCAGGTTTGTCTTGTTTTTTTCCCCCTTATCTCTCTCTTTCTCCTTTCGTTTTCAATTTTATCGATGCACGAGTATGATTTCTCCTTTTGTTGAGAGTGTATCTTTTCGCTTCGTTGTCGTTGTTTGCGCGCGCTTTGACGAACGTGTTGTTTTACCTAATCAAGTGAACATATTTCTGAATTGACACTGATGTTTGGCTTGACGATGGTATGGTGGTCGACAAATTGGGCAATTGCAAGACATACGTACAAGTACGTTTACCCAAGGAACACTGAATCTAAAGTGCACACATTCAATTGGATGGAGTTGATAGTTTTGTTTTTAGTTTTTTTTTGTGGTTTTAACGGGTTTTGCTCGTTATCGTATACGAGTAGATGTTGGTTCCCATTTTTGGATTTTTTTTTTCTCCGAAAAGATGTGACAACCTCGGAGGTTTCGGTTGGCCTGCCCAGGTGACAAAGATGAATTGACGTTCAACGTCTGATGGTACACCGGCGCGAGCTATACATATGTAGAAGTTTTGACCAAATTTGGTAACTTGACAATTTTGCTTTAACACAACAATTCACTTTGTGTATTTTCACTTTGGGTCGCAGAAGTCTTAGCATTGACGAGACATTTTTGGTGAGAAAGGCTTAGGAACTGCCTTACCGAGTCTTACCATCTCACATCAACTTTTTACTCCCACTTCTTACGCCTGAGGAACGTGGCTTTTAGGCTCTGCGATGTAAATTTCAAAGCAATGTCTAGATTAAAGATGCTGAATTGACTGGGCTTACTGTCTAGATGAAGGCTCTTCATTTAGTTTAACCTTTTTTTTCCTGAAGTCTCAAGACGTTCATTTGAAAACCCTGTTTTTACTGAAATCCTGATGGATTTCGGGCAGCACTTGAAGATTGGGAAGAGTTCATTCCATTGCTGACAAATACCTGGAGAAGATCGCAAACTTCCTGATAGTTAATTACTTTCCTCTAGTAGTTCCTAGAGCTTCTTCAACGCAACATCTCTACCGATTTATCTTATCTCACTCTCGGTTGAGAGCTTTCTGCTGACTCTAGTCATCTATAAACGACGACACAATCCTCTTTCTTAGCATAGGCGGTGTCAAAGAGCGTTGTCCATCTGGAATAGGCTAGATTAAGGCTCGGGAGATTCTAAGCAGCTCATGCACTGTGGTGTTGTAAGCCTGTCATGCCATTAATTTATTGTTATCCAGAGTATAGGTTTAAGTAGGAAGCAGAGTCATTTTTCTGAGGGAAGAGCAGCGTGATACGCTGTCGAAGTGTTTTTTTCTTTGCTGAGAATAGCCTTTTTTGGGCGAGTAAGGGCTGCCTCAATCCAACTCTGCACAATAGGTCATCAGAAATGTTTATTGATTATTTCAGCCAAATTATTTGTTATTTGGTAGTCAAGGTGACGATTTTAGAGCCTTTTGTACATTTTTGTTCCCGATCTTAGACAAGGTCTACAGAAAGTCCGACGAAAAATATAGACTGCATGGATGTTTTCTTAGGAGGAAGCTCTTACCACGTTCATATATCATCGGTTATTATTGGAAGGTTGAAAACTTGGATTAAGTGAGTGAAATCAAAGGAAACATTAGTCGTTACAGATCTTTCCTTAGTAGTTCACTCAGTTTCATTAGATTTTCGTCAGATATAGGTGCCTTAGGGTGGCTTTTTAAGAATATTTTGCTGACTCCACACGAAAACTATTTCAAAAACAGTTAAGGAGTTGCCAGCACCGAGTCCGGTCACTTAATTTTCCTGGACTACCACCATGATGTTTTGATTAGAAAACCAGCTTAAGTTTTACGATAGCTGAGTCAAGCACAATAGGGGCAGTCTTACTGTTAGAGAACATGCAGATAGCACATTAATCGATGACCAAAATTTGTGCCAACTTCATAAGTGTTATTTGGTAGTTTTACGTTTCGTTTGTCTACAGGAAAATGAAAAACGGAGTACAATCCATTTAGAAAGTCGTTGAGCCCTGAAATCTTTGTTAATCCACGACTTTTGTGTGCTAGAAAACTTTATAACAAAGCCACCGACTACCAGAGGGCAAACCATAAAATTCTAACTTCATCAACTCTCCCTAAAGCCAGTAGATATTTTAAGAAATCCACAAACCCACCGTCTAGACCTCAACGAGTATCATGAACAAAAACCCACTCGAAGTGCATAATTTAATTACTTCCTTCCGTGGAGCGCACACGTTTTTGTTTACCTTCCTTCCGTCGACGTCTATATAAAATGAAAAATTCTCTACTTCCCATCTTCCATCACCATTAGCATCTATGTCTCTGGTATTTTTGGATAACTAAAATGGAAAACAAAACAAAAAAAAAATCACACATGAAGATGAAAGAGGCCCCTAATTCTCACAATACACACATAATCCCTCACTCCTGGAACCACAAATCCTTTCTAGAAGCCATCTAATTGATTTTTTATTCAATTAATTCTATCTTTCTCTCTGCTAATACGTTTACACTTTGTGCGTTTTTTTTTCTGTTGTGGGTGAAAGCAGCGGATTGTTTGTGGATCCAAATACAGATAAGAGATATAGATACCAATTTTTTATTTTTTTTTCAACTTTATTTCCATCAAAATCTGCAAATGTATAGGGAAACCTTGATTCAATGCTAATTACTTACGTGTAAAAGTGATTAATGGCGTACTGTGTACCTTGTACAGTGTAGTAGTCGGTCTGTGAAGCGTGAACAATTCAATTTACCTACTATGTATGTATCTATCCCTTGTTAAGATACAAAAATAAAAAAAAAATTGCTAAAATCCATCTACATTGGTCTATTGTTTCATCAGAGCTAGGGGAATTGTGTCTTTGTTTGACCCACGGGCTCTACCCCACCCGACCAGCGCAGTTAGAGACTTTGACAAATGCGGAAATTTCGGCAAAATGACAATTCAAACGCTCATTTGATTTACATAAACACATTTTGACACTCTGCCGAAAGGAGATTGTGTGTGCTAGACGTTAAAGCATACAGAAAACCATCACACCGCTGGGGCCTATGGTGGTGTAATTAGTCACACGCCACACCTTAAAACACTTTAGTGTGACATGGTACTGATGGTTTGAACGTGTGACGGGTGTCTTGTGTCTTATCTCCTCGTCAAGACCGACCGACCGACCGAAATCCGACAGCTCTAGGTCAATTCACAAAATGAATTAAGTTTTAGTTAGCCGCTGAGTTTTTGACTTTTAAAATTAATGGCGCTAGAAGGATGGGGTGACGATGTGTACAAGTATCTTGGGATGTGCGCCACCAAGTGTAACGACTAAAATTGAATAATTTTACGCTAAAGCCCACCAGTAGTACTTGACGGGTGTCTATATATAAAAAAAAAAAAACCTCTGTGCAACGAGGTGAGAACTGAATATAAAAAAAAAATTCGAAACCCAGAGTTTAAAAGAGAGGTGAAGGAGAACCAACTGCGTAGCACACACTGTTGGTTAAATGCGTGTCCTTGAATTAATTTAAGACACACAATTTCCATTTTGCCCTCAATTCGAATTGTTTTTGTTAGTCTTGGTTTTTTTTTTTTTTGCAAATCCATTTCCGATAAGAGGAGGTTTTAACCACCATCACCACCGCTCGACCACCCACCCACCAAACATGATGAAAGCTACTTAGAGTTGGTCATGACTTTGGTTCGGACTGGTTGAGTGAATCATTATATTTTTTTTTATCTTATTCAATTCGATATACACTTTGTTATAACTACCGCAAAACCGCAAATATAAGAAGTTGTATAGGAATTTTTTTTCTTTTTTAATTTCACGAGTTCATATGAGGGATGTGAGAGGTTCCACGATGTGACTTGACTTGACAAATATTTAAATTTTTTTTATTTTTAAATTAAATTTATTTATAACTAATACAAGTTGTATAATTAGGATAAAATAAAAACTGGCGGTGAATACCTTTACCGAATACGAGCGTTTGAATTTTTGTTTTGTTTTTTGTTCGAGAGATGAGGGTGCACCTGGGATAGTTTGACGAATGAGCCGAAGCTAATAAACGTGATTGGCATTTTCTCTAGTTATTTGAGCTTAATTTGGACGGGTTACGGTGAGATTTCTGGCTTTTGACGGAGGTTGACTAAGTGTCTGTCATACTAAAGAGCAACGTTGGTTTTTTTTTTTGTATCACTATTCGAAACTAATGCATAGTTACGTCAGGAATCCAAAATAGACTTGCCGACGTCTTTTGAACTCCGTCGATCTTAAGATGCGATGAAAGTCGCGCGATTGATTAAGCCTTTCAATAAGGGGATGTATATCAAATGCCAAAGCGCATTAGGACGGTTAAGTCCTATTTAGAACTCCATAAGTCGATGAAAGTGCACTTTATACTTTGATCATGGAGCACAACTTCAAGGAATTACATATGTACTTCGGATTGCCCTAAGGTACATACTTATATGGTATATAGTAAAGTTCAGTACAGTCCCTTTTCATTCGTCCTCGTTACCGAATGTGAAACGTGAAACAAGTCACTTCCTCAAACCACGCCCTCATGCACTGTCGATGCAAAGAATTTTCACTAAAAACCTAGTCTTGTTTTCTGTAAATTTTTTGATTGCTATTTCGGGGTGTCGATACTGCATTAAACCAACAAATTGGTCGGTTGCTCGTTTCGCTTCCAAGAAGTTTTATGCAGAAGCCGGAAATAGTTGTAGTCATTTTGGATATATTGGTTTGCAACTTTACTACATGGGTGGTATCTATGCTAAATTTCACTCAAAAGTTTAGTCTGTTGATCTTTGCCTTGCTTTTTTTAAAACTTATAGTAAAATCCAAGGCATCATGTATAGCTTTGAAGTCAATATAATGGTCACTGGTTTTCAGAGTTTCAGACTCTAGAACCGATTCTTACGGTCTGGAGCAACAAGGAAACGATCTAGGCTTATACTCCTTGTCAGGATGCTTACTGAGTTTAAGCACTTCATCCATTATCTATTAATAAAAGTCGGTAAAAGTGAAGTTCAATAAAAGTTTTCTACGAATCCCACTTCGGACACTTCGTTCAACTGTAGCAAAGAAATTCATTAAATCTTGAATCTTTTGAATCGCGTAAGTACCTGAGTGCAAAAAATGTTTAACTCTGGGGTTGTTGCGAATTCGGTTTTTGGCACTTTTGGATGCAAGGATCTGGGCTCGATAAAAAGGATACATCTGGTCTTTTATATTGCGCTGGTGGTGTTGAAATTATGAAATTTTTCCGAATCCCACTTTTAACACTTTGTCCAGATAAAACCGAGTACATGTTGGGTGCTTTGTGATAGATTCTAAGCTATGATGATTGTACTCCTTTGCAACGTGTATTTGCGTGTAATGGAGAAAAGTTAGAACTCCGAAATTGTGAGTCTCACTTCTGACACCATGTCCCAGATGCAACCAATGAGCCCATGACTCATTGTCTGAGTTAAATGATGACATCTCTGCATTGTGCAAGTTTTGGTGAGGTTAGAAATTGGAATTTCTCTGAATCCCACTTCGGACACTTTTGACTCCCTTAAGTGCTACCAAATTTGTTATACAGCCAAGCAATTGCAATTTCATTATAAACCGTGAAAGATGTAACCTATTCTCCAGTCTTCTGTATATCTTAATACAAAATTGGCGCCAAAAAATTAAAAACTTGACCTAGAGGTGTTATTTATGACATTTTGATAACGATCTTGAAAAACCTCATGTCACTAAAAAAAAAAGTTTTTCTACAAACGAGCAAACATTTGATTGAAGTTTCCGCATAATTCCCGCCTAACCACATCTAAATCTGAACCAGAGCGATCAAAAATTAAAAAAAAAAAATAAACTCAATCTAATAAATGTAAATTTAATCAAACTCCCATCATATACCTAGTTTGTAGCTGTATTTCGTTTTATGCCATTTTTTTTTTTGCGTTCTTTATTTCCCCACATGTGACTTTATAGCGCATGAAACCAGTTATTTGATCTTTTTTTTTTTTTTTAAATGTTTATTTCCGAGATACCGCGACGACAGAGCTGTTTTAAATTAAAAATAATAATAATACTATAGTGATTATATCTAATTAATGTATAATTTGATTTGAATTAATTTATCAAACTGTTTTACATAATAGTTCTGTTAGTTTTTTCTGACATGTCTTATATGTCAAAATGCTTTTATGTTTATTTTTACTGTCAAATATGTCAACACTGTCATGTTGACATACACTTTTTTTTCTGTTTTTTACTATATTTTTGTTTAAAAACACACTATAGGCGCCCTATACTATAATTTACTGCAATTAATACTCATTTCCACGCTGCTGTTACCATAATTTTATTTTAAAAGTTAACATCTGTTTGTGGGCGATAAGTTTATTTAGACACTCTAACATTATTCACTTATTCTACGCAATAGAAAATACGAGTAATATAGAGAGAAACAAGAAAAAAAAAAAAAAGTCGTCGCTCCCCTATACAGAGAAATGCCACCATAAAATAAATAGAGAAAAAGAATGTATCTGTTGGGGAAGTACTTGTGGACATACTGAGTAAATACAAATACGGAATGTGTCTTTAAGGAATGTTAGATAAAAAAAGAAAATATAAGAAATAGGCGCTAGAAATAAATGTGATCGCAATGTGTGGTGGTGATTAATTGAAATGGTGTCTGAGGGTGGGATGATGTAAACATGGCTCAGTCATTGAAATTGACTTGGGCTTGTCCAGACTTGTATCTAGTTTAAATTTGCATAGACAGTATGATAGATACCAATTGGTTGGTTGGCACTTTAGACTGGTGATCACTTCAACAAGTTGTTTGTGGGCATTCCTTTGAATTTTCTCTGTAGAGCCTTTTCCGTGAGAGGGGTATATTTATAGAAAAAAAATCATTTATTCTCTATGTTTGAGTTAGATTTAGCCGAGTTATCCACCAACAACATCACAGTGCTTAGTCGAGTTTTCAATCAAACTCATTATGTGTGTGTGTTTGGTTTATGACCCAGCTAAAGCGCTTTCAATTGGAGGAACTGTCGCTGTACGCATCAAAAATAACTATCTTCCTTTACTTAGTAAATTAAATTTGCTGTCCCCTCACTTGGGGCATAAGGCACCACCACCGCCTGCGCCCCACCTTGTGCGGAGTTCTGTAATGCATTTATGTTCCCTTCAGATCATCCCCAGTTACCTCAATTACTCCTACATGTGCGTCACGTTTGCTAAGGGCGAGTGGATAAAATTCCATGGCATACTTCGCGACATAAGGTGGGTCCCATCCACTGCAACTTCCTCCGCTGCATTGTGATGTCTATCCGTGTTGGATGAAGACGCTTGTTGACTTAGCCCCTGGTGCACCCCGAAATTTAACACAATTAAAGTATCAAGCTGCAATCTGTGGATTGTTGGTAGAATTTGAGAACCTAAGTTCTTAAAATGTACCCCTAGTCTTGACATATGTCAACATTTCATAGTTTATTTATTGATTTAACTTCCAGCCATCTAAACTTGATCTGAAACTTTCATTTTTAACTCAACCTTTTTCAATATCGTAAAGCTATTAGAAAACTTTTCCCTTATAGTAGCCTGCCCCCTATCCCTACTGTAAATTTGGCACTAAAAATCATCCAATTATACAGATAAACAAACACAAAACTTTATGTTTAACTTTATAGTAACTACCAACGTATTTGTCTACTTCTGTTATTATTTTTTTTTTTTTTTATCTTCCAAATTCGATGTAATAAAACTCGAGTTAGAAAAATATCTACCCACTGACCGACCTGTACCCTTGTTTCACTATAAAGTTTGGTGATGGGAGTTAAGTAAAATGTCACCAATATTAAACCACACAATAGGTTGTTCTTTTTATTTCTACTGTGAGAGTAGAAATGAGAGAAAAAAATTTGTTGTGTATGCTTATAGTGTTTTATCTGTTGAATGTCATATACAAATTTAAGATAAAAAAAAGAAAAAGTTCTACAAAAGATAATTAAAGTTCACATTATACTTGTTGATTGTGGACAGTTTGTCGACAAGTTTATGCAACCAGTTGGACAATCTAAATTGGACGACAAATTGAAGAAAATTAGAAAAATAAACCTTATAGATCTCAGACGGTTTTACGACCTTTCTTCTGGAAAAATAAATCTTTGTAAACATAGAAACTTAGCGAACAACGGCCCAAATATTTGCTTTAATAGTAACAAACCACAAGGTAGCTTCTTGTTCTTATCTCTTTTCTTTACAATCTAGCGACGAATGGCCTTCAGGTTAATCTAAAGGAAGAGGGTTACTCAAGGTGACTTCCTTTAAAAAACGTTGCTTTTATCATCTAAGGAGATCACATGACAATTCATTCGGAAAGACTTCATGCAGAATGTCTTTTTGGGGTTTCAGGGGGACAATGAATTATTTGATCCTTGTTAGTTCAGTAACACCAAGTTCGATTTCATACATTTATAAAGGTATATGGCCAAATGATTAGACGTTCAAAACGTCCAAGAACGTTGAGGGTAAGAGCTCCCCTAATGACACACTGACTTGACTTTATGTACCTGTTAATAGTCAGGTACGACGTGATCATCTGGCAGACAGCTTTGAGAAATCAACTGAACCATCGCAACATCCATGCGGCTGGATTTGCCTTCAAAACAAGTTAATGATGTGTCTTCCGATACTCTTGCGCCTCAGAAAAGGCCTTATCTATACCAATATCTTTCATCAGATTTGTAGTTAACGCTAACGGCAGCGCCCTAATACCGTCCTGTTCAAACAACATGATGGTGGTCATGGTGTAGTTGCATCATTGTTTGTCACGCTGAAGGTTTCAGGTTCGAATCTTGATGTAAAAAAAAAAGTCGATCAACGGCCAAAACAAGCTGACGTCAACTCTACTGCATAAGCATAACACTGGCAGTAGGGTGGACATATGCCTCGAAAGTATTGATCGTACTAATGACATCGGGATGTTCGAAAGAAATACTGTGAATTATAAGCAATGGCAACAGTACAAATAATTCTCCCCAGTCATTCTGGACACCACCCTCGGAGCAAAAAGTCTGAAACCTAATACTTCCTGAGTTTCAAATTCACTACGCCAACACTAGCGCTGTGTGAATAGCATCGTAAGGCTATTCATTACCCCTTTAGCGTTAGTGAATTATAAAATAAAAAAAACATACCTGCCAACAACCGTCTGGGCTTACCCAAATATTACACTAACACTGACTTGTCGAAATTAAAACTATCTATCATCTATCACTCAAGGATTCTCTGTGATCCAAGTTCGACAATCCAGTTGAAAGTCCGCCTCATCACTGTGGATTATTTTCTTCGAAGAATCCTACTCTTGGTTCTTTAGAACTCAACTGACGAATTGTCACTGCTAAAGGTCTGCTGGCTTGAGTTATTGCATTAACTGAATTTTTTAAGCATGGAGTTGCACGTCTTTTGTGGCAAATCTGTTGCACGGAGTTTTTCAAGTGCTCAATTGTTGTGAACGATGCCGAACTGTTGCCTCCATCGACAAGACGGGGACGAACACGTACACAAGTTACAATAGCTGATGACAAATATCATAAATTGAAGCCTGTCAAACGGAGTTTAAATTCTGTGGTCCTAATGGGACGCGCTTTAGTTACTGCATCAACTTTGAATGAAGCTGTCCTCGTTGAAATTTTTGTATCTTAAAAGTGTTTTTGACATTTGTCTTGTTTGTTAATCAACATTTGTCATCGGCGCACCATTTGTCACTTCCATTGCAGACATAAATTGGATGAAACCAAACAAGTTTATAAGCCCTCTGATCAATATTTTCATTTAGGTAGACGACTTCAATTTTTTTTTTAATTTCTTTTTTTTCCAGGATCAAAGTGACACGCTTTTGTCCCTTCGTGTTATAATTGAGGGTTTAACAGAAACATGCCTTTTGACTGGTCGACGTTTTCATTTTTCCAATTGTGAATTATAATTTTTTTGTCTCTTAGTTTGTCGGATGTTTAGTGGGAAATAAATTAAATTTTCACCTTCACCCCTCTGGTTGTGTTCTTTTTTTGTTTTTGATTATCAACAGTTGACGTATTAGACGTCAACACATTTGACCCCTCTGTGTGAGTATGTATGCGGACAACCCCCTGACATTTTGATTTCAATTGGCTGATAATAACTTTCTAATTAAATTTTACGGTTTCTTCTTTTTCTAAAATAGAGGAACACTAAACACCCTTTTAAGCTGTTGACTGTTGAGGACAACCTTTTTTTTTTGATTGACTTTGAAGTGATGAGAATAAAGAGGGGGGACTTAGTTTGGTGAGAACTAGGGGTTAGAAGTGGTTTTATTTTATGTAGATGATATCTGATTGGTCTATGAGTAGATTTTAACATTCGTCAAGATAAGACTGTCACATCTTAGAGGCACACAGTATGACGTGGAGCCTTAAGTTTAATTTAAGCGTGATTGCAAAGAAGTTGCTCTTCAGGTCTTGGTTCAAATGTTAATCAACGGTTCTGTCTGTCTGACTGCCTTGATATATTTTACTGGTCTTTATAAACTTTGTCTTGACCTGCTGGCAAATACTATCTTCAAATTCGTGATTCAGAGATGTACAAAAATATATGTCAACAAGCTTACGTGTTCCGAAATTAGTTCCAACATGACTGTCATACAAAGAATAGTCTTTCTATGGTTGGTTTTGTTGCAAAATGACTATGTATCACCTTTTTAATTTTAAAAGGACGAGCTCAAAGCCATATCAGACAACTCAAATCGTTTGTGTTTTCCAAAAGAGTTAACCTACTCTGTTAAGACATCGTTAACTGGTGGCTTTCTAAACTATTTATGCTTTTCTAGACACGAATCCTAGTTATGAATTGGTTTCTAGACGTTTGCTAGCGCGCCCCAAGCCCACTGTGTATCAAATACGTAATTCCTTCATTTGATATGCCAAGTCACGTCATTCTTTTTTCTTGTGCTTTATCTTCTTGATAGGAGATTTTTGCAACCTCGACTTCAAACAAAGAAAAAGTTTGTCATTCTCAGAATTGGTGGTCATTACTCAGCTGCGTGTGACCTAAATTTCCATAGAAATAGCACACCATGTTGACTTGCTCACTTCTCAGACCTTAAGTGGTTATCTCGTAGAAATTGTAGCAAGTTCGGATGAAAGTTTTGTTGTGTTGTTTAAACATTTTTGTGGAGGTTTTTTGTTTAAGCATTCTAGGTACATCCTTTCTTTAACTTGTATGTATTATTCAGTGTTGATCCAATTTTTGTTTTAAGCCTTCCATGGTTAAATAAGTTGAAAACATGGTGCAAAATCTCACCTTCTACCGTCTCTTTATATTCTTTGATAATATAAATCTTTGTAGACCTCTTCCAAAAGAATTTTACAAAATTCGAGTAAATGTACGTACGTCAAAGACCTCCATGATCTTAGCTGATCTTATATTCGTGAAAAAGCAATTGAAAGTTGATCAGATACGTCTATAGCATGAGTACTGTAGGCTTGCTCCATTCAGACTTGATAAGGTCTCGACATTTTAAGGAATAAATACTGGTTTGTGCCTTGGATATACGATTTTAACCACATTTCTCGTTTCTGTTCAGTTCTTTGACAATCTATTGAACACAAACACCAAACCCAAAACAATTTGATATATAGCTAACACTTTCCTGCTCGACGCCCTCTGTTGATGTAAAATGTACTTAAAGTCATCAAAAGCTTATTTCCGTGATTTATCTGTCGATGGGGGAAATACTCGCCAAGGTACTCATTATGCTTGTCAATACTAGTCTCACACAATGAGCCCTATTGTCGCCCACTAGCAAGAGTCTGAACATTTATGACAATATGTCAAAAAAAAAATGACACAAGGGCTTACACAATACTCGTACATTCATGACCATCAAAATGATTTTAATGTAAGCAAGTCTACGCCTTCTAATCAACAACTTGCATTTGAAGTATATATGTAGGTACACAGTACTTGATCAAGGTTTAGGGCCCTAAAGTGACCATGTGACGGTAATAAAATTTCGTTATTACAACTGTGCGTCCAAATTAGTGAATATGTCACTACTTATTGCCCTCATCAGCAGTCAAATGGTAACCCTTGTGTCGCCCACTATGTGACATTGTCTACCCCGATACCCAGTGGATTTTAATGACCATTAGTCAGTTTTTTGTTTTCAGATACATGAACTAACTTAAAATACCAAAATACCATACAGAATATTTAAAAAAACAAATTAATTTAACTGAAACTGACCTTCGTTAAGAAAATACAAACTTCAGACAGACAACCCTATTTAACAACAAAAGTAAACAACAACCGCCCGCGCACTACAAATTGCGAGTTCGTGATTTAGAAAAAAATAAAAATAAATCGAACTTGCATCGAAACGAAAACCACACTTGTCATCGTCGTAGTAGCATTCCAAACTCATTCACTCATTTCAAATCAACCGCAAATCGAAGCGAATAATTACCATTGTCTGCTACGACGTACCTGTAGATACATATATTTTATGCAAATTCTATATAGTGTCCATTAGATTCAAAGATACAGTTTTTCTAACTTGTTTTCATCAACATTCCGACTTGCATTTGTAGTAATTTCGTGCACGACTTTTACATTGATAGATATAATGACAAAGTCGAGATCTATAGACATTAAGTTTCTCTTTTAGATTTATCTGCGACAATTAAAGTTCAAAAACAGAGGGGGCAGTTATCCCTTGTTAGTTGGATTATAAGTTCAGTAGCAGGGCGTGTGCTAACATTTTACTTATTTAAATGTTTAGCGTTTAATTTGAATCAGAACAATCGTGAATGTCAGTCTAAGGTAAGAAAGACGACACCACCGTCTATTTCTCATGCTGCGGTGAATGTTTTTATTTTGGTAATTCCACCAATTGTGTGAGATACTTTGTGCATGATTAATGCAATTAAGGAATTTAGAGCGGCATGCTAACAAAACGATTTGCTATTTGACCTATGCAACATCTATATGCCTAAAGTTGTGTGCCTTAGGGAACGGTTGGAAATTAATACCAGAGAGTCACGATTTTAAACTTTTCAAAGCGGTAAACGATTGCTGCTGACAGGTGAATAAGAATTGCAGTAAGAATAGAGATTTAGGTTTTTGTTTGGTTAAGTCATCAATCGAATGGGTGGGGAATATACAGAGGAACATGTTGCGCAACATTACAAATTAATTTAATTTATGGTTTCTAGTGATTTTGGACTTGTACTTGGTTATATTTAGTGTGAGACATTTCTTTAGTTGACTCATAGTTTGAGTGTGTACACAGTACGATACGCAAATCGTACAGAGTGTTTAGCAACATGTTGCATGTGGGCTTGACGGGTAATGAGAATCTTTTGAATGGACTTAGATTTTAACGTACGGGAATGTTTTATGACCCTAAAGAATTGATTACGTTGGAAAACATTTATAGACTACACATTTCTCCAAAATCGAAATAAGATTTTGAGCAACATGTTGCGCAACTTGTCATTGTTTTTACTATCAACTTTACCTTGACAGGACTTCAACATTTTCTCAAATATTGTCAAAACCGAAGATTAACTTCTTTCACATATGTCCAGCCCTCTATTCTGGACAACTCAGTACCGGCAAGGGTATATCTACAATTGTAAGTTTCTAATGTATTTTTCGAACCAGAGAACTCTCACTTAAGACTGAAATATTCAAATGCCGATAGTTTTTAGTTAGCTAGTGTTGAAAACTATCCCGAAGGCCTTGTATCTACAACTAAGATTTTAGCACTATTTTAGTGCAAAGAGGAGAGGGAAGTGACGATTTTCTACATTTGCCTACTTAGGAGCCAGCTTGTTAAACAAACTGGCTGACATCAGTATAAGCAGCCTCCAGCGCTTAATCGCAGATCCATGTGATATCACAAAGGACCTTCTCTGATCTAAGTGTAGCTGTCAAATGCAGCCTTCCATTCTTATCCAACCTTACCTACTACGCAGTTTCATTGGCTAAGGCAGTTGAAAAAAAGAGCATACTAGCAACATGTTGCGCAACATTAATAATTGATAACAATTTGCATCTGATCATGATTTGAATGATATTCACAACTTCATTTCCTATTCAATTGACAAATTTCACCATAATTCTCAAATTATCCCTTCTGCCTTCTGTTGGGCTCTTATTCAATTAAATTTGACCCAATTCCTGGTTTTCAAAGGAAACCATCTGCTGTTCTGACATCAAGGTGTGGACATCTTTATTATTCCCTTTCCATTATAATAGTAACGTCATGTTCCCCTCCGCTTGATAAAAGAAAGAAAAAAAATTTCAAGAACCCATTCCTCTTCGTAAGCAATTGAAAGTTTTCACTCACTACCAAGTGTGAGTACTTTCGTTTTTATTTAATGGCAGCCAATCATCTGTGAGTTGTTTTAATTGTGTGTGCACTGCATGACGATTCTCGACTCTCTGTCGTCTTTTTGCCCCTTAATGTCGATTTGTTATCTTTATTTCTTATGCCGTGGATTATTATTGATTGTCAGTATCTAAATACAAAAATATATGTAGTTTGAAATAAATCACAAACATACATACATACATATACATACGCCTTGAATATGTAAATTGAGTCGCGTGAACGTTTACAAAGAATTTCATTCATTCAAAGACACTTGGATGTTCTGGAGTAGTATTCTTGTTTGCTTACAAGGCATATGTTTCGTGTTTCGCGCTCTTTGCCTGGATCTAGTCTCTGTCGACTTAAGTGTATACTTACTGCTGATTTATCTGAATTGTTATTTATGTAATTTAAATCGATTTTGTTATTTGTTTTTGAAACAATCAGTTTATTGTTGGATGTTATGTATGTATTGGTAAAGATTGTTTGATGAGACTTTATAGGCTATATTGGAGGTGGTGGCATAAAAACTTGTTTAAAAAAAAAAACAAAATCAATTCACTTTTGTTTTTATAACGAAATTATTCGCTGAGTCATAATTTGAGTTGTTTATGAGTGAATATCTTCAAACATCAACGCAGAGTTAAGCTATAATACTGGTAAAGGTTTGTCGTCGACGATAAGTATGTATGTCTAAAGGACATGGTCTTATTGTTAGGTATCACCTTAAGAAAACGCAGATGCGCCTCGATTAGGAACTTTTTTCATTCGGAGCTGAAATAAAATCTTTCTCGACTGATTTGCTGTAAGTAATTTAGGTTGACTACACGTGAATATGCCTTGAGTGTTTGTGAATGAAGTCACTTAGGCCTATGGGCCTGCAATATTTTTAGCTGATATATGGCTATGATTCCTTGTTTTCAGTATGAAATCCACTCTTACTTCTCGATACTCTATACATCTCACAATTCTATGCTTTCACTGCTATAGAAAACTAAAGAAGGTTCTAATGCACGTTGGTTCTGAACGTTTGTAATGGAAGACTGTTCATTTCGAGGCAGTATGTCAACCAGTTTTTGGAATCATACTAAAACATGATGAGTATTATTCCTCTTAGCTCGGTCCATCTGTATCCAAGGGTGCTGATCACCATATTTTGTTTGATAACGTCATGTTACGATGCACCACATAGAACAAGAATTTATTTTACAGAACTACCCACAGAACCAACCGGAGCTTACTATGAAGAGCTCGTGTCTTTGCTGGTGTCAGTGAGTTCGGTGAGACTGGAAGAAGTTGGCTCCTTAACGACTATTCTTCGAGCTGAAAGAGCTTGGCACGTACGAAGAAGGTGGCAAATTGTTTCCTCCTCCTATTCCTTCATACAGCTTCCACCAGAAGCCATGGTGTAGTGGTTGCATCATCGCTTGTCACGCTGAAGGTTCCAGGTTCGAATCCCGATGTCACAGAAAAAAAAGTCGGTCAATTCCGAAAAAAAGCTGCAGTCAACTCGACTGTATAGGCATAACACTGGCAGTAGGGTAGGCAATGGCTTAAAAGTGTTGATCGTACTAATGCCATCGGGATGTTCGAAAGAAATACTGTGAATTATAAGCAATGGCAACAGAACCAATAATTCTCCCCAGTCATTCTGGACACCACCCTCGGAGCAAAAAGACTGAAACCTAATACCACCTGAGTTTCCAAATCACTACACCAACACAAGCGCTGTGTGAATAGCATCATAAGGGTATTCATAACCCCTTTAGCGCTAGTGAATTATAAAAAAAAAAAAATTAATGCCCCAGCCTATTGGCGTGTGCAGTTTTCCTTTATAACACCCACTTTGATAGTAATAAGCAGCCTTGTCTCTCTGTTAAGACATTGAGAGCCGGGTGAAATCATCCGTCCACCTGCTATTGGTGATGTCCGTTCGCTTTTCTATGGGTAGTAACTAGTAACCTACAAGTGACAAGAGAAGTATATTTAGATTCCACTTTTATGGTAGAATCGATATAGTTTTGTACCCTGGCTGGAATGCCTCTACGACCCTATATGCGCTGATACTCCGGAATAAAGGATGACCTGGGCATTTCACTTGCCGTTTGATGGAAAGCAAGGAATGGTGAACAAAAGAGCATGGTGGGTGTTTTTGATCAAGAGTCAGACTGTGTTTCAGAAACTTTGAAACTGATGGTCCTATGGATAAGCTTTTTCCCAGACACGTTTTCTATTTCGCTACAAACTTACTGCTTGGTCATTTTGATTTGTTGCTTGATATAAATTCGACACACTCATAGAACTCGTGCCTCACTAACTTTGGATGACCGCTCTTCTGCGTAAATCATTAAAAATTCATACACATCCCAATGCAAACAAAATGTGTATTCAACTCAACTCTTTGTTTACGTATCTGTCTTCCCTATTGCCTGTCATGTGTCTTTTCCTAAAAACCCCTCCCGGCACCCTTGCCAAAAAAAAATCAAAAACCAATTCATTGCACGTCCGATTTATTAAAAATACGTTTATTACTAGTAGTAATATGGGTTACTTTGAAATTTGTTTTTTAAATTGAAATTCATCGCGAATGGCCGATCTTTGACATATTTCTGGGTGTGGTGCTGAGTAAATTTATCATTTTTAATTGTTGCATGCCTTTATGGATTCGATTGCTGTTTTCAGTGGCAATCGCGAAGAGTGCTTGGTTTTCAAAAGCCAAAAAAAAATAAAAAATAACAAAAGCACTCGTCTTTTTTGAAGATTCCCAAACGAGATAAATTGAATATTAAGGTCACAACAGATTGAAATAAAAACATTTACGTGCTTGGGAGCATATATATTGCAAAATATCAATAAAACGTAGATAATCTCGGGCGGGGAATAATTGTTGAAGCCACGAACAGAGCGATAAGACCCAAAAGTCTGACCAATGAAAAACGTGGGAATATCCGTCACATAATGTCATAAAAATCTTAAGGTTAATTATATAAACAAACACATACAAATGTACGTACGAGTGAACATAGGTTTATATTTTTTTTGGGACTGATTTTCTTTTTAATTCTTTTGTGGTGCAAAGTTTTGTTTTTTTTTGTTGGGACAGATGTTGAAACAAGGACAAGTCTTATAGAAAGAGGGAGTATAAAGCTGCTGTTGGTCTTTAAAATTATTTTTATGAATATAATTTATGGAGGTTCTCAATTAAATGCAAACGACACACCGGCAAATTTATGTTATTTATGGAATATATGGAGTTTCCATGGTTTGGGGGGCTTTATTGGCATATAAAATCTTTAAAATACATTTTTTTGGTATTTTTTATTTTATTTTTTGGGAAAAAGCATCTTTGGCGGATCATTATTCTAAGCTTTATCGTTGTGACCTTTTAACTATCCCACTTTTACTATTGAATATTGAAAGAGAGTCGCCATTATACATTTTTTTTTATTATTATTTTCCTTGTACCACTGGTTTGGGTCTTCGAGGTTTTGTTCTGTAGCCCATAGGTGTCACTATTGGATTTATTGTTGTAGTTCATAAGAAGCAACTCAGCTCCAGTAACTACCTCGGAGAAGTCATTGCATCACCAAGAGAAAATAAAATTAATCTCCTTGTGATGAACACATCAGACACGGATCAAACTTCTGAACATACATATGTAGGCGACAAAGTGTTAATAACTACGAAAACTACGCAAACGAACTTAAGACTCGGCGCAGTCGTAGCGTGTCGTGATACTTAAAAAAAAGTATGTTATACATATATATAACAAGTTGATAAGGCAGTGTACACGACGGCATTGTCATCCCCACATTATTCTAGAGTTTCAAGAAGTAAATGAGGTCTTCATACTGATGGAGGGGAAAGGCAGCTATATATTCGCCACCTTAAAAAACAAAAAATATGAAAATGATTCTAGGTACCTGTGCCAGGAGCATGTTAGTAAACGAGATTGTTTACGACAAATTAGTGTAAAAGAGTGGAAACATCAATGCTTCACGAGAAATTACACTGTAGTCTTGAAGGAACCTGGGCCTCAACCCAAAAACCTTTCCAGTCAGCTCGTTTGTTACCTACTTGCCTTCAGTTTCATGTACTAAGTTGGTCATGGCCCCTTCTTATCTTAAGTGCACTCCTCCTTGTCTATGTCGTTTTGGAGAAAATTCCAAGACTTTGATATCTGGCTCTAAATGTCCAGCCACATTAGTCGTTGTACTCCTAGATAGCTATAGTCGTTGTATTTTTTTTTTTAAACTTATTCTTAGATTTCTTTCACACAACACAGCCAAGGGCATCTTCATTCAATTTTGATAAAGTTCATGCCGTTGCGACGTCAAGTAGGTAAGTGGAATAACACAAAGGAACCACTATTGGTAAAAGTGATTCTTCGCCTTATTCCTGCGGGGGTGTTATCAGCATTTTTGTTTATTCAAAGTTTTAACTGTCTTTTGGAACATAAGACGTGGAAAACGCCAACGTTCTTGACAGTCATTCCTTGCTTACAGGCATGTACCTACTCGTTTTATTAATTTTTTTTTAATGCAAGTTGGTGTTTAACCTAGGATTCAGTTCACCAAGGTAAGTGCGCTTTTATGTTGGTCCCACTAATGTCAGCTTGAAAATGACATTTAGAACGTTTGAAGACACTGCTGAAGCAAGTGAAGTGTGCGACCCATGCACAAAAATTAGTAAAAAAAAAATTTGTGAATTCCTTCCCTACACCTATTTAGACACTGTGACCATTAGACATCAGGGGTTTTTAAATTTATTCATGGACATTGTCCATTATCTCCTTTTACCCACCCCACGTACTAAGACGAACTAATTCGAAACATTTCTCGCTTGCGGTTGATAATATGTCGTCAACTCTTCCTTTCACCACTCCACCGGACAGGAGTCATGTAAAACTAAAATTTTTGTTTTGTATCTTCTTACACATGTCGTTAATTTTTTTTTTCGAATATTTCCTTTCTTTTTTGCTTTTATACGTTCAACCAAAAACCGCACCTGAAAAACATGTAAACTGATAGAATGACAAAATTCCGGAGGACAGGATGTTTGTGTGTCCATACGTCATGGTTACATCTCTGCTGCTGTCTTTGCTGCACCATCATCAGTTGTGACATAGCAGCATGTTGCAAAATGATATGTGGGATACACTTAAAAAAAAAAAACTTGCAAAGTCATATAAGAAATTCGAAAAAAGATATAAAAGGGAATAAAAAAGGAAAACACTAAAAAAAATAAAATGGAATAACAAAAAATTGAATGAAAAATTATGTCAAAATGTCACATGCTAATGGCGTGAGGCGCGACATAAACACACAACGCGAACGTTTTCTGTGTTTCGTCGTTTGTCGTCGTGATCATGTTGATAATGGCTTTCGTTTGGAGGATCCACAGGCAATAGACTGACAGTCGTCCGCGTATACTTCAGAGTCAGACACTTTGGAGTGGCTTTGGTTGAGAAAAGTGTTTATAAAGATATTTATACTCACACATATATATATTTTTGTTTACATATTTCGAATTTCACAAGAAGACCACCTATATTTTGATGGTGCCATCAGAAATTGTTCACGTTTTTGACCCTTTATTGGTTTCTTTTTTTTTTGCTGGGGGGAGATAGATTGTGGTGGTGAATGCAGATTAAGAAGTTTTGGAGACTTGGAGAATTTTAATCGAGTTTATGCAGAAGTTTAAATTGTTAATTGATTGATTTGTTCCTGTTTAAACCAAACCCTTATGTATTTGTTGTACGTGGATTGCAAGTAAGTCATGTTTTGTGAAACCACTTTTGTCGTCGGATTGGTGTACCTGTTTTAATTTGGAATAACATACCTATATTCCCTTGCAGTTTAAACAATGTGGGTGGCTGAGATTGTTGCAAAGCTGTCTGTGTGGGCATTTTCATTGAACGAATAATATTTAGTGAATATTTCTAAAATTGGTGTTCTCACAGTCATGATATGGGTGTCTACGGCCTAAAGTTCAAGCTAACAGTACCTTTTATCTGCTCCACTTCTGTTAATAAGGCAGAGAGGTATACTTTAGATTGTCATCTCTTCCGACTCAAGCTGTTTACAACAAAATTATCACCTATTTAGTTCCCGAACACAAGAGGGCAATGAGATTGCAGGTGGGATCGTCAAACAAAAGAAGCTCAATCAGCCACATTAAGTCGGAGCTCAATTCATGGTAATATCAAGAGTAGTTGTTAAAATTGAACTCAACTACAGGACTTTGACATCCTGGGAAGTTCTTTATCCCCCCAAAGGATCAGATGTGTCACTTGGACATATTGTTTGGAACTTCAAGAAGCTGTGGATCATATATCGTGCGAATGTCACGTCATATCTTGAAGTAGATAAAAAAAACTTCGACAGAATTTCAGCAACATTCAACCATTTATTTGCAATCATGATCCTGAGGTTCCTCCATTGCCTTAAGCTTTTTCGAGGTTACAACATTCTCTAGTTGTGGGAGAATTTTGTTTGACAAAAAGGATGTTTTAGCTCCCTCAGAACCTTTCGAAACTAGACAAAACAGCGAGTTTATCTGGTTTTGAGGGTTTAAAATCTCCGTCCAAGCGAGCGATCATACTATTTAATCCAATGTAGGACAGGAAACCTATTATTTCGTGAGCATCTTAGTTTCTTAGAATTTAATCCAGACATTCCTCCAATACCGTAAAGAATTTGCATAACTTCCACTTTAACATAGCCTGCTAGCTAATAGCTATGGGACAACATTTGTTAATCTGGCTTAAGCTCTTGCATTTGTCTATGCATTGCGATACGATTTTAGAACCCAGTTAGCAGTTAGAATGTCTGGCATAATTGTAAGACGGGTATATGCAGTATTTTTTTTTCCCCCTTAAACTCCCGCGTCAATCTTATCTCCTGTTACATGACCTATCTCACGTAGGTAGCGATAGTTGCATACCTTAACCAACCCAATCGCGGGAAATATCATTCTCGCTACACGTGTTTTCACTCTACTCGTTTGAAATAATAAAATTCTGGTCACGGAAACCATTAAAACCCGTCAAGATACAAATTTAATTTATCGCACATTCAAATCTTATAATAGCTCAATAAGACCTGATCATCTTGTCACGTCATTAATAGATAGTCTTCATCGTTCTAGACCACGTCGTCACTTAGCTAAATACTTGACCAAGTTCTAAATTACATTTCGTAGCTAAATCTCGTAAGCAAACAACAAATACTCGTATGTAATGTTAAATCTGTTCCCAGCACTAATTACCGCGACGGTAATAAAATCAAATTTAGAAATTTAATTACTCTACACTTCTCATAAAGACCGACAAGCCTCTAACGTTATGTCAAAAAGAAAAATTTTTCCATTTAATTGCGAAAAACAATAATAATATCCAACCTACCCCAACCAAATCCAACACTATCGCCAACGACAACAATAACAACCTCAGCCAGCACTCCCTCTCTAGTTTCATTAGTGATGAATGCATGCACTCAAACCCCTTTCAACCGCGCAGCAAGTCCTCCCTTTCAAAGTTTTCACATCTAATCACGTTGCATTGCAAATGCACTATTACCCGCTTATTACACTACACTCGACAACGAAGCAGTGTGTAGTCATAGTAGTCAGACGTTGGTCGTGTCCAAAAATAGAAACTACGGCGCAAAAAAAAAAAAAAAAAATTGAGAATACTCTGTGTACATGCAACAAGCGAAATGAAAATGAAATGAAAATCACTTTCCATTTCATCGCCAACAGCGCAGCGTACTTATAGTAGATAGTGTGGAAAGAAAATAAATGTTGTATCTATCCATCTGACCAGCACATGTAGGTATGTACATACATTTGTACATGCGTACACCCTGTACCAAAAAATATAAGTCGTGCTGCAAAAGGTTATGTGATTTGATGGTTTCTAGAAGCGATGTCCTTGTGGTTGCTAAGTAAGATTCTCTAAGACCGGCTTAAGATCTTTCGTACTAAAATAGATTCCGAAGGACCTAGGTATGCTCATACTCTCAAGCTAAGAACATCGTTGTCAATAGTGAAGACTTGGTACTGTACAGCGTCTTAGGTCGCTTAGTTTTCAACAAAAGGCTAGAGTATCAAAAGACTCAGTAGGTCATGTCAGGTCCGAAGTCTGAGTGCGCTTTGGTAGCTTTTTTGTAGATCTCGATCTCATTCTATGACGTGCGGTCTACCACATTCTGGACGTCCCAGGTGGAGTTATTTGAAACTCAGGGTGTACAGTGGAGAACACTTCACATTGATCCCAGTATCAGGATAGTGGAGCATGCATTGTAATTAGCACAATCTTTCAACTACCTTGGATCAATAGTAGCAGTAGTACGAGAGTTACCGATAGATACATAGCCGTAGTACAACAAATCAAGTGAGGTAGACTGGACACCTAGCTCGTATGAATCGAAGAAAAACTTGCCCGGAAAGCCCTTTGTGGCAGAATCTATGTGACAAGACAGCGAAGCAAACTATGCCCATTCCTAGGGATTAGGAAACGGTCAAAGAGGGCTATGCAGTCACATCTGCCTAGCATAAAGACAACGAATCAGTCTATCACTTGGGTACCCGAGTTCTAGGGCACAATTATGTACCAAGTAAATGCAATGAAAAGGCCGAAACTCAATCTTTTCAATGAGTGTCGCAAATTAATGAGGAGTCCATAAGCAGACCTTATATACGGTGAAGCCATTTTGTGCATATGCCAAACTTTTCTCGACCGGACCAAAGGTCTACGAAATTCTTACCAGACACTCTTCTATTTGCCATTCATGCAGAGCGTCTTGGGAAGATCAAAGTGAATGATGTAGGATCTTCAGTGCCAAGGAGGCATTTGAATCCAGTCGTTACTTTCTATAAATGCCTTGTTTTAACCAGCAAAAGACTAAGGGCTCTTGGCAGTTGTTTTACAGACACGGGCTATAGGACTTGGATAATATTTAGCTAAAAAGCGTTTTGAAAGTATCTCTTAGGGTGGTTTCAAATTATGTTTAAGGGATATCATTACAGATGCTTTGCTTGGTTGGAAAAGAATCGATTGTGGTAGGTCCTGATTAATTAATACAGGAGATCGTGGTGAACCCAATGATCTCAAGTTCCCGTGATCGTTTGCTTTCAATTAGGGGTCAGTTACTTCGCTAATGAGCACATGATGTCAAGTTGGTCATGAGTAGGGACAGCAAAAGCTCGGAATCTACAAACGCATTCTGCAATCATAAAATTCCACGAGTTGTCATTAGCCCTTTTTCTAAAAGACAGTTTCGTTGTGAAGGGTTGTTAGTTAGGGCACGCTTTCATTTTGTCATTTCAAGTTTCTTCCATCACCCCACTGGCAGGATTGTGAATGTCAGGCAACAGACTTCACCAAAAGCTTATAAACTTTTACGTAACTATCCTTGATAATAAAACAACTAATTGCAAGTAAAGAAAGATCTTGGTGTGGCATTGTTTTTTTTTGCACATGGTGTAGTCCTTCCATGTGACCAGAGCACCAAATTTTTTATCGATATTTTTAGAAGAAATTTGTTCAACATTCTAAGATTAATGAATTTCCCTTTTTTTTGTATTTGTTTTTCATTAAATGAATTATTATAGCAGAGAATGATATTTAACCAAAATATTTCCAATTAAGAATTCCATTGCCTTCAAATCATTTTTTTTTCTAGAGCTTTAATGGATTTGTTTTTTTCCCATTTCCTAGGCATGATCATAACTTCAGAAAAAAAAGTGGAATTATTAACACAATCATAAAAAAAAAAGTTTATATCGAAATTTAATTATAGAACCTCAGATGGGAAAAGAAATTCCAATTCTCGATTGAAATCTCAAACGTCGACGAACATAATTTTCTTCCGTCGAAGTTGTCTATTATTATCCACCGGCGCACTTGTTGTTGGACGTTCTAAATAGGAATATGTATTTAATTTTTTAACAAAAAAAAAACATTTAAAAATTTATTTTTTGTTTTAAAGCCGAAAACTATGTGTTTTGTAATTTATTTGGGGAAATAATTCTCTCTGGGATTATATTTAATGGGCGACGTGATTTTTATGGGATGTGGTTTGATTTGGAATATGATTTCTGGAACTGGGGCATAGTATTTATAACTTGAGTTACAATTGAGCATGTAGATGAATTTTTATACATGAATTTAGAGAATTTTAGTATGAGTTATGCACGTATTTTAGAAAGCTAACGACAGGCAATCCTTTAGTTATATTTTAAAAGCCTTGGTTAACAATTTTGCATTTCATTTCTTTATCCTTACTGTATGTCACAATGCGAAGATTTTTTTTTCGCGGGAGTAGTTTTAAATTCTCATTCCTTGACTCTCGCGACATGTAGGCTTACTTCGTGAAATATTCGAATTAAAATAGCTCCTCCAGTCCCCCGCCTGGATGAACCGATATATCTGTGGTGAATTTAGTGCTATTAGATAGCCTTTTGGTTCCTGTTAGGCTTCTAATTGCTATTATTGTTATTGTGTTTATTGAGGACGAGTGCTGGAAGTTTCCTCAACATATTTGCAGTGTCTTTAGTCTCTATTTTCTTTTATATTGAGTTTCCTTAGAAGTCTACAGTGCTTCGTTAGACTGTTAGCATGCGGAATCAGAATCGTTCCATCGTTGATCTTGAGTTTCTATTCGTTTGTAGGCACCAAAACAGTCTGGGTACGTAAATAGGTATCAATTTGAAAGCTGATGTTAAAACAGAATGGTCCACTTTTTTTCAAAAGATCGTTAAGATCTTTTGTCTTATTGGCCAGCAGCCCAGATAAACCTACTTAATTTAAGTTTGTCAGGTCCTACGCTTGTCAAAGCAAGCCTCTCTTTATCGATCATCAATGAAAACAGGAGCGGTAACTGTATGCAGCCTTGTGGGACCCCGCTTTGAATCTTAAGTTGCACTGGCATCCTTCTCCTAATCGTAAAACGTTAGATTCGTCGAAGGGCATAGAAATGCCCTCGAACTTTTGCCTTGTTTACGTAATGGATGGTAGATTGGGCCGTAAAGAAACATTCAAATCGGGCGGCTTAGTTGGGAATTTGAAAATCTTAAGCAACCATGCTAATTTTGCTTTCGAGTTCAATATAGTACGTATGGGTGAATGGTGATTAAAAATTAAGAGTGGTGTTGGTGCAGGAATTGATGGTCTCTCTCTGCCGCCTATTCAATCGCGTTTTATACACTTGAACTTTGTGCCAAGAATCTTGACCGATAGATCTTATATCAGCATATTTTCTGAAAGCTAAACATGAGTGTTAAAGGCTGTAGACTCCAAGAATTCTTTGCTCAAATTCAAACAGTATGTACGTTTGGGACCCAATTGTGGTTATTTAAAAATCGCTTAACTTTAACCCATCCAGCCATAAACTAGACCTTTTCAATGAAAACTAAGACCCCAGGTGGATTATAGTACTAGAGTTTCGTCATGTAGTTTATCAATTTCTTAGTTAAAAAAAAGAAGCTAGAGCGGCCTGAAGCCTATTACGAACCTTCTTATCAGTCACTGGATTCGTAAGATTTGCACCGCCATAGTCCCTTGTGAATTTAACATATCTGCAGAGATTCGTTGGATTTTTATCGCTGCGTACGACCTTGAGTTTAAATGCGAAATCCTCTGAGCCAGTAAATATACAAGACCTTCTTCAGTGACCGCCAGGTGCATAAAAAAAACTCTGCCGACTTATCCAATGCAAATTATCTCAGTTTTCTTATTTCAAAGTCGTTAATTTCCCTAACATCCAATTACTTATCTTTACATCAGTGTTGTTCGGAACATGTTACTCTCACGTTATAATTAAGACTTTCTATCCAGCAAATCATTTGCCCATATTTATCGTTAAGCTGTTCTTCACATTTCTCTCGGAGTTGCATTGATAATTACAATCTTTTTAATTGCATTTACTTTTAATCAACGGTTTTCCATTTCTCATTGACATTGTTGCAATACCGATACATTATACTGATCGTTAGAGATGACATTTTTTCATATCTCTTTGTCCGATTATAAAGACTCATATCTCCTACGAATTTTAATGCCACTTCACTTTCATAAAAGAAAAAAAAAAGAAAAATCTACAGATTAATTGCAACACAGATACAAAAAACAATGTATTCCAACCGAGCAAAAGAAACAAAATTGAAAAAAAAACTTAAGCTTAAGAAAGACGAACGACACTCGAATGAAAAAGAAGAAGACAAAAAAAAATGGCAACAAATAATAATAATAATAATAAAACTCACATCTATGCCTCTTATAATGAATCCAAACAATGTGTGGGATGATACTGATTCGATTTCAGGTTACTGTGATGAAATTTAATTGGAAAAGATACATTATCTTTCCCCTCTGTAGTGAGTATACATGAATGTTTTTTGTTTTATATAATGCGATAAGCTTATGCAAGATTTCAGATTTTTTTCTTCTTACGTGTTCTGGCATAATAAAAGTTTTAAATGTTGAGCAAACCAAGAAAAAAAATATCGTTTGTTGCTATCCAAACGAATTGAGTAAAAATAAAATCTTTAAATAGTTCGTTGATTGTTTTATCCTTTCTTTTGTGTGCTAATTATGGATCTAAAAATATGCATCTCTTCGGTAATTAACAGTAGTTTCCATAATTTTAACAAATCACTTCGTTAGAATCGATAATATTATGTTAATTGTGACAAAATGAATAGAAAAGAATTTTGAGTTATATATGAGTGACATTTGAGTGGAAACCTAGTTTTTAAGGCTTTATCGCCTTAAAATTATTATAAGTTGGCCTTTTTTGGTGTTCATTGAATTATTCATCTCATTTTGAGAATAAGAAAATCCTTTTTTTTATTAGTTAGAATCTGAATTTACTGTTCCTTAACATTCACGAACATTAAAAACCAGCCACAATCAGAACCTCTTTCATCCTTAAAAACAAATACTATTTGTTTTGGATAGTAAAATTCAAACAAAATGCGGACACCTTCCTTAAAAAACATCCTGTATGATGCAGCCTTCCCTCGGATCTTTACGTATCCATAGTGTTATACAGCGTGTCTAAGCATAAACAAAAAAAAAACAAGTGCCTGCGTATGTATTGTAAAGAATCAATACAAAGTTGAGTACATCATGAGTCATAAAATTAAATTTCTATCAGTCTTTGGAGAGCAGAGTGCATAATATTCGGTCGTTAAATGGAGAATTTGTATGTCATAGGCTGATTGTAAAGTAGTAAAACTTAATTGAAATTAATGATTCTGACTGAAAGCACGTTCCTCAATTATTGTGAGTGACTTCTTTAGGAGAACATTTGAATATGTGTGTTCTTCGAGTAAATGAAGCAATGAGTCAAACAAGATTTGGTATAGAACTTTGTATGTTTGCTTTTGTGCAATCTTTTGTGGTTTTCTCTTTGCATATGGAATTTGGGGACTTATTTCTGTTGGGTAATTTCTAGAAAATTTTATTAGCAATATTCTTTGTGGTGAAAAATAATCTTGTGGTAATGTTTGTTCTTCAAGATTTTGCAATGCTTTTTGATTTATCTAATATCTGTTTTGTTCACGATAAACTTCCTTAAAATTCATAAAAGTATTCAGTTCAGTGTATGCTTTATCGGAATAAATAAGCTCCTCAGTACGCATAACCTGTGATTAATAGACATTTTAGTTTCATTTAATTTTTATTTTTGTCCATGGCAGTGCTAGTACTTCAGGGCGATAGGTACAAGAAATTTCACAGTACCGTAAGGGTTCATTTGGCTTTATTTCACATCTCATAGGAATGGTGGATCCTAGAACAGATCTGAAACCGAGACACAACATAGTATCTCACAAAAAGTAGCTGTGAGCTGCCAGTTACTAGACAAATTAAAGTAAATCACTAATCAGTCAGTCACAAGTACTTAATGTTTGTTAAAAGTCCTACGATCGCTACAATTTACAAACATTTAAGAAAAATGTATACCATTACCTCAGTGCCACCCTTGTGGGATGAGAAATACACTGAGAAATGTCCTTGCATTCATGTGAGCTGCTTTTGTAGTTACCCATGAAGAGGTTGGAAGTGTGCCGAGTAAAAGTGACATTTGCGGAGAGATGCGGCATAATATCTCCAATCAGACGTTGAATCTCAGCTCAGAAACTCGGTTTGTTGGCATAAGCCTCAGATATCACCAAATCACACAAAAAGAAGTTGCATCGCATCATATCTCACATTCTTACTGGCTTGGCTCGAATCCTTGCCAGTTGCCCAACAAATCAACTTTTTCTACCGCAGTTTGACAGATCACATCGACTAGCTGGAAACAAGAGTTCCAGCAAGTTCCACATGGTTTCTTACTCTTACACTCTTTGGCACCCATGTTTTCATCCAATGGATGAAGGATCTGATCTACAAAACAGTGCGCCTTGTACCTTGCATTGATATAATTTTAAATACGCTTTCAGTATACCTTGTCTAGAACAGGTAATCCAGAAGAATTCATCTCAACGCCAAGGGAAATAAAGAATGAAAGTGAAACGCCACAGGGCTGCATACTTTTCTCGTTACTTTTTTCTGTGTTAATTATATGATGGAATGCCTCGGATTGTGGAAATAAAAGACGTAAGAGAAGTGGAGTTCCACAAGCTTAAATACTTACGTCACATTTAGTTCCTTTTAATGTGATATCATAACATGTCTTCCATTTCTTTGTCGATGGCAAACGATATGAATCAGTGTGACTTCAAGATACACAGTGCAAGAACCCATAAGTCACATCTCCATTCCCGTTCTTTTCTGGAAGTATATCAATTCATTCCAGTAACTTCAACTATTGACCCCCATTAGGAAATGTTATAAATGATTTAAACTCCGAGGCCTCCAAATACATCAGCAAACCGCGCTAATAATAGCGCAAAATATTCTTCTTCTACAAGGGGTCAACTAATCATGACTTGCGTCAATGCGTTCGTCTTCAAACTCCCCTATTCTTGAACTCCATACAAAGTTGCTACTATCTGTGTTTGTAGTGCTTGCTGCAACTACCACTACCAGCGTGGTTGAATGCAATTATGTGAGTCTCGTACGCCGGCAATGCACTTTGCCAAGGACAAACTCATTGAAAAATGAAACCGTTGTCGTTGTCGTCTCTACACATCGTCTCGAGGCAGAGAAGTAGAAAAAAAATAAAAGGAATGCTGAGAACTATAAACATATGGAAAGTGAGAAGAAATAAGAGGAACAAGAAAAAAAAAACACTCAAGTTGATTGCAGATACACGTATCTGGCAGTGAGCAATTGCAACACACACACACACATGCACCGACAGAGTTGCAAGAAGAATTTGCTGTTGTTCCTTCTTGATCATGATCTTGTTCCATCAAGAAGAGGCAAGTGAAAATGAAAGATTACTTTGTATTTCCGATCGGGGACAGGGTGAAAGAAATCTTCTTCGTCTTGTTTTGTTCTTTTTCTGTTTCCTCACCTAGCTATACAAAGAAAAGTTTATTTGCTCTAAAAAATCAATCAAGGACATACAGACAGGGCCTTATGAGTGGTTTTCGCTGCTATTGGCAATGAAACTGGATTTCAAAGTCGTGCCACTCTTTGTATCTTTTGTGCTAGCTTCGCTTGGATATTTAATTTTTCGATTCAATATTCTTATCTCAGTCACGATTCGATGAAATATATATGTAGACTCGCGCAACCACAGAACAATCATCGATTTTTAATGCTATCGATCAAAGTCGCCATACTCGAGGAAAATCAATTTCGATTGTGGGCCCAGAGAATTCATTAAAAAAAAAACCCAAATCAACAACAGCTCCTTTGAAAATAGGCACCTCGTTCTCGTCCATATTCCAATCTGTTCTAGAGCATAATTACAGTCCGATACATCATCTATTTGGTTCGGTGCCTTACGGGGGTGTATGTGTGTGTGTATGGATCATCTATCGTTCTATGCATCCCTAGAAAACAATAGCATTTCTGGATGGAAGACCGACAAAAAGCAAACGAAGACGAAGAACTCTAGTCGCATAAGTTCACTCTCTTCCGCTGACATTGAGGATATTTTGATTACTGACGCGTTCTGTGCTTTCTGGGAGTGTTCTGTTTGTCTTGTGTGCGAATTTGTTTTGCCTTGGTTGTGGATGGTGGTGGCGGTGGGTTGGGTATGTGTTTTTTTTTTTTTCGGAGATGAGGGAAGAGAGAATAATGTTGATGTCGAAAACGGAATTCCAAGCACGTTTTATTCGTTCTCAAGGCTCTGGCGGTGTTGCTATTGCTATTAAAAAGAAAAAAACTTCCCTCTCACACATACAGGATAAAGAAAAAGATTTGAGTTTTTTTTTTATTTCTTTTTTCCTTTCTGTGGTTTTCTTTTGTGTTGTATACATGATTTTTGAGAGATTTGTTTGTGCACAAATTATTAATTTATAGTTTGATTTTCTTTCAATTCGACTTTAAGGGCGGGTGGCGGGTGGTGCAAAAATGGAAATCAAATTGAGTGAGAGTGGTGGAGAGAGGTGCTGTCTATTTAAAAGTCGTCTCCATTATCGATCGAGTGGTTTAACAAAAGACTAGGCGTTTCTATTTGTCTCTCAAGAAAAGATGGGTGAATGACACTAGACTGAATACCTTGTGGCAAAGCCATATTTGAACATTCAAAGTGCCTCTGAAGTTTTGCTCTTATGACCTAAGAAAACTAATTTTCAAAGACCCAGATTACTTACGCATCGCTATCAGAGCAGCGTTCACCTAAGATTGAGTTATTATTTAGAGAACGTCGGATCTTATCCAGCACTGCGTATCCATATTGAAATTTATTGTGTCATCCTTAGGTTTTTTTTTTTTTTGGGATCGTACCTAGGCCAACTTAAGAAAGCCTATAATTCTTATGAAGTAGATGACAGCGAGAGCTGAGATCACGAATTCGGGGCCTGGCGTCTGCTTTTCGAAGAATATGCAGAAAGTTGTCATCACTCTCCTAAAATAGATGCGAATGAAAGATCTTGCGTTCAATTTAGTCCATAGAGACACAAGTTTGCGTCTTGCAAAGTGCTTCCTTTTTTAATCTGCATTAACTTTTAAATCGCTCTATGTAATTAGAGACTATTTTGGTGGTATCTACCTACTTCCCTACGTAGATCTGTACATCTTGCTTGTGGTCTGTGATACTTCTTTAAGTCTGCCTTTATCTTTCTCGAACTGGAAGTATCTTAAGTAGTGGGACATGTCTTCGAAGTGTTCTGCGTCATAGGGGCAATTGTTGTCATGACTGTTGTTCAATCAAATGGTTGACGGTTGAGTTTACTTAGTGAGTATCTACTTCTCTCCCAAAATCCACAGTAAAACCCCAAACTACGATTTCTTAAATCACTATGTTGTTTTGAAAAGAAAGTTTATTCATGCCCCAAGTATTTACATGGAGTTTTAAATTTTAGGGGCTTGCTCTTTTTTCTTCTTCCCATCACTACAGCGTCTATACTGATCACAAGCATTGTGTAACCTTAAACTGTTCGCGATATCATCGCACAAACTTTGATTCTTATTCCAAGGCAGAAGTAACTTTTAATGCAATCTTCCTAAGGGGTAACATCATCATGTTATATTGTATTTATTGCTGCTCCTCGGGTGGTTGTTTCTAAAACACATCGCTTGAAAGACACTACTCTGGTCTGCCTACCTACATATGCATTTATCTTGGAACCATTGGTGTAGATGATGTCGGATATGATTTTTCGGAATTCTTTGGTGTCCGATTCAATTCTAGCCGGAAAAGAGCTGGAAAACGGATTTAGAAAGTCAAGTTAAGGTGTTTAGCAATGAAGTATTGGTAGATTGCATACGTATTTATCTAACATGAAGCACGCTTTGTCAGACTGGATGACCAATCTTTTTATTCACTTCTCGCTGCTACCATATTCTGAGTCTTGATTTGCAAAAAACCTACTACATCTACACTCGAATTTTCCTTAGGGTGTTGTTCTCTAAAATCTTAAAGTTCTCCATACAACTAACTTCACTTGAGATCAAGAATTCAGACTGGATTCTGTATTGATTCGATCGTTTAGTTTTAATGTGACGTTCACGTGTTGCAATCCACCTAACGCAACCATCAGAACCCCCATTAGCACAACCATTCACAGATGTACTAAAATTTTATAAATATCTAACCATCACTTAACAGAATTTACTCTAAAAAAAAAAAACAAAAGGAAAAACAACTTTAAAATCCATCAACCCCGTTTCTTAACTATTATTAACCACACCATAACATTTACCTTCAGATACATCATCTCTTACCGTAGATAATTTGTGTTCCCATTTATTACCTAACGTTCGAAAAGATTTCCAAAGAAATCCCTTATAATTCTCTTTCATGGTGTTTTCTAATTCACGCCCAAAACTCTTAAAACTTCAAGCCAACCACAGTCTAAGAATAGACATTCACCCAATTATTCTTAAACAATAATTTATTTTTCCCATCTGTACTAGTGCTAATGTATCTGTAAGAACAACAGCACCGATTACCATGGCTACGGTCATGTGTTCGCAAAAAAAAAAAAACGTGAGTCAAGCCTGTTAAAAATAAAAAGAAATTTTAAACAAAAAAAAAAAAGATCAACAACATCGTCGATCGAAAATACTATTACAAAAAAAAAAAAAGAAAAATTCGTAGTGATAATTTTCGGTGGAGAATACGTAATAACAATAATAATAATGGTACTATGTATGTATGTATCTGATGGCGGTACCCCCATATAAGCGGTCTTACCGCGTGCGAGATATCTCAACGCTGTTTGCCACTCTCAAACACCAGAAACAAAAAAAAAAGGCAAAACGAAAATAAGCGCTATTCACGAAATTAAATAACATCATCCAATGTCAAGGTCAAACAAATTTATTATCTGTGTTTCGGTTTTTTTTTTCTTTTTTCTTTGTTTTCTTTTTGGTTTGCTTTTCGTTGTTTTGTTCTTTTTTTTCCCCTCTCTATGCCATTTATTTGAATTCGTATTTTTTTTATTTGCACGTAAAAAAAAAGTAGTTAGCAATTCTAGCATGTGGTAGATAGAGTTGCGCCACTTAGCTGTTTAGCTGTCAGAGTTGAAAATTTGGCAATTCTCTAGCCAAAGAGGAATAGAATATTGTGCAAAAAAGAAAAAAAAACAACAATAAAAGTTGTATAATGTGTCTATAGACGAGTGTATATATTTATCGGGATTTTGTTTTTATTTTATACTTTTGTTGTTCATGCAATGGGAAAGTTAAACAACAATTGTTTTGATGATTTTTTTTTTATTTTGTTCTAAAAAAAAAATTGTTAGTCCTAAATGACTAACACATAAATATATGTATGTACACATGATAGAAATAAACGTATTATGTTGCAGAAAACTCTTCTAAATTTTACTAAAACTTCGAACTTCATTGAAGCTCTTACACATCTTTCTCGGAATGACACAGAAAACACTGCTAAACAGGTATAACCTCTTGCTGAATTTACTTCAACGCATATGTAAGTCGTTAGAGGGTAACTCGATGTATGTACATACATCTAACTTGCATTTTTCATACTGTCCCGTACTATGTACATACATAATACTTTAGAAGGGAACTCACTTTACATAGGTACATGAAAATTTCTCTTGTTTTCCTGCGATCTAGGGTGGCCAGGGTCTTTGGATGCCTTGTGCCCTATTTACTTATATCATCCATGGTCTATCTTGCTTGTTTTGTATCTAATGATTGTCTTTACGGAGTACGATAGCGGCTCGACGTCTAAACCTTCGCCTCGTTGTGCCAAATATATTCCACTTTTGCCACCCCGTCGGCAAATCATTCTCCTCTATTCAGCAGTATTGAGTGCACCTTCTAACGCGGTGTTACATACAGTGGCTCAACTTTTTGATCACATAATAAGTAGAAAAAAGGTTTTTTGTTGTTACATTTTTATTTGTATCCTTAATGCAACAAATCTTTGTCACATAACAAACACAGATGTTTAGAATAAGCATACCCTAGAAAAAAGGAAATGCACCGTTAGGGTCCCGATCCTTTTGAAAAACCCTCTTTGAATGCATGTGATCAATTAGTTGACACAGTCTCAGTTGTGCATTGAGTGTGATCGAAATCTCGAAAAACTCGAAGGAGGTGCTGTTATTCTTATTTTTTTTTACAACTTTGAAAAATTACGTGTTGAAATGCAGAAAAGCAAACATAGTTAACTTTTATTTTTGTTTTAAACTGGGTTTTGTTTGTTTGTCAGATGAAGAAACTAAGACGTTTAGAAATAGAAAAAGTAGAAAAGCTTATCGATTCCAAGGTCACTTGCTGTAAAATTTCGCTTAAGGTTGGAGTTGCGTTAGATGTCATCTCAAAAGTTTAAGAAAAAAACTCAAGCCTGAAGTCAAAAAGAACAAGCCTGGTAAAAAACCAATTTTGAATTCCTTAGTACAAAGTTGTATTTAAAGAAAAATTAAGTACGGAGTGCACGATAATGCAGTTTTAATAGATAAAGAGCTGCACCAGAATGACGGCATAAATTTTTCAAACGAGGCCGTAAGGACATTTTTGAGGAAAATCGTTTTTACGGTGTCAAAGAAAAAAAACCAATCATGACAATAGGCCACAAAAAAATAAAGGCTAGGATGTGCTTAAAAAAAAAAAAAAAAATTAAAAAAAAAAATATAAATAAAAATAAAAAATTGTTAAAAGTTGTTTGGTCGAACGAAATGAAAATTGGCTGTTTTGGATCCGACGGTCCCCAATGAACCTGGAAGAAGTTTGGTGAGCCAATCAAAGATCGCCATGTAAAACCAACCATCAGGTTTGGTAGTGAAAAATCTGATGATATGAAAGTCCATGACCATGGAAGGTGTTGGTGAAAGTGTGAGTGTAGTGGGGCGAATGCTACGCTACCCAAAAAGGTCAGCATACTTGACCAAGGGCTCGAGAAAAGTCTTGATGTTTGGAGCAAGAACGTGTCGAACATTATCTTCCAGAGGGATAATGATCTGAAACATATTGCAAGAGTGACTTAACCTTGATTACAAGATAAGGAATTTCAATTGCTTGATTCTCCACCACAGTCCCCTGACCTCAACCCCATCGAGCAGCTTTGGGTTGATGTCAAACTTACAATTTCAAAAATACCAGGCGAGTATCCAAATCTAAACGATTTGTGGAACAGAACCAAAACTGCTTGCCACAATCTCAGTTCTAGCAAGTGCAGAACGCCTGTGGAATCAATGCCAAAAAGAATTAAAGCGGTTCTTAAACCAAAAGAAGGGCATACAAAATATTGAACAACAAAATCGACTAAGTCAACTAATTGATCAAGTGCCATATTTTTGTTTTTTTTTAAATTTGATCAAATTTACAAATAATCTAAAGTTTTGTTTCTATTAGCTGAATAACAATATTATAAGCATTGTGTTCTGAAAATTGCATTGATTTATCTCTAAAAATAAAAAAGTTGCAATAAAAAATACTTTTCTTGCTTTTATATGATCAAAAAGTGCGTTAAGTGTTGTGCGGAAATTCTTTACTGTTGCAGATCTAATAACACTCGATTTCCCTAACGATTCCACTGTAAGGCCAAATTCTTGCAATCTTAGTAGTAATGTCTTACTAGTCTATGTAAGGGTCGATTCACCAGATTGCCTTCTGAGTGCAATTCTCCCAAGCCTTATCTAACCTACATCGCAAAATTTGCTTGCCTTGAACAATATCAACGACTTTCCAAACCTACAACCTTGTTTCCAATTGAACTTTGTAGCACATTAGAACAGTTGAATACAACTTCCTTTTGCAACCTATTCAAGTTTACTCAATCTTCTTTCTTAAGCGATAATAATATTGATGCATCTCGAACTCTGCTCAACAAACAACACCCTCCAGTTTTTTTTTTTTTTTTACCAAGTTGGTTTAGGTCTCATCACTTATACACTACACCTAAGACTAGGTCTTCCTTTACTGGATAATTTGAATACTCTTCGGGCGGAAGCTCTGATATCCATTCGACCTGCATTTACGAATGCCATCATTCTGACCAAGTCGATGTCACTTTACAGTCTATACTTCGTCTATACAAATGCACCAAAAATCACGCAAAGAATTTTTGTTTCTAAAATAACCACGGCCATTTTCATTCATTTAAAAAAAAAATCCTGCTTCCCCATCGCAGAGTAAGGCCGAGACTTTGAGCGCCTTTAGATGGCGTTGTCTAAACTTTAAGATAGCTAAGGTAGTTGATCTTAACATAACCACTTCTCACAAGCTATAAAGGTTTAAGCTCATGCTGTATACAATTTCATACTTCCGATGATTTTATTTGCCCAACAGTTTAACTGTGCACAATTTTTTCCCTAAGAAACCCCAAAACATTCCCATTAAATTTTCCGAATCCAATTCAAAAACTCTGCATCGAAACTGCACATAATGTACCAGAACATTTAACATGATCACCAGCACGATCATCTCTCTTGTTTTCTTAGAATAAAATCCAAACATCACATGTGCTGACAATCGACATCTTATCCCCACCGTTTTTTTTCGATTCCGCTCTCGGTAATTAAATTTAATTGTGCATTACTCACTTCGAATCGATTAAAAAAAAGCAACTTCCTGCTTTCGAGCACGTACTGCACACAACGATCATTTCAAAAACGCAATTCTGTTCCACATTGAAATTTATTTTTTTATCGTCAACATTTACTGCAAATTTAAATATAAATCTAAAGCTTACGATAAGAAACAAACATGGCTAACAAACTTTCAAAAAAAAAAAAAAAAAAACTAAAAATACATTGCCTATTTGTTTGTGATTTCAAAACAACTTTTCGCATTTGACTCAAAAAGCAACGAAAATAAAAAAAAATTAAGAAATAAATCGCCAAAATTGAGTGTAAAAGTTTTTTTTGGTCACGTAGAACCACCAAACACGCGTTTGCAATTTTTTTGTTTTCCTCTTTTTCTCTTTTCGCTATTTTATTTCTCAATTCGCATTTTATTTTTTTGCAAAAGTAAATAATAAAAACAAGAAATAAGAATCGAAGAAAAAAAGGAAAAAAAATAATGTTTTGGTAAATAAAAACAACCGGCATAAATATACACACAGTGGGACACAAAAGTTCGGATACCAATTGAGTGAAGCTGTTTTAGAAAGTTCATGGTCATAGATTTCTGGTTTAGATAAACTTTATTTCTGTTACTAGGTTCATAAGTTGGACTTTTACGGGAAGCATTAACGAATTTGAAGGAAGGACAATCTGAGATTCTGTAATTTTTTAAGGCTTCTAATAGTTTTTTTCAAAGTGCTTTCTGACTATCGGTCTAGAAATATTTGGTTTTGACAGCTAAATCATGCTTTAGTTCACTCATTACATCAGATGACATCAGAGAAAAAACAAAATATGATTCGTTAGCTAACAAACATTTGCTTTATTGTTGAGGTATTATAGATCTTTTTGGAACTCTTTTTTTTTAAATCATGGATTCATAGAGTTTTAGCGCACGCCTAAAAGCAGCAGAACAAGAGGCCTTGCTGATAGTTCAGAAATTCCAGTTGCTTTAAGAAGCACTTTAACTGTCTCAACTGACCCACTCGAAACAGCTCAACATCTTGCCATAGCTGGTAGTAGATACAATCTTTAAAAAAAAAAAAAAAAAAAAAAAACATCTCCACATTCATGCGCAAGCACGATCCAAAGATTCCTTAATGAAATCAATCCTACAAGGATTACATTTTCTAGTTGTACCAGAATTGTTCTTGTCCTAGGGGAATTGCTTTCCTTTTTTTTAGAGCATAATTCTAGTAGGTATCTTCAGATTCAGTCCGAGAAGGCAGCATTAATAAAAATTCCCGGTAAAAATTCAGCGACGTTGAACACTGTTCAAATGTAGAGGGAGATTTCGTCACTCTAAGTGAAAGTTCTACATTTAGTGGCCGGAGACTATCTTAGTCAGGGATAAAGACGAAGCGACTTAAGAGAGCAAAACTTATCCGGAAAACGGGATAGAATAGCGCTACGAAACTGTTGGAAATATTAATCGCCAGAGCGTTTAGAGCTTGTTGACATATCTGACATGTTTCTAGAAATATACTTTTACCGTTTAAGCCAATCCATAGGCCTCAGTTTGTAATAAGGCGTTTTTGCTTGTGCAATTCCTGCTGTAGGCTTTTTTTTTTTGTGTCGAACGTCCCATTGTTTTTGTTTTGTACAAAAGTTTATGAAAGCTCGAAGTTACATCAGGGACCATCAAAAAGCGGACAATCCAATATTTGCCAGTATCGTCGCTGTCTGTTGATTATTGTGTCCGCTCGGGTGACCTGCTAATCTTTCATGTTATTCGAAGTGCCGGACTTCCAGAGAATCTAAAGGGACTCGACATAGAGGTGACCTTAAAGCTGACACTTCTCTGTTTGTAATGTGTTGCGGAGGAGATCAGTTGTTCTGAGTTGCGTAATTTTGTGGAATGAATTTTTGTATGGCAAACTTGGGAAGTCAGCCACATTTTATTTATCTCCCTGTCACTGTTATCGCACGTCACTTTGGTGATGGGCTTTGTTTTATAAGGCTGTTATAGTAAGCTGACAATTGTTTGTCATAACTTTCTATAAAATACGTAAAAGAAGATCCCTATTTGCATTCCTATTTTTAGTCAACCTTTCAAGAGTCATTTTAGTTTGGGAAATTAGATTAAAACGCCACCTATCGTCGTAATTTAAAAACAAGTTTCCAAGTGCATACTCTGTAAAATGTTCCATGCAATTTCTAAAGGTGATAGCGTAGTTTATTTGATGTTTCTTTAAAAGTTTTCCCTCAAGTGTTCGTCAACTTTTATGACAAAGTGTAAATACATCGAAGTACAATGTATGTGCATCAGTGGCGTGTGGATACAACCGGCATATGAGACGAAAAAAGCAAAAAATTAATGGAGATTAGATAATATACATTTCTTTTTTTTTATTTAGAGAAAGAGTGAGTAAGAGGAACAATCAGTAAAATATACACAAAGCATGTACATATTTATGTACGTAGTCTCAACAATGTTTTGATCCTAAGATTTTCGTACAAGTCATGTGTGCATATACCTATGTACATATATATATTTAAATTTTCGCAGTAATCGACAAAACAAGTTCTTAATGAAGTTACAAATTCCACTCGAATGGTTCCGCACCTACTTTAAGTTTGAGCCTCAATTTGAAATGCTTGTTTGGAATTTTGACAATGTACTACAAACACACACAAGTATGTATAGGTATTGTGTATGCAAAATAAAATTAAAAAAAAAACGAAATGTCAAAATGGAAAGTGAATTTAGAGAACTTTTATTTGTATGGGTCACATGACAATGTCATTCAATAGACATACAACAATCATCGTTTCATATTTTTGTTTGTTTACCTCGGTAAATTGACAGCTGTGAGATACATACTCCACTCTCTTACTCAGCGTTCGTAATAATTAATATAAATTGAATGCTCTAATACATACTACCAAAGCGATAGGTGGATGTGAGTTTTGTTTACAAATGGAAAGTACCTAAACGACTTGAACAAGAATGCGGAATGAGATGCAAAAGCGTAGATACTGGTGCTATTGTGCAATATTTAGTATCTATGTATGTATATAGAATACAGCTTTAGGGTTATGTAATTCAGTTAGAACTTTATTTTGGGGTTGTTGAATTTTACGTTCTTTGGTTTTATTTTTGATGGTAGGTATAGATAAAGATTTATGGTATGAATAATACAATATTTACTTAAGACTTTTATAAAAACATATGAGTCATTTCCACATGTTGGCACTTAAAATTGTCAACAACGAAGTGAATTTGGTGTTTACAAATTGTACTCATTGGCTAGTAGGTTACTTATTGAGGAAAAAGCGAGTAATACTTGACAGTGTTTACTGCTTACAATGACTTGTTGAGGGAGTTTTTGTCGAGGTAGACTTGGGAGAGTGCTGTGACACTATGTTGCAATGAAACATAGCGCAGAACTTAATCGGAAATCCTCGCATTTCCAGCATTGATTTGGAAGTTTTTAAATTCATGAGACCCCCAAACAGACAGACAGATACGAAATTCAATTTTTCCAATTGCATGCTTTATGCTAAACAAGCCTGTCTCAACAGATGTCAACAATATATGGAAGCTTTTTTAAAAATCACGATAGTTTCATGAGTAGATGGAGAGGTCACAGAGGACACAATTTTGTTAAAATAAATCTACCGACTTTGATGGATAGCCACCTAATCCTACTCAAGCTAGACCGGTCCTAAGCTTACTCCAAAAGGAGATCTTCCTCCACCCTGTATTACCTCCTGATTTGATTAGAAGATCGGTGTTTTGGAGTCCATTCGCTAGGACGTATACCTAGCCATCACAAACGTCCTTTTCCCAGTTTTTGACTAGATCGATGTCGCTGAGCAGCTCGAAAAGTTCGTCATTGAATCTCTTGAAAGTTCATCAACGCAAACGAGACGGAATATCTTACGGAGCATTTTTCGCTGATCAAGGATATTTTCATCTGGCTTTGATAGAGTCAATGCTTTAGCGTCATGTAATACGACTTGTATAAGGTTTCCTTCTCAGCCCAAAGAAAAAGTTATTGATAAGAATAATTTTTCGTTTGATTTCTGATCAGATGTCTCCTGTGAGAAGTAATAACAGACCCAAGGTAATCAAAGTCCCTTACTACCTTGAAGATAACTAAACTAAACTCTAAGGTTTCGACGTTGTAGCACTTTTTAGAGTTAAAAACTAGGCCGGAATGCATACCGTCGGGAAATAAGTATTTAGCCGTCCTGCTTGTATTTGCAATCTTTGGTACAGGCAATAAGGTAGAATCTATAGAGGGTAATGACAGCCAATAGAAGCGACTTCGTATGCTTAAGGCTTTTTGTATTGTTTATCGTTGAAACTAGATTAGACCAACAAAATCGAAACAAAGAGTGTCTCCACTTTTGATACTTTCTGTAAGCACAGACTGTTCTAGGTGCAAGCTATTCCATTCCATAAACCAACTGATCACAGAAGGTAAATTGATCTAGCAAACTGTAAGTTAAGTGAGAGTTTCCTTTGTGAGGGTAAACAAATTCGGCGTAAAAAAAAACTATCACTTTCGACTGTTAACACTAGAGAGTGGCACCAATGATTCTGCTCACGGCGGCACTACAAAGTGCACAAAGTTTCCCAAGTTTTACCAGTGTAACACTCTTACTTTGTTTTAGAGTTTCACAAGTTGGAAAAGTTCAACAACCGTCAGCTCTTACAAACTACTCAAAGATTCAAATCAGCAAGAGTCACTTCACCACATTGTATCGTAAGTTGCTTATAATTAATTATACTCCAGATATAAGCAATTTTTCTTTATTGATTTGCAAAACTGAGAAAAATCCTATTAGCTACAGAATTACTCAATAGATTTGCGCATTCTAAAAATAGTTAATTAATTTTGAAAAGAAAAAAGCGAAACAGAAACCTTACTCAACACATTTGAATCGAATTGACTCATCATCATGATCATCATCCGCAGATTGTGCAGAATGTAACTGTGATGTGAATTTGAAAATTCATTGCATTTTGCAAGCACCTTTGCAAAGTTGCTCTATACAGGCTTATAAGTTGTGACCATATTTCAATTCAAATGTGGCAATTCCCGCGCTCGCATCGTTCAGTCGATATTTCATTCTAAATTAGTTAATCCATTTCGAGATACGGTCTTGAGAGAGCTGTTATTTTTTTTTTTATTGTACAGACAAAATCACGATTAAAATATCATATTTCATGTAACAATTGCGCGCAAATCGGCCAATCAAATGAGAGGTAGGTAGGTGGTGGTAGACACTCCCGCGATAGGAAAACCTTACCAACAACAGCAACAAAAAAACAGTATCTCAACTCTGTTAAAAATCAAATTAGTGTATCTCGTCGTCGCATACACACAGAAAAATGAATTTAACGAGCTCGGAGAGACCAATAAATCAAATCAGTTATGTTGGTAATGGACAAACTCCCACCCACCAGCTCTCCTCTAGTCCATCATAACCATCTTCCAACTCCGACTTCTAGTTATTATTTTTTTTTAACAAAATTTCTCACCAACTTTGCCATTTCGTTGGTCATACGAGTGTGTATGCCTGTGTGTGACCTGGGATTGGTAGGTAATATGTTTCGTGTGTGTTGTCTACCGCAGTCGTTTGGTTCTGGTTTGCTTTTCCCGGTCTGCTTCACTCTCGGATGCGAATGCGAGAAAAATCACCTTAATGTTGCACATTAAAGGTAATGCTATTGCGGGATGATGTATCCTCTCCGCGCCCGGGTATGGCCGAAATGGCAGTTGGTAATGGTCATGTCTTTTGAGCGAGCAGTAGTTACACTACCATCCAATCCCATTCCAAATGGCATATGATACGCTCCTTTTGGGGCCGGGCCGGGCCTAGGGAACGAATTCGATTCGGGACTGATTATTATTGTTTCGCAGGTGGTAGCGCGAAGAAGTGAAAAGGTGTTTCCTCAACATTGTCACGAATTTAAATGGTTTCGAGGGGTGGCGCGGTACAATTTGAGGAAATATAATTTAATATTTCCAATATTATGATGATATCCATCGATAAATCGTCCGCGATCGATAGGTTCAATCGAAAGCACTCGACCTATGCTCTTTGGGTGCAAAAGATAAATTCGCAAGCAAAATACAGGTGATGATGCAATTTTATTTAGTGATTGCACGCCTCTCAAAGTGAACGGTGAATTGATTTAGTAAGGTGCAGATAGATACAAGAATTAGGAAACAACAAAGTCTCAATACAAATTGAAACATTTCACTATTTAATTTCGGACGTGATAGGGCACACAATCTGGCTGAGAGAAGAAATTCAAATGGTACAAGTTAACTGCAAATGTAGTGATTTACAACTGCAGGGTAGTTACAAACAAACGAACAGCAGGCAAAAGACAGCAAAAGGGCTTCGAATCAGATTTAGATTTGTGAAATTGTTTAGAGAGTGTACATTTCGGGATTATGTAAGATGGATAGGATACTGCGAGGCTATTTGAATTGTCGACAAGGAAAAGCAACAATTTGAAAGGTCGGTTCGGTCGGTTCACTCGCTTAAGGGAGTAAGATTGTAATTTCTGCACCTGACTCTCTAACAGTCTTATTGATTCTGCGCAACTATAAATAACTAACAGGAGCGACTTGCAACTTGAAAAGATTGTCCTTTGTAACTTGAAGATCCTTCGTTAGATTTCTCTGTATCTCCACGCCTCCGTATTCATATCATAAATGAACTTTGCGGGTTTTTAATCAATAAGACATCAACCAGGCTAATCCCATCGTACCTCTGTTTGATCTCAGATGTATGTATCCTACTCATAGTGTAGCCAGACACGGATGACTATTTTTATGTCGTTGATCGCCTAACAACAGATTACAGTGATAGATCGACCAACTGCTGATCTATTAGAGGTTTAGCATGAACTTGAACTCATCTATGTACATATCTCTGATAATCATAGTCACCCATTCACTAAACATTCACGTTGCGGGTGTGTTTAGGAAAACCTGGATTCAGTTTTCTCCGCAGCTCAAACGACTACATATTTATTCAAACTTCTGAGAATGCTAATGAACCTTTGTAGGGGTTCGAATGCCAGCATCAACCCAACAGTTTTTATTTTTCACGTAAGATCTTTGAATTTGTAAGTCCCATTCATTTGTGCCATTTGACCACTTTGAATATAAAAAGTTATTCAGCAACATGTTGCGAAACAAGTGGAAGTTGATTGATCCTATTTTCGTGGTTTTTCTACTCCTTTTTCTTCAAACAAACCACTCGGAGAGGTAGTCTTTATCAGCAACATGTTGCGTAACATTTCGATTCTACTGAATACAATTTTGAGGAAAATGTTCTAAATCTGTTTGTTGTTGAAGGACTTCAATGACTATCAAACCAAATTATGTTGCCAGAGTGTCCCAAAAGAAATCACGTCAATATCTTGGTCTTTTTGCGCCTGTCTGCGGATAGTGATCATAGCCCTTCAAGAATCACGGTAGAAATTGGAAATGAGTACGAGCATTGGATTCGATGAATCGGAAAAAATTTAAGATTGTTCCCATGATTTATTTCCAACACCTCTACTATGTTGAATCATGTCAGTACGGCTCAATTGATCGTTCCATTGTGCATACTCTTTATGCTTGCAGAAACGTTGCTAATGGTCTTCGGAGACATTCGAGGGTTTCTTTGTCGGTAACGAACTATAGAAATTTAAAGTATTTTTCCAATGCTCCACTTGCTAGTGGCCTACATTTTATGCCTTATGAACGTCCCTTAGAACGTGATCGAGAGTATAAACCATAAGCACTGAGCTGCTGCTGCTTCTACTTTTGTAAGCCAGCAATTGTTTTTAAAGTTTGACATTAATTTAGCGAAAGCCTTTGAGTTTCAAAACATTTTTTCACGAAACAAATAATTGTAACTGAAAATATTCTCGACACTACAGTTCAAGGCAAAGTCTACACTTAACCCTTGCAAACGAAAGAATTGTAAAAAAAAAACAACTTCTCCAAGCCCACGTCATTAAAAATCAATCAGCAAAAGACAAAACTTAAACAAATTAATACACAAGTAAAAAAAAAAATCTCTTTTTTCTCCTTCGAGCACAATATGTGAATTGTAAACAATCTTAAAGAACGCAAAGATAAATGTGAATGGAATTTTAAAAGAAAAAAAATTAGTTCGCCAAATAAACTCAAGTGTTGCTGCCCTCCTCCCTCTTGAGTTTTCTCAAGTGTGTAACTGACTGAAAAATTTAAGCAAAATCAAAAAAGAACGATTTTTTTTTTGTTTAATCGCCTTGTCCGTCTTGTCAAGGTCACTTGAAGATCAGTTAAGCCAAGCAAAGTAAATGTTGACAATTAAAACACAAATAATAAACGAACGTGTATGATAATTCCATTATGAGTTTTTTTCTTCTTTTCTTTACATTGTCATGCTTCCACTCCCCCTTTTTATCCTATAACTAGACAAATGAGTTATGAGGCGCTATCAGTATGATTGATGTTTAAATGTACACCTGGAAGATGTTGACGATGGCACACAAATTAACCGGATAGGCCTACTTAATTGTTATTTTTATTTATTTTTTAATAACAAACACACAACTGACACACAAAAGAAGTCATAAGGCGTGTGCGGAAGCGCAAAAAAAAAAAAGAAACAAAATTGATCGTGAGAATTTATTGTGGTTTGGATGGACTTCCTTATTTGTTAAATCATTTTTAGATTTTCAATAGAATTCGGGGGAATTAAATGTATTTCTTGAGTTTTTGAAATATCTTATAGCTTGCTACTGACGATGGTGGAATTTGACAAAGCTTGGATATAGAAGAATTTGTGTTCTTAACTTTAAACATAAATTAAATAAGCTTCAAGATTTATTAATTCGATTAAGAAATAGTGGCAAAAAAAGGTGAATGTAATAGTCACTCAAATTGTCACTCAATTTTTAAACCGATTTTCTAGTCATATTAGTTTGTTGAGCCACATTATTTTTTCTATCACGAATGATTGCCATAGTATGCTTGGTTCATGACTTTGAACTTCAATTATTTTGACTTGCTCCATTGAGTAGAGAGGACAGTGACTCTTAAGTTTTAAGCTTTGAGTGTTGTTTACATTTGAATCGATCAATTTGTACAAATGTTCTGTTGTTATGCAAGTTGGAAATATGCAGCTACGACGTAGAAACTCCTTAACTCCCTAGCTCCCACCATCTGCGAAATGTTGCGCAACATCAAAAAGAGAATTTAGTTTAAAATATGTAGTCTGATGTGTACCAACGGCCTAGACTCATTCAATAGTAACTGAGCATAGAATTAGAGTGCAATTAGTAGAAGAGCCATATTTTTTTTTGGTATATGAAATCCCTTTACAACCATTTCTACCCTACTAAGTTCAACATATGACCGCGCTCCATAACCTAAACAAAAACTGTACTCCTAATCAAAGTATCTAAGACAATAAAACACAAAAATTCCATTCCCTTGACACAAACAAAAACTCACTTAAAATCAAAATTTAATTGCATTCAAACTATTTCATCTCTCCCACTCGAAAAGCACTTAGTAGTCCCGAGCTCTGCTCTACAATGTTCTATCTAACTCTGAATACAACTTCTTTACTACCGCACTCGTAGTTACATATAAATACTCGTAGTTTTGTTTGGATATATTTTTATGTTAAGTCACGTACTGCAGATACAAAAGCACCCACATGGAAATCATGATGATGTTGCTGCACCACCACCAAAAGGGTTTCTTCTTCCACGTAAAAGGGATGAACTTTTTCGTGGAACACACAATGTATGGCGGCGGGAAGTCACGAAACGTGATGCAGCACCGTAATAGTGGTTTAGTGCAGAACAAAAAAAAAATGTTGTTTTGCTAAAACAAAACTTGTTTTTAATTTTTATTTTCTCGTTTGAAAGTCAAATGGGCTATACAATGTTGAAGTTGGTGAAATTGTAACGAAAAAAAAAAATTAAAAAAATTGTATCTGTATCTGTCAACAGCTATTCCTCTCTTATTTTGCCATCACATCCATTTTGTATCGAATCGTATACTTTTGTTTATTTCCTGTCGGTATCATGCTGAGTTAAGATTGCCATCGGCACTTTTCGAAAGATACATTGTTGTGATTGTGGAGAGAAAGGAGGAGGAATGCTATGTATAATGTGCATTCTGCAGAAAAAATTGTAATAACAACAACAAGAGATGAAATGAAAGATGTGCTATGGTGGGCAGTTCATTTTTCTGCTTGTTTTTTTTTTGTTTACATTTAATGACAATAAATTGGGTCAGATTTTCATGTGGGCGGATATTGTTTTTTAAATTGAATCAAAAATACAAACCCATATGCATTGTTTGTGTAAACAAATATTCGCATGGAAATAAGATTTTGATTTACAGTTACAATCCGATGTATGCATGCATAATATTTTTCAAGGCAAGTCTAAATTAGAAGAGAGAGTGCCGTACTCATCGGTCCGAGAGAATTGTCGAATCTTTCCCATCAAGACAAAGTAACATAGTAGTTTTTCTGGGATACCCGTGGGTTCCATTTTGGGTCCCATACTGTTTTTAAATCTTAATTTACACATACAACGAATGTTGGCTTCCAAGTTGTCAATTATCCCTGGTTTATCGGCATAGTCAAGTGATTTCACATACCTCCACAGAGAATAATCCGAAGGTGTTAAATCACACGATCATGAAGGCCAATTTATTGTGACACGCGCTGTATGGCTTGTTGTACCGTCTTCTTCAAACCATAGCTCTTCCACATAAATGTCATTCAATTGGGAAACAAAAAAGTCAGTAATCATGGATCTATAACGTTCTCCAATGACTTTTGATTTTTGAAGAAATATGGACCAATGATTCCTCCATCCCATAAAGTAATTACCTTTTGTTCTGTTACTTATGGATAAGGGGACAACGCTTTTCAATGAAATATTTAGCGCATTCAATTTCAAAAATCTTGCTTCCTCATCAAGCGTATTATAGCGAACTTGTCTTCTATCGGTCTTGTGGAGATGATTTTACTTCATGGCATGGCCTTGTAAGAAACGAGCTATCCATTGTCATTTCCCTCGTTAAATTACGACGTCCATGGCTTCGCTATTGATTCGTTTACCAGTTTTTCACCAAAGATACGACTCAGATATCATTGGAACGTTGTGATTGAAATGGCAGTCATATTTCAAGTATTGAAGTGAAATAGTCAGTTAAGGGCTTAAAACCAGTATAAGATTCAACACACAATATTCCAGTTCATTTTTTCCCTTACAACTTGAGGAATACTAAACTGATTTCGATCATTCCTTTTTATATTTCTAGCTTGATTCCTCGCATCTGTTATAGGCTGAAGTGCTTTTTGAATGTAAAACAAAGAAAAAATCTATAAACTTCAAAGCGTGTTCGATTATCTTAATAAATCGCATCCAAATCTATTATTATTAAACTGAAAATAACTCTTTTTACAGTCGTTAATCAAAAACTCCCATGCGTGAAAGGATCAATAGACAGACCCTTCCCAAAAAAAATCTATTAAAGCCCCCCGACAGTTAATTTAATAAACAACATAAGAACAAGGGAAAAGTTAAATCTTTATCCAGTACCATGTGGGTTTGGCAAAGATAAAAAAAACCTTAAAACTGCGATACTTAAAAAACGCTCGATTCTAAATGGAATTACGATAGTTTAAGTTATGTTTAAGTTTAGAGTTGATTTTTAAGAACAAAAGTTACATGTGCATGTCTATATATTATGCAACGATTGACGAAACAACGTTATAATCTTTGAGTTTAGAAGCATAGAAGGTCAGAAATCCGTCTTAAGTAACATTTATGAGCTTTCAATTTAGGTTTATGTCTTTTTTTTCCTTTTTTTTTTTAAATTTTGAAGCAATAACAAAAAAAAATGTTGGTGAAGTTCATAATATTTGCAATATACCTGAGTGTTTCTCTGTGGAAAAGCAATGTTGTCTGAGGTTTTTTTTTTAACGAGGTATTTGTAAAGTAATTAATTTTGTTTAGTACATAATTAGAACGTCAATGTCAACGGATTTTATAGAATATAATTAAAAAATTCTTAAAGTAATTACATATAAGTTAAGAAGTTTTATCATGCCCCTCTAGGCGGACAAATGCCTGATCCTTTCGATTGCAAAATAAACCCATAGCTGAATATTTTAACCAAATTAGAATTTTCATGCGACATTTCTCAGAACTTTAGTCGGATTCGCAATAAAATTTGAGGACAGTTTTTTTTTTTTTTTTTTTAAGAACAATATCAGAAAAGTTAAGTTTGTAGTCTTGAGTGTCTGGTGGACCAAACAGAAAGTAGTTAAGGGCCACTTCCTCTTCATTCTTATTTTGTTAGTTTTTTATCAAATCAATCTTCATTGCTTATCAATTCTAAAACTTTTTGGGCCGATTTGTTCAATCGGAGTTTTATGATCAACTTTTGCGAGTTTAATAACTTTTGTTGGTGTATTTCAGCTAGCGATTTTATAATTCCTTCACGTTCACCATGATCCTTGATGCGGGGACTCGGTTTTTTTTTATCGTGTTCGGTAGTTTATATTTGCATCATTGTATGACTGTCAGGAATAGTTTTAACATTCCAGAATGTGGAGTCAGAAGTAGGTAAACTGTGAATGGAATAATGAACTTTCTTGCGAAATCATTACCTGAGCTGTAAATATGTAAAGGGAGTATGATAAACATCTAATGCCATTGTTGATCCCGTTCAAAGCCTGAATCCAATAGGTGCCTTTCCAATTTTGAAATCGAGTTTCGTTAGTTAGTGACGTATGTACTTATGTTTCCCGCGGCCACAGCTTGGAAGTGAAAGGTCGGCACTTAGCTGATTGTAATCAAAAATTACTCTCGATGCCTTGACTGATGTCTTCAATATTGCAATCGTAAATGATTGAAGGTTTGTGCCTTACGATTTGAATGTTCTACTCCGACTCAAACAATTTTTAAGATCAATATCCATTTATTGACCTTGTGGTTATTCACTTTTCTTTGTATGACAGTTTTTCAATAAAATTTTCTACAATTTCCTTAAAAATGTCGCAAAGTTCTAAAATCACTCAGTTTGAGTGACCTTTGAGTATTTTTTTTTGTTTGTTATAACTTGCTTATCATTTGGAATTGATGGGCTTTATTAATCAACACAAAAAGTACATTAAACAACTGTTTACATTTTGTATAAAATTATTTAGTTAACATCAGCAAAATGTAATTTTTTAATGAAAAAGTTTCTTAAGTCATATGACAAAGTTTTAAATTAATACATTAATTTCATTTCACATTGAAAATTATCTCATTTAACTTGACATTCTTTGCTGAAACCACTAAATCACTGACTCAATTATAAAAGTATTTTCACCGCTAATGAGCACATGAGATTTTATGGTTTGCCTTATTTCTATGAAATAAAATATTCATCCACGTTTTTATAAATAAAAAAAATATAAAAAGTGTTTTATCTACATCCATTCACAAAACTAAAGTTGTATGTAGAAGTGTTTGTTGAGTTGTGTGTATGCGGAGAGAAATTCAGACCGAAAATATACACATGCAGTTGTATTATTGGACCTAATGCAAAAGGTTCGTCAAAGTTTATTGCCCTGTGGTTACGTAGACTATATGTGTATGGTTTTATAAATTTTAATGGTAATTAAAAGGATTCCATGAACTTTGAGTGCAAGTAAGAATTACTTACTTGTTCCATTTTTGAACGTCTCACAAAAAAATAAGGAAATGTAAAATTTCTAAGAACTATTAGTTCCCATCACGTCTAGGAATACATTTTTCATTTAAATTTTTTTTTTCTCTTATCCTTTCAGCTCAACATCTGGATGCAATGGTATATTTTCGCGTCGATTGGATTTTTCATCATTCAATTTACTGCCAAGGACACGTCTGAATTCCTATCAAGTTAAGGTAAGTACCTATTCTATAGATACTTTTTATTTCTTTATACTGATCCTTATTGAATGAATATGCAATTCCTACGAGACATGTTTACGAGTAATGTTCACCTCTAATTACATTGTACTTCCCAACGCATTGGTTCAGTTAGTATCTTCACATAAATTGAGAATACAAAAAAACCGTATTGAATCCTTTACAAAAGTTTCTCACAGACATTTTGCCTGGGTATCCTTTTTGTGTAGAAATTGTGTTGGAAATTATCCCCCCTTTGTATGCAATAAATGCAAAGTGTTACTTCAAATTCCTGGACACACAGACAAGAGTGCCAGACAACTGCTTTCTCAGTCCAAAGATGCTTATGCTCTGGTTGGATAAAATCCTGTTCGGAAATCTGTTACCTGGTGGTATAAACGCTTTAATTTCATGCTACATTTAAGTTAAGTGTTTTTTTTTCTCTTAGTGGATGGTAGCAAATGAATGTTGTAATTATAAACATTGTTATTGTCGCGGATATCACAAGGGGATAATCCTTGTAATGTCGCTGTTAGAAGGTAAATTTAGCTCTTAAACTTATTACTTGTATCTATTGTGGAAAGAATGTTAATGGAAGGGATTTGCAGAAAGTTTCTTCATTTGAAGTGTGAAGGGTGCAAGGATATTTGTGGAGAATGAAAGGATTTTGGTAGTCATAGTGTTCTAGCAAGTCAAGTTTTAAGTGCAAAATTGTTGATCAGTCCAAAATTTGTATCTACTCGAGCTATGATTTCACAAAGTTTAGGTCTAGGCTTTGGTCAAATCACACTCTACAGATAAGTTTGTATATCAATGATACACAGTTGGGAAGGATCGCCAGGGGCCCACAAAAAATGGGTATATTGGAATCATAATCCTGCTAAAGATTGCCGAAGTATCTATTTCATTGCTGATTAAAAACAAACTCTAGAAGGATTGCAGACTCGAGTGCGAGACGTCTTAAAAACTAATTCAAACCCAAAAAAACCGCAATGACTTTTGCCATTTGCAATGCATTCTACGACATCAGTCAACAAACAAAAATGTGACACCCAAAGTTTAACTCGTCAATTAAACCGACTTTCCTAGAAGTGTCTGACATTGGGGTTTGCCTTCCAAGAATTATAATGCCGCTCATATTTAATTAATTCACAAATTGTTTGCATCTACACTAACGCCCATCCATATACAGTTGCTAGTCTGCGAAGGGAAAGACCATGGGGATACGAGAAAAAATTCTCTCCCACACATGGATCATTAGCAAAAAGCATATTTAAATGCAAATTCAATTCAATTCCTCAGCAGACAACAATAATGTTACTAATCAAAATAAATGTATCTTATAGTGTTCCGTCGCCTTATCACGCACCTTAGCGAATCCGAATTTTATGGTTTAATAGCACGCAAATAAAATATTATTTCACCTCCCCTGCCTTCACCAGTTTTTGTCTTGTTTCAGTGTCTAAACCATTTGCTTAAGTTAATGGCTTGAGAAAAAAAATCAATAAAACAATCAGAAACGAGTTTCACTCAACAAAAGAAAAGCAAACCACTCAATTCAGTGCAATTCAATCCAATTACTATGATGCTTCTCTAGCTTTTCTCGTTTTTTTTTTATGGAAATTTTAAAAATTCCATCAAGGAATTGTACATTCTATGTATGAAAATGCAAGCGAGTAATCCTCATCTGGTAGATACTTCCCGTATCCTTATTTTGAACAACATACAACTACACTGGCAATGGAATTTAAAATACATCCTCTCATAAGCACAAGGATATCTTTCTAGTTTCCCAAGAAGGCTGACGACAGTAAGTGGAATGGATGATAGAACTCACTTAAATTGTTTTGAGTACTCCTAAGGTACACATTCTAACAAACACACACACATCCATACATAGGGTCCTTAAAGCGGGAGAAAATATCTCAGTAGAATTTTCATTTTGATGTTAGAGAGGATCTTTGAGGGGATGTTCTAGTAAAACCAAAACCGACCACCATCACCCCTAAAAAATTGTGATTTCTATTCAACAGTCACGGCAGAGAGTAGGGTTTTCAGAATGTGACCAGGAAAGGGTGCAGCAAGTGCATTCAAGAGGATTCTCATGGAAATAAGGAAGAAACAGAAAAAAAATTTGCAAAGACATGAGATTATTGCTATTATCATTCGAGAGAGTGGAAGTTCAATGACATTTGGCAAGGTATACTGACTTCAGGGGTATGTTGTGGTACATTTGGGGAATGCTGGGAAATTTGTGTCCTTGTACGTAAGGTACAATGCCCTCATTTGATAGGTTCATGGGGTGAAATGAAGTAACTCAAATTGGTGTGCAGTACCCGTCCAGGTATTTAAATTCTCTGCAAACCCTTAAATTGTATGATGGAACAGGAATGAGCGTTCGTTGTTTAATGATTCGATTTTGGCTTATTTACGGATGAGCCAAGTTTAAGGTATCAGGATAGACATCGGTCATCGGTTCACATCGGTTCGTTGGGCCAATCATTTTATGGAAACACATGGGAGTTTTCAGCTCCGTATTACTCAGATCGGCTAGCTCGTTACAGAAGTAATGGTTAAGAGTATTTTATTAGTCTGACTTGGGCACTTCCAGAGCATAGATGGACGAGATGGATAGATTCAACTTCCTTTTCGTGTATGAAGCGGCAAAACTAATTTTTGTGGATCCATAGTTCACTGCTCGGACTTCGGAGACATCCCTCGCGTCCTTTGCAAATTTATCCACGTTTTGATTCCCTACGGCCATTTTCAGAATTTTGATTGCAAGAAGTATTTATTTCCTTGTTTTTTATGTAGAGACATTCATTTAGGAATCCTTCAGACAGCCAAGCTTCTATTAAAGCACGGAGCTTATGAGATTAATGCCTAGACAAATTCAACAACCTAAGCTAGATCGACAGTGCCCCTTTTTGAGAAGAGCTATGAGAAGTGAAAGTTGGAAATACAAACTGCAAAGACAATGGCCAAAACTTAGGCAAACAAAGTGACTTCTCGGGAACTGTAGTCTAAAGATTGTACAAATTTAAGTGAATACGGAATTTTCCACGAAATCACTTTAGGAAGCTGATCCTAAAATAAAGGGCAACCGGATTTCTTAATGAATCGACAAAGAGGCACTGATTCGCGATAGATAAGATAAGCTATCTGGGGACCTACCAGTTCGTCTTGTTTTCTTGATTTTCTTAGAAAAACTTAGCCTGAATGTTATCAGAACAGTCTTGGAAGGAAGAACAGTCTTGAAAGAGCCAACGCGTCGGAATCTATTCCATTTGCACACCATCATTTTCTTACCTTTTTTACTCATTAAATTGTTTATTCTGGACTCTGGAAACAAACTGTGTCTTATCATTTTAGAAAGTCTGGTTTTATCTTACTGAACAGAAGTTCAGGTAAGGCGATTCTCCTAGCTGACATAAGCCGGGTTTGATGTTATCACTTATGGTGACTATTAAGCTCATTTCCTAGTCTAAAGCCTGTTTTTGCCCATGTTTGGATAAAAGTTTGCGGGAAAGTCCAACCTTTTGTTTTGTTGTTATTTATTCAACAGCTCTATTTCTAAGACAGTACCGACCCATTAAAAAGTTTACTACATACATACAATCTCCTCTAAGCGAATATTTCCTTTAAAAACAAAACTTCAACGAGTACCTCTGGCTCAGGTTCGAAAATATGGAAATTAATTCCCTTAAGCAGTTTATTCTTCCTTAAATCGATTTTCTATGAATTTCCAAGGACCACCAACACTACCTCTTCTTAAACTTTTCGAACAAAAGTCTGGCAGACTCCTAGAATAATTTATAATGGTGCATTCAAGGATCCCAAATGTGATGTTTCATCGAAAGTTGCATATTCTATTATTTTTCTTTCTTCTTCTGTTCCACTCAAATTGCATTGAATACGAAATTCATAGCAAAAAGGAAGAAAACAAAACAAAATCCTTTCAAAAGAAAAAACAAAATTAACTTTCCTTCTTTCTAAGTAGATTGTCTTACGTTTTATTATGTTTAGATTTCACGTTGTGTTGCACCTACGCAAGGATATCCTTTCTCTAAAGCCAATGGCTACATCTGTGTATAGGTGGTTTGCAAAAAGAAAAAAATTGGATTGAATGTATAAATATTTAATTCGCCTTCAAAAACAAGCAAAGAAACCAAATTTGAATGAGAAATAGAGATGTTTGCCAGAAAAGTCAATGCATGAATTTCTCAATATGTACCAAACCATACATCCCTTTGTTATCCTTTGCACGATGGTACACCTCTGTATTGTTCTGATGGGAGAGACGACAATGCAAAGCAATTTCAATTGTCTCTGCATGTTTGAGTATCACTTGTTGTTCTTACCTAAAGTTTTTGTTTTTTTCTTTTGAAAGGATAACTACTTGTACAAAAGTCTTTTGGAGTTTGACCATCTGTTTGGATTCAATTAAAGCGATTGTCCTCGCGCGGTGCGGTGGTATGCAATCCTTTTTAATTAAAACGCACATTCGTCTTAGGATCGACTTTAACCCCTTGTTGTTTCGTTGTTGACTCTGTTAATCCTTTCACTTGAACTAATGCACAAGTGGGGTGAGTTCGTTTTTTTTTTTTTTGACTTGGCCGCTTTTCACAGTTTCGTCCTTTGCTATTATTTACAACCGTGTCTGAAACTTCAACGAACCGTGTCCTTGGCTGTTGGCAAACATTGACGTAGTAAATTTTAACAATAATTAACTAAGCGTTAAAATTGTTTCGCGATATAAAGACAACAAACTTCGAACAGAAGGAAGGGATACGTTAAACGTGTCTGTGTCGTCAATTTATGCATTTTGATAGTATGCTAATTATACGAGTGTATAATGAAGGACCTTCAGCAAATAGTGATAATGAGAATGGAAAAGGGGTGTGTGAGTATGCAAATAAAAAGATTAAAAGGATATGCACCCGATGACGATGATACAAACGAAAAGGAGATACTCGTACTTTTTTTTTGAAGAAAAGTTATTTTACACACTTCACATTGAAGTGATTGATTATCCTGTTCGGTTTCATGGAATGCAACTCAATCAGACTATTCCAATGTCATTAATCATTTGGTGGTTGTCTGCGAGGAAGGATGCATCTTTGAAATGAGTTATTCAAATTTGATAGTGACACTCTCAGATGTAGTTTTGAGGTTCATTGGGAATTCTTCTACAAATTGTTATTTCATCAATCATTTTATGGTTTTCGAGAGAACAGCTTAAAGTTCGATCCTTTGAAGGACAGATAAGTAATAATTGCTGGAATTTCTATAACATGTGATCACGTTTATACTCCATATAAATGCAAGGTTTTAATTGTCAAGTAAGCAAATCTCATAAAGGTGTTTCCACTGACACGAAAGGTCCTGTTTCACCAACGAGCTCATTAAAGAATGATTTGATTGAAGTCTTTCGGAGCTATGTATGTTTAAGTCGTTTCTGTGCCTCCATGCCATGCCTGGAGGGTAAGTACTTGTATGTTTAAGAGGGCACGGTCACATCTTGTAACAACTAATGGAAAACGCTGCTGTGATCTAGGAGTCTTATGGAGCTGCTTAGTCTTAGTTCCTCGGGGAAAGGGCCCGCTTCTATGCATGTGTCCATTTTTGACCTATCGGTGGATTTTGAGTTCTTAGATACTTTGCTGTTCTCCCACTGTTCTCTGCTTGGCAAGGCCCACGAGAAGGGTCCCTCGAAGTCAAAGTATGGGATAGTATAGTCCGAGTTAACATTAACGCTCTGATAGTTGCTAAGTATCTTGGCGTGTCCATATGTGTCTCCGGTCTCCAGTGCTTTGACTGGCTGATTCTGAGAGCGCTTTTTGCTGCGGAGAACGCCTTTTATCTTTCAGGATATTCCAAATCTACTAAGGTTGATGGTTTTTCGTCATCGAGATGTTCGTGGTCCCATAAAGACTAAATTTATAGCCAGGGTCTTGGCAAAGCTGTAGCATTGGATATACGAACTTTTAAGCGGAGTTTACAAAGGTGAATTCTTCGAGCTTAGTTATAGGCAGAAAAGTTCCTTATGTCCTCATACAGCTTCTAAAGCTTTAAGGGGGAGGTAACTTTCATTCTAAACCGGTGTACACAGTTCGAAGTGATAGTTCAGGTTTATGAGCTAACATTTGGGAGCTTATGTCAAAATCAGATGCGTCCACTAAGGCGATTGTCGATGCGATGCCAATGATGTATTGCATTCTTGCAAGCTAGAAGAAGTCCTCTGAGTTTATTTATTGTTAATCCGTATCTGTATGTCTTCCATAGGAGCATAGCCCATCCAGTGGTCTTCTCCTATCTATCTCATAATATCCAGCATTACTCATCAATCATATCGTTGAATATTGCAATTTGCATTCAATTCTAGAAATAAGAAACGCCCTTCACCTCCTACAACATCTAATAGCAGAATAACAATAAAGCTAACCATGCTCCAACGACGACTACAAGACCGACAATTGCCACTTTGGTAACAAACAGCAGTAACAGCAGCAGCACACTAAGAAAAAAAAAAACACACATCTTCGAGATACATTTGTGCAAATTTTGCTCTTTCTTTTGGTTTGTGTGTTCCCCCATTTGAGTGGAAAATCGTCTCAAGAGTCCTTTTGATTGATTGCCTCGAGTATGTGTGAAGGAGGATGATGCTCCTTTTTTGCTAGAATCCTTCACTTCAATTTTATATCACATCCCTCCCAGTACGGTAGAATGGGTGTAGATACATTTAAATTTATTATTATTTCAATTTAAAAATGCATTGAAAGTGAATTTTGTTCTCGTCATATCCTTTGTGGAGAATTATTAAATTTATCACCGAGTCTCCTTTGCTGTGATGATAGAAGAGGACGTTAGCCTGCGTGTGCACTCTTTCTCAAACCATTGTTAAACAAACGAGCAAGAGCAACAGAAAAAAAAAGGGACGAGAAAACTCACAACTCAGGTTGAGAAAAATGCAAAATTTTCCTTGCGTCAACATGACGTTTATTGTTACTGCCATCATTTTTGCCGTCATTGTCATTATCGCCATCTTGTGTCGTTGTCATCGTGCACGACATCATTGTTGTTGGTGGATTGTCACCTTTTTTTTTTGTTTTGCGAGTAGTCATGCACATTGTCAGAGGCGTACACAACGAGCGCCCGTTACATTTGCACGAATTATGAATCTTGAAAGGTCCTTGTTTTTTTTTTCAGCAGTTCCGCTAAAGGATGAATGGAGTGTTGTTAGAAGTACTCTATAGTAGTAGTTGTTTAAAACATCCTCATCATTGTGTTCGTCATTGTCAGGCGACAGTAGTGCCTGCATTGCATTGTATCAGTTGATCCTTGTGAATAGAAACATTGCGCTGCAGGTGCACTTTCATCTTATCCCGCTGTCATGTCAAATTTTGGAAATTATAAATTGCTTTTCTTTGTGGAGACGATGAGGAGAAGCTTCCTTTTGTCTGCAATTTGGTTTAATTGATTTTTAGCGTTCGGGCTATTAAACTAAGAGAAATTCCTTTATATACACCAACAGGCGGGTGTGGATAGATGAAGCAGTTAGTTTCAGATGATGAAGAAGGATCTTAAAGTTTACGCTTGTTTCAGACATACACACACAAACGCATAAACAGTCTTGAAAAGATTGTCTGGATGTAAATTCAATTTGGATGCAATAGATAATGCAGCCGAGATGTTGTGTAGTACAAGAGTGTATACTCCTTTCGGTAGATCCGATGGGATTCGTTGTCAGATGGATGGATGTGTACGTCGTTGTGTCGCCTAGGTTTTCTTAAGTGAAATTGTATGCATTGTAGCATTATCCTTGCACCCAGACAAATTTTTGGATTTAATAAATGCGATTAAAAATTTGTGGTCGTTTGTGTTGTTCGGTTCCTGCAGAACAGGATATTGTTTCTGGTTGAAGGATTTAATGAAGTTTGAGATTCGGATTGTGGGTGAAATTAAATTCGTCAGGTGTTTATCGAATTTAGACTTATGGATTAGGATGGAATAGGAAATTGCATTTGCAGATCTTCCTCAAACCATTTGACTAAGAGAACAAAGTTTGGTTGTCAATTGTCATATGGACTTTCATCAATTGTCACCGGTTTGTCCTGAGAAACACTGTTTCAAAGCGGGGAGAGGATACTTATTCAGATTTTCTTGTCCTGACAACTGGTATACGAAAACATTCTCGATGCAGCGCTGTGCTCTACCAGCTGCTTGTGTCCGGAGAAATGTTGCCTTTCCGAATATATCCACATCTTTGTATACATAGCATATAGCGAAGGCTTCTGTTCATTTCATCCTCATCGCCCTGACAGAAATGGCAGTATCAATAGAAATTTAATTTTTGGGATTAAGAGTTCTCAACAACATTGCTTTGGCAAATTGAAGTAGAAGAGGCTTTATGAGGTAAGTCTTCGTCAAATCTCCAAGAAGTGCTTTTTTTTATGGAGTTATTGAGTCATCTTTGAGATTCTAGTTAGGCAGGGACAATTTTGACGATTGCCTTGGGCATTCAACCCTTGCTCGACACACCAAGACCCATATATTTTGGTAGTGTTTGCAAAGTTTCAATATCGCGATGTCGAATTTTTGCCAATGGGTTTCTGAGAAAACCGGACAAGAATGGATTTTACAATCTTGTGACTAAGGTTCGGAAGAGAACTTACTTTTAATTTGGCGATCTTATCGGAACACCTTGAGGATAAAAACGAGTTGTCGGAACTTTTGATCCAATTGTCGATAGTTCTTTAAGAAAAAGTCCATATCGCCCGATTCCGTCCATCAACTGATGTCTACGTTTCACAAATAATGACACTTTGGAAGTTCAATGTTTAACCAAGCAATGGGGAACAAAAATACCATCTATCATCTTTCGGTACCTTCCTGCAATGCCTTGCTCATTCTCAAAGGAAAAGGACTTATGCCGCTGCTAAACTGCAATCGAAACTATAGAAAAATGTGATTACGTTTCACCTTTCCAATGGCCCAATCAGTGAAATATCGGCTCTGCAAATGATCGGTTGGCTTAAGTTCCAACTCGACTAAATTTTACATCGATGAAGGCTCGAGTCTAAAACTTTACTACTTTCAAACAACGAGAAATTGAAAAACTTCACCAATTTCACGTAACCACACTCAAGTCGAGCTAACTCGAATCTGTTTTCGACTCGATGTAAGACGTGTCCATAGTTTACTCGAATTAATTCGAATCCGTTTTCGACTCAATTCAACTCGTGCTCATATTTGACCAAAGTTTCGACAATATTTCGAATTAAATTAATTCAATTTGAATCCGACTCGATGCAAATCGTTTGCTGCATGTTCGACTGCTGTGCTCTCAAATCTGCATTCGTTCCCGACCTACACTCGAGTCGAATCAGTTCAAATTCATATTCAATTTAATTTACAAGTTTAGCCAGGACTGAATGACTTGACTCAGTAAAAGTCCTGATAATTTATTGCTTTAGGTATTCTTTTCTTGGCATAGGTATTGCATTTATCAACCTCAACTAGAAATAGTTTTTTTTTTAACAAGTTTTTCCAATTAACAATTGATATTAACTTTCACTTTTATTTTATTTTCAGGTAAGGCATCACTCCCATCACCTTTAAATTAATTTCTTGGTAACGAACAATTTTTATTTTTTTAATTCAACTTTCTTTCTAAATATCCATCAACATCGTATCCTAATTGGTTTTCAATCAATTAGCCACGAATAGTTTTCTTTTTATTTTTTATTGCAAATCTCTGCACGCAAATTCAATGCAATTCATCCGTGAAATATACTTGTGGTCAACAACCAGAGGCAAGGAGAGCACAGATTTCCACTCATAAATATCGTTTAAGTAAAAGTTGGCAAGCGTTTGACTATGCAACCACCTCCGCATTCTATAACAATCAGCAATCCGCATCTATATCGTTTAACTTTTAACGAATTGTCTTAGGTCAGTCATGCAATCTGCTGGCAGACAGTGGTGGGCGACGGGCGGAAACCGGCAGATACAATTTTCTGTGTTTATTTTCGTTATGTTTTCACATAATTATACCCTCGTACACACCTCATTTTCACATCTAAAGAGTGGAAATTCACCCTCGGGAGAATGAGATAGAGGGGACAGAAAGGCAGACATGCAAACAGAGGCGGTAAGAGAACAGATACTCGCCCAACAAACGGCAGGCAGCATGCAAAACAAAAACAAACTCGAAACTATTCTTAGAATCATCATAGTTGAGAGAATGAAATATGGATACTCTGAGTGTATCTGAGCGATATTTTTCGATTTTTTTTTTTAAATGTTCGTTTAAAAGACGAAGCCCTGGATTTATGTAGCCAAATGCGGAAATATGTACACGTATGCAACGGTCATAGAATCCGAACTAGGATTTGTTGAGTAACTACAAGAATTCGGATGTGTGCTGTCTGGGTGCTGTGATGAAAATTAAATTTTAAAATCATCCACCCACGATGGTCGTATGCGGCGTGGAATGCACACGCAGCTTCAAATGGGGTCAACACCAAATAGTTTAGATATAACTAGCATACTCGTACTTTACCAACATGCAGATACTCATGTTAAGACTGACAGCACAGCACTTATGCAAAGCTTAAGCCAGAGCTGGTGCGGCAACAAAATTCATGACCAAACTTGGTGCGATTGGAAATTCTTTTTATCTTAATTGAAATTTTTAAAGCTTCAAGAGGAGGGATTAATGGTGAAAAAGTATTATTGCGCTCAACTATCTTTATTTATTTTTTCTCTGTATTATGTACGAGTATGTATCTCAACTAGTACCCGTAGTTGAGAGACATCGATGAACGGCATTGAAGGTGTTGTATTATATCTTATATAGTTTGCTTTGCCAAGTTTATCGATGCATGACACCATCTAGATACTTACCTGCAATTCTATTTAATAAAGTTCAAACTTAGGTCGTAAAGATTGTTTATGGTGAGAAAAAAAAATTGTTGGTATTTGAAGGTAAGACATGTGCTGTGCAATGACTTAGATGCTTACTTGAGTTGATTCCGAGTGCACTTACCGGCTTAGGTGGTTTTATACTTGATCAGATTCTTGGTCAACTAGTTGGATCAGTTGTCATAAATGTTGGAACTTTGTGAAAGTCTTTCAAGATGGGAATCAGTACTCTGAAAAGAAAAGTCAATAACTTTCCGCCTTATCCGCAAGCGTTATGCTGAAGTCTTGACCCCGGCTATTGCTGACTCAATTACGGATACATGACAATTTCATGACAAGATCAAGAGATTATGGAGCATACCTTTTGCGATTGTTCCGACTGAACACTTTGGCAGGGACTGTTTTCAATTACACTCAAACTTACATCGGCGAGAAGGGATTGCACCGAAGGTACACATAATCTTTAAAGGTCGTATCGCTTTAGTTGATTCCTAGCTAAGAAAGGGCAGACGGTTCCCAATTGTCGGCACACATCATGAGAGTCATCATGTAATTCACGTGAAAATCCTCTCAAATTTCTAAATTGAACGCAGAATCCTCAAAGCATCCTCGACTCATTGATTAACCCAATTACTCGATCCGAACTCATTTCATTCGCGTATAAATCTTTCTGGCTTTGTCTGTGTCTTCGTCTGGCTTGACTGAGTAACTTAATCATCATCATCTCCCGTACTTCAAAAACATCATCGCAACCGCCATCAGAATAATTGTTAATACTTCGTTCTGGCGATGGCTTTGTGCGCCCCCAGTGCGCGTTGCCTTGAGCCGACAAGACTTATGAGCTCAATAAATCTGATTAATATTGAAATAATTGTCTTAGCAAAGAAAAACACATCAATTTGACATACGACTCGAGTTGAGTGTATGTCGGTGTCTATTTGGTGGACCAACGGAAACAACTTATTCATGGCGGGTACGCGTAAGCTATACAGAGACCACCCACCCACGACGGAATACAGATAAAGTGAGAAACTTTGTCGTGATCTATTGCACAATCTTTGAACTGAAAGAGGGACGTACTTCGGTGTCTATAGATTTGTATCTCAGCAAATTTTTTTCTTTTGAGTATAAATCACGTGTGTAAACGGTTTTATGTTTTGGGAAATATCCAATTTGAACAACATACCGACGACGACAGGCAAGGCGACTTACGGCGAAAATGTGAAGAATGACGGCGCCGAGAATTAACGTATTATTTGTCAACAAAGAATTTTCCCACAGAGATACAGTGAATTTATGGCAGAGATACATAGTTTCCCTTGAGCATTTGATGACAAGTCATCATCAAAACTTTTTCTACAAAAATAACTCAAGTAATGAGTGGAAAAACCATTTGTCCAATAAATCATGTTCACTTGAGCCATTTCTCAGTCTCGCCAGAAGAGGTGAGATGTAATTCTAGGTTAATTCGTTTGGGGTTGGCTTATGTTTATAAGCTTTATTATTTTTATGGGTTTTTGTTTCCCAGAATTAATATTTAAAAATGGTTTTGTTTGTTATAAACATGCACAGTACACAGGGTATGGTGGATAGGTACTTATGGTGGTTTCCACCTGAGATTTTGTGGTTTAAGTGATCGTAAACTTATTTATATTGCAGTTTTAACCTAGTTTTGTTTGTTTAATTTATTTAAAATAATAATGAGGTAACATACAGAGTCATAAAAAATAATATTTTTTTTAACTTGTTAGTCACGAGGAATGTTGTACTTTCAGCGGGGTAGCCGCCTTGAAGTTTGTAGATAAATTGTGTTTTGTTTTGAGAAGTCTCACTTTTGATTTGGTAACTTTAGTAGGTTGTTGCTGTAGGTCAGTGAATTTCGTTATAAGATTTTTTATTTCTATGGTTCTTAGTATTCAAAGACTGGGGTAGCCTATAGAAGGCATATTAATTCTTCTTCATAAAAGTAGCTTGTATTCAATAATCTCTTCGACAAATTTCGGTGTCAGAAACCTCTATCCTTTCGTAAGTAAATAGCTTAATTTGCTTCCATGATTAGGCTCGGATTACATTAGTATGAGGTTAAGAGTTTGGGAAGAAGTTAGAGGAATTGGAACATTTTGGTTAAAACAAGATTTAACAAACCATGCTTAAAGGACCAAATTCAAAATTGAAACCGAATATTTTGGGTCTTTTTTGTCTAATCATCTCGGTGAATTTGCAAATATACATGCATAAAAATGTGCACCTACTTTAAACAGCTCTAACTGACTTCGAGACTAATACATTTTTTTTTTGTCGAAACCTGCTGGCTGTCAATGAAGGCAAACAGCTGAGGTGAACACTCTTTGGTGTCAACAAATCACATGAATAGCTGTTTAATCGCACGTAAATCTGTTAAAACTTGAACTCCATCTTTCTACCAAACATCACAAGAAGAAATCGTAGAATTCCGTCCAAGAACACCCAACGATCATTGTTTTCCAAAAAAGGATTGATGGCAACTTCTTGGAGAGTGACCAAATTTCTCTTTACATTTTTATAACGTACCAAGCTCTGTTTGATCTTAGCAAGTGAAGACTTGGAAACTAATATTGAAAAAATCTAACTGCCATCCACAAGGCTAAGTTTTTTTTTTTGGATTCTTGACTACCTCTGGTGTTCAAAAAAATACTCACGACATCTACTAGTGACAACCACAGTAAACAGTGCTAGAGGTGCTAAAGTGCAATCCCGTTTTCCAAGTGGAATTCTAAGCAAAATCGGTTATCTTCCTCAGATTTCCCATGTTGAGCTATCGATTGAAATGAAAGTCACCAGTTTGGTATGTACTCAAACTTCATATACTCCTCGCTGCTGTTGAAAGATGGGAAATGCTTGAGGGCGGAAAGTTAGTACGTCTTCCTATTCCATAATTCTAGTTTAAAGCCCGTTTGAAACCTCGAACCGCTCCGCATAGACACTAGTGGAACAGGGCCAAAAACCGAATCGTGCGTTTGAGTCAAATTAACTACCCGGCACATTGCCCAGTGTATACTAGCTCTGTCGAGGCTTTACTCGTCGATCTTGGAATAAATGCAACTGAATGGGATATGTGCAAAGGGAAGAGCGAGGGATGGTTTTTATTTTGGCAATTTCATCAGCTCTTTCATTGCCCATGATATCCATATGTCCTGGTAACCAAAGTAGGGTTGAAGTATTGTGCATTGATACCTCATATACATAGGTACCTATAGCCTCTAAAGATTCACTAATTTTGACGGTGGTGGTTCTCCTGAGTATATTTTGATCCCTTATTACCTCTATTGCATGCATGATATGATGGCTGTGACCTTGGTTGGAAAAACTTTAAAATCATTGTAAATTCTACATGAGCAGTTAGGCCCTAGAGATTCGCAAAAGACCCCGGACGCAACGTCCATTTTGGATATGTTAGTGAAAAATGCCAGCATCTCATTGTTAATGGAAATCTGACTTATCTAGTCATTTTTGTCAGGAACTCTTGTATTGAACTTTCTCAAATGTTAGTGTAGGCAACATATAGTTTTTGACAAGTCGTCCAACACCCTCCACTGCGAAAGAATGGATAAGTATACTTGTACGTCTGTTGACAATAACCTCGCATCTCTGAGTCTAAGTGCAGTATTTGCACCTATACAACTGTGTAAGAGGTTCAAAGGGTTCAGATTGAACATGGCTATCAGTGCTGCTACGGACAATAGATGATCTAAGAGATCTAGTTATGCCAATGCAAGGTGCCCTTTAGAACCAAGACACTAGTACCACGGAAGGAAACTTTTATGGGTATCACAATGAGTTCATATGGACCAAAGGGTGATGAGGATGTAACCATTCTCATCAGCCCGCAAACCTTACCTAACCTAACCTAATCTGCGTTTTGGATTTTGGTCTGAAATAATTGTGACACTTTGAGTAGCTTTGTCGGATACAGTTTCGATCTTTAAATTCATTTGACTGTCAACAACACATGATATTTTGGTTCTTTTTAACTCATCTATATATCATATGCGTATCTTACAAACGAAAACAACTACGAATGTATTGTAAATCCCAGCTTAGAATTTAACGTCGATGGTCGAGGTCCTTCTTGGGCAAACTGTCATAGTGTCTGTACGGCTTCACATAGTAAAAAACGCGAAAATATCGATTTGGCAACCAAAATGTGTTCACAAATCACATTTTCTTCCAGTGGATGGTGCGAATTATAGTCAAAAATATTTCTATGAATCCGGTTCAAAGGACCAGATTTAAATATAATTTTTCCCCTTCGGAGGACTTCATACTCATTCCGATTTCCTTGTCACCATTAAATCACACAAAAAAAAGAGAAAAGAAAATTCCATCATTTGACGAATGGCTTTTCGACTTATGTCCAAACTAGATTAATCATTTTAAAAGACGGTCCATTGACCTCACTCTTCTCTCGTCAGATCAGCTCCTTTGCAAGACTTTGTACCATTTTCCTCTCATTAATTTTGATAAGAAGTTAATTCCCTACGATTAAATATTTTTTTTTTATTTTTAAATTTTTATTCATTTTTTAAAAATTTATTTTCCATTATTTATAAATCTTTTTGTTGGCCCCTTCGACGTGGTGCATCATCATCGTGTCCATCCATCGTTGCCTTCAAATCCCCGGCACCGTTATTGTCGAATCCTATTTACTGCAGCTCCAATGTCCAATGCAAACCGCCCTAGGGAGAGATTATGACAACGCGAAAGATGTGATAAATGATTGCGGGTAATTAAAGTGTCTGCCATAACAAAGAGGAAAAGAAATTATCAAAAAAAAAGAGCGCGACTTTTTTGTTTAGTTTTTGATGAAAAGTTTGGCTTTTAGATACTTTTTTTTTTTTTTTTATCTACCGTTCTCAGAGCCACTTAACATTTCTTGTTGTTCGTCGGGGTGGTTGGACCTTATTCCTTTTGCTGTGTGAAAATTTAATAAATGACTCTCTCCTTACTGCTTGGAATGGAAGAAGAAGACATAGAAGACCGACCATAAGCGGCAACATACACGTTTCACCATTTTCGGTTTCAATATTTCATATACAGTCGTCCTCTCTTGGTGTTACATGTAGGGAAGGAACTAACCTCACCGACCAACCAAATAACCACCAATCCTATTCTCCTGACTCAACGCTGATAAGTTATGCGTCCGAACTGAAAAGTGCTATTAAGACCAGAAGTGCATGTGTTCCTGAGAAGGATCCACACAGCATGGTGGAACATGGAAATAAATTGAAAAATTGAAAAATATTGTCACGTTCTACGGTAAATGTGAATATTATTTTGGTCGATGTAGAAAGGATGCAGAAGAGAGACGTTTTTATTGAGTCCATTTCCATGCTCATATTGTATGTGCCTTAATAGCTTTTCACACATAATTAAAGTTGAATGGATGCTGGAGTGTGTACCTTGCTAAGAAAGGAGGGAAGACCTTTTAATTATTGACTAAAAGTTCATGAATGAGAATTATGTCTGTCTCAAGACATGTTGGGAGATAATGAGTTCTTTTGGTCTGAACGCGCCGGCGCTTGTTTCATTACAAAATACTGAGAATCGCAATGGAGAAAACTATTTAAAAAGGAAAAGTAGTGGTGACACTGAATAGCCTTCTGGGACTTCATACTGCAAGCCATCTGAACCGATGAATGTGAAGTTGTTTGAATATGTGATCAGCTTCATTCGCTTTGCTTGCCAGTCAAAGTCGTTGAAGCTCATGAATGGTTGTAAACCCCCCCAATGGTTTTATTGAATATATTCTCAGAGATCGCGAGGGAAATCGAATTTTATGGACATCTAATCGAATGATAAGTCTTTTTGTGAAACCAACTTTGGCTTAATAGATGAACCTTGAATCATTAACACTTATGATGTGGCTTTTTTGTCTTAGATTCTTCCATAGAGAGTAGCTGTTCTTCAGAATGTGCAGCGGTACAGACTTATGAGAAAGCGGATTATATGCTTAAAAGCCTAAAACTACTAGAAAGTTATATTCTGCTACTGTATCCATGTAATCCTTGTAGAAAAGACTTCAATCATAAAAATTGCAAAAGAATTTTCTTAGACCGTTGGCCTTAAGAGTTTACATATGCCCCAATGATTGCTGTCCAAAGTTGCATTGATCTGTTCAAATTCGAGAAAGTTGTTCTGTATACCTTGACAAGAGGTTGTCCTGTATAACTGTTACCTTGAGGCACTCCTTTCTACTTCATTCAAACCTAGCAACCAAAAAATGCCCATTCGGGCGACTTTTTGTGTTTAAGTCAGGCTCAGTGCTGCTTCAGAAAGTGGCGCCATCTGTGTTATAGGAACTTATAGGAAAAGTGTCAGAACCCATGTCATTGTGAAGTTTTACACAAGTTTTCTAAGAGACCACTTAAAATGTTTGCTTTGAGGGAACCAAAGAACTACCATTGCCCTAATTGTTTGGCCAGATCTAGCCAAAAGTCTTGCAAGAACTCTCAACATGTTTACCAATGGTGGGACAAATTTTAGATACTGATGCTCCTGATATCATTCGTTTGGGAAAATTCAAAGGTAAATGTCACTTTTGGTGCAGATGCCACAGAGGTCCTGGTGTCTCTTGTTCACCGAAGTGGTTTCCTCTTCAATCCATACCCTCACACAAAGAGTTCTGCTTCATTTTAAATATTAAAACTGCAATCAATTTCCTTGGTTCAACATCTCTCAAAGGATTTCCATTAACATTTTGTCTGCTAACGGGTTCACTTTAAACCATCAACAAGACCCCATTAAATCCAAGGCTCTATCGCTTTATGCCCAAGTTAATCGAAAAATAATGACAGGCAAATGTCAATCTATTCCCATCCATCGGGCAAAGAAAGAGACAAAAAAAGAAAAGAAGAAAGGTTCACAAGTTATCCTTTATTGAAAACTCTTCATTGGAGAGCAAAAGTTGAATCTTTTTTTTTTTTTTTCTCTCTCTTGGTTAATGTGAGTTTCACTTGAACGCGTCTACCCACCCACAACAACAAGTATATATAAACTAAAGGATGTTACTTGAGAGAGGGGGCTCCTTAACGCGCTCTTACAACGTCTACTTAGTCAAAATTGGTCAAAAGTTCAATTTATTTTTGGCTTTTATCATACAAATTGATGTCAATATATCGATTACTCTGCCCATTTTACATTATCATTAAGAACGAAGGTCCTTAAAGATATCCAAAGTTTTGTCCTTTAAGGCAAACAACAGAAGAGAAGAGAAAAAAAAGTATCTAAAAGAATATGCTTTGCAATTTTGTTGTCGTTGAAAAAAACTAACCTTCTCCAAAATATCTGAAAATAGCTGTGTTCCCTTGCTCCTTTTGATCCTTATGCTATTTTTGGTAATAAGAGCTACACCAGCTAACTTTATAGACAATTTATTTGCCACTTTATATCGATAAAACGTAAATATGGTCGTTTAAAAGTTTCTTTTACTTTTTTTTTTTTTGTTGAGAATCCTCGGGTGTGTAGTGGTTTACATCACATCGTTCAGAAAGGAGAAGACTGGGTTTGAGGAAATTCCATTTTTATATCGAAGATACTTTGTTCATTTTTTTTTTGTCCACAAAGAAGGATGCCAGGATGTGGAAGAGACATAGGAGGTAGGAAAAAAAAAAACAAAAAGGGACGTGTCGTGTCATGGTATGGTGTGGCATGTTGCACTGCATTCGATGTAATACTTGCAGCTTATTTTTTATTACCACCGATATTGAATGTTCCGCCAGATACTTTCAGGTTTTGGTATCCATTTCAATCGACGGGTTTGTTCCGATTGAAATCGTACGAGAGTCGGAGTAGTAAAGTATGTTTTTCAATTTCCTAATTTTTATTTTCGAGACGATGGTAGTAGTAGTACGAGTAAGTAGACAGCGAAAGTCTGTAGAGGGATTACCGTTTTGTTGCTTTTAAATGGCGTAAATTGGTGCTCAATATTGAGAGTTATGGTAATTTTTGCAAAAGGCTTTTTAAAATAGAAAGACTGTTGTCTTTGAAAAGTGCTTTGATTCCTTTTCGATTGTTAAAGGTCTAGTCAATTATTTGTGACTGATGTCATTGTTTTTTGATGGTCCTTTGCTCGGTTCGGATCGGTGCCAGTGTGGCCCAGGAGTCGCATCGTGGTTCTGTATCTGCAATGAATGTTTGTTCTGTATTTAAGTGATTAAATACTTCTCACAGGAATTGAGTGATTTTTGTGATTCTCTCCTAAAGTTAAACACAATTTACCTGCGTTGTGAAATAATATAGAAAGTGAAGCAGTTATTCTTGTGAAGGTGCTGGAAAGCATCAAAAGTTGATGGTTCTTATCCAGAGTTTCAATGTCTTAAAATAATAAACCCCTAGTCTCTAAGATATGAGACGGAAAATTTGTGGGGAATGACATTGGTAATCAAGAACTCGAATCGAAAATCATTCTTAGAAGACTCCTTGAGAGATCCGCAAACTTAAAAACAAAACTTCAATACTAAACTGCAAGAAAATGTTTTTAAAAGACCAAAGTTTCCGAATACAACGCCTTTTTAAGAGAAACTGGAAAAAATTGTGTTTCAGGGCCCCTACTCTGTATTGCGATTCTAAAGTTTAGAATCGGGCCAGGAGCCAGGTATTTATATACCAATTGGATGCTTGTTAGCTTAAGCACTTTATCGCATAGCACCCTAATCCCTTTTATTTTACAATTGGTTGAGAAAACTTAGGGGCTTGTTAAAAAAACCTTAAATTCCACATTTCTGACACCAAGTGTTGTTAGTTTATACCCTTGTACATGCTTCATTTTAGCAACATTCTAAGTAAGTTTATTGTATTAAGTAACCTGAATAAATTAAGAAGCTTTTTTAAGGACCTCGAATCCCATATTTCTTATGATTACCACTTCTGACACTAGTTGGCAGATGCCTTATGTAGCATAGTTCAGTCCATGAACATGGTAAATACCAGCGCCATTTATGCCGACAGTAGCTTTAAGTATTCGGAGAAAAATTAAAACCTCAAATTCCTCACATTTCTTCAACTTCTGCCACTACATATTTAGCACATACCACTTGAAGACTTGTAAGTTTATGCCGCAACTGTAGCTTCAAATTATACCAAAAGTTGCTTTAAGTAACCGTTGCTTACACTTCTGACAATTTTCCTGGCACGAACCCTCACGTTGTAAATGTACAATTTCATGTCAACAATTGCTCCAAGAAATTATCTTATTTTTCCAAATTTATTGTTTCAATTAAATTAGAAAAAAGTTCAACTTTCCTTTGCAGTTCCGTGACCCTTACTTACGTTAAAAAATTTCCACGGCAATAACTTTTCCCCAGCCGGCAATTTATTGCAAAATGAAAACTTGCAGACCCTTAAATTGTAGCCGCTCAAGCACAGTAACTTTCGAACAACGTTATTGGAATCATTTGTTAAATTTTTTTTCCATCTCCCTTTCAAGGACACACTTTCTCCCAGTGAACCGTAAAGACAAACTTCAATTTAAATTGAGCACATAAAAAGAAACTAGAAAGCAAAAATTCAAACCATGACCCAGTCAAGTGCACTGACCCATTACAAAAGAAAACCCTCCATTTCAATAACCCTCCTCCGGAGCCCTAGTACCTGGTAAATACATTTCACCTTTTGGAAATAGGTCCTTTCCTTCCCAACAAATTGCCACTGCCAAATTACACCTTTCAAATAAGAAAGCCCGCAACATCTCACAAAAAAAAAAAACAGGAGACTTCATCCTCGGCAATAAACTAGCAAATTTCTCACCACCAAAGCAAAAAAAAAGAAAAAAAAAAGGATAACAGCAGCAGAAGTAGTAACGCAAAAAATAAATTGTCTTAGGAAAACGATTTAACAACCCATTCAAGAGGGATATTAAAATCACCTAATGCTACCCTGTCATGTACAGGCGCAATTCAACGTCCTTTGCCTTTTCTCTTTCTGTGCGTGTATGGGTGTAATTTATAAACACCACTCATAAGACCACAACGCGACGATGAGAGTAACCCACAAAAGTTCACAAAATGTTTTGCTGAAAGGATCCTTCTTTTTCTCACAGCTGCTGCCTGCCTTTTGCCTACGCTTGGGTACAATGTGCCAGGTTCAAAAACCTTATTAGAATGTCTATCAAGGATATAAAAAGGAGAACCATTCCATAACTCCTCCCGAAAACAAAGATTGAAATGCTGATGGGCCCGCAGAATTGGCAATGAAAATGAAAACCTTGTTAAGGAGAAGAAGTAAAAGGATATACCATCTTCAGAGTTATCCTCGCCCAGACATGACCCGTCTTTGAGAAAGTATAATGACACACAAGGGCAAGGTCATGTGGTATATCTTGTTTTGCAGAAAATATAACTCCTCTATGACGAAAAAAAAATAATCCTGCGAGTTTTGTCCTGGGCCTACGCCAAGGGCAATGGCAGTGCGTAAAATTGGGCAGAAGTTCATTCAGGAAAATTCCCATTTCTCTTATGTTGGGAGAGAGACATTGGGCGAGAGAGTAAGAGCCTCTTTTACAGACGAAATGAAGCTTTTTTTTTTTTTTTTTTAAACCAATTTTAGGCGCATGGGCTTAGAAATATTTCTCTAATGACGTCCTACATGTAGGAGGTAGACAGTTAATAAAAAGCTTTCGTTCACTCATTCGTCTGAACGAACTGAACTTGTTTTTTCTTGTGGGAGGTCCTGTCATTTCTTTTCGGTTTTTATTGATGTTCGAAGGATTTCATCGAATTATTCATCACGCGACATCTTGCATTCATTATTCAAGAAGGACGAGTCTAATGAATGAAAAGTTGTGATTGCCAAATATGGAAGGGTACTCAATCAGCTGAGTAAAGAGGATTTGGTTAATTTTTGTTAATAATCAGTAGAAGGGAATTCAGTGTTTAAACGGGACCTGAGATACTTTTATTTACATAAATCATGCATAAGATTGAGAGCTTCAAAGAAGACAAACCAGTAATAATTTTCGCCTGAACTACCATGAAGTTAGGAAAGGATTGATCTGGATCAGGCTTGAAAATTACCAGTAGTATGCAGAATTTTAAGGACATTCTTGTTGTCAGAACTAGGCTAAATGTAGGTGAATTCTACTAAATAGTTGAGGACGTCGGCTCTAAATATGATTTCGACAAGTTATTTGGAAGATCTGCCAGCAGGCGAGAAAAGACGCTAACGTATGAAACGTTGAGATTGAGAAGGAGGACATGTCGTAGGAAAATACCGCCTTCAGCATACACCATCTCCTGGTCGTTAAAATTCTTGTGAAGTTCAAGAATTGCCGGAACTTCTGTGGAAGTGAAACCTGTGGAAGTAGATGCCTCCTTATGGTGGATAAAGACCATTGTGACCGCACTTTACTCCATAAAGATCGATTATACCCGCTTCTGAATTTATGTAAAAATCTGCGATGGGTCGAGGAAAGGTGCATTTTTATTGTCCATCCCACAAGCCCCCAGATAGCTTAAACTTTTAAGTACAGTTTCTTACGAGGTGGTCCGAAGTTTTCTCCTTTGCTAAACTTACAAGTGTCATCGTTTTCTAGGCTTATGAAGGTATTTACTGAGCTTAGGGTTTCCTGTAAAGAAGCCTTTTAGCATTCTGAGCATACTCGAACTGATACAAGTGCTAAAGGCTTTCTGGTCGACCTTTGCGGAAAGTGTCTTAGAGTATTTCAGTTTTACAAGTAAGGCAGAAGGGTTGTGACCCATAGTAAGATCCTGTATTTGTCCCTACTCTTGCCAATTTATCAGCTTTCATATTACATTTTACACGAACGTTGCCTGGCATCCAATGTATAGTGTAGCGATCTTGCCTGGAATGATACTGCCAACCCACTACAGTCCTTCTTACATGTCGGACAGCAATGCCTTACTCGCAATAGTTCTTGTGAATAGCAATAGCAGCGTGAACTTTCGTTTGATAGATGCCAGAGAGCCTTCTCGTTGAAATGGGGGTATTTTGTTTTTGGCTTGACCCTCATGACTATATTTCTTAAGTTCCCTCGAACTATCATTTTCTGTCTTTCATAGGGCGGTATCAGAAAACTCCTTAGCTTCCTTTCTGGGCATTGCAGCATAAGATATCATCTACAAAAATGTATATCGCTAAAAAACCGTAAGTCGACTATGTTTAGAGGAAGACGAAACAACAACAGGTCGAAGTGGCTCCTATTCTTAGGTCCTCTGCTTGCTTCAAGGTTGCTTTTTTTGGATTTAGCAGAAAATATACAAAGTCTTGCCATTTTTGTAAAATTTGTATTACAAATCAGATCGACAAGGTCTGAAGGTGTGGGTCAAGATGAAAACTTCTTACAGGTCGCGACTGGGATTGATTTAAAAATACAATATTATGAACCTGGATTCAATCCAAGAAGCTTAAAAAGATGAAAATCTGAATTCTACTAAAGTGATACGATAACGGTCGGAGTACCATTTGCCTACATAACAGGCTAGTGAAGAGCTCGAATAGTTTGTATGTATGTTTTATCACGGCAGCTCATGGAGACCCAAGGCCTAGTTTCTCACAACCATTCTGTTGTGTGTGTTATATTCTTCGCACGAATGGAAGGGACCTACAGTTTAATGCCGACTTCGAACGGCGAATTGAGAAGCTTTTCATGACAGATTGTACTCATGCAGGTTTTTCATGCCTGTAAAGAGGTGGTACCGTGAAAAAACTTTTGGTGGTTTTTTGAGAATCGAATCTGTGTCTTAGCAGTCCAACGCACTATCCACTAAGCCACGTCGACCACGAAGACCTCGAATAGATTGATGTAAAATGACTAGTATTAAAAGCATATAGTCAATAGTTTCTAGCAAAACAGAAAATCACTCAACATCCACTCAAATTTAACTCATTTAATCACTTCAAATATTTGAATATCAATCAGTCTACAGGTTAAGCTAACATTTCAAACATATCAATCTGATTGTTTTATCTTAAGACTTGTGTCCGATTCACAAAAAATAAAAATATGACGAATGATAAATTGTTTTCTTGAATTGTGTAACCAAATGCATTTTGAAGCTCCGGAAAGAGAAATAATTAATGACCCCTTAATGTCCACAAAGACATAACCAAGCACTCAAAAGTTTTTTGTTTTCTTTTTTGATTTAAATGTTAAATTTTATTTAAAAAAATCATTATTCATACAAGAGAGATAAAATCATTAACAAATGAAAAAAAATTGTCTGATTTGGTTGGTCACTTTTTTTTTTGTTTGTTTTCCTTTTGCAAACGGAAGTCTATGTCCTACAAGAATTTATTAAACAAAAAAAAAAACAAAAGACCTCGGGTATTCATTAATCATTTGTCGGCATGGGTGTTTTCTAAATTAAATTTTTTGGCGTCTTCATATTCTGCTTTTGAAACTTGTAGAAAGTGTACCACAAGGATGGCAGTTTAGGCCAGTTCTATTGATTCAATTTACGAAACTGGTTAATGACGATGACGATGTGCACATCGTGAGTCATATCTTTTGTGTAAGTATGTATCTACATATAAGTATACATATGTACGTGTCAGATTTTAGAAAAACCGATTTGTGTACCAAGGCTGTAGCAGTTTTCAAAGTCAATGTTTTACACTAAGCACATGGATAAAAACCCTACTTCCCCTTTTGGGCAATTTGAAAACCTAACAAGCTAAAAGAGTCAACGAAAGTGAATGCATCAAAACGATAAAACCTCTACCTAAAGGTATAATGGCCATGTGGCCTTTACAAGCGAACAGTCAGTTGCTTAGCTTAGTTATAAAACCTCCAATTGTTATTCCTATGGCGAGACTCTCGCGACATCCTTGTGTTAGGAGATCTCATATGACCTTATCTTTTCTTTCTACGCAGTGTTATCCTTTTCTTTTGGCTCAACAGTCTTCCCTTCTTTAGTTTTTTGTTGAAACACCTTCTAATCAAAGATTGTGGCAGGTCATAAAATTCCTCTTTGACCGGATCTTGAAAATATATACTAGAGACGTGATAACATACGAATGTTAGACTGATAATTCCTCGGCCTGCGTCGCTTCCCTCGTAACTGCCTCTCTTGCCATTATGTAACGCCCAACCTGGAGGACTGGGTTCTGGTCATTACTCATTGACAGATCTACATTAACCGATACTGTGGTGAGAAAGTAAAAACTTCATCAAGAACTTGTCTGACTTATGATGAAAATATTGACAGATTTATCCTGCGGTTAACATTTCGGTTGACGCGTTCTTAAACTGTTAAATCATTAGTAGGTACAGTGGTGAGAAAAAAATGGACAAAAAGTTCCGGTTGATCCATAAAAGTAACGACCTTATCAAAACATTTGAAATTTTGATAGATGTGTCATGGAATTCATTGCGTTACACAATTTTCCACTTAAATACCTCACAACCAGCGTCTCTGTCTGTAAAAATGTCATCAAAACTTTACCTTTCTTGTGGTGAATTTGTTGTCAAATGTGTCGTGAATCTTATCTTTCAATAAGTCAAACCTTCTAGGATTGTCTACCACCCATACTTCATTTAATAAATGAAGATTCATAAATTCACTTATTTCTACGAGTGGATGACGTAAATAAAATTAATTTAAACCATCAAATCATGGCCATATGTTGTACGAGAGTCCTTGCAAATGCCAAAGAATAAGAGCATATAGAAAAAGGATTAATATTTATTACACTCCACCTCTTCGTTCCGTTTACACAAAAAGGGCAATCGAATTGCTCTAGACGTACTTTATTATGTGTTTGCTACTCTCAACAGAAATAGCAGCCAGTAGCATATGGTGAATCCTTGATATGAACAAAAGACAAAAGTAATGTCCTTAAAAAACAAAAAAAAAAAAAAAGAGAAGAGATATAGAGTCGATATAATGGCGACCAAAATTACAAAAAATCCTTGAAATTCAACATTGAAATTGCCAATGGAAAAAATATTGCCCCAAACGGCAAAACACGAGCAAAAATGGATAAAAGGATAAAACGAAAAAAAAAAAAAACATAATTAATAGCCACACGATTGTGCCATTCAAAGCAATTTCTCTTCGATCGAAATCGATTGAAGGAGTTCTGGTAGTAAGGAAGGATGTTGGAGGAAAGTATTGGAATTTTTATTGAATTTGCAGATTTACGTTCTTCTACTTGCCCCCCAACTTCTATTCGTCGATCCAAGGACTAAGAAAATAATTCCATCTTGTCATGGATTTTCGTAAATTACATAGTTGTAACGAAAAAAAAAAATCCTTCCACCTAATGCCTTCGCCAGATCCCATTCAAAAGAACGAATCAACAAGAAACTTTTACTTTCTTCAATGCAACCGTACACATTCATCCGATGCGGATGTACATCTTATACATTTCCTCGAACAAACCTCTAGACACATATACAACGTGCCTTCCTCACTCACTCTGTTCCGAAGAGGGACCGACATCTGTGTTGGAGTTTATGTTCTTTAATGAAATACACGATTTTAATTTGCCGGAATGAAAGAGGAACGCGAGAAAGCAAATGGCAATGGCAAACTGGTTTGGACATCACGAATCGGACGCAACAGAGAAGAGGAGGTAACCCCCATCGTTGTCCGATGTTCATTGCAGATGATTATGGCGCTGTAAAGGAAATAACGAGAGTGAGAACTAAGTATCTAAAGACAAGACAGAGGGAATGATCCCAGCAGCCATGCAATAAAAAGACGTCGGGGAACAAGTTGAGTAATTGCAGTGCTTATTACTTCATTTAACAGCGAAAAGTGGGCGATTATAGCCGCACGAAAATAGTTGTCGTCGTTCGAGTGGATTTCTTTGTGTAGGCAAAGAGAAATGAACCTTTGACCACGAGAACACTTGGAAAAAAATGCGGAACGGAAGAAGTGTCATACATATGTGTGTGTGTAATAATTCTAGCAACATATTGAAAATGTTTAGATTCGTGTATCTAGGTACATGATTGATTCTCCATAGATTCTTAACCTCTGTCACTCCCTCGAGGATCAGGAAGTCAGCAATTCTCCTCCATTCCATATCACGGTTGTTTACAACGACTCACTGGAAGCACATTGCTGGTGATTTCTTGCAGATTGGTTCGTCCATTTTATAAGCTAGTTGCTAGTCCATTTCACTCAAGATTTTACAAATGTTATGGTTAGCACGTTAAAGCGTTTCTTTGCTTTTCTAACACGTTGATGTTGTGCTACTCTCGTCTCAGACTGTGTTCTACTTCTCTGATTTTCATTTAGTAGCTGCAATACGAACTTGCTTGCTTCCTAACGATCTACTGTACTGTTTCAATAAATCTTTAGACTTGTCCCTTGTTTTTTTTTTTTTTTTTTTTTTAATCAAAGCTCAAGTGGTAGCCCAAAAGGATTCTGAACCGATAGATTTGGTCTCAAGAGTTTGTCCCTGCTCAATCGCCCTCGTTATCTTTGATCTCAAATCGAGCGCAAAGTTTGACTTAGTTTCTTTTTTTGTCAAGAAAAGCTTGGAAGCTGTTTTCTTTTCTTTAGCTTTTTTTGGATTTGCGTTTGCTACAAATCTCTCGAAGCTAGAAGACAAAAAAAGGCATGCATAGGATAGATGCTCTATTACGAGATTGCAGTCTTGGATCCAAAAGACTTTAGCACTATCGTCGTGCTCATCCTTAGTTTGTTTAAGCTCCTTGGTTGTAAAAATCGTTAAATCTTCGAAATTCCATGCTGGTGAGTTCTTTTAGTAGTTCCGCATGTCACAGTCAGGTCTTCCGATTTCAAATGAATTTTTCTTGAACTTCTGACAGTTGTCTTTTGTCTTCACAAGGAATATGGGTGCTAGTGAGAGACCGTGGTGAGATAGAGCTTTTCACCTTGAGTCGTTGAAGTATACCATAGTCCACCGAATGATAGATACATACGAAATGGTGCGGTTAACCATCGTATCATCGCATCAGTGATCGAGTGAGTGAGTTATATATATGATCGAGTGAGCGTACTAGAATCATTCTCGAGCAACGCGTAGTGAAAGTGTCCTATATCTTGGCTCAGCACTTATCTAATCAACAACTAAATCATACTTGATATGTGATGCTGTCATCTCGAACTACAATAGTCGACATTCGACAACGATGCGATAGTGATGACGTTTCATCCTAGGTATCTATGTCTACTCTCCGTCCGTGTGATCGTCCAATTATCAATTTGCTTTGACATTGCTGCTCGATCAGTTAGCACTCAGTCGACTTTGTGGCAGGAATTCTGCAGAAATTCTTTAAGCCTCTCCTCATGTTTTTTAATAACACGTTTGAGTGTTTGGCGATGCCTATCTAGCCTTGTTCGTCATTGGATGAACACCCCATCGTGTCGTAATATTGGACCTTGCCGCCTACGCTACACATTCAGGTATTTTTCTCCTACTTACAGATGGAACTTGCAAAAACACGTAAAATGCATTTCGATTTAAAACACATGTGACCGCTTTCCCTTAACCTTTGTGCATAAACCATAATTCAATAAATTAAAATTTTTTAAATTTAAATTATCGCGCCTCTAATTGATATTTGTGTAATCATTCTAATGAAATTAATTAATTCAATCAAAACCAGTTTCGTTGCGAGTATATATTTTTTTGTAATAAAAACCTCATCTCATCGATCCGATCGACTCAGTATCATTCCATCGTTTGCCGAACAGTACGTACGTTCTAATTGAAAGAAACCATGTTTCTAAAAAATAAACTATCTCTGCTGTTGATTGTGGTTTTAATCTTTTCCATTACAATCAATTGCCTTCCAACTAGTGGAGGTGAACCTGCCATCATAGTGCCTCAAATCATTGAAGGAGTACATCAGGATGTCAAACCAATTGTTGAACTAACAACAGAAGAACCAACAACCAAAAAAATACCTTTACAGGAAAAATTAAAAAATCTTCTTGGTTAATACATACGAATATAAGTATATAAAAAAATTTCAATAAAATCTAGAGGCAATCCCTGTGGTGGCTTTTCTTAAGTAATTTGACATTTTGACGTCTTGATGAATGTGTGCTAAGTGTTTGTTGATTTCTGATTCAGATTCCTTTGACAAACTGCATCTCGTTACAATAAAATATTTAATTAGCGCTTAATATTCGTACATATGCTGCCGAAATCATCCCCATCCAAGTCTAAACCGGTGTATAGCTCCACTACTACGCGTTGAACAGCTTCAGTATCTATCCAACGTTTGCGAGAGAAGTATTTGTTTAAATTGATTTTTGTTTTGCCTTGTTGCTTCTGAAAACAATGTTTAATAAGCGAATATTCTTGTTGCTATTAATTGCTTTGACTTTGACATTGAATGTCAATTGTTCAACTAAAATTATTGATGAACTATTTACACCGTACTACCCTGAAGTTGATGAAGACAATCTAGACATACCAGCTCCTGAGATATCAACAACAAAAATATATAAACTGTGTGATACTTAGAAAAACAAAAACAGAAGTCGTCATGAATAAATTAGTGACTGTGAATAGATTAATAAACAAATAATGAACCAACTGTGAACCAAAAGTTTGTTATAACCTTTTGATGAATATATAAAGCAATTTTTTTTAACGAAAAATCAATTTGTTTTGTGTATTATTTTGACTACATTATAAGGTTCTGGAGGAGATGAAAGCTGGAAAGGTGTATACATCTTTCGAAAGCTACCACACGACCTGCCTTTTATTAATTTTTCGAAAAAATCATTTATTTAGGAGTAGACGTTCATTTCGGAATTGGCTATGTAATTCCTGGCAGCCATTCACTCATTGGTAAGAACGAGCTACTAATGGTGTTCAAATTGAAGCTGGGCTGGACTGGTCTTTTTTTTTTTTTTTGTGTGTGACAAGGTGTGAGTCTTCATCATTGTCGAGTTCGTACTCAACAATATATGGTATTCCTACCTACTGAAGCTAGGGCTCATGTTTATCTCTTCACTTTGTGTTCTCTATTTCGCTTCGTTGTTTTTCCCTTCTCTTTCGTTCCAGGCGTTTTAAGTCTTATCGCTAGGTATTCTGGTATTCTGTACATTTTTCCATTTGGTTTTGAAAACGTGGACAGTACTGTACGTTTTCCATGACGCCTATTTAGTTATGGGTGTCATCATGTTTAAATCGAAATTTTTAAGTTTTAAAGGACTTTGTCTACCTAGGCTCCACAGGAACATTACGAAATTACATTAGTTCTGAGATCAGGCGAAGAACTATTAGCCGTGTTTTTTTGGGAGCTGTATACCCAGCCCAGTAGAATTTTACACACAAAGCAATAACAACACAGCAAGTGGCGATAACTTTCCCAGTAGCAGCAAATGAGGATAGACATACACAAGTTGACCACTAGAGCGCAAAAAATCTCATAAATTAGCTTTTAGCCGATCGTTTTTGTTGCTTTTCCTCGGTTTTGACATTTACAAACTGTCAAATGAAGAAAAAGAAATCGAGCCGCAAACCAATTGATTGGTGTGGCTGCTACTGAGTATGAATCGTTTTTTTTTTTTTTTTGTGACTGAAGTGAGTATAGTTTTCAAAAAAACGCGGCTATTGTTGCTCATGAAGCCTTCTCTTTCTATTTGCTTTCCTTCCCAGAACTAGTAATCAAAATGATCACATTCAAACTTCGACCGTCAATTTTCTTATTTGGCAAGACATGGGGCTTATTAAAAAAAATAATAAATTCAGTAGGCGTATACAGGTGTAATACCGCTTTTCTCATAAATACATACTTGGGTTATTATATCATGTTTCCTTTTCATATGAGCTTTTTCCAGCTGGTTTCCTCATGGAACTTTTAATTTTTAATTTTTCGCAAATCGTCGCCTTGAACTATGAGTGTCAAAAGGTCTTGTTCAATCCTTTAGCCACAAGGCTTTGCTGAATTCGGTCAGAAAGTTAAACAAATTTAACCTTCTTTTTGGGTCTTGTTAGACGAAGAATGATTTTTGGAGAACCAACCCTCTAGGGTGTTACTGCGTTCTAAAGCTAAAACTCTAGTATTGGGTTGTAAAATAACTTTACAAGAAGCTGCCCAAAAGTGATCAAACACGTTGTCTTGGTCTTCCTGGTTCGAGACGATAAAGAAAGGCTGCGTTTCAATTAACAAAAAAAAAAAACGAATGACATGCTTGTCAGATAACATGAATCAACTTACCCTCGAATGAAATTCGTCAATGCCCCAAGCAAAGACTTATGAGTCTGCAGCCCGTTTTTAAATAAGTTATAAAATACATAACTGCACAGATTCAAAATTGTATTTTATTTTTCATATTTTTAAATTTAATACAAATATTTGTCAGTGATTTTCATCCAGCTGCAGTTTTTAAAGTTTTAACATCGAGTACTGGAGTAATAATAACACAATCGCCATTTTCATCTACATCTTCTGGACACGGAAATGCTGTTGTTATTTTTTCAGGGACGATTGAACTTGAACTGCCTGACTCCGGAATGGCTTTCTCATGGTCGACGGACCTCAAGCCCTTACCAACATTAGCAGGATAACAATTGGTTATCATAGTTAATGCCGTAATTATGACACAAATTAGAAAAATATTTTTTAACCAACATTTTGTTAGATATACACAGTGTGGTACTTAAGTCAAGCAATGAATGAACTAAACTAAACGAGCTAGCTATCTGTGATCGGATTTATATCTTGTGCCATAATTAAACCGGTTTTCGTCGGCATTAAATGTCTGAACCTTCCTTTGTATGCTTGAGCTTGGAACGAGATACTTATATAAATGTTTAGACCTTGTACATAAATTAAAATGTGGATCGGCGGAGAATGTATCATGCACTGAAAGGCGGTTGTTACGCCCACCCGGTGTGTCAGACTCCCACCGACTAAACGCGCCATTTACATATGGTATCTATGTTTAGGTAGGTTCCCGACAATCCATGTTCTTATAAGGGTATGTTTGCATCTTCCTTTCTCTTCTTCCTTTGCAACCCTGACTCGATAAAGTAGGCTATTTGGTTCCATCTTTCGTTGACCGAGATCATCTCATTCCCACGATATTTTCTGGGGTGATGTTGCCTGTCTCTTATTCCAGCCTGCTTCTTTCTGCTACAGATGAAAAAAGTGTGGTTTGCGTCATCTACTGGGGAAACGCCGTATCGATAGGTCGGGTTCCCTACTTTTCTCATCGTATGGAGGTACGCATTGAAGATTCAATGTCCGGTTTAGAAACTGGGTGATGTACAAAAATACCCGGATATGTACTCCCTCCCCTCCCTTGTCAGGAATGTAAGCGGGTACGGATAGGTAACTTCCCCTCTTAAGTGCCTAAATAAATCAGAAAAACTCGCAAGGCAGCTATCCGGGGTGCACTGTAGTAGTTTACTTCGCCATGTTTCCGCTTCGTCCATTCAGCAACGTCTTGAATCAGTCTCGCCGTCCACCTTCCTCCAGTTTCAAAGGCCTTTCAAGCTCTTAGGCGCTACCTAAATGAAATTATTACGTACTTTACCTCTTTAGGTGTGGGTTTGGGCCTCATTTGGTTTGACTTTAAGCAGGCCTTATTGATTGAAATCTTTTGCTATTTAAACACTACGGAATCAATTCACTGAACCACTAGATTGATGTTCAATGTGACCGGAAAGCTAGCATAGATAGGTTTTATTCTCTGACAGACAGGGCAGACAAAAGAGTTTTTTTTTTTTTTAATGTATAACTGATTAGTGCTAAAGGGGTTATGAATACCCCTATGATGCTATTCACACAGCGGAAGTGTTGGTGTAGTGATTTTGATGAAACTCAGGTGGTATTAGGTTTAATTTTTTCTGATTCGAGGGTGGTGTCCATGAATGACTGGTGAGAATTGTTGATATTGTTGCCATTGCTTATAACTCACAGTATTTCTTTCCAACATAATGATGTCATCATCACGACTCAGTACTATTAACACTTTTAAGCCATAGATCACCCTACTGCCAATGTTAGGCCTACGTTCTAGAATTGACGTCAGCTTTGTTCGCAGTTGATCGGCGTTTTTTTTTTTTTTTTTTGACATCAGGAGTTGAACCTTAAAGTCTTCAGCGTGACAAGCGATGATGCAGCCACTACACCATGGCCACCCTTTCTTTCCACATTTTTTTAGTTGTTCCTCAGATGACTGGAGTTAAAAATAATGGCAATTGGCAGCTGATGATTCAGTGCATCTTCGCAGTGAATTCGCGATTTTTCTGCAAATGGTTGACATCTCCGACTTAAAACCATAATGATACGAACCACTAAATAGTGGTTTACGAAGTCCTTAGACGTTTAGAGATTCACTTTTCTTCAGGTTGGGATATAAGTTGAACATATTAAAGCAAAGATTCCTTGTGAGTCTGCAGCTCGTTTTTAAATAAATAATACAATAATGGACTGCACAGATTCAAAAATTGTATTTTATTTTCCATATTTTTAAATTTAATACAAATATTTGTTAGTGATTTTCATTTTCATCCAACTATAGTTTTTAAAGTATTAATACCAAGTGCGGGGAAGAAGACACAATCACCATCACCACCACCATGTGGACACGGAAGTTCTGTTGTTGTCGTTGTTATTTTTTCAGGGACGATTGAACTTGAACTGCCTGCTGTTGTGGACTCCGGAATAGCATTCTTATCGACGACGGGCGTTGAAGCCTCACCAACATTAGCAGGATAACAATTGGTTATCACAATAAATGTCATAATTATGACAGCAAATATAAAAATATTTTTTAGCAACATTTTGCTAGAAAAATACACAATGTGACAGAGCGTAGTGGTACTTAACTCAAGCGATGAATAAACAAGACTGAAGAAGTCCGAATATCTGTGATCGAGCTTTAATCTTGTGCCATAATTAAACCAGTTTTCGTCGTTATTAAATGTCTGATGCGAATCCCTTCGCATGCTTGAGCTTGAAAATAGATTAATAGAAACTTTTATAGATGTTAAGACCTTGTACACAAATTAAAATGTTTGTTAGTCAGACAATTTTGGAAATTCCCAGGCTGCTTTTGGACAGCCCTATTGTTACATTACTGTTTTTCTTTGGCAGAGTGACATTAATGGCAAATTCCCAAAATAATAACATTGAAACCTGTGACAGATTTGTGCTGTCTCATGTGTGAATATAGTTCGGAACCTTTCTAAAAACAGGAAGGAACCATTTGCTTTAGTAGCCGGAAAAATCTTGACAGGATTTAAAGAAAACAAAAGGACTTCGATCTATAAGTAAAGCTCAAGCTATAAAATAGGAGCCCCTAGACTACACCCTGTGATAGGAACATCCAATATTTTCAACAGAAATTGACTGATGAGGACAATTAGAAATCAGTATCGTAGCTTTTTATATATTTGACGTCTTCCACTGACTAAACTCCCTTGGAACGTTTTTGCTATCGAGTTTGTAGTTTTCCATCCCTTTTGACAGTTCGGAAGGGCTGCTTTGCTTGGGGGCACTGTTCATCAAACCTGCCTACATCCTCAGAATAATGCTAGATTTGATTCAGGTGGCAATGGAATTCTTGACAGGTTGAGGGACACTGAATTGAAAAAAGTGTGGACACTAAGTTTCTGTCCTTAAATTTAAAGAATTCCATACTGTTTTGCTGTAAGCATCCATTATCCACACTTCCGTTCAAGGAGGTACAAAAAAGTTTTCAAGATCCAATCAGGAAGCTATAAAATTCAAGAGAAATACACACTACAGTCTTGAAACAACAAAAGCCGGATTAACGTGAACATAAATACATTCGTTTCAACAGATGTTGTATCCTTTAACTTGCGTTTTTTGTTCGCCATTTCCTCCCATCTTGTGCTGCATCAGTTATTGTATCTTTTTTTTTCTTGCATTGTTCAAGCGGAATGAATACATAGTAAGATGTTGGAACTAACGGCATCATTTTTTGTTACTCGTTATCCTTCAGCAAAAGGAAAGAAAGAAATAAAAATAAAAAAAGGACTCACAAATAATTCCATCATGATTCCATCAACTCCTCGAGCATGAGGCGATAAAGCGAAAACTATGCGATGCATACACTTTTGAATAACAATTTGCAACAAGAAGATGACTATAGGGATGATGATCATGGTGATGGTAATGGTGATGGTGATTGTTATTATTATGATGATGTCCTTTAGTTTAAGGAATCGGAGCACTCATGTGTCATGAGCTATTGCTTTAGTGAAAAACAAATATCGTACTGCAGGATAGAATCAATAAGGTCATGCACCTAAAGATACAATCCGACAACATTCACCTTCTCTAGCGATGGGTGTGTTGTCCACAAGAAGTTGGAAGGGTATAGTCATTATACCTAGGACCATCCATTGTGCCGATTGGTAAACTTATCAGTGCCATTCCATCGGCTGGTTACACAGTCTGTTGGTGTAACTTCCTTTAGACAGTGGTTTTTTCTTCTTCTCTCTGCTTTGTCACCTTTTTCTTCTGAAAACGAACCGACACATCACGCAGCGCTGTATACTATACCGTCCTTATCTGGTTTGGCCTTCAGTTGAACTACACACCAACCATAGACTGACTCTGTGTGGGTTTTATCTATCGATCCGTTGAAAGTACTTGTAAATTTCTAACCGTCCTGCCTTGTGCTGCCTCTATTGGGTATCTATAAACCTTTAAGGGAATGAAGAATTTAAAAATCCTTTTGTCGGACTTAAATGGTAAAAATACTATCACTGAACTTTGACATCCGGAGCTCTCTCAGGTGACCAGACATTTTGGAAAATAATGTTCAAAAAGTTTTATCTAGGGAGAAATAGTTACCTCTCCAGTGGAAGTTCTCCGCACCCCCGACTGTACTTCTTCAGCGTTCCGTTTTCACACGTACCATCAAATGAACTTGTTAAGGGCCATCATAACAATTTATTTTATGTCTATCATCGTTTTGCACTTGAATGGCAATGGCGCAACCGAATATTGTTTTTTTTCTTCTTCTGTGTGTTGGGGTTTTTCCTTTTGCTATATGTGTTCGTCGTTATCATATTTGTGAGATCTTCTGTCAGTCCAAAGGAGCAAACAAAAACGAACATCACACACATTAAGCTAGGATTAGGAGCATATGGTAAGCAGACAATGTTAGAGTAGAGACTGTCGATGATGATGATGATTGAGTCGAATGGAGATTTGATGTAATGAAACGTCAATTTCGGAGTTAGTACTAGTTGATTAAGGAAAATGATGAGGCATTAGGGGATAAAAGAAATAAATCCTAAGGACTTGTGTATGTTTGTCCAGGTTATCTTGAAAACAACTGGGTTGTCTCATTCTTTCGACAATTAAAGTCTGTCGTTGGGTCGTGGTTTACCTCTTAGTAGCTGGAGAAACAAATGCTTCTTTACGTGCCTATTGAACTTTGAATGACGATAAGGTCGTTTTGTTGACATCTTTATCTCAACAACAGGGATGTGCCACTGTAGCTATCCAAACTGCAACGCACAGGCGATCATGCATCAGTATTACTTGTTATAACTATCAAATTGGCAAGACCGTAACTTTTCCGCTCACAAATGATTGGATCATGTTTTCGAAATGAGTAATATAGTCTGAATCATTTCACTCAACGTATTCAAATTCATGCAGATCCTTACCAGGATATTACATTAATCTCTTGAAAGTACGATGAAAAGTCTGCTTCTGACTTCGATGTAGCTTCGTAGCGAACATGATCAAAAAAGTACTTCATCAAATGCGAATCAGATCACTTCACTTTCTTAAATTGTAATTGAGTAATGTTTGAGTGGTTTTAATTACGATGGAGTTAATTTTGTTATATTTCACTTCAAATCTGCTAACATCTCATAAGTCGTAGTGAAATAGCAGATTTCTGCATTCTATGTAGGGTTAGCTCGGAAAGTTTAAGGGTTAGACGAAAAGAGGTCCCTTTGGTCACATGGAATTGAAGACTTGGAATCTTTAAACCCTAACCAAATTCTCGTTCTTAAACCATGGTTCCTTAGAACGAGATTCAAGTGATTGTACGTACAGTAAGGCTTTAACCCTTAAATGCATGATTTTTTTGTTTTACGAAAAAAAAAATATATTATGTTCGGATTAATGGGTAGATTCATGAAAAAATAGTAAAAAAAAAAAATCAATTTGCATATTTTCATATATTTTTTATTAAAAAGCGTGCTGTATCAAAAATGAAACGCTATGCATTACAAACTAAAAAAGGGGTTAAATGCATAGAGTTTCAAAAATGAACTGTTACTTTTTTTTCAATTATATTAATTGTTGTAGAATAAAGAAAAACAGTTCGAATTAATTTAAAACAAAGGTAGACGTTAGATTAAGAGGATTTTATAAAGCTCAAGAGCTTACACTGAGGAAATTGACATCGCTTTCTTGTATCCGTTCTAATCTGTTCATGTGCAACTTTGTCAAGGCGAATGTCTTTGGTATGCATCGCGGGTAAGCTTGCATTTTTTTGTCCTTTTGGAATTTTCTTCTTCAATACTTGAGCTTAGTCTTCCCCTCTTGCTATCTTTATTTATTCCACATTTAGTCAGTATTGCAGCCAAGTTAGCGCACCCATCAGGCTTTTAGAGTTAACTCCCTCTTGTTTATTGACTTTCTGATATAGGACCCAAGCATTTATTATGTATAATGGTAATATCTAAGAGATGAAACAAAATTCTCAAATGCCACTTTCTTGTCTTTATATTGATGCGATCTCGACGTAAAAAACTGTCCATCAGGTCGACTCCACCCATGTGAGAATTATACTCGGTATGTTACTTGCCGGAATGCGCTGCTTTGTTCCATAAGGATCTGGGTCGTTATTTATATCACTGTCATTTATAATAGGAAAATGCGAGTTGTCACCGTCATCGGGTGGGGGATCTTCTCTTGAAGGATAGAAGTCTAAGTCATCTCTATCGGACTCGCATCAATCCTCCGATATCTCACCAGCTTCCAACCTTCGAAGTATATCTTCGATTCTTGGCTGGGTAAAAAGAGAATCAAGGCAGTTTAGTGGCCCATATGTCACCAAACAGTTATTTATTACATTTGTGAGGCCCATACTGGAATATGCTTGTCAGGTATGGTCACCTCATTACAACTGTCATAAAATAAGACTTGAACAAATCCAAAAAAAGTTCCTACGTTTTGCTCTGAGAGGAATAGGCTGGCAAAATCCTTATAATCTTCCCTCTTACAACAGTCGACTTATGCTTATTGACTTGCCTAGTCTTGAAAATAGAAGGTCATATCTATGTTTTACTTTTATTGCAAAACTTATTGACGGTTACATCGACGCCTCGTACCTTTTGTCTTGTATACACATTAATGTTCCACAAAGGAATCTGAGGGTAATACCAAATTCTATTTTTATTGCCCACTAATTACTTTTCTATATTAAATAATTAAATAATTCAGTTACTGCATACTGTTTAATTTTTGATACGGATGAGTTATTGGAAAAAACAGTCTAATTCATACATATTAGTACAAAATACACTTATCAGCAGAAAATATAAATACTTACCAATATAAACCCTTTTTTGGAAAAAGAAAACTTAACTCAAACTTACTTTTATCACCACTTAGAAATTGAAAAAAATTACCGATCGCGCCGGAGTCGCCCGTACAATAAATGACAGTTCTATTCGCGCGTATTTCAAAAACCGTTGTTTTTTTTTTTAAAAGGATAAAGAAACTAAAAACATACAGCTTACCCTGAAGTTTATAAAATTTTTGTTTGAAATTAAGCTTTAAAGTTGGCGTTTCATTTTTGAAACGGTATGCATTTAAGGGTTAAAGAATCTTTTAAAAAAATATAAATACTACTTATATTATAAAAGTGAAACGTTGTCCGGTTGTTTGTTTGTTCCTCTGTAATATAAAAACAACGGAACTTGAATCAACTTCAAATTTTGCACACAGAGTGGCTGTACCTCGACTCAGGTCACAGTATAGGCTACTTTTGGTTATTAAAGTGTTACTTCGCAAATTATAGGTGTACATATTTCTGAACAAACTAATCTAGTTTTTTTTGGATTGCATTGTAAGTATTTCCTTTTGACTTTTCCATTCAAAAAGCTTAGAATAGACTGACTTTTATAATTGAGTGTTTTTTTGAGTAACTTTCTGTTAATCTATGTTGCGCTTCAACCATTTGGCTTCAATTCCCGTCTTAAAGCTAACCAAGTTAGGAATTAACTTTTTAAACAAAAATTTTTGTTTTAACACTTAAAAACTGTGAAGACATCCTCGACAGTATATTTATTTTGCACTGTCACCAGCACAGTGCTTGTCATGTTAAAAGTTCGCTTCTATTGAACCACGAAAAAGTTTCCATTCAACTTTTAGTGAAAGAACAACAATGGCTCCCTCCAACTACTTCTGTCTCATATGAGTGTTTTTTTTATCCTTTTTTTCTCTGCAGAAAAAGACTTATGTACAAGTGTACGAGTATATGTTTTTTTTTTTTTAATCGAAATTAAATCGGAAAAGTGTCGAAAACTTTCATTTGCTATGGTTTTTGGATTACGTCTTCTTTTCGAATGTTGTAGCCGCCCCTCCTGTTTACACCGTTTTGCGGTTAAACCATGGGAAAAAGAAGAGAAAAAGAAAAATAAAGCAAAAAAAAAGAGAAATTAACAGCGAAACAAGTTTTAATTATTAAAGTCAATAATATAGTTGAAGTCGAATTGTGGTAGAAATGTAATTAGTTTCGTTTACTTATGGGATTAAGATCGATAATGATGATGATGACGATGATGTTGGGTGGTAGTGTAGTGGTGATGGTTCTGGTGGATACTATTTGCTCCGGACTGTACTTTAGTCGGTGTGGAGCTCACGTGGGAGCACTGTGGCAAACTTTTATGCAAGTTTTTATGATCGGCCATGTCGAGTGTGTACTTAAAGTCGTCAGCTTATTTGCTTTAAAACTCATTTGGGTCTAGGTACTCAAGTGCATAATTGATTATATAGGGTGCGGTTGTGTTTTTTTTTTTTTGTGAATCCAGTTCTTGTAATTGATGTGGAATATGATATCGGCTCGGTGGTCGTCTCTGACCGTGTTGTAAGTAGGGATTCTGCGACCAGGGGCCAAATTGTCTCTTCCGTGATCGTATAACTCGTCACGTAAAAACGAGCATTATTACGTCGGAATGATCGTTCATACGTAATAATGCTCATTTTCACGTGACGAGTTAAACGATCGCGGAAGAGACGATTTGGCCCCAGAGTGTCGCTATGAGAGTCTTTTCTTTGAGAAGGCAAACCCTTACTCTTATCATTTCTTCATTTTTAAATAGAATTTGTCTCTTTTACTGAGACGGACGGCACCTAAATTACCAGAGTTAGCATCTGAGGGTCCTCCTGTCAACGTGGCGGAGACCATAAAGGTATTCCGAGCAAAAATTTACTAAAAAATTTTCATTTTCGTCTCTGTTCAGCTTTAACTTAGGGATATCTCACCCTATTCCGCCTTGAAAAGAAAGGCTAACGCTTACTTAATTGAGTATGAAAGGCATCTGTAAGTCTACAAGTTTTGCTTTAAATGACAGACAATCCTAAATTTTCTCAGAATAACTCCATCAAATCGCAGGATTTCAACAGTGAGTCGCTGTTGTTGCAGCACATCTTGCTAAGAGCTGTCAATGTATGTAGATTAGATAAAAGGGTTAACAAAGCCAACTACTAGTGAGTTCATCAACTTCGAAGTCCATAAATGACAACAAGATCAGCGACTAAAAAGCGGTCTTCGAATCCCAAAATTAAGGTTAAAGATGACAAAGAATACTGAAGCTCGACTTGATTGAACAAGTGATCTTGCACGCCAAGAAGGTTGGTTTAGACTAGACAACTGGAAGCAGTATGTACATGAAATGATAGTGCCCCAAGTAAAGACTTCTCAAGAGTCGAAAGGCAGTTTTTTAGAGTGTTCAGTCTTTTCTTCTCGTTACGTTTATTTGTTCAAATAAAAGTTAACGATGTACAAATTCTTGGGCTTTGCCATTCTTGTCGAGAGGTGGCGCTGTGGAAAAATCAACTTTTTGGACGCGAACCTGACCCTATTTTCGTCTAACCGTCTAAGTTGCTGTATTAGGATTTTTGACAAAGTTGCCGTTGTTTATTTAGACGGGACTAAAGATCATCCGAAGGATTTTTCTATTTACTTTTCTCACGATGCTCGCATTTAACGTTTTACTGGTTCTATGTCTTATCCATCTGTAGTCCTTTTTCTTTGTAAGAATTTTTCACTTGACCCTTGTCTTTTGTCATGTCGAGGAAGATCCACTCTAGAGGTCTCATATAATGACGCCATTATCGTACTTAATGGGTACGAGCAATATACATGATCCTTGTATTGTTCTCCAGTATTCCTTTACATTCGCAATGAATCATTAAAACTTGGAAATCTTTTTAAAAAAACAAGAGCTCTTCTGTGCCATGAATATCCTTGAGCCATCACACACATTTACTTCTTTGTTCTTGCAAAACCTCTAACCCTTGTCTCTAGAGTTCTTTAACTTATGACATATGATTCGATTTTCAATTTATATCCTCAAAAGGATATCTATTCATTGAATGTTAAGAAAACTTATTCTCCCTTGTTTTGGATGATATATCACACACATGCTCTTTCTTTTTCTTCCTTCCATTAAGTTGCTCCTCTTTTTTTTTTCTCTAAGGTTTTGATTTATTAAAGAGCTTTTGTTTTCAAGGTGGTCTTTCTTTCATTGGGAAAAAGGAGCATTAACATTTAAAAAAAAGAAAAGAAAAAGAAAATGCGTCGTGAAAGTTTTACGTCGTCTTTTGAAGAAAAAAACATCCTTCATTCGAATGACATATCTAGTATGTGAATGCATCCTCTCAAAGAGGTTTTCTTTTAATGACAAAACCAAGCAAAGTTGTAGCAGATAATGCGAGTCCTTGTTGTGTTTTTCTCATATGATTCCAATCCGAAGCTGCGTGGTGAGACACATTAATGCCGCTGCATCATGGATAAGTATAAGTTTTGATGCGAACACAATCTCACATGTGGGCATGTGAAAATCGGGAAGAAAAGATGTGTGTATGTATATGTTTGAGTAAACCATGAACTTCAACTTTTGCTATTTGCCGGGGAGGACAAGGTTCGTTCCGTTTTTTTTTTTTTTTGATTTTCACTTTAGTTTTGCATTCGTTTGGTTGGTTTCCTTTTTCGTTTCCTTTTCTTCGATATGCTTTTTTGCTAGAAGAGCATTATTCCTATTATTTACGTCTTCAGATTCTTCTAGACACACTTGAGACATCACAGACTCTCACACTAGAAAAAAAATTATCGGTGATGGTCCTCCTTTACTACATCCATTCTCAATTCCCTTGTATCGTTATAGTCCTTTTTGTGTGTGGTGTGTGGCAGAGTCTATTATACCAAGTATTTTTATTTGCACCTCATAAAAAGGAAATGAGAAAAGTTCAAACGGTTTTTCTACTTTACTACTGCCAATACCTGCGCTGTGGAACTACACAGCCATTTCAACTACAATTGCTAACTTACAGTTGGCTGTGTACCCACGTTTTTATTTTGCAAAGAGTTTCCTGTTCCTTTTTTCTCTGGACTGTGAGACTGGGCTACACGGTATTCTGCTACATCTGGTCCTGTGTGCAATTTATTATAGTTTTTTTTTTTTGCTTCCTTTCCGGATTGTTTCGCTTCGCCATACACTTCATTTTATTTGCCAGACGGGTCTGGGTTCGGATTGGGGGGTTGGACATCATAATTTGTGCGTCTGGCTTGGACAATTTATGGGGGTTTTTTTTTTTTTTTCTTTACCTGGGAACAAATTTTTAGAGTTTAGTGTTGTATGCTTTAGTACCTACTGTTTGTTATAATCCTGTTTGGTTTGTGTTTTAACGATTTTTTTATTTTTTTTATTTTCAGGTACGTAAAAAAAAAAGGTTTATGCACGACTGTTTTGAAAAGAAAAAAACGTAAGTTTTGAAACGTTTTATTAAACTTGAAGGGTGGTAATTCAGACGTTCTAAATGTAGGTACGAAGTTACTCGCTTTAGCCGTCTAGGATCTATTAACCTTAACCTAAACAATTATCTTCTCTGTTTCATGGTTAAGATACGTTCCAGAGTTCTTCACTGGTCTCGATTTCCCGTGTTATTGCCATCATTTGTCATCCCTTTTCTTCTTCTAACTAATGCGCAATATAGATACGTATACCGGTATGCGCCACCACCTCCAGCTCTTATACATTCTTCAGAAGACACTTTGTTTAAACATCATACATGAAGTAAGCATGACCTGTGACCAACGCTGGGTACTACCATTTGAGTGTTCCTCGCTTCGTGCTTAGAACTTTTCATTTGGTAGAGGCTACTGTCTTGTTTTTTTTTACCGCTACTTAAGCTTGTTTACAATTTTGCACATTTGATTACCTTTTCTGATGTTCAATAACGACAAGTTCGTCACTGTTCTCCTACCTAGTGCATTAAATGGCTTAGGGCGAAGAAGTTTCTAGGCTTACTCTTGCTTCGCTAGTGTCTGCTTTCGTTTCAAAAATGTCTTTTTACCCGTTTGTTGTTTTGTTTAGTTGCTTTAGACTTTGGAGTGTGTCATTTGACTTATTTTCCATCTACTTTTCTCTAGTTAAGTATTGAAACTGGATTTGAATCGTTTTCAAGGTCGCATTACCATTTCTTCTGTGGTCTTGTCGGTAGGTTTGATAGCTTCTCAGTGAAAATAGCAATCTATTGTTTGCCACTTCTTGTCGAAATAGATTCTGTTTCTTTCTTGCTTGAGCTGTCTTCATCAGCCTGCACATTAAGTCAAAGTTTGAACTGTCTCCGTTTCATTTTATTTCTGGATCGTCAGACGTGACCACTTATTTCTTTGGACAGCTCTAGATTGCACTTACTTTTCGACACCGGCACGACATTTTCGAAGCTTTTCGGCATTCGAATCTCAAGCATCTACAACTATAGTATCGCTCGTGAGTCGATCTACAGATGGAATATCATCTTTTGATAAGCTACAGAGGTTTTTCTACTTCTAACACGACATATAGTAAAGTTTGTTCAATGTGGTGAGTTGTTTTTATTTTTATTATTTCTGAACTGTTTTGCCACATCATGGCTTCTCTAGCATTTAGCCTGTTTTTTTGTAAGTCCTCGTCCACGCAGAGTACTTTACTTTGAGCTTAACGTCTCAACCATCATTGCTTCATTGTCGTAAGTGTCTACAAGTATCAGCATAAATCGACCGTATTTTTTGGCACGCCATAGAGTATGCAACTCACTTGAGAGATGCTCAGTTCAAGACTTGTTATTCACTTGCAACACCACGATCAGTGTACCACAACCACACCTTAAGCATAAAACTCGCGCACTGAGAGTTTTTTCAGATCTCTGGCGAAGTCAAAGCGTCCTAAGTATAACGATTAGGGCCATTTAAAGTTTGGTAGCAGCTTTCCTCCTAGGTAGGTGGACAAGAATAATGTCCATGTCTGTTGTTATAGCTACTTTGTGACTACTGAAGCTCAGAAACGTATTCTTTTATTTACCCTTGCCCTTAACAAAATGGAGTGTGTTCATCAGTGAGTGTTTTTTTGTCTAGACTTCTTGTCCAGAAATCCAGTTCTCTTATATGTTCCAAGGAAATTGTCTTTTCTTGTGTATTGCATTCCGATCTTTTAAACGAACTAATGAACAATTTTTCGGCGTTTAACAACTACTTTTTCTCTGATTGTCAGATGAAAAACAAATTCTGGCCACAAAGGTTGCAATCACAAAGAAAATTCGCACAGTCTTTAAGGTTTTCAGCAACAATGAAGTCTGAACATCTTGGTGAGTGAGTTAGCCACCAATGTTTGGTATAAAAACCACTCTCACTGTTCGGCATCACTGTTGATACTGCCAAAGATTAAATCATACTTACCTACATCAAGGGCTAAAAGTTCTGGCAACTGATCTTTTTTAATTCCAAATTTAAACCGATTAATCTGCAGTCAAAGTCTATGTCGCTGTACTTCAGAGTAGAATGACTGTCTCTGGATAAATTTAATATCTGACTCAGCTCACTACTCTAACTATCAACCTCAAAACTCAATAAATTCACATGCCAATTGCATCTAAAAGTCGTGTGATTACATTCTATCATGTCATCGTATTGTTGTCGCTCGCAACTAGTAAAGTGAAAGTTGAACTAATTTTATCAGAATTGACGGACCGCGAAACCGCAAAAATCTGACAGCTGATTACCATACAAATTGCATCTAGTCAATACAAAAAAAAAAAAACAACAAAAGTGTGAAATAAATTATTTACACTACAACTTTGAAGCTATTTACATTTTTCAAGCCTTCATCAGCCGCGCTATAATAATAATCATTTCGCCGTGTATCTTTTGCGTCAACCTCATAATCACCTCCTTCTGTTGTATGCTAATTTCTTAAAATCTATGCCTGCGTTCCCAAAAAGTCAAACATTTGTACGATATCTGTGTGTCTCTCTATGTTTTTGTATTATTCATGGGGAAAAGGGTCAACCGCATAATTTGTTTAAACAAATCACTAAACATTTTTCTAACACACCATCCTAAAATCAGAACAGAATCACAAACTATCTACCCACTCTGCTCTCCCTCGACCAATTTTGAATTTTATTTTTTTAATTTGACAGATTTATAATGATTACATGAATAAAAAAAATAAAATACATGTTAGTTGTTAAATTTAGAGCTGAAAAAATTAAAAGAGATACAGTTTTGTTTATGCAACGTCTTAGTATAGATACTTTTTTTATGCGTTCGTCTGTCGCTGGATGTTTGTGCACTAAAACTGCGATAAACCTAAAAAAAAAATCGTTACCTTTCAGCATGAACTATAATAAAATGACTAAGAGAGCAACTGGATTGTAGAAGACGTGGCGTAATAAAAACGCAAAATTTCACTACGATAATAAACCAAAAATAAGATACAAATTTCAAACTCACATGATGATGCGCCGCAAAAACAAATAGAACTTGTGGACAGATTTCAAATGAACAGAAATGAAACGAAACAATGTTATTGACAATTTGTTAACAAACACATAGCACTTGTCAATCAAGGCCGGATTGGAGGGTGATGTGAATCAGGGCCGCACTCTACTTATCCTTTTCAACGTGTGACGAACTCTATCTTTTGTAATCTTTTCCTAATTTCATAAGAATAATTCAAGTATGAGCCGGTCATACATAAAAGGGGCGCCAGAAGTTTCTCACGTAACAATGTTGATGCTTGACAGCTTTTGTAATTTTAACTTCATCTTGCTGAAAATAAGTATCGTTTACAACCATGATGTACAAACATTTATTCGTAGCACCTTCTTTGTTGACGAGAAATGAGGTCCAATCACACTGCCGGTGTTTAGGCCTCGTGAAACATTTCTAAGAATGCCAAATCTGGTAGTTCCATGATGTACCCATGAAACTGTAAATGAATCTTGTCGCTCAGGAGATGATTTTGGAAAATACGGGACAAATGCTAATTTGGTACTTGAGTTCTATCGGTTTCACTTCTTGAGTCGGATGCAATTCGTCTGATTTACTTCGAACGTCTTGGAATGGACAAACCTGGGTTTATTATGATCCTCAGCTACAGTAGCAATCTATACACTTTAAACATGGACAGGCTTCGTAACAACAACAACTTCGTTCCACCAACAGGATGGAGTCTCTGGCTGTGATATCTCTGCCTTCTATTCTGATCTCAGGCGATCAGTTCTATTGACCAATCTAGCTCCACAATCATTTGTTTAAATTTTCGTGGTCACCTCGGACATAAAAGGGTGACTCTGAGCCTATTCCCTCGAAAAATGTTGTCCATATGGAGCATGTTCAGCTTAGCTCTCTTCGTTCATCACAGTTCAGGATACGGGGCAGACCATGAACTTAAGGTTTATTCCAAAAGGAGTTGCTGTAAAGGGTAATTCCTTGGTCTTCCGTTTCTGCACGAAGAAATCGAGGTGTATTTTTCCATTTTAAGTGTCACAAGTAGGTCCCGCCTTCCCTTCCATAACATCGGGCTAGTGGTGGCTTTTCTGATAGCTTTTTGACAATATTGCCACCGATCTATTGTATATGATGACAGCTGTATTGGGCCTGTGGGCAGAAATTCTAGCAGTTTCTGGATCTCCTCATTCGTACTTTAACCATAACCAAGTCGAGTCGACGGTTTTGACTTCTTTGAATGTTCTGATAGTGAAATTTGTCCTGCCTTCTTTCTGTTTGTTGAGCCCGAGCTTATGAAGGTAGGAAAGTTGTTTGCTAGCTATAACCACGTTTCGGATCACTAAATATTTCTTCCTCGACTGCTATTAGATCTTGTCGAGGTGCTCGCAAAAAAACTTTTTAATATTCTCCCCTCTGAGGTTTTGGCAAAGGAATATTATTTATTTATCAAGCCTTTGTATTGGCCGCTTTCTGTTGCCTGATAATCAGAAATGTCTTAAAAAAGTTTCTGAAGTTGTTCTTAAAATCACGTAATAGATGGAACGGCCCTTTTGTTAGCTTTGGCCTCGCAAACACAAACCCGACGGTCCTGATATTTGTGGCATAAACAGAGGAAAATTAGAAATTTAAAAAAAAAAAAAACCAAATTGATGTCATTCACTCACCATCAGACAGGTACATCATGTGACATTTTATTAGCTCACAAAAGTTGAAGGACATAAAACTCTTCTACGAAGGGATATTGGTCGACATGTGTCAAGGCAAAGCTTTTGCACTTTATTATCCTTTGCGAACATCCATCAAAAGTTTTACATAAAACTCCTCCTGAACTATGTGTGAAATGTCATAATTGACAGAACATACATATTTGCAAAATAAATTTACATATGTGATTCACAAATAAAAACATCTGAGGATTAAGTGTGTACATACCTCGTATACCAGGGAGTGTGTGTTCTGCCATCTGTGACAAATTATGGAAATTTTATTATCCTCATAAAAGAGATACAACAAAATAAAAGAGAAACAAAATGCAATCCTCTTAGCAAAATGTATCTCTACTCGTGTACAAATCTAATTCCATCAAAAATGTGAATTCAATTGGAAGAGGTTTAAACTCCAAAAAACAATAACACAAATTTTGAATTAAAAAAAAAAAAAATGTCCAAAGCCAATACCGTCAATAAATGAATGAATAGATGGGCTTTGATTTGTTATACAAAAAACGACACAGATACTCGTATACAAAAAAAAAATGGATAAACATTTTTTTTTTCTAAATTTAAGCTGTTAATGGTTTTTGAATCAATAAAAAAAATAAACACGTAATGAAAATGCTATTCAGACATAAAAGCGAATGAGATAAATATAATTTTGTTTTTTTTGTTTTTTAACACCAAAATTTAAGAGCTTATAACTTTTTTTTTCTGTTTGTTTCATGAAAATACAATTTTAATATTTACATGAAATCTATTTATTTATTTTTTGTTGCCAGTTGAGTCATATACAAGGTGGCGCAAAAGTCTTCACCCTATCGGAAGATGCTATAATTTTTGCAAATGGCGGCAAATGTCAATTCTACTTTGACATTTGTGAAGTAAACAGATACAAAATACACGTTAACAAGACCTGAATCACTTTACTCGTAAAGAACGCGGAATAATTCGTCAGTTGTGTTGGCGCATCGTGAATTTCGGCGCAGATTTCCCGATCGTCCGACACCAACTGGGCAAACACTTCGTTGTTTGGCTGCTCGCCTAGAAGAGCATGGGACAACACGAGATGCTGTCAGTTCTGGCCAGTCGCGGAGCAGCCGTTTTGCTGAGAATATAGCAACTGTGGCTGAAGATGTCGCAGAGGACCCCGGAGTATCGACCAGACGACGAGCCACGCAATTGGGCATCAATCGGCGGTCTTTACAGATAATTGAGGCTTTCAGCGCAAAAGTGGTGTAACCCACAATTTTTGTTGATTGCTGTTCTGGTGTTACATACATTCCTTACATTACCAACCATCAATACAAAAGTGTTGGAAGCCCCCTTTTGGTAATCAAAAGCAGATGGAGCTAAAAAAATCGTTTTTGCACAGAGCATAATATAACAAAGTGATAGAGCAAAAGTGGTGTAAGCCACTGTAATCACCTTTGACTTAATGAAAACCCTACATACCCCTGTATTGAGTTCTGGAATAGTGTATTACAAGAGACAGCTTTGGACTTTTTGCTTTGGAATTCACAACATGGGGACAGATGATGCCTACATGTTTGTTTGGGACGAGTCTAATGCTTCGCGAGGACCCCAAGAAATTGGATCTTGTTTGCTTTACTTTTTTAAAAAATTTGTGACCACTAAAAAAGTAGTCATGTATTCTGACCAATGTGGGGGGCAGAATAGAAACATAAAGATGTCGTTGTTCTGTCAGTATGTTGTTTCTCACCCGGACTTTACTATTGAAGAAATAGATCATAAATTTTTGGTCAGTGGACATTCATATTTACTATGTGACCAAGATTTTGGTCTAATAGAAAAAAATAAAAAATTCTTCAAAGAAATATACGTTCCAGAAAACTGGCTCGAAGTAATTAAAACGACTCGAAAAAGGCAATCATTCAAGATAATACGAATGAGTGCAAGTGATTTTTTCTCTTCCAAATCGCTGGGAAAAAATATAACCAACAGAAAAATTTCGGTTAGTAACACCAAGGTGGAGTGGTTGAAAGTTCAGTGGCTAAGATTCCATAAAATCCATCAATTTCCAATTTTTTTTACAAATATTCCAACAATGAAGATGTCCTCTTTAACGAAGTCAGTGTTAAAAAAAGGCAGTCAGTGACCATTACACAACTAGATGCATTGGAAAAACCAACCATAACTGAAAAAAAGAAAAAAAGACCTTCTTGAATTGTTGCACTTCATCCCGCCAGTTCATCACACTTTTTATAAAAACCTGAATTGCTCCAACAGTGTCAGGGATGTGGTGTATTATGATGAGACAGATGGTGAATAGCTCTTGTAGTATGTATTTCGATTGATTTCTTAATAAACTTGTCCTAAAGTGGTGTACGTTGCTAATTTTTTTTAAATTGGACCAAAATATCATAAATGCAGAAGTGGTGTAACCCACATTTTTTCCTATAATATTAACTTAATAAATACAAAAATATACAGCTATTGTAAATTTGGAAGTTCTTTTAATAAATTAAAAATAAAACAATTAAAATAATGTTCACAAAAGAAGTTAAATTCAAAATAATTTTTACCAAATTTAAAAACCCCATTTTCTCCTAATTCAATATTTTGGAGTTACACCACTTTTGCGCTGATAGCCTCAATTGTGCTGAAAGACTATAAGATATTCCCTTACAAAGTGCATCAGCTGTTAGCTGTTGATCGCCAAGCGCGTCCGTTTCCGGGTCGCATAATCTCTCGTTTTGGCGATTTGCACTGGCCATCAAGATCGCCTGATTTAACCGTTTCATACTTCTTTTTGTGGGATTTTTTTTTTTGAATTCACGAGTCTATGTCAACAAGCCTCAGATTCTTGAAGCCCTCAAAGAGAATATCGCCGGAAGTTCTGGCAACAGTGATGGAAAATGCCATAACTCTGGCCTGAATATTCATCAATTCTGGCGGGGCGTGGCCACTTAGCCGATATCATTTTCTCGACTTAATGGCATCAAATAATCCAAAAACAGAACCAAAGTTTTCCATTCATAAAAAAACATTACAGGCAAAGAACATCGGGTAACAACTTTTGCGCCACCTTGTATAAATCGCTGCCTAACAGATAGGTAGATAGTTTTGGTTTTGGCTAGGTTAGGTTAGGTTGGAGCTATAGTCTCACTTGAATCCATTGTGTTTCACTGCCAGCAGGTTGTGGCCTTTTATAAGTTATAAGTGACTTCTGTCGAGGCCGATGATTTCTTTGGTATTCCTTTTAATTAAGCGTTCTTGAGGTGCGGCATGCCGTAAGTGAATTCCGTCTCTCATTCTCGAGTTTTTGGAATTTCATACTGATGCTGGACCTCTGAAGTTATAGTGGTGGTAGTTTTCAGTCATCGGCCATTATCAGATCCATCTTAGAACCCATATTCTGGCGAGCTCATCCGTCTTCTTATTCCCATGGATGCCCTTATGTCTCAGGACCCAAATTAGTGTAACGTTAGCATATTGCGACAACGTTTCACAATTTCGAATCTAATGTGATAGCTTTAATGGCTTGACTTGGCTATCTATGTAGATGTCGATGTATCTTCTTGGGAATGTCTGCTTTGATAGTTCTCGCGAGACCTCGGCGATTGCTAAAACTTTCGCTTAGAACACGCTGCTGTGATTTGGAAGCCTTATCGAACATGCGATGTTTGTTTCTGATGCATTCCTTTTCATTGATACAACTTTCGATACAATAAGATAAAGCCCTTTAGGTTTAAGAACACGTTTGTTTCACACCTTAAGCACTTGAATAGTTGTTAGGCAAAATTCAGATTTTAAGACGGGAAACAACCGCCTCTTTTGTTTTGTAAGCTGATCTGTGTAAATCTCAAAGAGCTTATCCTCCAGTCCGACAATATGATTTGTATTTTGTGACTCAAAGGTGTTGGGTGAGATCAGATGCGTAATTATACAAAGCCCATGCCCATTCAAGAGATCTCACTAAAAGTCTCATCTAAATCGACTCGGTTCTCGGTAAGAAATTGACTGTCAAACTTTTTTATGAATTTTGTGGAACTCGAACCTGAATCGGTATGCTCAATAGTATAAAATACAAACCAGCTACAGAGAAACACATGTCAAAACCTAGACAATTCACATTTTTACCACAAGAACTACAAAGGACTCTTTAAAAAAAAATGCCGACTTAATAATGAAATTAAAAAAAAAGAAAAAAAAGTCCCACTCATATAGGACCCTCCATCGACCGAAAAAAGGAACTGAAAGTCCACTTGATAAACATGACAAACCATTTCGTATCACTCGAGGACATTAAATTTTCCATTCATGTGTGCTTATGAAACTCTCCCCGCCCTATCGGCTAAACCAATCTTCAACCACACATGCGACAGAGTGTCCTGGTTATCGTTTTGCATTCTGTATAAACCAAGTCATGACCCGAGCTATGAATTCTATCCTCTCACCATTTAACCAAAATTTTAAACCGTCGTCACTACAAAAGGACACAATCCACACAAGCATACATAAAAAAACTCCCTCCTTAGTGGGTAAAACTTCAATGATATTCTTAACTTCGACTTTGGTCCTTAAAACAGAGTGCAGCATATGATAAACACATATGCACATGTATAACTGGCTGGCTTATCACGATATACAGGTGAAACTTTAGCTTAATTGCTATTGCACACACATAAGTGTGGTATCCTTAATGATCACCACCGATGATATCTTTAAGTAGTTTGCTGTTGTTTGTCCCTCTATGGGAGCATGTCTATGCCAAACCAACTTATCGTGGTTTCTATGCATCATCTGAAGCCTTTTTATTCGTTTTTCTCCTTCTCTTCGTGTTTTTTTTTTGTAAGACAAAAGTAATGGATTCAATTAATTTTGGCAATGTTTGTGGGTGTTGAGCATTCATGTGTATCTTTTGTGGGAACTTTGCCCAGGATAAATGTGGTTTTTTCCTGTTCTTGCCACATAAAAACATGTCTGCATGTCATTTGTAAAGACTTTTATGGTTAGTTTCATTTCTACTGAATATAGAAATTTATTACTCATAATGACAACGTTTACATTTATTATTTTTAGTGTCGAACCACTACGAATACCCATCGACTTTAAAGAATCCACTTCGGACATACCCTTGTATAATTATAAACGCGCTTTAATATCCTATCATTATTGCATAGCCAACATAATATTTAGCGCGCATAAGAAATAATCCTTTAAAAGTAGAGGCTGAACCGTTTTGAAAGAAATATAATTATAACGAGCCAAGGCATTCAATTATCTTTCGTACATATCCTTTTTTATATTAATTTCAAAACTAGTTGCCTATTAAAATGCCAGTTTAATGGTTAAGTTGCTGCTAACGTTACCATTGAACATTGGGTATCAATTTATTTTAATCCGCACTTGAAGTACGTAATTTTCAATCCATTTCAAGTTGTACTCGTATTCGTATCCCTTTTTCTTTTTTTTTATGCATATTGTCTATAATCCGTTTAAGTGGAATTAGAAACAAAGACAAGGCAGAGACGAACAGTGCAGAAAAAAAGGGTTATAATTGGGTTATGTTGCGGATTAATTTTTATGAAAATTTCATTATAAATCTAAAGTCCTTGTTGGAGTTCATTGTCCATTGGAGGATAATTAATAAATGGGATTTATGAAAGAGAAGGACCGAAAAGAGAGAAAAAAGGGGAAACTTCCTTAGCAAGGTGCTTGCAATTTTGGGTTTCTTAAAGTACTTTTGATTTGTTTTGAATTTTTTATTTATTTTTTTTTATGGTGAAATGAGATCCTTGACCGTCTTAAATCTTAGTTTTGATAAGGTACATACATAGTTGGAAAGGAAAAGGAATTTATTTTTTATTTTGCTTATTTTTAAGAGGATAATGTCATTATTCTTCTGTGGAGTGCGATTTAATTGTTGTCCCTCAGGAATGTACCCTGAGCCCAATACTTTTAAATTAAAAAAATATATATAAAATGCAGGAGCTGGAACTTTTACAGATGTGGTTAAATCGATCATGCTGTGTTTAACAACGACTGCAATTTAGACGAGGATACAAGGAATAAGCTCGCGTTGGTTCTACTATGCTCTGTTGAGCGTTATTCATTTTCCTGAATATTTGGTTCGAGTTCAACCCAGTTCTTGCATTTCGCTAAGCCGTCGTGCTACAAGTCTACTATTTTCGATTTCAGTACTGTGTATGAGCCGACTCTAGTTGCTGCATGGCTATTGATGATTAAAACTTCAACTTAAATACACGGTCGTGGTTTGTAAGTTGTATTGACTGGGCAATCGCGAGATTGTCTGAGTGGATACTATGCACGTTTAGGATTGCTGTATGCATTCAATAACCCTACTGCATGCCTTTGTCCTTTCTAAAATGTCTCCTCTCTAAGTCAGTTTAGCGTCTTGAATGTAGTTCAGGAACTCAAATGAGGTGGTTAGCATCATTGCTTGTCATGCTGAAGGGGTTCCAAATTCAACTCATGATGCCAAGAAAGTCGATAAACTCGGAAAAAAGCTTGATGCCAACTTTACGGCAGTAGGCTGATCATATGGCTTGAAAAGTTGAACGTATTGAGTAATAATGATGACATCAAGACTTTGGAAAGAAATACTGTGAATTATTAAGCAATGGCAACAACACTAACGAATTTTTTCCAGTTATTCTAGACACCATTCTTTGAGCAAAGACTGAAACCAACACTCGCACTGTATGGATACCATCATAAGGATATTCATCATCATCACAATTCCTTAAGCGCGAGTGAATTATGTTTCATGTTCTCTGTTACAGTCTTTTACATCGTTTTAAGGAAGCGTTGGGGTTAAAAAACAAAAAATTGTCACAGGCAGGTTAAATAGAAGACTAAAGTCCTTTTGAACTTTATTTCGCCATGTGATGATGAATGGTAGCACTTGTCAAGAAAGTTAATCGAAGAACTTTTTCCGTCTACTTTTGGTTGGTAGTTGCATTATATCTGTAGTTAAATATAAGTTAAGTTAGAGCTCTTGGGTATCATAGTCCGCTGTTGCGGCTCAGTATTTTTCTACAAAAATGTTTGCTTTTGTAAATCTTATCAAATGGATTTCTCCGAATGCGACTGATACATGTATATATATTTTTTTTTTACATTTTTTGTTTCCAAACATGTCAAGACCATGTTATCTAATACAAATAGCCTAGGTCATTCAAATAACATAAATGTCCCAACTTTCTGACTTTCATTCCAAGAATCATAAGCGTATTGCACAACATTTGAAATGTTTCAACATTAACTATCCAAGATGTTGCCTCGGAAAAAAAAAGTCAAACTTTCTAATCAGTATATCTAGACCTTCCACTAGTAGGTAGTTGTAGATACAGTAAATTTCCGGGGCAGGAAAAAATGTAACAACAAATAAATTTATTCAAACCTCATTTAGGAGAGAAGAAGATAAGACTGGAGCCACCCTGATCCCATTCGCAGATGACATATGAAAGACTGTGTACATCTGACATTCGTCACACGTTCTTTGCGGCGACATTTGGTCCGGTCGAAAAGGGGCCACGGGACACTGCACAACGCAAAACCCCAAAAAAAACCGGGACTGATATTATTTATTTCAAAATTAATTATGCCATTATGTAACCTGATAACGTATCTACATATGTACGAAACGCACGGATTTTATGTTCATTTCCATGGATCACGATTTGGGTATGAATTGTTTCGGTAGTGCCTTAGCTCTTTCTTGTCGCGACTACCTGACCATTTTGGAGACTTGTGTTCCATTTTTCGTGTTTGGTTTCTGATTTCATTCGCGTACGTGTTGAGGTTTATTTTTTATTTTTCCTTGTAATTTAATATACAAAACAGGTAATTCCCTACATCATATCTGCGATACACCGTTTAACCGCATCACGTCAGTTATAAACCTGGTGTTGGATGTATACCTTGAATTCAAAGGAAAACCTTGAATCGATGGAAATCTTTTTTGTTTGTTTTATAAACCGCTCTCCAACGAAGCCTTCATTCCTCGATTGTCTTTTCATATTCCCATTGTCTTGGCTGGTTGTAGTATCAAGGGCAATCATAAATTTCATCTTCAACAAGCTGTCTGTAGGGCAGTAAATTTTCATCTTGTCAGCATAGTTATCCACAAAAAAAAAAAGAAACTGGATCAGTGGACAGCTCCACAGGCAAACCTCCGGTTTAACTCACGCTTAATACACTGATTATGCAATAAGTTCCCTTTCCATAGTTAAGATGAGGGATATTCAGATTGAATATCGCGATGTCTGGTCCCGTGAATTTGTTGCTGGTCCTCTCGTTGGATGTTTTGCAATCCATAAATCACTTCACTATACCCAAAAGAGTCGTCCCCATGGTCATGTAATAATTTTACTTATCGGACAGCGCCGCCCTAAAGCATCCGCACTAGACGACGGCATGGACGACCGACAGAGAGAAACTTTTTTACTGGAGCAAAAAAATTATAAAAAAAAAGGGACAACATCGTTGGAAATATGTATAGCAAGCCTCCAAAGCCTGTCAAATTGATTGTGTAAGATAAGTGCCGCAAATTGCGTGTGTTAAAAGAGAATTGGCACGCAATGGAGTCGGCGTCAATGCACTGGGTTCGTCTTTTAAAGGGACGAACGTTCTGATTTTATTTGGTTAACCATGACGAATGTTAAAATTGGAACCTCCTTTAGATGGTTGTTGATGGTAATGTTGTTTTTCCCCTTGTTGCGTGCAACGAATTTTTTATGAAGACAAATGTAGAGCAAGAAGAAATTAACGGTAATGTTTTGAAAATTTTGCAAAATGGACACCAACACTGAAGTCATAAAAAAATGATGTACCAGTTACAGTTACAGAAGTGGATGCAAGACGGGACGAATATTCATGATACTACTGAACTGGCTGTGTAGGTAGACGGATACGGACGTCCAACGAGTTGTCGCATCCACTTAACAATTGGCCCGCTGCAACGTGAGAGCTCAAGAGAAATAGCATCTCTGGAACTACGAAAGCATAGTTCGTTCAAGTAAGGAATCTTCCAAGGATTCCACAAGACGCAAGGAAGAAGGGGAGACTGTTGTTCACTTTGCCTATGGATTCAGTCAGAATACGAGATCCCAAGGTGAGGAAGAGTAGGTTAGTTAAGTTGGGTAAGTGGTGGTTACACGTATCCCTTTGACTCGAACACGTTAATATCCATTGTGCATGGATTCATGGTTTGTTGGTAACCAGTTCCTTGCTCCTTCTGAGTTTTAGTTGATCACTTTTTTTTTTTTTTTGCAAAGGCGTCCTTTTTGTAGACCGGGCAGAGACATGTTTCCTCAGCGGTGTCACAGCTCTTCCACAGTTATGTTGATTTCAGCGGGTACTATTGTCGTCGTCTTAGTCTTTAACTAGGTAGTTATAGGTGGTATACTTTGTTTTCTGGCTTCCCTTTGCAACGACAGTTGCCACACTGGAGCTCCTAGTAAATGCTGCAAGTTTGGTTACAGTTTGAACAGTATTTGTTGAAATCACTTGCTCTTGGGATAAAATATTTGCAAGACCTGATTCGATTCCTGAATCTCAGATTTTCCTGATCCCATCGGTGATCTCCTAAAGTCAAATGGAGAAAATTTGAGAAAAAAAAGGTAGACTTGCAGAAGCCAATGTTGCAAAACTCTAGTCCTAACCAACATCGAATACCATCAATTCTTCCTCCCCGAAGTAATAATCCAACCTTTTCACTTTGAAGAGGCACTTAACTTGATTATCCGACCATCTAAGCTTGAAGAATATTACCAGGGTCTTCGCCCACCAGTTGAAGTTTGGGCTGTTACTGTAAGACAGGGCTTAATAGATGCCAACTGCAGCGTCTTGAAAGCTGAAATCACAGCCACCATTAATGCAGGCAGGCAAGTTACGACCTGTGCTTTCTCTCAGGATTGATTCCATGGTATTTCAGTGGTTTTGATCAGCAAATGATGATGATAAAGGCTTGCATTCCATAAAATGGAAAAAGTAGCGCCCAACATCGGACCTAAGCTTTGTTCAATTTAATTCGCATTCTGGTTCTTCGTTCTTTCTGTCCATAAAACTTGTATATGCACATGGATAAGTATCTCGTGCGTTTGCTAGGGGTTTTTATAACCACCGACCAGCAGGACATTTAATTAAAAAATAAAGGGGTTCCGGCCACAACACGCATTTTTATTTTAAAATTACATATCAATAGGGTTGGAACAATTATTTCCTCATTTTCAAGGTGAAACCCCGCCTTCTCAACGGAAATGCGTAGCCCTAACCGATGGACTGTGTGCTTGTATTTATGCACAAAAAAGCTTGCAGCATCTGTCATTTTTCGCACAGTCAATGTCCTCATTGAATTCTCTTTTGTATTTATGCAAATAAAAGAGTATACTTTGTAGATACGACATGTTTGCTAATTATCTGCTGGACATGTGTGCATCCTGTACAGCTGTGCTGTGCTATGGTTCTCTAAATGTCCGCATGCAAATGAGATACATTAACAAATCACGATCGTGCGGATTCACAGCAATCAAAATAAATCTATGAATCTGTCCAAGAATTCCGCAGATAAAACTAGCCAGCGGATACGTTTTTGCATACATCAACGGTAATAGGATGCTTTTTTTTTTTTCTTCCGAATGGCTTGAGTGCCGCCATTTTTTTCACCCGGGATATCTGTGAAAAAGTTCGTATCTGACGTGAAGCAATTTAGTTGATGATTTTATTCATATTTTATTTAGAAGTCGCATCCTTGCTTTGAATTCCAGCTAACCATCATCAGTAGTCCTTTATCATTGTCAGCTTGTGTCTGTTGGTACTGCTGTTGTTGAAATGTGCAAGTGGATGCTAGGGAAAGGAAGAAGAAAACGTAGGAATGATGATAAATTGCAGACAAGAACAATTTTTGCCGCAAGGATTTGTTTTTTTGTTTTTTTTTTATATGCTCTTGTATCTGTTTCATTTTTAATAGAACAACATCGTCGACATTAATTTCACTTTCTTTGCAATTTGCTGCAAAGGGTACATGCATGGCAATGTCATGATTAGGATAGATGAACCTTGGGGGTATTGTAAAGAATACTCTTGGGACTTATGGTGATTAAATTTGTATCTACAATAGTTCTGACGGAAATTAGTCTCACTAGTCAATTGTCAGAAGACAAGGGACTTTTTAGAGTCCTATCCACTGAACAAATGTTTTTATTACATATCTTTCAATCTAAATGTGGAAGCAGCACTATTTAGGAATAAGTGGTCGAGATTCTAAGATTCAGCATTAACAGGTGTATTTGCCATGAATAAGCCCAAATTGATGGTCATTCATTGATAAGTTCCTTATCCCGACGTATAGAATCATCTAAGATGGTATTTCCGAGCTGAAAAGCAGACTTGAAAAGTACTTCGTGCCAGCAGTGTAGGCATCTATTTTCATTTTATTAGTAAGCTGCAGTTCACAAAGTTTGATTTGGAGGCAGTTTGTTATAGGCCATCATCATGGAACAGGACAAGAACAGTCGCCGAGGGGCTGTGCTTGACCCCAAAGAAAGGATTGTTTCTCGTATGTTGACTGAATAGAGAACAATAGCTTGGCTTGACTTTTAGTTTTTTTTATCAACATTCATAGAAAGCTTTGTGATTTTGGTTATCACAACTTCCTTCCTTGTGCTCATTTTAGAATATGTTCTTGTAAAGGGACTTCCGAACTTTGACAGTTGATAGCGGCCATATTGTTGAAGCTACATCCGTAAAATTGGCTGTCATTTATTCAGTCTGTTTTGGCAAATCACCCACCATGGACGGTGATGCCACACAGCTCACGCCACATTGGAAATTCTGCACGAGCGATTCGAGGGCATGTTCATCTCACGTGGAGGTGATGTGAACTGGCTACCGAGATCGTGCGATTTGACCCCGTTAGACTTTTTCTTGTTGGGTTTTCTGAAGTCGCAGGTCTATGCGAATAAGACACAAACCACGGCGCCCCTCAAAGCCAACATAACCCATGCCATCGGTCAAATTTAGCCTGATTTATGCGCCAGAGTCATGGAAAATTTGACATTTCGGATGCGCGCTACCCAGAAAAGCCGCGCGGACATTTGAACGATGTTATATTCCATACATAATGGCATCGATAGACCTTTCAAACGAATAAAAAAATTTCGATGATATCTCACACACACTTTGTTTTATTTAAATTTAAAGATAGGAAGCGCTTAATGAAAGATCCTTTAGTTTCTTTGTTAGTAAATTCTTTGCCTTCAATCTAAGTTCTTCTGATTCTACCCTCTTTCCTCTTGTGAAGACATTTTTTTGCACGCCTTCCTGTTAAGACACAACTTTGTCGGTGACTAACTTTTTGAGATTAATCCCTAAGAATTTAAAGTTCTTCGTATGGATGTTTCCTTTGCTTCCATCTCATCGCATGGAACAAAGCGTGCTTTTTTTTTTTAAAGCAAGTTGATTGATTCCATTCTCCATTCGAATCGGAGTTTGACTTCTGATCATTCAATGACCGGCTATGATCCGAGTACACGGTTATATCTCAAAAGTTCCGTATTTCGGAGTTTGACTTCTAATCATTCAATGAATCTTACCACCTTCATGGTATCCAGGCAGTGATCCGAATACATGTTTACATCTCAAAAAGTCCGTATTTCCTAAAGGAGTGTACGTTGCATCAAATTAATAAGTTTGCGTACGTTACCAGCTACAAAGTCGTGCAGACTAAGCATTCCAAAGGATCTACCAAAAAAAGTGGTCTCTTCCATTGAAATATCAAATGACGACGTTGAAATAGGACCTTGCCCATACGAAGCCTAGGTGAAATAAATTCTTTGGTTCAATTTTCTAAGTCAAAGCTCTTGACTAAGGTCAATGCCAATCCTTTAAAAAAACCTTTAAATCCAAACAGTCAACTTCACCTTAGACTAAATTCTTAAAGTAACCTTGTACAATCTACGTAGTCCAGACTATTAATCGCCTGACCATCTCTCATGAATTTTATTTTTCCCTTCTCTTCTTGTGTGTGTTGACGTTATCCTTTTTTTTTTTTTTAGTTTTCTATAAATTATCCATTCCACTTATCGTCATCGTTCGGTTCGTAGTTTTTCTTCTTTATTTTTCTGTTCTCGCCCTCGATTAACGTACAAGAGGATTTAACAAATTTATGTGCGCGACAAATCAAGGAGTGAGAGAACGGTATCCTTAGTCCTTTTTAGTTTCAATCCTGTAAATTATTCGCACTGATGCATTTATCATTTTTTATCGTCGTTTAATGTCCCTTTTATTTTGTTCTCACAAAGTGATTTATAAATGAACACACGTATTTAACATAGATACACGTTAGACGAGACAACACATAGATACATACTTGTAGCTTGAAGTAGATTTTAATCGTTCTAACGTCGCATGCTCTCTTCGTTGTGTGACTATTCCACTTTCACTCGAGAAGGAGGAGGAAAAACAAATTTTTAATGATCGTTCTGATAAGACGAACGACGACATAGTAAGAGAAGAGCTAATGGCTCTAGAGTGTAATTATTACAGACATCTATTTATTGAAGGACATTTAAGCGTATGTATAATAATGACAGGGATTATCTTTCAAGCCATAAACATCACTCAATCTGTTAATTTCTACATTTGTTACAACTTAGTCCATGTCAAACAATTAATTCTTTCTTTTATGAGTTTCTCTTCTGTCAAAGCAGCGATTATAAGGGGGTTATGGACACTGGTTGGGGGGTGGCTATAAAAATTATCTACACACTCATAGATAATTAGCAAATGTGTCCGCATCCGCTATGCAATCTTATCATCATAATTAAATTTATTTAAACAGAAACGTATTTATACTTCCAACAGTTCATCGCATCGTTTCAATGTTAAAGAATTTTGACGCACGTACTCGTACATTCTATACCGAGGTTGATGTAACGAGAGTTCTCAACAAATTGCAATTTATCTCAACACAAGTATTTAGTTATGAAAAATGATTATTATTGTTTTCGCGGTCGATATACCTCAAACGATTATGCATTGAGGTAGGTGTAGATATCTGCATCATTTATGGGAACGACTGGGTGTGGAGTTTAGTTATCTTTTTCATTCCCATCTCTGTATGTGTGTGTACATCGTTTTTGTAAGCACAATTAAATTGTATTTACTTGACTTTTAGCACGTACATTGATGTGTAAACAAAACAGCAAAAACTATAGAGAATGGTATAGAGGTTCGTACAAGTTATAAGGCGCAATCAATTTAGTTTATTTGCAACATTGTTGCTAATGATTTTGTTGCTGGAAAAATTGTAGATTAATATTGTTGTGTGATATACTAAATGTGCCAACGCCTCCGGTAGTAGACATCAGCGATAGCAGCTTGCACTTCGGAATGACGTGAAGTTTTGCAAAGGAATGCAATTGTGGGGTGCCAAAAGGTTCCATTATAAGTAGTGTACTATTAATTTTCCATGTAACTCTGGTATAGGAAGTATAGCAACATTGGTAGGTCTACTCAGAACTTACTCATCGATCCCAGGCACGCTGTTTTGAGAAAATAACTTGGAGTACTTTGTATGTGTACATATGTTTGCACAGCGGTTCCGGTTGTACTTCTTTTTAGTCTCCGTTCCCTACGGTTCCGTTTGAATTGATGGGCATGGTTATATGATATGATTTAACTACGAATTTCATTGTACTGTAGAATCTTGTTCAATCAGATAAGTCTAAGAATCAATTCCAGGTCGATTACTCAGAAGGAGCAGGCCTTAGATAACTTGCCTCACATAGTTCAAAATAGCTGGCAAAATATAGTTTTGGTAGGCCTCTCGATCCTGTAAGTTGATGCTCAGGTCAATCGCTACGAAGAAACGAAACAACTCCTGAATTGTAGAGGTATCAGTAGCTGCTGGAAGTTTTATCTAAATTTTTTCTGTTGCATCCATGCTCTCTCCAGCTCTGAAAGGGATCCATTTGCCAGGCTGTGGAAACTGAAAGTAGTTCCGATGTCTTCAATCTTCTAAACGCTGGCGATTTCATAAGCGAAAGTTCCACCTACTCCCAGATGTAATAAAGCGTATTTCTTAAGTGTTTCTATCCATCGGAGTTTCCTGTATTACCATCCTGTATCAGCCATCGCACCAAATAGTGTTCTGCTCCATATTCCAGGTTTAAGCTTATTCATTAACCAAAACGTGTTACTCGAATTTTTACTATTCAAAAGTTGAAATTTACAACTACAATGGCCAAATGTCATAATGGAAAGCTACAATTTCGAGGTATTCAAACGATTTGCCTGATATAAAAATCTTGCCAACCATTGGATGAGCTCGTACGCTAACATTTCTCTCTTTGAAGCAGTTTATCCTATCTAAGACTGAAACTGTAGTTGCTATCACTAATTTTATCCATCCTTCCGTTATGGTTTATGAAACAGCAAAAGTGTTCGTGACTATCCGACTTGAAGGACCAAAAAACAAGACCAGGCACTAATTTTTAATCACTCAATCTCAAGAGCCAGATGAAATCGAAACCCAGTATGCATAATCACATCATTTCTGATAATCATAAACCACTCTTGCTTTGATGATTAATGCGATCATCTAAAATTATACCCTCAAGGCGCAGCAAATATCGTTTAGTTCAGAACGACCACCAAGATCGCATTAAAAGATCATTGATCTGTATCTATATGTATCGTGCAGCAGAAAGGGAAAGATACATGCGCTCTGCATGTGAATGCACGTACGTGAGTATCTAAAACACTTAATCTACTGTCTACCCACCAATTGAGCCAAGATTTAAGTGCAAAGCACATTTAGAGTACCTACTTCAACTTAGCGGTGGTTGAAGTTTTTTTCGAGATCAGAAAACATGCACACAACAACAACAACGCCGAAGTGTGACGTGCTAAAGGGGCGGCAGTAGAGGCGGCAAACAAGAAGACATATAGTATCGTATCTCAAGTATCTAATCTTATGTGGCTATTTATTAAGTTGTTGCACGCGATACAGTAGAAGGAATAGGTCAGTGTCTGCTTGCAAATACACATGCAATCGATCGATGACGCATCAATAGATACTTTATTTGTTTATTGCCAATAGGCACTTAATATTCTACAATTATTTATTTTTAACATTCAAGTCGAGGTGTAATAATGTCCATAAATATATTCCACACATTTGCCGCACACATTAAATGTTTGCAGTTGCAATAGATACTCTCCGATAGATATGTAGATAGATGACTGTGTGTTTTCTAGATGGAGGTTTTGGTCCCACATATAAGTTAGTCGCGAAATGGTGAGCCAAGGCAAACCGACAACCCGCAGTCAGCAATGACGACGGTCAATAGAATTTGTCGCCGTCACTACCACCACCAGCGCCGTTGCTACTAAGTTTTGCTGCAGGCCTGGCTGGCTGGCTGGTGGCTGCTTGCATTGCTTAGCCGAGTGTAATGACCGCCTACAAGGCAATGACAGTTCGCTAACATTTCAAATGTTTTTTTTCTCTCTTTTGCTCAACTAATTTTGCACGAGATAACACAAAATGAGCTGTTAGTGGTGTGTCGGTGTGGCATAGTCGCAGAGAAGCACACGACGAACGATGGAAAAGTATCTTAACGCATAATTTCTTGGAAACGCGTTTCTTTTCTATTGTTTCGCGTCGACTATAAATAAAATATAATGTGGCGAGTGTTAAATTAAAATTTAGTGTAAAGCCCAACATTCATTTGCATGCGTGTAGATACGCGAGGCAGAGATTAACAAAAAAAGGGGGCTGGTGGTAGCATAAAGTTTCTCTTTAGCTAACTAACGATTAATGAAGGAATTAAACATTATTAAGTGGACACTACCAACACTTGGCCTTGGTGTCCGCGATTGGTGAACCTTCTTGCTGATTCTATCTAGCGGTGGGGTTCCACGACCAGAAGCAGGCTATGCTAATGAGTATTATTTGAGTTGGTGTGTTGCATGCATGCATGCGAAATAGAAAAAAAAAAAACAGAACCATGACAAAGTGGAGTTTATTGGCCTAATGCCAGGTGTTGAGTTTCATGGTTATTACATTGGCTCATGCCATGAATTGAATGAGAGGTGAAACCACAGCAAAGAGGGCAAATAGGAAACTCCTAATTAAATTCATTTTTATTAGGCAATTAATCAAGTAAATGACGAATTAGTTGCGGTAGTTGGGAATTTTAGGAGAACTATTATATTGTCATACTCGTATTTGGTACGACTTTCATTCGAAAATGATAACTACATGTTGTATGACCTTATGACACAATTGTGTTTCACCCAAATTTTGTTCCAAAGGGCACTCAGCAGCTTAGAGTCTTTGTTACGGAGAAAGCACTGAACCCTGCCATACACCAGCATTAGTTGAGAAGGCTGTAGAAACAGAGCACCTCCTTAGATTTCTGATGATCAAGAAAGTATAGCCATAGAGAGAACGATTCTTAAGACTTTTATTCATTCGAAATACTGGAATGTTGCTATAGACATACAATTTTACTTCAGAACAAGTAGCAACATTAGTGTACTCGTGTAGTTCGCTAAGGGGAATTTATGACGATCCGTCGGATTGCCTTATAGCTGCTATGCAATCCCCGTCCCAATTTTATTTTTTTTATAGCTCTCATAAGAGTAGTTCAACTCGACTTTAAATATAGGCGGCGACTGTTGTTCCTCGGTCTGTTGCCGTCAATGATCGTCCAACGGTTTCGAACTGCATCTAATGTACTGCACCTTATAGGAGCTTATGAATTTTTTCAACTCATATCTTGGAAAAAACATTTGACAAGATTGCCTTTCCAGTGAAGGCTCACAATGAAAGTAAGCTATAGTCTCTTCTTACTCGTTTTCTCTGCAATCCCTTATGAGATCATACCCGACTCCTCAGTAATGATGGGGAGTAGAATGACATTGTTCTCATGTGCTTGAACAGTGTGATGAAATTTTTAGGGTTTAGGGCTGACCATAGAAGATTTATAAATGCCTTATTCGTGTATTGCCTACCGCGTCGGTGTGGATGAGGTACTTGCCGAGCAACTTGGCTGTTTTTATATTTATTACGAATGAGCCATGTCTAGCTAGTTTGTCACCGTGACATTGCCTAAAGTGTTACTGCCCCTGACTGTCGATATACAATCTGATCTTGCGAGGCTGTTTATGGCCACCCATGCGATTGTCGAGATCTTTTAAGAAGACTTTTAATAGCTTTGTCTAAGGTTTCGAGCCCGTCCATTAAGATTGGTAGTCATTATCATTGAAGCGCCCTCTAAACTGCGACCCAAAGGAGGAAACATCTTTAAGGTTGTGTTGTTCTTCATTTGACGTTGTAACACAGTTCAGAACTCCACATTTGGAGAGGTCTTCTAAACCTATTTTCTTGCATTCTCTGGTTCTGTTGATATTGTTTCAACGCTAAAGCTGGATATTTTAGTCAAATGAAGGCGTTTTGCACAATGTTGTAAAGAACCTGATGACACTGCATCCTCAAATGTTAGAAAAAGTCCACTAAAAGCTTTGTTAAAGAGTAGAGGTGATAGCACACCATCTTGTGACTAATATGTCATCAAATGAATTAATTTATCATTCTCAACTTGATTATGTGTTTTTCTATGTAAGGAAAGGTTGCCTAAATAAGGCTTAAGCCTTCATTAGGTTAAGTTGATTGACTTTGTTTGCTGTTGGAGCTGGCATCTATGTTAGGATGGTTACGAAGGTGAAGAAAATGTTCGAAGATATTAAAAATTTTGTTATCACGTACAAACATCAAATCAATTAGCCTAAGATCATCGGAAAGTATATGTGAGAACTTGCATGTTTTGGGTGTGAAGATCACTTTCAGTTACCTACAAAAGTTAAGGGCGTCGTCTGTGTCCAGTGCCTTTCCTTTTGCAAAATATTTCGAAAATGAAGAATCTGCTGAGAGTTACTTCAACTACTTCAACGACATTTTTAAGTGTCGAACTTCTTGCAGTCAACAAAAACCCTCAACCGACACCCACATAGATACAAATAAAACTGTCATTAAGTTATGCCACATCTGTTGCAATAAAATATTTATAAAAAAAAACTACATATGCGAACGCAATGACGTAACCACCAAATCTCAAATAGCCTACTTAATCGTCTGCGAGCATATGACAGCATTTATTGACTCGATTCGCATGGCTTCAATTAAATCTTCAATCTGTAAAAAAAAAAAAAAAAAATGCTTCAGTCTTTCTGACAATCATGTTAGCAATTTGTTTATATAACCCAATAAAACAAAAAATGTATCTGAATGAATAATATCACATCAACGCATTGTTTACATTAATCAGCGCAGAAAACTGCACTCAACGGAATGGGACGGTGCGGTTGCAGGAGACGAGATATGAAAGAGATATCTGTGTACTGCCTGTTGCACAGCTACCACAAGAGGGTGGCATTGACCCAGAATATCTGTTTATAAAGCGTTAACGCTTTTCTCTCCTTTTTTTTGCTTGCACTCAGCAAAGCACCACCCATCATCTCCACCATCATAACAGTTGATTTAAAATATTAAAATGAAGTATCTATAAGTAACTATGTATCTGTTTCGTTGATTTTCCTTTCTTGGATTTATTTAACGTTTTTATTTAATTTTTTTTGCGTCTTCACACTTGATATACAAATGTGTTGGTTGCTCTGAGAAGCTCTTGACTTGTCATATGAGACATATGGAGGCATGTTCTTAAAGTTTTTTTTTTTTTTTTTTTTCTTCCAAGCAGTTGAATAATCTTGTTAAGGTCAGTCATAACGCTTTAAGATAAAAATTAATATGAATATAAATTTGTTAACATTGAGTAATAGAGTACTCGTATGAACAGTGCTCACCCACATCTGGTGCTTGAAAAAGATACGAGTACAAACTGAGAATACCCATAGCAATTCAAGTTAGTTACTGTCTTTCTTGATTGATTTGGCTTTTAATTTGACATGCTAAAGTATCTTAAGCATTTAACAGAAGTCTTGACTACCAAATCAACTATAATTTACATGTTGATGAGAGGTACCACAGGGGTATCCTTTTAGTTTTATATTATTCATTCCACTTGTTTTACAATTTTAAATACAAATACAAGTGTTGTGCTGGCAATAGAACAAGTACGAGTACTTCTAGATACTTATTGATTGATGATGAATTTTCTTTTTCTCTTTTTTTTTTTTTTATTCATTCCTTTGTGTTGTGATTTATGGTGAACATGTCGTCGTAAGACAACGAAAACCACTTGAGTTCATGACCATTGTTTTGAGTTCATTCATTGTGTGTGTACGCTTACGTAGATATACTTACAGCCACACATGTAGATATGTGCTTATGTTCATGACTTGCTTTGTAGGCTAGGCGTTGTACTTTATTTTTAAATTACATGCAATTTATTAAATTTAATGAAGTTGTTTTAAGATTCGTTTTACAACCATGTATCTATTGTCAGCTTACAGTAGAGATTTATTAATTTATTTTTCTTTTTTATTTACAGGTATGCAATTTTATTTGATTCATTTTCGGTAATTAATTGTAAGTATTGTTGAAGAAAACTTATGCTTAACCAAATGGAAACATATCAATATTAAGTAAAGGTTTTTTTTTAATATAAAAGTCCTAGTAATCCGTGCCCATTTTAGTAATGATTGAACATCATAATACATATTGATAATCAGACAGTCATAGTGGCCTTTAGAACAGTCAGAATCCCAGGTTAAATGGAACAGGATGCTGAACTAAGCAGGCAAGCATTTGCCCTTGCCATAGTTAAAAGTTTTCTTGTTCACACTAGATGGCGTTTTGATTTAAAACGTCAATGCAAAGATAGATGGCGACATACTTTACACTGCGGGGAACTTTGGGCCTTGGTCGGTGTAAACTAGATGGACTAAAACCAAATTATGGTGCTGATCCGGATATAGTCCTCGTCGTAAACTAAGCAGAGCAGCTTGGTGTCTTATTCAACATGACTATTTTTTTTTTTTTTTAGGTTTCCTAAACTATATTTTGACGACCCAAATAAACATTTGAACAATGGAAACTTAAGGAAGTTTTTAACAAGGAATTTTCTAGTGCATTCCTGCATCTTTTGCCACTACTGGCGAACTTGAATAGGCGGTTACATATCTTCTCTTACATTTATTCTTCTTTCTCAGTCAAGGACCACCTGATGTATCTACTGAGCAAAACAAAACGACAATTATAATTCTTCATTGCAACCACCTGCTAACATTCAAAACCAATGTGAATCCGAACCTCTCATTGCCTCATTCCTAAATGTTTTTTTTTTTTTTTTTCTGTTTACATTGTTTAACTTGTGATCTTTTGAAAGATGTGAAAAGTTGAGATCCTGTAAACTTGTTTGTTGAATCGTCTGTTTTCCATTGGCATTAGGCTGGTCCTTCTTCTGGCAACTGCTGTTGGAACGAGAAAAGTTGTGAAAGTATTCATTACCTTCTAGTCGAATGTCCTCTTCCAGTTAATTGAAAACAAAGGATAAGTACCTACTATTTTTGGCAGTAGTTTCTACGGTAATCTAGTTCCTATTCGAATAGTTGATTCTAACTTAGCTGTCAACTGTCTTAGTGTCACCTTATTTCAGAAGTGCGCTTGTCATAACTCAACTGATGACTGACGTTTTTTTTGCACCTTAACGCTCAATTTACTTGCAACTCGATATATGTTCGTTTCGCAGTTGAACAATCAATTTTCTCAACCGTACAATACCTGTCAATCGATTAGATACAAATAAAGCTCTCAGGGGCCGCTAACACAAATATACAGTGCCAATGCTGCTGCGCCTGGGGAATTACGCCCGGTTGGATTGTCTCAAACGTTTAATTACCTCAGTTTTCAACTCGACCAAATTAAGTCATAATCAATTAGCATGCGAGCGGCGATTTAATTAAAGTGGATAGATACTCGAATTACTCACAAAACGTATAAAAAAAAAGACTCGTAGATACGTGTGCGCCGCACACCTTCGCCGTCAATTCATAAACTCTCTCGAAAAAGATAAATCCACACGCCAACAGTCGTTGTCGCGTACGAAACACACAAATGTTTCCATCTATTGCATTGCATGCGAGCAAGTTGAATGAACTCACCGTGGACTACGAGTATTATGTCACAAAGATACTTTACACACACACACACACATTGTCGGAGTGTATGTATAAATTTTCTCATATTCACTGTATGGAATTTAATTGCTTATCGCAACAATAGCTAGACACAGAAGGAAAAAGGGAGAAAAAATTGTTACATCCACGCACTCGCGAGAGTGGAGAGATACCAAAAGTATCTATCTATCTAATTGATATCCGAAAATGTTGACTTTGTTTGTAGAAAAAAAAAGCCTGTTGCTAGCAAGCCGGTGTAATAGTACAAAAAGAAAAATGTGTTTGTGTTTGCCTGGCGCATGGTCGTGGTGGTATTACTCACAGGTGAGCGGCGGGAGGAGAAGGTGCACGTATCTGAAGGAGAGTTGTTGCATTAGATTAGACGATATTGAATTGAACAGCAGTGCACACACATGTGTGTGGTTTCAATGAACCGCATGACGTTGAAGGCTTTTTTTTTATTAACTAAAGATCTATGCCAAAAGTCAATGACTGAGCGTTTGAAAATTGCACGTCGATGTTGCTGGCGCAACTGGCTGCCTTCGGACATGATTGAGAGAGGGGAAGAGTTTTTTTAATGCAATTAATTTCTATCGGTTTAGATGGATACTTGTAGTTTTTTCTGTGACCTTATCATTTCGTGGTCTGGGACACTTTTGAGGTTGATAGTGATGTGATGAGACCTTTGGTTGTGGTGGACTTTTTGTAGCGTGACGCTTTGGCATGTTGGACTTGAAAAGAAATCCAGTTGTGGCTATTGAATTGGAAGATCTCGTTGCGATTTCGGTTTTAATTTTGTCGAACAGAATCGACTGTGTCTAGCGATAAAACAGATTTGGTCGCGGCTGGATCTGAAACGCTCCTATGGTTGAGTTTCTCTCAACAGATAGCATACCCGAACTGTAAAAGGTATCATCATTTCCAATAAGCAAGTATGCAACAAGGCTTGGCGCACATTCAAAATATTTTTGTAGAAGCTGCATGGACGAAGAGGAAGAGGAAACAACGCTCTCTTCCGCAAAAGAAGGCTCCACTCTGGAGAATTCTACTTTAACGACCTAAACGATCTGATAAACATAGATTTCAGAAATCTTCTTCGCTTCATCAAAAGCTTCCTATGGTTCAACGAAGAGGTAAAGAGATCTCTTCAGATCCTTGTGGTATCATAATGGTTCTTTCACGGGTCGATGTGGAGTGGCTTTTGCTGGCAGCCACTTCAGCGTAACCTTGGTGAACCTTTGAAATTAGCTCTTTCTGTAGAAGATCCATAAAACTTTTCTTTCGCACCATTAAGTCAAGATCGAACCCACGTATTTTGGCTCACATCTGTTGATGTTTTTTTTTTTTGGGTGACGTGTACCATTTTGCATTCTGATTTGAATGTTCTACTAGAACCCTTTGATCTTTTTTGCGGAGTTCTTGAAGAAGTTTTACCATCTCTTTTTGCGTCGTAAAATTGATCGAATCCCTCACAACGTACATAGGTACCTTAGATACAAACTTGGGTGAGTTTCGAACTTTGATTGGAATGTTACTCGTTTTTTGTTTGAGTAATCCTGAGGCTCTCTTAACGTACAATTTGTTGAAGCCCTGGAAAGTGTTATCTTAAACACAAACCTCTGTGAAACATTTTTCTTTCTTAAGAATGTTTATCACTTCAGGTACGACGACTTCTGAACAATTTCTTTACTTTGTAACAAAAATGACGTTTAAAATTTACAGTAAATTACATAAATGGCGCCCACAGGCCATTCAAAGCAAAAAAAATAAAAAATCCAAAGACAAGACAGACAATAGCGCAAAACTACTGCATGCGCCACACAAATTCATCATCCATGAAGTGTGCTGCGCTCTATAGAATAATTATGCCTAATTTTCCCGTCAATAATTTCCATTTGAATGATATCCCATCCGCCTATGTAAATTGAATTCACACTGAGACCCAGAGAGCCACAGATACATGCATCTCACAAAAGTTTTCCTCAGTCGCTATGCCAGAAACGCGCATATACAAACAGCAAAAAGCGCAGAAAAAATAAAACGAATTTGCATTCATCAGATGCATAGGTTAGCGACCGCAAAACTATCTGACATTAGATTGCTGGCTTCGTTTGGTTTTTGCGCCAGCAGCGACTATAGATTGCTAGCTGTTGTGTGCATCGTCATAACATAAGTTGGACGCTAGACGCCAAACGAAAAAGAAGGCCGCACAAAACAAGCTTATGACACATAGTGTCAAATACTGAATGGCAACAGAGTAGTGTGGCAAGCAACGATGACGATGCCTGACTAAGTGCCACTAAAAGTTGTCTCGGCCCAAAATCTGAGAGACGCGTGCAAACCATAGTCGAAATCAGTTCCAGAAGCAACGAATCTCACTGGCGTTATTCGTATACGAATTAGGTAGTAGATTTGAGTTTTTGAATGCCGCAATAGTCGGTCCGTCTGTCGAGGCGGTTATTTTATTTTTAAACAATTTTTTCTTTCTCAATTTAGTTGTGCGGTGCCAATAGGTTCCGATCGAGGCGATTGGCGATTTTATATATATTCCATGTACTCTTGCGTTGGCGTGGATATATTTCCTATGATTTGTAGATAAGATTCTGGAATTCGGTACGATAAAGTTATATAACGTGATTAAAGGGGATTTATCGGAATTGTGGTCCTAGAGCGACGTTTTGTCATGTGAAAAAATGGACGTTCATAAATTATGGCCCAAAACTGGTCCTTTTTTAAGATTTATCGTCACCGGTAGGAATTGGTTAAAGTGAAATCTAAGACAAAATGATTTCATCACGCTTCCATACAGATACATGTCGGTGAATAGATTTGTTTTAGTTACCAGTCAGCCGGCGTCTGGGAGTCGGGTAAAATGGATTCATAAGAGCGTGTGACTGGATTAATTTTATGTGGCCTTAGATTCCTAAGTAAATTGGACAACCTTTGATCCAACTAATGTATTCTCCTTTCTTTCAATTTAATGGTCTGTTTCAGGTCGTTCCCTATTCTTCATAGACTGTCTAGCGACAAATTTTGTCACAATAATTTGAAACCCTCAAAAGTGGTCCTTCGAGTCGGATCTACCATAAGTATTTTCGATTGTGATTGAACTCCATCATCACATTATACGCATATGTGTGTCAATCCTTCCCTGTAGAGACTTTTAGCCACGAGTTAGAGGACCCTGGTAATAGTTCGTATCTTTATTTAGATGACCCATTTTAGGGGTCAGATGTAGAATTATTGGTACAATTCACCAAGCTGCTTTTCTAAGTGAGTCAATTGCCACCAGCCAACAGTTCCATAAACATGGTCTAGACAATGTTCATGAATTGTTTCAGGACTTTATCTACTAAATATTCTACCACATGACAAAAAGCGGTTTTAGTTGTTCTAACTATTTGACGTTATGCTCTACTTTGTTAAATAATTTTTAGTGGGTTTCCCAGAAACCTGACCATTTTACTTGGAACATTTTTTTTCTTGTTGTGTGGAGTACCATCTTATTTTTGGAAGGCTGGTTAGACAAAACCTATTCTCGACCGAAAATACTGAGGACATTTGCACATATTTCCGAAGTTTTAGTAGATTGTTTTCACTTAGTTTGTTTCCAGAAATCGGGATCTATTGAGTGAGTCAGCTGTTGACACAACACCTTCATATGCCCTTAGTTAGAAAAAGTGCAGTCCTGATAAAACGTATATGTAGTTGTCAAAGTCTGCCCTAATGTCCAAGAAAAGGACAAGATAATCTTTTTTACAAGCAAAAGACGGTCTCGATGTATACCTACATTGGTTTTGAATGTTTGTGAATCGTAAAAGATTTGAAGGTAAAGATTCTTACATTTATGTTATGAGACAGAAGAAGTGTCATAGTACACCCAAAGATGGACTCAAAACTGATGGGTCATTCTTTACATGGTAAGAACATATGTACACCGAAAGACCCTTCTGTTCATACTTTTCTACATGCTTCAATTGTACTTCCATGCAGTTTAGGGACACCCTTTTACAGGAATGATTTCTACAAAGGCCGTCTTTCCCGGCCTAAGAATTAACATTGTCTTGGTCCTTTTCCAGTCAAGAGGGACGTATCTAGCAAAATCTTTGTCACTTTTCATGGCTATATATAGGTACAGTTTCCTCACATTCTTCCCAAGACAGCTGCATACCACATTAACGAGTAAACTTGTCGCTTTTAACCGCTTTTCGATATAAGCACTGCAGTCACAAGATTGACTTCCCTTTTAGCGCCTTTAGGCTTTTTAGCTTGTAACAAAGGTTAAATTGTCAATTTGATTCATTATCTCGAAGCTGGAAAGCAAGCATGCTCACCAAACATCAGCATCTCTAACAAAAGAAGGTGAGGATAGCGGGTCATAAGACTTTTACATCACCACCATGAGTACTACAGTGCTATTGTCGCGCCTTTTGAAGGTTATTCTTATCACGATACAGTCTTGGAAGTTTTAACATTGTAGCAGGCTTGTGGGAAACCTTTGAAGTTTTGTTATAACTTGTTAGATAAACCTCATACATGGTGTTCCCGTGAAGCTCTACCATGAGGCTTGTCCGCAATTTTTTTTTTCATCTGAATTCACTTAAGCATTTTATTTGAGTTCTATAAACTAAAACTAGTTAAACAAAAACTATGAACAGCTCTTCAAGTCTCCCATACTTTCGAAGGATCCACAAAGGAGAGTTTTTAAGCCAAGCTAAGTGGGCAAGCAAAAGTAGCCCAATAAAGGTAAAACTTCAATATGGTCCTTCAAGCCGGATCCGTGCAAGTCTTTTGTCTCATAAAATCATAGTTTTTTCACTAAGCTAAGTGGATCATCAAGTGTAGTCTCTCAAGGGGGATTGCATAGATCTCATTGTAGCGGACTGATGTTAAAAATCATTCTAGTCCATGACGCCAACAGTTTTCAATGCCATCCTTGTTTGAACTTCTAAAGTTCGAAAGCATTTAAAGACAGTTCAACTACATTTACCCATTCTTGTTAAATTTTGATATCCATTACGCCCGCAAAAATATGTTTTTTTCATTCTCCGAGGTGAATCCAAGAGATTACAGATTGATCCTGACTCCTCGCATCCTTTTGTGTATAACTCTCATTGCAATTTCGATAAATATCTAACCACATACACATGTGTGCAGAGAATCTCTCTTATGGCAGATAATATTTTCCATTCTCAAATGGAAAGAAACCCAAAATATGTTTACCACCGTGCCGGCGATAAGGATAACGCGCGAACGAGTGCCATGACAAAAGAAAAATAGGATTCACTGTGTTTTTCTCCGTTGAAGCTTGTTCAAAGCTTTATGAAATTTTAATGGGATTTCTTTGGAAAATGAATTCGTAGGGACGAACCCTTCGTTTGCCATTTCGAATGAACTGACACTAACGAACGTGGTGTGTCTGTGTAGCACACTCAAAGTAAAATGAAGGGATTTCCCTTACATTTTTAAAGTGCGCGCCGCCTGTGTCTACAGACGTCACACAAAACTTTCCCAAAAAAGAAAAAAAAAAAAAATCAAAACATTTCAAATATTTATGCAACGAGTTTGCTGCCGAAAGTCCTTTATTTTTGGAAATGAAAATTCTCGTCCTGCGTCATTCACCTGTGTGAGCTGAGGGTGGTGATGATGAAGACACTAAAACGATGATAAGAATGTGAATTACCATAAAAAATAAAAAATAAAAAAAAAGGCCGAACAGGTCAATTGGCACGATGGTGGTAGTGGTGGGTGGGTTATGGTGGCTTTTTGTGACAGGCTACGAAAGTTTGCCATGGTCATTGTCCTTAGGATAAATATTACTCCAGTGGTATTCTATTAAATCTCTTTGTTTGAATTTGTTTCAGCTAAATGGGGGGGACAGGACAACAGAAGTGCTGTGATGGCTTAAACGACGATGACCAGGTGTTTGGGCGGATTTATTCGCATGGCTAGCAATTATTTACTTTGACCACACACATGTCCTGCTTGGGGTCAGCGAAATTTCGTAAAAGTTTCGCTATGGTCGCAGAATATTTCTAGGTTTATCGGAAGGGTTCTCCTTCTTTCTCTTTTTTTTTTTTTTTTTCCTTTGATTTGTGCGAAGTGACACTTTGTGTGTAACTTAACGAGATACTTCAGGTTCAATGGTTTAACTGACAGATGGGACGTGAATGGCTTAGCAAAGGACATGGGATGTTAAAGGCTTTGTTTTCAAAAAATGTTGTCTATACTTGAGAGAGGTCATAACTAGTAGATTTATGTATCTTAAGAAATTGAAGCCTGATGCGAGATAACATACAAAACATACGCATGTACATTTTCAATGACCACATATACTTCACGAGGGTCGTGAAAGTGAACAGGTGAACTCGCCTCCCTTTTCGATCTTCCGCCAATGACACAATTTCATGAACAGGAATGCCCAGATGGGTCCAGGAGAGATGTCCTACCAGGAAGTAATTTTGGAAGCCGGAGACTTAAGAGAGATATATTACTGTAATTGCCACAATCTGTCAGACGAGACTTAAGTTCTTAAATAACATCTAGACCAGCAGCTTCAAATCTTTTTAAGAAGCGATTTGCGGGGAACACTTGAAGAAGTCTCGTGAAGCACAGTTTGCAAATCCTGGCTCTGGACGTCTTTGGTCTTCAAACACGGTAGATATCCTGCTTTGGACTGATGTGAATTAAGGATGGAGGTAAATCCTACAGGTCTCGCTTGTCTATCTGGCAGTTAACTCTTTCTTGGGTGAGTGTACCGCAGATCCTAAGATATGGTCCTGAATTTACTCCGCTTCGTCTTCGTGGTTTTTTTTTTTTTTTTTTTAAGTCCAGCTTTGCTTTTAGAAGCCCTCTTCATAATGTCGAACTTTTCATTTCTTCTTCTATCTTTAATTTATTGTTGGAGTCATGTGCCTACGAACGGTCTATCGCCTAAACACCATATAGACCTGGTGTCTTCATTTACAAATCCTTTTTCTGTTTGTTTTTGGCAACATTGTCTCCCCGCTAAGGGAGAAGATGCTATACACAAGTCTGATACACGATTCAGAAAACTTAAAGCATGTCCTTTAAAGTGTGTAACAGAAATCCTTTATTCTTTACCATCTCCTGCTGCAATATTCAGAAGCACTGAGATTTTTTCCATCGTCCAACACGCCAGAGTGTTATGATTTATTGCACCTCCCTTACATGGAAGGCGTCGAGCGTTCATCCTTACCGTATAAATCTTTCAGAATCCATTTAAAAAAAAACAATCTCAAATCCCCTGATAGAAATTATTAAAATGGCACGTCAGTAAAAATAGAAAAAAATATGTATATACACCTGGTTGGTCGTCCATAAAGCGGTCATTGTCTCCTAGGGTATACTTGGCCAGAGAGAGCTACACCATAGTACAGACTTGTAATTCAAAGCATCTCCCGGTAAGCAAGCATCCTTTGACAGTAATTTTTCAATCAAATTAGAAGCACAAGTACAACAAGAAGCACAGTCACGTCTTTTTAATAAGTGACAGAGTTACAACAACACTTTGCTTTAAAATTACTAAATTACTTAGGCATACATACGTACGGTATGCATGTGTGTGGGTGTACGCAAATGAATAATTATTTAAAAAATTGCGTGTCCTCTCTAAACCACATCCTATGCCAACACGTCTGGTATTAATAAATACCCTCTTGGCATAGGCTTGTGTAACCACTCTCTCTTTCTCTTCTGGGTAGCTTGGTGTAGAACATTGTTATTAACGTTGGGTCCTCTGGGATTTAAATACACACACACACACACAGAAACAGAGAGAGAGAAAGAGACTTAGAATGAGAATGTGCTCCATCAACGTCACTAGAAGGAACCTTACCCTTGGAACATTTTCAATGCCGACCCTGGGTTGACTTAGGGTGGTGTCGGTGTGGGGTTTCCCTCCAGTGCCGGCTGTAACATAAAATGTTGGGTATCTAGAGATAGGTAGGTAGACATAAAATCCATTGGATGGGTGGATTTTCCCATGTGTCTGCCTCTTGGCTGGAAAATGTCGACAATGGTAATGATGACGATGACGACGACTATGTGCGATGATAATGATGATGATGGAGGAAACGGATCGATAATATTAAAGAGGAAGTGTTTTACGTATGTGTACTTGGAGCCTACAGATATCGTGGGTACAAGAACGATAATGGCGTGCTGTTAACTTTCCGGGTATTATGAACTTTAAATGACAAGTGGGCGGGGATGACTCAATGGTTTTTGCATGAATCTTCTTCGGAAATGTTATTTGATTTCTTAACGTGACATGTAAACTTTTGATGGGATGTACTACTTGTATAGGGTAATGAGATCCTTTCAAACAGAACTGACAGGCTTTAGTCGGTTTTAATGGATTTAACGCGGGATTTTAAATTTGTTTCAAGTGGTTTGTAATTTATGGAGAACCCCAATCTCTGGCACATTGCTTGCAATTCGAATTGTTTTCAACTGTACCTTGAGTTCCTTTACTTGGAAGATGGAAGTGGGGCTCACTAGGGCAGTTTTCACAGGTATCACAGACTCTCTCCGTCTGCGAGATGTGTGATAAGTAGTTTGGCTCACGGTACTGTGCGATGGTGATGCTGGCTGTTAAAAACGCCTTTGACTCCGCGAACTAAAACCATAAGTCTTCACTTATAAACATATTTTGCACTGTAGCAATGTCGTGCGAAAAATCTTCGAATCCGCCCCCCGAGGGACAGCGCAGTAGAGGAAGACCGTGACTCAGGTGGCGCATGCAAGTTGAAGGGGAACTCAAACAACTTAGCGTGCGAAACTGGAGGCAGCTAGCTAAAGATCAAGCTGGCTGGAGACACTTGTTGGTTGAGGCCCAGGTCCACCCCGGACTTTAGCGCCACCTTAAGTAGGTAAGCAATGTCGTCAGCCATTAGTTTGATTCCAACTGGGGGCTTCGACCTTTGAAAATCAACACTCAACATCGAACCCAAAACTGAATGTTATAGAACTTCGCCGCCCTTTATTTTGTACCCACAGCTTGTTCCTCTGAAGTTGAGTTCTCATTTAGCAAGTCGGCACTGTAAACGAATTGCATCGTTTCTAACATTCAGAATCATCGTATTTGTTGGAACCTGATTTTCATCTTTTTTCTGGAGATATTGTGATTCCACACTGTGAGGTCAGTTAGCGTCCACTGTAGAACGTAATCACAAACAGAAGGGAGAGCAATTTATAGGATCCACTTACTTTGGTTCGTGGTGAATCTTGGCCTCAACCGACAAACCTCTCCAGTTAATCAGGTCCTCCAGTGACGCACTCTAAATTGGTTTAGGTCACTTTCTACTTGAGCACACCTTAGACAAGGTCTTCCTCTACTGCGTTGTAGATCCGATTTAGATTCGAAGGCTATCAGAGCGTTGTAGTCCATTTGCTTTACATGTCCTAGCCATCTCAAACGACTGGGGAAAAATCAAGTCTAAGCGTCTTTCATCGTTCCAAAAACACTTTTTCCCTTTCACTTTTACACGTCAGCATACGACTAGGTTTCATCGGGATACCACTTCATAAGCAATTTGCAATAAAGCTTGTACTCTTTGCTGATCATTTGTACCGCTCTCCAAATTTCAAACCCCTTCACTTAAAAGAAACGTCTTTTGTGGGAAATTTGGGCATCAAACCTTGGAGGTATACTCCTAATGTTCCTCAACGCCGGACAAATAGTGCCTTAATTTTATGAATTGATCCAAATGCTATACCATTAGAGAATGATTTCAAGTCTTCAATACGCATTTACGCATACGCGGTTCTGCTGTCTTACCTACCTAATCACCACTTTTTGGACTTGTGCCAGGGAGTTTATAACATTTTTTTTCTTGTCACGATGTACACTAGGTTGAAGTTCGGTCATCTTTAAGAGGTAATGCCTTGGAATCAGAAAAGCAAAATCAGCTTAACCAAGATCTGTGCAGGAAGTGTAATTAATTTCAATGCTAAACGACGATTGTTTTCCTTAAATGTGGAGTCGACTCTGTTATGAGTACCAGCCCTAGTTTTAAGAAAACGAAAACCGAACAGCCTGAACAGTTTAAAAATGTGTATATAGCATTTTGTAGAAGCGAAAGTTCTATGGAATAGGGCACATCAAAGGCCGGCCTCGAAAAACTTGACGGAGGACAAAGTTAAAGAGCTTGATCTTGAGCCATGAACCTAATACAATGACGCATACGCATACGACTAAAAAACTTAAATCACATTTCACTTAAGTTTAAGATATGCTTAAAGTACTCACTTCTCAGCTCCAAGTGCATGTTGTGTCTGTCAGGACAAAGTTCTTGACAATTCCCTGTTAAGTTTTGCACGAATTTAGGCAGCTATCAGTGAAAAATCACTTCAATTACTGTAATTAATTGAATAGTTTGATCCCACACAAAGGTCCCTACCTCAACGGCGGGACATTGAACTGTGTAGTCACCCGTCATCATTGGCCGTGTACAAACTATTCCCAATCAGACTACACGACAACATCATTTAATATCAATTGAATTTTAAATTAAGTGAAATTTGCTTGCAATAAATACCTCAACCCCGGGACCGAGAGTTATCCTTGTTTACTACCCCCAACACCCTAATACTGTTTTAATGTCATGCTAAGCAGCATATGTATATTGGAATGTCTTCCTTCAACGATGCGTACGTATACCTTTTTTTTTCTGAGTTTTAATGACGCCTGACAAGTCGTTCGATGAACCCACTTTCTCCTATCGTGTCCTTTTTTTTGATCCGATCTATTGCTTATAGCTGCAGTCCCGCGCTCAATTCGCTTGGAACATTTACCTTATTTATTATTTTAGCTTTTCTCTCTTTCAAAGTTTGATGAGATTTATTCGGGCAGATACTCACTTTTTTTTTCTTTTTTTTTTGTATCTTTTTACTTTCTGTTTCTCTGGATGGGTACCTATGTAAAGAATAATCGATTAGCTAAGGTTGATGATCGAGGGGGGTTTGTTTTTTTTTCCCGTTATTCTGGGGTTGGGAGGTTGAAAATGTATTCACTGTTTCCTCTTGTATATGGCAAGTCCTTAGCTGTACACACACCGTAAGAGGAGGTGAAAAAAAAGAAATGTCGCCTAAAGATGACTTGACAAGGACGTATCTCTATCTATCTGTTCATCTGTAATGTTCGTGAGAATGCCTCTGAAGGATATTTAAACGCCCATTTCGTGTTATCCTGCTATTCACACATGTGAGCATCTTAGCGCACGACCCTTTAAAAAAGGCTCTAAAATGCTTTAAGAGGAGATTTACCTAATTTTTTGTTTTTGTCAGTGAACTTTCTCACCTCATTGTCCTTATTGTTTACGAATGGCTTTTGTACACCTCAAGGATTTGAAGGTCCTTAATTATTTCATATTAAATTGCTGACAGGATGTCTGCGTGTATGTTTGACTTCAACAACCTCACCTAGTTAGGGTGTATGTATACTGGCCTTAGTACACACACGTTTCGGGACATCGTTATGGGGCAGTAACATTTAGACGGGCTTATACCTATGTCTGTTTAATTATTCAAGTGATTTTTTTGTATTTGTATTCAAGTTGAACCTAGGTAGGGACTAAGTGGGAGGAATATGTCATGAGTTATTTGAACATAACATTGTCGTTATCGCTGTGTGTAGTCGGCGAGGAGTTCGCACACACAATTGAATCCCTGAGGGGATATTCCCGACATAGGAATTTAATTAGATTGAATTTTATCGTCGGTGCACAGTGTTTGCTGCCATGATTAATAGATAAATTGAGAGGATTAAATGGAATTGTGTGATTTCGTAGTGATTGGTGGGATGGTTCCACTCAGTTGGCTATTGAAATGGAGCACTTAGTTGCTGTTGGTGGGTTGTCTCCACTAATACTCATACCATAGGGTAAGGATTGTAGAAAGAATGAGAATTGGCTATCTTAGGACCTTATTCCCTTGTGGGTCTTGAATAATCTCCCATGCTTGCGCGCCATCGTATCAATATATTTCACCGCCTTCCAGCTTATCCTCAGTTGTCGATACTATTTATTCGATTTTTGAGGACGATTTATACTACTTCCTTTTTTATATCCTAGCTTGCTATGCCGTTACTTTCCTTTCTTTATAATCGCGTCCACTTTCTGATCGGGTTCTCGACCTGTGACGAATTCTGACATCCGAGGCTCCCTGTTCCATGTTTCTTGTCGACTTGAATCTGGATTCGGCGTGACAGCTTGCAGAAGGTTTTTTTTTTTTTTTGGTTGCGCCAACGGATGTGGAATCTTCTAAAGATACTAGTAGCCCGGGTCACTTGCATGCACGATTCGCAAACCTCGATTACAGGAGTGCGCCTACGTACTAACCCACACCCTACACTCTTCAACCATTCTCCCCGCGGGACTATCGCTAGGCATTACTTCGCGGGGCTGGTTAGCAATTTATGCTCTGTCTGGTTTGGTGTTTGCCGTTCTTTTATGCAGACGTGCCGTCTCGGCTTGATTTTCACTGGTGCTCTCCCTTATTCTTTCCAGCCGTCGAAGTTCCTTCATGATAGTCGCTGCAACCTGCTTCACAGCATCCCATATTGCGCTTGACGTTATCATGAGGTTCACGATGTTCTCGGGAGTTGGTGTTTCTCCAATTTGTTCCTCCAATTCTCTGCGTTCTGAACGAAAACAAGGACACTGGAAAAATACGTGCTGCGCATCTTCTCTGGCATCTCCACAATTTAAGCAGTTAGGAGAATCTTTTAGTCCAAACTTATGCAGGTACGCTCGAAAGCAACCATGTCCGGTTAGGAACTGGCTGAGGTAGAAATCTACTTCTCCGTGGTGCCGGTCTACCCATTTGTTGACATCCGGTATAAGTCGGTGGGTCCACCTTCCCTTTGAAGATTGGTTCCATCTCTCCTGCCATGCTCTCATGCTTCGCTGTCTTTCTCCTAGCTTGATACCTTGGGCTGAGGCTTGAGGTTCAATTTTGGCACCGTAGGTCCTCTGTAGTTCGCTAGTCAAGATATCTGCTGGTAGCATTCCCGCTATGACACAGATTGCATCATCTGACACTGTCCGATATGCACAGCACACCCTCAGCGCACATAGACGGTTGACGTTGTTAATCTTTCTTGCGTAGCACTTAACCTTCACTGCTTTGGCCCATATGGGTGCCGCATACATTGTGATGGACTGCACCACCCTTGAAAGTATAAGTCTCCTTTGCTGTCTAGGACCTCCAATATTTGTCATTATTCTGGCTAAGGCACCACTCGCCCGAGTAGCTTTTTCGCACGTTCTTTCAAGGTGATCCTTGTTTGCGAGTCTAGCGTCGATCATCACACCTAGGTATCTGATAACCGATTTTGATGTTATATTATGCTCCCCTACCCTGATGGTAATTGTTTCTCTTTTTTTTCGACTACTTACTAGTACTGCTTCTGTTTTATGTTCTGTGAGCTCTTATCCAACTGCTGCCATCCATTGCCTCACTTTTCGGATACATTCATTGCCAATGTCCTCTATTTCTTCTAGCTTGCAGAAGGTGTTTCCAACTTTGCGCGACAACTGGACTAATTTTATTGAAACCAGCCATCGCTGTCATGAAGAGACAATGAATGCTGTTGGATGCAGCTTTTAAGTCGATGGAAGGTGGTTTCGACTTGAAATTCGTTGGTCTTCTCCAGGATTTGCCTTATTGTGAATATTTGGTCTATGGTCAATCTACCGGACCAGTCTGTCTCTCTAAAGTTTCTAAGGAGTCCATCATAGTTGATTGTGTAAAGAAAAGTGTCATTGAAACCACATGTGCGAAGATTACATTCATTGAGCCTTGTTTAGAGACCTTGCTTGACACATTTTGAAAAAAGTTGTTCAGAACTTGAACCTGTTTGTTTGCTTCCTCTTTTGGGACTTCTATCAGCAGTTGAGTTTCTCGTGAGTACAATCGCAGATGACATGGCTTCACAACAAATCAACCGAATGAGCATCGGTAAGCGGTAACACGGCCCTTAAGTATTATCTCTGCGACTTTTCGGTTCACCTTTGCAATAGCCGCCGTTAAAAATTCGATTGACATAGACACCTTATGACTCGTCTTTCTACGAAAGGAAAACAAGAATGAAACGGATTTATCTGGCATTATAATAGACCGTCATTAATCGACATTAAGTCCTCTCAATCTTCCCACTGTGTAGGCAATCTAAAGCTATCACTTTACTTACCTTAAGACCATGTCCTTTTAGTTCATTGACATTCAACCAAGCAGCGTTCTAATTAAATTTACCAGCAAAACTCCTAAATTGTCTAGCTCAACCCAAAAGAATTCTCAAATTCTTAAGTATCTCTCAGTTTGCCTTTCTCTTTCAATGAATGGAATTTGATTAAAACTTTTCATTCTACTTGAAATCCGGTGCAGATATCTTTGAAAACGAGGAATTCAAATCACACCCAAGGGTAAAATATGAAAAATGAAAACAAAAGTATCTTTTGCAAAAACTTTTCGCAACCAAAAAACTTTTTTTTGGAAATGTCCAAACAAAAATCTAAAGATATTCAGTTGACAATGGGTACACAAGGATACAAATAGCAATTATGCAGACACCATTCGGAGGGTGAGTGAAAGATCCAACTTAAGATGCAAGATGATCCCTCGTGTAAGTACATACATATACCCGTATCCGTGACGATGGTGTGTGAACATGATAGTTACGATAGAATCTTAAATGGAAAATAGCACAGTGATTTAATCCTTAAACTCCTTGGAAGGCATTCCCTACTAGAGAATGAATGTTTAATTCATAAGAAAACACCACCAACAGTGTAGCAACAACAACCATTAAGAAAGGAATATGTGTCCTTTCACACATGCTTACAGCCATTAGAATGTTCTCTTTAAATCCATTAGGGAATCTCCTTTTAATTTCGATATATCGTAGACTCCCACCCGTGCAAGGACCTTTTTCACATTCACAAGGATCTGTGGTCAGTCATCACCTCCGTTCGGTTCAATGTTCATAGAAGTAATCGTCGTCGTTGTATAGTTGTCGTCGCTGTTGGTGACAGTTAAGGTGGTTGGTGGTGGTGATTAACGGTCTTCTTCAAAAGAAAATTGTTTCCACTTGAGTGTGCCGCCGTTATCCCTGCCACCTACATCCTGTCAGATTAAGTGTTTGAATTAATCGGGTGTTGCACTATACCACTGCTAATTCATTTTTTTTTTTTTTGCCTGACAGGTTATGCAAACATAAAGTTTGAGTTCCTTTCACTTGGGTAACGTTTAGTGTTTTAATTAAAACGCTACACGCGACGAAAACTAACCTAAATCACGCGATGAATTTTTTTTTTTTTTTTTACAAGACAATATCTAACAGATACTTTGGAGGTCTCATTACGAGGTTGAGAGACATTACCCCTTTAATGTCGCCACAGTGATTATGAGAAAGAAAATTACTGAACATTTTCAATTTATCTGTGTGTGTGTGTGTGTAAAAGTGCTAATTACGCGAGAGTACACCTAATAAAGACGAACAGAAACCACGAAAGTATAAACGAATATTAAAAGACAACGTTACCATTACTCTGTATCACCTGTATGTGGCGGTGGGTGAGTCGTAAAAGAAAAAGGAAGATTCGCATCTATACCAATTCACCCACCCATACATGGATTGGTAAGGTAACGACATGTGAAAGTGACTTCTTGAAAGGTAATTAAAAGTGCTAATAAGAATGTTCCTTGGCTGCAAGGTGAATCGGAGTTAGTTAATAACGAGTGTAGGAAAGGGAACCTTAAGAAAGGTTCCTTTGTTGCTTGTGTGGTAGAGAAGTTTTGCGTGTGATTGAACTTTGATTAAGATTTTGTGAATGTTTATTATGTGGTTACGCCGAGATTAGTGGCGTAGATATTGGTTAACCGTGATTTTGTTGGTTAAGTTGAGTATATCTTCTGTTGTATTAAAACTGGAACTAGATTACATAGGTTAGGATGGACAAAGTTGCGAAGAAATTCACAATCATTTACCTCAAAGCGTTAGTCCATTGAAAACGAGTTTTTTTTTTAAACTTTAGAAGTCCTTCTGTTTTCGCACGACTGAACAAAAAAGAATATCTTCATGTCATGACTGTGAAATCAATAAGCAGGTGATAGATATTATTTTGTTATTGCTAGGTCTCCTTCAGAATTTGGCGTCACATGAAGTTTTGGTCGACCGTCGATTCTCCATTCATAAAAGCAAAAGGACACTGTAAGCGATGTTCAGAAGACTAGTGTTCTGTAGTGGCACATTCCTTTTTTTTCGTGCATGTGTCTGAGGAGGTGCAGAGGTTCCGATGCTCTTCTTTTGTCCGTTATATTTTCTCATATAGTGACTCCATTATGGATCTTTTGCAGCGCCGCTTTGATTTTTATCCACATTTGCTTCGCATACTTGGGACTGGTGAGTGGTGACACTTAAAACGGCTTGTTGGCAGTACTTCAGTATAATCATTGTAGCCTTTTACCGTTGAAATTCCTTAGGGTTGTGCTTCAAGGCGCAACATCATTGGGTATTGGCATGCATAGCTTCACTGAAATTAGGTTATAATCTAAATCTCTGTTTGACCTTCGAAGAGTGTGTCCATCCACTACACTGGAGAAGTGTTCCTTGACGATTATATTTGGCTTCGTCGTGCAAAGTCAACGAAGTGGTGTAATACATACAGGCTGTGCTTCATAAAAAGAAAGTCCTTCTTTCCATCCGAGGCTTCACACCCTTTGTTGTTCCTACGACTTCGATATTGTAATCTGACCGAATACATGCTTCCATTAATTTCAAGTTTACCACGTCAGTGTTAACCAGGTGGAGCCGAGAGTAGAATGTACCCTAAAAACGTTCAGCTTAATACGTAGTACATGCCTTTCCAAGGAAGACAAGCAATCCATTCGCTTGACATTTAAGTCTATAATACTTGAATTGGATTTGAGCTAAATCCTGCGGTAATGAATGAAAGATGTCCACTTAAATGTAACCACGAAAGAATAGCCCACTTCCCAACTCACAACACGAGAAAATGTTCCCACTCTATGTTGGTACCGGCTCTAAGTGAGTTTAAGTTCTTATTGCAGTACTTCATAACAAATCCCTGCATCCTTTATCCCAAACAGTGCATTTCCTTCAACCGCAAACAACACGACTGCCAACCAACGAAAACGAAATAGAAAAATCTCCACAAAATGTTTCCACCGCCAGTAATCATATGTCTGGGCTAAGCTCCAAGGATTTACGTAAGTGGAAGAAATTACCCCCCACAGAGTAAGGATATACAATTACTTTTGTTTTTCTGCTGGATTAAGTTCAAATCAAAAGAAAGACTTTCTTTCTACCACCACTAGTGCTCTTATCCTTTGTCGATGTTTGGAGTGAGAATGGATCGAGGACTAGACTACCGCATTTTTTGGATTGAAGACATACTAAATATGAAAATTCACTTTGAATGGTTTTCCCAAATGAGATTCAAATCGTGTATCCGACGACTGGAATTACACACATGTGCATTTGCATGAATCCTTTCCATTTGAGGAGAGATGCGTCTCTTTCAAAGTAATTGAAGGATTGAAAAACAATTTTAGAACGAAAGAAAATGAAAAGAGAAAGTCCTAATTAAAAGTGGAAAGACTACGTATTTCTTTTAATGGTAGACTGTGGTTAGGTACGGTCATTGAAACCTAGAAAATCACACACAATGACAATTCTTTCACTCTCAGAAAGGCAGGGGGAGTTACGAAAAGAAAGGACGAATCCTGAATAATAAAAAATTATTCTCAACTTCTCTGATTGAATTGTGTGAGTCTTTGGTGTTGTAGTTGGCAGCTGCCTGATGGGTTAAAAAAAAGGATCCGCAGGAATTTTATTTATTTTTTTTTTGCAGAAGAAAGAAACATAAAACTTGCTTACGCGAATTAATTGGCTTCTCTTGGGGCAAATGAGGTTTTCTTTTTCCCACCAGGAGTTGTGGGTTCATTTTTTTTGTCTTCCACATGTGGGTTTGGGGCAAATGCCGGTTGTGTTCTTACACAGAAGTTTTCATCTTTTTTATGTAAAATATCTTTATAATTGAGAAACGTCTGAATTTTAATTAGGAAAAGAAGCATTTAATGTTTTCTTTTCCACTCCTTGGGAAGGATTTTCCTCCCTACTGTTGATCGAGAGAGGGAGAGAGAGAGAATTAAAGAGAAATGAACTTCAAGAAAATATGGAGGAAAAAGTTAAATTAAAAAAGAAAAGTTACTTTGTTTCTAAGTTGGCGGCAAGTTGGTTTAGTTTTTTTTTTCAATTCATTTGATCCTGATTTTTATTCCTGTCTAATGTCCCATTGGAAGAAATGTTAATGGCACTCCACAAAACGGTTATTTGCTGATGAATAGAATGAGCAATTTAAATGCAGACAGTGCTCTGTTTGGTGGTTAAATGTTAATTTTGGAGGACGATTGAAGTCGGAAAGGAATGATGAATAAATTGCTGGGGGTGGTCATGGTGTTTTAGTGATGGGGTGCCGAAGGGGTGTGAATTAAGAGCAATTTCAAAAGAATGACAATGAACTTCCAAAAGGATGTGAGTTGGGACCAGTATTTTTTACTTACTCATGGTTTTGGACCAGAGTGAGGCTTATATAGATTCCTCTCTCTAGGCTCATTGGTTCATATCGGAGCGTTTTTAAGCCAAGAGCCCCCCACTAAGGACCGCATATTTCAAATACGGTAGATCTTTGAAGAATCTATTAAATTTTAAATCGATACTGACCATGTTTTTATCGATTTTGAGATCGGTTACGACAATGTTAAATAGAGGCAACGTTCATTGAAAAAAGAGTCAGACAGGTCGATGCATTGTCAACGAAGGCAAACAGAAGTACATTTTGTCAGCAAAAAAAAAAAAAGACTCCAAATATGGAGTGTAATCGTTAGTAGCTACAACTTCGAAATACTCCTCATCTCAACAGCTTTTTGCGTGGCATTTAGTGGCATGGCTACCTATCAAGCAATGGCATTTGTATTCTCTTCAAATTCAGGTTAGGTCAGATCTGCCTTGACGAAAGACAAGTGTTGATATTATTCCACCGTCTTTTCGGCAAGTCTTCTGGCTTCTCTCGAATTAAGAAAAGCAAACGGTTCATCTAAGGTCCTGAACTGTCTGCTTTTTTTTTGTTGCCAGCTCGTCCGCTTTGCAACTGCCCGCAACATCCCTGCATCTATCAGCGATCTCATTTAGAGACTTGCGGCTGCGATATTGCTTTACCAACTTGGCTCGAAGGCTTCTATCACTTCCTGACTATACGCAATAAGCACTACCCTTACAGCGTTAATTAAAAGCCAAGCAAAAGCTTCTTGGACATCCGTAATTTCAGCTTGAGATACAGTACAGTGATTCGGAAGTCGCCTGGTTATCTTTACATCAAGTGTATTGGAGAAGACTCCCTCTACATTCCGGTCTTTTGCACGTATATGCATGACATTTAAGCCGATGTGAAAGACGATATAAGCCGTTTTACTAGGGATACCATTATTGCCGTTCAGGGACCCTTATTTGCCTTAGCTACCATGTAGGCTCTGGCATTAAGTCTCGCCTTTACCCACTTTTACTTTGGATTCTAGCAAATAATGGCTGCAACGACAAATGGAGATCGGTTGGGCCTTGACGGGCTTTCTTTTTGTTTCGGCTAAACAGCAACCCTTGGTATTTTGGTCAAATTATTTGGTAAACCCAAGCAGTACTACCCCTAAATTTCTTCCCTTAAACGCTATGTTTGATTGGATTTCAGCACACGCAGGTTCTTTTAGTTTCGTTCCTCTGATAGTACATGCCTTCTACTTATTTAACTTGTTGATAAGCCAGCATTCCAATCTGTAGTTGCGAGTTAGTACTTCTGCAATCTCTTGTGATTTTTTGTTGGAATTTAGTTTGTTGTTACCCATTCACACGAATTGTTCCGCAGTCCAATGAACTCGGCGCTATCAGTTGGAAATTAAATTCTTAACTTTAAGACTTATTCATTGGTGCGTAAAGATTGCAAAAATAAGTAACTCCCAAGTGCATAGAAAGATATACATTTCAAATTCAAATCTCGACGTAATATCATTAAATTGAAACGTTTTCTCAATCTAAAATGCTCCATATCCTTGCGTTAAAAACAGCCATAACCATGCACAGTCGTTGGCTAAATAACGATAAAAACTCGTGTAAATATTATTTGAGTTTTATAAACTGTTTAATATTTTTTCTATGATAATTCCATTTCCGTTGGACTGCATTTAGATGGCATACTTAAGCCAATCGCTTGGAAGGATCTAACAACTTCTCTGCCCATTCAATTTGAATATGAAATTGATTTCAAAAGGATAATTTCATTTTTGCAACTACTTACGTACAAGTAGTTTTGCCATATTTATTTCAAAAAAAGAAATTAGAGCGGGAGGATGCAGAAAATTTAATATCACCAAAAACCCACTCATGGATTCTGCTGCTCATGAAAAGGACTTTCAATTTGTTAGGTGTAAATTGGACGCAGTCAACGATGACAGTGACAATCTTTAGTCATTCGTTTCAGCTTTAACAGATTTTCTTTCAAAGGATTCGTGTCGTTGTTGACTGGTTACAGAGAGAGAGAGAGAGAGAAAGTGAGAAACGGGAGACAGCTGTAAGGAGGATGTGTGAAATGTTGCGGTTGGTTAAATTCGAATGATGTGACTTTTACAGGATTATGATGATGTGTCATGGAATGTCGTTAAATTATATGTATTTTTCAAAGAGAGACAGAATTGGTTTTTTTCTTACTTTCTTGTTATGAGTACTTACCAGTGAGATGGAGAGGAAAGAGTTTGTGTCGTACTTGAGATTAATTTAAGGACCATTTAGCACTTCCATATGGTTGAAGATGATGGAAGTTTATAAAGCAGTTATGTAGTTCTTTCTGTTGGATAGATTTTGATCACAGAGAACTTGTGAGGTGCGGAGGATAACAAATTTATAAGGGAAAAATACGGGCCCTATCTTGTTAGGTTTTTCAATTTTGAAGTTGTTATCATTCGTAGTTGATATGCATGAAAGCACCTAAGTCTAGTCAGTGATTGTGTCATGGAGGGGGTCCACTTCTGCAGTTCTAGTTAGCACTCTTTTTGCGTTGAATCGTTATGTTTCGAGTACCTAATGGAAGAATGTCGTCTGATCTTAAAAAAGTTGTCTCAACAGTCTTAATTTTGCGATAAAGATGTCGTGCTTGAAGTGCAATGCAGCAATCAGTTTTCCAAGTAGAGGTGAACCACAATCCCAGTAAATTTATTAGTTACATTAGGAACTCATGAAATGTTTGAGAATGTATTAAGTTGAACCATTTTTGCGTAGAATACAGTACAAGTGTAAAGTATAATCTGTCCCTTCATCTTACTTATGATGGTACTAAGGTCCGCGGTGGACCTAAACCTTAGCGTCTCCGATCAGCTCGATCGTTAGCTGACTGCCAGCAGTTTGATATACCAGCTGGTTGAGGGCCCTTTCCTTTTGCACGTGTCACCGGTCGTCTACTGCGCCGTTTTTTCAGCCTTAAATCGAAGATTTTCCGAGTCGAACTTCATCCGTATCCCAATGTTGCCCAACAGCCTGTACAATTCGTCGTTATATTTCCTACTCCAATCACCAGCACGGGAACAAATACTAACCGCAAGGTGACTATGCTCTTGACTCGAAGCAAGAGCAATCGGAAGGAGTTACTTTGCGTTTAATTTCAGCACTTTGTCTGAGCTAACAGCGAAGCCTAGGTACCCGAAGTTCTGAGTTCTGCATATTTCTTTCAATCCCTTTTTTGACATCAAAGGTCTTAATGAGATCTTTACCGACCATCATCATCTTGCACAATCGAACGAAATTTGACATTGCTCTGTATAGCTGTAGTCTCTATAAATGTATCACGGCATTAAAATCGATAAAAAGGTGTCGGGTATCGATTTAAATTATCTGGATTTTTTCACAGACCAGGGCCCCTACCCTGCCTTACGAATCTAAAGTTCGGATCGTTCGAAGGCGTTGTATGGACAATTTGAAACGAAGTTCATAAAATTCATACAAAATGTTGGCTTTCGAACGATCGCAATACAGAGGGCCCCTAGCCCTGAATATTTGTTTATTGGTAGATTTTCTTAACCTAAAGCCGCCACACTGATATGGACCAATCAGGAGGTTGTAGACCCTCACACAACATAGCATCTTGCAGACGATGGGAAGCAGCTTAGAGCATCGACTTTCTTCAAGATCGGGCACACAGTTCTGAAGATGAAATTCCATGCATTGGGCATGCTTTCGTCCGACCATATTTTCCAGATGTCCATTTATTTAAATTTATTTAAATCTAAAATAACCCACATTCTCTTTTCAAATTTCTCATTTAGTTCCATTCCACTCCTTCAAAAGAAAGTCCCAACCAAATGATTATCCTTAACTCGAAGCATACCACCATGTCATTACATGTAACCATGTCAATTACCCTATCGACCTACAAAAGAAAAAAAAGTTCAAACAGTCAGCTTCCATTTCAAATGACAAATGATGGATGGAACAATCGCGTCCATTCTATCGGAAGCCAATCACACAATTTATGGCATTTATCGAATGGCAATGTCTAACCAAAGCCAAGGCATAAGCTTGTCTTCAGGTAATCGCCTTTCAAAGTCAAAGAGGGTTAGGATAGAAAAAGCGTACTCCACCATTCGTACATCCCATAAACATTTAAGATTTTAATTTAACAAATTGCATGGCCATCCATCCATCCACCGAAAGTTTTATGACCGAAGGAGCCATCCGATATTGTCTTGCGATATAGAGGAACAAATTAGACTCCAGTAGCTAGTATCTTGTTACAAGAGACAGAGAGGAGCAGAGGGCGGAGAGAAACATTTAAAATCTTTGAATAAACACACTGCAGTCCGGTGTGATGGTGGGAGTGGTGGAGATACAACGAACCGTAGTTCAGGCAATTGTTTAGCTCTTTTTGGGACGAAAGCATTTAATTAAGACTTTTCCTTTCCAACTTCGAACACACCTCCACCGGTATAAATTCACCAATTAAATGAGCACCTTCATTCGTCTCTTGTATCTGCTATTTGCTATCCATTGTATCTTATAGATGAAGCTGAGTATGGTGCATAATAAAATTCAATGTTTGCCCATAAACGAACAAAATTGGCAAATGTTTAGAGAGGGATCTACAAGCATCTATGAGATACATTTGGTCAATTGTACACTTTGCATTTTTATCGATCTGTTGTCCCGGTTTCGAGACCAAAACCGGACACACATCTATGTACGTCTACCTATCTCCCTATGGTCCATTGAAATAAATGAAATGCTAATCAGCACTAAGAAACTCACATTAATTGAGCATAATTTATGGTGAACAGATACAAATGCGAATAGCTGTGTAAGAAAAGTATCTGCGAGGGCAAATGGAACGACCCACAGTTTGTGTTTGGTCTGGTTGTCGTGTGCAATAGAGAGCTGTAGAGAATGGTTAAGTCCCAAATGAGAAAGTGTTACTTGGCTAATTCCGAAAATTGGTATTGTAATTAGCAATCGGTTCAACTGTGTCTGTACGGTGATTGCGCTGCTACTGTCTTACAGCGGAGTGTAGTGCAGGCGATTAGGTGGTTCAATAAAATATCTTTCTAATTGGGTTGTTTTGTTTCTCGACAGAGAGAGAAATGAGTGGGACTGAAGGAAAGGAAATCTCTTTTATTGTGCATAGAATTAAGTGTATAGATTTCTGAGATTGTCGTGCTAATTGTGGGATTAACATAAGGGCTTTAAATTGGAATTATCTGTGACGATAATTGGGAGTAATGGTACTTAAGGACTACCTGTTCGTATCTTATTCTCTTTATTGCTGGGTCTTTGCACAATAAGGAATATGTGCATGTTTTAAAGAGTACAACCTCTGTCTCCGTTGGAACAGAACTCTACATATGTCCATGTATCATTCGAAATCAAGGACATCGATACGTTGAAGAAGTTCAAGCGAATTGTTAGATCCCGGCCAGTAAATCAAGCTCAAAAATGTTGATCCAAAAGAAAGTAAGTCTACAGAAGAAGAAACCTTCTATGAATCTATGAAACAAGTCAACAGAAGTTAAAACAAAAAATAGAGCCAAGCATGGCAACCTTAATTTTTTCTCGCAACTATTCCTGTTGTGTTATAATCTTCCTTAGAATGAGAGACAGCTATAGTTTTTATTGCCAAATCCAAACGGTGGATTGAGAACCTTCGCATGTCGGAGGTACGGTTGTTTATCAATGCCTTCAAGAAGTATTCATTACAAAAGATTCCTATTTTGATTTAGACCGGAGTCCAGTATTCTTAGCACTCAAACCCCGTAACCATCTTAAAACAGCAACCATAAAAAAAAAACTAAGACTTACAAAGCGACCTATACTACCTGCGTTACTCACTTATTTAGTTCTACTCTCCAATTTGGATAGAAGCAAAAGGCTGTGGCGTTCAAATATCTTCAAAGGAAAGTTAAAGTCTCTTAAGATGGACTGGAAACGCCTGTTAAACTTCAGCTAGATCGCAAAGTAAGCAAAGAGCACAGCAATTTCCCATATGCATTAAGACTTTTCGGTCTTTGATCAAAACATTCAAACTCTGAAACCCAAGCTCAGCTTGCATGTTTGAGCAAAACCTTAAGCAATATGATTGTGCTTATTCGATCGTGTTCAGGGGGAAAGAATGTAGACTTTTCGTAGCCAAATATCTTCTTTTGACCCAGCCATCTTCAATGCTTAGTACATACACCATTTATGAAGGTTTGCGTGTTAAAATGGGCATGCTTTTCATTCTGCGTTGACAGAGTTGAATTTTTCGAAACAAAACCCTCCAGTTGTCGACTTTCCATTTCAGAAGTTCTATTCTATCTTTTGGGACGAGCTTATTTATTCCCACTGACTACTGGCCATGCACGTGAAATTAAGAAAAAAAGAATATCAGTCATCGTCAACTGTTTTTTCTCTACAATTATCCTTTTTAACTTTAAGTGCCGAAGGAGTGGAAAAAGAAAAGCGAAAAAAGAATTCCAAACTCAGACATTTTCTCTATTCGGCGAATTGCCAAAGTTTCTTTGAACTGTGTCCATAATGCAAAAACTAGTTCACTGAACTTTCAAAGGATAATTGCAAAGAAACATTTGATTGGTTCTTATATCGTGTTTATACGTGTTTACTTTTGAACAAACACACTTTTCTATTTTCATCGCAAAAGAAACACGTAAAAAAGAACCTGAATTGAACACAACATAAACCAACCATTATGTCCTTGCTATGCTTTCATCTTTTTATTTTATTTCTCTATTCCATTTTAAATGTGTTCATGATCTAATGTCACGGTGTAGTAAGTTATGGAAGGACCAAGAGCTCTTCGGAACCAGCGTTCATGACAGTTTAAATTCTTCACTTTAATCCTTATTTTGCACTCGCCACGATTGTGTCTCGAATTCAAATTGAGTGCAAATTATATGTGATTCGCGTCCTTGTGCAATAAAAAACAAAAAATAAATAAATACACATTATGATGTTATCCAGCTAGAGATGGAACTCCCGAAGGCAAAGGAGAAAAAGAGTCCTTATGGAGATATAAATGCTTGGTACGTTCATCTGACACGTTACAATCGTTCTTTTATTTCATGTTCTCGTAGCCAACTAGCTGCAACAGCATTTTAGTCCCCTCAACTAAAGCATCCTTTTAGCATCTATCCCTTTCCAATTGCGAAATCCACTCAGAGGCACGAACACACACACACAAAAGAAAAAACAGGATGTTGTGCAGTCATAGCAATAGTACTTTTCTGAATCCTTTTTGCTTGTATATTCGCGATTTCATTTCATTATTGTTCATTGCCATTGCCAGATGGGGATTTGTCGTCACCAGTCGCGCTAGCTAGCACTAGTAGGAGTCTGGTAAACCACCCATTGTGTCTGGAACTGGAGGTAGTTGTAGATTTGTAGAGATTACCGAAGGGAAAACACAGAAGATTGACATTTTACGATGCTTTTGATGTTTGTGTCAAATATCTGCAACAACACAATGACATTTGCATATTTTCTGTAATTACTTTATCGTCAAATACGTACAAGGATAATTTATTTCCATTGTGTTTGTGTGCTTTTATTATGCAGGACAAGTGGGGTAATTAAAGAAAATCTAAATGTAAAACGTAATCATATACATATCTTCTCTGTATTTAAAAGTTTAAGAGAAGCTTTAAGGCATTCACAAGCCTTTTGTGATTCCACTATTTCGCAACTGAACTAGTTTCAACGCTTTCTGTCATTGTCATTGCAAATACCGAATTGCATCCCATAAAGATGCTTATGAAGCTCGTGCTTTCATTCCGATTAGGTCTCACCAAGGATGAAGATCTCTTTTTGTTGATCTTGGGCTTAAGGGGTACTGATAGTTATGCAGTCTAATTTGAACCGCGTGTCAAGTGTTAGAAAAAGTTTGAAAAGTTGAGACCTATGCTTTTGCATGAGTATGAGTTCGTGATACATGATGCTAGACTTAAAAGCAATGGTTGCGTGCTAAGTATGTAATATCGTGAGATGTCGATAGAAGTCGCCGGATTTGAAGTTTACCAGGAGATGATTCTTCATGGCGCTTCCTCTGTTACATCTTTGTTGTGATGGAATCAAAAATTATTTTCGAAAAGCGTAAAGACGCTTTGAGCAATTAACTGATAAAGCTATAGGGCTAAACCCTGCCGAAGCGTGTTGGACTGTAGTGAAGGCATCGTCAGCCCTTCTTAGCTCTACAGTCCAAGGGTAGACATGAGCCTCAACCAACAATCGTCTCCAGTTTTCTGTCTCCGGTATCGCTTACCAAGTTTTGTCAAAACTACAAGTGGTTTTGTAAAGCTTGTCGCTCAAGGTTTTTCACAATCTAACATAGTATGCTTACTTATGTGATTTTATATCTTCCTTCTTCCTGAAAATCCTAGAAATGTTCCAGAATATGCATGTGCACAGATTTTTTTCGAATTCATCTAGCTCAAGGTTATCCGCACGGAATATCTAAAAGACTGCCCTTTAAAAGTAAATTTAATGCAGAACTTCTTCAAAAGAAGCTGAGATAGGCATTTCCAGTAATTTAAATCTGCATTTTATAATGGAGTTTGTACTCAAGGGACTACCTTATACTGTCTTCCATTTCGTGAAAAGTTAAAAAAAAAAACCACGATTTGTTGCTGATAGGACCTAAATAAAAAGTGCCCACCCATAACATTGTTCAACCCTCCCAGTGATACTTTGGATCCACCACAAAAGTTCATAACTCAAACAGTAATTTGCACTAAAAGATATCCCCCATCTTAATAACGCACTAAGATACTTTCTCCAACATAAGCAATAGGTTACCATAAATTCCATCTTCCAGATAAACTTCTAATCAAATCGAAAGCTAGACAAATACAAACCTTCCAAAAACAACGGCCAAAGTTGATTACCATTGCGAAACGTCTATTTAATCAGCAATTCAATTTGTAGAACTTTATCTGTTATCCTGGTGTGTAGCATCTCATCAGATACAGTACAAATCTATGTACCTACATATTATTCTCAGCAATAGATGAATAGAAAAAGTTCTATACGGAGGCTGAGACAATAATCCTTCAAATGAAATATCATCGCAAAGTAAACTTTTACTTTTCTCAATTAGAGCATAACAATAGCAAAGCATACCTTATCCTTTTTGGCCACCTTGGATAGAGAGGGGCTAGTGCGAAAGATGCCCTGTTGGCTCTTAAGTAAAACAAAGCATTCAAGAGGTAGGATGAGTCGCAGGATAAGAGCAGCTTTATTGTATTCATCTCTCACTTTGATTATTTGCACTTTTGTATTGTGCGTTATGTGTGTTTGTCCTTTCAGGATTGCCATTTATCACAACAGTCGCCGGTGAGGATGATTGTTGACATAATCCTTAAGAGAGCGTATTGGGTTGGGGAGGAGGCGTGCTTTTAGATTAATAAATTGTTTACACACTTTACTAATTTCATTTATATTTATGTGCGCATTAAAACTGTGAGAGTATACCACCATCCATCCTTTTATCCTGTCAAAGTCCACCCTCAAAAATCAAGATTCCACACACAATAAGCGGATAAAGCAACTGAATTCATTACAGTTGAGTGGATTTTGATATCGAATAGATACGGAATAATACAACAAATACTTTTTGATTTATTTTCTCATCTCTCACTCCTCTGGTGTCGTCGATGCCACCACCAAAGTTCAGTTGGCAATGCATCCTAATGCTTTCTGGTTAAAGAAATCCCTAAATGGCTTGTCCTGCGGAGGAGTAAGGTTTATTGCTTTTTAATATAAAAACGTGAACGTTACAGTAAGCAGTGTAGTGGATTATTGTTTTTCCATTCGCAGTAAGAGATACATTAAAGCGGAGCAATAAATATTCTTTTCAGCGAAACAAATATATACATATGTATGTATATGTACAAGGACAAAACGTATCCTATTACTGGTTTTCTTTTGTTTCACGATATCTTGGGGTTTTTTTTTTTTTTTTTCTGCGAAATGAATAGCTGCCGGATGCATTGAGTGAGATTTCTATTGGTGCTTTTAAGAGGAGATTAACGGATATTGTACTGTTAAGCTGAGAGGAGATACTTGAAATTCAAGAATTCGAATTCGATGAAACTGAGCTATTGTTCTGAAATGTCTGAATGGATCGTCGTATCAACAAACACTATAACCTTAAGAGGATTGACACATTTTGTGTACCTCTTCGGTGGTATGAACTAAGTTAAGCGACTGCCGATGACGGATGTTAATGAACAGTCAAGTCTTAAGATCGACATAAGTCTTAAGTCCCATGATAGTTATTTTCTCATCAACATTAGACATCTATCTGCTCCTTCTCAGATTCTTAATTTGTTCAAGACGTGGTGTGGACAAGGAATTTTAACGAACTGCTGCAATTTATATTCGGTTAAGTGTGAAGGTTTTTAACAATCTAAACTGTCACTTAAAGCAAGGATAGCCCTTGAATTCTTCATTTTTCTAGAGTTTGAAACTCCTTTATGTATGTCTTACACAAACTTTGCAGACCCTCTTCATATTCATAGTCTGTACCAGGTACATTTATGCATCCTTTCAATATTTTTCTTGAATTTCCAAGGGAGTGCGCAATCACTCTCTGAATCTCATGTCTAAACTCAAAATTCTAAGGCAAAGTTGGAAAATGTTGATTATACCACTGGCTCACGAGAAGTTCTAAATTTGGACCCATTCGAATACTTTACTTGACTTTCCCGAAGACGACTGTATCAAGAGAACCAAATCGAAAATCCTTTCATATTGTTTGCTTCCTGCGAATGATGATAGAACTTTTGGTTTGAACTATAAGTCGATGAGTAAGCCAGCTAGGACTGGTCACCGCTTAGTCATAACTACTTTAATTTAGAATCCACCAATTAACTGAACACAATCTAATCGAAAGCCACCAAGACCTTGTCGAAGGAACATTTTTTCCCTTCCATTAACCGTCACATTTCGTGAACGCATTTGTGTGTTTTGACATGGATTTTCGTAATCGTAATATGGCTTCGTTTGACATTCCAACAGAGCTCAAGGGATTAGGGTTGCTTCAAGTTTTGCTATCGTCTGGCAGAAGATCTTTTTTTTTCTCCCTCTCTCTCTCTCTCTCTCTGTTCTCCTTCACCGAAGTTTAGTCTAGGGATTCGTTGTAAGTAGATTCACTTAATTTAAAATACATTTTGAATAGCATAGAACACTTAAAAACAACCCCGAAACTATGTCGTTTTTTTTTTTTTGTTGTTGTTGTTGTGCTCCGCAACTTAATAAAGAAACCACATACGCAGACTTGTGACTTGTAATAAATAGAAAATATTTCAAATGTGAAATTAAAAAGAAATATTCCATCCAACTGAAGAGAAGGACGAGAAGGAATATCCTTATGTTGAATACCACACGTAAAATTCATATTCAGCAGCCGCAGATATCATAAATAAGTTTTATAGCTGCGATGCCATGTGATGTTTTGCCATTTGGGTAGGTCTGTAACGTTAAAAGGGATAACGAGCGAAAAAGGATACCGTGGAATGTAAAATATGAAAAAGGTGTGTGCCTGTATGTTTGTAAACTCATGAAATGTTTTTTAAAGACTTCATTTAGATGCCTTTAAAATTTATTCTAGCTAGACCAGTCTAGACTGGAAAACATTGGTCAGCAATCAATCTGCAAAAGGTTCAATTTGCAAGAAAAGAAATAAATTTGTTTTCAAGAGTTTACCTCACGTTTATTTCATATTTTCAGTGCGTATTGCTGTTGCCACTTTAGTGGTACATCACACATCTTTGGGCTCATGAAACAGGTCCGAGTTGTAAATTGACTTGGAAAATTGACTTTGAGCAACGGAAATCAGCACACTTCCTTAATTAAATGAGACTTACTCGAACCTAAATGCAATTTGCAATTGATCTCTGGATATAGGAGGCGCACACACAATTCTGTGTTAAGCGTTGCAGTCTGTTTATACAGCGATAACGACGAATGGCTTTGTCCTGACAGCTTCTACAATTTGATACCATATCTCACGTTATCATTTTTTCAAGTCATCTTCAGGGTCGAAAAAGAGTTTGAAACATTTAACTTGACTCTAGAAACAAAGGCTATTTTCTCTTATTCATATCCTTTCATACATACAATCACTGACAATGTTGATTTACGGTCAAAACTTAAAAACGTTAAATTTTTTCTTCACTTCACTTGTCTTAGACACAAATTCTCGACTAACCATTGTTTGAATTATTATTGAGGCCTTTTATGACTGAGTCCCTCGCCGCGGCTCATAGCTCATCAAATCATCTGACGCGCACTTCGAGTTCTGCAGATTGATTTGAAAGTCTTTCAGCATAGGTTGTTTCATAATCACCCAATCAAAAATCACAACACCCACACTAACGCGGTGTGAATAGCACCATAAAGATATTCATAACCCCTTAAGCGCTAGTGAATTATAAAAAAAATAAAAAATTATCACATTCATTTTGCACCAAAAACATGACCTTGCTTAATGGTTAAATCACCTTACAACAAAAACCATTGTCTAAAAGTCAGAAAACCTTGGCATGGATGATGTTCTTATTCTTATAAATGCCTCCTTAAACTCGGAATCCGATGAACCCTTTCATTCACGTATCACACACAAATAAAGGCGCTCATAACTTAGTCAAGGTAACTGGGAGTTATAAACACCACATCGTGTCTACATTTTTTTTTTTTGGAATGCCTTCCAATTTCGGAATACCAAATGAACCATAAACTGACTCCTTCTCCGAATGTTGTGTGTCTATTTCAGTGTATTTCTCTGGAATATACTGGATTCCACTAGCGTATTCATTGTACTTCTGCACCATGTCGCGCGGGATAACGGAATGGTATTCCCAAATCGATAATCAATAAAGTGAAACATGACCGGGACTTGTTTTCGAAATGAAAGCCTTTTTTTTTTGTTTCGTTTCTTTATATCCTTACGAAGGACATGAGATCGAAATTATTTTTTTTATTCAAGTGATACTTCTTTATCCCAACGGCTTCTTCAACTGTGTACACTAGTTTATGCTCACCAGTCCGCCTCATCCCAGCTGTCTTTCACTTTTTCAATAATCCAAAAGGACCATGTCCTTTCTATAGTTCTCTCTCGTTTCATTTCTTTTACCAATTTCAGCTTAATATGGTACTTTGTTGCATACGTGCTCTAGGCCACATGCAATGGTTTGTGTGTGCATGCATTCACCTGTAATGTGATAAAGGGAATCTGTGTGGAAAAGAAATTCCAACGTTTAACCGTTTTGACTGCTGTGCACACGAACGGGCAGGGCATATATCCATTTTGAATTATTTGGACGGAGTAGTAATGACACCAACAGAACACGACAGTTGGCATTTGGAAAATTGACCAAATGAAATACAGACCATGGCGGAGAATGAGCATTTCCAATTCCACATTCAACTATTTCTTAGACACAATCAATTTAATGTCCTTTTTCGTTAAGTCATGCTTGTAATTTTAAAGTTTATTAATCTCTTCTTTTTTTTTTGTTTTTGTAGATTGAAGACGAAGGAAATCACGGCAATGATGAAACACGCCTATTCATTCTATCATCACTCGCCCAGAGTCAAATGAGTCGGGTCGCATGCATCCTTTGTGAGGAACCTATGTTGGTATTCGATCGTTACCCCTTGGTGGATGGGTCGTTCTTTTTGAGCCCAAAGCAACATTCAGCTGGATGCATTGAGGTAAGTTACGGCACATTGATTCTTTTGGTAAACAAGGTGAATAAATAGGTCTCACCTTACGACCCCGCATAATGTTGTCAATCAAACTTCATACAAAATTCTTCACTGCTCACTTTACTACCATCTTAAAAAGATCAGTAGGAATCCCGACATGTATGCCAACTTTGTCTCAGGGATAAAGAGGGTGTCGAGCACATTTTATGCAAGTCCTATGCCTAACATAAGAAATTGATTGCAGAACCACTGTAGCTCGCGGAAGACTTAACCCTATCTTCAATCTGAAAATGTCAAAACAACCACAAAAGATTTGTTAGGTAGCAGTTAATAAAGGTCCTGTACGGACTTGTTCGAAGAGAACATTCACCCTCCATAGAACTCTTCTATTGTTTTGAATTGCCCTTACAATTGGATTAAGTGTAATTTGTTTAAACAGCAATTCATCAAAGCTCAGTTGTGTCCCATCATGGAAAATGCAAACTTACGGTCAAAAATTGATATTCCTTTAACTTTATTCATTCATCCACAGTGCGCGTCCACAAATTTATTTGAAGTCTTCCTTGTTATGGTTGACATGCAGTATAGCTCCTGCTCCCTGTGTCACATTCATGCTTGTTAGATGTTGAGATTTTGTAGGTTAAAACTAAACTTGCATAATAGGTCAGTTAAGGAAAGAAATCGTCAGCCACCACTTTTTCTTGTTTACATTAACTAGCTTTCCGTACCATCCTCTCATCTTCAATCCCTTCCAGAAAGCGGAATAAACCAAAAAAAAAGAAAAAAAAGGAGAACCTTTCCAATTTATTTATCATTTGTCGCTTGTCACATTAGTCGCCTGTCAGTTGTGCTGTGTTGCACTATTTCTTATCCAACTGATTCATATGTTTGCATAATTAGACTGACATTAATGGCCCATAAATCCTGAAGGAAAATACGTTCGTGTATACTGTATAGCAAAAAGTAAATCCGAAAGCTGTGCCTGAATGTGTACCTTTATGACTAACACGATATACCTGACTGAATTTATCCGGTAGGCGGAAATAAATCTCTCAGCGTGTGACAAAGTATATTTTTCTACGTCCAATGATGGAGTTTGGGTTTTATTTCATTCGAATTTTATTTTTATCTGGCTCGTGGTGTAGACTACAGAAACATTGTATCCTTATCTATTTCAGGTAAAATATGAAGGACGTACTTTCTATCTAACTTGTGTTTGCATGAGTTGCCTGGATGGCACTTCATCGGGACGCGTTATCAGTTGCAGGTTAGTTCCGATGCAACCAAGCAGACATTGAATACATTTCTAAAAATCTAAAATTATTTTCTTTTTAGATTTTGTGGTGAAATTTGGGACGGTTCAAGCCTCGTCCTTGGCACTATGTATGCATACGACATCTTTGCTGCTATGCCGTGTTGTGCTGAACGTCTAAAGGTTAGTTATACTCTAATCGCATTATTTCAGTTTAGTTTAGCCAAACGTATCTTGACCATAAAATTAACTATTCGTATTTGTACTATCGTTTCAGTGCAATACTTGCTTAAAGCTGCTACTTCATCCCCAACAACGATTGAATTTCTTCAGTGATTACTCGCACTGCGTCACATGCCCATACTGTGCCACTCAGGACACACACTTCGTTAAGCCACTCGGCTATTGTTACACCAAAAATGTCAACAAGTTGCAATTGCACCTCGCATAACATGAGGCCCCGTTGGAGTCTCTTAATGGCGCGGCGGTACTACCAACAACCACTACCATATCAACATCATTGGTAACACCGACTACCGGCGGGGCTTCCTTGAAAAAAGTTATTTCGCTTTATTCACCATTGATCGATTATTCAGCACCATTGCTGCAGCAAAACCCAGACACGAGCAGCAGCAGTACCAATCAGCTTACATTACAGCAACAGCAGCAGCTGTTGACCCAGGTAAGACATCATCGATCAGCAGGTGTAAATTTATCGCAACCAACACCCCCCCCACCACCACAAACAACAATACAGCCGCAATCGTCATCATCAACTCTGTCTACAACCGCAACCAATCACCTGGGTGGTCATCATCACTTACAAAATCAGAACAACAACAACAACAACAGCAGCACCACTTCGACAGCTCTAAACGAATGTAGTAATAATTTTATGAACTCAGTAGTACATGAATTAAATGCAATTAAGTTAATTAGCAATAGTAGTGCATCAGGTGTAGGTCAGGGAAACTCCACCAATAACACTCTGAACATCAATTGTCGTTCATCAAATGCAGACAACAACTTGCTGTTCGGATTGACCACTGGTGGAGTAGGTGTAGGAGATTCCAACAACAGTATTAGCATTTTAAGTAACAACAACTCTTGCAATAAACCACATACCAATTTATGGGGCCAATTGTCATCTGCCAATAATAACACTAACATAAACAATACCAATACACTATTGTACAATCAAACAGCCACAAACATTTCCAATCTATGGGGATGTTCCTCATCATCCTCATCGTCTTCGGTTATATCGAATAATAATAACCAAACAAACAATAATAATCCCACTAGTTCCCATCCCTCCCTGAGTCCCAGTTCCTCATCGTCTGTACGCTCGTCGCAATATCACAGCGCCGGCAGCCATCGCAGTAATAGTAAGGAATCCCTCTGGACCTCAAGTCAGTCCTCGCCAAATAGCAATCTCAGGGATAGTTTTTATTCGATTAAGAGTAACGCATCACCAACATCATCTACCACATCATCGGCTGGATCGACATGTTCTTCCAATGGAGGCGGAGGTGGTAACGGTAACGGTAACACTGGATCAACGTTATTGTCACAAAGTACAAGCTTATGGGAAAGTCCACTGGTAGGATCAACAAAACTTTCAATTGATGCAGCGACATCCTATGCAAGCCAACTGAATAAAATCAGCAATATTTGGGAGATACCAAATCCGGCTGCAAATGTTACAAACATTTGCAATCCTAAGCCACAGCAACAACAACAACAACAACAAACCCACAACCACCAACAGCAACAGCTTAATGGTAATTGTATGAATTCATCCTTTATGAGCGGCCAATCACGCGATTTGCTTTTCAATGATCTCTGGAGCAACACAGATAGTTGCTCTGCAACACTGAATTCCTCCGATCATCATCAACAACACCAGCAGCAGCACCACAATCAATCACATCCCTTTGCTGTTGGTGTTGCCACTGGTGATAATAAACTTCAAAGTGATACAATTGGTTCAATCTGGCGCACTACAGCTACACCTGCAATCAGTGCTCACCAGCGCAACAAGTCAACTTGTCCTTCGATAAAACAACAACAACAACAGCGCCCAGTCATTGGTGCAAATGCCAGTTTCTTTACCAATGCCACCGATGCAGCAACAGCCACCTCCTCCATACCAGCGTCAGCAACAACCGCAGCCACATCAACATTATCTGGTAGCTCCTCATGTATGCAACTCTTCTCCGAGGAGTTCCTTAACTATCTTAATATGATTAATTAAACAAAAGGATTAGCTAATTTTTATTTTTAATTTTTTTTTTTTTCTCAAAAATTTATAAACTAATTTTAATTGTCAGTTGAGCTGAATTTAGTTTTCTTTTTTTTTGGGATTTATTTTTTTTACGTTGCTTTCTTTAAATAATCAATTTAAAAAAAAATAGAAATAGAATCATTTTCTTATTATTTTGTTAATTAGTTTTACAATTAAACTTAAAATAACTTTTTTTTCTTTATTTTATTATTATTTTAAATTTTCTTTTTATTTTTAGCTCATTTTTTTCTCCTTTCTACTACTGTCTTTTTTTTTTTATATGAAACTATTAATATTTATTTATTTTGGATTTCCTAAAAAAAAAAAAAACGAATTTGTTTATTCAAGTCTGATGCCCTGTTCGCGTGAAATAAAATTTCCAAAGTAGTGCTGTGGAAAAATTCAACAACCAACTATTTCACGAGTAAAAATTAAATTCCATGCGAACATTATACCAGACTTTAGATTTAAATTTAAAAAAAAAAAACATTAAAAAAACATCACAATTAAGTAAATGCTGTGTTTTTCAATAACTATTTAACAAAATATGAAACTAAAAGCAGTCAAATATATACTTTTTTTTGTTAAATAAAACAAAGGAATCATTTTAAAATGAAATATTTTTTTGTCAAGTTTTTTGTTGGTTCATTTTTTATTTTTTTTCAATTTAAGAACACATAAGAGCAGTTTTAGATTTAAATTTTAAAATAAATATCGAAAGTGTATACCAATTTACTATATTTGATATAAAAGAAAACAAATTAAATTTTATAGCGTGTAGTAAAGAAAAAGTTTGTTGCGGATTTTCGTTTTGTTAATTTTGATTTTTTTATATAAAAATATATGTGGAAATACTTTTTTTTTCAAATTTTGCATTCAAAGGGTAGAAATGTTGTAGAATATATCATGGTTAAGCAGATTTTTTCTCTTTTTTTTAATTTATAGTTTCGAATAGAAAGTGTAATAACTCATTGGTCGTGCCAGTCCTTTGTTTTTTTTTTTTTAGTAACTCTAGCACATCACGAAATGTATCATTCAAATAGTAACGCATTTAATTATTCAAAAAATCTTAAATGTCCACCACCTTTAACCCTTTAAAATCTATAGCGGTTATGTACTTACTTTTTTATCGGGTTCATGACTTGTAACGATTTTCTGCTTGATACAGTAAAACTTTCCATGTTCTTCGATTCCGAGCGCGCTGCTTTCAATTCTCTATACCAAGTTTTCTGACATCCGCGATCGCTTGTTCTTTGTAACAGAGATTCAGTTTAAAGCGATTAATGGTGGGTAATATTGATAATAAATATTATTCTCCATTTTATTCTGAATTTTTGAGTCAATGAAAGTCTTCACAGACATGTGTTGTAATAATACTACGAACCTGGGATGCAGCGCGTTTACTATTCATCTTATTACTTTAATGTATGTCCTTTGTCTTTTTATGCTTCTTAGAGTGTCTTCTTGGTCTACGCGATGTCGTGTGCGACATATCTTACTTTCCCCTAACTACTGAGACTCTTCATTAACTGTTCTTTTTTCCTGGATAACACTGCACAATATGATTAGCTAAGAAAATATCCTCTTTTTTATAGCGTGTGACTAATCCACTGTCATTTCCGCTTCTGTCTTATCATATTATTACTTTTTGAATCTACTCTCTCATATAGTAGTTAATTTGAGATTCAATTCAGCTAGAATACTCGTATTACGTGTCGAAAAGAACGTTTACACTTGCAGTTTTTTATTTTATTTTTTTTGTAATCACGCATACAACATCAGGAACAGGTTGATTTCATTACTTTACCAGATCTTAGGCTATATACTGAACGTCATGGAAGAAGAATCATCATCTTTAGCATGTGTATTCCTAATTTAAAATTTTGGAGAGCAAACATTATTTAAATTCTATTGTAACTTGTATTCAAAAAAAAAATTGACTTCTCGTCCAGTTTTTTTTTTTTATGTGAAAAATAGTTTTCATACATTTTTGTCGAGTTGGAGCTTTGGACTGCTGGTCAAACTGATCGAAGTTCGACTCTCGCCACACTACGACAAACATCTGAAAGTATAATAAGTTATGAGATGCTCCTCAATTTGTCGTTGTCAATCTATTTATTAGTGTGTACAACTTGTCTGACTTTATTTTTGTTTAATTTTCTTGAAACCCTTGGTAAATACAATCGATTCCCTCTAAGTAGAACCTTCTCTAACTCGAATTTTTCCACCCTTTCTTTTTTTTTTGCATCCCCTTCAATTTTCCATAGAAAAGTCATCCTCTAAGTCGATTTTGTCCAAAAATCCGTTGAAAATTTGGCTTAAAAGGATCCGACTTAAATTCCGTTTGCAGATGGTATAGCGTATAGCCAGTTCTTTCAGTATTTTCTTAGGCTGCTTTGTTGCTTTGACACAAAAACCAACCTGACTGTTGAAGTTTTTGTTTCCAATCCTGTATGACTTATTTGACTTTCCCCAAAACAACTGTTTGTCATATAAATAAAACCAAACCTTGATTCACTTGGACAGCTTTAGTTATTAGAGAGTTGTAGGTTTTCAGCGTGTATACAATGTTAACCAAACTCAACTATGTTCAATTGTGACATTGTCAAGTTTTTGAGCTGAAATCGGCACTTTAATAACAACTTTTAAACCACTCAAAAAATATCACAATATTCTGGTAACAATGTCTGTTCCATTCCCACATCTTTAACCGCTCAACGAAATTGTTTTCTAGTTGCACATTGAACATTCAAAAAACAATCTATCGCTCATTTTTCCTTAAGTCTTTTGTTTAGCACCTCTACTTCAAGTAAATAAGTTTTATCATTGACTGTTCCCCATTCAAAGGTTTGCTGATTCGACCAACAAAATTCTTAATTTCTAATAATTCTTAAAAATAAATTAAAAATTTCGATGTTAATATAAAAAAACACATATTTCTCACACGAACTAAATTTAATTAAAAAAAAAACTATATACATAGTTATAGGAAGAACATCATATGTGATCTCTAAATTCTTAAGATAATTAGGCATAAGTTTTGTTTATACATATATATATTTTTTTCTTTGACAAATACGCGTGTCAAAAAAATTGTTTTTTTTTATTAACTGTTTTATGAGAACAATAAAAGAAAAAAAGAAAAAAACAAATTCAAATAATATTCTACAACATGTCACCCTAAAAAGAAAAGTATTTCCCCCATTTTTTTTTTTATAAATACCAAATAAATTTAAAGAAAAAGTAAAACAAAAACATAAGAACATGAAGTGATACAAAATAATAATTTAAGATGGGTTAAAAGAAGAAAAAACATTAAACTAAAACAAAAAACAAAAAAAAATATTTACCATTTTACACAAAAAAAAAAAGGTTAGTTAGTTTTAAAACGAGAAAAATAAGTTTTAAAATAAAAACAAAACAAAAATTTAAAACTTTTGTATTTATCTTACATGACATTCGATTTTGGTTGCATCTCTTTTTTTCATTTCTTTTTTAAATTTAGAACAAAAAATTAAATTTAATGTACATTGGCGTAAGAATTCTTAAATTTTACATTTTTTTTTTTAAATATATATTTATTATAAGTCAAAGAAAAAACGAAAAGTGTTAAGGTTAATTGTAAAACTTAGAAAAGCGCTTTCGTCTATAAAATTAAGTCAGCAGCCCATGTTGTTTCACACAAAGCGGAAAAACACCAACTGATGTTTTTTTGTCGTTTTTAATACAATTTTTCAGTTGTACATCACTCATTTGTATAAACAAAAAAAAAACTTTTTTGTTTCAATTTTTGTTAATCCTTAAAACTGGCCACTGGAAGAGTTTCACAAATGGTTTTTCTTTCTCACTTAGGGTGTTGTCTAGAAATTCCACTTGAAAATGTATAAGAATTGCTATCATTAAGTCTTATGTCACCTGTCTTAAGATCGACCATTGCACTGTAAGTGTTGATAACGTGATGAAGTTTAATAAGACAACTGATGACAAAAAGCTTGGCGTAGTCCCCGATTTAAAGCAAATGTATATTTTTGGGGTAGTTTACGGACTGATGTCGGCCAATGAGAGAGTTGTTATATTAGACTGAATAATTCGATATATGATGCAGGACCCGTATAATTGGACTCCAAATCCATGGTTGCGACAGCCCTAGTAGAGATATCTGGTTTAGGATATTGAGGTCTACGGTTCTTGAATATCATGAGAACATCCAAGAATGATCTGTCGAATTTGTATCTAATAAACGCTCTGACTGTCATTTTAAAATAGATGAATATTATCAAAAGGAACAGAGAGGCTCTGCTACTCCCAAAAACAGGGCCCGTTGTCAGAAGGCCAGGTAATCCTAGAAGTATAAATTTGAGTTGATCTTACAAACGAAGTTAGAGTGAATACAATCTGCAGTTCTCTCATCGTTGAAGGCATCAGTTGTCGAGTCTACTTGGGTTATGAAGTACGATGGATTAGCGGTAATAATCGCTATTAAGCGAGCATCTTTGTTGTGGGTCTTATGGTCTAGTCTTATCTTTTTACCAATGTATTGTTGTGCCTGCTGTAAGGTAATTGGTAATAATCATTCACTACTGTTCGTTCAGAATGATGAAGTCATACATTGATACTACTATTTGACAACTATTTATGAAGATTCGAGTTTGCTCCGACTTACAGCAGGAGAGAACAATAAGAATCGTGAGATTGAATAAGATATTCATTTTGACTTTTCTGTTAGGGAAATACTAACAAAATAACATCCCTTGGCAGCATAAAAAAAAAAAAAAAAAAACAATCGAACACATTTTTTATACATAAATACTAGTATATACGAGTAAAAACAAAATACATTTTCTTAAAAATACCTACATAAAAAAAAAGAAAACTTTTTTTTAAACTAATACCTCTTTAGCGAAAGAAAAACAAAAAAGTAAAAAATATATAAAATAATTAACACATAAATATATTATATTAAAGATACAATTTATATTAAAATAAAAAAATCAAATTCAAATACATACATATATGCATTTATATATATATATATATATGTGTGAGTATATATGAATATATATTAGTTACTTTATTATTTTTACTTTAATATAATTATCCCCTAGACAAGATCGAATTAAAACAAAAACAAAAAAAAAATGTAAAAGAATTTTGTTTTGTTTTGTTATATATTGAGTGGCCTAGTTGCAAGTAACTAACTCCACTTTTTGGAAAAACTGAAGTAATGATGCAGATAGCTATGGCTATTATAGCCAGATCGAACTGCATCATTATTCAATTTTGCCCAAAAAGCAGAGTTAGTAAGTTTTGCAACTAGGCCACCACACCATCAACATCAACAACAGTATATATTGTATTTGTGAGAAAAAGATGAAAAATGTAGACCTGTATCTATATTTAACAACAAATTCACCACAAATTGCTTATTCCTAAAAATTAAATAAATTTTTCTTTTGAAAGTCGCCAGTTCCATTATTTAAAGGAAAAGAAATTAAATATATAATCAAATTTGTTTAGACAAATTAAATAATAAATAACAAAAAAAAAAAAAAAATACATACATAAACTAAAAATAATATCTACTAATTCAAAAATTATAAAGTAAAAGAAAAATTCTTGGAACGGACTCTCTCAGATCATCTGATGAAAAAATGTACAAATAGGAGTAAAGCAATTTGTGGGTGTGTTTGGATGTCTATGGGAGTCGCAGTTAAAAATAAAAAAAACTATACAAATCTATAAATTCCATAAAAACTTCGCAAGCAAGCATATAAATTGGTATACGTACATGCTGCTATCATGTGGTTTGGTTATTGTGAGGCTGTAATATTCTATTTTTATTTTTTTAAAATATACTTACTAAAGAGGGAACCAACTCGTAGCACCTTTGCATGATGAGTGTTTAATTTAAGTGCTTCAACCTTTCGTTGCATTTTAACTCTCTTCAACTTATAGAAACCTTGAGTACCTCAACAATCCTGCGCCAATTTTTGTTAAGGGGAACCCCTTCTTCTGTTAATTCGGGTGCGTGAATTCCATTGCATGGCAAGTTTCGCATCCAAGTTTTCTTACCACCTTAAGTAGTGCATAATCCATTACATATTGCTTCCTGTTCTTATACAATGAAGTTTGGTCAGAAATTCATTAAGATGTTACGCGCAAATTTATTTCCAACTACGGCTTGTGATGACAATGGTAATAAACTTTCAAAAACTATTAGTGAAGCGACTATCTTATCTGCTTATCTTTAGGACGTTTTTTTTATTTTATAATACTGTTTCTTTGATGTGCAGCATAACAGTTTGCGAATTTTGCGACCTAAGAACATTTCTTCATTTTGATGTTTGTCAAATTATCAAGTTATATAATCATGAACAAATTTAAGTCAGGCTTTAGGAGTGACTTTTCTACGACCTAGTGATACGCTGCATATTCGAGGCAACATACCACCAGCAAGCATTTACAGTTTACAAACGGTGTGTATTTTAAAAGCCAGTACTTCCACTGAACGTAAGTTACATATTCTTTCCGTTTTACTCTAGAAACACGTTTGGTGTTGTTGGCCTTGAGTCAGCAAACCTATATTTCTGCACGACATATCTGTTGCTATTACTTCTTCCTTATTCATTTGTTCTTCATAATGAAGCTGCTGATTGCAGCGGTACTAACAACATCTTAATTGTTGAGGTTGTTAAAGAAATATTCCCCCAGACGACGACACTTGAGAAAAAAGTTCCTAGACAGTAGTATCCTTTCGGTTTTGGTCTCTGCAGCTTATATAACCCTTCGCAAAAGAACAAAAAAACATTTTTTTTCGTGGCACCACTTCCTTGCCCACTAACTAACGTATAAAATTAGTAATCAAATAATCACATCTACTAGCAAAATAAAGTAACTGTCCTCTTGACCAAATATCGTCCAGCTTTCTAAATATGTAGTTTTATAAGCAATAACAAACTAAACCAAATACACCACTTTGCAGTACGCTATATACAAAGGAAATAAAATAACAAAAAATAATAAAAAAGAAACTATAAACATAAAAAAAAAAAATTTCTTTTTCACACAAATCAAAACAATCATATTGTTGAAATACAAAAACAATTTTAATAGAAAATAGAGAACAAAACAAAAACACTTAAGTATATCTACAAAAAAAAAAAAAAAGCAACCAACATTTCTAACTAAACCGAAAGAGAATGAAAACAAAAATTACAATTTTAATAGAAAATATTAAACCAAGAAAATGAAAATATTAGTTTAATTTTTTATTTTTAATTCTTTATTATATAGTATATCTTTTGTTTTACTTCCTTCTTTTTACTTCGTTGTTTATTGCCTAGTTCCTTTCTATAATTTTTTGTTTGTTTTTCTACATAATGTAATTTTGAATTTATATATATACATATTTTTTTTTTTTAATTATATGTACTGTATTTTTTTTTTCAAAAACCCTCACTGCACCTTTAGTTGCAACATAAACGAAAGTAAAAATAAAAACATTTTGTTTTTTCAATTAATTAAATGTAATTTAGATAAATATTTTAGTTGATTATTGTATTAAATATATGAAAACTTATTATAAAAATGTGAAAAAAAACATTCAAAATAATATTAAATAATAAATTTTGTTGAGTATTCAAATATTTAATAAATACATACATTTATATTATAATTTAATTCTTTTATTTTTGGTTTTTTTTTTCTTCCCTCTTTTTAACCTTCGTTTTGACTTGTCTTCTTTTTGTTTTTTTTTTTTTGTTTCTTTCGTGACACCAGTAGAAGGTTGTTGTATATTTTGGATTCTTCACCTTTTTTTCCCTGCCTCTCTTTTGGTTGAGATTTTTTTCGTTTATTTATTCTTCTCTGAAAATAATCACTTTAATAATAATAAATCTTTATAAATAGTAAAAACCATTAATGCAATATTTAACGTAAAAATGCGTGTGTACAAAGAAACCTCCAATTTGCTTAATATATTAAGGGTTGAATATAAAAGAAGTAGTATATAAATATATCTATACAGAAAGAGACATCGTAAACGCCCATAGAATTGTTTGTTTTGTTTTCATTTCGAGGGGTTGTTTTTCGTTTTTTCTTTATACATGTGTATAATAATACATCAACTCCCTTCCAATACTAAAGTAACAAAACAAAACAAAAAACGTAATACGAAAGGGTAGCATGATACTGGTTCGACGTTCATAAATTTTGAAAGGATATGAAAACTACCACCACTAAGCGATGTGAAAACCACCACCCATTTTTTATATACCTACTTAACCATATGTATTTTCGTAAGTGCAAGCAATAATTATTTCCATTCTCAGGTGATGTATGTACATAGTATATATATATATATATATATAAATAATAAAAACCCTTTTTTCTGTACATTACTCGTAAATGTCTCTTGTGGATGGGAAAACAGTTTTATTTTTTTCTTTCGATTTAACGTTGAAAATAAGAAAAAAAAAAATCAAATTGCTGCCAAAGGATTAACAAATAGCAAGCATATAAGAGTTACATATATAATTAACAAAATATAGAGAATCTGCCAAAACAAAAATAAAAATTAAATAAATTACCTCAATGATACAAATAAAATGAAATGCAAATATTATTTTGTTATTTTAAAATGATAATAAAAATAAAAATAAATCATATCAGGATGCGATGCAGACAAAACAACAATATAATAAAAAGTAAATGTGCAATTAACAAAGAAATGAATATAAGAGGATATTAGTACTAAAAATTAAGTTCTTTTTATATATTTTTATTTTTTATTTTTTTGAATGCCCTTTCTTTCTTTCTCTCCATTTTCTTGTTATAAATTCAGTATATATATATATATAATTCCTTTTAACGCCGCGTAATACCTCAAATTAAAAAAATTAAATAATAGTAATAATAATAATTACAAAATAATGCGTGCACTTTAGATGAATTAAAAGCAAAAAAAATAATTTAAAAACAGAAACCAATAGAAATATTGCACCAGATTTTAGTAATAAAACAAACAAATAATTAGTAATACAAACTTCATCGCAAAAATACAATGATTACAATATTAACAATAGGAAAAACGTAACATAAAACCATTGAGCAATTCAACGTAGGAACAATCAATCGCATTGTGTAGAACTCAAGTTTAATTTTTGTTTTTTCTCATTTGAAATATACAGATAGAACTTACGTTTTGTTTTAACCATAGGAAATAGATGTTTTTTCTTTTTTAACTTGCTTCAATCATAAAACAACCATAGTTAGATATAGTGTGTAGTTATAGTTATATGTATATTGCAACCATAAGCATACTTTAAGTTATGTATATGTATTGCAAGCCTCCATAAGCACTATTTATGCAGTTTTTGTGGGTAGAAAAACTCTTATTTTTGAAACTTCTGTACCGTCTTTGAAGTAGTTTTTAGAAGTTTTGGGTATAACGGTGATTGGTTTGTTTGAGGCGGTAAACTTCAATTATCTTACACTCGATTTTTTAAACTTTTTTGGCATTCCCTAAAAATTTGTATACAAAAAACATTCTTCGCGAAAAATCTACAATTAATCCATAAAGCACTTGAATTCCCTGTAAAAAACCTAAAATGTTATATTAAATGTAACCTATGTAGATACTTTGATCCAGCCTATTTGGAGTTATCCGTGTATATTGCAGTTGCGTTTTGTTATATTACAGCTTCCATTTTTCAGTCCTCACTTTCAGGATAAGCTGAGCTGTATCGAACTTAAATACAAAAAGGTTCTTCTATTATTGGTTTGTTAAGAATAAGTAGAATCTTGCCTCACACTGATGTTTTCCAGCAAGTATGACTTACTAGCAAAAGGGATTACTCCACCCTTTTCTGGCTTGGGCAGGTAATCGTTTGCGTGCTCATTCTTAGTAGCCAGATGAAATCTGGGGGGTTTCTAGAAGTAAGTTTTTTCTTTTAAAGTTGAATGAAAGTCCCATCTTTCTTGACATGACTCAACTATACAGTGCCTCAACTTTAGTTCGTCCATAATTAGGCTGTGTGAAAATAGCCTTTTTTTTTGACAGCTCCAAGTGAAATCTATACTCATTTAACTGAAGAGTTGTGGATGTATGATCCTCGTCTGACTAGTTTGTTAACCTCATTTTTAATCCTCTCTCGACGGGCTTTGCGGATTGGTAGGAATTCCGTAGTCTAAATGATTTTAACGTCTTGAAAGCTTCTGATTCATCTTGAAGCAATCTTTAAATTTGTTATATCGACGTTCTACTTTGGAAAACGTGCAAACGGCAGAGATTTTGTCTTGCCAACAATGACGGAGTACTAACTTAAGGTGGCGCTACAGTCTGGGGTGGACCTGGGTCTCAACCAACAAGCGTTTCCAGTCAGTTCGATCATTGGCCAGCTTCCTCCAGTTTCACATGCCCTAACGGAGTAGAGCGCATTTTTCAGGAAAAGTTTGGATGGACCCCTAAATAGCTCGTCTCTGTAGATGCCATCATAGATAACTTTAAAATCGATAACAAAAAAAAATGATTTAGATTTTCTAAGTTTTGTCACTAGCTACCTCAATATGAATATTTAGTCGATAATAGACTTTCCTTGTCCATTGATACATACCAATCGGATTTTTGACGAAAGCGTTTAAACCTTTACCTATGCCTTTACAATTTCGCACACACCAAAGTCTATTCTTATTGCGCCATTTTTTCGGAGTAGTTTCAAAAACTTCACAGTGCTGGAGTGCATTTTCTTTAAGTGTCCAAGCCATCATCTCAACCAAGTCGATTTCGCTGATGCTACACAAGTTCGTCATAATATCCTTTCCTCCATTTTCTGTCTTCAATAAAAAAAAAAATGTTGAAATAAATTGTAGATACTTAAATATATCCGCCTTAGAGAAAAGTCATTAAATAGAATCTGATTTCAGATTACGTTATATGAGGAAACTCGAAAATGCGTCCTTAATATGTACAGCCGAAGGTCTAACATAGAAAATGGGGATACAATACCAAGTAACCTAAGGTGTTGAGAGTTCAGTGTCTCGTAACGATGTATGACTACCTTTTCTAGGAACGTAATCCGATATGAAATTTCTTGGTTTTAAACTACGAAAGATTGGAAGCACTATTTCTCAGAATAATTTAACCATTTCTAGCTCCTATTAGCGAAAATAATTCTGCCATGCCAGACTTTCTTTTAAGTTCTCTACTTCATCTCAAAATTTCAATTTCAAAAAAATTCTCCAACAAGTATCAATTCACAAATACAAAATGCATACGTGAAATCTCCAATTTGCTTTTAATTTAACAAAACAAAATTAATAACAACCAACAACACTTAAACAAAATTAACCACCAACAAACATGAAATATTAATCAACATAATAAATTAAAACATAAGTTACATAATTAATTGTTTAAAAAATAAAGTAAAAATAATAAAACATAATTAAAATAAGAAATCTTCCTTAGTTCTTTTCTCTTACAGCGTTACCTGTCCTTAAGCAAAATATATTTAAATTAATTTTTTTAATATCATTGTTCTCTTTGAAAAAAATTTCCTTTAAATATTAATTATTAAACAAAAAAAAAAAACATTTTATTTATGTGTTGCTTTCTTCAAAAGTATATTAGAATTTATTTTTTAATTTAATTAAAAACAAAACGTAGTTTACATAATCTTATTAATATATTTCTTATTAAAAAAAAAAACAACATACAATTTAAAGTACAAATGTAAAACAATTTTTCCATTCTCTACATAATTTCCTTCCTTCTTTTTTCCTATAAGTTGTTTTTTTTTTGTTTACATTTTCTTTTAGTTAATTTTTTAGTTAAATACCTTAGACAAGAATACAAATCGTGAATTAAAAGTTTTACAAAAAACAAAAAATAAAATAAAAATCCTCTACAAAGTGTTAAGAAAATATTAATAGATTTTAAAATTTCTGTTAATCAATCAAATTCTTTCGCAAATGAGATTTTTCTTTGTTTTGTTTATTCTTTTAGTTTTTCTTTCAAAGAAAATAAAGTAAAATATAAAATTAAATAACTAATTTAGGTATGTATTACGATTATTGATAGTAGTTAGTTTTGTAAGGCATTTTTTAAAAAGTAGTATAGGAATGTGTGAAGAAGCAATTAGTTGGTTAAAAGGACCCTAAATATAACACAAAAAGAAAACAGAAAAAGGTATATAATATTTAAACATAATCTTATATGAATAATCTTAATAAGAAAATATAATTATCTGGACTCTCACACATACTGGTAGTTTTATATATTTCATTTGTTTTTCTTTATATTCCTATTGTTTTTCTTCTTTTTAAATAATATTAACACATTACTATTATTACCTGCATTAGATTAAATGTTGTCACTGTGTTTTGTGTTTTTATATATCTTTAAAGTTAGATTTAAAATTTAATTGAGTGAGTTATTATTTAGTTTAAATATGAATATATTATAAATGAATAAAAGGGAAAATAATTGGGCTGCATTTTGCTAGGTACTTTTAAGGAATTTTACTTGATACTAATAAGTTTGTAAGTATAAACATTTTAAAACTAACATCACATTTATTTTGGATTTACAACTGTTTTTTTTTTTTCAAATTTTAATGCATTGGTCTCCAGGTTTTAAAAGAAACGAATTTAAAAAAAAAATTAATGGAATAACTAAAAAAAAAGAAAAACATTTTTTTACATATTAATTAAATTTAAGAAATGACAAAGGAAAATGAAAAAAAAAATAATAATCCAAAAACCGATGTGGTCACAAAAAAAACAAAAAATTAAATGGATGCGTGGAAAAATGTCACTAAAAATAAATAAATAAAATGTAAAAATTCTTCAAAAATAAAACCAAATATGAGTAAATAAATAAATAATCCTCAATGGGATGGCATAACGCAAGGCTGGTGATGTGGACCAAATCGGTGACAAAATAAAAATTGAAGACAAAAAGCTAAACTTAACAAAAAAAAAAAATATTGTCAATAATTTATCACACACATTTAATTGTAAGTTTGTATAGACATTGTATTTGCATTTTTTCAAAGAAAACTGCAAACAAGTTTCAGTGTTAATTAAGCAATATTTCAATGGTATATTCATTTTTCAGTTAACTCATACAATAAGTAAGTATATTAACTGAAATATTATATTTCTTAAGCCTATATACGTATATATAGACATTTTCTAATTTCTCTTAGTTTTTCGTCAATTGTTTTATGTTTCATAAATTAAAAAAAAATAAAAAATAAAAAATTGGAATTGTCGAACAATCGAACAAAAAGGTAAATAAAAACAAAATAATATTTAAAATGTACATACCTACATAATATTTTTTCCATTTAGTGATAAACAAATATATTAATCATTAAAATAAATATGGAAAGAGGGTGTTTTTTTTTGTGGGAATATTCGACTCAAAAGTGAATTAAAGACTGGATATGTGAAAAATATAAAACGTGAATAATTTTACACAATAAAATAGTATTATAACCAATTATATACTATAAAATATATAACTATAGTAAAATGTGATGATTTTGTATGTTATTTACAATTAGTTTGCGAGAAAAAATAAATTTTAACTAACAAGCAATAGCAAGACTTCCATATGCTCATTACACTGCCAAATGAAAAGCATAACAAATTTTCAGAAAATAATTTCACAAAACAAAAGAAAAAAGATTGCCTACCTCAAAATAAAAAAAAATAAAATTAAAATACCTCAAACTGAAAATGATAAATTAAAAAACTAAATAGCTTACACTACACAATACAAAACAAATACATTTTTGACACATAAATAAACTTAGATATTTTTAATAAGTAGAAATATTAAAACGCTTTTTATTAGACATTTTTTTAATAAAATTTTTAGATGCAAATTTCTACAAAAAAAAACATTAAAAAAATATGTATATGCATTTGTTAACAAATTTCCATGTGTAGTGTAATTTTTGTTTTTAGGATAAACACATTCTTTCGAACAGTTGAATAAAAAAAATCGTGTCTTTTCTGATATTTGTTAGAGGCAGTTAGAGTAAAGCAACGTCGTTTTAATTCATGTATATAATCATATTCCGACTAGGACGCGTCTTTAATGTTAACTTTCAGAAAAAAATAAAAACACATCATAAACGAACATACTATCATCACATATTCATCACATTGTCTATAACATCATTAACATCATATCCAATTGAAGAAAGTTTTAATAATAATTGTGACCAAAATTGGAAGTTATTTATTTATATCAAGTCGATCTTAAAATATCATTTCGTTATAATTTATATGATGGACAAGGTATCATATTTTTTTTTAACCTTGTTACTTTATTTCTTGGCACTCTTTATGTATATGATTCCCATCAGGTTGAAAACACTCGAGCGCCACTTTTTTTGATTCCTTCCTTGTACACATACGCAGATTATTTTATAAGTTTGATAAATATCTATAAGGTGGCACCTTTATTCATTAAGTGACGTTACGACTGACAAGTGACTTCAATCTACTAAATTTTCCTACTGCTGGTTCTTTATTTTAAGGATAGTCGCTAGTCAACAGTCGGATAGGTCTTCCAGGTAATCTCATATCTATCCTATTCTCCGTGCTAAAACCAGTTCACACTACTTTGTTAGATCTTTAACAACATAACAAGTGCTGTCTTTGAGCTCCCGCTCGGTTTGGGCGCGTACATATGTCCACTTCAAGTCCAATATCTACCGAAATAATACTTCCAAGGCATAGGTATGCTTATTTATAATGCTGATGATTACCTGGGTGGAGGATACTACTTTTGATGGAGGTAACATTTTCTAGATGTAATTTGTTCCACGTCACGAGTAACTGCTAAAAAAATTATCGAGGCTTTATACTGCCTTTAAATTCCTCCAACAGTAGCTTTGTCTCTAAGCCTCGAAAGTATTCAACCATTTCGCTGGTATATTTCCCTTACGGCAGATATGCCATATGAACTCGCTATTTAAGCCATCGAAAACTTTTTCCAGATCCATGACAACCAAATATGTCAGAAATCTTTGCTCAAAATGTTAAAGTGGTCAACGCAGGAGCACTTAGTGCTTTCCAAATGTTTTTTTTTTTTTTTTTTTTACTTCTTCAGGAGGAATTTTAGTTATAACCACAGCTATTGTCTTTGATAATAATTCTACTTTTCCACTTGTCAATCTTTCTATCCATACCTGGGCATAAGAAATCTGCCAAATTTGTCAACCTTTTTCCAGTCTACTCACAATTTATTATTAAAGCTATCGAATTGAGTTTTTTTTGAATCATTTATTGAGGCATCTTGCCACAAAATCATCATCATTCTATCATCTTAATAAATTCCCTTTAAACAATTTAAAAAAATAAATAAATAATTGTGTTTAAGAAACTTTTTGTATGTTTTAACTTGTATATTAAAATCACAACACAACTGTAAGAACAAAACACCAAAACTATATTTATTATCGTATTCGTACATTATTCGAATACACATATATATATAATTTAAATAATAATATATTTAAAATGTATATAAAATCAAATAACAAATAATTTTATCATAATAAACCCCTTTTCCAACTTTCTCATCTCCCCTCATTCATTTCATTAACAACATCCTATTTCATTGCTAATTAAATAAAAACTATTGAAAAATTATTAAAAAAAAAAAAAAGCTAAGCATTTTGATCGATTGAAGCACGATTTATATTCCTAAAAAAACAAAAAAACAAATATGTACTTCCTTTCTTCTTTAGGTAAAAAATTAGGTGTGTCCTATGAAAGTCCTAGTTAAACAAAAAAAAAAAAAACAAAAAACACAATGTATAAATAGTAATTAAAATAATTACCAATTATAATCGTTAAAGCATCGGTTAATTTCTTTGTGTTGTGTATATGTTGTAGTAAGATTTTTTCCCATAACAATGGTTTTTTTTTCCTATATAATAAGTGTTTTCCTACATATGCGTATGTGTCTATAACCCATGCCACTTAAAATAAGAATTTTAAAAAAAGAAAAAAGTAAAAGTATTAGTATTTATTTAACAGCCACAAAACTTGATAATTATTATTACTATTCAATTTAAATTTAAAATTTTTGTTTTTTTCTCCAATGGTAGGTATGTATATGTCGTGCGTTCTTATAACAGAAAAAGTTTATTTTCTAAAATGTTTGTATCAATCCCCACGAAAGCAATCATTTTGATATCTTTTTTTTTATTTATTTTTGTTTTCAAAATTAGTATTTAATAATTGGAAACATGAAATTTGCAAAAAACTGTAATATTTTTAAAAATTTTATATAGAAATATAATTAAATTCAAATATTTTTTATACAAAATTTGAATACAACAGAAGAGCTCCAGATATGTGATAAAGAAATTGACGAAGTAAATATAAAACAAAAATAAAAAAAAAAGGAAATATTTTTTTTTAAATTCAAATAAAATTTTATAATAAAGAAAAGCAAAATGGTTTTTCATTGAAATCTTTCAGAAAAAAAAAAAAAAATCATTTCGAAGGCGATATAAAATCTAATTTGAAGAGCGTCTTCTGAAAATTATTATTTTTTATAATTTGTTTGTTTGTTGAAATTTGAACGATACATTATGTTGTGCGTGAAAATACTTATTCTTTTTCTCAATTATTTATTAATTCGAATGAAGTCGATTAATAGTTAACTGTTCAAGGTTCTCCAACACTAACTCTGACTCTAGCGTCCAATAATATAGAACTTAACTATCGAGCTTCTAAATTCCATTTATTTAATGGCTAGTTGCTACTTGGTTCTTTAAACAAGTCGCCATGGTCCAGTTAGAGCCACAGCATAATAACCAAAAAGGTTTTTCCCGACACCACCTCGCCAGACATGAACAAATCTCCGGAAGTATAACCTTCTCAATACGCCCTTCGTCGTCGCCAGTAAAAACTGTAGGTCCATTTCATTCATGCGAATAATATAGCACGCAAAACATGAATGATTACTACAAGTAAAGCCATGGCGACAGCTCGTAGTTGCGTAAAGGTTTTTTTATTTTATTTAAACTCGGCATTGTCTTTAAAAAGAATCTAAATACACAAGTTTCTCAATCCATCTCGATTACTCCCATTTTTTTCTAACATTAACTCAGCGCCTTTAGTGTGAACTTCAACTCAACTCAACCTCTCCTTAGTTTATTGATTAAATTTCTCTCACACTTTCTGTATGGCAAGCAAGTTTTTCTAGTTATTTCTTTGTTTGTATATTACAAAGGTCCATGTTCGTTTGGAAGTTTAAGGTCCCTGGTTCACTCATTCACCAATAATTGTAGGACAACTTGCAGCTTTTCTTCTAATTAACTTACTGAAAAGGCTTCCAAACCACGTTGAGTCTCTTCCTTCGGATTCCATCCAGGATAGGTTGCAACCAAGTTTATCTGGTGTCAATGATAGCTTGGTTCTTAAAATGGAGGTCCGGTCCCGCTGGTTCTAACATTGTTTTTCATTATCTTACCTCACATTTTGGTAGTTTTTTTTTTTTTAACAGACTTCTGCCCTTTCTTCAATTGCTGCAAATGTATAGTATGAAATACATCTAGATACATTGATAGATGATGGCTTACTTGCCCCAAAGGAGTTTTTTTTTTTTTGACTTAGTTTTAGGATCTATAAGCTGGTTACCTAGTGCTATGGGAAGAACGAATCGAAGTAGAACATAATTATAATTGAATTTTAACAATCAAAGGTTTTTTAAAATTATAAAATTTTTCGAATAACATTAAAATTTTACTTAAAAAGATTTCATTTAATTTAAATTTTAAATTTGCGTTTTAATGACAAAAACTCGCAGCTGTGAAATTTTGGATATATAAAGCATTTTGTCTGTTAGCGATAGGATTGGCAAACATTTTTTTATACGACTATATTAAGAAAAATCAAAAATGAATACCAATAATAATACGTATACTTTTACATTATAATGATTGGCTATTAAGTAAATTAAAAAATAAATTAAAAGTAATTTAAAACCAAAATAAATCTTAACTTCAATTGAAAATGTCTGCGAACATTTTATGACTTTCGTTTAAAAATTTTTCGAAATTCGCATAATTGATTTTAATACATTAAAAAAAACTCAACAATTGGCTATATAAATTGAACTCGTATCTGTGAGATTTGAACAACTAAATGAATTTTTTCGATAAGGAAGAAAAAAATGATTTCGTTAGGTCGGTGGAATATATGATAAATGTATTTTTTAAGAACATTTGTGTAAGAGTTGCGCTCGAAAAACGCACAAAGCAAAAAGAAAAAAAAAAGAAAAAGAAACAACAAAACACATAAATACTTTATTTTAAAATTTAAATTTAATGGTTTATTGTGGCTAAAAGTATAAATATTTATTTAAGGCATTAAGATACATATTTAATCATCTCTTCTCCATCAGAAAATCGTGCGATTGCTTAACTTTATATTCATTACCTACAACTTCTTCGATTTTTTTTTTACACTTCTTTAGATACCCAATATATATTTAAAAAAAAAACACACAACACATTCAAAATAATAAATAATAATCACATACAATTAAAATACATTAATTTATATATCAATTGATAAACATATATATTCCTTTTGAGTAATATAAAAATAAATAAAAACAAACAAAAAGAAAATATACCTCACATAGAAACTTTAGATAAATTTTCATAAAAAAAAAAACTTTAAACAAACTATGCGCAAAACAAAATAAAAAATAAAAAAAAATTTTAATAGTAAATATTGTGAAAGCGACGTTTATTATTTTTTTTACGTTTAAACAAACTACATATATTATATACATAAAGACGAAATTTTATAATAAAAATATCAAACAACATATAAGTGGAAGTATTTTTAATATTTGATTTTAATAAAACAAATCAATATTTCTGTTTAAATTAAATAAAGTTTATTAAAATAAAAAAATAAAAAATAATAATTTCTAACTGAAGAGAGTGTGGATTATAGAAATTTTTTAACTACCTTTATTCACACGTCTCATTTACAAAAAAACAAATTATATTACAAATTAATAATATTAATCTCAAATAGAAATTTATAACTCACAAACACAAAAAAAATAAAAAATTAAAATTAAAATTACCTACATTAATCTTATTATAGGAATATGAACATTTTCTTTAGTGATGTTTAGAAGCTTTCTTGATTACTTCCTACAATTAAAAACAAAACTCACAATCTTTCCTATATATCTATGTTATGTTACAAAGAAAAACAGAAACACTTTAGTCTAATCATGTTTTCTTTGAGTTTAGTTCATTTTGTTTAGTTAATGTGAACGATTTGTTTAAATATATTATCATAAAGTATATAACACTATACATTAAAGCAAATATAAACTTAAACAATCGCAACTATATATAAAATATATATTTATTAATTTCTCATTAATAGAAATTTAAATACAAAAAAGGAAGAGAAAATACATTTTATTATTATTAGAGAATTTAACCATTTAAAAGTGACAAATATACAAACTGATATTAACGCATTTTTCTTGTAATAAGTTTTTCATTCAAACTTAATGCTTAATACCCCTGATTTCTTGATATAATTTCTTGCAATGCAAAAAAAGAATACAAAATAAATAAAATATAAGAAAAAACAATCCGGCAAATGAAATCCAAAATATGAATAAAAATCCCTTTACAGTCCTAAATAAAAAAAACATATTTATTATTAAAACTTAATAGATATACAAAACTAGAAGAAAAAAAGTTAAAGAAAATAAAATCATAATAAAACCAAACACCTCCTCCCCCCTTTTCGAAAGTACAAATTGTTTGTTATTAAGAATTTTTAATAAACATAATTATATTTAAACAAAACGCAGAGAAAACGAAATTAAAAAAAAAAAATTTAAAGAGAAAACGAAGAATTATTAAAGCAAGTGGAAATTATATTGATTGTTTGAAAGTTAAGAAAACAAGAATAAATCGAACGAGAAGCAAGAAACAAAACGGTAAAAGCGAAGTGTCGAAATCATTTTTCGTTTGCTCATTTTGTTTCTACTTACAAATAAATGTGCATACATATACAAATCATAAAAAAAAATCAAAGTTAAGCACAACATTATGTTGGATACAAGTTTTTTCTTTTTATTTTCATTTGCCATTTGTAAATTATAATTTGCACGATTTACAATATAATATAATGAAACAGAATATATTTGTAAAATAAAAATACAAACAAATTTTTATACAATTTCAGAACATTTCTACCTACAGAAACAAAAAAATATGAAGTTAAATATATATACATATATATATTTAAAAATAAAACAAAAAATGGTTAAATTTACAAGTTAAAAAAAAAAATAGCAAACTTCAGATGAAAAGCTAAATAGAAAAAATATATTATTAATAGAAAATTAAACAAAAAAAAACACAAATTTTTAACAATAAATAACCAATACAAAGCAAACAAAAATTATTAAAAAAAAAATACTCCAGAAGCAAATAAAAAATATTCGTCAAAAAGTTATACAAAAAGAACACAGAAGATGAAATTAATTTGTTTAAATAAACTGCTTAAATCCGGAAAATAAAAATTGTCACAGATTTAAAAAGAAAACAAAGAAATTGAATAATATAAAGTTTACAAACAAAATATAAATTATATATACATTACAGATTTAAGGGCTTTTTCTACTTTTATACAAACTAAAGTTAATGGAAAAAAAAAAATTTAAATTTATAAAAACAAAAATTATTATGTACTTTATTCATTACAAAACAAAAAATATATTATTAATTATTATTCAACCTATTGTATCTAATTAGAATGTATACAAAATATTATAATTGTTTAAAGAAACAGGAAAAATCGCAGACTTTTCAATTTTAAATATACGAAAAACATTACAAATGGAAATGATTTGAAAAAAAAATAAAAATTATGTATTTAATAAAGCGCGGCCCAAAAAACCGTTTGAAATTTTAATAAACTACTGTTTGTTTTATTTTTATTTATTTTTTTAATTTTAACAGTCCATGAAGCTAAATAATGGCCAACAGCAAAGCTTAGTTCTTTCGCCTCTATTGTTCAATCTCTTTTTGTATGATATACGCGAAACAAACTCGAGTAAGTACAAACATGCCGATGATCCTGGTTTGACAACCCAACCCATATCTGCAAAGGCAAGATGCAGCTGTAATTCTTCAAGAAGATCTGGATATTAAAAACGGCGCATCAGTATGAATCATGAAGAGGACACTGCGAAAGATGTTTACTTGCGACCTTAGTTTCAAAGGAAGTGGCCGCGAAAAGTGCGCTCCGCCTACAACAATCCAATCTGTGGAAAAAAGGGCTGATAGGTCACCAAGCTATCACCAAGTGGGTGAGCACTGAGACCAAAACCGACTAATTGACACCAATTCTGGAATTTAGCCTAAACCTCGAATTAAAAATTCCCTCCAGAGAAAGCTGGACAGAAGGAGAGGTCATTAACCCCAACCATATATCCATTTTCACGGACGGGTCAAAAATGGATGAGGGAGTGGGCTCCGGGATCTATGCAGAAGAACCGAGCATTGCACGGTCAATAAGGCTTCCGAATCACAGCAGCGTGTTTCAGGCGGAAGTCCTAGCAATCGCCGAGGCCTCGCGTGAACTATCACAACGGTCGCTCCCAAGAACTCACATTGACATTTTCGTAGACAGTCAAGCAGCCATCAAAGCCATTACATCGACAAAAATTAGATCCAGAACTGTGAAACGCTGCAACGACGAGCTTAAAGCTCTCAGCGCTAATCACAGCGTCACATTCATCTGGGTCCCGGGACATAAGGGCATCCACGGGAACGAAAAGGCGGACGAGCTCGCAAGAACAGGCTCAGAGATGGATCTTATAATGGCCGATGACTCAGTCCTGCCCCCAATAGAACTTCAAAAGTCCAGCATCACCGTGAAATCCATAAAGCTCGCGAACGAGAGATGGACCTCACTCACAACATGCCGCACCTCAATAACACTCTGGACAGAACTAAATAAGAAAAAAACAAAGGACATCATCGCACTCAACAGAAGTCAATTATCACTTCTCATAGGTATTATGACAGGTCACAACCTGCTAGCGGCCCACCTAAAGAGAATGCGGTTGAACACAACAGAACTATGCAGAGGATGTGGCGACACAGACGCCGAGGAGGACACATTCCACCTCCTATGCGAGTGCCCTAGCCTTAGCAAAAGCCGAAAGACAATCCTCGGAGAACATTTCTTCAGTGATCTGGGCGAACTGTCAAGCAAGCCATCCAGAACCATCCTGCAATTCCTTAGGAACTCGGGATGGTTCAGGGAGGCCAACTGAAAATAATAACATTATCCATTTAATTTTAGGTATCCCACACCACATCGGGGAACACAATGGATCCATGGAGATCCGAGTGAGGTTGTACTCAATGCAACCACCCCTAAAACCTTACCTAACCTAAGGCATAGATGGAGACGAATATTACAATTAACTAACAAGGCGAGGATCGACTCTTGGCAGCTTTCTTGCGGAGAGTGTATCCAACCCACTCGAACCTTTTAAGGCAGGCTTAGTTCGACACTATCTATCAAAAGCAAAAATAGAACTTAGAAATTAATCAAGAGTTCGATCTTCAAAACTATACAGAGACCCTTGAGGACTGTAATAAATCACTACTCTCTCATTTTGCACTTCGGCTTTCACAATAAATAAAAAAAAAAAAAAAAAAACAAGCTTTTCACAAGCAAGACATTTAAATATGTAAAAAGTAAAAATTCACTTCTTCAAAAAGCATAAACGTTCCACCAGACGACAACACACAGAGACGTTGTCATTGTCCAACTTTCTACAACGTAATTTCCTATTCTTCAGTTCACTCACGTCCTGCGGCGTTCTTCAATTTTTAATAAAACTGTTCGAAACCCTTTTCCACGACGCACTACAGTTCTCGTACTATGTTTGTTCCTGTGCGTCATAATGCTTCACCCTTAACAGAATGTGCCTTCATTGGCATTGGCGTGATGCCGACAATAAATAGAATAAATATCGAATATTGAATATTGTGAAAGTGGACAATACAAAACCGATAGCAGTATAACCAACCAAATATTCCTAGTCCTGTCTACTTGCATTTATTTTCACATAATTCGAAGAGTCCTTTTGATGTTGTTTTGTAACTTTCCTTGGGCCAGGAACTTATTTAGAAGGGTGCGCGACGATTTACGTTTGAATAAACGGGTTAAATTGAAAGAAGGATGGGGGAGAAAATCAGGAAACGCCTGTCGATTGGAAAAAGGCATAAATAAATAAACATCGTGCGGCGGCGATCCAATATAATTTGGGGACAAAAAAAAATGAAAGAAGAAATGGAATAAGAAGATGACAAGTTTTATTCCATTAAAATTATTGGCAGGATACTTGAAATGGGCACTCTGTTGCATTGCGGATGTTAAAAGACAGAGAATTCATCAAATCCTGAGTGGTGGTGGTATCAAGTGAAGGGTTGAACAAACGCAATCCTTATCCGATTGTATTTATTTACTTTTGGTCGGTGTCTTTGTTGAGAAGAGAGAGGGGAAGCAGAATAAAGGATTACCGAAAGGACTGAATGTCAAAGGCTAATGTGTGCTCAATGCTTGTATTTCGATCTGTCAATCGATTGATTTGTGAACAGTCCTGTGACCGAATAAGCATCGGGGAATTAGAATTAATTCATGCAAATGGACCAACAAAGGATTTGAGGAGATTATTTGACCATGATCATTATTATCGGATAAGTGTTGTTCTATTTTTGGGCGTTTGACTTAAGTTTCGGGAAATTGTGCATTTGAAATTAAACAAATGGGATTTGACATATCAACTTAAGTACCCCCTTCAAACTTACTGACCGGCTTTTAATCCTAGTCGATGTTAAACAGACTTGATACTTGTAGTTGCTGTTATTATCGGCCTTTAAAATGAGTTTCAGCATTCATTGATTCTGTTGGCTAAAACATTGTAGTCCATTCAGTTTATGAAAATATCCCTTTTAGGCATCCACATGCAAAGTATTCTAAAAGAATCACCGATTTTCAAGTCAAGGGAAGATCCACCGAAACGGCTCTCTACGAATTATCGAAATATCTAACCACTGCATAGAATATACCCTGGCTACCTTTTTAGACATAGAAGGAGCTTTAATGACATGCACACTGTAGAATAACCCAAGTCAATGGATAGTCTCTATGCACAGAACGAGAATTATTCAGCCATAATCAGGTATCTAACAGCTACTTAAACAAATTCCCCGATAGAGGGAACGATGTTATCTTTCCTCTGGATAACACAGAGAAAGAATTAGGGTGGTCGCGTACTCCGATGACACAGTAATTCTGGTGTCAAGAATGTTTCCATCTATGATAAGTAACTACAAGCTGTACACTACGGTTTGCCCATTGAACGGTTCAAACATTTAAGAGTAATGCGTGTATTTGTTTCATCGAACTAAACGCGTCTTAAATCTAATCTTTTCTTTTAAATGGCTGCCACCGACTCAAAGTTCGTTATAGTTTGAATCCTGCTACAATGTTAAAATAAGACCTTGTTCCTGAATTCGGCGACCGTTTAATTTAAAATTATTTTCTTCTTATCACTCTACCACAATCTTTCAAAGTATTTGATGAAGGTAGCTCTTAGAAGCCTTAAGCCGCTATAAAGTTCAACTTGACAGTTGTTGATAGACAAAGGTTTAGGTATTCAAGGAATCCCAGATGAAAATTATTTAACCCTTCAAGTTCACATAAACTGTTGATCTAAACCTGCGGGATGTCAATTGTCTGCACGCACTACATATTTATATCACTCTTAAAGCACCCTTTACTAGACAACGAGCAGTTTACAGTTGTATGTACTAGGCAAAAAGATTTTCGTAGGCTTAACCCCCATATTTGATTTTAATGATTTACCGACGCTGTGACCAGTGACTAGAACATGTTGTAAATCAATTATCATCACGGTAATGAATCACACTTCGGTGCTCTGTGCAACTCGTAGTCGTCGTCGTCATTGTGTCCACCAAATAGTAAAAGTAATGAATGCTCCTTGCTTAAAGTGTTTCCCTTCGAAACACGCGTGATGTTACCACGAAATGATTTATGCTCGAACACGCTCCAAAATTGTCCTTTGTTTCAGTAATATTTTCTCAAGGGATAACCCCTTTTTTGCAGCCGAAAACAACACAGGACGTACCCTTTAAATAAGTGGTTGCTCCTGTGTTAAGTCACATAAATCTTTGAAACCAGCAGCGATAGTCAAATATGATATTTCATGTCCATGGCGGTGAACATGGACGGCAATACACTAAAGTATTACAGGCGTCTGACCAATATGCATGTAAAGAAAGTCATTTTGGTCTCCAGCACACAACCCTATTCGACAACAAACTTAAAAAGGATAACTGATTGTGGTGCTTGTCAATTAAAGGGTTCAAAGTTGAATTATGACCAACTTATTGGAAGCTTATCTCCAAAAGAAAGTCATCCCTAGGATTTGCATAGTTTTCAAAGTCCACTTCACAAACGAACAGCACGAGAAACACAATGAGGAGGAGGTAAATGTCACAGCAGCAGGAGCGCTATCACTGCTCTCACAAAGGACGCATAAATCATCAAACAATTTAAGAAATAGCCTTTGGTCGAACGCATAGGGTTGGGAAGTTTACTGAATGAGTTTTCGGGTTATTTCTTCAGTAAAACTTTTGTGCTAGTGTAATTTGTTTGATTTATACGGCCGGCCTTAATTTTTATGAGGATGACCATCTTGGTCATGGGTAAAGTTTTCTAATTACACTGCTCTTCATTGTATGTATATAGCTATTTGGTAGGACTCTGATTTGTTTCGTTCCAATTTTGCAAATAGTCGTAGAAGCTAATGAAAGAGCATCCTTTGAACTTGGATTTGGTATGAGTTTACAAGTTCCACAAGTAGGCCATCATAATTTATTTATAGAATAAGGGGTTAAGGAATCCATAGACATGGAAGGGGAGATATTGCTGCATTAATTAGAAAATTCTCTGGAAGAAAGTAGACCAGATCTGTTGGTACTGGGAAGGTAGTTATTTGCTAATAACACTCCGCTAAGTAACTTCTAAAAATAGTAAGACAGATAGAAAGTACCCTTTCAGTCAGACTGAACTATAAAGAGTATGAACTTTATAAAAGCCATTTTCGGAGTAGGTGTGAAGCAATGGTTAACTGAATATACAGACCAAGGATTCCTGCAAAAGAACCAATTGCGGTTCGATAACGCAGGTTGCTGGACTCACAGTACCTAAACTAGAAACGCTAGAAGTACTTGCAATTTCACCCCAAATGCATACAGTTTTAAAGGTATAATTTTGCCAGCGACCACAGAAACAACTACATCACGAAGTTGGTGGTTGTGCTTCTGGCTAAAACGCTGTTTTGAGCAGTCAGTAGTTTACCTATCAATCGTAATCCCGATCCCCTTAATTAATAGCTTTTATCTAGGTTACATACCATGGATCTAAACATCACGCTTTGCACAAAGTAAGGTAAGGCTGCATTCTATCGCCAATTTTGTTCTAATTAGGGATTAGAGATGTGCTTCATGCTGCTTTGTGGACGGGAAATAGAGGAGTTCCCAGGACACCTTGACTAAGTTTACTAAGTTGCTTATTCTTTCACAGAATTGTAGACTTCCATCAAATGACAGCACGTGTGGAGAGGGAGGCAGGCGTTGTCTGGTTAAAAATTATCAGCGTCTGAACGAATTCATCAGCTCAAGTCTGCCAGCAGAAAGAATTACAAGTTTCCAGTATCTGGGGTTGTCTGCCATTGTTGTGAGCCAGGGTAGAGCCACGGAGGCAACTTCGGTGTAGATGAGGAAGACGGCGGCACGCTTGTCGTTGCTCGGCACAATTCGTCGAACGGGGGTAGTTCTTGCCAACCCCACCTTACACCACCTGCTCGGCACACAAAATCTCGTGCCTTTCATACTAGCTAGACGAAGAAGAGGTTGTCTAATACCCTAAATCAGACTGCAGACGGACAGAGAAGAAAAGAAGAGAAGGAAGGATCATTTGTCCAAGGACTTATGCTAATACCCGAGAGAAAGACGGTAAAAGAAGCTCGCGAACTAACCTAACTAGCCTAAACTAAACCTAAACTATGCTAATACTTAAAGCTAAACCTATACTAAACCTATCTAACTTACGACTATCCTTGACTTAACCCTAAACGCTTTATCTTTTCCGGTATCTCTCCCGGAAGGTTCGTCGAGAACCGAGACATACCGGATGTTGTTGGCAAAGGATGGCCAGCCCACCCTTCATGTCTTGAGACACTACCTGCGCTATCTCCTATGGCCGGTATTGCAGGAGATGCTGCCGCCGATTTTATTACTGAACTGGATATAGCCAACCGAATTGGTTAGGCACATTCTATGTTTTGAATGTTGTCGAAAATATGATGACTACGACGGTTCCGCTCCAATTTTGAGTCCAGTCTGTTTATGATGCTAAACAGCAAACGTTGGTGGCTATACAACATCCCTTCCAGTCCAATCATAACTCTAATGAACATCTTTACCAAAGGACGGATCAAAAACAAATGGACACAAGCATTCAATGACGAAAGTGGTAGAAGATTGATCATACATGGTCATACGTTCCTTAAAGGCGACGGTTATATTGTTTACCTGGCAGTTCGATAAGAACATGGCACAGAGCAGTTGAGAAAGCGGCACGGCAATTGGATAAGAGTTCGAAAAAGCTTACACATATTGTCAGACACCGTATAGGGTGGCATATCAGCCCCACAAGACGAAAGTCTTTTTTTGAATATATACCCATCATTGGAGGCAAAGATAATGTCTTACAGTACCATCGGTGCACTTACAAAAGCAATGCAGGTGGAGAGCATATTGAGACACTTTGCGTAGTCTTTCCTTCAAAAAAACAAAGAAAATGTGGCAGACTTCAAAAATACGTTGAGAAGCATTCGTTTGCTCTGTCTTCATTCTGGAGTGTCTTGCTATTTGTGGTTGCATTTATAAGAAGCTCCACAGTCACTTTATATCATAACCGCGAACGCAGGCAACTCTTAAGTAGACCTTACACGGTCATGCTCATGCCGATAATAATCGTGTATGTGTGGATTGATGCTAGCCCTTACACAGCTCAATCAAATGACGTCAAATTTTCATTTTTTGCGAGTTTTCGTGGTGTACGGATGTATGCTGAATGAAGCGGATGAATGCATTGCATTATTTTTTGTAGTAAAACTTCATACTGTTTCAATTTTTTGTTTCGGTACCTGCAATCTTTCATTTTCACATCCCATGAACTCAGTATTAAACGATAAGTTCCAATGAATTCCAATAAAAATGCCCGATTTTCATCGTCTCTCAACTATCCGCTAGCGACAGACATGTTTCCTCTTCCGCGAAGTAATTTAGGTCAATCAAGCCCTTACAGCGTAATGCTGCATGACGAAAATCAAAAGTGGTTTGATTTTCATCATGCAGACTTCACCAAATGTGTGTGACGCATACAGATGCATTTTCACAAACACATGTAAGTATTTGACGCATGAGCATGACCGTGTAAGGTCTACTTTACGCATCTGTCTGAGAAATCTTATTTCGAAACAAGACTTTGCAAGTTCACCCTTTCGACTGGCTTCTATGGGGTTTCCATTCTTTAACTATTTTGAAAGTAGTTAAAGGGTTAAACTAGATACCAAAACATAGCTGATTCACCCTTTTAATTGACTCTTGTAGGGTCTTGCAGTTTATAGGTTGCGAAAAGGCTCAATCAGAATCAGACTTACACTACTCAACGTCGTTGCTCTTTACTAAGACTTCAATACTAGCCAGATCGATTCATTGGATGAATCAGTCGAATCAACTTCCTTTTTCTCTCGATGCTTTACTCGAAGGCCGTTCCAGATAAACTACTAGTCGATCATGTGTAATACATCTGCTCTTTATCACAGACAGTCGATAACCTAGGATATGCACTTGCAAGCTTGAGCATTAACAAGTTCTTGAGAGTGTGTGTCGATATAGCTACACCAGAGCCAAGTGAGCAATTAAGATTTATTTTACAAGACCGGGAGCTGCTCTTCTCCGCTGGTACTGAAGGAATGCTACTATCAGCATTTGTGCCTTTCTCTTCATTTGGTTTTTAAGTAGATCTTTTCCAAAATTCGTCGTTTTTAGGACGTACATATATATGTCATAAGCGATGTTTCAAACAACTGCATGAGGTAAGTTCAGAGAGAAGACAACAGGAATCATGGACAAAATCCAAAAACATTGGTTGAACTACAACACTTAGATTATATCTCTGTGAAGTATTTGTGGTTTTAGAAACATATGACACGAAGTTGGAGTCTTTTTATTGCTACCTTATAAGTTATACTCTGCAACTGCAGGAAGTGTATGCTTGTACTGTTGTTCTTTTGTTCGAAGATTACATCGAACAATTTTTTTTTTTATAAATTCACGTGACGTCTTCCTCTCCGTTCATCATGTGTCCACATCCGCAGACAATAGTTTTACCTCAATCATTGCTTATACACGTAAAACTCCTTGACAGGGATTTGCAGAACCCTTACCCTTCCAGTAGTGATGTCGCCCCATTCAACGAATTTTCTTAGATTTCTTTCACGTTTTGTCAAGCCTTCATTGTCCTTACCATTGATTGCCCTTATTGACATCCTCACCTCCCAAAATATCGAACTTGGACGCATCACACACACAATTGGCTTTACAATAAAATTGAACTCTGCCCACAACAAATCATGATAAATTGTTCAAATGTCAATCTGTCGATATAAAATGCTCCTTCTTCGATCCTTTCGCATGGCATTGTTCCATTTGTTGACTCCAATGGACTCCCAAATTGTTCCTAGTTTACATGTAATCGTACTTGTCTCCTGTCCGGTTGTCTATGCAAAACTGTTTATGCATTTTCGTCACATACTCGTACTCTGTAAAATGAATTTTAAAATTTTGCAAATGGCCTATAAGGAAAGGGTTAATTTTTCTCCCATCCCTTGTTATTTTTTTTTTTTTCAAATTTTTTTTTTGACTAGACCAGGTTTATGTCAATATGTTTGCGAATTTCATTGTTCGATATCCTTTAAAGGGAATCCACGCACATAGAAACGAAAAAAAGAAATGGTGAACCAACAGAACACACCCCTTTATATCAGCACAACTGTACTCTCCCCTTGATAGACCAGAAGGTCTGTTGCGAGGAGAAAAGGTCAATGTTTACGGATAGCAGGGAAAATAAATTGTCCTCAAACGTCAGCGGCACAGTGATGACAGATGACAGCAACAAACCGAAATAACTTTTAATGTTCTCATGTTGACAACCTGTTATCCTGCGGTAGCTTCCCGAAGGGTGGATACGCTTATAAGTTATTCGCGGGGTTTATGACTTTTTCCTGTCATGGGATATTACATATTGTACGTGGACATGACGTTATCTCGTAAGACGGATTTATCAGCTAATTCTAAATTGCTGGAAGATAAAATTGGATTAGTAGATATTGGGAATGGCCACAATTTCTTGATTAATTTGACAAATTCATGAGTTCCTGACGGTCTTTATATGACATTGTTAAATGTCAGTGATATAAAATAAAACAATGGCTTTATGTTTTCTTGTCGTCGGCAATTTAAAAAGTTATGACTAATTAATAGAGACTAGAGTAAATTTATTTCCCCCCAACGAATTCAACTTGAACTCGACTAGCCAATGGACGGAACCATCCAAGCAAAATTATACGGGGATGGGTACGTAGGAAGGTAGAAGTGGTAAGCCTGCCAGAGACATAAGTAGCGCGGATGCGCCGTTTTGATACCACATCTCACGTGACCTGGGTATTGATGGGCGTAGCTAAGAGTGTAGTTTCTCAGATCCATCCTCGTTCGTTGATTTCGGTGCTCCCCCATAAAGAGTGTCTAGCGTTGGCATCGCATCCCAGAAGCAGGGACTCCTTCTTGGCATGAAGAAATGACACCATATGTTGTGCTTCGTCTGGCGGCGATGGTTTGTCATGTGGCATATACGCAGAGGCAATGTAGAGCTGTTGTTTTTCTATTCATTTGTGCTAAGTCATTTGTGCTAAGCAGTATCCTTTTTGTAAAACAGGTTGTATTTGTTGTCGCGGAGTCCACGAATAGCCGATCGTCATCGACGATCATTTCTAGATCGTCGTTCTCAGGGTTCGTTGATCGAAAAATCTTCAACTTGGAGAACTGTACGCTGAACCTGAGTCTGAAGTCAATTTTCTCCAGCTGCGTGAGGCACTCCTCATTTACTGACAGCACGAGTGTTTGGGTGTTTTTCTGCGGCTCTTCCACCTTGATCACCGCCCAATCCTCCATAGAGACGCCAGGATTCTGAAGCTTCAGACATTGGAGAGTCTTTCCGCTGTCTATCTTCGTCCTGGGCAACCAAATGCGGACTCTAGGTTTCCTGGGGATTTCCTTAGCAGGGAGGACCTTAAGCTTAAGGCCCTCCCAGGCATCACTAATCTTAGCGATGCACGAACTAAGGAAATCCTTGGAAAATTTGATAACCCGGTAACCTCTGACGACCTCCTCAAGGTCAAAGCCAGGCATCGGTCCAGTTTGGTGGTTAATGATGTGGTCCACCGTTAGCTCGGTGAGCCTGTTTTCGATGCTGGCCCACCTTGCCGTCTGCTGTGATTTCGTCCACTAGTGCGACCTGTAGCTGATCTCTCGCTACGTCTGCGAAAGACGAAGGTTTGTTGTGGACTATTGTTTTAGGGGCGACGGAGTGACTGGTTTCTGAGGCTGTGGCAACCTTACTTCTCTTAGAGGCATAAACGGCCTCGTCTTGGGAGCGATTCCTCTTTTCTCCTTCCCTCTTAGGCAGTCGACTCTTGGCATCGAGTATATGCCTAGTATACTCATCAACCACGGCCTGATATTTGAGCTTGTCCTCAGCATTATTCTCGTGCGCAGTACCAGCCGCTTCATGCACCTGGGGATGGTGCCGGAGGACTTACCCTTTTTTGGTGGCTTGCGGTCACTGTGGCTGTTGACCTCGCTCGCCATTTTACTGGTGGTGGAAATGTTGTTGTTGTGTTGACTAGGGGTGTTGTGGCTGGTACCCTGGATTTCTAAGCGATCGACCATGGTCTCTTGACTTGAGGCCAGAAGTTCGTCCTCGGATAACGTGCCTAGATTCGGCCGCCGCTACGTTCAAAACAGCTGCTTCTATGCTGCTAGCTATGGTTGCTTCCGATGTTATATCTGTTTCTGTTTTTTGGTTTGTTTTGTTCATTTTGCTTTAAATTATGTTGGTCCCTCGAGTAGGTACGGAAAGGTTGGTCAGTCCCAGCTGAGCCGACATACTGAGATAAGGCACTGATACAACCGACCTTGTCTGAGCATCGAAGGTGACCGTTAGCTACCAATTCTCTAGTCACTTATTGGTCATGCAGCCATCGGCACGGGTGCCTCAACACCTTGGCTTTTAAAGTGAGATTTAGGGTTGTCTCCCACCTCTTTCTTAATGGATCACATCGCCCGATTGAAGCGTGCGTGTAAATCCTTGGCTGAAACTTCTCATCCGAGGACGAGAAGCCATTTCCAGAAGGCGCCTACGTGGAGGACAAAAGAAGAGGATTTCCGCCCGCCGCGGGGATAGCAATATCAAAACAAAAGTCCAATAAGTCTTTTTCAAAGTAAATAGCTTTTTTCCATACTTTCACTCCTAACTAATTTACCTAGATCCCAAGGTATATAAACATAATGGTATGGCATTCCGAGTTCAAATTTTATTTCGTTCAGCGCATCTACATACGTCACGTGAATAGTGAAATTTGTCGTTTTGATTTGTTTACATGGCCATTTGTATGAAATATTTAAGCATTAGACAAAATAAGAATAAATTAATCCCAAATCTATGTTGTTTGTTGTACTAACCTGGTGGATATTAATATGCATAATATACATATGAATGGAAGACTCTTAGAACCAGTGAACTACTGCCTGAAGATTATTTTTTCATCGATACATCAACATCCTGTAACAAACAAAGCATAAATGTATATTTATTTAGGTTTAATTTATAGTTTTATTGAATTTTCTTTTCTTTGAATTCATATTTTCCACAAGACTTTTGTTTAATATATGTACGCATTTTGAAAAACATTTTGCAACGAAAAAACAATTTTTTTATTTCGCAGTCTAATTGAGTATTCTCGGCCATATTAAAGAGAGTTTTTTTATATTACTAGCAGTCAACCCGCGGCTTCGCAAGCATTAAATATATACTAAGTCGCTAGAAATCGTCTGTCCCTATGGAACTTTCAAAGACAAAAGGTAACAAAAAGTGTCACCATTCCAATATTGCATTTTTGAAATCGGTTCAGAAGTTCCACAGATACTGAAAGATCTATCCAACCAAATCATCGTACACACCCGTTCCCCGTCGAATTACTCAGAACTGCGAATGCATTGTAAATAAACTACGTGTATCCGTAGAAGTAAGAATAAGAATACGACCAAAGAAAAATAAATTAAAAAACTACCCTTGCGCAACTCGGCAAAACAAAAACAACACACGATCACGAACCGATGTATGCTACAGTTGCGCATATTTTAAATCTGCAAACTTTAACACTGTATCTTGGCCCGTATTTATAATTTTGAAAAACGATGAAATACGTGTTTTTTATTTTTATTGTAGAATGTTACGTTCTAAATATAATTCTAACCAAAGTTTTCTGGTTTTTTTTCGTTTTCGTTTTGTTCGTCATGTCTATAGGCCTTCAACCCTTAACTTCTAACTTTTCTAATATACACAAGTAAATTCCAAAAATCTTTAAATGACGATAACTTTTTTTTTCCGACATCCGATTTTAATAAAACAAAACCTATATGCTGCTCCAAATAATGCTCTATCCACCTGTAAAAATGAAGATCCGTTTAGTAGTTTCGGAGATGTGTGCGAACAAACAAACAGACAGACAGAAAAGAATTCTAAAATTCGCTAATTTGTATTCTATTACTCTTCTTTAGTCACCCCCTTTCTTTTTTATTACTTTTTCTTGAATGTACAGACACGTCGGGTTCTACTGTTCTATTATATGTATTGCAGCTTCTATGTAAAACCCGGCGATACCAAAAATTCTGCTTAAGGGTGTCCAAACACAGGCTGACTAACACACTATTTCAGTTCGCCTTCGGCACTGCAGAGCAATTAAAAGTTAAGTTAGTAAGTAACAATTTAATTTAAACGCCATCAACAGGATTGCTAGCTTGCATAAAGTAAGGTTCCTGTAGCTTCTCAAGTAAAGGGCTCACTTGGACAAAGGAGCACGAGCAGATGAGCCTTAAAGTTTCTATTCTCATAAAACTTCAATTGAGGCATCTGAGGATCCTGAAAATATTGGTGCTGCGATTTTGTCACGACGACTACACTGGCTCGGTCACATCGAGCAAATGATTCAGCCAATAGGAGCTTCGGATCACAGCCAACAAGTTGGAGGCGACGAGAAAGATTGAACCTCCGTATGCCCTGAATCGAAGAGGATGAAATGTTAGTGTTTCAGGCAGAGACCCTCCATGGATCAGGAGGCCGTTAAGTTAGTGAGTTTATCTAACGACAGATCACAGAGTGTGTAGAGCTTTTTGACAAGACCAAGCACGGTGGAAACTGACAACTGAAAATAATTATTCAGTATGACTTACAAGACTCTGTGGCGGGCGGTACAAGCCCGATGCGACATGCCCAATAAAAAAGTAGGATCGAAGCCATTCAGTTCAGTTTAGGTCCAACTTGACAGATACCTCCTTGAAAGAATAATTTTCATGCTAAAAATGGGAACCATACTCCCTTAAAATACATTTCTAGCTAGACCTTGACCATTTAAGACGTACATAATTTCCTTGGAAGACATTTATTCCAAGATGTTGAACAATTAATAAGTAAATCCTTGAATAGTATCCTCAAAGTTCCAGGATAGTTCGAAACCGAAATGGGCAAAGAATACATTGTCCCTCACGGTCATCACAATGGATATATTTTGACCTAAATGCAACATTTAACCGTAGAGCCTAATTGCTTACCTAACCTAGTCTTTTTATTTCTGACCAAGCGAAAAGGTTCAGCCTGACTCTTTCCTTTACTGCTTGACAGGTAAAAGGAAGAATGCCATTATGAAAACATTCTCCCCTTCAACTAAAGTACGCATCCTTTTCGTTGAGAAAGTGAAATCTTTGCATATTTACCATTGCGTTCGTCAAAAAGTCCCATTGGAAAACTTTCAACTATTACCATTTACCATCCGTCTATCCACTTAGTTCAGTGGTAGCTATGTCAGCAAAATGCCAATCAAGTCCTTTAAGCAGCCAGTATTCCCCATGGCTATGAAGACTGAAGTGGGAAATGCACACTCACTCAGCCATCACTCTGGTTTCCTAACCTCGGTTCGTGGTCCGAATATAAAAATTTCAGAATATCCCAGTTTACCCTAAAAACATGCGGGAGGTTGGGATATTCTGCCACGTCCAAATGTTAACCCCTTAGCTAAATTGAGATTCCAACTCACCTTGCAAAACAGCAACCAACATTGAGTATGTGAGTTCAAAGGGAGATGAGAAATCCTTGCAGAATCTCTTGTCATATGAAGTTAGTGGTACGTCCTAGCCATTCACCTTCACCATTACTGTTCGTCCACATACAGACATTTGTACATCGCGTCCCGGACATATTCTAAGCACAAAATTCGCTAAAACACTCTAAATTGTTGGCGCGGAGGAATTTGCAGCAAATCAAACTAAGGTACTTTGACCAAAGCTTACCCCAAAGAGATTCCTCGCCAAGTGCGGATGGAAAAGATGAAAAGCTTACTTCCAGTTTTTCTCTCCACTCCATTGCTGAAAAGAGATTTTATTTGTTTCAGTTATGTAGGATTTCGAAGCGCGCTACCGTGAAGACTCGTGCTTCGCATCAATTTGCTGACTCAATTCGTTTTTTTTTTTTTTTTTTTTTTCATATCCTTTGTGCAAAAAGATCGTTCTTGTTTCCTTTGGTCGTGTTGACGTGTTTTGCTTTTTTCCAAAAATGTTGATTTTCTTAAGGGATGTTTTGATAAGGGTCGAATCGTTTGAGTGGATGCTGCAGCTGAGGTGGTGCCACATTGCGGGATGACTGCTTGTAACAATGTCTGCGTAGCATTGGAGTTGGTTACATTGCTGCCCCAATATACAATCTACGTTCCAATAATATAGGTACATGCGACGTGATGAAAATTTCAATGTCATCCCTCGATATGGGTGCTTATCAATTTTTAATTCGCTCTGTTCCATACACATACACATAGAGAGTCTGTCAAGTCAATTTTTTCTTAGAGAATGTCCTCCGTCTTGTTCGCAATTTAGCAAGTTCTTGGATGACTGTTTAATTGAAGGTACGTTTGGGGCAACATTTGTGTTGAGTGCGCATTCAAGTTGAGTTAACCTTTTAGAAAGGTCTACGACTGGTATGAACTGTGACAAAGCTAAGAACAATATGTAATCAATCCTTTCAAAATGCAACTAGAATTATTTACCTTAAGGTACAAACTTTTATATCACTCCTCTTAGGGGTGAAGTATCATTTTACAGACTATGAAAGATATGTATCCGTTGGAAAGTAACCATTCAAGACTGTGCCGACATGGTTTGAACAGAGAGATCTGAGTCTGGTGGATCCATCTTGCAAGATTAAGGCAAATTATATTTCGTGTTTGTCGCTGGCCACTTGTTCTAGGTTAGATGATATTCAAAAATTAAAATCGACTATGCCAAGGTATGATCAGAACCGAATTTAATATCTATACAAAACGTGGTAACTAATCCTCACATCAATGCACCCTATCTTCACCTCAAATAGACCCTTGAAGTATACAAACATTTTGTAGAAGACACGCAATCCAAAGTCGTTGTTAACTACTTTGATGGTGGTTGAAGATGTATCTTCTCCGACAAGTTGAGAACATACAATTCAATAAGATTTCTGGATCACAGCATTTTTTTTCAAACTGGAAGATTCCAAAGGTTTTTGCAATACAGCTCAGTTCCCTAGCATAAGGGCATACCAGTTATAACGAGCTAGCAAGAAAATGTTTTGTATTAGGCCCAATTCACACACATCTGACGTACGCTACTGGCGTCTCACTCAGATGGCGCAAGCAAGTACAAGGGGACCTCGACCAAATTAGCGTGCGAAACTGGAGGCAGTTGCCTAAAGATTGAGTTGGCTGGAGACACTTGTTAATTAAGGTCAAGGTCCACCCCAAACTGTTAGGCCACCTCAAGTAAGTAACTAAGCTCTCAACTTTAAGAATAAATGCATATGATGGGCGACCAGCAGCATTCAGAGTATTAAGAAACGTAGAGGACGGCGTCGTCTGTTTGGATCACTTAATGAAAAGATGTGTATTCAACGCTTTGTTTTTCGAATACCTTGTCATTAATTGCGGCTGCTTTCTCGTTTTTTGGAGTTAAGATAGCATGCTCGCACAGCCATTCAATGGGATTCTCCTTGATGTTACTTACTTATATCAGGATATATTCTAACAGTAAGCTCTGCTGGGGAGGTAACTACTGTATGCAAATCTAAAGAGATTGTGACCTTACCTTTCAGTAAAATTTAATTTCTATCGCCTATAATTAGTAGCATATCAGCGAAAAGCCCAACGGATGTATCGCCTCTCACGGATCGCTCGTATTTTTATGATGTGCAAGTTTCTCGGTTTGTGGCCACAAGTATGAAGCCCTAAAGCGTGATTTAACTTCATCTACTTATACCTACATCTAGGTATGATCGGTAATGTTTAAGTTGAGAAAATGATATCGGCTAAGTGACCGCCGCCAGAATTGATGACCATTCGCGCCTGATTTATGGCATTTTCCATCACTCTTCCGGTGATAGGTCCTCGAATTCTTGACGGATATTCTCTTTGAGGGCTTCAAGAGTCTGAGACTTATTGACATAGACTGGTGACTTCAAAACAACCCCATACAAAGAAGTCTGGAATAGTTAAATCAGACGATCTTGCCGGCCAGTGCAAATCGCCAAAGCGAGAGATTAGGCGACACGGAAATGCAGCCCTCAGAATTTCGGTTGTTGCTCGTGCAGTATGCGCCGTCCGTCCTCCATCCTGTTGGAACCACATGTTCTCCAGCCCTAATTCATCCAATTGAGGAAGGAGAAAGTCGTTGACCACGTGGCAACGTTCTCAGCAGAACGGATGCTCCGGGGCCAGCCAGACCTGACAGCATCTCGTGTTATCCCATACTCTTCTAGGCGAGCGGCTAAACGTCGTAGTGTTTGCCCAGTTGGTGTCGGACGACCGGGAAATCTGCGCCGAATTTCACGCTGCGCCAACACCACCGACGAATTATTCCGCAAAAAATCGAAACAATGATTCCGTCTTGTTGACGTGTATTTTGTATCTGTTTACTTCACAAATGTCAAAGTAGAATTGTCATTTGCAAAAATTATAGCATCTTCTGATAGGGTGATGACTTTTGCGCCACCTTGTACTTACTGTTTACTTTATTTAAAATTAGATGAACGTCACCATGTTGTAACTCAAGCTCCACTCGATGTCGTATATCCTCTGAATGAATAGAAAAAATTAAAACAGCAACCAAGAAAACAACCCTTGAACAACTGAGCAAAACAAAAACAACACACGATCAGGGTTCGAGTTTTTTGGAAAACGGTAGGTACAATACCTACGTATTTATTTATTTTTGTTTGTAGAATTTACCCTGAAATCTAATTAAAATACTTTTTTCATGAATACTGTGTATCACCCCTTCAGAAGCTGAAAAATACCTTAGTGGGTATCTGTGCCACAAAAGCAAACTGAACTACTGTCCAAATTTCATTTTTCTAGCACCAGCGGTTTAGGGTCGGCGAAGATATATCAGTCAGGATGATATTTTATATATGCAGTCAAATCCCTCTAAGTAAAATTTTCACGCGAGTTCAAAATTAGTTCCGAGTTAGAGGATTTGTTTTTTTTTTTTTGAAAAATTCGATTTAGAGGATCACTTTACATGCAAAAAATAAATAAATAAAAGATTCGACTGGGGAGCCAGTCCTGGGGTCGAATTACGGCATCCGTGATCGAGTAACTCGTCACGAAAAAATGAACATTATTACGTATAAACGATCATTTCGGCGTAATAATGCTCGTTTTTTCGTGACGAGTTTCTCGATCACGAACGCCGTAATACGACCCCTGTACTTCCCACATTGTATTACGTCATATCAAAGCGAAAATTGTTTCGAATATGCAACACAACGTGCTTGTGCTGTGCAGCACACATTTTTAAACGCGTTTCTTCAAATATCTCAGCATCCGCCGAATCAATTTTGCTCAAAAGTTGCATGCTGACAAATAAAAAAAAAAAAAAAAAAACAGCATGATCCTACGTTGTTCCGTTCTCTAGATATTGAAGGAGAAAAGAATTGTCATATACAAACAGACATCACTTCGAAATGTTAAAATCTCGAACTTTTTTTTTTGCCGATTGCAATACTTCTCCTATGGAAGCGGTAAGTAAAAATAGGGTTGAAAAATATATTTTAGAGGAGGTTCGACTTAGGGGAATTCGAATGTTTATTGTTTATACTCTTGGGGGTCTGTCATCAGTCATTACCTGCCGAGAGGTGGTGCTGCGAAAAAACGTTCCACAGAGCCACGGCGACTATTAACACAGCCATCCTTATAAATAAAACTGTCATTTTAGACTCCCAAAATCTCGAAGTTTTACATAAGATCCGCTGGCTGATTAAAGAAGAAGACCAACAAAAATCCTACGTTTTCTGTTGGCTAGAGTAATACATCCATTGTATAGTGAGTGTAGTCGTTGTATCAATGGCACAATGTGGGACTGTCAGAGACAACTCATTGCAATTTTAATCTAAAGAAATCACGATCGAATAATGAACAACCACAAAGTAATGTAAGTGTAGCAACTAGGTTCTTAATTTATTTTTCTTTCTTTAGAACATAGCTTACATCTAGAAATCACAAAGTTAAGAAATCCATTTAACCAAAAAAAAAAAAACAAAGCGAACAATACACATAGTAGACTTCTGCTTTAAAAGTCTTCTAGCAGTAGCACAAGTAATGAAAAATATGCACATGTAGATAAAAAATAAATAAAAAAGTTTTGCTTTTTCTTTTCGACTACTGTTCGACGTATTGAAAACGTTTCCTTTTTTATTCAATAATTTTTTTTGTTTAACAATTTGGTTTTTTTTTTTATGAGGGGGTTTGATCGCAGTCTTAATTTTAATTAGTATTAGTATTGAAAACATTACATTTATTCACATGAATTTTATTTTCTCTTTAATGAAACGAAAAAAATGATATCAGGCAAATAGAATCTCTTAGTCGACGAGTAATTGTGTCAGGAGGAAAAAAGCGCTCACTACAGCCTAAAAAAATGGTATTTACAGTTGCTTGTCAAACAAGAACTCAGCCAGTTTGTCGCCATGGCCTAGCTCCATCTTTGTGAGGGTAGCCAATTTACCAGCAAGCTCACGTTGTCCCTTGTATTGTTCTTCTAGATAGACACCGGACAAGTAATCAACGAGCTGTGAAATAAGACAAATTCAAATGAAAACTTGAGTTATTTTTAAAAATTTTATTAACAAAACTTACATGGTAGTCGTTTGTCGTTGGCTTTGCTTCTGAAGTTGGGTTGTTTCCTCCTGAAGACGGGTTGTTTCCTTCTGCCAACTGTGTAATACCTTCACATGTTTTAATCAATTTAATAATTGCATTAGTAACGTCCGTTTCCAGTTCCAGAGCTTTCTTTAGGGATGTCTTGCCGGAGGTAACTTCCTGTGAAAACAAATAAAATCCATAAATGATGAGCACAGATTAAAGTTTTAGTTTTATTTTTATCTTACTTTGGCCTTTTCAAATTGCTGCAAAGAAAAAAAAAAAAAAAAAAAAACAAATCATAATCATACAAATAGTATGCAGGTACATTATACGTGTTACTCACAGAAACGGTATATAAATTGCCAATTTCTTGGGTAAGCTCTCCACGCATCAATAGGTATTCAATTAATTTGATTCCATGCTCACGTTCCTCCTTGGCAGCATTGAAGTAAAGCTCAGCGAATCCTGGACGATTCACCTTATCACGTGAGAAATAGGCAGCCATTGAAAGATAGGCGTACGAAGCGTCAAATTCCTTCTTAACTTGTAGTTTCACTCCCTTTAAGCATTCATCTTCCATGTTCGCCCAATCTGGTTTGATTACGGTTCCACCACTTTGAGTTCCAGCGGTTCTGGTTCCACCACTTTGAGTTCTAGCGGTGCTGCTTGGTAACTCAATACTACCTGTAGAATGTATAGACTTTATATGAGGACAATGAGGAAATGTTTGACATAGGAATGCAGTTACGATTTTCGTGCGTGTGAAACACAATGTCGACAGATCAATGGAGATACATAGATGTGTCCTAAGATTAGCAGAATAACTATATGCCTAAGCGTGAAAATTTATACAGATATTCCTTTTTAAAACTGCTTTGATGACATGTTGCAAATTCTTCCACTAATGAAGGCAACTTACACAAAGATGTGCTGGCAAAATATTTCACCATGGTATGATGGATTCATCCTCTACCTGATCTCTGCAGAAATGGTTGTATACTATGCCCTAAAGAATCTGCCTACAACAGAACTTAGTGCCTAATAAAGATAGGGTTGATGTAATAGTTAAGATGTTGCCTTCTATGATCATCTTTCGATAGGGCTACAGAGTGGATGAGGCGTTTATTAAAGGACATATGGCATGGTGAAGAATATATACTGTCTGTACATCAGTGTAGAGTTAATTAATCGCGGGATCCAGAGATTCTAAATCATAAGTGATTTTTCTTTCTTTTTTTTCAGAATTTTTGGGGCCCCAACCCCTGCGTTAGTTCCTGAGATATTTGTGTCATTTGCCTCGAGGTTAACTCGACATTACCTTACGTTTTCAATGTTGTAATGACCTGGGACGCAACAGAATGTAACTTTGTGCTGTTTAACAATCTTGTTCAGGGATCTGATCGCGGCCTAGTCAATATAAATTACAATACCTGTGATTGTCACTGATTTTCTCTCTACCAATGCAGACTGACGTATAGCTGCGACTTTGACTCAAAAGGCACGACAGTTTCTAAGAAAAATGAAAAAATGGTGAATGTGAAAACACCCACATAGTTTGTGTCAGCTGATTAAGCAGCGTCCGTAAAGATGGTGATAGACTTATTATAAAGCATTTTCCTCTGACTTAAGCCACTTCTATGCAGTATTGTTTGTTTGTTGATGTCAATTCTAATGGGCAACAAATCAATTAATTTTAGAAGGTTACGTTGAAGCAAAACAATACCCTATACTTTGTTAACTCCACTGATAAGTGTCTCTTAGCCTAAGTGCCGCGTTAGTAACTTGCAGAATACAATAGATAGTTTAAAGCGCAGCTGTTATGAAAGTAATCATAATCAGCGCTTCCTTGATGCTTACACAAGTCACTCATAGGACTTTCTCAAGCACTTTTATCACCTTTGCACAAGCCAAGGGCTATTAGAGATTTCCTAACACGTTCGTCAACAAAGCTATTTGTCTTGGCAATAAGTTTTGTGGAAACTTGACTATTGCCAGTTTTGTTTATGCCGTTTAGGCTTTAGCTGAGATGAATTATCTCACATTCCAATCGGGGGGAAATCCAAACGGACTGTGAAAAACTATACAAAAACAAAGCCCTAGGCGTTATCATCGAAAACATTCCGCAAAAAAACTGAAAATCCCCTCAATTATTTACCAAATGTGGAATAAATTTATTTTTTTCATCTTGCATTTAATTTTTTATTTGCTTTCCTCTTTGTCTATCAGTTGACTTCGGAGACAGTCGCGCTTTGGACATTGTTTTGTTGGAGCAGTGCGCAACATTTTGCATTGATCCCTTGTTGTCAAATGCGCGCTATACATCGTAAGCATACGTTTGTATATATTTCGCCTTCTCTTTGTTTCTTTTCCGCATTCGTAAATACATATATGTATGTACCTATACTTGTTTTATTTTTAAATTCAAAATAAAGAAGGAAACGATCGATTTATAGGTCCCATGAGACCTCAGAAAGACAAAAACAAAACTGTAGCTCTGGTCAAGGTGGAGCACATTTAAAACAAAAAGCAAACCAAATTATCGTTATTTAATCGTGACAAATAAATTGTATCGGCTGGGCTGCGATAGAAAATTGATTTAGACACGAAGTAACTTTTCATCGTTAACACTTCGCATGACTCTATCTCGCAGATAAGTGGTATTAGAACTATTTTTACGTGCTGGGTCTCATATGAGTGATATTATAATCAGTCGAGTGATTAATCGGGACATTCTTATTACAGAGTAGGTATACTACTTATTTGTGTGTACAGCATGGCCCTTTTAAGCACCCAATTGACGATAATACAAGTACATCAACATAAGTACAAATTTGTGTTTCGCTGGCAAATAAGACTGTGACTCGTGCTCAAGTGTATGACGGAAGAAACTTAACAACACATTAATCGCACATATGTACGATTCCACAGGCAGAGTTAGTAGAGCCCACTAACTGATAATACTAGTGTAGGTCATTGTAAAGTGATGAAATATGCATCTTGATTAATTAAAAATACACATTATTGTCATTAAAAGTCATGGGTGCCGTACACGGTTAAGGGGGCCAACAGATAGTCTTACACAAGCAGAAGAACAAGCTCGAATTCCATCATAAGTCTAAGTACAAACGAGGCATACCACTACCAAATGCTGCATACAAACATACTCTGCTGTATTGCAATATGGATCTATCGGCCCTGCAGATCGATTGCACACTGAAACAGTCGACATCGCATTAAGCCCCTATCCAGACATACATAACTATCAAGTTTTTTTTGCAATGTTTTAACAAGTTCCAAGAGCAGAGCAGTTTGTGGATAGTTCTGGAGCTAATCAAAGAACATACATACATACATAGTCACTCTACGGGTCATTCCTTTTGTACTTTGATATGTGCTTCATCTGCACTTCTATAGTCTATAGACATGACAACTTAGAAGCGGCAAAATATTCAAGCAATGGAAATCGTACAATCTTCCTGAAGAGTGGGTCGTCCTTAGCAAAAGCAGCACAGAGGCAGAATAGCCATGTCTTTAATTACGAATCTCAGACACATAAGCTCGTTAGCCCAGCAAGACAATAAACTTTGGCGACTTTCGTATCCGTGCAACAGTTGATGAGGTTCATAGCTCAAACACTTCCATCTTCATCTTCGTACCATGTGAGTGCGTGGCTGTCTGCAGAGTCAGGAAGCGCTTTCTCCATAAGGAATTCCTAACAACAGAGGATCTTTGTAACGCCTCGACTGGAGATATTCTCAACTTCATTAGGAAGATAGAGGATCTCCTTGTCTAACTGGCTCCAGGCACAATAGATCTTTCAGGTCGCAGTGCCATATGCGTCTGTCGCAGAGCCTTAATAATATTATAATAATAATAATCTTCATCACCATGTAAATTTAAAAAAAAAAGCAGGCAAGCGATGACACTTCCTCATTCTTACAGAATAAAGAAAACGTCAATCGTCTTTTACTTGTGCAGTAAAATCGTTGTTAAAAAATGGGTGGACCTAAACACGAAGCCGTTCACTGAACAAAGCGGATAGGTATCCTCTTTCTTTTTTTTAAATTAATTTCAAATGTGCTGTCACCGCATTGTTGTTATTCACATTGAATAAACTGTGCAATCGTATGTTCATATCGGTATTCTTCAGTCTACTTGTCACAGATTTCAGAAATTCATGTCAAATTAATTTACAGAGTATCAGCAAAAAAAACATTTTCAGGGCAAAGAGAGGCAGAACATTTAAGAGAATTCACACTGGCACACTCTTTAATTCTCAAATTGAACGAGACACAAAATAAGAGAAATCTCTTCGGGAACATGAATATTTCTTTTTCAAAAATTATACTAATGCGACTGAATTAATTACACAAAAGAAAATCACTTTCACTAGGAATAATTTGAAAAAATAAAAAAAAAACATCACTTACATTGCGGTTGTTTAGAAGACACAAGTGCGAGGGCACTGACGAAAAAAATAACTATTCCCACAATGGAATTCATTTTTATGTCCTTCAATTTGTATTCCTTTTTTCTTAACAGGCAAAAATCGAATATAGATCCTCTTACGAACAATTCACTGAGAACTCTGAATGTAGATTAATTATTAATTTGTTTTATATAGTCGGTTCGGATTTTGTTGTTGATTTTGCACACACGATGTTCAATTTGCAGCCACAGATTACGAATTTCTGATTCTCAATGGCGTCGGAATCTTTATACACACTGGTATAGAAGTCGACTACTACTAATTGAGAATATTGTAAAGAGTAAATTGCTATACGATGTCTTTAACGGAACTGATGATTTTGGGAGAAACGTTGAATCTTTTAAAAGGAAAAAATTGCTATACACCCGACCCGACGTAGAAAATTATTTATCAAAATCAAAAAACAACAACAAAATACACAGATTGAGTGCGATAAATAAAGAACAGTTGTTTTTGTTTTTGTCAAGATAATTCAAACAAAGGAGAAAGAGCGAACGAGTGCACAATTTGAATTACACAAGTTTCGAGAATTTCATCAACTGAGAGTGAGATAACAAATTAGATTTCAATATGGCTGAGTTTGTAATGGCTGCCGCTGCCCTATCGCGCCATTATGAGTCAGCTGTTTGTTGTTTTCGCTACTGTGAGGTTGAGGCATGCGTAGGGTTGCCGAGTCACAACAGCGTATTTACCCATTTATATAGGTATTTCACATACACAAACAATGAGGAGTTTTGAGCAAAGTCAAAGGGACATTCTAGAATGGCAGGGGTTTCTGACGAACATCCAGCATCGCAGTCGATGCTGAGGATTTCGAGAGATCATTTCAGCAGACGGTATAAGAGCGATGACAAATAAAATGCTGCTATCACGCAGAATGAACTATTCACTTTGGACAATGTAGATCAACAATTCCCTCCATTCAACCTGGACGAAGTGAAGATAATCAAATCTAAGGTTGCTTACCTACTTAGGTAGCGCTACAGTTCGGGGTGAACCTGGGCCTAAACCAACAAACTCCTCCAGTTAACCCAGTCCTTAGCTAACCGCCTCCAGTTACGCACTCCAAGTTGATTGAGTTCCCCTTCTACTTGTGCGTGCCACCTAAGGCGAGGTCTTCCTCTACTGTCTTGTCCCTTCGGGTTGGATCCGAAGATTCTTCGGACCGGAGCGTTGATGTCCTTTCCCTCTATATATCCTAGCTATCTTAAACGACCAATGCGTAGATTTTTTTTTACTAGGTCCATGTCGCTGTACAGCTCGTATATACCGTCGTTGAACCTCTTCCTCCAGAGCCCTTCAACACAGACGGGACCGAATATCTTACGACGAATTTTTCGCTCGTAGCGACCAAGGGTGTCTTCATCTGTCTTTGATAAAATTAATGCTTCAGCGTCATAGAGCAGGACTGGGATAAATAAGGTCGTATATAGAGTTTCCTTAGTTCCTCGGGAGAGGCCTTTACTACTCAATTGTCTTCGCAGTCCAAAGAAACAGCGATTGGTAAGAGTTATTCTTCGTTTCATTTCTGATGAGATGTCGTTTTCTGAAGTGAGTCATATCTGAGCTGAAGGCTGGAGCTGACGCCCCAGCTGCCGAGTTGTTCAAAGTATGTCTGATTTATGGAACCCCAGCATTATTAACCCGATCGTCAAGAAACGAGACCCTCTTTACTGTGCCAACTAAAGATTCTTCAGTCTTCTTAATATCGCTTGCAAAATCTTATTTACCGTTTTCGTCAACAACTGGATTGATCCATTACGTTCGCTGCCGTACGTAATGATGAAAATATAACGAATTTGTATATTCCACACATAAATGACTTTTTGGTTAAGTGCGCTGCTGACAGAAGAGGACAATTCAACTGAGGCGGACAAAATGATTTGACACACAGTCGCCCTTTAACTAAATGCAATTATGATTGGGCCTTTAGGTCCTAATTCATTCCCCAAAAACGAATACATATCAAATACGTAATCCTCTAACTAAGGCAATTATATTTCAATTCGTAAAAATAGATTTACATCAGAATGCTGACGCAACATCTTTTTCAATAAAAATCACAAGATAAACAAATACGTGGCAACCCTATTGGCTTTGCTGTTTTCCTGTGTTTTTACTCAGAACACAAGTCGTGTGTCATCCACAACAACAAATCCCACAGACAAATGGCAGCCAGCAACCATATTGATTTCTCTTGTTCTCTTCAGAGATTATTTTTTTCTACATAAATTGCCGCGAAGAGGCTAAATTCGACATTAAGTTCAGATTCACTCAATCGGTTCGGGTGGGAGAAACATTCAACCGTTCACGTGTGTCGTAGTCGTTCACGTTTTTATAAAATTTTCCATTTCTTCGCACATCGCAGTGAAAATAAAATTTCTTTGTTATCAGTTCGTAAGTAAATGATCAGGAGGACAATTTAATTTAATTATAAATTCGAAAACTCTAATCCGATTGAATATAATTTCAATTTAAATTGCAAAGAGAACGGTTGTGTGTGCTGGTTGAGAAAAATAAAAATAAAAAATAAACGTAATTCCTCTGAATAAAGAGAGAGTTTTCCTATTAATTTTTTGTGTTCCTCTAGTCCTACGACGTAATTTCGTGAAAATTTATTTCTAATCGGCGAAATTGTCTGTTTCTTCTAGGAAAAAAATAAAAACAACAACCTCAAAATGAAGTTATTTGTCGCCCTTTTGTCGGTGCTGTTAGTTAGTGTTGTTGCTGGGGAAGAAAAATGCTTCTCTACCGTCAACTCACAATGTACGGCTGTTAACCCCGAGGATCGTAAGTGGATATTCTACATTATGTTAAATGTTTTAAAGTACTATTTATTAATTAATTCCGTACAGCTACGTGTGATGCTAGATTCAGTGGTTTCCAGATAACATCTGGGCAAACGGTATCCAAACTGGAAGAAAGTTTACAAACGTTAATTAATAAACAACTGGCTTCATCGTATGACTACCTCCTTTTGGCAACACGCTTCAACACATACTCAGTGGATCGTCCTGGATTCCACAAACTCTTCCGTTCACTCTCCGATAAGTCATTCGATAACACAATTAACCTAATTAAGCATGTGGGCAAACGTGGTGGCCTTACTGATTTCAAATTCCATCCATCCGACAATACGAATACTGCCAGTAACACAAATACTACGCCAAGAGAGAAGGAATTCGATGTGTTTGAGTTGCATGCATTGTCCAAGGGCTTGGATATTCAAAAGAGTTTGACCGAATCTACCGTCTCAATTCAAATAAGCAAGCAATTCAACGATCCTGAGATAAATCACTACTTAGAAGAGGAATTATTAAAGCCACAAGCCAATACTATTCGTCAATTGTCTGGCTATGTCAGTGATCTATGGCAGATAATGAAACCTTCAGACGGATTCGCGCCATTGGGATTGTATTTGTTCGATGAATATCTAGAGAAGCAGCATTAAACAAAGAGCTGATTCCTCTAAACAGAGCTGCAGTAAACAAAAAACAAATCCACTTTCGACTGCAGTCACAACATGCGACAAAAATTTATTGTTCACTTTCCTTTAAATAATAATAAACACCTAGAATTACGAGATTTCGAGATTCCAATATCTGAGGGGGTATTGATCGCGCTGTTAATTAGTATTTTTCAATAAAAAAAAAATTTAAATCGTACATTGTCTTCAATTAAAAATAATCACCTTTGGCTTTAGTTTTACAAAAAAAGAAAAATAAAAATAAAATGAAATTCAAAAGAACAAAGGAACTTTGATTTTGTTTGTCTCTCTTAATTATTGTTCTCTTCGCCAGATGTAATGGGAAACGAAAAAGTTGTTGAGAATGAGAATAACAAATGGAACCATGCAAATAGCTCAGCATGATGCATTATGATGGTGTGGCGGCGACAATCATGTTTGCAGTTTGTTTTTGCCTTTAGTACAAAGTCCATTGTGGTTTGTACAGTATAGAATCTAGAGAGTATAGACGCTATCAAGTCTTTATGACTAGAGGCAGTTCGCAGTTCTCATTTAGAGTTGATTATTCATCCGAGTTTTAAATGCAATCAACAAGTTTATAGAAGAAAATCTTCAATGCTCGAACTTCTATTATAAATAATACACACTAGCTGTACCCGCCCGCCATTTCGCCCGCGTAGAACTTGAAATTTTATGCAGGGAGGCTTGGTAGGTGACTAGGTCCATGGGGTTTTTTTTTTTTACTTCCCACCTCCATAGGAGAAATATTGCAATCAGCCAAAGTTCGAGATTTCAACAGAGGTTCACATTCCGATACACTAGAAATCACTGCACCCATTTTTCAAGTGATGTCTGCGTGTGTGTGACAATTTGTTTCGCCTTCGATATCTGGAAAACGGAACAACGTACGACCATGCGGACCTAATTAGATTTTGAGTAAAATCGGTCCAGGGGATGCTGAGATATTTGAAGAAATGCTTTTAAAAAAGGTGTGCTGGACAACGCAAGCACGTTGTGGTGTATATTTGGAAATAATTTTCGCTTTGACATAACGCAATGCTAGGTGGCGCCCCAGTTAATTTTATTTTTTTAGAAATGTGAAAAGCATCAAAAGCCTGAGTGTGATACTTTAACCCCAGCTAAAACCACCTTTGCCTCTAACTCCTTGTCACCAGGGTACTACCGTTAAGCATTTCGTCATGAGGGGAATTTTTAGCCATAGTTGCTTCTCTGTATCTCTGTCTCTGTCTTTCTCAACACGTCTAGGCTGGCTGTTAGGTTGGCATTAAACGCTCGCATTGTCGTTTTGTTGCCTATCTCGGCTTTCTCTTCTTTCCCTTTGCAGGCGTCTCAGCTCTAAGTGCATGCATTTTATCCCCATTCAGCAAGGAACCGTACTGTAAGAACAGTGCTTTAAGCGGAATCTGTAGTCTTTTAAGGGCAAACTTTTGGGTATAACAGGGTTGCGAAGAATAAGTACAAAGACCGCTCCAGTGCGAATTGTAGCCATGATTACGTTTGTAATGCACATCCTAGTACCTACCATTGCATAGTCTCGAAACATCAAAGTTACTCATTAGCTGAACTGGAACACTTACTTTTAGCTGCACTTCATGAAACGGCAATCCGCATAGTTCCAAGGAGTTCAAAAACACTACTGGGTAAGTGGTAGCATCGTTGGTGGACTTGATCTGCTTCATATTCCCGATCTATCGGGAGCAGGGAGAACAAATTAAATCGCAGCAAAACTGTATCCAATATGACTTTTAGTTTTCAGAGCGGTTTTTACTGTTTCTATTAGATTGTATTTCATTGCCATCTAGGCATGGGTACAAATTCATCTTTACTCTTCAATCCAACGCAGTAAGCACTGAGCCACAGCGATCGATCATTATTTTATCTAATCCAACCAATTATAATAGACTTTTGCAGATGAGGCTATGGCGACTTGGACGAACACGGTCAGTTTTCCCTCTGATTGCCCAAGCCTCAGCAGAAAGAGAAGAATGACCCTCGTAAAATGCTTCCTTTTACTATGCCAATATTCAGCTAAGATCCTAAACTCGAGTTGTTTCAGGGGGCCTTAAACAAAACCAAGCTGAAACGTACCCACCTTACTTATTAAACCGGAGTATTGAGTTAAAAAAATAAACAAAATCCTCTTTACTTTTAGTAAAACGATCATTCAAACATTGAGGATCTGAACAGGCTGCATGAGAGCTTCCACGCGAAGATGAACTCGCATGATGAAATGATTCTGAAGGCACATCATAATGGGTCTTTTAAGGCCTCTTGGCACCGGATAGGTTCAGAAAGGTAGATAATGCTGACGAATACAAACTACGACTTTTAAAACAGCTGCCGCAAAAGGTTGGACATTTTGGGATGCAGGTTCATCATAAGAAATCGATTAATGAGAAACCATCACCATCACCAACCACAAACGCCAGCAACTGCTAGATCCATAGTCGCCCCAACATGAAGGAAGTAAGAGAGACCCCTTTGGGCTACCATTCGGCAAAAAAGCCCTGAGGCGTAAATGGTGGACAGCAAGCACAAGCCTTTGCAGGAAAACTATAGAAATTACATCTAGCTCCATCAAGTTCTGTAATAACCTTACCAATGCCTTCGATCTTTAAAAGGGATTCAGAAAGCATTGTGCAAAATGTGTCAGCTAACATAAAAGACATCTCGTCATATGAATAGAACGTAAAGGTAGAAAGCTAAGATTTTTGTCTATTTATGTAGGTGCTGCTACAGTTACGGGATAAAACTAAACTACACACGACTCTGTCCTGCTTGTTTCTATAAATGTTGCCTTAGGGGGTCTTGAAATCTTTAAAGTAGGTCGGGTATTGACTATTGATTTGGACTTCTTGGGTTTTCTATAATATCTGTTAAGTGTGGAAATTTGGTGCACTTTCCCGACTTTAAACTGCACATCAGGATGAGCGGATGAGCGTTTCAAATAATCTGACATGTCATATAAGATCTTGTATGCGATGCTGATGACAATTATGCCTCTAAAGTTGGCTCAGGAGGCTGAGGAGCTCTCTTCTCTTCGGTATCGGGTAAACGATGTTGACATTCCATTCGTTGGGTTGAGATTGAAATATCATGTATGGCTCTCTATTTATGTATGTATGTGCATACATATTTAATAATGACATGAACGCAAAAATAGAACCAGTTTTTGCATAAACAGTATGCAATTGGTCGGAATTAAACTCTCACAAAACGTGACTTTTCAATTGGCATTCCCCGTGTTTCTTCATGAATCATTTGCCTTTATCCGTGAATTCAACCAGCGAACTAAAGACACGTACGTTTATACATAAGTCGTACGTCATTATAAAACAATGTGGACGCCGCAAACTTTAATGCGACTACGTAGATGCGTAATTTGTGATATGGCGTTTTGCACACTGTTCCTGTCATCCGAACAACGCTCTAAGCCGGGTGCTACTTGTTTTGTATTATCTTATCTGATGTTATCTCTAAAACAGATTTCAAATTATTCAATTTCAATATTGTTGCCTTGATTTTAAGTGCTATGAAACAAAACTGATAAGGAATCGCTTAATCAAATTCGTCATGACTTTTAAAAAAGAAAAAGAAAACATGGCGGCAAATGTCAAGGACTTATTTTGGTACTTAAATAATGCATAAACACCCTCTTATCATCGTGTGCAATAGTGAACAATTATCACAATGACGACGATCCTGAATCAATTGCTAATTTGTGATTGTTACTAGATGACTGCCATTTTGTGATTGAAACTAAACCACATCCGTTCGTTATAAAAATGACGCGACATTTTGCCTTTTATTTGTTTACATTTATGATTAAATCTTATATTTGGGGCGTTGTTTGCTTTACATGTGTAACTTGCTATGTTGGTTTCCAAAATATCTTGCAGGAGGATTTATAATGTCAGAATAAGCCCATCCGTTATATCGTCTATTTGCCGTTATTCTTACATAATACATGAATATCGGAAAGAAATTACCCCTATTAATAGGGTCAACCAATTGCCTGGAAGGTTGAGTTAGGTTGGGTGGCTGATCCCGCTAAGCAGAGACACATTTAGGCCAGAACACGAGCCCATTGTGATTATATCGGAGAGAAATCGGATAACAACCTCACACGTAGAATTTCCTTAGAAGAAAAAGGAATAAAAACTTTGGGTTACCGTAACGGTGTAAGCCCTATCCTTTGCACCACTAATTGCATACACAACTCTTGATTTTAAAGATGTCGAGCTCGGCTAGGTCATTGAGGTCATCGAAGAAGTACTCTCCTAGGGTTTTTCCTCCTCAGTCTTGATAGGGCAGGGCTGATGCAAAGAAGTTGTGCAATAGTTTCTTCCTCCTCTTTGTCTCTGCAGCTTCTACAGAAATCATTAGAAGGGACACCCATTCTAATTAGACAATGGCCCGTGAGGGTTCCTACTATATTTCTTATATATTTCCTGTTCATGGATAGAGAGAAGTCTCTAGGTTCTTCTCAAATTTAGGTTATGCCAGATCTGTTTCGACAGAAGACAAGTGTTGATGTTATTCCACCTGCTATTAGCTATTCTTTTAGCTTCAGTAGGAAGGTTAGGTTAGCGGAAAGTGCTTGCACGGGGACCGCACAGTGAGGGTAAAAGTCCGTAGGCTTACTAAATAGCTGAAAACTTTAAGAAGACCTTTGTTATCAATTAATATAAGTATTTTTTTATTTAACAATTTGGATCTAGACCTAGAGGGTTGTCAGTATCACAAGAACTATTGTTGTCATCTTCGTCACTTAATCCTGTTTGCTTTTTTAAATTCGGATCGACAAACATCTCTAATGCTTTTGGGTTAAACTTCTGCAATTTCTTCTTTGGAAGTGCTTGTTGCTAAAGGGTCGGACGTTATTAAAACCTTTCTTCGTTTCTGAACGTGAACCCTCACGAGTAAAAAACTCATAAACTCATGCACTTTCTGAGCTTCTTCGGAGGGTTGTCTTAACGGAAATAAAGAGTTATTTATAACGTCTGGACTTATGTATTGTAGAGGACATGTTGTAGTAGGGATACTTAATGACAAATAACCCAGCTAACCTCTTTTTGAAGGTTTATTTCAGCCGAAGTCGGTGTGACAGTTATAATAGATCTATTTGGATAGCAATTCACTGTTTTCCTTGTCTTTTGATCTTATAATATTGTACTGGCGAGTGGTAAGCTAGAACCGACAGAGCTTCTTCATCGGGAAGCTGAGATTGCCAATGCCTTCGATTGACTTTTAGAGGAAAAGAAAATGTAACTTCTTTTAAAATGTTTACAGCTTCCATCTAACCAGGTGAACGTAAGCTCATTTGAGTAGTGCAGACAAATTTATAAAGACTTAAACTTGATCTTATTTTCTCTAAGAACTTCAAAGCAGGACGACCAAGCTTTTTAGCTGTGTACCGTATCACGCCTCTGGTGTTGAACTTAGTGCTTCTGTAATGCTGACGCAGGATTAGTCTTTGTGCATTTTTAAAGTTGTTAAGTTAGTGTTGCTTGTTTCATTTGTTGCGTTCTACAATATACGTGTCTGGAAAGTGGTATCAGTGAGCACTTTAATTTATTTTTCAGGGCTAAGGGTTTTGGACACTTGGCTAGACTAAGCATTGGTTTTCCATATCAAACCTGCAGGGTTGGGATTTGGTTTTCAAATCAAATTTGCAGCAGTTTTCTTCCGGTCTTAGGTTTTGATCGGACCTGGAGGGGGTATAGTTTTTGGAGCGCATAATGTTTTGCTGCCACTTGAAATTTTAAAATGTCTTCCTTTTAAAAGTTCAATCCTTCGTAGGACTCCTTGGCAACCCGATACGCTGTCTGATGTTAAACCAAAACTTCTGTATAGTGTGTACTGCCCTTCCCGAACATGGAAAATGCGGACAATCTATTCTTGGATAAGAAAAGAAGACGAAAAAAAAAACTTTTTGACATTTCAATACGTTTTTGTACCGTCTGCATGTACAACAGTTAGTTATGTAGTTGTGTTTACAAAGGAAAAATAAAATCTTATTGCAACTTGTTGTGACATTTATCTTTTTTAATTTGAATGGTTTTTCCTAACTTTGCCCGGCAAAGATAAAAAGAAAGACAAAACAGAAAGTTTCCTTTGTAGCAAATTTTCTTTGCAACGATTTGTGATCTCTGAAACGAACGACTTTCGAAAATAGTATGTAGTTTGATATCAGACGTAAAGGGGTCACGTAAGGGTGATTTAGTTGAAAGATTTACTTTAAGTTTTAGTGTTTTAGGTACACAAGTAATGAAGACACCTACAACGGACCCATTCCAGCGGCGCATAGTGGTTAAGGCTCTTTGGGAACAATTTTACAATTAGGATCAATAGTTGAAGGTTTTTGGAAATTTGCATGCGCATTTTGAAGACGTTCGGTATCAGTACGATGTAAACGTACACATAAAGGGGTACATACTGCTTTGACTGATGATGATGTTTTTACATTATGCGTTTTTTTTTCTTGTAAAGAAAGAATCCCTATATTCGACAGTATGTCTAGGGTCATTCCGCCACTTCCTGTTGCAAATGGCTTTCACTGACTAAAGATTCGACCAAACTTTCGTCTTATTTACAACCTGAGCAGGGGCACCCGGTCGGAGTGGTGTGAGGCGCTCGCGAGAGACAGAGTGCTATGTCTCAGAAATAGGTGCAAACAAATGCTACTGGTTGGCAACCCTGACATGCTGAAATTGGTTTGCCAGCTCCAGTTATAAATCAAAATTTTGTAAAATCATATAAATGAGCTCCCTCTACATAGGCTGGTACACTTTTAGTGGTCTCTGTAAATAAACAACTGCAATCCTTCGGGGAGTTAAAAGAAACGGACAAACTATGCCCTGTGCGAAGTTCAAGTAGACTCTCATTAAGCTTGGACTTAAATTGAACTAAAGGACCCTTATATCAGCCCTTAACTGCAATCAAAGTATGATGAAATATTATATCTCACTTGTATGTAACTAGTTCGGTGCTATTTCACAATATATAAAACCCAGAGAAAAAACAAACGGCTGCATACTAACCAAAAAGTCCTTAAGAACTTGCCAAACGTCTCGTTAATTCTGCCCAATCTTTATAGGAATTGAATGCTGGCCAAAGCACTCGTCATTAGAAAGAAAAACAAAAAAAAGGTGAAAGAATAGCCAGAAGTTCAATGAATTTTGTCGCGCAAAAAGGACCCTCCTCAACCCATCGCTGACCAGACTAGATGAGCAATGAATTATTGCAGTTTAATCAACCCAATTGGATGGGGATTAAACTTTATCCTTAGACGTAACGAGCACATTAATTTTGAGTCCTTTTATCGTTTTGCATTTGAGTAAGTTTTCAATGGCAAACAATTGGAAACAACTTGGAGGAATAATTGCTCATTGCGGCAGATGTTTGCATTCACAATTTTGCCCCTGCATCACCGTCTGCATTTTAAAGGATCAAATATATTTGCCACAAAAAAACCAAAAAAAAAAAAACTGGTTTGCAAGGGAAAAGAGAAAAAAAAAACTTAAAAGTTTAAAGTTCGTCCATGCAGATGGTAACTTTAATGACCGTCCACCATTGCCAGAGAGAATATCTGCAGAAAGGATATTCTGATATCGCACCCAAACGCAAATATGTAGATACATCCTGTGAACCCTTCTGTAGGTACATATATGTATTAGAACGCAGCAAGTGTACGCAATGTTGACAGAGAGGAATTGGCAAATTTTCAACCCCATCAGTGTTTGTGCAAGGACCATCCCATAATATACGTAGATAAACCTGGTCCTTCTCTGTCTTTCCTTGGGCGGAAGGTACGAGGACGCAATTTGTCCACCATACATGTTAAGTTTTCCCGTAAACAGTAGGCTGTTTGAGACTGAATCCGGTTTAGGGCGATTGGAAAGGACGATAGGAAACATTGCAATTTTAACACGGTTACGCATATACATTTTCATTTTAACCAACACTTGGGATGTGGATGACGGAATACAGGACAGGAAGAGACTAAGAGCAAAGACTAAAATAAAAATCAACGAACCCATGGAAATGGACACGTTTCACGTTCCGTATGCAAATATACACAAATGACTTGTTTACTAGAGTGAAAATTTTTATTTATTTTTTTTGAGATACTCGATTCTTGCTAAGGATAAGGCGTGGCATTTTTAAAAAAAACTTCAAACTTTAAAGTGAAATATTTAAATGAGGTTTTTTTGTTTCTCCCTTTTTTGCCCATTGTAAAGCCTTGAAGGCGTCATGGAGGGATTTGCAAGACTACTGACCTTGAAAACAGGATAAGAAACGAAATGAATTTTTAGCAAAATAAAACATCGAAGGGGTGCGTTATTCAATCTTGCAAAAATTACATCAGCTTTCAGGAATTAGAAAGGAACGTAAAGGATATAGGCCATGCGGAACTTGCAGAAGATAAAACATCTAAAATTGCCGGGTGAGTTGTTTCAGGTGGATTTGTTTGAAATCGAATTAAATTTATTTTGTCACTACGAAATTGAGGTTATTTCCAGATTTTGTGTTTATATGTGGAGATCCTGAGATTAAAATTCTCAAAGATGGATTTTTAACAATGAACCGTCTTAGTTTCAATAGTCTAGCAAAAAACAAAAAAAAAAACATTGGAGTCTACTGCCTAAACTCGAAGAAAGCAAAAATTTGTAACAAAGAAACTAGACATATCGAAGATGCTTCTTGTGTCCCAGTGAACAAGGAGTAATCACTTTAACTTCGTCGACGAAATAAGAACGAGGCAATTGAATAGAAAAGCCTTTTCTTCCTCATAAGACCTTGATAATCCCAGTCCTGATCTATGGCGCAGGGGCATGGATTTTGTCAAAAACGGATGAAGTTGCGCTTGGCTGTCACCAATATTTCGGCTCGAAATTGTTTCGAATAAACCCCAAAGGAGCATTGCAGTAGAGGAAGACTGGAACTTAGGTGGCGCACGTAAGTGGAAGAGAATCTCAATCAACTTAGGGTGCGAAACTGGAGGCAGTTAGCTTAATATCGACCCGGTTGAAGCCGATTTTTTATGACGCCTAGGTGCACCCCAGACTGTAGTGTCACCTTAAGTAAGTAAGTAGAAGTCTATGGCAGGAATTGCATTTGTCATTTGAAAGGTTGAGCCAGGGGTGGCCATTGTGTAGTAGTTGCGCTAGTGGAATTATAAAAAAAAGTTTATCTTTAAGCTATTGAAAGCAATTTCCTTCATAAGAACATTATCAATAGCCTGCTTCTTTGAATCTTAACAATGGTTTGCCTCGTGTAGAATCCAACTTTCCACAAAATAATTATACATTAATCAATTGCAAACAATTTTATTAGTTACGTGGGAAAAAAAAGAACGCTATTCATTGAATCGCTGTTATCTAGAAACTAAAAGCTAAGCATTTAATGACTTTATATGTACAACAAGCTACTGTATACCTTTGAATCTTTTTATTTTCGATAACATATGTAGATTAATCGTTATCAATGTTCAAGTGTATTTTTACTTTTGTTTTTCTATTTTTATTGTAATTTGTCAATATTTGTACAATATTTGTGTTTTTCTCTATCAAAGGTGATAGGAAATTTGTCTGAATATAATGGCGTATCGAAACGACATTTATCACTTTGAAATTATTTTGAACGGTAGGCATAGGACCGTTTTCATCAAACTTGTGGATAATTTTATAGAAATTTTGTGGAAAAATGATTGTAAATCACATTTTGTAAGTTAGTGAAATGGCTTTAAGTTTAGGTTGACATCTACGAGATACATATTTATATAGACGCACGTCTAACTGAGTGCGTAGGTGAGGTTAGGTTGAAGTGGCTGCCAGCCTAGCCAGCACATTTAGACCAGTGGTAGGTCCATTGTGATACCACATGGATCTGAAGAGATCTTCATACCTACTCGTTAAACCAATTGGAGCTTTTTATGAAGCGAAGGAGGCTTCTGATATCTGTGTTTATCAGATCGCCTATGTCGTTAAGGTAGAATTCCCCTAATTGGAGTCTTCTTTTACGGGAGAGAGCTGGACAGTTACAAAGAAGATGGGGAATAGTTTCCTCCTCCTCTTCGTCCATGCAACTTCTACAGAACACATTTGAATGGATGCCAAGCCTTGTTGCATGCTTGCCTATTAGACAGTGTCCCGTGATGAAACCTATTACGGATCTGATATGCGATCTGCTGAGAGAAATCAAATTCTTAGAGCGTTTCAGACCCAGCCGTGGCCAAATCCGTTTTGTCGCTAGACACGTTGTACCATTTGTCTACCTAGAATTTGTTTTCGCGATAGCATCCAGTTTGAGTTTAAATTTACATGTAGCGGTCGGTATACCCAGGATGTAAGCATGGGTACAGTTGTTCCAGTTGTTCCATATCTGGTGAGTTCACCAGCCTTGCAGTTCCCTGGAATATCTTTATGACCCGGCACCCAACAAAGGTGAGATGAATATCATTTGTAGTGCGTTTTAGTCCGCAACCACAGTCGCAGGAAAAAAATCGTGTTCGCATTGGAAACCGTGCTTCCTTTTACCATTCCCAACTTCAAATTTCAGACCATTCCTCTGTAGCCTCACCTCTTTGTTGATTCATAGTAATTTGCCTGGAGGAAAACATATAATTTCATGTCCATTCTAAAGAGTGTCCATTTAACTCCCTCCATGACATGGGATGGCACATTTTGACATACAAAACGATGCGTGTGTCCAATTGGACACACCACAGCAAACACATTCGAATTACCAATCATCACACATCCTTCGACCCATCATTAGACTCGCAAGCCGACACACACTGCATGACTTGCGTTCATAATGAAACCGCTTAAATTGGAATTATAATAATTGTCCTTCCAACAAGGATTCACCGTAGAGGAAATGGAACTTCATTCCAGCACCAGCCGATAGTGGTTGTAATTTCCTGCCGCAGGACAAAATATGAATAAGAGTTGGCACCCAAGGCTAAGAACGAAATTTAATTCCCATCTAATAATTAGGCATGGTCATAATGCCTGAGCCTGTAATACGAGTATGTATGTGTGTGTGTGTGTGTGCATAGGCAATTATTAGTTGATTGCCCTTCGAGGGGTGGTTTGTGGTCGCATGCAAAATGCCAGTCAATTTCGTCCTTTTTCCTCGGTAATATCATCATAATTGCATCGTGTCATTAGACAATTACGAATTTTATTCATTCACCCAAATGCCAATGTAGCTCACAAAAGGACGAAAGGATGTGTCCTCATCGTAAAATTATAATCTTTGGTTATTAATTGCTGTGATTTTGGAGGAAAAAAAAAAGAGCAGGCCTCCCTCGAGTGTTTTGAATCATAAAATTGGTCAAAGGATACAGGCTCACTGGCAAACACATAATGTTAGTACGTACAAAAGAATAAATAGCGGCGAACGGTTGCTCCAAATTGCTTTGGTTAAAGAATTCCGTTCTAGAAATGGCTATTTCAGGGTGAGTGTATCAATAAATTTAGCGGCTGCTGCCCTCCTGGAGGAAAATATGTTTCATGTATTCGGACGGGGCTAGGGAATTATAGAAGCAATTTGTGTGTGAGTAGTGTGCATCATTAATTTTAATGGGAATCTGGTTTCAATGGATGATGGAGTGGATTACAGTTATCTGTTTCGTAATGGGTCCATTAAACGAACATTAAATGAAAACTTATAAAAATTGATAAAGGAGCAGATCTGGACACCAAATAATTAGCCTCTACATCAGCGACGATAATCTACATATGTATGTTTGTGGTAGGCATAGGCACCAGTTGCGTCTTCGAAAACTTAAAAATTAACAGTGGCAGAGTGAACAAGTGTGAAGCGTAACCAAAAACAAAAAAAAAAAAGAACAACTCTCCCATCAGGAGTGCTGGCGAAGCCTGTGATTGACAGATTTGTGTTAGAAGTAATATTTCCTAAAACGAAACTTATCCTTATCTGGCCAACTCCTCTCTCACAACTTCGACCCGTCTTTTATCGAACATAAGTTACAACAACTTAACGACGAGTTCATACCCGGCCTAGAAGACCTACCTGCCATTTTTTTTCAAAAAATGTTCTTCAATTCTTTCCCTCGCCATTTCTAATCTATTTCATCTATCCCTTTCACAAGGAGAATTTCCTCAGGTTTGGAAGACATCCTTTATAACCCCGATCCACAAAAAAGGACCGAAGAATGAAATAACCAATTATCGTCCCATTGCTAAACTCTCCCATATACCCAAACTCTTTGAAAGTCTCTTGTATGAAACTCTAAGCTTTCAGTGTAAAACTTTTATTTCCCCTAGACAACATGGTTTCCTGAAAGGTAGGTCAACTACCACAAACCTAATCGAATTTATATCCTTTGCCCTCTCAGCCCTCGAGAATGGTAACGAAGTCAACGTTATAGCTACCGATTTTAGCAAGGCTTTTGATAAAATCCCCCATCAATTAATACTTTTCAAACTGTCTGCCATCGGCTTCGAACCCATACTGTTGAAATGGATATCTTCATATCTGGAAAACCCTTTTTTTAGTGTTCGTTTTAGGTCCACCCACTCTGTTCCTTTTTTAGCCACCTCCGGTGTTCCCCAAGGCAGCCATCTAGGTCCCCTTCTTTTCATACTAACTATATTCGATAGGATCATCAAACACTCGTTCGTCTCCCTTTACGCCGACGATACAAAATTTTTCAAAACCATTTCCTCATCCCAAGACTCTATCCGCCTTCAACAAGACCTCGATAGTTTTTCGATCTGGTGCCCTAAAAATTGTTTGGAATTAAATATACTCAAATGGCAGTCCATTACCTTTTCTCATAACAGGCACCGATCTCCTCCCCCACCCTTTCTTCTGCACAATCAACATGTCTCTTCCGTTCAATCTCTTTGTGACCTCGGCATTTTGTGTGATAGGGAGCTCAATTTCCGTTCACACATGGATGAAATAATCCTTAAGGCCAATTCTGTATTAGGCTTTGTAAAACGGTGGTCCAAAGAATTCACCAACCCATACGTAACCAGGTCTCTCTACATTACCTTTGTTCGCCCGTCCTAGAGTATGCCAGTGTGGTCCCCGTACCATCGCGTGCATATCACGACAATCGAAAGCATCCAGCGCCGTTTTCTTCGATTTGCTTTCCGAGGTCTGCCCTGGAACGACCCTTTAATTCTCCCTCCCTATCAAAACCACCTCAACCTCATTAACTTAAATACCCTTGAGGAACACAGAGATGCAGCCGACATTCTCTTCATTCATCGACTACTTGCAGGTCACATTGAATGTGCGTCACTCCACAACTCTGTTTTCTTTAACACTAACCCTTGTAATCTACGAACCTCTCGTCTCTTCTGTCTACCAACCCACCACACATCCTATGGCTCGAATGAACCGATCTCCCGCATGCTACGAAAGATCCGATCTCCTTCACCGCCCCAATTAATCTTAGTTTTAAATTTAAGTTTAAGTCTAATTTTAAGTTAGTTTTAAGATTGTATAGCTTGTATTAAGCCGAATAAATGGGGGCTTTCGCCTTCACCAAAATTAAAAAAATACTCTTTTGTTGAAATTTTCCATGACAGTTTTGCATAAAAGTGGCTGAATTTTATTAATACAACGCTCAATTTGCCCCTTCAAGACTTGGGTGTTGGTGGACTTGTTGGCATAAACCTTAGACTTCAAAAAACCCAACGGCATTAAATTGCATGATCTGGGCGGCCAGTTTTAGGAAATAACACGACCAGAAAATGATTCGTGCAGCAATTCAATTGATTCTTGGGCCCTATGACATGTGGCATCGTCTTGTTGAAACCACATGTCGTCCACGACATTCATATCTTCCAATTTAGGCACAAAAAAACTGGATAAGTATGCACCATTATCTGTTATTGCCTGACCAGCTGCATTTTCAAAGAAGAATGGTCCGATGATGCCTTGTGACACGTTGTGAATGAATTCGTTTCTCAACAATCACTCGTGGATTTTCTGAACTATAAATTCGACAATTGTGACGATTAACAAAGCTATCAAGATGAAAATGAGCCTCATTGCTGAAGATGATTTTGTTTGAAAAATCTTCATTATTTTTAAAATATTGCTCAACAATGAAAACGGGTTTTTCTTTTGTGTAGCTCTCCATTTTTAATAACCCCTCAGCTGTCACGCTGTCTTTCAAAATTCAAATTTAGTGTGAATTTTGGGATAACCTTTAGAAAAACAATTTATTTTGCTTTAAAAGAGAAAAACATTAGCACAAGTTGCACATATCCGAGTGTTTTTTGGTAAATAAAATACTTTGGGTGTTCAAAATGGAGTGCACTTACAAGAATTTTGCACTTAAGTATACGTTTTGCATTTATCCAAACAATTTGCGAATTGGCAAGGGGTTTTTGAAGGCATTGCACTAAGATATTTTTTGCACTCATCCATTTCCGACTGTAAATGGATATTACCAGAGCAGATCCAAAAACGAATGTATCCACCTTCATCGCAATTCTCTAGATTGGACCATTGATGTAGTAGTTAAGGACACTTTTCAAGGTCTGCGCCTATAAGATGCAACGGAGCCATCAGCAAACACGGTCAAGATGATAGTAACAAAAAAAAAAAAACATTTCAACAATCTATGTATCTGGGTGAGAGAAATCCAAGTATGTAGGCATATCTATGCTAGTAGGAGCTGCTCTCTCATCTTATCTTGTCTATTGTAATGATTTTTACCTCATTTTCCAAGCCTCATCGCTATACTTACCATGGGAAGGGAATTACCATATTGGCAGGTTGGACCCTCCACATATGTGAATAGACATTGAAACATGTGAGGTTATGTGCTGAATAATAATTAGCTTTTCCGTACCGACTCTACGATCAACTTGTAATGTTACAGATAAGCTTTTAGGTCCGTCTTCTCTTGGCCTCAGTTGTCAGCTTTTCTTCCGAATAAGTATTTTTCCTTTCTGTTGCTGGGGATCACTCCTGCCACTGCGTGAACGGCAGGTTTCGATACTGTTCGGTGGAAACTTACTATAACTGAAGTACTCTTCTTCTCTGCATCGAGGTGATTCTTGCTGAGTGGGATGGCCTACATATACAGCACCGTGCAGGAGGATGAAATTCGTGACCAGCATCAGAAGTGACCTTTGCGGCTCTGTCGGATGCTGTCTTTCTCTACACCGCAAAAGATGTTTCGGTACTCTGAAGGGGTTTTCTACGGCTTTTAGAATGTCGCACCATCTGATCGGATGAAAAGCATTCCTTACATTCGGAGTTGCTAACACCGCGATCAGTTTTGAGCTCAACCCTCTTAAATGTTCTCACTAGCTCCTTCATTGCTTCTATTCTAGATTGGTCTCTTCTAAACCCGTGCTGCCTCTGAAATAAGCCCCTTGCTGCGCTCTGTACCACTGGGCAGTCACAGAGAAAGTGGAATAGAGTGTCCTTTTTCTGTGTATTGTTGCAGCTACTTTAATGAGTATTGAAGGGAATACCTAACTTGGCAGAGTGTGAGCCAATTGGCCAGTGGTCTATGTTCCAATTCTTGCAGTCTCGTTGAGAGTTCTGTTGATTAGGGTGGTCTGGATGTTGGCAATTGAGAGAAAGTGCTGCAGATTTCTTCTCTTGATAAGTCCAATCGGGGAGCAGACTGACTCCGTAAGAGAGCCATGTTATTATGTTACTATACCCGAAAACCCTGAGAAGAGTGACATTAAATCGAGTGCCTATCCAGGTAATAATTTCCTTTCACTGTTCTACTAACGGTGAAGGAACGGACGAAGTGTGTGAATGTAGCGCTTTGATGGTAGCCTGGATGTCAATAAAAATGCTTTTGTTGTTTTTGGTTGTAAAACTGAGCGCTAGTACCTTCGTCTCGAAGAGTCTGGAAAGCGTTAGTCAGAAATCAAATTCTCTAAGCTTAATTGCACTACACAATAGGATGTTTAGGAGCACGTCAAGAGCTTCGGTCGGAATTGATCGTAGCGCTCCTGTGATTTCAATACTAGCTGTTCCTTAAACTCTGTTTAGTTTTGTAATGTTGTAGACTTTGCTCAAGGCGTGCAACCAAACGAGTGATCTGTATAGGTAAGCGGATGTGTACCATAGGAGGCGCTTATAAACCAGAACGTCATCAATAAAGTCAAAGGTAGATCAAATTAGCATTGAAACATTAAGAGATCTTATTATGTTTGTCTATACTGAGGGTCTCGGCGGTTCACACTGGTGGTCTATATTAAAAGTGATTGATGTCAAAAGACCCTGAGTCTTAAGTCTTTGCTCTTAACTCGTACTTAAGCTGTCTTCGTCTTGAAAACATAAGTTTAGTATTTCTAATCGTCTCGAATCCGAAGACTGATCAGTCAGAGTGTCTTAGTTTTTTTTATTCCTGCATCCATACATGAATTAATTCAGGCTCAGACCCTCCAAGGGTCGCTGGCCTGATAAGTAAGTAAGTATGTCCTGATACAGCTAATTAAGTTTGTAATGACGGATTTTCATTCAGTAATATAACAATTTGGACGACGTTTTTGTTGCATAGACTCTACCATTCCTTAGAAAAGTTTAAAACCCAGTTTTCTAGAGTAAATTTTTGGCTTGGTAACTCAAGTCCTTATGTTTTAAATGCGTTAAGGTGTACAAGTGGAACAATTTTCTCCTGTCATATGCATCTTTAAAGTCCTTAAGGAGGTGCTGAGTGTCGACTCACTGATGCACATCCTGATTATTACGTTCAAAACAGACGTACTCGCCAAAGAAGAAACTCTCCAAACCCTCAAATTGGTAATTACCAACAGAAAGCCATTAAACCAAATGAAACACAAACCGGGACTAGAGGAAAAAACAAAAAAAAAAAAAAAATTAAAGAAACATAAAATCTCATCCGTAAGTAGCTAACGTGCTACCGCACCGTTTCGGACCGTTTGACATTACGACTCGGCAAATGCAACAAACCGCAGAACTGCAACAAACAAGTCGACAATCCAACCCACCCATTCTGACAATTAATTATTCCTTACCAGGGCTCATTCTTACTTTGAATGTAAAGGAAACAAGCTGTTTTTGTCCCGTTACCAGACTTTTAATACATAATCCAAGGCTTCCAACAAACGGCCTCTGGCTACCTTTACTCATTAACTTTTATGTTTATTACCCTCTGCTCGGCGTAGTGCGGTCCGTTGTGTCGATGACAATTATGTATATCCTGGTGGACTACCCGACTCATTCGTTACAAAGAAATTAATTACCGTACAGCAGAGAGCATAAAATCCAGTACACAGCATACACCAGAGGGCGGAGGTGGGGGGGTTCAACTGAGATCGGTTTCTTTAAATCGTGTGCACACCCCCCCAGCATTCGCTGTTGAAAGGAACTTCACACATATGCCGAGCTACATGGGTCGATGGCATCGCACAAGAACCGACATTTTCGAAAATAATAATCATAATAATAATTCATAGTGTAATCCGTTTTCGAACGAACACGCGGGACCCGGTCCTTGTGACCATGTGCCCGAGTGCCATTGTCATAATTGGAAGCTGTTACCTTGGGTGGAATTAAGATGCGTGTTAGTGGAGAGATGGCCCATTTGCATATAAGTAAGCAGACACATATCCTAGGGCTGACGGTGATGGGTCTTTGAACTACATTAGGACTCCTCTGGGCGGGGGTAGTTTTCCGAATAACTTACGGTCGCATATGGCAGCGATAGCGGGGCTATGTAATTACTTCGTTGGTTGTTATGGTTCATTGAATGTTTCTTAGATTGCGTCGTAAATTTTGAGAGTTTCTTGTGGCTTCCAAGATGTTTACGACGATGGTTGGGTTGGAATCTAAAAGGAAATTGGCCATTCGAAGCCGTTTTGTGGATATCCTTAATGGCGGGAGTAATTTTGAATTGTTTTCACGACTTTTCGTTTGATGTTGCAAATCGCAAATGGGATTATGTGAGCCAGGTAGGTCAATAGATACAACCAAACCCTCAAGGGCGTAGTCAAAACTGAGCGATGGAGTGTTAGCAGATCAAGGTTGGTACTACTAAACAATGCCTAACTACCTTGCCGTGGGGTTATGGCTTAAGTATAGGGACTGGCCTACGTGTCTCTCCTATTGTTTCCCTCCCAAAGGGATAAGACTCTGAGAATTAAGTGAAAATGCCTTCCCATTCATCTGTGATTCCCGTTCTACTCCTTGAACTCGACAAACAAGTTGAAGACTCACACCATTCTTCAAACCTGTCTACCTAAAGTGTGGGTTTGTGCAGATTGACTTCAGCTACTGGTGGATCTTTACACAAAACTCGGAAAAATGGAATGCCTTTAGCAGCAACTTTCACTTACAGTGCCCAAAAACACGGCTTAAGTGTTGAGATGCTTCTACTCAGTGTCAATCTAGATAATATTATCAGCGTGTGGTCGACCTCATTGGTTAGCAAGCCGAATCATGAAAGGTCTTGGTAAAAAGTGGAAATGCATTGGAATAGGATAACGAAACCCCAACAAACTCATACCAAGTCTGAATCTAACAAAGAGAAAGGCAAAGTTACCTATTCAAATGGACATGTGAACAAAGAAAGGGGGTGGCTGAAATTGGAAAAGACTGTCTCCCCTTAGAAGTCGCTCCTCGTACAGCTGTTACTTCTGGAAGTCGCCTCAATGATTCAGAAGACTTAAGCAGTAGTTGCTGTCGATTTTATTTGAGAAGGCGACGCAACCGATACCCTTGGCTGTTTATAAAGATCAAGATGGACTCATAGGAACGGACTTTGCGCTGACTCCAAACGTTTCTATTCGAAGTTGTGTGTTAGCAGTTGCAGCCCTGGTTCAAACTGATTTTAGTGGGCACTCGGATTCGGATGAGTTTCACATTTAACTCTCACTCAGCCTAAGGATAGAGTTAGTGGCGAGCTGTTAAAGAAGGTTAGAACTTTCACAATGGTCTTCTTTTCGAACACCGGTCACCAAAAAAAGAGCCCAAACTTTGAAGTTATGAAGGGAAGATGTTATACGGTCCCGGTATTACCTATTCGACCATATTCTCAAATCTCAGATCGAGAGAGATCCACAGATCATGGTAATGGTACCAGAAACAGGAAAATTGATCAGTGACAGGCATGAAGCTATCACATTTTGTATGAAAACACTCGTCGTTAGCGGTGTTGTAGGGGGTAGGGTCTTTGGATAATCTGGACGTATCAGTTGTACTGTCAATCTTTCTGCAAAGAAAGACGCCAAGTTCAAGGTTGTATTCCCTTCACCTCTTTTCTGTTCAGCATCAGACTAGATTTGAAATTCTGCTGGTGCACCCTTAGGGGCTCAGGCTAAGTAAAACTCTTCCTTAAGGTTGTATTGGAGGAATCGAAGTTCGAAATTCTATCAGTTTGTTAAGCTCAGACTGTGTTCACGGTAGGATGCACTCATAGAAGGATTGATATGTAAGTTTGGGTCGTCCGACTTCAAACAAAGGGCGAAAAGTTCCCTTCCAACATCAAAGCGATTCAAATGCTCTATGAGACAAAAGTAAAATCTTAAATTTATTGATGGGTTTCGAGATGAAAGGCGAGATTAAGGCCTAATCTCCGAAGTGATAGTAAAATACATCTCAATATGTTTCACACCAGCTTACTCTTTCTAATCAAAACCTTCCAAAGCAAGACAGTAATGCACCACTATGTATTCCCAAATAGTCATGCCCTTAAATTTCTACAGTCAAGATACATGAATAATTTCATTAGAACAACGAAAAGCTTTTGGCCAAAACTCCCTTCGACCAGTCATGGACGTTTATTAGAAATGCAATTTGCCCTCGGAAGCATCGCTCTCTCGGTCAATCAAAAGGATTTTCTTCAGCATTTTCCGCAACCAATTGATTTAACATCTCTGGCTACCTTTGGACATTCCTTTTCCATTTGCCGCTGGTTTTTGTGTTCTGTGTGTGTCTGCCTGTCTGGACTGTGCATGTCTTTGAACAGAAAATCAATGCCAACCCCTTACTCACCGTTCGCATCCTTCCGCTTTTGCAATGCAATAACCGCTTTGATGATTCTTCAAACTAATCCTACATCCATCCCTTTATCCCTTCGTTCGATGCAATTTCGAATATCAACGAGATGCAACAGTAGCTGTACTATATAGAGACAGTACAACACATTCTAATAGTTGAACTGTTCCAGCTGAATGTGTGTTCAGGCATATTTGACCATCAAAAGCCAATTAATTGGAATTCCAGCTTCTGGCAACATGTTGGGGTAGAGTATCAGAAACAAAAAAAAAACCCCCTCTAAGCCCGATCATCGAGCAAACATTGGGTTCAATTAAAATAAATCAAACAGAGCTGACGCGAACTGTGCCTACATAGGTACATAGATTAGCAGGGTATATGTGTATGCACATGGCCACTTGGTGTCATCAGGCTAAGTCAAACTATGTTTGGCAAAACAACCCATTTACATGCGCCAAAATGCAAATGATTAGGCCGGTCCATGGGTGAAGGGCGCTTCAAGTTGTTGTAACCTTTCGATACAGACAAAGTAAAAGTAAAGAAAACCGCAATTTGATTCAATTTAACAACCAAAGGAATTGTCCTTACAACGGTACTAATCGTTGACCGTTAAAATCAGTCTACCAGCGAAGTTTTTCCATCGGAATTTTCCAGTCAAATGCACACAATTATTCGCTTCTCTCTCACACTGTCTGGGTTTTGTTTTTTTTTAAACGTCTTCTCACCGCCCATCCTGTTATTCGATCATGGCGGCGAATTAACGCATATCCTTCTGGCAGCATCCACTCCTTCGTCGAACCGAATGTTAATTTCATTTAAACGAATTGGATGTGGCAATGTTCGCTGTAAAAATGTACTTTACGCCGGCGATAGCTTAAACAATATTATAATCCTGCAGGATACGGAATTTAATGGTTTCACAGACTGGTCCTGCCCATCTGCAAAGGAGGGAAAAAAATCCCATTATCCCCCGAAATTGTCTGGCAGTGTTGCGCTAAATGTAGTGCACGCGAAATCCAAGTACTAAAGTGTGGTTAACTCTTTTCGGGATCGCATAAAGTGAGGTTGTTCCATGCATAACAAATGAGGTGGGTTATCTCAAGACCGATAGACAATGTTGCACTTGCGTCTCCTGATGGAGGATGGTGAAATTGGGAAAATGGCGGAAGCAATTTGAATGCGTCTCAAGTTTTGAAGGTTATATACACGAGGCAATTATGTTGTGATGGCTTGTAATTGTACAAAGTAAAAGGCGTTGAATCTTGAGTCTAGAGGTGGGGGCAGCAAGTGTAGCCGAGGTTATGAGGTTGCTGCTTAGTAGCAGCTTTTTTGTGTGAAAAAGAATGGGACATTTCGTAAAATGGAACATCTTTAGAAGACAATGGTCACTTTAACCACTGGTAAAGAGTCGAAGCCTTGGATTTTTTGAGAAAGTAAATGGAGCTCAGTTCTATGCCAGAGTAGCTGTCCAAATTTCTTCGGATTATAATAGAAAGAGGTTGCTCATGTGTCGTTAGGAACTTCGAATAATAGGACTTGGCACCACCGATCCCTGCCAACGAGTGTGAATTGAAATGATCAGGTTTTTCGATGGCTAATTAGCATTTCTTTGCTTTGAGCTCTGAGCGGTACCAAACTGTCACAGAAGATGGGCCTTTCTATGCAGACATAGGTTAGGTACGTCGGCCGGAACTACCTAAACGCCAAACTCGGGTCACTAAAGACAGGAGGGGGAAATCTTACCCTATCCGCTTAAAGAGTATAAAACTGTTAAGCTTACTTACTGTGTCTGCTGTGGTACAACCCATCCTGTGGATTTAATAAAGTTGCTCAGGCCGTTCACCGGTATGTCGGACAGTTCCTCGAGATCCCGAAAGAAGTGTCGCCCGAGGAATCTGTGTCTAAGGTGGCAGAGGAAGTGGGTTGTATCCTCATGAACTTCGTCGTCACCGCAGACCCTACATAGGCCTTCTTCCGTAATACGGAGCTTCTTCATGCAGACTTAGTCGAACTTCCATTTGAATGCAGATCCGTATAGGGATGAAATCTGGGATGGCATATAAAGATGCAGAAGTGGCGGAATGAAAACAGCCCCTACGGCGTTTCACAAACAAAACAACGATCACCAAAGGTTGCTGGAACCTCGTATCCTATAAGGAAGGGGTAAAGGCTGTTATTTTAATGACCATTTTCAAGGGCTGTACACAGGATTGACTGAAAAGGCTCGTGCACGCCCAGAGGAGAAATGTCCACATTCAATTAGTCACTAGACTAAAAGCTGTATCCTTAGTTCAGGATATACACTCTAAGCATTAAGCATTGTCTACAAAGGTTGAACTTTTGAGATCCAATTGGTGTTACTGGGTTTGGTTACCACAGCTCTTTTGACTATAAACAGCAGCCCTGTTCTAGAGATGGTGAGTTGATGAAGGTTGTCGAGCAAGGCACCTGTAATGTAAGTCGTTAAGGGTTTTCCGTGTCGTTTATATCTTGTTTTTATCTTTGCAGCTACGATTGTATGTATTGAAAAGGATACTCAGTCTGTTAACGGTGATTTTCGCCACGAACCGGATAACTTATGTTGAGTTTTCGATTGGAAAGTTCCTTCTTTTTTCCTATCTACGTATTGTCTTGTGTGGAAATAATGTTTCTTTCATAAAAGAGTTATCAAGGGTTGATCTTCGTAGGGCTTATCATCCATGCCCCTAAGACCAACCGCCTAGATTAAGGTACACTGTGATCTTCTATTTGGAGGAAATTAGGAGCCTTCATGGCTGTTTTACAATCAATATTTACAGCAACGACCCACTTAGGTGACAGGACAGTACAGAGTTCGCGATAGACTTTGTAAATTGAGATTCTAAATGTCTAACGGATAGTACAAAGTTTCTACTTTGCCTTACGAGATAGGAATTGATTACTAAGGTTGATACTTTATTTATATTTATATAAACACATAAACGCATAAAAACTGGGCGTTATTTGAAATTCTAACTTCTCGTCCTTAATCGAAATTTACACATTTTTGAACATCTATGTGGTTTTTTTCAGAACTTTCTTCAGCAAACCCCCAGAAAACCACAAGTTGGACAGAAATTTGATTTTAAAAATTTGTTCAACCATCTGCTGATTAAATTTGAACCCTCGAAACTGGATATGTCGTCCTTTTTTTTATTTTTTATTATTTTGCAAGCCAACTTCACACGCCACAAAGTACACAACAGCCCTGCGGCTTGCCAATTTAAATTGAAACATGTTAACGTGTCCACAACATTTGTTCATTCCCAATGGATTAGAGAAAGGCCTTTCCCTAAAAAAAAAGGACATCATTCCTTTCATATTTTTCACTTTTTTTTTTATAGAAATCTCACACGTTCTTTCAACAATCGTTGCAAACTGTGTTTTTTTTTCACAAACACACGTCACCAAGTTTCGCACAAAGGACGACAAACATTTTTCCAATACGCCCCGCATTATTACTGTCATACCCAATTCCTTGTTCAATTTTTCAATAATCAGAGAAAGTTAAGGACCCTCTTTTGTAATCTTTTTCAAAATTTACAAACACCCCGAGGACTTAATATTGTTAAATTGATTTATCCTCATGTACGAATATATGTGAGGTCTTCTTTGATTGTCAAAAAATGTGTGTGTGTGTGTCTGTGTGGCCCTTTGAAGGAAAAAAAAAAGGAATTATGTCATTGAAGCATCAACATGTCAGTGGTTTAAGGAGATGCCATTATGATGGAAGGACATCCATTTGACCAGCCATTTGAAGGAACGACAAGGCAACAGTAACAGGGCATCACCCCTGTTTGATCTTTAGCTCAACATGTAGCACATCTCATATCATTTTTGGATTGACATTGTGCGTGCGTGCGGTGGTGCCGGCTTTGTGTACATTTTACCATCATAATAGGACAAAGGACATACAATTTGATTTCCGGTCATCCTTTTTGAAAAGATTTTCACTTTTGTGAAGTGTTTACTTGTGATGCCACAGGAAACAACCGGTGGGATGAGAATGGATGAATTCCATTGGTAAGTCCTTCAGTGGTTGGTGTCCCTTTTGTTTATTAATTATAATGATGGCCGAGTTGAAAGTATTTGAAAAGTGGTTGAGTACTCTTTCTTAACGAGCCTTTTACAGACAATTTTCGGTCCAATTTTGTTTGTGTTGCTCTTGATTGAGACAGAGATGGTAGTTTATTTGAAGATCAAGTCAGCATTTTCACAAATCCGTTTGCATGAGGCCTTATTCGCACACTTATTCTACCATCGAACGTGATAGACAAAGGTCTGACTATTAGCCGATTGTTAAATAGGTAGACTACGAGACGAGGAATCCTAGAAAAGTAAACACACTCCGCACTGCGGTTTCTAACGAATCCTATTGTGCCTTCCCTAGTGTTCCTAGATGAATCGGTTCACTCCAGAAGGTATCAGGAAGTTCTCTGGGTGGATGGCAGCAAGCTGTTCTGTAGAGACGAATTCGCCGCCTAGTATTCTTTTTCTGAGTTGAAAGAGAGCTGGGCATTCCGTAAGGATGTGAAGATTGGTCTCCTCACTCTCAAGGCAGAGTCTACAGCTTGAATCTTTTGTAAGGTTCATGCAATATAAATGCTTGTTCAGGCGGTAGTGACCGCTGAGAAGTCAAACTAATGCTTTAAGGTTGCTCCTATCGAAGTTCACAATGAAGTTTGATTTTTTTTTCGGTATCGGGAATAGCACTTTTGAGCATGCTTGTCCTGGTGTATAGAGCCAGGCTTCCCTAGATTCTTGCATGCCAAGACCTTTTGCGTGTCTCGCGAATAGTGATTTAAATACCCCATAAAAGGGTTCGGCTCCAAAGAATTTTGTTGACGCACCGTCTTTTGTCAGTGAGTCGACAAATTTGATTACTAATGGTTCACGACAAGGTCTGATTGGAGACTGCGAGTAAGCCATGAAGAGGTAGATACATTGTGTAGGACTTTAGCCCAAACTAAGCTGCTGCTCTTCTTCACAAGAGTTAGATTGTATATCGGACTCAAGTCAGATCTATTAGCCTGACTTCCTTCGAGTTAAAAAAAAAAAAACATGTGGAAAGACTAGTCAAAGTTACTCTGTGAACACATCCTTTATCTGATATACAACATGTTTTTCAGAGCGAGTTTACGCTTTGGAAAGACTACGTTCTTGACATTTTCGTCGATATAGAGTTACTTTACTTTACTTCTGATGGCGCTACTGTTCAAAGTGAACCAGGGCCATAATCAAGAAGCCTCTCCAGCTAACTGTCTCCAGTTGCATACTTCGAATTGGTTTAGGTCACCCTCATAATTAAAGTTGAGGTTGTGTTCTTCTGCGTATCTTCTCAAGGATGGAGTCGAAGATTCTTCGGGCTGGGGCATCAGTGTTCATTAGCTTAAAGTTTTTAGATCAAGTGTACAGCTTGTCCTACATTGTCGCTGTTAAGACTTTTTTTCCTTATACAGTCAACGTAGAGCCTAAGTTGACTAACATCTTCACCATCTCAAAGTTATAATTATCCATCGCAACGATTTGACCAAGATATCGGAGTTCCTCGTTCCTCGGGTGTGCTCTATACTTATTTTCCCACTTCCTCAGAAGATAGCTCAGGATGCTTCGTGAGGCTTCTTACTGGTTCAAAGTACGGTATGTTTTAATGTATGTACTTACTTATGGAAACACACCTCATCTCTTATAGGCAGGATCCGGAAATTCATCCTTCTTTTGGATGAACTGAGTTGTACATCATTGATTGGTTCTGTTTTGACCTTTTTTTTGTTAGTTCATCGGTTTCTTCCTTTACATCGATGCCTTTATGTCATAGGATCCGAAAGATTGAAACTATGAGCCTTAGGACCTTTTGACTTAAGGCTAAATCATGTTTTAGCTCTCTCGATGTATATGCCAAAATGTGTCCCCGTAAGCGTTATTGCTGACTGATCTTGCCAGTCTTTCTTTATGGAGTTGAATGCTGGACGATAAGTAAGACAGCGAAGCAGATCTTGGGATCCTTTCAAAGAAAAATTCTACATTGAATATTTGGTACTGTCTGCGAGGAAGGCCAATGGAGGGGAAGATATAACCACGAACTTTATGAGCTGTACAAAGATGTGGATGTAGTCCGGAAAACAAAAAACCGTCAATTGCACTGGTTCGGCCACATCGAGCGAATGGACGAGAATGCTCCAGCTAAGAGGATCTTTGAATCCTAACCACCTGGTTCACGAAGAAAAGCAAGACCGAACCTCCGGTTTAAAGATCAGGCAATCGCGGACGTCAGAAACCTTGGTCTAGTAAACGGGAAGCAGCGTGCCCGGGACCGTGAAGGATGGAAAGTGGCATTAGTTTAGGTTTAGATCCTGCAAGGGTCGCTGGCTTAATAAGTAAGTAAGAACGCGTTATTGAGGACAGTTTCCGTGAGGCCTTGGCTCTTGATAAAACTTTCGCTAACCTGCTTTGATGACACTTTTTCTTTCGGGGCAATTTTCTAGAAATTAGAGGAGAAACGAAGGAGGTACCGATGCACGTTGGCTTTAAATGCTTGTGGGTTGTGTAGCGATGAGGAAACACAGAGCTATGTAGATTGTTCCACATTCGTGTGGTGCGGCCGAAGAAAGAATCTCCATATTTGACAGTACGTCCGATGCTTAAGGGTAAACTGATGTGCATTGGAGGCACGACGAGTATTGTAGGTGAAATATTGCAGAGGTGGAGCACTTTTTGTAGATGAATCGATAAAACAGTGAGAGACAGGAAACATTTATTTGGTGTTCAAGCGCTTCAATATTTCTGTCACCAATAAGTTTGATCGCACGTTTTTGGATTCTGTCTAGAATGTGCAGGACGGTCTTTGACGCACCAGACCAGATGTGAGCGTTGTATTCAAGCTTTGAGCGAATAAACGCCTTATAGATTGTAGCCAGATCAGAAGGGTTAAAGTATTCTTTGCATCATTTGGGGAAACCTAGACATTTCGCAGCATTCTTGGCGACATCGAATATATGTATATGGTCGTTCCACCGAAGATCATTGTTTACACACATATCGAGGATGGAAAGTTTTTCAGCTTCGGCGATGCAGGTACCATTCATGGGTAATGTTTCGAGGTTTGGGTTTCGCTTGACAGACAGAAGGCAGCATTGAGTTTTGGAAGCATTATATTCCATTCTATTTATAGAGTGTTATGCTGTCAAGGTCGAAATTTAATGAGTTCAACATACGTTGCCGTTCCTCTTCTACGTCCGAAGAGCAGGGACGTGAGTTAGGGTACGAATATGAAAACTGTCATTGGCGAAGGAATGAATTGGATTAGAAGTTGCTGACAAGAGATCATTAATAAAAATGAGAAAGAGCGTCGGAGACAAAACGGAGCTTTGCAGACTTGAAACCATCCAAAACAATTTGAATTAAACGGTCAGAAAGGTATATCGATGCCATATGCACGAATTTTCGCATAAAATAGCTTGGTGCCAAACTCTGTCAAATGCTTTTGAAATATCAAGCGTAACAATCTTACTTTCCACTTCTCGGTGAGATAAGCCATCAAATCACCTTCATCTTTATCGGCTTAGAACATTCAAATGATAAATATTCACCTCTCTCCGCCCTTCGTCTAATTACTAGAATAATTCTCATTTACACATTCAAACAATTTATGTTAAATTTAAACAACCAGATATCGCAATTTTGCATATCCTTACCGTAATCTGGTGTCTACAGTGTTACTTTCCTCAGAACGTGGCAGCAACTTCACCCCACTCAGTGTGCATTAGTTAAGTATCCCACTCTCACTTTAATTGGTAATTCTAAATGAAATCTTGTTAACGACGAGAATTTGTAATTAAATTTTTTATTTTTTTTTACTTTTAACACTCGGACCGCTGCGCATTCCAATTGAACGAACGCACCCAACTCGACGGAAAAAGGATACAATTTTGAAAATGTTTACCAACGAACGCAGGAAGATCTCGTCGAATGGATTTAATCTCCCACCCGAAGATATAAATTAACAAGTAGATTAAGGAATGGGTACTCCACCCCCAAAGGATGCTATATATTTCCCAAACTAAATCCTATTTGGATATTGCTAAGGTGGACAGGTTTCCAGATTTCTGTGTCCATGGTAAATTTGAAAATTAGATTTTATCGGGTGCACCTTTATGTGTTGTTTTTTAATTGACAATAAGAGCCAATAAAAAGGATTCAACTCTAATCAGGTTGTCGTACTTAATCTGAATAAAGGAATCATTGCTTGCTTGTGGCAGTTGCAAAGCAAGGATCTTTTCGCAGAAGTGATTTCAGATTTTTATTTTGAAGCGTTTGTAAGTCATGAAGGACCAACGACTCAGTGTTGTGAAAACGCATTCCAAGGATGGTAACAGTTTTTACGGCGACATTTTGCAAAGTTTTTACAATTTTTCAAAGCGGGCGTCAATTTCACGATTGATTAAGAAACTGAGTCAACTTAGGACCAATGAACTTAGGAAGTGTTGTCGAGAGTCCTTTTCACAAATATTTACTCAAGCCAGCAGATCTAGCTTGTCAGACTTCGTCAGAAACATTTGATGTGTTGTGGCAATAATTTCCAAGCCGTGTCGTATTGCAAGCAACTCAGTTGGCACACGCAATTGGATGGGGACCTCAACCAACTAAGCGTGCAAAACTGGAGGCAGCTGGCTAGAGACACTTGTTGGTTGAGGCCAAGGTCCATCTAGGAATGCAGCGCCACTTTAAGTAAGTAAGTCATCTTACAAGCTAACAAAAATTTTGTCCAAAGAACACTCCCATCCGTCGCTCCGGAACTTCCACTATTTTACATACTCACTTCTCAGGGTGCAGGTTTAGTAATGATTTTAAGTGCATCTATCTTGGAACGCAAAATATTGGTGTGATTAGACAAAGAAGGGACAATGTCGTGATTTAAGTATCAGGGATGTTTCTCTTGGTAATACATTAGTGAAATCATGGAAAGGGCGCTGTTGTTAACCCTAGAAAAGCAGAATAGTAGAATGGGGAATCTTTTCCGCGTGTAGAGCTATCAAAGTCGTACAGATTATTGAACTTCGTTGGGCTTTTTTTTTAGGAGGAATATCTTGCAATCCACTCAGCAGAGACCCAACACCTAAAAGCAGCATCGTTCTATACACTGACAGTCAGGCAGGTATCAAGGCTCTTGCTTCGACAACTACATTCTCTAAACTAGTAGAATAGTGTCAAGATGAATTCGCATCCCTGTCTTTGTTTAACTTCCTAGTTACATACAAAATCACAGATGGAAACGAGGTAGCAAGGATTGGCCATTGACAGCCTTCTTGGGGAGAAGATTTACACTCCAATTGATAGAATCAGTGGAAGTATCGTTTCATGCTATCTATTTAAAAGTTAAACAAAGGTGAAGCAGACTAGCTGTGCTACTGCTGCAGAATGAGTACTTCTTGTAGGCAGAAGAAATCCAAGTTTTTTTTTACACTCACTGCGAAGGTTATGGCTCTTCGGCAACCTTAATGAACTTTTAGAGGAAAAAAACCTGCTGACATACCTGCTGTTTAAAATCCATGTGGATTCTTGGATTGAGTACGCTTAAGGAGCTTGAGGGTAGCCTCATATACTTTCTAGTTAATCCTGACCGAAGTCTCTTCCAATAAGAGAATGAACGTCCTTCGATTTCCCTCAATCCTGCACAGGAAAGGTTGGATTCTGGGCCCAGTTCGACTCACAGATTCTACTTTTAGATTTTGAAGGTATTTTCTTACAGCTTCCTCTAAGAGTGGTAGATCGACGAAAACACTCTTCACGAAGTCAAGCCACATTTAGTCCACAGTGCTGGACTTCTACTTAATCTTTCTTTTAATTCTTAGCTGCAGAAACTGGCTTGCCAGTTTGAATCACTTCTTCCTACCTACCCTAGCTGCAGACCCATCATTCCTCTGAATTTGATGAAAGACCGAACTGCCCAAGGTTTTTTCGATATTTTTGTCACACGCGGAGGAATACTGGCCACTGGGATTCCTCAAAATTCTTCGGAGACAGTTCAGATAAGCTAGCTGTACTTCTTGATGGGGTCAGCTTTGAATTTATTTAGGAAACTCCTCCCATGTTCCATCTATTGTAGACAAATAGCGGACAACGTCCTAAGAAGGCTCTCGAGTAAGTGTCTTGGTCTACGGTTTGGTCAAACTCAGACTTTCTTTAATGTGCTTGACTGCCTTAGTTTCAAGTCATTTTTTTCTGCCTGGGAGCATCTCAACCTTCTCAGCAGAAGGAACTCTGAGAGATTGGCAGAATGTTAAGCGCTATAAAATCTTTTACCACGTTAACTTGAAGTCAATTTTTGCTTGCTCACAAACCTTAAATAATAAGGAAACTCCCAGGGTTGCTCTTCCCCATCTTCTTCAGCCAATGGCACATAACCCTGGTAACCCAACACCATCATATAGCATTCTTCATCAATTGATTTCCCTTATCGAACTTGTGACCACTTCAAATTTTACAATTAATTCTCTTAAACCGCTAAAAACTTCAAAGGCATAATCCACAAGCTCCTGCCACTTTGTCACTTCATTCACACATCCGTTTGGACTATTGCAACCAATCACAATTTTCCTCCTCCCCCCTCAATGTCCAACCAGCAGAAAAAGCAAAAAAGGGTTTCGTGATTAAAAATTTAAATAAAACCTTAAATCCTTGCACCATCAGGATTCAACACAAGCACTCATATCCTAGTGTTTCATTAATTAAAAAATACTTTTGTGATGATCTCACGCAGTTATAATTTCAGAAGTTTTCATCCTGACCCAGGCCTAAGGGCGATTTGTTGGAACATACTTATTATCAATCACAAAGGACTTTCAACAACAATTCCTCTTCACTTTAATGATGAGATGAGTCCTAACCCAAGTGCAGTTCAGTTACTTTTATTAATCACGTACCCAAGGAACTATAAAAATCTTCCAATTTTGCACGACTTTTGTTGGAAGTTGGAATCATTGGAGGTTGTGGGGGTGAGGAAGGGTTTCAAAGTGGACGTGCCTACTACGTGGAAGCATGCTTAAGCTTTAGCTGTTAATAAACTCATTAGGATGGGATTTTAAACGGTTGGAATTTTTAAATGGAAATATTTAAAGGATTCGTGGAATTTCATGAGTTTTTCCCCAAAAAAAGGTGGAGGGTCGGTGATACTTTTAGGATCAGTTTGGCTTTTGAGAATTTTTCGAAACGGTTTACGCTATAAAGATGGGATTAATGATTGATGATAATTAAATTGTTAACGTAAGTATGTGTGGGTTTATTATTTAATGAACAGGACGTGGCATACTAATAACGATTGGTGGTTACTGTGGCTTTCTTTTCTGCTGAGAGACAGCAATAATGCTGCGGATTTCTTACAGACGTCGGGAAGGATCTGCCTGCATTCTGGAGAGTCATACCATCTACAGTTGTTTGCTAGAAACCCAACCATCGAAAGAAGCCGTAACCAAAGATGCGGGCCAACCTAACATGGGTTCAGGGCCGGAGAAGTTCCCCTCTGAACCTTGCTTGGCAAGCAAATTGAAATCCTCATTTACAGTACTCCCGCTGTGTCCAAGTACCCAGACAAGTCTTAGCAATTTCAGTCTTCCAACGGAATTCAAACTAGACCTGCATTCTCGAACTATTTTGGATCTAGTAAGAGGATTGAGTAAGGCCTTAAGCGCAGCCTGACTGTCGCTACAGATGCAGATACTCCGTCCCTTCCACTGGTTTTTCCTAATATAGTTCGCAGCCATAAGTATTGCAAACATCTCCGCTTGGAAGACAGATGCATAGGTACCTAGGGGAATGTGCAGTCAAATGTTGTCGCTTTCCACAAAGACTCCAGCACCTGAGCCTTCACTGGTATTGGAGCTATCTTCTTACACATGCTTTTAGCTAGTTCAGTCACCTTGTCGTACCATCTTCACAGGGGGGAGTCCAGACACTTGCATCACATCTCCTGAAGAAAGGTTCTTCATCCAACTGTTGCTTATGTTAGGGGTGTGTCCATCTAACGGTCCTCCTCTTCTTCGTGAACCAGATGACTGGGATTCAAAGATCCTCTTAGCTGGAGCATTCTCGTCCATTCGCTCGATGTGGCCAAGCCAGTACAGTCGACGGATTTTTACCTTCCGGACTACATCCACATATTTGTGCAGCTCGTAGAGTTCGTGGTTATATCTTTTCAGGACTAAATATTTGACGAATTTTTCTTTCGAAGGATGCCAAGATCTGATCCGCTGTCTTACTCATCGTCCAGCATTCAGCTCCATAAAGCAAAACTGGCAAGATCAGGGTTTTGAGGAACAGAATTTTGGACCTTAGAGTTAGGAGTTTAGACCCTAGTTGTTTGGACAAACCGAAGTAGCAGCGGTTGCCTAAGGTTATTCTTCGTTGAGTCTCCACAAGGGTGTCATAAACTCCGTAGATAAACTCCTTCACTCCCTCAAAATTATAGCTGTCAATTGTTAGGTTTTGACCTAGACGGTGTTCGAAGGATCGGTTTTTGGTAGACAGCATGTACTCCTTCATCATGAGACCAACTAAGTTGTCCCACCAATGTTTCGGAAGCTCTCGTGCTTATCATCCCACATATGCACTTGTAATCGTGTCATGCCATATCACACTTTTGTTTAGTGGTTCCTTGACGTCTTCATTTGAATTGTAGTCAAAGGCTTCTGCTCTTTATACTCTTAGTGCTGCTTCTATAAGGTCCATGAAGTACCATATAAAGTACCACATAAATGTTTCACTTAGTACTAACATGTATCCTTTGTCACAATTCATCAAATTGGCACCAAAAATTAATTCATTTTACATGTCAGGGTGTCAAAAGGTCTTTAACTTCCTTGACACATGCTTAATTTGATTGCAAAGGATAATTCAAATGTGTCTAAACCCAGTTCCATTGCAAATCAAATAGACTAAAATTTTAGGAAAATTTATTATTCATCTATTCATCTCTCGGCTTCGTCCTTAAGAACGATTGTACAACACTGTATATTCTCTCGAGACTTATTCATCCATTAAATTAGAATAAATTATGTTACCATACTCTGGCACTTCTTTTCCAATTCCAAGACCGATGGAATTGAAGACGCTCTAGCTCGACGAGTGTATACGAGAGTATGTGAAGGAACCTATCCAAACCAGACGTCATAAATAATAATCTCTAACGCATTGCTACCGCATCCTTAGCTGCCATTAGCAGTCTCGGGAATATAACCTCCATTGCCCGCCTGCCATGGTGCTTATAAATATTTTATGAATTTTCAAAAATCTTCACCAGAATTTTGGAATATTACCGTCAAAGTATTGCGGCGCTAAATTTTAATATTCAATTATCGAGGGTCCTTTCAGGGGAAGTTTCAAGCAGTCTCTGATTGGATTCATTGCCGCGGTAACATATTTCCATAAAAAGAAAAGGAAAACGAACAAAAGTATATCCTATCGTCACTGGGATGTAGAACATATTTTCGAAATGTCTAGGAATGGGGGGTGTACAATTGTACATCCTGGCAACATTATTCTTTTCCTTTGACTTTTTCTTTTTTCAAATGTACATCTTGGACTATTAGCGGAAACAGGAGTAAGGTCCTTGTTTTTTTTGGAAACGTCTGTTTTTGAAGAGATATTGCTTGGATGGTTCGTGTTGTGTCGATGATTGGACACGGAGGGTGTGCAATTAACATACAGCTTGCATGAGCTGTAGTCCTTCGAAGGACTTGTGGTGTTTAACTCAATTCTCTGGTGAGTTTTATTGCTTTGATATTTCCCTTCGAATGTCATAATTTAGAAACGGTTGCAATGTGGATGTGTTTCCGGCGTTTTTTGATGGTCCGTGGAATTTTAAATTTCTTTTAGATTGGTTTTTTTTTTTTTTTTTTTTAAATATCGTGACGCGTTTGGTCCTTTTTTTTGTTGTTGAAAGTGAAAGGTGAAGAATTATTGTCCGTCTGTGGGAGATTTATGAATGTCGGATTGGTAATTATTTTGGAGGGGTGTGTCAGCAGATTAACACATATTTTTTCAGCAAGAAGGGATGATGAAAGGAAAGTCAAACGAATTGAAAGTGAATACAGTTGCTGGCAATTGTTTTCAATTTATTTGAAACTTTCTTTTGATATCAGAGGGAGGATAAAATCCTCATGTATGAAAGGAAACAATCCACCATTTAACGGCACAGCATTATGAAACAATTTCTAAGGCGGATTATTTATTAAAGATCTGCTGAATAGTCCTATTTTCATGGGTGTTTCTTGTTTGTCTTGTTTAATTTAACAACTTTGGAGGAATGGAGTCCCCACCATTACGTTCCAGTTTCATTGGTGACAGAGATCCTTAGTGGTGAGGATAACCAGAGTTTCGCCAGAGGATGTGTTTTACAATGTCCTTACTCTGCGCTGACATGTATGTCACTCTGTCTAAAAGTGACGCCTTTATTTTTAAGAAGTCTAGAGCTTGCTTGAAGATTGCTGAAGACGTCCTAGTTAGCTGCGGATGCAAATTCCTTGTGATGAAGTGACTTCTTTATTTCAGTAATCAATCAGTAAATGTAAATCAATTTATCTTTCTGGAAATTACAAACCTAAAGAAGTTGTATAGCCTTTGTAGACATAGTTTTGGAAAATGCGTTCAAAGTACCCTACATTCGACACTTTTCAGATTGTTGCCAAACGCTGTGAGCACAAGAACCAAAAGAAGACAAGTTCGACAATGCTCTACCCATTCTCTTTCTGGGTGGCAGCATTAAATATTTTAAAAAAAACCGGAAGGAGACGAACAGAGTCTTTGGGACCAAATCGGATGAAGCAACGTACGTCGTTACCGGTATGATCCTGGCAGAAACCAAAGCATCGACACAGCAGAGGTGAGAAGGCGAGAGAGAACTGCACCGCTGAGCAGAAAGACTGGCTTTAGAACGCTACATCTAAAGACAAATGGACCTGAAGGCTGTTTCCGAATATAGAAGCTTGACGCGTTTTCTCACAGGCCATGCCTTAGACTGGAATGTCCAGTGTATGTCGTAGCTGTGAAGAGTTCTCGAAGAACGCGGTGGCCTGGCTTGTGAATTCTGGACGCAGGAATTCCACGACTTGAACCAAACGATAGAAAAACGTTCTACCTAAGCATTCAATCTCTTCAATGGGACCACTGAGGTGTCTCTGCGATTTTCAAGTCGCTGTAGTAGACAGAGAGAACCAGGAGTAGTGGGATTAACTTTAGGCAGATTCTGACAGTGAAATCAAGATTCGCAGAAATGGTGAATCTGTGGACTGCTAGAAAGCCTTTCCTCTTTCACGAGGTCTGCTCGAAAATGACATCTTAAAAGTATCGAGGACGTAGCTGAGCAATGGCCTTTGAGAGCAGCCTTACAGTTACAAAAGTTGGGTATTGAAATGCCAAAATGTTCTCGCACACACGTTTAAGGATACTATTTCAACTTTGGATATGAAAGAGATCTTGGTCAGGGAAAACCGCGAGGCTTGCAAGACTGAGATCTGAAGTTGTACGAGCTTTAGATGGCTGTAATATGGTGGCTAGCGGCAATGCCAATGAAATGGGAGAGTCTGCATGGACTTGCTCTACCTTTTCGGATAAAACTGTCATATTGACCAGGATGGTACGCCTTGTCCTTTAAGCTATTTACGATGAGGAACAAGAGGAGTATTTCACGTTATGATGGATCCAAGCTGCCTAGAGGTTGGATCAGTAATTTTTCATTTCTCATGGATTTGAATCACACAAACTATTCCGCATCCTTGCACAGGACATTTCAATCTGATTTTCTAATTTAAACTTGTTTCGCCACCAATTAATCAGTCTCGTTAGCTCTGAGCTACCATTTTAATTACTTTGGTCAAATCACAGAATGGAATCTCTTCAGATTGACCACCAACTCATGTCTATCATTTATCAGCCAGCCCATCCCTTGTCCAGTTCTCTGTTGTCCCAGCAGTAAATCCTTACACAATCCTTGTAATTTTTCATCATCCTAAGAAAATATGACACAAAGCAATAAATATCTTCGACATTCTCTCGAAAGGAAGATACAACATGTTCCGTCTAATTACTCAAACTCATTAAGTTAAGTGAAACATCTGATAGCTGGTGGAGGATATGAAGATAACGGAGCATCAGTTTGACCAGTACAACAGTGTTTAACAAAAAAGAAAACGTAAACAAATAAGGATTTCTTCTTCCTCCCTCTCTCTCTCTCTCTCTTTCGGGTTGGGCATTGTTTGCGCGCAATTATTTCTCGTGTAAAGGAGAAGAACCATTGTTGAACGTCCGCCCTCCGATATATCCTTCCGCCTGTATACGAAAGGGTGGTGGTCGTAAATTAAAAATAAAACTCGAAGAAATAAATCAGCACAAAAAGTCTGCGGTCATGGGCGGGGGCTTGCGACACTGGGTTGTTGCTTGGAGTTTTCTTGTTCTTCAAGTTGTTGTCTCTTTATTTAGTGGCTTACGACACAGCACCAGCCAGTCAGCCAGACCATGTCCTGAGGTTTTTCAATTCAAATAAAAAGGGTGGAACACGCAAATCCTTGGGAATCCTTTGGAAAATTTATAACTTCGTCGGCGTGTTACTTAGGCCTAGAGGGGTCTGATTTTGTTTGTTGTTAGCAAACATCTTTTTGTTGAGAGTTGCGGATATGGTGGATGACTTGTCGGATGAGAGTTTCTTAAGAGTTTTGGACCATGGACTTTGGATGGGAGGAGAATGGACGCCAGGAAGTTGAATGAATAATTCTAAAACGTGGTGTGAATATGATTGTATTATTCCAGAAAGGGGGTTCTGTCTTTCATCGGTGTTCACTTTGGAAGAATTGAAATGAGACACAGGAGCTCCGGTGTTTGGGTATTCGTCACTAGCGCTGCCAGGTAAGTTTCAATTTACTGAATTCTTCCGTAGGTTATGAGTGCTCGCGCTGAGAGATGGATATAATTTTACAGATTTTTGAAGGCCTCCAGGGATCATTTGTTTAGTTTGTCTGCTATAGATGCAACTCCTGACCGAAGACGCAAGAAGATAAGAACAGATATTAAGGAACTAAATCTCCTCTGAAGGTTAGATGGAGTTCTCATGAAACGACGAGCTGGGACCGAAACAAAACTCAGAGAGGTCAACATTTCAAGGCCTTGGGAGTTTTGTAGTACCAATACAGAGGTACTACATACTTTAAGTCTTCTGCCGAACATGTGGTCAAGGCTCTACTCCATTATCGTTATGCATTGTGAACAAAGAACATTGTTTAAGAATCAGATTATCTGTAACGATTTTTGTAGAAGCTTCAGCTACAGTCCCGGGTGGCCCTGGGCCTCAACTAAAAAGCGTCTCCAGCTAGGTCGATCTTTAGCTAGCGATCTTTAGTTTCGCACGATAAGTTGTTTGAGGTCCGTTTCCACTTGCGTGCGCCACCTTTGAACCTGAAACTTAAGACTTCTTGCCTAAGTCTGCCTCTAACGACGAATCTACATCCAAATAAGCGCTGCTTATGTTGCCGGTAGCAATCGCCGTAGTAGATATCGCATTTTTTCTTTCTGTTTTTGCCCGGCCCATGGATGGTGGTGATATCTCCTTTACAACAGTCTAGGGCCTCTGCTAGTTGTTCAGCTGCACGTGGCCTATTCAGAGACCGAATATTTCACGTGCAGATCCGAAGTTCGTTGTCCTTATTTCGTTTGCATAGTTGGTCATCTGTAAATCCGTCCGTATCCGAGGCTTGTTGTTGCTTCGTAACAGGTATTTTTGTTTTTTTTTTACATAGCTAGGCACAACGCCTAATCTGAAGGACCAGTTTATTTTCAGAAAGCCCTAGGACGAGGGATCGGTTGACCGAATGTTGGTAACCAACTTCGTAGATGTGAGCGCTGCCATTGGCCCCTTTATGGCTCATCAGACATCATCTTTTGCCAAGATCCCAAATCAAGCTTAGAAATCCTTATGGACCTAAGCTCCGCATCACCATGGGCTATGAGTCTAAGTGAGTCCCACGGGACACCTGTCTACCTAACCTTAGCTCCGGATATGTCGAAAAAGCCCAGATGGACAACATCTAGCACCCGGTGGCTACCGCGGGAAGGTAAAATAAGCATAATTGACGTGTAGTAACAGTTACAGCACTGGGCATCGCCAAGTTGACAGCATCCAGCCAATCGTTCCACGAAAAACCACCTTAGGTGGCACTGGACAGTGCCAGTACGGCCAATCTAAACTGTTACGTTAAAAAATCCAACAATCCAACATGGTTTCAGGAGTAGACTGCAACACAGAACCTTTGAAACATGCAAGCTTGCTGGTTGCCTGTTTTTTTGATTTCACAATGAGTCCTGTCAACCCCTCTCCGTGGACATTTTTTGCTTATTGTTATTTTAATATCTCTGTGTGTGTGCGCCTGTATGCTTATGCAGATTATCCCGTCTTTCTTATTAAGCAATAAAAACCAATTTCGCTTTGATGCTGTGAGTGGTGTGCTATGCTCATGGATCTGCTCCTGTTCCTTGTTTTTTTATTTATTATTTTTATATCCTTTTTTTTTATTTCGTCATCATATCAGTAAGTTCCCATCGGTTGTTGCTGTTTTTTTTTGTTTTTTTTGCTGTCACATTTAAGAAACGGTGTCGAATGTCAATGATATGCGGTTAGAGATTGTTCAGATACAGATATAATGACTATTCAGAGACGTGTTGAATAAGGACCTTCCGGGAGTTGAATGGCAGGAAAAAATACTGCAGGGTAAGAGGTTGTCATAAAAATCGTTCTACTTGAAGTTATGATCGCAAAATGGAAATCGCTTTTATGATGTGTACTTACAGAGCGGTGGCGTTATGGAAAGGGGCTTCACCTATGGCCATTGAAATATGTAATGTATTGTTTGGGGGTTTTCTTTCTAAAATTGACTGCATTTGATGTATCATAAATCTGCTTCATATATAAAACTAAAGACGGTGATGAAACTATACGAAAGACTACAGTCGTCTACTATAAGGTCCGGTCCAAGAAAAGACTTGACACAAATTAACTAAATATTTATTTATAAAGTGTCGAATGAAAATTTCGGACCTTTTCCCTATTCCGACTTCCGTCAAACCCTTCGGTCAATATAGTTGCTTCTTTACTTTTTACTTGTTACTTTCCAAGCTTTTATTCACAGCTCAGTGCTATTGTAGCGTTGAGACTTGGACGGGCCTAGGTTTCACAGCAACCTGACTGGAGCACCCACTTTCAAAATAAGCTTATGGATTGGGAGACCTTGTGGTTTGAGTCGGAATTTGCAATCGCTCATGCAGCCCCATACAAAGTCTCATTCTCATTCTGTCGTCTCAGGAACTAAACCCCAATGAGGTAGTTTCTGCCAGCCAAAAAATAACCAAAAACAAAACGCAACCATTTGTTTGGATCAATCCAATCTTGTGGATCCGAGAAGAAGAAAGCTGTACCAAGAAGAAACAGAAACGCAAAAGTCATCACCCTGTCGTCCAAATGGCGTCTTATGTCTTCGTAACTTTAACAAACCTTGGATTTCTATACGCGAATTTCGTCATCGATTCCCTAGTCGTATCGCACCAACAGGACAAACACTACCGCATTTAGTCTGACTCACCAAGGGACAGTAGCAGTTGTGTTCCAGAATATCGGTGCCTCGGCTGCAGATGTTTAAAAGGACTCTCAAACCTGCAATTGGGTGTCAGTACACGGTCTTTTCAGCGAATTTTGGTGGAAGACTTGAAGAAGTTCCCATTCAAAGTGCAAACAGTGCCTCAGCTATTGCCATGCAGGTCACCAATCGTGTGTTAACTACAGTCAAGTTATTTGGAGAAGAAGGATTAGACTGAAGGACGTTGTTGGTAACGCTGTTGCTATATTTGCTGCCACAAATCAAGGAATTGGGTTTGCAGGACACGTGGTTCCAGCAAGATGATATATCTGTTCACGCAGCACGTGCGACAGTAGGCATTTTATAGCAAGAGTTTCCCGGCCGCCTAATTTCTTATTTTGGCCTTTTGGGACTGAACCCTCTCAGTTGGAATATTCCCTTTCATTCGTTCGATGTGGCCGAGCCAGTGCAGTCAATGGATTTTTTCTTTCCGGACTACATCCACATCTTTATACAACTCGTAGAGTTTGCGGTTATATCTTCTGCTCCATTCGTCCTCCTCGCAGATGGGACCAAATATTCAACGAAGAATTTTCTCTTTCAATGGATCCCAAGATCTGTTCTGCTGTCTAACTTGTTGTCTAGCATTCAGTTTCATAAAGGAAGACTGGCAAGATTAGAGTTTTGAAGAGCATATTCGTCCCGAAGTAGATGAACTCCTCCACAACCTCAAAATTATAGCTACCGATTGTCAAGTTCTGTTCTAGGCGACAGCTCGAGTTTTGGTCGACAGCATGTACTTTTTCTTATCCTTATTCTTCACAAGACCAACTCTTTTTGCTTTAATCGCTGTAAAAGCTTCAATAAAGACACGCTGGGAACGAGCGATGATTTCAATACCATCATCAGCTGGATGGAATTGTTAAATATAGTGTCTGCTGTATTTATGTCGGCCTTTCACACTATCTGCTCCAGCACAAGATTGAGGACATCACACGATAGCGAGTCTCCTTGCCAAAATCTGATGCAAGTTTGGAATAATTTGGAGGTTCTGCTTCCAAGCTGCATGGTCCATAGTTTGAAGTTGAGGTGGAAAAGTCGTGGAAAATTATGTGGAACGAGTCCGAAAGTGCAACAACTCTGGCGGTGGCCACTTGACCGATATTGTTATCTTCTAAAGAAACTAAATCAACAAACAAAATTAATGGCTTAGGAAATTGAGTGGGGACTTCTACTCCACCTTGTACAAGAAAAGGGAAGATTTTGGTGCGTTTACAAGTTCAAATTCTCATAGCGAAGCCGTAGATGAATCTATAAAAATGTCCAATTACTCTTCTCAATAGAAAGTAAAGCCAAGGATGTTATACATCTTGCTAAGGTCATTGAATCTATAGAGGCATTCCTCTGGATAGCTTGTGATAGTTTCTCTCGACATTCAGCGTTTGCGATTGCCTGATTCTCCGCTTGCAAAATGTTGAATAGCTTGCCCTTTAGTTCTGAGTATTTGATTTTGGTCTGCCCAAATAGCGTTTTCAAAGCTATAAACTGTAGATTCGTTATTGCAGTCAGTATTGAATGATTCCCCTGACCATGTCGCCTTGAGGAATTTCCAGAACAGCTGTTGGTTTGGATAGCTGGTCTCGTTTTCTGTCCCTCGTTTACGACACCGTCTATTATGAAACTTAAACTCTCGCGTCGAAAATTATCTGAATTTCCATGCTTCCTTCTCCTACGTTGCTGCCCACCATGCAAGTCTGATTCATCATGTGTCTGACTCATATCATCATCGTAGACGTAACGTCAAACTTATCACCACGATAAAGTCCCACCACCAATATTCTCATTTATTGTATCACCATTGTTAAATTTACCATAACACTTTTATGTTCGATAAAATTAAACAAAAAAAAAAAAAAAAAAATAGATCCATCGGCGCAATAAAAACACATCCGCCCACCTTTTCGTCATTCGCAATTCGACAAATGTTATTGTTTTCAATTCAACAGCGTGCGTATGTACTCGTATCTTCGGGGATTTCGGCGTACGTTCAGATATAACCTGCTTACGATTTCAATATCAATGTTATCTCTGTGGATACAGGATACCGTAAGAAAAAAATAAACAATTTCGCCTTCGTGATGATCTCCGAAATGACAAATAAAACATTTAAGCTTGTTTGATGTTTTTACTTCCGTCAACCGTGCCAAATCAACCCCTGTCAACCACCCAAAAACCACCATCGCTTTTACAGCCATGTATTGTATTGTGAGCGATTGTAAACTCCCCACACCCCTGTATATCGCCGTATATCCATCCATTCATCCCTTGAGTATAGAATTTATGCAATTAGAAATTAATACCGCGTTAGTCATAAAAAAAGAAGAAGAAAACTGTACATGTATCTCTTGGAACATCCTTCGTCCTGTTTAGTGGTTTACGACTGTCACTCAGTCATTGGTTTACGACTTCGGTGGCAGTTATAAAAGCAGCCTCGTATATAAATTATTTTGACATTTTTCTGTCATTTCGACGTTATTAAAATTAATAACCAGAATCACACACACACACACATGCAGACAGACGTGTACAACGCACTGTGTTTTTACAAAAGGATCAATGTTTTATGGGAAGTCGTTGTCCATAATTTGGCGTTGACGAACGTTGCAGTTTTATGCGAGCCAGTTAAAATGTATCTGCAACAGTCACCGTTGTTAGAACATACTTTCGAGTTTCGACACACGACGAATGTGCATAAGTGGGTCCAAGTTAGGAGCAAGACAGACGTTCGAAACTGGTTTTACGACTTCTGGTGCAATTAGCTACGCCGTGTCGTTGGGAACTCGGAGAAAACTAGTTGGAACTTGTACAGAACCAATTTTGAAAAACAATGACATGACCCAAGAAGTATTATTGCAAATGGCCGCTTATGTCATCGAGATTTTGACAGGAAAACTACGGAAGCAATTTGGAAGAGTACTGGCAACAAGGTTTTCGGTCGAAAATATCGAAATCGTGAGGAAAAATAGCGAAGATCCAGAAACAGCTGGAGGGTTGCCCTTGAATATGTGTCCAATATAGCTCTACAATCACAGCTTCTAAGCTGGTAGAACAGTGTCAAGCAGAACTAACGAGCTAGGGAGGAGGTGCGCTCAGTTCACTGGAAGTGAAATGGCAGGGTCGCCCATCTACAACCTGATAAAGACAACTAGATTAACAGGACGCGTACATCTTCATCATAATCAAGTTCGTTCAACCCTGGGTGGGCCATAGGGTAGCAACAAATGTCTTCCATCTTTCCCGGTTTGCAGCGAAGTTTTCCTCTTAGTTGCTGCTTCTGCTAAGACTGTTGATCTCCACGTTGTTCTTGACTTTCCAATCCGCTGTGCTCCCTGAGGATTCCATTTGAAGGACTGCTTCGCTATGTTGTCAGTGTGTGACCAATCCAGTGCCTAATTTCGACATCCAACAGCTTTTGAGTTATTTTTCGCCACAGTTCCTGATTGGATATGATTTGCGGCCAAAGTATCTTTAGGATGTATCGCAGACAGCGATTAACAAAAGCCTATCGAGACTTTCCATACAATGGCAGGGATTTCATGTTGGATTCGAAGAGTCTCAATTTAGTACATAAGGAGATTTGATTGGATTTCCAAACTGGAAACTGTTCGACTTCCTTTTGCCATTGATCCTTAGACCAACCGACTCTTCAGTCATATGTAGGGATTGACACGTCTCGTCTAGCTCGCTGATGGTACTTGCCAGGAAACAGATATCATCGGCAAAGTCCAAAAAGCCTTTCAAATGGTCTCCATTGGATGCCATGCCTATCAGCTGTACCTACGGTGGCAGTCAGTACATCGTCTATCGCCAGTAGAAAGCGGATTCGCGAAAAAAATCCCCTTGTCTTACTCCCTGTTACACTTCGAAACACTCTGAGAGTTGTCCATTGTGCAGAAGGCGTACAGACAATGCCAAATTCACGGCCAACTGCTAGTTGCCTTAGCTGACTTAGACGAGAAACAAACTCTCATACACTTCAACTGCAGTTGTCTAACTAGAAGAAGACAACCGACGATAGCCAGACCGGTCCTTACAATCTTAAAAAAAGTATCAATCTCATCGAATTCTCTAGGATGGATTTCGAAGCTCAGGTCAATCTCTGATGAACTTTCACATACTAAGGGGAAGTCGAGGTCTTCGTATCAAAACGCCGCTTTAGAGTTCATTGAGTTCGCTTTTTTTTTTTTTTAATTGCGGTACCAGCATCCCTACTCACCAATTAGACCTCCTTAACCTCAACATTGGCTTTGTGCAGCCTGGTTACTCTTCTTAGAACGCGTAGGCCAAAAGAGATTTATTGTGATACCATGATCTCGAGGGGAATTCCTCAACCTACTCGTCGAACTACATGGAGCTTCGAATGAATGAGAAGAATGCTCCCAAAGGATCTGGGCACCGAGTTTCCCACATCCTTAACAACACACATCACCAACCAGGTCACACGAGTCGTGTTAACAAAAAGGCACATCTAGAGCTACTAGGGTTCATGCTGAATCGCCACCGCTACCTAACAAATGATAGCTTCCCTTTGCGGGATAGGGCAGCACATGTGCATAGGAGTTAGATGCTACTCTTCGTATTCGTCTCTATATACGTCCTACAGAAACCGTTTGAGAAGAATCCAAACTTTGTTGGCAGTCTCTGATGCTGGCACCTATATTGTCGTGCAGTCAGTTAAGAGAGTGCCATTAAGCCTGCCATCTAGCTTAATCAGTAGCTTGCTTGTAGCGATGGGGATACCTGTACTTCTTACTTTGCTCGGCAAATTGGCACCTAGTACGGGTGAATATTCAATTGCTATGCCATCACGTCAAACAATCTAAATCTAGACGAAGTTATGTCTTCGTTAGAATTTCTAAAGCTCTCCCTTACGATGAGCTCCGGTGTCCTTAAGTTTCAAAAGAGAATTATCTCGGCTAGCATAAGATTCGATTTGATAGATTGGAATGAGCTCATGCCCCTTTCAATGTCGTTTGCGTAACAATCTCAAACAGAATTTCAGTTCCAATAGTGAAACCATGTCCAAGCAAAGCCTTTGCTGTCAGCCACGTATCTTTTTCGACATTACATGGAGATAACACTGTATAGTGGTGGCTTTTAACTCATTGATACCACAACTTTCTAAAACTAAACTCCCATTGAACAACTAATGCGCTAGGAATTGATAAGCACGTATCTAACTTATACAATTCCACTTGAAACCACCATCGTTACGGTTGACAATAATTCTCCACGTCTAGACAACCAACAAGTCACAGCATACTCTGCACTTCGACATCCAGAAGAACAATTAGAAGTTTGTCGCAACTAGCAACGGCGGCGTCGAGGTCGAATTCAATATATTTACCGTCACGGAGTACATATTTCCAAGTCACTGGCACCGGGTGGTCCCCCAAGATCTAATCAAAATCTCTGTCAAGTCTCACGTAAACGCAATAATTGACTCGCACGTACGAGCTTATCAATGCGAAGAGTTATTAACGTTCACTTTTGTCGGAGAGCTGTGGCCACTTGACAGTCGTTCGGTGAGGATTTACCTCTTCACCTGGTGGGTGGATTAAAGTCTCAATTGTAAATAATACACATTTTGTGTGATAACAAGGAAGGTGAGGTTCAAGATACGATTGACCACACATCACATGTATTTATGTACAAAAAGGTTGGATGGGCTTTGGACAGCAAACAGTGTTTTATGACGGAAATATAAAATGTAAGACCGGGGGCTGATATTGAAATATGGAACCGAGGTATGTGATCACGGTATCAGCTGGTGATTTATGGAGAAATTAAGCTCGACTGACATCAGAGGGTATGCCTACTTCTTTTTGGCGTCAAGTGTGACTTTGCAAATAGACGGCAGAAGATTCAACCGTAGAGGTTAGACGAACTTTTAAAATTAACTTAACAATGAAAGCCCATGACTTGACTATACACTATCTTCGTGGGATCTATACAAAGATTTATGAAGTTATTGCGGCCTAAACAGTAACAATGTAAGCAGAGGCTTAGTGTACCAAGCTTCTTAAGCACCATTATCTTCAAGAAAGTTGTTGAATCCTCCCTCGTCCATTACAATACGAACTTGTCCAGTGTGATAAGTGCCCAAGACGAATATGGGGACTGACTTTGGTATATTTGGAGCTGGCTTTGTCAAATCCATGTTCACAAGCTCCAACATATATGTACATAAGCCGCTTGTAAACCATTCGAACCTCGTGCTTGAAAAAGTTAAAACGTCTCTCAAAAGCAACATCAGAGAATTAGAGGTACTGGTTGCTGGGTTCAAAGCCGAAGATCAGACTCGGACATAGGATATTGTAGGTTTGTTTAGGCAGTATTTCCAGCAGCTGTTGAACGGGCAACAGATGGAAAGACAAGAGAAGCTGAAACAAGAACGTCGCCGGATCTGATAGCCTACCGGCTTTTTAAATACGGAATTGATGTCAGAGAAGCATGAACAAAGTCATCAACAAACTTTGGATACACGACTAGAGACGCTTACAAGATCCTTTCCAGCGTGATGTGCAAAGGTTTTCAGTCGTACACATCCAGGTACACAGGAACAAGCCTCTACTCATCAAAATACTTTAGACATCTGTGTCATTCGCCAATGATTCGTTGTGGATTCTTAGTGATTCATCACCTCAATTAAGGTGTCTTTTCATCTTAACCCTCCCGAAAAGTCTTACGTCTAGATTTTAGACTAAAATTTTACCCAAAGCCTTCGTGCTGACGATGTCAGCAATCGTTCAACAATCCTCTATCAGAATAAGCCTGATGATGGGGCTTTTCTTGATAGCTGTCTAAAGGGGTGCATGTGCATACGCCTGCAAGTCTGGTACTCACCAGCTCACTTAGACTAGCTTACCATCATATCATATTCGTGAAACTATTTGGAGCTCAAGATTAAGCTTTAGAGACTTCTGAAATCCCTGTAAGTCAGATCACCAAGATGGTTTAAAAGAAAGCTCACAGATAGATTGTGCTCCCGAGGTCAAAAGCTGGACAGCTCCTGCAAAAATCATTGGCAAAGGCTACCAAGTCTTATTGCATGGTTGCTTATGAGGCAGTATCTCGTGGTAAAGTGGAACTGAGTTTTAAGAACGTTTCAAATCTCCCAACTTGTGCAAAAGGTTGCTCCTTGTTCTGTAGAATTCGGAACTTTTTGCACCTTGCCTTGGCATTTTGTTAAAAGACGATCGAAGATCTAAAGCTTCTTTCTATGTTTTGAGACGCTTGCAAAGTGATGCTGGTAAAATTCTCATAGGCTCCAGTCAGGACAAGACTTCTTTGATTAAGATTTGTTCAGCTTATAATATGCTACAGTGATGAGTAAGCTTGAAGGACCAGACGATATAGCAATTCTAATCAAAGGTAAATTCGAACAAACAATCTCGGATCGCCTCCAGAGGGCATTAAATCTTGTGGCTAGATGGTGCATGAATGCAGGGTTCAACATCAACCCGAAGAAAAGCACCATAATTGCCTTTACCAAGAAAAGAAAACTGGAAAAACTAAGAAAACCAACACTCTTCGGTGAATCAATAGAATTCTCAAAGGAAGTTAAATACCTAGGGGTAACACTATACTCAAAAATTACATGGAATACCCACCTCAAAAAGGTCATAGACAAAGCCAGGATCTCACTATGGACCAGCAAATGTCTCCTTGGAAAGAATTGGGGCCTCAACTCCAAAATGACGCTATGGCTATACACAGCTGTCGTCAGACCAATTCTCACCTATGCTGCACCGGTCTGGTAAGAAAAGACCAAACAATCTACACACCAAAACATCTCTTAACAGTAGTATGGAGACGAATAACTCCGTATTTCAGGCTGGTTTGGGACTGCCTCCAATTACTCATAGCAATGGCTAGCACAAACAGAGTCCATCTTATTTGGGCTGAACTAGCCAGAAAGGTTCTGCATCAACTTTTATGATGCCAAGACCATTCTGCGGCCTCCCAACAAGCATAGCGAAAGGATGCATAAACAATTGGTTAAAAGACAAAGCACAACATTACTGAACAGCAACGGAAGGTAACAGACAGGCTAAGGCAATCTCCTCCTAAAAAAGAACGAAACAACTTCTACAACTAACATGAAGTCAGATTCGAATCGTCACAGGATTTATAACCGGCCACGGTAGGGTTAAAAAACACCTCACCTTGGGAATATCACAAGACAACATATGTAGAATGTGGAACGAGGACGAAGAATCAGCAGAACACATACTTTGCCACTGTAACTACGTCATAAAAACACGTCATCGTTTTCTAGGTAAACACTACCTCGAGGTGAAAGACATAACCACCAGCTCATCCAAAGATATCGCCGGATTCATCACGCACTCCGGCATCGTGGAGGAGCCCTTATTAAGAGGACATTACAATAGGCCCATTTGCGGCCGCAGTGACCTCAATTATCTAATCTAATCTAAGCTTGAAGGACGAGTTCAGGTTCAGGGAATGCCTTTTCATTAGTTCTTGATCAATCAGTGTTGTGATGTCTTTCTCTCACAAGGATCTCTCAGGTATGGTGACGTGAACGTCTCCCAGGAAAAGCAATTAGATTGGATACCAGACTATTATAGGACGGCTTATGGCTGCCCTAGCTAACATTTCTGATGCTTTTGTGAGAGGACAAGGCTAAAGCGATAGATAAGAGCGCTACACCCAATCTTTTTAAAAGCTGAAAGGCTAATACGAGTCGATCTCTCGCTGTAGTATTCAACGCAGTTTTTCGTAAACATGTCGGAAATCTGTTAAAAATGAAAACAAGCTGTCTGCACTAAATGCCAAACTACTAGCACAAACTTTTCGCATGCTGTCAAATACTGGCACAAATTTCTGTCAAAACACGACTCCTTTTGACTCCTTACATAAAAAATATGAAATTTACCATTAACTAAACTTAATCTCAAATGAAGAGCATCAGATCCTGTCAAAAACACATCTAAACACACTCGAGACTATAAAACTTTGTCATCAACGAAAGCGAAAATAAAGATTTACTACTATCGACGATATAAAAACTAATGGTAGGACTTCCTGAACTGACAACGAAAGGAAATTATACGTGATTCGTGACACGATGACTATATACGAACAACTGTCATTGTACGTGAACAAAACTTCCATTAGCTCGACACAATGTGAACAACGAAACTTCAAAAAGGACCACCCCGACCCTGATAAGCATGAACTTGTGTTTGCATGACGAAAAAAAAAAAAATTGCAACATCCTTTATTGGCATTCGCATCGACTTTTATACTGGATCGTCTTATCTTCTCAAATAGTTTCCTTAATACGAAAAGGATGCCATAGCAAAAATGAAAATTTCAAGTTGGCAGCCATTAGGAAATGTAAAATCCTTTTTCAAATGCATTATTGCGTCCTGGCGGATAGAAAAAGCTCACGAGATATAAAATTTATTGAGACAAAAATATCAGAAAACCAAAAGGGCAGCGAGAACAAACACACGGATGTGGATACGATGCCCTACTGAATCCAGCAGGATAACTTCTCACGTTTTCTAATTAATCCTGTTTGAGGAATAGCCATTGTTCTCAGTTTTCCTTTCTGTTCGCCTGGATGCGAGATAAAGTCAAACTGAAAATTATTAATTGGAAAATAATTCCTCTTCTGTACACAGACACCACTTTCGGTTGTCGTTTTAGTGTTCACAAAATTTTGAGTAAGTCAGCCCCTGTCCTCTTGGGTAAACAAATTGTGCACAAAGGACTTTTTCGATAAATTTCTTGTTGGTCTCTGTTTTTTTTTTTTTTGAAGAAGTTCTGTTCAGCAATATGGTGATAACTGACGCATAATTAAAGTCTCATCCGTTAGAGAAAAAAAAAATCCATTTTGACAGGTCATTTGCAGTTTGACAGTTCATTTTTGTTAATATCTACGGGAGATTAAACATGTAAAAGAAGGAATGATTAGTCATTGATTGGAAGCAGGGGAAATGGAAACTTCTTGATCACATAATCCCATTGCTATAATTAATTATGACGTGACTTTCGGAAGCTAAGGTTAGACTGTTTGACACAATAAAATTGGTCGTTTGACATGTGCTGTACAGATGCTTTGACACATTTTACATTAATGTTTATTCTGACGTTTCTCATAAAACTGATGAGAGAATATGACACATGAGTGTCAATGCCATGTCACTTGCCGGCAAAAAAGAAGACAAACTTCTGACATTTGGTCAAATACTTCCTGATATTCACTGACGCATCAATTTTATGAAAACTACTTTTCTTTTATGCTTGCCCTGACCATGGTCACTAAAACATCCGCTTATGCAATGGCTTTGTAGCCGTAGTTTGTTTGTCCGATCCTCAAGAAAGGAGACCCTCTGAACTGCGCAAACTTCTTAACATCGCCGTAGATCTTATCTGCCGTATTGTGTGAACGTCTAAAGCCGTTCGTCAACAACCTGATTGGTCCATACCAGTGTGGCTTTAGGCCAGGAAAGTAGTCACATTTTGCATCGACATCCGGTGAAGGAGAAGCTTTAAAGAGAGTCACCCAGCGATTGCTGTGTGTTGTACAAAATTGATACAAAACTGTAGGTAATCAGCTAACAATTCAACCGGACACCCTTGGTGGTTAAGGACCAGATCCTACTTTACTGCAGCGCCACCAAAAGTAAGAAATTTTGCATCATTATGTCACTTATCTATCGCTTCCTCTTCCCAACATTGTTTATTTATTAAATGTTTGCAAAATGATAAAGAGAGCCCATAATCTACGACCGCATAACACTTGCAAGACCGCACAATGCAGAGCGTATCTCGTGTTGGGAACTTATCTACTAGCTACCCAAAGGTCACTTCACATGACCACAAAGAATATTGAAATTGAAATGCGTTTTCCATTGGCCTTATCAGCTTTGACTTGTGTTTTATTACATAAATAGAATGGAAATCAAAATTATTTGTTTTTTTGCAGCTTTAAGTGCAAAAAATTCACAAAAAAAAAAACAACAACTGTGGTCGTCTTCTTTTTAAACCTCCAAGAGTTTACCCTTCAATTTGCATGCACGACGTAGTTAGGAAAAGAGAAACATTCATAATTTCACAACCCATCCATCCTGTTGCCACTTCCAAAGGACTAATGAAGCATTAAATTATGTTGAATAGCGTATACGTCACGTACTGTGCCACCACGCAATCTACATGCAATCATCCGCTTTAATCCTTTCCAGTTTCCCTGTGCAAAATTACAAAATTGCAAAACAGCGACCAAACGAACGTAGTCCCGCTCCATCAGCGAGACAAACATACGCAACTCCTTTCGTATTTGCTCATCTGTGACAATGCGACGTGGGCGTTGTCGTAGTTGGAATTATTCGTAACTCGTAAGCCTGTTGCCTTACCCCGGTTTGCATACAAATTAAAACGCGTATCGCATGTCATTATACGTTTCGAAACGCACACACATGATTCGGTGAAAACATTTTTAGGAATCGAATCTGATAAACTTGCACGGAGAGAGAGAGAGTCCTTTTGATTGCTCTGCTTAGATATCCGTAACGAGAGTTGGCTCATATGCATATGAGATCGTGGGGGTTAAGGACTACAGAGTACATAAATTCTGCCCTGATGTGCATGCAGTGAACGTGTTCCCACTTTGCCGTCTTCACAGACACATGATGTGAGTGGTCTTGCCAGCAAAAGAATGTCCTTAAAAAGTCGTAAATCTTTTGGTCGGTTTTTTTTTTCATTCTCCTGAAGGAGTTTTCGTGCTTAGACGGTGTTAATCTATAAATCATTCTGTCACTTGATTTAAATATCCCGATACACAGCAGGAGCAGGTCGTTACGATGTCACACGGCAACGGGAAGGATATGTGGACATCAAGTGTGATGTCTTAATACGTGAGGTTGGAACAGATTTATGGTATGTGCCGTGGGAGCTTGGTATATTCATTTGTCCTCAAGTAAAAATCAATTGCGGTGATTTTAACGTAAAGAAAGTAAAGTGCAAGGAGTATCCTTTACGGGCATCACATTTGAAAAAGGATTTTCGTCAATCGACACCTTTCTCACATCTAAATATTGCAAAAGGACAACGCAGACCTTACTTAGACTGATGCACGAAACTTGATAGGCGAAAGTGTAGGCAGGACTTTTTGGTCAAGGTCCAACTTGACGCCGGACTGAAAGGCTAGGTAGAGTCACGCTTTTATTTCACATTGACTCAATCTATATTCTGAAGATTGATAAGAGGATCTTGTTGTGAAGAGCCCGATTCGTGGAAATCTTGTGTATTGAATGCTTTTGCAAAGTCGAATCTTTCCGACCTAGGGAAGCCTTAAATTTTGATGCAATGTCTTTGGGTGCCGAGTCTTCTGGTTAACCTCGATTGGTAAGCATGTTAAAAGCTGCTCAGAGGGAATATAGTGGACGTTTTTTTTTAAGGAACCGCTTAAGGATAAATATTGCTCCACTTTGAGGAGATATTTGACTTGGCTAAGTACTTTTCAGGCTGTGGGGTTGGTGCGAACTAGATACATCTAAATCCTTCCATCTACCGCCTCATCAAGCGTGTTATTGGCGGAAGTACTAGTTATTCGGCTACAACAACCCGCGATCTTCGCGAACAGCCATGGTGAACACTAAACTGGGTGAACAGTGTAAAGAGATAAAACTCGCTTGTCTATGTCACCACTTCTACATTATACTGATTTGGGGTCACAGGCCTTACGAAATAGTTTCACTCATTAACCCTTGCAGAATATGTGCTCATTCCATTAGGAGTGACGTCGTACACTTCCTACCAGAGACAAATGATACGTTGAGCAGGCTAATCAAGTGCCTTATATCCCAAAATATTTAGCCCACCTACAGTTTTCCAGGTATTAATAAACACATAAGGACAAAGCCAGACTCACAGCGGTCAGAAGGAGTCTCTGATCAATCAGGGAACATGCAAGGAAATTGAGTATTTTCTTCAAGACTCACTTCTGTAGTTGCCAGGATTTGGTTGAAGAAACTCTAGCACATTTCATCAGACTTTGCACAATAAGTTTGCTTCTTAACCTAGAGTTACTTATTTAAGGTGGAGCTACAGTCCGGGGTGGACCTGGGCCTGAAACCTAGAGTAACTAGCCAGAATCAAACTCATCAACATTTTTCATTTCCTTATCCTTATAGCATGTAACCGCGAATACTGTGAACTGTTTCAAGATGTGCAATAATGATCCAAGCAAATATATCTTCGAATTACAGTCCACCGACTTGAGATGACGAGGAAGACCGATTCCCCGTCCACGGAATAGAATAGAAAGTCACTGTTGACAACAAAAAGGGGGTTCCCCTACCTCAACTCCACAACTGACACCCTTGTGGAGATTCGTTAAAGAAAAACCCCTTCGAAACTGCTACTACTTTAGCTAAGCAAAATAGCTGGGGTCAATGCTCCTTACACGAAGGTAATTCTTTATAGAACAGTGATCCAGCCAACTTTGCGGTATAGCGTATAGAAAAGCAGGACAGATACTGGGTTCCTACGTTGATTATTCGTTCCAATTTCCGAGCAGGGCGAATGGAGGAGAAGAAAGACCCGCGAACTCTCCATATGAGATGGATCAAGATGTAAATTTAGCCCAAAAAGTAAAGACACATCGGTCACAACAAAGAACTTTAAATCTCGATGGAATAAGGAAAACAATAAGGAGAACTGGAATCAGCGCACCTCAAGCAGAGACATTTCACTGGTCAGTAGCCCGATAAAGTATGTATTAACTCCTAAATCTCCTTCCTAAATTAAGTTGGACTTCCATTCTCAAATATCGGCCTGTCAAAAGTATAATTATTATTATGAAGGCTCTGCAACTGACGCATATGGCACAGCGTCCTGAAAGATCTATTGTGCCGGGAGCTAGTTAGACACAAAGAGATCCTCTATCTTCCTAACGAAGTTGAGAAGGCATTACGGAGATCCTCCGGTGTTAGGAATTCCTTACGGAGAAAGCGCTTCCAGACGGCCATGCACTTACATAGTTCGTGTTCTGCTGATTTGTCTTCCACTAAGCAAAGTTGGCATTCAGATTCCTGAACTATATTTAGTTTATGTAAGTGATATCTGAGGCTGCAGGGACCGGTAATTAAGCAGGCAAGCCTTCTGATATCGTCCCTTTTGTAATAGAGAATATTTTTAATGGTTTTGTTCAGGAGTCGGATGGCTCTTTTAGCCTGTCTAAGTCCCTGAATGTTGTTCCAGTAGGATAGGAGGTTTCGTTTTTTCCCGCTGTCCAGACTCATTTAGAACGCCAAAGTAGGGAGCCGCAGAATGGTTCGACATCTACATACCTTTCTGAAGAGCCATTCCTGGCAAGTTGGTCTGCGATTTCATTGCCTTCAATGCCTCGGTGCCCTTGTACCCACCAGAGCTTGACTTTATTCCGCTTTGAGAGGTCCTGGCAAGCATTGAGCCCAGGGCTTTGAGCGTTACATGAATATATTGATGGTTGCTACCTTTATGCCGGAAGTAACAACTTTGTGTAGTCATCACTCGGAGGGAAGTATCTCGCAGATGTTTTTGTAAAAAAGCATCTAAACAACTCTTCGCTTACAGTTCTAGGATCAACATAAGCTCTGTCTTCGGAGTAGATTTCTCCCCAAGAATACGCATCATGCCATGTGGTATCTCAATGCCCGCGACAAAATTCCTCAAACTTCTGAAAATGCCTTCGCCCAAGTAAGTAGTTAGTCGAGCAAATACCCAAAGAGCTTTTCTCTCCCCCAACAGGGACATCGAAATGACAACCCTTAACCGAATATAATTATTATTCCACGGACTATAAAACAACCATACAATTAGTTGAACAGACTTCAAAAGTAAACGATGCAAAAGTCGTGTCTGGCACCGCTCTTTACCCAACGCAAATGCACGATGAATTTAAAAAAAAAAAAAACTTCCAACTCAAATGAAGGTGGTCAACGTGGAGCTGAAGCCGACAAGGATACCAAAGCGCGCACACAAAAAGAAAATCTTCATTATTTCGGATATTTTAATCTGAAATTTACACCACCACCACATCGTGGAATCTAATTGTCTGCCTTTAGTTCGTCCGTTCCGACTTTTTTGGTTTTTTTTTCCTTTGTTTTGTTTAAGCGTAAGATCATGGCGCATAAAGTTCACTGCCACGCTATAAAAACGCTTAACGAATGAAAAAAAAAGGATACCCCTACTCGGGGTTTTTCATCTTCTCTTTTGGTAATGAGATTTCTTCTTTAATTTGCATGCAAATAAGGGAAGCACGACTGTTGTAGCTGTTAGCTTACGGACATCCTTTCCAGATGGTGCAAGGACATCTCGCCCAAAAAGGGTAATCGAGACGACAACGATGCCATAGGAAGTTGTAAATCTTCCAAAAGTGTGTACACAAAGCCGTTTTCGTTTGTTTGTCTGCTTTTTTTTTCTCAAGGATATGCAAATGAAAGTGCATGGAAGGATCGTAATTGCCGTTTTTAGGAAAAAATTCATTTAATTGTTGATTGATATTGAAAATGCATAAATTTAATTTTACAACAGGGCATACACAATTTAATTACCAAAGACCAAACAGATGTGGGATATCCTTTTTGCTCCCCAAAAACAAAAACAAAAAAAACCTCTGCCCTCTTAAGTAAATTTCAATAAAACTACGTGACGGTAAAAATAAAGTAGCCAAGGATGCATGTCCTTGTGATAGATTATTAAATTAGCATATTTTTTTTTTCTCCGTCAATAAATAAACAAGGGCCGACATAAAGGACGATGACTTTAAAAAAAAAAAATGAAATTAGTGGACTCCTTTCACCCTTCGCACAAGGACTTACGTTTCACATAAAATATTCAAACAGAAGGACCAACAAGGCAACAGGACATAAACATATTTTCTGGCGAATTCAATTAAACATGTAATTACGGTGTTCTGTTGGGCCCGTTGCCTACTTTTTACCCTAATATTTTCGAATTTTTTTTTTAAGGAAAAGTTAAAATTTTATTTGATTTTCTAATTGAGTGTGTCCTCGATACTTTTTAAAGAACGACTACCAGCTCCCTATGGATTCTATCAAGTTCCTTTTTTTTTTTTTCTTATTCTTTGTTTGAAAGGACTAATTGTGGATAAAATAAGGAATAGCAGGAAGGATGTAGATACGTACCCGTCGACGAATTTTAATTATTTTATGAGCCATTTAGAGATGGATAGCTTTGTTTGTTTGCTTTACTTTTAATCCGGGCTATTTTTCGCTTGAACAGGCTCTGGGAGTGGGGGAGGAAGATAATAAGTGAAACAAATTTGTATTGTCGTTTATTGATGTGCAAATGGTGGACAACAATGGCGATTTGTTTAAGGATTTTCAGAACTGACAGAAGTTGAATAACACAATATTTTGGACACCATATTCATATGTGATGTCTTCCAAGATTGTCAGTTGAAGGCATCTTTTTCGGTGGGAAAGCATCAATTCGATTCGGACAGCACCTTATATGCAGACAAACAAACACTTTATTTGACAAAATTGTTAGAAATGAGGAAATTAGGACGGTTCTCGATTTAAAAGAAGATACAACAAATGAGAACGAAACTATCTCCCAAAGTGGCAAAGTTGTCAAGATCGAAATTGGAAATCTACAGAAATCCCTCACCATCAGCGAAGCTTTAAGAGATGACCTCAAGTTGCAAGTTAAATGGGCTATTTTAGGAACGATAAAATGGTTACGATTGAAAAGCCTAGCGAGCTTACCGATGCGTTTGATGAGCTCAAATCCGAAACCCAACACAGTTAAAAAAAAAATTAGTGAACTTCTCTCTGCGTTTCCCTCACCAACGCCCTTGAAAGCTGTACATCGGACTTCAAATCTTGTCTTAAAAAACTCAACGAATCCGTGCATAAGAATACTAACAATTGCGACAATGTGCTCTCGATTTTAAATCAAACTAACGGCGGGCTCGATAACATCAATAGTAGCACAACCCCAAGTGATAACCCTAAATGCTCTCTTGGCTCACCTGTTGAAATATGTCAACGATTTCTAAGATCCTTGGTCAATATGATTGCTAGCCACGACGAACATGTAAAGGAAATACAGCAGTTATTTCAGTGCTGATTTTGCTATAACAAATTGAATAACAGGCAACTCCAAGGACCTCACCAACAAACATAGATCCCAGGAAAATACCTGCACTGCCTACCCCCTTAAAGGCGCTCCTAATACGGCCAACGAGTCCTGGATCTGCAAATTCATAGTTGCCGTCAGTTACATGCTCCAGTACTGAAGGTTAGGACTTTTTTATTTTTTCTTTACTGCGCATGTCTCCCAGCGTTAGAGTTGAAGAAGTAGGAGCGTTAGCGTACATTCGATCTATACGTCTCAATGATCTAAATAGAAAGATCTTGAGTTGTTTACATTTTTGTTGCCTGTGGAATTTTGAAAAGAGAAGAAGAAGGACTGTTGATCTATAGCCACTTTAACAACTTAATGCTGTTATGGTCCTTCAGCTTGTCAAGGAAACAATTGCTAAGAGCCAGTAATTCTTTACCAGCTAGAGCGGGACAATCGCATACAAAGTAACGCATGCATGCAATCATTGTAAGGAGCACTGAGTCTCTTTGCATGGAATGCCAGAAATTATTCGCATTTCATTATAACTTAGGAATCGGTTCTGGGCTTTTGCACATGCGTCCCTCTGACCCTTCTGTTTACAAAACTGAGCTAAGACCTAAGCATTCCTTCACATGTGACACCTTTCAATTGACTTGATCTTTCGCTTTTTGCTTTCTAAGAAGTTTATGGTTTTCGCTTCTCTTCTGCTCGTAGAAGACAAAAAAAAAAGCCTTCTTAGTCGAAGTCCTGTCGACTGGACAGGGTCACCATAGTTGTAACAAAAGGAAACGACTTTTTAATTCCAACACGCATACACTTAATTTTCCGAAAACTGAAGGTTCAACTTTTACTTACTTTTGTAGCTCCACACATGTGACACTCATTTAAATTTTATTGCTTCCTTACAGCCTCCCAAGCTGTTGCAAAGAGGCCCGCTTTGATGGCGTTTAACAAACGATTGTTGAGTAATTTGCATAAAAAGGATCCACAGAGGTGGAATGAGGAAAAAAAAAAAACTATTCCACATCCACTTGTAGCACACATAACAACCACGAATAAAACCACACAATTCCATCCTGAATGCCATGTACGCACACAGGAAATAAATTTAATTGGCGCCCCCTCCTCCGATTGGTATAATTCAAAATAAACTCCTCTCTATGCCTTAGTCCTTTTGTTGTACGTGTGTGCCTTTTGATATCGTATATCAAACATACGAAAGGATTCGATCAAACAGGACGTGTCACCCTTGAGATTTACACCAATTAATGTGGTACAGCTAGTGACATAACTACTTTGAGCTGTGTAAACAGGATTTTTATAGTGTTCGACAAGGATATTCCTGAACTATTCGATTAAACCATGGTGATGAGGTTTTCTTCAAGAAAGCGGTCTCTAGTGACAACCGAGGGGTGGTTTTTTTCCAACAAAACAAAAATAATTAGATTATGTCTTCACGTGGAGCTATAGTGTGCACGTGATGAAAATAGTTTCACTTAGATCCTTCGTAAGGATATGCAAATATTTACCAAATAGTGTAACCACGGATAAGGTTGCGTTATTAACTATTATAATTTCCCTTTACTTTGATGTATTGGATTGATAATCACAGGATCTATATGTGTTAAGAGGCACTTCAAGTGTGTGTCTTGAAAATTGAGTTACGATAAGACCGATTGAATTATTATTTGTAAATGTTAATGAGAAAGGATGTGTTGCTTTTGTAAACGGGTGAATTTGTTTGAGGAACGTAAATACCCAATTAGGACTGGTGAGTTAGTTTCGCATGCAAAAGCAAAGCTAGAAAGGGAGTGCGTCTTTGGTAGTACTGTTGGGAATAAAAGCCAACAAAAGCCTCGACTCACAAGGACCCAGATGTCCTGAACATCGCAATGATAGGGAAACACTGTGAGGAACGTCGAACGGCTACAATCGTAAGAGGCTTTTCCAATCGAGTGCCCCTAATCTCTCTGGTGATCCCATAAAGAGTACCAAAAAGTCATCAGAGATGCTACTTACAAGATCTTTTGGGGAAAAATCCAGAAATTTCAAATCGATAACCACTACCTATTCATCGAGTGCAAGGCCGCATATGACAGTGTTGATAGAGAGGAGCTGCACAAAGACTACATATGTCTAGCTTTGTGCAGGATGGCGATGAAGAAGGAGTGTTGCTATGAAAGCCATGTCTGCGACATCGACCTAAAACATTGAGAGCGGATGCACAACAGAGAATATTCCAATTCAACCCAGGTGGACGGCTCTGAAGAGGAAGACCACGACTTAGGTAACTCGGCCAATGCTCGGTCGATGCAAAAAAAAAAAGTTGATCAACGGCGAAAAAAGACGACGTCAACTCTACTTCATAAGCATAACACGGGCAGTAGGGTGGTCTTATGGCTTGAAAGTGTTGATCGTACTAATGACATCGGGACGTTCGAAAAGAAATACTGTGAATTATAAGCAATGGCAACAGTACCAATAATTCTCTCCAGTCATTCTGGACACCACCCTTTGGAGCCAAAAGACTGAAACCTAATACAATCTGAGTTTCAAAATCACTACACCAACACTATTTCTGTGTGAATAGCATCATAAGGGTATTCATAACCCCTTTAGCGCTAGTGAATTTTAAAAAAATAAATAAAAAAAATGGAAAAGGACCACAACCAACTTGGTGTGCAAAACTGGAGGCAGCTAACTTACGATCGAGCTGGCAGGCTCAGGTCCACCCACACGAAATTGCTCTGAAAAAATTCAGCTTTGCCTTTCTAAGATAACATATGGAACACCAGGTGCTATTGTACACTATCGATAGTGATAGTCTCGCTCTTCGAACTTTTCTTCTCTTCAAATCCATCTCCAGGCGTCTATTGATACCCATGCTATGACTTCTCTTTCTTTAACCGACATATCTCTACGCATCGGTTACAGAAACATTTTTCACAGAGTTCCAGTAGTAATCCTGATTTCTCAGTACAGAGCTGCAGATTATTTCGGTTCCTAAGGTAACATGGTACTTAAATTGTTGGCACACTACAGGATCCTGAAGCCTATCGGCAGCTTTTAGAACGTTGCTCATGGTTGCTACTGGCTGCAGTACGAAGATGTTTCAGAGCTATCAGAAGACTCCTATACGGGATAGCTGATAACATAAGTGGAACAGTTCAGTCTAACGGTAGTCCAGCAATTTGAAAGTAGTAAGGTAGGCCTTACTACCTCCAGACTTCTTGAGATCTCAACATTCCTGTGAGTTTACTTCTCAGTACTTCCCTTTCGTCGCGGAAGGGCATATGTTGTGCACGTCCCATGCCGACCAAGCATCACGGGCAGAAAAAGCTTTCTTCGTGTATTTACTTATAAAGGTACGATTCGAAAATATCCATGTCCTGTCAAGAATTGCGTTGGTTGGTAGACAAACTCTCCACGTTGCCTAAATCTCTGCTATAATTCGGTGTACACTGGCTTCCTTAGATTCAGCTCAAGAGCTGTTGCCATTCATTTACACCTCTAGTTCTGTTATGAGAATATTGCCTTTCACAGCCCATATTTATTTGGTTCACATCGTCCTCCCTGTGATTTATGAAGTAGTTCGTCTGCCAAGATGTCTAGGTTTGTTCTTCCTCTCAACAAACATACTCTGTACACTGTCATAAGGTTGCAGTAATCATCATGGCATCGTCACCGGTTGTAGAGGTGCAGAGGATTACTTAACGACTCGGAAAGGACGAATAGAACGCATAATGTGCATATGCGGCTATAGTCAGGATTTCTTTTAGGGTACTGACCATAGTTTTGACAGTTGCCGTAGAGGTAAGAGCCTCTGTCGTTCAACAGCTTGTCCTCCGACCAATTTTAAAGCTCTTCTAGCACTAGAAAGCTGAATGTGTCACCTCTTTCTCTCCTCGGTTTTAGAAGGTTAATTTGACAAACAACTACTGACAAACTGTTGGACGCAGTAATTACTTGAAAGATTCGGTTCATTGCACTCCAATTGAGTTCCATAACAAACCAATCGATTTCCGTCTAATTAAATGCGAGTATTACCAAATGAATTAGAACTTAATTTATGGGCACTGGAACCAGTTAGCATCGCAGTCAAAGCCAGTGTAACTATGGACATTGTAACCGAAACCTAGTTCACCTCGTATGGGCATTTCATGAACTAGTGGTCACGTTGTGATAAATGCCTCAACGAATGGAAATGGCCATCGTCTATCCCCATCCACATTCGAAGGACTGCTTATCATAAATTACAATTTTTTTTTTTAATTCATGCAACAAACATCTACTCGCAGGATACATAGAGCTGCTAACTATGTGCGCCAAACTTTCTCTCCTGATTTGGACCGGCGGTGGCGGAGGGGGGGGGGGCTATGAATTGTTGTGAAAATTATAATATTCCACTTCACTTTCGCATCGAAAGTCCTGGGGGGCGAACGGCACAAATCTAGCAAAGTGATTAAAATTATCGCACGAGTATCGTTGATGATGTTTTTAAGCCAAGTCCCGCAAATGCTTGAAGGCCGTGAAGGGGGTAATTTTAATGAATTTTCCGAAAAATTTATAGACTTGCAAAGGATACACAAGGACTGGAAGGAGTTCCTCTAATATGCATATGGCTTTCAAATGATACCATCGTTTCTGTTTAATGTCGTAATTATTTTGGTGTCTGGAAACAGCGTCGGCTGTGTGCTTTGTCGGTGGTTCACCAAAATGTGTTGCATTACGGCTGTTGCCGCAGGATTTTCATAAAGCAATGTTGAAATCTTTCCGCAAAACTTAAGCAAGGATGTGTGCTCAACGCGACATTATATTGCGTTTTAAATTGCCTCCCAATGGGATAGAGAGGAGGAGAAACTCAATCGATATTTATATGGCGTCCGCTTTAAGGGATTGCGCCGATAAACACAAAAAAAAAAAAAAAAACTCATCGAAGCGGGGGCTAATTTTATGGCATTTCCTTTTTATTGACACGTTGTCGTAGTCGTATATGTACACGAAATCCTATGTAGCTTGGTCCTGTTTTTATGGCCCGTTGTTAAGGTTTTGACGCCAGTCCGATTTACGTGCGGTTATACAAAAGGACATTCTTGTTATCGTACAATTTTTAAGGATAAGCGATGAATATAAAAGTGATTTCAATACATGAACTTCGCTAAGTGAGATGTGGAAAGCAATCGGGGGGGTGGGAGAAAGCAAAAAGTGTATTTATGGACGTTTTTACAACTCACTGTAGGCGGAGATGAAGGCGTTCATTAAATAGCCCGAAGTGTTCTGTTAGGAATTTGAAATCTGTAGAGAGACTGTTAAGCTAGTGTCAATCATTTTGCACAAAGAAGCAGGCAACTGAGAGGCCAACAGGCTTCAAGACAGAAGATATGATTGATTGTTCACAATTTACTGTTGATATTCTGGCGGTCCAATTCGCCGTTCGGAATCGGCATTAAAACTGTAGGTTCCTTCCATTCGTGTGAAGAATATAACACGCACAACATGAATGGTTGTGAGAAGCTAGGCCTTCGCTCTCTATGAGCTGTCATGTGCCAAATATACATGCATACATACATTCTGGTTGTCCTTCGCTTGAAACGGACTACCCCCTGAGGACAGCTTGTAAACACAAAGTCCTTCACAAAGTCTTCGTTTAAAATTTAGTCGAGATTGTACAGTCTCAAGTTCCGCAGGGGATTTTACATGAAGGCCCTAATCGACTCTGAGAGATGCTCTGTAACATAATGGCGGGTTTAATTTGTGAAGGGCATAGCTATCTCTAAGTCAAAATCATAAACACCATGTCTTTCACTAACCAGTTCATTAGTTTTTACTTGACGTACCAAGGGCCTTTACAGCAAGTCTTGCGACTTGATATTTGGAGGCAGTAACGTATCACAAACTCTACTTGGTTTCCCATTGATAAGCCAATGAAGAGCGTTGAGTTCATGAGCTAAACCACTTGTGTCTTAAGCTGTGTGAGCCTAGAAATTCAAATTAAGTCGTATGTAGGCCTTCCTTACCAACCTGAAACGAATAAATAACAAGGATTGCTGCAGCGAGAACTACGTTTTAACATAGATTACGTGTAGCTGAAGAATTGGGGATTATACTGGCTTCTATAAACAAGATGTAAACGCTATTTAGGAAGTGATATGAGATTGACTGGACATACAAAAAACTAAAGCTTGCTACATCTACAAAGAAGACTTCTACTATATGAACAGAAACATCTGCCACCAACGTGAATGCGTCAATCGATATCAATTCACTTCTTACGGAAGAATATTTCTACAAACTTCTTGAGAAGATCTGTGAAGACTATTACACCCACACCAGGTGGAGTGACATCCTTGGCAAAATCATCAACACACATAGTCTGTAAGACACCACTCTCGGAAACAGTTTTAGCTGACTTTTAAAAGTTCCAAATCATGGTAGTAAACAGCACAAAGTTGTTCACTTCACCGTCAACCGAAATCACCTTCTCACTGCACTGACGAGAGACACTCCTACTGAATTTACAAACATTCCGAGAGGAAAACATCGACTTAGGCCATGACCAGAAGCAACACCATGGAGAAAGTCAGCTATGAGCTAAAGGCCAACAGAAGCAGCAGCTAGCACAAAAGATCAGTAGCAATGTCGCCAATAAGCCAACACCACAACAAATATCCACTGATTCAATGCTGAATGCGTGCAGGCAAACACTGAAGAATAGACCCTAATAGAGCGGCGTTGCAAGAAAGCTGTTGCAAAGGACGAAAACGCGTTCTGAAAAGGAATAAAAGGAAGCAAGACAAAAGTCCCAAATGTCTGCGTTCAAAAGATAACCCTATATTCGTTACACAAACCTTAGCCTGCAGAGATAAAGACGGAAACAACCGACTCTATTTCCTTTTGTCCTTGCACTTTCTACAGGAGACTACCCCACAACGGTAGTCCAAACCGTTCTATGTAAGTTCTTACTGTTGGGTTTTTTTCTTATTGAAGGCTGGTCATAGTGATTTAGCTTTTGCACTTGTGTCTACATGACAACATCACGTATAAGCCCGGATTGTCATTTACAATTACATCCATCTCTCTGTATAGGGTGCTTATCGGCGTCCTTTCAACGAGCAGAGAACAAAGGACTTTTTTCTATCAAGGTTTTTCGCTTCCTCATTTTGTCAAGTAAGACTGCAGAGCTTTAGCAACTTTATTTATTCCTGGGGCCTGTGAAATGACGGTAACCTTAGTTGGAGCACTCTGCACCCGTTTTTGACTGTAAAGAATCGATTTGGACTACTGGATTCACAAAAAAGCCTAGTCCCACTATGCAGCCGGAGAGGTGGTAACCTAAAGCGTTCCATTAATTTTCTTAAAAAGAAGACAAATACAAGGGTGCCTTAGCAAGTATTTTTGTGAGACGATGATACAGATTGCCATCGAGAATGGCGAGCTGACTTTCTTCATTGACGGGTCCAAATTGGGAGTTAATGCTGAGGTCTTTTATGAACCTCTAGGGTCTCTTATAGGACGATTGTAGTGTATTTTGAGCCGAAGTTACAACTGTAAAACAGGCAGCAAGACTAATTACATGTCTTGCGACTGGAGTCGCCAGTAAAATCAAGGCTTGTGAGACCATGCAAGCGATATCAACAGACAAAGATAATATCGTGACCCTTTGCTGGGTACTGGATCTTATGAATATCATGGACATTGAAAGACCTAATGAACTTGCAAGGGAAGGGTTGGAAATTGATCTTTCCTTTTGTACACGTTCAATTAAAAATCTGTCCCTCTTTTTAGCGTGGCTCCGTGTCAAGACTAATTCCACAAATCACCAAAAGAGCCTTTCGCTCAAAACAAGATCCCAATTTACTTCGAATTTTAAAACTTTCAAGACCTTCATCTAAGACCATAAATTATAGAGCGGTATTTTAAGATAAATTTTCACTTAAGATGCTTCTTCACAAAGCCTGTCATTGAACGTTCACAAAATCCTTGAAAAACGTGTCTTTATGCTCACTTTTACAAAGCACCATCGCCCTATGTCTATGTCGAATCAACCCTTGTCGACCAAACCCACCCTAGCACCGCGTTAGCCCGAAATCAAAAATTACATTCGCACATTTAAGCGGTGTAAACAAAGTATAAATTTCTCACATATGATTGCACATATTAAAAGTTATGTTTATTGGGATATAATGCGATGGTGTGTCGCTTGTTATCCTTTTGTTCGACTCTCCTTTTTTTTCTGTTGGTAGCAACCAATATTATCCTTTATGCAAAAAGACGGCCATGGCATCAAGGGTCACATCACATAAATCTAAAACAGTTAAATTGTTAAACAAACGCTTGGGATACAACATACATTGGGGTTATCACACCCTTCCGCCGATGTGAATCCTTTTTTTTTTTTTTCGTTTTCACTTAGTGCATGTCCTTTTATTACGCGTTCAAATTATGAGTGTCCTTTGAGCATTCATACAATATTATTACCCTTTCCCAGTGACATGGTTTCTTACGAAAAGTGAATGTGAAGTATGTCCTCTAAGGGTTGTCCAAAGGACATTAGTTGGGTTATGCACGATTTGGAAAGTATTTTTTTTTTTTAGTTTCCCTTTTGTAGAATTATTAAATTTATGAGTTATGTCGTTGTGATGGTCGCTTTTACGTGTCCTGTGTGTCGTATAATTTAATAAATCGACACACTAAAAGGATTTTAGTTTATGACTAGAGGGAGAGAGAAGGTCCGATGAACTTGTGGAATTCGTTTGGGCGGGGGAGCCTTACTCAACGAGGTTTAGACGTTAAAGTGGATTTACGAAAGTTTTCTTTAGAGTTTGCGCTTTTATTTAAATACAATTTGTGTGTTCTTAACCAAGGCTACCAGTCCTTTTTAAGCAGCTGCTATCCCTATTTTCCCTTGTTTAAATTAATAATGAAATAGGAACCGCACAGAGAATCAACTTTGCTCAATGAATGACACAAAAGATAGCTTCTACGAGCTCTTGGACTAGACTTACGAGCAGTGCCCGAGCAATGACATTAAAATTGTCCTCGGCAACAGAAGCCGCCTCTGATGTGCTGGGTTTCACTCGGCCACCAAAACGAAACCCCTGGTTTGACGACGAGTGCTGGTAAGCACATGCAGCTAAGCAAGACGCATATAAAGCAGCGCTACATAGAAGAACTAGAGCTGCTCACGAGCTCTACGAACAGAAGAGGAGAGACGACTACCGGCTTCTCAGGAGGAAAAAGAAGGAGCCCGAGAAGCGCGCGGTCGAGGAAATTGAGAGATGCTACTCCAGGAATAAGATTCTGAAGTTTTACCAGAAAGAAAGAAATACATGCCAACGACACAAACCCCGAACCGAAGCCTGTAGAGAAGAGCAAGGGAACATAGTAGTAGAGTCGCAGTCGATGCTGAGGATTTGGAAGGAGTATTTCTGTAGACTGTATAACGGCGATGATGAACCAAATACCGCTGTCAAGCAGAATTAACCTTTCAACCTGGACCATGAAGATCAACAATTCCGTCCACCCGACCTGTTTGTTGTTTGCTGTTAAATCTCCGCTAGCAGCGAATGATTGATTCAGCTAAACTCGTTCTCAATTTAACTTAGACCAGCTGTGGTAGGTAGAACACGCTTAGACAAACCTTGGAAGAGAAAAAGGTCTTTATGTACACAAGCTACGATAAAATGTCACTATCGGCACCTGTAATTTTGAAGCAGGAAAAAATGTCTACATTCCGATTCGAGTAATCGGTTCTATTTGCGAGGATGGCGACTGGAAAAGGAGATGTAACCAACCAGGAACTCTTATTGGCGTTATTACGGGATACTTTTCCTTTGCCAAACATCTCAACGTGTAACGTTTAAGTGACACCACTGTCTGTGTCAATGTGCGCTTGTGGAGAGGGCGACGACACTTCGGAACATTTCCTATGTGATTGTCCTGCCTTTGCTTGTATCAGGTGGCAGATTTTTGGGGCTGATGTGATGAGTGCTGTTTACCTAAGCTCCATATCACTGAAGTTCTTATTCGACTTTCCTACAAAGACGAAGAAAACACAGTAAAAGGGTTGTACCTGGTGGTACAGAAAAAAAAAATCAAAAACTCAACGAGCTGTATCGGACACATCGAGTGAATGGACAACAATGCTTCAGCCAAGAAAGTCTTTAAATCGTAGCCCAAAGGTACGAGACGGAAAGCACCACCGAACCTTCGGTATAAAAAACAAACTACCCTGGTTGTCAGGTTTACGGAAGCTTGGACTGAGAAACTGACAACAACATGATCGGGTTTGAAGAGGATGGAAGATCATGTCAGGGTACGTGCTTACACCTTCTCTCAGCGTTGAGCTGAGATTGAGAAATCACATGGCAAATGATCTATTTCGATGAAGACAATGCAGCTGGCAAACGATGCAGAACAGCAACTCTTCTGGTGAACCCATCAAAAGGAGAGTGGCATCGCAGTCACTTTCAAGGCAGGAGTTGTATTGGATGAGTTCCTCACAGCTACGTTAAGCTCGGCAAACAGAAGTCACTGAGAAATGCCATCACGAGGGAGCTTAATACATTTTTTAGGAAGATTTCACCCTTTCCTAACCTTGACGAGACATTGAGAAGAGACCAAGTGCCAAATATATTTGATCAGTCCCTCAGAATCTTCGAATCCCAGCCACCTGGTTCACGAAGAAAAGAAAGACCGAACCTCCGGTTTTAAGATCAGGCAATCGCCTGTTAACTGGAAGCAGTGTGCCCGGTACCGTGAAAGATGGAGAGTAGCATTAGTTCAGGTTCAGACCCTCCAAGGGTCGCTAGCCTGACAAGTAAGTAAGTCCCTCAGAAACCCTTGAACCTTCAAAGTTGCAAACAATTCTTAAAAACTCTCCGGAAAATTATCTCTGCATCTAGTTCTTCTTGGGCCTTTTAAGATGGGGTCAACTCTCAAAGTTGTAGAAGTGTAGACCAAGAATGGAGTGAAAATTGCAAAACTAGGCAAACATTGCCACACTTGATGCTCGAACTCTAGAGCTCCGTCTTCAGCGAAGTAAATGTTGAAGAAAGTGAACCTCTTAGACTATCCCTGACCAAGAAAATAGTTTAATAGAAATGTTCTTGCCCTTGCCCACTATAACTTAAGGGACTAGCACACAATTTCGAAACTCTAGAACAGCATCAATGCACACTATAGACAATGGGGAAGCTTGGACATTGGTAACAGAGGTAAGAGTCTCTAACTATCTCATCTCCACTGGGAACGTGTTAACCTGGCATGCTCGACTTACGATTTATAAGGACCAATACTCATCTGGCTGCACCTTCTAAACAAAACACAAACTTTTCAAGTTCGAAAAAAAGGACCGTGTATCCTTTTGGCGTGTGATTCATTTTACGCGGTTGTTGATTTATTTAAACAAAAAAAAAAAGGAAAAACAGAAGAAAGATAATTGCAAGTCGCATCTGTCCTCCTAAAGTTCCTTATGTCTACGCCTGAGCAAGCACACCTTTGGAAAGTAATTAGAAAGTTAAAAATTTCTTTTTTCCTTCATCCTTTCTTCATTTGTCTTCATTTGCAACGTTTAAAAAATGTATAAAGTCCTTTTTTTGCTTTGCTTTGCTTCTCTTATCTTCTTATCCTGTCTACTCTCTTAGGAATACATTATACAAAATGCAACACACCGGCCATATTTCATTTGTGTAATCCTTTTTAAAACGGTCTATGTCCACCTCCATAGTTTTAGTTGGAAAGAGAAGTATCTTGACTTTAGAATGTACAATGAGTAAGGAAAAATCTTTACCAACTCATTCTGATTATTTCCCAAAGGACTAGGTTGCCTTTTGGATCGTTTACTACGATTGGAAGGAGGCGATGGAAAAAATCAAACTCCTTAATCGTTATTCTGTAACCAATCATCACACATGAAAACGACAAAGTCATTACAATTGGAAGGAAGAAGTGGAGTAGGAAATCCCAAATCTTTCGAACTGAATTGTTTAATTCCCATAAGGGCGAAAGGACATTCACGGTATACGTACATAATGTAGGTAATCTTTGAGGAGTGTTGAAGTTTTTCTACAGTAGCTTGTGTTATGTCGTCCCAATCAATCACAACTGTGGCAAAAAGTATTTTCAGGATGTGTGTGATGAGGGTGTTCCAATTACGCGGCAATTTTCCTATGAGTCCTGAATTTCAATGATGTTTTGGAATTTTGTTTGAAGACGAAACTCGTAATTCGTGCAGTCTCTTGGGAATGGATTTGTTGTGTTAGGAAACTTCATAAAATTGATTGCTAATTTTAGTCCTGGAGTGATTCGGGGCTGGACTAATTTCAATTCTGGACAGGAAGAGTGATAGAGACACCTAATTTGCAACAAAAACAAACGCTGCTAACGTGGAACCTTTTTAGAAAGCTCAAGGACTTGGACTTGGCAGATGATAAGCTGTCCACGCTGGAGCACTCAGATACAAAAACAGTTCCATTGTAGAGGTATGACCCTTTTACTGTGTTTTCATCGTTTTTCTAAGAAAGTCGAGTAAGAGCTTCAGCGATAGGGAGCTTAGGTTAACAGCACTCATCACATCAGCCCCAAAAATCTGCCACCTGATTCGAGCAAAGGCAGGACAACCACATAGCCCACAAGTGTCACTTAAACCTAACACGCTGAGATGTTTGCCAAAGAAGAAGTATCCCGTAATAACGCCAATAACTTGTCTGCAGTTTTTTCACCTGAGAGACAGCTAGAATGCTACAGACTTCCTCCAGACGTCAGGAAAGACCCAATGAGGATAGTTAGCACGTTCTGAATATTCAACGCACATGATCCTACAATTGACTCCTACTTTCTTACTTATCTATCAGGCTAGCTACCCACTTTCCCTCCTTCACGGTCCCGGGCGTGCTTCTTCCAGTTTATAAGACCAAGGTTTCTTGCGATTGCCTGATCTTTAAATCGAAGGTTCGGTCTTCCTTTTCTTCGTGAACCAGGTGGCTGGGATTCAAAGATCCTCTTAGGTAGAGCATTCAGGTCCATTCGCTCGATGTGGCCACATCTTTGTACAGCTCGTAGAGTTCGCGGTTATTTCTTCTCCACCATTCGCCCTCCTCGCAGACAGGACCAAATATTCGACGTAGAATTGTGCGATGAATGCTGTCGTATGCGAAGTCGATGAAAAGAAGGTGAGTATCGACTTGGAACTCGTTGGTCTTTTGCACGATTTGCCGCAGTGTGAAGATTTGGTCTATCGTCGATTTGCCGGACCGGAAGCCGTGTCGTGCAAAACGGCTTTAGTCGTTCACACAGTACACTGGACAGGATCTTGTAAGCTACATTAAGCAGGGATATGCCTCGGTAGTTCTTACAAGACATCGGATCGTCTTTCTTGAAGATGGAGCAGAAAGAGCTGATAGTCCAGTCATCGGGCATGCTTTCGTCCTCTCATACCAAAACTACCAAAACATTGCCACAAGCTTTAAAGAGTTCTGACGGTAATCCGTGCGAGCCCTCGGCCTTGTTGTTCTTCAGCTTTTTAATGGCTGTGCCGGCTTCCTCTAGGCTGGGTGGGTGAACTACATACTTCATTGACTAAAGTTGAGTTTTCTTCATACTCTATCACTCTCTCCTGGTCATGCCCATCAAGCAGCTGCTGGAAATGCTGCTGAAATACATCCACAATTCCCTGCGGGTCGGTGACAAGATTGCCTTCACTGTTTCGAAGGGCCTGAGTTCCTGGTCTGTAGCCTGCAGCAAGGCTTTTAGCTTTTTGATAAAAGCTTTGTATTTTAGCTTCGTCGAGAGCTGGGAGACTGCGAAGGCTTTTTTCTTTCGGTCGACTCTATTAAAGGGGAACTTGATCAACAGTTTTCATCAATCATCGGTATCGTCAGGTGTCATCCGATAATACATAGGATATTCTGGCCCAACACAGTTAGACGTGCAAACTAAAAGAAGAAAATGGTGATGAATAGGCACTTGAATGGAACCAATGAATCCTTGGAACAGACAAGTGATCCAATCAACGCCTCTTAGTGACTGTGCAATTTAAAATGACTTGAAACTGGTTTTGGTTAAAGCATATGCAGGCAACAACTCAACCTCTGGGCCTTTATACTCGGTAAAGGATGTTATCGATAAGTGGGGCATAAAAAAACGCCTTAGAAGATGCAACAAGGCCGACGAGCCAAAATGGCGATAAAAAAGTCCACCGAGAGAGAAGTTTTAGGTATAAAATTCTACAAGATGATATCTGCAGACAATGTCTAAACGACAAGGAAACAGCTGCACCTATATTCTGTGAGTTTCCGGCACAGGCTAAGTTAGGAAACTATATTTTGGGCTGGCAATGAATTCAAACCAAGAGCAGTAGCTAAATAGCTTTAAAACAAATGCTTACGTTGACACTGGGGATCGGGATAAGTATTTGCTTCTCAAACCATGGACAAGTTTATTTCACAAATCACAATCGTATTCGAAAATCTCTGCCCAATTTTGAAATTCCACAAGCGTGTAAGCCCTTGAAGAACCCAAATGAATACATGAATCCCAATTCCATTTGGCACATCTTCAGTAGGTAAATGGGACTCTCATCCCTTCAGGCATTCAACTTAAAATCAAATTTCCGTTAAGCTGAAATATTTTTTTTAAACAAAATCACAAGTTTCACCACTGCACACAGCTCCACTTTATCCTTTCGCCAGAACTTCAACAAACTCGAACGTGAGTTCAATTTACGAAAAAAAGTAAGTTGAACAGGGTTTTGATTTCACTAACGAAATTTACGTTTTCCATTTCCATTTTCAATTTCCCCCTCTACCCACTTAATAATTCCACCAGCAGAATAAAGGATTCCATTTCGTTTTGTGCACCAGGAGTCCTTAAAAATAGAACATGTCTATGAAAACAAGGACTTTGATGTAAGAAAAACCAGTCCACGATTTAGATTTAAAAAAAAAAAAAATTCGCGGTTTATTAGGTTTTCATATCCTTGCCAAGGATCCACTTAACAAACAACTTTCCGTTCAAATATTATCAACCATGCAAAACAAGTTTACGGGTAATGTTGTTATCCTCCGAATGCACCCCGTGTGTGTGGTATGGATACATATGAGTACCGTTCTTCTAGTGCGTCGCAAATTTAAATCCGCTATTCTGTTATTGTCCTTTCAACTGGGATTATTGTCAACCCTTCATTTTGTTGCGTAATGAAACTTTTTCTTTCACTTATTGAATTCCGGGGAAAAAAAAATCTGCTTACAGGATCTTAACAGAGGTATTCTCCCGTTTTCCGGTGGAGGCCTGAGGACAAGGCAACACAAGTTTAGGGCTGCAGTGGAATATGTTATTTGGAATATATTTTAACATCAACTCCGGGGAATGTGAAATTAGGGAGAGCACCCGGTTTATTGATATGTCAATCGAGCGCGGACTGGAGGTTGAGAAGATTTATGAGGTTAGAGGGGGGGAAATCTGGGATACAGTTTTGCTATTCTCGAAAAAAATAAAAGAGTGAGGTAAATTTTTAGAAAACTTGGAAGGAGTGTAAGATATGCACGAACTTTTGAACTGAAATAGTTTTTCGAGACTTAAAAATGTCGACCAAGACTGGTTTGAAACCTTGTCATCCATCAATAGTTTCATAAGGCTGACAATTTAAATGTTCAAGCTGAGTTTATCTTTAACTCCTATTCCCAAACCAGTAAATTCTTGAAGCCGTAGTCTAAGTATTCCAAGACTATTGAGAGCGAGTGCAGAAAAACTGCAGCTACGTGTACAGCATCGTCTAGATTACCCTTGAGTCTTCGACAAGTTGCTGTCAGTTTATTAAGCCAATAATCTGGCATGGTGACAACTGCGAGAGCTTGGTCCTTAAACAGCGGTTGTCTCAAACCTAAGAGCTGCGATTCGAAGTTTTTCTAGGACAAAGCATGAAGGGAAATTTAAGCATGCCTCTCGCCACCTGCAAATTGCTACTTAATAGAAACGCGATCAACATCGCCAATCAAAGATGGACAGTAGGTAGCACCTGTCTCATCACCAAGCAGATTTAGCCAAAGCTGGATATCAAACGTTCTCACTGTCTCATCAGACGGAAAAGACGGCTAATAAGCACCTTAGTAGGTGTCATAACGAGGCACTGCACCATCGGCAAGCGCGCCTTTAGGCTGAGCCTCCTTTACAATGACTTCTGCAGAAGCTGCCTGGACAAGGAGGAGGGGGAGATGATTCTCCACCTTCTCTGTACATGTCTGGCCCTCTCAGCTCGAAGAAGAGCGTTCTTAGGAGCCAGCTTCTTTCACGACCTATGTGAGCTGGCTGACATCAAGATCGGTAGCCTCCAGCGCATCATAGTAAGCTCCAGCTGGTTATGCGGATAGTATTTCTGGTGAAGTACTGATCCTGGTGGTAACACAATCTGGTCTAAGTGAGGTTGCACCTGCAGCCTGACACTCCTACCTAACCCAACCTAGACCAAAGCATTGTTGTCGATTCGCTCGATGTATTCAAGTCAATGTAGTCGACGTGACTTAGCTTTTCAAATTACATCTACATCTTGGTACACCTTATACCCTGTCGCCCTATACTCGCAAACAGGATCGATTATTGTCGGACCAAGTATTTTTCGTTTAAAGAAACCCAGTGTATGCCCTGCTTTCCTTCTTATTGTCCAACATTCACTCCAGTACTAGCAGAATCAGTATTCTACAGAGTAGTACCTTTTTCCTTCGTGTTACGAGCTTTGATCCTAGATGTTTTGCTAAGCTGATGTAACAGTGATTTTTTAGAATTGTTTTTCGCAGGACCTCCACTAATAAGTTCATTGTGCGGTTAACATTTACTCCGATGTTGGTGAACTGAAGTGTGTACACATAGATCCTTGCCTTTTGATTTCAATACCAGCGAAACGCCTTTTCTTCAACTACGACTCGCTGAAATCAATATTGTCTGCGTAGCCTCAGCAGCTGGTTCGATCTATGAAAGATACTTAATGCATTTTGCGTTGACGCCACGGTATGGTACAAAATGGTTTAAGGCAGTCACACAGTCCTCTAGAAAAGATCTGTAGTTTTTGTGAAATGATTTGAAGCATGCTTCTGACGAAAACACTAGCAAGTATATAACTCAATCGGGAATAGGAAAAAAGGTAAAGCAAGTACCTACTTCAGAGGAAGCCTCCTCTTCTCGATTTACACCGACAAGAAGCAACACATTGAGCAGTTTAGAATTGGAGAGTTATATTTGGAAGGAACTGCCACGATCGAGTGTATCCACAGTTCTAGAGATGCTTTTTCGGAGCAGCCGAATCCCATAACACAGGCTTCTAAAAATAGGCGCCTGCAGACGACGGGTACAGCAAAAAAAGATGTCCGCAATGTCTTAGAAAATAAAAAGGATAACCAAAGTATTTGTCACACAAGCCATAGCCTGCAAAGACAAAGACTAGAAGGTGATAGCAGAATCACAATGCGGGAACCGAACCTCTTGACAAAACTGAAATCAGTGCAGTGGGGTCTTGGCGAGAAAAGTCCTTCAAACAGTCTGTCTGTCTGTCTGCGTTGAAGGCACATGGAGGAAAAGCAACATTAAAAGATGTCCTGGTGGGTAAGGCAGTCTTCAAATGTATTCAAAAGAAAAGGAAACTTTCCATGTGCAAGTAGAGTGTGACCACAAACAGAAAGGGATCATACTGACTGAAGATCACATTGGTTGAAGTTCAAATCCACCTCTTGTTGTCCTTGTTGTCAGTTCATCAAGAATCCCCCTCGCAAAAGTTTAAAGGATTTAACAAATAACCTTGCAACTGGCAATGATTACCCACTCTTTCTCAATTAACTTTTGATTCCATAAAAAGTCACATCAAGGCACTTAAGTTGTCACCACCTCATCAGTCACATAATCTGTGGGGCACCCCCTAAACCGACATCTGCTACTTCAAAACTCATAAAACCTTCCAACAAAAAAAATGCATTGAACATAACAATTAAGTGAATGACTCCTTAAAAGGAGCGCAACAAACTCCCTCTCATTGGAAATATAAAACGCTCGACTAATTAGAGAACCCTCCTTTCAGCTCAGCTTTATCCTTCATTAACAAACAAGCACCCGTTCGCTAACCTCAATCGACAATTTATTTTGAGTCCTTGATTTCTTCTTACAAAAAATACAAAAAAAAAATATCAAGAACCAGCAAGGACTCGTCAATTTCTCCTTCACCTCTCACACTCTCTCAACTTTAATGATGACATTAAAATTAAGCGCGTAACAGTTTTAATTATGCTTACAATGAACTAAATTAACACTGTGACGAATTTTTGTTACACCACCAAAGGACTCTTTAGGAAAAAAAATTTATGAACAGTGGAAATTCAAAAAAAAAGGAAAAAATTATCAAGGGTAAGCCATGGGGTGAACGTAAAACCAATGTCTGCCCTCTCTATACATTCTGCTTAGGGCGCGGGCATCAGGTAATTTACAGTGTTTTCATAGTATTCTTTATTAAATAATCAAGCGTAACAAGGAAACAACAAAATAACTGTAATAATAATAATTTCTTGACGTCACAACGAAAAGAGAAAAGTATATTAACTTCGTTTAGGGTTGTTCGGGATTAATTGAAAATTGTTTCTGTAATCCTTGCACGATGTTAAGCGAACCATACAAATGGCGTTGTAGAGCGCGCGTCCGGTTAAGGATGCTTGCCAGAAGGAGTGTTAACTTTTTTAAATACTTATAATTTATTACTTGATGAGATTATGCATGGGCCAACGGAAACAATAACGAAGAAGAAGAAGATGCCGCGCCGCCAGAACGGGGAGAGAAATGAATTGAATTTTTGGGAAGAAATTCTTAATGAAAAAAAATAAAATAACACGGACCTCCCGAGGATATTTTATGGACGATGTTAACATAATTCGTTTTCCATAAAATTTTCATAATTTTCTAGAAGAAAAAAACCGTTGTTTTGCTGTTTTAAGGTGGAGAAGATGATTGGTGAAATGAATTAATCTACTAAGCCTATGTCAGCGTTCGTTAACACTTTTCTCGCCAAGAAAAGAACGATACCAGCATTTTCATTTGCACCCTTAAGATTCGATGGAACCCTGCTCTAATTCTCAGGAGAAGCGAAAGGATTCAGTTTTGACCGAAAATTGACACGGAAATATGTATTACACCTCAGAAAAATTAAAGAAAGCATTTTAAGAGTATAGTTTGGTACTAAAAATTAGGACCTAAACTATCGATAGATGTATACAGCCAACCTGACTTAATGCTTCCTAGTCTGGTGGCCAACGACAGGAAAAATCACTAAAATCCAACGATTAGCATGCATAGACACCACTTGCGCCCTTAGAATCACACCAACTGCAGCACTTGAAACTATACTCGTACTGATTCCAATAGACCTGGACCTAAAGGAAACAGCCCTGAAAAGTGTCAATTTCTAGAAGGCTGGCGACATGGACCTCCGTAAGATTGCAAGTTGGGCAAAACTAGAAATTGGGCCGGACAATCCCCTCAAGAGATGAGATGACTTATAGAAAGGACATCAATGGGCTTTGGGATCTACTTGCTAGAACTGGACATAACCCAGTCAATTAGGATTCAGAACCACGGTAGCGTCTCCCAAGCCACCGCGAATTTCCTATCTTTTAGGAAGCCCTTGACATTTACATAGACAGTTAAGTTGTTCTTTCATCCACAGTAGTCAACCCAAAGCTTGTAAAACGTTGCCGTGATGAGCTCAAAACAGTCACCTGCAGTCACAATTCCGGAATACAATGGTATCTACGACAATTCAAGGCTCTTCATAGGATTTATCACAGGACACAATCGATTGGCGGTTCACCTTAGAAGAATGCGTTTGAGTACCGACGATCCATGCAGGAGTTGCGGTGATACAGACGAAGAAGAGAGCAGAATCAGCAAGACGGCCCTTGGTGAATACCATTTCAAGAACCCAGCGGTCTGTCTAAGAAACCACCAAAAATACGAATGCTTTGTGGACGCCGAAAGACCACCGAACAACTATTCTTGACTCTTCATCTTCGTCTTTCTCTTTCTGACTGGACATTCCACACTAGGGAAATGCTAGGGAATCCTTGGAGATCTGAGTAAAGACTGCATCGTATGGCATGCAGTCCTCCCTTTAACCACTTCTCTTAGACAAGATGTTGACTATGATGGGTCATGTCTCATGCGGCGCAATGGATAACCCCTTTCTTAGCTAAATTATACAGTGAAAAGCTGAGATGACATATGAAGACCGTTCGTCGCCACTTCGCCAGTGATCAGTGATCAGTTTGCAGATACTGATGGATCCCAGTCTGATATTTCTTATTTGGCAAAGATTTTGCCGATTTTAATAATGTTCGGTCGTTAAGGTCGTTAAAGGTCTTTCTATTGATTGTGCACTTAGGCCGAAGCGCGGGAAACCTTTTACTTGGTTTCTTACAATCGATGAGCTAGGTAAATTCGACAATTCCAACTTCGCAAAACCAGACGTCGAGCTCCAAACACTTCTGCAACTACTCCCTCTGTTGCTATTTGAATTCATATGTTCTACATCTACGGCCCATCTAAACGTAAGATACCTGCGTTGTAATTAAAATGGTTTACCTAAGTCCATATCCTGACTTCGACCAAAACTTTCAAGTAAACTTTTGTTTAAGGGAAAGCTGAGCCAATTAAACCCGGCATTACATCTGTTTTCGAAGACAACACAAAAAGGATGAGAGTTAAGGCTGTGGAACCAACTGAGACGAACTCGTGCTATTGTCTGGTGCGCAAAATTTTCAAACCACGGCGAGCGAAAGTGTTTAACGAGGACATGTCCATCGATAACAAAAATCGTCTGAAATTTAAAATAGTCAAGACGTGTCATAGTGAGCTTAGAGTTTTAACCTCAAAGCAAGACGTTCCAAACGTGGATTGTGGATGAGGGGATGCCACAAATGTCAAAGTGATCTATCTAGTGTCCAAATTTATATACGTGAGACAATAGTAAGATGAAGAAAAACACTTAAATTGAACAAAGCTACAGGACTTGATAGAATTCCAGTCAAGCTTGGTAAAGTTTTGCAGCAGTAGACCCTCCGCGTCAACTCAAACGAAGGTCTATTTGTTCTCAAGCTCAGTCTCAAAATGGTTCATTGTCGAACGACAGGATTCGGACCCAACAAGGAATTTTAAGTATTTTGGAAGTGTTGCGTCGTTTGGCGTTGAAAAGTTGAAAGCGCGTAGTATTTGTATCCACCAAAGCCAGTTCTCTTTTCCCAGTATTCCCGTAACATTCGCTGAAGTTTCTTAAAGGCTTGTTATTCATTCTCGGCTTTCCTAGAAATCCTTGATTATGTTTGCTGACATATTTTTAACAGCTTCCCTTATCCAATGCGACGAGAGCTCAGTGGATGGACGCACATAGCCAGTTTTGATTCAGAATCTTTTGCAGTCCCTTGTAAATCTCGGGCAGTAAAAGAAGGTACGATTGGAACTGGATTCATGCAGGCAACCTGAAACGTTTTCACTTGAACGTGGAGCTATGGAATAGAATCCACTCGGTCACACTCGTATAATTAAGCATAGGACAGTCAAAGAATAGTCTCAGAAGGTGGACGAGCTGAAAGCCTTAGAATCGAACATAATGCAAGGGCTTCTACCCATTCAAGTGGCCTGCAAGTAAGTAAAGCTAAGTAAGATAAAATTTGTCTCTTTGTCGGTTCCTTAAATCGTAACGTATGATGCTACTTTCCCGTGTTCAATAATCAACCCCAACGCAACCCTTCGCCGAAATGAAGTTGAGTTCTGAAACTGCCTTTCTATTCGCTGTGACGAAAGTTAGGTTATTGCCTTGAGTTTAAACAGTTTGAAGAGGATATGCCGTGAACGTGTGCTTGACGACGTTCACTACGCAAATTCTGCAATCATTTTGAAACGGACCCACATGAATGATCTGACAGATAGATACCTTGAGTGATGACCCAATAAAATTAAGCATTATCGTCACATAATTCAAAAACATATACTAATGCAGGTGGTACACTTCAGAACCCATTTACGCTTCAAACAACCCTTGTGTCAGAATGACTAATAGTTCAGACTCTTTCTTGTCGTATACAAATTATGAGCTAAACTTGGTAATCCAAACAAATATGTTCAATAATAATCGCACACCATTATCCTTGAAATTGTCATCATTTATATAAGAAGGACACTGACCAAAGCCATTGTTATAGAATTTCCCCCCATCTTCATTCATGATCTTTACACAAACAAGGAAAGAAGAGAAAAGAAATATCATCCGTAACCGTAACATCGTGTTACGCAAAAATACAAAATATTGATGCCAATCGGTCAAAATATCCGGAACGAATATCCAATCAGAATATGTACATATGTATGTGTGTGTGTTTTTTTTTTTATTAAGTCCAAAGGGAGACTGGGAAATACAGAAATGCTTCTGCCTTTGCACACTTCTCATACTCGCAATCATCTGACTTAAGGGTTGTTTATTACAAAGTTTATATGAATACAACAAACACTTGTGTAAGAACGGAAGCGTACAACAAACACGAAATTAGGTGTAAAAGCGGATGCCATAAATATTGAAAATATTTCCACTTTGCTGAGTTCTAGAAATTTGTGCCGATTTGTCATGATGAAAACGCAATAAGCATAAAACATTTCGAATGCTGTAACACTTGAATTCAATTGCGTTGTAGCTGTAGTCAAAATAAGAATAGAAAACGGAAGAAGGGAAAGCTGAAGTTATAATATTCGCAACGGTATCGAAATAGTTTTCAATTAAAAGTTAAGTTATAGGCACACAAGATTTTGAGATAAAGTTATAAATCTTGAAGTGAAAGTTCCTTATCGGGTTAAAGGAATTTACAAACTTCTGTGTCAGCACAACTATATCTGCAGCCGTTTTGCAAGAACGTTTTCCAAGATTACTTAAATCGCAGATAGAATCAGGCTACAGGCTACGAACGCCACTGTAGATTGTATAGAGCAGCGCTGTACCTTCAAATTCGGACAAATACTGGAGGATCTATACAAAGATACAAAAGCTACGATGTGGGATGGGTAACAATTGTCGGATTGGTTTGCAACAGAGATAGGACTGAAACAAGGCTGTAGTTTGAGCCCATACATCTTTGCAATCTTCTTAGACGATATAATCGAATACCTTGTGAGCGGAATAACAATTGCTGGAATGGAGGTCAAGGTTTTGATGAACGCCGAAGGCACCTTTTCCAGGATCTAGCAGAACTGTCCAGCAAGTCGGTGCTTGACATACACAGATTCATTAGTGCTGCGGGCTGGCTTGATAGAGCTTAGGCATATGGTTCTTAGTAAGGGGGCTGCAACACCTGGGGCATCACAATGGGTCTACATTGACCTAAGTGTGACGAAGAAAGGATTTCCTTCCCCGTCAACCCTCCTACCTAACTTAACCTTGCTTATGATGTCTGACTGTTGATAATTTTTTATTGTTTTGACTCGTTTATCTGAAGACTTGATGCTAACCCAGACATCTGACTCCAGGCTGCCTGCCTGAAGCAATTGTTGAAGCAGATGATGTTGAAAAGATAACTAACTCCCACAGTCTGGGATGGTTCAGAACCTCAATCAACAAAACGCTCCAGCCAGCTTAGTAAGCTGCCTCTAGTTTCGCACACCGAATTGTTTTCCTCTGTTGCACTTGCATTGTCCCTCCGGAGTTGACGCCTCCGAGTTAGGTTTCTGGTTTTTATGGTCTTCATAATGTCCTGGCCTTCTTATGCACTAGTTTTGCATCTTCTTGAACAGGCAGTTTGTTGTGGAATCTTCTTCTCCACACAACAAGGATACTTTCTTCGCTTTTGGCCAAGCTTCTGCGCGTAAGCGTTGGACATGTCAACAAATCGGGTCTCCCACTTCAGAAAATTTGTCGAGATCTTCCTTTTCAGTGGCAATCAGGACGGTGGCTCATTTTATCGGGAAATCATTCCCATGGTGGCTAGCTTTGTTCGTTCCATATAGCTTCTCCCCTCAGCAGGCGGGTATCGGGGAAAAATTGTTTAAAAGTTCGCGGCAAATATTGTTGGTAAACAGGACTGCTTACTTGGTCACTAGCTGGAGATAAGAATTCACATTCCAGTTTCACTAGTGTTTTGGCAATTGGATGCTGAACTGGTTGTGAGTTTCCAAAGTTTTTTTTTTAGCAGGTCTTTGGCTTGTGCTAATTCTTAGCTCTAAAGTAGCTGCAGTAGCTGATAGTATGACTCATACTGAGACTTACGTAATTTTCGATTCCAAATCTTCGAACTGTGGTGTCTGGTTTCGTACTTTCCGTGACTTGTGTTGTTAAATTGAAATTCAAATGGAACACCTGGTGCCATCTATGTGGTTTAAAGTTGGATGCACTATCGCCATTTGTAAAAAAAAAAAACCAAAGACAAGAACCTTATGAAATGAACCGCCATTTTGGCCATTTGAAATTATTAGCAACAGCACAAACCATTTCAAGATATTTTATGTTTCAACCTTTTCGGAGTAAAACACCACCCACAGACAATAGAATACACAGAGATGCAGTACAGACAATAGAATCCACAGATGTAGAATGCCAGTACAAACCGTTAAAACCAGTATTTCAACAATGCAGAAAATAGAGTAAGGATAGAGGAAAGACAAATGATAAGGTTTACGTGGTTGTGACGGAATCCACAAGCCTCAGTTTGCTGTCAGACAGACATAAGTCTGGTACAGGTTGGGTTACGAGCTCTGACATTCTATGAGCTTGGTCCTCCTTGGGAGGGTGGGTGGAGAGGTGTGGTGTAGGATTAGAATTCCTTCGAGGTAAGACTCAGGTTTAAGGTTCTAGCTAGGTTAAGGAAGACAGGTGATAGGTGGTGTGTAGGATAAAGAATAGTTTGAGCTAGGTCCTCCCACGGACAGTGGGTGAGAAACGTTTGAGCTTTGTAATGTGTAGCATTAGGAACACCTTCTGCCGAATCGCGACGGCACCAGAAAACCCGCGTTAATACCAAGCAGAGATCCCAGTAGCCGTAACCCAGCACCCAGTCAGTCAGCCGCGTATATGAGACCGTTCCACTACCAGTGGACTAAGCCCAAGCGTTGTGGGTGTGATGTAAAATGTTAACGAAAATCTTTCGAACATTTTTAACCCACCGTCCGTGGGGAGGACCTAGCTCGAACTGTTCCTTACACTTCACCTACACCTATCTCACTCGGAGAGCTCAAACCTTTTTCACCCACCGTCCGTGGGGAGGACCTAGCTCGAACTGTTCCTAACACTTCACCTATCTTACTCGGAGAGCTCAAACCTTTTTCACCCACCGTCGGTGGGGAGAACCTTGCTCGAAATGTTCCTTACACTTCACCTATCACCTATCTTACTCGGAGAGCTCAAACCTTTCTCACCCACCGTCCGTGGGGAGAACCTTGCTCGAACTGTTCCTAACACTTCACCTATCTTACTCGGAGAGCTCAAACCTTTCCCTCCCATCGTCCATGGGGGGACCTAGCTTGAACTGTTCCTAACACTTCACCTATCACCTATCTTACTCGGAGAGCTCAAACCTTTCCCTCCCATCGTCCGTGAGGGGACCTAGCTTGAACTGTTCGTAACACTTCACGTATCACCTATCTTACTCGGAGAGCTCAAACCTTTCTCACCCAAAGTCCGTGGGGATGCCCTTACTCGAACTGTTCCAAACACTTCACCTATCTTACTCGGAGAGCTCAATCCTTTTTCACCCACCGTCCGTGGGGAGAACCTAGCTGGAACTGTTCCTCACACTTCACCTACCACCTATCTTACTCGGAGAGCTCGAACATTTTTCACCCACCGTCCGTGGGGAGAACCTAGATTCAACTGTTCCTAACACTTCACCTACCACCTATCTTACTCGGAGAGCTCACACCTTTTTCACCCACCGTCCGTGGAGAACCTAGCTCCAACTGTTCCTAACACTTCACCTATCACCTATCTTACTCGGAGAGCTCACACCTTTTTCACCCACCGTCCGTGGGGAGAACCTAGCTCGAACTGTTCCTTACACTTCACCTACCACCTATCTTACTCGAAGAGCTCAAACCTCTCTCACCCACCGTCCGCGGGGTGAACCTTGCTCGAACTGTTCCCAACACTTCACCTATCACCTATCTTACTCGGAGAGCTCAAACCTTTCCCTCCCATCGTCCGTGGGGGGACCTAGCTTGAACTATTCCTAACACTTCACCTATCACCTATCTTACTCGGAGAGCTCGAACATTTTTCACCCACCGTCCGTGGGGAGGACCTTGCTCGAACTGTTCCTAACACTTCACCTATCACCTATCTTACTAGGAGAGCTCGAACATTTTTCGCCCACCGTCCGTGGGGAGGACCTAGCTCAAACTGTTCCTAACACTTCACCTACCACCTATCTTACTCGGAGAGCTGAAGTTTTTTCACCCACTATCCGTGGGGAGAACCTAGCTCGAACTGTTCCCAACACTTCACCTATCACCTATCTTACTCGGAGAGCTCAAACCTTTCTCTCCCATCGTCCGTGGAGGGACCTAGCTTGAACTGTTCCTTACACTTCACCTATCACCTATCTTACTCGGAGAGCTCAAACCTTTTTCACCCACCGTCCGTGGGGAGGACCTTGCTCGAACTGTTCCTAACACTTCACCTATCACCTATCTTACTCGGAGAGCTGAAGTTTTTTCACCCACTATCCGTGGGGAGAACCTAGCTCGAACTGTTCCCAACACTTCACCTATCACCTATCTTACTCGGAGAGCTCAAACCTTTCTCTCCCATCGTCCGTGGGGGGACCTAGCTTGAACTGTTCCTTACACTTCACCTATCACCTATCTTACTCGGAGAGCTCAATCCTTTTTCACCCACCGTCCGTGGGGAGAACCTAGCTGGAACTGTTCCTCACACTTCACCTACCACCTATCTTACTCGGGGAGCTCAAACATTTTTCACCCACCGTCCGTGGGGAGGACCTAGCTCGAACTGTTCCTAACACTTCACCTATCACCTATCTTACTCGGAGAGCTCAAACCTTTTTCACCCACCGTCCGTGGGGAGGACCTAGCTCGAACTGTTCCTAACACTTCACCTATCACCTATCTTACTCGGAGAGCTCAAACCTTTTTTACCCACCGTCCGTGGGGAGAACCTTGCTCGAACTGTTCCTAACACTTCACCTATCACCTATCTTACTCGGACGGCTCAAACATTTCTCTCCCATCGTCCGTGGGGGGACCTAGCTCGAACTATTCTCAACACTTCACCTATCACCTATCTTACTCGGAGAGCTCACACCTTTCTCACCCACCGTCCGTGGGGAGGACCTAGCTCGAACTGTTCCTAACACTTCACCTATCACCTATCTTACTCGGAGAGCTCAAACCTTTCTCACCCACCTTCCGTGGGGAGGACCTAGCTCGAACTGTTCCTAACACTTCACCTATCACCTATCTTACTCGGAGAGCTCAAACCTTTTTCACCCACCGTCCGTGGGGAGGACCTAGCTCGAACTGTTCCTAACACTTCACCTATCACCTATCTTACTCGGAGAGCTCAAACCTTTTTTACCCACCGTCCGTGGGGAGAACCTTGCTCGAACTGTTCCTAACACTTCACCTATCACCTATCTTACTCGGACGGCTCAAACATTTCTCTCCCATCGTCCGTGGGGGGACCTAGCTCGAACTATTCTCAACACTTCACCTATCACCTATCTTACTCGGAGAGCTCACACCTTTCTCACCCACCGTCCGTGGGGAGGACCTAGCTCGAACTGTTCCTAACACTTCACCTATCACCTATCTTACTCGGAGAGCTCAAACCTTTCTCACCCACCTTCCGTGGGGAGGACCTAGCTCGAAATGTTCCTTACACTTCACCTATCACCTATCTTACTCGGAGAGCTCAAACCTTTCTCACCCACCGTCCGTGGGGAGAACCTTCCTCGAACTGTTCCTAAAACTTCACCTATCTTACTCGGAGAGCTCAAACCTTTCCCTCCCATCGTCCATGGGGGGACCTAGCTTGAACTGTTCCTAACACTTCACCTATCACCTATCTTACTCGGAGAGCTCAAACCTTTCCCTCCCATCGTCCGTGAGGGGACCTAGCTTGAACTGTTCGTAACACTTCACGTATCACCTATCTTACTCGGAGAGCTCAAACCTTTCTCACCCAAAGTCCGTGGGGATGCCCTTACTCGAACTGTTCCAAACACTTCACCTATCTTACTCGGAGAGCTCAATCCTTTTTCACCCACCGTCCGTGGGGAGAACCTTGCTCGAACTGTTCCTAACACTTCACCTATCACCTATCTTACTAGGACAGCTCGAACATTTTTCACCCACCGTCCGTGGGGAGAACCTAGATTGAACTGTTCCCAACACTACACCTACCACCTATCTTACTCGGAGAGCTGAAGTTTTTTCACCCACTATCCGTGGGGAGAACCTAGCTCGAACTGTTCCCAACACTTCACCTATCACCTATCTTACTCGGAGAGCTCAAACCTTTCTCTCCCATCGTCCGTGGGGGGACCTAGCTTGAACTGTTCCTTACACTTCACCTATCACCTATCTTACTCGGAGAGCTCAAACCTTTTTCACCCACCGTCCGTGGGGAGGACCTTGCTCGAACTGTTCCTAACACTTCACCTATCACCTATCTTACTAGGAGAGCTCGAACATTTTTCACCCACCGTCCGTGGGGAGGACCTAGCTCAAACTGTTCCTAACACTTCACCTACCACCTATCTTACTCAGAGAGCTGAAGTTTTTTCACCCACTATCCGTGGGGAGAACCTAGCTCGAACTGTTCCCAACACTTCACCTATCACCTATCTTACTCGGAGAGCTCAAACCTTTCTCTCCCATCGTCCGTGGGGGGACCTAGCTTGAACTGTTCCTTACACTTCACCTATCACCTATCTTACCCGGAGAGCTCAATCCTTTTTCACCCACCGTCCGTGGGGAGGACCTAGCTTGAACTGTTCCTAACACTTCACCTATCACCTATCTTACTCGGAGAGCTCAAACCTTTTTCACCCACCGTCCGTGGGGAGGACCTAGCTCGAACTGTTCCTAACACTTCACCTATCACCTATCTTACTCGGAGAGCTCAAACCTTTTTTACCCACCGTCCGTGGGGAGAACCTTGCTCGAACTGTTCCTAACACTTCAATTATCACCTATCTTACTCGGACGGCTCAAACATTTCTCTCCCATCGTCCGTGGGGGGACCTAGCTCGAACTATTCTCAACACTTCACCTATCACCTATCTTACTCGGAGAGCTCACACCTTTCTCACCCACCGTCCGTGGGGAGGACCTAGCTCGAACTGTTCCTAACACTTCACCTATCACCTATCTTACTCGGAGAGCTCAAACCTTTCTCGCCCACCTTCCGTGGGGAGAACCTTGCTCGAAATGTTCCTAACACTTCACCTATCACCTATCTTACTCGGAGAGCTCACACCTTTCTCACCCACCGTCCGTGGGGAGGACCTAGCTCGAACTGTTCCTAACACTTCACCTATCACCTATCTTACTCGGAGAGCTCAAACCTTTTTCACCCACCGTCCGTGGGGAGGACCTAGCTCGAACTGTTCCTTACACTTCACCTACCACCTATCTTACTCGGAGAGCTGAAGCCTTTTTCACCCACCGTCCGTGGGGAGGACCTAGCTCGAACTGTTCCTTACACTTCACCTACCACCTATCTTACTCGGAGAGCTGAAGCCTTTTTCACCCGCTATCCGTGGGGAGAACCTAGCTCGAACTGTTCCTAACACTTCACCTATCACCTATCTTACTCGGAGAGCTCAAACCTTTTTCACCCACCGTCCGTGGGGAGGACCTAGCTCGAACTGTTCCTTACACTTCACCTACCACCTATCTTACTCGGAGAGCTGAAGCCTTTTTCACCCGCTATCCGTGGGGAGAACCTAGCTCGAACTGTTCCTAACACTTCACCTATCACCTATCTTACTCGGAGAGCTCAAACCTTTTTCACCCACCGTCCTTGGGGAGGACCTAGCTCGAACTGTTCCTAACACTTCACCTATCACCTATCTTACTCGGAGAGCTCAAAACTTTCCCTCCCATCGTCCGTGGGGGGACCTAGCTCGAACTGTTCCTAACACTTCACCTATCACCTATCTTACTCGGAGAGCTTGAACATTTTTCACCCACCGTCCGTGGGGAGGACCTAGCTCGAACTGTTCCTAACACTTCACCTACCACCTATCTTACTACGAGAGCTGAAGCCTTTTTCACCCGCTATCCGTGGGGAGAACCTAGCTCGAACTGTTCCTTACACTTCACCTATCACCTATCTTACTCGGAGAGCTCAAAACTTTTTCACCCACCGTCCGTGGGGAGGACCTAGCTCGAGCTGTTCCTAACACTTCACCTATCACCTATCTTACTCGGAGAGCTGAAGCCTTTTTCACCCGCTATCCGTGGGGAGAACCTAGCTCGAACTGTTCCTAACACTTCACCTATCACCTATCTTACTCGGAGAGCTCAAACCTTTTTCACCCACCGTCCGTGGGGAGGACCTAGCTCGAACTGTTCCTAACACTTCACCTACCACCTATCTTACTCGGAGAGCTGAAGTTTTTTCACCCACTATCCGTGGGGAGGACCTAGCTCGAGCTGTTCCTAACACTTCACCTATCACCTATCTTACTCGGAGAGCTCAAACCTTTTTCACCCACCGTCCGTGGGGAGGACCTAGCTCGAGCTGTTCCTAACACTTCACCTATCACCTATCTTACTCGGAGAGCTGAAGCCTTTTTCACCCGCTATCCGTGGGGAGAACTTAGCTCGAACTGTTCCTAACACTTCACCTATCACATATCTTACTCGGAGAGCTCAAACCTTTCCCTCCCATCGTCCGTGGGGGGACCTAGCTCGAACTGTTCCTAACACTTCACCTATCACCTATCTTACTCGGAGAGCTCAAACCTTTCTCACCCACCGTCCGTGGGGAGAACCTTGCTCGAAATGTTCCTAACACTTCACCTATCACCTATCTTACTCGGAGAGCTCAAACCTTTTTCACCCACCGTCCGTGGGGAGGACCTAGCTCAAGCTGTTCCTAACACTTCACCTATCTTACTCGGAGAGCTCAAACCTTTCTCACCCACCTTCCGTGGGGAGGACCTAGCTCGAACTGTTCCTAACACTTCACCTATCACCTATCTTACTCGGAGAGCTCAAACCTTTCCCTCCCATCGTCCGTGGGGGGACCTAGCTCGAACTGTTCCTAACACTTCACCTATCACCTATCTTACTCGGAGAGCTCAAACCTTTCTCACCCCCCTTCCGTGGGGAGGACCTAGCTCGAACTGTTCCTAACACTTCACCTATCACCTATCTTACTCGGAGAGCTCAAACCTTTCCCTCCCATCGTCCGTGGGGGGACCTAGCTCGAACTGTTCCTAACACTTCTCACCTATCTTACTCGGAGAGCTCAAACATTTTTCACCCACCGTCCGTGGGGAGGACCTAGCTTGAACTGTTCCTAACACTTCACCTACCTTACTCGGAGCTCAAACCTTTTTCACCCACCGTCTGTGGGGAGGACCTAGCTCGAACTGTTCCTAACACTTCACCTACCACCTACCTTACTCGGAGCTCAAACCTTTTTCACCCACCATCCGTGGGGAGGACCTTCCTAGATACCTATCGAAAGTGGCAGGAGTGTGTCTTGTCATGTTTTAAGCGAGGGCGACGCTACATATCAAATACTCGAGAAGAGCTGAATAGTTTCGAGAATCGTCGCTGGACGTCTCAAGACTGTAAAGGCCTTGAGATACATATTAGTTAGGTCAGTCAAGTTTGTTAGTAGATACGTATGTGTGTAAGTGGCAGCCATGGAAGAGCTGGAGCTAAGTTCTAGAAAGAGTTATCTTTCTAGCGAAACTTCGTAAGAGTTTTGTCAGATAGCTACTCGCATGTGCTCAGCAGATCTGTAACGCAGGGGAAGACTATGTCAGGGAGATTTGAGGCTCTAACCGTTTGCCAGCATTACCTGTGCACCCAGTGAGGTCAACCAGGCAGTTTTTACGATATAATCGAGAGCGCGCAGGGAACTTTGAACACAGAGCTCGCCCTGGAACATGATTGTGAACACAAGTGCGAGAGCCTTAATAACTGAAATGCCTTTGAGGGGGTATTGAATTCTGTCTACAGGGAATGGCATTCAGTGGTATTCACGGGAATGAAACCCATTTTGTTTCGCTCCTACTCTACTGCTTGTGTTTCGATAGTCCCTAGCTGATGGAAATGTGAAAAAATGGAATCACGTCTTCCAATCAACCAGGGGTCGTTGCGTTCGAAGTCGTTGCCACTTTCGTTGGTCAATTCAAATACAGACAACTCGTACCTAGCTCAAGGATATATACGTTGACCTCACTCACCCACCGTCCGTGGAGAGAACCTAGCTCGAACTATTCTTAACACTTCACCTATCACCTATCTTACTCGGAGAGCTCACACCTTTCTCACCCACCGTCCGTGAGGAGAACCTAGCTCGAACTATTCTCAACACTTCACCTATCACCTATCTTACTCGGAGAGCTCACACCTTTCTCACCCACCGTCCGTGGGGAGAACCTAGCTCGAAATGTTCCTAACGCTTCACCTACCACCTATCTTACTCGGAGAGCTCGAACATTTTTCACCCACCGTCCGTGGGGAGGACCTAGCTCACCTACACCTATCTCACTCGGAGTGCTCAAACCTTTTTTACCCACCGTCCGTGGGGAGGACCTAGCTCGAACTGTTCCTAACACTTCACCTATCTTAGTCGAAGTGCTCAAACCTTTTTCACCCACCGTCCGTGGGGATGCCCTTACTCGAACTGTTCCTAACACTTCACCTATCTTACTCGGAGAGCTCAAACCTTTTTCACCCACCGTCCGTGGGGAGAACCTAGCTGGAACTGTTCCTAACACTTCACCTATCACCTATCTTACTCGGAGAGCTCGAACATTTTTCACCCACCGTCCGTGAGGAGAACCTAGCTTGAGCTGTTCCTAACACTTCACCTACCACCTATCTTACTCGGAGAGCTCACACCTTTTTCACCCACCGTCCGTGGAGAACCTAGCTCGAACTGTTCCTAACACTTCACCTATCACCTATCTTACTCGGAGAGCTCACACCTTTTTCACCCACCGTCCGTGGGGAGAACCTAGCTCGAACTGTTCCCAACACTTCACTTACCACCTATCTTACTCGGAGAGCTCGAACATTTTTCACCCACCGTCCGTGGGGAGAACCTAGCTGGAACTGTCCCTAACACTTCACCTACCACCTATCTTACTCGAAGAGCTCAAACATTTTTCACCCACCGTCCGTGGGGAGAACCAAGCTCGAACTGTTCCTTACACTTCACCTATCACCTATCTTACTCGAAGAGCTCAAACCTCTCACACCCACCGACCGCGGGGTGAACCTTGCTCGAACTGTTCCCAACACTTCACCTATCACCTATCTTACTCGGAGAGCTCAAACATTTTTCACCCACCGTCCGTGGGGGGACCTAGCTTGAACTGTTCCTAACACTTCACCTATCACCTATCTTACTCGGAGAGCTCGAACATTTTTCACCCACCGTCCGTGGGGAGAACCTAGCTTGAACTGTTCCTAACACTTCACCTACCACCTATCTTACTCGGAGAGCTCACACCTTTTTCACCCACCGTCCGTGGAGAACCTAGCTCGAACTGTTCCTAAAACTTCACCTATCACCTATCTTACTCGGAGAGCTCACACCTTTTTCACCCACCGTCCGTGGGGAGAACCTAGCTCGAACTGTTCCCAACACTTCACCTACCACCTATCTTACTCGGAGAGCTCGAACATTTTTCACCCACCGTCCGTGGGGAGAACCTAGCTGGAACTGTCCCTAACACTTCACCTACCACCTATCTTACTCGAAGAGCTCAAACGTTTTTCACCCACCGTCCGTGGGGAGAACCTAGCTCGAACTGTTCCTTACACTTCACCTATCACCTATCTTACTCGAAGAGCTCAAACCTCTCACACCCACCGACCGCGGGGTGAACCTTGCTCGAACTGTTCCCAACACTTCACCTATCACCTATCTTACTCGGAGAGCTCAAACCTTTCCCTCCCATCGTCCGTGGGGGGACCTAGCTTGAACTGTTCCTAACACTTCACCTATCACCTATCTTACTCGGAGAGCTGAAGTTTTTTCACCCACTATCCGTGGGGAGAACCTAGCTCGAACTGTTCCCAACACTTCACCTATCACCTATCTTACTCGGAGAGCTCAAACCTTTCTCTCCCATCGTCCGTGGGGGGAAATAGCTTGAACTGTTCCTTACACTTCACCTATCACCTATCTTACTCGGAGAGCTCAAACCTTTTTCACCCACCGTCCGTGGGGAGGACCTTGCTCGAACTGTTCCTAACACTTCACCTATCACCTATCTTACTAGGAGAGCTCGAACATTTTTCACCCACCGTCCGTGGGGAGGACCTAGCTCAAACTGTTCCTAACACTTCACCGACCACCTATCTTACTCGGAGCGCTGAAGTTTTTTCACCCACTATCCGTGGGGAGAACCTAGCTCGAACTGTTCCCAACACTTCACCTATCACCTATCTTACTCGGAGAGCTCAAACCTTTCTCTCCCATCGTCCGTGGGGGGACCTAGCTTGAACTGTTCCTTACACTTCACCTATCTTACTCGGAGAGCTCAATCCTTTTTCTCCCACCGTCCGTGGGGAGAACCTAGCTGGAACTGTTCCTCACACTTCACCTATCACCTATCTTACTCGGAGAGCTCAAACATTTTTCACCCACCGTCCGTGGGGAGGACCTAGCTCGAACTGTTCCTAACACTTCACCTACCACCTATCTTACTCGGAGAGCTCAAACCTTTTTCACCCACCGTCCGTGGGGAGGACCTAGCTCGAACTGTTCCTAACACTTCACCTATCACCTATCTTACTCGGAGAGCTCAAACCTTTTTCACCCACCGTCCGTGGGGAGGACCTAGCTCGAACTGTTCCTAACACTTCACCTATCACCTATCTTACTCGGAGAGCTCAAACCTTTTTCACCCACCGTCCGTGGGGAGGTCCTAGCTTGAAATGTTCCTAACACTTCACCTATCGAGTATCTTACTCGGAGAGCTCAAACCTTTTTTACCCACCGTCCGTGGGGAGAACCTTGCTCGAACTGTTCCTAACACTTCACCTATCACCTATCTTACTCGAAGAGCTCGAACATTTTTCACCCACCGTCCGTGGGGAGAACCTAGCTGGAGCTGTTCCTAACACTTCACCTACCACCTATCTTACTCGGAGAGCTTGAACATTTTTCACCCACCGTCCGTGGGGAGGACCTAGCTCGAACTGTTCCTAACACTTCACCTATCACCTATCTTACTCGAAAGCTCAAACCTCTCTCACCCACCGTCCGTGGGGAGGTCTTTGCTCGAGCTGTTCCTAACACTTCACCTATCAACTATCTTACTCGAAGAGCTTAAACCTCTCTCACCCACCGTCCGTGGGGGGGACCTAGCTCGAACTGTTCCTAACACTTCACCTATCACCTATCTTACTCGGAGAGCTGAAGCCTTTTTCACCCGCTATCCGTGGGGAGAACCTAGCTCGAACTGTTCCTAACACTTCACCTATCACCTATCTTACTCGAAGAGCTCGAACATTTTTCACCCACCGTCCGTGGGGAGGACCTAGCTCGAACTGTTCCTAACACTTCACCTATCGAGTATCTTACTCGGAGAGCTCAAACCTTTTTTACCCACCGTCCGTGGGGAGAACCTTGCTCGAACTGTTCCTAACACTTCACCTATCACCTATCTTACTCGAAGAGCTGGAACATTTTTCACCCACCGTCCGTGGGGAGGACCTAGCTCGAACTGTTCCTAACACTTCACCTACCACCTATCTTACTCGGAGAGCTGAAGCCTTTTTCACCCGCTATCCGTGGGGAGAACCTAGCTCGAACTGTTCCTAACACTTCACCTATCACCTATCTTACTCGGAGAGCTCAAACCTTTTTCACCCACCGTCCGTGGGGAGGACCTAGCTCGAGCTGTTGCTAACACTTCACCTATCACCTATCTTACTCGGAGAGCTCAAACCTTTTTCACCCACCGTCCGTGGGGAGGACCTAGCTCGAGCTGTTCCTAACACTTCACCTATCACCTATCTTACTCGGAGAGCTCAAACCTTTTTTACCCACCGTCCGTGGGGAGGACCTAGCTCGAACTGTTCCTAACACTTCACCTATCACCTATCTTACTCGGAGAGCTCAAAACTTTCCCTCCCATCGTCCGTGGGGGGACCTAGCTTGAACTGTTCCTAACACTTCACCTATCACCTATCTTACTCGGAGAGCTCAAACCTTTCTCACCCACCGTCCGTGGGGAGAACCTTGCTCGAAATGTTCCTAACATTTCACCTATCACCTATCTTACTCGGAGAGCTCAAACATTTTTCACCCACCGTCCGTGGGGAGGACCTAGCTCGAGCTGTTCCTAACACTTCACCTACCACCTATCTTACTCGGAGAGCTCGAACATTTTTCACCCACTATCCGTGGGGAGAACTTAGCTCGAACTGTTCCTAACACTTCACCTATCACCTATCTTACTCGGAGAGCTCAAACCTTTCCCTCCCATCGTCCGTGGGGGGACCTAGCTTGAACTGTTCCTAACGCTTCACCTATCACCTATCTTACTCGGAGAGCTCAAACCTTTCTCACCCACCGTCCGTGGGGAGAACCTTGCTCGAAATGTTCCTAACACTTCACCTATCACCTATCTTACTCGGAGAGCTCAAACCTTTTTCACCCACCGTCCGTGGGGAGGACCTAGCTCGAGCTGTTCCTAACACTTCACCTATCACCTATCTTACTCGGAGAGCTGAAGCCTTTTTCACCCGCTATCCGTGGGGAGAACTTAGCTCGAACTGTTCCTAACACTTCACCTATCACCTATCTTACTCGGAGAGCTCAAACCTTTTTACATACCGTCGGTGGGGAGAACCTAGCTCGAACTGTTCCTAACACTTCACCTACCACCTATCTTACTCGGAGAGCTGAAGCCTTTTTCACCCGCTATCCGTGGGGAGAACTTAGCTCGAACTGTTCCTAACACTTCACCTATCACCTATCTTACTCGGAATGCTCAAACCTTTCTCACCCACCGTCCGTGGGGAGGACCTAGCTCGAGCTGTTCCTAACACTTCACCTATCACCTATCTTACTCGGAGAGCTCAAACCTTTTCAACCCACCGTCCGTGGGGAGGACCGAGCTCGAACTGTTCCTAACACTTCACCTATCACCTATCTTACTCGGAGAGCTCAAACCTTTCCCTCCCATCGTCCGTGGGGGGACCTAGCTCGAACTGTTCCTAACACTTCACCTATCACCTATCTTACTCGGAGAGCTCAAACCTTTCTCACCCACCTTCCGTGGGGAGGACCTAGCTCGAACTGTTCCTAACACTTCACCTATCACCTATCTTACTCGGAGAGCTCAAACTTTTCCCTCCCATCGTCCGGGGGGGGACCTAGCTCGAACTGTTCCTAACACTTCACCTATCACCTATCTTACTCGGAGAGCTCAAACATTTTTCACCCACCGTCCGTGGGGAGGACCTAGCTTGAACTGTTCCTAACACTTCACCTACCTTACTCGGAGCTCAAACCTTTTTCACCCACCGTCTGTGGGGAGGACCTAGCTCGAACTGTTCCTAACACTTCACCTACCACCTACCTTACTCGGAGCTCAAACCTTTTTCACCCACCATCCGTGGGGAGGACCTTCCTAGATACCTATCGAAAGTGGCAGGAGTGTGTCTTGTCATGTCTTAAGCGAGGGCGACGCTACATATCAAATACTCGAGAAGAGCTGAATAGTTTCGAGAATCGTCGCTGGACGTCTCAAGACTGTAAAGGCCTTGAGATACATATTAGTTAGGTCAGTCAAGTTTGTTAGTAGATACGTATGTGTGTAAGTGGCAGCCATGGAAGAGCTGGAGCTAAGTTCTAGAAAGAGTTATCCTTCTAGCGAAACTTCGTAAGAGTTTTGTCAGATAGCTACTCGCATGTGCTCAGCAGATCTGTAACGCAGGGGAAGACTATGTCAGGGAGATTTGAGGCTCTAACCGTTTGCCAGCATTACCTGTGCACCCAGTGAGGTCAACCAGGCAGTTTTTACGATATAATCGAGAGCGCGCAGGGAACTTTGAACACAGAGCTCGCCCTGGAACATGATTGTGAACACAAGTGCGAGAGCCTTAATAACTGAAATGCCTTTGAGGGGGTATTGAATTCTGTCTACAGGGAATGGCATTCAGTGGTATTCACGGGAATGAAACCCATTTTGTTTCGCTCCTACTCTACTGCTTGTGTTTCGATAGTCCCTAGCTGATGGAAATGTGAAAAAATGGAATCACGTCTTCCAATCAACCAGGGGTCGTTGCGTTCGAAGTCGTTGCCACTTTCGTTGGTCAATTCAAATACAGACAACTCGTACCTAGCTCAAGGATATAAACGTTGACCTCACTCACCCACCGTCCGTGGGGAGGACCTAGCTCGAACTATTCTTAACACTTCACCTATCACCTATCTTACTCGGAGAGCTCACACCTTTCTCACCCACCGTCCGTGAGGAGAACCTAGCTCGAACTATTCTCAACACTTCACCTATCACCTATCTTACTCGGAGAGCTCACACCTTTCTCACCCACCGTCCGTGGGGAGAACCTAGCTCGAAATGTTCCTAACGCTTCACCTACCACATATCTTACTCGGAGAGCTCGAACATTTTTCACCCACCGTCCGTGGGGAGGACCTAGCTCACCTACACCTATCTCACTCGGAGAGCTCAAACCTTTTTCACCCACCGTCCGTGGGGCGGACCTAGCTCGAACTGTTCCTAACACTTCACCTATCTTAGTCGAAGAGCTCAAACCTTTTTCACCCACCGTCCGTGGGGATGCCCTTACTCGAACTGTTCCCAACACTTCACCTATCTTACTCGGAGAGCTCAAAGTTTTTTCACCCACCGTCGGTGGGGAGAACCTAGCTCGAACTGTTCCCAACACTTCACCTACCACCTATCTTACTCGGAGAGCTCAAACCTTTTTCACCCACCGGCCGTGGGGAGAACCTAGCTGGAACTGTTCCTAACACTTCACCTACCACCTATCTTACTCGGAGAGCTCAAACCTTTTTCACCCACCGTCCGTGGGGAGAACCTAGCTGGAACTGTTCCTAACACTTCACCTACCACCTATCTTACTCGGAGAGCTCGAACATTTTTCACCCACCGTCCGTGGGGAGAACCTAGCTGGAACTGTTCCTAACACTTCACCTACCACCTATCTTACTCGGAGAGCTCAAACCTTTTTCACCCACCGTCCGTGGGGAGAACCTAGCTGGAACTGTTCCTAACACTTCACCTACCACCTATCTTACTCGGAGAGCTCGAACATTTTTCACCCACCGTCCGTGAGGAGAACCTAGCTTGAGCTGTTCCTAACACTTCACCTACCACCTATCTTACTCGAAGAGCTCAAACATTTTTCACCCACCGTCCGTGGGGAGAACCTAGCTTGAACTGTTCCTAACACTTCACCTATCACCTATCTTACTCGGAGAGCTCGAACATTTTTCACCCACCGTCCGTGGGGAGGACCTAGCTCGAGCTGTTCCTAACACTTCACCTATCACCTATCTTACTCGGAGAGCTCAAACCTTTTTCACCCACCGTCCGTGGGGAGGACCTAGCTCGAGCTGTTCCTAACACTTCACCTATCACCTATCTTACTCGGAGAGCTCAAACCTTTTTCACCCACCGTCCGTGGGGAGGACCTAGCTCGAGCTGTTCCTAACACTTCACCTATCACCTATCTTACTCGAAGAGCTCGAACATTTTTCACCCACCGTCCGTGGGGAGGACCTAGCTCGAACTGTTCCTAACACTTCACCTACCAACTATCTTACTCGGAGAGCTGAAGCCTTTTTCACCCGCTATCCGTGGGGAGAACCTAGCTCGAACTGTTCCTAACACTTCACCTATCACCTATCTTACTCGGAGAGCTCAAACCTTTTTCACCCGCTATCCGTGGGGAGGACCTAGCTCGAGCTGTTGCTAACACTTCACCTATCACCTATCTTACTCGGAGAGCTCAAACCTTTTTCACCCACCGTCCGTGGGGAGGACCTAGCTCGAGCTGTTCCTAACACTTCACCTATCACCTATCTTACTCGGAGAGCTCAAACCTTTTTTACCCACCGTCCGTGGGGAGGACCTAGCTCGAACTGTTCCTTACACTTCACCTATCACCTATCTTACTCGGAGAGCTCAAAACTTTCCCTCCCATCGTCCGTGGGGGGACCTAGCTTGAACTGTTCCTAACACTTCACCTATCACCTATCTTACTCGGAGAGCTCAAACCTTTCTCACCCACCGTCCGTGGGGAGAACCTTGCTCGAAATGTTCCTAACATTTCACCTATCACCTATCTTACTCGGAGAGCTCAAACATTTTTCACCCACCGTCCGTGGGGAGGACCTAGCTCGAGCTGTTCCTAACACTTCACCTACCACCTATCTTACTCGGAGAGCTCGAACATTTTTCACCCGCTATCCGTGGGGAGAACTTAGCTCGAACTGTTCCTAACACTTCACCTATCACCTATCTTACTCGGAGAGCTCAAACCTTTCCCTCCCATCGTCCGTGGGGGGACCTAGCTTGAACTGTTCCTAACGCTTCACCTATCACCTATCTTACTCGGAGAGCTCAAACCTTTCTCACCCACCGTCCGTGGGGAGAACCTTGCTCGAAATGTTCCTAACACTTCACCTATCACCTATCTTACTCGGAGAGCTCAAACCTTTTTCACCCACCGTCCGTGGGGAGGACCTAGCTCGAGCTGTTCCTAACACTTCACCTATCACCTATCTTACTCGGAGAGCTGAAGCCTTTTTCACCCGCTATCCGTGGGGAGAACTTAGCTCGAACTGTTCCTAACACTTCACCTATCACCTATCTTACTCGGAGAGGTCAAACCTTTTTACATACCGTCGGTGGGGAGAACCTAGCTCGAACTGTTCCTAACACTTCACCTACCACCTATCTTACTCGGAGAGCTGAAGCCTTTTTCACCCGCTATCCGTGGGGAGAACTTAGCTCGAACTGTTCCTAACACTTCACCTATCACCTATCTTACTCGGAGAGCTCAAACCTTTCCCTCCCATCGTCCGTGGGGGGACCTAGCTTGAACTGTTCCTAACACTTCACCTATCACCTATCTTACTCGGAATGCTCAAACCTTTCTCACCCACCGTCCGTGGGGAGGACCTAGCTCGAGCTGTTCCTAACACTTCACCTATCACCTATCTTACTCGGAGAGCTCAAACCTTTTCAACCCACCGTCCGTGGGGAGGACCAAGCTCGAACTGTTCCTAACACTTCACCTATCACCTATCTTACTCGGAGAGCTCAAACCTTTCCCTCCCATCGTCCGTGGGGGGACCTAGCTCGAAATGTTCCTAACACTTCACCTATCGAGTATCTTACTCGGAGAGCTCAAACCTTTTTTACCCACCGTCCGTGGGGAGGACCTAGCTCGAACTGTTCCTAACACTTCACCTATCACCTATCTTACTCGGAGAGCTCAAACTTTTCCCTCCCATCGTCCGTGGGGGGACCTAGCTCGAACTGTTCGTAACACTTCACCTATCACCTATCTTACTCGGAGAGCTCAAACATTTTTCACCCACCGTCCGTGGGGAGGACCTAGCTTGAACTGTTCCTAACACTTCACCTACCTTACTCGGAGCTCAAACCTTTTTCACCCACCGTCTGTGGGGAGGACCTAGCTCGAACTGTTCCTAACACTTCACCTACCACCTACCTTACTCGGAGCTCAAACCTTTTTCACCCACCATCCGTGGGGAGGACCTTCCTAGATACCTATCGAAAGTGGCAGGAGTGTGTCTTGTCATGTCTTAAGCGAGGGCGACGCTACATATCAAATACTCGAGAAGAGCTGAATAGTTTCGAGAATCGTCGCTGGACGTCTCAAGACTGTAAAGGCCTTGAGATACATATTAGTTAGGTCAGTCAAGTTTGTTAGTAGATACGTATGTGTGTAAGTGGCAGCCATGGAAGAGCTGGAGCTAAGTTCTAGAAAGAGTTATCCTTCTAGCGAAACTTCGTAAGAGTTTTGTCAGATAGCTACTCGCATGTGCTCAGCAGATCTGTAACGCAGGGGAAGACTATGTCAGGGAGATTTGAGGCTCTAACCGTTTGCCAGCATTACCTGTGCACCCAGTGAGGTCAACCAGGCAGTTTTTACGATATAATCGAGAGCGCGCAGGGAACTTTGAACACAGAGCTCGCCCTGGAACATGATTGTGAACACAAGTGCGAGAGCCTTAATAACTGAAATGCCTTTGAGGGGGTATTGAATTCTGTCTACAGGGAATGGCATTCAGTGGTATTCACGGGAATGAAACCCATTTTGTTTCGCTCCTACTCTACTGCTTGTGTTTCGATAGTCCCTAGCTGATGGAAATGTGAAAAAATGGAATCACGTCTTCCAATCAACCAGGGGTCGTTGCGTTCGAAGTCGTTGCCACTTTCGTTGGTCAATTCAAATACAGACAACTCGTACCTAGCTCAAGGATATATACGTTGACCTCACTCACCCACCGTCCGTGGGGAGGACCTAGCTCGAACTATTCTTAACACTTCACCTATCACCTATCTTACTCGGAGAGCTCACACCTTTCTCACCCACCGTCCGTGAGGAGAACCTAGCTCGAACTATTCTCAACACTTCACCTATCACCTATCTTACTCGGAGAGCTCACACCTTTCTCACCCACCGTCCGTGGGGAGAACCTAGCTCGAAATGTTCCTAACGCTTCACCTACCACCTATCTTACTCGGAGAGCTCGAACATTTTTCACCCACCGTCCGTGGGGAGGACCTAGCTCACCTACACCTATCTCACTCGGAGAGCTCAAACCTTTTTCACCCACCGTCCGTGGGGCGGACCTAGCTCGAACTGTTCCTAACACTTCACCTATCTTAGTCGAAGAGCTCAAACCTTTCTCACCCACCGTCCGTGGGGATGCCCTTACTCGAACTGTTCCCAACACTTCACCTATCTTACTCGGAGAGCTCAAACTTTTTTCACCCACCGTCGGTGGGGAGAACCTAGCTCGAACTGTTCCCAACACTTCACCTACCACCTATCTTACTCGGAGAGCTCAAACCTTTTTCACCCACCGGCCGTGGGGAGAACCTAGCTGAAACTGTTCCTAACACTTCACCTACCACCTATCTTACTCGGAGAGCTCAAACCTTTTTCACCCACCGTCCGTGGGGAGAACCTAGCTGGAACTGTTCCTAACACTTCACCTACCACCTATCTTACTCGGAGAGCTCGAACATTTTTCACCCACCGTCCGTGGGGAGAACCTAGCTGGAACTGTTCCTAACACTTCACCTACCACCTATCTTACTCGGAGAGCTCAAACCTTTTTCACCCACCGTCCGTGGGGAGAACCTGGCTGGAACTGTTCCTAACACTTCACCTACCACCTATCTTACTCGGAGAGCTCGAACATTTTTCACCCACCGTCCGTGAGGAGAACCTAGCTTGAGCTGTTCCTAACACTTCACCTACCACCTATCTTACTCGAAGAGCTCAAACATTTTTCACCCACCGTCCGTGGGGAGAACCTAGCTCGAACTGTTCCTTACACTTCACCTATCACCTATCTTACTCGAAGAGCTCAAACCTCTCACACCCACCGACCGCGGGGTGAACCTTGCTCGAACTGTTCCCAACACTTCACCTATCACCTATCTTACTCGGAGAGCTCAAACCTTTCCCTCCCATCGTCCGTGGGGGGACCTAGCTTGAACTGTTCCTAACACTACACCTACCACCTATCTTACTCGGAGAGCTGAAGTTTTTTCACCCACTATCCGTGGGGGGACCTAGCTTGAACTGTTCCTTACACTTCACCTATCACCTATCTTACTCGGAGAGCTCAAACCTTTTTCACCCACCGTCCGCGGAGAACCTAGCTCGAACTGTTCCTAACACTTCACCTATCACCTATCTTACTCGGAGAGCTCACACCTTTTTCACCCACCGTCCGTGGGGAGAACCTAGCTCGAACTGTTCCCAACACTACACCTACCACCTATCTTACTCGGAGAGCTCGAACATTTTTCACCCACCGTCCGTGGGGAGAACCTAGCTCGAACTGTTCCTTACACTTCACCTATCACCTATCTTACTCGAAGAGCTCAAATCTCTCACACCCACCGACCGCGGGGAGAACCTAGCTTGAACTGTTCCTAACACTTCACCTACCACCTATCTTACTCGGAGAGCTCACACCTTTTTCACCCACCGTCCGCGGAGAACCTAGCTCGAACTGTTCCTAACACTTCACCTATCACCTATCTTACTCGGAGAGCTCACACCTTTTTCACCCACCGTCCGTGGGGAGAACCTAGCTCGAACTGTTCCCAACACTACACCTACCACCTATCTTACTCGGAGAGCTCGAACATTTTTCACCCACCGTCCGTGGGGAGAACCTAGCTGGAACTGTCCCTAACACTTCACCAACCACCTATCTTACTCGGAGAGCTCAAACATTTTTCACCCACCGTCCGTGGGGAGAACCTAGCTCGAACTGTTCCTTACACTTCACCTATCACCTACCTTACTCGAAGAGCTCAAACCTCTCACACCCACCGACCGCGGGGTGAACCTTGCTCGAACTGTTCCTAACACTTCACCTATCACCTATCTTACTCGGAGAGCTCAAACCTTTCCCTCCCATCGTCCGTGGGGGGACCTAGCTTGAACTGTTCCTAACACTTCACCTACCACCTATCTTACTCGGAGAGCTGAAGTTTTTTCACCCACTATCCGTGGGGGGACCTAGCTTGAACTGTTCCTTACACTTCACCTATCACCTATCTTACTCGGAGAGCTCAAAATTTTTTCACCCACCGTCCGTGGGGAGGACCTTGCTCGAACTGTTCCTAACACTTCACCTATCACCTATCTTACTAGGAGAGCTCGAACATTTTTCACCCACCGCCCGTGGGGAGGACCTAGCTCAAACTGTTCCTAACACTTCACCTACCACCTATCTTACTCGGAGCGCTGAAGTTTTTTCACCCACTATCCGTGGGGAGAACCTAGCTCGAACTGTTCCCAACACTTCACCTATCACCTATCTTACTCGGAGAGCTCAAACCTTTCTCTCCCATCGTCCGTGGGGGGACCTAGCTTGAACTGTTCCTTACACTTCACCTATCACCTATCTTACTCGGAGAGCTCAATCCTTTTTCACCCACCGTCCGTGGGGAGAACCTAGCTGGAACTGTTCCTCACACTTCACCTACCACCTATCTTACTCGGAGAGCTCAAACATTTTTCACCCACCGTCCGTGGGGAGGACCTAGCTCGAACTGTTCCTAACACTTCACCTACCACCTATCTTACTCGGAGAGCTCAAACCTTTTTCACCCACCGTCCGTGGGGAGGACCTAGCTCGAACTGTTCCTAACACTTCACCTATCACCTATCTTACTCGGAGAGCTCAAACCTTTTTCACCCACCGTCCGTGGGGAGGACCTAGCTCGAACTGTTCCTAACACTTCACCTATCACCTATCTTACTCGGAGAGCTCACACCTTTTTCACCCACCGTCCGTGGGGAGGTCCTAGCTCGAGCTGTTCCTAACACTTCACCTATCACCTATCTTACTCGGAGAGCTCAAACCTTTTTTACCCACCGTCCGTGGGGAGAACCTTGCTCGAACTGTTCCTAACACTTCACCTATCACCTATCTTACTCGGAGAGCTCACACCTCTCTCACCCACCGTCCGTGGGGAGGACCTAGCTCGAACTGTTCCTAACACTTCACCTATCACCTATCTTACTCGGAGAGCTCACACCTTTTTCACCCACCGTCCGTGGGGAGGTCCTAGCTCGAGCTGTTCCTAACACTTCACCTATCACCTATCTTACTCGGAGAGCTCAAACCTTTTTTACCCACCGTCCGTGGGGAGAACCTTGCTCGAACTGTTCCTAACACTTCACCTATCACCTATCTTACTCGGAGAGCTTGAACATTTTTCACCCACCGTCCGTGGGGAGAACCTAGCTCGAACTGTTCCTAACACTTCACCTACCACCTATCTTACTCGGAGAGCTTGAACATTTTTCACCCACCGTCCGTGGGGAGGACCTAGCTCGAACTGTTCCCAAAACTTCACCTATCACCTATCTTACTCGAAGAGCTCAAACCTCTCTCACCCACCGTCCGTGGGGAGGACCTAGCTCGAACTGTTCCCAACACTTCACCTATCACCTATTTTACTCGAAGAGCTCGAACATTTTTCACCCACCGTCCGTGGGGAGGACCTAGCTCGAACTGTTCCTAACACTTCACCTACCACCTATCTTACTCGGAGAGCTGAAGCCCTTTTCACCCGCTATCCGTGGGGAGAACCTAGCTTGAACTGTTCCTAACACTTCACCTATCACCTATCTTACTCGGAGAGCTCAAACCTTTTTCACCCACCGTCCGTGGGGAGGACCTAGCTCGAGCTGTTCCTAACACTTCACCTATCACCTATCTTACTCGGAGAGCTCAAACCTTTTTCACCCACCGTCCGTGGGGAGGACCTAGCTCGAGCTGTTCCTAACACTTCACCTATCACCTATCTTACTCGGAGAGCTCAAACCTTTTTCACCCACCGTCCGTGGGGAGGACCTAGCTCGAACTGTTCCTAACACTTCACCTATCACCTATCTTACTCGGAGAGCTCAAACCTTTCTCACCCACCGTCCGTGGGGAGAACCTTGCTCGAAATGTTCCTAACACTTCACCTACCACCTATCTTACTCGGAGAGCTCAAACATTTTTCACCCACCGTCCGTGGGGAGGACCTAGCTCGAGCTGTTCCTAACACTTCACCTACCACCTATCTTACTACGAGAGCTGAAGCCTTTTTCACCCGCTATCCGTGGGGAGAACTTAGCTCGAACTGTTCCTAACACTTCACCTATCACCTATCTTACTCGGAGAGCTCAAACCTTTCCCTCCCATCGTCCGTGGGGGGACCTAGCTTGAACTGTTCCTAACACTTCACCTATCACCTATCTTACTCGGAGAGCTCAAACCTTTCTCACCCACCGTCCGTGGGGAGAACCTTGCTCGAAATGTTCCTAACACTTCACCTATCACCTATCTTACTCGGAGAGCTCAAACCTTTTTCACCCACCGTCCGTGGGGAGGACCTAGCTCGAGCTGTTCCTAACACTTCACCTATCACCTATCTTACTCGGAGAGCTGAAGCCTTTTTCACCCGCTATCCGTGGGGAGAACTTAGCTCGAACTGTTCCTAACACTTCACCTATCACCTATCTTGCTCGGAGAGCTCAAACCTTTCCCTCCCATCGTCCGTGAGGGGACCTAGCTTGAACTGTTCGTAACACTTCACCTATCACCTATCTTACTCGGAGAGCTCAAACCTTTCCCTCCCATCGTCCGTGGGGGGACCTAGCTTGAACTGTTCCTAACACTTCACCTATCACCTATCTTACTCGGAGAGCTCAAACCTTTCTCACCCACCGTCCGTGGGGAGGACCTAGCTCGAGCTGTTCCTAACACTTCACCTATCACCTATCACCTATCTTACTCGGAGAGCTCAAACCTTTTTCACCCACCGTCCGTGGGGAGGACCTAGCTCGAACTGTTCCTAACACTTCACCTATCACCTATCTTACTCGGAGAGCTCAAACCTTTCCCTCCCATCGTCCGTGGGGGGACCTAGCTTGAAATGTTCCTAACACTTCACCTATCGAGTATCTTACTCGGAGAGCTCAAACCTTTCTCACCCACCGTTCGTGGGGAGAACCTTGCTCGAACTGTTCCTAACACTTCACCTATCACCTATCTTACTCGGAGAGCTCAAACCTTTTTCACCCACCGTCCGTGGGGAGGACCTAGCCCGAACTGTTCCTAACACTTCACCTATCACCTATCTTACTCGGAGAGCTCAAACCTTTCCCTCCCATCGTCCGTGGGGGGACCTAGCTCGAACTGTTCCTACCACTTCACCTATCACCTATATTACTCGGAGAGCTCAAACCTTTTTCACCCACCGTCCGTGGGGAGGACCAAGCTCGAACTGTTCCTAACACTTCACCTACCTTACTCGGAGCTCAAACGTTTTTCACCCACCGTCTGTGGAGAGGACCTAGCTCGAACTGTTCCTAACACTTCACCTATCACCTATCTTACTCGGAGAGCTCAAACCTTTCCCTCCCATCGTCCGTGGGGGGACCTAGCTTGAAATGTTCCTAACACTTCACCTATCGAGTATCTTACTCGGAGAGCTCAAACCTTTTTCACCCACCGTCCGTGGGGAGGACCAAGCTCGAACTGGTCCTAACACTTCACCTATCACCTATCTTACTCGGAGAGCTCGAACATTTTTCACCCACCGTCCGTGGGGAGGACCTACATAGCTCGAATTGTTCCTAACACTTCACCTATCACCTATCTTACTCGGAGAGCTCAAACCTTTTTCACCCACCGTCCGTGGGGAGAACCTAGCTGGAACTGTTCCTAACACTTCACCTATCACCTATCTTACTCGGAGAGCTCAAACCTTTTCAACCCACCGTCCGTGGGGAGGACCAAGCTCGAACTGTTCCTAACACTTCACCTATCACCTATCTTACTCGGAGAGCTCAAACCTTTCCCTCCCATCGTCCGTGGGGGGACCTAGCTCGAACTGTTCCTAACACTTCACCTATCACCTATCTTACTCGGAGAGCTCAAACCTTTCTCACCCACCTTCCGTGGGGAGGACCAACCTCGAACTGTTCCTAACACTTCACCTATCACCTATCTTACTCGGAGAGCTCAAACCTTTCCCTCCCATCGTCCGTGGGGGGACCTAGCTCGAACTGTTCCTAACACTTCACCTATCACCTATCTTACTCGGAGAGCTCAAACATTTTTCACCCACCGTCCGTGGGGAGGACCTAGCTTGAACTGTTCCTAACACTTCACCTACCTTACTCGGAGCTCAAACCTTTTTCACCCACCGTCTGTGGGGAGGACCTAGCTCGAACTGTTCCTAACACTTCACCTACCACCTACCTTACTCGGAGCTCAAACCTTTTTCACCCACCATCCGTGGGGAGGACCTTCCTAGATACCTATCGAAAGTGGCAGGAGTGTGTCTTGTCATGTCTTAAGCGAGGGCGACGCTACATATCAAATACTCGAGAAGAGCTGAATAGTTTCGAGAATCGTCGCTGGACGTCTCAAGACTGTAAAGGCCTTGAGATACATATTAGTTAGGTCAGTCAAGTTTGTTAGTAGATACGTATGTGTGTAAGTGGCAGCCATGGAAGAGCTGGAGCTAAGTTCTAGAAAGAGTTATCCTTCTAGCGAAACTTCGTAAGAGTTTTGTCAGATAGCTACTCGCATGTGCTCAGCAGATCTGTAACGCAGGGGAAGACTATGTCAGGGAGATTTGAGGCTCTAACCGTTTGCCAGCATTACCTGTGCACCCAGTGAGGTCAACCAGGCAGTTTTTACGATATAATCGAGAGCGCGCAGGGAACTTTGAACACAGAGCTCGCCCTGGAACATGATTGTGAACACAAGTGCGAGAGCCTTAATAACTGAAATGCCTTTGAGGGGGTATTGAATTCTGTCTACAGGGAATGGCATTCAGTGGTATTCACGGGAATGAAACCCATTTTGTTTCGCTCCTACTCTACTGCTTGTGTTTCGATAGTCCCTAGCTGATGGAAATGTGAAAAAATGGAATCACGTCTTCCAATCAACCAGGGGTCGTTGCGTTCGAAGTCGTTGCCACTTTCGTTGGTCAATTCAAATACAGACAACTCGTACCTAGCTCAAGGATATATACGTTGACCTCACTCACCCACCGTCCGTGGGGAGGACCTAGCTCGAACTATTCTTAACACTTCACCTATCACCTATCTTACTCGGAGAGCTCACACCTTTCTCACCCACCGTCCGTGAGGAGAACCTAGCTCGAACTATTCTCAACACTTCACCTATCACCTATCTTACTCGGAGAGCTCACACCTTTCTCACCCACCGTCCGTGGGGAGAACCTAGCTCGAAATGTTCCTAACGCTTCACCTACCACCTATCTTACTCGGAGAGCTCGAACATTTTTCACCCACCGTCCGTGGGGAGGACCTAGCTCACCTACACCTATCTCACTCGGAGAGCTCAAACCTTTTTCACCCACCGTCCGTGGGGCGGACCTAGCTCGAACTGTTCCTAACACTTCACCTATCTTAGTCGAAGAGCTCAAACCTTTTTCACCCACCGTCCGTGGGGATGCCCTTACTCGAACTGTTCCTAACACTTCACCTATCTTACTCGGAGAGCTCAAACTTTTTTCACCCACCGTCGGTGGGGGGAACCTAGCTCGAACTGTTCCCAACACTTCACCTACCACCTATCTTACTCGGAGAGCTCGAACATTTTTCACCCACCGTCCGTGGGGAGGACCTAGCTCACCTACACCTATCTCACTCGGAGAGCTTAAACCTTTTTCACCCACCGTCCGTGGGGAGGACCTAGCTCGAACTGTTCCTAACACTTCACCTATCTTAGTCGAAGAGCTCAAACCTTTTTCACCCACCGTCCGTGGGGATGCCCTTACTCGAACTGTTCCTAACACTTCACCTATCTCACTCGGAGAGCTTAAACCTTTTTCACCCACCGTCCGTGGGGAGGACCTAGCTCGAACTGTTCCTAACACTTCACCTATCTTAGTCGAAGAGCTCAAACCTTTTTCACCCACCGTCCGTGGGGAGAACCTAGCTGGAACTGCTCCTAACACTTCACCTACCGCCTATCTTACTCGGAGAGCTCAAACCTTTTTCACCCACCGTCCGTGGGGAGAACCTAGCTGGAACTGTTCCTAACACTTCACCTACCACCTATCTTACTCGGAGAGCTCGAACATTTTTCACCCACCGTCCGTGAGGAGAACCTAGCTCGAACTGTTCCTAACACTTCACCTACCACCTATCTTACTCGGAGAGCTCGAACATTTTTCACCCACCGTCCGTGGGGAGGACCTAGCTCGAACTGTTCCTAACACTTCACCTATCTTAGTCGAAGAGCTCAAACCTTTTTCACCCACCGTCCGTGGGGATGCCCTTACTCGAACTGTTCCTAACACTTCACCTATCTTACTCGGAGAGCTCAAACTTTTTTCACCCACCGTCGGTGGGGGGAACCTAGCTCGAACTGTTCCCAACACTTCACCTACCACCTATCTTACTCGGAGAGCTCGAACATTTTTCACCCACCGTCCGTGGGGAGGACCTAGCTCACCTACACCTATCTCACTCGGAGAGTTTAAACCTTTTTCACCCACCGTCCGTGGGGAGGACCTAGCTCGAACTGTTCCTAACACTTCACCTATCTTAGTCGAAGAGCTCAAACCTTTTTCACCCACCGTCCGTGGGGATGCCCTTACTCGAACTGTTCCTAACACTTCAATTATCTCACTCGGAGAGCTTAAACCTTTTTCACCCACCGTCCGTGGGGAGGACCTAGCTCGAACTGTTCCTAACACTTCACCTATCTTAGTCGAAGAGCTCAAACCTTTTTCACCCACCGTCCGTGGGGATGCCCTTACTCGAACTGTTCCTAACACTTCACCTACCACCTATCTTACTCGGAGAGCTCAAACCTTTTTCACCCACCGTCCGTGGGGAGAACCTAGCTGGAACTGTTCCTAACACTTCACCTACCACCTATCTTACTCGGAGAGCTCAAACCTTTTTCACCCACCGTCCGTGGGGAGAACCTAGCTGGAACTGTTCCTAACACTTCACCTACCACCTATCTTACTCGGAGAGCTCGAACATTTTTCACCCACCGTCCGTGAGGAGAACCTAGCTCGAACTGTTCCTAACACTTCACCTACCACCTATCTTACTCGGAGAGCTCACACCTTTTTCACCCACCGTCCGTGGAGAACCTAGCTCGAACTGTTCCTAACACTTCACCTATCACCTATCTTACTCGGAGAGCTCACACCTTTTTCACCCACCGTCCGTGGGGAGAACCTAGCTCGAACTGTTTTCAACACTTCACCTACCACCTATCTTACTCGGAGAGCTCGAACATTTTTCACAGACCGTCCGTGGGGAGAACCTAGCTGGAACTGTCCCTAACACTTCACCTACCACCTATCTTACTCGGAGAGCTCGAACATTTTTCACCCACCGTCCGTGAGGAGAACCTAGCTCGAACTGTTCCTAACACTTCACCTACCACCTATCTTACTCGGAAAGCTCACACCTTTTTCACCCACCGTCCGTGGAGAGCCTAGCTCGAACTGTTCCGGACACTTCACCTATCACCTATCTTACTCGGAGAGCTTGAACATTTTTCACCCACCGTCCGTGGGGAGAACCTAGCTCGAACTGTTCCTAACACTTCACCTACCACCTATCTTACTCGGAGAGCTCGAACATTTTTCACCCACCGTCCGTGGGGAGAACCTAGCTGGAACTGTCCCTAACACTTCACCTACCACCTATCTTACTCGAAGAGCTCAAACCTCTCACACCCACCGACCGCGGGGTGAACCTAGCTCGAACTGTTCCCAACACTTCACCTATCACCTATCTTACTCGGAGAGCTCAAACCTTTCCCTCCCATCGTCCGTGGGGGGACCTAGCTCGAACTGTTCCTAACACTTCACCTACCACCTATCTTACTCGGAGAGCTCGAACATTTTTCACCCACCGTCCGTGGGGAGGACCTAGCTCAAACTGTTCCTAACACTTCACCTACCACCTATCTTACTCGGAGAGCTGAAGCCTTTTTCACCCACCGTCCGTGGGGAGGACCTAGCTCGAACTGTTCCTAACACTTCACCTATCACCTATCTTACTCGGAGAGCTCAAACCTTTTTCACCCACCGTCCGTGGGGAGAACCTAGCTCGAACTGTTCCTAACACTTCACCTACCACCTATCTTACTCGGAGAGCTCGAACATTTTTCACCCACCGTCCGTGGGGAGAACCTAGCTGGAACTGTCCCTTACACTTCACCTACCACCTATCTTACTCGAAGAGCTCAAACATTTTTCACCCACCGTCCGTGGGGAGAACCTAGCTCGAACTGTTCCTTACATTTCACCTATCACCTATCTTACTCGAAGAGCTCAAACCTCTCACACCCACCGACCGCGGGGTGAACCTAGCTCGAACTGTTCCCAACACTTCACCTATCACCTATCTTACTCGGAGAGCTCAAACCTTTCCCTCCCATCGTCCGTGGGGGGACCTAGCTCGAACTGTTCCTAACACTTCACCTACCACCTATCTTACTCGGAGAGCTCGAACATTTTTCACCCACCGTCCGTGGGGAGGACCTAGCTCAAACTGTTCCTAACACTTCACCTACCACCTATCTTACTCGGAGAGCTGAAGCCTTTTTCACCCACCGTCCGTGGGGAGGACCTAGCTCGAACTGTTCCTAACACTTCACCTATCACCTATCTTACTCGGAGAGCTCAAACCTTTTTCACCCACCGTCCGTGGGGAGGACCTAGCTCGAGTTGTTCCTAACACTTCACCTATCACCTATCTTACTCGGAGAGGTCAAACCTTTTTCACCCACCGTCCGTGGGGAGGACCTAGCTCGAACTGTTCCTAACACTTCACCTATCACCTATCTTACTCGGAGAGCTCACACCTTTTTCAGCCACCGTCCGTGGGGAGGACCTAGCTCGAACTGTTCCTAACACTTCACCTATCACCTATCTTACTCGGAGAGCTGAAGCCTTTTTCACCCACCGTCCGTGGGGAGGACCTAGCTCGAACTGTTCCTAACACTTCACCTATCACCTATCTTACTCGGAGAGCTCAAACCTTTTTCACCCACCGTCCGTGGGGAGGACCTAGCTCGAACTGTTCCTAACACTTCACCTATCACCTATCTTACTCGGAGAGCTCAAACCTTTCCCTCCCATCGTCCGTGGGGGGACCTAGCTTGAACTGTTCCTAACACTTCAAATATCACCTATCTTGCTCGGAGAGCTCAAACCTTTTTCACCCACCGTCCGTGGGGAGGACCTAGCTCGAGTTGTTCCTAACACTTCACCTATCACCTATCTTACTCGGAGAGGTCAAAACTTTTTCACCCACCGTCCGTGGGGAGGACCTAGCTCGAACTGTTCCTAACACTTCACCTATCACCTATCTTACTCGGAGAGCTCACACCTTTTTCAGCCACCGTCCGTGGGGAGGACCTAGCTCGAACTGTTCCTAACACTTCACCTATCACCTATCTTACTCGGAGAGCTGAAGCCTTTTTCACCCACCGTCCGTGGGGAGGACCTAGCTCGAACTGTTCCTAACACTTCACCTATCACCTATCTTACTCGGAGAGCTCAAACCTTTCCCTCCCATCGTCCGTGGGGGGACCTAGCTTGAACATTTCCTAACACTTCAAATATCACCTATCTTACTCGGAGATATCAAACCTTTCTCTCCCACTGTCTGTGGGGAGGAGCTAGCTTGAGCAGTTCCTACCACTTCACCTATCACCTATCTTACTCGAAGAGCTCAAACCTTTTTCACCCACCGTCCGTGGGGAGAACCTAGCTCGAACTGTTCCTAACACTTCACCTATCACCTATCTAACTCGGAGAGCTCAAACCTTTTTCACCCACCGTCCGTGGGGAGGACCTAGCTCGAACCGTTCCTAACACTTCACCTGTCTTAGTCGAAGAGCTCAAACCTTTTCCACCCACCGTCCGTGGGGATGCCCTAATTCGAACTGTTCCTAACACTTCACCTATCTTTCTCGAAGAGCTCAAACCTTTTTCACCCACCGTCCCTGGGGAGAACCTAGCTCGAACTGTTCCTAACACTTCACCTACCACCTATCTTACTCGGAGAGCTGAAGCCTTTTTCACCCACCGTCCGTGGGGAGGACCTAGCTCGAACTGTTCCTAACACTTCACCTATCACCTATCTTACTCGGAGAGCTCAAACCTTTTTCACCCACCGTCCGTGGGGAGGACCTAGCTCGAGTTGTTCCTAACACTTCACCTATCACCTATCTTACTCGGAGAGGTCAAACCTTTTTCACCCACCGTCCGTGGGGAGGACCTAGCTCGAACTGTTCCTAACACTTCACCTATCACCTATCTTACTCGGAGAGCTCACACCTTTTTCAGCCACCGTCCGTGGGGAGGACCTAGCTCGAACTGTTCCTAACACTTCACCTATCACCTATCTTACTCGGAGAGCTGAAGCCTTTTTCACCCACCGTCCGTGGGGAGGACCTAGCTCGAACTGTTCCTTACACTTCACCTATCACCTATCTTACTCGGAGAGCTCAAACCTTTTTCACCCACCGTCCGTGGGGAGGACCTAGCTCGAACTGTTCCTAACACTTCACCTATCACCTATCTTACTCGGAGAGCTCAAACCTTTCCCTCCCATCGTCCGTGGGGGGACCTAGCTTGAACTGTTCCTAACACTTCAAATATCACCTATCTTGCTCGGAGAGCTCAAACCTTTTTCACCCACCGTCCGTGGGGAGAACCTAGCTCGAACTGTTCCTTACATTTCACCTATCACCTATCTTACTCGAAGAGCTCAAACCTTTTTCACCCACCGTCCGTGGGGAGAACCTAGCTCGAACTGTTCCTAACACTTCACCTATCACCTATCTAACTCGGAGAGCTCAAACCTTTTTCACCCACCGTCCGTGGGGAGGACCTAGCTCGAACCGTTCCTAACACTTCACCTGTCTTAGTCGAAGAGCTCAAACCTTTTCCACCCACCGTCCGTGGGGATGCCCTAATTCGAACTGTTCCTAACACTTCACCTATCTTTCTCGAAGAGCTCAAACCTTTTTCACCCACCGTCCCTGGGGAGAACCTAGCTCGAACTGTTCCCAACACTTCACCTATCACCTATCTTACTCGGAGAGCTCAAACCTTTCCCTCCCATCGTCCGTGGGGGGACCTAGCTCGAACTGTTCCTAACACTTCACCTACCACCTATCTTACTCGGAGAGCTCGAACATTTTTCACCCACCGTCCGTGGGGAGGACCTAGCTCAAACTGTTCCTAACACTTCACCTACCACCTATCTTACTCGGAGAGCTGAAGCCTTTTTCACCCACCGTCCGTGGGGAGGACCTAGCTCGAACTGTTCCTAACACTTCACCTATCACCTATCTTACTCGGAGAGCTCAAACCTTTTTCACCCACCGTCCGTGGGGAGGACCTAGCTCGAGTTGTTCCTAACACTTCACCTATCACCTATCTTACTCGGAGAGCTCACACCTTTTTCACCCACCGTCCGTGGGGAGAACCTAGCTCGAACTGTTTTCAACACTTCACCTACCACCTATCTTACTCGGAGAGCTCGAACATTTTTCACAGACCGTCCGTGGGGAGAACCTAGCTGGAACTGTCCCTAACACTTCACCTACCACCTATCTTACTCGGAGAGCTCGAACATTTTTCACCCACCGTCCGTGAGGAGAACCTAGCTCGAACTGTTCCTAACACTTCACCTACCACCTATCTTACTCGGAGAGCTCACACCTTTTTCACCCACCGTCCGTGGAGAGCCTAGCTCGAACTGTTCCGGACACTTCACCTATCACCTATCTTACTCGGAGAGCTTGAACATTTTTCACCCACCGTCCGTGGGGAGAACCTAGCTCGAACTGTTCCTAACACTTCACCTACCACCTATCTTACTCGGAGAGCTCGAACATTTTTCACCCACCGTCCGTGGGGAGAACCTAGCTGGAACTGTCCCTTACACTTCACCTACCACCTATCTTACTCGAAGAGCTCAAACATTTTTCACCCACCGTCCGTGGGGAGAACCTAGCTCGAACTGTTCCTTACATTTCACCTATCACCTATCTTACTCGAAGAGCTCAAACCTCTCACACCCACCGACCGCGGGGTGAACCTAGCTCGAACTGTTCCCAACACTTCACCTATCACCTATCTTACTCGGAGAGCTCAAACCTTTCCCTCCCATCGTCCGTGGGGGGACCTAGCTCGAACTGTTCCTAACACTTCACCTACCACCTATCTTACTCGGAGAGCTCGAACATTTTTCACCCACCGTCCGTGGGGAGGACCTAGCTCAAACTGTTCCTAACACTTCACCTACCACCTATCTTACTCGGAGAGCTGAAGCCTTTTTCACCCACCGTCCGTGGGGAGGACCTAGCTCGAACTGTTCCTAACACTTCACCTATCACCTATCTTACTCGGAGAGCTCAAACCTTTTTCACCCACCGTCCGTGGGGAGAACCTAGCTCGAACTGTTCCTAACACTTCACCTACCACCTATCTTACTCGGAGAGCTCGAACATTTTTCACCCACCGTCCGTGGGGAGAACCTAGCTGGAACTGTCCCTTACACTTCACCTACCACCTATCTTACTCGAAGAGCTCAAACATTTTTCACCCACCGTCCGTGGGGAGAACCTAGCTCGAACTGTTCCTTACATTTCACCTATCACCTATCTTACTCGAAGAGCTCAAACCTCTCACACCCACCGACCGCGGGGTGAACCTAGCTCGAACTGTTCCCAACACTTCACCTATCACCTATCTTACTCGGAGAGCTCAAACCTTTCCCTCCCATCGTCCGTGGGGGGACCTAGCTCGAACTGTTCCTAACACTTCACCTACCACCTATCTTACTCGGAGAGCTCGAACATTTTTCACCCACCGTCCGTGGGGAGGACCTAGCTCAAACTGTTCCTAACACTTCACCTACCACCTATCTTACTCGGAGAGCTGAAGCCTTTTTCACCCACCGTCCGTGGGGAGGACCTAGCTCGAACTGTTCCTAACACTTCACCTATCACCTATCTTACTCGGAGAGCTCAAACCTTTTTCACCCACCGTCCGTGGGGAGGACCTAGCTCGAGTTGTTCCTAACACTTCACCTATCACCTATCTTACTCGGAGAGGTCAAACCTTTTTCACCCACCGTCCGTGGGGAGGACCTAGCTCGAACTGTTCCTAACACTTCACCTACCACCTATCTTACTCGGAGAGCTCGAACATTTTTCACAGACCGTCCGTGGGGAGAACCTAGCTGGAACTGTCCCTAACACTTCACCTACCACCTATCTTACTCGGAGAGCTCGAACATTTTTCACCCACCGTCCGTGAGGAGAACCTAGCTCGAACTGTTCCTAACACTTCACCTACCACCTATCTTACTCGGAGAGCTCACACCTTTTTCACCCACCGTCCGTGGGGAGGACCTAGCTCGAACTGTTCCTAACACTTCACCTATCACCTATCTTACTCGGAGAGCTCAAACCTTTCCCTCCCATCGTCCGTGGGGGGACCTAGCTTGAACTGTTCCTAACACTTCAAATATCACCTATCTTGCTCGGAGAGCTCAAACCTTTTTCACCCACCGTCCGTGGGGAGGACCTAGCTCGAGTTGTTCCTAACACTTCACCTATCACCTATCTTACTCGGAGAGGTCAAAACTTTTTCACCCACCGTCCGTGGGGAGGACCTAGCTCGAACTGTTCCTAACACTTCACCTATCACCTATCTTACTCGGAGAGCTCACACCTTTTTCAGCCACCGTCCGTGGGGAGGACCTAGCTCGAACTGTTCCTAACACTTCACCTATCACCTATCTTACTCGGAGAGCTGAAGCCTTTTTCACCCACCGTCCGTGGGGAGGACCTAGCTCGAACTGTTCCTAACACTTCACCTATCACCTATCTTACTCGGAGAGCTCAAACCTTTCCCTCCCATCGTCCGTGGGGGGACCTAGCTTGAACATTTCCTAACACTTCAAATATCACCTATCTTACTCGGAGATATCAAACCTTTCTCTCCCACTGTCTGTGGGGAGGAGCTAGCTTGAGCAGTTCCTACCACTTCACCTATCACCTATCTTACTCGAAGAGCTCAAACCTTTTTCACCCACCGTCCGTGGGGAGAACCTAGCTCGAACTGTTCCTAACACTTCACCTATCACCTATCTAACTCGGAGAGCTCAAACCTTTTTCACCCACCGTCCGTGGGGAGGACCTAGCTCGAACCGTTCCTAACACTTCACCTGTCTTAGTCGAAGAGCTCAAACCTTTTCCACCCACCGTCCGTGGGGATGCCCTAATTCGAACTGTTCCTAACACTTCACCTATCTTTCTCGAAGAGCTCAAACCTTTTTCACCCACCGTCCCTGGGGAGAACCTAGCTCGAACTGTTCCTAACACTTCACCTATCTTTCTCGAAGAGCTCAAACATTTTCCACCCACCGTCCGTGGGGAGAACCTAGCTCGAACTGTTCCTAACACTTCACCTATCTTACTCGAAGAGCTCAAACCTTTTTCACCCACCGTCCGTGGGGAGGACCTAGCTCGAACTGTTCCTAACACTTCACCTATCTTTCTCGAAGAGCTCAAACCTTTCTCTCCCACTGTCTTTGGGGAGGACCTAGCTCGAACTATTCTTAACACTTCACCTATCACCTATCTTACTCGGAGAGCTCAAACCTTTCCCTCCCATCGTCCGTGGGGGGACCTAGCTCGAACTGTTCCTAACACTTCACCTATCACCTATCTTACTCGGAGAGCTCAAACCTTTTTCACCCACCGTCCGTGGGGAGGACCTAGCTCGAACTGTTCCTAACACTTCACCTATCACCTATCTTACTCGGAGAGCTCAAACCTTTTTCACCCACCGTCCGTGGGGAGGACCTAGCTCGAACTGTTCCTAACACTTCACCTATCACCTATCTTACTCGGAGAGCTCAAACCTTTTTCACCCACCGTCCGTGGGGAGGACCAAGCTCGAACTGTTCCTAACACTTCACCTATCACCTATCTTACTCGGAGAGCTCAAACCTTTCCCTCCCATCGTCCGTGGGGGGACCTAGCTCGAACTGTTCCTAACACTTCACCTATCACCTATCTAACTCGGAGAGCTCAAACCTTTCTCACCCACCTTCCGTGGGGAGGACCAAGCTCGAACTGTTCCTAACACTTCACCTATCACCTATCTTACTCGGAGAGCTCAAACCTTTCCCTCCCATCGTCCGTGGGGGGACCTAGCTCGAACTGTTCCTAACACTTCACCTATCACCTATCTTACTCGGAGAGCTCAAACATTTTTCACCCACCGTCCGTGGGGAGGACCTAGCTTGAACTGTTCCTAACACTTCACCTACCTTACTCGGAGCTCAAACCTTTTTCACCCACCGTCTGTGGGGAGGACCTAGCTCGAACTGTTCCTAACACTTCACCTACCACCTACCTTACTCGGAGCTCAAACCTTTTTCACCCACCATCCGTGGGGAGGACCTTCCTAGATACCTATCGAAAGTGGCAGGAGTGTGTCTTGTCATGTCTTAAGCGAGGGCGACGCTACATATCAAATACTCGAGAAGAGCTGAATAGTTTCGAGAATCGTCGCTGGACGTCTCAAGACTGTAAAGGCCTTGAGATACATATTAGTTAGGTCAGTCAAGTTTGTTAGTAGATACGTATGTGTGTAAGTGGCAGCCATGGAAGAGCTGGAGCTAAGTTCTAGAAAGAGTTATCCTTCTAGCGAAACTTCGTAAGAGTTTTGTCAGATAGCTACTCGCATGTGCTCAGCAGATCTGTAACGCAGGGGAAGACTATGTCAGGGAGATTTGAGGCTCTAACCGTTTGCCAGCATTACCTGTGCACCCAGTGAGGTCAACCAGGCAGTTTTTACGATATAATCGAGAGCGCGCAGGGAACTTTGAACACAGAGCTCGCCCTGGAACATGATTGTGAACACAAGTGCGAGAGCCTTAATAACTGAAATGCCTTTGAGGGGGTATTGAATTCTGTCTACAGGGAATGGCATTCAGTGGTATTCACGGGAATGAAACCCATTTTGTTTCGCTCCTACTCTACTGCTTGTGTTTCGATAGTCCCTAGCTGATGGAAATGTGAAAAAATGGAATCACGTCTTCCAATCAACCAGGGGTCGTTGCGTTCGAAGTCGTTGCCACTTTCGTTGGTCAATTCAAATACAGACAACTCGTACCTAGCTCAAGGATATATACGTTGACCTCACTCACCCACCGTCCGTGGGGAGGACCTAGCTCACATACACCTATCTCACTCGGAGAGCTCAAACCTTTTTCACCCACCGTACGTGGGGAGGACCTAGCTCGAACTGTTCCTAACACTTCACCTATCTTAGTCGAAGAGCTCAAACCTTTTTCACCCACCGTCCGTGGGGATGCCCTTACTCGAACTGTTCCTAACACTTCACCTATCTTACTCGGAGAGCTCGAACATTTTTCACCCACCGTCTGTGAGGAGAACCTAGCTTGAACTGTTCCTAACACTTCACCTACCACCTATCTTACTCGGAGAGCTCACACCTTTTTCACCCACCGTCCGTGGAGAACCTAGCTTGAACTGTTCCCAACACTTCACCTACTACCTATCTTACTCGGAGAGCTCACACCTTTTTCACCCACCGTCCGTGGAGAACCTAGCTTGAACTGTTCCTAACACTTCACCTATCACCTATCTTACTCGGAGAGCTCACACCTTTTTCAGCCACCGTCCGTGGAGAACCTAGCTTGAACTGTTCCCAACACTTCACCTACCACCTATCTTACTCGGAGAGCTCGAACATTTTTAACCCACCGTCCGTGGGGAGGACCTAGCTCGAACTGTTCCTTACACTTCACCTACACCTTTCTCACTCGGAGAGCTCAAACCTTTTTCACCCACCGTCCGTGGGGAGGACCTAGCTCGAACTGTTCCTAACACTTCACCTATCACCTATCTTACTCGGAGAGCTCAAACCTTTTTACATACCGTCGGTGGGGAGAACCTAGCTCGAACTGTTCCTAACACTTCACCTACCACCTATCTTACTCGGAGAGCTGAAGCCTTTTTCACCCGCTATCCGTGGGGAGAACTTAGCTCGAACTGTTCCTAACACTTCACCTATCACCTATCTTACTCGGAATGCTCAAACCTTTCTCACCCACCGTCCGTGGGGAGGACCTAGCTCGAGCTGTTCCTAACACTTCACCTATCACCTATCTTACTCGGAGAGCTCAAACCTTTTTCACCCACCGTCCGTGGGGAGGACCTAGCTCGAACTGTTCCTAACACTTCACCTATCACCTATCTTACTCGGAGAGCTCAAACCTTTCCCTCCCATCGTCCGTGGGGGGACCTAGCTTGAACTGTTCCTAACACTTCACCTATCACCTATCTTACTCGGAATGCTCAAACCTTTCTCACCCACCGTCCGTGGGGAGGACCTAGCTCGAGCTGTTCCTAACACTTCACCTATCACCTATCTTACTCGGAGAGCTCAAACCTTTTTCACCCACCGTCCGTGGGGAGGACCTAGCTCGAACTGTTCCTAACACTTCACCTATCACCTATCTTACTCGGAGAGCTCAAACCTTTCCCTCCCATCGTCCGTGGGGGGACCTAGCTCGAACTGTTCCTAACACTTCACCTATCACCTATCTTACTCGGAGAGCTCAAACCTTTCTCACCCACCTTCCGTGGGGAGGACCTAGCTCGAACTGTTCCTAACACTTCACCTATCACCTATCTTACTCGGAGAGCTCAAACCTTTCCCTCCCATCGTCCGTGGGGGGACCTAGCTCGAACTGTTCCTAACACTTCACCTATCACCTATCTTACTCGGAGAGCTCAAACCTTTCCCTCCCATCGTCCGTGGGGGGACCTAGCTTGAACTGTTCCTAACACTTCACCTACCACCTATCTTACTCGGAGAGCTGAAGCCCTTTTCACCCGCTATCCGTGGGGAGAACCTAGCTCGAACTGTTCCTAACACTTCACCTATCACCTATCTTACTCGGAGAGCTCAAACCTTTTTCACCCACCGTCCGTGGGGAGGACCTAGCTCGAACTGTTCCTAACACTTCACCTATCACCTATCTTACTCGGAGAGCTCAAACCTTTCCCTCCCATCGTCCGTGGGGGGACCTAGCTCGAACTGTTCCTAACACTTCACCTATCACCTATCTTACTCGGAGAGCTCAAACCTTTCTCACCCACCTTCCGTGGGGAGGACCTAGCTCGAACTGTTCCTAACACTTCACCTATCACCTATCTTACTCGGAGAGCTCAAACCTTTCCCTCCCATCGTCCGTGGGGGGACCTAGCTCGAACTGTTCCTAACACTTCACCTATCACCTATCTTACTCGGAGAGCTCAAACATTTTTCACCCACCGTCCGTGGGGAGGACCTAGCTTGAACTGTTCCTAACACTTCACCTACCTTACTCGGAGCTCAAACCTTTTTCACCCACCGTCTGTGGGGAGGACCTAGCTCGAACTGTTCCTAACACTTCACCTACCACCTACCTTACTCGGAGCTCAAACCTTTTTCACCCACCATCCGTGGGGAGGACCTTCCTAGATACCTATCGAAAGTGGCAGGAGTGTGTCTTGTCATGTCTTAAGCGAGGGCGACGCTACATATCAAATACTCGAGAAGAGCTGAATAGTTTCGAGAATCGTCGCTGGACGTCTCAAGACTGTAAAGGCCTTGAGATACATATTAGTTAGGTCAGTCAAGTTTGTTAGTAGATACGTATGTGTGTAAGTGGCAGCCATGGAAGAGCTGGAGCTAAGTTCTAGAAAGAGTTATCCTTCTAGCGAAACTTCGTAAGAGTTTTGTCAGATAGCTACTCGCATGTGCTCAGCAGATCTGTAACGCAGGGGAAGACTATGTCAGGGAGATTTGAGGCTCTAACCGTTTGCCAGCATTACCTGTGCACCCAGTGAGGTCAACCAGGCAGTTTTTACGATATAATCGAGAGCGCGCAGGGAACTTTGAACACAGAGCTCGCCCTGGAACATGATTGTGAACACAAGTGCGAGAGCCTTAATAACTGAAATGCCTTTGAGGGGGTATTGAATTCTGTCTACAGGGAATGGCATTCAGTGGTATTCACGGGAATGAAACCCATTTTGTTTCGCTCCTACTCTACTGCTTGTGTTTCGTTAGTCCCTAGCAGATGGAAATGTGAAAAAATGGAATCACGTCTTCCAATAAACCAGGGGTCGTTGCGTTCGAAGTCGTTGCCACTTTCGTTGGTCAATTCAAATACAGACAACTCGTACCTAGCTCAAGGATATATACGTTGACCTCACTCACCCACCGTCCGTGGGGAGGACCTAGCTCGAACTATTCTTAACACTTCACCTACCACCTATCTTACTCGGAGAGCTCAAACATTGTTCCTAACACTTCACCTACCACCTATCTTACTCGGAGAGCTCAAACCTTTCTCTCCCACCGTCCGTGGGGGGACCTAGCTCGATTTGTTCCTAACACTTCACCTATCTCCTGTCTTACTCGGAGAGCTCAAACCTTTTTCACCCACCGTCCGTGGGGAGAACCTTGCTCGAACTATTCCTATTCTACACACCACCTATCACCTGTCTTCTTGAAACTAGCTAACCCTAAAACCTGAACCCTAGCTCGAAGAAATTCTAACCCTAGACCGCACCTATCCATCATCCCAAGGAGGGCCAAGCTCGTATGAAGCCAAAGCTCCTAACTCAACACCTCACATGTACTAGCACCTCGGAGGACCTAGAACTTAGAACCTAATGCTGCACACCACCTATCACCTGTCTCCCCGAACCCAGCTAGAAACTAAAATCTGAGCCCTACCTCGTAGGAATTCTAATCCTTCGCCGCACCTATCCACCATCCCAAGAAGGGCCTAGCTCATTGGAAGTCAAAGCTCCTAACACAACCCCTCACCTGTCCTAGCACCTCAGAGGACCTAGAACCTAGCTAGAGCCTAAAACCTGAATCCTACCTCGAAGGAATTTTAATCTTACATCGCATCTATCCACCGTCTCAAGTAGGTCCTAGCTCATAGGAAGTCGGAACTCTTAGCCCAACCCCTCACCTGTCCTAGCACCTCAGAGGACCTACAACCTAGAGCTTAGCTGGAGCCTAAGACGCGAACCCGAGCTCGAAGGGCTCCTAACCTAGAAAGTCAGAGCTCCTAACCCAATCCCTCACCTGTCCTAGCACCTCAGAGGACCTAGAACCTAGAACCTAGCTATAGCCTAAAACCTGAACCCTACCTCGAAGGACTTCTATTCTTACACCGCATCTATCCACCGTCTCAAGGAGGTCCTAGCTCATAGGAAGTCAGAGCTCTTAGTCCAACCCCTCGCCTGTCCTAGCTCCTCGAGGACCTAGAACCTAGCTAGAGCCTAAAACATAAACCCTAACACGAAGGAATTCTAACCCTGCAGCGCACCTATCGTCTCACCGTCGAAGCTAACAAAATTATCACTTATATGCCACCCACCCCAACCCCCAATCACAATTTCAATGCAAATCTAGGGCTTACCAGTTACCACATGCTCTTCTAGTTCCATGTCCAAACACGTCTCAGCATGCGAATCTGATTTGGTAATCGGCTTTAAGTCCATCGGCTCCAAGTCCATCGCATCCCTAACAAAACACAACACGATTAAAAAAAAATAAAAAAAAAACACGTGAAAAGTTACTTACAATTCATTGAAGACCTCTGATGAATATGGTCCAGGCTGCTACACTCCCTGCTGCTACACTTTCTGCTGCTATACTCCCTACTGCTACACAACTGCTCAGCCCGCGACACTGCCTTAAAAAAAAAAAAAAAAAAAAAAAACGTTAGACACTGTTCTATGAAATCCTTGTGGTTGAAGAAAATATTATTTTTTTTCACTCACTTCATAACATAAGAGATTAAATGTTTTCTTCTTCCATCAATCCCTTGCACATGACACTGCACTTACAAATTATCGTCCACAGGCCCGCAGGTTGTTTTTTTCTTTTTATTCGAACCGATCATCACGAAAATCAACCACACACTGCCCAGTCGAGTGCGCACTGAAAAAGTCCCCAACACGGTGGGGAAACTGTGCACACAGTGTGTGTGGACTGTGGAGACAAGTTTCACCTCTTTTCTGAGAATTTCTGAGAGCAAGTGGGTGGGTGTGTGGTGATATACATTTTTTCTCTCTCGCCTGTCGTGTGTGTTGTGGCATCTGGCATGTGCTGTGGGTGGTGATGATGCTGTGCGCTCGCACATCTGTTGTGAATGAGAGAATGTGGTGTAAATGGGTGAGGTGGCGTATATTGTGGGAAGTAGGAAATTTGGTGGCAAATAAAAAAAGAGAGAATGATGTGTGGTGGATTGGTGAGGTGGGAAATATTTTGACAAGTGGGTTATTTGAGGGGGGGAAAAAGAGTGGATGTGGTGTTTATGGGTGAGGTGGGAAATCTTTGGTCAAGTAGAAAATTTGGGGGTGAAAAATAAAAGCAGATGAGGTGTGGATGATGGGTGAGGTGGGGAATATTTTGACAAGTAGGAAATTGGGGTGTGAAAAACAAATAGGAATGGGAATTTTAGCGGGTGGATTGTAATAAGTTTTGGAAAAAGCAAGCTGAGTAGGTAATGTTTTCTGGAATAAATCGTTTTTTTTTTCCATCATGAAGGAAGTTTCTAATTTGTTAATCTCATCGGAAAAGTGAGGGTAGGTGAAGGGAAGACAATGGTAAGATAATTTCATAGAGAGTGTTCCGCAGTGTAAAAACAAATTGTGGTGTTGCCATGACCTAGTCCAATGAAGTTCTTGGCAAAGTGTAGGAGCCTGCAGTAACGCCAGTAAGTCTGCAATATTTTGTGTCAAACATACATCGGGTTTGTCTGCATTATGGAGTAACATGTCACCTTCGACTGTGGGATCGTTGTCTAACAAGTTCGTATCGTTGAAGATCGTATTCTCTAATTTTGTTATTTTGTATTCAAACTGTGTATACCTGATTTACTGTAATTTAATTACTTGTGAAAATAAACTTTTAACTAACTAACTGCAACTACATATTACTTTTTGTTCCATTGGGTCATGGGACATCAACAAGATTTATACACAGCTCTTCACAACTGGCTTGAGGAAGCAGCAACAAGCGAGAAATATGTTCAATTGATAATCGAATATCAGTTTAACCAGGGGCCAAATCGTCTCTTCCGTGATCGTATAACTCGTCACGTAAAAACGAGGATTATTACGTCGGAATGATCGTTTATACGTAATAATGCTCATTTTTACGTGACGAGTTAAACGATCACGGAAGAGACGATTTGGCCCCAGCCTAGCCTAGAATGAGAAAGAGAGCCCAAGAATGTTTATCATCCCTTAACCTCTTCGCTGCCGGTCGAAAAATAAGTGGAAAAATATGTTTTTTTTGTTCGTTTCTAGTTATATTCGGGCAAAGTAATAATTTAAAAAAAAAAAAGGTTTAGAAAAATAATTGTCACTAACGGTATTTAAGGGTCCACATATGTGGACTGCGGTCGATTACAGGGTATAAAAATGTCAAATTTCTAATATTTTTTTTTAAATTTTAATTTACATAAATAAATATAGCTTATAGCAAAAGCTTTACCTGTTGCATAAAAATTAAAAACTCTACTGCTTTTTGTGGTATTTTGAAAAGCAATTAAATATTTTCATTGATGCAAAAATAAAAATTGCATTTTATGAACACTACACCCGAACGCGAAACACAACCAGGATTTCGGCACCCTTAGGCATTTTTTGGCCCTCTACAAGCAGGAAAATGTTCAAAGACAGCAAAACGCTCTTTTGTGATCAGATGCTGATTCACTTTTCTTAGTTTGGAAGGTTCCAGAGTTCCTACATATGAAGAACTCTCTTGTTGTCTTCCCTGTTAACCGTCGTTATCTCCCCGACTTCCCGAATCCACTGTGCAATCTACTAATCTTCCTAATCCCATAGCCAAGCATCACTGTCATTCAAAAATTGAATCATTTCCTCCCCTTGACCAATTTTGGGAACTACCGAACAGTTATGTTTTAACAGAAAGTCAATGAAAAGGCAGTTGAAAAAGAGCAGAAAGTTTAAAAATTGTATTAGCAAGATAGTGCCAAAGTACACATATGTATGTATGTGTACTCGCCAAATCAACTTTTTCTTGTGTAAACAGCCAAAGTACACATATGTGTACCTGACATTCAAGAGTTAATATCTTGTAATGATTCAATTGAATTGTTAATATTTTATATTTGACACATAAAGCATTGCACCCTCTATATAATTTTTGAGTTTTTAATAATTTCTTTTGTTGAAAACGTATGTTTCATAACTTACCAAACAGAGGAGCTCTTCCACGCGACATCACTTAAATTCAGTTAAAAAATAAGGCGCCAAATTTCAAAAACTTATTCAAAAAGTTTCTGTTTTTAAGAGAAACTATATTTTCTCTTTCGTTTCCAATAATATTTTCATCAAAAATGAGTACGGAAGAATTAAAAAAAGAGAGAAAATGTAAGTCCACATATGTGGACTTTTACACCGAAGAAGTAATACTTCATCCATGTCATACTAAACTCTCCCTTTTCCTTTCCTATTCTTCGTAGGCTGGTTTTAAATTTTCGTTCCGAAGATGTATCGTATTCTATTGTCTGTGCCTGTGCTTTAACCTTTTAGGAGTAAAACACTTTCGGACTTAGATGGTTCGGATAAATGATTTGTAAACAGTGCCATCTACCTCTTCAACTTGAAACATCAAACAATAAACCACTTGACGCATATTTGAACACAACACATTCACTTATTTGACAGTTTTTCGGCTTTTGGTTTTTATTTTATTTATTGTTTATTTAATTTTCGAAAACACCAATTCTAAATCTATTTATTTCACTTTTTTCTAAATCCGCTATATTAATGAATTTATTTAGGAAAATCGGTAATATATTCATGAAAATGACATCGTCAAGAAAAACTGAAAAAATTGCGGAAAAACTTATCCAGCAGCAGGAGAAGATCAAAGTGGAACCAATGCAACCAATACGCGTATGAATTTAGATTATAAACTTTATGTAATGATAATTTTTACAGAACAACTACCCTAGGACATTGAAGACATAGTAAACGGCACAAAGTCTCCATATTTTTCACCAATTCAAACAAGAAATCAACGAATCCCAAAGATAAGTGAGATTCCAGTGATTCCATCGCTGGTTAAGGAATCGGTTGTGGAATTTACATCTGATGTCAAACCTAAGCGAAGGGGAAGACCGTCTAAGAAAGATGCGGAAGCTAAGGGACTTGTAGATGATTTAAAGAAACTACAGGAGGAGCACGAAGGTCCTCTTGAGGTGTTAAAAAATGAAAACTATATCGTGGTCTCACCAAAGCCTGTCAAAGTTAAACCCAAGAAGGAGGACGAAGTTTCTGTTTCCGTGAAATCGAAAAAAAGTAATAAAACATATCCAAAAGCAGTTAAAATCAAAGCTCTCCTCGATGGCTCCATAGAAATTCCGAAAAAGGAAGGAGACCTTCCACAAGATGAGCTATCTCCGCTGCCAACCAAGGGAAAGAGAAAATCAAAAGAATCATCAAAACCGTCAGAAATGAAACTAGAAAAATGGGAACCAAACAATTGGAGTGACGTTTTGAGTAATATCAAACTGATGCGAGCTAATGGAGACGCTCCAGTTGACACAATGGGATGCCACAAGTGTTCCGATGAGAACGCTGATGAAAAGGTAAGGCAAATAAATTTCTCTCAGCACCATTTGTCATCTTTTCTCTGGTAGACACAAAGATATCACACACTAGTGGCTCTCATGCTTTCTAGTCAAACAAAAGATCAGGTAACTTATGATGCGATGAATCGTTTAAAGGAAAATAGCTGCACCCCGGCGGTTATTGCCGAAATGGAAACACAAAAACTTGAAACACTTCTATATCCTGTCTCGTTCTACAAAGTGAGTGTACCTTACCTATGCATGCACGCTTCGTCTTGCATACTTTCAATTCCTTTCCAGAACAAAGCCAAGTATCTAAAGAACACATCAAAAATTCTCATAGAGCAATATGACTCAGATATACCAAGAAATATCAAGGAACTAGTTAAATTGCCAGGAGTTGGACCAAAAATGGCACACATTTGCATGAGTTCCGCATGGAATATTGTAACTGGAATCGGTTAGAATATCTATTTATCACCTACATAGCAATTCTATTTTAACATTTACAAATCTCAGGCGTTGATGTACACGTTCATCGCATATCAAATCGTCTTGGCTGGGTGCGAGAAAAAACAAAGGAACCTGAACAAACGCGAAAGGCATTGGAATCTTGGTTACCATCCGATCGCTGGAAGGAAGTTAACTATCTATTAGTCGGTTTTGGACAAACAATTTGTACGCCAACGAAACCGAAATGTCTTGATTGTCTCAATAAAGCGATTTGTCCATCGGCCAGTATTGCGAAGACTAAGAAAATCAAGAAAGAAAAAGCAATTTCTTAGTTATCACTGATTTTCTTTTACTTTACTATTGAAAGTGAAAAGTGTTTTGTTATTATTTTTTGTTTTTTTTTTTTTTTTGTGAAGTATCTGGGGAATTGCCAAATTTATTTTTCCAATGAATAAAGTGTAAATACCTACACGTGTTTAAATCTTTGTTTTCGAGCTTTTTTTGTACACTCATCAAATGATGATGAATTCTAGCACAAACAGGTTGGCTTTAAACTTCCCTTCAATGACTGCATTGGTAAGTTAAACACCTTCATAAGATAAACCTTGAAAAAGCGATACAGAGGCACATCCAATACAACTCAACGTACTTGAAAACCTTTGCAATACATCTGCGTACGAAGTCAATAGAAACCCATGTCTTCTTTTTTCCCAGATGAACCATCATCATGAATACAGCAAAAGGTGAACAACATTCTTATGTGATTGAGTGCAGTGTTAGCTTTGCATAAATAAGTATTTATTTAGTTTCTCTTAGGGTGGCGCTGGCTGGAGACGCTTGTTGGTAGAGGCCCAAGTCCATCCCGGACTGTAGCGCCACCTTAAGTAAAGGTGGCTCTGGTGGTTCAGTGGCGATTCATAGTGGCGAGCTGGCCTCCACCAAATCGTCCACTGAAATCCTCATTGCTTTTAGAGCATTAGATGAATGAAGGTAAACCACAAAAAACTGTATCCAGAATTTTTTTTCATGTTTTCACATGCCTGAATATAACGGTACTGGTTACAACATTTTAAAGGACCCCGTCTTGTAGATCAACTTTGAGAACACACTTTTGTATATGAATATTTTCCCTCCCGACCACTTTTACACACCATTGAGAGGAAGGAAAATTACATAACGCGAAAAATCTGGGAACAGTTTCTCGTGATTTTTTCATGTTTGAACTTGTCAGGCCTTAACGATGCATGGTACACAATTGTAAATGACGGCATTTTGTAGAGCAATCTTGAAAGCACATAATTGGATATAATATTTTCCCCTCCCGACCACCTTTAGAGGAAGGAAAATGTATAGCACCAAAAATCTGGGCGGAATACCTACTAAAATTTCAGGGCGACTAGGGCATGTATGGACTTGAGATAAACTTCAAATAACGGGGCGGTGCATCTAGTTTATTAGAAAAATAATAAGACTGACATTTTATTGTCCAAGGGAATTTTAATTTATCATTTAAGGTTTGATTTTTAACAAGATATAACCTTTTGGCAAGTACATGTGTATGTAAAAGTAAGGTCTGAAAGATGAATGAAAAGATTCCGAGCTAGTAGCATGATGTGAAAACATACATACGTACATAGTTGAGTGGTACGCTGCGTTGCATATAGTGATTTCACATCGTAAGTAACGCAAGGACAGATAAACTTGCCAGACATGGTTTCCAAACACTCTCCATTGCCTATTTACAGTGTTGGTGCTTGTTACTCTATAAACAAAAAGAAATTGAAATCAACAAACAATTAGTTTTAAAATTGATTAAACGTTTTTGTTTTTATTTAAACCTTTTGATCATTGTGATAAATTTAACAATACCCGAAAGGACAAAGAACATTTCAAACTTTTAAAACTTTTACAAGAAAACTTTTATGAAAAACAAAAAGAACAACATTTTCAAAACACTGTACCTAAACCTACACTCATGGTAAGTTTGAATGTGTATAATGAGAGAAAAAAAAAAGAAAACAATTTAAATTCTAATCCTAGTCAAGGTAATTGTAAATTAAATACTAACAAAATACACATTTAAAATAACATTACATATTTGAAATAGAAAAATAAATATTAAAATACTATTTCACTTGCGTATGTAAATGGCACTTAAACTACTTAAATATTATTATATAATTTATTGTATTTTATTTATTATAATGCTTTGATTCGGATTTCACCTTGAATATACGAGTATATATATAATTTTTGATTTTGTATTTTCTATTTTAGGTACTTTTTTTTATATTAAAATGAGTTTGTTTCTTAGTAACAAAGTGGTTGAACAAAAACGAAACAGAAAAAAAAGTGACAAAAGAATGTGAAATGGAATATAATATCAAATTAAATATATTCGAGAGTTTGTTTGTGTGATGAATGTAATAATGGACACTTGAAGTTGGTTTTTTTTCCAACTATAATATCTAAAATGTTTAAAACAACCAAACAAGAGTTGTGAACAACGAATAATTAAAACTTATGAGGAAAATTATTTAAAAAAATATAAATATATGTGTGATATATGTAGTTATTAATACAAATGCAATAAATTTGTAAATTTAATCTAAGGAGAGTTTGAAGGCGAAAGAAATCCTTTTAGTGTTTGCAACTTCGAAGGTATCGGGCAAAGTGGGTTCAGCAGTAAAAACAAATTTGCATTTGATGGTATGCAGGAGGCTTTCAGGGATTGGGATTTACATATATCGACAGCCAAACTGCACAATCCAGCACAATCAAATCTAGGGCAGCGAAGGACTGCCGCGTGTTTCTAAATGAGATTGCTTAGAGGCACAACTTCACTGTCTGTTGGACCCATGGCCATTGCAGAGAACTGTGCAGCCGACGAACTAGCTAGGCATGGATCTCTAGGTAAAGAAAGTAGGAATTCTAATCCACACTCTGTCAAAAGAAAATCATATATGACAACGTTTTGACTTTTGCAACGATCCTAGGCTTAAATGGCCTTGCCTCGATTTTAACAAATCTAAACTAACTAACGTGCTCATAGAGGTCAGCAATTGGGCATTGTCTGCACTGATTTTTATAGCAGCTGTAGGGATGAGGATCGATCATACATTTCCTCTGAACGTGTCTCGCCTTTGTCAACATCAGCATAACCACCCGAAGAGAATACTTCTTCAACTATCTAAATAATCTGAACAGCCGTAATGACAGGCCAATCTAAACTGATACGTTAGGAAATCTAAATGGTATCACAATAGACCTACTTTTCGCGTTTTTTTAACAGGACTTCACATTACGATACACTAGAAATCATTTGCACACATTTTGTGATGTGATGGTTGTGTGTGACGGTTGTGATGTATGTGATCATACGGTTTTTTATTTTATTTTACTTGTCAGCATGAAAGTTAGATCTGGATTAGATTTTGGGTAAAATTGGTCCAGCGGATGCTGAGATATTTGAAGAAATGCTTTTAAAAAAGGTGTGCTGGACAACGAAAGCGCTTGGCACTGTATATTGGAAAGAAATTTCTCTGTGATATAATGCAATACGAGGTGGGAAGTACAGGACTGGCTTCCCAGTCAATTTTTTTTCCTATAGGACCACTTCGAGGAATATGACGACCCCTCGCTACTGCCAGTGTTATGTCTAGTTTTTGACTCTTTTTTTTACACCAGGAGCTGAACCTGGTCACCGTGGTTTAGTGCGTTGGACTGCTAAGCAAGAGGAAAACCACCAACTGTTTTTTAGCGGCACCATCTCTTCGCAGGCATGACAAACCTGCAAGAGTATAATCTGTCATGAAAAAACTTCTCAATCCACCGTTCGGAGTTAGAAATAATACTATAGGTCCCTTCCATTCGTGCGAAAAATATAACACGCATAACATGAATGGACCTTGGCTCTTTATGAGCTGTTGTGCCAAATATTTGTTATTTGTAGTTGAAACTGGAACCTTCAGCGTGATAAGTGATGTATAAAGTGATGCTATAAAAGACAACTGTGCCATAAAAACTTAATTCAAAAGGTAATTTTCCTTTGGATGTATACAATTGCAAAATTGTACACTCATGTTTTAAGCATGTATTTACCCCTTATTTGCACCAGATTTGATCACAACAATGGCGCCTAACTATGATCTGTGCTAAATTGCACAGAAGCTGCCTTTGTTATGAAGTCATGTTATGTACGTTTCCGGAGAGGAATCGAACCAGCCCAAAATTGTTGGGTCGCTTACCGTCCCTCTTTCTACAGTAGTGCCGCGAAAAACTTTTGTTTGTGTTACCGGTTGCTCCGCAGTCCAATGTTTGAGTTACGACAAACAAAAACTAGGACGTAAAGGTTTAATACAACACACGACAAGGAATTCCATTATCAAATGTACTAATCAGCGGTACCAACGCATCTAATCCGGTAGAAAATTGGGTCGCCTTGGTGAAAAACAATTTGAGGGACCAATACCAGATGAAGTAGAAACCCAACTTTGAAACCAATTATGAGTGTTATGTTTGGGTGAAAATGGAATAAGTGAGTTTTTCTTTTGTTAAT